>CM077029.1:126479997-131479997 GCA_039090855.1 Macrothele yani
TTCCTGTTAAAATCTGGATAAAAAAGAAATCCATCTCGCACGCTTAGGTAAGGATGTGCATGTTCAATAAAAGTTCGCAATAAAAATAATAAAGATGAGTTATATTTACATGGCTAAAGAGATTTAAAGGATGCAGTGGTTAATTAAAATGAAACTTAATATTTTACAAGAGGATTTAAAAACAGACAAACATTCGTTTGTAATAATGACCGCTTATCATTGTTAGAGTATACTGCGAATGATTCTCCTTTTTGAAAAATGAATGACATACTGTATTATTGCTGATTTCGCGCGTTATTTTGATCAGTTTTTATTAATGTTGCTTGTAATAATGAAACACTCATTTTCGAAATTTGCTATCCGTACTCAAACGCATTTATCGAAAACAGTTGTGTAGTTATGTAACATACTAATAAAGAATATAATAATTCATGTAATATCATTTCCGTCTGAGAAATAAGCACTAGTTTCCAAAGCTAAAGAGAGGCTTACATGAAAAAAGAACAATAGGACTAAAGAACGCGTTAAAAGAAGGAATTGGAATTGTGCTCACAAGTTATATTACACTAAACATGCATTTTGATTTAAAAAGTACGTATTTTCTATAAAAATGGAAAACCACCCTTGTGGTCTTGTCAGAGGTTAAGGTTTCTGGCTTGTTTTCCGAGGAGCATTTGGGTTCGAGTCATGGATAGGGAATGAAAGTTGTGCTTGTCTTACCGCCTTGGATCTCCTCCTTCCCTGGAACAAATAGCTGTAAAATTAAGCACGTGGCGATAGTTTGTGTCTCAAAGTTCTTCATGGTGGTCATTAAATCTCGAAATGGAAACAAATAAGCAAAAATGGAAGTAATAAAGAGTGATCCTATAAATGATCCCCATATCATAATTTAATATAACCAAATCAGCAGATCATTTATGATAAATGACTGTCACAACTAATCTCAATGTACATATTTTAATGATCACATAAATTATCCCTGTATCCCAATTTATGATAACCAATTCGGGAGATCCTTTCCAAAAAATGAGTATCATAAATGATCCCTCGAATTGGTGTTTTCCCGTGAAGAAATCGTTTAAGCGCCTACTTCCCACCATTCGTCCAAGATGGGTACAGGTTCGAATCCCGGTGATGCATTGGCGTTATGTTTGTCTTACGGCACTGGCTGTCCCTCTTTCACGGAGCCAAATTAGGGGCCGGCGAATGCTTGTTGCCCATCGTGTTGTTCACGTAGTCGATATACTGCTGTAACCATACTATGCGTCTTTTAACTTTCATAATATCTGTGATTTCAAATCACAGAAAATAAGAAAAGAGGCGAGCGTGGCTTTCAGGAAACTACACAATTTTAATCTTACGTTCCAAGTATATGTTCTTAAAATAACAAATTGTTGAGGACTAGGCACTTTTTATATTGCAAAGTCCGATCTGGCCCCATGAAATCTTGAATGTCTTCTAATCATTTCTGATTATCAAATTTACGACAGCTCCTTTTGGTAACAACATTGACCATCTAGTACCGATACAATGAGAATCTCAGGCCCAAGCGTCTTCGCTATTTTACTGATTTCTACGTCCGGCTATGCAGTGTTGCTATTGTTTTTGTTTTAAAATTTGGTCCATCAAATTCCCAAAGCGTAAACACCGTTTTAATGCCCACCCATAGTGTAAGTATACGAGGACAGTACAAAAATTAAATTTCAGACTACATGAACAACACGACGAGCAATACGCTTCATTGTTCAAATCCTTAAGAAAATCTCAAAGACTCGTGTCACATAATTTTGAATAAATGTGGATAATTCACTGAACTATTTCACATTTGCTACAACTGAATTCTTCAGCATTGAATTCCGATTATACCTGAGAGAGTGTTGCACGCCTATCGTGTGAAACGAATCTTGACAGCCGACGATGGTCACGTTCACTCAATGTATTTTTACGGCCACACTGGTATCATAGGTTGGAGGTTTTGCCGGAATTCTGTTAGTCACGGTGCACCCTTGCAATGGTCGTCCGTAAATATCCGAACTTTGTTTCTACCTTCGAAATACTATGGCCCATCTCATGAGCGCCAACTATGACACCGCGTTGAAAATCGCTTAAATCGTTATTACTTGTCATTCTCATGCCGAAAACAGCTCTGACAGCTGGCAAGGGTGTCTATCGCATTATATACGCACTGGCGGACGCAACCGAGTACGCACATAGGTGACGTTGCTATGTATTTTGCATAAGCTCGTCTGTACCAGTTTTTCTGGCACTTCAGTGCTCTTCTCGTAGATTCTGTTTTTTCCTTAATTCCAAACATAGAATGTTTGTTTCGTTCTGAGGGTTTAACGACCACCGCGAGCAACTCGACTGGTAAATAGGCAGTCGCCTGTCCCTAATTTAAGGTCACTGGTTCCAGCGAAGGGGAACAGCCAGTGCCGTAAGCCAACGTGTATGCCTAAACGGGATTCGAACCGAGAACAAAGTCAGAAGAATATAATTAGGCAGAGCTTACACCACTGCTCCACCGGGGTAACCACATAAATTTGAGTGATGTATATTTTGATGTGACTAATATCGTATTATTTTAAATCTATTTGCTCGTTCATAATGGATACATCATCTAATAAAACTGTTCCTAAAATTTTGAATACATTAAAAAAGTATGTCAAGGAATAGGTTTCTATCTCAAGGAATAGGTCAAGGAATAGGTTTTATTGATCAGTATGTCAAGGAATAGGTTTTATTCAAGTATTCTAATTATTCCTAACTTAAAATACAAATGGAAGGATTTCCTTCGCATTTCTTTAATGGATCATTTTACGGTAATAAATTTGGAATTAACTGTGAATTGAATGGTCGTTTCATATTAGTTACGCTTACTATATTACAAAATAAAGGGAGATAAAACTTAAACTTTTATTTAATTCTCAAACCACTGCAACCAAGTAAGATTTAATTTTATGTTAAATTCCCCTCTCAATAAGTCACGAGTATTATCTCTCCACTGTTTCTTTATTGGATTTAAAGACAGAAATATACATTAAAACTAACGAGATTTTCAGAATAAAACTTGGAGAAAACTTTCGTGAAGAAATTAGATAAGATCTAAGATATAAGCTCGGAACATGATGCTACCCTCTTTTTCCGTCCATTGCTGCCGAGTGATCGAGAGATCAAGCAAAGCATCGATTGCTGTCTTCGAGGAAACTGTAAAATAATTGGAAGTAATGACTGGAAGATCGGAATCAAGTAAAAGAAATACCTGGGGAACCCTACATTAACCTAGAACGTGTCAGACTGCTACAAGCAGCGGTCGATACTACGGTGAAGAATATCGATTTGGGCGCAAATAGCATGCTGCCTGATCAGCATGGGATATAAACCTTCGGATAAATATTCGATTTATATTCCTAAATTCTTGTGGTGAGAACGAACTGAAAGAAACTGCGGAAACAATTGCTTGGGATTAACGAAGGCAAGAATAGCGATATTATAGAATCCAAAGATATCAATCCAAAGCGTAAAGTTCAAGGGACAAGATTCCAGCAATCAATAAAATGTTTTCTGCGTTTCGTCTCTAAGGATAGGGCGGAAAATTTAATTACACCACATCGACAGAAATGTGCATAAAACTAATATAGAGGGAAAATAGAGAAAATCATACATATGCAATACAGTATAATCTAGCTAACAATTTACTAAATATACCATTTTTAAATAAGAATGCAATTTATTGTAGACATATTTAATTCTGTAACTTAACTGCAGGTATTTGAAATATTTGAAAACATAAGGATGATTTTAGGTATTAGGAAAGTTCAGCAGCTACTTTCGTAAAGTGAAACACATACCGGAACTTCAAGACGAATAACTCAGTATTTCGTCGAAGAAATTGGTTTATTAATTAATTGCAGGAATTCTGCACCGTGTAAATGAAAAAGAAACATCTCATGTGTATTTTCTATTCATATGCCAGCGATCCGTAACTAGCATTAAACGTAATTTATCGGTTTTGATAAAGCTGAGTGAAATGAACAAACAATTGGCGTTTTGCAATCATGCCAAACAGTGCCCGAATACATTAAAGAAATTGCTGATACTCTACTAAGCGTTAAGCAGCCAAATTTCGGATTGACTATCAATAACAACAAATAACAACGCACATGGCGAACATGATTCTAGTTAATTCTACGCATATAGTCATCAACTATTATGGAAACACTCCTGGATGAAGGTCTCCCGAAGTTACTTGCACAAATATCTATCGTGAGACAGTGTCCACCTTGTAACTTCAGTATTCTTTCCAGTGAATCGATGGTCACCTCTTCTAGAATTATGTCGATCACGTTGTAACTTCAGGGATGCTACTTTGATCATGATGCCATCAACTCTCTTCAGTTGCTTAATCCACAAGTTCCTTTTCCTATCTTTCCTGGTTACATCAATCGTGCAGCTCTCCATGCCACTTCCAGTTGTCTGCATCCTTTGTTTCTCTTTTTTAGTTAACGTTTAATCAAGCAATAACTGCAAGGATGCATTAATTAAAAAGTTCCCTTTTAAGATATAACTGTACATGAGAATTATGCTCCTTCTTACAAATGCTTCAAACGAAGTTCCTTACGCCTATTAAATCCTCCTTCGATGTGGTCGTTGCTTGATATCTGTTGCTAAAGGTAAATATATAATCGGTTCCCTCTAGATCTTCCCAATCAATCAATAAATCTTCATTTCTTGCAAACGTGTTGCACATCAATTTCGTTTTCTGAAAGATCATTTTTAACCCCATTTCTTTACTCTTGTCACGAAATTCCTGGATCATACTCTGCAGTTCTGGGGGAGTACTCTCAAAAGTAATTATGCCATCAGGAAACCGAAGGTTGGTTAAATAATGTATATTAACCTTTATCTTCCTGTCTTCCCAGTTCAATGTTTGAAAGACATTTTGTAATATGGCATTGAAGAGCTTCGAAGATACGGTGTAACCGGGTCTCACTCCCATTGCAGTTTTTATTGGTGCTGTATCCTGAAAAAATCCAACCTTTGCAGTTGCATTTTGATAGATGCTAACTATTAATACAATGTAGTGTTAATGTGCAAACATCTTTAATACCACAGGATTTGAAAGACATTGTAACTTCGACTACATTTGTGGTGTTGTATATTTACGGTTTTGAAGACATATTTCTTTTAACTTTCTGTTCTCACGCTGTGATGTTTTACTTGGGCGATCGGTATGTTTCCCTCTCATAGCCAGCCATCCCTTTCTGTCTATATTTCCAACAAGTTATCGAGACTGACCACTGCGAACAAAGAACATCTTTTGCCATGCCTCTTGTTGACATTCTTTCTTAACGACGGTTAACAATCCTGTGACCATTTCCATTGATAACTCCCTCTTAGATACATGACGTACTGCAGAGGTGAAGACATGTGTAAAGACGAGAAATCTGCAGCGAGACATTCTGTCCGCGTAGCTCAGTTGGGAGAGCGACTTACTCTGGATTCAGGGAACACGGATTCGATGACCGTCGCGGACAAACTTGTGTTTTCATATTGGCGCCCGATTATGGAAAATGGATCCACTGGCTGTTGGTTCTTCGAAAAATGTGTGATGTTTGTTCCGCACATTGCTTGGAAAAAATGAAACATTCCTATTTCGCTCCAAAAAAAAAAAAAAATAAGAAGGAAATGATGTGACGTACTACAGATGCAAAAACATGTGCCAAAACGACAAATCTGCAGCGAGACATTGTGTCCGCGTAGTTCAGTTGGGAGAGCGACTTACTCCGGAGTGAGAGGACACGGTTTCGATGCTTGTCGCGGAGGAACCTGTGTTTTCACGGACACCATGCTGTTCTTCAGAACCAGCGTGATACTGGTGGCTCACAGCCAAAACTACTCGATTTTATCGCCACACTTATTATCATATTAGGAAGTCGTGCTATTGCCAGATTCCGTTTGCATCCTATACGTTGATTAAATATTTTTTCCTCCGATGTCGGCGAGTCTGCGTTTATCTCCCTCATGCGTTTCTACATAACCTTATGTATTTCACTCAAATATTGTACGGTCCTTTACATCAGTCTTGATGTCTGTGGCTCAGACATGCCACTTTCATTAAACTACGTTTTCGTTTTGGCTACTTCCTTTGTGTCGTTTCTACTAGATACTCTCCGCCTGAATGTTCATCTGGTGGTGATTCCATAATTTTTGCCAAGGGTTGTATTAGTCAGGCGTTCATAATGTTTTGGTTCTCGGTATGCGTTCCTTCCTTGCAACTAGTGGCCCTGTAGCAGGCATAGGTGACGGCTTTTAGCCGTTAGAGTTCCTCATGGTGGTGTCGTTGTTAAACTTCAATGTAAAAGAAAATCCTATCTGAGCAATTATACGCATTATTGAAATATAGTATGCTCACCTGAATTCAAAATATGTAGTAAGAACTATCCGCTGCATGTTGGAATTTTGATGAAATGCAGGTTAATGGGTCCATACGGAAATACATACACACAAAATGCATTTATAACGCAGAATACATTTCATCACCGAAAGCACAGCATGAAAATGCATTGCAAATTTATTTATAAGTGAATGTCTATGGATAAGTTTTAATTGCTTCTCATTCCATATATCCTTTGTTCTTAATAAATGCCTACATATTCCCTAGTGCAAAATAAATTGTTTCTGCAATTGCTTTATTTTGATTTGAGCTTCTTCAGCTTTCTAAGATTTCAGAAAACTGAATGTAAATTGATAAAACAATTTTTTTAAGTTAGAAGAAAGTAATTTAAACGTTTGGAGGAACTATGACCAGAACTAAATCCCACTGAATGCCACTGACTAATAATCTGTGTAAGTAACATAAGCATCGAAACTGTCCTCTTGAGTATGAGCATTAAGCAATGCTTGAATGAAGCGTTGTTTGGTTTCTTAAATGTTGCTAACACGATAATTTTTTTATCCGCTGTACCACAATTTCGAATTCGTTTCACCGGCAATTTTCATTGTAGCGAATTTCATCGCTTGTTCATACTTTCTACATAAACGAGGTATAAAACTTGGAGTATCTCTCCCTGAAATATTCCCTTTAAAAAACTGCTTAATTATAGAAACATGAATTTTCAACATGCTCCCAATAGCTTCTTCAAGAAATGACCGAACGCAACTTGGTGCTGTGATGTACCATGAATTGCTTCTTCCGCGTTCCTGAGCACATGACAACAGCAATGCATCTCGTGCTTTAAAAATGTTACTCAACATAGCTGTTATATCGGCAAAATAAATTATCCTTTTATACGGATATTCTTCTTTTACAGATGGATCATCTACCAGTAAAATCCTTTGAATCGACATTCTGAAATACAATTAATTTCCTGAAATTACGTTGTTGCTCTATCGTGAACGCAGGCAGGTGAGATATCAGGTTTAGAAACCCACAGTGCAATTGCCTCTTAAAAATTACTTAAAACACATGTTTCAAGTACACGTTTTGAAAGGCTTTTTGTTCATTTAGGTTCGTAGCAATTTTGAAATGGTCTTTATTCTTTTAGGTTCATAGCAATGCAGTGTTACCAGCCGAAACAAAAACGCTGGTTCAGACAATTTTTATGTACTGCGGAATAACAGGAATTTGGCGTTTCACATTTTCCTCTTTTATACACCAGTATTTTTTTTATTACAGCATACTTCGGAATTTACTTTGAAAGTTTGAAGTGTCTTTTCTTATGATTGATGCCCACGCGGTTATTACCCTAGTCAATAACGATTATATACGCATGAGCAATTCAGGAACATTTAGTTAGCATCTTCTTCTAACGGACTTGTATGATTGATTTTTAAAACTTTATCCTTTGCAGGATGAAGATAGTCATTCAAGTTGCAGATGTTTTATTCATATGTGAACATTATAGTTGCATTGTTTTTAACGAAAATCGGTAGCAGGTATAAACTTCACTAACTGTTTGGGTCGGAGGGTCATCTATCTTTAAACTGTCAACTACGCCATCGTACGGATCAGATGATGGCCTTTATTCTTTCGGAAAAATCCATCGCTTTCTTTGCAAAATAGCTCGTGAAGCGGAGAAAGAGGCTTCGCGTCTGTTTTCTCTTGCATGTGCAAAGCATTTACTCAGATTTTTTCTTGTTTTATTCTACATCTACATTAATACCAGTGTCAGTTAAGATTACGTTTTTGCAACTTTTGTCGTAATTGCTTTTAGCCTTGAAACTGTTTGTCTTTTAAGTGACGTAAATTATCAAATACGGTAGAACTCCGTTTATACTTTTCTTACATATACGTTTTTTCTCATTTATACGTCAAATGTCGCTAGGCCGAAAGTTCTGAATAGCCCTTATTGTTAAATTTTATCAATTATACGCTAATACAGTTAGTTTTCTTCTCATTTATGCGTTAAATTTTGCTGTGAATTAGAAATTCAAAACCACATGAATATCGTTTACCAAATTCTTCCCACCTTCGCCTTTCGCCGGGAATTCAGTTTTACATTTTTCAATACTCCCAGCTTTCGCTTTCTCTATTTCCTGTAACCACCTGCTTTATGACTCACACCGCTGATCAGCTCATTCGGTACCTGCAGAAAACATATGCTCTTGCTTGATGTTGTCGTATAGGGACTCTTTCCTTCAGACCTTCGTTTGCATTCGCTTTCTAGCATTTTAACCATGTTTTCACGATCTCGTAAAGCCCTTGTTATTAAAGGACAAAATGAAGATTTTTGTTAAAATAGTAGATGAAAATCACACACTAATAAAAACGTCTTTAATTGAAATTTTTAAAATTCTAGTTACGACTCTTACGAAGATATTGTACAAACGAAAATGCATCGAAGACAATTCAACGTCTTAAGGTTTAACTGCATAGAATAAATTGGGCGGTCAAACTGGAAAGTTTGGAGAAATCGGGGATGTTGTTCCTAAAATTCTTCAGCCAGTACCGTGTCGTTAACATTCACAAAAGTAGTTTGAAAAGGCCAAGGAAGTCGCAAAAAACCGGAGGTGAACGTAAACGAAGACGCACATTTTCCCGCTGAATGGTGACAGCGATTCAAAAATCGACATTGCATGCTTGGGAAAATTCTCGTCGGTGTATCTGCTGAAGTTTCTTCTTACTCTGAAGATAATTAGAAGAAGGAGTCTACAGAGCATTTCCAAAGGATGAGGTAGTACATATCTCTGCCGATTATACGGAACTCTTCCTTAATTTGCTGTCATCGAAGATACTCACTTTTAAAAAGAAACCCAACTGACTCTCTTTTATTACTACAACTCTGATGGAATTGAAAAATTAATACCGTTAATCGTTGGAAAATCTGAACGACCCCTATGTTTCAGAAACGTTGAAGCTGTAACTACACTTATGCGGTCAACACTAAGTCACGGATGAGAGGTGCACTTTTTATAGAAGGAATGAAAAAGTAAATAAATAGAAAAATGATGAGGAATAAACGTAAGATTTTTCTCTTTTTAAATTGTTGTCCGATTCACCCATAATGTGCAGAAAATTCTGTGAAAATCATCGAATCTGTATAATTTCGCCAAACTTTCACGAGTTGTCTTCAACAATGAATTTGGGGATAGTAAAGTGTCTTAAGGAAAATAATTACCGAAAACGATTAGTTCAACACGCGCTCTAAAATATTTCTGATATCAGGCAATTTGAAATGAATTCGTGGGAAGCAATGACCATTTTTTCTGCAGCATGGAATCGTGTTTCGTCGGAAAGAACACTTCATTCTTCCGGAAAAGCTGCTTTTCGATACTCCATATCGGCATGCTGGCTTCTAGACGATTCTACACCCCAAGAGGATATCGTTACGAGATTCGACTGGAATGCTATAATGGAAGACGAAGATGACTTTAGCTTCCAAGATCACGTCAGCTGCATCTTGGATTTGACAGCGTCTTCAGTTGTGATTCTAGATGAAACGATTGAGAACAAAAAGTATAATAAGAACGTCTCCAGTGACGAGAGTGATGAAAATTCTCAGATAAGTGCATCAGCATCCATATTTAGAGGTATACTGAAAGCGCTCGGAGTCTTTCGTCCTTCTTTTATAGCCATAATACTGATGAGAAAACAATGCAGGCTCTCAATAGCATTCAATGTGCAATATTTCAACTTAAAAGTAAAGAACAATGAAAAAATAATGATTATTTTAATCCACGTGTTAATGTATATGTAATTTTTACAATGCACTTCTTCATAATTCCTTGGGAAAAAATATCAATCGTAAATGAATCAGCAGTAATGCCTTTTATACAATGCACATAAGTTATACTGCAAATACTACGAACTATATTTTTTTTATTGGGGGTATAACGAACGTCGTGAGCAAATCAATGGGCTATAAGCAGTCGCCCGTCCCTAATTTAGGGCCACTGACTCCACGGAAGGGAGAGAGCCAGTACCATAAGACAAACATGACATCTATGCCACACGGGGATTCGAACTCGGGCCCATTTCAGACGAATGATCAGAAGCCATCGTATTTGGAAATATGGGCAGTGGGATCGAAATCAACAAAATTAAAAACCAAAAGCTAGTAAAAAGGATAAATGAAAATATTAGTACATTAGAACGTAAATAATACTGCGTGCTAAGTACCAAATTTTATAACACTAACGGTTACGCCATATGTTGCAACAGTATAATGTGCTGCTATCAAGTACGGATATATGCTCTGTTTATACGTTTCTTTTTCTATCTTGGACGGAATCGTGTCATGTACATACGTTTCTCTGAGTTACACTTTAATTGGTCCCTTGTAAAACGCATAAACGGAGTCTCATTGTTTATTTAATTTTAAACACTTTTATATCGGTGAAGAACTTCTCAACTCCAATGGAACACTTTCGTATATACCAGTTTCAGGTATAGAATATTTTTAAATAGCCAAGTCGTCAGAGGTGTTGATTTCAGGATAGTGGTCAGAACTGGTTTCGAGTCCTGAATATGGCATGTGTACTGTGTATGCCATACGGCGCCTGTACTCTCCACTCACTGGAACCAGCAGCTGTAAAGTTGTGATTGGCCACAGATAACATTCCTCAGACTTGCTCACAGTGGGCGTTAACAGCCCCTCCTCATAGAAAAAAGCACTGAGCAGAATTTTCCGTGTAAAAAGTATTTTCGAGAAAACACGAGGTTAGTCGTAAGGCAAACATTTTCATGCCGCTTTATTGTAATGTCTCCTCCACCCACCCGCAAAGGGAGGTTAAACAAATCTGCGATCAAACATGAAAAAAGAACATTTCCCTAGTCCTCTTTTTTCTTATTCAAAGTTTAAGTTCGAGTGAAAAAAGAAAATAATATTAATTTGCTGTTTACGGAACTCTTTTCAGTCAAAAGGACCTAAAGAAAATGTGCTGAGATTATAAGTGACTGTGACGCATGTAAGCTATTTAGCTTTCCAGTTTTATTGCAATCTCTTATATAAATTTTGTTTATCAATCCATTAGTTTTCCTGAACTTAACATCTTGTGTGATTTCCCAAATGGTTCTCTTGATGTAACAGCCTGAAAGCAGGTCAGAGGTGAAGGAAAAAATAAATTCAAGAACAGCTGCATTTGGGGTAATAAGATATCAACTTCAGGCTTACTCCTTTGGATCATACGACTTGTTTAACGATAACAGTGAGGAACTCTAAGGGCTATTCCCGTGAAACTTAAAGCCACTGGTTCCAGGAAAATACAGAGCCATGGCCGTGAGAAAAACACACCACTCACAAAGAGTGTCTAACTGAGAAGAAGTTATGGCTCAGTGAGACGTAACTAGCGCCGCCATATCCTAAGATACAAGATGCAGTGCACAGAAACCAATATACAGGCTGATGCCGGAGCAGCATGCGTATTCCTGTTGACTTCAATTCTGGAAAAGAACAGTCAGCCTAGCTACTCACAGCACGTGATTTTTACTTTCTGGGTACCATAATCACTTCACAAACCGGATATGTTAGATTTGTTACGCCAATCGGGTTAGTTAAGGCTTTTGTTGGTTCTTCAGTTTTTCAGAAACATTTTCAGTAATGCGAAATACCAAGGATTGTCTGCATTTTGTACGGATCCTTAGGCCTAACTATAATATTTGCTAAAACTTAATTTAAATAGTAATACTAATGTTATTTCATTTTTTTTCACCAAAATAAGAGACTGACGGGATATCAGAAAACAGCAAAAAAGAAAAAACAAAAAAACAGAACAAAAAACAAAACAAAAAAACTAGTCTAAGCAAATAGTCATCAGATCGAAGGAAACCATCGTGGATCAAAGAAAAGCTTCAGTGCCCTAGTCTCCTAACGTCTTTTGCTCCTGAACATTTGCTTTCCGGCATAGCGCATAATCTCTTAGCTTGCGGTGGCACTGTTGCCGCCTATTTTACGTTATCTCTACGAGAGTTGGCGTTCTTCACGCGAAGCTTTATATCGTTTACCGCTTTTGCCACATCCGGCACGGAAAATTTCTGAAAATATAGTGCAGCAAAGTTGCCGGCTTTCAACGGAATTTCTGTTTTTAAAAGTGCCCGGTTTTTTTTTAACTTCAGTATTTTCACAGATTTTCCGTAGTCAGTAATTCTGCATAATTCAGAAAATTCCCTTTGAAATTCTTCTGTACTTAGACAAAACTCTCGCAAAATCCAACACGCCGAGTATTTCAGCCTTTACTGAAGGAAATCTCTTTAGCCCGGTAATCGAACCCAGGTCGTTTAGGTAGAAGCCGTGCGTCTTAACCACTGAGCCAGAAAGTCTCAGGAAGCAGACGGTATGAAAGCTATGATTCATTGATTCACGAAAGAAGTTATGGAAAGTGGCTCGTGAATTTTAGAAAACGTTTTGCAGTGTAGGAAGGCGGTGCTCCCACAAACATTACACTCACCCTGACAGCATGGAGTGCACTCACCTTGCCATATGGACACATGTTCTGTTACGATTAAACTAAACTCTCATATTTATATGTGCAAGGTCCAGCTGAAAAATGGGAAACGTAAGATTGCATGAACTGTTTCCAAACAATCGTGGCCCACCTCCTGAAATTCCGATCTGACTGGCAAGGTTTTGCCACGTTCGGTGCAGATAGCTATACTTATGGACAGCTCCACTCATGTAATTCTGATAGTGGAATATACGACTCACTGTGACCACTGAGAGAGTTTGACATTTACTTTGATTTAAAGGCCTCCGTTGTTTTGCTCACGTTTTATTTGTCTATGGAACAGTTTATTTGCCTATGGGACAGTACAAATCTGGTTTACCTCGGGCGTCTACTAGACGTTTCAGACAACAGGCTATGCTCTTACTACCAGTTTTTTCTCATCAGTTTTAACTATTGTTCCTTTCCATTTTTGGCAAGTACAGCAGTTTTGCAAATACTCACACCACTCCTGCGTACACTCACTATCCTCCCACACTTCAAGTCCGATAGATCACCGACTTTTCCAGTAGACCTTCAGTAAAATATCCTGAATAAATAAATACATCGCTCTTTCCACGTTGTAACCACACATAGCAACCGAAAAAGTGTTATTCGGCCGCCGCCGAAGAGTTGAATCCACGGATCTCTCGATATCTAGCCGAGCGCGTTAGCTTTACACCACGGTGGCCAACAATCCACGGCGCTATGTGTGTATTTTAGTCATCTTCTGACATCATAAATCCGTAAGATGGGCTCAGCTACTGAGACGTCTCCATCTGGTGGGCATTAACGGCACTGGCTATATGTTAATTATAGCAATTAAATCCCAGGGGCGAGATCCAAAGTGAAAATCATCTAAATACGTGGCGTCAGTTGAATAACTAAATACATCGCTCTTTCCGCGTTGTAACCACACACAGCAACCGAAAAATTGCTATTCGGCCGCCGCCGGGGAATTGAATCCACGGATCTATCGATATCTAGCCGAGCGCGTTAGCTTTACACCACGGTGGCCAACAATCCACGGCGCTTTTTGAACTGCTACTGCAATGATAGGGATCTATGACCTTTTGTATTATACATCTTCAGGAAAAATTTATGTCAAGCACATCAAGTCGGTCAAAGATCCGACACGGCAGCGACTGTCAAAAGAAATACTTCCTGGGCAGTGATCTGGATAAATGAATAGAGACAAATAAAATGCTGTGACGTCAACAGACACCCGTACAACTCAGCTTATTGTCAATGACCTTTTGAATTTACAGAACCATCTTTCATCGTAGGGACGCAAGGTGTTGTGTTTCATGAAAACAGAGACAGGCTACGTGCTGTAACAACACCTGTGAATGCCTGTTGCTTATCAAAACACTCTATAGCCTTCCAGATTTTTATTTAGATTTTTTTTAGTTGGATTCATTTTTCCATGAGCATACATAGCAGCCACAAGTGATATAGCTAATTTATCAAGCCAAGAGTATGCAAATGTGTTTTGTTTAATAAACAAAATACATTATGTTTTGGAAGCCCAAAATGTTAATCGTGAGCTCATACTGGATGTGTTCAGGTAAGTGCTGATGCCTTCTGGAATTGTGAGCCGACTGTATTTGTTTATGGTTCTTACAGAACACGTTTCCCCATCTTAATTTAGGAAAACATGTTATCGTTGAAACATTATTTTGAATCGAGGACATTTTGTGAACAAAAGATTTCCAATAAGACTAAACCCGTGAAAATGGAGTACATGAAATTTGAGTGTATAATTAATAAATTTGCAAAACGTAGAGTGCTAGTCAGGGATCGTGATAGATATTCATTTTTCACGGAAATATGAGAAAATAAATTCGTTATTTGCATGATATGCAGTGCAAACGTTTATTTATATCAGGCGAATACCTTTTGAAAATCAAGAACAAATTATGTCGAGCAGATCTTTTGAATACATGGAAATGGTATAGTTTATCTTGAAACGATTTGTCAACCATTAAACATAGTTTTTTCAAAGAACCTTTTCTCTCCGGCAAAGGAATGCCAACCTTTAAGGATGAATGCAAATTTCATAAAATTCAAACCAGGAGTAACATGCATGCATGTCAGCAAACGAGAAACGTTTTACCGAAAAGGCATATCTGTGCAGTTAAATATTGAGTTAGGATTGTGAAGATACAGAATATCTAACACATTTACTCTTAAAGGGTAGAGAGAAAACATAATTTGAATTGTGGAACAAATGAATACGCATGTCGGAATAGAGTCAAGATCTTTTCTTGCAAACAGACAAAACGCTTGAGAAATATTTTGGGTGTTCTGTCCCAAATGTAAACACGATACCTTTAAGTTAAGCGAACGTGTGATTTATACAACATGAGCAGCTGCTTAGAAGGAAAGCACCATACAGCTACAAAGAAAAATTGTGTTGCTTATTTTAATCAATTTCGAAGTGGAAGATATGTGTGAGACAGACAGGAACTGATTGCAGTAGATCCCGGTAAATTAGGACTAGAAAACTTTTGCCCAATTAATCACTAAACCCATTTATATGAAGCTTTATCCCAGAGAGCTGATTTGGGATATATTCTAAGAACTGTCCCAAATAAACGGATGATGGTCAAATAACCGATAGCCCAATTAACAGTAATTTACTGCTTTAATTTGTTTCCTTCTTTAGGAGAAAACAGACATCAGAACTAAAGATGATAGCTTATAGGATGAGAACTGTCACATCGTTCTTGTTAGAGATGGCATATAAGCCGGTTTACAACTAGCTGTTAAAATTCCCGTGAAAAACGCCAGGAACGTTCCCAGCAGTTAGAAGAAAATAAGAGAACCCCTTTATTTTGCATGGTAAGCATTTAAAAATCAGACCATGTCGAAAAAGTGAAATAAACTCAGAATGAGAGTGTTTAAAACAGAAGGGATATAATTTTTTATACATAAACTTTATTTTCAGGAGTGTTAAGTATTCTACGAACTTTACGATATACAGCAACTAAAAGTCTTTTCCCAGGAGCTGAAGAAATACGGGGATTTTTCAGATAGATCACGGAGTGCTGAGTTCTAAGTACAAAATCGTGGCAAGAAAATTAACTTTTCCCTGTGGGCATTACACGGAATCAGGTAAGAGTTCCCATTTATTCCCTGAAGGGAAAACTGATTTTCTTGCTTCCATTTCCTTTCTTGACATCCATACGTTAGAAAAAATGAGAACAGCTTATATCCGTCGAAACGGTTGCAGTGTTTGTTCTTATTTTATTCGTTCGCTTCTTTCAGAACTTAGATACGTAAACAGCTTCTTTATATCATGTTTCAAACTATGCCCTTTTCATAACCTGCGCGAAAGACCAAAGGGAAGAAAAAGTTTGATACACGAGTATTTTAACAGGACAGTATTTCTTTGTTTATTCTGAATTGACCATTCAGGAACTCATGCAAACTGAAGTTTTACAAAATGATTTTCGAAAGTAAAAGATATTAGTATTCTAAAATGACGGACTGTTATTTTACAGAGATATGCAAGGTTATTTTGAACTTAATTTGAGTGCAGTGTGATAGAACTTAAAAATTCGATCTTTGATTGCATCTCTTTAACGTCAAGAAAAATTAACGCGAGAGTAACGCTACCAAGGAAAAATAAAAATCACATTTCTTCGTCGTAATCTGTTGACGGAATTCACGGTTTGATGAACTTTGACGGCTTAAACGAATAAATTACTCCCAAGTCAGGAAATAAAGACCAAACATAGTAGTGGATCAAATTCTAATTTGCGCATTTGACCGCTACAATCCAAAACTGCATGGAAACAGTTATCTGCGTGCATTCTATCAAATTACTATGAAGATTTTTCCTCTTACCAAAGATAAGAAGGCAGTAATTTATATTCACTGGCGTTTCGTAAAGTTACGTCTACGAAATCTGTGAGTTGTTGCTCTGAAGCCTGGCAAAGACGTGGGAAACATTGTATTTTTACAGGAATGGTGCTTGTTTTACAAATGCATGTCCAGAGCAATTTGAAAGTTCTACGTATACACACGTTGTAAGATTCTCAGAACACGTTCACGGGAAAATATTGTAAATGTGCTTTAATATTGACGTTCAATCGTGACGTTTCTTTGTCTCCACCATTTTCAGCAGCACCAATGAGACGAGAGGCATCTTCACGTAAGTTTGGCGCCAGGAGGCATAATAATAGAATTCCTGGTAAACAAGTGCACAATATTTAGTATCACGATAAGAATAACTGTAAACGCAAACGTGTGTTTTTTATTATGATGTGCTTATGCTGTCGACTCATGTTCAGCGTTTTTTGTCAGTGAATGAATAATGATGATAGATTATATTTTCAAATTCATCAGTTTGATCAGCGTTTGGAGTCGAACGTACGTGTGTTCTCCCGATGCCACAAACGGTGTAACGTACCAGGAGATGTGACGTACCTGCCAGAAGGACGCACACGACATAAAGGCAGATAGGAATCAGAATAAAACGTCCGCGTAGCTTAATTGGTAGAGCAACTTATTCCGGAATGAGTGGACCCGGGTTCGAACCCCGGCGCGGATAAAAATGACGGAGAAATTCACTTCGTTATAACGGGACTCTCTCTCTCTCTCTCTTACGTTGAGCATCAATATATAGCTAGAGGCAATTTACTTGTCGTTCGGAAGCGGAGCACGGACAGCCGTTGTGCTCGACTTAAGTTGGGCTCGAGGTCCGTTGCGTCAAAAGATAACGCGACCGTAGAAAGGAAATCGCAGAAATTTTCTTCATTTGCTGATAGAATGAAAAGCTCTTAAGCCAGAAAAATTGTGCATGAAGCCACCATTAAACTATTTTATTAATTTATTAAGTAAGGAGTACAACTCCGCTGCCTTAGTGATCCATGCGCTGGCTTCTGACCTTTTGTCCGAGATGGGTCCATGTTCGAATCCCTGTGAGGCATGAATGTTGTGTTTGTCTTACGGCACTAGCCCTCCCACTTCGCTGGAAGCAGTATCCCTAATTGAAGACGGGAGACCGCTTGCAGCCCATTGAGTTTCTCACAGTGGTCGTTAAACTTCCCCACTCCCGCAAAAAGTAAGGAGTCTTGACTCTTATTTTACGTTTTATGGTTCAGCCTTGATTAAACAGTAGTTGTTCTCAGTTACAGGATCCACATTCCCCTACTTTCGAGATTGCGGGTTAGTTTCAAGTTGGAAATAGATTTCCAGATCTTTTCACAGCAATACGTTAAACCAAATTTAGGAATGCTGTTTATAAATACGGTATGTTAAAATTTCCAGAGCCCATGCAACATAACGTCTTGTTAAGCGGGGTAAAATGGATGTAAACAAACCAATGCTGGGTCGCAAACACCGAATTACTTTACCATAATGCAATGCGAGGTGAACAAGATCTATTTTGCCATCATGAATAAGTTTTAGGTAACGATGGCAAATCTCAGGAAATCACTTTCCTATGATGCATGATGCAATGCGAGGTGAATAAGGTCTATTCCGCTATCACGAATTAGTGTCACGTTACGATTACAAATATCAGGAAATCACTTCCTCACTGTACAGGGTGGTCCATTTAAACCAGTACCCTGAAAACACCTTACATTTTTGCAAGGGATCGCTCAAGGAACTTCTTGTTTTTTTCAATAGAAGCAGCAAATTCTGGAGAATCAAAATCGCCACCGTGAAGAAGATTGTTAACCGTAACTGTAACTCAGCTCGTGATTTGTTTGCTGTTGCGTTGTCATTCACTCGCGAGCATTCGGAAACATGCAATACTCTGTTCCAGAGCGTGTTTGTTTAGTGAAATCGTATTGGGTAACCAATTCTGTCATCAAAACGCAACGAGTATTTCGAAGAGAGTTTGGAATTCAAAAAGTTCCAAGCAAGTCAACAATTCTGTCGATGGCAAAAAAACTGGAGCAAACCGGTTCTCTTCTCAGAGGTAGCGGTAGACATCACCCTCCGATGCCCCAAACGCATGTGAACGATGTTCGGCAACGTTTACTTCAATCTCCGACGAAATCGTTGCGCAGATTAAGCCAACAGACAGGGTATTCATACGGAACTTGTCAAAGGGCCAAAAAAAGCGAATATTCGACCATTTAAAGTGCACGTAATCCATCAGTTGTAGGAACCAGACAAGGGAAAGAGTAAGTTACTGCAAATGGTTTCAAAATTTTCTTAATTTGCGATCTGATATTCTCTCCATCACATGGTTTACTGATGAAGCCTGGTTTCATCTGTCAGGCTACGTCAATTCGCAAAACAGCAGATACTTGGCTGCCGAAAACCCACACGTTATGTGTGAAACACCGATGCATTCACAAAAGGTTTGTGTATGGTGTGCGGTTTCGTCTACGAAAATTATTGGCCCCATTTGTTTCTCTGAGACTGTCAACACGAACGTTTATTGCCGCATATTCAATGAATTTGTGGAACAACTTGATGACATTGAATTGACAGAGGGCTACTTTCAGCAGGATGGCGTGTCGTGTTACACATCAAAAGTCTCAATGGAACTCATAACCAGCTTCTCTGATGACAGATTAATTTCAAAAAACATATGGCCTCCCCGATCTCAGGACTTAACTTCCCCTGACTTTTATTTATGGGGCTACTTAAAGGGCAATGTTACTGCTCGTACTCTACATGAGACATCACTGAATATGGTGCGGCGTGTTCAACTGTGTTTAAAAGAAAATGGAGGACAATTCCAACATTTGCTTTGATAAAATGATTCTCCAATATCACATGCATGATTCTCAACTTACTGTATGATTTTGTTGTTATTTATAAAAAAGTTATAAGTAAATCACATGGTACTGGATTTAAATGGATCAGCCTGTAAAATGCAAGGTTGACCCCCACAAGTTGTACACATGTCAAAAGTAAGTCTGTGAAGCTATCGCCCTTGACGGTTAGTCTCACTGACGGTTTCAGCAAGTTTTTAAAAATGGTGACTTCGGCAACTGCACCGTATTTCCAATCAAATTCCCCTCTTGTAGTCTGAGGATTGAAAAACCTTGTGGCAGAACCGCACAATTAATTATTGTATATTTGCAATACAGCCATTAAAGATCATATGAATCTTCGTCAGGCTACCCTACGTATTTGGTTCGGCCGGCTCTGTGGTATGGAAGTTATTTTGTTTGGCTGGCTCTGTGGGTAGTAGCTCATGCTATGTAGTAGTTAGTACCTATCCAAGATGGTCCGAAACATGGGATACTTTGAGCCGTCGACAAAGCGTGAGTAGGCCACTCCTCATTTATGCAGCGCAGGCCGTCTCGTCTTATCCGCAGAAACAGGAGGGCTACTGTGGCTGGCATTACCCATAATTTGAATTGTGGTGAAGCGCCAAGTCTGTCCGAACACATAATTCATCGTGCGCTTTTCGATATGGGTCTCCGCAGCTACAGACCCATTATTGGGTCTATGATCACAACCGTTCACAGTCGTCAACGCTTTTAGTGGCCACGTATTCATTGATATTGGACCATAGAAGACTTGAAGAGATATTCGTATTCATCGATATTGGATCATAGAAGACTTGAAGAGCTTTTAGTGGCCACGTATTCATCGATATTGGACCATAAGAGACTTGAAGAGTGTCACATCGCCAGACGAGTCCCGTTTTCTGTTACACCATGTCCACGGACAATCTCGTGTGCGACGTTTACCTAAAGAAGTCTTCTCGCCTGGATGCATTGTGGGGCGGATCCAGGCGGATGAAGGGAGTGTAATAGTCCGGGAAATATTTTTTTCGGGGGAAACCATGGGCCCATTATCCCTGTAGAGCGAACTCGGACAGCTGTCACGTACCTGAACATCATGGCTGACCAAGTGCACCCCTTTATGACGGCTGCATTTTCTGGAAGAGATGGCGTCTTTCGAGAAGACAATGCCCCACCACACTGTAAAGAGTTATCAGGAATGGTTCCAAGAACACGAAGAGGAAATCGATTTGTTGCCATTGCCCCCAAATTTGCCGGACTTAAATCCTATCTACCTTTTGCGGTCTGAGTTGGAGAAACGGGTACGAGAAGCATCAGCCCAAACACATAATTTAAGGAAGTGCAGGATTTTCTGTTGCAGTCATGGTACCAGATATCAAAAGACACCTACCAACATCTCGTTGAATCTATACCTCATCGGGTGAGAGCTCTTTTGGCGGTTAGAGGAGAACCTACATCATATTACCTAGGTGCTTTTGATGTTTTGGCTAACCAGTGTACATCCAATGTATTATTTAAGCGTCTGAAAAATTCGCTGGGAAGTAATCGTAGGTTATACACTGAGTGGCCACTTTATGATGTCCACCTGACAGTTTTAAGCTAATCAGCTATGGCTGCTCGCTGTTTCCGCCAGATGGCGAGTCTAGTATAAAAGGGGAAAGCTTAGTGCTTGCGACAGTAGTAGAAGAGATTTTTGGATGACGAGATGAGTAAAAAATGCCATTTGACGGACTTTCAACGTGGGATGATTGTAGGAGCTCGGAGCCATGGAGCGAGTATCACCGAAACCGCCGCATTCGTGAAATGTTCCAGAGCAGCTGTTGTTAAAGTGTTTAAAAACTGGAATGTCAGCCAAAAAACTGGGTCTCTACGTGCAACGTGTGGTCGTCATTGACTAGTGACTGCTCAGGCGGAACGGAGAATGTCCAGACTGGTAACGGACAACAGAAGGGCAACAGTGGAGCAAATTACAGACCATCTTAATCAAGGATCCCAGCAAATGATCTCTGCACGCACTGTTTGCCGTACACTGCATCGGATGGGATATGGCAGCCGAAGGCCTGTTCGAACACATTTGCTGAATGCAGTTAACAAGAGAAAACATCTCCAGTTCGCACAGGACCACAAGGATTGGACAGTCGATAATTGGAAACAAATTATGTGGTCCGATGAATCACGTTTTCATTTGCATTATGCCGATGGCCGAGTGAGAATTTGCCGGAAACAGCACGAAAGGATGGACCCCAAATGCATTGCTACAACCCTTGAAGCTGGTGGAGGCAACGTTTTGGTTTGGGGAATGTTTTCCTGGTATGCTTTGGGAACTTTAATTCGTGTTGATCAACGTCTGACTGGCACATCATATCTAAACATCGTTGCGGACCAAGTGCATCCTGTTATGTGGATGGTTTATCTCAATGGCGATGACTACTTTCAACAAGATAATGCGTCCTACCATAGTACTCGTAGTGTACAGGATTGGTTTTAGGAACATACCGCTGAGTTTACTTTGCTTAGGTGGACCCCACAATCTCCAGATCTCGACCCCATTGAGAATTTGTGGGATGAAGTTGAACAAGCCATCAGACAGCTGGATACACAACCCTGCAATCTCACACTCCTGGAAAGTGCTATTTATCAAGCATGATCTCAAATTCCACAAACCACCTATCAACATCTCGTGGAGTCAATGCCACGAAATATCGACGCAGTATTAAAGGCAAAAGGTATCCCAACAAAGTACTGAAGGGGTGGTCATAATAAAGTGGCCACTCAGTGTATTACTTCCCAGTGACTTTTTCAGAAGCTTAAATGAGACATTTGATTTACACTTATACATGCCGTGTAGTTAAAGTAATCGTCGGGTATATCGGCGTCTTCCATAAAAATCCAAGAAAACTTCACTGCCCAGTAGGTCGGCTTCAAAAATGTTGATTTTCAACACATCTTTTGAAAAACATAAAAATATATATGCTTATTCGCATCAATTCGAAAGAATATTCGTCATATTTTAGACTCAATACTTCAGCTTTTACATTCATTACCCAGAAATTAATAATTTGCACCTTATAGCTGATCATGGGAATCACTCATGTAAACTTTGAATTTATGCGATGTTCAACTTTCACTTCGGGTAGCTTAACGAAGTTTCTACATTACGCACGATATCTTCGTGCCTCAATGTCTAACTGCAAAAGCTGTTTCTTCGAATTTTATGGCTAAAACTAAGAGCAAAATGTGAGCACCATTTCTTTTGTACGATTTCTTGTTGTCTCGCTGGGAAGAATAAATATGCATTTCTGCATGGTTACAAAAGTTAATATTGGCATTTTGCGCAAAATTATATTCCAGCAGGAACGATTGAAAATCTACCAAAAAGATGCACGTAGGATAAGAGTTTAGATTTTTAGGAAAAGTAATGTCGCCGGCTACTAGAACGCATGGAAATGTTAAAGAGCACGACACACAATCACAGTTTGCTATTCATTTGCATAATAACAATAATAATAATAATAATGATATAACTTACATGTGTTATCATCCTCAATTGCCATGCTTCGAAGTTTAATTCCGGGGATTCCTGTGAAAAAGGGAAAGACGAATTAATAATTCCACATTTCAAATTCGTATTGAGCTATATAAGTAATACACTTGGCAAAGCATTTGTATTTCATTATCCAATGTACTAATGCAAAATTGGTGCAGTAATTGAATTTTCATGAAATAGGATTACATATTATCGTTACGTACAAAAACGTTCGAGTTGCTCATGGTGGCCGTTAAACTCACAAACAAACAAAAATGAATATTTTTTGGATAAATGGTGTTTCAAATTTTCAGCAGAATTTTTTGACTTAATTGTTAACAGAAAAAGGAAAATTTAATATAGTTTTTTGTCATTCTGTGTTATATACAAAATCATTTAAGTAGGGTATTCCGATGTCTCCAAATTCGCAACTCTACAGTTTTGTTCAGAATTTATGCAAGTTGCTTTAATAGAAAATTATGAGACAGGCTTGTCAGAAAAATAGATTATCTAAGTAATGTATGCAAACCATGTCTTTGGTACATTTTTTGTCTTCAGAAAGTTACTACGAAAAATATTTAAAATATTTTGTGGGTTTACTTTTGCATTAAATTGTGTTAAAGAAATTTAGTTGAATAAGTCCTCGCAGTTCCAAACAATAATATATAATTTTTGGCAAGATATATTAAGTTAGGTTTTGTATATTTTAAAAAAATAAAATATAAAATTACGTGAAACAATTGGGAACATTTACATCTTCATTTGTCATTCATTCATATACGCATTCAAGTAGAGTCGTTGGACTTAAATTTGAACATAAAGTCTTGTGTAGCTGCGTACTTTCAGTTATTAATCACATTTTCGTAGCGATTATTACATCTTAATCTAGTACAATCGAAAATGTTTTTAGTGAAGAAAACGGGCTGCAAAATATGAAATACCAGCTTTCAGATTATCCTTGCACTGGTTAGATGACGTTATTACTTTCATATTTTCCACAGGGGCATATATTCAAAACAGTGTTAGTTGAAAATTCAGAAGAAATTATTTCATTCGAGTTGCGGATGTATAAGCCAAAATTTTAAAATATATAGAAACATCAGACGATAAGAATTGGGACGCAGCGTGGTATATGCAGGCTTCCTGTTCGGCACATGACGATAGAAGTCAAATCTAAATTTCATATCAAGGGAAAATGTTAAAGGCGAAGGCGAAGATCAATATTTACGTGGGAGCAGTATTTAGTCATCTAAGAGACGAAGCGTGGGATACGCCAGCATCTTTAGAAAGGAAAACAGTGCTTGGTCTCCTTCAAACAAAAACACGTGCTTTCTTCTGGAAGATCAATATTGTCCTGATAGGCGGAGACACAAGAGATAAGTTAAACGAAAATGTAATCCAAGTCCTGGCAACGTTTTCGCTTCAGTTATTCAAACTCATGACTTTACATCAGGAATTTATAAACAAAAATACATACAAAATGGACTAATTACATATTACTCACATTATGTTTTCGTCGTAAAAGTGCTATATTTAGCTGTTATCATGTATACATCATCATCATCAACCATTATCAATCCACTGCTGGATGAAGGCCTCCCAAAATTTCTTCCACAATTATTTGTCTTGGGCCTTGTTTCATCCATGTCATTCCATCATACTTTTTAATTTTATCCATCCATTTCTCATGGGGTCTTCTTCTGGGTCTTTTCGTGTCCCTCGGAATCCAGTCTAAAATTTCAGTTGTCCATCGGTGGTCCGTTATTCTGGCAACATGTCCAGTCCATTGCCATTTCAGTGATTTCACTCCGGTCATGATGTCGTCCACTCCTGTCATTTTCCTTATCCACAAGTTCCTCTTCTTATCTTTCCTGGTTACACCAAACATACATCTCTCCATGCCTCTTTGAGTTGTCTGCAGTCTTTTGTATGTCTTTTTTAGTAAAAGTCCATGTCTGTGCTCCATACATAAGCACTAGCAGGATGTATTGATTAAACACTTTTCTTTTGAGACGTAATGGCATACTGCTCTTAAACATTGTACTGTTTCTTCCAAAAAAATCTCCAGGCAAGTTTTATTCGCCGACTAATTTCTTCATCAATGTGACCATCACTTGAAATCTGCTGCATTATCAATCCACTGCTGGATCAAGATAAATGTAGGAATCAGTTGTCTCAAGCTTTTCTCCATCAAGCGATAAATCTTCGTTTCTTGTAAAAGCATTGTACATCACTTTTGTCTTCTGAAAGTTCATGTCTAATTCCACTTCTTTACTCTCGTCAGCAAGTTCTTAGATCATACTCTCCAGCTCTGAAGGTGTAGTTGCAAAGATGACTACCTCATCAGCAAAGCGAAGGGGAGTTAAGTAATCTCCATTAATCTTTATCCTTTTGTTTTCTGAGTTCAATGATTAAAATACATTTGGCAATGTGGCGTTAAAGACCTTGGTAGATATGGTGTCACCTTGTCTCACTCCCTTTCCAATTCGTATTTGTGCTGTATCCTCAAATATCGGAAATTTTACACTTGGATTTTCATAGATGTTATTAATAATGCTAATGATCATGATGTTGTCCACTCCTTCAATACAGCAGGATTTCAAAGCCATTGTTACAGCTGATGGTTTCACATAATCGAAGGCCTTTTCATAGTCAATAAAAGCCATGCATAATGGGAGATCATATGCTCTTGCTCTTTCAATTAGTTGCCTCAGTACATGGATATGATGTATAGTGCTGTAGCCCCTCCTGAACCCAGCTTGTTCTTTTGGTTGGGCCATGTCTAATGTTACCTTTAAGCGATTTGAAAGAAACTTAGTGAAGATTTTATAAACCACTGATAGGAGGCTGACGGGCCTGTAGTTCCAGAGATCTTCAACGTCACCTTTTTTATGGAGCAGGAGCAGTGTACCATTGTTCCACTCCTCAGGAATCTTCCCTTCATTAAGACATCTGGTGAAAACTTAAACAAGTGTAGTTTCAATTCCTCCACTGGCTTCTTGTACAATGTCCACGGTAATTCCATCTTCTCTTGAAGTTCTTCCCCGTTTCATGTTCTTAATGGCATATGTAAATTCTGCAAGGAGGATTGGAGGGACTTTGGCACTGGTACCTGTCGTAATGTCTGGTACATATGTATCATTCCTTTCATATAGTTTTAAATAGAAATATTTCACCCTTGTCAAAATTTCGCTTCTATTTCTTGTTACAGTACCATCTTCTTTTCTCAGAGCCATAAGCTGTTTCTTTCCCTTAGTGGGATGTTTTTTTGCCCTCTTAAGGCTCTGGTTGTTTTCAATTGCTTTCTTTACTAGTTCACAAATTAATTTCCTTATCTTCAGTGATACTTTTTTGCACTGTCTTGCATAGCTCCATATATTCCACGTTGGAAGTTACGTCTTTATTTTTCCTCATCTCCCTTCTCTTTTGCATCAACATTTTTGTTTTTCCTGAAATTTTCTTCATATGTTATTTGTTCTTAGTGCCACCTATTTTGTTGCTGTTTCCAAAAGAGCCTTAGTGAGTTCTCTGTTAAGTTCAGAGATATCCACTTCTTCTGATGTTAGGCCTTCAAAAGCAGAGAATCTGTTAATCAGTTCCAACTTTAAGGAGTTATTGTGTTTTTTAAGGTTGGTTGTGTCAATACATTTTGTTTGTCATGCATATATACACTGAATTGCCAGAAAAACTGGTACAGACAAGCTTATGCAAAATACTGTACATAGCTACGTCACCTATGCGCGTACTCGGTTGCGTCCGCCAGTGCATATATAAAGCGATTAGCATCCTTGCCAGCTGTCAGAGCTGTTTGCGGCATGAGAATGACAAGTAATAACGATTTAAGAGATTTTCAATGCGGTGTCATAGTTGGCGCTAGTGAGATGGGCCATAGTATTTCGGAGGTAGAAACGAAGTTCGGATTTTCACGGACGACCATTACAAGGGTGTACCGTGACTACAAGAATTCCGGCAAAACCTGCAACCTACGATACCTGTGTCGCCGTAAAAAGACATTGGGTGAACGTGTCCATCGTCGGCTGTCAAGAATCGTTTCACTCTAAAACTGTGCAACACTATTGCAGGTATCGGAATTCAATGCTGGAGCCTCAACAAGCATTAGCGTCCGGACTGTGCAACGTACCCTGAACGATATTGGCTTTGGTAGCCGAAGCCCAGCTCGAGTGTCCTTGATGGGTGCACGACACAGAGCTATTCGCCTTGCTTGGGCACGGCAACACCGTCACTGGGCACTCGATGACTGGAAACAAGTACCCTGGTCTGACGAGTCGCGTTTCCAACTGTATCGGGCAGATGGAAGGATTCGTGTGTTGCCCAAACCCCATGAACCCACGGATACCACCTGTCAACAGGGAATTGTACATGCTGGTGGGGCGTCCGTAATGGTATGAGGTGTGTTTAGCTGGACTTCACTGGCACCCCTGGTATGTCTACAAACTACTGTGACCAGCCAACGCTATGTGCGCATCCATTCTGACGAGGTACACCCGTTCATGTCCGCATTCATGCTGATGGGTTGGGCCTGTTCTAACAGACCAATGCACCTCCACACAAGTGTCGGGACGCCACATTATGGTTAGAGGAGCATTCATATGAGTTTGGGGTGTTGCCATTCCCACCCATGTCCCCAGATCTGAACGAGATAGAACACATTTGGGATGCCATGCAATGCGCTATCGAACACAGTAATCCGAGAATTCGGAATACATCCGAATTGTGAAACGCTCTGCAGGAAATATGTCATGCATTGCCTACAGCACATTTCCAGAAGCTAGTGGAGTCCATGCCCCGCCGTATTTCTGCAGTCCTGCACCCCCGTGGGGGACCTACCAAATATTAGACTGGTATACCAGTTTTTCTGGCACTTCAGCATATATATATATATATATTCATCATTTTCAATTATTATAAATCCACTGCTGGATGAAGGTCTCTCCAAGTTTCTTCCACAACGGTCTGTCCTGTACTAGTCTCCTCCATGCCACTCCCGCATACTTTCGAATTCCATCCACTCATCTCTCACGTGGTCCTCTTCTGGGTCATTTTCTGTCCCTTGGAATCCAGTCTAAAATTTTAGCTATCCATCGGTGGTCTGTCCATTTGGCAATACGTCCAGCCCTTTGCCATTTCAGTTATAGTGATTTTACTCTGATCATGATGTCTTCCACCCTTGTCATTTTTCTGATCTACGAGTTCCTCTTCTTATCTCTTCCGGTTACACCAACATGCATCTCTCCATTCTTCTTTGAGTTGTCAGCAGTCTTTGTATGTCTCTTTTAGTTCAGGTCCACGTCTCTGCACCATATGTAAGCACTGGAAGAATGCATTGATAAAACACTTTTAAGATATAATGGCATATTGCTCTTGAAAATTATTCTGTTTCTTCCAAACGCTCTCCAGGCAAGTTTTATTCGCCGATTAATTTCTTCATCAATGTGACACTCACTTGATATATGCTGTCCAAGATAAATGTAGGTATTGGTAATCTCCAGCTTTTTCCCATCAATAGATAAATCTTCATTCCTTGTAAAAGCATTGTACATCACTTTTGTCTTCTGAAAGTTCATTTATAATCCCACTTCTTTACTCTTGTCAGCAAGTTCCTGGATCATACTCCCCAGCTCTGAAGAGGTAGTTGCAAAGATGACTCCCTCATCAGCAAAACGAAGGTGGGTTAGATAATCTCCATTAATCTTTATCTCTTTGTTTCCCCAGTTCAGTGATTGAAAGACATTTTCCAATGTGGCATTAAAGAGCTTGGGAGATATGGTGTCACCTTGTCTCATTCCCTTTAAAATTATTATTTGCGCTGTATCGTCAAATATCCGAACCTTTACACTTGGATTTTTATAGATGTTATTAATAATGCTATTGTATGCCCCTTCAATACCACTGGATTTCAAAGCCATTGTAACTGCTGATGGTTTCACCGAATCAAAGGCCTTTTCATAATTGATAAACGCCATGCATAACGGAAGTTCATATTTCCTCGCTCTTTCAATTAGTTTTCTCAGTACGTGGATATGTTCTATTGTGCTGTAGCCACTCCTGAATCCAGCTTGTTCTCTCAGTTGAGCCATGTCCAGGGTCACCTTCAAGCGGTGTGAAAGAACTTTAGTGAAGATTTTGTAAACCACTGATAAGAGGCTGATAGGCCTGTAGTTCCTGAGATCCTCAAGGGCACCGTTTTTATGCAGCATAATCTTTGTTGCATTGTTCCAATCCTCAGGAATCTGCCCTTCTTTAAGCCATCGAGTGAAAATTTGGGCGAGTACTGTTTCGATTTCTGCACTTGCTTCTTGTATGATGCCTACGGCAATTCCAGCTACTGGAGCTTTTTGCCGTTTCACGTTCCTGATTGCATGTAGAACTTCTGCTGGGAAGGCTGGAAGAGCTCTGATACCTTTCGTAATGTGTGGAGTATATGTATCATGCCTTTCATATAGTTTTGAGTAGAAAGATTTCACTCTGGTCAGAATTTCACCTCTATTCCTTGTTACAGAACCATTTCTTTGCTCAGAGCCATAATCTGTTTTCTTCCCTTACTCAGATGTCCTTTTGCTTTTTTCAGGCTTTGGTTGTTTTCAATTGCTTTGCTCACTAGTTCACAGTTGAATTTTTTTACATCTCCAGTGATACGTTTTCGTACCGTCTTGCATAGCTCTATATATTCCACTTTTGAAGTCACATCTCCTTTAGTTCTCCTGATCTTTCTTCTGTTTTGCATCAGAATTTTGTTCTTTTCTTGATAATTTGTTCATTTGCAACTTGTTCTTAGTACCAGCTATTTTTGTGGCTGTTTACATAAGAGCCTTGGTTAGTTTTCTGTTAACTTCAGAGAGGTCCACTTCTTCCGACGTTAGACCTTCTAGAGCAGACAATCTCTTCCTCAGTTCTAAGTTGAAGGTATATTGATGGCTTTTAAGGTTTGTCATGTCAATACACTTTGTTTGTTTTATGAGCCTGCCACGCTCAAATTTAGCACTGAGGTGCATCTTAGATCTTACCATTCTATGGTCCCTACCTGTGTTGAACTTGTTTAGCACACTGCAGTCTTCTATGACAAATTTCTTGGTACACATAATAAACTCAGTTTCACTTATCAATAGATTGGGATGCCTCCATGTCCATTTCCTTTGCTGCTTTTCCTTGAAAAAGGAGTTTATGATGAAAATCCTTTCTGCCTCTGCCAATTCTACTAGAGTATTTCCACGCTTGTTTCTGTTGCCGTGACCGAATTTACCTACTGAAGTTTCATTCTGTTGCCCTTGTACGATTATTGCATTGAAATCTCCCATAATGATCTTTAAATGCTGCTTGCCCTTATTATTTAGATGACCAATTTCCTCATAAAATTCTTCAGTCTCTTCTTCAGGATGACTTGTAGTGGATGCATAAGCTTGAATAATATGAGCCTGGTATCTTCTCCAGAGTTGGACAATACGTCGTACCGCTCTGTCAGAGGAAATTTCAACTTCTACAACGTTACCTTTCAGTTTCTTGTTTATTTTAAATCCAACACCACTAGTTCTGCCAGTATCTGTCCGATGTTAATAGAAGAGATGTCCGCTTTTCAGTTCCGTAAGATATCCTTTTCTCCTTACCTTACTTAGCCCGACGACGTCGCACTTGATCCTTTGTAGTCTTCTTCCAATTCAAGGGGACTTGAATCAGAAGATAGGGAGCGTCTATTATACATAGCCAAGGTCAGCATCAGATAGCAGTCTAGTCCGGTCCATCTATATACTGTATATATATACGTCATGGGTCTGAATAAGTGGAAGACACATGGCAACCCTGAAGCAGAAAAACGTACAGGCAGGCCAAAGAAAATCAGTGACAGAGGACGTCAAAGCCACAGGAGAGTTGTTACACCTGATCGACGGAGAACTGCACAAAACCTCAATGTACAGGTGAGTAAAAATGCTGTAACGACGTTTTGTGCATACCATTGGCAGAAAAACTTCATTCCATGGGTTACCGTGGTCGTGCGGCTGCTCATAAGCCTTTCATCTCCACTCTGAATGCCACTGGTCATTTAGCATGATGTAAACAACATTTATCGTGGACCGTAGATTAATGGAAAGGGTCCTATGGACTGATGAATCCAGATACACGATCCATCAGTCTGATGGTCGTATGTGGGACTGTGGGTTTGGCAGCAGCCAGGGGAACGCTATTTACCATAGTGTACTGTTCCTAACGTCAAGTTTGGAGCTTGCAGTGTACTCGTCTGGGTGTGTTTTTCGTGGTATGGTCCAGGCCCATTTGTTATCGGGGACAAACCTGTTAACCAGCACGTCTACCTTGATATTCTGGACAATTATGACCTACCAACTCTGTGGCAATACTGTGGAACTGCATAGTATTGCCACAGAGTTGGTACCAGAAGGATAATGCGCCGAGCCATAAAGCAAGGACTGTTAGTGTGTGGTCTGATGATAATTCCGTATCGTGTGTGGACTGGCCACCTCATAGCCCTGATATTAATCCCATAGAGATATGAATTCGAGCGCCGCATAAGAAATTTGGAACCAAGGCCCACTACTAAGCAATAGTTAGCAGCAGCATTATATACTGAATGGAAGCCATAACTTTGTTCCAAAGCTTTGTCGAAAGCATGACTCAAAGGGTCAGTACATGAATTAAGGTAAAAGTTGGACTGACACCGTACAATTGTATGTCATTAAATGCCATGCTGTAGTTCTCTTCTAGGTGTCCGGTGATGTTTGTCAATATAGTGTATATACACTCACGGACAATGAAATTTGCGCAGCTAGAAGAAAACTTGCTACAACTGCCAAACGTTGCAAATAGATAGAGTGGGTGCTGGTATGCAAATGATCCACGTTTCGTGCGAGTGGCCATGACCAGTACACCCTGTGGTGGCGCTCCAAGCACGAACCGTCGTGTAATCGATGTCCCATGAAAGCGAAAAGCACCGGCCGACGCCAGCAAGAATACAGAGTGACCAGAAAGCCGGGTAGATGCCATAGATGTCGATTTACGCAACTTACGCACTTTGAGAGAGACCCGATCATCGTGCTGAAAACCGCAGGGTGGTTGACAGGCCATATAGCCCGCCACATGGATCGTTATCACCATACCCCGTCAAACTGTGTTGGGAACAGTGGACACGTGACGGCACTGCCACACGGCGAAACAGCTCCGGACGTTCCATGAGGACCACCGGTAGAGAAGATCGACGGATGGTGTTCCAGGGAAGAACGAATCCCACGGGGAACCGGTTCACTACGAAGACAGATGTAGCGGCTATTATGTGACCACGAACCATTTCCCTACGCCTGGCTAAAGCGAGTTTGCGATCCCAGCGCCACTTACTTCGTTTTGGAGACAGATGATCGTCGTGCCCGGGTGTGGAGGTCCCCGGGTAAACGGCACAATACCAACCTCGCTATCGAGCAACAGACCTCCCCCACTGCAGGCATTATGGTCTTAGGAATCGTTGCCTATCACAGCCGATCAGCCCTAGTAGCGGTATGTGGATCACTGGCGGGCCAGCGGTATGTGGATGAGATCTTACGGCCCTATTAGCTCCCATTCCCGGCCGAGATTCCAGGTGCGCTATGCTAGCAGGATAATGCCTGCCCGCACACAGCTCAGGTTGCCCAGAAGTACCTGCGTCATGTCCAAACACTTCCATGACCTGCCCGGTACACGGACATATCCCCTATCGAGAATGTGTCGGACCAGTTGAAACGCCGGCTACCGCCGTGCCACACTATCCAGGATTTGGAGCAAACCGTCCAACACGTGTGATCCAGTTTGCCACATGACAACATTAGGCGTCTGTTCGACTCCATGCCGGACAGTATTGCAGCATGTATCGTCGCACAAGGCGGTGCGACGAACTAATGAAGATGACAGGACAGCGTGCCACAGATCCCTTTGTAATTGTGCTGCAGTTCTGTTTTTGTCATCATGTGTATTATTCATCTGTATCATTACGTCCATAAAATTTCAGTTCAATCCAATGCTTCCTTCTTGGTGCGCAAATTTCATTGCATGTGGATGTATATACATATACACTGAAGAGCAACTGAATTAGAGATACCTGTCTAGTAACGTGTAGCACCACCTTTAGTCCTGATGACGGCGGCGATTTGTCTCGGCATGGACTCGACAAGACACCGGAAGCGCTGGGAAGCGATGCGGTTCCACGACCCCTGAACAAGCTCCCACAGTTCACGAAGATTTGATGGAGGGGGTCAGAGTCTCGAACATCTCTCTCGATGGCATCCCAGATGTGTTCGATGGGATTGAGGTCAGGTGACCTAGCTGGCCAAGGAAGCGAGGTCACGTCGGTGGAGTGTTCATCCAACCATTCGAATACAATTCGGAAGCAATGGCACAGTGCATTGTCTTGTTGCAAGATGAGGTCCCCAGTGGGATGTTGAAGACGCACAAACGGGAGCAAATGGTCATCCAGGATATCTTGGTAACGTTGACCTGTGAGGGACGATGTCACACATACCAGGGTTCCCAATTTAGTCCATATAAACGGTCTGCAGACGAGAATGCCACCCCCATCAGCTTGAAGAGTACCCTGTTGGCAAGAAGGATCCATCGCTTCATGTGGTTTGCGCTGTACTTGAATTCTGCCATCCGCATGTACCAACGTTAATCTCGACTCACCAGTCCAGGCAACATTTTTCCACATGTCTAGGGTCCAGTGGCGATGTTCTCGCGCCCATGCTAACTTTTGCACCCTGTGATGTGCGGTCAGCAGCGGTACACTCCTGGGACGATGGCTATTCTGTACCCCATAGCGAGAAGATGGTTCTGGATGCTGTGGCTGCTTACCCGTTTTTGTGCACCAGCGTTAAATTGCCGAGTGATTTATTGCACTGTGGCCCGTCTATCCGCTGTTACAATGCGAGCTAGCCGACGATGACCCCGCTCTTCCTCACGCTGTTGTCCACGGCAGTTGGCCCTTGCAGGGATGGTTTTATTCGATGTACTCACGGTGTACCCGGGAAACAGTGGCTCGTGAAAATTCCAGTGCCTGCACGACTTCTGAGATGGAGTGACCCAATCGTCGGGCCCCGACAATTTGCCCACGATCAAATGTGCTTAGATCCGTCGTCTTACCCATACTGCGTCCGACTCTTACTGATTCCCGTCGCATCACTCCTTATATTGTCGGATCGCTGCATACGTCATGTAGTTTCCGTTTACAGGGCCGCCCACAGTGCCACATTTGCATAACGCCAGCTGTCTCTAATTCAATTGCTCTTCAGTGTATGTACACCGTATATATATGTATATAGCCATCCATGTATTTCGAAAAATTGAAAAGTGTATGTACACCGTATATATATGTATATAGCCATCCATCTATTTCGAAAAATTGAAAAATTCATCCATCTGGAGCGGGAATTAAACTCAGATTCCCTGATTCCCGTTCGGTTACGCTAGTGTTCTTTTTTCGTTTTTTCGGAGTTTAACGACCACCAGCAGTAACTCCAAGGCTATATAGATTCGCTTGTCCTTAATTTACGGCCAGTGGTTCCAGGAAAGGGAGTCAGAACCGCAACACAATAGATTAATTCGATACTCCAACCCGGGACCACAGAAACGAACGGTCAGAGGGTAGCGGGTATAGTGGACTATTGTGACTGCTTACCTTCTGTTACACCACCATAAATGGTTAATCTGTTTGTAGATATTGCTTTTCCCAAGGGGTGGAATTGTAGCATGCTTGAACAGAAATCGGAAGATGTTTTTTTCGATTTCTGTATTAGATTGAGCATTTATTACATTCCTGGAGGCGACTGGTAATAATAGTTACACGCTAGAACGAAATCGACATATTTGTCTTTCCGTACGAGTGGCAATTTCGGGGTAGGAAAGTTCAGCTTCCGTCATCCCAAAAATCCTTTCTCGCACAAAATTATTCAGATGTTCGTAACGGGACCTTCTTCGTCGACGGAGCATAGTGCAACACCACACACACACACACACATACACAGACAATACCATTTCGACTCAATGTTGGCCCTTCACTGATTGCAACATCTAGTTTAAGCCAGCTCTTCATACCGAAGATCCGTCAGTTCAGAGGGCGCTATTCCTAAAACGCATGCGCATTGTCACTGACATTTTGATCATTTGGATAGCCCAACCTGTTGTACATATCCTATTCATTACAAGCTAATACCAGTAGTTCTTCATGGTGTTTCAATTTTTCCAAACAGTAGTCTAGAATGTCTAGGGCTGTGTGTGCAGATGGCAAGGAACATAATTCAACTGAGATAAAATGACCTATTCTTGCAAAGAGTGGTGATATTATTAAACAATTCATAGAAAATCTTAAAACTTCAATGCCAAAGCGAATCCACTCTTGAAGAAAAATTGCAAAACTACTGAGCCTTGAAATATTCTAACTACCGAGACTTGAACCTTCTATCTGTGGACGTATTCATTTGCAAATACACTGCTGGACAATTGCTAAGGACGGATCATAAACGGCTATATAGCGCATACAAAAGTAAGTGTGGTCGGATGCCAAGTGAAATAAAATAATGTCAGAATGCCAGGACATTACAAGAAAAACAATTTATTGTGCTCTAAAATCCAGAAGGCTTTGGAACGTGTTCAAAGGACAAACAGGCCATTTTGTGCAGAATACGTAAACGTGAAAAAATGCAATTACCCTCCGCAGGCGCTCCGGCGTAAGATGTCAATACGGGATATGGCCACCATGAAGGGCGATGCAAGATTCCACACGTCGTGTCATGCTTTGCACAACATTATCAAGCAGCTGTTGGGGTAATTTATCCCATTCCTCTGTCAGTGCACGGATGAGGATGTCCTTGTTTATTGGAGGGCATTGGCGACCAGCAAGACTCCTCCCCAAAGCATCCCACACATTTTCAATGGGATTCAGATCTGGAGAACGTGCTGGCCATACGAGGCGTTGAATATCCTGGCTCTCAAGACACTCCTGGACAGCGACTGTTCGATGACATGTTGCGTTGTCGTCCATGAAAATGAATCTATCACCGACAGCACCACGGAACGTGCGAACATGAGGTAGCAGAACATCATTAATGTATCGTTGGCCAGTCATAGTCCCAGTTGGAAACACATAGAGGGACGTACGGCCATTGATTATGATGCCAGCCCAAACCATGACACTATATGTCGGATATCGGTCCCTTTCCTGTATGTTTGCTGGAAAATATGCAGTACCACTATCACGCCAGATCAGTCGTCGTCGACAATCAGACGATAGACTGTATCTACTCTCATCTGAGAAGAGGACAGCAGACCAGTCGTTATCAGTCCAATTGCGATGTTGATGGCACCATTGCAAACGGGCGGTACATTGACGTCTGGACAATGGGATGCACACAACATGACGGCGGGCGTATAGTCCTCCTTCATGCAAACGTCTGGCGACAGTTTTTCGGGAGATCCGCTTGCCAGTAGCAGCATTAAACTGATTTGCTACATCACTAGCTGTGCTGCGCCGGTGTCTTTTTGTTGATAGCACTATGTACCGATCTTCTGCAGGTGTCGTACTGCAAACACGACCTCCCCCGTGACGTTTGCTACACTCTCCATTTGTTTGAAATGATTTCCAAAGCCTTGAAACAACACTGTGGCTGACGTCGAACTCACTGGCAACATCTGTTATTTTTCGCCCTTCTTCAATCTTGTCAATAATACGGCCACGCGTAAAGTCATCAAGGAGATGTCGGCAAGACATACTGAAAATTGCAAGTTCGTCAATTGATTCTTTCCCTTTCAACTTTGCGTTTGAACAACAACGGTCAATACGCGTCAAATCCTTTATATCTCTTATCAGCCCTATGACGTCACGAACAAGTTCGGCAATCCAAAATTTGCATACGCACAACACGCGTTACTGTGTCCCGCACTTATGCTAATTTCCACATTTTCCTGCCTTCCATTTTATGGTTGCTATCGTTGCTATTGTCATCCGTCCTTAGCCATTGTCCGGCAGTGTATTAGGGAAGCTATATCAGCTGTACTTTGGCAAGTACTTCCTTCAATTTTAAATTTTTACCGATGTTACTGATGTTTGTGCCGAAAAAAAAATAATATCAGTATTTCTTCGCTAGTTATTCTGTTAGGCTAGCTTTATTTTTTTGAGTGGACAAATGTTTACGCACAAAGTTCTCTACTGTTCATCACACAATCCACAGATTCTCTGGCAAAATGTTACAAATTTAGGTTGTGCGGATTACACACCGATGCGGATAATACGCCGCTTTAAAAACAAATACGATTTTGCTGCACTTCGACTTGTGAAAAAAATTGCTTCTTAATTGTCATGATAGGTCGTATATTTTGAAAATTGCCAGAAGTGTGTAAATACAGTAACAGCAAATCGTAATGCAATGCCAAACCTGAGGTCCCCAAACCCTTGGAAAGAAGATTTTTCTTTTGTACTTATGATTGTTTTGAGAGAAAATACGGTGCAGCGAGGGCGATATTATTTAATCTTGCGGAATATCATGTGCTGTGGGTAGCTCAGCGCCACACATGTTCGTGGGTGCTACGATTCTAACAACGAAACCGCATTTCTACGAAACATTTTAATACGGTACTATCAGGTCTAACTACGGAACTGTAGTAATGCTGAAAATATCATATTTTTTTCTTTTTTATCCACTTAAAAGTAACAGAAAAGCATTTCAAAATGAAAATTATTTTTCTTAATAAGAAGATAGCATTCTTTCCTATTTTTTTGGATGGACTAATGGGTCATCCCATGAATTCCGACTTTTCTCTACAAAATTATGACTCGGGATCAACATCGCCGGCATGGATTATAAAACGCTCTTTTTTTCCTGTATTTAATGACCCGTACATTCTACAAGAGATCTTTTTCGTATCCTGAATTTCACCGCCTGCGGATAACACGAAGCAAAATGCGGTGCAATGAAACCTCTGAAAAACGGTCACCGCCCGGACCGGAAAAAAGTAACCGTAGTTAGGAGATGGCTGCTATTAGGAGGTTAGACCTAAGTTAATATTGTTTGTCGATTGAGTTTTAGAAAAAGCACAATATGTGTATGAAACTTATGAGCATAGTAAAAGTGTTCTGTTCTTTTTCCAAATGCTGAATAAAACTCGCTTTATATAAGCATTTTCCATTAAAAATTACGGTAATATATACGTAACGTATTATACCTAGGTGCTTCTGCACAAGGAGTAGTTAGTAACATTCTTTTTCCCAATCCTATACTTGCAACCGAAGGAAATAAGGAAAACCCTAAAGGGCAAAGTTTTCGTTAGAACTCCTTGTGACTGGGTTGTCCGTTAACCGCCATTAAAAGGTCCAGTTTTTCGGAGTTTATCAGTAATGTTAACTAGACAAAACGCGTCGGAATTGACTGTTAATTTTTTTTTTTAAATAATAAACACATATGAAACAACAAATGTAAACTTTATTTGATTGACAAATTCATTTAACCACTTCAGTAAAGACAACACTCCAGCTTCGTGATTTTTTTTTTTTTTTTGACTGAAGGTTTAACGACCACCGTGAGCTCCTCAGTGCGCTATAAGCTGTCGGCCGTCTCTAATTTAGGGTCACTGGTTCCATGGAAGGGAGAGAGACAGTGCCGTAAGACAAACACAACATCCATGCCTCACCGGGATTCGAACCGGGACTCTTCACGAATGAATCATCATAAGCCAGCGCTTAGACCACTGTGCCACCGGGGCGGCCAGATTCGGGATGAGCATCACGACTGCACCCTTTTCCAGTCGTAATATGTGAGGCGGAAGTCCACTCATCTCGATCGTGTGCAAAATTTTAACTGGATAGCGCACTCTTTCACTCCCATCTTTAGTCACAACTGTGTTTGTAAATGTTGTTGGAATGAGATTCGCGTTGCGAATGCTCTCCACCCGTCGGAATCAACGGTTAGTTTTTTGTTTTTTTTTAAAGAATAAACTCGTATGGAACAACAAATGTAAACTTTATTGTTTGACAAATTAATTCAACCACTTCAGTAAAGACAATAGTCCAGGTTCGTGAATTTTTATTTTTGACTGGAAGTGTAACGACCACCGTGAGCAACTCAAAGGAATGTCAGAAGTCGCACGTAATAATTTCACTAACAATGGTCAACAGAATGTTTATTTACATCTTCACATAATGGGCAACGTCTTACTTACGTGAATAAACTGGATCGAATGAATATTAAATCGTATATATACATCACACAGTCCAACGGCATAACGCAATCAGATGTTCGAGAGTGTTCGCTGTTCCGATGAGAAGAGCTTTGACACCAATGCCTGTTAGCGTTGTTTTGCGCAACGGTTCTCTCAGAAAAGAGACTTCAAATTTTGGGCTATCTAAGTCCCTCCATGCTTCCGCCTTCAACAGCGCGTGAGTCAACCGCAGGCGATCGAATGTCAATCGAACGCTTCTTCCATAGACTTTACATGGGAACGTTGCCTCCCCCATAACGCCCGAACCGTTGCCCCACTCTCATTTTCTCTTCGACTGTCACATCTACATGGTAAAACCCTTATTTTTATACCTGAACCATATACGTACGTTCAGCCGTTCTCTCAAAATAGGACTCACAATAAAAAACCTTATAAGATTAATATATAGATCCTACTGCCGCTCTTCTGTACAGACCAAAACTTGCCATTATTTGGTAATCCAATCAACAGCGAAAACACTGATAACGGACACATACGAATGTGTCCTCTATCTGTTGTTTTGCTGCTGATTGCTTTCCCGTTCCACGGCGATGCACTTTTGAGGAAATGACTACACGATTACCTTAAAATGTGGCGTTTCTAAGCAGAAACAAGGGATGATTTGAACACACTAGCGAAAACTTATTCTTCATTTACACCTACACATAAGCTCAAATAGACACATACACATGAGATTGAACAACTATTGTGACGTATATCTCTAATAAAACTTTTTTTGGAGTTTCTGTTCTTATGTAAATTCCGTTGTTTCATCAACTTCTCAAAATTTCCTTATACATTTTGGCAACGACTGAAAATGAGTCGAAGGTAAATAACGCAACTCCGAGTGAAAAGGTGTATTGTGTGGTTTTAATGATTACCTATTACATTTGGATAGCATGTTATCTTGATTATTTGTACTTTGCATATATATTTATTGCACGAGATAGATCATGTGATTTAGTACTCAAGTTCTTGTAGTTATGCCAAAAGAAACTGCGTTGGCGCTTTCATGAAACTGTACTTCGACTGACGGCAAAGAAAGAAAAGGACATCTGGATCGCTACATTAGTGTACATTAGTGGCCAACATTGTGAAAACCTTTTAGAAAAATGTGCATTTCTCAGGTTTCATGACTCATACCAGTTTTTTTACAATAACACCATTAAATTATATACCGTTAGAAATATTGCTTAACGCAGAATCTAATGCAACAGACTGTGTTGAATTATCCTTTTTCTATTGCAAATTATAGCCACATAACCAGAAAAAGAAAACACAATTCCCTCATGTAAGAAGAAGTGGATTTTATTAACTCAAAGCTGATCAATGAGCATGATTGTTCTGAGAGCCAGTCAGATGTTGTTATGATACAGCATGGAACCAATGAAGTGTTAGTGTGAGTCAACTCTCATTTTCAGGTATCAGAGCAAACTCTTATTCAGTTGTAAGAGTGTCAGCAAGTTAACCACTACTTTTTTCACGGATTTTTCTATTCATTGGTAACTTATGGTATCTGTGTAACTTAGTTAAATGACAAACAAAGTGAAAAAAGTTGACTTATTGCCGAGAAAGCGACGTAAAATACTAACTTTGCTTGAAGAAGGCTACTCTTACGAGGAAATCACAAGAAATGTTAAAGAAAATTTAACGAAAGGAGGTATCAGCAGACTCAGTAAATTCAAAACCAAACTGGTAAAAGACAGAAGAATTTGAACAACAGCATGTGGTGAAATAATAATTAAAAGACTGTGTTTAAGTGATTGCACAAAATAATGTGAGTCAATAAAAATGAACTGTCTCAATTTGGTTCGAAGATGAGTTTTGGATTGTTTCACGCAGACTCCAAGACTATGGTTTTAATTCTAGGATTCCAAGGGAAAAGCCGTTTCTATCTCCCAAACAAAGAAGAAAGAGATTAGACTGGGCTAAAAGTCATGTTAATTGGTCTGAGGATTAATGGAATAGAGTCATGTGGAGTGATGAGACCAGAATATCTTGTAGTGATATAATAAAGTGTGAAAGAAGAAGAAATGGAGAAAGAATAAAGTGTGAAAGAAGAAAAAAGTTTTGCTGACTGAATGCATTACATCTACTGTGAAGCATCCGGTTAGGGTTATGTTCTTGGGATGTATAACAGCTAAAGGGGCCAACGTCTACATCTGAACAAGATTCAGCCCCATGTCATGTTGCTGCTGTGTGCAAAACGTGATTTTAGGAAAATCACATTACGCTACTAGAATGACCAGGTAATAGTCCTGACCTTAATTCAATAGAAAATCTGTTGAACCATTCCAAGGAACTTGTGAGTCAGAAGCAACCAAAGAATGAAGTACAATTGTTAGAAGTAATCATACAGTCTCTCTTTCACATTTTAACGCCTGATGAACTAAAAGTTTGGTTTACTCCATGGGACACCGTTGTAAGGTTGTAATTGCCGCAAAAGGTTTCCTGACTAAGTACTAACAGAAATGATGAGAAATCATGAAATACACCTTATCATGGTTTTCTGAGTATAACTTCTTTTAAAATGCAATTTTGTAAAATACAAAGTGCTGCATTAAATTCCGCATTTAACTCTCTCTCTAATCCCATATAATTTTATGGTATTATTTAAAACAAGACTGATGTTAGAGACATTAAATGTCAGAAATACAAATTTCGTAGAAGGTTTCGATAATTTTGGCCACTAGTGTACTTACGTGACAATTTCAAGCTGTTTGAAAATAAATCATAGATACGTGTCACAGCATTCCACAGTCTTTCCACGGGGAGAAAAAAAAAGTTACTTATTTCAGAGTTTGGAATCACGGTTAAGAGCTCACACGGTGTCACTTGATCAGTCCTGGGGCACCTGGTGTGAGAGTAACTCTGTCGACACTCTCTTTTGTAAAGCTACCATGTACTCGCACGCAAGCATGAGTTTGTGTTTCTCTGATGCTCAGTGCTTATTCCGTATTTTAAGAACCTCTGAATTTTTTTCTGTGTTGTACGTAATGTGTTGTGCGTGTTCTAGCATCAAGTAAATATAAGTATGAATTCTTAATTGCAGATGTGGCCGTCATATCTAGGTTTAACTTTTTTTCACTTAATATAGAAGACAACGCTCACAAATGCAATATTTATAACTTAAAGTCTATTATGGTTTCGCTGGTAATTATGGTCCAGCTTCATAAGGACACAGCGTGTGGATATATTACTTGTGGCCATGTTACCAGTTTCATGTGCCAAACGTCCCGTGATGGCTATCGGTTTTAATGAATGCTTTCCGTACGCTCGATAGATATGGAGCTAAATATAAATCATTTAACAGGTAATTATGGGTTAGAAAAATGTGAAATGCTTCTAAAAAGTCAAGGTCAGACACTGATTTAGCTCTATCCACCAGTTTTGCATCATCAAAAAAAAAATAGGTCCTTTTTTGTAGTGCAAACCATATTATTAGTGGTATGCAAAAGTTTCCGCCTTTTTAAGGAGAAAAGAGACAGAAACAATCAGGAAACCATTATTCAACGAAATATTGGCCTTTAGCATCAATGACGTTTTAACATTTTTCAGGCAACAAATGAATTCCCCTGTGTTAGTTTGACTCGGGTTTTGAGCTGAAGAACGCAGTGACGACATTTTCCACCTCTGCAACTGTGGTGAACAGCTTTTGGGCTAGGGCATGTTGTATAGAGCGAAACAGAAGAAAGTCTGAGGGCGCAACGTCCGGAGAGTAAGCCGAGTGCGGTAAAACCTCCTAGTGTAACTGTTCAAGAGTTGATTTCGTACCGGCACCGACATGTGGTCTGGCATTATCCTGTAACACGATGACTGGGTGGCATCCTTTACCCGTCCATGGGCCTCTTTACTGGATCGCGGTGTTCACTTAGATCAATTAATCGCTATATCGTTGTGCAGTGATTGTTTCGCTCGGTTTCAACAGTTCGAAGTACAGCAACCCATGCATATCCCACCACACACAAAACAGCACTCTTTCTCCTGGGAAATCCGGTTTTGCAGTGGATGTCTACGGCTGGCCTGGGTCGACCCAGGATCGCTTGCTTAAGGGGTTGTCGCAATAGACCCATTTTTCAGCTCCGGTGACAACCTTCCACAAGAAATTCTTCCCTTGAAATCTCTTCAGCAACGACATCCAGATGCCCAATCGTTGACCAATATTACGCTCCGTTGAAGTATGCGGAACCCATTTACCAATCTTCTGGATCTTTCCCAAGGCCTGTAGACGCCGTACCACCGTCGATTGAACCACATTCGAACGTTTTGCCAGTTCCGTGGTGGTCGATTGTGTGGCATCCTCTTGCAACAGCGATTCCAGCTACTCATTTGCGAGATCCTGCTGTCTACCTGCACGTGGCTTGTCTTCACCATGCGCCTGATATATTGAATTGTATGCTTCACTCGCACTTTTCCCTAAATTAAACATGAATAACAAACAGTGCCGCAAATGGATTTTATCGACCTCCATGTTTGGCTTCATGTATGAACTGACAGCACGAGTCGCCGGTCGGTTATACCCCTACAGCGCCCACTGGAGGGGGCGGAGGAAACATTTGCATACCTCTAATAAATACAGGGGTGAAAACCACTTTGAAATTTGACGACCTTAGAATTTTTGATATTTTGAAGCAAATTTCCGGAATAAATGGAAGAATTGCCTAGTTTCGATTAGTGTTTGGAGAGATCGGGGTCAAGGTGGATTTATGCTGAGGTTTAACAGATGTTTTGATAGCCGAATCCACCGATGAGGGTTTGAAGTTTCTGTTGATAAGAGCATGTTACATGTGATCTTGTTATTTCTGGAGACTGTTTTTTTTTTTTTTTTTTTTGATTGGAGGTTTAACGACCACCGTGAGCAACTCAATGGGCTATAAGCAGTCGCCCGTCCTTAATTTAGGGTCACTGGTTCCAGGGAAGGGAGAGAGCCAGTGCCGTAAGACAAACACAACATCCATGCCTCACCGGGATTCGAACCCGGACCCCGTTCGGACGAATGATCAGAGGCCATCACTTAGACCACTGCGCCACCGGGGCGGCGACCTTGTTTTGTAGAACCAGATGTTTAAGGTATTGTATGCATACCTACAGTACCTTAAACATCATACCGTATAAAATGCACTGATTTTCTGTTGGATGAAATGGTTTGATTTTGTGCGAGGGGGTAAACTAATAGCAAATGGTTTGCAATAAACAGTAGAGATGAATTTATCGTCGATCCGTGTAACACGTACCTCTAGAAAAGGAAATCAACCATCTTGCTCCAATTCGTAAGCATACTGAATATTTGAGCCTAATGAGATGATCGTTGCTAACAGATCAAGAAATTTCGAAATTTTACCTTCCCAGAGAATAAAAACGTCGTCTACGTAGCGTACCCAAAAGTTGAAGGAGATCATGTTTAGTCCTCATGAAGCTGGACCATGTTTTCCACCAAAACCATCGTAGACCTTAAGTTACAAATATTGCATTTATAAACGTTGTTTTCTATATTAAATGAAAACCATAATTATGCAATGTCTGAAGTTATACTACTTCAATATGATTTACTTATTCAAAGTGAACCTTTCAATTTAATTTGTATACAATAATCTTCGAAGTATCACCGTCCATTGAGATAAAGCGCTTTTTAAACATATTACCGAAGGTCAGTGTATAAAATGTGTAGCATCTTTTTTATGTCACACAAAAATGCAAACGACCTCTGGCCATAATAATTAAGTGCTATTGTTTATTTAAGTGACTGTTGATTCAACGAGCACTATGGAAAAAGTACGAAAATAATACAGTTTAAAACATAATAGCAAATTTAGAGAGGAATAACTAGTAACTTTGTACACACACACTACGTACATTTTGATTTATGTAGGTTGAGCGTATTCAGTCTAAAATAACGTAAATATCAAATAAGAAAACCAGATTTTTAAGCAACCTTTTCCCTACATTATGCTACATCATAGCTCCCATGAGTCGCTGGAGCTCGTATATTCTTACTAACGGAACTGGTGGAAGCTTGTACGAAATTAAATTTTTTTAAGAGAAAAGTGAGATGCATTTCCAAAATGCGAATCTGATGAAAGAACTTTAACAGATCCTCATAAGTAATATGCAACTAAAGGTTCAGGGAGATAAAAAAATGAAACCCGGTAGAAATTTAATTGCCAAGATTCTTCAAATTAATTTTTGTCTTGAAGTTTGCTACAGTTAAAACATGTAATTAAGAAATTACTATGCGATGCACCACTTCTATTTAATGATGAACAAAAGCAGAAAATTTTAGATTCCACCCTTCGCTGCGTTTGAAAAGGAGAAGAGAAAAAAGAACTTTGCTACATCAAAAATGCTCGTTCAATGCGAATTTATTTAGCGTAAAGTTGAAAAAATCTCTCTCTGTCTCCAGGAAAATCTGTGGATATGTAATGAATTTTTTTTTCTGCTTAGAGATGCTACACGATATGATTGTTCTGAAAAACAGAATCCTCGTTCTTACAAATAATGATTATTATCATAAAGATCCGGGATAATAAAGCATTCCTAATGAGAGCGAGTTTTTGCACTCCTATCGTTAACATTTTTACGTGGTAATGCTAACTTATAACTCTCCAAGAATAAATGACGAACACACAAAAAAGGAGTCTAGAATGTGTTTTACTTACAAAGAAAAAATTAAAACATGGGTTTTATTGCCCATTTTTGCTTTAAAATGATACTAGAAAGCGGTTCCCAAAGCACAGGATTTAGAAAAAAATGCTTCTTTTTAAAGACAAATGTGACTGAGCTGATTAAAACAGTCATTATTCTAATTCCGTTTTTTGTCATTTCCAGAGGAACTGATATGAAAAGTTTTTATGGGCCATTAAAATAAATGTTCGGATCATATAAAAAAGGGATCTGACGAAAAAAAAATCAGTTGCAAAAGACTTGTCTCTATTGTCCTCCTATTTGTACACTTCTTCAAGGATTACATTGTATATATGTAGTATCTGTTTCATTGGAGACAAAGACCGTGTAGCCCAGCGATTTTGTTGTTCGGATATTGGATGAAGGAATCAATTAGCAATCTTCTTTTATTACTTTAAGAATTAATTTTAATAAGATGCATCTCAACCAAGTACTATCCATGATATAAACTACATTGTTATTGAAATCTAATGGAGATACAGCAACGTGATTCTTTTAGAGCTGCAGTAACTATCAGCAAACTCTATGCTGCTTAGAAGACTTTGTTGGTAAGTGTATCCCTGTTTAAAAACAATAAAAATGACATCAAATAAAAAACATATTGTAGAATTGTACTTATTACTCCATTTTAAGATTAACCCTTTAATGACCATGATGGTAAAATGTTTTGTCCCTCAGAGTAGGTCCAAAATACCAAACGTAAATGTTTTGCCTCTCAGAGTACGACCAAAATATCAGTCGTTAATGTTTTGCCCCTCAGATAATGCCCGAAAATACCTGCTTCTCGTTTCCATATTTAATTCCCCCTCCATTCTGTAATTACAAAAGTAAGATTTTTGCTAGGTCACTACTCGCAATTCCCGAACTCTAGGTTGGACATACACTGACCTTCGGATGTTTTCCTAGGGGCAATCATTGCATTTATCTACTGATAGCCTTAAGCAGATAATAGGGAGTCGTAACAAGTGAAAAATCCAGTTTACTTTAGCACTTTCTTGCTCTTTCTTGTAAAAATTGTGATCTTAATCTGTTTATTTGGATTGAGCAAAATGAAAAAAGTTTACGTCAAATTTTCTCTCATGAATTCCGCTTTTGGGGCAGTGCAAAATATATCAGACAAACGAAGCACATGTCAACAAATCAAGAGTTCTACGGAGCGATGTAAGAAGGCTGAATGATATAGCGCCGGGACAAACCAGTTATTGGTTGACTTCTTTGTTTAGCGACAACAATAATGCCTGAGAGTGACTTCTGTTAATCCCTCGGACGCTATGCAAATTAAAAGACCACGAGGGGTAAAAATCCTGCTCATGCTTTCCTGGAGAATCGGGCGCTTGTGGTTGTCTGCATGTAAGGGCGCGTTGGGCGCTGTGGTCGTAAAAGGGTAAACATTCTTACACCAATAATCGTATAATTGGCAACCCTGTTATTAATACAAGGTGTTCATAAATGGTGGGAACACTTTTATAGATTCATTGCACATGGAGTAAGAGAGATACCGTTTACTAATCTACATACCATGTGAAAGAGAAATAATGAAAGTTTGCCCGTTGTTACGGTCGAGGCGTGTACTTCCATCATTCACCGCCAGCTAACGTTACCTTTCTTACTTCTACTACACGCATAGTCGAACGATGGCGGCTTCCGGTTCCCGAGAAGGCATTCTGTGTGCTACTGTTTAATAAGAACAAATTCGCAACAGATGTTCAAAAGAAATGTGGAAGTACGTACGGTAAAGCGCCACCCACCAGAAAAGCTATTTTCAAGTGACATCAACAATTTGTAAACACGGGTTGCCTACCTCGATATGCTGCAGCAATGGTTGCAAGTTCAGGAAGACAGTGATCACTTTATCTCCTAGCTTCCAGAATTACGTTCTAGCCTACCAGAATACCGAGTTAAACAAGTGCTGGATGGGATGTGTGGGAGGAGGGGATGAATATTTGTTGAAATGACCGCAGAGATCACCGGACCTAACTCCGTGTGATTCTTTTTAATGGGGCTACATAAATGATGGTGTTAATATACCACCTTGCCACGTGACGTCCAAGAGCTAAAGCGGAGAATTGAAGAAGCTACCACTACGGTCACATAGATATGCTGGGCAGAGTATGGCAAAATGTCGATTATAGTGTGGACATTGCCACCTGAATCGTTGTAAAATGATGTGCTGTGAAAAAGACGGGTATTTTCTATCTGACAGGGTGTGCATATGGCACTGTTACTTGTCCTAGACTTTGTGCAATAAATCACTGAAATTGTTACCACCATTTATAAACACCCAGTATACTTTATCTTATACCAACGCTGAAATTATTCCACATATTCAACGAAGCTGTATTCAGGAAACACATCTGCATTGCCTTCCAAAAGAATGCTTCTTTATGGACATGAGATCCGCAGATGACTGGATTTCCAAGTCAACCTATTGTCATTTAAATTAAGAATGACTAAACTATATGCTTAAAGTGAAATTCACACAGGTAAAATGCTTCAGGGGAAGAACAACTTTCCGAAGATATTGCTTTGGAAGTCAGCAGACGTGGATGCGCAGGGAGGAGACAGAAGGTAGAGCTCCCCTATGATTTCTGTGGAAAGTTTCTTTTTATATGTGTTTGTGTCGGAGTTTAACGACCACGGTCAGCAGCTCTAAGGGATATCAGCGTTGACCCGTTCCCAAAACTAGGGTTACTGCTTCCAGAGAAGGCAGAGATCCAGAGCCATTGGACAAATACACTACACAACCCATGTTTCATCTGGGACTCAAACTCGCGCCCATCTCGTGTGAAAGATCAGAAGCCAGACCTTACACCACTCAGCCACCTGGCGGAGAATATGCATTTTCTTTTCTAACTGATAGTACAAACGCTATCATAGTGTACGAGTTCTGCTTTTGTCAAAGGGTATGATCCCTCATTGTGATTCCTTTGCACCGACGGAACATTACAGATGAAAATTCCTCTTTATGTTAGCATACACCATATGATTGAAAGTATCTGTCTGGGCAGCCGTTTCGAGCAGTGGGTTTGCTCACATACGTCACAGCGATAGCCGATACAGGTGTAAAAAGACGCACGTGACTTTGCAAATATCATAGACTTGCATGGACAGTAGACTCGGTCTAACGGCAGAGCTCAATGACTTTCAACGTGGCATGGGCATAGGATACCATCTCAGCAATAAGTCAATTGGAGAAATGTCTGCCCTACTGTAGCTGCCCTGATAGCAAAGACAGCGCTATTGCGATCTGGTAAGTCACGTAAAATGACAGAGTGGGACAACTGAGTGCTGAAGCGGGTGGTGCGACAAAATCTTCTGCCTTCGGTTACAACCCTCACCACGGAGTTCCAAAATGCCCTTGGAGCCAAAGCCGGCATCATAGCGGTTCATCAAGATATGAATGGCGTAAGTTTTCCATAACCGAATATGCACTTAAGACTAACTTCAGTAAGATGAACTCGAAGCATCGGATAAAATGTGGTAAATCTCAACATCAGTGGACTCTGCAGCTCTGAAAGTGCGTTCCTTTGATTGATGAATCATGTTTCGTCATCTACTAGTCTGGGGGATGCCAGGTAAAAGCTAAATCCTCGACTGTGTTGTGGCAACTGTAAGTTTGGTAGAGGACGCGTTATGCTGTGGAGCTCTCCTTTTTCTATGGTTCGGGCTGGGGCTCCTAGTTACAGTGCCCGGGATTCTGAACTCCGGAGAATATATTGACATTCAATTATGGGCACCCAACATCATTGCAGCAGTTCGGTGAAAGTCTTTGTTTTTTTTACCAAAATTGCGCAATGCCCCCGTCCACAAGGAGAGGTCCGTGTAGGAATCATTTGTTAAGATGCATGTGAAAACACTTGACTACCCTGAATAGAGCTCGTATCCCAATCTTTTGGAATACCTATAGGATGAATTGTTACGCCAACTGCAAGGCAGGCCGAGCCGCGCGACAACGATGACCCACCAAAAGCTGTTGTGGCAGAATGGAAGGAAGTTCCGGCAGCCATGTACCAAAATCTAGCGAAAATCTTTCCCAGCAAAGTGTGGCAGCTGTGATAGTAGCAAATGTGGCAGCTGTGATAGTAGCTTACTCGATATTAATTCCTTTTCTGTTACACTCGATATTAATTCCTTTTCTGTGCTAAGCATGTGTCAAGAAACTTTTGATCACATACACACTATAATGACAAAAGTCACCGGACACCTAGAAGAGAAACACAACACATCCTTTATTGGCATACGTTATTACGGTTTCGGTCCACATCTGGCCTTAACGCATTTACTGACCCTTGGAGACATGCTTTTAACAAGGTTTTGAATCACTGCGAAAGGTATGCGCTTCGTTTCAGTACATAATGATGCTGCAAACTGTTGCTTAGTAGTAGGCCTTGGTTCTAAACCTCTAATGCGGCGCTCTAATTCATCCCATAAGTGTTCTATGAGATTAAGATCAGAGCTCTGTGCTGACCAGTCCACACACAATACGGAATTATCGTCAAACCACGCAATAACAGTCCTTGCTTTATGGCTCGGTGCGTTATCCTGCTGGTACCAACAAGGCTCGGTTGCTTAGTATTGCCACAGAGTTGGTAGGGTATAACTGTTCAGAATATCGAGGTAGATGTGCTGGTTAACAGGTGTGTCCACGATAACCAATGGGCCGCGATCATACCACGACCCCCCCCGAACACACTGCCAGCTCCAAACGTGACGGTAGGAACAGTAAACTGTGGTAAATAGCGTTTCTCCGGCTTCCGCAATACCCACACACGGTCATCAGACTCCTGGATCGTGTATCTGGATTCATCAGTCTATAGGACCCGTTTCCATTGATCTACGGTCCACGATAAATGTTCTTTACACCATGCTAAACAACGAGTAGCATTCTGAGTCCACGGTAACCCATAGAATGAATTTCTCTGCGAATGGTACGTGCACATACCGAGGTTGCAGCATTTTTACGCACCTATACACTGAGGCCTTTTGCAGTATTTGGTCGATTAGTTGTAACGACTCTTCTGAGGCTTAGACTTCGTCTATCACTGATTTACTCTGGTCTGCCGGTAGGCATTGCTGCTTCAGGCACGCCAAGTGCATCCCACTTATTCAGTACATCCAAAACAGTTGACGTGGGAATGTTTAAACGCCTCTGGATTTCGCTTATGGACAACCCACTAATATAACACCCAACAATCTTTCCTTTCTCAGAGTCAGTTCTCGGCCGCCGCTACATTTCCACTCAACCACACAGTGCGACATGATCGCGGTCAGCTGCAGGCTTATTTTTATACCGTCTTTAGCTGTACCGTACATCTTAACAACGCAGCGGATCCGTTAATGGGCTTTTGAAGGGGTGCCCGGTCTAAATCCTAAGAGCGAACGCTACTTCGAAAGTTTACAACCACAATCAGACGCAACAGCTTGTGGCTATTTACACAACAGGGGAAGCTCAGTAAAAAAACGGTGCACATGCGAAACGTCGAATTTTCCCTACAGTGTCACGTGGTATTACTTAAACTGATAAAAGAGAAAACGGCGTGGTAGGCGACTTGCGTTTTAAGTAAAATATAGGCGTGAAGGCATAAGGATACGAAAGTGCAATTAACGTCATCTCTCAAAAATATCATCTAGATGATTTCACGCAGTGAAAAATTATATGGAATCTAAAGGAAGACCGCCGAGTGAGTGATGTAGCCAGGGGTGTTAGGAATCGTGTATAGTGTGGTAAACAAGCTCTGGGCAGCGTTTCAAACCGATAGAATGTGTTTCAGACGCATGCTAGGAGGTCGCCATCGCTCTACTATGAATACAGATTTTTAGTTGGAACAGCAAAGCGTAATCGCCGCCCCACGGCTGGTCAGCTTTTGGGTATCTTCCTTTCCAGGACAGGAACGCGGATATCCCAAAAAGCTGTGGCAGGATGTCGGCGAAATGTAGACTATAAGCCCGAAGGCCTGTAGTTTGCCTTCCTCTACCCAGACCTCAACGTAGCGTACGTTTTCATCGGTGCCGTAACAACAAAAAATTGGACACATCGTCAATGGATCAACCTACTCTTTACAGATGAGAGTTGTTTCAGTCTGTCATTTATCTCTCTCTCAGATTCAAGACATCAGTTGATCTGGAATGAAAGTGGCACTGCGTACCAGTTCGAGAATATGCAGGAAAGGGACAACAATGGCGGTGTCGGGGTCATGGTGATGGTGATGGGCGGTATCATGATTAATGGACGCACCGAACTACAAGTGCTGGAAAATGGGACAATGACGGGCGAACGATATTGCAAAGAATTTTTACATCAAGTTCGATTATTCCGCGGTGCTGTAGGCGAAGACTTTTCTGTTCATCGCTGACAACACGATACCTCATCGTAAAAGAGCAGTGCAGACACTTAGAAAAACCGATTCATCGCATCGACTAACTAACACCCTTCCCATACTTCAACCGCATCGAACATGTCCGGGACGTATCGGGATGACACATTGGTTCTCGACCCTTCCCCTCCACAGAACAAGGTCCTCCTTATCCGAGCTCTAAGGAAGGGCCTCGTTTTCAACACAGCTTCCTCATCCGTGCTCTAAGGAAGAAGTGGACTAATTTGTCTTAGGAACTTCTGGTTCAGTTGGTGTTCAGCATGCCACGACGCTCTGAGAGTTGCATCGCAGTTCAGGGTGGATATATTCTATACTGAAATACCTCTCCGCCCCAGTCAACGGTAAGCACTGTACAACCATTCTCCAAATATGTCCTTTCGGAAATTTTTAACTTTTGCGTAAACACTGATTACAATGTAGTTTGTATGTTATTTATAAAAAATTTGTTGTGTCTTTTCATGTGTTCGGACTCTGGCAATATAGTTATTTCCCCATTTGCTTGTGGTCATGTATTGTTTTTCATATAAAGGTAAAAATGTAGTCTGTCATCAAGTTTTGGACACTATATCTTCCCAGCTGCTCAATTCTGTACTGCAGAATGTCTTTTAATCATTTAATTCGGAAGAAACAATGAAATAACGATTAATCGATACTATTTAACCCACTTCCTTTGTTTTGATTTTGATATAGTCATTTTGGTAAGGCAGCGGAATATGATTCAGGAACTTGCTGACGGAAGTAAAGAGATGGGATTAAAGCTTAATTTACAAAAAGCAGAACTAATGTGCAATGCTTCTTTGAGAACTAAATATTTATAATGGACTTTGAAGGGGAAAGTTCGGAAGTAACTAATTCCGACATCTAAGTTAGACAACGAATATAAGGCTAAGGGCCACATTGAAGAAGATACTGATACTTTTCTGTTTTTATTATATATTACGCAAGATCATGCATACCAAGGATCCCACTGATACCAAGGGCCACATTGAAGAAGATATTGATAGGCCTTTAAAACGTGGCAGAGGGAAATTGGCTGAAACGTGCAATTTGTCATTAAATCTTGAAAGAAAAGTGTTTAATCCATACATCCCTCCCCTTCAGCTTATACAGTATGGCAGGGAGAGAGACCTGGACTAGAGGAAGCGAACAGTTCAAAGAAACATGAAACAAGAAAGATGTCACCGAAATTTTCGGGTGTAATGAGCGCGTCTTTTGAATCCGTTCTGAGGCGAATTAAATTGACCAAAGCTATTCAAAATCAATGGAACCGGTGTGAGAAACAGTAGTAGCTGACCGAAGAAAGAAGTTTTTGAATCGGGTTTTTAATCCCACAGATAATGCTGTAAACGGAAACGTTAACTTACGCCCTCTGGTGACAGGCTTGTGCGTTAAGAAACATTTTAAATATTATGAGAAACATTTCGCAGCGCAAACGCTCTCCAACAAAGAAAGACATTTTTCAAATAGGGCTCTTCGAAGTAGACATATGGACAAATATAAGATATGCATCTACGCCCCCTGGCGGAAAAATCATGAATTATTTTAAGAAGAAAGTATTTTCAAAAATTTTACGATGTGAGAGGTATCGGTCCATGAAAGATTTTTTCAATCTAGTTTTCAGGAGCAAAGGTTTTACTGCAAAAACATCAGACGCAGAAATTAACTCTTACGCTCTCTGGTGGCCAAACAATTCTTTATCAAATGTTAGAAATTATATGCTGAGCTTTTCCTATGAAGCGGTATTCGTTACAGAAAGAATTTTCCAAATCAGTGTTTTAGAAGCAGATATGATGAGGAAAACGGAATTTACCTATACGCCCCCTAGCGGAAAGTCTATGGATTACTTAAAATTTTTGGACTTATAGGAGAAACATGTTACACCGGACACGCTATCTAACAAAGAAGGAATATTTCAAATCCGATTTTTAGAGGCAGAGATATTAACAGAAATAAGATAGACATCTACGCCCTCTAGTGGAGAAACCATGCATTATTTTAAAAATAAGATATTCTCAAATGTTTATCGACATTTGCGGTATTATTCCACGAAGGAAGTTTTTCAATCGGGCTTTTAGAAACGGATATTTTGATGCAAATACCTACGAAGCAGAAATTTAAAGCTTACGCCCCCTGGTGGTCAAACCATATTTTATAAAAAATTAGAAATTACAATAAAAAAATTTTACACCAGAAGCTGTATCCGGTGATCGAAGAATTTTTTCTAATCGGAGTTTTAGAAGCAGAGGTATCAGGAAAAGCGCAATTTACATTTACTCCCCCTAGTGGAAAGTCAATAAATTACTTGAAAATTTTGAAATTATATTAAAAACATGTTGCACCTGACACTCTGTGTAACAAAGAAGACATTTTTCAAATCGGATCATTAGAAGCACAGATATTGACAAAAACAAGATATATATCAACGCATCGTATAAAAACATACACATATATATATATATATATATATATATATATATATATATATATATATATATATATATATATATCACTGTATGCATCTTCAATACCGCAGGTTTTCAGAGCCATTGTAACTGCTGATGGTTTCACCGAATCAAAGGCTTTTTCATAATCGATAAAAGCCAAATCTATAATAACATCTATGAAAATGCAAGTGCAAAGATTAGGCTGTTTGAAAATGCAACACACGTAAAAATTGGAAAGGGAGTGAGACAAGGTGACACCATATCTCCGAAGCTCTTTAATGCCACATTGGAGGGTGTTTTTCAGTCGCTGAGCTAGGAAAACAAGGGGATAAAGATTAATGGAGATTATCTAGCCCACCTTCGTTTTGCTGATGACGTAGTCATTTTTGCAACTACCCCATCAGAGCTGCAGAGTATGATCCAGGAACTTGCTGACAAGAGTAAAGAAGTGGCATTAAAAATGAACTTTCAGAAGACAAAAGTGATGTTCAATGCTTTTACAAGAAATGAAGATTTATCGATTGATGGAGAAAAGCTGGAGATAACAGACACGTATGTTTATCTTGGACAGCAGATATCAAGTGAGGGTCACATTGATGAAGAAATTAATCGGCGTACAAAACTTGCCTGGAGAGCTTTTGGAAGAAACAGCATAATTTTTAAGAGCAATATGCCATTATGTCTTAAAAGAAAAGTGTTTGATCAATGCATCCTTCCAGTGCTTACGTATGGTGCAGAGACGTGGACCTTAACTAAAAGAGACATACAAAGGCTGCAGACAACTCAAAGCAGCATGGATAGGTGCATGCTTGGTGTAACCAGGAGAGATAAGAAGAGGAACTCGTGGATCCGAAAAATGACAAGAGTGGAAGACATCATGATCAGAGTTAAATCCCTGAAATGGCAATGGGCTGGACATACTACCAGAAGGACAGATCATCGATGGACAGCCGAAATTTTAGATTGGATTCCAAGGGACAGGAAAAGACCCAGAAGAAGACCACATGGGAGATGGGTGGATGAAATTCGAAAGTATGCAGGGGTGACATGGAGGAGACTGGCACAAGACAGACCGTTGTGGAGGAAACTTGGAGAGACCTTCGTCCAGCAGTGGATTGATAATGGTTGACAATGATGATGATGATGATGATGATGATGATATATATCACTATACGTATCGTATATATCACACACATGATGGAACTTCTTCCTTTTGGTTCAAAATCTTTAATGTTTTACCGTAAAATAATTTAATGTGCACAATTTTTTCTAGCATTTCGAGAGTTCTTTTTTTGTATACAACAAATACCAAAATAAAGTTGTATATACTTATTAGTCACCGTAGCAAGGATGCACACAATTTGCTCTAGCATTGGAGATATCTTTTGAAATAGGAACATTTATGAACATTTTCAATTATGGAGGTGCTGTTCACGATACCTCCTATAGTGACCATATATCTACGTCCCCAGTCGGAGAAACCATGCACTATTTTAAGAAGGAAATATTCCGAAAAGGGTTGTCTACGTGGGTTCCATCGGTTCATGAAATAATCTTTTCAATCGAGAGTTTAGAAGGTAAGATTTTGCTGCAAATACATCAGAAGCAGAAATCCACATTTTCGTCACTTGGTGGCCAAACCATTTTATACCAAAAGTTCGAAATTATATGTAAAGTGTTTTCCATTACGAGCTGTATCCGCTGAAGGAACAAATTTTCCAATCAGAGTTTTAAAAGCAGAGTTATCAGGAAAAAAGGAAATAACTCTTACGCCCCTTAGAGGACAACATGTACGTAACGTGGAAAAGTGACTACGCCTAAAATAATCTTCGACATGAGTAGAATCGAAAAGTAAAATAATTTTTTAATTGGATGCTTAGAAGCAAACATATAGAGTAGAATGTGTTTTGAATTCGATATCACCTGCATTTACGCCATCTACCGGCGGCATTTTGCATCGTAAAAACGAAATAGAGGAACATCATTCGCACATTTCGAGCTTCCTAATGCAAAAAGATTTTTTCAAACCGGACTATTTGTTGCAGAGATATCATGTCTAAAAACGGACAGCCCAGGTAGCACGGCCTTTCAATTTAACGTAGGCCAAACACTGAGCCACCGTCTTTTAGGAATCCAAGACGGTGGCTCCATGTTGGGCCTACGTGAAATTGCAAGGCTGCGCTACCGGAGGGACGGACAAACCGACAACATAAGCACGATCTTTTATACGCTTTCCAACCGTAAGTTGAAGAAGCGTATATGCTCCAGCTTTGTCCGCCTGTCCGCACGATAACTAGCGTAAAAATGGTTCGATTTCGATGAAATTTTAGTATGTGCTAGGGAACCATCTAGGGACGAATCCCATTTCTAAATGGGACAACTGGGGTCAAAGGTCACGACATAGGAGCAGGATCCGTTCCACTGCCCTATGCGTCATAACTCGCGTAAAAATGGTTCGATTTCAATGAAATTTTATTATGTGGTAGGGGACCACCTGGGAACAAACCTTATTGAAAATAGTTGAAGTGGAGTCAAAGATCAGGACATAAGAGCGGGATGAATTCCTTTGCTCTTATACGTCATAAGTCGCGTAAAAATGATTCTATGTCGATGAAATTTTAGTATGTGGTAAGGGGACAACCTGGGGACGCACCGTATAGAAAATGGACGAAATGGGGTCAAAGGTCAGGACATCGGATCGAGATCCATTGCATCGCCCTTATGCGTTATAACGTACGTAAAAATGGTTCGATTGAGACAAAACTTTAACATGTTGTTCCGGTAGTACACTTTACCGGTTCTGTTGAATATCATCGAAATGGGGTCAAAGGTCAGGTCATAGGAGCGAGATTTATTCTACAGCCATTATCCTCATAACTTGAGTAATGATTTCTGGTATGTTGGAAAGCGTATCATAATAAATACATTGTATGATTTAACTAACTTCTTTTACAAAAGACGTGCTAAAAATTAACCTTTCTGTAACCAGACAGATAGGAAAAGGGACTCGTGCATTGGGAAAATGACAATAGTGGATGATATCACGATCAAAGGGAAACCACTCAAGGAGCAATGTGCCTAATGCATTTCTGGAAGAACTGACCGCCGTTAAACGACTGAAATACCACACTGGGCACCAAGGGAAAAGAAACGACGCAGAAGAAGGCTCCGTGGAAGACAGGTGGATGTGATTTGAAAGCAAAGTGTAGTGTCATGGAAGATAATGTCTCAAGATTGAGAGTTGTGGAAGTGAGTGGGAGAAACCTTTACCCAGCAGTGGATTGAGGATATTTGATGCTGCTGCTGATGATGATTCTTCAGGCACAACCATTTTCTGTAACAACATGCAAAGTTGGAGAGTACAATATACGATTGCGAAATATTTATGCATCCGTTGCTTTTACACGAAATGGTTTCAATTTATTTGAAAGGGTCTTTTGGGCGTAACGTATGTGTGTGACTGGAGAACCCTCTTTCTAAAAACCTTCACGGCAGTTAGTTATCTGGAAAATATATTTTTGATTAAAGTTGTAAAACATTGTAAGACAATGTTTATGGTCGGCGCCGGTTACTGTTGTCGTGCTGGCATTGCATGAAAAGCCAGTGCAGAAATAAGATTTACTTAAAGCTTTTAAGAAAAATAAATGCGAAACTCTTGAAGAAACGAAATGCTTTTTTCGTGGGAGTAGTAGCAGCAGCAGCCACATTTGCAGAATATTGGCAACTCCATGCAAACTTCAAAATACATTTAAGTTCTAGTCCTTCCATCCCAGTCTCGAATTCACAATTTGTTTGTTATTTTGTATTTGGAAAGATTCCACACGATATGATGTAGCGATATTTAAGAAAACTTCACTTTTCGAAATGAAACAGGCATACTCTTTTCCGCAAATCAATGTGATTAAGCATGTTAGAAAGCCAATAACTTTACATAATCTCTGCTATGGCATCAGTGCTCTGCATGCACTGATGCCACTGTCCACAACGAATCAATTACCAAATAGTTCTAATGAAGTTTCTCTGAATTACACATTTTTTCCGAAGCAGAAGCGTTTTGGAACGTTGCGAAAAGTACTTAATTCGAAATATCACACACCTGATGGAACATCTTCCTTTTGGTTTAGATTCTTTATTTTTTACCGTAAAATAATTTAATGTATACAATTTTTTCTAGCGTTTCGAGAGCGGTTTATTTTTGTATACAACAAATACCAAAATAAATTTCTATATACTTATTAGTCACAGTAGCAAGGATGCACACAATTTCCTCTAGCATTGGAGATACTTTTGAAATAGGAATACATACGATTTACAAACATTTTCAGTTATGGGGGTGCTGTTCACGATACCTTCTATAATCGGAATTTTTGCATACTGCCTTTGAAACTCCAGACCACGTTGCTGACTAAAATTCCCTAATGCCATGGTAATATGCTACTGGGAACAAACGTTTGTTTGATATTGCCTTCATAAAAGATTCTAAAAGCAAATTAGTTGTAGAGTGCTCTTTGTATTTAAACTTTAAACTCTGAGCTCAAGTGCTACATGAAGTACAGGTAAATGAGTTCCTCGCAATTACAACATTTTAAAGTGTTAAGTTTGGTGTTTTGCAGATTGCTTGTTGAAACGTCAGTCACTTGAATATTAAATCTTTAACTCTAACACATAATGATCATTGGAATCGAAATATCAAGAAATGGAACTTGCATAACACGAATACAACTAGTATGTTCGTCTTTCTGATTATCGACTTACAACTCTACTTTGCGGAATCACAACGTAGTTTGATTCCGCAATTTTTCTTTCAAAAACCAAAACAGCCTCGTACACAGAATTACATTATCGACTTAGATAACACTTATTCCGCGTGCAGATTATCAAGATAACATGCGATCCTATTTTAAGGAGAGTATCGTCTTACGTTAACATCACTTCCACGCACTACTCGGGAGGTTGCGTTTTATTTTCCTTTGACTCAATATCAGCAGTTTTCAAAAAGTATAAGGAAATTTGGAGGAAATGATGTACCGTTCAGAAAAAAATATAATGGAGAAGTAACAGAATTTAATTTAGAACAAAAACTGAAAAATTAATATACACTGCTGGCCGCCCAAAATGCAACACCAACAAGGAAGCATCCGACTGACCAAAAATTCGTATCATCCGTAGCACTCGAGAGAACATGCAAACGATTAGCATTGCAGGGCATATGCAAATCATGTGCGCCCGGCACTCCACCGAGAAGCACTATAAGAAGGGTGCACAGAAGGCGGGGTGTAAGTAGTGGAAGTGTGTTGTGCTGCCAGACCTGTGCGTGGGAAGCTTCCTGATGCCTCGTCGCAGAATACGGCAGTCATTCCAGCACGTTTCGGAGTTCGACAGAGGACGAATAGTGGCTTATCGCGGCAGCGGTTTATCGTACCGAAACATCGGCACCCGTGTGGGACGACATCCAGCCACAGTGAGGCGAGTATGGATTTGGTGGGCGCAGGAGAGACGGACAGACCGACGTGAGCAATTACCGCAGACGCGGCACACCACCGGACAAAAGCACCGGCGTGTTGTGCGGCGGGCATTGACGGCTGGCACCGCCACATCACGAACGTTAGCGCAGGAATTAGGGTGTGTTGCGCAACAACGTGTGTCAGCACGTACCGTTCGACGTCGTCTTAAGGAGCGGGGACTTGTCGCACGGAGCCCATTGCTCCGATTACCATTGACGTTACACCACCGGCGAGTGCGGCGGCAGTGGGTCGTTGAACGTCGCACCTGGACTATGGAATGACACGAAATTGCTTTCTGCGACGAATCCCGCTTCTGCCTGCAACACCACGATAGTCGGACACGCGTGTGGCGGCACCGCAGAGAGAGACTGAATGACGCCTGCAATATGCATCGTCATACCGGTCCGTTGCCAGGCGTTATGGTTTGGGGCACAATTGGATATGACAACCGCACTCCTCTGTAAGCATCGCTGGTACACAAAACATCCACCGCTACATCTCCGACGTTTTGGAGCCTGTAGTCCTCCCTTACCTGCAGGATCTGCCAGCGGTAACGTTTCAACAAGACAATAGGCACCCTCAAGTGGCACGCATCGTGCAACAATTCTCCCGGCCCACCAGGTGTCACTGCCGCTGTGGCCCGCCTGTTCTCCCGATATTTCACCTATCGAACACGTCTGGTCGCTGATCGGCAACCGAGGGGCCCGGCAAGCACCACACGCGGCTACGCCTGATGAACTGTGGCAACGTGTGGAAGCAGCGTGGACCGAAATACCCCACGCCCACATCCAAAACCTCTTTCGTTCGATGCCGCGGCGTGTAGCGGCCGTTATTGCCAGCCATGGGGGCCACACGAACTGTTACAGGGCTTGGAGCTGAATTCTATTACAGCACCCTGTGTGGAGGATTCGTTTGATTTATTCAGCAGTAAGTTCGGTATCGGTGGTTTAATCCCTAATTCTTCCAACTGGAGAAGATAAAAACAATACAAAGCGTAGAAAAGTGAATCGACTGAGGCTAAATTTTGCAGTGAGAAAAACGTTTATTCAGATCATGCGGGGAATGTCACCAAGCTTCTGTCCTTTTCGTGCTTTCATTCTTTCCGTCCTCCATCAGTATTCTACACAGCCGAAAATCCTTCTCTCTCTTTCCTGGCCACTCAAAAACTATTCCTTCCTCCGTCTTCTACATGCCGAATTCTGCCTATCTCTTTCCGGCCATCCAAACTTCCTCCTCGTCCCTTGCGATAAACCCCCGATGTTTTTCTGCGCTTCCTAAAAATATTCCCTCCTCCTTCGACTTTTCACCACCCCGTCTCCCTCATGCCCGGAGAGAGAAAACCAACCCCTTTGGTCCTTCTAGTTCCAAGAAGGCGCAGCCACACCTTCACTCTCAAAAACTCTTATCTTCTTAATTGCTTTGCTGTGACCCGTGGGAAAGGCAATACATTGCTCCCACTGGCCTTCCATCCAAATGGCGGGAAGTGAAGGAAAATGATTCCATTTCAACATTTCTAAAAATGGTTACAGAATCTTGCTTCTGATAAATATGTAAGCCCCGGTTACAAAACTATTGATGTCTGCGTGTTCCGCAAGTCGCACCGGCCTGTAAGCTCAATCGTTTCATCTTTGTATCTGTTGTTATGTGTCCAGTAAATCTGGTTTGCTATCTCGTGTCCTTGGTGTTACATTTTGGGTGGCCAGAGGTGTAATTTAGAGATATATGTCACACAGTCTATTCATATAATTATATCAGTATTACAAGAGCTGATTGCATATTGGGTACTTCTGTGACTTGTTATCTCTCCACGATTGATACCTCGGGAAACCTTAAAATGATATAAATAGATTGATTGTTAGTCTCATTCCAGACACTCACTATATATACTACATAATGGATAACCTGGTCTTGTACAAGACCTATAACGATGATTATCTATCCCGGAAAAAAGAGGTTTAAAGTAACTTCCGAATTACGTAGGGTGTTTGACGGCAGCTGAGCACGAATCTCTGAGCTATTCACTGCCATATACATCCGTTGCTATGAGCACAGAGTTGCGCAGAAAATTCTGTACTCTTAGTAAAGAATTACCTGAGGTAAAATCTGAGAATTTGCGGTATGTATTTCTTTATTAAAAATTCACTTGAGACTATTTAAATTCCGATATGAAAATTGCAATTTGAAGATCACAATTATTTCTATAATCTATATCTTTGTTTGTTACAGTGGTCTATTGATTACCGAAGTTTTCATGGAAAGCGGTCAAAGACAGTTTAAAATAGTCAAGAGTACTATTAAATATAGTTAAAATAATCAACTGTACTGTATTATACAAGAAAGAAAACCTCAAAATTTTGCGTATGAAAATCAGCTCACATATCAATAAACCTCTCTGCAGGCGGGCACTATCCAGGTCCTGTTATAGCGTCAAGATGTGTGCTCAGTTAGATAAGAAAGGCTTGCCCAAAACAATAATTCTGACATTTTTTTATTTGGAACTATTGACTTGAGACTGATGTTAATTGACTCGTTCTATTGGAAAGTCAGGAAATTTTAAAAGCTGGAAAACAGGTACCAAAACCCAAGGATGATATACACACTTATAGTATTTCGAGAAACTAAATGCATGCTGGAAAATATGGCGTTCTAGAATTTCTGCTCATGGGAAGGGATAGGCAGATAGGTACTAGCAGTAGTTATAATAACTGTCATGGTATTTGTATCGATATAAAAATTGTTAAACGCTGAGCGATGGGCATGTTCTTCACACGGGAAACCAGAAGTCGGCAATGTGAGACGAAAACGTTCGAAAACGAAAGAGACAACCTGAAGCTATGGAAGAATTAATCGTTGAGATTAGATTACTTACGATACATTTTGCAGAGGCGCAGTATTTAAGCATATCTGTTGTTCTGAACTGTGCGTGTACGATCAAAAGTTGCGATGAGTGAATTTTCATCACTTACCTATATCTCACGAACTCGTCATTTAATATTTCCCTACTTTTTTTCTGCTTAAGGGCTCAATGTTCCCTCTGAGCAACTCTTTGAGCTATAAGCAGTCGCCTGACCTTACTGTTGGGCGGGGGAGGGGGGCTCGTGACTCATCCCAGGGACAGAGTCGGAGCCGTAATGCCTGAAGCTTCAATGGAACTTGAGTCAGGGTTTATTTCGAACAAATATTCTAAAGCCACAGTCACAGCCTTATCGACCATCCGGGGGCCTTTTTCCTCTACAAAGGCCCAATGTGCGTTCAAAACTTTGACTCTTGGTATTGGAATGAATTGTATGTACTCCACTTTGAAACCATTTCCTAATTGTGAAGACTCCAAAACAACGGATATATGCAATTAGAGATGTTTTATACAGAGTATAATGTTCAGCAAACTAGGTTAACTGAAAAAGTTGTTCGGTACGTTCAAATACAACAAAAATATAATTTCATCCGCTTACACACATCTCAGAAAAACTGAATACATTGCTCTTTAATGATGCCTTTAAAACAATTGAAAACACTATTACCCGAAGAGTCTTGTAAATCGGACAGGTTTCATGTCAATTTTCTGTAGGATTGGTATATTTCTTTTATTGCTCAGTTACAGAATGCGCTTCAAAAATGTGAAATGCTATAGAGCGATTTTACTTTTAATGCAAATCATTTAAAAAAAAATATATAGCGAGAAGGCCGATAGTGAATTTACTTCTCAACCAGCAACTTGAAAGTTTATCAGAATTTTAAGGCTATGGAAAATGAGATATAAAACTTATCACAAGTTGAAAGTTATGAAAGAAAAATTGAAACTTACCAAAAATTGAAAGTTATGTTACAAAAACGAAACAGAAAAGTTGGAAGTTATGAAATGTAAAAATCAAACTTATTAGCATTTTAAAGTTATGAAACATAAAACACGAAAGTTATCAAAAGTTGAAAGTTATGAAAAATGGTAGTGAAACTTATCAACATTTAAAATTTATAAAACATGAAACTTAATAAACGTTAAAAGTTATGAAACGTAAAACCTATTAAAATTTCAAAGTTATGAAAAATGAAAGTGAAACTTATCGCAAGCTGTTTATTTTCTATCTTCTAAACCAATCCATCTTAGCGACTTCGAGAAACTTTACAGTACGACACTAAGCCGTTTACACACTAAGGCTTAAGCTTGCCAAAGCAACATGCTTCAATGTAAAGCAATACTTAAGCTTCCTAAATTACTTTAGTTGAATCCTGGATAACTTCATTTTGTTGCAGTTATAACTATTAATTAAATATAAAATGAGATAACTAAAGCACATTAGGAAATAAAACGCCTAGGTGAAGTAAAACGTCGTACATACACGGTGCATTTATTTTATTAACTTTCGTCAAGAGTAAGTCACTCTGCTTAATCAAGTAGTTTGGTCACAAAAAGAATCCTCTCCATACCCAGAAGTATTCAACGCTCTAGTGCAGTCGTAATTCGCAGTTTGTAGCAGATCACAATGTCGTTCTCCAAGCAGGAAAATCGTAAAACATAGCGTCTAAAAACAAATCAGACTCTAAACTAAGAGAGCGTAAAGTGAGTGAGCGTGGTACATTCCAAATCAGCTGCCATAATCTTCAGCGTGAGCATGTATCATTTGTCTTTGACCTGGTGGCTTGGTTGCCAAACATAAATTTGTCGAGAGAGAAAAATAGGCGTTCAGATAAAAAAAACCCTTAACGATAATCAACCAAACTTACATAAAAAGACAGGAAACAAAAATGTGTTAGTATCCTTCATTCTTCGATAGCGAGGTTTAGGGAAATAATCTCGAATATAATATAAACAAGAGGATTCGAAATCGCTCGTTTTATATCAGCATATCTAAACTGATATTTATTAAAAAATGTAGAAATCGACGGTTATAGATGATGATTACATGGAGCGATTGTAGTTAAATGTAAATCCTTTGAAACGTAAATACAATAATCATGACATTCCTTTTTTAATGACGTCCACACAGCCCAAAACAACGTCCATTAACTTTCGTTTCTCTCACAGCGCTGTTAAATGTCTCGTTATCAGATGTCTCTCACGTGTGCTCCTACATCCTTCGACACATCCTCGTGTCGGTAGAACGAGGCACTTTGCTTGGCGTCTGCCGCTATTCGTGTTGCTTACGGCGAGTTCTTTTTTTTTTATTTGATTGGAGGTTTAACGACCGCGGTGAGGAACTTAGTAGGCTATAAGCAGTCGCCCGCCTCTAACTTAGGGGCACTGGTTCCAGGGAAGGGAGAGAGCCAGCGTCGTAAGACAAACGCAACATCCATGCCTCACCGGATTCGAAACCGAACCAATCTCGGGCAAATGATTAGAAACCATTGCTTAGACCACTGCGCCATCAGGGCAGTTACGATGTGTTCCCAACAAAATGAAGGTTAAATTAGATTATATGTCCCAACTTATGTATTTAACATGTGTGAGTGTATATTTCAATCCCGTATGAACATTATCTAACTACTTCTTTAATCATCTAAACTAAAGCAATCAAAAGTTAAAACTCTACACACGATTAGTCCTGGAAAAAACTTAATAAGTGCTGACAGTGAAAAAAAAAATCCGCACTATTTCCATACTCTGTAGTCCTTTCGTTTTTTGAATGTTTATAACACAGTTCATCTTAATTTTCAGCCACTTTTGCTGCAGTAAATTTGTGCAATTAACTAGAAACAAATTACAAATTTATCTTTGAAATAAATCAGACAAAATCGAGCACGCTAGTAAATAATTTTACCCGTTCTAGGCGCTTGGGATGCGTGGAAAAGACGTGCACAATTTATCTTTCCTGAACATATAAAGAAGCGGGTCGTAAACTCCTTTTGGGGAAATCTTAGCTCTTTCCGAGATTCCTTCAGTTCTATTCGGAGTGAGTATTGATATGCGGCCTGGTTTCTTTCCCACTGATGATGCGCAATTCACGTCTCTCGGGAGTTCCCTCAACGAAGACCGATGTTTCTGCTACAGCCGGAGAACCTTAAAGGTCTCGAATATTGCAACAACACTCGGCGGAGTAAGAGGTGTGGGTGGGATCTTTCTCTTCGCATACCTCGGAAAGTAATGCCGGCAGTTTCCACCAAAAGCATGAGACATGCGATCGAAAATGTAAAGCAGCAATTATTTACTTTTTGCTCTTTCTTTAAATGCGAGATGAATTCTAAAGCAACATAAGCCTATTTATGCAAATAACAAGAAAATATTTGAAAAAATCCTGGAAGGATCTGCTTTTCAGCGGCGAAGGAATAAAACAAGCGTGAATTTCTGGAACTTTCCGTGATGCCTTTAAATATTTTAAAACGTCATCTTACTACTGCGTGCAGTTAGGGGGAAATTTCAGCCTCAGATGAACTTTATTTTACACACAATTAGCTAGGATTACGTAAATTTTCATTAAACGATATGAATATAAGTAAAAGTTTTCAAGAAGAGTCATAGCATGTAAAATTTTTGAGACTTTTATTTGTTGCGTACTTTAGTGATAACAATGGTCATCAAGAATAATATATTAGATGACCCATCCTTAATTTAGGATTTTTGAATCGGTAACTGGCAAGCAAAACGCGCTGCCCATGCCTCATCTGGGGCTCTGGCCCGGACATGAACGTGCTGTTTTTGTCCGGGCCAGAGTCCCTGTATCTCATATCCGTCCTGCCTGCACCGCAGGACGGTCATGAGATAAAGGCAGATAGCAGTGATTGCACATGTCCACGTAGCTTAGATGGGAGAGCGACTTACTCCGGAGTGAGGGGACCCGGATCCGGCCTGGACAAAGATGATGGAGAAATTTACTTCGTCATATTGGTGCCCAAACTTCACGGATGACGATATGAATATAAGTAAAAGTTTTCTAGAAAAGTCATAGCATGTAAAATTTTAGAGACTTTTCTTTGTGGCGTACTTTAGTGATAAAAACGGTCAGATTTCTCGCAATGGTCTGATGTTCTTTCCAAACCACGAGATAGCAAAAATATGAATCCCTTCTTCAGCGCTTCTAAAAATAAATGTGTGTGATTTTACGTTCCACACACCAAATCGACTGGGATTTCTCAAATGCACGTTATTCATGGGATGACTGCTTACAGCGACACATGGTCGTGGCTGATCCGTGGGCCATGGATTGGTCAACTGAGCTCGCTGGTGCTTGATCCTGTTGATTTTTGGTTGGCTCAATGGTCCACTGAGCTACCCGACAACCCCAACTGATGTTATGGGCAGGTGATGTTTTTCATACTTTTAAGGTAGGTTACCAACTTAAAATATGCAAAATTTTGAAAAAATATGGCATTTTATTTTTTGCGTATAAATGAACTTTGAGCATTTTTCTAGCAGAAATTTCAAGCAGAATTCAATTACGTTAATAATTTCCAGAGTGACTGTCCTCAAAAGTGAACACAGTAAGGAAAATCGAAACCAGAAGTGGTACCGGAAGTGAGTTAGCCTTTAAACCTACGTCCGTTTGCTGACAGTTTGGCCGTATAATCTATGCCTCTTTGTCAGTTCTCCAAATATTTGTAATTTATTTTACAATTTCAAACCTGGCAACACTTTCTGACAGCCCTTATCCGTACCCGTAGCGTCTATTGCGATATTTGTTTAGTTTGCAAACCAAGCGATCACTGTTCATTAAGCGTTCCTTTTACAAGATTTTTACAGCATTTGTGCTTCTTAATTTTATTTTCTTTCCTCAGTGTTTTAGTATCATTTATCTAGAGTTTTTATACTGTATTATGGCAAAATTTGGCTCTCAAAGGAGGAAAAAACGAAGTTTCCTGGATAACCGCTACACATCTGCTGAGCCTGTTTCAGAGCATAGTGTCAACAGTGACGATCTACAAACACATTTTGATGACGCAAAAGCTCTTAATTTATCACCCATTTCAGTTTGTTCCTCAAACTCCTAAAACAACAGAAGGGTTTTCTATGTACAGGTTCATTGATAAGGCAATTCTTAGCAGCATATTTGTGTATAACCAATCTATTATAATCTGTTTCTAACCAATCCAATATAACCATTACATTGAATGATGGTTATAATGGATTGGTTAGAGTTTTGGACTTATTGGGTATTTCTCCAGGACAATACACTCTGAAAGGCTTTGGTCATTTGGATTGGCAGCGTTCGGTGAAATCACAAAATGCCTCAACACCTGCTTCTAAATTGCAAAGAAAGAAAAATACAGCCAGCAGAAAGAAAAAACAACAAATCCACCTTGATACTGAAGGTGAAACCTACAAAAGTGAAGGGTTTTGAATACCTTTGAAAATTACAGTTCCTTTTTCAGAGCCACTGAGTTTTTCCTTTTTGCGTTTTCTCAATATTCAAAATATAATGTTTTCATCGTGATTCCAACACTAATAACTTGATAACTATTTATGTATGAAACTTCAAATTTTAACAGCATATTTATCACTCATTTAGCTGTGCAATGAACTAAAATGAAGACTCTAGCATGATTACTTTTCTTTTTAGAGAAAAATGTGTTCCTGATAAATACACTTTTTTAAAGATTTGAATATATCCTGTATATATAGAAGTATAACTTTGAATTCCATTTCACTAACTTCATTGTTTTAGTTTATTGCATTCACAACATTCTAATGAGCATTTTGGCACCTTTCTTGATTAAATAGAGCTAAAAGTTTAAGAGATTTTAATGTTTTCTTAAAATGAATAAATTTAATTTCATTAAATTTAAAGCTAATTAATGCCATACATTATTTTTTGTTCTTCCTAATTATTTTTAGTTACACATGTTGCACATAATCTGAAAATGTTAAATGAATTAAATAAAAAATAAATAAAACATGATTTAAGGTGGTGACCTACGTTAATCGGACATAGTTTCTAGGGTCTGCTGAATAGCGAAAGATTACGGTGGCTTACCAATGGCACACTTATGATTTCTTGTGATACTGCGGTGTATTTTACATTTACTAGAGCCTACTTCCAAAAGTAATGGCCGTAAAACACCAGCTTCACTATTCATCAAACCGGAATTCGTACTTTGAAATGTTAATACCAGGGACGTTTTTTCACCACCAACACTAACGCTGGGGACGGGCATTGCTTAAATTTCGTGAATATCTTGCTTCTTTACACGAGAGTAAAAAGAAGAGAAATTATCTGGTCATCTCATGTGTGTCCTGCGGGGCCACGGGTGTCCTAGGGGAACGTAATACGTTGCCTTGATGACCTGGACTTTATGCTCCGATGAGAGGAATGGGGTATGAGACAGGAAAGGGAGCAAGACAAAAAAAAAATTAAATAAAATACAGAAAATACAAAAAAGTAAGTAACGCCTAGTACTTTTAATTAATTGAGAGGGAAAACAATGTGGCCTGGAATACAAAGTATTTCCGCCGCAACACGGCCATTAGGCCGCACAGACGAAACGCAGGTTTATAATATTTTTTCTATCACTTCAACGCATCACAAGAACTAACAATATGACATATATAGCAAAATAAACTTAAAAGTTCCACGAAATTTATTCCATGATTTCTACAGAATACTTATATTTGAGAGATCTGCTTGCTTTCCCCCTTGCCTACAGAATATACACAGTCGAGTCATATCATTGTGACCAACTCCTACTTTTGACGTCAACAGCGCGAAGCCAATGACAGAAGGCACGTGTCGTGAGCTGGCTTGGAGGGTATATAAAATGTGTTGTATGCATTCTGAAAACATATCACTAGTTGTTATTATGGATAAAGGCAGCTATTTATCAGATTTGCAAAAAGGATGTTTGTCGGCTTTCGGGCCAAGTGTGGAAGTATTTTTGAAACAGCGCAGTTTGTGAACTGTTCGCGCGCTGCTGTGGTTAAAGTGTATCGTGATTGAAGAAATGGCACCACTGCGAATAAGCGATGTGGAAACTGCGGAGCACCACGTGACATGGAAGCGAGAGGTGAACTTAGGCTTCGAAGGTGCGTGATGGACGATCGACACACTACAGTGGAGCAACTCAATGGCCGAATGAACCATGGGGGCCACCGGAAGTGTCTCTAAAATGACAGTTCAGCGAAGCCTGCTGCGTATGGGGCTCCGATGCAGACGGATGGTCACTGCACCTATGCTAACGAAGCTGCATCGGCAGAAAAGGCTTGCATTTCCACGGAAGTATCGGAATTGGACCTTCACTGATTGGTAAATAATTGCCATCTCCGATAAGTCACGTTTTCTGCTTTATCGAACTGATAGACGTTGGCGTATAAGGCGAGAAACATCGGAGAACAAACGCTTTTCAACCATTGCTGGAAGAACACAAGCTAGTGGGGGCATCGTTATGGTCTGGAAAATGTTTTCGTGGCATTACTTGGGTCCACACATACCTATGGAAAGCACTATGGACCGAGGTCGTTATGGATCCATCCTTGCAGACCACGTACACCCATACCTGCTGATTGTCTTCCCTGGGAAGAATGGGATCTTCCAGCATGACAATGCGACATGTCACACAGCTAGAAATGTCCGAGAGTATCTGGAAGAGCACGATGAATACTTCAAAGTACTTTCTTGGCCCCCTAATTCCTCAGACGTAAACCCAATTGAGCATCTGTGGACCACCTCAATCGTGTTGTTCGCTCTATGGATTCTCCACCACGCACCCTGCTGCAGCTGTCAGATGCACTGCAGTCAGCATGACTCCACATGCCGGTTACAATGAACAAATGTAGAGGATTTTAGGAAGGGAGTGTCTGACCCCAGGTCTTAAACAACCCTTAGAAATAGGATGCTACGAGATTTGGGCTAGAGTGCCCGATAGGAAAGTGAGACGGAAGCGAAGTGAAAAGAGGGAGAAAGACGCCCTTATTTATTTCCGGGGGGCCAGTACCCGGGGTCCGACGGCTTAACGTGCCGTCGGACCCCGGGTACTGGCCCCCGGTAATAAATATATAATAAATATCGGCTTAACGTGCCGATATTTAGTTGATCAAGCGTTCGTACCGGCCTAGGATTGAATCTGAGGATCTTTCCGTGGCAGTCATGAACGTTGCCCACTAGGCCACCCGCGGCCCTCGACATGCCTGTGAACACCTTCCAGCTACTTATTGAGTCACTCCCAGCCCGTCTAGCTGCTGTCCGCGCTGCACACGGCGGTTACTCTGGATATCAGCTATTGGGAACAATAATGTGACTCGACCGTCTGCATGTAAATTACAAGTGTTTACTGAAATGCTTGAAGTTTACACTTATTCATATTTATGCAGGGAAATACAAATTGCGTTTTCAATCCGTGCAAACGTAACAGAAAATTGCGTATCTCGAACACATGATATTTTTTAAACATTTTTGCCAAATGTATTACCTAGCGAAATATATTTTATTTTGTCTTGTAACATTTGCTGGGTATGAAAAAAATTTGTTTTTCTTAACATCATTCCGATCAAGTTTCGGCATAATTTTGCGCGAGTATTTCACACCATTTTTGGAATAAGTTCTTCCGAGTTACAGCGAGATATGAAATGACCCACTGCCAGAGCCAATGTTGAATTATCTATAAATTCAAATTTCCAGCTTAATGGGAAATGAAACTTCCCTAACGCGATATAATGCGTATAAAAGTCATGGGAAAAATAAAGTCTACTTTCTCTAAATAATTTATAACACTTGCTTCGTTTTCTTTTGAGTAAAGCCGTCCTTCATGTGGGTAGTCATTAAAGTGAGATAAGGCACTAAGACCATGCAGGACACAATGTGACATAATTCTTGTTTTCATAAATTAGAGGCATTATAGTAATAATAATAATAATAATAGCTGTCCGCCAAAAACTCTTGCTGATAAAAAATCTCCTTGATGCAGCCCATTTAATCAGTGATTTAGAATAAACTCCAGATGTTTTTGTTAGCTTTGTTCCCCTCTGCGATACAAGATTTATAAATGATCTCGTTTCCCGGGCATTAATAAATATCCCCCGGCTGGAAAATACTTTTGGCTTTGAGTTTATTTTTTCCCCCTTTTCTCGAGTCCCTTGTTTATGAAGGACGGCGCCGAAGCTACAAATAAACATTAGAATCAAAGGAACTTTCTGAACAATTTTCTGCAACATGCTCCGTAAATCATCCCTGAAACAAAGATAATAAGTATCGTTGGAAACCCCCCTCTCAATGACAATATTATTAGCCAGCGAAAGAGAGTGAGAAGGAGTGAGAGGGAGAGAGCGAATGAGAGCTCGTGACTGTGATTTATGAAGCCCAGCGAAATAACACAGTGTTCATTTCCTCGCAGAGTGAATTATTGCGTAACGCGAAAGAACCTTCATTTGTTTCCCATCGATTGTGGGGTGTCACAGACAGAGTTTGCTGTTATAAGAATATAAAGGTTACATGGAACCATTTCTTTCTCTCGGTAATATAGGATGAAAATCATGTAAACGGTAATTAGTGGCTTTAAACATATGCCGCTGACGATGTAATTAACAAACGGCATTTCTTTTGTTCAACAGAGTAAGAGCCGTATAAACGGGAAAGCAAATCATAACAACACTCTGAACCGGAGAAAATTACATCACTACTGTTTCTTTGATGGAGACACGTATGCAGAGTTTCCAACTGTCACCACTTACCAAAGTAAGACAATTAATTCTCTAATGGCATGTAAGAACAAAAGAAAATGGAGACCTGGAAAATGATATGAATTTGACTCATCATCCCTTAAGACTAGATCCGCTGTACGGGAATTTCAAAACCCGAAGCTTCAGGCGTAGATGGAAGAAAATCAGAACTTTTCTATTAATTAGTGCATTACCACGAAAACTACGTTTTTCATCTGTGAAAACTATCGAAGCTTTATAGGATTATAATTTTTCCGAACTATTCAAGATGAGCGCTGCATTTGAGCGATACATTTCCATTTACAGATTAGCGAAATGTAAAATTCCACTGTACTCATTTCGCAAAGATTTTTAACGAGAAGAACGTTTTGCATTTTACTTTGTTCTGTGATCAAGATATTCAACTCTGGTAAGTCTTTTGCGAAACTTATCTTCACATAAAATTCGTTCATATTTTTAAACGCCGTGAAATGCGCCTTTCCTGAAGTAAAAGAAAGATTGTCGAGATTTGTTTTATTGATTTCAGCCATTTGGTTTTGACAAACGATATCCATAGCATTTTTCGCAAAGTAATCCACATTCGTTATATATTTCTAAGAAAGTGTAGAAACTGCGAAAGCAGATGATTACAAAATTTCTTCTGGTATATTTTCTTCACTTTTAACTAGCATGCACTGCTTTTACGTAAGTAAAGATACCTGCACGTTTGAACACCAGTAACAGCACATGTAGTAAATTCGGAAATGTTCTTAATTTTCATGCTACTTTCCTAAAGACGAAAATTACTATGCAAGAAACAGCGCTTTTACAAGACGTTTTACAAATGCATGACGTGGTCTAGTAATACATAAAAACTGTCCAGTTATTTAATACTGAAAAACTGCTTCGAAAAAGAAATAAAATATGGAAGCTGCGTTCAATTACCCGTAGTAGTTTGTTCTCGAAGAAAGGGTTGAAACAAAGGTTATTCTAAAACGGAGCTATTAACTCTCACCTGAAGGAACAAATAAATTATGAATGGTACCAAGATATGACTAGTTTCGATAGAATTAGAATCTCTCAGGTTTGTGTGCCACACATGCCAGCAAATTTCAGTTTTTTTTATTTAAATAACACTTTAACCACTGTATTAAAAATATATACGTAAGAGTTCATTAATTGAACATAAACCGATCTGCATAAGACTTTAATTTTCTCAGCAATTTCTTGACCAAAATGCAATTTTATAGTTCGCATGTAGAAAAATCTGGAGGAAATGTGATATTGAGATATTGTTTCAGTGCTGTTCACAAGATGTTTTCGGTAACCTGTAGCGTAGTTTCGTCAGGCCTTCGCTGTAAGCATTTCTGGGGTTTTAACAATATTTTCCACTATAATATTGCTAAAATTAAGGAACTACGACTAGCAAAATGAGAACTCGCACATCTACAATATCGTTCTTTATCCAATGCAGTATATGGGTTATTCAGCTGATTTGTTAGTTCCGATTTCTGCATTGCATCGATAGTATCTATATATTTAAAACGCAAGGCCATTTCTTTCTGCGAACCTCCAGCGCCACCCACTGGAGCTATTTTCATTATTTTCTTTAAATGGAAGCTACTGACCCACAGATTTGTCATAGCTAATTTTTATTGTCACAAGCAATTCTTTTTTTATGTTACCATGGCATTTGTTTTGTACAATCCGCCTTTCGTTATTCTGGTGTTTATTTTCGCTTCAGTGCTTGTAGCGCCATCCGCCTTTCTGCAGTGGTTCGACTCGGAACTAAGCCCTCCTCTATTAACTACGTAGTTGTAATTATCCGAATCGGTTCAGTAGTTTTCGAGATTAGTAAAGAAAATTCCCCATATTATCGTGAACTATTTTCTTTCACGTTGAGTGTGATCAGGTTGTATGTAAACAATGCGGAACGCTACACGGGAAATCGGGAACTACTTGAAAGCGATCAGATTAGGTAGTACAGCCAAAAATTATAAAAAAATAATAAATAATAAACAAAATAGCTTATGTCCACCGGAAAGAAATAAGCTTCCCAACGGTGAAAAAATTATCCAAATCAGTTCAGTAGTTTTTGAGATTACCTAGAACTCACAAACAAAGTTTCTCACTATATATATTATTAGTATTAGTATTAGTGTAGATAAACGAGACAGCCTATGTCCACTGGAAAGCAGTGAGCTTTCCACGGTGAAAGAATTGTCTGAATTCGTTCAGTAGTTTTCGAGATTACTAAAAATGAATCCGTATATTATCGTGAACTACTTCCTTTCACGTTGGGTGTGATCAGGTTGTATGTAAACAATGTGGAATAATACACGGGAAATCTGGAACTACTTGAAAGCGATCTGATTTGGTAGTACAGCGAAAAATAATAAAAAATTATATGAAAATCACGAAATAACCTATGTCCACCGGAAAGAAATAAGCTTCCCAACGGTGAAATAATTATCCAAATCGGTTCAGTGGTTTTCGAGATTACCTCAAACACACAAACAAACGTTGTGTCTTTGTACTATATATTAGTATAGATTGTATATAATGATACCAAAAAAAAAATTAAAACTAAACTGGAAAAAATATAACACATTTTTTTTTTAAATATAACACATTTTTTTAAAAAAATATAACACATCTCTGGAAATCCACTCATTAAAACCTAAGACTCTAATGGAAAGCCATGTGTTCGAATCTCATCTTATGCGAAATCTGATGCCCATAAAGCCATTAAAAATTTCTCTACTAAGTTCAATAACGGCCTTTTCTCAGAAAAGAGAGCTGGTCATCTCCCATTCCTAATTAGCAGCTGGTTAAAAATAACTAATTGCCCTTATTCTCAAAAACTGATGGAAAAGGGAAATCATTTTACTTTACCAGATGGCGTTTAAAGAAAGTGATTGATTCGAACTTTTGCTAAAATATATGGTAAACAGTAACAAACGACGGGATAATATAGTCAATCAGAATGACGTAATAAGCAAATTTTACCATTTCAATGAATCTTTAGCATCAAAACTGGGACAAAAGGAGAATCAAACACGCATGTCGCATCAGCGTCTTGCTCAGATTTACTGTTTTCTTTCTATTTCTTTTTTATCGAAACAACTAATTTATTTTGCAAAGCAAAACACTTTCTTATGTTTGTTGACGCAGGAGTTGGTTTCAGGTCGTAACTTAACTTTGGAGTTGGTTTCAGGTTGTAACTTAACTTTGGAGTTGGTTTCAGGTCGTAATAGATTGCTAATCGAAAGATTATAATGAGAGAAAATTTGGAAATGTGTTAGATAAAAATTAATTTCAACATTTCTTTTAGAAATAATGAGAGTTACAACACTCATGGTAAAAAAACGATATTGGAGAGCCGGGTCCATTTAGTTCTAAAAGAAAATTTTAGAACTTTTCTCAACATAAAGCTCAGACTTTTTGAACTTTTTCTCAACGGAAATTGGGATAATTTCTCGAATCTGAGTGTCTTTGATGCAATGAGCATCAAAGACACTCTCCGGATCGAAAGTACAGTGTATTAGGGAAACGGTAATGATGTCACGGTCTTTTTGGCAAATAAAATTAATTTGCACCGAAATTGCCTTAACACTTATGAGACATTTTTGGAGTTTGTGCTGTGAGCAGCCATTAATTGGGTTCACATTCATTATTTCGCACTCTACACTGTTAAAAAATTTATTTTGTGGTAGGCTGCACCAAAAAGTAGCGCTGCACTAGTTGCACTACTTTCTTAGAAAAGGTACACCATTTTGTGGTTCAAAATAAACCCAACAATATGGTGCAAGCTTGCACCATAACGTGATGAAAATTGAACTACGTTGTTGGGTTATATTTGCAAATCACGATAGTGTATCTTTTCTCAGAAAGTGGTGCAGCTGGTGTAGCTCCGCTTTTTGGTGCAACCTATCACAAGACTTTTAGCTGCATTAACAATTTTGAGGTTTAACGTCATGTCCTAGCAACAAGGTGTGTAAATAAAGTTCTGTGTATGCGTCGTGGTGCACAATGGTTCTGAAAGGGGCTGTAACTTGCACGATGCAGTCACGTTCATGAGCGAACACGTCCATAACCGCTATGCACAGAGAGCGTTTTGCGGCAGCTGATGTAGTTGCGCCTTGTTAGAGGGCAAAAATGGAGCAAAGAACCAACATTCATTTTTGCCTCAAATTGGTCCTTTGCAGTGTTGAATCACTGGACGTATTCATCTGATCTGGCATCGGCTGACTACATTTTGTTTCCCCGACTGAAATCATTGTAAGCATGGGCTCATATGTGTTTTAGCAAGAGTAAACTTTAATAACCGTTTTGAGTACCTTGTATGTTAAAATAATTTAAATCATTAAACCATTTTTAATGCCTTAGGAAAGATTTGTAAGACATCCTACACCAGCGGCGTTTAGGAAAACGCTATTGTTCTCCGATTTGAGGAATTCACTTACTTCAGTTCTTACCATTTAAGTGCTCGCGGAAAGGAATGGACAGCGATCTTATCTTTATACAGTTATAAAGAAATTCTAAAATATCCAGTTTAATGAGGGTAATCCTCACGGTGGGTCGACATGCAAGGGGGTCTGCAACTGAAAATGCAGAGCGAAGTAAACTATTTATGAATGGGCTATGAAAGGCATCGGAGTGAAAATAGAGCTGGTCAAGAGTGAACAGTGTCATGCGAAAGTGGTCCGATAGAGGAAGTAATAAAAGTAACTGGCATTTTTTCTGAGAAGAAGAAAAAAACGCAGGGTAAGTGAGTAAAAGTAGAACACACGAAAAGGGGGAAATTCATCTGAGACTTGAAGTTGGGAGAAGCACAGTTTTTCGAGGAAAATTCCTCGTACGGCGGAGAACGGGGAAATATTATTCCTTTCGTGCTGATATGGGTCATTTGAAAGAGAAATAAATGTCAGAAAAAAGAAAACTGAGCAACGAGGCAACTAAGAAAGAAGAAGCATAACAGAATAATAAGCAGAACATATCATGGTGTTCATGGTATAAAGAAATGTAAAGATATTAGAGAGACGAAAAAGCTCCTCCAATGTGACCATTTCCGGATATACTTCACTGAGTAAACCTGTTCTTTATAACAAAAGCGCAAGTCTTCACTTTAGCAGGTAATTTATTTGTTTTCATCATCGAGAAAGAGCATCTACAATCATCAAGAGAAAGTCTAAAGATATTAGGCAACAGGTCACTGAAACAAACATAGTAAACAGACCTGTAGCACTGGAACTGAAAGGGAAGAGATTTGCGAACTTTTCACATTCCAGTGAACGTGACGAACCCAGACAATAAAGAAGGAGGACCAGCGAACGTGCAGACAATAAAAAAGGAGGACTTCTCCCATACCTTTCAGCAGTTGTACGAACGATTCCAGAAGTGCATTATATCCGGGGAGGGGGGCGGTATTTTTAAAGCTATTAAGTTTTATACGTATATTGCCTATTGTTGACTTTAGCCGTCGAATCACAGCATTTTATTAATGTATTCACCTAACTTTATTTTTACATTCACTACACTTTATCTATACAGTAGAAAGGCATTCATTAGATCTAAAATAACCAGATAAATACATTTTCTTGAAATTTTGTGGGTGATACTTAAAAATTTGCGTGAAAAAATGGATTCTGCTGCTAAGATTCCCTTACTACATTACAGTTTTCAATTGTATTTACGAAAGGGTGGGATTACTAGCTTTCCTGGAAAAAAAGGTTGTGTATTGGCTAATATCTCAAGTATACCTCTTGTGTTAGAATTTCAGCTGTGCTTGATATAAAAAAAATAAGGAAAGAAAGATGCAACCACAATTTCTCAATGCCTGTTTTACATTTATAGCAAAATGGGAGGGACAAATACGCATCTCATAGAAATTATAATAAAAAGAACATAGTGCACTACACAAAAATGAGAATAGAGTTTGATTCTATGTATAAGAGGAATCGTCGGCTTGAAATTCACGATCCGGATTGGATGTTGAATTCAAGTTCAAGGCGTTTGAGTGTGCTGGCCCCCTAAAATAAATACATAAGCTACTCGAATTTAAATGTTACATTACACAAACAGCTTTATTTTCTCAGATCCCAAGTTATTGCAATGCTCATAAATGAAAAAGTATTTAAAATTTTAAATTCGTCGATTCAATATAAAAATTCAATTAACATCGCCATCGCATGTATTCTTTCTTTTTATCGATACAGCATAAATCCTATTGATCGTCATTTTCATGCAAGTAAGTATTAACAGTCAGAACTGGGGTGCTTGGATGTATAGTTTCCGGCTTGCTTGGAAAGTCTCTGGAACTCTCACTTCAGTAAAATCTGAAACTTCTAAAAACTCGAAATTCTATGTAGAATATTTCCCAGGAGGAGTTGTATCTGATTTATGAAATAATTTCCGAGCAGGAGCTGCATCTGGTTTATGAAAGAATTTCCCAGCAGGAGCTGTAAATTTTATGGAAGTTATTCATAGTCAATGGAACCGGTTACATGTAAAATAATCTACCGGATTCCTACAATTGATAAAACATTCAGAAATAGAAACAACTACTTACTTCCACTAGCTGCCAAAAAATACATAATGAAAATTAACAAATGGAGCACAAAAAGTTTCTCATAGCAGAAGAACGGCATCAGAGATAAAGAGATTTTCAAATCGAACAGCTAAGAGATGAAATATAGAATAAACCATGATATAATTCCAAGCCTCGTAGCGGAAGAAATTTGCATAATGGGAAATTTAAAAGTATGCGAAAAGTATTCTTCATAGCAAAAGCTATAATAAAGAAAAATAACTTTTCAGATACGTCTCCCGGAAGCAGAGATAGCGGAACTGAAGCGTTCCACATGGTGTTATAGGAATTTTTTTAAATTTGGTACTTTGAAGCACAGATATCGCGTAAAATCAGAATGAATATTTGCACCACCTAGTCGCGAAATTGTGCATTATTATCGGAAGCAAATATTCACAAAATGTTTTCACAGTTAGTAGTATCTGAACAAAAAATATTTTTTTTAATTGGCTTTTTAGTCTAGTAGTGTTTGCTACAAACATGCTGTAAACGGAAACGTGAACTTACGCCCTCTAGTGGCACACTGGTACGTTAAGAAAAATTGGAAATATATTATATAAGGAATATTTCGCACCGGAAACGATCTCCGATAAAGAACTTTTCAAATCGGATTCTTAGAATCAGAGATATCAAAAAAGATAAGATATAAATCTACGCCTCTGGCGGAAAAACTTTATATGCTATTTTAAGCAGAAAATACTTTGAAAAGATTTTCCAAGGGGAGCACTGTCGGCATACGAAATACATTTTTCAATTGAGTTTTTAGAAGTTCAGATTTTACTGCAACTACATTAAAACCAGAAATACACTCTTACTCACCGTGATAGCCAAATTATTCTCTACCAAAAATCACAAATTATATGTAGAACATTTCCCAGCAGGAGCTGTACCATGTATCTGATGTATTGTAGAAAGAATTTTCCAAATAGACTTAATAAACAAAGACAGCCGCCCCGGTGGCGCAGTGATCTAAGGCGTTGGCCTCTGATCATTCGTCCGTAAGGGGTCCGGGTTCGAATCCCGGTCAGGCATGGATGTTGTGTTTGTCTTACGGCACTGGCTCTCTCCCTTCCCTGGAACCAGTGACCCTAAATTAGGGACGGGCGACTGCTTATAGCCCATTGAGTTGCTCACGGTGGTCGTTAAACCTCCAATAAAAAAAACAAAAAAACAAAGACATCGCTCTTTCCACGTTTTAGCAACACACAGCAACCGCAAAATTGTTTTTTGGTCACGCCGGGGAATTACATTCCGGATCTCTCGATATCTAGCCGAGCGCGTTAGCCTTACACCTCGGTGGCCAACAATCCACGGCGCTATGTGTGTTTTTCTCTCAGCCTCTGACATCATAAATCCGTAAGATGGGCTCAGCTACTGAGACGTCTCCATGTGGTGGGCATTAACGGCACTGGCTATATATTAATTATAGCAGTTTAATCCAAAGGGCGAGATCCGGCATACATTACTATATAGCCAGTGCCGTTAATGATCACCAGATGGAAACGTCTCAGTATGTCAGAAGCTGACAGCAAAACGCACATAGCGCCGTGGATTGTTGGCCACAGTGGTGTAATGCTAACGCGATCGGTTAGAGAGATCCGGGATTCATTTCCCCGGCGGGTACAGAATAACAATTTTTTGGCTGCTGTGTGTTGCTGAAACGTGGAAAGAGCGCTGTTTTTGTTTATCCACTGACGCCACGTATTTGGAGGATTTTCAATTCCAAATAGACCTATTAGAAGCAGAGATATCGGGGAAATCGCGATTTACCTTTACACCCGGTAGTGAAAAATCTGTGCGTTACTTGAAAAGGAAGTTGTACCCAAAATAGACTTAGATATAAATGGCATGGGAGGAAAAAATAATTTTTCAACCGGATATTTAGAAGCAAATATATGAAATAAAATATATTTTGAATTTGACAGTATTTGCATATACGCCCTCTAGCGAAGTTACGCATCGGAGAAAAATCGGAATGCAAGGATCATTGCTCTGGCATTTCAGGTTTTACAATGCGAACATAATTTTTGAAATCGAACGGACCGACGAATATACGGCCGGACAAATTGTTACAATAAACACGTATTTTTGTGTTACAAAAGACATGATAAAAACCTAGAAGACACCAGAAGGGGAGACTGTGCATTGATTCGAAGTCGAGAGAAACTTCTGATTGGGCTGTTGGAGAGAGCAGTAAGGAGCATTTTTCTTCGTGTCGTGGAGAATTGCTTTTGATCTTTTGGTGCGTTCGAGAGAATATCCAGTGTCCAAGAGACGGATTGAAAAAGTAAGTCACAAAATGTAAACTTCACAGCGAGATAACTGAGAAAGAAACTGAATAGAATAATAAACAAGGACAGATCACACGAGCTGACGATATATAGAAACGTAAATGAAGTCCACACTTGAAAGGTATTTCCCGATGTACGTCACTGGATAATTCTGCTCTTCACTACAATAGATCGAAGGTCTCCGTGAAGCTGGTATTTTGTTTATTTATTTTATTAGCGAGGTGAAATACAGGTAAAACCCTGGAATTTCTAAATTCTTTACAAGCGAAGGTCTAACGAACTCATAATCCACGATTGCCACTACTTATCCTTCCTCGTTATACCAAGCATGAATCTCTCCATGCCGCTTCTTTATGTCTTTTTCAGCTAAGGTGCATGTCTCTGTTCCATAAGTAACAAATGGCAGAATGCATTTATTAAACACTTTTGTTTTAAGATATAATGGTAAATCATTCTTGAAAATCGCACTGTTTCTTGCAAATGCTCTCCAACCAAGTTTCCTATTCCGATTAGTTTCTTTTCCGATGTCACACGCGCTTGATATGTGTTGCCCAAGGTAATTCCTGCCCGGTGTGTGTAGATATTGGTTCCTCCTTCACATACAGGACATGAATTAGAAACCTTTATTCAATACCAGTTTGCACCTCTTTATCCCGAATTACAACACGTATGTGGTTAGGAAAAGATTCAACAAGTTGTTGGTGTGCATCTACGTCAACAACATATCAGGCGTCAACCAGAAAGTCCTTTCATTTGCTCAGATTTTACGGAACGGAACTTTGCTACCGGATTTGTTTTCTTAACATATCCCATTAATTCTCAATAGGGTTCAGATCTGGGCTTCTACCAGAGAAGATGGAGGAGTTCGCTATCATGCTCACCGAACCACTGCTGAAGACATCGTGTGCGACGTGCAGTAGCAATGTTGTCCATAAAACAGCCGTCACCTGCTGGATAAAAATTTAGAACTACAGGATGGACTTTATCGATGACAAGTTCAGATAGTCCTAGGAGGAAACCCTATTTTCCAGCAATATCTTGGTACCCGCTCCGTACCAACAGAACGTTCGTCTCATTGTGGCTCCACCTCCACAATATTGAGTTGTGTTTACAAGGCCAGTTGAGTCCATTGCTTCATAGGGCTTTAGCTAATCTTTCTGCATACCGTAGGTAAAGAACAAGGTGTACTGCCTCTGTGGATCACGTTTACATTTTTGGAGTCTTGCAGTGTCCAGTCATGGTGGTCCTTCCACCACTGTAGACATACATTTCTGTTTGTTCGCAGAAACCATTGGCTTCCTTATGGGCATACAACTGCCAATTCCTTTCCCCTTCAATTCCCTGAGCATATTTCGCTGAGGCATGTGTCATAAACAGCCCTCATCCAATGCTTCGGTCAATTGCTGCACAAAGGATGTCCCTGTTTCTCCGTAAAATCCTTCGTAGACGATCTCGTCCCTGAGAGATTGTCGTCGCGCCATAGTTACTCTCTTGTAGACAAGCAAAGTGGATTATTTTTCAACTGATTTCAGACCAGGGATATTATACCTTTTGAAAAACTATTCTGCTTTGGCGTTTTCCAAATCGTCTCTCCGTGATAATATTTTACCGACAATAAGCCCTTTATCAAACTGTCAAAGATCCTTAGTTTTCCCCATTGTGATCAAATCCATTCACGTTTACAAACGAACACGAACCTTAAATAGTTGATTAGATCACGTAATGATGCACGTATTTTGCATATACGCTGCATAAAAGGCCTTTACGTACATCTGCATAAAGGCTTCTAATTCAGTGGATGGTGTGTTTGTAAATTTTTCCCATCAGTCGCTAAATCCTCAGTTCTTGTGGAAACGGTTTTGCGACCATATACATTTCGAACGTTTATTGCCTTGGCATTTCCATCATATTTATCTTATGTATGGTTTCCAAAACCAATGAAAATGTTATTCTCCAGTACATCAAGCAATTCCAGATGATGAGAGTAATAAACATTAACTGTTACGATTTCACTCGGATTTCTAATTATAGCAATATGCGTATCCCGCGGAACTTAAAGAAAAGCTTTCTTGGCGTATGATCCTCCCATAGGCTTTGATGCGTGCAGGGTTTCATTTTCTAGTTTGCAATAAAGAGTCCATAAATAGTTCAATTTTCAATAATTACTCGTTCCAGATGCAGTGAACGAGTTTTGTGGAAAGGCAGTGAAATGCAAATACCTACTCGTTCGAAATGGTTTGGAGGCAATTTATGTAGTACCCGCGCTACAGCTTTGATCATGCCTTTCTCTCAGACATTGGTTAGCAATGAATTGATGAGAAAATTTTCTGAACTTTTTGTGAGGATTGATATCCAGGCAGAGTTTTAAAAGCTTGCTACTGAGGTCAACTGAGGAGCCTGAACACTCATCATCAATTAATCCCCGAACTTGAACTTCCGGAACCCAACAACAACTCAAATTTAAGAAGAACTTTCTCTTCATATGTATACTCGAAACTTTTCCGTGCTAACAGAGCAGTCATATGTTTTCTAAAATTCATAAAGCATAGGAAGATCAGCATGCTTCACCGAAATAGCTGCATTTATTGTGAGCGAGCCGCGCGAAACACAACGCTGAAAAAAATTATGCAGATCTACAAATCGACAATAACAGAACCAACAGTTGCCATTTTACATTGCATGTATAAACATATGTGTATTTACATGCAAAAAATGTGTGAATGTTGAAACTGACCTAATTGTTATTTCCTCAAAATGAAGATATCAGAATCATCAACTTTGAAAATATCAGAATCATCAGGAAACAATACTTTACACAATTTCAGAAGAAAGAACACATATCTTTGCGTTTAAAGCTTTTCTTTTTCAAAAGAATTAAATTGAAAAACCGCTTCTGTGTAGCCATTTTCTCCTTTTTGCTGGACCTGCAAAAGCATCATCTGTCAAAATTACAATTCTAAGATTTCTCCATAATTTTGAAAAAACCACTACAAGTAAGGTAACCTCGAGTGTCGATAAAACGAAAAAACATACTGTATCTATAATCGTTACTCATTCAGGACACTTAATCTTATTTAGAAGTTACGCTGATTTCTAAAAAGATAAAAGAGTTGTAATGTTGTCAATAATAACTAAATGATTTAAAATATTACTTTTGTAATTTCATGCATCATTTAAATATTGAAACAGATCGTCAGAATTAATTTTGCGCTCACAGGAAAATTGTTCGTTATATTTCACCGCTCATTTCCTCTAATTTCATCATTCATAACTTTTATACCGCCAACATAAAGCATTAGTATGACGCGTTGTGCGCAGTGTGGTGGACGGACATTTCAGACGGGGTTCGATCAAGGTCTGCCGGTCATCCACTCTGCGGTTTCCTCCGAGTTTTCCGCAGGCTCCCACGGGATTGTGAATGCATGGATGTTCCAATAAGTGGCTGGCCTCGGGCTCACATTGCCCTTTACCCCTCCCACCACCCCAGTGGTAGGCCAGCCACCCAGTTTGGTGTATCATGGCTAAGAAACCTCCATCAGGGCTTGTTTCTATGGTGGCAGCCATGTATCGAATTGCTTGTGTCCTTTTCACCTTACAAAATCATTAAAAAGCTGAAGCCGCTGTAATCAGATCATTAGATCACATCATATGTAGAGGATTTTAGGGAGGGAGAGTCTGACCCCAGGTCTTAAACAACCCTTAGAAATAGGAAGCTATGAGATTTGGGCTGGAATGCCCAATAGGAAAGTCACACGGAAGCGAGGTAGAAAGGGGGAAGAAGACGCCCTTATTTATTACCGAGGGGCCAGTTCCCAGGGCCCGACGGCTTAACTTGTCCATCCGACGCACGGCGGATATTTAGTGTTTCGAGCGTTCGTATCTGCCTGGGATCAAACCTGAGGTCCTTTTCCTCGGCAGTCACTTGGCCACCCGAAGGCCCTGCTGTAATCGTTTTAAGGAAACATGATTTAATACAGCGCAGTTTCCTGCGTGTGTGTGTGTGGGAGAGGGAAAGGTAGGATGAACAGTGACAAAGGAAATTTTGCTACAGTCGACCCTGTAACGTGACGTCACTGATTCAGCCTATGGGACAAGGGATCATAGCACCAATGAAACGCATTTGCAGAAAAAAAACTTCTGAGACCGGTACTTAAGAAGATGAAAAGCTTGTGAATATTTTGAAGAAATTCACGATTTTTGATGCAGTAAATCTCACTGTGACTCTTGGAATGAAGTTAAAAGTTTAACACTAATTTCTGGCTGGGAAAACTGATCCCTGAAGGAAAAAAAGGATTTGCCGACGAAGAGGTAACAGCATCAAGCCTTATTGAAATCATTTCTAGTGTTCAAGGATTTGCAAATGAAAGCGAAGCAAACGGGGAAGAATGGCTGGAGAAAGACAAGAACGATGAAAGCTGTAGGATTTTAACAGACGAAGGTATTCTGGATGCAACGACTCAATGCGAGACAGTAAAAGTGCGAGAAGAAGGAAGTGAAGATGAAGGTGAAACAGTAAGAGTGAGCCACAGCGGGGCACTGGAATGTGTAGACCAGATATTAGACTATATAGGTCAACAAACCAATTTCCATATACGTTAAGATAATACAACGTAGTTTGTCACAAATATTTATTTTTTCAAGTCGACCATGGTTTCGCTGGGAATTGACCTAGCTTCCTCAGGATGAATGGCACGTAAATATTCAAATTATATATGATATCATAAGTGATGTTTACAGTTACGGGTTTTGGTTAGTTGCGTCAACGTGCTTGATCGAAATGGGGTGGATGCCATGTCATTAACAAGTTGCGAAGACTTCTGATATACGTATATGGAAAGCTTCCAAAATATCAAGGTTCGTGGTTGAATCTGGCTTGTCAATTAGTTTTGCTTTTTCAAAGATATATTTATGGTCCTTTTCGTAACAGTGTTTGGCCGTCGATGATTTCTTTAGGTCACAGTTCCGAATGTAGGTCTTGTGTTACTTCAAACGAAAAAGCAAGGCTCTACGGGTCTGTTCTACATGTACATACAAAGCGCCCCATTCACATGGAATTTGATATATACGAAGGGTCTGTCCTATACATGGGTCTGTCCTGACATAGTCTTCTCCTATGATTAAGAATTACCTATGTTTTACTAGTAAAGGAGTTGTATCGCGCGTGTCAAAGTAAGTAAATTAATTTCTCAAAATTTAATTAAGGTTGGTAGAAGAATTTAAATCTTTCTGGGGCAGCTAGTATCGAGATCGCAGTCGTTCTGTTTAGAGTGTATAGGATATTTTTCGACGGCTTCCATCTGGCTACTTGAATGATCTATTCAGCAAGTTATATCTCGCAGAAAGATCTACAAATCCAGGTAGCGGTGTTTTATATAATATTTTCTGAAATCAGCGCAGTCTCGTTCCTCGGCATTTCAAGCAGCTTTTGTAAGATTTTTGCCGTCGAAACAGACAAGGCACATAACGAAGGTGAAACGGCATTTGACAGGCATAGGGCAGAGCGTCAACGTCAGAAAGTTAAGAAACAGTGTAATCCAAATCAGCTGTCCCTGAGAAATCAATGGCAAGGGCTGGTACATAATCAGTCAATGATGGCCCAGGTTCGAACCTTGGATGATGCAAGGGTAGTGTGTGTTTATCCACGGCTCGGGTTCTGTCAATACTCTGGAACAAATTGCCGTAAATGAGAGACGGAGGATTTCTCATGACCTTTCTTCGAGGCCATAAAAAATACTCATCCTACTAAAGTTGTACGACTATTTACATAGCCTAAGGCACTAATTATAGAATGCTAAATTTGATAACACTTCTGAACACTCAAGTATGTGTTCTGGTTCTGTTGAACTCTGGATGATCAACTCAATTCGCAGTTTGTGGACTTCGGATACTCGTTTTAACTGCTTGCTCAATCGAAAAAATCATTTGATCTGTGATATCGCTGTAATCTTTTCAATTTAGCTATGCACGCCTTAAATGCCAATAATACGTATGTGGTTAAATGCCAATAATACGTATGTGTTCAAATAGAAGTGACCCTAAATTATTTTGCTGTCCTTCCATTAATTGAGGGATTTAGAAAACATTGATATTCATTACGTCTCTGTAAGGATTTTTCAGTACTATAACGAAGTGCATTTCTTCGTCATTTTTGCCCACGTCGGGCATCGAACCCGTGTCCCCTCATTCCGGAATAAGTGGCTCTCTCAACTGAGCTACGAAGACGTCTGCTCTCGCTGCTATCTGTCTTTATCTCGTGTGCGTCCTGCGGTGCAGGCACGTCACATTGCCTTTGGTACTGCGGAATCACGGAATAAATATACTGTAATAGTTCGTGGCGTTTATCTTCAAATTACGAAAAGGGAAATTTCTGGAACTGACTGCGCAGAAGAAAATTGTGAGATCAGTTTTTGCAGGACAGTCTTATTCAGAAAGCGCTTAGTGCATTAGACGTAATAGCAGAGCATTGGTTGCCTAGTTGTGCATTGAAGTATTTCTTCTTCTTTTATTTATCTGGTGGCACATTGTAACTCCCCTCTTGCGGTGCTGTGTTCTAATATTCTTCGATCAAGACATCAGGAAAGGAAAGTTTCAAGATGCTTTCTTGGGTATTTTTCCCTTCATTTTATCTGTTCTGGGTAAATCCTGGTGATTACCAGAGTACACTGATCACATAGCGCAAGGAAACAGAGTGGAAGCTCTAATATGTGAGCACAGAGGACCGCCAAGGTATACATATTAAACCGAGTTCACTAGTTCTGGGAATAACTTTGAATAACTGCTGGTGTTGGTGATCACACTCACTCCCGTATTAGACTCAGTCCAGCGCCTTAGTTTACGACGTGCTCGCAATGAAGTCCCTACTGATGCCAAGCGCTGTGTGCATAATGTCTTGGGAGAGAGATAACATGCCACATCCAGCGTATGTAACGAGAGGGACATCAATATTTGCAGGGCGAAGCTTGCGCCGCTTATGGAGAGTGGTGTGTTATCAGGTCCTCCCACGCAGCTGTCTCTGTCATTGTAGCTATCTGGTCCCACAAGGGTAGAGCTTACGATGAATTCACGAACACGCTCCAGCTCGGGCGAAATGGGGATTTTAATCGCGTTGAAAATATGTGCATCAAGGACGGGAAGGTATAAAAAGAGTTAAGATAGACGGGGACAATAATTTGGCCGCACCTATGATGTCAGTGTGTGTGTGTACCCTGGCGTAGAAGTGCAGGGAGGGGGAGGCGAAGGGAAATATGGCGCAATTCCTGTGCGCTACTATCCCCTGTTTCTTCACGCTGTCGAAAGATTTAAATTTAAGACTCTGAGATTCTAAAATCTTTTATGCTGCGGAAATAACTGTTTGATTTAAGGAATACAAGCGTGGTGGTAAGCAAGAGACAAGCCTGGGGAATTGTACTTCAGGCAACATTGTAAAATTGTAATACCTTTGCATTAATGTTGTGAAGCTAACGTTTTCGAAAGCTTCCCGTTTTCGCGTAAAGCAGTGCATTTGAAAGTGACTAATTTTGAATTATCCGTAACAGTAATTCTAGCGGGAAAACTGAAGATGTACAGCCCGTAACAATTTTCCAAAAGAGTGATTATTCTTTACATTGTATAGTAAAAATATTGGATATCTGCAAATGTAATCATTGGCAAAGATGTGCCCTATTTTTATTGTCGTCCATGTAGCCACTCTTTCAGAAAACTTGAAAATTACATTTCCCTGGAGCGGGAATCGAACCCGCACCTCCCTATTACACCACCCAGGACAAAAAAGTTTCATGCAATGGTTCGAATCCCGCTCCAGGGTACTGTAGTTTTCAAATTTTCTGAAAGAATGGCTAAATGAACAACAGTGAAAATACGGCAAATCAGGGCCAATGATTACATCTGTATAGCCTTCCATGTATTTGCGAAGAATTATTATTTCCGGGAAATTCATATTCCAATTATGTATGGATATCTACAGTTTTAGTGATAGCGCCATACAGTTGCTCCTGACTGTCTATCCAAACCTACAATGTCTATTTTTCACGCTATTCATATTTCCCGACAGTAAATCTCTTGCAAAAAATTTCGACATAACGGAAATGGGTGATGGAAGTAGTCAACGCCTTTTTTGAAATATGATTTCTGAATGCTGTCCCTTGAAGTGAAGCAACAATAGTTAATTTCATTGTTACTGAACAATATACAATATATTAACAAAAGTCACCGGACACCTAGAAGAGAAACACAACATAGTATTTATTGATATATATTATACGGTGTCGGTCCAACTTTGGCCTTAATGCATGCACTGAATCTTCAAGATATGCTTTCGACAAGGTTTTGGAACACAGCGATAGGTATATGCGCTTCCATTCAGAACATAATGCTGCCGCTAACTGTTGCTTAGTGCTAAGCATTGGTTCCAAGTTTCTTATGCGGCGCTCTAATTCATCCCATAGTTGCTCTATGGGATTAAGATCAGGGTTCTGTGCTGATCAGTCCACACACTATACGGAATTATCGTTAAACCACGCCGTAACACTCCTTGCTTTATGGCTCAGTGCATTATCCTGCTAGTACCGACAAGGTTCGGTTCCATAGTATTGCCACAGAGTTGGTAGGGCATAATTGTCCACAATATCGAGGTAGAGGTGCTGGTTAACAGGTTTGTCCACGATAACCAATGGGCCGGGACCTTGCCACCAAACACACCCACACGCGAGTACACAGCCAGATCCAAACTTGACCGTAGGTACAGTACACTGTGGCAAAAGCATTCCCCCGGCTGCCGCTATACCCACACACTGCCATCAGACTGATGGATCGTGTATCTGGATTCATCAGTCGATAGAACTCGTTTCCATTGATCTACGGTCCACGATAAATATTCTTTGCACCTTGCTAAACGAGGAGTAGCATTCCGAGTGGAGATGAAAGGGTTATGAGCAGCCGCACGATCACGGTAACCCATGGAATGAAGTTCTCTGCGAATGATACTTGTACATACCGAGGTTCCAGAATTTGTACCCAGCTGTACACTGAGATCTTGTGCAGTACTTCTTCGATTAGCTCTAACGGCTCTCCTGAGGCTTCGATGTCCTCTATCACTGATTTTCTTTGGTCTGCCGGTACGTTTTGCTGCTTCAGGCACGCCATGTGTCTTCCACTTATTCTGTACATCCAAAACAGTTGATTTGGTATGTTTAAACGTCTCTCGGTTTCTATTATGCACAACCCACTAATATAACACCCGAAAATCTTTCCTTTCTCAAAGTCAGTTCTCTCCCGCCGCGACATTTTCACTCAACCTCAAATATAGTGTATTTTACTAATGATAGCGGTCAGCTGCAGGCTTGTTTTTATACCGTTTGCAGTTGTACCGTGCATCTTAACAATGCAGCAGATCCATTCATTTGCTTTTGAAGGTGTGACCGGTGACTTTTGTCAATATAGTGTATTTTAGTAAACTATCGCCGAACAATATTGCATCTGGTTTTACGCAAAACGTAAAAATATCTCATTGCTGTCTGCGTAAATTACGAGAACTTGATGCTAAATGCGATGAAAGCCATTTCAAAAATGAATTTTGGATTCTATGAAAACGGTGCGTCGTGTCAATATTCGGCTTCCTCTCGAACCCCCGTTCCAAAAGGGGATTTAGCTTCTATTGACGCTAGCTTTAAAATGATGCATAAAATAATAGGGAGTAACTTGTAGTTATCCTAAAAATAACTGTTATCAATCCCTCTCAATAACACACTTGGGGCTTAGTTTTGCTTCCCATCTTGAGATCAGATTTTAGTTGACTGATGCGAAGATGGACTTTCGTAGGTACATCACGTTTCATTTACGTCAGGGTCGTTTATTGTGTTCGTCTAAATACGAAAAAAATATAATAATAAATATTTTTTTTAAAACTAAACAATTAAAATATTTACTATTGCGGCTGTTATAGTTTCGCAAATATTTACTTTTATTACTCGTATATCTCATTTTTGTTGGTTATACGGAAATAACATCCATTAATTCACCTACCTAAGCACCGCTCGATGTCGGTATAAGTATACCTTATTGTTTGTTTTTATGATATAATTCCACTTAGTGTGTACCGTAGTGTGGGTCGTTATGGTCGTGAGTGACGAGAACAAATGCAATGTGTTTTACGTAAATTAAATTATACACTCGAATAACTCGTTTCACTTCACACCCACAAAGATCTTCGCATGCTACAGATGCACAGCATGAATTACCTACAATGACTACCGCGTTACTCGCTCCATTTTTTTTCTATTTGAAACCCCCATTGACGTCTAAATCATAGTGACCTCCCAAAAGAAACAAAAAAAAAATGTCATCAAAATGTTTGGAGTAAAGAGCGCATATTTTTATTTCTTTCCGATACGAAAATGATACATTAAATCGGGTGTTTAGATAAAGGAAAGATCAACAAAGTGAAGAACGCATTCACGTTCCGCATCGGAAGAGCTGTGTAGTGTTTATGATGGACAAAATATGTGCAGCTTTATTCATAGTGAATGGAACCAGCAACGAAATGAAATTTTTGAAGCAGATTATAAGAGTCGTCAACACATGTGCAAGCACAAAACGCGACTTTGCCCATGAGTGACAGGAATGTGCGTTACGAAAAATCACAAATTCTAAACATAATGTTGCTATCAGCCAAAGATATCCGATCAGAAAAATAATTTTTCGAATTGGACCTTTAGAAGCAGAGCTATGGAGGAAAGGGTAATGATCAATTACGCCCACAACGAAAAGACTGAGTGTTATTCAAAAGGGGCAATATATGCAAAATACTTTTTACAAAGTAGGGTACCCTACCTATCAAGAAATAATTTTTTAAATCAGATTCATACAATTGAAAATGCACTTGTGAATAAGAATATACATCGTTCCCCATAGCAGCCCAATTGTTCATTATAGAAAACTAGAAACTATAAGGCAAATATTTTTCTCATTCAGAGCTATATAATTGAAAAAAATGATTTCTCTTTTAAGACAGATATAAAGAAAATAGTTCTACATTTTCGCTCACAAACCAGAAAGCTGGAAAAAAAGTGGGATTGTCATCTTATTTAAAGTGGCAAATGTTCACAATATTCATCATAGGGAATAGTCTAAAATACAAGGAAAATATCTTTCAATACCATTGTGAGAAGCGGAGCAGAGTACCAAAAACATAAATGCAAATACATGCCATCTAATGCTAGAATTGTACCGTTAAAAAAATTCAAAACTATATGCTACTTGTCCAACGAAGTGAACGTCAACCAATATTAAAAGAATTAATTATAAATATAATGAAGCGATTTATTGGTGTGAAAGTAAGAAATCACACGAATTTCACTCCGCAAGCTTTCTCCGTCAACGGACGGCTTAATCAGGCGGTTACATAGAGAATACAGAATCAAAATTGTAGACAGAACGTTAATTCTAATATGACAAATGAAATCATGCGTGAGGACCGCGCGCAGAAATAACCACGGGACGTGGTGAATACAATATCTTAAAAGTTAATGCAAAAGCAAAAAATGTAAACTTCAGGAAGAAACTAGAATCATGAAGTCCCTCTTGTGATGCCTAGCAGATGGTTCCAAGCTACCGGTAGTTCGAAAGAGACATCTGTATTACATACATCCTGCCGCGTTAAAATCTCAACAGTTTCCCTTATGACAGCTGTTCTTGCGTTTCCATATAGTGCGATCTTTAAGATATTCTGCCATTGGGGTTGAGCCTGATGGTTAGCTACATCTTTGGCAAGGGATGTAGAAAGCTTCTTTTGTGCAACGTCCCTCTTGTGCTCATTCATTCTCTCCTCAAATGATCTTTTTGTGAGATCTACGTAAAATTTAGTAGAGGAGTCTGGGTATAAAAATGAGACGCAATAGATGCCCGCATCTGTGAGCTTCAAGGTATCACTATCTCTTGCTGTGCTGAGGCCGGTTACCATAGGTTTAGGAGCTTTTATGCAGACATCCATTCTTTTCTTCTGAAAGTGATTTTTAATAAAATAAGATATTTTGGGGATGTACAGGATCAAACCAACAAATTTTAAAGGTGCTCTTCTGTTCGGGGTAGCAAGTGCGTTGGCTTCAACTTTCGCTACGCGGGAGACGTCAAACCCTCCTGCAAAGGCAAGATCTTTCAAAGACTTAATTTTGGCATCATAGTCAGATTTGAAGGTGTAAAGCTCTTTGATTCTTTTAGCCCGGTATTTGAAAAGAGCATACTTGTGTGCCGTTGGATTGGCTGATCCTGGTGGAATAGGATTAGGTACGTGCATGGGTTTATAGTAGACTTTGGTAGAGAGTGTACCTGAAGTCGATTTCGTCACAAGTACATCTAAATAAGGTAACTCTCCTTGATTTTTCATTTCTATCGCAAATTTAATGTCCTCGTGTATGTTGTTTATGTCTACTATAAAGTCTTGCAAGTAGGCTTCTCCGTGCTCCCAGACATAAAAGATATCATCTGCATAGCGTAGCCATACTCTTGGTGTCCTGGGAAGAGTGGTGAGTACGATCTCTTCAATAGGTCTCCTGATGGCTTCAGCGAGTATTGGAGACAAGGCTGAACGCATCGGGACTCCTTTTGATTGCTTGTAGACGTGGGAGCCATAGGCAAAGAAGTTGGATTCTACAGCAAAGTCAATAACAGCAAAGATATCTTTCAGAGCTTCTTTACCATGAAGGTTAGCTCCAGTCAGGGTTCGTTTGATGTTTTGCGTAGCCTCCGGTATTGGAACACAGGGGTAGAGGGAGATAACATCAAAGCTGCCAATACTAAATTTTACGTAGGTCTCACAAAAAGATCATTTGAGGAGAGAATGAATGAGCACAAGAGGGACATTGTACAAAAGAAGATTTCTACATCCCTTGCCAAAGAAGTAGCTAACCAGCAGGCTCAACCCCAATGGCAGAAAATCTTGAAGATCGCACTATATGGAGACGCAGGAACAGCTGCCATAAAGGAAACTGTTGAGATTTTAACGCGGCAGAATGTATGTAATGCAGATGTCTCTTTCGAACTACTGGTAGCTTGGAACCATCTGCTAGTCATCACAAGAGGGACTTCATGATTCTAGTTTCTTCCTAAAGTTTACATTTTTTGCTTTTGCATTAACTTTTAAGCTACTGTATTCACCACGTTCCGTGGTTATTTCTGCACGCGGTCCTCACGCATGATTTCATTTGTCATATTAGAATTAACGTTCTGTCTACAATTTTGATTCTGTATTCTCTATGTAACCGCATGATGAAGCCGTCCGTTGACGGAGAAAGCTTGCGGAGTGAAATTCGTGTGATTTCTTACTTTAGACACCAATAAATCGGATCATTATATTTATAATTAGTTTTCTGGTGTTAGCGTACCACAATCTATATATTAAATAAATTGTTCACATCGTACTTTTAGGAGCACATATATCGAGTAAAATAAAATATATGTTTACCAACGAGAGAATCCTGCTTTACTTCGATCAGCAGATATGTTTATGATGTTTTCCGTAATAAATGGCATCTGACGAAATAAGAATTTTTTTTCCAAATCGGGTTTTTACACGCACTGATTGGCCAAATAGGTGTTGCAAGTGGAAATATACTGTACTCTTATGCCTCCTTTTGTTTTTATTATGGGATTTACGAAAAATTAGAAATTAAATGCACACTGTAAATGCTTTTGGACACTTTTGGAAGCAGAAATATTGGAATCATTCCATGGTTGTATACGTCCCTAGCGGGAGATCTGTGCTTTACTTGAAATAGAAACTACACAAAAAATGATCTTCTTGGCAAGAAGTTTGTACGAAAAATAAAATTCCAATTGGACTTTCAGAAGTAATGGCATGTAGTAAAAATAATTTTAATTTAATTACAACTGCACTTGTGCACCCTTGTGAAGATGCATGAAAAAAGAACTAAAACACACCGCTCATCGTTCTCACAGTTTTTTTTTATTGGAGGTTTAATGACCACCGTGAGCAACTCAATGGACTATAAGTAGTCGCCCGTCCATAATTTATGATCACTGGTTCCAGGGAAGGGAGAGAGCCAGTGCCGTAAGACAAACACAACATCAATGTTTCACCGGGATTTGAACCCGGACCCCTTTCGGACGCATGATCAGAGGCTATCGCTTAGACAACTGCGTCACCGTTGCCGGCTTCTCACAGTTAAGGCTTCCGAGTTAAAAAAAAATAGTAATTTTTCAAACCCGACTAACAGGTGCAGAGCGTTGTGTTACAGGCTGACGGACGTAACGGTACTATGACCACGTTCATTTTTGTAAAAGACAGAATAAAAAGTTTACAGGTATTGCTGTTGCATACAGCTTTACCATTCTCTTTTACTTACTATTATCATTTTGCATTGCCGCACTTCGCAAAAACGTTTCTTGTTCACTTAACCAGAATCAACGCATTCTACTTAAATGAATTTGAAATACTCAAACTATCACTGCTTTTTGTCCTACTGGCTCAGCAGAGGTAAAGCACGGAACAGGTGGATATTTTAAAACATTTTTCATTTCAGATACAGGAGTCGTTCGGTTAATGTTTCATATGGTTTCCCATGGGAGAAAAGAAGAATTATTTTCGTGTTTAACATTTCGCTATGGTTCACCGTGGGAAAAGAAAAAAATATTTTCAGAATTTAGTGTTTGATCAAGGGAGAACACAATAATTATTTTTAAGTTTAGTGTTTGATCATGGCTCTCAAAGGGAGAAGACAGGATATATTTTGAAGTGGAAGGAAGCAAACATTTTTCAAGAAATTATTTGAATCATTGTAAATATTATTGCGTATCTCAGATGAAAATCATCTTAATAATTACAAATCGTAAACTGAACCATATGAAGCTATACAAGAATAAAGAAGTCAACAATGAATGAAATACGGGATTACACCATTGTACGATACAAATTTGAAAGACGTGAATCTGATTATTGGAGTAAATATGGCATTAATGTTAAGTCAGATAATATCCGAAAACTTGAAAATTCCGTCGTCCTGAAGCAGAAATCGAACCCGCGTCTCCCGGATAGCGTCCGAGTATGCTAATGTAACAGGGCTTGGTGCTGAGTTCTATCACAGCGCCCTGTGTGGAGGGTTCGTTTGATGTTTGCTCTGTATATGGGGTTTAACCCGTACTTCTCCCAACTGGAGTAAATAAATAATATACAAGGTATCAAAAATCGACTCTAGTTAAACTCTTTTCGTGCAGTGAGGAAGAATTTTATTCAGATGTTGCGGGGAATGTAACCAAGCTTTTGTCCGGCATTTTCGTGCTTTCATTATTTTATTAACACCTCGGTTTCCTCATCGCTCTACTTGTCAGCACGCCGAATTCTGCATATCTTTTCCCGGCCGGTCTCATTCCTCCTACTTCCTCCGTTCCGACAAAACGCGCGAGGCCTTCCGAACCTCGCCAAAAATTCTTCTCCGTCCTCGACCTTTTGCCATCGAGTCCCTTGTTCTCTTGCTCGGAAATCCCCCTAAAACTCTCCCTTGCCGAAGAAATCCGACCTATTCCTAGAAAACGTGGCCACGCCTTTACTCTCAAAAATCTACGTTCTTAATTGTTTCGCTGCCCCCTCTCCTCGCTTCTATTTTTTTTTTTTTTGATTGGAGGTTTAACGACCACCGTGAGCAACTCAATGGGCTATAAGTAAGCAGTCGTCCGTCCCTAATTTAGGGTCACTGGCTTCACGGAAGGGAGAGAGCCAGCACCGTAAGGCAAACACAACATCCATGCCTCACCAGGATTCGAACCCGGACCAATCTCAGACGGATAATCAGAACCCATCGCATAGACCACTGCGCCACCGGGGCGGCCTCTCTCCTTGCTTCGTCGTGCTGCTTGGGACGGCGAAAAAGCAATAATGTCCAGTTTCATTCTTTTCACATCGACGAATCTATAAATCTAACACCCCCCACCCTCTGCTGCGACGCGTAGGAAAAGAAGTACTATGCCTGTTCGCTGCCCAGCCCATTAAAATGACGGGAATTGAAGGAAAATGATTCCAATTATTTATCCATCAAAATGGCTGCTGAACTTCACTTCTGATAAATAAGGAAACCCCGGTTACACTAACCAGAACGACCACGTGTCAAGTTTCCGATTAATTTGAATATAACCATCACAGCATTCTCTAGTCAAAGTAACCGGCATTCATATATAGTGAATCTAGATTATTAGAATTCAGTCCCGTAATTGTCCGGAGGCGCAGAATATCAATGAATGAAATACGGGATTGCATCCACCATTGTACAATACAAATTTGGAAGATGTTGGGTTTTTTTTGTTTTTTTTTTTTGATTGGAGGTTTAACGACCACCGTGAGCAACTCAATGGGTTATAAGCAGTCGCCCGTCCCTAATTTAGGGTCGCTAGTTCCAGGGAAGGGAGAGAGCCAGTGCCGTAAGACAAACACAACATCCATGCCTGACCGGGATTCGAACCCGGACCCCTTACGGACGAATGATCAGAGGCCAGCGCCTTAGACCACTGCGCCACCCTTTGGAAGATGTAAATCCGTTTATTGGTGGAAATATGACATGGATGTTAAGTCAGATAATATCCGAAAATAATTTCAAATTAATTGGAAACTTGAAACTTGGTCGTTCTGGGTGATGTATCGGTTAGCATACTCGGGCGTTATCAAGGAGAAGCGGGTTCGATTCCCGCTCCAGGACAACGAAATTTTCAGGTTTTCGGATATTATCTGACTTAACATCCATGTCATATTTGCACCAATAAACGGATTCACATCTTCCGAATCCTTATTAAAGAAATCAACGCTTAGATACAATGAATTTTGCTTTTTTGTCGACCACAGTTTTACAGAATTACGCCCAAGCTTCATCAAGACGAGTGGCACGTAATCATTCGAATTACTGAGATATCATCAACGATGTTGACAGTCACGGATTTTCATCAGTTGCTTCCACATCGTTAATAGAAGCAGAGTGAAATGAGTCATGTCGTTGACAAGCTGTGAGGAACTTTGATGCATGCAGAAAGCTTTCAGTGGTGGAATTCGGTTATTCAATGACTTTAGTGTCTTCAAACAACTTGATGACAGTGTTTAGCTACGCCCGCAATTAAACTGTCAATTATGAATTTATTTAATTTTAATATTGTGATGAACACGTGCGGACGGACGTTTCATTCCGCCATTTTGTTGTTTCGTCTAAGGACTGACATTCTTCACCACCCACGTGGTACAACTTTAATCCTATGTGATGATTAAGGGAGTGGTGCATGAACACCTGGGGCACCTGACCTTAAAGAGTCGGCTGCTCGAGTGCTTCTGCTAAACAAGTTGTCATACCGCTTTTGTATACGTGCAAGGTTGTAATCGCCTGCGGGTATCCCACGACATTCCTGAGTTCAGGTATTTCACGTGCTGACCGGGGAAACCAGTTTTTCTTGCGCATGCGTGGTAGAGGACAAAAAGGCATCGCAGAAGTGCAGCGTGGTGAACGTGAAGGAGGTTTCCTTCGTCCACCGGGTATCGCGGAAAGAATCGTGGAAAGGTAGCACGTGGTCAGCACGGGAACCTGAGCGGAAAGTCATCGGAAACCCGTGAAGTAAATGTTATCGGAATAATAAAGTCTTGCTGTTGTGTTTATTTCCGTGTACTGGACTGAGTTTCGTCGAGATAATTATTCTTCTACACAAGGACGCCTTCAGCCGCCTTGATAGCCAGATCGTATAGTAAAGGTGAGGCGGTAGCTCGTTATACGGCGGGAAACAAAAGGTATTATCTAAGAATTGATATGTCTGGCCCTACAGACGACTTCTTCTGCAAAGACTTTTATGTGTAAATCTTGCGTTCGTTCAATGAAGAACGTAAGAACCTAAGGGTCTGCCTTACATACGAGAGACCACTTTCACATGGGATTTGATATATTCGTCAAGAATTTATATCATATTTTTTTTGTTTGGGGTTTAACGACCACCCTGAGCTACTCGATGGGCTGTACGTAGTCGCCCGTCCTTAATTTAGGGTAATTGTTCCTGAGAAGGGGAGACTCAGTGGCGTAAGAAGCAAACAACGTCCATGCCTGATCGGGATTCAAACCAGGACCGATTTCAGACGAATGGGCAGAATCTAGAGCTTAGATAACTATACAACCGTGATAGAAATGAAATTAAACTTCACTGTCTATGTACGCTATTTAATAACATACGAAAGATACTTATATTTAAAATACCCCACTAGCACTTTCGGAGTAACATTTACCCCATCATTAGGGATGATGGGGTAAATGCTACATCATCATCCACCTAATGATGGTGTAAATGTTACCCCGAAAGTGCTAGTGGGTTTTTTTAACTGTAAGTATCTTCGTATTTTATTAAGTATCGTACATAGACGGTGCAGTTTCATTTCATTGACGTATTGTGCTAAATCATTTTTTGTATCGTTAGTGGTAGAAACGTAGATTTTCGTCATGACCTTTCGATCCAAAAAATTTTATTTTTTGGAAGTGTTTGAAAATCACCTTGAAATTAAAAGATTTGAAACGTTTTCAATTTTGAAGGCCATGTCAGTAGAAAAAGGAGCAACGGCAACATTTTCGGTAATAATTGCAGAGTAAGAGGCATGGTGGTGACTGGCTTCGTCACCGGAATTTTATTTATGGGAAATAACTATTGGGTTGAAACGAAAGTAATATCTGCAAATGCAAGGCGACAGAAAAGTGTTAGTTACCGTATGCTCAAATGTTCAAGTACAAATCAGGCCAAAATGTAGTATCCGTCGTTTGCCACCACTTGCTCCCAGTGTCTGGGAAACTATTGGATACCTTCCCTGTAGAATTATGGATGTTTGAATGCAAAGAAGTGAGTAAGTGCTCGTTCGACATCATTCAGGTTGGTGAACTGCTGTCCGCCCAAGAAATGTTGCAACGACAGGAAAAGTTAGCAGTAGCTTGGGGAAATATATGGGGAATAAGCTGTGTGCTTCAGCAGCTCCCAGCCTATGCCATCCGTGCTGTATAAGGTGTCGCTCAATCTTGCTGCAGAAAGACGTCCTTGTGGTTCAGTAGTGCTGGTCGTTTCGATATGAGCGATGCGTACAGATCATCGAGCTGACGGCTGTACACCGGCGGTGACAGTGGTGTGTTGTCCAGCAGCAGCTAAAAGAACACCACACCCCGCATATCCCACGAAACATACAGTAGGACCTTTCGTGAGTGTAAGCCGGCTTTGTGGGTTGACATGGACTTCTGTTTCGGATGCAACAACTATTTACGGGAGCTGAAATTGTCATACAGGATTCATTACTCGTTAACCTGTCAGCTCGTCTGTGTAGTTTCCATCTGTTTGGCCAACTTTCTCGTGGTCACACATAGGTCGGTTTCGACTAATGTCTTCAGCATGTCCAAATCCACTGTTGCGGATATTCCGATTTGGGGACGGTCTGACAGGTCAAAGTCTCCATCTGGAAACCGTTCAAAGCAACGATAGCTCTGATGTTGCGATATGGCACTGATCTAAACATTTGTAATATTTCTTACAGCATTTGCGGGTGTGCTACCGCGACGAAACTCATACAACATGCAATGGCGGATGTGCTCCTTGTCCACTTCCATGTTAGCTGGCGCTTACACTAATCGCCTTTTGACGGCTAACTGCCACTGACTTAGCTGCTAATGTCATGCCGGTGTACTACGCAAGATAGTGTTGGTGATAATGATGAGAAAGGGAGATACTTCGTAAGAAATTACTTGAGTCACTCTTCGAATAGCACCTAGATGACAATATTTAGAATTAGTGGATCAACCGATAAATAAATCAGTGGCTAATCAGTGTGCGTCGTTCTCCGGATTTCAACTTTGGCTATCTCGTCATCGGGCATTACATTCTTTCCAACCCAACATAATGGAAAGGCGGTAACATCTGTTTGCTGCAATACTTTGAAAAAAGTTAGTTCTTTTTTTAAAAATGATAATCAATTGAACGATATACGTAAATGCAAAAGGCGCAAATTGTGTGTTGCCAACAGTGACTGAACTTTGTATGTGGAGGTAAAGAAACAAAAAGTTTATAATAAATTGTGGTAAAAAGAGATCCCTGATACACTAGAACGCAAACAATTGGTAAATAATATTTTAGTTTAATATCGTAGCTAAATTGTACATGAGGTTCAATGGAATTTATTTGTTCGACTAACTTGGGAGTTTCAGAAATTTTAGCTTTCCAGGGAACAAATGCATCGTGTACATATTGCATCCATTGATAAAATTTCACAAGCAGGAAAAGTTTTTCTTCAAAATGGCGCATACAGATGTTGCATAACATAGGGAACAGAGGGGTTCCCTTGCTTAGGCCTTCCATGTGCACATTAATAAAAAACCTATTTTGTTTGAGGAAAACTTCCACAGTTCTCATCATTTCTTTTACTTCTGGTTGGCGAGAAAGCTTTACATATTTGATCGTTTAACCACCACCGTGAGAAACTCGATGGGCTTTAAGCAGTCGCCCGTCCACAATTTAGGGCCAATGACTCCAGGGAAAGGTGCGAGCCGGTGCCGTAGGACAAATCCAACATCCACACCTCACCCAGATTCGAACCCGGACACATCTCGGAAAAAAAGTCAGAAACCAGCCCTTACACCACTGTGCCACCAACTGACCTGTTCCACCTTCATAATCTTCAATGATCTTTAAAACTGGAGTTTGAAGGTAATTTTTCAAGAAAATTCATTCCTCTTGTTTTTAAATTGACTTTTTGGCAAACACTGATATTGTGATATTGGAAGTTATCCGTTGTCTGATGAAATGTCGAACTATTTCTTTTGCTTCAATTTTGAAATCGCTTTTCATGAAGGATACCTCATCTGACGCACATTTTCGAAACTGGCATTTCTCTTAAAAACTGCTAAACTAGATTTAGAGCATGAAATGTGCTTTTGAATTTTAGTAAGATCATGAGCAGAAATATTAAAAATAATGCTATTGTCCGGATTCCTACTGTTCCGTTATTATAATGATAATAATTATCTATATTTCTATCACCCACTGATAATTTGTTGAATTTTCTTTCCAGTAAAATCTTGTGATTTGATAACATACTGTAACCCTAAGAAGTGTCCAGAATACCAAAGTATTAATTATATTTTTTCCATACAGAAAACGGAATTCTAGTTTGTCATGAAATTATTAACATTAAATATTTATTAATTTTTATACTAGACTTTTTTTCACATCAATAGAAATAGAATAATTAGGTTGAAAAGTAAGTAATACAGTTCATTAAAAATTGTGTTTTATGACACATTTTGCATTATTCAACATGAAACAATACTTTATTAAATTTTCCAAACGCACTCCTTCCCGGCTGAAATACATTCCTTCTACCCATGCTTTTTTGTATCCTGAAACATTTATCAGAAATACGGAAAGACATATACAAAAGAAATTACGAAATAGGAAATTGAGAGATATTGCATCCAAACACACTGCTGGCCACCCAAAATTCAACACCAAGAAGGACACCAGATGCCAAAGCCAGATTTACTGGACACATAACAACAGATACAAAGATGAAACGACTGAACTTACAGGCCCGTGCGACTTGCGGAACACGCAGACATCAATAGTTCGTGTGGCCCCCATGGCGGGCAATAACGGCCGCTACACGCAGCGGCATCGAACGAAAGAGGCTTTGGATGTGGGCTTGGGGTTTGTTGGTCCATGCTGCTTCCACACGTTGCCACAGTTCATCAGGCGTAGCCGCGGGTGGTGCTTGCCGGGCCACTCGGTTGCCGATCACCGACCAGACGTGTTCAATGGGCGACATATCGGGAGAGCAGGCGGGCAACTGCAGCAGTGATACCTGGTGGGCCTTGAAGAATTGTTGCACGATGCGTTCCACGTGCGGGCGCGCATTGTCCTGTGAAACGCGGCTGCTGGCAGGTCCTGCAGGTAAGGGAAGACTACAGGCTCCAAAATGTCGGAGATGTAGCGGTACCTGTTGTGTGTACCGGCGATGCGTACCAGAGGGGTGCGGGTGTCATGTGTAATTGCGCCCCAAACCATAACGCCAAGCGACGGACCGGTATGGCGATGCATAATGTAGGCGTCATACAGTCTCTCGCCGCGGTGCCACCATACGCGGATCCGACCATCGTGGTGTTGCAGGCAGAAGAGGGATTCGTCGGAGAAGACAATGTCGTGATATTCCGTAGTCCAGGTGCGACGTTCAACGGCCCACTGCCACCGCACTCGCCGGTGGTGTAACGTCAACGGTAATCGGAGCAATGGGAGCCATGCGACAAATCCCCGTTCCTGCAGATGACTTCGAACGGTATGTGCTGACACAGGTTGTTGCGCAACACCCCCTAATTCTTGCGCTAACGTTCGTGATGTGGCGGTGCGAGCCGTCAATGCCCGCCGCACAACATGTCGGTCCTCTCGTTTGGTGGTGTGCCGCGGCTGCGGCAATCGCTCACGTCGGTCCGTCCGTCCCTCCTGCACCCACCAAATCCATACTCGCCTCACTGTGGTTGGATGTCGTGCCACACGGGTGCCAATGTCTCGGTACGATAAACCGCTGTCGCGATAAGCCACTATTCGTCCTCTGTCGAACTTCGAAACATGCTGGAATGACTGCCGTATTCTGCAACGTGGCTTCAGGAGGTTTCCCACGCACAGGTCCGGCAGCACAACATAGTTCCACTACTTACACCCAGCTTTCTGTGCACCCTTCTTATAGTACTTCTCGCTAACGTGCCGGGCGCATATGATTTGCATATGCCCTACAATGCTAATCGTTTGTATGTGTCGTTTGTATGTCCTCTCGCGGGAGACGCATGCTGCGAATTTCAGGCCAATCAGATGCTTCCTTCTTGGTGTTTTATTTTGGGTGGCCAGCAGTGTACATTGCACCATGTATTTAGTCATTAGATGAAGTATTGATGATAGTACATCAAGATGAAATAAATCACCAGCGTGAAAGTTATCTTCCATAAATGTTAAAACTAGATTTCTGAGTTAATATTACTTACTATGCTGGCAAACTACAGAAGGAAAGCTGAACAAAAAATCCGTACACTGTACGCCAGTGAAAAGAACTTCTGTTGATTCGAAGTACTTTTACGAAAAGAAAAGAAAGATATAGTTAGATGTTACAACACAATGGGTACGGGGAATAAAGAAGTCAAATTTTAGACTTCGAAGGAAAAAATGAAAAACATAAAGGAGCACACGATAAACGGAAAAGAGAATCGGAAATACTTTAAGAGTAAAAAAATGTATGAAACATTGGAAATTTATAAATCGGCAAGGGAAAAAGGGACCTCTGAAATATAAAGTAGGGACGGGAAATATGTGTTTCCAGAATTCATGGTCCAGAATTCCAAACCAAACATGGAATAACTGGGACAACAAAATGCAATGAAAATACTCGGAACGGCCAACAAATCCAATATGACCGGAAATAAAGATATAAGAAAAACTTCGTCACGAACAAAACATGGCGAAAGGACATTGCCTCATTTTTTTTACTTCCTCCCTCCTACCCTCTTTTCTCCACCACAGGGACGGAAAATCAGATCACCCTTATCGTCCCCAAGCTACGCAATTGAGAAACGCGTACGCAATGATTTCGCCTCGAAATCGTCCTACTTTAAATTGGATTCTTAAGGTGAACGCAATTCCCATACGTACTGACGTTCACTTTTTTTAGAGGGAATTGAAAACTAAGGATTGCTCTGAACCAGTGGAAAGTTTTTGACTTAGTTGACTCTTTCGTAACTGAAGTTAGGTTTCTTATGATCTTTATTTTTATGTTGCTTTCATTTACAGGTAAAACGCGCTCGTTCAATCTGAAATCTCCGAAATTTTCTGAAGAAAAATTTGAAACTTTAACTGAAGTTTCTTGAACTCCTTTTGTCTCAGCTTTGCTCATTACATTTCGAAAGAAGTTTCGCTTCTTTTACTGAGGGACGAGATTCCAACTTTATGTGTAGTATTAAAAGTCTGTGGTAAACAGCAGATGTTTCTTTCGTCCTTTTTCGATTTGCGTGCTCAGCAACGTACACAGTAACTGAAGGTGTTTATATCTTTAATAAAAGTCATTTCATAACGCTATTATCGATACAAAAAGCGCTTTCGTGAAAATTGAAAGAAACAAAAATCCTAACAACTAAGCAAAAATGATCTTTCATTGGTAAATTGGAGGTTTAACGACCACCGTGAATAAATCAATGGAGTATAGCTATTCGCAACCACGTCTGTATTTTTTTTTTTTTTTTTTGATTGGAGGTTTAACGACCATTGTGAGCAACTCTGTGGGTTATAAACAGTCGTCTGTTCCTAATTTAGGGCCACTGGTTCCAGGGAAGGGAGAGAGAGCTAGTGCTATAAGACAAACACCACATCCATACCTCACCAGGATTCGAAGCCGGGCCCATCTCAGACGAATGGTCTGACCACCAGAGCCCATCTCAGTCGAATGGTCTGACCATTCGTCTGAGATGGGCCCGGGTTCGAATCCCGGTGAGATATGGATGTGGTGTTTGTCTTACAGCACTAGCTCTCTCTCCCTTCCCTGTAAGCAGTAGCATGATCCAGGCGACTGCTTATAGCCCACTGAGTTTTTCAAGGTGGTCGTTAAACACCCAATCAAAAAAGAATTGGGGCCGGGCACTGGTTCCCATTAAGGGAGAGAGCCAGTGCCATGAGATAATAACGCCATTATGCCTCACCCAAAGATTCGAAGCCAGACACATATCGACCGAATGGACAAAAGATAGCGCTTAGACCAATACCCCTCCCTCGGAAGTGGCGGGTAACAAGCAACTTGTAACGCTATGAAGAGTTGTGTGACCTTAATTTTGGGATACTGGTTCACGAGAAGGGAAAAAAGCGCCATAGTCGTAGGGCAAATACGCCACTTATGTTTCATCCGAGAGTAGAGTCCAGGTGCGTCCCAAACAAATTGCCAGAAGCCAAAGCCTCAGGCCACTAGAGTACAGTAGCGTACGAGAAAAGAGAAAAGTTCAGTGGCTGCACTTATAATGCTGAACATTCATTAATGCGCAAGTCCCATCGGACGAAGTAGCATAATGAAAAACCAAATCTAACGAGTGTACTGACCAGTCATGCATTCCTCTTTTAAAATATGAAAATTCTCGAAGATAGGTTGTCTACCCATGATTCGCACATACCAAACGAAAAGCTAATATGTTCTGGAGCAGGTGTATTTAGGGATAGAATTCCAAAATTTCAATGGAGCAGTTGTCAGTGTGGCACATAACGTACTGTTGTTTATACAAGATCGGTATTGAGAGACTTTGTATTACAGTAAACTCCAGTTAATTGGAGTACATCGTGTTCGAACACTTTCGCTCAATTAAGAGGCTGCTCCATTTATGCGAAGCTTAATCTCAAAGAGCTAATTTGGCATCTTCTACAGAAACTACACCAAATTAAAGAAAGCCCCGATTAACCGGAATCTACGTACAACACTAAGTCAACATGAAAGGAAAGATGATAAAAAGGATCACAATTGTAAAGTTCGTGAAAATATTGACATAAGGTACCCATAACTGCCTGCGAGAAGTTGATCAAAAAGTGTCAGTGGGAGATGGCCATTAGTCAGACGAAATCTCCATTTTTTCACATTACAGCTTCCTGATTGTGACATGTATTAGCGAGCCTGTTGTTCCCAGGCCCGTTTGATTCGTTTCGTCCTTTACAAAGTAATGTACGGCCTTAGGGAAAATACCTTCAGGAATCCATTTCTTAAGAAATCCGAGTATTTATTCAAGAAATATATATATACAACTGTACAATATTTACATGCTTTATGGGTTATATCCCATACAACGGAAAACATTATGCTGTATCAACATGGCATCACCTTCTCCTCGCGCTTCGAATCTCTAATGTCCTCCTCCCTCGTCTCCCTTCCTCCGCGAAACCCCAACTTTGACACCTCGTAACGAATGTTCTTTAAGTTCCGCCTCTGACCATGTAAGAAGGCGTACCGAATATCACCATGTACTTGACAACCAACGACTATCTTATCAGTTCGAGCAAAATGGCGTCGTTGAGGACCAAGGTCCCCAAAAATACCCAGCAGTGAGTTGGCAAGGATAAATTGTCCGTTCTCGTACAAGATATCTTACACGGCTGTCACCTGTCACTTGAACACATACATATATACACGATGTGGTCCTCAACTGGGTCCTAAACTCATGGAATGGAGTCAGGCAAGAGGTGGTTGTGAAGTCCTTCAAGAAATGTGGAATCAGCATTGCCATGGATGGAACTGAGATGATCTAATATACACCGACGGAAAAAAATCCCAACACCACGAAAATATAGTTGTAGAGGAATGAAATGGCGGCAATACATTTGTATAGGTAACATATTTAATCGATCAAGGTTTCAAAATCATAGCTTATTGTAAGCGCGAGAAGAGCCATTTTAAATGTGAAATGCTGGCACATTAATAACCGATGTAACCGCCAGAATGTTGAATGCAAGCACGCAAAATGTCATGCATTGTGTCGTACAGGTGCTGGATGTCAGTTTGTGGGATGGAGTTCCATGCGTGTTGCACTTGGTCGGTCAATGCAGGGACGGTTAATGCTGGTTGGGGTTGACGCTGGAGTTGTCGTCCAATGATGTCCCATACGTGCTCGATAGGTGAAAGATCTGGTGGTCTAGCAGGCCACGGCAACATGTCGACACTCTGTAGAGCATGTTGGGTTACAACAGTGGTATGCGGGCGAGCGTTATCCTGTTGGAAAACATCCCCTGGAATGCTGTTCATGAATGGCAGCACAAGACCGACGTACAACTGTGCCGTCAGGGTGAGTGGGATAACCACGAAAGTGCTCCTGCTGTCATAGGAAATTGCTCCCCAGACCATAACTCCAGGCGTAGGTCCAGTGTGTCTTGGCCTCAGACAGGTTGGTTGCAGGCGCTCACCTAGCCTCCTTCTAACCAACACACGGCCATCACTGCCACACAGGCAGAACCGGCTTTCATCAGAAAAGACAACAGATCTCCACTCCGTCCTCCAAAGAGCTCTAGCTTGACACCACTGACGTCGCAAACGGCAGTGGTTTGGAGTAAGTGGAATGCACGCTACAGGGCGTCTGGCTCGGAGCTGTCCTTCAAGTGACCGATTTTTAACAGTTCGTCGTGTCACTGTGGTGGCAACTGCAGCTCGAATTGCTGCCGCAGACGCGGTACGATGCGCCACGGCCATACGCCGTGCACAGCGGTCTTCCCTCTCAGTAGTTCCACGTGGCCTGCCGCAGCCTGTTCTTCTTGAAGCAGTACCTTTCCTTGACTACCGCTGCCAACAATCATGCACAGTGGCTACATTCCTGCCAAGTCGTTCTGCAATATTGCGGAAAGAAAATCCAACTTCTCGTAGCCCTATTACACGACCTCGTTCAAACTCCGTGAGCTGTTGATAATGGCTTCTTCGTCTTCTTAAAGGCATTCTTGACTAATATCAACACACTACGTCGAATCTCAACGATAACTAACGCTGACGAACGTTACAGCGCGTATTTACAGCAAACCTACTTTGCATGTTCCGAGGGGCGCTACTAGCACCACACGTATGCGCCGAGCGCGAAATTTGCATAGACGTCATCTTACAGATGTACTCTCACCGCCAACCAACTGTCGTTTATCTAACACAACGCCTTCTTGGTGTTGGGATTTTTTTCCGTTAGTTTATATAGACAGTGACTCAGACGACAGCAGTGATGCAGTTGACGTTGAAAAAAGTGTTATGTCTGGAACTAATACTGCTGAAGAAAGTGATGTGTAATTTCATAGTTTGTATCTTAAAAATGTTACCTAATTTCTAAATAATATAAATTTCCAAACTTCTTTTTTTTTTAGATACTTCCACAGACTTTTTGATATTATCTAATTTCTAAATGCACTTCAATGACATTACCTAATTTCTAAAAAATATCAGATGTGTCTCTTTTGGTAATAAAAGTTTTGGGGTCGTATTATACATGGGGACGCCTTATACACAGAAAAATACGGTGATATCATCTTCTTTCTAGGAGTAAGAAAATCAGTAATCCGCATTCTCGCGTTTACTATCTGCTCGCACGAGGCTACTTTGCAAGAAACTTTTGAGAATCAAGTGGGCAATGATAAGAACTAAGAAGGAGGCGAAAGGCATTTAAGAAAAATGTTGTTTTAACTTTTGAGAGCATGAATTTTATTTATTTGTTATTATTTTTGCAGGTAATCAATTTTCGATTTATGAAAATTAATTAGGGAGTTGGGAATTTTAATCTAAAATGCTTTCTGCGAGGAAGAAGTTAAGTCGCTGCGCGGGCGTCCGGCCGCTCAGCTTAGAAAAATCGTTGATTAGGACTTAGTATATAAGTTGTACGTGTGTACAAAGTGAGTTTCCCGCCAACTAGGATCATCGGGACTAAAAGGCCTAAGTGCGCAGAAATGGTTTGGGGATAATTGAAGTGAACCAGCATCCAATTGCTTTCAGTGCGGTTAAAGAAGCATTCTTTCATAACAGAGAGGCAAATGTGCAGTATATGGAAAAGCGGATGAAGACTTTCCCTAAGGCTCAGGAGTTCGAATCACAGCCATCAACAAACAAGTTAGTATAATCATACAGTGCATTGATTATGATACGTTTCCCAACATACCAGAAATCCTTACTCAAGTTATGAGGATAATGGCTGTGGAATAAATCTCATTCCTGTGCCCTGACCTTTGATCACATTTCTATGATATCAACAGAACCGGTTCAGTAAACCTCCGGAACAATATACTAAAGTTTTGTCGCAATCGATGCATTCTTAGTCAAGTTATGAGGATAATGCGTGTGGAATAAATTTCGCTCATGTGCCTGACCTTTGACCCCATTTCGATTACTATACTGTGCAATTTAATTGGGACAAAGTAAAAAATCACTCGTTTTTTCCAAAACTATGCCTTTATATCATTCTATGCCTTGATATACACTGATAAATACCTGTATTAGCATGAAGTATGTCCTCCTTTAGCAGAAATGACCTCTTGAATTTGTTTTGGGATTGACTCCACTAATTGAGGGCACATATTTTTGACTTCATAATCGTGGAACCACACTTTTATGGCATTCGTTATGATGCGTTCTTTGGTTGTACAGTCCATTTTACCTAAACGTCTCTTCAAAATATTCCACAAGTTATCTATGGGGTTTAAGTCTGCTGAATTTCTAGGCCAATCAGCAAATGAGTTTGATTTTCCAGCATGAAATTCTTGACCAATTTCGAATTATGACATGGGACCAAGTCATGTTAAAATGTCCCGTCAAATGTTTGCAAGAATGGAACAATCCTACTTTGTGATATTTCTACGTACTTGGCTGAACTCATCATGCCTTGAACAGAAACTAAACTTCCAATGCCATTTGATGTGAAATAACCCCAAAACATCTGTTTCAGATGGTGTTTTACAGTTTGATTGACATGCACAGGTCTTAAGGGTTCACAGTTGCTTCGTCTAACGGCATTTGCTTGGTAACCCTGCACAAATAAATGAGTTTCATCACTGAAAATTACCTTTTTCCAGTCGTCAGCAGTCCATGATTTATATCTTTTGGCCTATGCCAAACGTTTTATGTTCATTTTCGCATTCAAATATTGTTTTTTCGTTGGTCTTCTTGCCTTCCGGCTAACTTCCAGAAGCCTACGGCGTACACTTGAATCACTAACATCACAACCACTAGCCAATAAATCTATTTGAAGGTCGGTGCTTGTTTTTGTTTTTTTGGATTCATTTTACTATTTCTGATTAGATATTTATCAGTTCGTGGAGTTGTTTTTCGTTTTCTTCCACGTTTACCACTCCTTTTTGGAGCCGATGATCCAGATGCATTGTATCGTGTAAGTAGCCTTGATGCAATTGATTTGCCTACACCAACTACAGAAGCGATATCTCTCACTGTCATAGAAGTGTGATCCTTTAGAACAATTATTTCTGCACGCTTCCTTGGGGAAATATCCATTTTTCAATACACGAAAGCAGCACGCACTCACAGAGAGCAAAAACTAACATCCACCTGTCACACACGAAAGCTCACAACTGAAGCTGAAGTGCCTATTTCATGTTTATAACCGGTCAAACCACATTCTTACTATCAAGTTGTAACAGCCACACCACCTCACAGCTGATAAAACCGGTTTACGTGGGTTTCCGACATTAACTGGCGATCACATTACAATTCTGAGAATAAAATAGCTTGTCCCAATTAATTTGCACGGTATAGTATATTTTACAAGACCAGTTCAGTATGCCACTGAAACAACATGATAAACGTTTGTCGCAATCGAAGCATTTTTACTTAAGTTTTGACGCATAAGTGCAATGGAATGGATCCCACTCCGAGGTACTGACCTTTGATCCCATTTCCCCTGTTTTCAACATGGTTCGTCCCCAGGTGTTCCCCTACCTCATACTAAAATTTAATCGAAATCGAACCATTTTACGCAAGTTATTGTGCGGACGGACAGAAGGACAAAGCTGGAGCATATACGCTTCTTCAACCTACGGTTGGAAAGCGTAAAAAAGGGATGATGACAAATTTCTGGGATGCCAAACGCACTGTTCTTGAATAACGTTTTATTTTTCTGCAACGAACAGATCTGCTGCTAATGGTTGTAAGCAGCTGTTTCTATTTGTGTTCCACCAATTACAGACAGAAACCCAATTAAAATGATCTTTTTTAGTAAGTCATTCCATTCACTATGAAGCCCATCATTGCTCACACCATGCATTTAAAAAAAATGACCAGCTTTTCTGTTAGTAAGACCTTTTTCGTTGTTTTTCTGTTTTGAAACACTCCATTGATAAATTCCTTTAATGCCAGAATAGATTCAAAACACGTGCTCATTGCAGCCGAGAATTCGGAATAATCTCTCTTGTTTGTATTCCTTCCTTTCGGTACATCTCTTTTGTCTCATGATAAACTTTCGTGTCTTTCGCCACGCATTTGATGTACTGCCAATGTACCTATACTTTCGTCCGCGTGTCTACCTTAATTGGATTAACTTCTGTTTTTCTTTTCGGGGGCTAATTGATGTCAGTAAAATCTAAACTCACTGGAGTGTCACCTTTCGCACCCCGAGATCATAAGATATGTTAATGAGAACACCTCGACTTTAAAAATTTGGTGATATTTGCATTTTATATTCCATGTACCGTGCTTTCATTTTCCTTGTGTTCTCCTGATAGAAGATGCCCCTGCAATTAACGTTTCAATCTCGCAACTTCCGCATGGAAGGAATTTACAGAAATAATTTTTGTGCGTACTTTCACACAACGATGACGTCTTTGCTATCGATTGAAAAGCTCATAAAATGATTAACCAAGAAATTTCCGAGATCCTGGATACCAGGTATGATCAGGTCATTTGATAGTAATTCCGAGGAATAGTTTTTCTCCTTGCATGCAGGATATTCGTTAGAACATTTTATTCTCAGTTTATAAATTGTTCACGGAATGCGGTGTGCTAAACTCATACGAAAAAAACATCTTCGTTATGAAACAAGAGCCATCCAATGGAATGTATGTAAGTTAAAAGAAAACAAAAATATTTAGTATGAAATTGTAGTCTCGATACAAATTAACTTTTATTCCAGACAACGTGTTTATGTAAATGATGAGTCATGGGTTCTTTCAGGAAAAAAGCTGCAGGAAATCTTAAACTTAAGTTGTTATAAAAGGGAGGGTGGGGAGCTTTACTTACTAAAAAGGAACTCCATTTCTTTAACACTGTTCTTTAAACCTCAGTATTGCTGCATGGTACAAAATGCGGAACCATAATTTACATGCTAAAATTGTATTATGCTGACTCCCTTTTGCGATGAACGAGGCGTAATTTTGGGGCACTGCATGCCCAGAGGGAACATTGTAACCGGTTGCACGTATGCAGATCTTATCGCGGGTCATCTTCGACGTGCCACCAAATCCAAATGTCGTGGACTTCTGAGTACCGGTTTCTTGTTGTCCCCATACTACCCGTGCAACGGCTGCAACCATACAAGACCTGCACTTCGAGTGTCTTTTCTCATCCGCCGTATTGAAGAGATTACGACATTTTTGGACAACTCAAACATGCGATGCGAGGAAAGACTTTCAGGTCTGATGAAGAGGTGCAGCAAGTGGTGCATGAGTGTGTGCACAGGAGACCGAAGGAATTTTTTTCTACAGGGATCTATGCACTTTGTAAGCGCTGGAGGACTTGTATTGCACAAAATGGAGATTACAGTGAAAAATGATACAGGTGTGTATCACTTTTGCTCAATAAATTGAGATAAAAAATTATTTAAGGTTTTCAGTTGACTCTCCCTTGTACAATGTTTAAATTCAATACGTAGTTAGATTTCGTTTTATGTTATGGTTATGGTATTATTTTACTTCAATAATAATTATTCTGTAACACAAAAGCAAATATTTGGCGTTAAAGAATGCCAGAACACCGTTCCAGTGCTTTCCGTTAGAAAACAATCCCTGTGATTAACGTCTATAAATAAGAGTGGACGGAAATTGAATACAAAAACACGCTTCTTTGTGATTATACCATGTTTTATATCATATCATCATCCTCAACCATTATCAGTCCACTGCTGGATGAAGGTCTCCCCAAATTTCTTCCACAGTTGTCTGTCTTGGGTCTGTCTCATCCATGTCACTCCAGCATACTATCGAATTTTATCCTTCCATCACCCATGGGGTCTTCTTCTGGGTCTTTTCCAGTCCCTCGGAATCCAGTCTAAAATTTCGGTTGTCCATCGGTGGTCCGTTCTTCTGGTAACATGTCCAGCCCATTGCCATTTCAGTGATTTCACTCTGGTCATGATGTCGACCACTTCTGTCATTTTCCTTATACCAAGTTCCGCTTCTTATCTTTCCTGGTTACACCAAGAATGCATCTCACAATGATCTTTGCGTTGTCTGCAGCCGTTGTATGTCTTTTTTAGTTAAGGTTCGTGTCTCTGCTCCATACGTAAGCACTGGCAGGATGCATTGATTAAACACATTTCTTTTGAGACATAATGCCATACTGCTCTTAAAAATTGTACTGTTCCTTCTAAAAACTCTCCAGGCAAGTTTTTTACGCCGATTAATTTCTTCACGAATGTGAACCTCACTTTATATCTGCTGCCCAAGATAAATGCAGGTATCGGTTGTATCAAGCTTTTGTCCATCAATAGATACATATTCGTTTCTTGTAAAAGCATTGTACATCATTTGTCTTCTGAAAGTTAATATTTAATCCCACTTCTTTACTCTTGTTAACAAGTTGCTGGATCATACTCTGCAGCTCTGAAGGGGTAGTTGCAAAGGTGACTACCTCATCAGCAAAACGAAGGGGAGTTAAGTAATCTCCATGAACCTTTTCCCCTTTGTTTTCCCAGTTAAATGATTGAAAGACATTTTTCAATGTGGCGTTAAAGAGCTGGGTAGATATGGTGTCCCCTTGTCTCATTCCCTTTCCAATTCTTATTTGTGCTGTATCATATATAAGTCCTTGTATATTCCGACTGACGAAATCTGGTCGTATGTCCTACAAAGAATACACCACCCTCAGTGACGCCTCAAGATGCATTTCTTACCGATATGTAGACGAGAAATAGCCCAACAGACTTTGTATGATGAGCTCGCAAAGCGATAGAAAAATTGTACCGTATTTCCCAAATATATATTTTGGAATTGATTATCCAATAAAAATATAACTGTATTTCAAACTGTTTTCCCCCAAAATTTGAATTAATCTATACAAAACATACACTGAAGTGCCAAAAAAAAAAAAAAAAAAAAAAACACTACTGGGAAACCTCTCTAATAATGCCGCCCCGGTGGCGCAGTTGATAATTCCTACAAGATGAGTCCAGGCTCGAATCCCGGTGGGGATGATGTTGTGTTTGTGTTACGGCACTAGTTCTGCCCCTTCCATGAAACATGTAGTCATGCAATAGGGACGGGTCACAGCTTATAGCTCATTGAGTTGCTCACAATGGTCGTTAAGCCCCCAATCAAGAACAAAAAAAAATCTCTAATATCGCGTTGGTCCATCTTGCGATCAGAGACAGGCAGAAACGCGACGGAACAGGACTCCACGAGCTCCCTGTTGTACTGTGGAGACAGTGAATGCCATGCTTCCTAAAGAGCTTCCCACATTTCCGTAATATTCGCCAGTGAACGATTCCTGACTTTGACGGCACGTTGAACAGCATTCAAAATGTGTTCGATTGGTTTAAAACCGGCGAACGGAAGGGGACAAGTTAAAATGCCAAACTTCGTTGAATGTCCCTCCAGGCATAATCTAGTGACCGTAGACGTGTGTGGTGTCGCATTGTCATATTGAATGAGGTCGTAACCCTCGGAGTGGTTCCTTGACATGAACGGTAGCAAATGGTCCTCAAGGATGGTTACGTATCCTCCATCGCTCAGTCTGCAGACGTATGAGGGGTACTAATGCGTGCCAGCTGAAAGCACCCCACACCATAACAGAGCCCCCCGCCGGACTGCATTGTCTCTAGTAGGCATGCGAGATTCATTGTTGCGTGGGGTTGTCGCCATAACCGGAGTCGGCCATCTGGCCGAAATAGTTGGTAATGCGATTCTTCGGACCAAGGAACACGCTACCAGTCATCTTGCGTCCAATGGTGGCGTTCCTGGTCCCTTGCTAGGCACACGACCTTGTGTGTAGTAGGGTCAGTAATGACACCCTGGTGAGCCAACGGGCCAGGTATCCCGTAGAACACAGGAAGCGTTGCACTGTCCGAACGCTGATGCTATTACTGTGCCCAGTATTGAATTGCTCTGTATTTTCCCGCAATGTTGCACGCTGGCGGATGTTACGATGCGTGCCATGCGCCGCCGTCGACGGTCATCCAAGGCTTTTCTACGGCTACACAGGTTTCGCATTCTGGATTTTCCCCGAGCTCTTCAGATTTTTGACAGTGTAAATCCAGATTTCCTAGTTTCTTGGTAATTTTGGTGATAGACTGAACCTTCACACGGGCGCTGTCTATCATAGCGCGTTCGAAATCACTTAAATCCTGATAAGCTGCCATCTGAACTGAGAAAGCTATTTCGTGAGTTTGCAGAAATATTTACCTCTATATATACACCTTGAAGTGAAAAACAACATAGCATTATAGGTTCATCTTTGGCCTTAATGCATGCACTGACACTTCGAGACATTCTTTCGACAAGGTTTTAGAACACGGCGATATTTATGCGCTTTCATTCAGTACATAATGCTGCCGTTAACTGTTGCTTAGTAGTAGGCCTTATTTCCAAACCTCTTATGCTGCGCTATAATTCATCCCATAGGTGCTCTATGGTATTAAGATCGGGTCTCTGTGATGGCCAGTCTACAGACGATACGGAATTATCGTCAAGCCAAGCCGTAACAGACCTTGCTTTATGGCTCGGTGCATAATCCTGCTGGTACTAACAATATTGCCTCAGAGTTCGCACAGAATATCGAGGTAGACGTGCTGGTTAACAGGTTTGACCACGAAAACCAATACGCAGGGACCATACTCCGAAAAACACCCCCACACGAGTACACTGTCAGCTCCAAACTTGACAGTAGGAACAGTACTCTGTGCTAAATAGCGTTCCTCCGGCTGCCGCCATACCCACATACGGCCATCAGACTGATGGATCATGTATCTGGAATCATCAGTCCTTAGGACCCGTTTCCATTGATAATGTCCACAATAAATGTTATTTACACCATGTTAAACGACGCGTACCATTTCGAGTGGAGAGTATAGTCTTGTGACCGGTCGCAAGACCTCGGTAATCAATGGAAAAGAAGTTATCTGCGAATGGTACGTCTACATACAGAGGTTCTAGCATCTGTACTCACCTGTACACTGAGGTCTTGTGCAGTATTCCATCGATTAGCTGTAACGACTCTCCTGAAGCTTCGACGTGCTCTATCATTGATTTTCTTTGGTCTGCTGGTACGTTTTGCTGCTCCAGGCACGCTATATGTCTTACACTTATTTAAAACATCCAAAACAATTGACTTGGTATTTTTAAACGCCTGTCGGTTTCTTTTATGGACAACCCACTAATACACTGAAGAGCAATTGAATTAGAGATACCTGTATAGTAACATGTAGCACCACCTTTTGCCCTGATGACGGCGGCGATTCGTCTCGGCATGGACTCGACAAGACCCCGGAAGCGTTGGGAAGCCATACGGATCCACGACCCATTAACAAGTTCCCACAGTACACGAAGATTTGATGGAGGGCGGTCAGAGCATCGAACATCTCTCTCTCGATAGCATCCCAGATATGCTCGATGGGATTGAGGTCAGGAGATCTTGCTGGCCAAAAAAGCAAGGTCACGTCGGTGGAGTGTTCATTCAACCGTTCGGATGTAATTCGGGAGCGATGGCATGGTGCATTGTCTTGTTGCAGGATGAGGTTCCTAGTGGGATGTTTAAGACGCACAAACGGGAGCAAATGGTCGTCCAGGATATGCCGGCAAAGTTGACCTGTGAGTGACGCTGTCACACGTACCAGGGGCTCCATTTCAGTCCACGTAAACTGTCCCCAGACGAGAATGCCACCCCCACCAGCTTGAAGAGTATTTTGCTGGCAATAAGGATCCATGGCTTCATGTAGTTTGCGCTGTACTCGTATCCTGCCATCCGCATGTACCAACGTGAATCTCAACTCATCAGTCCAGGCAACATTTTTGCACTTGTCTAGGGTCCAGTGGCGATGTTCCAGCTTCCATGCTAATATTTGCACCTTGCGATGTGCGGGCAGCAGCCGTACCCGCGTGGGACGATTGCTTCTGTACCCCATGGCAAAGAGATTCTGGATGGTGTGGCTGCTTACACATTTTTGTGCACCAGCGTTAAATTGCCGAGTGCTTTCTTGCACTGTGGCCCGTTTCTCCGCTGTTACAATGTGAGCTAGCCGACGATAACCCCTCTCATCCACACGCTGTTGTCCACGGATGTTGGCCCTTGCAGGGATGGTTTTACCGGATTCGATGTACTCACGATGCACCCGTGACACAAAGGCTCGTGAAAATCCCAGTGCTTGCACAACTTCCGAGATGGAGTGACCCATTCGTCGGGCCCCGACAATTAGCCTACGATCAAATGCGCTTAGATCCTTCGTCTTACTTGTACTGCGTCCGACTCTTACTAATTCCCGTCGCATCACTCCTTATTTTGTCGGATCGCTGCATACGTCATGTCGTATCCGTTTACAGGGCCGCCCACAGTGCCACATTTGCATAACGCCAGCTGTCTCTAATTCAATTGCTTTTCAGTGTATACCACTCAACAATCTCTCCTTTCTCAAAGTCAGTTATCACCCACCGCAACATTTTCACTGAACCTCACAGTGCGATATGATCGCGATCAGCTGCAGGCTTATTTTTATACCGTTTGCAGCTGCACCGCGCATCTCAACAACGCCGCTGACCCGTCCATTTGCTTTTAAAGAGGTATCCGGTGACCTTTGTGAATATAGTGTAAGTCAATTGCAGACGATAACCATTTACCACAAGCGTGCGGTGGCACATAATGGAAATGGTTGCACCCTTCCTAGTTTGTTTTTTTTTTTTTTTTGGCGCCTCAGTGTATTTTAAAAAAACGTAATTTCGAAAACATCGCTACTTTACCAATGTTTTGTTACATAACATGATTAAGTAATAAATTACCGTTTTACGAAATTTCAAAAATACTTATTCAAAGTTCAAAATTTGGATTTCTGACTGTGTGTAGTATTGTTTAATTAACTACAAAAGGATTTCCTTAAATTTGTTTAAAAGCTACTGGGAAAGTATAGTAGTTATTTAAGTATGTGGAGTCCTGTATTTCAAAAAATAATCACTGATTTTGATTTTTCGAAAGAACGACAATACCACTAATCCCTTTTCCGTTTTTTCCCAGAAAACGTTCCTTACTATTCTTCCAAAGCTTGTATGCGTCTTTGAATGTCTATATGCTCTTATGATTCTTTTCGAAATTCACTTTCTTTTTGAAATTTATATTCAAATTCATTGTCCTCGCTAAATTACAACTAATTATTTCTTATATTATTCGTGATATTCTCATCTCCCCATGCAAAAATATTATCCAAAACTTGAGTCAGAATAAAAATTTGCAAAAATTGTCCGTATAATCGGAGGGTAGATGGAAATGAAAAAATTAAACCAAATTTAATACACTCGTTATATAAATATATTTCATTCAAGCTTTATTTGGTAGTAAGCGCTTGACGTATTAGTGAAAACGAGAAAAGAAAAGAGACTAGTGAGAACGAGTTGTATTTTTGAATGGTTCAGTCCTCCTTAAAATACATATATTACTGGAAACACAAGTCGAAATATTTCATTATTTAGCTAAAAATTACTGTGAATTGAGGTTTGGATGCATTTTTCGATAAAATCTTCTGAGTGAGAATTCACTTAGCAGAACTATCACAGGTGAAATGTTGACGTTGCGGGAACACAGCAAAAGACAAGCTAAGACCCCGGCAGAAAAATAATATACAAGACGACAACAACCGCTTTGCAACAGGTATGACAAAATCAAGTCATATAAACGGCAAATAGGTATCTTTCTGTATATCATGAAGAGAAGGAAACGTAATCATCATCATGATATACACTAGTTTCCATAATCTAAGGAATACAATGAAAGTTTGAAATGTCTAGAAATTTACTCAAATCTATAAAATTTGAGTAAATTGTACAATTTACTTTGTTCTGTCATATTATACACTCAATACCTACGCGTTGGTCTTACTCTAGAGCGAATACACCGAGGCATCGACTCAACCAGATGTCAGAGGTTTTCCGGGAATAATGTTAGCCATGCGCCTCCCAGCATTATCCACAACTCCACCGTAGGCGTCGGTTCAGAATCCAGAAATCTAATGTTCCGCTTAACGTCATTCCAGAGAGCTTCCACGGGGTTTAAATCCGGGGAGCTGGAGAGCCATTGGATGATTCCAAACTAAGATCACTGATCCTCGAGCCATGCTTTGGTGGTTGCGTTCCGATTTAGGGGAGCAATTTATTCATGGAACAGCCCATCGGCCGGAGGATGAGCGAAGGCCATGAAAGCGTGTAGGTGATCAGCCAGCACATGCTGGTACCGCGCAGCGTTTAAGGATTTCTCCAGACTCACTAAGGGACTAAATGTGTCGCATGAAGAAGTTCCACAAACCACCACGTCCTTGAGCACAGCCGACCTGGCACGACGGAGCTATGACCTCATTCTGAAGACGCCACACCCGCCATCTACCGTGAGCTCGGTACAGCTGAAAGTGAAATTCATCTGACCACTGGACGCTGCGTCAATCTGAAGAGGTCCATTTTTGATGTTCCTGGCACCGATGATGAGCAGTCAAGAGTGGCACATGAATATGGCGGTAGAGCGTCGGACACCGTACCTTCCCAAATTTGGCCGTTACTAAACCTTTTAGATGCTGTGTTTGTCCTTCGGAATGTGGCTCAAATCCGTTGAACTACAGCATGATTCACGCTGAGCTACTTGGCTACTTCATCTTGAAACTGGCTTACTTCAAGCGCTACAACGGCTCTTCATCTTACCTCTCTTCCAAAATGGTGTATAGACGTTTCCTTGATAACAACAATAAAGCGAAAACTTTCAAAGAAACGTGTTCTTCTTGCAATCCAGAAGGGAAATCACAAGGCGCTCTCAAATGCTTCATTTTTACCTAAATCTGATTTGCGTGTTTAGAAGCACTTTATGTTAACCTTCTTATGACATCTTATATTGCCTGGTTAAAGTACCACTACATAGTTCATCCAATTTCACTCTGAAACTTTGAAAAGTACTCCAAATTTAATGTTGTTCCTTGATTTGTGGAAACCACTGTATCTTAAATTCCTGCAAGGTAATAGTCAAACCTCCGATATTTTCGAAAGAAGCATACCATTTATACCCAAACGTGTCGAAGCTCACTAGCCTTCAATTAATCATTTGTACTTATAATTTTAAAAAAATAATCATTTCAGAAATGAATCTTTGAAAACTTTTCCAAATACGCAATGCAATTCTGAAGCACGGCGCATTTGAAAAAGTTCGCTTTAACTGACATATTTTATGCCCCAGTAAAGCCACATTATTGTAAACACCAGCTAATATCCAGAGTAACCGCCGTGGGCAGCGCGGAGAGCAGATAGACGAGCTGGGTGTGTACTCAATAAGGTGCTGGAAGGTTTTCACAGGCATGTGGAGCCATGCTGACTGCAGTTCATCTGACAGCTGCTAGAGGGTGCGTGGTAGAGGATCCATAGAGCGAACAACACGATCGAGGTGGTCCCACAGATGCTTAATGGGATTTAAATCGGGGAAATTAGGGGGCCATGGAAGTACTTTAAAGTCTCCATCGTGCACTTCCAACCACTCTCGGACATTTCTAGCTGTGTGACACGTAGCATTGTCGTGCTGGAATATCCCATCCGACCCAGGGTACACAATCAGCATGTATGGGTGTACGTGGTATGCAAGAAATGATTCATAACGAATTAGGCCCATAGTTCCTTCAGCAGGTATGAGTGGACCCAGGGAATGCCACGAAAGCATTCCCCAGACCATAACGATGGCCTCGCCAAGTTGTGTTCTTCCAGCAATGGTTGAAGTGTGTTCTATCTCCGATGTTTCTCATCTTATACGCCAACGTCGATCCGTTCGATGATTCAGAAAACGTGACTCATCGGAGAAGGCAATCCTTTGCCAATCAGCGGAGGTCCAATTCCGATACTGCCGCGGAAATGTAAGGCTTTACAGCAGATGCACCTTCGTTAGCATAAGTGCAGTGACCATTCGTCTGCATCGGAGCACCATACGCAGCAGGGTTTGCTGAACTGTCGCTTTATACGCACTTCCGGTAGCCCCCTAGTTGATTCGGCCAGTGAGTGGCTCCACTGTAGCACGTCGATCGGCCCTCACGTATCTTCGAAGCCCACGTTCACCTCTCACATGAATAGCAAATGGTGCTGCGAAATTTCAACGTCGTTTATTTGCAATGGTGCCATTTCTCCAATCACGATACACTTTAACCACAGCGGCACGCGAACAGTTCACAAACTGCGCTGTTTTAGAAATACTGCCACTCTTGGCCCGAAAGTCGACAATCCTCCGTTTTTGCAAATCTGACGAATCACTCTTTTAATCCACGACAGCAACGACAGATATGTTTTCAGAATACCTACAGCACACCTTATATACTCTCGAAGCCAACTCACGACACGTGCCTTCTTTCATTGGCTGGGCCGCTGTTGACTTCAAAAGTAGGAGGTGGTCATAATAATGTGACTCGACTGTGTATAAATCCTGAAACTCAACCGAACTCCCTTCGAAAACAAAAAGAAAAAGAAAACGGGAGCAATAGATGGGAGAATTTTCAAAATACACGTACTTAAAAAAGAAATATATATGTTCTGGACTTTTATGGATATTTATTAATTTTACAAGAACTGACCTTCAGGTGGGAACTTAACGATGTATTGCATTTCTCTAAAAGGAAATGTACGGATGCCTATTGTAAAAAAGTACTATATTTTTTAGCAACTTGAAGTATTAAGCTTAGGGTTACAAATAATACACACCGAGTAATCACTGAATTATGACCAACCCTATCAAAAGTGGATGCGAGCCGTTGGCCACGTTATTTCCGAGACAGCACGATTAGTCGACCGATGTAACATTCTGTATAAGGCGTGAGTGGAGCAGTAGGTAGTAAAATTAGGAGCGTGATCAGTAAACGGAAGAATTTATCTGACTATGAAAAAACAGATTTTGGAAATTAGCCGAGCGAGAGCCTCGAATTCCCAAACGATTGAACTGCTGGGTTGTTCGCGAACCGCCATAGTTAAAATGTATCAGGGCTGGCGTGAAAATGGTCAAACATCGAACCGAAGGCAAAACTGCAATGGCAAGCGAAAGGTTAATGTGAGAGGTGAGAGCCGGGTCCAACGACTATCACAGGCCAACAGCAGCAGCACTGTTCAACAGCCGCGGCACTGTTCAACAGCCGTAGCACTGTTCAACAGCCGCAGCACTGTTCAACAGCTCAGTACCCAATACAACGGTGGTCAACTGGAACAGGATCTGTCATGACCATGCGTCGCACACTCGCACGTATGGGCTATAATAACAGACGAAATCTCTTAACCACTGTTCATCGGCACAAAAAAATCACTTGGTGCAAAGATAGTTCAGGTTGAAGGTCGGACGACTAGAGAAAATTGTGCTTGTCTATCTAGTCGCGTTTTTACACCACTCCGTGGATAGGTGTGTCTGTATTTGGCGCAAAAAATCTGAGCCGCTCTATCCGTCCTGCATGGTCTCCACAAAAAAACCTGAGGCGCTCCATCCGTCCTGTATAGTCTCCACAAAAAAGCCTGAGGCGCTCGAATCATCCTGCATGGTCTCCACAAAACACCTGAGGCTCCCGATCAATCCCGCATGGTCTCCACTAAAAACCTGAGGTGCTCGATCCATGCTGCAAGGTCTCCACAAAAAACACCTGGGTCGCTCGACGCATCCGGCATGGTCTCAACAAAAAAACTGAGGCGCTCGATCCATCCTGCGGGGTTTTCACAAAAAAACCTGAGGCGCTCGATCCATCCTGCATGGTCTCCACAAAAAAACCTGAGGCGCTCGAATCATCCGGCATAGTCTCCACAAAACACCTGAGGCGCCCGATCCATCCTGCATGGTCTCCACAAAAAAACCTGGGTCGCTCTCCGTATCCGTCATGGTCTCAACAAAAACTTGAGGCGCTCTATCCATCCTGCAGGGTTTCCACAAAAAATCCTGAGGCGCTCGATCCATCCTGCATGGGATTCCCCCCCCCCCCCAAAAAAAGAAAACCTGAGGCGCTCGATCTATCCTGCATGGTCTCCACAAAAACCCCCGAGGTGCTCGATCCATCCTGCATGGTCTTCACATAAAAATCTGAGGCGCTCTATCCATCCTGCATGGTATCCACCAAAAAAACTGAGATGCTCGATTTATCCAGAGGCGCTCGATCCATCCTGCATGGTCTGCACAAAAAACCTGAAGCGCTCGATCCATCCTGCATGGTCTCAACTGTGCAAGCTGATGGAGGTGGTTGTATGATGAGAGGCATATTTACCTGGCAGTAACGTTGACTTTTAAGGCATGTGAAACAACGTATGACTTGTGCTCACAATCTCGAATTGCTATTGTACAGGTATGGTTTGAGGAACAAAGTTCAAACTTCCTTTGATATCAATTGGGCTCCGACTTCCCCGATTTCGATCCCATAGAGCACTACCGAGACGACTTTGGAACGGCATCAAGAGTGTGGTTACACCATTCATCTCTATACGTGAAATAAAGGCCGCATTACATATAGCTTGGTTGGCAATACTTCCCAACTGCTTCCGGCATCTTATTCAATCCATGCCACGTCGGATAGCTGCTGTACTGAGGGCGAATGGAGGACCTACAAAGTATTAGGTAGGTGGCTATAAATCAGTGATCACTAAGTGTATAAGTGCATGAAAGGCATGTCTAGGATCCTAGTTGTCAGATGATTAAAACTAATTGGAACATGTTTGCACAGACATGATGAACACGACATTTCTCTAGTTGATGTCTACTAAATAAAGACCTAACATGCTTAAATCAACCTAATAAACTTCCACTTGCATTTTAGTAAGATTTATGTTATTGAGGACATTCTGAAAATCAACAACGACACATCATTTTACTGAATGCAGTTTTGACATTAGAATGCTAATTCCATACACATTTTTTTGAATCTTAAATAGGCTAACGGCACAAGTTAAATACCCAGTCATTTACATATTTTATCTCATCTACTAGAATAATATTATTTTTAGAGCAACAAATGCAACTCAACATCTTACACAAATTCTGGTAGATAAGTTATTTCAAGCATAAATTTCATGCAAAAATCAGTAAAAAATTATGACTTGATGAAGATGTAACTTAAAGTGTATGTTCATAGGCCAGATCATCATGACGATCTCTATGTCTACGAGCCGACTAGTCTTACAGCACATAGCAATGACTTTCCGAACTAGAGTGGAATATATATAGATAACACGGGTAGGGTGTGTTTGTTCGCCACAACCCAACCAGTGCAATGCGGAATGGTATGACTTTTCTGAGTTTGAAAGGGGGATAACTATCAGCGTATTAATTGTTGGTATTTCAAAGATGGTCGCAGCGAAGGTGAGCCGGTAATGCTCTGAAGAGGAACACATATTCATGAAACTTGCCTGAAAAAGAAAACTAACACTGGTTAGTTATCGCCGATTATCATCTGCTGTACTGGAAAACAGACGACTAATTAGGCCTATTTTTCGGTTAATGGTAAACTATAGGCAGGGCACATGAAAACTTTTCCGAGCACACAACCCATCGGACGCTCGTATGTCCTGGCCTAAGAAGTGAGAGTTCCGTTCATGTGCCCATGTTGACTAAACATCCTCTGCAGCTTCTGATCCAGTTGGCACGAAAGCCCCCAATTTGAACATTGGACGACTGGAAAAAGGTCGTTGGGTCAGATGAGTACGAGTTCCAGTTTCAACAAACCGATGGACGAAAGCACTTTTGACCCTGGGATAATAAAAGACGACTGGAGAAGGCAGGCAGGGACAGCATGGTCGCATGGGAATTGCTCACATGGACATCATTGGGTAGCCTCGTCCATGTTGAACACGCTCTCAATGTCAGATCCCACGTAAGGATTATTTGACAATTTATCCGGATGGAACTCGAACCAGACTGCATGAGCCGACTGCAGAAGGCAGACAGGGTCCTCATTGTTGTATGGACATTGTGCTAATGTACATCACAGGGTTACTTCTTCCACGTTGAACACAATCTCGCTGTAAGGTCATACATAAACATTATTTGAACATGTATCCGGATTAAACATAAACTAGGCCGCCCCGGTGGCGCAGTGGTCTAAGGCGTTGGCCTCTGATCATTTGTCCGAAAGGGGTCCGGGTTCGAATCCCGGTGAGGCATGGATGTTGTGTTTGTCTTACGGCACTGGCTCTCTCCCTTCCCTGGAACCAGTGACCCTAAATTAATGACGGGCGACTGCTTATAGCCCATTGAGTTGCTCACGGTGGTCGTTAAACCTCAAATCAAAAAAAAAAAAAAAAAAAAAAAACATAAACTAGATTGCACAAGGGGCCTGGAGAAGGCAGAGAAGGGCAGCATTGCGGTATGGGAATTGCTCACATGGACATCAGTCTGTCATCTCATTCCCGTTTAATCCACTCTCGCTGTTAGATCATACCTAAGCATTATTTGACCATGTATTCGGATAAAACTGAAAATAGACTGCAGGAGAGGACTGAAGAAGAGAGACAGAGGCAGCATGGGAATTCTTCACCCGGACATCACTGGGTCACCTCATTTTCGTTGAACACTGTCATATTCTACCTAATCATTATTTGACCAGGTATCGGGGATGGAATTGGAACCATACTGCACGAGAGTACTGGAGAAGGCAGGCAGAGGTAGCACTGCGGTATGGGAATTGCTCACATGGACATCACTGTGTTACCTCTTCCACGTTGAACACAATCTCACTGTAAGATCATACATACGCATTATTTGACCATGCATCCGGATGAAACTGAAACTATACTACACAAGAGGCAGGATGGCAGTATGGAAATTGCTCACATGGACATCACTGGGTCACCTCATTCGCGTTGAACAAAATTTCACCGTCCTAGCATTATTTGACCATGTATCCGGATGGAACTGGAACCAAACTGCGCGAGTGGACTGGAGAAGGCAGGCAGGGGCAGCATTGCGATATGAGAATTGCTCAGATGACATCACTGTGTCACTTCATTCCCGTTGGGTACGGTATCACTGTCATATAATTTCCAGGCATTATTTTGGTTCAACTGTTACCCTACATGATGAACATTTATTCGAGATGAACTGCAATCTTTCGGAAAGAATATCATAAAACCTTCATTGTGCAAAAGGATTCATTGTACCATGACGAGCTAGTTTCTGTTTTTCTCTTGCCTCCAAATTGCAGAAACTTGAGTCCCATTGAACATTTATGAGATGTAGTGCAACACATCGCTCTGTGGTCCACGCCATATCCTTGCTTCTTTGTCTACAACTGGGAAGAATATTTGTCCAGCTGGCAGAGAATGCTTGATATTTTACGGGGTATAATGCAGTCCATACCACGCCGAGTAAAAGTGGTTATCACAGCAAAAGGGGACCCAACCCCATATTTCATGGGTGGTCATAATGTTAAGGCTCATAAATGTATTTTTTAAGTCAGATTTACGCAAATGATCCATTATTTGAATATTTAAATAAAGGCCATTTTTTTATTTGTGCATGATATTATCAAAAGAAGTGAGACAATGTAATTCCTTACCAGCGAAACACACAGATGCCGTCAATAAAATCCATAGCAGGTTCCACAGGGAAAAGGTTTCAACCATGATGATGAAGAATGACTTCAGACAAATTTTGATACCTAAAACCACCTGAAAAAGAATGTATGCAGTCAATTAGACAAAAGTAAATGCGCATAATTCAGTTTCTTCAGTAGATGGAAACAAAATAAATTCAAACTTATGCTATTAGAAAGGAAATATTAATTGATTTACCATGTAATACAATTTTTCTTTTGTGAATGATTCAGTTTCATTATTTTACATATCATTGTCTGACTGCTTCCATCAGCAGTCATGATAAAAAGTACTCACAGCTTTTAATACGGAAAATTTAGTTACTTTATCAGCCACATATAAAGAGAGTGCATATGAGTAGAGTGGAATGTAAGGCAGATAATGTGATATATTTCATAAACACTACTGTATCAAATCTAATAAATATCTTGATGCTGACATAGTAGAAATTTATAAATCATTTTTTTTTTGATTGAAGGTTTAACGACCACCGTGAGCAACTCAATGGGCTATAAGCAGTCGCCCGTCCCTAATTTAGGGTCACTGGTTCCAGGGAAGGGAAAGAACCAGTGCCGTAAGACAAACACAACATCCATGCCTGACCGGGATTCGAACCCGGACCCCTTACGGACGAATGATCAGAGACCAGCGCCTTAGACCACTGCGCCACCGGGGCGGCTATAAATCATTAACTAAAATAATTTATAACGGAAAGACTGCTTCTAGTTGTGTAAGAGGGAAATTCAAAATCTCGGTAAGGAACTTGAAAAACAAGACTCTCCTTGTAGTTAAAGACTGCGTTTGTTTGGCAACAAAATTTATACTTTGCTAGGTGGTATTTAAACCCTGTATTCATTTAAATATCGAAAACATGTTAAAAATATGAATATCTTTGAAGGCACATATACATACAGCAGGTTTCGGTTTTAAAGCACTTTTCCTGTACTACTCAAGGACAGATAAAGAAATTGAAGGATGATCGCTCTCCAGTTTCAGGGACACATTATTTTTCCAAGTAATTACAGTTTTATCTAATGAAAACATCATAATTGATGAGATCTCTCTCTCTCTCTCTCTCTCTCTCTCTCTCTCTCTCTCTCTCTCTCTCTCTCTCTCGTTCGAGTAAAACGTAGGCTAGAGATCACGCCGTTGCTGTTGACATGACGTAGCCGATAGTGGGGCCAATGTACAATGAGAAAGGCAATGCATACAGGCAAGTGGTCAATTGTCGTTACAGAGCTGCAGAATACAACAGGCAGCTCGCGACATGGATAAACCCAAACATGCCCCACGCCTTCTTGGACCAAACCTGCATCACAGTTTATTGTACTTGCTTGGAGTACCAATGTATTGGATTGGTGCGAATGAAATGTCCGGCAGAGGACCAGCACACGTAGACGGCGAGAACGGAAAAACAGAAAAACTTACCTAGGCAAAATAATCCCTCTCGGCATTGACACATAGTTGCTATCTGTCCGGCAAGGCCATGATCCCGGAACGAAAAAAGTCTTGTGGATGGGACCCGAAGAAATTACCAGTTGCATGTTGAATCTCGTTGTCTGTCGTGAACTGTTACCCAGACAGGAAGTGATCCAGGCGACGAAACAGATGATAGTCTGTCGGAGACAAGTCCGGGAAATAGACAGGATGAAGCAGTGCTTCATTGCCCAAGGAACTTAATGTCAGCAACGTTCGTTGTGCGACATGAGGGCGGACGCTGTCCTGGAGCTGAAGAACACCATGGCTGTTGACCAAGGCCGGTTGTTTCTGCAGAAATTTCCAATGCAGCTGGTGTAATGTGTAATTCAGCACAATAATGTTCTGCAGTGATGGTTTGGCGTCTTACCAAGAAAGTCTGATGAATTATCCCGGCTGTGGACCACCAGACAAGGAGAATCATCTTCTTGGTGTGTAGAGGGTGGCTTAGGTTGCCATGCAGCAGGCTGTGCCTTGCTTTACCATTGTGCAGATCCTTTACTATTATCATAAAAGACCCACTTTTCGTCGCAGGTGACGATTCAATGCAGTAGAGGTTCCTGTTTATTCCTGGCAAGCAGCGACGTGCAGACTTCCAAACGCCTAGTCTTGTTGGCAGTTGTCAACTCATGCGGCAGCCACATGTCCAGCTTTTTGACCTTACCCAACGCAGCCAGACGAAGAACAACTTTCGTGTGGTGAACAGCTATCTCTTCAACCACACGTAGCACAACATCGGCAGAATCGTCAAGGAGTGGTTCGAGGGACAATTCTAGTGACTTTACGCTCTTTCCACGTTTATAAGTGAGTCACGGATGACTTTTGTTTGATGTTCATAGTCCACGTCAAAATGTCGCCTTCTAGTTATTTGTTCAGTTGCTCCTTACCATCTTTGGTTAATCCCCAGCATTATGCGGAGCTCCAAGAAGCATCCTGCCAAGTGGCTTGGCAGTTAGTCGCATGTGAGTCTAGAGGAATTCGAGGCCGCTGTGGTGCAGTGGAAGCATTTCCGGCGCGCAACTGGAAGACCCTGCGTTCGATTCCCGGTGGCGGGCAATCAGAATTTTTCCGTGGCTCACTTATAAAGGTGGAAAGAGCGATGCCTTCTGTTTGATGTTCCTAGTCCACGTTAAATGTCTGTATTAATTATTCATTCGTCTTCTAGTTATTTGCTCAGTTGCTGCTTACCTTCTTTGGTGAATCCCCAGCATTGTGCGGAGCTCCAAGAAGCATCCTGCCAAGTGGCTCGGCAATTAGTCGTATGTGAGTCTGGAGTAATTCGAAGCCGCTGTGGGCAGTGGAAGCATTTCCGGCGCGCAACTGGGTGACCCTGGGTTCGATTCCCGGTGGCGGCCAATGTGAATTTTTCCGTGACTCACTTATAAAGGTGGAAAGAGCGATGCCTTCTGTTTGATGTTCCTAGTCAACGCCACATGTCAGTATTAATTAAACAGATTTTTCTTTACCCACATGGCGTTTTCAAGGAAGGTAGTCAGTTGCCTACCTTCCTTGAAAAAGCCATCTGGTTGATGTGCGAAAGCTTGGAAACTTTGATTTCTATTTTACGGCAAGAAATTTCGGAAAACTAGTATATTTAAACTACATATTTAAGTACAGTTGGCGGGTTGCTCCTTGTTATCAATTAATATTTTGATAACAGTCAAAATTAATGAGAAAACTTTATTGCTGAAAAGCATGCTGTGAATGGTGTCTACCAAATTTTCAGTCTTATCAAGTGTATATTCTAATGAACAATAAAATAAGGAAAAAAGTGGTACATACAGTCTACCCATCTTATTAAAACCATATGTAATGTATTTCTATGTTTTTTCCGTCATTTTAGTTCCTTCCTCTTACGTGAATCATCTGACCTCCTAGTTTGGTTTTCATTCTGAACGCTACATCAGCACCTTCGAGATTCTTTCCATGTTTTGTCGAAAACTGGCATCTTATAAAATTGTATATGAAAATAGGTGATACTCCCGCTGTGATGAGAATACGATGTTGTCTTGTAAAAGTAGTGTTATCAGGTATTGTACGACGATCAAGTACAATCTGCTGTTAAATAAAATTACTACAGCTAATATTACAGTTCCAAATTTTTAATTTTGGCAAGTGCAGAATATCGTGTGACAAGTGGACTTGCGGAGCTACAACGAAAGACAGGACAAAAGCTGTAAGTCATTTAATTGACTTCTTGAATTCTGCCTGTTAGTATTAACTTCCAAGTACTAAAGTATAAACATTAGCGTTAAAGTATTGTTTGGCAGCAAGCAAAATAACAACAAAATAAGTTTGAAACATTCGGCAAGATCTAATTCCACAATGAAATTCTGAAAAATAATTTAAAACTATTACATTCATCACACAAAAACTTTAAACTTTCAAGAACTTGTACAACTCAGTTGATTTGAGGGATTTGACATAAGGAAAATTATAAACGATTCAAGCTTGCAGTTCACCAGCTTTTGTATGCAATTTCAGAATACCCACTTTTGATTAAACTTACGACTTTCGTTTAAGTTCATGCAATAGCTTTTGAGGTAGTTTTATACAAAAACGTAGTTCATTTACAAAAGAGAAATGAAATTGGGGGACTGATTAGCACATTCAAACATAAAATAAATGCAATATAAGACTTCATTTTGATGATTTTAATTTCTTTGGACAGGTAAAATATTTTTCAAGATCCCCAATTTCAATAAAAGAAGAAAAAATGCTTTCCATTTAATCTAATGTTCCTTTCTTTTGTTTCTCTTTGGCCTTATCATTCAAATAACATACGTACATTTTTTTTTGTCTTGCAGCTGTAACTGACAACAGAGGAGATTTTGAGATATTTACTTTTTCCATACCACCAACAGATGATATATCATCATGAATAATTCTGTGCGATATTACGTATTCTTTTCTCATAGTTCCCACAACGAGTTCTTTATGGCCTTTGAAATCCCTCTCAACAGGAACTTGCCCATATGATAAAAATAAATGGAGTTTTACAACATTGGAGACTTGATTAAAAGCTGGGCTGAAAGACGTGCTAATGGAATAAGGTATCCATCCTTTCTGGTTTATCCACGGGATAAAAGTAAAAAAAAACCAGAAGTATTTGCGGTTATAGAGGAATAAAACATTTTCTCTTGTGATTTATAATGCCTTTAAATGACGTTCACTACTAATTTTTCTTTTCAGGAATTCATTAAGTTGTCATTTGATATCTCCACATGTTCCTGGTTTCAATGCATGAACAACAATAATGAATATTAAAATGAGATTTATGTTCTAATTCAAGTTTTACCATTTTATTCACATCAACCGAGGATCTAAACCTTTCGTGGGTTAACGAAAAGTAATTGACTGATTCGTTTTCACAAGAGCATAGCCACAAGCTTCTGTTATAACATTCTGTATTCCATTTTGAAATCCATTACATGAAATTTACTAATGCTCTTAGCAATTAATTTCTTCAGGTTTCTCTCTGCTTGAAATTCAGCATTGGAAGTTTTATCTCATATACACTCGTGGATTGTACAAATTCTCAAGGACAGACCCTCTTTGACGTCCTGATCTAAATTGTGATATATTATTAGTCTCCAACAATATCCTAAGTACACTCATTTTTAAGAAAAATATCATGCTGGAATGCGCTAAAGCTGCACCGATGACCCATTACATTATGACCACCATCAGCGTAGAGAAATGAGAGCGCCTGGAAACCTAACGGCAGCGCAGGTGAAGTTTACAGAGCAGTATATACAGTATAAAACCCGAGAACCAGCTTTCGGTTAGTAGAGATTTATCGGAGTTTGGAACTTCGATTTCAGAAACGGCGAGGCTTATGGGTTGTGCACGTGCCGCTGTAGAGAGTACGTATCAAAAGTGGTGCACAGATGGCCAAACGACGAACCGTCGTCCAGCCGTCTGACGTCCGCAGCTCATTGATGCCAGAGGTGAGCTGAGACTGTCGCCATTCTTCAGAGCGACCGCAGTACCACAGTGCGGAAAATCATCCGCAGTTACAAGAGTGGTGATCTGGGCAATGTGTCACAGCGCACAGTTCATCGCAGCCTTCTGCGCATGGGCCGGCGTAGCCGAAGACCCAGCTGAGCCCCCATGCTCACAGCAGGTCATCGCCAACAACGCACGAAATGGGGCCCCAAGATCATCGAGATTGGGCCGTGGATGATTGGAAGAAAGTGGCCTAGTCTGACGAATCAAGATTCCTAGCGCATCGCGTAGACGGCCGAGCCCGGATATTCCGATTCTCAACGGAGGCTATGCCACCTGAATGCACTGTTGGGCTGAAACAGAAAGGCGGCGGCGGTGTTGTGCTATGGGCGATGTTCCCTTGGGACACTTTAGGCCCCATTATCCCAATATCACAATCCCTGACAGCTGTCAAGTATCTGAACATCGTTGCGGACCAAGTTTACCCATTCATGGCAACTGTGTTCCCTGCTGGTGATGGCCATTATCAACAGGATAATGCTACTTGCCACACTGCCAGAATCGTGAAGGTGTGGTTCGAGGAACAATGATGGTGACCTTATGTTAATGCTCTGGCCTCGAAATTCACCGGACATGAACCCAATCGAACATTTGTGGTTCACCTTGAAAAAGCGGGTTCGCGCTAAATCCCCACCTCCCCGAAATTTACGGGAACTGGAGGGCCTGCTGTTGAGATTATGGTACGAGATACCCCAGGATATCTATCGCCATCTCATCGAAACGATGCTTCGCCGAGTGGCAGCTGTTTTGCAGGTTAAAGGGGGTCCTACAGTTTATTTGGTAGGTGGTCATAATATAATGGCTCATCGTTGTATATCACGCTCCTTCGTCCGACAGCTGTAGTGCGTGTAATGTTCTTAATTAATTATGTATACCTATGTCTGAATAAGAGTATGTTTCTCTAGAACATGGCATCACGTTGATAAAAATAACTTACACTGAAATTTTCCGTAGAGTTTTTGTGATGCTCCGGATAGTTGAATGCCAGTAGCTCTTAATTAAACACTGATTTGTTGGATTGCCAAATCAGGAGCAGTCCTTACTTACGAAAATATTATAACATTTATTTATTCCTTTAGACACTTGAAGAAGTTAGAACATATAATCATATTACACGTAACGTGTACTACTCTTCAAGTATAGCAAACTTCGTAACAGGTTAATTTTGTAAGCTCAAAGCAATATAAAAATCAACTTCTAACAAAACACTAGCCTCAAAATGAGAAACTTAATTCATCAAACTAACAACTCCAAACGGCTAACGTTAAACAAAAATTTTATGTAGGTCAACTAGGAAGAACCTAGAACGCCACTGGAAACATTGGCCTTATCTCTGTCTTTTTCATATGTCTTTCGATCTTCGTCCTCAATGCCGACAGTTGTAGTGCGTGTAATGTTCTTAATTAATTATGTATAGCAATGTCTGAATAAGAGTCTGTTTCTCTAGGAATCCAGTCGTGAGAGAGAATATAAGCATTAAGTTAGAAAAATGCTTAAGAAACTACGAACTAAAATTTACGTACATACAGGTAATAAAAAAACAAAGTTATATTAGAGTATACGTTACATGCGTTCAAAACTAAAACCTTTTACTATTAATTTAACTAATTAAATATAAATTATTTCATTATTTAAAACATGTTACATGATTAGTCGGTAGAATTTACTATAACTCACCGGCAGAAGCAATACTGAACCACCTATAATTACATACGATGTTGGCAGTGAAATAAAACACTCTTCTCCTTTCAAAGTAACCTACAAGTACCACTGATCTCATGGCAATACAAAATGCTAATGCAAGATCAGAAAGTTTTCATTTTTATGTAACGCTTTCCAACCGTAGGCGGAAGCAGGTTATTTGATCTTCACCACGTGATTTAAAAAAGAGACTATCTGAGAGCAATGTTGTTCAGTGCTTCGTTATTTCAGTTGGTATCCTCTTTTTTTTTTTTAAATCCTCCCTCCCACATTCCTCTTCGAAGAAACAGCAATGCCTCTAAATTCCAACTCTTTCCCCTCATTTACAAATAGAAAATTCTGTTTATTTTCTGCTAACGACCTTCACGTTTACTCACCATAAAAAATACTTCTAACGAAATCATTATAAACGGATTGCGATCTACTTGATGTGAGAAAGTTCGCTAAAGTCACTACAAGGAACTGCAGCGTAACCTAATAATGTAGATCAAATAGCAGCAGATCGGAAATGTTCATGTTCCCAAAATGCAGTGGAACAACTAACAGCATCGTCAACAGCGTGTCTAACGTTTAACAGGAGGAGAGGCAGCATGTTACTGAAAACGAGGGAGAAAATCATTACTTCTGCGCAGCATCTGGAACGCGTGATGCGTATTGAAATTCTCCATTACCTTTTCGCACAATTTGTGCTTCTCTGCCACCTATAACTGCTCTCAAACATGACTCTTTGAAATTCATATTCACTATCTCTTTTCAGCACGTCTTTTGTAAAAAACGATCGTGCTTCTGTTATCGGGTTGTCCGTCCGTTCACCTGTACCCACGGTATCTCTGCAACTATTGGCCCGATTTGAAAAATTCTTTTTGCATTCGGAAGCTTGAAATATGCGAATGGTGATCCTTCATTTCGTTTTTTTTTTTACGATGTACAATTTTACCGCTAGAGGGCGTAAATGCAGATGATGTCGAATTCAAAATTACGTATTAATCCACATATTTGCTTCTAAACATCCGACTGAAAAAAATTATTTTATCTTTCGATTCCATTTATGTCGAAGAGTATTTTAGATATAGTTAATTTTTCAAATTAGGCATAGCTTTTCCGCTAGGGGGCGTAAAAGTAAATGACATTTTTCCCGATAACTCTTCTCCCAAAACTCCGATTTGAATTTTTTTTTTCAGCAGAAACATCTCCTGATGGAAAATCTTCTGCATATAATTTCAAATTTTTGGTAAAGAAGTACTTTGACCACCAAGGGGCGTAAGTGTTAATTTTTGCTTCTGATGTATTTGCCATAGAGTCTGAGCTTCTATAATATCAATTGAAAAATTCTTTCGTGGACTGATGCTACTAAAATGGATAAACCTTTTCAAAATATTTTCTTCGTAAAATACCCCACAGTTTCTCCGCCAGGGGGCGTAGATGTATATCTTATTTTTGTCAATATCTCTACTTCTAGGAGTCATATTTCAAAAATTCTTTCTTTGTTGGATAGTGTTTTCCGTGTGACATGTTTTTAATATATTTTCAAAATTTTCAAGTAATTCACAGACTCTCCGCTAGGGGGCGTAAGGGTAAATTGCGTTTCTCCCTATATCTCTGCTTCTAAATCTCCGATTTTAAAATTTCTTTCTGCACCGGATACAGCTACTGATGGGAAATCGTTTGCACATCCTTTCTATTTTTGTAAAAAAATAGTTTGGCCACCAGGGGGCGTAAATCTTAATTTCCGCTTCTGATGTATTTGCAGCAAAATATGAGCTTCTGAATTCTTGATTGAAAAAAACGTCGTTTGTAGACCGATACTACTCATGTTGACAAACCTTTTAGGAACATTTTCTTCTTAAAAGAGTGCATGGTTTCTACGCCAGGGGCGTAAATGTATATCTTATTTTTGTCAATATCTCTACTGCTAGGGGTTCGATTTGAAAAATTCCTTCTTTGTTGGATAGTATTTCCAGTGTGACATGCGCTTCATATATTTTCAACATTTTCAAGTAATTCATAGACTTTCGCTAGGGGGCGTAAAGGTAAATTACGTTTCTCCCTATATCTCTGCTTCTAAATCTCCGATTTGAAAAATTCTTTCTTCACCGGATACAGCTACTGATGGGAAATCGTTTGCACATTATTTCTAATTTTTGTAAAAAAAAAAAAAAAAAAAAGGTTTGGCCACCACGGGGAGTAAATCCTAATTTCCGCTTCTGATGTATTTGCAGCAAAATATGAGCTTCTAAAATCACGATTGAAAAAAAAATCTTTTGTTGACCGATGCTACTCTTGTCGACAAACCTTTGGGAACATTTTCTTCTTGAAATAATGCATGGTTTCTACGCCAGGGGGCGTAGATGTATATCTTATTTTTGCCAATATCTCTACTTCTAAAAGTCCAATTTGAAAAATTCCTTCGTTGTTGGATAGTGTTTCCGATGCGAAATGTCTTTCCTATAAATTCAAAATTTTCACGTAGATCATTTAAGACTTTCCGCTAGGCCCATACAGGTAAATTGCGTTTTCTGCTCCTAAAACTCCGATTTGGAAAATTCTTTCTGTATCGCACACAAGACCTGATGGAAAATATTTTTCACATAATTTCTAATGTTTTGTAAAGAATGGTTTGGCCACCAAGGGTCATAAGTGTTAATTTCTAATTCTGATGTATTTGTAGCAGAATCTGGGCTCCTGAAAACTCGACTAAATTTTTTTTTCGTGGACCTATATACCGCTCATATGGATAAACCTTTTGCGAATACTTTCTTCCTTATATAATGCATATTTTTCCCACCAGGGGACGTAAGGTCACATCTTATTTTTGTCGATAACTCTGTTTCTAAGAGTTCGTAAGTTCAAGATTCCGTTTACAGCAATATGTGAGGGATTAAAGACCCGATTGAAAAACTTCTTTCCTCCGTCAGATACTATTGTTTTCCATACCGGTTCCATTGGCTTTAAATAGCTTTGATAAATTTAATTTGCGTCAGAACGGATTCAAAAGACGTGCTTATTACACCCGAAAATTCGGTGTCATCTTTCTAGTTTCCGCTTTGTCTCCATCTTTCTTAAATTTTACTTGATATTACACATATGCAACACATTTTCTTTACCCACATGAAGAGAATTGACCTTGCAACAACCGCTCCTCTGAATAAAGAATATTTCCACCACTTCTATGGAAGTTCTGCAATACCAGGATTCACTTCATTACACCAGAATAGGAATAATTACATTTTCGTACACAGCCATTCGTGGGCTGTTTCCAAAATCCTCGGTCCTATGAAATCCTTCTGAAGCAGCTATGGCTTTCAAAGCTGAATTCTGGCGGCTTTTCATTTAGTCGATTTTTTCTGTGAATCATGCTTACACAAGCGCATGCATTAATTCCTCTAATCATTGGTAAGATTGGTCTTGCACTAAGCATTGAAAGTGCATCGCACAAAAAACAATGGTTTTTGGGTTTCCTTAATCTTAATCTTATCAATTCGAATTTTGTGTACACTCATTGTCATAAAAATCCGCGCACAGAGAAAAAAACAGTGCGATTAACGCGAAACTCGGTGAATAGCAACGGGGAGGGCAGACATGCAAATGAATAAAGTTTCGTGCGATTGTGCATTCCCGCGCGTCCAAGACCGGGGCTGCCGTTGCAATCCTTGGGGCTTATAAGCCGCGGCGCAGGGGAATCCCCATGCGTGCCAAAGTGATCGGTAAGAGTCAGGTGAGATCCCTGAGCGATAGACATGCCGAGGAGCCGGCGTAGATGTGCAAAATGGCGGAGTTTGAACGAGGCCGTATCTTCAGGATGAGAGAGGCAAGGTGGCCAGCTCGCCGAATCGGCCGCCATTTGGGTCAATCGGACAGTACGGTTTGATCGTGTTGGGAGCAATGCACACTGGAAGGCACCCAGACACGGAAGACTGGCTCTGGACGACCCTGACACAACACCAGCAGAGAGGACCATGGGATCATGGGAGCGGTACGCACCGACGAAACGACGTCCTTGTCCAATATCAAGAGGCATGTGGCGGCTGTACAATGGATTCCTGTGTCCGCCAAAACCATTTCCAGACGCCTGGTGGAGGCGAATCTTCACTCTCGACGGCCCTTACGTTTTCTGCCATTAACACCTGACCATCGCCGGCGTCGATTGTAGTGATGTCAGCAGCGAGCAACGTAGAATGCTACGGACTGCAGACACGTCCCAAACTGCCGGCGGGATGGTCTCGGGAGCCATCGCGTATGACAGCCGGACAACCCTCAGAATGATCCGAGGGATGCTAACAGCCCAGCGCTACGTACAGGAAATCCTTAGGTCTCATGTGCTGCCTTTCCTAGCTGGGCGGCTCGGAGCTATTTTCCAATAAGACAACTCCCGTCCGCACACGGCTCGGGTTTCCAAGGACTGTCTACGTCATGCTTCGACGCTTCGATGGCATACCGTATTGCCTGATATCTCGCCAATATAGCACGTGTGGGACCAGATGGGACACCAGCTTTCTCCATGTCACAGTGTTCGTGATTTAGAGCGTCAGTTGTAAAACGTGTGGGTCATTCTGTCCCAGGATAACATACGGCGTTTCTTTGACTTTTTACTCCATACTGGACCGTATCACCACATCCTTTCGAGCACGGGGTGGTCCAACGCGATACTAAAGCTGACTGGAATGTGTACCGTATGTATGTGGAAAATCGTCCTGCTACTGTGATATTGTAATCACTTATGTCCTTGGTATGTGCCATCTCACAACTAAAATCTCTTTTTAATCCGACGCCTCCTACTTGGTGCGCGGATTTTTATGACAATGAGTGTACATTGGGTTAGAAAGAAAGTAATGACCAATGACAAGGTACCCGAAGTCGAAGCGATGGCCACGGTGCTCATTGGCCACTGAGACTGCGCAGCTCACTTTCATGACATCAAAAGGTATGTGTTTTTAGTCAGTGGCAGTTAGCCGTCAGAAGGCGAAGAGTATAAGCGCCAGCCAATACGGAAGTGAACAAGGAGGACATCCGCCATTGCATGCTGTTCGAGTTTCGTCGCGGTAGTACCCCGTAAGTGCTGTAAGGGGCATTCCTATTGTGTACCCCAATGCCATATCACATCGTCAGTACTGTCGTTGGGTCAAACGGTTTTGAGAGGGTAATTTTGACCTGTCAGACCGTCCCAAAGCTAGAAGATCTGCAACAACTGATGTGCACAAGATAAAGACCTCAGTGTAGACCTACCCACGTGTGACCACACGGGGGTTGGCTGAAATATGGGTACTACCCGCACGAGCATTATCACGCATCTATATCAAATTGGGAAGGCGCACAAGATAAGAATTCTGGTTCCCCATCAATTCATAGTTGAGCAGAAAGAAAATCGCATTAGTGCATACGTTTCGCTGATTGCACGTAACCATGTTTAATCATTTAACGACCATGGCCCCAAAATCTTGTATCACTCTAAATAACTTAACGCCCGAAACTGTTTGTTGGTTCACTACTTTGTTTAATAACAACAATAGTGACCGAAGATGACTCCTGCTGATCCCTCATAATTCGTTCAAATTTGAAAAACAGGTAAGGGTACGAAATCTGCCTTACACAAGGTGTTTCGGGCGGCTATGGCCGTTTGTATGTATGGGCGTTTTGGCCATTATGGTCGTTAAAGGTTAAACCGTTGTCGGACCGTTTTGGACCGGTACAATATATGGGTCCCGTATTTCAATGTGAGCTCCCAGAAACAATGTTTATACCCAAAACAGAAGCCCATGCCGACTTACACCTACTTAAGGTCCTTCTGTGTGTTTGTTGGTATGTGCGGGTTCTCGTGTTTTTGGAGCTGCTGCCGGACATGACCACTATCCCCACTGATGTGTTCTGTCGTCAGCTCGACAATTTGCACACATCGTTCACGTCGAAACGACCATTACTGCTGAATCGCAAGAGCGTCCTCCTACAGCAAGAATGGAGCGAGACCTTTCACAGCACGGGTGACCTATCAGAATATCCGGGACCTGTGCTGGGAGCAGCTGCCGCACCCAGCTAATTTCCGGGACATTGTTCCCAAGCGACCAGCACCTTTTCCGGTCGTTGCAGCATATCCTGGACGGAAAGCGGTCACCAAATGGGGTGCTATCGAACGCGCACTTACTTCTTTGCGTTGAAGACGCCACAATTCTACAGAGACGGTATGCAATAGATGCCCATTCGATGGGAACATGTGGTGGCAAACGATGGGGTACTACATTTTGGAATGATTTGTACTTCCATGTACGGTAATTGGCAGTTTTCTGTTGCCTTGTATTTGCAAAAATTACTATCCGTCCAACACAGTACTTTGTTAACTCTGGACAACATACTCTGCATCTGTTTAAGATGTTAAAATTATCATATCAGGATACTTAGGGATATATTTGTTGAAATCTGATGCATAGAATATCAGACACCCAATTCAAGTTCGTATAATTGGCAAAACCATTTTTAGAAGAAAAATAGTATTTATTAAGCATAACCAGAAATTCATATTATTTCGCTCCCTATTGTTTCGAACATTCACAAAATACATTGGTATCTCTTCCGTATTTAAATGAAGAACATTTATAATATTCCAAAAAAATTTCGTACTTTTATTTGAGTATGCAAAAAATATATCTAATCAGTTGGATTTCATAATATTAAAAATTAAATATGCACAAATAGTTCTCAGATAATGTTCCCGAAGAGATTCACCTCTCAGGTTAACTGGTAACATCTCCTTTAGCCAGCTGCCCGATCTCCTTTTGTGTCACAATCTTCCTGCACAGCCAAGCATATAGGATGTCCCACTCGCTACCGAACCCGGCATTTCTTTAATAATATTAACACCAATGAAGTATTGCAACAAAATTTGAAGTGTACTTACCTATTTTGTGCGAAATATGATGAGACAGCATTGAACCGGGCGCTGTCCGCCAGCCAGCCGGAGTGTTCGTCTGGGACGAGGCGTGGTTTCACCTGTCCGGATACATCAATTCTCAAAATTCCCGTATTTGGGCCATTGAAAATCCCAACGCGATACGTGAAAAACCCCTTCATTCACAGAATTTTGGTGTGGGATGATCCGGTGCCGCATAATCGGTCTCATCTTCTTCGATGCAACCATCACAACAGCTGCATATATATATGGAAGTCTTCAAGACATTTGTAAATCAATTGGACGACGAATAACTCTCCATTGGATATTACTAGCATGATGGAGCGGCATCCCACACACCAGTATGGGCCAAATTCAGTCCTCTTTTGCGCCATTTCGAAGGGTCTATGGCCACCGCGCTAACCCGATCCGACGTCTCCTAATTACTTTTTATGAGGATATCTAAAAGGGAGAGTTTACCAAAAGAAACTGTGAACCATAGATGCCTTGGAAGCGAACATCTCCGAAGACAGTCAGGCAGTGACGGCGGGCGTAAGTACTGGCAAGGACTTTCCACAGTATGGTGCGCTACATTCAATGATGTCTGGATGCAAATGTGGCCACTTCCACCACATTTTGTGCTGTCATCAAATTTCGCACGAAATGAGTTAAGTCCACTTCAAATTCCGTTGCAATATCTTCGTTGGTGTCAATATTACTAAAGAAATGCCAGGTTCGGTGGCGAGTGAGACACCCTGTGCATGCACTTCGGAATTCAAAATGTTGTAGATTATTTTATGCCTTATTAATTGATTTGGGTCTAATAAAGCAAGTAGTGCAGCTTAGTGCCAGATGAAAAACATCAAGATAAAAGTAATTTGTGAATAAAAGGGTGGTAGCTAACACATGGTACACGAGCTCATGACAGATTTAACAAGAAAGATGACACCTAATTTTTGGATGTAATGAGCACGTCTTTTGACACCGAATATTTGGATGTATTGAGCACGTCTTTTGAAACCGAATATTTGGATGTAATGAGCACGTCTTTTGAAACCGAATATTTGGATGTAATGAGCACGTCTTTTGAATCTGATGCGAATTAAATTTATCAAAGTTATTCAAAGTCAATGGAACCGGTTTCGAAAACAAGCAATTTGTTCCAACATTCGATAAGACATCCAGAAATATCAAATTTGTAAAAACATCTGCTTAGTTCCTCCAGCGGCTAAAAAGCATGTGCGAAAATTAACAAATGGCGAACAAAAAATAACACATTCTACAAGGAAGGTACCACAGACAGAGAGATTATCAAATCGAACCGTTGAAAGGAGAAGTATAGAAGGAACCATGATATAAGTCTACGTCTTCTATCGGAAAAAATTTGCATAACGGAAAATGCTAAAATAGGCGAAAAATATTCGTCATCGAAAAAGCTATGCTAAGGGAAAATAACTTTTGACAAACGTCCACCGGAAGGAGATATAGCGAAAAAAAAATTTTCGACCTTTACGCAGCTAGCGGGAAATATTTGCTTTACTTAAAGAGGATAATGTTCCACATCTCTGTTGTAGCGAATGACATACAGTAAAGAAATTTCTCAATAGCGTTTTTAGAAGCAGCGACATAGTTGCAAACTGCCAAAACACCACCGAACGACAGAACTGTGAACTGCAAAATTCCTCAAATACTAGCCTGAAGTGTTCTACAAGGAAAATGACATCCGGTGTTCAAAGAATGTTTGAAATCGTACATGTAAAAGCAGTGATATTGGGAAAAACAGAATAAGCATTTGGGCCCCTAGCGGCAAAAGTGTGTACTATTTTTGAAAGAAAATACACACACAGAGTTTGCATATTTAGTGGTATCTAACCAAAGAAAGAAGTTTTTCAATCGGGTTTTTAGTCCCACAGATATTGCTGTAAATATAAACGTGAACTTACGCCCTCGTGAGGCAGACTTGTACGCTAAGAAAAGTTTGAAATTATGTGAGAAACATTCTCTACGGAAACGCTCTTCAACAAAGAAATATTTTTTCAAATCGGGCTCTTAGAAACAGATATATCTACAAAAATTAGATATGACTTTACGCCCCTGGTGAGAAAATCATGCATTATTTTAAAAAGAAATCACTGTCAAAAGGTTTTTTGATGTGATCGGTATCGGTCCACGAAAGAATATTTTCAATCGAGTTTTCAGTAGCTCAGATTTTGCTGCAAATACATCAGACACAGAAATTAACGCTTACGACCCCTGGTGGATAAACCATTCTTTATCAAATATTAGGAATTATATGCAAAACATTTGCTACCAGGAGCTGTAACCTGACAAGAAATGGAGAGATATAGAGGAAAACGAAATTTACCTTTACGCCCCCTAACAGAAAGTCTATGCATTACTTGAAAATTTTAAAATTATATGAGAAACATTTTACCCCGGAAACGCTATCAAACAAAGAAGTGTTTATTTTAAAACCGACTTTTAGAGCCAGATATATTGACAGAAATAAGATATTCGTCTACGCCCCTGGCGGAGAAAGCACGCATTATTTTAAAAAGAAAATATTCTCATATGTTTATCGACATGGCGCTATCGGTCCACGAAATAATATTTTCAATCGAGCTCTTAGAAGCTCAGATTTTGCTGCAAATACCTACGAAGCAGAAATTAAAGCTTACGCCCCCCGGGTGGCCAAACTATATTTTACAAAAAAATTAGAAATTGCAATCAAAACATTTCCCACCATTAGCTGTACCAGGTGTAGGAAAAAAATTTCAAATCGGATCTTTAGAAGCAAAGATACTAGGGAAAGCGCTGTTTACATGTACTCCCCCTAGCGGAAAGTCAATGAATTACTTGAAAATTTTGAAATTATATGAAAAACATGTCGCACTGGAACCTATCCAACAAAGAAGAAATTTTTCAAATCGGACCATTAGAAGCAGAAATATTTACAAAAAATAAAATATACATCTACGCCCACTGGCGGAGAAACCATGCATTGTTTTATGAAGATAATATTCCAAAAAGGTTTGTCAATGTGAGTAGTATCGGTCCACTGAAGAATTTTATCTATCGAGATTTTGGAAACTCAGATCTTGCTGCAAATACATCAGAAGCAGAAATGAACACTTACGCTCCCTGGTGGCGAAACCGTTTTAAGGCAAAATTTAGAATTTATATGGAAAATATCTCGCATCAGGAGCTGTGTCCTCTGCAGGAAAACATTTTCTAATGGGAGATTCAGAAGCAGACATATCGGGGGAAAAGCAATTATTTTACACCCCTTAGAGGGAATCTATGAGTAACTTCAAAAAGGAACTATACCTGATACAGTCTTCGACATGAATGGATCGAAAGGTAAAATATTTTTTTGAATTGGATGTTTAGAAGCAAATACATGGAATAAAATGTTTTTTTAATTCGATATCATCTGCATTTACGCCCTCTAGCGGCGAAATTGTGAATCGCAATAAAAAAAAAAAAACGCAATAAAGTATCATCATTCGCACATTTCAGGCTTCTCAATGCTTAAAGAATTTTTCAAATCGGACTACTAGTTGGAGAAATATCGTCTCTACAGACAGACGGACCCGACCGATGGACAAACCGATAACATAAGCACGATCATTTTTACAAAAGACGTGCTAAAAATCGGAAATGCAGATTTTAGACATAATGTGGCGTACACTCCAATTAAACGTTCCTTTTTATTTCCCGTCTTTTTATGTGAATATGGGTTTATTCTCATTTTCAGTCTCTATACGATTATTTGACTTTCATCTGGGCGTTATTTTTCCAAGTGCTTAATTAGTTAATATATGTTCAATTAAATATACAGTTGTAAGAAAATACAGCAATCCGGTATTCATCTAAAGTAAGTCAGTAAATTTTACAGATACGCAAGTTTACTTCGAAGTTAAGTCGTATGCTGTGATCGTTGTAGAGCTTTCCAGTGAGAAACATAGGTATGTTCAATAAAACATCTGTTATACATGTAGTTTGGAACATAGAAGTTCAAAATGAGAATTACTAGGACAAGCCGCTAACGGTAACTGAAAACTCGGGTGCAGTTGGCAAATTTTGAGTGCAGCTATTGCAAAATAAGAAGGCGTCAAAACCTGATCATGGACGATGTCCAATCGCATGCCAAAAGTCACGGTGATCGGATGTGTCAATGCCCGAATACCTAATTGTCCTGAGTCTCGTATAGATAGCGGATTTTTTCAATTATTATTAAAATTGGTCAGTTTTTTAATGGTCATTATTTTTATACGACACGACCAATGGCCATGATACCATTCCCATGTCACTCACCGTGTCCTTCTCTTTCTCTGTGGCCAGTGTCACCGCGATCGGCTGAAAATCTTTCGAGGAGATAGGTAACAAACAACCCTTTCTCAAAACTCGGAAAAACTCCTAAAACTGCAAGTTTGTGAACGGTTATTCCTTAATAACACGGAATTTCGGCAATCGGAAGGCGTCAAAACCTGACCATGGATTATGTCCAATCGCATGCAAAAAATCACGGTGATCGGATGTGTCATCTTGGATCTATGTCCGAACAACTAATTGTCTCGAATCTAGTAAAGAGAGCTCCGCTCGGCCTTCGGCCTCGCTTCGCTAATTATCGTACAGTCACGCACATGTTCTTTCACTTTGTATGAAATGCAAAGATGTGAGTTACGCTCATTTTACCCGAGTCATGAATTGAGACAATTTGGGAAACCTTAGTGGCATGGTAAAAGAAGACTACTAAATTTGGGTTGCACAAAATCCCATAGTCTCTCTCAAAAAGAGACTTCATTCTATGGAAGTTTGGTTTTTCTGCTTTATTACGAAAGAATCCCTGATGTTAAAGTAAAAAACTGGACTGAACATGCTCCATGCACTTCCTAGTCTTTCAATATAATTTAAAAACAGTTACCAACGCTTCAAAAGTATTATCTCTGCGGGATAGGAATAAAGCTATCAATTGTGATATATGTGTTATAAATAGTTTGGTATACACTCGTGACCAATATTGTGGAAACCTTTAGAAAAATTTAAATTTCTGAGGTGTGATGTCTGATAACGTCAGTCTTTTTAGAATGATTCCAAATAACTATACATCACGAGAAAGATTACTTAATACAAAATGTAATGCAACAAACTGTGTTGAATTATCTTTTTTCTGTCAAACGTTACAGCCAAATAACTAGAAAAAGGAAACACAATTATCTTATGTAACAAGAAGTAGATTTTTTTAAACTCAAAACAGACCAATGAGGCCGATTGTGCTGAGAGCCAGTCAGGTGTTATTATGATACAGCATGTCAGTCAGGTATTATTATGATGCCAATAAGGTGCTGGTATGAGTCAGCTCACATTTGCAGGTATCAGAGCTAATAACAGGACTCCTATTCAGTTGTCATCAAGTTGGCCACTGGTTTTCCTATTCGTTTATAAAAACGAATAGGATTTTTCTATTCGTTTATAAAACAGTAATATGTGTAACGTACTGAGATGGCAAACAAAGTGAAAAGAGTTGAATTGTCACCGAGAAAGTGACGCAAAATACTAACTTTGTGTGAAGAAGGCAAACCTTATGAGAAAAATATAAGAAAAGTAGTTGGAAATTTAACCAAAGGGGGTATTTCTAAAACATGTAAGTGTATTTCTAAAAGGTGGCGCAGTGGTCTAAGCGAAGACGTCTGATCATTCATCCGAAATGCGATCGAGTTTATATGTCGGTAAGGCATGGATGTTGTGCTTGTCTTATGGCACTGGCTCTCGCTCTCTTCCCTGGAACCAGTGGCCCTACATTGGCAACGGGACACTGCTTATTGCCCAGTGAGTTGCTCACTGTAGTCGTTAAGCTCCCAATAAATAGAAATAAGTAAATAAACTATGCAAAAATTATCAGCAGACTGAGTCTGCTTAAACACATACTGGTAAAGGCTGGAAATTAGGCCAAAGGCTGCTAACGCCCTTGGCCTAAAAACCTGTTTACTTCCGTCCATGAAAGCATCAAAGCGTCATATAAAGGAATATATCGTAACATTTTTATCCCTACTGCGTATAAAGATAAGACTTAATCCTTAATTTAATGACTTATTTGTGAGTGGTTTATTTTTCAGTTTAAAGAAAGGTGTTGCCAAAGATATAGACTTACTACAGCTTTCAGCTGCATTACATTCGTGTACCTTAACGATACCACAAAACTGCTTTTCCTACTTAAACGGTTGCAACAAACATCGAACACAGCAATAACTTTGTCTTTAAACGCAACGATAGTGAAATAAAATCTCTTAGAATACTGAAGTTTATCACCTGATGTATTGCTTCAGTTTTTATCGGTAGAAAGTGTGTCTTGAAAGCGAAGCATAAATGGCTGAAATCGTAAAATGAAAGTGAAAAGAAGGAAAGAAAAAAATTCTCTGGTACCGCATCTGCACAACTAACACGCATCAAAACAGAACATGCTGCGTCAGGTGTAAAGAACAGGTGAAGATGCAAATATCACAACAGAGGCTATTCAAATATAGAATTCTGGCCCGATATCAGAGGAATCCCGATTCTTGGGCAAAACCTTATTTCGTGAGAATCTGGAAATAAACGGTTGTCACAGAAAGGCAATCCGTAAACAAAACCTCAGTTATGAGCCAAAAATCTGCTTCTGTAAGGTCAGAATTCATTCAAAAATGATAATAGTGTATCACCGAAAATCAACCCTCCCTTTTTTATTACGTTTATACAGGAAATATATTCAATTTACTGAAACATTTTACGTTTCAAACATATGAAGCCATTGTAAATGACTGGAATGCGAATTCCTGTTATTTGCTTTTAATGTATGTACTACAGCGTTGTATCCCAAAACGTACAGTAAATAATACTCTTATCTCTACTTCAGTCTCCCAATTGCCTACATAATGCCTTCAACCGGTAAATTTTAGTAATATCAAAATGATGAGTTACGATTGTTTTCTTAATATGCAGTTGAAGGATTGAGTGGCAACTTTATTATGAACACCTGATAGTTTTAAGCAAATTAGTTATGGCTGCACGCTGTTGCCGCCAGACGGCGAGGCTAGTATAAAAAGGGAAAGCTTAGTACTTGCGACATTAGTAGAAGTCATTTTTGGGTGACGAGACGGGTAAAAAATGCGATTTGACGGACTTTCAACGTGGGATGATTGTAGGAGCACGGAGCCATGGTGCGAGTTTCACCGAAACCGCCGCACTCGTGAAATGTTCCAGAGCAGCTGTTGTTAAAGCCAAAAAACTGGGTCTCTACGTGCAACGTGTGGTCGTCATCGAGTAGTGACTACTTGGGCGGAACGGAGAGTGTCCAGACTGGTAACAGACAGCAGAAGGCCAACAGTGCAGCAAATTACAGACCATTTTAATCAAGGATCCCCTCAAATGATCTCTGCACACACTGTTCGCCGTACACTGCATCGGATGGGATATGGCAGTCGAAGACCTATTCGAACACCTTTGCTGTCTGCAGTTAACAAGAGAAAACGTCTCCAGTTCGCACAGGAGCACAAGGATTGGACAGTCGATAATTAGAAACAAATTATGTGGTCCGATGAATCACGTTTTCAGTTGCACCATGCCGATGGTCGAGTAAGAATTTGCCGGAAACACCACGAAAGCATGGACCCCAAATGCATTGCTACAGCCCTTCAAGCTGGTGGAGGCAACGTTATTGTTTAGGGAATGTTTTCATGGCATGCTTTGATCCTTTTAATTCGTGTTTATCAACGTCTGAATGGCACATCATATCTAAACATCGTTGCGGACCAAGTGCATCCTGTCATGTGGATGGTTTATCCCAATGGCGATGGCTACTTTCAACAAGATAATGCGTCCTGCCATAGTGCTCGTAGTGTACAGGATTGGTTTCAGGAACATGACGGTGAGTTTAGTTTGTTTAGGTGGGCCCCACATTCTCCAGCTCTCAACCCCATTGAGAATTTGTTGGATGAAGTTGAACGAACCATCAGACAGCTGGATCCACAACCCTGCAATTTCATACTCCTGGAAAGTACTATACATCAAGCATGGTCTCAGATTCCACAAACCGCCTATCAACATCTCGTGGAGTCCAAGCCACGAATAATCGACGTAGTATGAAAGGCAAAATGTGGCCCAACGAAGTACTGAGGAGGTGGTCATAATAAATTGGCCACTCAGTGAATATATATATATATATATAAACTGAGTATTTATACATATATATATACTGAAGTGCCAGAAGACTGGTACACCAGCCTAATACTTGGTAGGTCACCCACGGGAGCGCAGGACTGCAGTAATACGAAGGGGCATGGACTCCACTAGCTTCTGGAAATATGCTGTAGGCAATGCGCACCACACGTCCTGCAGAGCGTTTCGCAATTCGGGTGTATTCCGAGGACTCTGCTTCCTGTGTTCGATAGTGCGATGCATGGCATCCCAAATGTGTTCTATCACGTCCAGATCTGGGGACATGGGTGGGAATGGTAACACCCCAAATTCAGATGAATGCTCCACTAACCATAATGTGGCGTCCCGACACTTGTGTGGAGGTGCATTGTCCTATTGGAACAGGCCCAGCCCATCAGCATGAATGCAGGACATGAACGGGTTTACCTCATCAGAAACGATGCGCACATAGCGTTGGCCGGTCACAGACGTTTGTAGACGTACCAGGGTCCCAGTGCTGTCCAGCTAAACACACCCCATACCATTATGGAACCCCTTCCAGCCGGTACAGTTCCCTGTTGACAGACCGGTTCCATGGCTTCATGGGGTTTGCGCCACACACGAATCCTTCCATCTGCCCGATACAGTTGGAAACGTGACTCGTCAGACCAGGCTACTTGTTTCCAGTCATCAAGTGTCCAATGGTAGTGTTGCCGTGCCCAAGTGAGGCGAATAGCTCTATGTCGTGTACCCATCAAGAGGACTCGAGATAAGCGTCAACTCCCAAAGCTCATATCGTGAAGGGTACGTTACACAGTCCGGACACTGATGCTTGTTGAGGCTTCAGCATTGAATTCCGATTATACCTGCGAGAGTGTTGAACGCCTATCAAGTGAAAATATTTTTGACAGTCGACGATGGTCACGTTCCTCCAATGAATTTTTATGGAAACACTGGTATTGTAAGTTGTAAATTTTGCCGGAATTCTTGTAGTCCCGGAACACCCATGCAATGGTCGTCTGTGAAAATCCGAGCTTCGTTTCTACCTCCAAAATACTATGGCTCATCTCACGAGCGCCAACTATGACACCGCGTTGAAAATCGCTTAAATCGTTATTACTTGTCATTCTCATGCCGAATACAGCTCTGACAGCTGGAAAGGATGTCTATCGCTTTATATCGCACTGGCGGACGCAACCGAGTACGAGTATAGGTGACGTTGCTATGTATTTTACATAAGCTCGTCTGTACCAGTTTTTCTGGCACTTCAGTGTATCATCATCATCATCATCATCATCATTGTCAACCGTTATCAATCCACTGCTGGACGAAGGTCTCCCCAAGTTTCCTCCGCAACGGTCTGTCTTGTGCCAGCCTTCTCTATGTCACTCCCGCACACTTTCGAAGTTCATCCACCCATCTCCCATTTGGTCTTCTTCTGGGTCTTTTCCTGTCCCTTGGAATCCAATCTAAAATTTCGGCTGTCCATCGATGATCTGTCCTTCTGGCAGTATGTCCAGCCCATTGCCATTTCAGGGATTTAACTCTGATCATGATGTCTTCCACTCTTGTCATTTTTCGGATCCACGAGTTCCTCTTCTTATCTCTCCTGTTTGCACCAAGCATGCACCTCTCCATGCCCCTTTGAGTTGTCTGCAGCCTTTGTATGTCTCTTTCAGTTAAGGTCCACGTCTATGCACCATACGTAAGCACTGGAAGAATTCATTGATCAAATACTTTTCTTTTAAGACATAATGACATATTGCTCTTGAAAAATATGCTGTTTCTTCCAAAAATCTCCAGGCAAGTTTTGTACGCCGATTAATTTCTTCATCAATGTGACCCTCACTTGGTATCTGCTGTCCAAGATAAACGTACGTGTCTGTTATCTCCAGCTTTTCTCTATCGATCGATAAAACTTCATTTCTTGTAAAAGCATTGAACATCACTTTTGTCTTCTGAAAGTTCATTTTTAATCCCACTTCTTTACTCTTGTCAGTAAGTTCTTGGTTCATACTCTGCAGCTATGATGGGGTAGTTGCAAAAATGACTACGTCATCAGCAAAACGAAGATGGGTTAAATAATGTCCATTAATTTTTATTCCTTTGTTTTCCCAGGTTAGTGATTGAAAGACATTTTCCAATGTGGCATTAAAGAGCCTCGGAGATATGGTGTCACCTTGTCTTACTCCCTTTCTAATTTTTATGTGTGTTGTATTTTCAAATAGCCGAATCTTTGAACTTGCATTTTCATAGATGTTATTAATAATATTAATGTATGCATCTTCAATTCCGCAGGATTTCAGAGCCATTGTAACTGCTGATGGTTTCACCGAATCAAAGGCTTTTTCATAATCGATAAAAGCCACGCACAATGGAAGTTCATATTCCCTCGCTCTTTCAATTAGTTCTCTCAGTACGTGGATATGATCTATTGTGCTGTAGCCACTCCTGAATCCAGCTTGTTTTCTCCGTTGAGCCATGTCCAGTGTTACCTTCAAACGGTGTGAAAGAACTTTAATGAAGATTTTATAAACCACTGATTGGAGGCTGATAGGTCTGTAGTTCCTTAGATCTTCAATGTCACATTTTTTATGTAGCGGAATCATTGTAGCGTTGTTCCAATCCTCAGGAATCTTCCCTTCATTAAGGCATCGAGTGAAAATTTGGGCGAGTACGGTTTCGATTTCTCCACTTGCTTCTTGTATGATGTCTACAGTAATTCCATCTTCTCCTGGAACTTTTCCCCGCTTCATGTTCTTGATTGCATGTGCTTCTTCTGCTGGGAGGACTGGAAGAACTCTGGTACTGGTACCTTTCATGATGTCTGGAGTACATGCATTATCCTTTTCATATAATTTGGAGTAGAAATCTTTCACTCTTGTCAAAATGTCGCCTCTATTTCTTGTTACAGAACCATTTTCTTTTCTCAGTGCCATAATCTCTTTTCTTCCCTTACTGAGATGTCCCTTTGCTACCTTTTTTAGGCTTTGGTTATATATATATATATATATATATATATATATATATAATCATATATTACACGGATATATATACTGTATATACACTGCTGGCCACCCAAAATGCAACACCAAGAAGGACATGAGATAGCAAACCCAGATTTACTGGACACATAACAGCAGATACAAAGATGAAACGATTGAGCGTACAGGCCTGTGCGACTTGAGGAACACGCAGACATCAACAGTTCGTGTGGCACCCATGGCTGGCAACACGCCGCTGCATCGAACGAAAGAGGATTTTAATGTGGGCTTTGTGTATGTCGGTCCAGGCTGCTGCCATACGTTGCCACAGTTCATCAGGCATAGCAGCGGGTGGTGCTTGCCGGGGCACTCGGTTGCCGATCAGCTACCAGACGTGTTCGATGGGCTACATATCGGGAGAACAGGCGGGCCAGGTACTTCTGCATTAGGGTTGTGTACTTCTTCCACGTGTGTTTCCGTAGAAGATTTCGTACATCTCGAGACACGTGAGCAGAAGACGTTACTGTCAATGATGACACCGTTGTTGAATGTCTCCTTGAAAAAAGACGTTAATGATGGCTATTTTCTTCTGTAGCGTCCGCTTTGTAGACCGTCAAACTATATTTTCCCAATTTTTTCGAAAAGTTCTATAATTTAAGCCGAAAAAAAAATCAATCCATTGATGAAGTAAATAGGAATTTGAGATATTTTCCGGTTATCCAGCTGGTACTGCATTTCTCTACAGGTAATAGAGAAAATATTTTTTCAAAGGAAATATTTTAAAGGCGTCCGAAAAAAGCGGTAACAAAATTCGTTGATATGGTGTACCAAATTCAGTGAAAATTACCTTTCCGATTCAAAATAGTATGTATCATAAATATGACATAGCATCATGGAAAATATTTGTTCATACGCTTCCGAAATGTATTTGGTGGAAATCTTTTATCCGAAATTTGTAAAAAAGGACAATGTCACCGGTGTTTACGTATCTTATCTTAAATCGTTTCCCGACTGACTGCGATGTTTTTGGACTATCAGCACTGACAATTTTGTGAGTACAGTTGTTAAGAAATAAAAAGAACTGCATTCTTAAGTAAAGAATCAGAGTACCCTTAGAACATCATGCGCATGCGTTGTGGAGGAATAGATAAAGGAGTGATCATAATACGACAAGAGTAGGACTCTGTTTCAGATGTGTTCTAGCATAACCGTTACAGTCTACTGTCTCTTAAAACCCCTTCCGTTTTCGCGTGACACATTGTGCCAAATGGCCTGTAAATGCTGAATATCTCCGACATTTCGTGACGGCAGCTGCTGAAATCTAAGCATGCCCCATGTAAGCTTGACTGGGAAACGATCCGAAGATCTGGATAGCCCAGGAAGGTCCCCTGGCCTTCCTAGCAGTATGTCGTCGTACTAAGAACGCTCTGTCCTCTGACTCTGTCAAGGATATCCTCATCTCTCACCCAGATATTCTCTCTTCAGATCGCAAGCATGGCAGCTACTTCATCCGCTCCCTCTGCATCTGCTGCATCGCATACTTAAAAAGATCTCCAACGTAAACCAAGGCCGTAATGCAGAGCACGCAGCAAAACTCTCAATTTTAGCTCGTTCAATACCAGCTTCAAACATTTGACCAGCATCTCACCCCGTTGAGCGAAGTGGAAATACAGAGGTTTATCTTATCTAAGAGATTGTTTAAGTAAATTCTCGGCGGACTTTGATCTGTTGTTACAGATAAAGAGTGCTTCAAATTTCTGAAGGCACATGGTCAACCTTGTTTACGTGCTTTTCGAATGCAATATCCCACCGGTCGGTGTCTGACAGATTTTGTAAGTTATATTACACACTCAGTAGACAAAACATTAGAGAAAGGCAGTTGACATAGGCATCACCCGGTTAGAGTGGAACAGAACAAAACAGAACACTAGGGATAAATAGGCAGACAGCTGGGCTCCTCGACAGTATATTACAATCGACGAACATGAGTAAACGTGGTGATCTGAGTGACTTTGATCGTGGACTCATTGTCTGCACAAGACAAATGAATCATTCTGGCACCCAAGTGGTAAGAACCATAGGAGTTTCAAGGGCAATCAACTTAAGGGTGTACCGCGGGTATACCATCGATGGACGTAGTAGCGCCCAGAGAGAGCAAGCAGATTCCGACTACACTCTATGGATGACCGGGGAAGGCGCATAGTATCCTGGCTTGTAAAGACGGATCACTTGGCAAAGGCGGTGCAAATCGCATGCAGGGTAAATGTCGGAGGCCCAAGCAACGCCAGCGGCGGACGATACGGCAGACGCTTCATATACTGAGCTCGGGAGCCGACGCCCTATCCGTGTGCCACTGTTGATTGCTCCTCATCGAACATTACGCCTGTTTCCAGAAATACCAAAAATGGACCTATGCAGCATGGCCCCGTCGTGCCAGATCGACTGTGTTCAAGGCGGTGGAGGCTCTGTGATGGTTTGGAGAGCCTTCTTATGGGACTAAGTACGTCCCTTAGTGTGTTTGGAGAAATCCTTAACCACTGCCAGTATGCCTTGTTTCATCACCTACACGCTTTCGTGGCCTTTGCGCATCCTTCGTTTCATGGCCTGTTTCAGCAGGACAATGCGCATCCCCACCGAGCCGCAAACACCTAGGCGTGTATCGAGAATAACTCGTCTTAGTTTGAAGCCAGGGTCCCGGGATTAAAATGGCTCCCAGGATTTAAATTATGTGTCTCAGTCAGGTTGTGGAGTGGAACATCAGATCCGTGGATTCTGAACGGACGTCTCGGGGAAATTTTGGCCCATGCTACAGTAGGCATGGCTCACGTTACCTCCGGCATCTAATGGAGTCGATGTTTCGGTGTGTACAGGCTGTTATTCGCGCTAGAGGATGGCCAACACTCTATTATGTAGGTGTCTCCAATGTTTTGTTCGTTGAGTGTATTACTCTACCCGTGAAATTTCTGAATGGCAATGGGCTCCCGTTGTAGTGCTAAAATTTGTAAAACCTCAGTGGGGACGTAGCTTCGCCAAGCCTCCTACCGCATCTGTACTTGCATTTACTTCTGGTTTTTTTTTTTGGTTTTTTTATCTCCAGTCCTTCTTGATGTGACTCTCCCAGGCATGCCAGGAAGAGATGAACTTCCTCTTCATCAGATGATGAAATGCATGCCGCCTTCAGTATGCTGAAGGAACTAGTCTCTTGCAGTAAGCGAAGACATTAGCATCCACTTACTGACCTTCCTTGGTGCTTAGGGACAAGGAGGAGAGCCATGTTATTGGGGACTTTGTCCTTTTCTTTTTCGTTCCCTGAAGAATACTTTAAGCAAAATTTTTAAAGTATGATTCTAGTAATTTTTATGTATTTTATTAGGCTTTCTCTTTTTAGCACGTCTTTTGTAAAAAAAAAAAAAAAAAAGATCGTGCTTCTGTTATCGGTTTGTCCGTCCCTCCGTTCGTCAGCCTGTACCCACGATATCTCTGCAACTATTAGTCCGATTTGAAAAATTCATTTTGCATTGGGAAGCTTCAAATATGCAAATGATGATCCTTTATTTCGTTTTTTTTTACGATGTATAATTTCGCCGGTAGAGGGCGTAAATGCAGATGATGTCGAATTCCAAAATACGTTTTATTCCACATATTTGCTTCTAACCATCCGATTGAAAATTTTTTTATCCTTCGATTCCATTTATGTCGAAGAGCATTTTAGATATAGTTACGTTTTCAAATTACGCATAGATTTTCCGCTAGAGGGCGTAAAAGTAAATTGCATTTTCCCCGATAACTCTTCTTCTAAATCTCCGATTTGAATTTTTTTTTCTTCAGCGGATACATCTCCTGATGAAAAATAGTTTGCATATAATGTCAAATTTTTGGTAAAGAGTACTTTGGCCACCAGGGGGCGTAAGTGTTAATTTTTGCTTCTGATGTATTTGCCTTAAAATCGGAGTTTCTAAAATATTGATTGAAAAAATTCTTTCGCGGACTGATACCACTCACATCGATAAACATTTTCGGAATAGTTTCTTTAAATATTCTACAGTTTCTCTGCCAGGATGCGTAGATATACATCTTAATTTTGTCAATATCTCTACTTCTAGGAATTCGATATAAAAAATTCCTTATGTGTTGGATAGTGTTTTCCGTGTGACATGTTTTTCATATAATTTCAAAATTTTCAAGTAATTCATAGACTTTCCGCTAGGGGGCGCAGCGGTAAATTGTGTTTCCCCCTATATCTCTGCTTCTAAATCCCCGATTTAAAAAATTCTTTCAGCACCGGATACAGCTCCTGATGGGAAATCGTTTGTACATAATTTCTAATTTTTGCAAAAAAGTAGTTTGGCCACCAGGGGGTGTAAATCTTAATTTCCGCTTCTCTTGAATTTGCAGCAAAATATAAGCTTCTAAATTCTCGATTGAAAAAGCGTCGCTTGTTCACCGATACTACTCATGTCGGCAAACCTTTTAGAAACATTTTCTTCTTAAAATAGTGCATGGTTTCTACCCCAGGGGCGTAGATGTACATCTTATTTTTGTCAATATCGCTACTTCTAGGAGTCCGATTTGAAAAAATCATTCTTTGTTTTATATTGTTTTCCGTGTGACATGTTTTTCATATAATTTCAAAATTTTCAAGTAGTTCATAGACTTTCCGCTAGGGGGCGCAGCGGTAAATTGCGTTTCCCCCTATATCTCTGCTACTAAATCTCCGATTTTAAAAATTCTTTCTGCACAGGATACAGCTCCTGATGGGAAATCGTTTGCATAATTTCTAATTTTTGTAAAAAAAGTAGTTTGGCCACCAGGGGGCGTAAATCGTAATTTCCGCCTCTGTTGTATTTGCAGCAAAATATGAGCTTCTAAATTCTCGATTGAAAAAAACGTCGTTTGTTCACCGATACTACTCATGTCGACAAACCTTTTAGGAAAATTTTCTTCTTGAAAAAATGCATGGTTCCTACGCCAGGGGCGTAGATGTATACCTTATTTTTGTCAATACCTCTACTTCTAGGAGTCCGATTTGAAAAATTCCTTCTTTGTTGGATAGTGTTTCCGATGCGAAATGTTTTTCTTATAAATTCAAAATTTTCAAGTAAATCATACATTTCCGCTTGGAGGCACAAACGTAAATTGCGTTTTCTGCGTTATTTCTGCTCCTAAAGCTCTGATTTGAAAAATGCTTCTTGTATCGCATACAAGACCTGATGGAAAATATTTTTCACATAATTTCTAATGTTTGGTAAAGAATGATTCAGCAACCAAGGGTTATGAGTGTTAATTTCTGCTTCTGAAGTATTTGTTGCAAAATCTGAGCTCCTGAAAACTGGACTAATTTTTTTTTCTTTTACCGATACCGCTTATAGGGATAAACCTTTTGAGAATACTTTCTTCCTAAAATAATGCATGGTTTTCCCACCATGGGACGTAAAGTCACATCTTATTTTTGTCGATATCTCTGTTTCCAAGAGTTCGTAAGTTCACGATTCCGGTTACAGCAATATCTGAGGATTAAAAACCCGATTGAAAATCTTCTTTCTATGGTCAGATTTATTGTTTTCCATACCGGTTCCATTGACTTTGAATAGCTTTGATAAATTTAATTTGCGTCAGAACGGATTCAAAAGACGTGCTTATTACACCCGAAAATTTGGTGTCAACTTTCTTTTTATTTACTGGAATATCATGAACTCACCATCTAATCAATTTTAGCACGTCAAGAAAATCGTGCTTATGCTATCGGACGGACCGTCCGTCCGTCTGTAAACACCATATCTCTGTAACTATTAGTCCGATTTGAAAAAGTCTGTTCCCATTGGGAAGCGTTAAATATGAGAATGATGATCCTTCACTTCGTTTTTTACGATGTACAATTTCGCCGTAAGAGGGCGTAAATACAATGATATCGAAATTCAAAATACATTTTATTCCATATATTAGCTTCGAAATGTCCGATTGAAAAAATTATTCTATCTTCCGATTCCATTTATGTCGGAGAGTATTTGAGGAGGTATACTTACTTTTTCAAGTTACTCATAGATTTTCCGCTAAGGGGCGTAAAATTAAATTACGTTTTCCCCGATATTTCTTCTTCCAAAAACTCCCTGGTGGCCAAAGGATACTTTGGCCACCAGAAAGGCGTAAGTGTTCATTTTTGCTTCTGAGGTCTTTGCCATAAAATATGAGTTTCTATAATCTCGATTAAAAAATTCGTTCGTGGACCGATGCCACTCACGTCGACAAGCCTTCTCCGAATATCTGCTTCTTAAAATATTACATGGTTTCTCGGCCAGGGCGTAGATGTATATCTTATTTTTGTCAATATCGCTACTTCTAGGAGTCCGATTTGAAAAAAAATCATTCTTTGTTTTATATTGTTTTCCGTGTGACATGTTTTTCATATAATTTCAAAATTTTCAAGTAGTTCATAGACTTTCCGCTAGGGGCGCAGCGGTAAATTGCGTTTCCCCCTATATCTCTGCTACTAAATCTCCGATTTTAAAAATTCTTTCTGCACAGGATACAGCTCCTGATGGGAAATCGTTTGCACATAATTTCTAATTTTTTTTGTAAAAAAAAAGTAGTTTGGCCACCAGGGGGCGTAAATCGTAATTTCCGCCTCTGTTGTATTTGCAGCAAAATATGAGCTTCTAAATTCTCGATTGAAAAAAACGTCGTTTGTTCACCGATACTACTCATGTCGACAAACCTTTTAGGAAAATTTTCTTCTTGAAAAAATGCATGGTTCCTACGCCAGGGGGCGTAGATGTATACCTTATTTTTGTCAATACCTCTACTTCTAGGAGTCCGATTTGAAAAATTCCTTCTTTGTTGGATAGTGTTTCCGATGCGAAATGTTTTTCTTATAAATTCAAAATTTTCAAGTAAATCATACATTTCCGCTTGGAGGCACAAACGTAAATTGCGTTTTCTGCGTTATTTCTGCTCCTAAAGCTCTGATTTGAAAAATGCTTCTTGTATCGCATACAAGACCTGATGGAAAATATTTTTCACATAATTTCTAATGTTTGGTAAAGAATGATTCAGCAACCAAGGGTTATGAGTGTTAATTTCTGCTTCTGAAGTATTTGTTGCAAAATCTGAGCTCCTGAAAACTGGACTAATTTTTTTTTTCTTTTACCGATACCGCTTATAGGGATAAACCTTTTGAGAATACTTTCTTCCTAAAATAATGCATGGTTTTCCCACCATGGGACGTAAAGTCACATCTTATTTTTGTCGATATCTCTGTTTCCAAGAGTTCGTAAGTTCACGATTCCGGTTACAGCAATATCTGAGGGATTAAAAACCCGATTGAAAATCTTCTTTCTATGGTCAGATTTATTGTTTTCCATACCGGTTCCATTGACTTTGAATAGCTTTGATAAATTTAATTTGCGTCAGAACGGATTCAAAAGACGTGCTTATTACACCCGAAAATTTGGTGTCAACTTTCTTTTTTATTTACTGGAGATATCATGAACTCACCATCTAATCAATTTTAGCACGTCAAGAAAATCGTGCTTATGCTATCGGACGGACCGTCCGTCCGTCTGTAAACACCATATCTCTGTAACTATTAGTCCGATTTGAAAAAGTCTGTTCCCATTGGGAAGCGTTAAATATGAGAATGATGATCCTTCACTTCGTTTTTTTTTACGATGTACAATTTCGCCGTAAGAGGGCGTAAATACAATGATATCGAAATTCAAAATACATTTTATTCCATATATTAGCTTCGAAATGTCCGATTGAAAAAAATTATTCTATCTTCCGATTCCATTTATGTCGGAGAGTATTTGAGGTATACTTACTTTTTCAAGTTACTCATAGATTTTCCGCTAAGGGGCGTAAAATTAAATTACGTTTTCCCCGATATTTCTTCTTCCAAAACTCCCTGGTGGCCAAAGGATACTTTGGCCACCAGGGGGCGTAAGTGTTCATTTTTGCTTCTGAGGTCTTTGCCATAAAATATGAGTTTCTATAATCTCGATTAAAAAATTCGTTCGTGGACCGATGCCACTCACGTCGACAAGCCTTCTCCGAATATCTGCTTCTTAAAATATTACATGGTTTCTCGGCCAGGGGCGTAGATGTATATCTTATTTTTGTGAATATCTCTGCTTCTAATGGCCCGATTTAAAAAATTATATCTTTATTGGATAGGGTTTCCCGTATTACATGTTTTTCATAAAATTTAAAAAGTTCAAGTAATTCATAGACTTTCCGCTAGGGGCGCAAAGGTAAATTGCGTTCCCCCGATATCTCTGCTTGTAAAACTCCGATTTTAAACATTCTTTCACCACCGCATACAGCTCCTGATGGGAAATCCTTTGCATATAATTCCTAATTTTGTTAAAAAATTGTTTGGCCATCACGGGGAGTAAGTGTTAATTTCCGCTTCTGATGTATTTGCAGCAAAATTTGAGCTTTTAAAAACGCGATTGAAAAAATATCTTCTTTGGACAGATTCTACTCACGTCAATAAACGTTTTAGGAATATTTTATTCTTAAAATAATGCATGGTTTCTATGCCAGGGGTCGTAGATTTATGTCATATGTTTGTCAATATAGCTACTTCTAAGAGTCCGATATGAAAAATTACTTCTTTGTTGGATAGTGTTTCCAATGCGGAATGTTTTTCACATAAATTCAAAAATTTCAATTAAAAAATAGACTTTCCGCCAGGGCTGCAATGGTAAATTGCGTTTCCCTTGATATTTCTGCTTCTAAAACTCCGATTTGAAAAGTATTTCCTGTATCGCATACAGCTCCTGATGGAAAATGTTTTTCAAATAACTTATAATATCTGCTAAAGAATGGTTTGGCCACCAGATGGTATAAGTGTTAATTTCTGCTTCTGATGTATTTGCAGCAAAATCTGAACTCCTGAAAACTTGTCTAAATTTTTTTTTCTTGGACCGATACCGCTCACATCCAAAACATTTTTGAGAATACTTTCTTCCTAAAATAATGCACGGTTTTCCCGACAGCGGGCGTAGATGCATATCTTTTATTTGTCCATATGTCTGCCTCGAAGAGCCCGATTTGAAAAAAGTATTTCTTTGTTGGAGAGCGTTTTCGCTGCATAAAGTTTCTCATTTAAATTTAAATTTTTCTTAACGCACAAGTCTGCAGCCAGAGGGCGTAAGATCACGATTCTGTTTACAGCAATATCTGCGGGATTAAAATCCGATTGGAAAACTTCTTTCTTCCATCAGATACTATTGTTTTCCATACCGGTTCCATTGACTTTGAATAGCTTTGATAAATTTAATTTGTGTCAGAACGGATTCAAAAGACGTACTCATTACACCCGAAAATTCGGTGTTATCTTTCTTGTTTTCCAGTGCACAGAGCCATGGTATTTCTTGAAAACAGTATAATTCAAATTCATTTTTTATTATTTATAGATGGCGATTTTGAATATTTCTATCTTATTTTAATATGCTATGGAGTGGGTGTGAATGAATTTTCTCAATTTAATAGCAATGTTCGTTAATTCACATTCTATTGCTAGAACGCACTGGAAACGACTAAGAAGCGTGTGGAGCTGAGCTGACGCAAGTCAAAACAAAGAAAAGAACTGAAATGTTACCCAGACTATTCGCCAAGTTTAAGTGGGGAATTAACAAAAGGTATTCGCTGTTGAATTGCAAGAAAACAATTTCTTCCCATCTTCTGCATAACTATTCTCTAGGGCAACACGTAAATTAAGAATACCCTTCCATGTATCTGGCTTGTCTGCAACAGTAGTAAAATATCAAACCAAAATGACTGCTCACGGTTCTCCAAACTTCTATTAAGACAGATTCAAGATATGATTATTACAACGTCTCCGGTCGAAGTTTGATTTCGGAGAGCTATCTTTCCTTTGCCCTTTGATATATTTCTCTCGCGAAGTAGTTATCGAAACCTTTGCTTCTCTGCATATTCGATAACGTCCGTTATCGCGATGCAGGGACCAATAATATCTCTTCCAACCAAAATGATACGAATATCACGATTTAAACTGACATGCTTTTCGCAAACTGCTATCGGGCTGTGACGTTCTCCAGGAAAATGTGATCGTCGAACGGGAAAGCAAATTTGAAATCTCTCGTCACGGAGATCGCAGAAGCATTTGTATTGAACCCCATCACTTTTTTTTCATTTCTTTTTATTTATTATTTTTTTTTATCAAAACCATCTTTCTAATATGTTTGCAATCCTGCTCAGTGTGTGCTACTGACAGCTTTTGGCAAAGAAAAAGCGTAGTAACACGTGCACCACCTTGTCATAATATTTTTACATCATTGAGGGTAGTGGTGGTGAGAAAATTTCCAATTTTGATTTGTAATCTATAGTCAGAAAAGTCTTATTTTGTATCATGCTCTTCCACAGCGACTCATTCCCAAACAAATACAAAAGCCGTTCCATTAAAACTAAGAGTATTTTTTTAATTAGCAACAGAGCGAAGGGTAAAAATACCCACGAAGACGACTAACTGAATTAAGAAAGTATCTATGGCAACAATTATTAGCCGCGGCAGACGATTCTGGTTTTGTTATTGCGAAGTTGTTTAAAGTAATTCTGCCTTCTGCCACACAGCTACGGAGGTGAGTGATTCAGAGTTAAGAAGTGAAACGTGTTGTGGGATAAAATTTGGCTATCGCTTGCGTAAAATGGCTCCAGAAACATTTGATTTAATGAAAAAAGCTTACAAAGAAAAATGTTTGGGTGAGTCAACGATTTTTAGATGGCATCATGATTTTCAGACATGGCGTTTGTCGGCAGACTCGCTCTTAGGCCTGGTCGACCTGAATGTGTTGTTACGGAGCATATTGTTAACACTGTTCGGGAAATCCTACAAGCAGCTTGACGAATGACGTGTGAAAACATAGCCGCGTCAACTCTAATTTGAAAAACGTCAGTATTCTGCATTCTACGCGATAAATTATTGCTGCATCGTGTGTGTTCGAGATAGGTACCTCGTCACCTGACGAAAGAACAATTGTAAGCCTTTTTCAGGTGTGTCATGAGTAGAAACAAATGACTGCAAAGGATCCAGACTTTCTAAACACGTAAATAACTTCCGATTAAACATGAGTCCACTAATTCAACCCGCTCACGAAGCGCGCAATGAGGCTCTAGAAATGTTGGCTTGCTTTGTTTCATGTATTGTGGTAGACGCCAACTTATCAGAAGAATCGGTTGTAGGTTCCTGTCATTGGAGCAGGGAAGCAAATATACAAGTAGTTACAAATTGAACGTTATAACAGATGTTTCCTTTTGCACATATCTTTATTCGTCAAATCGGGGTAAAGTGGAGCTACTGAAATAATTGTTCGTCGGATTGAATAATAAATACTTCCAGCGGGTGTTGGATGTTATGGACGGCCTTCTCTATGCTTTTCCCGCCATATCTCATTCATCCTCTGTGTGTGTCCCCTTGACGTAAGAAATTGTAGTCTTTAATTGCTTGCTCCTATTGTCCCCGTCGGCTCTGAAAGAGTCAGACGACGGCTGGGGGAATGAGGGTGTTCTTTTGTTCGTAGGAGGTCTCCCACGATCGACGAAAGAATGACCTTTCTCCGAAATGAATCTGTGCTGAGCGCCTTTTTTGGCTGGGAAGTGAGTTTGTCACTATCGTTGACACACAAAATAACAAAAGTTACAATTTAAATAAAGTTTGAATATTTCCATATAACAGAAACACACAGGCTCGCCTCCTCCGAAAAAATCCCCCCGCCAAACTAAATCATCTAGGAAGGTGATGATGATAATTTTCTTTGATCATAAAAGTGTAGTCTACCTGCACGCCATTCCTCCACAAATTACTGTCAATGCTGAGTAATACATTTCAGTCTTGAAGCGACTGCAACGACACACATCGATTAAATGACCGCAACTGGTGGGCAAGGGGGCCTTACACCATGATAACTTCCGTCCACATTTGGCTCTTTGTTTTAAGCAGTTTATTGCGAAATGCAGTATTGAAATCATACCGCAGCCTGCCTACAGTCCTGACCTCGCCCCGTGCGATTTCTGGTTGTTTCCAACAATGAAGGAGAAGTTCCGTTGAGCAACGTCCAACACAGATGCTGATGTTATGCAAGCTGTACAGGGGTCGCTAAAGCAGCTTCTACAAAATGACTTCGCCATATGTGGGCTGAACGATGGGACCGTTGAATATCATCCGAGGGAAGATACTTTGAGAAAGAATAACATATATTTTGCTGTACCCATATTTCTTCATTTTGTGTGATTTTACTCTCAGTATTTATGAAACGGCCGTTCTAATTTGCTAACCAAAGCAAAGGCCTGTCTTTAGATCTCGGTAATGCAGTAATTAATTTTTCAAACCTATGAGGCGCAGTTAAAAACTAAACAGGTATTTTGAAACATTGCTGTTTTATTAAATTAATAGCCGATGACCTGCGATATTTGTGATTGAGTTATGTCTGTGCTGAAATATTAGCTTGCCATGTTTTATCATGTCACTGGGTTAATCGGACTGTCACAATGGAAAAGTTTTAGGAATAGTAACTAACTCATATTTTTTCCAGATTGTGCTGTTGCTTTGACGTCTTGAAGTTTTCAGATTAGTAAAGTTACGACAGTCTAAATGATCACTGAAGTTACGCCAGAAGGTTGTGTAGCTTCCTGCTTTCTCAGAGCTGAAAAGCAATAAATATCTTCAAAGTAACGAATGACTTGTTACGAATTTACATTTTTACCAAAAGAAAATGTCTTCCGCCAATGTCAAACTGTTTTGAAATGTTATTGTAAGCAAGACGACGTTTGATGATAGTCCTATAGACATCGCAAATTCATTCATCTGTAGCACAGTAACGTTGCTGGGGGAATGTGGGAGGAGGAGGAGAAACACAACGTGGCTCATTGCGCTCGACGAAAAACCATTTATCACAGTTTGGAGAACTGTTGTTAAACTACTTGAAACGAAAAGTGGACAAGATCGGTTACCTCTTTTCACTGAGCATAAAGAGAGAGGAGCTCAAGAACGAAAAGCGAGACTTCCGCGCACTTTCTCTGTGGATGGTGTTTTCTCAACGATGGCCGCGCACATACACATTAATCATGTCGTGGCACCGGCAGCTGAGACTATGGTTACCCGTTTTCACATGTCGTGTTCCACCCCCATATACTTTATTATCGCTTTCACCACCGCCCCGAATGAAATCCCAAGCCGCATGTTGAACACACACGTCTTGGTACGACGTTCAAAAGCGCCATTCCCGACAGTCGAACTTGCTCATCCAAAACAGCTGGTTCAAGATCACGGCCATTTTTAACTTTCCTACCTGACGCTGTCCATCGCAGGGACTATTGCAAGCAACAAAGTTCTTTTGTGTAAATGGTCTTACTTTCAATTATTCTCGCAGAAATTTAGTTAGAGGAGATAAGTATTTTAAGTGGGGTGTAAAATACACAGTTTGGGCTAATGACACTTGTGAAATTTTTCGGAAGGGTACTAATAAATAAACTGCTAACGGTAAAATTCAGGAACATTTCGAAGCGCTAGCTAAATTAAAATATTGTCTTCCATGTTTTACAAGTTAAAATATTCATCTTTTCATTGGAATAAGAAAGAAACTTTGAAATTTTCCAGAGTATACAGTGTGTTTTTGTTGCTTCCTGATCACACAAATTCAAAATGTAAGAGAAATGTATGCTTCATTTGCTTTTGTTTCCATAGTTTTAATTATTCAAGCCTTAAAGTTTTATTTTGATTTCACTCTCTTAATTTTGGGCTTTTGTTCTTCAGCCTTTTGCTCTATAGGTGTACCACTCTAGAATCATTTTACAAAGTTTTATTCTACTCCTATATCAACATAGTTTTATTTTGCTCATAGCTTCAACGTTTCTAACATTGGTGTGCTTGCACTTCGTCCCCAAAACTCATCTCTCTCTCTCTCTCTCGCCCTCCCTCTACACATATACACCGAAGTGCCAAACTCATGGATAGCAGTATGGAAAGCATATCCGGCGCGTAACTGGAAGACCCTGGGTTCGACTCCCGGTGGCGGCCAATGAGAATTTTTCCGTGACTCACTTATAAACGTGGAAAGAGCGAAGATCTTTGTTTGATGATATGGCAATTTATAACTGTCGCTGTCAACGTATAAAAGCTTCGCCGCACGCCATGTTATTTATTAGTTGCCAAGTGTAATCTCGTGAGTCAGGTTGAACAACCGTCAGTAGAATTATGGCAAGCCGACGTGAATTATCGGAGTTGGAACGAGGCATGGTAGTTGGAGCCAGACGGATGAGACATCCAATTTCTGAAGTTGTGCGAACATTCAACATTCCGCAATCCACGGTGTCATGTGTGTAAAGAGAATACATTATCACAAACACAACGTTGACAGCGCACTGGCCGACCACGGATGCAGAATTGCAGAATGATCGTGACCGGCGTCGTCTGACCAGGATTGTCCTTGCTAACAGGAGAGCGACACTGGCACAGATAGCATCCATATTCAGTGCAGGAGGTACCAGAGACTTATCCATCAGGTCAGCGCAGCGTAATTTAGCGTCCATAGGGTATGGGAGCAGAATACTCACCAGAATGCCTTTGTTAACACCACGACATCGGACACAGTGCCTCACCTGGGCACGTGAACAGGGTAATTGGACCCTGGGAGACTGTTAGCATGTGGCGTGGTCCGATGAATCACGCTACCAGTTTCTACGAGCTGATGGTAGGGTTCAGGTGTGGCGCAGAGCCAATGAACGTAAACTGTCAACATGGCGCTGTGCAAGATGGTGGTGGTTCAATAAATGTGTAGGGTGTCTTTAGGTAGCACAGTTTGGGTCCTCTAGTCCTCGTAAACAAGTCATCGACAGGTAACCGCTTTTGTGCTCTGCTGGGCGACCATTTACAGCCCTTGACGGACTTAATATAACCCAACAACGATGGGATTATCCAGGCTGACAATGCACCATGTCATCGGGCAGAATTTGTACAAAATTGATTAAAGGAACATTCTGGGCAGTTCCGACGGATGGTATGGCCACCACGTTTGCCCGACAAGAACCCAATAGATCAATTATGGGACGTGGTGGAAAGGTCCATTCGCACGCAAGATCCTGCACTTAAAAATACAAGGGAACTGCGGGCGGCTGTTCAGGCTCACCATCTCTCCAAAAGCCTTTCTACCACTTGTGGAATCGAAGCCACATCGAGTTGCTGCACTTTACCGGGCAAGAGGTGGCCCTACATTATGCAAGTTACGTACCCCATGACTTTTGGCAGTTCAGTGTATATCCTCTGCCGAATAAAGACCTACCCAAGTTTCTTCCAGAACTTTCTGCCTTCTTCCAGTCTCCACCGTGTCGCTCGACGATGCTTTAGAATTTCAGAGTTCTACTTCCCGTGTGGTTTGTGGCTTTCTATAAAGCGGCAAAAAGTTTCGAATGCTTTGCCAGCTTCAGCTGAAGTTGGAATTGGTCTGCACTCATCTTCTTGCGTTTCTGGTTCATCGTCCTCTTGCGTTTCTATGTCGCAAATATCGTCGATAATTTGCATTTCAAAAGTGGGAACACCTTTGTCAAAGTTCACAAACTCTTCAAAGGAAGATTTGAAGTTTAGTTTCTTTTGCAAACTTTCCCAAGCTTCATTGTTGTCATGACTGTTTGCTTCATCAGAAAAACTAAGCTATTCAACGTTGAAACCAGCTTTCCTGAAGGAATTTGGGATCGTTCAAGATGATACCTTTTCCTACAAAAAAACAATAAAATGCATAGCATCTACTAAATTCAATTTCAGTGTACATCTGGTGTAACTTGAGTCTGATTCAAGCTTCTGCAGTAGCCAATGAACTAAATGTTTCCTGCATAATTGTTTCATGGTTTTAATTATTCCTTGGTCCATTGGTTGCAACATTGAAGTCGAGTTAGGTGGCATGAAAACTACTTTTACATTTTCCAGATGATCTATATTCTTTGGATGGGCTGTGCAATTATCCAAAAATAACAAAACTTATCTTATTTTCTTTGGCCATTTTCTTCTGAAACTCCATTAAAAAATCTTCAAAAATCTGAACTGTCATCCATGCGTTTTTGCTTTTTCTCTAATTGCATGGAAACGCTTTCACATTTTTGAAGCACCTCGGATTCTTCGATTTTCCAATGACCATCAAAGGCAACTTTTCTGTTCCATGCATATTAGCTCCTACCAGAACTGTTAAACCTTCTTTATTTACTTTGACTCAGTGGCTGCTATCAACTGTGAAAGAGTACGTCTTGTCGGGAATAATGTTATAAAACAAAGCACACTTGTCAGCGTTGAAAACATCTTTTGCTTCACATGCTGATAACACTTCTGGTAAAACATTAGATTTCCATACATCCACTTCTTCGACGTTAACGCTTTTTGATTAACCAAAAACAGGGTTATAAGTCAGCCCTGCTCTTTTCCTAAAACGGTCGATCCATCCATTGGAAGGATTAAATTCAACATTTAATTTCTTGGAAATCTCTTCTGCTTTCTCACGAAGAATTGTCCCGTTGATCGGAATGTCAGCGTTTCTTGGTTGTTTAAACCACCCAAGAAGTTTTTCTTCGACATCCTCGTATTTACCTTTCTTAATCTTTTTTTTAATGAGTAGAAAGCATTTGCAAGCACAGTGTCCCGTTTTGCCTCTATATATACCGTTGAGGGTTGTAACAGGTAAATTTAGTTCTTTTCCTATCTGCACCCTACTTAAATGCGGGTTTTCATCAACTTTCGTAATAATGTTTCGTTTCTCAAAAACAGATAAAGCTTTTCTTTTGATGCCATTAGACGCCATATTTCTAGCTACGCATTTCAACAATACAACTAAACGTTTAACTCCACGTAAGTGAGGTGCAACATCTGAGCCTAACTCTGTCAGAATGCCTAACTTTCAGGAGGTGTTTCCTTCCCCAGTCTTTCTCCAGTCCCAAAGATAAGGCGATTGTGACACAAAAAGGCCAGACGCAGAAGAAGTGGGGGTAGTAAACATGACCCCCTGCGTTGACCGTGGAAAGCAGGCAGGGGCTTCGCTTGCTACATGTACGGGGAGAACAAAGAAACGTTTCCTCCCAACTTTTTTGGCATGTACTTGAGGGTTGTAACAGGCAAATGTTTTTACTTAGAAACTTGTGACACTTAAAACTTCTTAAGCGGGAAAACTTGAAACATCGTTACTTCTTAAGTCAGCCCAATCTAAGAATTTCCTGTATATCTTTATGGGGAAATCGCGATTTTGAACGGATTTTTCGGACCCTGACTCTACCCATACAGGCATGAAAAAAATTGAGGCTGAAATATCCATTCCCATAATAAAAAAATTCTAGAAAAAACAGGTAAATATGTGTTGGTATTTCTTTAAAAAATTGAACAAAATAATGATTTTTTTGAGCGGAAGTGCATAGTGCGCATGGTTACTTACTGCCCATGTGTAAGTAACCATGTTTAAAATATAACCAAAAGCCAAATGTTCAGAAATAAGAAGTCCGAAATATTCCTTCTTTCTATCCTTGGTTTGCATGCGCTAAGCAAAACTGCTTAAGCCACAGGAAGTGACGTCACGTTCCCGAGCTCTCGCAGCGCAGACTCCCACCACCTCAGAGAGAGAACAGAACAGCTGATCTGTTTTAGCTTCACTCAAAACGGGTCCCTTCACCTCCTCTTCTTCTAACCTCCTTGAGAGGGTGTGCGTTTCAGTTTCCGTTTAGATCAGTATAAGTGGGATTAAAAATCTGACATGAATTTTTTTTTCGTTTAGATACTACTCACTATCAAAACTGTTTGTATGTTTTTTCCACCTCAAGTAATGTATAATTTCGCCTCTAGTTCGCGCCAATGTTTAAATATGTTGTTCTCAATATCTCTGCTCCTAAATGTGCGATATAAAAAATCCTTTCAACACCATATGCCATTTACCTTGTGGAAAATTTTAGGCGAGTATTTAAAGAGTTTTATAGTTCACAGTTCTGCCGCTAGGGGATTTATGTGTACTTATCTTTGCAGCTCAATCTCCGCGCCTAAAAATCCTATTGAGAAATTAGGTTTTTACTGTATACCATTCGCTACAATGGAGATCTGGAGCATTATCCTCTTTAAATAAATGCACAGATTTCCCACTAGGGGACGTAAAGGTCGATACACTTTTTCTTCACGATCTCTGCTATTTGAAAAGTTTTTTTTTCTTAGCATAGCTTTTCCATGAAGAATATTTTCCGCCTATTTTCAGCTTTCCCGTTATGCAAAATTCTTCAGATAGAAGGCGTAGAGTTATATCACGCTTCTTTCTACATTTCTTTTATTTAACTGGTCGATTTGAAAATATGTCTGCGTTACCTTTCTTGTGCTATGAGAAACGTTTTGTGCGCCATTTATTAATTTTCGTGACCATATGTTTAGCCGCTGGGGCAAGCAAGTGACTGTTCCTATTTCTGGATGTTTAACACATTGTAGAAATCCGATAGATTATTTTCTAACCTGATGCATTAACTTTGAAAAACTTTGATAAATTTAATTCGCGTCAGAAGGGATTCAAAAGACGTACTCATTACAATCGATACTTCGGTGCCATCTGTCTTGTATAAACTGTGAAGGTAATTATTAGAAGCAGAACTTTTCAGGAATAGAATACTACAGAGTTTAATAATCAACAACTCAACTGGGAGTTTTATCCGTAAACCCAAATGCAAACGAAGGATTATGAAAGATTGAAGTGGGTGCATTTAGCCAGTACATGGAAGCACTTTTGCACTAAACAGCTAGAAATTCAGAACTCACAGAAATGTGAGTAGGACCAAAGAAAAATTACTGTTTTTAAATACTAGACAGAGTTGCGGGAGTTTAGCAGTATTGTGTCATCCTGTTTAATACGGATCCTATTTACCGGAGGGCTTATGTATTGATCCTTGAGAAAATGTCACAAGCCTGTCAGCCACCTCTAGTCCTCGTCAAGGTATGGTGGGACACTAAAGGGCTGCAAGACTGGTTTCATTTTTTAAAAACTTGATGATAGCATTGCGACGTAAATATTGATGATGAATCATGACTCCATAAGGTGGAAAGGTTCACTATATTTACCAAAGCTTTTATGGATACTTTAAAATCATATTCAATGGTTATTAAGGCAACATCATTCTGGTACTTTTTCCCATCCAGTTCGGTACATATTTTCTCCCCTCCCTTAAGTAACTGCTGTGCTCCCAGGAGCACGGGTGGTCTGAGGCGTTCGCTTCAGATCTTTCTTACCAGATGGGCTTCGCTCAAATCCCGGATTAGGTATGCCTCTCCACTCTTTCTCGCTCTGCCTGTTCCCTGAAACTTGCGGCCCTAAATTAGGGAGGGATACCGCTTATAGCCATAACAGTTCCACATAGTGACTGTTAGACCCCGATAGAGAACAAATATACAATGCTTCATCAAAGGATATATGATAATTTTATTATGATTACACGGCCGTACCAGAATAATATGACCACCCCCGTAATCACAATGTACCAGCCCAGGCCCATCACAGAGTGCACGTGACAAGGTTGACCACACGGAGATATAAGCGACCGGCAAGGACAGATGAGCCATAGTGCGTTGCGGGAGGACAATGGGCAGAGGTAGTGATTTGAGGGACGCTCAAAAAGAAAGTATTCTCGGCTGCCGCATCAAGGGTGGAAGCGTCTCAGAAGCAGCAGACTTCGTGGGTTATCCGCGAGGTGGTGTAGTAAGGGTGTACCAAGAATGGACCACTGGTACTCTACCTCCCGACGCCATAACTGTGGAGCTCCACAGGCCATCAACCCCAGATGACTGGTAAACGCATTGACTGGTAAACGCAGTGACTGGCAAAGGCCGATCGGCGCGCTACAGGGCAGCAATTTACCACGAAAAAGAATGCTGGGGCACCCAGATACGTGTCGCCGATAACAGTAGAGCGAATCCTGTTACCCATGGGTCTCCGGAGTCCACGCTGCTTTAAGACGATCATGTTAACCCAGGTCCATCGGCAACGACATCTGCAATTCGCATGAGACTACCGTCATTGGACAGTGGAAGAGGAGGAAAAATTTCTTCTCCGACGGATCAAAGTTTCTGCTCTACAGAAGTGACGGACGGTGGCGGATACGGCGTCAGACACACAAGAACGAACACCAGGACACGCTTGTCGGTCAAATAAAGGCCGGCGGTGGCAGTGTGCATGTCTGCTGGATGATTTTCTGGAATGAACTGGAACCGCTAGTACCACTGAATGGGTACCTGAACACCAATCGCTACCTGTTCATCCTTGCTAACCACATGCGTCCCTCCATGATGGACGTTTCTCCTGGTGGTGATGCCTACCAGTAGGACAGTGCGCCGTGCCATGTCGCTAAGTGTGTGCGTGACTGGCTCCAAGAACACAGCAACGAAGTCTCAGTTCTCACTTGGCCTGCGAAATCCCTCGACCTCAATCCCATAGCGCACTTGTGGGACTATTTGGATCAACGAGATTCGACGTGCCGATCCAGCTGCCGTTCGAATGAGTACGTGTACTTCGGGCAACCATCCAGGGCATCATTACGTCAATGCCACGCCGTTTCGCAGCTGCCATCCGGGCCAAGGTGGGTGGTTCCCATTATTAGGTAGGTGGTCATATTATTCTGATGAGACTGTGTATTTTCTATATAATCAGAATACTTATATTATGATTACTTTCCTTCTATTACATTCAGCTGTTTAATTGCTGATCTACAAGATCAGAACTAATCCAATGAAAAAGTTTGACTCCGTTCTAGTTTTGCTTGCATAAAACCATCATGTGACCAAGATCGCTTCTTTTAATTTGGAGTTCAAAGCAGTCGCCTGTCTCTAATTTAGAACTACTGCTTTCAGGAAGGGGCAGATCTGTAAGCACACTCCCTATGCTTCATCTGAGACTCGAACATGTCAAGCGAATCCTCAGAAGTCACCTGGAAGTGAAAGATGATTGGTTTTCATTCTGATTGCTTACGTTATTCAGTGTTGGTAGAGATGAACTAACCGAACCGTTAGAATTTAAAAATTAAAACTTCAGAACACATATTTGGATGTCTGATGTTGACTAAAACAGGATGTCCAGTGAAATCCTTTCTCAGCCCTGTAACTTTAGAACGACGAGAGCTATAGCCATAAAAATGGTGTCTAGGTATAGTTAAGTGGCTAGACGCTATTTGATGAGACAGCTTACAGCGCCTCGTAGTGGCAAAGTCAGGAGTTAGCGTGCCGATCTCGAAAACTATGCGAGATACGTGAAAATAGTCAATTACAAAGTTGTAGAGCAGCAACGATTTAATACGAAAAGACACCTTGCGTACATGAATGCTAAGAATAGAACGCGTACAACTCTCGTTTGTTTGTACGCGAAGTCGAAACCTGTTACGTCACGAAACGCGTCAGAAAGGGGATAATATCGCCTTCCGCGAAGCACTAGCCAGACCCGTGGCCCAGTGCGCGTTCTTCGCATGCGATGGGACCTTGGTTCGATCCCGTCGGGTCCATGCTATAGTCACTGAATGTAAGAAACGAGTGGACTCGGTGGCGATCGTGACAATTCGTCTCGCATCGACTAACCAACTCAACTCAACCCACGATTGGTATGTCAGTGGCATGCAATTTCTGTGATATGCACATAAGTATGGTACGTAATACCTTTTCGGCAGGTATAAAAGAGAGTTCCCGAGGTGTATGTCAAATCTCGCGGTCAGGGAGAAATATTCCAATGATGAGTATTGCGAGATGTTGCTCCTATACGGTGAATGTGGTCGCAATGCAAGAAAGGCAGAACGGCTATATCGTGAACGTTTTCCTGCAGGACCGCATCCGCCATGGAATACCATCCTCAATGCTGTTAATAGATTAAAGGAGACGGGCTGCGCGACCAAACGACCTCGATCCGGCAGACCAGCTGCTGTAGGCCGTCAAGTGCAACCAGAGGATGTCTTAGCATACGTCCTCAACAATCCTGAGAGCAGAACAAGAGAGGTTAGTGCAGAGTGTGACCTCTCAAAAAGCCGCGTATGGCAAATCCTGCGGCGGTCAGGTGCTCATCCGTTCCGTCCAACACCGTTGCAGGTACTACAGCCAGGGGATGCTGAGCGATGTTACGACTGGTGTAACTTCATCATGAACAAATTAGAGGTCCAGCCAACGTTCCTTGCCGATATTATATGGACAGATGAGGCGTGTTTTAGGCGTAATGGCGTCTGCAATAGGCAGAACACCCATTTCTGGGCGCTGGAAATACTATGCTACTTAAAACTATTCACCTCATGGCAAATCCTAATAGAGGAGGCATCCCCCCCATTGAGAGTATACCAATCACTACTACCTTTCTATAATCATTTATAAAATCGCCTACCAGTTCGTCACCAGGTGCGGTGGTTCATTAATGTTTGGTGTGCCATTTTCAAGGACAGCCTCATCGGACCTGTGTTTTACTAGGGTAAGTTAACGGGAGCCCGATACTTGGAGCTTCTACAGTACGTATTACTCAATCTTTCGGACAACCTGCCATTGCCTCAACTGCGGAATGTTTGGTTCCAACATGACAGCGCCCCTCAGCACCAGCCAGGAAACCTAAGAAGGTACCTGGTCGAGACATTCGAGCAACAAACCATCGGCTATAGTGGTTTCGTAGAGTGGCTTGCACGCTCACCGGACCTCACCCCATTGAACTCCTTCCGGGGCCATCTCAAAGAGCAGGTGTATCAGACCCCTCCGACAACGTTGCAGAACCTTCGACGCCGTATAACTGATGCTTGGTCCAGCGTGTCACCTGACATGCTGCAAAATCTGCAGCGTGAGATTCAATCTAGAGTCCAAATGTGTATTGTGGCTGACGGAGAGCACATTGAGCACCGACGGTAAATGAGCCTAGTGACAACTTATTGCTCCTTTCCGACGCGTTTCGTGACGTAACACTGTTAGACGTCGCGAAGAAATAAACGAGCGTTGTACGTGTTCTATTCTTAGCATTCATGTGCGCAAGGTGTCTTATCGTACTAAATCGATGCTGCTCTACAACTTTGTATTTGACTATTTTCCCGCAGCTCGTATAGTTTTTGAGATCGTTACTCTAACTCCTGACTTTGTTGATAGGAGGCGCTGTAAGTGGTCCCATTGAATAGCGCATAGCCACTTTACTATACCTAGACACCAATTTTATGGCTATAGCTGTCGGCGTTCGAAAGTTAAGAGGCTGAGAAAGGACTTTACTGGGCACCCTGCATAAAGCAAAGTGACTATTCATATATTTTATAATTTGTATGACATACCTGTATCTACTAAATAACTTGCGGCAACGCATTTGTTTTCTGGACTAGTACAGATATTGCGTGTACAAGCGCTGGAGAATTTGATTGCGCCTGCCCGGTGGCACAGTGTTCAAAGCGATGGCTTCTGATCATTCGTCCGAGATTGTTCCGGGTTCGAATCCCGGTGAGCGATGGATGTTGTGTTTTTCTTTCGGAAACTGGCTCTCAATGTGTTACTTGTCCAACAATGGCTCTCTGTGTACATTGGTCATTTAGGATACTGTAAAAACCATGTTTGATGTGTACTTGTTCACAATGTGTTACTTGATCAACACGAGCTATCTCTGTGTAAATTGATCAGCCGCCCCGGTGGAGCAGTGGTCTAAGCGATGGCCTCTGATCATTCGTCCGAACGGGGTCCGGGTTCGTATCCCGGTGAGGCATGGATGTTGTGTTTTTCTTACGGTACTGGCTCTCTCCCTTCCCTGGAACCAGTGACCCTAAATTAGGGACGGGCGACTGCCTATAGCCCATTGAGTTGCTCACGGTGGGTTAGTCGTGTTTTTCTGTGCTCCTCAAGTTTTCGTCGGTGTGTGTTATTTTTCTTCGTTGTCAGTGTTCTATTTCGTGTGTGTGTTGTGTGTGAAGGTCCCGTGTTTCTTTTTATATGCCTGCCGAGCTGGTAAGTGCTTATTTTGATTAGTTATCCTTATTCTTCTGCCTCGGCCAAGCTGGCTAAGGGCTAAGCTTCTCCTCTCCATTGCAAATGGCGGCATCCGGGGAGAATGACGTCCTAACCCTTGCTACCGGAAATGATGATCTCCCGATAACAGCTTCTCTAAATACTACTACCAATGACGAGTCTATCTCGATAAACCACTCCTCCTTGCAGCCTTCTGTTGCTGCCTTAATATCGGATATCGCCTCTTCTTCCAAGTCTCCCAGCGGTGATACGATGTCCTCTCTGAAAGCTAATGATGACGCCATGGATGTTTCGCACTCCATGCCGGAATCATCTCCAAAGCAACGTACATCTACCCTCTCATATGCTGACGTAACCGCATCTACGTCGGACCTTCCCAGTCTTCTTTTTCACCTGGACAATATGTGATGACGCATAATGCCGAAGTCATTGAGGTTGTCCTTAAAGAAGATACCCCTTCTTTGCTGAAATTCCTTCAAACTATGGAGGATGGTGTTGTGTTTCCGAGCCTGAGAAATACAAAACTCACTGCATATACTGCTGCTCTTCGAGAGATTGTTCCTGCATCAGCCATAACTCATGTGGGCAGGAAGACTTACAAAGTAGTTGTTTACTTCTCTACTGTTGCCCATTCCCTACATGTACTGACCAAGGGCATCTCAATTGGTGATCGTCACATCCATGCCGAACCTGTTTCACAGAGTTCCGTTGTTGTAAGTTTCTCACCAGTTCCACCTGAAGTTTCAGATGATCTCTTGATTGCCGCTCTTCTTCCTTATGGCCGGATAATTGGAGGTGTAACTACCTACTCTTCGTTTCCAGAGGTGCCAGAAGATAGATACCTACTCGGGTTTCGCCGCAATGCTCGTGTGGTCTTCCCTTCAGAGGAGCACATGCTGCGTATTCCACTCACTTTACGTGTACGCTGCTACACGCACATTAGAGATAAATTCATCACAGTGGGCTCCGTCTGTCCGAATTGTAAAGGCACGGGACATCCCCGCGCTCTATGCCCTCATAATGCGAACACTCTTTCCAAGTCAACAGCACGACCTTCTTCCTCTTTGTCACGTCAATCGGCTTCCTCTTCTGGTGCTAAAGACCAGCAACAGCAGACTTCCTCAAAAAGTAGTGATGCAGCAGTTGGTCAACCGACGTCTACAAAAAGTAGTGAGACAACCGTTGGTCAACCAACGTCTACCAGAAGTAGTGAGACAGCCGTTGGTCAACCGACGTCTACCATAAGTAGTGAGACAGCCGTTTGTCAGCCGACGTCTACCAGATGTAGTGAGACAGCCGTTGGTCAGCCAACGTCTACCAGAAGTAGTGAGACAGCCGTTGGTCAACCGACGTCTACGGGTAAACCCTCGACCTCGGGTGATGCATTGGCGCCCCCATCATCTCTTCAGTCGAAAGAGGCATCAATTGTTAATCCCAAGTCTCCTTTAGAGATGGTTGATGACGATTCTCGTCATACTGCCACACCGACCGTTGAGGTTGTTTCTTCAGTTCTTTTTAAAATTGCCGGAAGTTCCAATTCCGGTTACAGCACAAAGTCGTGGACGGGCGAAGCGACGTAGAACTTCACGCGCTCAGAATAAGAAGTTTAGAATGACAACCACCCTTAGGGCAGGACGTGATCCTTCTAGTAGTCAGATGCTCACGTCTGAAGGCTCTATGGAATCTGATACAGATGATGGAACAATTATTCCGATATCCTGTGAAAACTTTTTACATATTCTAGAGGCATCCTCTCTTCCACAGACACCTGTGTCTGGAGAAAAGGTGTATGCGTTCCTAATAAGTCCCCGTAGAGACAAGCTGTCTCGCAATTTTTTGGAAGGTTACTCCCACTGTCTGTCTGACCATGAATCAAATGTTGGCGATACATTCTCATTTACGCACCGTTCCGGGCAGAGATCTGGGTGGTCCCTACTGGGCAAAGAAGTTCCGTAGCCGTCTGGCCAAGTTACAGAACGCAGCCGACAACATCCTCCAACCATCATCAGACTATTCTGTTCAAGACAGTCTCACTGAATAGTAGGAGTATGTGTACCCCTTTGGCTAATGCTTTAGCGTATGAAGACGTCCACCACCTCAAAGCAGATCTCCTAATTTTGCAAGAGACAAATTGTCTCTCCACTTCACATTTCCATCGCTGGAGGAGATGGGACTATCAATTTCATCACGCATATAGGCTCTCTCTTCGTGGAGGTTGAGCGATTGGTGTACATAATAGATTTCGTCAAGCACTCTCCTCTGTTAAAGTTCATAACCTGTGCCGAGATTTATTGCAGCGACTCACTTTCGTCCTAGATGGACAACGATATTTAGTTTTCAACATATATATTCCATGTTCATCTACACATCTAACGTTGTTATTTTCGTCGCTCCGCACTGCACTTCAGTCAGCATTACCATCAGATCATGTGCTCATTGGAGGAGACTTTAACTGTACACTTCAACCAGAACTCGATCGCGCTCCTTCGAGGATTGAACATCGTTCACGTCTTGTGGAGCAATTGCGATCATTAGTGTCTGATTTTGATTTACATGACGTGTTCCGACGATTGCATCCGACATCCATTTCACATACCTGGAGAGCTGCATTTGCATCCTCCTCTCTTTCTACCAGGCTGGATCGATTTTACGCTTCTGCTCCGTTATTGCCCATTACAAAGGATTATATGCACTCTCCTACAGCTTCTTCGGATCATTGGCCCATCACTATCTCCTGTAACTCTTCATCTCGTCTTCATGTTAGGTCTCGGTCATGGACACTAGACACTTCTCTCCTAGCTGATGAGAATATATGCACTGAGATCAGAGATCTTCTTGATCATATGCGAGAGGGCCTGTCCACTGCACCTTGTGCCATCAATTACTGGCTCGAGGTAAAATCTTACCTAATTTATCTTCTTAGACGTCATTCCTTCTCCGAAGGCACGAAGCGCTCCATGGAAGAGCAAAATCTCCGAAACATCCTGTTACAGCTTGGTGCGAGTCATCCCATGTATACAGCTTACCAAACGGATCTTAGAGCACTTCTTGAGCCTCGTGCACGTCAGGTAATTCTTCGTCTCCGTTCAAAACATCTATCACCAGAGGACTGCTCCTTTGAGTTTCTATCCGCGTTAGAAGAAAAACGCCGCTCGTCGCATCAGCTTCGACTACTTCGGCGGCCTGATGGTGAAATCACCTCTGATCCGGATGCAGTTTGCTCTCAGGTTCGTCGATATTTTACTATCAAATACAGTGAAACTCCTCAGCCTTCTGTTTCTGCTTCTGCTACTTTACTCTCTGCTCTTCCCCAAGTTCCTTCCAATCTCTCTGATTCCCTTTTACAACCTATTTCGCAGACTGAACTTCGGATCATTCTAGTCTCTCTAAATTCCCGTGCTGTCCCAGGTCCAGATGGCTTTCCGCTCCTTTTCTACCGTACTTTTCTCCCTTCGTTGCTTCCATTTCTTCTCGCCGCTTTCAATGCTGCTCTTTCTTCCTCTTCTCTTCCGAGGGGTTTCACAGAGGCTCATATGGTGTTATTTCCCAAGAAAGGCGATCTGCTTGACTTGGGAAACTGGCGTCCTATCTCGCTACTAAACATTGACTATAAACTCTTCACTAAACTCCTTTCCAGTCGACTCAACCAAGTTCTTCCATTTATTCTTTCTCCCGACCAGACCTACACGGTTCCTGGTCGGTCCATCACTTCTAATCTCAATATCCTTCGAGATCTCCTACATCTGGCTCGTACTAACTCTGAACCACTTGCCCTCTTTAATCTTGACCAAAGAGCTGCTTTCGACAATATCTCACATTCGTATATTTCTGCTGTTCTTATTGCTTTCGGCTTTCCTTTTGCTTTTGTTACCTCTATTCTTGCCCTTTATCAGGACGCTGCTTTCCATGTCAAGACGGCCGTCTTCTTGACTGCACCTATTCCTTTTCGGCGAGGCATTCGGCAGGGTTGCCCACTTTCTGGGCAGCTCTTTGCCATTGCTTTTGAGCCGTTTCTTCGGTCTGTCCATCGAGCCTTTATAGATGCACTGCCACCGCCTACTGCAAGTACTAGGCACTTTTCTGTGACATACTCTGCATATGCCGATGACGCGACCTTTTGTGTAAGGACAGACGCTCAATTCGACATCTTGCTCCAGATTTACGATCAATATTCTTCATGTTCAGCGGCATCACTTAATACATCCAAGAGTGCAGGCCTATGGAGCGGAGAGTGGGCCTCTAGGACTGATACCCCGTGGGGCGCCTCATGGACTGTTTCATCCCAAAAATTCCTTGGGGTCCATCTCGGAGTCCGTCTTTCTGCTCAAAATGAAACATGGAATGCTCTCAGAACACGCCTTACTCGAACTGCTGCATTCTGGCGAGGTTCCCAGTTTTGTACTCTTACTTCTCAAGAGCTAGAATAGCTCAGACTTATATTCTTTCACCATGCCTATATGCATGGTCAGCAGAACGTATGCCCATTTATCACCTCAATGAAATCACTCGAATCATCTCAACGATAATATGGAACAGGTACCATTGGATCCAGGTCTCCACTCTCTGTCGTCGAGTCACTGATGGAGGTATTTCACTGCTGGAAGTTCGCACCTACTATAAAGCACATAAAGTGGTTTCTTTCCTGCGGCTACTAAGTGCACCAGAGTCGCCAGTTACGCTCCTTAGAGATGTCATGATATCGCCTAGGAATCCACGAATCACTTTCATCACGTATCTTCTAATGGATCAATCTCCTTTTTTTCATTCTAAACTTTCCCCTTTCTACAAAGAGGTCCTTTCCTTTCTCCGTTCTCTACCCCTCTTCCGTGCTCCACCGGCTTCCACTACTGAACTATTAGCTGAGCCCCTGTTCTTTTCTTCCATCCTTCATCCCCCTAATGCTCCCTACTTTACTGACCTTTCCTGGCTCCCCGCCGGAATAGTATCTGTTCAGGATCTAATTTCTCCAGATCTTTCTTGGAAACCCTTCTCTGATCTGTCCCCCCACATCTCCCCTACCTCTTCCTCTCTTTCGCTGTATGATTCCTTCCGTTCTTCAATCATTACCCTCTTCCCTAACCTTGCCTCTCAAGCTGGGTTAACTCTTGTTCCTTCTGCCTCTCTTCTTCTTCCCTTTTTCCTTTCCGTTCGAGGCTCATCACTTCCTCTCTCCAGTTTTTCTGTCTCGTCTCATCACTTCCTCTCTCCAGTTTTTCTGTCTCGTCTCATTGATCCACTGTATGCTACACCATTGATGATTCCAGATGTTCCGAATGTCGCCCTTTCACAAGTGTGGTCCATGTCGTCTTATTCTCCACTATCTATTCCAGCAGAAAGAAACATCCAATGGTTGTTTCTTCATCGGCGGTTACCAGTTCCTACCAAATTATTCAGGATGACGCTTGTTGATTCGCCTAACTGCATGTTTTGCTCTACGATTGCGGATGTAGATCATGTGTATCAACATTGCACAGTGCTTCTTCCCTTGCTACATCTGACCTTCACTACTGCACAGTGCCTTAGTACTAATGATCTCTCCTTCTCAGCCTATAGCACGCTACTCAGTTCAAGTACTCCGCCTATTCCTATATCAGAGTCATGTGCTTATGTATTCATATTAGCAAAACATGTGATTTTTTGCTACTATCAACAGCTACGTTTCTACCCCTATACAGCCTACCATCTTTCAGGCGGGAGCTGCGATGTGCAGTCAGTTCCGGAACAGAATGATTTCACGCTTGAGGCTTGCTTTCACTGTTGCTAAGGCTGCGAATCGAATCCCACACTTTATGTCAGTGTGGTCACCTTTTCGTCAATGGTTTTCTGGTCCATCAGAAGACCTTAGACTTTTGTTCTGACTTCTGTGAAATTGGTTGGACTAATTGAAGTATAGTTTTGTGATTATCGTGTTCTTAGGAGCCCTTGTCATCATTGCTTCTTAATGTTACTGCACGTTTGCATGTTTCTCACCAACAAGGTCCTGTAGGTGAGTTTCTTGTTATACCACAGGCACTTAGAATAAGTTTAAAGTTTTTTTTTTCGGCACTTTCCTTATGTCTGCCGGAGTTTATAATATATGGTTTTTGCTCACGGTGCTAAGCCACTGTTTGATAGTGTTTAAATTGTATTATTGATTTTGCACAGTGTGGTTTTTGATCATGTTACATGTACATAAAGGGATATGATCAGTCGATTACACCATGTTCTGCAAGGTTTAGCACTTTTGTAGTGCAGGGGGTAATTTTTCATCATTCGGTTATTTGTACTGTACCTGAAGTATAGTTGCTATGCCAAAAGCTCAGTTTTGTATATACTAATGTACTTTCCTAATTGGACTGTAAAATTTATGTTTGGCACATTTCGCATTTTGGGTCACGATTACATGTCTTAAGTTTTATGCTCATGGTGCTGAGCAAACGCTTTGATAGTATTTCAATTATATGTTAATGTTACACACTGTGGTTTTTCTCATGTCACATGTGCCTAACAGGAAATAATCAGTCTATTAGATAATGTTCTGCGCTGTATTGCATATTTGCTGTACAAAGAGTCAGTTTCATATTTTCATTATTTGTATTGTACCCGAAGTATAAATTTTCTGTAAAACGCAAGTTCTGTTTGTACTAATATACTTTACTCTTTGCACTGTGAAATTTACAGTTGTACCATGGAATTGTAACTCCTTATTAGTGTCTTCCCTATGCCGTTGCATCTTGTGTACATATGTTGTTGTTCATTACAAGTTAATCTATAGCACTGTGATTGAGGCACTTGTTTAAGCCTAAGTAATAGTTCTTTTTGTAATTTGACAGCGTTTCACAAGAGAGATATTGCATTCAATTTGTATAGAGTTCACACCATCATTGTGGATAGATCATTTATTCGCTTATCTTTCAGATACTGAAAAGTATAAACCTTCTGCTATTTACTTCTTTTTTTCAAGATTGCTCAAAATATACATGTTTGTTTTTGCACTGGAAAATTTATAGTTATACCTTGTACTGGTGTTCACCTATTAGAGATGGCACTCTGCTGATGCATATTGAGAACATATGATGTACATAGAGTAAGTCAACCCTTAAGTCAAGTATTGTCAGTGTTATGAATTTGCTTACATTGTATATAGTGCATCCACATAGTGTAAATATCTCATCATCATTGTAAATAGGTCATCTACTTGTTTATCTTTTGGTAACTGTTAAGCACAGGCCATCTGTATCTTCCTGTCCATGTTTGCTCCAAATAAAAATTGTTGAAGCTCACGGTGGTCGTTAAACCTCCAATCAAAAAAAAATTGATCATTTGGCATGCTGTAAAATCCATGTTTGATGTATACTTGTTCGCACTGTGTAACATGATCAACACTGGCTATATCTGTGTAAATTGATCATTTGGCATGCTACTGTATAAAATATATGTTTGATGTATACTTGTTCGCACTATGTTACATGATCAACACTGGCTATATCTGTGTAAATTGATCATTTGGCATGCTGTAAACCCTGTATGATATGTACTTGGTGACATGCAATATCTGTACCCTGTTTATGTCTGCCTGTTTGCTATGTCTCTGTACCACCAGGTCCAATAAATCATTTAAAAAACACCCAATAAAAGGAAAAATATAGTGATAACTCCTCGAGGCTTCAGACTGTGATAACATGTTCGATGAAAAAGATATAACATCTGCATTCCCAGGAACAAAATCTCTCCGAGATTTTCTCATAACCAGATATGGCATTCTTTGTCTCTGCGCATATTATATATCACTACGCTCTCTGAGTTCCATAGCCTTCACTGCTACGGTGTTTATTTCTGTGCGAAGCTCTTTTCACTTACCTGACCATCAAACCATAGGACAGAGGATACTATGGCAAAGAGTTTCTGCATTCGATAGCAGTCCTGGCAGCTGATATAGAATGTAGCCATCATCAGTTCAACACATTTTGCGTGGTGTTTAGATTTCAAAAATGATTCAAAATATTGCAGCTGCTGAAACAAAGGTGATATCTCATACCACTGATTTTAAATAATATTTTCGCTGTTTTATATATATATATAATTACGTGAAACCCGCTCTTCACCGATGGTATATCCGGTAGTTTACAGTAAAACAAAGTCGATAGCACGCGCCATCCAAAACCATGTCTGTGACGAAACATAAGAAAGACGTTTAATTATTTACTGAAGACTTTACTTGCAGTACTAACTGAATTAAAAAGTTTTTTTAAAATACCGATAACAAATCTCCTTCTTTTATATTTAGCACATGCTAAATGTTGAGTTTGAGATTAATCAAAGAAGAACATCTGGTAATCAACAGTGCTTATTGTGGAAAGACATACGTTCATAGGACGGGATGTTTTTCGTTCTATTGTTTCGTTTACGAAAACTATAGTACGGAGGTAAAATAATTTTTTCAACTTTTAATCATTGCGTACATTAATAGAATCCTTTTGTGCTATATACACTATCCTACCATTATTATCTGGACACCTAGATGTCTACAAATAATTTTAATTTACAGAAAGTTTATAATAGTGTGCCGAAAACTTTGGCTCTTATGATGGCCTCTATTCTTCGGAGAATAAATGTCCCTATTTTTTTGGTAATACTCACCATAATGTACAGCAATTTGGCTTAGAAAGCAGTGACCAGTTCAATTGTTTTGGCTGGAAGATCTCTTCGTCCACGCCCCTGATAATCTAGTTCGCCCCCAGAAGTTCTTCATAGCGTTCGGATAAAAACTATGAGCTGGACAGCCCAACTTTACGACGCCAGTGTCCTTGAACGAATTTGTAATAAAGCTAGTCGCATGATATGGTTCGATGTCCTACTGACAAAGGTATGATCTTTCTCCAAAGTACTGTCACAACGGTGGTAGTGAAAAATTGTCCACGATGTACAGGTAAAGCTCAGCATTCATAATTTTGTCCTGAACGACTACTGATCCCAAGCAAAACCACTAAAAACAGTTACATATCATCATACCGCCTACACCAAACTTCATTGTCAGAATGATAGAACACGGAAGGTAACTTTCTTCCTGCATCCACCACATCCAGGAACGACCATCAGACTAGTAGTTGACTGTGTACAGTAGCTCATCCGGAAAAAGCACAGTTTTCTGTTGGTCTACAGGAGAAAGTCAACGTTCCTTACGTCCTGATAATCGGCGTATTCTATTAGTCGAAGCGATTGTCTGCTTGTGGATGATAGCTGGTAGACCGTGTAAATCCGTGTAGTGCAGAGTCCTATGCACTGAACTGGTGCTAACATTAATCCCAATAGTCTCACATAGGATTTGACAGGTACCACTGTCCTATGTGAAACTATTGGGACTGATGTTAGCACCTCTGTTTGGGTTTGACAGTTACCTCTGTCAGTTACCACTGTCAAACCCAAACAGCCTCCTTCACAATGTCATTTCAAACAGCGTCGTGAACAATGTAGTGGTGCTAACATCAGTCCCAGTAGTCTCACGTAGCGTTTGACAGTGATAACCCATGTCGTGCAGCGTCACGCACATTGCGCTGTTGCTAACATCAGTGCCAGTAGTCTCACATAGGGTTTGGCAGTGGTTACCTATGTCGTGCACCGTCATGTACACTGTACTGGTCTTAAGATGGGTCCTGATAGTCATATATAGGGTTTGAGCGATTTTAGACAATTCTGAATTACATTCTAAGCGAGCCGTTATGCATGTCTTTCTTATCACATTCTATTAACTTTGCGCTATTGCTGGACCATAACTTAGCATATCACATCACCAACAGTCGACTTAGGAATCTTCAGTGCCGCTGAAATATCACGTACGGGTCGATTTCATATATGATATCCCATTATCAATCCCATCCGGAAATCGTTCTCTTTGTCAATCGAAGTATCTTGCATTTACAATCGTCATGGTCTAAAGAGAATATCTATATTTGGATCTGTGACCTCGTACTTGCGTAGTATATAAATCATTTTCAGCAGAAGGCGTACGGATATCCCTTTTAGGGCAGTGAATTATTTATGAATTAATTTTACTATCTATGACTTATAGCTACTGTTCACTCAATGCCTTCTAGTTTTTATTCCTTTTGTCTCGTAGTGGGCTTTCTATTTACTTCGCTGGTATAGAAGTTTCGCTGGTCAGTGAACCAACTTGCTAGTGCACTGAGCAGAAGCCAATGCCGGATGAACTGAGTAAGCGCAGTCAGAAACACACACACACACACACACACACGTATACAAACGTTCGCGCGAGATTCGTTTTCCTTTTTCGAAACATTTCGAAATGCTTTCATACTTGTGAAAGTAGGACTGCACGTGATGATTAATCATATTGCAAATGAAAAAATAAAAGAGAGGGTTGCTGTTTAAAAAACTAAAACACACACAGGGGGATGTATTACAAAACGACAGCTGATTTAACGGGAACAAAAGGCCCTGCGGTTTGAGAAGTAATGCGTTATCTGGAACAGGTGTGAGCCAATCAGAACCGAAAAATATCTCTCTATCTACATGCGCACACACACACACACATATATATATATATATATATTTATACATACATATAGAGAAGAGCAAATGAGACAGATATAAGTGCAAATTTCCAAGCAGTGCGAGAGTAAAGTAGCTCAAAAAAATGTTAATCAAGCTAACAAAAGCCTGGTTCGCGAAAACATTAGTTTCTTTGGAAGATTTCCTTTCGCTGTTGGTCGCGACTGGGGAATTCATAGGGATGCTTTTATCTTCGACTCACTCGAATAGCAGCTCCGAGTTCCCACAAAAGCCTTATCTAAACATTTCCCTCATCGATTTTTCAATTAGTCGCTCCTCACACGTTCCATAAGAAAAGTGTATAAAATATTAGGCATGTTATTAAAATGACTTTGGCTTTTTCTGCAGTGCTCGACAATAATTGAATATCGCAGCTGACTCCCCCATTTTTACTGATACCCTCCCTATCCACTCCTGCTTTTCAGATTACGTGCCATACAAAGAGAGTTAAGTAGAGAAAGAAAACGTTTGGGGAGGAATATAAAAACTGCAGAAATCTTTATTACTGCTGCCAGGTTTTCCTATCAATCTATGGGCGAATATTTTTTTTCCTGTGTTTTCTAAGGCTGCATAGTACAGGAACATTTCAGTTTGTAACTTCTCCTTGTGTGTTGACAATTTCTAATGGCAATTTTTGTTCTCCATCTTTATTATTCCCGATAACTCGCACACACAAAAAAAGTGTTCATTCAGGGCATATACCACAGGAGAAGGAATAGTTTCTATATATCATTTATTTTACCTAAATTAGTATTCTAACGATTCTTTTTCCATACAGTTATTTTTCATGGTGTATAAAGCATTTTCTTCTCAAGTAACAAAAGCAACATCTGGCGATAAAAAGGAATTAGCCTTGACTTTTTTTTTAGTTTAAATTACTACTACAAATTTGAACACACCGTTGATTTTAGATATGCAACATATTGCTTTCAGAATGTGGTAGATAGGATATATGCGGGCAAACCGTTTTCTATACATCTGGGATTCTATAAATACAGATTTCAGGAAGCAATTCGGAAAATAACAGTGATAAAATTCCCGTTACGTTGCAGAAGAGACTTGTTTGTTGGGTTAAGAGCTTTCATACCGACGCAATGTTTAGAAATATGTTCATTCTTAAATTCATTGTTACTGATTTGTTATAAATATCATGAATGATTTTTGATCTCAAAGACTATACAGTCTTGTGACGATTATATATATTAAGATAATACAACGTATTTTGTCGCAAATATTTATTTTTTCAAGCCAACCATGGTTTCGCTGGGTATTGACCTAGCTTTATCAGGACGAATGGCACGCAAACATTCAAATTGTATATGACATCATAAATGGTGTTTACAGTCACGTTTGATAGAAATGGCGTGGATGTCATGTCATTAACAAGTTGCGAAGGCTTCTGATATACACTGCCGGACAATTGCTAAGGACGGATGACAATAGCAACGATAGCAACCATAAAATGGAAGGCAGGAAAATGTGGAAATTAGCATAAGTGCGGGATACAGTAAGACGTGTTGTGCGTATGCAAATTTTGGATTGCCGAACTTGTTCGTGACGTCATAGCGCTGATAAGAGATATAAAGGATTTGACACGTATTGATTGTTGTTGTTCAAACGCAAAGTTGAAAGGGAAAGAATCAATTGACGAACTTGCAATTTTCAGTATGTCTTCCCGACATCACCTAGATGATTTTACGCGTGGCCATATTATTGGCAAGATTGAAGAAGGGCGAAAAATAACAGATGTTGCCAGGGAGTTCGACGTCAGCCACAGTGTTGTTTCAAGGTTTTGGAAATCATTTCAAACAAATGGAGAGTGTAGCAAACGTCACGGGTGAGGTCGTGTTCGCAGTACGACACCTGCAGAAGATTGGTACATAGTGACACAAAGACACCGGCGCAGCACAGCTAGTGAGGTAGCAAATCAGTTTATGGCTGCTACTGGCAAGAGGATCTCCCGAAAAACTGTCGCCAGACGTTTGCATGAAAGAGGACTATACGCCCGCCGTCCTGTTGTGTGCATCCCATTGTCCAGACGTCACCGTACCGCCCGTTTGCAATGGTGCCATCAACATCGCAATTGGACTGATAACGACTGGTCTGCTGTCCTCTTCTCAGATGAGAGTAGATAGAGTATATCGTCTGATTGTCGACGACAACTGATCTGGCGTGATAGTGGTACTGCATATTGTCCAGCAAACATACAGGAAAGGGACCGATATCCGACATGTAGTGACATGGTATGGGCTGGCATCATGATCAATAGCCGTACGTCCCTCTATGTGCTTCCAACTGGGACTATGACTGGCCAATGATACATTAATGATGTTCTGCTACCTCATGTTCGTATGTTCCGTGGTGCTGTCGGTGATGAATTCATTTTCATGGACGACAACGCAACATGTCATCGAACAGTCGCTGTCCAGGAGTGTCTTGAGAGCGAGGATATTCAACGCCTCGTATGGCCAGCACGTTCTCCAGATCTGAATCCCATTGAAAATATGTGGGATCCTTTGGGGAGGAGTCCTGCTGGTTGCCAATGCCCTCCAATAAACAAGGACACCCTCATCCGTGCACTGACAGAGGAATGGGATAAATTACCCCAACAGCTGCTTGATAATGTTGTGCAAAGCATGACACGACGTGTGGAATCTTGCATCGCCCTCCATGGTGGCCATATCCCGTATTGACATCTTACGACGGAACGCCTGCGGACGGTAATTGCATTTTTTTCACGTTTACGTATTCTGTACAAAATGGCCTGTTTGTCCCTTGAACACGTTCCAAAGCCTTCTGAATTTCAGAGCACAATAAATTGTCTTTCTTGTAATGTCCTGGCATTCTGACATTATTTTATTTCACTTGGCATCCAACCACACTTACTTTTTTATGCGCTATATAGCCGTTTATGATCCGTCCTTAGCAATTGTCCAGCAGTGTATATGGAAATCTCCAAAATATCAAGTTTGGTGGTTGAATCTGTTTTCTTAATTAGTTTTGCTTCTTCAAAGAGAAATGTATGGTCCTTTTCGTAACAGTGTTTAAGCATCGATGACTTCTTTAGGTCACAATTCCGAATGTAGGTCTTGTGCTCCTTCAATCGAAAACGCAAGACTCTACGGGTCTGTCCTATATACGAAGCGCCACATTCACATGGAATTTTATAAAATTCCATGAGACGGAAGGTATAGCCATGGGCATTCCACTGTCACCTATATTATATTAAATCTACATGCGTCGATTTGAAGAAAATAATTTCAAACTCGTGAAATTTGACTTATGGATTCGATATGTAGACGATACTTTTCTTCCGTGGAAAGGAAATCTTTCTGAAATTCCAGAATTAGTCAAACTTATAAATTCCATTGATCCTCACATTCAATTCAGCTACGAAACTGAAAATAATGGATGACCACCATTCCTTGACGTCTTGGTAACTTGCTCAAATGGATCTCTCGCAACCACAATTTATCGGAGGTCTTTCGCTGTTTTCTCACTTCCAAATGCCAAGTCCCATCACACTTGGCGACAAAAACTCAGCGACTTTTATAGTTGCGTATATCGCGCGATACATGTATTGTTCAGATAAAGACAGTTTGGAGACAGAATTTTTTTCTCTAAAACGTGTTGCAGTACAGCGAGGATAGAACCCTTCCATTATAGATAAGGCTCTAACAAAATTCCGGAAACCGAAGCCTATCTTCACGTTAACTCCTGTGATGCGTTCATTGCGAGAGAATTTTGCCATTATTCCATTTTCCCGTGACATTGCCTTCAAAATTTCAAAAATTCTTAAAACCTTTAATTTTAAGGTGATTTTTAAACGCATATACAAAATACAGGCTGCAGACAACTCAAAGAAGCATGGAGAGGTGCATGCTTGGTATAACCAGGAGAGATAAGAAGAGGAACTCGTGGATCCGAAAAATGACGAGAGTGGAAGACATCATGATCAGAGTTAAATCCCTGAAATGGCAATGGGCTGGACATACTGCCAGAAGGACAGACCATAGATGGACAGCCGAAATTTTAGATTGGATTCCAAGGGACAGGAAAAGACCCAGAAAAAGACCACATGGGAGCTGGGTGGATGAAATTCGTAAATATGCGGGAGTGACATGGAGGAGACTGGCACAAGACAGACCGTTGTGGAGGAAACTTGGGGAGACCTTCGTCCAGCAGTGGATTGATAATGGTTGACAATGATGATGATGATGATACAAAATAAGATTCTTAGGATCAAAGGACAATGTTGAAGATAAAACTCGTGGGGAATTTATCAAATTCCATGTGAATGTGGCGCTTCGTATGTATAGGACAGACCCGTAGAGCCTTGCGTTTTTGATTGAAGGAGCACAAGACCTACATTCGGAATTGTAACCTAAAGAAAGTCATCGATGGCTGAACACTGTTACGGAAAGGACCATATATTTCTCTTTAAAGAAGCAAAACTAATTGACAAACCAGATTCAACTACAAAACTTGATAATTTGGAAGCTTCCATATATATCAGAAGTCTTCGCAACTTGTTAACGACATGGCATCCACGCCATGTCTATCAAACGCGTGGAAGCATCTAACCAAAACACGTGACTGTAAACACCATTTATGATGTCATATATGTCTTAAAAGAAAAGTTTTTGATCAATGCATCCTTCCAGTGCTTACGTATTATGCATAGACGTGGGCCTTAACTAAAAGAGACATACAAAGGCTGCAGACAACTCAGAGCAACATGGAGAGCTGCATGCTTGGTGTAACCAGGAGAGATAAGAAGAGGAACTCGTGGATCCGAAAAATGACAAGAGTGGAAGACATCATGATCAGAGTTAAATCCCTGAAATGGCAATGGGCTGGACATACTGCCAGAAGGACAGACCATCGATGGACAGCCGAAATTTTAGATTGGATTCCAAGGGACAGGAAAAGCCCCAGAAGAAGACCACATGGAAGATGAGTGGATGAAATTCGAAAGTATGCGGGAGTGACATGGAGGAGATTGGCACAAGACAGACCGTTGTGTAGGAAACTTGGGGAGATCTTCGTCCAGCAGTGGATTGATAATGGTTGACAATGATGATGATGATACAATTTAAGCATTTACGTGCCATTCGTCCTGATGAAATTAGGTCAATACCCAGCGAAACCATGATCGGCTTGAAAAAATAAATATTTGTGACAAAATACGTTGTATTATCCTAAATATAGTGCAATCTCGGTTATACTTTGTATAAACACAAATTTGTCCACGCCCCTCACTCTGGAGTAAGACGCTTTTGCAACTAAGCTACACAGACAGAATGTATCGCTGGAGATCTGTCGTCTTGACACGTGCTTTACTTCTGTAGTACGTCACAACTTTTCTCACTTTTATACGAGATTCTGCGGTAGTTCCGATATTTTACTCTAGTTTATACATTCCCTTTTGTAATTCGGATACACTGTATGTAACTAATTTATACGTTTTTTGCGATTAGATGTTAAATTTTGCATTTCAGAATATCAAAAATACACGGTTCTTGAACTCTTTTATATCTTACCCGGCATGATACAACTTGGAGACAATCGGAACAGCGTTTCCTTTTTTTCTATTTTTTTATTTATGAAATAGGTAAGTAAAAATTCAGAGGTAAGTAAAAATTGTTCGGCACTTATACTTAATTAATAAAAGGACAATCTGCTTTGAAAAGAACGATGCTTTTAAGTGTCAGATGTGTAATACGGGTAATGAATACAAAACAAAACCATATTCAGATTTTCTACCTAGTACTTTAAAAGTAAGTTGCCTTTTTTACATAGACTGAAAATATGAAATCATACATAATTTCTTAAACTACGTTTTATAGTGAAATTGGAATAAAGTATTTAATACAAAAGACAAAATAGGCATCGGCTCTTAAAGTAGCAAATAGTATTCATGCATCTACGTATGTTTGTTTTATATTATAAATTAAGGTAATTGAAAATTGTGTGTGTGTGTGTGTGTGTGTGTGTGTGTGTGTGTGTGTGTTTAATTTATTTTTATTTTTGGATGCATTTAAATTTTTCCAATAATATTTAAGATTCTAAAACGTCTTTTGTGCATTCATTTTTAATGCCATTCCTTAGAAGAACGCATGGCCTATTTCCCCTCTATATACATACACAGAGTGGAAAGAAATCATAGTTTTTCTACCTAGCAACAAGTCGGCCGAAATTTGACCTGTATAAGAGCAGTCACATGACGATACATTGAGTCCACTAGATCACAAAACGTTCCCCAGGTATCTTGAACCATGGCTCCTGCAGCGATGTCCAAAATTCTGTCGCACTCCTGGGTGGAGAAGCCAAAATTACAAACTACCTTTTCACAGTATCCCAAATATTTTCTACTGGTTAAAAGATGCGGCAATTCCAGGGTGGGAACTTTTACGGAATGCGCTTCTAACCATGTCCTAGCAAACACACCTAGGTGGGGAGGTCGTATTGCCTTGCTGGAAGAGTTCGTTTTGCTGTTACCGGCAATGTCTGAAATTAGGGATCGTAGAGAATGCTTAGGAAATCTGTATAATCCCAAAAATGGGACGTAAAATTATGAAACGCTTAACATTCCACACATTTCCTAGGTATTCTATGCAATGCCAGAAGGCAAATTGGCAAAGTATAAAATGTTCCAGCCAGTGGATATTAAAGACGATGTAGATGAGAAAGTGGAAAGTTATGGGGTTAATATTTGGTGCACTCTTTGCTTCGAAACTGATAATGCTGTCGAAAGCAAAATTGAATCTAAATTGAGTCTGGAAATACAGGCCAAAAAAATTAAAATGAACTCTGACAAAAAGAAATTCCTCCTGCAACTTTGGAGGCCACTGTCTGAGTACCTATTCCTGACTTCGACAAGGGATTAGGTGACTCGCGTAATCTGTTGGCAATTATTTTTAGTGTGGCAGAAAACGGTTTTTACCGACTTGTAACTAACCGAGGAATCTGGAACCTACTCTATGCCAGGTCACAATTCGCTTTAGGTCCGAAGGACTTACTCAGAGTTGAAGAACCCGACCACGAAAGTCTTCTTATATCAGCTCCTATCGCTCAGTCTGCAGGAAGTGGACAAAGATTCCTGAAGTGTATGTACGAGACCAAGTGTCAAAATATGATGCTCTTGTGTGAAAAAGACAATTAAATGTAATTGAAAAGGCCATTCTGGCTGTCCTTGTTGCAACAAGTACGTCAGTGATGGACTTGTTCTCTTGTTTTTTCAGTAAGAAAATCGTATATTTTCCTTTGTATTTCTTCCTTGACTTTCATATACTTCTTTTCAGTAAAGGTCTTTTCATAATTCTGCCTCCGTACTTTGCCTAAACAGTACTTGTTTTTTTATATAATCCCTAGTATAAGGAAGTATATACAATATTAAAATGACATACAGCACATACACTGAAGTGCCAGAAAAACTGGTACACTAGCCTAATACTTGGTAGGTCCCCCACGGGAGCGCAGAACTGCAGAAATACGAAGGGGCATGGACTCCAATAGCTTCTGGAAATATGCTGTAGGCAATGCACACCATACTTCCTGCACAGCGTTCCACAAATTCGGGTGCATTCCGAGGTCCCGGATTCCTGTGTTCGATAGCACGTTGCATGGCATCCGAAATGTGTTCTATCACGTTCAAATCTGGGCGCTTGGGTGGGAATGGAAACACCCCAAACTCAGATGAATGCTCCTCTAACCATAATATGGCGTTCCGACAGTTGTGTGGAGGTGCATTGTTCTGTTGGAACAGGTCTAATCCTTCAGCATGAATGCAGGACATGAACGGGTGTACCTCGTTAGAAAGGATGCGCACATAGCGTTGGCCGGTGACAGACGTTTGTTGACGCACCAGGGGTCCCAGTGATGTACAGCTAAACACACCCCCATAGCACTACGGACCACCCACCATCCGGTACAGTTCCCTGTTGACAGGCGGGATCCATGGCTTCATGGGGTTTGCGCCACACACGAATCCTTCTATCTGCCCGATACAGTTGGAAACGCGACTTGTCAGACCAGGCTACTTGTTTCCAGCCATCAAGTGTCCAGTGGCGGTGTTGCTGTGCCCAAGCGAGGCGCATAGCTCTGTGTCGTGCACCCATCAACGGGACTTAAGTTGGACGTCGGCTCCCAAAGCCCATATAGTGCAGGGGACGTTGCACAGTAGACCAGACTACTTGTTTCCAGTCATCAAGTGTCCAGTGGCGGTGTTGCCGTGCCCAAGCGAGACGCATAGCTCTGTGTCGTGCACCAATCAACGGGACTCGAGTTGGGCTTCGGCTCCCAAAGCCCATATAGTGCAAGGTACGTTGCACAGTCCGAACGTAGATGCTTGTTGAAGCTCCAGCATTGAAATTCAATTATACCTGCGAGAGTGTTGCACGCCTATCGCGTTAAACCATTCTTGACAACCGACGATATTCACGTTCACCCAATGTCTTTTTACCGCCACACTTGTATCGTAGGTTGGAGGTTTTGCCGGAATTCTTGTAGTCACGGTACACCCTTGCAATGGTCGTCCGTGAAAATCCGAACTTCGTTTCTACCTGCGAAATACTTTGACCCATCTCACGAGCGCCAACTATGACACTGCGTTGAAAATTTATTAAGTCGTTATTACTTGTCATTCTCATGCCGAAAACAGCTCTGACAGATGGCAAAGATGTCTATCGCTTTATACACGCACTGGCGGGCGCAACCCGGTGCGCGCATAAGTGACGTTGCTATGTATTTTGCATAAGCTCGTCTGTACCAGTTTTCCGGACACTTCAGTGTATTTCATGCTTTACCTAAAACAGTCACGCGCGCTCTGTAGGTTTCCTAGGCATTCGTACAATACCTGTTTTTCACACATTGCCGGTAACATCTCTATGGAGCATGACGATCATTAACGAGTGCCGATGGTCTGCAAGGGCGTAGTCATATTAATGAGTAGAGGTGCATCTAAATGTAGCAGAAGTTCCAACGTGTTCCACTTAAACACGCTCCATATCATAACCAAACGTTCACCAGGCTGAACAGCTCCTCTTTGATATGCAGTATCCATATTTTCTTGCGGTTTCAGCCATATCTGCACCTTCCAATCTGCGCGAAACAACAGGAAGGACGACTCTTCCGCCCAGTAATCCTGTCTTTTACCATCTAAAGTCCAGTTCCGTTGTTTTTTCTCACTGTTGAAGTGTACACTCCGGTGATGTGGCAACATTAAAGCGATTCCTGTAGGTGTGTGGTTCCAATGACCTATTTAGGGCAATTATCGCCTAGTGATCTTAGCACAAACGTTTGTGGCAGCTCTGTCGTTTAAATCCGCGGTACTCGTGTTGGTCGCAGCTATGCCAGACAGACGTCGGTACGCACGTTTATCTACTACTTTCTGTTATTCTGAAATTTCCGTATTTCTGATAGTCTTGATACTGTCGAAAGGCGATACTGCAAGTCCTGTAGAACATCTGCAATGGAGTGACACATCTGTCTAGTAATTACGATCATCCCTCTTTCAAATTCAAACTCTGTTAACTCATGACGTTTATCCATACTGACATGGAGTTACTATTTATGTGAATGCAGTGATGTCGTCATTTAAATATACCGACCAAGCGGTGAGTTCGTCCACGTGCGACAAGACGAACTCACCGCTATATATACCTCACCACTATATTCTCGAGCATAACATACGTTCCATGTAATATTAATTGAAGAACTTCCTGCAACAATGATCTAACCAACAAAGTACATGTGATAATAGAGGAAATGGATGAATAGACGCTCTTTCTACACTGCCTGACAGAGAAAATGCCACATAACGAAGACGTGAACGCAGCGCCATGCAAATTACAGGGTGGAAGCACACCTACAAGATATTCCAATGATTGCATTTGCAGGCGCATCGCACGAACGGCGCGCGGGATATAAGCGGTCAATCGGCCCGTGAGGCCATTACGCGAGAAGTGAGTGGTTCTATTGTAACAGTGTGTGAAGAACGCACTACTGACGGCAATGCCGTTAAGACGCCGTTGAATGGGATGTCGTCAAACCGATCAGTCCACGAGAGGTGTCATCGTAGGCCTTTGTACCGCCGGAAGGTCCTTGCATCGTGTTACGGAAGAAACGCAACGTGATTCCACAACCGTCGGTCACATTTAGAAACAGTGGTTACAGGAGGGATCTGTGCAGCTTCGTAGGGGAACTGGAGCACGGAGATGGACGTCGGAGCGCACCGACCGTGGTATCCGTCGTCATGCCGTAGCGGATACACAGGACACAACGAGAGACATTTTGCGGATTGTATGGATAAGCTTGTATGTCTGATGTCAACGATGACAGTGTCGCGCCGATTGGCGGCGTCTGCTTTGCTGTCTAGCTGTCCGTTGCAAAGTCTACCCTTAACAGCGAGCCATCGTCGTCACCGCTTGGTGGGGTGTCACTGAGCTGCGTTGGTGCCGAATGGAATAGCGTGGTGTTCTGTGATGAGTCACTGTTCTGTCTCACCAAGGATGATTCCCGTGTGAACGTGTGGAGGCGACGTGGTCAACGGGCGGATTCCTCCGCCATTGTGGAGCGCCACACGGCCCGGCAACGTGGAATCACGGAGTTGGGTGCTATAAGCGCCAACACCCGCTCACCGCTGGTAGGCATTAAGAGCACATTGACGGCACGCCTCTCTGTTGACGAGGTGCTACGGCCCGTGGCACTACTGTATCTGCAGGGCATTCCAAACTCCGTTTTTTAACAGTACAACTCCCGACAGCGTACCTCTCGGATCAGCCTGAATACTTTATACGGTGTGCGGATGCTTCCGTGACCAGCACGACCCTCCGACCTCTCGCCCATCGAGTATCTGTGGGACACGATTGGACGTTGGTTGAGTCCCCTCCCACCCCCGCAAAATGAAAATGAACTGTGGTGTCGGATCAACACCACATGGTCCACGATACCCCGGGACACCATTCGGACTCTCATTGCCTCGATGCCACGTTGAATTCTATGCTGTTTCACCCAAAATGAGGGCTACAATCCTTATTGATCATCCAGTGTATTCCTCCACTGGAGCGTAGTCTGCATCCGACAATTAAATCATGTGTTCAGGACATGCTTGGCTATCTGTGTGTGGAGTTTGGTCTGTTTTCGAGCATTCCTTCATGGTGTCAGGCGGTGTATATATCATCATCATCATAAAAAACAACCATTGTCAATCTACTGTTTGATGTAGGTGTCTCCAAGTTTCTTCCAAAACGGTCTGTCTTGAGTCAATCTCCTCCATGTCACTCCAGCATGTTTATCATATAGGCATTAAATATTTTATAAATTGAAGTGAAAAAATTGACTGGTGCAAATGCAACATAACATTTCATTTCCTTTTTGTTCGACTCCGTCCACTAATAAACTTCCGAAGAAAGACATTGTTCAGCTTTGAAATTCTATGTTTACTGTAAACTGGCAATATTTTTATTATATTTTCATAACGCATGATTAGCAATTTCAGTTTAAGTTTGAGGCCGTTATTTATTAAAGCAATTCCACTGGATTATCTAACTTAAGTACGAAATCCTATTCCAGCGCAGCCGTATTCCTTTCATCCGTGTTTATTTTTACTCTCCCGGATAGCTGACGGCGCTGTTTCTGTAAGACAAAGCATTTCTGATAACTGAAACAGATGTCGGTTTAACAACAGTAGTCAACTTCGCTGGCTAATTAATAAAGGATCACAGCAGGCCAAGAACACAGCTTCATGGATGTGATGTTGTGGTAATGCATAGTGAATGATCTTTTAACCGTACAAGACGTAGCGGTCGCCATTATCGGAGATTCCTTGCCAAAACCCATTGAATACTGTGAACTGATAATCAAATATGTAGATTGGTAAATCAAATGTCCTCTTTCGACACGGTTGTTTCTTTGTGTGGCATCTTCTGCCGTTTCAACCCACGAAACATGTTATAATTTTTAGTGTAGCATGCAAACGTGTCATAGGCAACGCAGAGGGCTGGATAGTACAATTTACCTACATCATCGAGTGCATGTGAAGCTGTCCAGTGGCATCTTTTCTAAAGTATACAAGATGTGACTACATTGCTTTAGCTAATTCACGTCCAATTCATAGCTATATGAGGTTCATATGAATGTCGTTTAACTTTTTTTTGCGGCTTCAGGAAATCCAACATAATGCATCAGATATAATACACCTTACAAAGGGATATTTTCTATCCTTTGGCAGCATCGATGTAAAGCCATATTCGAAGCTCTGTCTCTTTATTTTCGTTCAAGTACGCTATCGTTACAACGTAGCATACCGTAGTACAAACAACTTGAATCTATTACGTAGGCACCTGAACGATATTGAAGACTAAGCTAGACAAGGCTACGGCGTACTCGTACTAGAGACTACCACCTGGATCACCGATCCACGACACATATATCTCTCAGATTTAAACACAGCAGAAAACCATGAAGAACAATTCTTATTAAGATATTGTATACTCCTCATAGACAGGTATTGTAATTACCAGATTCATATTCAGTGTGTTCGATACTAACAACGATACACGATGTCTAACACAAAAATTAAGGAGATTGCGTATTGAAATGCGTTGTGGCAACACAGAACATCCAAAATGTAATGCCGCGTACATCTTGGCATCTTGCCAACAAAACAAGATTCAACGGGACTTGATTCGTAAATAGTAACACTGCACTAGTGATCCGATTTATTGGCGTAGAAAATAAACACATAAGCGTTTCCAAGCTTTCGCACATCAACCAGATGGCTTTTTCAAGGAAGTTAGACAGAAACTGCAAACTAAAAAATAGAACGCTTAACAATTTGAACGCGGGAATTTGACAATAAATAGATGCGACGTTACATTCATTTAAAGAAACGAGGCATCACGTTGGTTGCACGTGGGATCCTGGTAGAGAAAAGGCGTTACTTGTAGAATTGGTTCCAAATTCGTGGCAACTCGAGCGAGACACAATCATTGCAAGTATCGCTGTTGGTAATGATCTCCAAGGTTTCCCGAATGGCTGTACATTTAGGGGTAGAGTAGCTAGCAAATTTCTTTATATCATCCAACATAGGAGTAGTTGACTTTAATTTGACTTCTCTGGATAGTGCCGTTGTTACTTTACCGTATTTTGTGTCCCTTTTATGTTCGTTGACTCTGATTCCAAACCAACGCTTGGTCATTCCAATGTAATATCGTTTAGAGCCGTTCGGATACTGTAGGGAGGATCGCATAAACGCCTGCTTCGCATGAGAGAGGTGGGTTTTCACTATTTCTCTTTAGTATAGTATGTAAAGATGCAGGGGACCTTATGCCGACGCCGTAGTTCATCTTCTTGAGGGCGTTGTTGAGTTTGTAAGACACACTTGGTATGTAGAGAATTGAGCCTAAATAACGTAGCTGCGGCACAGGAAGACTGGAATGTTTGGCTCTGGCTTTTTGGATAAAGCTATGTATCTGATTCAATGAATATTCTGCATCAGTGGCTAACTTGATGACGCTTTCAATATCGTGTTGTCTAGAATGGGTATCAGAAGAAACGGCGAAAGCTCTTTGAATTCGAGAACGGAAGATAGCTGCTTTGTATTCTGCGGGACAGAAAGAGCTGCGGAGCATCAGGGACTTGGTTCATTAAGAAGGCAGAGAGTAATCGGGAAGAAAGCAAACAATGGTTTGTTAGCTGCGTCAAAAAAATGCAGCAAAAGAATATCGAGCAACGTTGTGACATTAAATTCTGCATCGAACGCCACGAAAGTGCAAGGAAATCCCACGAAAAGCTACGGAGACCTTATGGATACCAAGCGCAATTACTTCGATACGATCTTTTTAAGAAGGGCGAAAACAGCTAAACACGATCCACGCCCAGGAAGGCCTGCCACAGCAAAAACATGTGGTAACGTATCTGATCACATCAAATCGTAAATTGGTAGTGAGACTGATAAAAATGCGCTCAATTTGAATCATCGAGTCGTTTATCAAGTTTTAACGCAGCTATTGGGCATTCAGAAAATTCGCGCCAACACTGTGCCGAAAAACCTCAACTCCAAGCAAAAGGAAAACTACAAAGGTGTGTGTACGGACCTCGCTTTTAGTGTTTTGGAACTGAATCAGAGTTTTTTAAGCGAGTGATAACCAGCGACATAATTTGAGTTTAAGAACACCACCTCAAAACAAAGCGCTAGAATGAGGAATCGTGCAAAGAGAATTCGTCGCGTGTAATGAGAGCAGGTAGCAGCAAATCGAAAATAAAAGCAATACTCACGTGTTTTTTATCATCAAGGAGTGGTGTGCAAGGAGGTTGTACCTCGAAGTTCTGGAACGGCAACGAAAAAAAGGATTCTTCGTTTTTGAGAAGACACTGAAATCAATCAACTTTTGCGTAACGACAATTTGCAGTGCCATACGGTGTTACCTGCGCGAGAATTATTGATGTGCAAGAACACATTCCAGTAGTTCCTCACCTAGTATACCTCTTATCTGAGCCGAAACCACCTTTTGCTCTTCCCAAAACTCAAGAACGCACTCCAAGAAGTGCGTTATAAGACAATGGCAACATCTAGAGAACCACCATCAACACAGCGAAGAACATGACATAAGACGACTCCCAGCACTGCTTCCAGAAGAGGAGTGGACACCACCAACGGTATTTTGCTTCGCAAAATTTTGACGGCGATCAAAATGAAGCATAAATTATGAATAATAATGTCCTAACTATCACGTATCTTATTACCTTTGTAAAATACCTTGTGTCAAGAGTGGTTATCGCTCCAACGTGTCGCATTTCATCAAGTGTTGTCAACGTTTGATCATATTGTAAAAAATATCTCATCGTTGAGGAAGTAGGCGAACACTTCCATCGGCGTACATTCCAGTAGCATTTTTAATGAAGATTTAAAAACCACCATGACCAATTAGATGGGCTATAAGCGGTCGCCCGTCCCTAACTTACAGCCACTTGTTCCAAGGAAGGGAGAGAGCCAGTATTGCAAGACAAACACAACTGGTATTCCAACGTGGACCCTTCTCAGACAAATGTTCATAAACCAGCGCTCAGACCACTGCGCCACCTATGCAGCTGCAGTGGCATCACAAATGATGTTCGGAGGATGCGTACACTCTGGCTCCGTTCGTGTCTACCAATCGGCTAACGAATGCCTTTATAACGATGGAGTACGTGAAAGAATCAGTGATAGTTGAAGAACTGACAGTCTTTTTTAGTTTTTGTACCTTACTGCAGTACTGAGAGGGAGCGACAAAATATTGTACGTCGACAGCTTTGGGTCACAATGCCTTTAAAAAATCTGCCGTGCACAATTGGATGAAAATAAATAAGGAAAGCGGAGCATCACCCAAATATGCTCTAGGATGTAATCGACCGATTTTGATTTCCAGAGATGAAACCAAACAACGCATCCATGAGATAGTCAATGACTTTCCAACATAACTTGGTATCCCTCACAAAACGGTACCGTTCTGACTGAAGATTTAGGCGTAGAAAGTAAACTAGCAACGTGGGCACTTTACTGATTAACGACGGCACACAAGGGAATTCCGCAGAGTAACCTTCCGTGGTATTGTGGCAATAGTAGTGTACTGAAAAGGTTCCTCTACTTAGTTGAAACTTGAGGGAATTTTACGCATCCAGGCAACCACATCAGACGAGGCCGAGGGTTGAACCCGATACTTCCACTGCGTCTTTACCATCTTCAGAGTATCATGAGCTTAAAATCTTAATGGACATCGGCATTCATGTTTGCATTTGCAGTTGTCAAATGCTTATGATGAGAACATCCCCATGGCGTCTCAGCGGAATAAATCATTTCTAAAGGAACATATATCCCGACTTGATGATCGCGGCTTCATGCACAGAGACCTCTAATAGTACGCGAAACCTCATAAACACACAGGGCGCGGATTGTTCAGGTGTGCAATGAACAAATTTTTAGGGTGGATCTTCCCCCATGGGCACCGTGTTCACCGGATATGTACCCTTGTAATTTCAAATGTTTTGGCCATTTAAAAAGGAAAATGTCTGATACTCGCTACAAACAAAAACTAAATTTGAATCTCCCAGTGACAGATATTATCCAAAGACTTAATGACACTGGTACTTCTAATGGCTTCGTGAACTACCCACAGTTCAAAAACAAATTATTGATCATCAGAGGAACTACTAATAATCACCATGCAAAATTGCGATCTTTGCTTTGCTGTTACAGGAAGTACTGCAATTTTAAAATGTCTACTGATTTTCTCAAACAGCTATTACATAATAAACATGTTATATACACACCGAAGAGCCAATGCATTATGACCACCGTGCCTTTAGGAAAATCGAAGTCACAGTTGGTAAAAGACATGAAACGGTATAAATAACACCTAATATTGAGCTCTGTTAATCAGTGTAATTTTCGTCCTTAAAATGTGAAAGGCTGCGAAAATAAGCGAGTTAGACAAAGTTTGGGTCAGAGCATTTCCTAGACGGCAAAGCTTGTGGGGGCCCCTGGGTCAGCTGTGGTTAATGCCTTCAAAATGTGGTCAGAGTAGGAAAGGTATGAGGTCAAAGTAGGAAAGGTAGCAAGGTATGGGCTGACCACGGCTCATGGATGCAAGAGGTGAGCGAAGGATATCACGTATGGTACGAACCAACAGGAGGGATGCTGTAGCGCAACTCGCCGGTTATTTGAATGCTAGAGAGGAGAGTAAGGTGTCAAAACACACACCCCGCTGTAAACGGGAGCCACAGGCCACTCAGAAAACCCATGGTAACCTCTGTTAACCGTCGAAAAATAGGTAGCCTCGATCCCCACACATGTAAACGGGGCCGCAGGCCGCTTCGAAAACCCATGATAACCTCTGTTAACCATCGAAACAAAGGTAGCCTCGATCCCCACACATACAAGGGGGCAGCAGGCCGCTCCGAAAACCCATGGAAAACTCTGTTAACCATCGAAACAAAGGCAGCCTCGATCCCCACACATACCCGGGGGCAGCAGGCCGCTCCGAAAACCCATGGTAACCTCTGTTACCGATGTTTTTGTTGTTGTTCTTAATTGGGGGTTTATCGTTTACCTGAGCAACTCGTGGGCTATAAGCAACCTTTATCTGTAATTTAGGGCCACTGGTTCCTGGGAAGGGAGAAACCCAGTGCCGTAAGACAAACACAACATCCATGACTCATCGAGTTTGGGGCCGGACCCATCGCGAACGAAATTAGGAGAAACCAGCACTTAGATACACTGGTGTGCAAAAATTGAGGACGAAGAGGATAAATTAGCATAACAGCGGAACGAGCAGGCAGAACGGACCGAAAGGCCACTCAGGTGATAGACTAGGGTCCGGTACAGTAGGGCATGCGCATATATGCAGCATGACATAGGGGGGGAGGGTGTTGGAAGGGTATAAAGCACACGGGCGGTGTATGGTCAGCAATTCGGTGAAAGCTATTGCACGGTGTACATCGGTTTGAATGACGTCGATTTGCTGCCGCCGAGTGATATGGCCAACAGGCAATCCAGTAGATGACATCTGGATGACTTTACCCGAGATCGCGTCATTGGGAAGTTAGAAGAAGGTCGAAGTGTGACTATTATGTCCGAGGAGTTTGGGATCGCTCACAACATCGTTTCACGAGCTTGGGGAGTATTTCAAACGACAGGAACAGCTGTCCAAAAGTTTAGCAGTGGTCGTCTACGAGCAACCACGGCGGCGAACGACCGGTATATTGTCCTACAGGCGAGAAGAGACAGACGGCAGACAGCGGGAGAAATCGCAAGGCGCATTCAACAGACAACAGGGTGTCCTTTATCGTGTTTTACCATGGCCAGGAGGCTGGACAAAGGTGATCTTTTTGCACGACGACCAGTATGGGGTGTGAAATTAACGCCTGTTCATCGGAGACGGCGGTTTCTGTGGTGCCAGGAACACAAGAACTGGACACATCAGCAAAGGGGTCGAGTTCGCTTTACGGATGAGAGCCGATTTAGTCTGACGAGCAATTCTGGACGTATACAGATCTGCAGAGAGCAGGGAATACGCAATCACACCTCCAACATCATCGAAAGCGACAGGTCTGGAGGTGGGGGAGTTCTCGTTTGGGGCGGTATCATGCTTGGTAGCCGTACTAACCTCAACATCTTCCAAAGAGGTTTAGTCACTGGTGTCCGCTATTGTACCGAGGTACTCCTGCCTCACCTGCGTCTGTTTAGAGGTTCTGTGGGTCCTGAGTTCCTCTTCATGACCTCATCGTACAGTGGCTGCCGTAGATCTGTTGGAGAGTGAAGATATTCAACGCATGGATTGGCCCGAAAGATCCCCGGACCTAAATCCAATCGAACACGTGTGAGACCTTCTCGGCAGATGCTTGGCAGCACGTCACGAGCCGTGAGCAACGATTCCCATGCTGCGATTGGCGCTACAAAAGGAATGGGCCGCGATGCCTCAACAGCTCCTTGACAACCTCGTCCTGAGCATGGACAGACGTTGTAAATCCTGTAACACAGTCAGAGGTGATCATATCTCCTACTAAAAACTGGATTTCTCTAGCAGCTGCCTGTCACATGGACGTTTCTGTCTGCTGTCCAGTTGTGCTCGAAGCTACCTTTTGAATAAAGTGCCTTTGTATCCTTTGGATTCTTTGCTTGGACGGTTTTGCTTACTTGTACCATATTCTTATATCTTAGGGATCTTATGGTATGATTTGAGTCGGTGTGGAGCCCTTCTGCAAGACGTGTTACATTCGAAAAACCGTCTCGTGCTTAATTTTTACCCGCCAGTGTATAACCACACTACCGTGGCGGCCAAGCGAGCATCAAAATTGTACCTTAAATGATTGTAAGAAAGTCGCCTGGTCCGATGAATCTGGTTTCCGGTTGCACGTTGTGGACTTCCGGCTACGTGTGCGTCATTTTTCTGGGAAAGTGTTGTACCAGGTTGCACCGTAGGACGAAAACAGGCCGATGGAGGATGTGTAATGCTTTGGAAAATACATTATACTTCCTCCTTGGAAATTCAGTGTTCAGTCATTTGTGTGCAGGGAACTATGATATATGTCACCTACCTAAAGATCATATCGGATCAGCTACATATTTTCGTTTCAACGGTCGTCTTCTCAAGTAGTGTTTGACAGGATACAGCGCCACGCCACTCTGCCCGGATTGTTCGAGAATAGTTCGAGGAGCACGAGAAGATATTCAGAACAGCAAATCCGATCTGTAGGGGCTAAACCACGGAACTTATAAGGGCCAAATGGTCTGCTGGTAACCTGTTGGCACTAGATACCACAAGACCCCTTTAAAAACTCATTAGAATTAGAAAACGTAATGCAGATGTACGCCGGCCACTGAATTAGAAAACGTAATGCAGATGTACGCCGGCCACTGAATTAGAAAACGTAATGCAGATGTACGCTGGCCCCTGAATTAGAAAACTTAATGCAGATATACGTAAATGTCACTCACGCATCGTATATGCCAAATACGTGCCTACGTGCGTCATCACGCGATCTAGGTAATTATTTAAGTCTGCTCCTTGTCGGTAATTGTCAGTACTGTTGATCACAATAGGAAAAACAAAGGATCATTAGGAGTTCGATACAGGGCTTGTTGTGGGTGCCCATCTGGTTGGAGCGATGGGTTTGAAAACAGCGGAGCAAACTGGTTTCTCAATACGTGATGTATACCGGGACCTTAACCGTTGCATATATAACCCACATTGTTTGTCCAAGAGGCGTAACTTTGGCATGACGACAACGTGTCAGGAATAAGAGGTCGCCATTTTTTTTTTTTTTTGGTTGGAGGTTTAACGACCACCGTGAGCAACTCAATGGGCTATAAGCAGTCGCCCGTCCCTAATTTAGGGTCACTGGTTCCAGGGAAGGGAGAGAGCCAGTGCCGTAAGACAAACACAACATCCATGCCTGACCGGGATTTGAACCCGGACCCCTTACGGACGAATGATCAGAGGCCAGCGCCTTAGACCACTGCGCCACCGGGGCGGCAAAGAGGTCGCCATCATCTGAGGAGGCTAGTAAAGAAAAATAGGACTTCCTCTGTGCAGCAATCGATCGAACATTCAATGTTCTCGACCCATGGCTCAGAGAACTATGCCCAGGGAATTGAAGGAAATTGTTAGCGATAGTCGCAGCCTATACCTAAACCACTGATTATTGCGAACATCCAAAAAGTTAATTTAGACTGTTGTGAGGAACTCCGTGAGTGGACACTGGAATACTGTAAAAAAGTCATGTGGTCCGAGGAGGCGCTGTACACTTTATGCACCGATGGTAGGCAGAGAGTTTGGCGAGAGCCACGTAGAGCAGCGTACCCAGATTGTCATCTAAACAGAACTCAAATCTCTGGAAGTGGTGTCATGGTGTCGGGCACGCTTCTTTGGTACGGAACGGGTTCCCTGATATTTATGGAAGATCGGGGGTCCTCCAAGAATTATCTGAACATTGTTTCCGATCAAGTCCATCTTGCAATGTTTGCCTTTTTTCCAGGCAGGTGACAGCCGTTTCATTGATGACAATGTTACAGTCCATCGTGTAAGAAGTGTTCAGTAGCGGTTCAGCGAGCATGACAGCTACTTCTAGCAGCTTCAGTAGTCACCACAGAGCCCGGATCTGAAGCGCATTGTAAAAGTATGGGGCATTTTACGAAAGCAGATCCGGGAACAAATTTCTCTTCCTTCAAATGTGAGACAGTTAAAGAACTATCTGGTGACCACTTGTTTCGCTCTACAGTATACGTAGATGCACACTAAAACTCTGGGGAATCCATGTCAAACTGCATACGTGCTGTAATACAGTCTAAAGGTGGTCCAACTCGATATGCCGTGGCTACAGACGGTGTTTCATCAGTCGGACCCAGAAATGTTTGAAGGGTTCAAATGGGGGAAAATTTCATGCAATGATTGCTCAGTCGTCGTTTATCCACAACCGAAGAACTAAAGGATTGTATTCATGCCCCCTTACCGCATCCAATTTGTCATTGAGTAAAATAGAAGATGATTTTCACAACAAGCTGATTTATTGCAAGAAGCAAACATATTTAAGTGAATATTTCGTGGTGCTATTGAAATACGAATTTGGAGTAATTCTGCGAGTGGGATTTCATTCAAACAAACGAACAAGGCAAATTAACCAAAACCTTAGCACGACAAGTTAAGATTCACGCTGCTATCCCTAAATGCAATAAAATCAAGAAGATCGTTCCACGAGAGTCAGGGCATATAAGGGAACGACTGAGATTCTTACCAACTCGAATGTTTCCAACTAGAACTTTTCCACCGATCTCCCTAATATATGTCGCGCATTACTAGGTGTTCAGCGCACTTACATGTAGAGGTGACGTAGCCTGCGCGATGTCTAATCTAAGCATTTATAACGTTTTGTATTGTTTAATATTGGAGTTTTTAATAGAATCATTTATGGAATTTAGAGTAAGCTACAGCCTAATGAAGCCAACCGTCTGGAGGTGAACGCTTCCATTTGTGTTCCTGTATATTTACGTTAGTAAACGATTTTTGCATACACTATATTGACAAAAGTCACCGCACACCCCTTCAAAAGCAAATTAATGAATTCACTGTGTTGTTAAGATGCGCGGTACAGCCGAAGACGATATAAAAACAAGCTTGCAGCTGACCGCGATCGTATCGCACTGTCAGGTTGAGTGAAAATGTCGTGGCGGGAGAGAACTGATTTTGAGAAAGGAAAGATTGTTAGGTGTTATATTAGTGGGTTCTCCATATGAGAAACCAAGAGACGTTTAAACATACCCAAGTCAACTGTTTTGGATGCACTGAATACGTGGAAGACACATGGCATGCCTGAAACAGCAAAATGTACCGGCAGACCAAAGAAAATCACTGATAGAGGACGTCGAAGGCTCAGGAGAGTCGTTATAGCTAATGAAGAAGTACTTCCCAAGACCTTAAGGTACAGGTGAGTCAAAATGCTGAAACCTCAGTCCGTGGGTTACCGTGGTCGGGCAGCTGCTCATAAGCCTTTGATCTGCACACGGAATGCTACGCGCCGTTTAGAATGGTGTACAGAACGTTTTTCCTAGACCGTAAATCAATGAAAACGGGTTCTACGGAATGATGAATCCAGATACACGATCAATTAGTCTGATGGCCGTGTGTGGCTATGGTGGCAGCCGGGGGAACGCTATTTACCACAGTGTACTGTTCCTACGGTCACGTTTGGAACTGGCAGTGTACTCGTGTGGGGGTGTTTATCGTCGTATGGTCCCGGCCCATTGGTTATCGTGAACAAACTTGCTAACCAGCACGTCTACCTCGATATTCTGGACAACTATGCCCTACCAACTCTGTGGCAGTACTATGGAACCGAGCCTTGTTGGTACCAGCAGGATAATGCACAGAGCCATAAAGCAAGGACTGTTATGGCGTGGTTTGACGATAATTCTGTATCGTTTGTAAACTGGCCAGCACCGAGCCCTGATCTTAATACCATAGAACACTTTAGGGATGAATTAGAGCGCCGCATAAGAATTTTGGAACCATGGCCTACTACTAAGCAACAGTTAGTGGCAGCATTATGTGCGGAATGGAAACGCATACCTATCGCTGTGTTCCAAAACCATGTCGTACGCATGTCTCGAAGGGTCCGTGCATGCATTAAGGCCAAAGGTGCACCGACACCGTACTAATATTTGTCAGTAATTGCTATGATGTGTTTCTCTTCTAAGTGTCCGGTGACCTTTATCAATATAGTGTACATTAGATGCATCTCTATTTCAATCAGTTAATGAACAGATGTCACCAACGGATAACGAAAATTTTCTTACTCCGTCTTCTAAACGGATTTTTTCGTACATTAAAGGCATCTCTATTGCCATCAGTTAATGAACAGATGTCACCAACGAATAAGGAATATTTTCTTTCTGCGTCTTCTAAGCAGATTTTGCATATATTAGAGGCGTATCTATTGGCATCAGTTAATGCAGTGGTTCCCAAACTTTTTCGATTCTCTGCGCCCTTGCTGAATCCAGGTTTTCCCAAGGCGCCCTATGTCAAATTCTAACAAGTACAAAAAATAAAATAAATGAATAAATAAAACATATGTTGGTAAAAATAAATAAAACACGTATTGAAGATCCCAAAAAATAGTAATTGAAAAAATTCTACTAATTTTAATTAGTGGGATGGATGAGCCTGTTGATCACCGCACATTTTTTTGAAATCTTGGAATCAAACTGGACACAGCCACCTTCATTTCCTTCTCCACATTGATTTTTGCGCGATGCTTAGTTTTTATCACAGTGGCCGCAGAAAACCCAGCTTTGCAGAAATAAGAAGTCGCACATGGAATTAAAATTATCTGAGCTTTAACACTCAGAAGGGGATATTAAACTTCTACTGATATCCAAAATTCAGGTAACTCCACGCTGCTAAATTTTTTTTAAACGTATTGTCGCAAAGCAACGCAGTAAGATTCTCTTCTTCTGCAGCAGTAAATTCAGATGGAGCAGTGGCATGAAATGGATCTTGAATCCATACAAATATATCGATATTATCATTTTGAAAATACTTCTCAAACCAGGTGATAAGCTGTGATAAGTGTTCTTCAGAAATGGATTTCATACCTCGAGAGAAATCAACTCCATTGGAGATCAAAAACTGTTGCAACAAGGGGTAACATTCTTTATTTCCGTCTTCATTCATTTTTCTTTTCCATAGTTTTAGTTTTTTTTATAAAAGCTGAAATTTTCTCAATTTCCTTTAAAAGTTGCATGTTGCTTCCCTGCAGGGAGGAGTCAGAGCATTCATCTTTTCAAAAATATCACATAAGTATGCTAGTTTTACCAAAACATTTTCATTCACAAAATTTTCGGTATACTTGTGGTCTTCCTGTTTAAAAAAAATATAAATTTCCTGTAGCAGTTCAAATGTACGAGACAAAACATTACCACGAGAGAGCCATCGCGAAGTGCTGTAGTACAACAAAGACGTGTGCTCGTATCCGATATCCTCACATAGTTTTTTTAAAAACCTTGCCTTCAACGGCCGTTTTTATAAAGTTTACTACATGCACTGCATATTCTAAGACCTGGTTCAACGTAGGACTCAGATATTTTGACGCGAGTGCTTCCATGTGAATAACGCAATGAGTCCACAGTGCATCAGGGGCTTTGCTTCGAATATCCTCCATAACAGCCGGACATAGAACGAGCCCCATCAATACAGACACCAACGCACTTAGTCCACTCCAAATTATTTTCGGATATAAAAGTATCAAGGATCTCGAACAAGTTTTGAGCCTTAGCACTACCAGTAATACTTTTACAAAAGAGAAGGTCTTCTACAATGTTATTACCATCTATAAACCGTACATAGCAAATCAAGTGAGCATCATTATTATTTTCTGTGGCCTCATCCAGCTGCAACCCAAATTCCTTAGCTTTCATTTTTTTCAATTAATTGATCTTTGAGGTCCTCCGATATATGCTGTGTTCGGCGACTGATGGTGTTATTGGACAAAGGCACATTTGAAAGCAGCTTCCCAGCAGACTCACCGATCATAATGTTCACCATATCTACAGCAGCCGGTTGAATGAATTGTTTTACGATGGTATGAGGTTTCTTACATTTTGCGATTCTATGTACCACCTTGTAAGATGCTAGCAAAACATTGCTTGATATTGATGCCTGCTTGTAAAAACTACCTTTTTGTTGATTTAACTCTTGTAACTTTCTCGTAAAGCAACCACGAGGTTTACTAAGCATGCTGGGATGACTGGTTTCTAAATGGCGTTTCAACTTTGGTAGCATGCAATCTAGGGCCAAAACTTTCATACACAGTACACACTGCGGCTTCTCTTCACCATTGACTTCTGTCGACGTAAAACCAAAGTCCAAATAACTATCATCATATTTTCGATATTTACGCTTCTTCACACTCTTGCCACTATTTGACAGTGTGCCCTCTTTGTTTTCACTTTCACAACGCTTATTACTGTTTAGTAAAAACCAATCCATCTAAAAAAATACATACGAGAAGAAAAACTTTAAAAACTTCACTTAATCACCACAATATTCAGTTGATACGCCGAAAGCTTACAAATGCCGACACTCAGCGACAGAGCATCAAGATAACAGACTGCTAACCGCCAAATGAGTCACAAATGACAACGGATGAGCATATTTAATAGATCTGGTGACCTTCTCAAAAAACCTGGACTGATAGTCCATTTCTAGGCGCTCGGAGAACGAGGGAGGAATGTTTATCAGAAGCACGGAGGCTGGTGCGAACGCTCAGGTTACTTCCGGTAGCGGCCGCGCGGAACTCACACGTGCGCCCGTCGGGCTGCAATCGTGTGGGAGAAAATCTCCCGCCCCGCTTGTAACATTATTGTAGAGCGCCATCTAGTAACCATTTGTAGAGGCTTCTGCAAACATTTATTACTAAGTGAGTTACTGGTTTGCACCAGGTCCGCTAGACGTTGCGATGCCGCGTCCTATCACATAGAATTGAAATAGAAATAAAATTATGAAAATTTTGCAATATTTCGCGACGCCTCTGTGAGGAAGCCGCGGCTCTCTAGGTGCCGCGGCGCACACTTTGTGAACCACTGAGTTAATGAACAGAATACACCAACGAATAATCTTGCGTCTTCTAGGAACGGGAAGCAACACTCCAGAAATGTAATATCCATTATATGTTGTCTCGCTAAATAAGGTTTATCTTTCCGATATTTTATAATTTTTGGAAATATTACGCCTAAGAATGAATCATAGAACATTTAAAATGTTTCCAGGAAAGCATTGAGTAAAGGGTTCCAAGAAAAAAAGGACCTTTTTTCAGCAACGCAAAACGAATAATCTCTTTTTTGTTATGCTTGCCGGCATTCTGAGTGCTACGTAAGAAACCCATAGGTTTTATGATCCAGTAACTTGGAAATAAATAATACATTATGCTGCCTGAAACAACAGCTGCGCTTTCGTAAATTATTTTCATGCTTACGTTCAATGTCTCTTGTGTGATGTTTTTATTTCCTTTTAATGTAGTCTTTCTTTACTGCATTAACTCGTCTTCGCGGCTCATTGCATTAAACCGTTAGTACAGCATTATTTTGTGGAAAATCACGTGTGAAAAATGGAAGCGCGGATATAATCGCATTAAAATAAAACGTATTTATATTTAAAAATTTGTTTTTTTTTATTGTTGCTGGAAGACTGAAAGGAATCCCCTTTGGAAAGAAAATATTCTCGTACATTACATTCTTCCATATTTGAAATTTAAAGTTCAGCTATGCATTTCTCATTGAAACTGCTTCTTTCTGAGATATCTTTCTTTTACTAATCAAACATGCAAGGATATATTTTATACATCATATTTTTGGGCGCAACAACCAAAAGGGTTCGTCGTATATTTTAAGGAAAATGGGATCATGGCATTTTTGGTTACTTTGATGGCAGCCATTTCCCTCAAAACCCCACGGAAAGCATATTTTTATGTCTGCGAAAAAACTTCACACTATCATTTCAACAAGAGCCGCGAACAACAGTATAATCTTTTCCCCCCCGGTTTCAGTATCCTTTTTTTTTCGCAGCATAATACTCCATGTACCTCGCCATTCCTTGCAGTTGCGTCTTCTTCCTTTCCATTCTTTCATATCTCGTCTCCTGGGTTCTTACATTTCCGCATCCAGCACGAACACTTCTTTTCCTCCGATGTCCTACTTTTGTTTGCAGAAACATCTCATCTCGGCCTGAAAATGTTCTTTCAGCGCACAAGCATGAGCCGACTTCCTGATTTTTTTTTTTTTTTCGCACATTCTTTTTAGTTGTCTTTTTTTTCTACCTTCATCTGGTACGTGCGCAGGATTGATTCTGTTCATCCTGGAGCGGGCTCCAGAAAAAGAAAGAAATGTCCCACGTGGAAAAGCATGAGGACGTAATTTAACTGACACTCAGGATTTCAATTGCAAATGATGCTGCAGGAGCAAGGAAAGAAGAGATGTTATGCTTGTCGTAATCAATTTTCTTACGACAAAGTTGTTCTTCTGAAGAGGAAAGCAGCACTGCTACACATATTGTATGTCATTAAAAAATCAAGTAGGTTTTCTTTTCTGGAGCTTATTTGTATGTTTACTTATATTTGGTAGTCCCGGGCTAGCATTTTTAACTTGATGCAAATATTGCATCATATCGATAACAAGTCTTATTTAAAGCATCTCGCTTTTATCTCCCGTGACGCTGTTGCGAGTACTACATTTCACATGAAAGCAATGCTTTTTAACAGCCGGAGGGGAGGGGGCCATCTGATCACTACCGACTGACACGCGTTTAATGTATTCTACTTTTCTGCAAATCACAGGTGCGGCGAAGAATGAATGTCAAAAACTCTAACCATAGTTTTTGTCGTATAATCAAGGGATTACCTAAAAAAAAATTATAAATATAGGTTCTGCGGATAACACGTCGATTTTTAAACGAAGAAATACCTTTGTTTGGGAGGACTTCAATTTTTTTTTTTTCAAATCATCGTCGTAATTATCAGGTGATATCATATATTAAAAAAATAGATTACCAGAGATGTGGTAACACAGGAAACAGGCGGAGTTGTAATAAACAAACAGAACGAGACTATGATACACTGTATAAGAAAATAGAAATGCTGCTGGAACCATGGTTCAGCGAGCGAGGAGTGCGCATTTGGAAAACAAATTTTTCGCATACCTGTAATTTTTCTTTTGGAAGCTCTCCCTCTCTCGCAGATCAAATTAATACTTTTGCTTGACACAGAGAGAACACCTCTGCTTTCTCTAATGCTCTCTATTGACCCCGGAGAGGAATAGAGGAAGTATAGTATCTGATGATATCCATCAAATAAAAAATAAATGGGAAAATTCTTATGTCTCAGTTTCATTGGAATTATAAATTAATTAAACATTTCACTGGAGAGCTGTTAGCACATTTGTATGGAAATATTTTTGTCTTTTTCTTGCGAATATAGTATAAATGAGGTATGGATCAAAATAGCAGCACCTGAAACACCGACAGGACAAAACACCGACAGAACAAAACACCGATAAATGGCCGCCATTTTATCTTTTTTTTCATTGGCCAAGTTTTAACCAAAGTCTTGTACCTTTCTGCTTTGACAATAGTTAGCGCTGCAGTAAAAATTGAGAAGTCGCTTTGCTTAAATACATTAATGTCCAATATGAAATTTGTCTTTCATTTGGGAATGGTTTTGCAGCTACTTTTAAGCTACTGTACTCGGTGGTGCATATAATTATCATTATTATATACACTGTCGGAAAGTGAAAAAAGAACACCAAGAAGGAGACGTCTGATACCAACGAAATTTATACGGCATAATAACGGAATACAGAGGACAACGTGATCAAAACATTATGGCAAAATACAGCTGCATTTGCTGGTGAACTGAAAAAAACATTTCCATGTAGCATGGTTAGTACGAGGTTGAACCGCCATGAACTGCCTCACACTGTGCAATTCTGGCATGGAATCTGTCGTGCAGATGTTGGATGTAAGTTTGGGGTATTGAGTTCCAAGCATCCTCAACCTGGACGCGTAAATCGGGGATGGTCGTGGCTGGCCGTGGAGACCGGTTAAGTCGTTGTCCCATAAAATCCCACACGTGCTCAATGGGGGACATATCCGGTGAACGTGCAGGCCATGGAAGTTGTCTTACACCCTGAAGTGCATGTTGCGTTGAACGTGCCGTGTGTGGGCGTGCGTTATCGTGCTGGAAAACACCACGATGAACTGACCTTACAAATGGCACAACAACGGGCTGAATGATGTTGATGGAGGAGGTGCTATTTAACGTACCTGGTACAAACACTAGTTGTGTACGGGAGTGATCGCTGATCGCTCCCCACACCAGTTGACTAGGTGTAGGCCCTGTGTGTCGCTGGTAGATGCAACAAGTGTGGAGACGCTCTTCTGTGCGTCTGCGAACACGCATACGGTCATCGGAGGCTCACAAGCAGAATTTGCTTTCATCGCTGAACAAGACTGCGTTCTCCAGTGCAGACTTTGGCGACACCACTGCAGCTGTTCCTGACGGTGAGCAGGAGTCAGAGGTACACATGCCAGAAGCATACGTGCACGTAGTCCTGCATCCAGTAGACGATTGCGGGTTGTTCGCACAGTCACCTCAGGTGCAACGGCAGCTCGGATTTGCGTCGCAGTGGATGTTCTGCTTGACAACGGCGCTCTTATTATGCGCCGACTAGACGACATCTCTCAAAGTCCGATAACTGCTGAAATCGTACACGTCTTCTATGTCCACGCATTGCAGCTTCTTCAGGGTATTCGCACGTGTCCGTACGCCGACGACTGATTACATTCACTTTGCCGTAATCCTTAAATACCACCGACGATAATTTGCATATTATGCCGTGCTGTGGTGTAAGCGCTCACCGGTTGGTCCCGAAATTAACATCACACCTACGTAAACTCGACCCCATTAACATATGTAAAATTCATGATCGTCCGCTAATTCCTTCTTGGTGTTCTTTTTTCACTTTCCGCCAGTGTATGAAACAAATGGAGTGGCACTGCTAAGCGGTGATAAAAATATAGCTCCAACATGGGTTACGTGGCTGTCGAACAAAATTTCCGATATTACTGTAGTTTTACGTATCGCACAGACTTCTGGTGCAGCAATAAAATAAAAAAAAGACAAGTCTGTGTTTTGTCCCCTCCGAATTTTATCATGTACGAGTTTTGTCCGGCATCTCTTAAGAGTACCCCATTGTGCACTCTCCTACAAATTAGAAACTAGTTACATTTAGTAAAGTAATTCTTATCGTTATACGTCGGCATCTCTCTTCCCTATGGGAGATATGGCGTTCCGTATGTCCATCGGCTCCGCTGTGAGTACGTAGCTGGAATCCCAATTACGTCTTTGGAAAAAGATAGACACAAATATTTCCGTAAAGCCTTGCTGCATCATGAACGTTCCGCAGGTGTACACAGTACGGAATGGTCATTTTGCTATATTCCGCGTATGTGTAACTAGACATGGTGTTTGTTGTCTGCTTCAAGGACGACTGTTCAAGTTGAAGTATACACCATACACGTGATTGCTCAGTTTATCAAGCAATGCTTTGCATATCACGACGTTGCAAGTTCAGTGCTTTTTGTATTTCTGCTTTGCATGTTCAGTTCTTTACGTATCTCTACGTTGCAGGTTCAGGTCTTTGTGTATCTCGACCTTGCATGTTCAGTATTTTGCGTGTCTCTACGTTGCACGTTTAGTGCTTTGGGTATCTCTACGTTGCATGTTCAGTATTTTGCGTGTCTCTACATTGCACGTTTAGTGCTTTGCGTATCTCTACGTTTAATGTTAGGTACTTTTCATCGACGGGAAGTTAAAACAGAACTGCCTTACAACCGTGAATGTACTATCAATATCCCGTCACTCAATTGCGTTTCCTTGTACATCTTTTCTGTTCTTTTTAGGATTTAAGGAACTGTAGCACTGACTTTGCCCGTAACACGTTCTGCTGTACAAAAGTTTAATTGGAACATTTCACGGCTATTCACGATTTGAATATTTTACGATTTATATTTTGTAAGGTCCGCAGTTTGCCACATTGGAAGAGTCAGTAGTTCTTATTGGGAAGAGCATAACCCTTTTTAAATGGACTACTGGTTTTCGGATTAATTCCCTTGGGAAAGTACTTTGCATGTTACTCTGTATATGAGCAAAGCCTGTCTCATTTGAAAATTATTTTTTTGTATTCTATAATGGTTGCACTCGCCACATTTTTGTATTCGCGTTTTAGCTTTCTAACACAAAAAAACGGGTAATTTATTGCAAAAATTTGGATTTTCACTTCGATGTTATTTCGAAGCTTATAATATAGATTTATAAAAATATACTTTTCAAGTGAGCTAGCTCTAACCTCCATCAACAACATGTACATTCCTTACCATATTTGAGATGTAATACTTTCGAACTAGAGGGAGTAAGAGGTTTTTTTCGGGGGGGGACCCTATCGGATTTTGAAAAGTGCTATTTTGAAAATGTGTGGTGAATCTGGTTCCTGAAATCGCTACCATGACGATTCTTCCATTTCAAGACAGTTTTATAAAAAAATCTTATCAAATTGTGTTCATTCGTAAGCAGTTCAAAAATTTAAAAAAATTATAACATACATTGAAATAAATTGTACTAAATTTAAGACCTATAAAACAATCTGCTGATTACGCAGCCTAATAATTCGGTAATATCTTCCTTGTTTCTGTTGTAACTCAAACAATTCCCATCATTTGAGAGAGGGACTTAAGTAACCGAGGTACCTGCTTTCGATGCGCGATCTGCATAAGAAGAATCACACACAATACAAATTCAAATTCATCTGCTGAATTTAAAGATTTTATTGTATATAGTTTGAGGTATAAGAATTTTCAGGCATAAGAACTATAATCATGAAAGAAATTATTATCATGAAAGACTCTATATCCTTGTCAAATTTACACCAAAAATCGGATTGTCATCTTCAAAATTTGTATTTTATGGTGTAATCCCGTATTACTTTCACGATTTGTCTGCTCTTCCGGACAATCACGGGATAAGATCCTTAACCTTCATTTTCGCTAAACATGAATGCCGGTTGCTTCGACTAGCGAATCCTGTGATGGTTATATTCAAATTAATCGGAAAGTTGATACTTTGTCGTTCTGGGTGGTGCAGTGGTTAGCATACCTGGGCGCTATCTGGGAGACGCGGGTTCGAGTCCCGCTCCAGGACGATTAAAATTTCAAGTTTTCGGATATTATCTGACTTTCCATCTTTGCCACATTTACACGAAAAATCGGATTATCACCTTCAAAATTTGTATAAGAACTATAGTTTGAAGTATAAGAACTATGTATCTGACAATGGGTTTTAGGGAAACCTGAAAGTTCTTATACCTCAAACTATATACAATAAAATCCTTAAATTCAGCCGATGAATTTGAATTTGTATTGTGTGTGATTCTTCTTATTAAGATCGTGCATCGAACGCAAATATCTCGATTACTTTTGACTACTTCTGCACGAATTTGAATCTCCTAAGAGGCACTTAATGCAAAATGCTTGTTAATTAATAAATTAGGTAATATTGTTCTTTAAGTTTTATTTTATTTAATTTTAATCTCCTCTCCTAAGATATTTTAAGAGCCAATTTTTATTTCGAACATTTGTATCTTGCGTAGCTGAGTTCGAGAAACACACAGCACCACACAAAGACAAAAATTTCAGTGAAGCACACAGTCTTTCTTCAACAGAAATAGATTTCTTTATGGTTGCAGGATTTTTATTCCTATGAAAGCTCAGAAGGAGATATTTAATCCCATCTTAGTAGGATGGGTCTTCAAGTGTATCTTCAGATCGCCAGAACTTCTCTTCGTGGTCGTTGAGGGAAACATGATCTGTATCGTAAAAAGATTTTAATCTTTCAGAGTAAAGCTTTCCAAGCATCTTACTATTCGTTATTTCCTTTTGTGGCCTTATCTTCTGATAATGTAATTATCAAAACTGATGCTTCAGTTTTAATTTTCTTATTAAATGAACGTTGGGAAGAAACATTTCAACAGATCTCGAACGTAATATGTATTATGTGCGATTAAGGTATTCATATACCTTAAAATGGTCAAAAGTACGAAAACAATTATGTGGACTTATTTTATTCCACGTTGTTTCTACTTTCTGGATCTGTAATTTTTTTTCACAGATTCGAAATAGTTTTCGACTTACATGTATATTCATTTTTATGAATCCTTACCTACAGAAGAAATGGATTTAAGTCTATTTGATTGTTAAACCATCATGTACATTTCATAAACTTTACCTCATAATAATGTCAACATATGAACGTACAGATATACGTGGTGACTTATTCAAAGCTTCAAAGGCGTATGCCGTGACATAACACTGTTACTCAGATTGATTCATGCCTGTGTCGATAATGACCAGTCGACTAAGTATCATATTATTTCATTATTTATTCTTGGTATTCCAATGTGTAATATCATTTATATCGATTCTATTTACTATATAATGCAAAAATGCTGTATTAAAAGTCCCTATACGTCATTTCAACAGTTTTTATTGCTATTAAAAAATTTCCGCAGCAAACATAGTGTATGACAAAACTACGATGCAATATCTTTACAAACGGTCACACTATTACATCAAACATCTTGCACGGCATACGCCGTTGAAGCTCTGTATTTGATTGTTATTTTACGTGCATCGTTTGGTACTTTGGTATATCATGCACTTAGTCAAACCTATACAGTATATGAGAGACTAACCACCACGGACTTGCTCAACAAGTGTCTTCATGGTAAACCTCCGAACAGCAATGAGAGTCTCCATTCACTAATTTGAAGATGTTGTCCGAAAAAGACATTTGTGGGAATGGACACTTTCAAACTCTCTGTCCACTTCAATAATGGGGCAAAAACAGAATTAGAAATTATTAAAGGATTGGGACTAAACCCAGGAAAATATATGATGAAAGAGGTGACGAATAGAGACGTACAACGTACAACAGCGAGTCAAAGACAAAGTACGGACTGTGTAAAGCAGAAGCGAAAAAGGCTCAGAGGGCTGAAAAAAACAAAAACAAAGACTGCGCAAATGTTAATAAAGAAGGCCCCAGCTATGCTACTGGGGCTTTCTAGTGCTAGTTCCTATTCCAGTTCAAGACTCTGACGGACTAAAACTAATTTTACTTACTTCTCAATCTTTACATCTGCGTTTAAGACACTTAATTTTTTCTATATGAGAAAGGATGGCAAACATCATAACTCTATTTACAACTGCCCAAATTTCAAAATGTGAAATGATTTTGAAAGGTAAGGAATGTCTTAAGGGAATGAATTAAATTCTTCCAGGTTGAATGATAATACGTTATTGTAGGGCTCATCAAAGTTAACAATGATAGCGATAAAATGCTGTTTTGCAATACGCACACATTGATTTTACTGTAAACAACCAACTATTCATATGAACCATATGATTCTGCTTTTATTTTCCATTACCATTTTTGTTTCCTGATGATTTGAAAATCCGATATCCTGTTTCCAATAGGGTCATTAAGTAACATGAATTTAATAAATTAATTATTTATGTTTTGCATTTTGTTTTTCACTTGATAAATTGTTTCTAATAACACATACGAATATGATATACGTGTTTAAGATTCTGATATGTTGCATTTAAACATTTTTTTATTCAGGGTTTATGAATACCTTAAGTTAAAAAAATGTATGCTGCTGTAGGAAGTTTTTACTCTAGCTGTGCCATTTTGAATTGCTTTGGTCCCAGAAAAACTGCAGAATTATTACTGCCTTAGCTTTTTTAGCACGTTTTTGTAAAAAAAGATGGTGCTTATGTTATTGGTTTGTCCGTCCGTCCGTCCGTCCGTCCGTCAGTCTGTACCCACGAAATCTCTGCAACATTAGTCCGATTTGAAAAATTCTTTTTGCATTGGAAAGCTTGAAATATGCGAATGTTGATCCTTTATTTCGTTTTTTTTTACAATGTGCAATTTCGCCGCTAGAGGGCGTAAATGCAGATGATGTCGAATTCAAAAATACGTTTTATTCCACATACTTGCTTCTAAACATCCGATTGAAAAAATTATTTTATCTTTCGATTCCATTTATGTCGAAGAGTATTTTAGATATAGTTACATTTTCAAATTACGTATATATTTTCCGGTAGGGGGCGTAAAAGTAAATTACATTTTTCCCGATAACTCTTCTCCTAAAACTCTGATTTGAAATTTTTTTCTGCAGCTGATACACCTCCCGATGGAAAATCTTTTGCATATAATTTCTCATTTTTGATAAAGAATACTTTGGCCACCATGGGCGTAAGTGTTAATTTTTGCTTCTGATGTATTTGCCATAAAATCTGAGCTTCTAAAATATCGATTAAAAAAGCATTTCGTCGACTGATGCTACTCACATCGATAAACCTTTTCGGAACATTTTCTTTTTAAAATATTCCACAGTTACTCCGCCAGGGGGCGTAGATGTGTATCTTAGTTTTGTGAATATCTCTACTTCTAGGAGTCCGATTTTAAAAAAATCCTTCTTTGTTGGATAGTGTTTTCAGTGGTGTGACATGTTTGTTTTTATAATTTCAAAATTGTCAAGAAATTCATGGACTTTCTGCTAGGGGCGTAGAGGCAAATTGCGTTTCGCCCTATATCTTTGCTTTTAAATCTCCGATTTGAATACGTCTTTCTGCACCGGATACAGCTCCTGATGGGGAATCATTTGCACATAATTTCTAATTTTTGTTAAAAAATGGTTTGGCCACCCGCGGGCGTAAATCTTATTTTCCGCTTCTGATATTTGCAGCAAAATATGAGCTTCTAAATTCTCGATTGAAAAAAACATCGTTTGTAGGCCGATACTACTCATGTCGACAAACCGTTTAGAAATATTTCTTCTTAAAACAATGCATGGTTTCTACGTCAGAGGGCGTAGATGTATACCTTATTTTTGTCAATATCTTTACTTCTAAGAGTCCGATTTGAAAAATTCCTTCATTGTTGGATAGTGTTTCCAGTGTGACATGTTTTTCAAATAATTTCAAAATTTTCAAGTAATCCATAGACTTTCCGCTAGAGGGCATAAAGGGTAAATTCCTTTCCCCTATATCTCTTCTTCTAAATCTCCGATTTGAAATTTTTTTTTCTGTACTGGATATACCTCCTGATGGGAAATCCTTTGCACATAATTTCTAATTTTTGTAAAGAATGGGTTGGCCACCAGGTGGCGTAAGCCTTAATTTCCGCTTCTGATGCATTTGCAGCAAAATATGAGCTTCTAAAATCTCGGTTGCAAAAACATCGTTTGTTAACCGATACTACTCATGTCGACAAACCCTTTAGAAACATTTTCTTCTTGAAATAATGCATGGTTTCTACTCCAGGGGGCGAAGATGTGTATCTTATTTTTGCCAATATCTCTACTTCTAAAAGTCCGATTTGAAAAATTCCTTCTTTGTTGGATAGTGTTTCCGATGCGAAATGTTTTTCCCATAAATTCCAAATTTTCAAGTAAATCACAGACTTTCCGCTAGGGGGCACAAAAGTAAATTGCGTTTTCTGCATTATTTCTGCTTCTAAAACTCCGATTTGAAATCTTCTTCCTCTATCGCTTACAAGACCTGATGGAAAACATTTCGCACATAATTTCTAATGTTTGGTAAAGAATGGTTTGGCCATCAGGGACATAGGTGTTAATTTCTTCTTCTGATGAATTTGTAATAAAATCTGGACTCCTGAAAACTCGACTAAATTTTTTTCTTGGACCGATAGCGCGCATATGGAAAATCCTTTTGAGAATAATTTCTTCCTAAAATAATGCATTGGTTTTCCCACCAGGGGATGTAAAGTCTCATCTTATTTTTGTCGATATCTCTGTTTCTAAGAGCTCGATTTGAAAAAGTATTTCTGTGTTGGAGAGCGTTTCCGGTGCGAAATGTTTCTCATATAAATTAATGTTTTTCTTAGCGCATAAGTCTGCAACCAGATTGTGTAAGTTCACGAATCCGTTTACAGCAATATCTGAGGCATTAAAAACCAGATTGAAAAACTTTTATCTTCCGTCAGATACTATTGTTTTCCATACAGGTTCCATTGACTTTGAATAGCTTTGAAAAATTTAATTTGCATCAGAACGGATTCAAAAGACGTGCTTATTACAGCCGAAAATTCGGTTTCATCTTTCTTGTTTAACCTGTCCATGTGCAGTCATTATCATGGAGATACCATTTTGTTCCGATCGGAAAAACTTAATTAAAAACTTGACAAACTGTCATAGCTATTATTACTTAGGTGCAGCATAAATTTTAAGCTTTGAAAATTCATATATCCTTAATATATCTAAAGCTAAAGAAAATTTCGAAATTATTAGTGGTAAAAAATATGGGCTGGTTGTTATTGATTTTGTTAGTTTGCTTATAAATCTCAACGGAAATATGAATTTAACATTTGTTCGCCGCCTTAGATATTGTATCTTGAAGTATAGTTTAAACTTGAATGTGACAGAATAATATTCGTTGTGGACAGCATAACAAACGTCGATCAATCACTGCTGAAAATACCTTAACTGAACAGTAAAACGAGGCACTGATCAATAAGTAAGTTGCGATCATTTGAGCTTGTAGAGTAGGTATATGTAACGCGAAGTCTTTACACCCTATTGGCCAAACTATGTTGTTTGGCAAAGCAGCTTGAGTAATACGGCATCGTTCTGGAGAACAGCTTCAAGTGAAAATGATGCCCCGCCTCGAAACACAGTCTCACTCCAAAGTACGCTCGGCAATTAAGTTGAAAGGTGTGACTTCGGTAATTAGGTTGAATAATGCGACGCGTGGTGATTAGGTTGAAATTTGTGACGCGTGGACTCGATGTTATGATGTGACACGGTGTGACGCACGGTAATTGGGTTGAAAGTAGCCGGATATTTGCCTATCCGAAAGTTTCCGTATCCACAAAGAAATTAATATCGATTTAGTTCACTCTTTTCTGCTATCACAGCTTCCACTGAGCTGTGAAGACTTTTCTGTAGATTTTGATACGTCACTAAGGGACTTGCCTTTCATTCTAACACGAGAGCATTGGTCAAATGATTAGGTTCAACGATGAGACGCGTGATTATTAGGTAGACCGATGTGATGTGCGGTGATTAGGTTGCAGTGTGACGCTTAGTGATTATATTTGAACGATGTGGCACACGGTGATTGCATTGAGAGATGTAACCCGTAGTGATTAGGGTGAAAGATTGGACGCGTAGTTGTTAGGTTGAACGATGCCACGCGTGGTGATTAGGTTGAATGATGTGTCGTGCAGTGATTAGGTTGAACGATAGGACACGTGGTCATTAAGTTGAACGATGTTATGCGTGGACATGATGTGACGCACGGTAATTGGGTTGAAAGTACCTGGTTATTTGCCTGTCGAAATCTTCCTGTATTAGGAAAGAAATTAATATCGATTTGGTTCACCCTTTCCTGCTATCGTAGCCTCCACTCAGATCAATCTATTTTTACACTCGATTTTGGTACATTGCTGCCGAAATTACCTTCCATTCAACCACAAGAGCAGTAATCAGGTGATTAGGTTGAACGATTTTGACGTGTGGCAATTAGGTTGATGGATGTGACGCTTAGTGATTAGATTGAATGATGTGACGCACGGTGAATGGGTTGAAAGATGTAACGCGTGGCGATTAGAATGAACGATGTGATGCGTGGTGATTGGGTTGAAATATGTGACGCTTGGTGATTAGTTTGCCTGATGTGGCGTGCGGTAGTTAGGTTGAAGAATATGATGCGTGGTGATTACGTTGACCGATGGGGCATGAAGTGAGTAGGTTGAATGTTATGACACGTGGTGATTAGGTTGAACGATGTGACGCGTGGTAATTAGATTTAACGACAGAACAGGTGGTGTTTGGTTCGAACGAAATGACTCGTGGTGATTGGTTTGAACGAAATAACGCGCGTTGATTAGTTTGCGAGTGACGCGCGAGTGTCAGCTGGAACGAATATGATGCACGGTACTGAAACAAACATTTGCATTGGCAGCATGCTGACGCAAAACCACCCTTCTGTGTTCTTGCACCAGAAACTCCGTATACGCCATGTTGTTCTCTGTTGTAAATGCCGAATATCAAACTTTGCGTTTCTCAACTGTCAACGCCGCTCTGGTGTGCGAATTTTGAACACCATTCTGATCCATGACTTGAAGACCAAGATCATGACTTGAAGACCATAGATGTTTTGCAGTAGGTGATAGTTTTCCGCTGCTACTACTTTCTGTGCCCAAAGGAACCTAATAACAATGCGTTTCTTGGCTAGCCGCCATTTTCACTTGAATCTGTTCTACATCAGTTTGCCTTTTTATTCAAACTCCTGTGCCAAACAACACTCCCTATTCATGAAAGTGTAATGACGTTGGGAGACACCAATTAACGAATCCGTAATCTGCCGTAAAATGATTTACTTACTGAAATCAAATTATAAAGCATTTCTGTCATTACGCCTTTGTCACTTCTTGTTATTTTTACCACACTACTATAAGTGAGCGGTATTATATATTCATCGGTTTGGTGGATAACGGAGGACATCAAATGACAAAATGGAAAACGTGAAATGAAATAAGAAGATTCATGTCAGGAATGTGCTTCTCTGACAGCTTTCAGTGAAGCAAAAACTAAAACAGAATTGTCTTCTCTGCTACGCTCTCATTAATTTTGCAGTCCTAAAAAAATCTTTAGTTTGTTAATTTTGCAGTTCTAAAATTGATTCTTTTTGCCCGAAAAAATGTGCAACATTATTAACTTGACTTTTTATGTAAACCTTATGAACGTGAGTTCGTACGATTAAAATTGGGTAGAAAGGCCTAAGGTAAGGCCCAGGGACCTAAAATTGATTCTTTTTGTCTGAAAAAATGTGCAACCATTATTAATTTTACTTTTTACGTAAACCTTACGAACATGAGCACTGAACATGACTTTTATGTAAACCTTATGAACATGATTAAAATTTGCTAGAAAGGCCTAAGCCGAGGCCTAGGGACTTAAAATTAATTATTTTTATCTCAAAACTAAATGTATGCGTTTTCTGTGACACGGAGAAATCAAAAGTGCAATTTGAGTATGATCGCCTAACCTTTCGGTGGCCGAACTTGCACCATGCTTCAACAGATCCTGTAATGAAGTCCAAAGTTTTCGATAAACTGACTCTTCGGTGAAATGACCTTTCGATGAAATTAACTTTTAGGTAAAGAGACCGTTCGGTGAAATGAACGTTCCGATCAATTGGTCTTTCGGTGAAACAATCTCTTCGGTGAAGGGATTTTCGGTCAAGTGACCCTTCGGTGACGTAAACATCGGGCAAATGAACCAGACCCTTCATGCGGCTGTCTGTCAAATTAAGCTGAATATAATTTCCACAAAATGAAAATTGCATTCACATACCGTTCCGTCTCTTTGACGCATTGTTTTCTGCATTATTTTTAATTGCCCTTACGAATTATGCTTTGACAAGTTAACATCAAAAACTGTTTTCGTAAATAAAGCTAGTTCGAATAAGACAACAAAAAAATATTTCTGAGTTAAGTAATTTAAACGTGTGCAAAAAAACTTGCAATAATTTCGCTGATAAAAACTACAGTAGTTGGGTAGTCATTAATTCCTACAGATGATGTTGAGCATACACTACCTGGTGAATACATTTTTTATTAATTTTTATTTTAAATACGTGGAGATAATACTAATATACGATGTAATCGCTCTGTCCACATTATTTTCATAAACAGCAAATAGCAACTGAAAAATTGTACATCCGACAACGCTGGGATCGAATCCCAGATCTCTCGATAACTAGTCGAGCGCGCTCGCTTTACGCTACGGTGCGAACAATAATTCACAGCGCTATTCGTGGTTTATCAGTCAGCATCTGACTACACAAATCCATATTATGGGATCGGCAACTAATGTGTCGCCATCTAGTGGCATTCAACAAAGCTGTTTTAATTACAGCTGATAAATCCAATGGGCGATAGAAATGGTGAATAAATTTTAAATACGTGGAGATAATATAAATATACGATGTAATCGCTCTGTCCTCGTTATTTTTATAAGCAACGAATAGCAACTGAAAAATTGTACATCCGACACCGCTGGGATCGAACCCCAGATCCCTCGATAACTAGCCGAGTGCGTTCGCTAGCCAGTGCACTAGCCAGTGCGTTTATTATTTATACACTACCTGATCGAAACTACCCGAATATTTGCCTATCCAAAAACTTTCTGTATTGGGATAGGGACAGAATGATTCACCTTTATTGCCATCATAGTCCCCACTCTGCTGGGAAGATTTTTATTTAGATATTGGTACCATGCTAAGGGAATTACCATCTATTCTGCCATAAGTACATTTGTCAGATCAGTCACGGATGCCAGGCGGTTCAGCTTGATGGCAGTCGGCGTTCCAATCACAAAAGTATCCCATTGGGTTCATATCAGAGGCTCTCTGTGGAAGCAAGTCAAGTTCTCCCACATCCAACTTATCTAACCATTCCTACACGGACCTCGGTTTGTGGATGGGGTCATTGCGCTGTTGGTAAAGGAAAGTATATTCACCGAGCCGTTGCCATAATTTTGGGAGCACAGAATTCTCGAGAATGTCAATAAAGACCTCAGCATTAAGATTCCTGAACACTGGAACCAGAAGACTCAGCCTAAACCATGAAAAACAGCCACAGATGATAATACGCTATCCACCAATCTTACCAAAAGTTCTCACAAGACCGTAGATTGGGTAGCGTTCACCTGGTATACTCCATAACTAGACAGACTGCCAGATGGTAAGGCATGATGCATCACTCCAGATAACTCGTTTTCACTGCTACAGAGTCCACTGGCGCAAAGCATTGGAGCACTCCAACTGACGCTTGGTATTTATTTTGCAGACGTTAGGCTTGTGTGTGGCTTCTTGTCAATGCAAATCCATTCCCTTCAACTCTCAACGAACTGCTATAGTGTTGGCGTTACTATACTGTGCAAATTAATTGAGACAAAGTAAAAAATCACTCTTTTTCCACAACTATGCCTTTATAGTATCATTCTATGCCTTGATATACACTGATAAATACCTGTATTAGTATGAAGTATGTCCTCCTTTAGCAGAAATGACCTCTTGAATTCGTTTTGGCATTGACTCCACTAATTGAGTGCACATATTTTTGACTTCATAATCGTGGAACCACACTTTTAGAGCATTCGTTATCATGCGTTCTTTGGTTGTACAGTCCATTTTACCTAAACGTCTCTTCAAAATATTCCACAAGTTTTCTATTGGATTTAAGTCTACTGAATTTTCATGCCAATCAAGCAAATGAATTTGATTTTCCAGCATGGAGTTCTTGACCAATTTCGAATTGTGACATGGGGCCAAGTCATGTTGAAATGTCCCGTCAAAAGTTTGCAAGAATGGAACAATCCTACGTTGTAATATTTCTACGTACTTGGTTGAATTCATCCTACCTTGAACAGGAACTAAGCTTCTAGTGCCATTTGATGTGAATAAACCCCAAAACATCTGTTTCAGAGGGTGTTTTACAGTTTGTGTGACACGCTCAGGTCTTAAGGATTCACAGTTGCTTCGTCTAACGACATTTGCTTGGTAACCCTGCACAAATAAATGAGCTTCATCACATTTGCTTGGTAACCCTGCACAAATAAATGAGTTTCATCACTGAAAATTACCATCTCCAGTCGTCAGCAGACCATGATTTATATTTTTTGGCCCACTCTAAACGTTTTATGTTCATTTTTGCATTCAAATATTGCTTTTTCGTTGGTCTTCTTGCCTTCCATCCAACTTCCAGAAGCCTACGGCGCACAGTTGAATCACTGCCATGACAACCACTAGCAAAAAAATAAATCTGAAGGTTGGAGCTTGTTTTTTTTTTGTTTGTTTTTTTTATTCATTTTACTATTTTTGATTAGATATTTATGGGTTCGTGGAGTTGTTTTTCGTTTTCTTCCATATTTACCTCTCCTTTTTGGAGACGATGATTCAGATGCATTGTATCGCGTAAACAGTCTTGATACCCTTGATTTGCCTACACCAACTGCAGAAGCGATATCTATCACTGTCATAGAAGTGTGATCCTTCAGAGTAATTATTTTGCCCGCTTCCTCGGGGAAATATCCATTTTTCAATACACGAAAGCAGCACGTACTTACAGAGAGCAAAAACTAACATCCACCTGTCATACACGAAAGCTCACAACTGAAGATGAAGTGCCTATTTCATGTTTAAAACCGGTCAAACCACATTCTTACTATCAAGTTCCAACAGTTACACCTTCTCACAGCTGATAAAACTAGTTTACGTGGGTTTCTGACATCAACTGGCGATCACATTACAATTCTGAGAATAAAATAGCTTGTCCCAATTAATTTGCACGGTATAGTACTTCCAGATCCATTTTGAAACAGGATGGTGAGTGTTGCACCCGAGAACAAACGATTTTCTAACACTCACTTCAGCATTCGACGGTCCCGCTCTGTCGCTTTACGCACTATACTAATTCGTGATTGCGCTGTTGTTGCACCTAGGAGTTTCCATTTCGCAATAATATGACTTACAGTTAGCTGATGGGAGAACAAAATTTTGCTGTGATAGCATTTTATGCTAAGAGTTGGTTTCGAAGTAATTTGCGCGCTCTCTCTCTCTCTCTCACGCCCTGAGCTATGAGTCAGTCTCTAACAAGTAGTGTCCTACTAGTCATATTTACATTGATAGCATGAAGAAGGAAGATAAAAAGTCTATCGGAACGAATTTGTTTTCTTTAAATTTTATTTGAACATTAAAACCATTTCTCAATCTCGTGAAATAATGCTAATAAATTTTCTACTTAGTGCACTTTAACTGGAAAAATATAACCAACATGTACCGTACCATCTAATTGCCTTTTTTTTTACGTTGCCAGTTTTGGCACAAAGAGATCATAGAACTTTCTCTCTTGTAAAAGTACTGCTTCCACGTTTTAATGATGAGCATTATCTTTTTGTGAATGAAATGCCTTCTTTATTTTTTATTTCTGTCTGCCAACTATACTTTTTTCTAGGATTTCTTAACAGTGAATGGCGTTGGTAATGAGGAACTTGCACAATTTTATTTGTAAAAAATGCTACTATCTGTGTAAGAAATATGTCGTTCAACGTTTACCTTCGTTACAGAGATGCTGTTTGAAAGCTCTAATTAGAAATAAAAGACTCCGAGTTATAAATAAATAAACTTCTGTTCGAAAAAAACTCCCAAATAATCCAGAAATTGAAATATAAAACAAACTGGGCTCTATATACCTTGTCCGCAAAGGACCTTGTTTTGAGAAGTAATTTTATTCTTTCTAACAAAAACTGATTTTCAATAAAAATTATCTCTTGGCGTCAGCCGAAACCTTTAAATTTAAGCATAACTAAATTTTCTTTTCTTTTAATAATAAATACCGTGGTTTGATGCAAAACGTATAGGAAACATTGTGAGTAGATATGTTAAAAACAAATTTCCAGTTGAAATCGCATTATTGGGAAGACTACTTCATATTTATCTTCAACGGAAAAAAAAGTATAAACTCTCGCCTTTAGTTATAGTGGTCTTAAAATACTTTTCAATTTGATACTACTACATTATATACTTTTTATTATTTTTCTTTTTATACGTTTTTATATTCAAAGTAGAAATAGTCACAACTCCATGTGGCAAACCAAAACTCCGGCGACGAAGGAGTCGTTTAATTACGTGCAATATATCAAAACAGCGAACATCCTGAAAATGAAAATAATTTTTTGCTGTAGCAAAACGCCATGAAGAATTAATGTACTTATTTTTGGTTTCGATATACAAGAACTAAGTTCTATCCATGTGTACATCTTTTCAGAAAACTCAGAAACAGGATCGTTCTGGAAGGCAGATCTATGCCCTAACTAGTAAGGTGTTTTTGTGCTTTTAATGCATATTAATGATCTTAGCCATGTGTCTCTAAGCTTTTTGTATCTAGTAACAGCTGATATTTAATCCCGACCTATGTTTTAGGACCCGAATTGTCTGTTACCAGGAGGCAGAATCCTCGACTTGTACATGAAATTTTCTTAATATTCGTTAAAAATAAGTTGAGGCTGCTTCGAATTACAGCTTCCTAAGTTTCACAACGGTATCATGCAGGGACTGATATGGAATGATTAGGGTTCACTTCTGCTACAAGATGCTAGAATCTTTAAGCTTTTTGTTGGCAGTTAGCCACATTTTCTTTAAGTCGGCTGTTTAATTTTGCCAACATTTAATATTTGTTTGTTACTTCACAAATATGCATGTTTATGTGACTCAAACATATCAAAGTTATGGAATTTGACTTAAACAATAGAATTCCGTACATCTGCAACTGTGATTATCTCATTCGATCTGAGAAAATCGCTTTTTGAACCTTACTTTGCCTTTCTTTTGTTTTTATAAATTTTGCCGGAACATTTTAATTTAGTATTACGTGTTTCAACACCATTAATTATACAGTACTACAGAGTTATCTTAGAGATGATATGTATATCCAATGCTGACTAAAACGCATGACAAAATTTTTTAAATAATTTCTGATCTCTTAATTGCCAATACTGACTGAAATAAACATAGAATAACTTCCAAGTGACAAGAAAAAAACAGCTCTACGTTGCGCATCTCTAGTTCTGAGTTAAAAAAAACTAATACTAAGTCATTTCTTGTATACTTAAGATACTAGGAACGTATGTAACTAATAATCTGAAGATATTTTTAGAAAGAAGTTCGGATGGTAAAATCGGTTCTAATTTCACTGGTGGCATTTCTACGTTTCACAAGTAATCCTTTTAGAATCTGAGATCGGCAAAACTCATTCCAACTCCATCACAAAAAAGAAAATTAAGCCAGCAGCGTAGATTAGGAAAAATTTTAAAGTCATTTCCGTCAAATCTAATTTTCAAAGTCCTTTCCGTCAAATCTAACATTCAAACTCCTTTCCGTCAAATCTAACAGATAATCCAGCAGCGTAAATTAGAAAAATTCAAGTCCTTTCCGTCAAACCTAACATTCAAAGTCCTTTCCGTCAAATCTAACAGTTAAGTCAGCAGTGTAAATTAGGAAAAAATTCAAGTCCTTTCCGTCAAATCTAACATTCAAAGTCCTTTCCGTCAAATCTAACATTCAAAGTCCTTTCCGTCAAATCTAGGAGTCAAGCCAGCAGCGTAAATTTGGAAAAAATTCAAGTCCTTTTCCGTCAAATGTAACACGTGTCCATGTTGCTGGAAGAACGTCTAGAGATGCTGCATCGGGAAAGCAATTAACGATGCTTTATACTCGGCTGAAATACAATGGAAAAAGATATACATTTTAAGAGCTAAACTATACTTTATCTTAGCTAGGAACTGTTCTATTTTTTGGAACACACTACTAGCTTTCCTCTGGTGATTAGAAATATGAGTATAAGCCTCGTCAGGTACAATAAAACTTCAATATTATGTGGATGTTAGGGCTCTTTGGAGGGCAGTTGCCCGTGTAAGTAGAGAATTCGTGCATTATGAGAAGCGTAAATGTATAAAAATACGAATGCTCTGTAATACACTATAATACACAGTCGAGTCACATTATTATCACCACCTACTATTTTTGACGTCGGCAGCGCGTAACCAATGAAAGAAGGCACGTGTCATGTGCTGGCTTAGAGGGTATATAAGGTGCGCTGTAAGCATTCTGAAAACATATCAGTCGTTGCTGTCATGGATAAAAGGAGCGATTTATCAGATTTGCAAAAAGAGATAATTATCGGCGTTCGGGCCAAGGGTTGCAGTATTTCTAAAACAGCGAGTTTGTGAACTGTTCGCGTGCTGCTGTGGTTAGAGTGTATCGTGATCGGAGAAATGGCACCATTGCTAATAAACGACGTGGACATTTCGCAGCACCACGTGTCATTGATGTGAGAGGTAAACGTTGGCTGCGAAAGTGCGTGAGGACCGATCGACACGCTACAGTGGAACAACTCACTGGCTGAATGAACCAGGGGGGGGGCTACCGGAAGTGTGTCTAAAACGACAGTTCAATGAACCCTGGTGCGTATGGGGATGCGATGTTAACGAAGGTGCATCGGCAGAAAGGCTTACATTTGCACGGCAATATCGGAATTGGATTTCAGCTGATTTGCAAAGGATTGCCTTCTCCGATAAGTCACGTTTTCTGCTTCATTGAACTGATGGACGTTGGAGTATAAGGCGAGAAACGTAGGAGAACAAACACTCTTCAACCATTTGTGGAAGACTACAAGATGGTGGGGGCAGCGTTATGGTCTCGAGAATGTTTTCTTGGCATTTCCTGGGTCTGCTCATACCTGTGGAAGGCACTATTGAACTAATTCGTTATGAATCCATCCTTGCAGACCACGTACACTCATGCATGCTGATTTTCTTCCCTGGGCGGATAGGATGTTCATGCACGACTATGCGACCTGTCACACAGCCACAAATATCCGAGATTGCTTGGAAGAGCACAATGAAGACTTCAAAGTACTTCCCGGGCTCCTTAATTCCCCAAACGAAACCCAATTGAGCATCTGTGGGACCAACTCGATCGTGTTGTTCGCTCTACGGATCATCCACCACGGACCCTCCAGAAGCTGTCAGACGCACTGCTGTCAGCATAGGTCCACATACTTGTGAATATCTTCAAGCTCCTTAGGTTGTCACTCCCAGCTCGTCTAGTTGCTGTCCGCGCTGCACACGGCGGTTACTCTGGATATTAGCTAGTGGTCACAATTATGTGACTCGACCGTTTATGAACTATGTGATGCTGCTCAGTATTTTAACATAAAATATATGATGTGCACTTAAAAATAGTGGTGAACCAATATTTAAATAAAACTTAAAATTTGGGTTGGGTACATTATCTGAACAAAAGTATCCGGACACCTACCTATCCACAAACTCCCTCTAACAGGTAAGGAATTAATATTTTGTTGGTCAGCCCTTTGCTGCTATTACAACCTTCAAACAGCTTCGAATGTTTTTCAATACATGTTCGTATTTTGCTGCAGGAAATGGATTCCGTGTGCACCACGACTATTATTCAAGTCATTCAATGATGTCATGCAATTTAGCTTGGCTCGTATTCAGCGTTTCATGTCATTCCATAGGTGTCTCGTGGGGTTTAAATCGACTCTGTGTACAGGCCAGTCAAATTCTCTCACACCTATCTGATCAAATCATTCCTGCACGGACCTCGCTTTGTGGACTTTGTGTGCATCGTTTTGTCGGCAAGGGTAAAGACATTTGCCAAACATTTGCTATAACTTTGGAAGTACGGAATTGTAGGCTGCAGTGTTAAGATTTTTGAGCAGCGGAACTAGGGAGCTTTTCCCAAACCATGGAAACAGCTCCAGAACACGAGGAAACACCTCCCGAACATGATGACTGCTCCACGAAACATCGCAGTTGCCACAACATAGTCCGGAAAGTAGTGTTCATCTAGCATCTTCCATACCCATACCCGTCCGTCTGACTTTCCGATGGAGAAACGCTTTTTATCATTCCATCTAACGTGTTTCCTCTGCTCCAGAGTGTATTGGCGCCAAGCTTTACATCCCTCTAGCCGACACTTGGCGTTGATCTTGCTTTCGTTTGGCTTGTGTGCGGCTGCTTGTCCATGGAAACTCCATTCCCTTCAGCTGAACGGTCATGCTTCTGGAGTAGCTTAAAAGAGACATTTTGGAACTCAGTGGGGAATGTTGTTACCGAGGGAAGGAGATTGTTTCACACCACCGGATTCAGCAATCGATTGTCACGCTCTGTCATTTTACTTGGCTGCCACGTCGCGAATGCGCAGTTGTTTCTCCTAGGCTCTTTCAGCTAATCATGGGATGTGCAGCAGGGCAGAAATTTCCCAAACCGATTTGTTGCTAAGATGTCTTCCGGTGACCGTGTCACGTTGAAAGTTACTGAGCTCTCCCGTATGATCATTCTACTGTTCATGCATCTCTATGATGCTTGTTGGGATACGTACAGTCGGATGTGTTTTACTTGGCACTTGATGATAATGGAACCTCCTATTTTTTGTGGTGCAAGCATTTTGGGTGCGACGTGTCGAAGGAGAGGATTTCTGAATGCTCAGAGACAACAGACTAAAATTTTCCCAGTCACTTGTTCCCTGCTGGGCTAAGTTTTTAAGACCCATCACCACGGAAGTCTCACTCTTTGTTTCATAACTCAGCCGCAGGGCCCATTGTTGTCTCCCCCATTGTCTCACATTGCTTGCTAGGCACTTATTCACTTTTTTTTTGATTGGAGGTTTAACGACCACCGTGAGCAACTCAATGGGCTATAAGCAGTCGCCCGTCTCTAAGTTAGGGTCACTGGTTCCAGAGAAGGGGGAGAACCAGTGCCGTAAGGCAAACACAACATCCATGCCTCACGGGATTCGAACCCGGACCCCGTTCGGACGAATGATCAGAGGCCATCGCTTAGACCACTGCGCCACCGGGGCGGCTATTCACTTTGGAGAGAGACCCCACTGTTCCCTTAAGAAGGATCACTTAAAAGACGAAGAAGCCCCCTTCCATATTTCAGATCCAGCAATGCTAACAGCCACGCTTTCTACAAGAATTCCGCCCTAGGGTGAAACTACTGCGGGACACTTTGCCAAATAACATTTGTTTAGACATGGGAAATGCACCCCAAAAATCAGGTGATTCCATTAACCTCAAGTTACAAAAAATAATATCCGACTATAAGTCTTTTTGAGCCAATATAGGACATGGCTGTGACGTATGTGGGCAAATCAACTACCCAAAAGGGGTGTCCACATAATTTTGATCATATAGAGCATATTGTTAATAGTCATTCTGAATCACATGCATTGGGAGTGTGGTACATTCAGGAATTTAACTGCTGTGATGTTTTTCGTGCTGGCTCCTAAAACATATGCAGTTTTACCACGATAAAGTTTTGATGTCGTTGCGCTATAACAAATTCTCTAAGAGCCTTGGGATGACGATAGTAAGGCTGCATTTCTTTACCTGACGAACCACTAATAAAGTTAATGACCGTGTGTAAAACATCTATGACGTTTGAAAGGTTATGTGGAAATGTTGGTTCACTTATTCCTTGATATCGGTGTCTTCTTCTTTACAAGTAGCAGTAGAAACATCCTTAACTATTTCTTCCACAGTTCGCATATCGTAACCAGGTTTCTTCTGGTTTACCTCCAACTATCCTGTAACATCCTCTCCTGTCACTTCTATTTTTCTTCCTATCGTTAGTGTTTCTTAAAAATCTGGTGTTTCCGGTTCTCATATAAGCTTCTCGTTCTCTTCGTCAAACCGACTAAGATACAATACTTGACTTATCGCTTTGTGTTAGCCGTCGCCAAAGTGGTCCTTACCTTCGCTTCTTGGTAACATCAATGGGATTCATATCACCTTAGTCGGTTCTAGATCTTAAGGTTTGAATGGTTTCCGTTTCTTAAACCGCTTTTTCTGCATTAGTATTTTGCTTTTTTTTTGCATGTTTTTTTCTCACTAAGTCGAATTTTCTTCGTAAATCGAATTTCTCAAGAAGTATATAGTTCTTGTAAATTGGCTTCCTGCGCGTTTGCTACCAGCAAGAATACGTAAGGGCCAAACGTAATTTTTCACTGTTTTCTAGTGTTGCATATCACATTCTTTCAATAAGAAAACTGCCACGATTTGCAGTGACTACTTAAATATCGATTAGGAAGAAAATCTGACAAATCGTCTGTTCTTGGTCTATGGAAAATATCCTGCGACCGTCGACTGTTCCAACTGTCAATTTACGTGGATTAAACTCTTAAAATGTTACTGCAAGAAGAAGAAAAAGACAAAGAAAAGAGAAAGTACTGCAAGATGCTTTTGATAGACTTAAAAATCTTAGTCCAGAAAACAGCCCATTTGGGAGAAAACGTCTCTGCTATTCAAACGGCAACTGTTGAAGAATCGATTTTCTGAGTGAAATGTGAGAAGTTAGAAAACGAATTATTTTGTTTAAAGAAAAAATTATCAATGATCGAAAGGAACTTATGATTTTCTAAATTAAAATGCTGAATATTTTGAAAAGCTGTTTTCGAAAAACGAACATACAGAAATTTTCACGCCAGTTTTTATTAAAACAAAATTAAGTAAGAATTGAAAATTAAAGTAAGAAATCAGAAAAATAAAAACCTGAGGAAAAATATCACAAGAACTTTAGAGACATATTTGCAAAAACTAAGGTGAGATCTGTTGCAGAGGGTAAAACTCCAATTAAATGGGCACCTAATCGCATTGGCAGCAGAACTGTAATACGAGAGAAATGGAATAACTAAAATACAAAAATTTCGATATGCACCTGAAAAATAAATTTTCATGCAAGTATTTTTCTGAAAAAAATAATTTTTGTTTTCAGAAAAATACTTGTATGGAATTTATTTAAGGTTTTCTTTTGCATATTTATTCATTACCAAACTTCATTCTTAATCGTGATTTATCTTTAAGTCCAGTTTGACGACTAGCAGAGAAGTTCACCAAAACTTTTCCCCAAAATCATGACAACTAAAATTTTGGTATTAGCAAAAAGGAAAACACTCGCTTAGTTTGATGGGAATCACATCATTGTTAGAAATACAACAAACATAAATGCAGGATCGAAAAAATTACCATACACTACCAGCAGCAAAAAGTTTTTAAATGTGGCTTTTAGAAGCGGAGATATCATCGTTACAGACATTAGCATTACCTCCTTATAGCCGGAAAATTAAAATAAAAATTAGAAAAAAGCATACGAAAATATTTTCCGCGGTTAGCAGCGACTGAATGATTTTTGTTTTGTTAATTTCAGTTAGAGTTTAGAAGCAAAATTACGATTGCAAACACGTGAAAAACAGAAATATAAACTTACGCCCCAATTGTTTTGTCGCAAAATACTATAAATGCATGTTCAACAAATACTTAAAAAGTTCTCTTTAGTTAGATACACATAATCATCATCATTACGTGTATCTAACCAAAGAGAACTTTTAATATCCCATTTTCAGAAGGCGGGATTTCGAATAAAAAACTATATAGAGTATATTCTCTGCTACTGGTGGTGACAACTTGCATTATTTTAAATAGAAACTGTATGTAAAATGGTCTTCGTAGCAAAAGGTAGCAGAAAGTAAAAAAAAATTGAATCGGCTTTTGAGAAGCAGATTTACAGAGTAAAACATATTTTGAGTTTAATAGGTATAAGAAGAACATATTTTGAGTTTATACATATACGCCCTGTAGCGTCAAAGTCGTGCATTAAAAAAAATAATTATCCTTCTTATACTTCTGGTTGTGGCTGCCATTAAAATCCGGAGTCCATAATGTCGGGGTTCTTAAAATCAAGGTTTCACGGGATGTTATGCAGAGTTATCGATACGTCTGTTTTCTTGCGACCAGATGGTATAGTATATAAGCTTTTATATAGTACATAAAGCTTTTATATACTACATAAAAGCTATATGAAGCTTATATACTATATAAAATTATATAAAGCTTATATACTACATAAAAGCTACAGAAAGCTTATATACTAGTAGCTAGGTTTTTATATATTACACAAAAAATTATATACTAGTAGCTAGCTTTTTATATAGAATATAAACTTTTCAGTGCTATATACTTGAAGAAGATTGGAACAGAACACTCAATGAAAAAAACATTAGAGATAGCTACCTAGTAGAGTAGAGATGAGCTCGGGCTCGGACGGGCTCAGAATTCATTAACTACAGAAAACCACGAGCCCGGGCTCGGAATTACACGTCTTGAATTCCATTACTGTAATTAATTCAACACGTGTAATTCCGAGCCCGGTTCAATTACACGTGTTGAATTTCATTGTGGATTTGTTACCAGGGTGGAAGGAATTTAAGTTTCCTAAGCTAGCTGCCATTGCAAGACAAATTTTGCTTAGCAAGACTTGCATTATGCATTGTCCAAAGCTATGGCCCAAGCAAGGATTAGTTTAAGGTCTGGGATACAGAAACTGGGAAAAAATCACATTCCCATTTTTTGTATTTTATTAAAAATCAAGAATCTTATCTTAAAAATGATGTATTAATTTCCCAAATTATGCAGTTAGAAGTATTGTTATTTATTTTTTAAATTTTACTCACTCCCGCGATTTTTGGGGTGACGTTGGTTTTTAATGCAGAAGGTCGAGTTTTTGAGATAAGAAGGTCAAGTTGTAAAGCTGACATATTAGATGCAATTCTCTCTCTCTCGTTTTTACGCTTTCCAACCGTAGGTTGAAGAAGCGTATATGCTCCAGCTTTGTCCGTCCGTCCGTCTGTCCGCACGATAACTGGCGTAAAAATGGGTCGATTTAGATGAAATTTTAGTATGTGGTAGAGGACCACCCGGGGACGAACCCTATTAAAAATGGGACAAATGGGGTCAAAGGTCACGACGTAGGAGCGGGATCATCCCATTACCCTTATGAGTCATAACTTGCGTAAATATGGTTCGATTTCAATGAAAGTTTAATATGTGGTAGGAGACCGCCTGGGGACGAACCCTATTCAAAATGGGTGAATTGTGTCAAAGGTCAGGACATAAGATCGGAATGCATTCCATTGCCCTTATGCGTCATAACGTGCGTAAAAATGGTTCAATTTCGATGAAATTTCAGTATGTAGTAGGAGACCACCTGGGGACGAACCCTATTGAAAATGGACGAAATGTGGTCAAAGGTCAGGACATAGGATTGCGATCCATTCCATTGTCCTTATCCCATATTATTAAGGTGGATGTCAAGCAATTTTGCTTCCTATACTTCCAATGGAAAAACTTTTGTACACATTTCCTTCACAATTAATGTGTGCCCAAGGATGAAAATTTGAACATCGATTAAAATAACTTCATATTATAACTTGGAAAACTTAATATTTTCTAAAAAATACCCATAATTATATTAAAAATCAATCACTTTTCCTTTGGTGGTGTTGAAACCAGAGAAAAGATGGCGCGACCTGTACTTTGATGACGTCAGTGGACAAAAAATGTAGGATTGCATAATTGCGGTTATGGTTTAGAAAATATTAAGTATTCCAAGTTATGAAATGAAGCTATTTTAATCGATGTTCAAATTTTCATCTTTGTGAACGCATTAATTGTCCAGAAAAAAGATGGCGCGACCTGTATTTTCATGACGTCAGTAGACACACAAATGTTGAATTGCATAATTATGGTTATGTTTTAGAAAATATTAAGTATTGCAAGTTATAAAATGAAGATATTTTAATCGATGTTAAAATTCTCATCCTTGGGAACGCATTAATTGTGAAGAAAATGTGTACAAAAGTTTTTCCATTGGAAGCATAGGAAGCAAAGTTACTTGACGTCCATCCTAAAGTAGCAATTCTTGTATGTATTTATGTACATTTTATTTTGAAAACGGCTCTAAGAATTTTGATGAAAGTCGTTAACCTACCATTTTCTGGTACTAGAAATCGATTTATCTTGATCTCGACTTTAGAAGAATTCGTTTAGTGGGTTAAATAACCACTTCGAATTATAACGTTTTTAGTGATGGCGTTGTTCCATTAATGTTACCAATGCTTAGAAATCTTATGACGTCACAACTCCCGTTTGAGAATGTTGGCGCGTGGTCACGCCATCTGTCTCTTTACGTCACGCATTTTGTGTGGATCCTATTAAACATTTATGACGTCACACTTGTGCAGCGGGCAGATGGTCGCGATTCCCATCTGCCTCATTACGTCACGCTCTGTGTGCGTATGTCCGTCAGCACGATAACTCGCGTAACAACCGTTGGATTCCGTTGAAATTTTAGTATCTGGTAGGGGATCACCTGAGAAGGAAACCTTTTTAAAATGAACGAAATGGGGTCAAAGGTCAGTACATAGGAGAGGGATCCATTCCACTGCTCTTATGCGCCATAACTAACGGAAAAAAGGTTGATTTCAATGAAATTTTAGTATGTGATAGGGGACCACCTACGAACGAACCCTATTAAAAATTGGCGAAATGGGGTCAAAGCTTAGGACACAGGAGCGGGATCTATTCCATAGCCCTTATGCATCATAACTTACGTAAAAATGCTTCGATTGCGACAAAACTTTATCATTTTATTTCGGAGGTAAACCAAGCCGGTTCTGTTGAATATCATCGAAATGGGATCAAAGGTCAGGGCACAGGACTGAGATTTATTCCACAGACATTGTTCTCATAACTTGAGTGATAACTTGAGTAATGATTTCTGTAATGTTGGAAAGCGTATTATAATCAATGCATTGCATGATTTAACTAACTTGTTTCATGATGAACTTGATGTGGAAACTGCACACATTTATGATAACATTGTGATTATTATACTATTAAGCGCAAAGCTTTGTTAATGTTACAAAATGCAGAATAATCTGGTCTGGAATGCTTTTACGTTATTTCTTTTTAATTTTGGAAATTTCCCTATATGCTTTTTTTATATTCTACTACATCGCTCTAAACTACCTTTACCAATTAGCATATATGTAAATTATATTGCAAAGATTAGTTTTCTAGAGTAAAAATTTCAAACACTTGCAACTGTCTGTACAGCGTTGTACGTTTTATAATGCAATTTATTCAAAATAAAAGTGAATTTAGAAAAAAAAAAAATAACGAATGGAATTTTTTGTTTCTAAACGATTTTCTTTTCTTCAGCTTTTACCAAAGTTACTGATTCCCCTGATACGGTTGAAGGGTACGTTGATTATTTATTTTCAAATCCACATTTTAGAACATTCGACTTTATGCGTAGTATTTCTAAAAACATATTAATATTGTGAAGCGGATTAACTGAACTAAACTTTTTAAACTAATGATTTTTAAACTAATCTTTGCTTGGGCTATATATTTGGACAGTGTATAATGCATAAATGTAAGCCTTTATAAGCAAAAATTTCCAAGAATCCGGGGCCGGAAGGCCCGGGCTCAGCTAACACATGTAATAAAAAAAGCGGGCTGGGCCCGGACTCCTAAAATTGAGCCCGAACTCATCTCTATAGTAGAGTGCTGGTCCTTTGTTGGCGCGAATAACATCCTGTGCACGCCAAAGAATTGACACTACCAGATGCTGGATAATTTCTGGAGGATGTCAGCCATGCATGTTGGAGTAATATCCACAATTCTATGTTGGAGTATTATCCACAACTCTATGTTGGAGTATTATCCACAACTCTATGCTGGAGTATTATCCACAACTCATGTTGGGTATTATCCACAACCCTATGTTGGAGTATTATCCACAACTCTATGCTGGAGTATTATCCACAACTCTATGCTGGACTATTATCCACAACTCATGTTGGGTATTATCCACAACCCTTTGTTGGAGTATTATCCACAACTCTATGTGGAGTATTATCCACAACTCTATGTGGAGTATTATCCACAACTCTATGTTGGAGTATTATCCACAACTCTATGTTTGAGTATTGTCCACAACTCTATGTTTGAGTATTATCCACAACTCATGTTGGAGTATTATCCACAACTCATGTTGGAGTATTATCCACAACTCATGTTGGAGTATTATTCACAACTCATGTTGGAGTATTATCCACAACTCTATGTTGGGTATTATCCACAACCCTATGTTGGAGTATTATCCACAACTCTATGTTTGAGTATTATCCACAACTCTATGTTGGAGTATTATCCACAACACCGCCGGAGACGTCGGTCCCGCATCCATGCACCTGATGTTTCGCTCAATGGCACCCCACAGAGTTTCCAGAGGGTTTAAATCCGGAGACCTTGTTTGCCACTGGGTGGTTCCAAGCTCAGGTGACAGCATGCCTACGCCATGCTTGGGTGGTTGAATCCCAGCGGGTCAGCGCATTGTCCTGCAGAAACAAACCATCGGCCACAGGATGCGTGAAGACTATGAAAGCGTGTAGGTGATCAGCGAGAATATGCTGGTAGCGCTCAGTGGTTACGAGCCTCTCCAGACACAACAAGGGACCTAACATGTCTCACGATAAGGCTTCCGAAACCAACCCAGAGCCATCACCATCTTGAACAGAGCCTACCGGGCACGACGTGGCAATGACCTCATTTGTCGATTCTACACTCCTACCGTCCCATCAGCACGGTACAGATCAAAACGAGATTTATCGGACTGCACAACGCTATAGCAATTTGCAGAAGTCATTTTTGAAGTTCCTGGCACAAGTCGACGCGTAATTTCCGATGACAAGCAGACAAGACTGGCACGCGAGTAGGGTGTCTGTTTCCTTAGCCGAGGTTATGCAACGTGCGACGTACGGGTTGCTCACTGACGCTGCTTGGGGCCTCTGAAATTTAACCTGGATGTGAGTTGTACTCCTGTTGCCAAGATGGTGTATTCGCGGTACACTCTTGATGCTGTTGCCATCGGGTTGTTACCACAAGTGCAATATAATGGCTCTTCTGCCTTGTGCCAACAATGCGTCCACGATCGAAGTCGCTCAGATCACCACGCTTACCCATGTTTGTCGATTGCAATACGCTGTTGGGAAGCCATTTAGTCCGCCTATTTATCGCATGAGTTCGGTTTTGGTCTGGGTGGTGGATGCCCATGTCAACCGCCCGTCACCCCTATCTCCAATTTACACTTTCCAGCAGTAGGTTGAAGATGCATATATGCTCCAGCTTTTTCCGTCTGTCTGACTGTCCGTACGATAACTCGCGTAAAAATGGTTCGATTTCGATAAAATATTAGTACTTGGTAGGAGATAACCTGGGGACGAACCCTGTTGAAAATGAGAGAAATGGGGTCATAGGTCAGGACATAGGAACGAGATCCAGTCCGTCGCTCTTATGCGTCATAACTAACGTAAAACTGCTTCGATTGCGACAAAACTTTTTCATGTTGTTCCGGAGGTATACTGAACCGGTTCTGTTGAATATAATCGAAATCGGGTCAAAGGTCAGGGCACAGAAGCGAGATTTATTCCACAGCCATTATGCTCATAACGTGACTAAAATGCTTCTATTACGACAAATCTTTAGTATGTTGTTCCGGAGGTATACTGAATCGGTTCTGTTGAATATAATTGAAATGGGGTCAAAGGTCAGGGCACAGGAGCGAGATTTATTCCACATCCATGATCCTCGTAACTTGAGTAATGATTTCCGGTATATTGGAAAGCGTATCATAATCAATGTATTGCATGATTTTATTAACTTGTGTTTTATCTAGTGAGTGTATAAATATAAAAACAGAAATAATCTTTCGTATGAAACTGAAAAGGAAATGATGAAAATATTCTAATGGAAGTGGATAGATTACTTAGGAAGCGCATCTGAAGCGTATGAAATTGTTCTAAGTGAGACTTTCATCAACAGACCAAAAGGTAAATTTTAGACAGTAAACATCCTTATTCGTGTGCGATTTACTTAGATGTTTTTTGTCTTGTTGCTGTAGAAACTTAAGCCTAGATTGCCAGTGTTCGTGGCATTCTGGCTTGAACCGGTTAACCTAATTAAAAGAAACTCTCAAACTTTAGATCAACTTTCTGAGAAATTCTTCGAATTCTTCTCATTTAAGTTATAATTCCAAAGATGTCAGCATCTTTCGGGGACAAACGAACAAAAATGCAATCCGATTTTTCTTTATTGCTCTCTTCATGTTTCAACAACCGAGATCAGGTCACGGCGCAGCCTTAAAATTTACTCGGAACAATGTACTTTTGTTTATCTTTTACTTTTTCAGATGTCCTTTTCTTTTACCCCATAAAGATTTTGCTTTTCTTTTCAGGTATGTAATTTCCTTTTACATTTAATCGAAGCGCCAATGAAAGTGAGTTCTTTTATATTGATTGGTGTGCGTTCACGGAGCAGTCTCCATTGGCTGAAGAGAGGGAGGAGGACAAAAATAATCATTATTGTAACGACAGCCACAATGCTGGTGTCCCAAAATAATGGGCTTTCAAGTTGTGCATTAAGAAAAGAAACGCGTTAGACAGATACAGGGAATGCGATAAACAGAAGAGAATGAGAGACAGAAAAAAGAAGGAAAAATGAGATCGAGCAAGAGGATATCAAGGAGGAAGTGTACTTAAACGAAGTCTTAAGATAGATCTTGTTTCTGAGATACTGACCTTACTGTTAGTTTCTCACATCGATTAAGCAAAGTACAGCTACCCTTGAACCTCAAGGACACGTCTCTGTTTCGTTAGCTTTGTTTTGCTCACTTTTAAAGTAATGAGATCAGAGGCAGATTCCGTTACCTCGGTTTTCCCTTTTCTTTCTCAGCCTCTTTCAGATTCATCGCGGTATGCGCTTAAACCTGTGGTCCTCAAACATTTTAGGCTCTGTTCTAAACACAGTCGTTTCCCACCTGCCGATCATATGTAACTAGCACTTTTAAGTGCCTCTCATAACGATATGTAAGAACCTCTGATATGATGCTAATTACAATAATGAGAAGAATAACATTGAAAACGAAAGCCAAAAATTGGTAAAAATCAGTCAAGCGACATTGTGCTCTGTACTCAAATTTAACCTTCTTTTTTTCTTTCCTGTCTTCTTATGCATATTTGGTTTTTTTGTCATTAAATGATTTGGAATTTGAACGCCACATATTTGTCTCTCGACATGTTTGTGTTTGGCAAACCTCACAACAGGTCAAAGTGCAATGACTAAGTTGAGTTGCTTTTTGATTTGATTTGATGGTGTTCATGAAATCACACTGACTTCAGTCGCCACTCACATTCTCGCTCAATATTTACGGTTCTTTGTTTTAGAGTCTGACATGTTTGTCGGATGTCTACAATTTTTTATGATTATGCTATTTTTACTTGATTTAATTTCTTTATTTATTTTTGTTGTTACATGATTCTAAGAAAAACAAGAAAGATGACACCGAATTTTCGGGTGTAATAGGCACGTCTTTTGAATCCGTTCTGACGCAAATTAAATTTATCAAAGCAATTCAAAGTCAATGGAACCGGTATGGAAAACAATAGTATCTGACGTAAGAAAGAAGTTTTTCAATCGGGTCTTTAATCCCTCAGATATTGCTGTAAAGTGTAAACGGAATCGTGAGCTTACGAACTCTTAGAAACAGAGTTATCGACAAAAATAAGATGTGACTTTACGTCCCTTGGTGGGAAAACCATGCGTTATTTTAGGAAGAAAGTATTCACAAAAGGTTTATCCATATGAGCGGTATCGGTCCAAGAAAAAAATTTAGTCGAGTTTTCAGGAGCCCAGATTTTGCTACAAATACATCAGACGTGGAAATTAACACTTATGACCACTGGTGGCCAAACCATTTTTTACTAAGCATTAGAAATTACGTAAAAAAATTTCCGTCAAGTCTTGTATGCGATACAGGAAGAATTCTACAAATCCGAGTTTTAGGAGCAGAAAACGCAATTTACCATTGTGCACCTTAGCGGAAAGTCTATGATTTACTTGAAAATTTTGAGTTTATAGGGAAAACATTTCGCATCGGAAACATTATCCAACAAAGAAGAAATTTTTCTAATCGGAATTTTAGAAGTAGAGATATTGACAAAAATAAGATATACATCTACGCCCCTGGCGTAGAAACCATGCATTATTTCAAGAAATAAATGTTCCTAAAATGTTTGTCGACATGAGTAGTATCGGTCCACAAAAGACTTTCTTTCCATCGAGACTTTAGAAGCTCATATTTTGCTGCAAATACATCAGAAGCGGAAATTAAGACTTACGCCACCTGGTGGCCAAACAGTTTTTTACAAAAATTAGAAATTATGTGCAAACGATTTCCCATCAGGAGCTGTATCCGATGCAGAAATAATTTTTCGGAGCGGAGATTTAGAAGCAGAGATATAGGGGAAAACGCAATTTACCTTTACGCCCCCTAGAGGAAAGTCTATGAATTACTTGAAAATTTTGAAATTATATGAACAACATGTCACACGGATAATACTATCCAACAAAGAAAGAATTTTTCAAATCGGTCACCTAGAAGTCGAGATACTGACAAAAACAAGATATACATATCCGCCCCCTGGCGGAGAAACTGTTGAATATTTTAGGAAGAAAATATTCCGAAAATGTTTATCGATGTGAGTGGCATCAGTCCACGAAAGCATTCTTTGAATCGATATTTTAGAAGCTCAGATTTTATGGCAAATACATCAGAAGCGAAAATTAACACTTACGACACCTGGTGGCCAAAGTATTCTTTACAAAAAATTCGAAATTATATGCAAAAGATTGTGCATCAGGAGATGTATCCGCTGAAAAAAATTCAAATCGGAGTTTTAGAAGAAGTGTTATCGGAAAAAATGCACTTTACTTTTACGCCCCTAGTGGAAAATCTATGCGTAATTTGAAAAAGAAACTATACCCAAAATACCCTTCGACATAAATGGAATCGAAAGTTACACTTTTTTTTTCAATCGGATGTTTAGAAGCAAATATGTGGAATAAAACGTATTTTTGAATTCGACATCATCTGCATTTACGCCCTCTAGCGGCGAAATTGTACATCGTAAAAAAAATACGAAATGACGGATCATCATTCGCCTATTTCAAGCTTCCGAATGCAAAAAGAATTTTTCCAATCGGACTAATAGTTGCACATATAGACGGATGGACGGACGGACAAACCGATAACATAAGCACGATCATTTTTTACAAAAGACGTGCTAAAAAGAGTGAAAGAAAAACATTTTGACAATTCATAAAGTCGGATCATGTACAGAAACAACGGGCAAGACAAGGGAAAAGGCCAAAAATGACCTGACATAGCCCTATACTCTCCATAAAAGAACAACAAAGAAACAACACATAGACACATGATTTTTCTTTTCTGAGTTAATGAACAAGAAAAACATTGATTTTTTTATAAATTAAAATTATTAAAATTATTCAGGTCACTGGCTAAAGAAGTCAAATATTGAGGACCTCTGTAATTTAAGGTAAGTGTCATTGATTCCTTATTTTCGAAAAACAAGTTTTAATTGTATTTTATTTCTTGTTTCACAAGAATGTTCATGGGTTTCTAAGTAATATAAAATCAGAATATAAAGTATATTTAATTCGTTGGAACATAGTTTTACCAAGATTGAACTAATATAGCTCAGTAACAATTAGTATATTAGGATATACTTTTGTTGTAAAATGTATTACAGGTAGAGTACTAGGCTGAGGTGTGAGATGAATTAATCTGATATATTTCTTTGTATTGTGTCATTTATCCCCAAGAAAGTATGCAATATGTAATATGTGTTTGAAATAATGTGTAATATAATAAAATCAATGTTTCAGTTGTAAGATCAGTCAAAAAAGTTACCTACTATACAAATTATTTTGGATAATTTAATTAAAAGACAATCAATAGGATTATTCCATTTGAGGTCAAAATTTATTATAGTTCCCAGGTAATTAAATGAAGGTACTATATCAATTGTCTTATTGTTAAGTGATATTTGTACATTTGATGTTAAAAGAGATAACGAATTAGAGATAATCATAGCTTTAGATTTATTAACATTGATTATTAATTCATTTGAAATAAACCAATCGGAAATAGTCTGTAATTGATTATTACATTGTGTTAAAATTTCACCTGAGCTTTTTTCATTTTAAAAGAACAGTTGTATCATGCGCATAGTAAACTTATTTTGTATAGCATTTTGTAGATATAGCAGTGCTGTTTCTGTAGATTTGTCTTCTAAAAATACAAATTGAAACTGATTAAGTATCTTATATTTTTGTATGTGGAAAATTTGTCGAGTGTAAATTAATTTTTCAGGGATCTTGGCAAAAATTTTGTTCACCATACCGTGAAGTTTGCTAATTACAAATGTCTCAAAGCACGCCCAGTATTTATTTTGCTGAGAGATAGAGAGGGGATTGTGTCTAAGGTGATATGTTCTGTTACGAAATTACACCGACGAGCCCTTACATTATGACCACCTACCTTATAAGCTGTAGGACCCCTTTAGGCCGCAAAACTGTGGCCACTCGGCAAAGCATCGATTCGACGGAGTGGCGATAGGTATCTTGGGGTATCTGGTACCATAATGTCAACAGCTAATCTTCCAGTTCCCGCACAATTCGGGCTGGTGGTAATTTAGCGCGAACCCTCTTTTCCAAGTCAAACCATAACTGTTCGATTGGGTTCATATCAGGTGAATGTGGAGGCCATGGCATTAACAGAAAGTCATCAGCATGTTTTTCGAACCACTTCTTGACGCTTCTGGCAGTGCGGCATGGCGCATTATCCTGTTGGTAATGTCCATCACCAGCAGGAAACACAGATGCCATGAATGGGTGAACTTGGTCTGCCACTATGTTCAGATACCTGACAGCTGTCAGTGGGTGTGCTATGGAGATAATGGGGTCTAAAATGTCCCGAGAAAGATCGCCCACAGCATGACACCGCCACCACCGGCCTGTTTCCGCCCAACAGTGCGTCCAGGTGCCATAGCCTCCGCTGGTAATCGGCGTATTGCGCTCGGCCATCTACGTGATGCACCATGAATTTTAATTCGTCAGGCCAAGCCACTTTCTTCCAACCATCCAAGGTCCAATCTCAATGATCTTGTCCCCATTTCATGCGCTGTTGGCGATGACGTGCAGTGAGCATGGGGACCAGGCTGGGTCTCTGGCTACATAGGCCCATGCGCAGAAAGGCTGCGATGAAGTATGTGATGTGACACATTGCCCTGATCACCACTGTAGTAGCTGTGGGTGATTTGTCGCACTCTGGCCCTGCGGTCGCTGTGTACAATGCACTACAGTCTCCGCTCTCCTTTTGCGTCAACGAGCTGTAGACGGCACATGGCTGGACGACGGTTCGTCGTTTGGCCGTCTCTAAACCACTTTTGATACGTGCTCACCACAGCGACACGTCAACAACCCACAGCCGTGCTGTTTCTGAGGTCGTAGTTCCGGGGCACCGTGCTATCGAACTCTGGTAAATCAACAGCTTTTCCCATTCTGACTCCGAACACTCTACCAACCGAAAGCCAGTCCTATGGTTGTATATATACTGCTCTGTGAACTTCTTGCCACAAACCACCGGAATGAAGATGTGTTGAAGTTTGTGTAATGTGAAGCAATATGTGGTTAGCAAGGTGGAGACTAATATGCTTCGGTGGTTTGTCCATGTTGAAAAAATGAGTGATGGTATGCTTACTAAGAAAATCTTTTAGCCCAAGTGGCAGAAAGGAAAGGCAGAGGAAGGCCAAAAAAGTCATGGGAGGATCAGATTCAGGAATGTTTGAATGAGAAAAAGAATATGCGTATGAAATATAGAAGATCTTGTGTACAGCGTGTGATGGATGTCAGTGAAGCCCAAGTTGTATGTCAAGATCGCTATAAATGGAGAAGTTTGATACGGCAACAGTAAGTAAAAATTATCTGGTAGTTTGTATGTCTTTTGGAGCTAACCTCTAAATCTCAGATAACAGCGTAGTGATATGTATGTATGTGAGCAATTTAGTTAGCCACTGGGCAGCACCCATCCGTCATTTGGGGCCGCTGGCTCCAGGGATGAAGAAGCCAATGTCCTAAGACAATCACACCATCCATTCCTCTTCTGGGATGCGAAACAAAACTCATATCAAATGAACAGTCATTGGCTGGCGCTTAGACCACTACACCACCAATGCTGCGAGGGCAGAATGTAGATGTTTGGCTTCGTACACAACCCGAATTGAGACCACTTCCAGAGAGACTGTAGAAATACCAAGTCATCACAATTTAAGAGGAGGTTTTCAAAACGCCGTAGAGAGACATCTATGGAACAAAACGCAACCAAACTTGGTACGAATACTATCACGAACATGCACTCTGTAGTTTTATAAACAGTATGTCCCATTTTGTTCCATTAGGTGCATGCGCTAGGAAAACGTTCAAGGGTGATAATAATGCAAGGGATGTTCAGAGCTCGTTACCGATATCGCATTGGGATGAAACACAACTCTAAGCAGTGACTACGCCCCCGAACATGAGCTTTTGCTGTAAGAAATCACAAAGTGAATACACAAGCGGCTAAGTGTAATGGCTGCAGAAAACCCTCAAAAGGTAGCTGGCAAGTGTAATTACTTTATAATTAGCTACATTTTATAGATATGATTTAAAGGGTTTTCCATTTAGATGTTCTAAGTGCTGTATTCGTTGAACGACGTTCTACACAGTGAAACGCAACTTGTTTGCATGAATGTGTTTCACATGCTGTACTATTCATTGCTTTAAGACTGCCAAATAGGGAGCATGATAAACATATTGTTGGAAGTATCAAAAGTCACAGGGGTTGAGTTCAAGTTAAGGAGGTGGCCAGGATGCGGAAAATAGACTACTGATCACTCTGTTGTTGATTACCTGCTGTCGTAACAGCTGATGTACCCAGCAGCTGTTATTGGTACAGCTGCTGTACCCAATGTAATATGAAAAGATGCGCCACCCTGCATACATACAATATTGTCGAGTCAAGACACTGCCCTGCTGAAGTTCAGGGACCACCGACTTGTGAAGCATTTCTCGATAACTGTGTGTATTGACGGTACACGTCACTGGTCAGGTTGGACGGTTTTCTTCGGGAAAATACGACCTGATAGTAAATGATGCTATGAAGCCACCCTACACTCTCACTTTCGGCGAGTGAAACGTGACCTCTTGATACGCACGAGGGTTTTTTCATAAGCTCAGATGCTGCAATTCTGAATGTTAACATTGCCGTGGCGATGGAAATGAGCCTCGTTCTTCCACAAGATCTTGAAAACCAATGCATAATATTTTGCAACAAAGTCTAGAAAGAATGAGTGTACACATTTGATAATAAGAAGCTACGTAATACTATTATGTAGCTACATAAAGGATGGTTTTAGCAAATCTAACAGAATGATTTGAGAAATTGCGCTACAGCTTGCGGCAAACAAAACGAAAGTTCTGACTTTTATGTGATCCAATAGAAAGTAAATGGCGCACTTGAAAATTTGGGATCAGGTAACAAAAATTAAATTGGATCAGGTATGAAAACTATTTAATAGAAAAGTAGAAGACGCTTATAAAGAGCCCGTATTTAGAGAGATTTCCAATTTAAGGAGCAGAGCAGGAAAGTTTGTTTGATATGTTACTTAAGGGGACCAGTCCTGCAAAAACAAAGATTTTTTGTACATTTTTTTTATTTAAATTTTTTTTCTACGGAGTTTTCTGAATGAAATGGTGTACGACACTTCAGCAAAGCAGAGGAAATTCACCAAAGCAGAGGAAAAGGAGTATGACCCGGGTGGCATCTAGTCACAGATCTTCTTCGTTTTTTGCCTCCCCTGAAAAGTTGCTGTTTTGCACATTTAGGAACGTTTTTCTCATAAACCACGACAATGGCCTGAATTTTTTTTTATACCTTACTGTATATATCAACAACCACCTAAACTAGAATCATGACTAAATATAGTACTCAATTAAAATAATAAATACAATTGCTAATGAAAACATCAGCAAAATCGACAGCAATTTTGATTAATAATACAAAATTAATTAATTGACCGATTGCGATAATTCTAGTTCAGGTTTTGTATAATATCCTTAGGAAAATGCATGCCAAGTTTGCAATTGATAGGCCAAGTTTATCGTGAGAATTATGTATCTAAGTACATCGAGACCTCCCATAAGGTTAACAAGGGAAGCCTAAAAAAGGACTGGTCCCCTTAATAAATAAAATTATTAGAATAACTGATTAATTAATACAAAATCAATTAATTGACCGATTTCGATCATTCTAGTTCAGATGTCGTATAATACATGTATCTTAGGAAAATGCTTGCCACGTTTGCAATTGATAGGCCAAGTCTATCGTGAGAAACAGGTACCTAAGTACATCAAGACCTCCCATAAAGTTAACATGCGAAGCCTAAAAAGGGACTGGTGCCCTTAACGCGGATGTGTGGGGAATTTGTATTAATTAATACAAAATTAGTTAATTGACCGATTGCGATAATTCTAGTTCAGGTGTTGTATAATATCCTTAGGAAAATGCATGCCAAGTTTGCAATTGATAGGCCAAGTCTATCGTGAGAAGCAGGTACCTAAGTACATCGAGACCTCCCATAAGGTTAAAATGCGAAGCCTAAAAAGGGACTGGTCCCCTTAATAAATAAAATTATAGTCTAACTGATTAATTAATACAAAATTAATTAATTGACCGATTGCGATAATTCTAGTTCGGGTGTTGTATAATATCTTAGAAAAATGCATGCCAAGTTTGCAATTGATAGGCCAAGTCCATCGTGAGAAACAAGTACATCGAGACCTCCCAATTGCTGAAATTTATTATGTAAATATTAAGCTGGAGCACATCACTGTATTCAATAGATTTATACATATTTTACATTTAAAAGCAATACAGGATAAATGTAACATCGCGGAGTTAAAAAATTACGACTACCGGTGAAATCTATGCTCTGTCCGACTTCCGTTTTAGGAAAGTTTTCCTCCATTGTGAAGCTGCAAAACAAGTATTTATGGAATAAAATTATATTTAACAACACTACAGGGTAGAAGAAAACTCGCAAGAAAAAAGGATTACGATTACGGGAGAAACCTTCTCTCCGCCTAACTTCCGTTTCCCAAAGTTTTGAAAGTCGGAATTCCGCCCAACGTCGGAAAACAACCCGACAACCATCACCAATCCTTCCCAAATTTCTGCTCAGTTCTGCATCGATCTCAAGAACCATCGAAATGACGATGCAAAAGGTGGAATTCTTCGAATCCACTGAAAAATCTCGTGCCTGAATATCACAGGAAAATTTTGTGCCAACTTCCTTTTTCGGAAATTTTCTTCCATTTTCAGGCTGAAATGCAAATGGTTATGGAATAAAATTACATTTAATAATAATACTGCGCAGAAGAAACATCGCGGAAAAAAGAAATCACGATTACAGGGAAAATTTTCACTCCTTTGACTTCTGTTTTCGAAAGTTTTGAAAAGCAAAATACCACCCCGTAGACCAAAAAACGACTCCCTCCCAACTAATCCTTCAAATTTTATCTTTAGGTTTGCATCGATCTCGAGAATAACATAAATGATGGCAAAAAAAAAAAAAGAAAAGAAAAAAAAGCGGAATCCGCGGAGGAATCTCACGTATGAGGAAACTAATTTGGTGTTAATTTTCGGTCATCAACAGCAAGTCCTTAAGATCTGTCATCTCAAATACATAAATTTACACGAGTACAATAACTACTTCGTTTACCAGTGTACACACTGCTACACATGTAACCAGAAGCACTTAGGGTATGATTTGTGAAACATAATCATGTTCTCCAAAAGTTTAACCACAAAATTGTATTGATGTATGTATACAGACAAACAAATCAAATTTCGAGTAAGCTGTATATATATGTATTTGGAACAAATTTGTATATTTGGTGCTTACACATACCTCCACCTATATAACGACACAACAAAATTAGCCATCCTTAGAGAGCTAGAAAACGGTGGAAAAAATGTTGTATATCCTTTATGATACAGTTGGATAACGTAAAACTATATGCATGCGGACACGCATATTTTTACATGGAGGGAATTTTTTATCCCAAAACGGATTTCACGGTCGTTAACGAGGATTTCTGTTTGTCCCGAGCTCCGTTAAAAGCGTGTTCTACTGAGATGAAAAATATTCATTAAAGCCTCAAAAATGTTTAGGGAATTTTTGAATAATCCAGAAGATGATAAACATTTTATCATCTTCTGGATTATGTCAATGAATTGAATAGAATAACACATACTAGTTAAATTCCCAAGTCCCATATACCGGGTGCGCCCAATAAAAGAGGCCCCGTTGCCAGACTTTGTTAGGCGGGTTAAAGTTGTTTGTCGGTGTTCCCAGTTAAAACCACTCTGTTCCACTTCTAACCGGTTTTTGCGTGTACAGCTGCAAAGGAATTATCCGGAGTGGTTAGTCACAGCCAGAGCAGTGTAGGTACTTGGTAATAAGTGTAAGTGATGAAAAAAACAAAAGCAACGGGAATGGTTTTAAGTACGGAACTGCGGATTTTTATTGTGGAACAATATTTCAGAAATAACTCATACAAGGTTTCAAATATGAGTTCTTTACAGAAAAAAATTCCACGTTGTGCAGCACCGGCGAAATCAGTGATACAGAAGTTAGTGCGGAAATTTCGTGAAACCGGCATGGTGTGCAACAGGAAAAGAAACAAACCCAAGACAATTTGTACTGACGACCACAACAAGGATGTGGGCACAATGATGTTACAAAGCCCTCGGAAATCGATTAGCCGATTATCGTTTGCAGCGGGAATATCTGCCACTTCGTGCCGACGCATACTTAAGGTGGATTTGCGTTTTCGGCCGTGCAAAGTTATGACGCTCCAAGAACTTAAAACTCCTGATTATGCAAAGCGGATGCAATATTGTAAGTGGTTTCAGGAGACCATTGTCAGCGGTGAAATGGACCCAACACTTTATTACATGACAGGTGAAGCATGGTTTCATCTGTCCGGGTATGTCAATGCGCAATACAGCAGGATTTGAAGCGACACGAACCCCAGACGGACAATGGAGACTCCTCTGTACGACCAAAAGATAGGCGTTTGGTGTGTTATATCTGGGAAGAGGATAGCCGGCCTATTCTTTTTCACTAAACACCATCAACTCGAAGCGCTATGTTCAGCAACTGTTCAACCCATTTGCTGCCGCAATTACAGAAGAAAAGCGAACATATGCTTTTTTTCAGCACGATGGTGCAACGGAGCATGCTGCACGGAACAGTAGTCTACGTGCTGTGCATGAAGTTTTTGGTGAGGACAGAACTGTATCGAAGGGACTATGGCCACCCAGATCACCCGATCTCTCCACCTGTGAATTTAATCTGTGAGGAGAATTGAAAGGGAAAGTGTACGCAACTAATCTGCACACCCTTTATGAATTAAAAATGAACATTATGGATGCCATAGCTCAGATTACTGCCGATGAGTTGTGGCGCGTTACAAACAAATTGTTCAGTCGTGTGCAGCTGTCTTGATGTCGTAGGACAGCACTTTCAGCAATTGTTGTAAACTCAGGTAATTTACTCTTGTTTTCTGTCATTTCAACTACTCTTTACCATGTATAGTAACATTGCCTGACTGTTGTCGTTCATTATACTCGGGCCTCTTTTATATGGCACACACTGTATATTAAGACGCAAAACCAATGATAGCAATAACAGACTCTAAACTGTACTCACAAGAAAATGATTTTTAGAAGGTAAGAGTGCACCAGAAACGCTAAACTACAGTAAGAGTGTTCTTCATACAAATAGAGCTCTGAAAAACTTTCGTTGTTAGGTGTTACCAAAAAAGTATTTTTACCAAAATTTATTTTCTCCTCCGTTAAGATTTTTCAGTGTATATGGGCGAATTTTTCGAGGCCGCTACAGTGGCCCAATGATATAAGCGCTGGCTTGTGATCGTTCGTCTGAGTAGGGCAGAGTCCGAGTCCCAGATGTAGCCAAGGAAGGGGGAGGGTGGTATTTTGCTGCACCGGCTTCTTCCCTTCCATAGAATCAGTAGCCCTAAATAAGGGATAAGCGACTGCTTACATTTCTTAGAGTAGCTTACGGTGGTCGTTAAAACCGAAAAAAACCCCACATATTTAGGGCAAGAACCACCTTTTCAATTATGACATCAATAATGATGATGGTCGCGGGATTTAGCAGATTTCTCCTGCTCACGTATGAGATGCGGAACAGAAACTGAACCACTGATCAGTTTTGTGCAATTTTTGGTAAGCGGTGTGGCAGGCTTCTAAAACGCAAATCTCAATAAATGATTTGAGTTAGTTTTCATTTAATTTCTTCATAAATACATTTCAATTTGTTTGCAAGACAGCGCTCAGCTCCGGAGGATTTTTATTTCGAATATGGGGATCATAATTTAACCATCCCGGTGGATCTGTAGTCCGAACGGTGGTTTCTGACCGTTTGTTCATATGGTTCCGAGTTTGAACTCCATCAGGCATGGATGTTGTGTTTGTCTTACGGCAGTGGCTCTATCCCTTCTCTGGAACCAGTAGTCCTACATCACGGACGGTCGACTGATTATAGCTTATCGAGTTACGCACAGCGGCTGTTAAACTCAAACAAAAAACAAACAAAAAAATGAAAAAGATCACATTTATGTTCGCTTTGTTTTTTCTATAAGTATAACAGCTAGACCTTGCTGTTCTGGGCCTTATCTCAGAATATACACGGTGTCCGAAAAAGGTATTACCAAATGCAAATGATGATAACTTTGTATGCAAAACTAATATCAGCATTCTGTTCATTGCAAGTGGTAAAGCATACCCTCACGTTTTCGGATCCTACGATGAAAGGATCCTACGATTCTATGGATCCTACGATGAAAGTACAGATTGTGCAGTGGTTTATTGAAAACCAATTCAAAACGCAGGTTCAGTGGAATTTCAGAACAAAATATGGGAGCAAACCGCTCACACGTAAGAGCATCAGAAAGTGGTACCAGTCATTCAAGAAAACTGGTAGCGTCTTTACAAAGAAAAGCCTTGGACAACCATCGCTGGTTTCAGAAATGGAGGAGGTTGTGAGGCAAACCTTCACTCGTATTCCTCGAAAGTCAATCAGACAAGCAGCACGACAGCTGGTTATCCCTATGATGTCAGTGCACAGAGTGTTACTGCAGACATTGTAAATACATTCGTATAAACTGCACATAATCCATCACGTAACCCCAGATGATCATATGAAACGTAAAGAGTTTGCTGAAGAGATGTTGGAGAACATTGCAAGTGCTGAATCTTTCTTGAGACAAATTTGCTTCTCGGATGCGTGCACTTTCATTTTTTCTAAAATGGTTGATAAACAGAATTTGAGGATTTAGGGAACTTAACACCTGCATTACTCAATGGAACATGAGCATGCTAGTCCAAAAGTGAATATTTGGTGTTGCGTAATGGTCAACCGTGACATTGGACCCTTTTTCTTTCAGGAAGCGACCGTGAGAGCTGATAATTACCTGGACATGATCGAGCAGGTTGTGTATCCCCGGTTGGATGAACTTGCAACTCCGGTCATTTTCCAATAAGGTGGGGGCCACCTCATTGGGCTTTGATAGTTAGGAGATCTCTGGATACCAAATTTCCCAGTCGATGGATTGGGCGTTGTGGTCGCATTGCATGGCCCCCACGATCACCGGACTTAACACCTTCTGGCTTTTTTTATGGGAATTCATCAAGAGTGAGATTTAGAGCACCTCTGTTGCAGACATTGCTGACCTAAAGAAGAGGATTATACACGCATTGGAGAAAGTTAATACGAACATTCTCGAACGAACATGGTTGGAACTGGAATACCGTTTAGACATTGTTCCGGTAATAAATAATACCCATGTCGAATGCCTATAAACTTCATAATCTGTTCTGTCAATTAACACAAGTTGTGTATTGAGATCATTTATTGAGCGGAGCTCTCTTTAGGAGACTCGAGACAATTAGTTGCTCGGGCATAGCTTCGACATGACATATCCGATTACCGAGATTTTTGGCATGCGATCGGACATCGTCCATGGTCAGGTTTTGACGTCTTTTGATTCCCGACATTCCGTGTCATTGAAAAATTTCGATTTTACTTGAACCGTTTCACGAAAGTCGACTCAATAACACTAATTTAATAAAATCGTTTGAATTGAAAAAAACAAAGAAGTGGAAAACCATCGTCTGTTTGTTCAACGCTTTCTTAACCTATAATAATAAAAAGGAAGTTTGTGTATGTGTCTGTCTTTCTCGATACAAAATAAAAAACGTGATTTCCGATGTTAGCGTGTCTTTCCGACTTGTTTATATGCAGCTTGATCACAACCACCGTGAAGGCGTGAAAGAAAAGTAGTTCATGGTAAAATCTAGGCATTTCTTTTTTGGAATGTTTTGTACTTTTGTTCTGGAAAGTCATACATTTTACGCGTCCGTTTTTTTTGGAATTTTTTTTAATAGACGTGTTAACGAGCTTAGATTTTGCAATAGCTTCGCTCGAAACTTGCCAACCGTACCCGGGTTTTGGGTTAACGTTATCGGCTTGTCCTAGTATTAAAACTGTTATGAATATTTGAAATTGGTTACAACTTTATGGGACATCCTGTACATACCGACATTGAATATGGTAAAGTACCCTAACATTTATGTTTTCATACGTGTTTTGATTTCAGAGAAACTTAGTTGATTGTTGAAATCTGGTTCTGTTTTGAAGCAAAAGATGCAAATATTTTCAAATAAAGATTTACCAGTAGACCATATTGCTGTCTTAAGCACGAAGAACAAGACTTAACCCATTTCAACACGAAATAGACCAGGTCAAATCATCGCAAGCTGTGAAAACATTTTTTACTTACGAGAATTAAAACTTGTTTAAAAGGTTAAAATGATTAAAAAAATGTGCGAGATCTTTCGGGTCTGTCTTTACAGACCCATCCTCAGGCACAACAAGAAAACTCTCACACGGGGCACGCTGGCTTATATACGCACCTCTGTGCATCAGCAAGATACTACGCATGCGCCGTACCTTCAAGGTCGGGTATGCTTTACACAGAAAGTAACAAATGAAAATATGTACAAATGCATGAAAAGAAATACAAATGGCAGTAAGTAAGTAATCGTACATTGTTTTAATCATTTTAACCTTTTAAACAAGTTTTAATTCTCGTAAGTAAAAAAATGTTTTCACAGTTTGCGATGATTTGACCTGGTTTATTTCGTGTTGAAATGGTTTAAGTCTTGTTCTTCGTGCTTAAATCAGCAATATGGTCTACTGGTAAATCTTAATTAGCACGACAAAAAACTTCCACTCATTTTCAAATTAAGTTCGTCATGCAAAGCACCAAAGCAGTTATGGAGTTTCAAAATCCTATTATAAGCTTTGTGATCCTCATGTCGTGTCTGAAGCTTAGAGAAGTATGATGATTCTTGAGATACGAATTGTAAGGATCGAGAAAAAGAAAAGCCAAAGCAAGAAATATCCATGCATTTGCAATCGAAAGCTGTCTAAATTATCTAACATCGATGGCCTAATTTACATGACCGAGACAGAGAGGGAGTGAGAGAGAGAGAGATGTAAATGAGCTTTGTGCACTTAGGAAGACATTCCCAACTCGTGCGAATAAGAATCCCTGTGTTACCGAAACTGTTTCTGATACATCAGGTACTGATCCCGATATCGTAGGTCTAACGGAGAAGCATAAGTCAGAGAATTCTCTCTCCTCGTTGAAGGCTTAATATGTTCCTGTTGTCACACGGTGAACAGCTGTAACCGAATACCTGAACTCGAGCCGTTTCATCTCCCATCATACTACGTGTTGTCATACAACAGCACGTTATAATCTGACAATTTGTATGCGACTGTAACAATGCTTGCACAGTAGCAGGCAGCTGCGAGTTAGTAGTGCATTTCGTCAGTCAGACTTCTCACGCTTCGGAAAATACAGTGTGAGGAAGACCGGGTTTTAGAAAAACAGAAACCTACATGAAAAACTAGCACGTATTTTGCAACTAAGGTTTTCTCTTGCGTAATTATAATAAATTCTGCCTTTTTTAGGAGAAGCAACTTGAGCATGGCATTGGTTACATTTTATACAATTTTATAAATCCGCTTATAACGAGGAGTTCTGGATCGACGGAAACACACGTTAAACAAGAACTTTTGCTAAACCGTTTTTGCGTGAAAATTCTTACCATGTAAAAATATACATATCTGATAATATATGATACATAGACGTTTATATTATACACTGAGGTGCCACAAAACTGGTAAGGGCGCTACCGTTTCCTCTAGATGCCACCACACCCATGCGGCAAATGGTATCGTCCTGTAACAAGGTATATAGAGAGGCAGATATTTTCGTAAGCTCAGGTAGTAGCGTTCTCAGCTCAGATGGCACCTTCTCAGTATTTAGCCGATTTCGAGCGTCGTATGACAGTCGACTCCCGGGAGATAGGTCAGAGAATTCTCTCTCCTCGTTGACGAAACGAAATTTGGATTTACTCGGTCAACAATTTGAAGAGCGCATCTGGATTACAAAAACTCAGGGAGGAGATCCAGGGTGCTAGACCAGTGTGGCAGTAGAGCAGCCCTGGACAGATCGTGGACAGCGGAGTCTGGCACGCAGCGTAAAACCCGCCCGGCGTCCAACATTATCGCAAATCACAGCGCAATTCAATGATGGTGCCAATAGTAGCATCGTCGTACGGACACTGCAATATTCCCTGTTCTATATGGGGTTCCAGAGCCGAAGTCCAACCCCGGTGCCATTGCTGAACCGACTACACACGGCTTTGAGCCTCGCCTGGGCTCGCGAACACCACGATTGGACGCAAGAAGACTGGAAACGTTTAGCCAGCGCCGATGAATCACGATACAAACAGTTTCGGGGAGATTGGTGACTCCGGGCGTGACATTACAAAACAATGGATCTTGCATTCCTACAAAGGATTTTGCAGCCCGGCGGTGGATCTGTTATGACGTGGCGTATTTGCAGCTGGCAACCATTAGAACTCCTCATAGGTCTGCAGTCGCGCTGAGAGGTGGAGGCTACATAACCATCTCTCTGGATCATTTGCACCTATTCATGTCATGCAAACATTACGACGAATGCGATCTCTTTTTCAACCGGACAATGCGCCAATGCACACGTCCACAACCGTCTGATTGTGCGTCCAGGAACATTCCACGGAGTTTGGCATCCTGACCTGTCCTGCCCGTTCGCCGGATTTAAACGCCATCGAACACATTTGGAATGCTGTTCAGCTTGCTGTCGATACCAGAAATCTTCCACCGCCGAATATTACGGAATTACGGAAGGCTCTTCAAGAAGCATGGTGTGAACTGTCACCACAGTACTACAGAGAGTCAAAGCCCCGTCGCGTTGCTGCTGTTACCAGATCGAGAGAAGGACCAAAGCTTTATTAGACAGGTATTCCAGTTTTTCTTGTCACTTCAGCATACACTATATTGACAAAAGTCGCCGGAAACCCCTTCAAAAGCAAACGAACTGATCCGCTGCGTTGTTAAGATGCGCGGTACAGCTGCAAACGGTATAAAAACAAGCCTGCAGCTCACCGCGATCATATCGCACTGTGAGGTTCAGTGAAAATAACGCGGCGGGCTAGAACTGACTTTGAGAAAGGAAATATTGTTGGGTGTTATATTGGTGGGTTCTCCGAAAGAGAAACCGAGAGGCGTTTAAACATACCCAAGTTAATTGTTTTGGATGTACTGAATAAGTGGAAGACACATGGCGTGCCTGAAGCAGCAAAACGTACCGGCAGACCAAAAAAGTTAGTGATAGAGGACGTCGAAGCCTCAGGAGAGTCGTTACAGCTAATCGACGGAGTACTGCACAAGACCTCAATGTACTGCTGAGTAAAAATGCTGGAACCTCTGTACGTACACGTACCATTCGCAGAGAACTTAATTCCATAGGTTACTGTGGTCGTGCGGCTGCTCGTAACCCTTTCATCTACACCCGGAATGCTACTCGTCGTTCAGCATGGTGTAAAGAACATCTATCGTGGACCGCAGATCAATGGAAACGGGTCCTATGAACTGATGAATCCAGATACACTTTCCATCATTCTTATCGCCGTATGTGGGTATAGCGGCAGCTGGGGGAACACTATTTACCACAGTTTACTGTTCCTACGGTCAAGTTTGGAGCTGGCAGTGTATTCGTTTAGGGTGTCTTTCGTGGTATAGTCCCGACCCATTAGCTATCGGAGACAAACTTGTTAACCAGCACGTCTACCACGATATTCTGGACAATTATGTCCTACCAACTCCGTGGCAATAGTATGGAACTGAGTCTTGTTGGTACCAGCAGAATAATGCACCGAGCCATAAATCAAGGACTGTTACGGCGTGGTTTCACGATACTTCCGTATGGTGTGTGGACAGGCCAGCACAGAGCATTGATCTCAATCCCATAGAGCACCTATGGGAGGAATTAGAGCGCCGCATAAGAAGTTTGGAGCCAATACCTACTACTAAGCAACAATTAGCAGCAGTACTATGTAATGAATGGAAGCGCATACCTATTGCTGCGTTCCAAAACTTTGCGGAAAGCATGTCTCGAACTGTCAGTGCATACATTAAGGCCAAGGGGTGACCGACACCGTACTAATGTATGTCAATAAATGCTATGCTGTGTTTCTCATCTAGGTGTTCGGTGACTTTTGTCAATGTAGTGAATATACAGAACAATTTGTTATGCGCGAAAGATTTAATTAACAACATTAATACTGTAAATAACTAAATCTTTCAAACACATTCAAACTGATTACCACATGAGACTGATGGCATTAACTACAAAACACGCATGAAACAAAAGCAGCATGGATGCAAAACTCACTTGGAGAGTGAAAGATACAATGGACATAATTCTAAGCATTGTTATCTTCTGTCGCACCCTCCGGCAACATGTCCCCATTGCATTACTTCCCTATCGCTCTCTCTCTACAATCGTCTCCTTAAAATCCACTGACATATGCTTTAGCCCTACGCATACTCCTTTTAACTGGAAGTAAGTAGCCGGTTTTGAACGCTACTGAGACGATACACCCAAGGCATAGACCCTGTAGTGGATGGCAGAGTCTGCCGCCCCGGTGGCGCAGTGGTCTAAGCGATGACTTCTGATCATTGGCCTGACAGGGGTCCGCGTTAGAATCCCAGTGAGGCATGGATGTTGTGTTTTTCTTACAGCACTGGCTCTCTCCCTTCCCTGGAACCAGTGGTCCTAAATTAGGGACGGGTGACTGCTCATAGCCCATTGAGTTGCTCATGGTAGTCGTTAAACCCCAAATCCAAAAATATCCAATGGCGAAGTAGTATCCTTTGCACAACTCCTTCGCTCAACATTTGATGTATTTCCTCTCCATTGCTTTTCTATCAATATTGTTTCTATTAGCACACAAGAAATCCCCTGCGCTGCTCCAGTTTTCGTTATGTATTCTTTTTTTGTATTCCTCCATTCCAGAACAGTCCATAACAGATTTTCTCTCCTTCGTTAAATCTGGGGACTTCATCAAATTTTGTTCGTTTAGAAACGATTAAATTATAATTTAATCGTATTAATATGATCTGGATTCAAAGATAATTATCTTTGAATTCAGATCATATCTCCGAGATCAGGCTAAATACGGGCTCCTTATACACTGATGAGCCGTTACATTGTGAACACCTACTTAATAAGCTGTAGGACTCCCTTTATTCCGCAAAACAGCAGCCACTCGACGAAGAATCGATTCGATGAGGTGGCGATAGGTATCTTGGGGTATCTGATACCATATTATCAACAGCAGGTTCTCCAGTTCCTGTACATTTCGGAGTGGTGGTGTTTTAGCGTGAATAGGCTTTTCCAAGTCGAACCACAAATGTTCGATTGGGTTCACGTCACGTGAATGTGAAGGCCAGGGCTTTAACAGAAAGTCACCAGCATGTTCCTCCAACCAATCCTTGACGCTTCTGGAAGTATGGCATGCCGCATAATTCTGCTGGTAATGCCCATCACAAGCAGGAAACACAGTTGCTATGAATGCGTGAACGTGGTCTGCAGCGATGTTCAAATACCTGACAGCTGTCAGGGATTGTGCTATTGGGATAATCGGGCCCAACGCGTCCCAAGAATACACCGCCCACAGCATGACATCGACGCCGCCGGCCTGTTTTCGCCCAACATTACATCCAGGCGCCATCGCCTCCGTAGGTAATCGGCGTAACCACGCTCGACCGTTTATGTGGTACACCAGAAATCTTGATTCGTCAGACCAGGTCACTTTCTTCCAATCATCGACTGTGAAATGTCAATGATCTTGGGCCCATTTTATGCATTGTTGGCGATGACGTGCATTGAGCATGGGGACCCGGCTAGGTCTTCGGGTACGCAGGCCCATGCGCAGAAGGCTATGATGAACTGTGTGCTGTGGCACATTGCTCATATCATCACTGTTCTAAGTGTGGGTGATTTGCCTCACTGTGGCCCTGCGATCTCTGTAAAAACGCGCGAAAGTCTCTGCTCCTCTCGACCATTAAAAAGCTGCGGAGGACGCATCGGACGACGGTTCTTTGTTTGGCCATAAGCCCACCACTTTTGCTAAGTATTCACTAAAGCGGCACGTGAACAACCCACAAGTCGCACCGTTTCCCAGATCGTAGTTCCGAGTCGCCGTGCCATCCTAATTTGTCCTTTATCAAACTTCGATAAATCCGCAGCTTTTCCCATTCTGACTCGGAAAACTCTACTAACCGAAAGCCCGTCCTCGGATTGTATATATACTTCTCTGGAAACTTCACATGCGTCACTGTTCGGACTCCAGGCACTCTCATTTCTCTAGGCTGGGGATGGTCATAATGGAATGGTTCATCGGTGTATGTGGGATCTACCGTATATACGTATGTAGTCAATAAAAGTCGTGCGTTATATTAATATCATAATTTAGAAATTTTCATAACTACATAGCTTCTGTTAAATTTTGAACTTTTAGATGAAATTTATCTTGTCTATATTTCGTTTGAGTTGTTGGCTTTTTTAGCTGATGCTACAAATTCATAATACGAAAACTTCCAAGATCTTTCTAAAAAACGAATATTTTGACCTCCACATCATGTAATGTTGAATTCTGTGCTCACTGGCTGATTCGACGAAAGACCATCGCCTCAGTTAAACCAATCTAGTAATTTGTGAATTGTGGAGTGGTGTAAAATTCTGTGAAAACACATGGAGCCGAAATACAATTTGTTAAATGAAAAACAAAGTAAAATTAACTGCAGGGTTTTTCAACTTGAGCTTCACACCAAGTAAACATTTACGACGTACAACAGTCTTACACTCCTTGTACTCTCACGTAATCAACATTTTTTGAAGAAATGCAATTCAGAAGATGAATTTCTGCTTTTTTTGTTCGAAGACTCAGTAGGTGTGGGGGAAAATATAAATTCCAAAATATTTTGCGATTTTGTTTTGAACAAAAGATTTACACTGTCGCTCAAAGTTAAAAAAATAATTTCCATACATTCGTTCATAACACGAAGCATTTAAGAGGAAATTCAAAGAAATTTGGTAAAGAAGCTTATTATTACATTACTTAACTGAATCAAAGTAATTCTTAATCTAATAATTTCCATGTATTAGTATCATAAATTTATAATTTGCACGAGTACAGGTGAACCTGAAATTTACTGTGCAATTTCACTTAAATCAGAAATCACCAACCTGGTGAGGGTGATTTTAGAACTAGTCTTCGAGTCAGGGTTTTAAACATTAAAACTCTTTAGGTTTAGTTCATTCCGAATTATTTTCAAACTGGTAGAAAATAGTAAAACTGCAAGGTCATCCTAAAAGTAATGGCTCGTCCCTCATAAGAATTTTATTTCAGGTAGCAAAAATGTGAATCTTGGTGGGAAAATACTTAGACATATCGCTGATAAAACTAGCCTATTCAAAGTATTGTCCATCACTTTCTATACATTTCCGCCATTTTTGAACCTATTGGTACAATCCATTTTGGAAATATTCCCGAGGCTACTGTTTGGCCCATGAGTTCACAGCCAGTTTAACGTCTGTCACGTCATCGAGACGTTTCCTACGAAGGGTGCTTTTCAAAGGGGCAAAAAGAAAAAGTCTGAAAGAGTCAAATAAGGACTGTAGGTGTGTTGGGGCAACACCGTCCATCCCATCTTGGCAATAGCCTGTGAAGTCTCCATTGAGGTGTGGGGACGTTCATTATCATGGTGTAAAACAACACTATAAAGTGGAATTTAACGTCGTTTCTTTCTGATAGCTTCCTTTAGCTTATTCAATGTCTGAACATAGTGAGCACTGTTTATTGTTGCACCCTGTTCTAGGAAATCAGTCAAAATGACAACACGCTTGTCCCAGAACATTGTCACCGCCAATTTCTCTATGGAACGAGTTCTTTTCACCGTTTTATATCGAGGTTAAGATGTGTTATGACATTCCATTTACGCACGTTTTATTTCTGGGACATGGAAGAACTCCCAGGTTTCATTCCCCGTCACAACATCAGAGAAAAATGCCTCACCCTCCCTCTCATAACAATCCAAGGTGTTCCGGAACATGTTCACCCTCTTCTCACGCTTTTCATAGATTAGGTTTCTTGGTTAGGTTTCTTGGGATCCACTTTGAACACAATTGTATGTAGCCCAGATCACTACTTCACATTTCCATAGCATTATATCCACAATGAATTGCATCACACAACTCCTAGATGGTGACACGACGATCAGCTGTGATGAGGTCTTTCACTCGCTGTCTGTTGGCATCTGTCATTGAAGGTTCTGGTCTGCCACTCCGTTGTTTGTCCGATACTGAACTTTCTTCCTCCAGAAACCTCTTCATCCATCCTTGGACATTACTGATATCGATTGTGGCAGCTCCGTACACCGCCAGGAGTCTTCTGTGGATTTCTGGATCCTCAAATCCCTCTTTTTCTAGGAATTCAATTACGGCTCGCTGATTTTCTCTGTCATTGATGATCTTTATTTCCGATTCTGAAATAAAAATTGTTCCCATATTAGTAATATATCATAGTAGATATCAGTGCAGTTTCATTAAAATCACTTGAAAATTTCAAAAGTTATTAAGGAGGAGGCATTTCTTTCAGGATGTCCCTAGTATATAGTAAACTGATTTATTGGCGTAATAATAAATATATTGACAAGCGGTTCCAAGCTTTCGTACATCAACCAGGTGGATTTTTCAAGGAAGATAAATAGAAACTGCAATCTAAATAATAGAACGCTTCAGAAAATTTTAACGCGAGGACTTGATGATAAATACATAAGACGTAATATACATTTAAAGACAGATGCATCACATTGGTTGTGCACGTGTTATACTGTGTCCCGAATTGATTAATATTTAATCTCAAGCCACCTATTGTCCTGAATTTATTAAATTAGAGTCTCAAGCCACCTAGTGTCCCGAATTGATTAAATTATAGTCTCAAGCCACCTAGTGTCCAAATTGATTAAAATATAGTCTCAAGATACCTAGTGTTCCGAATTGATTAAATTATAGTCTCAAGCCACCTAGTGTCCCGAATTGATTAAATTATTGTCTCAAATCACCTAGTGTCCCGAATCGATTAAATTATCGTCTCAAGCACCTAGTGTCCCGAATTGATTAAATTATAGTCTCAAGCCACCTAGTGTCCCGAATTGATTAAATTATAGTCTCAAGCCACGTAGTGTCCCGAATTGATAAAATTATAGTCTCAAATCACCTAGTGTTCCGAATTGATTAAATTATAGTCTCAAGCCACCTAGTGTCAAAAATTGATTAAATTATAGTCTCAAGCCACGTAGTGTCCCGAATTGATAAAATTATAGTCTCAAATCACCTAGTGTCCCGAATTGATTAAATTATCGTCTCAAGCCACCTAGTGTCCCGAATTGATTAAATTATAGTCACAAATCACCTAGTGTCCCGAATTGATTACATTATCGTCTCAAGCCACCTAGTGTCGCGAATTGATTAAATTATAGTCTCAAATCACCTAGTGTCCCGAATTGATTAAATTATCGCCTCAAGCCACCTAGTCTCCCGAATTGATTAAATTATAATCTTAAACCACCTAGTGTCCCGAATTGATTAAATTATAGTCTCAAGCCCCCTAGTGTCCCGAATTGATTAAATTATAGTCTCAAGCCACCTAGTGTCCCGAATTGATTAAATTATAGTCTGAAATCACCTAGTGTCCCGAATTAATTAAATTATAGTCTCAAGCCACCTAGTGTCCAAATTGATTAAATTATAGTCTCAAGCCACCTAGTGTCCCGAATTGATTAAATTATAGTCTCAAGCCACCTAGTGTCCCGAATTGATTAAATTATTGTCTCAAATTATCTAGTGTCCCGAATTGATTAAATTATAGTCTCAAGATACCTAGTGTCCAAATTGATTAAATTATAGTCTCAAGCCACCTAGTGTCCAAATTGATTAAATTATAGTCTCAAGCCACCTAGTGTCCCGAATAGATTAAATTATAGTCTCAAGCCACCTAGTGTCCCGAATTGATTAAATAATAGTCTCAAATCACCTAGTGTCCCGAATTGATTAGAATATAGTCTCAAGCCACCTAGTGTCCCAAATTTATTAAATTATAGTCTCAAGCCACCTAGTGTCCCGCATTTACTATAATAACACAGGTAATCTTCGTGTACCACTCATCTTCCGTAAAAACCGGCAAATTCATCTGCAGTGGGCAACGAAGGATCAAAACTGGAGTCTTTAAGATTGAAGAAAAGCCGCTTTGTCCTATGATTTAGGTTTTATGTTGATGCACTCTGAGCGACACGCAAGAATATGGTTGATGGTTCCCAACAACTTAGCCATAACCGTACAGGCAGGCGAACGCGGTTCTCCGTGGTCTTCTTGTGTTCGGTTCCTTCATACGATGGTTGTACCGAAAGTAATGCAAAAGTGGGCATAACTTTTTTAACTGACACAGGCCTTAAAATTTGAAAATGTTGATAGACTAACTTTTCGTCTATAGTAATCGTTTTTCTTCATTGCAGGTAAATAAGGGATTCCAAGCAGAAGCAACGTGTAATCATTGAGTTCTTCACGAAGGAACGGTGCAGGCTGTCGGACATCCATAGAATGCTACAAGATATTTGCCGAGAGGACATCATTGACAGTGGCAATGTGCACAGATGGATGAAGAAATTGAAAGAAGGGGAAACCAGCATTGAAGACAAACCACGCATGGGAGACAACCATCTGCAACCACTGACACGGATCATCAGCGAGTGGATGAATTGATTTGCATGGAGAGACGAGTCACAATCCGTGAGCTTTTTGCACAATTCGACTGTGGTCACAATGCCACACAGAAGATGGGGGAAGACTTAAGGTATCGGAAAGTGTGTGCAAAGTGGGTACCTGGGCAGATAACACCCGATTTGAAGGAGAGAAGTGTAGAAGTCTGCTCTGATTTGCTGAAAGCGTTTGAAGTCAATGAAGACACGTTTTGTTTTCAATCTGGTGACATGGTATAAAACGTGTGCGTATCTTTACGATTGGAAACGAAGAATCAATCCGTGGAATGGCATCACACGTCTTCACCAATGCCTAGGAAGTTCAAGAGCCAGTGATCAGCACAGAAAGTTATGGTGACTGTTTTTTTGCGGTTACAGAGGTGTCATTCTCCCTGATATTCCAGAATGTGGCCGTACCGTGGCCAACGAGCGCTACATTGAGACACTCAAAAAGCTAAGAGAAGCCATAAGGAGGAAGAGACCGAACAAGAATCTGAAAAGGATTCGCATTCACAATGAGAAACCACACACACCTTTGGCAACAAATCAGGCGATCACCAAATTAGGCTGGTCGGTGGTACGTTATCTTCCGTACATCCCAGATGTGGCGCGCTCCGATTTCCACCTGTTGTGTCCAATGACGATTTCTCCGATTTCCACCTGTTGTGTCCAATCTCCAGGGACAACGATTTGATGACACAGACTAGGTGAATGTGGCTATTAAAAAGTGTGTACCGCAGTCCCTACCTGCATTTTTTCAAAGAGGATTCGAGAGTTGCGTTCAACGATGGCGAAAATGCATCGCTTGTGATGGAGACTATGTTGAGTAGTACCTTTGTATAGAGAAAGAGTTACTCTACCAATATGTGCAATGTGAACGACCTCTCTTAGTTAATGAAAAAGTTATGCCCACTTTTGCATAACTTTAGGTACAACCCTCGTACATCTAGAGCATAACTGGATGCCATAAAAGATTTTAACACCACTGCAGACCAGGCACACGTGTACATGGTCCTGGTGTTTCATGATTAAAATGACTATTTCCCGCAGAATAACGTGCGATGCTACAATGCTCAGATCTTCACACAGTGGTTTCCATGAGAACAGCAATGACTTCCCAGTGCTAAATTATCTCACAGTCTCCAAATCTTACACCAACTTAACATCTGTGGAATTCATCGAGAGAGCCATTCGAGACAGAAATTCTCCTGTACCGAATCTTCGACAATTGAAGGACGCCATCTCATCCATTTGTATGAGCATACCTACAGAATGATATCAGCACCTCGCTGAATCCATGCCATATCGAATGAATCGTGTGTCGAAGACCAACTAAAACCTAACGCGATTTAGGTAGATGTTTGTAACAATTTGCTACTTTAGTACTCGTATGAATTCTATCGATTAAAAATTCGCTATTCCAAATAATAAAGTGGATCAACGGTTTTTGCATAGGGTTAATGATAATTTCTATTCACTTCTTGGAAACAAAATATTTAATTAAAACAGCTTTCTTGAAATAACTTAATGCTTAAAACAAAATGATAAATCAAATGAAGTTATGCATACAAATTATGCAGTTTTCTTTTCGTTCCATTATGATCTGTAAAAATGTGAACTATATATCAGATAAGAAATTACTACGCCCGCATTCCTTTATCCTGATTTAAAAATTTTCTTCTACAGTTCGTCTTTTCATTAGTAGTTTCATCAAATTTTGCTTGCTGAGGATTACGTAATAAAAATGATTGAAAGAGAGCAAATTAAAGTCAGAAACACTTAGAGCAAGAAATGTAAAAGTAAAAAAAAAAACGAAAATGAAAACTATGAGGACGAAACATCTCATTTGATTTTTCTTGGAACTGAGTAAAACTCACAAACATTTTATTTTCGTTCGCTATCTACGTGTGCACCAACCTAATTACTTCGTCTCCAGTTATTCATTTTTACAAAGAATAATTCATCTTTTTCCTGCTTTCCCGTCAACAACTCCAACACATTTTTCTAGGTAAAAAATATGGTTTCTACTTAGTCATCAAAAGTAAAAAAAGCAAAAAGCAGAAGGAGTACTTATTTGATGACAAATATTGCGCTCCTTAGATTCGCTTGCCAACCGTATTTTTTCTTTCTTCTCACTAGAAACTTAATATTTTACGTAGACACATATTGGTCTAGGGACTCTTTAAATTAATGTGTTTACTGTTCGATATGTCTTTGCGAATTGCATTTTTTTCGTTGCAGCATAACTATGTCCAAACTTTTAAATCTGAATCATGAAATATTCGCATATAAAGCCTTTATTTTCTTTTATTTCCTAACAAATGTCACATGTTTCCAGATCCGAATTCAAATTCGGGAATGAGCGTGTGGAATAATTTATTCTAAATATTAAATGTTTCAAAAAATGTTTTGGTGAATGAAAGTCTGATATTTGCAACACGTTCAGTCATCATCATCATCATCATTGTCAACCATTATCAATCCACTGCTGGACGAAGGTCTCCCCAAGTTTCCTCCACAACGGTCTGTCTTGTGCCAGTCTCCTCCATGTCACTCCCGCATATTTACGAATTTCATCCACCCATCTCCCATGTGGTCTTTTTCTGGGTCTTTTCCTGTCCCTTGGAATCCAATCTAAAATTTCGGCTGTCCATCTATGGTCTGTCCTTCTGGCAGTATGTCCAGCCCATTGCCATTTCAGGGATTTAACTCTGATCATGATGTCTTCCACTCTCGTCATTTTTCGGATCCACGAGTTCCTCTTCTTATCTCTCCTGGTTATACCAAGCATGCACCTCTCCATGCTTCTTTGAGTTGTCTGCAGCCTTTGTATGTCTCTTTTAGTTAAGGTCCACGTCTCTGCACCATATGTAAGCACTGGAAGGATGCATTGATCAAACACTTTTCTTTTAAGACATAATGGCATATTGCTCTTGAAAATTATACTGTTTCTTCCAAAAGCTCTCCAGGCAAGTTTTGTACGCCGATTAATTTCTTCATCAATGTGACCCTCACTTGATATCTGCTGTCCAAGATAAACGTACGTGTCTGTTATCTCCAGCTTTTCTCCATCAATCGATAAATCTTCATTTCTTGTAAAAGCATTGAACATCACTTTTGTCTTCTGAAAGTTCATTTTTAATCCCACTTCTTTACTCTTGTCAGCAAGTTCCTGGATCATACTCTAAATATAATAAAGAATATTTAGCAATTTATGAAGTTTAAAATCTAAAACGCGTTTGCTGCTGTGCAAGGGATTAAACACTAAAGAATCTCTGTAGAATGGTGGGAAAAAGCGCTGGTACATCTCAATGGAAGTATTTCTGTTTTCTTTTTAATGCACCATTTTTATCAATGCTGTTCTTTCAAGAATTCATTTTTTTCTATTTTAAGAGCATAAGACCTCTCAGAGTATTTTTATACGTCAGCTTTCTGTCATTAAACTCGTCTTTGTTTAAGTGAATATTTTCTGTGAATTTTTTAACACAGTGCAATATAGCCATTAATTGTCATTGATCCACAGAAAAGTCGTCAATCCCTGGCTTATGAAAGGACAGCTTTCTGATTCCAAGACACTGAACAAAGGATAATGCAGAAATGCATTAAAATATATCATGATTGAAATATCAGCAATCAAATTTTACCTGCTTGTAAACCATGTAATACAGAGTTTCTCAGTATTCAAATGAAAAAGATATCGTCCATGATCGTCTAAATACACTACTGTTTGTGAAAATTGCAACACACACACACACACACACACACACACACAAATAAGCGCGCTATTCAAATCAAATTTATATCACAAATCATTCATTTTACGGGAGATAGCTGATTACATTTGTAGAGCTATACAATATTTTTTCGCTTCAATACTCAGTATAGTGTGAAACCATCTCGAGCAACAATAACAGTTGCTACATGGGATTTACGGATTCCGCGAAGATTATGTTTTGCTACTTTTTTCAGGGGTTTATCTGCTTTTAAGAAAGCCTTTTGTTCTTGCTTCTATTTCACCTACATTCCAACGCTTACTGGATAGCGTTTCGCGCAACAATGTGTACCTAGACGATAATGTGTACCATTACTACTGATAACTTTAAGAGCAGTTCGATGTCATTAAGTGACCGAATTGTTGAAAAATGCTGGTCTGACTTTAAAACCAAGTAAATGTAACTTCGGACATCATAAACTTTTTTTATTGTGGACTGAAGTTTGCCTCGCAAGAGTTGATTGCCGATGATGGCAACGTAATGGAGAGATCAAAATTTTCGGGTCAAAAGAGTGTTAAAAGGGAACAGCCTCGTTTTCGTAGAATGATGGCATTGTACGTATTTATGCACTGAGTGGCAACTTTATTATGACCACCCCTTCAGTACTTCGTTGGACCACCTTTTGCCTTTAATACTGCGTCGATTCTACGTTGCATGGACTCCACGAGATATTGATAGGTGGTTTGTGGAATCTGAGTCCATGCTTGATGAATAGCACTTTCCAGGAGTGTGAGATTGCAGGGTTGTGGATCCAGCTGTCTGATGGTTCGTTCAACTTCTTCCCACAAATTCTCAATGGGGTTGAAATCTGGAGATTGTGGGTGCCACCTAAGCAAAGTAAACTCACCGGCATGTTTCTGAAACCAATCCTGTACAATACGAGCACTATGGCAGGACGCATTATCTTGTTGAAAGTAGCCATGGCCATTGGGATAAATCATCCATATGACAGAATGCACTTAGTCCGTACGAAATTTAGATATGATGTGCCAGTCAGACGTTGATCTACACGAATTAGAGGGCCCAGAACATTCCAGGAAAACATTCCCCAAACCATAACGTTGCCTCCACCAGCTTGAAGAGTTGTAGCAATGCATTTGTGGTCCATGCTTTCTTGCTGATTCCGTCAAATTGTAACTCGGCCATCTGCATGGTGCAACAAAAAAAGTGATTCATCGGACCACATAATTTGTTTCCTATTATCGACTGTCTAATCCTTGTGCTCCTGTGCGAACTGGAGACGTTTTCTCTTGTTAACTGCAAACAGCAAAGGTGTTCGAACAGGCTTTCGGCTGCCATATCCCATCCGATGCAGTGTACGGAGAACAGTGCGTGGAGATATCATTTGAGGGTATCCTTGATTAGGGTGGTCTATAATTTGCTGCACTGTTGCCCTTCTGCTGTCTGTTACCAGTCTGGACACTCTCCGTTCCGCCCGAGCAGTGACTAGTCGATGACGACCACACGTTGTACGTAGAGACCCAGTTTTTGCCTGGCAGTCCTGTCTTTATACACTTTAACAAGAGCTGCCCTGGAACATTTCACGAATGCGGCAGTTTCGGGGATACTGGCTCCAAACTCCTACAATCACCCCACGTTGAAAGTCCGTCAAATTCATTTTTTACCCATCTCGTCACCACAGAATCACTTCTACTACTGTCGCAAGCACTAAGCTTTCCCTTTTTAGGCTAGCCTCATCCTCTGGCGGCAACAGCGTGCAGACATAGTTAATTTGCTTAAAACTGTCAGGTGGTCATAATAAAGTGGACACTCAGTGTATATTAATTCTATAAGGTTTTTTACTTTAAGCCAGATGTGGGAGAACGGCTGAACGTAAATATATAGTTGAGGTATCAAAATAAAGGTCTTATCATGTAGATGTCTCAATCGAAAAGGAAAATGAGATTGGGGCAACGGTTCGGGCGTTGTAAGGCGGCAAAGTTCTCATGTAAAGTCAATCGGAGAAGCGTGCGGTTGAGATCGGATCGGCTGCGGTTGCCTCACGTACTGTTGAAGGCGAAGGTTTGGAGGGACTCAGATAGTCCAAAGTCCGAAGTCTCTCTTCTAGCGAACCGTTGTGCAAAACAACGCTAGAAGGTATTTGTTTGAAATTTCTTATCGGAACAACGAACACTCGAAGACCTGATTGCGTTGTGCCATTGGACAGTGTGATGTATATATACACAATTTAACATTCATTCGATCCAGTTTATTCATGTAGGTAGGACGTTTCCCATTATGTAAATAAACGTTTCATATAAGTTTATTCTTTTCAAAAAATAAAAAAAAACTTGTCGTCGATTCCGACGGGTTTTGTCTACCGAAAAAAAAACTATACGTCGATTCCAAAGGGTTTCGTCTACCGGGTTCGAATCCCGGTGAGGCATGGACGTTGTGTTTGTCTTACGGTACTGGCTCTCTCCTTTCCCTCAAACCAGTGGCCCTAAATTAGGGACGGACGACTGCTTATAGCCCAAGCGTTGGCTTATTATCATTCGTTCGTGAAGGGTCCGGGTTCGAATGCCATGAGGCATGGATGTTGTGTTTGTCTTACGCCATTGGCTCTATGCCTTCCCTGGAAACACTGACACTAAATTAGGGACGGGCGGCAGCTTATATAGCCCATTCAGTTTCTCATGGTGGTCGTTAAGTCTTCAGTCAGCCGCCCCTGTGGCGCAGTGGTCTAAGCGATGGCCTCTGATCATTCGTCCGAAAGGGGTCCGGGTTCGAATCCAGGAGAGGCATGGATGTTGTGTTTGTCTTACGGCACTGGCTCTCTCCCTTCCGTTGAAACAGTGACCCTAAACTAGGGACGGGCGACTGCTTATAGCCCATTGAATTGCTCACGGTGGTCGTTAAAATTCCAATCAAAAAAAAAAAAAAAGTCTTCAGTCACCCCAAAAAAAAAATCCACGAACCTGGACTACTTACTGTCTTTACTGAAGTGGTGGAGTGAATTTGTCAATCAAATAAAGTTTACATTTGTTGTTTCACATCAGTTTATCATTCTCGAAAAAAAAACAAAAAAAAAAAAACTTGCCGTCGTTTCCGACGGGTTTTGTCTAGTATCGATTATTCGCTCAAAATTATGAAGACATGTGTGAGTCCTAATGAACTCTTTGTCAAAAAAAAAAAAAAAAAAAAAAAGGAAAAAGAGAAAAACGAAGCACCCAGAAGGAATTACTCAATCGAGAGTATCGAGTGTATATGCATAGGAAAGGAAATTATTGCAATTCCAAAGCGGTTCGGCTATTCATTCCGAAAAATCAGCTACACGAGTGTAACAAGTCAGTACTTTGTAGCACAACCTCTGCCTCGGATACGAACAGTTACCCGGTGTGGTGCAGACGCATAACGTTCACTGATACTGTTCGGAGATATAATATGCCTGATGGTGTCCAAACTGCGGGCCAGTACGCCGAAATTTCGGGATGGGCATAAGTGGTGCCCCCATCAAGTCCCAAACATGTTCGATCGGTGAGAGTTCGGGAGATCAGGCTGGCTATCGAAGGGTGTCAACATTTCGTAGGCAGGCCTGAGAGAGCCGTACCATTTGTTGCCGGGCATTATGCTATTGAACAATTGCTCGCTGATCCTGTTACAGTAATAGCAACGCAACAGGTCGTATAATGTTGTCAACGTGCCATTGAGCCGTGAGGGCAGTAGGGAGGACTATGGAGAGTGCCCGGATATCGTAGTAAACGGCTCCCCAGACAGTTACTCCAGGTGTGCAAGCCTTGTGCCGTTCCACATTAAAGGCAGGATCCGTGTGCTTTTTTTTTATTGGAGGTTTAACGACCACTAGGAGCAACTCAATGGGCTATAAGCAGTCATCCGTCCCTAATTTAGGGCCACTGGTTTAAGGGAAGGGATAAAGCCAGCATCATAAGACAAACACAACATTCATGCCTCACCGGGATTCGAACCCTGACCCCATCTCGGAAAAATCATCAGAAGCCATCTCTTAGACAACTGCGCCACCGGGGCGGCGATCGGTGTGCTAGCCGGCTCGTCTCGAAATACGTATGCACTGGTTTTCGGCACGAAGTGCAATCCGTCACTAATCACTGAAGACAACTCGACGCCACTGGGCACTATTCCGCTTTAGTCGCGACCGACACCACTGCAACCGGTACCGCCAATGCTCTCTGGTCAGTGGTAGGCGGTGGAGTGGTCTCTTCGAATGTAGTCCACGTGCCGCAAATCGTTTAGCGAAGATCCGGATGACCACTTTCGTACCTGTAGACGACCGAACATGACCACCGGTGGTTGAGGGCGACGAATTCTGTTCTGGTCGAGCGGTCCTCACAGTCACTCTATCCTCGCGTTCTGTCGTTGCCCTCGGCCGTGCACTTCCAGCATGCCGCTGGGTTATATCCACCGCGACCCACTCCGATTGTCGCGTCGCTCGTGTCCAAGTGCCTGTCGATACGGCGACATGACGAACCGGCGTCACTCAGTCTAATTGCACATCCTCCCTTAAACTCCCCCAACTTCTCCTATTGTGCACAGATCCACCGTCGAGACATCCTTGCGCTCTGTGGTGGTCAATACCACCGCATTTTGTTGTCACATCTGTCCCTTCATGCGAGCTTTGATTTTGATACACCCATCTTGATGCACTGTGGCGGTTCACTAATTCGTCATCGGTCGTTATACTTTAATCATTTGCATATTCGGCCCTGAGGTAGTTGCATGCGGTGTTTCGTCAGGATTGAACGAATTATTTGCGGTGCTTAGTTTGTTTGTTTTTTCTTGCGAAGAGCGTATTTTTGCTTTTGAAGTGAAATATTAAAGTATTTGTTTTGTCCGCAGAAACCACCGACGCATTTCAACAATTCAAACACGTTCATAATTTCAAGCGCTGTACTGGAATTATTTGATCATTCAGACTAATTTTTGATTTAAACATATGCTTTTGTTGTTAGTGTTGGTTCTGTTGTTAGCAAAAAATAGCCAACCCATGGCATACGCTTTCAGAACATTTTCCAATACTTTACGTAATTATTCTGCCACGGAACATGGGTACCTAGCTATTATTTTGCTCTTACATAAGCTTTGTTCATATTTATGCGAAGTGGAAGTGGAAATCATAAGAGATTATGCAGCTCTACAGCAGTGAAGCCCTCTAAAATTATGTCAGCTCTGCTTTTAAAATGGACTAAGAAATCTCAAAAGTAAAATATTCCAATTTCTTGTAAAGCTGGAAAATTAAATCAAATCTGGGACGCATTATCTCGAAACTCCTGTAAAATGAAAGGAGATATTGAAGATGTGCAGGATGGAGAGCAGCCGTTTCTGTTAATTGCTGAAATTTCTTTTGATTTGCTAACAGATCTCGACTTTAGGGCTATTCATAACTATGTCCATGTTACACAAGAGTCATGATGACGAAGATATAGATTCCGGATTTACGGAAAGTCCTCAAATTTAGAAATAAGTAATGCGCTGTTTTACTACACAAAGGGTTGTAACAATGATGTAGGGTACAGGCTTATCATCATACGTTCATTACGCACTGCTCTGTCGAACAAGTTTCATGATAAGCCTAATTCAGATTACTTGATCGTAGGAGAAACTGTCAAATTTGCGTGATGTTATCTCTTGGCTCGGTTTATGACATAGCATTGTACGCGTAAGCTTTCTCACGCGATACTTGCAAAATCTATAATTATAATAATAGAAGGCAGGAAGACAACCTTCTATCTACACCTCTAGTAATTACGCTTCAGAAACATTTTCTATAAATCTGATAGGACCTTAACAGTGCCTTTGGTGACTTCGAGGGTATACTTGCATTTTAGTTTTTACAAATATCTTCTCCAACCGCTTTGAGTGTTTCCCTCTAAAGTCTGCTACTGCTGAGACGACTTATACAATATTAGTGAATAATACATATACTGTATATTCAGTAAATATGGGGAACGAACTAATTTAGTCTGCGATATCGGAGTGCAATGTTTAGGGAATTTATTTGATAGGGTGTGAGAGAGATGGCTATTAAGAACAAATTTATACCTCCTTACCATGCTCAAGCGAATTCTGTTGAAAGGGTGTAATCTACAACGTGATATAACACACATTACTTTCTACTCAGGTGACGCATGAGTCAAGCCGATAGTAAAGCAGCTCTAAGACTACCGGCGCAGTTTAATTGGGAGAGCAGCCACTCCGGAGTACGAACATGTGACTTCGTTTTACACTGATGGCGAAAGAAATGTCACTTTGACGCCCGTAAGAAAATGAATGTTATGACCGTGAGGTCTGAAAACTTTATGTGGTGATTCTTTCACACAAAACACGTAATTAATAAAAATGACTTCTACAATGTGATGATCATTCGAGAATTTTTGTCGGCTGGCGGGAAACCTGCGATTTACAGTCTCCGCCTTTCTCAAAGAGAAGAGAGTGATGTAACCTACCACGTGACATAATCTAAGATGTACTACGAGGTGATGCATGAATCCAAACGACAAAAAAGCAAAGATAGAACTGCCAGCGTAGTTTATTTGGAAGAACAGCTCCTACGGAGTGGGAGGATTCGAATTCCACTGTTCGCAAAAAGAAAGGCTAGATGGTTGAATCGAATTTTAAAATAAATGATTCCATGCTTAATTCAGGAGCACCACAAACGTTGGGAAGAATATCTAAAACTTATCCCTAACGCACTACATTCGTCAACTCGTGAAAACCCTCAGCTGACCTCCAACCCAGTTATTTCTGGGTAGAGAAATTAGAACGCCATTTCAAGTTCTCACCGAGTCTGTCGGTGTACTATATCATAGACCAACACCTGCTAGGGTGATGAGAAACGCTGGAAAATAACCGTCTAAGCACGATACACTAGTAAAAGTCACAATGAGATAAAAACTTTAATTACTGATAAAATACTTTAAAAATCATTAGCTCCTCAGAAGCCATGAGACAACTATGGATGAGGCAACATATAAATACGCTAAGAAACATTAGAAGATGGCGCATAGTCAGTTCGCGCGTGATGTACTGCGCATGTCCAACATAACCATAAGGTACTACGTCATGGAGATGAAAAAAGTGCTATACAGTCGATTTTTGAGCAAACGTTTCCATAGTTGGGGGAAATTCCTTGGAATCTCGTCGGTACAACAGGAACCGGAAAATTAATCGACGAATAGGCTTTCTGTGAGTAACAGTTGAGATTTGACATGAGAGGCTGCAAGAATCCTGGTGTCTTCCCAAATGGGAGTATGAGTTCCTCTGGTGAAGAATCGACCCAATGCAGTAGAAGTAAATCCATTTCGAAAATCGTATTGGTGTTCTCTCAAACGAGTTTTAAGTGTCCTTGACGTGGAACCAATGTAATACATGTCAGGATTCCTTGGGGATAGGGACCTTAAGGGGAAACCCATTTGGGAAAGCGCCAGGATTCTTACAGCCCCTCATGTCAAATCTCAAAGGTTACTCACAGAGAGCTTATTCATCGATACATTTTCCAGTTCCTGTTGCAACGACGAGATTAAAAGGTGTTTCCAACCATGGAAAATGTTACCCAAAAATTGACTGTATAGCATTTGTGTTCATCTCCATGACGTCGTACCTTGTGGTTATGTTGGACATGCGCTGTACATCACGTTCGTACTGACTATGCGTCATCTTCTATGTTTGCTTGTGTATTTATATGCTGCCTCATCCATTAGTTGTCTCATTACGTCTGAGGATGGGCTGGCAGGACACGAAAAATCTTACGATTTTTAATGTATTTTATCAGTAATTAAAGTTTTTATCTCATCGTGACTTTTCCTAATGTATCGTGTTTAGACGGTTTTTTTCCAGCGTTTCTCATTACATTTTAGCACGAGTTACATATTCTTCTGGACCTGCTAGGGTTAAGGGTTTAGCGTGTGGAGCTTAGCAAACCATAATAACAGCACAGACACCGGAAGAAATACAGAATGGCCATAATATAAAAAAAATACAGAATGTCCATAATTAATACCGTAATTACAGTAAACTATAATTTTAACAACAATTATATCATCCATTTTCCTCTTACAGGTGATATCGTACAAGCATAGGAATTTTGTGCTAATGTGTTTCGTCTACCGGGTCTGTCACTAGGATGGCTGTAGAAGCTAAGTATTTAGGATGACGTCTGCGACAGAGAAGGAACATTGTTTCGAGGAGCTGGCAGAAATCTTCTGTAAGCACGCAGCAAAAGCTTGAAACAGTATGAAAAGAAACCACCCGATATGAAGAATCATGGGTGATTAAATTCTTGGAAACAGGAGCAGTGGAAATATTGAGGAGCGTTGGTGGACTATAAATTTCAGATGAGATGGTGGAAAATATTCAAGCTCTCTTATTTCATACGGTAATAATGTAACTCGGTTTATTCGCCAACTATAGATAATGAAAATAACGTTTCACAAGGTGTTATACACTGCTGGACAATTGCTAAGGACGGATCATAAACGGCTATATAGCGCATACAAAAGTAAGTGTGGTTGGATGCCAAGTGAAATAAAATAATGTCAGAATGCCAGGACATTACAAGAAAGACAATTTATTGTGCTCTGAAATCCAGAAGGCTTTGGAACGTGTTGAAGGGACAAACAGGCCATTTTGTGCAGAATACGTAAACGTGAAAAAAATGCAATTACTGTCCGCAGGCGTTCCGGCGTAAGATGTCAATACGGGATATGGCCACCATGGAGGGCGATGCAAGATTCCACACGTCGTGTCATGCTTTGCACAACATTATCAAGCAGCTGTTGGGGTAATTTATCCCATTCCTCTGTCAGTGCACGGATGACGGTGTCCTTGTTTATTGTAGGGCATTGGCGACCAGCAAGACTCCTCCCCAAAGCGTCTCACACATTTTCAATGGGATTCAGATCTGGTGAACGTGCTGGCCACACGAGGCGTTGAATATCCTCTCTCTCAAGACACTCCTGGACAGCGACTGTTCGATGACATGTTGCGTTGTCGTCCATGAAAATGAATCTATCACCGACAGCACCACGGAACATGCGAACATGAGGTAGCAGAATATCATTAATGTATCGTTGGCCATTCATAGTCCCAGTTGGAAGCACATAGTTGGACGTACGGCCATTGATCGTGATGCCAGCCCATACCATGACACTACATGTCGGATATCGATCGCTTTCCTGTATGGTGGCTGGACAATATGCAGTACCACTATCACGCCAGATCAGCTTGTCGTCGACAATCAGACGATAGACTGTATCTACTCTCATCTGAGAAGAGGACAGCAGACCAGTCGTTATCAGTCCAATTGCGATGTTGATGGCACCATTGCAAACTGGCGGGACGGTGACGTCTGGACAATGGGATGCACACAACAGGACGGCGGGCGTATAGTCCTCCTTCATGCAAACGTCTGGCGACCGTTTTTCGGGAGATCCGCTTGCCAGTAGAAGCCATAAACTGATTTGCGGCCTCACTAGCTGAGCTGCGCCGGTGTCCTTTTGTTGATAGCACTATGTACCGATCTTCTGCAGGTGTCGTACTGCGAACACGACCTCCCCGTGACGTTTGCTACACTCTCCATTTGTTTGAAATGATTTCCAAAGCCTTGAAAGAACACTGTGGCTGACGTCGAACTCCCTGGCAACATCTGTTATTTTTCGCCCTTTTTCAATCTTGCCAATAATACGGCCACGCGTAAAATCATCTAGGTGATGTCGGGAAGACATACTGAAAATTGCAAGTTCGTCAATTGATTCTTTCCCTTTCAACTTTGCGTTTGAACAACAACGGTCAATACGCGTCAAATCCTTAATATCTCTTATCAGCGCTATGACGTCCCGAACAAGGTCGGCAATCCAAAATTTGCATACGCAAAACACGTCTTACTGTATCCCGCACTTATGCTAATTTCCACATTTTCCTGCCTTCCATTTTATGGTTGCTATCGTTGCTATTGTCATCCGTCCTTAGCAATTGTCCGGCAGTGTACAATCGTTTGCTGTTACGCGCATGTCAATTAGTTTCATCTAGAACTACAACCTGACGGCCGTTAAATAAAATAAACATTTGCTAATGACATATTGAACCTTATTGACGTCGGTAATAACTTCTTTCCATCTCAGTGGTACAGTAAAATAAACGGAATGTGTCTATTTTAGAATCAAAAACCCCGCTTGTCATAAACAACCATACTTGGGACTGTCCGAAGAACAGTGTATGATTTGGGCTAATGCATAACCGGATGATTTCGCATTTCCTCATTGCTGAAAAGATGGTTTTCTTTAATATACTTGGATATGCTTATCAATTACTCCATAGCCAGGCTCGAGGCTGGCAACCGACTGTTATTCTCCAACATGATGGTGCACTCCTCATTTGTAAAATATGGTTCATCAATCCCGTAACGCAACACTTACAAAAAATAAGCGGGGTTAGGTTTATCCCCAAACCTAACCCCGCTTATTTTTTTCTGTGGAAATCTATTTATTTAAAAGTTGTTCCAGATATCAGGACCTTTCAAGAAAGTTTTACAGGGGTAATAGCAACAGTTATCCACAAATGTTAGAAAACGTGAAATGCGAATGTTAATATTGTTTTGACATTTTACATGTCACTACGGGTACACATTAAGTTTATTAAGTTCCTTAAATACACTGGCGGAATGTGAAAAAAGAACACCGAGAAGGAGACGTCTGATATCAACGAAATTTATACAGCATAATAACGGAATACGGAGGATAACGTGATCAAAACATTATGGCAAAATACAGCTGTATTTGCTGGTAAACTGAAAAATAACATTTCCATGTAACATGGTTAGTACGAGGTTTAATCGCCATGAACTGCGTCACACTGTGTAATTCTGGCATGGAGTCTGTCGTACAGATGTTGGATGTAAGTTTGGGGCATTGAGTTAAAAGCATCCTCAACCTGGACGCGTAAATCGGGGATGGTCGTGGCTGCCCGTGGAGACCGGATAAGTCGTTGTCCCAAAAAATCCCACACGTGCTCAATGGGGGACAAATCTGGTGAACGTGCAGGCCATGGAAGTTGTCTTACACACTGAAGTGCATGTTGCGTTGCACGTGCCGTGTGTGGGCGTGCGTTATCTTGCTGGAAAACACCACAATGGACCGACCTAACAAATGGCACAAGAACGGGCTGAATGATGTTGTTGATGTAGGAGGTCCTGTTTAACGTACCCGGTACAAACACTAGTTGTGTACGGGAGTGATAGCTGATCGCTCCCCACACCAGGAGACCAGGTGTAGGCCCTGTGTGTCGCTGGCGGATGCAAGAAGGGTGGAGACGCTCTCATGTGCGTCTGCGAACACGCATACGGCCATCGGAAGCTACCAAGCAGAATCTGCTTTCATCGCTGAACACGACAGATGGCCATTGCGTTCTCCAGTGCAGACGTTGGCGACACCACTGCAGCCGTTCCTGACGGTGGGCTGGAGTCAGAGGTACACATGCCAGAGGCACACGTGCACGTAGTCCTGCATCCAGTAGACGGTTGCGGATTGTTCACACAGTCACTTCAGGTGCAACGACAGCTCGGATTTGCGTCGCAGTGGATGTTCTGCTTGACAACGCCGCTCTTCTTATGCGTCGATTGGTTCGCTCATCAGTCCGTCTGTGACTCCCGGTTCCACGTCTTCTCGTGTGGGAATGTTTCTCGGACCATCTACGCCACCATCGTACCACCACCGATACTTCCCGTCCAATTCGTTACGCAATACGACGATACGGCCACCCGGCCTCGCGGAGTCCGACTAGACGACCTCGCTCAAAGTCCGATAACTGCTGAAATCGTACACGTCTTCCATGTCCAGCTTTAATGTTCTCTGCGGTGTTCTGCGGTGCTTCGTCCCCCCCCTTCCTTCCAGACAGAGTTGTGTCACGGTTCACCCTCTCCTTTCACTACATTTTTCTGTTTGTCTTTCTTATTGAGCTCACTTACTTAGATCTCCTAGCTTCTCATTTCTAAGGGCAGTTTTAGACCTGGGGTCAGACACTCCCTTCCTAAAACTTTTTCAAATATCATTATATCATCATTAGTAACACATTTTGAGTCCTCAGTCTTTCTTATCTCCGGTGAAAAAGTTTGTTCCCTAATAAACGTTTTTTTTTTAAGTTATTAATGTCGGTGGGGATGATGTGCTTTGCCAAAGAGTTTTTCTTGCAACATGTTCAACTATGTCGCAGGTACTATTTTAGAAACTTTGTGAAAGTCGTGGACGAGCAAAATTCAGCATGCAATAGCAATTCCTTGTGCATCAAACTTCAGATTCATGTCTCCAACTTCTAGTTAAATCCAACTGATCTCAGTTTATAAATTTTATACAATCAACCAACTGCAATTGTAATTCCTCATACATCCAATTTCCGTTCATCTCACCTTCGTGCAAGATTTTTAAGGTTGCCGTTCTTCAACTAGGGGTTTCTCTGCATTCGCTTATTCCAATTATGCTGTGGCTTTCAATTGCTGTGTTGTCACCTGTGTTAAAACACCACAATACTCCTAGCTCAAATTTCAGTGCCTCCACATGGGCGGCGAATTCTCCTCTGTCTGTCTCATCAGGTTAGACCATATCACTCTCGTCTTTCATTGTCAGTGCTTCTACAGCAAAACTTGTGTTTTGGTCCGAATTGAGCTTCAGTGGTGCCTGGCCGTGTTGTAGTCCTCTCAAATATTCTGACGTTCTGCAGGCAATATGCCCTTATAATTGTTTAGTGAGACTGCTGTATGGGATTCTAGCATTTCAGTTGAGCCTCTTCCTCCCAGTCACCCAGCTTCCAAGTCTAGCGAATTTTAAAAATACATGCATCGCATTCTTCAAGACTTCCTCTTGGACTGCGTAAATATCCAACTCTTAATATTCCTGTATTTGGTCCCTGGTGCTGTTTAAATTTGTCTGCCTAGAAAACGAAACTCTTTCTAGTAAACATCTTCTAGATTCAGACGAACTGCGAAGGGAACTCCGGAACCGCGCCATAGATACGAGGGGATACTTGTACTTCGCCGTCGGCATCGTCTGCTCCTCGATAATGACGCAAGAAAAAACCTCATTAGTCAGAGTTATCTCCAGTTGAACCTAATACGATGCATGTTCAGGGCATGCATCTTCTACAGAACTGCATAACATGACTAACAGTGAAAAAATATTTTTTGTTATCAAAAAGATTAGTGACCTTACTAGTTTTTTCCACACGTCTAACTCCGCGGATAGTTTGGGGCGAATTACGACTCACCACCTGTGATAAAAGTAAGTCCCAGATGAAATCATTACTGCTTTAAAAATATGTGCCATATTCGTAAACAGCATGGAGTCCGATTCGCGTACTGCGCAATACATCGTGCACGCGACGCTCCCCTTGCTTCTGTACGCGGGGGAGGTGATGCAAAATTTTACGGGTGTGCCGTCGCGTTTGACTCAGTCCACCTCGGCAACCGTGAGCGCAACACGATAATGCGTTGTATTGTCTTAAAGCTCTCGACGAGATCTATTCAAATATACGAAGATCATTTCGCAGTGGTTTGAACGGAACATTTTAAAAATTGTTTTCTTGTGAGTCGATGAACTTTTTTGATAATATCTCGTTTTATCTGGACAACCGTGAGTGCAAAACGACTGTTCATGGTATCGTTTTAAAGCTCTCGAGAAGATCTATTGAAATATATCGCATTGGTTTAAACAAAAAGTTTTAAAAATTGTTTTTGTGTGAACGTATAAACATTTTTGACAACGCCGCGGAATTCGCAGTATGAACGCAAGCAAAAGTGGAGAAAATCAAACCGAGAGGCAACTTTACATATCATAGACCTGTGTTTGCTATAGCAAAAGAAATAACCGCTTTGAAACCATACTCGTGTAGGTCACTTCAACTCTCCGATCTGCAAGTCGTAGTCCTACCTTCCAAACTGAGGGCTGAATCAGAACTGACCTTTCCTCTATTTCGTGCTTTTGAATATCCAGCCATTTTTTTTTGTTTGCGGCTTAACGATCACAGTGAGCAACTGACATGGGCTGTAAGCAATCGCCTGTCTCTAATTTAGGGCCACTCATTGCAGGAAAGGGAGAGAACTAGTATCGGAAGTCAAACACAACATCCATTCTTCTCCAGGCTTGGATCCCAGACACATCTCAGAAGAATGGTCATAACGGGATGGCAAGTTTCAGCCTTCCTGGTCTACACCATTTTAACATGAAAATGAAGCTTTTCAGATAAAAGTCTTTTTGAAATTAGAAGATAAAACGGAGCTCTGAGTGGAATATCTAGACGTCAAAATAACGTTACCTTGTATGTTGTAAAGGCATTTTTCTTTTATTGTCTTCATCGTTACGCGAGTCTTCATCAAATACTTAAGTCTCTATCGTTTCAAATTAATTTTCCGGTTCGTTGTATTGATTTGTAACCCTTCCCCGTGAGCGCAAAATCTACAACAAATCACTGGGTGGAAGCATCCGCTTCCATCAATATACCCGAGCGCGAAAGCGTCCGCGTCCATCAATATGACCGAGCCCGAAAGCGTCCACGTCCATCAATATGCCCGAGCTCGAAAGCATCCGCGTCCATCAATATGCCCAAGCGCCGAAGCATCCACGTCCAACAATACACCCGAGCGCCGAAGCATCCGCGTCCATCAATATGCCCGAGCGCGAAAGCATCCGCGTCCATCAATATGACCGAGCGCGAAAGCATCCGCGTCCACCAATATTCCAGAGCGCGAAAGCGTCCGCGTCCATCAATACGTCCGAGCACTAAAGCATCCGCGTCCATCAATATGCCCGAGCGCGAAAGCGTCCTCGTCCATCAATATGCCCGAGCGCGAAAGCATCCGACGACATTGAAACGATGGATGAAAAAACCTAATGTTATGCTTGTTACTATGTATGTTCAATAGCTGTTTGCACTTGTAATCTTGAGGTTAACTTATTTGTTACAATTGGTGTTTCATCTTCAACGATTGTGAAATTATCTTTATGTACTGTTTGATGGTGTGCACATTGACTTAGACCAAAAAGCAACAAACCTCTCTAAGGGCATTATCTTTAAGTCATTATCTTTTATGCCCCTCTGTTTTGTCTTTTATGTCATTCTTTCGATACCATTATCTACTTTGTTTGAACTCCAAAACTTTATAATCATATAGATGAGTTTTGCGACATCCTACTGGTAGGCGTAATAAAGTGAATATTACCAAACAGAGCTCACTCGCTGTTATGATCTTACTCCTGAAAATAACTGTATCTTTATTTGACAAATCTCGTAGTTGGAACATCGGTATTCTCAGCTTCAGTCTGAAGAACGACGGTCTGTTGGATACTCTGAATGGATTGTGGCCTTCGCCCCACTTCTCGCGAATTTCTGTAGAGCTACGAAGAAGCACTCCATCCAACATCCACATCCGTTAATCTCAAGAAACGACACCCTAAGGGATTTGTGAAATAATTCTCTGCAGCTACATCGTAAATTTGGAATTACTGCACAATTTATGTTCTCTGCAAAACTTTCAACCTATAACTGTTTACATCGCGGTACAATAAACTTCTCTTGAGTAGCTCCACGCTAAAATTTTAAAACCTACGCCCATCGTGGTTTTACGCTTTCTGGTTTTGGACATTATCAAATTTTTCATAAAAATGAAAGCAACATATTTATTTTAGAAATTTTAAACACTTTTTATCAAATATATTCTGTCACCAACTTCACGTTAAATTAACATTGCAGTTATTAACGTGTAATGTCTACATAACGAATTACAACCTTCGTTTTTTAGAGAACGATTGGTGTATCGTGTCAAGACATATCGGAAGTACGTAGCAAATATCCACTCGAAATCATTTCACTAAAAACAATAGATTTGCACGAAAAAGAAAACAAGACCTCGTGGTCTTAAGATTGACGTAATTGCGTAAAAATCACTGCAAAATTATTTTTGCCGTGCGTAGGTAGAGAGAAAATCAGTCATCACCAGGATGGTTAACAGAAAATTTGAGCCAACCATGTTCAAAATATTATTTTAGTTCTTTTCAGTAACCCTAGAGAGAAAAAAAATCGAGAAGTTTCCATTTGACAAAGAAGAAGAAAAAAGATCTGAAACACAAAATAGTGTTAAAAAAACTGTAGCAATATCAGCTTATTCTCATCCTTAAAACTGGTACAATTTGAAAAATATTTTGAAAAATACCATCCGAATAAAACTTCACCAATTTTGGGGCATCGATAGATCTTACAGAAAAGGGATATAATTCTATCGCTAGCAAGAGGATTTTTTTATTGGGGATTTAACGACCACCGGTAGCAACAAGCAGCCGCTTGTCCCTAATTTAGAGTCACTGGCTCTAGGGAAAGGAGAGAACCAATGCCGTAAGACAAACGCAACATCCAAGCCTCAGCGCTTAGACCACTGCGCCACTGGGGCGCCCAAGAAGATATCCCTGACTCCCGTTTAAATCATATGCATTCATGCAAGTCGGCAACAATCCAGGATACCTTTTACTGAACGAATAAGCACTTGATCGTATTTCGATTAGCCGGCTGGTATTCTTGAAGATCACATGATAAATACTCTGATATGCCAGTTTATTGAGTAGACCTGCCCACGTCACATAAATAACCCATTCCAATGCGAAAAATGGCACATAATAGAAATCAAGCAGACCACCATGTTGAGCGCAACATGCCGTTTATCGGAGAGAGAGGTAATGGGCACTGCGCTTGATCTGAGCGACTTTCGAAGTGTCATGATATTTAACGCCAGTTTAGATGGTTCCAGAATCTGCCAAACGGTTTTTCGACTGGGCTTTTCTTGCAGAACAGAGGCCAGGATTTACCTTAAATGGCGTGACACGCAAAAAGCTCCCGGCGATTAGCGGTTATGTGGACCAAAACAGCATCTGGATCAGAGGGGTCAAAAAGACCCGACTGATCCAGCAGCTGTTTTGTAATCGTGGAAGTGAATGGACGGGCCACAACCCAGCAAATTACTGCACATTTAACATTGGTCCGACGAGGGCCATCTACGAAAGTAACCCATGCGGCCAATGTCATGCATGGGGTACAACAGCCCAAGATCATGTCTAGTGTTGATGCTGTCAGCGCAGAACACGAAACCGCTTCTCTGGTGAGTGTGGGAGCACAGATATTGGACCATTGAAGATTGGAATAAACGTGGCCTATAGGAAGAAGAATCAAGGATCCTCCTGCAACGTGTGAATGGCAGGATCCGAATTTTGCCAAACTACATGAGGTCATCCTGTAAGGTGTAGACATGACAGCGTGATGACGGTGGTGTGCTGGTGTGGGGAATGTTGCTCTGGTGCGCATTAGTATTCCTGATACCCATCGAAAAACACCTAAGCGCCACGATGTACCTAAACGTCTTTCCTGAGCAAATTCGTTTGTTTATGGTCACTGTTTATCCTCAAACGTATGGACACATAACGTAGGTTTTTCATATGCAGGAGGATCTGACATCCACCTCCTACCTGAACATCACTGCAAACCAAGCACGTCCTTTCATTGTAGCGGTATCCCCTCTAGTATTGGCTTTTTTCTGAAGTACAGGGTGACTGTAAACACCTTCAACAAAACACGAAGGGTGATAGTACACATCAAGACGAACAATATTTGCAAAGGAACCTAAGGCTGCATTTTCCTCCTAGTGCCAGAAAAGAGCACGTTCTAAAAACGTCCAGCAGACACATAGAGTTCCAATCAGTGCATGAGAGGCACTAGATGCAAATCAGGTGCGCTGAACACGAGCGTAGACGACATGGAGCAAACATGTAGAAACACAATCGAACCCGTTAGGCGATATTGCCGTGCGAACATTACATGAGAATTGACGTATACGTCTGACCGGAGCAGCGTACCGTGTGTTCCTGGAGCTCTGTTGCAGGATGTTCCGCTTACCACACGGAGGGACATGCGGTTTATGCAGGATGGGACCCAAAGCACACTTTGCCACCAAGGTCAGATACTTCTTAAATGCGACATATAACTGGCGGTTGACTGAACGCGGTGGACCTGTGGCTTGGCCTTCAAGCTCACGGGACCTTACTCCACTGGACTTCCTCTGGGGGCACATGAAAACATTGGTGTACGAGACACCTGTGGACTTCCTGGAAGATCTCGTCGCGCGAATCGCTTTTGCTGAAGAAAAGATCAACACCAGACATGGAGTCTACGAGAGGGTGCGGCAGTCCTTCATTCGTCGGTATGGACTGTGCAACGACGCACTTGGACGCTAGTTTGAGCAACTCCTTTGAGTCTTTCTCTGATGTGATTGGGACTGTGCAACTCATACATTAGGCATGTCTCTTTGTTTTCACTGTAGAAGGCTCAACGTGGATATGTAATGTTACTCTTTTCTGGCACTAGGAGTGGAATGCGGTCCTAGGTTCCATTGCAAATATTGTTCGTCTTGATGTGCACTATCACCCTTCTTGTTTTGTTGAAGGACTTAACAATCACCCTGTAAAATGCCTCATGCTACACTGTCCGAATTGTTCGAGAACAGTTCACGGAACATGAGGAAGACTTCCGGGTACTGTGCCTCTGTCCTCCAAATACCCCAGACATCATTCCAATCAAACATCTGTGGTTTGCGTTGGAACAGCAAATCCGATCTGCGGCGGCACAAATACATAACTTAGAAGAGTAAAAGGAACTGTTGGTACCAGATAACACAAGACACCTTTCGAAATCTTGTAGCGTACATTTCTTCCCGGGTAAGAGCTGTTTTGGAGGCACATGGAGGACTGACATTATATTAGGCAGGTAATCATAATGTTTTGGCTCTTCTGTGTATATGTATTATTTCTCTCGCTTATGTATTCGTTATAGTGCAATACATGCTCATCAATAATTTCTCATCATTTTCCTTACAAACCTACACTGCCGTTCCAGTAGCAGGGTGCTGAGAGGCCCCAGTTTCCAGCTATCCGTACGAACTATACATAGGTCCTAGTCCTATATATGATGCATGGATGGTAAGTTTGTCCAACAGCACTGGTCCTGTCGTTGCCTTATAGGCTATAGCCAATCATCGTAAATTTGGAGAGTGAGACTCCTTGGCGACCAGAGTCCTTGCACTCTGATACGAAGCAACTGCTGGTATGTTTGATATTGTTTTTCAGGTTACCATAAATTTCTTCAGGAAATATCAACACTATCATTAACGGAAAATATGTGCTGATTAACATTTTTTTTCTGTCCATGGTTTGCGTGAATTCAGTATCATGAAGTATAAAGTTAATTAGATAATGTACTTTATAATATTCATGTATTCATAACCAATCTCAGATCATCACTTTTTTTTAAATAATATTCTGTTGAGGAAATACTTGAAAGAGATTTCAAAAATTTGCTGAGAAATTATTTTCAAGAAATCTCATTTATTTTGGGCCAGCAGGGAGAAAAAAAGCATATTTTGTTTGATTGTTGATTTGCAGATTGATCGAAAGTTTTATTTATGGTTGGATTTGTCAGGTATTTTCTATTGCAAATACTAACAGCCCCTTTTCTGTTTAAATGAACTTCGAAAGGCGGCACTTGCTTACATTCAGAATAGTATGATTGTTGTACTTAGAAAACATCAGTTCTTTCTTGTGAAGAAAGCTGAATTTATTTAGGCATTTCGATACAACAAACTAATTCTTTGATCTGTTTCAAATCTTGCGGGGCTGTGTAGGAGGCCTGAATATTTAATTCCCGGAACGGTCGCGTAGTATCGCCCTTGTGGCGACGTTCACAGAATCATGTGCCTATGCATGTCTGGACATGTTTTAACTAGTGCACGCGTTAACCCCAGATTAGGAGGCCCATTCGTGAGTGAGAAGTTGCGGAATCAAGTTTTGTGGTAAACATGAGTGATAGAAATTCAAAGCAGCGCATTAACATCAAATTACATGTGAAGATCTGTAAAAGTGCTTTAAAAACGTTAGAGTTATTGAAAGTGGCGTATAGTGAGGATGATACGAAAAATTCAAATGCCTTTGAGTGGCATAAGACTCGAAAAAAGCACGCATGTCACGCTCGAAGTTCAAGACCATGCTTGCGAGTTTTGTTGATCAGAATTGAATAGTTCATCACGAATTCAGTGAACAGGGACAAGCCAAGCCGTCAACCAATAATGCTATTTAGAGGCTTTGAAAATGTTGCAGGATTATGTTCGAAGGAAGACAGCTGCATTTTTTCGTTTGAGACTTCCTGGCTATGAAATCACTTGCGAAACTGGGTCATCCATCGTATTGACTTTACTTACCCAGTTCTGATTCCTGACACTTCCCAAAAATAATAAGTTAGTAAAATCATGCAATGCCAATGCATTGCATGATTATGATACGTTTTCCAACATACCAGAAATCATCACTCAAGTTATGAGGATAATGGCTGTGGAATACATTTCGCCCTGTGCACTGACATTTGACCCCATTTTGATGATATTAAACAGAATTAGTTCAGTATACCTCCGGAACAACATACTAAAGTTTTATCGCAATGGAAGCATTTTTAGTCAAGTTATGAGGATAATGGCTGTGGAATAAATCTCGCTCCTGTGCCTTGACCTTTGACCCTGTTTCAAAGATATTCAACAGAACCGGTGAAGTATACCTCCGGAACAACATACTAAAGTTTGTCCAATAGAAGCATTTTTAGTCAAGTTATGTATATAATAGATGTGGAATAAATCTCGCTCCTGTGCACTGACCTTTTACCGCATTTCGATTATATTCAACAGAACAGGTTCAGTATGCCTTGTGACGTATATTTTAAATTAACATTCCTTTTTAGTTTCTTTCCCTATGTAAATTTTGTGTTTGTTCTCAGTTATACTTATCAACTTAACGTGACATCTTCTCTCTCAAACGAATACTGTTGGCAACACAATTGAGGTCAGAGTGAAAGCGACGTATGACTGTATGAGATAAGAACGATAGATAAAAACTACGATACAGCAGTTGCTCGTGAGGGTTGTTGGATGTGTGGTGGATACTGATTTGTTAAGTAAAATGTGAAGTGCGATGTTGCGCTGATGAAAAAGTTGTGGAATAAATCAATTAACGTAAGTTGGCTTTGGCTTATGTTTCTTCTGGCCGTTAAGGTTTAATGAAGGAAGTGTCCCATCGTATTCATACCTAATGATATAGACATAACGTAAGAAAGACAAGATTTTAGTAAGAAAGGAAGATTACGTTATAACCTACGGAACAACATACTAACCTTTTGTCGCAAACGAAGCATTTTTACGTAAGTTATGGCGCATAAGGGCGATGGAATGGATCCCGCTCCTATGTCCTGACCTTTGACCCCATTTCGCCCGTTTTAAATAAGGTTCGTCCCTACGTTGTCCATTACCACATGCTAACATTTCATCGAAATCGAACCATTTTTACGCGAGTTATCGTGCGGCCAGGTAGACAGACGGACAAAACTGGAGCATATACGCTTCTTTAACCTAAGGTTGGAAAGCGTAAAAAACGGCCATGAAAGGACGAACATTTTCAGAAAGAAACGCAAGGTATTCCACAAACAGTTTTCCAGGTATGTTGCCAGCAATGGCAACAGAGTCTAAGTGAAAGGCGATTACTTCGAAGCTGATAATAGCAGCTAGTGCACAGGTACTAACACATGTTCGACAGGTGCATTCCGTGAATTATATAATCAGACATCTTATACCATTGTCTGCTTTTCTATACACATATTTGGCGCCTCGATCTAGGTTGGGTATTCCAATCCCAAATTAGGCTAAGGAGGATTATATGATGAGCGACAGCATGAAATACCTTTGAACAGATTATTGATAACGTACGCCATTTTGTTTTTCTTTTACATGAGCTTGAGACTTCATTAATAAGAGACATGAATTGAATATATTTTTAATATCACACGTACAAGGAGTATCTCTAGTTGACATCGATAATAAATTTATTCATTTTCCATGGTCTCCCAAGATTGTCATCGCATGCAGAAAGAATGCGTTATGCCTTCTCTTCTCCTATTTGTCACAGCAGAATATCTCTTGAGTCTTAACTTTTGGATTACACGACGTTAATTCTCAAAGATAAATATCGCCGTCTAATGAATAAACAAGCAGTCTTCCCTTTTTAGTCTTGTACATTTGCAGAAGTATTTAGGAAAAAGTACTTTACAATTAACTCATAACACTGATCCTCCATTTTCTTCTCCAGGGGTATGATGAGGAAAGCACCGTCATTCAATTTCTAAATGTCAAACTAACACCTCCCCATTTAGTCAATTGCTCAATCGTTTAGTCTCCTACGTGCTTCTAATGGAGTTAATGCCATAATTTAAAGCAGTTTGTTCTGGTCTCTGCTGTGCGTTATATTGAGTAGTGGCTTGTAGTAATTAACAGTGTATTCCAGGAGCAAAGTAACTTTTAGTGAGGATCTCTTTAGTCCTGAGGATCCTTTTTCTTGATCATCTTTTTCCTTAGTGATGTCATCCCCAAAGTGACAGACGCAATGACGAGCGATTAGCGGAGAGCAGAAAGAGGAGGTATTTACGAGAATGGAAGGAGAAGAGCCCCAGTGGGAAGCAACGAAAAAGAAGCAGCCATCTAAGAAGCGTCACAGGGTATGTCCCTAGGGGAACACTGATGATGAACGACATAACTCCCTTGCACCGCAGGAGAACGACGACACTCGCACCAATAACTGTTCTGATCTGAAAGGCATTCGGATGGCAACAGTGATTACAGCGATCAACAATGATTTTGATTAATGTTGTTGGCGAACAAGAAAGTTTTGTGGTAGCCTGTCAGCTCTATAATTGATATGAATTTTGATCGCTTCAACGAGATCATAGGAATAATATTCTTGGTGAAAAATCTCGAAGTTGGGTTCTAAACTTCAATGCATCAAAATGATTGTTCTTATGAAGAATATTACTTTGGGGTCTCATATTTCTTCCTCGGGTTACATCTAAAGACCTGAGTTCCAAAAAGCCATTTTTAACCTACACTGAAATGCTTTTCTTCGCGGTAAACCACCCAGCAAGTTGAAGCGTGATATTTCGAGTCAATGCTGCTTTGAAATCCTACTTCATAAACCGGAAGTGTGAATATGTTATTACACCTAATTCAACTTACCCATAGTGATAAAGCAATTGGTATTTTTACCTCAGTAGATTGATGAGCTAGGAACTACATTGACTGTAAATGCCTCACAGTTCATTTCATTGTTAGATTTCATTATTTGTTAGCTATACCGTTCGATTGAAAGCGTTTTTCGCAAGCTGTCCGTGGACCATTTATTTAAACACACTTTGATTTCCTTCTTGGAGACACCATACTGAAAATATTCCTTGGTTAATATCGTTCGTTCAAACACATTCCTAATGTCTGGTGTCACTAAGGTGAGTAAGAGAACTAAGAGTAGTTAGCGATATAGACCAGAAGGTCGTAAAATGTTGCATACTTTCATTGTGTCGATTCACGAATTGATTGGGTTTCATAAATGGATTCATTGTAGACTGAATTCCTTCCATTATTTTTTGGTAATCATCATTATCTCTTTTAATTCGATAGGGCCTTAATTGTTCACTTGCAGACTATTTGTACGTTAAACCAACCTGGTGCATTACGGCACTTACAAGGGAACTACGAGCTGCTCTTGTTATCATCCATCGTTTTTGCGCAGATATGGAAAATATCTTATTCCTGTGAGCCTAGAAGCAGCATCTGCATTTATGGTTTGCGCAAGTGTTAAATCCACGGGATTTTTTGTAAAAGATTTATCCATTCGTTTTATAGTAAATGCTCCTCCTACCAACATTTTACGAACATAAAGGTGTGTATTATCCATATTCAGTAATTATGCTTGTTGGTAGCAAAACAAATGAATGCATGTAATTTTTTTCTACAAATAAATAATTACTAGGGGCGCATTTACCTCTTTAACCCCCAGTGGGTGCCACACCCACCATGGGGGAACACTAAGATTACTTTTTTTTTAATTCCTGAGATTTTCCTGCATTGGAAAACACTTTCAAACCTTTTGGCACTTCTCCGTCAAATAAATAATTACTAGGGCGTATTTACCCCTTAAATCCCCAGTGGGTGCCACACCCACCACGGGGGAACACTAAGACAATTTTTTTTTTTTTTTTTTTTTGAATTCTTGATATTTTTCTACTTCACTTACAAACCTTTTGGCGCTTCTCAATCAAATAAATAATTATTAGCTCCGACACTAATTGTTGGTGTGTTTGTTTATCATATGACGCTGGCTCCCTCCTCATCCTGTATGGGGTGACCCCACAAATTCGGGGAGGCTGTCTTCTTATGCGTCTGAAAGCAAGCTCATACTGGTCGTTAAACTCCAGTAAAACAAAAAAGTAACTTTTGTTTGGATGCCACTCCTTCTTCTTGTTATTGAAGTGACGCAAGACTCATTTTTATAACAACAAAAGTTGGATAACTTCAACATATGCTTTTATTGATTGGGGAGAACATTTTATCATGTCTCAGGCATTTTCTTCTGCTCCAGAGTCCACATCACTGTACTGGCTTTACGTCCCATACGAGTGGCAGAAAATCCGAGAAATGGACCGCAAAATTGCACGAATTCACGGGACGACGGACAACTCTTCATCATTGACCGAGCGCGCAGCGATATGAGCGGTGTTAGTGCAGCAGTGGACCACTGCCACATTTCAGGATTTCTCCTCAAGCACAGTTCGACGTTGTCTTCTTAACAGAAGACTGGTCTCTAGGATATTCTTTTGACACTCAATCACAGACGTCTCGGGCTGCAATGGAGTCTCGAACACAGGCATTGGCTCTCTGACTGGCAACAGATCATGTTTTCTGGCGAGGGACGCTTTAGCTTGATGCACCATGATGGTCCCATACGTGTTCGAAGACATCAGAGTGAATGACACCTAGCAGCATCACACCGGCCCAACGGCAAGCATCATGGCTTGAAGCACCATATCGCAATCACGCCTGATACGAAAGCTGTGATGTTTAGAGGCAGAGGGATATTTTAGGGATGACATCTGGAATATTTTGGAGAAAGAGGTAATACCCTTCCTTTAGAGTTGTCCTTGCACTATATTGTAGCAGGATGTTGTTCGGCCACATGTGGCCGAATACCTCATCCATGCACTGCAGATATCGCTTCAGCTCTGGCCTGCACGTTCGCCGGATATATCCCCGATCGAAATGTCAGGGACATATGTAGCTAAGCAAATGGCGCGTCAAAGACCACAGCCATTCACCACGAATGAACATTTGTCTTGCATAGAAGAAAGTCAATACCTCAGGACCAGATCATAAATCTCTTCCATTCAATGGCACACCGTAAAGAGGTTGTTATTGTTCCTCCATGTGTCTTCAAACGATAGTGAGTTTGAACCGAGAAAATCGTGCATGGCTCTAAAAATTATATCACTTATCTCCTCTAACACGAAGAATCTGTGATATAAATTTCATTTGAATGAAGCGATTCCTTCTTCTTGTTAAAATTTTCACAAACAGTTGTGTAATTTTGGTGTTAGAGAAGATTCAAATGACGTCCTCATCCCACCAGAGAATTAGATGTCATCTTTCTTGTTTGTAAATATGAATGAAACACAATATTTATCTTTCTCACATTAATTGCTTTGTCTTTATTCTATCAGTATCCCAAGAGCACAACCATATCTTTTTGAGTCACCTTAGGATTAGGACGCACACTGAAGTGCCGGAAAAACTGGTACAGACGAGCTTATGAAAAAATACATAGCAACGTCACCTATGAGCGTACTCGGTTGCGTCCGCCAGTGCGTATATAAAGCGATAGACATCCTTGCCAGCTGTCAGAGCTATTTTTGGGGTGAGAATGACGAGAAATAACGATTTAAGTGATTTTCAACGCGGTGTCACAGTTGGCGCTTGTGTGATGGGTCATAGTATTTCGGAGCTAGAAACGAAGTTCGGATTATCACGGGCGACCATTGCAAGCGTGTACCGTGACTACAATAATTCCGGCAAAATTTCCAAACTACGAAACCAGTGTGGCCGTAAAAAAACATTGGGTGAACGTGACCATCGTCGGCTATCAAGAATCGTTTCACGGGATAGGCGTGCAACACTCTCGCAGGTATCATCGGAATTCAATGCTGGAGCCTCAACAAGCATCAGCGTCCGGACTGTACAACGTACCCTGCACGATATGGGCCTTGGGAGCCGACGCCCAACTCGAGTTCCCTTGATGGGTGCACAACACACAGCTATGCGCCTCGCTTGGGCACGGCAACACCGCCACTGGACACTTGATGATTGGAAACAGGAAGCCTGGTCTGACGAGTCATGTTTCCAACTGTATCGGGCAGATAGATGGAAGTATTCGTGTGTGGCGCAAACCCCATAAAGCCATAGATCCCGCCTGTCAACAGGGATCAGTATCGGCTGGTGGGGGGTCCGTAATGGTATGGGGTGTGTTTAGTTGGACTTCACTGAGACGTCTGGTACGTCTACAAATGTCTTTCAACGGCTAACGCTATGTGCGCATCCTTTCTGACAAGGTACATCCGTTCATGTCCTGCATTCATGCTGATGGGTTGGTCCTGTTACAACAGAACAATGCATAACCACACAAGTGTCGAGACGCCACATTATGTTTAAAGGAGCATTCATTTGAGTTTGGGGTGTTGCCATTCCCACACAAGTCCCCAGATCAGAACGTGATAGAACACATTTGGGATGCCATGCAACGCGCTATCGAACACAGGAATCCGATACCTCGGAATACACCAGAATTGTGCAACGCTCTGTAGGAAGTATGGTGTGCATTGCCTACAGCATATTTCAAGAAGCTAGTGGAGTCCATGCCTCGTCGTATTTCTGCAGTCCTGTGCTACCGTGAGGGACCTACGAAGTATTAGACAGGTGTAAAAGTTTTTTTTTGGTACTTCAGTGTATATTTAAAGACTTATGATACTTCTCTGTAAATATACGATTCTGCGTAGGTAGAGCCTTAGGAATTCGAAAAAAATTAGACTTCAGCGCTGAACTAACAGCAAAAGTGCAATTTCTTTTATCAATATTTGCTTTAAATGTTATTCTCTTGTACAGAATGTAAGCGTTTGTTGCTCTCCATTGTTGACATTTTTTGCTTATTTGCTTTTCTTTGCTGTGAGGGAGTTTCATTCAAATTTGTAAATATATCTTATTTGCATATTTTTGAGGTTAATATAATCTTTTATAACTTGGAACAATAAATTTGCTTTTCTCATAAAAATATCACTGAGTGAATAAATATTTCATTCGAACAGTGAATGAAAGCAAGAAAATGAATAAAGAAAGAAGAGTAATCAAACCAATAAAATGACAAAGAACTAACATAATAAATGATTGGATTGAATAAATAAATATAATTAAATAAATGGTAAACGCGTCGTTTTCACGTTAACAAGAACCCCAATTCTTTTGTTCTTTTGTTTCATTACCTTATTGAAATCATTAGCTTTATTCAACCAAAAGGCAAACTTTAATTAACTTACTTCGAGATCGAATAGACTTCCGGATCACTCGACCAACCAGTCATGCAAACACAAATACCATTGCTCCAATAAACACGCTATATTAAATGTTTGTTTAAATCAGAGATGAAACCAAGCTTGGATGTCACCAAATGTGGCAGAAGTTCCCAATTTTTTACCTTTACAAACTAATACCAGAAAAACAAATGAACCCCTGCATAAAAATAAATTGTCCTGTTACAGTTTATGGGCGAGATCACATGCAGAAAATTTAGTGCATAGTAGCACATCTAATTTTCTTATAGGAGAAATAGGTTATAGGAGCACCCCTATAAATTAAATTAATGTTCTGGGAACAGAACGTGGACATGTCGCAGGATGATCTAAAACACACATTTAAACTCTAATTCTTAAGTATTTGTTTATGCTTGTTTCGGGGTTTTACGACCACTATGAAAAATTGTGAGGGCTATAAGCATTCGCCCCTCCCCGCACACACACACACATGATTTGAAAATAGTGGTTCTTGGGAGGGTTTAGTTAGAACGCAATAGGACACACCCACCAGCCATATCTCTTCCGCGGTTTGAGCCCGGACCCACCACGGTAGAAATCTAGCACCTTAGACCACTTATGAGGTCTGAAGATTTTTATTGTGTCAGTTAAAGTTTGGCAGTTTTCCAGTGTTAAATACTAAAAGTAAAAATGTTGCTATTTCGAATTCATATATACAGTTAAACTTTTATACTGGGCGACTCAAAAGTCTGTTTAAATTTCAAAACTTCCTAAGAAATAACAAATGCGTGTATTACATAAAATGTTCTTGGAATATAACTGTCGGAACCCTACACAAATCAGTAGTTAATAACTTCACTTTTAAGCGAATCAGGAGTCACTCAAATAACTTCAGAAAGGGTATGTTTTTATTCATGAAAAGCGTCTTTAGCTCGATTCAGCCTTCAACAACATTAGTAAAATAACTGAACGAATGTAACTCTTTGTTGAAAGAAACACAACACCAAAACTAAACAAGAACACACAGTCGTGAAGTAAATCAAGCTTCAACTTAACATACGTCTCTCAGTAAGTATGAAAACATCTAGCATCTCCAACCTGCTACTTCTCCAAACACTATATTGACAAAAGTGACCAGACACCCCTCCAAAAGCAAATGTAAAGATTCGCGATACAGCTGCAAACGGTATAGAAACAAGCCTGCAGGTGACCTCGATCATATCGCACTGTGAGGTTGAGTGAAAATGTCGCGAACTGATTTTGAGAAAGGAAAGATTGTTGGGTGTTATATTAGTGGGATGTCCATAAGAGAAACCGAGAGGCGTTCACACATACCCAAGTCAACTGTTTTGGATGTACTGAATGCGTGGAAGGCACATGGCGTACCTGAAGCAGCAAAACGTACCGGCAGACCAAAGACAAACAGTGATAGAGGACGTCGAAGCCTCAGGAGAATCGTGTTACAGCTAATCGACAGAGTACTACACAAGACCTCAGTATACAGGTGAGTAACAATGCTGGAACCTCGGTATGTACACGTACCATTCGGAGAGAACTTCCTTCTAGGAGTTATCGTGGTCGTGCGGCTGCCTGTCATCTCAACTCGGAATGCTACTCGTCGTTTAGCATGGTGCAAAGAACATTTATCGTGGACTGTAGATCAATGGAAATGGGTCCTACGGACTGATGAATCCTTATACACGAACCATCAGTCTGATGGCCGTGTGTGTGAATGCTGGCAGCCGGGTGAATGTGATGTACCACAGTGTACTGTTCCTACGATCAAGTTTGGAGCTGGCAGTGTACTCGTGTGGGGGTGTTTTTCGTGGCATGATCCAGGACGATTTGTTATCGGGGACAAACCTGTTAACCAGCACGTCTACCTTGACATTCTGGACAATTATGCCCTATGAACTCTGTGGCAATACTATGGAACCGAGCCTTGTTAGTACCAGGAGGAAAATGCACCGAGTTATAAAGCAAATACTGTTACAGCGTGGTTTGACGATAATTCCGTATCTTGTGTGGACTAGCAAGCACATAGCCCTGATCTTAATCTCATAGAGCACCAATGGGATGTATTAGAGCGCCGCGTAAGAAGTTTGGAACCAAGGCCTACTACTGAGCAACAGTTAGCGGCAGAACTATGTACTGCATGGAAGCGCAAAGCTATCGCTGTGTTTCAAAACCTTTTCGAAGGCATGTCTCGAAGTGTCAGTGCATGCATTTAGGCCAAAGGCGGACCGACACCGTGCTAACGTATGTCAATAAATGCTATGTTGTGTTTCTGTTCTAGGTGTCCGGTGACTTTTGTCAATATAGTGTAAATCGTTCAGTTCTCGTCTCAGACATCCACACGTCATTCGTTCCGACCTCAGTGGTGTTGCCACCCATACTCTTCAAGATAAAAGATATCATGTTAAGTTTGAGAAATGTTAAGGAGAACGAACTCAAATTTACATAGAGAAAGAAACTAAAAAGGAAAGTTAAATTAGAGAATGCGTCACATATAGTTCGGTTTGCGCGAAGTGCATCAGATAGCAAGGGGACTTTTTTGACAACAAAAAGAATGTTAGTTTAAATAGTCATCGACAGAGGGTATTAACGGCTAAGAAGTTATTAAACACAGCGAAAATCAATGAAAGTCCATACTTTGCATTAATTTAGTGACATCATCACAACAGTAATTTTTCAACATCTACTCCACGACAAAGCATCGCAGCATTCAAGCCTGTCACAACTCCAGTGACCGCCAAAAGTAGCATGTCCGGGTACATGCAGCAGTCTTCGCGCCGAATAGCTTCTTTTAGTTATGGCAGTTTCGAAGGTCAGGTCTGGTGCACTCTGGACTTGAAATAAACCCACAACCAGAAATCCACGCGTGTCAGATTGGTGACCGAGATGGAAACGGGATATTTCAGTACCACCTAAATAGTCTTTCGGCACCAAACGTAAGGACAAGAAGTGTCCCTACTACAGATAAGACATAAGCTGGCGTATAATGCTTTATAAGCATGAGTGTGAGAAGCAGTTTTTGGATTGGATTGGATGGGTTGGAGGATTAACGACCACCGTGAGCTACTCAATAGGCTATAAGCAGTCGCCCGTCCCTAATTTAGGGTCACTGGTTCCAGGGAAGGGAGAGAGCCAGTGCCGTAAGACAAGCACAACATCCATGCCGCATCGAGATTCGAACCCGGACCCCTTTCGGACGAATGATCAGAGGCCATCGCTTAGACCACTGCGCCACCGGGGCGGCAAGCAGTTTTTGTTCTCGCAAATATGACATCACGTTTTCACACAGCCAGTACCGTATTAAAATTCACCGAGCAAGTTTTTTAGCGTCTCTGGTGCATAGCTCCTCAAAGAAAAAAAGGCCGAAGAATGACTGATACACAGAATCCACACCGGGTGCAGTGGTTCTTTTGTGTACACATTTGAATTATCTTCTCCCATAATCGGCAATTACGCGTGTTGACAGGACCATGAAACGAAAAATGAGCTTCTTCTGGACACAACACATTCAATAACCACAAGAGATCCTCAGTGGTCTTTTTCAGAACCCATTTGGCAAATGTCTCCCACTGTGTCGTATCTGACAATAACATCTTTTGTAAAGTTTATAGTTTGTTTGGGTAAAGGTTTAACACACCGTGAAGGATACGATTTACCAATGCTCCCTGTGTTAGGAGTTATTTATTTATTTTAGAAATTGCGAGCATTCGCTAGGGTATTCAGGTTTGTTCCCATTAATGCATACCGCAGAACATGAGATAGAAAAATAATAAAAGCAAAAATAACGGACATAAAGCACTTGTAGGAGTGTCCACGCGATAGAATAATGAACGCACTCAGAAAGGGCACGCTAAATGAAAAACAAAGGGTGTCAGCAATATCAAGAGACACAATAACATATGTAGGGAAAAGACAATGATAGATGCATGAATGTGAACAGTATGATAAATTGACAAGTGTTATGGGTCACAGTATACCACGGGTTTGACAAAACGTGGAAAAAGACAGAGAAAGTATACGTGAAAATTCAGATGCACGATGCAACATGAAATGACAGCAAACGTGCAGTACAGAGTGACACATGAAAACGACAACAGATATATAGGAACAAAACAAAAGGTAAAATCACATAGAATATAGCGGGAAGGACCTTAACCCAGAACTGCATCGAAAAGAGTAGCTCTAGAGCAATGGTTTCCCTCCGATGGCCCGCGAGAAGCTCAAAAGTGGTCCGTGGGGCTACCGAGATACAGTATAAAACAAATCACATTACTTCGGGATTACGCTGCTGATCTTTTGTACGAGAATGAAAGCGACGGATTTTCGGACGTGGTTGAGCTGAATGCCGACCGACTTCAGCTGTAACCATGGCTACGCTTCAGCATAAGCCGTGCACATGCGCTGCAATGTCAACGCTACAGCGTAGTCAGTACCCAGTAGTCAGCCGCTCGGTAAGGTTGTACATTTTGTGACATTGTGCATTGGCAATAAAACTTATTTCGGGTTGTGTAAGAAAATCGCACCAAAAAGGAAATACGAATACGATAGTGGCTATATCAAGTTCGGGTTCACCGCAATGGAAGTATGTGAGGACATTAGCCCATGATTTGTGCTACAGTCCTCATCAATCATGCACCAAGACCCGCAAAGCTGGAACACCATTTAAAGACAGACCATCCTAAATTGAGCAACCGCCCACCAGAATACTTTGCTGGAAAGTTTGAGTTGAAGAAAATGAAACTCGGAAAAAATGGTACAAAATTTGAAATGTCCGGAAAAGCGCTTTCCGCATAATTTTAGATTGAACCATTAATTGTTAAGTCAAAAAACCTCATAGCATTGGTGAAACGTTAGTGAAACCGTGTTTGCTAAAAGCAGTGCAAGAAGATTTAGGAAAGGAAACTAAAAAGAAAATTCAAGAAATTCCGTTATCGAATAACACCGTGAAGGCGCTATTAGAAAAAAATATCACAGGGCACTGAAGAGCAGCTCGTGAGTGAAATTAAAAATTGTCCCTATTTCACTCTACAACGTGCATGACGAAAGTACTGATGTTGCTCGGTGTTGTCAATTACTTGTCTTCGTTCGACTTCTACGTGTTCAACACGACCAAAGAAAAAATTATTACTGTCACGAGAATTGGTAACTACGTCGAAAGGAAAGGACGCCATGAAATTAATCTGCGATTATTTCGGGAAGAATGAAATTAAGTGGGAAAACCTTGCTGGGACTGTACTGATGGTGCTCCCGCTATGCTAGGATCACGTTTGGATTTAGCAACGCTGGTGAAAGAGAAGAACTACTCAACATTGATGACGCACTGCATCATTCATCGCCAACAGCCATTACAGTAAAACTGGTCATAAAGTTGGTGAATACTGTTAAACAAGCATAGTGAGCTAAATACACTCGTTTTCAAAAAAAATTGTGAGCAGACTTGAACGCTCAGCATGAGACGCTGCTTTATCATACTGAGCTTCGTTGGCCCTCAAAAAGAAATGTGTCGGAACGCTTGTATGAGCTAAGATAGAAGTTGAAAGTGCTTTTAATCGAGAAAAAAATGATCTATTCGTTGGAGCAGTTTTGTGAACGAAAATTCGAAATGCGCTTTGCTTATCTGGTCGATATATTTGCCCATTTGAACCAGCTAAATGTACAGCTGCAGGTTTCTGGGAGCGAAATATTGGAAGGTGTGGCAAACAGCTTTCGTGTTTGAAGACAAACTTCGCGCGTTTCTTTGCAAAGCAGATCTATGGGATGACAAAATTCAGGCAAAAAGTGTTTCGTCATTTCCGACTCTGAAAATCTTTAATAATGACAAGAATTACGCTACCATCAAAGCCGAAGTCCATTATAATGTATTGCGTCACCTACAAATACTAAAAGACGAATGCAACCATTATTTTCTAGAATATGACAAAGTTGAAATACATATTAAGAAACTAATTCGCAATCCTTTCATTGTGAAGTTCAAGGATCTTCCTGATGAAATCCAGGAAGAGGTCATCGAACTTCAACACGATAGTAACTTCAGGGAGGGATCCGTTTGAATCTGGTGTGAAGATGGAGGAAGTGTTGTGGTGTAAGAAGGCTATGTATCATATCCAAACATTTGGCAAACCGTCTTACGGTATCTTATGGTGTTTTCAATAACGTTTTTGTGTGAACAAGCATTCTCTACTCTGCTGTTGATCAAAAGTAAGCGAAAATATCTGCTGGACGCAAGCGACGACATACGACTAGCTTTGAGCAGCAATATCAGCAAGATACTTGAATTCCACAGCTAGTGAAACAAATGCAAGCCCAAAAATCACATTGACTATAATCTCAAGTAAGACAGTAGCAATTTCAGTTGTATTCAGTTATTTCAAACGCTATTGTAGATTGTAGTTAAGTAAAATTAGTTACATTATATTAGATAAAATTCATTTTAGTTAATAAGTATGTTTACAATATAAATTGTACTTTTCCTTAGTTACCTGACGTCCTTGGGGGCGGGGTCCGCGCTTTATCTATTTTTCCAGACAGTGGTCCGCGGTTAGCTTAAGGTTGGGAACCACTGCTCTAGAGTCAGGAGAACCTGGCGTTGTTAAACCATCAACAGTAGCAGGATCTGTGAACACCAAGGAGTTAGCTAACGGATTCGCAAACCCACCAGTACTCTGACAACAGCCTCAGGTGGAAGAGTATTACACAGAGACGCCTCAGAGAATTCTTTGAGACATCGCAAGCATGAAAGAAAGGTGCGGACGAGGGCAGAGTATCGTTCAACGAACCACTAGGATAATTTCTCAGTCGCATGTTAATGAAATCACAGAAGCCGAACTCATACAAATCTAATATTAACTGTATATAGATACAAACATAATATGAAAATCTAGAATGTTGCCGATAAATCTCCTCAAAAGCTGTGTCACACACATTTAAGAATATGACTAGTTTTTTCAAACATTTTCAAGAAAATTTTGCCAATTCTGGAAGCTTTACAGACCTTGGATAAACTTTTAAAACAACAATTTATTAATGTGTACTAAAAATTTAAAGCATTATAAGAACCGTCCTGTAAAAAAGCATTTCTGTCATAATAAACTCGTGCTCAAAATTAAACAACCAATCATCCACAAAACATAGTTAACAGTGGGAAGCTGCCTGGAAATCCCTCTTAAGTGATATATAAGTAGCTGGTTATGCAAAGCAGCAAATACTGTAGCCAATAAACGAACAAGGGCTCTATAGGAAGCCAAGGCACAAAAATTGTATGCGTAAAAATTAAGGGGACCGTAATAAGAGGTTAAAATTGAGGGCAAATACCTGAGAAATCTTATGGTTTGCACTACCACATGAAGTTATAACAGGTCATTATGCTTCAGAGAGTTCATTTAGATTAGTCATTTGGGTGGTGAGCTATAAAGAAATTAGAAGCCGAAGTGGGAAGATGGTTATGTTCGGACGGATCCGTTGTCAGCCTCCTCTGGAGATGATTTTAGGACATTGGAAACATCCCGAAAAGGCCGGGGAAGGACCTTGCAAGGACATTTTTACCGACAAGACAGCTTATTGGTATTAAATACTAAGCGCAATTCAAGTAAAACGGCACATTAGTTGACCAAGACACACATTGAGGCAACTGGGTGGATTTTATCCGAAGTACGGTGTACTGAAGATTGTATAACAGTGGTCCGTAAGCATGATGCCTTGTCGTATGTGTTCTCTTGAACGTATACCAAAATGGAGCTTGCTTCGAATGTTCCGACAGCGAGATTTTTGTTCCCACCGAAAACGGACATGCGTACTCTCTGCCTATGAGAGCAGATTCTGTTTGAAACCAGATTCTCGGATATCATGCATATGGCAATAATGTAGGGTGTGATATCTGCCATTGAACGTTCAGCAACAGGGGCATTTCGGAGGTGGTACAATGATGATTTGGGCATGAATCTGTATCAACGTTCGTTCGTGAAACACGAAATAACCAGGGTCATCGTCGATGTCTAATAGCTTTCCGATATCGAGAGGTGGGCCTTGGATCCTCATATTCGTCTTGCTGAGGTCCCGTGGGTTTGGATTTTCTGTTATTGGAAGAAAACGTTCGACCAGGTAAAGCTTTGCTTGTCAGTGAATATCTTGAAAGCCAAGATATTGCACATGTAAGATGTCTGTACGGTGACCAGATCTCAAGAAAGCTGTTTTTACTGATTAATCTAAAGTTTTTTTTTATCTGCAGTTCAAACTCAATCATTTCAATTTATTTTAGAAAGAAACTGGCAATGCATGAATAAATAAAGGTAAAGTATTCAGTCTTATAATAAAATATAAAAGAAATTTTCATTAACCACGGAAAAAATATTTCAGATTATGTACAAATTGTCCATTTTCTAGGGAGAGATCATTTGCCTTTCAAGGGCCTTACCACCCAATAGCTGTTGCCATGAAATCCACATATTTGTTCTTGAAAGGTCGTTTAGGATAGACCAAGTGGAACAAATATTTGTGACTTAACATTTTCCTGCTTTTAATCAGTTGTTAAAACGACTTAGATCTTGTGACGTAACTCAACTCAGACGCCATGTCAGATTGTTTTGGATGAAATGACGTCACACAAGCAGATGCGAAAAGCCTCTTCTGTTGCTATGAAAACTACCAACAACACCTAGGTACTGCATAAAAACGGAAATTTTATATAAGGATTATTTCCTGATAATCGAATTTCACTTAATTTTCGAATCTTCTTACCTCTGTCAAATACAAAAATTAAAATGTTGTCTAAGATACATTCGTGTTTCGAAAACTAAGGAGGTTTGTTTAAAATACTTCACAATATCACACTTGCTCATTACACTTTTAGAATTCATCGGCAACGTCCCTTTTATTGCTTTTATCAGTCCTAAAGGAATTTTACAAAACTGACAAGCTAAATTTAGTATTCAACTCCGCTAATATTATACAAAGAAAATATTGGATAATTAAGAGGAAGAAATGTTCGCTTTACGATATCTAATTTAATTATACATTTTGTTTTCCTTGAAGCGATTTATCTACTTGAATTACTTGTAGAATAAATTCATAAGCTGAACAGAAACAACTCAATCAGGAATTATTCAGTAGTTTTATATGTTACCTTACATAGGTCTTTCTAATAAAAAAATTAAATTTTCCCTTCTGAAGTCATGTATTGCGATTAAGCCAAAGAAAAACAATAACCGCTCCAGAAATCTGTAATGAATACAAACATCATGAGGATGAGGATTTCATATTTTCTTTGTTTAAACATTTTTATATTCAATTGCTTTTGCATCATTACTTTGAAGGGGATTATAATTTTTTTATCAAATTAATTTCAAACAGATGAAGCCTCTAAAATCTGTGTATTAAACATTTCGCTAAAGAAGAAAATAAGTTGTTAGAAGATCAAAGGATGAATATGTCTAAATTATTATGAAAGTGTTTTTTTTCCAGTACTCCGATGTAAATCATTCCACTGAGAATTTTTCATTTGATTTTATCTATTCCAATACAATTTAATTGACGGTGTCGTAAAAGAAAGCAGCAAAAATACGAAGATTTTTGAAATTATTTTTAGTTTGTTCGACGGCAGAGTTTCGAAATATTTGTAAATTAAATTTGCGTACTTTTGCATAACCGTACTTACATCTCAAATCTAGTGGAATATGCATCGGATAGCGTAACTTCTAATCAGAAACACAAATTCCTAATTTGTACGCAGTATGCAAGAATATGCAAAACAGTATTTCACTATAGCGTCGACTCCTTATTCTTTTCAAAAACTTATTTAATTGAGGGTGTCCATTGCTTAGGAAGTTTCTTGCTTCTACTTAGCGAGTTTCATGAATATTTTTTTTGTGCTTTCGATTTCAACATGTTCGGGAATCAGTGTTCAAATAATAATGTAATCTACCTTGTAGGGTAACTTAATTATTATTATTTTTTTTTTATTGGAGGTTTAACGACGACCGTGAGCAACGCAATGGGCTGTAATCAGTCGCCTGTCCCTAATTTAGGGTCACTGGTTCCAGGGAAGGGAGAAAGATAGTGCCGTAAGACAAACACAACATCTACGCGTCACCGGGATTCGAACCCGGATCCCTCTCGGACGAATGATCAGAAGCCATCGTTTAGACCACTGCGCCACTTAATTGCTTGGGTTGAAAGAAATTAACAATTATATTTCCGCATGGAAATATGGGAACAAATACCTTTATTATAAGGTAATTCGAAAGAAAACCAGGTTCCCCTTAATCCAACGTTTTATCAAGATGACATTGAAATAACTTAAATTTACTCTATTGACAGCTGTAATATATTAAACGTTTATCTGAATGTGTTAGTCTGCAGCTGTCATTTTCTGAAGAAGAAGCATATTAAATTTACACTGCTGGACGCGCATTTAAGAAACTGTCATTTTGTGATTCAGAAAAAGAAAAATGCTCCTAATTACCGTTGTTACAATCCGCTTTGCTTAGGAGCATGTAAATTGTGAATCACAGGTTTCAACGCGGTAGTGACGATCTTCGATCTACCAATGAGAAAGAAAAAGTGAAATCATCCCACCTTTATTTTTCTTTCATAGTGTGACCATACATTAATGTTCTCAGAAATAGTTGTGGTTTAATGAAGTAAAATGACGATCAGAAATAAAAGATGGAAAACGTGGATTCCTGAATGTACTACATTTATGAAAACCAACAGATATACAAATATATATATATATATATAGGGCTTAACTCTTCGATAAATGCCTACCAAAATTTATATTCTGTTTAGCTGTTTTAGGTTTTGAAAGCGATGCATATTTTAAACTTAAATACAGCCAAACCCAGATATAAGGAGCTTGCTTAATACGAATTTCCGTATAAGATGGAGTTTCCATTTATCCTTTGAACTTCGCAATATTTTTTCGCCTTATATCAACCGCATACTACGAACAATACTTTTTGGAGAAATCACATGTAACAAAGATTAGCACGGTTATCAAAAAACAAAATAAGTATTTTTAAATATAAATCAATATTTTTAAATATAAATAAGTATTTTCAAGTATAAATAAGTATTTTTAATCATAAATAAGTATTTTCAAATATAAATAAGTATTTTTAAATATATCAGGTAATCCCAAAAATACTGTCGTTTTTTCTACGTGCATAAAAAAGAAAGAAAAGCATACCTGGAACAGATGTTTTAATCCATATAATAAGTGCCCTCGGTAATTAAAACCTTCTCCCATTGATCAACAAGGCTTTGAATCCCAAACTTGTAGAGTTCCATGGGTTTCGATGCATCAAAGACAGAAGAGGATCGCCGTACCTCGTCCACATTTCGAAGTGTAGTCCCACCAAGATGGTTTTGCAGGCTGTGAAAGAGGTGGTAGTCGGATAGGACGATGTCAGGGTAATATGCTGGATGCGGAACTTTTTCCCATCTGAAGTCCAGCAACGTCGCACTGGTCCTTTTTGCTGTGTGTGGATTTGTGTTGTCCTGTGCAGAAGCATGCCTTTAAGATTCACGAGTGCTGGACGTTTATCCTGGAAAGCAGTGCGTAGACGCTGCAACGTCTGACAGTAGACTTCCCCGGTAATTTTTTTTGTTGGGTGGCAGCAGCTCGCATTGGATTATGCCTTGCATATCCCACCCCACATACATCAAAACCTTGTGTGGGAAACGTCCTGGTTTCGCCACTGCTGCAGACACATTCCCTTTGGGAAGCCACTGCCGTTTACGCTTAATGTTGTGATAAACAATCTATTTTTCATCGCCCGTGACAATTCTGTGAAAAAGTGGCTCCCTTTTCTTCACGGGAGAACAAAGAAGTGCAAATGTCCACACGCTGTTGAAGCTGTTGTAGAGTGAGATCATGGGGTACCCACTTATCCAGTTTCGACACATAACGAGGACCTGCAAATATGCCGGTGAACAATGGAATGAGTTGAATGAACAAGTGTGGCCAATTCCTCGACTGTTGCTTGCGGATTCCCTCAACAGCAGCTTTCAGCACGTCGTTATCCAGCTCAACAGGCCGTTCGGGTCGCTGCATATCCTCGATGTGGTACCCCCCCTCCCCGTCGAAATTTCTGGAACCAGCGTTGACATTTCCTTACCTCCAGGAGAAGCGGCCCATATAGGGTATAGATGTTTCGTGTTGCTACCGTCGCTGAATGTCGATCTTGGAACTCATACAGCATAATGTGTCTAATGTGGTCTTCAGATACTGCCATTTTCTATGCGGTTTAAGTACACGACGGCTGCACCTAGAGTTCTTGTTTGCAGTCTCAAGTGACTTGAAGGTCTGCTCGCGTGATCCCTCTTATACTCACCGTGGTCGTCGTCATAGCCTGGGTACCAGGGTGATCACTACTGTTGGGCTTGCGCAAAACGACATTACTTCTAGGATGACCTCATAAATAAGTATGTTGAAAACTAAATAAGTATAAAATCAGCGTTTTCAAATAAGTATTAAATTGCCAGTCTCCAAGTTTTTCGCTTTCCTATTTCTCTAAAAAGGAATGGAAGTTTCTGTTGCTTACAACGCCTCATGGTTCCGTTTTTAGACAGGTCAATTTGCATGAAAAGAAGAATGTTTCCACTGGCTACGCATATATCTCCCGGACAGAGGCCGTATTTTATTCTCTCCCATCGCCAATTTTCAATCATTTGGTTTATGGCATGAAGGGTCTATAAGGTGTGCTGTAGGCATTATGAAAACATATCACTCATAGCTGTTATGGATATAGGAACGATTTATCAGATTTGCAAAGAGGGATGATTACCGGCTTTCGGGTCAAGGGTGGCAGTATTTCTGAAACAGCGCAGTTTGTGAACTGCTCTCATGCTGCTGTGGTTAAAATGTATCGTGATTGGAGAAATGACACCATTGCGAATAAGCGTCGTGGAAACTACGGAGCACCACGGGCCATTGATTTTAGAGGTGAACGTCGGCTTCGAAGGTGCGTGAGGGCCGATTGACACGCTACAGTGGAGCAACTCACTGGCCGAATGAATCAGGGGGATACCAAATGTGTGTCTAAAACGAGAGTTCAGCAAGCCCTGCTGTGTATGAGGCTCCGATGCAGACGGATGAACACTGCTTGCTTTCTAATGAAGATGCATCTTCAGAAAAGGGTTACACTTGCATGGCAGTATCGGAATTCAAGCTCTACTGACTGGCAAAGTATTACCTTCTCCAACGAGTCACGTTTTCTGCTTCATCGAATGGATGGACGTTGGAGTATAAGGTGAGAAACATCGGAGATCAAACACTCTTCAACCAATCCTGGAAGAACACAAGCTGGTGGAGGCAGAGTTATAGTCTAATGAATGTTTTTGTGGCATTCTCTGGGTCCATTCATGCCTGTGGAAGGCATTATGGACCGAATTCGTTATGAATCCGTCCTTGCAGACATCGTACACACATATATGCTGATTGTCTTCCCTGGGGCAGACGGGATCTTCCAGCACAACAATGCGACGTGTCACACACCTAGAAATGTCCGGGAGTGACTGGAAGAGCACGATGAAGACTTCAAAGTACTTCCCTGGTTCCCTAATTCCCCAGACTTAACCCCATTTGAGCATCGTGTGGGACCACCTTGATCGTGCTGTTCGCTCTATGGATCTTCCACCACGCACCACCAGCAAGTGTTAAAATGTACTGCAGTCAGTATGGCTCCACATGTCTGTGAACATCTTCCAGCACCTTACTGAGTCACTTCCAGCCCGTCTAGCCGCTGTCCGCGCTGCACAAGGCGGTTACTCTAGATATTAGCTGGTGGTCAAAATAATGTGACTCTACCGTGTATTTAAGACGTGAATTCTTTATTAGATCAATTGGTAATAATAATTATAATAATAATAATTATTATTATATCATCATCATCATCATTGTCAACCATTATCAATCCAAAGCTGGACGAAGGTCTCCCCAAGTTTCCTCCACAACGGTCTGTCTTGTGCCAGTCTCCTCCATGTCACTCCCGCATACTTTCGAATTTCATCCACCCATCTCCTATGTGTTCTCTTTCTGGGTATTTTCCTGTTCCTTGGAACCAAATCTAAAATTTCGGCTGTCCACCGATGGTCTGTCCTTCTGGCAGTATGTCCAGCCCATTGCCATTTCAGGGATTTAACTCTGATCATGATGTCTTCCACTCTTGTCATTTTTCGGATCCACGAGTTCCTCTTCTTATCTCTCCTGGTTACACTAAGCATGCACCTCTCCATGCTGCTTTGAGTTGTCTGCAGCCTTTGTATGTCTCTTTTAGTTAAGGTCCACCTCTCTGCATCGTACGTAAGCACTGGAAGGATGCATTGATCAAACACTTTTCTTTTAAGACATAATGACATATTGCTCTTGAAAATTATGCTTTTTCTTCCAAAAGCTATCCAGGCAAGTTTTGTACCGCGATTAATTTCTTCATCAATGTGACCCTCACTTGATATCTGCTGTCCAAGATAAATGTACGTGTCTGTTATCTGCAGCTTTTCCCTATCAATCAATAAATCTTCATGTCTTGTAAAAGCATTGAACATCACTTTTGTCTTCTGAAAGTTCATTTTTAATCCCACTTCTTTACTCTTGTCAGCAAGTTCCTGGATCATACTCTGCAGCTCTGATGGGGTAGTTGCAAAAATGACTATGTCATCAGCAAAACGAAGGTGGGTTAGATAATCTCCATTAATCTTTATCCCTTTTTTTCCCAGTTCAGTGATTGAAAGACATTTTCCAATGTAGCATTAAAGAGCTTCGGAGATATGGTGTCACCTTGTATCACTCCTTTTCCAATTTTTATGTGAATTGTATTTTCAAACAGCCGAATCTTTGCACTTGCATTTTCATAGATGTTATTAAAATATTAATGTACACATATAGAATATACTAAAATAGAAGAAACGTATGCAGAAGACCAGATTCGAAAATGGAAGCAGAAGGAAATTCATGAGGCTCATCCAAATCAGTTAGACAGGCCAAAAGTTGCCAAGAAAGCCGCAAATCAGAAGCTGGAGCTAGGAAAAAGTATATGTAAAGACTATTGGTTTTATGATGGTTGTTCAAGGCAGAGTGATTGGAACCAAATATTATAGGAAACACATTTTAAAGAAGGATCTGTAAAATGACAAATGAAGAAGATGTGGTATGTAACTTGAGACCATTAAACACTTCTGCTGGGGATGCACCACCCTATACAACCGTTGATTATATGCAGAGACATAGTAATATTGCTAAGATGATTACGTCAACAGTTAGCGAACTATACAAAACTATCAGTGTCAGAAGTACCATACTATAAATATGAACCCACTGTGGGACTAGATAATAAACAATATACATTATATTATGATCGTGAGATTAAAATAGACGTAACCATCTCTACCAAACGTCTAGACATAGTGTTGCAGGACAAAAGGCAGAAGGAAGCAGTCATTATCGACATATCGGTGCCGTTGGACCGTAATATTTAGAATACCTATGCAACAAAAATCAACAAGTATGTGGAACTGGCTGCGGAGATTAAACAGATGTGGACAAAGCTGAAAACAGTTCACATGCGTCCACTGATTATCTCTGCAACTGGTATAATTCCAGACTCTTATAACTCAGCTTGATGCTTTAGGTCTACAACACTTAAGACTGAAAATCCAAGAAGCAGTAAATCTCGAAGAGTGCAACATCGTGCGACGATTTTTAAACCAAGAGTGTTGTCTATACTTGACTTCATGTCCGTACTGACAAGTGAACCATGCTACAGATGCCACTGCTGTAGGCGAGAAAATTAAATTAAATATAATAATAATACTAATTATACCAACTATATCGAATAAACCAAGAGTGTTGTCTTTTAAACCAAGAGTGTTGTCTTTTAAACCAAGGGTGTTGTCTTTACTAGACTTCATGTCCGTACTGATAAGTGGACCATGCTACATATGCCACTGCTGTAGGCGAGAAAATTAAATTAAATATAATAATAATAATACTAATTATACCAACTATATCGAATAAACCAAGAGTGTTGTCTTTTAAACCAAGAGTGTTGTCTTTTAAACCAAGAGTGTTGTCTTTTAAACCAAGAGTGTTGTCTTTTAAACCAAGAGTGTTGTCTTTTAAACCAAGAGTGTTGTCTTTACTAGACTTCATGTCCGTACTGATAGGTGGACCATGCTACATATGCCACTGCTGTAGATGAGAAAATTAAATTAAATATAATAATAATAATAATAACAATTATACCAACTATATCAAATATACTAGACGAACTCTCTTCGGCTTTAAAACCAGATGAAAATTTTGCGTAACCCGAAGAAGATTTAGAATATGTTTCACTAAGAAAAGGTCGAAACCATAAGAAATTTCGAAACTTTTCCCTCTTAAAGAAACACAGCTGTTAGACCTCAGACACCCTAAATGCGACGGAATTGTTCAATGATTGCGTGTCAGCAGATATGTCGTGAGATTTATATAAATTTGAAAGATATCAGTTTGCTTTACATGCTTGTCATACCATGAGGCGGGAAATTTTCACCGCCATATATTTTGCAAACAAAAAAATGACTTTTATTAGTTAGGCTCTTTCCGTGACCGTAAGAGCCCTTTTCTAAAGGGAAAGATTACAAATCTATGAGGTAAATTCTTTACTAAAACGTTTCGCCTAGTTTTAGGAGTCATGGCAAAACATGACGAATTCGTTTCAACATTTTCTATACTTATAAAAACAATTTAGTTTTCATGTCTTGAATTTTGTTCTGAAGAGCGCTGAAATACTTTTATTTCAATGATTTATAAGAAAATACGCAAGCAACAGTAGCTTCACTAATTTTCTTTGCAGTGACATATACTTGCAGTTCCATTACTTGCAGTGACTTGATAACCCAACTGCAAGTAATGGAACGCTCACAATATGCAGATACACTATAGTACCTAAAGTATTCAGACACCCTTCCGGTCTTCACGAGTTTGTTTTCCATCTTTCTCTACGTAAGCACCATCCTTCAATCAGGCCATTTTGACTAAGTGCTCTCTTTATTCCATCAGACCATGTTCCTCTGGTCGGCATATATGTTTCCGTTTGTTTGATTGAAATTCCATGGCAATCTTGGGAAGTGTTTCATTGGCCATTCTTTTTGCATGACAAAACCAACACAATTGTCTCCTCTGTATGTCTTATAAAATTATTTCATTCACTTCCATCAATTATTCAATCCTTTCATCCGTTACTTTCTGTATTCTAGACACTTTACATGATCTTCTTAAAGCATCCATTCCTACAACTGTTATGCTCTTTCTACCCGCTTTTGTTAATCGTCAGGCCTCGGCCCCATACAGTAATATGCTCGTAATAATACTAATATAAATACCCCATTTCCTTTTTCCAGTTATTTCTTCACTTCATCAGATTCTATTCAGGAGTTTAACAACTTTTCTTCCCTGTGAAATTCTATTTCTTAATTCCATTGCATCTCTACCTTCTTGTGTAATTTTAACACCAAGGCAATTATAATGATCACATCTTTCAATTTTAGTCCTTATTTTCTAGCTATAGGTTTGTTTCATTATTTCCAATGCATAAATATTTCGTTTTATTCAAATTCATATTTAATCCCCATTTTTCATGTTCTTTTATTGGGTTGTCGGAAAAGTCATAACGTATTTGGCACCCGATGGCGGTTGGGCGGTTTTGGACGAACTAGAGGCAAGCGCAGCTCTGTTATTGCTATGGCATTCGACAGGTGCCAGTTATAGCTACAGTCTAAGAGGAATAGGGAGTGATTTGCTTGTTTTGCAGATATTTGACATCAAGTTGAAGATTGAAGACCAAACTGTGCATTTTCGCCACGTTTTACTGTTTTACTTCCCTAAAGGGAAGAACGCGTGTCAAGCTTGTGAAAAATTGCGTAAAGTGTACGGTGATAATGCACTACAAGAACGTCAGTGCCAGCGGTTGTTCGAAAAATTCCGTGCTGGTGATTTTGATCTCAAAGGTGCTCCTTGGTCCGGGAAGCCCACCAAAGTTGATGACGACCAAACCAAGGCATTGATCGAGTCAAACCCACGTTACACGATACGAGAGATTGAAGACACATTGCACATCCACCATTCAAGCGTTCACGACCCCCTGAAGAAGCTGGGATACGTAAGCAAGCTCGACGTGTGGGTTCCTCATGAACTCAAAGAAGCTCAATTGATGGCGCGTATAAACATCTGCAATATGCTTATTAAACGAGGAAAACGATCCTTTTTGAAGCGACTGATAACTGGTGACGAAAAGTGGATTGTGTACAACAATATGCTGCGCAAACGGGTTTTGTCCCGACTTGCTGCTTCGCCTCAAACGACATCCAAAGCAAACATTCATCAGCGGAAGGTTCTGGTTTCAGTGTGGTCAGATTTTGAAGGTGTCGTGCTTTTCGAGCTCCTACAACGGAACCAAACAATCAATTAGAATGTGTACTGTCGGCAATTGGAGAGTTTGAACGAATCCATCATACAAAAACGTCCAGAGCTCGTTCATCGTAAAGGTGTTGTGTTCCATCACGACAACGCGAGATCACACAGAAGTCTGATCACCCGCCGAAATTTATTGGAGCTTGGGTGGGATGTGTTGCCACACCCAGCATACTCGCCTGACCTTGCGCCGTTAGACTTCTACTTGTTTCGCTCTCTTTAACAGTCCTTGCATGGTATAACGTTCAATTCAGATGAGGCTGTAAATCAGCACCTTGTAAAGTTTTTCGCCAAGGAAGACAGGTCCTTCTATGAACGAGGCATTCTGCAGCTCACTGAAAGATGACAAAAGGTTATCGAACAAAACGGGCATTATATCATTGATTGATCTTTGTTCTTTCTATCAATAAATTACCTTTGCAAAACATGGCTAAAATACGTCGTGACGTTTCCGACAACCAAATAGTTTTCTAGTCATATGCTTCAAATCAAATTTATCTTCTGCAAGAAGTACCTGGTCACCAGCGAACTGTAAAGTAAATACCATCGTCCCATTTCAATTAATCCCCATTGCTCGATACTTCGTTTTCCATTCTTTCAAAGCCTGTCCTACATAAATCTTGAGGTAAGATTTAGGGAGATAATTACTGATACAGAACATCTCAGCTTTATACACTCACAGACAATGAAATTTGCGCACCTAGAAGAAAACATGCTACAACCGCGAAACTTTGCAAATAGTTAGAGTGTGTGCTGGTATGCAAATGATCCACGTTTGGTGCGATTGCGCATGACCGCACTCTCTGTGTTGGCGCTGCAAGCACGAACAGGCAGCCTTATAAACCTGCGTGTACTCGATGCCCCATGACGGCTTCGCGAGTGGCCTAGTGATCAACGTTCGTGATTGCTATAGAGAAGACCTCGGGTTCGAACCTAGAGCAGTTACGAATGTTCGAACCACTAAATATCTGCCGTGTTTCGGATGGGCACGTTAAGCCGTCGGACCCCGGGTACTGCTCCCCCTCCGGTAATAAATAAGGGCGTCTTCCTCCCCTTTTCTACCTCGCTTCCGTTACACTTTTCCTACCGGGCACTCTAGCCCAAATCTCTTAGCTTCCTATTTCTAAGGGTTGTTTAAGACCTGGGATCATACACTCCCTTCCTAAAATCCTCTATACATGAACTGAACTGAACTTCCCCATGAAAGCGAAAAGCACTGGTCGACGCAAGCAAGAGTACAGACTGACAATAATACCTGGTAGACGCCAGAGACGTTGATTTACGCAACGTACGGACTTTGAGAGAGGCCTGATCATCGGGATGAAAACAGCGGTGTGGTGGATGCGCCGTATAGCCAGCCATGTGGATCGTTCTGACCATACCGTCCGACTGTGTTTGGAGCAGTGGACACATGACGGCACTGCCACAGGTGAAACGGTTCCGGACCGACCAGGATGACCACCGGTAGGGAGGGTCGACGGATCGTGCGCCAGGCACGAACGGATTCAACGGGAACCCGGTCCAAGATACGGGCAAAAGTAGCAGCTCCTTTGTGCCCACGAACCATTTCCTGAAGCCTCTAGGAAGCGAATCCGCGATCCCAGTGCCCATTACATGTGCTGCCATTAACACCAGAACATCAACGGCTCCGTGTTCAGTGGTGCCAGGCCAGAGCGACGTGGACCGCTACAGACTGGCGACGTGGAACGCTACAGACTGGCGACGTGTGATGTTTGGCGATGAAGTGCCGCTTCGTTTTGGGGACAAATGATCATCATGTCCGGGTGTGGAGGTCCCCGGGTCAATGGCACAATTCCAACCACGCTATCGAGCGCCACACCTCCGCCACTGCCGGCATTATGATATGGGGAGCTACTGCCTAGGATAGCCGATCAGCTGTAGTAGCGGTACGTGGGTCATTGACGGCCCAGCGGAATGTGAACGAGATTCTATGGCCCCATGTGCTCCAATTCCTCGCCAGGATTCCAGGTGCGCTATACTAGCAGGATAATGCCCGCCAGCACACTGCTCAGGTTGCTCGAGCATGTCTCCTATCGAGCATGTGTTGGACGGGTTGAAATGCCGGCTGCTGCCGTTCCGCACTAGCCGGGATTTGGCGCACACTGTCCAACACGTGTCGGCCAGTCTGCCACAGGACACCAGGCGTCTCTTCGCCTCCATGCCGTACCGTATTGCAGCATGCATGGCAGCTCAAGGTGGTGCGACGCGCTATTGAAGATGACCGGAGTGCGTGCCACAGATCCCTCTGTATATGTCCTGTAGCTCTTTTTTTGCTATCATGTGTATCATTCATCTGTATCATTACGTACCATAAAATTTCAGTTCAATCCGATGCTTCCTTCCTGCTGCGCAAATTTCACTCTCCGTGAGCGTATACGCACCTTCCCGCGCAACCGTTCTTTTCACTTATGCAAATATTTGGTAGTGTTTGAATATTTTTGATAATATAATGTATTCTTCTTCTCCTTAAATTCGTACGTATGTATTCTATCCAATGGCAAGCAAGAAAAAAGTGCGTAGGAATATCAAAACCAATGGACTTTCAAATTTCCCGAGATGGTGATCGAAACGTTTTTGAAACACGTGAATAGTAAACATTTGTCGTTCTCTCATCCATATTTGTGATATTCTGTGCAAAAGGAAAAGAGCATGAGAATTTGAACTGAATCCAAAATGCTTTAATTTGTTAAAACTTTCCGTACACATTTTGAACAATATTCCATGGTCATTAATTTCATAACTTTTGTGGCGATCGTCTTCTTAGTCATTTAAGCCTTGTGGTACTTCGGGTTACGAAGAACGAGCAAATGAATTTGCAAAACTCTCCTAAGAAATGCGAATATTACATACCCCACACATTACAAACAAGGGAAAGATATTCATATAAAAAGTCTAAATGTATAATTATACTTACCCTTAATGACTTTTCGCTATCTTTCGCAAATCAGTGTCATAAAAGTTTCTCTATATTTTTCCGGTACACAATAGACTCACAGCGTTTCACATGAACAGGTACTCAACGATAAATAATCCACGTGACAGCTGTTATTATCCTTGAGCTTATCGAGATGTTACCTGAAAGTAAAAATTGAAGTGATTTAGATTGAATCTTCCAGAAATATTTTCTGTCTGGGCAACTATTTTATATACTTCAGAGAAAAACATAAGATGCTGAGAACCGTACAATTAGAGAGGATATTAAAAATATTTTATAATTTAAGATATTTCAAATTATGGCAGTCATCGATGGATTGGAGGCATGAGATTCTGCCTAGTTGTCTGAGCTAATCCAGAGGTGCGAGTCTCTGTCAGACTATCTGAACTGTTCTGAGGGCTGGATTCAGCATGTGTGGGACGAATGCGACTCCCGCGAGCCCGTTGGCCGAGTGGTAACGGGTCTTTTGCTGATTCACTGAGATCCTGAATCCCGTATGAAGCGTGAGTGACTCAATCTGCATCAGGGTTTGGTTCTGCCCCACCCTCCGGAATCATCCCCCAAATCAGGAACAAGAGTATCCTTATTGTGCCCATGAGTAACCATTAGAGATCCACTCTACTTCTTCGCCTAAACGTAGTTTTCCCTTATATCATTTTATATCGTTATTACTTAATCGATCATATTATATACATAGTGAAACAATTTCATCCATCGGGGTTTTGGCATTTTGTCACCCACTGAAACTCTCCTACATCTGCAATAGTATTTAAGGTTGAATTTATCACCTACAGACTACATTATATTGATCTGTTTTATATACTTTGATTCCATCAGTACTACAAATACTCATCCCTATTTTATACTTCTCCATGGAGAAAAAATTCTTTCTTTGGTTTTTATATCTGTATTCCATCCGTAAATGTTGAATTGAATGCACAAAGTAGTTTTAAAGCTTACACATTTATATTATGAAGAAATTAAGGAATACTAGAAACTAAACTAGAAAATAGATAACACTGCATGTGAATTAAATCAGTAACTTGGGAACTAAACATACAATCAATTGTTGTGCAACTGGATGGTCATTGGGCATAACATGACTTACCATCCCGAATGTTCCAAAATAATAAAACGGATAAATCGAGTATAAACGATAATACCTGCTTGTCTGCTCTTGTACTAGCACGTTATTTTTCCCTATATAGTACATTTACACATATTATATAGTAGAGTTTAGTAATATACAGTAGTTGTCTGTAAGAACCAATTTGTCCCTATGCAGCCTATTCACAAATTAAATACTTACAGCAACATCAAGTTAGTAAAATCATGCAATGCATTGATTATGATACGCTTTCCAACATACCAGGAATCATTACTCAAGTTATAGCTTTGGAATAAATCTCGCTCTTGTGCCATGACCTTTGACACCATTTCAATGCTATTAAACAGAGTTGGTTCAGTATGCCTCCGAAACAACATACTAAAGTTTGGTCGCAATAGTAGCATCTTTACGTACGTTATGACACTTAAGGGCGATGGAATGGATCCTGCTCCTATGTCCTGACCTCTGACCCCATTTCACATACTTTCAATAGGGTTCCTCCCCAGATTGTTCTCTACCACATACTAAAATTTCATCGAAATCGAACCATTTTTACGCGAGTTATCGTGAGGACGGACTGACAGACAAACAGACAGACGGACAAAGCTGGAACATATACGCTTCTTCAACCTACGGTTGGAAACCGTAAAAAACCGTACTCTAACCAAATACATGAAAAATATGGGAAGTGAAACGTACATTAGACATTACAAAGGAAGGGTAATAGGTACCGAAAAACTCCAATTCGTTCTTCCCAAAATTAGTGCATTATGAATTTTAACCTGGCACTCAGTCTCAGGACAATAGTTTGTTTCTTGCCCTAGCGCACTTTACGAAAGAAATGTATGGTTCACATCATAAGTTGTTGCACTCCGAGCAGCCGTATTTTACGAAAGCTCTAACGTGCTTTTTCTTGTAGCAAAGTATCCACTCAGAATTAATTTAATCGATTAAATAATATAATATAGTGGGTAAAAACGTCATTGAAATTACAAATAGAGAGTAACTACGGTTGGTAATAGTTATAAATAGTGGGACTGCCGCTGCAGTGATCACTAGTCCAGTGCCATTCGTTTCTGGCCTGATGAGTCCAGTTTATGACCTGCCACTAATTTCTGGCACTGATGAGTCTCTCGTTTCAGGCCTGCCACTAGGCCAATGCCACTGGTTTCTGGCCTGATGGGTCAGTGCCTGAGATGAGCCCGATCGGGACTCCCGGATGGTGAATGGGAGGTCAGCGTGTCCCAAAACGCCGATTCTTTCCTTACTGGGAAACACCGTTCCCCAATTAGGAACAGGCAACTGCTTACAGCCCCAAAAGTTGAGCACATTTATCGTTAAACCCCGAAACAAAATACAATTTATGAAAGAATTCATAGATTTCTAAACGGATAAATAGGTATTTAAATGTGAACGCCTCACACTGTTTCAGCGAAGTCAGTTTTTCGTAAACAGCAGTTGCTTTCCAAAACGGCAGTTGTACGCATAATTGCTTAACCACGAGTTAAATAGTTAGAACTCTTAAAAGTAGGACGTTTAGCTACCGAGCTGTAATTTCTGGCACTTCGCCACTGTTTCCGTAGTGAACAGTTCTTGCCGCTGAAGGACAGATCTACCTTCTTCACTGATAAGGCATAATTCCATCTGTTTATCATCTTACAGATACACTCCAACTACTTCCCTTGGCAACGGAAATTCGCTCTCACCCCTGTTCGTTCCGGCGGTTAAACTTTTTCAGAGCTCCTAGCTCAGCACTTCTCGACAGCGTTTCTCTCTCCAAAACCTCTGTAGGATTCCGATTTCCTCTATCTTCGTTGCTTCACTTTAGAGTTCCTCTTCTTTTGCGAGGGAGTTCTGTTTTCTCTATTTGATCAATTCTCATGCGAGCATATTCACATGAGAATGGGTTTGAAGTTTTTACTGCTCACATGAGTATTGCTTTGATCAACTTTGTGGGCAACAGAAAGCTTCAGAAACGCACGACGCTGATCATACACACTCTGTGTTCGAAATATTGTGGTATGACCCCTTCTAGCGACCTCAGTTTTAAACCTTAGTTAACACTTGTTTTATAACTTTGTGGTGTCATTCTGGCTCCAGAAAACTGCTATAAGCTAGGTCTCCTCGTCACCTTTGTGTTTCACAATTCAATTGCTCTCTGCATCTGGAATAGTAAGTATTTTGGCTCTGCTGGTGGCCAAACTACGGCTTGCCTCTCCATGATGCGGGGTTTCTGCATAACATGTGCATACTCTCTGGGCCCTCACACTCCGTAGTGGTATCAAGTTTGTTAGGATTTCTGTCCCCTTTTGCAGAAAAAAAAGCCAAGTGCCCTCAAACTGCTTGCAGAATTATTTCTGATCCCACCTCTGGCTAATTAAATTAATCGCTGCACGTAATGTCCGTAAGCATGTATTTTGTTTTTTCATTTCTATTTTTAACTTCGGTTAACTTTCCCTTCTTGTCTGATGTATATAAAAGTGGTGTGCTTTCCGAAAGTATTATCAGTCGTCTCTTTTTGAGAGTCAACAGTTTAAAGCACATTCTCCCAACGGAATGTTACAATATTCAAGGATTACATACCTCACCGATGTGAATGAAAAATGGAAAAGTTACCATTAGCAAAATTGGAAATACTTCGGTATAATGAGATTCATAGGTATATAGGTACACACATTTCGGTTGCGTGTGCCTGATTAGAGAAATAATGTGTGTGTGTGTGTGTGTGTGTGTGTGTGTGTGTGTGTGTGTGTGTATTACAGAACACGATGGCCCAAAGTGAGTTACCACTTTGCTAGTGTGTTTATGATTTCCTGAAAAGATCTTCCTGTGCATCTACAGGAACTCAATTAGCATATATATTTATCCCTTTAATTGCAGGGACTTATTTTACAAACGGGAATCAGGAGTACAATGTGTAAATTCTGATAATGCTACTCGCGATTAGTAATAAATTCTAATACCTTAGTCTCGCTTTAACTTCCATTTGCAACGCCATGATGAAAACAAATGAAACCGTTCTGAATGTTAGATAATTATTCATTAACTGAGCAAGAGTTCACTCCACATAACAACTCCTATCTCTTCGGTTTGCTCACCAATGTTCGCAGTTACAGAAGTTCAGAGCTGTAATCAGTAGAATTTATTTAAGTCTGGTTTGTTCCATGCAGAAACCGATGTACTTTCCGTAGTTCATAGAGCAAAGTTACCGGAAAAGCGCAGCGTTCTTGTTATTTAAAGCTTTAGTAAATTTTCAGGGAAGCAGTTTTGCGAGTAGGAAAAGCTTCGGAATCAAAGCAGACAAAGAAACAAATATCCTCGAACACAAACACGCTCAGATGTATTGCAGATAAATACATACATCTCGAAGAACTGAAACTCATTCCAGAAAACACTCATTCATGTTAATAAAACATACGTTTATCCTGCGCGCTTGTACGTTTCGTGGCATCGACACTAATTATTTCAGCCGAACACAAGGTAGGCTTTACATCTCGTTTGCTGAGGTGATTCTAAACCCTTACACGTAAATTACCTAAGAGAAGAGAGAAAATAAATCCATAAACTCTCGTATCGTGTGCCGCTGCTATTCACTTGAGACGAGTAGACTAGTGGTATTGAAATGGTTTCATGAAAGCGTAGATCGTATAAAAAAAGCGACATCCTGAACTGAGTAATTCTACAATATTTAATCCCCTTACCGCATTACTTTGCGGCTAGAAAATGAGTTAAAGAGAGATCGTATCGAAGATTGCGAAGAATGTTACCTAAATCATTTCATGAAATTTATTGTAACCTAAGCAACACAATGATATTAAGATTTTGAGGAATTGCAATACTTTTGATGTTTTTAGTTCTCATTTACATACGATGCTAAAGAAAGAAAATTAGCATCACAAACGATGAAGCACAACTTAACTCAGCAAAGGCAGAAATAAGATATTTGGTAACCTTAATTATGATATATTGCCATTTTTTAAAATGATTTTCACAAAAAAATGTCATTATGTCTGTAGATCTGTGAAGCTGCTGTACTGACTATTCTGGCATTTCATATACATTCCTGCTAAATTTTTATATAATTAATTGCTTACAATATAGGATTAAAGCTTGGCAATATCTTTAAATAAAAATAAAAATTGCTGCCGTGCCCTTGTGGGATTTATTTCACAACAGAAAGAAAACATATATGTTGTTATCCTAATTTAAGTTTACATGGAATGCTCTTTACGACGAATGTTATTCTTCCTTAACAGTGCGAAATGTTGAAAAGCATTACAGTATCTTCAAACAAAGATCTTCGCTCTTTCCACATTTTATAAAGGAGTCACCGAAAAATTCTCATTGCCGGCCACCGGGAGTCGAACCCAGGGTCTTCCAGTTACGCGCCGGATATGCTTCCGCTACACCACAGCGGCTACGAATTCCTCCAGACTCACACACGCTAACTGCCAAACCAATTTGGCAGGTTGCTTCTTGGAGCCCCGCTCAATGCTGGGGATTCACCAAAGATGGTAAGCAGAAACTGAAGAAATAATTAGAAGACGAATGAATAATTAATACAGACATTTCACGTGGACCATGAACATCAAATAAAGATTTTCGCCCTTTCCACGTTTTATAAGTGAGTCACGGAAAAATTATAATTGGCAGCCACCGGGGAAAGCATATCCGGCGCGTAACTGGAAGACCCTGGGTTCGACTCCCGGTGGCGGCCAATGATAATTTTTCCGTAACTCACTTATAAAACGTGGAAAGAGCGAAGATCTTTGTTTGATGTTCCTGGTACATGTGAAATGTCTGTATTAATTACAGTATCTTGTGACTTCATTAATTTCATGATTATACCTGATTTAAAATTAGTTAATTCCACGGAATGATTTTCGATGTACCAGTTGCATGAGGTTTTGTTGACGTGGAGAATACGGCAGACAGAAAATTATAAACAATGGACAGGAATACAGCTGTTAAATTAATTACTGTATGGAATCTACTTTTATTTCATATAACTCTCAGGATATTTATGCAAGAAAAGTATTTTAATATTTACTTAAAGTCGTGAACCCATTTTTTTCAGTTGGATTTGAAACAGAATTTCCCTAGTGAACAACTAAATTTCCATGCATACAGCTTTTAATTTACCGCTACACTTCAATGCGTGTTACTTAAGAACTGCTGTACCCGGTATTATGAACAAAAAATACATTATGAAAGATACAAACCTGTGCCGCAGTGTTAAAGAGAAATGCTTACTTTCCGTGAGATCCAGGAATCCTCATTAATAATCTCTAAAATATTGAGCATTATCTAAAATTTTGACAGTAACACTACCACTGTGTCCTTTTGTCCGTCTGTGAGGACAATATCTGTTCAAATTTAAGTAAAAATCTAAAATTTTATTTCGTATTGCGAAGCTCTAACTCTGAGAACGAAGCGCCATAATGTCTCATCATTGTCCTCTCATATATACCTCCATATTGTCTCCTCGGGATATAAGGTCAGATGATGCGTAACATCACAGCCTCTCCTGGACAAATGTCAACCCCGCCTTCTCGTGGTACATCCTGTTCCCACTAAAGGGGCTCTGACGACCGCCAATAGCGGTATAACTATACTATCGGGATTAGAGGAAATGCTATCCCACACTCACCAACCCGCTTGGCCAGCGTGGTGAGTTATAGCTAAACCCCTCCAGAATGACTCCACAACTTAAATCTTGGCCCTCAGTCTCCGGCAGCTGGAATGTACCTGGCCAAGGCAGCGGCCAGTGCGACATGAAGGCAGAGGGTGCTAAGAATTCCCGGAGGACCGGACTAGGCTGCCATCTGATACTGACCTTGGCTACGTATAACGGACGCTCCCTATCTTCTGATTCAAGGCTTCTTGAATTGAAAGAGGAACTACAAAGGATCAAGTGGGACATCGTCGGGCTTAGTGAGGTAAGGAGAAAAGGAGAAGATCTCATTTAACAGAAAAGTGGACATCTCTTCTACTATCGTGGGACTGATACTGGCAGAACTAGTGGTGTTGGATTTATAATAAACAAGAAACTGAAGGATAAAGTTGTAGAAGTTAAAATTTCCTCTGACAGAGCTGCACGACTCGTTATCCAACTCTCGAGAAGATACCAGGCTCAGATTATTCAAACTTATGCACCCACCACAAGTCATGCTGAAGTAGAAATTGAAGAATTTTATGAGGAAATTCGTGATCTAAATAATAGAGGTAAGCAGCACTTAAAGATAATTATGGGAGATTTCAATGCAAAAATAGGGCAACGGCCACAGAATGAAACTTCAGTAGGTAAATTCGGTCACGGCAACATAAACCAGCGCGGAAATACTCTCGCACAGTTCGCAGAGGCAAAAGGGTTTTTCATCTTGAACTCATTTTTCAAGAAAAAGCCACACAGCAAATGGACATGGAGACATCCAATTGGGACGACAAGTGAAATTGATTTTATTATGTGTAACAAAAAATTCGTTATCGAAGACTGCAGTGTGCTGAACAAGTTCAACACAGGTAGTGACCATAGATTGGTGAGATGTAAGATGCTACTCAACACTAAACTCAAACGTAGCAAGCTCATAAGACAAACAAAATGTATTGACATAACCAACCTTAAAAAACACCATAATACCTTCAAGTTGGAACTAAAGAACAGATTCTCTGCTTTAGAAGGCCTAACATCGGAAGAAGTGGACATTTCTGAAGTTAACAGAAAAGTAACCAAAGCTCTTATGGAAACAGCAACAAAATTAGCTGGGTCTAAGAACAAGTTGCATGTGAAAAAATTATCAGGAAAAACCAAAATGTTGATGCAAAAAAGAACAGAGATGAGGACAACTAAAGAAGATGTGACTTCCAAAGTGGAATATATAGAGCTATGCAAGACAGTACGAAAAGGTATCACTGAAGACATAAGGAAATTCAACTGTGAACTAGTAAGGAAAGCAATTGAAAACAACCAAAGCCTAAAGATAGCAAAGCGACATCTCAGTAAGGGAAGAAAACAGATTATGGCACTGAGAAAAGAAGATGGTTCTGTAGCAAGAAATAGAGGTGAAATTTTGACAAGAGTGAAAGATTTCTACTCCAAATTATATGAAAGTGATGATACATGTACTCCACACATCATGAAAGGTACCAGTACCAGAGTTCTTCCAGTCCTCCCAGCGGAAGTTACACATGTAATCAAGAACATGAAGCGGGGAAAAGCTCCAGGAGAAGATGGAATTACTGTAGACATCATACAAGAAGCAAGTAGAGAAATCGAAACAGTACTCGCCCAAATTTTCACTCGATGCCTTAATGAAGGGAAATATCCTGAGGATTGGAGCAACGCTACAATGATCTTGCTACATAAAAAAGGTGACATTGAGGATCTCAGGAACTACAGACCTATCAGCCTCCTATCACTGGTTTGTAAAATCTTCACTAAAGTTATTTCACACCGCTTAAAGGTGACACTGAACATGGCTCAACCGAGGGAACAAGCTGGATTCAGGAGTGGCTACAGCACAATAGATCATATCCACGTACTGAGAGAACTAATTGAAAGAGCGAGGGAATATGAAATTCCATTGTGCATGGCTTTTATCGATTATGAAAAAGCCTTTGATTCGGTGAAACCATCAGCAGTTACAATGGCTCTGAAATCCTGCGGTATTGAAGATGCATACATTAATATTATTAATAACATCTATGAAAATGCAAGTGCAAAGATTCGGCTGTTTGAAAATACAACACACATAAAAATTGGGAAAGGAGTGAGACAAAGTGACACCATATCTCCGAAGCTCTTATATGCCACATTGGAAAATGTCTTTCAATCATTGAACTGGGAAAACAAAGGGAGAAAGATTAATGGAGATTATCTAACCCACCTTCGTTTTGCTGATGACATAGTCATTTTTGCAACTACCCCATCAGAGCTACAGAGTATGATCCAGGAGCTTGCTGACAAGAGTAAAGAAGTGGGATTAAAAATGAACTTTCAGAAGACAAAAGTGATGTTCAATGCTTTTACAAGAAATGAAGATTTATCGATTGATGGAGAAAAGCTGGAGATAACAGACACGTACGTTTATCTTGGACAGCAGATATCAAGTGAGGGTCACATTGGTGAAGAAATTAATCGGCGTACAAAACTTGCCTGGAGAGTTTTTGGAAGAAACAGCATAATTTTCAAGAGCAATATGCCATTATGTTTTAAAAAGAAAAGTGTTTGATCAATGCATCCTTCCAGTGCTTACGTATGGTGCAGAGACGTGGACCTTAACTAAAAGAGACATACAAAGGCTGCAAACAACTCAAAGTAGCATGGGGAGGTGCATGTTTGGTGTAACCAGGAGAGATAAGAAGAGACACTCGTGGATCCGAAAAATGACAAGAGTGGAAGACATCATGATCAGAGTTAAATCCCTGAAATGGCAATGGGCTGGACATACTGCCAGAAGAACAGACCATCGATGGACAGCCGAAATTTTAGATTGGATTCCAAGGGACAGGAAAAGACCCAGAAGAAGACCACATGGAAGATGAGTGGATAAAATTCGAAAGTATGCGGGAGTGACATGGAGGAGACTGGCACAAGAGAGACCGTTGTGGAGGAAACTTGGGGAGACCTTCGTCCAGCAGTGGATTGATAATGGTTGACAATGATGATGATGATGATTGTCTCCTCATTGTCCTCTTATATGTCGTTCTACAATATATTGTCTCCTCATTGTACTCTTCTCATTATCTTGTTTGGGCACTACGCGGCCGTAAAGAAGATAATACTAACCTTCAAATATAATTTGTTTTATATCATTCCTTCTGAAAGTCCTATTTGCAAAATGTTGTTGTTCGGCAGTTACCATTCCCATACATACATCATTTTCTGCATATTTTCTATCTCTGTTTGAAGTATAAAATTTGTGGAAAATGATATTTTTCCAAATAAAATCCGTGAATGTGAATAGTTTAATTTTCTCAATATATCTAGTTTTAAATAGTTCGATTAAGAACTTCTGTTAAGGTCGTGTAACACACAATTTCAATGCAAATTTGTACATATTTTCCTGCATTTTAAAGCAATTTTTCCATTTAGCTGAATAAGTGAAATGTTTTAAATGAACAGACTACAAAAATCCTTTAGTACTGAGATAAGAGTCACTAAGAAAATTATTTTATGCCTTTTTTTCCGGTGCGAATAATGCAAAAATGTCCAGCTAGGAGAGTAAACCTACGTATATTCTGCTTCCGTTAGTCAATTTACTTCTAAAACTCCGTTTAAAAAATATTTTCGGAGCTGGATATCTCTAAGTACCAGGACGTTTGAATAAATTTTTTTAAGAACAAAAAAAGGGGGTAAGTTGTAAACTTACCCCCTGCTAGAAAGGGAGTAAGTTTACAAGTCTTTTACATGGAAGCGGGACTTTGCATATCGCAGACATGATCAGCATTTCGGCTTCATAGGTGTCAGCGTACCATGTCTAGGCAACTTAGATCGCGCGACGGACTGCCGGCTGTTATGGTGCATCGAACGAAAGGAGTGGTGTGATGAATGACGCAATATCGTTTTCTCGGACGTAACGTTTAGGCGAAAATGATGGCCACATCTATACCCGCCGATGACTGGGGAGGAGGGGGGGAGACGTCAGAAAGACTGTATTTGCATCAGGCATACAAGCATCAACACGAGGAATTATGGTCTGGGGTGCTATCCAGTACGAAAGCAGATCACCTCTCCTGAGAGTCCGTACCACCATGACGAGTGTCCGTCGCGTCGATGACATTCTACGGCCTGTCACACTTCCGTATCTGCAGGACATTAACGGGGGCCATTTTTCAGCAGGACAATGCCGCATCACATGTTGCAGCGACAACACGTGCTTTCTTCAAGAATAACAACGTTCCACTTCTGCTGTGGTCGGCTATATCGCCGGATTTATCACCCTTAGAAAATCAAACGACAAATGCAGCGGTACTACCGTCTCCCAGCTACTAGATGGACTCTCGACGCTGGTCAATAAGGCCTCGATGGCTATTCCACAAGACACCATTCACACATTATTTGATTCGATGCCTCAGCGCGTACAGCGGGTGATACAAGCCAGAGGTGGCCACACTAATTGTTAGCTACATTGATGCAACTGGTTCGAATGGTTAGTTAGTTAGTTAATTGATTTTAGTGGCGCAAGGGCCAGGCTTGGCCAAAGAGCGCCAGACACAGAACTATCAGCTAAAGATTTTTAAAAGCGGGGTGAAATGATTAAGAGCAGACAGGCTTGGTAAAAGTTAGAAAAGAGAATGATAAAAGCTGTGAAGACTAGTTAGTTAATTAGGTTTATAAATAAATTTATTAATTCACTGTTATAATCATTATAAATTATTATTATTATTATTATTATTATTTTTTTTTTTTAAATAAGTTTTAAAAAGTCAATCTGCTTTAAGAACGAAAATACTGCGAAAGTGTCGCAGTGGTCGCCCAAAAGTTTCTGCAGTGTAGCTGCGCCGTCATCCAGTAGATGAGACTGAAAATAGTGAAACCGATGATTACAAAAACGAACACAACTACACAAAACATGAGAGATGGTGAGTAAACAGTCGCACGCCTCACACATTGGGGCAGCGTCGCCACACAGCAAAAAGCTATGCGTGAAGCGACAATGCCCAATGCGGAGACGCGCAAGAACAACTTCTTCCCTACGGTTCCGGCGACACGATGATTTCCAGACTCCAAGGATGGGTTTAACACAATGCAGTTTATTCTCCAACTGTTGGTCCCACAGACTTCGCCACGTTCGTCTGATATGATCGTGAACAAGAAAGCGAAAATCACGGTGAAACAGAGGCAAGGGTGTGACGACCAAAGAAGAGGCAGATCTAGCAGCAGCATCGGCAGACTCGTTCCCTGGGATCCCAACATGCCCAGGAATCCAGCAGAACCGAATCTGGACATCATCCTCGAGCAAAGAACGAAGAAGTCTCCGAACGGCAAAAAGAAGTGGGTGGCCAGTGAAATCCAAAGATGACAATGATTGCACAACACTCAACGAATCAGTGTACACAATAGCACGCTGATGAGAGCTCGACTGCACGTCAACAAGTGCAAGATACACAGCATGCATCTCCGCCGAAAAAACCGTGGCCTCAGGAGGAATGCGGGCAACAGAAACTTCGTCAACGCAGACGGCGGCGGATCCAACAACACCAGCCGCCTTAGATCCATCGGTGAAAACAGGAATAAAGTCTGCATTGACGTAACGGTGTTCAGCGAAGAGCTGCTGGTACACTGACGTAGGGGTTGAGGACTTGTCAAAAGATGTAAAGCTGGTATCAACCATGACACCAAGAGGATGCCATGGGGGTCCTCAATGCCCCTGGTCTCTCCAACGAGGGACAAGTCGAGCCCTGCATCACGAGCTACGGCCGCCATACGAAGACCGAAGGTTCGAATGCACGAGGGACGGATATCGAACAAACGAGCATGCTGGGGATGAAAAACTGCATCGTATAAAGGATGGTCTGTGAGTGATTTAAGTTTCAGGTAAAAGTGAAGAGACAGCTGCAGACGGCGTAAATGAAGCGACGGTTCGTTCGCGTCGGCATAAAGGCTGGAAATGGGTGACGTGCGAAATGCTCCCGTACAAAGACGCAGCGCTTGATGGTGGATGGTATCCAACGGCCGGAGAACGGTAAGACGCGCAGAGCCATACACCATACAGCCATAATCCAGCTTAGACCGAATGAGAGAATGGTAAATACGGAACAAAGAAGTCCTGTCTGCACCCCAGGAGACTGAGGCAAGGATCTTAAGGATTGACAAGGCTCTCAGACAGGAAGTCCTTAGCCGTCGAACGTGCGAGCGAAAGGTGAGAGCACGGTCAACGGTCAAACCGAGGAACTTGGTTTCCGGCAAAACTGGAATGGCTGCACGGTCCAAATAGAGCTCTGGATCAGGATGGAGGCCACGCCTCCGGCAGAAATGGACACACGCTGTCTTGTCGGGAGAAAGAACAAACCCATTATTGTTAGCGGCTTTAACAATCTGGGTAATTGCAGACTGCAGCTGCCTTTCAACGAAATGCATGCTGGATGACGAACAGAAGATGTGAAGGTCGTCAACATAAATGGTAGCCGAAACCGTAGGAGGAAGATTTTTGAGTAAACAATTAATGCGGAGGATGAATAGAGTCACCGAAAGAATGCTGCCTTGAGGAACGCCTTGTTCTTGATGGAAAAAGGCGGACAGCGTTGTACCCAGGCGCACCTGGAACACACGGTTACGAAGAAAGTTGGCAATGAAGGTTGGCAGGTTTCCCCGCAACCCACTCTCGTGGAGGTCACGGAGGATACCGTGACGCCACGCTCTATCGTAAGCTTTTTCGATGTCAAAAAATACAGACACCAGGTGCTGCCTACGTACGAACGCCTCACGAACAGATGTCTCAAGGAGCAGGAGATGGTCAGGAGCTGATCGATGACGTCGAAAGCCGCTTTGTGATGGAGACAGTATTCGATGTTCTTCAAGAAAATAAATAAGCCGGGAATTAACCATTCGTTCAAGGATTTTGCACAGACAGCTAGTGAGGGCAATTGGCCGATAACTAGAGGGAGACCTGGGGTCTTTGCCAGGCTTGGGAAAAGGTAAAACAAAAGCTCTTCGCCAAGAGTCCGGGAAACTGTGCTCCAACCAAATACGGTTGAAAAGCACTAACAGATTCTCAAGAGACGACTGCGAGAGATGACGAATCATGTCATAGTGGATGCCGTCGGGACCGACAGATGTTGCGCCGGACCGATGCAGAGCCACCCGTAGTTCAACCATGCTGAAGGGGGAGTTATACTCAGTGTTATAAAAAGGTGCAAAGGAGATTTTCTGGCGTTCCGCGGTTGTTTTAATCCTCTGAAAGGACGGGAGATACGCCTGAGAACTAGAAACTGAGGCAAACGCTTCGCCCAAGCAATCCACAATCTCCCCAACTTCAGCATACGTGCAGCCGTTATTCTCAAGAATTGAAATTTGGCGGGAACTATAGTTTCCCCGAATCTTACGAATTTTTTCCCAAACAGTTTTTGAACTGGCACGTGAATTGATAGATGAAACGTACTTCATCCAAGACTCCCTCTTGCTTCGTCGACGCACCAACCGAGCGTAAGATTTTGCTCTTTTAAATTTAACAAGATTAGCATCGGTCGGATAACGCCGAAAAGTACACCAGGCCTTATGCCTTATGTTGAACTCTCCTAGCTGCTGCGCAATCAGGGTTCCACCAAGGCTTCGGACGTCTTGGGAGCGTCGTTGATGTTTTTGGGATAGAGAGATCTGCTGCCTGAATAATACACGTTGTGACATCAGTAACAGCTGCGTCAATTGACCCCCGGGTCACCATGGCAAAAGATATCATTGCGGACGGTGTGAAGACCTCCCACTTGGCACGATCCATCCTCCAACGAGGAGGGCGGGAGGCAGAAGATGGTACGCTCACATTATACCTAAGTACAATTGGGAAGTGGTCGCTTCCATGGAGGTCGTCACACACCGTCCACGACCAGTCGGCCATAACCGATGGTTGACCCAAAGATAAATCGATTGCACTGAAACTTCGTGTAGGCTCGTGGAAGTAAGTGTCAGCACCGGTGTTAAACAGGCACAAAGAGGTCGAAGAAAGAAGAGATTCGATCCTACGGCCTCGTGTGTCTGTTCTGACACTACCCCATAATGGATTATGAGCATTGAAGTCACCCAGAAGAAGAGCAGGTGACGGCAGCTGCCCAACTAAGCTCTCAAGAACGGACACGCTCACGTCCTCATCCGGCGGCAGATAGACGCTGCAAACAGTTAGAGGCACAGGCATGGAGATACGCACCGCAACGGCTTGTAAAGATGTTGAGACCGCAACGGGAGAAACTGGAACACTGTGGGGGACAAGGATGGCAACTCCCCCGCAAGCTATATCTCCTGAAACATTATCTTTCCGAAATGCACTGTAGCCTCGAACTGAAAGGAGGTCTGATGGTTTAAGTTTTGTCTCCTGGAGGCAAAGGCACACCGGAGAATATGACGAAAGCAGATGTTTCACGTCGTCATGTTTTGTCCGAAAGCCTCGACAGTTCCACTGAACGATTTTATCCATGGTTTGAATTGTGGTGAATGAGAAAAAGAAAAAATGAAAAACAAAACGCGAGAAAAACTGGGACAACTAAAAGTTGTCCGATTCCATCATTTCGTCTGCAATGTCCATTTGCGCTTGGGACTGTTTTGTCCGACGCCCTGTAGTCTCTGGTGGTAAAATGGGGCGGTATTTTGGTTCCTGTGTCGCAGATGATCTTGCCCGATCCTGGTTCTTATGATGGGAGTTTGGAGATTTCTTCTCCTTTTCTTTTTCCTTTCTCTTTCCTCCCGGGGTTGTTGAAGTCCCGGTGGTGCTGGTGTTAGTTGCAGCAGGTTTAGGCACAGTGGTTGTTGGAGCTTTCGCGTCCCTAGCTCGGGATTGTAGTGCTGCCAGACCAGCAGCTATGATGTCGTCTAGCTTGTAGGGACAATTCACTGGGATTTGGCTATCAGTCTGGGTACCGACTGTAGTCCTTGCAACAACCGCTGATGCATAGGATCGCCGATTTGATTGGTTTGGAGCGACCTTTCTTCTGGCCTCTGGGTAGGAGATTCCCTCAACGGTCTTAATGCGTTGGATCTCTTTTTCCTCTTTCCACTTTGGACAGTCTCTCGATGATGCTGCATGAGATCCCTTGCAGTTGAAGCACAGCTCGGCTTCGGCATGGCAATCTTGCAAAGTATGGTCGGTTGCAGTACAACGCCCACACCGAGCAGTGCTCCTGCAAGACTGCTGGGAGTGACCATATGCTTGGCATTTGAAGCATCGTAGAGGACTTGGTATGAAGGGGCGCACTTCAAGGTGTAGATACCCTGCCTTGATTGAAGTTGGCAGGGATGGGGTGTTAAAGGTCAGTATGATGTTTCGAGATGGGACAGATTGGCCATTTCGCCGAAATAGGATGCGCCGGACTCCACTCACTTGTTGGTCTTTCAGTTCCTCCAGAAGTTCTTGGTCACTGCACTCCAGAAGGTCTTGAGAAGAGATAACACCTCGTGAGGAATTGAGGTAGCCGTGAGGGGTAACTTTTACTGGACAATCTAAAAAGAGGTGGTGTTTAAAAGCACTGTAGCATATCTGGGACTCGACATCTCGACAAGAAGATCTCCAGATTGGAGCTTCTTAACGCTCTTAGGAGAGCTGGCAATTGATTGCAATGCTTTATTTATCCAGAAGGGGCTTCTGGTGTTTAATGGGTTTGAAGCGTCCAAGGAGTGGATGCAAAAGAACCGAACATTGGCAGAATCAGGTGTAGGTTTCTTGTTGGGAGGGGGTGACCCTTCCTCAATGGGCCGCTTTGTTTGAAGTTCTTGGGAAATTTTTTGGTTAGCCATGAATAGAAGTGAAAAGTTCGTCCGCCGATTTCCCCGCCCACAACCGAGCCCAACAGGGGAGAGCCGGAGGTCCGCAAGCCCAATTGGACGCAGGACACGACTCTAGGGTTAAGCAACGGATATATCATGTTGATAGTGCAGACATGCGCTCAGCGAGTACCGAGACTTTCCCAGGTCTCGGTGACACCCCTTTGGCATGCCCGCACTATCCCCAAACTCACCCTGTTGTACGAAACAACAAGCCGATTGACTAGGAGTGGGTTAGTTCCTAGCCGCCCGTTTAGGGTGAAGCAGGGGGCAAAGAGGAGTGTTGGCGACTGGCGACAACAACAACCTGGCCACCAGAAACCTCAGCCTCCAGCATCCCCTTTTCCACCTTACGGGTCACCGCACACGGCAAACGTGCAGGTAGGTCTAGCAAACCAGCCCGGAAAAACAAGAGAGGAACAGAAAATGGAGAAGCAAGTCGAGTAGAAAATGGAGTAGAAAAGAAGAACAGGTAGTGGAGAAGAAAGTAAAAACAGGAAAGGGAGAGGAAAGCCAGAGGAAAGGAAAGGGCTGGCGCATAATCACAACCTCAGCAACCAACAACTGAGGCGGGTGCTGTCAAGGTGGTGGCAACACAAAGTTGTAACGGGTAGAATCAAACATAACAAGTCGGCTGGGGCCGTGGGGTCGCTACTCCCCATCAGCTGGATGAACAGCTGTCCCTGCGGTAGCGTATAAGCGCAAATACAAAAAAGCAAAAAACCGTCACAAGGTCAGCTCGGGCCGTGGGGGCGCCGCTCCCCAAATAACTGGAAAACCAGTTATCCCCGTGCGGGGGGTTCGAATGGTACCGAGATGCCAATCATTTGTTCTGTATTGCCTAATGAATATATCCCGTAAAAATCAAAGTCGTAGCTCGAACTTTTTAAGATGTTCTGTGTTTTATGAACGAGAATGTATATTAAGCAAAAGGACACCGCCGAAGAAATTGAGACGTATAAAACTCGGTTGAATGCTTTTGGGAGAAAAAATACAATTTCCAATTGAATGTTTTTGGACGAAACAATACAAGTTTCGGTTGGATAAATTTATTGTTTCTTCCAAAAGCATTCAACTCTTGGAAGATAAAAATACAATTTTCGGCTGAATGCTTTTGGCATAAACAATACAATTTTCGGTAGAATGCTTTTGGAAGAAATAATACAATTTTCGACTGACTGCTTTTGGAAGAAACAATACAAGTTTCGACTGAATGTTCTTGGAAGGAACAATACAATTTTCGGCTGAATGCTTTTGGAAGAAACAATACAATATTCGGCTGAATGCTTTTGGAAGAAACAATACAATTTTCGGCTGAATGATTTTGGGAGAAACAATACAATTTTCAGTTGAATGCTTTTGGAAGAAACAATGCAATTTTCGGTTGAATACTTTTGGAAGAATCAATACAATTTTCGATTGAATATTCTTGGAAGAAAGAATAAAATTTTCGTCTGAATGCTTTTGGAAGAAACAATACAATTTCCGGTTGAATATTCTTGGAAGAAACAATACAATTTTCGGTTGAATGCTTTTGGAAGAAACAATAAAATTCCCGATTAAATGTTGTTGGAAGAAACCATACAATTTCTGTCTGAATGCTTTTGGAAGAAACAATACATATTTCGGTTGAATGTTTTTGGAAGAAACAATACAATTTTCGATTGAATGCTTTTGGAAGAAACAATACAGTTTTCAAAAACTATTTACGAATATGTGTCTCAAAAAAAAATAAAAATTCGATGAAAGCACCTTTCAAGTTCTCACTCGTAGATCAGAGACATGAAGACGTATAGCAGCTGTGAACAACTGAAAACCGAATGAAGATGTGAAGGTTCGGTGTCTTTCTTACTTTTTCTTTTACTTCGGGATTTAACGACAGATCTGAGCGACTCGGAGGATTATAAGTATTCGCGCTTCCTTAATGTAGTCACTGTTTTCAGTAAAGCGACAGAGCCAGCGCCATTAGATAAAGACACTGCGCATGGGTCATCAAGAGCTTCAGAGAGGGCCCATCTCGAACGAATGTTGAAAAGTCTGCACCACTGGCTAGAGTCAAAGCCAATGCTAATGCTATAATATCTCGTTTTGATAGAAATTATACGAATTACGCCCCAGAGTGAAAAACGGAGTCCAGAATAACTTATCAGACTGAAAGTAAACAATAGTTACACTACAAGTACTTACGAATCTTAAAGTTATAAGAATAATAGAAACGTAATCTACATAGGCAGGTTTCATATCTTGTCTAAAGCTTGCCAAAAATTTGAACTTTACTCTTAAGAAAGGCCAAACATCAATGATGTCCTGGAATTCGTGGACGTAATGAGCAAATGCTTTGAATCCCTTCCTACCGGAAAATAATTTCTCGGAAATGATGTTTAGAAAAGCAGAAAATGAGCAAAAAATTAAAATGCTTTGCACCTATCCGAGCAAAAACCGTGCATTATTTCAAATACACTAACCGCAGTGTTCTTCGCAAATTGTAGCTATGAGCAAAGTTTATGAAAAGAAAATTTCAAGGATCTTTTTTCTTCGGTTATCATCTGAGAGGGAAAACACTTTGCTCACTGCTACGATTTTTCCTAACGCACATTTCTGCTGGTAGCACCCAAAATCAATTTTTTGCAAATGTTTTTTCAGAATCTAGAAATCAGATTGAATTTGTTTTGTAAACCTCACTATGAAGAACCCTGGGGTGTAGTTTCGTTAAAATATTGCGAAATAACAAGTGTTTTTCGTAGTAGAATCAAAAACCACGACTACAATGAGCAACTCGAAGGATAATCACTAGTCACGAATCTCTAATTTAGAGACACTGGTTTTAGGGAAGCGATAGAGCCAGCGCCATCAGACAAACACCCTGCGCATGCCTCATCCGGAACTCCAGACAGAGTCAAGCTCGAATGAATTTTCAAAATCTAGCGCCTCAGGCCACTCGACCATCAGGGCAGCTATGCTAGACAACCAAGAAAGACAGGAAACAGAACTTAGGTGTCAAGAAATGACAAGACTGGAGGACATGTCGATCAAACTACAGATCCCTAAGTTGCACAGACCTGCTCCAAGCGGAGAGGTCAAAGTGTTGGCTTCCGAACATTCCACGTAAGTCAGTGCTGGAATCTCAAGTGAGGGATTGATGTTGTGTTATCGAAAGGCATTGGCTCTTTCAACTTTTCTGAAGCCAGTTGCCCAAATAAGGAAAGAGTTACTTCTTACAGCCCACTGAGTTTTTCAGAGCTGTCCATCAAACAAAAATAGCAAGTGCAAATGTCCTGGACATACTGCCATTGATAAATTAAATGGCCAGCGTTGGGCAATTCTAACATTAGATTGGATACCAAGGGACAGGAAACCCCCAAATAAAAACAGCTAAATAGAAAGTCTCGGACATACTGCTAAAAGAAATGGCCAGCGTCGGGCAATTCCAATATTAGATTGGATACTAAGGGACAGGAAACCCCCAAACAAAAATAACCAAATGCAAATGTCTCGGACATACTGTTAAAGGAAATGGTCAGCGTCGGGCAATTCCAATATTAGATTGGATACCAAGAGACAGGAAACCCCTAAACAAAAATAGCAAGTTGAAATGTCTCTAATATATTGCTAAACGAAATGGCTAGCATTGGGCAAATCCAGTACTAGATGGGCACCAAGGGACAGGAAACCTCCAAAAAAAAAAAAAAATAGCAAGTGGTAATGTCTCGGACATGTTGCCAAAAGAAGTGGCCCGTTGAGCAACTCCAATATTAAAATTGATACACAGGGACTGAAAACCGCCAAACAAAAATACCAAGTAGAAATGCCTTCGATATATTGCTAAAAGAAATAATCAACGTTGGGCAACGCCATTAGATACCAGGGGACAGGAAAACACCAAACAAAAATAGCAAGTAGAAATATCCTGTATATATTGCTAAAGGAAATGACCAGGGTTGGGCAATTCCAATATTACATTGAATACCAAGGGACAGGAAATCCCCAAGCAAAAATAGCAAGTGGAAATACCCTTGGCATATTTCTAAAAGAAATGACCAGCGTTGGGCAAATTCACTATTAGACTGTATACGAAAGGACAGGAAAAGGCTCAAAAGAAGACCAAGTCTGTTATGAATGGATGAAATTTGAAATCATTCGTGCCGGAGTTTCAGCAAAAAAGTGACTGGGAATGGCCTAGTGATCAGTGTTTGTGACTGCCATGGAAAAGTAGTAGGATCGATCCCAGGCAGATACGAATTCTCGAAACACTCAATATCCGCCGCGCGTCAGGTGGGCACGTTAAGCTGTCGAACTCCAAATACTGGCCTTCCGGTTATAAATAAATGCGTCCCCCTATTTTTACCCCGCTTCCGAGTGATTTGCTTGTCGGGCACTCAAGCCCAAATCTCCTAGCTTCCTACTTTTAAGATTTGTTCAACACCTGGAGTTAGAAGCTCCTTTCCTAAAATCCTCTACATAAATCTCAATCTCAAAATCTCACCGAGAATAACAACTGAAAACAGAGAGTTGTAGAAGAGATATGGGACGTTCTTTATTCGAAAGCGGACTGAGAATGATTGGTGAAGATGTTGGGATATACTGGATACAGACAAATAATTTATATAAGTTTAAACACCATAGTTTTCTAGATGTTGCTACATGATGTTTAAATTTTTAAGCCGATTATATAAAATCAGTCCGCAAAACAAAAGATTTGCAGTATGTAATTATTGTTTAAGAAGTACTTTTATTATGAAAAATGAATTCACCTGTCTTTTGAAAGAAATACGAAGCCAATAAATTTTCTCCTGTATACCTGTAAAAATATTCAAATCACTCTTTTCATGTTAACCGTTCGAAGTAATCTCTTTATATTAATTCTATGTTCAGATTTAAATAGAATTTTTGCAACTCCTTCACCTAGATTTCGTATATCATCATCATCATCATTGTCAACCATTATCAATCCACTGCTGGACGAAGGTCTCCCCAAGTTTCCTCCACAACGGTCTGTCTTGTGCCAGTCTCCTCCATGTCACCCCTGCATACTTTCGAATTTCATCCACCCATCTCCCATGTGGTCTTCTTCTGGGTCTTTTCCTGTCCCTTGGAATCCAATCTAAAATTTCGGCTGTCCATCGATGATCTGTCCTTCTGGCAGTATGTCCAGCCCATTGCCATTTCAGGGATTTAACTCTGATCATGATGTCTTCCACTCTTGTCATTTTTCGGATCCACGAGTTCCTCTTCTTATCTCTCCTGGTTACACCAAGCATGCACCTCTCCATGCTGCTTTGAGTTGTCTGCAGCCTTTGTATGTCTCTTTTAGTTAAGGTCCACGTCTCTGCACCATACGTAAGCACTGGAAGGATGCATTGATCAAACACTTTTCTTTTTAAGACATAATGGCATATTGCTCTTGAAAATTATGCTGTTTCTTCCAAAAGCTCTCCAGGCAAGTTTTGTACGCCGATTAATTTCTTCATCAATGTGACCCTCACTTGATATCTGCTGTCCAAGATAAACGTACGTGTCTGTTATCTCCAGGTTTTCTCCATCAATCGATAAATCTTCATTTCTTGTAAAAGCATTGAACATCACTTTTGTCTTCTGAAAGTTCATTTTTAATCCCACTTCTTTACTCTTGTCAGCAAGTTCCTGGATCATACTCTGCAGCTCTGATGGGCTAGTTGCAAAAATGACTACGTCATCAGCAAAACGAAGGTGGGTTAGATAATCTCCATTAATCTTTATCCCCTTGTTTTCCCAGCTCAGCGACTGAAAAACACCCTCCAATGTGGCATTAAGAGCTTCGGAGATATGGTGTCACCTTGTCTCACTCCCTTTCCAATTTTCACGTGTGTTGTATTTTCAAACGGTCTAATCTTTGCACTTGCATTTTCATAGATGTTATTAATAATATTAATGTATGCATCTTCAATACCGCAGGTTTTCAGAGCCATTGTAACTGCTGATGGTTTCACCGAATCAAAGGCTTTTTCATAATCGATAAAAGCCATGCACAATGGAAGTTCATATTCCCTCGCTCTTTCAATTAGTTCTCTCAGCACATGGATATGATCTATTGTGCTGTAGCCACTCCTGAATCCAGCTTGTTCTCTCGGTTGAGCCATGTCCAGTGTTACCTTTAAGCGGTGTGAAAGAACTTTAGTGAAGATTTTATAAACTACTGATAGGAGGCTGATAGGTCTGTAGTTTCCGAGATCCTCAATGTCCCCTTTCTTATGTAGCAGGATCATTGTAGCGGTGTTCCAATCCTGAGGAATCTTTCCTTCATTTAGGCATCGAGTGAAAATTTGGGCGAGTACCGTTTCGATTTCTCCACTTGCTTCTTGTATGATGTCTACAGTAATTCCATCTTCTCCTGGAGCTTTTCCCCGCTTCATGTTCTTGATTGCATGTGCAACTTCTGCTGGAAGGACTGGAGGAACTCTGGTACTGGTATCTTTCATGATGTCTGGAGTGCATGTATCATCAATTTCATATAATTTGGAGTAGAAATCTTTCACTCTTGTCAAAATTTCGCCTCTATTTCTTGTTACAGAACCATCTTCTTTTCTCAGTGCCATAATCTGTTTTCTTCCCTTACTGCGATGTCCCTTTGCTATCTTTAGGCTTTGGTTGTTTTCAATTGCTTTCCTCACTAGTTCACAGTTGAATTTTCTTACGTCTTCAGTGATACTTTTTCGTACTGTCTTGCAGAGCTCTATATATTCCACTTTGGAAGTCACATCTTCTTTAGTTGTCCTCATCTCTCTTCTTTTTTGCATCAACATTTTCGTTTTTCCTGATAATTTATTTACATGCAACTTGTTCTTAGACCCAGCTAATTTTGTTGTGGTTTCCATAAGAGCTTTGGTTACTTTTCTGTTAATTTCAGAGATGTCCATTTCTTCCGATGTTAGGCCTTCTAAAGCAGAGAACCTGTTCTTCAGTTCCAACTTGAAGGTATTATGGTGTTTTTTAAGGTTGGTTATGTCAATACATTTTGTTTGTCTTATGAGCTTGCTACGTTCGAGTTTAGTGTTGAGGTGCATCTTACATCTCACCAATCTATGGTCACTGCCTGTGTTGAACTTGTTTAGCACACTGCAGTCTACTATGACGAATTTTTTGTTACACATAATAAAATCAATTTCACTTGTCGTCCCATTTGGATGTCTCCATGTCCATTTCCTGTGTGGCTTTTTCTTGAAAAAGGAGTTCAAGATGAAAAACCCTTCTGCCTCTGCAAACTCTACGAGAGTATTTCCACGCTGGTTTCTGTTGCCGTGACCGAATTTACCTACTGAAGTTTCATTCTGTTGCCGTTGCCCTATTTTTGCATTGAAATCTCCCATAATTATTTTCAAGTGCTGCTTACCTTTATTATTTAGATGACAAATTTCCTCATAAAATTATTCAATTTATTCTTCAGGATGACTTGTGGTGGGTGCATAAGTTTGAATAATCTGAGCCTGGTATCTTTTCGAGAGTTGGATAACAAGTCGTGCAGCTCTGTCAGAGGAACTTTCAACTTCTACAACTTTATCCTTCAGTTTCTTGTTTATTATAAATCCAACACCACTAGTTTTCGTATATAGGTAATATTATTTGCTGAAGAATACTAAAATCTTAAGAAATTAAAGCAATAAATTATTTTATAAAAAAACTTGACTTCCACCGCTAGCAAACTTATTCGAGGTGAATTTGGATTGAAAGATACGCCGAATGATAAAACCATACATAGAATGAGTGATGTACAATAAAACCTAAGGCAGAATTGACTTTGAAAACACGCGTACAAATGCAAAATTCTCTTATGGATTCAGATTCAAAAGAAAAACAATTTTCCCTCGGTTATCAAACGCACGTTATGCGACAGACAGATGACTACGTTTTAGAATTAATATGTCTTTTGCAGCATACGTCCTGCTCTTGAATATAAGCAGTAGAATAGGAATTCATATGAACTTCTCGAGATCGATAACAGAACGAATATTTTTAAGCGTAAGGAAACTTTGGACGTTTTCTGCAAATCGGAAAACTTTTCTTAACTCTTGTAATTGTATAGAAGTGGTGCGTTTACATAACCTGAACGGAGGAGAGATGAGAATCTGTTTTTGCGCAATAATTTTATATTTCATGAACTATCGATTCACACCGGTTACTGAATTACAAATCTTTATGCCGATGTACGTAAATGTCACGCAGCGTATATATCATGTACGTAAATGTCACGCAGCGTATATATCATGTACGTAAATGTCACGTGGTCACAGCAACTATTTAAGACTGCTTTTCTTCATTAGTGTTGATCACAATGAGAAAAACGAACTATCTTTCGGAGTTCGATAAAGGAATTATTGTGGGTGTTGTGCTGCTGAAGCAATGATTTTTAAAGCAGGAGAGCCGACTGGTTTCTCAAAAGGAGATGTATCCCGGATCTTCAGTTAGTGAAAAAATATCCCACAGTGCTTGTTCAAGAGGCGTAGCTGTGGTGTGACGATAATTTGCCACGAACGAATCACCATCGCATGAGAAGACTTGAACGCAAAAAAAAAAAAAAAAAAAAAGGATTTCCTTTGTGCAGCAATTGACAGAAGCATTCCATGAACGATGTTACTGACCGATATATCAGGGAACTATGCTCAGGGAATTGCAGAGGATAGGTACTGGAAGTCGCACACAATTATGAAAACCACCGATTTCTATGAAAAATCGGAAATTCGTGTGCGGTGGTATCAGAAACACGTTACTAAACAATGGAACATTGGGTAAAAATTCATGTGGACTAAGGAGTCGCGGCACACCTTGTTCTGTAACGACGGTAGGGAAAGTGATTGGTGGGACGTCCGTGAAGCAATAGATTCAGCTTTCTGTGTATATACAATTCAAGGTTCAGGAGACGGTGTCATGGTGTGGATGGCATTATCTTGGTACGGAACGGGTCCCATGTTATGGATGGTAAGTCGGTTGTCCTACAAGGATTATGTGAATATTATTGCCGATCCAGACCATTCTGCAAAATTCAATTTTTATCCAGTAGGTGGCGGCTGGTTCATGGACGACAATGCATGCTGTCCATCGCGCAAGATGTATTCAGCATTCGCTTAGCGAGCATGACAGCGACTTCCACCATATTTTATGGCCACCGCAAGGCCCGAATCGGAATCCCATTGAAAATATATGGTACATGTTATAAAAGCAGATCCGGGAGCAAAGCCCTCTTCCGTCAATACTGAACCACTTAAATGGTTATCTGGAAAACACCTGGTATGTGCGTAGACGTAGATGCATTCCAACACTTTGTGCAATCTGTGCGCTGTAACTCGAATACACGGTGTAATTCGGACTAAAGCAAGTCCAATATATAACAAAAGCTTCTAATTCAGGGGTCGGTAGGTGTATTAATGATAGTCATGATGGATTATTTTACTGAGACAAGAATACACATACATTGTTGCGAGAATGATGCAGGAGACCTTACGCCAACACCGTAGTTCATCCTTGAAGACTTTATTTATTCGTGCCTGACATAAAACTTAAATTTCAAGCGCCGATCCGGTGGCGCAGCGGTCTAAGCGATGGCTTCTGACCATTCGTCCGAGATGGGTCCACGTTCGATACCCTGTGAGGCATGGATGTTGTGTTTTTCTTACAGCTCTGGCTATATCCCTTCCCTGGGGTCAGTGGCTCTAAATTAGGGACGATATATAGCCCATTGAGTTGTTCACGGTGGTCTTTAAACCTCCGATAAAATAAAATTCAGGTAGCTTCCTTCGTTGTGCGATACCTTGAAACCTTAAAAACTAAAAACAGTGTAAACCCTCACAAGTCCAAAAGGATTTTATTTGATTGTTAAAAATTAAAACATGAGACCTTTCGGGCTTCCATTAAGCCCATCTTTAGATGAATGAAATAGTAGCACAAATGGGGATGACATATAAGTATACATTCGTCAGTGCAACTGATGACCTAGTAAAACGGGAAGGTTTTGGGTGCGCCGTCGACGTAGTAACAAGTTTGTAAATCCAATAAATCGTTGTCTTCTAACGAAGAAATATTTTGGTGGAAATTAAATCAAAGTTATAGTTATACGAGTCCTGTACACAACTAAAAAGGAATATTTCAATTAATACAAAAGAAAAATATAACAGTTCAAATTGTTTGGTATTTAAATTCTATAACAATTTGAACTGTTACATTTTCCTTTTTGTATTAATTGAAATATTCCTTTTTAGTTGCGTATAGGACTCGTGTAAGTATAACTTTGATTTATATTCCACAAAAATATGTCTTCGATAGAAGACAAACATTTATTGGACTTACAAACTTGTTACTATGTCGATGGCGCACCCAAAAACCTTCCCGTTTTACTACGTTATCAGTTACACTGACAAATGTAAACTTTTATGTCATCACCATTTGTGCTACTGTTTCATTCATCTGAAGATGGGCTTAATGGAAGCCCGAAAGGTCTCGTGTTTTAATGTTTTAATTTTTAACGATAAAATAAAATCCTTTTGGACTTGTCAGGGTTATACCTGTTTTACGTTTCTAAGGTTTTCAAGCATGGTGCAACGAAGGAAGCTTCCTGAAATTTTTACTGTATTAACATCTTCTTCAGTTGGAAGGAAACATTCTGGTTATTAGTTTATAAAAAAATGTGAGGGAAACATTTGTAATAAAACCAATGTTCACTTGCATTAGTATGAAATCTCATTTTCAGAGAATATATCTTTGAAATTTCTCACACAACAGCGTGAACAAAGTAGTTTTATTTTTAATTGAAATCAATGTATGGTTTAAAATTTTCGTTGTCCGTTCATCTGCTTTACACCTGGAAATAATTTGCCTATTCTTTCTTGTCGGCTAATTAAATGTGAATCCAGAAGAAATCAAATCGAATGAACAGCCCGGTCGAAGAAGAGAAACGTTTTGGTTAAAACAAAATTTCTCATTCGCATTCGAGTAAAATTCCGTGTGCTGCTTCTCCTCTTTCTGGATTCGCTTTGTAGATTCATTCGTTGCTATGACGAAACTAAGTTCTCATTTGTGGCTTCGTTTGAAAATGTTTCTTACAAAATGAAATATTTCTAGTAAAGTGAGTTCTCCCACAAAATTATCACGATGACGTACTTTCGAACTTAAAAAAGGGACCTCAGGCAGAAGCGATTTTCATTTGCAGGAAAAATTTGTTTCTCTCGGTAATTCAGCAGGATGAATTTTTACAAACACGTTATTACCAATTTTGTTCTTGAGAAATAGGTTATGCAAATAATTTCGGAATCCTGAGTAAGCAAAATATGTCAGCTAAAACAAAAGGAAAGCACTTAAAACAGAAAATTAAAGTTGATTTAAAACAAAACATAATAAAAGTTTAATTTTCTGCGAAAATGTTTTCAAAATATAAATTCTTTAGCGAAAGAAGTCAGAATGATAAACACGTTGTTTTGCTAAATGTTTGTGTACAAGTTGATTAATTAAAGTGAGCTGAACACGTTGAACTTTTAAAGTTGAACACGTTGCATTGCTGTCATTAAACACGCGTACCTTCCAGATTCAAAACTTAATTTATTGAGAAATGTTTGTAACAATTTAAACCAGAATACCGTTTCCTAAAAGATGAGAGAATCCATGAATGTGTACTAAAAACAACATATTAGGTAGAAAAATAAAAGCTTAAAAGCAAAATAATCATTTAATGAATAGTCACATAGGTTTTTGACCTTGAGGGTTTACCTCAGGTTAGGTAACGCACGTGGAAGAAATTTTGTTTTACTGTACGTATTAAAATATTTAATATCTGCTTTATTGTGTTTAGAAAATCATGGAATCGCTGCGGGTACGATGTTGATGCGATATATAAACGAATAATAAGATCCTCTGAAATAATAATCTTCAAAATGGAAAGAAAAAGAAAGCGTTTATGAAAATCTGATATTACGGTAAAAAAAGACATATGCAAGATGAAAATCCTTCTAAATACATGGCGTCAGTTGAATAAATAAATACATCGCTCTTTTCACGTTGTAACCACACAATTCCACGAGGGCGGCCGAACAACAATTTTTGGGTTGTTGTGTGTGTTATTACAACGTGGAAAGAGCGATGTATTTATTTATTCAACTGACGCCACGTATTTAGGAGGATTTTCACTTTGGATATCGCCCTGTGGATTTAAATATTATATTTAATATACACTGAGTGGCCACTTTTATAATGACCACCACCTCAGTACTTCGTTGGGCCACCTTTTGCCTTTAATACTGTGGAATCTGAGACCATGCTTGATGAACAGCACTTTCCAGGAGTGTGAGATTGCAGGGTTGTGGATCCAGCTGTCTGATGGCTCGTTCAACTTCATCCCACAAATTCTCAATGGCGTTGAAATCTGGAGATTGTGGGGGCCACCTAAGCAAAATAAACTCACCGGCGTTTTCGTGAAACCAATCCTGTACAATACGAGAACTATGGCAGGACGCATTATCTTGTTGAAAGTAGCCATCGCCATTGTGATGAACCAACCACATGACAGGATGCACTTGGTCCGCAACGATGTTTAGATATGATGTGCCAGTCAGACGTTCATCAACACGAATTAAAGGACCCAAAGCATGCCAGGAAACCCTTCCCCAAACCATAACGTTGCCTCCACCAGCTTGAAAGGTTGTAGCAATGCATTTGCGGTCCATGCTTTTGTGCTGTTTCCGCCAAATTCCCACTCGGTCATCGGCATGGTGCAAATAAAAACTTGGTTCATCGGCATGGTGCAAATAAAAACTTGGTTCATCGGCATGGTGCAACTAAAAACTTGGTTCATCGCACCACATAATATGTTTCGAATTATCGACTGTCCAATCCTTGTGCTCCTGTGCGAACTGGAGACGTTTTCTCTTGTTAACTGCAGACAGCAAAGGTGTTCGAACAGGCGTTCGGCTGCCATATCCTATCCGATGCAGTGTACGGTGAACAGTGCGTGCTGAGATCATTTGAGGGGATCCTTGATTAAGATGGTCTGTAATTTGCTGCACTGTTGCCCTTCTGTTGTCTGTTACCAGTCTGGACACTCTCCGTTCCGCCCGAGCAGTCACAAGTCGAAGACGACCACATGTTGCACGTAGATACCCAGTTTCTTGGCTGACAGTCCAGTCTTTAAACACTTTAACAACAGCTGCTCTGGAACGTTTCACGAATGAGGCGGTTTCGGTGATACTCACTCCATGGCTCCAAGCTCCTACAACCATCCCGCGTTGAAAGTCCGTCAAATCGCATTTTTACCCATCTCGTTACCCCAAAATCACTTCTACTACATTCGCAAGCTCTAAGCTTTCCCTTTCTATACCAGCCTCGCCCTCTGGCTGCAACAGCGTGCAGCCATAGCTCATTTGCTTAAAACTGTCAGGTGGTCATAATAAAGTAGCTACTCAGTATATAGCCAGTGCCGTTAATGCTCACCAGATGGAGACGTCTCAGTAGCTAAGCCCATCTTACAGATTTATGATGTCAGAAGCTGACTGAAATACACACATAGCACCGTGGATTGTTGGCCACCGTGGTATAAAGCTAACGCGCCCGGCTAGACATCGAGAGATCCGAGGATTCAAATTTCCCGGCGGCGGACGAACAACAATTTTTCGGTTGCTGTGTGTGGTTACAACGTGCAAAGAGCGATGTATTTATTTATATATATGCAATAATCTAACGTAAATATGAATATAACAAGATAAAAATGAGGAAAGGAAATCAAGCGATGGCATCTAAACTACACGTAAATGATTTTTCCATTTTTAGAGATAAAATTGTTAATTGAAAGAAGGAGTATTCTTGAGGTAAATACATTTATTTGTCAAATATTGAAAAACATCACTGAAAAATAGACAGTTGTCAAACCACAACGTTTGCCATCATCTTTTAAAATAGATCGCAACTTGTAAATGCATCATCAGATATTAGTTTTTGTTAAATAATAATATTCGTGAAAATTCGTTATGAATCGTAAATGTTTAAATACTACAAACTATACATATCGGCGTCTGAATTAGAAACCTTTATTTAATACCAAGCTGGACTTCCTTTAGCCAAATATACAGCGCGTAAGCGGCTTCACGTAGACTCCACAAAGTGCTGGAGTGCATCTGCGTCAAAAGCTTACCAGACATTCCTTTGATTGGTTCAGAATTGACGGAAAAAAACATTGCTTTCCGATTGGTTTTTGTGACATGCTCCATATGTTCTCAATGGGGTACCAATCCTGGCGTTGTGGTGGACAGAGAAGAAGGTGGAAAAAACAGTCATTCTCGCTGAACCACCGCTTAACACATCGTGGGCAGCCGACAGAAGCATTGCTAGATAAAGAGTCAACATTGCAGGATGGACTCGATCGGCAATGATGTTCAGATACTTTCTTGGAGGACGCCCTGTCTTCCTTCAATAACAGGAGACCATTTCTTACAAAGAGAGCACGCCCCACACCATGACACCACCTCCAGAACCCTGAGTTTGTATACAAGGAACGCTGGGTTCATCGCTTCCTGGGACATCTGCCAAACTCTCTTCCTACTGTCGTTACAAAGCAAGGTGTACCGTGAATCGTCCGATCACATGACTTTTTCCAGTTTCCCAAAAATCTAGTAACGATATCGTATATTTCCCCACTGTAAACGACTTTCCGGTCCTTCGCAGAAATCAGTGGCTTCCGTATATGACATGCCACTGCCAGTACTACTGCTGTTTATTTCCCTGAGCATAATTCGCTGAGATATCAGTAGCAAAGAGCCTTCGTTGAATGCTTTGGTCAATTGATGTATACAGTAACTAGAATTTCTGCGTATAAACCTTTTCAGACGAGGGAGATCCCGTTCCTGACAGATTGTCGTTGCGGTGCAGTCACGCTTTTTAAACAGGCAATGTGGGTCATTTTTCCACTGACGAAACCCCGAGATATTTCGCATTCTGAAAAACCAATCATCTTTGCTGTTTTCAAACTCGTCGCTCAAGCCAAATGGGCCCCCACAGTAAGACCCTTTATCAAACTCTGAAAAAGATCCTTGATTTTCCCCATCACTACTGTCGATTATTAACGAACAGCGGGCTTAATTATTATTTACCCAATTATGTTGTGCCGCACGTGATACGTAATTTGCATATAAACTACATAACTGACGTTTACGTGCATCTGCCTGCATAAAGGTTTCTGATGCAGTAGCCGGTTTGTGTGTACTCTGATAATCTTTTGAAATCAGCTGCGATAATGGAGGACACTGAATTTTCGGTTGTAATGAGCACATCGTTTGAATCCTTTCCGATGAGAATTACTAAACAGTGGAACCGGTTAGATAGAGAAAAATATCAACCATATTTCTACAGTCGACAAAACATCCAGAAATAGAAACAGCTACTTACTTTCACAAGTTAGTAAAATCATGCAATGCACTGATTATGATATGCTTTCCAACATACCGGAAATCATTACTCAAGTTTTTACTCAAGTTATGAGGATAATGGCTGTGGAATAAATCTCGCTCCTGTGTCCTGACCTTTGATTCCATTTCGATGATATTCAATGGAACCGGTTCCGTATACCTCCAGAAAAACATACTAAAGTTTCGTCGCAATAGAAGCATTTTCAGTCAAGTTATGAGGATAACGGCTGTGAAATAAATCTCGCTTCTGTGTTCTGACGTTTCACCCTATTTCGATTATACTCAACAGAACTGGTTCAGTATACCTCCGGAACAACATGTTAAAGTTTTGTCGCAATCGAAGCATTTTTATTAAAGTTATGACGCATAAGGGCGATGGAATGGATCCTGCTCCTATGTCCTAAACTTTGATCCCATTTCAACCATTTTCAATAGGGTTAGTCCCCAGTCGGTCCGCTACGACATACTAAAATTTCATCGAACAAGAAACATTTTTACGCGAGTTATCGTGCTGACAGATGGACGGATAGACAGACAGATAGATGAACAAAGCTGTAGCATATACGTTTATTCAACTTACGGTTGGAAAGCTTAGACAAGCGCCTGCACACATAAAGTTTCTTATAGCAGGAGGAAGTTGTCAGAGAAATACATTTTTTAAAATCGAACAGTTTAAAAAAGAAATATAAAAGGAATCATGATTTAATTCTACGCGTTCTAGCGAAATAATTTTGTATAATGGAAATGTTAAAAATAGTAGAAAAGTATTGCCCATGGCTAAAGTTATGCTAGGGAAAAAATACTTGTGAAATGCGTCTCCCGGAAGCAGAGGGGCACAGTGAGGTACAAGAAACACCCTTTCGACTCAACGTGGGCTCTGATCTGTTTGCAAGATTATATAACATATCAAATGTAGAGGATTTGGGGAATGGAGTGTCTGACCCCAGGTCTTAAACAACCCTTAGAAATAAGAAGCTAGGAGATTTAGACTGGAATGCCCGATAGGAAAGTGACACGGAAGCGAGGTAGAATGGGGGAGGAAGACGCCCTTATTTATTACCGGGGGAAGGGCACTACCCTGGGCCCGACGGCTTAACGTGCCCATCCGATGCACGGTGGATATTTAGCAGTTCGAGCGATCGTGCCTGCCTGGGATCGAACCCGATGTCTTCTCCGTGACAGTCACGAATGCTTACCACTAGGCCACCCGCTGCCCTAATTGCAAGATCTCGTTTGAGCCAGCTATTTATAACCAAGGCCGGACAGTTCAGGGAGAGGTGCTCCCAAACCGCATGCGCATTTGCATTGTCAAGTCGTAACTTGTACATATTCTGTAAGTTTCAAGCTAATGCCAGCAGTCCTTCCTGATGTTACAATTTTCACAAACAGTAATGTAGAAATTTCAAACTATATTTAGAGCGTCTAAGGCATATCTTCTACCAGGGATGCCTGCTCCCTATTTTCTTTTGGAGTTCACCAAACACCGTGAGTATTCTTAAGGGCTATATGCAGTCTGCCGCCCCTAATTTGCGACCAGTGGTTTCAGCGAATGGAGAGAGTCCCTGTCGTAGGAAAAGCGCATCACTCATGCGTTATCCGAGATACAGGATCAGGTACACTCCAAACAAAGGCCAGAGGCCAGAGCTTAGACCACTACACCACCGTGACAGTTCTATATTTCCCCACTCTTTATTTGATATTCGCTAGCAATATTTCAACTGTAATTTTGAATTTCTTAAAGGATACCAAATTCTGTTTTATACTTTTTTATCCAAGCCTAAGAACTGGTCCACATTTGTGTAGTGTAATTTTAGATTTATCTGTTAACCCTCGTGCTTAGTTGTATGCTGTGTTAGTTCTCGACTGCTCCTGTTTTGCTGGCATTTCCAAAGAAGCATAACTTCCAGTTTCTGTCACAACCTATGTGACAAAAACTGTGTCTATTATCCATTTTACAGGACAAACTTTGCGTAAAAATGTGTTACAAGGAATAATATGAGGAGGAAAGGAAGGCATAAAAACTTGAAAAACAAGCAGAAGAAAGAACGAAATAAGAACTTCTCACGAACATGCAAAATTTTGAAGGTTTTCTTGTAGTAAAAATCTCGTGAATGACAACTGTTCTTCGTGGACTTATTTTGCTGGAAAGAAATGAAATTATATTTGAAACTACATGTGCATTAAACGAAGGAAGCCACGTTTAGAAAAGACGGGTCTAAATACCAGGTTTTTCTGCTTTATTGTCTCTTGATATTCTATTTTGTTTTACTTTATTGTATTTATTAATATTTGTTTACTTTAGGGATGTGTATTGCTATTTCGTGTTCTTTTGTTTTTCGTATTTTGTGTCAATGGCTGTTGGTGTCCTTTTTTGTTCTTTTTTGCTTTTTCTGCATATCTTATCGTTGTGCTTGGTGGTATGGTGTGATCTATGATTAATGTTATTGCTTTGTCCTGTTCACCTAGGTTTGTTTAATGTGTTGTACAGATACTCTTATTATGTACACTTTTGGATTACATTAATTTGGTATATTATACATAGTTGTCCTATATAATTTTTTTATTGTTTTTCTTATACTATGGTTATAAGAGGTACTGTTGGCATATGTTAAGATTTCTATGTACTGTAATTGTACTGTTTTTATGCCATCTACTTTTCTAATTACAGTTGTTTACAATCATGCATCCTTCACTTTCTGTATTTTTATGGTATAATTTGTGTCTTATTGTGATTATTTGTGTTCTATGTTCTTTGCCTGACACGCATTTCTTGGGGATCGGGAACTCGTCAGGCTTTTCATTAAAGCCTTTTTCCCTGGCTCCATATCATCTATTTGCAGTGAACTATGGAGACATAAGTTACTTTTTATATTTCATCCCATCTACTTCATAAATTTTGGTTTGATTTCTGCAAGCTTTTTAAATTGTAGTTGATGATATCTTTAAAATCAAATCAAATCAAATCAAATCATATATTCCTTTGTAAGTGAAATTGCATATCATGGCGTTAGTCACAAGGGATTTACTTTAGGACAAATACAGAAAAAAGTTACTTCCAGTATTTTATATGACGCGAAGATGAAAATGAGCGTAAGCTGTTACTTTATTTCTCTACATGTCTCCCTGCAGCGGAGAGATTAGGTTGGTGGATTTCCGAGGTAGCGTATTCTGCAAAACTCTCAGTTAAGGCATGAGCTTTATGTTTCTCCAGAGGTTCTTTTTCTTTTCGTTTTCTGGAATCCTTGGTCCGAAATCAGGAATGGACACTCCTTCCTAATCCTAGTGTTCAGGGAGAGGTCGCGGGCGCAACCAAATGAAAAAAATAAGAACTTGAAGATATCAATATGCGCTTTGCACTATGTTTAATTAATTATTGTTGCTGTGCATCTTTCTTGACGGTAGTACAGGAAATCCCAAGTAAAAAAAATCGATGTAATGAAAATGGGTAAACGAAAGTAGCCAAAAACCCTGTTAAAATCTGATTAGCGTTACTTGATGCTGTTCCATAAAGTAACGCAACAATAATTAATTCCATTGTTACTCAACAACATATTTTACGGAACTATCGCCGAACATTATTTTATCCCGTTTTACATAAACGTAACAGTATCTCAGGGAAATATGCAAAAATTACGATAACCTTATGGTAAATGTGATAATAGCCATTACAAATATACATTTTTGATGATATGAAAACGGTGCGTCGTAGCGAAATTTGGCTTTCTCTCAACCGCCTTTCCCTCAGCCTGTTTACATGCTATTTTTTTTTTTTTTTTTTTGATGGGAGGTTTAACGACCACCGTGAGCAACTCAATGGGCTATAAGCAGTCGCCCGTCCCTAATTTAGGGTCACTGGTTCCAGGGAAGGGAGAGAGAGCCAGTGCTGTAAAACAAACACAACAACCATGCCTCACCGGGATTCGAACCCGGACACCTTACGGACGAATGATCAGAGGCCATCGCTTAGACCACTGCGCTACCGGGGCGACATTACATGCTATTGACGAGAGCTTTAAAATGCTGTATGTATATCACAATAACCTGTAGATGTCCTAGAAAAAAGTTATCATTCCCCCCTCAGTATTGCATTTATGATTCAGCTTTTCTTTCTATCTTGAGGTCATATTTTAGCTTAAGCATGCGCAGGTGGTTGTTTTACGCTTGTGCCAGGCTCGTTCCTTGCGTTTATCTAAATCTGAATAATACATAATAATAGGAATAAATATTGTTTTTGAAAAACTAAACTGTCGAAATGCTTACTATTTCCGCTGCCGTCGTTTAAGAAATATTTGCTTTTATGGCTCACATGTATTTTCGTTCATTGATTTTACCACTATAACATTCATTAACACCCCTGCTTAAGTGCCGCGCGGATGGCTTAGTGGTTAGTGTTTCAGACTGTCGATGCTGGGTCCCCAGGTTCAAGCCTGGGCTGATCTTTCAGAGATGGTGTGAATTACTAACAATCGCTGAATATCGGACGAGCACGTAAAGTGACGGCCCCCAGGCTGGACCCACTGGCAAAATGGGTATCCTTTCCTATGTCCCCCCTGAAATTCTCTCACCCATCTATGTGCAATATCGTACTTGTACGGTGGCGCCATCTACTGTACTCCAATCTCACTACAAACTGTTCTGTCAAAGTCGCTAGACTTGCTCTCATTCCTTCCGTTTCTGTGTCCTGCCCAAAAGGCGATCTCGCTGTAGGTGGCTGGGACCTAAACTCTACTCCCTGTGGACGGAAGTCCTACATAAAAATGACAATCCAGCGGAAAACAAGCACTCTTCAAATATTGCTGGAGAAGAAGTTAAGGCCCCGTGAGACGTAACTAGCGCCGCTATATCTTAAGAGATATAAGTCAGTGAGCAGAAGCAACATACAGGTTGATGCCGGAGCAGACTGCGCATGCATATTTCTGTTGACTTCAATTATTTGGGTAAAGAACAGTCAGCCGAGCTGCTCACAGCACGGGATTGTTACATTCTCGGTGGCATAATCAGTTCGCAAATCGGATATCTTATTTTTGTTACCCCAATCGGGTTAGTTGACGCTTTTGTTTGTTCTTCAGTTTTTCAGAAACGTTTTCAGTAATGCCAAATACTAGAGAATGTCTGCGTTTTGTACAGATCCTTAAGACTAACTATAATATTTGCTAAAATTTAATTTAAATAGCAATACTAATTTTATCGCATATTTATCTCAACAAAATAGGGGATGGGCGGGATATAAGAAAACAACAACAACAACAAAAAACTGCTCTAAGCAAATAGTCATCAGATTGGAGGAAACCATCGTGGATCAAAGAAAAGCTTCACTGCCGAAGTCCCCCTAACGTGCTTTGCTCCTGAATGTTAACTTTCCCGCAAAATATATTACCTCTTAAGATGTGGTGGCGCTGTTGTCGCCTGTTTTACGTTATCTCTATGATAGTTGGCCTTCTTCACGTGAAGCTTTATATTCTTTGGCACAATATCAGGAATAAGTAAACCTTATTGTGTGTTGTTCTGATTCAGTTTCGCTTAGTATGCACTGGGCTGTGGCTCGGTGTGGTCGTAAGTGACGCAAATAAATTGCAACGCTTTATACGTAAATAAATGTATACTCTGGAGGCACTCGTTTTAATTCACATCTGCAAAGATCTTGGCACATGAAAGACGTATAGCATAAATTATTTACAAATATTATAAGGCTACTCTCTCGATTTCATCTTTTATGTTCAAATCATAGGTCATTTTTTTCAGTTTTTTAGCTTGTGTTAAGTTTCTCGTAGAAAGCAATTCCTGATATATGCAGGTGACTTGGATCTCATTCCTAGAACTTAATCAGCACTGGAAGTGGCATTTACGGCCTTGGACCATGCTAGTAAGAAAATCGGATTAGTGGTTAATAAATCAAAGAGCAAATATATGGCTTCACGAAAAGCCGTTCACTCCAGTTTGCCTTCTACCATCATGTTGGGTGGTCACACATTCGACAGGGTTGATAGCAGGGGCGGATTTCAAACTATGCGTACTAGGCGCGCGCCTAGGGCCCAAGAGCGTGAGGTGCCTCGAAAACATAATTGAATTCCGAGTTTTGTTTTCACAAACTGAGACAAAACAATTCTTAAGGCGACCATTTTATTTGTATTATCAATTAATATGTTGCTTTCTCATATTAGTAATACATTCTGTATTTTTTCTTGCTGTTGTTGATACTCCAAATTTTTAAGTTCTTATCGGTGTACTTGTTTTGAAAGGAACAATTAAAATAATTTAGCATTCCTTTTAGTTGAACAGTTTCTTTCCAACAGAACTTCATGTTTGTTTTTTTAATTTTCGAATCTGACAGCCTTTAGGGGTAAATTCATGAAGTTTACGTAATATTTAAAGTGCCAAACTTAATATCCTTTGATTTTCTATTCTCAGCAAATATAATTTTTGAAATATCTCTAAAAACAAAAAAAGTTCAATCTGCACGGACAGACAAAGTAATTACATTAGCACTGTTTCTTACTAAACGTTCTAATAATAGAAAGATAAAATGGCATTTTAAGAAAGGTAAAAACATTTTTCTTGACTTTTTTTTTAATCTGATAAATGAAAATTTCTTAAGTGATCAGATGGGGTGGATGGAGGGGTGGGGTGTGGTGAGGCTTAATCGTTTAGCACCTACGGTTCTGAAAGTCGCCGCTGGATGACAGCTTTAAATAATTGGGTTCTACGGTAATTTACACCAATGATGTCTCAACGGAAATAAAAACCCGTCTCATGGCAGCAAATAGAGCATTCTATGCCATGGGGAAACTGTTGAAATCTCGATTCTTATTTCCAGCAACAAAGTTAACCATCTACAAAACTTTAATAAGACCTGTGCTTACATATGCCTCAAAAACCTGGGAACTGACTGCGAGAAATAAACGAATGTTGGATACATTTGGAAAAAAATTCTCAGAAAAATAATTGGCCCTGTATGAAATAAAGGATTAAACTTCATTTATAAAGACCTTACTGTTACTAAAATAATTAGGTTATCAAGAATGAGGTGGGCTGACCATGTAGTGTAGATGGAGGAAACTGAAGCTGCTAAGAAAGTATTGTTCGAACTTCCTGAAGTGCACAGAAGACGAGGAGGACCAAAAACCAGGTGGATAGATGGAGTAGTGGAATACACAAAAAGTCTTGGCTGCCACAACTGGAAAATAATGGCCAAAAATAGAGAACAATAGGAAAAACCTATTTAGGAGGCCAAGGCTCACACTGAACTGTAGAGTCAACAAAAGACAAAGGTAAAGGTAAGGACACTTAATCACCATTTTATCTCCAATTGTTACATGACACTTATATTTTACTGGAGATATATTATCGTCATTTTTCAGAGAATGCACATTTTCCGGACTCCGGCAAAGGGTTTCCTGACGTATCAGAAAGCAAAGTGCTATTTTTGATCGGATACTAAATAAATACACATTTCTGCGCATTTGTCCTTTCGATCAATTATTTTTAAGTGAGCTGAAAATCGTTTAAAAATTGCAGATCATGAAAAAAAAAACCTTGGGAAATACACAGATCCCATCCACACTCTATTTTCATTTATTCATAAAAATAACGATACAAAAGGCAATGTAATATCCGAAAGCATTTTAACACCTCCATTTAAATAATATGAATATCACCTCTGTTCTCTAAACCATAATCTCCAAGACACGTTAGGTTTAATGATGTTTGAAGGAAGATTACTTCAGTACGTTCAATAATAGCTTGCGAAAGATTATCGTGTTTTTCAAAGGTTTGACAAATTAAATGCGAAGACATTTATCTTTCTAGGTTTCGAAAGGATCTTAAATAAAAGAAGGAGAAACGAAGCCTGCACCTGATAGAAATCTGACATAAATAAACAGAATTCCATATTGCTCTCTAAGAGATGTTGGAAATTGTTTTAGGAGCACCTCATAAACGAGGCCTCTCTCAACAAGAAGACTGATGTAAAGAGGGTAATTTGGGATGAGGAAGAAAACTACCTTTATCGTTTGACAAAATGACGCTGTGATGGCCTTTACTGCTCTCAATATATCACTTTTCACGAATCCATAATGCTCCGTAAATAATACCCATAAATCACTTTCCGTAATTGCGCATATTACTCCTGCTGATCTCATTACTAATGGACAAAACAAGAAGGCGTCTTCATATCACAGAAAGATGTAGTTTCGTCTGTTCCTGTGCTTAAAAGTATTTATTCTCTTTTGGGAATCTCGTTTTTCCTACGCAGTTTCTCTTGATTTTTTTCTCTTTTGAGTACGACCCTTCTTGAATTTTATCGCTCTTCTGCAAAATATGGATTATGTTCTAGTGGGGAAAAAATAACTGTAATCATTACATCATACGCAAGATTTCTTCTTCAGATTTAACACCAGATTTCGTAATGTTATTTTAAATACACCAGACGGTGAATACTGAAGAGATACTTATAGAATATTAAATCCGTTTATTTTTGTAGCGTAATAAGCATAAAGATTCACCAAGCTTTTGCATTCCACTGGAAAGGCTTTTTCAAGGCAATGGTAGACATAAAAATGCGAGGAATTAGAACACTTAAGGAACAAATATGATTTTTTGTAGATAACGTGGGTGACATCACGAGCATATTACATAATTTTGCATTAACAATTTTACTGTGTGCAGCGATGTGTTTCCATCTTTTAACAAATTAAAAGGGACTGCCATTAGGGTAATAGTCGAAATCCTCTCCAGCAAACAAGCATGTGCAATGTTATGGTTACGAATGGTTTGGTATACGTTATTAAAAAATGGAAACACATCACGGCACATCGTATAATTGCGTGATAAAAATTCTTGTAATATGAAAAGCAAGGATATTCAGAGTATAATAAAATACTGGTTTTCACTAATTAACGGCCTTGTGTCTGTTCGGACAAGTTGTCGGAATATTTTGTCAAAAGTAGGTAAATATTACAATCACATTTCCATATAGATATTAGCCACCTAGACATCCCGGTATTTGTTTTGAACAAGATGCAGTAACACAGGCTGAAGATAAACCTTATTCAATGATTTGATGCGTGTAGTGTAGTTTGCCTCCTGTCAATATTTCCATTTTTTTTTTCTTTGACTTACTCTATTTGTGTCATAATGCGTATCATTTTCTTTAAGGTTCGTGGTAATCGCAAGTTCTGCTGACGGTTTTCGTTCAAAAGCAAACAAACAAAAACATAATTTATGTTTTGAAAATTCGATATAATAGTGCGCTTTACTTTTATAAGTAATGAAAGAACCCTTAATACACACGGTCGTATTAAAATAACATGATAACCCCCAGAATCACAGTGTACCCGCCCAGGCGCGTCACGGAATGCACGTGACCAGGTCGACCACACGGAGATATAAGCAGCCGACCAGCACAGCTGAGCCATAGTGCGTAGCGTGAGCACCCTGGGCAGCGGTAGAAAGTTGACGTACATTCGAAAAACAATGTATATTGGCTACCGCGCATCTCCGTAACAGCAACCTTCTCGGGCTTTTCGCGAGCTGCTATAGTAAGGGTGTACCAAGAATGTACCGCTGGAATACCGAGTACCTCATGACGTCATAACTGTAGAGTCCCAAAGGCCATCGACCCCAGAGGAGTACGTCGCCACCGTCGACTAGTGAAGGGCAATCGACGCGCAACAGTGCAACAATTGACCACGTAAATGAACGCGCGGACACACAGGTACGTGCTCCAGATATCAGTAGAGGGAATCCTGTTGCCCATGCGTCCCCGGCGTCGACGCTGCGTGATGGCGCCCATGTTAACCCAAGTCCATCGGCAACGACGCCTACAGTTCGCATGGGATAATCGTCACCATACAGTGGAAGAGTGGAAAAAGGTTACCTTCTCCGACAAATCGAGGTTCCTACCCCAAAGGGCGGTGGTGGATACGGCGTCAGACACTCTAGGACCAAAACCCAGAAACGCTAGTCTGTCAAGTACATGCCGGCGGTGGCCGTGCGCATGTCTGGGGAATGATTTCCTGTTATGATTTGGCACCGCTGGTACCACCGCATGTGTCTCTGAACACCAATGGCTATCTCTCCATTTTTCGCTTCCCACATGCATCCCTTCATCATGTTGGACGTCTACCCTGATGCTGATGGTGTCTACTAACAGGACAATGCATCCTATCATATCGCTAAGCGAATGCGTGACTGGTTACAGGAACACGACAGCGATGCCTCTGCGTGACTGGTTACTGCCGACACAAAGCGATGTCATTTTCGGGACCACCGTACTCTGCTGCAGTCCGAATAGGCACGTGTTCCTTGTGCAACCTTTCAGGCCCTCATTGCGTTCATTACACGCCGTTTCGGCGCTGTTATCCTGGCCGAGGGTGGTTATTTCCCTTATTAGATAGGTGGTCATATTATTCCGATACGACTGTGTATCTCTTTTTGATTTTGTAGAAATCAAAAGACCTTAAAAAAAACACGTTACACGAATTAGAATTCAAGAATTCTGTAAAAACATTGCTTTTTCTGTTAATCTATTCTGGTGTATTTGTTAACAAGATTTCTATTATCATGATGCTGTCTAATTTATAATTTATTTAATACTGTATGAACAATTTCAAAAGTAGATTTTTTTGCCGATTAAATGTTGGGATATTGAAGAAAACTTCAAATACTTAAAATATGGTAATTGGTTGGTTGATTAATGTTTACTGGTACGAGGACCTTTAAAGGTCAAAGCGCACCAAGTACTGTATTTAAAAAAATATTTACAAAATAAAATTAACAGATGATAATGATATAAAAAACGCACAAGCGGTGTGAAAGGCCGATTTAACAACAACCCATTATATACAACAATACCGGTGCAATGACTTATAAGATTTAACATAACGAAACCAATATTATAAGTAGCAAACGATGACCAGATAAAACACAGCAATAGAAGGTGTAACAATGATGAGATAAAATATTATACAAAAGGTGAAAATGGCAGATGAAAAAGAAACAAACTGTTCAAAAAGAACGAAGAAACAACAAAGCAGAAGACATCAATCACACTGCTCGTTTAAAAGACGACTCAAATACGGTGCAATATAAAATTTATTAATCAAAATAATCACCGCCAGCACACTTTTACCAAGAGAGTCACTTCTACAAATTCTATATGCAATCTCGTGAAATGATGTTGAGCTTCAGGTTGCTATTTACTCATTAAATGTGGTCTTGACTGATGTTTGATTAGGAAATGATTTGCCTTGCAGAAAGCTGTCCAGTTGCTTGAAAGGTGCCCATTGTCCTCGGTTGGGGCAGTTTCTGGATCGTTTTTCGCGCAACGTGGGGACTCGCGTTCTCATGGGAAAGTATGAGCCCATGGCGATTGACTAATGCCATCTCTTTGGTGGATAGTTTTCCGTCCAACATTTTAAATTCTTGACAATTCATGCACGCCGTGATGGTTTGACCCGGTTGTAAGAATAAAGTGTCAATCACACCAGAGTCAAACTATCAAACACTGACCATACTCTTCTTTGGATACAGTACCGGCTTACAGGAACTGTCCACATTCTTCGGGGAACCATCCACCTTCTTCGCTGAACCTTCTACCTTGTTCGGGGAACTTTCCATCTTCTTCGGAGAAATGTCCACGTGCTCTGAGGAACCGTCCACCTCCTTTAGTGAACTGTCCACGTTTTTCGGATAACTGCCCATATTCTTCGAAGAACTGTCCAAATATTTCGGGGAAATGTCCACAATTTTCGGAGAATTGTCGACATTCTTCTGGGTTGTTTTTGCTCATTCCCCGCAGTCCAGCCATTGCGACGAACATCTACTATTGTCATAAAATATCAATTTCTCCTCACAAGTGACGAGACGCTTCAACATACCGCTCTTTCGGTTGCACATTAACAGAGGAGGCCAACAACGAGTTGTCATGTTCTCGTGCATTTCCGTCAAATCATGTGGGACTCATTTATTATTCTCCTTCATTTTAACAACGGCCGTTAAATGTTTGAAGATGATCATATAGTATACTGCAAGCTATTATCCAAGTTCTTACCCCGCTTGATTTGTAATCAAGGTCTCCAACAAGGCATCATCGATAGCTCCTTCTAGTTTACCGCGTGGAACATTTTCAAGCCTGATATCATCAGACCGTAGCTTTACCAACGTTTTGTTTTGCGTTCACTAAGCTTTCCTTCCGCAAATGTTTTATTGTTATTGCCGGCTGACCACGATGCACGATGTCTAAGTTTAAACTAATATAGTAAAATGACAAGAATTATGTTTTAATCTTTTTCATTGTAGCATATTTCTCCTGGAACTGTACCCTTTCGCAGTTAAACTAAAACAAGTTAGTAAAATCATGCAATGCATTGATTATGATACGCTTTCCAACATACCAGAAATCATTCCTCAAGTTATCACTCAAGTAATGAGGATAATGGCTGTGGAATAAATCTCGCTCCTGTGCTCTGACCTTTGATCCCATTTCGATGATATTTAACAGAACCGGTTCAGTATACCTCCGAAATAACATGATAAAGTTTTGTCGCAATCGAAGTATTTTTACGTAAGTTATGATGCATAAGGGATATGAAATAGACCCCGCTCCTGTGTCCTAACCTTTGACCTCGTTTCGCCAATTTTCAATACAATTCGTCCCCAGGCAGGCCTATACAACTTATTAACATTTCATCCAAATCGAAGCATTTTAACGTAAGTTATGATGTATAATAGCGATGCAAGTGATTCCGCTCCTACGTCCTGACCTTTGATCATATTTCACCCATTTTCAATAGGGTTTGTCCACTGGGCGTCCCCTGCCACATACTAAACTTTCATCGAAATCGAACCTTTTTTTACGTTAGTTATGACGCATAAGAGCAGTGGAATGGATCCCGCTCCTATGCACTGAGCTTTGACCCCATTTCGTTCACTTTTAATAGGGTTCCTTCCAAGATGCTCCCCTACCACATACTAAAATGTCGAAGACATCGAACAATTTTTACGCGAGTTATCGAGCGGACGGGCATTCGCACACACGCGTAACGTAATTATGCAGATGGGAATCATGACCATCTGCTCGCAAGAGTGTGACGTCATCAAACTTTAATAGGATCCACACAGAACGCGTGACGTAATGAGGCGGATGGCGTGACCGCGCGTCAACTTCTAATGGGACGACGCCATGACACCACACTAAAAACGTGGTAATTCGGGGTGGTTAATTAACCCACTAAACAAATATTCCTAAAGTCGAGATCAAGCTAAATCGATTTCTAGTACCAGAAAACGGTAGGTTAACGACTTTCATCAAAATCCTTAGAGCTGTTTTCAAAATAAATAATCCTTTAATAGTATATGGGATAAGGGCGATGGAATGGATCCCGACCCTATGTCCTGACCTTTGACCCCATTTCGTCCATTTTCAACAGGGTTTGCCCCAGGTAGTTCCCTACGACATACTAAAATTTCATCGAAATCGAACCACTATTGCGCACGTTATGACGCGTAATGGTAATGGAATTCATCCCACTCCTATGTCCTGACCTTTGACCCCACTTCACTGATTTTAAATAAGGTTCGTCCCCAGGTGGTTCCCTACGACATACTAAAATTTCATCAAAATCGAACCATATGTACGCAAGTTATGACGCATAAGAGCATGGAATGGATCCCGCTCCTCTGCCTGACCTTTGACCCCATTTCACCCATTTTCAAAACGATTCGTCCCCAGGTGGTCCCCTACCACATACTAAAATTGCATCGAAATCAAACCATTTTTACGTGAGGTATCGTGCGGACAGACAGACGGACAAAGCTGGAACATATACGCTTCTTTAACCAACGGTTGGAAAGCGTAAACAATAACAAAATTCTTGAGAGTAATGCCGCTCTCAATATGACCAGTGCTTTACAGCAGTGAGGAAGCTTAAAATTTATTTACATATCAGAAGTCAGACGGCCTTCCCAGTGGCGCAGATTTGTAAGCTCTAGCTTCTGATCATTCGTCTGAGATAGAACCGTGTTCGAATCCCGATGAGGCATGGATGTTTTGTTTGTCTTACGCCACTGGCTCTCTTAAAACCAGTGGCCCAAAATTAGTGGCGGATGAATGATTACAGTTCATAGAGTCACCCACGGTGGTCGTTAAACCCCCGAACAAAGAAAGAGTTACAACCAGCGATGTTTTAATTCCGAAATTAACCGCAAACTGCACGAGCCTGCAAAGTCCGATATCTAACCACTATACCAAATACTTTTCCTGAATTTATTACGGTACGTGAGATACAGATACGGTATTTCCCACTCAGCCTAATTTCCTTGGCAATACAGTCGCTGTGAGCTAAGTTAGCTAAGCTACTTCGGAAAAATTTAATCTATGAAATGCATCTATTTAAATTCTAAAGTTCAAAGTGGTTAGTAATTTTTGAAGCGAACGTTATACGATTATATTTTTATCATGCAAGACAAGAATACTACTGCTTCAACGATGTCGAAACCTCTCACGGCAATCATTTACTCGTTTCGGAACAAATGGAAAAACGGTGACATTCCCTGTTTTATTCCTGACTACTTATTAGCCCAAGTTATTAGATCTGTAATGGCCTTTTTCTTTCCTGATGCACTTCACAAAATCATTTCAACTTTTGCATGATTTGTTTATCGGATTGGTCTCTTTTAAAACGACCTCTTATGTATCATTATTCTAAATCTTTTTACCCCAAATGCTCTTTCGGATAAAATAAACTGATTAAGCTTGATGAAAATTACTCTGATGTCTTCCAATATTCAACAAATCGTTTTAAGGACAGCACATAAAGCTATACCTCTTTTTCAGCAAAATGGAATGCAATCCGATAGTTAAATTTACTACCTTCAAGTATAAAAATACTTCTTGTTTCATCTTAAATTTTGCATCTCCTTATTTCTAGAAATGAAAGGCATTCGAAATTATCCTTTTATGCATGCGAAAACTAAAATCCTTTTATGCATGTGAAATTACGATAAAAATGTAGTATAAATGCTGCAGTTCTATCCGTGTATTTAGGAATATAATTAAGACGATATACCATTTTCTGAAGTGACCTGAATATTTTTATCAAGTGTGCCCATGGATTATTTTTACATTTCGTTTAGTACTTAAAGTCTCCCTTGTAGTCTCCCTTGCAGATTTTAGAGTAAGAATCAATCTCAATTTAATGCCATTGAGTCCAAGTATGCCTTTGAAGGTATTTCTCTCACCGTCGAAACACTCATATTTTCCAATAGAAGAATTATAATACACCAACTTCAAGCCTGCTTTTGTTTACGCTTTCCAACCTAGGTAGAAGAAGCGTATATGCTCCAGCTTTGTTCATCTGTCCGTACGCCCTTCTGTCCGTACGCCCTGTCTGTCCGTACGCCCTTCCGTCCGTCTGACTGTCCGCACGATAACTCGCGTAAAAATGGTTCGATTTCGATGAAATTTTAGTATGTGGTAGGGGACCACCTCGGGACAAACCCTGTTGAAAATGGGTGAAGTGGGGTTAAACATCACGGCATAGGAGCGGGATCCATTCCATTGCCCATTATGTGTCATAACTTGCTTAAATATGGTTCGATGTCGATGCAATTTTAGTATGTGGCAGGGGACCACCTGAAGACAAAAGCTATTGAAAATGGTTGAAGTGGGGTTAAAGGTCAGGACATAGGAGCGGGACGCATTCCATTCCACTTATGCGTCATAACGTGCGTAAAAATGGTTCGATTTTGATGAAATTTTAGTATGTCGTAGGGGACCACCTAAGGACGAACCCTATTGAAAATGGATGAATGGGGTCAAAGGTCAGGACATAGGATCGGGATCCATTCCATCGTCCTTATCCTATACTATTAAAAGAACAATTCTTATATGTATGTAAATTTTATTTTGAAAAGGGCTCTAAGGATTTTGATAAAACTCGTTAACCTACCGTTTTCTGGTACTAGAAATCGATTTAGCTTGATCTCGACTTTAAGAAAATTCGTTTAGTGTGTTAAATAACCACCCCGAATTACCACGTTTTTTGTGTAGTGTCATAGCGTCGTCCCATTAGATGTTGGCGCGCGGTCCGGCCATCTGTCTCATTACGTCACGCGTTCTGTGTGGATCCTATTAAAGTCTGATGTCGTCACATTCTTGTGAGCAGATGGTCGCGATTCCCATCTGCCTCGTTACGTCACGCGTTGTGTGCGTATGCCCGTCCGCACGATATGTCGCATAAAAATCGTTCGATTTCTTTGACATTAGCATGTGGTAGGGGAACACCTGGAAAGGAACCCTATTGAAAGTGAACAAAATGGGGTCAAAGGTCAGGACATAGGAGCGGGATATTTTCCACTGCTCTTATGGGTCATAACTAATGTAAAACAGTTTCGATATCGATGAAATTTTAGTATGCAATAGGGAACCACCTGGGGACAAACCCTATTGAAAATGGGAGAAATGGGGTCAAAGGTCAGGACTATAGTAGCGGAATCACTTCCATCGCCATTATGCATCATAACGTACGCAAAAATGCTTCGATTTGAATGAAATGTTGGTATGTTGCAGGGTCTTGCCTGGGAACGAATCCCTATTCGAAATGGGCGAAATGGGATCAAAGGTTAGGACGCAGAAGCGGGATCTATTCCATAGCCCTTATGCATCATAACTTACGTTAAAATGCTTCGATTGCGACAAAACTGTCGTTAGACGGCCCTTTCGAGCTCTTCAAAATTTCCTCAGTTTGTTCGGTAAAAGTGCCTGTTTTTCCCGAATTTTGGGCTATAATCATGCGTAAGGGTTTATGCTATCTTTCTCACCATCTTTCCTAGCCGAACTGTGCATATTTACTTGATTTTCATAGTAATATTACCTGCTGACCACGCCCTACTGCGTTCTGAAGGGTGCGCCTTTACACGTTCCAGTGCCTGCTGTTCCTCTCCTGTGCACCTCGCTCAAGTAATAAGCTGTTAGCAATTTTTTTTTTTTTATTGGAGGTTTAACGACCACCGTGAGCAACTCAATGGGCTATAAGCAGTCGCCCGTCCCTAATTTAGGGTAACTGGTTCCAGGGAAGGGAGAGAGCCAGTGCCGTAAGACAAACACAACATCCATGCCTGACCGGGATTCGAACCCGGACCCCTTACAGACGAATGATCAGAGGCCAACGCCTTAGACCACTGCGCCACCGGGTCGGCGTTAGCAATTTTCCCAGCTACGTTTTCGCACCGGTAAGTGAATATTATAGCGTTATTCCTTCATATTTCATCTCGGTAGGGCCGCCCGGTGGCGCAGTGTTCTAAGCGATGGGCTCTGATCATTCGTCCGAACGTGGTCCGGGTTCGAATCCCGGTGAGGCATGGATGTTGTGTTTGTCTTACGGCACTGGCTCTCTCCCATTCCCTGGAACCAATGACCCTAATTTAGGGACGGGCGACTGTTTATAGCCTATTGAGTTGCTCACGGTGGTCGTTAAACCTCCAACCCCCCCCCCCCCCCAAAAAAAAAATCTCGGTGGGTTTGCTTACCTTCTAGCCATCGTGACTCACCTTGACTGTCTTCTGTTCTCCATCAGCGTTCCTATACGTTGCCTTCTATACTTGTGTTCCTGAGCTTATCTACCCTTCTCCCAGTTACGTCATCTTCCATTAGTGGTCCTCCGGTGACGTCATGGTCTCACAGTTGTGATTCTTCTATTGCAGCTCTACTTGTGTCGTTATTGTTTGTCGCTCAGCCTTCGTTCACCTGTTTGTTACGCCTTTCCCATTTGTCTTCCTAGCAATTGTGCATTCTACCATTGCTCATGGCTTGTGCAATATCAACAGAATATCTTCCACCACTGACGCATCAACCAGAAGTTCTGCTTTCAAAATAAACTTCAGCTCTCTTGTGTCTGCTCCCACTACCACACATTCGCCGCTTTTGCCGTTTTGCCTGGATTTCCTTTTCTCGTCAGGATTCCATTCCTACTCTTCATCTTCCTGAATCTTCGCCCCAAGGTAAGTCTCTACTAGCCTCATTAGCTTTAGGGGTGAAACATGTTGCCCTCCCCAATACAAAACTTACTGTGTACACATCAGCTCTGCATGAACTTGTTCCTCCAGATGTCATTACACACACTGCATGCAAACCTTGCTCTGTGCTTATTTATTTTTCTTCTCCCCCTCATGTTGCACGGGTTATGTCTTCTCCCATCTTTGTTGGTGATCAAAGTTTGTTCGCCATTCCTCTCGTACAGTGCCCTATCCTTGTAAGCATGTCTCCTGTTCCACCGGAAATTTCTGATGATATCCTCCTTGGTTTTCTTTCTCGTTGTGGACTTCTTATGGGTCCAATTCGTACATTACCTGCCGCATTGGACGAGCAAGGAGCTCGTCCTTATCTTAGTTTTCGACGACAGGCTCTCATCGTGTTTCCGGACGAAGATTCGATTATTTCTTGTCCTACCACATTCCAAGTAGTCTGTGGTAGACATATTCGTGCTGTGAATGTTTATACTGCTCTTCATTGCTTCATACGTAAATCACCTACTCATCTCCGTGCTTCTTGCCCGGCTGAAAACGCTGCATTATCACCTGTAACTCTTGGCTCTTCTGCTCTCACTACGTCATAAGCCAAGCCTTTTCAATCTGCACCTTTATTGTCTTATTCCACTGCGTGTAATTTACCCTCTGTACCCTGTGGGCTATTCCAGCCTCCTGTGCCACATTCTCCACCCTCTGTGGCCTTGGACGTCAGTACTTCGACAAGTTCTTCCTTACTCTCATCATACCCGGCTTCTTTCCATCGACCGCTGCTTTCCAGTTCGGGTTCACCTATTCCATCTGTGAATACTGTTCCTCTGGCCTACCCATCTTCCACTACTGCGTTTTCTCAAGACTCTTCAGTTCTTTCTCAGTTCAACAGTTTGCCGTATCTACCTGTTTATTTCATTGCACCGATCCAGGACTATTCCAGTTTGTTGCCTCCGCCTGGTTCCTTCATCGTTTTGCACCAGGATTTTTCTACAATGCATGCTTCATCTTCAGCTGCTACGATCTCCACTGTGCCCCTTGTAGACTCCCCTGCGTTTCTTCTGCAATCGCTCCTGGACTCGTCCCACTCTGGTGAGAGCACACTGGTGGTCTCCCCTCCGCCGAGTACGGAACCCATCACCGTCGGCCCGGATTTGGCTTCGGCCGTTGTTCCTTCACGCTGCTCTTCCGACCCGTCGTTACCAGCCTCGGCTTCTTCACCCATCATCTCCGCATCATATAACGACATACTAGTACGTTCTTCATTGCCCGGCTTATCTTCTTGCGCCGCCGGTTCTTCGAAACATTCTTCAACTGCTTCTTCCGCAGCTTCCACGGACACTTCTTCAGCTACGGACTCAGGTTCTGATCCAACTGAGTACTCAGATACTACTCTGCCTCCAAACTACTTAGCGCATCTTTCTGCTTTCCGAGTGTCAAATTCTTCGTGCTAAGCACCCCCATGAGACTGCTCCGGCGGATATCAAGAACGCTCTCCATTATCTCACCTTAATTAAGATCCCTGTACCATTTCGTGAGAATTGTAGCTCTCGAATCACTTATACCAGAGCTCTAGACGCCTGATGTTTTGCCAGATCGTACTTCAACCTCCCGTACACGGCAGATAGGGACTTGTCGATGGCACGGAGATTTGAACATCTGCGTCCATCCTCCAAGCCCTCTGTCACGCCTTCGCCGACAGCATCTGCAGCTCCGTCCGTGCCTTTTTCAGTTTCCATTCATCCGTCTCCGCGTCCCATTGTTGCACCACCTCCGTCCTCTGTTGTTCTACAATCTTCATCTCCGCTCGACCTGTCGTCTTCCGCTCAGCCCTCTAGTTCGGCGCCCTTAACAGGGACCATTCCAAAGAAACGTGCACGTCGCTCCTCTCAGCGCACGCGAATACGTCGTGCCAAAATCAAAGTTTCTTCAGCGGTTTGTGTTGTGTCTGTACCATGTTCTCCACTTCCACCACAGGCATTTCCACAAAACGTTGCCAATGATGATGACTTCATTGACGCCTTCACTCTTTGGGAAGAACTACATTCATCCGACCTTTACTATTTGTCTGACTTTGCACCTGCCTAGGCGTTCTATGTACTACAGTTCTGGTTTTCGGACTTGTCCTGCACCCTTCATTTGAACTTTACGTGTATTATTCATCGTGTTTATTATCTTGTTGTATTGTGCTGCTCCTGTTCTATACGAGTATGTCCTGCGTGCACACGTTGTATTGTATCTTCCTTATCTTATGCATACTTCCTGTTATGGTGTTATAATCCCATGCTCTGGCCTGTCGCTCACTATGTACTTATTGTATTATGTTGCCCCTGTTCTATAAGTGCGGCCTTCGTGCCCATGTTATCATGTTTCTTCTTACTCTGTGCATACTCCGTGTTATACCTGAGTATCGCCGGGTTTAGTATGTGCTATATTGGTTTCTCAATTTTGCTCATACTTATTCGTTTACTATAGTGACATCACCTGTAGTATGTATGTGGCCGAATTATGTATACTCCTGTTGTTTGCCCTGAATTCATATATACCATTTAGTGTATAATTCCTCATGCTTTCCTAATGTTTTCTTGTTCGCCCTCGTTTCTTGAGTGTGGCCTGCGAGCCCACGCGGCCACACTCAAGAAAGCCCATTATATATGTTTCTTTTCCCATGAATGCTCACGCAATTGCCTGTGACTTCTCCGTGCTGTTGGCTTGATATTCGCTCCTGTACTCAGCCCTGGTGTTAATGTATACACTCAGTATTTTATAATACAAGTGCCCACGATTTCTATTTTGTTATCTTTATATTTCTCCCCATGTATGCCCTATGTTTATTGCGTGTGATTTTGTCAGAGTGTCTTATGTCCTTTGCTTATGTTTTTATGCCCTATTTTATTGTATACTCCTAGTTGTACAATAAAGCGATTCTAAAAGACAAAACTTTATCATGTTATTTCGGAGGTATACTGAACCGGTTTTGTTAAATCTCTTCGAAATGGCATCGAAGGTCAGGGCACAGGAGCGAGATTTATTCCACAGCCATTATCCTCATAACTTGAGTGATAACTTGAGTAATGATTTCTGGTATGTCGGAAAGCGTATTATAATCCATGCATTGTATGATTTTACTTACTTATTTTTGAAGAAGAGCAGAAAAACGATTTCGAATGCCTTTGATTTGCAATGCATTTACATATATATATATTTACACACAACGGAAAAGAAATCCCAACACCAAGAAAGGGTTGTGTTAGATAAACGACAGTTGGTAGGCGGTGAGAGTACATCTGTAAGATGACATCTATGCAAATTTCGCTCTCGGCGCTTACGTGTGGCGCTAGTAGCACCTCAGAACATGCAAAGCAGGTTTGCTGTAAATACGCGTTGTAACGTTCGTGAGCGTTAGTTATCGTTGAGATTCGACGTAGTGTGTTGATGTTACTCAAGAATGCCTTTAAGAAGACGAAGAAGCCATTATCAACAGCTCACGGAGTTTGAACGAGGTCGTGTAATACGGCTACGAGAAGGTGAATTTTCGTTCCGCAATATTGCAAAACGACTTGGCAAGAATGTAGCCAGTGTGCATGATTGTTGGCAGCGGTGGTCAAGGGAAGGTACTGCCTCAAGAAGACCGGGTTCCGGCCGCCCACGTGGCACTACTGAGAGGGAAGACCGCCGTTTACGGCGTATGGCCGTGGCGCATCGTACCGCGTCTGAGGCAGCAATTTCAGCTGCAGTTGCCACCACAGTGGCACACCGAGCTGTTACAAATCGGTTACTTCAAGGACAGCCCCGAGCCAGACGCCCAGCAGCGTGCATTCCACTTACTCTAAACCACTGCCGTTTGCGATGTCAGTGGTGTCAAGCTAGAGCTCATTGGAGGACGGAGTGGAGATCTTTTGTGTTTTCTTATGAAAGCCGGTTCTGCCTGTGTGCCAGTGATATCCGTGTGTTGGTTAGAAGGAGGCCAGGTGAGCGCCTGCAACCAACCTGTCTGCGGCTGAGATACACTGGACCTACACCTGGAGTTATGGTCTATGGAGCAATTTTATAACAGTAGGAGCAGTCTCGTGGTTATCCCACGCACCCTGACGGCACAGTTGTACGTCGGTCTGTTGATTCAACCTGTTGTGCTGTCATTCATGAACAGCATTCCAGGGGATGTTTTCCAACATGATAACGCTCGCCCACATACCGCTGTTGTAACCCAACATACTCTACAGAGAGGTCGACATTTTGTCGTGGACTGCTAGATCACCAGATCTTTCACCAATCGAGCTCGTATGGGACATTATTGGACGTCAACTCCAGCGTCACCCCCAACCAGCATTAACCGTCCCTGTATTGACCGACCAAGTGCAATAACTATACCATCGGGATTAGAGGAAATGCTATCTCACACTCACCAACCCGCTTGGCCAGCATGGTGAGTTATGGCCAAACCCCTCCAAAGCCGCCCCGGTGGCGCAGTGGTCTAAGCGATTGCCTCTGATCATTCGTCCGTAAGGGGTCCGGGTTCGAATCCCGGTGAGGCATGGATGTTGTGTTTGTCTTACGGCACTGGCTCTCTCCTTCCCTGGAACCAGTGACCCTAAATTAGGGACGGGCGACTGCTTATAGCCCATTGAGTTGCTCACGGTGGTCGTTAAACCTCCAATCAAAAAAAAAAAAAAAAAACCTCCAAAATGGCTCCACAAATTAAATCTTGGCCCTTAGTCTCCGGCAGCTGGAATGTAGTTGGCCAAGGCAGCGGCCAGTGCGACATGAAGGCAGAGGGTGATAAGAATCCCCGGAGGACCGGACTAGGCTGCCATCTGATGCTGACCTTGGCTACGCATAATGGACGCTCCCGATCTTCTGATTCAAGGCTTCTTGAATTGGAAGAGGAACTACAAAAGATCAAGTGGAACATCGTCAGGCTAAGTGAGGTAAGGAGAAAATCTCATTGAACTGAAAAGTGGACATCTATATTACTATCGTGGGACAGATACTGTCAGAACTAGTGGTGTTGGATTTATAATAAACAAGGAACTGAAGGATAAAGTTGTAGAAGTTGAAAGTTCCTCTGACAGAGCTGCACGACTCGTTATCCAACTCTCGAAAATATACCAGGCTCAGATTATTCAAACTTATGCACCAACCACAAGTCATCCTGAAGAAGAAATTGAAGAATTTTATGAGGAAATTCGTCATCTAAATAATAAAGGTAAGCAACACTTGAAGATAGTTATGGGAGATTTCAATGCAAAAATAGGGCAACAGCAACAGAATGAAACTTCAGTAGGTAAATTCGGTCACGGCAACAGAAACCAGCGTGTAAATACTCTCGTTGAGTTTGCAGAGGCAGAAGGGTTTTTCATCTTGAACTCCTTTTTCAAGAAAAAGCCACACAGGAAATGGACATGGAGACATCCAAATGGGACGACAAGTGAAACTGATTTTATTATGTGTAACAAAAAAATCGTCATAGAAGACTGCAGTGTGCTAAACAAGTTCAACACAGGTAGTGACCATAGATTGGTGAGATGTAAGATGCACTTCAACACTAAACTCGAACGTGGCCAGCTCATAAGACGAACAAAATGTATTGACATAACCAACCTTAAAAAACACCATAATACCTTCAAGTTGGAACTGAAGAACAGATTCTCTGCTTTAGAAGGCCTAACATCGGAAGAAGTGGATATTTCTGAAGTTAACAGAAAAGTAACCAAAGCTCTTATGGAAACAGCAACAAAATTAGCTGGGTCTAAGAAAAAGTTGCATGTGAACAAATTATCAGGAAAAACCAAAATGTTGATGCAAAAAAGAAGAGAGATGAGGACAACTAAAGAAGATGTGACTTCCAAAGTGGAATATGTAGAGCTATGCAAGACAGTACGGAAAAGTATCACTGAAGACGTAAGGAAATTCAACTGTGAACTAGTAAGGAAAGCAATTGAAAACAACCAAAGCCTAAAGATAGCAAAGGGACATCTCAGTAAGGGAAGAAAACAGATTATGGCACTGAAAAAAGAAGATGGTTCTGTAACAAGAAATAGAGGTGAAATTTTGACAAGAGTGAAAGATTTCTACTCCAAATTATATGAAAGGGATGATACATGTACTCCAGACATCATGAAAAGGTACCAGAGTTCTTCCAGTCCTCCCAGCAGAAGTTGCACATGCCATCAAGAACATGAAACGGGGAAAAGCTCCAGGAGAAGATGGAATTACTGTAGACATCATACAAGAAGCAAGTGGAGAATTTGAAACAGTACTCGCCCAAATTTTCACTCGATGCCTTAATGAAGGGAAGATATACTGAGGATTGGAACAACGCTACAATGATCCTGCTACATAAAAAAGGTGATATTGAGGATCTCAGGAACTACAGACCTATCAGCCTCCTATCAGTGGTTTATAAAATCTTCACTAATGTTCTTGCACACTGCTTGAAAGTAACACTGGACATCATGGCTCAACCAAGATAACAAACAAGCTGGATTTAGGAGTGGCTACAGCACAATAGATCATATCCACGTACTGAGAGAACTAATTGAAAGAGCGAGGGAATATGAACTTCCATTGTGCATGGCTTTTATCGAATATGAAAAAGCCTTTGATTCGGTGAAATCATCAGCAGTTACAATGGTTCTGAAATCCTGCGGTATTGAAGATGCATACATTAATATTATTAATAACATCTATGAAAATGCAAGTGCAAAGATTTGGCTGTTTGAAAATACAACACACATAAAAATTGGAAAGGGTGTAAAACAAGGTGACACCATATCTCCGAAGCTCTTTAATGCCACATTGGAAAATGTCTTTCAATCACTGAACTGGGAAAACAAAGGAATAAAGATTAATGGAGATTATCTAACCCGCCTTCGTTTTGCTGATGACGTAGTCATTTTTGCAACTACCCCATCAGAGCTGCAGAGTATGATCCAGGAACTTGCTGACAAGAGTAAAGAAGTGGGATTAAAAATGAACTTTCAGAAAACAAAAGTGATGTTCAATGCTTTTACAAGAAATGAAGATTTATCGATTGATGGAGAAAAGCTGGTGATAATAGACACGTATGTTTATCTTGGACAGCAGATATCAAGTGAGGGTCACATTGATGAAGAAATTAATCGGCGTACAAAACTTGGCTGGAGAGCTTTTGGAAGAAACAGCATAATTTTCAAGAGCAATATGCCATTATGTCTGAAGAGAAAAGTGTTTGATCAATGCATCCTTCCAGTGCTTACGTATATTGCACAGAGACGTGGACCTTAACTAAAAGAGACATACAAAGCCTGCAGACAACTCAAAGCAGCATGGATAGGTGCATGCTTGGTGTAACCAGGAGAGATAAGAAGAGAAACTCGTGGATCCGAAAATTGACAAGAGTGGAAGACATAATGATCAGTGTTAAATCCCTGAAATGGCTATGGGTTGGACATACTGCCAGATAGACAGACCATCGGTGGACAGCCGGAATTTTAGATTGGATTCCAAGGAACAAGAAAAGACCCAGAAAAATACCACATGGGAAATGGGTGGATGGAATTCGAAAGTATGCGGGAGTGACATGGAGGAGACTGGCACAAGACCGACCTTTGTGGAGGAAACTTGGGGAGACCTTCGTCCAGCAGTGGATTGATAATGGTTGACAATGATGATGATGATGATGATATATATAACGCAGTGAGCAATGTAACTCAGTGAAACTATATAACGCAGTGAGCAATGTAACTCAGTGAAACTATATAACGCAGTGAGCAATGTAACTCAGTGAAACTATATAACGCAGTAAAACTACACTATGCTTAGTCTGTCCACCGTTACCAGCGGCTGTGAGTTTTCGGTCTGTACAGGAGTGAGTTTAATGGCCGTACTTCGTTGTATGTTTGTCAACGCAAACACGAATGGCTAAGTGTACCAACACGAGATTACTGTGCGCATTGTGATACTGTGTCAAGCTGCTACTGCATATGCATTCAGTTTCCTCGACGGTAATGGAACCAGTCACCGTGCCTGGTGACTGGTTACATTGCGATCGAGAAAACGGAACGCTCGTTGTTGTTTAATGCGAATAATAAGTAGTTAATTAAGGGTATGGGAAAACGACTTAGCGAGAAAAAAATATTTCCAATTTCACGCTAGAAGGACAGTGACGTTACAGACGCTACGATTTACTGTTTATTGACAAATCAAATAATTCAAGATAAATTCTGCTCAATATCCTGGCCATCACAAGAGATGGCATGCTGGAAAATGAAGAACAGCATATAAGGCGGCCGCTCGAAGGATGTCGCCGTCGCTGTCGACCACTTCTGTTCTGATGTTGACCACTTCGTGTTGTTTCATTATCAGATCGGAGAGGGAGCATATGCTGTGCCGATAAACTCTGTCTTGCAGGTGTCCGCAAAACCAAAAAATACAAGGCGTTAGGTGATGTGAGTCAGCTGGTAATGACTATGAAAACTCTAGAAAAATTATTCGTTTATTGCAAAATGTTCCACTAAACAATCCCTCTGGTACTTCTCTGTGTAAGGGTGAATTAAATGCTTATCCTGTCGATACAGGCAACTGCAATTTCATCAACGACATTTCTGAAAACTGGCAGGCGTCATTTTCCCGAGGCTATATCCAATTCTACGGGGTCTTCAAGCTTCAGTACCATCTTAATCAACGCAACATGTGTAAGACGTCATATCCATAATCCTTTTATTCGTCGATACTAACGCAGTGCCCTACTGGCATTACCCTGATTTTGATAACAATGGTTTACCAATAGTGCTTTCTTATTCTGCAAGAGCCGTAATGACTACCGGCAGCTTGATCATTGGCGTTTTTATCTTTCTATACATATCTTTAATTACAAACGACTTTTTTTATGTTTTAAGCAAAGTCAAATGAAACATGAGTTTTGTACATTGCTTCTAAAGCGTGCTATTTGGAAGCAACGGCTCTATTATTTTCTCTCTTTTTCGTGTTTAGGACCATCACACGGATCTAAAGATGTAATATACTATAACAATGGGTTCATGTGTTTTAGCAAGGGTAAACATTAATAACTTTTTTGAACATTTGATAATGCAAAATCGTTTCCTTTCTCGTTAGCACTTGGGAAGAATTGGAGATTGGAGACGGTACCTTTCACATTTCTTTGCTGGCAGTGTTAATGAGGCAGGACCCTCTCTTCCTCTTCTGAACGATATTACTGTTATATCCAACGGATTCACGCAGTTCAATTTTTATGGATTTATGGCACCGAGAAGTGAAGGGATAACGATGCTATCTTTGTAGGGAGAGTATGAAGTAGTTCTTATATCTTCATTTTAATGAAAGAGACCTAAGGTTTTTATAGCCAGGGATTCGTCATTGTGTACAGTGAAGTAAATTGGCTTCCCTGGTAGCACAATGATCTAAGTGAAGGCTACTGAATATTCGTCCTAGATGGGTGCGGGTTCGAATTCCGGCGAGTTAAGTGCACTCTGTTTGTGTTCCGGCACATAGTCTTAATTCCCTGGAATCAGTGACCCTACGGGAGAAGAAGACGGGAGACTGCTTAAAGCCCACTGAGTTACTTGCAGGGGCCGTTAAACCAGCAGACAAAAAATATTAATGAAGCGGCGCTAATTGGTATCGAAAGTGAAAGAGGCCTGCCCGGGGTCGCTGAAAGGGGTTATTGGAAAGTTCTAACTCGAAACTTTTAGATTTCCTTACGCGAAGGTCTAACGAGCACATGTGATAGGGCACTAATCCCCCCACCCAGTGAACAACCTTGTAACAACTCTCTCGATCCATTTTTTTGTACCACGGGTTTCAGGGGAGGAAAGGAATCATTCCAGTGAGACAAACACACTCCCAAAGCCTTCATTTGGGGCCCGAACGTGAGCCGAACTGGCACTACTAAATAGAAGACTGGGATTCCAACCACTAGAATGGAAGGCTGTGTTGCCCCGTTGGTTATTCAGAAAATATTTGCAGAAAGGACATTTATAGTTACATCTTATGAAAGCTAGTTAATTAGTAACAAAATAACCACTTCAGTGTCTCGTAAAACTGTTAAAGCTGAAGTACTGAAAACCCAGTACTAGGCCTCAGGAAAGCCGACAGACTAAAAGTTGGTCAGCACTCTGAGAATTAAATTCCATTGAATGCAGAACAATAAGTTTAGCAGTAGCTGTACTTAAGAAATATTTTAGAATAAATGTTTCCGTAATCTCCGAGAATTAAAACCCATTGAATGCAGAATAATAAATTTAGGAACAGCGGGACTTCAGGAATATTTTTGAATAAATGTTTCTACAATTTTCTTTGAGAATTAAAACCCATTGAATGCATAACAATATGTTTAGCAGCACAGGGACTTAAGAAATATTTTTTAATAACTGCTTCTATAATCTTTTAGGAACTTTTGTTCAGGTTATTTGCTGAGTCTTGCTATCAAATACAGCTTCTCTAATTTGAAATGTTTCCAGAGATTTCACATATGCTAAGGTGTTAATTGTGTGCTTCAGACGATTTAATTGTTTGTCCTTTATTTTTCTGTTGATCAACCTTCAAACCAATACAGACTTTGTTCCTATTCTTGGTCCTTATTACGAGGGTGTGAATGAAGTCTTTTCCCTTTTGCTAGGTTTTTAGTTTCATGCGACTACAGTTGCTGTGCAGGCTAACTGCACTGTAATCAAATACAGAACTGAGAGGGAAGTAATTTATAATTATGTACGTTTGAGAGATGCCTGTAATAGACGACTTGAAGTCTTTTATGAAAGTTTTACGTACCAAGGCTAGTTAACGAAAGCGCAGATTGAAATACAATGAATCCTTCTTGCTCCATGGATAGACAGCATAGGCATGCATATCCTCTCAGCTGACAGAACTTCACAACACTCGACGAGCAAAGATCTATGATTTTCCTAATCGAAAGTTGAACAGTATTCCTGCAGGCCAAAATATAATGGGAAATATGTCGATGTTCATTATCAGCACGCAAGAGGATTGTGCAAAACGCAGAATTTCAAAGACGGATCATTAATTTTGATCCACAGGGTCGCCTTACTACTAGTTCAGACGAAGGGAGAGCGAAACTCAGTATAAATTAAATGACACGCTGAGTCCCTAGGCATTTTCAGATCACAGTTCCGAACAATTGAGGTGCCCGAATTCCACTATTTAGTCGAATCAATTATCTCACCTTAACCTGGGACACATGTATTCTGTCCGTCGCGCGAGGGACATGGACAATGAGAAAATTATGAATGAAACAGAGCTTTGTCAAGTTGGAACTTAATTCCCGCGGCATTGATAACCGGCTGGCCTGCCCTTCTGTCATTCCCTATTATTTGCGGGCACAACTGATGTTTGCAACCTGTTTACTGAATCAATAAACTACTCACGCAAATCTCGATGTGAAATCCTACTCAAATTCCGAGAGGCAAACCTTTTTCTGTCTTCAAAAATAGATGTCATCTGTATTCATTTGTACGAGTAGAAGGAAAGGATTTCTCAATTTTTCTTTATTCAGATGCTAGTGTTACCGTAATTATCATATGTACTGTATACCATTACAAGATAGGCATTTTGCTGTAATAAACATTTTTTACTGCACACATATAGTCATTTACTTGAATAAAACAACTGTGAAAACTTTTACTGCGATGTCTGGAAAAAAAAGCAATAATATAAAAAATAACAAAGGTACACATAGTCTTCATCTGACAGTACTCTGATTAAAGTGATTCCCTTGCATTAATCGATCTAACTGGCATCAAATCAGTTTAATAAATCTAGTTCAAGGTACGCTATTTGCCTAAAGAAAAAAATAACCCGAATCGCCCAGAAGGAACCATCCAATCCAGGTGACTATCGGTATATGGACTGTACATGTGTAGGAAAGGAAATGATTTGCAATTCCATCGAAGTCGAGCCACTCAATTGGAAAATACAGCTATGTGAATGGAATGAGTCAATACGTTTTAGCGCCATCTCTGACCCTGATACAAGCGGCTCCTCGGCGCGACATAGAAGCATACAGTTCGCTCATATTCTCCTAAGGTACTTCTAGCCATATGGTGTCCAAATTGCGGGCCAGTTTGCCGACATTCCGGAATAGGCATTAGTTGAGTTTCATCATGTCCCAAACATGTTCGATCGGTGAGAGGCCGGGCGATCAGGTTGGCCATGGAAGGGTGTCGACATTACGAACTCAAGCCTAGGACAGCCGTGCCTTGTTGAAACATTGCTCGGTGTCACAGTGCGACTAGCCAGATCAAAATGTATTTGCACTATAACAACAGGTGCAAGTCGCTTGCTCAGCAGTACCGAAGGAGGATATTCGACATCTGTGAGCAAATGTCCTACCGCATTGTCGAATGCATTGCAAACGACGGTGGTAGTACATAGTACTAATGTAAGTTACGTTTGGGAAATAAAAGTACTAAATCCATGTCGATTGGCCCCATTCTTTGTCATTTACTGATATTTTACGAACTTTACTGCTAGCTAATATACACACATTTCTGTACATTCCTTCATGGACTCGATTTTTTTTTAAACTGAGTGCACATCTAAGGAGAGCGTGAATAAATATAACGTGAGCCAGTCGGTACATCTAACGAGAGTCTGTATACGTCCATTGAAAAAAATAACATCTAACGGGAGGAAGCCTCATACAAACGAGAGAGACCGTAACAAAGTCATACAAACGAGAGATGTGACAGACCTCGATACGGGTTGCCACAAGAACATTCACCGAAAGTTAACATGTAGCGTTAAGTTTAGAAATGTGCAACGGGAATGAATTTATATAAGATAACGGGAACTAAAAAGGGAACTTAAATTAGAGTATAAGAACAAATAACGAATTTATTTAGTGTCGGATGCTATGCTCTTACGCATAGAAAATTCAAAACATTTTGAGATAAAATTGACGCCGAATATGGAGTCTTGCTTCTGCACAATAGAATACATTGGTTGAGAGATGGAAAATGTTAAGTGAGATTTTCACCAACTTCGGAAAGAATTTTCTCGTATTTTTGAAAGAAATGAAATGTGATAATCATCTAACTAAAAATAGCAGTGATGTCGACTTTTTTACCTCACTAGTTTTTCCAACAAAAATCTCTCGGCATTTAAAAGCGCTGAATATTTCTCTGCCAAGATATATGTAATATATATTTGCAGTCATATAACTGGATTTTGTAAGAAGCTGCCATTGTTAAAATCAAATCTAGGTATGCTATTATTGTCATATGTTCACTATATTCCATGTAACCACTTCCTTCAGAAAACTTGAAAACTTTCATTGTCCTGGAGAGGGAATCGAACCCGGATCTATCGATTTCTGGTTGAGCATGCCCAGGACAAGGGAATTCTAAAAACTGAACGTAGATATCTGAGAACCTTGAGATTGCGCTAGTCGAAGCTATTCCCGCCCCATTGTAGCGTCTCGCGACCTTTTCTCACATCCAGGGTAGAATGTAGATCACAAATTCCAGTGATGATTGTATATGACGTTATCACTTGAATTTGCGACCTACATCCGATCCTGGATGTGAGAAAAGGTCGTGTGACGCTACGATGTGGCGAGAATAGTTTCGACTAGTGCAATCTGAAGGTTTTCAGATATCTACGTTCAGTTGCTTACAATTTCCTTGTCCTGTGTGGTGGGACGACTAGCATGCTCAAACCCGGAAATCTGGAGATGCGGGTTCGATTCCCACTTCAGGACAATGAAAGTTTTCAAGTTTTCTGAAGGAAGTGGTTACATGGAATACAGTGAAAATACGCCAATAATAGCATTACAATGCTTACCATGTATTTATGAAGAATTATTTCTTCGGGAGAAATTCGTTTCAAAAATCTAGATAGATCATTTTTCCTTAATCTAGGACAAATCTAGGAACAAAGAGATCGCCCCACTTCAAATCCTACGAGGAACTTTCCCGTGTAATGGCAATACTTGGTGAACCTGTAGATTTTAAGTAGGTAGTTTCTCCTCAGCTAGACATCGTTACTAATAATTTTGATGAGAGGAAAAACAATTTGATAAACTCAAAGCGTTTGTTTTGAAATCCATGAAATTTTGACAATGAAACCACAAACCCCATTTATTAAATGGAATTCTGTGAAATCCAAGCAAATGGATTTATTAGAAACACTAGAATGGAATTATTTAAACATTTGTTTCCCAGAGAAACACCCAATTATAAGCGAATTGGGATTAAAAGTTATTTCAATGCTTGGAAGCTCTATACCCTATGTGGAACAAAGTCTTCGCACACCCGTTCCGCAACAAAAATGGAGCATTCCAAAAAACCACGTGTGCCAGATTTTTCCTTTAAACTGCAGGTAAGCTCTTCAGACGTCGTATCGTCCGTTATCACTGATGAGGACTGCCTCAGATCTCTTAAGACTCTTTGTGTTCCTCGCATTAAAGCCATCAGGACGCGTGATCCAATGAGCCGGAGTCTGACGGGTTTTCTCTATGTTTTATTATACAACTTAATACCGTGGTCATTCAGATAAAATAAAAGCTATTTGGGAGTTCAATTTTTCTAAAGCACCAAGAAGCATTCCAGCACCCAGCACGGAGCGAAGTATACCAAGATTTGGCACAAAAGGATTGTCAAAAAAGAAGAAGATCCTCTTCACATCATCTTCAGAGGAGGATGGACTGGATGCCGCTCTCCAAAAATTGAAAAAGATATTTCACAGAAGTTAGCAAAGACCTTAGCCTCTTTACTTCATTCTCACAGCAGTTGCAGTTAACCTGTGCTATCTTTTTATTTCCTCTGGCTTGATCAACGGTTCTTGGTGCTTTGAAGGGAGGGAGGAGCCACGATACACATTTTGGCATTTTATTTTACATACCCCTGCAAAATTGGTATGCCAAAATTTTTAGGAGTGTTAGGTTTCTAGTAATTTTATTTGCGTTTTCTAGGCTATCCCACTTTATTATTTTGAGCCTTGTGAGCTCACAGTCTAATTTTTGCACTCCGGTACAGAGAGCGGTTTCGCTAGCGCCAACCCTTCAACCTGCTAATTTCTCTTTAATTATTTAGTTTTCTTTTGTGGAGAAATTTCTACAACTTTGTTTATGAGAGGGAGAGCTAGTACATTTTTTAAAATGTATTTCACTAATTTAAATAAAGTCTGACGTCATTCATATATTGAGACGTCGTGTATCGTCTGCTCGTGAGACATAGCCATGAGTGTTGAGCTTGCTGACTGAAAACACCGTGTTGACACGCTGTTATCGGGGCTAGAGGTGGAACACCACGCTATTAAGTAGGTAAGGAAAAGGCAACACCCAAGTAGCACACTGACATTGGCCAACGGATGGCCCAATGATATTTTTGCGTCGGCAGCGTTGGGAGAAGGTTGCGTTGTTTAACGAAGATTGGCCAACGGTTTTTCCAAATACACATGACCAACCATTTATCAACAAATGACCACTTAACGGTTGTCCGATGATTCTCCGATGGTTGTCCAACAACACATGACCAACCATGGTTGTCCAAGAACACATGATCACATTGTAAAACTGTTTGGAACAGTTTTCCAATGTGGGTCCAACCGTTGAACCAACACATATCCAATTGTTGGCCGCCGAGTCGCCGAGTCGCTGGGCCGACCGTTGAAAGCCCACGGTTGGTCCAACATAATATTGCTACCTGGGCAGGTTCTCGTGTGGAATGAGTCAGTCATAAAATTTAAGGTAGCAGTTTTAAAAGCACGTTAGTTAAAACATTACACAATCGTCTTAGGAAGTGAACAACGTATTTAATTGTAGAAGTTAAAAGGTTAAAAATAAAGTCCTAAGAACTTTCGGTCTACCTAAAGACATAAAGCTTCCATCTGAAGATGGTCTTTAGGAAGACCGAAAGTTCTTAGGGCTTTACTTTTAACGTTTTAACTTCTACAATAAATACTTATGCTGTTCACTTTGTAAGACAGTTGTGTAATGTTTTAATAAACGTGCTTTTAAAACTGCTACCTTAAATTCTATGATTGTATTAAGTAGGTATCTATAACGTTCTGTCCATTGAGTGCATATATATTTCCGTTTGTCAATGAGGAATTTGAATTATTGGATATTACGATAATGTAAAACGCACGTCGCGTAGTCAGAGTGTTTTTCATGCACAAACTCAAAGAATAAAAATTATCAGATTGAGCACGGAGGTATGAATATATTAGCTGCAATCAGTTCAGTATCGAATTTCAACTGAACGATACGGTAATTAAAAAAATGTGTTATTTGAAATTAATGATGCTAAGAAAATGTGGCAATCAAATGAAATATAAGCGAAAGTTATTAAGACCTGCTGTCCAAACATAATTTTTGATAGACCTTTCGGTGAAAAAAAAGGAAAAAGATAAGGACTAAGATTTGACGTGTACTTTAATTTAACCCTATTTTTTAGTTCCTGTCTTCTTGTGCATATTTGGTTTATTCTCGTTGAACGTTTGTAGTCTAAACGCCACATTTTTCATTGAAGTAGTTTGTGTTTGGAATCCTGACAACAGGCAAGGTGAGGATCACGAATGCTCAAAAGATAGGAACTGTTGTTTGAATTTTTTGAGACCGCTTTTAGCGACAACATTTTCATGAGCGTTGTTCTGTTAAAAGTACTGCGTTTTTAATGATTTGGGAGCATTCTTGTTAACAACAGAGGGAATTTTCATCTTAGGCTGCTTATGTCTGTGTTCCAACTGCGATGGGCTTTTGGCCTAATACATGAGCAAAGTCTATTTATGGATACGTTGGTGGTGATTATTTCCGATACTCAAGAAAAGCATATAGCGTATTAAATACGTTTATTTTTGTGGTGTTGTAAGCACAAAGATTCGCCAAGCTTTCGCACTTCACTGGGACGTTTTTTGAAGGCAATGGCAGACATAAAAATGCAGGGAATTGGAACACGTGAGGAACACAGACGATTTTTGAAAATAACTTGGGTGACATCAAGAGCATGATACACGAATTTTTTTCATGCAAATATACGGTGCGTCGCGATGTGTTTCCATCTTTTAAAAACGCATGCAAAACCCTTGGTAGTTCATTATAAACTATATCATTGCACGCTAGTTTGCTGGATAGGATTTCCACTGTTTCCCTGAAGGCAGTCTCTTTAAAGTTCGTGTATGGGGCAATTCTTCTAATACTTATCCATAGAGGCACGGCCGATGAATGCATGACTTTTGTAGCGAGGGCTGTAAGCATTATGCATGTCCTGGTTGACATTTTGTACGCGCTATTTACATCTGGTGTCCAATGATTTTTGGTGGCTGAAGGGTTGGCGCTAGAGAAACCGCTCTCTCTACACCATGTTCTGCAAGGTTTAGCACTTTTGTAGTGCAGGGGTAATTGTTCATCATTCGGTTATTTGTACTGTACCTGAAGTATAGTTGCTATGCCAAAAGCTCAGTTTTGTATATACTAATGTACTTTCCTAATTGCACTGTAAAATTTATGTTTGGCACATTTCGCATGTTGAGTCACGATTACGTCTTAAGTTTTATGCTCATGGTGCGGAGCAAACGCTTTGATAGTATTTCAATTATATGTTAATGTTACACAGTGTGCTTTTTCTCATGTCACATGTGCCTAATAGGAAATAATCAGTCTATTAGATAATGTTCTGCGCTGTATTGCATATTTGCTGTACAAAGAGTCAGTTTCATATTTTCATTATTTGTATTGTACCCGAAGTATAAATTTTCTGTAAAACGCAAGTTCTGTTTGTACTAATATACTTTACTCTTTGCACTGTGAAATTTACAGTTGTACCATGGAATTGTAATTCCTTATTAGTGTCTTCCCTATGCCGTTGCATCTTGTGTACATATGTTGTTGTTCATTACAAGTTAATCTATAGCACTGTGATTGAGGCACTTGTTTAAGCCTAAGTAATAGTTCTTTTTGTAATTTGACAGCGTTTCACAAGAGAGATATTGCATTCAATTTGCATAGAGTTCACACCATCATTGTGGATAGATCATTTATTCGCTTATCTTTCAGATACTGAAAAGTATAAACCTTCTGCTCCTTTCTTCTCTTTCCTTCTTTTTTTCAAGATTGCTCAAAATATACATGTTTGTTTTTGCACTGTAAAATTTATAGTTATACCTTGTACTGGTGTTCACCTATTAGAGATGGCACTCTGCTGATGCACATTGCGAACATATGTTGTACATAGAGTAAGTCAACCCATCAGTCCAGTATTGTCAGTGTTATGAATTTGCTTACATTGTATATAGTGCATCCACATAATGTAAATATCTCATTGTCATTGTAAATAGGTCATCCACTTGTTTATCTTTTGGTAACTGTTAAGCACAGGCCATCTGTATCTTCCTGTCCATGTTTGCTCCAAATAAAAAATGTTGAAGCTCTCTACCGGAGTAGAAAAATTAGATGGTGAGCTCACAAGGCTCAAAATAATAAAGTGGGATAACCCAGAAAACGCAAAAAAATTACTAGAAACCTAACACTCCTAAACATTTTGACATACCAATTTTGCAGAGGTATGTAAAATAAAATGCCAAAATGTATATCGTGGCTTCTCCCTCCCTCCAAAGCACCAAGGACCGTTGGTGAAGCCCCAGGAAATAAAAAGATAGCACAGAGTAACCGTAACTGCTGTGAGAATGAAGTAAAGAGGCTTAGGCCTTTGCTTACTACTTAACCTTATGAATTGAGCACAACGGAATATATTCATAACGTTTACATAATAAGTCGATAATAAGTGCGATTTTACCTAAGAATAAAATATTAATAAATACGCCCTCGGCCTAGGCCTTTTTAACAGATTTTATTCCATCGTGCTCATATTCACAAGATTAAGGCACCAAGTCAGTTTGGTATTATTTCGTTTTTACTTAGGCATTAAATATTAATGCCTATGCCTTTTTAACAGCATCCTGTTCATATTCATAAGGTTTACACACACGGTCAAGTTAGTATTATTGCGCTTTTACTTTGGCATTCAATATTAATACATAGGCCTACGTCTAGACTTTTTTAGCAGTATTTATTCTATCATGTACATATTCATAAGGTTTAGACACCAGGTCAATTTGGTATTGTTATTGCGTTTTTATTTAGGGATTAAATATTAATAAAGGCCTAGGCCTTTTCAACAGTTTTTATTCCGTTGCGCTCATAATGATAAGGTTTGAACGCCAAGTCAAGTCAGTATTATTGCGCTATTTATTAATCATCTAATTTTTAAATGATAGGCCATCAGCCTTGCCGTCTTTATCACTTTTATTCCGTCGTGCTCATATTCATAAGGTTTGCACCAAGTCATATTGCGCTTTTACTTAAAAACAAATAGTTCATATACTTAAATAAAATATGTCCAAAAGGCCTAGACCTAAGTAAGGCCTATTTATTAATACTTAATGCCTAAGTAAAAGCACAATATCACTAACTCGACTTAGTCTCCAAAACTTATGAATATCAGCATTACAGAATAGAAACTGTTGAAAAGGTCTAGGCCTTAGGCCTATTTATTAACATTGAATGCCTAAGTAAGTGCGCAATAATACCAACTTGACTTGGTGTCTAAATATTATGAATATGAGCACGATGGAATAAAAACAGTTAAAAAGGCCTACGCTTAGGCTTAGGCATAATCATTTAATTCCAGTGCCAAAGAAAAACCGTAACATTACTAACCTATTTGGCTGTCCAAACCTTATGAACAAGAGCACGACCGAATAAAAACTGTTATAAAGGCCTAAATCGTGAGCCTATTTTTAAATATTTGCTGATTAAATAAAAACGGAATTTTGCTAATTTGACTTGGTGTCCAAACTTTATAAATATGATCATGGCGGAATAAAAATTGTTGAAAACACCACGGCCGAGGCCGCGTTAATAAAATTTTGGGCTCGAATAAGAGCGCAATATTACTAACTTGACAGGTTCTACAAACCTTATTAATATGAGTAGGGTAGTTCAAAATTTCTAAAAACGCCGAGGCCTCAAGGGCCGTAAACTATTGTTTTGCACCTTAGTAAATGTGTGCCATTATTATTATTTTCATTTTTTATGTTAACCTTACAACTTGTGGGTTCAAATTTGCTAAAATGACCTATTCCGAGGACCAAGTTATCAGTGCCTTGAAAGAAATGCAACATCTTGATAAGTTATAGTTATTTCAATACAAATAATTAAAATAATTTGTTTTCCCATTCAGCCACTGCCGAAGAGCACTATGAGGTGAGAGCAAGAAAATAATTTTTAGAGGCGATCTACAGGGAAAGTTGACACGATGAATTCAAAAGTCTGTTTCTTGTAAAACTCCCTAACAGTTTTGTGGTCATCCCACGCCGCAAAAGTGTACACGAAGAAATAAAAAAAGCAATTTTTATACGTTCCTCAACCTAATTTGCTTTCTGATGAATTCTCCGTTCGGTGAATTAGTTTTCAATGAATTCGATTATGATGAATTCGCTTTTGGGGAATTCGTTTTTGATGAATTCGTTTTTGGGGAATTCTTTTTTGATGAATTCTTTTTTGATGAATTCGTTTTCGATGAATTCACCTGTATTCCATATACTTGACTGCGTCAAGCAAGTAACAGCATTTTTCATAACCTTCCCTTTTTGCGGGTTACGACAGCATTCTCCAAACTTTGTTGAGAGATATTTTACTTACTGAATGCATTTCATGCGCATAAGCTTGAAGTAATCACCAAGAAAATACTGTTGGGAGGATCCCCAGAAATCTATCCACATCTTCAGGATATTTTATCAAGGAGCCTTTTTTTTTAAACTGAGATATACTGTTTAGCATTATTGACCATTTATTTAATAAACGTATTCTTGGTACTTTTTCTCGTCATCACTCTAAACTCCCCACTCCCTAAGAAGAAGAAAATACATCATGAATCTTCTGGACGACGAATTCTTGATTTCGCAATGTACATACGGTTACTTTGATAGGCTGTCGTTTAAACTTTGACATATAAACATCTGCATATGTTAAACGGTACATAGTGAAATGCTTGGTATGTAACAGGTCAATCACAACTTGAACTCGATATCCTAGAAATCATTACCTCAAGCCCTGCTGCTCCCTAGAGGAATAAACAAGAACTTACATATCTTGGACATGTGATGCGTATCAATAATGAGTTTGAATAAATGACGCTTGGCAAGATTAGAAGGAGGGGAAGAAGAACAACAACATGGTCGGATATAATCAACGACGTTTGTGGAATAACCATAGATTTGCGCGATCTTTGTGTGAACAGATCTAGAGGGCGGGCTACATCTCATACAGTCACCAAGTGCCGACCACGACTCGATGAAACTTAACAGCAAGCCTCAATTGTATACATAGTGGTGATTTGTGAACTACAGAATGCGAATTTTCATTCACCGATGTTATCGTTTATCACTGTAACTAATTTGTTCAAGTTTTTATCATTTGATCAAGTGCTATGTATTTTTAAGCAAACATAATTTTCAGTCCTTAAAATAAATTTATTGAATAAGGAGAATTATCACACACTAACACATACAAAGACAAACAAACAAATAACTGCTGGTATCAATATCACTGAAAATTGTCTCAAGATAAAGTTTATTTTGACAAGCCAGAGTAAGTTGAGTTAGAGTGAATTACCACAAATGTTCTTATTTCAGGTATGAGAACAGACATGTTGTAAAATTGCAATTGAAATAGCAAAAACAGACCCCCATTGAATTGTATTGAATCAGCATGAATTAGGTAACAAGCCAATAATAACTCCTTTTCTTACAACAGCATTTAAAGACTTTAGAGCATAACTGAAATGTTAATGATGTTTACAGCAGTTTGGTGTGAGAAACCAGTTTGCTAAATGCATGGCAATTACCAGAAATTAACTTCCTTTTTCAGCGGGACTGAAATTGATACGTTCAAGGAACGTTTGCGTTTCATCTCTTACATATTTAGTTTTCTTCATTTATTAGACTTTACGGGCGTAAATATTTTTTATTTACTCGTTCGCTAACTGAACTTAATTCCTGCTTAATCATAGAAACGTGAGGAGAAAACTTAATGGTATATGAAAATTGCTTCATTTGCGAACAAAACGAGAAAAACAGAATACAGGTCCTCATGTCGTACATTTATGTGGTTCGTGGGTATAATTAAAGCTTCTGTTTCGCTGTAACCAGATAATTTACTTACTAAATAACTGTTTAGTGTTGCATTTTTCATCTGGCAGATATTTTTAGCAAATGGCGGAATTTAGGAATAAAGTTACTTAATGTGTCATCTTTTATTGGTAAATGTGCTTCAGTCTGATACTTAATTCCTTAAGCATAACAAGATAAGACGACATGATTTTATGTGCCGTCTCATTTTGCTTAAAACTACATTGGATACTTTAAGCTATACTTCAAAAGTGTGTTCTACGTGTGCCATTGGTATTTTCTTGTTTGAATAATCTACGAACTGGCACCGAATGTTATTTTTTATTAGAGCCCGTCTACCCGCAGCTAATGAGTTATGTGCTACATGCAGATACAATAACATAAACCTCTACATTACTCTGTTGGCGATCACATCACAAATAACTCTATATTCACTAACTATCACGTAGACATCGTACAAAGGATCTCATTCGTTAAACAAATGCAAGCTACAAATGAATCATTTAAAAAAATAAAATAACTGGTATATTCAGAACGCAATCCACAATGGTGATGCTTAAATGCTGAATTCCTTTAAACTGAGTATGCATAAAAATTCCTTTAAACTGAGTATAAACTAGCATAATTCCTTTAAACTGAGTATAAACTAGCATAATTCCTTTAAACTAGCATAAAATTAATTTAAATTCCTTTAAACTAGCATAAAAATAATTCCTTTAAACTAGCATAATTCCTTTAAACTAGCATAAAATTAATTTAAATTCCTTTAAACTAGCATAAAAATAATTCCTTTAAACTAGCATAAAAATAATAATTCCTTTAAACTAGCATAAAAATAATAATTCCTTTAAACTAGCATAAAATTAATTTAAATTCCTTTAAACTAGCATAAAAATAATTTCTTTAAACTAGCATAAAAATAATAATTCCTTTAAACTAGCATAAAAATAATAATTCCTTTAAACTAGCATAAAATTATTTTAAATTCCTTTAAACTAGCATAAAAATATTTCCTTTAAACTAGCATAAAAATAATATTTCCTTTAAACTAGCATAAAAATAATTCCTTTAAACTAGCATAATAATTCCTTTAAACTAGCATAAAATAATTCCTTTAAACTAGCGTAAAAATTCCTTTAAACTGAGTATGCATAACCGTGCCATTAATATACGAATACCTGCATGTCTGCAAAAGATAATATTGTGTGCTAACACACCTGATCCTTGTGATGTGCTCTAGCCTTTGTGAAGTATCGTCCATAAGTTCTATGAAAATGTCTAGCTACATGTTCCGCCATAAAGGAGTGATTTAAAGAAGTGAAATGTTCAGATTTATTTGTTGGGCCACTTTTTACATGCAACTAATAATACAGTTAGTCCCAGGGATTCTCCATAGTGTTTAGTGCAACGAGCTCTACACAGTGTTTAGCACACTAGGCTAGCTAGCAGAACATTTTGACACCTATGACTTCAGACAAATCTGCAACAACTCTTGCACTATATCATGATGCCGTGTTTGCTGATAGGGGTATGGGCTTTCTCCAGGGTACAGTCACAACGTCGGTAGTATACATACTCAATGAACAAAAAGTTTGAGACATCTACCTAAGAGCGTGCTGGTTCTCCTCTAGCGTTATTAACAGGCTACACACGCCGAAGTATCGACTTCAACAGAAGACGGAGGTAATGCCAACCATGTCGGTTGCACTTTGTCCACAATTCCGCCCGAGACGTCAGTACAAGACTCGTGGGTCAGATGCTCCGCTCCATGGTATCGCAGAAAGCTTTCACAGGGTTTTAAATTTATGAACCTCGGGGTTCCTCTAGATAGTTTCCAATTCAGATAAGTATTCTTTAAGCCATGGATGGGTGGTTGCGACTCAGTAGGGAAGCACACAGCCCTGCTGGAACAAACCCTTGGCAGCAAGATACGCGGACGCCATGAAAGTGTGTAGGTGATCATCCAGGACAAACTGATAGCGTGCAGCAGTTAAACGATAAAAACCTCTCTACACACATTAAGCGACCTAATGTTTCCCGTGAAAAAGGCTCCATAAGCCATCACAGAGCCACCACGACTACCTTGAATAGAGCCGACCTGGTATTACGGGACGACCACCTTGAATAGAGCCGACCTGGTATAACGGGACGACCACCTTGAATAGAGCCGACCTGGTATAACGGGACGACCACCTTGAATAGAGCCGACCTGGTATGACGGGACGACCACCTTGAATAGAGCCGACCTGGTATGACGGGACGACCACCTTGAATAGAGCCGACCTGGTATGACGGGAAGACCACCTTGAATAGAGCCGACCTGGTATGACGGGCTCATATCATGCTATCGATGTCACACCCGCACCCTCCCGTCAGCTCGCTACAGACGAAAATGAGATTCATCTGACCATACGACTCGGAATCACTCTGCGGAGGTCCAGGATTGACGTCCCTTGCACCAAGCGAGGGGGAAGTTTCGCTGACGGGCAGTGAATAGTGTCACACGGATATGGCGTCGACTCCTGTAGAACAGAATACGCAGCATGCGGGGTACTGTTCGCTCGCTAACGCTGCGTGGGCCTGTGACTTTTACCGTGGATATGAATCGTGCTGCCGTTGCCCAGAGGTCGGTCTATTGGAGCGTGGATAGTCTACGTTTTTCCCGGTCATCAATGGCGTGTGGTCGGCTACCGCTTGTTCTCTGGCCACTGGTACGTCAGTCGATGGTATACATGTGGTACATTCTTAATACCGTTGCCCTCAGGAACCCTATGGTTTTTACCACTTTGACGATAAAATGATCCACCTGTGTTGCACCGACAATGGGCCCACGAACAAAGTCGCTCAGATCTCCACGTTTACTTGTGTTCGTGGATTGCTATACACTTCTGGGAAGCCCTATTGACCGCCTTTTTATCGCTTCAGTTCGGTCTTCTGGGAAGCCCTATTGACCGCCTTTTATCGCTTCAGTTCGGTTATGGTCTGTTCCACTCTGAGTGGGGAATGACTATGTCAACTTACTCAACAACTCCTATCTCCTATGCTGTGTCTGGTTGAGTGCAGTTGTCCAGAACCTTTGGGAAGAGCTCTACATTCATAGTTTTGTCCTAAACAGTTAATGGGCCGTAGACAAACCACCATACATAGCTCCGTACCATTACTCTGCCTCTACGAAATTTCATTTTCCGGACAATACAGTTCGTTAGGTACCTTACTTCCGGAATCCGCCACAGCCAGAAATTACCACCAAGGTGGTCCCAGTTGTTTCACAAGAAACTCATGTAGTGCAGCGTCCCGCACACTGTACTGGTGCTAACATCAGTTCCAAAAATCTTAAATAGGGTTTGGCAGTGATAACCCATATTGTGCAGTGTCCTGCACTGTGTATTGGGTGCTAACATCAATCCAAATAGTTTTACATAGGATTTGACAGTTTTAACCCATGTCCTGCAGCATCTTACACACTGTACTGGTACTAACATCAAACCCCATAGTCTCCCATTCCGTTTTAACAGCGACCATCCATGTCTTGCAGCATCCTTCTCACTGTATTGGTGCTCATATCAGTCCCAACACTTTCGCATACGGATTTTCAGTAGTTCACCGTGCCGTGTAGCGTTTTGCACACCGTACAGCTGCTAACAATAGCTCCAATAATCTCACATACCATTTTAATAGGGGTAATCTATATGCTGCAGCGTCCAGAACACTGCACAAGAGCTAATGTTAGTCCTAATAGTCTCAGATAGGGTTTGACAGTGGTAACCCAACTCGCGCAGCGTCCTGCACACTGTACTGGTGCTAACATCAGTCCCGGTGGTCTGACATAGGGTTTAAGTGATTTAATACAGTAATGATATACGATGAGCGGGCAGTCCTTTGGAGCCCTTTCTTGTCACGCTCGGTTAGCTTCGAAGGATTAGTGGATGGTTTCTTGTCAGATTCTGCTGTAGTTCGCTTCTATTTGAATAGAAAATCACTGATTCTTGATCTTGGGATCTCTTATACCATTGAAATCTCAAGTACGGAGTGATTGCTTTTGTGGTGATGCACGATCAATCTGTGTTGGACATCAGTTATATCTGCTACTCGAGTCACCTTGCATTCTAAGTGATGCTATTTATTGTCTCATCAGATCGAATCAGATCATATGTAGATGATTTTAGGAAAGGAGTGTCTGATTACAGGTCTTAAACAACCCTCAGAAATAGGAAGCTAGGAAGTTTGGGCTAGAGTGCCCAATAGGAAAGTCACACGAAAACGAGATAGAAAGGGGGAGGAAGATGCCTTTATTTATTATCGGGGGCCAGTACCCGGGGTCCGACGGCTTAACGTGCCCATCCGACGAACGGCGGATATTTAGTGGTTCGAGCGTTCGTACCTGCCTGGGATCGAACCTGAGGTTTTCTTCGTGGCAGTCACGAACGTTGACCAGTAGGCCACCCGCTGCCTAATTGTCTCATCACAGCGCTACAAGCACATTTATAGCGGGGTTTGTGACATGGTGCTTACATAGAACCAAATTTACTATCAATTGAGGATTTTCCGGAGATTAATGATAGCGCAGTGTATATGAAGTCTTTTAATGCATACTAGTCATCGACGAACGAACTGCTATATCTAGAGACAACTGTTTAACTGGAAGTTACAGACTCCCAAAAGAATTGCATTACTGGCTCATAGTTTTTGTTTTAATAATTACGGATCAACGATTGTAATCACTTATAATGATTGTATTTGGAAAAGTGTATAAGATCATTTACCGGTAGTGCTTTCTTATTAAATTTCTTTATTTTACAATATAATCAGGAATCATACTTAAATGACTCAAGATTAGAATATGATGCCATCTCTCTCTCGTATTCCCCCCTAGCTATCAATAACGACATGCAGCTCTACCGAAATGTCAGAGAATTCAGCTTTATGACAAACGCAGCTCGTCTGACATATGTAAATCAAATTGTGCGGCAGCTGTTATGTCACGTGATTCGGAAGACCTTTCATTATGGCTGTGTGCTGTCGGTAAATTAATTACAGGTGTACCATTGCAAGAGGCATTCGATAGCAAGTTAAGGAGGAGCGTAATCATAGGTACTCACGCTTCAGGTACTCGTGTCAGTATTCCATACCTTTAGCTCATAACGAATCAGAGTATCTTTGTCACCAGTTCTGGTGCAGACTTGTGTTCCGACCTATGCATTCTCTGTTATCGCCCCCTTTAGTGTATAAAATCATTTGGCAGGAATATTCGAGAAGACTTGATGTATATATTTTATATTCGTAAATCTCTGCGAAAAAATTCGATGGCTGCCCAAAGGCAGAGCGGTCAGAGAAGTTCATTTTTGGCTATCTGTCCGAAATAGGCCTAGCCTCTATTACCTGATGCGGCACGGGAGGTGTGTTTTTCTTACGTCGCTGGATCTCTCTTCCCTAGAAAGAAAGATCCAGCGTGAATTTTGCAGTGGCCCCAGATAAAGAACGGGTCCCTCCGTATAACGTTTAGAGTTGCTCATGATGACCGATAAACTCCGAATCCAAAAAAAAAAAAAAAAAAAGAAATTCAATGAGAAGTGATTTTTTAAGATTATGTTCGTAAAACCTAACTCTAAGTACGATGGTATAAGTAAAATCGGCAGACAGCTCTGCTGGGCTGCGCGGAAACATCCAATCGGAATAACTTTGCCATCCATGTTAGGCATACAAAACCACACAGTCGGATTCATGCAGCCGTCTATAAAAGTAGTGACTGACCTGTTTTCATAGCAGATGGGATCCACTAGATATAAAAAAAACTGCCTTGAACAAAAAACAAATCGAAGATCTAATATTTGGCCCTCAGAACATCGAAACGCATTTAAGAAAGTGTATAATTAGCAGGAAAAAAAGGTGTTTTTTTTGCTTCATTTTCAGCGGTTTGGACCCATATTGTATGTTTGCTATTGTAATCGTACAATATGTACCCATATTGTACGATTATATGTTTGCTGCTCGCTTCCCTCACAGCCTCGTACTTGCATGTATGTGGATCATCTTAATGTACTCCTTCATTTGAGCGCAATTTTTGTCCCTTTTATCTTCTTCTCCTTTTTCTTCTTCTTCTTCTTCTTAACCTGTTGATACTCACTGCAGGGTATAGGCCTCCGTCAGTCTTTTCCAATTTCCTATGTCCTTAGCCTCAGTCCACCATTTAGCACCTCTAAACTTCTGAAAGTCATCTCTCTATCTTACTCTCTGGCGCCCTCTTCGTCTCTTTACATATCTCGGTTGCAATTCTGTTATTAATCTCGTTCATCGTTCAGTCTTCCAATATGTCCTGCCCATTTCCACTTTGATTCTGTTATTATTTTTATAATATGTCTTATTCCTGTTCTTTCTCTTATAATTTCATTCCTATCTCTTCTTGTTATTCCTAACATTATTCTCTCTAACTTTCTTACAGATACTCTTTTTTCACATTGTCGCTCTGTGATACTCCATGTTTCACTTCCATAAATAAACTCTAGGATAATATACACTGGAGTGCCAGAAATACTGGTACACCAGTCTAATACTTCGTATGTCTGCAGAAATACGATGGGTCATGGACTCCACTAGCTTCTGGAAATATGCTGTAGACAATGCACACCATACTTCCTGCAGAGCGTTCCACAATTCGAGTGTATTCTGAGGTCGCGGATTCCTGTGTTCCGACAGCGCGTTGTATGGCATCCCAAATGTGTTCTATCACGTTCAGATCTCTGGGGACTTGGGCGGGAATGGCAACACCCCAAACTCAGATGAATGCTTCTCTAGCTATACTGTGGCGTCCCGACACTTGTATGGAGGTGCCTTTTCCTCTTGGAACAGGCCCAACCCATCAGCATGAATGCAGGATATGGACGGGTGTACCTCGCCAGAAAGGATGTGCACATAGCGTTGGATGGTCACAAACGTTTGTAGACGTACCAGAGGTCCCAGTGAAGTCCAGTAAAATACACCCCATACCATTACGGACCCCCCACCAGCCGGTACAGTTCCCTGTTGACATGCAGGATTCATGGCTGTTTCCAGTCAAGTGTTCAGTGGTGGTGTTGCCGTGCCCAAGCGAGGCGAATAGCTGTGTGTCGTGCAACCATCAAGAGGACTCGAATTGGGCGTCGGCTCCCAAAGCCCATATCGTGCAGGGTACGTTGCACAGTCCGGACGCTGATGCTTGTTGAGGCTCCAGCATTGAATTCCGATGATACTCACGTGAGAGTGTTGCACGCCTATCGCGTGAAAGGATTCTTGGCAGGCGACGATGGTCACATTTACCCAATGTTTTTTTACGGCCACACTAGTATCGTAGGTTGGAGGTTTTTACCGGAATTCTTGTAGACACGGTACACACTTGGAATGATCGTCCGTGAAAATCCGAACTTCGTTTCTACCTCCAAAATATTATGGCCCATCTCACGAGCGCCAACTATGACACCGCGTTGAAAATCGCTTAAATCGTGATTACTTGTCATTCCCATGCCGAAAACAGCTCTGACAGCTGGCAAGAATGTCTATCGCTTTATATACGCGCTGGCGGACGCAACCGAGTACGCGCAATGGTGACGTTGCTATGTATTTTGCATAAGCTCGGATGTACTAGTTTTTCTGGCACTTCAGTGTACATGCATTGAAGATTTTTCTTTTTAAACATAATGGATGATCACCGATCACCAAGTCTTTAAGTATCCAAAAGGCTCTATTACCTAGGATAATTCATCTACTCATTTGATTTCTCTTTCTTGTCTGTCCCTTTTATCAGAGATCACAAATCTGGAAATACATGCACACAGAAGCCAACGACTTACCACAATTCCACTTAATGTTAAAACGAACTATACAAGAACGATGGCACCGAATTTTAGGTTGCAATAAGCAAGTCTTTTGAATCCTTCCCGACACGAATAATATTTTTCAATGTTACTCATAGTCAACGGAACGGATAAAAAACAAAATCAACTTTATTTATACAATAGATAAATCATCCAGATTAGAAACAGCTGCTTTACTCCTAGCAGTGGCTAAAACGTACATTGCCAAAATTAACAAATTGTTAACTAAAGTTGAAACTATACTTCTTTAGCATAATGACGCATATTTTAAGCTATAACATATAGCATATTTTAGCATAGTGAAGCATATTTTAAGCTATAACATATAGCATATTTTAGCATAGTAAAGCATATTTTAAGCTATAACATAAAGCATATTTTAGCATAGTGAATCATATTTTAAGCTATAACATATAGCATATTTTAGCATAGTGAAGCATATTTTAAGCTATAACATATAGTATAGTTTAGCACAGTTAAGCATATTTTAAGCTATAACATATAGCATATTTTAGGATAGTGAAGCATATTTTAAATAAGCTATGAAGCATATTTTAGCATAGCGAATGCTATGCAAAGGAAGAAGAATTTTAGAAATACGTCTCCCGGAAACAGAAGTGGCTAGAAAAAGGTTTTGCCATTTACGCTTCCTAGAAGGAAAGCTGTGCATTATTTAAAGAGAACAAAGTTCTTCACCTTCATTGTAACGAACGGCATACAATCAAAAAAAATATTTTTTCAATTGGGTTTTTAGAAGCGCAGATAGAGTTGCAAATAAAAGTACAACAAACTCCACCTAGCGACAGAACTGTGATCTACAAAAATCTCCACAAGTACAAGCCTAATGTGATCTACAACGCATTTGATATTCAGTGTTAAAAGAATGATTTGTGTCAGACATTTAGAGGTAGAAATATCGAGAAAAACTGATTTAATATCTTGGCTCCTAGCGGGGAAAGTTTTCGTGATTGTGGGAAGGCAATACTTGTATCCCCACAATGTTTTCATATTTAGTAGTATCTGACCGAAGAATAATTTTCTAAAGGGTTTTTAGTCCCGAAGATATTGCTCCAAACATGCTTTAAACGAAAGCGTGAACTTCGGTTTGCATTAAGAAAAGTTTGAAATTATGTGAAGCACATTTCGCTACGAAAATGTTCTCCGATAAAGAAACACTTTTTCAAAGTCGGACTTTTAAAACAGACATATCAACAAAAGTAAGATATATGTGTACATCTACGCCCTTGGCAGAAAAACTGTGCGCTATTTTAGGCAGAAGATATTTTCAGAAGGTTTTCCGAAGTGAGTGGTATCGTCCTTTGAAAGAACGTTTTCACTCGAGTTTTCAGAAGGTCAGATTTTTCTGCAAATACACTCACGGACAATGAAATTTGGGCATCTAGAAGAAAACATGCTACAACCGTATCCCCTGTTGCGACGCTTTAAGCATAAACCTGCAGTCTTATAAACTGGCGTGTACTCGATGCCCCGTGAGAGCAAAAAGCTCTCGTGGGGCATCGAGTACACGCCAGTTTATAAATTTTATCACTCTTAGTTTATATTTTTTGTCACTCTTGCAGCCGACGCAAGCAAGAGTGACAAAAATGCCAGGTAGACGCCAGAGACGTCAATTTAGGCAACGTACGGACTTTGAGAGAAGCCGAATCATCGGGCAGAAAGCCACAGGGTGGTCAGCATGCCGTATAGCCCGCAACGTGGATCGTTCTGACTATACCGTCCGACTGTGTTGGGCACAGTGGACACGTGACATCACTGCCACGCGGTGGAGCGGCTCCGGACGGACCAAGAGGACCATTGGTAGAGAGGATCGACGGATCATGCGCCAGTCATGAACGGATCCCACGGGAACACGGTCCATTATACAGGCAAGCTGTAGCGGCTCTTGTGTGCCAACCAACCATTTCCCGAAGCCCCGCGGAAGCGAATCTGCAATCCCAGCGTATCTCTCGTGTGCTGTCATTAACACCGGAACATTGCATGCTCCGTGTGCAGTGGTGCCAGGCCAGAGCGACGTGGAACGCCACAGACTGGCGACGTGTGGTGCTTAGCGATGAGTGCCGCTTCATTTTGGTGACAGATGATCATCGTAACCGGGTGTGGAGGTCCCCAGGTCAACGTCACAATGCGTACCTCGCTATCGAGCGCCACAGCTCTTCCACTGCAGGCGTTATGATCTGGAGAGCCACTGCCTACGATAGCCGATCAGCTCTAGTAGTGGCACGTGGATCATTGACGGGCCATCGGTATGTGGATGAAATACAATGGCCCCATGAGCTCCCATTCCTGGCCGAGATTCCAGGTGCGCTTAAACAGCAGGATAATGTGCAACCGCACACGGCTCGGGTTGCCTAGAACTGCGTACGTCATATACAGATTCTTCCATGGCCTGCCCGTTCCCCGGACATGTCCCCTATCGAGCTTGTGCGGGATAGTTGAAAAGCCGGCTGCCGCCGTGCAGCACTATCCAGGTTTTGGAGCACACCGTCCAACACGTGTGGGCCAGTCTTCCACATAGCAACATCAGGCGTCTGTACGCCTCCATGCCGGACGGTCTTGCAGCATGTATCGCCGCACGAGGTGGTGCGACGCACTATTGAAAATGACCGGACTTTGTGCCACAGATACCTCTGTAATTGTCCTGCTGCTCTGTTTTTGCCATCATATGTATCATTCATGTGTATCATTACGTCCATAAAATGTCAGTTCAATCTGAATCTTACTTCTTTGTACACAAATTTCATTGTCCGTGAATGTACATCAGATGCAAAAATAAACACTTACGGCCCCTGGTAGCCAAACCATTCTGTAGAGAAGCAAAATAGGTGGGTTATTCAGATATCAATTTCAGATGGGCTGTGAAGAAAACAAGCAGTAAGAACAAAACATCTTAATGTTCACGAAACTTATATACAGGTCTGAGCTATTTCTCAACATAGTCACCCCTTAATTGAAACACGTATGGTATCGGGGTACCAGCGTTTGTATTCTTACATCCAATAATGTTGCCGGCTGTGAGCTCAGCCATCATTGGACGGAATTATTGAACTTCTCATTGCCGCTACAAACCAACCAGGTTTTCATGTGGGCCAAAAGGTGATAATCGATCTGTGCCAGGGCTGAGCTAAAGGGAGGGAGGTCAAACACCTCCCAACAAACTTCTCCAGCAGAGCTCGTGGGCGTGTATCCGTCTGTGACCGCGCGTTGTCTTGGAAGAGCAAAACACCCGACGTCAGCACTCATCCTTTTATTCAGAATTACCTTGCGGAGTTTTATTAGTGTTTTACAGTACCTCTCTGCCGTTATTGTGGCGCCTGGTTCCATGAAGTAAGTCAGTATCACTCCCTTTCGATCCAACAAAACGGCTGCTTCCAGCTTCCTTTGTAGAGACATTTGTTTGCACTTTTGGGGCTTGTTTGGTGAACGTATGTACCTCCACTGCTTTGACTGCTCTCTGCGTTCGACATTCACGAATTGAACCCACGTCACGATTTGGTACATAAATCTATCCCGAACTTTGCTGTAACGTTCCAGGAATATCAAAATGAACCCATTATCTGCAATTTGTTCACATTGGCAAGCGTTTTTGGCACCCATCTGGCACCCATCTGGCACCCAACTTATGGTAGCCTAGCCTACCTGTAATGATCTCGTACAGAATAGTTCGAGAAATTGGGGGAAATGTCACGACAGCTCTGATATTGTAAAGATACCATATAACGAAGTAAATTTCTCCGTCATTTTTATCCGCGCCGGGGTTCGAACCCGGGTGCACTCATTCCAGAATAAGTTGCTCTACCAATTAAGCTACGCGGACATTGATTCTAATTGCTATCTGCCTTTATGTCGTGTGCGTCCTTCTGGCAGGTACGTCACATCTCCTGGTACGTTACAACCACTTTCGCTCACTTTTTGGTCAACAAATTGAGCAAGTTCATCAGTCACCATGGATCGCCGTTCCTGACAGCCTTCACCATGCACGGCTGTTTTCCTATATCTAAATTTTCTACATCACTCTCACACACATCCTTCACTCATAAAGCTACCCTTCACTCGTACTCTACTAATTCTCCCATGAATTTTTGCATCACTCTTCCCTTCAGCTTAGAAACAATTTAGTAAAATCATGCATTGATTATGATACACTTTCCAACATACCATAAATCACGCTCACACAAGCCCCTCCTCCCTACCCCGACTTTTGATTCATTCGGTATACCTCCGAAACAACATACTAAAGTTTTGTAGCAATAGAAGCATTTTTACGCAAGTTTGTACTCAAGTTATGAGGATAATGGCTGTGAAATAAATCTCGCTCCTGTGCCTTGATCGTGGACCCCATTTTGATAATGATCAACAGAATTGGTTCAGTATACGTCCGGAACAACGTACCAAAGGTTTGTCGCAATCGAAGCATTTTTACGTAAGTTATGACGCATAAGGGCGATGAAATGGATCCCATTCCTTAGTACTGACCTTTAACCCATTTCGCCCATTTTAAAGCAGGGTTTGGTCCCCAGGTTGTCCCCTACCACCTACCAAAATTTCATCGAAATCGAAGCATTTTTGCTCGAGTTATCGTACGGACAGAGAGATTGACAAAGCTAGAACATATACGCTTCTTCAATCTACAGTTGGATAGCGTAAAAAATCGAATGAACGCGTAAATTTCAGTACTGCATCGATTGCAGCACACATGTTTACCCGTCTGAACGACACACATAACTAACGCCAGATGGCCAAAATTGCGTGGCGTATGGAGACAGGCAAACATCACGTGATGCTATTAGCGCATGCGCGAGCTGGCTACTGTGCTTACATCGCACGGTGTATTGCAACGGAGTTTGAAATCCGAATAGCCCCACTAGAAATTATATGAAGAACATTTCCCACCAGAAATTTTATCCTGTGCAGAAACATACTGACATTTAGAAGCAGAGCTATAGAGGAAATCCCAATTTACCCTGACGCTGCTTAGCGAAAAACCTTACTTTACTTGAAAAAGAAACTGTACCAAAAAAAGGCCCCGTTATAAATGGCATGGAAAGGGGAAAAAATTCAGTCCGATACTGAGACGCAATTATATGGAACAATATATGTATTTTGAATTCGATAGCATCTACATTTACGCGTTGTAGAAGGGAAGATATGCATATGAAAAATAACGGAAAGCAAGAATCAGCGTTCTCGCATTTCAAGCTTTTCGATGCAGAAAAAAGTTTTCAAATCGCACTAACAGCTGCAGATATATGGTGTTCACAGACAAAGTTACGGACAGACAGATCGAGGGACAAAGTGATACCAAAAACACATATTAATTTTTACAGAAGACGTGCTAATAAAACTCCACGTGATAAATCCTGCTGTAATATCCTGCCCGATAATTACCTCGAATTGGCGACTGCAAGCTCGGGTATCATAAGGGCCTAAGAATATGACAGTATTAGAATGTGCTCATAAGCGACAGTATCCCAATGCGCTCGAGAATGCAATTGCGCATGTATAGGGGTTGTCCAAAATAATGTAAACACCTCGCTGAAATCAGTGGATTTGGTATATGCTGCTTTTTGAGTAAAACAAACATGTAGTTACAATTTGTTTTGTAAAAAAGTGTTACTTATATTCTCAAGGGTCTGTGCGATTGCATTGCAAGACGGTGGATGCATAATTACGTTCCAGGTGAAGGCACAATGAGTGACCTTTCGGAGTTCCAAAAAGGGCAGCTTGTAGGAGCCCGTTTGGTTGGTGCGTCGGTAACCACATTGGCACATGTATTGGGGGTATCGAGAGGAACCGTGTCGAAGGTCATGGCAGCATATAATGTTCACGGCACAACATCATCTGCGAGACACAACTATGGAAGGAAAACCAAACTCACTGCGAGAGACAGGAGGACATTAAAGAGGATTGTGACTGCAGGGAGGAAGACTATAGGCAACGAAAGTGATTGCTGAGCTAAATGCACATCTCCAAAACCCATACCGTGCGAAGGAAATTACATAAGCACAATATGTACGGCAGAGCTGCGATTGCAAAACCCCTGGTGTCACAGGTGAAACGGATACTACAGTGGTTACAGGAACATAAAGCGTAAACTGCGGATCAGTGGAAACATGTCTTGTTTTCTGATGAATTAAGGTTCTCACTATTCCCCACCACATGACGGGTTTACCTGTTGAGAATCCCCGCAGAAGGCTACAACCCAGACTGTGTCCTTCCTACACTGAAGAATGGGGGCGGTTTCGTAATGGTTTGGGCCATGATCTCGTGGTTTCCAGCAGGTCCCATTATCACCTTACACGGACGGAACAATAGCGGTGACTATGTCAGTCTTTTAGCCAACCATGTGCATTCAATGGCGCAGGCATTGTTTTCTTCATGGGGTGGCACCTTTCAAGATGACAATGCCTCGATTCACAGAAATCGAACTATTCAATCATGATTTGAGAAACATGAGGATGAAGTTGCACACTTTCCCTGGCCTGCAAATCACAGGACTTAAACATCATTGAGCCCCTGTGGTCTGTGTAGGAAAATAGAGTGTGATCTCGTCATGCTCCTCCGGCGTCTGTCAAGGAATTGGAGCAGTTCCTGCAGGAAGAATGGTACAAAATACCACCATCCAGAACTTGTATGCGTCCATTCCATGGAAGATTCAAGCAGTTTGAAAGGTCAAGTGTGCTCCCACACCATACTATTACTACTTCGTAACACCTATTGTTTCAAGTTGTTTCTATTAATTTGGACAACTCCTGTACATAGTCCGTTATACCTTAGCACATGATGAGCAACGACGTCTGTAGCTAGTATGTGGCATAGAAATTGGGGTCTATTCATTGTTTCGCCTACCTCTCTCTCTCTCTCTCACACACACACACACATACCTGTTTTCCGTTTGTTATATTCAGGAGGCTAACTCAGACCGTGGCCTACAACCGCCCGGCTTTAGGAGCCACTTGAGTGGGGGGAAAGGCACTCGTGAAAACAGGTCCAAACAAAGTCAAATGAGCTAGATTCTGGGAGAAGGAAGAGAAAATGAGGTTGTAGAGATGATCAACATGAACAATGTTATTCTCCTCGCTTTCATAGTAGAGAAGAAATGAGAACAAACACATTTTGGTCATCATTGGCCAGTTGACCACAGAGGTAGAGGAAAAGTCAATATCTTTCCTCATATTTGAAGAAGATTTTGAGTTTATATACAAGTCACTTAAACTGAATGCGAAAGAAGTTAGAGAAACGCCTGAAGATCTCCTTCAGAAATACAAAAATAGTTTTCTTTCTATTTTGTATTTTTAAATCTTTCTTTTTTATGATTCTGGTGTCCCGTGACTATACACCGATCAACCAAAATATGCAAACCACTTCTGCGTTATGAAAATAAGCTCGCGTGGAGCCAGTAAGCGTCGCGTTTCATTGACGTGAATGATATACACCATAATGAAAAAAGTCACCGGACAGCTAAATGAGAAACACAACACAACATTTATTGACATACATTAGTAGTGTGTCGGTCCACCATTGGCCTTAATACATGCGCTGACCCTTAGAGACATGCTTTCGACGAGATTTTGAAACACCGCGATAGGTATGCTTTTCCATTCAGTACATAATACTGTCGTTAACTGATGGTAAGTAGTAGGCCTTGGTTCCAAACTTCTTATGCGGCGCTCTAATTCATCCCATAGGTACTCTATGAGATTAAGAGCAGGGCTCTGTGCTGGCCAGTTTACACACGATACGTAATTATCGTCAAACCACACCGTAAGAATCCTTGCTTTAAGGCTCAATGCATTATCCTGCTGGTATCAACAAGGCTCGGTTCCATAGTATTGCCACAGAGTTGGTAGAGTATAATTGTCCAGAATATCGAAGTAGACGTGCTGGTTAACAGGTTTGTCAACTATAACCAATGGGCCGGGACCATACCACGAAAAATATCTCCACACGAGTACGCTGCCAGCTCTAAACCTGACCGTAGGAACAGTACAATGTGGTAAATAGTGTTCACCTATACCCACACACGGCGATCACACTGATTGATCGTGTATATAAATTCAGTTCATAGGACCCGTTTCCATTGCTCTACGGTCCACGATAAATGTTCTTTACACCATGCTAAACAACGAGTAGCTTCCTGAGTGGAGATGAAAAGCTTATGAGTAGTCGCACGACAACCGTAACCCGTGGAATGAAGTTATTTGCGAATGGTACATTTATATACCCAAGTTACAGCCTTTTTACTCACCTGCACACTGAGGTCTTGTACAGTAGTACTCCGTAGATTAGCTGTAACGACTCTCCTGAGGCTTCGACGTCATTTATCACTGATTTTCCTTGGTCTGCCGGTAGGTTTTGTTACTTCAGGCATGTCATGTGTCTTCCACTTATTCAGTACATCCGAAACAGTTGACTTGGGTATGTTTAAACTCCTCTCGGTTTTTCTTATGGACCACCCCTTAATATAACACCCTACAATCTTTCCTTTCTCAAAGTCAGTTCGCAACATTTTCATTTCTCCTAACAGTGTGACATGATCGCGGTCAGCTGCAGGCTTGCTTTTATACCGTTTGCAGCTGTACCGCGCATCTTAACAACGCAGAGGGTCCGTTCAATTGCTTTTAAAAGGGTGTTCGAAGTCGTTTGTGAATATAGTGTATATGATACCTGGTTCGCAGCTCTCTCAGTCAGTATTTCCTTTCGTCTCAATATTAGAAAATCAAAGGATTTATCTGATTTCGACAAAGGCCAGATATTTATGGCAAGACGCATTGGTAAAAGTATCTCCGAAACAGTGATGCTGTTAGGCTGCTCACGGTGTCTACGTAACAAGGATGGTTCGAAACAGGGGATATTTTTAGCCGTCGACAAGGCGTGGTCCCGCGCTGACCTCTGGAATAGCTCTCACTGATTCAATAGGTCGGCGTGGGATATTTCGCTTGTCCGCAGCAACAAGAGGACTACTATGTCTGATATTACGCATAATCAACTATGGTGAAGGATACAATGTGACAGAACACACAGTTTATTGTACGTTCTAGGATATGGGTAGACCCATTCGTGTGCACACAGCCGCAGACCCATTCGTGTGCGCATGCTCACAGCCGTTCACTTTCGTCGACACTTTCATGGCCACGTAATCATAGACACTGGCCGACAGAAAGCTGGAAGAAAGTCTTATGGTCAGACGAATGCCGTTTTCTGTTACATCATATCGACGGAAGGGCGTGTGTGTGACTTTTACCTAATGAAACCTCACCTGTATACACTCTGGGGCGGTTACAGGACGGCTGGTGGAAGCGTGATGGTCTGGAAAACATTTTTTGGTGAACAATTGTATACGATATCCTTGTAGAGAAAACTCTGGCAACTGTCACGTATCTGACAATCATGGCTGACCAAGTGCACCCCTTTATTATGACGAAGGTGTTCCCTAACGGATATAGCGACTTTCAACTAGACAATGCTCCATGCCACACTGCGAAGAATGTTCCGGAATGGTGATAAGAACATGAAGAGGAATTCCATTTATTGCGATGGCTCCCAAATTCACCGGACAAGAATCGTGTCGAGCATTTGTAGTTTGAGTTGCAGAAATAGGTACGAGCACCATAACTCCAACTGAAGGTCTTGTTCTTTGTCCTGATGTGGACTACGTCACTTCCTGTTCCACTGCTTTTCAGGTGATCTTAGTCATCGCACGATAGTCATTAATGTGTTTACTGCGTATCATTGTTTCGCTTGCAAAGCTCCTGGCCATCATCGTTCGCAGTGCCCCATACCTACTCCTCCTTCAAGTACTCCAGTGCTGGATTGCTTCTTCGAGGTCGCCTTTTTCTACATCTGCTGCTCCGGCGAATTCCCCTCTGTCATCTTTCATTTTGGTGCCTCCTGCTGTTTTACCTTTGCCTCCCTCGACTGGTGTCTTCCTTCCACCTCGGGAGCCACCCGCTGGCTTATCACCAGTATCTCCTCTTTTGGTGGATACCTGCTCTCCTGCTAAGTATCTTCTTCCTGATGTGGGTGCTCCTATTTCTCCGCTTCAGGACTTGGTCTGTGATCTGCCTTCTGACAGCACCCCGACGTTCTCCCTGCCGCATTCGTCTATGCAGTGTTCCTCACATTCCTCAGGTGATAATGAAAAATGTTGCTTCTGCTGCTCAACGGCCTCCCTCGTCACCGACCCACACTGCTGCCTTGCTCGAGTCGCTCGAGGCCTCTTCTTCCCACTTTCTCGCTGGTGCTCCGGATGTTTGTCCGCACTCACTCTCCGAGTCTACCCTCCTGCTCTGCAGCCCGGACTCTCCTTATTTTCCAGATGCGATTTCTCTCACACCTGCCAATCCACGGCCCTGCTGTGCCTCTACTGTTGCTCTGCCCATGAAGCGTCGTTGCCGCCCTCCATGCTGGAATTGTAAGAAGACTGCTTCCTCTGCTTCGTCCTCCGCGTTTGTCTTCCAGATGCGTGGCCGTCGTCTTCCACGTCGGACATCTGCGAAGTCTACGTCATCTCCTACGTTCCCTGATGTTACTCTGAATGTCTCCTTCCTGTGCCTCGGCCACGTCGTTTAGACTTTCTTGACCTGGATGCTTATGAGTTTTCTCTCCTATCCTGGGAATTTGCTCAAGAAATCTCCTCTCACAAACTCCACGCTCTACCGCAGTTCCTCCGAGCAACTTAGTCCTGAAATCGGATTACCTGCCTTTCTGCTTCTAGTACTCTACCTAGTGTTATTTTGCGCCTAGTGTTGACTCTACTGTTCTGTGACCTCCGGCCAATGTCCTGCTGTTTGCTACTCTATTATGCCTCTCTGCTGTGTGTATCATATGCGTTCCAGGAACTTTGTACTGTGTTAATCTCGCCTACTGTGTGAACATTTTAACTCTGTGATATTATGCTTGTGCACCGCCTTTATTTTGCGTTTTTCAATGTACTTTGCTCCTGTACAATGATGTGTCTTTTTGTTTTGCCTCGCCTAAGCTACCTGGAGCGCCCCGCCGTTTCATGTTGTTTTCTCGTGTCCCGTTTTCATCCGTTCTTCGATGTAATAGTCACAGAGACTTAATAAAGCGATGTTAAAACCATCACCCCAACCACGTAATTTACGGGAACTGCGGGATCTTCTGTTGTAGTCATGGTACATAATATCAAGAGACACTTAGCAACATCTCTTTGAATCTATGACTCATAGGATTAAAGCTTTGTGGTTGCAAGAGAATGGGCCTACATCATATTACGTAGGTGGTTTGAATATTCTGGCCGATCAGTATATTATCATCACTGTGTTCACGACTCATACATATGGCTCACAGCGTACTTTGGTACGAATTCAAAATGTCGGCAACCTTAAATATAAGCACATTTATGAAAGGTACACTTCTAGTTTGATTTTCACTTTGTTATTTCGCAGGTACTTGCAGGCCAAAATTGAGGGAAATTTTACATGTTTGTTGGAATGTTTAATTTACAAAATGTGTAAATAACGCTAATTCCTGATCATCCGAGAAACTATCACAGAAAATATTCCGCGAAAATTGGTAATATGTTCAATCTAAAAGTATGATAATTTCTTTAGCTAAGATATTGGCAATAATCTGTTACAAGCATGAAACTAAAGCAAACAGATGGAGGACATCTACTGTAATAATTGTTATCTGTTCAATCAGTGTTTCACAATGTTTTTAACTTCAGCTAGGTTTTCATTATTTCAGTTTTTTCTTCAAATGTTTGACACACAGTTTACTTTCACCGCTCAAGTCATTAAAATTATATAAAAGTTCTTGGTGCATTTCCTTCAATTTTTATTGCTTTTCTTAGGCAGTTTGTTCAGAACTCCGTTTTTTGAAATGAAAAGGTACCACACTAACAAAAATAAGGTTCACCTTACAAATTAAAAGCAAAAAAGTTATTTGGACTAATGAGGAACCATCAAAATTCCTTTCTTTAGTACGGCAATTTCTTAAAGTAGAAACGGCCAGCTCTTATATCGAATTATATTTGGAAAGGAAAACAATAATCTTAATGACAAAAACTGAAATCATTATTATGAGGATCATTAGCTTTGGAGTGTATCAGATTAAAAGACAAGCGCAATTCACTCAGATAAAAAAAGTTTCACAAAACATTTGTTAAGAGCGAAATTACTGTCAAAAGACGTTCATTTATTCTCATTCCTTTGAAAGTGTGTTTATTTCTTTTTGTTTTTGCTCCCTTCGACGCTTAAGAGGATCACGAAATTACGGGGATGAGCTTTACATTTTTCTTAAAAAAGAAGAAACTGCCAGATTAATGTTTTCAAAGAAATTGTTATTAATTCTGAAACATTTGGTGCTATTCAGAAGAAAGCGGGAAAGCAAAGATGGCAGTTCCTCATTAGAGCTACTACATTTTTTTTACATCGAAAATCTTATTCTAATATTTTTCTTTCGCTTTCTTCTAGAGAGCAAGTCATGCAGAAAAGAATAATATCGGAGGCGATATCTTTGGCCCTTCGTTTTAAAGTAATAACATTCGCTTCATGAGCCTCATGTCAGCCATATTGCTCTTTTTATGTGTAATGATGTTGCTTGAATAATTATAATGAATTTTGGAGACATGCATTTGGGTTACAATTTATGGGAAATTTATTTCCAATGGGTTTGAAAAGAGAAAACAGTAGCTGTTCGGTCGGACAAGTTCAACCTATAGTCCTGTACACCTCAGAATTTCTACCACATTTTCAGTTTGAACGATATTTATTAATGTCTGAAAACCGATTACCATCAAGGTGAAAATCATCTAAATACGTTGCGTCAGTTGAGTAAATACATCCATCGCTCTTTCCACGTTAAGCAACGCACAGCAACCGAAAAATTGTTATTAGGCCGCCGTCGGGGAATCGAACCCCGAATATCTCGATATCTAGCCGAGCGCGTTAGCCTTACACCACAGTGGCCAACAATTCACGATGCTATGTGTGTTTTTCTTTTTCAGTCAGCATCTGAGATCCTAAATCCGTAAGATGGGCTTAGCTACTGAAACGTCTCCATCTGGTGGGCATAATGCCCACACACATAGCACCGTGAATTGTTGGTCGTTGTGGTGTAAGGCTAATGCACTCGGCTAGATATCGAGAGCTTCGGGGTTCGATTCCCCGACAACGACCGAATAAAAATTTTTCGGTTGCTGTGCGTTGCTTAACGTGGAAAGAGCGATGCATTTATTTACTCAACTGACGCCACGTATTTAGGGATTTTCACATTGGATCTCGCCCTTTGGATTATTGCTGTAATTATACACTGCTGGACAATTGCTAAGGACGGATCATAAACGGCTATATAGCGCATAAAAAAGTAAGTGTGGTTGGATGCCAAGTGAAATAAAATAATGTCAGAATGCCAGGACATTACAAGAAAGACAGTTTATTGTGCTCTGAAATCCAGAAGGCTTTGGAACGTGTTCAAGGGACAAACAGGCCATTTTGTGCAGAATACGTAAACGTGAAAAAAATGCAAATACCGTCCGCAGGCGTTCCGTCGTAAGATGTCAATACGGGATATGGCCACCATGGAGGGCAATGCAAGATTCCATAAGTCGTGTCATGCTTTGCACAACATTATCAAGCAGCTGTTGGGGTAATTTATCGGATTCCTCTGTCAGTGCACGGATGAGGGTGTCCTTGTTTATTGGAGGGCATTGGCGACCAGCAAGACTCCTCCCCAAAGCATCCCACACATTTTCAATGGGATTCAGATCTGGAGAACGTGCTGGCCATACAAGGCGTTGAATATCCTTGCTCTCAGGACACTCCTGGACAGCGACTGTTCGATGACATGTTGCGTTGTCGTCCATGAAAATGAATCTATCACCGACAGCACCACGGAACATGGGAACATGAGGTAGCAGAACATCATTAATGTATCTTTGGTCTGTCATAGTCCCAATTGGAAGCACATAGAGGGACGTACGGCCATTGATCATGATGCCAGCACATACCATGACACTACATGTCGGATATCGGTCCCTTTCCTGTATGTTTGCTGGACAATATGCAGTACCACTATCACGCCAGATCAGTTGTCGTCGACAATCAGACGATAGACTGTATCTACTCTCATCTGAGAAGAGGGCAGCAGACCAGTCGTTATCAGTCCAATTGCGATGTTGATGGCACCATTGCAAACGGGCGGTACGGTGACGTCTGGACAATGGGATGCACACAACAGGACGGCGGGCGTATAGTCCTCCTTCATGCAAACGTCTGGCGACAGTTTTTCGGGAGAGCCGTTTGCCAGTAGCAGCTATAAACTGATTTGCCACCTCACTAGCTGTGCTGCGCCGGTGTCTTTTTGTTGATAGCACTATGTACCGATCTTCCGCAGGTGTCGTACTGCGAACACGACCTCCCCCGTGACGTTTGCTACACTCTCCATTTGTTTGAAATGATTTCCAAAGCCTTGAAACAACACTGTGGCTGACGTCGAACTCCCTGGCAACATCTGTTATTTTTCGCTCTTCTTCAATCTTGCCAATAATACGGCCACGCGTAAAATCATCTAGGTGATGTCGGGAAGACATACTGAAAACTGCAAGTTCGTCAATTGATTCTTTCCCTTTCAACTTTGCGTTTGAACAACAAAGGTCAATACCCGTCAAATCCTTTATATCTCTTATCAGCGCTATGACGTCACGAACAAGTTCGGCAATCCAAAATTTGCATACGCACAACACGTCTTACTGTATCCCGCACTTATGCTAATTTCCATATTTTCCTGCCTTCCATTTTATGGTTGCTATCGTTGCTATTGTCATCCGTCCTTAGCAATTGTCCGACAGTGTATATAGCCAGTGCCGTTAATGCCCACCAGATGGAGACGTCTCAGAAGCGGAACCCATCTTACGGATGTATGATGTCAGATGCTGACTGAAAAAGAAAAACACACATAGCACCGTGAATTGTTGGCCGCTGTGGTGTAAGGCTAACGCGCTCAGGCTAGATATCGAAAGATTCGGGTTTCGGTTCCCCGAAGACGGCCGAATAACAATTTTTCGGTTGCTGGGCGTTGCTTAACGTGGAAAGAAGGATGGATTTATTTACTCGATTACCATCAGTTGGGAATTTTGAATTTTGTGGGCCATAGGGGAGACTTGCATGAAGACCCCACTCCCCTCCTAAAAGCATTTGACAAAGTTAAGTGCATCACCGATCATTTAAGCTATTTACCATAATTTTTACGTACCGTTCTCTAAAACTGCACATGAATTTTTTTTTTATCACAACCGACCACTCAATCAGAAACCTTTAAGCAGATGTACGAAAACGTCAGTTACGCAGGATGTATGCAAAATATGTGGTCACTTGCGTCACCAAGTAATCCAGTAAACTACTTAAGGCTGCGGCTTACCAGAAATTAAGTAGTGTTGATTACAATGGGGAAAAACAAAGGATCTTTCGGAGTTCGATGGGAGCCCATCTAACTGAAGTGACGATTTTGAGAACAGCAGAGCTGGTAGGTTTTTCAAAGGGTGGGATATTCCGGGTCTTTAATTAGTTGAAAAAGAACCCGCATTGTGCTTGTTTAAGAGGCGTAACTTTTGCGCGATGAAAGTCTGTCAGAAACAGCACATTTTCATCGCACAAATGTTATGCCTCTAAACATGTGTCTCTCCATCTGAGAAGACTTGTACAGAGAAACAGGACTTCCCTTGTGCAACAGTTGACCGAAGCACTCCATGAAGATAGTTCCCTGCGGCTGCAAAAGTCAGCGAACTATGCGCAGAGAACTGATAATGATCCATATTGGCAGTCGCATGTTTATACAGAAAATACTGATTTCTGGCAATAGGCCGAAATTTTATCTACAGTTTTGACTAGACAGTTGAAGACTGGAAAACGTTATGTAGTTCGACGAGTTGCGGAACACTTTGTTATGTACCGACGGTAAGCAGAGAGTTTGGTGGAAACCCCAATGAAGCAATTGACTCAGCTTCCCTTGTAAACACAGCTCAAGATTCTGGAGGTGGTGTCAGGGTATGGGGTACGTCCTGTTGGTTTGAAACGGGTTCTCTGATTTTGATGGGAGGCAGAGTGTTCCTCCATGGATTATCTGAACACTGTTGCCTATCCAGTCCATTCTGCAAACATGACATTTTATCCAACAGGCGAATGCTGTTTCATGGGCGACAATACAACTACCGATTGTGGAAGATATCTTCAGCAGTAATTTGGTTCAGCGAGCATGTCTGCTACTTCCACAACCACCACAAAGCCTGAATCTGAATTCCATTGAGAATGTATGGGACATGTTAGAAAATAAAATCCGGCAGCAAAGTCCTCCTCCGTTAAATCTGGGTCAGTTAAAGTTCTGTCTGGTGAACGCCTGATACGCTTTTTACGTAGATGCACTGCAACGTTTTTGGAGTCTATGCGACACCGCATACGTGCTGAAATACGTGCTGAAAAAATTCGGGATAATGGAGGTCCAACATAGTACTGAATAAAAGTTTTGAATTATAAGTTACAAACTACGATAATTGTTACTGTTTTAAAAGATTAAACATAATTTCTAAGATGTCGGACTAAGTTTTGAATGAGGTCTCTTCTTACAAGTCCATTTGATGTGCTTTCACAGTAGTAAAGCATTTAATGTCATCTTCAAAATCAAATTGTGTTACAAGTTTATCATGTACAAATAACACAAATTTTGAAGATGATAATCCGTTTTTTGGTGTAAATATGACAAGGATGGCAAGTCAGATAACATCAGAAAACTTGAAATTTTCGTCGCAGTGGACCGAGAAAGGAATCTGCGTCTGCCAGATAGCGCCCGGATATGCTAACCATTTCAACACCCAGAACAACCAAGTCTAAATTTTCAAGTTTTTGGATGTTATCTGATTTGCCATCCTTGTCATATACAATTAGAAACGGATTGTCATTTTCAAAATTTGTATTACATGGCCCCGTATTCCATTCAGGATGTGCAAATTAATTTGCTAAACCGGAGAGCTTCAAATCAGTGGATGAGTTCTAACATTAAACACTTTTACCAGATGCTGTAGAAAGAGGCATCGTATGACTGGCATAATTTTCAGCATCAGAGACGCTCTTGAAAGTGCAAATACACACTGGTTCCTCCTAATCGCAGAAGTTTGTATACGAAAAAACATAGCGAGAGCTATGTGATGGAATAAGTATTTTTCAAATTCGACGTTTACGAGGAGAGATTATATAAGAAGACAAGTTTAGAGTCATACACCCCGTAGTGCGAAATCTGCGCATTATTTTAGGTGGATATTGTTCGCTAACTTTTTCATAGAAATTAACATACAGTCCAATTTCAGCATTTGATTAATCTTACACCCAATAATTGACATATACTGAATGCTCCTTGAATTACGAAGACCCCTATGGAGTAGGGTTATACCCTATGCTGACGGAACCAATACCTGGGAGTGACCTGTCGGTTAAATAGGTGTATATAAAAGGTTGGGGGTTCAATCGAGTGCAAAATTACGGACGTGACTGGTAAAACCAAGGATTTATCCGAGTTTAATTACAAGGTTGTGCTCAACTTGTGATGTCAGTAAGGGTTGGTACGTCCATCAGTGAAACGACGACACTTTTAAGTTGTTTGAGGACATCCGTGGTTAAAGCGTACAAGAAATAGCGCCAATATGGTGAAACAACCAATTAGCGATGCAACTGTAAAGGGTGGCGGAAGACGAATTCAAGAGGTGAAAGAAGGGTGCTTATCCTTGTAAAGAATTATCGGCGCAACACAGTTTAACAGTTGACGGTCCAATACAATAATGGTCAACCAGAAACAATATACTGCGCTACTATGCGTCGCAGGCTGTCACAGAGGGACTGAAGGAGCATGCGCTTATACGTAACAACAGTCCATTGAAGTATCTCTTATCTTAACAACAGTCGATTGAAGTATCTCTTATCTTAATAACAGTCGATTGAAGTATCTCTTAACAACAGTCCATCGATGTATACTACTGTTCTGGTGCAAACAGCATGCCAACTGGATGATAGAAGATTGCAAGCAAGTGTGCTTGTCCGATTAATCACCATATGTACTGCACTCTGCAGATGATAGAGTCCGTATGTGTCGTCAGCAGCATGGATTCGTCATGATTGGCAGTAACTATCAATTCCGAAGTGGGCGATTGTATGGCATGAGGCATGTTTAGATGCCATGACTTGAAACTCTTTTTGCTTGTGTACCTACGTTTGGACTACCACTTCTATCAAGGCTCGCTTGTGGATAATGTACACTGCAGGATATTGTACTTACATTTTTTTCAGAGTGATGTAACATGTAACCGGGTCCCCCTCGTGCAGGAATAGTTTGACGACTAAAACGGTGATGGGTATCTAGACTGTCGCCCAAATTCCCCTTATCTGAACGCAAGTGAACATCTGTGGGATGTTGTGGTGTGCTAGGGAAGCAGTTTGATAAACAATCCTGGTCCATACCTGCATTTCGGATGAGAGTACAAACATCTTGGTTGCAGATTGCAGCGCCACTGTTCACCTGGGTAACACAATCTTGCAATTTAACGTAGGACCAACACTGAGCCACCGTCTTCTATTGCTACAACACTTTTCCCGAGCCAGACAAGGAATCTTAGAGATGGTGAAAGAACTAATGGCATCCGAAGATGATGTTCAAGTAAGAAGAAGCACAAGAGAGTAGGGATCACAGACTGAAGTAGGAGAACATGACGGCCATCGCCCACGGTCATTATCCTAGTACTGCTCAGCACAAGTAGATAGATATTGACTATTCTGTGAACATGTCATTTCCCATGACACTCAGCAGTCTGTGTGTTATTACTAATCCATTGGAACAATAAAGGGTATTATCACAGGGAATGAGGGTATAAATTTATTGTGCCTGTAAGATTGTATTTAATAAGAAACCCTGAGTCCCAAACAGACCACGCGGAAGCGAACACTTTTCCCAGTCGCACGCATTACAGCTGCTGACAATTAGCACGTCCCAAAGACGAGATATCAGTTACTCTCACGAGACCAGCACTCGTTGGCCGGTCCCCTTTCCCCGATCCTGTTCTAGGGGTAGCGGCTATGGATCCTGGAAGCATTGCCTTCGTAACGTCATCACCAAATATTTAACTTAAGACAGGCCCATTTATCCCTACAGAGAACATTTTGGCAAAGCAGGCAAAGTCATGTTGGTTTACATTAAGTAAGTGATCGCAATGCAGGTAGCACTCAGTGTATAACAGAATGCCACTAACATTCCAATTTATCGTGCTTCAGCAGATATTTATTAAAGGCACAATGCGTAAACCATGAGCCAAGAATGGGGAATGGCTGGCGCCATGTGAGAAGCACGATATCTGCGTCTCACCTATGACTCGAACCCGGATGAACTCATCGAACTGGCTCTATCACAAACGTGTTTTAGGGAGTGTTAATGACCAACGTGAGCGACTCTAAGGGTTACAAGCAGTCGTCTGTCCATAATTAAAGGCTATTAATTCCATGGAAGTAATACAAGGCTGTTCATAAAAACATTTTCAGTGCCCTGTCGAGTGGATTTCTCAGGCGTTATGCTGTTCAAAACTAACAATTCCGGAGTATAGCTCCTACTCCCTCTACCATGAAGGGAATGAATTAATAGCTAATTGTGAGACGTGCTTCGGCAATGGTTCTGTTTATTTGTCCAAATTGTCGAGTAGATTTGTATAATTTTTAGTGAGTTATTATTATTATTTCTATTATTTTTGGGTTTAACTACCACCGTGAGCAAACCGATGGGATATGAGTAATCGCCCGTCTCTAATTTACGGCCACTGGATTCTCGTAAGGGAAAGATCCATTGTCAAGTTGTAAGGGAAAGAGCCACTGTCGTGTTGTCGTAAGGGAAAGAGCCATTGTCGAATTGCTCACGGTGGTTTAACGACCACACGATATCTGCGTCTCACCTATGACTTGAAATAGTTCCACTCATGCCTCTCTCAGCAATAGAACTAGAGCTCATCTAGGAGACTGATAGACAGTCTACATATCAGAGAGCTCGGCCACCGTACCTGCCACGTGTTCTCATACAGTACAGTTTCAACAATGCGTAGTAGTTCTTTGACAAGTTTTCTTCAATTTACAGTGCGAACTAGTACCATTAACATGAAGTAGAAAATTATTTTTCTGGACTTGCCCACAGATAATATATATTTTTTCTATTTTTTTAAACCCGCATTTCTGCGCATGCTTGAGTCTTTTGTGCAGATTTGCGCAAATAAGATGAACAGAAATAACCGAACCTTGGAAGAACATTTGTCCGGAAACGAAAGGGTTAAAGAAATTGTATATATATATATATATATATATATATATATATATATATATATATATATATATATATTTCTCCCAGGGAAATAGTGTATTCATCCGTGTGATTCAGTACAATCATAGTTTCTTTTTTGTCACATTTTATTGAAGATTCTTATTGTATATAACAGCATTTCGAAAAGCCAGCAAAGGATATATCTGGACTTTTGTGGCAATACAAAATTGACGTAATAAAGTACTCTTTAGAGAGGCCTGGAAAAAAAGACACAACACAAAGTAAATAAAATATGCCTCAGAGCGAAATGTAGGAAAGGGGCAGAATCGCTAGGTAAGCCGACGAAGCACAAATCACCTTCTAAAATCGTGTCTCAGCTTCTTACGTATTTTTCTTTATTGGATAAGAGGTCAAGCTGTCTTGTTTGTTCGCTCACGCATCAAGAGAACTGGTCATTTGTTCCTCACCTCTATCGATGGGGGACCACTCTGGAAGAGGGAATACTCAGAATGACCGTTGCAGCAGAATTGGGGAGAGAGCATTTACGGCCCCCCTTCCGTGCTTACCCTTTCTGTTTCTCCTACTTTTTTATTTCTTCCCATTGCTTTCCAGGGCGTCCGAAGGCATCGTGATAAGTGACGCTCTGGAAACTGGAGGCCATAAAGCCAAATCCTTTTCAAACACCATTGTATTGTTCTTGCGTGGCAGGACCAGATCCCGGTGATGTTTCTTCTGTTCTTTTTCTTATTCGTTCCCATTTTTATTTCCCTTTCTGCCCTCTCAGGTTCTCTCCTTTTCCCTTATCCGAGTTCTGCAGAAAATCAATGCTCCACTCAGTACTAAGGTTTTAGGAGTTTTATTCTCAGAAGTTGTCAGCTGTTATAAGGGCTTGGCTTGGTTTTCATCTACAACTAATGCGCCGCAGTAGACGGATTATTTTAAAGATTTTTCTTTTTCAACCTGTCCAAGTTCTGTCGACGCACTCCTAAACGTTACGACAAAAACGGTATTTCTTGATCATCCCGTAAAAGCTTAGTTATTTCTTCGTCCTTTTTGGAAACTAATACACAACTTCTATTTGTTTGATAACAAAATTAAACAAGAAGTGAATTTACTTTCACTTTAAACAAACAATACGTTTTTAATTCTGTAGGGTAAACACACAACAGAAGGTAAATCTAACACGTCAGCAAGTTTCAAAATGTTGAAAAAAAGAACATAAATGTCGCAATTTTTTTTAAGGGAAACGTGATCTTTTTTAGCAGTCGTCCGTCCCTAATTTAGAGTCACTGGTTCCAGGGAAGGGAGAGAGCCAATGCTGTAAGAGAAACGCAACATCCATGACTCACGGGATTCGAACCCGGACCTCTTTCGGACGAATGATCAGAGTCCATCGCTTAGACCACTGCTCTACCGGGGCGGAAAACGTGATCTTGTGCATGCTGTTTGAAAGTATTATTGCTGTGATACTAAGTAAATGAATTACATGAAGCGCCCTCATGAGAAAATTGTCGATGTTATTCTCAAAAATGTAGGTATCTTTGTTTTGATTGGGGGGTTTAACTAACACCGTGAGCAACACAATGGGCTATAAGATGTCGATCGTCCCTAATTTAGGGCCACTGGTTCCAGGGAAGGGAGAGAGCCCATGCCGTAAGACAAACACAAAATCCATGCCTCACCGGTTCCGAAACAGGATCCATCCATGACGAATGGTCTAAAGTGGCACAGCGATTAGATCACTGGGCCACCGTGGCAGCCCAAGTATTCCTGACTGAACAAAAAAGAGAAGAAGTAAGTAGATAGCCGTCCTTGATTATCTCTTTTCAGAAAAAGAAAAAAATGGGTAAGTGTTCTTTATTAAAGAGTTACCCAATTTGGAAATTAGAAAATTATCACCACTTTCCTTCTTACGACTAAGAATAGATTTTGCACATATTTAATCTTAGAAGGTAGTTCTGACGTGTCTGCTCAGCGAGACGCACATGAGATAAACGCAGATAGTAGTGAGACCACAGCTCAGCTGCGAGAGAGACTTACTCCGGAGTGAAGGGACCCGAGATCGATGCCCGGCGCTGACAAACTTGTAGGTTATACTGGCGCCCGAACTTCCCGGATGACCCGGCTGTTACGTTTCTCGCAAAGGTGTCATGGTCTTTCCACACCACGAGACAGGAAATATGAGAATCCCTTCTCCAGTGCTTCGACAAAATAAATCAGTGTGATGTTACGCTCCACACACCAAATTGTCTGGGATTTCTCAAATGCACTTTCTTCATCGGATGACTGCCTACAGCGACACATGGTCACGGCAGACTCGTGGGACATGCCCCGGCCCTCTTTCGGTGGAAAGGGGGGGGGAGTTGTGAAGTGTCTGCCCCATAGGACGCACATGAGATAAAGGCAGATAGCAGTTAGAGCAGACTGTCAGGCTCATTGCCATCTCCTGCGCACTGGACTCTTCCTCCATGACCGCATCACTTTACGATGAAATGTTAGTATGTGGTCACTTACCACATACTAACATTTCACGGAAATCGATCCATTTTTACGTAAGTTATGACGCATAAGGGCAATGGAATTGATCTCGCTCCTATGCCCTGACCTTTGATTCCATTTCACCCATTTTCAATAAAGTTCGTCCCCGAGTAGTTCCCACCACATACTAAACTTTCATTCAAATCAAACCAATTTTACGCGAGTTATCGTGCGGACGGACAGACGGACAAAGCTGGAGCATATACGCTTCCTCAAAATTACGGTTGGAAAGCGTAAAAAAATCATGGGGGAGTCTTTGCTGCCTTCAGCCTCGGCTGTCGAAAACGGGGGCCTCTATTATGTAACTGTAACGCAAACATTTCGCCAACAAAATGACATTTAACAGCAATACTGGACGGGGGAACCATCGCTGAATAAGAAATTACGATTACAGGAGTAACTTCTCTCCGTCCAAATTCCGTTTTCGGAAACGTTTTCTCTATTTTCTCAGCTAAAATACAAATATTTAAGAATAAAATTACATTTATAAACTGTACAAGGAATAGGAAACATCACGAGAAAGGGAATTAGAAATCATGGTGCCGGGTTTAATTTCCGTGTTCGAAAGTTGGTGCTTCGATTTTCAAGAAGAAACGAAAATATTAATTCAATAAAATGATATTTAACAACAGTATGGACAGACGAAATATTGCGAGAAGAAAATTACGATTTCGGAAGAAACCTTCGCTCCGTTCAACTTCCGTAGTCGGAAAAGACGGAATTCCGATCACATACAGGAAACTTGCACCCATGAACCAGAGTACGCGCTAGGCTGGATTAATAAGGGTTCTGGGAATATCGTTTTCCTTGGCAGCACCAAAACAAGAAAGATGACACCGAAAGCTCGGTTGTAATAGGCACGTATTTTAAATCCTTTCTGTTGGGAATAAAATTTATCAAAGTTACTAAACTTCTATCAGAATAATAATGGAAAAGCATAATGGACAAGTTGGCAATAGGCGAAAAATATCAGTTACAGAAACAGGCTAAGGAAAAAATACTTTTCTAATAGATCTTTCAGAAGCAGAGATAGCCAGAAAACCGTATTTCCCTTGAAGCTCCCTAGGGCGAAATCTGTGCATAATTGAAAGACGATAATGCTCCACATCTCTACTGTAGCGAATGGCACAGAGAAAACAAAAATTTCACAATAGTCTTGCTAGGAGTGGAGGTACAGCTGGAAATAGAAGCACACAAGCACCGCCTAGCGACAGAACTACGAAACTCCTCAAATGCAAACCTAAAGTGTTCCACAAGGTAAATGGCATCAGGTGTTGAAAGAAGTTTTAAATCGGGCATATAGAAGCCGAGATATTGAGAAAAACAGATTAAATATTTGCATCCCTAGCTGGGATAATGTGCACTATTTTGGGTAGAAAATACTACTAACTATTAAAACTATTATGTGTGTATCTGACCAAAAAAATATTTTTTTCAAATTGGGTATTTAGTGCCGCATATATTGCTAAAAACATTAATGTGAACTCATGCCCTCTAGTGCTACACTTGTGCGTTAAGATACATTTTTAATTACATGAGAAACATTTCACATCACAAATGCTCACCAATAAAAAAAAAATTCAGATCAGAATCTTAGAAGCAAAGATATCGACAAAAATATGATGTACATCTACGCCTCCTGGCGGAAAAATTACACATTATTTTAAGAACAAAGTATTTTGAAAAGGTTTTACAAAGAGAATGGTATGTGTTCAGGAAAGAAATTTTTCAGTCTAGTTTTCAGAAGCCCAGATTTTGCTGCAAATACGTTCGATGCAAAAATGAACACTTATGCTCCCTGGTGGCCACACCATTCTTTATGAGATATTAAAAATTATATGAGAAGCATTTTCCATCAGCAGCTGTATCAGACGCAGGGAGAATTTTTCAGATAGGGTTTTTAGAAGCAGAGATATCGGGGAAAGCGCTAGTTACTTTTAAGCTTAAGGCCTATACATTACATGAAAAGTTTGAAATTATATGAGAAACATTCGTTTAGTCATTCCCATGTAGCGTCACTTGGATTCGTCCAGATATTTTAAAGGGATGAAATAAACACCCGCTGAGGGCTTGTCGGTGTATCCGGACAGCTCCAAGCGATACTACCAAACGTTAGAATGACCAAATGTTCATTTAGGAGTATAGTCAACGAACATAAGAGGGACATAATGAACGGTGATGTAACCACGGCTCTATTCAGAAAAGCCAAGTTCAAGTCAGCTGCCCCCCTCCCCCTATGTGGGATATTAGCTTCTTATTCCACTCCAAAATCTACCACCATTCGCGAAACTTTGGATAGAGCCGTGGTAACTTTGGAGATTATTACCAACAGCGCCTCATGCAACGATAACATCTCGCTGGAGTTGCCACGAGTTTGGATCCAGTTCTTGAAATACTGATGACATTTATTCTTCCTTCCAATATTCCGCGTGCTAAACACAACACCTCGTGTCTTTGGATACATAATTATATCCCCATCAACTCGTTAATTGTCAAGTCAAGTTACGGCGTTCAAATAGACCGTATGCATTGACGTCACAAAACCGCGGTTCGCGTCACTTTTTCCTCTACCGCTTTCTTGCAGAACAACTGGTGTACAAGTGAGATCAAAGATGCATTGCATGGGTTACGTAAGTGGGTTATCTGGGGATCAAGAATAGCTTTATTCTGATAAATAAAAGTTATTGGGCAATTGTGGTGACCCATATGTAATTCCATACTCAATTTTCCTGAACAATATTGAGGTCTTGCCACGAATAGGACACAGCGATATTGTTAATGATTTTTTTTTTTTTTTTGCACGAACGCCTTCACTCCGGAGCAAATGAAATCGTGAAGTAATTCATAAAAAAAAAGGTTAATTCCAGTCTAAAGATCTACCCAGAGTTTTTGTAGATAACGCATCAGTACATTTATGAACATACCTGTTACAAAATGTAAACTCCACACACTAACCTTCCTTGGTTTCCGGTAATCAATGTCAATTCTGCTGATACGTGATAACCACAAATTTTGGCGCTTCTGAATAATTTTTTTTTTTTTGCGATTCTGATCCCACCTCGTTCACTTAGATGGTAATCTATAATAGGACACATCATTATCTCTCGCACATAACACCGCGCATAACACCGTATTTCTGAACGCTCCACAATTAGCCATCCTGCCCTGGTGATGAACTGTACACCAGTTCATCACCAGGGCAGGATGGCTTACCTTGCTGTGACGTCATATGCATACGGTCTATTGTTAAAGCGTTCTATTATTCAGTTTGCTATCTACCTTCCTTGAAAAAGCCATCTGCTTGATGTGCGAAAGCTTGGAAACTTTATTTCTATTTTAAACCAAGAAATTCGGATTACTGTTATAGTTATAATGTTATAAGTATAGTAACATTATTTGCCTAATTTGGACAACAATCCATGCGACACGCCAGGTCTGCTGTCCAGTTTAGACAGGGGTCTGGATTAGTGAGGGTTTACTTCATAATGATTTTGTTCCTAATTTTAAACGGAAAAAACAACAACAAACTTGCCGAGACGAGACCAGAATTCCAGGACGGTCTCAGTCAAACCAAAACGTAACCCTATTAATACAATAGGTAAACTAGACATTTTGCAGTGTTAGACTAGGTGATGCTATACAGCAAGCGGCAGATGTCAGTTATACAGTGAAAAAAGGCCAGATAAGCCAAGCTGCTAAGCTTAGAATGTTTTGTCTTATCACCTCTGGGTTTAAGTCACGTAACAGAAAAACTGTCTTTCAACTATAGCCATTCCATTTACTCTACAACACAGAAAAATGAACACAGTTTCGGCGATAGCTTTCACTGAAGGCATTTAAATCCCGTAGCTCTGTATCGTTTTTCACTAGAAGACTGTAAAACAGCATGATAACAGAATGAAACTTTATCTACGTTAAGGTTCTACCTTATGCTTTTCATGAAATTTCTTTTTCCACTGTGGTGTGTGTCGTTTGAAAAAAGTTACGTGGTGTTACATAATTCGAGATTTGTTGAGGAGTGTGAGTTGTGATCACTTAAGGTTAAATTCTTTGGTTTCGTGATGAGGATGAATATTTTAATATATCTTTCCGACAGATACTTCGTCACAATGTTTACCATATTTTTGATCACAAAGAATATTCGTAAAATTAAAAATATCTGCCACCAGTCCAGCTTGAAGTTAACGCTTGGACAAATCGATCAGATTCTTTTCTTCAGAAGCATGATTGAGGATTTATACTTAGTTTGAACAGAGCTGATACGATTTAAATAAACAAACGAAATTTCAATACTTCATAGAAGACACGATGTGATGGATGATGATGTACATTCGGCTGATGTTGGATGATGATTTATAACTTTGAGTTCACAAGACAATTGGCACTGCTCCGTTAGTGTTCTGAGATAACACACCTTTTCAGTACCTTCGTACTCAAAACGTTCATTACACAACAGTCTGCCCAAGTAAATAAAAAGGAAAAAATATACGAGACTTCCTGATCCATCTACAGAGTGTCCACAGCGTTTTGTTCCAGTCCAGGTAGTTTAAGATATACAGTGATAGTGGAACTGCGTGGTATGAGGAAATGTTTCGGATTCGAAGTGCAGGTGTTTAAAACCCAGCCTGAACTGAAACAATTTGTAACTACCGAAGTTAATACAAACCGAAGTTAGTATATATCTTCCTAAGCTGCTCAGCCGCAGCCGAGAGCTAGCTATAGGTTAGGTGTTTCCATTCCATCGTGAAAAACCTGACCTCCCCTCTAACTATCCGATAGAGGAAAAGTTCCGCGAATGCTTCTTCTGTTCTCACGTCCAGATGTGAGGCGGGTCAAATATACAAAACACAAATGTTTAATAGAACACTTCTGATTTGAACTATGATATACACTGGCGGAAAGTGAAAAAACAACACCAAGAAGGAGACGTCTGATACCAACGAAATTTATTCAGCATAATAACGGAATACAGAAGATAGCGTGATCAAAACATTATGGCAAAATACAGCTGTATTTGCTGGTAAACTGAAAAATAACATTCCCATGTAACATGGTTAGTAGGAGGTTGAACCGCCATGAACTGCGTCACACTGTGCAATTCTGGCATGGAGTCTGTCGTACAGATGTTGGATGTAAGTTTGGGGTATTGAGTTCCAAGCATCCTCAACCTGGACACGTAAATCGGAGATGGTCGTGGCTGGCCGTGGAGACCGGATGAGTCGTTGTCCCATAAAATCCCACACGTGCTCAATAAGGGACAAATCCGGTGAACGTGTAGGCCATGGAAGTTGTTTCACACCATGAAGTGCATGTCGCGATGCACGTGCCATCTGTGGGCGAGCGTTATCTTGCAGGTAAACATCCTGATGGACCGACCTTACAAATGGCACAACAACGGGATGAATGATGTTGTTGATGTAGGAGGTGCTGTTTAACGTACCCGGTACAAACACTAGTTGTGCACGGGAGTGATAGCTGATCGCTCCCCACACCAGGAGACCAGGTGTAGGCCCTGTGTGTCGCTGGCGGATGCAAGAAGGGAGGAAAAGCTCCCCTGTGCGTTTGCGAAAACGCATACGGCCATTGGAGGCTCCCAAGCAAAATCTGCTTTCATCGCTAAACACGACAGATCTCCATTGTGTTCTCCTGTGCAGACGTTGGCGACACCACTGCAGCCGTTCCTGACGGTGGGCTGGAGTCGGAGGTACACATGCCAGAGGCACACGTGCACGTAGTCGTGCATCCAGTAGACGGTAGCGGATTGTTCGCACAGTCACCCCAGGTGCAACGGCAGATCGGATTTGCGTCGCAGTGGATGTTCTGCTTGACAACGCCGCTCTTTTTATGCGTCGATCGGTCCGCTCATCAGTCCGTCTGAGACTCCCGGTTCCACGCCTTCTTGTGTGGGAATGTTCCTCGGACCATCTACGCCATCCATCGTACCACCACCGATACTTCCCGTCCAATTCGCTCAGCAATACGACAACCCGGCCTCGCGGAGTCCGACTGAACGACCTCGCTCAAAGTCAGATAACTGCTGAAATCGTACACGTCTTCCATGTCCAGGCATTGCAGCTTCTTCAAGGTATTCTCACGTGTCCGTACGCCGACTACTGTTTACATTCACTTCGCCGTACTCCTTAAATAACACCGACGATAATTTGCATATTATGCCGTGCTGCGGCCAGTCATTGCAGCTTCTTCAAGGTATTCTCACGTGTCCGTACGCCGACTACTGTTTACATTCACTTCGCCGTACTGCTTAAATAACACCGACGATAATTTGCATATTATGCCGTGCTGTGGCGTAAGCGCTCAGCTGTTGGTCCCGAAATTAACATCACACCTACGTAAACTCGACCCCATTGACATATATAAATTTAATGATCGTCCGCCAATTCCTTCTTGGTGTTCTTTTTTCACTTTCCGGCCGTGTGTGTGTATATATATATATATATATATGTACGTGAAGTTCACAGAGCAGTATATATACAACCCGAGGACCGGCTTTCGGTTAGTAGAGTTTTCGGAGTCAGAATGGGAAAAGCTGCAGATTTGTCAGAGATTGGTTAAGGTAAAATTGTGATGGCACGGCGCCTTGGAACTACGATATAGGAAACAGCAAGGGTTGTGTGCTGTTCACGTGCCGCTGTAGTGAGTACGTATCAAAAGTGGTGCACAGATGGCCAAACTACGAACCGTCGTATAGCCGTGGGTCGTCCGCAGCTCATTGATACCAGATGGGAGTGGAGACTATCGCGGATTGTTCAAAGCCACCGCTGGTCCACAGTGCGACAAATCACCCGCAGCTACAACAGCAGTGATCAGGGCAATGTGTCACAGCACACAGTTCATCGCAGCATTCTGCGCATGGGCCCGCGTAGCCGAAGACCCACCCGGGTTCCCGTGCTCACTGCACGTCATCGCCAACAACGCATGAAATGGGGGGCAAGATTATCGAGACTAGGCCGTGGATGATTGGAAATAAGTGGTCTGCTCTGACGAATCAAGATTTTTGGTATATCACGCAGACGGCCGAGCCAGATACGCCGATTACTGACGGAAGCTATGGCACCGGGATGCACTGTTAGGCGGAAACACACCAGCGGCGGGGGTTTTATGCTGTGGGGGATGGTTTTTTTTTTTTTTTTCTTTTTGGAGACTTTAGACCCAAATATACCAATAGCACAATCCTTGACAGCCGTCAGGTATCTGAAAATCGTTTATGGTAACATTGTTCTCTGCTAATGGTGGCCGATACCAACAGGATAATGCGCCATGTCACACTGCCAGAATCGTCAAGGAGTGGTACGGTGAACATGCTGGTAACTTTCTGTTACTACCTTGGCCTCCAAATTCACCTGACGTGAAACCAATCGATCATTTGTGGTTCGACTTGGAAAAGCGGATTCGCTTTATGTCAGCACCACCGCGCAATGGACCAGAACTGGAGGACCTGTTGTTGACATTGTGATACCAGATACCCCAGGATATCTATCGCCACTTCATCGAACCGATGCTTGAGCGAGTGTCCTCTGTTTTGCGGGCTAAAGGGAGTCCTACAGCTTGTCAGGTAGGTAGTCATAATGTAATGGCTCATCGCTGTATTATGGGAACGTATTATTTGCTCACTTACCTACAGGAAGTATTGGAACTGTCGTCCTTATTTGCATGACATAATCTTACTGACGGTAAATAAATAAATACATCGCTCTTTCCACGTTCCAGAAACACATAGCAACCGAAAAATTATTTTCAGCCGCCGCCGTGAAATTAAACCACGGATCTGTCGATATCTAGCCGAGATATCGATATTATCCATTAAAATTATAATCTCGATATCTAGCTATATACACTGCTGTCCCTCCACAAATGCAACCCCAGGAAGGAAGCATCCGATTGGCCTGAAATTCCCAGGATGCGTCGCCTGCGAGAGGACATGTAAACGATTAACATTGCAGGATATATGCAAATGATGTGCTCCTGGCACGCCACCGAGAAGCACTATAAGAAGGGTGCACAGAAGGCACGGTGTAAGTAGTGGAAGTGTGTTGTGCTGCCGGACCTGTGCGTGGGAAGCTTCCTGATGCCTCGACGCAGAATATGGCAGTCATTCCAGCAGTTTCGGAGTTCGACAGGGGACGAATAGTGGCTTATCGCGACAGTGGTTTATCGTACCGAGACATCGGCGCCCGTGTGGGACGACATCCAGCCACAGTGAGGCAAGTATGGATTCGGTGGGTGCAGGAGGGACGGACGGAACGACGTGAGCGATTGCCGCAGCTGCGGCACACCACGGAACGAGAGGATCGGCATGTTGTGCGACGGGCATTGACGGCTCGCACTGCCACATCACGAACATTAGTGCAGAAATTACGGTGTGTTGCGCAACAACCTATGTCAGGACGTACCGTTCGACGTCGTCTGCAGGAGCGGTACTTGTCGCACGGTGCCCATTGCTCCGATTACCATTGACGTTACACCACCGGCGAGTGCGGCGGCAGTGGGCCGTTGAACACCGCACCTGGACTACGGAATGGCACGACATTGTTTTCTCCGACGAATCTCGCTTTTGCCTGCAACACCACGATGGTCGGATCCGCGTGTGGCGGAACCACGGCGAGAGACTGTATGACGCCTGTATTATGCATCGCCATACCGATCCAACACCTGGCGTTATGGTTTGGGGAGCAATTGGATATGACACCCGCACCCCTCTGGTACGCATCACGAGTACACTCAACAGCAACCGCTACATCGTCGACGTATTGGAGCCTGTAGTCCTCCCTTACCTGCAGGACCTGCCAGCGGCCACGTTTCAACAGTACAATGCGCGCCGGCAGGTGGCACGCATCGTGCAACAATTCTTCATGGCCTACCAGGTGTCGCTGCTGCTCTGGCCCGCCTGTTCCCCAATATATCGCCCATCAAACACGTCTGATCGCTGATCGGCACCAAGTGGCCATGCAAGCACCACCGCGGCTACGCCTGATGAACTGTAGTAGCGTGCGGCAGCAGCCTGGACCAACATACCCCAAAGCGCACATTCAAAGCCTCTTTCGTTCGATGCCGCGGCGTGTAGCGGCCGTTATTGCCAGCCATGGGGGCCACACGAACTATTGATGTCTGCGTGTTCCGCAAGTCGCACGGGCCTGTAAACTCAATCGCTTCATCCTTGTATCTGTTATGTGTCCAGTAAATCTGGCCTTGCTATCTCGTGTCCTTTTTGGTGTTGCATTTTGGGTTGCTAGCAGTGTAGATATCGTGGTTCAATATAGCTATATATATACACTGGCGGAAAGTGAAAAACGAACACCAAGAAGAAATTGGCGGACGATCATGAAATTTACATATATTAATGGGGTCGAGTTTACGCAGGTGTGATGTTAATTTCGGGACCAACCGGTGAGCGCTTACGCCACAGAACGGCATAATATGCAAATTATCGTCGGTGGTATTTAAGGAGTACGGCGGAGTGAATGTAATCAGTCGTCGGCGTACGAACACGTGCGAAGACCCTGAAGAAACTGCAATGCCTGGACATGGAAGACGTGTACGATTTCAGCAGTTATCGGACTTTGAGTGAGGTCTTCTAGTCGGACTCCACAAAGCCGGGTGGTCGTATCATCGTATTGCGGAGCGAAATGGACGGGAAGTATCGGTGGTGTTACGATGGTGGCGTAGATGGTCCGAGGAACATTCCCACACGAGAAGACGTGGAACCGGGAGTCACAGACGGACTGATGAGCGGACTGATCGACGCATAAAAAGAGCGGCGTTGTCAAGCTGAACATCCACTGCGACGCAAATCTGAGCTGCCGTTGCACCTGAGGTGACTGTGCGAACAATCCGCAACCGTCTACTGGATGCAGGACTACGTGCACGTGTGCCTCTGGCATGTGTACCGCTGACTCCAACCCACCGTCAGGAACGGCTGTACTGGTGTCGCCAACGTCTGCACTGGAGAACGCAATGGCGATCTGTCGTGTTCAGCGATGAAAGCAGATTCTGCTTGGGAGCCTCTGATGGCCATATGCGTGTTTGCAGACGCACAGTGGAGCGTCTCCACCCTTCTTGCATCCGCCAGCGACACACAGGGCCTACACCTGGTCTCCTGGTGTGGGGAGCGATCAGGTATCACTCACGTACACAACTAGTGTTTGTACCAGGTACGTTAAACAGCACCTCCTACATCAACAACATCATTCAGCCCGTTGTTGTGCCATTTGTAAGGTCGTTCCATTGTGGTGTTTTGCAGAAAGATAAAGCACGCCCACACACGACACATGCAACGCAACATGCACTTCAGGGTGTGAGACAACGTCCATGGCCTGCACGTTCACCGGATTTGTCGCCAATTGAGCACGTATGGGATTTTATTTGACACCGACTTATCCGGTCTGCACTGCCAGCCACGACCATCCCCGATTTACGCGTCCAGGTTGAGGATGCGTGGAACTCAATACCCTAAACTTACATCCAACATCTGTACGACAGACTCCATGCCAGAATTGCACAGTGTGACGCAGTTCATGGCAGTTCAACCTCGTACTAACCATGTTACATGGAAATGTTATTTTGCAGTTTACCAGCAAATACAGCTGTATTTTTCCATTATGTTTTGATCACGTTATCTTCTGTATTCCGTTATTATGCTGTATAAATTTCCTTGGTATCAGACGTCTCCTTCTTGGTGTTCTTTTTTCACTTTCCGCCAGTGAATATATATTTATATATCTATATAGGGCTAGATTATCGAGAGATCCGTGGTCCAGTTCCACGGTGGCGGCTGAAAACAATTTTTCGGTTGCTATGTGTTTCCGGAACGTGGAAAGAACGATGTATTTATTTATTTACTGACGCTACGTATTTGGAGGATTTTCACCTAATTGACTGTTTTACACATGTTTTCAAACACATCTGCGAGAGTCAAAATATCCCTCCGCAGTAATTTCAAGGCTAGTCCACCTAATTTTGATGATGCTACGGTTAAACGTTTTGAATTAAATAACTTGGTGTATGTCTGATTTCAGTTTTTAGTTTCTTCTTGATAACATATCAAGCTCCAGAATATTTTCACAGCAACACAAATTTTTACACGTTTATAATGAGTTGAAAGTTTCCAAAATGTGGATGTTGTTTCATCATTGCCCCTCAAGAGGAAGGGACACTTTTCCTTGTGAGGACACTCTTCCTTCACATTGCATGGCAAATCATTTTTCAGTCCGCGGGCACAAGTATCGAGCACAAAATTCCACAATGCACATTTGTCTTTGGAAAAATATTTTTTTTCTCTTTTCATGAATAAAACTGGCTTCAAATCGTTTCAGGAACACGTTGACCTGACCGAGGTGACCCGCTACGAATTGCTGACCCGTGATCCGTATAAATCTCTTCTGACGTCCAGTTAAATTTCTTTGCTCCTGGACTTTAAACAGCCAATATAGATCTTGCATGATACACCCCTCGTCACGGGCCCTCTCTGTCTGCATCCTACATTCTTCCCACATCACTATGCCACATGCAATAAATTGTTGCAAGTTTATTTTATGTATCGTGGTAGACGCCAACTCATCAGAAGAATCGTAGTTTGTAGGTTCCTGTCATTGGAGCAGGGAAGCAAATAAATAAGTAGTTTGACAAACTGAGTGTAATGACAAATCATCTCAACTGCACTTATCTTTATTCTTCAGATTGGGGAAGAAAAGGGGAATAATGGAATTACAGTTGGTCTGATTGAATAGTAAACACTTCCAGCGGGAGTTGGATGTTATGGACGGTATTCTCTACGCTTTTCCCGCCAAATCTGTTCCTATCTTACGTGGCTACATGCCCGCGTGAAAATCTCTTCTCCTTCTCACCGAAGATCTCCAACTGGACTCTCTTTATGACTGCAACGTCCAAATCCCCTTCACCCTCTGTCTGTCTCCCTGACGTAAGAAATTGTACTCTTACTCTTTAATTGTTTGCTCCTATTGTCCAGGACGGGTTCTGAGAGAGAATCTGACGACGGCTGGGGGAAAGGGGATGTCCTTTTGTTCGTGAGAGGGGTCCAACGATCGACGAGAGAATGACCTTTTTCCGAAATGAATCTGTGCTGAGCGCCTTTTTGGCTGGGGAGGGAATTTCTCACGGTCGTTTGCACACGAAATAACAAAAGGCACAATTTAAATAAAGTTTGAATATTTCCATATAACAAAATATTCTTGCTTTGAAAATCTCGCTTTCTGAGCTCCACGTTGCAAGTTCTAAAATAGGAGACGCATCAAGTTCTCATCGAAACTTAATTCTTCTCCCTGTTTTTGTGACCTTTTCACAAAATGACAGTCTGTTCTACTGTCACTTAAAAATGGCGTCCCACAATCTTCCTTCCTGTCACTTAAAAATGACGTCCCACAATAAATTTTTTTTGTGGTGTTTCCTTTTTTTTTTTTTGGAATTTAGCATTTTAATAGATATTCTACACAACTGGCATTTCTCTATTTTTTCGCAGTTATTCTAGAATTCCACATCATCACACGTGGACTCATCAGTTATTCAATAAAATTATTTGAATACGTCATTAAAACTTTTTGACTTACAGTACTGCTGAGAAATTTGTTCAATTTCAGTTTCCCATTTATTAAAGTCTAGTAGTGTTGCGTTTAATTTTATTAAAAGATTGAAAACATATTTCTTCATTTAGTGATGCGTTTTAATTTTTATTTGAACATTGAAAAATATATTGTGAAACCATAAAAAAAAAGCAAGTAATCACGTGCTAAGGAATGCACAAAGCACAAGAAAAAGAAATTTGCCTGCTATCTCTGTAAAATTCATGTATTTCTAAAAAATAAAGGAACGCAATAAATGAAAAATAAGTTTAAGTAAAGAAAAGAAATTCAGTTCATCATACGTTACTGATGTTATAAAAATATTATTTCATGAATAAAAAGTTGAAGTGATCAAGGCAAAAGGCGGTGAAAGATAAAAACGAAGAGAGATAGGTGGCGTTAAATAGCGTGCAGTTGAGGAGGAAAATCCGAAAGAGAAACTCAAACCAAAGTCACTAACGAATAACGGCGCAGGAGGAAAAAAAGAAAATTAGGAAACAACATTTTTGAGGAAGAAGAGTTATCGTGTCGTGTTTTCATGAGATACACCGAAATATTCTTACTTGTTCGTGTAAGGGAATAACAAGAAAGGGATGTTAATTTTAAACACCGTTACTTTTGCTAATCGAAAGAAAGAAAACAAAATTTCGGTGAAAGTAATACGATGTTTCGAAATAAGTGATTTCTCTTAGGATTCATTAAAATTCTTTGCCACTGTCTTATGGGAAACGTTTTTGTCTTCTTTGCTAAAGACAAATTTATCGGAAAATAAATAAATTAAAAGGAAGTACAAAGCGTTGCAGAAATTACTTTCGGTGGTCAAATCGTTACAATAATATTTTTGACAGTAATAAGGGTGCTTATGTTTATGTCAAAGTAAGCGGTACTGGTTTAGACCTTGAGAGTGGCCATGTCGGCTGGTTGTTATATACAAATTTTGAAGATGACAATCCGTTTTTTGGTGTAAATATAACAAGGATGGTAATTCAGATAATATCCGAAAACTTCGCTTTCCTCGAGTGGGAATCGAATCCACGTCTCCCAGATACCGCCCAGGTATGCTAACCACTACACCACCCAGAACGACCAAGTTTCAAATTTGCGATTAATTTGAATATAACCATCACACCGAAAAACGGATTGTCATCTTCAAAATTTGTATTGTAAGGTGTATTATTATTTGTATTATTCAGGTTGTTATATGTTTGCTAATACAATCTAACTGCCGGAGACAAAAGGTAATTGGGAAATATGTTTTCCAGGTTGAAATTTCAAACCGATTATAAATAAGGTAAAACCAAAGACATTACTTTTATACAAGCACTGAAAGCAAGATCAGTAAATGGTACAATGTGCGACTTATTGAATGACATTTTTGCATTTATGAAGGTAAACAGGTTAGGTGGTGAAATTAATAGACGAGTGAATTCAACTTTCAAAGTCACAGGTGCTTCAGGAAAATATCACAGGCTTGATGATGTGCCAGAAAAGATCCATATCGAAGTATAATTGTTCTTGTTCTGCTGTACGGAAGTGAAACCAAGTTAATGTCGAAGAGAGAAGCGTTACTTTCAGGGGTTAGCGGGAGGATGTGTTCTGAAGATGTGTTGAACGAAGATGTGTTGAATGTGTATGATTTGTTGAAAAATTGTGTTAATAATTTGGAGAGGTTTACACTAAGTGATCACTGAAATATGACGACGTACCTAATACTTCGTAGACGATGCGTGCGCCCTCAATACAGCAGCTATCAGACGTGGTATCGGTTCAATAAGCTGTCGGAAGCAATTGAGAGGTTTGACCAACCAAGCTGTGGGTAATGCGGCTTTCAATGCAGGTGAATGACTTATCCAGACGCCTGATATACAGTACCATAGTGTCACAAAAGTACTCTGTGGGATTGATATCCGGGGAGTTCGGAAGATAATCGATATGCTGAAATTCTGAACTGTGTTATTCAAACAATTCCTGCACAACATTGGATCTGTGGTTGGGCGTATTGTCACCTTGGAAGACACAGTCGCCATTCGGGAAAAACAATCAGCAATCGGGTGTGCACAGTCTGCAGTCGATTCGAGGACACTAGCCATAAGTTGTTCCAGATGCACCAGGGGTACAAATAAACATGCCCCAAAACATACAACTACTTTCACCAGCTTGCACTGTGGAGACCATGCAGGATATATCGAGAGCCTTATGTTGTTTGCACCAAATACGTACACGACCATCCACGGAGTGGAGGGAAAAAACGCGACTCGCAGATCAGCACACTTTTTTCTAGTCGTCTGACGCCCACCTTGCATGATCTTAGCACCAGGAGAGTCTTTCGCGCCCATAAACAGTGGTTAGGAAAGGATGTCGTCTGGGTCGTCTGGTGTTGTACCTCGTACGAGCGAGCATGCAACGCATGGCCATAACGTATACTCTTCCGTGTTGACCTGTAGCAGTCGTCAGATCCGGCGTTCACTTCCCATATCAACCTTTCGCTGTCCTGTTCAGTTTTGCCAACGGGTCATTGTTTAACCATTTGCACACCAGTACAGATACATTTAAACTTACGGCTGCTCGCAAACAGCCAACAAGTTCAACCGTTTGAAAAATCGAGGAAGCCTCTCTCAGAGCTCCCACAATCTGTCCTTCCTCAAAGTCCGATCAATCCTTCCGAATTTTACTACTTACTGCTCCACTTACATCTTATATATGCTACGCTGGTCGACTAATCACGCTCTCTGGGAATTCACCTGATCACCATTCAGTGATGGCGTACACATTTGATCTTTGGGGAATCCCCAGCATTGTGCGGGGCTCCATGAAGCAACCTGCCATGTAGTTTGGCAGTTAATATCATGCCAGTCTGGAGAATTCCAGGCCGCTGTGGTGTAGTGGTAGCATATCCAGTGCGAAACTGATAGACCTGCGTTCGATTTCCGGTGGCGGCCTATGAGAATTATTCCGAGACTCACTTATTAATTTGGAGTGAGCGGTAGTTTCTGTTTGGTGTTTGGAGGGCTTGCATAACTACTGAGTGATTGAAGGAACGCGATACAAAATTTGCCACATATCGTGGCCATCAAACTCCCCTGATTCTAACCCAACTGAACATTTGTAGCATATGACGGAACGGGGTATGAGAAGTGCTAATACTACTCTAAAGAATCAGCGTGAACTGACGGAGCTGCTGGAGGGAACATTGGGTTCAGTTACATATGAAGGATCTTCGACACATTGTAGTATTTACTTCAAGGCGTCTGCGAGCCGTGATGGTGGACTAACGTGTTGTTAGGTAGGGGTTTCTAATGCAAAGCTTAATCAGTGTATATGTGCATATATAGGATTGTTTACGCGTTTTCTATTCATAACTGCACATTTGCGTTGATTTTACTAAGCAACAAAAATTATCACAAATTTTAAAGATTAGCTTCTTCGAAATCTGAAATCCATACTTTTGCGAAGAATTGTTTCTATTAGAAATGAGAAAGCTTTAGAATGATTTGATCCCGTACGTGATCTATGGCTTCGTCTTCTTGCCAAACTAATGCGCGGTCACGAAATTTGCAGGTGTAGTCGATGAACTTCGATACTGAGCTCGTCGCTGAAGTAAAGCCTTCCCCATCAGAGATTCGCTCAGGCATATGCATGGTTATTTCCGAGTCAATGCAAAAGCACATGTTCCAAAATGGATTCTGAATCTCTGGAAGGAGGTTACGTGAACTCCGTTGCACAGCTTGTATGGAAATTTCCATTCTGAAGTCTGATACCACGCGTTTTAAAGCGAGAATCCATTTCAATTATTCCTTCTGTCTTTGGGTTATAAATCGCAAGCTACACTTTCGCACTTCGTGTATTTCGAAGTAAAAGCACAAAGGTTGACGAAGTGAATTTCAGGAACATTGGTGTGAAGGAAACAATTATCAGTCTAAGGAAACAGAATATAAGTTTAAACAGAGCAAACATTATTTTTTAGAGGGCGAACCATTCTTGAAACAACCGTTAATATTTTTTAGACGACTCTTTTTTTAAACAACCGTTATTACTAGTTTTATAAAATGTAGTACCTGCATTAGGGGCAGATACTACATTTATAAATATTTCATTGATGCTCTTATTATACAAAGTGCGTGTTGCTCCAAATTAAGTTCAAAAATAGACTGAAAGAAAATTATTAAGTAAAAAACAGACAAAAACCATTTATTTAAGTTGGGTACCGTTTTGCTAGTGTCAGATAATTAGTGCTCAGTGTAAGCCTTATGACCGAATAGAAAGTAAAATGGAAAACATTAAAGGGGTGCAATACGAGGGATTCCCCTCAGTTTTATAGGGTACTTATCACTTTGTTTGACCTTACAAATTGTGATAACTTAAAACGTAGCAATGATCAAATATTTACTATTATCAAAAGTGTAATGACAAAAGATTTATGGTAACTGACAAAGTTTCTTGTAAATAGAGTGTAGGTAAATACATTGTTTGCAAATTACGCAGAAACAAAAATGATAATGATGAACAACCACGCTGTTTTGTAGCATAAAAATAAAGAACGAGGTAAGACAGAGGCAGTTTTAAAAGGATTACAGATAAGCCAAAAAAGCAGACGTCACAGCCTATAAAACATTAAAATTGGAAAAATTCAATTTATAACAAATGTGCATAGATAGCTTCAACCTATGCTATCGCGATCACTTTAACGTGGCAGTTGGTTAGGTCACGCAAATTTTAGTCAGTTGGAAAAGGAAAAACTAATTATTATCGTCCATGAACACATCCCCTAATGATTGTCTAGAGATTTGTACTTAAGGTCCTACTACTGACAAAGGAGAAAAGTACAAATTATTCGGTCAACGTTTGCTATGCGTTTCAATTTCAAATCCCATTTGTTTGAGGCAGACCTTTATGATCTTTGCGCCAGTGAATAGGTCTTGGCCATCCTTTAGAGAGAGAAAGATTCAATATGAAATGATATTACCGAAGTATGTATGATACAGGGTGATCCATTTAAACCAGTACCATGTGATTTATAACTTTTTTATAAATTACAACAAAATCATACAGTAAGTTGAGAATTATACATGTGGTATTGGAGAATCATTTTATCAAAGCAAATGTGGGAATTGTCCTCCATTTTCTTGTAAACACAGTTGAACACGCCGCACCATATTCAGTGATGTCTCATGTAAAGTACGAGCAGTAACATTGCCAATTTCAGTCGTGATTGTTTCACGCAATGCATTCAATGTTTTTGGATGGGTTTTGTAAACTCTACCCTTTAAGTAGCCCCATAAAAAAAGGCAGGGAAAGTTAAGTCCGGAGATCGGGGAGGCCATATGTTTTTTGAAATTAATCTGTCATTAAAGAAGCTGGTTATGAGTTCCATTGAGACTTTCGATGTGTGACACGTAGCGCCATTCTGCTGAAAGTAGCCCTCTGTCAATTCAATGTCATCAAGTTGTTCCACAAATTCATTGAATATGCGGTAATAAACGTTAGTGTTGACAGTCTCAGAGGAAAAATTGGGCCAATAATTTTCGTAGACGAAACCGCACACCATACACAAACCTTTTGTGAATGCATCGGTGTTTCACACATAACGTGTGGGTTTTCGGCAGCCCAGTATCTGCTGTTTTGCGAATTGACGTAGCCTGACAGATGAAACCAGGCTTTATCTGTAAACCATGTGATGATCAGATCGCAAATTAAGAAAATTTTGAAACCATTTGCAGTACCTTACCCTCTTTCCCTTGTCCGGTTCCTGCAGCTGATGGATTACGTGCACTTTAAATGGTCGAATATTTGCTTTTTTTGCTGCCCTTTGACAAGTTCCGTATGAATATCCTGTCTGTTGGCTTAATTTGCGCAACAATTTCGTCGGAGATTGAAGTTAACGTTGCCGAACATCGTCCACGCGCGTTTGGGGACATCGGAGGGTGATGTATACCGCTACCGCTGAGAAGAGAACCGGTGTGCTCCAGTTTTTTAGTATTAAAAGAAATCCGTCTTGTTGCACGCTGATATTTATTCAGCTAAAAAACGAAATCTATGTACAGTTTAAAACACATGAGCACTTTCGGTGTCACATTGACACCTTCATCAGATGTGATTTCACCATGTGGTTACATGCTGGTCTTAAGTACGTGGAGTAGATGCATCATGGGAAAGGTAATGTCAATGTCACATGATATATCAGATAACAAGACAATAAAAAAGCAGGCATAATTAGCTAATGAAGATCACTTAACAGAAACAATTGCTATTGTGCTGTCCTTCCAAACAAGATTGCTCCAAGGTTCAGGTAAAACATAAGAATAATAGTCATTACAGCAACGTGTATTATAAGCTGAAATATAGAGGCTTTCTGTAAATAACAAGGAATAAACAGAGTTAGGTGTGTTTATGATCTTAGCGTTGTCCCAGTCTGGGATGGAATTTCCAGTACTTATGGTTCATGCAAAAGAGGTGCTTTGGTGATTCATTTTTAGATCATATCTGTGTTTATTTAATCTCAAATCCACATTTCTTTTGGTAGAACCCACATAATGATTATTTAGTTCACCAGAGATAGTGTCGAGCATAGGAATAACATACACATCCCATTTTTTCCCTTTGTCAATTTTGTCACGATCGTTGCGGATAATGGTATATAGATTGCATGATCGTATTCCAAATTGTATTTTATGACGAGAACATATGTTGTAATTCAGCCACTACCAAATTCCTATTTTTTGGCGTCCCTAGATGTAGTTTCTTTATACAAGAATGTACCTATGGAAGCTACATTTCAGTTGATTCAGGCTTTACTCATTGATTCTGACATTCCTGCCAATGATATTGCTTACATAATGAATGCGCTTCATCTCATTAAAAGGCGTTCATTTTTCAAATTTCAGAACATTTTTAACCAACAAACCGACGGGACAGCCATGGGTTCACCTTTATCCGCAGTCTTAGCAGAAATTCTTCTACAGAATATTGAAAATAAAGTCATACAAGAATTCCCACAAAAACTCTATATCCGTTACGTTGACGACATCTTGGTAATTTGGCCATATACCATAAATCAGTTACATCAGTTTGTCAACGCTATGTCTGCTCAATACCCCTCCATCAAACTCACGATAGAACTTGAAAATAATTTCGTCCTACCTTATCTTGACTTTCAAATTACTCGTAACCCTTCTGACAATTCCCTGTCTTTTGCCGTTTATGGAAAACCTACTTCCACACCCACTCTAATTCCGTACAATTCTGCTCACATTTTTCAGCATAAAATTTCTGCTCTGCACTTCTTATTTAGAAGAGCATATTAGCATTCTTCTAGCCTGTTTGCCAGAGCTCAAGAACTACAATGGATATCATCCCTCGCTAAAAACCATGGTTACCCTTCATGTTCATGTTCATGCAAAAGAGGTGCTTTGGTGATTCATTTTTAGATCATATAAACACAGATATGATCTAAAAATGAATCACCAAAGCACCTCTTTGCATGAACCATAAGTGTTGTTAAGGGGGTGCACAATAAAGTACGGTTTTCTATGTCAACTGCTTTAATTAGTGAACAAGTGCCTAAAAAGTATGTTGCATCTGTTTATTTTAATCCACATATTGTAAACCTCTTTACCAACATATGTTCTCGTCATAAAATACAATTTGGAATACGATCATGCAATCTATATACCATTATCCGCAACGATCGTGACAAAATTGACAAAGGGAAAAAATGGGGTGTGTATGTTATTCCTATGCTCGACACTATCTCTGGTGAACTAAATAATCATTATGTGGGTTCTACCAAAAGAAATTTGGATTTGAGATTAAATAAACACAGATATGATCTAAAAATGAATCACCAAAGCACCTCTTTTGCATGAACCATAAGTGCTGGAAATTCCATCCCAGACTGGGACAACGCTAAGATCATAAACACACCTAACTCTGTTTATTCCTTGTTATTTGCAGAAAGCCTCTATATTTCGGCTTATAATACACGTTGCTGTAATGACTATTCTCCTTATGTTTTACCTGAACCTTGGAGCAATCTTGTTGGGAAGGACAGCACAATAGCAATTGTTTCTGTTAAGTGATCTTCAGTGGCTAATTATACCTTCTTTTTGATTGTCTTGTTATCTGGTATATCATGTGACATTGACATTACCTTTCCCATGATGCATCTACTCCGTGTACTTAAGGCCAGCATGTAACCACATGGTGAAATCACATCTGATGAAGGTGTCAATGTGACACCGAAAGTGCTCATGTGTTTTTAAACTGTGTATAGATTTCGTTTTTTAGCTGAATAAATATCATCGTGCAACAAGACGGATTTCTTTTAATACTAGTATTCATGCACGAATTATAGTGTCTACCTTCCAGTTTTTTTGCCATCGACAGAACTGTTGATTTGCTTGGCACTTTTTGAACTCCAAACTCTCTTCGAAATGCTTGTTGGGTTCTGAAGACAGAATTGGTTACCCAATACAATTTCACTAAGAAAACACGCTCTGGAACAGAGTACTGCATGTTTCGGAATGCACACAAGTGAATGACAACGCAACAATAAATAAATCACGAGCTGAGTTACATTTACGGTTAACAATCTTCTTCACGGTGGCGGTTTTCATTCTCTAGGAGTTGCTGCATTCTCTGACGTAGCTGCAAATTAAACCGCATGGGAATATCACCGATCGTACCATAGACAACAAGATGTATGTTTCAAAATATAAATCCTCGAACTCACACTTTGTACATAGCAGCACTTGGACATACGTCTTTAGTTATTTTATGAAACCACATTCAACTTCACCAAAAGAAACATTTCACTACTCCTGCAAATACATTTAGAAAAATTCTTCTAAAAACGTGAGGTCCGTTGTATGTTTATTTCTCTTTATCTCTCACTTTCCAGAGTAAGAATAAAAACAAACACATAGAAATTGGGAGAATTCGTACTTTCGCCTTTCCTGTAAAATGCCGAGCGAGTGAACAAACCCGTGTGATCGAATAACACGTCACATTCTTCACCAACGTCAAGACACATTTGAAAGTGCAGCAATAATCAAACATTTATTCTTATCTAAACTCTTATGAACATTCGCCGAACGTTATATTTCTTTATATATTTTATTTTCTTCCTAATTAATTGTCACAATGTAGAAAGCGTCACATACCGCAAAAATCAACATGATTGTTACGTATACAAATACCCTGATTTTTCGGAATTTCTACATCATACGTTCAACTTCAGCGCATGTCTTACAGTGTCACTAATTTGTAAAGCTTTTTGTTGATCTGTTGTTTCCCACAATGTGAATTTTCGTTTCCATCATTGATGAATATAGTCTCAAAAGACAATTCTAAATGGTGTTTTCCATGGTATTTGTCAGCAACAGATTTGAGAAACAACGCACTAAAATTTGGAAACAAACTTTCTTGTAATATTGGTAACTAGCATTTGCAATAATCTGTAAATTATTTTAATGGGTTATATTTGCTATTTTTCTCTTCAGTTCTTGCTTTTAAGCAAGCTGTTCAAAATCTAGCTATTTTTCCTTTAAAAGAATATTCAGTAGTATTATGAAATACGTAGTTGTTTCACTGAGTTCTTAATCGAAAAGCTCCATTTTTATTTATGAGTTTTTATTTATTATTTTTTCTTTACAGATTCTTAACCATATCTTACCGTTGGTCAGAAGAAAAAGAACACAAGCAAAATGCATATTATTTCCTACAATTTATGCTTATGTGTTTTAATCTAAAGTTACGGCCGATATTTATTTGAAAAATACCTTTGACATTGCTCAACGGCGTTTATAATAATTTAGAGAGCTTTCTTCGTAGGTGACGAACTACTGTTTAATTATGACCTTGTTTTTAGGCCACAAAATGTGTATTTAATTATGACCTTGTTTTAAGGCCACAAAATGTGCACAAGATGAGGTCCCCTACCCGTCCACATTCTTTAATGAATAAGTACATTTTCTGCCACTAAATATTGTCAATAATCTAAAATTTGTTTTACTAAATGGAACAGTATGCTGGGAAAATAGGAAATAATATGTACTCTTATTAAATCTTAATATTAGGAAAGAAATTCACACTTAAATATATATACGGGTAAATAAAACACCATTTAATGGTTTAGTACTGGTATTTTCGCATTTAATTATGTAATAATTCAAATATCCACAAATGTTAAGTTATTGATGCCTTTTCAATTTTATTTTTAACTAATAAACATTAGGTTTGGTACATACTGATTGTTTGGGACAAAGTGAACTTTTATATAGCATATTAATCACCTGCGATTTGTTCAATATCATAGTAGAATAATTCTATGAACAGATCAAAGATACTTATATTTGAGTGAACATGCATAACTGAATATTTCTTACACTCATAAAAGTACACTATGTAGCTCATTAATTCACTTTATTTAGACCAAAGCGATTTTAAAATATGTTACTTTACAATACGAATTACTAATAGCTTCAACAAAGTGTCTTAATGTAAAACCTTTCTCAATAGGTGTATAGTGTTAAAAAAAAGACTTTTTCCCAGACATATTTTTCCATTCATAATAATTAATTATTAAAAAAAACACTTTTTTTTTCATTGCGATTCTGGGACCCACCTAAAATGCGGGGCCCTTCAACTCGCTCTGAACGTTTAGAAGAACTACAATGGGTCTCGTCCCTTGCCTCCCAACTTGGATAACCTGATTACATTTTTAACCGGATCCATTCCCGAGTTAAAAGTAAACTTACTACTACTTTACAACCGTTTTTGCAGTTACCATTACGCTTCATTATTTCCATCGATTATGTTCCAACAATCACTCAACCCCTTCGTAATATTTGCCAAAGGTTTGGATTGAATTTCGGCAACCGCTCCCTTAATATCCTGCCACTTGTCAGGACGGACAGAACCTCCACAAAAGGCATACAAAGATGGGGGTGTCTATTGTATTCCATTACAAGATGCTTTTGTAACTACCTAATCTGTTTACTGTATATAGGTTCCACAGGACGGAATGTTTCTTGCAAGGTAAAGGAACATACGTAGATATAATATTCAGACTGGAAGTACCAATACTGCACTTGCTAAAAAGTAGCAGAAGGCTATTTATTTCCAGACTGGGAAAATATTAGAATTATGGTTGCCCCTAGAAATCGTAATACGTTGCTCCTCAGCGAAAGCATGTTCATTTATCACTCACAAAGTGGATGTTGTAATGACTCCATACCCTATAAATTCCCGATGCATATAAAGTAATAATTAATTCTAACCCTAGGGGCTTTGACTTACCCGTAATCGTGGGTTAATGTGCCTGGGATAATGCCTCCTTTGCATATTTGTAAAACAACTGACTTTGACTGCGTTTCGTTTGTGTATATATATATTAAGCGAATTTTATCAATCTTGTCATTCCATCTGCGGATGGGCCATGCAATGGCCCGAAAGCGCTCATGTCTTTTAACATGTTTTTAGGTATCATAAGGTTTTATTAAATTGATGGCTCATATCTCTGAGTTGATTTAATTTAAACTAAACCGAGTTTTATTATTATTCAATTATCCGCAATCCGTCAGTTTGGAAAGTACTTTCTGTCAGTTTGGAAAGTAAGCTTACGATCAGTGTGCTGGATATTTGTTTGGCGGCGGCTGCTTCAGGCGTTCGCGATACTCTCTAGTTTGCTCGGCTGCAATCTTCTTTTTCTTCTTGTATTCCTCCTCACTTGTTCTTGCCTCTCGTTTTGATTTTCTCCACCTTTGCTTGCATTCACTCGGCGAATTCAGCGGCATTGTCGAAAATGTTAACCTGTTCACCCCAAAACATTTTTTTAATATTTTAGTTCAAACCAGTGCGATATGCTCTTTACATATTTGAGTAGATCTCGTAGGGAGCTTTAAAAAGATGTCACACGCAGTATTTGGCACTCACGGTTGTCCAGATAAACCGCGATACTATCAAACGTGTTCACAAGAAAACAATTTTTAAATGTTCAGTTCTGCGAAATGTTCTTCATATATTTGAATATATCTCGTCGAGAGCTTTAAACCCATACCACGCACAGTAGTGTTGGTCTCACGGTTGCCGAAATAGACTGAGTCAAACGCGGCGGCACACCCAGAAACATTGCATCATCTCCCCCGCGCACAAGGAGTTGCGCAGTACGCAAATTGGACTCCGTGCTGTTTATGAATATGCTAATATGATTAGTACATGGCACGTAGTTCTAAAGCTATAATGATCTCAATTGAGACCTATTTTCGTCACAGGCGGTTGGCCGTAAGACGCCCCGTAGTATCCTTGGAGTTAGAAGCAGTCCTACGTCAAAATTTAAAATTCTATAGTCCTGCAGAGAAAATCGGAGCAACCATCTCTCTGAGACTGTCAGAGATTATTGTGTAATACTACTCACCTCAAAGCATAGCCATGCAGTTGAACCACGGGGATGTTAAGAAATTGTTCGAATGGAATTACCGAGGCACTTGCTTAGCATCGGCCCCTTTCTCCTGATAAAGGGAACCAGACCAAAAATCTCGAGTTGTTTAGATAAAATCGTAGGTACTAATGAAAAGTAATTGTAGGTAAACAGGCTAGTTATTTTCGGATACTGAATTACTAAAATTTACCCTTTGCACATTTGGTGAACTACATGGAAACATTTAAATTTATTTCTCACAAAAATAGAAATAACAGTCAATCATGCCCGCCCTCGAGCCCGAGTGGTACGACGCACTAGTTTCTAATCATTCATCCGAGATGCGCCAGGGTTCGAATCCCGTTTGAGGCCAGGACCAGTGGCGTATATTGGAGGTTAGGTAGGCTAGCTGCGAAGCCCAGAGAATGCACAAATAAAAGTAAATTAAATATACACACATAAAAGTCAATTATCAACGGTATTAAGATATGTTGATGCATTCGGTGCGAAAAAAACACGAGCTGATTCGCTTCTTTCGATTATGAAAATCAGTGTGGCGAGCGATGATCAACGGCTTCAACTGTAGGTCTTCGAGAGACTTCGATGTTCTGATGCGAAGAGCTTCAATAGTATCTCCTGCTAGCGTTTCCATGACAACATGAATGAGCTACAGAGCTCGTGAGTGACCATTGCTTTGGGAAAGGGTTCGCTCCGAAAAAACGAAGACTTCGGACTACTTCAGTCTCTCCATGCTTCCAGCGCGTGTTTCACGGGAGTTCTTTCAGTTTGTGGGAAGTGTCAGTGAATTAAAATCAGTGATATTATATCTTAATTTCGTGGCTTTGTTGGATTCCAACGGTTTTGATAAATTTTGGGAAAGCTTTCCTGAACATCTTCCGTCAGAGCTTAAATAACTCTATGCTTTGAATTTTGATACAGCTAGATTAAAAAATGAACTGAAGTTTTTAATTCCCTTGATGAATACAAAGCCAATCAGTAAGAGACATTGCTTGTTGAATAAAGTTGAATAATTGGACATAGTGTTTTTGAGGTGTACAATTTAGCAGATCTAATATTAAATTGTTCATCAAGAACTGCAACTGCCTAAAGAAGTTTTTCCGTAATAAAAAGAATCATATATTTAAGAGCCACAGAAGGACATGCACATTCGAGCAACTTGGCTGTGTTAATAGAGAAATTCGAGCAACTTGGCTGTGTTGATAGAGAAAAACATTATTTTTAAATATGTAAAGGTACTCAGAAGAAAGATTTTTGTTAAAACGTAACACTCAAGTTCACACCAAAGGAAAGAAGAATGGAGTTCATGCACAAATAAGTGTTCAAATCCTAATTCTTATAATTATTTGGTATCATGTTAGCAATAGCATGTACCTAAAATTTAGAAAAAATATTACTTCTATTACATAACAATTAAAGAATAAACTTCGCAATTTTTAAAAACCAGTACTGTAGGGGTGAGTGGTAGTGGTGGTGGTGGTGGTGGGGAGGGGGGGTAATAGCCCAGGTCTCGGACCCAAGATTCGCCACTGGCCGGGACCATGTGTTTTGCCCTACAAACCCGGGTCATTCCAGTCTCTGGAACCAGTAGCACTAAATTTGGCACTAATTTTGGGACGAGTGACTGCTTATAACCCACTGAGTTGTTCATGGTTGTCAGCGACGTAATTATTACCTCCGTAGCCCCCGCAAATGTGGGGGGCACAGGTAACGAAGAGGCATATTGCAGCTCCTAGTTTATAATTTTATGAAAAAATTCGAACACGTGCACAAAGAAACAAACAAATAACCTAAAGGTTAATATTTTCCTTTAAGATATAATTTTATGAAAAAATTTGAACACGTACACAAAGAAGCAAATAAATAACACAAAGATTTATACTTTCCTTCAAGATATAATTTTATGAAAAAATTCGAACATGTACACAAAGAAATAAACAAATAACCTGAAGATTTATATTTTCCTTTAAGATATATTTAGCTTTGCCTCAACAAATGCCAAGTTTCACTTTTGGAACACTGGATGTCCTACAGATTGAAGCTATTCGGGCCTTTGGCTCCGGGTTGTAACACTGTCGCTCTGCAATGTGTTGTAAATATTGGGTTGTTGGAAAAGTCATGAGGTATTTTGGCACCCGATGGCGATTGGGCGGTTTTGGAAGTACTAGAGGGATGTGCAGCTCTGTTATCGCTATGGCATTCGACAGGTTTCAGTTCTAGGTGCAGTCTAAAAGGAATAGTCAGCGATTTGGTTCATTTGCGGAGATTTAACATCAAGTTGAAGATGGAAGACCAAACTGTGTATTTTCGCCATATTTTACTGTTTTACTTATTTAAAGGGAAGAACGCGCGTGAAGCTTGTGAAAAGTAGCGTAAAGTGTACGGTGATGATACTGCTCTACAAGAACGTTAGTGCCAGCGGAGGGTTGCAAAATTCCGTGCTGGTGATTTTGACCTCAACGATGTTCCTTGGTCGAGGAGACCCACCGAGGTTGATGACTACCAAATCAAGGTATTGATCGGGTCAAATCCACGTTACACGACACGAGAGATAGCAGACACATTGCACATCCATCATTCAAGCTTTCACGAAGAAGAAGCTGAGATACGTAAGCAAGCTTGATGTGTGGGTCTCACCTGAAGAAGCTGAGATACGTAAGCAAGCTTGATGTGTGGGTTCCTCATGAACTCAAAGCTCGATTGACGGCGCGTATAAACATCTGCGATATGCTCATTAAACGTAAGGAAAACGATCCTTTTTTGAAGCGACTGATAACTGGTGACGAAAGGTGGATTGTGTACAACAATGTGCTGCGCAAACGGTCTTGGTCCCGACGTGCTGCTTTGCCTCAAACGACATCCAAAGCAGACATTCATCAGCGGAAGGCTCTGGTCTCACTGTGGAGAGATTTTAAAGGTGTCATGTTTTTCGAGCTCCTACCACGGAACCAAACAATCAATTCGAATGTGTACTGTCGGCAATTGGACGGTTTGAACGAATCCATCATCCAGAAATGTCCAGAGCTCGTTCATCGTAAAGATGTTGTGTTCCATCACGACAACGCGAGACCACACACAAGTTTGATCCCCCGCCGAAAATTATTCGAGTTTGGTTGGGATGCGCTGCCACACCCAGCATACTCGCCTGACCTTGTGCCGTCAGACTACCGCTTGTTTCGCTTTCTTCAGCAGTCCTTGCGTGGTATAACGTTCAATTCAGATGAGGCTGTAAATCAGCACTTTGTACAGTTTTTCGCCACGAAAGACAGGTCCTTCTACGAACGAGGCTTTCTGCAGCTCACTGAAAGATGGCAAAATGTTATCGAACAAAACGGGCATTATATCATTGATTGATCTTTGTTCTTTCTCTCAACAAATGACCTTTGCAAAACATGGCTAAAATAAGTCATGACTTTTCCGACAACCCAATAAACCAATGCTGTCCAATCACCTTCTCTCTTCGCTGCCGAGGAAAAGTCCAATGCCACATGGGGATTCCCCGTGGAGTATGTGGGAAAAGGAGTCAGTCATCTAGATTTACGTACACGATGGGCGCCAACTTTTTCACAGTAGCCGCAGATCTGCCGTATATAAGTGGGAGATTTCTTCAAGTGATTTATTTTAGTTTTGGACAAAACAATTACACATATTTTTAAATCTATGACTTAAAGAGCAAAAACTTCAGGGTTCTAGGTTTCCCTCTTACTTTTCCAGACAATCTCCAACATCCTCAACCCCTTACGTCCACCACCACACGCACACATTGCGAAAAACACACCCTCCCTTGCACTCAAAATCCTGGGGAAATTACTGTGCCTAGGGGTGTTGAAATAAATCTTTTGAGGGGCGTATGCTGTGGTAGTTACGCCACTGATGGTGGTAGTAAAACATCCAAAAAAATGAAAATCTGATTAACAAGGGAATATCAATAATTTTCTCATTTTTTACGAGAAATTGAAGTATGTTTTTGCAACAGCAACAACGTGACTAACGCAAGGTTTTATTGTCGTACTGCATCGGTATGTGCGTGAGACGTAACACTTTCGTGTTATTGTCGCCCGTAGAGCATCTGGAATGCCTCAATAAATGAAGCATTCTACAGCTGAAGAAATGAGCAATTAACCATAACAATTATCCTTTTCCTAATGGTTGTTCAAGAAGCAAAATTCCTTTCTAAAACTAAATACAAATATAAAACACTATGAAGCTGCCAACGGCAAAAAGATCGGCCAAATAGCAGTATGATATCAAAGCGTGGCAACGAAAATGTTCATTAAAGGCAAAATGGTTGTATATAAGGAGTGTTTTTTGACGTTAATATCCTTTTAAAAACAGACATTTTTTTGTTTCAAGATGCTAATGCTTAACAAAAATGTTAATGATAATGAATTAAAAATCCCACTAAACCATTAATCACTAAGCTTCCCACTCATATCTTAGAGTATGTACCTTAGAATTTCCTTAAGTGACCATTATTTCCAAACGACCAATCTGAAACGGAAAGTACATTGGAACTTTAAATTGAAACGAACAAAAAATTCGGAAAGGAAAGTTCACAGAGGAAAACTGAAATCGGAAAATGTGAATTTTACTCTCCGTTTTTGCATTTTTTTCGTGTACTTTTCAGTAATGGCGGTGGCATTTAATTTAATGCTCATCAGTCCTTGAAGCCTAATTGACGACAGAAAAAAGAAGTTTGACTTCCGTATTCCCTTTCTTGACTTTTGAGAAACAGCTACGGAAATAAATTAAAGGCATTTTTCACTTGCCACCCGTGTAGAGTCTTATGGATATCCTCCGCTGCGTCTATCTCTTCTTTGGTGCCCTGCTTCATCTGCTTCTTCTTCTTCTTCATCCTATGCTGCCCTTCTGTGGATGAGGACTTCTTCTTCATCCTATTCCCTTTTTACTTTTCTTTCCCCTTTTTTCTCATGCAGCTTAATTTCGTGATGTGTGATACCTTCAAACAGCATAACATGTTTTCTTTTTTCACTTTTCTACTCCTTCGAGTGCTCGATCTCCCATTAAGGGCGCAAGAGAAACAAACAAAATACTTGTAATCATTGCTATGTCTAACAAGAATAGGATTGGAAATGGCTGATAGCCTCACAAATTAAAGTAAGAGGGGGAGAAAAGGGAAAAAAGATGTAAGAATACCTCTTTTTGTTATGAGAAAACAAGAAAATGTGAAAATTCTGCATAACTTTAAAAGGAAAAATGCATTTCTTAAATTACAGAAAAGAGGTTAATGAGGGACGTAAACAAATATTATCAAATATTAATTTTCTGTACGAGCGTCAATCTAGTATGATTTTAATAAAAGCATTTCCTAATATTTGCTCTGCGCCTTCGATACGAAAAACTAAAAAAAAAAGAAAAAACGTTTTTTCCCCTAAAACATTCGGTAAAAGGTAGAAACCACATTTTTTAACTAGGAACTATGACATAAATTGGAAATAAAAAACAAGAACACAAAGGTTTAATCAGTGAAAATCGTTAATAAGGAAAATGGGTTCCCTTGTGATTTCCTTCTTTTTTTCATATCGATCCCTTTTCTCGAAGTTTTTGTAATCAGAACAACGCACATGCCATTACTTCCATTTTTTATTATAAAAGTGCACTTCACAGAAAAAACAGTTGAACCAAGGTGGGTTTTTCAGAAAAACGAAATGCTCTTAAAAGATACTTCATGTCCAAACTTTTGGGTCGTAACGCTGATTTCCTTTTCATTTTACTTTTTCTACGTGTCCAATCGAATGAACCACAGATTAAATTTTTCTTTGCCGATGTTTCCAATCTGTAGAATGTAAAACAAGGGGATTTGCAAAGTTTGCGGAGCACTTAGAAACCCCACAATGAAATGTTTGTTTAAAATCCTCTAAAACAATTCCAGAAATGCTTTGAAACAAAAGTAAACACCAATGTGATATAATATTACAATAACTAGACTTCACGTTCAGAATCTTAAAATTGTTGAAAATTTGTGCCCTCCCCCTTCCCCCAGTATCAAATATTTTCATACAACTGATATATACCCTTTAAGACACATTTTTTTCAATTCTTGAAAACATATCAACATGAATAAAATTACTAATAATACGTATTTTCTTTTGAGTTACCTGGGAAGTACATGTGCTTCAGAAGCTAAAAGCAACTAAGTTCTGATTTACTTCTTAAGCAAATGATTATAACTCAGTATGTTTTTTTTTTCTAAATTTTATCCTTTCGATGATGGAAAATTTGCCATTGTGTTAATTGCGTATGCAACTCTTGTCGTTCCATTCTTGCTTCTCGTGTCTTAACGGCTACCGTGACCAGCTTTAAAACGTATAAGTAGTCGCCCTCTTTCCTTTCGGGTCACTGGTTCCAGGAAAAGGCGAGAACCAGAGCCGTAAGGTAAGTGCACTAGCCATGCCACACCCGGGATTTGAACCGCGACCCTACTCGAACTGCCTTCGTTTCTCACCACTCAGCCATTGGTGCTGCGTAGCTTTCCTCAGTCAGTGCTCTTCCAATCAGATGATGGGAAAGAATTTCTCGCGTTAAATACGAGGGAAATTTTAAGGCAAAACATTGCAGATGCTAGTAGTATGAAAAACAACAATAGCATATATTCTATGGTGCACAAATTTAATTAGAGGGAATCCCTGTTTTTGTAATATGATACATACATTGGGTGACAACCCGATCGTCTACGCAGTTACCAGGTAGGCACAGTCAAGCACTCGGCTGAAACATGTGTGACATTCGGGTGACGATAAACTTGTGTTGCACCAAGTGTCTGAACGAAGCACAGCGAGAATAACAAATATAATTACAAATTTACTGGATGACCCTGTTTGCTTTGCGGAAGGCCTTGTGGAGTAAACGAAGATCTTTAATTTCGAATCTTTAATGATTAAGGGACTGACAAGCCGTTTATCAATCTTGAAGACAGTGAAGGTTCTGCGATACAAGGGGCTTTCGAATTTATCAAGATTCACCTTCAAAAACTGTACGTATGTTAAAAGACGCTCTCAGGAATTTCGTATGGAAATCTATCAACTCTGAACTTTAGGAACTGGTGTACATCAAAATCTATCAAGCGACATGCTTAGAGGCTGTACACAGAAATCTATCAAAAGTCATCCTCAGAAACAGTACAACGAAATCTATCAAAAGTCAGCTTCAGGAAATGTACATCTTTATCTATGAAAGGTCGTTATTAGGAATTTTTATATCGAAATCTATCAAGATTTAGCTTCAGGAAATGTATAGTAAAACCTGTCAAGAGCCAAACTCAGACGCTATGCATCAGAATCTATCAAGAAATATAACCCAGAAGAGGTGCATTGGAATCTGCCAAGAGTTACAATAAGGATTGTACATTTAAATCTATCAGTAGCTACCCTAAAAAATTGTACCTCGAAATCATTTAAAAATCACGCTCACAAATCGTACGTCCAAACCTATCAAAAGGAATTGTACATCGAAAGCTCTCGATAGTCACCTTCGGGATTTCTACATCTGTATCTATCAAGAATCGTTTTCAGGAATTTTACATCGAAATCTATGAAGAGTCAAACTCATCATAGCTGCGCATCGGAATTTGTCAAGCATCACGCTCAGGAACTGTACATTGAAATCTAACAACAGTCATTCTCAGGAACTGTACTTGGAAATCTCTTGAGCGTGACCCTCAGGAATTGTATATTGATACCCATCAAGAGTCTATATCAGAATATTTCCATTCAAATCCATGAAGCTCACTTCGAGGTTTTCTACATCGAAATCTCTCAATACCTTATACATGTATTATTGCATTGATATGTATCATATTATTTGCATCAAATAATACCTATTTGCCTTGATATCTATCAAACGTTGGTCTCAAGAAATTTACTTCGACATTTTTCCAAGAGTCACCTTTAAGAATTGTACATTTATATCTATCAAGAGTCGCTCTCAGGAATTTTTCATCGAAACCTGTCAAGCTTCACAAACTGTACATTAAAATCTGTCAAACTTCAGAAACTGTACATCGAAATCTATCAGCAGTCAGCCTCAGAAACTGGAATGACATCATAAATACACAGCTGACGTGGACCAGGAACATCAAATAGAAGTCATCGCTCTTTCCACGTTTATACGTGAGTCACGGAAATCCTCGGTGGCGGCCGATGAGAGATTTTACCGTGACTCACTTATAAAGGTGGAAAGAGTGATGACTTCTATTTGATTGAATTACATCTATCGAGGGACACCATCAGTAACTTATAGACATTCCTTTTGCCGTCAGTAGGTTTCGAACGGACATCTTTCTACTCAAGAGCAAATGTTTTCCGTATTGAGCTACGCCGGTAGCTTTTACGCAGTTTCATTGTCAATTTATCCCCGCAACCCTCCCTTGAGTTGGGCAGGGACACGAAATCACTCACCCGGTTTCAGGTCAATCCAGATGCCTCATCGTACAGCACAGTGGGGTTAAAAAGAATTTCGCGAAAACCGCAAATCATTTCAGAAACAAGGTGGACCTGGGGTGTCGCCAACAGCCACTACTGATCAAAAACAAGGTGAATCTGGGGTGTCGCCAATAGTTATTACTGATCAGAAACAAGGTGGACCTGGGGTGTATCCAGCAGCCATTACTGATCAGAAACAAGGTGGATCTGGGGTGTCGCCAACAGCCACTACAGATCAAAAACAAGGTGGATCTGGGGTGTCGCCAATAGTTATTACTGATCAGAAACAAGGTGGACCTGGGGTGTAGCCAACAGCCATTACCGATCAGAAACAAGGTGGACATGGGGTGTCGCCAACAGCCATTGCTGATCAGAAACGAGGTGGATCTGGAGTGTCGATAACTGCCATTACTAATCAGAAACAAGGTGGATCTGGGGTGCCGCCGACAGTCATTACTGATCAGAAACAAGGTGGACCTGGAGTGTCGCCAACAGCCATTACTGATCAGAAACAAGGTGTACCTGGAGTGTCGCCAAAATCCATTACTGATCAGAAAAAAGGTGGACCTGGGGTGTCGTCAACATCCATTACTGATCAGAAACAAGGTGGCCCTGGGGTGTAGCCAACAGTCATTACTGCTCAGAAACAAGGTGGACATGGGGTGTCGTCAACATCCATTACTGATCAGAAACAAGGTGGATCTGAGGTTTCGTCAGCAGCAATTACTGATCATAAACGAGGTGGATCTGGGGTGTCGACAACTGCCATTACTGATCAGAAACAAGGTGGATCTAGGGTGCCGCCGACAGCCATTACTGATCAGAAGCAAGGTGGACCTGGAGTGTCGCCGACAGCCATTACTGCTCGGAAACTAGGTGGACCTGGAGTGTCGCCAACATCCATTACTGATCAGAAACAAGGTGGAACTGGGGTGTCGCCAACAGTCATTACTGCTCAGAAACAAAGTGGACCTGGGGTGTTGTCAACAGTCATTACTGATCAGAAACAAGGTGGATCTGGGATGTCGCCAAAAGCCATTACTAATCAGAAACGAGGTGGACCTGGGGTGTCACCAACAGCCATCACTGATCAGAAACAATGTGGACGTAGGGTATCGCCAACATGCATTACTGATTAGAAACAATGTGGACCTGGGGTGTCACAAAAAGTCATTACTGATCAGATGGTAAGCACTGCAGCCGCGATTATTCGTGAAGATCGTCGGCTCACAGTCAGACATTTACAGATTTTAGTTTTAAGTGCCCACACTATAATTAGTGAGAAACTACACATGGCGCGAGTCAGTGCAATTTGGGTTCATCGGTTACTGACTCCTGAACAAAAGCAAATGCTTGTTGAGGTGCGTGAATTTTTGAAGCAAGAAATTGCTTTAAACGAACACTACCTTAAGTCATGCGCTGAAACTTTTCGTTATCACTTCGATCCAGAGGGCAAACGAAAGAGCTGTGTGTGGAAAACTCCGTCATCTCCAAAGGCAAAAAAGGCAAGATGTGAAAAGCCTGCCAGGAAGACCATTGTAATCACTTTCTTTGATTACCAAGGAATGGTGTACCAGCATGTCGTGCCGCTGTATACCACGGCTAATGACGATTATTACTTTTCTGTTTTGACAAAGCTGATATCACATATCTGAAAGAAGCGTCGACACATTCACCAAAATGGTTGGAAACTCTACCATGATAACGCCCGTGTTCACGTGGCACAGAAAGTCACTACCTGCTTGGCTGAAAATAATATTGTAACGGTTTCACTCCCTCAGTACGGACCAGGTTTAGCACTGACTTTTTCTTTTCCCAACTTTCAAAAGAACTTGCGAGGACGTAGTTTTATGTCAACAGAAGGTGAAGTCAAAGCTTCAGAGGCGGCTCTGGAAGGTATGCAGAAAGATGGCTTCCAGCAAGTCTTTCAGTAGTGGCAGCGACGTTTGAACAGGTGAATTGCATCCGGAGGAGATTACTTTGAAAAGAACCACAGCCATATGTAGTTCAAGTTCGTACATACATGTTTATAAATTTCCGCACAAGTCTTTCTTGAACGAGACTCGTACGTCTATGCGCATGTCATTTCGTCTATTATTACATGGTATAAGAGATCGAAACTGCCTCGTTCAGAGCGCAGCATGTTTTAGAGACAAGCAATTTTGCAACGTTGTTTCCCCATTTTTGATTAACGTACAACAGAATATGTGGTACGTTAATCAAAAATCTATGTGGTAAAGGCAATGAAGAAAACCATCGGATTTGTGCAAGTTCATTCCAAGAATTGTTTATTTCAACATAGCCAACAGCCAACAAAAGCCTGTTTCAAAGAAATGTCCATTCTACTAAAGGCTATTTTGAAGTCCATGAGTTAATTCCAGGAAATTCCGCTTTATGAAAGCATGCCAATCCGCGACCTTTGGTTAATGCACATTGGATTTAGAGTATGATTAAAAGATCTAGAAATACAAATACGAAGTTCATAATCACTTTCAATTTTATAATTAATGGCAGTTAGAAACAGGATTTTTCCATTTTGTCTAATAATATTTAAAATGCACTGAGGGGCAAGGAAGCCACCTCGGTGGTGCACCGATCTAAGCGCTGATTTCTGACCATTGATCCGAGATGAATTCGAGTTGGAATCCTGGTGAGGCACGGATTTTGTGTTTGTCTTACAGTACTAGCTCTATCTCCCTTACCTGGAACCAATTACCCTAAATTAGGGATAGAAAACTGTTCATAACCTATCGAGTTGCTCACGGTGATCGTTAAACCTATAAACAAAGAATAAAGGTAAATCAAGGATAGAAGAAAATTAGATTTAGCCATGTTACAAACAAATGTATCATCGAGCAAGAAGAGTATATATTTTCCACTGAGGTAAAGCATCGGGTAGAAAATCGTATGATTCTTCAGTGTAGGTGCAATAAAAGTTCCTCTATAAGAAAAGTTTTTCTGTCTCAAAATACCATGAATTGAATTGAATATTAAAATGCGATGTAAATTTTTAATACCGCCACGGTGGCGCGGTGGTCTAAGCGCTCGCTCGCCACGGACCATTCGCCTGGGACTAGTCCAGGTTCGAATTCCGTTAAAGAATGAATGTTGTGTTTGTCATATGGCTCTGTCTCTCTTCCTTCCTTGGAACCAGTGTCCCTAAATTAGGGACGGCGACTCCTTATAGCCAATCCAGAAACTCAAAGCAGTCGTTAAATTCCTAAACAAACAAAAAACAATCTCTACTGACCTCCCTCTATTTTCAGAATTTAAAGATTCACCTTCAATATTAATAATTTAAACACAGGTTAGGAATGAGGACCATTAAAATATTTGGTTTTAACACGATTTTAGAGGAAATTCGATCTTTTGAAGGAATTTGCGCAGTGAAATCCTTTGGGGTTTTTTTTTTGGAAAAAAACAACACGTATCAAACACTCCTCTCGAATTTTTCTTTTTCTTATCGACATCACATGCAATTTTACATGTACATTCCAATTCTTTGACGAGCGATTGAATATAAATATAACGTGCATTCCGCCTCAAAATGCTAGTTTTTGGCGCACCCGAAACCTCTCGTGTAAACTCCTGGGCACGACAGACGAATTAAATTGCTAGTGAAGCAGAAATAGACGGCGCACAGTGAAGACAATCAAATGCACCGTGTGCAATTAATGATTCGCTTGTCATCAAAAGACATTTGCTTTTCACGCGATACAACCCGTTTGCATGCTTTCCTGGCATACGGATCCATACCACTGATGGAATCCCAGTCAATGTTTTCTTCTAATGATGATTTCGTCTCATGCAATTGCCTCGCTGTTGGGTACTAGTTAGAGATTCATAAAATGGATTGATCTTACACACTATAAGTTCGATGACAACTCATTTTCTTAAAGAAAAAAATAATTTGTTTATTGATATCTTTTGCTACAGAGATGAAAAAAATACTGTTTTTTACATAGGTACGTCATACCACGTGTGCACGTTTTGTAACATGGTGCTGCTTTATTAGATAATAATCTACCAACAAAGACTCGCCAATGGTTAATCTAAGTTTTTGGAAAGCACAGTGTAAAACTCAATGTAAAACAAATCCTTATACAATATGTGATTCCTAATTTTACGATTCATTAAATCTGTTTGCAAATGTAGATTAGGCAAGCTTCAATGTTACACATTGGCATACGCACGCATACTATGCAATAAGTTCATTTCCACAAAACTGCTGAATGTTGATTTTTGGTCCATCGAAGGTATCATCATCATCATCATTGTCAACCATTATCAATCCACTGCTGGACGAAGGTCTCACCAAGTTTCCTCCACAACGGTCTGTCTTGTGCCAGTCTCCTCCATGTCACCCCTGCATACTTTCGAATTTCATCCACCCATCTCCCATGTGGTCTTCTTCTGGGTCTTTTCCTGTCCCTTGGAATCCAATCTAAAATTTCGGCTGTCCATCGATGATCTGTCCTTCTGGCAGTATGTCCAGCCCATTGCCATTTCAGGGATTTAACTCTGATCATGATGTCTTCCACTCTTGTCCTTTTTTCGGATCCACGAGTTCCTCTTCTTATCTCTCCTGGTTACACCAAGTATGCACCTCTGCATGCTACTTTGAGTTGTATGCAGCCTTTGTATGTCTCTTTTAGTTAAGGTCCACGTCTCTGCACCATACGTAAGCACTAGAAGGATGCATTGATCAAACACTTTTCTTTTAAGACATAATGGCATATTGCTCTTGAAAATTATGCTGTTTCTTCCAAAAGCTCTCCAGGCAAGTTTTGTACGCCGATTGATTTCTTCATCAATGTGACCCTCACTTGATATCTGCTGTCCAAGATAAACGTACGTGTCTGTTATCTCCAGTTTTTCTCCATCAATCGATAAATCTTCATTTCTTGTAAAAGCATTGAACATCACTTTTGTTTTCTGAAAGTTCATTTTTAATCCCACTTCTTTACTCTTGTCAGCAAGTTCCTGGATCATACTCTGCAGCTCTGATGGGGTAGTTGCAAAAATGACTACGTCATCAGCAAGACGAAGGTGGGTTAGATAATCTCCATTAATCTTTATCCCCTTGTTTTCCCAGCTCAGCGACTGAAAAACACCCCCCAATGTGGCATTAAAGAGCTTCGGAGATATGGTGTCACCTGGTCTCACTCCCTTTCCAATTTTTACGTGTGTTGCATTTTCAAACAGCCGAATCTTTGCACTTGCATTTTCATAGATGTTATTAATAATATTAATGTATGCATCTTCAATACCGCAGGTTTTCAGAGCCATTGTAACTGCTGATGGTTTCACCGAATCAAAGGCTTTTTCATAATCGATAAAAGCCATGCACAATCGAAGTTCATATTCCCTCGCTCTTTCAATTAGTTCTCTCAGTACGTGGATATGATCTATTCTGCTGTAGCCACTCCTGGATCCAGCTTGTTCTCCCGGTTGAGCCATGTCCAGTGTTAGCTTCAAGCGGCGTGAAAGAACTTTAGTGAAGATTTTATAAACTACTGATAGGAAGCTGATAGGTCTGTAGTTTCCGAGATCCTCAATGTCACCTTTCTTATGTAGCAGGATCATTGTAGCGGTGTTCCAATCCTCAGGAATCTTTCCTTCATTAAGGCATCGAGTGAAAATTTGGGCGAGTACTGTTTCGATTTCTCCACTTGCTTCTTGTATGATGTCTACAGTAATTCCATCTTGTCCTGGAGCTTTTCCCCGCTTCATGTTCTTGATTGCATGTGCAACTTCTGCTGGAAGGACTGGAGGAACTCTGGTACTGGTACCTTTCATGATGTCTGGAGTGCATGTATCATCCCTTTCATATAATTTGGAGTAGAAATCATTCACTCTTGTCAAAATTTCGCCTCTATTTCTTGTTACAGAACCATCTTCTTTTCTCAGTGCCATAATCTGATTTCTTCCCTTACTGAGATGTCCCTTTGCTATCTTTAGGCTTTGGTTGTTTTCAATTGCTTTCCTCACTAGTCCACAGTTGAATTTTCTTACGTCTTCAGTGATACTTTTTCTTACTATCTTGCATAGCTCTATATATTCCACTTTGGAAGTCACATCTTCTTTAGTTGTCCTCATCTCTCTTCTTTTTTGCATCAACATTTTCGTTTTTCCTGATAATTTGTTTATATGCAACTTGTTCTTAGACCCAGCTAATTTTGTTGCTGTTTCCATAAGAGCTTTGGTTACTTTTCTGTATACTTCAGAGATGTCCACTTCTTCCGATGTTAGGCCTTCTAAAGCAGATCATGACATTTTAAAACACTTATTCATAACTTAATAATTAAACGCTAAATTTTATTGTTTATCACATAACATGCATTTATGTGTTAAAAAGAGAAAAAAGTACCTAACGATATATTTTAAATGCTTATAGACATAATTCAAAACAACACTTTTATTGGAAAAGGATAAATCGTTCAAGTTATCTAATTATTGTAGATTCATGGTTTCTCATAAGTATTATAAGTTTGCGTGAGCTCTTAGTTGCAGCGTTGTCTCTGCAAAATAAAGAAATGTAAAACAGGTGAGTCCCCTACTATAAACCTGGATAAATTCTACGTTAACCTATCCTCATCTGTTCACTTTTTAAGGTTCATGTTCAAAAGATTCATTCATTATATTCTAAGAAATAGAAATTAGAAACAAATAACTGTACTTTCCATCACTCTCAGAGTCCTTCTCATCTGTTCACTTTTCAAAATCCATGTACAATACATTCATCAATTGTATTCCAAGAAATTAATATCACGGTATTTCCTTTTTGCAAATTTCTATCCCACTCATATTCTGTCTCATTTGTTCACTTTTCAAAGTTCATGCACAAAACTTTCGTTCATTATACGTGGTGCGATAAAAAAATATCTACAGTGGTAGCATAATTTCGGAATCGCGCGACACAGCAGGAAGCTGTTTGGCACAAGTTGGCCTAGCAACCTGCAACAAATGCGCCATGAATCATGTCTCCCCTATTCGTTCATTTTTTTTACAGTTGTTATTTGTTCTTACGTGTTGTGAAGTTGTTCGTCGTATTTGTCCGGTCGGAAAAATTGATAAACGAATTTTCATCAGATTTTGTTAAAAACATGGAAAGACACACATTTAAAGTTACAAAAAATCTAAGGAGAGGATTGTAGAAGGCGTACATATTTATGAGTTGTGTAAAACGTTTTGAACCCTTTCGCGACCACAGCACCAGAGTAGCCCGGATAGCGAGATTAGGATTTCCTACACCCCATCATTTTTAAATTTGCACGGTGTCCAAGGGATCAGCAGAAGTCCCCTCAGTCTCTATTGTTGTCGCTAAACAAAGGCGTGAGCCATGACCCATTTTGTCTTGGGGCTATATCATTCATCTGTTTAAACATCACTCAGTGGAACTCTTGCTTTGATGACATGTGCTTCGTTTGTCTGTGAAAATTTCCATTGTCCCAAAAGCGGAGTTTTTGGGGAGATTTGCAAAAATTCGTTCAATCTGCTTAATCGCCACCCCTGTGGCGCTGGCATATGACCATTTGTCCGAGAAGGGTTCTGGTTCGAATCATGGTGAGTCATGTAAGTTGTATTTGTTTGTCTTACGGCACTGACTCTCTCCCTTCCCTGAAACCAGTGACCCTAAATTAGGAACGGACAACTGTTTATAGCCAATTGAGTTGCTCACGGTGGTCGTTAAACCTCCAACTAAAAAAAATAAAAAAATAAACAGTTTGAGAGTGATTTGTTTACAAGAAACAACAAGAAAAGGGTAAAGTAAACCATATTTTCCAGCTGTTTCTACTCCTTCCTATTGCCGTCCCGGTGGCGCAGTGGTCTAAGGCGTTGGCCTCTGATCATTCGTCCGTAAGGGGTCCGGGTTCGAATCCCGTCAGGCATGGATGTTGTGTTTGTCTTACGGCACTGGCTCTCTTTCCTTCCCTGGAACCAGTGACCCTAAATTAGGGACGGGCGACTGCTTATAGCCCATTGAGTTGCTCACGGTGGTCGTTAAAATTCCAATCAAAAAAAAAAAAAAAAACGCCCTCCTATTTGCCTACGTCTCTCAGTAGAAGAATGCACTTACTGCCCCACGGAAACGTCCGAAGGTCAGTGTATGCCAAGCATAGAGATCGGAAATATCCCAGCACTAATCCTTCTTTTGTTACTCAACAAGTTAGTAAAATAATGCAATGCATTGATTATGATACGCTTTCCATCATACCAGAAATCATTACTCAAGTTATTATTATTATGACTGCAGAATAAATCTCGCTCCTATGCCCTGACGTTTGACCCCATTTCGCCCATTTTCAAGAGGGTCCGTCCCCAGGTGATCCCCTACCATATTCTAAAATTTCATCGAAATCGAACCAATTTTACGCGAGTTACCGTGTGCGGAAAGACAGACGGATAAAGTTGGAGCATATACGCTTCTTCAACCTACTGTTGGAAAGCGTAAAAATGGGAGGAGACATGAAATTCGGAAACGAGCAGCAGACATTTACGGGCATTGCATAATTATCAGCGACAAACATTTTAGGATCGTTGCCGTTAAATGGTTGAAGATGGTTGTGAAATTAATGAAAATGATAAACAGTCTGGTAAGGCTGCAACCAGCATAAGCGAAAACAATGTCGAACTTGTGCGCACAGCTGTACGGGAAAATCGCCGTGAATTATATGAAGACTTTAGGCATTAGTTTCGGTTCAGTTCAGTCGATTCTTACGGACGATTTGAGTATGAGACAGACGATTTTAATTCAAAATCGCTCCCACCTGAACAAAAACAGGCATGTTTTTCAGCCTCTACTGACCTGCTTGAGTGCGCCAAAAACTATGATTTTTTTTAAACTATCATAACTGGTGACGAATAGGGTGTTTATATGTATGACACAAAAAAGCAAAGGAGCAGTCTTCACAGTTGAAGACCCCAAACTCAGCCATACCTAAAAAAGCACTACAGAGGAGCAGGAATGCCAAGACGATGCTGACTGTTTTTCTAACCGTGAAGCAACTGTGCATAATGAATACGCTCCTATAAGCAGTCAACAGGGAGCACTACTGTCTAGTTTTCTGGCGTTTGAGAGAAGCAGTTCGTCGCGAAGGCCCGGCATTGTTTGAGAATGGCGAGTGGAATCTTCACCATGACAACGCTCCTATCCTCGCGCATCTCAGCTCGTGCAGCAGTTTCTTGCGAGGCACCGCATTGCACAGGTCCGACAGCCACCCTATTCGCCAGAACTTTCTCCCATGCCACTCTATAATTTTCTCAAAACTCAAATACCAATTAAAAGGGAAACAATTTCAAGATTTTGAGGAGATACAACAGAATGCGACAAAAGCACCTGTTCGCTATTTCAGAAGATGACTTCAAAATGCTTTGAGCGGTAAAACAGAGCTCGGCTAAGTGTGTGGCTTCAAAAGGGGACTACCTCGAAGGCGAATAAGTTTCAAATCTATAAGTCTTGTACTTTTGTTAATAAATCCAATCTGGATACTTTTTGGAGCACGCCTTGCTTGTATCCTAAGAAATGAAAATAAACGGCATCTATTTGTTGCACATTTCGAACCTATCGTGCACGAATGAAAACTTTCAGAAAATATCCAAAAGGCTTGGCAAATGAATCTTTTTTTTTTTTTTTTTTTTTTTTTTTTTTTTTTTTTTATTGGAGGTTTAACGACCACCGTGAGCAACTCAATGGGCTATGGGCAGTCGCCCGGTCCCCTAATTTAGGGTCACTGGTTCCAGGGAAGGGAGAGAGCCAGTGCCATAAGACAAACACAACATCCATGCCTCACCGGGATTCGAACCCAGAACCCCGTTCGGACGAATGATCAGAGGCCATCGCTTAGACCACTGCGCCACCGGGGCGGCCAATGAATCTTCTGGCTGGTTTATTTATGACTAGCAAAGCGACCCGGGGTTTGCTTGTTTCAAAAAAAAAAAAAAAGGAATCCAATTAGCTACGGGAAGAGCATTTCCCGAGTCTTTCTTTCTGAAATTATAAATAACATATACACTATCTACTAACAAGTAATTGGACACCCCTGCAATTGACGATATCTGCGGTCCTGTTACTCGTCACGGCCGCCGCCGTTAAATATCGCGTGGGAAACATCAACGCAACCAGTCGTATGCAAGATGCCACACAGTTCGGAGCTCTCTGATTTCGAGAAAGGTGTAATCGTCCGGTATCACAGAAATGGCCGATCCATACGTGACATATCCAGCGAGTTGAAGTACCCAAAATCGACAGTGGCCTTACGTGATTGGCATGTGGAAGATGAGAGGTGACTGTCGCAATGTGCCCTGACCCGGCAGACCCACAAAGCTGAGAGTTAGAGACCGACGGGTGCTGGCCAGAGAAATTCGGAAGAACCGCACCAAATCGATGGGCTAAATCGGCGAGGAGTTTCAACAGGCATCCAGGAGTCTTCTTTCGATGAATACCGATCCGTAAGGAAGCCCATCTGCTCGGTTATCATGGACGTGCTGCCGCCCACAAGCCTTTGATCACCAAGTCCAATAGCGCTGCTCGGCTAACGTGGTGCTAAGAACGTCGACAGTGGACCATTGAACAGTGGAAACAGGTTCTCTGGAGCGACAAATCAACGTTCACCCTCTACCGTTCGGATGGCATTGTCTGGGTTTGGCGTCTGCCTGGAGAACGCCTCCTGCCGGAATGTATTGTGCCAACTGTGAAGTTCAGCGGCGGTGGAATTATGCTATGGGGGTGTTTTTCCTGCTATGGCACAGAACCTTTGGTCGCAATTCCTGGTAGGCTCAACGCCAAGACATACTGCACCATTTTGGATGACCATGCGCTTCCTACGTTGTGGCAGTTTTACGGGGTGGACCCATGTTACTTTCAGGATGACCATGCCACCTGTCATGTTGCGAGGTCCACCATGGCTTGGTATGAGGACAATGGGGTTAATCGAATGGACTAGTCTGCGCAGAGCCTGGACCTTAACCATATCGAGCACCTCTGGGAAGAGTTGGAGCGTTGACTTAAGGGGTGCCCCCACCGTCCGAAATCGGTGAAGGAACTGACCTGTCTTCTCCAAGCCGAGTGGAAGAAAATACAGCTAGCCGTTGCATAACGCCTCGTTGAGAGTATGTCCCGGAGGGTCGCAGCTGTAATCGCCGCTTGTGGAGGCTCCACCAACTATTGAAGGTGAATAAACTTCGTTTTCCTTTGCTATCATAGGTGTCCAATTACTTGTTGGTAGATAGTGTATTGCAGGGAAACATTTAATTGGAATATGTTTAGGCAATGAGAAAAAAAGGAATTTAATAAAGATGAAGAAAATCTTAATAATGCCCCAAGTTTGTCTGAAACCAGAAGTTTTTCTTTACTCTGAATGGAAAAAAATGATATATTTGAAACATCTCATTTGTCTATTGTGTTGTGATTAGTACAATTCTTCTAAATCGCTAGTAAACGTATTCTTGAAGAGCCTTTGGTCAACGACATTGAGTGTTCTTTTAGTTGGAACCAAGATGAAAAGGTTTAAATTGTTGCCAATTCTGACGCAACCGATAGAGCATGGGTTTTTGAAGTAGGCACCGCCAACTTTTAACAATTGGCTATGTACCCTAGTTGATTATAATGGCTAATCTGACACAAACATGCAACTATAGGTGTCCAGATTGAAATGAAAATTCAGATGAGACGACGTGAATCCGTTGAATAAACACATGGTCTCTTGCCCGCAGGGTCAATCATGATGCTAACTTCGATGATATTTAACCCGATTTTTTTGCAGTCAGTCGTGTTCTGTTTTAGAGTGTTGATGGATCTAAGTTTCGTCGAGGAAAATAATAAATAAATAGCCGATACGAAGTGCGAGAATATGCGAACGGAGAAATAGCGATATTACACTTTAAAGAAATGAAATATGAGAAAATTCACACTTTTCTTGCATTTCACTTCATGAAGTACGAGGTAAGATCCAAAAGTTCCCGGACTGGGTCATAAGTCCATAGATAGCGTTACAAAACTGAAAAAACATTCTCCTTCAAAACAAGACCCTCTTGCAACAATACACTTTGGCCATCGACTTTAGAGTTCCCTGAAGCATTTTCGGAGCCTATTCTTTGCAATAGCTTTTTGGTGCAACCAGCGATGCGTATTTCACTTCTTCTGCCCTCGAAAACCCACGACCCGAAAGTTGACGAGTCAGCTGAGGGAAGAGATCAGGTCAGTACGGTGGGTGTTGGAGGGTGGCAGTTCCTGTTTGGGCGAGAAACTCACGAACGAGGAGTGATCTGTGTGCCGGTACAATGTAGATTGATCTATCCACAGTTGAGGCCTCTTATTTCGGATCGACTCACGTAGACGACGCATGACCTCAACATAGAGCTCCTTGTTGATACTTCAGGGACAGATTCAAAAGAACAGTACCCTGGATGTCGAAGAATAAATCCAGCATGATTTTTCCTTTGCTACGATCTCTGCGGAATTTCTGCTTATGTGGAGACGGTAGAAATTTTCATCTAGCTCATGCCCGCTTAGTCTGAGGGTTGAAGAAAAAGCACCATTTTTCATTCCCTGTTATGATTCTTCTAAGAAATTGTTGATCTTGGTTGTTTGCGCTTACGAGATCGCCAGAGATTTCTATCCGTATGGCCACCTGATCTTCAGTTAACATGCGTGGGACAACGTGTTGAAACACTCTGGGCATCTTTCTTTTTCTTTTTTGTTTGATTGAAAGTTTAACGACCACCGTGAGCAGCTCAATGGGCTATAAGCAGTCGTCCGTCCCCAATTTGGGATCACTGGTAAAACAAACATAACATCCATGCCTCACAGGGATTCGAACCCGGACCCCTTCACGGACTAATAGTCATAAACCAGCGCTTAGACCACTGCGCCACCAGGGCGGCTGGGCATCTTCAGATCATCTGCTAGTATCCGTTGACACGTTGTCTCCGACATCCCAGCAGCCTCTGCTATTTTCTGGATCGTCTGTTGCCTCTTGGCGCGTACGATAGCCGCAACCTTTGAAATGTTTTCGGCCGTGCGAGTAATCACTGGCTGCCCGTTTCGTTCGTCGTCTTCAAACTCTTCTCTGAAATCACAATACTTTATTATGCTAAAGAGCAAACATATACATAAAGCATTCGCAACTTAAAAGATTAAATAAATGATAGTACATGAATACATGAAAAGATAAAATCTTGAGTTATATAAGCTGCGGAATGAAGTCCGTTAAACATTAACCTGCCACTTAAAATAAACCTTTTGCGCAGCTATGAACGAATGGTTTTCTTAACACGTGTTACGAGCGCGACATTAGGTCAAGCACTCAAGCCACTTGAACAAAAAAAAACCCATCGAGTGCTGAAAAGTCATCCATACACACCAGCAAACCGTGAGAGCAGTAGAACACAGGAAATTCTCATTGCAAGATTATTGTGATGAGAATCTCCCAGTTCTGACATTTTTACAAGCAATAACTTATTTCCATTTTACATAGAAATGTCCTAGCGTGGGCTGGTCATAGGATGTCATGTAAGTAACGTTTCCATACGGAACATTGCAGCTAAACTAAACATACCAAAAATCGACTGTAAGTGATGTCGTAAGAGATGGAAGCAGGACAGTGCAACTACAGCCAATCCTGTCGTAACATGACGGAATAGCCATGGTAAGAAAGGTTAAGAAATCCCATTCTTCCTCTGCCGCTTCCGTCGCTGATGAAGTAGGAAATGCCTCTAATGATTCGGTTAGTTCCATAACTATCCACAGAGATTTGACCAGTGTGCGTTATTATAGTAGAGAAGCGGCACATAAGCCACACGTCACTACCATGATCGCGATGTGCCATTTGGATTGGTGTGTCTCCCGTCGTTCTTGAACTGTGGAAAGCTGTTCTTGGAGTGATGAGTCACGCTTTCCGCTCTTCCAGTGTGATGACGTGTTTCGATTTTGCGACAGCCCGACGAACAATTTTTGTCGATCTGTGTTTTTTCAACTGTTAACTTCGGCAAAGGCTCTATCATGGTATGGAGATGTTTTTCGTGAATCGGACTCGTCCCGTTGGTTATTATACCACAGGACACGAATTCTGAAGTGTTCCTCAACGTTCAGGATAGTTCTGTCCTACCAAAATGCAGCAGTATTATGGAAATGGCACGGTTGTTTCTTCCAACACGATCGAGCTTTCTGCCATCCTGGAAGGCATGTGCAAGCCTGTTTTCTAGGGAATAAGATGCAATTGTTAGACTGCCCTGCTCAGAGTTCTGATCGTAATCCCATAGAACACATATTGACAAAAGTCGCAGGACACCCCTTCAAAAGCAAATGAACGGATCCTTCGCGTTGTTAAGATGCGCGGTACAGCTGCAAATGGTGTAAAAACAAGCCTTCAGCTGACCGCAATCATCTCACACTGTGAGGTTGAGTGAAAAATGTCATGGCAGGAGAGAATTGACTTTAAGAACAGAGAGATTGTAGGGTGTTATATTAGTGGTTTCTAAAGAAGAGAAACCGAAAGGCGTTTAAACATACCTAAGTCAACTGTTTTGGATGTACTGAATAAATGGAATACACATGGCGTGCCTGAAGCAGCAAAACGCGATGACAGATAAAAAAAATCAGTGATAGAGGACGTCAAAGCCTGAGGAGAGTCGTTACAGCTAATCGACGGAGTACTGCACAAGACCTCAGTGTACAGGTCAATAAAAATGCTGGAACCTTGGTATGTACGCGTACCATTTGTAGAAAACTTCACTTAATGGGTTACCGTGGTCACGCGGCTGCTCATAAGTCTTTCATCTCTACTCGAAATGCCACTCGTCGTTTAGCAAGGTATAAAGAACATTTATCGTGGACCGTAGATCAATGGAAACCGGTCCGGTCTAATGGACTGATGAATCCTTATACACGATCCATCAGTCTGATGGCCGTGTGTGTGTGTATGGAGGCAGAAGGAGGAACGCTTTTAGCACAGTGTACTGTTCCGACGTTCAGGTTTTGAGCTGGCAGTGTACTCGCGTGGGGGTGTTTTTCGTAGTATGGTCCTAGCCCATTTGTTATAGTGGACAAACTTGTTAACCACCAAGTCCACCTCGATATTCTTGACAATTATACCCTGCCAACTCTGTGGCAAAACTTTGGAACCGAGCCTTGTTGGTACCAGCAGGATAATGCACTGAGCCATAAAGCAAGGGCTGTTACGGCTGGTTTGACGATAATTCCGTATCGTGTGTGGACTGGCCAGCACAGAGCCCTGATCTTAATCCCATAGAATACCTATGGGATGAAATAGAGCACCGCATAAGAAGTTTGGAACCAAGGCCTACTACAAAGCAATAGTTAGCGGCAGCATTATGTACTGAATGGAAGCGTATACCTATCGCTGTGTTCCAAAACCTTGTCGAAACATGTCTCGAAAGGTCAGTGCATGCATTAAGGCCAAAGGTGGACCGACACCGTACTAATGCATGTCAATAAATGCCATGTTGTGTTTCTCTTGCAGGTGTCCGGTCACTTTTGTCAATATAATGTATCTCTGATTAACTGGAGCGACCGATACGAAATCGCCCACGATGGCCATCTTCGCTCATGCAGCAGTTCTGGAAAACGAATGGCATCACATTCCGTAGTACACCTCGATACGATTGGCGTGCCATTCCTGTCGAGATCTACAGGAAATTGGTTCGTAGTACTTTTCGACACGAATGGCGTGCCATTCCTGTCGGGATCTACCAGAAATTGGTTCGTAGTACACCTCGATACGAATGGCGTGCCATTCCTGTCGAGATCTACCGAAAATTGGTTCGTAGTACACCTCGACGTGTTAGCGCAGTCATACAAGCAAATGATATACCGGGAAACTGATAATTGCGATAATAAAGCTATTTGTTCCAAAATAGTGTGGTGTCCGAATACTTTTGGTAATACAGTGAGCAATTATAATTCTTCAGTTATTACTCCAGTATGAAGCTCCTCTCAAACCTTCAGAAGATAACCCCACGAAAAATACTCAAAATATTAAAGTTATTGTTGCCGTTAAATTTTACTTAACCCCTAAACGACCATAACGCCCGTTCATACAAACGACCATAGCCGCCTGAAACGCCTGTCTAGAATGAGTCAGATTTTTTACCCTTACCTTTTCTTCAAATTTTCTCGACCTATGAGGGATCAGCAGTCACTATTGTTGAGCGTTATGGCATTTGGAATGATAAAAGATTTTTGGGTCATGTTCGTTAAAGGGTTAATGATGATGTATAAAATATCTCCATTTGCAATGAATTTGGCAGACAACTCTCGTCCACAACACACTTTTACAACTCACTTTCATTTCTGCTTCCATCATACGTCCACAAAAGATCCTCAATGCTTCGATTGTCATTATATTTTTCTTCTTCACACTTTCCTCAAAATACATTTTCCCACGGTGATCTCTGACTTCGTTTACATTCAGTTTCCTGCACTTGAAAGGAATAAATTTGTTGTGTACCTCAATATCCCGCCTTTCAACAAGTCATAACAGCGTCATAATATTTATCACTATGATATTTACGACATGTCATATTGCATATTTTCAACAGATCACCGTTCTCACATAATCAGAGTAATTCTTGTTACAAGCTGAATAGTAAATAGTTCACCTCACCAGCACAAAAACAACCCCAGTGTCTTTCGTACGACACACAGAGAAAACGGGTTTAACCCTTCAACCTACTGGATCAAATTTTCTTAACATCACCAAAGTGGACTGAATTTTCTCGAACGGATATATAATATTCACTGTCTAAGAAGTGAGCCGAACGTCGCTGGGACGAATTATTTCTAGGTATGTTCATTGGTCCCAACGACGCTTGAATTTGTGCCCAGAGCGTCAGAAAGCGGTGTTTCACCTCACTTTGTTATTCAAAGCAGTCATTTGGGGTTATGATTGACACTAATCCTTCCTGATTGATAACCTGTTAAAGGAGACCACAACAGTGGCGATTCGCGAACAACATAAGAAAGGAGAGGGAAGATGATTGAATGCTATGATGTGCGTGTGCGGGTGACTAACACTTCTCCGTTCGTGCAGTGTGTCATGGAGCTGATATTAAAGGACTTGAATGGAACACTCAGCACCTTTGACAGATTTATAATCATCCTTGTTAAGATGAGAGGAAAAGAGTTATTTAGCACTGAAGACAAACAACTTTCATAAAACCAAATAGCAACGCAAAAATGTATGTTTGGAGAGCGCATAAAATTTAGAGCCAATATATCCATCAACTCCGGTTGATTTTCGGCGCTGTTTGGTTTGTAATAGATATTTAAACTGGTTTGATGCACAATCGTAAGGTGGATGCTCAGTGTGTTTTGAGATGGAGCTTGTGCAAAAATGCAAATATAGGGATACTGATTTTCAGTACAGTAGCGTACTTGAAAATTATAAAACCGACTAACCAGCTCCTCCCAGGTAGCGCAATAGTCTAAGCGCTGGTATCTGACTGTTCGTTCAAGTGGGTCGGGGTTCGAATTTTGGACGAGGCATGGATAGTGAGTTTGTTTTAGGGCACTGGCTTCTCCCTTCTCTGGAAACACGGACCCTAAATAAGAGAGGAGCGATCACTTATAGCCCATTGAGTTGCTAACGATGGTTGTCAAACCCCCACAAACAAACAAAACTAATCAGCCGTTGGATACCAATTGTTGGAGTTTAGAAATTTAATTTTTTCATCATAATGACAGAGAAAATTATAAAAGTAAAACACACAGCAGCGAAGATTTCTTATATGTGGGTTGCATTAAGGTCATCTAGAAAACTCAAGACTATGATATTAGAAACATTTCCCTCTTTTAGTGACCATGCGGAAACCAAGGTTTTCGATTGGTTTCGAAGGTGTCGTTCATGACGTCAAACACGGGCACGTCACAAACGAAGGGATCTTATCTCTCTAATATGTGATCGCATGTAGAGGATTTAAGGAAGAGAGTGTCTAATCCCGGACTTAAACAACCCTTAGAAACAGGAAGTTAGGAGATTTGGGCTAGAGTGCCAGATATGAAAGTGACACGGAAGCGAGGTAGAAAGAGGGAGGAAGACGCCCTTATTTATTACCGGAAGACCAGTACCCAGGGCCCGACGGCTTAACGTGCCCATATGATGTAAGGAAGATATTTATTGGTACGAGCATTCGTACCTGCCCAGAATCGAACCTGAGGTTTCTCCGTGGCAGTCACGACAGTTGGCCACTAGGCCACCCGCGGCTCATCTGTGTAATATCATGGCCTTGTGCCTTTTTATATGGCCTTGGTTACCTACAACAGAGGGAGAAGGAAGTGAGGAAATCAAGAAAGATTAGATGAATATTAAACTTATTGTGGGAAAAAGGAAACACTGACAGCGAGATGAAGTTTAAAGCGAAAGGGAATGTGTGAAAGAATACAAACTAAATATAGAACATGATTAATCTGTCCATCATACAAGTGTCTCAACGATGAGATTGAAGAATACGAAAAACGTCCCGGTGGCGCAGTGGTCTAAGCGATGGCCTCTGATCATTCGTCCCAAAGGGTTGCGGGTTCGAATCCCAGTGAGGCATAGATGTCGTGTTTGTCTTTCGGTACTGGCTCTCTCCCTTCCCTTTAACCAGTGGCCCTAAATTAGGGACGGTCGACTGCTTATAGCCCACTGAGTTGCTCACGGTGGTCGTTAAACTTCCAATTAAAAAAAAAAAAAAAAAGATAGTACGAAACACACGAAGAAGATGGAGCTCAGTAGCAAAAATGATGATGAAAAATATCAGATGGAAGTGCTGAACACTTAGTCCTTTAAATGCAAAATTATTTAAACTCTGAGCAAATAGTGAAAAATATTGAAGAAATTCTAAAAATGCTCATGAGAACACACAACGTATAAGCATACAGGAAAGTAACTTCCTAATCACCACTGAACATATTTAGGACAAATAAAACAATGCCTATAAAGATATTGTTGAAGTATTAAAAGACAGCACTAAGTCCTAATTAAGGGCAAAAAGAGATGAAAACTGAAATGAAGGATATAATGCAACTGCTAGTTTCACCATGTAATGTAGGAGGGGATTTAGGAATATTCGAAACAAGATGGAAAGCATCAAAGTACGTTTGCATGCATGTGAGCTACGTAAATAATGACAAAAACCAGATTGCGGAATTTATCGATAAATATTAGACAAAATATCTTGTTCTAGTGTAGCAACAGTGAAAGTAAGAAGAAATACATTGGTTTCTTCAAAACAAAGAACCCACTTTGCCCATTGGGATTAATTATGGGAAAAAATGAGGATTTGGAAAAGAAACATATCACTGTCTTTATTTTAGCGTTAAATATATATCGGAAAAGATAATAGCAGTACGTCAGCAGATACACATTGATTTTATCTATTTTTCAATAAGGTATTTAAAGTTCACTAATAGAGTATCTAGCTGTAAGCATATTACATAAAGAACATGCAAAGTGAGTTCTAAAATAATGGAGTAGATCATGTTTTTACATAAAAATCTAGAGCTATAGAACTACTAAATCGGTAATGCCTGAGATTTTTAATAATTATGTAGAATAAATATTGAAAGATCAGAAAAAAATAAAGAAATCAAGATTTTTAGATACGAACCTAAATTACTTTTTAATGCGTGTAAAGCATATAAAGTCCATTAATTTTCAGAGTGGAAGGAAAAGTACTAGTATATTCAAAGCAAGATTATAACGATAAAATTATGGCATGTTAAAAGTTCATTTTCATAACGTATTTACAAAAATAATTAATTATAGTTTTTAAGGTTTAATATGTAGGATTCAACAGAAGAACGAATTTTTGAAATTTAAAATAATTTCCACAACAAATAAATAAAATTAATTGCTGAAGTTTTGCAAAAATGTTTTCAGAAGAACGTGAGTATAAAAAAAGTGAACAAAACATTAGTAAAACTGATTGTGAACTCTGGTGGCAAGAATAATACGTATAAGATAAAAAAAATATTTCGTGGGATAAAATCGCACTTTCCAATTGAAAATTGTTCCTGAAATAATCCCTTACAAAGCATTACAACGCTTTGCAGAACAGAGTACACTGCTGAGAGAAAATAACTTGAAATGAAAAATCAAACTTAAATCAAATGCAGTTGTAGATAACATATACCCGGATGGTGTTTTCTGTCATGAAGGGGAAAAAAACAGCATCTTCCGATGTTTGTGATATCTTTTGCTTAAAAGTACAACATATAGCACTTTTTTTATATTAGAGAAACAAAGCTATCACATTTCTCCAAACTTTTAAATCTGCTATTCATCTACCGCCGTTTTGACTGGTCTCTCCTTGAAGTTTACGCGTTTCAACATTTCATTCAGCGTCAGTTCGAAAATATTCATTTGTGAAGGATAAAGACTCTCTTTGAAAACTAGCAAGAGTGAGTAAGAGTTTCTCCAAGAAAACTAAATTCTCACATCAAATTCTTGTGTGAATTTGCTCGACGCGTAATAAAGCGATTTTCTTCTTAACATTTCTCCCTGGCCAACCTTATCATGCCACCATTTAAATCTCTTGATCGCCAAAAATGCGCCCTGCGTAAATATTGCATAACATAAAGAGGCATTTGCCTGCTTAGATAGTCTTGTAAAATGCGTATGACGCCCAAGGAGATATATGTCGCTGTTTATAATGAAGTGCGGCTCTTGTACAGCATCACAGTGGGAGTGAAAAATGGACCGCTTTTAAGTAAAGCAGGCGCTATTGTGCTAATGCTGGTGATGGCATTTGGTTCCGCAGAATATCTTTCGTAAAGGAAATTCGCCCCATGAAAGTATGATTTGGTAATGCGCCAAATGGTCTCATTTAGTTAGTGTGTGTGTGTGTGGAACTCTAGTCGATCTTTATTACTTCGTTTGCCAGAAGCAGCTGTGTTGTAACCGGTCTGCAGATTTTCCACGTTGAATTTCTTTATTTTCTGTGATCATTGCGAAGGATAAAATGCAATGCGTCACGCTCAGATTTAAGCCGCGCCATTTCCCTCTACTTTTAATAAAACGTTTTTAAACATTTGTATTCGTATCACCAGAGCTTAAAAATGAATGCCTGTAGGCGACATGACGGATAATAGATAAAGTATAGAAAAAAAAACTAGCTTAGTGCAGGGGCTGACACATCAGAGATATAAGACAATTTATTGCGAAGAAGCCTCTGCATGCCCTAATGTCTTGAAAACACTAGTTTTAGTAGGTACTTTGCAGGAGGAAGTGCTAATGTAATAACTTCTTTCGGCAGTGCACATTAAAATGCTTTGTTTTACGACATGTTTGGAAAACTAATTTCATATTTCATGGATCAAATTTCACCAACAGAAGTTCAAACTATTTTGCTTTTGTTCTCCTGGTGTTATTTTAATTATTTCTAATGATCTTAAAACAAAAGTGATTTCTAAATCTGAAATTAATTTCATGAAAAGGTTATTTCATGCCACATCATATTTTCCTGCAAACAATTTCCTGAAGGAAGATGTGAATCCGTTTATTGGTGTAAATATGGCATGGAAGTTAAGTCAGATAATATCCGAAAACTTGAACATTTAGTCGTCCTGGAGCGAGATCGAACCCGCGTCTCCCGGATAGCACCCGGGTATGTTAACCACTACATCACTCAGAATGATCAAGTTTCAAGTTTCCGATTAATTTGAATACAACCATTACAGAATTCGTAGGCGAAACGACCGGCATTCATATAAAGCGAATCTGGAGGTTTTGAATTCATTCCCGTGATTGCCCGGAGGTGAAGAATATAAATGAATGAAATACATTCATTGATTAAAATATATTTTTTATTCAACAAATACTGTGCTTTTGGTACTAATGCTTTTACCAGTTGTAAAGTTTTTTTGCGAGATCAAAACCTTCAGATATTACAAATTTAATAAATAAAATTTCTTCTAGGTTTCAAGTGCTTTTAAATGGCATAAAGGCGTTAAATTTTCTCAGTGTAGATATTAACAACCGGTATTACATCGAATTAAATAAATTCCAGTGGACATATTTAGCAAAACAATTAAGGAATATTTTAAGAAAAATGGCACACAAATACCCTTTTCGGAGTAATTTGTGTTGAATTCTGAGAACTGAACTATTTCTTAATATAACGCAACTGCCATTGTTTTCATTAAAGGATTTGCTGGAAGTTTGACTCATTAAGAAATTTCAAATATTCTTTTAAAACTGAAATGTTTCTTTTTACGTGCTTATGTTCAATTTTTGCACAGTTAAGCTTCATTTTATGTTTCATCGTATAATAGACATTAAGATAAACACTGAAGTGCCAGAAAAACTGGTACAGACGAGCTTATGCAAAATACATAGCAACGTCACCTATGCGCGTACTCGGTTGCGTCCGCCAGTACGTATATCAGGCGATAGACAATCTTGTCACCTGTCAGAGCGGTTTTCGGCATGAGAATGACAAGTAATAACGATTTAAGCTATTTTCAACGCGGTGTCACAGTTGGCGCTCGTGAGATGGGCCATAGTATTTCGGAGGTAGAAATGAAGTTCAGATTTTCACGGACGACCATTGCACGGGTGTACCGTGGCAACAAGAATTCCGGCGAAACCTCCAACCTACGATACCATTGTGGCCGCAAAAAGACATTGGGTGAACGTGACCATCGTCGACTGTCAAAAATCGTTTCACATGGTAGGCGTGCAACACTCTCGCAGGTATCATCGGAATTCAATTCTGGAGCCTCAACAAGCATCAGCGTCCAGACTGTGCAACGTGCCCTGCACGTTATGGGCTTTGGAAGCCGACGCCCAACACGAGTCCCCTTGATGGGTACACGACACAGAGCTATGGCGCCTCGCTTGGGCACGGCAACAGTGCACTGGATACTTGATGACTGGAAACAAGCAGCCTGATCTGTGAGTCGCGTTTCCAACTGTATCGGGCAAATGGAAGGATTCGTGTGTGGCGCAAACCCCATGAAGCCATGGATTCTGCTTGTCAACAGGGAACTGTACCGGCTGGTGGCGGGGGGGGGGTCCATAATAGTATGTGGTGTGTTTAGCTGTACCTCACTGGGACCCCTGGTATGTCTACGTCTGTGACCGGCGAACGATATGTGCGCATCCTTTCTGACGAGGTACAGCCGTTCAAGTCCTGCATTCATGCTGATGAGTTGAGTCTGTTCCAACAGAACAATGCACATCCACACAACTGTGGGGCGCCACATTATGGTTAAAGGTGCATTCATCTAAGTTTGGGGTGTTGCCATTCCTTCCCAAGTCCCAAGATGTGAACGTGATAGAACACATTTGGGATTGCATGCACCGCGCTATGGAACACAGGAATCCGAGACCTCGGAATACACCCGAATTGTGGAACGCTCTGCAGGACGTATGGTGTGCTCTGCCTACAGCGGTTTTCCAGAAGCTAGTGGAGTCCATGTTCTGTCGTATTTCTGCAGTCCTGCGCTCTCGTGGGGGACCTACCAAGTATTACACTGTTGTACCAGTTTTTCTGGCACTGCAGTGTATATGTAGAAAGAAGGTGTTTTCTTATAAAAATGTAATTCTCATATACAATCAATTTTTGTCAAGTTTCTCGTTTCTTAATTCATGGATAACTGACACAAAATTCCGTTTCTGACATTAACATTTTTGGGAGTTTGATCATGAAAAATCCTTTTTTGTCTACAAGAGCATATATTTAGATATAGAAAATAGGAAATGTCAGGTTCTCAGCTTAATGGATATCTAAATAATATAATATTTATGCAATATTTTGGAATTTTGAGGGGTATTAAATGTGGGATGGAATTTTTGAGGAGTATTAATTTATAGATTGCACAAACACGAAAAACTGAACAGATATCCACACTGATAAAATCATCTATTTGAAGTGATTTGTTCAACAGTCATAATTGTATGTTATAAAATACATGTCATTATATTGTCAAACTGCAGAAGCAAGTAATAAACAGATCATGGTGTTAAGATCATCATTTGTTTATCTGTTTTGTGTGATTTGTATACCTTTGCGAAAATGCTTATAATTACATGTTTTATGTTTTTTGGTTTACTTTTTTCTTCTTTTTTTTCTGCGGGAAGGGAAATCTTAGAGATCACCTGGGACTTGGATCCCTACCAGCAATTTTGTGGAATTTTTACCCATTAAACACTCCCCTTCGGTCCACATAGGACCACCCAAGTACAGATAATTACTAACTTTGGCCAGTTTCTCACGGCCAAATCTAGGACTGGCCTTCAAAAGCCCGAAGTACTAGTAAATTATTGTATATTTTGGGCTTTGGCCACATGAGCTGGCCAAAGCTAGAACTGCCCGGTCATTTCGTGGTGACTAGATAGACTTCGGGCTTTGGCAGTGACATATATACTCCGATGTAAAATAAATTTGGGGAGACATTCTTTCAGCAGTGGATTGATGATGGTTGACAATGAGGATGTTGATTATGAGTGTGTGTGTGTGTGTGTGTGTGTGTGTGTGTGTGTGTGTGTGTGTGTGTGTGTGTGTGTGTGACTGACTATATACACTGCTGGACAATTGCTAAGGACGGATCATAAACGGCTATATAGCGCATAAAAAAGTAAATGTGGTTGGATGTCAAGTGAAATAAAATAATGTCAGAATGCCAGGACATTAAAAGAAACACAATTTATTGGGCTCTGAAATCTAGGAGGCTTTGGAACGTGTTCAAGGGACAAACAGGCCATTTTGTGCAGAATACGTAAACGTGAAAAAAATGCAATTACCGTCCAGCAGGCGTTCCGGCGTAAAATGTCAATACAGGATATGGCCACCATGGAGGGCGATGCAAGATTCCACACGTCGTGTAATGTTTTGCACAACATTATCAAGCAGCTGTTGGAGTAATTTATCCCATTCCCCTGTCAGTGCACGGATGAGGGTGTCCTTGTTTATTGGAGGGCATTGGCGACCAGCAAGACTCCTCCCACAAAGCATCGCACACATTTTCAATGGGATTCAGATCTGGAGAACGTGCTGGCCATACAAGGCGTTGAATATCCTCGCTCTCAAGACACTCCTGGACAGCGACTGTTCGATGACATGTTGCGTTGTCGTCCATGAAAATGAATCTATCACCGACAGCACCACGGAACATGAGAACATGAGGTAGCAGAACATCATTAATGTATCGTTGGCCAGTCATAGTCCCAGTTGGAAGCACATAGAGGGAAGTACGGCCATTGATCATGATGCCAGCCCTCACCATGACACTACATGTCGGATATTGGTCCCTTTCCTGTATGTTTGCTGGACAATATGCAGTACCACTATCACGCCAGATCAGTCGTCGTCGACAATCAGACGATAGACTATATCTACTCTCATCTGAGAAGAGGACAGCAGACCAGTCGTTATCAGTCCAATTGCGATGTTGATGGCACCATTGCAAACGGGCGGCACGGTGACGTCTGGACAATGGGATGCACACAACAGGACGGCGGGCGTATAGTTATCCTTCATGCAAACGTCTGGCGACAGTTTTTCGGGAGATCCGCTTGCCAGTAGCAGCCATAAACTGATTTGCTACCTCACTAGCTGTTCTGCGCCGGTGTATTTTTGTTGATAGCACTATGTACCGATCTTCTGCAGGTGTCGTACTGCGAACACGACCTCCCCCGTGACGTTTGCTACACTCTCCATTTGTTTGAAATGATTTCCAAAGCCTTGAAACAACACTGTGGCTGACGTCGAACTCACTGGCAACATCTGTTATTTTTCGCCCTTCTTCAATCTTGCCAATAATACGGCCACGCGTAAAATCATCTAGGTGATGTCGGGAAGACATACTGAAAATTGCAAGTTCGTCAATTGATTCTTTCCCTTTCAACTTTGCGTTTGAACAACGGTCAATACGCGTCAAATCCTTTATATCTCTTATCAGCGCTATGACGTCACGAACAAGTTCGGCAATCCAAAATTTGCATACGCACAACACGTTTTATTGTATCCCGCACTTATGCTAATTTCCACTATTTCCTGCCTTCTATTTTATGGTTGCTATCGTTGCTATTGTCATCCGTCCTTAGCAATTATCCGGCAGTGTATTTTGAGTGACGGTTGTAAGTTGTAGGTTTATGGTCATAATGAACATTGTATGTGGGAAAGAAGTCTTCTACGTGTACACATGTAATTTGTCAGCCTTCCACGTGTTTAAATAAACCACTCTCGACCTCATTACCAAACCAGCGAAATAGCTGTATTCATTGTTAACATGAAGTGCCTTTCCAATCTCACAGATTTCACATCATTGTCGTGCTTGCCGCTACCAGCATTATATTTTCCTTCCAAGATAAATAGTATATATCGAGAAACAGAGTAAACAGCATGCTTCTTTTGTGTTGTAGATAATGTTTGCTGTATCAAGAGACACACAATTTAATGAAATCAGGAAAATAATTATCTACTTAGTTTTTCAAAATTAAATACACTGCTCGACATATAAAATGCCATATCAGAAGTATTTGTCGGAGGACCAGGAGAATTGGTGATTATGTGTAGACAGTTGAGTAAGGTAAATGATCACGTTTGTTAATCAATTAAAATACATTATAATGTATTGTAACTGACAGTAATTATATGTATCTATAACTACAGATGAGGGAGATGAAAAGAAAAAACGGGCTGGCTTAGCTAAATTTAGTCGTTCTAACCTAGACGTGTGGGACATTGCATTGGAAAGATCCGGAATACGTGTAAGGAATGAGAATGCCTGGACAATGTCATAGGGAATCGCTGACACTTTACCAGAGTCTTCGTAATAGCGATACAGATAGCTGGTTGGTCCCTGGCACGAACGCATGGGAATACAAAAAAAAACTGTACTTTGAATGTAGGGTGTGTGGTTAAAGGATGGTAAAGTGCGTCACCGTAGGAGGACCAGTGCAGATAGGCGAATATTTGAACGCCTTGATCGCCGCATTCGATGGTAAGAAGCCCGTCATCAATCTATGAAAGAAGACATTCGACGAGGTGCGCAGGCAACTATAAACACCCTCGTATAAACACAGACGGTAAATCGCTGTTTGAGGAGCGCAAGTTTGTGCTTTTTCCGTCAATTCCGACGACTGTCACTCACCACGGGATATTGTCGCTCATAGTAGCAGTGGTGCCGTACCACCATACGCGGCGGGAAGAACGGGGACATGTCGTATGCAGCGACAAGTCTCGCTTCAATCTCAGCGACGACGAATGACGATGAGAGTCTGGAGACGACATGGTCACCGAGCTGAACTTTATGCCATCTGTGAGCGTCCTACTGCTTCTTATCCTCGTGTCATACGATCCTCATCAGCAATGGGATATATCGATGAGGTGACGCAGTTCGTTTTGTTGCTGTATCCCTGATAATGCCCGTCCGCAAACTGACAACTCAATACTTTTGGAACTTCCCTGGTCAGAGCGATTAGAGAACGTCCAGGTGCTCCCAAAATAGGACCTATTGTACGTCAATGACCAGCGAATGAACGCCTCCGCATGACTCCCTTGTATTGTCAATGAATTGTGGATACAGGTCAACGACGCATAATATGCAATATCTCAAGACACCACTCCGGACGTTTCCACTCAATGCCACGCGGTGTTACTGGACATATAACCACGTACGTCCGCCATATGATCTGCTATCTCAAGGCACATTATACTCTCTGATTGCCAATCACATCCACATAACCCCTTAGAAATAAAATTACTTCGTTAACACCTACTAGTCCGCATGTGGGGTAAGTTTTGTGTCATTTTGCGTATCATTTCATGCTGTGGAATTTTCCGTGTGGGGCATTGTACTTAAATATTTTTTGAGGATTATGCTTTGCTATTTGTATAAATTTCTAACGAGGAAAACACTCTTGAATTGACTCCGAGATTTACAGCAGCGCAAATAGTTTCGCATCAGATTACCTCGTTGTTGACCGCTCTATGCGTATTTCCCTCATGTACCGCATATAAAGAGGGACATTTATTAGGAAATGAATCTGAGGGTAACACCCCAGATCCAGCTCACTTTTAAAAAATTCTCAACAGTTTGTTATCAGTTCCGATAAGGATTGGCGTGTATCTGACCTTCAAGCAGTTGGCGCTTTGTTCCCGTTTACTTCGTGTGAACATTTCACTCATCAAGCGACCACTGGCGTCTGTGTTTCGTATTTTGTATAGATAACGCGATAAAACGAGTGCGTTATTTGCCGGATTTGCTTTGCAATTATATTATGACCACCTACCTAGTAAGGTGTAGGACCCCATTTAGCGCTCAAAACAGCGGCGACTCCTCAGCGAGGCATCGATTCGATGAGGTGCCAAAAGGTATCCTGGGATATCTGGTACTATAATGTAAACAGCAGATCACCCAGTTCCCGTACATTTCCGTCTGGTGGTGATTTAGCGCGAACCTGCTTTTCCAGGTCGAACGTCAAATGTTCGATTGGGTTCACGTCAGGTAAATTTGGAGGCCAGGGCATTAACAGAAAGTCAACAGCATATTCCTGGAACCACTATGACGATTCTGGCAGTATGGCGTGGCAGAGTATCCTGTTGGTAATGGTCATCACCAGCAGGGAACACAGTTACCATGAATGGGTGAACTTGGTTCGCAACGATGTTGAGACACCTGAGAGCTGTCAAGGAGTGTACTATTGGGACAATGGGACCTAAAGTGTCCCAAGAAAACTTCGCCCGTAGCATAGCATCGCCGCCTCCCGTCTGTTTCTGCTCAACAGTGCATCCAGGTGCCATAGCCTCAGTTGGTAATCGGCGTAACCGCGGTCGGCCGTCTTCGTGGTGTACCAGGAATCTTGATTCGTCAGACCAGACCATTTTTTCAATCATCCACGATCCAATCTCGATGATCTTGGGCCCATTTCATGCTTTGTTGTGAATCCCATACAGTGAGTTTGGAGACCCAGGTGGGTCTTTGGCTACCCAGGCCCATACGCAGAAGGCTTCGATGAACTGTGTCCTGTGACACATTGCCCTGATCACCACTTTTGTAGCTATCTGCCGATGATTTGTCGCACTGTGGATATACGGTCGGTGTGAACAATGCTCGAGAGTATCCGCTCAGCTCTGGCATCAATGAGCTGCGCCAGACACATGGCTAGACGACGTCTCGTAGTTTGGCCATCTATTCACCGCTTTCGATACTTACTCACTACAGCGGCACGCGAACACGCCACAAGCCGTGCCGTTCCCGAAATCGTAGTTCCGAGGCGCCGTGCCATCACAATTTGATCTTTATCGAACTCCGATAAATCGGCAGCTTTTTCCCATTCTGACTCCGAACACTCTACTAGCCGAAAGCCGGTCTTCGTGTTGTATATATACCGCTCTGTGAAGTTCACTTGCGCAACCGTTCGGGTTCCAGCGCTGATTTCTCTAGGCTTGGGTTGGTCAGATGGAACACATTAAAATTTTCGGTGCATACATTAACTACAGGGTGTCTACAAATGATTGGAGTGGCTTCGTGATTTTTTTGTGGCTGTATTATATTAGCGATATGCTGCTCGAGTTGGATATTACCAGACACACGCAATGCTCAAAGATTACTTTGGTCGCCGCTAGCGGCCGCGAGAGGGCAGTACTTGTCTTATAGTCGGTAAGATGGCTTCGAACAGCGAGAAAACGTTTGCTGTCCTTGAATGTCATGCTGGTCAATCTGTGACAAGAGTGCAACGACATTTTCGAACGAAATTTAGGAAAACTCCAGCCAGCGTCAATTCCATTCGGCGAAGGTATAAACAGTTTAAAGCGACAGGATGAATTTGTAAAGGGAAATCAACGGGTCGTCCATCAGTGCCTAAAGAAACCGTGGAACGCGTGCGTCAAGTTTCGTGCGTATCCCACAGAAGTCGACGCGCACAGCGAGTAGAGAACTAGATATTCCACGATTGACCGATTGAAAGGTCTTACGCAAACGATTGAAGCAGAAGTCTCACCGCTTGCAATTGCTACAAGCCCTGACGCCCGATGACAAAGTGAGTCGCTTTGAGTTTTACTCGCGATTTCAAAGTTTTATGGAAGAAGACGATGCGTTTTCTGATAAACTTGTCTTCAGTGATGAAGCAACATTTTTTGTTTGTGGCAAAGTGAATAGGGCACAATGTGTGAATCTGGGGCACAGAAAACCCCACGCCTTCGCGGAGCACATTCGGGATTCTCAAAAAAACAATGTTTTCTGTGCGGTCTCAAAATTTAAAGTTTAAGGCCCCTTTTTCTTCTGCGAAGAGACCGTTACCAGAAACGTGCATCTGAACATTTTGGAACATTGGCTCATCCCGCAGTTGGAAACCGACAGTGTGGACTTCATCTACTAACAGGATGGCGCTCCGCCCCTTTTCAATCGCGATGTTCGTGAATTCTTGAGAGCCAGATTGCGAAAGCAGCGATGGACCGGTCGTGCTGGGAATGATGATCACCAACTGATGTTATGGCCTCTACGCTCCTCTGACTTAACCCCGTGCGATTTTTTCGTGTAGGGATAGGTGAAAGACTGTGCTTGTGTCGCATTTACCAGCCGATCTACCAGAGCTGCGGGTTCGCATCATCAATGCCTTTGCTAACATTGATAGAGACATGCTAACTCGTGTGTGGGAGTAACTTGATTACAGAGTTGATGTTTGCAGAACCACTCAAGGAGCTCATATCGAGCACCTATAATATTCCCAAAAACTTTATGCCTTGGTATATGTAATTGTAAAGTTTCGTGATCATATGCCAAATAATATACCTACAATAAAATCGTGAAACCGCTCCAATCATTTGTAGACATCCTGTATATTCATAGCAGAGAACGAATTTTGAAGTGTTAATTTTGAGTAAACTGCCTAAAACAGCGGAAAATCGAAGTGAGAAAAACGAGAGATGTCGTTGTTCAACATGTAGCGAGAGAACACGGGCGGATTATGGCTAAAATCTAAACTGTTTAAGTTATTTTTTATATTCGCCCCCCAACAGAACTCGTTATTTAAAATTTGAGGCGTCACAAAAATATGAAGAATACTACATTGTAGTCAAAAGCTATGACTGATTGGCAAATGAAATTTCGTGCTGAAATATTTCCTAAAACCGAGTGAAAAATGGCACGCAATTTATCAGTAACAATAGACCTTCGCTATTCTTATGCAGGGTACCTGAAACGCACATCTCCATTTCAAAAATATCTGTGAAAACGTTGAGCATAAACATTTTTGAACTGCAAGAGAGAAAGTGCATGTCAAGCTTCACAATAAATTTTGAATGCAGAGCCACCACGCACTACGGCAACACATAGAGATTTAAAAAAATATTAAACCTCTCGGAAACCACTTCGGATATTTTCGGAGCCGTACGATATATTTTGCTTTGAAAGGCCAATTGATAATTGAAGCGAAAAATATTTTGAAAAGCTCCGAATGAGTTATGTTGGCATTTTTTGCTTCTTACTCACTGATTTTTATTAATACTGAATCAGTGATATCACTGCAACGAACGTCACATCTTCATACACAACTTCCTTCTTTATCTTTATTCTGCATTCCCTTCTTTTTTTTTTTTTTTTTGATTTACTGTTCCCTAAATAAAGAACAAATCCACCATAATCTCGGTAGGAAATTACCCCCGGTGTCCGCAAACATGGCTATGACACACGCAAGAATGAATCATTCGGAAAGACGGTGATACCTTTTTTTTTTCAACGGCGGATATTACGGTGCCACAGGTTGAACCATAACCAGAGAAATATCATAAAAAAGGGAGAAGAATATCGTCGTCGTCCTTCGCCAGATGCCTTTCACTATATTACGCGGAGATTTCTCCCTTTCGATTGTTCGCTAGGAAAAGCCGTGTAGATGTTGACACGTGTTTCCAGCATTTCTTTCTTAGATATTGTCGGCTGACTAAAGTAAAAGATTTACTGATACAGTTGCCCAATAAACGGAGAACGGAATTTTCTGTTTAGTCCTCAGACACATAGAAATTGCATTTAGTAAGGATAAAGCATCATACACCATTAAATAACCTCGTCTTTTTAATTATTCTACTCGTACCAATAAAGGAGCAAGAAAGAAAGCAGAACAGATGCCGAATGTTATGACCCATTAACGTCTAACCGAGATGGGTCAGAGTTCGGGTCTAAGATGAAGCCATGGGTCGTGCTTTGGTTGTTGGCTCTGTCTCATCCGTGGAACTAGGGGCCCTAAATTACAGACAAGCTATTTTTTGTTGTGGATTTAAAGACCATTCTCAAGGGATGTAAACGGTCGGAACACCTAATGTAGGGCTACTGGTTCCAAACATAGGGGAGATCGAGAGCTCTAATTGAAACACACCACCCAAGCCTCATTCGAAAGCGGACCCACATCATGCGAATGATTTGAAGTCAGTGGAGTAAGGCGAACGTAGACCTATCTAAAAAATGAATCTAGTCCAGAGCTCAGGACACCCGGCCATTGGCGCAGCGAGACGCGATTTCTTATGACACTAAGCGTTGCTCATGGCAGTCATTAAACCCGAAGCACAGATAAAAAAAGCAGAAAAAACGATTTTGCAGATTAACGGAATACGATGAGAGCTTCGTAGGCAGGTGGCGCAGAGCTCTAAATCCTGGGTTCTGACCTTCCCAGTGAGCCCGGGTTTTTTTTTTTTTTTTTTGGTTGGAGGGCTAAACAGCAACCGTGAGCAGCTCAGTGGACTTTCAGCAGACATTCATCTCTAATTTAGGATCAATGCTTCCAGAGAGAGGAGTGAGCCAGTGCTGTAAGACAAACACAATATCTATGCCACACGGTTCGAATCGGGAATTATCTCGGACGAATGATCAGAAGCCAACGCTTAGACCCCTACGGCACCGGGGCGGCGGCTGAATCTGGATTCTAGTCCTGTTTAAGGCATGGCTGTAGTGTTTGCCATGCTACATTGGCTTTCACACTTCCCTGGAATCAGCCGCCCCAAATGTGAGGCAAGTGATTTATTATAGCCCTGTGAATTGCTCACGGGGGTCGTTAAACACGCCAAAAATACCGCATGAATGCTGAGAGTCTTATCTTTGATTCATAGCATTGCTGGAAGAATTTTCCGGAGAGAAAATAGTGTTGACATCAATTGAATTGCTATTTCATGCGCTGTACTAATACAGTGAGCGAAATAATTATGACCATCAGCAAAAAAACAGCAAAAAAAAACAGCAAAAAAAATCCTTGCAGGATAAAGAAAGCAGATGACATTGAACAAATTGTACTTTAAATTACGTACAAGAAAAAACAGTTGTTATCATCAAAAACATTTGTACAGGCTTTTTGTACACATTCATTTGACGAAGAAAGTGCGAAATTATTATGGCTGGCTGGGCTTTTAATTCATATGTGCCACTTTTTAAAGCTGGTGATTTTTAATATTTTTTCCATCCGCCTTCCGTCGCGCAGTTGTCGAGCTGTTACGATTCTGTTTGATGATTTGCACCTCAGAAGACGAATCTTTCGATTCGTAACTTCGTATGGTCTTCCGGTGATCTCCTTTTTACCTTCACAGCTGGATCTTTCAGGTAATTTTTTGAGATCCTGGCGATATCTGTAGCATTCATATCAGTTTGTGCTGTTAAGACATTGATTTTCTCCCGTTCGATGCCAAATAGTCGAGTGCCGGACGGGAGGCTTATTTTTAAACCTAACACTCCCAACAAGTTATTTCGTTAATTCTATCTTTGGGGATGGTACAAATCAACACCTGTTTCTTCCAAAGAGCGCTTGCATCACTAAACATTCAGTTGAGCAGGACCATAATTGCTTCGCTTTTTAAAGGCTGATTCCACTGATCAACTTCGCCACGTATGCTCAAAGTTCCTATGGACATTAATGAGTGCATTTCGAATTTGCATGTGGCAGTGGGGTATATAACGCAGAAATTGTCCTTCACGTCTATTTACATCTATCAAAATATGAAAGGCCATAATCATTTCGTCTACTCTCTTTCCAGGATAAAAATATTATTCCCTTTGTCTTCATGGATTTCATTACCCACGCCGATACTTCTATTTTTTATTCTGAAATGTAACTCTTGGTGACGCAGTTTGAAGCCAGTTTACTAGTACAGTTAGGCTGTTATCAGAAAGCATGGCCTAAGTGGATATTACAACATCGCTTCTCAAAATGACGACATAGTATTCTTGAATATTTAGCGCTGTAGGATCCTGGTAGCAGCAAGCATAAATTCCAAACTTTCATGTTACTCTACGACAGACATTCTCTAATTTAAAGTTGGAACATTTTTCTTTAATGGCACCCTGTAATATAGATCCATGAGGTGACCTTAGGTATTTTATGTAAGAAAATTTACAGAAACGTCCTAAACGTTCCATTGGACTTCATTTCAAAACATTTGTTCCAGTTTAGAAAAATCACTTCGTCACACCCTTGTTTTGTCAAATTTCACACTGTAATAATTTCGGTTCTATTTTAAAAAAATAGATCCTTTGAACTTCGCAAGTCTCAAAATTAAATTCTTCGAAGTGTTGTTAATGTCATATTATTTAATGACCCCACAATATTTGGGATAAACATCTTTGGTGCACTATTCTTAACAGACTATCATAGAGATATATGAACAAAAAACTTGTGACGTACTACAGACTTGAATCACGTGTCAAGACGACAAATCTGCAACGATACGTTCTGTCGGTGTAGCTTAGTCGGTTGGAGCAACTCACTCCGGAGCGAAGAGACGCGGTTTCAATCTTCATCACCGACACGTTTGTGTTTTCACAAACTGTTGCCGTTATTAATTTTGGAATTGATTTCATACTATTCGCAGGGAGAAACAGTTATTTGTTCGGCATTTATCCATACATTTTTAATCACACCCATACTAATGAGCAGTATGCACAAACTCCCGAGTTTGGGCACCCGGTGCTTGTAAGCGTAACAGCAAAGAGTATCGAGAGCAAGAAACTGAAATTAGCTACGTTGTTTCAATTTATGTGACTAGATATAACTTTTCAAAATGAAACCAAACTTCCTAGGCGTGCATCTAAATTTAAAGCCCGGTACATCCATATAACATCAAAGCGTGAGAAGTTTTAATTTCAGTCTTAGCGAAATATCTTTGTGGAGAATTGTCTTGAATTGAGGAGATCAATAAATCAATGCAACGGGTTTGATCACCAAACTTCTTTAAGCCAAAATAAATACGTACTGTAACTTTTATTAATAAAAACGTTTTCCAATGTGTTACTTTTGTTGTTTCTCTTATATTCTTTTGAAACTAACTGTGCTTTAATAACAAATCATTTGACTTACAAAGTATAAACAGTTTTTTTCTCTTAGAAAAAATGTTCCTCTATTCATCTGTTTGCCAAGAGTAATTTGGTTAAAACTAAGTTTCTTTTTATCTTTGAGTTTCTCAAGAAGTGAGAGTAGCCGTCCATTACTTTGCTCTTTAACAATGCAGACTTCCATCAAGGAGATATACACTCACTCGCATATTTATTTACCTTAATATGCCTATATATTGTTTTATATAACGGCTTCCAAAACTCCTTTTCAAAATATTCTTCCTTGTCGAAGAATGGAAGGCATTTTTCTCACACGTCTTAGTTCAAATAATGCAAAGTGCTGTACGATCAATATGGCCAGCCCATTGCCACTTAAGAGCTCTTACTATAATCATCGTGTCATCAACTCTTGTCATTTACCTGACATATGAGATCCATTTCCTGTCTTCCTGGCTATACTAAGAGTGTATCTCCCCAGGCTGCTGTCAATTTAGGGAGATAAAAATAAAATAAAATTGGAAGAACAGCATTTAACGTTGAGGACAAAATTGAAAGATCACAAGTGGAGTAAGGAGTCTCACATTTATCACAGGGAAGATATAACATAAGAAGTAAACTTAAAGAGTATTTCTCTTAGGAATTAATTGTAGAGGACAAGGAAGGGAAACTGTCCTAAAAACGTATTAGCTGGCGTAGAAAATCCGTATTAATGGAGAGTCGGGTGAGCATAAGCTCCCAAAGGAGATTTTACCAATGAATTGCCTCCTTGTGATCCCATCTCAGAAGAATCAGACTTCAAGCATGGGTTTCGCCATTTTCCAACAAACCTCTAAGTGGATATTGGATAAAACGCTTGGAAAATTGGTACTATTTGCTTCATAAACAAAGTTAAATTTTAATTAAAAGTTCTGTTTACAGGCTGCTGAGAAAATGTGATCACATCCAAGGAGGATCAAAGAACAAAAAACAAAGAAACAAAAACAGAAAAAAAGCGAGAAAACAAAAAACGAAAATTAAAAGTGGCTTAGCAGTAGACATTCATGAATGCAAGTGTCGAAAGGAAAAAAAAAACTCTAAAGTAAGAACAATTATGAAGCTTAATGGTCACAGAAAACATTGCTGACCTAGGCTTGCGGGAAAATGTAGCTATCATGCTTGAGATAGATTCTTCTGGAAGGGTCTCGCAGAGGGACTCTCATGACATGTTGCTATCATGCTCGAGATAGATTCTTCTGCGAGGGTTTCGCAGAATGACTTTCGATTGGCAAGGTCTCCATTGGGAGCTCATACCTACATACATCTTGATTAACATTTATACTGTATATTACGCTGGATAATAGGTTTTTAGGAAGGATTTCCTTTCCAGCTCACTGGAATTAATTCCTAACAATTGCTCTTTACTTTCATTACTTATGTAAGATCTCCCCGTGATAAATATAGTCCCTATACCTCCCATTAGACTGTTACCTTCCAATTTTGTCCCCCACTATAAATTATCAGCGTTACGTATTTTGAATCCACTGCAGGATAGTTTCCCCAAGCTCCTTCCACAGCTCTCTTTCTTTAGCACTTCTCTTCTATGTTCCGCAAACATGTTTTCAAATTTCGTCTACAAATGTCTCACGTGGTTTTCGCTTGGGTCTTTTCCCGATTCTTGGGACGCATTATATAATAAGAGCTTGTCAAGATACATTCCTGGATTCCCGAAATTTGCACTATGGCTTGGAGAACACTTTTCCGGGGACATTGTGAACTCAAGCTACTATATCTTGGGTCAGGTCTGCCAACATCCCACTGACGCATGTCCGCCTCTCGGAATTCTACAAGCAACTTTGGATATTCTTCTGCATGTACTCTCCCTTGCAATCTCTAGGAATTTAGAGCGTAAGAGGTAAAACACGAATATAACCAGTGCCTTATACTGCGCTCTTCTTATAATATGCCTTATATGTGTTGTATTGTTTAGGGGCTAAGCAAGCAACTTTTACGTGGCATGCTATTTTTCTGTTGTTCTTTGTCATGAGATGATGCAGCCCGATATCAAGCTTCATTAAATTATATTCAGTAGTTCAATTGATATATCAGCTTTTATGTCTATAACTCGGGTTTTATACCGAGTGCATTTGCATTCGTTTAAAGGCTGAACTTTGAACTTCGTGGTTAATAGGCTTGATGCCATGGATGACGTGCAAACAGCTTTGGGTGATCTTAAACATTCGGGTAATGACCTGACGTGTACGTCTAAATAACCTTTTTTTTTAGTTTGTGTTTTCTAATATAAATTTCGTTGCACCTTGGCTAAACGTTTTTTAGCCCAGTGACGAATTACATCTCCGAATATATTTTCCATTTTGTCACAACTGACATTTGGTCATAGCGGAATAATGCAACAGCATGGAGAAAGGCCGACTGGCGGTTAATAAACGGACCTGGAAGCTATTTTGTGCCGCCCACTATTGGAAGAGATTATAAAGGTATCCCGCCCCTAAAAGAAACGGTATGTCAGCATATCAGTATGCTGTTTACATAACTTTTCCACACAAATCTTCCAAACATTGCATTTCATTTTATTATTGAGCTAATAATTACATTTTACCTATTTTCGTGGACCACAGATTCTTAGTAAAATTTAATGTAAGAACAAAATTACTTCCTTTGCTGAGAAGCAACAGAGAAGGCATGTTCTCTGAAAGAGGCTGACGAAGACTTTATTCCATTCTTATGAATTTTATCGTGATCACTGAATTCAAAATTTGTATTAATTTCTTCGCTAGTGAGAACTGAAATCCAGATGATCCAAAAATGTCTTTTTCAAGGCTTACTTGTCATTAGCAAAATAATCACGAAAAAAGCTCTTGAAAAAACTGATAATGTCCAGAATTTCATTGCGAATTTATAAAAAGAGCGGAATTAAAGGAATTCCAAAATAGATTTTTATTTCATTATTTCCAAATGGAAAGAGTGTTTCTTCTGTAGCTGAAAGAGACATTCCAGAACTGCAGTTCAGGGACTCGTGTAACCGTATAAATAGGATACAGATCTCTTTCGTTCAAACAAACCAAAAATAGCATATACTGTACCTATAAAATCAGCAACCTAAGAATTAAACCGTATGTGAGCCCAAATGCATTAACGAACACAGTTCATTACGAGTTTATGTCTCAGACAATATCGATAGCATATTTAATTAGATTGTATTGAATTTTTAACTGCAATAGTGTCTCAAGCAGATTGAGATAGAAGATATCAGCCAAAAGAAACGAGGCTTAAATTTGAAATTCTAAACCGGGCGTATAAAAAAAACAGTGTTTGGCACAGGAGAACAACAGATGCTTTTTTTTTTTTTGTTGCTCGCAGACGTCAAAGTAGTAAATATATATATATATAGGGATGTAAGGTCAGGTGATGCGTAACATCACAGCCTCTCCTTGACAGATTTCAACCCCGCCTTCTTGTGGTGCATCCTTTTCCCACTAAAGGGGCTCTGACGACCGCCAATAGCGGTATAACTATATCATCGGGATTAGAGGAAATGCTATCCACACTCACCAACCTGCTTGGCCAGCGTGGTGAGTTATGGCCGAACCCCTCCAAAACGACTCTACAACTTAAATCTTGGCCCTCAGTCTCCGGCAGCTGGAATGTACCTGGCCAAGGCAGCGGCCAGTGCAACATGAAGGCAGAGGGCTAAGAATCCCCGGAGGACCGGACTAGGCTGCCATCTGATGCTGACCTTCGCTACGTATAATGGTCGCTCCCTTATACGTAGCCAAGGTTATCTTCTGATTCAAGGCTTCTTGAATTGGAAGAGGAACTACAAAGGATCAAGTGGAACATCGTCGGGCTAAGTGAGGTAAGGAGAAAAGGAGAAGATCTGATTGAACTGAAAAGTGGACATCTCTTCTACTATCGTGGGACAGATACTGGCAGAACTAGTGGTGTTGGATTTATAATAAACAAGAAACTGAAGGATAAAGTTGTAGAAGTTGAAAGTTCCTCTGAAAGAGCTGCACGACTCGTTATCCAACTCTCAAAAAGATACCAGTCTCAGATTATTCAAACTTATGCACCCACCACAAGTCATAGTGAAGAAGAAATTGAAGAATTTTAGGAGGAAATTCGTCATATAAATAATAAAGGTAAGTAGCACTTGAAGATAATTATGGGAGATTTCAATGCAAAAATAGAGCAACGGCAACAGAAGGAAACTTCAGTAAGTAAATTCGGTCAAGGCCACAGAAACCAGCGTGTGGAAATACTCTTGTTGAGTTTGCAGGCAGAAGGGTTTTCCATCTTGAACTGCTTTTTCGAGAAAAAGCCACACAGGAAAATGGACATGGAGACATCCAAATGGGACGACAAGAGAAATTGATTTTATTATTTTTTTTTTGTGTAACAAACAATTCGTCATAGAAGACTGCAGTGTGCTAAACAAGTTCAACACAGGTAGTGACCATAGATTGGTGAGATGTAAGATGCACCTCAACACTAAACTCGAACGTGGCAAGCTCATAAGACAAACAAAATGCATTGACATAACCAACCTTAAAAAACACCATAATACCTTCAAGTTGGAACTGAAGAGCAGATTCTCTGCTTTAGAAGGCCTAACATCGGAAGAAGTGTATATTTCTGTAGTTAACAGAAAAGTAAACAAAGCTCTTATAGAAACAGCAACAAAATTAGCTGGGTCTAAGAACAAGTTGCATTTGAACAAATTATCAAGAAAAACCAAAATGTTGATGCAAAAAAAAAAAAAAAAAGAGACATGAGGACAGCTAAAGAAGATGTGACTTCCAAAGTGGAATATATAGAGCTAAGCAAGACAGTACGAAAACGTGCCACTGAAGACGTTAGGCAATTCAACTGTGAACTAGTTAGGAAAGCAATTCATGACAATCAAATCCTGAAGAGAGCAAAGAGACATCTGAGTAAGGAAGAAAACGGATTATGGCTCTGAGAAAAGAAGATATTTATGTAACAGGAAATAGAGATTGAATCGTGACAAGAGTGAAAGATTTCTACTCCAAACTATATGAAAGGTATGATACATGTACTCCAGACATTACGACATGTACCCGTAAAAGAGTTCTTCCAGTCCTCCCAGCAGAAGTTCCACATGCAATCAAGAACATGAAGCCGGGAAAAGCTCCAGGAGAAGATGGAATTACTGTAGACATCATACAAGAAGCAAATGGAGAATTCGAAACAGTACTCGCCCAAATTTTTACTCGATGTCTTAATGAAGGGAAGATTCCTGAGGATTGGAACAACGCTACAATGATCCTGCTACATAAAAAAGGTGGCATTGAGGATATCAGGAACTACAGACCTATCAGCCTCCTATCAGTGGTTTATAAAACCTTCACTAAAGTTTTTTCACATAGCTTGAAGGTGACACTGGACATGGCTCAATCGAGAGAACAAGCTGAATTCAGGTGTGGCTACAACACTACAGATCATATTCACGTACCGGGAGAACTAATTGAAAAAGCGAGGAAATACAAACTTCCGTTATGCATGGCTTTTGTCAATTATGGAAAGGCCTCTTTGATTCGGTGAAGCCATCAGCAGTTAGAATGGCTTTGAAATCCTGCTGCATTAAAGATGCATACATTAATATTATTAATAACATCTATGTAAATGCAAAGATTCGGCTATTTGAGAGTACAGCACCCATAAAAACTGGAAAGGTAGTGAGACAAGGCGACACTATATCTCCTAAACTCTTTAATGCCACTTTGGGAAATGTCTTTCAATCACTGAACTAAGAAGACAAAGGGATGAAGATTAAAGGATATTACCTAACTCACCTTCGTTTTTCAGATGACGTAGTCAATTTTGGAACTACCCCATCATAGCTGCAGAGTGTGATCCAGGAACTTGCTGACAAGAGTAAAGAAGTGGGATTAAAAATAAACTTACAGAAGACAAAAGTGATGTTCAATGCTTTTACAAGAAATAAAGATTAATCGATTGATGGGTAAAAGCTGGAGATAACCAATACCTACATTTATCTTGGACAGCAGATATCAAGTGAAAGGTCACATTGATGAAGAAATTAATCGGCGTATAAAACTTGCCAGGAGAGATTTTGGAAGAAACAGTATAATTTTCAAGAGCAATATGCCATTATATCTTAAAAGAAAAGTGTTTGATTGCATTCTTCCAGTGTTTAATATGGTGCAGAGACGCTAACTAAACTAAAAGAGACATACAAAGACTGCATATAACTCAAATAATTATGGAGAGTTGCATGCTTCGTGTAACCAGGAGAGATAAGAAGAGGAACTCATGGATCAGAAAAATGACAAGAATAGAAAACTTCATGATCAAAGTAAAATCCCTGAAATGGCAATTGGTTGGACATTTTGCCAGAAGGACAGACCATCGATGGACAACCGAAATTTCAGATTGGATTCCAAGGGACAGGAAAAGACCCAGAAGACAACCACATGCGAGATGAGTTGATGACATTAGAAAGTATGCGGTAGTAACTTGGATGAGACTGGCACAAGAGAGTCCGTTGTGGAAGGAACTTGGGGAGACCTTCGTCCAGCAGTGGATTGATAATGGTTGACAATGATGATGATATATACGGATCCTTTGCTTTACTCTCACCCACAGATTCTCTATGGGATTAAGATTGGGTGACTGTGCTGGCCAATGGAGGTTTCTTATAACTGTTCAATTAAACCACTCGTCAACCAACTTTGACTGATGACATGGCGCGTTATTGTCCTGAAAGATAAAATTCCGTAGAAGCATGTATTCTGCAGATGGTCGCCCTTTTGACTCCAAAATATTCACATAATTAGATCTATTCAAAATGCCATCAACAATGTGAAGAAGGTTAACACCAGTGGCTGAAATCCACGACCATAAAATCACCAAATGTGGGTGCTTGATTGTTGGCTGGATGCAGCATGCCTTATATCTTTCATTAGCCCGACGACGTACATAATTATTTCCATTATTAGCGGAAATAGTAACAGTTGTTACATCGCTGAAAATAACATTTTTCCATTCATCAATAGCCCAATTCTTGTGTGGCTTGGCCCAATCAATTCTTTTGAGCCGCTGTTGTCCAGTAGGGAAAGGTTTTCGTGCAATCAGTTCATTTTTTGTAGGCTACGACGAACTGTACGTGCAGATGCAATAATGCCTACTTCATTCTCCCAGTCATTTCTTAAATCAATGACATCTTTAAACCTTAATTTTAAGGAACGACGAATCAACATGCAATCATCACGTTCAGTACACAGCCTTGGTCACCCTGTTCATTTTCTGCTTCCCACACATCCAGTCTCTGCAACTCTTTTAATGGTACGCAGGAGAGTGGAATGATCACAGCCTCATTTAACAACAATTTTACGATTACTAAATCCAAGTTCATGCAAAGTAATATTTTTTGCCCTGGTTTGAAGAGGGAGAACCAATTTTCGAATTTTTGACATCCCGAAATTCAAATATTACCTGGAATTATCCATAAACTTCCGTCAACTGACTTCAAGCAGTTGTGTTCTAAGTAGGCAGACAATTCTACGTCCTCTTATATCTCCCCACTCACTTGCACATGTTTGCTTGTAACTTCACTTCTATTACTGGTAATAACATTCTGTAAAAATATTTAAATTTAGCACACAATATCCTTTAAAATGATGTATAATATGTATTCTTGGCATTACCATTACGCTGTATAAGTTGACTTCAAACAACAAAAATTGACTCTCGGCCTATGACGCAGGTTTTTTGGCCACGACTGTATATATATAATTATATCGTCGTCGTCATCATCATTGTCAACCATTATCAATCCACTGCTGGACGAAGGTCTCCCCAAGTTTCTTCCACAACGGTCTGTCTTGTGCCAGTCTCCTCCATTTTACTTCCGCATACATTCGAATTTCATCCACCCATGTGGTCTTCTTCTGGGTCTTTTCCTGTCCCTTGGAATCCAATCTAAAATTTCGGCTGTCCATCGATCGCCTGTCCTTCTGGCAGTATATCCAGCTCATTGCCATTTCAGGGATTTAACTCTGATCATGATGTCTTCCATTCTTGTCATTTTTCGGATCCACGAGTTCCTCTTCTTATCTCTCCTGGTTACACAAAGCATGAACCTCTCCATGATTATTTGAGTTATATGCAGCCTTTGTATGTCTCTTTTAGTTAAGGTCCAGGTCTCTGCACCATACGTAAGCACTGGAAGGATGCATTGATCAAACACTTTTCTTTTAAGACATAATGGCATATTGCTCTTGAAAATTATGCTGTTTCTTCCAAAAGCTCTCCAGGAAAGTTTTATACGCCGATTGATTTCTTCATCAATGTGACCCTCACTTGATATCTGATGTCCAAGATAAACGTACGTATCTGCTATCTCCCGCTTTTCTACATCAATCGATAAATCTTCATTTCTTGTAAAAGCATTGAACATCACTTTTGTCTTCTAGTAGGTAATTTTTAATCCCACTACTTTACTGTTGTCAGCATGTTCCTGGATCATACTCTGCAGCTCTGATGGTGTAGTTGCAAAAATGACTATATATATATATATGAAAAAAATGACTATATATATATATATATACTATATATATATTCTATAAAGAAGATACCTAAGCAAAAAAATGCATATATAATTTTGACTCACGCCTAGTACAACATAGAAAAGGTTATGTATCTACCTGTGTGAGTAAAAGGAGAAAAGATAAAAAAATAAAATAAAACAACTGAATGTAGAAGGTGTCGAGAATACTGAGCCTTGGCTTTATCAAGGACCAGCAAAAACTCTGCATTTTCTCACTTCCACAAAGACCTAGTTGGAAATGGGTTTCTGCAAGGCCATAGATGCAAGTAACATTCCCACCTAAAATAGTTTAAAAAATATATATATGTCATGTCCTCCGTAGAGTTGCTTGACCTAGCACTAGTTAACAATTTCGCTTGCATCCATTAACCTTCCTGGCCCGATCCATGCTCTTCATCTGTTACTATTAAACAGAGAGAAGAAGATTAAAGAGAACTCAAGCTGTGAGAGTGACATAATAATTAGAAATGATTTTCAGCCATAACGAAATTCCAAGTTCGTTTGAGAGAGAATTTAAACCTGAAAATCAATGCAAAAGAAATCCAAATTTTTACATTGCAATTAAAAAAGGAAATATTAATTTTTAACGAACAGATTTTTGAAAGAAAACTTGAGTCTAAAACCCCTACTCTACAACTTATGACAGCACGAAAACGAGAATAAGTTAAAGATAATAATTAACTAAAGAAAACTTTGTGAAAGTTATATACCTTAAACAGTTAGTTGCAATATGTACAAAGTATTTCAGCAGTGCTTTAAGTGCATAATTAATTAGTTATTAAGAACTTAACTACTTTGAAAAAACAGCGCATTGAAAAGGAACAAGCTTGGCCATCTTCTGTTCCTAGGTACCCCAAAAGACGCTCAAAGTTACAAAGAAAAGAAAGAGTTAAAACCCGCAAAAATGTTAACAGACAAACCAATGCCTAAAAGCTGAAAAGCTAAAAAACGACAGAGAAAAAGTACATGAAGTACAAACATTGAACTTATAAAACCTAGAACCCAAAAACAAGGAAGAGAGCTTACCTCTTGTGTGACAAAAACTTTTCTCCTCACAAGAGAAGAACATGGCTGACCTCTTCCTCCACTCCCTAGTCGCTGGGGGGCAGAGAGGGTGGGGCTGATGGCCTCCTCATACAGCAAGAAACCAATGCGCGGAGATTTTAGCCAGAGAAAAAAATATATAAACTTAAGACTGTGGATCTGTATGATCAGAAAGAGCAGATTTAACTCTCCAGAATACATGAGAAATATTATAAAATACACGAGCAGTGTATTTAATAATCTTTGCATGTATTAAATCACCTTAGTGAGCTTCTATAGATTAAGCAGAATCTTATTAATTTTAATGTTGGTTTTACTATTTTTAGTATAGCTATCCTAGTGATGAATAACTAGTTTTCTTTTTTATTTGTTTTTATTTTCTTTTATAAACAGATTTTTAAGCTTTTTTTGTGATTTTGTTTATATTATTTAATTTTTTGTTTTAATAGGACCGTCATATCCATAGCACTAAGGTTCCTTTAGGTAGTTAATAGGCATCCTCTAGCCAACTTCCTTACGGCTTTGATTGGTCAGAATCATATTATTAACTGTGTAGAAAATTAAAGCAGATCTGCCAACCTTACTCTATTATTCAGAATAATTTTTCTTAAAGTTCTTTTGATGAAAGAAGAAGGAATTTCGTTCTCTAGAAAACTTTCTAATAGTATATTAATGTGGTAATTGAAGTCCAAATTGTTGCTGCAGATTCTTGAAATTCTTAGGACCTGAGAAATTAGTACATTCTCAATTACTTTGGTTGAAATGTTATTATTCCAGTGTAGATATTTAATTACTTTGAAAGGAAAATTAACTCTTTTATCAAAGAGGCTAATAGATGGGTTACCTCTGTTGAGCTTAATGCTTAAGTCTAGGAACTCAAGTTCCTGATTACTGTGGTTGGTTTTACATAAGTTAAGAGAGCTAGGATAGATATTATCAAAATCACTCTCTATAACTTCTGAATTATTGATACACAGCAGATCATCAATATATCTAAAAGTGTAAAGGTAGTTATCTGAGCAGGTGGGGTGATTTTTAATGAATTTATATTCCTTAAAGAACAGGAATAGATTAGCGATATTCGTGGACGTTGATGTTCCCATGGGAATACCGTTCACTTGCTTATAGAGAGTATTATTTTATAAGATATGGTTATTTTTTATGCAGCAATTGAGATAAGAGTTCCAAGTTCCTACATTAACAAATTGGTTTAGTTTAAATTCTGCATACAGCTCTTTAAAGGTAGTGATTATATCTGATAGAGGCAGATTAGTATAGAGGTTTTCAAAATCATAACTGTTAATATCTAGGGGACAAACTTTGAGTATAGTAGAAATTACTTCTGCATTATTATTAATTATCCAAAAATCTCTGTACATCAAGTTAGAACAGTTTCTAATGTGTTTCAAAACCTTCTTTAAGACATCTTCAAAAGCAAGATCTATACTATATATATATATATATATATATATACACTCAGTTGAGTCTCTGTTTAACGAAGTCCTATGGTTCAACTTAAAAACTTCGTTATAAAGAAAAATATATTAAATAGAAACTAATTTAAATTGAAAGAAAAAAACTTGATCAAATAAATGAAAAATACTGTAAAACTTAATTGAATTTGTACAGTAAATTTAACTTTTGAGTAGACACTTTTCGTAAATGAGTTCAAATCTTTTTTTTTTTTTTGTATACATATATATTCGTAGAAGTAGAATACATTGCCTGAATAAACAAATTATGAAGCGAAAGAAGGGAAAATTAAAGAATACCTTTCCTTTTCACCATTCTAATAATATATGCATTTATTTCAAACTGTAAAAATTCCATAATCCTGCAGTGTACACATTTCCTATAAAAAGTATTTTGTTCATAAAAATGTTTCACTTCGATGTTCACAACATTTTCTTCCAACTGCGATCTTCGTCGAGTCGTATCGAATGCTTTTAGCACTTCTTTATGTGAAGGTTTTCTGGTAGCATCTTCATCATCATTATTTACTGCAGCTTCTTCACTACATTTTATGACACTTTCCAAGATGTCATTTTCTGAGCGATAATTAGCGGTTATAACGTTTTCGTGAACACTGAGATAATCAGAGCGCTCTGCTTTTTCTTTACCACTTTCTTTGTTTTTCAACTGCTGCTATTTTTGTACCTTATATCCACAGAATTATGATTTACCAACATCATCCAAAGTTTCAGTTCATCCGCAAGATACAGGCATTTTCTTTACAACATTTTGAGCGAACAAAACAAGAAAGTCAAACATGTACTGATTCAATGAGAATGAGTACATAACGTGTACTGAGTCGGGCACACATCCGTTACAACCGGTTTATCCCAGTGAAATGCAGTTTCTACGATGGACTTTTATTTCTAGATTTGGAAAAACAGCTGCTCCGTAGTCTCCATGGGCACGACTGCCCGCGCGTCGTCCTTCTTCCAAAAGGATTCCATGCGCCTCACAGAACCAAAATTTTTAATATAAAGAATTAAGGACGCTTTGATCCTATCTGCGTGCTAAACAATTCTAAAACAAAGCTTTTGAAACAGAAAACAGTAATTTTTAGTCGAAAAAAACCCGTTATATAGAAGTCGATTTTCGAAATATGAAGATTAATTTACTTTCAAGGGTCTGCGGAAAACATGCATTTTCATAGATGGTATATATCATCATCATCATCATCATTGTCAACCATTATCAATCCACTGCTGGACGAAGGTCTCCCCAAGTTTCCTCCACAACGGTCTGTCTTGTGCCAGTCTCCTCCATGTCACTCCCGCATATTTACGAATTTCATCCACCCATCTCCCATGTGGTCTTTTTCTGGGTCTTTTCCTGTCCCTTGGAATCCAATCTAAAATTTCGGCTGTCCATCTATGGTCTGTCCTTCTGGCAGTATGTCCAGCCCATTGCCATTTCAGGGATTTAACTCTGATCATGATGTCTTCCACTCTCGTCATTTTTCGGATCCACGAGTTCCTCTTCTTATCTCTCCTGGTTATACCAAGCATGCACCTCTCCATGCCTTCTTTGAGTTGTCTGCAGTCTTTGTATGTCTCTTTTAGTTAAGGTCCACGTCTCTGCACCATACGTAAGCACTGGAAGGATGCATTGATCAAACACTTTTCTTTTAAGACATAACGGCATATTGCTCTTGAAAATTATGCTGTTTCTTCCAAAAGCTCTCCAGGCAAGTTTTGTACGCCGATTAATTTCTTCATCAATGTGACCCTCACTTGATATCTGCTGTCCAAGATAAACATACGTATCTGTTATCTCCAGTTTTTCTCCATCAATCGATAAATCTTCATTTCTTGTAAAAGCATTGAACATCACTTTTGTCTTCTGAAAGTTCATTTTTAATCCCACTTCTTTACTCTTGTCAGCAAGTTCCTGGATCATACTCTGCAGCTCTGATGGGGTAGTTGCAAAAATGACTACGTCATCAGCAAAACGAAGGTGGGTTAGATAATCTCCATTAATCTTTATCCCTTTGTTTTCCCAGTTCAGTGATTGAAAGACATTTTCCAATGTGGCATTAAAGAGCTTCGGAGATATGGTGTCACCTTGTCTCACTCCCTTTCCAATTTTTATGTGTGTTGTATTTTCAAACAGCCGAATCTTTGCACTTGCATTTTCATAGATGTTATTAATAATATTAATGTATGCATCTTCAATACCGCAGGATTTCAGAGCCGTGGTAACTGCTGATGGTTTCACCGAATCAAAGGCTTTTTCATAATCGATAAAAGCCATGCACAATGGAAGTTCATATTCCCTCGCTCTTTCAATTAGTTCTCTCAGTACGAGGATATGATCTATTGTGCTGTAGCCACTCCTGAATCCAGCTTGTTCTCTCGGTTGAGCCATGTCCAGTGTTACCTTCAAGCGGTGTGAAAGAACTTTAGTGAAGATTTTATAAACCACTGATAGGAGGCTGATAGGTCTGTAGTTCCTGAGATCCTCAATGTCACCTTTTTTATGTAGCAGGATCATTGTAGCATTGTTCCAATCCTCAGGAATCTTCCCTTCATTAAGGCATCGAGTGAAAATTTGGGCGAGTACTGTTTCAATTTCTCCACTTGCTTCTTGTATGATGTCTATAGTAATTCCATCTTCTCCTGGAGCTTTCCCCCGCTTCATGTTCTTGATTGCATGAGCAACTTCTGCTGGGAGGACTGGAAGAACTCCGGTACCTTTCATGATGTCTGGAGTACATGTATCATCCCTTTCATATAGTTTGGAGTAGAAATCTTTCACTTTTGTCAAAATTTCGCCTCTATTTCTTGTTATAGAACCATCTTCTTTTCTCAGAGCCATAATCTGTTTTCTTCCCTTACTGAGATGTCCCTTTGCTATCTTTAGGCTTTGGTTGTTTTCAATTGCTTTCCTTACTAGTTCACAGTTGAATTTTCTTACGTCTTCAGTGATACTTTTTCTTACTGTCTTGCATAGCTCTATATATTCCACTTTGGAAGTCACATCTTCTTTAGTTGTCCTCATCTCTCTTCTTTTTTGCATCAACATTTTGGTTTTTCCTGATAATTTGTTTACATGCAACTTGTTCTTAGACCCAGCTAATTTTGTTGCTGTTTCCATAAGAGCTTTGGTTACTTTTCTGTTAACTTCAGAAATATCCACTTCTTCCGATGTTAGGCCTTCTAAAGCAGAGAATCTGTTCTTCAGTTCCAACTTGAAAGTATTATGGTGTTTTTTAAGGTTGGTTATGTCAATACATTTTGTTTGTCTTATGAGCTTGCCACGTTCCAGTTTAGTGTTGAGGTGCATCTTACATCTCACCAATCTATGGTCACTACCTGTGTTGAACTTGTTTAGCACACTGCAGTCTTCGATGACGAATTTTTTGTTACACATAATAAAATCAATTTCACTTGTCGTCCCAATTGGATGTCTCCATGTCCATTTCCTGTGTGGCTTTTTCTTGAAAAAGGAATTCAAGATGAAAAATCCTTCTGCCTCTGCAAACTCAACGAGAGTATTTCCACGCTGGTTTCTGTTGCCGTGACCGTATATATATATATATATATCGAAACAGTACTCGCCCAAATTTTCACTCGATGCCTTAATGAAAGAAAGATTCCTGAGGATTGGAACACCGCTACAATGATCCTGCTACATAAGAAAGGTGACATTGAGGATCTCGGAAACTACAGACCTATCAGCCTCCTATCAGTAGTTTATAAAATCTTCACTAAAGTTCTTTCACACCGCTTGAAGGTAACACTGGACATGGCTCAACCGAGAGAACAAGCTGGATTCAGGAGTGGCTACAGCACAATAGATCATATCCACGTGCTGAGAGAACTAATTGAAAGAGCGAGGGAATATGAACTTCCATTGTGCATGGCTTTTATCGATTATGAAAAAGCCTTTGATTCGGTGAAACCGTCAGCAGTTACAATGGCTCTGAAAACCTGCGGTATTGAAGATGCATACATTAATATTATTAATAACATCTATGAAAATGCAAGTGCAAAGATTAGGCTGTTTGAAAATACAACACACGTAAAAATTGGAAAGGAGTGAGACAAGGTGACACCATATCTCCGAAGCTCTTTAATGCCACATTGGAGGGTGTTTTTCAGTCACTGAGCTGGGAAAACAAGGGGATAAAGATTAATGGAGATTATCTAACCCACCTTCGTTTTGCTGATGACGTAGTCATTTTTGCAACTACCCCATCAGAGCTGCAGAGTATGATCCAGGAACTTGCTGACAAGAGTAAAGAAGTGGGATTAAAAATGAACTTTCAGAAGACAAAAGTGATGTTCAATGCTTTTACAAGAAATGAAGATTTATCGATTGATGGAGAAAAGCTGGAGATAACAGACACGTACGTTTATCTTGGACAGCAGATATCAAGTGAGGGTCACATTGATGAAGAAATTAATCGGCGTACAAAACTTGCCTGGAGAGCTTTTGGAAGAAACAGCATAATTTTCAAGAGCAATATGCCATTATGTCTTAAAAGAAAAGTGTTTGATCAATGCATCCTTCCAGTGCTTACGTATGGTGCGGAGACGTGGACCTTAACTAAAAGAGACATACAAAGGCTGCAGACAACTCAAAGAAGCATGGAGAGGTGCATGCTTGGTGTAACCAGGAGAGATAAGAAGAGGAACTCGTGGATCCGAAAAATGACAAGAGTGGAAGACATCATGATCAGAGTTAAATCCCTGAAATGGCAATGGGCTGGACATACTGCCAGAAGGACAGATCATCGATGGACAGCTGAAATTTTAGATTGGATTCCAAGGGACAGGAAAAGACCCAGAAAAAGACCACATGGGAGATGGGTGGATGAAATTCGAAAGTATGCAGGGGTGACATGGAGGAGACTGGCACAAGACAGACCGTTGTGGAGGAAACTTGGGGAGACCTTCGTCCAGCAGTGGATTGATAATGGTTGACGATGATGATATATATATATATATATATATATATATATATAACAACTATGAAAATACAAGTGCAAAAGTTCCGATATTTGCGGATACAGCACAGGAAGTGAGGGAGGTGACACCATATCTCCCAAGCTCTTTAATGCCACATTGTAAAATGTCTTTCAGTCATCGAACTGGGAAAACAAAGGGATAAAGATTAATGGAGATTACTTAACTCACCTTCGTTTTGTTGATGACGCAGTAATATTTGCAACTACCCTTTCAGAGCTGCAGAGTATGGTCCAAGAACTTGTTTAGAAGAGTAAAGAAGTGGGATTAAAATGAACTTTCAGAAGACAAAAGTGATATACAATGCTTTCACAAGAAACGAAGATTTATCGATTGATGGAGAAAAGCTTGAGGCAACCGATACCTACATTTACCCTGGGCAGCAGATATCAAGTGAGGGTCACATTGATGAAGAAATTAGTCGGCGTATAAAACTTGGATGAAGAGCGCTTGGAAGAAATAGGACAATTTTTAAGAGCAGAATGTTATTATGTCTTAAATGAAGTGCTTTTAATCAATGCATCCTGCCAGCACTTACGTTTGGAGCAGAGACATGGACCTTAACCAAAAAAGACATACAAAAACTGCAGACAACTCAAAGCAGCATGGAGAGATGAATACTTGGTGTAACCAGGAAAGATAAGACGAGGAACTTGTGGATCAGAAGAATTACAAGAGTGGAAGATATCGTGATCAGAGAAAAATTCCTGAAACTGCAGTGGGCAGGACATATTACCACAAGGACAGACCATGGATGAACAACCGCAATTTTAGACTGGATTCCGAGGGACAAGTAAAGACCCAGAAGAAGACCCCATGGGAGATGGATGGATTGAATTCGAAAGACTGGCACAAGACAAAAGAAAAAGGAACTTCAAAACATGTGAAAACAAAAAAACAGGTTGCCGTTATCAGTAGAGCATCAAGCTGTGGGAGTGGCCTTTTTAGTACCAACAAACGACAAGGCGAGCCAAAATTGTCGGTTGGTCATGCTCCCTAGGCCACCAGACCAAATTCCACAACAAGCACAAGAGTTCCAAGAATCAAATTTATACAACTACAAAAAAAATAAAAAATAAAAAAAAATTAAAGCTTACCGGCATAACAAAACCACCATGACAAGACAACTAACGAAACTGAACAGAACACCCATAAGAACCCAAATATATACACTGATATAAAAGGTTATAACGAAGTAAATTTCTCCGTCATTTTTATCCGCGCCGGGGTTCGAACCCGGGTCCACTCACTCCGGAATAAGTTGCTCTACCAATTAAGCTACGCGGACATGTATTCTGATTCCTATCTGCCTTTATGTCATGTGCGTCCTGTTGGCAGGTACGTCACATCTCCTCTCCTGGTACGTTACATCATCTCCCCTTCTTTTTCTTTTTTCTTTCGAAGTGCTGCTCACATTTTTCCTATCTCGCGGTGTGGAAATAATAACATCACACCAATGCGAGATTTTGAACGGTCGGGTCATCCGGATAGTTCGGGCGCCATTATAACGAAGTGAATTTCTCCGTCATTTTTATCCGCGCCGGGGTTCGAACCCGGGTCCACTCATTCCGGAATAAGTTGCTCTACCAATTAAGCTACGCGGACATTTGTTCTGACTCCTATCTGCCTTTATGTCGTGTGCGTCCTGCTGGCAAGTACGTCACATCTCCTCTCCTGGTACGTTACAAGGTGGTCACGGTTGATCAACTGCCTGGTAAGCCAAAAAATGTGTGAATTGACAAGATGCAAAACTGTGTATGTAGATAAGGTCATCAGCTATTAGGGACCCACAAAATAGCACTTTATGTTGCCTATATACTTACAATTGTTAGATCCTAGGTTAATAAAGCATGTCAGTGTGCAATTTGAAACTCTTGGAAACCGAATTAAAGTTCAAAATTAAATGTTTAAAATGGTGTCTTGAGACATTTTTAGGAAAATTGTTAGATTGCAGTTTAGAAAGAAGTGTTTTCAGATTTTTTACAAGCAAGAACTGTGTAGAGCAAATTTTAGCTATTCTATGAGACTGAGAGATGAGTACATTGCGATATATAACTTTCGAAATGTTGGAGGACCAGTGAGTGTAGTGAATGATATCAAACTCAAAGAAGTTTCTTTTATCAAATAAGTTCAATACACCTCTTCTCTCCTCGTCCACCTGTACCTCTAAATCGAGGTAACAAACACAAGTAGACGATCTGTTAGTTTTTTTAGGAACCTGTTTCATAAGGAACATGTTTCCTTCCGTTTCATTACTAGTGAGCGCAACTGCTATAATAGTAAAGCATGTGGGTTGCTTCAGAGATACTTGTCGGTGCCGCTTCGCAAGCTGGGTTCGACTTTGATTATTGGGAGCAATAACAGTCTTGGAGACACTTGGCTCGGTGACTGTTAACATCTATGGATACTTACGATTTTAAAAACCTCTTCACTTCAATTTCATTGAAGGGTTTGTGGCAGGTGGCTTTAAACATACATACGAATTTCGAGCCAGGGACTACAGAACAGTATTGGCACTTCCTACTGGATTGCTGTATCAATAACAATTTTGCTACCGTGGGCGATGGGCTATACCTTCATACTCGTGGTATCCCGATGGGCAATCGCTTTTCTAGCAGTTTGGCTAATCTCTATCTACATTTCTTTGAGGATAGATTTGTTGCCAATCATCCTTTACCTGGAATTGCTCAAAGATATGTTGATGACATTGTCATTAACATTCCGGACTTTTTGCGTTGCGCCATTGACTTGTATCCTGACGACCTTACCCTAGAAAAAACTAACAGATCGTCTACTTGTGTTTGTTACCTCGATTTAGAGGTACAATTGGACGAGGAGAGAAGAGGTGTGGTGAACGTATTTGATAAAAGAAACTTCTTTGAGTTTGATATCATTCATTACACTCACTGCTCCTCCAACGTTTCTAAAGTTATACATCGCAATCTACTCATCTCTCAGTTTCATAGAGTAGCTAAATTTTGCTCTACACAGTTCTTGCTTATAAGAATCTGAAAGCTCTTCTTTCTAAACTACAATCTAACAATTTTCCTAAAAAAGTCTTAAGACACCTATTTAAATATTTAATTTTGAACTTTAATTCGGTTTCCTAGAGTTTCAAATTGCACATTGACATGAAATATTAACCTAGGACCTAACAATTTTAAGTACATAGGCAACATAAAGTGCTATTTGGTGGGTCCTTAATAGCTAAAGATCTTATCTACATACACAGTTTTGCATCTTGTCAATTCACACATTTTTTGGCTTACCAGGCAGTTGATTAACCGTGACCACCTTTTATATCAGTGTATGTATTTGGGTTCTTGTGGGTGTTCTGTTCAGTTTCGTTAGTTGTCTTGTCATGGTGGTTTTGTTCTGCCGGTAAGCTTTTCATTATCTTTTTCAATTTTTTTATACTTTATTTTTTTATTTTTCATTTTGTAGTTGTATAAATTTGATTCTCGGAATTCTTGTGCTTGTTGTGGAATTTGGTCTGGTGGCCTAAGGAGCATGACTAACCGACAATTTTGGCTCGCCTTGTCGTTTGTTGGTACTAGAAAGGCCACTCCCACAGGTTGATGCACTCCTGATGACGGCAACCTGTTTTTTTGTTTTCACTTGTTCTAAAGTTCCTTTTTTTTTGAAATTTTGTATTTTTGTTCTGTAATGTTTCCATTCTATATATGCTAATACATGAGGTTTTGCTGCCTTCGGCGCTTCTCATGGTATTAGCCTTTTTTGCCAAATTTCTTTTTGTGTTAAAATTTTTTATAATTTTTTTGTTTTATTTGCATACTATTTAATATATATATATATATATATATATATATATATATATATAAGGGAGTGAGACAAGGTGACTCCATATCTCCGAAGCTCTTTAATGCCACATTGGAGGGTGTTTTTCAGTCACTGAGCTGGGAAAACAAGGGGATAAAGATTAATGGAGATTATCTAACCCACCTTCGTTTTGCTGATGACGTAGTCATTTTTGCAACTAGCCCATCAGAGCTGCAGAGTATGATCCAGGAACTTGCTGACAAGAGTAAAGAAGTGGGATTAAAAATAAACTTTCAGAAGACAAAAGTGATGTTCAATGCTTTTACAAGAAATGAAGATTTATCGATTGATGGAGAAAAGCTGGAGATAACAGACACGTACGTTTATCTTGGACAGCAGATATCAAGTGAGGGTCACATTGATGAAGAAATTAATCGGCGTACAAAACTTGCCTGGAGAGCTTTTGGAAGAAACAGCATAATTTTCAAGAGCAATATGCCATTATGTCTTAAAAGAAAAGTGTTTGATCAATGCATCCTTCCAGTGCTTACGTATGGTGCAGAGACGTGGACCTTAACTAAAAGAGACATACAAAGGCTGCAGACAACTCAAAGTAGCATGGAGAGGTGCATACTTGGTGTAACCAGGAGAGATAAGAAGAGGAACTCGTGGATCCGAAAAATGACAAGAGTGGAAGACATCATGATCAGAGTTAAATCCCTGAAATGGCAATGGGCTGGACATACTGCCAAAAGGACAGATCATCGATGGACAGCCGAAATTTTAGATTGGATTCCAAGGGACAGGAAAAGACCCAGAAGAAGACCACATGGGGGATGGGTGGATGAAATTCGAAAGTATGCAGGGGTGACATGGAGGAGACTGGCACAAGACAGACCGTTGTGGAGGAAACTTGGGAAGACCTTCGTCCAGCAGTGGATTGATAATGGTTGACAATGATGATGATGATATATATATATATATATATATATATATACTTAAGAGCAAAACTGAAGACTAAGGAAAAACTTTAGAATTTAAAACGAAGGTTGCAAAATAACCTGAAAATCAAAACGCGCAACGCAGCAGTATTGAAAATTCAGAATTCACATTCTATAAAGAAGATACCTAAGCAAAAAAATACACATATAATTTTGACTCACACCTAGTACAACATAGAAAAGGTTATGTATCTACCTGTGTGAGTAAAAGGAGAAAAGATAAAAAAATAAAATAAAACAACTGAATGTAGAAGGTGTCGAGAATACTGAGCCTTAATTCTGCTCTTTCTGATCATACAGATCCACAGTCTTAAGTTTATATATTTTTTTCTCTGGTTAAAATCTCCGCGCGTTGGTTTCTTGCTGTATGAGGAGGCCATCAGCCCCACCCTCACTGCCCCCCAGCGTCTAGGGAGTGGCGGAAGAGGTCAGCCATGTTCTTCTCTTGTGAGGAGAAAAGTTTTTGTCACACAAGAGGTAAGCTCTCTTCCTTGTTTTTGGGTTCTAGGTTTTATAAGTTCAATGTTTGTACTTCATGTACTTTTTCTCTGTCGTTTTTTAGCTTTTCAGCTTTTAGGCATTGGTTTGTCTGTTAACATTTTTGCGGGTTTTAACTCTTTCTTTTCTTTGTAACTTTGAGCGTCTTTTGGGGTACCTAGGAACAGAAGATGGCTAAGCTTGTTCCTTTTCTATGCGCTGTCTATGCGATGTTTTTTCAAAGTAGTTAAGTTCTTAATAACTAATTAATTATGCACTTAAAGCACTGCTGAAATACTTTGTACATATTGCAACTAACTGTTTAAGGTATATAACTTTCACAAAGTTTTCTTTAGTTAATTATTATCTTTAACTTATTCTCGTTTTCGTGCTGTCATAAGTTGTAGAGTAGGGGGTTTTAGACTCAAGTTTTCTTTCAAAAATCTGTTCGTTAAAAATTAACTTTTCCTTTTTTAATTGCAATGTAAAATTTGGATTTCTTTTGCATTGATTTTCAGGTTTAAATTCTCTCTCAAACGAACTTGGAATTTCGTTATGGCTGAAAATCATTTCTAATTATTATGTCACTCTCACAGCTTGAGTTCTCTTTAATCTTCTTCTCTCTGTTTAATAGTAACAGATGAAGAGCATGGGTCGAGCCAGGAAGGTTAATGGATGCAAGCGAAATTGTTAACTAATGCTAGGTCATGCAACTCTACGGAGGACATGACTTATATATATTTTTTAAACTATTTTAGGTGGGAATGTTACTTGCATCTATGGCCTTGCAGAAACCCATTTCCAACTAGGTCTTTGTGGAAGTGAGAAAATGCAGAGTTTTTGCTGGTCCTTGATAAAGCCAAGGCTCAGTATTCTCGACACCTTCTACATTCAGTTGTTTTATTTTATTTTTTTATCTTTTCTCCTTTTACTCACACAGGTAGATACATAACCTTTTCTATGGTGTACTAGGTGTGAGTCAAAATTGTATGTGTATTTTTTTGCTTAGGTTTCTTCTTTATAGAATATATATATATATATATATATATATACACACACACACCAAAACACGACGAAAATTTACTAATACTAATGCTAAACCAAAGTCCAAAACAATTAGAATATTAACGAAGCAGATTCCAGAGGGAGCGCCAAAGTCAGCTGAATCTCCTGGATAGCAATTATGAAATTTAATATATATGTATACTTCCAATGAGTTGGCATAAATTTAATAAATTCTACCCTCCCAGTCCACGCCTATACATCAGTACTATGATTTCATATTAGAAAAAAAAAACAGACTTGTATCCCATAATTCTTAAAGCAGTACATTTTCTTGTTTTTTCTTAAACAGTATACAATTTTCAATACGTAAATGTCAAAATATATTTTGCAAATATTTTGTTTTGATTAATTAAAATCTTGGAACGAAACTTAATGCATTTACATATGTTCCCTTTACAATTCTGCTTCAATTCGCGCCGCTTCATTTTACGCCGGAAATCTCAGGAACCTTACTCCGGCGTAAACAGAGTTTTGCCTGTAATTTGAATAATCTCCTTTCTTTTTTATTTCCTCTTGCTTCTCTGCTGTTCGGGAATTTCGGTGTATGATATTCTGCGGTAGAACTAATTCGTGAAACTCCATACTAAACTGAGCATTATCAGGATGTGAAACACAAAACCAATATATTTATTTCTGCATGTTCAATTTGCCCTTTCTTCTTCTTCTTAACCTAATTTTTGAAGCTTATCCGAAACAAAAATGTGCATTTGACATCATTTTTCTATAAAGATCCGGAGAAATATCTCATGGAAAATTGAATAACAGGAGAAGTAATGCAAAAATATCTTCAAATGGGGTATTTGTTCACTGCGAATAACGACTTTTCTTAGGATATCTGTGCTCTGTACGGGGTTAACGCGAACAACAAGCGAAGCATTTCCATGCCCAAGCTGGATCAATGTCAGACTCAGCGAAATCATATTTCTTTCCTGAAATCCTCCGCTAGTTTGTTGAATTTCGATGCAGTGCGCGCTGAGGAGTAAACGGGAAACAAGTTCTCAGCATTCGGCTTTGCTACGCTGCCTGTGATTGGATTTTCTGAGCAAGGTCTGGTATTTCCACAGTTTACCTCACAAAAAATGTCAGAGCCTTTTGGAGTTTGAAAAATATGATAATCCCAAGTATTTCTGAAATCCATAGCAACCCAGCTCTCTAACTGTAACAGCAAGATACAATAAACGTTTATCTTTTCAAGAAGCTTTAGCGGCATTGTTACACTTGAGAAACAACTGTTCAGCACCAGAATACCAGTAAATGTGAAATATGAAAATTGTTGATCTCGGGCGTAGGTTTACTCAAGTATCTGTTGCATGTTTTCCTAAATTACGTTCCTTCAACAAAAATGCATGCTGGCAAACAGAACAGAATTTGTGTTTTTATCCTTTACGAAACGTTTTCGTGGATATAATGGTAACATGAATAAGAAAGCATACGGTTGGTGAAAAATGTAACGTTATAAATTTCGAGAAATCATCAATAAGTCACAATATCCGTTTCATAGAGTATTTAAATGAACGATTATTTATGCAACGCATTTTAAATGGTACGCTGCGTATATTCGTAAAACAGATTCATGAAACTGAATTAGTTATGAAAAGGAAAAGAGAAGAAAGCAAAGCAAAAGGTGCGTAATAGATGCATGACTAAAGATCATCTATTTTACACAGACGCACATATGCATTAAAATGGATGCCTTATATGTTTATAAGACACAAAACTGAAGCAAATGATTTAGACGCACACTCCAGCTTCTCATAAAAATGAATATTCGTCTTCAAAACAATCAGATATATTACATCGTGGATAAATGAGATTTTGAAGAAGTAAAAGTTCCCTTATAAAAATCGATCTGAACTCCCTTGGGAAACAGTGCTGTGTAGCAAAAATGAAGGAGCACAAGGTTTAGAATATAAATTGCGGAAGTAAGCTTTAGAGTTTTACCAGGAATTTCAAACTGGGAGTTGCTGAAAACGTTGGGGAGGTGTTGAATGAGACATAGCTTTCGAAGAATAGAAATATTTATAGTGAAATATTTAGGCTTTAGACCTGGGATTAAAATCAGACGAAACTTCAGAAGGGTAGAACTGTTGAATTGTTTATCGTTAATAATGACTAAAACCGGAAAACCTTTTTCCAAAAGTACACACGTTTTTTTTTATTCTTATCCCGTTCTATCTCTTATGCCAGAATGTTTTCGCAACAAATACTGAAAGGAAGGGGGCTGAAACAATACATAATAATACTTTCACTAATCCACTGACTGCTGAATTGAGTCAGAAGCATAACTGCAAAACCCGTACCGGACCAAAACAAATGTATACATTCAATTTTCCTTTGTTTGCATGACTAGCTGAACATATATACACTTAAACAAGAAAAGGTAAAAACAGAAACAGACTCCTCTATACATTCTGAGGCGTACCTCTAATTTTACCTTTCTTTTGAGTTTTAATGTTCTCATATCAATTTGATTTATTCTCGTAAAACCTTTTGTCACTAAACGGAACATTATTCCCTTCGACGAACTTTTCAATTAGGCAACCTGACAACGGATCAAAAGGTAAATACATTTTTGATAAAAAGTTTAATGTTCTGAGTTAGGGCGAGAGCTTTTTTTTTTTTTTTTTTTGGTTGAAGGTTCAACGACCACCTTGAGCAACTTAGTGGGCTATAAGCAATCGCCCGTCTTTAATTTAGGGCCACCGGTTCCAGGGAAGAGTGAGAGCCAGAGCCGTAAGACAAACACAACATTCATGCCTCACCGGGATTCGAACCCGGACTCATCTCGGACGAATGATCAGAAGCCATCGCTTAGACCACTGCGCCACCGGGAGGACAGCTATGTTCCGAATAAGTGGAGCGCAATGTACGGAGTAAGATATTAAGATATGTAGTGTTATGATTAAATTATACTATGTTTTATATTAGAGCGATGAAGCTATCCCGGTGGCGCATTAGTTTAAGAGCTGCATTATGACCATTTTACGTGTAGGATCCGGTTCCAATCCCGGTGAGGCATGGATGTTGTTTTTGTCTCGCTGCACTGGTTCGCTCCCTGCAATGGAACTAGTGGCTCTAAATTAGGGACAGGCGACTGCTTATATTGAATCGAGTTGCTCACGGTGGTCGTAAAACCTTCAATAAAAAAAATAAAGAAATAAGCAGTGCCAATCGTACATTATTGAGAAACTAGACTGAAGTACATTAATTTTGCTGCTACAAGAAACGTATTATGGATGTGCTGCATACCTTAAGTGATTGGGGATAGAATAAAAGGATATTAAACCTGTAATTTTCGAATTCTGTGATTCCTGAACCGTATTGACTTTGAATCATCTGTTACATTGTGCACTTAAGGATTTCGTTTTCTACACGAACGATAGAATTTTTGTTTATTGAGGGTTTAACGACCATTGTGAGCAACACAATGGGCTATAAGCAGTCTCCAAGTCCTTAATTTAGGGCACTGACTACAGGGAAGGGAGAGAGCCAGTGCCGCAACACAAACACAACATCCACGCCTCACGGAGACTCGAACCCGGACCCCTTTGGGGCGAATGATCAGAGGCGATCGCTTAGACCACTGCGCCACCGGGGCGGCGAACTATACAATTGAGAACATGATAATTATTCACGTAGTTTAGTCTTTTTAATATCGTAAACCTTAAAATTTCTAGTTTTCAAATCCTTAGTTTTATTTAACATAGACTTCAAATATAGAAAAGAAAAATAATTGCATTGCTGTAGTACAAGATAAAGCTGAGGAATTCATGTAAATACTAACTGCTACTGACTATTGGCTATATGATAAAAGAAAACAATACATAAATGTTAAAATTACATATATGTGTATATCTGTGTGTGTGTGATACTTCCAAAAAAGTGAGAGTGCTGTAATATTTTACGTGGAGTGTCTAGAAAATTTGGGAATCTCATTGACTCGCCAATAAATTCTAAATCTCACTTAGATAATCCAAATGAAAATAATATTTACTTTTTCCATACTTAGCTATCGCTCTTTGTAGGCAGAATTAAACTGATTTCGGTGTTTATATAATTCATTTCATTCAAATTTTACCAAACGTTATATATTTGTGCATTCCTATTTATCCTGTAACATTTACTTACGCCACTTTGCTGCTCATGTTGCTATAATTCGTACTCTGTGTTACTGTGCTGCTTCTTGATAGAAGCTGGGAACGCTTGGAAGGTGAGTGGTTGTCCCTGAGAAAGCGGGATACTTAAGCAGATGCAATTAAATAACAACACCTCTGCAAAGGATCACATGTTAAGTCGATGCATGGGAATACAATTGTTGAACGCCTTTAAAGAGAGCTCTCAAGATAAGGATTTCTGCAGGAGGCTTGAGAGGACTCCCACTGAGAAACGTATGGAAACTTATCTGATTGAAAAAAATAAAGAGATCTTCACCTAGTATTGATCAAACGTGATATCACAACACGCATATACATCCCGATTCTAATAACGCCATGCAATGAGAATACCTCGTATTCTTCAAATAAATATAAAAACATTCGCGAAGGCTAGTTTACTGTGATCCAGCGGGCGATGTGATTTAGTTTTTATGACCACGATGGGGTTTTTTTTCTATTATTTAAGTGGATAATAGAAAATTCGTTTCTTTACAAAATCTTTTTCGGCCGTGAGAATCAGAAGTTGCAGGTTCTAACTCATGGAAAAGGAAGGCGGGAGTAGTAGTCATAAATGTACAGTTATTCTCAAAAATTTATATCTGCCAAAAATAGAAAAAGAGGCTACATGCCGCACACGGTGAATTTTGTTAGGGGATAACGTTAATCTAAACTTCAACTGGCTTCCGCTCATTGAATTGAATCAGACAAAAAATTGAATTGAATTGAATTGAATTGAATATTTCTAAGCATATGCTGTTGGTTCAAATTCAAGCTCTTCGAGAAAATTTACCTGTAACATCGAGGTCAGATTCCGATTTATATAACCTGATAAAGTTTTAACCGATATTAAGAACGTTACTTACTACTCGGCACTTTCTCCTCATGCAGTTCACAACTTTGAAAAAAAAATGGGAATGGGGCGTCAGATGCTCATAAGTTAGTATAACAAACATTCACTTTCTGTCTTAAACACATTTTCGTTGAATGTTTTCTTTCTTTTGGTTCGAGGTTTTGAGACCCCGATGAAGTGCTCTAAGGGCTGAAACCTGTCTCGTGTTACTAATTTGAAGCTGCCCTTTCCGGGAAGGACAGATGGCCTCCTCCTGGGCTTGACCTGGGGATCGTCTGGAACAACTATCTGAAAACCAGCACCTCTAACAACTTCTGCATACGTGTGGCTTCCATAGCTCTTGGCGTAAGCATCTTTTAAAGTATTCATAACTTATGCACGGTCGAGTCATATTATTGCGACCACCAGCTAATATCCAGAGTCACCGCCGTGCGCAGAGCGGACAGCAGCTAGACTGGCTGGGAGGGACTCAATAAGGTGCTGGAAGGTGTTCACAGGTACATGGAGCCATGCTGACTGCGGTGCATCTGGTTGGTTGGTTGGTTGATTGATTTTAATGGCGCAAGGGCCATGGTTGGCCAAAGAGCGCCAAACAAAAGACATCAAAATCAATAAAACACGTACACAAGGTTAAAAACAGGATGAAACGGTAAAAGTGAAAGATGGAAATGAAAGCGGTAAAACTAGATAAGTTTAAAAAAGTAAATTTCCTTAAAAAATGAGAACACTGCGGTCAGATCGCAGTCCTCACCAATGAGAGTCTGCAGCGTAGCTGCTCCTTCGTCCAACAAATGAGAATAAAAATAACGAAAACGATGATCACAAAAACGAACACAAGTACACAGAACATGAAGGACGGTGAGACGACAGTGGCACGCCTCACACATCGGAGCACTGTCGCCACACAGCAAAAAGCGGTGAGTAAAACGACAGTGCCCAATGCGGAGACGCGCAAGAACAACTTCCTCACGACGGTTCTTCCGCAAACTAGACTTCCATAGTCCGATCTGTGGTTTGATGGCATAGAGTTTATTGCTGCCCTGCTGAGACCACAGGGACTGCCACTCATCCATAACAAATTTCCGGATCAATGGCCGATAATCTCGGAAAGACAGTGGCAGCCGAGCTGGCGACATGGAGGAAACAGACCTGGCAGATACATCTGCCAGCTCGTTACCCCGGATCCCAACATGGCCAGGAACCCAACAGAATCGGACCAGGAATATAGCACCTTCCAAAGTTCCAAGAACACGACGGAAATCACGGATGACGGGTGAGTCCGTGTCCTCTGGAGAAGATAGGACTTGGATGACGGACTAGGAATCGGAGCAAATCATAGCGCGACGATGAGATCTAGACTGCATGTGACACAAAGCGAGGTGTACCGCACGCATCTCTGCCGAAAAGACGGTGGATTCAGGCGGAAGCCTCTCAGCATGGGAGGTATCGCCACACACGAATGCGGAACCAACAACCTCACCGGATTTCGACCCGTCAGTAAATACAGGCACGAAACCCGGGAAGAGAGACTGTTTCTCGGCAAAGAGCTGCTGGTACACCAGAGCAGGAGTGGAAGACTTTGGCCACACACAAAGGGAAAGGTCAGCCGTTGCTTGAACCGGCTGCCAAGGCGGTTCATTGTAGAACCGGGTCAAACCAATCCTTGACAAGTCTAGACCAGCATCGCGCACCAAGTTCGACAACCGAATCCCAAACGTCGGAACACAGAAAGGCCGGTGTGAGAAGAGGCGGACACATTGCTGTTGGAAAAGAGAACCATGCAGTGGATGATCAGGAAGAGACTTCAACTTGGTGAAGAATTGAAGAGACAGCTGCTTACGTCGGATGCACAACGGCGGTTCATGGGCCTCGGCATATAGGCTATGCACGGGAGATGTACGGAAAGCACCAGTGCATAGCCGCAGAGCCTGGTGATGGACAGAATCCAGAGGCCGTAACACGGAAGGACGTGCGGAACCGTACGTTATGCATCCGAAGTCTAACTTTGACCGAATCAGGGAATGGTAAATGCGAAGCATTGAGCACCTGTCAGCCCCCCAAGATGTTCGAGAGAGGACCTTCAAGATACTCAATGACTTCGTGCACGACACCTTCAAAGACTGGATGTGAGGTCGGAAGGTGAGTGCTCGGTCAAAAGTTAGCCCACGGAACTTGGCTTCGGACACCACAGGAATGGTGGTACCATCCAGACGGAGACTGGGGTCTGGGTGAAGGCCCCGTTTGTGGCAAAAATGCACGCAAACGGTGGTCTGGGTCGAGAAGCCAAATCCATTGTGGGAGGCCCAGGTAGAGATCTTATTAATGGCCGACTGCAGCTGCCGCTCAATAGTGCGCATGTTGACAGATGCGCAAGAGATCTGCAAATCATCCACGTACATGGTGCCACGGACCGTCGGAGGAAGTAGGGTGAAATAATGATTAACACGAAGGATGAACAATGTCACAGAAAGAATGGAGCCTTGAGGGACACCCTGCTGTTGGGGGTATAACGCAGAGAGGGTCGATCCAACGCGCACATGGAACATCCGGTTCTGGAGAAATCCGGCAATGAAGGTTGGCACATTTCCCAGCAATCCGCAGTCATGCAGATCACGGAGAATGCCGTATCTCCAGGTTCGATCGTAGGCTTTTTCCATATCGAAGAACACTGAGACCAAGTGCTGACTTCGGACAAACGCCTCCCTGACAGATGTCTCAAGGCGAAGATGTTGATTTGAGGTGGATCGGAATTTCCGAAATCCACTCTGATGAGGTGAAAGAAGGTGACGTGATTCCAAATAAAAAACTAAACGAAAATTGATGATGCGCTCTAGAACTTTGTAGAGGCAGCTCGTCATAGCAATTGGTCGGTAGTTCAACGGGTTAGCGGGATCCTTACCAGGTTTGAGAACAGGAACGACAATGGCAGTGCGCCAAGATTCGGGAAAGTCACGCTCGTGCCAGATCCTGTTGAACAGGACCGGCAGACGTTCAAGAGAGGACGGAGAAAGGTGCTTCAGCATTTCATAATGGATGTTATCCGGTCCGACAGATGTTCGGCCGGACCAATTCAGGGCAATCTTCAGTTCGACGGCAGTCAGCGGGCTGTTATAATCGGTAGCGGAAAACGGTCCAAAGGAAACCTTGGACCGTTCATGCCGCGGCTGTGCCTGCAGGAACGAAGCAGCGTAATTGCGGCTGCTGGACACCGAAGAAAATGCGGCGCCCAGGCAGTCAGCAATACCCTGAGCGTCAGCAACCGTTCCTCCACCACTCTCAAGATTCGGGGTAAGTACCCCAGAAGGGTACTTACCCCGAATCTTGCGAATCCTGTCCCAAACGATCTTAGAGCTGGTAGTGGTGTTAATCCCGGATACGTATCGTATCTAATATTCCCGTTGGCCACGACGACGTACCAAACGCGCGTAAGATTTGGCTCTCTTGAAAGCAAGTAGGTTCGCGTCCGTGGGGTACCGACGAAACCTACCCCAAGCCCGATGTTGGGCCTGACGAGCTGCCTTACAAGTGGAATTGCACCAAGGTCGCGGGCAACGTGGAAGTTTAGTCGACGTACTGGGGATGGTAGATTCTGCCGCTTGCACAATACAATCCGTTACCGCAGCAACAGCTTCATCGATCGTTCCCGAGGTCACCATGTCTGGAGAAATGGTCGCTGAAGCCGTGAATGAGTCCTACTTGGCTCTATCGATAGCCCATCTAGCAGGGCGAGTAGGATGACGGTACCCGTCACCTGCTAAACGGAGAAAGATGGGAAAGTGATCACTGCCAAGGGGATCATCAGACACGCTCCATGACCAGTCAGGATATAACGATGGCGAACTCAAGGACAGATCAAAGGCTGAGTACGAGCGGGTGGGTTCATGAAAGTAAGAGACTGCCCCGGTGTTGTAGAAACAGAGGGACGTGTTGGAGAGAAGGGACTCAACAACACGGTCCCTGGTGTCTCGAGTGGTAGATCCCCAAAACAGATTGTGTGCATTGAAATCTCCTAAGATGAAGAAAGCAGGCGGCAGCTGGTCAACTAAATCTTTCAGATCCGAAAGGCTTACAGCTTCATCTGGTGGTATGTAGATGGAACACACTGTGAACAGTGTGTTCACAGATAGTCTCACGGCCACTGCCTGCAAAGTCGTCCGAAGGGCAACTGCAGTGACAGGAATACCACGAGTAACAACGACGGCGACTCCTCCGCACGTGATAACGCCGTCCAGGTGATCTTTGCGGAAAAGGGAATGTCTCCGCAACGAAGGAGTGTCCGTCGTGCGAAGCTTTGTCTCCTGAAGACACACGCACACAGGTGTGTGCGAAGACAGTAAGCCTTTTAAATCATCAATGCGTGAACGCAGACCTCGGCAATTCCACAGAATGAGCGTGACCATAAGGAAAAAATGAAGCTAAAGAATGAAGACAGACGACTAGAAAGTCTCCATGTCGTCCGTCACCTCCAATCCATCGGTAGTGTCTGGAGGTAACACAGGGCTGTGTTTACCCCCTGTGTTGAGAGGTGGTTTTTGCTTGCTCTGTTTCGGGGAGGATGAGCCGGGTTTCACCTTTTCTGGCTGCTTCTTTGCAGAGCCCTGGACCTGGGTCCCTGTGATGGCCAAAACTTTTTTCGGCGTAGAAGGAGGTTTAAGCGACGATGTAGATGTCGCCTTGGAAGCAATGCGGCGAGACTTCAGTGCTTCCAGCCCAGCAGCGACGATGTCCTCAAAATCATAAGGACACCGCGCCGGGATGGTCACCTCCGTCTGGACCACAACAGTAGCCTTCTGCACCACAACCGAGGCATAGGAGCGCCGGCCGGATTGAAGAGGAGCTATCCGCCGCCTGGCCTCAGGGTATGACAGATGTTCAGTGGTCTTCAGGCGTTGGATAGCCTGCTCCTCGATCCACTTGGGACACTGCTTAGAAGACGCAGAGTGGGAACCCTCACAATTCACACAGTCATCCGCCTCAGCGGAGCAGTCAGCCAAAGAATGTTCAGTTGATCTACAGCGCCCACACTTTGCTACATTACGGCAAAACTGCTGGGAGTGACCGTAATGCTGGCATTTGAAACATCTCAAGGGGTTCGGTACGTATGGCCGAACATCTAGATGCAAGTACCCCACCTTGATGGAAGTTGCCAGGGTAGGTGAGTCAAAGGTCAGGACGATGTTCCGGGAAGGAATAGACTTTCCATCCCGCCTGAGAAGGATACGCCGAACCCTAGTGACATGTTGGTCCCCAAGTTCATCCAACAATTCCACGTCACTGCATTCGAGCAGGTCGCAGGAGTTGACGACACCGCGAGAGGAATTGAGGTATTAATGGGGCGAGATCTGTTCAGGAATGTCCAGCAGAACGGTCGTCTCCAGCAAGGAGGGACGGTGACGTGGATGAGATGTCTCCACAAGAAGATCCCCTGACGGGAGTTTCTTAACACTCTTTGGAGAGCCCGCAACAGCCTGAAGAGCCTTATTAATCCAGAAAGGACTCTTCGAACTGAGAGACTGAGCAGGATCAACTGAATGAATGAGAAGAAACAGAGCATTGCAGTTGGTAGTTAGTAGTTTCTTAGTGGAGGAGGGTGTCCCTTCCTCCACACGGCGCTTCAAAGGTACAGCCTGGGAAACACATTTGTTTGCCATGAGAGAGAAAAAAAGATTCGTCCGCCAACCTCCCCACCCACTACCGAGCCCAACAGGGGAGAGCCGGAGGTCCGCAAGCCCAAGAGGACGCAGGACACGGCTCTAGGGATAGTCAGCGGATATAGCAAGTTGGTAGGGATGATACACGCTCGGCGTGCATCCAGACTTCCCCGTGAACGGAGAACACCTCTTTGGCATGCCCACCCTACCCCCAAACTCTCCCAGCCGAACAGAACGACAAGCCGCTACAAGTCTGGAGGCCACTCGGCCACAGACTTCCTGACTAGGAGTGGGTTAGCTCCCAGCCTCCCGTTTAGGGTGAAGCAGAGGGCAAAGAGGAGTGTTGGTATCTGGAGACACTACAACCCGGCCCCCAAATACCTCAGCCGCCAGCATCCCCGTTTCCACCTGTACGGGTCACCGCACACGGCAAACGTGCAGGTAGGTCTAAGCTAACCAGCTCCGGAAAAAACAGAAAATGTAACACAAAAGAGAAAAGACAGGGAAGGGAACGAGGAACAAAACCCGGAGCTGGCGCCTCATCACAACCTCAGCAGCCTACAACTGAGGCGGGTACATGTCAAGATATGAACGAAAGACGAAAAAAGCAAAACAATAAGAGAAAATCGGCTCGGGCCGTGGGGACGCCATCCCCCATCAGCTGGATGAACAGCTGTACCTTCGGTGATGTAATCGCAAAGTCGCAGAGGCAATAGACACCGTCACAAGGTTAGCTCGGGCCGTGGGGGCCCCGCTCCCCAAATAACTGGAAAACCAGTTATCCCCGTGCGGGAACAGTGCTCTGACAGGAGCTAGAGGGTACCTGGAGGATCCATAGACTAAACAACACGATCGAGGTGGTCCCACAGATGCTCAATTGGGTTTACGTCTGGGGAATTAGGGAACCAAGGAAGTACTTTGAAGTCTTCATCGTGCTCTTCCAACGATTCCCGGACATTTCTAGGTGTGTGACACGTCGCATTGTCGTGCTGGAAGATCCCATCCGCCCCAAGGAAGACAATCTGCATGTATGGGTGTACGTGGTCTGCAGGGATGGATTCATAACGAATTTGGCCCATATTGCTTTCCACAGGTATGAGTTGACATAGAGAATGTCACAAATACATTACCCAGTGCATAACGCTGCCCGCACCAGCATGTGTTCTGTCAGCAGTGGTTGAAGAGTTTGTTCTCCGATGTTTCACGCCTTATACGCTAACGTCCATCTGTTCGATGAAGCAGAAAACGTGACTCATCGGAGAAGGCAAAGCTAAACTGACTTCAACATAGTCCTTTTATCCTAAAAGTTCATTTTGCTTATGGGTTTAAAGATCACTTTAAAATTAAGTGTTTAGAGAATTTTTGAAATATTGAAGGCAAAGTCACCGGAAAATGGAATAATGGCAAAATTCTTTCGTGACATTGCCTTCAAAATTTCAAAAATTCCCTAAACCTTTGATTTTAAAGTGATTTTTAAACCCATAAACAAAATGAACTTTTTAGGATAAAAGGACTATGTTTACGACAAAAACTCGTAGGGAATTTATCAAATTCCATGTGAATGTGGCGATTCGTATAAATAGGACAGACCAGTAGAGCCTTGCGTTTTCGATTGAAGGAGCACAAAACCTACATTTGGAATTGTGACTTAAAGAAGTCATTGATGGCTAAAAACTGATACGAAAAGGAGCATAAATTTCTCTTTGAAGAAAAACTAATTGACAAGCAAGATTCAAATACCAAACTTGATATTTTGGAAGCTTTCCATACATATCAGAAGTCTTCGCAACTTGTTAATGACATGGTACCCACCCGATTTCTATCAAGCGCGTGGAAGCAATTAACCAAATCCAGTGACTGTAAACACCATTTATGATATCATACACTATTTGAATATTTACATGCCCAGCGAAACCATGGTAGACTTGAAAAAATAAATATTTGTGACAAACCACATTGTATTTTCTTAAAATATATAATCGTCACAAGACTGTAGTCTTTGAGATAAAGAACGCAATTACGTATTTGAATAATCACCTGATATTTTCACAGTTTTTGGTGTGATATTCTTTTCTTTGTTATCTGGCATTTTCCCTTTGAATTTAGCAAAAAAGAAAAAAAAACATGTCTTGCCCTTATAAAACTTTAATATAAATTATGTTCTACAATTGTACATTCAAAATAAATTTCTCATATTACACAATCATTATGCTTATACTTCTTTCCTTCCCAAAAAACCCAAAGAAACGTATTTACAGTTCATAAAATCTATTTATATTATTAGAAATGATGGTTATCTCTTCCAATTCCCATTTTTTGGCTGAACCTCATTGGGAACAGATGAGCCACATAGTTTTTAGCAATTTAAAAGAGTCCTTAAAAATTTCCAAAATGTATTTATAGTCTGAAAATTAAACACTTGTAACTATGAATACTGGTTTGAAGTCCATGTTCTGGCTAAACTCCCTCGACAATCCAGATGAAATGCAGAATTAAAGCTTTTCGAAGCGTCTTCGCGTTCAACTTCAGAACGACACACTTCATGCTATCATTATCACGACAACATGTGCACTGGTTAATTTGCTCTTACACGGAGTTCTCCCAAAATATGCAAACAGGCATTCGACGATCACGTGCCTTTACAATCTTATATCTTTATTATGTTGCCATCTGTGTCTTAATATATAGTGCCAGAACCACGAGAAATGATAATGAAAAAAGAAAAAGAAAGTTTAAGACATCGGAGAGAGAGGAGAGAGAGAGGTCCTTCCTATAACATAGAGAGAGAGGTCATTCATATAACTATTAAGACACAAGATGGCAGCACAATAAAGAAAGATACAAGACTGTAAAGGCACGTGATTGTTGAATGTCCGTTAGCGTATTTTGTGAGAACCCCCTGTAAGAACAGCTAACTTAATACTTACTTTGTGACGTACTACTGAGTTGCAAACATGTGTCAAGACGAAAATTCTGCAGCGCGAATTTTCCTGTACCTCACTTGGGAGAGCGACTTACTCCGGAGTGAGGGGACATGGCTTCAATGCCCGTCGCGGACAAACTTGTGTTTTCACACTTTCCAACATGTAAAGCTTCCCCATCTCTAATTTAGGTGCTGGTATCTGACCATTCGTCAGAGAGGGGTCCGGGTTCCGATCCCGGTAAAACATTTATGTTGTGTTTGTGTTAAGCGCACTGGATCTTTACCTTCCTTGGAACCTGTGACCCTAAATTTGTGACAGGCGACTGCTTATTGCCCATTGAGTTGCTCATGGTGGTTGTTAAACCGCCAAACAAAAGAAGTTAATAAAAAAACAGCCTGCTTTCTGATATCTAAGAGTAAAAGTCAACGAGATACATTGATGTGCAATTGACGCTGTAAACAGCACCAGTACCCAAACACAAATTCAGGACCATGTCTGGGAAGAGGAGCAATACCCCATGCGTAATAATGGAGCATGACTTGTGGTTTGCGTGATGTGAGAACAAAATTCCTTCACGCTGTCCAATAGCAGTAGTTGAACGGAAGTCACCGGACGGTGTGTATAAGTGTTACAGAAGTTCGCTTGTGTTTGTTGTGTGTTAGAGACGAGAAATGGCCCATCGACAACATGTTGTTTATTTCACCCGTGTTCCAATACTTGGGAGCTCAAGGTGGAGCGAACTGTGATGAGTGTTGCCCAACAGTACGGTATTGTCCAGCGTGGTCGGCCTTCATGGTTACAGGTACATATATGCAGAAGACCGGCGGTGGTCGTCCAAAACATTCTACCCCCAGTAAAAACCACTTTATGCTGCTACAAGCCAAAAGGAATCGACACCAGATAGCACGTAACCTTACAAAACAAATGAACATGAGCACAGAACGCATAATATCGTGGTTTTCAGTAAACAGTCTGTGACACAAAGGTGAACGGTTTGTCCGACGACCAGAATGATGTATTCCATTAACAACTGCTCCCCCGAGACACCGTTTACAGTGGTCCAGAAAATATAACGATTATACAGCAGACCAGTGGGATGCGGTATTATTTACTGTTGAGAGTAGATTTAGTCTTTCTTGCGATTCTGGACATCAGCTAATTTGGCGTTTGGTAAACACTCAGCACCAAAAACATCGATAAAAAGCGACTATAACGAAGTAAATTTCTCCGTCATTTCTGTCCACGCCAGGATTCGAAATCGGATCCCCTCATTCCGGAATAAGTCACTCTACCAATTGAGCTACGCGGACGTTTTATTCTGATTCCTATCTGCCTTTATGTCGTGTACGTCCTTCTGGCAGGTACGTCACATCTCCTGGTACGTTACATCATCTCCCCCTTATTTTTTATTTTTTTTTCGAAGTGCTGGAGAGGGGATTCTCTTAATTTTCCTATCTCGCGGTGTGGAAAGAACATCACACCATTGCGAGATTTTGAACGGTCGGGTCATCCGGATAGTTCGGGCGCCATTATAACGAAGTAAATTTCTCCGTCATTTTTATCCGCGCCAGGATTCAAACCCGGATCCCCTCATTCCGGATTAAGTCACTCTACCAATTGAGCTACGTGGACGTTTTATTCTGATTCCTATCTGTCTTTATGTCGTGTGCGTCCTTCTGGCAGGTACGTCACATCTCCTGGTACGTTACACGACAAATATGCGGCCGCGGTGTTCTTTCATGGAGAGGTATTCTGACCGATGGACGTGCGGAGCTCCAGTTACTGGTAGGAGGTACTGTAACCATTGCGCTCTACAGTAATTAGGTAATCCTACCCCATGCTTTTCTGTTCCGAGGTGCTATTGGATCAGTGTTCGTGTTAATGGACGATAACATCACACCCCATCGTATGGTGGCTGTTAAAAAGTGAACACGCTCAACAGATGGATTCGCCAGCACGTTCCACTGACCTACATCCCATAGAACACGTGTGGGACTCTCTGAAGGCACGCGTTACTGCACGTTAAATGCCCAAAGCTGAAGACGGTGCTAACGGAAGAATGGGAGATTTTAGTGCAAGAACACATCAATAACCTAGTGCAAAGTATGGACAGATATTGAAAATTATGCATCAACGTTAGACTGATCATATCCCCTACTGAGAACTTCCTCTTCCCCTCGTACCGTCTTTGCCAATAATGCATCTGTGTCACAGCACCCAGTGCTATGTAGACAGTTCTGAATGAAATTCTACAATATCCTTTAGCATCTGTAGTTGCGTCGGTGTTGTTTCCGTCACATTTGGTAAAGTAATGGAGATCCTATGATTTGAATATCACATATCCATGCCGCTCCTGTGCAACGCTACAGGTTAGAACCTAGCTGGTCCTTAAGTTTTGCCCACCAGTGTATATTTTCGATAAAAATGAAAGCAGTAGAAGTTCTTGGAATGTGAAAACAAAATAAGAGAAAACAAAGAATTAAATTTAAGCAAATTTTACAGCAACAAAGCAGTAAGTGCTTCACAATGTTTTGTGGGTAATTACAGAATGCACGCAAACATTCTAAGCGGTTTTTTTCTTATCAGTTTCATCCTATAGCACCGCATTATTTTTATGTTTGAAAACTGAGCCAAACCGTACTTCATAAGGTGTTTACATGTAGCAGGCAGCTAAGAAGAAATAACTGAAATAAAAAGGAAACTAAAAGATGAACTTAAAGCCAATCTGTTTTTTCTTGCGCTTTTTCCCGGGTGTATTACGCGCGAAAAGACCTTTCTTTCAAAGTAAAATGTCTTCTTACAATATTTAGAACTTCGATCTTTTGTCTTTCAGTCTGAAATTACACAAGCAAGATTATCACAAGCACTTTTCTAATTATAATCCTCACGAAGGTAATGGGGCAAAAAATAACTTGAAGTGCTTCTTATCACTTACGACTTCATTAACAAGGGATTAGAATTATCACGCTTAATTTTGCTTGCTCTTCACTATTCTTATTCATAAAAAGGCTTTTGAATCATATGCTTTCTTTACGATGATTGCTGAAAAAACAACGAAAGGAAACAACTGGTGCACAAAAAGTGAGTAAGTATAGCTAAATTTTCTAAAAAGAAAGTTTCATAGTTCTTAAAAAAATACTTTTCATCTATCTACAAAATAGCATGGTTTCTCTATGATCAACGGAAAAACTAACAGTTCTTTCCTGGATTAGAGTTTTTACGAAAATGTACGGAAAAACAATTTAGAAAAATACTCCGCTGTGTTGTCTTGTGAGTGAGAGTAAGGTTGTTTTCAAGAACTTTCTATACTCTTAACTCAAATGAAGTCAAAATTAAAAACGTTTCTAATATAATGTTGAAAAAAAGGCTACAGAATAACATATTTCTAGGACGAATTTGTTGTTGAAATAAATGAAAGAAGGAAGGGATCAAAAACTTTAGAAGGATTTTATTTCTTTGTTCCGGTGTTTAAGAAAGCACGTGAGGATTATAGGTGCTGTAAGATTTGCCTGTTCCAGATTTGGCAAACATACTTTCAGGGAAGAAGAGGAGAGCCATGGTCGTGGACAAAAACAACATTTATGCCACATCCTGTATTCGAGTAAGGACACAACTGGATAATTTGTTCGGAAACCCGCGTCTCTGACTACTCATCTACCGGTGCTACAAAAAATTAGTTGAACCGAATGAAGCTTTTGTGAACGGCACAAGTATTTCTCTCTACCCAACTTTCGTCGAAGTACGCTGAACACCACAGCGTCCGAAAATGATCTACTTCGTTCCAGCCGTTGTTTCAAGTAAGTGATAAAATTACCCTATACCTCGTTTCCTTAAATCACATTTAACATACAATTGTAAAATGCCCTGAAATTGATGTATTAACATAAAATTTTAAAATACGAGTACCTTAATGTGAAATTTTAAAATACTCAACATGAAATTTTAAAATACTCAACATGAAATTTTAAAATACTCTGATGTTGATACTTTAACCTGAAGTCTTAAATCACTCTAATATTGATTCCTTAATATGAAATTTTAAAGTACTCTAACGTTGATACTTAAACATGAAGGTATTGAGCTAAACTGCGAACAGGGCGCGTTTTCAGTCTCGAAATTAAAATCGCAAGTACCTCAAGAGTCTTTAGGTTTTAAACTTCAAGGTTTAACGTTCTGAACACTAAACAGTAATTGTTTGTTTAACTGTAAACTCCGTTAAACGATTATTACTGTTAAGTGTTGACGCATTTCCAAACTGCATTTCATTTGCAGATAATTTAAGTACAATATTAAAGAACTTGTGCAACTGTAGATGCCGCAAAAATAATGCAGATTAGAGGCTCACCTCACGTAAATGTAGAAGTGCCAGTAAACACACATCCGCGATGAAAGAAAGTGCTTTGCACCAATTATATCGGGCATCTGGATAGGACAGTCTCCGTATCTATTCACTACGTGACACTTCTTTTGTATTCCAGGCTCCGTTTCAGTTGTGAAGGAAATTGGCATAGCCATATTGTGATTTTCATTATGTGTCAATGGAAACAGCTCGCGGATAAAATAATTGGCAGTTACGCATTAATTGGAATAGAGCGTACACAATGTAACTTTGATATGATCTGCATCAATGTCTCACTCTGAAAAATTACGCCCTCAGTTGGCTAGAAACTTTCCACGTAAGTTCTTTTCTCGAAATATTTATGGCTCTTGATTTTTTAACTGTGTAAAAAGACTAGAAATAATAAATATAAGATTTTTGCTTTGATTTTCAAAATGAGCATTATAAATAGATAAATATAAAATAACATTTTACCATTCTTAAAAAACGCACTTGACGAGCTGATTCTGCCTCAAGTGCGTGAACTTGGGAGACTGTCGAAACAGTAGAAGAGCTCCTTGCAACACTTTTCTTCTGATTAAAATTAGGTGTGAGGAATTTCATAAATTATCATAGAATATCTTTAATATGCAAATCAGTAAATAGATACGCAAATTAATAAAACATTCCACGCTTCAGCAGAAGTTTTCTTATTATGAAAAAGAATAAAATTAAACCAATAAACACAACAGGACAGAAGTAATGGTAGGGAAAGCATTGGTAGTTTCGTGACGTAGTTAAATTTATGATACAAAGTAAGCGGCTATTCGAAGGGTAACTATTGTCTTAATTTGTTTCAACTTTTACCATAATTGGCAGCAGATGTTCAGTTTCTAAAATCGGAAGGAGATCGTCAGTAAGTTGTTTTGTTCGTATCACAAAAAGAATTATCCAACGTGTGGCGGGAATCGAATAGTCTTTTGTGACGGTGTTTAGTGTACAATGCAGAAGAGCGAATTTCGAGAAGGAAAATAGAGGTAAGTGAACAATATTTAACCCCGTTATTAATTACATACGCGTCTAATTTAAAAATGTACTTCTAAATCATTTATCAGCATTTTATAGCGTGTAGAGGCTTAGCCACGGACGAATATAATTTTTAGCTTTAGGAAGTAAATTTTTTCACGCATTAATGTTGATTTAAAAATATTTTTTTCATACTTTAAACTACAATATCTAGTTTCTGAATCGTAATAACGATAGTTGGGGTTCAAATAGATACCACAGTTCCAGCTTTTAAGTAATTTTAGTCAGTCACGATGTAACCAAGGTATCACGAATTTACCACCTACAAGTGGTAACTACGTGATACGTAATAGTTGATGTAATTGAAATGTAGCAAAATATAGCTCATATATACAGTTTTTTTCAACAGACCCATGAAAAGATAAGACGATCAATGGGATGGCGAATTTTGTGGACAAAACTATAAGGAGGATGTCAAAAAAAGAAAAAGGAGTTCAGTGGGTTTAATGTAGCTTTTGCATGGTATGGTACCACATGAAAGACCAAAACTCTCACGATGAAAATATGGTCCTATGCGACGTCTGTGAAAGCTGGTGGTAATGACTGAAATTAAAATCTGAATAGGGTACTTTATGGGAAAAGAGAGCATTTTATTGAAAAAGTATGCATTTCTTCCATGTTTGACTAGAGTAAACTGCGCGATATATCATATATGGTAATATTTCTTTACATTCACGCAATGTTGTGCGTACAAATGGACTTGTTCCATATCACGAACTTAGCAAGGTATTAATACAAATTTCCAAGGTCATCATAGAATAACCACTAGTAAACATTAGCATGTGTTGTGGAATAAAAACAAACAGTCGTACTGTTTTCCAAGTTACTGGTATTATGTACAAATGTGTTGCGTATGGGGTACTGTAGTTTGATAAACATGGGCGAAAAATTTTTGTGGTCAAAGTGGAAATTTCTGAAATCATCTCGAAATTGCCACTGTTTGCCCTATACCTGTTTACCAGGAAACGAGAAATTGTTTTCCCTCTCGGTAGTGGAAGAACGCGCCGCTTGGCAAGTACATAGTTACGTGGACGTCACTGCGTTCACGGAGACGGTAATTCGATGTCAGTGTAGATAAATGTTGGGAGCTAACAGAATTTGGAAGAGGAATGATAGCTGGCGACTGACACATGGTTCACTATCGCGGAGATGGCACAGAAATTTCAGCATTCCCGTTCAACAGTATCAAGAGTGTATTGGGTTTCAGGAATAACATCGCATCGTAGACAGACAGCCCAGTAGGCGGAGAAAACTTGTGAAAGACCGTATTCGTCGGTCTTGCATAATTGCAACCAACTGGAGAGCAAATGTTACACAAATCACCGCCGACTTTAACGAAAAGAGTGTGAGAAACATCTACATCGAGGCCATTAGTTCGCAATATGTTATGCAACAAGCCTCCTCACCAGAGTCCTATTGATAACGCCACATCACCGGACTATACGCCTCAAGTGGACAACAGAATATCTGATTGGTGACTCGTCTTCTGGTGATCCAATGAGTTCCGTTTGTGGTTATTTTCCATAGATAGGAGGGTAAGGATGTGGTGGAAACCGCAATCTGTTATGAATCCTTCATGTAAACAAAGAACTGTTCAGGCTGTTTGAGGCTCGGTTATGGTCTGCGGCGTGTTCAACTGGTACACTTTTGGACCACTGGTACGTCCAGATGCATCTGTGAGCGGTCTTACGTCTCTATCCTAGCAAACCATGTGAATCTGTTCTTCGTGAGAATGCACACACAGGGCAACGAACTCATCCAGAAGAACAGTGCGCCCCGCCACAGAGCCGTGATACCTAGAACATGGTTAGAAGAGCATTCCAAATAAATGCCCAACCCGGGATGGCCTTTTCGTTCACGAGACATGAACCCAGTCGAGAAACTTTAGGATTCTGTCCGTTTGGGCTTTTGATCCTCCACCTAGGAATGCCACGGAATTATATACAGCGTTGCAGCAGGGACGAATGGAGATACCAGCAGGACGTTGTGACCTAGTGGGCTCAATATATCGTTGTTTGATTGCCCTTTTCTAGGCGAAAGGTGATCCTATCTGTTATTAGATAAGTATACCATGATTTATGTCAACTCATAATACATTCTAGACTGTTTTTATTTCCAATATCAACCAATCGCTTCGCCGAAGAATTCAAGACCTTGTAGGTCGTGGTGAATCAGTAGGTACCTGAATATTAGAGGAGCTTTTTTTCTACATCCAGTCCTGCGAAACCGTGGGTCGTCTTATATTCGCGTAATAGAAACAAAACTTCGTAGGTATCAATTTAGTTGCATGTAATAGAGTCTAAAGAAATTGACTCATTGATTCTTATACTACAATATTGTAATTAAATTTTTATATCATATCTGGTGTTTTAACATAACTTCCTAACGAAGGAAAAGATATCCTTTTTTTCTTATTTCGATTGCAGAATTAAGTTGGTGTGTATACGTAAGTCTAATGCATTTTTCCTTTGTGGGGGTCATCTAATATTTGGGTAAATATGGTAGTTATTTTTCTACTTAAATGACCACCACAAATGCAAGAGTTTGTTTTTAATGAAAATTACATTAATGGTAGATTTTCTAAATAGGAAAAATTTAATAATTAATTGATACTGCATAAGTAGAGGGAGTTATAATGTGCTTTAGAAGGTTTCCTATGAAGGAGTCATATGCACAGAAGTTTAATCCTATCAAGGAAATATGGATACGTGGTGAAGTTTTAATCTGTTAATTGATTCATTTTGTGCAATAAGCTCTCTGCGACTGTTCCAACGAATTTTTTATAATATACAAATGGCACCAGCAGATTTTGAAACATCCTTTAATAAATGTTTGCTCTCGTTTAGAATAAATTTTCTTTACCCTTTATCCTTTTTAATCTTCATTTTTAAATTTCCACAAAACGAAGTCGCATGAGAATAAAACCATTTTCTTTTTCCGCTGAGGATACATATCTTTCGTTTTATTTAAAACGCAAAACTTTTTCTTGAATGAATTATTAATTCCACTCAGCTTTTGTGTTTTTTTAATTGATGATTATTGCAATCGGGAGTGCAAAAAAAAAATAATGAGAAAAGCTGAATAAAGGGAAATCTTAGTTAAATTCAGTGTCACCAGATATACATCCAGGAACGTGGTATATTGAATTATAAATGTGATTTAATTTACACAAAAACTCTACAATGCGTATATGCTGTAAGTATTCAGGATTCATATGTGTATTCCCTGCCAGTGCTATGTGTGCGACATTCACAGTGTACACAAAAAGTACAGAGAAACTTCATCTTGTCTTCCTTTTCGCCGCTTTTAAATGTTAGGATGTCAGATCCACTATGGGTTTAACTAACAAATAAATCCACCTTTCTTCATATTCCTTGTCTATCTAGTGTTCTCATCCTTGCAGCTGCACATCTCAATTTCCTTCTTAAAGCCCCAAACTATTGCTAGTTTGTTTCGGGTTTTAACTACCATAATGCGCAACTCAAAGTAATGTAAGGTACATTATGTCCCAAATCGGGAGTCATTGGTTCCATGGACGGGAAAGAGCCATTTCCGTGAGACACGCACCCCACACATGCCTCATTGAGGACTTGAGCCTGGGTCCAGTCGGATTAACAGTCAGAAACCAACGCATGGACCACTGCGCCACCTGAACGGCATAGAATTCCCAGTCACCAACATGGCGCTGTTTTCTCGAAGACCTATGGGTTCAACTTTTGTCTACTCTGAAAGTTTGAAGTTATCCACATATAGTACTTTCTCTTTTTGCCCCACTACCACGTGAATTTCAAAAACGTGTAATATATGCCTGTGTGGAACACAAACTAAATTATCATGAGCGTCACATTTTCTGCGACGTTCATTTTTCTAAAATCCTTACTGACATTTGTAACACAATGGTACAAATGTTATTAACATATTTTAGAATGTTGCTCCGAAATCTGAAATTGGGTATCCCTATGAGTAGAATTCAATGCATGTTGTGGTATGAAAATAAGCAAATTAATAAGTCAAATGAAGTGGAATGGAATTTTGTTTTGCAAAGTGGTGTTTGAGTTCTCACATTGCTTTCTCTTCGTCCATATGCTGCTACTAATGAACAACAAAAAAACAAAAGATTTCAATTTGCTAATTATTTTATTAAGTGAATCAACTCATTTTCCAAGAATCACTTGTCAGTTGCAAACCGTTGCTTTTACTAAGTTCGATTGTCGTCCTCCGCACTGAAAAAAAACTTCCTTTTTAGCCCCTAGCTTTTCACTGATACTTACTAGGATTCTTTAGTATTTTGTTTGTATGAAATACAAATCACTGAATAAACTAGACTGAAAAACCCTTCAAATACTTTGAAGACAACGTGCGCTGTTAACTAGCTTAAGAAGTGAGAATACGGCATGCTTAAGAGGTAGTACATGAAACAATGTCTTTACAGAATCCCCCTTAAATATACGTAGAACTCTTCCCATATCCAACTAAATTCCCTTTTAGTGCTTAATGGTCAGGTGTCCCAAAACTATCAGATTAAGGACCATGTCATGGGCATCAAGTGGGAATCAGTAAGCTTTTTAAATCGAAAAACCGAAATGATACCGACTGTTCAGTAACGTAAAATAGTGAAAACATTCATCCTACTCACACGTATTCGAAAACACACTCTTTCCGAAAAGAAAGAAAGAAGCAGCCCGAGAAAGTCTTTCAATCCTGATGGAACACTGCAGGCAAGCACCTCAGGGACGAATATGCGAATGATTAAAGAATAACGACCAATGAGAAAGTCCTTCAATCCTGATGGAACACTGCAGGCATGTACTCAGGGACGAATATGCGAATGATTAAGGAATAACGACCAATGACTAAATACTGGCACTCCACAACGTATAGGATCCGCCCATGCAGTACGGAATATCAAGAGCAACACTCGCACGCAGGACCACTGTGAGAGTGGACTGCGATTACTTTAACCTTTACGGACAATGAGGATGCCTGGACGTTGCATACCTGCACAATACGAGTAGTTGTGTGAGACTGAGAGAAGATGTATACTTTGACTGAGAGAGAGCAGTTGGTCAAATCGCCATACCGCCAGGCATTACACTGGAGGAGACCTACATTCTGGGACCACATTACAGGAGACCACTCCACCTCCTAATAGTGACCAGCGTCCGTCGCTGGCACCGGTTGCTGTGGTCTAGGGCCCGATCAACGCGGAATAGTGCCCAGTTGCGTCGTGGTGTCTTCAATGATGAGTGACGGTTTGAAGTCTGCGCCGATGACCAGCACATATGTGTCTGTAGATGAGCCGGCCAGTGTTCGGATCCTGCCTTTAGCGTGAAACGGCAAGCGGCTCACACATCGTGAGTGACTGTCTGCGAAGCCATTTCCTACGATAGCCGGACACCCTTGGTAGTCCTCCGTTCCGTATTACTCCCTCGTCTCAACGGTACGTCGACGACATTCTACGACCTGTTGTGCTGCCATTCGTGTCGCAGAATCACAGAGTTCTTTTTACACAGGATGATACTCAACCATACTCGGCGCGACTCTCCCAGGCCTCCATCCATAATGCTGATACCCTTCCATGGCCATCCCGATCGCCCAACCTCTCACCGATCGAACATATTTGGGACATGATAGGACTCCACCTACTCGCAACCCGGAATGTACGCGCACTGGTACGCAATTTGGACACCATCTGTCACGCTATACCTCAGTACAGTATCTGTAAACTGCATGCGTATGTGCCACGTGGGGGATCCGCTTGTATGTGAGCCAGATTTGATGTTACAACGTACTTAATTGTTTCACTCGTGTAGCTGTTTTATTTGTATAAATGGCCTAAATTCTCTTGAATTGCAATAATTTCCTTTCGCATGGATGTACATTGCAATTTTCATCTGGATTGTAAGATTTCTTCTGGGTTCTTTGGGGGTTTTTTTTAGTTTTTTTTTTAACCAATAATAATTTTCCTCATTCCGCATGGAGCCATAAGTGCCTATATTTAGCGTATCAGTCTTCTTTAATCTTTCTACAATAATATATTATTTGCCGTCAAATGCGGGAAAGATAAATATTTGGTATCTACGTTCTTTACCGGAAAACGAAATTTTGTAAAGTTCAGGAATTGCAGCTATTTATGCGTGTCTATGCACTGTAAAGAAAGTGATTTACTTCACTGAAGTACAGGTTTATCTAAAACTAACATTACTGTCTGCAGTCATTAATTATTAGAAAGTTATGAACGATTTCGTCATTGCTGTGGCACAACCAGTTGGGTTAAATTACTTTTGGAACACACACATACACACACATACACACACGCGTACGTACGTGCATATATTTACCCTCAATTGACAAAATATTAGAGATACCCTCACAACAGAGTGTTGGTCCTCCTCCAACGCGAAAAACAGGCTGTACACACCAAGCTGAAGCATTGAGTATGCAGCAGGAGGGTTACTTGAGGGAATGCCACCCATGCCTGTTGCAGCGTTGTCCACAACTCCGCCTGAGACATCTGTCCAGGATCCATGGATCCGATGTACCGCTTCGCGGAGTCCCATAGAGCAGAAATACTCATCCGAGTTTGGATGGTTCCAAACTCGGATGAGTATTTCTGGAGCCATGGTGGGGGGTGGTTGAAACCCGGTAGGGAGGCGCATTTCCGTGCCGAAACAAACCATCGGCAGCAGGATGCACGAACGTCGTGAAAGCGTGTAGGTGATCAAACAGCACATGCTGGTAGCAAGCAGTGTCCAGGGTATGTCTCTCCAGACACACTAAGCGGCCTAATGTGTCCCATGAAAAGGCTCCCCAAACCATCACACAGTCACCACCGCCTTGAACAGGGCCGACGGCGCCGTGGCCCCATGATGTCGACGTAACACCCGCACTCGTGCGGACAACTCGGTACAACGGAAAGCGGGATTCCTCTGACCACACAATGCGGCGTCAGTCTGCGAAAGTCCAACGTATGATGTTATCGGCACCAGGCAAGGCTTAATGTCCGATGCCGAGAAGTCAAGACAGCGGCGCACGTGACCAGTTTATGCAGCGTGAGCCCTACCGCTCGCTCGTTGACGCTGCTTGGCCCTCCAACACTTAACTTGGATGGAATTCGCACCGCTGTTACCAAGCGGCCGGTCTGTACTGGCCTGGATAGTTTAAGTCGATCGCAGTCATTAATAACCTGTGGTCGGCCACCGCTTTCTCTTTCGACGCTGGCACGTCCATCGATAGTATACTCGCGAAACACTCTTGATACAGGTTCCCTCGTGAAACCTAGGGTTCTTACCACTTTGGTGATAGAACGACTCATCTGTCTTTTACCGACAGAGCGTCCACAATCTGAGTAGCTCAAGATCATCCTGTTTCCCTATGTTCGTCTATTGCTGTACACTAATGAGAAGCGCTGCTGTCTGAATATTCATCTCCTGCGTTAGGTTTGGGTCTGTTCCACTGTGTGAGGGGGATGCCCATGTCAACTGCCCATCACCCCTATCTCTAATGTTTTGTCTATTGCGTTTATACGCTATATTAACAAAAGTCACCGGACATACATTCAAAAGCAAATGAAGTGATCCACTGCGTTGTTATGATGCGCGGTACAGCTGCAAACGGTATAAAAGCAAGCTGCGATCATATTGCACTATGAGGCTGAGTGAAAATGTCGCAGCGGGACGGAACTGACTCTGAGAAAAGAAAGGTTGTTGGTTGTTATATTTGTGGGTTGTCCATAAGAGAAACCGCGAGGCGTTTAAACACACCCAAGTCAACTGTTTTGGATGTACTGAATAAGTGGAAGACACATGGCGTGGCTGAAGCAGCATAACGTATCGGCAGACTAAAGAAAATCAGTGATAGAGGACGTTGAAACCTCAGGATAGTCACCTCAGGATAGTCGTTACAGCTAATCGACGGAGTGCTACAAAAGACATAAGTGTACAGGTGAGTAAAAATGCTGGAATCTCGGAATGTACTCGTAACAATCGCAGATGACTTTGTTCCATGGGTTTCCGTGGTCGTGAGGCTGCTCATAAGCCTTTCATCCCACCGCTTTCTCTTTCGACGCTGGCACGCTACTCGTCATTTAGCATGGATTGAAGATTATTTACCGTGGACCGCAGATCAATGGAAACGGGTCCTATGGACTGATGAATCCATATCCATCAGTCTGATGGACGTGTGTGGACATGGCTGCAGCAGAGGGAACGGTATTTGCCACAGTGTACTGTTCCTACTGTCAAGGTTGGAGCTGGTTGTGTACTCGTGTGGGGGTGTTTGCCGTGGTATGGTCCCAACCCATTGGTTATCGTGGACTAACCTGTTAACCAACACGTCTGCCTCGATATTCTGGACAATTATGCCCTACCAACCCTGTGGCAACAGTATGGAACCGAGCCTTGTTGGTACCTGCAAGATAATGCGCCGAGCCATAAAGCAAGGACTGTTACGGCGTGGTTTGACGATAATTCCGTATCGTGTGTGCACTGACCAGCACAGAGCCCTGATCTTAATCCCATAGAGCACCTAAGGGACGAATTAAAGCGCCGCATAAGAAGTTTGGAACCAAGGCCTACTTCTAAGCAACAGTTAGCGGCGGCATTATGTACTGAATGGAAGCGCATACCAATCGCTGTATCCCAAAACCTTGTCGAAAGCATATCTCGAATAGTCAGTGCATGAATTAAGGCCAAAGGTGGACCGACACCGTACTAATGTATGTCAATAAATGCTATGTTGTGTTTCTCTTCTAGGTGTCCGGTAACTTTTGCCAATATAGTGTATAATGGACTGAGTATATAGAAAGCATAAAAGGATGTGCAATGCTTTCTGAAAAATTTAGGATTTTTTTACCGATTCACGGGACAATTATAGAAATGAGCGAAGTATGCATTTACCTTGGGCAACCGATATGAAGCTTGGGACAAAAATAAATTAATAGACGTATGAAACTTAACTTGAAGCATTGTGAAGAATTAGTAGGTTGGGAAGAAACATTTACCATTTCGCCTTAAAAGAAGTGATCTTAATCAATGCAAGCTTAAAGTTCTTACTTTTGGATTAGAAATATGGACTTTAAAAGAGTACACTGAGACTGCAAACTATGGAAGGAATCGCGGTGCATGCTTGCCATACCCGTAAAGGGTAAGAAGAGGAACTCATGGATCAGGAGCATGCCAGGAGCTGACATCATTATCAAGGTAAATTCCCTAAAATGGATGGATAAGATTCAGAAGCGTGACATGGAGAAGGCTGGCTCAAGAAAGAGAGAGAGTTGAGGAAGAAATTTGGGAAGCCCTTCACCCGGCAATATATTGATAATGGTTGACAATGATGATGGTGATAAATATTTTATATATACACACACACATATCATGTGACGTGTACCTCTAAATGACATTCCTTTTGAGTTCTGTTTTCTTTTGAAAATTTAGTTACTTCTTAGATGAACGTTTTTTCACTGAACACCACATTATTTACCCGAAACAGCTTTTATAATTTGGCAACATTGACAGTGTGTCAGCAAAAAAAAAAAAAATGATGAGATTATGGATGCATTTAGTGGAGTTGTAGAGATTTCGAGAATTGCAAGTAAATTGTTGAACATTGATATTGCGAAATATACAAAACTTGTTGATATATATGCGCAAAGCAAATAAGTGTCATTTCAACACGTTCAGTGTTTCGCATCAATAAAAGCAGATGTGTCTTTTTTACGTTGAGTAATTGCTGAGTTCAAGAATTGTGCATCGGATAAATCTAAAATATCTGGTGAAATTAAAGAAAACTCCAATCGAATCATTTCGTATTTTAATTGAGGTGTACCGAGAAGAATGCTTGCCACGTGCCCTTGTTTATGCGTAGTGCAAGAGGTTCAGTGGAGGCCGGATAGGGTATTGAAGACGGCGGACGTCCGGGAAGTCCCAAGCACTTCAAACATCGTATACAAGGTGGACAAAATCGACGCAGTTGTTCGAAATGATCGGTGACTGAGTATTGGAATGATAGAAGACATGGTAAATCGATAAATGGCAAATTTTACAGGAAAATGTGAACATGAAAGAAGTTTGTGCCAAGATGTTTTGAAGCTTCTCACTCCTGAACAAATAGAAAATCGTAAGCGAATATATTCAGGGATAAATTAAAACGAATTCCGATCTTTTAGGAACTTATCACTTATGACGAAACCTGGATCTTCCAAATCGACCCTGAAACGAGAAAGCAGTCGATGCGTTTTAAAACACTGACGTCACCAAGGATGGAGAAAGCACGGCAAATCAAGTTCAATGCCATTGCTTTCTTTGACATCAAAAGGTATAATTTTGACAGAGTACGCTTCCATTGGAGCAACAGTGAACCAGCTTTACGACAAAGCAAGTTCAATGCCATGGCTTTCTTTGACATCAAAAGGTATAATTTTGATAGAGTAGGCTTCCATTGGAGCAACAGTGAACCAGCTTTACGACAAACAAATTCTGGTGAATTTGAGAGAACGAGTCAAGAGACCAGAACTGTGAAAAAATGGTTTCATCCTTCACTATAAATGGCTTCACAACTCTCTAGATTTGGCTCCGTGCAGCGTTTTCCTTTTCCCTAGTCAAATCTGCAATCGTGGGGACCCGATTTGAGTCCGTTACTGTAGTAAAGAATAGAACGATCAAGCTTCGCAAAGGGACCACACCAGAGGAGATACAACCCTGCTATTCTCCGTGGAAGAACAGAATGCAGCGGTGTGTTAGTGGGGAAGGGGAGCATATTGACGCGATAAGATATTGAAATGTAAGTTGCTTTTTTAACTAAAGTAATAGCGTAAATATCGTTATTTAATATAATAGTCATGTTTCGTATCTGCGCTTTGAAAGGTCAAACCACCAAAAGAACACCTGAGTTATTTCCAAAAAAAATATTTGGGTGTCCATTATTTTGAAAAAATATCACGATTTTGCGTAGTAGAAATTCTGTGTTAGTAGGATCGCATCATTATGTGTCCTGTGTTATAGACTGGAAACTAGACAAATTAAAATTTAAATTGAAATTCTGTACCAGATATCGTCTCGTGGGAATTAAAACCCTTTAATTGACTAGAACGAATTACTTGGAAGCTTTGCTGAAATCAGTTCTAACGACTAAATTTGCTGTCCAAAATGCGGGCAGAGTTCGGCTTTAATGCATGAACCTGCGGATCGTTCTTTTCCCCATAGCTTTGTTATTTAAAATGACCATTTAGGATGATGATTGATGATAATCCCGTTCTACTGATTACCCGCTAAAAGTGCGACAACAGTGTCGAGGAACTTAAAAAGAAGATAGATATTTGGGTCAATTTTATCAATCCAGTGTCACGATGCCCATGTCAGGGGTTCTAGTCATTTTGAAAGAAGTCTTCGGACACGAAAATCAGAGGATAAAGAACTTGAAATGTGCGCTTACCACGCGTTAATAGTTTAAGACTAGCACTGCTAACATCAGAAGAGAGTGAAATGTTCACATAGCGGCTGCGTTTTGCATGGTTTTCGTATAGCCCGGTTGTAATGTGAATATCTCTACTTTGGATAACATTGGTTCAGGTACATGTGCCCCTTAAGATAAACACAAGATCCCAAGTTGAGCAAAGCTTTTGTTCTGAAAACGGACCATTACAAGGGGGTGTTACAATTTTGCAAACCTAAGATATTAGCTTAATCGAAAACTTAAGAAGGACTGCTCTTAAAAGTAGGAAAAAGCATGCGATATTTTCTGGGTGGGATGAATCTATCGGAGAGGATCAGTCCATTTTTAATGTAAGAGTATATGGTTACAAAAAGTTAGAGATATTGCATGAAATGAAGGACGTATGTCTCAGACTCAAGTAACACACACTAAAACAACAGTGAATCTACGGAACAAACGATAAAGAGCGCGTTTACGAAAACAATGTAATCTTCAATTTTCTGCACAAAATAAGTTAAAACTACAATGTAGACAAAATGTTAAATTTACAAAATGTTCATACTTCTGCATTTCAGTAGCCGGTAATATCATCTGCGTGTTAAAGAACGTCTTGACGCCTACGAGGTATACTGGCACTGACATTGTTCATGAATGTCTAAGGCAGCTCGTCCCATATTACAAGGAACGCGTTTCGGAAGTCTGCCAGTCAGTATGCTGAGGTACGGAACGTGAGCATCCAAGTGTCACTGTGCAGCGTCCCAAATGCCCTCAATAGGATTCAAATCAGGAGACCTCGGAGACAGCTGTAACGATTCAACCGCATGAATTCCCAGCTCCGCAAGCACGCTTCTGACCCACTGACTACTTGCAATATCATCCAGAAAACCGAATGAAAATCAAATAACAGCGTGAAACAGTATCACAGTGGGCAGAATGAACTCGTTTCTGTACATTAAAGAATTCATGTTGCCTTGACAAACATACAAGTAAGTACGGCCATTAAAACATATTCTTGCCCAGACCAGAACTGACTACCGCTGGTAATGGTGGACGGACTGAATATAGTGTGGTTGTATTCGTGTGCCGGATCTCCTCCACACGTGTCTTTGTCGAGTTTCAAGATAAAGAGCGAAACGGGATTAGTCAGATACATATTTAACGATGGTGAGCTGATGTCAATGCTATGCACTTCAGACGTTTACTCACGTTAAGACGGTTTCGTGATCTTTGGGTACATACTGTGACACCAGAAGCAGCTCGAAGTGATTCCCGGTGTTGGCTGCTGGTAATACTAGACCTTCTCCGAGAACTTACAGGTAGCGACCTTGCCTCCTGGTGGTTACCTTCGGACCAGCACTCCTAGGTCGATCTACACATTTCAATGTGAAATCTTGTGTGCATAGAAATAATTAGAAATTCTGTGTGTATCCGACTTACTACACTTTGCGAAACTCCTAAAGCAGCAGCCACGTCGATCTGCAGTACACTTGCCTGTAACATGCCAACAGTCCTATTTCTGTTGACAATGCTTAAACGTCGTCTGGACTTCATTTCAGACTAATCCCACACTGAAGGCAATACATTCAGCAAATTTCTAGACCAAGTAATGAAACGACCCATATTTTGATTTCGCTCAGGACACTTTTATCGGAGCTTGCATGCAACGTGCTGCATTGCCATGATGCTAATTTATATATGACGTAGCTATCAAAGCCGATAACCGATCTCCAGTAATCGCTAAATTTTCATATCACCACGTTTTTCCTTCGAAACCGCAATATCTCTAACTTTTTGTTATCAGTATTTAAGTAGCATTACTTTTTTCATTCAAAATGAAAACTGCAATTTAAGATCAAAACTACCCAGCAAAAACAGTCTTGATGGGTCAGCACTGCCAGCGGTGGCCTAGCACTATGTTGCATTCGCTCAATCGTCAATAAAATGTCCCGGCGGATACCACATGGCCAGCAGTTCGGGCCAGCAGCGGGCCAACAGTGGCACCCCAATCAATTGTCATATCCCAGAATAGGTCCATTGGTTATCCATCGCAGGCAGTAGCTGCTACCAGTGACCCTTCAGCAGCCCTGCAAGCACGTGCCATAAGTGATGGCTAGGCTAATGTGCTCCGCTAATTTGCCGGCAGTGGCAGCCGGCAATCACGTGACGTAACTGATGGCTTGCCGAATATTGTCTGCCAAGATCCCAGTACTAGCCATAAAAAATAAATAAGTAAATAAAGGATAACCGCTTTTTTCTAAAGCTACAACTACTTTCTTTTTTCGCCTTACAGTACTGCGTTGGGGAAATTTTCTCAACAGGTCCTGGAAAACGCCCGTTTGGATATCGGTGGAAACGAACTAAAGATTGTCTGCGTAGGAAGCGGACGCTCTACCAACGGGACTGATTTGCAACACACGGGCGTTTGCTTGAAGTTGAGCATCTTTCCTGCGGAGTGTGTAACGAATGGTTCTCTTTTTAATTTTAAAATATGGCGAGGAATTTTTCATTATGTCAGTTTCATATAATTCATAAATTTATTTTTTCAACGTAACGATTTCTTTTTACCTTATGGTACACGTTTTCAACGAGTGTACCAACTTAAAGGCGCTTTCCAGAGTTCTGTGCTGTCCTTGTCTTAAAAGGAGATTGTTTATTTGATATATTTACCCGTTCATGTCACATGCTGTTACATTTTAAACGTTGTATCTTTCCTTTGCCCTGGCAGAAGCTACATTTGTTTTATAGAGGAAAAATATTTTATTTTACTTCTCGTTATTTTTAGAAATGAATTCTCCCAGTCTTATGTATTCAACCCACGGATAAGTACATTATACTTTCCTTTTTTTTTTTCAAATACTTGACGCGTACAATTCTTTTTTTTTCCCCAACATAACGTTTTTTCAATGTTTTTCCGATACCTTTGTGTCCAGCGGTTTAGCGTATGTTAAAACAAAAGGTTACACAGAAAGTATTTCTTGCTATTCATGGGAATGGAGTGGGTGTATTTCATGGCTGTAATCTAGTATTTCATGGCTTAATCTGATATCTTCGTCGACGTGGCACTTCATTATAGGAAATTAATTCGCCTCTCTCTGTTTTGTTTTTCTTAACATCCACCAAAATAGCACAACGGCGATAGCGTCGTTTTCAACTAACTAGTACCACAAGAGACACAACAGGATGTTTTGCTTCTACGTAAGCGCAGTCTCGTTGCTTCCACCTGGTGTTGGGTTTGCATTAGGTGCCAGCTATGGGTCACGAGTGGCACTTGCTTTGAGGCCCGCAACTCACGACGATGCTGCAGGGCCATCAATGGTTGCCAACTGATGGCGCTGCCACCAACGAACCGGTACCGTGCCGTGAGCGGCAGATTTCAGCCAAGAGTGACCCATCACTGTCAGCTGGTGGCCAGCAGTTTCCCAACACTTGTGTTTTACCTGGGTGTACTTTATGTTATAGAACTTTAAATATATCTGTTCTCTTAGTGTTGACCCCAGAGGAATAATAAAGTGTGTTTCTTGAAAGCCATAGCCTATTTTAAGCATAGACATGACATTTTGTTAACTAAGTTTTTAAATTTAGAAATTTTGCAGGATTTTGTGCATCGGCTGATTAGGTATCTTTTTTTTTTAACCCCGTACCTTTTTGAAATCTTTACGTTTAGATCAAGACCTTATATGGTATTTAATATCTAGAACATATGAAATTTTTATCTTTTAAGATAGAACATTCTCCCGTTATATTCTTAGATACTTTCGTACAACATATGGCACCTATCGTTTATTAAAATCTTGAATATCGGTTATAACATCTACAAATCTCAAATTTATTAAGCTTTTAAGCACTGTCGACAAAACAAACAAAATAGTTTTAAACATGAATATAAACCAACGAAATGAAGTTTTTTTTTGTACTTCATGCGTTTAAGCATTTAGAATTGGTCAGAAAATTGGAGAAAATTAGATTCTAATGTAGGATACCGCAGGTTCTTTTTGATACAGTACCAGTGCTCTCTGTCGCACAGACAAATTTCTCGTCTACCAGAATAGCTGCACCTTAGTTTTAATACTAAGGAAGCAAAGCAGAAAAACGAGAAACAAAGCAGTTCCCTCCTTAGGGATCACCTCATTTTACAGTTTTGTCGCGGAAAACTAACTGAAGCGCAAATTATGGAACGCTTCTCTTTCAGCTTCGTGAAAAGGAAACACAAAGCATCCAATTTTTGATATTGCTCATTATGTTCGGTTCAAAAGGATACAGCGAAACAAAAGAATTTCATTTGCTTTGAATCGAGGCAGACAGTTTGTTTTGTGAACTCTGTGTTGCATCCCATGTTCTTTCGCACTTTCGTTCTATATTTCTGACTGTTCATTTAAAATTCAAAGAAATAGGGCTTCATTTTTAAGCAACTGCATTGTTTAAAAGTGCCGGGTGAGAAAAATGAGTGATACTGAAATATATGGTACTCTCGTGCCGTCCTATAAGAAAAATTCAGTGAATAAAAAAATCGATTTTTCTAAACCGCTTAGTATGAAATGCAGCAAGATAGGGAGAACTTTTACGACTGCAAACTTGCATTTTACGATCTTTCATTATTAAATTCTTCATCGCAGACACGATCCTACTGCATGGTGTACATCCATTATTCTTTGTCTTCATTACGCGCCAGACTTTTCTTTTGTCCTTTACTTTATTGTTATTTTTTCATAGGAATACACTAGTATCAAAGTTAGAGAATTAGCATCTACTTCTGGGTAGAAGCCTTTAAATTTAATAAATCTGTTCTCACACAGTTTACGTTTAGGTATGTAGACTGGACATACGAAAACTATTAGGAAACTGCTACCGAATAAGTACACTGAAGAGCAAATGAATCAGAGATACCTGTCTAGTAACGTGTAGCACCACCTTTCGCCTGATGACTGCGGCGATTCGTCTCGACGGGGACTCGACAAAACACCGGAAGCGTTTGGAAGCCATACGGATCCACGACCCCTGAACAAGCTCCCACAGTTAACGAAGATTTGATGGAGGGGGGTCAGAGCCTCGAACATCTCTCTCGATGGCATCCCAGATGTGCTCGATGAGATTAAGGTCATGTGGTCTAGCTGGCCAAGGAAGCGAGGTCACGTCGGTGAAGTGTTCATCTAACCATTCGGATACAATTGGACAGCGATGGCACGGCGCATTGTCTTGTTGCAAGATGAGGTCCCCAGTGGGATGTTGAACACGCACAAACGAACGGGAGCAATTGGTCGTCCAGGATATCCCGGTAACGTTGACCTGTGAGGGATGATGTCACACGTACTAGGGGTCCCATTTCAGTCCACGTAAACAGTCCTCAGACAAAAATGCCACCCCCACCAGCTTGAAGAGTACCCTACTGGTAAGAAGGTTCCATCGCTTCATGTGGTTTGCGCCGTACTCGTATCCTGTACCAACGTGAATCTCGACTCACGAAACATTTTACAACATGTCTAGGGTCCAGTGGCGATGTTCCCGCACTCATGCTAATCTTTACACCCTGTGATGTGCGGTCAGCAGTGGTACCCTCTTGGGACGATGGCTTCTGTACCACATAGCGAGGAGATGGTTCTGGATGGTGTGGCTGCTTACACGGTTTTGTGCACCAGCATTAAATTGCCGAGTGATGTCTTGCACTGTGGCCCGTCTATTCGCTGCTACAATGCGAGCTAGCCGACGATGACCCGCTCATCCACACGCTGTTTTCCACGGCAGTTGGTCCTTGCAGAGATGGTTTTACCGGATTCGATGTACTCACGGTGTACCCGTGACACAGTGGCTCGTGAAAATCCCAGTGCCTGCAGGACTTCCGAGATGAAGTGACACATTCGTCGAGCCCTGACAATTTGCCCAGCTGTCTGGTCTTACCCATACTGCCTTCGACTCTTACCGATTCCCATCGCATCACTCCTCATATTGTCGGATCGCTGCACACGTTATGTCGTTTCCGGTTACAGGGCCGCCCACAGCGCTACATTTGCATAACGCCAGCTGTCTCTAATTCAATTGCTCTTCAGTGTATATATATATAAATCAACCGTCCTAATATATATATATAAAACAACCGTTTTAATATATATATATATATATTATAAAACAACCGTCCTAGGACGGTTGTTTTAAAGCTTTAAATGAATATTACTATATAGGGGATGTTGTCCTTACTGGGACGGTGTGAAATTCTTAATTAAAGCAGACTGAAGACTAATCAAATAGACGCCAGATTTGTGTAAGGAAACATAGTAAAAAGTGATTCGTATAAGAGCTAAAAATTATATACTATTCATTTTAGTTTTTCAAAGACCTCGCGTTTTCAAAGATAACATTCCGTGAAAACTATTTGCTGTTGTTTAACAATTTTCTTTGTAGTCCAGTTGTTCTCGTGTTCCTTTCTAAATACAATTAACTGCACGCAGAGAAGTGAAAACTTGCCACCCCGGTGGCGAAGTGATCAAAGCCCTGGCTTATGATCATTCGTCCGTTAAGGGCCCAGGTTCAAATCCTGGTGAAGCATGGGTATTGCGGCACTGGCTCTCTCCCTTCCCTTTCAGCCAGTGACCCTAAATTAGGCACGGGCAACTGCTTATAGCCCATTGAGTTGCTCCCGGTGGTCGTTAAGCCTTCAATAAAAAAAGTGCAAACCTCGACGTTAATGTGCCCGCCGTATTTTAGAAGAAGATGCGGATTGTGGAGCACAACCAATCTGTTGTCCCTTGCCGTTCCTCGTACTTCACCTGTGACGCCTAAGCGTCTACCATACAACAGATAGCCATTCACATTCTGTGCCGTTTCCTTTTGAAATTGCTTGGAAAACATTTTTTTTGCACTTTCCACCTTCTACACAGGGTGCTCCATGATACCACATGATCCAAGCATCTTGGATTGTTGATGTCACATGGTCCATGCATCACGCGGCTGCTGAAAGCTCAGCACACAAAAATTGATCGATACGTTCAGTAGTTAAAAACTTGTTTTCGGCTCGTACAACAGTTAAAATGTGAGCATTTGGCAGTCCTTGCTTTTGAAACTCAATCGTGTAGATATGAGCTGTCAATTTCTCAAAACATCATGAACTGTCTGATCTTCCATGAGTGATTTCAACTTCAACTTGTAAGTAAGCCCGTTGGGACATAGTTTGCAAAATATATGATATTGTGGCATATTTGATTTTGTTTCCTCTCGGCATCAAGAGATTGCGCCAAAGTGGAGACGTTGCGGTGATGTCAAGCGTTCTAGAGAGATATTGACAGATATCTAGCTGTTTATATGTGTATTTGAATAAAGATGTTATCGAAACTTAGAGTGCTAAGAAATCATTTATTTCAACTCATTTCTCTCGAAAACATTAGTGGCCCAATTAATTTTATTTGTAATAAAAACACTTTTCATGGGATTTATATTTGTGAATGGTTCACACAAAACTTTAAGTGATTTCGTACGTTTAACTGTAATTTTCGAAACAGTTTTCGCATGCTGAAAAACGTGTTCTATTCCGTACGTATGATAAACAATTGCATTAATGTATGCTTTGGATAGACCACAAAATTTCTATGACGAAACGATATTTTCAGTGAATGCTACTAGAACTTTGATTATAATTTCTGCTTTACCTATGATTAACGCAAAGGCAATCTTTTATAAATTCTTCAAATCGACGATCACATGCTAAAAAGCAATTTATTTTCAACTGTATGGATTTTATGACTAATAAAAAGGACATGAAATTTTATAACAAATTTTAATTAGAAAATCATTTTGACATTAGTGCTTCTCATTAACAGTGATGCATCCTCGAATGATCAGCCTCTTTAATATATTTAGTGACTGCTAGCTCCAAGTTTCTATCCGTACCAGATGTCGGGTAAAATTTTACATTCGAAATGTCTCTGCCCAATATTTTGACATGCTTGTGTAGTTACGAACACGAGTTCCGAAATTTCCCCAAGCTGACACTTTGAAGACTGCAAGAAGTTCTACTATAACGCCGAAATTCGACAACGTTTTAGACAGTTAATATGGGAGACATATAATAGCATCCAAAGACCGAGTGATCAAGCTTCAGAAAAATAAAATGAAATGAAATAAAAATATGAAAGTGGAAAAAAGCATCGCTCCTTCAAAGATTAAATTTCCATATGCTTAATTGCGTTCATCTGATGTTTGGTTAATCGTGTATCACAGAAATCGTAGTTTTGGTGCTGTCCTTGCGTACGTCCAAAACTGAGACTGCATATCTCAGGTTACTTCCGTAATAGTCCCTTTTCTGCCATTCGAGTCCTAGGCAAACTAACTATGCAAAAAGTGAAATGATGTGTTAGATTGAATGCTGTGATGTACGATTTAAAGTGGCCAGTATCGCAACAATTTATGTAAAGTAAACGAACATCATCTCGGGAACAAGAGCACATGATAATCTTCTCACTTTGTCTCAGTGCCTTGGCAGGACCCCTCACTTGGCTGCGACGCTAATCTGTAGAACATATTACCTGCATTTATTTTGTCCTATTTTGAGATGTAATCAACCCTATGAGCATTTAAGGCTATAGTTGGTTGCTCATAGTTAATTTTGGACCATTGGTTCCAGGGAGAAAAGAAAGCCAGCGCAGTAGTGCAGAAGTACTAGGGTTCCGTGGAAATAACAACCATGTTATTTTGCAACCTTTCTGGCAGAACATCAGTTACCTGTTTTAACCTCCTAAAAAAAGTACCTGTTAATTTGAACAACAGATGGAGCTACGTATGCTATTTCTATCGCTTCACTCGCTGCCGGTCCTGTAGCGTTCATGATTACAGAATCACAGTGAAAGTTGACCATTTGGTGGTCCCAGTGGACGTGTGTTCAGGCGCGTAGGTTCTTAAGTAGTAGCGGGAGTCCCAGCCGAGACATGGACTGCATTGGCAAAATGGTAGATGGGATAAGTTGGTCCGTACTGTTTTTTAGTAAAGAAAACGCATTGTTCTCTGCTATAAAAAATGAAACTAGAGAATACCCAGAAATATTTTTCTTTCAAAACAGTCTTTTCAACATTTAAAACTTTTCAAGAGTCTCGTTAACAAATACACCCCGATGCCTTGCTTACTGCCTTAAATCGGCTTTGCTCTTAGACACAGTTTAAAGAATTTGAACGGAAACGTTCCCTAACACACTTTCAGAAAGCAGAATTCCTATGGGTCCATGTAAATGCATCAGCTTTTAGCAGAAAGCTTTAATAAAATGACAATGCATGAACTGAGAATAAATGAACAAGAACTATTCTCTATTACGAGAGTTTAGGAGATTGTACAAGCTTTTATAATTGCCCAAATAAGGAGTATTTAGCAGTAATTTTTTTTGCCAGTCTCCTGAAAAAAGAGCGTGGGAATGGGAATGTTCGTAGGCGCTGTCTACGGCAGCAAGGATAATTAGCTAGGGCTGCAAAAGGGCGTTCTGTTGGCGTGGTTTAATTTCGTCTATTGTGGGAGACGCCAATTTATCAGAAGAATCGTTGTTTCCAGGTTCCTGTCATTGGAGCAGAAAAGCAAATAAATAAATAGTTAAACAAACTGAATATAATGACAAATAATCTCGACTGCACTTATCTTTATTCTTCAGATTGGGGAAGAATAGGTGAATATTGGTTTGTCAAAATAAATGGTATATAATTCCAGTGGGAGATGGATGTTATGGACGGCTTTCTCTGCGTTTTTCCCGCCAAATCTGTTCCTATCTTTACGTGGCTACATGCCCGCGTTAAATCTCTTCTCCTTCCCACCGAAGATCTCCAACCGGACCCTCCGCTTTTGAATGCTACGTCCAAAACCTCTTTACGATCTGTCCTCCTTTGACGTAGGAAGTTGTACTCTTAATTGCTTACTCAGATTGTACCCAGCGAGCTCTCTGTGAGGGAGAGTGGTGTCCAACGACGGGAGGAAAGAGCATGTCCTTTTGTTCGTGGTAGGTGCCACGGTAGACGAAGTATCACATTTCTCTGAAATGAATCTGTGCTAAGCGCCTTTTTGACTGGGGAGTGAATCTCTGTAGCTGACGCTGGCACACTAAATAACAAAAGTTACAATTTAAATAAAGTTTGAACATTTCCATATAACAGTTTCCAGGCAGTAGCGCTTTGTATTGAACTGTCTGTTTAGAAACGGTTAAGTGCTTTTTATAGTTATATTAGCCTACGCAACTTTTAATACATTGTAATCCGAAAAGTGCATTGAGACAGCTAAATTAGTTTATTTCTCAGGAGGTGTCGGAGAAACGCACTCTCCCAGCTAGGCGTCGAAAGAGGCTCGGATGGACAAAGAGTTCTAGGAAGGGACCGTCGCTGAATGTCGATGGTGGAACTCATACAGCATAATGTGCCTAAAGTGTTCTTCTGACACTGCCATTTTCTATGCGGTTTAAGTACACCACTACTGCATCTAGAACTCCCGTTTTCGGTTTCAAGTGACTTGGAGGTCTGCTCGGGTGATTCCTTTTATACTTACCGTGGTCGACGTCATAGACTGGGCACCAGGGGCTCATTACTGTCGGGCTTGGGCAAAACGACATTACTTCTGGGATGACCTGATATTTCACAAGCGAACTCAATGGACGGGTATATGGTGTTGATTCGTTGTCCGAACTCCTCGAGGTATCTGTCATCATGCTGCGAAATTAAGAACACATCGTCTACATATCTAAGTCATAGTTTCGGTTTCTTGTCGTCTCGAGAAGATCTCTTCTAGTTGGCGTAGGATAGCTTCCGCTAGCACTCCTGTTAGCGGAAACTCCATGGAGCATTTTTGTCTGCTTGTGGTGTGTTCCTAGGAACTGGAAGTACTTATTGTTTATAATCAGGTCCAACACTCTTCGTATGTACAGAGGAACGCCGCAAGATGATGGTCTGACAAAGAAGACTTCATGTTCTTGGACAACGACAGCGCAAGAGATCAAAACGTTACGTAGGATTAGAGTAAAATGCGGATAAGCGAGTGTTAGGAAACGCAATAAGTGATGATTGAACGGATATTTAAAGTAGTAATTTATCATAGTAAGATAATCCTAGGACATGCTACACATATAAGAATAAGCAAACAAATTAATTGTGCAGCAACTTTCTCAACTATTCCTTTGCTGTAAATTATCTGCAATGAGCTTCAACTATGATTAAACCTCGAACCCAAAAATGGCGTATAACAAACGAACACAGCCCTTTTACACATCATTGCATTCTGATGTAATGATGTGTAAGATTGCTATGCTCGTTTGTTATACGCTATGTGTTACAAATTGCTATTCGTAAATGTAATTTTTGTACTAAATAATGACATTTTTATTTAAATGAAGGAATTTTTTTTGTAAATTAAATCAATGGGAGAGAAAACTAAACAGCTTCGAAGTATGTCTTCCATACAAGCGCATGCGTAGATATTTCCAAATATTAAAGGCTGACAAGTCATTCTTTCGTTTGCAGTAATATACCCTTATATTTCAGATGCCAGTTTGGTTTCAAAAAATTCCAATAGATTTAACCTTCGCATTAAATACGAAACTGAAGCCACGACAATAAATGTCCTTCGTGCGAAAGAAATATTTCGATTACTTTTTCAGTCGGACAGGCAATGTAATTGACAGCTTGGCGAACGCATATCATTTCAGCATCGTCTGTACAAGAAAATGCTGATTGGCGTGCAAAGCACATGAAGCCGGAAACGCCGATTTCAATGCTTAGCACATTGCTTCTTTATGACTGAAAGGACTTTAAATATTTTTATTAAATATTTCCTTTTCTTCGTACGAGTCTCCAGTTAATAATATTTCATCCTTACTCAGTAGATGAGTAGAAATAGAAGCTATTTTACAAAAGAATGAAAGAGGCGTGAATTGCCGGCAACTGTTCGCGAGCAGTAAATTTTGCTCCACAGTAAAACCGAACGGTTCCTAGCCCGAGAATCCAACTGGAAACACCAACAAACCGTCACCGTAAATCAAATAGATTCACATATTTGTCAGGGCACTCTTTCTTCTTTTCTCTCTCTCTCTCTCTTTCCCTTTCCCTTCCCTTCCCTCCTATCTGCAGTCGGGAGCGAAGAAGTGTAATCGTATTTTGTGTTTAACAGGCGCGGCACAGAAAGGCTTAGTTTGCTTTGTTTTGTTTGGGGATTTTTGCTCTCCGTTTCGTCCAGGGCTGTTCCCGGAGGGGCTTTGTTTGCCAAGTCGATTCGTGACACGAACCAAGTGCCTCTACTTAAGGTAATGTAAAGTGACAGGGCTGACATCATGCGTCTTCAGGCGCGAGACCAAAGAGCTCTGGGGAAGAATCGAAAGAAGAAGAAAAAAAAAAGAGAACAAGAGGGAAAAAAATAATTCTGAAAGGCGGGGAGACGGGCGAGTAAAAGACAAAACGAAATAAAAACAAACAAATAAAGAAAAGTAACAATGGCTAAACTGTCTCTCGGAGGACTTGCCTGTGAATGATTCCATCAAACTTAAAATGCGGGTTATACCTCGAGCTGTTCCATTTTCTCCTCGACGCGTTTGAACTGAGCAATAATAGGTCGATCGACAGCGTAAAATAAGTGAGAACGTGCTCTGAATGTGCACATCATCGAAACGGACAAAAAAATATTAAAAGTTTTTGCAAACGCAGTTTTCGTGGCTGAAAAGCAATCATTAGCATTTAAGAGGCTAATGTTTCCACTTTATGACACTGCTTACCACGCTATACACTGAATGGGCAAATTACTATGAAAACCTGTTTAATACGTTTATGGGCAACCTTATGCCATTCGTCTTAGTATGGACTACTAAATGTGGGTATATTACCCCAAATGTAGGTAAATGAACTGGGGTATATTAGCCCAAATGCGATGATTTGCTGTCCCCAGCTCTTAAAGATTTGATGGTAGCGTTTCCAGCTGCCCTTTTCGACTTTACTCAACAAATGCTCCATTGGATTGAGATCCGGTGATTGAGGTAGCCAACGTAGCAGGGCAAGTCTCCGTGATGCTTCTCAAACCATTCGTGTGCAATGTTGTTGTTTTTATTTTGATTAGAGGTTTAACGACCCCTGTGAGCTACTCAATGCGCTATAAAGCAGTCGCCCGTCCCTAGTTTAGAACCAGAAGTTCCAGGAAAAGGGGAAAACAAGTGCCGTGAGACAAACACAACATCCGTGCTTCAGTAGGATTCGAACCCTAACCCATCTCGGATGAATGGTCAGAAGCCATCGTACTGCAGTCTCGGACGAATGGTTCATGCTTTCCCAGACCCATCTCGGACGAATGGTCAGAAGCCATCGTGATCCATCTCGGACGAATGGTCAGAAGCCATCGTGACCGATCTCGGACGAATGGTCAGAAGCCATCGTGACCCATCTCGGACGAATGGTTCATGCTTTCGTACTGCCGTCTACATAGCCTCACAATTCCATTTGCATGGTGTAGTTGAAAGCGTGATTCGTCAGATCACATTACCCTTTTTAGGCTTTCCAACCGTAGGTTGGAGAAGCGTATATGGTCCAGCTTTGTCAGTCTGTCTGTCGGCACGATAACTCGAATCACCCTCCGTCCGTCTATCCAAATATCTCCGTCCGTCTGTCTGTTTGCACGATACTAGTATGTGGTAGGTGACCACCTGGGAACGAATGCTATTGAAAATGTGCAAATGGGGTCAAAGGTCAGGACATAGAAGCCGGATCCATTCCACTGCACTTATGCGTCATAACTTATATAAAAATGCATCGATTGCGGCAAAACTTTAGTATGTTGATCCGGAGGTATACTGTGCCACTTCTGTTTAATATAATTGAAATGCGGTCAAAGGTCAGGGCACAGGAGCGAGATTTATTTCACAGCAATTATCCTCATAACTTGAGTAATGATTTCTGGTATGTTGGAAAGCGCATCATAATCAATGCATTCCATTCATTTACTGTCCAATTCTTATGTTCCTGGCTGCGGATAGCAGTGATTTACGGACAGGCCGTCTGCTACTGTAACCTATACGATGTAAAATACGTTGAACAGTACGTTGAGAGGTCATCGGGTTTGATCCGTGATTCAGATTATTTGTAATATGACGAAGTGTAGCCCCGAACATGTCTACCTACTCTCCGCTCAGCTCGAGAATCCAGTAGCCGTTGGCGACCACACTCTCAGGCCCATTCTTTTTTTTACTGGTCGCTCCCTTCTGTAAATTTTAACTGCTGCCCTTGAACATTTCACAAGTACAGCCGTTAAGCTAATGCTCGCAGTAATGCTTCGATCATCCACAATCATTCCATGTTCGAAATCCGTCAGATCGCGTCTTTTACCCATTATTTCTTGTGCGATGTACGTCACTAGTCTCTTATTGCCTTCAGCGTTTCGTTTTTATAGCGATTTAGCCATCTTGAGTCCGCTGCTTCTGCGGGGTAGCTACTTTGCATAAAATGGTCCGATGGTCATAATAATTAAACCACTCGGTGTATATCTAAGTCAGCTCTTAATATTTTGAAGTTTCGTCCAAACTTCTGGGTGTGGGTCCCGTTACCACCGTGGTTAATTCTTGAGAAGGTATCCATGAAAGGTGTAACAGTGCTGTTTAAACTCTTTCCTTAGTTACCGAAATGCGTTATAATCAGAAGATTGTAAGGTTCCTTAAGCACTGTAAACATCAATAAAGTAGTGATAGATAATTCAACAAAAGCGATTTGACGTTTGATGAAATCCTATATTTTCGTGATTTAGCTTAATTTAATAAATACTCCGGGTCGCCTTGGGATGTCCTAACTCTCGCTACATTCATTCTTACCGGTCTGAGCTGAGACCACGCACCCCTACTCAAATTCTACTCCTTCCTCCTTAAACCTCACAAGGTCTCTCTACTACCACCTGTTGCCTTCTCCCCTAAGGCACGCCATCATCCTCCCTTCGAAGTCTCGTTCTTCTATTGTCTTTCGCACTACTTCCAAAAAACGCTTCTCAAGCCTCCGTCCGAGAAACACCCTTTCCCCGCATCAGCACGTCTGATGCCAAATGCCATCACCTCGAAGGACGGAAAGTCCTACCTAATGAGTCGCTTTAAAACTGTAAAAAAAGTCTTCTATTGTAGCTCCAATACACGAAATTATGGTTGTTGTCCTTCTCCGGGAAGTCCGCCGATATTTACATTACACTACCTTTCATAAAATAAACATTCCCGTTCCATTACGTTATTATTGGAAGATTTTTTGCATTACCACTATTACAAAGGCGTAACACGCCGATGTGAAAAATTCGTTCGTCACTATTTTGGCCAAGCGATTAGAAGCACGGGATTCTGGCTAATCGTCTGAGTTAGGCGAAGGTTCGAATTATAGAGGACAGAACCAAAGATATAGGACAACTTGGTGCGTCTGTACTACATCTTTGGTTCTGTCCTTTCACTGGAAGTAGTAATCTTTAATTAGGGGGCGGAAGACTCTTTGTAGCCTTAGATGCTCATGGGCTTCACACAACCTCCAAAACAACAAACAAAAAGTATCTTCGGATAGGGTCCCATACTTTAGACATTAGATCATATGACAAGAAATAAGGATTTTATAACGTATGTTAAGCTAGGATATACTGTATATATCAAAAGTTAGTTTAGTTCATAAATTAACACAGTCTTTTTTCACGGGGGAGAGAATAAGCTGATGAACACTAATAGATTTGAGATTTATATTGAGGGCTTTTAGGAAGGGAGTGTCTGAACCCAGGTATTAAACTACCCTTAGAAAATGGAAGCTAGGAGATTTGATTTGAGCTAGTGTCCAACAGGAAAGTCGCACGGAAGCGAGGTAGGAAGGCAGAGGAAGACGTACTTATAATAATGACAATTATAATAATAATTTTATTGTTTCAGCTGTTACATCGTACACTACATCAAGCTTATATGTACATTTGATTGCAACAAAAGCAATTATTTTAACAGATAAAAAAAATCAGGGAAAAGGTCTTTGATGACGTGACTAAAGCTCTGATCTCCCTACTTGATAGATACAAGTTATGTAAAAATTGCCGAAGCGTGAAGGGAAATAGTAGCCAGGTGATGTATTCGATTAGCAGTTGTTAGTAGATATTAGCAGGAATTAGAAAGGGATTGAAAAGTCATAATAACTTGAGATTTTTTTTTATAAATTAAGCAAGTATGTTTACAATCTTTTTTTTTAAAGAAGTTATAATTATTAATGTGTTTCAGTTCTTCAGGTAAAATATTCCAAAAATTTAGTCCCTGATAGCTGATCTTTTGTTTCATTTGTTCTGTTCTGGGCAAGCAAGGCTTTATCTGAAATCTATTTCCAGTTTCATAAATATGGATATCAACATTTTTATATATGATATCTACATTGATATTCTGTTTAATCCTTTTAAACATATTTAATCTAAAGCATACTGATATAATTATTTTATATTCAAAATATTATGTTTATTAACATCTACTCGCACGTAGTTATAAATATTTAGATAAGGTGTATTATTTGTATTTAGTTTAAGATCTAATAATTTAATAAATTTACTGTGGAGTACTTGGAATTTCTTGATGTTAGTTTGTGTTGTTGCTGCCCAACAGGATAGACAATAGTTAAAGTGTGTATGCACAAGAGTGTAGAATAACAATTTAAGGGTTTTACAAGTAAGATTATTAAGTACTCGGCAAACTACTCCTATGTTTCTAGAGATTTTATTGACAGTTTGCTCCATATGTCGATCCCATTTTAAGTTATGCTGTAGTGTTACTCCTAAATAGGTGAAATCATTGACTATGACAATTTTATTATTATTATAGTAAATTAATTATATCTTGATATTGTTTTAAATTATGTCTTGTAAAAAAGCGTAAGTTTTAACTGTATTTACTATAAGTTCATTAGAGGTCACCCAGTCGTAATGTTTACTTATTTCTATACCCGTAGCGCTAGTACCTGGCTTCACACGGCTTTACGTGCCCACACGATGCACGGCGGATATTTAGTGGTTGGAGGGTTCGTTCCTACCTAGGATCGATCCTGAGACGTTTCCGTGGCAGCCACGAATGTTTAGCACTAGGTTATCCGCGGCCTTACCAGAACTGTGGGCAGCTGTGAAGGCTATGAGCAGGCGCCAATAGCTAATTTTTGCTGGTTCCACGGAGGGTACTGAGCAAGTCATAAGGCGAACACATCACCCATCTCTCATCCGAAATGAGTTTCGTTGAAGCACATCGGCATCTTGAAAGGCTAACTCTGATGTTGAGCACATTTATGACTATTTGCAGATGTATAAAGCTTAAGCCTACACTGTATTGTGTTATTTTCTTAAAAATGTACTAGATCATATGAATCATATCAGTGTGGTTTTCACTATTGATATAATGAGTAACAGATACAGCTGAAAAGTATCGAACCCACTTGTCTGTCAAAACGTCTTTTCGAACAAACTCCATAAACATCTCTAAAAGAACAATTCTTTAGATTTCCTCTGGCTTCTCGCATTTAGCATATCATCATCTTCGAATAAAATAACACTGCGTTAGGTTTTATATTAACCATTTAACCGACTGGAACGAATTAACTCGGTGTCAGAAAAATGGGTTAAGATCAGCTCGAACGTATATATTTCGCTGTCTAAGAACACGCGGGTCGAACGAGTGAGTCTCCTCGTTAGAAGGCGTTACTTTCCCCTTAGATTTATTTTTCAATGTGGTCATTTAGGGGGATGATTAACACTAATCCTAAATGACTGATTACTTTAAATATTGGTCTATAACAGTGGTGATGAATCTAAGAAACGAGAGAGAAGATACTTAAATAGTATAACTATACCAGTGATCCGAAATTTCTTGGCGTAGAATAGAAATTAAAGTTTCCAAGCTTTTGCACATCAACCAGATTTCAAGGAAGGTAGACAGCAAATTGAATAATAGAACGGTTCAACAATTTCAACGTGGGGACTTGACTTGACAATAACGAAGAGATGCGAACGTAATCCGGTATTCAAAGACACGAGGCCTTATGCTCGTTTAGCACCGTGGAATCATGGAAGGAAAACAAAAAGGCAATCACTATTTAAAGAAATGGTTCCAAACTCGTGGCAACTCCAGTGAGACGCTATCATTGCACAACTCGCTGTTGCTTATGATCTCCAAAGTTTTGCGAATGGCAGTAGATTTTGAGGTGCAGTAAGAAGCTAATTTCTTTACGTCATCTCACATAGGAGCAGCGGACTTGAACTTATCTTCTCTGGATGGGGCCGGGGTTAATTTGCCGTTCTTTATGTCCCTTTTATGTTCGTTGACTCTAATTCTAAGTGACCGTTTAGTCATTCCAATGTAGTATCGATTGGAGCCGTGCAGATATATTAGAGGAATAGCATAAACAGCTGCTTCATTGGAAGGTGGGGACTTCTCAGTGTTTCCCTTAAGCATGGTATATAAAGATGTCGGAGATCTGATGCCAACACCGAGGTTTATCATTTTGAGTGTGTTCTTGAGCTGATAGGAAACATTTGGTATGTAGGGTATTCAGCCCAGGTAGCGTAGCTGCGGCATAGAAAGATTAGTGCGACTGGTTCGGGTTTTCTCGATGTACCAGTCTGCATTTGCTCTCTACCTTCCTTGAAAAAGTCATCTGGCTGACGTGCGAAAGCTTGGAAACTTTGATTTCTATTCTACGCCAAGAAATTTCGGATTACTAGTATAGTTATACTATTAAAGTACAGTTGGTGTATTATTCCTTGTTATTAATCAAATAATAGATATTTGGGCCACTTATTTCTACCAAGTGGTAACGATGTCCTCGTCAAGAGGACTTTGTAACCTGGGCAATGGTGCAGAGAATGAAGAAGTAGAAAGGCGGGCTTATCACTTGTGGCAGGTTTATCAGCAATACTGACGAGATGAGAAGGAGTTATAGATTGTTTAGTTGCAAATGTTGGCAAATAAAAAAACCCCGTACCGTTCAGAAAGAAAAATCCGGCCGCTATGTGAACATTTCTGTTTACGGAGCGCAGAAAATTTTGAATACCATTTCGTTAAGATACATCGGCCTCTTAAAGAGTTAAAACTAACAAATTATTTAAAGGTATAACCGATTCCGCGTATTCCTGTTTATCGCTTGTAAACACTTTATTCCCTTTGCGACCTGTCATGGGACCTTGACGAGGATACTTTTCGACTGTTTATTGCTCAAAAGAAGATGATAATCGTATACTGCAATTAGCATGCGTAAAATTTAAAGACCTGGTAATACGTGGGTTGATCAAGTACAAACTATTTTTATGAAAATTATATCCCTATAACCAAAAAAATAGTGTTTTTTAATTATTTTGGTAAATTCCAATGTTCGTGAGTAATTCAAGGAAATGACTGGGATTAGTAATGCCTAGCCATCTACAACGGCCGTTCAATAAAAACAGACAGTAAAATCATACAAAAAGGAAGATATATAGTTACAGCAAAATATGCTATCCTTTCTCAAAGTATCCTCCCTCTGATGATATGCAATCGTCCCGTTGTTCAATCCACTTGTGGCAAAGGCATTTGGTGGAAGCTGCTTTAGCGACCCCTCTACAGCTTGAATAACGTCAGCATCTGTGTTGAATGTTGCGCCACGAACATCTCTTTGATTGTTGGAAACAACCAGAAATCGAAAGGTTCGAGGTCAGGGCAGTAGGCAGGCTCTGGCATGATTTCAATACTGCATTTCGTAAGAAACTGTTGAACACAAGAAGCACAATTGGAAAGGGGTTATCATTTGTGTAGGGTCCATTCCACTTGCCCACCAGTTCCGGTCGCTTAATCGGTATCTGTCGTAGCAGACGCTTCAACATTGAAATGTAATATTCAGCATTGACAGTTATTTGTGGAGAAACGGCATGCTAGCAGACTACACCTTTATAATCAAAAGAAATCATCATCACCACCTTCCCAGCTTATTTGGTTTGGCGGGCTTTATTCGGAGGAGGAGAGCCTGTGTGTTTTCAGACACTCGTTGCGCGCTTCGTGAGAGTGTCGAAATAGTGGACCGATATTTCATCGGCAGTTATTAATGTGTTTCGAAAGTTTGAATCGTTTGCAGTCATTTGTTTCCACTCTTGACACACCTGAACTCTGGTTAACGAATTTCTCGTAGAAAACTCTGGCTACCAAATGCTTTCTCGTAGAATGGGGAACGCCGACGTTTTTGAAATATTAATTGACGCCGCTATGTCTTCACACGTCATTCGTCGATATTCTAGCATTATTGTCCAGACAATGATAACAATACGCTCCGTAACAACACTTTCAGGTCAACCAGGCCTAGGAACGCGTTCTGCCGACAAACGCCCTTTCTTGAAATAATGGTGCCATCTAAAAATCGTTGACTCACCCAAATATTTATCATTTTTAAGCTATTTTCATTAAATCAACTGTTTCTGGAGCCATTTTATCCAAACGATAACAAAATTTTATTGCTCAACGGATTTCACTTCGTAACTTTAAATAACTCACCTCCGTAGGTTTATGGCGCAATGCAGACGCTTTAAACAACTACGCAATAACAAAACCATAATCATCTGCCACGGTTAATAACTGTTGCCATAGATACTTCCTTAAATTTAGTTAGTCGTCTGCGTGGTTATTTTTCCCATTCGCACTGTTGCCAACTCAAAAAAATACTCTCAGTTTTTGAGGAGTTATATCATCGAAATTATTGCTAAATAATAAACTCAAGTAAGCAAATAACTGGAATCCTATTATAAGTTAAAATTATTTCAAGAAAAACACATATTTGATCGATTTTTTCTAATATTTCTTGGATTAAAACTAATTTGCAGAAATCACACCTCTGGGAAAAAAACTGCAAATTCTTAAGGAACGAAATTTTACACTCACTTTGATTTAGGGAGGATATTTTCATAGGCTGGAGTTTTGCTTTACACAATTGGATTATTGTCTCATTTCTGGTGGGCATCGCTAGTAATTACACTGGCGTTTAAAAATTAGGGACGAGACGGTTTTTCGATTGTAACGTCGTGCAGAAGTGCTCCACATCGACTCATATCATACCATAAGATCCCCAAGATGAAAGAATATGGGACAAGTGAGCAAAGCCATCCAAACAAGGAATCCAAAGGATACAAAGGCACTTTATTCGGAAAGGTAGCTTCGAGCACAACTGGACAGAAGACAAACGTCCATGTGACAGGCTGCTGCCAAAAAAATCCAGTCTTTAGGAGGAGATATGGTCACCCCTGACTACGTTGCAGGATTTACAACGTCTGTCCATGCTGAGGATGAGGTTGTCAAGGAGCTGTTGAGGCATCGCGGCCCATTCCTCTTGTAGGGCCAATCGCAGCTTCGGAATCGTTGCTGGCGGCTGGTTACGTGCCGCCAAGCATCTCCCGAGAAGGTCCTACTCATGTTCGATTGGATTTAGGTCCGAGGACCTTGCGGGACAATACATGCGTTGAATATCTTCACTCTCCAACAGCTATGCGACAGCCACTGTACGATAAGATGTAGCGTTGTCGTCCATGAAGAGGAACTCAGGACCCACAGCACCTCTAAACACAGACGCACGTGAGGCAGGAGAACCTCGGTACAATAGCGGACACCAGTGACTGAACCTCCTTGGAAAATGTGGAGGCCAGTACGGCTACCAAGCATGATACCGCCCCAAACGAGAACTCCACCACCTCCAAACCGGTCCCTTTCGATGATGTTGGAGGTGTGATTGAGTTTTCCCTGCTCTCTCCAGATGTGTATACGTCCAGAATCGCTCGTCAGACTAAATTGGCTCTCATCCGTAAAGAGAACTCGACCCCATTGCTGATGTGTCCAGTTCTTGTTTTCCTGGCACCACAGAAACTGCCGTCTCCGATGAGCAGGCGTTAATGGCACACACCGTACTGGTCGTCGTGCAAATAGACCACCTTTGTGCAGCCTCCTGTTGGAGGTGTGATTGAGTTTTCCCTGCTCTCTCCAGATGTGTATACGTCCAGAATCGCTCGTCAGACTAAATTGGCTCTCATCCGTAAAGAGAACTCGACCCCATTGCTGATGTGTCCAGTTCTTGTTTTCCTGGCACCACAGAAACTGCCGTCTCCGATGAGCAGGCGTTAATGGCACACACCGTACTGGTCGTCGTGCAAATAGACCACCTTTGTGCAGCCTCCTGGCCACGGTAAAACGCGATAACGGACGTCCAGTTGTCTGTTGCATGTGCCTTGCGATTTCTCCCGCTGTCTGTCGTCTGTCTCTTTTCGCCTGTAGGACAATATACCGGTCGTCCGCCGCCGTGGTTGGTCGTGGACAACCACTGCTAAACTCTCGGACAGCTGTTCCTGTCGTTTGAAATGCTCTCAAAGCTCGTGAAACGATTCTGTGAGCGATCCCGATCTCCTTGGCCACACTATTTCGCACTTCGACCTTCCTTCAACTTTCCAATGACGCGACCTCTGGTAAAGTCATCCAGATGTCGTCTACTGTATTGCCTGTTGGCCATATCACACGGTGGCAGCAACTCGACGTCATTCCAACCGATGTACACCGTGCAATAACTTTCACCGAATTGCTGAGCATACACCGCCCGTGTGCCTTATACCCTTCCGACACTCACCCCCCACGTCATGCTGGATATATGCGCATGCCCTACCGTACCGGAACCTAGTCTGTTTCCTGAATGGTCTTTCGGTCCGTTCGGACTTCTCGTTCCGCTGATATGCTAATTTCTCCTCTTCGTCCTTAATTTTTGCGCACCAGCGTATTATAAACTCAATGAGTTCATGTGTTTATGCCAAAAAAATTGCCTTCAACAGACGCAATTTTCTAAACGGTAACAAAAAATGCATCGATATCCTCTGCTCTTAAAGTATTGTTTGAGGCAAATCGTTGAAAATAGAAAGATTATCCAGGTTCGTATCCAACTTCAATGTAATTGGGTTGATATCAAGTAAATATACGATTAAGTTAACATGAGTGGCCTGTATTCCCGCAGTAATCAGAATACGACTCTGAATCGCGGTAGTTTACTTTTAAAGCCCTGCAACATCATATCAGGAAAGTTCAAAATCGCATCTGTCTGGAGCCAGAATATTAGTATAAAATGAATCAACAATAAGTTAATTGTAACTTCGTTGTCTTGGGTGGTGCAACAGATACCACGCTTGAACGGTGATTTGGTAATGCGGGTTCGCTTCACAATACAGCGCGACGTAATTTAAGTTTTGTGATATCATATAACATGGCGAACAGTAAACTACAGCAGTTCAGAGTCATGTTCTTTTCTTTTTTTTTTTTGTTGGATGTTTAACGACCACCGGGAGCAACTCAATGGGCTATAAGCTGTCGCCCGTCCCTAATTTAGGGTCACTGGTTCCAGGGAAGGGAGAGAGCCAGTGCCGTAAGACAAACACAACATCCATGCCTCACCGGAATTCGAACCCGGACCCCGTTCGGACGAATGATCAGAGGCCATCGCTTAGACCACTGCGCCACCGGGGCGGCGTCATGTTCTGATTGCTGCATAAATATTTATTCACTGTAAAAAATAAGGGACAGGTGAAAATTCTGCCACAATTTCTGTAAAACACGTGCAGCAAAGTTGCAGGCTTATAATGGGATTTCCACGTTTACAGGTTCCCGCTGTTTTTAACTTCTGTATTATCACGAATTTTCCGTAGTCAGTAATTCCGTTTATTTCAGAAAAGTCCGTTCTAAATTTTTCCTATTTAGCAGACATTTTGCAAAATATAACACGCTAAATATTTCAGCCCTGACACGAGAGAATTCTTTTGCGCCGGTGATCGATCCCAGGTCGTTTCGGTTGAAGCAGCGCGTCTTAACCACTGAGCCAGAAAGTCACAGAAAGCAGACTCACGTTAAAGCAAAAAGTCATTGGGCGATGATTATCATTTTTCTCATTAATGCGAGTGATTTAGTCCTTTTACTTTCTATTGGAACATATTTTTTTTAATAAGTTTGTATTATTTTTTTGCTGTAGGTGATCTTATTACAAATTAAGGTATTTTTTTTTCATCGGCATTTTTTGAAGAAACAGAATGATTTGGAGTTTGAGATATTTTCTTCGAGTAAAACATTCAATTTTCTTTAAGAAAAAGTGAAGTGTACTGCTTTATTTCCCCAAAAATTTCAAAATATATAAATTTACTCTATATAGCTTTTGTCTTAAGGACTTCACAGACTGATGCATAGATACAGTCTCCTGTACAGTAAATTAAGTACCAGGTTTCTCACGGTAACACAAAATACAGGGTATTTCTAAAGTATTTCTCTGATAACAATAAATCGTGTAAAATGTACCTAGCTAATTAGACATACGCCGTTTGTTGCATTGATTGGGTCATATTCTGAAGTTTTTTGTTCGTTGTTGTACTTTTGGAACAATAGGTGGCGCTGCACGTCTGCAGCGTAGTTTGTTGTTGAAAGCATCAGTCGGCGAAATGGCGTCTATGCAAAAGAAGGCTAATTGTGTTCTCTGGTTTAATGAAACCAAATCTGTAATTTCAGTACAGCGGACATTTAGGCATGAGTATGATAGCGATCCACCTGATGTGAAGAGCATTTCTCATGTAAGAATTAACGGACAGGGTGTTGTACCGCTCAGCCAATTTTTAGATGACAAATTCTCTAACAGATGTATAGGCAGAGATGTTGCATACCTGGTCACCGAAATCCGCAGACATTACGCTCCTTGACTTCTTATGGGTCTTCATTACGGATCAATTTTATGAAACACCACTTGCAGATATTTACACTTTGAAGGGAAGAATAACAGAAGCGTTTGCGACTGTCACAGATGAAATGTTGCAGCAGACATGGAAAGTGATAGATTACCGACTGGATGTCCTCCGTGTAACAAATGGAGCCCACGTTGAGGTATACTGATGAACCGGAAAATACTCTGCATTTCAGGTAAGCTATATTGGAAAACCGTATGTGTTTCACCAGCGTGGTTCATTTTATACGATTTATTGTAATCAGGGAAACACTTTAGCTTCACCCTGTATAATAGCTGCTGCACAGAATGGGGAAGAGAAGAAATATTCTGTGACAGAGTAACCAATATCCATGCGATATACTATCCACAATATCTGATCCGCTACAAAACTTCGAAATCAAATATTTCGACAGGCTATGGAAATTTAACAGTTAACCAAACCTTCGTATATTCCCTTGAATCTCTCCTATTACCGAAGAATAGAGTTTTCCGTTAGTATAAAAAATGAATTGCGGAAATGTTTCTGAAAATTCTGAATTTTCCATTAACGCTGTGCTAATTAAAAACGACAATTTACCGTCAATATAAGGAAGGAATTGCGGAAAGGCTTCTGAAAATTCTGAAATTTCCTGGTGTACGAAAAATCTGTGAAATCTAGTTTTTCCCGTCACTTCGCGAAAAAAGTCTTACCAGAAATATACAGGGTGATTGTAAACTCCTTCAACAAAACAAGATTGATGATAGTACACATCAAGACGAAGAATATTTACCACGGAACCTAGGACCGCATTCCACTATTAGTGCCAGAAAAAAGCACGTTCGAAAAACGTCCAGCAAGCACACGCAGTTCCAACCAGTGCATGAGAAGCACAAGATGCAAATCAGGTGCGCTGAACACGTTCGTAGACGACGAGGAGCAAACATTTAAAAACGCAGCCGAAACTGTTCAGCGATATTACCGTGCGAACATCACATTAGAATTGACGTATACGTCTGACCGGCGCAGCATACCGTGTGTTCCTGGAGCTCTGTTGCAGGATTTTTCGCTCACCACACGGAGGACCATGTAGTTTATAAATGATGGTGGTCCCAGCACACTTTGCTACTGAGGTCCGATACTTTCTAAATGCGTCATATCCCGGGCGGTGGATTGGACGCGGCAGACCTGTGGCTTGGCCTCCACGCTTAATCCATTGGAGTTCTTCTGGGGGCACATGAAAATATTGGTGTACAAGACATCTGTGGAGCCTCTGGAAGATCTCGTCGCGCGAATCGCTGTTGCTGCGGACAAGATCATCACCACCTCGGGAGACTACGAGAGGGTGGGACAGTCCTTCATTCGCCGGTGTGGGCTGTGCAACTCATAAATTAGGTGTCTCTTTGTTTTCACTGTTGAAGCTTCAACGTGGATAAGTAACTTTATTCTTTTCCGGCACTAGGAGTGGAATGTGCACTATCACCCCTCTTGTTTTGTTGGAGTTTACAATCACCCTGTACTTCGCTAATTCACAGAAGAAATCACGGAAGGTGCCCCGTGAATTTCAGAGAATTTTTGCAGTGTATGAATAGCCAATGTATTTACGGATAACCTTTTTTTTTTCGTATAGGTGGTCTGTTTTTTTAACATTTAAGATTAAAAAATGCAATTAATAATTTTTTTATAGTTATTGATATCCGCCGTTGATGCGTAGTATTTATCAGTGACGTGTTCATCCCGTAGACCTTTGGCGCTGTGCCTAATTTTATTACAATTAAATTTCTACACTGCGAGTAACCATCCAATATGATTGGCTTGTTTCATGGTTTAGCGACCTCTGCGAGCATTAAAGGTTAAAGAGGGTCGCCTGTCAATGGAATTGAGGCTTTGGTTATAAATATTGGTGACTAGACTAAGAAGTGCAACTCTGACAATTAGACCACCGAGCGCCACAATGTCCCAGCAAAACGTTTCATTAAACCCAGAACTAAGAAAACCTACATCTGATGGTTCGTCTTTGTACCACTCTCGACCAATTATGTTCTGAGATATTGGTGACTAGACTAAGAAGTGCAACTCTGACAATTATACCACAGATCGCCACAAGGTCCCAGCAAAACGTTTCATTAAACCCAGAACTAAGAAAACCTGCATCTGATGGTTAGTCTTTGTACCATTCTCAACCAATTATGTTCTGAGATATTGGTGACTAGACTAAGAAGTGCAACTCTGACAATTAGACCACCGAGCGCCACAAGGTCCCAGCAAAACGTTTCATTAAACCCAGAACTAAGAAAACCTACATCTGATGGTTCGTCTTTGTACCTATCTCGAACAATTATGTTCTGAGATATTGGTGACTAGACTAAGAAATTCAACTCTGACAATTAGACCACAGAGCGCCACAAGGTCCCAGCAAAATGTTTAATTAAACCCAGAACTAAGATAACCTACATCTGATGGTTCTTCTTTGTACCACTCTCGACCAATTATGTTCTGAGATATTGGTGACTAGACTAAGAAGTGCAACTCGGACAATTAGACCACCGAGCGCCACAAGGTCCCAGCAAAGCGTTTAATTAAACCCAGAACTAAGAAAACCTGCATCTGATGGTTCGTCTTTGTACCATTCTCGACCAACTATGTTCTGAGATATTGGTGACTAGACTAAGAAGTGCAACTCTGACAATTAGACCACCGAGCGCCCCAAGGTCCCAGCAAAACGTTTCATTAAACCCAGAACTAAGAAAACCTGCATCTGATGGTTCGTCTTTGTACCATTCTCGACCAATTATGTTCTGAGATATTGGTGACTAGACTAAGAAGTGGAACTCTGACAATTAGACCAACGAGCGCCACAAGGTCCCAGCAAAACGCTTCATTAAACCCAGAACTAAGAAAACCTACATCTGATGGTTCGCCTTTGTACCATTCTCGACCAACTATGTTCTGAGATATTGGTGACTAGACTAAGAAGTGCAACTCTGACAATTAGACCACAGAGCGCCACAAGGTCCCAGCAAAACGTTTCATTAAACCCAGAACTAAGAAAACCTGCATCTGATGGTTCGTCTTTGTACCATTCTCGACCAACTATGTTCTGAGATATTGGTGACTAGACTAAGAAGTGCAACTCTGACAATTAGACCACCGAGCGCCCCAAGGTCCCAGCAAAACGTTTCATTAAACCCAGAACTAAGAAAACCTGCATCTGATGGTTCGTCTTTGTACCATTCTCGACCAATTATGTTCTGAGATATTGGTGACTAGACTAAGAAGTGCAACTCTGACAATTAGACCACAGAGCGCCACAAGGTCCCAGCAAAACGTTTAATTAAACCCAGAACTAAGAAAACCTACATCTGATGGCTTGTCTTTGTACCATTCTCGACCAATTATGTTCTGAGATCTTGGTGACTAGACTAAGAAGTGCAACTCTGACAATTAGACCACAGAGCGCCACAAGGTCGCAGCAAAACGTTTCATTAAACCCAGAACTAAGAAAACCTGCATCTGATGGTTCGTCTTTGTACCATTCTCGACCAACTATGTTCTGAGATATTGGTGACTAGACTAAGAAGTGCAACTCTGACAATTAGACCACCGAGCGCCACAAGGTCCCAGCAAAACGTTTCATTAAACCCAGAACTAAGAAAACCTGCATCTGATGGTTCGTCTTTGTACCATTCTCGACCAATTATGTTTTGAGATATTGGTGACTAGACTAAGAAGTGCAACTCGGACAATTAGACCACCGAGCGCCACAAGGTAATAGCAAAACGTTTTATTAAACCCAGAACTAAGAAAACCTGCATCTGATAGTTTGTCTTTGTACTATTCTCGACCAATTATGTTCTGAGATATTGGTGACTAGACTAAGAAGTGCAACTCTGACAATTAGACCACAGAGCGCTACAAGGTCCCAGCAAAACGTTTCATTAAACCCAGAACTAATAAAACCGACATCTGATGGTTCGTCTTTGTACCATTCTCGACCAATTATGTTCTGAGATAGGAATTAATAATATAGCGCCATCTATTGTCAAGGTTGCTAGTGAAAGAATACACTGAGGAGGTAAAACATTATGACCACCTGCGTAATATGATGCTGGTCCTCCACGTGTCGCCAAAACAGATCTAAACGAGCGAGACATTGACGCTACAAGATCTCTGAAGGCGTCTTGTGGTATCTGATACCAAAACATTACCAGCAGATTTTGTAACTCTTGTAAGTAACGTGTTGAGAAGCTTCAGATCAGATTGCAGTTCCAGCACAAACCACAGAAGCTTAATTGGATTGATGTCTGAGGAATTCGGATGCCAAGGAAATACATAGAAATCTTACTCATGTTCGGCGAATCATTCTCGAACATTTCTGGCAGTGTGACATGCCGCATTATCATGCTGAAAGACGACAATATTAGAGGGGAATACCGATGCCATGTAAGGATGTACATGGGCTGCAATGATAAATACGTAGGTACTAGACTTCAAAGTTTCCTGCATATGAACGACTGGACTTTGGGTTTTCCAACAGAAATACTTGCTCATAGTTCCTCCACCGGGCTGTTTTCGTCCCACGATGCATCCAGATGCCAGCCCAAAGTAAACGACACACATTAACCCCCCCTCCCCGTAAACATGGTGCAAGAGGAAAAGGGTTTCATTGGACCAGACGATATTCTTCCAATAAGTCCCAGTCCAGTTTAGATGTTCGACTGCCCATTGTAGGCGTTTTCGAAGGTGATTCGAAGTTAGCCTCGGATTGGCTTGAGTTACGAAATCTCATTTTCAGCAGGGTTCGATTTACTCTGTGCTGGGTCACATTTCTCCAGTCATTGAAATTACCGGCTAGTTAGAGGAACCCTGTTAGGTCCACAACTTACAGGCGATTTGTGGTCTTTGTTGGAATTATAGTCTCTCAGCGCCAATAAAAATAAAACGCAGATCGTCAGACCAGATTTGCAGCAGCTCCAAATGGTTTGCGACATCAATGCGTGTCGGGTGCAGCTGTTATTCACTTAATCGAGAGGAACTACGTGTACCTTGAAACACACATACGGGTTTTTCTCCCACTTTCTGTTGTGAGCGCGGTTGTGAAGAATACTCTTTGTGCTCTGGTCAGTCCTTATGAAGGTCGCGTGTTCCATGAATAAAGGAGGTAACTTTATTTAATGTAATGTTCTCGATCATTAGAATCAGTTACGCTATGCTATTTCAAGTATGTGTATTTCCTATCGTTAAGTAACAGCTTTTCTCCAAAAGCGACGCAATTATGTGGCAAAACTGAAGTCAACTTCTTCAACAAACTTCGCGTCAGTAAGAAATGCGTTGCTGTGTTATCGTGAAGCATTAACATGTTGTGTTGTGTCTCCTAACCTATTTTTTTTTTTTTTTTTTTTTTTTTTTGGTTGGAGGTTTAACGACCACCGTGAGCAACTCAATGGGCTATAAGCAGTCGCCCGTCCCTAATTTAGGGTCACTGGTTCCAGGGAAGGGAGAGAGCCAGTGCCGTAAGACAAACACAACATCCATGCCTGACCGGGATTCGAACCCGGACCCCTTACGGACGAATGATCATAGGCCAGCGCCTTAGACCACTGCGCCACCGGGGCGGCCCTAACCTATCAGGCGATGAGTTGTGTATCACAGTGTCTACGTATCACCCATTGTATCATAGTTAAAAGTTCTTTCTAGTTGCATTCAACTCAGGTCGTTATATGGTTGTATTATTAGTATGATATGCTCTCTATTCTATTATTGTTAAGCAAACATTATTCCATCTTGAATGAAGGCCTAGTGATAAACTTTTTCTTTTCAACTCATTACCGAACCGACTGGAGTGTTAGTATTAACCTTTTAAAGACACATCCAGTTTATGAATTAAATTATACAGTTTTCACCTTCCCGGACCACTTGTTGAATGAACTAACCACGACTGACGTGAGCATAGCGCAAGCCTTGCCGTCTTGGAAATGTTTTTATCCAATCGCCAGGCCTTTGTCAAACTCGCTTGATTCCGCTGACTTTCCTATCTGAAGAACAAGAAAAACACTGTTAACATTTCTCAGTATCAAATGTCATTTATACAGTTTAATGACTTTTACACGCCTTGTCGTTTGACTGCAGTTGTTTCAATTTGCATAATGACATGCTGGTCGTAATGTTTTTGCTCTTTGGTGTATTTCCCTCTCTTTCTAAGTGCATCCGATCGTTGTCTACAGAAATTAATTATGCGTTTTAGTCTGCAGGTGGATAAGAATCACACTTGTTATTCTTTTTTTCAGTTTTGTGGTATTGTTTAAAGCTTGCCAATCGCACAAGCATTGCTTATTATTCATTAAGTCCAATTTTAATAATTTATCGCATTTCGTATCCCCTAACCTATCAGGCGATGAAGGACTTGTGATTTCGGAATAGAATTTTGGGAGTAGAGACTAGAAAATAAGAGGTAACCAGCCAAAGCCAATGAACAAAAATAAAATCAGTCTAAGTGATGACACTCCCTGGGGAGGGAAAATCCGTGAGTGGAATGTTACGATACGATACGGATTTCCTGGAAGTCAGATGGAAAGTGATCTAATGTAGCTCCCATCCTTCCGAAGTGCTGAATACAGGCAATAAAGTAAACCATTTATTGTTTACATTCCTCGTCTGACGGCTAAACAGCATGTGGAATTGGTGATTTAGAATGCCAAGAATATTTGACGCATTTCCGTCTTTCAAGAGTAAATTATCATCAGAGTGAGGCCATGTTAAAGTGAAAAGGTACCTTAAGCATAAAGGGAAACTAAAAAAAACGAAGAAAGGGAAGTGAAAGTAAAAAGTAAGTGCAGTTCAGAAAGCAGCCCGAAAGGAGGATCGAGAAAAGTGAGTTTACAAACATCAACCCAAAACTACAGGAAGAAACTCAGCGTCACCTGAACTAAATTTTGAAAAGAAATGCGACTTAATCCGAATACGGCAATGCCAGCTGAAAGTCCTGAATCTTATTCAAGTATCCCTCTTTCGAAAAAAGATTTTAGCAAAATATCCGCTATGATGATTTAGGGTATTTTTCTTTGTTTGTTACGGGGTTTAAGAACCGCCATAAGCAGGTCCCGAGGGCTAAAAGCAGTCGCTCCATCCCTACTTTAGGGCCACTGGTCTGAGAAAAGGAAAAGAATCAGTGCCGTAAGATAAATACAACACCCATGCACCATTTTGACTCGGGGTCAGGTCCACTAGAAAGAATGGTCGAAAGCCCGCGCTTGAATCACTACGTCGCTCAAGCGAAGCCTTGAGATTGGAAATTAAGCTAAAGAAAAACAGCCATTGAATTAACTTTCCGCCAAGACTTGAAAAACGCCGATTTATTAAATGAGTAGATTTCACATCAGTAGGACTCGTGGTACAACTATAGATTTACACAACGGTAACTTGTGCAATCGAAAATATAGCACCGCTACAACTCGTTAACATAAGCAACAACTTGTAGTGCATCCGAACGTTTAACAGCAACTGGGTTCAACACCAACTGGGGGCAAATCACAGTACCCTTTCAACTGATGTCGTTACAGTAGTCCCGTCCCTTCTTATGCGCAGTTTCAGTTACCCCCGCGGTGAACTGCGTTCCATAATTATTAATTGGACAATTCCAGAAATAAACAATTCACAAGTTTTCAATTGCGCGCCGTACTGAGTAGCTTGAAGAAATCTTGCAGAGTCGTGCAAAGGACGTGAGTCATCCCTTTGTCCAGCGTACCCGCGCTATTCAGCGGATGAAAACCTATGTTTAAATAATTTGATTATTATGTTTATGTATACACTACCTTCCCGTTAGTCACTTAGTAGCCGTTTTGGTTATCTGACCGACTGTCGTAGTATCGCAATGCTTGTGTTCGAGTAACCCTTATTTTATTTAATAATGACTCCCAAAGCGCAGTAGCAGATATGCAAGCAATTCAGAAATGCCAAATAATAGCCATAACGTGCTTTCGTTAAGTGAATGAGTGAAAGTTCTCGACTCAATAAGGAAGAAAAAAATCTTATGCTGAGTTTATTAACATCTACGGTAAAAGCGAATGTGGTATTCTTCAAATTGTGAAAAAGGGAAATTCTCGCTAGATTCATATTTACATAATTGTTATAATTCTTCTATATTTTTAGTTATTGTTTACCTTTTATTGTGCTGAATTTATAAATGAAATTTCATTATACCTACGTATATATAGGAAAACACAGTATAGATTTATTTTATTCGTCGGTGAATTTAAATACTTATCAAGTGTAATTCTGTAGTTTATAAACGTTACTAACAGATGGCTGCTACCTGGGGCACTTAGTGTAAGGGCATACAGCGAATAAATGTGCCCCCACATTTGAGAGCGGATCACAAAACTTAGGTAAAAGCAAAATTAAATCATATAGAAAACCATCCAAAAGGTGGAGAACAGTTCCAATGTAGATCATTAATAGACTAATATCTTAGGTATAATTCATTGAATATTACGATCACAAATGGAGTAATAGCAAAACAAAATCATTTAATTAAACAAAATAAGACCGTTCCTAGAGTGGAGACTAATCTATTTAAATATAATGCCAACCATAAAGGAGTACAATTAAACAATGTCATAAAAGTATCTCACAATACAAAGTGAAACATGCAATTAAGGGTTCGGGACTTGGAAAGTATTCCGCGTTGATAGGGGGTTACTGTATTTATACTAATTATCATGACTTGACTGACTGCCAGTAATAGCCCAGAGGAGAAAAGGTCATGAGGGTTCAGAGCTAACGTTCAGTTTGGAAAACATAACGAGAGAAACCCAAAATTTTCGCAGTCAACCAAAACGGAAGGTTGAAGAGGTAGCATACGTTCCACAGCACAGAACATATGATGTAGCACCTCATAAACGACAGGGTGATTGTAAACTCCTTCAACAAAACAAGAGGTGTTATAGTACACATGAAAACGAACAATGTTTGCAATGGAACTTAGGGCCGCATTCCACTCCTACTGCCAGAAAAGAGCACGTTCTAAAAACGTCCAGCTTACACACGGAGTTCCAACCAGTGCATGAGAAGCACAAGATGTAAATCAAGTGCGCTGAACACGTGCGTAGACAATGAGGAGGAAACATTTAAAAACGCAGTCGAACCCGTTCAGCGATATTACCGTGAGAACACCGCATGAGAATTGACGTATAGGTCTGACCGGCGCAGCGTACCGTGTGTTCCTGGAACTCTATTGCAGGATGTTCCGCTCACCACATGGAGGGACATGTGGTTTATGCATGATGGGGCCCCAGCACACTTTGCCACCGAGGTTCGATACTTCCTAAATGCGACATATCCAGGAAGGTGGATTGGACTCGGTGGACCTGTGGCTTGGCCTCTACGTTCCCCGGACCTTAATCCACTAGACTTCTCCTGGGGGCACATGAAAACATTGGTGTACTAGACACCTGTGGACTTCCTGGAAGATCTCGTCGCGCGAATCGCTGTTGCTACGGACAAGATCAGCACCACACCTGGTGTCTACGAGAAGGTGCGACAGTCCTTCATTCGCCGGTGTGGTCGGTGCAACGACACCCACTGGACGCCAGTTTGATGAGCTCATTTGAGTCTTTCTCTGATGCGATTGGAATTGTGTAACTCATAAATCAGGTATCTCTCTTTGTTTACACTGTTAAAGGCTCTATGGGGATATGTAACTTTTTTCTTTTCTGGCACTAGGAGTGGAATGCGGCCCTAGGTTGCACTGCAAATATTGTTCATGTTGATGTGTACTATCACCGTTGTTGTTTTGTTGAAGGAGTTTACTGTATATTTGAAAACGCCAAAATGTAACATCGATTCCACATTTCAGGACACAGATCAGCAATTTCATTTTGCTTTGTAGTTTTACACGTTCATGAGTACTTGAGATCATAAGGAAACGACTGGCCGACGCGATAGCGCAGTGTTTTAAACGTTGGCTTCTGAGAATTCGTTCGTGTGGACCATGGATAGAGTCCCGGATGAAGCACGGGGGGGGGAAGGGGTGTGTTTGCCTTATGGGACAGCTTCCCTCCATTGCCTGGAACCAGTGGCCTCACATTAGGATGTGTGACCTCTTATAACCCTGCTTGTAGATAACGTTGGTCGTTAAGCCCCAACACACACACACACACGAAAATTAAAGAATCGATAGTCTTTTTTTTTTTTGGTGATTGGAGTTTTAACGACCACCGTGAGCAACTCAATGGGCTATAAGCAGTCGCCCGTCTCTAATTGAGGGACACTGGTTCCAGGGGAGGAAGAGATAGCCAATGCCGTAAGACAAACACACCATCCATGCCAGACCGGGATTCGAACCCGGACTCCATCGCGGATGAATGGTCATGAGCCAGCGCTTATACCACTCCTCCACCGGGACGGCGCCAGAGGCTTCAGTAATAAGTAGAGGCGGACGGACAGAGAGACTGCCGTATTAAATCCCACCACCCATGCTCCGTCCAATCTGGACTCTGAGGATCGTCGCCTCTTTAAGCACAGAAGTCCTTGCCTCTTTAAGCACCCGCAAATGGGGCAACAATTTAAATGTTCGACTTAGCTTTACAGCTTGCGTACGAGCAAAACGTCGTAGATATGTGCCTCGAAGCGAAGACGTGAAGTAAAATAACGTCAATGAATGAAATATTTCTCCCCAGGTGAAGACATAAGTGGAGAAAAATTAGTCCCACTTCTTAGTTCACTTTGCTCCTGAATTGTAAACATTTCGATTTAGCACGTGCAACTAAAACAAATGTATGAAGAAAACAGTGGTTCTGCATGTACCCTATATCTAGTGAATGCTGCTGAAATTCTCGTACCCACTTGTTCTCACTAAAAATCAATAATTAGTTTATTCATCTACCGAAGAACTCGCAAACCAACTGTAGACATTTATTTGCACATGTATATGCCCAAACGAAAACAAAATGTATTTCCTGGACATATTTTACGCACAGTGATGCCACGTAAATCAATGATTTTGCCTTTTGGTTTATCATGTATCTTTCTACTTGATCGGCATTTCAATCGTGATAACATATCGTAACAATACGAGGCAATAACACAACGCTGCTCAAAATAATTGATATCAAACTCTCTCCGAAAGGCTAAGAAAAAGAAAAACTGATAGGCGGCCAATGTTATCTGAATGCGTGTTATAACTTAGGGTGAGTCGCACGCTCAGGTTGCACTCCTCTCACAGAAGGTTTCCTGCCTTAGAATTAACGTTGCGTTTGCACGAAATACACATTTGGAATTCTGCCGTCATCTCTGATGGATTTTGTACTTCCCAAGAAAGACGTAACTTGGACTTTTAATTCGATATTAAAGGAACTTTTTTTATATTTTTCTTCATGAGGATAGCCAAAGAAACCAAAAAAGGTAGATACTACGTAGTGAAATTGTACAGTTGAAAGCGATAAAGATAACTCGGTTTAAGAAGATAGTACAAAGACCGTTCCACAAAACCTAAGAGTAATTTCTTTTAAGTTGGCAACAGTGCGACTGTGAAAAATAAATACGCAGACGACTAACTGAATTAAGCGAGTATATATGACAACAGGTATGAGCCGTGGCTGACGATTCTAGTTTTGTTATTGCGCAGTTGTCTAATGTACGTCTGTATTTCGCAATACAGCTATGGAGGTGATTGATTCAGAGTTAAGAAGTGAAATGCATTGTGCCATAACATTTTGCTATCGCTTGGGTAAGACGGTTCCAGTAACAGTTGATTTAATGAAAAAAGTTCACAATGATAAATGTTTGGGTAAGTCAACGATATTTAGATGGCACCATGATTTCAAGAAGGTGCGTTTGTCGACAGAACGCGTTCCTAGGCCTGGTCGACCTGAAACTCTTGTTACGGAGCGTATTGTTAACATTGTTTGGGCAGTCCTGCAAGTAGTTCGACGAATGGCGTGTGAAGACATAGCGGCACAAATTAATATTTCAATAAACGTCAGCATTCCGCATTCTACGAGACAAATTACTGCTGCATCGTGTGTGTTCCAGATGGGTACCTCATCACCTGACAAGAGAACAATTGCTAGCCAGAGCTTAGGTGTGCTATGAGTGAAAGCAAATCATTGGAAATGATCCAAACTTTCTAAACACAGTAATAACTACCGATGAAACATAGGTCCACTGTTTCGAACCCCTCACGAAGCGAGCAACGAGTTTCTGGAAACACACATACTCGCATCCTCCGAAAAACGTCGGACAATCCAAATCAGCTGTGAAGGTGATGAATTTTTTTTTATTGTAAAGGGGTAGTCTATCAGCATGCCATTCCTCGACAAATTACTGTCAAGTATTAAATTTCAGTTTTGAAGCATCTGCGACGACACATATCGATTAAGCGACCGGAACTGATGGGCAAGTGGACCCTACACCATGATAACTCCCGCCCATATGTGGCTGCTTGTGTTCAACTGTCTCTTACGAAATGCAGTATTGAAAGCATACCACAGCTTGCGTACAGTCCTGACTTCGCCCCGTGCGATTTCTTGTTGTTTCCAACAATGAAGGAGAAGTTCCGTGGCGCAACATTCAACACAGATGCGGACGTTATTAAACCTGTACAGGGGTCGCTAAAGCAGCTTCCAGAAAATGCCTTCAACACGTGCTTTGAAAAGTGGACTGAACGATGTTACCATTGCATATAATTTGAGGAACATCACTTTGAGAAAGAACATCATATTTTACTGAACTTATATTTTTTGATTTCGCATGATTTTACCCTGTTTTTATGAAACGGCTGTTATATTTTATATCTTCACAATAATGCAAGTAATTCATGATATTTTTTAAAGTATTTAACTAAACAAAACTACAAGCATTAACCCTCAGCTTTTTTGCTTTATGATACTTTTTTACCATTGAATTCGGAAACCTTTCTCAGAAAGGAAAATCGAATATTAGAAAATATTTGAACAGCAACTTAGATTTTTTGCATTGTTATGCGTACTGAGTACTCGACCCTGTACAAACAATTATTAAACTATGGTGATAAGAAAATAGTATGTTTCTTCCAAAATATTCTGTGATTTTAATGTATTGCATGTTACACATACACTGAAGTGGCAGAAAAACTGGTACAGACAAGCTTATGTAAAATACATAGAAACGTCACCTATGCGCGTACTTGGCTGCGTCCGCCAGTGCATATATAAAGCAATTAACATCCTTGCCAGCTGTCAGAGCTGTTTTCGGCATGAAAATGACAAGTTATAACGATTTAAGCGATTTTCAAAGCGGTGTCATAGTTGGCGCTCGTGAGATGGGCCATAGTATTTCGGAGGTAGAAACAAAGCTCGGATTTTCACGGACGACCATTGCACGGGTGTACCGTGACTACATGAATTCCGGCAAAACCTCCAACCTACGCTATACGTGTGGGCGTAAAAAGACATTGGGTGAACGTGACCATCGTCGGATGTCAAGAATCGTTTCACGTGATAGGCATGCAACACTCTCGCAGGTATCATCGGAATTCAATGCTGGAGCCTCAACAAGCATCAGCGTTCCGGACTGTACAACGTACCCTGCACGATATGGGCTTTGGGAGCCGGCGCCCAACTCAAGTCGCCTTAATGGGTGCACGACACAGAGCTATGCGCGTCGCTTGGGCACGGCAACACCGACACTGGACACTTGATGACTGGAAACAAGTAGCCTGTTCTGACGAGTCGCGTTTCCAACTGTATCAGGCAGATGGAAGGATTCATGTGTGGCGCAAACCCCATGAAGCAATGGATCCCGCCTGTCAACAGGGAACTGTACCGGCTGGTAGGGGGTCCGTAATGGTATGTGGTGTGTTTAGCTGGACTTCACCACAGACCCCTGCTACGTCTACAAGCGTTTGTGACCGGCGAACGCAATGTACGCATCCTTTCTGACGCGGTGTACCCGTTCATGTCCTGCATTCATGCTGATGGATTAGGCCTGTTCCAACAGACCAATGCACCTCCACACAAGTGTCGGGACGCCACATTATGTTTAGAGGAGCATTCATCTGAGTTTGGGGTGTTGCCATTCCCACCCAAGTCACCAGATCTGAACGTAATAGAACACATTTGGGATGCCATGCAACGCGCTATCGAACACAGGAATCAGATACCTCAGAATACGCCCGAATTGTGGAACGCTCTGCAGGAAGTATGGTGTGCATTGCCTACAACCTATTTCCAGAACCTAATGGAGTCCATGCCCCGTCGTATTTCTGCAGTCCTATGCTCCCGTGGTGGACCTACGAAGTATGAGACTGGTGTACCTGTTTTTTGGTACTTCAGTGTATTTCCAACAAAATACCTAAAACGTTCAATAAGGAATTATAAATTAAATGTGTCATTCTCTTCAGCCTTGTCTTTCAATTTTGATAGTAAACTATTCTTCCTTAGAAGAAAGTTTTTTTGTTTAGGTGTCTAACTAGACCACAGTGAGCAACTGAGTCAGACGTTTGTTCTTGGTTTGCGCTATGAGCTCCAGGGAATAGGGGATCCATTGCCCTAAGGCAAACACACCATCCATGGCTCAACCAAAATTCGGGGCCTCACACATCTCCGGTGAATGACTGGCACACAATGTTTCGTCCCATTCAACTACCGGGAAGGACTAGAAGGCGATTTTTTTCTTAAGTAAGATAAAATATTCGTGTATTTCCAAATGAGCTAAAAAGAAAGAGGAATTAAGTGGATGGATGATTACAAACGTAATGTGCGTCCCCAAGAAAAAAAAAATTAATCGTACACCGACGGAGTCGGGATATTCCCTATTCAGAAGAAGCCAGAGTCGTATTTAGGCATGGGCCTAATGGGCCCAGACCCTGTTTCAATAGTTTTAATATGAGCTTTGAGAATACGCGCAGAATGGTAGCGTTTCAAAGGAAAGGGAAATTTGGTACTACGTGAAATGAGGAAAGTTTCGTTCCGCGGTTATGAAGCGGGCGGTAATTCGTCACACTGCTTGTGTGGTAATGGCATTAAGCCACTGCTGTTTGAAGGTGGAGTGTGGTCCATGGGGTTCCGCTACAGGGTACGTAACATAAAACCGTGAAAAGAGAGGTTTGTTTACCGGAGCTCTGATTGTAAATGCTAAGCATGTATCTGTTATATAGCAGTATGTTCTGTGTATTTATTTTATAGCTTTAGAATTGATGCTCCATATAGTCGTACTGGAGGTGTGAAACAAACATTACACTAAACTTAAATAGTATAAGTATACTAGTGATCCGAAATTTCTTGGTGTAAAATCCATCCCGCTTTTTCTCGATAAAATTAAGGATATTCACCCCACTATCGATTTCACTATGGGGCTCGAACACAATGGTGCCTTGCATTATCTGGATGTTTTACTGAGTAAATTATTCCGTTCTCGAATTCGAAGAGCCTTTGAAGTCTCCTCAGATGTTCCTTCTAGGCAATTCGAATTGAGAAATGCTGTCGAGTTGGCCACTGCTGCAGGATACGCCCCGAACCTGATACATCGCTACATCGAGAAAACCCGAACCAGTCGTACTAATCTTTCTATGCCGCAGCATCGCTACCTGGGATCAATTCCCTATGTACCAAATGTTTCGTATGCGCTCAAGAAGATGAACCTCGGTGTTGGCAACAGGTCTCCAACATCTTTATATACCATGCTTAAGGGAAACACCGACAAGACCCTACCTTCCAATGAAGCAGCTGTTTATGCTATTCCTCTACTATATCCGAACGGCTCCAAGCGATACTACATTGGAATGACTAAAAGTTCATTTCGAATTAGAGTTAATGAACATAAAAGGGACATAAAGAACCGCAAAGTAATCACGGCCCTATCCAGCGAAGTCAAGTTAAAGCCCGCTGCTCCTATGTGGGATGACGTAAAGTAATTAGCTTCCTACTCCACCACAAAATCTACTGCCATTCTCGAAACTTTGGAGATCATTACCAACAGCGAATTGTGCAATGATAGCGTCTTACTGGAGTTGCCACAAGTGTGGTACCAGTTCCCCAAATACTAATTACCTATTGGTTTTTTTTTTCCATGATTCCGCGTGCTAAACGAGCGTGACGTCTCGTGTCTTTGAATACCTGATTACGTTCGCATCTGTTCGTTTTAGGTCAAGTCACATAGTTCAAATTGTTGAACCGTTCTATTATTCAGTTTGCTGAAAAATGACACCTGGTTAATGTACGAAAGCTTGGAAACTTGGATTTCTATGCTACACCAAGAAATGTCGGATCACTGGTATAGTTATACTACTTAAGCTCAGTTAGTGTATAGATCCTTGTTATTTAGTTATTACCCTACATTGTTCACTATTGTTCGTTTACAGTGAGCTCTGTGAGTGAGGTTATTTTGCCGCTATTTTTTTTTTTGTGTGATTCGTATTGAGTGGGTTGTGTTTTATTAAAAGTGTATTTCGTGTTCATTTTACGAAATGGATGGCCGAAAACGATTAAGTGACGCAAAATACCGCACATTAGAGGAAGACAAGAGGAAGGGAAGTTAATTTTAAATGAAAAACCAAGACGTAAAACACTTATCTGCTGATTGTAATTGTTTTATTTTTTATTATTGGGTGAATAAAGTTCGTTTTTCAGGACATTCACACAGTAGTTAAATTTGGCCTTGGAAGGAGCCAACTGCTTTTCCTTGGAAATTGAGGTCTCACTAATGAAGTAGACTTCAAAGGTCAACTTAGGAGCTGAAACTCTTTCAGAAAATAGTCTGCTCAGCAGCGGGGGTTCAAACAATTTCACCCACCTGCACGAAGAAACGTGTTCGGGATAACGTCAAGTTCATTACAAAATTATCGACTTCTGCATGTGAAACATTTATCTTCTCATTGATGGCTTTGTTGTCCATTCAGTAATATATCTTTTCATTTCAGAATCACTACTTAATCCCAAGTCTCGACTGCATTAATCACACAGTCTAGAAGGTGCAGATTGGGTAAGCAACCGTGATAGAGTCTGTAAAGTTAATTAAATGCCCTTTTGTTTATTCCTAAGACGTCTGGAATATTTTTCGCACTAACCTTTACCGTTCCTCACATCTTCATGAAGAACTTAGTGGATTATATCCTGCTTAATGGTAAGTTTCCCGCCGATTTTCTCAGAATCATAAGACGATCTCTGTCTTTCAGTTCACGTATGTTTACGACTGTTTAAAGCTTTACAAGAGCCGAGTTTTTGGTATCATTTCCAATATTCAGAAATCTCACAGTGAAAATTTTAAACAATTGGTCATCTCTTATAAAATATTATTTCTATAAAGACGTTTAGTCATTCTGAGCTCTTTTGTATCTGCTTTCCTGAGTTCGAGAAAAAGGTACTTGTGTGTGTTAGCTCGTTTGTCCATGGTCACAAAGAAATATGTAATCTACCACCAAATTTGCTACAGGTAAGCTGTTTCGGCTCAACGTTAAATTCCCACTGGCGATGGTAATAAGTACCAGCCGAAATACAAACGAACAGGCTTATGTACCCATCCATAGGTACCAGTAATTGGCATACCGAGAATGTTTTATCCAACAAACACTGCTTAACAGAACTTGGAGCAGTTTCATTCTAAATGCTGCGTAAGGAAAAACATCCTTGATATCAGGTATTAATGAAATACGTATTACCAGAGCTTAAAGAAAGAGCAAAGTTTCCAAAAGGGCAAAAGCAAATGGAAGTAACGGATACAAAGTCAGTTTACAATATTTCTTCCGTAAGTAGATTACAGCAGTGTATATACACTTAATTGCCAGAAAAACTGGTACAAACGAGCTTATGCAAAATACATAGCGACATCACCTATGCGCGTACTCAATTGCGTCCGCCAGTGCATATATAAAGAAATAGACATCCTTGCCAGTTGTCAGAGTTGTTTTCGACATAAGAATGACAAGTAATAACGATTTGAGCGATTTTCAAAGCGGTGTCATAGTTGGCGCTCCTGAGATGGGCCTTAGTATTTCGGAGGTAGAAACAAAGTTCGGATTTTCACGAACGGCCATTGCAAGGGTGTACCGTGACTACAAGAATTCTGGCAAAACCTCCAACCTACGATACCAGTGTGGCCGTAAAAAGACATTGGGTAAACGTGACCATCGTCGGCTGTCAAGAATCGTTTCACGTGATAGGCATGCAGCACTCTCGCAGGTATAATCGGAATTCAAATCTGGAGCCTCAACAAGCATCTGCGCCTGTACTGTGCAACGTACCCTGCACGATATGGGCTTTGGGAGCTGACGCCCAGCTCTAGTCCCCTTTACGGGTGCACGACACAAAGTTATGCGCCTTGCTTGGGCACGGCAACACCGCCACTGGACACTTGATGACTGGAAACAAGCAGACTGGTCTGACGAGTCGCGTTTCCAATTTTATCGGGCAAATGGAAGGATTCGTGTGTGGCGCAAATCCCATCAAGCCGTGGATCTCGCCTGTCAATAGGGAACTGTATCGGCTAGTGTGGGATCCGTAATGGTATGGGGTGTGTTTAGCTGGACTTCACTGGGACCCCTGGTACGTCTACAAACGTCTGTGACCGGCCAAAGCTATATGCGCATCCTTTCTGACAAGGTATACCCGTTCATGTCCTGCATTCATGCTGATGGGTTGGGCCTGTTCCAACAGGCCAATGCACCTCCACACAAGTGTCGGGACGCCACATTATGTTTAGAGGAGCATTCATTCGAGTTTGGGGTGTTGCCATTTCCACCCAAGTCCCGAGATCTGAACGTGATAGATCACATTTGGGATGCCATGCAACGCGCTATCGAACCCAGGAATCCGGGACCTTAGAATACACCCGAATTGTGGAACGCTCTGCAGGAAGTATAGTGCAAATTACCCACAGCATATTTCCAGAAACTAGTAGTCCATGCCCCGTCGTATTTTTGCATTCCTGCGCTCCCGTGGAGAACTTACCAAGTATTAGACTGGTGTACCAGTTTTTCTGGCACTTCAGTATATATAGTTTCGCAACCAAGAAAATAGAAGCAAACTCTTATTTTCAATGTCAAAGTATTTATGAATATAAAACCTAAATCTTAGAAAAAAGTTATGTATAATTAGCAAACATTTTTACTGACATCGGGTGACAGCAGAAGTTTTTATACAACACATGTAACTTTTGTTTAAGTACAGCTGTATGAAAACTGTACAAATCAGTTCTTAATAACTTTAGTTTTGAGACAATCAGGAATCACTCAAATAACTTTAAGAAAGGTTACTTACTATTGGTCTTTTTTTTAGTAAAAAGTTATTTAACTCCACTGTCTTCCACAAAATTAGTGAAAAAGTCCAATTACTTGTTAGAGAACGTTTAACGAGAAACAAAAACATCAACTCTAAATATTAAATACGCAGAGGTCGAGAAACCACAACCTCAAGTACTTCAACTTTCGCAACTACTATTACCTCACCATACTACCATCATCGCCACACACACTGCTGCAGTTCAAACATTATATACTGAAGAGCAATTCAATTAGAGACACTCGACTAGTAACGTGAAACACCACCTTTCGCCCTGAAGACGGCGGCCATTCGTCTCGGCATGGACTCGACAAGACATCGGAAGCGTTGGGAAGCCATACGGATCTACGACCCCTGAGAAAACTCCCACAGTTCACGAGGATTTGATGGAGGGCGGCAGAGCCTCGAACATCTCAGCCGATAGCATCCCAGATGTGCTCGATGGGATTGAGGTCAGGTGACCTAGCTGACCAAGGAAGCTAGGTCACGTCGGTGGAGGGTTCATCCAACCATTCCGATACAATTCGGGAGCGATGGCACTGTGCATTGTCTTGTTGCAGGATGAAGTCCCCAGTTGGATTTTGAAGACGCACAAACGGTCGTCCGAGATATCCCGGTAACGTTGACCTGTGAGGGACGATGTCACACGTACCAGGGGTGCCATTTCACTCCACGTAAACAGTCCCCACCAGCTTGAAAAGTACCCTGCTGGCAAGAAGGATCCATCGCTTCATGTGGTTTGCGCCGTACTTGTATCCTGCCATCCGCATGTACCAACGTGAATATCGACTCATCAGTTTAGGCAACATTTTCCCACATGTCTAGGGTCCAGAGGCGATGTTACCGAGCCCATGCTAATAGTTGCACCCTGTGATGTGCGGTCAGCAGCGGTACCCTCGTGGGACGATGGCTTCTGTACCCCATAGCAAAGAAATGGTACTGGATGGTGCGGCTGCTTACACGTTTTCGAGCACCAGCGTTAAATTGCCGAGTAATTTATGGCACTGTGGCCCGTCTATCCACTGTTAGAATACGAGGTAGCCGACGATGACCCCGCTCATCCACACGCTGTTGTCCACGGCAGTTGGCCCTTGCAGGGATGGTTTTATCGGATTCAATGTACTCACGGTGCACCCGTTACACAGTGGCTCGTCAAAATCTCAGTGCCTGCACGACTTCCGAGATGGAGTGACCCATTCGTCGGGCCCCGACAATTGGCCCACGATGAAATGCGCTTAGATCCTTCGTCTTACTGATACTGCGTCCGACTTCTACTGATTCCCGTCGCATAACTCCTTATATTGTCGGATCGCTGCATACGTCATGTCGTTTCCGTTTACACGGCCGCCCCTAGCGCCGCATTTGCATAACGCCAGCTGTCTCTAATTCAATTGCTCTTCAGTGTACGACGTTCAGTTCTCATCAGACACCTACACATGTCATATGTTCTGACCTCAGAGTGTTGCCAACCGCACTCTTGCGGAAGAGAAGACTGCTCGATAAGTTTTAGAAACGCGAAGGAGAACGAATTCAAATTTGCGTGTAGAAAGAAACTAAAAAGGAAAGTTAAATTAGAGTGTACGTCACATACAGGAAGAAGAAAGGGTGTTTAAATAAATTTGAGTACAGCCTGTATAATTGTGAAGTTTGACAATGGCCACATAATAAACAATGGAAAAATATTTTACCCGAAAAACAAAAAGGTAGTTACGTAAGTGACACTTTGTTTTTTAGCACGTCTTTTGTAAAAAAAGATCGTGCTTATGTTACCGGTTTGTCCGTCCGTACCCATGATATATCTGCAACTATTAGCTTAATTTGAAAAATTCTTTTTGCATTGGCAAGCTTAAAATATGCGAATGATGATCCTTTATTTCCTTTTTTTACGATGTGCAATTTCGCCGCTAGGGGGCGTAAATGCAGATGATGTCGAATTCAAAAATACGTTTTATTCCACATATTTGCTTCTAAACATCCGATTGAAAAAATTCTTTTAGTTTTCGATTCCATTTCTATCGAAGATAATTTTAGATATAGTTACTTTTTTAAATTACGCATAGATTTTCGGTTAGGGGGCGTAAAAGTAAATTACATTTTTCCCGATAACTCTTCTTGTAAAATCGTTTGCATATATTTTCAAATTTTTTGTAGGGAATACTTTAGCCACCAGGGGCGTAAGTTTAAATTTTTGCTTCTGATGTATTTCCCATAAAATCTGAGCTTCTAAAACACCGATTGAAAAAATTATTTCGTGGACTGATGCCACTCACATCGGTAAACATTTTTGGAAAATTTTCTTCTTAAAATATTCCACAGTTTCTCCGCCAGGGGACGTAGACGTATATCTTATTTTTCTCAATATCTCTACTTCTAGGAGTCCGATTTGAAAAATTCCTTGGATAGTGTTTCCAGTGTGACACGTTTTTCATATAATTTTAGAATTTTCAAGTAATTCATAGACCTTCCGCTAGGGGGCGTAGAGGTAAATTCCGTTTCCCACTATATCTCTGCTTCTTAATCTCAGATTTAAAAAATTATTTCTGCACCGGATACAGTTCCTGATGGGAATCGTTTGCACATAATTTCTAATTTTTGTAAAAAAAAAAAAAAAAAAATGGTTTGGCCACCAGGGGCGTAAATCTTAATTTCCGCTTCTGATGTATTTGCAGCAAATTATGAGCTTCTAAATTCTCTACTGAAAAAATTCGTCTTTTATAAACCGATAGTACTTATGTCGACAAACATTTTAGAAACATTTTCTTCTTAAAATAATGCATTATTTGTACGACAGGGGGCGTAGATGTATATCTTATTTTCGTCAATCTCTCTTCTTCTAGGAGTCCGATTTGAAACATTCCTTCTTTGTCGGATAGCGTTTCCAAAGTGACATTATTTTCATATAATTTCAAAATTTTCAATTAATTCATAGACTTTCCGCTAGGGGCGTAAAGGTAAATTGCTTTCATCCCTATATCTCTGCTTCTAAATCTCCGATTTGAAACGTACAACTTCTGATGGGAAATCCTTTGCACATAATTTCTAATTTTTCTAAAAAATGGTTTCGCCACCAGGTAGAGTAAGTCTTCATTTTCGCTGCTGATGTATTTGCAGCAAAATATGAGCTTCTAAAATCTCGATTGAAAAAATAGTCGTTTGTTGACCGATACTACTTATGTCGACAAACATTTTAGGAACATTTTCTTCTTGAAATAATGCATTTGTTCTACGCCAGGGAGCGAAGATATATAACTTATTTTTACCAATATCTGTACTTCTAAGAGTCCAATTTGAAAAATTCCTTCTTTGTTAGATAGTGTTTCAGTTGCGAAATGTTTTTCCTATCAATTCAAATTTTCAAGTAAATCATAGGCTTTCCGCTAGGGGTCACAAAGGTAAATTTCGTTTTCTGGGTTAATTCTGCTTCTAAAACTCTGATTTGGAAACTTCTTCCTGTATCGCATACAAGACCTGATGGCAAATATATTTCACATATTTCTAATGTTTTGTAAAGAATGTTTTAGATACCAGGGGGTATAAGTGTTAATTTCTGCTTCTGATGTATGTATTTGTAGCAAAATCTGGGCTCCAGAAAACTCGCCTAAAATTTTTTTTTCTTGTACCGATAGTGCTCATATGGAGAAACCTTTTGAGAATACTTTCATCTTAAAATAATGCATGGTTTTCCCACCAGGGGACGTAAAGTCACATCTTATTTTTGTCGATATCTCTGTTTCTAAAAGTCCGATTTGAACAATTTTTCTATGTTGGCGAGCGTTTCCGGTGCGAAATGTTTCTCACATAAATTCATGTTTTTCTTAACGCACAAGTCTGCAACCAGAGAGCGTAAGCTCACGATTCCGTTTACAGGAATATCTGAGGGATTAAAATCACGATTGAAAAACTTCTTTCTTCCGTCAGATACTATTGTTTTCCATACCGGTTCCATTGACTTTGAATAGCTTTGATAAATTTAATTTGCGTCAGAACGGATTCAAAAACTTGCTTATTACACCCGAAAATTCGGTGTCATCTTTCTTGTTTTTTATTTAATTGGAGGTTTAACTACCACCGTGAGGAACTGAGTGGGCTATAAGCAGTCGCCCGTCATTAATTAAAAGCCACTGACTCCAGGGAAGGAAGAGAGTCATCGCCGGAAGACAATCTGTACTCGAACCCTGACCCATCTCGGATGAATTTTTTTTTCTTATTTAAGGTTTAACGACCACCGTGAGCAACTCAATGGGCTATAAGCAGTCGCCCGTCCCTAATTTAGGGTCACTGGTTCCAGGGAAGGGAAAGAGCCAGTGCCGTAAGACAAATGCAACTTCCATGCCTCACCGGGATTCGAACCCGGTTCCCTTACGGACGAATGTTCAGATGCCATCGCTTAGACCACGGCGCCACCGGGGCGACTCTCGGATGAATGATCAGAAGCCATCGCTTCGATCACTGCGCCACCGGGGATGCAGTGATATCTTCATTATGTAGATATACTAAATCCTTAAATCCATTCCACTTCTACCTTGCGTCGTATGAATTCTCGTACTCAAATTTATTTAAACACCCATTCCCCATATAATTGTACACATATGATTACGAAAAAGTCTGCAATCAATCCCTGTTTTTCTCACTTAAAAGAAATTTGGTGTCACTTTCTTGCGATTTCAACTTCGAGAATTCGAATTAAAGTATAAATAACTTATTTCCTATAGTGACTTTTTGTCTATTTTTCCTTTACCTTTCATTTTCGTGCATTAAAAGCAACTGTATTTTTCCTTTCGTATTATAAAGTTTTATTCAAAGGAAACGAATTTTGAATATCTACCATCTTTTAAAATGTTTTCCTGCACCATTATTTTTCAGGTACTTGACTGTAAATAAATCTCTGTAAAGTCACGTGTATGTTGCCGATAGTGAAGACAGATTTTTGGTGAGTGTGTTAGAAGTTATTTTACACGTGAACAGAGTACAAAAATATTTTGACTTCGCTTAGTAAAGTCGGTAGATCCCAGATGTGATTCAGAGTTACTCCTTTTTTTATTTGTCGTGTTGACGTCAATGTTTCCTTGACTATTAACCCGAGGGAGAAAATTCTGACAGCCAGCACTAAAGTTATGTTTCTTTCCTTAAGATTCGCGTTTTGCAGTACATTCTGAATTCCAGTTTCTTCTGTAAAACACGAATCTGACATTTTGAAAGGAATTTTGTCTTCTTTTTAGTGGAAGAGAAGTAGAATTTCATTCTCATTCTTTGCTTGCTGATGTTATTTTAACTTACTGTTTGAATCGAGCTTGTTGCTGGTGACAGGTTTGCAGCATGTACTTTTGTTGGATACCACAGATTGCGAGACACCAAAGAAATAGCACAATATTTTCAAGCACGAATTTCTTTATTGCCACCGCATTTGAAATTATCTTCATAAAATGTACTGCAAATCTTAACATATCCATAGTCAGTAGAAATACAATTTCTTTAACACACACCTTACAGAAGATTCTATTGACAATATTTTAGCTAGTGCGGATAAGGGTAACGAATAATATTAAATTTTCGACTCTGACAAGATTGTAGTTTGAAAGTTAGCACACTGTGGATTTTTAATCTCCATTATATACACTTATGCAGTCAGTGGACAAAACATTAGAAATACCTACGTAATAGAGTGTTGGTCCTCCTCAAGCGCGAATAACAGCATGTACATGCCGAAGCATCGAAACCACCAGAAACCGGAGGGTTTTCGAAGGTAATGCCTGCCATACCTGTTGCAGCATTGTCCACAATTCCGTTCTAGATGTCGGTCCATTGTCTATGGACCTGTTGATTCACTCCACAGCACTCCAGAGAGCTTGCATGGAGTTTACATCCGGGAAAATTGGGGACCACTGGATGGTTCCAAACTCAGATGAGTGTTCCTGGAGCTATTCCTGGGAGGTTGCGGCCCGGTGCAATGTTCTTCTGAAACAGACCATGCCTGTTGTAGCATTGTCCAAAACTACGTTCTAGAAGTCGGTCCATGATCCATGGACCGAATGATTCGCTCTATTGCATTCCAGAGAGCTTCCACAGTGTATAAATTCGGGGAACTTAGTAGCCACTGGATTGTTCCAAACTCAAATGAATCCTTCTCGAGCCATTCTTGGGTGGTTGCGGCCCGGTGCACTGTCCTGTTGAAACAGACCATCCGCCGCAGGATACGCGAAGGCCACAAAAGCGCGTAAGTGGTCAGCCAGCACATGCTGGTAGAGCTCAACATTTCAGGACATCTCCAGACATAGTAAGGGAACCCCCTTGAGAATTCTTTCCAAACCATTGCAGATCCATCACCGCTTTGAACAGGATCGACCTGGCCATGATCTCATGTCGTCGAAGACTTGCTCGCATCCTGCACAGTCAGCTTGGTACAGCTGAAAACGCGATTCATCTAACCATACGACGCGGCGCCAGAGGAACAGTTTTGATGTTCCCCGCACGAGGCAAAGATGTAATGTCCGATGACGAGCGGTCAACAACGGTACACGAGTAGGGCGTCGACTACCATTGTCCAGGGTATGCTACGTGCGCCATACCGTTCGTCCGCTGACGCTGCTTGGGTCGCAGACATTTAACCTGGATATGATTTACGGTTGATCCGTACGAGACAGGATTGTCTACGTCGACGCCGGTCATCAATGGGGAGTGGACGACCACCCCTTGCTCTCTTGGCACTGGTAAGTCCGTCGATGGTATGCTAGCTGTGCACCATTGATACGGTTGCCTTTAGAAACCTTAGGGTTCCTACCTGTTGGGTGATAGAATGACCCATTTGTCTTAAGCCGACCATGCGTCTACGATCAAAGTCGGTTAGATCACCACGTTTATCCATTTTCGTCGATTGCAATACACTGTTGGATAGCCCTTCTGTCCGTCTATTTATCGCTTCACGGTTTGTTTCTGTTCCACTGTGCGTAGGGAATGCCCATGTCAAGTTCCCATCACCCCTATAACTAATGTTTGCCAACTGAGTGTATAGAGAGGAAATTCTTTTTTTGTTTGAAGGTTTATTTTCCACTGATGAGAGCAACTCACTGGATTATATGCAGTTCCCTGTCAGAATTTAGGGCAAATGTTCCAAAGAAGGAAGAGATCAATGTCTGTGTAGGACAAACACACAATCCATACGCCTACCCGGATTCAAACCATGATCCATCTTAGACAGGTGCTTAGAAGCCAAAGACGTGTAAAAATTGATAAAGGGGGAGGCGAATATGTTTCAATAGCGTTATAAATATTCCACATTTTACCTATCATCCTGTTAAAGCCGTTATCAAATCTATTAAGTCATGTGAAAGGATAGATCAGATCAGATCATATATAAAGGATTTTAGGAAGTGAGTGTCTGACCCAAGGTCTTAAACAACCCTTTCAAACAGGAAGCTAGGAGATTTGGGCTAGAGTGCCTGATGGGAAAGTCACACGGAAGCGAGGTAGAAAGGGGGGAAGATGCCTTTATTTATTACCAGGGGGCCAGTATCCGGGGACCGACGGCTAACGTGCCCGTCCGACGCACGGCGGATATTTAGTGGTTCGAGCGTTCGTACCTGCCTGGGATCGAACCCCAAGTCTTCTCCGTGGCAGCCGAAAGCTGACCACTAGACCATCCGCGGCTCATGTGGAAGGATAAGATGGTAGTTTCTTTTGAAAAAATAATTTTTTCCAAAAAAGTTACGTTTTACTAAAAATTTTTATTAGCGCAGGTGTTTTAGCGACACACAGGAAAATTTGTGCAGATGATCAAAGTGTTAAGCGTCATTCGCGTGTCAGAACGGTTGAACACACTTCAAAGTTGTAATATTTTTATTAAGTGTTTATAAACTTTGTCGTAATGGCATCTTAAATATAAAACAGATTATTTCTTTCCTTCTAGAAAAAATGTATAACAGTTTGACCCGGTAAATGTAGGTAAAACAACTACTATCGTTTACCGTTCTTCTACAAAACAGATGTAAGAAGCAAAAAAATGATCCCACGTACACGTAGTCTCGTGATCCATTTCGAAAAAGTGTTAGATGGTTAGAGTATTTAAGTTAAGAGGGTCATTTCAAAAGTTTTGCACACTCTGGGTTATCTTTTAGGGAAATAATTTATTTCACAACATTCGTTTACAGGCCTTCGAAGTAATATCCATGTTTCTTTATGACAGCGGCTCAACGTTTGAGCAAGTCTTGTGTTCCAGTCAGGACACCTTCATTGTTGAGGCGTTGGATTACTCGGGTTACGTCATTACAAACATCCTGAATCGTACTGAATCGTTACCCACGGAGTGGCTCCTTCAGTTTTGGGACCAAGTTGTATTCTGCTGGGCTCGTGTGAAGACTGTGTGGAGGGTGGGGAAGCAATTCCTATTCATACTTTTCCAGAATGTCTCTTACTGTACTTGCAACATGCGGTCTCGAGAAGACCGCTGTTACAATGGTCTCCTCGGGCACTCCCTCTGTTGCTATGATTCCAACCTTGTCATAGGCCATAATCATCATCAGCTTAACCTTCAATTGTTGGCGGCGGAATTTTTTTCTGGAGAGGTGATTCTGGATGTTTCCTTTAAGTGGACTGAGATTTCAGTTCTGGTTCAAAATCTCGTATCCAGGTTTCATCTATAGCAACAATTCTGTCCCAAAGCTGCTCACCTTCTGTCTCGTACCGCTGAATCAATTATTCTACGATCTCTTTGCGTGCTGCTCTTCGCTCAGATTATGCGGAACCCATTTGAGAACCGCTTTTCTCTTCTGTAATTTTAAAAGTAATGATGGCAACTACTCATATATACAAATTATTTGTTTGTTTGGTTGGAGGTCTAACGACCACCGTGAGCAACTCAATGGGCTATATGCAGTCGCCTGTTCCTAGTTTAGGGCCACTGGTTCCAGGGAAGGGAGAGAGCCAGACAAACACAACATCCATGCCTTACCGGGATTCGAACCCGGACCCCGTTCGGACGAATGATCAGAGGCCATCGCTTAGACCACTGCGCCACCGGGGCGGCCATATATACAAATTACTGATACTACTCATATATACAAACTACTCGTTTGTCTCATTGCGTTACTAATCTGTCCCAAAGCTGCTCGCCCTCTGTCTCGTACCGCGGAAGCAATTCTCCTGCGATCTCTTTGCGTGTGAACTGCTTACTGCTCTTCACTCACATTACGCGGAACCCATTTGGCAACCATTTTGTTCTTCTGTAATTTTTGAGTTGGGATTCTGAAAACCGAATCGGTAGACATGTATGCTTTGTATGATATCTGTTCACATGTTTTCCGTCGATTTTCTTCAAAAATTCAGTTGACAGTAACAACAGAAGTGTTGTCCATTCCACCTCATGGCCGGCCCCTTCTTGGTCGTCTTCGATTCTTTCCCGATGTCGGCCGAAACGAGAAGCTCACCGTGATACTGTGCTATGATCCACTACACGAACTTCACACAAAGTTTTATGAATTTCGGTAGGGGATATTCCTTGCAAAGTTTCAATTCTAATGAAGGATCTCTGGCCGAGATCCACACAACTAGCGCAACGACTACAGCAATTGCATAATCCTACGGGTAGCGCCTTAGCAGTGTGCAAAACATATGTGCTGAACTACGTACTATCATCGTAGGGTAGTGTTGACCTTTTTGACTCTGTTGGATATGGAATATTTACCAGTTTCCCGACTTTACGTTTAAACTAACAATGGGACCTTACAGCTGACCACTCGCGGATTTCGGTTATGTTTTTTAAAATGAAAGTTGAGGCAAAATGAGGATATGCGTGTCCTGGCATTTGATCTAATGCCTCTTATTTTCGGAATAAAAAATCATAACGAACGGGGGAAGGAAAACAAGTTAGTTAAAATCATGCAATGCATTGATTATGATACGCTTTCCAACATACTTGAAATTATTATTCAAGTTATGAGGAAAATGGCTGTGGAATAAATCTCGCTCCTGTGTCCTGACCTTTGACCCCATTTCGAAGATATTCAACAGAACCGGTTCAGTATCATTCAAGAATAACATACTAAAGATTTGTCGCAATAGAAGCAGTTTTACGGAAGTTATGAGAATAATGGCTGTGGAATAAATCTTGCTTTTGTGCAATGACCTTTGACCCCATTTCGTTGATATTCAACAGAACCGGTTTACTATACCTCCGGAACAACATGATAACGTTTTGTTGCAATCGAAACATTTTTAGGTAAGTTATGATGCAATGGAATGGATCCCACTCCAGTGTCCTGACCTTTGACCCCATTTCGCAAATTTTCAATAGGGTTCGTGCCCAGGTGGTTTCCTACCACATACTAAAATTTCATCGAAATCGAACCATATTTACGCATGTTATGACGCATAAAGGCAATGAAATGGATTCCACTTTCATACCCTGACCTTTGAACCCATTTCGCCCATTTTCAATAGGGTTCGTCCCCGGGTGGTTCCTTACCAAATACTAAAATTTCATCGAAATCGAACCATTTGTACGCACGTTATGACGCATAAGGGCAACGGAACAAATCCCGCTTTTATGTCCTGCCTGACCTTTGACCCCATTTCGCCCATTTTCAATTGGGTTCGTGCCCAGTGGTTCCCTACCACATACTAAAATTTCATCGAAATCGAACCATATTTACGCATGTTATGACGCATAAAGGCAATGAAATGGATCCCGCTTTTATGTCCTGACCTTTGACCCCATTCCGCCCATTTGTAACACGATTCGTTCCCAGGTAGTTCCTTACCATATACTAAAATGTCATTGAAATTGAACCATTTTTACGCAAGTTATGATGCATAAAGGCAATGGAATGGATCCCGCTCCTGTGTCGTGACCTTTGATCCCATTTCATTTATTTTCTATACGGATCGTCCCCAGGTTGTTCCCTACCACATACTAAAATTCCATCATAATCGAACCATTTTTACGCAAGTTATAACGCCTAAGGGTAATGGAATGGATCCCTCTCCTATGTCCTGACCTTTGACCCTGTTTCGCCCATTTTCAATAGGGTTCGTCCTCAGTTGGGGTCCTACCGCACACTAAAATTTCATCGAAATCGAACCATTTTCTCGTGAGTTATCGTGCAGACAGACGGACGGCCGGACGGACGGACAAAGCTGGAGCATATACGCTTCTTCAACCTACGGTTGGAAAGCGTAAAAAAAGGAACGAAATTGCTCCCCAGACCATAACTCCGGGTGTAGGTCCTGTGTGTCTCGGCCGCAGACAGGTTGGTTGCAGGCGCTCACCTGGCCTCCTTCTAACCAACACACGGCCATCACTGGCACCCAGGCAGAACCGGCTTTCATCAGAAAACACAACAGATCTCCACTCCATCCTCCAATGAGCTCTAGCTTGACACCACTGACGTCGCAAACGGCAGTGGTTTGGAGTAAGTGGAATGCACGCTACAGGGCGTCTGGCTCGGAGCTGTCCTTCAAGTAACCGATTTGTAACAGTTCGTTGTGTCACTGTGGTGGTAACTGCAGCTCGAATTGCTGCCACAGACGCGGTACGATGCGCCACGGCCATACGCCGTACACGGCGGTCTTCCCTGTCAGTAGTGCCACGTGGCCGGCCGGAACCCGGTCTTCTTGAGGCAGTACCTTCCCTTGACCACCGATGCCAACAATCATGCAGAGTAGCTACATTCCTGCCAAGTCGTTCTGCAATATTGCGGAAAGAAAATCAACCTTCTCGTAGCCCTATTCTCGACCTCGTTCAAACTCCGTGAGCTGTTGATAATGGCTTCTTCGTCTTCTTAAAGGCATTCTTGACTAACATCAACACTCTACGTCGAATCTCAACGATAACTAACGCTCACGAACGTTACAGCGCGTATTTACAGCAAACCTGCTTTGCATGTTCCGAGGGGCGGTACTAGCGCCACACGTATGCGCCGAGCGCGAAATTTGCATAGACGTCATCTTACAGATGTACTCTCACCGGCTACCAACTGTCGTTTATCTAACACAACCCCTTTTTGGTGTTGGGAATTTTTTTCCGTCAGTGTATAATAAACGTTTCACGTGACACGATATTACAAAGTATCCTGGAAAGATGCAAATGGTAACAAAACTGCATTGATATACTCTATTTCTAAAAAGAAATAATTCTAGGCTTCTTTTCATACCGAATACGAGACATGTCATTAAAAATTATAGGAGTTTTCGGAATGAGAAAACGCTTCACTTTCTTCTTAAAAAAATAATAAAAATGCTTCTGGTGCCCCGAAGACATTCCCAGATCTCAGTAATAAGTAAGATTAATGAAGACAAAAAGGTAAATTTTTCGAATGGCCTTAAGAATCTAAACTTCTGAACAAAACTTTTATGAAATTACTGTTAATAAGCACGGAAAGTAAAGGAGCAGACAAATTTTCTTCAAAACAGTCGGTCGCTTGAGAACTGCATCTAACGAAGCTTATTATAACATCGTCGAGCTGTTGAGAGGTTTGTTTCTCTTTTGTTCCGGTGGCAAGGTCCTTTCGTTCCTGCAGCAGTGCGTCATGAACATCTGCCTCACAAACACGCAGGACTTAAAACGCTACTTACTTAAAAATGCCAAACAAATTCTACAATGAGCTGCATCTTAGATGCGAAGCTAAACTGCTTTCGCATTTATATCACGCATCTTGTAAAGTAACAACGCTCTTACTCCAGCGTTCCATAAATGTTTTAACGCAGTTAAGTTTTTTTTTCTTCAACCAAGAAAACTTCTAAATGAATTGTTAAATGTTCACCACCACAGAAATGCAACTGCTTTTGTCGAGAATGTGTTCTTTCTAGGTAATGACATTCCGCAAGCTAGGTCCATAGTCTTCGAAGAGCGCGTTGCTAAGAGAGCGATCTTCCAAACTGAAACAGCACTGATGTCATAAAGCGTTAAGTATAAAAAGATTGCGTCTATGTTCCGCGTAAGGCAAGAAAAAAGAAAGATTGCATCTTAGAGCGAGAAGAACAACCCCAAACAAACATTGCGTCTGGGTTGTATGAAGTCTGAGATGTTTTGGTACATGTAACTTCTAACTGACTATCTTTAATTTTAAATAAAGTTACAGATTTACGGCTTTCAAAAGAAATGATAGAACTGGGAAGAATAACGGATATATTTATAATTTAGCGCTTAAAACGCAAAAGTTTTGTCCGTGCCGAGCATCGAATCCGGCTACCTAGCTCCGGAGTAAGTCGCTCTCCCACTTGAGCTACGCGGACAGAAAGCCTCGCTGCTACCTGCATTTATCTCATGTGCGTCCTGCGGTGCAGACACGTCACAAGCTACAAATCAAGAAGATCCATGGGTTCATAAAACATTTCCATAGATATTAATTGGAAAATTATTCTGCGCCGGATTACGTAATTAAAAAAATATCCGCGATCCAGAAAACAATGCATTTCTTAAAAAAGCTCTCTGGTCTCAGTAATTAGAAAACATGGCGCATGTTTTTCTTGTTGCTATACTCACAAGTGCAAAATAGAAGAAACAAAATATTTTGAGATACGCTCTTTAATGTTTCCTTCACTTTATCTCAGTACATCCACTAATTTAAAGGTATACACGATTCCCGAGTAGTGTAATTCAGGAGGAGTTGTTATATTGTGTAACTAAAAGCACAGGGTTCCTGTTCTTGTGCCGTGGTGAACAGAGTTACAGATTACTGATTAATCGGCCGATTCAGGTTCAAGTCTTCGATGAAACTAATCTGTTGTATCTGCCTTACGATGCTAGTTATATCCGTCCCTAAAATACGTCGTCCTACTTTAAAGGAGAGAAGTACACTGCTGGACAATTGCTAAGGACGGATCATAAGCGGCTATATAGCGCATAAAAAAGTAAGTGTGGTTGGATGCCAAGTGAAATAAAATAATGTCAGAATGCCAGGACATTACAAGAAACACAATTTATTGTGTTCTGAAATCAGAAGGCTTTGGAACGTGTTCAAGGGACAAACAGGCCATTTTGTGCAGAATACGTAAACGTGAAAAAAATGCAATTACCGTCCGCAGGCGTTCTGGCGTAAGATGTCAATACGGGATATGGCCACCATGGAGGACGATGCAAGATTCCACACGTCGTGTCTTGCTTTGCATAATATTATCAAGCAGCTGTTGGGGTAATTTATCCCATTCCTCTGTCAGTGCACGGATGAGGGTGTCCTTGTTTATTGGAGGGCATTGGCGACCAGCAAGACTCCTCCCCAAAGTATCCCACACATTTTTAATGGGATTCAGATCTGGAGAACGTGCTGGCCATACGAGGCGTTGAATATCCTTGCTCGCAAGACACTCCTGGACAGCGACTGTTCGATGACATGTTGCGTTGTCGTCCATGAAAATGAATCTATCACCGACAGCACCACGGAACATGCGAACATGAGGTAGCAGAACATCATTAATGCATCGTTGGCCAGTCATAGTCCCAGTTGGAAGCACATAGAGGGACGTACGGCCATTGATCATGATGCCAGCCCATACCATGACATTACATGTCGGATATCGGTCACTTTCCTATATGTTTGCTGGACAATATGCAGTACCACTATCACGCCAGATCAGTTGTCGTCGACAATCAGACGATAGACTGTATCTACTCTCATCCGAGAAGAGGACAGCAGACCAGTCGTTATCAGTCCAATTGCGATGTTGATGGCACCATTGCAAACGGGCGGTACGGTGACGTCTCGACAATGGGATGCACACAACAGGACGGCGGGCGTATAGTCCTCCTTCATGCAAACGTCTGGCGACAGCTTTTCGTGAGATCCGCTTGCCAGTAGCAGCCATAAACTGATTTGCTAATTCACTAGCTGTGCTGCGCCGGTACCTTTTTGTTGATAGCACTATGTACCGATCTTCTGCAGGTGTCGTACTGCGAACACGACCTCCCCCTTGACGTTTGCTACACTCTCCATTTGTTTGAAATGATTTCCAAAGCCTTGAAACAACACTGTGGCTGACGTCTAACTCCCTGGCAACATCTGTTATTTTTCGCCCTTCTTCAATCTTGCCAATAATACGGCCACGCGTAAAATCATCTAGGTGATGTCGGGAAGACATACTGAAAATTGCAAGTTCGTCAATTGATTCTTTCCCTTTCAACTTTGCGTTTGAACAACAACGGTCAATACGCGTCAAATCCTTTATATCTCTTATCAGCGCTATGACGTCACGAACAAGCTCGGCAATCCAAAATTTGCATACGCACAACACGTCTTACTGTATCCCGCACTTATGCTAATTTCCACATTTTCCTGCCTTCCATTTTATGGTTGCTATCGTTGCTATTGTCATCCGTCCGTAGCAATTGTCCGGCAGTGTACCTTATGTAGACTTAGATGCTGTCATGTGTCGTTAAACCCCAAAGTAAAGGTGAGAAGGAGAAGGATGCCAGTTTTATTTATCTTACCACGTAAGAAAATTCACGGATTTATTAAAAAAGTTTATATATTACTCTTTAATTTACCGAATGGTGCTTTCCGATACACAATTCCTAAGTAATGCCTTGTGCCACGTCCAATGTTCAAAAAGAGTTCCTCCGGATAATTCCTTATTAACGTAAGATATCTCATAAATAGATGAGAAAAGTAATACCCAAGGAGAAGTGTAAGTAAAACAGGAAATGTATTGTCATATCTTTTGCATTTAGTTCTACATATTTTTCTGGTTCAATTGCTCTTGCGAACACTATGTGGCCGCTTAGGTGGCGCAGTGGTCAAAGCGATGGCCATTGATCTTTTCTCCAAAACGGGTCCGGGTTCGAATCCCGGTGAGGCATTAATGTTGTGTTTGTCTTATGGCACTGGCTCTCTCCCTTCCCTGGAACCAGTGACCCTAAATTAGGGACGGGCGAATGCTTATAGCCCGTTGAGGCTTTCACGGTGGTCGCTAAACCTTAAATAAAATTAAAACATGTTAGTAAAATCATGCAATGCATTGATTATGATACGCTTTCCAACATACCAGAATTTATTACTCAAGTTATGTGGATAAAGGCCGTCGAATAAATCTCGCTCCTGTGTCCTGACCTTTGACCCCAATTCAATGATATTCAACAGAACCGGTTCACTATACCTCCGGAACAACATGATAAAGGTTTGTTGCAATAGAAGCAGTTTTACGCAAGTTATGAGAATAATGGCTGTGGAATAAATCTGGCTTTTGTGCAATGACCTTTGACCCCATTTCGATGATATTCAACAGAACCGGTTCACTACACCTCCGGAACAACATGATAAAATTTTGTCGCAATCCAAGCATTTTAGGTAAGTTAGGATGCCCCAGCAAAAACACGAGTGCTGGGAAACTGCTGGCCATCAGCTGGCAGTGATGGGTCACTGCTGGCTGAAAGCTGCCGCTCATGGCCCGGTAGTGGTCCGTTGGTGGCAGCGCTATCAGTTAGCGAATCATTGATGGACCTGCAGAACCGCCGTGAATTGTGGGCCTCCAAGCAAATGCCACTAGTGGCACGTTGCTGGGAACCAATGCAACTCCCAACAGCAGCTGGAAGCAACAAGACTGCGCATGCGCAGAAGCAACACTTTCTGTGTCTTTCATGGTAACAGTTAGTTGAAGACGACACTATCGCCATCGTGTTATTTTAGTGGATGTTAAGAAAAAAATCCATATGTGGAGAGGCGAATTAATTTCCTAATGAAATTTTACGTCGACGAAGAGATCAGATTAAGCCGGGAAATACTAGATTACAGGTATGTATTACACCCACTCCATTCCCATGAATAACAATTCATGAAATGGAATGGATGAATAACAAGAAAAAAATTAAAACCGCTTGAAACATATCCTGGAAAACCATTAAAACAGCGTTTGTTGGGGAAAGAAAAGAATTATACGCGTACAAAATTTATTAATTATTTGAAAGAAAGAAAAAAGCAACGCTATGTGGTGTACTCATCCATGGGTTGAATACACAAGACCGGGAGGAATTCGCTTCTAAAGATAACGAGAAGTAAAATAAAATATCTTTTACTCTTAAAAACAAATGTAGCTTCGGACAACGGAAAGCAAAGAAAAAAATGTAACAGAATGTGACATGAACCCGGGTAAATATATATTTATTCAACAATCTCTTTTCAAGACGACAAGAACAGTACAAAACTTTGGAAAGCGACTCTAGCATGTACACTCTTTGAAAATGAGTGAAGTTCCCCTAAGGTAAAAAAAAAAAACTATCGTTACGTTGAAAAAATTAATTTATAAATTATAACAAACTGACTTTTATGAAAAATACCTCGCAATATTATAAAATGAAAGAGGGAAGCATTCGTTTACAAGTTGCATACCGAACATATCGCTTCCAGCCTGTAGACGAGCGTTGTGAATTAGTCCGATCAGTAGCTAGCGGGGCTTCCACGTAAACGGCCCAGGATCGAATCTAGTCAGATGCAAACGGCGTTTTTCCGGTCTGTCGAGAAAATTTCCCCAGCAAAATGCGTTAAGTCACAAGCTTCGTAAGGGTAGAAAACAAAATTGTAGCTTTAGGAAACTGCAGTTATCCTTGCTTTTTTTTTTAATTATTATTGCTACTACTGGGGAATTGGCGGACAAGATTCGGGAAGCCACCAGTTGCGTCACGTGGTTGCTGGCTGCCACTAACGGCCCACTAGCGGACCACATTAGGCTAGCCATCATTTCTGGCAAGTACTTGCAGGGCCACTGAAGGGCCACTTGTGGCAGCTACTGCCTGTGATGGACCACTGATGGCCCTGTTGTGGCATATGACAACTGATGGGGTGCCAACTGTTGGCCAGCTGTTGGCCTGAACTGCTGGCCCTTCTGTTGGCCGCCCAGACATTTTATTGACGGTTCGGCAGCCGCAACATAGTGCTGGGCCATTGCTGGCAGTGCTGGCTGCCAGCAAGGGCCCAGTGCTGGCCAAGCAAGACTGTTTTTGCTGGGGCACAAGGGCAATGGAATGGATCCCACTCCAGTGTCCTGACCTTTGACCCCATTTCGCCCATTTTCAATAGGGTTCGTCCCCAGTGGCTCCCTACCACATACTAAAATGTCATCGAAATCGAACCATTTTTACGCAAGTTACGACGCATAAGGGCAATGGAATACATCCCGCTCTTATGCCCTGCCTGACCTTTGACCCCATTTCGCCTATTTTCAATAGGGTTTGTGCCCAGGTGGTTCCCTACTACATACTAACATTTCATCGAAATCGAACCATATTTACGCATGTTATGACGCATAAAAGCAATGGAATTGATCCCGCTTTTATGTCCTGACCTCTGACCACATTCCGCCCATTTTCAATATGGCTTGTGCCCAGGTGGTTCCCTACCACATACTAGTATTTCATCGAAATCGAACCACTTTTACGCAAGTTATGACGCATAAAGGCAATGGAATGGATCCAGCTCCTATGTACTAAGCTTTCATTGAATTTCACCCGATTTTTAACAGGGATCGACCCAAGGTGGTTCCCTACCACATACTAAAATTTCATCGAAATCGAACAATTTTTACGCAAGTTATGATGCATAAGAGCAATGGAATGGATCCCGCTCCTATGTCCTGACCTTTGACCCTGCTTCGCTCATTTTCTATTGGATTCGTCCCCAGGTGGTCCCCTACAACATACTAAAATTTCCGTCGAAATCGAACCATTTTCACGTGAGTTATCGTGCGAACGGACGGACAGACGGACGGACAAAACTGGAGCATATACGCTTCTTCAACCTACGGTTTGAAAGCGTAAAAAAACCCACCATGGGCACAAAAGTGATTGGATACCCCCACGCATGCGCAATGGTGTACTCCCGCACCAGACACGTAGTCGATTAAATATAAAAACGGCAGCGGGAGTACTCTCGGATCAATCGCTGATAAAATGGCTAGCACGAGAAGGCCATGCGAGTTTGAAAAGGGCGTTATAATAAGCTGCTCAATTGGAGGTACGAGCATAAGAAGCATCGCTGATGTCAGACAGGTCGCTAAATCGACTGTGGCTTTTCTCATCAACAAGTGGAAGAAGATGGGAAATCGCAGTTCACCTCACCCTGGAAGACCAACGAAAGTGTAACCCAGAGACCGGATGTTTCTGCAGACGGAGATCCGGAAAAACAGGTCCCATCCAATGGACGCCATAGCATATGATCTCGAGATGGGCACAGATGTTATGGTCTATACCAAGACACTTCGTAGAGAGGTCCACGCAATCTGGTATCATCGCCGAGCGGCCGCCCATAAACTTCTCATCACAATGACCAATAAAGCCACGCGGCTACGATTGTGTCAACAGCTTAAAACCTGGACATTGGAGAAATGGCGGCATGTGTTCTGGAGCGATACAACGGGTGAATCAAATTCGAAAGTATGCGGGAGAGACAGAGGATACTGACCCAAGACAGACCGTTGTGGAAGAAACTTGGTGAGATCTTCATCCAGCAGTGGATTGAAAATTGTTGACGATGATGATGATGATAGGTATGTGTATGCCTTTCATCAGCTGGACCTAAAGGAAGCATCATAACATCAAGATGTTATTAAGCGGATCTTCAGCATACTAAATGTCAGTTTCGGCAAATGCATTATTCCGCACTAATACATTTGTTTCATAAATTAAGGAAAAAGACAGAATCACCGAAAAATACGCGATGCGATGTTCTAAAATTTGGTGAAAACCTGTATCATATGGTACGTCAGAGGTAGATCATAAAACATTTCTTAAAAAACACTTCTTTGCGACAAAAATGACCGTATACAGAACTAGGTGAAAAACAAGGTATCAAAATGAAATAGCAGAATCGTCTCAATATGTAGAGTGGTCACCCCGTCACAGCGATGTTGGCCTCACACCGATGTTTAATGATGTCGGTTTCAAGGAGTTCAGTAGGTAGCAACGATCCTTGTCTAAGGCCCCTCAGGTCTTGCGGAAGGGGATTGAGAACAGCAAGACGTCTCCCTAGAATATACCAACCATGCTAAATTGGAACGTGGCAATACACACTGCACAGGTTTCCTATTTCATATACTTTTCTACTAGCCTCTCTCGGTTGCAACGAGCGTTATCGTCATCTGAGAAAAATGAATCAACTATGGCTTCTGGATTAGAACGAACATAGGGGTCTAGGATATCGTTCCTATAGCGTCGAGCACTTATGGTTCCTCTTGGAAGCTCATAGTGGACTTTGCGTCCATCTAAGGAGATACCACCCCAAACTAGCACACTGCCATCACTATAAGGTTTCTTTTCACAGGTTAGAGGGATGATAAATAGCGTGTTCCTTGCCCTCTCCAGACAAGGTGACGCTTGGAATCGCTCTGCAAGCAGTCTGAACTCTTTCAAATTTTCAGCCCAGTTGACACGCAGTCTGGCCAATCCAAATGTTTCCCCTTTACGAAGGGCGGGGGAGTGTAAGAGAACCAGAGTTATGGTCGCCTAGCATGAAGGCCTAATTATTCAAGCCTGCTGTGCACAGCTGAAGCAGATACCACCATCCCTGTAGCCCTAGTAAGCGCAGATCGCAGCTGTGTCGGGGTAGCCGTCCTGCTATGTCTTCCAGGTATTTTCCAGACATAAATCCAACTCGGCATCTGTTGTTTGTGTTAGAACAGCAAATCCAGTCTGAGGCGGCTCATCCACGTAACGTGCAAGATTTAAAAGACCTGCTGCAGGCGTGCTGGTATCAGATACCACACGTCACGTTTAGAAATAGTGCAACGATCCTTCGCCGGGTTAGAACTTTTTGGCGGAACGTAAAGGACCAAGATGATACTACATAGATGGTCACAAAATTTTGGCTTTTCTGTGAACTTTAAGATACACGAAGAGCTTTTGCAACATCTATGTCTTCATCTCTCAGAGCTTTTGCAACATCGCTCACTGCATTTCAAATGCGTTCACCGACAAATGTCTCCTCTGTATTGTTCACAACAGACTGTAGTATTTACTTACTCATATCATTAAAACACACTTCAGCTGGCTGACTGTTTCTAAGTCCAGTCGGTTGTCTGTCTATCCCTTCCGCGCTCATGATGTTGGGGTCTGGAAAGTAATGATTTTGGGGGGCTAAGTGTGGGGAGCTGTTGTGAGGTGTTTATGTATGATTAATGTAAAGTAAGTGTATGTAAAAGTCAGTGAACTATTCGTCTGCATATGTAGGTGTTTCTGTCTTCCAGATTTGCAGATCAAAATGAATGACATAAAACCCGAGGAGAGCCATGTTCGTCGTTGTATGCTGTATGAATTTTACAAGGGGAACAATGTAACCGTAGCCACCAATATCATTTGAGCTGTTTATCCAAATGCGTTAAATGTCCGCAAGTGCGAACGTTGGTTCGCCCAATTTCGGTTGGGCAATTTTGGCCTCTCTGATGACCATCATGGCCCATGGAGCTGGACAATGACCTACTCTGTGCAGCCGTTGAGGCAGATCCTCGTCAAACCATTGGTGAATTATCCCAACATCTTAATGCATCATGGTCTACTGTTCAAAAGCACCTGCAACAGATAGGGAAGGTCTATAGATAAGGAGTTTGGGTCCTACACCGACTTTCATCTGACAACAAAGCCCAGCGTTCCACCATCTGCCACTCTTTGCTCAGACGACAGGAAAAAGATTCATTTCTTCACCGAATTGACACTGGAGATGAAAAGTGGGTTATTTACACCCCAAAAAAGTTTTGCTCTGTGTGTGGTGGACTACCGCTGGCATAGCTCAGACCGTAACGGAAGACCTCTATTGTAAACAACTGGACCGTTTGAAGCAAACTCTTATTGTAAAACATCCAGCATTGGTCAACAGAAAAGGTGTCATCCTCCAGCATGAGAACACGAGACCTCACACGGCGAAACGGACCTAGCGGGCGATCAGAGATTTTGGCAGGGAAGTTCTGCCCTATCGCACATATTCCCTTGACATTGTGTCATCTGATTACCATTTATTCAGATCTCTGCAGCACTTTCTTAATGGGAAAAGATTTCCATATATTGATGTCAAAACGGGCTCCTCGACTTCTTTGCATCAGAGCCAACGTTTTTTTTAGAAAGACGGCAATGAAAGTTTGGTTTCACGATGGGCAAGTGGGATCGATAATGATGGCGATTATATAATTGATTAAGAAATAAATTTCTTCTGTTACATAAAGTGTTTCTCTTCTTTTACGAAAACGACATTACTTCCCGGCCCCCCAATATCAATGCAGAACCCCAATTTTCCCTACAGTTGCCTTTCTTACACTTTTAACAACAACGTTTGAATGGATACGAGTTTTCTGTTCTCAATCGTAACGACCTTAACTTTATATGAGAAAATTATTTCCCTCGAGTGATCACTGAATTATTACCACCCCTATCAAAAGTAGATGCGGCCGTTCATCACGTGATTTCCGAAAAGGCGCGCTTAGTCAACCGATGTAGCATATACACTATCTACCAACAAGTAATTGGACACCTGTGATAGCAAAGGAAAACGAAGTTTATTCACCTTCAATAGTTGGTGTAGCCTCCACGAGCGGCGATTACAGCTGCGACCCTCCGGGGCATACTCTCAACCAGGCGTTGTACGACGGCTAACGGTATTTTCTTCCACTCGGCTTTGAGAAGACATGTCAGTTCCTTAACCGATTTCGTACGGCGGGGGCACCCGTTAGGTTGACGCTCCAACTCGTCCCAGAGGTGCTCGATAGTGTTAAGGTCCGCGCTATGCGCAGGCCAGTCCATTCGATTAACCCCATTGCCACCATACCAAGCCATGGTGGAACTCGCAACATGAGAGGTGGCATTGTCATCCTGAAAGTAACATGGGTCCTCCCCGTAAAACTGCCACAACGTAGGAAGCGCATGGTCATCCAAAATGGTGCAGTAGGTCTCAGCGTTAAGTCTACCAAGAATTTCGACCAAGGGTCCCGTGCCATACCAGGAGAAACACTCCCATAGCATAATTCCACCGCCGCCGAACTTCACAGTTGGCACAATACATTCCGGCAGGAGGCGTTCTCCAGTCAGACGCCAAACTCAGACACTGCCATCCGAACGGTAGAGGGTAAACCTTGATTCGTCGCTCCAGAGAACCTGTTTCCACTGTTCAACGGATCACTGTCGACGTTCTTTGCACCACGTTAGCCGAGCAGCGCTATTGGACTTGGTGATCAAAGGCTTGTGGGAGGCAGCACGTCAATGGTAACCAAGCTGACGGTCTTCCTTACAGATGGTTTTCATCGAATAATCACTCCTGGATGCCTTTGGAACTCCTCGCGGATGTGGCCCATCGATTTGGTGCGGTTCTTCCAAATTTCTCTGGCCAGCACCCATCAGTCTCTAACTCCCAGTTTTGTGGATCTCCCGGGTCGGGGCACATTTCGACCGTCACTTCTCATCTTCAACTGGCCAATCACGTAGGCCACTGTTGATTTGTGGTACTTCAACTCGCTGGATATGTCACGTATGGATCGGCCCACTTCTGTGATACCCGACGATTACACCTTTCTCGAAATCAGAGAGCTCCGAACTGCGTGGCATCTTGCATGCGACTGGCTGCGTTGTTGTTTCCCACACGATATTTAACGGCGGCAGCCGTGACGTGTATCTGGACCGCAGATATCATAGATTGCAGGGGTGTCCAATTACTTGTTGGTAGATAGTGTACAAGGTGTGAATGGAGCAGTAAGTACTAGGTGTGAGTGGAGCAGTAGGTAATAGGTGTGAGTGGAGCAGTAGGTAATATGTGTAAGTGGAGCAGTAGGGAGTAAAATTCAGAGCGTGATGGGTACCGGAAGGAATTATCTGACTTTGAGAAAGGGCAGGTTTTGGGAGCTAGGAGAACGGGCGCCTCGATTTCCCAATAGTCTTAACTGGTGGGTGGTTCGCGAGTTGCCGTAGGTAAAGTGTATCAGGTCTGGTGTGAAAATGGTGAAGCAACGACACGAGGACAAAACTGTACAGGACAGAGATAAGTTGATATGAGAGGTGAGAGCTGGGTCCGACGACTCGTTCAGGCCAACAGACGCAGCACTGTTCAACAGTTGACTACCCAATACCACAGAGGTCAACCCGGAACAGTATCTCTCATGATCATGCTTCGCACGCTCGCACGTATGAACTATAACAGCAGATTACCCCGACAGTATCCTTGCTAACCATGGTTCATCGCGAAAAAGGTAAACCTGGTACAAAGATCATGCAAGTTGGACATCGGCTGACTGGAAAAAAACACTGTTCTGGTCTGACGAGTTGCATTTTTTATTCCACTCCGTAGATGGTCCTATACGTATTTGACGCAAACAACTAGAAGCACTCGCCCCCATCCTGCATGTTCTTCACAGTGCAAGCCTGTAGAGCAGGTTGTATGGTGTGCGGCATATTTACCTGGGAGGAATTCGGACCCCTGGTATATGTGGAACAACGTAGCAATGATGCCCAGTATCGTGAACTTCTTGCTAACTTTGTACACCCAGAAAAGTTGCACTTTTGCGCAACGGTGAAGGAATTTTACAAGATGACAATGACCGCGTAACAAGTCCAGTTATGTGCAGGAATGGTTTGAGGAATACAGGCCAGGCTTCAAACATATCGGGTGGTCTCCAAACTCCCCCAATATAAAATCCCTTAGAACACTTGGGTGACACTATGGAATGGCATATGAGGAGTCTGGAACACCATTCACCTCCATACCTTCATTGAAGCCCACATTACACACAGCTTGGTTGTCCATACCTACAAACTGCTTCCGGCATCTTATTGAATCGATGCCAAATCGGATAGCTGTTGTACTGAGGGCGAAAGGAGGACTTACGAAGTATTAGGTATTCACCATTTACCTCCATACCTACATTGAAGGCCGCATGATACACAACTTGGTTGGCCATACCACCCAACTGCTTCCGGCATCTTATTGAATCGATGTCACGTCGGATTGCTGCTGTACTGAGGGCGAAAGGAGGACCTACGAATTATTAGGTATTCACCAATCACCTCCATACCTACATTGAAGGCCGCATGACACGCAACTTGGTTGGCCATACCACCCAACTGCTTCCGGCATCTTATTGAATCGATGCCACGTCGGATTGCTGCTGTACTGAGGGCGAAAGGAGGACCTACGAAGTATTAGGTATTCACCAATCACCTCCATACATACATTGGAGGCCGCATTACACACAGCTTGGTAGGGCATACCTCCCAACTGCTTCCGGCATCTTATTGAATCGATGCCACGTCGGATAACTCTTGTACCGATGGCCAAAGGCAGACCTACAAATCATAAGGTAGGTGGTCATCATTCAGTACTGACTCAGAGTATTCCGATATAAAACTGAACGCTTTGACTTCGCGCTTCGCTTCCGTATTTCTAATCAGGTGTTGAAATGACTTTGATACAAACACATGTACTTTAAATATATGGCTTGGCGTAGCTCTGACGTTCTGTCAACTTACATGCATAGAAACCACTCTATCGATACGTTTTGGAAACTGAAAGTTTACGTATCCTATTGAAATGAATATTTTCTGTAGAGCTTCTGTTTGGTTAAAAAAACCGCATGTCAATAAGGTGCAGTCTGGAAGCGGAAGTTCGAGTTTTAAATAACACAAATATGGTACTTGAACTGAAATTCAGATGAAAATAACCCAAGGAATTTTAAAGCTTTCTGTCATAGAATTTGCATACTTGTTAAGAAGAAGCCCAACAACTAGCTTGTTGAATTTAACTACTGTCATACAATATTATTGCTCAAAATGGCGACCATACATGACCAAGTTAGACAATATGTACGACAATGCGACACTGAAATAGCAACGCCTAGACCCATTGGGACAATTCAATGGAAACTCGCGGACACGAGAGCTTAGAAGTGAAAGGCGGAAGTACCATTTCACGACAAAAGGTGAAAATCATCTAAATAGGTGGCGTCTATTGAGTAAATAAATCCATCGCTCTTTCCAAGTAAAGCAACGAAAACATTTTTATTCGGCCGCCGTCGGGGAAACGAATCCCGAATCTCTCGATATCTAGCAGAGCTCGTTAGACTTACACCACAGCGGTCAACAATTCACGGTGCTATGTGTGTTTTTCTTTTTCAGTCAGCATCTGACATCATAAATCCGTAAGATGGAATCAGTTGCTGAGATGTCTCCATATGGTGGGCATATTATTCGGCCCCGACTGCGAACGAATAACAATTTTTCGGTTGCTGTGCGTTGCTTTACATAGAAAGAGCAATGGATTTATTTGCTCATCTGATGCCACGTATTTAGATGATTTTCACCTTCGATCTCGCCCTTTGGATTATTGCTATAATTATACATAGCCAGTGCCGTTAATGCCCACCAGATGGAGACGTCTCAGTAGCTGAGCCCATTTATGATGTCAGATGCTGACTGAAAAAGAAAAACGCACATAGATAGCACCGTGAATTGTTGGCCGCTGTGTTGTAAGGCTAACGCGCTCGGCTAGATATCGGGAGATTCGGGATTCGTTGCCCCGACGGCGGCCGAATAACAATTTTTCGGTTGCTGTGCGTTGGTTTACCAGGAAAGTGCGATGGATTAATTTACTCACGACAAAAGTACAAATTCATAGGACAGGCCGATATTGGTATGTACGTATCAGGATGATATAACTCTTTTTTCCAATACACTTGTCTAAACTAAGTCAAATATAGGCGAAAATAAAGATATCTGTGACACTACCATTAAGAAATTATGCATCAGACTTTGGAAGGACGATTTTGTCTGCACTTGTTGAGGGTGAGCATGGAGATTCCGTGTTTCGCACACTAAAGATATTCAGGTTTCTTATATGATGATTACCCAGATACCCAGACCATATCGTCTGCGTTATTCATTAGTTGCTCCACTTTAGAAAGTGTTATGATTAACATCAATCAGTGGAACACACCAAAAGGGATCTAGGCATATAATTCTTCATAAAACCTTTGGGGAGCAAATATCTGCTGTATGATGTGGAGACAACGGGATAACGGCACTTTTTCTTCTTGGGATGTCTAGCGTTGCTGTTGATGCGGTGGAAGTTTTACGCCGGATAAGACGGCAAGTCTTTAGTGTAGCGTCCAACAAGCGTCAGTCGCAACTTGAGAGTTGTGCGTATGTGTTTGCAAATACTGCTACCCACATCGATGGGATGTAGTGTTGCCGCGGGCCCTATGATCTTCTACGATTCCACAACCGAACTTACAATGCCAGCAACCAAATCTCGGTTAAAGTAGCTCATCTGTTCATATGGCTGGCGAATACACTGGCGGAAAGTGAGAAAAGAACACCAAGAAGGAATTGGCGGACGATCATGAAATTTACATAATGTCAATGGGGTCGAGTTTACGTAGATGTTATGTTAATTTCGGGACCAACCGGTGAGCTCTTACGCCACAGCACGGCATAATATGCATATATAGCGAGGTCGTCTGATCGGACTCCGCAAGGCCGGGTGGTCGTATCGTCGTATTGCGGAGCGCATTGGACGGGAAGTATCGGTGGTGGTACGATGGTGGAGTAGATGGTCTGAGGAACATTCCCACACGAGAAAACGTTTAACCAAAAGTCACAGACGGACTGATGAGCGGACCAATCGACGCATAAGAAGAGCGACGTTGTCAAGAAGAACATCCACTGCGACGCAAATCCGAGCTGCCGTTGCATCGGAAATGACTGTGCGAACAATCCGCAACAGTCTACTGGATTCAGGACTACGTACACGTGTGCCTCTGGCATGTGTACCTCTGACTCCATCCCACCGCCAGGAACGGCTGCAGTGGTGTCGCCAACCTCTGGACTGGAGAACGCAATAGCAATCTGTCGTGTTCAGCGATGAAAGCAGATTCAACTTGGGAGTCTCCGATGGCCGTATACGTGTTCGCAGACGCAGAGGGGAGCGTCTCCACCCTTCTTGCATCCGCCAGCAACACACAGGGCCTACACCTGGTCTCCTGGTGTGGGGAGCCATCAGGTATCACTCACGTACACAACTAGTGTTTGTACCGGGTACGTTAAACAGCACCTCCTACATCAACAACATCATTCATCCCGTTGTTGTGCCATTTGTAAGGTCGGTCCATCGTGGTGTTTTCCAGCATGATAACGCACGCCCACACACGACACGTGCAACGCAACGTGCACTTCAGGGTGTGAGACAACTTCCATGGCCTGCACGTTCACCGGATTTGTCCCCCATTGAGCACGCGTGGTATTTTATGGGAAAACGACTTATCAGGTTTCCACGCCCAGCCTCGACCTCCCCCGATTTACGCGTCCAGGTTGAGGATGCTTGGAACTCAAGCATCCTCAACCTGGACGCGTAAATCGGGGGTAAGGGTAAGCTGTCTCCGTTGGTTTTCATCGATAGAAAGCAGATGGGGCCACTGAAGAGATTCCACGCTCTGGTTGGAGCATAAAAAGAGAAATTTTTCAGAAAAAAACTGGCCGAGGAACGAGAAGAAGGCACGCTCGACCTCCGCCACCGACCTGGACATCGACGTCGCACACAACGCTGCTGCTCTTTGAATGACAGTAGTTCGTAGGGAACGGCTCTCCAACGATTATCATGCTAGGTCAGCCGCGCCCGGCCGTTCATTACTCCAGACAATACGAGAAGATGACTTCAGTGGTTCCGTGCTCGTCGTTCGCTTTCTTTTGCACTCTTTTGTTGTTTGTGGACAAAGGTATAGTGGACGAGTGTAGTGTGGAGTGAAGAATCACGCTTCTCACCATTCAAAATTCTAATGGACGTAGTTCTGTGTCGCGTAGTGCTGTATACCCTAGGAACGCTCTCTGCTGGACTGCAATGTCCCTATAGATAATTTCCTACAAAATATACTTAGAAGTCGTTGTAGTCATAACGACTCAAGGTGGGCCAATTATGTATTGATTTTGTTTTATAACTTATCTTGCTTCCGTTGGACTAAGGTGTCCGAATACATACTGCATCTTATATACGGCATTTTTAGAAAAAACGTTTTTTGCGTTCGTATTTTAAATTACTGAGAGTATTTTTGCGATTTGTGAGTAATGTCTGGGTAAAGCTCGTGAAAGAAAAAGGGAGACAAAGATAGTTTATAGCGCCCATTATCCGATCCTGCTGAACATGCTTTTTTGAAGCTTTTTAACTCGGATATAAAAGGTAAGTGAACAAATACGTCGAGTACTTAAAGACATGATCATGTTTTAAAGATTAAAATGAATGACAAACCAAAGATGCGATGTATAACGCTGCACTGTTTTCAAAAGATGTATATGAATAAGTAAACTGAACAAATAATTCAGGCTAATCCGACGACTAAGTGCAAACATGGTCTTTTGCTTTTAACAGTTGAATTTTTATCATTGAACAAAGAAGCAGAAAGAAAGGACAGTAAATCTTTAAACTGATAACGGGAAAAGGTAACAGATTCTCACCGTAAGTTCTTTATAACGTTGTGACTAAATCTCCGCAGAACTACTAACTTAGTCTAAATAACTTCAGAAGTAGTAGTCCAAAATCGAGAATTATCTATGAAAAATATATCTCAGCTAATAATAAACTTATTTTTGCTAGCGTATCTATATACTGAAAGAAAAAAACGCTGACGAGAGGATGCCTATGTGCCTATGTAGCATTTCACTGCCGAGAGTAGATACTATTTTCATAGTTTAGGTATAATCTTATAGTGTAAGTGATCTTTCTTCCATGTATTTTTAGTAAAACTATTAAAGTCTCTCAGGACTTATGAACATTTTCGAATGAAATCGCTTGCAATAATGTTAATTGAGACGACCGGTTCATAAAATTCACTCCGATTTTAATCCAGTGATGATTTATGGAACGAAATATTTTCGCAATCACAATTACCGTCGCTACCAAATCTGAGAACAAAGCTTGTTTTTTTAATAGGTTAAAAGCAAGAAAACTTCTCATGCATAAATATAACCATCTTTAATATTGGCTACCGAACCCGGATTAACACCAATAAGATATTGCAACGAAATTTAAAGCGTACTCACCTCATTTCGTGCGAAATGTGATGACATCACAACATGTGCTGGAGGAAGTGGCCACCATTTGCTTATAGACAGCATTGAATCCGGTGCACCATATTGTGGAAAGTCCTTGGCAGTACGACCGCCATCACTGCCTGAATTTCTTCGGTGATGTTTGCTTTCAAGGCATCTATGGTTCGCGGTTTCTTTTGGTAAACTGTTCCTTTTAGATATCCCCATAAAAAGCAATCAGCAGGCGTCAGATCGAGCGAGCGCGGTGGCCATAGACCCTTCGAAATAACGCGTTCGAGGAAAAAGAAGTGAATTTCGGCCATACTGGGGTGTGATGTTGCTCCATCATGCTGGTAATATCCAATGGAGAGTTATCCGTCGTCCAACGGATTTACAAAGGTGTGGAAAATGTCCATATATGCAGCTGTTGTGACTGTTGTCTTGAAGAAGATGGGACCAATTATGCGGCGACGGGTCATCCAACACCAGGCACGTATTTTCCCTGAACGAAGGGGTTCATGTATCGCGTTGGAATTTTCACTGGCCCAAATACGGGAAGCTTGAGAATTGACGTATCCGGACAGGTGAAACCACTCCTCCTCCGGGAACCACGTGCAGTCCAGAATGCCCGGATTTTCCTTAAGAAGTGTCTGAAACCATTGACAGTATGTTCCTCGTTTCACGTGGTCAGGCTCTTTCAGTTCGTGGACCACGGAGATACGGTTCGCATGAAGCTTCGCTTTTTTCACAGTACGTTGGTAAGTACTTTTGGGCAACACTGTTTCCTGTGACAGTCGGCGAAGTGACTTCCTGGGAAACTCATCCATACCCTTTACAATATGGATCGTTTCCTCGGACATTTGTGGACGAACTCCTGCATGGTCATCTGATGACGTTCCTATGGTTTTCAATTTCTTCGACAATTCCCAAATGGTGAAGTTGCACGGCGGATGTCTGGCTGAAAAATTCTCCAGGAATTGCTGTTGACAAGATTTTATCGATTCTGTTTTCTAATAAGTGGGAAAAATAAACATTCGCTCCTCCAAATACATTTTTCCACGTACGCGAACAGCCGCGAACACTCACTATCAACAACCGTATTGTGTAGACACGCTCAGAAAAATGGCATAACAAAGCAGCAGAGAGGCGCGTTGGGCTGGCTGGCGGAGTGCTCCACAGTGGCGCCGCACTTAAGAATGTGTCTGCCACTGAGTGGCACTCCGGCTGGCTGGCGGAGTGCTCCACAGTGGCGCCGCACTTAAGAATGTGTCTGCCACTAAGTGGCACTCCGGCTGTCTGGCGGAGTGCTCCACAGTGGCACCACACTTAAGAATGTGTCTGCCACTAAGTGGCACCCCGGCTGGCTGGCTGGCTGGCGGAGTGCTCTAGAGTGGAACCACACTTAAGAATGTGTCTGCCACTAAGTGGCACTCCGGCTGGCTGGCATACAGCGCTGGGTTCAATGCTGTATGGGCGCAAATGGTGGCCACTTACAGCACATGTTTTGATATCACATTTCTCACGAAATGAAGTAAATCCACTTCATATTTCATTGCAATATCTTCATTGGTGTTAATATTATTAAAGAAATGCTAGGTTCGCCAAGGAATGGAACATCCTGTATAAACTGCCATGTGTTGAAATGTTCCATCCTATACAAAATGCTCCAAATTAACCGAATATCACCACAGAAATAGCATACGAAGTGGATAATATTAGGTTGTATTTGATAAATTCCCGGGTGTTGCAGATTCGTATAGTTGACAGGCTAATTAAGGATTAACACATCGCGTGACGTAATATGTGACATGTAAATTTAAAGCGTCAAGGCTTCCGCTTGTAAGGCACTGGTCAATAGTCATATCCGTCAGTGGCGCCAGTTCCAATTGGATTGGACTACACTATAGTCATATCCGTCAGTGGCGCCAGTTCCAATTGGATTGGACTACACTATAGTCATATCCGTCAGTGGCGCCAGTTCCAATTGGATTGGGCTACACTAAAGCTGACGATGAATCAAATCCAAATTGGTGTCATTTTCTTACATGAGATTGAACTTGAACATACCGTCCTCCTGAGACACTCGATTCATCATTTCATCATTTCGGAAAAGCACTTTTTGCAATTGCAACACACAACGTTGATTTCCTAAATTCCGGTTCGGCGATATGAGCATCGAAAATGAAACACACATTAGGTACACCAAGAACACCAATCGATGATTCCCAGTTGTAGGCCTTGACTGAATCGGATCCACATCAAACGGTACGAAAACTTAGCACGAAACCCGGAGCAGAGTAAGCAATCATTTTCCTACACTTTTACTACCATAAGTAATATGCGAAAGAGTGATAAAAGTATCCCTCGTGAGTTCATGGAAAAGCTCAATGCACGGCCATTTGATTTGTAATCTTCTCTGATTATACCCAACGAAACGAACGATATTTCGAGGTGTCTCATCACGTGCGATGAGACCTCGACAATCGCTGACTTTCGGAGCAATGGCTCGACCTTGGTAAAGCACCGAAACAAATCCTGATAAGGTTTGATGGTGCAAGCTAGTATGATTCACTGCTCAACCTTACAACCTAATCAAACGATCACGACGGGCAGGTAGTGTCAAGAACTTGATATAACGAATAATAAATTGTTAACTAAATATCCTGCATTAGTCAATCGCCAAAAGCCCACTCTTCTCCATGATTATACGAGATTTCGCATTGCGCGCCAGACGATTCAAAAGCTGCCCCAGTTGAAGTACGAAACCTTACTCCATCCGCTTTATTTACCTGATCTGTCTTCTACGAACTAACACTTCATCAAACACCTGAACACCTTTCTTCAAGACAAATCGTGTCCCAATCAAGTATGTGTTGAATCCGCGTTCCATGAATTTGTCGCATCCTGTAGCTGGACATTTTTTAACGTCAGCATAGGTACGCTTGTATCTTGTTGGTAAATCTGCGTTTCTGCTGGTCGTCATGACGTTGATTTACACAGTATATTTTGTACCATAATTTTAGTGTATGAAGTTTCCTTCATTATTTGGAAATGTCACCTGCGACAACCTAATTCATGATTTAATTTCCAAGGCAGTATATTCGTTTGACAGGCAACATTCCATACCTCATTTAACCACTACGTTGTGCAATGCCATCAGGCATTAGGTGCGGCATTGAGCAATACAGTCCCCTAATGGTGTTACCTGGGGCCACGAAAATTCATATTTCATGGGATTGCAAGAGTCGTCCATTGAGGTACCATCCATGTTCTACAGGTGATAGGTTACAATACCTTGCTGGTCACAGAAGCATTCGAACATATTGCAGACACCCTTGGGATATCTTATCAGTGTGTGGCAAAGCGGTGGCAAATGTTTTCCAAATGCTACTCCGAAATAGCAACGATATGAGGTGTAAAACGTCATCTCCGTACCACTAGGTTGTTAAAATTTCCCTAATACTAATCCTCTTTTCTTATCAGAGGTGACCGGCTGTCATAACTAATGGTACACCACATGAAGATTCGTAGCTGGCGAGCAGTGTTCTGCTCGTGACAACAATTGGATCATACCTGAGGCCTTGTCTTCGCCAGAAGCAGAATAGATGGTCGTATGCATCGAGACAGAATCAGAGCTCATCCCTGATAACGACATGATACAGTTCCTGTCGCCAAGTAGCTCTACTAAGACACCACTCCAGATGATCTATACGATGCCCTACGATAATTGGCAGTATATGCAATGGCTGCTATGAGTGCAGAATTGCCTCTGCCAATCTTCTGTTCGCCGTCCGAGTCCTGACGAAGATGTCAATAGTTTCCGATCCAGTGCCGTCGAATATGTTCTCCGCAGTAGTTTGTGGTTCCACATTTGCTTAGAAATGTGAGTTGATGGCAGTCTTACTACTCCAGTCCAGATGCAGCAACCCCTATCCAAACACTGTTTCTAACAAAGTCTTACTTATTTTTCATCCCGATTTCATTCGCCTTATGGACCACCCAGCTTCCAGGAAGTCTACCATACTTTCTCACCGGAACGCATCAAGTAGGTGATAGGGTTGGTGACGAGTTGTATGATCCATCTTCGGTTCTTGGGTATATTATAGAAGTACTCAACTTCCCATTGCTTTGTTCCCTGGAGCACGAAACATGACATGGCTTTTGACGACGTGTGTTTGTCCTTTTATCTTCTCCGCATTTCACGTGACTGATTACATACTCAAATGATTTGCGTATTCCATCTGCTTGCACACACCTATCAATTTATATGCCGACACGGTGATTCCTTCTAAGTGGAGCAATTTCAATGTGGATCAGTTTTATTATAAACAAACCTGTGGGACAGCAAAAATTTATCTCATCCGCTTTACAAAACAGGGTTTTTCTTCCAAGATGGCCGCCCCGTTGGCGCAGTGGTCTAAGATATTGCTTCTGACCATTCGTCTGAGATGGGTCCACTTTTGAATCCCGTCAGGCATAAATGCTGTGTTTGTTTAACGGCACTGGCTCTCCCTTTCCTGGAGTCAGTGGTCCTAAATTAGAAACGGGCGACTGCTTATAGCCCATTGCGTTGCTGACGGTGATCGTTAGACCTCCAATCCAAGAACGAATTCTTCCATGGTGGGTTATTGAAATGTTGCTAATTCATCAATTAATGGTTCTTTGTAGTATCATTAGCTGATTAACTGAGAACATGATTCAAACCATGTAGAAACTAATATCTCGTTTGTTTTCCCTCAGCTAAATACCACTTTCAGTGGAGTACCTGTAGTGGATCTGTCTACCCATGAGGCTTCTTTTCCTGGCAGATAATTTGAAAGGCGTTTTGGAGCCTCATACTCTTGCTTATCTGGGCCTACACTGGTAGAGTACATAGCACGAAATTATGGCAACCAGATTCAAGAGATCCATCTCCGTATCAACGTATATTCGCAGAAAACCTGAAAACATAATACGTGATGGTAGGTGACGGAATTCGCGATTTCAATAGAACATCTGCCACATTCCCAATAAGCTTTAGGCAAATATGACACGTCGGTTGTAGAAATTTAGGTTTTAATACTTTTTTTTTTTCATTTTTGCTTTTATGCTATTTTTCACTCAATTATTTATTTTATATGCGTAGGCATGTCAGAAGCATCCTTAGAAACACTGCGAACTGAATGGTTGGCGATAGGATTTGAACCCCCAACATGTCTTCTGCCACGCAGCTAAAGAGGCAATCGTTTTAGATAAGCTTTGCTTTCATGTTCTTCTATTTTTATTTTTGTAGGATGCGCATGAATATTAGCAGTAACCTTAGCCAAGGTATGAACTAAATGGCTGGATTTAAGTCACCAAAACGCTCTCTACCACACAGACAGGAACTCACTTCAGCTAACTACGCCACGCTCGTGCCAAAAATTCAGGTCCTAATTCTTTTCTTCAGTTTTGCATGAATGTTTACTCTTATTTATCCTGTTATATGTGTATGAATACCAACAAAAAGGTCCATAACAACTTTACCAAGTTATGCAGATTATCTTTGGTATGAAAAATAACCGAAATATATACAAATATATTTTTGATATTTCAGTGGAAATAAGATCTGACAACTAGGAATTATCCGTCGTGCTTAAGATTTCAAACTTCGTTTACAAAATTGGCTATTTTTTTTAAATACAATGATCTTTCCTGACATCCTATACATCTGCAGCATATTTGATTTTGAATATTTGGAATGTAAAACAAAATTGTCAAGTATAGGCTATTTGTCAAATGTGATTATGAAATTATTTGTAGTTCTGCAATGCAGAAGTCATCAGACCTCTCTGGTACGAAGCCGTCTCGTTAAGGTACATTGCTACAAATTTAAGAGAAACTTAACAGGGAAAAAATTATACAATTTACAAAACGGAATATCTACCTCCAATCCAGCACAAGTGGTTGATAAGATTTTACTAAAATATTTTCTCACAGCAAACACATTAAGACGATATAAAATCGGGTACTCACAGGTTCGGTATCTGGAAGAAAAGAAAACCAAGATTTATGTAATATGATGATAGAACAAAGTAAACATTTCTAAGAAGTATAAACAATTTGTTCAGTAATTATTTAAGGTCTACACAAGAATTATCTTAATAGAAATCAGTAGCATTGGGAACTATTGCTTTCCAGGTAACTCTACTCGAAACATGATTAAATTTAAGGACATACATGTAGTAAAACTTTTCACTTGTAAAAGAAGCATTTTTTTCAATGAACAACATCAGTATATCTTGCTATTTTAACAATTCTTTAAAATATAAATGCAGTGGAACCTAGGTTATACGCTTCCCAATTATACGTTTTTCAATTTTATACGCAATTATGCGTTAGTCGTAATATTTTACTGCAGTTCCTATCTTTTTTTAACTCGGTTTATACGTAATTTATTTATACGCATTTTGCAATTATACGTTTAAATTTATATTTCAGGTTATGAAGAAATGCACTGTGTTTTGATTCCTTCATGCGTAACCGGGTACCTTACAATTTTGGGAGAACTGAAACAGCGTTGATGTGTTCCTTCTTGGTGCAGCCAAAGTTGAACCTTCATCTCCTCCCTTCCCAAGGGTATGTTGTTTGCTATCGGTTCAGATGAAATATTGGTTTGGTATATCATGGCTCATACACATATGCACTATTTAAAAATTGATAAATCTCTGGGCCGTAACTTTCTGGCTCCACCATTTCGTGGCGTAAAAAATCTTAGACGTATCATCAATATTCCACAACGTTGTTCCAAATGGATACACTCAGCATTAAAGAAACTCAGGATTCGCAGAAAAAAAGATGTTAATCCATGACTTCCGTACTGATGCATTAGTCTCATGTTCTTAGTTGTGAGGATTTCACTTCTTCTAGAATCAGGTTTTCCTATAGACAGATAGAATCGTCAAAAGAGAAATTTCATTTTCATAGGCTTTACAAATTTGCAATGCGATAAAAGATATTATAATTTGCAAGGCTTATAATTTTTGTTTTGCCGCCAATTCGACTTTAAATAAGGTTTCAACTCGACTTCAATGGGCTATAAGCAGTCGCCCGTCCCTAATTTAGGGACTCTAGTTCCAGGAAAGGCAGAGAGCCAGTGCCGTAAGACAAACATACCATTCATGCCTGACCGAGATTCGAACCCGTTCCCCAAAGCGGCTGAATGGTCATAAGTCAGCGCTTATACCACTGCCAGGAACACCTTATATTCTTTATATCCTTTAAGGAACACCTTATATTCTTTATATCCTTTAAGGACCACCTTATATTCTTTATATCCTTTAAGGAACACCTTATATTCTTTATATCCTTTAAGGAGCGCCTTATATTCCTTTAAAACATAAATTTTACAAGAGTACACAGTATGTATTATGTATTTATAACAGCATTGTTAGAAGCATCTTACTGCATAGATCTGAGGCTTAGCGATTGACAGAAGCGGATAAAAAGAAAATAACAGCTGTAGAGATAAGCACTTTACGAAGATCATGTAAAATGTCTAGGAGACAGAAAATATTGAATGAAACGATTAAAGAATTGATGGTAGTGACAGAAATAATTTTTAGAAGACATATAGAAGAGACAATTACGTTGGTTTGGTCATGTTAAAAGAATGACCAATGAAAGACTGCCAAAAATTGCCATGGAATTTAAATAAAACGAATGAAAAAATATAGAGGCCGACCTAGAACATGGTCTGGTGGAATAAAAATAATATTTAATGAAAATGGCCTGATAGAAGAATGGTGCTTAGATAGAGAAGAATGGTGCTTAGATAGAGAAGAATGGTGCTTAGATAGAGAAGAATGGAAAAAACTCTTGGAAATCAGAAGGTGACTTCAGACGCCATAAAATATGTTTTGTTCCTGTTTGGTTGAAGGTTTAACGACCACCGTGACCAACCCGATGGGCTATAAGCAGTCGCCTATCCCTAATTTAGGGTCACTGGTTCCAAGGAAGGGAGAGAGCCAGTGCGGTAAGACAAACACAACATCCATGCTTCACCGGGATTCGATTCAAACCCGGACCTTTCACGGACGAATGATCCCAAGACAGCGCTTAGATTACTACGCCATCGGGTAAGCCAATAGTATTTAACACTGTGAAATTTCATTTATACGGTTTTTACATTTATACGTTTCTTAAGGGCGTTCCCTAGAAAAACATAACCGAAGTTTCACTTTAAAAGGAAGGAGACAACGGCAAGCAGCAGAAACACGTTTTTGTTTATCTTTACTTTATTATTACCGTATTTTTCGCGTATAAAGCGAGACTTTTTCTTGATTTATTTATTGATTCGTCATTGAAATTTCTCAATGAGGAAAAAAAAATAGTGTGCCTGAAATTCGATCATGATATGAGCACCGAAAAGTAACATCACATTCGTAATAAGCCATTCCGAACGCATACAAAATGTAATATTTCGTTCACAAGAACTTGTTTAGAATCTACTGGAACTGATACTTCTGTTCGACAGAAACATCATTAAAAGCGCATGAGCATATTGGAGTGGCAATTGTTTTATGTTAAGTGCATCCCCTCTTCATTCCCCCAAGACTCCGTGAGTGACATCCACTCCTGGTTTTGCAAAGCCGCCAGAACTAAAATGGTTGCAGCCTATTAGTTCATTGGCTGGTAACAATCGTGTCGACAGCCGGCAGCAAAAGCGATAGCAATGACCAGCATGCTTTTTTCACCTTTTAAAACATCTGAATGTTATCTCTCAACTGAGTTAAAATCAACGATTGCTTATATTTATTATGATTATCTTGAATTATTTCATGTTTCTACTTCAAATGAAAAGCTCTTTTTTTACTGATTTCAATAGGACTATGTGAGATAGCAGCAAAGAATAACTCATGCTGCAAACATCACTCTGAGTTGGCACATTTTTTCCACCTTTGCGAGGAGTCTTCTACTGGGTGGTCGAAGAGAAAAAATACTATAGCGTCAGTTCTTGAGTAAAAATATAAGCCTAAAAAACTCAACTTTTTGTTGAAAAGAAGATTGCAACTGGATACCTCACTTTCCTTTCCTTTTAATATTTATTGAAAGATTAAAAATAGAGTTACAAAAATTTGATACACTAACAGTAATTGCTTTGGCCTCCTCTGGCACTCAATATCAACTTAGTTATGAATGTATATAAGGAAAGGTAGAAATTCAATGCGTTTGAATTATACTCCATATGGACTCATAAGCCCAACATTTTTTTCTTCAAAGGGATTCATCATCAAATATAAAACAGTATTAGCGATTCTTCTTTCTTTTCCTAAAATTTAAATCTGAAACATTCTATGACTTCTAGGTCTTTGAAGTATACATCCAGAAAATTCCAAAATTATGATCTTGAATCAGTTCATCTCCAAACGTTTTTATCAGTTTAATGACAAAACTCTCTCACAAGATATACAAATATATTTTCTTCTGCAATTCAATCGAAGTATTTAGCTGAATTTAAAGTCCTTCTGTCAACAAAAATGTTTTCCGAAAAGGAAACATAAACGGTTCTTAAATTATTTATCAGAATTTGATATACGTATTGATTACTCAGATCGTCTAATTAAATTTTCTGATGCATTATGGGAAAACTATCCATAAAGGTGCTCGAGTTTTATTAAGATGAAAGTAAGCATAATTTGGTAAAATCAAAATCAATATTTTGATCATACGAGTTTATCCCTACACGAAAAGAAATTGTTAATGAGTAAAGCTATTTGAACATTCTCCTATGAAACGTAAATGTGTTTGCTCTTCGAAAAATATCGGATGAACAATAATTCATGATATGTGTGCATTTTTAGTTGTAGCATGTAAGAATATATCAGATTAGCAGATAGATTATCAACAAAAGGCTGGGGATAGTGTCTTATTTATGATATTGAGAAATTGTGTTTAACCGAACATATAATAACTACGTCCAATAGTGCTACGTATAACATACACTGAAGAGCAATTGAATAAGAGACAGCTGGCTTTATGCAAATGTGGCACTGTGGACGGCCTTGTAAACGGAAACAACTTGACGTATGCAGCGATCCAACAATATAAGGACTGATGCGACGGGAATCGGTAAATGTCGGACGCAGATGGGTAAGACGAAGGATCTAAGCGCATTTGATCGTGGGCAAATTGCCTAGGCCCGACGAATGGTTCACTCCATCTAAGAAGTCGTGCAGGCACTGGGGTTTTCACGAGCCACTGTGTCATGGGGGCACCGTGAGTACATCGAATCCGGTAAAACCATCCCTGCAAGGTCCAACTGCCGTGGACAGCAGCGTGGGGATGAGCGCGGTCATCGTCGGCTAGCTCGCATTGTAACAGCGGATAGACGGGCCACAGTGCAAGAAATCACTCGGCAATTTAACGCTGGTGCACAAAAACGTGTAAGCAGCTACACCATCACCATCTCTTCGCTATGGGGTTCAGAAGCCGTCGTCCCACGAGGGTACCACTGCTGACCGCACATCACAGCTGCAAAGATAAGCATATTCGCGGGAACATCGTCACTGGAACCTATACATGTGGGAAAATGTTGCGAGATTCACGTTGGTACATGCGGATGGCAGGATAAGAGTACGTCGCAAACCACATGAAGCGATGGATCCTTCTTGCCAGCAGGGTACTCTTCAAGCTGGTGTGGGTGTAATTCACGTCTGGGTGCTAATTACGTGGACTGAAATGGGGCCCCTGGCACGAGTGACATCGTCCCTGACAGGTCAACGTTACCGGGATATCCTGGACGACCATTTGCTCCCGTTTGTGCGTCTTCAACATCCCACTGAGGAACTCATCCTGCAACGAGACAATGTACAGTGCCATCGGTCCCGAATTGTATCCGAATGGGTGGATGAACACTCCACCGACGTGACCTCGCTTCCTTTGCCAGATAGGTCACCTGACCTCAATCCCATCGAGCACATCTGAGATGCCATCGAGAGAGATGTTCGAGGCACTGACCGCCCTCCATCAAATCTTCGTGAACTGCGGGAGCTTGTTCAGGGGTCGTATCCGTATGGTTTCCCAACGCTTCCGGTGTCATGTCGAGTCCATGCCAAGACGAATCGCCGCCGTCATCAGGACGAAAGGTGGTGCTACACGTTACTAGACAGGTATCTCTAATTTAATTGCTCTTCAGTGTATATTCCGTACAGACAGAAGATCATGCATAGCAAGCTTCCGGATATGTCGTTTCATTAAAGGCGAAACATTGCTATGGCGTCCAGTTCATTTCTGGGCTGGATATTTTTTGCTACCACTTAAGACATTATAAATAGAAGATGTTGATCGTTTTAATTTGTTTGAAATCGCATTTACATTCATTCCTTGATAGTGCAACTCCAAAACGTGAATTATCTCATCTCCTCTGTTGACAGCTTTTTTCCACGTGGCATAAAGTGCATTTGGTTATTTATCATGCATTTTGGTTATCTGAATGTGCTAAAGGAATTTCGTCTGAAAATCGAGTTAGTATAAAAGCAGTGATAATATGAATAGGCGCCGATGTACAGTAGAATTTTTATTTGGGGATTTAAAGATCCCCGTGTGCAACTGGATGAGCCATAAGCAGTCGTTCGTCCCGAATTGATGGCCACTGGTTCCAATGAAAGGAGAGAACCAGTGCAGTAAGACAAACACAACAATTATGCCTCACCCGTTAGTCGAACTCGCACCCATCTTGGAATTTTTGTGAGAAGCCTGCGCGTAGATTACTGCGCCACAGGAGAATTTCTATGAACTGGATGAACTTATTCGATTCTATTATTACGACATTTATCATTTAGCGCCTCTGTTAGTCATGTTTATTCCAACTTATAATTGGAATTATCTGATCACCATTTTAAACGTTCAGCAGCGAAATTCGAAGTATATGTTTCGCTTCTGACCATGAATAGAGTAGAAGGTAAGAGATATTGGCTGATGTAAGAATAATTAGAAAGTAAAAGGTATTCACAAATGAGCTCCTCATAAGGATGAGGCAAAGTTAAGAATATAACAGTACATCCTTGTCAAATACTGCTTAACGTCGCGCGATATTGGCAAAGCTTTAAAAGAAATCAAATCGTTGATAGGTTATTTGAAATTCAGCTCCAATATAACGATGAAAAGATTGCTAATGTAGAATGCGTGTGAATGCAAATTGAAAGATGTTTACTTGAGGCTTAATAGGAACGGTGACAAATTAAAAACAACACACATAAGTGAATGGAAGAAATTCTATAAGTGAAGCTGGTAGAAAAAGTGGGGAAGTCAAAAGAAAAGAAAAGTAATTATGATATTGGAAATAGCGTGAAAATCATGAGGTAGTTTTATTTGATTCGGCAATTACGGCGATGAGTTCGAAAACGGAAAGCTGTTTCTGCACAATAAGGGAACGAAGAAATGAAGTTATGAGACGTCAATTAAAAACCCTGATTGAACCGAAAAATTCCATTTTCTTAAAATCAGACACACGTTCCTTAAACAGAGTACCAACATTATATTTAATTTACAGTTCTCAGCGTACATGGCACTGTTGGACATCTGCTCAAACAATGTTTTATTTATGTTAATTTTGCACGTTTTTCGGGGGCAGCTGCACTTGTTCAAAAGAATTTTCCATTATCCTGTTTTGCATACAAATGTTGTTTATAATTGTGAGGATAAACTTTCCATTAGAAGAACTGATTGTTATTTTATAATCTGTAACTTTAGTTTCAACATATTTAAATTATCTTTTAGTTAATACCCGGCAAATACTGTAGCTATCATGTGTCCAGAAACGCTTAGAAAAAGAGCAAAATGAGCGCATTAGTATGCGTGAAAAAGTTATCGGTTTTCCCTTTATTTATCCCCGAAAATCGGTGCTTTTCTGTCGCCCACTACTTATAGCACCATTTATCTGACTATCACCGAAAGGGCAGCAACAAAAAATCACTTCAGCTGACGACGACTTTAAGGACTGCAGATAAACCTCGTTTGACATAGAAGAATTCAGCTGATCATGATTGATAGGAGTGGAATAAAAGCCATCTTGGTATAGCATCATCCACTTAAAGACGATTTTGCAGCAGAAATTTATTCGCTAAACCGCATCGAGCTCACCATGGTGGAAAGGACTGCAACAAAATCTTACTTGGTATAGTCGCATGTAGCTGACCATAACTGAAAAAAATTGTAACGCAATATCATTTGATAAAGGTGCACCCAGCCGACAATAATTGAAAAGGCAGCTGTAGAAACCCACATGGTGTATCCGCATTCCCATGGACCATAATCGAAATGATTGTAGCAAAAACCTACTTGTTATAATCGCATGTGGTTTACCATGTTTGAAAGGACTGCAGCAAAAGCCCACTTAATATAGTCGCTTGATTGAAAGGACTGAAACGAACTCCCATTTGATCCAGCTGGCCATGATTGATAAGGCTTCTGTTAAAATGAACTTGGTATAGCCTCATCCAGCTGACCAGGGATGTAAGGACTGCGCAAAAATCTTACATGGTATAATCGCATGCAGTTAACCATGATCGCAAATGTCATTTCCCCGCTTGGACTCAGAGTGTGGCGTTTTGCAATGAGGCACAAACAGTTTTGCGTGACCAGTGTAGGCAAGATATCGCGTCATTTTCCTTATTTGTTTCAAAACTAATAAGTAAGGAGAAACTAAGAGGGAAAAGATGCATTGAGGGTCCTTAGGTGGAGACTTTTTGTTTTTCATTTCGGCTTTCAACGACCGCGGTAATACAATTCTAAGGATTATAACTGTCTATCCTACCCTAATTGGGGGCCATTTATCCAGGGAAGGGACGGAGCTTCATCGGACAGCTTACAAGAACACCTTAAAGAGGTTGAAGCAAAGGATCAATGGCGTTCTTTAGAGAAAATAGCTCATAATTTTTCAATATGATAGATCCTTACCTTACACAAATTGTGCCACTTCAGAAGCTATAGACAGCATTTAGGTTGAAATTGTTCCACACTCTCCCTATCATCCAAATTTGGCATCATCTTACTTCTTTTTTTTTGCTGCGCTCAAGAGACGTCCAACAGGAATTAACTTTATATTTGATGAAGACGTACGAGTTGGCACATAATAAAATGTTTCAAGAACATCCTGAAAAGTTCTACGGAAGCAAGTTCCAAAATTTGTTCAGCGCTGAAGCATTGTATCAATCGAGGGAAGGACTACGTTGAAAAATATGGTATAAAAGCAAATCATAGTGTATTAAATCCGTTTATTTTTGCGGCGTTGTACGTTTTACAGATTCGCCAAGCTTTCGCACTCCACTGGGAGGCTTTTTCAAGGCAATGGTAGACAGAAAATACATTTTTATGTCTACCATTGCTTTGAAAAAGCCTCCCAGTAGAGTGCAAAAGCTTGGCGAATCTTTAAACTTAATACGTCGCAAAAATAAACGGATTTAATAGACTATATGCGTATTTTGAGTGTTCACAGTGTGGTGTATTTATAATTACATTAACAAGTCATAGATTATAGGGTATATATTTTTGTTTGTTTCGCTTCAATACCTTGTCCGTGTCTATAAGGTAATTATAAAAAACGTGGACATATCATTTTTCGAACACACCACTTATATCGGAATTCGATGAATAAGTTATGGGTGTCTTCGATATTTTCCGATTTAACATTCAATAAGCACCTAGTCGTTAACGACATACACGAAACCCAAATTTGGAAACGTAGTTAACACTTTCCCGAGTTATTTCAATAATTACGCCACTAATAAGTGATTCTTCCCATATATCAAACATGAGACTACGTCACAGGAGAGACCACTAAGTGCATGCTGAAAATTTGCTTAAGGAAGAATTCTCCTAGGAAGTGATATTCTTAAGTATCCTCTCTGAACACTTTCATAATCAAATTAAATCTACGTATTGAATGCGATGTTACTAAACTACTTTTTAAAAACACTTAGAATGCAATCTTTCTATACATCATGTTTTACGAAAGTATGCTCACAGCAATTTAAATTTAGAATAGCCACACTATTGGATTGAAATGCATGGGTGAAAAGCGTCAATGCTCCTTCGTAAAACTACTTTTCCAACAAGGAATTATTTTGTGAAGATGAAACGAACACTACTCTGTGACGCTGAAATATCAACATCTAGAAATAAAGATAGAACTCGTAGAGTAATGACAGTCAAGAAGGTAAGGAACGCATTTTACGTTGTGCAGAAACTAATGTCAATATTTACTATGGACAGTTAAATGTGATGTAAAATCGTCTGGAATTATATTTTTGAATTGTAATGCAGATAAATTGAACTAAGTGTCTTGGCACGGAATCATACACAAACGAATGGCCTCTTGCGGTATTTTCCACCGAACCTCCGGCATCTGGTTCCAAATAACTCCTGGTGTCAGTGGTGGCTGCTATTTGGTATATACAATGTCGTCCAATAATGGCCCACACGTGCTCCATTGGGAATAAATCCGGAGGACCTGACAGACCAGAGCAGTATGTCTGCACTGTAATGGCATTCTTCCTATACCTCTGCGGTGTGTTCGCATGAATTAATATCACTGGGAAAAATGGCTTCAAAATAGGGAAAAACAACGGAAAAATAGCGTCAAAATAGGAAAAAACAACAACGGAAAAATAGCGTCAAAATAGGGAAAAAACACGGAAAAATGGCGTCAAAAAGGGAAAAACTACGGAAACTTAGCGTCAAAATAGAGAAAAACAACGGGAAAAATTGCGTCAAAATAGAGAAAAACAACGGGAAAATAGCGTCAAAATACAAAATATGAAAAAACAAAATATGGAAAAAACAACGGTAAAATAGCGTCAGAATAGGGAAAAACAAAAAAGGGGAAAACAACGGGTTCCGGAATCCCGGCGACATAGCGACGTGCCCTCAGATTTTCATTTACGATCACGAAAGAAGAACGACGTTCGCAACTAACCGCCCTCACACTACAACACCAGCAGACTGTGCAGTATGGCATTCCACAAGGGCTCTAGTTCATAGGTTCATTGCGTTGAAACCTCGCAATTATAAGGTCAAGCGCCAATCACAGGACCCCAAATAGAAGTGGGATTCTTCGGTGAAGACCACTTGATGCCATTCTGTACCCACGTGGTAACACTCACAATTAAAGACGCCGTTAACGAATGGCTGCGGTAATTTTTAAGCAATGCGATAAACAGTATGCTTCTAAACCCTCATTCCGGCATCTGGCATTGAACAGTTCGACAGGAAATGGTGTAACAAACAGCAAAGGCAAGTATCATCCCGCAGGACAGCTTCTACCATGGCTTGGCTGGTGGCATGCATCTAACGAGTAATAAAATTCCGCTCCCGTGTTCTGTACCCGTGTGTTATTTCCACTCTCAATTTAAAGAGCATTCTGATCTTACTGCAGCCATACTTCCCTAGATCCATGCATTGTGTTAATGCCACGGTCTTCAGATTTCGGTGCATGACGAATTGACCATCTCGTCTCTCTGGTTCCAGTAATTCTGCTCCTGTCGAAGTTGCCGAGATGCTGATTTTAATGTATAATAAATAGCATTCTCGATGAACTCCTTACAACCTGAAATCGGCCGATATGAGATAGAAGCTCGTTAACTGCTTCAGACACGAGATGTTTTGAACTACATGCAGTCTACATCTGTGTTTGTATCAACTGAAGCTTCTTCTTGATTGGTTTCCTAATTTTTAAACTTTGCATATGTCGGAAGAATTTATGCGCCAGCCGATTTGTAGTCATTTTCGATCTTTACTTTTGTATTCTGTGTAACCAATGTCTCAGGGTACGTTATTTTAGCAAGACTGTATGCTTTCATTGCAGACGTAACATAAAAAAGTAAGCTGTACGTTACACTTTTCCAGCAGCGTGTTAAGCGATTGCAAAACGCATATTCGTTTTATCGGTTCTTTAAAAAGAAACCTAAAGCAATCTCAGTGTCTTACATAGGTATCAATCTCACTTTTTCTGAAGAGTGTTTTATAGCACTGAAAATTTTCTGATTTCTGGTATATATCTAGGTTGTACAATAGCTGCTTCAGTAATCCGCCAAAAGAGGTAATGTCTCGAAATGCATTTATTGTCTGGAGGTCGTTTCAAGGTTTATTTAACCTGTTTCTTGTTTACTATTGCATCTTTAAAACCCTGCTACACATCCTTTGGATCATTCTATTTCTCATGTGTTGGTGGGTTCAGAGGTGAGATAACAGTTTAAATTTTGAAAGCCCTTTTCAGGAATAAAAAAGATTGCTAAATCCAACAATTTACCTATTAAGGCACCTTTCACAATGGTCTGTAAGGTATTTAGAATAGAGTTTCCACGTGCGTTAGCTTCAAGTGTTTTCATGGAGTCCTGTTATATTGTATTTCAAGACAGAAACGAGACAAAACAGAAAAAAAAGAGAGAATGAGGAGAAAGGAAAACAAAACAAACAATAGGGAGAAACAAAGAGAGAGAGAGAGAGAAAGAGCCAAAAGGAGAGGAAGGGAGAAATGTACAATAAGGACCAATGCAGCCATTGCTTTCATACAAAGAAGCGCAGTGTTGTTATCGTCTAAGTCCTCTCCTTCATGCATTATTTACATCAGTTCACTGCAAATCCCGCAATTTCTTTGCTTTTTCTTCTTCTTCGTCTCTATTCGAACCTTTCTTGCTTTTCACTGAGAAGACGTAGGCTTTGGAAACGAAAAGGGCACATAAGGGGTCATCAATAACTACGGGTTGAGTCGGTAATGCATCCTTCTCTTTTTTTCATTTTTTTTATCGATTGTTCTTTCATTTCCAGTCTATATATTTCCCGTCTATTAAAAGGGCATTCACACGTGGCTGAAATATTTTTTTTTATGTTTTTTTTTTTCTTTCCCAATCCATGTTTTGTTATAAAATTACGGTATTGGGGTTGAATACTTGCCATGGTTTTGTCTTGTTTGCAATAACTGCATACTTTGTTATCTGTGCTACATCATGATGCAGTAATAACGACCCCCGAACACGCATGAAGGTAACTCAGCATGTCTTAATAGGACCTATGGCTCGAAATGAGGAAATTTAAGTGTTATCTTTGTTATTTTACACGGGGCCGTATTATTTCATCTCAAATGGTGAAATAAATTAATTTATCTGAGAATAACTGACCGCCCCAGTGGCGTAGTTGTCTAAGCGCTGGTTTGTGACCCTTCGTCAGAGATGGCTTCGGGTTCAAATCCTGGCGGAGCATGGATGTTGTGTTTGTTTTACGGCACTGGCTCTCTCCCTTTCTTGAAATCAGTAGCCCTAAATTAGGAAAGGGCGACTGCTTATAACCCACCGAGTTGCACACGGCAGTTGTTAAACCTCCAATCAGAAAATAAAAAAAAAAAATTGTTTACGTGACATCGAGATGAAATGTATTCCAGTTCGTTCTGTAAGTTGTTCAAGATAGGCTTGATGTAATTTTAAAGTGATCTTATGTTTCCAAAGAAATGAAATCTTTGTCTTTGTCGTCACATCAAAAATCTGATTGGTGTTGGATATTTAAGACGCATCCAGTTATTAACCCTTTAACAGGCTAGAACGAATTAAACGAATATACACGATCAAGTCACATTATTGTGAGCACCAGCTAATATCCAGAGTAACCTCGGTGTGTAGTGCGGACAGCAGCTAGACGGGCTGGGAGTGACTCAATAGGTGCTGGAAGGTATTCACAGGTATGTGGAGCCATGCTGACTGCAGGGCATCTGACAGCCGCTGGAGGGTGCGTGGTGGAGAATCCATAGAGCCAACATGATCGATGTGGTCCCAAAGATGTTCAGTTCCGTTTACGTCTGGGGAATTAGGGACCAGGAAAGTACTTTGTAGTTTTCAAGGTGCTCTTCCAACCATTCTCGGACATTTCTAGCTGTATGACACGTCGCATTATTGTGCTGAAGATCCCATCCGCCCAAGGGAAGGCAATAAGCGTGTATGGGTGTACGTAGTCTGCAAGGATGGATTCATAACGAATTCGGTCCGTAGTGCCTTCCAGAGGTAAGAATGGACCCAGAGAATGCCACGAAAACATTCCCCGGACCATAACGCTGCCCCCACCAGCTTGTGGTCTTCCAGCAATGGTAGAAGAGTGTTTGTTCACAAGTGTTTCTCGCCTTATGCGCCAACGTCCATCAGTCAATGAAACAGAGAACGTGACCCATCGGAGACGTCAATCCTTTGCCAATCAGCGGTGGTTAAATTCCTATACTGCAGTGCAAATGTAAACCTTTCCTGCCCCCATGCACCTTCGTTAGCATAGGTACAACGACCATCCGTCTACATCGGAGCCCCATACACAGCAGGATTTGTTGAAGTGTCGTTTTAAACAATCTTACGGTAGCCCCCTCTGTTCAATCGGACAGTGAGTTGCACCACGGTATCGTGTCAATCGGCCCTCACGCACCTTCGAAGCCGTCGTTCACCTCTCGCATCAATGGCACGTGGTGCTCCGCAGTTTCCACATTGCTTATCCGCAATGGTGCCATTTCTTTAATGACGATTAGCTTTAACCACAGCATCACACGAACAGTTCACAAACTGCGCTGTTTCAGAAATACTGCCACCCTTGGCCCGAAAGCCGATAATTACCCGTTTTTCAAATCTGATAAATCGCTTATTTTATCCATGACAGCAATGACTGATATGTTTTCAGAATGCCTACAGCACACCTTATATGCCCTGCATGCCAGCTCGCGGCACGTGCCTTCTTTCATTCGCTACGCGCTGTTGACCTCTAAAAGTAAGAGGTGGTCACAAGAATGTGACTACTGTGTATCTGCTTTCTAAGAAGTTGGCCAAACACGGCGTGAACACGTGAACAACTGCTCATCAGAAAGAATTACTTTCTCCCTTAGCTTGGTAACTCAAAGTTGTCACTTAGAGGGTTGAATGACAGTAGTCAATTCTGACTGATCACATGCTAAAAGGGCTATAGTCGTGAATACGATCCTAAGAAAGAAGAGATATGACGTTTGAGTTACTTGTATTTACCCAGTGGCATAATGCTCGTGGAAGGGGGACTAGTTCTTCCCAATCATGTTTTAGGTCCATACTTCCGAGATGAGAGATATAAAGGAATACTTGTCCATAGGTTTCGAAAAACGCAACTGCAATGTGAAAATTTCTGTTTGTGGAGGGCAGAAAATTTTGTACACAATTTCGTTTAGGTTCATAAGCCACTTAAAGGGTTAAAACACAGTTTCTCTGCTGTACAAGCAATAACTATTATTTTAATGTTTCAATAAATAAACCAAGTGTGACACGTAGTGCGATCAAAAAGTTCTGACACTAGGTACGTAGCGCGCCAACAGATGGCAGTACGCGGATGCGCGAGCAGTGGTCGAAGTCAGTGTGACCCTTCATGAGTCATTGTGCCGAGTGGTGTCGTTATGTGAAAATCTGGAGCTGTGCTACAAGATATTTGGTGACCTCATGCAGAACAAACTTGCGATTTCGGTATGGACTGCACACTAGAGCAGTGAGCGAACATCATATTGTGCGTCAAACTCGGCAAATCGGGAACGGGGACTCATGAAATGTTGCGGCATGCTTATGGCAATGAAGCAATCAGTCGTGCGAGGCATTTTGAGTTGCATTCGCGTTTCAAGAGCGGCAGAACGGCACTGGAAGACGACGAGACCTCAGGGCGACCGTCCAAGAACAAAAACTTCGAAAGTGTGGACAAAATTAGGGAACTGGTGCAAGAGGATCGTCGGAGAACCATTCAAGACGTTATTACTATCGTCAATGTGTCATACGGGACAGTGTAAGAAATTCAGAAGTCGGTTTTGAACATGCACTGCATTGCAGCAAAGTTTGTGCCAAAGATTCTGAACCCCGAACAGAAGGCGTTCCGTGTCGAACTCTTAAGATCTTTGTCATCAGGTGGTGAATGATCCAACGTTCCTGTCCCGGGTTAGCACTGGAACGAGACTTGGGTCTACGGTTACGACCCGGAGACCAAACAACAGTCGTCGCAGTGCAAGAGCCCGGAATATTCACGACAGAAAAAAGCCCGACAGGGCCGGAGCGCAAACAAAAGCAGGCTCATCGTGTTCTTCGACATTCGTTGAGTTGTGCACTGTCAATTCGTCCCCCAGGGTCAAACCGTCACCGCCGTTTTTTACTGCGATGCTTGGCGGCGTCTTAGGGATGACATTCGCCGCAAACGACCTGAAAAGTGGCGCAGGAGCGGTTTTCTGCTCCATCAGGCCAGTGCAACAGCTCACAAAGCGTTAGCAACACGCCAGTTTTGCAGCTCCAACAGCATGACTAACTTTCCTCACCCGCCTTTCTCCCCGGATTTTGGCCCATTGCGACTTCTTTCTGTTCCCGAAGATGAAGCTGAAACTCAAGGGATGCCGTTTTGAAACCGTGGACGAGTCCAGCGCGAATTGCAAACGGTGCTTGACACGATTCGTGAACAGAACTTCCAGAGAGGGTTCCAACCGTGGCAAAAACTCTGGCAGCGATGTTTCGCTGCCCAAGGTGACTACTTTGAGGGAGATCATAGCCATATTAAAGAACGTAAGTACTTTGGTGTATATCGGCCTAATTTCGGAAATTTTTGATATAACCTCGTATATTAGTCAAATGGATGTTACAGGCAAATGGATGCCAAACTAATCAAGCAACTAGACATGCCTCAGAAAACTCGAAAATAACATCTGAAATGCCACAACAGTCTGTCTTGAGAAACTCTCCTCTCCCGTTCCAGGACGATGTAATATTAAAGTTTTCTGAGGCTTGTCTAGTTGCAGGTGTGCTATAGTCAGCTGTTCTAAAGCGTTATCTTAAGAAAAGGGACAATCCATCTGATGTTTAAGCCTAATGAACATTCCTTCCGGCCAAGAGCAATGTGTGATGAACTGAATAGTGAAACAGCATATGGGAGCTGTAACAAACAATTTTGTCCTCGCCGGGCATTGAATCAGGGTCCAGTCACTTTCCCAACTGAGCTACACGGACAGAATGTCTCGCTGCAGATTTGTCGTCTTGACACATGTTTTCACCTTTGTAGTACGTCACAAAGCTTATTACAAAGTTTGTGGTAGTTAACGAGGTGAATTGACGCATGAATGGAGTTACTGAAAGCACAAGAGGAATACCGTTGGAAAATGCTCGGAAAAGAGCAACTGGCGCCAACAACTGTCATTACACTTTATTTTTCACGCATTTAACTCGTTTTCGCATTCCAACCCTCAGTGGAGTGCGAAATAATACTCGACGAACTTGTCTGCATGTCTTATATGTTATGTTAGAATGATCCGCTCATGTCTAGATGACACATGTACCAAAACAATACTCGACGAACTTGTTCTGCATGTTCGTCGAGTGCGAAATAATACTCGACGAACTTGTCTGCATGTTCGTCGAGTGCGAAATAATACTCGACGAACTTGTCTGCATGTTCGTCGAGTGCGAAATAATACTCGACGAACTTGTCTGCATGTCTTATATGTTGTTAGAATGATCCGCTCATGTCTAGATGACACATGTACCAAACCAACTGATACTGCATATCATCACCATCAAATCCATTATCAATCAACTGCTGGATGAAGGTTTCCACAAGCTTCTTCCAAGATGGTCTACCTTGAGCCATTCTCCTACATGTCACTAACGCATGCTGTCGAGTTTCATCCACCCATGTCCCATGTGGTCTTCTTTTTGATCTTTTCAGCTCCATTGGAATCCAGTCTAAAATTTCGGTTATCCATCGGAGGTCCGTTTTTCTAGCAACATGTCCAGCGGATTGCCATTTCAGGAATTTTACACTGATCATGATATCTTCCACTCTTGTCATTGTCATTTTCCTTATCCATGAGTTTCCTCATCTTACCTTTCATGGTTACACCAGACATGCATCTCTCTCCATGCATCTTTCCGTTGTCTGCATCTTTTGAATTTTTTTTTTTTTTTTTTTTTTTTGGGTTAAGGTCCTTGCCTCTGCTCCATATGTAAGAACTGGAAGGATTCATTGAATAAACACATTTCGTTTAAGACATAATGGCATATTGCTCTTGAAAATTGCACTATTTCTTCCAAAAGCCATCCTGCCAAGTTTCATCCGCTGATTAAATTCCTCATCAATGTGACACTTGCTTGATATCTTTTCTCCAAGGTAAATATAGATATCTGTTACCTCCAGCTTGCAAAATATTCATTTCTTGAAAAATAATTGTACACCAGTTTTGTCTTTTGAAAGTTCATTTTTATTCCCTTTCAGAAGACAAAACTGATGTACAATGTTTTTTCAACAAACGAATATTTTGCGATTGATGGGGAAATGCTGGAGTTAACCGATACCTACATTTACATTGGTCAACAGACATAAAAAGCAAGGGTCACATTGATGAGGAAATTATCATAAGTATAAAAAAATTTTAAACTTTTGTAAGAAACAATACACATTTTAAAAGAAATATGCCGTTATGTCTTAAAAGAAAAATGTTTAATCAATGCATCCTTTCGGTTCTTACACTGTATATGGAACAGAGACATGGACCTCAACTAAAATAGACATACACAGGCTGCAGACAACTGAATGAAGCATGGAGAGATCATTGCTTGGTGTAACAAGGAAAGATAAGGTTTGGAACACCTGGATACGGAAAATAACAAGAGATTTAAGCGATATAATGAGGTTATCCCTGAATTGGTAATGGGTTCGACATATTTCTAGGAGGTAGGACAACCGATGGGCAAACAAAATTTTAGACTGGATTTCAAGGGACAGAAATAGACCCAGAAGAAGAACACATAATTTTTTGTCTTATTAGAAAAATATATTAATGAAACTCGAAAGCCTGCCGGAGTAACACGGAGGAGAAAGGTTCAAGACAGACAGTTCTGGAAGAAACGTGGAGACTGGATTGATAATGGTGGACATATATATATATATATATATATATATTATGTGTGTGTGTGTGTTTGTGTGTGTGTGTGTGTGTTTAACCTTCAGTACTAAACTCGTTCTTTGATTTTTAGGAGAAACAGCAATGGATCACATATTTCCGCCAAAGAAGTTTGAGTAATGCGTTTCCCGTGAACGATGCAAATAGCAGATGCAAACCAAATTGCAGTACTTCAGAAATTTTTGTTGTTCACGATTAATGATCTGGAAAGAAACTGCATTTAAATAAGCTTCCTGTCTAAGCTGTTATGGACGTATGGGTTTTAAATGAATGATTTCCATCCCTTAAGATTTATAATAATAATTTGTTTCTTTTGGGAAAGCAAATCTATGAATTCAAATTTCTCACGGTTAAACATCATGCATACAAAATGCGTTTCCTTTACATCAGTATGAAAAGTAAAATCACCTCAGGATGCTTTTAATAACAGCATCATGACTAAGTAATTATTTAATAAACATTGCAATGATTAATATAATCAGTTATTTTGTCATATTGAGCTGTCGCTGCAACTACAAAGTGCGTCTCGGAGTGTTCATTAATCGCTCTATTCCTGAAAAACTTTCCTATTAATTTTGAGATTGTCTTATTACCACGATTTCTATTTCGAAATGATTTCGATACAGCTGTTTCAATGAAGTACAGAGTAAACATAGGTTTGCTCACAGCAAGTTCTGAAACGCTTGGTTTTCAACAGCGTAAAAACGTAATTCGAAATTGCGTTTTCATAAAACATTTAGAAACATAAATAACTCATAGGTCTATGGCTACTGAACGACGTTATTTGCTTATTTAGCTACAGAACGTTGGGGTTTTGTAGATGAAATGCCACATACACCGAACAATCACCGAATTATGACCACCCCTATCAAAACTGGATGCTGCCCGTTATACAGGTTATTTCCAAGAGGGTGCGATTAGTTAACCGATGTAACATCTGCAAGGTGTAAGCGGAGCAGTGGATAGTACAATTCGGAGCGTGTTGGGTGAACGGAAGGACTGATCGGACTTTGAGAAAGGACAGAGTGTGAGAGTTCGGCGTGTCTGAACATCCCAAACGGCTGAACTGGTTGGTTGTTCGAGAGGCGTCGTATAAAGTGTATCAGGACTGGCGTGAAAAATCGTCAAACAACGACCCGGATGCATGAGTAGCCCGGCGAAAGGTTGATGCGAGAGGTGAGCTCTGGGTCCAACGACTCGTATAGACTAACAGACACACAACTGCTCAACAATTGAGTACCCAATATAACAGAGGTCAACCTGGAAGAGTATCTGTCTTGATCACGCATTATACGCTCGCGCATTTTTGCTACTACAGCAGACGACCCAGACAATATGCTCTCCTAATCATGGTTCATTGGCGTAAAAGATTCGAGTTGACTTCGGATCACTGGAAAAAAAGTGTGCTGGTGTTTCCCCTCCATTCCGTGGATGGTCGTCTACGTATTTGGCGCAAACAACACGAGACACTCAATCCGTCCTACCTGATCTCCACAGTGAAAACCGGTGGAGGCGGTTGTACTGTGTGGCGTGTCTTTACCTTGCAGGAGCTTGGACCCCTGGTACATTTGGAACAACGTATGTATGGTGCTCACTATCGTGAATCGCTTGCTGACTCTATACACCTGACAATGATACACTTTTTCCCGAATGGTGAAGATGCACTGAAAACCAAAAGAATTCAAAACGGTGGCTTAGCTTTACCATTCACAATGTTTATAAGTTTAGAGATAACTATGCCAGAAAGGTTGAAATGTTTTAAAACTTCCATGACATTTTGATATAAAATTAAGAGGCGCCAAAGCCTGCTGCAGTTTTACGTCAAACAGTATGTATTCACGTCACGACCCTTTTCTATATTGTAATACAGTAACGGATCGTAAATTACTTTTATATCCCTTAACTGCTTTACCCTTTCTTAAATTTTATGTTCTTTTTTTTTTTTTTTTTTTTTTTTTTTTTTTGAGGTTTAACGACCACCGTGAGCAACTCAATGGGCTATAAGCAGTCGCCCGTCCCTAATTTAGAGTCACTGGTTCCAGGGAAGGAGAGAGCCAGTGCCGTAAGACAAACACAACATTCATGCCTGACCGGGATTCGAACCCGGACCCCTTCCGACGAATGATCAGAGGCCAACGCCTTAGACCACTGCGCCACCGGGGCGGCAAATTTTATGTTCAAAAATGACCTTAGAGATTCACCGTTCAGAGAACGCGCATGACTGCTAGTACCGTATATAAGGTTCCGTACTATCCCCGGTCTCAGGCATGCCTAGGGGGTCTTGGAACCTATCTCTAGCAGATCAGGGGGGGGTACTATATATAATCTTTAATCAGATAGCTTAGTAGTCGATTGACATAAATCAGCAATAATAGCAATCTGTTTCGTTATATCGCCTCCACGTATGTGCACGTCTGCAATTTCACATAATCACCAAGTCCGATCAAAAAGTTCAGAATCTAGGCCGTTATACAACACAGTACTTATGTTACTTAATTCTGGCTATGATCTCCCTCAAAGTAGTCTCCTTGGGCAGCGATACACCGCTTCCAGCGTTCTCGCCACTGTTGAAACACTCCCTGGAAGTCATTTTCGCAAATCGTATCAAGTTCCGTCTGCGTTTCGCTCTCGATCTCGCCCACGGTTTCGAAACGGCGACCCTTGAGCTTCAGCTTTATCTTCGGGAACAGAAAGTAGTCGCAGGGTGGCCAAATCCGGCGAGTAAGGCGGGTGAGCAAGGGTAGTCATGCTGTTACGGCTGCAAAACTGGGTTCGACACGGAGCGCCTTCTATTCGGGTTTCAGAATCTTTGCCACAAACTTTGCAGCAATGTTGTGCATGTTCAAAACCAAAGTCAGAATTGCCTGTACTCTTCCGTATGGCACATTGACGATGGTAGTAATGTCTTGAATGGTTCTACGACGATCCTCATGCACCAGTTCCCTAATTTTGTCCTCATTTTCGGGGTTTTTGATCGTGGACTGTCGCCCTGACCTCTCGTTGTCTACCAGTACCGTTTTGCCGTTCAAAATACCTCGTACGCCTCATTGTTTCATTGCCATAAGCCTGCAGCAACATTTCATGCGTCTTCGTTCCCGATATGCCGAGTTTGACGCAGAATTTGATGTTCGATCGCTGCTCTAGTTTGCAGTCAATACCGAAATCGTAGCTGTGTTCTGCACGTGGTCACCAAATATCGTGTAGCACAGCTCTCAATGTTCACAGAACGACACCACTCAGTACAATGACTCATGAATGTCACTGCCCTTGACCTCTGCTTGCGCATCCGCGCACTGCCATCTTTTGGCGCGCCGTAGTCTCCGAACTTTTTGATCGCACTACATATATTTCACTCTAACTAATTGCCAGCTTTACCAAATTGTAAAAGCTGTTCTGGGACTTGATGCGTCGTTTAGTGAGAAAAGCTTAAACCTAGAAGTAAGGAAATTTGCATAATAAGACAGAAATTTAAAAGTTAAATGGTGGTATGTGTTGCAAGTTCGAAAAATCGTTATTTCCTGATCCGCTAAACAGCGTTATATTTGAAGAATCTGCGACTAAATATTTCCTATATGTGGATTTTTGCTTTTAAAATACAAACATTACATATGGCGTGGAAAATTTTGAAGACTAAATTTACAACTGTATAATTTATTAGTGATATCCTGCATTTTTATTTCGATTTTCTCAACTTGCTTGTATTGTTTTTTTGTTGCAATTTAGATCAGATAGTATTTAGAGGATTTTAGGAAGAGGATGTCTGACCCCTGGTCTTAAACAACCCTTAGAAATAGGAAGCTACAAGATTTGGACTAGAGTGCCCGATAGGATAATGGCACGGAGGCAAGGTAGAAAGGGGGAGGAAGACGCCCTTATTTATTACCGGGGGGCCAGTACCTGGGCCCGATGGCTTAACGTGCCCATCCGACGCACGGCGGGTATTTAGTGGCTCGAACGTTCGCACCTGGCCAGGATCGAACCTGAGGTTATCTCCATGGTTGTTACGAACGCTGTTAATCCGATTTACTGATCTCCGTGAGCATCTGCGGTTGTGGGCGAAACCAGGGGTAAGGGGGATGCGCCTATATATACTGCATACCACTACGTCATGACTTACATTCGTTGCCACATATAATTCAGCGGAAGAAATAACATCTCGTTAAGTGAGAAGATAATTTGCATAGGAAAATAAAATAACAAGAGATAGTAAAATCAAAAGGAAACTGAATTTAGAGTATACGTTACATCATCTCCCCCTTATATTTTTTTTTTATTTTTTTTTTTTTTTTTGAAAAACCTTTCAAATTTTGCGATGGGCCCTGTTTTCATTTCCCATCTGCTAATCCATCTCAGCCCAATTTTGCCGATTAGCCGGAATCCTACTCCTCTGATTGCTGATTCACAGGGCGTGAAACAATTTCTATTGATCGGATATTATGAAAGATGTCATTCTATTTATTTATGTCTAATTGTTGATTCTGGTACTGTCCACATCGCAAACATTTGTGATTTGCAAAAATTTACAGCACCTAGAATAAGCATTTCCATCGTGAAAAATTAATTTTTCCACTCACAAAATTACGATACTGCACATCAAATCTTCCCGTTTTTGGCGTTATAGGAAGTAAAGGAAAAAGAAAGCTGTGAATGTATTGGTATCTGTAATCCGTAAGAAGATATAAATAACTTTTTCCATATTAAACTCCTGAATGTCTTGACAGTTTCAGTTATTAACTGCCATGAAACTGTGTCGTCATCTTGATATTTAAGGATATTAAAGATCGTCATTTGGTCTCAACAAAACCCAAGGATGTACGTGCGCATATTGAATTTTATGGGTGTTTTGCTTTAATGTTTTCCGCGCCATAAATATTTATTTATTGCGTCGTGAGATAACCTTTGTAACAGTAATTCCTGCTTTCAGATTCTGGTTCGTCACCTCAAAAACATTTGCTAGCTACAAACAAAGTTGAAAATCCTTTCATTGAAAACTTACGGTACTAAATAAAATGTGCCTTTCTGAAGTATATGACTTCCTTCATTAAAACGGCTAGCAAAGCAGCTCAGAATTTCCCGGGTTTAGAATTGCCCATGCGTTGTCCTGGTTATCCTAAAACTAGCAACACGTTATTTTGTTTTATTTACACATTTAATTGTAATGTCTAATAATAAGCAAAACACAGAAATCCATACAGTAGGCTTGTTGCTGTACATTTGCCTTACGTCAGCAGTTCCGCATGCACATTTGAATGCGTCAAACAGAGAAATATCTCAAAGTAGGTCTACAGCAGAATTGGAAACAGGTCAAACATTTTGGACCCGGACTCCAGACGAACAAATTTGCTTTGAACTATAAATTCTAAACTCAATTTATAACTATACATAATCATAAGTATGGTCCTTCATTTGAAAAACATAACGTAACTTTTTCACACAGGTTTTCAAACGCAACTGCGAGAGTCGAAAAAGTCCCTCCACAGTGATGTCAAGGCTGTTCCACTTAATTCTGAAGGCGCTATAGATAAACCTTTTTAATTAAATAACTTGTTCTATGTTAAATTTCAATTTTTGATGTTTTCTTGATAACATATCAAGCTTCGAAATATGTTTCGCATATATTTTCACAAGATTATGATGAGTTGAAATTTCTAAAGTGAGTATATAGAATTTATAGTTCAAAGAAAATTTGTCCAACGGGAGTCCAGGTCCAAAATGTTTGACCCGTTTCCAATTATAGATGTTGTTTTTATCCTTAACCCTCAGAATGAATAGACACTTTTCCTTCTGATTGCACTCTTTTTTCATATTACATGACAACTCATTTTTCAGTCCGAGAACATCAGTACCGAGCACAAAATTCCACAATAAGCATTTTTCTGCGAAAAATATTTTTTTTTTTTTTGCTTTTCAAAAATAAAGCGGAAATGAAACGGGGTCGAAATCGGGTCAGAAACACCTTGACCAGATTTAGAACGGGTCAAGATGTTCCTGACCCGATTTGGTGAACAACAGAGATGTACAGTTCACCACATATGGCTGCCACGACATACCTCAGGGGAGACAACACTCACAAAATCTCCTTTACTGATGAAATTCTTAGGCAAGGAACACTCCGCAATCAAATACACCTTCCCGAAAAAAAATTTTACAAAACACACACGCACACACTACCAAGTTACCAAGCACGCGGATAGGTATAGCACCAAACAACGCTACTTGATAAACTTAATGGAAATATCCCTAACTGATAGAGACTGTCGAGTAGCCAACTCCTCTTTGTTCTGAACTTAGGATTCTTATAGTAATAAGCTATTTTTAAAATAAGGTAGACATTTAATCATGCCTATACAATTAAGCAAAACAAAATACTATTCTTTTTCCAGGAAAAAGAAACTTGACTATAAAATTAGATTGTTTTCCTAAGGAAAAATATGCTGTCATGTGGCGTCTGTTTTAGTTTTTACGCATAGATCACCTAAAAATCTATATAAATGTTAGAAATTCGAAATTAGAGATAGGTGCAGGGATGTGCATACCGAGTTTATGCAAAAATTCAAACCTCTACGTTCAGTAGTTTTTTTCCATATGAAAACGACAGGCAGACGCACAGATACACAGCCCGTTTCATTATTGTGATTATAAGATTTACTTTACAAATTTAGAATATGACAATCCGTCTTTTGGTGTGAATATGGTATAAAATTTTCAAGTTTTCGGATATTATCTGACTTACCATCCTTGTCATATTAACACCAAACAAGAAAGTTGACACCGAATTTTCGGGTGTAATAAGCACGTCTTTTGAATCCGTTCTGACCCAAATGAAATTTACCAAAGCTATTCAAAGTCAATGGGACCGGTATGGAAAACAATAGATCTGACCAAAGAACTAAAACTTTCAATCAGGTTTTTAATCCCTCAGATATTGCTGTAAACGGAATCGTGAGCTTACGAACTCTTAGAAACACAGATATCAACAAAAATAAGATGTGACTTTACGTCACCTGGTGGAAAAACCATGCATTATTTTAGGAACAAGGTATTCTCAAAAGGTTTATCCGTATAAGTGGTATTGGTCGAAGAAAAAAAAATTAGTCGAGTTTTCAGGAGCCCAGATTTCGCAACAAATACTTCAGAAACAGAAATTAACACATATGACCCCTGGTTGCAAAACCATTCTTTACCAAACATTAGAAATTATGTGAAAAATATTTTCCATCAGGTCTTGTATACGATACAGAAAGAATTTTTCAAATCAGAGCTTTAGGAGCAGAAATAACGCAGAAAACGCAATGTACCTTTGTGCGAAAGTGTATGATTTACTTGAAAATTTTGAATATATAGGAAAAACATTTCGCATCGGAAACACTATCTAACAAAGAAGGAATTTTTCAAATCGCACCCTTAGAAGTAGAGATATTGACAAAAATAAGATATACATCTACGCCCCCTGCCGTAAAAGTCATGGATTTTTTCAAGAAGAAAATTTCCTAAAAGGTTTGTCGACATGAGTAGTATCGGTCAACAAACTACGTTTTTTTTCAATCGAGAATTTAGAAGCTCATATTTTGCTGCAAATACAACAGAAGCAGAAATTAAGATTTACGTCCCCTGGTGGCCAAACTATTTTTTTACAAAAATTAGAAATTATGTGCAAACGATTTCCCATCAGGAGCTGAATCCGGTGCAGAAAGAATTTTTCAAATCAAAAATTTAGAAGCAGAGATATAGGGGGAAACGCAATTTACCGCTACGCCCCCTAGCGGAAAGTCTATGAATTACTTGAAAATTTTGAAATTATATGAAAAACATGTCACACGGAAAACACTATCCAGCAAAGAAGGAATTTTTCAAATCGGACTCCTAGAAGTAGCGATATTGACAAAAATAAGATGTACATCTACGCTCCCTGGCGGAGAAACTGTGGGATATTTCAGGAAGAAAACATTCCGAAAAGGTTTATCGATGTGAGTGGCATTAGTCCGCGAAATAATTTTTAATCGATATTTTAGAAGCTTACGATTTTATGGCAAATAAATCAGAAGCAAAAATTAACACTTACGCCCCCTGGTGGCCAAAGTATTATTTACCAAAAATTTAAAATTATATGGAAAAGACTTTCCATCAGGAGATGTATCCGCTGAAGAAAAAAATTCAAATCGGAGTTTTAGAAGAAGAGTTATCGGGGAAAATGTGATTTACTTTTACACCCCTAGCGGAATATCTATGCGTAATTTGAAAAAAGTAACTGTATCTAAAATACTCTGACATAAATGGAATCGAAAGATAATTTTTTTTTCAATCTGATGTTTAGAAGCAAATATGTGGAATGAAACGTATTTTTGAATTCGACATCATCTGCTTTTACGCCCTCTAGCGGCGAAATTGTACATCGTAAAAAAAAACGAAATATAGGATCATTTTCATATTTCAAGCTTCCCAATGCATAAAGAATTTTTCAAATCGGACTAATAGTTGCTGAGATATCGTGGGTAAAGACGGACGGACGGAAAAACCGATAACAGAAGCACGATCTTTTTTAACCAAAGACGTGCTAAAAACGGATTGTCATATTCAAAATTTTTATTGTATGGTGTAATCCTGTATTCCATTAGAGATTTACTTTACTTTAAATGTTGTAGTAATACTAAGCTGTCTAAACTTCAGAAAATTTCTTCATACAGCGCACGAATCTCAGAATTTCGAATTTATAACAATATAAAATTTAGAGACATACTTATCTCTTGACACTACATTCACACGCCCTTGCGTATTGCATACTGGATAAATAGAATATTTTCCCATATGAAATATATTGGATGCATAGTATTTTGTCTACATACTCAAAAAGACAAAGAGTGTTCATTGACCATTGTGAACTTGAAGGAAACAGTTATTAAAATAACGTATGTAGAACAACAATAAAATTTTACATTCAAAGAATTAACACTGTTCCTGAGTGTCAAGTTAGATGAAATTCAAAACACAAGGCTGAAATGATAATCCGTTTTATCGGCGCAAGAAATCAAAATTATAATTTGCAAAGCTTTCGCTCATTAACGGATGGCTTTTTCTTTAGCCTTGAAGCAAGCAACAGTTGATGAGCGAAAGCTTGGAAATTTTTAATTTTGATTTCATACTCCGATAAAACGGATTATCACTTCTGTCTTATATATTTAGTGTATTAATCAGTTCTGCTATTAAAACACAGAGATGGCCTAGCGAGGGAACTCGATGCAATAATCGTTCGAAAAATGAGTAAACAAACAACAATGAAACCAGGAGATTAAATTACAGGTACGATAATCGAATCAACTCGATTGAAGATGTTAATTAAGGTAGACGACAACGTTGAAAAGGTCGTGTTGGACAAAATTTCGCATTTTTAACAAAATCTTTCATTTTAAATCCCCATTCTTTAGGAATCCAAAACTACATCATTTTCTAAACCTTCACCATTCTGCAAGGTTTAGAAATCAGAACATAGCAAATACACTGCAGCAAAATAAATGTGCAATGTAGTAAACTGTTGTTTGTCTATTACACTCTGATCGCTGTTAAAAAATCCCAGTAGAAATAATTAATGAATTTTTTTTCAGCATCGTAGGTAGAGCACGTTCATAATTAGATAATTACTCATGTAGATCAACTCGTCCAGTCGGTTGGTATGCTACAAAATACCAAACTATGTTTGCTGTACAGTAAGAAACACCTTCTCAACTGATTTTCTAATTAATTGCTGCTGTGCTCATCCCTTCGAACAAGAACACCGATCGCCACTAGGCCACTGAGTGGTCTGATAGATACTCCAGCTTCTGACCATTCTATATAGATGAGCCTCGATAGATACCCGCATAAGACATGGCTGATGATTTTCTCTGATGGCGAAATGATTTGGTCTTTGTCTCTTACCTGGTGGTTCAAAATTAGTGAAGAGCGACTGTTTAAGTTCAAAAAGTTACTCCTGATGTTCGGTGAAATACGACGAACAAAGATATGTTTCTCAAAGTGCCACCGTGTTTTGTCTTAGAAATATGAATAAAAAACAGGAATTAATTTCAGCAGTCTTTTTTTACATTATAGCTGCAGATTATGTTCTACAAATTTGCTGACAAAATTTAAAAAAGGGGGACTCAGAATGAACTGACAGAAAATAAAACTGATATATAATGATTTTACAAAAACTGAATAAGCAGAGGTGGATGGAGAAAATTTTGAAGTAACTGATGCCTAAATATGCCTTGAACAACAGATATCAAAGCAAGGGTCAGAATGAAGTAGAAATTAATGCAAGCACTGTCATTAATGCAAGCACTGTCATGAGACTTGTCCGGGCCTCATCTTGAAGAAAGTGTACAATCAATTTTGAAGAGCAGTTTACCATTGCGTTTTAAAAGAAAAGTGTTTAATTAGTGCATGCTTTCAGTTCTTGCTTATGGATCAGAGACCTTAACTATAAACATGTGCATGGGCAAAGCACAATATAAAGAAGCACGAAGGGAGGCTTTCTTAGTTTCAACGCGCATAAAAAATTTGCTAGGGTGCATTTTTTTTTTTTTTTTTTGATTGAAGGTTTAACGACCACCGTGAGCAACTCAATGGGCTATAAGTAGTCGCCCGTCCCTAATTTAGGGTCACTGGTTCCAGGGAAGGGAGAGAGCCAGTGCCGTAAGACAAACACAACATCCATGCCTGACAGGGATTCGAACCCGGACCCCTTACGGACGAACGATCAGAGGCCAGCGCCTTAGACCACTGCGCCACCGGGGCGGCGCTAGGGTGCATTTGGAAGAATCAATACGATTCTAAAGAGCAATTTTTAGTATATTTTAAAAGTAAAGTATTTAGTCAGTGCATTCTTCCTGTTGTTACTAAAATAAAAATACAGAGACCTTAGCCGAAAAACAGAAACATACAGCCACGGGCGGGGGAAGGTAAGGGAGTTTGGACACTTACTTAGAATTTCATGCCCCCTCCCCCTCATTGGGCCTCATTTTACGTAAGGTTTCTGGTTCACATATTATAAGTTATCGTTTTTTCAGGATGATATCTTGGAGACCGCCACCACGCCATGCAGTTTTCTGGCAAGCGTTTCATGTGTAATTTAAAAAATTGGTATTGCACAAATAAGGAGAACAGTTAACTCAGAGTTGTGCATTTCTTTTTGTCATAAAAAGGATAATTAAATAATTCTTTAAATTATTTAAAAGAAATACCCAGGGCGAGTTTTTCGTTCTCTCTCTTTGCGTTTTCTTTTCTTTTCCCAAGTCTGAATGTTTTTGACTCGGGATTAGAAAACCCATTACATAACTGAACAATTAATACAGACATTTGACGTGGATCAGGAACATCAAACAAAAGTTTTCGCTCTTTTCACGTTTATAAGTGAGTCACGGAAAAATTCTCATTGGCCGCCACCGGGAATCGAAACCCGGGTCTTCCAGTTACGCGCCGGATATGCTTCCACTACACCACAGCGGCCTCGATCTTCTCCAGACTCACACACGCTAACTGCCAAGCCAATTTGGCAGGTTGTTTCTTGGAGCCCCGCACAATGCTGGGGATTCGCCAAAGATGGTAAGCAGCAACTGAAGAAATAATTAGAAGGCGAATGAATAATTAATACAGACATTTGACGTGGACCAGGAACATCAAACAAAGGTCTCCGCTCTTTTCACGTTTATAAGTGAGTCACGGAAAAGTTCTCATTGGCCGCCACCGGGAATCGAATCCCGATTCCCGGTGGCGGCCAATGAGAATTTTTCCGTGACTCACTTATAAACGTGGAAAGAGCGAAGACCTTTGTTTGACATAACTGAACATAAAACAATTTTCAAGTTTCTGCTAAGCGTGTTCCTATTAGTATCCCATCAAGTTAAGCGGTATGTATACTGCTGCTTGTTGTACATAGGCCTTTCTTGGAGTTTTGTTGAATAGAAAATAAAAGAGATTGGACGAATGTATGTATGCTTTTGATGCGAGACCCTCAAATGGCAATGGGCTAGACATATTGCTGGAAGAACTGACCACTTTTAAACAACTATAAAAGGGGCAGCGAAAGATCCAGAAGAAGACCACGTGAAAGATGGGTGGATGAAATTCGAAATGCTGGAGTGACAATCTCAAGACAGAAAGTTGTGGAAATCACTTGAATGAGATCATCCAGCAGTGGGTCAATAACGATTGCTGATAATTTAATGCGTATATTGAGATTTTTTCGGGGAACCGACAAGAAATGGAAATTTTTTGAAATCCATCAAGAGAAAAAAATAAATGCAAAATAGAAGAAAAAATTAAAGCACTGTTTTCTAAAGCAAGTCACATTTTAACAAAAAGAAAAATGAAACATCTGGGATGCAAGGGCCTTGCCATTGCCCCCCCCTTCCCCCAAATGCTTCATTTTCTCGTTTCTTCTATTTTCAGGGGGTCAAGGGTCTTGCCTCCCCTACATACAGTGGATGATAAGTACAAGTATATACTACGGGTTTTTTTTCACACGAAGTAGTTGAGCCCCCTGTGAAATTATTACGTTTCTCCGCCCGTGCGTACAGCGGCCAAGAACATCTTAAAGAAGCTTGGAAGCTGCATGTTCGGTGTGACCATGAAAGGTACTAGGAGGAACGCGTGAACCAGGAAAGCAACAAAAGCGGATGACATCATGATCGAAATGAAGGTGCTCGAGTTTCAATGGGATGGACATTGCGAGAAGAATTAACCACCGTTGGATAACTGAAATACTAGCCTTTTTAATCCCAAGGCATAAAAAAGATCCAGATTAAGACCACATAGGACTAAAATTCGAAAGAATGCCGGAGTGGCATAAAAGAGAATGGCTCAAAACATATATTTTTAAAATTGCCTTGGGTAAACCTTTATCCAGAAGTGTATGGTGAATAGTTAACAATCGTGACATTCTTAAAAAAATGACTGATTACGTAATGCACTACAATGGTAGCAAAATATCTTCTTACACTTTGGATTCAGATTTCGTGCACTTGAATGTCAGTGGAAATATTAAATCTTCTGAGTGTCTAAACTTTAAAACAAATAACAAATCTGCATAACAACATATCATCCCCTCCACGGGTAACATATCACTTAAGTCGTTTTGTTTTCACATTTGATACTTGTGACGAGACTGCACCGCAGGACGCACATGAGATAAAGGCAGATAGCAGTGAGAGCACATGTCCGCGTAGCTCAGTTGCGAGAGCGACTTACTCAGGAGTGAGGGAACAGACCTGTACGTTATATACTAACAAAACTACTAGCCTTAGAAAGTTTTAAATCGTGATTATTATTCAATCGCATAATATTTACAAGGCTAAATTCTGCATTTTAGGTCCGAAAATGAGATGCCACTGAGACGCTCACCCAAAATTCACTTAATTATTGAACGCGCAAAGTCCTAAAGAAAGGAATGATATGTGATACAATAACGCAGCCATCCTTAATTAGAAAATCATACCCCCAAATGAGAACATATTCTTCAGCTTCTCTTTGACTTTTGTTCCCCAAATAAAAAATACTCCTACCCATTTTATTAGACACCCATTCTTTCTTCATAGCATTTTATCTCTTTTCCTTGACTACCCGAGGAACTCTCAAGGAAAGGAAAAAATATAATACAGTTCTGGCTACAGATCAATGATAATAAGTACTCGTTGAAAAGAGTGGAAGCAAAATTAATTTATTTTACGGACGCAATTCCTGGTTTATTTTCAGCCTCCAGGTTAGTTAATGTCTTTCAAACAGCGTCGTTGAACAGTAAACCTATGCCTCCTTTGTGTGAGAGTGTATACAGAAACTCCGAAGTTATAACAGGTAGAGGAATGTGATTTCCCATAAAAAGCTTTTGAATTTTAGCACACCACAAAGCTTTTATTTCTCAGGAGGTCGGGTAAACATAAAATGTTTCAGTTTCCTTTACATATACTATAATTGAGAAGATAAAACCGTGAAGTGGTAATTTATTTGTTACGAACTATGACTCGAGCGATAAGGAAGATGAAAATTATACCTACAGTAGGTTTCTCATCTGCATATATGTCATTTGCCTTTTTTTTTTAATTTTTGTTTTAACGTTTAACGACCACCGTGCCGCGAGGTCGGGTAAAGATAAAACGTTTCAGTTTCCTTTATATACATGTAATTAAAAAAATAAATTCGTGAAGAGATACATTAAATAAGTAGGAACTGTACACCAATTGTACTCAAACCAGTATAACTGTACTAATAATCGGAAATTTCTTGGCGTAGAATAGAAATAAAAGTTTCCAAGCATTCGCACATCAACCAGATGGCTTTTTCACGGAAGGTAGACAGCTAACTGCAAACTGGATAATAGAACGTTTTCAATAATGGAACGTTTTATTTTATGAAACGTCCTATTATCGAGTTTACAGTTAGCTGTCTACCTTCCTTGAAAAAGCTATAACGAAGTAAATTTCTCCGTCATTTTTGTCCACGCCGGGGCTCGCACCCAGGTCCCCTCATTCCGGAATAAGTCGCTCTACCAATCGAGCTACGCAAACGTTCGTATCGCTGCTATCTGCTTTTTTGTGGTGTGCGTCACATCTCCCCCCCCGAAAGAGGGCTGGGGGCATGGTCCACGGGTCAGCCGTGACCGTGAACCATCGTAGGCAGTCATCCGCTGAAGCACGTACAGTCAATCTGTCTGGTGTGTATAATGCAACGTCACACACATTTACTTTTCGAAGCGCTGCTCATATTTTTCCTATCTCGCGGTGTGGAAAGAGCCTCACACCATTGCGAGATCTTGAACGGTCGGGTCATCCGAAAAGTTCCGGCGCCATTATAACGAAGTAAATTTCACCGTTATTTTTGTTTAACGCCGGGGCTCGTACCTGGGTCCCCTCATTCCGGAATAAGTCGCTCTACCAATTGAGCTCGCAGACGTTCGTCATCGCTGCTATCTGCCTTTATGTCGTGTGCGTTCTGCTGGGCAGGCACGTCACAAAGCATTCTGGTTGATGTGCGGAAGCTTTAAAAGCTTTTTGCAATTCTACGCCAAGAAATTTTGGATTATCAGTATAGTTATACTATTTTAAGTGGTAAATTATTCGTTACGAACTATGACTCAAGCGATAAGGAAGATGAAAATTATACCTGCAGTAGGTTTCTCATCTACATATATGTATATTTGCCTTTTTTTTTTGTAGAAGGTTTAGCGACCACCGTGACCAACTCATTGGGCTATAAGCAGTCGCCCATTTCCTAATTTAGGGTACTGGCTCTAGGGAAGAGAGAGCCAGTGCGTAAGATAAGCACAACTTCCATGCATTCATCGAGATTCGAATCCGGACACTTCACGGACGAATGGTCCGAAACCAATGCTTAGACCAGTGTTCCGTCGGGGGTAGGTGTTGTATTGAAGTCTGCAAAAGCCGCCGCGCGGGGCACTGATCAAAGCACTAGCTTCTGACCATTCTGTACTGGCTCTCACCCTTCCCTGGGACCAGTGGCCCTAAATTACGAACGGGTGACTGCTCATTGGACATCCAGTTCCTTACGGTTGTCATTAAACCTTCAAACAAACGTAACCAACCGAGCTATCGTAAATCAGGAGAAAAAACTTTCCAACTTTCCCGGTAGCCAAGTTTCCAGAACGTAGGTTTCTGGCTAACCATCAGAGCTTGGTCTGGGTTCGAGATTCGGATGAGGGGTTTGAACTAGGAACCAGCTGCCCTAAATTAAGGATAGGAGACTGCTAATGGCCTTAAAAGATACTCGCTCTGTTCGGTAAACTACAATGACAAAAAAGGAAGATATTTCATACTATATTTCTTTATGATTTTAGACAAAGAAACCAGCAGTACTACAAAGAACTAGCTCAATTTTACACCACCTAGAGAAGACTAATGCTCAATGCATAAAAAATCGTGATAGGCTAACAATACCGAAAAATGAGTGTTATGTGTAACAATACCGAAAATGAGTTGTTTTCAACAGGATTTTGCGAAGCACAGATGCAATACCCCACAATACGAAAACGGCGAATCCTAAAAATTAAATGCCATGAGGATCACTTTCGTTGTGGTCAAGATCATGCGGCATTGAAGAGTTTTTCCTAATACAACGTGTGTGAATATCGAAGACGAAATCGAAACATTCCTCACTTAAACTCTAATGTAAATACCTCATGAAATTTTGGTCATGGCTTCCAAAATCTAATACAAACAACATTTTTAAAATGGGTCGTTTTTTATACATTGTACATTCCTAAAGCTAAAAGATAATAAACGATTTATTTCCAATTACACAATTAAAAGTACACACTGATGAGCCTTTACATTATGACCAACTACCTAATAAGCTGTAGGAGCCCATTTATCTTGCAAAAATGAGACTACTCGGCGAGGCATCGATTCGATGAGGTGGTGATAGGTATCCTGAGGTCTCGTACCATAATCTCAACAGCAGATCCTCCAGTTCCCGTATTTTTCGGGGTGGTGGTTATTTAGCGCGAACCCACTTTTCCAAGTCGAAGCAGAAATGTTCGATTGGGTTCATGTCCGGTGAGTTAGGAGGCCAGGGCACTAAGATAAATTCACCAGTATGTTCCTCCAACAACCACTCCTTGACGATTTTGGCATGGAGCGTTATCCTGTTGGCAAATGACCATCACTAGCGGGGGACACATTTCCCATGAATGGGTGAATTTGGTCCGCAACGACGTTCAGATACCTAATAGATGTTAGGGATTGTGCTATTGGGATAATTGAACCTAAAAACGCACCCACAAGAAAAATACGCCACCGCCGGCCTGTTGCCATTGTCAAGAAAACATCGCCCGCAGCACAACACTACCGCCAGCCTTTTCCCGCCCAACAGTGCATTCAGGTGTCATAGCCTCTGTTGGCAATCAACGTATCGGCAATGGGCAGTCTACGTGATGCTACAGGAATCTTGATTCATTTGACCAAGCCACTTTCTTTCAATCATCCACGGTCCAATCTTGATTATCTTGCGCCCATTTCATGCGTTGATGGCGACGACGTGCAGTGAAGATTGGAACCCGACTGGGTCTTCGGCTACGCAGGCCTAGCCGTGTCCCAATCCTACAACAGCACTGCTGCAGCTACTACAGTGCAGATCAGGGAAATGTGTCATGTGCTGAGACACATTGCCCTGATCAGCACTCGTGTAGCTGCGGGTGATTTGCCGCAATGTGTACCTCTCGTCGCTGTGACCAATTCGCGACAGTCTCCGCTCATCTCTGGCCCCAATGAACTACGGAGGACACACGACTGGACGACGGTTCGTCTTTTAGCCATCTGAGCACCAATTTGGATACGTACTCACTACAGCGGCACGTGAAAAACCCACACGCCACGCCTTTTCCGAGATCGTAGTACCGAGGCGCCGTGCCGTCAAAATTTGTCCGTTATTAAACTCCGATAAATCGGCAGCTTTCCCCATTCAGATTCCGAACACTCTACTAACCGAAAGCCGGTTTGTGGACTCTGTGAACTTCACCTGCGCCACCGTTCGGTCTCCTGGCGCACTCAATTCTCTAGGCTGGGAGTAGTCATAATGCATTGACTCATCGCTGCTGATATCGTTAAGTTACAAAAAACGTTACGAAATTTAAGTTGACCTCAACTGGCTGGGATATTTCACGTCAGCAGAGTTTCAGAAAAGCATTAATAATTTTGTTTTTCGTTTCAGCATTCCGAATCCAATAGGAGATTGTGTGTCAAATGATAGAAATGTTGGTCCTGTACCAGGAAATATTTATTTTTGACACGTAGTGGTAAAAATGTTTGCAGTGAGGAGTAAAAAATGCGCAGAAATCTTCGCTCCATGACAATCCGTTAGCGATCTGAAAACCGTACGGATATGTATATGTTTCTTCACCTTTTTTGCAGTTCAAGGACCTGTACACAGCGAAACAACAACAGCCAAATAATTAAGAAATATATTCATGGTAAAACTCTTGTTTTTTTCGAGGGAGTAGAAAAAGTTCTTGTCCAGAGTGTTCGTTGTCCTAAACCAAAATGTAACAACTACTTAAAACAGCTGGTCTGGAATATGTTAAATGGTGTGAATTTACTGATTACTCTTGTTTTCGGAGAAGAATCACGACTTTCCTACACAAAAACATAATTTTTCGGCACATAAGTGCAGTATTCGGATATGTATTTCAGATATATACCCTCATAATTTAACTTCAGTTTTCTTTTTTGTAAAAACTATGGTTTTGAGTCATTACATGGGATATACAAGTGCGAGTCAGTAGTTTGTTCCTTTGGCAGCTAAAACGTTTGGTGATGGAAGCAAGTCATACACGATTACCTCATTCTGCAGAGTACAGACCGTTGTTTTCTATAGTCATTTGCCAAAGTCATTTCCCAAAGTTTTACCAGTGGCACGATTCCACTGATATACCGATAGGCAGGAGCTCTGGTTGAAGGAACTCTGATGCCAGATTTCCCATCCACCACTATAGCGAAGTGTCATCTTTGTAGGAAATGGGCATAGAGCGAAATATGGGTAGTCGAATGGGGAAGAGTTCGGATTGTGTGAAGGACGAACTAAGATCTCAAACCTTTCTAATTCCAGCGAGTGTCTGGCCGACCACTCTTTTTTTTTATTTTTATTTTAATTGGAGGTTTAACGACCACCGTGAGCAACTCAATGGGCTATAAGCAGTCGCCCGTCCCTAATTTAGGGTCACTGGTTCCAGGGAAGTGAGAGAGCCAGTGCCGTAATACAAACACAACATCCATGCCTGACCGGGATTCGAACCCGGACCCCTTACGGACGAATGATCAAAGTCCAGCGCCTTAGACTAGTGCGCCACCACTCTGTGTGTCTTGGGTCATGATCCACTTGCAGCAAAGCTTGCTTCCTATTGATCAGCGCTGGGTAGCATTGAAGCAGAGCATCATGGACCCGCTCCAGTTGTTCGGCATAGTCCACAACTACACAATCTATCACCAGTCCTCAGAATGCATTCTTCTCACAATTCCACCTTATGCTTAGCACAAGGAGGTTAGAATAAGACTTCTGGAGGTGCCCTGGTTCTCTAGTGTAGGAATTTGATGTTTACATGATACCCATGTAGCTTCAGCCATGTGTATTTTTGAATTGCGCTATTTTTTAAAAGAGAGTGACAAGCTGTTCCGCCTGCTTGAGTGTAAATTCTTGGGGAACCGATCTGCGGTACTTGGAGGAGAAATCAAGCTGATATTGGTGACGAACGCTGGTGGATTGTGAACGCTCCAACTCAGTTGCCAACTGTCGTAAAGTGGTGCCGGGGTTCGCTGTCACAGCTTCAACTAGAGTGCTTGTGTTGGAGGTCCGTGGACATCCTGACCTCGGCTTGTCTTCGTGACTAGTGCCCCCAAATCTGATGCCCCGGAACCGATGGACATCTTAAAGTCGGCTCTTCTTCGAAACTGGTATCGCCAGCACTGAAACCCCGGAACCGGTGGGCATCTTGACCTCGGCTTGCCTTCGAGACGGGTGTCACCAGCATTGAAACCCCGGATAAGGTGGACATCCTAAACTCGGCTTGTCTTCGAGACTTGTGTCGCGAACACTGAAAACTCGGAATCGGTGGATATCCTGACCACGGCTTGTATTGAAGACCCGGAAACGGTGGACATTTTATCTGATTAAAGGTTTAACGATCACTATGATCAACTCAATGGGCTATAAGCAGTCGCCCGTCACTCATTTAGGGTCACTGATCCCAGGGAAGGGAAAGAGCCAGTGCCTTAAGAGAAACACAACATCCATGCCTCCCCAGGATTCGATCCCAGACTCATTCAGGGACGAATAATCAAAAACCAGCGCTTAGACCACTGCGCCACCGGGGAGACAACGGTGGACATCCTAATATCGGCTTGTCTTCGAGAATGGTATAGCCAGCAATGAAACACCGAACTGTGCACATCCTGTCCTCGACTTGACTTCAAGATTTGTGTCACCATCACTGAGAACCAGGAATAGGTGGGCATCCTGACCTCGGCTTGCCTTAGAGACTGGTATTCCTAGCATTTAAACCCCGGAACCGTTGGACATCCTGACCTCGACTTATCATCGAGGCTTGTGTCGCCAGCACTGAAAACCCGGAACTAGTGGACAACCTGACATCGGCCTGCCTTCGAAACTGTTGTCGCCGTTTGAAACACCCATTACCGGTGGGCATCCTGACTTTGGCTTGTCTTCGAGACTGGTATCCCCAGCATTGAAACCCCGGGACCGGTGGGCATCCAGACCACGGCTTGACTTAGAGACTGATATCCCCAACATTGAACCCCCGTAAGCGTTTTCGGGCGATGCTGTTGTTCACTCTTTCTTCACTTTCAACTACACAAATTTCTTTCGCTACTACTATAGCGTTTAACCCGTTTTTCCCTAATAATGGCGTACTCCTTCCCTAATAATGGCGTTTTCCCTAATAATGGCGTACCCGAACAGTAAGTTTATCGACTTCCCTGCTCTACTCCTCTGAAAGCGCAATGTGGCTCCACGTGATATATACATCATCAGCCACGTGTGTCATTCACGTCATCGTGGTACCCAATCGACGCTGCGTACCGCGATGATGTGGTACCCAGCGTCGACTGGGTACCGCGATGACGTGGAACACTGTGTAGCTCAAACTAGGACACATTTTTGACGCAACCTGGATCTTTCACTCTGAATTCCGGTATCTACTTTGTTTGGTAAAGAATAATCAGAAGGTTTTTTTCCATGCAGAACAAAGTACTTTAACTTTCCATTGTTAGCAAATGTAGCTAACAGAAAACAGTGTTTCTTGTTGAGTCCAGTAAAAATAAAAATTTTAAATGTAGCGAGTTACCGGATACAGACTGAAGCTCCTAAAGTATTGAATAAGGTTTAACATACTGATATCAAGCACAATGAAGAAAAATGGCCAAAAAAGGTTCGTGATACGTGCATCACGTTCGTGAAATTTATGAGCTTCGTTTTATTTGAAACACTCATTTATATATATCACGTACCTCTCAAATTCCATTCGGTACTAAATTCTTTTGTGCTTGTAACTCGCGAAATATATCCGCCGTAAATTTGCATTTTCCTTCGCTACATAAGAAAACAGAGCAAGGAAAAACAACAGCAACAGCTGAAAGGGAACGAAAAACCCAGATCCTGATTTATGCCGAATGCAAGTGTGTGTTACCATGTATTTTCATCAGTGGAAGCTTCCGTGAATGTCAAATGGACAAACATGGCATCGAAATTGATACGTGTGTTGTTCCCTCCTCTCGTGTCTTACTAGGAAAGAACACACGGACTACACAGAGAAGAGAGCATTTTCTGATCTTTAAAAAAAAACCGTCAGTAGTCGGAAGACTTATTTGGCGCGAAGAAAGGGGATTTCGAAACCCTTGAAAATGATCTTCTCTGTAAAAAAGAAACACGGATGAGTCGTTGAACTATGACCTTTGAAGAATCGATGAATCGATTTTATTCTGTTTCAAAATTAGTAGTAAGCACAGTGAAAAATGATGGAGTCTTGGAGCAAAGTTTTCCGTCCTCGCCTTTGTTTTTTCTTGTTTTGGAAACCCACTCATCGACCCCTTTTTTTTAAGATTTCGAGGTATTGTGTCGCAGACGAGGCGAAAAACACGAAATTCTTTTTTGATTCCCGAGGAGTGGTTTTTTTCGTCACGTACGGAAGCAAAAATTCTTTTGAAGATAAAAAGCTTTCAGTGCAGTGCATTAGATAAAGTTTAAAGTGTCAATAATCTCAACTTTAAATCTTGGAAAAACAAAAGAAGTGAGGGCACCAATAACATGACATTTGTTGCCAGATATGTTTTGTGTCATTCTAAAATTCTCTTGTGTAAAACCGTTCTTGTGTATTTCACAAAATAAATGATATACAGATGTTTATCAAAATAACAGAAGCTCTGACTGTGACTGGAGTAAATGCGATTCACCGCATGCGAAACACGGATATCGCGTCACCCGTGGTGTGAGGTATATACAAAGGGGTCCAGTACGATGTCGGCTATCGGGCCGCTGGTGGCCTAGTCGTCAACGGTCGTTACTGCCATGGAAATAACCTCAGGTTCGATCCTGGGCAAGTACGAACGTTCGAACCACTAAAAACCCGCCGTGCGTCGGATAAGCACGTTAATCCGTTGGACTCCGGGTACTCGCCCCCGGTAATAAATAAAGGCGTCTTCCTCCCCTTTCTACCTCGCCTCCGTGTTACTTTCCCATCGGGCACCCTAGCCAAGATCTCCTAGCTTCCTATTTCTAAGGATTGTTTAAGATCTGGGGTCAAACCACTCAATTCTTAAAATTATCTACATATGATCTGATCTGATGTCGGCTATCTGGTGAAACAGCTGTTGTGGAATAATTGTCAGCAATGCCAGAACGCAGTAACTTAAAAAAAATCATTGGTGCGGGTCTTGCAGTAGCTGCAGTAACTATGCTCCAATTCACCTTAAAACTGTACTATTGATAAAGGCGGGAGAGCCTTATCACAACTCGTCGTGAAATGCAAGAACGGTATCCATCCGCGTTAATGTGCTCTTCTACTGTTTCCTTTCTGCCCCCCCCTCACACATAGTCATTCATTCATCTCAAAAGCAGTGGGAATTGTGAGAGAGGATATAGTGGAGACCGAACAGCTTCCCCTACCGCCTGCTTAAGTAACGCACCCTTCGAGTTTCCCCGATTGTCAATGTATTGTCTCTGTGTTGGTAATGTTGGGACAGGGTTTCCACCCCTTCCCCCTGTCCGAGTTGCATCCCAAGTGGGCAGAAACAGTCGAAAGTGCGAAGCTCTTGACTCAGCAACTTCTCATAACAAATCTATTTCCAAAAGCGCACTAAATTTTGGAACTTTTTTAGATGGAAATTTTGACTGATAAGCAGCAAAGCAAACAAAAATGGATTCTGAGCAATAATTCTACTAGTTTTCGCTCAGAACTCTAAGGACTACTTTTCGTAGTGGATGTAGCTGTTTCACACCCTACATAGTGGTACACTCTTAGGTTGACTCGGAGTATAAAACGGCACAAATAATAGGTGTAACTTTATCGGGAAATAGATCCTCATTTCACAAAGGACACGAAGATGTCAGCTACGAATACGTGAACTTTGGCAAGGATTGTACAGCAGAAGGACAAGTTCACGGTACCGTAAATAACAGCAAATGTGAATCCCAGTGGGATGATCATGTTTCTGTCATAACACACTCATCGTCAAAAAACAATTCACCCAGAAGAACGTGTCGGATAGCAATGCTATTCGGGAAGAAGGTAAAGGTTACCAGGACCGATAAATGATTAAATAGTGAGCCTGATATGGACAATATTTATTGTGCTACACACCAAGAAGTAGTGTATTTCAGTATGGCGTCGGGCCGCCATGTTTGCTCACAGAGCATGCCAGATATCTCGGCATGGAATTGTACAGGTTCCTAATGATGCCCTGCGATATGCCATCCCATGCACCTTGAATCTTCTCCAGCAGTTCCTGCAGATTCAGCGGTAAGGGTGGAGTGTGGATATTTCGTCCAATAGCATCCCACACATTTTCAATCGGCGATAGGTCTGGCGATGCGCCTGGCTATGGCAGAGTATCAGTGCCGTGAGTGCAAGCTCTCGAGACAGCAGCAGTATGTGGACCAGAGTTGTCCTGTTGGTAAATCGCACCGGAGTGAGCGTTCAGAAGAGCAACTGGTTGCAGGACGGACCTCATTAACGTAACTTTGGGCTGCCAAAGTCCATGTAATGAACACCCAAAGTTATCTTGCATCATAGGCAATTACACTCACTCCATGACACCAGCCCTTCTGGAAGTGGGACGCTCGACAACAAACCGTTAATAGTGGCGCTGACCACGGTGCCTCCACATACGGATTCGGTGGTCGTCTCCTCCAAGACATAAGCGGGACTCGTCACTGAAGATCACCCGCTGCCATTCTCCGTGGCTCCATGAGAGTCTGGCACGACACCATTGCAGTCTTTGGCGACGATTCAATGGTGTTAAAAGCAGTAGTCGTAACGGTCTGGGCTCGTGCAGTCCTACGTCGTGAAGCCATCTGGCAATGGAGATGGCACTAATCGGACGATGCATGGACCGCACCACTGCTCACTGAATATCCGAAATCGTTGTTGTTGGGTCACTTCACGCATGTCTACCTCCATGGTTACTCTAGGTCTACCAGACCCTTCGTGTCGCTGCTGCGTGCCTTGTTCTATCCACTGCAGCAAACAGCGTGCTATGGTGATATCCGCACGACCGGTATGGGGCACCATCACTCTTCCGGGAGCCCGACGATGCAGCCCCTCTCAAACTCCTCCAACTGCTCGAATTGCTTCCGCACTTCGCTCCGAGGAAACCTCGTTTAATGTCAACATGTTCGGTTAAAATTGTGTGAATTGATCATTTTGAAATATGAACCACGCATGTCACTCCACGCATGTCTACCTCCATGGTTAGTCTAGGTCTACCAGACCCTTCGTGTCGCTGCTGCGTGCCTTGTTCTATCCACTGCAGCCAGCAGCGTGCTATGGTGATATCCGCACGACCGGTATGGGGCACCATCACTCTTCCCGGAGCCCGACGATGCGGCCCCTCTCAAACTCCTCCAACTGCTCGAATTGCTTCCGCACTTCGCTCCGAGGAAACCTCGTTTCATGTCAACATGTTCGGTTAAAATTCTGTGAATTGATCATTTTGAAATATGAACCATATCTTTGATATCTCTAATTTGATAGGTGTCTGTCTCCCGGTATAATAACACCTATCGTACTGAAGTTTACCTCGATAACACTTTAAGACATTCCTCCTTCCGTGATTAAAAGCATTCCATAAATTCCTTAAGCCGTCTGTTAATCGTTTATTTTCCTAAACATTCATCTTTATAAGCCTCTTGCATAAGAAGGAGTCTCTTCGACAGACTTATTAAGTAGGCAACAAAATTTAATGGCGCGTCTTTGTTCTTCTTTCACATCCATTCTTTCGAAAAATCACAGCGCGAAATCTCTTGTCAGGGGTTCACGAAGCAACGCTTAATAAACTACGCACTACCGACGACGACACGTGTGGGGTAAACAGGTGAGGTAGGTTGCTATGGTTACTACAACAACAACCGTTTTTTCGAGACTCATTCCAATTCCTACCGCGGTATTGCACATTATTTATAAAAACATACTGAGTTGTTTTGGGGACTAGCTATGTAGTTTTCTGTGACCTGTTTCGTACCAGTATGTATGGCCGTGCTTCAATCTACAAAACTCTAAATACCAACATCAATGCAGAAAACCGTGTAATATGGTGAAAAGCATATAAAAAGGTGCTAAAGACTGGAAGCGCGTATTCTGGACCGATGAATTGTGCTTCACATTTTCGTTACTACTGATGCGGTGTAGGTCTGGCGAAACCCTGTAGAAGCGCACCAACCCGAATGTTTGGTTCTGACTACGAAGATTGGAAGCGGATCCCTGATACTGTGGGGTGCCATACCATGGCACTCTTTAGGACTATTGGGTATTCTGCACAGTCATGTCACATCTGCAATGTAAAAATACATTCTTGCGGACCATCTGCATCCAATGTTTCAGTTATTTGTTTGATAATGACCGTTCCTTATTCGAAGTAGATAAAGAACCTGTGCATTGCGCGAAACGTATAGAGTTGTGGTTCGAGAAGCATATAGATGACGTACAGAAGCTATTCCGGCCACCTCAATCTCCACAGCTCAATATTATTGAACATTTGTGAGCATATCTGCATTAGATCACACTATACTCTTTGTTTGTTGGCTTGTGTCTGGCCCTCTTTGACCAAACATGGACCTTGCGCCATAAAAATCCACCAACCAACCATAGAACCAGATCACACTTTCCACTTCCAACATCACTGGCACAGTTACGACATATTTTACAGGAAGAAAGATTCCAAATTCTATTACCATATATGCATGACTTGTAGAAGTCTACTCCAAGTCAAATTGCTTCAGTTCTGAGACCCCGAGGTGGAGGTACAACATAATAAACAGTTGACCACAAATAGTAAGTGTTTCCATTATTTTGACGAGCTCCCGTGATTCTAGGTTGCAAATGAGAAATAGGCCTTAAATAGCAATGATTGAAGAAGAAAACAAAGCTCATTCAGATTTTTATACGGTATTATTATGCAGCTTTGGGAACGATGAATCCTACATTTTTTCCCCGTACGTAAAAAATGAGTGGTCTGGGGTTTCAGAAATTCAGTCTACAACTCACCTCTGAACAAAATATATTATTTCTGTTGACTCCCTATAGCAAAATAAGAATACTTTCGAAAACCTTTTCTCTCTTTAATTGTTAGCGCACAAATATAAGTGATCGAACAATATTTGAAAATGATTTGCGTTCCCTGCGCAAGACTTTTAGGGAATTACATATTCTGCAAAGCACATACCTCAGAGGTGACGCACAGGCCATGACGATAAAAGTTTTGGATTGATATATAAGTTCATGCCGTTTTATTTCACGAGTGTTTCTTTGCTCATTAATGACGGTGCAGATGGCCAGTTGTATATCAAAATGTAACCAGTAATATCGTGTATCTAAATCATATTGCGTTATGTGATTTTGGCTAATGTTCTTTTTTTTTTTTTTTTTTGGTTTTCAGGTCCGGTAGTACGGAGTGTCAACTAGAGAGGAATGAACATTTCCGACATGTGCTCCTCTACAAGTTTAAACAAGGGATCCACAGCCACCGAGGCTACTCCAAAACTTTGTGCTGTGTATGGGGAGGATGCTATTGCTCCGAAGACAGCCCGCAAATGGTTTGAGCGGTTCAGAGGTGACAATTTTGACCTGAACGACTATACACGCTCAGTTCGTCCATCTCAATTTTATGAGGATAGTTTGAATCATCACATCTACTAGGATCCGCGTCAAACCACACGCGAATTGACCACTGAGATGAACTGTGATCATGCCACATTGGGGAGACATCTGGAACGTATTGGAAAGGTCCACAAATTGGGGTATTGGGTGCCTCACACTCTCACCGAAAAAAAACCAGAATCAACGTGTTGCCATATGTGGTTCCATGCTCGCCCGTTATCGCGAATGTTCTCAGAAACAAATCTTTTCTGTCACGTTTTGTTACTGTAGATGAAACGTGATGTCTGTACGTGAATTTGAGGAATCGCAGGGAATGCTTAAGCCCAAACAAGGCACCAGCACCACGTCTAAAACACGACCTTCATCCTTCTAAAAATCATGTGTGTCTGGTGGAACATGGAAGGCATTATTCACTAGGAAATGCTGGCGATGAGTCGGACTCTATTGTGAGCAACTCCGCTGTGTTAATGAAGCAATTCAGCAGAAACGGCCATATCGCCGCCATGGTGTCCTCCTCCAACATGATAACGCACACCCTCACAGTGCAAACATGACGAAAATGGCTATTCAGGACATGAAATGGGAGATTCTTCCACATCCGGCCTATTCTTCAGATGTCGCCCCTTCTGACTGAAACCTGTTCCGATCTCTGTCGAATGCACTCCATGGGAAAAAAGTTCAACAATGATGCTGATATGCATCTGCAGAATTTCTTTGATTATTTATTCGCAGCAAAACCAGCACATTTTTTTTCACGAATGGCATTGCAGACCTAACCAGACGTTGGGACACCATCGCAATCAATGAGCGGGATACATAGTTGATTGATTTCGTTTTCACTTCTGATGTAATGCATTCCTGTAGTGCGGTGAAAGAAACTGCATAAACTTATGCAACAACCCAACAGATGCGATGACCTTCGTCGGTGTAGCTAGGTTGGGAGAACAGCTGTCTCAGTAAAAATCCGGGTTGTTTTATTATTTTGGCGCCGGAACGTAAACTAAATATCCTGGCCATGAAGTTCGAAAAATGTGTGATGTTTCTGCCACACATCTTCTGGAATTAATGAAAATTTCTTCTTCAACGCTTCAAAAAATGTGTGATGTTTCATCCGCATTGTCTGGAATTAATCAAAATTCATTCTTCTACATAAGCTCTTTCAAGCATGGTTGGCCGGTTGACACAAAAATATGTGATTCCGGCCCTGTCAATCTTCAAGAGGTGGGGGGGAGTGCATGTGACGTACCTACCTCAGTGGTGATGATCATGTCAAGACGGTAAAATTTGCAAGGACAAACTTCGTGGGTGTAGGTTGGTTGAGAGAACAATAAGATCCGGAACGAGGAGGCGTTTTTTCGAATCAAGGCACCCACACCAGGAGGCGTGGTTTCGAATTCCAACACCGGCAAAAATGCAAATCCATCAAACCGTTTAGGAACATATGCGGAACAAACATACAAACTTTCACTTTTATATATAGAGAGATTAAGTATATCATTGCTATAACTTACAGTTAGTTTTATAGATGTGCACATTTTCATCCTTGGGAATACATTAATTGCTATGAAAATATGTAAAGAAGTTTTACCATTGGAAACATAAGGTAGAGCTTTGAGGTATAAACATAGTAGCACTGGATCTACAAATATTAAAACAAATATTTTGGACTTCCTGATCTTCATTGTAGCAACATGTTGCGCCAGATACTCGTTTTGGTTTCGTCAAGCTGAAAAATCTGTTCATATAAATACTTCTCAAAATAATAATAAAAAACAAAGCCACGCGTTTTAGTTACTAAAGCCTACGACGTAAAAACGGAATTTGATTTTAACTTTTAAAAATATATACCGTTCTATTTCAGAGACACCTTAACGCCCGGGTTTCACCTGCGAACACCTGGTGGCGGATGGGATCTTTCGTTTCACACAGTGAACTTCAAAATCTGATAATTTAACAAGTCAGTATTCGTGTTGTGAGACGAAATGTTATTCTTTAATCCAGGGGTAAACCTTCTAGTACAGACGCCGCTCAGTCCTCCCCTCCTGCAACGTTTCACTTAACTCAGAAAAAAATTGTCAGACTTGCGCTGACCGCAAGGATGGTGGCACCTGTCGCACGGTGTTTCATGTATCCATCTCTCCCCACGGAACCAGTAACTTCAAATCTGTACGGGCGACCTCTTATAGCCATTTCATCTGCTCATGGTGGTCGTTAAACCTTGAAATAAACAAAAACACGAAAGCCCATGTTTCTTATCTTAATTAGAAATTCTTTCTAACGCTTATCCTTAGTTCTTTTCATGCAGTGACAGCATTTAAAAATCTACAGATGGCTGTAGATAAGCAGTGCAAATACGTACATGGATGACTTTATCTTTCAAATTGGCATACGTGCTTCTAACTGATGAAAAGCAGTACGACGCGGAGCATTTGGACGTCGTGACTCATTAAAAGAAAAGCAGTTTAGACCCACGGTCTGATAATGCAGTTGAATGTCGCCTACCCTCTCATTTTCTATGCGATAAACGTTTGAGGAGAGATCGTTCTCATGATCTGGGTTACGCTAACCCGACGTGTAAGCTTTGTTACGATTGAAAACGACAGGCATACTGATACTTGCTTTAAGAAGCAACACAGTTCCTGAAGCTTCAAAATTCATGACCTCCTCGCACAAAATTTGTGTTTTGATCTCCAATTGAAACTTTTATGTTTAAAGATTTTTAGTCTTTCAAAACGAACCAGTCAATTAAGAAAATTCAAATCATTAAGAGAAAAACAGTTGAAATCCTGTCTAAAAGCAGTCGTCTCCCGTTTTTCCACCAGAAATTACTTTTTTTGTAACCACTTTATCCACAAAACCATATATTTAAAAAAATCAAGCACTTTACACAATAAGAAATTGTTTAATGATTTTACGTCTCCATCTGCCAACTAAACACAAAAGAAACCCAATGGATTAGCAATGTTTTCTGTAACAAATTTTTCATCTTTCCATTAGAATTCAGTAATAAATCACGCATAATTATTTTAACATTGTGTTCATGCACATCCGCATGTTCAAAATAATAAAAGTATGAAAATACACTAAGAAGAATAGGACTCAAAGCTCCGTATATAGTGTTGAAAAAAAGGTTTGACACCATGCTTTCGCCGACCACGCGGGTGGTTTTATCATGTTTAAAGATAAACATAATAGAGGATCTTAACGTTCAAAACAACATCACTGTAGTTGAAATCGAGTATAAGTAAGTACGATTAAACGTAACATTAGATGTGACATGGCAATAACACACATACCTAGTGCGATGAATGAAGTTCAACGAGATCTTTTTTTCTTAATCTTAAGAAAACATTTCTGGAGGAAAGAAATCAACAGTGGTACTTTTAGGAATGGCTGTACCTCTGGAGGTCGTATACACTGAGCGGCCACTTTATTATGACCACCCCCTCAGTACTTCGTTGGGCCACCTTTTGCCTTTAATACTACGTCGATTCTTCGTGGCATGGGCTCCACGAGATGTTGATTGGTGGTTTGTGAAATTTAAGATCATGGCTTGATGAATAGCACTTTCCAGGAGTGTGAGATTGCCGGGCTGTGGATACAGCTGTCTGATGGCTCGTTCAACTTCATCCCCCAAATTCTCAATGGGGTTGCGATCTGAAGATTGTGGGGGCCACCTAAGCAAAGTTAACTCACCGGCATGTTCCTGAAACCAATCCTGTACAATACGAGCACTATGGCAGGACGCATTATCTTGTTGAAAGTAGCCATCGCCATTGGGATAAACCATCCACATGACAGGATGCACCTGGTCCACAACGATATTTAGATATGATGTGCAAGTAAGACGTTGATCAACACGAATAAAAGGGCTCAAAACATGCCAGAAAAACTTTCCCCAAACCATAACGTTGCATCCACCAGCTTGAAGGGCTGTACCAATTCATTTGGGGTCCATGCTTTTGTGCTGTTTCTACCAAATTCTCACTCGTCCATGGGCATGGTGCAACTGAAAACGTTATTTATCGGACCACATAATTTGTTTCCAATTATCGACTGCCCAATCCATGGGCTCCTGTGCGAACTGGAGACGTTTTCTCTTGTTAACTGCAGACAGCAAAGGTGTTCGAACAGGGCTTTCGGCTGCCATATCCCATCCGATGCCGTGTACGGCGAACAGTGCGCGCAGAGATCAGTTGAGGGATCCTTGATTAAGATGGTCTGTAATTTGCTGCACTGTTGCCCTTCTGTTGTCTGTTACAAGTCAGCACACTCTTCGTTCCGCCCGAGCAGTCACTAGTCGATGACGACCACACGTTGCACGTAGAGACCCGGTTTTTTGGCTGAGAGTCCAGTCTTTAAACACTTTAACAACAGCTGCTCTGGAACATTTCACGAATGCGGCGGTTTCGGTGATACTCGCTCCATGGCTCCGAGCTCCTGCAATCCTCACACGTTGAAAGTCTGTCATTTCGCATTTTTTTACCCATTTCGTCACCCAAAAATTACCTCTACTACTGTCAAAAGCACTAAGCTCTCCTTTTTTATACTAGCCTCGCCCTCTGGCGGCAACAGCGTGCAGCCATAGCTCATTTGCTTAGAACTGTCAGGTGGTCATAATAAAGTGGCCACTCAGTGTATAGAAAGGTGGTATTATCCAGGTTTTATCCTATAATAAGATAGATGCATTATCAATAATTTACCTTGTTAAGCCTGTGCGTCTATGGTTTTTTTTTTATATATCTTATATATTCTTTATATCGTAGACAGTGGCGCTCTATTACATTTTTTAAGATGAAGCTATTAGGTGCGCACCTTAATTTTCGCCCCTAGCCGCATGCGATCATAGAACGTCGGCAAATGCAAATAGCTTTGTTCGATAATGGCTGATTGCAGCGCCATCCAACAGCTTTCCAGGCAACCATAACAGCTCACAGCTGTAGTGACAGAAGGGACGAAAGTTGACGATGAAAGCAATGTCGTTCGAGAAACAACATTTGAGGCACTGCCTCCTGTTTGCGTTTCAGCTGAAAACAAAAGTGTCGCGGTAGCCCAGAAAATGATCTGTGCTGCTTTGGGGGATGCTGATGTGCCCTACAGTACGTGTAAGAAGTGGTTCGAGAGGTTTAAGAAGGGAAATTTCGATCTCCGTGATGATGAACGTCCGGGACAGCCACAGAAGTTTGACAATCAGGAACTGGAACAACTGATGGACGCGGATTCCTGTTGCACACAGTCAGAGCTCGCCCAGGAACTTGGAGTAACACGGCAAACCATTGCATGGCAAGTCACGGCAAGCCAAGCATAAAGCTTGGACGGATTCCAAAGGAGGGCCGTTGGGTGCCCCACCAACTCATAGCTGCGAACAAGTCTAGGCGCAACGATGTTTCTGTGTCCTTGCTCTTCAGATTCAAGAAGAACAATTTCCTCCACAAGATTTGGACCTGTGATGAGAAGTAGATCCTCTACGATATTCCTAAGCGGCGCAAATCGTGGGTTTATACAGGTCAGCCTACCACCAGTACCGCCAAACCGAACAACCATGCCAGGAAGTTGTTGCTGTGCATATGGTGGGATCAGCTGGGTGTTGTACACTATGAGTTGCTCAAACCTGGTGAAACGGTCAATGCTGAGCGTTATTATCAGCAACTCATTCGTGTGAGTGATGCACTGGAGACGAAAAGGCCATACACACTGGCAAGGGCAGAAGGTCGGTCCTCTTGCTTTAGGGTAACGCACGTCCTCATTCCGCGAAAATGACTTTAAACACAATCACCGACCTAGGATGGGAGATTTTGTCCCACCCGGCGTATTCTCCAGACTTCGCCCCGTCGGATTATCACCTCTATCGCTCTCTGCAACACCACCTGAGTGATACTCACTTCACTTCTGTCGAGTAGGTCCACACAAGTATTGATTACTTTATCAACTCGAAACAGCAGTCTTCTTTTCGCAGTGGCATTCGGCAGCTCCCTGACCTATGGCTCAAATGTATCTAATACGACGGGGGTTATTTCCCTGATTAGGTACGTATACAATTTGCTATAATTTGCTGTCAACGTGTCGTGCCTGTTCCCGGGAATTAAGTTGCACACCTAATATAAATAAATATATTCCTAGTACACTTAATGACGTACTACAGAGATAAAACATGTGTCAAGACTACAAATCTGCAGCGATACATTCCGTGCAGCTTAGTTGGGAGAGCAACTTACTCCGGAGTGAGGGGGCGTGGTTCGACTTTCGTCATGGACAAATTTGTTTTTTCACAACTGGAATGTACATATGCGTATGAACTGCCATTTGAGCGTGTACAGTAGAAAAACTGCTCTGTACTATTTTTGATCATTGAAATTTAGCGGAATAATATTAATTGTGGTCATTACACTGAGGTTCCAAAAAAAAAAAACTGGAACGGGAGTACCATTTCCATTACATGCCACCACATTCATGAGGAAAATGGTATCGTCCACAAACGACGTATATTTAGAGTCATATATATCCGCAAGCTCAAGTAGTAGCATTCGCTAAACATTTTCGAACATGGTATAATAGTCGGTTCCTGGGAAATAAATCACTCCATTTGGGGAATCACCATGAAATTTTGACTTACGTGGTCAACAATTTCAAGGGTGTACCTGGACTACACAAACTCAAGGGAAGTATCTAGAGTGCGAGAGCGCTGTGGTCGTAGAAAAACTCTAGACTATCGTGGACAGCGCCGGCTTCTGGCAGGCATCGTAACAACTGCCCAACATGCAACATTGCCGCAAATCACAGCGCAATTCAGTGCTGGGGCCAATAATAACATCAGCGTTCGGACAGTGCGACATTCCCTGTGTTCTATGGAGTTCGGGAAGCGACGGCCCATCCGGAACGCATAGCCTGTGCAGCCTGGACTCGGAAAGCATATGGTCCGACGACTCGAGGTACCAACTGTTTCGGGCAGATGGCAGACTCAGAGTGTGGCAACAACCTGACACTTTTAAAAATTGGTACTTAGAAATAAGCAAAATGAACTCGTTGTTGAGTACATTCTGAGCTTATAATAGCTCCGAGTACTTGTGTCTCTTTTTTGGAAAATACACGTACTCATTTCTGAGTACATACAGGGAATCAATTGTAAGTATATCTGGTATTTCTAATCTGAAATATAAAAATCCATATATTTTAAAATATGTACTAAAAATCCATATATTTCAAATATATGTGCTCTACATTCAATTCCTGTGCCCTTTTGGGCAGGGCACAGAACCAAGTTAGAGCGAATGTAGCAGGATAATTTGTAAGTGGGAAAAATCACACTGGATGGCGCCACCGTACGATTTTGCGCATACAAGGCAGAGAGAAATCGGGGGCGGCTTAGGAATGAACACCTTTATATATAACCGGGGGATTCCTACCCGGGGTCCGCCACTTAACGTGCTCGTCCGATATTCAGCGATTGTTAGAAATTCACACCACCACGGAGAGGCCCCAGATTCAAGCCTATCAGGCTAGGTTTGAACCAGGGGTCCCTCCATCAGTAGTCTGAATCTCTAACCACTATGCCATCCGCGGCTCGATTTCAAATTTGGAATACGTGCACTGTATACATACTCATTTATTCGTAGTATCAACTGGAAGTATATTATTCGATGGCACATCTGCGATAATAGATATACTCGCTGTCACACGGTGGGCAAATGGACCACCCAATGTTATGACAAATATATTATTTATGAGATTAACACAAATATAGTTAACGTAAAAAAGTACACAAAGTTGCTTTATGCATAATTAAATTACTTGTGATCAGTGACTTTGTTGTACTAATTATTTATGTGTGTCACTTTACACATTTATTGAACAATTTCTCTAGAAATCTATAATATCTAAAGTGAAGTAATACGAGGTTATATGTATATTTATTGACGTAGTTATTTGCAAGTACGTATGGTTACTTATATTTTAGGATTGTACTTTGAAAAAACGAGTAGGTTCAGATTTTCATTTTTAAGTAGATTAATTTTTAACAGTGCACTATGCAATCGATCCAGCATGCCTACAAGGCACAATGTAGGCCTGAGGTGGTTTCGTTATGGTGTGAGATGTTCTAATCTTGCCGCATTAGGACCTCTCCTACGCCTACAGAACGCTCTGATCGGTACAGGCTACGTAACCATCCTTTGGGATCATTTGCGCCCGTTCAGGTCTCGCGACCACTTCGACAGGTGCGACTTCTTTCAACACGACAATGCACCACCGCGGACGTGTGCAGTCACCCGATTCGGACTGGAGGAACATTCCACGGAATTTAGCATCCCGACTTGCCCCCCCCCCTCGTACGCCGGATTGAAAGGCCATTGAACACATCTGGGATTCTCTCAACGTGCCTTCAATGATAGGAATCCTCTACCGGTCAAATATTGCGGAATTGTGGGACGCTCTTCAAGAATCATGGTATCTCCACAGTACTATAGAGAGCTTGTGGAGCCCATGCCCCATCGCGTTGCTGCCGCTATCTGATCGAGGAGGACCAACGCAGTATTAGAGAAGTATCCCAGTTTTTTTGGAACATCATTGTATGATAAAAGGTCATTACCCAAGATAATAAAAGGTTTGTACATGAGCGACTCTCCCGATATAATATATGAGCGGATTTCTAACTGAACACAGGTGCGTTCGAAAACTCATTGCTGAATGCGTCCTAGATTTCACACCAAGTCTCGCAGTTGGCTGCGTTCTGCATTGCCCCGTTAGCAGAGTACTGCTCAGAGTTGTACTCTGATTTCTTTTCGTTCGTAGTTCCACTGCCGGAGTGGTGGAAAGACGAGCAAAGTTTTAACGGGAGCAAGCTGTCCCTTCTCTTTTCGGGAGAAGAGTGCGAAGGTTTATTTCAGAGTTTATTTCAACACGCATGATGGAGCGGGGGTGCAAACAAATTGGACGGAATGCCCCGAGCCCTTCGCAGCTTGAAAACAACTCCGCACGTCGTGCTCCGAGAGGTTCTTAGGAGGACGACGTGCTCCTAGGAGGACGACGTGCTCCGTGCTCCTATTAAACCTAGCGTCTCGGTCAGAGGCGTCCCCAGAATTGGACCCCTCGGAAGAGGTACGTTCGAGGAGGTCTACCCTACGTGGGAGAGGTGAGAGTTTTTTCTTTCTCACTTTGGGACTGAAGAACGTGCGTAATCGTGAGATTACAACGTCGGTAATGATCCTTCCGCAGGTTCACCTACGAAAACCTTGTCCCGAGTTTTACTTCCTCTAAATGATAAAGTTTGGTCATCTTTCCGGCACGCCACCGTGACCTTACGGCTGCTCCGAGCGCCAGTCCGGAGACTAACTCAACCCTTTAAGCGGCCGATCAATCTGAACTACATGTTGCCAAAAACTCTCTACGCTTACCAAACAGAAATATTCACATAGCGTTCGGGTCTTACGAAAGCTGCCCCACAACAATTTCTTTTCCCCTCTCGTCTGATCAACACTGGCCATGAACCTGTTACTGTTGGTAAGCATTCCACTAGGCTACAGTGATATTTACCCCATTATTACTTGGTGATACTATTTGATGTTTGGTATCCCACTAGTCCTTTCTTGGAGGCAGGTATTTAAAGCTCTTTATTCTCTGCTCCATAACGCAATACATGACCGGGGCATCTAACCACTGGATAGTAACAAGTGACTCAAACATCTTCTTTTTCCTTTCTTAAGTTCTTCGTCATTATTACAGCCCTTTTAAATGGTAATCAGTCAGAAATGTTTAGTATCAATCATCTCTCTAAATGACCACTTTGAATGACATAGCTAAAGGGGAAGCAAATCTTTCTCATGAGCAAGTTGACTCGTTCCAACCACTTTCTGTTCAATTCTTAGATGGTGAATATGTCAGTGCGAGCTATTTCAACCATTTTCTTAACCCCGAGTTAATTCGTTCTAGCCGGTTAAAGGGTTAAATCATTCAGTAGGTAGAAGTGACGGGCGGTTTGTACAAAGGGCAAGGACGTAACCAACACGAGCTTATGCCTCGTGCTTACTGGGAAGTCCTCGCTCAGGGGAAACATTTACAAGCCCCCTGTCCCTATCACAAAGGAGGTTGAACTGGTTACCCAGTCCTACAGGACAGGGAAAGCACACGCTTATTCCTTCAGTGTAGCGTGCGTGCGGCCCCGGACATCTAAGTGTATCACAGACATCACAGACCTGTTATTGTTCTGTCTGGTGCGGCTAAACGCCACTTGTCCCTCTAAGAAGAACGCCCGACTGAAGTGATCGGAACGCGTATTTAGTAAGCTAGAGTCTGGTTCGTTATCGGAATTAACCAGACAAATCGCTCCACCAACTAAGAACGGCCATGCACCACCACCCACTGAATCAAGAAAGATCTCTTAATCTGTCAATTATTCCAGTGTCCGGCCTAGTAAGTTTCCCCGTGTTGATTCAAATTAAGCCGCAGGCTCCACTCCTGGTGGTGCCCTTTCGTCAATTCCCTTAGGTTTCAGCTTTACTTACCCAGTCCGGACACTGGAAGGATTGACAGATTATGAGCTCATACTTTCCCCGGATCCCAAACACTTTGTTTTTCCGGAAGCTGCCCGCCGAGTCATTTGAGGAACTCAGGCGAATCGCTGGTTGGCATCGTTTATGGTTAGAACTAGGGCGGTATCTGAACACCTTCGACTGTACTTGCTTCAAGAGAGACTTCGGAAATCAAATGATTGAATTGCATTTAATTTCTATACTGATTAGTCGAACTGGATGATATGAGCGGTGTTAGTTTCCAACACTTGTATTTTCTTTGCATTTGAGTTTTAGCGTCTCAGGATATTGCCGTATTTTCTTTTGGCATTTTCTTTTCTTGTGCAAACTAAGCACATTTCCTGCTTCTAAACTGAGCGAATGTAGCGAAGTTGCCTCCCTGTTACGAAGATGTTCGGCCTCGTGAAAGTTTGCAGTTGAATATTGTGTTCTATTTGAAGGAACTGCTAAAATATATCTAACGGAACCAATGAAAATTAAATTCTGTAACTAATTAAGGGACTGCGTTAATTAATATCAATGTACGAAATAAATAGTTTCTCTGAAATCGGAAATGAAAGCACAACATGCAAACTTAGAAATATGCAGACATAAATTTCTGGGAAGAATATTCTACATCCTTAAATCTGTCAAATGAATTTCATACTGGGCAATCACGTACACACTTTGTAATTTCTTGATGAAATAATAAATATAGCTGGAAATGTAAGAAGGGCAAATTGTTGTTAAAGTGTATTGTGTTAGGAAATCTCTTTGGAAAGAAATTAATTTTTTTACTAAATAAGGATGGTGGAGGCCTGAAGTCTCCACCATCCTTATTTAGCACAGGTTGCATTAAAACTAGGTTCGAAATCCGATTAATAGCAGATTATGCGCGAAACAAAATCGTTTAAACTTCTGAAAATACCCACGTTAAAAATGAAAGTATTACTATAAAATTTTCTGGGAATATATAAGCAATAAGTGTTGAACGAAAGCTTACAAATAGATGTAATACAAAAAAGAGAATCACTTTCAAAATACAGAGCGATAGTAAAAATTCCTGAATAGTAAAGATATTGCTATATTTTGAAAAAGGAAAATATAAAGAGTGCACGCTAGCTTCGTCCGATTTGAATGTCGGAGAATTCTTATTACTACACTTAATTATGAGTAGAAAACAAAGCTATCAGCTTCGAGTGTTTCACTTTGCGCTTCACTTTCTGATGAAGGTGGAACAAAACGTCAAGTGTTGAAACAACCTTTGTTTCGAACGAGAAGGTCTACACGGTAATGATAAGGTCGATACACGCAATAATGTCATTTAGCGTCTGGAAAGTGCACGCGAAATTCCTCATTCCAACAGTCATTATTCCCCATAAGCCCGTTCTTGCGAGCTAAGTAGTTGCCTGGAAATGCATCCAAACCTGGAAATTTAAAGGGGAAGAGTTGTTGACGCCATTGCTTTTTGCTCGCTAAATTTGTTCAACTTCCGTTAATTTGGGCAATGCATATCTGAGTATAGTAATAATAACAACAATAAGTGTTTAGGCGAATTTAGTTTGGTCTCCAGATTACAGACTAACTTCCTCAAGCGCATTAATATTAGGATTTCCGCAAAACAAGAACTTCCATTTTTTTGAAAAAAAAATACTTAAACTTATGCAGGGTTGTTAGATTAAGTTCGGAGGCAAGCAAAGTTTAGTAGACGAATTTAAACTACGATTCCTTGAAAACAGGCTCCTCCACATTTTTCGTTCTTATTCAAGTGTCTAAAATATGATCGGAAGCAATTGAAAGGATTCGATGTCGTGATCTGTTTTGTATGATCAAGTTCTTCTTATTCATTCTAACACGTGATGATGGAGTGGAAGAAGCTGCTTATAGATTCTCGTGACTATTTCCTTTTAACTGCATTGAAAGTTATTTGATTGTTAGAATTTAATGGTGCAAAAATCTTGTTAAGTTACAGAGCGTCAGCTGACCCGAAAACGTCTTCGCGGTCCAAGTACTGTCGATAACAGAGGTGGCCAACAATAGGCCCGCGGGCCAAACATTGGCCACCCAGTAAGCCAAGCACAAACTTTGTTTTTCTAATTTAACTCTTACTGACAATAATAATTATTTTTATTTTATTACTATTTATTTTTATTTTATTCTGGATTTATTTTATTTTATTCTTGACAATATTTATTCGGAATTTATAAATTTATAAATCATGCCGATGTGAAATCGGTCGCGATTCCCAAAACATATTCTGGCCGTTGACTTATTCATAAATACATTTGGGCTTTAGAGTCTGATGTACATAAATATTCCCCATCAATGCAAATCGAAATAATAGAAATCCAATGCCACTCAAGACATAGTGTTAAGTTTAAAGAACAATGTGAATCACCTCCTGTTCCTATTTTGATTCAGTTCTGGAAATACGTCCGTTTACAACATTTTTCCGATCTTCATGACCTCGCTCTGAGTCCGAACTGCATGCCCTCGGTCCGAGGTTCATTTGCAGATTCGGATCCACATACATTTGTGAACAAACATTTTCATCCATGAATGTTGTAAAAAGGAAATTTCGTTCAATTATCAGAGATGCACACCTTTGGTGATATGCTTCTTTTAAGTACATCGATAATTACTCCCAACATAGAGAAATTAAAGCAGGTTAAAAAATCACATTAGTGTTACAGGTCTGTAAAGTTCATAGAACTAGAATTTTTCAATTAATTTTGTCTCTTTAATTTCTACTAAAAAAGAAAGTTCTATTGTTACAATTCAGTTGCATAATAATTTTAATATGTGAATGATTTAATAAAATGACTGCTTAAAATGTATATGTTTTTCAATACTTTACAAAAATATATAAAATAACCCCAATTTTATATCATAACAAACAGTTGTCAATATTTAAGTTTGTTGCGATGGCCCTTCTAATGATTTCTAAAAATTTACTGGGCCATTTTCTAAAATGCTTGGCCATCCCTCGTCTATACGATAAACCTTTATAGTCCTTTAAACGGGGATGTACTTGAACTAAACTATATACAAAATTTTCTGAGATTCCCGAACAGAAATATTCACATAGCGGCTGAGGTTTACGAAAGCTACGGCAATACCGACCAGAAACCCGTCACAGGTCATAAGAGCGCTCTTCTACCCTACAAAAAATAAGTGGAGTGAATTCACGTAAAATATCTGAAAATAACATGCAGCAAAGTTGACAGTAGTTAGTGATTTTCAGAAATTTCCGTTTTCTAAAAGTGCCCGTTTATTTTAACTTCCGTATTTTCACAGGTTTGTCAGTGGTCAGACATTCTGTTTACTTCAGAAAAATTAATTTCAGGTTTTTCCGTATTTAAACAGAATTTTCGCAAAACTGAGCATTCTGCATTTTCCCTACATAACACATCCCCCTCCAGACAGGAGCAAACCAGGGCCGTTTGAACAGGTAACGCACGCCTTTAACCACTAAGCCACAGACACTCCGCAATTCAAAAGCAGGTACATCGTAAACCAAATTGGGCGACAGTGAAATTTTTTGTTGTCATTAATACGAGTGATTCAATCATTTTATGTTCTATTGGAGCTTATTTTTCTTACTCAATAGGTTTGTAATAATTTTTTTGTAGAACGTTTTTACAAAATAAGCATTTTTCATCGCGATTTTATGAAGCAACAAACTGTTTTGCAAATGTATTTATTTTTTAACTGAAAATGACTTTCAGTTATCTCTGAAAGAGGTAAAACATACTTTTTTATAAAATTATTTCATCAAAGAAAAGCTCTTAGATATAAAATTTATTCTTGATAGCTATAATAGCTTTTGTCTTAAGTTTTCCGAAGACTGTTACACAGACATCGTACAACCTTCTGTACAATCATTTAAGTGTCCGGTTTCTTTCAGTAACGCAATATAAACTATATTGAGAAAAGTCACCGGACACTTAGAAGAGAAACACAAAATAGCATTTCTTGACATACATTAGTACAGTGTCGGTCCACCTTTGGCCTTAATGCATGCACTGACATTTCGAGACATGCTTTCGACAAAGATTTGGACCACAGCGATAGGTATGCGCTTCCATTCAGTACATAATGCAGCCGTTAATTGTTGCTTAGTAGTAGGATTTGGTTCCAAACTTCTTATGCGGCGTTCTAATTCATCCCATAGGTTCTCTATGGGAATAAGAACAGGTCTCTGTGATGGCCAGTCCACACGCCATACGGAATTATCTTCAAACCACGTCGTAACAGGCTTTGCGTTTCCCGGTGAAAATTTGTGTTTGTATGTTGTCTTTTTTTGTAAATAAATGCTCTTTTGAAGTTCTGGCTCAGTACATTATCCTGCTGGTACCAAGAAGGCTCGGTTCCATAGTATTGGCACAGAGTTGGTAGGGCATAATTGACCAGGATATTGTGGTAGACGTACTGGTTAACAGGTTAGTCCAAGATAACCAATGGGCCTCAACCATACCACGAAAAACACCCCCCACACAAGTACACTGCCAGCACCAAACCTGACTGTAGGAACAGTACTCTGTGGTAAATAGCATTCCCCCTGGCTACTGCCAAACCCACACACTGCCATCAGACTAATGGATCGTATATCTGTATTCATTAGTCCATAGAACCCGTTTCCATTGATGTACGATCCGCGATAAATGTTCTTTACACCATGTTAAACGACGAGCAGCATTTCGAGTGGAGATGAAAGGCTTATGAGCAGCATCACGACCACGGTAACCCATGGAATTAAGTTCTCTGCGAATGGTAGGTTTACATACCGAGGTTGCAGCGTTTTTCTCACCTGTACACTGAGGTCTTGTGCAGTAAGCCGTCGATTGGATGTAACGACACTTCTGAGGTTTCGACGTCCTCTATCACGGATTTTCTTTGATCTGCCGGTACGTTTCGATGCTTCAGGCACGCCATATATCTTCCACTTATTCAGTACACCCGAAACAGTTGTCTTTGGTATGTTTAAAGGCCTCTCGGTTTCTCTTATGGGAAACCCATTAATATAACCCCCAACAATCTTTCCTTTCCCAAAGTCAGTTCTCCCCCGTCGCGACATTTTCACTCAATATCACAGTGTGATATGATCGCAGTTAAATGGAGGCTTGGTTTTATACCGTTTGCAGTTGCACCGCGCATCTTAACAACGCAGCGGATCCGTTCATTTGTTTAGAATGGGTGACCGGGGACTTTTGTTAATATAGTGTATATGTTAAATAGGTGGTGCACAAAATAGTGGAGAGAAGAGATATCCTGTACCAAAATAAACAAAATTCATGCGATATGCTATCCACAATATCCGATCTCGCTACGGAACTTCAAAATGCGACGGAAGATTGGAATTTAAAATTTAATCAAACCACAAGTATTTTCACCATTCGCTCCTTTTGCCGGGAATTTCTTGTCATACGGATACGGAAAAAGGGAGAACGGAGATTTTCCGTTATTATACGAAAGAAGCTGCGGAAAGGTTTCTGAAAATTCAGAATTTTTTGTATTACAAAAAATCTGTGAAATTAAGGTTTTTTTCAGTCATTTCGCGTAAAGACTTGTATCAGAAATATGCTTCGTTAATTCACGAAAGAAATGACGGAAAGTATCTCGTGAATTTCAGAATTTATTTTTACAGTGTAGTCCTTTATTCTCTGCACTGTAATCCAAGGCATGAAGGCGAGAGTCTAGACTACCTTACACGAACATTATGCCACTGGTTAGAAACAAGTGACTTAATAGTTTTCTCTATCCTTTCTTCGGCTTGTTGCCATTGTTACCGGTGACAGGTGGAAATGACTCGCGTCAATCCTCCTCCTAAGTGACCACTTTGCATAACAAAATCAAGGAGGAAACCAACGCTTTCTGATGCGAAGGTTCACTCGCTCCAGCATCCGCCGACCCACCTCTTAGACAGCTAATATATTCGTTCCTGCTGATTTCAACCCTGTTTTCGAACGCCATGTTCATTCGTTCCAATCGAGTAACCCTTTAACTGGTTGGAACGAGCTAACTCGTTAGTAAAATGGGTTAAAATTATCTCGAACAAATATATTCGTTGTTTAATAAGTGGGCCGAACGTGACTGGGGGTGAACCTGCACGTTGGGTAAGCGTTGCTTTCTCATTAGCTTTTTTATTCAGAGTGGTCATTTATGGGGATGATTGACACTAATCCTTTCCAATATTGCAGCCTTTGCAGCTGTGATTACCTGCTGAAAAGACCGTAATAATAGCTAAGATCTTATGAAAGGAGACAGAAGATGTTTGAGTCACTTTGCTCCGACCCAGTGGCATAATGTTCGTGTCAGAGGTACTTGCTTTTCCCCATCATGCCTTGGGTCATGCAGCACAGAACTAAGGAAGAGAAGTGGGCTTTTAGCACCAGGGTTATGGTGGGCACTGTTGATGGTCTGTTGTGGCAGATTTGAGGTCGTTACTGTTGAGATGAGAGGGGGAAAGGAATTGTTTTGCCGTAACTTTCCTAAAACCTGGGAGCTATGTGGAGCTTGCATTTTGGAGACTGCACAGATTGTGGAGCATTAGTTTCTGGTACATGAGCCGCTTAAAGTGTTAAGGATTAAGGAAATAGACGATAAATATTCAAGAGAAAAGATCGAGGATGTGAAGTACAGTTCACCGTAATGTCACGATTTTATACATTAATTGGACGGTTTTGTGCCCCCAAAGGGGGAACATTCAGAAAATATGTTTCGAGTTCCCAAAGATTGGCTCTGTATTGACTAAATCATTTCTTGTAAGCTAATTCCCTTTTTGTACTTTGTTCCTTCGTGCATTTTCAGTTATGCCGCAGCACAAAACACGCATGCGCATTGATTTGTATGCCATACTGTAATAATTTGACACACACACACGCATCACAAGACATTGCTAGTAGCAAGTGTGATTGAGCTTCTGTATATTATCTTTTCTAAAACGAAATTCTGCACTGTTGAAGATAATCAAGTCCTGATACGAAATGTTTGATTTATTTCCGATGTTGTTTCTTTCTCCGACGACCACACTTAACTGAAGAGTGCTTTCAGAGAAAATCACTTGACCGAAAATGTCATGTTACCGAAAGGTCATTTGGTTGAAACGTGTATTTTATTGAATGGCTGATTCACTAAATATTTTCGGTTAATCGAAAGATTATCATACCGCGTTATTCAGTTCATCGACAGGTCATCTTATCAAACGATTACTGAAGCAAAGTGTTACTTCACCTGAATATTTATTTAATCAGAATGTAGTTTCACCTAAGGATATACTGTACATTTATTGATCCTGTCATGTTACTCATATTTTTCAAACGCTACTTCTCTACTCTGGGTGAATATTCACCTACACTTCTTCTAATAAAGTTATAATTAATTATGGATTAATAATAACTGCTGCCTCTTACATGAAAAGAAAAAGAATGCTTTTTATTTAATTTGTCATTATTTTAACTAAATATGAAGCACTCGATCCATCCTAAGGCATGGGTGAATTTTCACCCACAGTAGCAAAATTGAGTTAAAAATATGTGTTTAATGAATCCACAGGAGATGTTTCCCCCACAGGTTTTGAGCAGTCGGCTGTCCCTAAGTTAGGGCCTGTTGCTGTAGGGAACAGCGAAAACTAGTAGTATAAGGTATACACATTGTTACAGTGATAACAATGTGTATACACCTTATACCACTAGTTTTCATTCAAACTGCTACTGCCATTATCTTTGGTGGTATCAGTAAAAGCCATAAAATTGTGAGTTCGGTTACGTAACGAGAAAAGCACCATTTTGTCTTCAGTGCTCTGTGAGAATCCTTTCAGCGAAATAGAGATCCTTCTTGTTGGCGAGCCCACCCACTATAAGAGAAGAGAAAACGACACTAACCCACCCTCCATCATCTCCTCATTACAATGGACGGAATTCCCCTGTGAAGCTACCGCCAACGCCGTGAACAAGAAGTTATTAATCAGTTTAACTCTTACGCTAGCTGCCCACGCGATATAATTTCTCATAAAGGTGTAAAACCTACACCCCCACGCTAAACACTAATCCAGTTAATTTACTCTTACGTCGTGCAGTACACAATGCAGGCATTTTGCTCGAAACCGAAGAGAAAAGGAATGAGGAGTGGAAATACACGATCCAGTAAACCCAAATATCGGTCATCTTGTGCTGTTGTCGATTATGACCGAATGTGCCCTGCTCTTCTTTGTACAGTTGAGGTCTCATTGGAACGCTTTCACAGGCAACTTATAATGCTTTGAGAAATTCAAACTGCTACTGCCATTATCTTTGGTCTCCGGCCAACTTCTAGAATTCCGAGACACCCGTACATCAAGGAAGTTGTAGAAAACTGATGGCCAAGATTAGGTACAACCCTATAAAATATTTCCCTTCAAAATACACAGATGTAATTAGAAAGACTAATTTATCGTGACGAACTCTAGAGAAAAAGTGTTACATCTCAAAAAGTCGGACAATGTGTGTATTACATTGATCACAAGAAAACTTTTTCCAGTTCTTACTTTCATTTAGCACGTAAAGGTATTTAGCAATGCTAAAAGGAAGATGCACAATTTAGCGAGAAAATTGCGCATCAAGATAACAGGAAGTTCATTGATAAAAATTCGAAACTGCATGATTAGCGATGTTCAAAGCGAAAGTAATTTTTTGAACCTACATTGAATATAAGAATGTGTCCTGCCTATAGACAGGCATACTGAAACAACACTCAACGGATAAAACATTAGAGATACCTACCTAATAGGATGTTGGTATTTCACTAACGCAAATAATATCCTGTACATGCCGAGACATCGGCTCCACTAGGTACCGGAGGTAATGCGAGACATGCCTGTTGCAGCATTGTCCACAACTCAGCCCGAGAAGTCGGTCCAGCATTTATGGATCTGATGTTCTGCTCCATGGCATTCCAGAGGGATCCCACAGGGTTTAATTCCAGGGACCCAGGTGGCTACTAAATGGTTCCATACTCAGATGAGTGTTCCTTGAGTCATCTCTCTGGGTGGTTGCAGCTCGAGGTGGCAGCGCATTTTACTTCTGAAACAGATCCTCGGCCGCAGGATGCGCAAAGGCCACGAAAGCGTGTAGGTTATCAGCCAGCACATGCTGGCAGCGATTAAGGACCTCTTCAGACACACAAAAGGACCAAATGTACCTCATGTACAGGATATAAAACCATCACAGGGCCACCACCGCCTTTAACAGAACCGACTTGGCACGACCGGGGAATGGTGTCGACGCCACATCCACACTCTCCCGTCTGCTCAGTACAGCTGAAAAAGGGATTCATCTGACCATACGACACGGCGCAACTCTGCAGGGGTCCAGTTTTGATACGTAATGTGTTATGACGAGCAGTCAACAGCAGCACACGAGAAGGGCGTTGGATCCGCTGGCCCAGTGTATGCACCGTGTATCGTAGCGTTCGCTCGTTGACGCTGCTTGGGTCTCCTGCATTCAACTTGGATGTGATTTGTTCCACCGTTGCTAACCGTTCGGTCTGTACGAGCCTGGGTAGTCTAAGTCGACCCCGGTCATTAATGACATCTGGTCGGCCATCGCGTGCCCTCTGTTGGCTTATAGGTCCTTCGATGGTATACTTCCGGTGCACCTTTTATACCATTGCCCTCGAAAACCCATGGTTTCTTACCATTTAGACGATAGAATGGCCCATCTGTCCTGAGACGACAATGCGTCAACGATAAAAGTAGCTCATATAAGTACGTTTATCCGTATTCCATTGGGATTCAATGTTGGGAAGCCCTGCTCTCCACCTATTTATTTTGCATGCTTTCGACTTGAATAAGTTCCATTCTGCGCGGTAGATGCCCATATGGGCTGCCCATCACCCTTATCTTTACTGTTTTCAAAATATCTACTGATCCCTTATAAATAACATTCTCTCGTTTGTCCATCTATAGGACATATACACTATATTGACAAAAGCCACTGGACACCCCTTCAAGAGCAAATGAACAGATCTGCTGCGTTGTTAAGATGAGCGGTACAGCTGCAAACGGTATAAAAACAAGCCTGCAGCTGACCGCAATCATATCGCACTGTGAGGTTGAGTGAAAATGTCGCGATGGGAGAGAACTGCGTGTTATATTAGTGGATTGACCATAAGAGAAACCGAGATGCTTTTAAACATACCCAAGTCAACTGTTATAGGACGTACTGAATAAGTGGAAGACACATATATCGTGTCTGAAGCAGCAAAAAGTACCGACAGACCAAAGAAAATCAGTGATAGAGGACGTCGAAGCCTCAGGAGATTCGTTACACCTAATCCACGGAGTACTGCACAAGACCTCAGTGTACAGGTGAGTAAAAATGGTGGAACCTCTGTATGTACACGTACCATTCTCAGAGAACTTCAATTCCATGTGCTGCCGTGGTCATGCGGTTGCTCAAAAGCCTTTCATCTCCACTTGGAATGTGTCTCCTCGTTTAGCATTGCGTAAAGAACATTTATCGTGGACCGTAGATCAATGGAAACTAGTCTTATGGACTGATGAATCCAGATACGCGATCCATCAGTTTGATGGGCGTGTGTGAGGATGGCGGCAGCCGGGGTAACGCTATTCATCACTGTGTACTATCCTATGGTCAAGTTTGGAGTTGGCAGTGTACCCGTGTGAGGGTATTTTTCGTGGTATGGTCCCGGCCCATTGGTTATCTTGGACAAACCTGTTAACAAACACGTCTACCTCGATATTCGGGACAATTATGTCCTACCAACTTTCAGAGAAAATCACTATGAAACCGAAAATGTCATGTTACCAGAAAGGTCATTTGGTTGAAACGTGTATTTTATTGAATGGCTGATTCACTAAATATTTTCGGTTAATCGAAAGATTATTATACCGCGTTGTTCAGTTCATCGACAGGTCATCTTATCAAACGATTACTGAAGCAAAGTGTTACTTCACCTGAATATTTATTTAATCGGAATGTAGTTTCACCTAAGGATATACTGTACATTTATTGATCCTGTCATGTTACTCATATTTTTCAAACGCTACTTCTCTACTCTGGGTGAATATTCACCTACACTTCTTCTAATAAAGTTATAATTAATTATGGATTAATAATAACTGCTGCCTCTTACATGAAAAGAAAAAGAATGCTTTTTATTTAATTTGTCATTATTTTAACTAAATATGAAGCACTCGATCCATTCCTAAGGCATGGGTGAATTTTCACCCACAGTAGCAAAATAGAGTTAAAAATATGTGTTTAATGAATCCACAGGAGATGTTTCCCCCACAGGTTTTGAGCAGTCGGCTGTCCCTAAGTTAGGGCCTGTTGCTGTAGGGAACAGAGAAAACTAGTAGTATAAGGTATACACATTGTTATAGACCATTAAGCAAGGTCTATAAGGTAGCATACCATTAAGCAAGGTCTGTTACGGCGTGGTTTGACGATAATTTCCTATCGTGTGTGGACTGGACAGCACAGAGCCCTGATCGTAATCCTATGGAGCACCTATGGATTGAATTAGAGCGTCGCATAAGAAGTTTGGAACCAAGGCCCGCTGTTAAGCAACAGTTAGCGGCAGCATTATGTACTGAATGGAAGCGCATACCTACCGCTGTGTTCCAAAACCTTGTCGAAAGCATGTCGCGAAGGGTCAGTGCATGCATTAAGGCCAAAGGTGGATCGACACCGTACTAATGCATGTCAGTAAATGCTTTGTTGTGATTCTCTTCCAGGTGTCCAGTGGCGTTTGTCAATATAGTATATTTATACATCTTCCACTCGGTCTCAAAAATTGTTAATGCGCTCCATAGGAAGGAGCATGAGAATCTTAATCTCATCTGTAGTATTTTATTTTCAGGTATATAATGTCGAAAATACGACTTCAATCAAACTTATAAAAGCAAAGATATCGCATGAACAACTGTACGTTTATGTAACTCAGTGCGATAATTGTGCTTCGTAAAAAGTTCCGTATTTCTTGAAGTTTCTCCTTGTTTTTGTATTGCTTCGTTTGCGTATTTAACGACCACCATTATCGTCTAGGGCTTTAGGGATATTGGTTCCCGGAAGGAGGTTGGAAATATGTCATGGAGCAGGCCCATCGCCTATCCCTCATTTTGGGATCGGCTTCGTGCCCAACTCTGCTGATTAGCAACACGCCCACGGCTCTGACCACTAGGACACCGAAGGGTTTTTTTTATGGATTTCTTCAGTTTTTGGTGACACTGATATTTCACGGATTCGAAAATGGTGTAGTAACAAAATTTTGTATTTCGCTTGGCTTTGGTTTGCCAAGGAGGAAGCTTTATCAAGCCAAGTTATATTAGATGAATGCAGAACCTTTTTGGAATTTAAATCAAAACAGGGAAACAAAATTATGTTTGCATTCATATAAACGAAAGAACAAAGCATGTGAATTCACAATAGTCAGTCAGCACAAGGATTTAAAATTGACTTGGTACAATACAGTTAAACCATTTGTTTAGTCCTAAATTCAAAGTTAATGGATGACGCAATTCCACGGTGATGATAGGTTGAGCGACACACCATCGTTGCATATCGGTTCTCGTTAATATATCTGTACTCTCCCTGGTTGAGATTCCCCTCAATGTAATGAACACATCCACGAATGTCCTTTCGCTGCACAGCGGAAACGTTGTGTTGTATATCACACCTTCCGGGCTAATGCATTGGTTCCTACATTCTTATTTGTATGTTTCCCACGTGAATCATGTTGATGGTGAAAATGAAATCTTCCTTGATTGATTATGTTGTAGTTAATACGTAAATTCCCTGATGTTGCGTTTTATAATATGTTACGTAGCGTACGTACGAGATTGTTTGTGTGCTTTGAATGCACGTACTGGCTCAATACAAGGTCAGCGTGGCACAGAGCTTTAGTGGAGCTGTCAAGTCAGACGCACCAGTTATGTTAAGCTTGCGTTTTTTACATTTAGACTGACAAGTCATTTTTTTTATTATGGAGTTCCGTTCGAATAGATTTACTAATAAAGTTTTGTGCCTTAAATGAAGTGCCTTTATTAAGTGTTTTTTCAAATGGAATAGAAGTTTAAGGTCACAACATCTGGCGACGAGGATGGGATATCGAACGTCTGCCTGGAAGTAATTTGAAATGCGAATCTGCTGATCTGTAGATGAGGGCAACTTTCTGAGTTATAGGTGAGCATGACTATAATAAGAAACCCTTTAGCCAATATGTGAAACTACTCCAACAGTTTTTCATTGCAAACGAGATTACGAATGATCTTTGAAAGGGAGTTTTATTTTTAACTGTAGTTGGTCCACCCACATTCGGTCTATTAAAAGACCTTATAGCTCCTGACGTTCCTACGTCAAAGTCGTTGATAGATCTAGTGTTAGTATCAAAGACGTATTTCAATCCCGTCCTCACAGAAATCGTGGAACGCTACAGATTTAACTGTAGAGTAAGAAAGCCTGGCAAGTTTATTGCGATTTTTATTGCAGAAATGCGCCGAAAGGTGACGTCTTTTGCCTTCGGGACAACGTTAGTCACTATGGAGATAGAATGGTGTGTGGGATGGCTGACTAAGCCATTCAAAAGAAGCTTCTGTCGGCAGCAGGATTAACATTGGCGAGTGTCACTGAAATTACACTGTCTATGTAGGCTGCAATTCTAAATTCAGAAAAATTGAATCCAGCTCTATCGTTCGTTACCGATGTATTCTACTATATACACAGGCAATAAGTGAAAAAAGAACACTAAGAAGGAGACGTCTGATACGAACGAAATTTATACAGCATAATAACGGAATACAGAGGATAACGTGATCAAAACATTATGGCAAAATACAGCTGTATTTGCTGGTAAACTGAAAAATAACATTTCCATGTAACATGGTTAGTACCAGGTTGAACCGCCGTGAACTGCGTCACACTGTGCAATTCTGGCATGGAGTCTGTCGTACAGATGTTGGATGCAAGTTTGGGATATTGAGTTCTAAGCATCCTCAACATGGACGCGTAAATCGGGGATGGTCGTGGCTAGCCGTGGAAACCGGATAAGTTGTTGTCCCATAAAATCCCGCACGTGCTCAATGGGGAACAAATACGGTGAGCGTGCAGGCCATGGAAGTTGTCTCACACCCTGAAGTGCATGTTGCGTTGCACGTGTCGTGTGTGGTCGTGCGTTATCTTGCTGGAAAACACCAGGATGGACAGACCTTACAAATGGCACAACAACGAGCTGAATGATATTGTTTCATGTAGAAGGTGCTGTTTAACGTACCCGGTACAAACACTAGTTGTGTACGGGAGTGATAGCTGATCTCTTCCCCACACCAGGAGACAAGGTGTAGGCCCTGTGTGTTGCTGGCGGATGCAAGAAGGGTGGAGACGCTCCCTTGTGCGTTTGCGAACACGCATACGGCCATCGGAGGTTCCCAAGCAGAATCTCCTTTCATCGCTGAGCACGACAGATCGCCATTGCATTCTCCAGTGTAGACATTGGCGACACCACTGCAGCCGTTCCTGACGGTGGGCTGGAGTCAGAGCTACACATGCCAAAGGCACACGTGCACGTAGTCCTGCATCCAGTAGACTGTTGCGGATTGTTCGCACAGTCACCTCAAGTGCAACGGCAACTCGGATTTTTGTCGCAGTGGATGTTCTGCTTGACAACGCCGCTGTTCTTATGGGTCGATCGGTCCGCTCATCAGTCCGTCTGTGACTCCCGGTTCCACGTCTTTCACGTGTGGGAATGTTTCTCGGACCATCTACGCCACCATTCGTACCACCACCGATACTTCCCGTCCAATTCGCTCCGCAATACGACGATCCGACCACCCGTCCTTGCGGAGTCCGATCAGACGACCTCGCTCAAAGTCTGATAGCTGCTGAAAACGTACACGTCTTCTATGTCCAGGCATTGCAGCTTCTTCCAGGTCTTCGTAAGTGTCCGTACGCCGACGACTGATTACATTCACTTCGCCGTACTCCTTAAATACCACCGACGATAATTTGTATATTACGCCATGCTGTGGCGTAAGCGCTCACCGGTTGGTCCCGAAATTAACATCACACCTACGTAAACTCGATTCATTAACATATGTAAATTTCATGATCATCCGCCAATTCCTTCTTGGTGTTCTTTTTTCACTTTCCGGCAGTGTATGTTCACCAAGGTCGCAGGCAAAATAAATTTCGAAAACCTGCTAAACCAGTTAAGTCGATAAAGTTAGTTACGAAGCCTTAGCCAGGAGAGATCGTTCAGCCTAACTATTCTGTTTCGCTCAAAGGGTCGTACTGCAGTTGAGGTGGAGTACACCGGCAGCAGAGTTGCTGTTTCATAAATACTGCGTGCCATTGTTTTGGAAAGCTTGGACATATTGCCAAGGCTTCTAAACCTAGAATCAGCTTCAGAGAAAATTGAAATGTTCGAAAAAGAATGCCTTCGAGATTAACCAGGAAAGAAATATTCAAGATTAACCAGTTGGAAAAAACCACTCATGGTGAGGGAAGCAAAGCTACGAATCATTTTGAATTTTCTAATGTGAAGTCTCTTAGTGAAGCATCGCCGACAATGATTATAATTTGCAACACAGAAGGGCAGTGTATACAAATGGAAGTCGACACTGTTGCGCCGTTCTATATAATAACTGCCGGTGTATATCAGAAATTTGTGTTCTTGCCTTTACGAAAGACGGATGTCAAACTTCAATCTTTTACGAAACATCGAACTGATGTTTTGGGAGAACTTCAATGCCTTCCAAGAAAATGTTTCCAATTTTCTTATTCCTGAATCTTCTTGGGAGAGAATACATATTGACCATGCAGGAATTCTCGAATGGAAGGCCAACCTTACTGGTTATTGGATGCCGGGTCAAAGTGACTGGCAAGTTGCCCTCGTTAGTTAAAAAGTTTCGTTCAAATAGGTTTACAGTTAAAGTTTTCCGGCCGCCACGGTGGCGCAGTGGTCTAGGCGATGACCTCTGATCATTTGTCCGAAAAGGGTCTGGGTTCGAATCCCGATGAGGCATTGATGTTGTGTTTATCTTACGGCACTGGCTCTCTGCTTTCCCTGGAATCAGTGATCGTAAATGAGGGACGGACGACTGCTTATTGTCCATTGAATTGCTCACAGTGGTCGTTAAACCTCCAATCAAAACAAAAAAAAGTTGTGCGCCTTAAAAGAAGTGCCTTTGCTTGAGTGTTTGTTCATATGGAATAGAAGTTTAAGGTCACAACAGATTAGGTAAAGATTTTTGAAATATATTGTGTGATGTGAAATAATTTCTGCACTGACAAGTAATTGTTTCCTTCTTTTAATGTGATAAATGGCTTTAATGCTAATGCCTTATCTGAGTGCAAAACATTTCCTCTACAATAAATGTTTTCAACTCACTACTGTAAACACAGTGCATTACTGAAAATTATAATCAGCAATACAACTGCTGAAGGGCAGCTTATATTCAGGTGACAGAAAACTTGTTTCTTTACTCATCGTTTAGATGCGTCATCATTACTTCGAACAACACCTTCTTACATTTCTTCCTACTGCCTCATATTGAGACTATGCTTTTGTTATGCTACAATACTTTATTCCTTTGTCATAATCTGGGACAATCGTTACCAAGGCATCGAATATTCTAAAGAAAAGAGTGTCTATTTGACCACTTCAAACATGCGCTGACTGCTACTTATACCAGATAATGCATCCCGAGGCAACAAAGTAGCGTATAAAACTCAGCCGGAGTGCATTTAGAAGAAACAATACATTTTCAAGAAATATTTACCAAAAGGTGAAGCGTGTAATCGCTCCACCTTGCAGTTCATACTTGTAAATCAGACACAGATGTTGGGAATAACACAAAGAGAAGTGAGAGTTGCATTAGTGGTGTAACCAAGGAAAATAAGGTAAGGAATTAATGGATCACGAAAATGACAAATGGGGATGACATCGTGATCAAATTAATGGCACTGAAGGTGTGAATGGATAGATATATATTGCTAGAAGATATGAAGCAACCGCTGGCCATGTAAAAATCAATTCCCTTTTTCCGGTGGCGGATTCGAAATCACGTCTCCTACCTCCGGCGCCAGTTATTCTCCCAACTGAAGTGTACCTGCCTTGGCTTATCGCTGCAACTTGCTGTTTTGGTTATTGCATCATTTCGTTGATAGGTCAGATATATGTCCCTCTTGAGAAAGGCCGGGATACAAAAACTCAGGCTTCGGGTCCGCCGCAAACCATGCTTGAAGGAGCGTTCACTGTAAAAAGAATTTTTTAATTCCAGACAACGTGTGGGAGAAGTATCACACATCATTCTCAAGCCTCACGGGTAGAAGATTCATATTCACGTTCAGGCGTCAATGACAGAATTAAGCTCTTTTGCCGGCGGTGGAATTAGAACTCACGTGTCCTCGTTCTGGAGCCATTTATCATCCAGACTAAACTACACTAAGTTTTACTTTATCGCTGCAACTTGCCGTTTTGAGATGTGAGTCAGCTCAGGGATACGTCCCAGACAAACGAAACACTGGTTTAGATAGCGCCATACGAGAAAAGACGCAGAAGAAAATCGAGTAGGAGATAGGCACGCGAAACTCGAAAGTATGTGGGAATAACATTTAAGATAATTATTTAAGACAGAGTTGTGGAAGCATCTTTAGGAGACTTTCATCGAGCAGTAGTTTTAAAATAATTGTTAATAATGATGCCATGTACAGCAAAACCTAGACATGAAAAAAGTATCCATTGTCAGTTTAAAGTTTTAACACATCAATTTCAAGAGTTCTGTCACTAATGAAAGGATAATCCGTTAAATCATGTATTTCTTAAAGAATGTTCGTGATTCTTTCGTGAAAAATGCCCATTACAGAACTATTAAAATATTAATTTGTGTTATTTGGCTCGTATAATTTTTCTTGGAGAAGTTGGTTAGTTGGTTGGTTAATTGATTTTAATGGCGCAAGGGTCATGGTTGGCCAAAGAGCGCCTTTCTTGCAGAAGAACACTTTCTCTTGAAGAATCGAAAGAAATGCACCAATTTCTTTTCTGCTACAGTATTTTGATCATTACTCCAAGCAAATACAAGGCATAACTAAAAAAGGTCCTTGATGAAAAACGAAGGCATAACTAAAAAAAGTCTTTGATGAAAAAGGAAGGCATAACTAAGCCCTCTATTAAAAACAAGGCATAACCAAAAAAGTCCTAGATGAAAAACGAGCTAATATCAAAACCCAATTCTGCTATTTGATCATTACTCCAAGCAAATAAAATTTGGCTAAAATAACTTACTTGCTCAAGTATTGAGATCTTGATTAGTATTCGACGCCGATATGTTTTTCTTGAATTACCCTCAGGAGTGACATTTATTTTACTTTCGAGGAATTAATTTCTTGTATTATTCATCTCCAGAATAAAACCACTGGGAAATTCCACGGATTCGTAATTTAGTTGTAAAGCTAGCCATGAATTTAATTGCAGAATACACTCACATAGTTTTGAACTTTTGTATCTTATAAAAGTCGGCCTTTCTCTGAATTGTATACGTGACATGTTGAAGTAGAAAACCTTAACACGCAATGTGAGAGTAAAATATCGCAACTTAAATGCATTTGTCATTATCCTGTTCATTCCGGTGTGACACACTTAGTTAATGATACGTTTATGGAAATTTCTTCGAATGTGAGTTGCAACTGAAAGAGCAAATGCGATTTTTAGAATGGCCAGTCAGGTGACTGTCGCGTTACTTTGGATCTGAACCAAAGTTCTCTTGAGAATAATGTGAATGCTGGTCTCAGTTTCACAGCTTCCAAGATAAGACGCCAGAATGGCCACTACTGTTTTTCCTTAATGGTGTTAAATGAGGCTTTTGAGTAAGACTCCGCCGTGGCGCAAAATCTGCTTCCAAGTGTGGGAATGTTCTTTAAATAGAATTGCATCGAAACTAAGAATAACAAAACTACTGTCTTCTGCGTGAGTGCCCTCTTAACACAGTTACAAATACTTTTGAATCAGGAACTTTGGATATATTGCTAAACTGCTGGTTAGTTCTGATGCCTCTTCGTTCAGGGTTTAAAAAACACTATGAGCAACTAATATGCACATAAGCAGTCATTCGTCCATAATTATGGGTCATTGGTTTGGGGAGGCGCCACAAGACAAATGAACCTTTTATGAATCATCCGGAGCTCGAGCCAGGGAGAGTCTTGGAGGAACAGACGAGACCTAGCACCAGGAATTTCAAATTGGGGGCTACTGAATAAGTTAGGGGTGTTGAATAAGTTGGGGTTGCTACTGAATAGTTTGTGGTTTCCGAAAGCTAGAAATGTTTTGTAATGCAGTACAATGGAACCTCGGCTATACGTTTTGCAGTTGCGCGTGCGTCAATTTATACGGAATTCTGCTATAGTACCGATATTTTGCATTAGATTCAATTGCTTTTTTTCTATTCGATTATATGTAATTCATTTATACGCGTTTTCTGATTGTACGTTAAAATTTGAATTTCAGATTTTCAAAAATAGACGGTTTTTTTATTCTTTTATACGAAGGTAGGTATGCTACAACCTTGATGATAACCGACACTGCGCTTCTCTGTTTCTTCTTGGTGCAGCCTAAGTTGAACTTTGGACCCATTAAAGAAGGGTATGTTTTTTATTTTCGATGAGGATGGGATGAACAATTGATTGATTGCGCATTTCACGACTCATACAGACTCATATACTTGTGATCATACATGATCAAAATGTGTGCATATTATTATTTATTGATAAAATGTTTAAGAGCCATATGATTGTGTATATTTCTCATAAAATTTCTCAAACTTCTGACCCTTTTTTTTTCACAAAGAACTTTCGGACTTTAATTTGAAACACCAGAGAATCGTGAAATTTCGAAGACAGAAAAAACCTGCATGGCATCATGGTTTCGCATTTAACAATTCGAAATTAATTTCATCTGAAGTCGATTTGAGTACTTTAGGTTTGTAATTGCGAGGAAATGTTTCCCTTTGTTTTAATAATACGTATAAAGAAATTCGCAATACAAGGAGAATGAAAGAAGAAGCAGTAAATTTTGCATTTAATCCACCGGGTAGAAAATAGTTGTTAGGTTACCGTAATACTTGTGGTACAACAGATCAAGAGTCATAAGAAACGCTGAGAATTTTTAAAAATGATGGCCATTATTTTACATGTAAAATACAAGCAATGCTTCCACGTTTTCTAGTGAGTAAGGAGGAAGAAACGCAGTCACTCCCGCAATTGTTAAACACGTAAACTAGCCTTTCATTGTCATCACCTAATTATTTTCGGGTTTATTTTGGTTTCCAAATGTGGCAGAATTTCTCCAGTTTTGGACTAACTTGTGATATATACAGATGAGCCGTTACATTATGACCACCTACCTAATAAGCTGTAGGACCCCTTTTAGCCCGCAAAACAGCGGCCCCTTGACGAGGCGTTGATTCGATGAGGTGGCGATAGGTATCCCGGGGTATCTGGTATCATAATGTCAACAGAAGGTTCTCCAGTACGGTACATTTCGGAATGGTGGTGATTTAACGCGAAACCCCTTTTCCAAGTCGAAACACAAATGTTCGATTGGGTTGATGTCAGGTAAATTTAGAGCCCAGGGCTTTAACAGAACGTCACCAGCATGTTCCTCGAACCATTCGTTGATGATTGTGGCGATGTGGCGTGGCGCATTATCCTGTTGGTAATGGCCACCACCAGCAGGAAAGACAGTTGCTATGAAAGGGTGAACTTGTTCCGCAGCTAGGTTAAGATAACTGACAGCTGTCACGGATTGTGCTATTCAAATAATGAGACCTAAAATCTCCAAAGAAAACAACGCCCATTGCATAACACCGGCCTGTTTCCGCCCAACAATGCATCCATGTACCATAGCTTCCGTTGGTAATCGGCGTAACCGCGCACGGCCGTCTACGGAATGCACCAGGAATCTTGATTCGTCGGACCAGGCCACTTTCTTCCAATCATCCACGCTCCAATCTCGATGATCGTGTCCTCATTTCATGCGTTGTTGGCGATGACGTGCAGTGAGCATGGGGACCCGGCTGGGTCTTCGGCTATTCAGGCCCATGCGCAGGAGGCTGCGATGAACTGTGTGCTGTGACGCATTGCTCAGATCTTCACTGTTGTAGCTGCGGGTGATTTGTCGCACTGTGGCCGCTGCTGTCGCTGTGAACAATGCGCGACAGTATCCGTTCCAATCTGGCAAACAATGAGCTGCGGACGACACACAGCTGAATGACTGTTCGGCGTTTGGCCATCTGTGCACCACATTTGTTATTTACTCATTACAGCAGCATATGAACAACCTACAAGTTTCCGAGATCGGAGTTCCGGGACGCCATGCCACCACAATTTGCCCGTTTTCAAACTCTGATAAATCTGCACCTTTTCCCATTCTGACTCCGAACACTCTACTAACCGAAAGCCGGTCCTCGGGTTGCATATATACCACTCAGTGCATTTCACCTGCGCCACCGTTTGGTCTCCAGGCGCGCTCAGTTATCTTGTCTTGGGGTGGTCATAATGGAATGGCTCATCGGTTTATATAGCTTATTTATATAATCACTTATATAAATAAGCTATATAAAGCTTATTTATATAAGTGATTATATAAATAATTGGTTTATATAATATATATATATATATATATATATATATAAGTGATTATATAAATAATCGGTTTATATAATCACTCATAGCAAAAATGTCGTGTAATTTAAATACACAATTTTAGTTTACTATAAATATCAGAAAATTTATCGAAGAAATAAGTATGGTGACACTAATATAGGATGGAAGAAATTTTTAAACATTCAGTCATCAGAATCACATCTTACAAAAGGATATATGATATCGAAACAGAAGCAACATTTTGATGTTATTAGCTTGCTCAAAGGAAAGGTGGAAAACAAATTATTAGATCAAAATCCCCTGGTCGAAATACGGTATGTTAAAAAATTGGATTGTATGTTGATAGAAAATTGGGTTGTGGGTTGTACGCCACTTACAATAATACGATATAACACACTAATCTTTTTTTAATCCGTTAATAGACGTAAAATTACATAAGTTTCGCAAGCTTTCACTACCAACGGATAGCTTCTTCAGGCTTCTGAATATAAACACTTAACAGAAACAACCAAAGAATAAATGCAAATATAAAATTTAAAATCATTATATGTAGCATAGCATGGGACTCGTATTACGCCTCGTGCTCATCGATTGTCCAGCGAGCTCTTAATGTTTAATACCTTGCGCCAGATAGGGGAAATTTCAGTAGTTATGTCTGTGTTACATAAGTACGTCACTGCCTGATATAATCTCGATTGATTTACTGACTGCTGTTGACCTAGGATCGCTGTAGAGCGCAAGTCTTCTTATATCCTTTCAGATCGGTTGAGCATCCTTGAAATTTACGTCTCGTGCTAACGCGGTAGTTATTTTTCTATTTTTTATATCACGTTTGTGCTCTGCCTCTCTGATGTGGAAAGACTTCCATAACACACATTAGTGTGCTATATCGTATTATTATAAGGTATGTTGTGCAACGACAAATGTCTGCATTATCACAATTCGAGAAGAAGGCTGTAGACGACTTCGCAGCGTAAATGATAATGATTTTTAGCGCATGTAAAATAATGTGCTCTGCATGACATTATTTTAAAGTTATAACTCTTCTTCATTGCAACTGAAATCTTCCCTTTGCTTTGATAACCCTAATTATTCTAAGTTGTTCTTTTCTCTTTTGTAACAGCTGAAGCACTAATTAAGCACGGATTATTTTGTAATCCTACACTTTCAAAATAAGAGCCAGGATAAGTGGCGATTCATTGATTACAGAATCTAAAGTAAACTGTTATTATCTTATCCAGCACGTGAGTTATTCTTCAATAATCAAGTCGTTCATAAAAAATCTTTACTGTTTTGCAGCAACTATCTCGATTCACATATCATATAACATAACATACTCAAAATATATCTCAATGTAACATCGCTCAGCGTAACGTATCTCTGACAATATCATTCTCAACACTGCACATATTCTGGGCTAAGCTCGGAAGAAATTTTAATTACCATTGATTGTACTTTTATCCAATGTCAGCAGGCCAAATTTCACAATCTCGTGGGGACAAATTCTGTGGCGTTAACTTAAGAAATGTTTAACGAAGATAAAAACAAATTTATATGACAACAGAAAAACTCAAAAGGAAATAAATTACAGGTATATATCTCACTCAACGTAAAAACCCTGGTTATCAGTGCCTGAGGAGAACCTTCATCAAAGAAATATGTATCAGAGCGTGCATTTTCCACAACAATACGTGTATGATGCCACAAAGGACGCTACAAATCCGGTGGCAGAAATCAACATCAAGATCGCATCATTTAATACTGTTTAGAATGCTACAAGGCATGACTGTCCAAACGATTTCGCAGTATTAAGTAACACAATTGATGTTTCACAATTATTCCATAAATACAGTGTGATTGTAAATTCTTTCAACAAAACAAGAGGGGTGATAGTAAACATTAAGACGAACAATATTTTCAATGGAACCCAGGGCCGTTTTTCTAGTGCCAGAAAAGAGCACGTTCGAAAAACGTCAAGCAGGCACACGGAGTTCCACCCAGTGCATGAGAAGCAGAAGATGCAAATCAGGTTTGCTGAACCCGTGCGTAGACGACGAGGAGCAAACATTTAAAAATGCAGCCGACGCGGTTCATCAATTTTACCTTGCACACATCACATGACAGTTGAAGTATACGTCTGACCCGCGCAGAGTACCGTGTGTTCCTGGAGTAAGTGCTTCCCGGTGAGTTGCAGGATGTTCCGCTCACCACACGGAGGGACATGTGGTTGATATATGATAGGGACCTAGCACACTTTGCCACCGAGGTACGATTCTTCCTAAATGCGACATATGCCGGACGAGGCTTGGCCTCCACGCTTCCCGGACTTAAATCCACTGGACTTCTTTTTCTGGGAGCACATGAAAACTTTGTTTGGTGTACTAGACACCTGTGGACTCCCTGGAAGATCTAGTCGCGCGAATCGCTGTTGCTGCGGACAAGATCAACACCACATTGGGAGTCTACGAGCTGGTACGACAGTCCTTTTATTCGCTAGTGTGGACAGTGCAACGACGCCCTTGGACGCCAGTTTGAGCAGCCTTTGAGTCTTTCTCCGATGCGATTGGAATTGTGCAACTCATAAATTAGGTATGTCTCTTTGTTTTTACTGTTGAAGGCTCAACGTGCATATTTAACTTTACTCTTTTCTGGCACTAGGAGTGAAATGCGACCCTAGGTTTAATTACAAATATTGTTCGTCTTGATGTGTATTATCACCCCTCTTGTTCTGTTGAAAGAGTTTACAGTCACCCTGTATGATCTAAAATCGGTTAGCGTCCTGTGAGACATGATTCGTCGACTGATTTAAACGAAAGCATTGATGACACATTTCACAGAGATTGAGAAATTGCAGACAGGACAGTGGCCATTCATTAATTCCCTTTTCCACAGCTTTCGTTCGAAACACATATCAAATCTGGAGAGCAATTGTCTGAGAATCAGATTGTTTACCCCCCACCCCCTTTTTTTTTAAAGATGTTTTACGTGAGCCTTTTTTCAACCTGTTTGAAAGCTTCCTTCGAAAATTGGCGACCGAAATGAGACCAGTAAAACTGGTGTTAGTTCATAGTCAAAATACAGCACGATAGAAAACATTCCATCTACGACACAACGGAGTTACCAGTTTTGAAATTCTGGTCTATTCCATGTATTTTAAAGCCCTGGAAAACAGCTAATTGTGCATGGTGACAAAAGTTTGCGAGAACATGAGGGAGGTTAGGTATCTTTACCATTCAGGATGCAGTTCGCGACAAAAAAGACAGGCAAAGATATTACCTCCTTATTTTTAATTTTGTTTTAGGAAAATTAGAAACAGAATATCTGGACTCAAGAAGGAAGAAATGGAAAAACAGCAGAGATTTCATCTAACAACTTTGGCAAGTGGCCAAAATCATCGGCTACTATCTGAATAGAATATAACCTCTCTCCTTTTCTTCTAACCAATATTTCTTTTGTTTATTCAATCACATTTTGGCATCTCTTCAGGACTTCAATGTGCCTTGATCGTGATTTTGATCATATAGCAGATATTTAGTTTTGAGGTTATGAGAGCCATAACTCCAAGCGAATTTTTTTGGAACCATGCGTTTCTTTATGGAACTGATATCGTGCTTTGTCTTTCTTTTAATTAAAAAACTCTACTTTTTTCGATAAGAAAAAACAAAGCTGTATAATTTTCATCTTGAAATATATTTATGTTCCGTTGTAGTGCCTACTTCTAATCCAACTTTATAGTTATATCAACCGTTTAAATTCCTCAAATATTCGTTTGTTTGTTTTTTAAGAAAATTTAGTTAATTTTCTTTATGACTTACTAGAAAAATTTAGCTCATAATAAAAAGTATGTAAGTACAGTGGATACACAAAATAGCGCAAATACCTGATATAAAAGTGAAACTTTTGTAAAGGCTCACTTCATCATCATCACCACCAACCTCTGGATGGACAAAGGTCTCCCTAAGTTTTCTCCACAACTGTTTATCTTGAGCCACTCTCCTCCATGTTACTCCGGCATGTTTTTGATTTTCAGCCATCCATCTCCCATGTGGTCTTTTTCTATGTCTTTTTCTGTCCTTTGTATCCAGTCTAAAATTTCGGTTGTCCATCGATGGTCCGTTCTTTTGGCAACATATCCATCCCATTGCCATTTCAGGTATTTTACTCTGATCGTGATATCTTCCACTCTTGTTATTTTAATTATCCACGAGTTACTCATCTTATTTTTCCTGGTTACACTAAGCTTCCATCTCTTCAAGTCTCGTGCAGTTGTCTGCAGCATTTGTTGTTCCATATGTAAGAGCTGGAAGGATGCACTGATTAAACACTTTTCTTGTAAAACATAATGGGATATTGCTCTTCAAAATTGTACTATTTCTTTCAAAAGCTTTCGAGCTAAATTTTACACGCCGATTAATTTTCTCATCAATGCGATCTTTGTTTGATATCTGTTGTCCCAGGTAAATGTAGGTATCGGTTACCTCATGCTTTTCCAAATCAGTGGCAAAATCTTAGTTTCTTGTGAAAGCATTGTACACGAATTTTGTTTTCTGTAAGTTCTTTTATCCCACTTATTTACTCCTCCCAGTAAGTTCCTGCATCATATTCTGCAGTTCTGAAAGGGAAGTAGCAAAAATGGCGACGTCATCGGCAAAACGAAATGGCTTTCTTATGTATAAACAGTATGTAATGATGGTTTTTTTGTGTGCTGTTTGCAGGTAGTACCATCAAGATACGAGCAATAACGTCTTTAGAGATGATAAAAAATCGTACGTGAGATACAATTTCCAATCTGTCTGAATTCCACAGAGGTCAAAATTGATGGAGGCAGTTTTTGCTGGGATATCTGCGGATTTATTGAATGTGTCGAGAACACCTTTTTTAACTTGATGAAGGGGGTGGGGGCTAACTACCACCGAGAGCAACTACATAAGCTACAATCAGTCGCCTATCTCAAATTAGGTCCACTGGTTTAAGGTGAAGGAGTGAGCTAGTGCCGTAAGACAAACGCAACATCAATGCCTCCCGCGGGATCGAACAAGGACCCATCCCGGATGAATGGTCAGAAAAATTGGTTAGACGACTGCGACATCAGAGTTGCTATAGCTCCAGTGTATATGTAATTTTATGTAAATGTTTTGCATGTTGGTCTATCGAAACTCATGTCTGCATTCACAAAGTCTAGAGAAGAACAATATCCACTAGGACGCATATTGAAAAAACTCGTAGCTGATTCAAAGAGACCGTCGATCAACAAAACTAATATATTTAACGCACAAAACTACTGCAGCAAAAATTAACTTCAGAAATTAATGTGGCTTTCAACAATCCAGTATCTAGCCAAATGGTATGCCGGAAAGTTCATAAAACTGAAATTTAGAGAACAGCAGTGATTACCAAGCTCCCCTAATTGATGTTAATATAAAATGTAGGATTAATGGAGTCACGAACACAAAACATGGACTCTGGGTGATTAGAAACATGTGATTTTGGCCGACGAATCATCATTCATACTTTTCTTAATTTCGTGAAAAGTTTATGTTTTGTGAATCCCAATAATTTTGCGGCAACCAGCGGACACGGTGGAAAATCAATAATCGTTCATGCAGTAATATCCTGGTATTCTTTAGGCGCTATCATCACCTGAACTGGCGATTTACAGGTAGTTCATACCGTGATATTTTGGGACAGCTGGTTCATTCTATGATAAAACATTATTTTCCACAAACAATTCAACTTTCAGGATGATAACTCTCAATACTCACAACCAGATGCGACCAATCTTGATTTGGGGAGCATTGAACAAAAGTGAGACATCTTTCTTGGCTTGCACAATCACCAGATTTAAACATTAATAAGCTTTTGGGAGCAAAATTGGTGAGGAGAAAGCGAAACAAATTTCCTCCGCCAAACTTACTCAAGGAACTTGATCTTTTACTCTATGACGGATAGTCTAATATGACTCTGAAGACTTAACGATTAATTCGAAATTATTCCACGTCGAATTCAAGCTGTTGCGAAAGCAAAGGCTGTCCCAACATCCTAATATCGAGTACATGTATCTGTATCTCTTCCCATAGGTGTTTCCATTATCATGGGTACTCCCTGCACGTTCCTTATAGCTTTCCCTTCTGTATCTCATATTAATGTCTTATTTGCCCAAGATAAAAAAAATTACATACAGAATGGAGCTAAAAAATTACTCATTTTATTTGCACATTACGTCCCTGTAATTTTATGGTAAATCATAAATGCTATGGTTCAAGTTTATATTGTAAAATATTCTACCTGTTGAACGCCTTACATCATATCTTGGGTCTAAGCATAAGTTACCACCGTTTCATGGTTGCACTGATATCGCAGCTGCACTAGCAGGTGGCATTTAATCATCATTAAAATATGTGCTCTCGTGCGCTTTAATTTTATCCCATCCATTAGGTGGCTGGAAAAATGGCGTTCCGAAAGCACGACGCAGATTTTGATGCAGTCAAGTCGTGAATGCATTTTGGTGAATCGTGAAGCTTGGCTAAACCAGAAGTATTGCATCGAGCATAACAAGTGGAAGACCGAAGGGTCTAAGTCTGGTGAGCAAGCTGCGGGAGGGAGAATCTTCCATCACATCTGCACAATGGGTTTGTACGTTGGTGCATCTACATAGGATCGTTCATTACCACGTAACAGAATAAATTTCCGACGCTCATTTCCTGAAATGATCATTTCCGTTGCACCAGCCATTTATGACTTACTTTCCGCAGTCAATTTTAGACCAGATGGCATGAGTTCATGATACACCACATCTTGCATATCCCACCAGGTACAGAGAGGAACTTTTACCGTGGAAAGTGGGCTTCGATGTTAATATCGTTGTCTGGTTCCTTGCTTGCCCATGTCTTTGCGGTTTGTCACAGAGAACTCTTTTTTCATCACCCGCAATGACTTTCCTTTGAAAGTCCTTTCTCCGACATCTGGCAACTAAAGAATCGCGTATGTTCAGCTTCTGACCACTCTTCAAATGCGATGAGTTCGTGTGGGACTCATTTGTCATGTTTTGAACCATTCCTATAGAATACAATCGCGAATCTCCGTCGGTTGCTTTACGTCTAACAGCATTGCAAGTTCTGTGGACGACTGAGAGGCATATTCCCTAGAAGAGACTGTAAATCTGCTCTCCGTGCCTCCTCCTGTCGTCCGCTACCCTGCGTGTTCACCACGCTACAATAAGCACATATATTCTTCACAAACCTTCGCGACAGGTGCTCACATCTATAGCTTTACCGTTGTATGCCAAACAAATCCTCTCTCGTACTTCTGCAGCGGTATTCCTCGGATTGAGCATGAACAACAACAGACACTGGCGAATATGCACGCCATATCTTAGCTCAGCAAAACCACCCATGTGGGCTGCCCACCGACAAATATCGTTTGACGGAGTTTTACCATCTTACACCTACAGCACGAAATCCTGATAAAAATTCAGCCGTTTTGCTTTTACCCTCCTCTACGTGGAGTGCGGATACGTGTGCATAGATCTGAAGTTTGGTTCATATTAGATATGTTATATATTTAAAGACACGCTGCAAATTACAGACTGGCACATTCTAGCTAGCAATTTACATAAACAGTTGGCAAGCTGATAAGTCACTCTGTTTGTTAGATAAGAGAAGCTGCCGAACAATTTGAAGGTTTATGAATTTACATTTGAATTGATAATATCTACATACCTGGCTTTCCGTTTTATCAATTATCATATCGCTTTAGATGTTTGCCTAATCAAACCTGCATGAAATTAATATGAGATATTTAAAAATGCAAAAAAATTAAGAACTGCAAGAGCCGCTCCCGATGGCGCAGTGGTCTGAACGATGGCTTCTGATCGTTCGTTCGAAATGGGTCTGGGTTCGAATCCCGGTGAGGCATGGATGTTGTCTTTGTCTTACGGCACTGGCTCTCTCCCTACCCTAGATCCAGTGGCCCTAATTTAGGGACGGGCGATTGCTTATTGCCCATTGAGTTGCTTACGGTGGTGAAACCTACGATGAAAAGAAAACTTCCAATTGTTATTTGTAGAAAACTAGCTCATAGCCCGCGCCATGCACGGGTGAAGACCTGTGACTGTAATTCTTATAACACGAATCGTAAAATACATATACATAACTATAATAAACGGTTGAATTATTAATGGGCAGTTCAGGTCTGTGATTAGCTGTACCTCCGTTCAAGTTATGCAAAATATTAGAAGATTGGATTGCACGCCATCGCCGTTGCAGTTCGCTATTTAAGCGACGGTTGCTTTCACTTTTATCTTCTTCCATCTTGTACTATGAACAAATCATTTCACGGAACCAATATTTTTCTAAATTTCCATCACACTGAATCAAAACTACGCCTGCAGTTACTTTCTTACAGTTTTACTTGTTTCTTTTTGTAAAATAACGCTGATTCCTTTTTATGAAATTCAACATGTATCTTACTTCTGTTTTCATCTCGCCAGATATTTCTTCTTCCTTGAGACATCTTTTCTGTTCTGTCTGCTAAACGCTTCTTTTCAACTCGAATCTCTGTCATGTTTTCTGTTCTATTTGATGTACGCATCTTTTCTAGTCGAAGCTCTGGCATCGTTTTTGTCCTATCTGCTGCACGCTTCTTTTCAACTCGAAGCTCTGGCATATTTTTTTCTTATCTGGCATGCGTTTCTTTAATAATCTAAGTTCTGACATATTTTTGATCCTATTAGCAGTACGTGTCTGTTCTAACTTATCTTCTTCATGCTTGTAAATCCTGTTTTGTATAAAAAATTTATCCTTTTCATTTTTTTACGTACCAATTCTTATTTCCTTCGAAGTGGCGACGTTAAACAAACAGCAAAAAAGTCCCAGTTTTGCAAACATCATTTCGTCAGAATTGTGGACCAATGTGTTTGACTGTCTATTTCCGATTATGCCATCTGACGAAATGAAAATGTTCTCCCAATTGTTCAATACTTTTTGCGCTGCGAGCTAGGAAAGCGCGAGGCGGACGCCTACATTTACATAGGTATTCACGTACGCCGTTGGAAAACGCCGACCTTTAAAAGCGCCGATACGTCATTAAGCATTGCGTAATTACCAGTTTGATTTTTTTTTTATTGGAGGTTTAACGACCACCGTGAGCAACTCAATGGGCTATAAGCAGTCGCCCGTCCCTAATTTAGGGTCACTGGTTCCAGGGAAGGGAAAGAGCCAGTGCCGTAAGACAAACACAACATCCATGCCTGACCGGGATCCGAACCCGGACCCCTTACGGACGAATGATCAGAGGCCAACGCCTTAGACCACTGCGCCACCGGGGCGGCCAGTTTGATTGTAGCCTATCCTTTCATCCAGTGAGAAGAGAACGCTAAAAATAGCTGCGTCACCAAAGCAGCAGGTTACTGGACCAGAATTTTCCATTGTAGTTTCCGCCGAAGACAGAGGAAGCCGTTTGTTCCTTTCTTTTGTGTCTTTAAAAATTGTTTAAAAATCAGAAAATGATTGTCTCTTAATTTTTTTTAAAAAGAAAGATGTAAGTTGTTAATTTATGCTGTCAAAATTTAAATGCATTATGATTTATAGTTTGCCATATATCCGTTTTTTAAAATGGATCCCATCGCGAAATAAAGAATTTTGTGAAATTTAAAAATTTAATTTCTCGTAAACTAAATCGAAATCCAGAAAAAGAGTGAAGAGGTGCAAACATTCGCCCCACAAAGTTTCGTGGTTCTGTTGCTGTTAGTGTGTCCGGAACGCGAACTGATAACACTTTTCCGCTTACCTTAACTTTGAAATACAATAGCTCATGAAGTATTGCCAGAAAAGACAACCGCTTTATTTGAGTGTATTCTGCAAACAATTCGTTACAAACGATGTAAATTTGATATTTATGGGTTCAATACTTTTTGCCCTGCGAGCTAGAAAAGGGCGAATGTCGCAAATGTTCTAAATCAGCGGCAGCAGCAGTTACTTTTTTAGTATAAAGATATTGTTCATAGCTGAGAGCTAAGTATTCCAGTTAGTCTTAGGTGTTTTTTACAAACATTAGTGTCTTTGTCGTCATTGACAGTTACAAAAGCTACAAAGGCATTGCCTGTTTAAATGAAGAAATAAATACAAGAAAAGAAGAAATAGAGTTCACACATCTATCCTTGACCATGTCGATAGCAATTAGTTCAAAACAAAAGAATTTGAATTCTTCAAAAATATTTATGTAGTTTACCTGAATTCACTGCTTCCATTTTTCATGAACTGTGAAATTTCTTGCCCAGAAGCCTTCAAAATTCAGCATCTCGCTTTATATACAAGCTGGCGTAAAGTGTTTTTAAGCAGATAAGAAAGTATGTGCCGTGAATTTGAATTTGCAGCAAAGAAATCTCTCACCAAGTTCACCGAGCGGTAAACTCTTCAAAAATGAATTTTGCAGATCAGCTACTGAAAGGGGGAAAGTGATTTACTGGGAAACGTACATAGGCTTATACTGGAACAAAGAAAATCAAAACAAGCTGTGCGTACAGCAGAAGTGGTAAATCGATTTTTATGCACAGACACGTATGTCTTCTGTGAGTTTCCCACAGCAATGATGGATAAAAAATATATATATTGTCCTACAGCAAAGTGAAAATTTAGATTACAAGAACATTACACTCCGACCTAATTTTATGGAAAAACTATAAGTTGTAATAATTAATCAATAAGGAAAACACTGAACTGTGAATGGGTACGCATAATCCCTGGACAAAAATATTTAAAAACACGGTATGCATATCGGCTTTCAGGAATCCTCAAAAGTATTTAATGCGGATTTCTAGATTATGTTTATGAAATAGCCTTTATTGCCAGCCGTCTATATCTTTTAACTACCACTTACCAGCACTTGGTAAAAGTAACAGCATTCATTTGTACCGACGAGAGCAGCATTAATAAAGAGCTCTTAAAATAAGAGTACTACTAATAAAGATCTACGCTTGAAATATATTGATAATAACTTTCATTGACTGAATTACATTTACAGTTGCATTGATACTGAAGAGATGTTTATGTGGAAAATACTAACAGGTATTTCAACATGGTCAATATTGCACATATATAACAAAATAACATAGAAGAATGAGGAAACTGTGTGCAAATTGTTGGTGAGCGTTTATCTAAGTGGAGAACGTTTGTTTTATTTCTAGAACGTTTGTTTTATTTCATTTGTGTTTCGTGAAATCATTGAGGAATTAGGAAATCACGCAGAGGGTCGAAAATCTAAGCTTACCCGGGGAAATATTAGGTGTACAAATAAGTTCCAAAGCGTTTTTTGTGCGACGAATACCTCTAATTTACATATCCGACATTCCACCGCATTGTTTTCATGTGACCGCAACCGGTCCACATGAAAGCAATGCTGGGGAAGTATAAAATGTGACAGAAGTTTGGTAAACAGTCAAACGCACTTTCACATCGGTAGGTGAAAGATGGCAAGCGATACTGGATTTAGTCGACACTGCATTCGTTACGAATTTCGTCAAGGAAAAAGTGCTGCAAAAGCATGTGCATCGATCTGTTCTATTCTGGGTGAGAATATTGTATCGAAAAGCAAGTGTGAGTTTTGGTTTAGATGGTTTAAAGCAGGTGATTTTGATGTCAGCGATCGAGAACGAAGCGGCGCCCCGCAGAAGGTTGCACATGAGGAACTGCAAGCATTGCTGGATGAAGATTCGTCTCAAATGAAAAACGAACTAGCTGAACAACTGGGGATAACTCAACAAATCATTTCTAATCGTTTACGCGCAATGGCAAAGATTCAGAGGGAAGGAAACTGAGTATTACATTACCTGAGCCTGAGGAACGAGGATGAGCGAATCGTGAATCATTTGTATTTGTTGAATAAACAACATAGAAAGTCTTTCCTGTGGAAAATAGTTACGGGCGATGAGAAGCGGATATGGTACGACAATCCCAAATGGAAAAAAACACTGGGTAGACCCCGGTAAAGCAACAATTTCGACACCGAAACGCAATATTTACTCCAAGAAAGTTCTGCTGTGCATCTGGTGTGATTTGAAGGGTGTGATCTATTATGAACTATTGGAACAAGGTCAAACGTACTGCTGATCGCTACAATCAACAATTGCTGCAATTGAACCAGGAATGACGTCGGAAACGTCCATTCACTGGCAAAGGTTTGCGTCTCGTGTAATTACTGCATGGCAACGCTAGGCCGTATGTCTCGAAATCTGTCAAGAAAACGTTATTGACACTTGCCTGGAAATGTTTGGAGCACCCAACGTGTAGTTCCGACTACTATTTGTCCCGACTTCAGACTACTATTTGTTCCGATAAAGGCTACATGGTTTGTGTGCTGTACATTTCCGGACATATGACGGAGTGCAAAAATGGGTTGACGACTTCATCGCGTCACACGACGAAGTATTCTTCATGGCTGGAATCAACCGAAGGCGAAAAGTGATAGATAATGTCGGCGCATATTTTCATTCGTAAAGGTATTGTTGTTTTCTCTCAGATTACATGTTGCTTTGTCTTAAAACGCTTTAAAACTTATTTGTACTCCTAATAAATACACGTTGCAAGGATTGTAAAAAAAAAAAAAAAAAAAAGAAAACATTGCCTATGCAGTAACCATAAAACTCAATACACAATTCATCAATCTAGTTTCCAACAAAACAGTTCATCGAAAATTTCGAAATGCCACAATTTATAACAAAACTGCTATTGCTAAGCTAGATATTACCTAAGTGCTCAGAAGCCGAAGAAGTAAGATATGGAAAATTTGTCATATAATCTGGCGTATCCTACAAATTTTTCCCAACATTCTGCAAGGTTTATATTTTTATAATATCATGGAAATCGTATAACTCATGTTGTCTCGTACCAAGAATCATACTACTCAACGTTAACGTAATCGCAAATGATAATCATAAATACACTGGTGTGCAACAATTAATGACAAAGAGGAGAAATTAGCATAACAGCTGAACGAGCAGGCAAAACGGACCGAAAGGCCACTCAGGAGATAGACAAGGGTCCGGTACGGTACGGCATGAGCATATAGGCAGCATGACGTAGGAGAGGAGAGGGTGGCAGAAGGGTATAAAGCACACGGGCGGTGTACGCTCAGCAATTCGATGAAAGCTATTGCACGGTGTACATCTTTTTGAACGACGTCGAATTTCTGCCACCGTGTGATATGGCCAACCGGCAATCCAGTAGACGACATCTCGGTGACTTTACCCGAGGTCGCGTCATTGGGAAGTTGGAAGAAGGTCGAAGTGTGACTATTGTGGCTGAGGAGTTCGGGATCGCTCACAGCATCGTTTCACGTGCTTGGGGAGCATTTCAAACGACAGGAACAGCTCTCCGAGGGTTTAGCAGTGGTCGTTCACGAGCAACCACTGCGGCGGACGACCGGTATATTGTCCTACAGGCGAGAAGAGACAGACGGAAGACAGAGGGAGAAATCGCAAGGCACATGCAACAGAGAACTGGACGTCCGTTATCGCGTTTTATCGTGGCCAGGAGGCTGCACAGAGGTAGTCTATTTGCACGACGACCAGTACGGTGTGTGCCATTAACGCCTGTTCATCGGTGACGGCGGTTTTTGTGGTGCCAGGAACACCAGAACTGGACACATCAGCAATGGGGTCGAGTTCTCTTTACGGATGAGAGCCGATTTCGTCTGACGAGCGATTCTGGACGTATACACATCTGGAGAGAGCACGGAACACGCAATCACACCTCCAACATCATCGAAAGCGACCGGTTTGGAGGTGGCGGCGTTATCGTTTGGGGCGGTATCATGCTTGGTAGTCGTTCTGACCTCCACATCTTCCAAGGAGGTTCAATCACTGGTGTCCGCTGTTGTACCGAGGTTCTCCTGCCTCACGTGCGTCTGTTTAGAGGTGCTGCGGGTCCTGAGTTCCTCTTCATGGACGACAACGCTACACCTCATCGTAGAGTTGCTGTCGCAGAGCTGTTGGAGAGTGAAGATATTCAACGCATTGATTGTTGGACCACAAGGTCCCCGGACCTAAATCCAATCGAACACGTGTGGGACCTTCTCGGGAGACGCTTGGCAGCACGTCACCAGCCGCCAGCAATGATTCGCAGTTGCGATTGGCGCTACAAGAGGAATGGGCCGCGATGCCTCAACAGCTCCTTGACAACCTCGTCCTGAGCATGGACAGACGTTGTAAATCCTGCAACGCAGTCAGGGGTGATCATATCCCATACTAAAGACTGGATTTTTCTTGGCAGCCGCCTTTCAGATGGACGTTTCTGTCTTCTGTCCAGTTGTGTTCGAAGCTACCTTTTCAATAAAGTGCCTTTGTATCCTTTGGATTCCTTGTTCGGACAGTTTTGCTCATTTGTCCCATATTCTTACGTCTTGGTGATCTTATGGTATGATTTGAGTCGATGTGGAACACTTCTGCACGACGTTACATTCGATAAACCGTCTCGTACTTAATTTTTGCTCACCAGTGTATAATCAGACTACTCCGGAAATGATAATTATAAGTATAATCAGACTATTCCGCGTTAACATAATCGCAAATGTTAATTTGCTCCATTCAACGAAGCCCATCTCATGATCTTGATATTGTTCCTCGAACATCATGAAATTGTTCAACATAAAAATGCATAGCCAGATGTAAGAAGTCAAACATGGTCAATGAATATGTAGTTCCACACATCCAGTGGCCGGAAAATTCATTAGATTTCAATACTATCACCTATTACGGTCAGACTTTGAAAATAGGGTCAAGTGTATATTCCCATAGATGTTTTCTTTCACGCAGACTGCACACATCTCTCACGAAGGAATCTATAACATTCCCCTGATGACTCTTCAGCGTTTATGCATTCCGCGCAGGGTAGAGGTTGTATTACGGGCAAATAGCGGCCCAACAATATACATATATTCTTTTTGGCTCTGGTGGTGGCTTTGCTGGTTCCACCCACTTTCACATAAAAATCGTATTCACCGTGAGAAAGGTTCTCAAGGTACACGTTTCATCATACATACATCCAGAAGCAAATTTGAAGAACATTAGAATTCTTTTAAGAAAAAATCACTGAAAAACAGTATGATGCGAAAAGAGGCTTTTAAGAAAACACAATCAATGCACTAACAGTCCCAATGCACATAGATAGTTTTCCGAACCTTGAAGTGCCGATTTAGATTTAAATAGCTACGGGAACAAAAGATACCTTTTTCACAAAAATCCTAAAATGATGAACCTGCGGCACTTTTAAGGTATGTCAATGAAGTTTTGCATAACATTACTTCTAAGCTCTTTCTCATAAAGGATATTCATGTTGACTCTTGTAGGATATATTGCAGAAAGTGAAGTAGTTCTTCAATAAATATCAATAATGAGAAGATATAAAAGTCCATTCACCAGTAATATAAAATTTCTAATTTTAGTTTTCATGCAGAAATTTCGCTTATCTAGAAAACTCCCAAAAAACAGACCAGGTGCTAAAATGGAAATCACTGCATATAGCGCGCCTGCAATACTGATTTTATTACCTTGCGGTGGTGTGTATATAATATGCATTTCCAAACCCAATTTTATGTACCAGAGAAGGGCATTAATTCCCCTTATGGCGAGGTCTTGCCACGTACTTGCATTTTCATCTTTAAATAAACAGTGTGAAGCACAGTATAGAACTTTGAGCTTAGAACACAGAGTAAATGAAAAATTCCGGAGTTTCTTACCTATGTAAGACAGAAGAACAGATCTTGAAATATGCATTTCAACCACGTAGGAGGAATGTACTTCACCAACATGAAAACGCAGACGTGCGTGGAAACGATCGAGTAGCTTAAGATTATTTCAAATAAATTTGAGTCTATGAGCCTTCTATTGAATCTGGAACGCGATTTGAAACAAAGAAGAGGCAGGCCGGCAAGCAGACAGGCGTCGAGAAGGTGGTACCTCTTGCTGACTGCAATATGCAAGAGGCAAGACACGGAAAAGAGATCTCCTGCCTGTCTGTCAGAACACGGCCATCAATATATATGGAAATGAACCTGCCTAAGTGCGAACACCATGAAGGGTTGGGTGGGAGACTATCTTAGTCTCGACACCAGGCATGGATAAGGAAAGAGAGGATCTGAGCTCCGTGGAAAGCTGGGAAATGTCACCGATTATTTGGTAACCCGTGAGAAACGGAAATCCCACGAACATTTTATATTTTAGTGTAGTACTATTTTCGCCCGCATTTTCCGTGGGTTACTGGAAATAATGTTTATCTAACTTAGACTGTTGTCTCAGCAAAAGAGACTTGAATAAAGAGAAAAATCGAGCCAAAGCTTATACTCTTAAGCGCAGGCATCTCGTTTAAAGTGTTTAAACTGGGGAAAACTCTATTTGCATTATGAAGTGGTTCCGAATTTGTTTACTTGAAAGAATGAAAAGGAAGTATTCTTTCCAGTAAAGTTCTTTTCCTGTAAACTTCTGCACTAAGTCGGCACGTTTCTGTTATCTTAAACTTGAAGTTCGCAAACTTTCTTCATGCGTCACTGTAAATAGCGCTGAAAATCATGACGAAGTATTTAAAAACTCCGCGATGTCACGACACGTCACACTGATGCTCCCATGTCTGCTCACATGAAGTGTAAAATATTCGAACTTGAACTTTTTCATCTACTACCGATAAATTTATTCGTCTTTCCTTATGAAGTGGCCCAGATATTTTTATTTGAATATCTGGATATGTCTATTCATCTGTCGATAAATAGATACAGATTGATTTGTCTATCAAAAGATACACATCGATTGATAGATCTATCAGTAAATAGATGTCTACATGACATCACACCGAAACAGAGAATTATATTGTCTTGGTTTTAAACGATTTACTTCAAAGCAGCACATGAAAATAATGACCCAGTGATATTGGCAGGTAAATCATCAAGTTAAATTAAACATAGAACCATTGATGTGACTGGCGAAGATACTGAATGAGCAATAAATCTCATGATTGAAATTTTGTTATTACAAATGCGTGGATTTTATTTTTCAGCGACACTTTCCCCTCAATGCCTTGAGGTGAGAATAAGTTTCATAATACTTAAAAGTGCACGTTTTATCTCACGTTTTGATGTAGCAGATACATTTTTTTAAAAAAGCTGTTAAGTTTTTTATTATTTCTTTCAAATGCACACATATTTAATTTATGGTGCAAGATCAATGAACGTTTTAATTCAAGGTATTTCTAAACCGACCACCATGAACAACGCCCAGAGTTATGAGCAACCGTTCATCTTTAACTAGTATCAATGTTTCACACGTGACTCGAACCGGGCACAATCGAGCGAGTGGTCAGAAGATAGTCTCACATCGTTTTACTGACATTGAGATTTCCGATGTTTCAAAAACGTGCTTTGAGCCTTTATAACATGGAATAAAATGGCCCCGAAGCTCGAAAATTTGATTCTGTTGCACCACTAATGGAAACAAAGTGGCAGAAGCAGTTCAAAAGTTAATGAAAGCAAAGGCTTTGTGGCCACTCAGATAATGCAAATCTGCTTCAAGAAATTTGCGGCTTGAGACATGTATCATACTTAAAATAATTATGGAAGACTCTCTGTGGTTGATGGACTGTAGACGATAGCGCGAGGAGTTTTACAAACTGCCTCTATCTCAGGCTCAAAAACTAGTCAAGGCCTAAAAGAAACTTCGACAAAATCCATGTGACACCCGATTCATCAGGAGGAGAGTTACTAGGACGAAAAGTGAATATATCTGCACAATTTAAACACTTTTAATAAGTGGTTAAACCCAGGTGAACCAACGTTACTTATCCTCAGAAGTGGACGTTTCGAGCAAAATGTCTTTCTGTGCGTTTTGTGAAAGTTCGTGCCTGTGATCCACTTTCATCTTGTTCCCCATGGCCTGGCTGTTAGCTCCAAACTGTGTTTTCAGAAGCTGGACACGATATAGGGCAAACTGAAACGATGATACACTGTTTTAACATGACAACACCGAGCCTCATCTCGGATCCAGTTAAAACTTCACAAAATTGATGGAAGTAAGCTCCTGCCACATCTAGAGTACAACCCGATCTAACCTTTCTGGTTATTAGCAGTTTACATTCTGATAATCAGAAATTCCACTAATTCGAATGGCGTCGATAACTGGTGTGAAGGGGTTCTCCGTATTTAATCCGATGGCATGGTGTCTTTCCGGGATTGAGTACATTGCAAAAAAATAAGTACAAAGTAGTGAACCTAATGGTACATACAAATTTTGAAGATGACAATCCGATTTTTGGCGTAAATGTGACAAGGATGGTAAGTCAGATAATATTTGAAAACTTGAAAATTTTCATCGTCCTGGAGCGGGACACGAACCCGCGTCTCCCAGAAAACGCCTAGGTATGCTAACCACTACACCACCCAGAACGACCAAGTTTCAAGTTTCCGATCAATTTGAATTTAACCATCACAGGATTCGCTAGTCGAAGCAACCGGCATTCATGTTTAGCGAATCTGGTGGTTAGCATACCTAGGCGTTTTCTGGGAGACGCGGGTTCGAGTCCCGCTCCAGGACGATGAAAATTTTCAAGTTTTCAAATATTATCTGACTTACCATCCTTGTCACATTTACGCCAAAAATCGGATTGTCATCTTCAAAATTTGTATTATATGGCGTAATCCCGTATTTCTTCTAATGGTACATATTTTGAAGTAATAGAACTGACTGTTGTTAGAGAAGGTTCTGAATAAGTTCATTTCAACATGGGAAAATTAATACTTTGACATGAAATCAAAATACTTCAGAGTTTTTTATATTACACTGAAAAAACAAATTATTACCCACACCCACCTAATAGTGTGTGGCACTACCTTTTACACCCAGGACAGCATCCAATGGACACAATGAGGTTCCGAAACACAGGTTCAAGTATCGCTAACCAACAATGTAAGAGTGCTTGGCGTAAAGCAGGCAGAGATGTAGGTGGGGATGGTTGATCACGAACAACTCGTTCCAATATATCCCATACATTCTCGATAGGGTTTATGTCCGGTAAGTGAGGGGAAAATGCGAGTGTGGTAAGCACGCTGCTATACTCCTGGAGCCAGTCGGTCGCCAACCAGGACCGATGGTGTAGAGCGTTGTCCTGTTGAAAGATGCAAGGCTCGAGATGGTCTGCCAGGAGCTGAATAAGGCTGGAACAAATGACGGAAGACTCACGAGGTACCAAGCTACCCAGGCCGGACCACGTGAAAGCTGCATAAACATTTACACCACCTCCACCGGGCTGAAGTACCCCAACTTGGCATGCCGGGTTCATAGCTTCGTGTGCTTTATGCCGCACACGCTGCCTGCCATCGGCGTGGTACAGTGTGAAACGGGATTCTTCAGACCATATGACGCGTTTCCAATCATCCATGCTCCAGTTTCGATGGGCCTTTGCAAACTGCAGCCGAATCATGCGATGCTGTGCCGTTAACATCGGGTACCGATGTTGTCGTCGACTGCCCTAGCCAAGTTGTGCCATGTGTCGACGGATTGTCTTTGCGCATTGGCTTGTGGTTGTTCCTTCATTAAATTGTGATGAGATTTGCTGCAAACAAGCCTTCCGATTGGTCTGAACGATGCAGGCCAATCGTCGGCGTCCTCGATCATCCAATTCACTTTTACGGCCACATTTCATCCGACTGTTAGCGGTCTTGCCGGACTTCACGTACTCCTGGTACACACTTGCTGCAGTTTGTCACGGAATTCCTAACGGTTTCGCCGTTGCGTCGATTGAACATCGGGCCTTCCTGGCTCCTACGACTTGATCTCGATCAAAGTCATTTAAGTCTCGTTCTCGACCCATGCTGGCACTTTATTCCAGTGCGTACAGACACACTCTAATTATAGCCCCAACCGGTTTTCCTGCACACCGTGATTTGCAGCTGTCCTGCTGCGTTCCGTATTTTTACCGGGGTGTACCTAATAATTTGTCCTATCAGTACATGTTATGATAACGTCATGTATTATACTTATACGTAAAGATGTAGGAGAAAAATTCATTAATTATATAAATGTCGCTTCCGCTTGAGGGAAACAGCCTTACCGTCTCATAAATGCAATTTTAAAATTATGTGCACTAGATGCATGAATTTATCCTGCGCAGCACGATTCATATATACATGCTTATAGTGAATTATTGACCTAATATTTCAATATTTGAGTTTCACAAATTCAAGATAGTTTGTGCAAATCTAAAGGCGCTGGAAGTGGTAAATTTTCGAAAAATCGTGCCATTATCATTATTTGAAGAACTTGATTCGAGTAATTTGGTGTAGAAAATGCTATACCCTTCGCTTCCTACCGATAAAGTCCTATATTTGTGGTGCCACCATTTGTTTATTAGGAAGCGAAGTTGTAAGTAACTTGTCAAGTTTAAAGCTGGGGATGAAAAGCTGGCGCATGACATTGTCCTGTCGAAAATTCTCTTCGGCATGTTTTTTTGTTTTTTAAAGGTACGCGCTTACAGTATCACTTTGTACGTTCGTCGGTAGACACCATATCTATGCATCTATGAGTCCGATTTGAAAATTTCTTTCGCAATGGGAAGTTCCAAATGTGAGAGGGATGATCTTTGCTTTTCGGTCTTTTTCCGGTGCACAACTTTGCCACTAGAGGACGTAAACGTAGTGTTATGGAATACAAAATACATAGCTTGTCCCAAAGCATCTGAGAATGTTAAAAATGTGCAATACTGCGTTCAACGGCTAGTAAGAGTAATATACACAGTCGAGTCACATTATTGTGACCACCTCCTACTTTTGACGACCACAGCGCGTAGCCAATGAAAGAAGGCAAGTGTCGTGAGCTGGCTTGAAGGGTATATAAGGTGTGCTGTAGGCAGGCATTCTGGAAACATATCACTCGTTGCTGTCGTGGATAAAAGGAGAGATTTATTAGATTTGCAAAAAGGGATGATTACCGGCTTTTCGGATAAGGGGGGCAGTATTTCTGAAACACGCAGTATTTAAACTGTTCGCGTGCTGCTGTGGTTACAGTGTATTGTGATTGGAGAAATGGCGCCATTGTGAATAAGCAACGTGGAAACTGCGGTGCCACTGATGTGTGAGGTGAACGTCGGCTGAGAAGGTGCGTGAGGGCCAATCAACACGCTACAGTGTAGCAACTCACTGGCCGAATGGACCACGTGGCTATCGGAAACGTGTCCAAAACGACAGTTCAGAGAGCGCTGTTCCGTATGAGGCTCCGATGCAGGCGGATGGTAACTACACCTATGCCAATGAAGGTGCATCGGCAGAAACGGCTTACATTTTCACGGCAGTATCGGAATTGATCCTCCGCTGATTCGCAAAGGATTGCCTTCTCGGATGAGTAGCATTTTCTGCTTCATCGAACGGATGGACGTTGGCGTATAAGGCGAGAAACATCGGAGAACAAACATTCTTTAACCATTGCTGGCAGATGGTTAAAGAGTGGGAGCAACGTCATGATCTGGGGGAATATTGTCTTGACATTCCCTGGGTCTACTCATACCTGTGGAAGGCACTATGGACCGAGATCGTTTTAAATCCATCCTAGCAGACCATGAAAACCCATACATGCTGATTGTCTTCCCTGGTGAGGATGGGATCTTCCACCACGACAATGCGACGTCTCACACAGCTAGAAATGACCGAGAGGGCACGATGAAGACTTCAAAGTACTTCCATGGCCTCCTGATTTCCCAGACGTAAACCCAATTGAGCATCTGTGGGACCGCCTCGATCGTGTTGTTCGCTGTATGCATCCTCCACTATGCACACTCTAGCAGCTGTCAGATGCACTGCCGTCATCATGGCTCCACATACCTGCGAACACCTTCCAGCACCTTATTGACTCACTTCCAGCACGTCTAGCTGGTGTCCGCGCTGCACACGTCGGTTTATCTGAATATTAGCTTGTGGTCACAATAATGAGACTCGACCGTGTATATATATTGCACAAATATAAATACTACTCCGTCTAGTAGGAATAGTATTTAAATTTGTGGCTGTTTCGTGGATGTGTAGAAATGTTGTTAATGTTTTTGTAACCGATTTCATTTACAACGAATAACGCCGCTCACAATGCGTATTTAAATCATGCTAGTTTTCCCTTAAATGATGTAAGTGTATTAAGTTTTTATCTGAATGTTCATGTTTTATGAAAATTTGCTTTGAAATATTTGTCTCGTGTCGGAAAAGATTCAAAAGACGTGCTCATTACAACTGAATATTTGGTGTCGTCTGTCTTGTTTTCTGATTCTGATTATTTCTGTGGAATTATTTGTTTCCTAACGGACTCGATTCTACATATTCATTAGGGTTGTTTTTTTGTTCTCTTTTTTGCGTACTTTCGAAAGTGAAACCCTTTCCCAATTCGCAATGGAATTTAAAGCTTTTCTTTTCATGTACCTGTATGTATACACACATATAAATAGTTTGAAACAATTCATCTAAATGGATTTCACCCTTTTTTTTTAATTTTCAGATAACACAGCCCAACATTTTTTTCCTCAATTGGCTATAGAAGTTAAACCTATTCTTGGGTAAACGTGGAGCGCTGATTCCAAAAATGGCATTGGTTGTGCCGTATCAGCTCTAGTTTTGGAGATACGGAAAACCCACCTTTTGATGGGCAGAAATATAATAAATTGCATACTTTTAATTAGTGATTGTTCAGTGCGATAACCGAACATTATGAATCCCTGGCGTGTTTCGTAGTTTGACGACGATCCCGTGAAGTAAAGTTCGCCAACAACAGAAGTAGGTAGATAGCAAGTGGAATCGCATGAATGTGGACGGAGTGTGTGTTATGTTGTGCCAGGAATTAAGGTAACCGAAATAACAATAATTTCAATATATGTGAATGTAGTATGCTGATGTATCATTGTAAATACAATGTTTTTAATATAATTGTGAGAGTGTGGACACCTACACAACTTCTTCTTCTTCCAACCCTATTTATAGCCAATTGAGGCTATAGATTTCCCTCGTCTCTTTCCAAATGTTCCTGTCTTGGGCTTGTCTATTCCACAGCTTTCCTGCGGTTTTGTTTATATCATGCATCCATCTTCCTTCTGGTCTTCCCATCTACTCTTTTCTTTGTATGGTTTCCATCCTGTTACTAAGTTATTTTAGTCATCTATTATTTTCCATTCTTGTTATATGGTGAGCCCATTTCCATTTTAAATTGAGTATCTTTTCACTTATGTCTAAACATTTTAATATGGATCTTATATATGTATCCCTTATTTTATCTTGAAGTCTTATAGTTAATAGAATTCTTACCACTTTACGTTGTGTTTTTTTGCAATTTGTCTAAGATGTTTTTCTTGATAGGCCAGATTTCAGCGCCATATGTCATAATGAGTATTATACATCGATTAAAACGTTTTGCTCACCTATGCAATTACAGAATGTAAGATGACCTATTTATGCTTTCAGATTGAGTAGACCCCATAGCTTCCTCACGAAGAAGCTACTTAAATCATCTTTTGCGACATTTGTGGCAAGTACACTCTAAGACAAACTAGGAAACCGATTCTGAGTTTGTGAAGAGGTGATATCTTGGTTATTTTGATGCCTAGTTTGGAGACCAAGATAAATTGTGGGCTTCCCATATCATGTGCAAAACTAGCACGGAACATTTGCGGCAATGAACAAATAGAAAGAGGAGTTGCCTGAAATTTGGGCTACCAATGATTTGGAAGGAACCAAAAACCCATGACGCCTGCTATTTTTCTGTTGCCAACATTAAAGGCATCTATTAAAAGAATTGAAGCTAGTGGACATAACCTGACCAAGATTCATCAGGGCGAACTCCTCCACATTCAAATGAAATACCCGTTCCACCTTTCAGCCAGCTATCAGAACTCCCAGATAAAGATGAAGCACGCATGTATTATGGCATGCTAGATAACAGAAGGGTAGAACGTTACAGTGATTTTTTGGAAACTTGATCATCAAGTGCTTTACGTTTTAACAAACACGAACCGAGGGACCTCATCAGGGATCTGAACATCACAATGAAGTTTCAGAATTGCTGACCTCCAGGTTGAATGAAAACAATTTACTTCATTCAGGAACCAACATTACGTTTTATCGCAGCAGAGAAAAGGATTTGCTGCCCTTTCTTCTCTAAGGACAACAACCTTGTATTCTGCATTGATATCAGAGGCCTGCTGAGTAAAATGGTCTATCAAACTGATTTAGTAATATATATTTATTTCAACACATTTCTCAGCGAATGGGTTGAAATAGACTAATTTAGTAATATGCAGTTGTTTTAATAATATGTAATATTAAAAGCATCAATATTTATTAAAATAGCAGATTATGCGATTGAGAATCCCGAATTTTGACGGACGATCTGTTGAATCTGCATATAAGGTGGCTGTATGTATCTCCCAAACTATAGCTGATGGGGCAAAGCTGACGACACTTTTAGAATCAGCGTCCCAAAAATATCCAAGAATAAGTCTAACTTTTAAGGCACCAAAATGTGTGTTGGACAGTGTAATTAGAGCCTCCTTTTATCATTACAGGCTCAGTCTTTGAAAATTTCGCATAACTCTTGTTAAATGCTTCAAATGTAACAGCTACGTTGTTGCGATTCCTAAGGAAAACCAATAAATGCCCAGTAGAACAGCGAATATATTCTGGAAGATTTGTTAGAATATATTACCTCGTTATTCAAAATGGCTGTTACAAGCATATTCTCAGGTGTGAAACAAAATATCATTAGGTAAAAGGAAGAGGTGATGTATAACTAATGCGATCCAAATATATATATTTTTTCTTTTCCGTGAATCTTTTCCCTACTGGTTTTTTTTAGATATGGAAACAATAGATTACGAACTCAGCCAGTGACTAGGAAAGAATTATCGAGTGGCAAAGTCGACGTACATTCCTCGAATTAAGTACAGATTTAAAGTCTCGAGTCATTGCAAATGCGCTTTGATGTCTCAAGTGAATACGCCGGGAATCTCGCCATTCAACAACTAATAGCTGTGGTTTTGTCTACATACGTATTTGCATAAAGTTAGATATCGCGACTTATCTCTTGAGGGTTAGAGAGGGCTACGTGTTGTAGCTTACCGACAGCGCTGTCCTGCACCAGAAACTCCCCAGTGGTGGATTTGAATGGCGTTTAGCAAGTATGCAATGCTGTTGCGGAAGGAGATGAATGTAACGACAACTACACGTTTCCCTACTCATCCGGAGATGCAAATACGGTTGCTTGGAATTATCTCACTTGCTTCATCGTGAAACAGGAGCAGAATTTTCGTTTGTTTTCACAGACGGCTCCCAAATCCGTAAAGGCAAAATGTCTCAAGAGAAGAAAAGCAATTGTCATAAATTCCAAATGCATCTCCTTAAGTAAAATGAGATACAACGTAGATCTAAATGCCTGACAAACAATTGAGAAATTCCAGCTCAGTTATAAACAGACGTCAGACGCATGGTGATTGCTTGTAATCTCAAAAGGTGCCGAAAAGCGGTAACGACTTACTGATTAAATTCCTTACAATAAGTAAAGGTTCAGTACATACATTTCTCTGCTTCAGAGTACAAAATAGAGTTTTTGTGGTAAACATACTTTCTGTACAAATGATATACTTCCCTCTCCGCCAAAAGCATTTGAGGAAATTTCCTATGATTCACTTTTAAATTATCATATTTCTTCCGACAAAATACTCCTAGTATTTTAGGCAATAATTATTGACAAACAGAAATTATACAGTAGAACCTGAATACCACGAGCCCGTATTTAACGAACAAAACAGAAATATTTGTTTCGCATAGTAACCTTATTAATTAAAAGCTAAAAGTATCGCTCTTAAAGAACAAAATTTAATGAAATCCCCGGGTTTAACGAGGGAGAGAAAAGCTAAGATGATTACTTTTTAACAAACAAAGTAGCAAAATTTAATAACTTTCTATATTTAACGAAACAGAGGAAATCGGCTGCGGACTGTGCTAAATTTGAGAAACTGAAATTCTGCCGTAAATCTACAGTTGTAACAGCGACAGGGAATCAACGTGTTCCAGTGGGGGAATGTTGATAGAAAAGCAATGGGAAGGATTACATCAAATGTTCAGCTAGCGAGTTTGGTAAGAGACTGTTTCCGCCACTCACTGCAAGGGCCTACGCATTGAGCGTATCGCGTCGGCAGAGATGAAAGAAAACATATCACCTGCTCCCAAGTAAAAAATAGAATGGATGAGGCTCACACACATGTAACTGGACTTCTGGGCGACAACAAAAGATAAGAATACGGGGGTAATAGAATGGGAATGTCGCCGGAGGGGGGAACAGGAGATAAAAATTCCACGAATTTTGCCGATCGCTACCGCTTTTATTTCATTTGTGTCCTGTAGTTAAAGAGAGGTCAGTCTCTCGTGGTGTGGAAGCTGACTATATTTGAAAGATTAAATTAACTCACTATACTGCTAAAGTACTTCATAATTTTACCTTTCCAGCAAGTGCAATTATTAAGGATATATAGTTTTTTTAAACATATGTGTACACTAAAGAGCAATTAAATTAGATGCAGCTGGCGTTATGCAAATGTGGCGCTGTGGGCGGTCCTGTAAACGGAAACGACATAACGTAGGCAGCGATCCGACAATATAAGGAGCGATGTGACGGGAATCAGTAAGAGTCGGACCCAGTATGGGTAAGACGAAGGATCTAAGCGCATTTGATCGTGGGCAAATTGTCGGGGCCCGACGAATGGGTCACTCCATCTCGGAAGTCGTGCAGGCACTCTGATTTTCATGAGCTACTGTGTCACGGGTGCACCGTGAGTACATTGAATCCGGTAAAACCATTCCTGCAAGGGCCAACTGCCGTAGACAACAGCGTGAGGATGAGTGGGGACATCGTCGGCTACCTCGCATTGTAACAGCGGATAGACGGGCCACAGTGCAACAAATTACTCGGCAATTTAACGTTGGTGCACAAAAACGTGTAAGCAGCCACACCATCCAGAGCCATCTCCTCGCTATGGGGTACAGAAGCCATTGTCCCACGAGCGTACCGCTGCTGACCGCACATCACAGCGTGCAAATATTATCATGGGTGCGGGAACATCGCCCCTGGACCCTAGACATGTGCAAAAATGTTGCCTGGACTAATGAGTCGAGATTCACGTTGGTACATGCGGATGGAAAGATACGAGTACGGCGTAAACCACATGAAGCGATGGATCCTTCTTGCCAGCAGGGTACGTGGGCTGAAATGGGACTCCTGGTACCTGTTACATCGTCCCTCACAGGTCAACGTTACCGGGATATCCTGGACGACCATTTGCTTTCGTTTGTACGTCTTCAACTTCGCACTGGGGACCTCATCCTGCAACAAGACAATGCAGCTCCCGAATTGTATCCGAATGGTTAGATGAACACTTCACCGACGTGACCTCGCTTCCTTGGCCAGCTACGTCTCCTGACCTCAATCCCATCGAGCGCATCTGAGATGCCATCGCGAGAGATGTTCGAGGCTGTGACCCCACTCCATCAAATCTTCGTGAATTATGGGAGCTAGTTCAGGGGTCGTGGATCCTTATGGTTTCCCAACGCTTCTGGTGTCTTGTCGAGTACATGTCGAGACGAATCGCCTCCGTCATCAGGGCAAAAAGTGGTTCTACACGTTACTAGACAGGTATCTCTAATCCAATTGCTCTTCAGTGTACATTTCCCATGTTGGGAATTTTCACCCAAAGCCGGATTTAGCGAGGGTTTCCGTCGATTCTGAGATCTTCGTCATAAGCGTGTTCTACTGCATAGTGTCTATGTATTAGTAGTCCACCGTTAGCTGTAACACATGAAGAGGTGAAGAACGTCGTGGAAGCAAACCCACCGCAAATTATGTGTGAGTTCGCAGGAAAGATATGTGTGCATTATTATACACTTGCCCTTCGCGGAAGTGGGAAATGGTGGGCACCTAGATGACACACAAATTGACATCAGTCAATAAAACATGCCGTCTGTTGTTGTGCATTTCCCTTCTTGCCAGGCATAGACGGGAGGATTCTTACATCCCGTCATGGCCTCCGATGAAACATCGGTCCCCTACAACTATCGTAAGCTGTCATCACAGCGGTTTGATGCCACGGAGCCACAAAACACTCTTCAAATCCTTCCTTAGCCCCACGGAAAGCCTAGGTCTGCTTCCGGCTTGTTCCGTCATTAATTATCCGACCAGGTGAGTCAATCAGTTTGGATTGCTATTGAACTGAAATGCAGCAGATGCACAAACATCTTAGTACCAAACAGCCGCTTTTCTTCAAAATGCATGGGGTCCTTCTATTGCATGAAAATGCGAGTCCACATGTCTCCCAAAGGACAGCCCAACAAAACCACCAACTGAACTCACCTCCTCATTTTCCACTGGCATTGTTCCCATGGACATCACCTGTTCAGGCGTCTAGACCATTTCCTGGTAGAGAATACCTCCCCAAACGAACAAGCTGTGTGTCAGAATTTTACCGCTTTCTTTGCTTTCTGACTGCGGAATTTTATTCTAGTGGGAGCCACAGCCTGGAAGTGTGTCGATCCAGAGAAACACTATTTCGATTAGGAGGGTTAGTGGTTCTTATTTTATGAGAGCTTTCAAGTGGCACTTCCATTTCGATTGTTAATCTTCAACAACCCAGTATTGCCGCAGAAGGGAATATCTGTGTTTTTGTCAGTGGCAACCATAACTCAGCGGAAAATCATGGCAAGCACTACCAAAGTTGTGAAAATGTTTTCCTTGCCGTCCAAGTTGCAGTGGCTCGTTTCATGTCAAAAAATCCACAATTGGAGCTTGTCTGAAACAAAATCTACCATGACATTTCAACGAGAAATAAAGAGAGAGCTGGAATCGCATATGTGACTTTGAATGCACGTGTTAACTCTACCATTGGCTGTAGAAAAAATTCGTGTCACGAATGCATAGCAAGGAGCTCAATTCAATTTCATATTTTTTAGCACTGTTATGCTGTCAGTGGTCAAATTGTTCTCTGGCGACGAATACGCTCGAGAAGATGAGAAATAGAATTGAATGATTAACATCATAAGTCCGTCCCGCTGGTCGGGTGTTCAGAGGCATAGGCTTCTGGCTAGTTGCGCTGGGCCAGAGTTTTAGTGTCTGATGATGGTGTGTTGGTCACATGACCCAGTGGCCCAAATTAAGGACGAGCGTCTGCTTATAGTAGAGTTACTAATGGCAATCGTTTAATCCTAAAACAAAATAAAATAAAAATAATGATGTCATTATTAGCAATAGATGTGACGATTCTTTAAATCAGATTTTAAGTCTTTCTCTCTGTTATTTGAGGATTGTATCCTCTTTCACTGAGGAAGTTACCGAAGTAAATTCCGTAATGCTAGTAAGTGGAATTGCAAGACATGAAAATACACTGAAGAGACTTCGGATTAGAGATAGCAGAAATTTTACAAACACTTGGTTGCTACTCCCAAATTATGGCACGTCCGGCCGAAACTGTGTTTAAATACAGCCATCGCCCAGAGCTCTCCCAGTATGGATGGATTACAGGCATGATGGGTAAGATGTGTGATTTGGATGCCTTTGAGAGAGACACAGATTGTAGTTGCCCCCAGGATAGGCCAGGATGAGCCACTCAATGGGCCATCTGGGAAGTCGTTAGCACACTGGAATTTTCTCACGTTACAGTGTTCAGTGTTTTTCGGGAATACGAACATTCTAGTAAAAGAACAAGCTCTCAATGAATTGAAGAGACAATATCATAAATCACCATCTTGAAGAGGTGCGCCAGTCTTGAGAGTTCGTGGTGTATTTGGGCCGCACTGTTAGAACTGATAGGAGCAATACAATATTATAAATAACCACCTTGAAAAGGTGCGCCAGTCTTCTTGACTCGTCATTTCGTGGTGTATTTGGGCAGCACTGTTAGAACTGATAGGCGCAGGACAATATCACAAATCACCATCAATTTGAGCAGTTAATCAAGTCGCCATGTCAATGCAAAGACAGTGCTACGTAATTGTTAACTTCAGGAGCAGCCGGCACGCAAGAGTCCCCCTGTTAACTGCACGACACCGAGCTCAACGCCTTGCCTCCCAGCAAAAACAGTCTTGCTGGCGCAGCACAATGTTGCCGCTGCCGAACCGTCAATTAAATGTCCGGGTGGCCAACAGAAGGGCCAGCAGTTCAGGCCAACAACTGGCCAACAGTTCAGGCCAACAACTGGCCAACAGTTGGCACCCCATCAGTTGTCATATGCCACAACAAGTCCTTCAGTTATCCATCACAGGCAGTAGCTACCATAAGTGGCTCTTCAGCGGCCCTGCAAGCACGTGCCAGAAATGATGGCTAGCCTAATGTGGTCTGCTAGTGGCAGCCAGTAAACACGTGACGTAACAGGTGACTTGCCGAATTTTGTCCGCCAATCACCCAGTAGTATCCATAAAAAAAATCAAGGATAACCCGTAGTTTCCCAAAGCGACAACTTTTGTTTTCTACCCTTACGAAACTTCTAAATTATAACACTTCGCTGGGGAAATTTTCACAACAGAACGGAAGAACGCCCGTTTGGTTCTAGGTGGATACGAACTTGGGCCGTTGCCGTGGGAGCTGATCTCTCTACTAATCGGAATAATTTGCCACGCACGAGCGTGTGCTTGAAGCTGTCTGTTTCGTGCAGAATATGTAATCGAATGGTTCCCGCTTTCATTTTACAATAATGCGAGGTATTTTTCATAAATATCAGTTTCATATAATTCATAAATTTGCTTTTTCAACGTAACGACAGTTGTTTTGTTTTTTTACTTTAAGGGAACTTCATTCATTTTCAATTAGTGTACATACTTAAAGTCGCTTTCCAAAGTTTTGTACTGTCCTTGTCGTCTTGAATGGAGATTATTGAATTAATATATATTTACCCGGGTTCATGTCACATTCTGTTACATTTTAAACGTTGTATCTTTCCTTTCCTTTGTCCGAAGCTACATTTGTTTTAAAGAGGAAATATATTTTATTTTACTTCTCGTTATTTTTAGAAGCGAATTCCTCCCAGTCTTGTGTATTCACCCCACGGATGAGTACATCATATCCACATAGCGTTGTCTTTTTTTCTTTCTTTCAAATAATTAATAAATTTTGTACGGGTATAATTATTTTTCTTTTTTCCAACAAACGTTTTCTTAATGGTTTTCCAGGACATTTGTTTCAAGCGGTTTCAAATTTTTTTTGTTATTCACTCACTCCATTGCATGAATTGTTATTCATGGGAATGGAGAAAGTGTATTTCATGGCTTAGTCTGATATCTTCGTTGACGTGGAATTTCATTAGGAAATTAATTCGCCTCTCAACATATGGATTTTTTTTCTATACATCCACTAAAGTAACACGATGGCGATAGCGTCGTCTTCAACTAACTGGTACCATGAGTGGCTTCTGCGCATGCGCAGTCTCGTTGCTTCCACCTGCTGTTGGGGTTGCATTGGTTGCCTGCAAAGGGCCACTATTGGCACTTGCTTGGAGGCCCACAATTCACGGCGATGCTGCAGGGTCATGAATGGCTCGCCAACTGATAGCGCTGCCTCCAACGTACCGCTACCGGGCCGTGAACGGCAGAATTTCAGCCAGCAGTGACCCATCACTGCCAGCTGGTGGCCAGCAGTTTCCCAGCACTTGTGTTTTTGCTGGGCTGGGAAAAAGCACATCGATACTAAATCACAGAGGACTAAAAGCGATGGCCTAGGGTGATGGATCTACATTTAAACTGCACAAAGCCGACGCGACGGGAGAACCTGGCTTCAACCTCATGTAGCCATTGAGTCTTCACGCCAAGTTGGAATAGTATAAGCTGATTATGGTTCAATGTTAGTCTGGGATGTATTTAGTAGTCTGGGACCTCTATTATGCGTACAGTCGTCTTTGAATGCTCCCAAAGATGTGGGCATCCTGTATGCATAAATCCTAATGTTCATTTGCTTTTGTCTCCTCCATTTTCTTTATAAAATATTTGTTCCTTAAACTTGATGACAGATGCGCTTTTAGTACTTTCCACAGAAACTGTCATTTAAAACAACTGCATTGTCTCGAATGTAATTCTAAGAAAGGGAAATCAGCCTGGAAGTTAAAAAAAGTAATATCGCAAATGCTTTAACAATTCAATTTGTCACTGTAACACAGCGTAAGACCCTCAAAAGACGAAAAGATCATTTAGGAAGTTATCAAGTGAAACGAATCGCTGTGTATTTCGAATAATTTTGTTTTTTCCCCTTTTGAGGATTCACTCTTGCTACTCTCCGTTTTCTCATTTGAAACTCAGCATGTCAGAAAAGCAGTGTTGCCTGGCATGTCGTTTATTGTCCTCCGAGCCTACGGCAACACACTGGGTGTCCGGGGAAGAGTTGAAAAGAGAGGGAGGGGGACGATGAACAATAGTCGTTGTGTTGGCTACCTCGAACAGCGCTCGCGGAACCAGAAATTATTCGCTTCGTGCCCAGCGTGTGGAATCGATCAGACTCAGCAGTGGTGACCTGACCGCATTCTGATGCAGGGAAAGGGTAGCACCACTCGTCTTTGCAATTGGATGTCTGGCGATTTCCTTTGGACCATAAGCAACACAAGTCGATCCGTGATATTCTTTTGCTTATGGGGAACAGATCTCTGTACAAATTTTTCGCCATCCTAGGATCAGTACTAGAAGACAAAGATTAGGTCATAATGGGTCTTTCTGGGGATGACAAAAGATTTACCGCTTTGCTGAAAGGGAATAGAAATTCCCTCACGTCGAAGTACGGGAAAGGATTTTTTTTCTCTTAATATGGCATGACTGCACTTTATAGGTTTTCTCTTTAACTATGCTCTGATATAGGTTTATAGTTTTGTTCTTGGCATTTGGATTTCTATATCCAACAAACGCTTTGTAACGTACCAGGAGATGTGACGTACCTGCCAGAAGGACGCACACGACATAAAGGCAGATAGGAATCAGAACAAATGTCTGCGTAGCTCAGTTGGTAGAGCGACTTGTTCCGGAATAAGCGGCCTCGGGTTCGAATCCCGGCGTAGACCAAAAATGACGGAGAAATTTACTTCGTTATAGCTTTGTTTTCTGTCTTGGCGATATCGTCAACAACGTTCTCTGGCGTAGATGTTTTTAATACATCAACTCTTTAAGCACACACTGTTAAAATACAACATATTTTCTTTGCAAAGTGTCACAAACGTTGTTATTATTACTTTCAAACTACTTTGCTACAGCAAAGTAACTTGAAAGTAATAATAATGTATGAAATCTGAAATTATAACTGTCTGCCGAAAATACAAAATGATATTTGGCGTTGCAGTAAATCTGCGTTGTAATGAACCATTAGGAAGGTGAATCCGCGTTATAACGGATCACTTGGCGGGTGGGTATTGTTTTTCGTTATTTCCGATTATCCCTTATAACCGTGTAATGGGAGTACAATATGCGCTTTCTAGAAGAAACAGCAAATAAACGCACTTTAAGCAAGAAACCCAATAAACCCAAAAGCACACAAAATATTGTAGACGTGTTAAATAAAATGAAAATTTCATTTACATTTAATACACTGCTGGCCACCCAAAATGCAACACCAAGAAGGAAGCATCCGATTATTCTGAAATTCGCAGCATGTGTCGCCCGCGAGAGGACATGCAAACGATTAGCATTGCAGGGCATATGCAAATCATGTGCGCCCCGCACGCCACCGAGAAGCACTGTAAGAAGGGTGCATAGAAAGCGGAGTTTAAGTAGTGGAAGTGTGTTGTGCTGCCGGACCTGTGCGTGGAAAGCTTCCTGATGCCTCGTCGCAGAATACGGCAGTCATTCCAGCACGTTTCGGAGTTCGACAAAGGACGAATAGTGGCTTATCGCGACAGCGGTTTATCGTACCGAGACATCGGCGCCCGTGTGGGACGACAACCAGCCACAGTGAGGCGAGCATGGATTCGGTGGTTCAGGAGGGACGGGCGGACGGACGTAGGCAATTGCCGGAGCCGCGGCGCACCACCGGCCGAGAGGACCAGCATGTTGTGCGGCGGGCATGGACGGCTGCTGACACAGATGCACAACAATATTTGTCAGCACGTACCGTTCGACGTCGTCTGCAAGAGCTGGGACTTGTCGCACGGCACCCATTGCTCCGATTACCATTGTTTCACAACCGGCGAGTGCGGCGGCAGTGGACCGTTGAACGCCCCACCTGGACTACGGAATGGCACGACATTGTCTTCTGCGACGAATCCCGCTTCTGTCTGCAACACCAGGATGGTCGGATCCTCGTGTGGCGGCACCGCGGCCAGAGACTGCATGACGCCTTCATAATGCATCGGCATACCGGTCTGGCGTTATGGTTTGGGAAGCAATTGGATATGACACCCGCACCCTTCTGGTATGCATCGCCGGTACACTCAATAGCCACAGCATCATTTCCGACGTATTGGAGCCTGTAGTCCTCCCTTACATGCAGGACCTGCCAGCGGCCACGTTTCAACAGGACTATGCGCGCCCGTACGTAGCACGCATCGTGCAACAATTCTTCACGGCCTACCAGGTGTCACTGCTGCCGTGGCCCGCCTGTTCTCCCGATATGTCGCCCATCGGACACGTCTGGTCGCTGATCAGCAACCGAGTGGCCTGGCAAACACCACCCGTGGCTACGCCGGATGAACTGTGGCAACGTGTGGAAGCAGCCTGGACAGACATACCCCAAGCCCACATCCAAAGCCTCTTTCGTTCGATGCCGCGGCGTGTAGCGGCCGTTATTGCCAGCCATGGGGGTCACAAGAACTTTTGATGTGTGCGTGTCCCGCAAGTCGCACGGGCCTGTAAGCTCAATCGTTTCATCTTTGTATCTGTTGGTATGTTTCCAGTAAATTTGGCTTTGCTATATCGTGTACTTCTTGGTGTTGCATTTTGGGTGGCCAGGAGTGTATTTCAGGTGATCTAAATGCAAAGAGTCAATTATGGGGAAATCAGATGGATAATGACATAGGACGGGAGGTGGTTGATTTTTAAATGCCCATGGATTGTCATCGTGTAATGACATAGATTCCCCTCCGACCTTTCAAGGATCAAGGGGATCTTCGTGGATTGATGTGACTTTTATCAGTTTCAATAAAGATGTGTATTTAAAGAATTGGCGTGTTATAGATGACATTTTCTGCAGTGATCATATGGCAATCTCATTTACCATTTCGTTAGTGGTGGAGATAAATATAACAGTCAAGAGAAAAAGATATTCTACTAAAAATTTGAATTGGTGTAAATTTAATATTGAAGTCCCTAAGATAATGCGAAAAACAGAAGAGGTCTCTCTGGATGGGTTGGACTTAAATGAATTAATTTCGGAAATAACAAGGGAGGTGAGTGTAGCGGGCGAGAAATGTGTGCTTAAAAAAGAAAAGAAAAGGATGAATAAGGGATCAAATTGGTGGTGTGCAAAACTGAAAATATTAAGGACTAAAACTCGGAGACAAAGACGGAAAATGCAACAAGCGACATCAGAAAAAAGGGGGAAGGAATTGAAAATTGCAAACAAAAAGGTTGGCGCTTAATACAAAAGGGAAATTCAGAACTCAAAGAAGAACTTTTTTGACTAGATGTGTGGCACGGTGGGTGATTTGGACCCTTTTGGAATTCCGTACAAATTGGCAAAGGGTTCCTTCGTTGGTCCACTCAAGGTGTCTTCAATAAAACTTACAAAGGATGCAAATACATATACAGTGAAAGAAAAATTATAACAATTATTGGAACATCACTTCCCGTGCGATAACATCGCAAATGACAATGTTGAAGAAAGGCGTGTAAGAGATTCATGCAGAGTTCTCCCGGATACCCAGGATGAACCGGATTTTACAATAGATGAGGTGGAGGACCCAATAAATAAGTTAAAAACAGGAAAAGCGCCTGTGGATGAAAATATTCCAAATACGTGGCGACAGTTAATAAATAAATACATCGCCCTCTCCACGTTCCAGAAACACACAACAGTTTCGGTTGCTGTGTGTTTCTGGAACGTGGAGAGAGCGATGTATTTATTTATAGCGCCTGTGGATGATGGTTTCGACCTGAGTATTTTAAGAGTAATGTTTAACTTAAGCAGACAAGGGTTCACAAATATTTTGAACCAATTGCTAAAAGAGGGAAAATTTCCACATGTCTCGAAATCTTCGAACCTTGTCCTGTTTAATAAAGAAGGCAAGAGTGGAAATGATCCAGAGTCGTATCGAACAATATGCTTAATGAATGCTTGGAGTAAAATCTATGACAAACTGATTACAAATAAAGTTGTCTTCCATTTATTATCTACGGGGCGACTCTCGAAAATGCAATTTGGGTTTCTGCCAGAGAGGAGTACTGTCCTGGCGATACGATCACTGAAAGAAGATATTAATTGAAACAAATTGAATGGATAACACACGTGTGTAGTCTCGTTGGGCGTAACGGGCGCTTTTTCGGGAGTTTGGTTGCCTGCAGTGCTACAGAAATTGAGGTTATTTGATTGCTCAAGAAATTTATTCAGAGTGTTCTTTGATATGCTTTCGGAGAGAAAAGTGAAATTTTCATGGGAAGATCAACACTTACGGAGAGAATATGGAAGAGGTTATCCACAGGGATCAGTTTCTGGCTATCTGTGCTGGACGATTCTGGCTGATTCTTCATTGAAATTGGACTTCAGTGAAGGAGTGAAAACACCTCCTACTTCAACTCGCTTCACGCTTATGCAGACGACTTTCTTCTAGTGGTTTCTGCATCAGGAAGATATGTAATAGAGAGAAAAAGGTGCAAGATGATCCAGCAAAACTTGTTAGCTGGAGTTATTTCTATCGGATAGAGTTTTCTTCAAACAAGACAAAATTGATTATACACTATCAACCAGCAAGTAATTGGACTCCTGGGATAGCAAAAGAAAATGAAGTTTATTCACCTTCAATAGTTGGTGGAGCCTCCACGAGCGGCGATTACAGCTGCGACCCTCCGGGGCATACTCTCAACCAGGCGTTGTACGACGGTTAGCGGTATTTTCTTCCACTCGACTTGGAGAAGACATGTAAGTTCCTTCACCGATTTCGGACGGTGGGGCACCCCTTAAGTCGACGCTCCAACTCGTCCCAGAGGTGCTCGATAGGATTCAGGTCCGGGCTCTGCGTAGGCCAGTCCATTCGATTAACCCCATTGTCACCATACCAGGCCATGGTGGACCTCGCAACATGACAGGTGGCATTCTCATCCTGAAAGTAACATGGGACAACCCCGTAAAACTGCAACAACGTAGGAAGCGCATAGTCATGCAAAATGGTGCAGCAGGTCTCGGCGTTGAGTCTACAAGGAATTGCGACCAAGGGTCCCGTGCCATACCACGAGAAACACCCCATATCATGATTCCACCGCCGCCGAACTTCACAGTTGGCACAATACATTCCGGCAGGAGGCGTTCCCCAGCCAGACGCCAAATCCAGACGCTGCCATCTGAACGGTAGAGGGTGAACCTTGATTTGTTGCTCTAGAGAGCATGTTTCCACTGTTCAACGGTCCACTGTCAACGTTCTTTGTACCACGTTAGCCGAGCAGCGCTATTGGACTTAGTGATCAAATGTTTTTGGGTGGCAGCACGTCCATGATAACCAAGCGGATGCGCTTCCTTACGGATTATATTCATCGAAAAAACACTCCCCGATGCCTGTTGAAACTCCTCGCGGATGTGTCCCATCGATTTGGTGCGATCCTTCTGAATTTCTCTGGCCAGCGCCCGTCGGTCTCTAACTCCCAGTTTTGTGGGTCTGCCGGGTCGGGGCACATTCCGACAGTCACCTCTCATCTTCCACTTGCCAATCACGTAGACCACTGTCGATTTTGGGTACTTCAACTAGCTGGATATGTCACGTATGGATCGGCCATTTCTGTGGTACCCGACGATTACACCTTTCTCGACATTAGAGAGCTCCGAACTGCGTGGCATCTTGCATGCGGCTGGTTGCGTTGTTGTTTCCCACACAATATTTAACGGTGGCGGCCGTGACGTGTATCAGGACCGCAGATATCGTCGATTGCAGGGGAGTCCAAGTTCTTGTTGGTTGATAGTGTGTTTCCAAAGGCAGGATATATGAAAACACCTCCTAAATGCCAATTTGGAGGAATTACAATCAAATCAACAAGAGAATTGAAGTATCGTAGTGTGGTTATGGCAAAATGTTAAACAAAAATGTATTATAATTTTAAACAGATTGAATGGTATCAACATTAATGGAGAAATTAAAAAGGTAATTTGCAAGAGTGGTATAGAAGGACAATCGCCTATGCCTGCGGAGCGTGGTGGGCAGGCACAGCAAGAATGAGACGTAAGCTCTTACAGATCCAGGGAGTGACACTTTTGGGTATAACAAGATGCTTCCGAAGAGCGCCAAGATTTTTCTCTGCAAGTCCTAACTGGCTGCGAACCAGTTGACTTGGTAATAGAAAGAGAAGCAAAGATTTATGAACTTTCGCTCTGGGAACCACCAAGTGCATCACCTTCTTCAGCTGTCGAACACGAATCGTATGATTGGTCTCTACACCCGTCAAGGGAAATCAGCATTCGTTGGAAGAAGGGGAGCCCAGATTCTAATAAGTAGGGCATCTACACAGACGGCTCTTTACTAAAAAGGGGCAGTTGGAGCTGGATTTTGTGCATATTCAGATGGTCCATAAGTAATGTCTAAAAGGAGGTCGTTTGTCCAATTCGGCCTCTGTTTTTAAGGCTGAATTAATTGCAATAAAAGAAGCACTGCTCTGGATAAACTCTAACAACTACACGGATCCGGTACATATATATTCAGATTGCCTGTCAGCCCTAAGTGCACTTTCTGCATTTAGTTCAAAGAATAAAATAATAAGACAAATTAAAGAGCTGGTAGTGTCAGCTAACTGGGAAGTTTTGTTCCACTGGGTGATAGCTCATGTAGGAATTCCAGGAAATGAGAGAGCAGACGGGTTGGCAAGAGCAGCTACAGAAAAACTCAAGTGGACATACTAACAAAGTTGTCTTTGAGAAGAATTAAGGAGAATTTAACGAGACTCATGCTAAAGGAGTGGCAAAAAGGACGGGATGAATCAACGACGGGTAGACTTACATTTTCTTGTCTCCCACGAGATGTCTCAAGGACAAATATTTAAACATGGCTCTAACAAACCACGGGCCATTTCCTGAGTACTTTAAGCGTTTGATATTAAAAACTGTAAATGTGTTTGTGGATCCAGTGCAGCGGATGTCGAACATTTGATTCTTCAGTGTCCTGGATTGCAGCAAATAAGAAATCAGTTTTTGGTTGGTCTGAAGGCTGAACTTTCAATGAAGCAGGTGTTGGACAATAAATACCTGCGTGCTGGTGTCATACAGATGTTAAGGAAAATTTCATTGGGAGAAACTTAAGTTGTGAGTCTCATACAATCTGTGGTCCCGGAGTCCTCTGAGTGGGACTGCGAGAGTTTTACTGATTAATTCCCTCAGTGGGCGGTTACATTGAAAATATTTGTAATGAATTGGGGGTTTCATGTTTGGGAACTGGGTTGTTGTTTCTCTTGGGATTGTAATTAAGGTAATAATTTTGTGGTCTGCCTATGAATTTGATTTGAAGTGTGTCCTGTCTGCTATTGTTTGGCTTTTGTTTCGAATTGTGCTCGAAAGGAATGTCTGGTGATTGGTGTTAAGTATTTACATATAGGATTCTAGAGTTGTATTGTGGTAGGTTGTAGAGTGTAGTTTGGTATTAGTTGTTTGAACTGAACTTGTGTCTGTGTTCAAAATTTAATTTTAAGTGATTTTCAGTTATGAATTGTGATAAAATAGTTTGGAAATTGTTTGGTTTGGTTTTTGCACGTTAGAGTTTAATGAATGTTGCTTTGTATGATATAGCATAAAATGTTTTGTAATGAATTTTAGAAAATGTGCAATGAATTGTTATGAAATATTCGCCTTTGCGAATGGAAGGTAAAATCTACTTCACTTGTTCAGGAAGTAAATTGTTAGAGATTGTTTCTCAAATATTTAATTCTGTGCGATTGTAACTTGAAAGACGTGCCTTTTGGCGTTGTATTTTTTTGTTTGAAAAATAAAGACCATGTTTGGTCAGTTGTTCGTGTATTGACGATCTCTTGGTCAGATCAGATGAGTCTCCTATCTCCCCATGTTGAGTGGTGCCGAGGGTTCGGGCCTGTGGCTCTTCTCGGGTGGGTAGGATTGCTGTCGTAAACTTTTCAACTTTAAAAATGTGTACTTACCCTGTTGTGCCTTTAATAAGGCGGTACAGAAAATTGTCATCAGTCTTGGGATACTTAAGGCCCCACTATCCCAATACCACAATTCCTGACAGCTATCAGGTATTTGAACATCGTTGGGAACCAAGCTGATTCATTCATGGCAACTGTGTTCTCTGCTGGTAATGGCCACTACCATCAGGCTAATGCACCATGCCACACTGATTGAATCGTCAAGGAGTGGCTCGAGGAACATGCTGGTGACTTGCTGTTAATACCCTGGCCTCCAAATTCACGTGACATGAATATTATCGAAAATTTGTGGTTCGACTTGGAAAAGCGGGTTCGAGCTAAATCACCAACAACCCGAAATGTACGGGAACTTGATGACCAGCTTTTGATATTATCGTACCAGATACCCCAGGATACCTATCGCCACCTCATCGAATAGATGCTTCGTCAAGTGACCGCTATTTTGCGGGCTTAAGTGGTCCTTACGTGTCATTAGGTAGGTGGTCATACTGTAATGGCTAAGCGGTATATACGTATTTTTTTAGAAAGTGTAATGTAAATTTTTGGTGCAACCTCTCACAATTTTTTTTACATTGAAGTTGTTCCGATTCCAATTGAGTCTATATGCCTTTACTAAAATTACAAATGACCACCAGCTTCTGAAATTTGGTGAAACTATCGAAACTTTGGATCAGAGGAGAGAGATGGACCATAATGGAAGTTTTCAAAGTCGGCTTTTTGAAAACGTTGTCGCAGTATTATCCTAAGCGTACATCAGAATTTGCTTTCTCGTGTTTTGTTTTGTTTGGGGACTTCGCGATCACCGTGAGCAACTCTACGAACTATAAGCAGTTTATGGTCACTACGTTTGGGCCACTGGTTCCGGGGAAGGGAGAGAGCCATCGCCATAGGACACACACAACTTCGATGTCTCAGCGTGATTCGAAACCATTCCCATTTTGGTCGAATAGTAAGAGGCCAGAGCTTAGACCGCAGCGCCACCGGGGTTGCCAAAATATTCCGGCTAAGTAAAGTTGATGATTCCGAAAGGAGAATATAAGTGCTTAACTGCCCACTTTCCGGATAGCGATAACTACACAAACATTCATAATAAAATATTCAAAAAAAAACATTTCAATGAGCTTTATCTTGGTTACTGTGTAAAATTACTTTTGGCGTTTGTTTCTTTCATTTTAAGTAGTATAATTACTACGCTCTTTGTCAACAGAAGAAAAAAAAAACAAGCATACAGAGAAAGTCGTTCGATCCTGATTAAACTCCGTATGCAAGTACCTCAGGTCCGAATATGTAAAGTGATTCGACCAATGACTAAATAGCGGCACACCAAAGCGCATGGAAACCGCGCATCGAGGAGGATATATAAAGAACAAAGCTTGCACGCAGGGACAATTATGACAGCGGATTGCGGCTGCATTAATCTCCACGGACAGTGAGGATGCCTCGACACCGGACCTGTGCACAAGACGAGCAGTTGAGCGAGTTTGGAAGAAGGCGTGTTATTCGGCTGAGAGAAGCCGGCTGGTCAGGTCGCTGTATCGCCAGGCGTTTGGGTCAGAGCAACGCGGCAGTGAGACAATGTTGGCGCCAATGGGTCAAAGAGAACACATCTCAGCGGCAGGTGGGAAGTGGACGGCCAGGAGCAATGACAGAATGCGAGGATCGCAGTGGTGCCGTGCCCGATCAACGTTGTGTAGTGTCCCTTGGCGTCGTGTGGTTTTCAATGATGAGTTACGTTTTACACTTGACGCCGATGACCAGCATATACGTGTCTGGAGACTAGCCGGGCAGCGCACGGATCCTGCCTTTACCGCGGAATGGCACACGCCTAGAATGGCGGGAGAGGCTGTCTGGGGAGCAGTTTTCGACGATAGCCGGACACCCTAGGCAGTCCCGTGTACCACCCTCTCGTCTCAACGGTACCTAGACGACATTCTGGGTCTTGCCGTGTTGCCATTTCTCTCGCACCATCACCGAGCAGTTTTTCAACCGCATAATTCCTCTTACACATATCACGGCTCTCACAGGTCTGCCTCCGTAATAACGACACATTTCCATGGCCATCCCAACCGCCTGACCTTTCACCAATCGAACATATCTGAGACATGATGGGACGCAGCCTACGCCCATTCGGAAATGTCAGCAAACTGGCCTTCAGTTTGGGCATCATCTAGAATCATTACAGTATCCCAGAACTGTATGCCTGTATGCCATGCCGGCTAACTGCTTGTATCCTAGCCAGAGGCAGCGCTGCGACGTACTGATATGTTCTACTAGTGTAGCAGTTTTATCCGAATAAGGAGCTCATCTGCTCTGGAATTGCATTTATAACCTACATATACATTACACATATCCATTTTCACTTCGATAGGATGATTTCTTCTGGGTGGTTCGCTTTTTTGCGCTTTCCAACCGTAGGTTGAAGAAGCGTCTATGCTCCAGCTCTGTCGTCTGTCCGTCTATCCGTCCGTCCCTCTGTCCGTCCATCCACACGCACGATAACTCGCGTAAAAAATGGTTCGACAACCTGGGGACGAACCCTATTGAAAATGGACGAAACGGGGTCAAAGGTCACGACAAAGGAGCGGGATCCACTCCATTGCCCTTATGCATCATAACTTACGTAAAAATGGTTCGATGTCGCTAAAATTTCAGTATATGGTAGGGAATCACCTGGAGACGAGCCCTATTGAAAATAGACGAAATGGGGTCAAGGGTCACGACATAGAAGCACAATCCATTCAATTGCCCTTATGCGTCATAACTTGCGTAAAAATGGTTCGATTTCGATGAAAGTTTACTATGTGTTAGGGGTCGCCTGGGTACGAACCGTATTGAAAATAGACGAAATGGGGTGAAAGGTAACGACATAGGAGCGGGATCCTATCCATTGCCCTTATGCGTCATAATGTTTGTAAAAATAGTTCGATTTCGATGAAATTTTAGTATGTCTTAGGACCTGAGAACGAAACCAACTGAAAATGGGAGAAATGAGGTCAAAGGTCACGACGTAGGAATGATATCCATTCCATTGCCCTTATGCGTCATAACGTAGATAAAAATGGTTCGATTTCGATGAAATTTTAGTACGTGGTAGGTGACCGCCTGGCGACGATGCCTATTGAAAATGGGCGAAATGGGGTTAAAGGTCACGACATAGGAGCTGGATCCATTCCATTTCCCTTATGCGTCATAACTTATGTAAAAATAATTATATTGCGACAAAACTTTTGTATTTTATCCCGGAGGTACACTGAACCAGTTCTGTAGAATATCATCGAAATGGGGTCAAAGGTCAGGGTACAGGAACGATATTTATTCCACCGCAATTATCCTCGTAACTTGACTAAAAATGCTTCTATTGAGACAAAACGTTCGTATGTTGTTCTGGAGGTATACCGAACCTGCTGTGTTTAATATCATCGAAATTGAGGGAAAGGTCAGGGCACAGGATCTAGATTTCTTCCACAGGCATTATCCTCATTACTTGACTAAGAATGCTTCTATTGCGACAAAACTTTAGTATGTTGTTCTCGAGGTATACTGAACCGGCTGTATTTAATATCATCGAAATGGGATCAAAGGTCAGGGCACAGGACCGAAATTTATTCCACAGCTATTATCCTCATAACTTGAGCAATGATTTCTGGTATGCTGGAAAGCGTATCATAATCAATGCATTGCACGATTTTACTAACTTGTTTTTTTTTCTGACAAAGAGTGTATGCTTTTGTAACTAAATTTTGTTTACTGGAAGAATGCGATGCAATATCTCAAGGCTGTATAAAATATTTGTTTTCTTTTTACACACCTATTATACGAATGAGCATGAAGTCGCTAAACAAGTTGGCATTAACTTGTTTGCGTGGCAACGGTAGCAGAAAAACAAGAATAGTGTTCTAATTTCATTCGAAGAGAAAAAACATAGTCATAAAATTTATCTGTGGAACGTACTGTAGCATTTGAAATACATTGACGTCTCTTTTGAAAAACTTTAAAACACCCTTCAGTATTTCAGACACCCAGTTCAAATAACGATACCAGATCAGGAGCGTTTTAAGATCTCTTGAATAAGCTTAAGTGAAATAAATGAGGGATTTAAAGTGTCAATGCTGAAGTTCCTTGCTTCTTTGTCTTTAAATATTATTTCAAAAGACTGCAGACCAACAGGTCGCCTGCTGTTCTTTTGATGTACTTTCCCATGTCTTTCAGTAATCCGTCTTGCGACATATGAAGAGGCATTTTATGGTGTGTGTTTGAATGTCATGGAATAAAGTAGGTTTCCTAACTTTAAGAAACAGGAATAAAAGCGAGTTTAAGCTCACAACAGCGAAAGATGCAAGAAGTATTTCATGTCTGTTCCCATCGCCCCGCAGGTTATTTCAACTATGATGTTCTTAGTTTGCAAAATAAAGATTTTCCTTGACTGAAAAAATCGATCTATGAATGGATTTTTTTTGTGTGTGTGTGTGTGGGTGAGCACAAACTGGCAAACAGGTCTTTAAGATTTGTTGTGGTTCAAGGATGGTTGTGAATTCTGAAAGTATGTTCGCACACATAAGCTGGAATTCAAGAATTTGCATCGAAATATTATTAAAAGAATACGTTCGTGATACACCAACTGCCAAAGTTTTCAGCACTCACTGGGCATGCACTTTAAGAAAAAATGGGTTACAGAGTACTTTACATTTAATTGACTTCCTACATCTGATTCGTTAAGTTAGTCTTCAAAGCATTCATAAAGCGTAACTCCAGCGCTCTACACAGGATATTCACACATTTTTGCAACGTTTTTGGTAAGAAATTACATCAAATAGAAGTTCAAAACTGGCAACAGCGTGTTAGATAAACATGAAAAAAACATCTGCTGCAGCTAAATATCGTCTGCTAAGAAAATAGCGTTCACGCTGTGGATAAAAGATTGTCTTTTTGTTCTCTACGAAGAGAAATATTCGCATTCCGTAATTAAAAAATGCTGTGAAAATCATCGAATCAGAATGTGTAAATGTCCGATAAGCCATATTATTAATAATAAAGGGAAACGTTGTCAAGCATTGCCTTTAACATGTGAAAGAACACCAAATGAATATCAAAACAAACTAGTAAAATCATGCAATGCATTGATTATGATACGCTTTCCAACATACCAGAAATCATTACTCAAGTTATTACTCATGTTATAAAGATTATGGCTGAGGAACAAATTTCGCTTCTCTGTCCTGACCTTTGAACTCATTTATATTATATTCAACAGAACCGGTTCAGTATACTTCCGGAACAACATACTAAAGTTTTGACGCAATCGAAACATTTTTACGTAACTTATGATGCATAAGGGCAATGGAATAGATCCCGCTCCTATGTCTTGACCTGTTACCCGTTTTCGTACATTTTCAATAGGTTTCGTCCCCAGATTGTCCCCTACCACATACTAACATTTCTTCGAAATCGAACTATTTTTACGTACGTTATGACACATAAGAGCAATGGAATATCTCCTGACCTTTGACCCTATGTTGTCCATTTTCAACAGAGTTTGTCCCCCAGGTAGGCCCCTATTACATACTAAAATGTCATCGAAATTGAATCATTTTTACGCAAGTTATGAGGCATAAGGGCAATGGAATGGATTTCGCTCCTATGTCCTGACCTTTTACCCCATTTCGACCATTTTCAATAGGGTTCGTCCCCAGGTGAGCCCCTACCACATACTAAAATTTCATCGAAACCGAACCATTTTTACGCTTGTTATCGTGTGGACGGACAGACGGACAAAGCTGAAGCATATACGGTTCTTCATCTACGGTTGTAAAGCGTAAAAAAGGTACGTGCTTTTACGACTATTTCAAAAGTAATGTCTCTTGCCTTAAAAGAAAATCTATCGACCCAAAGAGCGATCGCAAAGTCGTTACAAATCTCTGTATCAACTGTAAACAAGTAATAAACTAAGATTTGAATCTGAAAATAAAAACCATAATGGTTATCGCCTTCTTCTTAAGCACGTGTTTGAGCGCCGAACACTGTGTAGACTTATTTGCAAAAATCACTTAGCCCTAGGCAGATGGAAATTTATTGTGACTGTTGATGTAGCATGGATCTACTTAAAGGAATGTAGCAAAAAAGATCGACTTGCTCTAGAAAAAGAGCAGAAAAAGACTTACAAACTTGGTTCAAAGAATCCAAAAAATGTTTCAGTACAGGATTTATGGTTAATTGCTGGCTTCCCGTACAATTGGAAATTAAAGTAAAGTTGAAACAAATGCTACAATCAGTTCTACGTATTACCAAAAGAATGTTTTAACTCCTGTATTTAAAGAGGAACTAACTATTCCTTTATCCATAGAGCTCTCGATGAGTAGAACACATCAGGATAAGGCTACCAGTCATACATCCGAAGCTACCCTTTATTTCTTGAAAAAACGAAAAAAAACGAGATAGGTATCAGGTCTATAATGTTTGTTCATATTCTTTCAAAGTCCCATGATGTGTCACCAATGGACTATTATGCTTTCGGACTGCTAAAAATAGCGCTTTCTAAACGCAGACCTCAGACAATAATTGGACTAAGGAAAGCAGAGAAAGAGAGCGGAATTCAATACCACTACCAATTTTAAAATCATCATCATCATCATCATTGTCAACCAATATCAATCCACTACTGGACGAAGGTCTCCCTAAGTTTTCTCTACAGCGGCCTGTCTTGTGCCAGTCTCCTCCATGTCACTCCAGCATACTTTTGAATTTTATCCACCCATCTCCCATGTGGTCTTCTTCTGGGTCTTTTCCTGTCCCTTGGAATCCAATCTAAAATTTTCGGCTGTCCACCGATGGTCTGTCCTTCTGGCAGTATGTCCAGCCCATTGCCATTTCAGGGATTTAACTCTGATCATGATGTCTTCCACTCTTGTAATTTTTCGGATCCACGAGTTCCTCTTCTTATCTCTCCTGGTTACACCAAACATGCACCACCTCTCCATGCTGCTTTGAGTTGTCTGCAGCCTTTCAATGTCTCTTTTAGTTAAGGTCCACGTCTGTGCACCATACGTAAGCACTGGAAGGATGCACTGATCAAACACTTTTCTTTTAAGACATAATGGCATATTTCTCTTGAAAATTGTGCTGTTTCTTCCAAAAGCCTTCAGGCAAGTTTTGTACGCCGAGTAATCTCTTCATCAATGTGACCTTCACTTGATATCTGCTGTCCAAGATAAACGTAAGTGTCTGTTATCTCCAGCATTTCTCCATCAATCGATAAATCTTCATTTCTTGTAAAAGCATTGAACATCCCTTTTGTCTTCTGAAAGTTCATTTCTAATCCCACTTCTTTACTCTTGTCAGCAAGAAAATACGCCCTGTTATATCTGAGTTCTAGATATAAGGTAATATCCAGATAAAGGGCTATCAGATAGAACATTTAAGAAAGAAATAATTTTATTTTAAACAATAATTATATTGCTGGAGAATACCTTTAAAAATATGTGATCCTTTTTATATGAAATTAAGCGAAATGTGCTTGTATCTCTCAGGAAGCACATATAAGACAAACACATCACGCTAATTCCCTTCATGTTGTAGACTGTCGCGAACCAAGGACTGTCAAAATTATTTCACATTTCCATTATACGAGGTCCCGCCAAAATATTTCCTTTGTGTAACGGATTTTTTCTTTAAGTGATCGATATATTCTATTTTCTGTTAGAAAGCTACAAATTAATGTTGACAAACAGATATGAATTGATATCGCATATCACTTTGGTATGCTCAAAGTATTTTTACAGAAGCTTCCGCAAACTATGCTGCAGAAGGTTTTTCAAAGTCAATAATTATGGCCAGGGAACCCGTGGGGAAGACACTTTCATCTAATTTTAAAAAGTTGGTAATTACAGAATTATGAATAAAAAAAGAAGAAAAGCGAAAAATTAAAGTCCGCGTTAGAAACTGAAACTTCCACATATTTGGAATTGCGCTTGGTTATTCGGCTCTTTAGAAAGCAATGATGAATTACATATTTCCAAAATACTTGCCCTTTCTTAGATCATATAAATACTACGTTAGGTGCAATAATGATACAATTAATAAATGATATCATCCAAACCCCTCAAAACGTCCATCACGTCCAACTAGCATTTTGAATACTTACCAAGATTCGAACGAAATATTTTTCGAACTCTTATCGAATTTTCTTACTATTTCCTTCTCACTACCGTCCCAGGTTAGCATCGCAAAATCACATGGTTTCCACTCTTTGAGTGAATCGTGAGGTTTTAAAAGTGTTTATTTTCTAATGAGAATATTTTCGTAAAATACTATTTTTTAAAATATCTGCACATTTTTATGCACCACACTCAGATTCCTTAGTTATCTTAGTTGATGTTTTCTTTTAAACGTTTTAAAATTCTCGAAAAGCCCACTTAACATTTTTTTTTTCAATAACAAGATTTAAATGCTGAACTTCTATGCCTCCCAGACATAACAAATGAACACCAAACAGAAGTCATCGCTCTTTCCACGTTAATAAGTGAGTCGCGGAAAAATTCTCATCAGCCACCACGGGGAATCGAACCCAGGTCTTTCAGTTACTTCGCCAGACATGCTACCACAGCGGCCACGAATTCTCGAGACTCACGTGAGATTAACTGCCAAACCACATAACAGGTTGCTTCATGGCCGATGATAACTTTTCCGTGACTCCCTTATTAACGTGGAAAGAGCGATGACTTCTGTTTTGTGTTTCTGATCCACGTCGAGTGAATAAAAATTTCTGCATTTTCAGATGATTTTATTAATCTTACTTTTTGCAGAGTAGTACATAGGTTTAATTGCAATTATTTTGTTAAGTCAATGCTTACACTGTATCATATAAGATGCATCAACAAGTATACTTTTTTATTTTAAATAACTGTATGATAATTTACGTGCATTATAATATTTAAATCCAGCACAAATTTTTTGGAGCAAGTAAAATTTTATTATTTATCTTCATCTCCTCGTATGAGGTTCCGAAAGAAAAGACAATACTTTTATTCAGGTCAATAGATTTGCTAATTTCATGAGCAGTAGATCAAGTCAGGAGCAGAGATAGAAACGTGTAACGTGTCAACGGGTCGATAATTTCTTGCGGGTGGAACGGGTCCGGTCAAGGTCTTCCTGACTCGATTTCGAACCGGTTTTATTTCCGTTTTATTTTTGAAAAGAAAAAAAATATTTCAGAGAAAAATGTGTACTGTGGAATTTTGTGTCAATGACGGTGCCAGAAGAGTGAAAAATGATTTGTCATACAAATATATTGACGTCTCTTTCTTTAAAGCAAAGAAGATTTCCACCGACCGACGGTATTTCCTTTGCGTTTGTTTTTAGTGTGATTGTCCGGAACAAGATACACGCAAACGCGTGCCGCCTGCTTCTCCGGTGATTAATTATTTCACACCTCGCGTGTCACATTGTAAGACTGAGAGTTACCTTTCACATCGCATCTTTTGCATTGAGAATCGAGAGCATTTCGTTTAACGTGCTAACATTCCGTTCCATTGCATGTCGTATCGAAATTAATGCCTTATTTGTTAAAATCTATGAATTTAATATTATGGAGATTGAAAAAGGCTTCAAAGCCAACGTTCTTTTTTAAAACAAAGAGGGGAAGAGTGAATGTTGGAAGCTGTTTCGTTTAATTAACAAACCAGAATATGTTAAACGGCAACACCAATTTTCACAAGCTTGTGAAGAATTGAAAGTTTCCAAAATGTGAATATTGAGTCATAAGTGTTCTTCTTTCTGAGGGGTAATGATGAAATCAACATTCACAATTTGGAAACTTTCAACTGATCAGAAGGTGGTGAAAATTGGTGCTGCTGTGAAACATTTTCTGAAGCTTGATATGTTATGAAGAAAGTAGCAAAAACTGAAATTAAACACACAACAAGTTACTGAATTCAACATTTTTGACTGTAGTACCATCAACCAAGGGCTCCCGTAAGGGGTGGTAGGGAGTGTCTCCAGCTCCGCCCCCTAGCCGTTGGTATAACCAAATTTTTGATAAATTTAAAACACTAAAATAGACGAAACCATTTTTTAAAGCATTTTGAAAATAATAAGATATTAATAATTGATTGTATCAATTATTTTTGTTGTATGTTTGTATCTTGTACATTTACAAAAATGTTTGACAGCCTTGAAGGAAGTAAGGATTTTTCTTAGCCGCCCATCCCCCTAAAAGTACTCATATGGGCGCCACTGTCATCAACATTAAGGGGAACAGCCTTAACATGACTGCGAAGGGGCTTTTTGATTCTCGAAGACGTGTTTGAAATAATGTGTAAAATAGTTAGACTATGTGAAGAACGACCGTTTTAGCCCTATCTGAAAATGAATGAATTATGTATTTCCGTAATACATTTATATGGTTTCTATGTATACCATATAACCTACGATATCCACTGTGGAGAGACTTTATATGTATATATGATTATGCATAATTATAAATTCAGTTTCGAATTTTAGTTCAAAGCAGATTTGTCCGGGTCGGGTCAAGTTATGTGGCGTTCGGTTCCTGGTCTTGTCCGCGTCGAAAAGTTTTTGACCCGTTTCTAACTCTGGTCAAGAGCTTTTAAGTTAAATTCAGTTGATATTTTATCAGTTCTTCATCCAGAACTGTAAACTTAAATTTATGAAGGAGGGAAGATTCTCAACATGATTACAGTGATACTAAACGGTAATATATCTGAAATGAAAGGTAAATTGCCGGTAAGCAAGTACAATTATTAACAACCATAATTTTAAAAAATGCAAAGGTGAATTATATTGCATAAAAAGGGAAGGCATACTCTACGATGCATAGAAGAAATATAGATACTATGAATAGGCTGGTGTCGCACGATTTGTTGAATAACGATTGGTCGACAGTAACGATTGGTCGGCAGCACGATTTGTCGACAAATCGATCAGTCGACCATAACGACTAGTCGACATAACGATCAGTCGACCATAACGACTAGTCGACTGTAACGATTGATCAACAGCACGATTGGTCGACATAACGATCAGTCGACCGTAACGACTACTCGACAGTAACGACTACTCGACAGTAACGACTGGTCCACAGCACGATTGTTAAACACAACGATTGTTCGAGATAAATATTGGTTCAGAGGATTATGGTTTACATTCGCCGCGGTACCTCTCACAACGTACTGACCTCTTAAAATTAGATTGTTTATAAATCATGAATTGTTAGAGGGGTAGGGTGAATTGATACCCCCTCCAGGTTCCTAAGAATGCTTGAAGGAGAACATCCCGGATACACTGACCGACTCTAGCTGTCCAGAATATAAAATTACTGAAGTTGGGGATGGAGTCGACATCCCCCTCCCAATCCCCGCCGTCCCTTAAACCTTTGTGTCTAGTTGCCCTAAACTCGTATGAACCCGCATGAAAATTCAGAGAAACAAAAGAGCTCCTTTCCGTCGTTAGGCACCTTGGGGAAACTTCCGCACATAATTCGGAAACTCTGAAAATTGCCCCACCGGAAAATTGCCACACATTCATGGCGTTTCTCGGACAAACGGCGATTTGTGCTCGTCCCCTTAATGAAAACCATGTGGAAATTTTCCGGTGGGACAATATTTCTGTGTGTGCCAATTTTCCGGGTTGCTGAAAGATGTGTGGCAATCTTCCGGTGGGGCAACTTACCGCCAAACTGTTTGTACTTATTCGAATTTTTTTTTCCAAGTTCCGTTGACCATTTTATGTCTACCAATGTCGACTAATCGTTATATAGACCATTCGTTACTGTCGAGCAATCGTTATGTCGATCAATCGTGCTGTCGACCAGTCGTTACTTTTGCATAACATCAACATCCATGCTTATATATATATTTGTGCTCGTCCCCTTAATGAAAACCATGTGGAAATTTTCCGGTGGGACAATTTTTCTGTGTGTGCCAATTTTCCGCGTTGCTGAAAAATGTGTGACAATCTTCCGGTGGGGCAATTTACCGCCAAACTGTTTGTACTTATTCGATTTTTTTCCCAAGTTCCGTTGACCATTTTATGTCGACCAATGTCGACTAATCCTTATATCGACCATTCGTTACTGTCGAGCAATCGTTATGTCGATCAAACGTGCTGTCGACCAATCGTTACTGTCGACTAATCATTACTGTCGATCAATCGTTTATCGACTAATAATTTCTGTCCACCAATCGTTATGCCGACCATGCGTTACTGTCGGCCAATCGTGTTTCGGGCAATCGTTATGTCGACCAAATGTTACACACCCAAATAAGTTACTTACAAAATAATTCTCTTTTCTAAACACTTTGTTATAGTGTTTTGAAATAGCTTTTTTTTGAAAGTTTCAAATCTCCTAATTCAGGAACTGATCATCACGTTTTTCAACCAGTATCGATGTTGTAGTTTTTTTCTACCTAGCAAACTGAGAAAATACTCCGAAAGTTGATAAGAAATCGAAGCCATTATAAAGCTAATGCAACCTGAATATAAATTCGCAACCGATAGCAACAATACAAATTACATAGACGAACGTGGAAAAATACAGAAATGTCATGCATCTATTTTGAATGTGTGATTGCTTTCGTGTGAGTAAATTATTCATGATGACTTATAATAAGGGCAAATTGAAATTCAGTTTGCCTTGTAAACAATTCCATTATAATTTATCTAAATTTGCTATGAGACCATTTTTCAACCTTATACAGCTAAGAATATGGCTGAAATCATAGTTGAATAACGTCCGCTTGAAACAGTATGGCCGCCCCTGTGACACAGTGGTCTAAGCGCTATCTTCTGATCATTCATCCGAGATTAGTGCGGTTCGAATCCTGTTTAAGCCTAGATGTTGTGTTTGTCTTACAGCATTGGTTTCTCCGTTCCCTGTAACCAGTTGCCCTAAATAAGGGACTAGAAAAAGGTAGGCGGCACATTTTATTTTACATAACATCAACATCCATGCTTATAGCCGATCGAGTTGCACATGATGGTCGTTGACCACCACCCCCACTTAAATAATTTGAGTGTCTTCACAGCTGGATGTTGATCTTGTGCAGCATATGTGATCTACGGGTTAAATTTAAATTTCACAAACGAGGAATATTTGCACCTAAGTTACATTATGTGTACCTTCAATGTGAAAAAATATGGTACTTTTGGTTGATAGTTTAAGGACCACCACGAGCAACTGAATGGGCTATACGCAGTCGCCCGTCTCTAATTTGGGGTCACTTGTTCCAGGGAAGGGAGACACCTAGTGCCGTAAGTCTAACACAACATCCATTCCCCACCGATTCGAACTCGAACCAACTTGAGCGAACAGTCATAAGCCAGCGTTCAGATCACTGCTTCACCGAGGCAGCAATACGGTGCTTACGCGAAAATTTGAATTCGACAAATCCCAAATCGAATTTCTGTACCATATGCTTTTCATTTGGGGATTTTACGACTACTGTGAGCGACTCTACTGGCTATAAGCAGTCCCTAAATTAGGGTATCTGGTTCCAGGGAGGGAAGAAAGCAATTGACGTAAGACAAACACAAGCTCCATGCCTGACCTGGATTTGAACTCATCTGGGATGTGCGGTCAAAGGCCGAATTTTGCACCTCTGTGCTGCCTTGGCGCTACCACATTCCAAAGCGAGGTACTTTAAATTTCTATAACATCCATTGGGCTTTCAAAAATGATTTAGAAAGTGAATAAGGTAATAAACTCTTGACGAAGAAACGAGAGACATGCGGAGTAAAGAGAACGATGATCAGTTGTGTTATTTTTTTGTTGTTTTCTTTTGTTTTAGAAAGTAATTCTTGTTAGAAGAAAGCATTGGCATAATGTTTCATTCTTATAATCTACTTCTTGAGTGTTGATAACTTAGCAGTTTAGAACAAATACACTTGTAATGCTGAAATCTTTTACGGAACATATATCGCAAAATTTTGCGTTTTATTATAATCAGTAATAATTTCTAGAGTTGGTAGAAAATTTGAAAGACCCGCAGAACGCATTTATGAAAAACTCTATATATTCTAAATGCCTTTAATTGAATCATTGCAAATTTGATTTTGTTTCTATATAATTCCAGATTACACGCACGCGCATACACATTAAAAATGCAATTTGGAAAATTAAGTGAATGAATATTACTTCCCATTTGAGTAAAAAATATCATTCCAACATCATTTCAGTTTTTCAGCAACAAACTGGTTACCAAACTGGTCTCTATGAGTGTGTGATGAAAGGAGTATTCATAAAACACTCCCAGAGACCAGTTGCGTTATGAAAGGGGTGTTCATTGTGGAAATAATTCAAACGCAGAAACCTTTACAGCCCAACAGGCGGATAATATGAGCTCCGACGAAACAACAGCCTAGGTGTCATCAGACTGCGCTTCCAGTCGTGATCTCCTTCTGCTTGAATGCCGCCGGCTGCATTACAACCCAAATGGAAAAGAGATGCGTTGAATGGAAAATCCATGGGTTCTAAAAATTAACTTGAGACGATGATTTTTCTGTGATTTGGATGTCAACGTACTGAGGGCAAACGAAAAGAGGGAAAACACACTATGATGACAGTTAATTATAAGGTGCACCTGCGCTTATCATGTGAATGACTCACTCCAAAACATAAGACAGCATATGAAAGAAATGTGTTGTATAAATCATGAAGACCAGCGAATAGGGCATCAGTTAGCTTTGATTGATGTTCGGAATGGGAACAATGAGGGATCAGAGCAAGGTTGAACGTGGAATATCAGTTGCAGCCATGAGTGCCGGTTCGAGCATCTTCCGAACGGCTGTCCACGTGGGCTTTTCACATGAAAAGCCTTCCCCGTGTCAGTGATCATGTGGATGGAAACTGTTGGCGGATCTGAGATGTCAAAGGTGACTGGAGACAATCATGGCAGTGAATAAAGGGACCTCAAAATGACAAATCACTATTGAGCTGAAACATATGGTGGCAACTACCATCTCCAAAAAAAAAATCAGTTAACGGACAATGTCGCGAATGGACAACAACTACCGAAGACCATGTCGCCAGTCCCCTTTGACCACTCATCTCCTCTCTTTTCATCCACATGATGGCCGACTGCTGAAAGTTGTAAATGAACTACCAGAAGAATGTAAATGAACTACCGAAGAGTGTAGTTCATTTGCATTCTTAAGGTCAGCATCAGATGGCAGCCTAGTCCGGTCCTCCGGTATTTCTTAGCAGGACAATGCACTGCCCCACCAGGCAACAACAATTCAGGTATGGCCCGAGGAACACTCTTCAGAGTTTTGACTGCGACTGCCCGTTTAGTCAACAATTTATTGGAGAACAACTCGCATTTTTTCAAGAATGTAAATGAACTACCGAAGAGTGTAGTTCATTTATATTCAAAGAATGTAAATGAACTACCGAAGACTATGTCACCAGTGTCCTTTGACCACTCATCTCCTCTCTTTTCATCCACATGATGGCCGACTGTACAACGTTTTTTTGCGTGTTGCATTGTTTACAGTACATCCGCGCTACAATTGGGCGTTAAATGCTGAGGAGAACGGCCAGTTTCAAGATGCCTGAAAAAGCACACCTGGCGCCAACTGTCATTCTATGTTCAATGTCGCTCAGGTAAATCATTTTTTCAAGTTTCTAGTTCTCAATGTAAAGCTAACTAATGCTCTATCCGCTGCTGTGCCTGATTTGTACAGGACAGTTACCTCACGTGTCACCTTACGTTTTGGAGCAAGGCATTTACGTGGGGTGTGTAGGTGTGCCTAATGAAATGGTATCTTGATGTGCTAAGAGTGGCTGGATCGCTATCAGTAACTCTTTGACTCTTAAAACGGCTGGAACGAAATACCTCGTCGTTAGAAAATGGGCTGATATCAGCTAGCACGAATATATTGGCTGTCTAGGATGTGGGCAGAATGCGGCTAGAATAAGTTAACATGCTCATTAAATAGTGTTGCTGTCCCCATAGTTTTGTTATTCCAAGCGGTTATTTGGGGGGGAATGATTGATACTAATACTTTCTGACCGACTGTCTGCTGAATGGTCATCTCAAGGGATAAGTGTTAAGAGAATTAAATTGGAGTGTTTCGTTGAAATCCACACAAAACTGCGAACTGTGGAGACATTGGACTTTGCATTCAGCGAAGAGAGTAACGGTGGTCAAATGAACAAAGCATGAGTCGTACATAAAAAGCCAAATAGTAGATTTCCTTCAGTGTGTGTTCCTGCATGCAATCCAAATGTAATCTTTCTCTGTTGAGTCTTGTGACCTGCAGCTTTACATAAATCGATTTGTTGAGAATTCATCGTTACGCTTAATCGTGTATTGCTTTGTATTCAATCAAAATGCTTGACGGCACGGGACATCTGGGAACTTTCTGTTGTTACGCGGTTGACTTCTCTTGCCATTTCCGTTTCCGCGTTAGGCAGGTCCCGTTTTAGACAGGTTAAATAGTATGTAATTTTCTAATTTACATTTTAAGGACAAATGAATGTTCCGTTTTAGGCAAGTTTCCGTTTTATACAGGTTCTATCTTAAACAGGTTTTACTGTGTTTCGTTGTGGAACATTTCTGTCGGGATGACTGAAAAAGATATTTTAAATTATCGGTAAAATGGTAAAGAAATCAATTAGATCACACACACACACAAACACACCTCGTTCTTAGTTTAATGAACGCAAGTAGTTATAACTGCAGTAACAGATATGATGACAATCATTTACCGTTGTTTACGTGTAGTAGTAGAACTTTGTTCAGTCCTGTTGATTACTATGTAGAGACATTTAAAAAACCGTGTTTGTACTTGATGTGAGACAAACTAAAAGTTATTTATGCCATCTAATATACATGAATTTTCCCCGAAACGTCAAAGCAGCTTCGAGTGTTGTTCAATATACATGACTTGTTAATAAGTTTTCAGTCATATGATTTAAAAATCAGCTTTTTATGTAGCATCAATTTAAATTGTGTCTTATAAAGCTTACCGTAGCATTCACAATACTTTTTTCGAATGGTACAGTCATTTTAAATATGTATTACATTCCGTAATTGGAAAAAAATACATGCCTAATTCTTCACATCTTTCTTAAAACTTCCGATAAATTAGTTATACTGGCAGTTCACGTCACTTTGAATGCTCATCTTTAATGTAAATTATAATTTTGTAACGATGAATCTTAGATTTTTATGATAAGTTGTTGTTGGTGAATTCTGTTCTACAACGCACATAATGACAGCCCTTTCTTCACATCTCTTCTCGTTTCTCTTTCCGTTCCAGCTATGTTATATATGCCATAAACGAAGTTCTGAAATTCTTACTGAATTATATATTTCGTTGTTCGGTTTTTTCTGTTAGCGTAAATATGCTACTTGTGAATTTACATTCAGGACAAGCTTTACGAAATACATTCTTTTAAATTTGAATGAGTTATATAAAGAAAAATAAAGAGACGGGTTTCCACAACATATGGTGAAGCAGCTAAAAGGAAAATAATTGAAATTTTATTGAATGAAGAATCGCATTTATATTTTTTTTAACCTGAACAATGCCAAAACCGCGGAGCAATAAAGCTGTTTTTTTTTTTTTTTTTTGCTTTTCATTTTGAATTACTTATTTTTACCAAATTGATGCGAAACTCTACAGCATTACTAAAATGATGCCCTTTCGGTTAGATTTTCCTTTCCTTGTTATCATCTGAAATTGTTTTCTCCCAATTCAAGGGTGATCAATCTTCATATGCAACTGAAACACTCAGACGCAGATGAAGATATGAAGTGGGTCATGTGTCAACGAAAGCCGAAGAAAAATCTAGGAATAAAGCATAAATAAATAAGTAACACGGCAAATTGTGTTGCAAAGTTAGAATACTCACGACGGCTCTTTTGCACCTTATAACAAAAATGTCCTGTTCTTTTTTTCTTGGTAAATAAGGATCTGTGCTCATTTTGATCAAAAGCGCAGATCTTGGTTGTGGGATCCGTAAAACAGGGAATGGTAGCATTAAGTTCAGTAATGGTCAGACAAAGAGCTTCTTTCATTGAGTCTAATGTATTGTGATGAGTAATGCACAAAGTATGAACGGATATAACCATACGCCATCCAAATAATGACGCAAAACGATGGTTGTAATCAATGAAAGCGAATTTTTAGTCTCAACTGGACTGAGAGGTTGAAAGCATTCTTTCCATTGTTGTTGCTGCCATTTTACGTTTGGGAAAGGGAAAAAAAGGAACCCCTCCTTTTTTTTTTTTTTTGTTATTTTGTTTTGGTCTTCCATAAATCTTTAGAGAAGGAGTAAGAGTCCTATGAAGAAAGGGGTTGTGGGGGTCGGAAAAGTCGTTCGTAACAAAAATCTCTTTATCGCTTGAAAAGTGTTCATTCAGAAAACCTTTTAAGCGTAAGTGCTTCCAGATTCCCGATGAATTGCTCTGAAGAAAAAGAAGGGGGAAAGAAACAGGCCACGGAAGCTTCCAGGACAAAAGAGACATTGCTGAATGACGATGCACTTTGCGGGGGAGAGGGGCGTGCTGATAAAAGAAACCGATCTATACACAGAAGCCAAATAGCACTACTTGTTGATGAATTTTGTCAGCAGTATTACCCTGTTCGGAATTTCTCTTCATCTCCTGTGGACAATGTTTCCAGTATTATTTTGTCATTATGAGGTAGGGCGACGCAGTGATTTACACTCCGTCACTTTTCGTTGTCAGCATTCCATTTGATCACCGGAGGATGCGTATCCCACCAAATGACAAACATTTCACACCATGTATCGCATCTAATTGATGGTACTTCAAGTTCAGCTTTAAGGAAAACAAGATATTTCGTTTAGAGCGTTGCTGCCTTTTAGACGGTTGGCGGGAAACTTCTATAATGGTTAACTTTTCCAACGATAAATTGCTACACCTTCTCAAATAAGGAATATGTACGCAAATTACGTTTTCTCCAAGATGTTGTCAAAGTGAAGTTTTCCTAGTAATAATAAGGGTACCTGAGATCCTAGTGACATGAAGGAGGTTATGTAGAAGCTTTCTGATCAACTAAATTACCATGTTTTCCGTCGTATAAGTCCAAACTTTTATCTTCAGAAGACCAGGCTTTGTCTTATACGCCAGCATCAACTTATCCATTGAAATTTCTCAATGAGAAAAAAATATTGTGTCTTAACTTCGGTCGTGATCCAAGCATCCGGAAAGGCAATATTACGTTCTTAATGCACTCATTGTCATAAAAATCCGCGCACCAAGAAGAAGGCAAAGGATTTAAATTAGATTTTAGTAGTGAGATGGGACATACCAAGGACAGAAGTGATTACATTATCACAGCAACAGGACGATTTCCAGCGAAAATATGGTGCACATTCCGTTCAGGGTTAGTACCCCGTCGGACCGCCTCGTACCCGGATACATGCGGTGATACAGTCCGGCTTGGATTCAAAGAGACGTCGCCGTATGTTGCCCTGGGGCAGATTGGCTCACATTTCTTGCAACTGACGCTCTAAATCACGAACACTGGGAAATGTAGAAAGCTGGCGTCCCATCTGGCCCCACACGTGCTGGATGAGCGAGAGGTCAGGCGATCTTGCAGGCGACGGAAGCGTTGAAGTATGACGTTGATAGTATTGTGAAACTCGAGCCGTGTGCGGACGGGAGTTATCTTGTTGCAAAAGGCTCCGGCCCACCCCTCTCGGAAAGGCAGCACATTTAGCCGCAGGATCTCCTGTACGTAAGGCTGAGCTCTCAACGTTTCTCAAATCACTGCGAGGGGAGTACGGCTGTCATACGCGATGGCTCTCCAGACCACCACTTCTGCAGTTCGGGACGTGTGCCGCAATACTGTGAGGTTGTGATTGTAGCCCTCATCTGAGGTCTTCCACAATCTATCACAGTGGTTGTCCGTTCCCATACAGAAGTGGGATTCGTCGCTGAACACTATACGTCGTCAGTTTGTAGCGTTCCCCGTTGCTCACCGCTGACACCACTGCAATCGAAAACGACGATGGTCCGGTGTTAATGGCAGAAAACGTAAGGACCATCAAGAGTGCAGATTCGACTCTGCCAGGCGCCTGGAAATGGTTCTGGCGGACAAAAGAGTACCTTGCCTTGTACAGCCGCCACGTGTCTCTGGATATTGGACAATGACGTCGTTGCATCTGTGAGTGCAGCTCTCACGATCGCACAGTCCTCTTTGTTGATGGTGTGTCTTGGTCGACCAGAGCCAGTCCGCCGTGTCTGGGTGCCTTCCCGTGTCCATTGCTCCAAACACGATCCCACCGTACTGTCCGAACAGCTCAAATGGCGGCCGATTCGGTGCTCCGGCCACCCTGCCTCTTTCATCCTGACGATACAGCCTCGTTCAAACTCCGCCAGTTGCTCGTACACACGTCTACGACGGCTTCTCGGCATGTTTATCGCTCGGGGATCTCACCTGACTCATACCGTGCACTTCGGCACTTGTGTGGTGTCACCTGCGAGGCGCCTTATAAGCCACGAGGATTGCGATTGCAGCGCCGGTCTTGGATGCACAGGCATGTGGAAACGCACGAAACTTTAATCATTTGCATGTCTGCCCTTCACGTAGCTATTCGCCAAGTTTCTGGTTAATCGCACGGTTTTTTCTTGGTGCGCGGATTTTTATGACAATGAGTGTACAATGTATAGGTCATTTAAAAAGCGTACAAAATATAATATCCTTTTTACCAAAGACTTGTTTGAAAGCAGCTGAAAAGGATATTTCCGTTTTACAGAAATATTAAAATCACGGGGACAGATTTGGAGTGGTAGCTGTTGTATGCTAATTGCATTCCCCTCGCGATCGCTCCAAGACGCCGTGGGTAGCATTCATCTCTGGTTTTGCAAAGCCGCCAGATCTACAACGCGTGCATCTCGCGTATCTTGCAATGAATATGCCTCGGAAACATGTTGCTGCAGCACAGTAGATTTGCTGGTGACAGTTGTGTTGACAGTCGGCTGAGCGTGTGCTTCAAGAAGCGCAATGACCAGCTGCTAGCGAAGACAGTCATTGTTCGCTCCGCCAATCTCTGAATTGTATCTCTCAACTGAATTGAAATAAAGCGTTGCTTACATTTTTCATGCTTATTTCAACTAACCTCATGTTTCCGATTGAAATAAAAAGATCCTTGGTTTCTGATTTCAACCGGACTCTGTGAGAAAGCATCGAATCGTAATTAACGCTGTGGCTAACACTCGCACTGGGCACACCTGCGTGGCCTTGGAATTTTGTTTTCCCCTACTTCTCAGACTGTTCGGTCGGAGGGAAGGAATACGGTAGCGTTAGTTCGTTAGAAAAAAATAAACATACGAAACGCAAGCTTTTTTTTTTTTTTTTATTCGAAAAGTGCGGAAGTTCCTTCAATTTCTCTTCCTTTGACACAGCACAATGTTGCCGCTGCCCAAAAGTCAATAAAATGATCCGGAGTCGCCACATGGGCCAGCAGTTCGGGCCATAGCAGCGGGCAACCAGATGGCACACCGATCAGTTGTCATACTCCAAAACAGCGTCATCAGCTATCCAACATAAGCAGTGTCTGCCATAAGCGGCCCTTAAGAGGTCCTGCAAGCGCGTGCCATAAGTGATGGGTAGGCTAATTTGGTCCGCTAGTTTCCTGACAGTGACAGGCGGCAATCGTATGACATAAAACTGATAGCTGGCTGGACAAATCTTGTCCGCCAATTTCCCAATAGTAGTAATAAAAAAAAATAATCACAGTTCCGAAAGTCACAACTCTTCTTTCTTTTCCAACGAATCTTATGTACATGACGTCACGGCTCTGGGGAAATTTCCTCAACAGGTCAGGAAAAACTGCCGGTGGATCAGGGTAGCATCAAACTCACAACAGATTGGTTACAAAACGAACGCTTTAACGGCTACTCTAGGTTTGCCACGTGCGGGCGTTTGCTGAAGGTGAGCCTCTTTCTGCGTGATGTGAAACGAAGGATTCTCTTTTTAATTTTACAATATTGCGAGATATTTTTCAGTAATATCCGTTTCATATAATACATAATAAGTTTAGTTTTTCAGCGTAACGATTTGTTTATTTACCACTTTCAACGAGTGTACCGACTTAAAGACGTTTTCCAAAGTTTTGTACTGTCCTTGTGGTCTTGAAAGTCTGCTATTTAATTAATATATTTACCCGCTCATGTCACATTCTGTTAAATTTTAAACGTTGTATCTTAATTTCCTCCACGGTCCGAAGCTATATTTGCTCTAAATAGGAAAGACATCTTATTTTACTTTTGGTTATATTTTTAGTGGCGAATTCCTTCAATCTTGTGTATTCTACCCATTGGTGATGAGTGCATTATATTCATATAGCTTTGGGTTTTTTATTTACAAATACGTGGACATTTGTAATAAAAATACCCATTTTGACCTCGTAGAATTCTTATTTTCTTTTTTTTCCAACATAGCAATCTGATAATGTCTTTCCGGACTTTTGTTTGAAGCAGTTTAGTGTGTATATTAACGAACGATTATATGCTTAGTGCATTATCCTGTTGGTACCAACAAGGCTGGCTTCCATAGTATTGCCACAGAGTTGGTGGGGCATAATTGTCGAGAATATCGAGGTAGACGTGCTTGTTAACAGGTTTGTCCATGATAACCACTAGGCCGGGACCATACCACGAAAAACACCCCCACACGACTACACTGCCAGCTCCAAACATGACCGTAGGAACAGTACACTGTGGTAAATAGCGTTCTCCCGGCTGCAGCCATACCCACACACGGCCATCAAACTGATGGATCGTGTATCTCGCTTCCTCAGTATATAAGACCCGTTTTCCATCGATCTAACGTCCACAAAAACGACGAGTAGCATTTAGAGTGTAGATGAGAAGCTTATGAGCAGCCGCACGACCACGGTAGCCCATGGAACGAAGTTCTCTGCGAATGGTAGGTGTACATTAAATTGTCTAGCGATTCTAATTATTAATAACAAACAGAATTGTACCCCGCTCTGCCCGATTATAATGTTTAAGATGCAATCTGTATGTTCTGACTTTTACTGCAGTGCACGATTGTGTTGCGAGGCCATCTCCTGAACGCCCAACTAATGAGAAATATTCGTTTCTTATGCACTCCATGTATGTCAATTTTGTTAGCAGTGCACTAATAATGTCTCTTGAAGGCATAAATAAGAAAAATATCTCAGTTATAATATCGCATAAACTACGTTGTCTTTCCATTTAGGGCTAAAAATATCTCTTTCCCCCTGCCTTTACGTTTTTCCTGTTTCCATAGCTGTAGCCGCAAATTCCCTCTTTCAGGAGTAATGTATGAAGTTGAGTTTGACAAAATCAGCTTGTATAATCAATACAGACAATTGAAGTGGAATAGGCACATCAAACAGAAGACATCGCAATTTCCACGTTTACAAGTGAGTCATGGAAGAATTCTCATTGGCAATCACAGGAAGTCGAGCCCGGGGTGTTCCATTTGCGCGCTGGACGTGCTGCCGCTGCGCCACAGCGGCCTCGAGTTCCTCCAGACTCACATACGACTAACTGCCAAGCCACTTGGCAGGTTGCGAATTTTTTCCGAAATTTTTAATTTTTCAATGATAATTTTTCCGTGACTCACTTATAAACGTGGAAAGAGCGATGACCTACTCCATGTCAATTGTCTGTATTAATTAGAAATTATGTCTTCTTTTTCATGAGAATGGAGGGGATGTGTTTCATGCCTGTTTGTATTCTCGATTATTCGTGTGTTACTGCAAGAATTTTACTACGAAATGAGTTTCTGTAAATACATGAGAGTAATTCACTATTTCTTACAGTTCATTAATTATTTATATAATTTTCCTCCGACGATAATCTTCGTCGACGCGGCATTTTATTTGAAAATTAATTCGTCCCTCTACATACGGCATTTTTTGTCTTAACACGCACTAAATGAACACGATGGCGATATAGTCGTCTTCAACTATCTGGTACCACGAGAGAGCGCACACATGTTACTTCTGCGCATGCGCATTCCTGCTGCATTCACCTCGTGTTGGGGTTGCTTTGGTTGCCAGCTACGGTCAACTTGTAGCGCTTGCTTGCAGGCCCGTAATTCACAACGATGACGCAGGACCATCGCTGGCTGACAACTGATGTCGCTGACACCAACGAATCGCTAGTGACCGGCAGATTTCAGCCAGCAGTGATTCATCACTGCCAGCTGGTGGCCAGCAGTTTCCCAACACTTTTGTTTTTTCTGTGTAACATGTAGTGCGTTTGGCCTCGTCTTTTACACAGGATCGGCTTAGCTATGAATGAAAGTCAGGAAAAGGAGGAATTTAACCCATTCGACCATATCGACTTATAAGCCGAAAAATGCGGTATTTAAATAGCAGCTTCACCCTCAAATTTGAGCTTTAGGTAAAATAGGAAATTTCATTCAGTTCGTTGTTCTCTTTCAGACGGTTGGCGGAAAACTCTTATAATGGTAAGCTCTTACACTTTCTTAAATAAGTATATGTACGCAAATTGCATTTTCGTCGATATTTTTTTCAAGGTTTATGATATTTCCTAGCGACACAGAAGGTATGTAAGATGCGAATAACATCAGAAAGGGTGTGTAGAAGCTTTCTGATTCACAAAATATTGAGACTGTTTGAATAAGAGTTACCCTTCTTGAAATTCAGCTTTTAGTGAAACAGAAAATTTCATTCAGTTCCTTACTTTCTATTAGACGGTTCGCGGAAAACTCCTGCACCTTCTCATATAAGGAAATATACACAAATTAATACTCACGGATTGTACAGTACCTCCCCCGGTAAGATAATACCGGAGGAGGAGAAAATATACATAGGATCCCCACCTCGGACTCTTGCAGTCAGCATATCTGAGCACAAATATTCCATCCGGTCTGGCCTGAAGAACGCTGCCCTTTCCAGGACTATTGCGTTTCGGAGACTTATCCAAATATGGGACCAGACCAGGTTACTTACCTCTGTTTCTAGTAGTGTTCCTCAACAATGGAGATCCTTACTTCTGAACATACCACAGGAGAATTTGGCGTTGACACTGAGTTAACAATTTTAACTTTTACTATATTTGAACTTTTCTGATGAAAACGTGTTTTTGATGCTAATGCATTTCGATTCTTCACGATGTATACATATACAGTATACCGTAGTTTCGTTCCATACAGCGTTAGGCCTGAGGAAGGGTCACGGTGACACAGAAAGATATTGCCTTTAAATTCTGTTAACAAATGTATTTAGCTGCAAATGAACTTCAATTTTACGCTTTCCAACCTTCCAACCGTAGGTTGAAGAGGCGTATATGCTCCAGCTCTGTCCAACTGTCTATCCCCCATGATAACTCGCGTAAAAATGGTTCGATTTCGATGAAATTGTAATATGTGGTAGAGGACCATCCGGGGACGAACCCCATTGAAAATGGACGAAATGAGGTCAAAAGTCACGTCACATCTATTCCATTGCCCTTATGCATCATAACGTACGTAAAAATAGTTCGATTTCGATGAAATTTTAATATGCGGTAGGGCACCACCCGGGGACAACCCCTATTGAAAATGGATGAAATGAGGTCAACGATCACGACATAGCAGCGGGATCCATTCCATCGCCCTTATGCGTCATAACTTACGTAAACATGCTTCGATTGCGACAACATTTTAGCTTGTTGTTCCGGAGGTACATTGAACCAGTTCCGTTGAATATCTTTGAAATCGGATCGAAGGTCAAAGCACAGCAGCGAGATTTTTTCCACGCCATTATCCTCATAACTTGACTACAAATGTTTCTGTTGCGACAACACTTTAGTATGTTGTTCTGGAGTTATACTGAACCAATTCTGTTGAACATAATCGAAATGGGATCAAAGGTCAGGACACAGGAGCGAGATTTATTCCACAGCTATTATCCTCATAACTTGAGTAATGATTTCTGGTATGTTGCAAAGCACATCATAATCAATGTATTGCATGATTTTACTAACTTGTTTAAATGTGGTTTGGCTAATTGTGCATTGATTGAATCGCGCATATACAGTGTTTTATTCGCCTACTATTATTTCAGCACGAATTGTTTTCTACCTCTTCTTGACACGAGAAACGATAGGTAGAAGTTTTCTGACTTTCTAAATATTGAGTTAACAATTTTAGTACTTGGTATGTGCAAGCATATAATAAAAAGATAATAACATGGGGTCAAGATATCAGCCCTGAGATATTTACAAAGCACAAAGTATATTTATATTACTGCAGATTTTTTTGGGAGTAAAGTTCGGCTCAAGCCAGTAAGCACAGGCTTGGGGGTACCGTCTCTCGGAGGCTCGCCTTTAACAACGTAACATTTATAAATTTTGAATAACGAACATATTCTCTGAAAAAAAACAACAAGAAAGATGATACCGAATTTTCGGGTGTAATAAGCAGGTCTTTTGAATCCGTTCTGATGCAAATTATATTTATCAAAACTATTCAAAGTCAATGGAACCGGTATGGAATACAATCGTATCTGACGGAAGAAAGAAGTTTTTCAATCGTGTTTTGGATCCCTCAGATATTGCTGTAAACGGAATCGTGAGCTTAAGCCCTCTGGTTGCAGACTTGTACGTTAAGAAAAACATGAATTTATATGAGAAACATTTCGCACCTTAAGCGCTCTCCAACACCGACATAATTTTTCAAATCGGACTCTTAGAAACAGAGATATCGACAGAAATAAGATGTGACTTTACGTCCCGTGGTGGGAACACCATTCATTATTTTAGGAAGAAAGTATTCTCAAAAGGATTTTCCATATGAGCGGTATCGGTCCAAGGTAAAAAAAATTAGTCGAGTATTCAGGTGCCCAGATTTTGCTACAAATACATCAGAAGCAGAAATTAACACTTATGCTCCCTGGTGACCAAACCGTTCTTTACCAAACATTAGAAATTATGTGAAAAATATTTTCCATCAGGTCTTGTATGCGATACAGGAAGAATTTTTCAAATCGGAGTTTTAGAAACAGAAATAACGCAGAAAACACCATTTGTCATTGTGCCCCCGTAGCGGAAAGTCTATGATTTACTTGAAGATTTTGAATTTATATGAACAATATTTCGCAACGGAAACACCATCCAACAAAGAAGTAAATTTTCAAATCAGAATCTTAGAAGTAGAGATATTCACAAAAATAAGATGTACATCTACGCCTCCTGGCGTAGAAACCATGCATTATTTCAGAAAGAAAATGTTCCTAAAAGGTTTGTCGACATGAGTAGTATCATCGGTCAACAAACGACTTTTTTTGCAAAAGAAATTTTAGAAGCTCATATTTTGCTGCAAATACATCAAAAGCGGAAATTAAAACTTACGTCACCTGGTGGCCAAACCATTTTTTACAAAAATTAGAATTTATGTGCAAAGGATTTCCCATCAGGAGCTGTATCCGGTGCAGAAATAATTTTTCAAATCGGAGATTTAGAAGCAGAGGTACAGGGGGAAAGCCATTTACCTATACGCCCCCTAGCGGAAAGCCTATAAATTACTTGAAAATTTTGAAATTATAGGAAAAACATGTCACTCTGAAAACACTATCCAACAAAGAAGGAATTTTTCAAATCGGACTTGTAGAAGTAGAGATGTTGACAAAAATAAGATATACACTACACCCCCTGGCGTAGAAACCATGCATTATTTTAAGAAGAAAATGTTTTTAAAAGGTTTGTCGACATGAGAGGTATCGGTCTACAAACGACGTTTTTTTCAGTCGAAAGTTCAGATGCTCATAATTTGCTGCAAATACATCAAAAGCGGAAATTAAGATTTACGCCCCCTAGCGGCCAAACAATTTTTTTACAAAAATTAGAAATTATGTGCAAACGATTTTCCATCAGGAGCTGTATCCGGTTCAGAAATAATTTTTCAAATCGGAGATTTAAAAGCAGAGATATAGGGTGAAACACAATTTATCTCTACGCCCTCAAGTGGAAAGTCTATGAAATACTTGAAATTTTCGAAATTATATGAAAAACATGTCACACTGAAATGTCTATCCAACAAAGAAGGAATTTTTCAAATCGGACTCTTAGATGTAGAGATATTGACCAAAATAAGATAGACATCTAAGCCCCCTGGCTGAGAAACTGTGGGATATTTTAAGAAGAAAATATTCGGAAAAGGTTAATCGATGTGGATGGCATCAGTCCACGGAAGAATTTTTTCAACCAATATTTTAGAAGCTCAGATTTTATGGCAAATACATCAGAAACAAAAATTAACGTTTACGCCCCCTGGTGGCCAAAGTATTTTTTACCAAAAATTTTAAATTATATGCAAAATATTTTCCATTAGGAGGTGTATTTGCTGAAGAATTTTTTTTATCAAAGCGGAGTTTTAGAAAAGAGTTATCGGGGGAAATGTAATTTACTTTTACGCCCCCTAGCGGAAAATCTATGCGTAATTTGAAAAAAGTAACTATATCTGAAATAGTACATTGTAAAAAAAAGGGGAAATAAAGGATCATCATTCGCATATTTTAAGCTTCCCAGTGCAAAAAGAATTTTTCAAATCGGACTGATAGTTGCAGAGATATTGTGGGTACAGACGGACGGACGGACAAACCGGTAACATAAGCACGATCTTTTTTTACAAAAGACGTGCTAAAAATACGAGGTTTGAACAAAGTGTCCAGACTGGTTGCATAATTTCGGAATCGTGTGACACAGCAGGAAGCAGTTTGGCACCGGCTCACCTTGAAACCTACTACGCATGGGCCATGGCGTAAATCATGTCTCCCCTTCTCTTCCGGTTTGTTTACTGCAGTGCTTTGTTCTTACGTGTGTGAAATTGTTAGTCGCATTTCCCATGTCGAAAAAATTAATCAACGAGTTTGCATCAGATTTTGTCAAAAACTAGCCGAAACTTCCAAAGACACATACGTAAAGTTACAAAAAGCCGCCCCGGTGGCAAAATGGTCTAAGGCGCTGGCCTATGATCATTCGTCCGTAAGGGGTCCGGGTTCGAATCCCGGTGAGGCATGGATGTTGTGTTTGTCTTACGGCACTGGCTCTCTCCCTTCCCTGGAACCAGTGACCCTAAATTAGGGACGGGCGACTGCTTATAGCCCATTTGAGTTGCTCACGGTGGTCGTTAAACCTCCAATCAAAAAAAAAAAAAAAAGTTACAAAAAAGCTGTGTCGAGGATTTGTATATGAGTAGTGCATGTTGAAGTCTTCAGATAGCTCACGAATAGGGATTCGGCGGGAAGCTCTCCAAATCCCTATTTGTGAGCTGTCTGCTGACTTCAACATTGGTTTCGGTTCAGTTCAGCCGATTCTTTCGGACGATTTGGTTATTAGACGTGTCTCAGCCAAATTTGTGCAAAAACTGCAGTCAGCTGAGCAAAACATGCCGGTGTTTCAGCTGCTAGTTTCCTGCTTGACTGCGCCGAAAACGACGAAAACCTTTTTAAAACTATCATAACTGGTAACGATCATAGGTTTATGGGTATAACTGGTAACAAATCATAGGTTTATGGTATGACCAGTGGTAAACCCCAAATCCACCCAGACCCAAGAAAGCACGCCAGAGCCGCTGCAATATCAAAACAATACTTTTGATGTTTTTAATCTTGAGTGAACCGTGCTTCATAAATACGCTCCGTCAGGCCGGACAATCAACAAGGAGTACTACTATTAAGTTTCGCGGCGTTTGAAGTACGCAGTTCGTCCCAAAAGGCCCGCATTGCACGAGAGCCTGCCTTTTGCAACGAAGTGCGTCCTTCCCATGACAACGCACCTGCTCACGGATCGCCACTTATGCAGCATTTCTTTGATAAGCAAAGTATTTGCACTTGTCCCACAGACACCCTATTCTCCAGATTTCGCTCCCTGCGACAGTTTCCCTTTCCCAAAAATCAAATACCACTTGAACAGAAAACGATTTCAAGATATCGAGGAGATAACAACAAAAAAAAAAAAGTGAAAAGCAGCTGAATGCTATTTTCTTATTGGGGGCTTAATGACTATCGTGAGCAACTCAGTGTGCTATAAGCAGTCGCCCGTCCCTAATTTAGGGCCACTGGTTCCAGGGAAGACAGAGAGCCAGCGCCGTAATACAAACGCAACATCCATGCATCACTGGGATTCGAACCCGGACCTATCTCAGACGAATCATCAGAAGCCATCGCTTAGACCACTGCGCCAACGGGGCTGCTACGCTATTTCAGAAAATGACTTCAAAAAGTGTTTCGAGAAGTGGAAACAGCGCTACGCTAAGAGCATGGCTTCCGTATGGTACATTTTCAAAGGAGATTAAGTTTGAAATCTGTAAGTCTTGTACTTTTTTTCCATAAATCCATTCTGGATACGTTTTGATCACACCTTGTATTCCTGGGGCTACTACAGCTTTATTTCGTTTTATAGTGGAGAAGAATAAAGTGTAGTTTTTGCCCCCAAAACAGTACTGACCAATTTATCCTACCTTCCTCTTTGGCCACCAGCTATCTTGTTTCGATACATCTGTCATCTCATCTTCGTTCCTTTTCATTAACTTCTTTTTCTGAAAAAAAAAACCAAATCAGTGGTTATTTGTCTGGAGCTCCCACCCCTCCTATAGTGTCATATTTCCCATTAAACAAAGTAAGCTGTTGTTCGAAACGTTTACGGTGGACCGGAAGTTCGCTCACTAAATATTTCAAGAAACACCTGTTTTTTCCGCATGAATAAAGTGTAGAGAGCAGTGGGAATTACTTACTTACACTGAACCTTGTTTGAAATAACCTCTGAGAACCAGGGCCGGCTGGCACCATAGGGGCAACCGGGGCCGTCTCCCCGGGCCCCGCGCCTTCAGGGGGCCCCGCAGTTTAGAAAACAAACTAATTTTCGGTAAAAAAAAGTTAACTACATTTTTTTTTTGGTAACTTTTGGGGCGCAAGGCCCTTAAAAATATATTTTTGAAGTTTTTTGTTTGTTTCCAATCTCCCCATTTTTGAACACGTTACACCCCCCCCTCCCCTGTTCGTCGTACGGGCACTGAGGTTTGCAGATTCGGAATGATTTTTGTAACCACCTTAATCTTTTCCGCATACGTGAAATAGCAAATTAAATTTCATCATTTGTGGTCCATTACTTTTATATATTCAACAATTTGTGTGAAAGCCTGATACTTAAATTTAAGGAAATAAAAAGAACAATATCCAAGTTACTTTCGGACTACACCTGTTGGCCACTTTTTCAACATTAAAAGGAATTCAAAAAAAAAAAAAAAAAAAAGGGCAACTTTCATATATGAACGCGAATAAAAGTTTGGAATGTCACTAATTTGTCAGTTACTCCACTGTGCATTAAAAATCAATCACTAAACATCATGTATCAGGGAAAAAACTATTTATACCAATTTATTTTAGAGGGATTCTCATTATATTTCCTATACAAAAATATTCGCTAAGCAGGTATCTTTTTATCATTTTGTTAATCAGCTGTTATAAGAGTCACAATGCAACCTAAACCTCTTATCCCGGAAAAGAATTTCGTAGATTTTAACTTTTCTCTCTCTCTCTCTCTTTCTCTTTCTCTCTCTTTCTCTATCCCTGTCTTTTTCTCTCTCTCCCTCTCTCTTTTCTCTCTCTCTTTCTCTATCCCTATCTTTTTCTCTCTCCCTCTCTCTCTTTCTCTCTCTCTCTCTCTCTCTCTCTCTATTTCTCTCTCTCTCTCTATCTTTTCACTCTTTCTCTCTCTCTCTCTCTTCTCTATCCCTCTCTCTTTTCACTCTATCTCTCTCTCTCTCTTCTCTATCCCTCTCTCTATCTCTCTCTGTCCCCCTCTCCCCCTTTTTTCTCTTTTTCTCTCTTCCTCTATCCCTATCTTTTTCTCTCTCTCCCTCTCTCTTTTCTCTCTCTCTTCCTTCCTGTCTCTATTTCTCTCCCCCTCTCTCTTTCTATCTCTCTCTTTTCTCTCTTTCTCTATCCCTCTCTCTATCTTTTTCTCTCTCTCTCTCCCTCTCTCACTTTCTCTCTCTATCTCTCTCTTTTCACTATCTCCCTCTCTCTCTTCTCTATCTCTCTCTTTCTCTCTTTCTCTATCCCTCTCTCTATCTTTTTCTCTCTCTCTCCCTCTCTCACTTTCTCTCTCTATCTCTCTCTTTTCACTCGCTCCCTCTCTCTCTTCTCTATCTTTCTCTCTCTCTCTCTCTCTTTTCTCTATCCCTATCTCTATATCTTCCCTGTCCCCCTCTCTCCCTTTTTCTCTTTCTCTCTCTTTCTCTATCCGTATCTTTTCTCTCTCTCTCCCTCTCTCTTTCTATCTCTCTTTTCTCTCTTTCTCTATCCCTCTCTCTATCTTTTTCTCTCTCTCCCTTTCTCTCTTTCTCTCTCTATCTCTCTGTTTTCACTCTTTCTCTCTCTCTCTCCCTTTCTCTCTTTCTCTCTCTATCTCTCTGTTTTCACTCTTTCTCTCTCTCTCTCTCTTCTCTATCTCTCTCTCTCTTCTCTATCCCTCTTTCTCTCTCTCTTTTCTCTATCCCTCTCTCTATCTCTCTCTGCCCCCTCTCTCCCTTTTTTCTCTCTCTCTCTCTTTTTCTCTATCCCTATCTTTTTCTCTCTCTCCCTCTCTCTTTTCTCTCTCTCGTCCCTCCTGTCTCTATTTCTCTCTCCCTCTCTCTTTCTATATCTCTCTTTTCTCTCTTTCTCTATCCCTCTCTCTCTTTTTCTCTCTCTCTCTCTATCTCTCTTTTTACTCTTTCTCTATCCCTCTCTCTTTCTCTTTTTTTCTCTCTTTCTCTATCCCTATCTTTTTCTCTTTTCACTCTCTCATTCTCTCTTTTCCTCTCTCTCTCTCTCTTCCCTCCTGCTTCTATTTCTCTTTCTGTCTCTCTTTTCTCTCTCTCTCTGAACTTTCAGTCCGTATTATGGTCTTTTCCTTAAGCTTCAAGCAAATACTTTTTTGAGATAATCATTTTGCCTTTACGGTAGTGTTCGTGTGTCTTCCTCACGAACGATAATTTTCAGAAACGACTTTACTAAAATATGAGATTTATTTTTTAGTGCCCACAATGAAATTTTGCCCAGGCCCCGCAAGAGCTCCATCCGGATCTGCTGAGAACAGAAGAAAGAGGAAGTGCCGATCCTTCTAGATAAATCGAGGGCACCCAATAATTGTACAAGGACGGAAGTTCCTATGCCATATTTGCTAAAGTCAATGAAAGCAGCCTTTTGTTACAAGGGTTTAGGATATTTTGTAAGCTTTTGGAATTAATTCCTTTCCGAGTAAGGAATATTTAGTGGTAAGTCTTTTTCAGTCAGCATGGAAATGTTCGAAGATGCTCTCTACGGAAGCAAGAGTAATAAGTAAGAACTGTAGAAACACTGTTCCCCGGCAATCGTTCTTTGCAGTGAAGAGTCTGTTCAGAACGTTAAGTGCTTTAATCGTTTTATTGGCTTGTGATGCAATCATGTACATTGTGACCCAGAAAGCGCCTCGAGATGGCTAAATTAGTTTCTTACTCAAGAGGCGTCGGATATTCGCTGTAACCTACGAGCTACGGGGAAAGGTTGGGACTAACACAGTGGTCTAGAAAATCAGAAGATACTTAGCACAGGTCGCCAGATGATGGTTTGAGCAGGAGCACATTATCGAGTATCCGGACAAGGGTAACGCAACAAAAGTAAACTTACGTAGAATTGAAATAAATACGAATGATGAAAAAATTAGGAAACAGAATAAGCAGCGGAAGAACTGAGAGGTTCAGATAATAATTTAGTAAGATAATTCTTCGACAACCTTGCATATAAGTTTAAGCAAAAAATAGATTAATTGAAAATACAACTTTCTCAACTGTTCCTTTACTAAAAGGTTTCTACAACGAGCTGCAACAAGGCTTAACCAGCGAAAACAAAGGGCGGTACAAATAAACGAACATATCCACTCTTACAGTTGGTCTCGTGACAGTTTGTGTCGCAAAGCACAGGGTAATCACAATGAAAGAGGAGGTGTTCAGAGCTCTCTGCAGAAATACCTATTAGACAAATATCAACAAAATTTGATACACATACTTTTCTGAGTATGGGTTTTGATTTCCGAAAAGATTGGTTCAAATATTGGTTCGCTAAGGTGAAATTCGGCATGCTGTACCCTTAATTTGCATAATACGTATGTTATCTAACGAATATGTAGACTGAATCATAGATACGGTTTTATGTGTCCTCCATCTTCATGCACTCAGAACTGAATTCGCTAAACAACACACTCGATGGCGGAATGCATCTGACCAGAGTGGAGTTGTCTCAGATGTTATAAATTCTGTCTTTTAAGACAACTAAGTTGGGAGCATTGCCTTGATAAGAAAGGCGTTTTGAGTATTTCCATAACCAAAGTCGCAGGGGTTCAGATCTGGTGATCGTTGCAGCCTTGGCATTAGAAATGATCGGCTAATCACTCTCTCATTTGAGAAAATGCTGCTGCAGTTAGGTTTGCACCTTTAATTCCATAAGAGAGGTGCACCAACTTGCATCAAGATTGTGGTGACAGTTTCTCTGCTGAAGTGTTGGAATGAAGCGATCAGGTATATTGAACATCATGACCTTTCACTGTTCGAAGGTTTGTGTAAAACGTTTTGCTACTCCTTCATACGCATACAATTCGTTAGATAACCTAGGTGATACGGAATTGTCTGTAAATTTTGTCTCTAAATTGTTTGTCTCTAAATTTTTGGAAGTGAAACTTTGTCTCTAAATTTTTGGAAGTAAAACTGGGAAGAATAGCCAAATCCATGTAAGTATGTTAATTTCGAAAGCATCATGTAAATTTTTTTCAGCAAAAGGTTCACACAGGCGGCCTAATTGGCTGTTTGAACAGATACTCAAACATGTCTAAAGCCGGCGTTTTTTGTAAGATTTTAAGCTGAGACCGAAATACACTGTCTACTAAAAAGTAATTGGACACCCCTGCAATCGACGATATATGAGGTCCGGATGCACGTCATGGCCACCGCCGTTAAATATCGTGTGGGAAACAACAACGCAACCAGTCGCATGCAAGATGCCACGCAGGTCGGAGCTCTCTGATTTCGAGAAAGTTGTAATCGTCGGGTATCACAGAAATGGCCGATCCATGCGTGACATATCCAGCGAGTTGAAGTACCCAAAATCGACAGTGGCCTACGTGATTAGCAAGTGGAAGAAGAGAGGTGACTATCGGAATGTGCCCCGACACGGAAGACCCACAAAACTGGGAGTTAGAGATCGACGGGTTCTGGCCAGAGAAATTCGGAAGAACCGCACCAAATCGATGGACCACATCCGCGAGGAGTTTCAACAGGCATCCTGGAGTGTTCTTTCGATGAATACCATCCGTAAGGAAGCCCATCTGCTCGGTTATCATGGACGTGCTGCCGCCCACAAGCCATTGATCACAAAGTCCAATAGCGCTGCTCGGCTAACGTGGTGCTACGAACGTCGACAGTGGACCGTTGAACAGTGAAAACAGGTTCTCTGGGGCGACGAATCAAGGTTCACCCTTTACCGTTCGGATGGCAGGGTCTGGGTTTGGCGTCTGCCTAGAGAACGCCTCTTGCCCGAATGTATTGTGCCAACTGTGAAGTTCGGCGCTGGTGGAATTATGCTATGGGGGTGTTTATCCTGGTATGGCACAGGACCCTTGGTCGCAATTCTTGGTAGACTCAACGCCGAGACCTAGTGCACCATTCTGGATGGCCATGCGCTTCCTACGTTGTGGCCGTTTTACGGGGTGGACCCATGTTACTTTCAGGATGACAATGCCACCGGTCATGTTGCGAGGTCCACCATGGCTTGGTATGGTGACAATGGGGTTAATCGTATGGACTGGCCTGCGAAGAGCCCAGACCTTAACCTTATCGAGAACCTCTGGGACGAGTTGGAGCGTCGACTTAAGGGGTGCCCCCACCCGTTCGAAATCGGTCAAGGAACTGACCTGTCTTCTCCAAGCCTAGTGGAAGAAACTACCGCTAGCAGTCGTACAACGGCTGGTTGAGAGTATGCCCCGAAGGGTCGTAGTTATAATCGCCGCTCGTGGAGGCTCCAGCAGCTATTGAAGGTGAATAAACTTCGTTTTCCTTTGCTATCACAGGTGGCCAATTACTTGTTGGTAGATAGTGTATTTGAAATGTAGTCACCAGAATGAGATCTACTAAAACGAACTCAATAAGTTGTTCTGAGGCATTTCCAAGCGACCCCTAATCCTTAGTCTTTGATGGAAGATTTTAAGTTACAACCTATGTATATGTATGTAAATACAGAATAAAAGCTAATAAAACGAACTTAACAGGTCATTCTTCAGGTGGTGCCTTATCAACAAACATGTTAGTCTTCATGTGTGTGTATAAAAGGCACGTAGTCCGATGGCCATGGTGTCTTGTAAATCTTGTAGACTGATCTGTTGGTTTCCTTTAACCAGCTCTCATTCAATATGTATACGTATCAAATATTGAAGACAGCTCAAAGTTTAGTTAGTCGGACAGCTTCCACATATCCCATTATTCAACTATGTTACGTGACCTTTTATGTAACTGGGAAAGCTCCTGCATATCGTTTCATGCAAATAGGAAAACTGCTCTTTGATAAAATCTCCGAATGAAATGCAATATGTGTACATTCCCTTATATGAGCAGATGTAGAGGTTTACCGGTATATCAGTTTTCCGTTGGTACGTTAATTTTTCTGTACAATGTTAAATTTTGGTATACTATGCTGGTTCTCAACAGTTCTGCATCGTTTCTTAAGTTGGTTCCACCTAAAATCTTTACCTTATGTTTCCAATGGCATTAACTTCTGTAGATATATTCTTCGCTATTAATGTATTCCCAAGGATGAAAATCTGCACATCGATAAAAATAACTTAAAATAACAGCATATCATACTAAATTATTTGCTAAAACTTAACCATAATTATATTAGAGATCATTCATTTTTCCTTGAGTAATGTTGAGATGTGCTAATAGATGGCGCTACCAGTGCATTGATGACGTCAGTGGAAAAGCAAATGTTTGATGGCTTATTTCGGAATTAGAAATCAGCAGTACCTACAGATATGTCGACATCATCAGCTAAATTATTGTCAGAACATTTAAATCTAAGTGGCTCAGATAATTTCAAAATGTCCTTACTATATCATGGATAAAACAAATATAAACTCAGATTTTGATTCCATTTCGTAAATTATTGAAAAAAATTGCATTAGTACTGCAGGTAATGCTGATTTGTAGTTCCAAAATAAACCATGAACAATTTGTTTGTCTACCGATGTCTTCAATGTACATCTCGCGCCATCTGTTAGCGGGTCACAACATTACCCATGAAAAAAATATTAATATTTAATATAACTATGGTTAAGTTTTGGCATTTATTTATTATGCGACATTAAGAATGCCATATAATTTAAAGTTATTTTTATCGACATGCAAATTTTTCAACTTTAGGAATATATTAATTTAGCAGAAAATGTCTACCAAAGTGTTTAGCATTCGAAACATACGACAGAGTTTTTAGGCGGGACAACCTTTTAGGGAATATTTTTTCCTAAAATTATGTTTCGTTGGTCACAGTTCAATTCTACCTTTGAATACTAAGACGTGCAGAACGTTGATTAAATCATTTAACAGAAAGTAGGCTGTGCCCAGAAATTGGAACCAATGCATTATGAGCATGCCAATACTTTGATTCGTTGAAGTGTATAGAAAATTATTTGAATTACTTCGAAGTTATGAATATAATCTAATTATATTATTTTATTTCCATTTTCTTTGAGTAATGGCTCATTCGATCATGATGATGGTTCCAAGTTATAATCAGAGATTTCATGAATTATCTCCTCATGAAGAGCAAATATCGGTTGCTGTTTCCATTTTAGTCTCTTTGATGAGGCCGCGCAGCGCATTAGCGTAGACCCCTCTGGTCGTGGACCCCTAGCGTGTTTATGAATTGCGAGTCCAAACTGAATCCAAATCTACTTTACCCATTCAAATTCCAAATGATTGCCGAAGCCCTTACTCAGCACATTATTCAGAATCACCTAATTCTATTTTCAGTGGTTTGTGGCACAGCGAATTGTGTGCGCGTGTAGCTAAATTGAAATGTTTCCGTTTCTGTGATTTCAGAACACTCACCATATTTGTTGAGTATCAAGAACAGAGAACCTTAGTTGCGCTTGGAGATCGTTATCGATAAGAGAATGTATACCAATAGTGATTACTGTTGTGTAGAGGCATAATTGCTTCTCTTTCCATGCATGACATATAAGACCAATGTAAACCAGGAAACTTAAACTTGGGAATATACAACAATGCGGACGATTTAAGTTAACGCTGTTCAAAAATAAACCAGATGATGCTTATTCTAAGTTATGCGCCGAATTAAATTAGCTTTAATATATTCAGAAAGAATATCGAAACTAAAATTTGGCTCGTCTGAGTAATGACCAAAATGTTTTGGTTTTTAGAAATTTGGGGTTTGTTTCTCTGAGCTTCACAGGGTGAGAGTGGTAAATATTTCATCTGTAATATCATTTTCAGATCCTAATTCGTCTTATCGTGGTTAATGTTCCTGTATGATTTGTGAATACTTTTGTGTATAGAGAGGCGTAGAAAATTAAATTAATATGTGCAACCTTATTTTGTGAAGCTCGTTTGAGTCTCGCTAATTAAAGAAAATACCCGAAATTGTTTTACTTCATTTACAAGACGCATCGCAATACCTGATGCAGAAAAGTCACAGCTCGATGGTAACCTGTTCCTGATAAAATATCCTGTAGAGCGAATTTCTTTTTTTCATGATTGAAGTTTAACGACCACCGTATGCAACTCAGTGGGCTATAAACAATCGCCCGTCCCTAATTTAGGGTTACTGGTTCAAGGGAAGGGAGAGAACCGTAAGACAAATACAGCATCCATGCCTCACAGGGATACAAACCCGGACCCATCTCGGACGAATGATGATACGTAATTCATTTGCCGCCTCGAGATTGGTTTCTACCGAAAACGTCTTTAATTGGTTTAGATTACTTATCCTATAGTGGCAGCTGATGAAGCTTCAGAAGATTTCTGCCAAACCCTGTAGTCTCATTTGAGTAGGGTAGCGTTCGGGACTTGTATGAGACATATGTAGCAAATTTTGAACAACGTTCTCCGATGTCAACTTGTCCTCCTCTTGTTTCCCGAAATTTGAGTCTCTCCTTTCAGCAGTTTCTTCTGTAAATAACTGACAGACGGACAAACCCGGTAATTTTATTAGTACAGATAAGAAAATCGGGCTTAAATTCATGAAAGAAGAAATGATGTTTGATAAAGCTCTGGATAAAACTCAGGAAACAAGGAACATGTGCCATATTGATATTCAAGAGGCAGTTGAATATCCTCAAAAGTCAATACACACAAACAAAGAAAACAGCTGCGTATACCAGAAGGGTCTCAAAATACAAGTGGTTACTCATTTTCCATATAAAAATTCGAAAAGGAAAACTGAAAAGGATGGAACAGTTAATGGGAGCAGTAGGAACCAGTTCTGTCAAAGTGCCATGGTCCGATTGTAAATTTAGAAATATTTATATCTTAACGGAAAACTATTTCGGAGCATAACTGACCTGGCCCTGCTCTACTGTAGTTTGCACCCTAAATCAGGAACGTAAGCTACTACGCCGAAGCGGAAGTCGAGAAGAGAGGAACACGTCACTTCCTGCAGTTGATCAGTAGCGCCGCGGGTTGCTAAGGTTTGGGGCGCGGGTGGCCTAGTGGTCAGCGATCGTGACTGCCATGGCGATAACCTCAGGTTTGATCCTGGGCAAGCTCGAACGTTCTAACCACTAAATACCCAGAGTGCGTCGGATGGGCACGTTGAACCATCGGACCCCGGGTACTGGCCCTCCGGTAATAAATAAATGCGTCTTCTTCTCCTTTTCTACCTCGCTTCCGTGTGACTTTCCCATCGAGCACTCTAGCCGAAATCTCCTAGCTTCCTATTTCTAAGGGTAGTTTAAGAATTGGCGTCAGACACTCATTTTATAAAATCCTCTACATATGATCTGATCTGCTAAGGTTCGTCAGATGACGTGTACTTTTTAATTGCTTCGATTAACCTTCGACCATACACACAGGTAGACTGAGAATGACGTCACAATTTCTTTCTCCAACATGAAAAGGTGTAAAACCACGTGACAGTAGGCAAAAATGTTAAAATTCCACAACTTAGCACCGATGAGAAACAATTTTATTAATCAAATAGATTGTATACATGTATGGTAACTACGTGATTCCAGTTTTCCGTTAATTTGAATTTATATTACGGTTAGTAAAGTCGACCATTCAACCTAAGTTTTCGATATTTTCAGTAAATAGTATCCTATTCGGGAGCATTGAAATCCAATTCCCAATCTAGAAATGGTGTGCCTATTTACAAAAAAAATGTATAGTCTTTGGCGATAAAAAAAAATTAATCTACATGTTTTACATTTTTCGCAAATATTTATTCAGACATTATAAAACATCTCCTGTAATGAACCGTATGTGTGCACATACATATTTTAAGTAAACTAACTCGGAATATCACAATGTCATTGCCGTATATTTCTATGAATTTAACTGTGTAAATCGGAAATTTGTAGGTTATAATACCCTAAAAATAGTGTAGCTCTGTATCATAAATTATTAGTGAGAACATCATTTTATATAAAATATCAAGAGGTAGGCCACCCCGGTGGTGCAGTGGTCTAAGCGATGGCTTCTGATCATTCGTCCAAGATGGGTCCAGGTTCCAATCCCGGTGAGTCATGGATGTTGTGTCTGTCCTACGGTACTGGATCTCTCCCTTCCCTGGAGTCAGTGGCGCTAAATTAGGTACGGGCGACTGATTTCAGCCCATTGAGTTGCTCATGGTGGTCGTTAAACCTCAAATAAAAAAGAATATATCAAGTACAAAGAAACGCACCCCATTTAAGGAAGAAAGCGAATGAAACCAACGATCTCCTTTCGACTTAACGACTCATCCTGTAACTTCGAAACGCTTGCAATTAAATTTTGATAAGTAAAAGTTTTGAACAATATATTTAAGGATGTAGTCTTAAAAGGTTTACTTAACGACTGCATTCTTAGATGTATTGTTTCTAAAAACCACACTTGTAACTTACGTGGCCTGTCAGTCCATATGATAGCATTGAAATTGGAGGGCACGTAACGTAGGCGTAAATAGGCATTTCTACACCTGGGGAAAACTACAAACTATTCGCATTATATATCTTATATGTATTACTAATTTAATAGTTAGACGATTATACATAATTATATATTCGGTACAAAACAAAACTAACGTCATATTCTAGTGTTATCTGTATTCAGGCGGCACAATCAAACAGTCACTATTTCTACTGCATTTCACAAAAGCTTTGGACTTCGGATATTTAGTGATACACCAAACGACGGACCAAATGTAGCGGGCAGTCGAGCCTTGCAGACACAGTAATGGCAAAATACCCCCAAAAGAACCTTCAACAATGCCAAACGACATCATTATATGGCAGGGTATCATGCATAGTTCATCCAAATAAAGAAAAACCGGAAGCCCGATTGCTATCGAAGAAGGTTGTGGTTCTTCTTTAGTTGGACCGACTATAATTCCACGCCTTCATTCTGAATGTTTAATTTGAGTTACCAGGTCTACCGAAACTGGAAAAACTTATCAGCAAATTCTGTAAATGGACAAATGACAAAATATGAAGTTAAAAACTGTACTGCAAACTGATACAAACGTTTCAGTTTCAACTTTTATCAGACTGCAAGCAGTGGTTTCTGCGCCCTTTCTTGAACTTATCCTGGAGGCAGCCGCTCCACCTGCCCCGCCCACGTTACGCATCTGACACGCAACCACTTCTGCCTGATATCGGGTGACATGACGAATCTCATGTTAGGACAACGGTGTCTTAGTAACAGCCATTACCAATGCGCAGTCTATCACTACCTATAACCAAACGATATAACAATCTGTATAGACTTTTTTTGTGAATCTGGCAAGATGAAGACTTGTTATGGCAATTAAAAGTTCATTTTACAGTTAGTGTCTCATTGCATTCCAGTGTGATAGGCGCCGTTATTCATAAGTTAGAAATGCAAAATTGTCGTTAATTGACGATTGATAGTTATTATATTGCCTGATCAGCTGAATCGGGTAGGTTTCTTTTCATCTAAAACCGATTATTTTATCCTTGAAGTAAAACAGCGTAGGAATTTTCTCTTAACGGACTAATAAATATAAAGGACATATTTTGAAAGTAATTACCAAATTTATAATCGGATATATAATAAAATATATTTTTCTGTTCTAAAAAATGTATAAAAGTGAAAGCTGTAAGTCTCCTATTGGTTATTAAGCTTACTACGTTATTAAGTTTTCTACTCGTAATTCCTAAATATACGTTTTCGGAATGCCACACATGCGAGAAGAATCAGCACCATAATTCCTAATTAGTCATAACAGCGATCACAAAAAGGATTCTAAAGAGAAACAGATATTACTTACAATAGGAACAGTATTTACACTGAAGATTGTTGAAAATATTCTGAGAATATTGTCAGAGTTAATTACACGCTCACAACAAAGGCAGCATGATGCCTAGTTTTAGAAGAAAAAATTCATTTCCTGCAATAAACATTTAATCAAATTTTGCACGCGAAACTAATATTTATTTAGCAAGAGTAATTAAAGATGGAATAATGTGATATTCGAAACAGAATACGAATAATCTGGAACGAGAAATGTTTACCAAACATGTTTAGACTGAAAGCAGATATTAGTAATTTCGTAAATTTTCTAATGCGGTGAGTGTCGCGTTGATAACCAAGCTTGTAAAAAATGCAAAACATTTCTCAAACATAAATTTGTGCATAAATTACAACATTTCAAACGGTGGCACATTCTTCTGCGTATTCAATCACTTCCAATAATTTGGAGTTCGAGCTGCAGAAGTTATTCTTATTATCTCTAATTATTAACATTTCGAATTCGAAAAATTCAACTTCCGACGGCCATTCAACCGTCGATGTATTCAGGTAAAAAATTTTAGATTTATTCCAATTACTAGTGTAACAATGTACGCATTTTATTTAACGAGAAATATTAATTGAATGCTTGTCATAACAAAAGCCTTTTGAAAGATACGTCATTATAATTCGTAGACAACAATGTCTCGAAATATTTAAGGTAATTAATTACCAAGACGATTGTTGAAAAGAGCCTTTCATCAATTAGGAGTTCACGATTCTCTTTTTTGTACAATCTTTCAAATTGAAGACGCGTAAATTACAATTTTGGGTCGTTTCGACAAGACACACACTCCAAATGATTGTCTCACACATTAGCAAGACTACCAAGTCGTGCGATCACTATAATACAAGTTAACATTAAAAAAAATCACAAGACTAAACTACAGTAAAACCTGTTTGAGAAGGAACCTGCCAAAAACGGAAGTTTATTTACTTATTTTTTTGTTTGGTCCCAAAAATAAAGATAGAAAACTGTGTACAATTTAACTTGTCTAAAACAGAATCTGCCTAGCCGAAACTAAAATGGCAGGAAAATTAATGAACCTTGTAAAAACGAAATGTTCTTAGATGTTTCCCGTGACGCAAAATATTTTAATTGAACAAAAAACACTACACGATAAAATGTAATGATGAATTCACTCAGAAGAAATTTCCTTGAGGTTGAAGATAATGAAACAGGGAGATTTTGCTTTTTGGTTATTTAAATAAAAACACAGTTTAGCACGTGCACTATTTGCCTTAACCACGCAGAGCGACTCATGCTTAAGTCATATGTCCAGCGCTGCCCTATTCTTTGCAGATGGCTGTTTTCTTTTACGTATTTCAACGAGACGCATCGATTTTATTCTCTAACATTTATTAATTGAGATAACCATTCATAGCCTTTGCTTTTCATGACTTCCGTTCGTTCGTTTGCCTCTTGCTGCAGCGCCTAATGAAGATATTGACGAAATTTTTGAGCGACATGAAATTTAAGAAAAATAGCAATGAAGATGACGAAATAGAGTTCAAAATAGAATCTTCATCTAGGATAAAAACACACCATCAACATTGCAAAATATTCAAGGCATGTGAGGTTTTACGCTTTTCCGTGGTAACTTTTATTTCAGTGAATGAACAGCGCATTTGGTCTCACTGAGCGACATATTATAAGACTTAATGCACATATATCATTGTTAGATTATATAAAAAATTAGAAGTTTGTGATTTTTTATTGATTAAGGTGCGTATGAACAGTAATACGTTCTTTTAAGTAATCACAACGTGTGTATAATCTGTTACAAACATGACAAAAGTTCAAATGTTTACATTTCAACGGCTTCCATGGATGCGCCTACATAAAACGGAAGCCTGCCTAAAAAGAAAAATAGTTCCAGTCTCTTAGATTACGTTCTAGAGAGGTTTCACGGTATTTGTATTCAACAATGTTTTGTATTTAACATACTGTACAGCTAACATCATTCCCACGTCAAAGAGATTGTTGTCTGTAAAATGGTCATGAAAATGAACAAAATAGAATTTGAATTTTGAGAGGCATTTGACTGCAAAACAATTTGATTGAAGACGGAAGGGCATATATGGACAGATGATTTTGAAGTACTAGATTTAGGAGAGTAGTGGCGAATTTTTTAACATGAAGCAAAGATTATCTTCAATGTTCGCAACCCAAGGAAGAGCAACTGTGATTAAGACACGGAAGACATCTCCAGCGATAGGAAATAATTAAACCTGTAAATATAAATGCGAGTAGAAGAAAAAATCGCAGTCTTTTGATCCAGAGTAATTTTCCAATTTCCGAAATATGGCTCTAATGTGCACACATAATGCTAAGGAGTGCCGTGACAATATACCTTTCGGTGGCAGAATAACACCAAAGGTATATAGGAATATACCTTTGGTGTTATTCTGCCACCGATGATGATGTTATAAAAGCTGTTGCTGAGTATTTGTAAGGGTTAATTACTTATACTACACTAGTGTCTAAAACCTAAGGACGCATTGCATTTTACCTATATAATAAAAATAATATATGCCCGAAGCAAAATGGGAACATAATTATATTGCCAGTATACAAACACATGGAAAGGCACCTTTTTTTATAAATTACGCACAAATTACATTGTAATCGATGTTTACGCAAAAGTTACAAATTTCTGAAGAACACAGTTGGAGAATGGATGTACAGCTGTAGCATTTACCGATAACCAGGCGGAGAGACATTTCAATATGGAATATGTCTACCCCGAACTACAATGCAACTCTCACAAGGTTGTAGCACGCTGAGCACCAAGTGATCCAGGAGCTTCTAAAGCAAATTGGCCCACTCCTCCCTCCGAGCACGGATGAATAATACTTGACCGGAGGGGAGTTTCGAGCACTACTGCGTCTCCCCATTGCGTCCCAGAGGTGTTCTATGGGGTAGAGGTCTGGCTCGACTCGTTTGCCCACATGTTTCCTCGTCGGAATATGTTTGACTGAATCGGTTGGAATTGTGACGGTGACGATGTTGCCAAAAGGCGTAATGATCATGTCTTAATATTTCCATTTCTAAACCCATCGGCACTTGTATAAAGTTATCTATTTTGTTATTAGCACTGAGAATGTGTCTCCAACTGTCAAAAAATGGTCGTCCTTTACGATTAGCGGTTTTTTATCACATGATTTAGAGAAGTGAAAGTAAGTCATCTTCCCATACACATAAAATTCCGTTTGCTTTTCATTGCCATGTTTATTTTCATTTGAATGTCGCACTTTTTGTGTTGAAGGTAACTATCAATAAAGAAATGCTTGATTGAAATAAAAACTATTTGCTACTAAGAATTCGTAAGTAACAAAGCGGCCTAAGTGGTCTAAGCGATGACTTCTGATCGTTCGTCCAAAAGGAGTCCGGGTTCGAATCCCGGTGGAGCATGGATGTTGTGTTTGTCTTACGGCGTTGGTTCTTTCCCTTCCCTGGAACCAGTGACCCTAAATTTGGGACGGGCGACTGCTTATAGCCCATTTAGTTGCTCACGCTGGCCGATCGCAAATTGCATCTATTACAAAAATGTGTAGAAATTTTGCACACACCCATTAGTAAATGTTTACATCGGCATCGTTATAATATTTCCTTTCTGACAGGATTATAATTACAAATATCAATTATGGACAGTTGTTTTCGATTTTTTTTTCTGATAGGGCGTTTAACGACCACCCTGAGCATTTCAGTGGGCTATAAGCAGTCGTCCGTTTTTAATTTAGGGCCGCTAGCTCCAGTGGTGGGGGAGAGCCAGCGCCGTAAGACAAACAAAATTTCCATGCCTCACCGGGATTCGAACTCGGACCCATCATCAGAAGCCATCGCTTAGACCACGGCGCCACCGGGACAGATCGTTTAGAATACCGAAGTCACGCAAAGCTATAAGATACGAATACGTGGCTAGCTTGAATCAAACGCATAAAAACTTGTGAGAGAGAGAAAGAGAGAGAGAGAGACAAAAGTATGAAAAATATTGGGCATAATTTATACGACACAAAACTCACTTAATGTATTTCCTAACCTCTAATTCACTGTAACTATTAAAGTAAGCTGAAAATTTGTTTTATAACAGTACGCCTTTATGTATTTTCGTTAAGTAATGTACATTGACAGTGGTCAGTGGTTATCGCATGACAGAGAAACAGCGACAACATTGTCGAAATGTTTGTTATTGGGAGTTTTCAGTAAACATTCTAATACGTATTTCAGGAAATTGCCCCTTTAAAAATCTGAAAATGTGTCATGTGCTTTTCCTTTTCACAATTATTTCTGGTGTCTCTCTCTTCCTTTGAGCAGCTCAAATTTTACCCTCATTAAAATCAATTTTAATATGGTCGCATACCATATAAACAAAACTAAACACTTCCTCGAAGTAAGGAGATCTTGCATTTCGTAGAGTGAACTTCTCCGAAAACGCAAAGAAATGGAGAGCTCACAGCCTTCAAAATGCCATTTGGAACATTAACAGTATGCAGTGCCAGTAAGCTATATCACCGAGACCACCATCCCAATTGGTAGGCCGTTAGTTCCAGAATAAGATTCTGAGGAGAATAAATTGCAATAATAAGTAAGTTCTATTCACGTAATGGAAGATTCAGTCATCTCTTACGTAAAAAAAGATATAGCGTTTTATTCATTAAAATTATATTTTTTACTTCGTCCGGAAAATGTTGAACAACAAAGGAATTTTATTTATCCTTAACAGAAACTCTTTCACATTTTACTGCAAAGAAATATTTTTCTGATTGATTTTTCAGTTCGTCAAAAGTCTATCTATTTGGTGTGAAAACCTTTGAAGCAAAAAAGAAAATGCAGTTATTCTTTGTAGCCACGTTTTATTCTCTCCAACTAGATTTTTTCAATGTGCAGCTCAAACTAATAATTCAAGATGACAAGTTTTACCCCTGACAAATGCTGCAGCATCCAATTCGGCATATTTTAAAGAGTAAAACTTGCTGACTACCACCACAACATTAATTGAAGTTATGCCTCACCACCAGCAAGGCCGATCGACGGGGGGCAATGATATTCAGGCGCCGAAAAGACTGGAAGGATGTTGATGATAAAGTTAAAAATACGTCACGGGAAGTAATTTCTCCTTCTCTAACCAGGACTTGATGGGAAATATCATTTTGTATATTTCCTCTTTCTCAAGGCAATGAATGACTCTGGACGCCGGTCATTTCAATAAGCGATTACTCAGCATACGATTTTTACGTACAACATGCTCTGGTTAAATATGCTTTACCATTTAGCTTACTATAAGGAAATACGTGTTTTAAAGTAATTAGTCGCCCCGGTGGCGCAGCGGTCTAAACGCTGGCTTATGAACATACGTCCGAGAAGGGTCAGTGTTCGAATCCCGGTGAGGCATGAATGTTGTGTTTTTCGTACAACACTGGAGCTCTCCCTTCCCTGGAACCAGTAACCCTAAATTGGAGGTGGGTGACTGCTTATAGCGCATTGAGGTGGTCATTAAACCTTCAATAAAAAAAAAAGTAATTAACGCCCATTTTGGAAATGAATTTATTTGCACTTCTAAACAGTTTAGCTCACTGATTCTTCTATCATAAAATAAGTACTCCATAAGCCATCTGAAGCAGAAACACAGCATCATTGGGTATTTTAAAAATTAAAAATAATAAAATGCTATAGTTTTCATAAAACCCGCCACTTAATGTTTTGCAACTCATATTACAATTTTGCTAAGAATCGCGCTCAGCGTATGCTTGAAAAATATCTGTAAGAAGGTAATTACACGAATAGTTAAATAATATAAAAACACATATACCGAAGAGCCAAAACATTATGACCACCTGCTTAATATGATGATAATACAGGAAGTGCCGCCAGAACAGTTCTTACCCAGCAACGCTACAAGATTTCTAAAGATGTGTTTTGTTATCTTTTACCAATACGTTACCAACACGTCCTTTAACTCTTGTAAGCTACGTAGTTAATAACCGCACAACGGATTTACTGTTCCAACAGAAACCACATATGCTCGAATGGATTGATGTCTGGGAAATTCGGAGGCCCTGGCAATACCTGGAAGTCATCTTGATGTTTCGCGAACACTTTTCGAACAATCAGAGGACTGTGACATGGCACATTATCCTGCGAAAACGGCACTGTTAGAGGGGAATACTGTGAAAGAATGTTCTTGGTGTGCAATGACGTGTAGTTAGCAGACGACAAAGTTTCAGTGCACATGAATGACTGAACCTAGGGTTCCGCAGCAGAACGTTGCCCAAACCATCATATTTCATCTACCAGCTTTTCGACTTACGGTGAACTCTAGTTGCAAGAATTGTACTACGTGTTGTGACATATTTTTCCTGCCACCAGTATTCAAATTACTGGACAGTTGATGCACTGTTTAATGCTAGTATTCCTTACTTTGGCTCGTACCATATCGGATAACCTTCATTCACCTCAAGCGTTGATGAGACTTGGTTGTCTACACCTTGTCGGCAACTCAAGGTTTTTCAATCCTCGGACCACTTTTTGAAGGTATTGACCACGATTGACCGTGAGCACTCTAAAAAAACTTGCCGTCTCGGAAATGCTCTGATCTAATCGTCTGACCACTAGATTTTGCCCTTTGTCAAACTCTCCTAAGTCTGCTGCCTTTACCACCTGAAGAACAAGTGCGCCGCCCCGGTCGCGCAGTGGTCTAAACGGTGCCTCTGATCATTCATCCGTAAGGGGTCCGGGTTCGAATCCAGTGAGGCATAGATTTTGTGTTTGTCTTACGGCAGTGGTTCTCTCCATTCCCTGGAACCAGTGACTCTAAATTAGGGACGGGCGACTGTTTACAGCCTATTGAGTTGCTCACGGTGGTCGTTAAACCTCCAATAAAAAACAGAACAAGTGTAACTCTGATTAACAGAGCTATATATTTTTTTCTAAATGTAGAGGATCTTTAGGAAGGGAGTATCTGACCTCAGGTCTTAAACAACCCTTAGAAATAGGAAGCTAGGAGATTTGGGCTAGAGTGCCCGATAGGAAAGTGACACGGAAGCGAAGTAGAAAGAGGTAGGTAGACGCCCTTATTTATTACCGGGGGCCAGTACCCGCGGTCCGACGGCTTAACGTGCTCATCCGAAGCACGGCTGATATTTAGTGGATCGAGCGTTCGTACCTGCCTGGGATCGAACCTGAGGTCATTTCCGTGGCAGTCACGAACGTTGCCCACTAAGCCACCCGCGGCACTGATTAACAGAGTTCAGTATCAGGTGTTATTTATAGCGTTCCGTGACTTTCATGCGCGCCATCGTTCACTTGCGGTTGCTTCGATTTGCATAAAGATTGCTTGTCATACCGCTTTGGCTGTTCGGAGTATGCTGTTATGTTGGTCGAATGTGTAGATGCTGCATTTCAGATAATGTTCTGTTATATACACATACCTTCTCTGTGCTCATTCCAGTTAGGATGTAGTTCAGGAATATATAAACACATTTTATTTTGAAATTTCGGACTAAGTTTAAAACAATCCAAACAATACTATAATAAATCATTTTCCAGCAGTTTCACTATGCAGGCTATGTATCATTCCATACTAGCGGAGAAGTAGATAAGACACTTTTGTATTCAACAATAGGGCACGTAATTTATCGCCAAGTATTCAAGTTGCGCATTTAATGAAACATTGAAAAATGTGATTAGATAAACATATAAGTGCATAGATAAACCGTGTTACAATGTTGTTTCAATCCTGGGAGGCTTTGGTTCTTTTCTGCTACATCTCTTTTAGAAAATTCACGGAACGTTACCACTGAACCACATTTAGAGTTCAGTGTGTATCATAGGGGGAAGCAGAAAATAGAGATGGCTCAGATATCTCAGATAAGGAACAGTGCCATGAATAGTTTTACATAATTATTCAAAGCTTTTTAAATCCTGATATCTGGTATACTTCCTTACATATTTTTAAATGCTTCCCTTCTGTGTCTTCTTCCATTTACATTAGCAAATCATCTTAATTAAAAATCTGAATAAATTCTGCAATATCAAGTCGAATATTTAATGCCTTACAGCTAAACTAATTTTAGCATTAACATTTGAAGCTATAACGTACGTGAAATATATCAGCATGCTCAAGCATTCTTTGAGGATAAGACTGATCGAACACAAACGTGACATCAGCTGAGAAAATTGATCACTGGTTTGCTACGGCTGGGTAATATCCATGATGCTATTCTGAAATGGGGTGAAGTGAAGAGAGTTGCTACTTAATCAAACGCAAGCGAAGCAGCATACAGGGAAACGATTGAGGTTTTCACCAATTCTTATGCTCACAAGACAGATCTTCCCACCGACTATGTTACTCTTTGGAGCTTATCTCTTGGCGTTGTAAGCTCATTGAATTAAACTTCATGTCGCGTATGCGCGATTTAATAGTAGCATTTTATATTTTTATGATTTAAATTTTTGTCAGTCATTTGGTTTAGAGTCATCCACTTCCTGATGAAACCACCCATTCGGTGTGCCAAAGCTTCATTCTAGTCCTTATACGCGTTCGAGTAACATTATTGTTACCACCAGCTAATATCTAGAGTAACCGCCAGGTGCAGCGCGGACAGCATCTAAACGGGCTGGGAGTGACTCAGTAAGGTGCTGGAAGGTGTTCACAGGTATGTGGAGTTCTGCTGACTGCAGTGCATCCGACAACTGCTGGAGGACATACACTGATAAATAGAGCGAACAACACGATCAAGGCTGTCCCACATATTCTCAATTGGGTTTAAGTCTGGGACATTAGGGGGTCAGGGAAATACTTTAAATTCTTCATCGTGCATTTTTTTTTTATTGGAGGTTTAACGACCACCGTGAGCAACTCAAAATGGGCTATAAGCAGTCGCCCGTCCCTAATTTAGGGTCACTGGTTCCAGGGAAGGGAGAGAGCCAGTGCCGTAAGACAAACACAACATCCATGCCTCACCGGGATTCGAACCCGGACCCCTTACGGACGAATGATCAGAGGCCAACGCCTTAGACCACTGCGCCACCGGGGCGGCCATCTTGCATTTCCAATCACTCTCGGTTATTTCTAGCTGTGTGACACGTCGCATTGTCGTTCTGGAAGATCCCATGTGCCCTAGGGAAGACAATCAGCATGTATTGGTGTACGTGGTCTGTAAAGATGGATTCATAAAGAATTCTGTCCATAGTGCCTTCCACAGGTATGTGTGGACACAGGGGATTTCACGAAAATATTCCCAAGGCCGTAACTCTACCCCCATCAGTTTGTGTTTTTCCAGCAATGGTTGAAGAGTGTTTGTTCTCCTATGTTTCTCGACTTATACGCCAACGTCCATCTGTTCGATAAAGCAGAAAGCGTGACTTATTGGTGAAGGCAGTCCTCTGCTAATCAGCAGAGGTCCAATTCCGATACTGCCGTGCAAATGTAACCCATCTCTGCCAATGCACCTTGGTTAGCATATGAGCAGTGAACATCCGTCTACATCGGAGCCCCATATGCAGTAAGGTTCGTTGAACTGTCGTTTTAAACACACTTCCGGTAGCCCCCTGGTTCATTCGGCCAGTCGGTTGCTCCACTGTAGCTTGTCGATCGCCACTCGCGCACCTTCGCAGCCGATGTTCGCCACACACATCAATGGCACGTGGTGCTCCACAGTTTCTACGTCGCTTATTCGCAATGGTGCCATTTCTCCAATCACGATACACTTTAACCACAGCAGCACACGAACACTTCACAAGCTGTGCTGTTTCAGAAATACTGCCACCCTTGGCCCGAAAGCCAACAATCATCCCTTTTTTACAAATCTGATAATTCGCTCCTTTTATCTATGGCAGCAAGGAGTGATATGCTTTCAGAATGCCTACAGCACATTAAACCTTCCAAGCCAGCTCACGACACGTACCATCTTTCTTTAGCTACGCGCTGTTCACGTCAAAAGTAGGAAGTGGTCACAATAGTGTGACTCGACTGTATTATTTTTGATGAACATTTCTCAGATTTCTACAATATTTTTATTAAATTTTTCATTTGAAACCGAGTAGCTGATGCAAAACATGGTTAAAAAATGATATAAAAATCAAAAATTCAAAAATATTGTTTAGAACAAAATTTGATATTTCATCTAGAGTAGTTTTGTACATTAATTAATCCATATGAAAAATTAATGGCCGCCCCGGTGGCGCAGTGGTCTAAGGCGATAGCCTCTGATCATTCGTCCGAAAGGGGTCCGGGTTCGAATCCCGGTGAGGCATGGATGTTGTGTTTGTCTTACGGCACTGGCTCTCTCCCTTCCCTGGAACCAGTGACCCAAAATTAGGGACGGGCGACTGCTCATAGCCCATTGAGTTGCTCACGGTGGTCGTTAAACCTCCAATCAAAAAAAAAAAAAAAAAAAATTAATGTATCAGTAAACAGGTAAAAAGTGTTCATCCTTTGAATTCATTCCATTTGGAAATGCATTACAAAGTTTGGGTTATTTTCGTATCGATCTAAACACTTCATTTCTCATTTTACCCAACTATTCAAGTGACTATTGAAAAAGAATGTGATAGGAAGCTACCTTTTCTAGATATTTTGCTTCAGAGAAGACTACGTATTTTTAACTATACTGTACACAGGAAAGAGTCATACACTGGTGTGCAAAAATTAAGGACGAAGAGGAGAAATTAGCATAACAGCGGAACGAGCAGGCAAAACGGACAGAAAGACCTTTCAGGAGATAGACTAGGGTCCGGTACGGTAGAGCATGCGCATATATGCAGCATGACGTAAGGGGGGAGTGTCGGAAAGGTATAAAGCACGCGGGCGGTGTACGCTCATCAATTCAGTGAAAGCTATGACACAGTGTACATCGGTTTGAACGATGTTGAGTTGCTGCCGCCGTGTGATATGTACAACAGGCAATCCAGTAAACGACGTCTGGATGACTTTACCCGAGGTCGCGTCATTGGGAAGTTGGAAGAAGGTCAAAGTGTGACTAGCGTAGCCGAGGAGTTCGGGATCGCTCACAGCATCGTCAAACGAGCTAGGAGAGCATTTCAAACAACAGGAACAGCTGTCCGAAAGTTTAGCAGTGGTCGTTCACGAGCAACCACGGCGGCGGACGACCGGTATATTGTACTACATACGAAAAGAGACAGACGGCAGACAGCGCGAGAAATCGCAAGGAACATGCAACAGGCAACTGGACGTCCGTTATCCCGTTACCGTGGCCAGGAGGCTGCACAAAGGTGGTCTGTTTGCACGACGACCAGTACGGTGTGTGACATTAACGCCTGCTCATCGGAGACGGCGGTTTCTGTGGTGCCAGGTGCACAATAACTGGACACATCGGCAATGGGGTCGAGTTCTCTTTACGGATGAGAGCCAATTTAGTCAGACGAGCGATTCTGGACGCATACAGATCTGGAGAGAGCAGGGAACACGCAATCACACCTCCAACATCATCGAAAGGGACCAGTTTGGAGGTGGCGGAGTTCTCGTTTGGGGCGGTATTATGCTTGGTAGCCGTAGTGACCTCCACATCTTCCAAGGAGGTTCAGTCACTGATGTCCTCTATTGTACCGAGGCTCTCCTGCTGCACGTGCGTCTGTTTAGAGGTGATGTGGGTCCTGAGTTTCTCTTCATGGACGACAACGCTACACCTCATCTTACGGTGGCTGTCGCAGAGGTGTTGGAGTGTGAAGATATTCAACGCATGGATTGGCCCACAAGGTCCCCGGACCTAAATCCAATCGAACACGAGTGGGACCTTCTCGGGAGACACTCGGCCGCACGTCACCAGGCGCCAGCAACGATTTTTTATTCACAGTTAGTTATCAAAGAATAGAAACACCTGTGGATGTGCCGGGGCGACGAATGCAGTCACGTGCTTTCAGATTTAGAACAGGATGACATAGCAAACGACGCTGACCTTATTGATTAGTTTATTAATTAATTCATAACTCGCGAACGTAACAACCTAGACATCTTAAAATAGTTGCGTTGACCTACAAATTCCCGGTATTAATAAACTAAGCAAATTTCAGGATGCCACAGTTCAGTGTTAGAGAGTTTTTCCTGCTTCAGACAAACAGATGTTTTATGTTTTATATATAAGATATTTTTTTATTGGAGGTTGAACGACCACCATGAGCAACTCATTGGGATATAAGCAGTCGCCCGTCCCTAATTTAGGGTCACTGTTTCCAGGGAAGGGAGAGAACCAGTACCGTAAGACAAACACAACATCCATGCCTTACCGGGATTCGAACCAGGACCACTTTCGGGTGAATGATCGGAGGCCATCGCTTAGACCACTGCGTCACCGTCATATATGGAAAATCGCCACCGTCACTCGTCATATATGGAAAATGTCTTTGCACTACAGAGAAAATACAATACGGGTGGACCCCGTGTAAGGGAACAATATGAAAACAATATGCGCTTCTTTGGACGTGTACCATATTTGCCTCCTCTGAATAGCATTTTGAAGAAAGAATGTGATAGGATTCATTTGAAATCAGCTGATATTGTTTTGGATATTGATGGTTTACTTACTATCGACCATGAGAAATATATGAATATACATGGAGCAAGAGTATATGGTATTCCTATCCCAAATAACGATACTGGTGACTTAGGATGCATTGTATATTGAAGAGCAATTGAATTAGAGACAGCTGGCGTTATGCAAATGTGGCGATGTGGGCGGCGCTGTAAACGGAGACCACATGACGTATGCAGCGATCCGACAATATAAGGAGTGATGCGACGGGAATCAGTAAGAGTCGGACGAAGTATGGGTAAGACGAAGGATCTAAGCGCATTTGATCGTGCGCAAATTGTCGGGGCCCAACGAATGGTTCACTCCATCTCGGAAGTCGTGCAGGCACTGGGATTTTCACGAGCCACAGTGTCACGGTTGCACCATAAGTACATAGAATCCGGTAAAACCATCCCTGCAAGGGCCAACTGCCGTGGACAGCAGCGTGTGGATGAACCGGATCATCGTCGGCTAGCTCGCATTGTAACAGCGGACAGACGGGCCAAAGTGCAAGAAATTACTCAGCAATTTAACGCTGGTGCGCAAAAACGTGTAAGCAGCCACACCATCCAGAACCATCTCATCGCTATGGGGTACACAAGCCATCGTCCCACGAAGGTACCGCTGCTGACAGCACATCAAAGGGAGCAAAGATTAGCATGGGCGCGGGAACATCGCCTTAGACATGTGGAAAAATGTTTCCTGTCTTAATGAGTCGAGATTCATGTTGGTACATGCGGATGGCAGGATACGAGTACGGCGCAAATCACAGGAAGCGATGGATCCTTCTTGCCAGCAGGGTACTCTTCAAGCTGAGCTGATGGGGGTAGAATTCTCGTCTGGGGACTGTTTACATGGACTGACATGGGACCCCTGATACGTGGGACATCGTCCCTCACAGGTCAACGTTACCGGGATATCCAGGACAACAATTTGCTCCCGTTTGTGCGTCTTCAACATCTCACTGGGGACCTCATCCTGCAACAAGACAATGCACCGTGCCATCGCTCCCGAATTGTATCCGAATGGTTGGATGAACACTCCACCGACGTGACCTCACTTCTTTGGTCAGCTAGGTCACCTGACCTCAATCCAATCGAGTACATCTGGGATGCCATCGAGAGAGATGCTCTAGGCTCTGACCCCACTCCATCAAATCTTCGTGAACTGTGGGAGCTTTTTCAGGGGTCGCGGATCCGTATGGCTTCCCAACGCTTCCGGTGTCTTGTCGAGTCCATGCCGAGACAAATGGCCGCTGTCATCAGGGCGAAAGGGGGTGTTACACGTTACTAGACAGGTATCTCTAATTCAATTGCTCTTCAGTGTATATTGGTAATACTAAGCGACGTTTACAAACTAGGACCAAGGAGCATAAAGAGAATTGGAGATTTGGTAAGAAAAGAACCTCACTTGTAACTTATTGTTAAGGTAATAACTCAACCAATTGCTGGAATGATACGAATATTTTGTTCTACACATAATACACATAGGAAAATCCTGTACTCCGAGTCTATAATGATTGAGATAACTCGTGCCTACAATTGTAATATACAGTCACCACTTGAACTGCCATTCGCATGGCGATTTGTTATAAATACGGAGAGGGAAATTAAAAATAAAAGTAAGAATGGAAATAAAAATCATATAACTTCAAGATGGTTGGCGGAAAATGACAATATTTACGAGTATGCTATGTCGACGCAAGATGGTACTGATATGACCTTAAAAGACGATAGCCAAGTTATCACAAGTGAAGATCCTGAACAAGTTAATGACGGTCTAGACTGGATTAGCCGTATAGAAGAACACACATGTTCAATGACACTCACAGCTGATGATGGGCAACGTATTTTTGCCAGAATCGTGTCCGGTATGAAGTTCAGGGCGGTCTTCTGGAATAGCGCGATGTTTGGTCCATTGATGAATCTATACCCGGTAGATATCTGCATTTTAAGCTACTGTATTTTAGAAATATCACAATATCGACAGTTTGGTTTACACTACCTGCGTTTTAGTGTTTCTTATTCTTGATGCTACGATGGACTTGAATTTTGCGGTTTGTATGACAGAACATTTTATGACTGTAAGACTGGATTTGCTTCACTTTCAGGATATACACTCATTGCCTTAAATATCCGCGCACTAAGTAGGAGGTGTTGGATTGAAATGAGATTTCAAGTAGTGAGATGGTACATACCAAGGACAAAATTGATTACAACATCACAGCCGCTGGACGATTTCCTGCGGACATACGGTACAGATTCCGGTCAGCTTTAGTACCACATCGGATCGCCTCGTGCTCGGATACATGCAATCATACGGTCCAGTATGGAGTCAGAGAGCCGCCGTATGTTATCCCGGGACAGATTGGCCCGCACTTCTTGCAACTGACGCTCTAAATCACGAGCAATGGGAAATGGAGAAAGCTGGCGTCCCATCTGGTCCCACACGTGCTCGATGGGCGACAGATCAGGCGATTCGGAATGCCTCGGGAGCGTCTAAGCATGACATTGACAATCCTGGAAAACCAGAGCCGTGTGCGGACGGGCGTTATCTTGTTGGGAAAATGCTTTGGGCCGCCCATCCAGGAAAGGAAGCACATGGGGCCACATGATTACCTATATGTAACGCAGGCTGTCAACGTCCCTCGGATCACTGCGAGGGATGTCCGGCTGTCACACGAGATGGCTTCCCAGACCATCACGCCTGCAGTTCGGGACGTGTGCTGCTGTACAGTGAGGTTGTGATTGTAGCGCTCACCTGCGGTCTTACACATTCTAACACGGTGGTCGCCCCTTCCTATACAGAAGAGGGATTCGTCGTTGAACACTATACGTCGCCAGTCCGTAGCCTTCCGCGTTGCTCGCTGCTGACACTACTGCAATCGACGCTGACGATGGTCAGGTGTTAATGGCAGAAAACGTAAGGGCAGACAAGAGTGTAAATTCGCCACTGACAGACTTCTGGAAATGGTTTTGGCGGACACAGGAGTCATTTGTACAGCCACCACATGTCTCTAGATATTGGGTAAGGACGTCATTGCATTTCTGTGTGCCACCCTCACGATCCCACAGTCCTCTCTGCTGGTGGTGTGTCTGAGTCATCCAGAGCCAGTCCGTTGTGTCTGGGTGCCTTACCGTGTCCATTGCTCAACCGACACGATAGCACCATACTGTCGACCGGCGCAAATGGCGGCCGATTCGACACGCGTGCCACTTTGCCCATGTCATCCCGACGATACGGCCTTATTCAACTCCGTCAGTTGCCCATACACAAATCTACAGCGGCTCTTCGGCAGACCTATCGCTCAGGGATCTCACCTGACTCTTACCGTGCACTTCAGCACGAATGTGGAGTCCCCTGCGTGGCGCCTTATAAGTCCCAAGGATTGCGAATACAGCGCCGGTCGTGGACGCGCTCGCATGCGGAATCGCATGAAACTTTAACCATTTGAATGTCTGCCCTCCCCGTAGCTATTCGCCGAGTTTTGCGTTAATCGCTCGCTTTTTTCTTGGTGCGCGGATTTTTATGACAGTGAGTGTACAAGTTCCCCGTATGTTTTACTGCTGACGATTCTGTAGAATTGGGCACATTTACAGTGCGTGCTTGAGCATCGAGATTTCCTAACGCTTCTGAGGTAATGTCTTGTCTTAGAAATCCCGAATTGATCTATATTACTGCATTATTGTAAACACTACACATACCGTGTTTTTAATTAATATTTTGTTTTCATCTTAGGATTACGACGTGTGTTGTGACGTACTACAGAGTTGAAAAGACGTGTCAATACGACAAATCAGCAGCGAGACATTCTGCCCGCGTAGCTTAGTTGAGAGAGCGACTTACTCCGGAGTGAGGAAGACACGGGTTCGAAGCCCGTTGTGGACAAACATTTGCTTTCCCAGTGTATATAACGTATGAAAATAATAAATGAAAAATTCAGGACAGTTCTATCCCTGTATTAGCGGATTGGTGTACAATTTTTTTATTAATACGTGTGTGATAGTATATCCCCAAATCACTAGATTTAAGTCCCATGTAATAAATGGTTCAAATTATTACTTATGTTGAACATCGTCTTATATTTCATTAAAAGTTACTCCAGCATGGGAGGGAGATTTATCAAAAAACGTACGTCTAATCATAAGAATCTTGGCTTAAAATTTTAGAGCGTCCTCTCATATTAACATATACAGGATAATTCATAACTCATGGGACAAACTTCAAGGGGTGGTAGAGCACACTGCATCAAACATTTTTTGTATAGTATGGGCGCAAGTGACGCGTTGAGGCACAAACACAAGAAATTCCCAGCTCATGTGCTATTCACAGATGAGGCGATTTTTACACACGAAGGTGTTTTCAATGTGAACAATTGTCATGTGTGGTCAAACTTTAACCCACACGCTACACGTCCACATGCGTACCAAGAACGATTCTCTGTGAATGTGTGGGCGGGTATTGTGAACGACTTGCTGATTGGCGCATATCTACTACCAACGCGACTCGATGGCAGATGTTATCGTATATTTCTGGAAGAGGTTTTACCAGAATTGCTTCAAGATGTACCACTGGCCGTCCGACAAGGACTGTGGTTTCAGCATGATGGGGCGCCAGCCCATTTCAGCATTAATGTGCGCAATTACCTGGATGCCACTTTTAAGGCGCGATTGATTGGCCGTGGTGGACCAGTCCTTTGGCCACCCCGATCGTCCGATTTTTCGAGCCTCGATTACTTCTTATGGGGACATCTGAAGGCCCTCGTTTACGAGACTCCAGTTGACTCTGTTGAGGACCTCGTCGCTCGAATATCCGTTGCGGCTGCACGTGTGCGAGAAATATCTGGCATCTTTGAAACTGTACGCCACTCACTCCGTCGACACTGCCACGCATGTATTACTGTTGGTGGACGCAATTTTGAGCAATTATTGTAAACATTGCTGTAAAGAAGCACTTGTCAACTATGTTGTAAGTAAACAATTTATGTTTCCTTTCATGTCTATTTCTTGTGTTTGTACCTCAACGCGTCACTTGCGCCCATACATTCCTATAGAAAAAATATTTGTTGCACTGTACTCAACCACCCCTTAAAGTTTGTCCCATGAGCTCTGAATAACACTTTATAAACATATGAAACATTTTCATATGAACAACTGATCAAATGTCACTCAATAAAGTGAATATTCAAATGAGGAGTCAGTTGCATTCAACTTCCACCTGTAATTTCCATCTGAGCTTTGGTCAGAAAACATATTTCTAATCACATGGATACTTCTCCACTCGATATTGCTACTTTCTTGATTGCGGTAGAATAAATTACCGGTCATTTTGATGCACATGTCTTTCCAGTTGTGGGGAAATACCAACACCTTAAAGGGGAAGTATCGAACGCTTTGCTTAATTTATGCTCGGGGAAAAATCATTCTGTTCAATCATAGAAATCTAGTATTTTAAAATGACATCTCTGCAACAATGTTACTCATTTAATGAATCTACTTCCACGAACTAGAGCCAATAATCCCAAACTCTGGTTTTAGAAACGGTTAACAATCTATGGTAGCATTGATTTTTCGCAAAGTAATTGCTTGCGTTTCGAAATTTGTTTTACGACAAGTGTACTGGATGATTGTGAAGAAAATTTGTTTTCTCGCATGTTAAGCCATCTCGGTAGCAGAACGAAATTTGCAAGAATGTTCATGTTTACTGTGCATTTTAGCATTCATTAAACGATCGCACTGGGGCAGAAAATTAATTACTGAAGAGATATCACACGCAACCCCGAAAAGTATTCCCCCTAAAATGCTACATTTAATCCCCGACATCTCGTTTCGTTATACAGCGTTCATTAATACTGTCCCAGCTAGACTTTAATCATTTTAAAATAAAGTGGGTTATCTTATAATAGCTTTTCTTCAACGGGGAACAACTGTTTATCGAAAACTGATGTTTAATGATAAAATTCATTACGTAATTACATCGATTAATGTTGGTAATTTTCTGAATGAGAATTTATGCACAGACAAAAATTATTCTTCAGTTCTTTAGTAAATCTGCTTTCAAATAAGCACTGAAGATTGGTGTAGATATGTCATTTTGCCATTAAACCACACAAATGCCCGTGTTTTAAAAAAAAGAAACATATAGGAGCTGAGATTAAAATTAATTACACAAACTGAAGAAATATAGATGCAGCAAATTATAAATTACTCTCATTAAAAGTATTTTCCCTCGGATGATATGCAACGGTTTCATCGTTCAGACTACTTTTCAAAGCATGTGGCGAAGGCATTTTGTGGAAGCTGCTATAGCGACCCCTGTACAACTTGAATAACGTTCAGCATCTGTGTTGAATGTTGTGCCACGGAACTTCTCCTTCATTGATGGAAACAAGCAGAAATCGCACGGGGCGAGGTTAGGACTGTAGGCAAGCTGTGGCATGATTTCCATACTGCATTTCGCAAGAACCTGTTAAACACAAACAGCCACATGTGGGCGGGTGTTATCATGGTGTAGAGTCCACTTGCCCACCAGTTCTGACCGCTTAATCGATATGTGTCATCCCAGACGCTTTAAGTCTGAAATATAATAGGTCTACTCAGCATTGACAGTAATTTGTGGAGAAACGGCAAGCTGGTAAACTACACCTCTATGATCAAAGAAAATTATCATCATCACCTTCCCAGCTGATTTGGTTTGGCGGGCGTTTTTCGCAGGAGGCGGGACTGTGTGTTTCCAGACACTTGTTGCGCGCTTCGTGAAGGACATCGAAATACTGGACCCAATGTTTCATCGGCAGTTATTACTGTGTTTAGAAAGTTTAGATCTTTTGCAATCATTTATTTACACTCATGACACACCTGAACTCTGGCTAACAATTGTTCTCTCGTCAGGTGATGAGGTACCCATCTGGAACACACACGGTGCAGCAGTAATTTGTCGCGTAGAATGCCGAATGCCGACGTTTTTGAAATATTATATGACGCCGCTATGTCTTCACACATCATTTGTCGATCTTGTTGCAGTATTGCCCTAACAGTGTTAACAATATGCTCAGCAACAACACTTTCCGGTACACCAGACTAAGGGGCATGGTCTGCCGACAAACGCCTATTTTTAAATTAATGGTACCATCTAAAAATCGTTGACTCACCCAAAAATTTATCTTTGGGAGCTTTTTTCATTATATCAACTGTTTCTAGAGCCGTTTTACCCAAACGATAGCAGAATTTTATCGCACCACGCATTTCACTTCTTAACTCTGAATCACTCACCTCCATAGCTGTAGCGCGAAACGCAGACGTACCTTAAACAACTCCGCAATAACAAAACCAGAATCGTCTGCCATGGCTAATAACTGTTGCCATAAATGCTTCCTTAATATAATATGTCCTATGCGTTGTTAATTTTCCCCTTCGCACTGTTGCCAACTCAAAAAGAATTACTCTCAGTGTTTATGGAACGGTCTTTGTTTATAATTTTAATAAACTGTTAAAGTTTATTGAGAGCTAAGATGTTGCTTTTAGAAACGGTAGCCAACATCCATATTTGGTACTCAAGGGTCCCGACAACTTTAATTTGCGCATGTTATAGACAGTAATAAGAGCATCATTGAGAAACATAGAGTAATCAAGGTAATTGCCTTCGATGCCCGATCTTAATATCAAGATCGTGCATCGAAGGCAACTACCTTAATTACTTAATGACTATTTCTGCACGGATTTGAATATCCTAATATCATCATTGAGAATAACACGTGAGAGTGAATATAAAAACACGAGAAACAGATCATTTCGAGAACAATTTTAAATTCTGCTTTCAAAATCGAAGTTCTTCATGTCAGATGCGCTTTACTTGCAGAAAAATGGGGGAGGAAATGTTCATTAACTGCACAACGAATATGACAAATTTATGGTAACTTCAACGTTGCGCAAACCAAGAAAAAGTGTAGTCATGCATAACGAACAACACTCTTAAAAATTATTTACTTAACGTGTTAGAATCTTCAGAAAATATAAATCACTTAAGAACGTATTGAAATGACATTTTTCTGGCTCGCCCGAACTTTTCGATAGACGCATCAGATAAGGCATTCCATTTCTTGCATAAATTATCTTATACGATCATCGTTATTTATTTAGCATTTAGTTGGAAATAACTGACGTCTTTACCATACAAACGCAAGCTACGATGTAGAACTCAATCCACTCGTATCAGATACTTTAGGGAAGTTTCACTTGCACATTAAAAAGTATTTAAACGAGCATATGCCACAAAATGTGGAATTTTATAAGAGCGATAATTATTTCATTATGTACTTAAGAGTACCTTTTTCAAGGCTTATGAAAAGAAGCTTTTCACGTTTTGGTGTAAATCTCTTATATTTCCCTAAGCAGAATTTACCATGTTCTGAATATGTTGAAATTCACTCTCTCATTTCTCCAAAAGAAACGTTCGACTGCATTTGTCACTTCGAAATGTTTCCACTTTCTTTGGCTAGCTGAAAATATGACCTGAAGTTTTTATTTAGTTTTCTCTTTTTCCGGATTGAGATTTTCCAGTTAAAAATTGGAAGAATATTTTTATTTTATTTTTCTTATTTTGAAAACAAGGAGAACCTTTTGAAGATTCATTGCGAAACTTCCTTTCCCGAAACACGGGTAGTGTAAAATAGTGTGTGTTTCTTTCCTGCAACATCTCAACTTCTGTAGAACAGTTAATAAAACTTCTTTTTTCCTTGTGTAGGAAGGCAAATATATTTGTATCTCCTATTCCAGGGAACTGATCGAAAATAATTATTATTTTAATATGTACCTGATTCCTACCAAAATTACTGAGATGCTTTTCAGCGTTTTCTGTAATGCAAAACTTTCCCGATAATTTTGTGAATTTGTATTTCGATTTCCCTTTCCCGATAATTTTGAAATTCTGATTTCGATCCCCCTAATATTTTTTTTTTACTTGGTAAAGGAATTTTTTTTTGGATATATAGATATCATTCAGATTTATCGTGCATTTCACACCTCTTCCAAGGTCCACTATTTACCAGATAGTTAGCTTTAGCATAAATCCTTTATCTCGAGATAGGTAGATTTTAAACAAACTTTTCGAATTTAATTGTGAAGGCAATCATTTTGTTTTTCAAATGTTAGATGGAAAAAAACTTATTTTGAAGGGGATAGCTGAAATGATGGGTAAATTTGTCCGTATAGATCGGAAGAAAATTATTTATTTATATTTTTTGTTTGGGAATAAAACAATCTTCCATGAAAAATTCTGGGGATAGAGACATCTTTCCTCCAGGCCTCATCTGGAGTTCGAACCCAGTCCAGCTCGAATTATTATTATAAGAACTGTGAAAAAAGCATTCAGACTGGTTAAATTACAGAGTGCAAAAGAAATACACCAGATTTTGTACTACATTCATAAAGGAGAAACCTTAAACCGTAAAGTGCGGTATCATCCGTAATCATCGCTTGTATTTTAATCGTAGGGAGGCGCTCAATGTCACATCCTATTTCTTTCCCTTTGCCAATTCTGAAATAGAAACGCAACGTACAAACGCTTACCTAACACAACGTTATGCCATGAACTTTTGTTGTCGTTCAAAAACGTCCGCTGTTAAAACGTTTACTTATTTCGACTGAATTCTGACGTATGCTCTTCAGGAAGCTTTTCTGAATAACCGCATGTCACGTGCCATCAGATTTTCGATGGCATAAGTGTTTCAAAGAAAGACGAGATGTCATATTCGATCGGGCTCTTTATGGGTGTTTTTAACTTCGCGTAGCCAAAATACGATAGTCCCTGCGGTAGCAATAAGACAAGGAAATTGTCGTGTGACTGTTCGTGAATTTGCAGAATTCCTTTCAGTATCTACTAAAAGTGCTCATGCAATAATCTGCGAACATTTGGGAATGAAATTTTTAAAGTTGAAAAATGAATTTTTTCAACTTTTGTGAGCAGTGAATTCCCCGAGTGTTAAAAACAAATCAGACACACAGGACAAGATAACACTTTGTAAAGAGCTGAAAGGTCGTTTTGCAGAACATCGTAATGACCTGCTTTACATTTAAACAGCTGTAAAGATGAAATCTGGGTATATAACATTTACCCCTGAATAAGGCAAACAAGGCAGTCAGTTGTAATCCTGTAGTTTCGTCACTCCAAGAAAAAGAGAAAATGGCAAAAAGTGCTGGTAAGATCATCACATCTATTTTCTTCAACCAATCTTGGTGTTGCGTAGCAAAGTGTGGTACCAAATCGACGACGCAGACGTTTTGAAAGATATGCTGGAACATTTTGGGAGTCAGCATAACATATCCAATGTTATGCTGAAGTTCTTAAAACGATGCTGGAATAATTTGGGAGAAAACGTCCTATGAAAGCAAAGCCTGACGTATTTCGACTCAACACCACTACTCCCGACCTCGAGGCTCCCATATTGTCCTTCAACGTTTGAAGGAGTCCTATGAAAATGCCCTATGAAAGTGAAGTTTGAGGTATTTCAATTCAACACGATAACACCCTACCTCGAGGCTCCCATATTTTCCTTTATTTTTTGCAAGAGAAAGGCATCCGTCTCTCTGCCACATTATTCCTATAGTCCTAATTTAACACCATGTGACCTTTTGCTCCTTTTGCTATTTCTGGCGTTAAAAAAAAGCAAATAACGCATTGGTTTTTGAAGCAAGGAAATATATGCAAAGGACAATAGATACAACATCAAAGCGACTCTCAGTATTGGCTAGAACCATGCATACAAAGTGAGTGGAACGATAGAACAAGCAAGCATATTTTCCTCGAAGGAGAATTCTTTGCAAAGAATCATGCGAATTTTGACTGAAAAAATGTAAGTAAATTGTTTTCATTAAGGCAGTCTCCTTACGCTTTGAATATCTTACGTATATCTTTCGAAATTCGTTAATCTAATTGACTTTAAAAACGTATCCCTAGGTAGAATAGGTGTTTTTTTTAAGAATATCGACTGAAGCAACTATCGTTAAGATTTTCTGTGCACTTCTCAAATCTTTTGGGGAGAAGCATTTGCTTTGAAGCATTCATTTGTATTTCCAGAATATTTCTGTAGAGATAGGTGTGCCTGGAATAATCGCTTTGGTTCCTATGTGAAAACAGAAAATACAGGAAAGTTTTTTTAAATATCTTCCTACATTAAAGTCAAAATCTGTTACAAGTTGCGTAAAAGAAGATTTGAATTTGTCTGCTACTTCATGGTTTATCAAAGGAAATAATGAATCCGCCTGTCATTTGTAATCATGACTTAGACTACACAAATATTTTTTCTATTTCCTTCATGAACAGTGTATCTCTCTCTGTGGATACATATTTCAGATTACCACTACGTATTGTCCGAAAAATAAACTAAAGCTGTTTCAAGAAACTTTCACTTTGGGTATTTAGGAAAGGATGCTCTTCTTGGATCATATGTTAATAACAAATATTCATTATGCCCTAAAAAATTGGCGGCATCTTCTTTTCTTTATAGCTTTTAAATCTCATATGAAATCAAAAACTCGCTATGCAAAAACCTTTCCCGAAATTCAGTTTTCGAAAGAAAAAACGATTATCCGTTCTTTTTGACCTATAAAGGATGTTCACACATGATTCGAAAAATTTTCAAGCAATATAATTAATGTTTAGAATAAAATTATTTCTTTCTAAATGTCCTATCTGATAGCCCTTTTTCACGCTTTCCAACCGTAGGTTGAAGAAGCGTATAAGTTCAAGCTTTGTCCGCTTGTCTATCTGTCTGTCCGCCCGATAACTCGAATAAAAATGGTTCGATTTCAATAAAATTTTAGTATGTGGTAGGTCAGGACATAAGAGAGGGATCCAATCCAACGCCATTATGCGTCATAACTTAAGAAAAAAATGTTTCGATTGCAACAAAACTTTATCATGCTGTTCCGATGGTACAGTGAACCGGTTCTGTTGAATATCATCAAAATGAGATCGCAGGTCAGGACACAGGAGCAAGATTTATTCCACAGCCATTATCCTCATAACTTGACTAAAAATGCTTCTATTGCAACAAAACTTTAATATGTTGTTTCGGAGGTTTTCTTGTTACAATCGTTTAGGTAGATCGTTTAGGTATTCGTTTGGTGTTTTTCCCTGTTGAAAGCAATGCTTGACGAGTTTTCCCTCTATTATTAATAATAGTTATTAGTTTACTGAGATTCCATGATAATTAGTTTACTCTAAGTCCATGATTTTTAGTTTACTCTGATTCCATGATTTCTTAGTTTACAAATTCTAATTCCATGATTTTTAGTTTACTCTAATTCCACGATTTCTTAATTTATTTTAATTTCTTAGTTTACTAATTCTAATTCCATGATTTTTAATCGTTTTTAAATTACAGAATACGAATATTTCTCTTCGTAAAGATCAAACACATAACCTTCTATCCACAGCTTGTTTACGTGCAACATTTTACTAGCAGACGATATTTAACTGCAGCACGTGTTTCTTTCGTGTTAATCTAACACGCTGTTGCCAGATCCAATTATTTGAACTTCTTTTATTTTCTGTAATTTCTAATCAAAACGTTCTAAAATGTGTGGACATCCTCTGTCATTTACAAAATTAAGTAAGGATGGACTGTGTATCTGTATCTTTCAATTATGTTTAGACATTCATGTTACTTGAACATATTCACAATATTTTATCGATTGGGGATTTAAGGACTACTTTCAGCATTTCGAAGGGATACCGGCAGTTGTCCTTCCTTAATTTAGGGCCACAGATTCCAGAGGAAGGGAGAGAATCACTTCCGTATGACAAACACATCATCCATACCTCACGGGATTCAAACCTGGACCCATCTCGACTGAATTGTCAGAAGCTAGCGCTTAGACATCTGTGCCATTAGGGAGACAAATAGTTTATATAGCGGTAACACAGGAACAAAATGTGTTTAGGCAGTAGAGATATTTATTGGGAATTCCTGATAACTGAACTATAGTTAATCAGTACAGTACTGGCCACATCAAAATCTGGAACAGCGCACTATGTCCTCAATTCTACATGTGTCACCTATGATCCTAATTGTTATCTATATTTGTTTTTACACTCTGGATTTTTTTTATATATTTCTTATGCTGCAGAAAACTTGAGAATTTGCCGCTGCCAACTGAAACACCAAGTTATTTCGTAATAAGTTACGTATAGTGAAACTTATTTTCATTAAAATATTAGATGTTTTCTGTAACTGTAGCTTCTGCCTTAGGTAAAACATGATCTTTCATGCTTCAGATCAAATACGAATAGATGTTAAGCAACAGAGTACTTACAGTTGAACCCGCTTATAATGAGGAGATCGGAAAGGACGGGAATCCTCGCTATAATTCCTACTAGTAAATCCGCTTTGGGGTGAACAATTCCGCTATGCGAAAACATTAATATGAATTTATGCTTATATTATACACCGAGTCATCACTGAATTACGACCACCCCTATCAAAAGTGGACGTGGCCTGATGATCACGTGATTTCACAGAGTTCGCGATTAATCGACTGAAATAGCATATATACTATATTGACAAAAGTCACTGGACAGCTAGAAGACAAACAGAGCATAGCATTTATTGACAAACATTAGCACGGTGTCGGTCCACCTTCGGCCTTAATGCATGCACTGACACTTCGAGACTTGCTTTCGTCAAGGATTTGGAACACTACAATAGGTATGCGCTTCCATTCAGTATATAATGCTGCCGCTAACTGTTGCTTAATAGCAGGCCTTGGTTCCAGACTTCTTATGCTTCGCTCTAATTCATTCCATAGGTGTTCTATGAGATTAAGATCAGGGCTCTGTGCTGGCCAATTCACACACGATAAGGAAAGTTCGTCAGACCTCGCGGTAACAGTCTTTGCTTTATGGCTCTATGGATTATCCTTCTGGTACCAAGAAGTCTCGGTTCAATAGTATTGCCATACAGTTGGCAAGGCATAATTTTCCAGAATATCGAGGTAGACGTGTTGATTAACAGGTTTCTCCACGATTACCAATAGGCCCGGACCATACCGTGAAAAACACTCCCACACAATTTCACTGCCAGCTCCAAACTTGACCGTAGGAACAGTACACTGTAGTAAATAGCGTTACCTAGGCTGCCGCCATACCCACATACGGCCATCAGGCTGATGAATCCTGTATCTTGATTTATCAGTCCATAGGACCCGTTTCCATTGATCTATGGTCCACAATAAATGTGCTTTTTACCATGCTAAACGACGAGTAGCATTCCGAATGGAGATGAAAGGCTTATGATCAACTTCACGACCACGGTAATCCATGGAATGAAGTTCTCTGCGAGAATGGTACATGTACATACCGAGGTTCCAACATTTTTACTTACCTGTACACTGAGGTCTTGTGCAGTACTGCGTCGATTACCTGTAAGGACTCTAATGAGGCTTTGACGTCCTCTATCACTGATTTTCTTTGGTCTGCCGGTACGCTGCTTCAGGCACGTCGTGTGCCTTCCACTTATTCACTACGTCCAAAACAGTTAACTTGGATATGTTTAAACGCCTTTTGGCTTCTGTAATTAACAACCCACTACTATAACATTCAACAATCTTTCCTTTCTCAGAGTTCCCTCTCGCCGCGACATTTTCCATCAACCTCACAGTGCGATATGATAGCGGTCAGCTGCTGGCTTGTTTTTATACTACGTATTTGTAGCTGTACCGCGGGCTATTGTTCCGCAGACGGGCGTACCGCTCATTTCTCACAGCTAAGACAGCGGAACACTAGCACAACTCCGCAAGCATCAAGCTACTGTTTTGGATGTGGCATCGTATCTGTTTTTTACATTCGAACGCAAACACCATGTATTTTTTGGAGACATTTAAAAGGTAGCATAATCAAAGAAGGTGTACATAAAGACAATCTAGGTGATCGATTGATGGAACTCACATTCCGAAGGGAATGAAATGACAGGAGCACAGATGTCTTCGAAGAAATGCTTCAAATAATAAATCACGAATGGCAATGAACGTCCATGCTTTTGTTTTAGAATTGTCGTTTTCTATATATTTGTAATACGAATTGAAAAACTACTTGTAAATACGAAAGTAATTATTTTTTAACAGTGTCCGAACGTATATAGTTGTAAGTTCATCCCTTTTTTAGTTCTTTTTAAGTATTTCAGTTATTCTTTTTCATGTAGTCAATGAAATATTTTCTTTGATGAAATCAACGTCTGTCATCATGATGAAATAAAAAAAGTAAGCGCAGAATGCCAAAATAACCACTTTTACACTTCCCATAATGTTTGCACTCGAATGTAAACAATAACATAGCTGTTGCCACATCGAAAACAGTAGCTCGATGCTTCCGGTACATGCTTGCGGAGCTGTGCTAGCGTTCCGCTGTTTTAGCTGTGAGAAAGTAGCTGCGCATCCGTTTGCGGAAGAATTTGAATTTTATAGCCGTACCTCGCATCTTAACAACGCAGCCGTTCCATTCATTTGCTTTTAAAGGGGTGTGCGATGACTTTTGTCATTATAATGTATATGAGGAGTGAGTGGAGCAGTAAATAGTAAAATTTCGAGCGTGATAGGTAAACGGAAGGGTTTATCGGACTTTGAGAGAGGGCAGATTGTGGGAGCTCGAAAAGCCGGTACCTCGGTTTATCAAACTGCCGAACCCACCCAATACAACAGGAGTCAACCCAGAACTACCCAGTTGACTACCCAATACAACAGGAGTCAACCCAGAACTACCCATTTGACTACCCCACACAACAGGAGTCAACCCAGAACTACCCAGTTGACTACCCAATACAACAGGAGTCAACCCAGAACAGTATCTGTCGCGATCATGCGTCGCACACTCGCACGTTTAGTTCACAACAGCAGACGACCACAACGACATCTTCTCCTTACCACTGTTCGTCGTCGCAAAAACCTCATCTGGTGCAAGATCATGCAAGTTGGACGTCGGATGACACGAAAAAAAGTGTGCTAGTACTGACGAGTCGTGTTTTTTACTCTACTCCGTAGATGGTCGTGTACGTATTTGGCGCAAACAATGTAAGGAACACGATCCATACTGCATGGTCTCCACTGTGCCAGCCGGTGGTGGGAGTTGCATGGCGTGTGGCACGTTTTCTTGGCAGGAACTTGGACACCTAATGCATGAGGAAAAACGTATGACTGGTGCTCACTATCGTCAATTGCTTGCTGACTCTGTACAGCCAGCAAAGATGCAGCTTTGCAGGTGTCTTAGAAGATGACAATACGCCGAGCCACAAATCCAATGCTGTGCAGGAATGGTTTAAGGAACACAGTTCAGACTTCTAGCATATCGATTGAACTCCGAACTACCCAGATATCAATCCCAAAGAACACTTGTGGTATACTATGGGACGGAATATCAGGCGACTGAATACACCGATCACCTCCATACTTGCATTGAAGACCACAGTACACACATTTTGGTTGGCCATACCTCCCTCCCAACTACTTCCGGCATCTTATTGAATCGATGCCACGTCGGATAGCTGCTGTACTGAGAGCGAAAGGAGGATCCACGCAGTATTAGGTAGCGGGTCATAATTCGGTTATCACTCAGTGTATAGCCGTAACAACTGGATTTGAAAGATTTATTTAACGAACTACTGTAAAAAAAGAAAAAGAAAAAGAAACAATTCCGTGAATATACAGGGTGTTTAAAAAATAATGACCCGATTTCAAAGTAGTATATTTAATAGGGCAAATGTGGGATAGTTAGTTACAAAAGAAAGAGCCAAGTATGAAGGAAGGTCTAAAGTTTCACTCACCACAATTACAAATGCTCGATGTTCCCTCCATTTGCTGCATGGACAACATAAAGCCGATAGCTGAATTCATCCCAAACGCGTCGGAGAGTGTCTTCAGTTACAGAATTTACCGCGGCCGTGATTCTCGTTCGGAGCTCATCCAAGTCAGCAGGTAAAGGGGGAACATAAACACGGTCTTTTACGTATCCCCATAAAAAAATATCACATGGTGTGATGTCTGGAGATCTCGGAGGCCAAGCGTGCAGTGCCAAGTCATGGGGACCCCTGCGTCCAATCCAACGCTGAGGCAATGTGACGTTTAGAAACCGACGAACTTGGAGGTTAGAATATGACGGTGCGCTGTCCTGCTGCAAAATGTAATCTTCAAACTCGTCCTGCAGCTTTGGAAGTAGCCAGTCCTTCAGCATTGCAAGATAGGAGTTGCCTGTAACCGTGTTGTCCGCGAAAAAGAAAGGGCCATAAACCTTTCTAACATAAACCGCGCAAAAAACATTCAGTTTTGGTGAATCACGTTCATGTTGGAGATTTTCATGTGAATTCTCCAGTCCCCATATACGAACATTGTGGCGCGAAACTTTCCCGCTTACATGAAAGGTTGCTTCATTGCTAAAACTCAACCTTTGTACAACGGTGTCGTCCTCCATGTCCTCTAAAAGAGTTGCACAAAAATATTTTCGTTGTGTTTTGTCACCCCCACGAAGAGCTTGCACCAGTTGCAATCCGTACGGCTTCATCAGCAAACGTGGTCGCAAAACACGCCAAACAGTCACATGAGGGAAGGCAAGTTCGTGGCTCGCACGACGAGTAGACTTCCGTGGGCTTCGCTGAAACTCCTCGTGAATTCGTTGCACATTCGTCGCTGAGATGGTTGGTCGTCCAGGACTCTTTCCCTTACATAAACACCCTGTTTCTTCAAATTGTCGATACCAACGACGAATGTTTTTGCCCATTGGTGGAGCACTGCCGTAACGCCGTTTAAACGCACGCTGCACCGTAATCACGGACTTGTTCCTGCTAACTTCGAGCACACAAAACGCTTTCTGTTGCCTCGACGCAATCTTCTCATTTACTAAGCGTAGCGGCTGTTTGGACGCTCGTGCTGCCATCTAACGGTAGTCATAAAAAACTCTGGGCCACGCCCGTAGACATGATACGAGTCGCATTCATCGGTGGTTCGTGGTTGCCGAAATATCCACTTTTCAAATCGGGACATTCTTTCTGAAACACCCTGTATATTAGGAGTGAATCCTGAAGCAGAAATTATGTGCAAATCTTTTTGAAAAACATACTCCCTTGTAGAATATTCAAAGCAAACAGAATATAAATTCTGAATTCGCTTGCTTAATCGCCCTGGACCGGGAACCGAACCGGCATCTCCCGATTTCCGTTCGAGTGATGCTTCGACTAGCAAAAATCTGAGCATGTTCAGATTCCTAAGCCAAGTTAGCTTAGTCTCAGTTGATTGGACATTCGCTGTCCTGGGTGGTGTAACGGTTAGCATATTCGAACAGAAATCAGGAGGTGCGGGTTCGATTCCCGCTCCAGAGCGATGAAGTTTTCAAGTTTTCTGAGAGGTGTTACATGGATGACCAGTAAGCAAATTTATATACTGTTTGCTTGGAAAATTATATCGATTTCCTATGTATTATAAAGATTATTTCTTCCTTCATTGATTTATACTCCCTTTTATTCGTTGGCCGAGAAGTTCTCTGGCCAAAAGTACTTGGTGAGCATTTGACGTACTCTTTCCTCATTGCTTTTCTATCAACATTGTTGCGCTAGCACGAAAACCTTTCCTGCATAGTTTCAATTCCATTTTGCATGATAACACTTTATTTCTTCATTCCAATACAGTATGCGGTATATTTTGTTTCCCTCGCTAAGTATGAAATGTCATGAATTTTTTTTTTACTTCAAAGTGTCCATCTTAGCTTTTCCCTCTTAAATCCGGAGTTTCATTACATTTTGTTCGCTAAAAACAATGAAATTAACTTTGAATTAATACTGTACAGAAGAAAAAATTCTGTTTTGCTTGTTAAAACAGAAATCTCGGTAAATTATGGCTAGTTATCAGCGGGTTCCACTGTACTTCACGATAAAAAAAGTATATTGCAAAATAAAAATTGTAAGAGGGCAAAACGTTCGTGAAGGTTCTACGAGAGAAAGCTCACGTGAACACGAGGGAAATACTATCCGTTCAAAATATATCTTCTTCGAGATCTTCTTAAGTCAGTGAAAATAGAGTGAATAAGAAACACAATATTTAGAAAAATCGGTGGGAGTTGGAAGAAAGGAAAAAGGGAAGAAGAAATATGAGACCTGAAATTTCGTTTGATGTCTTCAAAGAATAAAGTGGCAAATAGCGCGTATTTATTTTTTATTTTTTTTTTTATTTCATCGAAATGGGAATTTAAGAGTGTGCTTCTTGAAAGAAGGAATTTGTTTGACACTGAATATGCGAAAAGTTTAAAATGAGAAAAAAATGGTTCTGAAGTTAATTAGAAAACGCATTTTCGGGAAAACGGAAAACTTTTTAGTGGGAAAAAGATCGATAGAAAAATATGAATTAACAAGCAAAATAAAATTTTGTGGCCGTCATAAATTATCTTACAATTAACTATGAAACTGCATTTCTATGTGAGTACTCATTATACAAAAAGTAAGAGACACAAACTTGAACGTAGCATGTTTAAAAGAAATCGGAAACCTCCAATATGTTTTGAATTGAATTTGCAAAGTGATCTCCCCAGAGATGGTGAATTGCTAATTAATTTTTCCCCTGTAGATTTTATTAATGTTATTGTTCGTCGTTTTGCTTCTGCTTCTTCTTCTTCTCTTTCTCTCTCTCTCTCACCCCCCCCCCCTATCTATTTCCTTTCCTTTCAGTTTGACTATTACCCTTGGTTAAATGTAGATAAAAGTACGTTGCTCTACGTTTTCCCCTTTGATCTTCCGCTGTGCTATGGGATTGGTTAATATCTGACAAAGGTAATTAAAAATTAGACAGATTTTCTTTTTTTTATATATCTCTTTGAAACGCATGGTAAAACTTCTATTTCTACAAATACTCACAGCAAAAATGTTTATGTTGAAAATTAATGTACGTAATATCCCTGAAAAATAAAATAAAATTATTTTATATATTTTTAGAGAACTTTCATTATCTTCATGTCAAAAGCTGTTGGAGGATGTGGATTTATTACTGAAATACGTCTGTTTTATTTCTTTTCTAAAGGAAAAGAATTTGAGCAGATAACAGTAGCAAAGTGAACCAATTTTAGAAATACTTCTGTAAGTTCTTCATATCTTCTAAGCAGTGTATTTTAAAAACATAAGAAGTTGTTGTGCAGACATATTTGTTTAGCATTTTTAATATGAATAATTCCAGTGTTAGTAGGTATTCAGTGCAAAAATATAATGTTATCAAGATAACTGTTATAGATTATTTTTGATTACGCAACAGGCTTCACTTACAGAACACTATCTGAGACTTGAATTTTTATATCACCCTCTTAGTTTTTGAGTCGAATAAGAGAAGAAAAAAATGTCGCGAACAAATATTTAGGAACACGACCGCAAATGTAGGAAACAATTATGTGAGGGGCTCTCATAAATGTAAATATTGTACCTCGACCCGTGTTTTCTTTCCATTTTGTAAAATTTCTATTAGAAACTTAAAACTTCTAATACCTGACATTTTCACTTATTTCACAAATGTCAGATTGACTCCTATTAATTTGCCAAAATAAAAGAAAACATGCCCCTTGTGCAAAAAAGAGCAGTTCCAGAGAAGAGCGGGATTCGAACTGTAGGGATCAAAGAACAAAAAAAGACAGACTGACTGTCACGTGTTTTTGTTAGACCGCTTACTAGCATTTTACAGTAAACATTGAAAATGTTCCCGGTAAAACGCCACGTCAAAAACGTAGCACATCTGAATGATAATTGTCTTATTCGCTGCAAAGCAACATGTAACGTACCAGGCGATGTGACGTACCTGCCAGAAGGACGCACACGACATAAAGGCAGATAGGAATCAGAATAAAACGTCCGCGTAGCTCAATTGGTAGAGTGACTTATTCCGGAATGAGGGGATCCGGGTTCGAATCCTGGCGTGGACAGAAATGACGGAGAAATTTACTTCGTTATAATGGCGTCCGAACTATCCGGATGACCCGACCGTTCAAAATCTCGCAATGGTGTGATGTTATTTCCACACCACGAGATAGGAAAAATAAGAGAATCATTTCTCCAGTACTTCGAATTAAAAAAAATAAATAAGGGGGAGATGATGTAACTTTACCAGGCGATGTGACGTACCTGCCAGAAGGACGCACACGACATAAAGGCAGATAGGAATCAGAATAAAACGTCCGCGTAGCTCAGTTGGTAGAGTGAATTATTCCGGAATGAGGGGATCCGGGTTCGAATCCTGGCGTGGACAGAAATGAAGGAGAAATTTACTTCGTTATAATGGCGCCCGAACTATCCGGATGACCCAACCGTTCAAAATCTCGCATTGGTGTGATGTTATTTCCACACCGCGAGATAGGAAAAAAAAAAAAAAAAAAAAAAAAAGGGGGGAGATGATGTAACGTACCAGGAGATGTGACGTACCTGCCAGAAGGACGCATACGACATAAAGGCAGATAGCAATTACAATCAACGTCAGCGTATCTCAATTGGTAGAGTGACTTATTCCGGAATGAGGGGATCCGGGTTCGAATCCCGGCGTAGACCAAAAAAATGACGAAGAAATTTACTTCGTTATAAACAGATAATGCTTGACCTATCTCAAATGTGTTCTGCATCCTTTTATGTAACATCTAAACATCCCTCTCCTAAGTGCCATACACTATCCGATTGCGTTGTCCCCGGATAAAAATATCGAAGGGGTTAAAGTCACTGGATCACGGAGGCCATGGCGATGGAGCATCGTGCCCAATCCATTGTTCTAAACAGTGGTGGAAATGGGCCGGAACTCACCGGAACGCCGATCCTGGAGCAAAACACCGCATTCCGGGAGCAAAACCTTGCGTTCCGGCGCTCCGTTATCGACACCAAAAGAAAGGGAGCATTTAATTTTCATAAAACATTTCGTAATGCATTATACATTTCAATTAATGACACCATCTTGTATTAATTGTTTGTCGTTTCAATTTTTTTTGTATTTTCCTCTAATAAAGCTCACTCGCTATTTGTGTAGGTACTACCGGAGTTGTAGCTGTAGTTCACAAATTTGTTTCTCTTCGCCGTCTGGCGTGCTTCCTTTGCGATTTCCCGCCATGGTGACGACTGCAACGCCGTTTAATTCGACGATGGTTGCGAAATGTTTGCGTGACAGCGAAGGTCATGACAGGGGCTGATTGCTCAATGACTGATCTTGCAACCTCTCTCCGCTCTTGGCATAAAATGACTTCGCAGTTCCTGTAACCTGGCAACGAGTTGAATTACTACACTCTACACATGCTGTCACTTCAACTCCAGCTCCTGTCGTGGTAGGATGGGACTTTTTGACTGATATTATAGTCGTTGTTGTAAGTTTTAATTTGTTCTTGTGTGAGAAAAGAAAACAACTGAAAATAATGAAAAGAACACTAACAGATTTCTTTGAGAAAAAACATGAGTCAAAAGGAAAAAGAAATACATCTCGGGAATTTGGAAACATACCCCCCCCCTGCCTGTTCAAACTCGGACTCCGTGTGAAGTATCACCAAGAAAATCACCGAAAATACAAGAGTCAAAGGAAATCACTGCATCAGGAAGTTCATTAGAAGAATCTGAATCTCGGCAAAGCTCAACAAATGGTAAACCCGAGTGTTGGACTGAGGATCAAAGTAAGTATTTTTTGAAAGTGTACTTTTGGCTTGCTTTAAAAAATGGGTGTTTAGGATGTGCCGTCTGTAAAACCGCCGGGAATATGAACGTTTCATAATTTTTAACTGGTGCAAGGCTTTCTAAGGAGTGGATAGATTGCAAAGTTAGATCTACGGCTGACGATAAGAAGAAGCAAAATACGGCTCTAAGGGAAAAAATAAAGGAGCACAGAGAAAGTCGCGCTCATAAAGAAGCTTCTAAAATGAACGTAACACGTTTTGGAAGCGTCTTTGAAAATATTGTTGAAAAAATAAATAAAAATGAAGTGGACAATACGTACAAAATATTCAATACCGCATATTTCATTGCGAAGAACAATAGACCTTTTGCCGATTTTCCTGGTTCGATTGATCTTCAAAAGAAAAACGGCACTGAGATGGGGAGGATATTGCAGTCTAGGAAGACATGTACGGATATTTGCGATTCTATAGGAAATGACATGCGTAAAAAGCTCTGTGAAGAAATCGTCTCCCAAAATATAAAATTCGGTATCTTGGTTGATGAGTGTACAACTGTAAGCCGACTCTCGGTACTGATAATCTGCATAAGAATGTCCATAGATCCGGATGATATAAATGCCCAAACTCTATTTTTTGACTTGATTGAATTACACGATTTGAAAGCAACAGCAATACTGAGTCGATTATGAACTTCTTGGTGACGTACTTTCCAATACAGCTTATTAAAAATAATCTGATATCTTTCACTTCCGACGGAGCTGCAAACTTTGCAGGTTCCATATATGGTGTGGCTCAACAGCTTAAAAAAATTCCCGAACTTATTATATGGCACTGCGCAAATCATAAGTTAGAACTTGCTGTCGGGGACGTAATTAAAAAGGTTTACAGCATAGAGAGTTTTAAATCGTTTTGCGATAAATTATACTCTTTGTATCACGCTTCACCAAAGAACGCCCGCGAGTTGCATCACTGTGCTGAAGAAATTGTAGTTCTGTTTTGTTCAATCGGGAGAGTTCTTGGAACAAGATGGGTCGCATCTAGTGAGAGAACACTATCTGCTGTCTGGAATATATTTCCAGCCTTGGCTTTGCATTTTAAAGCTGCATCTGCTGATGCTTCAAGGGATATCAAAAAACGAAGCATGTTTTCTGGCTTACTGAAAAGACATACGAGCACATGCTTCCTGAAAAATTTGGCATCAATGAAAATCGCCTTAAAGGAACTTAGTTCATTATCACTGCGTCTTCAAGGAAATTCTGTAGCGTTACCAGAAGCACATTCGCATATTTCCCTTACAGTGAAAGTTTTCCAAGGATTAGCTGATGGTGGTTTTGACGAGTTTTATTTAGTGTCATAAGATGCCGTAAAAAATATGGTGTTCAAAGTGATGGACTTACATTCAAAGGGATATAAATGTGACGGGAAAACAAACCGTGCTCAGTTTTTTCGGAGTGTTACCAACAATTTATCTGCCAGATTATTCAGCCGCGAAGAGATTATAAAATAACTTCAAGTTTTGTATCCGTCTTTTTGGCCGACCGACATAGATATTTTATATGGAGAAGGAGAGGTTCTAAGTTTATTCCGAATATTCGGATTGGAGGAAAAAAGGAAAATCATGGAAGAGTTCAGACATTTCAAGGAAACCAAAAAAGTTTCACATCATTTAAAAGTCTTATTAAAATCTGTTGCTATATCAACAGCTGAGTGTGAAAGAGGTTTTAGCACCATGAAGTTGATAATAACTGATTTAAGAAACGCTTTAAACATTACACACGTCAGCAACCTCATGTTCATAAAAATAAACATACCTCCTTCAAAGATCTTCAATCCCGAGCCGTACGTACGAAAATGGTTGAGTGACGGAAGGAGAAATGCTGATTTATTGGCTTGCAGAGAAAGATGCAAGAAGACTTGTTGAAACAAAAACTTTGGAGATTATTTCAGGAGATGTTTTTTTTCAAATCGAAGTTACAATAGATATTGTAGCTAAATAAATGGATATTTCAGACAAAGCCGAATTTCTTTCCTTTGCCACCCCATATACAGTAGTTACTTACATATCTCTGCCTCAAATATGAGCTGACGTTTTTTCTCCGATGTTTGTTATTTGAGGACACCTCCTAAAAGGGTGATAGCTTTAATTGCACCGGCAGACATTCGCGTGGTCTTTTTAATAAGAAACGTACTTCTGAATAAAGAAAACAGCTCTGACTTTAGCTAAATGTGACTATTTGATTTTAAAGTTTAATAACGAAATTTCCTTATATGGTTTTATGTGTACAGCAAATGGGTTTGCGAATATTAAATTTTTAATGCATTCACTTGTACCATTGTAGTGTTGTCGCCAGAACAAGTCAAAATTGCGTTAAGCCTTTTTGACGAATTCTGGCTAATGAGTCAGAAATAGACAAAACGTTGCGACGCCATTTTGACGGGTTTTGGCGACAACACTACAAGTTGTACGTTGCGTTCCGGCAGCGAAAAATTCCCATTTCCACCAATGGTTCTAAATACCTGTTGTTTGGCAATGCACAAAATTCCAGATGAAAATACAACGAATGGCCATCATGAATATACCACAAACGAAACGTAGCTTAACGACCGGTATCTGCCAATAACTGCGGCAATGTATTTTACAGCACAATACCAATCCAAAGAAGCTAAAAAATGTAAAGTCCGAAAAGCCTGTGGCCTAGAATGTCTGCACACACATTTGGGGTAAACGGTTGCTGGTACCTAAATTTCAAGTGTCTCTGCAAATTTTTCCTATATATATCATATGGATTTTCTTTTGTTTATAAGTACTGACTAAGTATATTTAAAACTCCATTTCGTGAAGATCGTATCCCATTGGAAAATTAAATTAGTGGCAACATTTTCGGTTCACCATCAAATATACGAGGACTAAGGAATTATCAAGGAAAACTCTTCGAGTGACTCTATTTGCATCTGTTTAAATGAATCAATCGAAAAACCCATGAACTCCTTGAATGTAATAGAGAAGAACTTGGGACGAAAAACCAATGTGCTCCTTGAGTGTAGCAGAGAACTCGGAACGAAGAACCCATAAACTCATTGAATGTAACAGAGGAGATCTTGGGACGAAGAATCCATGTACTCCTTGAATATAACAGAGAACTCAGGAAGAAAAAGAACCCATGAACTCCTTGAAATTAATGGAGAAGGACTTCGTCGGAAGAACCCATGTACTCCTCGAAAGTAGCAGAGAACTTGGCATGAAGAACCCATGTACTCCGTGAATGTAATAGATAATTGGGACGAAAAAACCATGTACTCCTCGAATGTAGCAGAGAACTCGGGACGAAGAACCCATCGACTCCTTAAATGTAATAGAGAAGAACTTGGGACGAAGCACCCATCTACTCCTTGAACATTGCAGAGAACTCGGGACGACGAACCCATGTACACCATGAATGCAGAAAAAAAGAGCTTGGGGAGAAAAGCCCATGTTTTCGTTTGAGGTGGCAGAGATGCAAGGCTAAATATGCCAGGCTATGGTTCATGACGTTCCATGACGTGTTCTTGTTTGCTTTGCATGGAGTGATTTCCAGGAGAATTCTATCCTCTTGTTGTACTAAATCTCTTCGAGGTATGCTGTGATCGTTTGTAATCACATTAAATGACCTAATTTCTTGCAGCCGTTTATCAGTAGCATAAAAAAGCTTTTCCAGTTTGGAATTTGTCTGTCTCAGAAATGTGCCAGATACAGAGGTCTTTCTTCACGTTCGTTTTCAAAAACTCATCGTTAAACCAGATACATATCAATCATTAAAGGGTACATATAGTGTCCATTCCACACAGTCAGCTACGATGTCAATTCGCTATATACAGTAAGTTTTAAAGAATTACTACGACGTGCAAATTTATGATAGTCCTTCTGGTAATAAACAAAGGCGTCTTTCTACCTCGCTTCCATGTCACTTTCCTATCGGGCACTCTAGCCCAAATCTCCTAGCTTCCTATTTCTAAGGACTGTTTATGACCTGGTGTCAGATACTCCCTTCCTAAAATCCTCTACATACGATATGGTCTGATCTGAAATCCACGATAGCTGCCCGCATTGCGTAGTGGCGATAGGCTAGTCTAAGTAGACTGCTGCATATTTCTGATAAATTTGTTGTAGATCAGGGTGGGTACTTAGATCTGTTTATTATTATTCTCTGTGTAGTATCTCGGTAACTATATTAGGCATGCCCTTTGACTATATGAGTTTATCCTTGTTTTGTGGTGTAGATTCACTTTCCAAAGTGCGGTCGTGCATTTTTTTCGCACATTCTGTGTAACACAAATCGTACAATCTTGCATAAGTTGCGTTTCATACTACACAAGGAATCATTTTCTACTGACGGATGATCTGACATAGCTTCTCCGCTTAGAACAAAATATTTAACGAAAACAAGATTAGCACATCGCCTGGAACCATAGCCATGCATCAGCAATTAAGTTATTCAGATCAATTCGTATTCTCTTTTGTTTTTCTATTGTGTTCGGAGTTAATCTCTCCTTCAAGGAATGAACTCTTACAAAGTGCGAGTGTTTATCGGAAACGAAAGCACTGCATTATAGGCGGAAGTCTTAAGTACGAAGCACTTAGTAATTTAATCATTTTCTGTAAATCAAAAATGTACCCACAAAGATGAGGGATTTGTTCCGACTCAGACACTTTTGACAAGAGAAAAGAAAAAGAAATTTGTGAAGAAAGGTTGACTGCCTTCGAAAATTCCTCTAAGCACAAATGTTAAGATACAGGTGAGCAGAATTTTAAACGCAGTGGAACATCCGTATCTTTTAATGAACGCACAAATTTTAATTAGCTGTAAAAAAGAAGGATGCTTGAAAATATTTGCATATTCTCATATTCCAAAAAGACAATAAATGTCATGTAGATTGTAGTTTACAACTGTGTCATTCTTTTTCAGTAAAATCCGGACAGTTGTATCATGGATAATTGGATATGATTTTAAAAGTATTTACTCTCTTAATAAGCCTATAAACACTGCATAATCTCCACAACGATGAAATTTGTTACATTAAGCAGGTCATTCTGGAGCTGCAACATATCAATTATTTTAATTGAAGTCCACAAATTTCATTAGACACATAGAAGAAGAGACAAATTTTGTTTCTGAAGATGCTTTTAAAGTATAAAATGCCTTTGGTAACCTGATAGAATAAATTTTACTATGCAGTTCATCTTTTGATTTCGAAAGCAGAAAAGAATCAGGTCTATATCTCCATCAGTTAAATATATATTATATTAATTATTCGTGATATGGACAATTAAATTTGCGCACCAAAGGGAAAACATGCTACAACCGCGAAACTTTGCAAATAGCTAGAGTGCGTACTGGTATCGACATTATCCACGTTTGATGCGAGTGCGCATGACCGCACACCCTGTGGTAGCGCTGCAAAAACGAACTGGCAGCCTTATAAACAGGCGTGTAGCCGATGCCCCATGAAAGCGAAAAGCACCGACCGACGCAAGCAAGAGTTCAGAGTAACAAGAACGCCGTGAAGACGCCAGAGACGTTTATTTACGCAACGAACGTACTTTGAGAGAGGCCTGATCATCGGGCTGATAAACGCAAGATGGTCGGTGCGCCGTATAGCCCGCCTCGTGGATCGTTCTGGCCATACCGTCCGACTGTGTTGGGAGCAGCGGACACGTGACGGCACTGCCACACGGCGGAGCGGCTCTGGAAGGAGCAGAACGGCCACCTGTAGAGAGGATCGACGATTCGTGCCCCAGGCACGAACGGAACACACATGGCATTGCTCTACTATACAGGCAGATGTAGCGGCTCCTGTGTGCCCACAAACCATTTCCCGACGCCTCCCGGAAGCGATACGATCCTCCCTTACGTGTGCTGACATTAACAACGGAATGGGTCCGTGTGCAGTGGTACCAGGCCAGAGCGACGTAAAACGCCACAGACAGGCGACGTGTCGTGTTTAGCGACGAGTGCCGTTTCGTTTTGGGGACAGATGATCATCGTGTCTGGATGTGGAGGTCACCGGGTCAACGGCACAATCCCAACCTCGCTATCGAGCACCACGATTCCCCCACTGCAGGCATTATGGTCTGGGGAGCCATTGCCTACGATAGCCGATCAGCTCTAGTAGTGGTACGTTCATCATTGACGGGCCAGCGGTATGTTGATGAGATCCTACAGCCCCATGTGCTTCCATTCCTGGCCGGTATTCCAGGTGCGCTAAAGCAGCAGGATAATGTCCGCACGCACACGGCTCGGGTTGCTCATGATTGTCTACGTCATGTCCAGATACTTCCATAGCTTGTCCACTCCCCGAACATGTCCCCTATCGAGCATGTGTGGGACCGGTTGAAACGCCGGCTGCCGTTCAACATGTGACTGGCCTACACCGTCCAACAGGTGTGGCCCAGTCTGCCGAAGGATAACATCAGGAGTCTGTTCTCCTCCATGCCGGGCCGTGCTGCAGCCTGTATCGCCGAACGAGGAGGTGCGACGCGCTATTAAAGATGACCGGACTGCGTGCCACAGATCCCTCTGCAATTGTCCGGCAGCTCTGTTTTTGCCATCATGTGTATCATTCATCCGTGAGTGTATTAACCCTTTAACCGGATGCAACGAATTAACTCGGGGTTGGCAAAATGGGCTGAAATCCACTCGAACGAATATATTAGTTGTCTAAGAAGTGGGATAACTGCTGGAGGAACGAGTGACCAGCGCATCAGAAGGTGTTACTTTTCTCTTAGTTTTGCTATTGGAAGTGATAATTTAAGGGGATGATGGACACTACTCCATTCACACTGATTACTTTCTAAAAGGTCTATAACAATGTCGAAGAACCCAAGAAAAGAAATGAAAGAGAGGCTGTTCGAGTTATCTGTTTCTATCCAGTGGCGTGATGCTTCTTGTCAGGGGGACTTGCTCTACTCTATCATGCCTTGTGTTATAAAGTCGATAATAGAGGGCTAGAAGCAAGCTCTTATCACCATTACCAGGTTAATTGTCCACACTGCTCAGATGAGACGTGAAAGGCTATGGTTTCGCCACAGGAATGTTTTGTAGTAAGAGCCAGGGACCGTAGGAATTACTCTGCCGTAGCTTTCGCAAAACCCGGCCGCTATATGAAGGCTTCTGTTTGTGGGGAGCAGAAACATTTGGACACCATTTGATTTAGGAAGATCAGCCGCTTAAAGGGTTAAGATTGAAAATTATAAATAGTTGAAATTGCAGAATAAAGCAACTTCATAATTGTTTTGCCATTATCAAAATGATTTCGTTGCCTTTAACATACATACAATGTCGAAAAAGTTTATCAAAAGAATATCCAGAAATATAGGAATAACTAGTCATATTCTAACACACCTATCTGTTGAAACATTAAAATTATTATATTATGCATTAATCCATCCACATTTTGATTACTATTTACTATCCTAGGGTCAAACAACATTTACTAACATTAATCAATTACAAATTCTCCAAAATAAATATATTCGATTAATAGATCTTAAACATAACTTAAATTGAGGCAACTTACTAGGACAAAATATGTTCAGATATTCCAGAGTCAACCCAAACAAATATAATATTCTAACAATTTAGCAACTGTTTTACTTTAATTAAGGGAAAATTATTTATAAACGAATTAAAATGAACTTTGGACAGGAGCTCATAGAAATTAATGCTGTTACATACTGATATAATATTCGAAACCAAGCTTTGCTGAGACTTACTACACCTAGAACACAAACTACTAAACAAAGCCTAGATTATTAAGGTGCAGAGTTCTGAAACACATTGCCTACAGAATTAATATCTGTTAATAATTTCAATTTGTTTAAAAAGAAATTAAAACACTACCTACTTAACAACTAATACTCATTCAAAATTCAAGTTGGGAAGTTGATTGATACAGGGATTATTCGACTGAGGGGGGGGGGGGGGCAGGGGTACTTACCAGTTGAGGATTTGGTGACCAGGAGAAGGGGTATTTATTTAATGAGGATTGGGTAGGGGGGACAGTTCATGATTTTCATTATTTTAACTATATTTCCCTCGATTTGCTGCCAATTCGATATCATGCGAGATATTTAATTTGGTTAATCGTGCTGTATCGTAGATATGTAACTCTATCATACTTTTTGCTTTGTTTTTTCTTTCTTCGTTCACTTTTTATTTCCATGTTTTCTTTTCTTACTTTTTTGCTGCTATATGAATGGTCTTGGCTTGACTTATACCTAGGGAGATCAAGACTGAGTCATAAGGTCTCTTCGAGGTCTTTTCCTTTTTCTTCCCTGCTGTTATTTACATGTTTACGCTCAACTGTTCAGAATTATTAACTTTAATATGAAACAGAAAGATCAATAAATGAAATGAAATGAAAATAACGGTCGAATTTCTTTCCAAAAGAAAAAAATCTGTAATCCGAAAAGGCTGAGCTTTATGTTTTTCACTCGTAGACGATTAACTATTATTTTCTTCCGATTTTCGTTCAACGTTTTAAGGAGTGATGTTCTTCCACATTTTCTTAAAGAATGACGCAGTTATCTTTATAGAACGAACAGTTTCTTTACATCGTCTTGGAGCGGGAATCGAATCCTCATGAAAAGTAATCTGGAGATGAGGGATTGATTCTCGTACCATGGCGATATAATTTCCAAGTTTTTTGAAAGTGGAGTAACATGTTGAACAGCAAATGCAAGGTAATAGCTGTTCTGTTTGCCACCTTAAATGTCCTGTAGCTTTTCCATAAGGAACATTTCCTCCAGTGCCTCCATGTTAAAAATACTGGTGGTTAAATAATAGCGATACGATAAAACATCAAAATGCTACTATTGGAGTAAAATCTCAAACTGCTGAGATTCTTATTTATCAGATATCTGTGTCTTCATGTGAAAATAAGCGCCGATGGTTGGTTTCGAACCCACGTCTCCTTGCGCCGGAGCCAGTTCTTCTCCCGACTGAACTTCACCGCCCTTGGCTTACTGCTGCAATTTGCCGTTTTGACTCTTGCGGCATCTCAGTTGTACTTCACACTCGTCGTCTTGGATTGTGTAACGGATGGCATGCTTGAACAGAAATCGGATTCGATTCCCGCTCGAGGGTGATGAAAATTCCAAGTTTCCTGAAGTATAGTTACATGTTGAAGAGTAAAAACAAGACAATGGGTATTTTGTTTGCCGCAATAAAAATCCTTTAGATTTGCTGTTCGTAAGCAAATACCACCTACGATAGTGAAACTTTCACAACAAAATTGTACGCTTTACTCTGATACTTTTCCAAACTGCTAGTATATGTCTACGACCAAGTGTTGAGAAAATAAACCACGGTTTAAATGCTTATGAACCATTCGGTACACCGGGAATGACACGAGAATGGAAAATTCGATTTCGCAAACTGGAGTATTTACCATATTTCCCTGAATGCAAGATGAGGTTTTTCCCACATTTAGTCTAAAACTCTGGATCGCCTTATAATCGCATACTAGAAAAACTTTCCATTGCGGTCAACGTGCTTTTTTTATTGAAGGTTTATCGAACACTGTGAGCAATTCGATTGGCTAGAACGGCCGTCTCTAATTTAGGGCCACTAGCTCAAGGGAAGGAAGAGAGCTGTAAGACAAACACAACATTCGTGCCTCATCAGGAATCGAACCCGGAGCTTTCTCGAACGAATGGTCATAAACTAGCGCTTAGACAACTACATCAACCTGGCGGCATCAATATTTTTTACGTAAGTAGTAATATATAACAGTCGATATTTTTAAATCTCAGTGTACTGAAGTTATGTCAATGATATTTCCGATGGCGGAAAATAGTCGTACCTTCTAACCTCTTGCATTTTTTGAAGAATTTGTTTTTTGTTTTTTGTCTTTAAAAATGGCGTAAGAAACAAATTACCGGACTTTCAATCTCACGGAAAACGTTACGTATGAATGCTTTGGTAGAAGTATTTCTACGCAAGATTACACAGTAGCAGTTTAACGCCAGGTTTGGATGGATTGTCAGATTTATGTTGAGGCATGACTTAGCACTTCGTAGAATTTCACTGCAACAGAAGCTGCCTAAATACTTCAAAGTCATATAAGTGAAATGCCAGATTAATATACTTTTTTGTCGGTAAATTGCTACTTCCATACATCGCTACACCTATACATATATATTTCTATACAAATTGCTACATCTATACCTTTCGGTATGCCTTGAAACATAGCAGGGTATGGAATGGATGTCAAATCTATTTTAGTGAAGACCACTTGGAACGAGAAACTTCCGGTTGCAGTGAAGATAGCAGTAATATGCGATGGAGGGAAGCTGCCGTTATTCGTAATTTCAGAAAGAAAGAGCCTTCCAAAGAAGAAGCTACCTGATTTAATCTTTTGAACACACCTGAAACAACAAGGTCTGCTATCTTTAGACGCATTTAAAAGGCAACTAACACCAGAGGTGTAGTCAGAAGTTTCGGAGATGATCACAGATTTGGTCATCATACTAGGAGGCGTCACCTCTTCGTTGCGGAAATCTGTCGTCACCAAAACATTTAAGGATCACCTTTGACACCTTTACGCGCAATTGATGCTTACTGTCAACAGCCCTCTAACACCTTCGGGAGAAACTAAATCTTCTGAGGCATTAATGTGACAGTGGATAAAGGCTGCATTTTGCAGCATCTCATTGCATGCATTTGTCAGTATTACTACTAATAACTTTGTGTTAAAGACTGCTTGCTTATTGCAGCCTTCTTGAAATATCATTTATCGCCTTAGGATTCTGTGTCAATTGTCCTTTAATTTCGTACTTTACCATTTCATTTTAAATTCCATGGCGCATACCTTCAAGAAGTGCGGCTTATTGAGGAAATTAGTTGGAACTGAGTAAGATGTGATACGGGAAGATAATGACAGTGAAAGACCAGAATCATCAAATTATGTGAGTGACAATGACAGCGACAAGATAAGAAGTTGATTCTTGGTTTTCGATCTTGAGAGAAATGGTTTATATCACATCCTTTGCTATAAACAGAGCCATTTTCTTAATGAAAAAGATATATAACGCCCGACGCGATAAAAATGTCGAATTACAATTCTCCCAATATCAAAAACCAAGAGTCAGTTTTCCAAAACAATTTTCTTTGGGATTTGTATTTGAGGTTTGATTTAAGAATTAAGTTGGTGTGGATATATAAGCATAATGTGCGCCTCTTCCTTCAAACGCTATATAATTTTAGAGGTTCGTTGTATTTTTGAGGCCGTCTTATATGGGGATAAAACTAATCTGAGATTTTTGGAAAAATGTGTTAATAAAAACTCCGGTGCAATCGGAGAGAAACGATTACTGAGCTGAAGCACAAAATAGATTCTTCTATTAAGAGATATCAGAGTTGGAAATTGAAAATATGGAAGTGTTCCAAGTTATATCTGCATCATGAAAAGACGATATGGTTATTCATATGTAGCGCGAGTTTCACTGACACAAAAAAACTGGGAGACAAAGCAAAATAATAAGTGCAGTTAGGATTCATGCATGAAGACACTTTTAAAACACTAACTATATCATCATCATTATCATCATCAACAACAACAACCATTATCAATCCACTGCTGGATGAAGGTCTCTCCAAATTTCTTCTACAATTGTCTGTCTTCGACCTGTCTCCTCCATGCTACTCCAGCATACTTTCGAATTTCATCCTTCCATCTCCAATAGGGTCTTCTTTTGGGTCTTTTCCTGTCCCTCGGAATCCAGTGTAAAATTTCGGTTGTCCATCGGTGGTCCGTTCTTCTGGCAACATGTCCAGCCCATTGCCATTTCAATGATTTCCCTCTGGTCATGATGTCGTCCACTCCTGTCATTTTCCTTATCCACAACTTCCTCTTAAAGCATTATATTTATTAAATAAATTCGTTTTACTTCCAAATTCTTGATTGAATAAAATTCCATTAAAATATTTATTTAAGGGAATTTCAAGGGAAAATCTATCGTATATATCTGAAACCTTAATTCATTCTGTACACATTTCCTCGAAGACTATTGCGTTCTGATATTTAAACATTTCAGCGGAAATAAATCAATACCTTAGCCAATATATGCCCAAGCGGTGATTTCGAAAAGTTTGTCAGAATGTTCTTTTAAATTCGATTTATCTTAATCGGTGCCAAATCATAAAAGGATTCTTCCAGATTCAAATAAATTGAATCTCAAACAAAATTCTAACGAACTTTTCTAAACCATTGTCCGGGCAGACATTATCTAAAGAGTTTATTTGTTTTCGATGAAAATTTTAAAGACTAAAACAAATAACCTTCGAGAAAATGTGTATAGAACGCATTAACATTGCAGGTACAGGATAGATTGTCTTTTGCGGAACGAGCCATTTAAGCCTAAAATGTATTCACTGCATTATGAATTCAGAGTAGAAACTACTGTTCCGGGGGCCAAATGGTCATCTTCTTTTCTTTACTGGCTAGTCACCGGAGATAGGTCAGGGTTCGAATTCGGTTTGCGGCATGACTGGTGTGTTTGTGTTACGGCGCCAGGTCTATCCCTTTTCTGGAAGCTGTGACTCTATATTAGCAACAAAAGGCTGCTCATAGTCTTTAGAGTTACAGGTGGTGGGCGTAACCTCTGTCCTCCCCACGGAAGAAAACAAAATGCAAGAGTAGACGTTAAGCACAGGAATCTTTCGAGTATACGCGTTTCGCGATATCTGCATTTCTTTAATATAAGATCAGCTTTGCAGCACGAACACTCATTATGTATTAGTAATTTACTTGTCCGTGAGAGAGTGGCGCGCCCGAGAGACAGTTGTGTGTGACCCCCCCCAAATTAAAATTTTTCAATATTTCAAAAACGTAATGGTAAAAGGCAAAGTTTTGCGTATTTGAAATTGCTTTTATGTCTCATGGAAAAAAATGAACGTGCTTTCTAAACGAAGTCGAGGAAACGGCAAGAAGCCAAGGACCAGAATGCCCCAGGCCGCCCCGGTGGCGCAGTGGTCTAAGCGATGACCTCTGATCATTCGTCTGAACGGGGTCCGGGTTCGAATCCCGGTGAAGCACGGATGTTGTGTTTGTCTTACGGCACTGGCTCTCTCCCTTCCCTGGAACCAGTGACCCTAAATTAGGGACGGGAGACTGCATATAGCCGATTGAGTTGCTCACGGTGGTCGTTAAACCTCCAATCAAAAAAAAATGCCCCATTGCAATGGAAAGCCAATCCAGCCAGGTTAAGGTAATTATAGTTTAGAACTGCGCTTATCATGTATAAATTTTAAAGTAAAGTCCCTGAGCAAACCAAGCATGGAATATTCAGACAGATCACAATGATTTGCGAACTTTTCTCATATAGCTTGTTAGGCCAATTTTAGAAATATCGTGACCAGTGGCGTGCCCTAGGTGATATTAACCCACCAAAATTTGATATTTCAGACGCAATTTTAAAAGGCAAAGCTTTGTTAGTATTTGAAATTGTTTTTATGTCTCATGTTTTCTCCATGAAGACGAGAAAACGGCAAGGAAGCAAGGACCAGAATGTCCCATTGCAATGAAAAGCCAATACATGGGTATACTGAAAGCTTCTGTTGCGACGAGGCAGTACCAATTTTGAGTCCCATGACTTAGTTCAGATTACTCAAAAGCACCCTGCAAAGTAAGGAGTTGTGATTAAAATACCGAGAACCACATCGAAACAGAACCAACGCTGTAACATAAACACAGAAAATCCAGAAGACTATTACAAGATTGCAATTTATGCACCATTTTTAGACATGTTCATCAGTACTTTGGAAAATAGATTTCTGGGACACAAATCCGTCTTATCAGCATTCCAGTCACTTCCCCAACAAATCCCAAGGTACCACCATCTTCTCAAGATATTGATGGGTTTAAAACTTTAAGTAAATTTTAGGTAGGTGACTTCAATTGCTCGCAAGAAGAACTAATCGCAGAATTTAAACTGTGATACCGTAGGATCGCCCGCAAAGAAAAGGAGCACTGGACAAAAGTTGTACTAAGGGCTTTAAAACTCTGCTGCAGTGAGGTGTTACCCAATATAAAAACATTGTTTCACGTACTAGGTAGTCTCCAGTGACAACTGCAGAAAGTGAGCCTTTGGTTTCTACATTGCGTCCTTTAAATTCATATACAAGGTGATTATAAACTCCTTCAACAAAACAGGAGTGACAGTAAACATCAAGGCGAACAATATTTGCAATCGAACCCAGGGCCGCATTCCACTCCTAGTGCCAGAAAAGAGTAAAGTTACATATCTAAGTTGAGCCTTCAAGAGTGAAAACAAAGAGACATACCTAATTTATGAGTTGCACAATTCCAATCGCATCAAAGAAAAATTCAAAAGAGCTGCTCAAACTGTCGTCCAAGGGCGTCGTTCCGCAGTCCACACCGGAGAATGAAGGACTGCCGCACCCTCTCAAAGGCGACATGTCTTGTGTTGATCTTGTCCGCAGCAACAGCGATTCGCGCGATCAGATCTTCCAAGGAGTCCACAAGTGTCTCGTACACCAATGTTTCATGTGCACCCAGAAGGAGAAGTCCAGTGTATTAAGATCCGGGGAGCGTGGAGGCCAAGCCATAGGTCTCCTGCGTCCAATCCACCGCCAGGATTATTTGGTATTCAGGATGTATCGGAACTTGGTGGCAAAGTGTGCTTGGACCCCATCTTGCATAAATCCCATGTGCCTCCGTGTGGTGAGCGGAACATCCTGCAATATACCGGGAAGCACTTTCTCCAGGAACTCACGGTGTGCTGTGCTGGTCAGACGTATACGTGAATTCTCATGTGATGTTCACACGGTAACATCGCTGAAAGGATTCGGCTGCGTGTTTAAATGTTCGCATCTTATCGTTTGCGCACGTGTTCAACGCACCTGATTTGCATCTTGTGATTCTCATGCACTGGTTGAAACTCAGTGTGCCTGCTGGACGTATTTCGAACGTGTTCTTTTCTGGCACTAGGAATGGAATGCGGTCCTAGGTTCCATTGCAAATATTGTTCGTCTTGATGTGTACTATCACCCCTCTTGTTTTGTTGAAGGTGTTCACAATTACCCTGTATACGTAATACCATATCAAGACTGAGACTCATTCAGCAAGCATTACTTCACATTCATGGACAATACATATGGAAAGCTGAAGAAGGTTTAGCTGAACTAGCAAAAAAAAAAACCTCCAGAAGGCTGGAAATACAACTGAAGTAATAATAAGTAAAGTTTGTTAAAATGAGTGTATTCAGAGTCAGAGATTTTTGGTCTCACTTTACAATCAAAAAGCTCCATTATGAAAATTAAGAATGTTTCACTAGAAGGTACATTTTTCTGTTTCTGCACATATAAATAGCAAAATATAAATGGTCAACCATTACGTGATGAAGATAATATAGGTAATAAGAATATTAATAATAATTTCCAGTAATAATTATTTGAAATAGTTTTACGCGTATGTTACATACAATTTAAAAATGCATTCAAAACACATTTAGTTGTATTAAAAATAAATTTAGTAACCTCCCACCCCTAAAAAACATTTCTGCTCATGCCACTGTCGTTAGAGTAATGACATCTACAGTTCATATTTAAATCATTCTGATATCGGGATTGCACAGTTACAACTAAAGAAATTGCCGTGAATATCAAATATAAAACAATCAAGTTGATCTCAATCATAACTTCCATCAGTGACAGCGAGGTCAAAAATAAAACTTTAGTAATTATATCTTGCATTTCCTCGGAGAAAACGCTACCGTGAATTCAATTATAAAATCGGACTTTCATTACTAACTCGCATCGGCGTTCTCATAAATGAATCAAGATTTTTTTCTGCGTCTTGTGAAATACACATCGTTCGTCTTAGGAATTAGTTTTTTTTATCCAACACTCCCGGCATCTAATATCAACTGATATACGTACTTTCAATGGTTTCTAAGAATTGAAAGCTAAAAATGTTTGCGAAAAAATCCTTCGAAATGGAACCGTGCAATTACTAGCGCTCATGATCTTTTAAAAACGAACTGTGAATTACTCCGTTGCAGTCGGTATTTCAACATCTTCCTGTTGTAAGATCGATCAGCGAAAACCGAAAGCAATAATGTTCTTTATATACTTCACTTCTTATCGTTAAGGAATCGTTAAAAGCAAATGTAATACTTTATCCATAAAGTGTGCCTCTACAACTCGCATTATAGAATAATCTAGATTTTTGACTGGCATTTATTATTGGTATATGACTTTTCATGACATGTGTATGTACTTATATATCACGTATACGTGAACTTTAAAGTAAACAAAATGAGCAAATTATTATGTACACCTACATTGGAAAGAAAATAATGTCTGCAAATGCAAGGCAACAGAAATGTGCTAATTATGGTATATACTAGCATACATCTGTCCAAACTGTAGTCGCCATCGTTTGTCATGATCTGTTTCCATCATCTGGGCAGTTGTTGAATACTGTCCCTATAGAATTGTGGCGGCTTGGATGAAAAGAAGAGGATAAGTGCGTGTTCGCATCGTCCAGTATGGTGACCCGCTGTCCATTCAAAAAATGCTGCAAAGACCGGAAACGCTAGTAGTAGCTTGGGAGAATGTCCAGGAAATGTAATGGGTACGGTATAAGCTCCCTGCCTATGTACCTGATCTTGTGACAGGTCACCCGTGATTTGTGAGGCGACGGCAGTACACATTGGCGGAGATAGTGGTGTTCTTCGGCAGTAGCTCCAACGAGAAAGATGACACCGAATTTTCGGGTGTAACAAGCACGTCTTTTGAATGCGTTCTGAGGCAAATCAAAATTATCAAAGCTATTCAAAGTCAATTGAACCGGTATGGAAAACAATAGTATCTGACGGAAGAAAGAAGTTTTTTCATTCGAGCTTTTAATCCCTCAGATATTGCTGTAAACGGAATCGTGAGCTAACGCCCTCTGGTAGCAGACTTGTGCGTTAAGAAAAACATGAATTTACATGAAAAAAATTTCGCACCGGAAACTCTCTCCAGCACCGAATGAATTCTTCAAATAGGACTCTTAGAAACAGAGATATCGACAAAAATGGGATGTGCTTTTACGTCCCTTGGTGGGAATCGCATGCATTATTTCAGGAAGAAAGTATTCTCAAAAGGATTTTCCATATCAGCTGTATCGGTCCAAGGTAAAAAAAAATTAGTCGAGTTTTCAGGAGCCCTGATTTTGCTACAAATACATCAGAAGCAGAATTTAACACTTATACCCCCTGGTGGCCAAACTATTCTTTACCAAACATTAGAAATTATGTGAAAAATATTTTTTCCATCAGGTCTTGTATGCGATACACGAAGAAATTTTCAAATCAGAGTTTTAGCAGCAGAAATAACGCAGAAAAGGCAATTTACCTTTGTGCCTTCTAATGGAAAGTCTAGGATTTACTTGAAACTTTTGAAATTTTAGGAAACACTATCTAACAAAGAAGGAATTTCTCAAATCGGACTCCTAGAAGTAGAGATATTTACAAAACTAAGATATACATCTACGCCCTCTGGCGTAGACACCTTCTGAAAGAAAATGTTTCTAAAAGGTTTGTCGACGTGAATAGTGTCGGTCAACAAACCACTTTTTTCAATCGAGATTTTAGAAGCTCATATTTTGTTGCAAATATATCAGAAGCTGAAATTAAGACTTACACCACCTGATGGCCAAACCATTTTTTACAAAAATTATAAAATACGTGCAAAGGATTTCCCATCAGGAGCAGTATCCGGTGCAGAAAGAAGTTTTTAAATTGGAGATTTAGAAGCAGAGATATAGGGGGAAAACAATTTACTTTTACGCCCCCTAGCAGAAAGTCTATGAATAACTTGAAAATTTTGAAATTATATGAAAAACATGGCACACTGAAAACACTATGCAACAAAGAAGGATTTTTTAGAATCGGACTCCTAGAAGTAGAGATATTGACGGAAATAGGATATACATCTACGCCCCTGGTGGAGAAATTGTGCAGTATTTTAAGAAGAAAATATTGCTAAAATGTTTATCGATGTGAGTGGCATCAGACCACGAAATATTTATTTCAATCGATATTTTAGAGGCTCCGATTTTATGGCAAATACATCCGAAGCGATGTAAGGTCAGGTGATGCGTAACATCACAGCCTCTCCTTGACAAATGCCAACCCCGCCTTCTCGTGGTGCATCCTGTTCCCACTAAAGGGGCTCTGACGACCGCCAATAGCGGTATAACTATACCATCGGGATTAGAGGAAATTCTATCCCACACTCACCAACCCGCTTGGCCAGCGTGGTGAGTTATGGCCAAACCCCTCCAAAATGATTCCACAACTTAAATCTTGGCCCTCAGTCTCCGGCAGCTGGAATGTACCTGGCCAAGGCAGCGGCCAGTGCGACATGAAGGCAGAGGGTGCTAAGAATCCCCGGAGGACCGGACTAGGCTGCCATCTGATGCTGACCTTGGCTACGTACAATGGACGCTCCCTATCTTCTGATTCAAGGCTTCTTGAATTGGAAGAGGAACTACAAAGGATCAAGTGGGACATCGTTGGGCTAAGTGAGGTAAGGAGAAAAGGAGAAGATCTCATCGAACTGAAAAGTGGACATCTCTTCTACTATCGTGGGACAGATACTGGCAGAACTAGTGGTGTTGGATTTATAATAAACAAGAAACTGAAGGATAAAGTTGTAGAAGTTGAAAGTTCCTCTGACAGAGCTGCACGACTTGTTATCCAACTCTCGAAAAGATACCAGGCTCAGATTATTCAAACTTATGCACATACCACAAGTCATCCTGAAGAAGAAATTGATGAATTTTATGAGGAAATTTGTCATCTAAATAATAAAGGTAAGCAGCACTTGAAAATAATTATGGGAGATTTCAATGCAAAAATAGGGCAACGGCAACAGAATGAAACTTCAGTAGGTAAATTCGGTCACGGCAACAGAAACCAGCGTGGAAATACTCTCGTTGAGTTTGCAGAGGCAGAAGGGTTTTTCATCTTGAACTCCTTCTTCAAGAAAAAGCCACACAGGAAATGGACATGGAGACATCCAAATGGGAAGAAAAGTGAAATTGATTTTATTATGTGTAACAAAAAATTCGTCATAGAAGACTGCAGTGTGCTAAACAAGTTCAACACAGGTAGTGACCATAGATTGGTGAGATGTAAGATGCACCTCAACACTAAACTGGAACGTGGCAAGCTCATAAGACAAACAAAATCTATCGACATAACCAACCTTAAAAAACACCATAATACCTTCAAGTTGGAACTGAAGAACAGGTTCTCTGCTTTAGAAGGCCTAACATCAGAAGAAGTGGACATCTCTGAAGTTAACAGAAAAGTAACCAAAGCTCTTATGGAAACAGCAACAAAATTAGCTGGGTCTAAGAACAAGTTGCATGTAAATAAATTATCAGGAAAAACGAAAATGTTGATGCAAAAAAGAAGAGAGATGAGGACAACTAAAGAAGATGTGACTTCCAAAGTGGAATATATAGAGCTATGCAAGACAGTAAGAAAAAGTATCACTGAAGACGTAAGAAAATTCAACTGTGAACTAGTGAGGAAAGCAATTGAAAACAACCAAAGCCTAAAGATAGCAAAGGGACATCTCAGTAAGGGAAGAAAACAGATTATGGCACTGAGAAAAGAAGATGGTTCTGTAACAAGAAATAGAGGCGAAATTTTGACAAGAGTGAAAGATTTCTACTCCAAATTATATGAAAGGGATGATACATGCACTCCAGACATCATGAAAGATACCAGTACCAGAGTTCCTCCAGTCCTTCCAGCAGAAGTTGCACATGCAATCAAGAACATGAAGCGGGGAAAAGCTCCAGGAGAAGATGGAATTACTGTAGACATCATACAAGAAGCAAGTGGAGAAATCGAAACAGTACTCGCCCAAATTTTCACTCGATGCCTTAATGAAGGAAAGATTCCTGATGATTGGAACACCGCTACAATGATCCTGCTACATAAGAAAGGTGACATTGAGGATCTCGGAAACTACAGACCTATCAGCCTCCTATCAGTAGTTTATAAAATCTTCACTAAAGTTCTTTCACACCGCTTGAAGGTAACACTGGACATGGCTCAACCGAGAGAACAAGCTGGATTCAGGAGTGGCTACAGCACAATAGATCATATCCACGTGCTGAGAGAACTAATTGAAAGAGCGAGAGAATATGAACTTCCATTGTGCATGGCTTTTATCGATTATGAAAAAGCCTTTGATTCGGTGAAACCATCAGCAGTTACAATGGCTCTGAAAACCTGCGGTATTGAAGATGCATACATTAATATTATTAATAACATCTATGAAAATGCAAGTGCAAAGATTAGGCTGGTTGAAAATACAACACACGTAAAAATTGGAAAGGGAGTGAGACAAGGTGACACCATATCTCCGAAGCTCTTTAATGCCACATTGGAGAGTGTTTTTCAGTCGCTGAGCTGGGAAAACAAGGGGATAAAGATTAATGGAGATTATCTAACCCACCTTCGTTTTGCTGATGACATAGTCATTTTTGCAACTACCCCATCAGAGCTACAGAGTATGATCCAGGAACTTGCTGACAAGAGTAAAGAAGTGGGATTAAAAATGAACTTTCAGAAGACAAAAGTGATGTTCAATGCTTTTACAAGAAATGAAGATTTATCGATTGATGGAGAAAAGCTGGAGATAACAGACACATACATTTATCTTGGACAGCAGATATCAAGTGAGGGTCACATTGGTGAAGAAATTAATCGGCGTACAAAACTTGCCTGGAGAGCTTTTGGAAGAAACAGCATAATTTTCAAGAGCAATATGCCATTATGTCTTAAAAGAAAAGTGTTTGATCAATGCATCCTTCCAGTGCTTACGTATGGTGCAGAGACGTGGACCTTAGCTAAAAGAGACATACAAAGGCTGCAGACAACTCAAAGAAGCATGGAGAGGTGCATGCTTGGTGTAACCAGGAGAGATAAGAAGAGGAACACGTGGATCCGAAAAATGACAAGAGTGGAAGACATCATGATCAGAGTTAAATCCCTGAAATGGCAATGGGCTGGACATACTGCCAGAAGAACAGACCATAGATGGACAGCCGAAATTTTAGATTGGATTCCAAGGGACAGGAAAAGACCCAGAAGAAGACCACATGGGAGATGGGTGGATGAAATTCGAAAGTATGCAGGGGTGACATGGAGGAGACTGGCACAAGACAGACCGCTGTGGAGGAAACTTGGAGAGACCTTCGTCCAGCAGTGGATTGATAATGGTTGACAATGATGATGATGATGACATCCGAAGCAAAAATTAACACTTAAGCCCCTCGTGGCCAAAGTATTCTTTACCAAAAATTTGAAATTATATGTAAAATATTTTTCATCAGGAGGTGTATTCGCTGAAGAATTTTTTTTTTTCAAATCAGAGTTTTAGAAGAAGAGTTATCGGGAAAAATGTAATTTACTTTTACGCCCCCTTGCGGAAGATATATGCGTAATTTGAAAAAGTAATTATATCTAAAATAATCTTTGACATAAGTGGAATCGAAAGATAAGATAATTTTTTCAATCGGATGTTTAGAAGCCAATGTATGGAATAAAACGTATTTTTGAATTCGACATCATCTGCATTTACGTCCTCTTGCGGCGAAATTGTACGTCGTAAAAAGAAAAACGAAATAAAGGATCATCATTCCCATATTTCAAGTTTCCCAATGCAAACAGAAGTTTTCAAATCGGACTAATAGTTGCAGAGATATCGTGGGTACAGACGGACTGACGGACAAACCGGTAACATATGCACGATCTTTTTTTGCAAAAGACCTGCTAAAAATCACAACTCCCATACATCACCAAACAGACAGCAGGACCTTGCGTGGATGTAAGCCTGCTTTGGATCCGGGTGCTGATATTGTCATACAGAACCCATTTCTCTTCACCTGCCACAATGTGTACAAGAACGTTTAAACTTTGTCACGTGCAGGCAGAGAAACGCACGCGTTCTGCTAAACTGTGAGTTGATGGGTACCGAAACTCCACTATTGTGTACCTTTGCATGTTGCCTCAGGTGCGTGGTAATGCTGGTGTGAGTAGCCCCAAGCTGTTTGTCCAACTCCCGCGTTGTCTAGCGTGTAACAGTCTGTACTGAGGTCTTCAACATGTACGTATCCAATGTTGCGGGTCTTCCGGCATTGTGACGGTCTGACAGGTCACAACTTTCTCCTCGAAGCCGTTCGAACTAACGATAGCATTGATGTTCTGATTTGGCATTAAGGTACAAAATAGTAATGTTACTTTCAGCACTTGCGGAGGTGCTACTGCGACGAAACTCATACAGCATGCAATGGAGGATGTACTCCTTGTCGACTTCTACGTTGGCTGGCTCTTACACTCTTTGCCTTCTAACGGCTAACTGCTACTGACTTAAGCCACCTACTAGCTGATGTCCTGCCGGAATGCTGCGCAATCTCAGTGGCCGGTGTACTGCGCAATCTAAGTGGCCCATGCGCGCCGTGCCCGATGTTTAATTTCAGGTACGTCGTCATCGGACATTACGGTCTTTCCAACCCAATAAAGATGTGTTTTTTTACCTTCTGTTCTCACAACAGCAACCAGACGTCTTGATAAGGAGTCAAGGACGTATTGCAAATGGGAAGATCGTATAGCCGCTCATGAAGCAAGAATCGCTTCTCGTAGGTCAGCAACAGTTGCCCGTGGAGAATGGCTGGTTCAAAAAGAGATTTTTCGAATTCGTCAAACAAATTATTTGAGGACCGGCGATCGATGGGGCCATTCCAGTGTGGTAAACTCTCTTGAAGGCTCTTGGAGCCAATGAGTCACCCGTCTGGAAGTATGCGGTGTGGCATTGTACTATTGCGGAAAGAGAATCTCTTCGAACTGCTGTAGATGGTCTGTGAGGATGTTCATACATCTTGTGCCGGTGACAGAGGTATCGGTTTCGGCGGTAGATGATCCCCCCAAGAAAGCACGTTTAAACACACCACATACTGCTAACCAGCTCCATCTTTCAAGTAGGTTCCATCGCTTTGTGTGGTGTATGACATACACGCATTATCCCATTGGCATGATATTGTGCAAACCGTGATTTGTCAAACTGCATGACGTGTTTCCAGTAATCCGCACTCCAGTTACGATTGGCCGTCAAAACCTACAGCCGAATATTTCGGTGTCTTGATGTCAACAAGTGGACACGATGTCGACTTTGACTATTGTGTCCATAGTACGACGGATAGTCTTTATGCTTAAGCTTGTGGATCTGCCATCACTAAATTCCGATGTTATCTGGTTCTCGCCAGCTGTGCGACCCATTGCGACAATGCGGGACAGTCTGCTCTCAATTCTGGTCAGTTGCACGTTTACGACCATATTTCCTACTTTGCTAAGAAGTTCTGTCGTATTTCACGCAGTCTTGATATACACGTGCGACTGTCTGATCTGAAAATCACAACACATTTGATTGAACAACTTGCCTTCATATGAACAACTATCTGGCCATGGTCAAACTCACATCACAGCATTTACCTATGATTGATTTTTCGCGACTTTCTTTCAGTGCACAGAGATCGCCTGTTTATTGGCAATGACAGTTTTAGCTTCCAGCGTGACTGGACGTGATAAATCTGATTTGCATACTGTTATAGGCTAGCATGTAAAAATTTGTCCAATGTATATACATACGTATATATCATCATCATCATTGTCAACCATTATCAATCCACTGCTGGACGAAGGTTTCTCCAAGCCTCTTCCACATCGGTCTGTCTCGTGCCAGTCTCCTCCATGTTACTCCCGCATACTTTCGAATTTCATCCACCCATGTCACACGGGGTCTTCTTCTGGGTATTTTCCTGTCGCTTGGAATCCAATCTAAAATTTCGGCTGTCCATCGATGGTCTGTCCTTCTGGCAGTGTGTCCAACCCATTGCCATTTCAGGAATTTAACTCTGATCATGATGTCTTTCACTCTTGTCATTTTTCGGATCCACGAGTTCCTCTTCTTATCTCTCCTGGTTACACCAAGCATGCACCTCTCCATGATTATTCGAGTTGTCTGCAGCCTTTGTATGTATCTTTTAGTTAAGATCCACGTCTCTGCACCATACGTAAGCTCTGGAAGGATGAATTGATCAAACACTTTTCTTTTAAGACATGATGGCATATTGCTCTTTAAAATGATGCTGTTTCTTACTGAAGAGCAATTGAATTAGAGATACATGTCTAGTAATGTGTAGCACCACCTTTCGCCCTGATGACGGCGGCGATTCGTCTAGGCATGGAATCGACAAGACACCGGAAGCGTTGGGAAGCCATACGGATCCACGACCCCTGAACAAGCTCCCACAGTTCACGAAGATTTAATGGAGGGGGTCAGAGCCTCGAACATCTCTCTCGATGACATCCAAGATGTGTTCGATGGGATTGAGGTCCACCAGCTTGAAGAGTACCCTGCTGGCAAGAAAGATCCATCGCTTCATGTGGTTTGCGCCGTATTCGTATCCTGCCATCCGCATGTACCATCGTGAATCTCGACTCATCAGTCCAGGCAACATTTTCCCACATGTCTAGGATGCAGTGGCGATGTTCCCGTGCCCATGCTAATATTTGCACCCTTGATGTGCGGTCAACAGCGGTACCCTCGTGGGAGGATGGCTTCTGTACCCCATAGCTGATAGATGGTTCTGGATGGTGTGGCTGCTTACACGTTTTTGCGCACCAGCGTTAAATTGCCGAGTGATTTCCTGCAATGTGGCCCGTCTGTACGCTGTTACAATGCTAGCTAGACGAAGATGACCCCGCTCATCCACACGCTGTCGTCCACGGCAGTTGGCCCTTGCAGGGATGGTTTTACCAGATTCGATGTACTCACGGTGCACCCGTGACCTAGTGTTTCGTGAAATCCCAGTGTCTGCATGACTTTCGAGATGGAGTGACCCATTCGTCGTGCCTAGACAATTTGCCCACGATCAAATGCGCTTAGATCATTCGTCTTACCCATACTGCGTCCGACTTTTACTGATTCTCGTCGCATCACTCCTTATATTGTCGGATCGCTGCATATGTCATCTCGTTTCCGTTAAAAAGGCAGCTAACCACGCCACATTTGCATAACGCCAGCTGTCTCTTATTCACTTGCTCTACAGAGTATATATATATATATATATATACAATATATAGGATTTTTCATGTACCCTATATTATCAAAAGTATTCGGACGCCACAATGGTTTGAGACAAATGGCGTTACTATCGCGATTACTTGTTATTCGGTTCACCTTTTGCTGTATGATAGTGTCAACACGTCAAGGGATACTATCAACCAATTTCCGGGAGGGCTCGACAGGAATGGCTCCCCATTCGTCCTGAAAAGCTGCTGCCCCGAGTAAAGACCGGATACAGTCGTTGTGGCCCATTTCGTATCCGTCACTCCAGTTCATCAGCGAAGTGTTCTGTGAGATTAAGATCAGGACTCTGAGCAGGCGAGACTAAAAATTCCACCTCATTTTCAAGAAACCAGTCCTGCTTACCCCGTGCTGTGTGGCAGGAGGCTTGATTGCGTTGAAACAGACAACGATCATTTCCTTGGTACCTCCACATCGTTGGTAAGGCAGAATTATCCAGAACGACGAGGTATACTTCAGAATTCATGGTGTGCGGTACAATAACGAACGGGCCGAGTTCCATCCAGGAGAAACAATTCCATACCACGATGGAGCCTCAACCGAACATAACATATTGTTTGCAGGGCAGTCGCCAAATTAAAATACGCCTATCAGATTGCAAGAGCGGGAGAGTGTGACTCATCGCCCGAAAAACAGCTATCAAGTCGCCTATAGTACTGGAACGAGGAAAGACACACCACTCCAAACGACTCTTCGCATTTACGATAGTGATATGGGTATTATGTGCTGCTGCTCTACCATAATAACCCATACAGTGGAACTCTCAGAGGAGAGTTATGGTACTAACCGAGCCATTACAAGCCATTCCTACTTCAGCAGCGACGGAAACGGCAGAGGAAAAAAACGGATTTCTTAACATTTCTTACTCTGGCTCTTCTGTCACGTTCAGTCATTTTGTACGGGCTTCCTAAACGCTTTCTTGCAGTAGTTGCACTGTTTTGCTTCCATCACTTGACGACATCCCCTACAGTCAATTCTGGTATGTTTACTTTAGCTGCAACGCTCAGATTGTACACGTTACTAAAATGACATCCTATGACTAGCACACGCTGGAACTCGGAAAGTTCACGTCGATTAGGTATATCCGTTTCAAAGTTACTGATAACACGATAAAACATCTCATCTTTGTAAATGCTCCTTCCCGCTCACAGCGCACCTTCCTACGTAATCGTTCTTTGCACTCATGCACATGTTTGGTAGTGTCCGAATACTTTTGATGACACAGTGTATTTGCATTTACATGTAAAATCACAGACCGCAAAATTCTGGAGAGATGTGATCAAAGAACGGAATGTAAAAATTTGTAACCCTGCCTTTATTTATTTAGAACTATCCAGCAAAGTGTTGGACCATCTCTAACAGGTAGAATGCCTACCCGCAACGACGCATGCTGACAACTAAATCATGAATCTTGCACTGGGATTGGTATTTCCAGTTGCAAACGACTAGCCACTGAGCTATTACAGGTCTGCTGTCCAAGATGGCGGAATAATGCAGCGAAAAGCAACATTTCAGACATACCAGAAAGGCAATAAGTCTGGTGACGTTTCAGGCTATTCGAGAATGTCAACGCCTTGGAGACGGTCTCGTTAACACGAACATTGTGCAGACGGGCATTGCTCTTCTGTAAGACAGTTGCTGGATCGCCGTAAGGAAAGGTCCCGCGATGGAATTATCGATAATATCGACATAGCTTCTCACCGTGAAAGTGCCAGGATTATGGACAAGCGATGTACTCCTACAGTATTGGTTATAACGAAGTAAATTTTTCCGTATTTCGTTCTTGCTGCTATCTGCCTTTATGTCGTGTGCGTCCTGCGGGGCAAGCACGTCACATCCCCCGAAAGAGGGCCGAGGGCATGGCCCACGGGTCAGCCGTGTATATGAATCGTTGCAGGCAGCCATCCTCTGCAGAACATGCACTTGAGGACTCCCAGTCAATCTGGTGTGTGGAATGCAACGTCACACACACTTATTTTTCGAAGCGCTGGAGAAGGGTTTCTCTAATTTTTCTTATCTCGCGGTGTGGAAAGAACATCACACCATTGCGAGATCTTTAACGGCCGGGTCATCCGGAAAGTTCAGGCGCCATTGTAACGAAGTAAATTTCTCCGTCATTTTTGGTCCACGCCGGGGATCGAACCCAAGTCCACTTATTCCGGAACAAGTCGCTCTACCAACTGAGCTACGCAAACGTTCGTTCTTGCTGCTATCTGCCTTTATGTCGTGTGCGTCCTGCGGGGCAGGCACGCCACATGGTTTAAACCACACAGTAGTGCATCACGCCAAGAACATTTTACAAGGGCTGATTTTAAATGTTCCTGCACGTTGTTTGGTAATGATGACACTGAGATGTACTGCCACCTGGAACTCCGAAGCGGTACCTAGACCTGTTCGTGAATTGCTTGCTCTTTCAGTTACATCTACGTCACTTCCGTCTTCATCATTTCCAATGATGCCACATCTGATGAAGCAAAAACGAGAAGTTCCGAGCTGGACATCTCGTCATTAGTCCCATATCATTCAAACCTCGTCGTATCCTCTGAGTAAATAAATTGTTACCCCTAGTAGCGCTCATATTACGATGTCGCGCAGTCGCGGTAAACGCATCACGAACTGGCCAATAACTGAGTAGACTATCTTCACGATCTTTGGCTCAAGATCTCTACGTCGTTCTCGCCATGCCCGGTCTATACTACAGCATTACACGCAACAGCCCGGAGTACTCATTCTGCGCAGGTGTATTGCGGTTATTGTTCGCAAGTTGAGATCCAACTCTTTTATATCAACAATTCTCCGCGGCTCCGTATTAGTCAGTTTGACATAGGTGTACCATCAACGCATATCTCCGGCACATTTAAAATCTTTTCTAAAAATGTCTCGAGCCTGAAATTTTGACTTACTATATGGAGAGCGTCATTTTTAAACTCTGACTAGGCCCATCGCTGGACGATCGCTGCGAAATTTAAAAACATTGACATTTCTCAAGTAGCGCATGTAGCTCTTGCAATATTTAGGATTGTACGAAAAATCCTTGGTCTTACGATTTCCATGTTGAGCAGTGTGTGTGTGCGTGCGGTTATATACGGGTAATTATTAATCTTTCCGCTGCTCTGTATCGGGTGTGTGTGTAAAAACAATACAAATGTGAACGAAGTTCTCAGACAGCTCGTTGATGGATATTTTGTTTCCTCTGTTCCGACAACGCACTATCCGTCTTACAGATTCCGGAGCATTTCACTACCTAAAAATTTAATCACAAGCCCATTGTTCTTTGTGTGATGTATTCCAGGGATGTTTATTTATATATTATTATGAAAACGCTTCTTGTGATGCATTCCAGGGATGTTTATTTATATATTATTATGAAAACGCTTTCTTGTGATGCATTCCCAGGGGGGGGGGTATTTATATGTTATTTTGAAAACGCTTTCTTATAGGTACTGGTAAAATAGAGAAGCATATAAAATAAACAAAATACTTAGATTTTTAAATCTACCGATTATATGTTTTCCCATGGCTATGTAAATTGAATGTAGAGTCCTAAGCCCACATCACTTTAAAATATTTTTAGAAATTACGAGATTATAGGGAACAAGTCATAAGGGTGTGGCTATTATCTTATGACTCAACAAGCTAATTTCGATTTCTTCGTGAAAATGGTAGCAACCAGAAATGTTTAGAAAAAGATATAAATTTCAAATCTCTGACAAATGTATTTAATGCATGGAGATCCAACATTGTTTAAAGTGAGTCGAATGTGAAGCAGAATGAGTAAGATAGCAATATTTACGAAATAAAACATCTTAGATTTTAAATAACAGAATATTGAAACAAGTTGATCATTTTATTGTTACCAGGTAAGGCCTTTCTTGTTTAAAATAAAATCGTTTTACAGCTAGAAAATAACCTTCGTTTTTACAAAACGCATCTACTTCCCATTTTTAACAATTGCAACCATATTAATCGCCTAAAAATATTTCCAATGCGACATGTTTTTTCTCTACTTTAAATTAGTCTGAACAAAAGCTAAATCTGTTACAGTTAACTGGCGTATACGAATAGTTAAAAATGAAACTCTCCTCTGTGGTTTGCTTAAATACACGGGCGGAAAGTGAAAAAAGAACACGAAGAAGGGTACGTCTGATACCAACGAATTTTATACAGCATAATAACGGAATACAGAGGGTAACGTGATCAAAACATTTTGGCAAAATACAGCTGTATTTGCTGGTAAACTGAAAAGTAACATTTCCATGTAACATGGTTAGTACGAGGTTGAACCGCCATGAACTGCGTCACACTGTGCAATTCTGGCATGGAGTCTGTCGTACAGATGTTGGATATAAGTTTGGGATATTGAGTTCCAAGCATGCTCAACCTGGACGCGTAAATCGGGGCTGGCCGTGGAGACTGGATAAGTCGTTGTCCCATAAAATCCCTTACGTGCTCAATGGGGGGCAAATCCGGTGAACGTGCAGGCCATGGTAGTTGTCTCACACCCTGAAGTACATGTTGCGTTCACGTGCCGTGTGTGGGGCTGCGTTATCTTGCTGGAACACCCCACGATGGACCGACCCTACAAATGGCACAACAACGGGCTGAATGATGTTGTTGATGTAGGAGGTGCTGTTTAATGTACCCGGTACAAACACTAGTTGTGTACGGGAGCGATAGCTGATCACTCCCCACACTAGGAGACTAGGTGTAGGCCCTGTGTGTAGTTGGCGGATGCAGGAAGGATGGAGACGCTCCCCTGTGTGTCTGCGAACACGCATACGGTAATTGGAGGCTCCCAAGCAGAATCTGTTTTCATCACTGAACACCATAGATCGCCATTGCGTTCTCCAGTGCAGACGTTGGTGACACCACTGCAGCCGTTCCTGACAGTGGGCTGGAGTCAGAGGTACACACGCCAGAGGCACACGTGCACGTAGTCCTGCATCCAGTAGACGGTTGCGGATTATTCGCACAGTCACCTCGGCTGCAATGGCAGCTCGAATTTGCGTTGCAGTGGATGTTCTGCTTGACAATGCCGCTCTTCTTATGCGTCGATCGGTCTGCTCATCAGTCCGTCTGTAACTCCCGGTTCCACGTCTTCTCGTGTGGGAATGTTCATAGGACCATCTATGCCACCATCGTACCACCACGGATACTTCCCGTCCAATACGCTGGCGCACGCGTCAGCGTATTGGACGGGATAATAGTCGTTGGACGGGAATATAATTAGTCGTTGGCGTACGAACGTCGTTGGCGCACGCGTCCGTACGCCAACGACTAATCATATTCACGTCGCCGTACTCCTTAAATACCACCGACGATAATTTCCATATTATGACATACCAGGTGCACCCTGGTACCGACACTTCTTCAGATAAATGTCGCACACTTACGTGACCTTTCACATGGTGCAACAGAATACGAGATTTATCATACCAGACGACCTCCTTCCGGTCATTCAAGATCCAGTGTTTATGCTCGCGTGCCCATTGTAGGCACTTCTAGAGGGTGAACCGAGCTTGGCACATGCACTCTGCGAGGTCTGCGGCTACGCAGCCCCATTTTAATCAGAGTTCAATGTACTGTGTGATGTGACACATTACTCACGTTACGAGAATTCAAATTAAAAGCGAGTTGCGGCACATTATTATTTTTGTTGCCTCCTTCCTTTTGTTGGCTTTTTCCTACCCTACAGGATATATTTAGCTCTTCTCTACATCGATGAGTCGTGGTCGACGTACATTTTGTGGGCAGTTTGTGGATTTCCCCTTCTCGGACACCTTTTTGAAGATACTAGCCCCGGTTGTCCGCGTGAGAACTCCACAAGCTCTGCCGTCTCGAAAATGCTCCAACTCAATCGTCCATCCATTACAATTTGGCATTGGTCAAACTTGCTTATGTCCACTGTTTTTCCCATCTCCTGTCCTAGAATAATACTGGTTAGCAGAGATCAGTGCCAAGTGTTAATTTCAGCGTGTCATGAGCTTCATACGCGCCGATGTTTTCCTGCAGTTGGTTAAATTTGATAAAGACGCGCTGGTTATAATGTTTTGGCTCTGCGGTGTAATTCTTATTTATGAGTAAAACACTTCACTGCACCTTCCAGCGCTTCGTTTTATTCATTGCTTCAGGAATTTTTCTTATGAGGTGGGCGTATATGCAACTGTGCAAATGGTGCCTATTTTGACAGGTAGTCAATCGTGATAATGCATTACGTACCTCAAAAAACTGATGCCATCACCGGAGCAATACGGAACTTCGGGAAGCGGAAATGAGTCATGTTTCCACGTTTGACTTTGATTTTTAATCTCCATGTTAAAGTGACTAACCCATACTTCATCCATTGCAACAATAAAGCACCAGATTTTAATTGCATCTTCCTGAAGCAACTTCGAGTTTGTGAGGCACATCCATCTGCGGCACGGATGTGCCATTTTCATTTAACAATATTCGTAGGGCCTGTATACAACCAATCCCATTCCATCCTCAAATAATTCATCAGTATAGAATCGAAACTGTGACGTATATTCTACATTAACTCTCCTTTTTAGTTTCTTTCTCTATGTAAATCTTGAGTTTTTTCTCAGTTATTCTTCACTCTTAACGTAATATCTTTTCTCTCAAACGATTACGTTTGGCAACAATTGAGGTTGAATGCACGTGGCATATGCCTGTGATAAGATAAGAACGAGAGATAAAAATGAAGACTAAACTGTTACTTGGCGAGCGTTGAGTTGTAAACTGATTATTGAAAGGAGCGTTGTGAAATGAGCGTTGTGTTAAGAGTTGTGCGGTCAGTTTAGTGCAATATGCTATGCTACGATGTGTTTACTACATCCTGAATAAAGCATCTTTTCCCGTAAGTTTGACTTTTGTTGTTTACATGTTTCGTCTGGCCGTTAATGTTTCTTTCATTTAGGAACTATTTCTTAGTATGCTGATGTTTTAAATTAACGTAGAAGTACGAAAAGACTTCTACGTTATAACACTGCCGTTTAAAATGCCAATAGACCCTGCTCACTAAACAGTAATCCGTCTGTTGCCTCAGTCGTGAATGTGAATTATGGTGCAGGGCTCTGTGTCATTGCAAGATTCAATGCCAACACGAAATTCCTTGTGCTATTTGACAACTGTGTAATACATAGGAATTTTATCCTTCAATGTACTCACCTTATAATCGAGAACCTCAAGTGGTCACATGTCTTTCAAAGACAGGTATTTCATCACCACCCGCATTCGTTTCTTTCCATTTCTCAAAGTCTGCTGCTTAGTAAGCAAAATAACGTTGAAGAAAAGAAAAGAAAACATAATGCGTCTATAACATTGAAAATTGGTATAGTGACATGAAAGTATGCTACCTGTAGAAAACGAATTTCATGTTTACCCGAAGCAAGTCAGAGCACAAACATTTTTAAACTCCCCACTTAATAAGTGTTTCCAATGTTGCGTTAGGTCTTAGAAAGACGTAAACTTCCGAATATTTCAAATTCCAACTTGAAATGAAACAAAATTGCTGTATGCGGCTCTTGGCAAAAGTATCTGATTTAGTACGGTAAAATTATATCTAGGTATTTCTGTGAAGTGCGTTGTCCGAAGGTTTTCAGCAAACAAATGACTTTCATGTCTAATAATAGGAATATTATGCATCTGAAGAATTGTAAAATGCTTGGGAAATTCGTGGCAACAAAAAGTCTACGAGGAAAATAACTTAATATACGTCTAAGTGTAGTGTCAAGTATCGGTCCCTTTAAAGAACACAGTGCGTCAGAAGTAGAAGCCATATGGATAAAATTTATTGATGACTTATCTAGCCGATATTAAAACTTTTTTCGAGTACGACAGGTAAAAGCTCAGGTATAAAAAAGATGAAAATCTAAATTTAAGCCGTTTACGGGTGATATTTTGGATAATAAAATAAATGTGAAAATCTCGTGAGAAACTCCGTCAATATATAGTGAACAGATACTTAAGAGGTAGGTGTATTTCCAAATGAAAAACACGACATGCAGGCCCTAGGCGGAAAATAATGCACCTGTAAAACGACTTGGTATGTGCATTGTAGACATCACCGCCGTGGAAGGCATTGTAACAAGCTTCATTGTAGTCAAAGTCACCACTAAGATAATCTTGGCATCTTTCCCATGATTCATTCCCATCGTTTAGTCTATTCCCTGTCCCATGACTGCGTCACTACCTTCATCATCTTCATTGGAATCCCCAGAGCTATTATTTTGTGGTTAGTCAATTCTTATTGCTCGTTATTCTAGATCTATTCTATTATGTCATCATTCCCTTACACATAGACTGGAATTTCTTGTAATAAAGGTAACAAGCTATCACAATTTTCCAGCACCGTTTCTTGTCATTGCACCGGGTAGAATTATTTCTAATCAATGAATTCTTCAAAATTTATAAATATTTTTGAGAGCAAGTACAGCAATTATATACAAAGTGAATTTAGCACATCAAACTTTTAGACCAGGATGTATCTCTCTAAATGTAAATCTGTGTTGACCGCACCTAGCACATATTTACGGCAACTGTGGTCACTGTGCGATGCAAGAGGTGCATAAGGAATGTTTCTAACAATTCCAGAAATCGAATTCAGAAAGATAATTTTTAATTAGCTTTTTAAGTTCAGATGGCAATGCAAGTCTAAAGAAAGGTTTATAATATTTAGTGAGAAAACTTTTCTTCGCAGAAATTGAAAATTCAGATATCCTTCTTCGCATGATTGACTAGGTGCCAAAAAGACTTTCGAACCCAGTTTATAATTCAATCATTTCACTAACCGATGCAAGGATATAAATGCATGAACAAAGCGAAATTATAAATAAGTACCTCCTCAAAACGGGTGCTGAAATTAGCCATGTGATCCACGTTTTGTTAGAAACCACATACAGCGCTGGAAACAGAAAAAAGTTTCTTCTCAGTTACACCTACGCGCGAAGAGGGCCCATTTATGATATAGTTTGGAACGCAAAGTTTTGCTTTTCTTAAAAAACCTACTATCCGTTTGTTGCACGTCACTTCGCCCCGTGTTTAATTGGTCTAAGATGCCGGCTTGTGACCTCCCATATGGCTATTTTGGGCACGTTGCTCATCTAAAATATGGATCGTGTGTATATTCTACATCACTGAATTTGTCTTCTCCCGAGGTCTAAAATTACAGACGGGCCAGTAAACTTATCATTAGACTCTCATAAAGGCCGTATAATTTAGAAAAAAACAACAATTTACGGATTATAATCTCAAAATAAAAATCTGCTTTCTTATCATTTACCCAAAATAAACCCTGCTTTTTCGTCATTAAACTCTAAGAAAAGTAGGTCCGTACTTCGCGAAGAGTGAAAATATGAACGAAACAAATTAAGCTGAAACACCTGATGATGCATGCACAAAATGTAGGAACAATAGTTTGTCAGACATAAATATTGGATAACGCGGGAACGTGTGCAAACAGACAGAATGAATCGCGGAAGTACAATATAATTTGCTTATTAATAAGTTTTTCCACAATTCTGCTAACGCAATAGAGTTTAGAAATATTCTTTGAAGACACAAATCTCAATCAGGTAAATGGATTGCAGATTGCTTAAGTAAAATATTTAGTATGGCAAAGAGCTAAAGTTATTTAAATAAATTAGTGATTTAAGTGTGTTTCCCAGCTCTGTTTCTCTTCTTCGCAAAGAGCTACCGCCAACGTTTTATTTACATAACATCACCTGTAGTTGTCTTCATTTGTTGCTCAACGTAATCCAGTACCACTTAGAGAATCTTGGCATCTTTCCTATGATTCATTTCCATCGTTTAGTCTATTCTCTGTCCCATCACTGCGTCATTACCTTCATCATCTTCATTGGCATTCCCAGGGCTATTATTTTGTGGTCAGTCAGTTCTTATTGCTCGTCATTCTACATCTATTCTATTATTATGTCATCATTCCCTTACACATAGACTGGCATTTCTTTTAACAAAGGTAACAAGCTATCACAGTTTTCGAGCACCATTTCTTGTGTATTTTTGTTCTTGCCAGAGTTTGCACTTCAATCTCCTCTCATGGTCGTGCGACCCAATAACGATTGTCTTTCAGTTCACTTTCCTTAGCTTATCTAGTATACCGTCTGCATCGTCTACTGCCTCAGTGAGCGTAGTAAAAGCTTCCGATGATATATTTCCTTCAGGTCTTCAAGCATGCTGTCCTTCGTAAGCTGACATAATGAAGATGCATGAGGAGAAGAAAAATTTCTCTAATGTCCCAAATGTCTTAAGCCTTTCACTGGCTTGAACGAATTAACTCAGGGTTAACAAATGGGCTGAAATCAACTCATTTTTTTCTCTGTCTGAGAAGTGGGCCGAATGCGACTGAACCTTTTTCATTTAGGCTATGTTTAATGGCCCCATAGCTGTTCGTACGAGTTATCTTAGAGACTAGAGCATCAAAAAAAGTTGTTTTCTTCCTTAGATCTGTTATTGAGACTAGCTATTCAGGGGTATGATTTATGATTGACAATAACCCTTTTTGACAAATTAACTGATAAAGTGCTATAGTAATGGAGACGAATTTAAGGCAAGACAGAGAGAAGTTTCAATCAATTATTTTTTTACCCACTTGCATGATGTTCGTGTTAGGGGGACTAGCCGTTTCCTACCATGTTTCGGGTCATGGAACAGGAAATATAACACTAGGAGGGAGAGCCTATGATTCATGACAGGTTACTTTTGGTGCTGCTGAGATGAGATGGGGTGGAGATAAATTGTTTTGCTGTAGCTTTCGTAAAACCCAGTCGCTATGCGAACATGTCTGTGTGGAGAGAACAAAAGTTTGAACACCGTTTAGTTCAAGTACAGCGGCCGTTTAAAGGGTTTTAACCAAGATGAGATAAGGCATTGTCAATGAAAACCATTGCTCATCTATCTACGTTTAGCGATTTAAAAATTGTTCTACTGAAGGAAAACTTTCACTTAAAAACCGGCGTAGAAACACTGAATGCGTCCATGCATTCTTCAGGTTCTTACACAACCGGTAAAGCAGTAGGAGCAAGGTTTCGAGAGATCAGGTTTTATTTTCTTTCCAATAAATGCAAGTTTTTGTTTTTGGTTACCAGTAAGCTACTGGTAAGATTCTAACCTGAACTAAGTCTAGAATCGTCACTCTTCCCCTCCTCAGATGCCTCTGTATACCGGGTAGACTAGACTGTTTAATCATTTAAGCGGTCGATAACTTGAACCAAATGGTGCGCAAAACTTTTTGTGTTCCCCGAACAGAAATGCTGATATTCCGCCCGGGTTTATGAAAGCTACGGCAAAACAATTATTTTTCTTCCTTTGTCTAAGTACTCCCGAAAATAAACCTACGTAACACAGGTGATAAGTGCTCCCTTCCAGTCCTCTGTTCTCTACTTCATGACCTTAGGCATGTTTAGGAAGAAATAGTCCTCCTGACACGACTATCGTGCCACTGGTTAAAAACACATAGCCCAAATATCTCTTTCCTCCCTTAGTTTGGCGCCACTCTTATAACCCTTTAAACAGAAATATTACCGTCGATCTTCTCTTTAATAATACCTGAATAACAGATCTAAGTGGAAAACAATGCTTTCTGTTACACAGTTTCACTCGTTCCAACCGCATTGGGCTCACTTCTTAGGCAGTGAATGTACTGTATGTGCTTGACCTGATTTCGGCCAACCTCATTTACCCTGAGTTAATTCGTTCTAGGTGGCTAATGGTTTAAACAACGCATCTCGTAGTTCAAGCTTGTCTCATCGCTGTTATTGTTTGCTCACCTGATATCTTCCTATATTGTTGATGAGATAATGAAATTTCACTTTAATTTCAGAAATGCTTCCGAATTTACCGACACGTTTTTACCGTAGATTTTCTTCTTACTTATTCCGAATATAGTTTATCCAGTTGTCAAGGCCAGCTAAAGGAGCAGTCAAATCAAGTTGACCTAATTCCTTTTGAAAATTCGGAGTTCTCGCTTTTAGGATCGGTCCTGTGATGAGAACTGTCGTATATTTGCTCTGTGAACCCTAAAAAACAAGGTTTCACTCACCTTTTCATATTCACATTTCGCTGTCTTTCAGTCCTTCACCAGATTAGAACAGTTTCTCGCGTTCGAGAAGCTCTACACCAGATGTTCCCGTCTTTCAGTCCTTCACCAGATTAGAGCAGTTTTTCCCGTTCGAGCAGTTCTTCGCCAGATTTTTCCGTCTTTCAGTCCTTCACCAGATTATTTTGGCCAGATTAGAGCACCACTTTTGCCGTCTATCCTCTTCCAATCACAAACCATATCTCGCCAGATCACACATGAATTTCGAAGGCATTTTGTTTTCATTTTCGCGTTTGTTTCTAATCCCATAAAGTTTTTGTTAGATTGAAGGAACCACTTTCACTTTTCACTTGTCCTGTTCCTTAAAGGTTTATACATTCAGTTGACGGGCCTCGTAATTCCGTCCGCTCTTTATTATCTCATAGTGATGATGTTAAAGGTTACTTTCCTAGGGAAAGAAGCAGCCAAAAGCCCGCATGACATAAGGGGAATAAAAATACCAATGTTTCTCACAATGGAATGCTTATTTTACATCGACTATAGTTTCGCATAGCGTCTGGCTCGGCTGGGTTTGTCAATATGTCCTGACAAAGCCGAGCTAGATGCTCTGCGAAACTATAGTCGATGTAAAATAAACATTTCCTTGTGAGAAACATTGATATTTTTATTCTGCTGTATATTATCACCGCAAGTTTAGTAGTCATAAAATATATATCAGGGTGAACTTCGCCTTAGTGCCTTACTGCCTCATAAGGGCGGAAATATAATGTTTTTTTTTACTTTTAAGATCTTCATGTTTTAAGAACTCGGAAAAAGGGAGTGAGTTGTGTATGTGTGTGTTTGTGCGTGTGTGTGTGTGTGTGTGTGTGTGTGTGTGTGTGTGTGTGTGCGCGCGCGCACATCTACGTAAAATGGATGAGCATTGTGATGAAGTTAAATAAAAAGTGTAGCCTTGTGGATTTCATTGTTCTGATCTCGATAATCTTTCCGGATTAAATGAGTTGGTGACTCTTTGCGGATAGTTATTTTATCTTAATTAAATAACTATCATCCAAGATTTTAATTTTGACCTTTAGTGACTGATGCACATCGTGTGGCTGTATCGTATTAAACGGCAGGTTGGAGAATTGAGACTTTACTAGCAAGTGTGAAAATAAGAAACGTTTATAACAAACAGCACAGAAATTTTCAAGAAACGCGTTTGCTGATCATTTTTATGAAATTTCATCACTCCTATAATTGATCATTCTTAAATTTAGGCATCGTTAAGTCGATTTCATGCAGTGGTTGAAAAACGCTATTGAACACTGAGATGCCTGTTTAGTAGATACACCTACATTCGCTAAGTAAATATCTCAATCCAACATGCAAGGCTGCACGTAAGCGCGTTGTACGGTAAAAATTCGAAAGAATAGTCGGTCGAGCATTGGTTAGCGTTCGATTGCGGAATGGGAAGGGCAAAGCTAATGATCTGAGCGACTTTGAACAATCGTAGCAGGGCTACGAGTTTGTCCGCGCCGAATATCGATTCCGGGTCGCCTCACTTCAGAGTAAATCGCACTCCCAAATCAGCTACGCGGATATGTGCTCTCACTGCTATCTGCCTTAATATCTTGTGCGTCCTGCGGAGCATACACGTCTCAACCTCACCCCCACTCCAGGAAAGAGTACCGGGGGCATGGCCCGTGGGTCAGCCGGGATTATGTGTCGCTGTAGCAAGTCATCCCATGAAGAACGTGCATTTGAGAAATCACAGATGGTGTGTGGAACGTAGCATCACACTGATTCATTTTTTCGAAGCACTGAAGAAGGGATTCTCATTTTTCCTATCTCGCAGTGTGGAAGGAACATCACATCATTGCGAGGAACTTAACAGCCGGGTCATCCTGGAAGTTCGGGCGCCAATATAACGTAGACGTTTGTCCTCGCCGGGCGTCGGATCGGGGTTCCCTCACTTCGGAGTAAGTCACTCTCCCAACTAAGCTACACGGATATGTGCTCTCACTGCTATCTGCCTTTATATCATGTGCGTCCTGCGGTGCAGGCACGTCACAGGGTTTACTGTAAAAAGTGCGATATTCAAAAACCTCTCAGCAATCGGCGATTTTTTGGTCGTCGCTCTTGTATCCAATTCGCAAAATGGACTGTTACGTTGTGAATTTGGGAATGGTACTCCCAATTCCAAAGAATAATGCTGTGGTGTTCCTGGTTCTTTGCCATCTATTCGCTATGTAACTCAAATCTGCTGGTGGCATCATCGGAAATCACATCGTTCTGTTCCTGAGCTGAATGCTTTCCTAATTAAACTACGCCTGCAAGCGTTTACACTGCTACTTGCTATCTTGATATGTGTGTCACCTCTGTAGTACGTCACATATATTCCTCCTTTGAGAAAGGCGGGGTCACGGAATCGCAGGTTTCGGGTCCGCCGCAAACCATACTTGAAGTAGCTCTTTGTAGAAGAAAGAATTCTCACAAATTCCAGGTGATGTGTGGAAAAAACATTACGCATTCTTTGAAGCATTGAAGAAAGAATTATCATTAATTCTCGATGATGAGTATAAGGAACATTCAACATTTTTTGAAGAACCTAACGGCCTAACATTCTTTTGATCGGGCACCATTGTGAAACACAAATTTGTCGATGGCGTCCCTCAAACCCACATCATTCTGCCCTGGAGACGAATGCTTTCCCAATAAAGCTACACCGAAAAGTGCTTATCACTGCTACTTGCCATATTGACATGTGTGTCACGTCTATAGTACGTCACATCGCTTGTACGACTCTTACAAGTTTTGACCCCTCTCACTACCTGTAGGTTTCTTCCATAAGATCGCCGATTGTTCGTGTTGCACAATCATTAGGCGGTGACGCCCTAGAACACCCGTAACGATTGTGCGTGAAAATCTCAGGAGGAGGGCTGCTTGGGAGATTTTCCAACCGGTATATCATGCCACGTTTAAAGCTTCTCGGATTATTGGCGTTGCCCATTCCATTCTCAATCAAATGCTAACTGATGCTCCATGCCCTAGCGTTAATTATGTATTTCACATTACAAACTCACGCGCCGACTTACGTGTTGCAGTGATTTATGTATATGACGAAGACGGGAGCACCTAAAATACTGAACCCTCAATATAGACTATATTGACAAAAGTGACTGGACACCCTTCAAAAGCAAATGGACGGATCCGCTGCGTTCTTAAATTGCATGTACAGCTGCAAACGGTATAAAAACAAGCCTGCAGCTGACCGCGATCATATCGCACTGTGAGGTTGGGTGAAATGTCGCGGCGGGAGAGAACTGACTTTCGGAAAAGAAAGATTGTTGGGTGTTATATTAGTCGGTTGTCCATAAGAGAAACCGAGAAGCGTTTAAACATGCCCAAGTCAACTGCTTTGGATGTACTGAATAAGTGGAAGACACATGGCGTGCCTGAAGCAGCGAAACGTACCGGCAGACCAAAGGAAACCAGTGATAGAGGAAGTCTAAGCCTCAGAAGAGTCGTTACAGTTAATTGACGGAGTACTGCATAAGACATCCGTGTACAGGTCAGTACAAATGCTGTAACCTCGGTATGTACACGTACCATTCGCAGAGAACTTCATTCCATGGGTTACCGTGGTAGTGTGGTTGCTCATAAGCCTAGATCACCGGAAATAAGTCATATGGACTGATGAATCCAGATACGCGATACATCAGTCTGATGTGTGTGGATACGCCGGCCTCCTGGGGATCGCTATTTACCACAGTGTACTCTTCCTACGGTCAAGTTTGGAGCTGGCAGTGCACCCGTGAGGGAGTGATTTTTGTGGTATGGTCACGGCCCATTGTTTATCCTGGACAGACCTTTTAACCAACACGTCTACCTCGATATCCTGGACAATTATGCCCTACGAACTCTGTGGCAATACTATGAAACCACGATTGTTGGTACCAGCAGGATAATGTACCGAGCCATAAAGCAAAACTGTTACAGCGTGGTTTGGTGGTAATTCCGTATCGTGTGTAGACTGTCCAACACAGAGCCCTGATCTTAATCCTATAGAGCACATATTGGATGAATTGGATGGCCGCATAAGAAGTTTGGTACCAAGGCCTATTATTAAGCATCAGTTAGCGGCAGCATTATGTACTGAATGGAAGCGCATACCTATCGCTGTGTTCCAAAACTTGTCAAAACCTTGTCGAAAGCATGTCTCCAAGGGTCAGTGCATGCATTAAGGCCAAAGGTGGATGGACACCATACTAATGTACACTGAAGTGCCAGAAAAAGTGGTACACTAGTCTAATACTTGGTAGGTCCCCTACGAGTGAGAAGAACTGTAGAAATACGACGGGGCATGTACTCCACTAGCTCCTTCTATCTGCCCGATCGAATTGGAAATGCGGCTCGTCAGACTAGGCTAACTGTTTCCAGTCATTAAGTGTCCAGTGCGGTGTTGCCGTGCTAAAGCGAGGTGCATAGCTCCGTGTCGTGCACCCATCAAGGGGACTCGAGTTGGGCGTCGGCTCCCAAAGCCCATATCGTGCAGGGTACAATCACAGTCCGGACGCTGATGCTTGTTGAGGCTCCAACATTGAATTCCGATTATACCTGCGAGAGTGTTGCACGACTATCGCGTAAAACGATTCTTGACAGCCGACGATGGTCACGTTGACCCAATGTTTTTTTACGGCCACACTGGTATCGTAGGTTAGAGGTTTTTCCGGAATCCTTGTAGTCACGGTACACCCTTGCAATGGTCATCCGTGAAAATCCGAACTTCGTTTCTACCTCCGAAATACTATGGCCCATCTCACGAGCGCCAAGTATGACACCGCGTTGAAAATCGCTTTAATCGTTATTACTTGTCATTCTCATGCCGAAAACAGCTCTGACAGTTGGCAAGGATGTCTATCGCTTTATATACGCACTGGCGAACGCAATCGAATACGTGCATAGGTGATGTTACATGTATTTTGCATAAGCTCATCTGTACCAGTTTTTCTGTCACTTCAGTGTATGTAAACTAATGGTATGTTGTGTTTCTCTTCTGTGTGTCAGGTGCCTTTTGTCAATACAGTGTATATGCCTTATAAATTCTAGATTATTCAGCATATCAATGACTACTGGCAGAGAAACCAGTCTTTGGTAAAGTGTAGTTAAATTTGTGAAGATGAAAACAGATTCAAACGAAATTAAGAGTGAAAGAAATGAAACTTCCCTATTCGGAGTTTCTTTCGTAATATTTTTGCACTTTTACAAGATGAATTCGTGTTTAACATACCAGCGTTCTTTTGAGGAACATCTCTAAAAAAATACAAGTTGCTGAAATTGCCAAGAAATATATATATTGTTCTTTTATTCGGGTACATTTTGAATTACATTGGAGGCTCTCTGTCTTGAAGAAAGGAGAGAGTGAAGGTATAAAAATCGAAAATAATATTTTACAGGGTTCATAGCTAAGCCGAGCGAAGAAAACGCGAAGTGGCGCACTATCGAAGTCTCTTTGTAATACTGGAAAAAAATCCCACTCTCCAGTAGCTGCATTCTTCAGATATATATGACATCACGATAAAACGCAACAGCGCTGAACTGATGTTACGATAAACAGACATCTCGATACAGTGATAGGGGAACAAGACGAGTGGTAAGTGATGTTGTTATGAAGAGCTCGTAGGAACCGGAAAGTGAAGATAAACTTTTAGTGGAAGAAACAGAAAAATATATAAAATAATCCGGAGTTGCCTCAACAAGGCGTAGAATTACGTTCAGCAATGTAATGGCTTGTATTAAATGAAAAGAACAAAATCAGAACAATTTAGGGGAAGAAGTCCTAAATCCCTCTTAAATTATTGTACACACCACTCATTTACTCTATAACTTTCCAGCAATTGATTCAGATGGAAACTTTCTTTGGCGGAAAACGTAACTGGTGATTGCATCAATTACCATTCATGCATTTTGTCTTTGCCAGTATCGTTGTTGCTTCTGAAGTAATTGCTACAACTTTCAAAAAGTGGCATCCATTCTAATAATATTCGCATGTTTTAAATAGTATAACTATACCAGTGATCCGAAATGTGTTGGCGTAGAATAGAAATCAAAGTTTTCAAGCTTTCACACATTCACCAGATCGCTTTTCCAAGGAAGGTAGACAGCAAACTGCATTATAGAACGGTTCAACAATTTGAACGTGGTGACTTGACTTGACAATAACGAAGAGATGCGAACGTAATCAGGTATTCAAAGACACGACGCGTTATGCTCGTCTAGCATGCGGAATCATGGAAGGAAAAACAAGAGGCAATCACTATTTGTAGAACTGGTTCCAAACTGGTGGCAACTCCAGTGAGACGCTATCATTGCACGACTCGCTGTTGGTTATGATCTCCAAAGTTTCGCGAATGGCAGTAGATTTTGGAATGTAGTAGGAAGCTAATTTATTTCCCACATAGGAGCAGCAGACTTGAACTTGACTTCTCTTGATAGGGCCGTGGTTACTTTGCTGTTCTTTATGTCCCTTTTATGTTCGTTGACTCTATTTCTGAATGAACGTTTAGTCATTCCAATGTAGTATCGCCTGGAGCCGTCAGGATATAGTAGAGTAATGGTACAAACACCAGGCTTCATTGGAAGTTGGAAACTTCTCAGTGTTTCCTTTAAGCATGGTATACAAAAATGTCGGAGATCTGATGCCAACACCGAGGTTCATCTTCTTGAGCGCATTCTTGAGCTGATATGAAACATTTGGTAAATATGGTATTGAGCCCAGGTATCGTAGCTGCGGCACAGAAAAATTAGTTCGACTGGTTTGGGCTTTCTCGATGTAGCGATGTACCAGGTTCGGCGCTTATCTCGCCTCAGTGGCCAACACGATAACGTTTCTCAATTCGCATTGCCTGGAAGGAACATTTGAGGAGACTGCAAAAGCTCTTCGGATTCAAGAACGGAATAAAGTTGTCTTGTAGTCAGCGGGGCAGAATGAGCTACGGAGCATCAGATTAGGTACGGATGTGGGTTTATAATAGACTTGTGTGCGAAGACGATTTTCAGGTAATATACTCAGTAAAACATTCAGATAAGGCAAGGCGCCATTTTGTTCGAGCTCCATAGTGAAATCGATACTAGGGTGAATATCATTGATTTTATCTAGAAAAAGCGGAACGGTCTCCTTACCGTGAGGCCATATGAATACATCGTCCGCATATCTTAGCCAGGTGGTAGGTCTTGGGATGATGTTGGTGAATATATATTGCTCAATTGGACGAAGTATTGTTACCACGAGAACGGCTGAAAGGGATGATCCCATCGGGCCGCCACTTATCTGCTTCTAAATTTGTCCTTGGAAACTGAAGTATGATAGCTGGAATTTGAGATCGAGTCCATTAATTTGAAGATGATGAGGCAAGACTCCTGGGAATAATATTATTTATTAACATTCGCATTATTATTTCTTTATCAACTTAGGATTTGATTTCCCTCTACTGTTTTCCCGCTACATCACTCCAACCTTCTCGCGCAACAATCATTCCTAAAACTCCAATTGCCATTATCATATCAATCAATACTTATGCTATTGGACTGAAGTAGGTAGGTGTTTTCTCTTCCTCATCACAAATTGATGTTTTTCTACTCCCTCCCATCAATTTAAGAGATTAACCCCTAAACTCAACCACCTTCTTAAACTCTTTGTTTTAAAAGCTTTAGCTTTCATAAGGAATCCTACAACATGTATAAATCTATAAGTAAATCCTCAAATTTAAGAACACTTTCCTACATAATAACCTAGGGAAATGATCGTGATCTTCTGATTTTGAGGTCCTTCAGGTGTTACACCTACAGAAAGAATATTTCACGAATAAATTCTCGTTACTACATAAAATACTTACCACTCTACAAAACCGTGAAACCAAACTATATATGAACGTCTAACGTCCGAAAAACATGTTTGCTCCTCTCTCCTGGGATCATGCAAGATTCATATCTTTTAAGTTGCTGTTAACAAATTTAAAATTCCGTCTCAATCCGTAAATCCAGCTACAATCTATGAAATCTGTTCGCAGCTAGTTGAAGGCACAATACATCATCAAAGCGACTTTCAGCAAACAGAATGCACAATCTATGAAGGCTACAATTAGGTGTAAAAGCGGAAGCATCGTTTTACCATTCGTTCAGAAATTATCAAAGCTTTGAAACTATCAGTATCAATAGCAAGTTTGTTCAAAAAAGCATTACAACTCCGCAAACGCGTTACAGTACACACAGGCCGTAGTGTACTGCGGTATATACAGATGCTGTTTTGATATTTGTGCTCTAAATGAGCATTTGCTTGTAAAATAAAGGGATGTATCATAGTATATAATTCAGTATACAATTGTTTCGATTTTCGTATTTATGTCCCCTTCCGCTGTTTGAAATATCGCGGCTGCCGTAAAAGTTCACAATCGAGAAAATATTCTCAGTAGATGCTCTAACAATCGTTGAATATTGTTTTCAAAGTACTGTGCAGTATACTCTGTTACAGATTAAATGGCATTCCACCTCTGTTTGCAGAAGTTAGTTAAAATATTCCAGACTCAACCTTTTGCATATGAATCTAGATGTTCTAACAGAAACACAAAAACCAAGAATACCAATCGGCTACTGAGAGGCATGGTTTTATCCAGTGGTCATAAAAGTATTACAAAGTGCCTCTTATGAAACTGATAGCGCATCTAACATTTTCTAAAATGCCAGTTTATTAGGTAGTTTATTTTTATGGTGTAATAAGTACAGAGATTCGCCAAGCTTTCGCACTCCAATGGGAGGCGTTTTCAAGGCAATGAGTAGTATATAGGGGGTACTATGGCACACACCAAAATCACATAAAAACCTCAAAATCAGGCATTTTTTGATTTTTCAGACCTCAATAATCACGAACATTTTAAGGCTTTTTATGATCAAAAACACCTTATTTTCATTAAAAAGCATTGATTTTTGGGCATAAAATAGTCAAAAACATCAGATTTTTGAAAATTGAAGTTTTTACTCTGTTTTTTCATAAAAACAGACATCATAAAAACACGCATTTTTGATGATATTTGACGACTTTTTTGAACAATTGCAATCATTTTGAGCTTTGAATAGCTTTGAAAGTGATGAAATGATGGATTTAGTGATCAATAGAAAAGTTGTAAAACAAACTACTTTTTAAAAATGCATTAAAAAAAGGGGTACCCAAAATGGATACCCCTTATAGAAAGATTAAAAATTTAGGAAGATTAAACAAATTTAAGATTTAATTAAAAATATTACAAAGATTTAAACGAATTCAATAATATAAGGTTTTGTTATGTAGTACTTCATTTCTCTTTAAAGATAATTTTATTTTCTGTTTCGGTAATTCTTCTTTTGAACCTCTCTCGATCAACTGCATATGTTTCCCATATACCTTTTCATTTCCTACATATATGACATTAGGATCGAAGTGAACTTTCATTTTAATAGAATTCGTTTTTTTAAGTTTTTACTAATTCATAATCATAATATAGATCATCAATTTTACCTCTGAATCTGAATATATAATTACCTTTATTAATTTTTTTAATTGCACTGTCAGATAGTTTTCCGTGACATTTTCTAAGATAATATTCTCTTTCTTCATTATTGACTTCTATTTTTGCAATAGTTGCATCTCCGAATTTCGTTTGGATTTTTTTCAGTGACATCAATTTATAATCTCCAGGATTCAAATCTTTTAATTTCTGTGTTTCTGTAAATAATCTGATGCTATTGAACTCATCCATTTATAAGATTTTATTTTTTTAAAGGTTTTTGAATACATGTGATGAGAACTGTAAATTACAATAACTTACAAACTCATTTAAAATTTCTAATCCTTTGTTTTTAATTTCCTCGTTTTTTTCTTTTTTATCAATTATTCTTTTTACCTTTTTTAAATATTTATAAACTATAGTTAGAATATCTGAAAACTTGTAATTATCTCTTTACATATGAATCAAGTCATCACAAAAATGAGCGAATTGAGATATTTCGTTACTATATTTTTTATCTGAAGAACAGTATAGAGCTCTTAGGTCACCCATTAAATCCATTTATAAGTTTTCATTTTTTGAAATATAATTCTTATAATGCATACATCTATACATAGAGCATCCGGGGCCTAAAACTCTTGGACATTTAGGTATATCTAAATCAACAGATGGAATATCTTCAAGCATCTCTTTTTCCATTACTCCTCCTTTATATGCAAATGTACCACCATAAATATGGTACAGGTTTTTAATATAGTTCTTTACCTCACAATTATTAATCCATAGTTCTTTGCTATTTGGATATCTTTTAAATCTCAGTCCATGCACATCTAAAACACACTTACGTACGATATTCAATTCTTGTTCATCTAATTTGCAGTCAGGTGTGAACACTGATATTGTTTCACCAATATTCAGTTTTGAGTGTACCCAACTTATCTCTCTTGCTATCTTACGATTTGGGAGTACAAATCCTTGAATATTTATAATCACAATTATATCATTCATTGTTTATATTTACTCACTTTTTTAAATACATATCCAAAAGGTACAGTATTCAAATCATCTAGAATTCTTCTTTTATCAAATCCAAACATGTATTTCTTGTTCAGTGTATCTACAGCTATATTTCTATCTTTTTGTATCTTAAACTGATTATTTGATATTTCAAAGTAATCTGTTTCACCTGTTATTACTTTCATTCTATCATTGAAATTCAAAATATTTTCATTCTCATAGCTCATTTTAAATCCTTTAACTTTACCTTTTACAGTTCCATCATTTAGTATGTATCCATAGTCTTTTGGTGCACCAGCTATCCAGGATTTCATATATTTGTCCTCTCCCAATTCATCTGTCCATTCTCCTAACATACATCCTGTTTTGATTTTATTAGTTCTATCATCTATATACACAACACTATCTGTGTCTTTATAAATCACTTTTTCACGTAATTTATCAAGCATTTTATATAATCTAATTCTAGCAGAACTAGTGGTGAAAGCTGCTATATAAACGTTAGTATTGAAGTTATTTTTAACATATTCATCTTTCATTTTATAAGTCATTTCTACACAGTCATCATTCATAAATATCATATTTAATTCTTTGAGATTATCATCTAATATAATTTTATAAAATTCATCTAAATCCATTACGTATTTAGTCTGTTTCATATTTTTTCTCTGTCCAAACTTACCCCATAATGAGTTCAAACATATCTTACTTATAAATCTCATTCCTGGATTTTTTTCTATTTTTTCTAATTTTATATCTAATTTCTTGTAAACTGTCTTCTTATATTCTTTTTCACTTTTAAAGTTTTCAGACCATTTATCATCTGTTTCTAATTTGATTTTTAAAAACATTTTAACGTAATCTCTAAATAGTTCATCAGTTTTATTTTCAAAATTCCAAACCTCATATATTCTTAAAATTTTATATCTTTTTTTAATTGCTAAATTCATTTCATCAGTAGTCCATGTACTAGTGAAACATCTTTCGTCTCTTTTATGATTACACTCCTTATTTCTAATTTCAAAGCATTCTTTACATTTCTTTTTATCTACAACAGTTTTAAAGTGATTACATTTGATAGTTTTAGAACATGATTTACAAAGAGCAAACATCAATTTTTCATCTTTAATTGGCAACACTGGATGATATAAATTTCTAGGTGGTAAGACCTTACATTTGATGAAACCATACCATTCTTTATCAAATTTTTCAGGATTAAATATCTTAACAGGATGACCAATTGGATAATTATCAAAGTAATTTACAGTTGGATACAGTGAACATACATCAATATATCTACCTTTTTCATTATTTTTAAATTCATATTTCAATTTAGTAGGCTCACACCTACCCCCATAAAATGCATCTCTAGGATTTAAAGGTTCCACGAAATCTCTATTCCATTCATTTTTTATATATTTTTTAATTTCTTTATTATTATTAAAATCACATTCCCATATAACAATTAATTCATATCCAGCTTTTAAAATCTTCTTTTGAATCCTCTTAGTTCTTTTATATAAGTCTTTCATACATATCTGATTCTGTTCATTTATAGTTGATTCTCTATAACATCTATTACATCCATGCCAGTGACATCCATGAAATTGAAACACTGTGTTTTCATAAAATCCATCTACTTTATAAATTTTCTTACCTAATTTTAATTTTTTCTCTCCACCATTTAATGCATGTTGAATATTGATATTATTCTTTTTAGACAGATAATCTAACCAAGCAATTGATTTTTTACTATATTTGTCTTTTTGAATTGTATCATCATCTATGGCAATTGTACCTTTTTTTAAGAATTTATCTCTATAAATACTCATGCATACACCTGCTAGAGTTACATATTTAAATGGATCGATATTTGCGATTTCTAAGAATAATCTCCTCAATTCTAAACATCCTCTTCTTAAAATATCTACATCTGATCTACAGTATTTAACAAATTCTTTTTGAAAATCAAACGTATCGTTTTTAACAGTTTCATACCATTTTAAGAATTCATTTCTCTCTTCAGATTTCATAGAATCACATCCATAGTAATGTTTTTCAGGGTATTTACCTATATAATTTTGATTACATTCTTTATTAAAATAATGAGGAAAATAACCTTTTGCCATCTCTTCTAACCCAAATGTTTTTGGAAAATCTCTTAATGGAATCATAGTAAAATTGATTGAATCTATGAATCTTATATTATATCCAGATGCCTGCATATAATTGAGTTTATTTCCATTATATATAGTAAACACTTCTATTTTGTTTTTAAAACAGTATTTAGCTAAGAATTGAAAATCAAAGCCTTTACCATAATGAGCTAGTACCGTATATCCAAAATGTTTTTGTTGAAATAACCAATTACAAAAATCATTTTCATTTTCAAATATCTTTTCACTACCATCATACATTTGACATACAACTAGATTAACTTCATGAGTTCCTGTTTCTTGTTTAGTTTCAACATCAAAGAATATATATTTCTCAGTATATTCATATCTACATTTTTCACACCAATCTTTTCGATTTCTTGTTAACTTAGGACAATCATTTTCACATTTACCACCTTTAGCATCTTTACGTTTCATATAGCATTTATGATCATGTAATACATATTTCCAACAATTTTTACATCTCTTTTCACCACATACATGCTCTTTGGGTTTTCTCTCATATCGATTAATAATTCTTTTACATTTTAAACATTTCCATAGACATTTACATACACTAACACCTTTCTTGTTTTTTCTTTTGTGGTTATCAAAACACTCCTCACCTTTAAATAATCGATTACATTTTTTACAAAATATCTCTTCACCATTACAGTTACTATCTGTTTTAAAACATCTATCACATTTGAGAGGACATCTGTGTTGATCTGATCTTTTATAGCTTATTTGACAATAATCACAGTAATTCTCTTTTCCTAAAAATCCTTTAACAGAAGTAATTACATCGAAATGATTTCTATTTTTCAATATGTAAATACATGTAGATTTATATTTACCACTATATATACGTTCATTAAAATTCTCTCTGCAAAATATATTTATCTGAATATCTAAGAATTCTTCAAATATTTTAACCTCTTCTAAGCAACATATTTCTAATGGAATATTGCATAGTTCATGTAATTTTACAGCTAATGATTTTTGTAAAACTCTACCCATTTTGATGTATCTAATATCATTTTTTGATAATTCATTATGATTCAATTTATCACATAATAGCTTAGGATTTTGAATAGATAGAGCAGTTACAATTGATCTAGCTAAACATATGTTATCATCATTTTTTATCTGACAGATACTTCTTTTATTTTCTATTGTTTCATCATTAATTATCTTTATATGTTTACCTCCTGAAGGTAATTCAATTACATTAAAATCAAATATACAATCAGTTATTTCTAATTCCTTATATTCAATTTGATCAGATAATTTATAAATATATAGCTCATAGGCATCCTTAGTATACATCATTTTATCATGAAATGGTTTATTCAGTTTAGGATTATATACAATTATATCTACTTTACCTTGAATTTTACCAATTGCTTTTCTAAATATATATTGTAAAATATTGAAATATTGTTCAGGTTTAATGTTTACTCCAGCTACTCTATAATTCTTTCTATGTACCATATATTTTTTAATATATTTTCCTTTTGTTTCAATAATTTCATAATCAGGTTTAAATAATTTTTCAAGATTTACAGCTGTTTTAATTTTCTTTTCTTTTCTTGGTTTCAATTTGTTATCTTTGAATTTTAAATTAAAAGAATCAAATAATTTTTTAATTCTATTTCTTCTCTCTGGATGATTAATAAATATTTTTCTTTTTCGATCTAAATATTCTGATGTATCTAATCCAAGGATATCTACTAAAACAGACTTATAATCACCTGTATTTCTAATATATTTTATCAACGATTTAATTAAATCATCTTTTTTTACATTTCGTTTTCTGATATTTAATCTTTTTAAAGCATTTCTAAGTTTCTGAACACTAATAGCATTCAGAGCACTTTTAAGATGCACAATAATAGGCTTCAAAGACTTTTCCATTTATAAGGAAAAAAATTTGTAACTATTTATAGGCAGGTATTTTTATAAACAGATTTTTAAAAGACGTTTATGTAAAGAACTTCTTAAATGTCTTTGATAATGAGCATAAGTATATTCTCTTCCACAATCACAAACCAGTTTCCTATATAGAGTATAAGTTTGACAATATTTGCAAATATGCTGACGATCAACTCTACCATAACGACGATGAATGTAAAATTCATCTATAGGTTTTGTTTGTTTACAACTTTTGCATATTTTGTTCTCCATTTATTAGGAAACAAATTTATAAAATACTTTGCTTTAAGCTTGCTGCTTTAAAGTCTTCCCAGATCTTTTCATTTTTTGGATTTATATTAATTTTAATATCATTTGATATATTATAATAGTCACAAATTTTTTTAATAAAATATACATATTTTAAATTTTTCTCATAGTACATAAAATCCAATAATTTTAAAAATAAATCTTCTGCTTCCTTATTAAATTTAAGGTTATTTTTTCTTTTAAACTGATTAAAATATCTTATTCTACTAACATATCTACTTTTTAAATATTTATTATAATCTATATAATAACAGTCTTCCTCTTCATCATATTTCATTCTTTTTATTTGTTTCATTACTTTTTTAAAATTTTCAGGAATTTCAATTTGTTCTTCTTCTGAAGATGAATAAGAAAAGTAATTCGCTTCTTCAATATCATTATCCATTTATTAGATATCATTTTATTAAAAACTTTTTAGAACTTAGTTATTCTTTTAATAGCCTCTTTTAAATTATCAATAGTATGATCATTAACAATATTAAGATGATTAAATTTAGTTTCTATGTATGATATATTTTCTTTAACTCTGTTAAATAAATTAATAGAATTAGGATTATATTTTATTTCATATACTGTATTTAAATCTGGATACTTTATTTTTAAATTACCAATAGTTTTATTCATTTTATCTCTTTGACATCTGATTACATAATAAGGATAATCAGAGTTTTCTTTATTTTTCTGTATGATAGTAAACATATGAAGCTTTTTAGAATTAGCAGTTTTAGGTGTTATATCCTCTTCTACTTCTTTATATTTTTCATTTTCAAGTTTTAATTTTTCCATTTTCTTTTTTATCTTATTTAATTTCTTATTTAATTTTTCATTATCATTCTTGTATTTATCATTGAATTTTTTAATGTAATAGTCTTTAACAATCTTGTTAACTTTATCATAAAAATCGTTTGAAACCCAACAAGATATATTTAAAATTAATTCCTGCTTAACATATGTTCCATTAATAATATTCTTACCTGTTCCTTCTCTTATTTCATACATTTGATCATTTTTATGGCGGCCCGAATTCGGGCCACCACAATTTTTATAATATTTTATTAATTCTTGAGATTGTTTATTCTCTAACCATTTTTTAAATTTTTTACCACCTTGTTTGCATAATTTTGTAGCATTAAAGTATCCAGTATTTTTATCTATTATAATTTTAAAATCTCCAAATAGACCATACCAGTAATTATCTTTGATTTGTTCATAACATACATCTTTTAATGAAGCCATTTATTAGATATCATGTTATTAAATACTTTTTCACGTATATCTTATTTTAAATCGTTAATAATTCCTACCTAAGAAATTATACTGAAATACAGTTTTTTCTTTCACATATAGATGGTAGCACAAGCAATTAAATCTCTTTCTTGCTTAGATGTAGTCATTACTGATAAGCTGCGAGCGAAAATGTTTACATAACCAGAGTTGAACAGCTGCCAAAATACTCTCCACGGCGCGCGATTATGTCCTCGGAAAGAAGCAGTTCTTTGTTACGTAACAACTTTGGATCATCGCCAAGTTTCTCTTGCCGTAAATATATGTTTCAAGCAAGAATTTATCGGCCTGTGTTGGCCGATTGGTAGCGAGTCAGGCATGCATGCAAAAGGTCTCAGGTTCGAATCTCGGTACGGTAGAATGGCTCCCTGTCCTAAACTTTGAAATCAGAGTTTGGGTTCACGGTAGAGCGTGTGCGTGAATAACATCTGATGGTAGAGAGTGTGTGCGGTGGAGGGTCGAAAGAGTTAACGCCCACCTGGCTGGCCAGGTACAAAAAAAAATGAAGCATAGACCCTCCACCGAAAGGGCGTTTTGCAAAAATTTTTCAAATTACAACCCAACTGTTAAATTCATCAGGATATCCCAACCATTTAACTAAGTATTTATTTCCTTTCTTTCTAATAATTTTTTCAATCTTATAAACCTCATCTTTCTTATCATATTTAACCAGTTCCTTTTCATAAAATGTTCCTGTAATTTCTTCATTATTTAAATCTTTTATTTTATATGTCGGAGGATCTGTGTTCAATATATCGGAAATTATAAATATTTCTTCTGTAAATGTTGGAAGATAACCTTTCTTAAATTCTCTTTTATATTTTGAAATTCTTATTTTATCTCCTTTTTGATATTTTGGTTTATTTTTCTCTTTTTCCTTATACAAATTATTATAAACTTTTAATTCATTTTCTTCCTTACTTGCTTCTATAGGTGTCATTTTAATGGATCTATGATAAGAATTATTATAATTCTTAATTAATTTATCTAGTACATTTAACCACTTTCTAGTATTATTTGCTGTGAAATACTTCCACATTTTAGTCTTTAAAGTTCTATTGAATCTTTCAATAACAGCACATTTAATCTCAATATTCTCAGTTGTAAACCAGTGAATATTTTCATCCTTGAATAACTTTTGAGTTTGTTTATTTATAAACTCTGTACCCTTATCTGTTTGAAGTTTTTCTGGTTTTCTTTCTTTAAATATTTTTTTAAATGCTCTAGTTACCTCTTCACCTGTTTTTCTTTTAATCGGAATTGTCCAAGCATATTTACTGAATATATCAATCATTGATAAAATATAATTTGTGTCATTATTAAAGGATTTAAATTCTTGCATATCTATAAGGTCAGCTTGAAATTGGTCATTGACATGAGAAACATAAATTCTTCTTCTTTTAAATCTATGAATAAGTGGTTTATGTTTTGTATATACATCTTGTTGATGTAAAAACTCTTCTATATCTTTCCTGGGTAATTTAGTTTTTCTTTGTAATTCATTAATACCACAATAACCAGTTTCTGGTGTATAATAAATATTTTTAAGGTCTACGTCTTTAAAAAACACTCTTTTTAGATCCACAAACTTTACACTTTCCTTTTGCCATCGGTCTTCCATTTTTAGCTACTGTTTCTTGAATATCTTTAGTTTCAGTTTTCTGTTTGCACTTTAAGCAATACATATAGGATGAAATTCCTAAACCAAATGTTTTCTTTGCTTTTATAATTGGTTTTATAACAGCTCTAGCTTGTTTCTCTCCTAATGGATAGAATCCACTTGTAGTATTTTCAATTGAATCTAAATCGTTTAAGAGTTCTTGATCAGCAATATGTCTCTGTTTAGTATCTTTAGTTTTACTATAAGCTACATCATGTTTTTTACAAGCTTTATCAACTCTGTTAATTCCTGGATCACCTCTTTTTAATCTCTTTTCTAATTTTGTAAATGGACCACAATACTGGTAACCAGGTATATGCATTTCAGGTGGATTTAATTTATCTTGTAACCATCCTACTATATCACCTCCTTGTAATTCCATTTATTTAAGTGTAAATCTATTTTACATATCTATAACCATTTAGTTGCGTTTGTTTTACATATTTCTCTAAAGGAAAATACTTAATATTTTTTATAAAATCTTCTTCTCTAATGTAAGCATCCTGTTCTGAAACTGAATTAGCGTTTATTAAATTTAATATCTGTTTATAAAATTTGTAAGCTTGTTTATATTCTTCTTTTCTTTCTGAAATATTTAGAGTTTTATCAACAACTTCAATGACTCCTGCTCCTAAAGAAAGCGCTGCTAAAGGAATAAATGCAAAAGCTGATAAACCTGAAGCACTAAATATAAATTTGCCTACTGATAGTGATATACTAATTTTATTATAGTAATTAAAACTTTTTCTGTATACATACATTTTCTTTTCTAAATATTCTTCCATTTATATAGGATCAAAGTTATGTCTGTATCTCATATGAGGATTTTTCAAATCTAACATGAAGAAATCATAAGGTTTTTTAATACTTTTTTGATAAGGATCTATATTAAAATCACCATCAATTTCTCTAATAATTTGTTTAATTTCTCTGTGCTGAAGTTTAAAAAATATAAAGTAATCACAGTTTTTTCTTATATCAATAGGTGTTGAATAATAGGTCTGTGATAAATAAATAATGGATGCATTTTTCTTCCTTCCTCTTATAAAAAATTTTTCAATTTCGTTTTGATCTTTTTCTTTTACACAGTCATCAAAAATAACTAGATTTTTTAATGAAGGATCTAAGTCATCTACAGTAATAAATTCATTTATGTCTGAACTAAATAATGTTTCTTTCTTAAACTTTTTAAATAATTTTAATAACTTATTTTTATTCTTTCCCTTTATTTTTAAAATGTCTTCCTCTTCTATATCATCAAACATTGAGTAATTTTCTTTTAATTTAGAGTATTTAGGTTCGTTAATATCTTTTGCACATATGAATAATGCATCAAAATTTAAATGATCATATATTAAATTTAATAGTAAATTTGTTTTTCCACATCCTGAAGATCCTGTTATTAAAAGTTTAAAAGGATGAATAGGTAACATTGGATTTTGATTTGGATCTATAAATTCTTCTGGTTCGGAATAATCTTTTATTTTAATGCTGCAAGGCTTAATCATATTTATTTAATAGAAATTCAGCATCTTCAATAAACATTTCAGCTTCAAATAATAAGTCTTCAGCTGGTATTCCTTGAGATAAATAACATTCAGCTAGATATAATGCCATTTCAGCAAAAGATAAATATTCTTCAATTTGTTCAAAATCTTCCATTTATATAAGTAAAATAATTTGCTTGGAAGTAAAATAATTTGCTTGGAAGTAAAATAATTTGCTTGGAAGTAAAATAATTTGCTTGGAAGTAAAATAATTTGCTTGGAAGCAAATTTTCAGTTAAATAAATGAGTAAAGTGATACAAGATTTATTAAAATTAGCAAAAGTAAATGCTGAACTAAGAAAACGAAATAAGGAAAAGCAATTAGAAGATTTAGGATATGAAGAGGCAATCACAAAATTTCATAAACCTATAGTTGAAAAATTAGAATATCAAGATGTATCTAGAAAAGAAAATTTAAAAGCTATTCAAGATGCAATTGAAGAACTTTCATTTCAACCAATTGGAGAATCTTCAAGAATTCCTGCCTTAGAAGATGTTGAAGAACCTATTTCAGATGCTAAAGAAATGTATGAGAGAGAAGCAGGAATTCATAAAATTAACTTAAACAAAAACTTGAATATATCACTTATTAAAAGAAAGTTGGGATTTGATTTACCTTCAGAATTAGTCAATAAATCTGATGAAGAGATTGATGAAATAATAAATCAAGCAAATGAAAAAAACAGCGAAATCGGACGTCTAAAAGGTCCTCAAGTAAAAGCATTTAATAATACTAAAGATGAAGAAAAAAAGAAAAAATTACAGAAAAAAATTGATCGTTTCGATTATAAAATGGCTGAGGTTCGAAAATATATTACAGCATTAGAAGCTCTCAAAATGGGGAATTACTATATGGGTGAGGGTCTTAATATTTTAGATAAATTAACAGATAAAATATGTAAGGGAACTAAAAATAAGAAAGTATATAACCAAGTAGTTCAAATACTAGATATATTATTGAAAGAGGGTAAAATGACTAATGAGCAAGTAAAACAATATTATTCAAAATTTCTATCTTAATAAATGAGTAATTATATTAAAACTAGAGTTCATTTGAGTGAAGGTCAGAAAAATAAATTAAAATCAGCATTAAAGAAAGGTGAAGAAATTACATTGCAAATTGATAAAACTAAAAGTGCTAATCATGATATGTATTTAACAAAAACTCAAATTAATCAAATTAAAAACGGTAAACGAATAACTATAAGTAAGACACAGTTAAAGAAGAACGGTGGATTTCTACCCTTTCTAATTCCTATTCTTACTAGTTTAGCAACAGGAGCTCTATCTGGTGCTGCAGGTTGGGGTGTGAATAAAGCTTTAAGTAAAGTAACTGGATCAGGTTGTAACCTTAAAAAAAAACATTCTGGAAAGGGAGTTCTTCAGAGTTACGAGGTATATCCAATAAAACGATAGAACAAAATATGAAAGATGTAAAAGGATTCAGAGGTGTATTTACATCAGATTTATTACCTAAAAAGATTAAGAAATTTGAAAGTGGAATTATTAATTTAGATATATCTACAGGACCTGGGACTCATTGGGTCTGTTATTATAATGATCCTAAATATAATTTTGTGGAATATTTTGATCCATTTGGAGAATATAAATATAAAGACATTAAATTGAATAACATTTTCATACCTAAAAATATTGTAAAATATCTTGAAACATCTAATAAAGGAATTAGATATAATTCGAGTTTTTTACAAGAACCAACATCTGTTAAATGTGGTTTTTATTGTATGAAATACATAACTCAAAGGAATAAAGGTAAATCACCTGTTGAAGTTTTATATTCTTTTACCCAAGAACCAAGTGGTTATAATGAAGATTTTGTGCTTAATAAATGTTAATTTTAGATTCAAAAATTTTGAGAAATCAGAAGATTTTACAATTGAATATGTCCCTCCTATTCCTGTTAATGAAAATTCAAAAATAGCTTTAAAATCTATGTCTATGTGGGTTTCATGGAACAATATTGATGAAGAAAATAATACATTTAAGTATTTTGATGGTAGTTTATGGCATGAAATAACTTTAGATAATGGAAATTACACATTAAGGGAGTTAAATAACTTTTTAATAAAACGATTTGGAGATGAACCACCAATTAAATTTAAAGCTAATTTTGCTACACAGCGCTTTATAATTGAATTAAAAGATGAATATAAAATTGATCTTAGAGAGAGTAAATTACATGAAATTTTAGGATTTGAATCAGAAATATATGAAGATAATCATCAAGAAGGAAAATATATGGCAAACATTTCTAGAGGAGTTGATGACATACATATTCATTGTGATGTAATTACAGGAACTTTATATAATAATATTAATTCAGATATTTTATATTCTTTTACGCCATCTAATCCTCCTGGTAGTTTAATAAAAATTGATGAAATAAATCCTTTATTTTTACCTGTTAATAGACGAAATTATATTCATAGAATTCGAATGTATATCACGAATCAAGATAATGAACTGATAGACTTGAATAATATGAGAGTTTTATATAGATTAATTTTAGCTTAAGCGCAGGCTTTTCAGCTTAATAAATGAATTATAACAAACATAGATTATATGCAAAACGATATGGTGGTAATATCTTCACTGAAGGAATCAAAACTGTTGGGAAAAAAATATTAGAAGTTTTAGGTAAATCAATTGAAGATAAAACTAAAAAAGTTATTCAAAATAAACTTGAAAATATATTATCTAAACCCTCTGTAACTGTTAATGATATATTATCTAAACCCTCTGTAACTGTTAATGATATATTAGCTAAGAAGAAAATTCAGGATCGATATGGATCTGGTTTGAAATGGTATAAATGAGTTTTTTATCCTAATAAATGGAAAAACTTTGGGACTTAAAATCTATTCCAGATTATTATAGTAATAAAATTGCTAAGTATGAATATATAAAACATAATGAAGATAGTACTAATGTAAAAGAATCTGATCAATATAAGTTTACTATTAAAGATACAAATTCCCCTATATTATATAGTAACGGTTATATATGCTTAGAAAGTAAAATAGTAAAAAATAATAATGATACTATAGGAACTGATAATGTTACATTTGTAAATGGTGGGAATTTGTTTAGATCCGCTTCATTAACTATAGGAAAAGAACAAACTGATTCCAATATTGAATGTGCTTCATTAATTCATCAAATTAATGGACTTATAAATTTCACAAAAGATTATTCCGAGTCTACAAATATGATGTATTATGTTGATACATCAGAATCAGCTGATAAAGATAAAATAGTAATAGATGATCCTGATAAAGATGTAAAGAAAGGATCAGATATCAAATTAAAAGAAAATGCCTCTTATAATAAAGGATTTAAACAGAGATGGCTTTTAACAAAAAACAGCAATATAATAAAATTTTGGATTCCTTTAAGACAACTTTTTTGGGTTCCTCAACGATTTTAGAAGATTAATTTCTGATATAAAAGTTACATTTGAATTTCAAAGAAATAGTCATAATGATATGTTATACACAGATGTTGCAAATCCTAATTATAAAGTTATTATATCTGATATTCAATTATGGTTACCTTATGTAGAGTTGTACCCATCCATTGAGGCTGAATTTAAAAGTATAGCTTTGAATTCTACACCTATTGAAATTACTTGGTGTTCTGCTTCAATTGAGAAAAGTAATCAGCAAACAACATCAAGTGGTGCATGTCATATAAGAACTACATCTGATGAGGTGTTAAGTGTTCTTGTCATTCCACAGTATGTAGAAAAAGAAAACAATCAAACTCAGAATAATATGATTTTTGATAATTTAGATCTCATTGAATGCTGGATAGTATGCAATAATAAAAAAGTTCCAGAAGAAATTTATAAAACTAATTTTAAAGATGGGCAGTTAGATTATAATAGATGTTATTCTGAATTATTAGCAGCTGGATTAAATACTCATAATACTGAAAGTGGATGTCTTATAAGTTATGTAAATTATGCGAGATTGTATCCAATCTTTTATTTTAATTTATCTAATCATCCAGAGTATACTAATATTTCGAATTTAAGACTAGAATTTAACTGGAGATTAGGATCGAATCCAGGTAAACCATATAGATTTTATTTCATCGTGAATGAAAGAAAAAGAGGATCACTTAATATGGCTAATAAGGAATTTAAAACTTTAAAACCTTTAGATTAAATAAATGAATTGGTACCCTTTTGGTTCATCTTATGAAGAATTTGGAATTGGACCACCTGGACCTCCTGGAAATGGATTTAAATTAACAGATGATGGTAATTATGATATGGAAGAAAAAAATTTAAAAAATTGTAAAGAACCTATAGATGAACATGATGTTACTACAAGAGAATATGTTTTAAAACAAATAAGAGACAATAATCTGGAAGTTAAAAATGAAATAGAAAAAAATATTAATGGTAGTTTTTCAGATTTTGTTCAAGAAACTGCTGTAAGAATAAGAGATTTAGATGCTGTACTTAAAGGTGAATTAAGTAATTTGGATCAAAAATATTTACATATTCAAGATGGGAATGTGATTAATGCAAAAGGTAAAAGAATAGGAAATGTTGCTGATCCTACAGCAGATAAGAATGCAGTGAATAAGAGGTATTTAGAAAATAATGTTTTATTTTTAAAAGATGAAAAGTTTGATGTTCAAAATAAAAGAGTAGTGAATATTCCATCTCCTCAGGATATGTATGACGTAGTTAATAAAAATTATGTGGATAATCAAAAATTTTATGCAACAATTCAAGAAGATCAAAAAGCATATAATACTCGTGGTGCTATGCGTTATTGGGAACCAGTCGTTTTTATGAAATTTAGTAGCAATCTCCTTGACAGAAATATGAAACTGAGTGAAAATATGGATATGAAAATTACATTTTATTTACGTCCTAATTATACTAATGGGAAATCAGAAGTTTTAATTACACTTGGGGAGAATATATTATTTAATGGTGATGCCTACACCGATAAACCTTTAATACTCTTTGCATCAGGAAAACAGAATGATGAATTAAGTATACAAGTCATGTCTTATTTAGAATTAAACATTTTTAAACCTTACTTAGAAATTGAAAAAATAACATTCCATTTATAAAAATACATTCTATGTAAATGGATAGACTAATTAGGAGCAGTATTAATTGGGATTCATTTTCTAAAGATAATGAACTTTCAGAAGATATAATTAGAAGTGTAAAAGATGCAGTAAATTGGGATTTAATATCAGAATATCAAAAATTATCTGAAGATTTTATTTCAGAATTTCGTGATAAAGTGAACTGGGATAAAATTTCTCAATATCAGATTCTTTCTGAATATTTTATGAATAACAATGAATTAAACTGGTCTTTGATTTCTCAATATCAAACACTTTCTGAGGGTTTTATATTAATGAATATTGATAAATTAGATATGAGAAGAATTTCTATGTATCAGAAATTAAGTAATGATTTTATAAAAGAAAACTTTCGATTCTTAGACATGTCAGTAATTCCAATAAAACAAAAATTAAGTGAAGAAACTATAGATTTTCTTAGTGATTTTATTGATTGGAAAGAAGTTACAAGAAATCAAGAATTAACAGAAGATTTTATTATGAAATATAAAGATAAAATTAACTGGTGTGATATTGTTATCAATAGAAAATTCTCTGATGATTTTATAAATGTAAACTATAAAAAACTTGTTGTGTATCTACTTGCAAAGATATGTCATAAAATTTAAATATTTTTTAATCTTCCTATTTTTTTAATCTTCCTATAAGGGGTATCCATTTTGGGTACCCCTTTTTTAATGCATTTTTAAAAAGGACTTTGCAAAGTACCAATTCAAAGTAGTTTGTTTTACAACTTTTCTATTCATCACTAAATCCATCATTTCATCACTTTTAAAATCAAAGCTATTCAAAGTTCAAAATGATTGCAATTGTTCAAAAATGTTCACAAAAATGACTTAAAATGTGTGTTTTTATGATGCTCTAGTTTGATGAAAAACAGAGTAAAAACTTCAATTTTCAAAAATCTGATGTTTTTGACTATTTTATGCTAAAAAATCAATGATTTTTAATGAAAATATGGTGTTTTTGTTCATAAAAAGCCTTAAAATGTTCGTGATTATTGAGGTCTGAAAAATCAAAAAACGCCTGATTTTGAGGTTTTTTGTAGTATATGATGTGTCCCATAGTATGGGACATATACTACTGCAATGGTAGACATAAAGATAAACGGACTTAATACGCTATAGGCGTTTCTTGAGTATTCATATTGTGGTGTATTAAAAATAACGTTGTCCCATTTTCTTTTATTGGAGGTTTAACGACCACCGTGAGTAACACAATGGGCTATAAGCAGACGTCCGTCCCTAATTTATGACGGCTGATTCCTGGGAAATGAGAGAGCCCGTGCCGTAAGACAAACACAACAACATCCATGCCCTTCCAGGATTCGAACCGGGCCCCTTTCGGACGAATGATCAGCAGCCATCGCTTAGACCACTGCGTCACCCATGAATCTGTCCCATGAAGTGACACAACAGTTAATACACTGCCGGACAATTGCTAAGGACGGATGACAATAGCAACGATAGCAACCATAAAATGGAAGGCAGGAAAATGTGGAAATTAGCATAAGTGCGGGATACAGTAAGACGTGTTGTGCGTATGCAAATTTTGGATTGCCGAACTTGTTCGTGACGTCATAGCGCTGATAAGAGATATAAAGGATTTGACGCGTATTGACCGTTGTTGTTCAAACGCAAAGTTAAAAGGGAAAGAATCAACTGACAAACTTACAATTTTCAGTATGTCTTCCCGACATCATCTAGATGATTTTACGCGTGGCCGTATTATTGGCAAGATTGAAGAAGGGCGAAAAATAACAGATGTTGCCAGGGAGTTCGATGATAACAGATGTTGCAAGAATATTGTTATAAAAATAGCAGATGTTGCCAGAAGATCGGTACATAGTGCTATCAACAAAAAGACACCGGCGCAGCACAGCTAGTGAGGTAGCAAATCAGTTTATGGCTGCTACTGGCAAGCGGATCTCCCGAAAAATGTCGCCAGACGTTTGCATGAAGGAGGATTATACACCTGCCGTCCTGCTGTGTGCATCCCATTGTCCAGACGTCACCGTACCGCCCGTTTGCAATGGTGCCATCAACATCGCAATTGGACTGATAACGACTGATTTGCTGTACTCTTCTCAGATGGGAGTAGATACAGTCTATCGTCTGATTGTCGACGACAACTGATCTGGCGTGATAGTGGTACTGCATATTGTCCAGCAAACATACAGGAAAGGGACCGATATCCGACATGTAGTGTTATGGTATGGGCTGGCATCATGATCAATGGCCGTACGTCCCTCTATGTGCTTCCAACTGGGACTATGACTGGCCAACGATACATTAATGATGTTCTGCTACCTCATGTTTGCATGTTCCGTGGTGCTGTCGGTGATAGATTCATTTTTATGGACGACAACGCAACATGTCATCGAACAGTCGCTGTCCAGGAGTGTCTTGAGAGCGAGGATATTCAACGCCTCGTATGGCCAGCACGTTCTCCAGATCTGTATTCCATTGAAAATGTGTGGGATGCTTTTTGGAGGAGTCTTGCTGGTCGCCAATGCCCTCCAATAAACAGGGACACCCTCATCCGTGCACTGACAGAGGAATGGGATAAATTACCCCAACAGCTGTTTGATAATGTTATGCAAAGCATGACACGACGTGTGGAATCTTGCATCGCCCTCCATGGTGGCCATATACCGTATTGACATCTTACGCCGGAACGACTGCGGACGGTAATTGCATTTTTTCTCGTTTACGTATTCTGCACAAAATGGCCTGTTTGTCCCTTGAACACGTTCCAAAGCCTTCTGGATTTCAGAGCACAATAAATTGTCTTTCTTGTAATGTCCTGGCATTCTGACATTATTTTATTTCACTTGGCATCCAACCACACTTACTTTTTTATGCGCTATATAGCCGTTTATGATCCGTCCTTAGCAATTGTCCAGCAGTGTATCATTCTTACCCAACAATACATGTATTTTACCAAACTATCGCCGAACATTATTTCCTACCTCATAGCAATTTGGATAAATTACGAGAACCTGATTCTAAATGTGGTAAAAGACATTTCAAAAATGCGTGTTTGATGCTATGAAAGCGGCGTTAGCGAAATTTGGCTTCCTCTCGACACCCAAGGGGGAGTTGCCTGCTATTGAAGGAAACTTCAAAATGATGTGTAACACGATAGGGTTTAACCCATAGATATCCTATACCAAAGATTACCAATCCTCCTCACTAACACACTTGCTCTTCACCTTTTTCTTTTCATCTTGAGGTCAGATTTCAGCTTGTGTGTGAGTGGAGATGGACTTCCTTAGCTATATCCCATTTTATCGATGTCAGGGTTGTTTCATCTAAATCTGAATAAAATGTAATAACAAATAGCAATTACTCTCGTCCTCCGAACGGTGATATACATATAATTCTTTGAACGTACATTAAATACAGGCAAAAGTAATTAAAGGAAAGGAAAGTAATTAAAAATCTGTAACTGCTTTACGATTTAGAATCAGAACAGGGTCATGACGTCAATGCATATGGTTTGACGTAAAACAAAGCGGACTGTGGTGCCCCTTCCTCCTCATCAAAAGTTCATGGAATGTTTACAGCATTCAAACGTTTCTGGCCTACTTATCTTTAAACACATCAGCATTTTGAACAGTAAATTTAAACTTCCGTTTTAAACTTTTTTTGCTTTCACAGTTTTCTAAATGGTAGAAAAATTCAAACAGACAATATTCCAAAGCTGCCTATTTTATTTTATTTATTTATTTATTTATTTGGTTTTCGAACTTTTGTAGGTATATAGAACCTCTATTTTTCAGATCTCTAGGTCCTTCAGAAGTGGACGAACAATTCGCGGACGGAAACACTCGCAGTTTCCCACTTTGCTTTATATACAAAAGTAATAAAAATAAACTAGACGAAACCCATCGGAATCGACGGTTGTTTTTCTTGTTTTGTTTTTTATGAAAAGAATAAACTCATATGAAACAACAAATGTAAACTTTACTTCTTTGACAAATACATTCAGCCACTTCAGCAAAGACAATAGTCCAGGTTCGTGATTTTTTTTTTATTTTGGCTGAAGGTTTAACGACCAACGTGAGCAACTCAATGGGCTATAAGCATGATCATGATCATACGTAGAGGATTTTAGGAAGGGAGTGTCTGACCCCATGTCTTAAACAACCCGTAGAAATAGGAAGTTAGGAGATTTGGGCTAGAGTGCCCGATAAGAAAGTGACACGGAAGCGAAGTAGAAAGGGGGAGGAAGAAGCCCTTATTCATTACCGGGGGAGGCCAGTACCCGAGGTCCGACGGCTTAACGTGCCCATCCGACGCACGGCGGATATTTAGTAGATCGAGCGTTCGTACCTGCCTGGGATCGAACCTAAGGTCCTTTCCGTGGCATTCACGAACGTTGCCCACTAGGCCAACCGCAGCCCAATGGGCTATAAGCAGTCGCCCGTCACCAATTTATGGTCACTGGTTCCAGGAAAGGGAGAGAGAGCCAGTGCCGTAAGACAAACACAACATCCGTGCCTCACCGGGATTCGAACTCGGACCCTTCACGAACGAATCAACATAAGTAATCGCTTAGACCACTGCTCCAGGTTCGTGATGAGCATCACAACTGCACCCTGTTTCAGTCGCAAATGTGAGGCGCAAATCCTCTCACGTCGATCTTGTGCAAAAATTCAACTGGATAGCGCACTCTTTTACTCTCATCCTCAGTCACAACTGTGTTTGTAAATGTTATTGAAATGAGATTCGCGTTGCGAATACTCTTCACCCGTTGGAAACGACGGACAGTTAGTTTGTTTGTTTTTTGAAGAGGATAAACGCATATGAAATAACAAATGTAAACTTTATTTGATTGACAAATTCATTCAACCACTTCAGCAAAGACAATACTCTAGGTTCGTGATTTTTTTTTTTTTTTTTTTTTTGGATGAAGGTTTAACGACCACCGCGAGCAACTCAATCGGCTACAAGCAGTCGCCCGTAATATTTTCACTAACAATGGTCAACGGAAAGTTTATTTACATCTTTACATAATGGGAAACGTCTTAGCCACGTGAATAAACTAGATCGAATGAATGTTAAGTATATATACATCACACAGTCCAACGGCGTAACGTAATAAGGTCTTCGAGTGTTCGCTGTTCCGATGAGAAGAACTTTGATACAAATGCTTGCTAGCGTTGTTTTGCCCAACGGTTCACTCAGAAAAGAGAAGACTTCGGACGTTGAACTATCTCAGCCCCTCCATGCGTCCGCCTTCAACAGCGCGTGAGTCCAACGCCGGCGATCGAATGTCAACCGCAAGCTTCGCCCATAGACTTCACATGGGAATTTGGCGACCCCACAACGCCCGAACCGTTGCCTCATTTTTCTCTTCGACTGTCACATCTACATGGTAAGATCTTTATTTTGATACCTCAACCATATCGTTACGTTCAGCTTTTCTCTCAAAATAGGACTCACAGTAATAAGCCTTATAGAATTAATATATAGATATTGTTTTCAAAAAAGCAAACAGTCGAGATACTAACAATGTTGGTGCCGCCATAGTTTAGTGAATATTTACCTATGACTCATATCTTCCTGCATTTGTTTTAGGAAAATAACATTATTATTATTATTCCAACCTAAGTACCGCTCAATGATAGGAATTAAAATAGCTTATTGTTTCTTGTAATTATTTATTTTCACTGAATATGCACCGGACGGTGGCTTAGCGAGATCTTGAGTGACGCGAGTGAATGCAGTGTGTTGCACGTAAATAAATGTGTACTTTCGAATCACTCGTTTTATTTCACATCCACAAAGACCTTGGTATGCGAAAGGTGCATAGCATAAATTATTTAAAAAGTTTACCAGGATACTTTTCCTGTTTTTTTTATAACACGCAGTACGCAATGTACTTTCCGCTAACATTTACCAAAGTTCTTACAAACTCGGCAGAAATTTAGCAATAAATAAAGAGGAAAGCTCATTTCTCCATTTTGGTGATTTAACTCTTTTCAATGAATTTCTCTTGAGGATTTTATCCACACGAATCTTTGGGCGTCTACGGAACAAGAAATATCTTTCGCGTGTGTTAATATCACTCCTATTCATCAGTCAAACATTCTCTTCCCATTCGGAAGGTCTTCAATATGATTCATGTAGCGAAATCGTAATTTAAGAAACACGAAGGAATTTTATTTCTTATAATGATATTCAAGTTTTATTTTTTCCCCTGTTACATCAGCTTGATGCCCCAGTTTCCCGAAGAATTTTATATCAATGGCAACAGTACCACTACCTTCCTAAGAGGACTCTAAAGTCTATTAGATTCCCCGGACTCGCGATCCAGAAACTTTACGATACTAGGGCAATAACCATGGTTTATATTTAGGGCCGGGAGCATTCAGCCAGTTCATAAATCGCTGAAGATGGTCGCTCCGTGGTCAGAGGAAGAGATTCGAAACGAACATTTACGAACCTTCGCTGTCAAGCTTAATGTACCTTGATTCACGCGAATCCTGCTGGAGCTCAGAGAAGCGAAGAGAGAACGCACTAGATCGCCAAGGAATAAGTAATCTTCATTCTACCTTCAAAGGAGTGCAATCGACTCGCGTTGTAAATCGTTTCGCAGAAGGAATTCTTGTCAGTGATAGCGCTCCAGAAACGCACTTATTAAACATACACATACAATGATTTCAATGGGGGGAACTTTGCTTCTCATCACGGAAGGGGCACAGAGGGCGAGCTATGGTGGCCTCTGGATTCTTCATGACTCGTTGTTGCGTAAAGTCGCGCTACATAGGATTGATTTAAAGCAGCAGTGAATAATATGACATCGAAACTCAGACAACCAACCGTCGCGTCACACCAAGCACGAAATAATCGGATCTAATAACCAATAAGCCTCTGCTCTGCGTGAAGTTTGGGCGAAAATTTATTGAACCACATTTCAGCTGACGCAAGGAACACAAATTATCCTCTTTATCGATAAAAAATGCAACAGCTGCTGAAAATCTCGAGAAATAGAACATTTAAGTATTTAAAATGAGGTTAATTATTTTCCTTGCATAAGTTTACGCGCTGGTGGTATTTTTAACCTTCCCTTGCGATTACTTCTCTTTATCTTTACGCAGTTTCTTTGACACGGGATCCAATTTCTTTTCCTGAATTTACTAAGAGTTTGTTTTTTTTCACGGTAAGACAGATTAAATTTCAAGTTTTACGATTAATAAGAATTAAACCATGCAATATCGATATATTTATTATCGAAGGGAGTTTTGAGCCTTAGTGTTAAAAAAGTTTGCAAACATTTTAGAAGTGTTTTGAAATGGAACCTTAACTTTAATTTTCCTGATCTTCTATCATTCTGCTTTGATCTAATATTTAACTCTTTTACTGGTAGCAAAAAATTAACTCGGGGTTTCTAAAATAAGCTGAAATCAGGTCGAGGAAATACATTAAAAGTGGATCAAACACGGCTGGAACGAATGATCCTGCTTGTTAGAAAAAGTTGATGTACTCTTACTTTTTTTATTCAAAGTGGTTATGGGTGTAACATGCCCGCACCGCAGGGGGCACATGAGATAAAGGCAGATAGCAGTGAGAGCATATATCCGTGCAGTTCAGTTGGGAGAGCGACTTACTCCGGAGTGATGGAACCCGTGCTTTGATGCCCGGCGCGGACAAACTTGTACGTCATATTGGCTCCCGAACTCCAAGATGACCCGGCTGTCACGTTTCTCGCAATGATGTGTTCTTTCCACACGGCGAGACAGGAAAATGGGAATTCCTTCTTCAGTGCTTCGAAAATATAAATCGCCGCCCCGGTGGCGCAGTGGTCTAAGCGATGGCCTTTGATCATTCGTCCGAACGGGGTCAGGGTTCGAATCCCGGTGAGGCATGGATGCTGTGTTTGTCTTACGGCACTGGTTCTCTCCCTTCCCTGGAATCAGTGACCCTAAATTAGGGACGGGCGACTGCTTATAGCCCATTGAGTTGCTTACGGTGGTCGTTAAACCTCCAATCAAAAAAAATATATTTACACTGACGGAAAAAAATCCCAACACCACGAAAAAATAGTTGTAGAGGAATGAAATCGCGGCAATACATTTGTATAGGTAACATATTTAATCGATTAAGGTTTCAAGATCACAGCTTATTGTAAGCGCGAGAAGAGCCATTTTAAATGTGAAATGCTGGTACATTAGTAACCGGTGTAACCTCCAGAATGTTGAATGCAAGCACGCAAACGTTCATGCATTGTGTCGTACAGGTGCTGGATGTCAGTTTGTGGGATGGAGTTCCATGCCTGTTGCACTTGGTCGGTCAATACAGGGACGGTTAATGCTGGTTGGGGGTGACGAGGGAGATGTCAACCAATGATGTCCCATACGTGCTCGATTGGAGAAAGATCTGGTGATCTAGCAGGCCACAGCATGTTGGGTTACAACAGCGGTATGCGGGCCAGCCTTATCCTGTTGAAAAACACCCCGTGGAATGCTGCTCATGAATGGCAGCACAAATGGTGGAATCACCAGCCCGACGTACAACTGTGCCGTCAGCGTGCGTGGGATAACCACGAGAGTGCTCTTGCTGTCATAGGACATTGCTCCCCAGACCATAACTCCAAATGTAGGTCCAGTGTGTCTCGGCCGCAGACAGTTTGGTTGCAAGCGCTCACCTGGCCGCCTTCTAACCAACACACGGCCATCACTGGCACCCACGCAGAACCGGCTTTCGTCAGAAAACACAACAGATCTCCACTCCGTCCTCCAATGAGCTCTAGTTTGACACCACTGTCGTCGCAGACGGCAGTGGTTTGGAGTAAGTGGAATGCAAGCTGCAGGGAGTCTGGCTCGGAGCTGTCCTTCAAGTAACCGATTTGTAACAGTTTGTTTTGTCACTGTGGAGGCAACTGCAGCTCGAATTGCTGCCGCAGGCGCAGTACGATGCGCCACGGCCATACGCCGTACACGGCGGTCTTTCCTCTAAGTAGTGCCACGTGGCCGACCGGAACTCGGTCTTCTTGAGGCAGTACCTTCCCTTGACCACCGCTGCCAACAATCATGCACAGTAGCTACATTCCTGCCAAGTCGTTCTGCTATATTACGGAAAGAAAATCCACCTTCTTGTAGCCCTATTACACGACCTCGTTCAAACTCCGTGAGCTGTTGATAATGGCTCCTTCGTCTTCTTAAAGACATTTTTTTTTTTTTTTTGATTGGAGATTTAACGACCACCGTGAGCAACTCAATGGGCTATAAGCAGTCGCCCGTCCCTAATTTAGGGTCACTGGTTCCAGGGAAGAGAGAGAGCCAGTGCCGTAAGACAAACACAATATCCATGCCTCACCGGGATTCGAACCCGGAACCCTTTCGGACGAATGATCAGAGGCCAACTCCTTAGACCACTGCGCCACCGGGGCGGCCTTAAAGACATTCATGACTAACATCAACACACTACGTCGAATCTCATCGATAACTAACGCTCACGAACGTTACAGCGCGTATTTACAGCAAACCTGCTTTGCATGTTACGAGGGGCGTTACTAGCGCCACACGTACGCGCCGAGAGCGAAATTGGCATAGACGTCATCTTACAGATGTACTCTCATCGCCTACCAACTGTCGTTTATCTAACACAACCCCTTCTTGGTGTTGGGATTTTTTTATCCGTCAGTGTATAAATCAGGGTGATGTTACGTTCCAGACACCAAATTGTCTGGGATTTCTCAAATGCACATTCTTCAGCGACACGTGGTCGCAGCTGACCACATGGGCCATCCCCTCGGTCTTCTTTCAGTGGGGGTGGGGGTGGGGGGAGGAGATGTGACGTGCCTGCACCACAGGACGCACATGAGGTAAAAGAAGATAGTAGTGAGAGCAAATGCCAGCGTAGCTTGCATGTGCTCTCACTGCTATTTGTGGATTAGGATTCGATGCCCGGCGCTGACAAACTTGTATGCTATGTGGGGGATGATTGACACGTGTTCTTCCTCGATGATTACCAGCTAAAAGAGCCACAGTAATGGCTTAGAACATAAGAAAGAAGAGGGGAGTTTGAGTCACTTCTTTCTACGTCGTGGTACGATGCCCATTAGAATGGTATCATCTCTTCTACATCCTGCCTTCAGTAATGGAACATATAACAGACAAGAAGGGAGCGTTTATCGGTAGTTACAGGCCAGTGCTGCTGAGATGAGAGAGGGATTGTGTTAGTGCAGCTTTTGTAAAACCAGGCAGCTATGCCAAAATTCCTGTTTGGAGGGTCTATTCAGGTTTATCGGCCGCCTAAAGTGTTAATATCCAAATGTACCTTGGGTTGTGTAGAAAGTATTTTCTAATTTTAACGATACATTTCCTTGGTAGCTGTTAATTTTAATTACAGGCATATTACACCTACATTCTGAAAGGCGAGGTTCGGACACCTTTGTATAAAAGGAGTTCGGCGTGATTTAGATGGCGCAGGTGTCATATTGGGAGATAATACGGTTCAGTTTCGTTATTTGGTGTTGGTTTTCTACCACGAGGGTAAAAACACGACCAAAACGCAGAAAACTGGGTCTTGCTCTTTACGCTGAGGGTTGTGTACGAAGTCTGTTCAAACAATTCCCGAGCGCACTAACGCTATGTCACACTGTTGTGCAACAGATGGCGATGCGCAGCACGGACCTTCGCAAATAACCTATCGTTTACCGTGTTTTTTTGGTTTTTTTTATCATCGTCATCGTGTGGCGCCTCTTTGTTTGAGAGCTTGTTGTGCGTGTTCTGCGATTTTGAAGATGAATGCGTTTCGCCAGCAGTGTATTAAAACCAAATTTTGCGTCAAACTTGGAAAAACGTTTTCGGGGACTCATAAAATGATGAAACGTTTTTATGGTGATGAGAACTTAGGGCAGTGTTATGAATGCTTTAAGCGTTCCATGGTCGACAGACTGATGATGCTCCCCGTTCAGGATGGCACTAGACATCAACTGACGACAATCATGTGGCCTAAGTTCGCGAAATCGTAAGTTCAAATCCTCGATTGACTGTTTCAATATTTCAATTCGATCCAAGGCCGGATTAAGGGGGGGTCTATAGGTGCTATAGCCTTGGGTCCCACCATAGGAGGCATGCATAGGCAAATAATAAATAGGTAGAGAAAGAGGTTTATAGAATAGTTTTAATTTGTCTCGTATGATTTCCACTTGGTCAGAAACAGAGACAGGAAGACGAACAGATTTCAAGACACTGACTCACCAAGGATAAAGGTTTCATGTCGCTGTATACAGCGGGGTCGGCGAGAAAGTTTCAGCTTTTTCACTAGTATCGACCCACACCTCAAAAGTTGCACTTGGAACCGTTAATGGTCGACGCCGCCTGTGGCTCCACCTTGCATAACAAAAAAGGTGCACTAAGAAAAGTATACAATGCCAAGTAATCAGAAAATTCAAGACATAATCTAGGAATTTTAAGATTTTACCTCATGTTCTTTTTTCTGATTGAGGTTTAACGACCACCGTGAGCAACTCGATTAGCCATACGCCATTGCCCGTCCTTAATTTATGGACATTGGTTCCAGGTAAGGGGAGAGCCAGTACCGCAACACAAACATAACATCCATGCCTCACGGGGATTTGAACCCGGACCCATCTCGGACGAATGATCAGAGGCCATCGCTTAGACCACTACGCCACCAGGGCGTCTAACTCATGTTCTTGTGCGAACAATGAAAAATACGGTGACTTATTACGAAAACTCTGCAAATAATTTAAGAGTTTCAGTTTCTTGTTTTAATGGACTTCATAATAATTCCCCGTCATAAGTTCGTTAGGAGTCCCCTCAGATGTCTTAGCTTAGGGGCCCACTAAGGTCGTAATCGCGCCCTGATTCGATCGTGTCATTCATAGCCGGAGCAAGCTTTTCTTAGCGGAGAGGACGAGATTACGTCCCTTCCAGTTCAAACGTTGCACACTTCCACTCAAATAGTTCACAGTTTTTACCTCCTCATACCTCAGTTATAGGAAAGCATTATGGTCCTTCAAAAATCTCACTTCCAGGTCTTGGCATATTTTTACTGATAAAGCAAAAACTATATAAATATCCAAGAGCCAACGGTTGTTAATATCAAGCAAAACGTTAAATTTATGTGAACGTCGACAACACAGCACGACACAGCCACACCAAATGAAAAACAAACCAGCCCAGATGGAATGAGTATTAGATAGTGAACGCAAAAATAGGAAAGTACTTTCGGGAAAGGGCTTGGAGAAACTGAAGGTTAAATGCTCAGATGGGCTTTCTGCGACTGACTGTAGATGAATATTTAACTCTTCATCCCTATAACGTGCTCGGAAAGGTTACGAATGTTACTGCATATTGTTTTATATGTCTCGATCCGCTGCTTCATACATGTCTTTTCTTGGTTATAAGCGGTTCACATATCACAGTGTGGATTATGTTGTAATTTAGTTTGCTGCGCGGGACTCGTCTTTTCTTAACATTTCCTACCAGGGCTCTTCAGTCACGTTCCGTCAGTTTATGCGACCTTCCTGAATACTTTTCTGCTGTAGTTGGCCCGGCATGCTTTCCCCTCTTCACGACATCCCTTACGATCCATTCTGGTATGTTTAGTTCAGTTGCAATGCCCCGTATGAAAACGTTACTCAAATCACATCATATATCCAGCCCACGCTGGAACTCGGAAAGTTTACGCCCACGTGGCATATTCGCTTCAAAGTTACTGATAACACGATCAGATCATATGTAGAGGAGTTTAGTAAGGGAGTGTCTGACCCCACGTCTTGAAAAACCCTTAGAAATATGAAGCTAGGAGATTTGGGCTAGAGTGCCTGATAGGAAACTGACACGGAAGCGAGGTAGAAAGGGGGAGGAAGACGCCCTTATTTATTACTAGGGGGTCAGTACCCGGAGTCCGACGGCTTAAAATGCCCATCCGATGCACGGCGGGTGTTTAGTGGTACGAACCTGAGTCTATCTCCATGGCAGTCACGAACGATGACCACTAGGCCACCCGCGGCCCACTGATAACACGACAGAGCATCTCAGCTTTACACGTGTACGTACCACCTCCACACTCGCAGCACACTTTTCTGTGCAGTCGTTCATCGCACCTATGCAAAAATTTGGTAGCATAATGTATATCTTATTTTAGTCAGTATCTCTGCCTCTAATTCTCCGATTTGAAAAATTCTTTGTATGACGGAGAAGGTTTCCGATCAAAAATGTTCTGAATATAAATTCAAATATTTCATAACATAGAAGTATGCCACTAAAGAGCAAAAATTTGCGTTTCCGTTTGCAGCTTATTAGCAGCAATATCTGTGCGTTTAAAAAGTCGATTAGAAATCCTTTCTTAGGTCATATACTATTGACTACCAAATCGCTTTGAGTGCATTTCTTGCCAAAAATAATGCACAATTTTCCAGCTGGAGTCGCAAATGTTCGATATATGTGTGTCGATATCATCATCGTCATCATCATTGTCAACCATTATCAATCCACCGCTAAACGAAGGTCTCCCCACATTTCTTCCACAACGGTCTCTTGTGTGACAGTCTCCTCCATGTTACTCCCGCATACTTTCGAATTTCATCCCCCCCATCTCCCATGTGATCTTATTCTGGGTCTTTTCCTGTCCCTTGGAATCCAGCCTAAAATGTCGACCTTCCGTCGATGGTCTGTCCTTCTGGCAATTTGTCTTGCCCATTGCCATTTCAGGGATTTTACTTTGATCATGATGTCTTCCACTCTTGTCATTTTTCTGATCCACGAGTTCCTCTTCTTATCTCTCCTTGATATAACTGCTTCTAAATGTCTGATTTAAAATATTATTTTAAAACCGGGTACGATATGCCTGGTGGAACACTTTGTCTTCATTCGTTGGTTTCTTGTTCTGGCGCTAGGTGGTGTTACTTTGTATTTGTATTTGCAGCTGTATCTCCGCTTCTAAAAACATATTGAAAAATTAATTTTTTGTTCTGTCTGCCATTCGCAACGGTGAAGGTGTGGGAAACATTTTTCGCAATAGTGAAGATGGGGAACATTATCCTATTTGAATAATGCACAGTTTTCCCGCTACGGGATGCAAATGTCGAAACCTATTTTTCGCAAAATTTGCTTCCATGAGACGTGTTCTAAAAACTTCCATTTACTTTGCACAGCTTTTGCTAACAAGAATACCTTTTGCATGGATTTTTAGTATACAAAATTATTCAGGTAAGGGGTAAAGTTCAATCATGTTTTCTTCAGCATCTCTTCTTCTATTTGTTGGATTTGAAAAGCTCTTTCTTTTCGACACCTTCCGTCATTTGTGAGAAACATTTTGTACACAATTTTTTTTAACTTTTGTAGCATGCTTTCCAGCGGGTACTTAGAAATCCGAGTTGATTTTTTCAGAGGTTTCAGTTGACTAAGAATAGATTTGAAATAATTTATTCGCGCGTATCGGAAAGGATTCAAAAGACGTGCTCACTACAAGCAAAATTTCGGTGCCATATCTCTTGTTTTCGAACAGCATAGCCACCACTTTCACCAGATCTGCACTCCTGAGACTTGTGGTTTGGTAACACTTCAAAAGCACGCTTATCATGCCAATGCGTCTAACTTGGCAACCTTGAGAGACAGCAAAATACTGCGTTTAAAGAACACCACTACACATAAGTTTTGTTCTACTGTTGAGCACAAATTTCAGCAGATGAAGTGTTTGGTGCCTCAGAATGGAGGGCGTTGAGCAATATATCTTGTAGTCTTTGTTTATTTCAATATCACATTACGGAACAAAACAGCGTCACAATAAACTTTTTTGACCAGACTTCTACATCTGGTTCATTTCAATTACAATTACACGCAAATGCACCCATCTGTGCTTTCTTCTGAGCTTGCATCTGCAGTGTCCCTGGTAGTGACCTTTTCAACGTTCTTCTTTCCCCGGAAATTGCACTAGCATGCATCAAATCAGTTTCCTACCAATGTTGGTTGAGTTTGGGCCGCCATATGTCTCTGAAGATACCTCGGAACAGGAATACATTAATTATGATCACCCTGCATTTAACTTAGTTGTGGCTTCTACTCAGGCACACTTCGTACGCTAATAATATAGTACGAATCAGCACGATGGCAATCACTGTTTCACATTTAATTATCACCCGACAACAATTTTGAACGAAGTTCATGCTTCCGAGATAAAGGTAGCATATTCTAAATGAATTCGATGCACTGAACACGTATACGACCATAAAAAAGCTGAATTGTCTACGTTTATTTGTAATGGATATCTAGATTATAACGAAGTAAATTTCTCCGTCATATTTGGTCCACGTCGGTGATCGAACCCAAGTCATCTTATTCCGGAACATGTCACTCTACCAACTTATCTACGCAGACGCTAGTTCTCGCTGCTATCTGCCTTTATGTCGTGGGCGTCCTGCGAGGCAGGCACGTCATATCCCCCCTAGAGAGGGCCGGGGGCTTGCCCCACGGGTCAGCCGGGACCCTGTATCGTTTTAGGCAGCCAACCTGCTGAAGAACGTGCACTTGAGAACTCCCAGTCAATCTGGTGTGTGGAATGCAACATCACACACATTTATTTTTCGAAGCGCTGAAGAAGGGATTTTCTTTTTTTTCGTATCTCGCGGTGTGGAAAGAACATCACACCATTGCTAGATCTTTAACGGCCGGGTCATCCGGGAAGTTCGGGCGCCATTATAACGAAGTAAATTTCTCCGTCATTTGTGGTGCACGCTGGGGATCGAACCCGAGTCCTCTTATTCCGGAACAAATCGCTCCACCAACTGAGCTACGCAGACTTTATGTCGTGTACGTCCTGCGGGGCGGGCACGTCACAAGTATACATAAACGTTTTAAATTCATTGTATCATAATATTAAAATAAATATAATAAAATATAATGAATTTATTTATTTTATAAATTTGAGATTGTATTGATTAAATTTATTGATTTTTTCTTAATTTCTTTATTTTATTAATTTATTTTATTTATTTAATTTGAGGATATATGTACAGGAATTTATTCATGTCAATTAGTTACCTGTTTATGACGTTCAAATTCGACTTGACTTTCGCTTGTGTTCCACCTGAGAGGCATCTCTGAAGAGCGTCCAACAGTAATCCGCCAGCATCGAGGTGGACCACTTTCTCTGGTATCGTTGCTCAACCACAGCTACAGCCTTGTGGAAACGCTCATCGTGCTCATAACTGAACTTTCCGCAGTTATCAGGGAAAAGATCCAAATGGGAATCAAGGAAGTGGATCTTTAAGGACATTCTGCAGCCAAATTTATGAAACAGGGTCAGCATGTCCTCAAGTATATCCTGGTAATTTTTTGCCCTGGAATTCCCTAGAATGTGTGTCGTCACTTGACAAAATGCATCCCACACTTGCTTTTCGTCACGTTGAAGGAGTTTCTCAAACTTCGGGTCTTTGAAGAGTTGTCTGATCTGAAGATACCACAAAAACTCCCGGTTCAATTTTGGCTTCGCTGAGTCGAGGGAATTGTTCATGCTGGTACTTGAACTCCGGTTTCTTCTTCTTGTCCATGGTTTTATCCAAGTTTTTAACAAGACCAAGTTTGATGTGTAGAGGAGGTAGGAAGATTTTATGCAGTTCTATCATTCGTGGGTTCTACACATTCATTTCTCCGGGTTTCAAACACGCCCTCAGAGGCCAGTTTCTTTGTATGTAGTGCGAATATGTAGCTCAGCTATCCCGCTGACAAAGAAAGCGGCAATGCTTGGTATATCTCTGTTGAAAGCCCATCAACAGAAAATCTATCTTCAGATCAGCACAGATATGCCACCCATACGATTTGTAATGAATCCTCTCCAACAGCTGCTTTATGTTGTCATAGGTCTCTTTCGTGTGGACCACATGTCCAAGAGGATTTGATGTAAGCTGATTCCCGTTATGCAGCAAAACCACTTTCAGACTCAATGCTGACGATTCTATAAATAGCCACCATTTCTGTGTATCATGTGCTATTCCGAGATCTTGCAGCAGGCCATAAACATTCCAGCACAACACAAGGCTTTCTTCTTTTTATTTTTTTTTTTTTTTGAAAAAATGCTTGAATTGCTGATGACGAATACGAAACGAAGTCACTAGGATATTTCCTTTCAGAAGATTCCATTGTTAGAGTCTTGACGCCAGCATCTCCGCTTTTGTTTTAGATAGATCCAAATTGCGAACAAGGTCGTTAAGTTCCTCCGATGTGATTCTGTGTGACGCAGATGTTTCACCATCACAAGTATATTCGTCATCCTTACTTTCATGAACCACTGAAGTTGACGGTTAAGGATACACACCGTGTTACTCGTCATCGTCTGAATTGATGATAAAATCTGTCGGAGGCTTGGGAATTGGAAGTTCTTCACAATGCGATATAGGTCGCACAGCAGAAGCTATATTAGGGTAGTCTATAGTCCACTTCTTTTTCTTTGTTACACCTCCTCAAGCAGATGGCACCATACAAAAAGTAACAGTCATTTATGTGATTGGTAGACTTCCTCCAAATCATGGGAACAGCAAAGGGCATCGCCTTTCTGTCGCCATTCAGCCACTGTGAAAGATTCGTTGCACACGTGCGGCAACACGCGTGTGGAGCCCAATCTTTATCTTAGACGCCTACCTTGCAGCCAAAATACAGATAAGCTTTTTTTAACTACCTTAATGATAGCCTTTTTCTGTGTAGAAAATGTAACTTTTCCGCAAATATAACAAAAATGATTTGCAGTACTAAGACACGTACATGGCATTCCTACTACTGATTTTGCAGTGCAAGGATCACTTGCATAGGGTAGTTCTTCGAAGTAAACAGCAGAGTACGCTCCCCCACGAAGTGATAGAAACTGACCCAGGGCGCGCCGTCTCGCCTATAAAAACTAACGATTGCATCACCTGGGGTCATAAACTAGAAGTCGCCATCACTCTAGACCTAACACAAGATGATGCAATAACTTCTTGGCATGGGGTAGGACTTCTCGGTATGGGGTAGGAATGATGAAATATGAGGCAAAAATGCGTAAACTTGTATTATAATAATAAATCATAAACTATATTAATAATAAAAAAATAATAAAGCTTATTAATAACTGCTATTAATAAATAAGATAATATTAATTAATATTTTAATAAATATAATTAATAAATAATTATAATAATAGCAACATTATGTATTACTTAATAATATAAATTATAATAAGATTCTTGATCTCATTATTCAGGGCATTACATTATCTCATTATTCTGGTAAGCTCCCCAATATCTCCGAAAAGAGAGCCAATAAAAACTTTTCATGGCAATATTCGTGTTCAGCACGTTAAATTGATAGAGGGTTGCACACTTTCACTTCAGAAGCAATTGCATTGTTGTGCATTGTTACCAGAAGGAAATAAATTCCGTTAAAATTGTTTCATCTGACTTTGTTAACTGTCTAACGGATGTCTCAAAAAAGATTGAAACAGGCTTTCATCTCTTCAACCGTTGATGACAGATACGCACTTTCAATTAGAAAACTACTCAAAATGATGTAAGGACTTACGACATAGCAGTTGCACCCTTGTGGGTGATATTTGCATAAAAATTTAAAACTTTTTTTACTAATCCAAAACAACTATTATGGGAATTTTACTAGGACATTTTTTTATTTAAATTGCGAATTTTTGGAGAAAACGCACCGCGATAGTGACGAGAATAAGTTGTTCTCACTTATTCTCGTCACTATCATGGTTGCGTTTAACCTTGACAGTTACGGTTAACCTTGAAGGTTACGGTTTTTTTTCATCAAATCCTGCCAGATGTTAGGCAGGGAAAATCCTTTGCAGTCATTGATGATGGAATTTTGATTTTTCTCAATCTTTATTCCTTCTTTTAGCTTTCTTTTTTAAAATTGCTCAAGCAGACACAATTCCACTCAAGCCCAACCACAAATGAAAAGCACAAATCTGCTTTCTGTTAGTACAATCTGATATTTAAAATCAACAGTTGAAAATCTGAAAAAATACGAAATCCTCTTTAATAACTATTCCTATACTTCATGATTAAGAGACCTTTATTGAATCAGGGGTTTCTTAGTGACGTAATTCCAAAAATTAGTCAAGTCCCTTTCAATAACTAGTCCTCTACATCACGATTAAGAGACTTTTCCTGACATATTTTTCAGGGTTTATTAAGCGACATAATTCTATTTCATTGTAGTACATTTTCGAAGCCCTTCCTCTGTCTAGGAAACGGTTGTAAACATGGATACTAAGGATTTTCGTCGCGTCCTTAGAATATACTTATTAGTTACTAGCATCAGAGTTCAGAATTGCAATTAGCACTCCATATGGATATTAGGTACACATCTACACTTAAACCAGTAAGCCTATTTGTGATGCTCAAGTATATTCAGCTGAACTATTGTTGCTATTGTTCAAACATTGCTAAAACAGTTCTGCTTCATTTTTGATGGGGTTTTCTGCTTATTTTCATAGTGGTTATTTTATTGAACCTTGTCTGTGAGTAACGTAAGGCTGGATTAAATTTGCTGTCTAACGGACCCTATTTGTAGAATAAATTTTTCTGGAATTTGAAAATTCAGATCCACCAAATAGCTACGAACTGATTCCAAATGTTTTATATTGGAGATAATAGATAGATAGATAGATAGATAGATAGATAGATGTAATTTTTTTTTTCTTGTTTCAAAATTTCTTATTTGGGGTAAAAAATTTTGTACAGAGTCGACGAAAATTTGCGAAAAGCTATAGCAAATATACTGTAACTATCCACAAAATACTGATAACGTATTTCAGATTGTCAATTTAATTTTTTTCTGAAAATATCTGTAAAGGATTCCATCAGAAAAAGAGCTTTAAGAACTTTTTTCTGATTAAATCTTTTACAAATGTTATGGAATCTTTATAGAGATTTTGAATTTGTTAGATGGTGATGTGAAAGTGACTTATATGTAACAGTATTAAAATATTTTACGCTAAAAACATTATTGCGTAAAAGTATATATTTTAAAACAATGTAAAGAGAAAATCTGAAATCCGCACGTGACTTTCCCCGATTCCTTTCGTGAATTAACGAAGCACTTCCAAAATTTGAATTTGACGGATTTTTCGTACGCCAGAAAACTCAACTTTCAGAAAAATGTCCTGAATTCCTTTCTTACATTAACCATAAATTAGCGTTTCCAAAATGTTTTAACAGAAAATTCAGAATTTTCAGACCTCTTTTCACAATTCCTGTAGTATATTTTCGGAAAAGCTCTGTTCTAACGTTTTCGAAATCTATAAGACGGAACATTTGCAGTAATAGGAGAGTTTTGCGGGAATACTTAAGGTTTGCTTAGCTGTTAAATTTCAGTTGTCTATGGCTGGATTTAATTTTGAACATCTGTAGTGAGATCGGATATTGTGGATAGAACATCGCATGATATTTTGGCTATTGTGTCATTCTACGCCATCTACCGACAAGTAGTTGGACACCTGTGATAGCAAAGGAAAATGAAGTTTATTCACCTTCAATAGTTGGTGGAGCCTCCACGAGCGGCGATTACAGCTGCGACCCTTCAGGGCATACTCTCAACCAGGCGTTGTACGACGGTTAGCAGTATTTTCTTCCACTCGGCTTGGAGAAGACAGGTCAGTTCCTTAACCGATTTCGGACGGTGGGGGCACCCCTTAAGTCGACACTCCAACTCGTCCCAAAGGTGCTCGATAGGGTTAAAGGTCCGGGCTCTGCGAAGGCCAGTCCATTCGATTAACCCCATTGTCACCATACCAAGCCATGGTGGACCTCTCAACATAGCAGGTGGCATTGTCATCCTGAAAGTAACATGGGTCCACCCCGTAAAACTGCAACAACGTAGAAAGCGCATGGTTATCCAAAATGGCGCAGTAGGTCGCGGCGTTGAGTCTACCAGGAATTGCGAATAAGGGTCCTGTGCCATACCAGGAGAAACACCCCCATAGCATAATTCCGCCGCCGCCGCCGCAGCTGAACTTCACAGTTGGCACAATACATTCCGGCAGGAGGCGTTCTCCAGGCCGACGCCAAACCCAGACCCTGCCATCCGAACGGTAGAGGGTGAACCTTGATTCGTCATTCCAGAGAACCTGTTTACACTGTTCAACGGTACACTGTTGACGTTCTTTGCACCACGTTCGTCGAGCAACGCTATTGGACATTTCTTTTTTAGTTGGGGGTTTAACGACCACCGTGAGCAACTCAATGGGCAATAAGCAGTCGCCCGTCCCTAATTTAGGGTCACTGGTTCAAGGGAAGGGAGAGAGCCAGTGCCGTAAGCCAAACACAACATCCATACCTCACCGGGATTCGAACCTGGGCCCCGTTCGGACGAATGATCAGAGGCCATCGCTTAGACCACTGCGCCACCGGGGCGGCTATTGGACTTGATGGTCAAAAGCTTGTGGGGGGCAGCACGTCCATGATAACCGAGCAGATGGGCTTCCTTACGGATGGTATTCATCGAAAAAACACTCCCGGATACCTGTTGAAACTCCTCGCGGATGTGGCCCATTGATTTGTTGCGGTTCTTCCGAATTTTTCTGGCCAGCACTCGTCGGTCTCTAACTCCCAGTTTTGTGAGTCTGCCGGTTCTGGGCACATTCCGACAGTAACCTCTCATCTTTTACTTGTCAATCACGTAGGCCACTGTCGATTTTGGGTACTTCAACTCGCTGGATATGTCCCGTATGGATCGGCCATTTCTGTGATACCCGACGATTACACCGTTCTCGAAATCAGAGAGCTCCGAACTGCGTGGCATCTTGCATGCGACTGGTTGCGTTGTTGTTTTCCACACGATATTTAACGGCGGCGGCCGTGACGTGTATCAGACCGCAGATATCATCAATTGCAGGGGTGTCCAATTACTTGTTGGTAGATAGTGTATATAACTTCTCTTGTCCCCCATTTGGTGTCCCAAGAATTGTAAACTGTGTGGCCAGGTAAGAAACTAGGTCATTGAGTAATTGTACAGGGGACTATGTGATGTATATGTGGACATCATTCTGTAGAACCAATCAGACAAAATCTGTTATAGCCATCAATAATAAATTTCATGTTTAAGAGTTTTGTGAAATAATACTCTAAAAGAAAGTACATTTCACTTTTTATTAACGTTAATTGAAAATAAGTGTCAGTTTAAAAATATCTCAAGCTCCAAAGTATTCCGTTGCTTCGAAAAATCACAAAGAAACATACATAATTTGTGATATAAGTCCTCCAATAGAAAAAAATAAAATTATTATAAACCTATTAAAAAAATAATTAGCTCTAAGAGAAAATGAAATGACTAATTCATCCGCATTAATGACATCAAACATTTCATCCTCGCGCAGTTGATGTTTTATCTTGAACGTGACTGCGATTTCTGTGTCTTCCTGGTTCCGCAGTATCACTTGCGGCTTCCGCTGAGCCAAGCTCAAAAGACCTCTGATCGAAACCCACCAGGAGAAAAGGGAAGCGAGTCTCCGGTGCAAAGGCTGAAACATTCAGTGTCCGATTTTGTGATTTTTTTATGAATAAGAAAAAAAAACCAGACGGAATTTTCTGAAATACAATGGATTACTGAGTACGGAAAATCTGTCAAGATGCGGCAGTAAAAAAAAAACGGGAACCTTTAAAAACGGAAATTTCCTTGAAAAGCAAATACCTATTGGGAATTTTACTGCACGTAATTTTTAGGAATGTTTCGTGAATTCTCACCGCTTATTTCTTATATAGTATACATCAGATTTTGGAAGGGAAACGTGCTTAATTAGTCACGTGGATTTTAACATGTTCACGAAATTTCGTTGCACTGTTAAATAGTTAAAGGAAAATGTAGTGTTATACGAATGTACGCGAAATCAACTAGAATTAGACAAGAAACTGACTAAAAAAGACGCGAATATACATGAAATTAATAACCACTTTCAAGATTTGTGAGAACTTTCATGTTCGTGAGCACATCGTGTAAGATTTGAGCAATATACAGAAAACTGTAAGAACTGAAAACCATTAAAACAGTTCTCCAGCCAGAGTACGGGAACCGATTTGAAAGATTCAAACAATAAGCCTTTTTCCATGCTGGAATTACAAAGAATGATCTGAACACAAAAGTCTTGTGCAAATTGCGATAGTCATATCTGAAGGATCGTAAAAAGTATGACAGCGAAACATATTTGAAGCAAAATTTTGAATTCGGGGAGGATTCTCACTTTAAAAGAGCACTTTTGCAAATAATAATTAATTTAGGTTGCTCATTTCGGTCTTCGTAAACACAAAATCAAACAAAACAAAAAAAGAAGAAACGAATTGTCCATGACTCTTTCGGATCATTCATGCAGTACGAACGTTTGTTTTACATAAAAGTACGGGCGCGTAAAAAAAAGGCAGTGTTCTGAATGTCTGCATACGTGTCATTTTAAAATATCATTTGGCCAGCTTCTCATAACATCTAACAGCAAACGAACAGTTCACTGGCTTACGAACAGTTTCTAAAAACGCTCAAAATCGTTTTACCAGTTTCTTCTGGAAATAAAAGTGCATGAGCTGAGACTTTGTTGCAAAGAAGTGCTAAAAAGATCAGGCAAAATAATTGAAACTCATTTAGTATATGAAGATTCATTATATTATATTTCATTATATTTTATTTGAACAGAATGACGTTGTATCTAGTTGAAGATTCGTTAAGGTTTATGCAATTCGAAACGTATTTATGAAGGAATTTCTTTATTAACCAATGAAATACCCATTTTACCTTTCTTCAGGAGAAAGATGCTTTCATAATACATGGACACACAAACAGATTATGCGTGTGAATAATTATTTCCTATCAGCAGTTTTGCAACTTTGATTAACAATCTAGGCAGGCAAGTAGACTACGAAAGCCCAGTTTAGAATTTTCATGGGTGTAACGCTACTTCTTGAGTCCTATTGACCCTAGAAGACCTGCAAGGAGTTATCTAGAGGATAGTACATTATAAAGAACTTTAAGCCATGTATATTGTATTTTAAGTAGAAATAAAAATAAAGCTACTGTTCAGAGGGGAATATTTCGTTTTTACTTCACGCAGCGTAAGAAAAAGTACAAGAAATATCAAAATACAGAGAAATCTTCTTTATAAGTTAAAATAAGAAAGAAATAGATGAAGAAGTTTTATTAAGTAAACAAAATATCGATTTTGGCATTAGAAGAACTGCACAAAATATCCTCCTGTAGTGCATGTAACACAATTTTCTAAAAACGAGGTTTGAGGATACTTTTTTGTTAAACAAGAAACGAAGTTCCGCGAAAGGACCTTTAAAAGAATTGGCACGGATCATCGCAGTGTTTGGTCAACTTGCAGATTTTTGGAGTCACTCATTAGCCTTAATGAGCTACGTTGTCAGCCTCTCTGAGGTTAGATTCTTTGATCATTAATTTGTCCCCCAGCTCTTTTCTCGACACCAACTGTCCTTAATCTTTTCCTTCCCTATATAGTAGCCATAAAGATCTGGAAACTGCAAGACTTTGTCATTTGTAATTTGGCAAATTATCAACAGCTTTTCAATAGCAATCGTTTTTTCTCCAACTCCATTTTCTGTATCGTTATTTGTTAATTCTCACACATTATTTATTCTTCCAGGATAAACAAAACTAGATAATGCCTTGCGCATCGCAGTTACTTTAACACAAGGAAAGTAAATAGCTGCATAATAGAACAAAACTGTGTTGAAATCTCTCTCACTCATTTTATAAAACGGAGGTCCTGGGAAAGTATACCGCCATTTGGTGCCATTGTGTTTTTGCTTTGCATATGTTGTTTTTTGTTTCAATCTTTGCAGCTCAGTGCAAAGGAGCCGTTTCATTGCTCTCATGACATGATTGTCCGCCACCCCGGTGGCTGAGGGGTCTGAGGCTCGTGCTTCTGACCAATCGTTTGAAATGGACATGGATCAGAGTTCCGGTGATGCATGGATGTTAGGTTTGTCTTACGATACTAATCTTCTCCCTTCGCTAGAATCAGAGACCCTAAATAAGGGACCGGCGACTGCTTATAGCCTTTCGAGTTGTTTAAGGTTGTCGGTACTCCCCCAATTCAATCCAAGAGTGCAGACATAGGTTGTGCGTTAATCTTACCGTGATGACTATCTCCCTTCCCTTGAACCAATATCCTCAAATGACTGTTTTTTGCCCTATGAGCTACTAATGGATGTCGCTAAACCCTTAAGCAAAAACGTGACTGCCAATTGTGTACAAGAAAGGTTTTAGCACAAGAACGTATGAAAGCGAAAGACGAATTAAGCCACATAGGATACTAAATACTGTTTCAGATGTTTTGTGTCGCTGAGGCACTTCTTTCCCTTTGCTCAGTAGTACTAAGGCACCTTTTGCTGTTGATGTCATGAGAAGCTCGTCAAATGACATTTTTAAATGACAAGTATGCAAAATTGGGAACACTGGATTTTTGTTTAGGAGCCCATATTATTATGTAAGTTCATGCTGCATGGTTGATCCGAAAGAGTGATGGACAAATCGTTTCTTATTTTCTTTTGTGTGATGAGATATTAACGACCACCGTGATTTATTCATTGGGCTATAAGCAGTCGCCCGTTCTTAATTTAGGGCCACTGAGTCTAGGGAAGGAAGAGAACTAGTGCGTTAAAACAGAAACACAACATCTATGCCTCACCGGGATTCGAAGTCGAACCAGTTATCAGAAGCCACCACTTAGACCACTACGCAACCGGGGCGGCCATTTCTTCTTTGGAGTAAAGAGTCATTCACAAATGATCCAATTTCCAGGCTGTCATTACGCTCACTGTGCAAATTTGTTTAAGAGTTCTAAGTGATGATACATTGTTATTTTTGGAAACCTGCTCAGCAACCCTAGTATCGCAGTGGCCTAAGCACTTACTTCTGACTGTTCGCCCGAGTGGGTCTGGATTCGAATCCCCATTTGGCATGGATGTTGTATTTGTCCTACCGCGCCGGCTCTTTTCCATCCCTGGAACTAGTGGTCGTAAATTAAGTACGGGCGACTGCCTGTAGCCCAATAAGTTGCTCACGGTGGGAGTTAAGCAAACAAACAAAAAAATCTGCTCGAAAAGCGCGAGCTCTTCGACCCTTCATCATTCACAAAGAATAATATGCCACGAATCGGCACTTTGCTGACGATGAATGCCCACTATTCAAATGAATGGCATTCACGTATCATTCTCATTTTAAGTTACACCATTTTTTTCTTTTGTTTGGGGTTCTAACGACCACCGTGAGCAACTCGATGGCTATATGCAGTAGCTCGTCTCTAATTCATTGCAACTGATTCCAACGAAAGGAGAGAGCTAGTGCTGTAAGACAAACATAACATCCATGTCTCAGCTAGATTCCAGCCGGAACAATCTCGGACGAATGGTCAGAACCCAGTGCTTAAACCACTGTGACTTCGAGTCGACCAAAGGAGTAATTAAAACATTGGACATTTTCAGGTTTGTTCTTATCTGATCCGTTCACACAGTAGGAGCTTTTTGTTCATAACTGCATTCGTGATGCCTTCAGCCTTCCATTAATTAGGGTTGGGGGATATAAATTCAGAACACAGTTGTTCAATGAACAATTACAGGACAGAATATTCGGTTTCACTACGTAGTTATTCTGCTTAAGTAATTCTGTTATATCTGAGGAGGTATAATGTGAGGAGGCAAGCATGCGCATCTAGTTTGTGCATTAGAAAACATATGATCCCCTGAACTCTACTTTCTTACCGCTGAGAGTAAGTTTGAATAGCTGTTAGAAAATCGATATATATTTTTGTTTTGGAAGGGAGACTTAGAGCTTTCTAAAAGCGATATGCATAATAGAGGTTGATGTATCTGTAGCTTACTCTGGATGCTTCGCACTCTCTTGAAAGTCACGTATTCATTATGTAGTGTGAACTAACAGAATATCATTAATCCGACGTAAACCATGAACACTGGAAGAGAAAGATATTCGGGAATCACACCTAGTTACAAAGGCGATCACCACGCGTCAGGATTAATAATTACGGATCACTACTCGTCAGCAGTAATTAACGATACAGGCAAGCATTGCAAGTCCATAGTAACAGCAAGAGAATTCTGAATAAAAAGAAAGGAACTAGGTCACATTTTTCAAACGTATCTGGAGTACGATCACGTACCTGCAATTAAAGAATTATTTGAAAAGGCAGTGAAACGTGCTTATCCATTGTTTTCACTTCTCCCCTCGGTAACACTTTTAACGAGCCGGGAGGCATCACGTTCACCAGAGAGCATTGAATGCAGCAAGCAGAAAGGAATTTCACAGACTAGGAGGGTCGTTTTTAAAAATTAAATATCGTATCACTGTGCGTAGATAAATACAATATGAACTGTACTCAGGTCTGCTTGGGTCTTATTTTTAAGGTGCCACCTGTACGTTGGTGTCGCATGTCCAAGCCGCAGTTTCGGACGGTTCGCCTGAGTGGACTTGGGTTCGAGTCTTAGGTAGTGAACTTCTCTCACGACCCAGTCTCTCTGCCTTCGCTGGAACCATCAGTAGCAGATAAAAAACCAGTGATTGCTTATATCAATAGAGTTCTTGATGATGGTCGTTGATGCACGAAACAAAAAACAAATCTGGGCATTCTGACATTTAATGTATTAAACAAACATATTATTGGACTACTTATATAGTATTTGCATTTGTAACAATTAAAGCCGCCTCGTTGGCCGACTGGTCAAAGGCGGAGGTTTTCAGAACCTCATCTGGTTTCAAAGCCCAAATGAGATATGCATGTGTGGTGTGCTATTCTGAAAATACTGCGTTTAAACCCTTCCCGGTGTCAGTAGCCCCAAAATACAAACACACGTTTACTTGTAGGTCTCAAAGTTGATCACAGTGGTTGCTAGTCCCTAATACTTAAAAAAACTGAAATATTAAAGAAACAAGTTAGTAAAATCATGCAATGCATTGATTATGATACGCTTTCCAACATACTATAAGGCATTACTCAAGTTATGAGGATAATAGTTGTAGAATAAATCTCGCTCCTATGAACTGACCTTTGACCCCCATTTCGATGATATTCAACAGAACCGGTAAAGTACACTTCCGGAACAACATGATAAAGTTTTGTCTCAATCAAAGCATTTTTACGTAAGTCATAACGCATAAGAGCGATGTAAAGGATCCCGCTACTATGTCCTAACCTTTGACCCCATTTTGCCCATTTTCAACAGAGTATGTCCCCAGGTGGTCCCCTACCACATACTAAAGTTTCATCCAAATCGAACAATTTTCACGCAGGTTATGACGCATAAAGGCAATGGAATGGATCCCCTCCTATGTTCTGACCTTTGACCCCATTTCTCCCATTTCCAATAGGGTTCGTCCCCAGGTGTCTTCTACCACATACTAAAATTTCATTGAAATCGAACAATACTTACGCAAGTTAGGACGCATAAGCGCAAAGGAATGGTATCCTGACCTTTGACTCCATTTAGCACATTTTCAATAGGATTTGTCCCCAGGTGTTCCCCTACCACATAATAAAACTTCATCGAAATCGAACCATTTTTACGCGAGTTATCGTGCGGACGGACATACGGACAATGCTGGTGCATACACGTTTCTTCAACCTACGGTTGGAAAGCGTAAAAAAGAGGACAAACGCACGCTGTATAACTCTTCACGAACCGTTTGTAAAATAATTTACCCCACTCAACAGAATGTGCAAAAGAAATACCTCCAACTCAGCTCTGCATCGAGAAAACGGCGTAAATTCGTCGGCATCGAAGACTTTAACAACAACTCGAATGGAAATGTTGAAAATAAAAAGTTTTCTGTCTAGATTCCGCTGATGTATGAGTGCCGGAAACACTCCTATGCTAACGCCAATCTCAAAGAATCCACATCGGCGTTTTAAAGGTCGCGGTTGCTTATTCAGATATTTCGTTCCTATCTTGCTTTTCCCAGTAGAAATATCATGGAAAATATTTTTGTTTTCAGCGAGACCCATTTTTTGAACTTCCACTTCAAATAGACAACTACAACCAGCCCAGCAATGGAAAGCAATCGCCCATATTTTTATGTGTCTACCCCAATTTTCCGATGAATTATGGTTCCCATGGCAAAACACACGCACGCATTTTATTTTGTTATTACAGATGAGCATGCAACAAACGGTCCGTACCTATTCTAGATTTACAGCAGAACAGGGAACGTTTCTTTAGGTGGGAAGGCGGACTTGACGCCGACAGTGAGCAACTTTATTAGTTGTAAGCATCCTAATTTTAAGTTGTAAGCATCCTAATTTTAAGTTGTAAACATCCGAATTTTAAGTTGTAAGTTGAAAGCACCCTAACGTTAGGCTACAAAACAATCCATCCACGCCTCACACGGGAATCGAAGTCGGACCAGTCGCCACAGTGGCACACAAGTCTAAGCACTGGCTTATGACATTCTTTCCGAGATGGGTGGGAGTCCAACTCCCGGCGAGTAATGGGTGTTGTATTTTTCTTACGGAACTGGCTCTTTCCCTTTCATGTAACCAGTGGCCGCGAATTAGGGGCAGGCTGCCATCGAGTTGCCCAAGGTAGCCCTTAACCCACTCACCCCTAATAAAATAATAACAATAAGAACTTCGCCCATTCGGACGACCGATCAGAAGCCAGTACGTAGACCACTTCCAACCTTAGCCACTTGGCAAGTTTTATATTGTTAACCATTTAACTGGCTGGAACTTATTAACTTGGGATTAGCAAACGCGTTGAAATCAACACAAACAATTATATTTACTGTCTAACATGCGCGATAATGGCAGTTGGAAAGAGTGAATCTGCTTATCAGAAGGTGTTGTTTACCTTTGTTAAAAAAAGTGGCCATTTAGGGGGATGATGGATGCCAGTCCTTTGCGGATGATTGCTTGCTAAACATTACGATGACAAAGTCGCCGAACCTCAGGAAACCGTTCCCAGTGGCCGAGTGATATAGAGAGGTGACTTCTAACAGTTCGTTCCAGGTCGGTTCAGGCTTGAATTCCGGGTGAAGCATAGATGGTATGTTTGTCTTACGGCACTGCCTCTCTCTTTTCCCTGGCACCAGTCGCCCCAAATTAGGGACGGGAGACTATTTACAGCCCACTGAGTTGCTCACGGTAGTCGTTAAACCGCCAATTAGCCGCCTCAGTGGCGCCGTGGTCTAAGCGATGGCCTCTGATCATTCGTCCAAAAGGGGTCCGGGTTCAAATCCCGGTGAGGTATGGATGTTGTGTTTGTCTTACGGCGCTGGCTCTTTCCCTTCCCTGGAACCAGTGACATTAAATTAGAGACGGGCGACTGCTTATAACCCATTGAGTTGCTCACGGTGGTCGTAAAATATCCAATAAAAAAACGTCAATTAAATAAAAACAATTATCTATGAAAGGGGAGAACATGATTTCTCCCTTGTCTCTGCCCAGCGGCAAGATGTCTATGTCAGCTTTTTCCCCATCATGCCTTGCGTCATGGAGCAAAGAACCAGAAGCTACGATTAATGGTCCGTACGGGCCGTGGCTGGTCTTGTGGCCAACTATCATAACTGCCAATGAAAGTCTCAAGATTGATCCCAGAAAGGAACGAACGCTCGAAACACGAAATGTCCGTCGGACGGGCACGTTAAGCCGTCGTATCTCAGGTACTTCCCCCCCCCAATGATATACCTGAATCAAAACATTTGGTCATTTTGAACCAAAATATTTCATTCAGGTACATCAGCAGCTTTAAGGACTAACTAAATGTTTGGTTAAAGTACATCGGCAGCTTTCAGGGCAAACAAAATCAGGTAAACGCCCACTTTAAGGCCTAATGAAACATTTGGTTTAGGTACATGGACAGCTTTAAGGGCTAACAAAACTACAACGTAATCTGAAACATGAACAAACGTCGCTATATCACGTCCAAAGGTTCAAAGTGTCTACCGTGATGCTAAATGAAAAAAACTCTGTCATCTGCTTTTTTGTTAATCGTGTCGGTAATTTTCACAAGGATATATTATTTTTTGTTGTTGAAGGTTTAACGACCACCGTGTACAAAACAATGGGTTATAAGCAGTCGCCCGTCCCTAATTTCGGGCCACTGGTTCCAGGGAAGGGAGAGAGCCAGTGCCGTAAGGCAAACACAACACCCATGCCTCACCGGGATTCAAACCCGGACCCACTTCGACGAACTGACATAAGCCAGCCTTTAGACCACTGCGCGACCAGGACGACGAAATAAAATTGAAAGTTCAAGTCTTCAAAAGCATCCATTCTTTAGCTTAGTTGCGTACCACGCATTTTTTAGATATATTCATTATAGGAAATTTTCACATTACTCGTCAGAATTTCATTTTCAATTAATTTCTCTTAATTGTCGATTTCGTTTTTTTTTTTCGCTCACGTGTGCAGAAGAGAAACAGTGCTGAATGCTTAGCTATGGCAAAAAAAATATGTATCACTAAGACGGAATATATATTTTTGTATCATGAGTACGTGGGGGAACGAAAACTGGAATCTTACCTCTAACACTGTAATTCAGCAGTTTAGATTTTAATGTTAGAAAGCGACTGCCTACTTTGTGTCAGAGTAAAACGCCGTATAACATGTTTATATGTATTATACATGGGTAAATAAAAAACAAAGTGTGACCAACATTTTCTAAACTTTTGCAGGAGATTTCGATCAATGTTATGTTCTGCTTGGGTGTTATTTTTCCGCCACAAGCGGCGGGTTAGGGAGGAGGGGGAAGGCAAGTGCGAATCCTCTGGCGTTTGAAAACCTTTTACCCCGGTCTCCAACCATTCCATCGGTATTTCGATCGCTGTCTTGTGTGAGAGGACGTGTTGCCGCATCGTCGAAATCATTGTCTCCCTCATCACGTGTGGGATTCCGATGTTTATGTTCCGTGCAATGAGAAAAGGTTCCCTGCCTGGTTGGACGCCGGAGTTCCGAGCTCCTAGATTTATGTACTTGAGCTGTGTGCGAGTGTTCGCCAGTTCGTCCATGAGGGAAATCGAGCCATATTTATATGACGCTGTAATGTGAATACCAACAACGGAGCAAGATTTCCATGCCCCAGCACAGACAGCCTGCAGAAGCACGTGAAATACGAACCCTCTTAAAGACTTCTGTTTTTCCTGCGGTAAACAAAATCTCGTGTATAGAAATAGGGTGCAGTTCCTAAAATATTACTAATGGTATCTTCCTAAAATGCTTTCGGAAACCGTCCATTTTTATCTGTCGTTTTGCCTCGGAATCTAACATACATGACTCCATTGTTATAGATCAAAAAATGAATAAATGTATTTCGCTTCTAAACAGAAAGAACGTTCGTAGATGACGACTTAAAGAATCTGTCAAGATCGTTTATAAAAGTATGAGCTCCAAGTCATGAAGATGCTTTTATAACTGAACTCCACATTAGGAAAATGAATCTTAAATTCTTAACACGCAGTGTTGGATTCAGGGAGTTTTTCCGGGAGAGCAGTTACAAATTTTGAGGGGATGAAACTTGTTGACTGATTATATACATATAATAACAATTTTTCTATTTATATCATCATCATCATCAACCATTATCAATACACTCCTGGATGAAGGTCTCCTCAAATTTCTTCCACAATTGACTGTCTTAGGCCTGTCTCCTCCATGTCACTCCAGCATACTTTCGAATTTCATCCATCCATCTCTCATTATTCTGGGTCTTTTCCTGTCCCTTGGAAACCAGTCTAAAATTTCGGTTGTCCATTGGTGGTCCGGTCTTCTGGCAACATGCCCAGCCCATTGTCCTTTCAGTGATTTCACTCTGGTCATGATGTCTACCACTCCTGTCATTTTCCTTATCCACAAGTTCCTCTTCTTATCTTTCCGGGTTACACCAAACATGCATCTCTCCATGCCTCTTTGAGTTGTCTGCAGTCTTTGTATATCTTTTTTAGTTAAGGTCCATGTCTCTGCTCCATACGTAAGCACGGACAGGATGCATTGAATAAGAACATTTCTTTTGAGACATAATGGCATACTGTTCTTAAAAATTGTACTGTTTCTTCCAAAAGCTCTCCATCCAAGTTTTAACGCCGATTAATTTCTTCATCAATGTGACCCTCACTTGATATCTGCTGCCCAAGATAAATGTAGGAATCGGTTGTCTCAAGCTTTTCCCCATCAATTTATAAATCTTCGTTTCTTGTAAAAGCATTGTACATCACTTTTGTTTTCTGAAAGTTCATTTTTAATCCCACTTCTTTACTCTTGTCAGCAAGTTCTTGGATCATACTCTGCAGCTCTGAAGGGGTAGTTGCAAGGATGACTACGTCATCAGCAAACCGAAGGTGAGTTAAGTAATCTTCATTAATCTTTATTCTTTTGTTTTCTCAGTTCAGTGATTGAAAGACATTTTGCAATGTGGCGTTAAAGAGCTTGGGAGATATGGTGTCACCTAGCCTCATTATTATATATAAAAACTTTAAATAGAGTAGAAAAAAATTGTCTTATGTTCGTATATCACAAATATAAAATCCAAGTAATCTACACATACAAGTGACTGAAAATGTAAAGGTATTACACCTTTGTTTTAATTCAGTAATTCACCACGGATTTCACCATGGGGTGGAGTAAAATATTGAGGATACTAGTAACATAACGCTGTGCGGCAAAAAATCCCCCCCCCCCCCCCCCGTCAGCTCAAAAACAGCCTGTTTCTTATTATTAAGGAGTCATTACAGTGTTACCTGAAAACGTATGGTGTAAACCTACAGGAGATAGCTATCTCCTGCCGTTTGGTTTCAGCCCTTTTAGATTTACATAGCAGTAAAAAACTCCTAACTAACCGTTTGGATGCCAGTTTGAGATGCCTCGATATTTTTGCTACAAAGTGTAAATCACCCACCGCCAGGAGAAAAAAAATTATAGGAACAATTTCTAATAATTTGCTATTGTTAAAATTAGATAGCAAATATTTTGTTGTATTGAAAGCACTAACGTCACATTAGCTACACTAAGGCTTAACCGCATACATGGAAAGTCGGCATCTAGAAGACTGAAATAAAGCTAAATGCCAGCTCCCAAAATATGATGATGTATTGATTTGGAAACATCGCTACTCTGTGGAATTAGGTTTTTATTGCGGAAGTAGTCCGAGTTGTCAGTGCTTGAAAATTCACCCCTTCAGTGAGGACTATTAAATGTTTGATTGAAGGATGATAGAATTTCAGATTGAAGTCCATGTGGGTGTTGTGTTTTATTATTATAATATTTTGCCTTGTTTTCTTAATTTTTTAATTAATTTCTCCAGATATAAACGAAAACAATTAGACTAAATATAAGGAGAGATCTCCCAAAAACCTACGGGGTGGGGGGCGTTCATGGTTTTTGGGAGCTAAGCACCCCCAAGAAAATAATGCCAGAGATATTTTCATGTTGGTAGCCAGCAATAATTTAGCTGGAATCTAAGAAGGTGTCATTTAAGAAGTTTCACTTCGAAATTTACAGTGATTTGCAAACGTTTAAGGCCACCTATTGGTATTAGAAGGTTTCTGCCGATTGCGTCAGCTACTGTCTGTATTACTCAACTTTCTGTCGGTGTTGCATCATCCTACGGCAGCAGATGTTGATGGAGATTTGGAGAAACGTTCGAGGGTAAGTTTGCTTCTGGTTTTCAAGCTGAGAGGTTTTGTACGTATTTTCTGTATAAATGAAAATGGGCAAAAAAGACTAAGTTTTACTCAGAGAGCGCAATTAGTGACTTTATATCTCGAAGGACACTCCGAACGTGACGTAAGCAGAAAGGTAAATATGAGCAAGACTGCTATTCATAATACAATCATGAAATATCGAGATACAAGTGAAATTAGTGACCGAAAGAAAAATGGACGTCCAAGGAAAACAACCCCATGTGGTGACAATACCATAAAGCGAATAGTTATGCGTTATCCGAGGAGGTCGTTCACGAAAATCAAGGCTTTTCTACATTCAAAAGGGTCTGATATTAGTATCATCACTGTTTCCCGACGTCTTAGCAAAGATATTGCATTAAAGTCTTATAAACCTGCACATAAACCCACACTAGCCTCTGTCATGAAAAAGAAGAGACTCCAGTTTGCGAAGCTACATAGTCGTTGCAATATCGTCAGCCCGTCATAGTCCCACTTTCTAGTACGTGAGTTAAACTCGCAGAGGAGCAGATGTCGGAAATGTTCATTCCTCTCTGCCTGACACTCCATAATTCCGGACCTGAAAACCAAAAAAAAAAAAAAAAAAAGGAAAAAACATTAGCCACAATCGCACAACGGAATATGATATAGATACACGATATTACTGGCTATATTTTCATATAAAACTGGCCATTTTCACCGTCACTACTGACCTGGGAAACAGTCGGGAAATAAAACGGCATGAACTTATGCATGAACCCAATAGATGGATGAAATTCGGAAGCATATCAGAGTGGCATACACTGAAGACACAAAGTTGTGGAAGAACTTTCATCTAACAATGGAATGGAATGGTTGACATTGATGAATGATGATGCAACTCTGGAAAATGTTTTGCCACAAATAATTTTCAGATTATTTTCCATAAATTATGTGCTATTTCCCAAACATATTGGCACCAACTTCACTAATAGCAGTGCTTTATCTACGAAACTTTTGGTTTCTGATAAAAAACAACAACAGGTACTGAGAAGCGTTTTTAAAACTTTAAACCGGCTGGAACGAATTTACATTTAGCAAAATTATTTGTCTTTCATGTAGAAAAACGCAACGTTAAAAAATTTTTCGCTGTCCTACAAAAAGTTCTGGCACACTTTTGGGAATATGCACTGATGAAGAGAAACATTTGCTTTTATCAAAGAGCATGCGTGTTTTCATCAGGTAGCAGTTTTCCCGTTTCTGCGATAGGTATAACGTAGAATAAAAGATTCCATCTGCGCGCGTGGCATCATGAAACGCAAACAAGCGAGTATTCTCATTTGCTTTGTCATCGAATAAGCAATAGCCGTGGATGTGATTTAGTATCTCAACGCTTTTCGGAAATAATGCAAATTGATGTGTCTGTATAAAAACAAGATAGGCATGTTGAATCAACGATGTAATACAAGAGAATGAAACACCTCCTGTGCAAATGCTCAGATGTTGTTAATTTTTTTTTTATTTGATAACGAGTGGATTTCGAAGCTTGCTTTTCGTCAGCTTGTGAACAACGTGTTTACTGCGATTTTCAACTCGTCGACGAAAGGCGGAGATTGTAATGTAAACTTCATTGTGACGTATTTCCTCTCAGTCAAGAACAAAGCTTCTACTTCAAAAGGCAACTTCACGACATATAGCACAACAATCTGACATTTAACAAATCATTCATCCTTTGCATATAACATTCATTTAAATAAATAGTGGATTGCGTCCTCGGCCATTGTTTCGCTTAGTATTTATTTAGCTTAAATCAGAGTGTTTCACATCTGTTGTAGCTAGAAGGTGCGCAGTAAATGTGGGTTTAAAAAAAATGAAAGTATTCGCGTCATTAGGAAAAGACGTTGCACACTACTTAAAGAAATACTGTAAATTATATTCTTTGAAAAAGCAAGTATGATACAATGGAATTTGAAATACGATCGGGAAATTCCGCTGATTTACAACTTGAAGCGATCACAGTTTATATTCACAGTTGAGCAGGCTACTTGGAAGCAATGGCATAACAACAGGTGTTTACATTTCTTATAGCACCCAACAGAAAAACACAGGATCCAGAACATGTGGAAATTAAATAAGGTTGGTCTTTAAAAACATTATGAGGGCCACTGCCGGTGGCGCGGTGATTTGAGAGATGGCTTCTGACCATTCGTCCGAGTTGGGTTCGATTCCCGAGTAGCATAGATGTTGTGTTAGTCTTACGGCACTAGCTCTCTCGCTTAACTGGAACACTTTATCCTAAATCAGGGACGAGCGACTGCTCATAGCCCATTGAGTTGCTCACGGCAGTCGTTAAACTTCAAACCAAAAAAAAAAAACAAACGAAAAGATCCAAGAAAGATGACACCGAATTTTCGGGTGTAATAAGCACGTCATTTCAATCCGTTCTGAGGCAAATTAAATTTATCAAAGTTATTCAAAGTCAATGGAACCTGTATGGAAAACAATAGCATCTGACGGAAGAAAGAAGTTTTTCAATCGGCTTTTTAATCTTTCAGATATTGCTGTAAACGGAATCGTGAGCTTATGTCCTCTAGTTGCAGACTTATGCGTTAAGAAAAACATGAATTTATACGAGAAACATTTCGCACCGGACGCGCTCTCCAACGCAGAAATAATTTTTCCAATCAGACTCTTAGAAACAGAGATATCGACAAAAATAAGATGTGACTTTGCGTGCCCTGGTGGAAAAACCATGCATTATTTTAGGAAGAAAGTATTCTCAAAAGGTTATTCCATATGAGCGGTATCCTTCCAAGAAAAATTTTTTTGTCAAGTTTTCAGGAGCCCAGATTTTGCCACAAATACATCAGAAGCAGAAATTAACACTTATGCCCCTTGGTGGCCAAACCATTCTTTACCAAACATGGGAAATTATGTGAAACATATTTTCCATCAGGTCTTGTATGCGACACAGGAAGAATTTTTCAAATTGGAGTTTTAGAAGCAGAAATAACGCAAAAAACGCATTTTACCTTTGTGCCCCCTAGCGGAATATATATGATTTACTTGAAAATTTTGAATTTATAGGTAAAACATTTCGCATCCGAAGCACTATCCGACAAAGAAGGAATTTCTTTAAATCGGACTCCTAGAAATAGAGATATTCACAAAAAATAAGATATTCATCTATGAACCCTGGCGTAGAAACCATGCATAATTTTAAGAAGAAAATATTTCTAAAATGTTTGCCGACATGAGTAGCAACGGTCTACAAACGACGTTTTTTTTCAATCGAGAATTTAGAAGCTCATATTTTGCTGCAATTACATCAGAAGCGGAAATTAAGATGTACGCCCCCTGGTGGCCAAACATTTTTTTTACAAAAATTAGAAATTATGTGCAAACGATTTCCCATCAGGATCTGTATCCGGTGCAGAAGAGAATTTTTCAAATAAGGGTTTTATAAGCACAGATATAGGGGGAAACGCAATTTACCCCAACGCCCCTTAACGGAAAGTCTATGAGTTACTTGAAAATTTTGAAATTACATGGAAAACATGTCAAACTGAAAACACTATCCAACAAAGAAGGAATTTTTCAAATCGGACTCCTAGAAATAGAGATATTGACAAAATTAAAATATACATCTACGCCTTCTGGCGGATAAACTGTGGAATATTTTAAGAAGTAACTGTTCCGAAAAGGTTTATTTATGTGAGTGGCGTGAGTCCACGGAAGACGTTTTTCAATTGATATTTTAGAAGTTCAGCTTTTATGGCAAATACATCACAGGTAAAAATTAACATTTACACCACCTGGTGGGTAAAGTATTCTTTACCAAACATTTATAATTATATGCAAAATATTTTCCATTAGGAGGTGTATCCGCTGAAGAAAACATTTTTCAAATCGGTGTTTTAGAAGAATAGTTATTGGGAAAAATGTAATTTACTTTTACGCTCCCTAGCGGAAAATCTGTGCGTAATTTGAAAAAGTAACTATATCTAAAATACTCTTCGATATAAATGGAATCGAAACATATTATATGTTTTTCAGTCGGATGTTTAGAAGGAAATATTTGGAATAAAACGCATTTTTGAATTCGACATCAACTGCATTTACGCCCTCTAGCGGCGAAATTGCACATCGAGTTAAAATGAGAGCGAACGACACAGACAATCACCGTTAAAGATCAGAATAGCCGTACTGGAAAAATGCTATGCCTAAACAGGTAACACCTGATATTTCTGATTTGGCGCCATGGCTAAGAAAAATAAAATACATGTAGTTTCAGTTCTGATTGAGCCGTCAGTTTGGAACGTAGGACTACGACTTGCTGATAATAGAGTTGAAATGAGCTAGTCGAGTATGGTTTCAAAGCGTTTATTCAATTTGTTATAATCAACACAGGTCTATGATATGAAAAGTAGCTTACATAATTTTTACAAATAATGCTGTGTACACAAAGCAGAGTTCGAGATGGGCTGGATAGTGGTTCGATCCGTGTGTTGGATTTTTGTTTGGCGGCGGCTGCTTTCAGGCGTTCTCGATACTCTCTAGTTCGTTGGACTCAATCTCCTTTGTCTTCTTACATTCCTCATCACTTGCTCTTGCCTCTCGTTTTGATCTCGTTTTGATTGCGTTCATTCTGCGAATTCCGGGGAGTTGTCGAAAGTGTTAACATTGTTCACATGAACGCGATTTTTAAAAGCTTTAGTTTAACTACTGTGATCTGTATATAAATAATTGAATGTATCTCGTCGGGAGCTTTAAAACGACACCACATACAGTCGCTTTGCCCTCACGGTTTTTCAGATAAACCAGGATATTGCCAAAAGTGTTTCCTGATTCTCAAGAAAACAATTTTCAGTTCAAACCACTGTGAAATGTTCTTCGTATATTTTAATAGATTTCTTTGATAGCTTTAAAACGATACCAGGTACAGTCGTGTTGCGCTCACGGTTGCCAAGATAGACTGAGTCAAACGCGGGGGCACACCCAGAAATATTGCATCATCTACACCGTGCACAGAAGCGAGGGGAGCGTCGCGTGCACGATGTTTTGCGCAGTACGCGAATTGGACTCCATGCTGTTTACGAATATGCTACCCCGATTAGTGTGCGGAACGTACTTTTAACACTATAAGGATTTCAATTGAGACCTATTTGCGGCCGTAAGTAGCGCCTTACTATCCGCGGGGTTAGACGTAGTCCTACGTCAAAAAATGTGCAAAGCAGAGAGCAAGAGAAGTGATTTATAACAATAATATTGCAATAATATACACTATCTACCAACAAGTAATTGGACACCTGTCATAGCAAAGGAAAACGAAGTTTATTCACCTTCAATAGTTGGTGGAGTCTCCACGAGCGGCGATTACAACTGCGACCCTCGGGGGCATACTCTCAACCAGGCGTTGTACGACGGCTAGCGGTTTTTTCTTATACTAGGCTTGGAGAAAACAGGTCAGTTTCTTCGCCGATTTCGGACGGTGGGGGCACCACTTAAGTCGACTCTCCAACTCGTACCAGAGTTGCTCGATAGGGTTAAGGTCCGGGCCCTGCGCAGGACAGTCCATTTGATTAACCCCATTGTCACCATAAAAAGCCATGGTGGACCTCGCAACATCACAGGTGGCATTGTCATCCTGAAGGTAACATGGGTCCATCCCGTAAAACTGCCATAGCGTTGGAAGCGCATGGTCATCCAAAATGGTGCAGTAGGTCTCGGCGTTGAGTCTACCAGGAATTGCGACCAAGGGTCCCGTGCCATACCAGGAGAAACACCCCAATAGCATAATTCCACCGCCGCCGAACTTCACAGTTGGCACAATACATTCCGGCAGGAGGCGTTCTCCAGGCAGACGCCAAACCCAGTACCTGCCACCAGAACGGTAGAGGGTGAACCTTGATTCGTCGCTCCAGAGAACCTGTTTCCACTGTTAGACGGTCCACTGTCGACGTTCTTTGCACCACGTTAGCCGAGCAGCGCTATTGAACTTGGTGATGAAAGGCTTGTGGGCGGCAGCACGTCCATGATAACCGAGCAGATGGGCTTCCTTGCGGATGGTATTCATCGAGAGAACATTCCCGGATGCCTGCTGAAACTCCTCACGGATGTGGCCCATCGATTTGGTGCGGTTCTTCCGAATTTCTCTGGCCAGCACCCGTCGTTCTCTAACTCACAGTTTTGTGGGTCTGCCGGGTCGGGGCACATTCCGACAGTCACCTCTCATCTTCCACTTGCCAATCACGTAGGCCACTGTCGATTTTGGGTACTTCAACTTGCTGGATATGTCCCGTATGGATCGGCCATTTCTGTGATACCCGACGATTACAACTTTCTCGAAATCAGAGAGCTCCGAACTGCGTGGCATCTTTCATGCGACTGGTTGCGTTGTTGTTTCCCACACGATATTCAACGGCGGCGGCCGTGACGCGTATCAGGACCGCAGATATCGTCGATTGCAGGGGTGTCCAATTACTTGTTGGTAAATATTGTATTTACTGATAAACTGTTCAGCAAGCGCGTATTATCTTACTTAATAATTTTGTTTGAAGATCTGAAATGCTATTAGCTACACGCATACGTTTCCACCATTTGTTCGGGCGGAATCCAGTTTCCTACTTCTTCGATTTTTTTTATGGCGTATACATACATAACTGTATTGTCAGTTCCGCAGCTTACTTTTGTGATATCTTTGACCAGAACAGCTTGAAAGTATGCGCTGTGCAACTTCTTTGGCGTCCGCTACGCTGTATGCCCAGGACGATGAAGTTACCAATTCCGAATTGCACAAAGTGCTACTGTGCTTACAAGCTGTAAGTACATACACTTACTGCTTTCTCGCTGTATGCGCCCCCGTCCCTCCCTCCCAAAACTCTCTGGTGTTTCTGCAGCATTGTTTTTAGTTTAATCATGAATAACACAGAGTAACAAATATACGTCTTGCTGGTCGCCATGATCAAGATCTTATAACCAGACGTGTGGACTATCTGCCAACTCGTGCCGTTTGAGATAGTACTGCCAATTTACACGCTCAGCACGAACCCTACAGTTTTCAGTATCGTGACAGCAAGGTTAAATGATTGTAAAGCAATGAAAAGCGAGAAGTTCTTAATGTTTACACGTTAATAAGGGCAAATGATCGGCTCTACATGTAAAAATACATTTCGCTCAAAATTCTAACATGAAACGGTGTTCATTGAGCAAAGCTTACATTACTTTGGAAGCAAAACGCTTTAGCTTTAAACCTTTTCCTTTCTCTGTAGCCTCCAATTTCTCTAAAAATATATTAACTGTACTGCACAAATGAAGAAAAATTTAAAACTGCATGATTTGAATGAACCTGTTCTTTCAAGAAATCCTTCCTTTAACGAAACGAGTTTACGTTAAACACTCTTTCGAAGGTCCATGTTCTACATAATATGTGATATGCGATTGAGTTACTGCGACGTATAGCTTGGTACTTGCATGAACCATTTTATTCTCCCAGCTTCGGCAAAAAGTTCCATCTTCAATTTTCCGCCCACTTGTATTTCTGATTCTCCTCACTCATAATGGCAAAATCGCAAGGCAGAAAAATCGTCAAATATGTGAAAAATATTCCTCTTCACAAACGCTGAGAGTAGCAAAAGGAATTTCTAAAGTTGGACTTTTAGAAGCCGAGATATCGTCATTAGCAAAATTTGCATTAACACTCTCTACTCGGGAAAACTAATCATTATTCAAAAAGGCCATGGATAGGATCCGACTGAAAATTTTTTTTTTCAGTTCGACGTTTGCGAGCAAAGATACGATTGCAAATATGTTAAAAACAGAAATATGCGCTTAGGCCTCTTACTGGCAAAAAAAAAAAAAATATATATATATATATATATATATATTGCGAAATGCATGCAACCTGTTCATCATCGTGACCTCAATTTAGTGCAAAAATAATTTTTTGAATCCGATCTTTATAATAAAAGATATTCGGGAAAATACAATATAAATTTACGCCTCCTGGCGGTGGCCCCATGCGTTATTCCAAATAAAAGCTGTACGCAAAAGGGAGTTGGATGTAAAATATATCTAAAGGTAAAAATAAGTTTTCAATAGATTCTTTTGAAGCAACTGTATAGAGTAAAACATATTTCGAGTTCAGTAGTATAAACATTTATGCCCGCTAACGGTGAGATTTAAAACTGGAAAAGGACCGTCGACGTTTAACAGTCTAGGTCTTCAACTACAAAAAGAAAGTTTTCATATTTGACGAATAAGTGCAGTAATATGGTGTTCATAGGCGTTCGGACATGTGATCCAATGATAAGCACGAACTTTTTTTAAAAAGATTTGCCAAAAATTATATGAACTTCCTCCATAGCCTGTACTGTGTTCTTTCAAATACGACGACAAATAGAACCATTCGACTGTGAAAAGAAATGAAAATTGATCACTTTAACAGAACAAGTTCTGCAAGGTTCATAGGACCAGAAATATCATTTAGTATCTGTTGTCCCTATACACCAAAAATGAAACAGCATAATTCATTTCATAGTGAATCTGAATCAGAAAGAAGTTTAAACATTTCTCAGCCAAATCAAAAAACAAGAAAGCAATATGAGAATCACTTTCCACCACATGAAACCACAGACACCCATCAGTAATGTAAAAGTCTGGAAAAGCGATGAAAATGTTCCTACAAAAATACACCCACTTGTTCTGTGGAAGGAAGCAGTGGAAAACACACCATCACATTTATTTGTTGAACGACCACAATTAGCAAGTCGATGGGATATAAGCCGTAGCTCGTCCCTAATTTTTGACCACTGGTTACAGGGTAGGGAGAGTGCAAGTGCCGTAAGACAAACACAGCATCCACGCCTCACCGGTATCCGAACCCGGACTCATCTCGTACATATAGGCAGAAAGCATTGAGCCATGGGAGTGGTCATCAACTTCGTTGTATGACCTGTTTAGCTAAACACATATCAACAGAATTCATGATTTGAAAGGGTGGACAAGTGATATTTATGAAGACCTATTCAACAAACATGTGCCGCTCCGGTAGCGCAGTGGTCTAAGCGGAGTCTTCTGACCATTCGTCCGCGATGGGTTCGGGTTCTAATCCCGGTGAGGCATGGATGTTGTGTTTGTGTTACGGCAGTGGCACTCTCCCTTCTCTGGAACTATTGGCCTTAAATTTGAGACGGGCGACTGCTTATAATTCACTGAGTTGTTCATGGTGGTCATTAAACCCCAATAAAAAAAAAACTTGTAGGCAGCCTTGAAGGAATTAAGCTTTCACACGCATTTTAACTCTCATTCCATAGGTTTTAGAAGTACAAAAATTTCAAGATTCACTTCCAAAACGAATGTTAGTACCTGTAATTGTTTCAGTGATATCTGAAATGTCAATTGGAAGTTGAGAATTGAGAATTCGAGGAGCAAATTCAAACTCTTGCCTTTTCCTATGGGTTCATTTTTGACATCATTTTAAAAAAACGTCAAAGAAAAAAAAAATTTCTCTATTTTTTATTGAATTGTATGTTTTCGAAGTATTCATGGCCAAATGACTTTTCAAAAATAATATATATATGTATGGGTAGATTACACCCAATTTCTCTTTCTCAGAAATAGGTGGAACGGAACGTAGAAACGATTTTTTCTCTTCCAAACTAACACCGGGACAATATTTTTCCCTCCAATAACATCGATTTCCTTTACTAGGGCATCATCGTCTTGGCATTGTCAAGATAATCCATTATCTCAACCACTCTCTCTCACTCTCTCCCTCTCTCTCTCTCTCTTCCACATCGTTGTCCTTCTTGTTACCATATGGCATTCTTCTTACCAGAATCCACGTCATTCTCCTGTATTCTTTTATTTGTGTCCATTTCTGAAGGGATTCGCAAATAAATACGTTTTCTGAGCAAAGAAATGGAACTCGAACAATATCTACGGCGGAGTAAAAAGCTTGTAACGATCCCGTCTACCTTCAACGGTGTCACGTGGAGCCAATTTTCCAAAGAAATCAAAATGGGATGCATCATTTCGAGTTTACAATACAAAAGAATATTCACTAAAAAAAGCAAAATTTCATTACCTTTGAAGAAAAACTCAAAAACAGGTTAAACACTCCTCTTCGAGAAAAATTGAAGTGTTATGATAAGATACCAACAAATGCAGACAAACATTATTGATGATTTTTGTGGATTTCTGGTATCTTCTATTATCTATTGTTCACGGAAATGCCAATGCCTAACAAAAACAAGAAACAAATACCCTTTATATGTATTTTCATCACACGGAAGGGAAATGTAAATCGCCTAATACTTTGGTCTTTTCAGATGTGCTTTCAGATTTGAATGCAGCAATGATGAAACCTTTGTTCATTTTGTGCAACTGATTTCACTGTCTGCTAACTGAAATCTTAGGTAGAACATGTAGACTATACAGCTATGCAGCAAAGCAAATCTCAATTAGTATTTCTGCTTTTCAGGTGTATGAAGTTTTAATTAGATTTAACTGCTGTTGTATCTAGGATGTTTAAACTTAACGTTTGCTTAAACCCATACAGCACAAAACGTTTCAGATATGTATCAATAATGTTACAATCTCTCATTTTCGTTACACTTTTAGAGATATCTTACAATTACGTTTCAGCAACATCTATTTTGGAACATAACTCTTTGTACATAACAGTTACGTTAAAAAAAGCATTTACCGATACTACTGTTTTATAGTTTCCATTGTACATATTTTCAACCTTCATGTTACATTCCGGTGATATTTAAAAATTTTGATTTGCCATCGGACTGGATGCGCATGCGCATTTATGCCATTTCACAGAAGCTCTCTCGTAGTCGTATTTCCACGTGAGCTAGTTAGTTTATTTAATATTTCATCTTTTTGTGTGTGTGTGACTAGAGGTTGCGCGTCTAGGCTCGCTACGTTCCGTTTCCAGAGTATCGCTCCGGCCCTGCAGCCCTGATCTCCAAGTATATCACATGAAATAAAAACTGGAAAATTCATAAACTGGAAAATTCATATTCACTGAAGAGCAACTGAATTAGAGATAACTATCTAGTAACGTGTAGCACCACCATTGGCCCTGATGACGGCGGCGATTCGTCTCGGCATGGACTCGACAAGACACCGGAAGCGTTGGGAAGCCATACGAATCCACGACCACTGAACAAGCTCCTACAGTTCACGAAGATTTGATGGAGGAGGGGGTGGGTCAGAGCCTCGAACATCTCTCTCGATGGCATTCCAGATGTGCTCGATGGGATTGAGGTCAGGTGACCTAGCTGGCCAAGGAAGCGAGGTCACGTCGGTGGAGTGTTCGTTCAACCATTCGGATACAATTCGTGAGCGATGGCACGGTGCATTGTCTTGTTGCAGGATGATGTCCCCAGTGGGTTGTTGAAGACGAACAAACTGGAGCAAATGGTCGTCCAGGATATCCTGGTAACGTTGCCCAGTGAGGGACGATGTCACACGTACCAGGGACCCCATTTCAGTCCACGTAAACAGTCTCCAGACGAGAATGCCACCCCCACCAGCTTGAAGAGTACCGTGCTGGCAAGAAGGATCCATCGCTTCATGTGGTTTGCGCCGTACTCGTATCCTGCCATCCGCATGTACCAACGTGAATCTCGACTCATCAGTCCAGGCAACATTTTTCAACATGTCTAGGGTTCAGTGGCGATGTTCCCGCACCCATGCTAATCTTTTCACTTTGTGATGTGCGGTCAGTAGCGGTACCCTCGTGGGATGATGGCTTCTGTACCCCATAGTGAGGAGATGGTTTTGGATGGTGTGGCTACTTACACGTTTTTGTGCACCAGCGTTAAATTGCCGAGTGATTTCTTGCACTGTGGCCCGTCTATCCGCTGTTACAATGCGAGCTAGCCGACGAAGACCCCGCTCATCCACACGCTGTTGTCCACGGCAGTTGGCCATTGCAGGGATTGTTTTACCAGATTGGATTTAGGCACGGTGAACCCGTGACATAGTGGCTCGTGAAAATCCCGGTGCCTGCACGACTTCCGAGATGGAGTGACCCATTCGTCGGGCCCCGACAATTTTCCCACAATCAAGTTAAACCAAACTCAGAACGCTCTGCGTGGAAGTAATGCATCGTTCAGTGAGAAATCGTTTAACGAGAAGAAGCTAAAGTTACAAAAGAATACAGAAATTCCAAAGCAAGTTTAATTAGAAGTTTAAGTCATAGCTATGTATACTCTGAAGTGACACCCACTGCAAGGTATAAGCATCCTCCAGACTTTTCCAACGTCTTCGATCCTTAGATTCAGTCCATCATTTAGCCCATCTGAGACTCTGTAGATCATCTCTCCATCTTATTCTCTAGCGCCCTCTTAGTCTCTTTCACCTCTTGGTTTCCATTCTGTTATTAATCGTGTCCCTCTCTCATCTTTCAGTCTTCCAACATGTCCAGCCCATCTCCACTTTGCTTATTTTATATTTTTATAATGTCTATTATTCCTGTTCTTTCTTTAATAACTTCATTTCTAACAATGTCTCTTCTTGTTATCCCTAACTTTCTTCTCCCTAACCTTCCCACCAATATTCTAGTGACAGCTGCTTCTTGCAATATTCCATATCTTCCTGTGACAAATGTCGTTGTTTATTGAATGTGTGTATTCTTACATTGCCTTCCGTTGTCCACTATGATTTGAAAGGTACACAAATTTAATCTAACAGGACCACGTTTTTTTTTTCTTTTGGAAATGTACTTTTTTTTAAATTCAGTTGAAATGGGATATCATTCCACGACAGCAGAATCTTCGCTAACATGAAAATATTCATTTTACGACTGTTTACTCGTAAATTTAAAATAAAATTGGATTTATGGCATTTTCCTGTCTGAATAGAAAATGGTGCAGATTTGTATTCTAAGTTTGTAAAATTTTGAACTGGTGAAAAAGGAGTTTCACGTTAAAAAATGTGTATCTTTTAGGATGTAATTTATTAATGTCGGCAGAGCTATCAAGGAAAATGAAAGAGCTGAAACTTTAAAACTAAAAAAAAACTCACAAAATTTATCACGGAAAAATATGATGCACATACTTTTTTCGACCCATGGCAAAAGTAAACAAGTTAGTAAAATCATGCAGTACATTGATTATGATACACCTTCCGACATACCAGAAATCACGCACAGACAATCCCTCCTACCTATTGATTCGCTCAGTATACTTCCGGAACAGTATACTAAAGTTTTGTCGAAATAGAAGCATTTTTACTCAAGTTATGAGGATAATGGCCGTGGAATAAATATATCTCCTGTGCCCTGACATTTTACCCCAATTAGATGATATTAAACAAAATTGGCTCAGTTTATCTCCGGAACAACATACTGAAGGTTTGTCGCAATAGAAGTATGTTTAGTCAAGTTATGAGGATAATGGCTGTGAAAGAAATCTCGCTACTGTGCCCTGACCTTTGACTCCATTTCGATTATATTCAACATCAACGATTCAGTATACCTTCGAAACAACATGATAAAGTTTTGTTGCAATCGAACAATTTTTACGCAAGTTATGACTCATAAAGGCGATGGAATGGATCCCTCTCGTATGTCCTGACCTTTGACCCCATTTCATCCATTTTCAATAGGGTTCGTCCCCAGGTTGTCGCTTACCTTCTACTAAATTTCATCGACATCGAACCATTTTTACATGAGTACAGGCGGACGGACGCACGGGCAGACAGACAGATGGTCAAGCCTGGAGCATATGCGCTTCTTCAACCTACTGTTGTAAAGCGTAAAACAGAGGGACGGAAGATCGTGTACTGTGATTTGGAGAGCTTTTAGTACTTCGACACTTAGGAAATATAAAAAAAATCAGTGATAAAGTTAGAGGGTAAAATAAAAGGTAGGGGGATGAAGAGTAGAGGGATCAAAACATCATAATATCATACCTAAAGTGCTGCAACGGATTGAATCCGAATACCAATACCCACTAAAGATGCAGGAAAATTTAAAATGAGATATTGATACTGGAAGAAGAAGGATATACGAAAGATAAAATCAACAGCAAATTGAGTAATTGGAAGATATAGTTGGAAGAGAGTACCAGGTGAATACTGCGATAGGCTACCCGTGAGGCGGAAAAATAGTTTTGAAGACAGTAGTAAAATGTTCACTGATGTAGAGTAGTGAAACTTGAACAATGGCATAGCGTATGGGGAAAATGTTGATGAAATAAAAATGAGGAAATGTATGTGCGACTCTTCATTGCACACCGCACATGCTGTCTGAAAGAAAGTGTCATAACATGATTTTTTCAGTTCTAAATGTCGCCATATACGTCGTAGCCATGACCAATACAGGTATAAAAACACGCACGTGGCCACGAAAACATCATAGACATGCATGAACAGCACAATGGGTCGTGCTACAGAACTTAGGGACAGTTCCAGTCCTGATGCAGTTGCCCCGATCAAATCGTAAAGTGCAAAAGTCCAGGAGCAACAACAGTGCAGTCAGGACCTGGCATGACACGTAAAATGATACAGCGGGCACAACGAGTGCTGAAGAGAATGACACGACACAATAGTCGGTCCTCGCTTGCAACACTCATCACCGAGATTCAAAACGCCTCTGGAAGGAACATCAGCTCCATAATGGTTCGTCGAGAGCTGAAGGAAAGAGATTTCTATGGCCAAGCAGCAGCACACAACTCTAACATCAGAATATCAATGTAGAACGTAAGTTTGAGTGGTGTTAAGTTCGGCGCGAGTAACCTATGAAGTAGTGGAAATGCTTTCTCTACAGCGACGAATCACGTTTCACTATCTGCCAAACCGACGGACGAGTTTAGGTGTAGAGGATACGATGTGAAAGGTGCCTGCCTGACTCTGTTGTGCCGTTTGAGAAGCTTGGTGGAGAAAGCCTCATCATCTGGGGTATTATTGATGGTTTAGGCTGATCCCCTAGTTACAGGCCTCATAATGTAAACGCTGCTGCCTATACTAAAGCACTCTCGACAATTCTGTGCTTCGAAATTTAATGCAAGACTTCAAGGAAGGCCTTATCCTTTTCAAACAACTGTTTCATATCTCGTTTCTGGTAAATTATCGTATCCTTTAAAACAACTGTTTTTACTGTTTCAGTTTTGGTGTCCGTCCACAAAGCAATGTTTGTCCAGGAATGGTTTTATTAGATGGGCGGGAAGAAACTGACCAGCCTGAACAAAGCCCCTGTCTGATCCCCATGGAAAACCTTTGCGATGAATTGCAACGTCGACGGCAAGCCAGACTTAGCCACCAAACACTGATGGTAGACCTGACTATTACTTTTGTGGAAGAATGACAGGCAATTCCCTCACCAAAAAAAAAAATCTAAGCCTTACCTAAATCTAGTAGACGTACAAAAAATCTAGTAAGACGTACCAAAATATAGTACAAAGCCTTCTCATGGGAGTGGAGGCTGTGCTCCTAGCAAAGCGTTGACCAACTCGACATTCGTTTTGTTCCTATTACAGGGATTTGGAGGATGACCAAGTGTTCTGATACTTTTCATCACATAGTGTGCATGAGCTCAGCGACTTGGTGCCTCTCTAAATAACGATCTGAAAATGTTTAATAAACGGTTTTAGTCAGTGTACGGGAGTGGAAATTTTACTTCCGGTCTGCGTCTGTGTCTCTTCAAAATACTTTTAAAATATTAGTCTTCTTAAATCTTTCGCACTGCACAGTGTGCTTCTTATCACAGTCGTTTACGAACAATATACATATAATAATAAATCTCATCGGAGACAAACCCCCGATAACTAGGGCGTTAGCAAAATAAAGTAACGAGGCTTTCATTCAGCCAAGTAATGATTATTTATAAATCATTGAGAAATGGTGTTCCATTGTTTATGCGATCAGAAAAGGTGGAATTAGAAATGTGAGGATTAGATTAGTACTTACACTGATGATCCATTACATTATGACCAACTACCAAACAAGCTGTATGCCCATTTAGTCAGCAAAACAGCGGCCACTCGGCGAGGCATCAATTCGAAGAGGTGGCGATAGGTATCCTGGGGTATCTGGTATTGTAATATCAACAGCAGGTCCTCCAGTTCCCGTACATTTCGGTGTGTTGGTGATTTAGCGGGAACCCGTTTTTCCAAGTCGAACCATAAATATTTGATTAGGTTCATGTCAGGCGAATTTAGAGGCCAGGGCTTTAACAGAACGTCACTAGCATGTTCCTCGAACCACTCCTTGACGATTATGGCAGTGTGGCATGGCGCATTATCCTGTTGTTAGTTAATAGCCATCACCAGCAACGAACACAGTTGCTATGAATGGATGAACTTGATCTGCAACGATGTTCATATACGTGTTAACTGTCACGGATTGTGCTATTAGGATAATGGGGCCTAAATTGTCCCAAGAAAACATAGCCCACAGCAAAACACCGCCGCCGCTGGCTTGCTTCCACCCAACAGTGTTAAAGTAGCCTAGGCCTCCGTTGGTAAAGGGTGTATCAGCGCTCGGTCGTCTACGTGATGATGCTCTAGGAATCTTGATTCGTCAGACCAGGCCATTTTCTTCCATTCATCCACGGTCCAATCTCGATGATCTTGGGCCCATTTCATGTGATGTTGGCGATGACGTGCAGTGAGAATGGGAACCTGGCTGGGTCTTCGGCTATCCAGGCCCATACACAGAAAGCTGCGATGAACTGTGTGCTGTGACACAGTACCCTGATCACCACTGTTGTAGTTGCGGGTAATTTGTCTCACTGTCGACCTGTGGTCGATGTGAACAATACGCGACAGTCTCCACTCCCCTCTGGCATTAATGAGCTACGGACGACACGCGGCTGGACGACGGTTCGTCGTTTGTGCACCACTTTTGATACGTACTCACTACAGCTGCACGTGAACAACCCACAAGCCGCGCCGTTTCCGAGATCGTAGTTCCGAGGCCCCGTATCATCACAAACTCCGATAAATCGGCAGCTTTTCCCATTCTCACTCCAAACACTGTACTAACCAAATCCCGGTCCTCGGGTTGTATACATACTGCTCAGTGAATTTCGCCACCGTTCGGTCTCCAGGCGCGATCATTTCTCTAAGCTGGAGGACACGTTTGTAAAAAGGACACAGGAAATGAGAAAATACGCTAGTATGGGCATATAACTAAGAAAGAACGAAGTTCATGTGCTCTGCTTACCTAGTATTTTTATGGACATACTAGGTAAGCAGAGCAGAAAACAAAGAGGGTCACAGGGACGGAATGTTCAAATAATTGCATGAAGGAGAAATATGTAAAGATTGAATTGGAACAAGGGTGATCTCAAATGGGCTACCGCTTTGATAAGGGGTTTGAAGCGCTATGTTCTGATTTTTTTTAGAGTTTGACCTGGTTTCGGTCATGAGTGGTGTGTCATAAAGGCACTGGATTTGACACTTCCTTGGAACAAGTAATTTAAACTGGGACGGGCAACTGCTTACAGACGTATTAATTTTTGTGGTGGGCAGCAAAATCCCCAAACAGAAAGAAGAGGTCAGAAGAGAAGGAAGATCCACAGCAGCGACCCAGATTATTGACCTTTTAACTGGCTGGAACTAATTAACTCGGGGTTAGGAAAATGAGTTTAATTCAGCTCTTACGGATATATTCACTGTCTAAGAAGTGGACTGAGAATGGTTGGAACGAGTCAACTTGAGCATAAAAAGTTTTTCTTCCGCCTTCAGCTATGTCATTCAAAGCGGTCATTTAGGGGGATGAGTAACGATAATACTTTCTGACTGATTACCCTTTGAAAGGGTTGTAACAATGGAAAAGAACCTAAGAAAGAACAGGAAAGATATTTGAGTGACTTGTTACTACCCAGTGGTATGATGCCCCTATCATTTCTTGGGAATAAATAACTTTGAATGCCTGTCATAAAGCAAGGACTATTGGGATACCACTCACGAAAGACTATCACCAAGTAGTAGTGGGATGCGTATCAATGGTGACAAGTTCATGGTCAGTACTGATATCGTGAGAGGGGGAAAGAAATTGTTGCGCGGCAACTTTCGTAAAACCCGAGAGCAATGTAAATGTTTCTGTTTGGAAAACGCCGAAAATTTTGAGCAATTTTTACTTCAGCTTCATCGCCCGCTTAAAGGGTTGCTTCTAAAAGAAGAATATATTGCTGCTTGATCATTTCAGTTAATTAACTGCAATTAAGGTGCTGAATTTCCTCAATGAAAATGCGTGCAATGGCCAGCAAAAATTGAGCACCCGTGATATCGAGTTTCTTTTCTAAGCAGTGTGTTTCATTTGAAAGTAGTCGTGAAATAAATATCCGCTTCAATTTTCTACAGCCATTGTACGATTCACTAAACTACTTTGAAGACACATGGAACAATGCAGGGCAGTGCAACTCATGACTGATGATAAAAAGAGAAGGAAAAACGATAAAATAAAGGAATTAATCGTTCAGTTCAACACTTAGGAAGGTATTTTGTGATCATGAAACCAGTTCTTATTCTGTCTTATTATAATTATAAAGTCCTTAGTGGTGAAAAAGTCGAATCCAATTCCCATTGCAATGTACAGACTGAAAAAAAAATTATTTCGTGATTAAACTCATGCTTTTTTTATTCTTACATTACGAAAGCAGGGCAATGGCATCCTGGGACTCACTTTGAAACCATATCAAATATAAATGAGAGAACTTTAACTCGTGAATTGCTTAAAAGTAGCTGCGCTTAAAATAGTGCAGTGCAATAATTTAGGCCATTAAGCAATGAGTAAATACATTCCGCTTTCTGGCAAATAAATTCTTGCATATTTTTCATTCTAGGAAAAGGCATTTTTACTTAAAGAAGAGAAAATAAAAAACTCATCTTTAAACTTGCGTTCTTTTGCATCATCGATTCCAACCGCAAAGCCTTCCCATTGCGTCAGCCAGAAACTCGCAATTTACCGTCCAATTAGTTAGCTAATGATTACCGACATACTTCATTTAAAATAGTCATTCATGACCCATGGAGCTAGATCCACACGAGCCAGCTGTATTGCAGACATTAATAATCAAGAGCACCCCTTCAAGGCAAACTTTCAACACAAATTTCAGCTGTAGATTTATAGTGTTACACTTTCTTTCATTTCTCGAAACCAGTGCGTGACGGTTCTGCTAATTAGAAGAGGTAAAAAAAAAGAGGTAAACGTTTCGAATATGTATGGTTTTAATTACATATATGTCAGGCATTTCTACGAGCTATATTTCCATGTAGCTTGCCAAAAAAAAAAAAAAAAAAAAAAGAAACCTTCGCTTCCGAATATTGCATACTTACTTCTTCGCACTTAAAGGAAAATCTGTTTTATTTAAAACGAGGCTTTCACTGAAAGACTACATGAATTCCTTTCCTTCTTATTTATTTTTGTAATATGCCGAGTGCTTAAAATAACCCACGAACTAGAATGTAGTACGAGTTCCCGAGACATTGAAATAGTTAGCGGAAGAAACTTCGTAACATATATTTAAAAATTCATGAGTTAAAGAGATGTATTAATTATTGGAAAACAGATATGTCATTCACAAATCGAAAAGTCCTGACATCCCATTGTCACTTTCCTGTTCTAAAACAAATAAAACACTATTGGATGAATCGTTAGTCTCCAAATTCTGGTAATTATAGTAGAATAGTATCGTTTTAAAAAATAATACTTTCCCAATGTCTTCATCGTCTGGTTAACTAAATAAGCCAAATTTTTAGAACATTACTTTACGAACGCAATAATTCAAATAGCATTTTAAATTTCAAAAATGTATATTCTGAACTCCTTAGAAAAACTACAACGCATTAATACTGCCGACTATGCATAGCTATAAAAATATTGAAATTTAATAGCTGATGACAGTGCCCAAACCACAATGTGGTTTAAAAGACACTATAATCCCCACAAATACTCAATTGTTTAAGTAATAGAGATATTTTAATTTGCCCAGATTTCGACAGCCAACCGGAAGATGTAACAAGGCAATTTACATTAGATTAATATCGAGAGCTGACAACCAGAAATGGTTATGTCCGTTTTCTGCGAAAATGAATTAAATCCACTAAACATTTCGTTGTCCCTTGTGCCATATTTTCCCGAAGTGTTATATCTTATATCCTATTGGAAGAGGCTATTTAAGATCATTATAAAATATTTATGTCCATTACCCAACTGACCGTTCCCAACCAGAACTGATCATCTCCGAAACTAAAAATTTTGACATAACCACTACTGATTGCCTCCCTCAATATACAACCCGACTGTAGCTCAAAATTAGAAACCGGAGAGCAGAACTGGTTTTGAAATCATATTAACATAACAACAGAAACACCTGATTTTTCAGTAGCCATTACATGTGTTATTTACATAGTTTGACATAGAAAAAATATCACTTTATAGGGACAGTTCTTGTGAATGATGTATTCCACGGAAATGCTTGGTCGACACACCATCGTTACAGATACCGGATCGTGTGATAACCTCTATAGTCTCTCTGAACTCGGTGCCCTTGAAAGTGGTGAACAGGCCCCAGTTTAGTTTCACACCACAGTGGAACTACTGCGTTGTAAAGCACTTTTATTCCTAAAGCAGTTGTTTCTCATCCTTCTCGTGTGCCCCTCATATGTTCCTTTTGTCGCACACACAGGGTTCCTTAGTCATACCGATGTAGGACTTAATTAACGAATCTTGTTACTTGAGGAAATGGTATCGACCACTGCAGCAGAGCTTTATTATTACTAATTGTTGTTAATTATTTACCAATGGATTTTGACGACTTGAGTGCTACTAAGTAATATTATGTTTCTTTACTATTTGTAGTTCATAATTTACCAATGGATCCTGATTGCTACTTCAATATCACGTTTCTTTACTACTTGTAATTAAGAAATTACGAATGGATCTTGATGGCTTGAGTGGTACTTCAATGCCATGTTTATTTACTTCTTGTAGTTAATAACTTACCAATGAATCTTGATGGCTTGAGTTCTACCTGAATGCCATGTTTCTTTAGTCAATTCGTAACACAGAACTTGTGTTCAGGAACATTCCAAATGCTACCTGCAAATTTCACGCCAACGTTTCTTTTGTTTTGCATTATTATCAGGCTTCTTTTTTCCTTGAAAAACATGTCGTGCAGTTCCCATTCTCAAAGTAGCTATTAGCACAGAAGTCAGACATGTTTCCAAAGTCATATTTTTCTAAAAATGTTTTGGAATTTATTTCAAAAACAATAATTGGTTTTGGGAAAATTATCCATTTTTCCGAAGATAATTTTTCTCCTTCTGATATGAAGTTGTAATGCAGATTGTACTTTGGAATAAAAGAGACATTTGAAAATTCTTACAGAGTCATTTAGTTGACGATGAAGGCTGAAAAGACCCCAAAATAAGATAGTAAACCTATACTAGCAATCCGAGAATATAAATAAAAATTTCCAAGCTTTCGCACATAAACCAAATGGCTGTTTCAAGGAAGGTAGACAGAAATTGCAATCTCAATAAATGAACGTTTCAACAATTGAAAAAGGTGACTTGACTTGATAATAAGCAAATTGATACTATCATTCAAAGACACAAGGCGTCACATTGATTGGGCACGCGGTATCCTTGTAGGGAAAATGCGGGGGTGGACATATCAGCGATGCGCGGCTCTGAAATATTTTCGGTGATTTCAGCATGTCGTCATCCTCGAGTGCGATTCAACCGCAGATGTAAACATGTCTCGGCTCCAATCTATCGTGTATATTGAGATCCGTTGCGTTTAATCAGTTGGATTAATTTAGTTATTCTTATTATATTAATGCTGTCATTCTTGTTATATTTATCTAGTTATAACTGTTATATTTATTTTCTAATTCTAGTTATATTAATATATCTATTCTATAGTTATATTATTTGAGTTATTCTAGTTATATTACCATCATCAAGCGCGGTGTGTGTAATGTGACTTCTTGTTTTAGTAATTCTTGGCATTTTCCTAACGCCAAATCGTGCAGTGACCATATGCAAAAAATCAGAACGCTAAAGGGAAAAGAAAAGAAATGCTGCGTTCGTGCGTGTGGGTACTTATGCAGTATTAAATCATATAACACTGGTACACCCTGTAATGTGGCAAAGTATTTAATAATGAGTGATATATTTTTTTTGTTAGAGGCTTGTTAAAACTGAACCTGTTAGATCTATATTTTTATTTTCTTGCTGTTTGTTTACAAAGCAGTATCATGCATTTTTACCACTTAATTTTATACATAGTTTTATTATTCCAATATGAACTTTAAACGTTGTTTGAAATGGTATTAAAAATGTTATTTATCTCATATTTTTAATAAGGGAAATCACACACTACAAATTGTTAACCCCACAAAACTCTCAAGATATAAAATATTTTAATGCAGTGCGTCCTTTGATTTAGAAAAAAGTTTCATTTGAAAATATGGTCAATAATAAATTCATTCGTTTTGTACCGTTGATATTATTTACCGCAGTCTATTTATATGTGGTCCCAATTTATGGAATCAATAGTATGTAAAATAAAATTGAAATATATAGCATGGAAAGAACCTTTAACAAAGTTTTATTCTGGGCATATTTAAAACGTTCCGTATGTCTATCTGTCGTTTGTTCTAATGAAATTTTTGAAATTTCATCCTTTTTTAAATTAAAGTTTCGAAATCAAAATTCTAATAACCCATGTATGTATTCCGCATTTGGACAGTTTTGTGGGCCTCTCTTTATATTAGCTAAATAAGTGTCGCTGTATCTAAAATCTACGATGAATATGCTTTTTATGTGTGTGTTTGTGGTGGGAAATTACTGAGCCTTAAATTATTATAACTGCCTTAAAATATTTTGCATATTGCGAAAACTTAAAGTTTGGCACGTGAGCGTACACTGGCGGAGGTGATAGCGTGTTAAGAACTTTAGTCGATACGCCATCTTTGGAAGTATCCCGTTCGATCGTTACGTCACGACTATCAGCCAACGGCAGCTATTATTCCGTAAAAACCAACCTTACTGTCTTTAAATAACCTTGGGGAAAATGCATTATTTGAAGAACTGATTCCAAATTAATAACGTCTATCTCCGTGAAAAGTCACCTGGTTGATGTGCTAAAGCTTGGACAACTGATTTTTATTCTACACCAATAAATTCGAATTGGCAGTACAGTTATACCGTTTCCAGCTTGTTACAAATTTGTGGCAAAACTAGAGAAACACTGTCATAACAAGCGACCAGATTTGACTAGATTTTTACGGCATACAGAATTTAATGCGTATACGGAACGTTTTGAGTGTCACGTGACTTGGGGATATGAGCACACGGGAAATTTGTGCCGCGTGTAAAATGTGGAGGGAAATTAGCATCGCGTGTAAAACAGTGGCTGTAAACTACCTGGCAACAGCAGCAATGATATGGTTAAAGCAATATATTGCAACATTAATTAATCCGTAAAACTTTGAGGAACAAAAAAGTCATTTTGATAATGTAAAATTGAAAACGAATGAAAATGTAGACTTTTCCCTCTCCGATGATTAATGTCGAAAAATGTAGTAATTCCTGAGTATTCTTTAGTACATTTTCTTTTCTGTATGATACTGTTGCTGAGTAAAATATGTTCTATCAGGGTTCCGAATGTATAATTGTACATTCCGATAAAAATTAATTTACTCTTAAATTTTGTCTGCGAGACTTTAGATCTGCAGGAACCATATTTTCTTTTAAGTAACACTAATATTTTGTCTATACCTATCCGTTGACAAAAATTTGAAATTTATACTATTGGTAATACTCACTGTTAGTGAAAATAGTTTTTTCAACATCTGAGTAACGTTCTATTTTAAGTGAGTTTGCTTGAGTTTCGAATATGGGGGTGGAGACGTAATTTTAAAAATTGGAGTCATTCAAAATTCTCTTACGGTAGATGTCAGCTTTAGGAGACACGGAAAAGATACTACGTACAAAGAAAAAAGTGTATGGAAAAGCAGACAGAGCAAATCTTTGATGACCTTAATACAATATGCTTGCAACAGAGAGAATTCTTACAGAGAGAGATGCGAAAAAATCATCGACGACACGCGATCTTCAAAATGTGTTTTTATAAACTCTGTAACTGGGTGGCCAACAATGGTTCTTGAAGTTATTTAGACTTCTCGTACAGTTTATATATATATATATATATATTAAGAAAATACAACGTGGTTTGTCACAATTTTTTCTTTCTCACCTCCACATGCCAAGTCCAATCACCCTTGGCAACAAAAACTCAGCGCTTTTTACAGTTGCGATACATATATACATATATGTTCAAATAAAGACGATACATATATGTTCAAATAAAGAGAGTTTGGAAAAATAACTCTATTTCCTTAAACATGTTGCAGTATAGCGAGGGTACAACGCTTCCATTATAGACAAGGCTTTAACAAAATTCCGGAAAACGAAGCCTGTCTCCACGTTAACTCCTGTGATGCGCGCATTGCAAGACAATTTTTCCATTATTCCATCTTCACGTGACATTGCCCTCAAAATTTCAAAAATTCTCAAAACCTTTAATTTGAAGGTAATTTTTAAAACCCAAAAGCAAAATGAACTTTTTTAGGATCAAAGGACTATGTTGAAGACACGAACTCTTGGGGAATATATCAAATTCCATGTGAATTGGTGCTTCGTATACAGGAAAGACCCGTAGAGCTTGCGTTTCAGATTGAAGGAGCACAAGACCTACATTCGGAATTGTGACCTAAAGAAGTCATCGATGGCTAAACACTGTTACGAAAAGGACCATAAATTTCTCTTTGAAGAAGCGAAACTAATTGGCAAGCCAGATTCAACCCCCAAACTTGATATTTTGGAAGCTTTCCGTACATATCAGAAGTCTTCGCAACTTTTTAATGACATGGCATCCACCCCATTTCTATCAAGTGCTTGGAAACATCTAACCAAAACACGTGACTGTAAACACCATTTATGATATCATATACAGTTTGAATATTTACGTGCCATTCGTCCTTAGGAAGCTAGGTGAATACCCAGCAAAACCATGATCGACTTGGAAAAAAATGTATTTGTGACAAACCACGTTGTATTTTCTTATTATATATATACTGTATAATCGCCACAAGACTGTAATTTTTGAGATCAAGATTCTCATAGAGTTATCTTGACCAAGGTAATTAGTAACATACAGATGTGATTCTACTTGAACTTGAATGTATATAGTCCAATCACCCTTGGCAACAAAAGGTAAAAAAATATCACGTCGTACGGTAAATAATGGACTAGCATTATGGGCGAGTTGAGTGCTACACTCAAACAAACTCGCCCGTAATGCGGGCAGACCGACCTGCACGCAGAGTCAATTTTGCGAGTTGAAGGGTAACTTAGACCACACATACACACCATAATCGGTTGAGCTGCAGTCGTTGCTACTCGTGTGAGAGTGGTCTGTACATCATGTTAGGAAGAAGTGAGTTGCGTGAAATTATGCTTCATGAGTTCAAATTGGGTCGTAATGTGGTCGAGGTATGCAGCGAGGCAGCAACAGCTGAACGTGCAATTCGTCGGCGGTTTGAAAAGTTTCATTACTGTAACACTAGTCTGCAAGATGAGGAGGGCCGAGATAATTGATAACGACGCTCTAAAGGAAATGGCAATGTATCGGTGTCAACAATGTTTGAATATCTCTATCAAATCGGTAACGTCAAGAACTTCGATACGTGGGTCCCACAAGAGGTGAAGGAGCATCAGAAACAACAGCAACGAAAAGGAGCCTCTGTTTGATCGCATTGTAACCTGTGATGAAAAGTGGGTGTTATACGACAACCGCAAGCGATCTGGACAATAGCTGTGAGACATGGTGAACCACCGCAACAACATCCTAAACCCAGGCTGACGTCAAAGAAGGTTTTGTTGACATTGTGGTAATTTGTTCACAGTGTGATACCCTAGAGATTCTTCAATGTTGATGAAAGCATTTCCTCAGTCACATACTGTGAAGAAATTGACCGAATGCAGCAGATGTTGTGTTCCAAACAGACATATCTGGTGAACAGGAAGGGATGGGATCTTCCTACATGATAATCCGAGATCACACGTGTCACAAATGACGAAACAGAAACTTCATGAACTGAAGTTTGGAACCCTCCCAGCCCAGCCTACTCGCCTGAGTCAGTACCTACCCATTTCCAGTTCATGCATTTTAGCACTTACCTAAGGACAGGAACTTCAGAAACCGAGAGGAGGTCGACATTGCATTCCGGGATTTCATCCAGGGAACCAGATCTCTTTCAGACTGGCATTGAAGCTCTTTTCACTCGCTAGCAGAGGCATGTAGCATTTTAAGGCGCCTATTTCGAATAATACAACGTTGTGAGCTATGAGGTATGGCTCTTTCATTTTAAACCCTTCAGATCGGCCATTATTTTCCGAACTACTTATTGTTCGGTAGCTCCGGAAGTACGCGAACACTTCCATTGGCGTACACTCGGGAAACCTAAAATGGCAACACAGAATGATGTTTGCCAATTGCGCAATTCGTGTCTGGGCTTCAGTTCGTGTCTACTGATCGGCTACTGAAAGCTGTAATAACTATGGAAGAGCTGAGGTGATTAATGACACTGGAAGGACAGCCTGATTTTTGTTTTCTTACTTTGTTTCTTTTCAGAAGGCGTGGCACAAAGTTTTCTGAGGACGGCAGTAAGATGAAAATACCTTTAAGAAAACGGTGATGCAATAACATTAAAGGATATATGCAAGTAAGGGCCTCTCCTGCACGTGATCCAAGATGCGGTTATCCTATTTTGATTTCACGAAATGACACATTGAAGAAGTCTTGTAAGGTGAGTATCAATAGTCTTTCCACAAAAGTATTCCTCACAGAACAGTTTATACCGTGCTGACGAAAAACGTAGGCTTAATGAGCAAACTAGAGGCGTGAGTACCTCTCACACTGACCACGACACAGAAGCAATTCCGCTTTGAAATTGCGTGGAGTAACCTTGTGTGGTGTCATCGCAACAGTAGGATATTCATTTGGTCCCTCTACTGAGAGGATAATTGGATGGAATTTTATGCTCCCAGGCAAAAACATTATTCATCTGTTGATCTCGGAACTTCCGCGGCATCTTTAACCAGTGCAGACTTGCGTGAGCTTAAAACCTTACTGGTCGATGGAATGGATATTCGCAGCGTGGCTTTTTCGAAGGCGTATTATGAAAACATCACCATAACATCGGAGCGGTAAAGTCATTCTAGAGGAGCATATCCCTACGCTGGCACTGTGACATCATGTAGGTCGACCTGTCTCGTGCACAACCAAGTACAGCCGCACAAAACTAGTATTTTTCGGCTGTTCCTTTAACAGAACAATTGAGTTAAGCGGCCTCACCATATTACGGGATATGAACCCTGTGGTTTCAACTGTTACGGCCATTTGAAAAGGGAGATGCCTGGTACTCGGTTCAACAGGAAACTTGGTTTGCATCTCCGAATCGCAGTCATTTCCCACAGGAACTTGTGCTTTCAATGGTGCTCGTAAAGTGCCTACAGTTTAGGAACGTGTTATTGATAATGAGGGGAAGTACTAATAAGAACCACCAAATAGTGTGATCATTGATTAGCGACCTTATATTTAAATTTGTATTTTCCATAGCAGGGTATAATAGATCGAATGGCAACAAATCTAGATATGTGAAGTGTATATGTATGTCTGTAAATTTCGAAACTATTCATCAAGGAAATTCATATAATGAAATTTCCAGTCAGGTTTCAACTAGTTATGCAGAGATATACTGGTCTACAAAATCAAGGTAACGTAGTATTTTAATTAAAATTTTGCATTTTGACAATACAACCCGCGAAACACGACGGAAGTATAATAAACGTAGCACTTACATTCGGAATATCCAATTAAAACATATCTACAACCCCACAAGTTTTTGGTACATGGAAATTACTCATTGGAATAACAACTCAGGTTTTCCCATGTCACTTCAATCTTCAAACTTTGCATACTCACAAGGTAAGGCACTCTATCAATAAAGTTATCCTCGTTTTGATTATTCTTTGCAACAGTGAGTTTTTGAATGCCTTGAAGTAAGACAGTCTAGGATCGAGATGGCACTATGGCTCATTGTGTCGAGAAAGTTCATCCCAACATCATGTAAAGAGTTTCATTGAACAAAATCCATTACAAACAGAGCTTCTCAGGATAGCCCAAAAGCTACGTCAACTTCATCCTACCATTAACTGATTTTAATGGCAAAGCGAAAAACAGTTATGGCCATGCATTATCTGTTTCTTGATGTTGCGGCTGCGTCAGGTGTAATAATTTCTAGTAGTACTATTTTGTGACGCCTGAATTCCAGTAGAACGTGTGCTAGAACAATTTCATATAGCTAGTTGAGTCCAGAATTATAGCGCTTACCACATTTGTCACCGCCAACATATCATTTTGAGTACTGCCTAGTGGTTCACAGTTGTTATCTAGGAAGACCCAATTTAACTTGATTCTAGATGTTGTTTAATCTAGAAAATATCAGCAAATCATTATCATCCTGTATCATAAGGGAAAGGGGTGTCTATGATGGACTGGATGTACTAATGTGTGTGGAAAAACAATGAAAGGCCTCACACCGCTTTATATCTTTGATGAACAGCCGTAACTATGCATAAATACAGACATCATGACTCGTACTCTATATACCTATACAGTATATTGCGCAGATGGTATTGACTCATTCTTTGGTTTTATGGAAGACAACAACATCCTTGCAGAGCTTGCATGGTAGAGGAATACTTAGAATCTGAAGACGGTTCGGTTAGCTTACGAGATGTAATTTGATTTTGCTTTTTACTTTTTATCTTGTAAGGCAAAACGTTGTAAGGCGCATTTCAAGCCTCCAGTCATCATATAAATATCTTAGTGAATTATAACCACCTCTGTTAACAGAATAAACTCGTTTTTTCTGAACCATTGTGGATACTGTTATACTGAGCATAATTGGCAACTGTCAAGTACGTTTCGCTTTTCGAGATGATCGCAATCCTTGTTGATATCTGCTGCTAAACGTTTGAGAACCTACTTTTAGCTCTTCATGCCAAGCTTCAACTGCACTTTTATCCAATTTCAGAAGCTATAGCAGAGCATTTATTTTTTGTTTCATATTATTTCACAAATCTAGTTATTGCAGACAGATAAGCGTTCCTCCTAGAAGTTCGAGCTCTAGTTCCAGATGAGGTGAGCGTGAAGCGCTTGTCTTACAGCACTAGCTCTCGCACTATGCAGGAAACTGTGGCCCTGAATCAGGGTTGGAAGTCACCTGGGGAAAGGTGATGTAGGTAATTTTTTTGGAGTTCAACGACCCTTTGTGACATTTCGTATTGAACGTTTAACACTTTGCTGGTTCTATAATTGATATTTTTTCTATGTGTCTTACGGTGCTTTAAGGAACAATCGTAATTAGTTTTCCTAAGTGACTATGGTTTGTGTGATACGCCTCCGTGGGTAACCAGTCTTATTTCATGCACTTAGAGATATGGTAGAAGTAATATCATTTGCTTATCTTGTTGTCAATTTTCACAAGACCGCTGCAATTATGTCAGTGAATCCAGAAATTTCTCTCACTCGTCGAGTATGAAAGATGTTTAAACATCCCTTACAGAACCCGTAAATGGCAGAAATCAAGGTACAGGCTTATTTTCAACCTAAGGTATTATTATTTTCAACTCAAGGTATTATTATTTTCAACTCAAGGTATTATTATTTTCAACTCAAGGTATTATTATTCTCAACTCAAGGTATTATTATTTTCAACTCAAGGTATTATTTTTTTCAACTCAAGGTATTAGCGTTCAATGGCGCATGTATCTGCTGTTTCAGTGATGATTTTAAAAAGTTCCTTTAACAAGAACGATACGAATATTCAAAATTGTCGAGTATTGCGAAATAAGAAACGAAATTAACCAATTCGTAATATTTGAAATTTTCAAGCACAGATAATAACGCTTAAAACCTTAAATCAGGAGAAATGCTGGTAGCATGAAAATGGAAAACTAGTGTTCAATATTTATATGATTAAATAGACATTGAATTATAAAATGTTAGATTTATACACAACATTTCTTGAAACAACCATTAACTTCTCAAAAAAAGTATTGGATCTGAGCTGCAAGTATTCACACTACTTTCTGAAAATAAAGCCAATCATTCCCTATGCATAACGCGTAACTCATTGAAACACATTTATCTTCAAAGGACTTTTTATTTTATGCAGCATGACACAATAGGTTTTTATCATTTGATATTTCTTACAGCATTGTCTTCTAAAACATCTGCAATCACATCTTTTACAAGAGCGACATAAACGTGATGAATTTAGAAGTCGATTCGTTCTTTTTTAAAGATTCTCAGCTGTACCTTTTGTTTGAATGCTCTGATGGGAAATGTCTCCGCTACTTTTCAAAACTGTGCAATTTGAAAATAAAAGTTAAGGACCAAATTAGGAAAAGAATCCATCGAAGATATACAGACAGATATAGGAGCAATCTTGTAACACTGATGACATCCATTTCACTGAAAATCCTTTTCAAAATCGGCTTGAATCACACAAAACGCAAATGTAAGAGAAGTTAGAGGAAAGAAGTGAGGGAATGAATCGATTACAACGAGACTTTTGGAGCAAAATGTGTTTCCGTTTGTGTGTATGTGAATGCATTACGTACCAGGTGACTGCCTGTTCACAGAAACTGACGACAGGAATCGAAGAATAGGACCATGTAACATGTTAGTTTCCTTGTAAGCGTTTGCCTTCGCAGCTGTCTTTTCCCTCTCAAAGGATAGGCTTAGAGCATTAGAATAAAAATCCCTTCAGGCAGATGATGTTGCTTTAACAGAAGAAAATTACCCATTTGAGACGTGATGGGAATTTCTTTCTCTCTCCCCCGAGTTGCAATTGTTATTTATTTTTTATGCCTTGCGTTTTCACAAAAACTGAGCGAGGAATGGATGAGTGGCACAGTGCCAGAATTGCAGTTGTAAAGTAGGACTGTGGGCAAACTACGTTTTCACAAGCGAACGAACATCCAGCAAAGAATATTCCAGGAACTCACGCATTTGGATCAATGCGTCATCAGCCATCGGAAGAACCGACACTGCGCTGCGTAAGGACGTTAACGTAACATCTAAAATAACATAAAAAAGTAGGTTTCACATATCTTCGAGACTATTGTTACCTGCTTAAGATTTTCGAGAACATTTAGGGAATTCATTTCTGCCGTTACTTTGAAAAAGAAAAACATTTATGAAATGGCCATTGATATGAATGATAGCAAAATAGCATGTTTCTAAATTGTCTATCATTTTCAGAAAATCTACACATTAACATTTAAATAATTTCAGCTATTGCAATAGTTATATTTGGTAATAAGGTTTTGATTTAATGATTTTAATACAATAGGCTAAATGATAACGAAATTAATTCAATTAATTTTAATGTCTTGCAAATACCGGTTGATTGTGATTCCGGTTGATTGTGCCACGGGTAAATAGGCGCAGATGTTTATTTGAGACAATTCTGGAAGGATATCGCAAATCATCTCTTCGGGATAAAGCTTCGCATAAATGGGGTTGCTGCTTAATTAGGACAAAATGTTTGAGCCGCAATATGTCCCGATTAATCGGAATCTACTGTACCTAAATAATGATTTTATTACGCCTTCAGTTTAATAATGCTGGAAATATGTGAGAACGTTTCTTGGAATGCAGATATTTCTTTGTTTCTTGGATGCTAGTGATTCTCTCTAAAGAGGTTACTGTCTGTTTGGATCCTTTGAGGGTCATTTTTCAGGGTACGCGAGGCACTGAAGTTCATTGGCATGAAATATTTTTTATGGCCATTGTCTGGCTTGAAGTAGAAAGTGGTTCCAGTAGCGAAGAGCAGTTGCGTTTTCAGAAGTGCTAGGACTTTCAATCGGACGAAGTTCAAAGCCCGGAACTAAGAAATGGGGCAGAAGATGGCAGTTGTATTCAGAGAGAGCGAGAGAGAGGAAGTCGATGCAGGTAATAAAACGGCCGAGATGTATCGAGGTTCGCCGAGAGAAAAATAAGTAACCCTACGATTAACGGAGAATGGAGTAAGACCAATCAAGAATTAGATTTTATACTCTGTGTTCCTACAATGAATAAAGGAAGAAGATAGACGTTAAAAATCTATCCTTGTCAGCCGCAAAATCGTCTTCGTTTAGATATAACTCATTTTATCCCAGCTCTGCAGCATGAAAATGCAACGACTTGATTTTGAGAAACAACTATAACATAAGAAAATACACGAGGAATAATACAAAGATAAATCTGTATGCTTGTGCACTGTGTTAAGAATGTTAATCCACAAAGGAAAACTTCGAGTTGATCTATGGTGTCATTTTTATAGATATTCTTCCAATTAAAGAACCAAGCGAGCAGTTAGATGCATTTAGCCAACAACTATGAAAAGGTGAAAATTTTGGCTTTTCTTCCAACCCAGTAAACAGTACAACACCTATGGAAGATATAAGCTTGATGATAAAATTAGGGAAAGAACAATTTGTTACTAACTCTCTAAAATTTTGAAGCACGTGGCTGTGTCACCTGTACGATTTCATAAAATAAAATAAATAATCATATTATTTTACATTTCTGTAAGAGAAACATAACTGTTCTTATCAGTTTGACGTCTGGTGAAATTCACCCTTATGTTACGTTATAAAACAAGAGTTGTTAACAGTACAGGATTCCTAGATGTTTATCTAGTTGCCGTGGCGTATGATACAGTTTTGAGTTTTGAATCTCAATTATTTTGTGTGTTTTCCGCTTCCATATTTTTCCTTTCCTGGAAGTGATGAATCAAAATCTAGAGGGGTGTGCATTTTTTGCCTTTCACACAATAATAAATTAGATTCATCACTTCCCTATTTTTCCTTTCCTGGAGTGATGAATCAAAATCTAGATGGTTGTACCTTTTCTTCCTTTTACAAAATAATAAATTAGATTCATCACTTCCATATTTTTCCTTTTGTGGAAGTGATAAATCTGAATCTAAATGGGTGTGCCTTTTTCAAAATGTTGGTATTCCCATGATCGCTCAATTGCTGAAAAGTAAAAATAACCTTCGTTCACCAGACTGAAGTATGTTATAACAAACTCTATTGGAAAAGGAACATAAAGTTTTAAGATTAATGTACTCGTACAGGTACTTTACATATTATTCACTTGCCCTCCAAAAAGGCTTTTAGCAAATGCCCTAAAATTGACCAAACTGAGTGTCTGGAATATTAGTTATTATATTATACTCCTCTTATCGAACGTCTTCGATCAGTGGCTGGTCAGATTATGGACGGATGTGAGTGAATGTTTCAAGAAAGGTTCTGCTGCCCCATTGGCACAGTGATCAAAGCGCTGGCTTCTGACAGTTCGTACAAAATGGATTCGGGTTCCAATCCCGGTGACGCATGGATGTAGTGTTTGTCATCTCGTACTGGCTCTCTCGCGTCGCTGGTATCAGTGGCCCTAAATTAGGGACGGTCGACTGATTATAACACATAAGATTGCTCACTGTGGTCGTTAAACCTTCAAACAAAACAAAACAAAATTCTGATTCAGCAAATCTAGCAAGCTTACGTTCGGGCAGATAATGAAAGTTTAAATATAGCATCCACCAGAGCGTAAATATTATACTTTTAGGAAGCATCGATACACAGGCACTAAAGTACCCATATCACCATTAAAATGCTCTCGACGTATTTCAGGAAGTTGAACGGTTGAAGTTGTGAGATACACCTTTTAATCCCGCTCTCATCGTTGCTGCCCTATTTGTAAAAAGCTAAATGGGCATTCAATAGTGATTCACCAGTGAAAAAAACGTGCCGGCTTGCGTGTCGGCTAGTTTACCAGTTCCTTGAACCATCTGATTTTCTTTTGTCGTTATGCGCTTCTAATTGTTGAAAAACGTTTTCTACACTTCATTCTCTTTCTATGGTTCTTGGTGAAAGTGAGAGACCTATATGCACAATGTTCTTTGTTAATGTTATGCAGGATATCTTCTTCGCCACCCCGGTGGCGCAGTGGTCTAAGCACTGGAATATGACCATTCGTCTGTGAAGGGTCCGGGTTCGAATCCCGATGAGGCATGGATGTTGGGTGTTTGTCTTACGACACTGGCTCTCTCCCTTTCCTAGAACAAGTGACTCTAAATTAGGGACCGGCGACTGCTTATAGCCCTTTGAGTTGCTCACGGTGGTCGTTAAACTCCCAATAAAAAAAAACTATTCTTCATTATCGCCTGAGCTATAGCAAAACACTGCTGCCCAGCTGTTACGAATAGTTTGCAAGGTTTCTTGTCTTTGAGCAGCTTGTTTCGATAGGGTGAATTTCACACTTTTTTTTATGATTGATGCGCTTGTTGTTTTGCTGAATACTGATTTAAGAATATTCTCTTTGATTTCTATTGAGCTGCAAAGGTTTCTTTACTGAAGACACAGACAGTTGAGCCGAAGCGATGAAACCTACGGAAGTTTGTCAGACCTCCCCGGTTGCGTAGTGGTCTAAGCGATGGCCTCTGGTCATTCGTCCGAAAGGGGTCCGGGTTCGAATCCCGGTGAGGCGCGGATGCTGTGTTTTTCTTACGGTGCTGGATCTTTCCCTTCTCTGGTACCATTGACCCTAAATTAGGGAGGGGTGACTGCTTATAGCCCATTGAGTTGCTCACGGTGGTCGTTAAACCTCCAATCAAAAAAAGAAAGAAATTCTTCAGATCCATTTTTTTGTTCTATGTTGCCTTTGTTCATGATTGTATTTCTATGATTTTATTTATGAGCTGACTTGTGACTATTCGTTCGAGATGGGTCCGGGTTCGAATCCCGGTGAGGCATGTATGTTGTGTTTCTGTTAAGGCACTGGCTCTCTCCCTTCCCTAAAGCCAGTGGCCTTAAATTATTGACGGACGACTGCTTGTAGCACACTGAGTTGCTGACTGTGGTCGTTAAACCCCCAATAAAAAAAATAATCTTATTTTCGGGAGTATTGCAGATATAAGACAGCATGCCGTCTCTTGCAGCATTTTCATATACATGAAGTTCATGGAAGAATTCCTGTTGAGCCACTGCTTGGAACAAATTATACAAGCAACTTAGAAGGCACTTGACTGCTTTGAATTGTATCGCTTACCGTAATGTTATAGGATATGGGACTCATGCATGAAAAATAGAAAACGATATTTTCCATTTATGGGACATGCATGGAAGAAATTGTTAATAGCAGATAAGTGGCTGTTAATCCAAAAGTACTGCTAAGTCCAAGCCAAGCCTTGTCTTAATTCTACACACAGTGATATGCATGTACAGTGAAGAGCAATTGAATTAGATATACCTGTCTAGTAACGTGTAGCACCATCTTTCGCCCTGATGACGGCGGCGATTCGTCTCGGCATGGACTCGACAAGACACCGGAAGCGTTGGGAAGCCATACGGATCCACGACCCCTGAACAAGCTCCCACAGTTCACGAAGATTTGATGGAAGGGGGTCAGAGCCTCGAAAACCTCTCTCGATGACACCCCAGATGTGCTCGATGGGAGCCGACGATGACCCCGCTCATCCACACGCTGTTGTCCACGGCAGTTGGCCCTTGCAGGGATGCTTTTACCGGATTCAATGTACTCACGGTGCACCCGTTACACAGTGGCTCGTGAAAATCCCAGTGTCTGCACGACTTCCGAGATGGAGTGACCCATTTGTCGGGCCCCGACAATTTGCCCACCATCAAATGAGCTTAGAATCTTCGTCTTACCCATACTGCGTCCGACTCTTACTGATTGCCGTCGCATCACTCCTCATATTGTCGGATCCCTGCATACGTCATGTCGTTTCCGTTTACAGGGCCGCCCACAGGGCCATATTTGCATACCGCCAGCTGTCTCTAATTTAATTGCTCTTCAGTGTATATCCATAATGTCTCTAGTAAATCGTTCGTTAAAAGTTCATAAACTTCTTCAAGATTATACAAAATTATACCCTATACTTACATAAGTCCATTATTTAAAACACATTCAGAAAAATTAAATGATCGCTATATATGGTATCTTTCTTGTCCAATAAGATAAATTTTAGGAACTGGGATCACTGATACTTGTAACCTTCAAATTATTAATTGGAATAACTTTAAAACACGCGTTGTGTTATAATATGCACGTTTTTAAAACTAGAAATTATTCCAGCTTATAGTTATGCGTTTTATAAATAGATGACGCATGGTGAATTTGCTTTATTTTATATAAATCAGTGCATTTGAATCACAAGACATATCTAGGAATATATAGAAGGGTCTTTGAAGAACTTTACTTTTGCTAGCGTGCGTATTAATGAATTTATGCAAATGGTAAATCTGCCTCGTGAAAGAATTTCCGAGAGTTCTATATATTTCTACAGATATCTTGGCGTTCTTAGGAATGCTAGCTGAATTTAGCCAATTCCCAGAGCTGTGTCGAAAACTCTGTAGATGCTCGTGTTTCTCTCAAGGTTTTAATTTTAAAGAAAAGTATTTAACTATTAGAGAAAATTTAAACATCTCAAGGATTTACTTTTACGTCGAATGTTTCTTGCGACATAATTTCAGCAACTGGAGAGACTCATTCGCCAACATCTTCCAACTATAACGTTTGCAAAAGAGAAACACGTGATATGTTAGACTGTGTCCCCAGGGATTTTCAGTAATTTCTAAATTACGTCTTCGTTATTATTTTGCTTTTCTTTGCACAGCACTAAAATATATAAATGTAGGGGAACTGTGTACCCGCAAAGGATTTAGAAAAGTGCCGACAAATATACTGTATCTTTCGAAAAAAAAATGGTTACACCCGAATCTCACAGTCACTTTCGATGTGTTACTTTAGTCGATTGTTATGCATTTTATATACGACAATAAATATCTGTAAAATAGAGGTATATTCTACAAAATATACTGTATATGCATTTTGCGACTACTGAAGTCTTTCCATGGGAAACAGTTGAAAGAAAAGAAACTGTTCAGTGAAGACTTTAAAATTTCAAAATGCTCTCAGCTGATAAATCCAGACCTACATAAATTGAGTCGTATTTAGTATTATTAATTAAACACAAATGTTTTAAAGGTTAAGGGAAAATATTACTTTTTCCGTGTGTAAGGTAACATTATTAATTTTATACACGGAAGAGAATATATGTGTATTAATTAACGCATCATCTTCCTATCATTTTGTCAAGCGTATTCGTAACAAGTAATCCCTAACGCAAAATTTTAAATAAAATGCGAGGTATGTGATTTTTAGAGTAAAGTTGTTTTGCACATGCACAGCCGTTCTACTAACATCAGGACTACTTCGTGACTAAAATTAAGCTTTTCTTTACAGAACGTTTCATACATATAATGCTTTGAAACCTTTTGCCCTTATGACGGCCTTTAGTATTTGTGGAATAATCTTCAGTTTTTTGTAAACGTCCTCCGACATATTCATTCTGTCACTTGGCCTTTAAAACATTGACTGCTTCACTCTTGATTGTCGTGTGATCTCTTCACGAACGCGTCGAACCATTCAATTAATTCCAGAAATGCTCTATAGCAGTTGTTCCCAACCCTTTTTGATTCGCGAACCTCTTTCAACATTATATTGTTATCGCGAACCTCTGCACCTATTTTTTTTTTTTTTTGCTTGGAATTTTAACGACCACCGTGAGCAACTCAATGGACTATAAGCAGTCGCCCGTCCCTAATGTAGGGTCACTGGTTCCAGGGAAGGGAGAGAGCCAGTGCCGTAAGACAAACACAACATTCATGCCTGACCGGGTTCGACCCCTTACGGACGAATGATCAGAGGTCAGTGCCTTAGACCACTGCGCCACCGGGGCGGCATTGCACCTATTTCTGTTCACATAATAAGTAATTTAACAGTTTCGTATGCATATTCTTAAATGCCTTCGGCACTTACGGTTTCTTTCACGGAGGTTACATTTTTTTAAAGACGTTTCTATAACTTCATTACAAAAAATTATTTCAGAAATATATATTTTGTAAAACTGAAAGGATTATCATAACAAAAAGTAAACCTACTGTATTTTAGAAAATGTAACTTAATTCCTAAAAAACTTGGAAATCAATACAAAATATTCTTGAAACAAATGTTAAACAATTTGTAATATATCAAAATAATTGTAATGATATTAATACTTACGAATCAAAGTAAATCACAAATTTAAATGTGTTTCTTGGCTTGTTTAGTAGAACGAAGTGCACAAGGTATTCTGTTCGACATAACAGAGACATAGACGGTCTCGGATGTGATTCTGCATCAAGTTTGTTTCGATATGTTGACTTCAGCGAGGTGTAGCTAGAGAAAGCTGTCTCGCACATATATAAATAATTGAAAATGGCAAACGTATTTAAACAACTTTGTCACTAAGCGAAAAATGCCATGATTTTAGCAGAAGCCAAAATGTGTAAGGCTTGAGTAATGTTTGAAGTCCAAAATAAGTTGAAATATCAATAAAATGTTGTTTTTCTGTCTCAGAGAGGTCACCAGCCAACGACATGAAAGATGGAGTACGAATTCAATTAATTTCTTGCAAACTGGTAGAAAATATTCCTTAAAAGTCACCGTTAGGTACTTCAAGGGCCATTTCATATTGTTTTAAACATTGTGCTATAAAGTCAGAAATTTTAACTTCTTTAGAATACTTTTCACTCGATATTGAACGACCAAAATGGTAGTATTTGAACCTAGTAATGATAAATCAAATCCACTTATTTTCGAAAAGATATCTTCCTCATATGTTTTTTTAAACCATGTATAATCTTCTATACGCCAACTATGATGAAAAGAATGATCTTCAAAGAAAACAGTTAATTCTTGTGTTAATTCAAACAAAAGCATAAGCAATTTGCCACGTGAGAGCCATATAATATTGGTGTGCATCAAAACAGTAGCATGCTCACTGTCCATATTGTTGCATAAGGAATTAAATAATCTGGAATTATTTGGCCTCGATTTTATAAAATTCATAACTTTAAAAGCTTCGTCGAGCACACATTTTAATTGTTTCGGCATTCATTTCGAGGACAGGGTATGTCTATATATACTACAATGCGTCCACAAAATATTCCCACGTGTATGTTTGATGTGAATAACTACGTTCACAAGTTTTCCTGTCATCGGTTTCGCACCATTTGTACAAATTCCACAGCAAGAATACCATACAGTTTTCTTTTCATCAAAGTACGAGTTGAATAAATCAAAAATGTCCTCACCAGTTGTATTCTCTTTTAATAGGAGGCAAAATAGCATATTTTTCTCTACGTTACCATCATTCAGGTATTGTGCAAATACAATTAACATTACTAGGTTAGAAACGTGTGCGGTCTCATCTAAATGCAGAGATAACATAGAACCTTTCCGCACCCGTTCTATAATAAGAGATTCAACATCTTGAGACATATCGTGGATTTGGTAAGCCACTGTATTGTTAGAAAGAGGAATTAGCAATGAATCTAAATCTAAGAATGTTATTATAGAACGGGTGCCGAAAAGAACAAAGGAACTGCAATTTCTTTGCTGAATCGTCACGAAACATGCACATGACAATTGCTTTTGCACACCGTAAAATCAAATTTACCGCAATAGAGCGACTGTTTTTCCTATTTGGAGCTTACAAATATGATGTTTAATCCCTTTCTCACTATCTTGATTACGAAGAGAACTATACGAATTAATATTAGATACTTTGAGTTCCTTTAATTTCCGTTTGAAACAATCAACTGGTTTATTTGCGGGACATTTTTGCTTAGTTCCTAAATAGAGGAGATAAGAACGAAGGTTTCAAGCTGCTGTGTGCGAGGACTTCTCCACAAATGACACATTGTGGGAGTGGATAGGCCTCACCTCCTGTAAATGAAAAGTCAAATTTAGTATAATCTTTACAGCATTTTCTTTTTTAAGTACTAGATGTAACGTCAATATCTTGAACATCTTTAAGTGCTGCTTTGAAATGTTTCAGTTGAGTGCGTCACATTTTAAAAAGATTTTCATGTTTGTGCTAATCATTACCACATCTGACCATGGTTCTAGTCTCCGACCAGTGATCCATGATTTCACAGTAAAAATTGCTAATAATAGGTATTTCAGCCTTGAAGTTCAAAGGATTCACAAACTCCTGCCGCCCTAATGCTACCTTAACGACGCACGGACTTTCCCTGCTCTGGGAGTTCAACTGAAGGACAGCAGAACTTGCGTATTCTGCAAGGCCATCCCACAAGCTAAAAACTAAACGGTTTCTTTCTACGTCAGAGTAAGGTAGAACGAACTATTCCATGACTTTGTGATGCCACGGAGTAGTCTTTCCATGGCTGAGGATGTGAGTCCCACACGTATGTTTTTGAAACTTTAATTCGGCACCGATCATCCTCTCATGCACACTGGCACTGTAATAGCACGCGTTCCAAACATCTGCAAACAAATAATTAAACTGTTAATGCATTTAAACTTACTTTCGGCTTAAAAAAATACTGTTGTTGTAATTTTATGGGGACGCCATTGAAGAAATTTTTTACAGCGAACCCCTTGGAGTTCGCAAACCAAATGGTCCTCTTGGTATTGGTGGTTTGCGAACCACTAAATGAGAACCGCTGCTCTATATGATTCAGGTAAGGACTCTAAGCTGGTCAGCCCGACGCTTTGACGCCCACACCATCAAACTAATCTGTAATGACGCGAGGACTGCCAACATTGTGTCAGTGATTTACCAAAATATTGTCACAAACGTGTTAGTTTATAAATTGTCCATCACATCCACATAGAACTTAGCATTCATGGTTTTGTCCAAACCGAATGATAGGCTCAAGCGAAACAGCAAAAAACCTCTCCAAGCCATTGTTTTTCTCCCATCACACTTTTCTGTTGGGACGATACAGTTCAGAACGTGTATTTCTTCTACAAGGCGCCACACTGAGGCGTGATCATCAGAGTATTAACTATGCGTGTACCCTGATTCGTCATTCTAAAACACAGTTTTCCAATGATCTTAAGTGCGAGATCGACGTCCGTTGCGCCCCGCTAGTTGGCGTGTGGCATTACTCCAAGCGATCAGCGGCTTGTGTACGGCTACCCCACCAGGGTAATACATGTCGTACTGTGTTGTGGTAACTGCACTGCTGCTAAAATCAGTCCCAGTAGTATCACATAGCGTTTAACACTGATACTCAATGTAGTTCAGTGTCTTACGCGCTATAGTGGTGCTAACAACAGTCCCAAAAGTCTCACATAGGGTTTGACTGTTGTAACCCATAACGCGCAACGTCATAAGCACTGTGCTGGTGCTAAAATCAGTCCCAACAGTCTTACATAGTAATTGACATTGGTAACCCATGTGGTGCAGCGTCCTACGCACTATGGTGGTGCTAACATCTGTCTCAAAAATATCACATAGTGTTTAACATTAAAAAGAAAATAAAAACATGTCGTGCAAAGTCCTACACGCTATAGTAGGGCTAAGATCAGTCCCAATAGTCACACATAGTGTTTGGCAGTAGTAACCTTACTCGTGCAGCATTCTTCATACTGCACTGGTGATAAAAATAGTCCCAATTGTCTAACATAGGGTTTGGGTGATTTGATACAATGACTATTTACCTTCTGAGCTGACAGTCCTTTACTGAGCTCTCCTTTCCACTTCTGAGATTTGTAGGTTTATCGCTTCGTTTCCAAGCGCATGCAGTCATACACTGCTGGCCACCCAAAATACAACACCAAGAAGGAAGCATCCGACTGGTGAAATTCGCATGCTGTAATTCGCAGCATGCGTCGCCCACGAGAGGACATGCAAACGATTAGCATTGCAGGGCATATGCAAATCATGTGCGCCCGGCTAAGTGGAAATGTGTTGTGCTGCCGGACCTGTGCGTGGGAAGCTTCCTGAAGCCTCGTCGCAGAATACGGCAGTCATTCCAGCACGTTTTGGAGTTGGACAGAGGACGAATAGTGGCTTATCGCGACAGCAGTTTATCGTACCGAGACATCGACGCCCGATGGCCTCATGACAAAAATTAATTACGCAGTACTTTTTGACAAGGTAAGCTTCTAAGGACTTAGAACGGAGAGTAGAAAGTCTGTACCCAAGAAGGTCGCCAATCAGAATCCTTATGTGTTCAAAGTTGAACGCATAACTCTGAAACAACTGAACAAGAACTTTGATTTTATTGTTTTTCAAGGCAAACGTCCTAGACCGGCAACGCTTAACGAAATAACCATCGGAACAGTGAAGCTCACGCAACTGTTCATTAAAGCTGACTTGGGTACCTGAGGTTCTTACACTGTCCTACCTCCCATTTCTTTTTGCATGGGAAACAATAAATGGTTTGAATTTAAATTTGAGATAGACACAAGTCTCCTGGTTTAACTGTTTACCATTGAATAGTTCGTTGAGCCCTTATGGAAAGATGATTTCAAATTGTAACATGCACAGGTTCTCTAGTGTTAACCTGTTTTTTAATACGGACTCAACGAATAAAATTCTGATGGAAATATTGCTGAAATCGTGAGACTGAAAATGTTGAATCTCACGATCAGATTTCTTTTTGAACAATCTCTCTCTCTCTCTCTCTCTCTTTCTCTCTCTCTCTCTCTCTCTCTCTATCTCTCTCTCTCTATATATATATATATATAAATATATATATTATAATATATTAATAATAATAATATATCATTATTTATTGTATAATATAATAATACTTTATTTATATAAATAATAAGTTTTGTATAAATATAATACTATTTATAGAAAATAAATATTACTCCAATAATAATATTTTCACCAAAAATATGTACACCAATAAATAACGTAGTGTATGTTGTAATTTTAGTTAATGGTGCATTAATATAATTTCTACTGGTTATTTTATTCAGCTAGTAGGCGCAAAATTTGCATCTCACTGCAAATGAACGTTTATGAACAGAGCATGTTTCCATTTGTTTATGTGTCAAGCTATGATGTATTTGAATCCCTTACAAAAGTTTTGAAGTGATGCAAAACTTTCTCGCTATTGTCGATCCATATTATATTAAGACAAATTGTTTTGTTTTTATTTTTCGATGATATACATAATTATATTCATAAATTCACCATACAGTAACTGCTTGACTATAGTTCTCAAAGAATCACAGTCTGCTAAGTAGAAGTGATTTGCTCTTACAATTAATACGCTTTCATCTAATGGCACGCTTTCAGTAATTACTGAAAACATCCCGTTATTTATGACAAGTATTTTTAACTTTTCACCATTTTAGTCATTTGCAAATTGCTCGAGATGAGTTATACGTTGTGCGGTGATCTTTTCACGGGTGTTTCCATGACAGCACAAACTAACGACGCTGATTTTACTAACAACGAAACGCCGCCTAATTATCGGCTTCTTGTTTTTAAAGGCACAAAAAAAAAAGGACCTATACATAAGTAATTTTTTACTTGTTAAAAGCAGATTAATGATATCATCCATGCAACATTAGCTGCAGTTGAACTCATAAATTATTCAGGAGTATCTACATTTCATTGACATAAAAATCAAACTTTGCTTCGAAAATTATGATGCGGCTAAAGAATTCATAGAATACAATTTTTAAAATGGACACTCCTAATAAATAGAAAACTCTCTACATGCTTATGAGAAAATATTCGAATGATCGCCATTTTTCAATTATCGTCTATTAAGTTCTATGTAATTTAAATGTAACTCCAACAGAAGATTTCACAAAACCAATACCGGCTTATTCATGAAAACATTGAGTGATACATTTTCGAAAGCCATTCAACAACATGCTTTTTCTTTGAGAGAAATATCAGGAATGTTAATGAACGAACTGTGTGTGTTGGAATTAACCTGGAGAATTTGATTTCGATCTATGATTTTCTTTGGGAAGGTCACATTGTAAGACAGGTAAACCTACCTACTGGTCGCGTTCATTTCGTCGACAACCACTTCGTTGACAATCAATTCGTCGAAGGTTATTTCCTCGATAGTAAAAAATCCAATGCGCTTTTTGGAATCTTTTCGATCATTTCTGATATTCCCGAGGAACAGAATGAAACTGAATCAGAAATCGAGAACATTATACGGGACGAACCATCACAGAAAAAAAACCAAAAGAAACCAAAGAAAAGAAAATTTAAGACGTCATTTACAATAGAAATGATATGTCTACTTTGGATTTTGTTAGGGGCATTACACATAACCTTTCTTTGAAATAATTTCTTTATTATCAATTTATTGAATGTATTTTATTGTACAATATCTTTTATTCATTGTATTTTTATTTGTATGTATTTTTAAAGAAACAAAAACCAGGCTGAGTACTTGCTCATACACTTCCTCGTGGTGTACGCAGAAAACGAATTTATTGGCTGAGATATGAGCAACATGCTTTATCAGTTTTTTTAAGAATTGACTGTTTTCATATAATTTCGACGAATTGATTGTTGACGAAGTGAACCAGACCCCTACCTACTGAATTTTCTGTCTAATAAATTATATTTCTTTTTTTTAAAGAGATTATTTAGTTTGACAGCCTTGTGGAATAATTATTCAATATTATAATGTTGTGCCTTATGTGGACTTATCATCTGAACATTCTTTGGCTTTATGAGGACTAACGCAAGAATAATGCATAACACGATGTGTTTTGAAGAATTGTGAATTTATAATGAGATTACTAGAAATCCTATATCCTGAGAAAATAATATATTTTGCGTAACAGCATTTTTTCTTCTTATGATTTGTTACTGATTAAGTCAAAAATATCGTTACATGAGTTAATTAGAGTTACAGTATATGATCTTATGCATCTTGATTTACTGAAAAATCTCCTGAGAATAAAGTCAGATTTATTTAGATTTTATCCTTTAGTTCCGGTTTCCTGGTCAGAGTTTTCGTTGCTCTCATATCAAAACATGTCAGGAAATTTAACAAAGAAAGTGCATTAATTGCCTGAAATCCTTCCGGGTAAGAGACATCATAGTATCCGATTGCAGGGAGCTTGAGTGAGAAAAAAAGGAACTTATGGATTCACGTTTCATGTGAAAGGCCAGTATGCCGTTTCCTGTACTTGAGTCGAACCTTCTAGCTCAGCTCATGGAAATACACTAAATGTTTTAGCATTGTTGTTTTTGGAGTCCAATTTTGTTTGTATTTTGGACTTTAGCGATCACCAAGACCAACTCGCAGGGCTATAAGCATTCGACTCTGCATAAATAAGGGTCACTTGTTCCAGGGAAGAGAGAAAGAGAGGAAGTCCTCTAAGACAAACACATCACTCTTGCCTCATTTGAAATTCAAATCTGAGCCCATCTCGAACGAAGCGTCAGAAGTCAGCACCGATGAATACTGCGGCTAATTATTTGTATCAGGATGGATCTAACAAGGTTCGCACTTGGCACTTTTTTCTGTTGTAAGATATTATTTTCCGTTAAATTTATCTAGTTGCCTCAATATGGGAAAATGAGAACATCTTGGTAAATTTTTTATAATGTGGATTTCAAAGATGGAAAAATTAAGTGCGTATTTACAGTCGTTTTTTTTTTATTTTTTTTAAAGGTTTATTCCGTTTTTTAGGAATTTAGCAGTTTTAGAATCAGGTGAATAAATATTCACCTAGTCAATGTCTTTACTCGCGTATGTACTGAAATTTATGTTCCACTTTAGGAAGTAAGAATGTAGTCCTGTGATCATTATGCTTGGACACTATGCAAGACATATAATATTATAGCAAAGACGTAAAATTTCGTTCTAAGAGGTGTGATAAATTTCAAAAATCTCAACCTTACTTATACTCTGAAAAACTAAAATATGTGTGTTGTAAATACAGTATTTCAGCACCCGCAATAGAATGCATTTCTAGCTCACAATTTGTATCGGATTAGAACTGATGATCTGCATGCGGTAAAAATGACTCTTTAATTTGGTAGATAGCATTAGCAGTTCCTAAAACGAGCAGAAGGATTGAAATAAAAATAAACTGAAAGCCAGATCTGGTTATTTCAAAATGTACTTTCATCTCACTTTGTTTCAAGGATATTTTCTGGCTCCGCATATTCCTAGTTTTTTGTTTTTGTTTTTTGTTTCGTTTTTTATGTCTTTGATCATAGCACCTTTCCTTTCATGACGAAGCTACTTCTTTTTGATAAATTTGCTGCTCAGTCTAAAAGTAACACATGCACTTTTGTATAAGACTTTTATTTTACACTCATCTTGATCCAAGTCTATATTAAAATATGTATTATAATACGTGTTAAACTCAAAAGACTGGAGGTTATAAATTTCCAGACACATCACATGCAAACTGACAAGAGTGAAGTAATTACAGCACTGAGTTTTGTTACCTCAAAAAGCGCCTGAAATGCCACAAAGCAAAATAAGAAAAGGAATTGCATGTTTTTAACACACTGAAACTTATTCTTAATATGTTCTACAAGTCCATTGCTATGACGCTTAGCAGGCAGCATTGTCTAGGAGATTTATTTTTTCACCTTTGGCATCAAACACAACATTCATATCACTCAGAAATATGCACAACTATTAAGATCCAAGTATTAAAAACCTTCAGAAGAATTCATTGCTTTGGTATTCATTGCATTTCTTTGCATACGAAAAGTGTACTACTGACTATTTTGGTGTAGTGAGCACACCTTTCGACAGAATACGACACATACAAAGATTAAAGGAATTCTTGAATATTTCGGAGTACGAATTCATAGAAATGTGGTCTCGAAATTCTGTGCTTAATAGAAATAATCTATCTTAAAGAGAAATACTTATCAAGAATTGACCAAGAAGTTTTTTTAGTACATAATGAAAAAGGTATAACATTAATAGAAATAAAGTAATTTAACTATTTGGACTGAGTCTGAGAAAAGCATAGTATCTCCTAAAAGACTGTGACGACGAGATAGAGCTGGTTTTAATAAATGAAAAGAGTTGCTGGGACTAATCTGTGGCAAAAAAAGCTTCAGATACTGTAGAAATCATGTACGAGACAGATGTAAGAACTACTCCTTTTTATGGATCAAAAGCTTAGGCAGTTAGTAAAATTAGATGACTGACTGGAAAGAACGAACTTAAAAATGCTTATATTAAAAAAACGTAAAAAGGAAGAACAAAGACCTGGTAAAATAAAAGACTGCCTAAGCACGATTCAAAACCTATGCATTTACCCCAATCACGTTTAAAAGATGAAATTTATTCACAGCTAAAACCACTAGTTACAATAAGTAAACCCGAGATCTTTCGAGGTCACCTTGACCTCATCCGCAGGCCGAACACTACAAAGAACGATTAAACAGATACGTTTAATACACAGACGTGTCACATTATTGTGACCACCTCCTACTTTTGACGTCAACAGCGCGTAGCCAGTGAAATATGGCACGTATCGTAAGCTGGATCGAAGGGTATGTAAGATGTGTTGTAGGCATTCTGAAAGCATATCAATCGCTGCTGTCATGGTTAAAAGGAGCGGTTTATTAGATTTTCAAAACGGGATGATTATCGGCTTTCGGGCCAAGGGCGGCAGTATTTATAAAACAGCCCAGTTTGTGAACTGTTCGCGTGCTACTGTGGTTAAAGTGTATCGTGATTGGAGAAATGGCACCATTGTGAATAAGCGACGTGGAAACTGCGGAGCGCAACGTGCCATTGGTGTGAGAGGTGAACGTCGGCTTCGAAGGTGCATGAGGACAGATCGACACGCTACTGTGGAACAACTCACTAGCCGAATCAACTAGGAAGCTACCGGAAGTGTGTCTAAAACAACATTTCAGCAAACCCTGCAGCGTATGGGGCTCCGATGCAGACGGATGGTCACTTCACCTATGCTAACGAAGGTGCATTGGAAGAAAAGGCTTGCATTTGCACGGCAGTGTGGGAATTGGACGTCCGCTGATTGGCAAAGGATTGCCTTATCCGATGACTCACGCTTTCTGCTTCATTGAACGGATGGTCGTTGGCGTATAAGGCAAGAAATATCGGAAAACAATCACACTTCAACCATTGCTGGAACAACACAAGCGGATGGGCGCATCATCTTGGTCTGGGCATTGTTTTCGTGGAATTCCCTTGGTCCACTCATACCTGTGGAGAAGGCACTATAGACCGAATTCTGTTATGAATCCATCCTTGCAGACCACGTACACCCATATATGCTGAATTTCTTCCCTGGGGCTGATGGGATCTTCCAGCATGACAATGCGACGTATCAGCCAGCTAGAAATGTCCGAGAGTGTTTGGAAGAGCACGATGAAGACTTCAAAGTACTTTCCTGGCCCCCTTAATTTTCCAGACCTAAACCCAATTGAGCATCTGTGGGACCACCTCGATCGTGTTGTTCGCTGTATGGATCCACCACCACGCACCTGCAAGCAGCTGTAAGATGCACCACATGGCTCCAAATATCTGTGAACACCTTTATGCACCTTATTGAGTCACTCCCAGGCCGTCTAGATGCTGTCCGCGCTGCTCACCGTGGTTACTCTGAATATTAGGTGGTGGTCACAATAATGTGTCTCGACGGTGTATATACAGCATGAAAACCCTACAAGTCATTAGCAATGATGGAACACGTTGCCAACGAAGTTCAAAAATTTAGCAAAAGTTCAAAATTAATCACGTAGTGCCTGCGTAAGGTACCTATGTGGTATTTTGATAAGTATAGCTTTCCATGGGTGAGGGATCATAAAAGTTCGTCATTACAACAAACAATGCGATATTTAAATATATATAAGCTTTCGGTAAACAAGACAATATACTTACTGGAAACAGTGGTAAGTGTTCTCGAGGTATGGTTTCCCTGAGCAACAATCCTAGCAAGGGCACTATTGGTCAGGCTAGAACGAATAGAGTATCTGTGCTCAGATTACCTAAAACCAAGATTCTGAAGTGTAGATCCTATGTATATCAAATCTTCCTCCGATGTTGAGTTGAATTCCAAGATAATGGTCAGGCCAAAGAATAGAAACACACCGTGTTACCCACTGAACAAACTCACCGTGAACAGTATCTCTGTCTCTCCGTATCAGTGAAAAAATGTTTTGAGCTCGGACACCAAAGTCTAAGTTGTATTTCTTACAATCATTCTTTAAAATATGGACAATCAGTGGAACGAAGTATATGGCACCAATAAAGCGTGTAACAGGAACATGACGCAGCAAGGTTGTAGCTGTCCTTCATTTGTACGCACTGAATAACTTTAAAAAAGTTCCACGTGAAAAACCGGGACTCGACGCTATCTGAAATACAATCGAAAAAGTTCCCTATAAGGAAAAATGACCGTGGACGAATGTGTAAAGGCCATGCGAATAAAAAATCACAAGGCCGCGAACTTGTGTTTACCTGGGTGGACAGAGGTGTAAGGATTAAGCACTGGGGCAAACGTTGGTTTTGTATAAATCGAAAAGTCAACCACATTGGAGCCATTTTTACGTGAAAGCAGTAAATAAAAAAAAGGAATGGATCCCTCTTGCTTGAGTTCCAAATCGAATTTTAATGAAGGAAACTGTGAGGATATAACTTCAACAAATTGAGAGAACGAATCCACATTATACATACAAAACAGAAGGATGTCATCGACATACCTAATGAACAACATCGGTGTAAAAGAAGCATTGTTAAAACAGAGACGAAACGAGAATTGACTTAACGAGCTCGGAAACATAAAATGTAGTAAAAGAATAAGAAAGATTAGTCTACGAGGGATAGACTTGCCCAGAGAAGTATGAGACTGAATTCTACTAGAAAATACTAAGGAATAAACAGGACATAGAAAAAACAAGTGGCGAAATGTATGGGAGAAAAAAACCAAAGTAAAAAAGGGCAAATACGTATTATAAAAGACTTAAAGAAGTATAGAAAAATATATTGTTCAAGCGGCAGACCATGGGACAATCCGTTACTAAAACTGAGGAAAAGGACAAATAGTAATTTTCAATTTTACTATAAAATGAAGATCATGTAAAAACATTTAAAAAGAACATCCCTGCTATTCACCGAAAAAGCAAGTAATTCCATCTTGTGATTGAAGATACGTAGCATACAACGCACATTGTGAACTGCACGGGAAAGGTTTGTGAGAGTTACCGATTTCTGACGAAAAAAAAAATGTCCCACTGTCTAATGAGGAGTGGAAGCATGGTGTCTGAGCGAGGATACTTTCATCCAACCTGGGAATAGGTTGTACAGCCTGTAGAGGAGGATGCACTCGGCAGAAATTGGTGCCTATTATTTTCAAACTTTCCGATGGCAAAATCTGCAAATAGCAGATAAATTAGATCCTGCTATTTCCAATAATTCTATAGTGAAGGTATCCCATACAATCTAGTTTCGCGAATTTCAACCCTTCGTTGTCTATATCGTATGGAGCAGCAACCCAATGTGTTCGGCAACTGATTGCCGTGCACATTAGGTTGGTGCTCCATACGATGAAGAGTTATCGAATCTTCTTATACGCATGTTCATTGTACGTGTTTAGAGTGCAGCGCAAATTTGACATGTCACTATACTTCCTGTGCAGCAGGTTGCGCATTTTTAGCACGTCTCGTAAAAAAAATGTGTTTGTAGTATCCAGTGTCAGTTCATCCGTCTCGGGTCATTATATTCTTGCATATATCGATCCAATTTTTTTTTTTTTTTTTTGTATTCGGAAGTATGAACTACTGAAAATTACCCCTTGCCACTAGAAAACATAAATGTGGAAGTTATCGAATTCAAAACACATTTTACTCCTTATTGTTGCCTTTAAAAGCCCCATTGAAACAACTTCGTTTTCATTCGATATCATTTACCACGAGCTCCACTTTGTGTACAATGTTTTTCTTCAAATAACATAGTTTCTTACTAGGGGGACATTAATCCAAATTACGGGTTTCTCCGTACTTATGCTTCAAATCTATCGATTTAAAAAATCCTATTTGCTCCATATATCTTCTACTGTGATAACATCTTATATTCAAATTTGTGATTTTACAGAACGCACTTATTTTCCGTTATTTGGCATACATTTTGCTTAGCAAATGTTTTGCTGCTTTAAAGAATGTGTTTAAAATATTTCTTTTTTTGCTGGTTCCATTTACTATGAAATATATTGTCTACGTTGTGTGTTTTACACAACTACAATTTAATTTTCTTTCGTGCTGATTTCCTCCGGTTTTGAAAGTTCGCCTTAAAAATTATTTTTGTTTCGAGAGGGATTACATCTGAGAATCAGGTATTCTGTTTTTTTGTCAGATTTGTTAGCCACAGTCAGTTCTTTCGCACAAGTGGGGGATCAGTGTATCTACATAAAATCCTGAAAAAGAATGGTAAACGAGTAGACAATTCTCTACTATAAGCCCTATCGTTTTGTATAGGGGATACAGAAGAGCCACGCTTGTCTTCAGAAACAATGGAGACAGCGAAGCTTCCTTACGTTTCCCGTTTTCTAAAGGAATAGCGCAAGACTTAGACCGAATATTTCTTTGCTTCTGTGTAAGATAAAGAGGAAAACCTTCGGGCATAGTTTCGCTTTTTCGCTTTTACTAAACCCACTGTTAAAATTTGTACTCATGTCTCTCTGAGAATCACTAATGTTACTGGTATTCGAAGCATTTTTTGACTATCTTTGCTTTAAATGTTTTCCTGGTGTCAGTCCGATCTCGCAGTCTTGGCACCGTCTGTTAAATTATCTCTTTTCACCGCAAAACTACCTTTTGAATTTGAAAGCGCTAACACGTATATAACATAAGCTTCACGATTTTCTTTTGAATTTGCATAAATCTTCCGGATTTACGAAAAAAATATGCAGACGTACACCTCCTATATCTCTGCGTGCTAACCGGCTAAGACGGAACGGTGTGTATGACACATTAAAAAAATCCTGATAACTTAAGATATGTTTGCATAGAAGTAAAAAAAGTTTGCGGCTGCAAATAAAATAAGTTAGTAAAATCATGCAATGCATTGATTGTGATACGCTTTCCAAAATACCAGAAATCATTACTCAAGTTATAAGGATAATGGCTGTGGAATAAATCTCACTCCTGTGCCCTGACCTTTTACCCCATTTCGATGATATTAAACAGAATTGGTTCAGTATACCCCCGTAGCAACATACTAAAGTTTTGTCGCAATAGAAGCATTTTCTGTCAAGTTTTGAGGATAATGGATGTGGGATAAATCTCGCTTCATGCTCTGACCTTAGACCCCATTTTGATGTTATTAAACAGAACCTGTTCAGTACATCTCTGGAACAACATGATTAAGTTTTGTCGCAATCGAAGCCTTTTTACGTAAGCTATGACGCATTAGAGCGATGGAATGGATGCCGCTCCTATGTCCTGGTCTTTGACTCCATTTTGCCCATTTTCAATAGGGTTCCTTCCCAGATTGTCCCCTACCACATATTAAAATTTCATCGAAATCGAACCATTTTTACGCGAGTTATCGTGCGGACAGGTAGACAAACGGACAAAGCTGGAGCATATACGCTTCTTCAACCTGAGGTTGGAAAGCTTAAAAAACGGTCAGTCAGTCTGTGTGGCAGTAGGTCGCCTGCAAAACACAAATGACGGTAGAGATGGTATAAAGTTGAAGAAACGTTTGCACGCAAGTCAGTACTGATTCTGAAATTTGAATTTCAAACTTTTTCTTTTGTGAGAATCTCTTTGTAAACTGTGTGACTCAGTACTCTAAGCGCTGACATATGATCATTTGTCCGAGATGGATCAGGGTTCAAATTCCTGTGAGGAAGGGATGCCGTGTTTTGCTTCCGATACTGCCTCTCCCGCGATTCCGTGGTACCAGAGTTCATAGATTAGGAACGGTCTAATAATGCTTATAGCCCATCGAGTTGTTCACAGTGGTTGTTAAACCCCCAATCATTAAAAAAAGAAAGAAAATCTCATTACGAACCTTGTAACAGAGGCTATCAATAAATGGAAGAGCATTCGTTCTCCTGTTTTTCAGGCTGTATGCAAACTTTGTTTCATGTTGTTCTAACCGCTTGCATGTTTACTTAGGATTTTGGAGTGTGTGATTTGTTAGAGCATTTTTTTAAAGCAAATTGTTTATTATATAGTTTCGTTACAGTGAGAACTTCTCTGGGAGTGTTTTATGGCTTTATGTACCTTTGTCCAGGGACTCCTTGTGGTGAACTGATTGCCTATTCAGAGGTTTTACGCTTCTACACATCCTCGGTTTTTTACTGCAAGTGTGTTGAAATCTGCTTAAAAAGCCCTGGTATCATGCAAATATGCCGATTACAATCTGCAGTTCGAATTGTTTTCTGCCTTATTGGAAGATATTTCAGCTTAATTTTTATGGATATCTATTTTGAGAATCCAGGACAACGCTGCACCAAGAGCAGAGGTGACGTATGTTTAGGCACACCCGGGCAACTACAAACCCCACTGTTAATACGCATATAATGGGGTTTAATGAAATGCAAATGCCAAGTTATTTCTTTTGTATTAAGTCTGTTAGATATTTTTCAAAAGCTTAATATTTTAGTTTCAAATAATTAAAATCGAGTCATTCATTTCCTAAATTCAAAAGTTGTAGAATATTTAGATAAGTTTGTTTGAGAATGTATTCACTTTGGTGATTCTTTAATACTTCTCTGCTTTCAATTCTATTCCTTCCTTGCTTTTCAGATGAATTCCTTCACAGTAAGTGGATATGATCTAGTTATGCCCGCAGAATGTTCGCTTGGTTTGTATTAAATTAACACAAAACACAGATTTTCCATAAGAAAGTGTCAGAATCGACTCGCATTTCTGCCGTAACTATAGATTCGAATAACAGTACCCTTAAGTTAATATCTTTTCTACATATCCATGTTGACATCTCGAGAAATTTTGGAATAATGACTTCTGTTTTCGACACCGACCAATTTCGCCTGAAGCCAAAATTATCAACCTTATTTAGTCTTCATTCTCAGTTCAGAGGAAATAAATTATTCAATTGAAAGCACTCGAAAGTGCAGAGGAATGTGCTCTGCCTGGCGTGTACTTAATGACGTATAAGTAAATTAAGGAAGTCATTATATATTCCACGTGTCTGCTTCTCTAAATATTCCATCATGACACTGGATATATACCTTCGTTTTCTAGCATTAGCGGAATGTTTAAACTTGAGAAATGTTCAAGCGTTAAACACCTCTTCGCAGGGCAACACACGTGTTTCGAAAAGTAAACCTCTTGATAATGTTCTCCGGCAGTTGAGTAAATTCAATTAATTGGCACTGACCTCAGCGTTTTCTGACAGTTAATGGGCATACACGATGCTTAAATTAAGTCACTCTGTTAAAACAAACTTGTGGTCACACGTGTTCGGGACACAGGAGATATACTTTCACTTGTGGAGCTGATGCTGTCTTCAGACGGTGATATGAATTCCGCATATTAAATGTGACGTTCAGCGCCATTTTTGACCATTAAGCATACTGAGATTTCAAGTAAATTAGAACATTTCCCAACGGGTTACGGAATTCTAGCTGATGGTCGGAATTTTCGAGATACTGATACATAAAGAATTCCAAAAGGTACTAAATACTGGGCTAACTCCGTGCCCTCAAGTGGAATAAATTATTCTAAAATGAAATATGATAGATTGGCTTTGAAGGATTTGGCCGAAAACTTATTCAGTGCACTTGAATTTTATTAGCTGATTGCAATAAGGGAAACTTGGTAAACCGGATGACCTTACATGTTATCATTTAATCTCGCTACATAGAAATGCATCTGAATTTCCTAAAGAAGGGAAATTTCTTTCGAAATATTAAATTTTAGTATAGAACCTGCTTTATATTTGAATTCCATATGTTCCGTCATTTTAAGAAGACTAAAGTGATGGGAGCTGAAATTAACGAAGGTTTCTAAAAGATTAAATTAATTATTTTTCTTTCTTTTTGAAAGGTTTAACGACCATCATGAACAACTCTAAGTGAAATAAGAAGTTGTCCGTTCATGCTTTATGCTTGGGGGCAGCAGATGGCTTAGTGGTCAACGTTCACTGCCACTGAAGCGTCGCAGGATCGATCTCTGGCAAGTACGAACGCTCAGACCACTAAATATCCGCCGTGCGTCGGAATGGCACGTTAAGCCGTCGGAATGGCATGTTAAGCCGTCGGAATGGCATGTTAAGCCGTCGGACGGCAGGCATAGGCTCGCCCTTTTGTAAAAAAGGGTGTCTTCCTCCATTATTCTACTTCGCTTCCATGAGACTTTCTAGTCGGGCACTATAGCTCAAATATCTCAGGTTTCTACTTCTAACAGTTGTTTACGGCCTACAGTCAGACACTCCTTTCCTAAAATCCTCTACATAAACTCCTAATATATTTACATACGGTTAATGCTTCTAGGTATTAGACAGAGGCATCAGAAACGAGTACCAAATGCTTCATTCTGGGTTCGATCCCGGGCACAGCGGGGAAGAATTGTCACCAGCGCCTCAGACCACTCGGTGTAACTAATGTTTCCATAAAAAAAAGAAATAAGTATTGTCGGCCCAACGAATTATGTCTTATTTTTAAAATCGTATACATGAAACTATCTTTTTATTTTCTTGGGATATCATTTGCATATTATTAGTTAATGCAAAAAATTGTCAAGTTAGAAATGGTTGGAAAACTTGATGAATTAACTATTAGTTAATTAGCAGGCAACACAAATCTTGGCAATATTTCTGGGTCTTGAAAATTTTTAGTCACAGCTGTCTGCGACATGATACAGTTGTGACTAAAATTTTTCTTGTCTATAGATGAAGAGGATTCAATTCATATCATAAAAAAACTCCATTTTCTGCTAAACTACTGGTACTGATATTTTATTATTCAGTTTTCTAAATGTGTTAAAAATATTTTTAAGGAGGATGAAAGATCTTCACATAAATAGTGTTTTGTGTGCATGGCATAGTACTGTCTAAGAAATTTCGTTACAATTGGGTTGCTTTAACGTAAAACGTGATCTGTTGCAGATTTCTGGGTCTTGACAATGCTACGTAAATTTGGCCATTTGAAAAGAGATAAGTTTGTGTCCGATTTATCTTTTGCTTCTTAAGTGTGTTCTTTCATTTGAATACTTAACCACTGTGATACAAGAAAAACGTGATTGGCTGATATTTTGAGAAAGATGCCAGATTCATTTTATTAGCAACCATAATTTGCTGCTAGTTTCAGAGGATGACATATTCATCCTTTCAAAAGGGAAATCTCTTGTTGAACAGAGCTTCCTTGGAATTTTTACTTTCCAAAAGGTTTAGAGTTGACTCGATGGCTTCACTAAAGAAGCATAATGGAATTATCTTATTCATGCATATTTGACACTAGCCTGTTGTACCCGTTGTTGACGGGCTAGTGATGACCTTCTGAGGTATGACACTTGTAGTCTCATCTGCTGGACGACGGCGCAGCTACGCTTCAAAAGCTTTTGGGCGACCACTGCGACACTCTCGTAGTATTTTCCTTTTTAAAACAGATTAACGTTTTAAAACTTATTTAAAGAAAAAAAAAGACGGAAGAAAACGATGATAATAATAATAGTAAAAATAAATAAATAATTAAAAATATGTATATAAATATATATACTAGTGGTGTTGGATTTATAATAAACAAGAAACTGAAGGATAAAGTTGTAGAAGTTGAAAGTTCCTCTGACAGAGCTGCACGGCTTGTTATCCAACTCTCGAAAAGATACCAGGCTCAGATTATTCAAACTTATGCACCCACCACAAGTCATCCTGAAGAAGAAATTGAAGAATTTTATGAAGAAATTTGTCATCTAAATAATAAAGGTCAGCAGCACTTGAAAATAATTATGGGAGATTTCAATGCAAAAATAGGGCAACGGCAACAGAATGAAACTTCAGTAGGTAAATTCGGTCACGGCAACAGAAACCAGCGTGGAAATACTCTCGTTGAGTTTGCAGAGGCAGAAGGGTTTTTCATCTTGAACTCCTTCTTCAAGAAAAAGCCACACAGGAAATGGACATGGAGACATCCAAATGGGACGACAAGTGAAATTGACTTTATTATGTGTAACAAAAAATTCATCATAGAAGACTGCAGTGTGCTAAACAAATTCAACACAGGTAGTGACCATAGATTGGTGAGATGTAAGATGCACCTCAACACTAAACTTGAACGTGGCAAGCTCATAAGACAAACAAAATCTATTGACATAACCAACCTTAAAAAACACCATAATACCTTCAAGTTGGAACTGAAGAACAGGTTCTCTGCTTTAGAAGGCCTAACATCGGAAGAAGTGGACATCTCTGAAGTTAACAGAAAAGTAACCAAAGCTCTTATGGAAACAGCAACAAAATTAGCTGGGTCTAAGAACAAGTTGCATGTAAATAAATTATCAGGAAAAACGAAAATGTTGATGCAAAAAAGAAGAGAGATGAGGACAACTAAAGAAGATGTGACTTCCAAAGTGGAATATATAGAGCTATGCAAGACAGTAAGAAAAAGTATCACTGAAGACGTAAGAAAATTCAACTGTGAACTAGTGAGGAAAGCAATTGAAAACAACCAAAGCCTAAAGATAGCAAAGGGACATCTCAGTAAGGGAAGAAAACAGATTATGGCACTGAGAAAAGAAGATGGTTCTGTAACAAGAAATAGAGACGAAATTTTGACAAGAGTGAAAGATTTCTACTCCAAATTATATGAAAGGGATGATACATGCACTCCAGACATCATGAAAGATACCAGTACCAGAGTTCCTCCAGTCCTTCCAGCAGAAGTTGCACATGCAATCAAGAACATGAAGCGGGGAAAAGCTCCAGGAGAAGATGGAATTACTGTAGACATCATACAAGAAGCAAGTGGAGAAATCGAAACAGTACTCGCCCAAATTTTCACTCGATGCCTTAATGAAGGAAAGACTCCTGAGAATTGGAATATCGCTACAATGATCCTGCTACATAAGAAAGGTGACATTAAGGATCTCGGAAACTACAGACCTATCAGCCTCCTATCAGTAGTTTATAAAATCTTCACTAAAGTTCTTTCACACCGCTTGAAGGTAACACTGGACATGTCTCAACCGAGAGAACAAGCTGGATTCAGGAGTGGCTACAGCACAATAGATCATATCCATGTGCTGAGAGAACTAATTGAAAGGGCGAGGGAATATGAACTTCCATTGTGCATGGCTTTTATCGATTATGAAAAAGCCTTTGATTCGGTGAAACCATCAGCAGTTACAATGACTCTGAAAACCTGCGGTATTGAAGATGCATACATTAATATTATTAATAACATCTATGAAAATGCAAGTGCAAAGATTAGGCTGTTTGAAAATACAACACACATAAAAATTGGAAAGGGAGTGAGACAAGGTGACACCATATCTCCAAAGCTCTTTAATGCCACATTGGAGGGTGTTTTTCAGTCACTGAGCTGGAAAAACAAGGGGATAAAGATTAATGGAGATTATCTACCCACCTTCGTTTTACTGATGACATAATCATTTTTGCAACTAGCCCATCAGAGCTGCAGAGTATGATCCAGGAACTTGCTGACAAGAGTAAAGAAGTGGGATTAAAAATGAACTTTCAGAAGACAAAAGTGATGTTCAATGCTTTTACAAGAAAGGAAGATTTATCGATTGATGGAAAGAAGCTGGAGATAACAGACACGTACGTTTATCTTGGACAGCAGATATCAAATGAGGGTCACATTGGTGAAGAAATTAATCGGCGTACAAAACTTGCCTGGAGAGCTTTTGGAAGAAACAGCATAATTTTCAAGAGCAATATGCCATTATGTCTTAAAAGAAAAGTGTTTGATCAATGCATCCTTCCAGTGCTTACGTATGGTGCTGAGACGTGGACCTTAACTAAAAGAGACATACAAAGGCTGCAGACAACTCTAAGCAGCATGGAGAGGTGCATGCTTGGTGTAACCAGGAGAGATAAGAAGAGGAACTCGTGGATCCGAAAAATGACAAGAGTGGAAGACATCATGATCAGAGTTAAATCCCTGAAATGGCAATGGGCTGGACATACTGCCAGAAGGACAGACCATCGATGGACAGCCGAAATTTTAGATTGGATTCCAAGGGACAGGAAAAGACCCAGAAGAAGACCACATGGAAGATGGGTGGATGAAATTCGAAAGCATGCGGGAGTGACATGGAGGAGACTGGCACAAGACAGACCGTTGTGGAGGAAACTTGGGGAGACCTTCGTCCAGCAGTGGATTGATAATGGTTGACAATGATGATGATGATATATATATATATATATATATATATATATATATATATATATATATATATAAACCTAATTAACTAACTAGTCCTCACAGCTTTCATCATTCTCTTTTCTTACCTTTACCAAGTCTGTCTGCTATTAATCATTTCACCCCGCTTTTAAAAATCTTTAACTGATAGCTCTCTGTGTCTGGCGCTCTTTGGCCAAACCTGGCCCTTGCGCCACTAAAATCAACTAACTAACTAACTGAATTAATAACGGAGATTGAAAATCAACGTTCTATTTTCTTTTTTCTTCTCCGCCCTCAAGGTCATAATACAATTGGCCAACAACGCTTAACAAAAAACATGTGCCTTTCCGCTCTCTTTACCGCTTTCTTTACATGCAACCTGATCACACCCAACGGGAAGGCGTGAAGATAAGTAGCCATTTCTTTTTTAGAATTACGTTAAAACAACGTTTTATTTTCTAGCTCACAACGTCGTCACAGTATGATGACCTTCTGCCGTATGACACTTTCGAATTAATAACGCAGATTGAAAAATTACGTTCTATTTTCTTTTTTTCTTCTCCGCCCTGAAGGTCATAATACAATCGGCAAACAACGCTTACAAAAAAAGGCGTGATAAATGTATTTACGAATGAAAATAGTCGTAACGGAATTCTAAAAAAGAAACGTCTACTTTTTTGCACGCCTTAACGTTCGGTGTGATCAGGTTGATGTCAACAAAGCGGAAAGACACACTCAGATCGGGTAGAAACGCGTAATATTAAATAACTAGAAATCAATTTCAAATTAAAAAAAAATCGCTTCGAGGTGCACCAGAAGATGTCTACAGGTAATTTCATTACAATTTTCGTCGCTCTAGGTCGCCTAATTCTATGTGAAATCCGACCGACAGACGCTTTCTTTACCGTTTTCTTTACAAGGAACCTGATCACACGCAACGGGAAGGCGCGAAGATAAGTAGTTCACGATAAATTTGAGCCATTTCTGTTTTAGAATCTCGTTAAAATAACTCTCCATTTTCTAGCTCACAACGTCTTCACAGTATGATGACCTTCTGACGTATGACACTTTTGAATTAATAACGCAGATTGAAAAACAACGTTCTATTTTCTTTTTTCTTCTCCGCCCTCCAGGTAAACAACGCTTACAAAAAGGGGCGTAATAAATATATTTGCGAATGAGAATAGTCGTAACGGAATTCTAAAAAAGAAACATCTAAAATTCATGGTGAACTACTTTTTTGCACGCCTTAACGTTCGGTGTGATCAGGTTGATGTTAACAAAGCGGAAAGACACACTCAGATCGGGTAGAAACGCGTAACATTAAATAACTAAAAATCAATTTCAAATTTTAAAAACATCGCTTAGAGGTGCACCAGAAGATGTCTACAGGTACCTTCATAACACATTTCGTCGCTCTAGGTTGCCTAATTCTATGTGAAATCCGACCGACAGACACACGCAGTCTGTTTTATATATAGAGAGATAATATCAGCTGAGAGCGACAGAGACACTTCGGCGCTGTTAGCAATAGAAGATTTGTGGTAATTAGAAAACGAGTTCATTGTTAGTTACCCCGAGGCCTTTGACCGCGTCTGCGAATAAAAAAGAACTTTACAGAGAAAGAGGAAGAGAGAGAGAGATAGAGAGAGTCTGGTTGTTTATACGGATACAAGCGGTTACCCAGGGTGGCATAAACGCACCCTGGGTAACCGCTTGTATCATATATGCCCTGTGTTGTTCGCACCGTGAGTAATCGCTTTCTGTCTATGCCCTGTGTTGTTCATTGCCGGCGTGCAGCTGGACTGTGTCCTCCTCGACCCATTGGATTCGACATCATCCGATTGCCGCGCCGCTTTGACCCAAATGCCTGGCGATACAGCGACTTGACTAGCCACCTTTCCTCAGCCCAGTTATACGTCCACTCTCAAAGTAGCTCAACTGCTCGTTGTGCACAGATCCGACGTTGAGGCATCCTCACAGTCATTGGAGCTTAATGCAACCGCAATCCGCTGTCACAATTGTCCCTGCTTGCAAGCTTTGCTTCCCTCTTAGATACGCGGTTTGCATGCGCTGTGGGGCGCCGCTAATTAGTCATTGGACGTTATATTTTAACCACTTGCATATGTGACCTTGTGGTGCTTGCATGCGGAATTTCTTCAGGATCGAACAATATTCTTGGAATGCTTCGTTTTTCAGATGTTTTTCGGTCTGTACATTTCACAGAAAAATATTCACATCGTTAACTTTCTCAAAGCTGCGTAGTGATTACTAATTTTTCGGAATTCTCAAACACAGCTCGTAAAAGACACAATATCTTAGTCAGAAGATTAAGTGACGAATTAAGTTAACGAGCGGTAAACTTCTATGACGTTTCAAGCTCACCACCAGAGACATTGAGTGGAAGCACTGGCCAGTAACGACATAAGGTGAAAGGAACCGAGACAACCATGCAACACCCAGCAATGTATACCACAGTTTTTTTATGTTCTTTATCGACCACTATGAGCAACTCAAACGGCTACAAACAGTCTCTTGTCCGTGTCCCTGGTTCCTGGTAATGAAAGAGCCATGAGATAGTCACAGGACCTATGCACTGTCCCACCTCGAAAGAATAGTTAGAAGCATGTGCGTCAGACCCGTCACCTATCTAAACTGCATATCGCAGTACTTCCTGCGATTTTGGTTAGTGCTTAAGTAAATTTTCTTATGTGTTGGACTGAAACTGAGGCTTGATTAGATCCGTTGCACAAAAGGACCCTTTTGAACCCAAGAAGTGTTCTGAGAGTGCGGGGTAAACCCATTTGATTGTCGATTGGCCACTAAAACTTTTGACCAGAAAAGATTGATTCTTGGTAGATTCATCCGTTTAGCATTAAAATTGTGGACAAGAAGCTAAAGAAGACACAACTAGTTGATGTGATGGTTCTTCTTACAGAGAACACTAAATAACCACTGCAGGAGATAATCTCGAAACACGAGGAACAACGGGTGATAATTCAGAGAACCTAGAAACCACAGATCATAGGTCGAATCAGCTGCCATTTATACAACTGCAGTTTTGCTTAACCAACTTTTTAAACAGCCTCGACGAACTAGGGCTGCCACAACTTCTCACCCAATCTAAAATACGGTCGCTCTGCTGTCCTGCCGTATTATCCAAAAAATCCTGAATATTCAAGGCTGAGAGATGTATATTGTGCCTTTTTTCTCACTGGCCGATAAAATCGATAATGGCATTTATAAAAAATGGTGAAGAAGTGGAAAATGTTAATATCATTTCTTACGATTAAGCTTTGAAATGAAGGTTTTATTAAGAAAAATACTCCAAAAGGTGATTCTTCTTCCTTACAGACCGCCATGAGCAACTCAAGGGGCTATAAGCAATCGCCCGTCCCAAATTTGGGGCAAATGTCTTATGGGTTAGACAAAGCTAGGGCCACATCAGAAAAACGTATCTACCACCCATTCCTCATCCGGGACTCAAATTTGAGCCCAACTCGGACAAATTGTCAGAAAATAACCCCTCAGATTCATTCTGTTCTTTGTTATTTATAATAGCAATGCCACCAATGTCAGTAATACTGAACAAAACAAACTGTAGATACAAATATCTGATCAAGTTTTGAAATCGTTCATCTACTCTCCTGTTTTGAACTTTTCAGATAATGAAAACAAAACAATGTTGTTTAATATGCCTTTAATAACGTTTTCAGGTATATGATGATATTTGTTGCTACGACATTCTAATCCTATCTGTGTTCACAGCAAAGCAATGGCGATGTGTTTTGCAACTTTGGTGGTTTTGATGAAAGATTCGAAAGTTTATAATTAAGATAAAACAAGTGTCGACCATTTGAGTGATTTTTGATCTCTTTCAGTTCAGCTGTATTGCGGATTATGCGAATTAAAACGGTTCTGATTACCACTTCGCTTATAAAATTAGTAAAACCTAATAATCGGTCCAGTTTAAATCCTGTTGCTGCTTACTACGTTGTTTACAATGAACAAGATGGTGTTTGTTATTTTGGTTAGCACAATCCACGCTGTCACATTAAAATACGTTTTACAGCTACGTAACATTTATCGGAAAACTAGTACGAACCATTTTTTTAGGGCAAAATATATTAATCTATTATCCTATGGAGCTGTAGATAAAAAGAAGAAATAAATGTTGAAAAAGGAAACGTTGTTATCTTTACTGATGTTGCTAGCTAGATCTACCAAATTTAAGAATATCTATTTCATTTAATTTTTCACAGCTTTCTTCTTTTTGTGTTTAATGAGCACCAGGAGGAAATATAAGGGCTGTAAGCAGTCGCACATCTTCAATTTAGGGCCATTGGTTTCCAGCTTGCACGAACTTTGGAATTTTCTGTTTACATTTCGTCGAATTTGCTTATAGAATGCCCCTCGTGTGTTCATTTATCAGCCTTGTTAGTTGTACGCAAGGCTTCATAGCAAGTATTGTGCACGTTCTCCTGCTCTACTATAGACAAATCCTTAGCAAATAGACTTTTGTTATATCATCTTGCTGTGGTGCTTCCAGCGTAGTTATTACTACATTTTCACATGAGCTACAAGATTTTATGTTACATCTTTGCTGTGGGTCTCGCAGAGTATTTCTTATTACACATTCACACGTTTGTATATATTTACCTGTACTTGTTTTTTTTTCCGTTGATATACATACTTTAATTTTAATTTCTCCCGTGCGGGGTACTGCGTACCCCTCTCGGATGATCATTTATTGATGATCTGCTGTTTGTTACTATTTCTTTTTAAGATGGTAATGTCTGGCGTTATTTGGCCAAATATGGCCCTTGCGCTATTAAAATCCACCAACCAACCACTGGTTCCAGAGAAAGGAACCACCAATATAAGATAGGCACACCACCAGTACCGACTCGTGAGCCGTGGGTGGCTTGGTGGTTATCGTTCTTGACTACCGAAGGAAAGGACCCAGGTTCGATCTTATGTGGTGACTAATGTTAAACTTCATTGAATATCCGCCATGCCTTGGACGAGCACGTTAGGTCTCCGGTACTGGTCCATCGGTTATGATCCAACATCTTCTATATGATTAAGGACGTCTTTGTATCTTGCTTGCGTGTGACTTTGTTTTCGAGCATTCTAGCCCAGATATCCAAGCTTCCTCTTTCTAAAGGTTATTTAAGAATTGGGGTCAGGTGCACCATTCTTAAAATCCTCTTCTAAAAATGATCTAAGTACCGGCTCTGACAACTTGCCAGAAATCTAAGGTTCTCACCATTTGGTCACAGGGCTTCTTATATCTAGTCCGTTGATCTAGGGTGGCTGGGCATTGACTTTGCGTAGTACTAGGCTTTGCTTTGTATCCTAGGTAAAACATGGGCCTTACGATTCTCGAATATAGCTGGCCACCTTTCAGTGGCTCCAAATTAGAAGCTGGCTAGTTCACCTACTTTTTGGTGTTCATGGGAGACAGAAAAGGATATATTAATAATAAAGAAATGCACATAGCGTATTAAATTTGTTTATTTTTATGGCGTAATGAGCACAAAGATTTGCCAAGCTTTCGCACTCCACTGGAAGGCTTTTTTCAAGGCAATGGTAGACATAAAATTGCAGGGAATTGGAAGTCGTAAGAAGTAAAGATGGTTTTTGAAAATAACGTGAGTGACATCAAGAGAATATTACATGAAATTTTAGCACGTAACCACATGTCTCGTCTCGACGTGTTCCCGTCATTTAATAACGCATGCCAAACCATTGGTAGTATGGTAGAGATCTCAAAATTGCACGCTACTTCGCTTGTATACATTAAGCTGCAGGAAAAAAAAGCATAATGCAACAGACTATCGCATAACAGTAGTTTCTTTTCTACGCTCGATATCATTTTATTATTTAAGCACTGGTTGATTCGCCTTTTTATTCACATGTAACGCGACGGCGTTTTATTACAAAAAACATCACATGTTTTAAATCATTTCGTTCTGCTCTAATGGATCTGCTATAATGACAGTTCTTTCACTGGATGAGGAATCAAAGAGACAGAACACGCTATTTCAAATATATATACTACGATTTTTTGTTGGCAGAGTAATTCCAAATACATTCTTAAAGAAATTCAGTTTCAAATACGTGCTTAATGTATATAACCTCATTGGTAAATCTCTCGTGCGCTGAACGTATCTATTCATGAAAAGTGCATTAGTACCAGCTTCCAAAAGATGAAATGTGGATATTATGTAAAATTTAACGTGAAGAAACATTTAATGCGAATATCTCCCTTCATCTCCCCCCCCTAAAGAAAGTAACAATAAAATAAAGCATCTCACACTGATGTCTTTTTTTGTAGGTGGTAGTATTAAAGAATTCCCTTGTGTGCAGTTTTAAAATACAATCTGTTCAATATAGCGATCAAATTCAAATGAATATCTTGTTTCATTCCCTTCTCGAGACAGATTCCTCCCTTGAAAGTGGATGATATAGCTTAGTCTTTAATAAATTCTCGCCTTCAGATCTTTTCAAGAAATAGCTTACTTTGTAACAAATAAATAGGTCAAGAGATATACATTCTAATGCTGGGAATAAGATATAACTTCATACGTGACTCTCCTCCAAAGCTTAGTGTTACATTTGGAAACTTATAGTACCCAAATGTAACACTATGCTTTGGAGGAGAGTCACGAATGGATGTTTTGTTCTAAAAGTTGCGTGAGTAATTTTGTCAGTGGTTACGGGTTGATGTTTATTTATTGGTGAAAGCAAAAATTGTCATATACTAAAAAGAGCACTGACTTCGAAATAAAATAACTCTTTTGAAATAACAGAAACATCCGTACCTTTCCGAGAAAGTACTTTTACCAATAAATGAAAATGTTGACTTTATGCATATGGTATATTTGGATAATTGTGCACTCAAACACTTTCCATAGAAACTTCAGTTTAAAAAATAACCTAACACAAAAATCATTAAGTACGTAACATAAATATTTTGCAGTGATATTGAGCTTCATAGTTTTAAAAATTTTAAAGTATTTGAATTTGTAGTTTTTTTAATGCCGAAAGAAATCAAAGAAATCAGTTTTAAACCATAAAAGAAGAATTTACGTTTTATGGTTTAAAATGATTTATTTCCCGGAAAAAAGCCTCATTTATTTGTTTACTTATGATGAAATAGAAAATACACGAAGTGTTCTAATTGAATAGATGTAAGGCGAAGTGACATATTCATAGATTGTTTTGGTTCTGTTGGGATTTAGAGAAACAGGAACGTGTTTCCGCGGTGGAAAACGCGTGTTTGAAAGTGGTTTGTGTGTCTCTCTCTCTGACATTTCAAATTCATATATTTCTTGTATGTATAAGAAAATCATATATTTCATTTATCTTTATACACTGGTGTGCAAAAATTAAGGACGAAGAGGAGAAATTAGCATAACAGAGGAACGCGAAGGCAGTACGGAGCGAAAGACCACTCAGGAGATAGACTAGGGTCCGGTAAGGTAGGGCATGCGCATATAGGCAGCATGACGTAGGGAGGGAGGGGAGTGTCGGAAGGGTATAAAGCACATGGGCGGTGTACTCTCAGCAATGCGGTGAAAGCTATTACACGGTGTACATGGGTTTGAACGACGTCGAGTTGCTGCCATCGTGTGGTATGTCCAACAGGCAATCCAGTAGACGACATCTGGAGGACTTTACCCGAGGTCACGTAATTGGGAAGTTGGAAGAAGGTCGAAGTGTGACTAGTGTGGCCGAGGAGTCCGAGATCGCTCACAGGATCGTTTCTCGAGCTTAGGGAGCTTTTCAAATGACAGGAACAGCTGTCAGAGAGTTTAGCAGCCGCCGTCCACGGGCAACCACGGCGGCGAACGACCGGTATATTGTCCTATAGGCGAGAAGAAACAGACGGCAGACAGCGGGAGAAATCGCAAGGCACATGCAACAGACAACTGGACGTCCGTTATCGCGTTTTACAGTGGCCAGGAGGCTGCACAAAGGTAGTCTATTTGCACGACGACCAGTACGGTGTGTGCCATTAACCATAGCTCATCAGAGACGGCGGTTTCTGTGGTGCCAGGAACACAAGAATAGGACACATCAGCAATGGGGTCGAGTTCTCTTTACGGATGAGAGCCAATTTATTCTGACGAGCGATTCTGGACGATCTGGAGAGAGCAGGGAACACGCAATCACACCTCCAACATCATCGAAAGGGACCAGTTTGGAGGTGGTGGAGTTTTCGTTTGGGGCGGTATCATGCTTGGTAGCCGTACTGACTTCAACATCTTCCAAGGAGGTTAAGTCAATGATGTCCGCTATTGTACCGAGGTTCTCCTGTCTCACGTGCGTCTGTTTAGAGGTGCTGTGGGTCCTGAGTTCCTCTTCATGGACGGCAACGCTACACTTCATCGTACAGTGGCTGTCGCAGAGCTGTTGGAGAGTGAAGATATTCAACGCATGGATTGGCCAGCAAGGTCTCCAGACCTAAATCCAATCGAACGCGTGTTGGATCTTCACGGGAGACGCTTGGCAGCACGTCACCAGCCGCCAGCAACGATTCCGCAGCTGCGATTGGCGCTACAAGAGGAATGGGCCGCGATGCCTCAACAGCTCATTGACAACCTCGTCCTCAGCATGGACAGACGTTGTAAATCCTGCAACGCAGTCAGGGGTGATCATATCCCTTAATAAAGACTGGATATTTCTTGGCAGCCGCCTGTCACATGAACGTTTCTGTCTTCTGTCCAGTTGTGCTCGAAGCTACTTTTCCAATAAAGTGCCCTTGTATCCGTTGGATTCCTTGTTTGGACGGTTTTGCTCACTTGTCCCATATTCTTACATCTTGGGGATCTTACGGTATGATTTGGGTTGATGTGAATCACTTCTGCACGACGTTATATTCGAAAAACCGTCTCGTCCTTAAATTTTGCACGCCAGTGTATAATCAATCTTTTTAAAAAATAAAAAAGATCAGATGATAAATCATAAGTTTACACAGAATCCACGCTGCACTTCTTGATGATGAAATCATTGACGCGATTGGCTAATAAATATCACCCTATAACAAACTGTGGTATAAAAAAATTAACGAGATTTATCGGAGGAAAAGAGTTCCAGTCTGATGGAAAAAAATATTTAAATAAATGTAAATGAATAGGAACATTGAAACCCAAGCCATCGTGGAAATGTTTAAAATTGTGACATTAAAACTGGGTTATTTATAGAATAGTATAAATCATTTTAGGCTTTGGGACTTCGAGAGAAACTCGATGTCAGATTTTAAACGACAGCCATATATTTCTTGGCTTTAAGCTTCTTTTTGAATACTTTTGCTGATTCGATTTAGTTGTTATAACCGCTCCTGAATAATACTTTTCGTGGCACAAGCTTCTGTATAAGATAAATACCTATCTATCTAAAACTCTTTGCTGCCCAGCAAAAGAAAATGACAAAAATCGTGATAATTTATGTTTCCTCAAAATGTAATAGATGGAACTCTTAATACCAAAATTTAGTTGCCTTGAATTTTATTACACAATGAAATAACCACCGCAAATGTTATTTAAATTGGATAGAACACTATTCTCAGTTCAACTGGGATTCAATTAGAGCAATACTTCCTGTTTTAGAAAAAGAGAAGTCAGACTTTTTCCTTTGTTCTTCGGTTGTCGATTACGCAGGAAAACACCTCTATCGCAACAATAAACTATCTGAAAATGGTATATCATTCTTTGAATGTTCAAATATTATCCCGGTTATATAATAGTTCCGCTATTTTGTTGGATATTTCTATTTTTACTTTCATGAATCAGCGAGGTAGTTCCTTTAATGAAAGTACAGGAGTTAAATTGGCTTCATAATCCGGCACAAGTTGTGAGAGGAATGAAACTAATGGGATGTTTCTGTTGGCTACTGCATAATACAGTGCTTCATCTGGCCACTTCTGCAGAGTAAATTTGCTCCTGCATAGCATCTGTGTAGTGCTGGGCAGATAATTCTCTTGATTCTGTCATTTGCGCCTAAAGGAAGGGAAATCCCGTGAACCTGATGCAAAAGTTCAGCGTTTTCCCCTCTTTCCACTTTACATTAACATAAAGAATTACAGCCGTTACAACAAAAATATCAGAAATAAAAAAATGAAATAAAAGAGGAAAGTAAAAAAGAACAATTTGATTGGGAAACCAAGTAATTTAATTTTTCATAATCCTTGTCAAAATTTTAATGAACTCTTTAAGCATTACATGTTTATATGGCAATTTTAATCCATTTCCCCGGGACTGGAAATTTCTGGTTTTCAGAGTTTTCGTCTAACAGGAATACAAATACCTACTTCATTAAGGATTGCATTGTTTCTTTATCCATATTATCTCGTCAACGCAAATTTCACTTTAAGGTAGACAAACATTTATTCATTGGGATCGATTGCTTGTTTCGTCGACTGACAAAACGAAATTTTAATGACATGACTCAAAATACCCTTTCCCTTCTCAGACAATTTTTTCTCTTGCCGTGTGGTTTGATATCCTACTCTAAGGACTGATAATAATAAAATGTTTTTTTTTTTTAAATTCCGAATAGATACGAGGGTTGTACCAAAAATAATGCTGAAGTGGGCATAACGTTTTTTATCAACTGACAGAGGTCGTTCATGTTGCACATGTTGGTAGAGTAACTCTTTCTCTATAGAAAGGTACTACTCAACATAGACGTCACAAGCGATGCATTTGCGCCATCGTTGAACCTAACTCCCGAATTCTCTTTGAAAAAATTCAAGTATAGACGTTGTACCCACTTCTTTACAGCCATTTTAACCTCGTCTGCGTCATCAAACTGTTATCACCGGAGACTGTCCATCATTGGACCGAACAGGTGGAAGTCGGAGGGCGCTAGATGTGAGCTGTACGGTGGATGGGGATCACCGACCAACCTAATTTGCTGATCGCCTTATTTGTTGCCAAAGATGTGTGTGATCTCGCATGGTCATGGTGAATGTGGAACCTTTTCAAATTATTATTCGGTCTATCTCTTCTTATGGCTTCTCAATGCGCCGCTCACTGGCCATGGTATGACTATATTCAAGGAAATAAAGGAGAATGACAACCCTGTCACCCCCAAAAAACAGTCACCATGCCTTTCTGTGCTGATCTCTGGCTCTTAAACTTCTTAGGCCGTGGTGAAGAGGTATGACGCCATTCCATGGATTGATTCTTCGTTTCCGGATCGTAAAGATACGCCCATGTTTTATCCCCTGTCACCAGATCAGAACAAAAACGTGTCTTCATTGGCTTCAAACGCTTCCAGCAGATCAGATAAGACTCCTACCCTTCTCTCCTTCTAATCGGGTGTCAAATGCCGACGTTCCCACTTTGCACACACTTTCCGATATCTTAATTATTCCACCATCTTCTGTCTGACATTGTGACCACAGTCCAGTTGTGCAACAAGTTCACGGATTGTGACTCGTCCCTCCGCGCGAATCAATTCATCCACTCTCTGACGAATCGTGTCAGTGGTCGCAGATGATGGTGTCTCACTACGTGATTTCTCTTAAATGCTAGTTTCCTCTTCTTTAAACTTCTTCATCCATCTGTGCACATTGCTCGTGTCAATAGTGTCATCTCCGTAAACATTCTGTAGCCTTCTGTAGATGTCGAACAGCCTACACTCTTCCTTTGTCAAAAACTCAATGATAGTACGTTGCTTCTGCTTGGAATCCATTATCTACCTGCAATGAAGAAGGGCTGCTATAAAGAAAGAGCTGCTCTACCAACGTGTGCAATTTGAATTACCTATGCCAGTTATTGAAAAAGATATGCACATATTAGTATTACTTTCGGTACAACCCTCGTAATTTAATTATGCTTCAAGATTTAAGTTTACGTGTAAGTAATGCAGAATTTTTTAATAATCTTTCTTACTACTACTAACTAGTGTTGGTCCGCTCGTGAACGATTCGTTCATAAGGAATGCTTTTTCACCGTGAACATTCGTTCTCATGACAATGAATGATCATTAAGTCCTCCATTACTGCAACGCACGCAAAAGCCCCAGCGAGTTTAACTTTCTTTCGACTGCGCATGAGTTCAAAAAGGAATTCTCACTAAGAATAGTAACGTCGAGAATGAATAATAGTTATTTAAGTGAGCAATAAGCTGTTAGCTAGTAAATAACGGTGAAACGAAAAAATGGGCAAGATATATCAATGCAATTTGTTTTGATGGTGGGCCCGAATCGCTCCAATGCATTCATCGTGAAAGATGAATTACAAAGAAATTGCGTTCTTTGCAGAAGTTTTCGAAACATAGCTGTGACTAATATTTCAATTCACCAGTAATGCGATACTCGCTGAAATAGCAGCGCGTTAAATTTTCTTCCTACTGCATGGTGTCAGAAACGAATTTTAAAAAACAATAGTAATGTCGGGAATTAATAAGTGTCACTTGTTATGTGAACGAGGAATCAGCAGTCAGCTAGGAATATGGAGAAACGTAATACATGTATGCACTTCATTTGAACGGTGTGCCCGAATCTTTTAATTGATTCATCGTGAACTGTCAATGACGTAAAAAGCTCGCACTCTTTTTGGCAGTTGGCCAAAAAGAGCGACACGGGATCTTGGAACGAAAACATATCTCAGTGAGTGTTGTTACAACCTGAAAACTGCATCATTCCTGAATGACTCTTTTGCGTGAATAACGAATGTTGGATGAAATTTCGAGAAGGCATGATTTATACTATCGGTAATACTTACCGAAAGCAGAATACTTGAATATTTTGCATATCCAGTGATTCGATTCTGTTTGGTGGCACTTCAGCACGGGACTTGACGTTTTTACAAATCCCATGTTCTTGATACGTTTCTCAAGAGAAACCTTTGAACTACACAGTGTGGCAAATAATTTTTAAGACTGGGTCTGTAAAATGAAATAGAAACAAGAAATTATAATTGTTTTGGTTTGTTATTAAAAATAAGTCCCTCCGGCTTCACTACACTTGTTACAGCGATTTAATAATGATTCGAATGCCTGTTCCAGTTCACTTTGCGGAACTGCCTCCAAAGCATGCGTCGAAGCTGTTTGTATGGTCGACATATCATCAAAATAACACCCTTTTAACGTCATTTTAAGTTTAGGGAATAAAGAAAAGCCGCAGGGTGCTAAATCAGGCGACTATGGTTGATGATTCAACACACAGACGTTATTTTTCGTCAAAAATCTACGAACAAGAAGTGAGGTGTGACTGGGTGCATTATCGTGCAACAAACACCAACTATTTTCATCCCGATATTCTGGAAGAATGCGACGAGTTCTGCCCATCAAACGCCTCAAAACATTTAAAAAAATTCACCAGTAATTGTTTGTCCACTTGGAACACATTTTTTGGGGATAAAAGCCTTACTAACGAAGAATGTAGTGAGCATTGTTTTCATTTTCGATGGAACTTTTCTTGTTGTTGTTTTTTGGCTTGTGGTGAGTTTTCTGATTTCCATTCCGCACTTTGTCGCTTTGTTTTAGGATCATATTAAAAACACCATATTTCATCACCTGTAACAATCGATTTTAAGAAGTTTGGACCATTTTCAGTGGCTGAAATGATGTCTCTGCAATGTGCACTTCTCCTTGATTTTTGTTCATTGGTTAACGTGTGTGGAACAAATTTAGCACAGACTTTTGCTTTGCCCAAATTTTCATGCAGGATGGTTCGAATCGTTTCTTTGTTGATATTTAAATTTTTAGTGACGCACGTCGATTGTTTGCCACGAAGTTACGCACTTTTTCAATAATCTCAGGTGTCCTAGATGAACTTGGTCTTCCGATATGCTTATCATCTTCTAGCGTGTCTCTTCCATCCGAAAAACGTTTGTGCCACAGGAAAGCATTTGATCTACTTAAACAAAACACACCGTAAACTTGTTTCATCATTTGGTACGTTTCCGAGGCACTTTTACCAAGTTCTGCGTTAAATTTAATAACAGCTCTCTGTTCCATCTTAATAATTCAACATGAAAAATTTTTTACTTCTCTATTGAACGGCCGTTTCGTTTGAGTTACTTTACCAACTGCGTAGTACTTTTGGCAGAAAGCAAGCAGATGGTCACGGTTTATAACGCATTCGTGATTACACTGGTGGCGCCACCGTAGGCTCAAATCTAGTGCCAGTCTTAAATATTCTTTGACGCACTGTGCATTTCACATATGATGTGCAATTTAAATTATGATCCTCGGTGCCGAATCTTTAGTTTAAGTCTATGAAACCTGTGCAGTAGCGTGAGCTCAGAAATCGTTTTGCAGGCTTTATCTGTTGCTTACTTTTTTTCAAGTAATCCATTTATCAATGACCTCGATGTTACGAATGCTTACTGCAAGACTGAGAATTCTATCCCATTTTCTTACATTTTTAACAAAATTGGAGAGCAATACTTAATTGGTAAAATTTTCTCCCGAGCGGAAGTTCTTTGAACGACATCTTTCGCAGTCGAAAACCTATTCCACTTCTGTTCTGTTTGAACAGAAGTGATTTTGGTTGAAGCTGCAAGTGAAGTGATTGATGAATTCAAACCATAATTTGATCAGAAGAAATATGAAGAGCGTTAAAAAATTACTTTAACAATCTGAAAAACTTGCTGTACCATGGGATAAGGCCTAAGAATCTTTTCTTGGATATACAGCCAATCATAACAAGTAACATTGCCATCGCTGTGAAACGAAGCTTTTAGCAACGTAGCTTAGGGTGCAAGGCCCAAATGCTCTAACAACGGAGCTTAGGATTAAAGGCCGATATACTCTGACAACGTAACTTAAGATCTGGCCTCTGTCAATTCTAGCAACAGAGCTTAAAATATGACGCCATTCCTATTCAGCAACGCAACCTGGAATATAAGTTAAATACCGTATTCCCCTGGCGTCAAGGACGTTTGGACGTCAAGGACGCACCCCAACTTTAAAAAGAAAAAATTCGAGAAAAAAGAATAAACATCAAAACCAGGTCTCAGCATTTTCATAAAGATCAAGAGCAATACAAATTTTACCTCTACATATAAGGAAAAACATTTCAGTCATCCATATCCTCAAATCCAGAAAATTCACTGGTGTTATCTATTACACTGGCACCATTGGCATAATCAGGGTCATCAATACTGTCCGAAGTGTCACTATCTTCAAACATAACGTTATCTCTTGTGGCATCTAACGCATTACTGTTGCCACATTTTTTAAAAGTTTTACTACTATTTCTGTCTTCACAGCATTCCATGATTTTAGGATTCACTCACACACCCATAGACGTAACTGGGGCGGGGCAGACGGGGAGGCTGCCCCGGGTGCAGTACAAGAGAAGGCACAAAAAAAAACCCTGGCAAAAACCACTACTTGGAACCTGATAAAAACTGGAACTGAAAATGTTTCAGATTCTAGTACACTTAAAATTCGAATTTCTTATTAAAATGTCTGAGAGATGCTTGTAGTTCACATTTAGAAATGAAGGAAGGTCTCTATATTCGGTTCAACTAAAAAAACCCCGAGGCCTTTGTCGACAACAATGGGGCCTGCGATTTTTTTTTAATTTGATCGATACTGACGTTTCTTTAGTTGGTATAAGGATGCGGTTTTTCCTTAGTAGGATGGATAATAGCGTGGGCCAAAAAAAACTTTTTATAATTTGCATATTGCCTAGTGCGGAAAGGTTGCCGTTTGGGTCAACAAAAATAAAAAAATAACGTTTTCTTGAAACCGATCAATATCTTACGTCTCCGCACGGCACTCTAATTTCGCGTTTTCCCGACCGCATTGGGACGTAAGCAAAAACAGATGGAATTATTTTGTAATTGAAATCAAGTAACCCCTTGTGCGGAAAAGTGTTTCAGTGTTCCCAATAAACGTTGAAAAAAGTTTTGAAGTTGATCAATATGCTATATCTCCGCACTACACGGGAAGTTCACCATTTTCTTCCCACATTTGGCTCGTAGGCTTAGGCTTGGTAGAGGCATCCTGGCATGTAAAGCATCGGAAAATTCTGTAGGAAATTGCACTGTTCTGAGTGCACCATGCGTGTGCATGTGTAGTACACACAGTTTGTTTTGCAATGTGTAGCGTGCTTCTAGTGTCACATATGGAATTAACCCAGAACTCACCGCGAGGAGATGGCTACACTTCCATTTCCGCCCGCCCTTCCTCCAGCTCAGAATTTTATTTCTACGTGGTATATCTTGTTCGGCAATCCGCTTTACTCAAAAAATGAGGCATGAATTACCGTGATGCAATTGTTGTTCTTATGAACGAATCTCTAGCTTCAAATCGACACACTGAGGCAGCTGCTTTGGCCACCAGTTTCACGCAACGTTCCACAGCTTGCGTGTGGCAGAGAAACTTAGTTATTTCTTCGCCAGCTGCGGCAGAAGTTGTGATTAGTCGATCCAGATCTTCGTCTGAGATGTGTTTTGTCAGAGGTAGTTCGGTAAGATGCGTGTTAGTCCAATCGATCATCTCATAATATTCATTAGCATGCAAATTTAATTGCGGCACTTCCAATTCTCTTATGACATCATTCATTTGTTGTTGTCTAGCTTTGTTTATTCTTCTCCATCCAAGAGCTCAAAACGTGGGTGCGTTCGTTCGCAATCATACATAGCAACATATTCTCTGGGAGACTGAAGAGAGTTGTAGGTCCTACAACTCGTTCATGAGAGATTGGGGCAGCTCTCGACGGCTGTGAAAATCTTCCAGTAGTTGTCTTTGCAGCTATTCATATAGAATGGACGGAGCATACGAAAGAATTGCAGGATACACGTGTAATGAGTACCGACCAGCAGTAGTTACTGGAAATTTGTTGAGTCGTGTCACAGGGAGATTGTGATGTCAGCATTTCTAGAAGAAATCCATGACCACTCTCACATTCGTAGTGGCTGACGACAGCTAACAGAGTCATGCGCCTCTATGTCGCCACTCAAAACCCATCGCAAACTTTTATCTGTGTTACAAACTACATAATGAAGGCATATGTCATTGTCTGGTTTTCCATGAAGAAGCCTTCGTGCAGAGCAGGGGCCAAATACATTTGGAAATTGATCAACTAATCGCGCTTCATGGATTTGAAGTGCAAAGTACTCATTGATGCAGTGATCAAGAGAAACGCGTTCGCCGCAGCTGGCAAAGAAATAACCAAGATTTCCTAGCACACGCAAGCCGTGGAACGTTGCTTGAACCTGGTGACCGAAGCAGCTGCCTCAGTGTGTGGATTTGAAGCTAGAGATTCGTTCATAAGAGCAAAAATTGCATCACAGCAATTAATGCCACATTTTTCGAGTAAAGCGGATTACCGAACAAGATATACCACGTAGAAATAAAATTATGAGCTAAAGGGAGGGCGGGCGGAACCCGAAGTGTAGCCACCTCCTCGTGGTGAGTTCTGGGTTGTTTCCATGTGTGACATTGAAAGCACGCTACACATTGCAAAACAAACTGAGTGTACTACACATGCACACGCATGGTGCACTCAGAACAGTGCAATTTCCTACAGATTTTTCCAGCGCCCTACATGCCAGGATTCTTCTACCAAGCGTAGTCCTATAAGCCACATATGGGAAGAAAATAGTGAACGTCGCGTGCAGGGCGGAGACATAGAATATTGATCAACTTAAAAACATTTTTTGCACTGTTATTGAGAACACTGAAGGTCACTTTTCCGCGCAAGGGGTTACTCGATTTCAATTACAAAATAATTCCATCTGTTTTTGCTTACGGCCCAATGCGGTCGGAAAAACACAAAATTGGTGGGCTGTGCGGAGACGTAAGATATTAGTCGATTTCAAAAAAATGTCTTTTGTTATTCTTTTTAACCTAAATGGCAACTTTTCCGCACTAAGCGATATGCAAATAGAAAAAGAATTTTTTTCGGCCCACCCTAATGGATAAGATGAGACTGTCTTTCACTTGATGAAGATTCTCTGAAGGCTATTCGATAATTACTTGTGAGCCACGGAAATTCGATCCGTTAGATGGGGTACAGAAGGTCCGGTCTCCGAAGCAGTTCCGAAGGTTGTTTTTACACACACACAGATGGAGGCGCAAATTTTGTAGTTTGCCCCCGGCGCAGAAATCCATAGTTATGCCTCTAAGCACACCAATGCAATCGTTGTCCTTTTAGAAACTACCTGTTAGGGTTAATTCGTGATCTGTGGGCAGCATCCACTGATTCCACTTTTCTTTCATAAATGCGTTAAAAGGCATGTTGATGGATATGTCCAGCGGTTGTAATTGGCTTGTTAAACCACCAGGGATCACTGCCATTTCCGCCTTCAGTCTCTGCACTCTTTCTTTCGTAGTGTTTGTTTTGTGGGCAGAAAACTGGTCCCACACAAGCAGGGATGGTATTTCAAGGACGCCAACGAGACGCCACCGAGACCGCCTGACCAGGCTTCATACAACCATAGCTTTACACCCTCTTCATCCCTCATTTCTTTCAGTGGGCGTGAACAAAAATTCCACGCGAAACCTTCCTTTGCGGTTAACATAGGCTTACGAATAACTTAACCTTTGGCCTCCAGGACGCACGGTAAATTTTCGAAACTTATATCAGGAAAAAAGTAACGTCCACGACCCTAGGAAATACGGTAGTCCCTAGCAACTTACCGTAAGATATGACCCAAAAAGTCCTACGAAAAATGTCTAACTTGATATTAACCTGTCATATGAAGCAACGTATTTAATATATGTGCTTTAAGAGAAATAACAGGAAACACGGGGCAATGAGATCGTGCATTAACAAAAGATTTAAGAAAAATTAACTTAATAAGATATGTACATGAGTCAGAAACACTCTTATAGGAAGTCTTAAAAAAGGGTATGATATATACTGAGATATAAGTTTATTAGATACACCTACAAAGTAGCGTGTTGCACAACGAGCATTCGCAGAGGCGTGGAACATATCGTATGATGGTAACGTCGTGCAGAAATATTTACAGTAATTATGCAAAAATGGATGAGTCTGACATTTTCTGCAAATTGGACGGCGGCACACACTCTCAGCAGCCAGTGCTCCTCTGAGTTATGCTAGATTGGATTTAAATTCAGGGTATCTACAGGCCGCTGAAGCACAAAAATGAAATTCATGTTCCTGCTCCTGAAACTATTACGGAACGAAGCCGAAGGAGCTTTGCCACCCTGTGACGCAGTGGTCTAAACGCTGGCTTCTGACCATTCTTCCGATATCGGTCCGTGTTCGAATCCCGGTGAGGCATGGATATTGCGTTTGTCTTGCTGATAGCGCTCTTGTTTCCCTGTAACCAGTGACCCAATGTTAGGGAAGGGCGACTGTCTATTGCCCATCGAGACCACTTTTGTCTATAATGATGTTCAGATACACCGTGGCGTTCTGGTGTTGTTCAATGGGTATCACGGGGACTCTAATCCGTGCCAGGGAAACTTTGCACAGATCAGCACTGCACTGCGACCAGTCTGCCCTATCGACATTACCAGGATAGCTTGTGAAACATTTAGGTCCTGACATCCGCATGAGGCAGAACGAAACTGGATTTTTCCTTCCAGTACTCAACGGTCAAATGTCAACACCTCCAGCGACGACTAGGGACACACCTTTGTGTTCTGAGCTGAGACCATCGTCTCTCAACATGGTCGTGAGCTGTTGTAGCCATTCGCGACATGGTCCAAAATATGTGCTTTCGAAGATAGGACTTTGCACACCAATGTCAAATTCTACACTGGTTTTCCGGGTTGTGACCCGTTTTGCCGCCTAGTCTTTAGTCTTCTTTGACCCCGGTTTTCTTGACCACAGCTGATTTCGTCCTAAGGATCACTGGTTGGTGGTTAGAAGTTTTCTGCGTGTTTCACCATTTACCATATATATTTGTTACGGTTATACGCGTTGCAAAGCTCAGGATGGCGGCCATTTCAGGTATTTTCGAACTGACACTCATCGCTTCAACTATCAGGCCATATTCAAAGGTGCTCATATCTTTCTGGTAATTACGATTCTCAATTGAACCTTAACAACTGATGTTGGACGAGTTGATCTATCTGGTTTATCCCGTGCATTCCACTCGTGTGACGTCTTAGGAGTTGGAATGAGAAATTTATCTGGCTAGAGCAGGTGTTTCTAATCAACTGAAATGTCAGTGTTTATGGCGAAATTCCAGCTCCAAAATCAGTTTGATGCAGAAGAAAGATTCAGCCACATTTACAATCATTTGATATAAGATATTTATGAAGCATTTGCGAGAACACATAGTAAACACGGAGTAACTTTCTCGACTTTTTAGACGGCTGGAATGAATTAACTCGGAGTTATCAAAATCGGCTTAAATCAGCTTGAACTAATATATTCGCTGTCTTTGAAGTAGTCCGCGCGTGTCTGGTACGGATGGACATAACGTTGTTTTCCCCTTACATTTATTATTCATTTAGGAGAATTATTTATATTAATCCTTTCTGATCTCGATATCCTCATGATGCGGAAGGGGATGAAACTGTGGTAAAAGTGATATAACAATGGTGACGATTCTGAGAAAGAAGAGAGCAGATATTTGATCTACTTGTTTCCACCCAGTCAGCAGGAGTAGTCCTCCTCCATCACGCCTCGTGCCATGGAACAGAGAATAAAGACTAGAAGGGAGTGCTTATTACCAATGATGGGTTTATGGCCGGTACGGGTGAGATAAGAGAGGGAATGTAATTGCTCTGCTGTAACTTTTGTATAACCCGGCCGCTATATGAACATTTCCGTTTGTGGATCGCACAAAGTTATAGGCACCATTGGGTACAGGTACATAGGGCGCTTAAAGATTTAAAAACCTAATAAGAAAACAGCATGAATAATAAGAAATCAACATAAATTAAAGAAAAAACGAATCCTTTAATCGGTCACGCATCTGCATTGACTAAAACAACTGTACACAGAAAATTCCATTTTGAAATCCTAGTATCTATAATATTTCAGCTAAAGACGGCGATAAAACGCAATACACCGTGCGTCAGAAAATTTAATTCTGAAATAAATTAAAATGGTTTAAGGAAACCTCATTAAAAAAACTATTTCTCAGATACCAGGTTATACTATGCAACATTGTGGGCCTCCCCCTTGGCGTATTGGTTCAAGCGATGGCTTCTGATCTTTCGTCTGAGATGGATCCGGGTTCGAATCCCGGTGAGGCATGGATGTTGTGTTTGTCTTTCGGCACTGGCTCTCTCCCTTCCCTGAAGTTAGGTGCCCTACATTAGGGACGGGAGGCTACTTATAGACGATTGAGTTGCTCACGGTGGTCGTTAAACCTTCAATAAAAAAATAGTGGGAGGGGCCATAAAATATGCAATTTAGTAGGAGGGACCACGAAACTCACTCTAAAATAAACGATGTGCCATGTAGGACTAATAATGCAGAAAAAGGTATTTTTGCAACCGCCACTTGGGAAAATTCAAGCAGTGATTTACTGCTCGAATACTGACGAACAGAATATCAAATAAGTTTGAAGGACGTATGTTTTTTTTTCGTTAGTATGGGGAAATAGTGTGATTGAAATTTTAATGAAATGTTTTGAATTAATTGAAAAGATTGTTACAAGAGGAATATGAGTAATTAAAATATTTCCCGGTGGCCCATTAACTCACACAAAAGTAAAATGCGAAATTTCCCTACCTCAAATTTTTCCATTTTTTGACAAACGGAAATGCACTATTTCATGCGTCACTGTTCTTTCTATGTTATTAAATCTTCTGTTATATCCGCAGTGCATCAGAATGCGGCCTTTCTGTTTGAAGAATTTGTGAATAATAGAACGTTCGAATATCCGAGTCAAGAAGTGCGTAAAAATCTCTAAAACACTGATTTAAAATTTTCTTTGTGAAACCCACGTTCGTGTAAATAACATGTTTTAGCAACGATCCCTCAGAAAGAGATGAAAACAATGGTTTGTGAAACAATATTTTCTGCTTTTATAGAAGAAAAAATAACTCGAACAGGAAATTTTACTGAGTACCATTACTGCCCATATATACTGAATTTGTACTGTGACGTGAAGGTTTTGAACTGGGAAAAGCCATGAACCATATGAGAAAATTTTGCAGATAATTCAATTGCCACATATAATCTCTTTTCTGCTTCCATGGAAACAATGCATATTTGCATCTACAGGATTTCAAATTTTGTTCGCTACAAAACAGAAGGAAAACTCAAGGCTTCTCCAGAGTAATGGATGCATTGTTTAAACTGTTATGGCGCAAAGTGCTTTCCTTTAATAATGGGAGTTTATGCGTTTCAAAGTACTAAGATTTTCAGAGCACTGGGGCCAATCCATTTTAAGTTCTTTTGAGCTAAGAACAATTTATGACTTTCACGGTTATTTCGAATGACGACAAAAGGGTAATCCAGATAAGATCCGACTGTGTGCACGACACAGCAAAAGAATAATGACACTCTAACAAAAAAATAATTTCTGACTTTTTTCCATTATTCGAAATCTGCTGATCGTTAAGAATACTTTAGGGAAACATTTTTCACTTTACATGTGACAGAGTATCGATTTCAAACAAAACTACCAATAAAAAAATGGGATGCGGTTGGTTGCAGAGATGGTCTTATTTCCTTAGTGGCCCTCCTGGGAAATGTAAAAGTCACGTCATATTTTAATTAATACATTTCCTTGTTTTATTCCCTTTCTAATTTCTTTTATTTTATCCGGTGTTAATGTCGTAGATTTTTACTTAAGTCTTCTTTTAATGCTCTTACTTCAGCTATCTAGTGGATGTTGCATTCCCTTGATGCTTGCAAAGCAACAATTGCCTTTCTAAGACGAAACGCTCGATAAGAATATAAAAACAAAATGCATACTAATAATCTCGCTGCAAGAAAGCTCTTCTTTAACAGGTCACACCTTTTTGAGCAAGTTAATCAATTTAACAAAAGTTTATTAAAATAAACAAGGCGATGCGTGTTGTTAAAGAACTTATGTTCACACGAATTACCACTTAAAAACGTGGAAAGTCAGGATCTTGTTTATTTGAAATTCTTACGTCCACTTTGAAGATAAAACTGGAAATTATATTGAAAACATAACAACTCCTGAGGGATGATAAGGTACTTCGGACATATTACGAACTACGTATGTCATGGTACTCGGTCAACACGGCTTCATATGAAGTTTATTTTTCATTTTGCTTCGAGTTTAAATGACCACTGTGAGCGAGGGCTATAAACTGTCGCACGTCCCTAATTTAGGAATACTGGATAAAGAGAAGGGAAAGAAATAATGTCATAGGAAAGATACACGATCAATCCCTTATCCCAGGTTTGAACCCAGGCCGATTTTTGGAAGAATGGTTAAAATACAGTGCTTTAGACGAGTATTTCCCAACCGCAGGTCCGCCAGATACGATGGAATTTATTCATTTTTCTTTTGAATCGAAATGTACTCAAAGTAAGAGGAAATCTAGGTCTAAATGTTTTTGAACACCTGCTATGGAAAATTAAAGGAAGTTCGGATCGCTAATCTCTTCACAGAAGATATGAACTCCTGCAGGCTAACTCACCAAAAAAGGAAAGCTTTGTTGATCTTCCTTCTGATGCCAATCTGGTATCGATATTCAGGTACAAATCTCTCATTTAGTTTCGAGTTATGATGGAGAAAGAATATCCAAATCTCAGCGGCAAAGCTCTAAAATTATTGGTAACTTTTTCGACCACGTATTTATTGCGGGACAACCTTTTCAGTCGTTTCAGCAATCAAAACAAAGTGCTGGAACGTAATGGACATTAATGCTGCACTGCGCATTGTAGAAACGACGCTAAAACCACGGCTTTAGATGATTATCGCGAAACAGCAGACACAGACGTCGCATTGACCGCAGAAAAAGGGATATTAACGGTAAGGAGACCATTGTGGCATATTGCTTATGGATTGCACTTATTAATCATTAAAGAATATCAACAGATTAAATTATATTAGTAGGTGATATGGAATACCCCTTATATAAAAATATGGATTGTACGCAGTGATAATTATAATATAGAATTAAATGTTCGAAAATAGCCTAAAGGTTTTTGTTTCGGCATCGCCAGTCCATGAAAGTTTCTCCAACGTTTTGCCAGTCCGCGAACGCAAAAAAGGTTGGGAACCACTACTTTAGACAACTCGAACCTGGGAAGTATTTCATTTTTTTTCTGAAATTTATTTCCCGGTTGTGATATACCGAGATTAGGAAGTATCAGCTAAATGTCATTATCCTTCCATGTGTCCAGTGGTCAGAGGCTAGGAGTAAATTCTAATAATCCGAGTTGGGTAGAGGTGTGAGTCAATTACGAGGTTTGGTTGAGGTGCTCATCTTCCGTATTTTTGAGACTCTGCCTTCAATGGAATCATACACACAAAATCGGCACCCGCCACAGTGGCCGACTCTTCTGAGACGAGACTGTCTTCAAGTACCAATGAGGCCTGTCTTCAAGTCCCAGATATCTCCAAGTAGTAATGAGGCCTGTTTCCAAGTTCCAATTTTTTTATGGATTTCTTGTGTTCAAGCCCTGGGACTTGACGACAGGCATCAGCAAGTCCCAGGACTTGAAGATAGACAGCACATCCAAGGGGATTCAAGTTCCAGAACCTGTCTGCCTTCAAGTCCTGGGACTTGATGACAGGCAACCCATAAACAAATAACAAAAAAACACAGAATTCAAAGAAAAAACAAACCTCGAAAAAAAATGAAGAAAAAAATTGAAAAACCAACCCCGAAATAAAAAAAAAACAAGAAAAAACAGAATTTAGAATGAAGGAAAACAAACCCCGAAACAAAAAATGAAGAAAACACAGAATTCCGAACGGGTGAATCTTTATATCTATAGATACTGGTAGGATCATTAAACGCAGTAAAAAAAATAGACAGACTTTCCTTTCCATAGAAGCTGATGTTGAAGTCAACCTCCCAAACAAAATAAATTGAAGCAGAGGCCCTTTATACCCATAGATACGTACGATATCGTTAAACCCGAAACAAACAAAATAAATAAACAAGGATGTGGGATGCCTTATATCCATAGACACATATGGGGTCTTAAACCCTTAAGCAAACAAAAAGTTTAGGGACTACGACGTTTTATATATATAGGTACGCATGGGGATTGTTCCATCCCAAAACAAACAAAAAATATTGTCGGGCGATCCTGTGTGCACAAAAGTACTCCTATGGTTGTTAAAGCCCGAAAAAACAACAACAAAGTAAACCAAGGATATGTGATGCCTTATATCCATAGACACACATTAGGTCCTAAAACCGAGATGCAAACAAAAATAAATTAGGGACTCTGACCTTTTGTGTCTGTACGTACGCATGTGGATGTTCTTCCCCGAAACAAAAGTATATATATTGTCGGGCGATTTTTTATGTACATAGATGTCCATGGAGCTGTTAAATTCAGAAATATACCAAATTAGGAAGAGCTGACCATTTTTATCCATAGATATTCATGCAAGTCATTAAACCGAACCTCCTCTAAAAATGATATTTTACAATACCAACTTGCTCATTTGGAATTCTATGGAACGTGGTTAATTTTAAATTAGTACGAAAGGTACTTTACCCCCATTTTCGTTTGTTTGGGGGCTTTATCGACTACCGTGAGGAACTCATTTTGCTATAAGTAGCCACCCATCCCTAACTCGAGGCTAAGGAAACGGGCAAGCTGTCAACTTTCGTGCCTGTCACAGAAAAATTTCAGGATCGACCACAGCAGGAAGGAACGCTCGAACTCCTAAATATCAGCCATTGGTCAGATGGGCACGTTAAGCCGACGTACCCCGGGTACTGGCCCTCCGGTTATAAATAAGGGCGTCTTTCTCTTCCTTTATACATGTACCAGGCTTCCGTGTGACTTTCTTGTCGGACACTCTAGCCCAAATCACCTAGCTTCCTATTTCTAAGGGTTGTGTAAGACCTGGGGTTTAGACACTCCCTTACTAGAATCCCCTAACTTGAGGCTACTTGTTCTAGTGTACGGGAAGTGTCAGTGTCGTAAGGCAAAAACACAATCCGTGCCTCAGTCGGGACTCCAACCCAGACACGTAGCGGTCTAATGGTCAAAAAACAGAGCTTAGACCACTGTATCGTTGGGGCGGAGCTACCCAAATTTAAAATTACATCTAGAATTGAACAGAAACCAAACAGTTGTAGGTTAGATAAATGTACATAATTTAAATGTTTCTTATTTCAGCCAGATATGACGATTACAGGAAGTATCATTCCATGTGCAGGCTGGTTCACCTGTAAAATAGTTTTAACATGTGAAATATGAGAATGAAAACAAATGGCCAAATTCTTTCGTAGGGTATACGAAAAGAAATTTCAAATACTCCAATCCCGATTCTTCGAGGAATAAGATTGCACTGTGGGAATTCGTTCTTACAGATAAAATGTTCCTAAGAATAAAAACAAAGCATGGTAATACAAAATATATACAGTTTTTCCACAGATGGGATGTATAAGTACAAGGATCGCGTGTAAGTGTACAACGCGAAACGCAAGACGAATTCGAAAAACTGAAAAACCAGGAAAAAAGTGTTTGAACCTCAGGTGTGAGAAATAAAAAACAAACGTTTGAAACTCAGGTGTGAGACATAAAGAAAATCATTTAAACTTAGGTCTGTGAAATAAACAAATTGTCTGAACCTCAGGTTTGAGAAATAAGAAAAATAGTTTGAACCTCAGGTTTGAGAATTAAAAAAAGAGCATGTGAACCTCAGGTTCGAGAAGTAAAAAAAGCGTTTGAACCTCAGGTCTGAGAAATAAAAAAAGCGTTTGAACCTCAGGTGTGAGAAATAAAAAAAATGTGTTTGAACCTCAGGTGTGAGAAATAGAAAAAAACAAGGTTTCAACCTAAGGTGTGAGAAATAGAAAAAAACAAGGTTTCAACCTAAGGTGTGAGAAATAAAGAAGTTCCTTTGATCCTCAGGTCTGTGAAATAAAAACAAATGTGAACCTCAGGTCTGAGACTTATGCTGGAGCAAAATACAATGATATATGCTGATGGTTGGTTGGTTGGTTGGTTGATTTTTATGGCACAAGGGCCATGGTTGGCCAAAGAGCGCCAGAAACAAGACAAACAAATAGTATTAAAAGTGTGGTAAAAAGCTTAAAATCTGACTGATCATGTAAAACTGAAAAATGAGAACGATGGAAGGGCTAAAAAAGATAATGGAACAAACAGTATTAAAAACATGATACAATGATTAAAATCCAGCTGATGCAGTAAAACTGAGAAATGAGGATGATGATAAGGCTAAAATCTAGATACGTTTAAAATAGTCAATTTCTTTAAAAAATGACAATACGGCAACAGAGTCACAGTGGTCATTGAGGAGCCGCTGCAGTGTAGCGGCGTCCTCGGTCAACAAATGAGAATGAAAGAAATGAAAACGTACATCACGAAAACGAACACAGGTACACAGAAGATGAGTGACAGTGAGTCGGCAGTTGCACGTCTCACACATCGGCGCAGTGTCGCCACACAGCAAAAAGCGGTGAGTGAAACGACAATGCCCAATGCGGAGACGCGCAAGCACCACTTCCTCCCTACGGTTCCGACGATATGTGGATTTCCAAATTTCAAGATTAGGTTTGATACGATGCAGTTTATTTTCCACCTGTTGGTCCCACAGACCTTGCCACGTTCGCTTGATATGGTCGCGAACCAGAAAGCGGAAATCCCGATGAAACAGTGGCAAGGGTGTGACGACCAAAGAGGAAGCAGATCGAGCAGCCGCATCAGCACACTCGTTACCCGAGATTCCAACATGCCCGGGAATCCAACAAAATTGTATCTGGACACCGGCCTCGAGCAAGGAACGAAGAAGCCTTCGTACGGAAAGAAGAAAGAGGTGGTCACAGCAGTCCAACGATGACAGTGACTGTACAACACTCAAAGAATCAGTGTACACCGCAGCCCGTTGATGAGAGCCCGACTGAACATGAAGCAATGCAAGATACACAGCATGCATCTCCGCCGAAAACACCGTGGCCTCAGCTGGGATCCGCGCTACTGACACGTCATCTACACAGACAGCCGCGGATCCAACAATTCCATGCATCTTGGAGCCATCAGTGAAAATGGGGGTGTAGTCAAAATTGAGGTCACGGTGCTCAGCGAAGAGCTGCTGGTACACTGACGCAGGGGTTGAGGATTTATCGAAAGATGTAAAGGTGGTATCAACCATGACACCAAGTGGGTGCCATGGCGGGTCCCCAAAGCCCCTGGTCTCTCCAACAAGTGACAAGTCGAGCCCTACATCACGGGCTACGGCCGCCATACGAAGACCGAAGGTTGAAACGCACGAGGGCCGGTTCCCGAATAAACGAGCATGCTGGGGATGAAAAACTGCATCGTATAAAGGATGGTCTGGAAGAGATCTAAGTTTCAGGTAGAATTGAATAGACAGCTGCAGACGGCGTAATTCAAGCGATGGTTCGTTCGCGTCAGCGTAAAGGCTGGGAATCGGAGATGTTCGAAATGCTCCCGAACAAAGACGCAGTGCTTGATGGTGAATAGTGTCCAAAGGCCGGAGAACGGAAGGACGCGCAGAGCCATACACGATACAACCATAATCCAGTTTCGACCGTATTAAGCAATGGTAAATGCGAATCAAAGACATCCTGTCTGCGCCCCATGAGACTCTCGAAAGGATCTTAAGAATAGATAGAGCCCGCAGACAGGAAATCTTGAACCACCGAACGTGCGCCCGGAATGTAAGCGCACGGTCGACGGTCAGTCCAAGGAACTTGGTGTCCGGCAAAACTGGTATGGCTGCACGGTCTAAAAACAGCTCTGGGTCAGGATGGAGGCCGCGCCTCCGGCAGAAATGGACACACGCTGTCTTCTCGGGAGAAAGAACGAAACCATTGCTATTCGCCGTTTTAAAGATCTGATTAATTGCAGACTGCAACTGCCTTTCAATAAAATGCATGCTTGATGACGAGCAGAAAATGTGCAAGTCATCAACATAGACAGTAGCCGAAACCGCAGGAGGAAGATTTGTGAGGAGACAATTAATGCGAAGGATGAACAATGTGACAGATAAAATGCAACCTTGAGGAACACCTTGTTCTTGACGGAATGTTGCCGATAGCGTCGTACCCAGGCGCACCTGGAACACGCGATTGCGAAGAAAATTTAAAATAAATGTCGGAAGATTTCCTCGCAATCCGCATGCGTGGAGGTCACGGATAATACCATGCCGCCACGCTCGATCATAAGCTTTTTCAATATCAAAAAATACAGAAACCAGGTGCTGCCTACGCACGAACGCCTCGCGCACAGATGTCTCAAGGTGCAGGAGATGATCGTGAGGTGAACGATGACGGCGAAATCCGCTTTGTGATGGTGAAAGAACCTGATGATATTCTAAAAATGAATTAACCGGGAGTTAACCATGCGTTCAAGAACTTTACACAGACAGCTAGTGAGAGCAATTGGACGATAACTAGAGGGAGACTTGGGATCCTTGCCAGGTTTGGGAAAAGGCAGAACAAAAGCTTTTCGCCAAGACTCCGGGAAACTGTGCTCCGATTAAATACGATTGTAAAGGATTAAGAGATTCTCGAGAGACGACTGCGAGAGATGACGGAGCATGTCATAATGGATGCCATCGGGACCGACCGATGTAGCGCCGGACCGATGCAGAGCCACCCTGAGTTCAACCATGCTGAAGGGGAGTTATATCCGGCGTCGAGAAAAGGCGCAAAGGAGATTCTCTGGCGTTCCGCAGTGGATTTAATCCTCAGAAAGGAGGAAGGATACGCCAGGTCACTCGACACGGAGGCAAACGCCTCCCCCAAACAATCAGCAATCTCCCCGACTCCAGCATATGTGCAGCCGTTACTCTCGAGAATGGAGATCTGGTGAGAGCTGTAGTTACCCCGGATCTTACGAATCTTGTCCCACACACTTTTCGAACTGGCACGTGAAGTGATAGATGAAACATACTGGATCCAAGACTCCCTCTTACTACGTCGACGCACCAACCGAGCATAGGATTTTGCTCGTTTGAATGTAACGAGATTAGCATCGGTTGGATAACGCCGAAACGTAGACCAGGCCTTATGTTGAGCTCTCCTAGCCGCTGCGCATTTAGGGGTCCACCAAGGTTTCGGACTTCTGGAGAGTGTCGTAGATGTTTTTGGTATAGAAAGATGAGCTGCCTGAAGAATACAATTTGTGACTTCAAGAACCGCTGCGTCGATTGACTCTTGGGTCACCATTGCAGAAAATATCAAAGCTGACGGTGTGAAGACCTCCCATCTCGCACGCTCCATCCTCCAACGAGGAGGGCGGGAGGCAGAAGATGGCATGTTCGCATGATGCGAGAGGACAATTGGAAAGTGGTCACTCCAGTGGAGGTCGTTACACACCGCCCACGACCAGTCAGCAATAATTGATGGCGATCCCAAGGTCAAATCGATCGCACTGAAGGATCGTGTCGGTTCATGGAAGTACGTGTCAGCACCGGTGTTAAAAAGGCACAAAGAGGACGAGGACAGAAGAGACTCTATGCGACGACCTCTCGTGCTGATGCTGACACTACCCCACAAATGATGATGGGCATTGAAGTCACCTAGTATTAGAAAGGGTGAAGGCAGCTGATCAACCAATCTCTCCAGTACCGAGACGCTCACTTTCTCGTCCGGCGGCAGATAGACACTGCAGACAGTAAGAGGTACAGGCATAGAAATACGAACCGCCACGGCCTGCACAGTTGTTGAAACCGCGACGGAAAATACCGGAACCCTGTGAGGGACGAGAATAGCGACTCCCCCACAAGCTATATTTCCAGACGAGTTATCTGTCCGAAATGCACTGTAGCCTCGAACTGAAAGCAGGTCCGATGGTTTAAGCTTCGTCTCCTGTAGACAAAGGCACACCGGAGAGTAAAATGAAAGCAGATGTTTCACTTCATCAAAGTTCGTCCGAAAACCTAGACAGTTCCACTGAATGATTGAAGCCATGGTTATAAGTGAAATGAAAATGAAAATGATCAAACAAAGTCCGGCTCCATCGCCTCTGCTGGGGTTCCCCCAGATCTGGAGGCGTGTGACCAGGGGCTAAGATGGGAGCATGTTTTGTCCCAAGTGTCTTACCGGGTGGCGCACGACGTTGAGTCGTTTCCTGAGATTTTGGAGGAGAAGAAATGCTTTTCTTATCCTGGGCTTTGGTCTTTTTGTTAGAAGAAGTGGACTGAGTTCCCTTGTTGGTGGTGGGATGAGTCTGCTTCGGCGAAGTGGTGGGTGGCGCTTTCAGACCCCTAGCTCGAGACTGGAGTGCCTCCAGTCCGGCTGCGATGATGTCGTTAACATTGAATGGACATTTAAGGGGGATCTCAATGTCGGTCTGAGTGGCAACCGTAGATTTGGCAACCACCACTGAAGCGTATGATCGCCGATCAGATGCGTGCACACCGGGGATTGCTCCTGCACGACTGCTGAGAATGGCCATAAGACTGGCACCTAAAACATCTCAACGGGTTAGGGATGTATGGGCGTACTTCTAGGTGGAGATACCCTGCCTTGATGGATGTAGGCAGGGAAGGGCTATCAAACGTTAAAATGATGTTCCGGGATGGGACGTACTGCCCATTCCGCCTGAATAGAATACGCCGCACACCCGTAACGTGTTGACTCCTCAGTTCTTCAAGTAATTCTTCCTCAGCACACTCAACGAGGTCCTGAGAGGAGACAACACCTCGAGATGAATTTAGGTATCCATGAGGTGTTATTTTTACCGGAGTCTCAAGCAGCGTGGTGGTGTTAGGAAGTGTAGAGCTGTAGGCCACAGTGGACATTTCTACAAGAAGATCTCCAGATTGGAGCTTCTTTACGCTCTTAGGAGAGCTTGCAATGGATTGAAGAGCTTTATTTATCCAAAATGGACTTTTGGCACTCAAAGGCTTTGAAGGGTCCAATGAGTGCACAAAAAAGAATCGAGCATTTGAACAATCAGGGACATGTTTTTTTGCAGAAGGGGATGACCCTTCCTCCATACCTCTTTTGCATTTTGGTTCTTGGGAAATTTTATTTTCATCCATGAAAAAATTTAATAATTCGTCCGCCGACTTCCCCACCCACAATCGAGCCCAACGAGGGAGAGCCGGAGGTCCGCAAGCCCAAGTGGACGCAGGACACGACTCTAGGGATAGCAAGCGGATATAGCAAGTTGATAGGGCAGACATGCGCTCGGCGAGCACCCAGACTTTCCCATGCCTAGGGAACACCCCTTTGGCATGCCCACCCTATCCCCAGACTCACCCTGTCGTACGAGACGACAAGCCGTTAGAGGTCTGGGCTCCACTCGGCCACAGACCTCATTGACTAGGAGTGGGTTAGTTCCCAGCCGCCCGTTTAGGGTGAAGCAGGGGGCAAAGAGGAGTGTTGGCAACTGGCGACAACAACACCCAGACCTCCAGAAACCTCAGCCTCCAGCATCCCCTTTTCCACCTTACGGGTCACCGCACACGGCAAACGTGCAGGCAGGTCTAGCTAACCAGCTCGGAAAAACAAAGAAAGAAACATGAAATGGAGAAGACAGGAAAGAAAACGAGAAACTAAAATCCTGGGCTGGCGCATAATCACAACCTCAGCAACCTACAACTGAGGCGGGTTCATGTATAGTGAAAAAACATAAAAAAAGTGAAATTCATCACATATAGTTCATGTTGGCTCGGGCCGTGGGGACGCCATCCCCCATCAGCTGGATGAACAGCTGTCCCTTCGGTTATATAATCGTTAAAGACGAAATGAAATGCTGATCCGTCACAAGGTCAGCTCGGCCCGTGGGGGCGCCGCTCCCCAAATAACTGGAAAACCAGTTATCCCCGTGCGGGGATATATGCTGATGACACAGTCCTGTTGGCAGAGAGCAAAAGTGAGTTGCAGAGTATGTTTGCCCAGATGTATGAAGTTTGAGAATTAAGAAAAAAAAAAAGCCTTTGAACCTCAGCTCTGAGAAAAAAAAAAAAAAAACGTCTGAACCTCAGGTGTGATAAATAAAAAAATTGAACCTCAGGTCTGAGAAATAAGAAAATCGTTTGAACTTCAGGTTTAAAAAAATTTAAAAAAGCGTTTGAACCTCACATCTGAGAAATAAAGAAAAAGCGTTTGAACCTCAGGTCTGAGAAATAAAAAAAAGCGCTTGAACCTCAGGTCTGAGAAATCCATACAGCTTTCACTAAGAAGCGGTGTATTGCTTGAATAGATGTCGGTAAAATCATCACAATGGAAAGCACAAAGTTGTTCAACGGGTATAACAACAGACGTATGTCTAAAATATTGAAGCTGAGCAAAAAGTAAATGCTGCAATGATTGTATTTTGTTCCAGCATAATAAATGCTTCACATATGATTTACAAAATAAAAAGTGCATACATCCACTATTTGCTACATATTCCAAAAAACCTTTAGGAAGTTCTTGCCAAGTGATATTGGCTTGTCTTCCCTTCCACACAATTCTTCAATAGCAACATTCATCTGTGGTAAGCGATGCCCACTCAGGCGATCTTTCAAGAGTACGCACACACTTATCGTCTGAACCATTTCCTCAATTCTTGGTAAGCTGATTTCCTTTTACGAGCTATTTCAACATTTTTGGTCTGCCGGACACGGTATTCCTAATATGCACACATTTTGGCCACCATTCACCAATACATTGATGTGGAAATACACATTTCCCGTGCATTTCAATAAATTGTTGATAGATACTACCCGGCAATACGTCATCTGCTCACAAAAGAAGAATTTCACTCCGGACCTCCTAGCAAGACCACGTTTTACCTAACCAGTCGTTTCAAACTGCCACAAGTATCTAAAAAGAGTGTAAACGCCTACAGCCTGTGAAATGTTGCGTTACGATTTGTATTCACGGCTTTTGCAATTCTTATAGATGTGTTAGTGGAATGATCAGTGTTATAACCTTACTTTTTGATCAAATGACATGAAGAGCTGGGTATCGTTAATCACAACTAAATCTCGAACACATATTCAGAGCTGTCCTGTTATTAATATACGGTATACTATATATATAAATATCATCATCATTATCATCATTTTCACCCATTATCAATCCACTGCAGGATGAAGGTCTCCCCAAGTTTCTTCCACAACGGTGTGTCTTGTGCCAGTCTCCTCCATGTTACTCCCGCATACTTTCGAATTTCATGCACCTATCTCCCATGTGGTCTTCTTCTGGGCCTTTCCTGTATGTGCCTTAGAATTCAGTCTAAAATTTCATTGAAGGTCTGTCCTTCTGGCAATATGTTCCTCTTCTTATCTCCCTTGGTTAAACGAAGCATGCACCTCCCCATGCCTCTTTGAGTTGTCGGCAGTTTTTGTATGTCTCTTTCAGTTAAGGTCCACGTCTCTGCACCATACGTAAGCAATGGAAGGATGCATTGATCAAACACTTTTCTTTTAAGACATAATGGCATACTGCTCTTGAAAATTATACTGTTTCTTCCAAAAGCTCCCCAGGAAAGTTTTGTACGCCGATTAATTTCTTCATCAATGTGACCCTCATTTGATATCTGCTGTCCAAGATAAATGTAGGTATTGGTTATTTCTAGCTGTTCCCCATCAATCGATAAATCTTTATTTGTTGTAAAAAAATTGTACATCACTTTTGTCTTCTGAAAGTTCATTTTGAATCCCACTTCTTTACTCTTGTCAGCAAGTTCCTGGATCATACCCTGCAGCTCTGATGGGGTAGTTGCAAAAATGACTACGTCAGCAGCAAAACGAAGGTAAGTGAAATAATCTCCATTAATCCTTATCCCTTTGTTTTCCCAATTCAGTGATTGAAAGGCATTTTCCAAAGTGGCATCAGAGAGTTTGGGAGATATCGTGTCGCTTTGTCTCACTCCCTTCTACAATTTCTATGGGTTCTGTGTTCTCAAATAGCCGATACTTTGCACTTGCGTTTTCATAGATGCTATAAATAATATTAATGTATGCATCTTCAACACCGCAGGATTTCAAAGCCATTGTAACAGCTGATGGTTTTACCGAATCAAAGGCCTTTCATAATAGATAAAAGCCATGCATAACAGAAGTTCATATTCCCTCGTTCTTTCAATTAGTTCTCTCAGTACGTGGATATGATCTATATTGCTGTAGCCACTCCTGAGTTCCGCTTAAAGAACTTTAGTGAAAGTTTTATAAACCCTGATAGGAGGCTGATAAGTCTGCAGTTCCTGAGATCCTCAATGTCACCTTTTTTATGGAGCAAGACCATTGTACCATTGTTCCAATCTTCAGGAATCTTCCCTTCATTAAGGCACCGAGTGAAAACTTGGGCTAGTATTGTTTTAATTTCTCAACTTGCTGCTTGTATGATGTCTACGGTAATTACATCTTCTACTGGAGCTTTCCCCCTTTTCATATTCTTGATTGCACGTGCAACCTTTGCTGGGAGGACTTTAAGAACTCTGGTACTGGTACCTTTCTTAATGTCTGGAATGTATGCATCATGTCTTTCGTATACGTAGCTTTGTGTAGAAATCTTTCACTCTTGTCAAACTTTTGCCTCTATTTCTTGTTACAGAACCATCTTCTTTTCTCAGAGCCATAATCTGTTTTCTTCCCTTACTCAGATGTCCCTTTGCTCTCTTCAGGCTTTGGTTGTTTTCAATTGCTTTTCTCACTAGTTCACAGTTTAATTTACGTCTTCAGTGATACTTATTCGTACTGTCTTGCATAGCTCTATGTATTCAACTTTGGAAGTCACATCTCCTTTAGTTGTTCTCATCTCCCTGCTTTTGTGCATCAGAATTTTCGTTTTTCTCTGATAATTTGTTTACCTGCAACATGTTCTTAGTACCAGCTATTTTTGTTGCTGTTTCCATGAGAGCCTTGGTTGATTTTCTGTTAATTTCAGAGATGTCCACTTCTTCTGACGTTAGGACTTCTAGAGCAGAGAATCTGTTCCTCAGTTTCAATTTGAAGGTATTATGGTGTTTTCTTAAGGTTGGTCATGTAAATAAACCTTGTTTGTTTTATGAGCATGCCACGTTTCAGTTTAGCATTGAAGTGCATCTTACATCTTACAATTCTATGGTCACTACATGTGTTAAACTTGTTCAGCACACTGCAGTCTCCCACGACAAATTTCTTGTTACATATAATAAAATCAATTTCATTTGTCTATCCATTGGGATGCCTCCATGCCCACTTGCTTTGCGGCTTTTTCTTGAAAAATGAGTTCATGATGAGAAACCCTCCTCCTCTGCAAATTCTACAAGAGTATTTCCATGATTGTTTCTGTTATCGTGACCGAATTTACCTACTGAAGTTTCGTTCTGTTGCCGTGGCCGTATTTTCACATTGAAATCTCCCATAATGATCTTCAAGTGCTGCTTACCTTTATTATTTAGATGACGAATTCCCTCATAAAATTCTTCAATTTCTTTTTCTGGATGACTTGTGGTGGGTGCATAAGTTTGAATCTTCTGAGCCTTGTATCTTCTCGAGAGTTGGATAACGAGTCGTGCAGCTCTGTCAGAGGAACTTTCAACTTCTACAACTTTATTCTTCAGTTTCTTGTTTATTATAAATCCAACACCACTAGTCTTGCCAGTATTTGTCCCACGATAGTAGAAGAGATGTCCACTTTTCAGTTCAACGATATCTCCTTTTCTTCTTACCTAACTTAGCCCGGTGATGTCCCTTTGTAATTCCTCTTCCAATTCAAACAGCCTTGAATCAGAAAATAGAGAGCGTCCATTGTAAGTAGCCAAAGTCAGCATCAGATGGCAGCCTAGTCTGGTACTCCGGTGATTCTTAGCACCCTCTGCCTTCATGTCACACTTTCCGCCGCCTTGGCCAGGTACATTCCAGCTGCCGGAGACAGAGGGCCAAGATTTAGGTTGTGGAGTCATTATGGGGGGGGGCATTACTCGCCACGCTGGCCAAGTGGGTTGGTGAGTGTTGGATAGTATTTCCGCTAATCCAGATGGTATAGTTATACCGCTATTGGTGGTCGTCAGAGCCCATTTAGTGGGAACAGGATGCGCCACGTGAAGGCGGTGTGGTACAGCTGCAAACGGTATAAAAACAAGACTGCAGCTGACCGCGATCATATCGCACTGTGAGGTTGAGTGAAAATGTTTCGGCGGGAGAGAACTGATTTTGAGAAAGGAAAGATTATTGGGTGTTATATTAGTGGGTTGTCCATATGAGAAACCGAGAGGCGTTTAAACATACCGAAGTCAACTGTTCGGGATGCACTGAATAAGTGGAAGACACATGGTGTGCCTGAAGAAGCAAAACATAGCGGCAGACCAAAGAAAATCAGTGATAGAGGACGTCGAAGTCTCAGGAGAGTCGTTACAGCTAATCGACGGAGACCTAAGTGTTCAGGTGAGTAAAAATACTGAAACCTCTGTATGTACACGTGTCATTCGCAGATAACTTCATTCAATGGGTTGCTGTAGTCGTGCGGACGCTCATAAGCCTTTCATCTCCGCTCGGAAAGCCACTCGTTGTTAAGCATGGTATAAAAACATTTATCGTGGATAGTAGATCGTTGGAAACGGGTCTATAACGAAGTAAATTTCTCCGTCATTTCTGTCCACGCCAATATTCGAACCCGGATCCCCTCATTCCGGAATAAGTCACTCCACCAATTGAGCTACGCGGATTTTTCTTCTGACTACTATCTGCCTTTATGTCATGTGCGTCCTGCTGGCAGGTACGTCACATCTCCCCCCCCGAAAGAGGGCCAGGGGCATGGCCCACGGGTCAGCCGTGACAATGAATCGTTGCAGGCAGCCATCCACTGTAGAACGTGCACTTGAGAACTTCCAGTCAATTATTTTTTCTCGAAGCGCTGAAGAAGGGATTCTCAGATTTTTCCTCTCTCGCGGTGTGGAAAGAACATCACACCAATGCAAGATTTTGAACGGTCGGGTCATCCGGATATTTCGGGCGCCATTATAACGAAGTAAATTTCTCCGTCATTTCTGTCCACGCCAGGATTCGAACCCAGATCCCCTCATTCCGGAATAAGTCACTCTACCAATTGAGCTACGCGGAAGTTTCTTCTGACTACTATCTGCCTTTATGTCATGTGCGTCCTGCTGGCAGGTACGTCACAGGTCCTATGAACAGATGAATCCAGGTACGCGATCCATCAGTCTTATGGCCCTGTGTGGGTATGGCAGCAGCCGAGGGAATGCTATTTACCACAGTGTGTTGGTCCTACGGTCGAGTCTGGAGCTGGCAGTGTACTCGTATCAGGGTGGTTTTCGTGGTATGGTCCCGGCCCATTGGTTATCTTGGATAAACCTGTTAACCAGCACGTCTACCTCGATATTCTGGACAATTATGCCCTACCAATTCTGTGAAAAAACTATGGAACCGAGCTTTGTTGGTAGCAGCAGATAATGCACCGAGCCATAAAGCAAGAACTGTTATGGCGTGGTTAGACGATAAGTGCGTATCGTGTGCGACCTGGCCAACACAGAGACCAGATCTTTATCACATACAGCACCTATGGCATGAATTAGAGCGCCGCATGAGAAGTTTGGAACCAAGGCCTACTCTTAAGCAATAGTTAGCGGCAGCATTATGTACTGAATGGAAGCGCATACATATCGCTGTGTTACAAAACCTTGTCCAAAGCATGTCTCGAAGGGTCAGGGCATGCATTAAGGCCAAAGGGGGACCGACACTGAACTGATGTGTGACAATAAAAGTTATGCTGTGTTTCTCTTCTAGGTGCGTACCCGGTGACTCTTGTCAATATAGTGTATATATACGGTATATATGTATATATGCTTAATGTACAAAATTCCTATGAAAGATATAATTCACGTCGTTTATCTGCTCTGCGGCCCAAGAAATAATTTAGAGAAGACAATATTAATATAAACTATCCTGTAGCAGCGTTTCAGAAGAAAATAAGATCTTACATAGAAGCGAAGTGCATTCCAAAGTACATGAGTAAAAACTTTGAGGAAACGCATTTGTAAACCATTATGATATTCAGATCGTTCCTATAGAAGCAGTAGAGTAACATTCAGAATGTAGATCAACAAATGTTTGAAATTGGGCTTGGCATTCTAGACATAGCGGTTGCTCATGTGTTATAGTACAACCAACAAAAAATCAAAGTACTTTTAAATATATAAAAGTACCTTACAACTATAAAGAGCAGTTTTTGAGCGTGACGAGATCTGGCACATACGAAATGTGACTGGACAATTACTGCAGAATCTGATTTTGAGAATGACTGTACAAATTCGGCTGCAGAGATTACCAGCACTGCCTGTGGCAATGCACTCAGTTCCAGTTCGAATGTTCTTGTTAGCTATTGAAGATACTGCAGTATATTGAGAGATGCCATATGAAATGAAATCCTACATGTTGTAAGAGTTGTGAAAACATAAATGTAAAGAATTCCTCCGAAAGTTCTGCAGTACGAGAGTTGTGAAAACATAAATGTAAACAATTCCTCCGAAGTTCTGCAGTACGAGAATAAGATATTCTATTAGTCATTCCGTAATTTCCGTTGCTTCAAGAGTACTCATTATTGACGATACATATTTAATTAACTTTTGTTCAAATGCATTAATTTTGTGAGCTGCAGTGTTGGCGCAATTTTCTAAGCGATGGCTACTGATCCTTCATTCCAGCTGGTCCCATTTCGAACGCATTTTTCCTTACAGAATTAGCGCTCTCCTCTTCCTAAAACTAGTGATCCTGAATTAGGGATGACTTCTTGAAGCCGTTAGTTGTTCAAGGTGGTGTTTAAACCCCTCCGAAAATAACCTTGGAGAAAGTAGATGTGAACTTTTAAGGAACCTTAAAGGTTTAAACCTTGTATAAATAATACACAACCAATTCAGTCTAATATCTCTCCAGACAATTTATTGCATTTAATTCTAATGGACAGTTTCAGTTACCAATCCGATCATCTTGAATATTTTCTTGGTGTAAGTGCGTATATGCTAAAATCTCTTATTTCCTTTTATTCACTAGGTAAATACATTGCTTTAGAAATTTTCTCAACTTGTGTATCTGTATACATTTAAATCATGCTAGCATTCTTCATGATAATAACATTTAAAATTTCTATTTGAACCTTTCCTTGAGAGCAAATAAAATCGGAATCAAATCACACAAGGCTCACCTTAAACGCATTTTCGGATCGCCTGCGTTTAGCGCTTGGTCTCGCAGTGGAAGTTTTATGCTCTTCCTACAGCAATCTGAGAAAACACGAAAACTAGGTCGAAGATTTACACCTCAATTCTTCCCGAAGTTTTCAAATTAGTATCTTTCTTTTTGCGCTCACATCGGCGACGTTAGAAAGATAAGGCTCACTCGCATCCACGTTTTCAGGTACGCTCGTCCTTTCGTTCGCTTCTATTCAAACTTTTTTTTCCTCATTTGCTCCATAGAACATTTGTAAGATATTCAAACGGTCTCCCCGCAACTCTGAAAAGGACTCGGCGAACGAACGTAAAGGGATATCTAGCCTTTTCTTGGCAGATTTTTTAAGCCTTCCTTTTGATGAAAGAGATTTTGTGTTTGATCTTGAAGTGTGAATGACTACATCGGATTTCAGAATGGGGAAGATGATGGGTTAGTATCCGACTGCAATCCGTGCTCTTTGATAATGGAGTGATTTGCATCAATGAATTCAATGTAGCGCTCTTAACTTGAAGCTTTATCCTCGAAGAAACGAATGTTACATAAAGGAAAGTACTTCAACGTGGAGGAAATTATCTTCCTTAAAAGGCAAAATCAAGTGTAAGGGATTTCCACTCGCTTGTGAAAATAATACGTCTGTTCGTTGCGTTGAGCCCAAACAAAGGTATAACTCAATGACAAAATAACTGTTCTTACTTTATTTTTAGAAAAAGAAGGACTTACTTTGCCACCGATCAGTAAAAAATTTGACGTAAGTGCGCGTGTAAGTATGCGCAGTTTTTATAAGAACTATTTAAAACACAAAATTGTATACGGACGGAGGAAAGAGAATTCAGACAAATTAAATCCAATCAAGAACTGCACACATAACGTTTTGGAAAATTCGTAATTAGTGTGGAATGATTTTGAATAGAAAAGAAAAAAATGGTCTGATATTAGAAAAAAAGGGATCGACTTTGTGATTAATTCTATCTAAAAAATCAAAGCCCTTAAATGGTGTCTACGAGAAAGCTATAGCTTGTATTTAAAGTGATCAATTATGTCGATAGCTGATTAATGTTCTTAGTGAACTCCGTTGAACAAATATTTTACTTTATTCTTAAAAAGAATCAGCTCTTACTGTTTAATTGACTCTTTACTTTATTATTTCATTCAGGAAAAGTTCAAATCAAAATAAATCTTCAAGAATCTAATCTTGCTGGTATCGACACAGATATAACGATGATAGTAACGAAACTTCATTCCGGAAGTGGCTTATATTGATACATTTTATGACCTTCAGTCGTATGACAATGACGACTATTCTTTCATCATATACACTGAAGAGCAAATGTATTAGAGATACCTATCTAGTAACGTGTAGCACCATCTTTCTCCCTGATAGCAGCGGCGATTCGTCTCAGCATGGACTCGACAAGACGCCGGAAGCGTTGGGAAGCCATACGGATCCACGACCACTGGACAAGCTCCCACAGTTCACGAATATTTGATGTAGGGGGTCAGAGCCTCGAACATCTTTCTCGATGACATCCCAGATGTGCTCGATGGGATTGAGGTCAGGTGACTTAGCTAGCCAAAGAAGCGAGGTCACGTCCGTGGAGTGTTCGTCTAACCATTCGGATACAATTCGGGAGCGATGGCATGGTGCATTGGCTTGTTGGAGGATGTAGTCACCAGTGGATATCCGGTAACGTTGACCTGTGATATCCGGTAACGTTGACCTGTGAGGGACGATGTCACACGTTCCAGGGGTCCCATTTCAGTCCACGTAAACAGTCCCCAGACGAGAATGCCACCCCCACCAGATCGAAGAGCACCCTGCTGGCAAGAAGGATCCATCGCTTCATGTGGTTTGCGCCGTACTCGTATCCTGCCATCCGCATGTACCAACGTGAATCTCGACTCATTAGTCAAGGCAACATTTTTCCACATGTCTAGGGTCCAGTGGCGATGTTTCCGCGCCCATGCTAATCTTTGCACCCTGTGATGTGCGGTCAGCAGCGGTACCCTCGTGAGACGATGACTTCTGTACCCCATAGCGAGGTGATCGTTCTGGATGGTGTGGCTGCTTAAACGTTTTTTGTGCACCAGCAATAAATTGCCAAGGGATTTGTTGTACTGTGGCCCGCCTATATGCTGTTACAATTCGAGCTCGCCGAAGATGACCCTACTTATCGACACGCTGTTGTCCACGGCAGTTAGCCTTTGCAGGGATGGTTTTATCGGATTCGATTTACTCATGGTGCACCCGTGACACAGTGGCTCTTGAAATTCCCAGTGCCTGCACGACTACCTGAAATGGAATGACCCATTCGTCGGGCCTCGCCAATTTGCCCATGATCAAATGTGCTTAGATCCTTCGTCTTACGCATACTGCGTCCGACTCTTACTGATTCCCGTTGCATCACTCCTTACATTGTCGGATCGCTGCATAAGTCATGTCGTTTCCGCTTACAGGGCAGCCCACAGCGCCACATTTGCATAACGCCAGCTGTCTCTAATTCAATTGCTCTTCAGTGTATATATGCTTTATCTTTTTTCATAATACCAACGGTTAACCTCTTTAAGTGGCTGATGTACCTGAACCAAATAGTGCAGAATATTTTCTGAGCTCCTAAACAGAAATGTTCATATACGGACTGGTTCTACTGTATGTGAATAAGGATAACTTACCACTAATAAGGACAACGTAATAAGGACAACATGCCACTGAAGTGCCTAAAACATCTCTCTTTCCTGAGGTTAATGGACGTCGTTATAGCTCTTAAAAGCAGGTAATCAGTTAAGAAGCATTAGTATAAAAAATCCCCCTAAATTACCACTTGGACAAACAAAATGGTCATTTAGGGTCAATCATCCACTTAAACAATCACTTTGAAATCTAAGGTGAAAACAACGCCACCTGATGCTCAGAGATTCACTCATTTCAGCCGCGTTCCGCAGATTTTGCAGACAGCGAATGTATTCGTTCGAGCTAACTTCTGCCCATTTTGCTTGCCCCGAGTTGAATCGCTCCAGCCGGTTAAAGGGTTAACAAAATACAATAAGTCTGTATAAAGCTCCACCAACTGCACCACTTTTCATTATAGTTTGTTGCTTTGACCCACTATCAGTATTGCCAAATTGTTAATATTGTTAGGTTATTGCCAAATTGTTAATATTGTTAATGTACCTGCCGTAAAGTGAGAAAATATTTCACCAAGAAGTAACTAAATTTGAACAGAAACAAAAAAAGGCCTAATACAGGTATGCGTCACAACTGCCTCCTCCAACTTAGAGAATCGTGTCAATGCTTTCTTGCTGTTATCAGCGAAATCTGATAATACTGTCTACATGGTGCTGTTAAAAACAAGATTCCTTGGACCATGTGAACTTTCTTCATTTAGGGTCCTCCTTCGGTTCTCCCGATCCCAAGTGATACGATTTGTCTTGTTTCTACACCGTTAAAAATAAATTATAAAAATTCATGGGAAACTCCTGAAAATAACATGTAGCAAATATGCGGGCTGGAGTCCGTCTTTTAACGAAATTTCTGTTTTTCTAATTTCAGTATTTTAACAGAATTTCCGTATTCAGTAATTCCGTTTATTACAGGAAAATACCTTTGACGTTTTTCTGTATCGTTACTCAAATTTCGCAAAATCTTCAGTTCTGACTTTTTAAGTCAGATCTTCCGGCATGCAACGTTAACACAACGAGCCGTTCCTAATCCGTCGCTGGTGGGATTTGGACCATCCACCTTGTGAACGGGATGTGGGTGTCTTACCACTGAGCCAGAAATTCTCGTTACGACTTTTCACCTGTAAGGTATAACTTTGATTGCTCGATGATGAATATTTTGTTGTGTTATTAATGTGGGTGAATTAGGCATTTTATTTTCTGTTGGATCTTATTATTTTTCTGAATACGTTTTTAATAATTTCATTTTTTCTGTAGGACTTATTGCAAAAACATACTTTTTTCAATGTGACTTTTTGAAGCAACAGAATGCTTTGGAGCTCGAGGTCGTTTTAAACGACAATGGCTTTCCATTGTCTTTAACGGAAGGTGAAATGTACTGCTTTGTAGTATTATTTCACAAAACGTCTGAATTTAAAATTTACTCTTGATATGTACAGTAGCTTTTGTCTTAAGCAGTATACAGACTGATTTCATGAAATGTTTGTACTTCCCCCTTATTTCATGGAAAATGTTGTATCAGAGAAATACTTCGCTAATTTATGAAAGGGATCACGTCAAATGGCTCTTGAATTTTAGAATGTTTTTACAGTATACAGGTAGAGGCACACTGTTGTTGTAACGCAGATACTCCAATGCACGCCCCAGTATACTCTGAGAAAGAGTTCGGCTCTATAGCTGTTTCAAACATTCTGTGATTTGACTTGTTGGTCCTTACAAACCTGGCTCTCCTTCAATCACCTCAAAAATTCACTAGCATTTTTCGACCACAGATCATGCGATCACTACGGGTCTCTCTCTGGGCTACCCACACCAAAGAATATCTAACTGATAAGAAGGTAAGGCTCAGCGAGACGTAACTAGCGCCACTATATTATTCGGCAAAGAATTACTACACAGAAGCCAACATTACAGGCTGATGCCGCAGGATGCCGAGCAGACTGAGTTAGACTGAGCATGCGTGTTTGTGTTCAAAGAATATAAACGCTTGTTTGCGTTGGCGTTTTGTTCAAAGGTTTTGTTGTTCTCATCTAGATCTGCGTTTATATTACAGCCATGAAATACACCCACTCCATTCCGATGAATAACAATTCATGGAATGGAGTGGATGAATAACAAGAACAAATTTGAAACCGCTTGAAACAAATATCCTGGAAAACCATTAAAACAACGTTTGCTGAAAAAAAAAAAGAATTATACGTTTACAAAATTCATTAATTATTAGAAAGAAAAAAAAAGCAATGCTATGTGGTGTACTCATCCATGGGTTGAATACACAAGACTGGGAGGAATTCGCTTCTAAAAATAACAAGAAGTAAAATAAAATATCCTTTACTCTTTAAAACAAATGTAGCTTCGGACAACGGAAAGGAAAGACACAACGTTAAAAATGTAACAGAATGTGACATGAACCCGTGTAAATATATATTTATTCAACAATCTCTTTTCAAGACGGCAAGACAGTACAAAACTTTGGAAAGCGACTCTAAGTATGTACACGCCTTGAAAATGAGTGAAGTTCCCTTGAGGTTAAAAAAAAAAAAAGCTATCGTTACGTTGAAAAAAATAATTTATCAATTATATGAAACTGACTTTTATGAAAAATACCTCGTAATATTGTAAAATGAAAGAGGGAAGCATTCGATTACACATTGCATACCAAACAGACAGCTTTAAGCATGCACTCGAACGTGAGGAATTAGTCCGGTCGGTAGAGAGCTCAGCTATCACGCCAACGGCCCAGGTTCGAACCTACTCAGATACGAACGAATGTTTTTCCGATCTGTTGAGAAAATTTCCCCAGCGCAGTGCGTTTAATTTACGAACTTCGGAAGGGTAGAAAAAAAATTGTAGCTTTGGGAAACTGCGGTTGTCTTTGCTTTTTTTTTTTTTTTATTATTATGGCTACTACTTGGAAATTGGCGGACAGTGCTGGCCCAGCAAGACTGTTTTTGCTGGGTACCTAATGTTTACGTTTTGTGGGAACCCATTCCTTTGTTTTGCTACTGAAAATTCCATGCAAACAATTTTTAATACGAAGTACCACGAATCCCATGGAAATTCAAAACCAGCCTCAGCATTTTTGACATTTAAGGTATATTGTAAATATGAAATTCATGCCAAGCAACCTGGTATTACTACGGTGCTTAAAGTGAGAATAAAACTGCTAAAATTTCCTTAATATAATATTAATTGCTAATGTATATATTTGTTTCACCAAAAGAAGGGACAGGAGGGATACTCAGAAAAGAACAAAAAAGAAAATGCTTTAGTAGACCAAATGAGACCGAATGAAACAGTCGCAGATCAAAGCTTAGCTTCCTTTCCGTGAAATACGCTTCCCGTCCCGTGTCTCCTACGCTTTTTGCGCCTGAATGTTAACTTTCCCGCAAAGCATCTACGGTCGCATTACATGGTGGCGCTGCTGTCGCCTGTTTTACATTATCTCTACGAGAGTTGAGCTTCTTCACGCGAAGCGTTTATATTCTTTGCCCACACTCTGTATGGAGGGAAGGGAGGGAGAGAGGGGAGAGAAAGAAGGAGCGAGGGGATAGATAGGGGGAGAAGGGACAGCGAGGGGAGGGAACGGAGAGAGGGAGGGGGGAGGGAACAGAGAGAGGGAGGGGGGTGTGAAAGTGAGAGAGGGAGGGGGAGTGAAAGTGAGAGAGGGAGGAGGAGTGAAAGGGAGAGGGAGAGAGAGAGAGACAAGACAAAAGAACGATACAATGTGCTTCTGCTTGACCACATGTCTATAATTGGGGGACTCGGGTCTGTGCGAGAAAGGGACGGAGATTCATTCCGCTCTTGTTTTTCCTTGGCGAAGACTAGAGCCAGGTATCTGAAGTTCAACACACTTGAAGTACAGATAAAAAATTCATCAGCACGTGGGCAAGAATTTTAATGAACAAGTTAGTAAAATCATGCAATGCATTGATTATGATACGCTTTCCAACATACTAGAAATCATTATTCAAGTTATAAGGAAAATGGCTGAAGAATAAATCTTACTCCTGTACCCTGACCTTTGATCCCATTTCGATAATATACAACAGACCCGGTTTAGTATACCTCCGAAATAACATGATAAAGTTTTGTCGCAATCGAAGCAATTTTACGTAAGTTATGATGCATAAGTGCTATGGAATAGATCCAGCTTCTGTGCCCTAACCTTTGACCCCATTTCGTCCATTTTCAATAGGGTCTGTCCCCAGGTGGTCCCCTACCACATACTGAAATTTCATCGAAATCGAACCATTTTTACGCACGTTATGACGCATGAGGGCAATCGAATGCATCTCGCTCTTTTTTCCTGACCTTTGACCCCAGTTAACCCATTTTTAATAGGATTCGTTCCCAGGCGGTACCCTACCACATGGTAAAATTTCATTGAAATCGAACCATATTTACGCAAGTTATGACGCATACGTGAAATGGAATGAATCCCGCTCCTACATCCTGACCTTTGACCCCATTTGTCCCATTTTCAATAGGGTTCGTCCCCAGGTGGACCCCTACCACATACTAAAATTTCATCATATACGCTTCTTTAGCCTACGGTTGGAAAGCGTAAAAAAATCGGGAGTACTTTGGTACTCTTTAGATATAATTTAAACTATGCATGTTTCGCCTGCCAAGATCTTTGCGTGTGTGTAAAATAAAACAACTGATTTTTTTTTTTTTTTTTTTTTTGATTAGAGGTTTAACGACCACCGTGAGCAACTCAATGGGCTATAAGCAGTCGCCCGTCCCTAATTTAGGGTCACTGGTTCCAGGGAAGGGAGAGAGCCAGTGCCGTAAGACAAACACAACATCCATGCCTGACCGGGATTCGAACCCGGACCCCTTCGGACGAATGATCAGAGGCCAACGCCTTAGACCACTGCGCCACCGAGGCGGCAAAACAACTGATTAGAGAGTATACATTTCTTTACGTTCAACAGATTGCATTTATTAGCGTCACTCACGACCACACGGAGCCAAATTCCCGTGCATACTAAGTGGATTAATGAATGAGACTGACGTAAAACCAATGAAAGAAGATATGTGAGTCATAAAAGTAAATATTTATGAAACTATAAGGGCGGCAATAGATAAAAAATAATTTTTTTTTATTATAAAACAGTCGAAATACTTTTCGAGTGTCTAGTTTTTCCAAAATGATATTTATTATTATTATTGTTATACGTTATTTAGATTTAGACGAGAGTACGAACGACCCTGACACCGATGAAATGCGATGTGGCAACGAAAATCTATCTGCGCATGCCCAAGCGGAAGTCTGACATCAAAATAGAAAGAAAATTTGAATCGCAAGTGTTTTTTGGAGTGGGATTGGTAACTTTTGGTTTAGGATGTCTAACACATTACACCCTATCCTGTTATTCTTAATTGTAAAGCTTTAGGGGACGGTCGAGAGGAAGCCAAATTCCGCTACGACGCATTCTTTACTACTGTCGCGAAAGATCCATTGCATGAAAACGCATTTTTGTAATGGCTGTTGTCACATTCATCATCCGGTTTTCGAAATTCACGCAGGTTACAATGAGATATTGTACGGTTACGTGACGAAACGTGACGAAATAATGTTCTGCAGTAGATTAGTAAAATGTATGGTTGAGTAACAATGAAATTAATTGCTGTTGCGTCACTTCATGAGAAGGCATACGGCACGATCTGATTTTAATAATGGTTTTGACAATGACACTTTGTTACCCATTTTCGTTACATCGCAATTTATTACTTGCGATTTGAGCATTTGAATAATGTTATCATTCAAAGGCTGTTCTTCCTTCTCATACAACACATAGTGGACTAGAGAAATGCCGATATTGAAGATAGCCAGGAGTAGTAGAGTGAAGCTGGGAACGCGTCATTTGGTCTGATAAAATGTGTTAGATGCTCTTTACAATGTATATACTCTTCGCGGTATATGAGCAAACCCTTGAGGCCGCAGAACCATCGTGAATAGATCGCACTTTTCAAGGTGCTGAGGCAAGGTGTTTACATGCGGTTAGTTTATCTGAACGTGAACTGGAACCTCTGATGTCCCAGCAAGGGCGCATCCCTTCTCGGGATTATATATCACTTCTCGTAGACTAGATAACTTCAATGATGCATAACTTTCATATTAGTGGAATTTGCATGAAAGACGATGGCACCACTTCCCCCTGCTGAGCTTATTCAATAGCTGGCTGAATATCTTCAGCAGGATATGAAACATGCTATTCGTGAGCATTCAACCAATCTCTCTTCACTGTGAGAGCTGGAAATTGAATTAATGGATGAATAGACCAAACAAGTCGAAACGGATTCATATTGCATGTGAAAATCACAGGACTGCAGTGCCACAAGCGGGAAATCAAAGAAATGTTAGGCAAGTGTTTATAATAAATCAACCCGGAAATATGTCACAATAAATTACAAATGCTATGAATGATATACAGTATGAAAAATATTTTTGTGAAGTACAAGATAAATAAAATTGAGAGCCAAAGAGGAAGACTTTAATGCAAATATCCTCCTCTCATCTCTCGTAAGATACATCTAAACTAAGCATTACAATTTTGGCAGACGCGAGAGCCTAGTTACGTTTATTGAACAGAAATTTCATCCAAACATCCAGAGCATAAGAAATATGCTGAATTTGCAGGAATAGACCAACATTTTCAATAAGTGGCATCATGATGGAAGAATTGCAAGTCTTCCAGAGACATGTATAAACGCATTCAGGAAGATTTAATTCGTTCACAAACTGTAAAGTTAAGGTTCCTCCATTTGTGACCAAATCAAGAGAACTGGTGTTTATATAAATCTATTAATTTCATATCGATATAATTTAGATTATTTTAATTATTTGAAGTCTTGTTTTTTAACGCCAGCAATATTTTCCTAAATCTTCTTATTATGAATTCGTAATCAGAATTCATAATAAGAAAATTTAGGAAAATAAATTTCTTTGACGCGCTTTAGTGAAACCCGACTGCTATATAAACATTTCTATTTTGGTCAGCGCAGAAAATTTTGTGCCGCTCCTGTAGTGCAGTGGTTTAAGCGTTGGCTCATGACCAATCGTCCGCGTTGGGTCCGGATTCGAATCCCGCTGAGAAATGGATGTTTTGTTTGTCTTACGCCACGGGCTCTCGCCATTCCTTGGAACCAGTGGCCCTAAATTACGGACGGGCGACAACTTATATCCCATTGAGTTGTTCTTCGTAGTCGTTAAACCTACAATAAAAAAAATGGCGCCATTTGGATCAGGTTCATCGGCGCCCTAAAGGGTTCACATATGTTCACCACAGGGAATTTATTCGAACGAGTTCAATATACACTGCTGGCCACCCAAAATGCCACACCAAGAAGGAAGCATCCGATTGGCCTAAAATTCGCAGCATGCGTCGCCCGCGAAAGGACATGCAAACGATCAGCATTGCAAGGCATATGCAAATCATGTGCGCCTGGCACGCCACCGAGAAGCACTATAAGAGTGGTGCACAGAAGGCGGGGTGTAAGTAGTGGAAGTATGTTGTGCTGCTGGACCTGCGCGTGCGAAGCTTCCTGATGCCTCGTCGCAGAATACGGCAGTCATTCCAGCACATTTTGGAGTTCGACAGAGGACGAATAGTGGCTTATCGCGACAGTGGTTTATCGTACCGTGACATCGGCGCCCGTGTGGGACAACATCCAGCCACCGTGAGGCGAGTATGGATTCGGTGGGTGCATAAGGGCCAGACGGACCGACGTGAGCGATTGCCGCAGCCGCGGCACACCACCGAGCGAGAGGACCGGCATGCTGTGCGGCAGGCATTGACGGCTCGCACCGCCACATCACAAACGTTAGCGCAGGAATTAAGGTGTGTTGCGCAACAACCTGTGAAGCACGTACCGTTCGGCGTCGTTGCAGGAGCGGAGACTTGTCACACGGCGCCAATTGTTCCGATTACCATTGACGTTACACCACCAGCGAGTGCGACGGCTGTGGGCCGTTGAACGCCACACCTGGATTACGGAATGACACGACATTGTCTTCTTCGACAAATCCCGCTATTGCCCGCAACCCCACGATGGTCAGATCCACGTGTGGTGGCACCGCGTCGAGTGACTGTATGGCGCCTGCATTATGCATCGCTTTAGCGGTCCGACGCCTGGCGATATGGTTTGGGGCGCAATTGGATATGACACTCGCATCCGTCTGGTACGCATCGCCTGTACAGTCAACAGCCATCGCTACATTTCCGACATTTTGGAGCCTGTTTTCCTCCTTTTACCTGCAGGACCTGCCAGCGGCCTTGTTTTAACAGGACAATGCGCGCCCGCACGTGGCACGCATCGTGCAACAATTCCTCACGGCCCACCAGGTGTCACTGATGCCGTGGCCCGCCTGTTCGCTCATCGTACACGTCTGGTCGCTGATCGGCAACAGAGTGGACCGGCAAGCACCACCCGCGGCTGCGCCTGATGAACTGTGGCAACGTGTTAAAGCAGCCTGGACCGACATACCCCAAGCCCACATTCAAAGCCTCTTTTGTTCCATGCCGCGGCGTGTAGCGGCCGTTATTCCCAGCCATGGGGGCCACACGAACTATTGATGCCTGCGTGTTCCGCAAGTCGCACGGGCCTGTAAGCTCAATCGTTTCATTTTTGTATCTGTTGTTATGTGTCCAGTAAATCTGGTTTTGTTATCTCGTCTCCTTCTTGGTGTTGCATTTTGAGTGGCCAGCAGTGTATATTCCAATATATTATAATTATAAGTCATATTAAAATCATACGTGATTTTTCTCGCTGAAGTACGTACATGGTGACCAAAACAATTACTTCGCCAAGTGAACGGGGAGCAGGAATGTCTGTATGGATGGATGCAGTAAAAATTCGGAATATTGATGTTACTCAGCACGCGCGCGCGGTCCACAGACGGAAAATCGTGCACGCTGTCACGGTTACAGTTGCGGTTATTGACTTTCGCAGTGTTTGAATGGCTACACCTAATTTTTAACGTTATTATAGCAAGCACTATGAAAAATTGTAAATGTATATGTATCACTAGACCGAAAAGTAAACAAAATGTCGTCAAATGAAGGACTGAATGCGAAGTACGGAATTAGCAGGACGGATGACACTGCGGTTGTATGCACACATGATACGATTTCAATATGCATCGATAAACAAATGGGATGATATCACTCCATGAAGATTCAGGAACAAGGGCAAGAAGTACTTCACGGAGTTTCGCACATGTTGCAAGACAGAAATCGTGAACACCTTTTACACTTCGCAAATTAATTTTAAATACGGTACCGTGTCGAAGACAGCTGGCTACTGCGAATTTTTTTGGACAGGTGAAGAGCATTTTACATTAACATGGCGAGTAAACAGAATAAACTGTGTGTACTGGTTGGACACCAAACCACGTGAGGTTATGCCCGTTCTCGTACAAAAACAGAAAGTGACCGTATGGTAAAGTTACCCATCGAGGACTACGGATGTGAACCGAAACAGGGGTCTCCTGTGCGGCATTACTGACAAGCCGTGCCATTCCGCCCCTGCAAGAATGGAATGCATTGGAGAATGTTATTTGGATGCAAAATGGTGCACCCTCACATGTAACCACTAGCGCGAAAATAGTGTTGCAACAGAATTTCGTTGAACAAATCATATCCCTTTCCCATGGCTTGAACGTTTAACAGTTTTAACTCCAATGGATTTCTGGTTCTGCGGTTATCTCAAGTCCAAAGTGTACAGAGACCTACCTCGTACACTAAGGGAACTGAAAGAAGTCATACAACGCACCATTTCGGACCTCTCACCAAATATGCAACATGTTGCTTTAACGTCTGCCGTTAGCCGTATGCAGAGTGTCGTTTTCACTGATGTCGGACATATTAAGCATTTGTAAAACATCGAAACGGTTTGTGTTATTCCTTTGCTGTTTTCTTTAGTTTGATTTTTTCTCACATTTAAACAGGCATTCCTATGGGATCCTTAGGTTTAACCGTGACCTTTGTCATCCTAATCACGTACATCGCATGCCGTCCTTCAATTGACGATGTCTTGTTCACTTGTCGGTCTAGTAATACCATGTCAACGCCATTTACCGTTTTTCATGGCGCTTTTTTCAATGACGGTAACAAATTAAGGCGTTGTCATTCTAACATTACAAAAGTCCAAAACGGCATCCCAACCGTGAGTGTTTGCATGCTGCGTAACATCTATATCCTGTTTTTCCTTTCCATGGATCGATTGCAGCTATCCCTGGAGCCCGTTCAATTGGCAAAGCAACTTTTTGGCCACGCTGTATGTTATTAGCATAAACTGAGTTCCCAAAAAGTCTGAGACTCTCTAATTTGGCGTTGGTCCTTCCGTTGCCTCCGAGATCTTGAAGGCCTATCAAGTCGTGACGTCATTTTTAGTGACGTCACACCTCGTGGATATACTGATCAAACAGTCCGATTTGCATTACCACGCTACGCCTAACCGTGTGACTTGTGATTTTTTATGGTTGTCCACGCCTGCCTGAAATTAATAGTGTTCCTTTCCTGTGGTTTGCTTCAACTAACATTTTAACTACAGTTTTCATATACCAATAATTGAATGAGACAGGTATTTGATTATGCCACATCCGTGTTGTGTTCCCAGCTGCCGTGAAAATTATAAAACAGGACCCAAAGTTCATGTGTATGGATTTCCAAAAGACTAATGATGTGTGTTCTAAGTGGATTCGTGCCATTAAAGGGAAAAACTTCACAGTTACACCACATAGTAAGGTACTACATAGAGCACTTTTTTAATTAAATTCAAATACATGACCTTAGTTAATTAATTTGGTCAAGCATTTGGGGAAAAAAAGCATTTTAGCAAATGGATATTGTTGAGGTCTACTTTAAAAGTGAAATAAATTTTTACATGCCTACTGCACATTATGGTAACAGTGAACAATTCTTGTTTCATATTCATCTTCTGGAGGGATAGTGTTCATAAATATTTTTCATTACAATTAGTTAATATATTTTTTATAACAGCTAAACACAATGACGTAGTCTTTGAAAACGATCTCCCATGATCGTTTATTCCTGTTCCTAAAGTTATTGATTGACAACAGCAACCAAAAAATATACAGAATCCGAAAATTGATTTCCAGATTTAAGAAAAGGGATCTACAACATCGTTAATACGTAAAGCATTTGCAGCGATATGCCCCATTTGTGATGCAATTTTTCATTGGAATAGCGAAATTCTAAAACAACAATAGTGACCATCGGAAATATGTTCCGATGCGCCCAGGCTCTCTCGCTCTCTCATGGGCTGCGACGATCCACCCCCAGTGACGTCACAAATCAGTGCGACGGCCTTCTCTTTCCGGGGTCACGGTCCTTCTCGCGATCGGATAACGGAAGCAACGTGACGGAGCATGGACTCCACGAGCTGTCTGTAGTACTTGGAGACAGTAAACACCATGCTTTTTTTTTTGTTAGTCATTAAGGATTCGTAGTTAACTGCGTGTAACATGGCAAAATAAATATACAAATACATACATTAAATGATCAAACGATCATATGTAGAGGATTTTAGGAAGGGAGTGTCTGACCCAAGGTCTTAAACAACCCTTAGAAATAGGAAGCTAGGCTATTTGGGCTAGAGTACCCGATACGAAAGTGACACGGAAGCGAAGTAGAAAGGGGGAGGAAGACGCCCTTATTTATTACCGGGACGACCAGTACCCGGGTTCCGACGGCTCAACGTGCCCATTCGACGCACGGCGGATATTTAATGGATCGAGTGTTCGTAACTATCTGGGATTGAACCTAAGGTCCTTTCCGTGGCAGTCACGAACGTTGCCCACTAGGCCACCCGCGGCCCACGTAAATAAATAAGTGCTTCCTGAAGAGTGTCCCATAATTGACCGCACGTTGACCAGCATCCCAATTGTGAATTAATACAGACTTCAGACGTCGACTGGGACCATCAAACAGAAATGATCACTCTTTCCACGTTTATAAGTAAGTCACGGAAAAATTATGTTTGGCCGCCATCGGTAATTGAACCCAGGGTCTTCCAGTTACACGCCAGACATGCTTCCACTGCACCACAGCGGCCTCGAATTCTTCCAGACTCACATACACTAACTGCCAAGCCACTTGGCATGTTGCTTCTTGGAGTCCCGCACAATGCTGGAGATTCACCAAAGATGGTAATCAGCAACTGAACAAATAATTAGAAAGCGAATGAATAATTTATACAGACTTTTGACGTGGACTGGGACCATCAAACAGAAATCGAATGAATAATTAATATTTATCATGTTTGGTGAATCCCCAGCATTGTGCGGTGCTCCAAAAAGCAACCTGCCAAGTGGCTTGGCAGGTAGTGTATGTCAATCTGGAGGAATTCGAGGCCGCTGTGGTGTAGTGGAAGCATGTCCGGCGCGTAACTGGAGGACCCTTGGTTCGATTCCGGGTGGCGGCCAATAATAATTTTTCCGCGACTCACTTATAAACGTGGAAAAAGCGATTACTTCTGTTTGATATCCCAAATGTGTTCGATGCCCTTTAAATTCGACGAACGAGAGCAACAAGTAAGGATGCCAAACTCCGTGGAATAATCCTCCAGCCATAATCGGGAGACAGTGAACGTGCACGGTGGCTCATTGTGGTGTTAAAAGACGTTGCACACGTCGGAGTGGTTGCACCATACGAGGGCGAAACTGCCACCCAATAATAGTTGCGTAGCCTCCACCGGTCAGAGTGATCTGCAGACATATGAAGGGTCCTGATGCGTGACTGCTGAAAACACTCCACACCATTACAGAGCCACCACCGGCCTGAACTGTCCCTTGTAGGCATGTAGGATCCACTGCCTCGTGGAATTGTCGCCACACCCGGAGATGGAGGTCTACCCAAAACAGTTTGTACAGCAATTCGTCGGACTAGGCTACACGTTTCCAATAATCTCGCGTCCAATGGCTGTGTTGCTGGGTGCAGGCAAGGCGCAGAGTCTTGTGAAGTCGGGTCAGTAATGGCACACTGCTGGGCCGTCGGCTCCGGATCCCCATAAAACACAGCGAACTTTGCACTGTCCAAACGCTGATGCTACTACCGGCCAAAGAATTGAATTGCTGTGATTTGCGGCAATGTTGCGTGTTGCGCGGATATTACGACGCATTCCAGACGCCGCTGTGTACGATCGCCCAGGGCTTTTCTACCGCTACATCGGTCTCGCAGGATCGATGTGTTCCCTGAGTTTGTGTACCCAACATACACCCTCCCGGGTGCAGATTATCATACTAAGTTCGATATTGCCTAAATCCAGATAAGCTACCATGTGAACAGCGAATGCTACTACCTGAGCCTGCGAAGGTATCTGCCTCTATATACACTGAGTGGCCACTTTATTATGACCACCTGACAATTTTAAGCAAATGAGCTATGGATGTTGCCACCAGAGGGCGAGGCTTGTATAAAACGGGAAAACTTAGTGCTTGCGACATTAGTAGAGTGATATTAGGGTGACGAAATGGATAAAAAATGCGATTTGACGGACTTTCAACGTGGGATGATTGTAGGAACTCGGAGCCATGGAGCGAGTATCACCGAAACCACCGCATTCGTGAAATGTTCCAGAACAGTTGTTGTTAAAATTATTAAAGACTGGACTATCATCCCAAAAGCTGGGTCTCTACGTTCAACGTGTGGTCGTCATCGACTCGTGACTGCTCGGGCGGAACGGAGAGTGTCCAGACTGGTAACAGACAACAGAAGGACAACAGTGCAGCAAATTTCAGACCACCTTAATCAAAGATCCCCTCAAATGATCTCTGCACGCACTGTTCGCCGTACACTGCATCGGGTGGGATATGGCCGCCGAAGGCCTGTTCGAACAACTTTGCTGTCTGCAGTTAAGAAGAGAAAATGTCTCCAGTTCGCACAGGAGCACAAGAATTGGACAGTCGATAATTTGGAACAAATTATGTGGTCCCGTGAATCACGTTTTCAGTTGCACCATGCCGATGGCCGAGTGCGAATTTGGCGGAAACAGCATGGAAGCATGGACCCCAAATGCATTGCTACAACCCTTCAAGCTGGAGGAGGAAAAGTTCTGGTTCAGGGAATGTTTACCTGGCATGCTTTGGGCCCTTGTTAATCAACGTCTGACTGGCACATTATGTCTAAACATCGTTGCGGACCAAGTGCATCTTGTTATGTGGATGGTTTATCCCAATGGCGATGGCTACTTTCAACAAGATAATGCGTCCTGTCATAATGCTCGTATTGTACAGGATTAGTTTCAGGAACATGCCGATGAGTTTACTTTGCTTAGGTGGCCCCCACAATCTCCAGATCTCAACCCCATTGAGAATTTGTGGGATGAAGTTGAATGAGCCATCATACAGCTGGATCCACAACACTCTAATCTCACACTGCTGGAAACTGCTATTCATCAAGCATGGTCTCTGATTCCACAAACCACCTATCAACATCTCGTGGAGTCCATGCCACGAAGAATCGACGCAGTATTAAAGGGAAAAGGTGGCCCAACGAAGTACTGAGGGGTGGTCATAATAAAGTGGCCACTCAGTTTATACGTCGTTTGCGGACGATACCATTTTCTGCATGGATGCGGTGGCACGGAAGGAAATGCTAGCGACATTTCCATTATTTTCGGACCTCAGTGCATATTAAAATAAATAGCTGTATAATACGTATGTAAATGCAGGTGATGGAACTGGTCTGTTTAGACCATCACTCCATACACAATACAGTTAAAAAATAATGACCAACTCTTAGTATGAGGCATAACCTTATCGTGCCGCCAACACCACAGATATGCGTTGATTCCATTCTGCCTCTTATTCTGCAGACACCAGAGGTTCTCACACAGCATCAGTGGTCACCCGTAGTGGATCCATACGTCGATCTTGTTGGTCAAGATGGTTCTACAGATGTTCAATAGTATTGATGTCCGGCAAATGCAGTGGCCAGCATAGTAAGCTGAACTCACTGGAATGCTCCTCAAACTATTCCCGCACACATACACCAACACGGATGGGGGTATTATCTTGCTAGAAGCAACTCGTGCAGTCGGGGTAGACAGCCATCATGAATCCTCCACAATGGATTATTAGCCAAAAACTTTCATCGTGCGGTGAACGGGATGATTGCTCCCAGTTATTCCCAGGAAAACATGCCCTACCCGTGCACATTTCCACCTCCTTCCTGTGACTTCTTGGGCATCGTGTTGGGAGGATTTCTGTCATTAGACCTCCGCCGTACTTTCCATCGACCATGCGCGGAATAAAGCAGAAAACATGGTTAGTCTGAACAGGCGACTTGCTTCCACTGTTCTATTGCCCAATACAGCCTCTCAGAGGCAAATTCACGCCGCAGTCGTCGATTTCTAGCCATAATCATGTGTATCTTGAGCGGACGGTGGCTCAGGAGACCCATAGAGAGCAGAGTTTGTTGGACTGTTGTCTGCGATACACACCTTGATGTGCTTGCATTAAATATTCTGTCCAGTTGTTCCACTGTATCCGGACTGTCGGATTGTACTGGTCGGGATGGCCGTCGCTGCCCACGGCAGTCAATGCTCCATGGGTGTCCACTATTACCCCGATTACTGCAGGTCTTGCCGGTTTTCTTCCATTCTTGGAATTGCGTGAATAGCCCACAATATCTCCACGTTTACTAGATCTTACATCCGATTAGTGCAGATCTTGCTGGTTTTCTTCAATTCCTGGAACTACCTGAACAGCTCACAATATCACCATGTGTACTGCAGGTCTAGCAGGTTTTCTGCCACTCGTGTAACTACGTGAGCAGCCCACAATATTGCCACGTTTACTGCCGGTCTTACCCCGACTACTACAGGTCCTGCTGGTTTTCTTCCATTCCTGGAACTACGTGAACAGCGCACAATATCGCCATGTTTACTGCAGGTCTTACCCCGATTGCCGCAGGTCTTGCCAGTTTTCTTCCATTCCTGGAACTACGTGAACAACCCACAAAATCGCCACGTTTACTGCAGGTCTTACCCCGATTACTGCGGGTCTTCCCGGTTTTTTTGCATTCCTGGAACTACGTGAACAGCCCACATAACTGCGCCACGTGAACAGCCCACAATATCGCCACGTTTACTGCTGGCCTTATCCCCATTACTGCAGGTCTTCCTGGTTTTCTTTCATTCCTGGAACTATGTGATCAGCCCACATAACTGCGCCACGTGAATAGCACACTAACTGCGCCACGTGAACATCCCACAATATCGCCACGTTTACTGCTGGCCTTATCCCCATTACTGCAGGTCTTCCCGGTTTTCTTCCATTCCTGGAACTACGTGATCAGCCCACATAACTGAGCCATGTGAACAGCCCACTAACTGCGCCACGTAAACAGCCTACAATATCGCCACGTTTACTGCTGGCCTTATCCCCATTACTGCAGGTCTTCCCGGTTTTTTTCCATTCCTGGAACTACGTGATCAGCCCACATAACTGCGCCACGTCGGCAGCCCACGATATCGGCCGTTTCTGTAATGCTGTTACACTTCAATCTTTAGCCGACAGTCATTCCCCTTTCCATACCTGTTAGGTCACGCCCCTGTCTCATTTTTCAATCAAAACTGCATAGCGTCCGCGAATTCGTGTCTCCTTACCTGATTTGTATATATTGCTACGCACGCCATGTAGCTGCTGGTTACGGTTCTTTTTACATCAGAGGTGCTCATACTTTTTTGACTGGACTGTGTATGTTCAGCGGAGGTTAAATGCAGGCTCATTTTGATGATTTTAGTAAGCAAAGAAAAAAAAACATTTCCGCTATATTCTTTCGCTTCTTGTTAGCAGAAAATGTATAACCGAATCTGTGCGTCGTACATCGAGCTGCTTCGCAAAGCACTACAAATTTTGTGTGTGCAGAAGTGAAGGATTTGTGAAGAAATCTCGGCTTCAATCTTGCTACTTCAGACATTCTTCGGTTTCCCTGAGGCCTGACAATGCCATCTGGCACACTAATGGCGGCCCACAGAAGTTGTGACGTTTTTCACCGACTAAAGAGAGCGCAAGCGATAGAAACGGAGAGAGAAAGGGGAAAGGCAGTGGGAGATAATTAACCCGGAGAGTGCTCAGTTTGCGCCGAATTTAATTACAGGTATTCCCTGCAGTAATAATGCCCTATCATCTTGAAACCGATTAGAGTGGCGCAGTTTTATTTCCCACTTGAATACTCGTCATAACGATAAGCTGTACTCCCAGCTCTCGCCATCTTTTGCTCTATGGATGCTGCGAACCGAGTGGTGGCGACGGATGGAAGAAGGAGATTGCAGGGGTATTAGCAGAGTTTACACCGCACCCTGGAAAAGGAAATTCTCTCATTTACTGATGCAAGTGTCTCTTTGCAAGAGACTAATTTAGAGATCAGAGAGACGGGATGTAAAACACGGGGGAAAAAACTTTTAAAATTGAAAGGTGATTTGATGCGTCACGTATCCGCTTCTCGGGAAACTAAAAACATTGCATTGGTTGAATCAGTTATTCCATTTCGAAATTAATCTCCGCACGATAGTCGGAGTTTGCAGGGCTTACACTACTCTGTCTCATTCCATTAGCATCGATCGCCTAACTTTAATTCCGTTACTTCCTGTGTTTTCACTTTTATCGTTCTGTGTAAAAATTTGCCAAATCACCTAGATTTTATTGCTGAAAAGTAACAGCAACCAGCCAAAATCGGGTTTTCAGTTTTCTTTGATGTTAGTTGGCGACTGGTAAGAAATTATTTGGAATTCAAACTCCTTTTTGTTTCATGTTGTTGTTTTTTTTCAATAAAATACGCCTGATGTTAAACAGATTTGCTGAGGAGGAGCAGCGTCGAGAACTTGTGTATGTATTTATTTGAAATAAGCTCATAACTCCAATTAAATATAAAATAAGTCTCAGTATGTTATTCCTTGGAATCGGAAATACTACTATCCGAAAATCATAACTAATAAAAACTTAAAGAATAAAACTTAACGCAGCCAGATTGGGTATCGAGGTTTTCCATTTTCGGAAGAATGCCGATTTTTACCCCCTCCTCCCACCCAGACTGATGACCCAATTCTGCATGAATTTTACGGAGCAATTCCCTATGGTTTTCATAGTCCAATTCCGCATGGGTTTCATACTAGTTTCTTTAGAAGTATGTTCTGTATATGTTCAGTCAATGAGCAAGGATTTGTAAAAGCAAAGAATTTAAACTTGCGCAAAGCTTGAGAATATAATTTTACAGAAATTCTCAGACCGTTGTCGAAGTCGGAATCCCTGAATTTTAACGTACATTCGTTTATGTGGAAGTGCGTACTGTATGTGTTGTTTCAACGAGAAAGTATTTGTTGTGTACTGTATATGTTGTACGTATTGTAAATATTATGTAAATGACAAGTTTGTGAGCCACACCGCGGGCCGGAGGTAGAAAAAAGAAACATCCAAATCAGATCCTTTTCGGCGTTGGCGGCTTGACAACAGCCACGGGACAAAAAATTATAAACTCATGCAAATTTGGGCTATCAGATTGGGGGGAAAAAAATCGGTATTCTTGAGGAAATGAGCGACCTCCTTGGGTATATGCTCAGGCAAAATTGTTAGCAATTACAAATGCATTTTACTCAGTAGTTAAATTAACTCACAGAAGAGTGTTCTGAATTTTCAAAGAAATGAAATATTTGAACAAAAATCATGAATTACTTTTTAACGAAGAACATTACGTGTTTTTATTTTCCATGTGGTAAGGAAAAGCACAGGAGAAGTAAAACCTTTCTTGTTCATGCGGGGAGCTAAAATAGCGTTTTACTGGGGAAACTAATTTTGGCTAAAAATATCGTTAAAATATAAAGCTAAATATCAAATCCCGGTAAAAACAATTTCGGAAAAGTATGAAAACAATATATTTATATATCTAAAAACATATGTTTTTGATTGTTACGCAGTCAGCATCCAAAGTTACGGTACGGTAGGGCATGCGCATATATGAAGCATGACGTACGGCGGGGAGGGAGGAGTGTCGGAAGGGTATAAAACACACGGGCTGTGTACGCTCAGCAATTCGGTGAAAGCTATTGCACGGAGTACATCGGTTTGAACGACTTCGAGTTGCTGCCACCGTGTGATATGGCCAACAGGCAATCCAGTAGGCGACATATGGATGACGTTACCCGAGTTCGAGTCATTGGGAAGTTGGAAGAAGGTCGAAGTGTGACTAGTGTGGCCGAGGAGTTCGGGATAACTCACAGCATCGTTTCACGAGCTTGGAGAACATTTCAAATGACAGGAACAGCTGTCCGAGAGTTTAGCAGTGGTCGTCCACAAGCAACCACGGCGGTGGACGACCGGTATATTGTCCTACAGGCAAGAAGAGACAGATGGCAGACAGCGGGAGAAATCGCAAGGCACATGCAACAGCCAACTGGACGTCCGTTATCGCGGTTTACCGTTGCCAGGAGGCTTGCAAAGGTGGTATATTTGCACGACGACCAGTATTGTGTATGCCATTAACGCCTGCTCATTGGAGACGGCGGTTTCTGAGGTGCCAGGAACACAAGAACTGGACACATCAGCAATGGGGTCGAGTTCTCTTTACGAATGAGAGCCGATTTAGTCTGACGAGCGATTCTGGACGTATACACATCTGGAGAGAGCAGGGAACACGCAATCACACCTCCAACATCATCGAAAGGGACCGATTTGGAGATGGCGGAGTTCTCGTTTGGGGCGGTATCATGCTTAGTAGCCGTACTGACATCCACATCTTCCAAGGAGGTTCAGTCACTGGTGTCCGCTATTCTTCCGAGGTTTTCTTGCCTCACGTGCGTCTGTTTAGAGGTGCTGTGGGTCCTCATTTCCTCTTCATGGACTACAACGCTACAGCTCATCGTACAGTGGCTGTCGCAGAGCTGTTGTAGAGTGAAGATATTCAACGCATGGATTGTCCGCAAAGGTCCCCGGACCTAAACTCAATCGAACACGTGTGGGACCTTCTCGGGACACGCTTGGCAGCACGTCACCTGCCTCAAGCAACGACTCCGCATCTGCGATTGGCGCTACAAGAGAAATGGGCCGCGGTGCCTCAACAACTCCTTGACAACCTCGTCCTCAGCATGGAAAGAGGTTGTAAATCCTGCAACGCGGCCAGGGGTGATCATATCCCCTACTAAAGACTAGATTTTTCTTGGCAGCCGCCTTTCACATGGACGTTTCTGTCTTCTGTCCAGTTGTGCTCGAAGCTACCTTTTCAATAAAGTGCCATTGTATCCTTTGGATTTCTTGTTTGGACGGTGTTGCTCACTTGTCCCATATTCTTACATCTTGGGCATCTTATTGTATGATTTGGGTCGATGTAGAGCATTTCTGCAGTACGTGACATTCGAAAAACCGTCTCGCCCTTAATCTTTGCACGCTAGTGTATCTGCGTGTGTGTGTATGTATGTGTGTGTGGGGGGGGGGGGGTGCGTGTATTTGTTATTTATTTTAAATTTTTAAACGTAATTTTCTTTTGGTTCAATAACGTTACATTTCTTTCTCAAAAGTTCAATTTCTAACGATGTGGTAACAGAAACTACCAAAAATATCAGTTATAAGGAGCATTTGTAAATACATACATGGCGGATAGTTGATTCAGTCGCGTATATTCTGATTTCCATGCTGATCTATCTCAATTGCGCCATAATTTGCAATTCGTCAGCAGCAGATATACAGTCATACGTTCAAGATCGTAGATATGTCTCAGAATCGAAGACTTATCTGCTATGGGCTTTATGTTCAACGACAAACTACATTCAACTACGAATATAGAAGCATGATTGGCTTTGTATTTTCTTTGCTTTTGTTAACTTACTTTACCAGCAAACAGTTTCTCCATGCCTTAAAGCAAAACAAATCTATTCAAAATACAAGTTACTAAAATCATGCAATGCATTGATTATGATACGCTTTCCAACATACCAGAAATTATTACTCAAGTTATTACACAAGTTATGATGATAATGGATCTGGAATAAATCTCGCTCCTGTGTCCTGACCTTTGACTGCATTTCGATGATATTTAACAGAGTTGGTTCAGTACACTACCGAAACAGCATACTAAAGTTTTGTCGCAATCGACGCATTTTTTTACGTAAGTTATGAAACATAAGGACAATGGAATGAATCCCACTCCTATGTCTTCCCCTTTGACCCCATTTATACCATTTTCGATTGGGTGCGTCCCCAGGTGGTCCCTTACCACATACTAAAATTTCATCAAAATCAAACGATTTTTATGCGAGTTATCGTGAGGACGGACAGACAGACAGACAGATGGACAAAACTGGGGCATATACGCTTCTTCAACCTACGGTTGGAAAGCGTAAATTAAATCCGGTAAAGAAAGAATATGGAACTGTCTTGAACAGTATAAAAATTATATCGTGACCGGAATTCGTTTTACGGTGGTTTACTAGCAGGTCGTTATGTCCCAACATGAAATTACTTTTTGTTTGTTTTTTAGTTTACTTCTCTGGTTCCTTTACGTGGACCCTCGCTATGCTATCGAGAATTAATTGACGCCGAATTGTGATCGGAAGTAGAATCTTCTTACCTATCTCAAAAGAAATACCTCCGTTCCCAATTTATATACCAAAGTCCCTCACATCTTCGCCAATAAGCACTTCTTCTCCCATTGCAAAACCACTTCTGCTGACCGAAAAAAAAAATAACAGTAAGAAGTTGGAAGCTTTCTTTTTTTCCTCCCTCTTTGTTTCGCTCTCTCTCTTTCAAACAACAAGTCGGTTGCCCATGTGGCAGAGTATCATCGGCTTTGCTGGTCATATTGATTTACTTCCAGAAGTAATTTCCTTTGAGTTATCCATGCCTCGTTGTTGTATCATTTCAAATTTTATTATTCTAAAAACGTGTAATACAGGAATAAATATTCTGATTATAATGACATCTTTTGTACTTAATTTATGATTATACCGAAATATAGAAGACATTTTCGTAAGCCACTGTAAATAAAAATCCAGAGAATTCACAACAACGGGCGTTTTCCTAGGGAGGCTCACTCGCAGTGCAGGAGGGATGATCCTTCTCTAGTCCCTTGCTAGACGTTTTATATTGAATTCAGTAAAATGTAAAGCATTTGTCTCAAAAGCCCTGAAGGATAAAGAGTAAAGCGCTTATTCTTATCAAAATAATAGATGACTTTAGTGAGAAAAAGGCTATTCAGGGATTTTTTTGTAGTTAGAGCCCTAAACTAATAACACAATTTTCCAATATGCATCTTTTTTTAATACATCCTGGTTCTATTTGCTCCTACGGGTAACAGCTAGATCATCTATGCTTGAAAGATATCTTTATTAAATGAGAAATCATTTTGAATACGGTACTTTTTTGGTTCAAGCAACTGATTTTTTTTTTGTGGGTTTAACGATCACGGGGAGTAACTTGGTGAGCAGTCGCCTGTCCCTGATTTGGGGCCACTGATTCCGGGAAAGGGACCCAGTCAGTGCCATAAGGGCAGCACAATATCCTAGGCTATCGGGGATTCGAACCCAGATCAATCTTAGACGAATGTTCAGGAGCCAGCGCTTAGGACAATGCACCACCAGGGCGGCAAAGCGACTGTAACAGCGGTATTTGGTTTTAGTGAGAATATATTAAAATTAATTTCACCCGATCGGCTCTTCTAAGAAGTATTAAAGATGAGTAAGCATGCAGATAATACAAATTTTCAACATAGCGAAACAACACCATCTTCAATTTTGTTCATTAGAATTGAAAGCGATTAAAACTACAGATTCTTGCTTCTGCAGTTTTCAGAACTGGTTCATGAAATGACTTCTCATGTTGTTTTTTGTCTGTTAGCCGTCAGCACTGAAGTATGTATCCGCAAGCACTTCAGATTTCTGCTTGATTTAAAACTGCCTGTGTTTGATTTCCGCCGCTTTGTGCGAGGTACGCGTATTATTTCTTCAAGTTCGATCGATTTTGTTTTCCTGAGCCATACGCTTAAGTGCGAGTAAGTATTTGGTAACTCTGGAAATTTTCATGCCCCGGGTCATTTTTTGGTCGCTGCCGTAAAACCAACGCTGTGATTTAATGCGAGTTTCTTTAGGCAATGAAATGTATTTATTCCAAAACTCATGCATTTTATTTAAATATATACAACTCACCCGAGGGTAGTTAAGGAGAAATGGCATTCGTGTGGTTTTTGCGAGGGTGGAGGGAGCTTACTGTTTCTTTACCGCTGTTCTAAAACGGCGAAGGATACTTGCGGAAGAATTCTTCAGTTGAATTTTGAAAGAGATACAATCTTTCGGCCTTCCATCTCTCCTAGTCAATATGACCTCCTAACGCACGACTGATCAGAGTCGGTTTAGAATGAGCGAAGTGCCATCGAACCGACATCAAAACTTTTGCAATATCTTGATTGTTCCGATTTGAATTCCGAGTCATCGCTCTTTTTGGAATCTGTGAGTATCGGAAGCCAATACTCAATAAATGTACCTTTTCTTAGCAAAATACCAATTCTTTTATTTTTCCCCAAATCCCGTCTTTATGCCTTTTATGGTAGAAGGCTAGAAAAGCTGAAAAAAAACTAACTCCAAGACAGGAGAAGAAGAAAAGATCCGGAGAAAGATGAAAAACGCAGAGAAAAGATGATAAAAAATTGAATGAGTAAAGGAGGCTGGAGAAAGAAAAGAAAAGAAATTCTTGTTAATAAAATCCATTATTCAATCCGAGTTGAGAAGAGGACGTCGATCGACGAGCCATCTGGCGGTCGGATGAGAACAAGCTACATGGGTCGTTACTTAGTTGGCACATGCTCTATTGATCCTCCTTGGGACGAATAACCCAAGTGGTGTGGTCGACACTGAACTTCTTGCGGTAAAAGGTCGCTCTAGGCCTGAGCTTTTTGAGATCAAGCTCATAGCTTGTGGGAATCGAATTTTATGGTGACGTCAGTAATGGACATACAGTGCATTATCGGTGGATAAGAGTGGGCGTTTCTAGTACATTTTTTTCTTCCCTCTGTCATTTTTTATTTTCTTTACTGCGTTTATCCAACTTCCGTTTTAACATATGATGCATTTTCTGAGAAGGCAAACAGAGAGAAATTAAAAAAAAGACAGAAATAGTATAAGAAAAAAATAAATGGCACTTAAGTTAAAAGGCAGAGAAACAGGCAAGCTGGGTCTCCTAAAAGGACTTCCATAGGGATGATCCAGAGTCTAGCTGGGATGAAGGAAAGTCAGCTTGCTACGGATTTGCATTTAATGTTTCGAACTTTAAATGCTGCTATAATTTTTATTATGCACGCTAGTGGCCTTTAATGATGGTTTGCACTAAGCTGTATTTTCACACAAACTATTTTCAGTAAAATTCAAAATTTCACCCTCACTACATTCATGTTTCAAAGCAAGATCATTTTATAAACTCCTGCTTGTGATGTACGTTTGATTTTGATGAAGCTTCGAAGAATATTAAAATAAATTTTGCTTGATTTCATTTTAGCTGATTCCAGAAGATCAACGGGAAATATTTCTCTGTTTCTCAGTAGGTAGTTTTTCAATGCATTTTACCAAATTATCCAGAATAACTTTATATTCCTTTAGATTTACAACAAAGTTTGGCTTCGGTTATATTGCAAAAATAAAGCTAACAAGTTTGTAAAATCATGCAATGCATTGATTATAATACGCTTTCCAACATACCAGAAATCATTACTCAAGTTATGAGAATAATGGCTGTGGAATAAATCTCGGACCTGTGCCCTGACCCTTTATCCCATATCGATGATATTCAACAGAACCGGTTCGGTATACCTCCGAAATAACATGATAAAGTTTTTGTCGCAATCGAAGCATTTTTACGTACGTTATGATGCATAAGGACTATGAAATAGATCCCGCTCCTGTATCCTAACCTTTGACCCCATTTCGCCCATTTTAAATGGTATTCGTCCCCAGGCAGGTCCCTATAACACACTAACATTTCATCCAAATCGAAACATTTTTACGTAAGTTTTGACGCATAATGGCGATGGAAGTGATTCCGCTCCTATGTCCTGACATTTGACCCCATTTCGCCCATTTTCAATAGGGTTGGTGGCCAGGTGGTCTCCTACCACATACTAAAATTTAATCGAAATTGAACCTTTTTTTTACGTTAGTTATGGCGCATAAGAACAGTGGAATGGATCCCGCTCCTGTGTACTGACCTTTCACCCCATTTCGTTCACTTTAAATAAGGTTCCTTCCCAGGTGATACCCTACCAGATACTAAAATTTCATCGAAATCGAACGATTGTTACGCGATTTATCGTGCGGACGGACATACGCACACAACGCGTGACGTAATGGAGCAGATGGGAATCGCGACCATCTGCTGGCAAGAGTATGACGTCATAAAACTTTAATAGGATCCACACACAACGCATGACGTACTGAGACAGATGGTGTGACTGCGCGCCAACATTCTCAAACGCGAGATTGTGACATCATAAGATTTCTAAGCATAGGTAAGATTAACGGAACGGCGCCATGACCCTAAAAACGTTATAATTCGGGGTGGTTATTTAACCCACTAAACGAATTCTCCTATAGTCGAGATCAAGCTAAATCGATTTCTAGTACCAGAAAACGGTAGGTTAACGACTTTCATCAAAATTCTTTGAGCCGTTTTCAAAATGAAATATACATACAAACATAGAAGAATTGCTACTTTAAGGTGGACGTCAAGTAATTTTGCTTCCTATACTTCCAATGGAAAAACTTCTGTACACATTTTCTTCACAATTAATGCGTTCCCAAAAATGAAAATTTGAACATCGATTAAAATAGCTTCATTTCATAACTTAGAATACTTAATATTTTCTAAACCATAACCGTAATTATGCAATCCGACATTTATTTGTCCACTGACGTCATCAAAGTACAGGTCGCTCCATCTTTTTTCTGGTTTCAACACCACCAAAGGAAACGTTATTGTTTTTTAATATAATTATGCTTATGTTTTAGAAAATGTTAAGTATTCCAAGTTACAGTATGAAGTTATTTTAATCGATGTTCAAATTTCCATCCTTGGGAACACACTAATTGTGAAGGAAATGTGTACAAAAGGTTTTCCATTGGAAATATAGGAAGCAAAATTACTTGACGTCCACCTTAATAGTGTGGGATAAGGGCGATGGAATGGATCCCGATCCCACGTCCTGAACTTTGACTCCATTGGTCCCATTTTCAATGGGGTTCCTCTCCAGGTGGTCCCCTACCACATACTAAAATTTCATCGAAATCGAACCATTTTTACGCACCTTATGACGCATTAGGGAAATGGAATGCATCGCGCTTCTATGTCCTGACCTTTGGCTCCACTTCACCCATTTTCAATAGAATTCGTCCCCAAGTGGTCCCCTACTACATACTAAAATTTCATTGAGATCGAACCATATTTACGCAAGTTATGACGCATAAGGGCAATTGAATGGATCCAGCTCTTATAGCGTGACCTTTGACCCCATTTCACCAATTTTCAATAGGGTTCGTCCCCTGGTGGTCCCCTACTACATACTAAAATTTCATCGAAATCGAACTATTCTTACGTGAGTTATCGTGCCGACAGACGGACGGAAAAAGCTGGAGCATATACGCTTCTTCAACCTACGGTTGGAAAGCGTAAAATCGTCCATGATGTTAAAGGATTTTGTTCTTCCTTTACATCGTTCTTGTTTACCTTACTATTATATTTCGCTTTGTTTGCCGGTGCTGATTACATGCTTGACTTTGTGCATTGCGTTTGTTGCTGTGAGGTGGCATTGAGCCTCGTCAGGCCATGTCGGCGTTTTCCCTTTACTTCCTTGCTGTATGCATTAATTGTGTTTTATTTCTTAATATTCTGTATCTCTTTATTCTTCAGCAAAACAAATAAAATGAAATGAAATGAAAAATGTGTTGTTAGCTCGAGCGGTTTGCGAGCGTTGAGTTGAGCTTTGTAGTCATTAGTTTCCTCAGCTTTTGGCTGTATTTGGCGGCTAGATTTTTTTTACATTATTATTGTTATTATTATTATTATTATTACTATCATTACTATTATTAGTGTTATTATTATTATTATTATTACTATCATTACTATTATTAGTGTTATTATTATTATTATTATTATTATTATTATTATTATTATTATTATTATTATTATTATTATTATTATTATTATTATTAGCATTGTTATTATTAATATCAATATTATGATTAATATTATTATTATTAGCATTGTTATTATTAATATCAATATTATGATTAATATTATTATTATTATTATTATTATTATTATTATTATTATTATTATTATTATTATTATTATTATTATTATTTTTATTATTTTATTATTATTATCATTATCATCATCATCAATATTATTATTATTATTATTATTATTATTATTATTATTATTATTATTATTATTATTATTATTATTATTATTATTATTTGTAACACCCTTCCTATCTCTAAACTTAGGAGAACATTATGATTACACGTGTAGAAGAATGGTAAACTGAGGAAAAAGGAAGAACATTTTAATTTCTCAGTTTTACCTATCAGTTATGCAAACACTGCGGGAAAGTGAAAAAAGAACATTATTAAAAATTGCAGCTGCATCTGAGAGATTGATGTCGTAGAAACAGCTTCTTAAGAAAGGAAAGTGATCACACGTGTGAAGTGATTCAATGATTATTTTACTTTTTAATGCGTATTATTGAAGGTATAGTTTAATACGGTGTTGCACCTCTTCCAGCAGCAACACAAGCTTCCAATCTAGAGTGCAATCGGTCGTACATATGCTGGATATCACGCTGGGGGATAGCTTTTCACGCTCTTTCAAATTAAACGCGTATTTAAGAGATGGTCGCTGCCTGCCGTGGTCCGGGGAAGAGTGTTTGTATGATCCAGTCCCAGACATAATCGATTGGAGACAAGTCCGGAGAGCGTGCTGGCCAAGAGAGACCGAAGAGCATGTTGAGGACCAGGGCGGAGTGTGGGCGGCTGTTATCCTATTGGAATATCGCATTTGGGATCGCCCTAAAAAATGGCAGGGCGACCGGCTGCACAATATCTCTGGCGTATGTACTGGTATTCAGTGTACCCCGTACAAACACCAGACTCGTACGAGAGTGATAGCTAATCGCTCCCCACGCCATGATGCCCGGCGCGTAGCCTGTGTGTCCTTGGCGGATGCACGATGACAGAAGCTGCTCCCCTTGTAGCCTTCGAACGCGTACACGACAGTCAGACGCTTCCAAGCCGAATCTGCTTTCATCGCTGAAGACCACAGACCGCCAGTCTTCCCTGCAATGAACTCGCACTTGACGCCACCGCAAACGTGCCAGACAGTTACCAGAGGTCAGTGGTAACCGTGCCAACGGCACGCTTGTCCGTAGTCCTGCTTCCAACGAACGATTCCGTATCATTCTGGTAGACACCATTGGCATGACAGAGGATCGAATTTGTGAAGCCGTAGCCATCCGCTCTGCCAACGCCTCTCATGCATCCGTAATTCTGTGTTGTCCGGAACCACGTCTGAGAGTGTGCGAATGCTCCTCTGAGAACTGACGTCATCACATTACCACGGCCGATACCTCCCGTACCACTCGGTCCGAAATTTGAAGGAAGGACCAACTTCCTTCTGGCAGAGCCATTATACGGCCTCGCTCGAACTCCGATAACTGAATAAATGTTGCGCGTCTGCGTCGTCCTGGCATGGTAGCTTCTTCAACGAGCACTGAACAAATTATCAACAGAAGAATGACTTCGTTCTGCACGCCTTAGTCCTTAAATACGCGCTACGTACATTTGTATGTTGTCGTCCACAGTGACGTCATTATTTCACCTAGTGGCAATGCAACTTGGATCACAGTTTCCGTTGCTCTTAATAATTAACATATTATAATATGACGTTCCTACCTGGGTGTTCCTTTTTCACTTTCCAGTAGTGTAGGAGAAAAACAGACATGGTGTCATGCGAACTTTTATGTAAAAGTTCACGTGATACCAAGCTTGATCTTCTTATACACTGCCGGAAAGTAAAAAAAAGGAACATCTAGAAGGAATACCGGTAGGAACGTCATATCATAATAAAAGGCAGGTTTGGTACAATTTTTGATCCGTTACAAAAGTGAGAACGTTATGATTCTGCAAAATAAGTCAATATTCTGTTGTCTAGAAATGGAGGTCTTGTCATTGTTATTTGCTACATAGCTTTTGAAACAAATCCATACCACACTTTTAGAACTTCATTAATCTGAAGCTCTATTCGTAGGTATTAATGATGTTACAGTGATTGTGAACTATCTTTTGCCAAAAATAAACTTAAAATCGACAAAGAACACATGGTCTATTTGATTTTTTTATACAGCATGTTCCCGGAATCTTTCAAGAAAGATTATTGTTTTTTTAGCGACCGGTGAAGACGAAACTGTGATTCAAATTCGTATCAACTTTCTTGTGATTTCTTTTGTGAGCGGTCTGGTTCTTATATCAGGGAGTGGTGTTTCGTTTTTTTTCTCCGGAAAAAAAAAGAAAACAGTTTTGATACGAGATACTTCGAATTCTGTTTCCTTCAAAAATATCTTTTTGGAGGATAAAGGGGAAAAATCCTCTATTTCCAGCTCGGAACTATCGTCAACGCGTATAATGTCAAGGGAATTTCCCCAAAACCAGTACATCATCCAAATGCACGATCCACTTTTTCATATCTCGGGAAATGCTGTTCTTCAAAAATGTGTTTCTCCAGTTGCTTGCTGATTGATTCAGCTGCAATTTTTAACCTGGAAGAAGGTCACTTAGACAAAGAAAAACACACTCAACTAGCGCTTCTGTAAATGTTGTGGAAAAACGCGTTAGTTCTATTACGCCTTTCGTTGTTCCGTTGCAGTTGGGAAAAAATTTTGATGAATCCCATAGATAAAGCTTCTGAAAAGAAGAGCGCCGCATTGCCTTTATGACTTTCAACCTTCGGTAAATGAGTTGAAGTTCCGGGTGTAATTTATTTCTTTTTTGATGTCCTCCGGAAACACCGCAGCTTCCGTTAGTGACATAGGGGCTCTTTTTTATTCCTTTCTTTTTCTGAAGTCATTATCAGAAACTTTCGTCTTGTTTTTGATAATGTTTCTTTTTCACAATGGATAAGGCTATTTATGATTTTCTTCCTCTAATTTTTTTAGCGATATCTTCGCTATCTTATTTTTCTAAAGAAGAATGTTCAAGGTAGGGAGTTCTTTCTTTCAGACCTTCTGTTAGCTCCATTTTAATTTTTGTGCAAGTACACAGGGGCTAGTACGAAATATAAAAAAAAAAACTAGATCGTCGAAACTTTTAGCTTGATGAGAATACTTTTCACATTTATGGGATGTATTATAACTTTACACTGCAAAAACTTCTCTGAAATTCATGAGACATTTTTCGTCATTCCTTTCGTAAATTAACGAAGCATATTTCCGAAACAATTTATTTTCCGTGAAATGACGGGAATAACCATCACGGGTTTCTCACACACTAGGAAAATTCCGAATTTTCAGAAATATTTCTCCAATTCCTTTCGAATATTAACGGTAAATCGTCGCTTTTAAAAGGTGTTAACGGAAAGTTCTAAATTTTTAGAAACAGTTTACGTGATTCCTTTCGTATATTAACAGAAAACTCCTGCTCCCGCTTTTTTTTGTATCTGTATGAAGGGAAATTTCGGGTATTGAGCATTTTAAGGGATTATTTGATGTTTGATTAACTATTAAATTGTTTATATGATGTCTATACGATGTCAGATCAAAATGTTCCGAGACTAGGCCGATATTCAACGAAGTACTTACGTTACTTAAGTCAGGCTATACTCTCTCTCAAAGTAGTTTCCTTGGGCAGCGATACACCGCTGCCAGCGTTTTTGCCACTGTTGGAACGCTTCCTGGAAGTCCTGTTCGCGAATCGTGCAAAGCACCGTCTGCGATTCTCGCTGGATCTCGTCCACGGTTTCAAAACGGCGGCCCTTGACCTTCAGTTTCACCTTCGGAAACAGAAAAAAGTCGCAAGGGGCCAACTCCTGCGAGTAAGGCTGGTGAGGAAGGGTAGTCCTGCTTGTTCCTAACGCTCTGTGAACTGCTGCATTGTCGTGATGGAGCAAGAAATCGCCCCTGCGCCACATTTCAGGTCGCTTTCGTCGAATGTCCTCCCTAAGACGCCTCACAACATCGCAGTGAAAAAGGGCGGTGACGGTTTGGCCCTGGGGAATGAATTCACGGTGCACAACCCTACAAATGTCGAAGAACACGATGAGCATGCTTTTATTTGCGCTCCGGAGCTGTCGGGCCTTCTTCGGTCGTGGAGATGGCGGGCTCTTCCACTGCGACGACTCTTGTTTGAACTTGTCGTAATCGTAGACCCAAGTCTCGTCCCTAGTGATGACCCGCGACAGGAACGTTGGTTCATTCACCACCTGCTGACGAAGATCGTGTCAGAGTTCGACACGGAACGCCTTATGTTCGGGGTTCAGAATCCTTGGCACAAACTTCGCAGCAATTCGGTGCATGTCCAAAACCGACGTCAGAATTTCTTATACTGTTCCGTATGACGCATTGACAATGGTAGCAATGTCGTGAATAGTTCTCCGACGATCCCCATGCACCAGTTCCCAAATGGTGTCCACATTTTCGGGGATTTGCTCGTGGACGGTCTCTCTGACCTCTCGTCATCTTGCAGTGCCATTCTGCCGCTCTTGAAGCGCAAGTGCCATTCAAAACATCTCGCACGACTCATTGTTTCATTGCCATAAGCCTGCCGCAACATTTCATGCGTCTCCGTTCCAGATTTGCAGATTTTGACGCGGACTTTGATGTTCGCTCGCTGCTCTAGTTTGCAGTCCATACCAAAATCGCAGCTGTGTCCTGCACGTGGTCACCAAATATCGTGTAGCACAGCTCCCGGTGTTCACAGAACGACACCACTCGGCACAATGACTCCTGAAGGTCACTGCCCAAGACCGCTGCTCGCGCATCCGCGTACCGTCATCTGTTGGCGCGCGACGTACCTAGTCTCCTAATTTTTTGATCGCACTCCATATATACAGGCTGTGGACTCATTAAGACAAAAGCCATAAAATCTATCAAGAGTAAATTTTACATTTATAAGTTTTGTGAAATAATGCGATAAAATTGCACCTTTTTTTAAAGCTAATTGAATGCCGTTGTTAGTTTAATAAGCTATCTAGTTTCAAAGCATTGTGTTGCTTTGCAATATCACAATGAAAATTAAAACGTAATTTCTAATAAGTCTTCTTACAGAAGAAATAAAATTAATGGAGATGCAAATGAATTATATCCAATGGAGATACTGATGAATTGATCTCATCTCATTTGGCGATAGTATCCAGGAATTTTGGACGGAACTGAATACAAATCATTCAGAATCTGTATCCAGTGAAGATGCATTTGGATTTAATTCGTTTCTTTCGGATTCTGTATCCAGTTATAATGTGGATTAGAGATTTCAACTCCTTCAGAGCCTGTATTCAGTGAACATGTGCATGAATTATTTTCATTTCATTCAACTCCGATACACAGCAAAAATGTAAATGAAGTAAATTCATGTCATTCAGATACTCTATCATGTGCTGACGAAGTTAATTCAAATTATTCAGGGTCTGTATCTAATAAACATGTGCATCCATTAATATTGTTTCATTCAAAGCCTATATCCAATGAAAACGTGGATTAATTGAATTCATATAATGTGGAACCGATAACCGTTGAAAACGTGAGTGGAACGGTCTCATTTGACTCAGAGCATATACCCAGGAAAAATGCTACTGCATTGATAAAATTGATAAAATCTTATTCAAGCCAATATACAGTAAAGATGCTGATGAATTGATGAAATATATTCAATCCTTAATGTTGAGAGGTATATTCAGAGCCTATATTCAATTGAGATGTGAATGGAAAGAATTAATCTCATTCAAAGCTTATATACTGTACATGTAATATTACTCCTTCTTCTTTAGAGAAGAAGCAATTCACATACAGCAGGCTTGACAGTGAAGAAAATGCATGAAGTTCTCATGTAACATAAATATTACAGTCATTTCCAAAAGTATAAGACCAGCTGTTAATTTATCGAAAATTAAAATTTTTAAAGAAACAACTAATTACTAGTCAGAGGTTTTTGAAAAAATGGCACCACAGATGAACACTTACATTCTTTAAAACACAAAAATACCAAAATCAAAACTTTGTGTAGCCCCCTTTGTTTTGTTTTTTTATGACGGACAGAATACAATGTGGCATACTCTCAATGAGGTATTTGCAGTAGTCACTTGAAATGTCTTTGCATCACACGAACTTTATCGCGTCAATCAAAGTTTGGGAATTTGATGGCTGTTTTTCTGCTACCTCGTCTTCTAAAATGGTTCATTTCGATGGGGTTAAGGTCGGGATTATTACCGGGCCAGTCAAGCACAGTTATAATTTCTTTGCAGGTAGTTTTTTACTGTGGCACGGAGCACCAACATCCGTAAAGATTGTGCATCTGTGCACTTGCATATGAGTTAACAGCTTCTCACGTAACGTTTTCACGTAAAAAGGACCAGTCATGGTAGTGCCGGTCGGCAAAAAGTATAATGAAGCAGTACCGGATGCTGACATAGCACCCCATGTCATCTGACTAAGCGGATGTCTCACGGTGCTAACGGTGTATTTTTCATCAAGCCTTTTGCCTATTGTTGTCGAACATACGCTTCGCGCGATTCAAATTGACGCACAGTTGATTCATCCGAAAAAAGAACTTGGCTCCAAGTTTTACAGTCCACGATAGATGACGCTTCTCAAACTGAGTCTCTTCTTTTTCATAACAAAGGTTAGTGCAAAATCTTTAATCCAAAATCTTTGGTAAGACGTCGGCAAACAGTGTTGATACTAATATAAGACCTTTTGAATGTAGAAAGGCCTTGATTTCTTCCCATGAACTACTCGGAGAACGCATAACTATTCGCCTTATGGTATTGTCACCACGTGGGGTTGTTTTCCTTGGACGTCCACTTCTCTTTCGGTCGCTAAATTCACCTGTATCTCGATATTTCATGATCGTTTTATGAATAGCAGTCTTGATCACATTCAACTTTCTTCATATGTCACGTTCGGAGTACCCTTCATGACATATAGTGACTATTTGTGCCCTCTGAGTAAAACTTTATTACGATTTTGTGTCCATTCTTCCTGTATAGAAAATACGTACAAAACCTATCAGCATGAAATACAGAAACAAACTGACGCTCGCACGTTTCCACCAACTCCATGAACAGCGGCAGCTGTAGGATGATGCAACACTGACAGAACGTTGAGTAATACAGACAGCAGCGGTCGCAATCGGCAGAAATCTCCTAATACCAACAGGTGGTCTTAAACGTTTGCAAATGGCTGTACTTATTCATCGTGAATAAATATGATGCAAAATGAATAAACACGACGCAACGGCTCAGACTTATTAAAACTAATACAGCTCATGACGTACTTGTTTATCAAGAGAAAAATAATTATATTTCCAAGTTTTTCATGAAACCTGGTAAGGAAACATTTGTAAACTATTTTTGTCCCATTTTCCTGAGGGTTTAGTGAACACCGTGAGCAACTTAATGGGATACAAAGTGTCACCCGCCCGCAATTTTGGACAACTGGTTCCAGGGAAGGGAGAGAGCCAGTGCCATAAGGCAAACACAACATCCATGCCTCACCGGGTTTTGCACCGGAACCCACTTGGACGCTGGGTCATAAGCCAGCCCTTACAAAACTGTGCCACCGGGATTGAAATTCTACGTTCTTCGACCAAAATTAAATCAGTTGCTTTTATTTTATGTGCTACTCAATATACACTGGTGTGCAAAAATTAAGGACAACACGGTTTTTCGAATGTAACGTCGTGCAGAAGTGCTCCACATAGACTCAAATCATGCCATAAGATCCCCAAGATGTAAGAATATAGGAAAAGTGAGCAAAACCGTCCAAACAAGGAATCCAAAGGATACAAAGGCACTTTATTGAAAAGGTAGCTTCGAGCACAACTGGACAGAAGACAGAAACGTCCATGAGACAGGCGGCTGCCAAGAAAAATCCAGTCTTAATAGGGGATATGATCCCCCCTGACTGCGTTCCAGGATTTACAACGTCTGTCCACGCTGAGAACGAGGTTGTCAAGGAGTTGTTGAGGTATCGCGGCCCATTCCTCTTGTAGTACCCATCGCAGCTGCGTAATCGTTGCTGGCGGCTGGTGAGGTGCTGCCAAGCGTTTCCTGAAAAGTTCCCACACGTGTTCGATTGAATTTAGGACCTTGAGGGCCAATCTATGGGTTGAATATCATCACTCTCTAACAGCTCTGCGAAAGCCACTGTACGATGAGGTGTAGCGTTGTCGTCCATGAAGAGGAACTCAGGACCCACAGCACCTCTAACCAGAAGCACGTGAGGCAGGAGAACTTCGGTACAATAGCGGACACCAGTGACTGAACCTCCTTGGAAGATGTGGAGGTCAGTACGGCTACTAAGCATGATACCGCTTCAAACGAGAACTCCGCCACCTCCAAACCGGTCCCTTTCGATTATGTTGGAGGTGTGATTGCGTGTTCCCTCCTCTCTCTCCAGATGTGTATACGTCCATAATCGCTCGTCAGACTAAATCGGCTCTCATCTGTAAAGAAAACTCAACTCCATTGCTGGTGTGTCCTGTTCTTGTGTTCCTGGCACCACAGAAACCGCCGTCTCCTAAGAGCAGGTGTTAATGTCACACACCGTACTGGTCGTCGTGCAAATAGACCACCTTTGTCCAACCTCCTGGCCACGGTCAAACGCGATAATGTACGTCCAGTTTTCTGTTGCATGTGCCTTGCGATTTCTCCCGCTGTTTGCCATCTGTCTCTTCTCGCCTGTATGACAATAACCAATCGTCCGCCGCCGTGGTCGCTCGCGGACGACCACTGCAAAACTCTTGGACAGCTGTTCCTGTCATTTGAAATGCCCTCAAAGGTCGCGAAACGATGCTGTGAGCGATCCGGAACTCCTCGGCCACACTAGTCACACTTCGACCTTCTTCCAACTTCCCAATGACGCGACTTCGGGTAAAGTCATCCGGATGTCGTCTACTGGATTGCCTGTTGGCCATATCACACGGCGGCAGCAACTCGACGTCGTTCAAACCGATGTACACCGTGCAATAGCTCTCACCGAATTGCTCAGCGTACACCGCCAGCGTGTTTTATACTCTTTGACATCCCCCTCCCCTACGTCATGCTGCATATATGCGCATGCCCTACCGTACTGGACCCTAGTCTATCTCCTGAGTGTTCTTTCGGTCCGTTATGCCTGCTCGTTCCGATGTTATGCTAATTTCTTCTCTTCGTCCTTAATTTGCGCACACCAGTGTGTTAAAAAAGGCAGGATAAAGAAACAAAAATTTCCAGCAGGAAATAATATTTTAAAAACATATTTGCATTGTTTTTGTTTCGACATTCTGTGTTGGTGGGTAAGAATGAGTCTTGATGTTAACCTTCCTGGAAACCTATAAGCTTAAAGGCCGGTTATGTTGTTAAAAGTTAAAGAAATCATGATATTGAGTGTTAATTCGCAATAGTTCTCATGTTGAATAATATAGTCACCTTACCATGAAGTATAATAAATAACATAAGATACGTGTTGATGTAATGATAAGTCGGTAGAATTCAATAACGGCAATCGCGTAGACGTATTTATAGGATCTCATAATTTTCAAAAGAAAAGCGTCCATGTATATTTTAATTTACTTCCGATATAAAAAATTCAGAAGTACATAAACTTTGGGCATTTCCATTGTTGCCTCCTGTACCACACTGCATATATCCTTTTGGAGCTACCTGGGAATTTCTAGCGTATTTGCACTGCAACCCAGTGTAGGTATATTTACTGACTGCTAGTTGAGATAATCATCGTCTATATAGGAATAACTGGTAGCCCTAAAGTTGGATTTTCTTATGAGCTAACAGTAGTTGTGTATGAATTTAATCACACAAATTTTCTCCAAAGTGACCGCATAATTTTGAAAAAATTCCTTGTTCCTCAAATCTTCATTTCTATCCCACGAAATGCATGTCTTTTAAAGATTGTCTGCTCTTCATGTCAACATCAACTAACCAAATGCATGGAAAGAGGATTCCAGAAACTCACGCTAAATATTCAACTTTGCCCTTTTGATACCAGAGACCTCAGATTTAAAGAGCTAACAGTGTATGAAAAATCAATAAAACGTTCGAAAACAACCGATATGAGAAGTTCCGAGAATTGGTTGATATCGTCCTCTGGCAAAATGAAGATAATTACAACAGGACTAATATTACGATTCCGTTCGGAATTTGGTTTCCCGAACTCAACCTTAAAGTGATGTTTTAAGTATACTAGAACTTTAACGTTACATATTTTGCAGAAAAATTATCCCATATACCAGGTTTATTACTATCCCCCCTCCCTTCCGCAAAAAAATGAAATAAATGTGTATATATACATATATACAATAGACGCTGCTTAATGCGAAACCTTCGCGGCCGAGTCATTTTCATACCACAAAAATGATAAAACTAACCGAAAAAGTTAAACCTTCCTTAATATTTTTAGGGTCATAAAATAACAAAAACGTTATCCAAACTTTGGAAACTGAATTTTCTTGTGCCGCACCGGAGGCGCAGTGATCATTCGTCCGAAAGGGGACTGGGTTCGAATCCCGGTGAGGCATGGATGTTGTGTTTGTCTTACGGCACTGGCTCTTTCACTTTCCTGGAACCAGTGACCCTAAATTAGGGACGGGCGACTGCTTATAGTCCATTGAGTTGTTCACGGTGGTCATTAAACCCACAATAAAAAAACAAATTGTGTGTTTATTGAGATTTTAAATGATATTAAATGAAATTAAAAACAATCAAGCCAAGAATTTTGACACAAAATTTACTGTTTACTTCATAATATATCCCGTAAATATCGTTAATAAACTTTCATATTGATATTTATAAACCTCATCCCACTTATGGTATTCTGCAAATAGATAAAAACATAAAGTTCTTTGATTTCTGCATTTCTTGAAAGGCTTTTCTAATATACGGGTTTCAGTTGTACTTTCGTTTTCCTCTGTTAATTGTAGCGAATCAGAGCACCGCTTTCAGAAATGTCTGAACTAATTTAGCAGAAACTAGAAGTATTTTTCAATGGACATGCAAGCTGTAACATATATTGTAGTCAATTTTCTGTACGTGTTTTTCCCTTCTTTTTGAATTGTAAAACAACACTGAAAAACTTTTCCAAGTCTACCCACAATTTCATGAGGTACACCGAAATTCAGGTTTTAAAGTTATTTATCCTATTAATCCATACTCTATTGTTTCGTGCCCAGCGTATTTTTTTGAGAATCCAGCGAGTATCGCTTGACAGAAATATGCCTTCAATGCTCGAGTAATTCCCTTATCGCTTGATCAGGGGCGTCATATCTGAAGGTAAGAAAACAACCTTAATGTGTTTCACATCCTTTAATTACATATTAATGATGAGTGCAGCACATTTGTCAACATGAAGAACGCTCCTATGCTTCAACTCGTTATCCCATTTCATTAGCCAATCATTAACGATCCGGACTGTCATCTAATCCTTAAAATTTCATCAACATCAAAGTGTCGTTCAAATCTTTAAAAGTGAACTTATTCTCGCCTGTATACGATCCTAAGTGAAGATCATTCCAGTGGAATGTGTATTGATTCACTTTGTTTGTTGAGAACGAACTCTGAAGAGAATTAAGTACATTTAAATTAAATGGTAACTAATACAGATAAATAACGTGGATTAGGAACATCAAACAGAGGTCATCGAGTTCGATTCCTGGTGATGGCCAATGAGAATGTTTCCGTGACTCACTTATAAACGTGGAAAGAGCGATGACTTCTGTTAAATGTTAACGATGAACAATGAATAAATATTGGATTAGGATATTCTTATTACGTACTTCAACGCACGTGGATGAGGCATAATAATTATGATGTCGTTATCCATGATATTCTTCAGTATTATGCACTCAGCATGTAAATAGTGAGCAAACTTCAACAAAACATGGCCGTTAGTTTGCATCGTCGATTCGCTATTCAAGTTTTGCATCTTTCCCAACTGTAGTGAATTAAATCCCAAGTAAAATATTTCGATATAACGAAAATGAGTAACGGAAGTAGTCAAAACCGTTATTGAAATGCTATCCCACGAAGAGACGCAACAATAGTTGATTTCATTGTTACTAAACCATATACAGTAATTTACTAAACTATCGCCAAACATGCTACGAAAACGGTGCGTCGTAGGGAAATTTAGTTTGCTCTCGATCCCGATTACTTTGGGGGAGGCATTAGCTGTTGTTTTCGAGAGCTTTAAATGAAGTACGTAACAATGGGTGTAACCTGTAGATAACCAGATCAAAAGTTACCAATCACTTCACTAACACACTTGAGATTCAGCTCTTCTTTCTAACTTGAGGTCAGATTTTAGAATGCGCATGCGCAGATAGACTTGCGTAGCTACATCACATTTCGTCGAAATCAGGATCCTGTCTTACGTTAGTCTAAATCTGAATAATGTATAATAACAATAAAAAACTAAATATTGTTTTTGAAATTTAAAATTTAAAATTAATTTAATAAACTTAAATTAAAAGTCTAAAATACTCACTATTGCTCAGATATCACTGTTTAGTAAATATTTACTTTTATGACTCACATATCTTCTTTCGCAACATTCATTAATCCCCCTACCTAAGTATCACTCAATGTCAGGAATTATTAATAGTAAACATTACTGGTTTTTTTTTAAGATTTAATTCCACTTTGTATGTGAGTGACGCCAATAAATGCAAGGTATTGTACGGATGTAAATGTATTCTTTTGAGTCACTCGTTTTATTTTACACCCACAAAGATCTTGGCATGTGAAAGATGCGTAGCATAAACTACAGTATATACAAATAGTACCAAGGTACTATCTCGATTTTTCTTTATTTTTGGCTTAAATCGGACTGTTTTCTTAGATGTGAACGATACGTAAGAGTACAGCGTTACAATTTTATGAAACACGGTTTGACATCAAAATTCCAGAGTAAATCGAAAGCTTGAACAGAATACTACAGTTTAAAATGTTTGTATGCAAAAGATAATAGCCAAACTACCGATTCAAGAAAATTACTTTAAAACAATCAATCCAATGAAATTGGAAGCAAGGTATTCCTATAAGGAAGTGGACACGAGTTTTCCCAATAAATGCGAAAAGTTTCAATTTCAGTTTTATAGAGGTATTCCATGGTATAGCCAATATCGCGTAGGTGTTACAGCATCCGAAACCAAAAACAAACAGCGAGAAATTATGTTAAATGGAAAAATGACAGAGATGAACGACACAACAAACGAAGACTAACGTTCTAATTAAATGGCAAGGAACTGTAGACCAATTATATTTAAATAATGTAATAATATTAGTAAGCCGAATTTATTGGTGTAGACTATAAAATCAAAGTTTCCAAGCTATCGCACATCAACCAGATGGCTTTTTCAAAGAAGGTTGACAGCAAACTGCATGGCTACCTTCTCTGAAAAAGATTTTTAAAGCGAAAAAGCCATAAAAGCGGCTTTTTTACCGCGTTCAAATTGTTGAAGCGTTCTATTATCATTCAGTTTGCAGTTTGCAGTCTAGCTTCCTTGAAAAAGCCATCTGGCTGATGTGCGAAAGCTTGGAAACTTTGATTTCTATTTTACACCGAGAAATTCGGATTAATAGTATACCTATACTATTTAAGACTTGCGTTCCGCTTATGCACTTTACTTTAATACTAGGAGATACACCGTCAATATTAACGGAGAAAAAGAAGATTTGTAGAGAAATTTCTTTAATAACCAGAAATGACGGTCGTTTCTAACGTTCGTTTAAATCTGAGCAATATATAACAACGATAAAAAATTAAAAAAAATGTGTTTAAATTATTAATGTTTAGTAACTATTTTTGTTTGGGAAGTCCAAATGTAAAAATACATTTCATGAACATTTCAACAATAGGAAAAGTACTACGTCATAGAGTTGGTGCGTCACACGCTGACATAATGCGCAGGCTCCATTCACGGCACACCTGCACGAAAACACGAAAAGCTAAGCGGTACTTAACAAATAATTATTTCCCAGTTGGTACTGTGTTATGACGTCTCATGTCTTAGTCCGGAAAGCAGTTTCCATCCACTCAACACCTGCAGGAAAGCACGAAAAGCTAAGTGTGATGTCACAAATATTTATTTCTTGGTTGTTGCTATCGTGATGACTCTTTCCACTGCGCCACCAATGTGGGGCAAAAGTTCAGGAAAAGCAAATTGTATTGTTTGTGGTGATATGCTTAAAGTGTCCGTCATTCGCCGAAGTAGTGTATTGCCTAGTGTAATGTTATGTTGACCCGTTGATGATGTTTAGTGTATTGCCAAAGTGTAATGTTATGTTGCCTAGTTGATGATGTTTAGTGTATTGCCAAAGTGTAATGTTATTTTGCCCCGTTGATGATGTTTAGGGTATTGCCAAAGTGTAATGTTATGTTGCCTAGTTGATGATGTTTAGTGTATTGCCAAAGTGTAATGTTATTTTGCCCCGTTGATGATGTTTAGGGTATTGCCAAAGTGTAATGTTATGTTAGTCCCGTTGATGATGTTTAGTGTATTGGCAAAGTGTAATGTTATGTTGCCCCGTTGATGATGTTACATGCGTCGCATTAGCTTGGTCACAAGACGAGTGTTTTTTTTTTTGTCAATACCTTCAATGCCGGAGGGAAGACTAAAGGTGTAAGGTGAAGAGAATGTGTCAGCCTAGAGAAATGAAGGCGCCTGAAGAACGAACGGTGGCCCAGGTGAAGTTCACAGAGAAGTATATACACAACCCGAGGACTGGCTTTAGGTTATTAGAGTGTTCGGAGTCAGAATGGGAAAATCTGCCGATTTAACGGAGTTTGATAAAGGACAAATTCTGGTGGTGCGGCGCCTCGGAACTACGATCTCAAAAACGGCGCGTATTGTGGGCCTTTAACGTGCTTCCGTAGTGACTACGTATAAAAAGTGGTGCACAGATAGCCAAACGACGAACCGTGGTCCAGCCGTGTGTCGTCGGGACCTCATTGATGCCAGAGGGGAGCGGAAACTGTCGCGCATTGTTCACAGCGACCGCGGGGCCACAGTGCGACAAATCACTCGCCAATAAACACAACCATTTTACATATATTCCCTATCGTATTTTCTGTAATCGAATCCCTCGTCAGCTTGAACAAATAAAGGGTTAGGTTACTATGTGAGTTGTCGGCTCACATCAAAACGTTGAAGAACCTTCACATCTAAAATTAGACAGCAACCTCAATATCCGGCTGATGACATTTATTAAAACGTTTGTAATGAAAACATTAAGAATTGTACCAGCGTGAAATCCAGTTGAACGTGCATGAACATCCATCGATAGAATTCAAAACTCTAAATAAAGAGATACCTAAAATGTACTTTTGTGCCTGAGGGAATTCTTTGAGTTTCAGGAAAGCATTGCGCGAATCATATAATATTCAGTCTTCCAACCGAATATTCGGTCAGGATGCCTCGTTTTATTTGTTCAGGATCTTGCCAGGTATGCATCCAATATTGATTTAAGCATCATGTGGGTTCATCTCATCCATTTCAGCAGAACGGTAATGTTCAGTTGAAACTACAGCATGATTCTTATGTCGCACAAATTCGTAGATTCTCTGTCGCGATATTTAAGTCCTACAAATATAAAATTTCAGATATTCTGCGGGAATATCTGGTTTCGATGATATTCGTCCATTTTGGAAACTGAATTAGCTGATCATTTCAAATTCGTTTTTAAACATGGAGAAATCAGGAGAAATTTTATAAAGCTAAATATAGTACACATAACGCTCATTGAACTCAAGAAAGGCAAAAGTATTCGGCATTCTTATCAGAAACGATCCATGCATTCGCATTAGCTCAAAAAGAGAAAATTTACAGATACAGGTACAAAGTGTACCTAAATGTTGCGGCCGCCCCGGTGGCACAGTGGTCTAAGCGATGACCTCTGATCATTCGTCCGGAAGGGGTCCGGGTTCGAATCCCGGTGAGGCATGGATGTTGTGTTTGTCTTACGGCACTGGCTCTCTCCCTTCCCTGGAACCAGTGAGCCTAAATTAGGGACGGGCGACGGCTTATAGCCCATTGAGTTGCTCACGGTGGTCGTTAAACCTCCGATCAAAAAAAAAAAATATTGCCACACATCACAGCAATTTTATCAGCCACAATCTGCTTCTACACTTCAGCCCCATCGTCACGATGGTGCATTGGTTTAATCGCTGACTTCAGTTTATTCGTCCGAGATAGTTCTGTGTTCAAATCTCGGTGAGGCATGGATGTTGTCTTCGTCTTACGGTACTGCTGGTTCTCTCCTTCCCTGAAGCCAGTGACCCTTAATTAGGGACTGGCGACTGCTTATAGCCCGCCGAGTTGCTCACGGTTGCCGGTAAACCTAAAAAAATCAGCTCTTCCATATCAACATTTAAATAATCTGTAACTGGTAGCATTCGGGTGACCCACCGGCATGGCTACGTAAATGAAAACATCGCCGAAGCTTGCCAATACCTTAAGAGTGGAATATTAAAATACTTTTTCGGATTCAATTTTGCAATAACACCAAATCCCTAAAACGTAAAATTTTGAAATCCGTTGTTAAGCCCATTTTAAATTTTTTCAGAAGTCACGACTCATGTGACCTGATAAAATAAGAAGGACTAGATCTCATATTCTAAAGCGATCTGAGGGGAAAATATTATTTTTAAATGCTGTCTTTAAAAATAGTTTTCAAAAGGGCAGTGTTTGATGCTACAAATTAAAAAAACTGAATTTTGTTAACTTTCTATCCTTCAACCATCTTTTGGAGACAAAAATATACAGTAAAATATTTTTTTCTTGTCCCGGCCCAGTTAAAATGTTTAGGAAAGAATGGAAACTTGCTGGGCAGCTTGCATTCTATTTTGATCTGTAGATGTCATTTTGACCTCGTAAACACTGTGCACATGATTCGAAGTTCAAATCCAGTAGACATCAAGTTGTATAAACGCTGATTTGCACGGAACAAAGAAACCAACTGGGATTTATTTTCAGTTGAAATAAGAACTAGGCAATTGGTTTATCAGAAGGAAATTTTAGATAAAAGTGAATTTTATATTTCCAGAATTCTTCATTAGATTTGACATCAACGGAATTAAAGTAGACTGCACTCGACACCAGGAGAAGAAATCTCAATTGGCAGAAATTTCTCGAATGGTTTCGATAATTTTTTCTAGGCCCTTCGGCGCCCTTTTCTCTGAGCTCTTAGTTCCAGTTAATCATAGGGCCTGCAGTGCTAACAAGCCTTTTCCATTATTTTCCTCCTTTGTGCGTTCTCCATCTTTATTTTTACTACTCGCATCCTCCAATTTTTCCCGTCATCTTTCTCGGAGGTTTTTCACTCTCTATTACCTGTTTTCTTCATTCCCATAGATTTCAGAATTCAGAGTGATTCATCTCTTCTCCAGACATATCCTGCCCATCTCAGAGGATTTTCTTAATTGCTTACTATGTTTCCAAATTTCAAAAACCTTTTTCATAATATCAACACCATTTTGTCTACATTCTTCCATTTTCGTAAATTTCATCCCCTATCTTATTTATATTATTTTCAGATACTAATCTCTTTTGTTATTCGGCTAAATTGCTGATTGATAAAAAGTTGCAGATATCACAGCTGCCTTACATGTTTTTCTAACACCTTTATTTAAAGTATTTTATCACAAGTTATATCTGCTATCGCGTTTCAATGATTCGAGCTTGTTTCGACTCAATCCTTCACTTTCTTTTTGCATCTCCTATCGCTTACTTATGTATATTTCAGGCTGTGAGTACATTTTTAAATACATTTTCTCTACTGCTATTTATCGCTTACCTTCTCTTTCATGTATTAACGAATCCTGTTAACCCCTAGTATCGATCTCGTTTTGGCGCACTAACATCTAGGGGCATGTATGCCATTTTGAATCACTTCCACTAGCTCTAATATTATGACTAAATCAAAACAAATGCTACGTTTTGAGCTTTGGGCCACACCTTCTCCCGCCATTCCGGTTTCCGAGTGATCAGTGGCGGGGGATTTTAACCAATGGGTCGTGTTGGACCCGGCTTGGAGTCTCGTGTCAGGCATGGGTTGTGAGGTTGTCCTACGGTATTCGTTGTGTCTCTTTCCTGGAACTAGTGACCCAAAATTACATCCGCTCAATTTCTTATGGACTTGGTCGTTCACGTTTTTCCTTAGACGCTGCAATAAATAACAAAACGCTTTCACTCAATACATTCTAGTGGCTGAGATGCGGTGTATTTACCCTTATAAGGCGTCAATCAATTTTGAATGTAAACATATTAATTGATACAAAAGTGCTGTCCGTATGAGAGCAAAGATTAGAAATCTATTTTACTTAGGTACCCAACCAGCTGTAGTTACCTCAAAGAACACTAGACAACCAATTTCTTAGGTTTAATACCTTTACTGTAAAAAGTTTTTCGTGAGCGGGCTCTTTTATCTGGGACTTAGTGGTACACTAAGATGAATTTCAAGGGTAATTTGCTTCAAAATGGACGAAATCAGGATTCCGAATCCTATACGTTAAAATTAACCACTCGTGCATTCTCTGTCAGACACGTGATCTTTGCTGAGGAAAAGGGGTAAAAACTATGCATCACTCTGAAGCCTAAAACCTTTTTTCGTTTGCCGATTTGATTCATACATCACCGCAGTCGTACGTTACGGTACGTAGTACGTCACAGCATTTTCCTCCCTTTGACAAAGGCGAAGTCACGAAAATCCCACGTTTCGGGTCTGCCTACAGCAATGCTTGAAGGATCAACTCCCTGTAAGGGAGTTATTTTTTTTTAGTCTTATTTTTTTTATTTTACCTATTTTTTGAGGGGGTTGGGATTAACAACCACCATGAGCAAATCTACGGCCTATAAGCAGTCGCCCGTCCCTATTTAGGACCACTGATTCCGCGGAAGGGAGAGTCGCGTAAAACGAAAACTACATCTATACCTCACTGAGATTCGAGCCCAGACCGATCTCAGCTGAATAATCGGAAGCCAGCGCTTAGGGCACTGCGAAACCGGGTCGGCTTGTATAATTTTCATACGATGTGTGGAAGAATCATCTCGCATATATTCGACACTCACGGTTAAGAGATTCATTTACGTTTGGACGCCAACATAACATACTACCTTTTTCGCCGGCGGTGGGATTCGAACCCACGACTTCCTAATTCAAAGCGGTTTTTCACCAAACTTTACTGTGCCGGCAAAACGTATCCAATATCGCACAAAACTTTCTTTTTTTGGTGATTTCGACTCTTCCTTCACCGACCGCACATTATGTTACGTAGTAAGATACATCATCCCTCCTTTGAGAAAGGAGGAAAGTCGCAGGTTTTCATATCCGCCGACAACCATGCTTGAAGGATTGCCTCATCAAAACAAGAAATTTTGTTAATTCCATACGTTTTGTGGAAGAATCATCCCACATATAATATTGTTTAATCTTATTTCCAGGAGTTTTATCCCTGCTCGGCGGCAATAAAGCGGAAAATATTTTTTTCGATTTCATTCATACGTAATAGCAGTAATACACTGCTGGACAATTGCTAAGGACGGATCATAAACGACTATATAGCGCATAAAAAAGTAAGTCTGGTTGCATGCCAAGGGAAATAAAATAATGTCAGAATGCTAGGACATTACAAGAAAGACAATTTATTGTGCTCTGAAATCCAGAAGGCTTTGGAACGTGTTCAAGGGACAAACATGCCATTTTGTGCAGAATACGTAAACGTGAAAAAAATGCAATTACCGTCCGCAGGCGTTCCGGCGTAAGATGTCAATACGGGATATGGCCACCATGGAAGGCGATGCAAGATTCCACACGTCGTATCATGCTTTGCACAACATTATCAAACAGCTGTTGGGGTAATTTATCCCATTCCTCTGTCAGTGCACAGATGAGGGTGTCCTTGTTTATTGGAGGGCATTGGCGACCAGCAAGACTCCTCCCCAAAGCATCCCACACATTTTCAATGGGATTCAGATCTGGAGAACGTGCTGGCCATATGATACGTTGAATATCCTCGCTCTCAAGACACTCCTGGACAGCGACTGTTCGATGACATGTTGCGTTGTCATCCATGAAAATGAATCTATCACCGACAGCACCACGGAACATGCGAACATGAGGTAGCAGAACATCATAAATGTATCGTTGGCCAGTCATAGTCCCAGTTGGAAGCACATAGAGGGACGTACGGCTATTGATCATGATGCCAGCCAACCAATGACACTACATGTCGGAGATCGGTCCCTTTCCTGTATGTTTGCTTTACAATATGCAGTACCATTATCACGCCAGATCAGTTGTCGTCGACAATCAGACTATAGACTGTATCTACTCTCATCTGAGAAGAGGACAGCAGACCAGTCGTTATCAGTCCAATTGCGATGTTGATGGCACCATTGCAAACGGGCGGTACGGTGACGTCTGGACAATGGGATGCACACAACAGGACGGCGGGCGTATAGTCCTCCTTCATACAAACGTCTGGCGACAGTTTTTCGGGAGATCCGCTTGCCAGTAGCAGCCATAAACTGATTTGCTACCTCACTAGCTTTGCTGCGCCGGTGTCTTTTTGTTGATAGCACTATGTACCGATCTTCTGCAGGTGTCGTACTGCGAACACGACCTCCCCCGTGACGTTTGTTACACTCTCCATTTGTTTGAAATGATTTCCAAATCCTTGAAACAACACTGTGGCTGACGTCGAACTCCCTGGCAACATCTGTTATTTTTCGCCCTTCTTCAATCTTGCCAATAATACGGCCACGCGTAAAATCATCTAGGTGATGTCCGGAAGACATACTGAAAATTGCAAGTTCGTCAATTGATTCTTTCCCTTTCAACTTTGCGTTTGAACAACAACCGCCAATACGCGTCAAATCCTTTATATCTCTTATCAGCACTATGACGTCACGAACAAGTTCGGCAATCCAAAATTTGCATACGGACAACACGTCTTACTGTATCTCGCACTTGTGTTAATTTCCACATTTTCCTGCCTTCCATGTTATGGTTGCTATCGTTGTTATTGTCATCCGTCCTTAACAATTGTCCGGCAGTGTATGTCTTTTTACGTAGTGTGTTAAAACTCTGTCGTCAGATGAATGTTGTTGGGAAATACGTTGACGAAATGGATTTCAGTTAAGCTATGAAAGTCGGTTATATCCATTTTCAGTTAGTAACATACATATCTCATTGTAACCAATTCATGCCGGGCATTGTTTAAGAAAGATTGAAGATGAGAGTTACCACAGGAGCTTTATCAATGAATTTCCACTACGAAGCTCACTTTCCTAATATTACTGCTTTGAAGGAATCAAAAGCTGCGAGTACTCAAAGACAGAGACTAGGCCTTGTGAGTTGAACAAAGCAGGTATCGTATGATTGCTCTTTGTTTGCAGCTTTTGGCTTTATGAATGCATCAATTCAACATTGTTCCTTTCATTACCCCGATCATAATGAGTTCCCACCTAACAGAATTATACACTACTGTCTGTTAAAACTGCAAAATCAAGGGTAGTGAAATTTATAGATACATTACTTATGACACAAGATGTATGTGATCAGAATTACAGATCTTTAAGCGATGTGGAACAGATAATAACCCAATAGCTTGTGAACCCACCACGTGCAGCGATAACGGCTCGTACACGGCGTGGTATCAACTGAAAGATGCTCTTTATGTCGAATTGCAGAAGGTTATTCATTCCATGTTGTCACGATTCGTACGCAAAGTTAATCTTGGGTAATTGACGGGCTGCGCTTCCAGTTACCCAGATGTCGAGCGATCATATCCCACACTTATGACAAATCAGGGGAACCCGCTGGCCAAGGAGGACGTGGTAAATGTCAGACATCCAGGAACCGTAAGACATTCCGCACCACATGTGGTCGGGCATTGTGTTGCTAAAAAATGGCACCAGAAAATAGGGAGGACTACAGCTTTCACGATGAAGACCTGGTTGGCCATGGTTTCTGCAATAGGTAGAAGGCGGGAACATGAATGGGAGCTAAAAGCACCACACACCGAACATAAATTTAATCTAACTACACCCCACACCGAGCATGAATGAAATCAAACAGCACCCTAGCCGTATGATCATCATCATCATTGTCAACCATTGTCAATCCACTGCTGGACGAAGGTCTCCCCAAATTTCCTCCACAACGGTCTGTCTTGTGCCAGTCACTTCCATGTTACTCCCGCATACTTTCGAATTTCATCCACCCATCTCCCATGTGGTCTTTATCTGGGTCTTTTCCTGTCCCTTGGAATCCAATCTAAAATTTCGGCTGTCCATCGATGGTCTGTCCTTCTGGCAGTATGTCCAGCCCATTGCCATTTCAGGGATTTAACTCTGATCATGATGTCTTCCACTCTTGTCATTTTTCGGATCCACTCAAAGCAGCATGGAGAGGTGCATGCACCTCTCCATGCTGCTTTGAGTTGTCTGCAGCCTTTGTATGTCTCCTTTAGTTAAGGTCCACGTCTCTGCACCATACGTAAGCACTGGAAGGATGCATTGATCAAACACTTTTCTTTAAAGACATAATGGCATATTGCTCTTGAAATTTATGCTGTTTCTTCCCAAAGCTCTCCAGGAAGGTTTTGTACGCCGATTAATTTCTTCATCAATTTGATCCTCACTTGATATCTGCTGTCCAAGATAAATGTACGTGTCTGTTATCTCCAGCTTTTCTCCATCAATCGATAAATCTTCATTTCTTGGTAAAGCATTGAACATCACTTTTGTCTTCTGAAAGTTCATTTTTAATCCCACTTCTTTTCTCTTGTCAGCAAGTTCCTCGATCCTACTCTGCTGCACTGATGGGATAGTTGCAAAAATGACTACGTCATCAGCAAACCCCAGCCGTATAACGCTGCATAATTCATGTCTTCAGCAGCCGTTCACCGGGTGTCTCCATACATGGATACGTCTGTCATGGATGATCACGTTGAATCGCGACTCGTCGGAAAACATTATGTGCTACTTTTTCATTACACCTGCGTCTTGCATCCTTGGCCGTGTTGCAGTCACTGACGTGTATAGGTTTAGGTGAAGGGAATTCGAAGTAACGGACAGGGAGTAGAGAGACTCTCTGGAACAAACGGCGTCGGACAGAGCTTACAGAATGCCATTAATGAGATACAGACTTCGATCATTATGCCAACCTCGGGGCGGGGCTAGTCGGTCCGCAAACGCAATGCGGTGGAGATGACGGTCTTTGCGAGCTTTTGTCCTTCGCTGGGCTTCAGATTCCTCACGTTGGTGCGCCAGAACTTCATGTTTCCACTGACGCTATATTCACATCACTGTGCTAGCGTTTCGGTCCACTCGCACACTTGTTTTTCTTGGTGTTGCATTTCAATAAACTGCAGTGTACAATTATTTGTTTAATAATTTAATCTTTATTGCTTTCTTAATCATGCGTTTTGTTGTACAGTTAGATTATTTTAAGCAAGAGAAACGATTTCACTGATATCAGCAGAGGCGGTGGAAGGACGGTTCAGAGAGGGCATAGCTGTTATGAGGGCCTCAAAATTCTTCCAAAATATATGACGTACCTAACTCAAAGGCGACCTACATGTCAAGACGACAAAGTTGCAGCAACAAACTTCGTCGGTGTAGCTTAATTTGGAAAGTACTCTCATTCGGAGCAAAGGAATGCAGGCTCGATCACCGTGACCGGCACGGGGCTTTTACGATGTAAGTATTATCTAAACTATCTACGGAAAAAACTGTTTAGAAAAAGAAGAGAGAGAAGCAGCTGGATTGACCAAAACTATAAAAATTCTTTGTTAGGTGTTGTGACGTACTACAGAGGTGAAAATATGTGTGAAAATAGGACACGGTGAAACTTGTGTTTCAACAGAATATTTAAACTGAAAATTTAGTTAACGGGGACTTTTTTGCAGGACTGCCCTTTTGAATTCTGATCTCCTATAAATGCAATACTTGCTCAGCTGGAAAACAGATTTCAGTTGTTTAAATCATTGCACGGTAGATTTGCATTTCTTATTCCAGTGAGCTGCGTGCTTAGTAATGCTATGTTAACATCAGCTAATGAATTAATTAAATTTAGTGCCCGCGTATCAGATGGTATTTTAGATGAGATACAAGTTATAAAGTCATCTGGCCAACAAAAAAAAATTCAAGGTCCTAAATTGCTTCTTCAACACATATTTGACTGTAATTATCGTGCCATTTTAATAAACTCGATGATCGTTTTATGACTATTTTTAGCTATACCAGTAGCGTGGCAAGTTCTGAAAAATCATTTAGCAAGTAAAAATTTATTAAAACACATTTAAAAAAACATAACCTCAAGATGGTTCGTTTGTCATTTTAGCGATATTAAGCGCGTAAAGTAAAGAAGAAAGGAAATGTGCTTTTGATTCCGCGATAAAAATGGATTCAGAATAAAGAAGAAAATTATTGATGTGACTGAAAAAAATCATTTCAAAATTAAGTACACAAATCGATGGTCAGTTTTTTTCTACATTTTTCTCCGATAATGACAGTTCTATTGATCTATTTCAATTTTTTAAGAAGTATCTATAACCTGATTTTTAATGTAAGCAACTGCAATTTTCTTACTGTGGAATTTCAATGAAGTCGAATGAATGACCAACAGAGAACATATTCTCAGTTGTTATTACTCTGTCATTTGAATGACTTCTGAATTTTTATGTGATGACTGACGCACAACGAACGGATATACTTATAGGTAAGAGAGTGCTCTATTAATTAATTTTTGGCCCAAAATCACTTTAAGTAACCTGTGAAGCAAAACCAAAATTGCGCATTCGTAAATCATTATAGAATACTAGCTTATAGCCCGTCCTAGGAAGACTGTTTTTAAGCTTTAAATAAATACTAGTCCGTAACCCGTTCCATGCACGGTTGAAAAAGCTGTGACTGACACTTTTTCTTGTCATATAACACGAATTGTAATAAAATGCATAACTATAATAAACAGTTGAATTATTAATAGGCAGTGAATAAGATGGATCACCAACAACAAAATGTTCGTAATATTTCCATTAATTTTTAATTTTTCTAACCACTCGTATACGAATTTAACGATGACGTTCCTCTTTATTATATAACCATGTGCTTACCCGTCGTTGGCGGGCTTGCATTGGAGTATTGAGGCATTCTTTCAGTGACCCGAAATGATATCGTGTCTAGATAACTACACAAATGGATAAAAATGTGTTTTATTTTGCCAGTTTGGTTTTAACAATTTTTTTTTTGGTATCTCCAGGGGCTGCACCTTTTGGCTAGCTACACTCGTTTCCAAAGTACCGCTCGTGCTCTGCAGCCCGATCTCCAAGTATATCACATGAAATAAAAAATGAAAAATTCATATAAATTTCAATTTTTATTGCATGTCTAAGCAAATAAGGCTTGTTATTCCGACGTTTCAGAGTTTTTTTACTGTCGTTAATTTTTGGAAGGTCAGACCTTTGTCGTTTGAACTTATAGCACTCCCTAAATTTACCACTAAGGAAAACAAAAGCGGTCCAAGAAGCATTTCCGTAAAACGTAAACCGTTATGCTAAACCGTTAAGGTGGACGTCAAGTAATTTTGCTTCTTATACTTCCAATGGAAAAACTTTTCTACACATTTCCTTCACAATTAATGCGTTCCCAAGGATGAAAATTTGAACATCGATTAAAATAACTTCATATTATAACTTGGAATACTTAATATATTATAAAACATAACCGTAATTATATTAAAAATGAATAACGTTTCCTTTGGTGCTGTTGGAACCAGAAAAAAGATGGCGCGACCTGTAATTTGATGACGTCAGTAGACAAACAAATGTTGGATTGCATAATTATGGTTATGCTTTAGAAAATATTAAGTATTCCAAGTTATAAAATGAAGCTATTTTAATCGATGTTCAAATTTTCATCCTTGGGAATGCATTAATTGTGAAGAAAATGTTTACAGAGGTTTTTTCATTTAAAGTATAGAAAGCAAAATTTCTTGACGTCTACCTTAAACAACTGAGATAGCTTTACCAACAAAACATATGCATAACAAATTCTCTGCGTCACCATGGCAGCAGGTCACGGGATCAGAACGTTCCTCTGTGGTTATCGTGAAGACACACAGGCCGTTCGTTTCTTTTCTTTGCGTCTTTAAAAATTGCTTATAAATCAGAAAACGACTTTTTCTTCAATTTTTTTTTGTAAAAAAGGGATGATAGTTGTTAGTTTATGCTGTAAAAATGGCAATGCGTTATGATTTATAGTTTGCCATATATCTGTTTTTTAAATGGATCCCATCGCGAAATAGAGAATTTTGTGAAATTCAGAATTTTAACTTCTCGTAAAATAAATCGAAATTCAAAAAAAAGGCGACGAGGTGCAAAAATTCGGGCACTATGTACCTACAAAGTTTTGAGGTACTGCTGCTGTTAGTGTGTCTGGAATGCGACCTGATAAACAATTTTGCTTACCTTAATTTTGAAATACAAAAGCTCTCGGAGTATCGCCAGAATCGAAAAACGGATTATTTCAGCGTGTTCTCCAAACAATTCTATACAAATGATGTAAATTTCGTATTTTTGTGTTCAATACATTTTGCGCTGCGAGCTAGGAAAGCAAGAGTGTCGCGAAATTTCTAAAACAGCGGCAGCAGCAACAGCGGTGGCAGTTACTTTTCTTTAGAATAGAGAGATTATATATAATAATACACTAGCGTGTAAAAATTAAGGACGAGACGGTTTTTCGAATGTAACGTCGTGCAGACGTGCTCCACGTAGACACAAATCATGCCATAAGATCCCCAAGATGAAAGAATATGGGACAAGTGAGCAAAACCGCCCAAACAAGGAACTCAAAGGATACAAAGGCACCTTATTGAAAAGGTAGCTTCGAGCACAAGTGGACAGAAGACAGAAACGTCCATGTGACAGGCGGCTGCCAAGAAAACTCCAGTCTTTAGTAAGGGGTATTATTACCCCTGACTGCGTTGCAGGATTTACAATGTTTGTCCATGCTGAGGACGAGGTTGTCAAGAAGTTGTTGAGGCATCGCGGCCCATTCCTCTTGTAGCGCCAATCGGAGACGCGGAATCGTTGCTGGCGGCAGGTGACGTGCTGTCACGCGTCTCTTGAGAAGGTCCCACACGTGTTCGATTGGATTAATGTCCGGGGACCTTGCGGGCCAATCCATGCTTGAATATCTTCACTCTACAACAGCTATGCGATAGCCACTGTACAATGAGCTGTAGCGTTGTCGTCCATGAAGAGGAACTCAGGACCCACAGCACCTCTAAACAGACGCACGTGAGGCAGGGGAATCTCGGTACCATAGCGGACACCAGTGACTGAACCTCCTTGGAAGATGTGGATGTCAGTACGGCTACCAAGCATGATAGCGCCCCACACGGGAACTCCGCCACCTCCAAACCGGTCCCTTTCGATGATGTTGTTGGTGTGATTGCGTGTTCCCTGCTTTCTCCAGATGTGTATACGTCCAGATTCGCTCGTCAGACTAAATCGGCTCTCATCCGTAAAGATAACTCGACCCCATTGCTGATATGTCCAGTTCTTTTGTTCCTGGTACCACAGAAACCGCCGTCTCAGATGAGCAGGCGTTAATGGCACCCACCGTACTGGTCGTCGTGCGAATAGACCACCTTTGTGCAGGCTCCTGGCCACGGTAAAACGCGATAACAGACGTCCAGTTGTCTGTTGCATGTGCCTTGCGATTTCTCCCGCTGTCTGCTGTCTGTCTCTTCTCGCCTGTAGGACAATATACCCGTCGTCCGCCGCCGTGGTTGCTTGTGGACGACCACTGCTGAACTCTCGGACAGCTGTTCCTGTCATTTGAAATGCTCTTCAAGCTCGCGAAACAATGCTGTGAGCGATCCCGAACTCCTAGGCCACACTAGTCACACTTCGACCTTCTTCCAACTACCCAATGACTCGACCTCGGGTAGAGTCATCCAGATGTCGTCTACTGGATTGCTTGTTGGCCATATCACACGGTGGCAGCAACATGACGTCGTTCAAACCGATGTACACCGTGCAATAGCTTTCACCGAATTGCTGAGCGTACACCGCCCGTGTGCTTTATACCCTTCCGACAATCCCACGACCCCTACGTCATGCTACATATATGTGCATGCCCTACCGTACTGGACCCTAGTCTATCTCCTGAGTGATCTTTCGGTCCGTTCTACCTGCTCGTTCCGCTGATATGCTAATTTCTCCTCTTCGTCCTAAATTTTTGCACACCAGTGTATATGCTAATATATCAAGAGAGAAATTTTGTGTGCTTGAGGTAATCTGGAAAACTACTGAACCGATATGGATAATTCTTTTACCATTGGGCAGCTTATTTCTTTCCGGTAGACGTAGGCTATTTCGTTTATTATTTTTTTTTATTTTTTATTATTTTTGGCTGTAATTCCGAATGAGATCGCGTTGAAGTAGTTCCCGATTTCCCGTGTATCGTTTAGCTTTGTTTACATACCACCTGATCACACCCAACGTGAAGGAAAGTAGTTCAGGATAATATACGGAATTTGTTTTACAAATCTCGAAAACTACTCAACAGATTCGGATAATTATTTCACTTTTCCGATGGACATAGGCTATTTCGTTTATCTATACTAATAATAATACTAATTATATATAAAAAGACAAACTTTGTGTGTTTGAGATAATGTCGAAAACTACTTAACCGATTTGAATAATTATTTCACCTTTGGGAAGCTTACTTCTTTTCGGTGAACATAGACTGTTTCTTTTTTTTTTTCTGTATTATTTGTCGCTGTACTACCGAATCAGATCGCTTTCAAGTAGATCCCGATTTCTCGTGTATCGTTCCGCTTACGGCGGATTGTAGAAAACAATGGCCTTGTTTTTAAAATATGTAAATTAATATATCGGGAATGTTGCCCGTCCTATGACGCTGTTAAATTTTTAACTGAAGCAGATTGAAAACTAATCAAATAGACACCGGATTTCTGTAAGGAAATGTAGTAAACACTTATATAGTAAGAACTCATTCATATTATAACCAAGAATTATATGCTATTTATTTCCGTTTTCAATGGACCTCGCGATAAATAACATTTTGTGTAAACTATTTGTTGTTTAACAATTGTAGGTTACAGCTTTCAGATAGATCGATTTTTTTTATTGGAGGTTTAACGACCACCGTGAGCAACTCAACGGGCTATAAGCAGTCGCCCGTCCCTAATTTAGGGTCACTGGTTCCAGGAAAGGGAGAGAGCCAGTGCCGTAAGACAAACACAACATCCATGCCTCACCGGGATTCGAACCCGGACCCCGTTCAATCGATATTTTGCAAAATGTGTATTATACCCAGCACTAAATTCAGAAAGTTAGCTAAATTAAAAAAGTAAAAAATAATTAAAGCGTACAAATTAATATTCGAATTGTGCTAAATTAAATTAATATTAAGGATTCAATTCGAATTTTGTAGATTGAAAAAATAGAACTCGAATCATTGATAATCCAGTTTTTGTTTAACTAGGACTCGATCACTTTGGCATCTAAAAGTGATTGCGTGCTATTATACAGGGTGATTAAGCTAAGCATGCACAAGTCTAAGAGGGGTAGGTTGCACAAAGACAAATCTGAATCACATAGTAATCCAGGGTTGGAAACGTCATCTTCACGTGCTAGTGTACAGAGAGGACGAGAAATGAAAGAGCAGCACGTAACAGAACAAAATGCTTTTTATTACTCACAAGACATTTGCGAAATGCATTGAGGATACAGAAGGTCTTCAACGTTGCGACCATGAGCTGTAACACACGCTTGATAACTTTGGCGTATGGAATCACGTACATTTTGGAAAATTCCTAGCCTTTCTCGGACTTCCGAAGCAGCTACAGAGATGCGTGCTACAAGGTCCTCATCACTTTCAACGGGGGTGTCGTACATCAGTCCTTTGATGGAAACCCAAAAGAAGTAATCAAGGCATGTTAAGTTCGGCGATCTTGCAGGTCAATGAACAGCACAAATACGCCCGATCCCCTGATGTCCAAATGCCATGTTTAAGTGATGACGAATGTCATTGCTGAAATGAGCGGGGACCCCATCGTGTTGGAACCACATTGCACGGCGCAGGGACTGAGGGACCTGTTGTTCTTTCAATAGCTCTGGGAAGACGTCCCCCATAAATATCCGGTAACTCCTTCCGTCCAGACGAGGAAGCATGAGGTATGGAACAATTAAGTGGTCTCCAGCAATGCCGGCCCAAACATTAAGAGCAAAACGGTTTTGTGCTGCACGTGGTCGTACAGCATGGGGGTTCTTTACCGCACATACCATGCGCGTTATGTGCATTGAAGCAACCTTCCCGTGTAAATGACGGAATCCTGAAAGAAAGTATGAGCAGTCTGGCGGCCGAACAACGCCATCTACTGCATGAAGATAGCGTTTCCGACTTTGCATTGCTATGTGATTCCGATTTGTCTTTGTACAACCTACTCCTCTCAGAAGTTTGTACACGCTTAGCTGAATCACCCTGTATAGTAAGCAATCACTTTGACATCTCGAATGGATCGATACGTGATGGCGCAACAATGAATTGATCGATACGTGATGGATACACACGAATTGATCAATAGCTGATGGCGCACCTATCAGGACGTTGCTATGTCGTCAAGCGTTCCAGACAGAGAGTAAGAGAGAGAGAGAGAGAGAGAGAGAGAGAGATCTTGGTGTTTTTATGTATAATTAGTTGATTATGTTGCCTATTCAGTTAGCTGGTAAGTTACATAAACGTACTGCTTCAGTTTGTAAGTGTAAAGACTTTTGTCAATATGAACCATGTCCATTAGGGTGGAGCGAAAAACCCTTTTTTTTTATTTGAAACGTCACCATGTGCAATTGTTGCGATTTTATTACTGAAATGACCCCCCGAAATATGGATGACATTATTTGATATCTTAGGCTGCCCCAAGAACCTCGAAGTTTGAAAGCTATGGGGAAAAATGGTTTAAAAACATCCGCTTTCTCCATTTTGTAAATTGTAAATATAAAAAAACACTGTGTTACCATATTATTTAATATCAGCTTTGAGTGTATAAACAAGGGTAAAAGTTCAGCAGACATGCGTTAATTTCTTAGGCTTCCTCAGATCCCTTAAAGTATGTAATTTTTGCCAAAAATGGCACGATAAGTTGCGTAAGCATTAAGTTCTACAGCAGCCTTATTGTTACCAATTTGGGCTTAACATTAACACCCCCCCCTTCTGAATCTTTCTGGAAACCTCTTGTTGATTTTCAGAAACATAGCTTGTTCTTTTGCGCTCTGTTTTGTTTTTGTTACCTTTTTCATCTCAGCCCACCCCCTCTCTCACAGCGGAGCTCTGTTTGCGAACTCGCTGAGTCATCTCATCACAGTCGCACAGGTCCGTTTGGGAGAGAGTGTTGGCGGGTTTGCGTCATAACGATGCAACAGTTTCTTTCACTCCTAGTGACGTTGATTGGATCGTACCGGCATTTTCGTTTTGTCGTCCAACTACTTAAGATGGCTGAAACAAGAAATAAAGCTGATTGCCCTCTCCTCGGGAGTTATAAGGAGATGCATGAAAATATGTTGCCTACGTAAGAAGATGTAATGCGCCATTACTACCTTGTGAGGAATACTCTTAGGCAGGAAGGTGCAAATTATGAGCCTGCTGCAGCAGAAATAGCAAGTATTGTCGCGGACAAAGTGCTAAGTATATGGAAGAAAGCATCTCTTCCGACAACTCTCCACAAATCTGTTGCAAAGCGTATTACCGCATACAACACTGAGATCCGAAAGCTGAAAAAACACGTTGCAAGAATGGATGAAACCTACCGTTCTAAAACACTTGCACTTTTATGAGCATATGTCAAAGATACGTTGCGAATCTGCACGAAATTGTTCAATCTTCTTTCGGTAGGTTTCATCCATTCTTGCAACGTGTTTTTTCAGCTTTCGGATTTCAGTATTGTATGCGGTAATACGCTTTGCAGCAGATTTGTGGAGAGATGTCAGAAGAGATGCTTTCTTCAATATACTTAGCAGTTTGTCCGCGACAGTACTTGCTATTTCTGCTGCAGCAGTCTCATAATTTGCACCTTCCTGCCTAAGAGTATTCCTCACAAGGTAGTAATGGAGCATTACATCTTCGTACGTAGGCAACACATTTTCATGCATCTCCTTATAACTCCCGAGGACAGGGAAATCAGCTTTATTTCTTGTTTTAGCCATCTCAAGTAATTGGATGACAAAACAAAAAATGCCGGTACGATCCAATCAACCTCACTAGGAGTGAAAGAAACTGTTGCATCGTTATGACGCAAACCCGCCAACACTCTCTCCCAAACGGACCTGTGCGACTGTGATGAGATAACTCAGCGAGTTCGCAAACAGAGCTCCGCTGTGAGAGAGGGGTGCGCTGAGATGAAAAAGGTAACAAAAACAAAGCAGAGCGCAAAACAGCAAGCTATGTTTCTGAAAATCCACAAGAGGCTTCCAGAAAGTATGAGAGGGGAGGGGGATTGTTAATGTTAAGCCCAAATCGGTAACAATAAGGCTGCTGTAGAACTGAATGCTTACGCAACTTATCATGTCATTTTTGGCAAAGATTACATACTTTAAGGGATCTGGGGAAGCCTAAGAAATTAACTCATGTCTGCTTAACTTTTACCCGTGTTTATACACTCAAATGATATTAAATAACATGGTGACACAGTTTTTTTTTATATTTACAAAATGGAGAAAGCGGGTGTTTTTAAACCATTTTTCCCCATAACTTTCAAACTTCGAGGTTCCTGGGACAGCCTAAGATATCAAATAATGTCATCCATATTTCGGGGGTCATTTCAGTAATAAAATCGCAACTATTGCACATGGTGACGTTTCAAATAAAAAAAAAAGTGTTTTTCGCTCCACCCTAATGTTCATACAGATTTCAAACTTTTGCGGGGAGGAGACCCCAGTAATGATTTTGCACCCTAGCTGCGAAAAACTACACACCGTCCCTGGATATAAGATTCTACTTGATTTTTAATTTCTTTTTTCTGTGAACCATGATGCAGAACTGAAACGTTGCTCTTACTGTTTCTTCTATTTAACAGTTATATTTCAGTTCCCATTTTAAGAGATAGAGAGACCTACATTTGAATTAAATAGCACTATTTTCGCATTTTTAATTGTAAGTCACACACTCTCAGACCCCAAATATTTCCCCCGTTTTTCTGGTATTCGTAATAAGTGTGTTCAAGTGGCTTTTCTTATTGCCGCATAAGAAAAGCCACTTAACCCAACCTGCATGCCCCTGATGAATAGGGTTGGGTATTTTCTTATTTCCTTACGTTTGTTAGGTTTTGTATCGTGTTTTTGGGTTTCGCATTTACGACTTCGTAAAGTTTGGTGTTGTTAAACAACTTTGCTACTTCATTGGGAGTTTGATTTTTATGTTGCTGAACCTTGGTGTGTTGGTTTGTTGCTCTAGTGTCTTGTTACTCAATGTATGGTTAGGGTTTAAAGTGATATGTTCGCTAGAGGTTTGGTCTGTTGCTTGTGCAGCCTTCCATTCTAGTGTTAATTCCAGTTTTCATTCTCGTCTCTACTTAGAGCTCCTCTAATATGCGGTTCCTTACGTCTTTGCCTCTGTTACGGTATTTTTAAGTGTTTGGCACTTGTTTTCTAGAGTCGTTTTAATTTTAAGGTATATCTTGGTTCTATAATTTTTTTATTTTTGTATCGATATTAGTGTACTTATATATATATATATATATATATATACAGGGATGTAAGGTCAGGTGATGCGTAACATCACAGCCTCTCCTTGACAAATGTCAACCCCGCCTTCTCGTGGTGCATCCTGTTCCCACTAAAGGGGCTCTGACGACCGCCAATAGCGGTATAACTATACCATCGGGATCAGAGGAAATGCTATCCCACACTCACCAACCCGCTTGGCCAGCGTGGTGAGTTATGGCCAAACACCTCCAAAATGACTCTACAACTTATATCTTGGCCCTCAGTCTCCGGCAGCTGGAATGTACCTGGCCAAGGCAGCGGCCAGTGCGACATGAAGGCAGAGGGTGCTAAGAATCCCCGGAGGACCAGACTAGGCTGCCATTTGATGCTGACCTTGGCTACCTATAACGGACGCTCCCTATCTTCTGATTCAAGGCTTCTTGAATTGGAAGAGGAACTACAAAGGATCAAGTGGGACATCGTCGGGCTAAGTGAGGTAAGGAGAAAAGGAGAAGATCTCATTGAACTGAAAAGTGGACATCTCTTCTATTATCGTGGGACAGATACTGGCAGAACTAGTGGTGTTGGATTTATAATAAACAAGAAACTGAAGGATAAAGTGGTAGAAGTTGAAAGTTCCTCTGACAGAGCTGCACGACTCGTTATCCAACTATCGAGAAGATACCAGGCTCAGATTATTCAAACTTATGCACCCACCACAAGTCATCCTGAAGAAGAAATTGAAGAATTTTATGAGGAAATTCGTCATCTAAATAATAAAGGTAAGCAGCACTTGAAGATAATTATGGGAGATTTCAATGCAAAAATAGGGCAACGGCAACAGAATGAAACTTCAGTAGGTAAATTCGGTCACGGCAACAGAAACCAGCGTGGAAATACTCTCGTTGAGTTTGCAGAGGCAGAAGGATTTTTCATCTTGAACTCCTTTTTCAAGAAAAAGCCACACAGGAAATGGACATGGAGACATCCAATTGGGACGACAAGTGAAATTGATTTTATTATGTGTAACAAAAAATTCGTCATCGAAGACTGCAGTGTGCTGAACAAGTTCAACACAGGTAGTGACCATAGATTGGAGAGATGTAAGATGCACCTCAACACTAAACTGGAACGTGGCAAGCTCATAAGACAAACAAAATGTATTGACATAACCAACCTTAAAAAACACCATAATACTTTCAAGTTGGAACTGAAGAACAGATTCTCTGCTTTAGAAGGCCTAACATCGGAAGAAGTGGATATTTCGGAAGTTAACAGAAAAGTAACCAAAGCTCTAATGGAAACAGCAACAAAATTAGCTGGGTCTAAGAACAAGTTGCATGTGAACAAATTATCAGGAAAAACCAAAATGTTGATGCAAAAAAGAAGAGAGATGAGGACAACTAAAGTAGATGTGACTTCCAAAGTGGAATATATAGAGCTATGCAAGACAACACGAAAAAGTATCACTGAAGACGTAAGGAAATTCAACTGTGAGCTAGTGAGGAAAGCAATTGAAAACAACCAAAGCCTTAAGATAGCAAAGGGACATCTCAGTAAGGGAAGAAAACAGATTATGGCTCTGAGAAAAGAAGATGGTTCTATAACAAGAAATAGAGGCGAAATTTTGACAAGAGTGAATGATTTCTACTCCAAATTATATGAAAGGGATGATACATGTACTCCAGACATCATGAAAGGTACCAGAGTTCTTCCAGTCCTCCCAGCAGAAGTTGCTCATGCAATCAAGAACATGAAGCGAGGGAAAGCTCCAGGAGAAGATGGAATTACTATAGACATCATACAAGAAGCAAGTGGAGAAATTGAAACAGTACTCGCCCAAATTTTCACTCGATGCCTTAATGAAGGGAAGTTTCCTGAGGATTGGAACAATGCTACAATGATCCTGCTACATAAAAAAGGTGACATTGAGGATCTCAGGAACTACAGACCTATCAGCCTCCTATCAGTGGTTTATAAAATCTTCACTAAAGTTCTTTCACACCGCTTGAAGGTAACACTGGACATGGCTCAACCGAGAGAACAAGCTGGATTCAGGAGTGGTTACAGCACAATAGATCATATCCACGTACTGAGAGAACTGATTGAAAGAGCGAGGGAATATGAACTTCCATTGTGCATGGCTTTTATCGATTATGAAAAAGCCTTTGATTCGGTGAAACCATCAGCAGTTACCACGGCTCTGAAATCCTGCGGTATTGAAGATGCATACATTAATATTATTAATAACATCTATGAAAATGCAAGTGCAAAGATTCGGCTGTTTGAAAATACAACACACATAAAAATTGGAAAGGGAGTGAGACAAGGTGACACCATATCTCCGAAGCTCTTTAATGCCACATTGGAAAATGTCTTTCCATCACTGAACTGGGAAAACAAAGGGATAAAGATTAATGGAGATTATCTAACCCACCTTCGTTTTGCTGATGACGTAGTCATTTTTGCAACTACCCCATCAGAGCTGCAGAGTATGATCCAGGAACTTGCTGACAAGAGTAAAGAAGTGGGATTAAAAATGAACTTTCAGAAGACAAAAGTGATGTTCAATGCTTTTACAAGAAATGAAGATTTATCGATTGATGGAGAAAAACTGGAGATAACAGATACGTATGTTTATCTTGGACAGCAGATATCAAGTGAGGGTCACATTGATGAAGAAATTAATCGGCGTACAAAACTTGCCTGGAGAGCTTTTGGAAGAAACAGCATAATTTTTAAGAGCAATATGCCATTATGTCTTAAAAGAAAAGTGTTTGATCAATGCATCCTTCCAGTGCTTACGTATGGTGCAGAGACGTGGACCTTAACTAAAAGAGACATACAAAAGCTGCAGACAACTCAAAGCAACATGGAGAGGTGCATGCTTGGTATAACCAGGAGAGATAAGAAGAGGAACTCGTGAATCCGAAAAATGACGAGAGTGGAAGACATCATGATCAGAGTTAAATCCCTGAAATGGCAATGGGCTGGACATACTGCCAGAAGGACAGACCATAGATGGACAGCCGAAATTTTAGATTGGATTCCAAGGGACAGGAAAAGACCCAGAAGAAGACCACATGGGAGATGGGTGGATGAAATTCGTAAATATGCGGGAGTGACATGGAGGAGACTGGCACAAGACAGACCGTTGTGGAGGAAACTTGGGGAGACCTTCGTCCAGCAGTGGATTGATAATGGTTGACAATGATGATGATGATGATGATATACAGGCTGATTCAAAAGTTTGGTGCAAAAGTATAATGCGATTAAAAAAAGATCTATGGATCGGAGAACATGTGGTTTGCAGATTAACATTCACCGAGGTACGGGATTTTGTATGGTAGTAGGAAAAAAATAGTTCAAAATCTTGACAACAGAGGGCGCTGAGAAAACAGGTGAGAATTGTGAAATGAGATCTACGTTAAATTTGTGAAACTTACTTTATTTCAGCATGATCTACAGATGCAAGTGCTCAATGTGTCAACCACTACGTTCCAATATTGCGTGCAGTCGTGGTATTACGCCTGATACAGCATTGAAAATCATGTCAACGGGAATGGCTGATACCTCCTGCCGTATGGCGTCTTTCAGAGATTTGATAAGGTCTGGAGATTACTTCCATAGACACGGGATTTCAATTAGCCCCACAACCAGAAATCAGAAGGTGTGAGATCTAGAGATCTAGGAGGCAATTCGTGTGCGCTGTGGCTGCTCAATAGATGATCGACGCTAAACGTGCACGCCTGATTTCACTTTATATGCAAATTATTAGCTTAATAAAATCGTGTGGTTTTGCAATCAGAATGACAGAACGGACCTTTTTTATTTTCGCACATTGAAAATGTGACTGCATTTCTCTGTAATGGTTTTTATGTCTCATCCTAACGTTTCTTTGTGCGAGTAATGTGCAAACATCACTTATGGGGCATTCTCTGCAGAAACGCCCTCTATTGTCGAGATTATGAAGGATTTTTTTCTTGATGTCATTCAAAATCCAGTACCTCGGTGAATATTAATCTGCAAACCGCATGTCTCTGGACCTATAGACCTGGTTTAATCATCCATGCCCCTGTGGGGCATCGATGTTGTGTGTTCCCTACTGTCCTGGCTCTATCCCTTTCACGGAACAAGTGGCCCTAACTTAGGGACCGGTGACTGCTTATAGCTCATCGAGTAGCTCACAGTGGAGGCTTAACCCCCAAACAACCAACCAAACAAGAAAAAAAATATCATATTTTTCCTAAACGTATCTTAGCCTTAATTCATGCTGACTAATTTGGAAATCCTCATAAATTTCAAAATTCACGGTCGGCATCGTAGTTGTATTTTATCAGTATATGAATCAGTTTTATTATAAGCTGTGAGTAAATGCCTCGTTCGTTATACAAAAGAAATTAAAAAATAGTTTTTAAATAACAATAGCGTTACTTGTGTGAGGTACGGGTCGAAGGTTTAATGAACCTGGTCAAAAACCTGCACCTTAAGAGGTTGTTATTTCAGATGTATTGTAAGGAACATCGATGCGAAACCTAATAGTACATTATTCCCACTAAAGAAACGGAACAGAAAATAATTAAATAAGAATAATGTCGAATGCGGCATCAGACAACCTATTATTTTCTTTAAGAGGTGGGGTATAAAAAGAGACTCTCTGACATTAAAACCATAGTCAGAAATGAAATGCTTCGAAGTTACCTGAAGTTTATTTAGGTATTAAGAATCGAGAAATGGGAATGAAAGATAATTGTGAACAAACAACTGCTACTGAAAGATATAAATGAAGTTGCAAACAATTCAAAAATTGTTGAACACATGTATCTCAGACGAATTAGCATGCAAGAAGAGTTCTAGCCTTTAATTTGAAAGAGCCTTAAAAAGTTACATAAGCATTAAAGTCTGAGAATTGAAAAAAATTGAATATTTTAATTTATTTCTTCTGCTGTCTGCAACGTTCAGCTTAGCAATGGAAAGCGTCAGAAATTTTATAAAACTTGAAGCTCAGATGATTGTCTTATTATGGTAAAAAAATTTCTTTCTTGAAAAATAAAACAAAATGAATTTTATACACAGTGCATAAAATGGAAAATAATGCCAGTCTATCTTAAAAAAATATGATGGCTTAGAAAAGCTCGTTTCAGGAGCATAATCATTCCTATTGTGCGAACTACAGACCTGGAGCATATCCGCTTAATCAAATTAAAAAAGAAAAATGCAGATAATTCTGGGATGAAAGAAGGAAAATCCAGTGGAGATTATGAGAATACGAACTTTGCAGGGTTATATAATTAGCGTCGTGGGAGTTACACACGTGGCTTTGCTACAGAAGAGAAGAAGTAAACTACAAAACACGAGGGGCAATACTTTTTGCCAAAATAATTAAAGATGTTAGAAGAACAGAGAACATCCGTAAAACTTCAGCCCAAAAATAGAGATTAAATAATTGTGGCCGCGCGCATGATGATAATAAGGAAGCTCATTAGGGAGATTGCTTTCTGACTCAATTATTCTTTTGAGAAGCTTTTCCTGTTTTTAACGAGTGCCTTTATTTTCTAAACTTTGATGATGGTACGAAGGAAAGAGCACAGATTTCTAGCGCTGTCCATTCCTTCGTGCCATCTGACCAAAAGGAAGAGCGAATTTTACATGAAAACTGATGTTGTTGTTATAATTAAAAACAATTACTTTATCACGAAGAAAGTGATCTTCACAATAGAATTAAAATCTTGTAAAAGGCAGCTAATAACGGAAAGATATCAATCGTTAACGGGGATGCGATATTTAAAATAAAACAAAATAATAATTAACTCGTTCAAATTCCGGAATCGTGAATTTTGCATACATTAGATTAAATTCCGTATTATGTCACCTTGGAAAGAATGCCGCGTGTTTCGAAAATTATATGAAAGCGGAAAAGCATTATGTTTGCTTAACGTAAAACGAGGTAATGGCACGAAAATCCAAAAGGTCAGGATTTTACACACATAAATCATCTGTTTCTGTTGAACAGATTTTCTGTTAGTACACATACAGTGATGAGCCATTGCATTATGACCACCTACGTAATAAGCTGTAGGACCCCTTTACACCCGGAAAACACCGGCCAAGCCGCGAGGCATCGTTTCGATTAAGTGGCGATATGTATCCTGCGGTATCTGGAACCATAATGTCAACAGCAGGTCCTCCAGTTACCGTGCATTTCGGGGTGGTGGTGATTTAGCGCGAACCCGCTTTTCCAAGTCGATCCACAAATGTTCGATTGGGTGCATGTCAGGTGAATTTGGAGGCGAGAGCATTTACAAAAAGTCGCCAGCATGTTCCTCGAACCACTGCTTGACGATTCTGGCAGTGTGGCATGGCGCATTATAATTTTGGTAGTGGCCACCACCAGCAGGGAACACATTTGCCATGAGTGGGTGAACTTAGTCCCCATTGATCTTCAGTTACCTGGCAGCTGTCAAGGATTGTACTATTGCGATAAAGTTTTCCAGGAAAACATTGCCCACAGCATAACACCGCCGCCTCAGGCCTTTTTCTGCCCAACAGTACATCCAGGTGCCTAGCCTCCGTTGGTAATCAACGTATCCACGCTCGGCCTTCTACCTGATGCACCAGGAATCTTGATTCGTCAGACCAGGTCACTTCCTTCCAATCATCGACGGTCTAATCGCGATGAACTTGGGCCCATTTTATGCGTTGTTAGCGATGATATGCAATGAGCATGGGGACCCTGCTGGTTCTTCGGCAACGCAGGCCAGTGTGCAGAAGGAACTGTGTGCTGTGACACATTGCCCTGATCACCACTGTTGTAGCTGCGGTTGATTTGTCGCACTGTGGCCCTGCGGTCGCTGTGAACAATGCGCGACAGTCTCCGCTCCAATCTGGCAACAGTGAGTTGCGGGAAACACGTGGGTGCACGACAGTTCGTCGTTTGGCCATTTGTGCACCACTTTTGATACGTACTCACTACAGCGGTAGATGAACAACTCACGAGCCTCGTGGCTTCCTAGATCGTAGCCCCGAGGCACTGTGCCATCACAATTTGTCCTTTATCAAACTCCGACAAATCGGCTGCTTTTCCCATTCTGACTCCGAACACTCTACTAACCGAAAGCCGGTCCTCAAGTTGTATATATACTGCTCTGTGAACTTCACCTGCGCTACCGTTCGGTCTCCAGGCGCGCTCATTTCTCTAGGCTGGGGGTGGTCATAATGGAATGACTCATCGGCTGTATTTGAATAGTGCTTCTTTTATCGCCGTTTCATAACGATGAAAATGTTTCGACGGATTGTGTCACCAAATGCTTCCTATTAATTTGTGACATTATAAAATTTTACTGTTGTTTTCTGTACTGCAAAAATATTAAAGTTAATTGACTACAATTCTGCACTAAAACTTGAGTGTTCAAAACTTTACTTTCAGTAAACATTTTTCTGTCTACTGCATTTTCACCATGTATATGTCCTACTTTCTTCAGGGTATTTGGCTTCCGTGTTGTTGACGTGACGTCATCAACTATTACAGCTGCCTTGTATGTTTGCTAGTTGTTCCGACTTCGCTCTGATGGCAGTATGAAATTTTTGTTAAATCCGTGGTGCTTACTGGCACCTAAAAGCATTTCTTTGACAGAATATAACATTACAGTCATCAATATCAAATTATCTTGCATCCTTAATGAATTAAATTCAAAATATAATTTCTATACCCGTAAACTACGTACGTTTCGTTCTATCAAATGCTTCAGTTCAGAAAATAAATTAGTTGAGATGTTATCAAATTCCATATTGGTGTTTTTTTATAATTTTTGGGCCGTCTCAGAAGACACCAGGAAAAAATAATATGTGAACTACAAAAACTTCTAAATGAAGACTAGTCAGATGCAGGTATTTATGAAAGGAACTCCTCTATAGTTTGACAGTATCACGAAAGCAATCACAAATATCTTTTATAAATATGTATTCATACAAGTACATTCCAAACTATACGTATGCATATATTACAGCAAAAATAGAAACCCAATGTCATTGAAGTAGACACGAGAAGCCTGTCCGTCAAATATTTCTCGTAATTATAAAATTCTTAATTTCACCTCAAGTTACAATTCTGTTGACAAGAGACGAACATGCTCGTGGCACCAAATGTAAGCACCATCGAACGTTTTGATGTAGTGACTATTCCATCTTCGTAGAAAACGAAGAAACATCTTGTACCTGTCTTTGGACTTCCCGTAAAAGTAATCATGTGTGTAAAGACTGCGATGCGTTGTCTGAAATGAAAGTACTTTGGTTATCATTTTCTCAAATTCTTCGCAAGAATGTACATGCTATGGAAACCCAAATTATAGTATTTTGCCATAAGAATTTCATTTTGTATTTTCACATCAACAATTAATACCATTACCAATAATAATCTTCATCTAAGAAAACACAACACGCGATTAGCTCCATACAGTATTTGTCATTTTCTTCTAGGACTTCCGTCCACATTGAGTAGAGTTTAGGTCCCAGCCACCTACAGCGAGATCGCCTTTTGGGCAGGACACAGAAACGGAAGGAATGAGAGCAAGTCTAGTGATTTTGACAGAACAGTTTGTAGTGAGATTAGAGTACAGCAGATGGCGCCACCGTACAAGTACGATGTTGCACATAGAGGGGTGAGATAATTTCAGGGGGGGCATAGGAAAGGATACCGATTTAACCAGTGGGTCCAGCCTGGGGGCCGTCACTTTACGTGCTCGTCCGATGCACGGCGGATATTCAGCGATTGTTAGTAAATCACACCATCTCTGAAAGATCAGCCCAGGTCCGAGCCTGAGGACCTTGCACCGATAGTCTGACTCGCTAACCACTAAGTCATCCGCGGCTCCGCATCTAAGAAAACACAACAATTTGCTACACTTATACATGCCGCCCCGGTGACGTAGATGTTCGAGCACTGGCCTCTGACCGTTCAACAGAAATGGGCCCCAGTTCGGTTCGCGGATGAGACATGGGTGGTACTTTTGCCTTAAAGCACTTGCCTTCTCTCTTCCCTGGAACCAGTAACCCCAAATTATGGTCGAACGACAGCTTATAACCCATTGAGCTGCTCACGGGTGATTTTAAACTTCCAAACAGAACAACATCACACACACTCGTCCACTCGTCAGACACAACTTTATGACTAGATACTCTACCGAAAGAAACCTTTTCTGCAGGTCGTGGTTTCTAACTCACATCTACATACTCCTGAACAGCGATAGGAACGGGTCACTGGTTGACAATTTCTTGCCGGTCAAACGGGTCGGGTCAAGGTGTTCCTGACCCGATTTCGACTCGGTTTTATTTCCGTTTTACTTTTGAAAAGCAGAAAAAATATTTTAAAGAAAAATGCATACTATGGAATTTTGTGCTCGATACTGGTAACATGATTTGTCATCCAATGTGAAGGAAGAGTGTCCTCAGAAGGAAAAGGGTACCTTCCTTCGGAAGGGCAATGATGAAAACAACATCCACATTTTGGAAACATGTTCTGAAGCTTGATATGTTATCAAGAAAGCAGCAAAAAACTGAAATTAAACATGCAACAAGTTACTTAATTTAAAAATTTTGACTGTAGCGCCATCAGAATTAGATGCAATAGCCTCACCATTACTGGGGAGGGACTTTTTGACTCTTGCTGATGTGTTTGCAAACATATGTGAAACAGTTAGGTTATGGCCTTGCAAATGAAGGACTACATACTTCCTGTAGCAAGTGAGTGAGTCAATTTTACCTTCCCATAATACATTTGTTTGGTTTCCATATTCTTACGCACGGCGTGTCATCGACTCACCTAGACCGCAGTAGGTGCCGTTCAGCGATCGAACGAGGCATAACTTTTTCTAATTCAGATACAAGCGAGGGTCTTGTGAAAAGTCTTTTCAAAGAATGCCATTCCGTGAATGGATATGCAGATTGCCATTGTGCGCGCAGATGTCGTTTAGTGAAATAACGCAGAGAGCTTTCGACAAATAGAAAAATATTTTCCTGTTATATCAGTACACTATAACGTATACCCTAATTTAACTTCCATTTCTAGCTTTTCTCTATGAAAATTTTGAGTTCATTTCTGTTTAATCGCTTCAACCTTAAAGTTATATTTTTCTCACTCAATCAACGGTTTGTAGTAACAGTCTTGAGGTCAGGATGAATGACGAGTGTGTGTGTTGACATGGTAATAAAGAGCTATATAATGCATGGAGCGTGCAATAAAAAGTTTAGGGTGGCGTCGATAATTTAACACTACGTCACGTTGTATTTCCACGAAGAGCTAAGCTATATTAGGGTGATTCATGGTTTCGAACTTTTGATTTGTTTACCGGAGCACCCCTGAAAAGTTTATACGTAATAAGATATTGTACTATGCAAATTTTATTAAAATGTATTAGCATTTAGAGGCGGCGACCAGCAGCCGAATATAGTCTATTTTACGAATAATAACCTCTATACTAAAACCCTTATGACATTATCAAAACATATAATACTCCATCTAAAATCATTTACTAGAGAAATGATCCTGGCCCAACAACCCCATGATGAATACAAGGATTTCTTGGAATTGGTAATACTTTTCCTAGACAGTTCTTCCCGTGAGATACTGGTACACTTCATGGCTTCAGGCTCACTTAAGATGTCAGGATATATGGCAAAAGCCAAATATGCCATCAAGATATGGATATTCAAGGAGAAATTCCGACTTACTAAGAAGAAAGAAGCAGGACTACGAGACTTTGCAATTTTTGTTACGTGCATCTATTTGAAAATGTGGTTTCTTGCCCCTCTTCCAACTGCTGCTCCTAACAATGACTAGATTACCCTGAAGATACTTCATGACTACAAGAACATCAATGAAGGCATTGCTTGTGTCGCAATCAGAAATGCCCTTTCCCAACTTTGGTTGCTCAGATAACAACCTGTTTCTCTCGATTTCTTTGATAGGAATGTTAGTATAGAAACAAAACGCAAAATGGTTGCAGCACTTTCTGATGAAAGTCTGGACCCAGAGAACGTTGCAAAGAAAGCAACAGTTGCTTTAAATGCTATACTCAAGAAAAGCTTAGAACAGTTTGTTTCTTAGAACTCACTGAGGTTCTTTGATGTAATGGGCATTGAAAGATAATTTCTTCTCACCGACCCAGAGGAATGGCATGAAAACGAAGATTACCTAACTGCAGAAGGCATTAATGTGGTGAATGATGTGGCGGAAAGAGGAGTAGCCCTAATGACTGAATATAACAATCTACACACAAATGATTAAAAAACCCAGTATTTTCTGAAAGTTGCAGCAGATCATAGAAAAAAATTCCCAGACTTCAGAAAAAATACTTAATTAGGAAAGTGATTACTGTGGAGCTTTCAGGGTCAAGAGCCAACAGATATACTAACTGCACTGTAGTATACCATATAAGACTGTATTTCATAATGAACATGAAAGCGTTTTTTTTTTAAAATAACCTATGTTGTGTTTTGCTCGGCGCTATAAGACAAATACACGTAATTCTTAAAATTCCAGGTGATGGCACAACCTATAAAAACTGTCTAATTTTTTATCAAATTTAGCATTTCTTGTTTTTTTTAAATAGGATCACAAAATTAGCAGGTGGCCCAGTAAAATTTCAAAGTTTTTAATTCTGGCTATATTTTTGAATCACCCTAAGCTACATGTAAAGAAGTTGTAGTTCTGAGATTTTGCTGGTTCAAGGTATAAATGTTCAGTTGTGGTTTTTGGAGCTGCTAACTGTGTTATATGCTGCTGATGATGATCTTCGATTCCGTATTGGACTGAAATAGCTGTGTAATAAATAAAGACAGTGATTTTCGTAAGTTGAGTCTTTTCTGGCCATTAGGCCGCCTGATTTAGCTCATTTTATAGTTAAAGATTTTGTGTGCTAGCTTTCCGGTGCTTAACACTAAGAAGCTACGGTTCGACAGACAACGCTTACGTGAAGTAAAGACTAAAAAAAATAGATAAACATTACAGAACTTAATGGAAGGTTTGCATAAATCGCTGAAGAGAAGTTGTTATTGGCTGTTTCACTTATCTCTGCTGCCACAGGATTTAATTCTACAAGAGCGTGCAGTTGCATATGCGTATCAGCAAATTTTCATGGTTGACTTTGGAAAGTAAGGCTAAACTTTGTATACATCTCACGATAACCTCTCTTAACAGGCATCTTATGATTCCCATTTCTTTAAAAGACCCAAATTAAAATTCGTACCAGCTCTAAATGTATCGAGTAATCTCTTGCTCTTATATGCAGAAGTTTGCACTCGCGAACGAATGAAGCGAAATAAGTTTCTTTGTCTTAAAGGGGAATTGCAATTTTAATAACAATGAAGTGAAACTATTTTAACAGCAGCTCTTAATTTCTTCAACACGCTGTTCTTGGAGCTCTCTTCATTAAATCGGTCCACTAACATAGCTCATAAACTGATGTTAGATAGTATTAACTGTTTACGAAATACAATGTTTGAAAGCATGCGCAATCTTATAGGGCAAATTAAAGTATTTTTGGTGTACGCCAGCGTTGTGCAGTGTGCTTGCTAAGGGTGGTCTTACACTAAATAGCCCTTTACAATATTAAGGCTATTGTACTATGGAACAAAAAACATTTGTATAGCACTCTAAACGCGAAGGACAGTTAATAAAAGTTACTATGAAATGTCACTTCGCAAAGAACAACATTAAGGTTTTCAGGCATCACAAAGCAGACATTGTTGCTAAATGTGCGAAGTTGCAGTTAGCATATTAAAACTTACGAAACACAAAATCACACAGAAATGAAGCTTGTTACAAAAGCTCCGTAGACTTCCTTTGGAAACTTCGAATTACGTAATGTTATAATGGGTCTGTGTTTCTTCCACATAGTACAGAAAGACGAAAGTGAGCTCATTTTCCAAACTAATGCGCAGGCACTTGCTAATGTGATTTTAAGCTTGAGTTGATTACATCATTAAGGTACATCAACGCCCTTATCTCAGGTAATAACACGGTACTAGAGTGTTTCGCATTTTAAATTGAATTCATGAGCTGCACACTTTCTTCCACCACAAGAAAAGTGGAAAAGAATGAACATGACATTTTAAGATAGCTATTTATTTGATAGTTTATCTTTTGCTCACAGATGGACTTGATTTCTGTCGGCAATCGTAAATTCAAATGATTGTAGAAGAGAATACTAATCCTACAGCACATACACTGTTTTATCAGAATAATATGACCACCTACCTAATAATTGTATAACCACCTTTGGTCCGGATGACAGTGGCAATACGGCATGGCATGGATGCAATGAGGACCTGGAAGGTTGTCCTAGCCACATGTGCCCATTCGGACTACAGAAGAGCAAGGAAATCCCGGAGACCCCTTGATTGGGTGTCGGCACGTCGAACATGTCGATCCAAATAGTTCCACAAGAGTTCTATCGGACTGAGGTCGGACAATTTCGCTGGCCAAAGGCGAACTGAGACACCGCTGTCATGTTCTTGGAACAAGTCGAGCACCCCGTTAGTGACGTTGCTGATGGACCTGGGTTAACATGAGCACCTTGACGCAGCGTCAACTGCGAAGACCCATGCGTAACAGGGTTCGCTCTACTGTTATTGCGGACACGTAACTGAGTGTTCCACGTTTCATTTGTGTGGTCCTGTGATGCACTTTTATTTGTAGTTCCCAGTTCTGGAGCCAGAGGGTGTTACTAAGTATTTTCATATGCAACATTTATCCCCTTTTCTAAGAATCCTAATGAACAGTTTTCTTAAATTAATGCCATCATCTGTTGCGCTTCGATTGCCCTTTACCACTCGACTGAGGCGACGTTCGTCTCTGGGGTCGTAAACATTGGAATTCCACAGTTTTAACGTCGAGAAGTAATCTGCGTGGCAGCAGGCCATTCTGGGTAAACCCTTAACACAGCACCTGGCGAAAAGCCCACGAAGTCTGCCGTTTCTGAGATGCTTCCTCTTTTGGTGCGGTAGCCGATGATTATTCCTATTTGAACATCCGACGAATCATTACCTCTGACCACTGTGCTCACGTTACGCACTATGGCTTTTCTATCCTGGCCGGCCGCTTATATATCTGTGTATCACGTGCAATCTGTGACGCGCCTGGGCCGGTACAATGTGATTCCGGGAGTGGTCATATTATTCTGATAAGACGGTGTATGTAATGGATTAAATATTTCGGCCACAGCGGCGGCTGAGTCGTTTAAGCGATGACTTCAGGTCATTAGTCCAAGATGAGTCCCAGATGGTCCCTATGCGAATCCCGGTGAGGCATGGATGTTGTGTTGGCTCTGTAACTCTCTCTACCTGGAGTCACTAGCCCTAAATTGGGGACGAGTGCCTGCTTATAACTCATTGAATTGCTCACGGTGGTCCTTAAACCCCGAATCAGAAAAAATATTTAATAGTTCGATGTCGATGCTGACAGATAAGCGATAGGTGATTCTGCGGTATTTTGAAGTATAATGAAAAAATCGGACTTTTATATCCTCCTCTGGGATAAATATTATTCCATTTCTTTTTTTATAAGCATTTCTTTCAATTATTTAAACTACTGGTGTCTTCAGGACGAACTGGCCCATACGTCTTTCAGCATATGAAAACTCACTTTGTACAAATCAAACTGGAATACCACTTCTCCAAAATGTATTGCTGTTCTTAACGAATTTCTATGCTTTGCATTTCTCTTCTGCGAAGTTATTTATGTGTATATATGTTCAATAATCAGAGGATTGAACCGGATGAGAGATAGGCATCCATCTCTAGTTATTTTCTACACTCTAATTTCACAAATTACGAGCAGAAACTTCAGTTATATGAGCAATATTTTTAAGAAAGTGCGGTTGACAGGATAACTTATCCTCACTCTTCAAATTGTTCATCGATACAACTACCTACCAGGAAACTTCGCAAATTTTGCTAAAAATACAGCAACATCAGCAAACTATCTCCTTTAATACACAGGTTATTCTTTATATATGTTCAATAATCTTATTTTATAAACATTTAAAAAATAACCATGCAAACACCAGGTCGGCCAGGTGTTGGATTATACGCCCCAAAGTCCTGATCTAAATCCAACAGAACGTTTATGGGGTTTATATATACATACACTGAAGAGCAACTGAATTAGAGACAGCTGCGTTATGCAAATGTGGCGCTGTGGGATGCTCTGTAAACGGAAACGACATGATGATTGCAGCGATCCGACAATAAAAGGAGTGATGCGACGGGAATCAGTAAGCGTCGGACGTAGTAGAGGTAAGACGAAGAATCTAAGCGCATTTGATCGTGAGGCAAATTGTCAGGGCCCGACGAATGGGACATTCCATCTCGGCAGTCGTGCAGGCACTGGGATTTTCACGAGCCACTGTGTCACGGGTGCACCGTGAGTACATGGACTCCGGTAAAACCATTCCTGCAAAGGCCAACTGCCGTGAACAACAGCGTGTAGATGAGCTGGGTAATCGTCGGCTAGCTCGCATTGTAACATCGGATAGACGCGCCACAGTGCAAGAAATCACTCGGCAATTTAACGCTGGTGCACACAAACGTGCAAGCAGCCACACCATCCAGAGCCATCTCCTCCCTATGGGATGCAGAAGCCATCGTCCCAAGAGGGTACCGCTGCTGACCGCACATCACAGGGTGCAAAGATTAGCATGGGCGCAAGAACATCGCCACTGGATCCCAGACATGTGGAAAAATGTTGCCTGGACTGATGAGTCGAGATTCACGTTGGTACATGCGGATGGCAGGATACGAGTACGGCGCAAACCACATGAAGCAATGGATCCTTCTTGTTAGCAGGGTACTCTTCAAGCTGGTGCGGGTGGCATTCTCGTCTGAGGACTGTTTACGTGGACTGAAATGGGACCCCTGGTACGTGTGACATCGTCGCTCACAAGTCAACGTTAACAGGATATCCTGGACGACCATTTGCTCCCGTTTGTGCGTCTTCAAGATCCCACTGGGGACCTCATCCTGCAAGAAGACAATGCACCGTACCATCGCTCGCGAATTGTATCCGAATGGTTGGATGAACACTCCACCGACGTGACTTCGCTTTCTTCCTGACCTCAATCCCATCGAGCACATCTGTAATGCCATCGAGATAGATGTCCGAGGCTCTGATCCCTTCCATCAAATCTTCGTGAACTGTGGGAGCTTGTTCAGGGGTCGTGAATTTATATGGCTTCCTAACGTCTAGGGTGTCTTGTCGAGTCCATGCTGAGACGAATCGCCGCTGCTATCAGGGAGAAAGATGGTGCTACACGTTACTAGACAGGTATCTCTAATTCAATTGCTCTTCAGTGTACATACTCAAAAGTAAGAAGCATTTTCAACGGAAGTCAAGCGCTAGAGAAAAAAACAAACAAAGAAACATACGATGCAAACAAACAGAAAGTAACATGCAAGAATGCAGAAAGTTTTGTAAATGCTGACCTTTGGCTTTTTCAAGGGCCAGCAAAACACAGCATTGACTGATCTCTACAAGACCCAGTTGAAAATGGGTTTCTTCTATGTCATAAATATAATTCAGGCAAAGGTCCCAACAAAAAAAACCACCTTTTAAGCTGTGAAAGGGGACATTAATAAATGAAAACTCCACAAGAAAACTTCACAAGAAAAAAAAATAAGAATCAAATTTAGCTTTTACACTTATGGCAATCCGGTCCGATCCAAAACGACTCAATGTCCACAAATAAAGGAAATAATAGTACAGATTCAGTGAGTAAAAGGCAATTAAATGTGGACAATATCCGCGAGAATTGTTGAGACTTTAGACAAAATAATGAAAAAAAAATTACAATATGTACACAGTATTGTAGAAATGCTTTACCTAAAAGAACGGACTCAATAAAATGAACCACTTACAAGCAAACGTCACGGAGGCCGCCCCGGTGGCGCAGTGGTCTAAGCGATGGCTTCTGATCATTCGTCCGGAAGGGTTCCGGGTTCGAATCCCGGTAAGGCATGGATGTTGTGTTTGTCTTACGGCCGTGGCTCTCTCCCTTCCCTGGAACCAGTGACCCTAAATTAGGGACGGGCGACTGCTTATAGCCCATTGAGTTGCTCACGGTGGTCGTTAAACCTCCAATCAAAAAAAAAAAAAAAAAAACGTCACGGAAGGGCCACGAGGCTGAAATCACAAAGCATGCCAACCAGAACAAAGGCCGAAGAAATAATTCAAGCCCAGAGGCAACATAAAATACGCCAGTGTTTTGAAATTAAAATAAAAGAACACAAATGAATGTATGGAAGCATTAAAACGCGAAAAAACTTTTCAAAAAGTACCGAAGAGAAAATAAAAAACCGAACAATCTTACCTTGGAAACAAGCATTGCAACGCGACGTACAGACAACTAACGTCGCAATGGAAAGAGCCGCAGAACTCCCTTTGGTGTTGAGCAGGAAGGTACCCAACGGATGGACCGCACAAAAATTCGTCGGTAAACAATGGCAACCCAACAATGAAAACTCCCATAAGAAAAATAATAAACAGATTGTTTGGAAAGAGCAGAAACTAAACGGAATACAAGAAAAATACCATAAAACACACACAAAATGTGTTTAATGTTATTTACCTATATTAGAATACCTTAAACTAAATCTACAGAAATTATTCAGTTTCTTATACATTTTTCTTAACTTATACTATTTTTATGTTTGTTATCCTTGATATCGAATAACCATTTTAAATTTTAAACTTTTTATCAGTAATTTTTATTTTATTTTATTATTATTATTGTTTTATAATGAAACTGTTTTACCTTAGCACTAAAGGTTCCGAAAGGTAGTTAATGTACATCCTCTAGACCAACTCCCAAAAAGGCTTTCATTGGCCAGAATCATATTATTAACTGCGATGCAATTAAATTAAATCTGCTAACCTACCTTTTTAATTTTAGAACAATTTTTTAAAGGTATTTTAATAACGTTGGCTGGTACTTGGTTCTCGAGAAATCTATTAATAAGAAAACTCATGTGTTCACTGAAATCCAAAAAGGCAATGGACACAATTCCAGAAATTGTTAACTACTGTTTGTTCTCTGTCGACATCCTGTTTAATGACTCCCCTATGTTTCTACGCAATCGTCGACCACATATCCACTTCCATATGCGTGCGCCCCACCGATCCTCTTTTTGTCTAAGAGTAAGAAACTGTTTTCAACAATGCCAATGCTATACTCATAGTCCCTTGGATTTGGCGGCGGACAGAGTCTCTAGCACAACTCTCTTGTTGAGCATTTGATATACACCCTCTCAAATGCTTTTCTATCGACATTCTTCGAGTAACAGACAAAGACTGAGCTCCGATGTTGCGATTTCGCCTTGTACAATATATCACTTTTTGTATCATTCCATTGCAGGACAGTGCGCCGCAAATTTTCCCTTTCCCGTTAAATAGAGAATTTCAATAATTTTTTTTTTAAAGGTGATCACTTAGCTTTTCTTTTCCTCCTTGAAACCGGGGACTTCATTAAATTTTATTCATTAAAAACAATAAAATTAGATTTGAATTTACATTACGCGAAACAAAATTTCCTGTTTTGTTCGTTAAATCCGAGGTCTCGCTAAACACTGGTTCGTTATAAGCGGGCTCTAGTATATTTTCCACGTAAAATTTCATTACAATTAGGCAGAAGAGAAGTGGCACGATTATCCCATGTGTTAGGGCCCCAAATTAACTGTTTACAAGGAATTTTATCTTGAAAGGCATGGCTTTGGGAATTACTTTTACATCAAGTTTTGTTAAAGTAATAGTTGCAAAATTTTTCATTATTAATAAATTAGTAACATGAGCTGAATAAACTACAAGAAATGTGACGGTAATCGAAGTGGACTTTGCAGAAAGTGCCATTGACTTGCAGTTATTTTCCTTAATTAATTCAGTAAAGGGATTTTTTGATTCCCTTTGTGCGTTTTTTTCAATAATAAGTCCTTTCTTGCACTTTGATATTTTTTTTATGTAGAGTTCATTAACAACGCCTTCCTCAATTTAAAATAAATATTAGTGCCGGTGTAAATAGCCGTGAAATGGTGTCTTCTGTCTAGAGAATTAGGGATAGGAGCACCAAAAAGTATCTTGTTATTCAAATGTATGCAAATTAAAAAGAAGTGGCGCCGAAAGCATTCTGTGGAGCAATGGTGATGTTTGAAATTAAGCGACAGAGTTAAACTGGGAATCTTACTCGGAATAAAGAAGGAAACTTAAAAAAAAAAATTAAGAAGGAAAAAAAAGAAAACGTTTTTATCACACACAGTAAGCTTGGTAACTGTTTGGACAAAATTTAATTCATTTCTTGTTGTTTTGCTGTCTCGCGTTTTTGTTTTAATTAGAATCTGCCTTGGATCGCGTTGAAGAAAATGGCACTGTTGTGGTGTTGAACAAAAGGTTTTGTCGAGGCGATAAATTTTGTCGCTCTCTGTTAAAAATTAATCGCAAAACGTGAACACATTTTTCATTCCGCCGTTACGACACAGTGCCCTAAGAAAAAAACAAAAGAAGCGAAATGGTCTTGCTCTCTGTTCTCTCCCTCGGAACAGGTTATGCGTATTGCTTCAAAAAACGTCTGAAATAAGCGCAAAAACGCAGGGAGAATGTTGCCGTTATGACGTCTTTAGAAGCAAAATTCTAATTATGTAATTAATTGTTGCTCCTTTATGTTTGCTTTACTTCGCTTTTGTTACAACGATCCGTATGATCTTCTTGCTCTTAAGCGTCATGTTTATTTGTATTTAGGAGAGCTCTAATTTCTTTCTTCTTGTTCTGATTGTTGTTTTTATTCCCTCTTTTTTTTGAGGATTCACATGCCTTATGTAATTGAATCCGTGCAAAACTTTTACACCTGAGCTCACCTTCCCTTTTAGTCAGGGTTAGAAAATAAAAGATACAAAAAATGGATAATGACTTAAGCGAAGTTGAAATATGAGAATATCTTTCTGCGGGACACCAAAGCTAATAATAATGTACGCTTATCGTTTTGATTTTTAAAAATAATAATTGGAAGAACATCAATGCATAGTTCGGTGACACTCATGATTAAAATGTATAAAACCATAGCATACAGAGAAAATAAAACAAAGGATTCAATTTTCCATTTCGATTAATGAATTCATTGCACTAACGGTGTGCTCCTTGGGGACATAAAACATGATGGAATTTAAATAAAATATGTGTCCATCTCAAGAGACTACACTGAAGCAAGGGCGCCCATAGTGAGGGACGGGGGGCTCGAGCTCCCTTAGCCGTTGGTATAGCCACATTTTTGATAAATTTAAAACACTGAAGTAGACGAAACCTTTTTTAAAACATTTTTTTAGAATAATAACATGTTAATGATTGATTGCAATTATCAAACTTGTTTATTTTAAAACTTTGATTTGCCCGATTCAGCTATGCGTTTACTTTCAAACGCACGACAATGAATTGTAGGTGACAGTTTCAACATATCTGAGTACAATGTATGAATCGATGAATCAGTAGGAGAGGTAGAGTGGCTGAGGTCAAGTTTGTGTTTACTAAGTGTTCACAGAGACAGAATAAATGAGAAATAGCTGAATTTGGTAGAATTGGCTATAGATAAGTTTACTAGAAACAAGCGAAATCTGCAGTTTGCTTTCTCTGAAAAGTACTATTACAATAGATATCATGGTGGAATAAACTTTTGTCATCACAATGCTCTAAATTGTAATTATAACTTTAATTGTATAGTTCAGTATACCTCTGCGTTGCCAAAAGAATTGTTACAAACTTTTAATTCATTTGAAATGTATTTTTATAATACCATCATCACACATGTAATATGAAGTTGCAATGACAGTTTTTAAAATCAGCTAAAACATTTATTGTTTCAGTTTTTTTTGTAACTGTAAAATACATACGTGTATAATGAACAGAATAGAAAAAAATTATGTGAGTTTTTGATAGACCTTACACATTTTAAAATAAGGTAGTTTTAGCTATTTACTAATTGTCAAACAGTATTAATTATTTTTGTTGTATTTCAGTATCTTGTTCATTTATTAAAATGTTTGACAGCTTTGAAGGAAGTTTGGTTTTTTTAGCCCCCCTGAAAGTACTCATACGGGTACCACTGCACTGAAGTGCCGAAAAAAAAACTGGGTAGGGCCCTATCATTTTCATTACATGCCACCACACCCATGCGGTAAATGGTATCGTCCGCAAACGATGCATATAAAGAGGCAGATATCGCTGCAAGCTTATGTAGCAGCATTCGCAGTTCAGAAAGGTACTTATCAGGATTTGAGCGATTTCGAACGTGCTACGATAGTCTGCGCTCAGGAGATGGATCACCCAATCTCGGAAATTACCATTAAATTTGGATTCGCACGGTCAACAATTTGTAGGGTGTAGGTGGACTACAAAAACTCAGGGGGAAAATCCAGCGTGCGAGACAGGTCTGGCCGTAGAAAAGTCCTAGACGATCGTGGACGGCGGGGTCGGGAGCGCATTGTAACATATGCCCGGTGTGTAACAATTGTAGTAGCATCAGCGTTTTGACAGTGCAACATTCCCTGAATTCTATGGGTTTCTGGAGCCGACGTGCAACCAGATGCCATTTCTGACCCTGCCACACAAGGCTCTGCTCCTTGCCTGGGCTTGGAATCCCCGCCATTGAACACAAGATGACTGGAAACGTCACCTAAAAATTGCGGTATCAACTGTTTGTGTAAGACAGCCGACTTTCGGTGTGGCGACAACGCCACGAGCTAATACATCCCGCATGCCTATAAGGAACAGTGCAGACCGGCGGTGGCTCTGTTATGGTGTGCGGTGTTTTTCAGCTGGCATAATACATTAGGACCCTTCATACGTGTGCAGACATGTATGAGGATACATAACCGTCCTTCGGTGTTCATTTCCACCCACTGATTTCATGCAACCACACCGATGTGTGCGACGTCTTTCAGCCACACGTCCACAGTCTCCACATTATGGCTAAACAAATATTCCACGAAGTTTGGCAACCTGACTTGGCCCACTCATTGTCCGGATTTAAACTCTATCGAACTCATTTGGGATGTTGCTCAAATGTGTTCGATAGAGTTTAAATCCGGACAATGAGATCACCTGTGGAGGATTCCTGGCAGTTAATGCCAGGAATCCTCCACAGGTGAATATACGGAATTGTGGGATACTCCTCAGAAAGCATGGTACGCATTGTCTCAAAAGTACTACACAGAGCTCGTGGAGTCCATGTCTCGTCGTGGAGGACAAACGCGGTATTATAGATAATCCCAGATTTTGGGCGCTTCAGTGTATACTTAGTGTGAATAGTATGCAATATATGAAACACCATTGTATACATCAAAAATTGTGTTGTACATTAAAAAAAACGCCTTATATTCTTTTAAAATCGCCTTGACATCTACTAGTCGTAGCGCATGTTGTATATTATAGACTTCAGGACTAATACTTGGGCTGGAAAGAAAGTAGTGGCAACACATACATACATATCAAAGTATTTAATGTATCACCTGAAAATTGTTACAGACCTTTAATGTAATCTCCAGCCATATTTATGACCCGTTGCCACACCTGTGGATGACGCTGGACACCAGCGGCAGTGCTGTTGCTATTGATGTCCCTGAAGAAACACCCTGCTGCTTAAAAGATGGCGTCTCTGGTGGGGAAACGCGTTTTCCACAATTGCTCCTAAAATGAGGAAAGAGATCGAAATCTCAGGGGCTCATAGCGGAAGAACAGATGTTCGAGTACCTTCCACCCCCACCGTTGAAATAAGTTCCGCATTGGAGCAGCAGTGTAAGAGCGGGCGTTGTCATGCAGGATAATGGGTGGACGTGTTCGGAAATGTGTCCGTTTCCATTGCAGAGCCGGACGAAGATGACGTCCCAAGAAGCGGTTGTAGTACGCGGCATTAACAGTTTGGCCTCGAGGAACCGTATGATGAAGCAGGACACCCTCCACATCATACGCCACTATCAGCATCACTTTCACATTCTCCGGTCACATTTTTTGGGCCGGGGGAACGATGAGAGGCGCCATTCATTGGATTCGCGTTTCAGTTCCTGCTCATGGGATCGAGCCAACGTTTCGTCCATGGTCATGATTCTTTCCAGAAATGCGTGACTTTCCACGTTGTAGCGTGCCAAATGACCAGTTTTACCGTGTCCATTTGTGAATCTCGGTAAGGTGATGAGGCACCCATCGAGCCGCAATTTTGCGGTACCCAAGCACTTGGTGCAACACGTGCAGTACTGTGATGTTGCTTGTTACTACCTCTGAGGTTAACTCCCGCGCTGTCCATCGCCGATCCACCTCCAGCAGCGATTGCATTAACTCGACCTAATGCTCCTCGGGACCAGGGAGTTCTGAACGATGCGCATCCTCAACACAATCATGTCCTTGTCTAACTCGACGTAATGCTCCTCGGAACCAGGGAGTCCTGCACGGGGCGCATCCTTCACTCAATCATGTTCTTGTCGGAAGGCTGCTACTCAACGGGCCACTGTTCGATATGGTAGGGCTTCGTAGCCATCAGGTTCTTGAAGGCCCGCACGACATTCTTTCGCGTTTCTGCCGCGCGCCACCTGAATCTTGATTCATGCACGTTGCTCACTCTTCGAAAACATCGCTTAGAGCAGTCCAAATTCACACTCCCAAATGAGAGCTTTTTATCCGTCCGTCCGAAACGCACCGCACTCCGGACAATGAGCGTGTTGGGCAGCTATGACTGCCCTCTAGAGGTGCTAAGAATAGCAACTCCCTCTCGTGTTCTTACGCGTCGTTGCTCCAGTGTTGCCATTATTTTCTTTCCAACGCACGTATTAGTCTGTGTGCAGCCTCTCCTTTGGAAAAGCCCTAGTCCGCCTCCTGATGGTGCATCCTGTTACTACTAAAAGGGTTCTAACGACCTAAATATAGCCGAATTCTGTGCAACCGAGATTAGAGGAAATACTATACAACACTCACCAGCCAGCTTAGCCAGTGTCGAGAGTTATGTCCACTTAATTATTCGACCTGGGTCTCAGTGCCAGAAAGTCAACTACGCAGAGAGTTTTAAGACTCTCCAGAGTAACACTTAGTGGTTAATGAGGTAAATCTAAAGCTGGCCGATACTTTTTTTTTTTTTTTTTTTTTGATTGGAGGTTTAACGACCACCGTGAGCAACTCAATGGGCTATAAGCAGTCGCCCGTCCCTAATTTAGGGTCACTGGTTCCAGGGAAGGGAGAGAGCCAGTGCCGTAAGACAAACACAACATCCATGCCTCACCGGGATTCGAACCCGGACCCCGTTCGGACGAATGATCAGAGGCCATCGCTTAGACCACTGCGCCACCGGGGCGGCACTGGCAGATACCTTCATTTACCTTAGGAAACAATATCAAGCGAGGGCTACATCGAAGAATAAATTAGTATGCGTATAAAACTTGGTTTCAGAGCATTTGGAAGAAAGAGTACAATTTTAAAGAACAACTATTATGTCTTAAAAATGTTCAATTAATGCATCATACCAATTTTTAATTACGGATCATAGACATAGACCTTAGCTAAAAATAGATATACAGCAGGTGCAGACAACTGAAACAAACATGGTGAGGTGAATTCTTGGTGTAAGGATAGGTAAAGGAACTCATGGATTATGAAAATGGCAAGAGTATATAATACATCGTAATCAAAGTATATTCCCTAAAATAACAATGGACTGGACATACTGCTCGCTAAAAGCACTCACCAAAGTTAAGCAACTAAAATGTCAGACTTGATACCCACGCACAGAAAAATGCATTTTTCAGTCACTGGTCATAAGCGTAACAGTGGGTTTGAGTCACGGTGACAATGTAATCTGCTATTTCAGGAAGGGTCAAAGAGAGAAAATAAGTACGGAAGATTGGGAATCATGGGGTGATATCTCTGGAATCATGGGTAATATCTGTTTGTAATCTTACATACACTGGTGTACGAAATTCAAGTCCGGAATGTAATAGTGGGCAAAATGATCCAAAGCACTGAATAAAATGCTATGATATTCACAGGACACGCGCAAATGGACACGCGAAATAAACACCCGCAGTCAAAATTTCTGTATTAGTCAGGAAAACGTTGTCCAATATATAAACTGAGTTACGTACTTAAAGACAACGGAGAACGGCATTTGTATTTTTTGTTGACAACGCGTGTTAGAGGTATTCCGGTGGCAGTAAATGTCTTCCTTATGTTTTATACACGTGTATCCGACGCTGTACAGTGGCAAGCGATAGAACGACAAGAAGTAGGGCCTAAATGACAAAAGACTTAAATATCCAGCCAAGAGTGATTTCGTGGTATGGCAGTAATTCAACAAAGTGGACGGAATGCAACGAAAACGTGACCAAAGTCGTTGAAGTTGTACGATATCTTGTGAGGACCGTTGCGTCGCACAGCCTCATAGGTCCTGTACGGTCCGACAATTGTGTTCCGAGGTTTCCTTTGTCACTGGAACTACGTTATTAAAACAAACGATATATCGAAGCCTTCAAGCATTTGGCCTTTATACCAAGAGGCCTATGGTTTGTGTCCCCACGAACCGCATCTCACAAAAAAAGGAGCTTGACCTGGTGCATGTGGCATCGTTCCTGGAACCCAGATGAGTAGGCCGGCGGTTTTTTTTTTTTTTACGAACGATCCGAGGTCCAGTCTACATACCGATTCTCGTCGGCATTTCATTAAAATTAACCCGTAATGATCCTGCAAACAAGACTCTTTCGTAGGCGGGGGTCTGCTATTGTGCGATGGAACGGTCGTACACCACTCCACGTGTTCGCAAGAGGCAATGTTAATACTAAGGACTATAAAGACGAGATTTTTTGTAGGTTTAGCAACTACCATGAGCAACTCAATGGGCTATAAGCAGTCATCCCGTCCCTAATTTCAGGCCACTGGTTTCAGGGAAAGTAGAGAGCCAGTGCCGTGAGACAAAAACGATATTCATGCCTCACTGGCACTCGAACAGGGACCCTTTTCAGACGAATGGTCATAAGCTAGCGCTTAGACCACTGCTCCACTAGGGCGGCAGGTACGAGATTCTAGAGACGTAAGTCAGACATTTTCGGGAGCTGTTTGCTCTCAGTTCTTTTTAATGGATAATAACGCTCGCGCTCACAGGGCTCATATCGTCGATGATTTCCTTCAGAGCTAGAATTTTGGGAGTATAGACTGGCTATCCAAGTCTCCGGACATGCACCCTACAGAGCATGCCGAGGATGCTCTGGGACGATACGTAGAACCTCATCAGCCTCCTCCCAAAACCGTTCTTGAAATACGCACAAACTGAAGATTTTGTTTGTTTCTGTATTTAATGACCACCATGAGCTGATCTAAATGCTGTAAGGAGTCGGTTATCAGTAATTTAGGGCAACTTGTCCCAGGGAAGGGGGAGAGCCAGTGCTGCAAATCAAGTGTACCAGCCTTATATTACCAAGGTTCCTAGACCTGGTGCACTCGGACGAAAGATCAGCAGCCAGCGTTTAGACAAGCGTGACACCGACACTGTAGTGGCGGGATATTCCCATCGTTGACCTGGCGCACTCGAACGAAAGTTCAGCAGTCAGAGCTTGCACAACTGTGTCATCCGGACGGTAACGGCAGGAGAATCCCGTAGTCAATCTGGCGCACTCGGGCGAAAGGTCATCAGCCAGCGCTTTGACAACTGTATCACCGTGACGGGAGATTCTTACAGTTGACCAGCCGCACTCTGAAGAAAGGTCATCAGCCAGCGTTAAAAAAATTGTGTCTCCGGAACGGTAGGCTCGGGAGGTTCCCGTAGTCCACGAGGCAAACTCGGACGAAAGGTCATGAGTCAGCGCTTAGGCAACTGTATCACCGGGACGATAGGTACGGGAAATTTCCGTATATAGTCGTAGATGTTCATTGGAGTCACTAACCTAAAAAAAAAAAAAAATTCGTCTCCTAGGTCAATTCATGACATACAAATGAATCTAGTTCTATCTCTTAGTTGCCTAGAAATCTGTTCGCCGCCCCGTTGGCACAGTGGTCTAAGGCTCTGGCCTCTGATCATTCGTCCGTAAGGGGTCCGGGTTCGAATCCCGGTCAGGCATGGATGTTGTGTTTGTCTTATGGCACTGGCTCTCTCCCTTCCCTGGAACCAGTGACCCTAAATTAGGGACGGGCGACTGCTTATAGCCCATTGAGTTGCTCACGGTGGTCGTTAAACCTCCAATAAAAAAAAAAATCTGTTCTTGCGTCCGTGTGAAAATTGTGCACCGCTGCTGTGGTGGCTGAGTGGTTTATGGTGCGCGATCCGGATCAGCTGCCAGGAAAGATTTCGGGTTGGATTCCCGGACGGGGATGGGTGGAGTGCTTGGCGGATGACTCTGTCTCGTTCCTGGAACCAGTGACCCTAATCGAGAAACAGGAGATGGCTTGTATAGCGCTTACAGCTACTCGTAGCGAACGTTACATTGCCCCGAGCAAAACAAAAAGCAACGACTAAATGTTGTATTTGTTCTTCACGTATGAAGCTCTCCTTTCCCTGAAACTCGTAGTTTTGCATTTGGGACAACACATTTATTCCTAGTATTTGTTTTCACAGAAACGAAAAATCTCCAAAAGTGTGATCACCTGCGGTGAATATTTACATAAAATAAAAACTGGCACCCCCATTTTGTTTTTTAATAAAAAATAAATACCAAAATTCAATCTTGGATGTGCCGCCCCGGTGACGCAGTGGTCTAAGCGACGGCTTCTGATCGTTCGTGCGAAATGTGTCCGGATTCGAATCCCGGTGAGGCATGTATGTTGTGTTTGTCTTACGGTCCTGACTCTCTCCCTTCCCTGGAACCAGTGGCCCTAAATTAGGGACGGGAGACTGCTTATAGCCCAATGAGTTTCTCACGGTGGTCGTGAAACTTCCAATCAGATAAAAAAGTATACATATCTTGTGTGCCTCTAATTTTCGAACTACTTTTCGTTTTATGTGAAGTTTGTATTACGATTGTCATCTGAATAAACGTGTGTCTTTCTAAGAACAAACACACGTCGTAATACATTAATAATTCCTATCTTATCAGCTTAAAAAGCCATTACACCATCTGCATTAAAACAAAATCGAACAATTGTGAATGCGTAAGTGTTTATGCTTAAAACCCATACATAATTTACGTGTTACGTGCAGTACACAAGATTTCATCTGTAGCAATTAAACATTTCAAAACTGTTTAAGCCTACACAGCACTATAAATGAGAAACCTTCAAAAAGTTGGAAATTGCGTAATGATTTCCGGAAATATAGCGAAATAACAGTTGATTAAACAAACATCATGTACTCCTGTTTATTTATTTATTTTTTTGTAACGTGTTAGGTTTTTCTTCGATTTCTTGCTTCAACGCATTCGAAGTAGTGACGCTAAAGATATTTTGAGAAACGTATTTCATTTCTAAACTTTATCTCAAACTCCCATTTACTAAAATAATTTGATACACCCAAGGACTTAAATTCCAAAATTTAATTCTTGTTTACATGAAATAGATAATTCATGCAGCTTTCTAAAAGGACTACCATGCATATGCTTCATTCTTGGAAAATGTTTGACAAAGTCACAATACAACCTTGCATATTAATTTAATACATATGCTGTAGTATCTGTTTCGTGCAGATTACGTAAATGGATGGAGCTAAATGAATTTCCTTAAAAGTTAATTGACTTACGCCTCATATTGTGGATATTAATTTTTCATTTTCCATTCGTCATTTTCTTTTAATTTTCTCAGGTAAGCAATACACAGTCTTCTTCCCTTATTATTATTCTTTAAGCATTCATGATAATTTCGCTTATCTTTATGGTTGTATCATTTGCGGAGGTCTAGAAATAATTGAAAATAGTATTTCATAAAATAAATTATTTTCGCATAAAAGTACATAGCTTCCTAGATTAAATGCTTTGTTTATTATTCCATGCTTTATCCATATAAGATAACGACATTGTCGCGAACGTTTGTTGATGATCGTTATGAGTACAATATTTTCTTGAGATTTCATTGCGAATCTTTTCGAAATCGGTTATTTCAGAGATATCTGTTGGTGTCATATTTCTTTTGGACACGAAGTTTGTTGATGCCAATTGCTTTTCGTAACTAGCACATACAGTAGTTACTCTCATACGCTAATGCACTGAGCTAACAATTCATAATTAAGTTCTTATACCTAAAAGAAATAAAAGAATTAAAGGAAACTGGAAATTTCTATTTTATTCCTTTCGGTGGGGGAAGAGAAGGTTAACGACAACTCAGTGGGCTGTAATCAGTCGCTGGTCTCTAATTTTGGAACACTGGTTCCAGGGAAGGGAGAGAGCCAACGCCGTAAAACAAAACACACCATCCAAGCCGTACGCAGAATCTGAACTTGGCCACTTCTCGGGTGAATGCTAAAAATCCAGCGCTTTGACCACGGTGGAACTGGGGCAGCACTTTAAAACATTACAGCTTTTAACTGAAAATGCTTTACCCTTTCACGCTGACTTATTTCAGAGTCTCTCTCGTGACTTTATAAAGGATTATTTATTGCTGTTTCGACCATAGTCACTCTGCAATGCATGCTGTTTTGAAATAAATTTAACTAAAATTCAACGAAATTTTAAGATAACAGCCATCAATATCTGAGAGAAACGGAATGCATGGCATTTACATACACACATGGTCCACGATATTACGACCGCTGAACTAATAGCCAAATGAGCAGCAATTTGTTGCAATAACTGATTTCACCCGGCTTGGCGTCGACTCTACTATACCAGAGAAGGTGTCTTCAGATACTCTTTACCAACGGGACAGAAGAACATCCTGGAGTTCGGCAACTGAGCTAGGCATTGGCATGGACTGGCGAACGGTACGTTTCCTACTTTAAACAATAATTGGACTGGGTTAAAAAGGACAACATTGGACTGCAAAGGGTCATGCGAAATGCTTGAATATGATCCTTTGACCATTCCTGCATGGACCGAGACACGTAGCAGCTTTTGATGTCTCCCCTGTAACGAAACTAGCCCTTTTTGTCGGTGGTGAAATTCAAACCACGCCTACTCCCCCGGAGGCAGTTGTTCTCCCCACTAAACTAAACCTACGAAGCTTATCGCTCCAAATTTGCCGTCTCGATATGTGCGTCACATCTGAGGTAGCTATGCCACACGCTCGATGGTATAATCCTGATGCAGGGTAGGCAGTTACTTTGTACGAAACTATGCTTAAGTACAATCTGGTTGTAAGGAGGCATTCAGAAAAGATGACAGGACGCAGCGATGTCAATGAGAGTACTCAGTACCATGATATCCCCACCGGAGAATGTTTTGTCCAACTGTGTAGTCTGATTTCGCAAAATTCAACTCCCTTCCCCAAAACTGCAGGAGCTTCGGAGCGAATTGGTGGACCAATTGTTCTCGTTGCCAAGATAGTTTCCGAGTGCTCATTGTGAGCATGAAATTTAGATGTGAAGCATGTATTTGCTGTTAAGAGTGACCAAACTCCATATGGACTTATTTTGGTATCTCGTTCTGAGCATAGAGTAGAATTTCATGCGGCAGATATTCCTACTTTCTAATTAATAACAAGATTTCCTGTTATGCACAAATATTACCAAAGAGGTATTAATATATACGTTTTCTTTAAATTCCATACAAAAGCTGCTTATAGGTTTCGCGGCATTTAAAAATTTCGTTTTGTTGCTTAATTTAAGCAACCTAATCTACATGAAATGGTACATTAACTATTCGCCAATAGTACACATGTCCATCAGCACTTCGAGTTGCAACCTGAACTCGTTGGACCAAGAAACTCTATTTTAGTCGTCAAGCATCCAGTCACGGTGCTCACGTGTCCAGTGAAGAGAAGTATCGCTAAAATAACGAAGCCATTTGGTCAATATAGGTATGCTGCTCCGGTGGCTTAGTGGTCTAAGGGCTGGCTTATGACCATTCTTCCGAGAACAGTCCGGGTTCGAATACCAATGAGGCATGAATGTTGTGTTTGAATTACGGCGCTGACTCTCTGCCTTTCCTGGAACCAGTGGCCCTAAATTAGGGAAAGGCGACTTAGTAAAAAAAAAAAAAAAAAGAAAAGAAAGGTACACAAAAGTTCCTCTTACTATTTATATCAACTCTGGATTGTGCACTCGGAAAGCATTTGCTCAAGCACCGTGGTCTTCGTGTGCAGTTAACTCAGGGTTCGTGGGCCGTCTATCGTTCCAGATAGTACGTTGTAACGTATGTATATTCTATTTTAACTTTCCTTTTGAGTTTCTTTTTCTCTGTAAATTTGAGTTCGTTCTCTTAGACATTTTCAAACCTATGTTTTTTCCCTCAAAGGAGAATAATGTTGGCAACACACGGAGAGGTCGGAACAAGGGCGACGTATGTGTACCCGGATAAGAATGATAGATAAAAAGGCAATGCAGCAGTTGTTTAAGGGGATTGATGTTATTGATGATGGACGTGCTGTTATACTGTGTTTGGATGTTAAATCACTGATACCGTATTGAGTACGCTAATAAACCGGATGTGAGTGTGGAGTACAGAGCATGCAAGCAAAGTAAAAATATCTATGAGTAGTACTTGACTTCTTTCTTGTAAGGTATATGGGTACCTTAATACTGCATTGACTTAACACACATAACGTAATTACTGACGTAAGGACTATGTCACAGCGGAAAGAAAATTATTTTACAACGTGTGAAGTGGCCTTCATGTGGAATGCTAAATAACGGAGGTCCCCTTCTTCTGGCACTTTGGAAAGATGCGAGCAGAACTTTTCTGTCCCACTATCGCTATGGTAGCCATCAACAGTTAATAATGTACGTGGTTGATGGTATGCTGGCCACCGCCTTCTTCAGGCTAAAAGCGTACCATATTCTAACTCGGTAGACCTTTATCTTTCCCTGTTTCTCATGCTTCGAACTCGAAGTGAAACTCTCACCCATTCCATTTATATTTGTTTCGCTGTAGCTGGTGGAGTTACTTTTTAGGGTCTGCATGGGTCCCCAAAGCTCGAGCCCAAACAGACCTTGTGTTTGACAGGAAATAGGGGGAATAACATTTCGCTCTCGCTTCTGCGTTAAAGAAAAACCTTTCGACTCGTAAAAATTTGACTCAATTGTTAAATAATCAGATGTTGAAAATCACTAAGTGAAACGAAAGCCGTGGTAGTGCATTCGCCACCAGATGCGCTGATTAATTACGGTTGAAATAAACTAGCCTGGGTCTTAGACGAGAGTTTAAAATGAGTCATTTTATTTCTTTAAAGGTCGAAATTAAATTCAGTTTTCACTTCTTTCACTTCAGAGACTCAAACACGTGCAGTTTTAGCACGTTTTTTGTAAAAAAAGATCGTGTTTATGTTATCGGTTTATCCGCCCTTCCGTCTGTACCCACGAAATCTCTGCAACTATTAGTCCGATTTGAAAAATTCTTTTGTCTTGGGAAGCTTGAAATATGCGAATGATCATCCTTTATTTCGTTTCTTTTTTCTTACGATGTGCAATTTCGCCGCTAGAGGGCGTAAATGCAGATGATGTCGAATTCAAAAATACGTTTTATTACACATATTTGCTTCTAAACATCCGATTGAAAAAGATATTTTATCTTTCGATTTCATTTATGTCGAAGAGTATTTTAAATATAGTTACATTATCAAATTACGCATAGATTTCCCGCTAGGGGGCGTAAAAGTAAATTACATTTTTCCCGATAACTCTTCTTCTAAATCTCCGATTTGAATTTTTTTATTCAGCGGATACATCTCGTGACGGGTAATCTTTTGCATATAATTTCTAATTTTTGGTAAAGCATACTTTGGCCACCAGGGGGCGTAAGTGTTAATTTTTGCGTCTGATGTATTTGTCATAAAATCTGAGCTTCTAAAATATCGATTGAAAACATTTTTTCGCGAACTGATGAAACTCACATTGATAAACCTTTTCGGAACATTAACTTCTTAAAATATTTCACAGTTTCTCCGCCAGGAGGCGTAAACAAATATCTTATTTTTGTAAATATCTCTACTTCTAGGAGTCCGATTTGAAAAATTCCTCCTTTGTTACATAGTGTTTTAAGTGTGACATTTGTTTCATATAATTTCCAAATTTTCAAGTAATTCATAGACTTTCCGCTAGGGGGCGTAGAGGTAAATTGCGTTTTCCCCTATATCTCTGCTTCTAAATCTCCGATTTGAAAAGGGCTTTCTGCACTGGATACAGCTCCTGATGGGAAATCGTTTGCACATAAATTCTAATATTTGTAAAAAAAGTGGTTTGGTCACCAGGGGGCGTCAATCTAAATAGCCGCTTCTGATGTATTTGCAGCAAAATATGAGCTTCTAAATTCTCGATTGAAAAAAATGTCGTTTGTAGACCGATACTGCTCATGTCGACAAACCTTTTAGAAATACTTTCTTCTTAAAATAATGCATGGTTTCTACGCCAGGGGGTGTAGATGTATATCTTATTTTTGTCAATATCTCTACTTTTTTTTTTGACTGGAGGTTTAACGACCACCGTGAGCAACTCAATGGGCTACAAGCAGTCGCCCGACCCTAATTTAGGGTAGCTAGTTCCAGGGAAGGGAGAGAACCAGTGCCATAAGACAAACACAACACCCATGCCTCACCGGGATTAGGTGCCGGACCCCGTTCGGACGAATGATCAGAGGATATCGCTTAGACCACTGCGCCACCGGGCTATCTCTACTTCTAAGCGTCCGATTTGAAAAATTCCTTCTTTGTTGGATAGTGTTTAAGATGCGAAATGTTTTCCTATAAATTCAAAATTTTCAAGTAAATCATAAACTTTCCGCTAGGGGGCACAAAGGTAAATTGCGTTTTCTGCGTTATTTCTGCTTCTAAAACTCCGATTTGAAAAATTCTTCCTGTATTGCATACAAGACCTGATGGAAATGTTTTTCACATAATTTCTAATGTTTGGTAAAGAATGATTTGGCCTCCAGTGGCAGAAGTGTTAATTTCTGCTTCTGATGTATTTGTAGCAAAATCTGGGCTCCTGAAAACTCGACTATTTTTTTTTCTTGGACCGGTACCGCTTATATGGGAAAACCTTTTGAGAATACTTTCTTCCATAAATAATGCATGGTTTTCCCACCAGGGGACGTAAAGTCACATCTTAGTTTTTGTCGATATCTCTGTTTCTAAGAGTTCGTAAGCTCATGATTCCGTTTACAGCAATATCTGAGGGATTAAGAACGCGATTGAAAAACTTCTTTCTATCGTCAGATACTATTGTTTTCCATACCGGCAACATTGACTTTGAATAGCTTTGCTAAATTTAATTTGCGTCAGAACGGATTCAAAAGACGTGCTTATTACACCTGAAAATTCGGTGTCATCTTTCTTGTTTATTTCTCTTCCGAGAAATGTTTACAAAACTAGACTTTCAACTGCAAAAAACCGAAAGACAGAGATTCTGGTGCGATAGCTTCGAACAACGGAGATTAGGAAGTCCAAAGTATTTGTTAATATAGTTTGAGATCGAGGTTATCTTACTTGTGTTTATGTGTAAAAAAGGACATACCTTTGCCGCCCCGGAGGCCCAAGCTTCTGAACATTCGTATGATATGGGACTGGTTCGATTCCCGGTGAGGAATGGATGTTGCGTTCGTCTTTGGGCACTGGCTATCTCCCTTCTCTGGAACCAGTAGTTCAAAATTAGGGACGCACGACATGCTATAGCCTGTCTAGCTGCTCACAGTTGTCGTTAACCCTTCAAAGAACTGTTTTCTATTTGGGGTTTAAACGTGACTGTTGATAGTCACGTCTAAACCCCTCCTGTGTTCCCAAGGTCAACAGACAGTAAGGTTTACTCATCCCGTCTTCCTCGCCAACGAAAAAGCGTGACGTCACTGAGTGATATCACCGTCCTAACATGTGAATCGTAGATCCGAACTGTAGCTATGGTGGAAGATGTCTTGTCAACAATTTTTATAACTCAAGCACCGAACAAAAGCGTATGCAAAAACACAATTACTTAAATACAGAAGAAATTCCCAGTCATGTGAATTTTTTAGTAAAGGGGATTTCAAAAATACCTTCTCACATTTTTGTTACGTAAAGGGCAGGAAAACAGTACACTTTTAAACGAAAATTTAGTTACAAAGGAAATTTTTGCTGTTTTTATATAAATTTAGATTGAAAAACGCACAGCAGGACATATTATTGGCATATAATAAAGAATGAATTTATGAGGAATTGGAAAAGCATCTCAGCAACATTCCCCAATTTTTTTTTCCATTAAAAATTGGGAACATTATGCATTACAAAAACTGGTAAAATTTATGAAGATTATTCCAGCTGGCTTACGAATAATAATTCCGACACGCTGCTATGGTGCAGATAAAAGAAACGTGGCGATTACAAGGAGATTAGAATAAGATATTTGGAGATGCCCTTGCTAATGGAGCAGTACCACTTTGCGTGAAGCCTATAACCGCAAGCGACAAGCGTCAAAGTGTGGGAAAGCTGATGAGTTTCAATGCTATTGCAATGTATTTTGTGTTGACCGAATCGCCCTCTTTCGTTGTAAATGTTTCCAATTTCGCATGGTAAATTGCTGCCGATGTGTGAGAAAATGCTGAATTAAAAAATTCTTCTTTATTTTGAGACTCCTTTCCATTTTTATTCTGAATTGAAGTACACGAATGTTAGTACGAATTCTAAACACAGCATAACGTTAAAATTAAAAACTTCACTCTTATAAGAAGTATAATTCATTTTGATTTGATATTAACACTGTTTCTGCAACCAAAAACCACGGTATTCTAAAATACACTCACTTGAAACTGCATAGGTATCATGTAAACAACGTCAAATTCCCACAGTTTGTGGCTTCACGGTTAAGAGACTCAGGGTATTTTTAAAAGTACTATTCTAACCTTCCAGGGCGATTAGGTAGTCTTACGATGACGATTTGGAAAGTGACGTCACAAAGCAATTATCGGAATTGCAGGATGCGCATAACCTTGTCATCTACTATCTTTGCCGAATTCCTACGAGAAATGGTACGTATCTCTGTGTAAAATTTCGTTTATTACTGTGGTTGTTCAGTTCAGTAGAGCAGGTTTTTTTTTCTCTAGTGCATGCCTCGCTTTATTTTGAGTAAATGGCGGGAAACGCGGGATAAAAGTCTGAATCGAGCCGAACTTTCCAGATTATGGACCATGCAGACCTCTGGTCATGGTCACGTGGCGTGAGACGCCTCCATTTATGGAGACACTGATAGTCTTAATGATCTGGCCCGTGAGTGTCTGTATACTTGAATTGTGCTAGATCTCCAGAAGCTGATTCCGTCTGAACACCGGGTTTACTGCCTGCGATTTTGTCTGTTATTAAGGGAATGTATTACACTGCCTCACCTGCTGCTGAATAAATAAATGAATAACTGACGCTTGGTAACTAATGAAAGCGATTTTACAGTATGTAGCTGTTTTGAATTGCCTTGTTTGTAATGTTCGTATAAAACAAAATTTGATCTCCATCTATGGCACTTTAAAAGAACTTTATTTTCATTTTTTTTTTTTTTGATTTGAGGTTTAACGACCACCGTGAACAACTCAATGGGCTATAAGCAGTCGCCCGTCCCTAATTTAGGGTCACTGGTTCCAGAGAAGGGAGAGAGCCAGTGCCGTAAGACAAACACAACATCCATGCCTCACCGGGATTCGAACCCGGACCCCGTTCGGACGAATGCCATCGCTTAGACCACTGCGCCACCGGGGCGGCTTATTTTCATTGCACTGACGATATTAATTTTTCTGGGGAAATGCAACAAATGCCATTCTTTCCTAAAATATCAAGTTGGAAACACATGGAATAATTAATATAGACATAAATCAAGCTGTTCTTTCCATGTAAGGTAACCACATAAATTTGATCGTCCTGGAACGGGAATCGAACCCCCATTTCCCAATCAAATCGGGAGATGCGGGTTCGATTGCAGTCCAGGACAATCAAATTTTTCTATGTATGTGGTTACGTTACTTGGAAATAACAGCTTGATTTATGTCTATATTACTAAAATATGTTCATTATTTATCTAGTATGGCTAGTTTGTCACAACTTTGGAATAAATTCAGATAATTTGCATTTCAATAAATTCTTTGAGAGTGACTTTTTGTATTTCGTAACAGTGACATGCCCAAGAACTTGCAGTCTTTCGAATTTCGAAACATTTCGATTTCAGCTGTGTCTTTATCAGTTACTTCGCTTTGCACCTTTGCGATTCAGGACGTAAAATCCACGACTTGCAAGGTCAGGCTGTCTGATTCAATTAGCTACCACATTTGTTAAACGTTTCTTCAGATATGCAACACTGTGGTCCGATATGCATAATGGATAAAAGTACCTGTATAGAGACTGTATGAAACCAAACGACAGGAACTATCCATTTAATGGTGTAAGGTCTTAAACAAACATATCAGTCGATTAAGCAATTATTCCACAGACCAACGGATGGTTTTCTCAAGGCTCAGAGAAGAGTTGCTATATTACAAGACAAATGCCTTGACTCACGCGTATACTGTAAACCCACGTCAATTTTGAAGGTTGTCTTTCGAGCCTATACTCGTTAATCGTGGAAATGAAAATTAACAATCTGGAATGTAACCGATTAATTAAATGCTTTGAAAATTGTTTAACGTGTGGCGAATAAACCGTGAAATATCAAGACATTTGTATGTGTAATAATAATTTTAATTTAACGATATGTGGCATCATCTGCATTCTGAAATTTTGTTAGGAAGGAAATAAATTATAAAACTAAACGTTCAGCAAATGCTTATTACTATAAGTCATTGAAAAACCGGTTTTCTATAGCCTGTTGAAATTTATAAATTTCCATGGACATGAAAATTTAAATATTTAATGTCTTGCCATTGGTTTTATAGGGATGTTAAAAATCTATACTTTATTGGCAACACTAGATGCCCTACTATTGTGTTTGTAATAAGTATTTCCCGAACGCTTAGTTTTATATTTCATTTCCTTCCTAACGAATTTTGTAGAATGTAGATGGCGCCACACGCTGTTAAATTAAAATTATTATTTTCCGTATAAATATTTTAATTTTTCCCAGTTCCTTCACCGTACGATACATTTTAGTTCATTTCTTATGGTGTCACATATTCTCAGAGATTTTAGTTCATGTTTATATTCCAGTGCGAATTCACGTTTCGATGACGATTGGTGAGTGTATGCTCGAAAGACAACCTTCACCCGATGCACTGCAGCTCATCTTTTTCAGCTGAATATAATACAGCTTTTCTCAGGTCACGAATTCGAGGCACCTAGCTCGGCCTTTGATGTCTACAAGGCAATCAGAACAAATAACATAATAAAATTAATCAATGAAACAGCAGATGCCTTCAACAATATACTCAGAATCAGAATCTTGAAAACGACTAGAACACGCTCCAACACTGACACATTAACCTATCCACCACAAAGCTGCAGTTCCTTGCATCATCATCCTCTATTTTAGGTGTTTCTTACCTCCCGACGGGCGCTGTAAGAAAGGCAAGCCTTGGTGAAGGCGTAAGGTCTTCCACATTCTTATGCGTACTACAATGAAGAGCAATTGAATTAGAGATACCTGTCTAGTAACATGTAGCACCACCTTTCGTCCTGATGACGACGGTGATTCGTCTCGGCATAGACTCGACAAGACACCGAAAACGTTGGGAAGCCATACGGATCCACGACCCCGGAACAAGCTCCCACAGTTCACGAATATTTGATGGAAGAAGGTCAGATCCTCGAACATCTCTCTCGATGGCACCCCAGATGTGCTCGATGGAATTTAGGTCAGGTGAACTAGCTGGCCAAGGAAGCGAAACCACGTCGGTGTAGTGTTCATCCAACCATTCGGATACAATTCGGGAGCGATTGAACGGTGCTTTGTCTTGTTGCAGGATGAGGTCCCCAGTGGGATGTTGAAGACGCACAAATGGGAGCAAATGGTTGTCCAGGATATCCCGGTAACGTTGACCTGTGAGGGACGATGTCACATGTACCAGGGGTCGCATTTAGGTCCACGTAAAGAGTCCCTAGACGAGAATGCCACCCCTACCAGCTTGAAGAGTACCCTGCTGGCAAGAAGGATCCATCGCTTTATGTGGTTTGCGCCGTACTCGTAACCTGCTATCCGCATGTACCAACGTGAATCTCGACTCATCATTTAAGGCAACATTTTTCCACATGTTTAGGGTCCAGTGGTTATGTTCCCCATGCTTATCTTTGCACCCTGTGATGTGCTGTCATCAGCGGTAACCTCGTGGGACGATGGTTTCTGTACCCCATAGCGAGGAGATGGTTTTGGATGGTGTGACTACTTACACGTTTTTGTGCACCAGCGTTAAATTGCCGAGTGATTTCTTGCATTGTGGCCCGTCTATCCGCTGTTACAATGCGAGCTAGCCGACGATGACCTGCTCATCCACACGCTGTTGTCCACGGCAGTTGGCCCTTGCAGGGATGGTTTTACCGGATTCGATGCACTCACGGTGCAGCCGTGACACAATGGCTCGTGAAAATCCCAGTGCCTGCACGACTTCCGAGATGGAGTGACCCATTCGACAGGCCCCGACAATTTTCTCACGATCAAATGCGGTCAGATCCTTCGTCTTACCCATGCTGCGTCCGATTCTTACTGATTCCCGTCGCATCACTCCTTATATTGTCGGATCGCTGCATACGTCATGTCGTTTTCGTTTACAGGGCCGCCCATAGCGCCACTTTTGTATAACGCCAGCTGTCACTAATTCAATTGCTCTTCAGTGTATATGCTCTGAGAAACCTACAATCGGATGGTAAAATAAGGATGGTGTTTTTGTTATACCACTGTTATACCCTGATGTTATTGAACGATATTATATCGGATTTACTAAACGCCCATCGAGGATCAGAATCATCGAATCAAAAAGAGACGCTAAGGAACATAAAATCTCCACAGTCATTTACAGAGATGTGAAATTCAAATCTGCTATCTCTATGTGTTGGACAGTATTAAAAAAAAATAACTACCTACTTTAATCCAAATTCCAGAGCTTTCCGAAAATCATTGGAGTTCATCGCTATCTGTGGCTCCGGCAATTAATTAGAGCACTTCCCTGAATTTGTCACAAATTCGGATACAAGTCTTAATAATATTTCTCCCTCCGAAGATTCACGTGTCCAAACAAGCATACCTCCTAATTTCAAATGCAGAACTCTTCGTTATTTTAAATACATTTTATTTACTTAGTCAAGTCACAGGCATACCTACAGTGCAACGTTTTACTATTCAGTTTATACTTTGCTGTCATTCATGAAAAAGGCATACGTTAATGTGCGAAAGCTTGGGGGAAATATTTTATTCCTTGAGCCAATAAATGAATGGTTCCTATAGTTTATTTTTATATCCTTGGCGTATCAACCGTTCTGTTATAGAGCGTGTAGTTAGAAAATGAAACAATATGAATCTGAGAATTGAGTTTTTGTATTTTTACATCGACTTTTATTTCTTTACATCTCAGTATAACACAAAGCTGTGAAAGTCTCGGATACACTTGCCATAATATAGATCAGGAGATGAACGAATCCATTCGTGTATTAGTTCTAGTTCCAAGCGAAACACAAGCTTCCACTCTTTTCAGTTTTGACTCTTTCTTTTTTCTCGGTGGATAATTTTAATTTCTGATCAGTAAACCCTCTAGTTTCGGTTCTTCTGGAGTAGTAAAAAACTCAACAGCCTACCGAAAGAAGTTTCAAAAAGGTACAATATCAGAAACCGTGTCGAACATATTAAGCATCGTTATTTTCAAATTATTTTAGGAATTTTTCGTTGGTTACTTCTTAACATTAAGAGAAAATTAAAAAGCAATATTTCGTAAACGCGGTCTGTACAGTATTATTTTCTGTACAGATCAACAACAGCTGAAAGGTGAAAGCTTATACTGTATTCTGATACTTAGTATCTTGTGAAAGATGTTGTTCGCTCACTTAAGTGTAGGAGTTGGCTATTCAGAATATGTTTAATGCTATTTGCATTGCATTTGCGACAGATGAAACTGATCAATTTCCAGGTACCACTGGAATAAGAGTACATACAAGTGATTTCCTAAGTGACTTAGCGTTGGATAGGTAAAACCCGGATGCGCTCAGCCAAGCACGTTACCTACATAATCAAACAAACTTTGCCTGGCGCGGCTTTGCGAAAGAGACCGTGGTTCATGTTTCATGAAATGGAAATTGTGGGTTTCTGTTTCGAAACGAAGTGTGAATATTAGTGGTTTCCAGATGTTTAGATGCCGCATTTAAGTTCCTGCCGAAATCCCTGATGCTGTTAAAATGATTACTGGAACGATGATGGGACGAACTGTATGGATTATGCATACGCATCGCTTGAGGTATTCACAGAAATTATTTCACCGCTGAATAGTCAGAAGGAGACATATCTCACTAAATAATTTGCGAAATAAAGAGCTTCCTTTACTTAATTTTGCGCGGAATTTCATTAGGGTTTCACTGGTGAATCTCGTGCTTAATTCTACAGCGTCGTTGCTATCAGTTTTCTAACACTGTGGTAGGGAAGTAACGCTGCGTTGTAAAATTTTTGAAATAACTGACGAAACCGTTGCTTAATGTTTCAAGCTTGCTTTTCGTGAGATGATTTGAAGATGCCTAATTATTTACAGGAAATGCTTAGTAGAAAAGAAAGTGAGATTTCGATTGAACTGAAAGTGAATCTAATTGTTAGTTTTAACATCCATATTGTTCGGAATGATTTTATGCCTCACGTTTACTTAACATTTCCTTTGGAGACTTGAGTTCTCTGATGCCGATTTGTATTATTATTCGGTGTGGAAAGTGCTTCGAGTTGAAGCACTGACAATCAGTATAAATGGCACACACAATAGTGATTTCGGCTTACTTTTTTACGTAGAGAAATATATAGGGATCTTTGTTATTGACATTGCGATTATTTTTAGCATGTCTTTTGTAAAAAAAAAAACGATTGTGCTTCTATTATCGGTTTGTCCGTCCGTCAGCCTTTGGGCACCATATCTCTGCAATTATTTGTTCGATTCGTAAAATTATTTGTCTGCTGATAAGCTAGAAATATGCGAATGATGACCCTCGATTTCGTCTTTTTTTTTTTTTTTACGATGTAGAATTTCGCGGTTGGAGGGCTTAAATGCAGATAATATCGACATTTAAAATACATTTTATTCCATATAATTGCTTCTAAACATCCGATTGAAAAAAATATTTTACTTTTCGATTCCATGTATCTCGAAGAGTATTTCAGATATTGGCACTTTTCAAGTTACGCATAGATTTTCCGCTAAGGGGCGTAAAAGTAAATTGCGTTTCCCCGATATCTCTACTTACGAAATTCCGATTTGAACTTTTTTTTTCAGCCGATACAGCTCCAGATAGGATAATTTTGAATATAATTTCTAATTTTTGGTAAAGAATGGTGTAGCCACCAGGCAGCGTAAGTGTTAATTTCGGCTTCTGATGTATTTGCCACAAAATCTCAGCATCTAAAATTTCGATGAAAACATTCGTTCCTTTTGGGAATATTTTCTTTTAAAAACATTGCATTGTTTCTCCGCCATGAGGCGTAGCTGTATATCTTATTTGTGTCAATACCTCTGCTTCTAATGGTCCGATTTGAAAAATTACATTATTGCTGGATAGCGTTTTCGGTGCGAAATGTTTTTTATATAATTTCAAAATTTTCAAGTAAATCATGGATTTCCGCTAGGGGATGTTAATGTGAATTGCCTTTTCTCCGATGTTTCTGCTTCTAAAACTCTGATTTGAAAACTTCTTTCTGTATTGCATACAGCTCCTGAAGGGAAATATTCTTCATATAAGTTCTAATATTTGGTAAAAAATGGTTTCGCCACCAGAGAGCATAAGCTTTAATTTCTGCTTCTGATGTATTTGCAGCAAAATCTGAGCTCCTGAAAACTCGACTGAATTTTTTTTTCCAGGACCGATGCCGCTCACAACGAAACAGCTTTTGATAGTTCATTCTTTTTAAAATGATGCATGTTTTTCACACCAGGGGGCGCACATGAATATTTTATATTTGTCGATATCTCTTCTTCCAAGAGACCAATTTGAAAAATTATTTCTTGGTTGGAGAGCTTTTCTGCTGCGAAATGGTTCTGATATAATTTCAAAATTTTTCTTAACGCACAAGTCTACAACCAGAGGGCATAAGTTCACGACCCCGTTTAGAACAATATGCGCGGCATTAAAAACCCGATTGAAAAACGTCTTTCTTCGGACTGCTATTTCGTATACCGGTTCTACTGACTTTGACTGAATAACTTTGATAAATTGAATTCGCGTTAGAAGGGATTCAAATGATGTGCTCATTACACCCAGCAATTCGGTCTCATATCTCTTGGGGTTTTTTTTCGTTTAACGAATAAAAAACAACACAATTTGCGATGTTTTAGGCACTTTCGAAATGAAAGCACAACACAAGCATCAGTGCATTTCTTCTATTATTTCGCAGTGCTTTATGGGGTTGCGTACTTTGTAGAAACGGTTATTTGTAAGCCCAATCATCGGCATACATTGTCATATTTCCGTAGGTGGTCGACAGAAGACAGAATAAGCTGTCTGCTATGTTACTCAAATCAACACAGCAGGAGGAACCTGTGAACATCTATTAATTATGTAACAACAAATATTGACAGCACTTAGAGTCGGTTAGAGAGATGCCTGTGTCATGTAACTGATCGAACACGAAACAAGTTCTTTAATGGCATGTAATTATATTAAAAAAATGTGTTTATAATTATTTACAAGCATTACGATAAACAGGAACACTTATCGTTTCGCTGTGTGGTATCGAAACACTCAAGTTTGGAAAGCATGAAAAAATGTGATCTTCTTCTTAAAGTCCAAATCAAAAAATCTGTAAGGCTTTAATGACATTGCTCTCCAGATATCGCAATTAGTTGTTACATTAACCTCGAAATCCATGGGCCTTCTTTTGGTTGAGCAAAAAGCTTTTTTAAGTAAAGCATACACACCGCATTCCCACAAGGAACTGTTACTGAAATTACTACTTCTCCAAAAGTGAAATCTTTCCAAAACACCCGTAAAATAGGATCTTTAATTTTCAAACCACCCGTAAATTGGTACACTGAAAACTGCCGCGCCGCCCCGGTGGCGCAGTGGTCTAAGCGATGGCTTCTGATCATTCGTCCGAAAGGGTACGGGTTCGAATCCCGGTGAGGCATGGATGTTGTGTTTGTCTTACGGCACTGGTTCTTTCCCTTCCCTGGAACCAGTGAGCCTAAATTAGGGACGGACGACTGCTTATAGCCCTTTGAGTTTCTCACGGTGGGCGTTAAACCTCCAATCAAAAAAAAAAAAAAAAGCTGCCGCCTGCACTTTACATCTTGTACATGGATATCTCAAAGGCTATGGTAAACTAAAGGAACGTATACACTGAGTGGCCACTTTATTATGACCACCTGACAGTTTTAAGCAAATGAGCTATGCCTACACGCTGTTGCCGGCGAGGGCGAGGCTAGTATAAAAAGGGAAAGCTTAGTGCTTGCGACAGTAGTAGAAGTGATTTTTGGGTGACGAGATGGATAAAAAATGCGATTTGACGGACTTTCAACGTGGGATGATTGTAGGAACTCGGAGCCATGGAGCGAGTATCACCGAAACCGCCGCATTCGGGAAATGTTCCAGAGCAGCTGTTGTTAAACTGTTTAAAGACTGCACTGTCAGCCAACAAACTGGGTCTCTACGTGCAACATGAGGTCGTCATCGACTAGTGACTGCTCGGGCGGAACGGAGAGTGTCCAGACTGGTAACAGACCACAGAAGGGCAACAGTGCAGCACATTATAGACCATTTTAATCAAGGATCCTCTCAAATGATATCTGTACGCACTGTTCGCCGTACACTGCATCGGATGGGATGTGGAAGCCCAAGGTCTGTTCGAACACCTTTGCTGTCTGCAGTTAACAAGAGAAAACGTCCCCAGTTCACACAGGAGCACAAGGATTGGACAGTCGATGATTGGAAACAAATTATGCGGTCTGACGAATCACGTTTTTAGTTGCGTCATGCCGACAGCCAAGTGAGAATTTTGCGGAAACAGCACGAAAGCATGGACCCCAAATGCATTGCTACAACCCTTCAAGCTGGTGGAGGCAACGTTATGGTTTGGAGAATGTTTGCCTGGCATGCGTTGGGCCCTTTAATTGGTGTTGGTCAACGTCTGACTGGCGCATCATATCTAAACATCGTTGCAGACCAAGTGTATCCTGTCATGGGGATGGTTTATCCCAATGGCGATGGCTACTTTCAACAAGATAATGCGTCCTTCCATAGGGTTCGAATTATACAGAATTGGTTTCAGGAACATTCCAGTGAGTTCACTTTGCTTAGGTGGCCTTCCCAATCTCCAGATCTCGACCCCATTGAGAATGTGTGGGATGAAGTTGAAAGAATAGCTGGAAAGAGCTATTCTTCAACCATGGTGTCAGATTCTCCAAACCACCTATCAACATCTCGTGGGTTCCATGCCACGAAGAATCGACGCAGTATTAAAGGCAAAAGGTGGCCCAACGAAGTACTGAGGGGGTCGTTATAATAAAGTAGCCAATCAGTGTATACCGAAACATAAAATCTCATATTTCCATCGAACGCTTGTTTTGCAAAAATTTGAACTTGTAAATTACTATCGTAATGAGTCTGGGTCGGCTTGCACAAAAACAACAAAGCACGTGTAAATTTTTAGCTATGGGCAACATTCCTACATGGAAAAAGCATTACAAAACTTTCAAATTGGAACTTAAAAATCAAATTCCATCAAGTTCCAATGTCATTCCTTCTACACGCATTGTTGCGTATATACATTTCATTCTAAAATATTATGCATTATTGCATGATATACAGATGATGTAGGATGCATATTTACTTTATTAGTGCATTACAGGTGAGATAAAGAAAGAAAAAAAAACGACGAAAGAAATATTTTGAAGTCTGCAGACATTATCCCAATGAGGTTGCAATTTCAGTTTTTGCGGTCTTATGTATGACATGAACAACTGAACACTTGACTTTGATATACAGGGTGCATTAGGAAAGTCCCTTTAGTCTGAAATAACTTGCGAACGCAGAGAGGTACAGTTATGCAAGTGAGATAACGGTATAGTAAAGCGACTACGCCCGATTGAATGCAGCCAATAGCAGCGCACCTAGTGGCGAAATGCGGAAGTTAGCCATTGCAAATCAAAAACGAAGAGAGATAGAGCAAAATTTTCCAATACAAAGTTGTAGGGCATCAAATAATTAGTACAAAACGACATTTGTTTCACACGGATACGATGAATTGTCGCCTGAATACCCTAAAAAGTCCGAAATCGATGCGCGACCGTTTGTGTGTACGTTTGAAGGGAACAGACATAGGTATGAGCAAATACACACAAATTATTACATAAATGCGTACTTATGTCAATACAGTTTGATGATGGCAGACAAAACAAAAACAAAAAAGACAAACTGGTGCACAGTGATAAAAGGTTAATGTCGAGTATGTTCGAAGTGTTCGCCTTTGCCCACGATACACATTTGTATTCGTGAAAGTAACTCTGCATGCACAATCCTCAGCATGGAAGGTGTCACACTATTGCAAGCATCTGAAACACGACGACGTAGATCCAGCAGACTTGTAAGCGCTGTTGCATACACCTGAATTTTCATGTAACCCCAGAGGAAGAAATCCAACGGAGTGAATCCGGCGATCGTGGAGACCATTCAACAGCACCACCATACCCGATGATTCGTTGCACAAAAAATCTGTGAGAAAGGGTCGCACTGCTGCTGGCTGGTGTGCAGGGGTACCGTCATGTTGGAACCACAAGGAACGTAATGCGGACAGAGGAATGTCATTTAAAAAGTCAGGTATGATATCCTGTAATAATTGGAGGTATATCTGTCCGTTTAATGTGCCTTCGTAGAACCCAGGTCACAATAAGCGGTTCTTCCAAATACCGCACCACACGTTAATGGGCCAACGCACTTGATGTCTGGTGGATCGTCCCCACGAGGGATTTTCCATCGCCCAATAGTGGACGTTGTGTCGGTTTAGTAATACGTTACTGTAGAACACTGCCTCGTCCGACCAAAGAATGTTGAATAAAAAGTCTGAGTCACCTTCAACATTAATCAACACCCAGTTGCACCAATCAAATCGACGCTCATTGTTCCGTGGTAACAGTTCTTGCTGCGGAGCGACACGATAGCGATGTGCACCTTGAGCATGCAGTGTTTGCCATACACGGCCCCGTGTTAAACCACTCGCCCTGCTGATATCTCTTGTACTGCTTTGTGGATGGGCTAGTGCATATGCCAAAATATTCTCTGCCATTATACGCATACCTGAACCCACTGGTCTGCCAGAACGAGAACGACTTTTACTGCTTTCTGTCTCCCTAAGCCGTCTCACTACACATGCGATGGCAACCGCACTTGCATGTGGCCCAGCTGGAAAACGAACGCCATATTCCCGTGCAGCTAGCGCCGCGTTTCGTAGGCATTCGCCGTAAATAAGTACCATCTCGCAATATTGGGAGTGAGTAAAGCTCGCCATTCTCAAAGAGCGTACGTAGACCTAAACTTCTGATCAGGGTACATCTTGCTACTGGTTTTTATATCGTAAGTAGGGTACAACGTCACAATTTGCATTTGCATACGGCTACATTTACGAAATGTGAATATGCAGATTCGAATCGTCGCGCATTGATTTAGGACATTGTAGGGTATCCAGGCGACATATTATCTTATCCGTGTGAAACAAATGTCGTTTTGTACTAATTAATTGATGCTCTATAACTTTGTACCTGGAAATTTTGCTCTATCTCTTTTCGTTTTCAATTTGCAATGGCTAATTTCCGCATTTCGCCACTAAGGGCGCTGCTATTGGTTGCATTCGATCGGGCGTAGTCGCTCTACTATACCGTTATTTCACTTGCATAACTTTACCTCTCTACGTTCGCAAGTTATTTCAGGCTAAAGGGACTTTGCTATGCACCCTGAATAGTAAGTTCAATGCTTAGGGCGGTTCTGAATAATCTAAAATTTTTCACGGTGAAAGATAAAGCAGAAATTTATACACAAAAGTTGGAAAAGAAGTTTTTTTTAATATTAGAATTTAGGTTTTTAGTCGTACACAATGGCTGGTAATGTCGTATTATGATTCAGACAGAGCCCAGTGTCAATGAAATTAAAAACTATATAAGGAATCTATTCGAAAACTACTATTATCCGAAATGGATACTGTTTTGCAACAGTTCACTGAATTTTATAGACAAAAGGGAAATTATCAAAGCAAATTTCATAAAAAAAATTACCAGGGCCCTTATGAAAACAACAGCAAAAGTATGTAATACTGAAAACAAAAACCGCATGAAACAAAATGGAAGAATGAGGGAAGATGAAAGTAAATAAAGAAAGCGTAACTTTGAAATTGGAATATATAGAAACATATGAAATTATGAATGTCCGATAAATTATATTTTATCACTAGGACATAAGTAGATTTAGTTATGAACGAATGAAAAAGCAAACGGAAGCAACCAAAGCTTGAAGAAACCACGTTTCGTGTCATTAATGGAAGGAAAAAGATTATGAGCGCACTGAAATGTCGATAGACCGCCCCGGTCGCGCAGTGGTCTCAGCGATGGCTTCTGATCATTCGTCCGAGATGGGTCCGGGTTCGAATCCCGGTGAGACATGGATGCTGTGTTTGTCTTATGGCACTTGCTCTCTCCCTTCCCTGGAACCAGTGGCCCTAAATAAGGGACGGGAAACTGCTAATAGCCCATTGAGTTGCTCATGCTGGTCGTTAAACCTTCAAAAATAAAAAATAAGTCGATGCTGCTGTAACAAGACAAAAAGGCGAATGTTTGACGACAATTAAAGGGTTCTACGCAAATCGATATGAAATGTATAATGCATCTATTTCAGACATAAATAAATATACAAGTGATAAAAAGTACCTCCAGTACTCTTGGCAGAAGTTACACATGCGATTAAAACCAAGAAAAAGGAAATATGATAGCTCCAGGAGAAGATGGAATTAAGGAGGTCAACGCTCAGGAAGCCAGAAAAAGAATAGAAACTAAAACCCCCAAATATTTTATAGTTAAGACGCCTCAATAAAGAGAAAATGACAATCCTGCCATGATCTCAAGACCCACCAAGTTCTTATCAGTTCACAAAATCTTTACTAGATATTGAATTGAAAAAAAAAAAATCTTCACTAGATATTGAATTTATATGAAAATGTTCGATTATTCTTATCAGTTCACAAAATCTTCACTAGACGCTTGAATTGAAAACACACCACATGGCTCAACGAAGAGAACAAACTGAATTCAGGAGTGCCTAGTACACTACAGATCATACCCATGTAATTAGAGAACTAACTCAAACAATGAAAGGATATGAACTCCCACCAGGTATGGTTTGTATTTGTTACAAAAATGCTTTTGATTGCACGAAACCATCAGTAGATATAATGACATTGAAATGCTGTGGTATTGAAGACACATGCAATGATATTATTGATAGCAGCTATGGAGATGTAAATATAACGGTTCGAATATCTGAGAATACAGCGTTTATAGAAATTGGAAAGCGAGTGAAACAAGGTGACAACACACCTCCCAAGCTCATATTACGAAATGTCTTCTAGTCATTGAACAGGAAAAACAAAGGGACAAAGATAAATTGATATTACTTAATCTAATTTCGTTTTCTTGACGACATAGTCATTTCCAATTAGCCTCGCAGAACTACAGATTATGTCCTAGAAGCTAGTAAAGTAGTCAGAATAAAATGAACTTTCAGAAAGCATAACTGATGTACAATACTTTTACAAGAACAGATGATTTAGCGATTGATATAGCCGGTGTAGTTGTAACCGATGCCTACATTTTACCTTACACAACAGATACAAAACAAGGTAAACATCGAAGAGGAAATTAATAGGTGTACAAAACTTAGTCGGTGAGCATTTGGGAGAAAAAACACTGTTTTCAAGAGCAATTTACCATCATGTCTTAAAAGAAAAGTGTTGAAACAATCTCCTTCCGATTCGTACTTATAGATCACTGACATGGACCTTAATTAAAAAAGCATTCAGGTACTGCAAACGACTGAAATATTCATAGAGTGGTATGCGGTGCGCATAACCAGCAAAGATAGGAACAGAGACTCACGGATTAAGAAAATGGCAGGAGTTGATGACATCATGATCATGGTAAAAACCTTGAAACGGCAATGGGCTGGATATATTGCTGGAAGAACCGACCACTGTTAAACAATTGGAATACTAGACTGGACTACAAGGAACTGGAAAAGACCCAGAAGAAAACCTTAGGAGATCTGTTGATGAAATTCGAAAGCCTGCTGGAATGACATGGAGGAGATGGCTCAATACAGAAAGTTGTGGAAGAAACTTTGGGAAACCTTAATCTGGAAGTGGAATGATAATTATTGTTAATCATATGTTGGATCGCATTTGGAGTTTGGATCTTCATAACAGTATCACTATATGTTTTATAACGTTCCTGTGATGTATTGAAATATTGTCCCGCTCATGTTAAATAACATCTTTACATTCACGGGGATTAGATGGTATTCGTAGAACGTCTGATGCCCTACCACACTTCATCCAACAAGCGCTCCATAGGATTCAGGTCCTATGAAGCTGGTATAGTATCTCCATTATATTCCTAAAGCTAGTCCGTCAAGATGTGGACAATTCACAGTGGTATTTATTGAAGTAAGCATCACAATTATGGCAGAGAAACATCCTAATTGGCTGAACTTAATCAACAAAAGTTTTAAATGCGTTTGAGGATTCAGTCAATGATCCAGTCTAATCAATGAGCCTCAATTGCTTCCAGAAAACATACCCTTCACAATAAATCTCTGCCCATCATCCAGCAAAGTTTCCACAGGGCAGAATAATCCATTTTCAGTTGAGATTGTCTCCAGATTCTCACCCTCCTATAAATATGCTGGAGTTGAAAACACGACTGGGAAGAACAAAATATCCTGTTTCACAAATTTTGAGTCAAAGTCCTGTGGTCAAAGTCCTGTCCAGAGACAACAAGACTTTGGCTCAAAATCAGTAACAAAGGATATTACTAGCATGTCATTAGTGGCAAAGGAAGACGTACTAGCACGTATTATGCTGCTAGAACGAAAAGTGGTTGCTGCACTAACCACTTTTCGCATTCTTACTGTGGTCCAAACGTGTAGCACTCATACAGAGGTGTGGACATTATTAGAATAATTGCGAAGATATTTCTAAGTTTTGTGGTTCTTCTTCTAAATAAATGCAATATTTCATAAAATATTACTTTAATTTGCTGATATACACTGACGGAAAAAAATACCAACACCAAGAAGGGGTTGTGTTAGATAAACGACAGTTGGTAGGCGGTGAGAGTACATCTGTAAGATGACGTCTATGCAAATTTCGCGCTCGGCGCATACGTGTGGCGCTACTAGCGCCCCTCGGAACATGCAAAGCAGGTTTGCTGTAAATACGCGCTGTAACGTTCGTGAGCGTTAGTTATCGTTGAGATTCGACGTAGTGTGTTGATGTTAGTCAAGAATGCCTTTAAGAAGACGAAGAAGCCATTATCAACAGCTCACGGAGTTTGAACGAGATCGTGTAATAGGGCTACGAGAAGGTGGATTTTCTTTCCGCAATATTGCAGAACGACTTGGCAGGAATGTTGCGACTGTGCATGATTGTTGGCAGCGGTGGTCAAGGGAAGGTACTGCCTCAAGGAGACCGGGTTCCGGCCGGCCACGTGGCACTACTGAAAGGGAAGACCGCCGTGAACGGCGTATAGCCGTGGCACATCGTACTGCGTCTGCGGCAGCAATTTGAGCTGCAGTTGCCACCACAGTCACACAACGAACTGTTAGAAATTGGTTACTTGAAGGACAGCTCCGAGCCAGACGCCCTGTAGCGTGCATTCCACTTACTCCAAACCACTGCCGTTTGCGACGTCAGTGGTGTCAAGCTAGAGCTCATTGGAGGACGGAGTGGAGATCTGTTGTGTTTTCTGACGAAAGCCGGTTCTGCCTGGGTGCCAGTGATGGCCGTGTGTTGGTTAGGAGGCCAGGTGAGCGCCTGCAACAAAACTGTCTGCGGCTGAGACACACTGGACCTACACCTGGAGTTTTGGTCTGACGACCAATTGCCTATGACAGCAGGAGTACTCTCGTGGTTATCCCACGCACCCTGACGGCACAGTTGTACGTCGGTCTGGTGATTCAACCTGTTGTGCTGCCATTCATGAACAGCATTCCAGGGTGTGTTTTCCAACAGGATAACGCTCGCCCGCATACCGCTGTTGTAACCCAACATGCTCTACAGAGTGTCGACATGTTGCCGTGGCCTGCTAGATCACCAGATCTTTCACCAATCTAGCACGTATGGGACATCATTGGACGACAACTCCAGCGTCACCCCCAAACAGCATTGACCGTCCCTCTTTTGACCGACCAAGTGCAACAGATATGGAACTCCATCCCACAAACTGACATCCAGCACCTGTACGACACAATGCATGAACGTTTGCAAGCTTGCATTCAATATTCTGGCGGTTACACCGGTTATTATTGTACCAGCATTTCACATTTAAATGGCTCTTCTCGCGCTTACATATTAAGCTGTGATCTTGAAACCTTAATCGATTAAATATGTTTCCTATACAAATGTATTGTCGCCATTTCATTCCTCTACAACTATTTTTTCGTGGTGTTGGGATTTTTTTTCCGTCAGTGTAAATCATTTGTCCCTTAAGAATAGTTTGGAGCACATGTTTTAATGCTGAGTGATGTGACAGCATGTAGAAACATTTGTTCCGAAGTATGTCTTGGTGCCTACACTGCAGAGAGAAACAGGCTGATAAGCAGACAGTTTTAAAAGTAAGGATATATTATGTTTTGGTGATGTAGCATGTTTTTTTTATCATATTGCACGTTAGCTGAAGAACTTTTGTGCAGTTTGGAAAGTTCTAGGGTCCATTGTTTGAAGTTTGTAGTTGAATTGTTACGTCGTTAGTGTCTTGGTGATAATTTTTTGACCATTGGCAAGACAAGTGATGTCTCCTAGAAAAGTGGCTCTGGCCAAGAGTCTTCTGAAAGAAAAACGTTATACACAAGGAGAAATAGCAGAGAGATTAAAAATTTCACAAAATCTGTGTGTAGTTTGAAGAAGTCTTTGGATTCCGGCTGTGAGTATGCACCTTCTCGGGTAGGAAAATGTGCACGGCAGAATAAATACAGCTCAAGAGCGGAAAGGACTTTTATTAAAATTGCTGCAAAAAACAGAACAGCTACGAGCAAATAATTAAAATTACTATGGGAAATTACGGGGTAAGTGTTTGTGATTCTTCTATCCGTCGAAGACTGATCAGTGCTGGACTTCGTGCACGCCATCTTCGAAAAAAGGCTGAAATCCCACCTACTATGGCAAAGTAGAGGCTTGCCTGGGCAAAAGATGTCCAAGAACCATTCGGAAAAGACTAGAGCAAGGTAAGAAATAGTACAGTTCTTTTAATGAATCAGTTGATTTGAAGTTTCATTTTTGTCTCTGAAATCATGCAGAGAGTAGCATACCAACTATAGGTACACAACTGAAGGGATTCCGAGGTACGCAGAATTGTACTGTACTGTTCGTTACTTTTATCTTCCAAGTATGGTTTTCTGATGAATCCGTGTTTGCTATAGCGGAAGAAAGCAGCCAATACGTGAGGGGAAGCGCCCATGAGGAGTTCTCGTTCTAGCGCACAGCACAAACGGTCAAGCATCCTAACAAGGTGCTGATCTGTAGTGCCATGTCAGCTCAAGGTACAGGACGTCTACACATTGTACAAGGTATGATGAACCAGCATCAGTACAAAAAAATTACTTGAACAAAAACTAATCCCACTGTTGAAAGTCTGGTTCCCAAATGGTGTCTTCGTCTTTATGCATGATGGTGCACTAGGCAATAAGGCAAAGTCTGTTACCAAGTTTTTAAGTGACAACAATATAGAAACTCTGGCATGGCCTGGAAACAGCCCAGATATGAACCCCATAGATAACCTGTGGTCCATTGTTAAAAGACTGTGGAAAACCAGCGTTATAACGGAGGTCACCCTCATAGTAATGCTTACTGAAATTCGGCACCATGATGAAGAAATCAAAGACTCTTGTATGAAACATGTGGAAAGCATGCACAGACGAATTGAATCTGTGATAAAGAGCAAGGGCACGTATACTAAATACTAAATGCGTCATTATTGGTGACATAAAGGAGTATTGCATTAATATAACATGTTCTTATAAAAAATTCCCAATTATCCTAATAATTTTCACTCATCTGTACTACTTCTTCGTGCGCCCATTATCATCGCATGCTCTAAGTCGTTAAACCACGTCACTTTCCCATTAAATCATCTAAAATGTACTACGAAATACTTAGGGCATTGCTCCTTTTCACTTGATTGCGCAAACCTAGAGACGAGACGCTAACGAATGAAACATCATCTTATTTGAATTAAATGGTGTACTGGACCAAATGGCTGTGCAACGTTATGTGTATTCCAAAAATATTCGCCCAGGTTTTAAACAATTCAAAACCTGCCTACCCCCACAATAATTCGTCTAGTCTTTCTGATACTGATATGTTTTAGTACGCATCTCATGTTCTAAACTAGCTCAAAATTGTTTGAAAAGTGCTTAGTGTCTCATTTCATGTAGAAATCATGAGCAAAAACCCAAAAACATATTTTGTCTCAAAGTATATTTTCGAAGCAAAACCCATTAGTGCTTTTTGACGAATGCGTGGTTAATGGAACCTGAATCAAATTAATGTTGATAATATGTTTTGAAACGTAAAGCGTGTAGTAGATCAATTTCCGGGAATCATGAAAAAAGTGTTGAAGACTCTTCAATGCAGAAAGTAATGGAAAATTCGGAATATATTAGCAATCAGAGAATGTGGAAAGAAAGGAATGTCTGAGATGGAAATGGGATCCACTTGACAAATGTTTAATGTTCAGTCATGGAGACACAATTCTATGGAGGAATGCATAACTTTGCATTAAATATATTAAACTTGTTTTCTCAGAAGGAAGTTTAAAGTTTTCGTAAAACACGAGAGAAACAACAGATTTACTTCGTGAATAAATTCCTAAGAATAGCAACATGAACGACTGTTCTTGGGCTATTTTCTGAAACCACACACGTTTTATGTTTTGTGTTTGAGAAATTCTGTAAGTAACATATATTGAATGTGACGAACGAGGCAGAAATTCGCCTGTTCTTTGTTATGAATATTTCAGGGAGCATTCTATTAAAACATTTAATGGATACTTAGGAGAAAGAATGGATTTAGAACTACTAGGTATTCAGTTGCTGCGTGGCTACTTTGAGAAACAATTATTTAATTATTGCTAATATTCTTCTTCGTATTATTACTACGAACTAAATGAAACATTACGCGAAACAACATGAGATACAATGTATAATTTCGAATAAAATTATTATGGCTAAACTGCACATATACTCTCCCTGAATAATTCCAAAGAAAAAAATTGTGACTGCAATAGAAATGGTGAAGAATAAATTCATGTGTGCATAGGGCAGCAATTAAATAATAAGAATGACATTTTTCATAATTACCTATGAGGCACACAGGTTGGCAAGGCATGGTTTCTTGATAAGTCATTTGCGGTGGCAACAGCGTTTGCGTGAGAATTGCGCAGGTGATGTCATGCACTGGCTCTCGGTAAAACTGCATATAAGGCTGTTGAATTGTTGCGTGATGTGTATGGGAATCATTGCCTATCTCGTGTACACATATTCCAATGGTAAGAACGTTTCAAAAATGGACGGGAAGATTTGAAAAAGCACGAAAGGCCCGGATGCCTAATTTCAGTTCGCATGTGGGAACTCATTAAAAGTTCGCGAGAGGGTGAAAAGTGGTCAGTGTGTCCTTGAAGATTGGAAGATGCTCGAATGTGAGCTCGGGGTTAATAAGGAGACGAGTCGTGAAATTTTAGTACAATTTAAAAAAAAGTTTATGATCGTTTTGTTCAGTATGATTTGTCAGACGACCAGAAACATACCTGAGTGTAGTACGCAAAATTCATCTTGGAGATTGTAGCAACAATGCAAAATCTTTTCCAAAGCATTGTGGAAGGTGACAAGACATGTTGTTTTGGTTATTATCCTGAATCGGAGCATCAGAGTGTTCAATGGAAATCGCCACAGTCACGCAAAGGAAAGTATATCGGGTTAGAGAAGCCCAAAATCAAGACAATGCTCTTGTGCGTTTAGGACAGCAACACAATTCTGCATCAGAAGTTCATTTCTGAAGGTAGAACTATCACTGGCAAAGTTTACATATCCATTTTAAAACGACTTTGAAAGAGGATTGTTCGTGTCAGGCCTGAGTACAAAACAGGCAGGAGTTCCTTCTTCACGTTAACGCACCCGCACACAAAGCAACCAGTGCACAGCAGTTTCTGGTATGAAAACTAGTGTGTATACTCTATTATCCCCACATTCTCCAGATTTGTCACCGTGTGACTACTTTCTATTCCCTAAATGAAAGCTGTCTCTAAAAGAAAACGTTTTCCAAGACATTGGAGGCACACAAGGAACTGTGACATCAGATCTTCACTGCATACCAAAAGATGACCTCTGCAAGTCCTTCCTTTCGTTGGCTGATCGTACCACTTCTGCGTTTTTACCTTTTTGTCAGGCCGTTTGTAAAAAAAACATTGTGCTTGTATCGTATCGGTTTGCGCGTGCATCCGTCTGTGGACACCATATATCTGCAACTAATTGTCGTTTTTTTAAAAAAAAATTTGCATTGGAACGCCTAAAAGGTGCAAATGATGATCTTTACCTTTGTGTTTTTTTCTTATGCACAACTTCGCCGCTAGACAGCATTAATATAGGTGATATCGAATTCAATTTACATTTTATTCCATACACATGCTTCTAAATATCCGATTGAAAACATTATTTCTTCCGTTCGATGCTATTTATAACGAAGATTATTTTAAGCCCAGTTCCTTTTTCAAGTAATGCATAGATTTTCCGCTAAGGAGGGTAAACATATCATGCGTTTTCCCCGATATATCTGCTTAGAAATGTCCGATTTGAAAAATTCTTCCTGCATCGAAAACAGTTCCCCATCAGAAATATTTTGAATATAATTCCTAATTTTTGGTAAGGAATGATTTGGCCACCAGTGGGCGTAAGTGTTTATTTCTGCTTCTGATGCATTTGCAGCAAAATGTAAGTTTCTAAAAGCTCGATTGAAAATATTCCTTCGTGAGTCGATTCCGCTGATATCGGTAAATCTTTTCGGAATATTTTATTTTTAAAATAATGCATGGTTCCTCCGCCAGGGGCGTAGATGTATATCTTATTTTGGCCGAAATCTCTGCTTCTAGGACTCCAATATGAAAAATTGTTCCTTTAGTCGATTCGTTTGATGTGCGAAATATTTCTCATATAGTTTCAAAATTTCCAAGTAATGCATACATTTCCGCAAGGGGGTAAATTACGTGTTTCCCGATATCTCTGCTTTGAAAACTACGATTTGAAAAATTATTCCTGGTGGGAAATGTTTTGCTTACAATTTCTAATTTTTGATAAAGAATGGTTTGGCCACCATGGGGCGTAAGTGTTTTTTTTTCCGTTTCTGATGTATTTGCAGTAAAATCTTAGCTTCTGAAAACCCAATTGAAAAAAATTCTTTCGTGGGCCGATACCGCTCACCTCGGAAAACATTTTCATAATATTAATACTTTAGTCTTAAAACAATGCATAGTTTTCCCTCTGGGTGCATAGATGTATATCATATTTTTGTCGATATCTCTGCTTCCAAAAGTCCAATTTGAAAAATTATTTCTTTATCAAACAAAGATATTCGCTCTTTTCACGTTTATAAGTGAGTCACGGAAAATCTTCTCATTGGCCGCCACCGGGAGTCGAACCCAGGGTCTTCCAGTTACGCGCCGGTTATGCTTCCGCTACACCACAGCGACCTCGAATTCCTCCAGACTCACACATGCTAACTGCCAAGCCAAGTTGGCAGGTTGCTTCTTGGAGCCCCGCACAATGCTGGGGATTCACCAAAGAAGCAACCTGCCAACTTGGCTTGGCAGTTAGCATGTGTGAGCTTGGAGGAATTCGAGGCCGCTGTGGTGTAGCGAAAGCATAACCGGCGCGTAACTGGAAGACCCTGGGTTCGACTCTCGGTGACGGCCAATGAGAATTTTTCCGTGACTCACTTAAAAACGTGGAAAGAGCGAATATCTTCGTTTGATGATCCTGGTCCACGTTAAATTTCTGTATTAATTATTTCTTTGTTGTGAAGCGTTTCCGCTGCAAAACCTTCTCATATAATTTAATATTTTTCTTTGCTTACAAGTTTGCCACCAGAAGGCTAAGTTCATGTTTCCGTTTGCTGCGACATCAGCGGGACTCATAAACGATTGAAAAATTCTGTTTCAGTCAGGTAGTACTAACTATGAAAACACTTTGATGTGTATTTTCTTCCCAAAATAACGCACAAATACCCCGCTAGCGGGCGCTAATGTTTAATCTGTTTTTCTGAATATCTCTCCTTCTACATGTGTCATTTCAAATTTTCTTTCAACACCGGATGCCTTGTGCTTCAACCTTCTGAAACACTTGAAATTAGTAGTTGAGGAATTTTATAGTTCACAGTTCTGTTTCTAGGTGGCGTTTTTGTACTTCTGTTTGCAGCTGTATCTACGCCTCTAAAACTATTGAGAAATTTCTTTTTTAATGTATGCCGTCCGCTACAATAGAGGTGTAGAGCATTATCCTCTTTAACCCTCCAAGTGGCAGGAGCTTTGGAAGAGGCAATGTGAATTTTTTTCACATGTGTAACAGAACACTCCTCTTTCTCTAGTATTCGTCGTCGTTAAGATGCGCAAATACATGCGTTCTCGCTCCTATTAGTCTGAAAAAAAATTTCGTCGCTATATTCCGTTCTCGCGGCATTTGAACAAGTTTTCGATGAAGGTATAATTGCGTCGTCGCGGTTTTGGTCACAGAGACCTCCGAGGGTATACATGCGTGCTTGCCACCCTGAGGTTTAAATAATGCACAGATTTCCTGTTAGGGAGTGCAAAGGTCGAAACCTTCTTTTCGCTATCTATGCTTTTCTGAGACGTATTTAAAGTGTTATTTTTCCTTAGCATAGTTTTTCCCATGAAATTTTGCATAACTCCCCGTTACGCAAAATTCTTCCTCTACAAGGCGTAGAATTGCATAAAGTTTTCTTCGTATACATTTCCTATTAACTTTTCTATTTGGAAATCATTTTGCTTCTGATACTTTCCTTCTGCTATGAGAAGTTTTTGTGAGCTATTCTTTAATTTTGTAGCATACTTTTTAACCGCTCTTGTAAGTAAGTAGCTCTTTCTACTTCTGGATGTTTTATCGATTTTAGAAATCCGTTTTATTTTTCCAACCGGTTGCATTAGCATTGAATAACTTCGATGTATTTAATTCGTGTCAGAAGGAATTCAAAAGACGTGCTCATTAGAACCGAACATTCGGTGCCATCTTTGTTTTTTTTAAATTCAGTCACATTACTTAATATGCCACACTGTGTGCATTACACATAACATCTTCCGAATTCGAAATCTTAAATATCATCGAAAGTAATACCGCATTTCAATGTTTGGTGATGTCATTACAACTAAACAGCCAAATATGCTAGTAAAGCCACCGTTTGGACACAATTTAATAGATATTTCAGTAGTTGTATGTGAATCAAGGGTACATTTCATTTTAAAACAAATTTTAATAGAATACAGCCTCTCACATCAGAGCAATTAATTTAATTCAGATTATTAGCAGGTACAAATAGTGCTTCAAAGTGCTTCAAACTGATACTGTTTTCATAGTGCTTCAAGCTGTTCAAAGATACAGTCAAAATGTTTTGTAAAATTTCGAAGCTAGGAGTAGTCTCCTGCGATTTTACCTCGTCTTTCATGATAGTACCACCCAAAAAATATACCATTCATAAATGAAATTTGTTTTCTCCCAGTTAAATAAATTTGGAAAGTGTAAATTTTCAGTTTGGAGAAAACGACATAAAAATGAGCAAGAAGGTGAAAAACAAAAACTAAAGAATTTGTCTTCATTAGCGAAAGTGATATTTTTATTTATTCGGTTCGTTGTGAACTACATCATGTCGAAATTTAGGTTCGTAACTACATATACAAAATGAAATTTTTTTCTTCTGGTGTCTTAATTACAAGTTCCAATAAAACCATTAAAAATAATTTTCATGCTTTCACTTTTAATGAATGTCATCATCCTAGACTTCAACTCTGAAAAAGTTTTTTCATAAGCAGAAAGCTGACATTCTTAATGCTGCTGGATTTATTTTAAATATATCGTTTAATCCTACCCTCATATTTCCGAGCTCAAATTCGAAAACATTCAAGCAAGAAGACATGCGGAAATAATGATTTCATTTCGTTACATTAATTTTCCTGTAATTTGCAAAAATTTTAAAACCATCGAGAGAACAGAAACGCTACATAAAACATAATTAATATGAAAAAAGTTTCACCTGCATTTTGTAGCAGCTGAGAAATTTCTATTCATTTTCGTGTCTGCAAGCAAAATGAGTGCAGGTGAATGATGCCTTATACAGGGTGATTGTAAACTCCTTCAACAAAACAAGAGGGGTGATAGTACACATGAAGACGAACAATGTTTGCAATGGAACCTGGGGCCGCATTCCATTCCTAGTGCCAGAAAAGAACAAGTTCTAAAAACGTCCAGCATGCACACGGAGTTCCAACCAGTGCATGAGAAGCACAAGATACAAATCAGGTTCGCTGAACACGTGAGTAGAGGATGATGAGCAAATATTTAAAAACGCAGCCGAACCTTTTCAGCCATGTTACCGTGCGAATATCACATGAGAATTAACGTATACGTCTGAGCGGCGCAACGTACCGTGTGCTTCCTGATCTGTTGCAAGATGTTCCGCTCACCACACGGAGGGACATGTGTTTTATACATTATGGGGCCCCAGCACACTTTGCCACCGAAGTCCGTACTTCCTAAATGTGACATATCCCAGGCGGTGGATTGGACGCTGTGGACGTGTGGCTTGGCCTCCACGTTCCACGGACCTTAATCCACTGGACTTCTTCTGGAAGCACATGGAAATATTGGTGTACGAAACATCTGTGGACTTCCTGGAAGATCTCGTTGCTGTTGCTGCGAACAATGTGAACACCACAGCGGGAGACTACGAAAGGGTGCGACAGTCTTTCATTTGGCGGTGTGGGCTAAGCAACGACGCCCTTGGACGCCAGTTTGAGCAGCTCCTTTGAGTCTTTCTCGGATGCGATTGGAATTGTGCAACTCATAAATTAGGTATGTATCTTTGTTTTTACTGTTGAAGGCTCAACGTTGATATGTACTTTACTCTTTTCTGGCGATAGAAGTGGAATGCGGCCCTTGGTTCCATTGCAAATACTGTTCATCTTGATTTGTACTATCACCCCTCTTGTTTTGGTGATGGAGTTTACAATCACCCTGTATAATGCTATGAAATATTCCCAGTGTAATTTTATATTAGCAGTTCTTATCTCTCATATTCAGTGAGATGCCAGTTTCTTAAGTACAATTGCTCCCGTCTAATAAATACCTCATTTCAACGCGCAAGACATCACGTGAGCGCCATTTATGGTATAAATTAGGCAGGCCAAATGGGTTTTAGAATTGTGCGAAAATGCTAAAGATATTTTTTAAATACAGAAACTTGTATTCTTCGGGTGTCTTTGCCGTTCGCTAAATCATTTTCGCACATAGCGAGCAATGTTGGTAACAAAAGGCCCTTTTCAGGGCATTTTTGGGGAAAACTGGAAGTTTTCTGTGTACGTTATTTTCGGATATGTTTTATTTTATTTTCAGGCTGCCCTTCTGTCCTGGACCCTTTCCCTCTTTTCTGCGTACTGGCACCTGGGTTCTGTCCGGCGTATGACAACACTTTTAGTAGGCAGGGAAGCTTTCAACTTCCATTCTTAATGGAAAACTGCATTCTCTTGAAGCTCTTAATTTTTCCGAATTTTTCCCTTAGTATCTATTTCATCAGCGCACCTTGTTCCCGCTCGTATTTTTCTATTTTTTTCACGCCTTCCAAGAAACTCAGCAGCGCGTTGTAGCGAGACGGCATCTGCCCATATTTGAGGAATCCGTTGTCGAGCATTAGCTACCATTTGATTGAGAGTCGGAAGGGCAAAATGAGTTTTCTGAGCGGCGTTTAATGTGATATGATAATTATCTCCAGCCGTGCGCGTTATAGCATTTTACGAACGGTCCTCCTGGGCTTTTCACACACAAGGATATATCGTGAATGGTGCTACATGCAAAGCTTTCCACATATAGGTGATCTTGTAGACGAAAACTACTGGTACATCAAAGGAGTCAAAATGGACTGATAAGAACAGTGCTATCTAAGAGACGGGCTACAAAATGGCGAATTGCTGAAGAATCAACATTAGTGTGCTGAGAGTCATCTCGGAACACACCACGTATTGGACTACGTCGTGAATGCGCTACAACAGCTGGTGGCTATATCAAACACAGATTTTGTCAACCCAGAAACGGAAGCGGCGACACCGTTGATTTCTGGAATAAATGAGAACTGTGAAAAAGTTGCCTGGACGCACGAATCAAGTTTATTTTTGCATCATGCGGGCGGCAGAATTGGAATTTGGTGAAAGCAGCAGTAGGCGATGGATCCTTCATGTCAGTTGTCAACACCAAAAAACTGGCTGCCATGCGGTGGTTTGATGAATGTTTCCCTGGAGTGCATTAGGGCCCCTGATAACCATCATAGGGCACAGCTTGTCTGAGCATGGTTCTTCACGAAATTATTTCCTTCGTAGCAAAGTTTATCTTCTAGCAGATGGACACGTTCACGAGTGTAACGCCGTCTCCAAAGCTATTGATGTGCACAGGCTGCACCAGTATGGCCGCCTTCCAAAAACCCATCACATTACATTGTTTTGGACACCTTGCAAGTTCTAAATGCATTTACTGTACTGCGCCAGCCGACGGCAGTCACCTTTGTTCAGCTTCTCTAATATTTCAAGCCCTATCCTCTCTTTCATGTTCAGCTTCACCAGGAAAGCCTATGGTTCACATCACACCAAGCAAAACTACTGCCTTCCGAAAAACCAATATCATGCTACTGTGATTTATGAATACTCCTTTATTCAGGCAAAGTATGCGATCTATCTGTTCCATCGCAAAAGTATTACTGCTAACACCTTTCTGACGCATACTGTAACTTAACTTTCATTTTCAGTTCTTTTTGTATGTAAATTTAAGATCGTTCTGTTTAGCACCTTTCAAACTTAACGTGATATCTTCTCTCTCACATGAATACTGTTGGAAATACTCCTGAGGTCAGTACGTAAATGATGTATGCATGTTGATAAGAACGAGAAAGGATATATATATTTTGCAACACAGTTGTTTATGGTGGAGATGTAAATCCTTTGCTGAAGTTATTGATTTTATTGAGATATATAAAATGACTAAGCAGCAACAGTGTGCCTCACTGTGATGTGTTTTGATTTCGTAAATAGACAACGTTATGTGATTTAGTCTAAAGTTGCTGGACCAATAAATCTTTCCGTAAGTGGATCTGCTTTCTGTATATGTTTCGTCTGGCCCGAAAAGCCTTAATTTGAAATCAGCTACGTGGTGCAATTAGTGCATCACATTTACCTTTAGTTCAATTCAAAATCTCTTCAGCTTGGCATTTGGAACTTAGCATAACAGCAAATTTCGCATAACATAAAATGGTTACGTTACACCCTGTAACCTATACTGACGTCAACTGTGCAAGATGTTTAAACTTCACATATGTGCACTTCTTTAAACTGAATACAACCAAGCTTCCACTAATGGGCAAATTACGAATTTCTGTAACAGATGGACACCCAATCACTTCTGGTTTCACGTTAGACCTGACAGAATCATGGCGAAAATTGATTGCTTTAACTTCTTTTTGGTCGTACTGATTTGTTGTTTTTATTCATATCAGTATTGCTACATCTCGCTGTATTCACTCGCACCATGTTTGAGAGTGTTATGAAATCTTGTTTTACACGAAACTATTCCAGCTTTTTTTTGCGTAAAATCTATTAATAACATTAATATGTTATTCTCTGCACGCAATTCGGCATTTCACTTAACATTGCACGGCAATGCCTGATAATTTTTTTTATAGTATTTTCTACATAGTTATTCTTAAATCTTTTGTGTATATATTGTTTTTTTTTAATAAAGTCATGTTTGAACTCTTCTCGCTTGTGACCATCAGTTTTCGAAACCCGACCAAAACGCTTTTTGTGTATTGTATTTCATTCTGTATGACGAGAACGTCTTTTAAAGTATTGTAGGTATCTCAAATGTCAGGAAATTTTTTATTATTACCAACATTTGAAAACTAGGTGACATTCTTCTCCTTTTTACAATACATGACAATATTTTCGTACATATTCCCTCCATTGTTTCAGAGATGGAAGTCAAACTAAGGATGCACACGAAACAGTGGACGTAATGAGAAAAGCGGTGAAACATGATGATTGCAGATGAAAATCAATGAAGGAATTTTGGTGATGTTTGATTGAGATATTTGCATAGGAATGAACTCATCTAGCTGTAGAGCTAATTACTTCCAGATTACAAAGGGAACGCCTGTACGTTAGAATAATTTCATGCGAAGCACCCTACAGTTAATGAAAAACATAGGACAACGACCCCCCAATGGGAACATATACCACAACACAGGAAACGACAAATGCTTATTACAGAAACGCACACATCCCTATGCACTGGTTGTCTGCGTATGCGGGCGAAATCCATCAAGCATTCATTTTATCCGACGAAGATGAGCAATCTATACCTGACAGAGCAACAACAATAAAAGAGTTTCCCGTGAGTTAGAGCACAATTTTTCACTCATGAAGTACTAAAGGAAAGGGGAAAATCTCTCTACAAATTAAAAATTTGCCTTTTCCTGATCGATATTAAATAAAGAAACCAAATTAATCCTTTATATCAAAATTAATACAGCTAAGGGGATAAAGTTTAAAGAATGCACCTGATGCGAAGATCAAGAAAAACTCAAAGAAAGAAAGCAATCTGTACAGTTTACTTTCGTATATAAAAACTGGGTAAAAAATAAACAAATTAGTAAAATCATGCAGTGCATTGATTATGATACGCTTTTCAATATACCAGAAATCATTACTCAAATTTTTACTCAAGCTATGAGGATAATAGCTGTGGAATAAATCTCGCACCTAGGCGCTGACATTTGACCCCATTTCGGTGATATTAAACATAATTGGTTCAGTGTACCTCCGGAACAACATCCTAAAGTTTCGTCGCAATAGAAGCATTTCTTTTCAAGTTATGAGGATAGTAGCTCTGGAATAAATTTCGCTCCTGTGTACTGACCTTTGACCACCAATTCGATTATATTCAACAGAACCGATTTAGTGTATCTCCGTACATGATAACGTTTTGTCGCAATCGAAGCATCTTTACGTAAGTTATGACGCATAAAGACAATGGAATGGATGCCACTCCTATGTCTTGACCTTTGACCCTATTTCGCCCATTTTCAGTAGGGTTCGTTCCCGGGTGGGCCTCTACCACATACTAAACTTTAATCGAAATCCAACCATTTTTACTCAAGTTATGACGCATGAGGGTAATGGATTGGATCCCGTTTCTATGTCCTGACCTATGACCCCATTTCGCCAATTATTTTCAGTTGGGTACGTCCCCAGTGATTCCCTATCATATACTGAAATTTCATCGAAATCGAACCATTTTTACGCGAGTTGTCGTGCGGACAGACAGACGGACGGACAAAGCTGGAGCATATACGCTTCTTCAACGTACGGTTCCAAAGCGTAAATAAAAATAATGTATATTGTAGAAATGCAACGGTTTCTGCAAATTGGTCTAGAAAATGCCTTGTGTATATAAGACGATATTAATTCGACGATACAATGTCTTTTAAATTGAAGACAGTGTTCTGTTGTGAGACGCTGGATTCAGTTCCTTCGTCCGACATTCAAATGGGGCTGGTTAGATACCCTGATAAGGTATGGGCAGTCTAATATAGATTAATAATGGAAGCCAGTTTTAACATCATATCATCAACGTGACTTCAGTAGCATTGCGTAAAGGGCAGAGCCTAATACATTGGTTGAAAAGAAACTTCGTGTGATAAGCTTGCTTTCCGGTAACTGAAGTAACTTTGCTATCTATAGGACTAAAAACATCAGTTCTTATCTCTAGCTTTCGATTACATAACTGCGTTTTGACTTGTTGTGCCATGTTGCCAAAATTTTATTCATCAGGAGAAAAAATGCATAGTTAAGATCGGAAAATTTTTCACGAAAAAAAAAAAAAATTTAAATTACAGGAACTCAAAGGCAAGGTTAAATTAGAGTATGCATCACCAGTATAGTAACAAAGAGATGAGCAATACATCTACAGATTTAGTAACCAAGAGATGTGAAATACCTCCAATTGGATAAATAAAGTGCTTTCAGGTGTCACCGAAGGATTTATTAATAAAACACATATTTTTGGTTTTTGTTTCGGGATATGGCGAACAATTTTTTTTGTTTCGAAGTTTAAGGAACACCCTAAGCAAATGAAGCTAAAAGCAGACGCTCATTTCTAAATTAGGGCCATTTGTTCCAGGCAAGGCACACAGCAAGTGCCATACAAACCACTCATGCATCACTCTGGAAGTTAATCTAGGCAGAGATCAGATGATTGGTCTAAAGCCCAAGCTTCTGACCACATGACAACAGAGGTGGATGGATTTCAACATTACAGTGTTAGATATGAAATGTAAGTGTGTTTCGCGAAAAAATGCTTAGCTTACAAAGTTACTCCGAAAATTTTTTAAGGGATCTCTTTCGCGCAGTTATCAGAATTATCAAACTTAGTACTACAATTCATCGAACAAATTTTAATGGATATAAATATACTAAAACTGGCACATTTTAAAACACAAATTATTAATGTTTAAGGAATATATATGGTATTTCGGTCTAGAATTTTACTTGAAGTAGCCTTTCCATTTTAAATTAGGATATAAATTTAATCATCACGATTTTCTGTAACTTATCTTTTCTTTGTGTGAATACTTTTGAGAAACTAACTTCAGGTTCCTTCATTCTTTTCCGGAATTTTCACGTGATGATATTTATCTTAATAAAAATAATTTTTAACACGTCTTTTGTAAAAAAAGATCGTGCTTTTGTTATCGGTTTGTCCGTCCGTCCGTCTGTACCCACGATATCTCTGCAACTATTAGTCCCATTTGAAAAATTCTTTTTGCATTCGGAAGCTTGAAATATGCAAATGATGATCCTTTATTTCGTTTTTTTTTACGATGTACAATTTTGCCGGTAGAGGGCGTAAATGCAGATTATGTCGAATTCAAAAATACGTTTTATTCCATATATTTGCTTTTAAACATCCGATTGATTCTTTTTTTTTTTTTTTGCCTTTCGATTTCATTTATGTCGAAGAGTATTTTAGATATAGTTACTTTTTCAAATAACGCACAGATGTTCCGCTACGGGGCGTAAAATAAATATACATTTTTCCCGATAACTCTTCTTTTAATACTCCGATTTGAAAATTTTTTCTTCAGCGGATACATCTCTTGATGGAAAATCTTTCGCCTATAATTTAAAATTTTTGGTAAAGAATACTTTGGCCACCAGGGGGCGTAAGTGTTAATTTTTACTTCTGATGTATTTGCCATAAAATTGAAGCTTCTAAAATATCGATTGAAAAAATTCTTTCTTGGACTGATGCCACTCACATCGATAAACCTTTTCGGAATATTTTCTTCGTAAAATATTGCACAATTTCTCCGCCAGGGGGCGTAGCTGTACATCTTATTTTTGTCAATATCTCTACTTCTAGGAGTCCGATTTGAAAAATTCCTTCTTTGTTGGATAGTGTTTTCCGTGTGACACGTTTTTCATAAAATTTCAAAATTTTAAAGTAATTTATAGATTTTCCGGTAGGGGGCGTAACGGTAAATTGCGTTTCCCCCTATATCTCTGCTTCTAAATCTCCGATTTGAAAAGTTCTTTCTGCACCGGATACAGCTCCTGGTGGGAAATCGTTTGCATATAATTTCTAATTTTTGTAAAAAAATGGTTTGGCCACCAGGGGGTGTAAATCTTAATTTCCGCTTCTGTTGCATTTGCAGCAAAATATGAGCTTCTAAAATCTCGATTGAAAAAAAAGTCGTTTGTTGACCGATTCAACATATGCCGACAAAATTTTAGGAAAATTTTCTTCTTGAAAAATGCATGGTTTCTACGCCAGGGGGCGTAGATGTATATCTTATTTTTGTCAATGTCTCTGCTTCTAAGAGTACGATTTAAAAATTCCTTCTTTGTTGGATAGTGTTTCCGATGCGAAATGTTTTTCCCATTAATTCAAATTTTCAAGTAAATCATAGACTTTCCCCGCTAGGGGGCAGAAAGGTAAATTGCGTTTTCTGTTCCTGAAGTTCTGATTTGGAAAATTCTTCCTGTATCGCATACAAGACCTGATGGAAAATATTTTTCACATAATTTCTAATGTTTGGTAAAGAATGGTTTAGCTACCAGAGATCATAAGTGTTAATTTCTGCTTCTGAAGTATTTGTTGGAAAATCTGGGCTTCTGAAAACTCGACTAATTTTTTTTTCTTCGACCGATACCGCTTATATAGATAAACCTTTTAAAAATACTTTCTTCCTAAAATAATGCATGGTTTTCCCACCAGGGAACGTAAAGTTACATCTTATTTTTGTCGATATCTCTGTTTCTAAGAGTTCGTAAGCTCACGATTCCGTTTACAGCAATAACTGGGGGATTAAAAACCCGATTGAAAATCTTCTTTCTTTCGTCAGATCTATTGTTTTCCATACCGGTTCCATGAACTTTGAATAGCTTTGATAAATTTAATTTGCGTCAGAACGGATTCAAAAGACGTGCTTATTACACCCGAAAATTCGGTGTCATCTTTCTTGTTTAACATTGCTTGGTATTGATTATTGAAGTAGTGACACACATTTTTGTTCTCAATTGAATGTGAAGCATTCGCTTCAGCATGTGATGAACATTTTAGGTAAATGTCATGTGCAGAACCATAAATCTTTTCACACTAACGTCATGAACGAAACATTAATGAGTTGATGAACGTTTTGTAGTAAAAGGGTGTACTGTTTACGGGGGAAATGTGCAATAGAATATCATGGATATTCAGTTTTATTAAAATGTATTTAGCATTTGCTATAGTTACAAGGAAACACTCTTCGATTACAGAAGGCATAACGCGATAAAAATATTTCTTCTTCATCAATTTCTTAATGATCAGTTCACAATATTTTAATTTGCCCGGATGACTTGGGGTCAGAAGTGTAGGTTTCCCGCTACTCAACCCTTTCAACCGATCCCAGTCTGTTATTTATAACAACCATGTTTCTGATCCCCATGTTTCCACATCTGGAATACCCCAAGACTCTAATTTAGGACCACTCCAGTTTTCAATATACATTAATGACCTTCCTTTTTGAATTCATGGGCCATGTCTCTTGTTTGCTGATGATCTCAAGCTTTATCGCAATGTACAGACTCCTGATGACTGTCTTGCTCTTCAAACTGACGTAAATAACCTGTTTCGGTTGTGTGAATTAGACCATCTCTATCTCAACATCTCCAAGTCTCATGTCGTTTCCTTTTCGCGGAAAAGAAAACCACTTCTTTTTTACTACAAAGCTGGCGACTATGCTCTTACCTGGACAAACGAAGTCCAGGACTTGGGAGTCACGTTTGATTCGAACTTGGACTTTAAAAGGCATATCAAAAGAATTGAACGTACAACGTACAGAAAACTTGGATTTTTCATGCGACATTCCAAGTATTACTCGAATATTCAAACACTTATTCGCATTTTTAAGACTACAGTCAGAACCGCACTGGAATATGCGGTGATCATTTGGAGTCCTAGCCAAGTAACTCTAGTAAATGAAATTGAGAAAGTTCAGAAAAAGTATCTTCGTCATTTTTTTTATAAATCGACCGGTTTTATATAGTGGACATCCCGACTGCTGACCTGGCATTCTTCAAGATGACCTCTCTGCAATCGAGAAGGAAGGCTTTCCAACTCAAGTTCCTGTACGGGATCATCAATGGAGAGACAGATGATACTCAAATTGCAAACCAATTAAGTTTCCGTGTCCCATATTTACCGAGGACAAAATGTGAATTATTTGCTGTGCCATTTTGCAGAACTGATGCTGGAAAAAATTCTCCGTTATGTCAAATGTATAGGATTCACAACTCACTTGAAGAATGTCCGGATATTTTTAATGTAAGTAATAATTTTTTTTCATAAAGCATGTTTTGCAAGATTGTAAATATCACTTGGTAATTAGCGCTGTAAATATAAATATAATAGTTTTTTGTAAATATAAATATAGTAGATTTACCGTCTGTAGAGATGTGCTTTCAATAAATAAATAAATATTTTTTTTTTATGGAGTGCTGAAATATTTTGAAGCTTGCATGGATTTTAAAAGAACGCGTGCATTTCAAAGACAATAATCATTACGATCAATTTGTGTACCACGTCTGAAGATACATCCTTTTTTACGCTTTCCAACCGTAGGTTGAAGATGCGTATGTGTTCCAGCTTTGTCCGTCCGTCCGGACGATAACTCACGTGCAAATGAATCGATTTCGACGAAATTTTAGTATGTGGTAGGGGCCCACCTGGGGACAATCCCTATTGAAAATGGGTGAAATAGGGTCAAAGGTCAGGACATAGGAGCTGGATTCATTCCATTGCCTTTATGCGTCATAACTTGCGTAAAAATGGTTCGATTTCGATGAAATTCTAGTATGTGATAGGGAACCACCTGGGGACAGACCCTATTGAAAATGGGCGAAATGCGTGTCAAAGGTCAGGCAGGGCATAAGAGCGGGATATATTCCATTGCCCTTATGTGTCATAACTTGCGTAAAAATAGTTCGATTTCGACCAAATTTTAGTATGTGGTACGGAACCACCTGGGAACGAACCCTATAGAAAATGGGCGGAATGGGATCAAAGGTCAGGACATAAAAGCGGGATCCATTCCAATGCCTTTATGCGTCATAACATGCGTAAATATGTTTCGATTTCGATGAAATTTTAGTATGTGGTAGGGAACCACCTGGGCACGAACCCTATTGAAAACGAGCGAAATGGGGTCAAAGGTCAGGACACTGCAGTGGGATCCATTCCATTGCCCTTGTACATCATAACGTACCTAAAATGCATGGGTTGCGACAAAACTTTATGATGTTGTTCCGGAGCTATAATGAACCGGTTCTGTTGAATATCAACGAAATAGTTTCAAAGGTCATTGCACAAAAGACAGATTTATTCCACAGCCATTATTCTCATAACTTGCGTAAAACTGCTGTCTATTGCAACAAAGTTTATCATGTTGTTCCGGAGGAATAGTGAACCAGTTCTGCTGAATATAGTCGAAATGGGGTCAAAGGTCAGGACACAGGAGCGAGATTTATGCCACAGCTATTATTCACATAACTTGAGTAATAATTTCTGGTATGTTGGAAACCTTATTATAATCAATGCTTTGTATGATTTTACTAACTTGTTTTGCTTATATACACAGTCGTATCAAAATACTATGACAACCTACCTAATAATGGAAATAACCACATTCGGCCCGGATGACAGCGGTGAGACGGCGTGGCATGGACGCAGTGAGGCCCTGGAAGTTTGCACGAGACACACGTGACAATTCGGACCGCAGCAGAGCACGGAGGTCCCGGAGATCACGTGGTTGTGGGTCGGCACGTCTAACCTGTCGATCCAAATAGTATCACATGTGTCCTATGGGAGTGAGCTCGGGCGATTTCGCCCGCCAATAGCGAACCGAGACATCGCTGTTGTGTTTCTGCAACCAGTCACGCACTTTCTTAACGACGGGGCACCGTGCATTATCCTGTTGTTAAATCCATGACCATCAGGGTAAACGTCCAACATGAAGAATGCATGTGACCAGCAAGGACGGACAGTTAGCCATTGACGTTTAGGGACACATTCAGAAGTACCGGCGGTGCCAGGTCATACCAGAAAAACATTCTCCAGACATGCACACTGCTACCGCCGGCCTATACTTGACCTTAGGCAGCAGATGGCCTAGTGGTCAACGTTCGTGACTGGCAGGGAGAAATCTTAGGTTTGATTCCAACAAGGTACGAACGCTCGAACCACCCGTGCGTCAGATGGGCATGTTAAGCCGTTGGACTCCGGGTACTGGTCTCACTGTTATAAATAAGGGCGTCTTACTCCCCATTTCTACCTCGCTTCCGTGTCACTTTCCTATCGAGCACTCTAGCCCAAATCTCTTAGCTTCCTATTTCTAAGGGTTTGCACTTCCTTCCTAAAATTATCTACGTATGATCTGATCTGATCTGTAGTTGACCGACAAGCGTGTCCGTGTGCTGGTCCTCGTGTGTATGGCGCCTTATCCCCCGCCGCCCGTCTTTTCTGTGGAGTAGAAACCTCGATTCGTCGGAGAGGGAAACCTTTTTCCACTCTTCCAATGTCCAATGACGTCCCATGCGAACGGCAGGAGTCGTTGCCGATGAACCTAAGTTGACATGGGCGCCTTGACGAAACGTCGACTCCGGAGACCCATGCGAAACAAGTTTGCCCTTATGTTATCGGTAACACGTACCTAGGTTCCTCAGCGTTCATTTGCATACTGTTGCATTCATTTGCAATTGCTGCCCTGCTGCACATCGATTGCCCTTTGCCAGTCGATGGAGGCGACGTTCTCGTCTGAGGTCGATGGCGTTTGGGGCTCCACGGTTATGACGTCGGGAAATTCTCGATGTGCCAGAGGTTCATTCATGGTACATCCTTACTACAGTTCCTCGCAAACCGCCCACGAAGTCTGTTGCTTCTGAGAAGCTTCCACCATTGGCGCGGTAGCCAATGATCATTGCTTTTTGAACGCCCGTCAAATCACTATTTCTGTCCATTTAGCTCACGTAACGCACTATGGCTCATCTGTCCTGGCCGGCCGTGTATATCTATGTGTGGTCGACCTTGTCACGTGCTCTCTGTGACGCACCTGGGCGGGTACACTCTAATTCTGGGGGTGGTCATACTTTCTGATACGAGCGTGTATAGCAGACACAACATTAGCACTCATCTTTTTTATAGCCTGACGAACGCTTCAACAAATTAGAGATATTTTGCCGGTGTATTAATACTGTCATTCATATGCAATTTAAAGAGTTTGATCTGATCAGCAAAACCCGCGAGCATTTTATTGGGTTGTCGGAAAAGTCATGACGTATTTTGGCACCGGATGGCGATTGGGCGGTTTTGGAAGTACTAGAGTCATACGCAGCTCTCTTATCGCTATGGCATTCGACACATGACAGTTCTAGCTGCTGTCTAAAAGCAATATTGAGCGATTTGGTTGATTTGCGGAGATTTGACATCAAGTTGAAAATAGAAGACCAAACTGTGCATTTTCGCCATATTTTACTGTTTTACTTCCGTAAAGGAAAGAACGCGCGTCAAGCTTGTGAAAAGTTGCGTAAAGTGTACGGTGATAATGCTCTACAAGAACGTCAGTGCCAGTGGTGGTTCGCAAAATTCTGTTCTGGTGATTATGACCTCAACGATGCTCCTCGGTCCGGGAGGCCAACCGAGGTTGATGACGACCAAGTCAAGGCATTGATCGAGTCAAACCCACGTTACACGACACGAGAGATTACAGACACATTGCACATCCGTCATTCAAGCGTTCACGACCACCTGAAGAAGCTGGGGTACGTAAGCAAGCTCGATGTGTGGGTTCCTCATGAACTCAAAGAAGCTCAATTGACGGCGCGTATAAGCATCTGCGATATGCTCATTAAACGTCAGGAAAATGATCCGTTTTTGAAGCTACTGATAACTGATGACGAAAAGTGGATTGTGTACAACAACCTCGAACGTCATCCAAAGCAGACATTCATCAGCGGAAGGTTCTGGTCTCAGTGTGATGGTATTTTAAAGGTGTCCTGTTTTTCGAGCTTCTACCACGGAAGCAAACAATCAATTCGAATTTGTACTGTCGGCTATTGGACACTTTGAACGAATCCATCATCCAGAAACGTCCAGAGCTCGTTTATCGTAAAGATGCTGTGTTTCATCATGACAACGCGAGACCACACACAAGTTTGATCACCCGCCAAAAATTATTGGAACTTGGGTGGGATGTGTTGCCACACCCACCATACTCGCCTGATATTGCTCGGCCAGACTTCCACTTGTTTCGCTCTCTTCAACAGTCCTTACGTGGTATAACGTTCAATTCAGATGAGGCTGTAAATCAGCACTGTGTAAGTTTTTCGTCACGAAAGACAGGTCCTTCTATGAACGAGGCATTCTGCAGCTCACTGAAATTTGGCAAAAAGGTTATCGAACAAAACGAGAATTATAACATTGATTGATCTTTGTTCTTTCTATCAATAAATTACCTTTGCAAAACATGGCTAAAATACGTCATGACTTTTCCGACAACCCAATATATCTGTCCTGATGTCACTGAATTTTTCCGCATGAGAGAAATAGGCTAAACGTTGCAGGATCCTGGTGATTACGTGCGTATTTCCTTTCCCCTTTGGTCAGTGCACCCTATACTCAGAATAAAGAAACCGGGGATTGGCATTCCTTTAGTAATCATACTTCAAATCTGTAGTTCGACGTCCGGCACGAGAAAAAGAAAATATAAAATCCTGGTGGTATAATTATTCGTTACGTTTTAGCTGGCTGATAATTTTTCTTATTTGTGTTCGAAAGATTATTAATATGGGTATTTTTTATTTCATGCATTATATATAAATCAAAACGCAAGTGCATACATTTAGGGCCATATTATTCAAAGAAAATAGTAAAATGCCCTAAACCTTTCAAATTGTTATGCGAGCATGAAATATTCTTGTAGGACTGAAAACTCTGCAGAAAATTCTCCAAGAAACGATAGCAACTTGAAGGAAATACACACTGCAAGTGTAACAAATATGGAAACAAGATGATCGTGATAACGATATTTGGAAAAGTTTTATTTTATCTCCAATGAAAATAAGAAACGCAAATGCAGAGTATACTTGAAAACACGATACGTTTTGTTTTAAAAAATCTTCCGACTGCCTAGATGCGATCAAAAGACATTTTTATCCAATGCTCTTCTTTGATTTCATTCGGCAGGCCGCAACAGTTTTTAAAACTTGATATACAGGTATTCAAGTTCTAAACTATATATGATTTTCAAATTTCCGTGTTGATCGAATTTATGCTATTATATTATGAATGAAATATTTCCTCTTCAATAAAGCTACACAGCAACGTGTTGACATTCTGGTTTGAATGATCCTCAATTTCCTAACACGATACGCAACGCTCTATGCCGAGTGCTTTCAGACCCAAAACTACGAACTGAGTCTGCATGATTTTACGCCAGATATTTAACATCACATGTGGTGTGCAGTATTACTTAATAAAATTACACTATCTACTAACAAGTAAATGGACACCTGTGATAGCAAAGGAAAACGAAATTTATTCACCGTCAATAGTTGATGGAGCCTCCACGAACGGCGATTACAGCTGCGATCCTCCGGGGCATAATCTCAACCAGGCGTTGTACGACGGCTAGCGGTATTTTCTTCCACTCGGCTTGGAGAAGACAGGTCAGTTCCTTCACCGATTTCGGACAGTGGGGGCACCCCTTAAGTGGACGCTCCAACTAGTCCCAGAGGTGCTCGATATGGTTAAGGTCCGGGCTCTGCACAGTCCCGTCCATTCGATTAACCCCATTGTCACCATACCAAGCCATGGTGGACCTCGCAACATGACAGGTGGCATTGTCCTCCTGAAAGTAACATGGGTCCACCCCGTAAAACTGCCACAACGTAGGAAGCGCATGGTCATCCAAAATGGTGCAGTAGGTTTCGGCGTTGAGTCTACCAAGTATTGCGACCAAGGATCCCGTGTCATACCAGGGGAAACACCCTATAGCATAATTCCACCGCCGCCGAACTTCACAGTTGGCACAATACATTCCGGTAGGAGGCGTTCTCCAGGCAGACACCAAATCCAGACCCTGCCATCCGAACGGTAGAGGGTGAACCTTGATTCATCGCTCCAGAGAACCTGTTTTCACTGTTCAACGGTCCAATGTCGACATTCTTTGCTCCACTTTAGCGGAGCAGCGATAATTGATTTTGTGATGAAAAGCTTGTGGGCGGTAGCACGTCCATGATAACCGAGCAGATGGGCTTCCTTGCGGATGATATTCATCGAAAGAACACTCCCGTGTGCCTGTTGAAACACCTTGCGGATGTGGCCCATCGATTTTGTGCCGTTCTTCCGAATTTTTCTGGCCAGCACCCGTCGGTCTCTAACTCCCAGTTTTGTGGGTGTGCCGGTCGGGGCACATTCCGACAGTCACCTCTCATCTTCCACTTGCCAATCACCTGGGCCACTGTCGATTTTGGGTACCTCAACTCTCTGGATATGTCGCGTATGGATCGGCCATTTGTGTGATACCCGACGATTACACCTTTCTCGAAATCAGAGAGCTCCGAACTGCGTGGCATCTTGCATGCGACTGGTTGCGTTGTTGTTTCCCACACGATATTTAACGGCGGTGGCCGTGACGTGTATCAGGACCGCAGATATCGTGGATTGCAGGGGTGTCCAATTACTTATTGGTAGATAGTGTATAATGTTCGTGCCACGTACGGAATTTTTCTATTCAGAAATACATATTTTCACTAAATTTCCGTCACTAATGGATTAGGCAGATGTGCCACTTAGAAGTAAGCCATGATGGTGTAAGAGGGAAAATGTTACAATTTATTACCCCATTTTGAACATTTCGGGTTGGTGATATGGGTGTAGTAAATGATGAGCATGGAACATCAACGCGATAACTTAGACTTCAAAATCAGGGATCATTATTGTGGTCAGAAAAGTATGGGTTTCAGTATCGCGAAAGGAATTGCAGCAAACAGTTGCTGGAATGAAATGGTGAAGGGAACTGGTAACAAGCTGAAAAAGCTTGTTATACTCTCCGGGGATCTCAGTTATACAATAAACGCACGAAATTAGATGATACGAGAAATGTGCGTATAACGGGGACATTTGTGACATGGGCCAGTAAGATAACGCAGATCCTTTTCCGTCATGGGTTAAAACAGTATATGCCAAGTGCACAATTCGTCTGACTTTCTCATCCAGAAAACTGAAGTCCTCATTCTGCTAAAAACGTGGAAATCTGCCAAAAGAAAACTAAGAAAACCTTTGTTGATCTGTCATGCTCCGCTCAAGACTTTCTGATGACAGGGACGACGACATGATAGAGAGAGAGAATGCAGTCTGGTGCAGACAGGGATCACTCTCTCGGGAAAAGATAATTAGGATAGTTTGACTCCTTCGTGCGTGTGAATTGTCGCATAAATTCTTACCAGTATTAAACGTTGCCTACTCATCCTTAATCGTGTTGCTTCTGAAATGTTAAGGGGCGACGTAACACACTATTTATCGTTATCTCCTTTTCTTTGCAAACATATCCTCGTAAAAATTCCGTAAATTTTTAATGTACATCTCTAGCCTTAAGAAAACTCAGAATTAATTTCTAGCGAGGAGCTGTGCGGCATACGGACATCACTGGTACCCACATGCACACAATTATTTCGAATTTGATTCGCAGTATCTCAGTGGCCGTTCTTACGTTTACATAAAAGAGACTTTATGTATACAAAAATGTATTTTGTACCAAACGTTTTTTTACATACATACAGGCTATCCATAAATGATTACCGTAACTGCAGTATGCTGGATTTCTTATAGAGAGTCTTGCATCCCTTTTTACGCTTTCCAACCGTAGGTTGAAGAAGTGTATATGCTCCAGCTTTGTCCGTCCGCACGATAACTCGCGTTAAAATGGTTCGATTTCCATGCAATTTTAGTATGTGGTAGGGGACAATCTGAGGACGAAACCTTTTGAAAATGGGCGAAATAGGGTCAAAGGTCAGGACATAGGAGCGAGATCCATTCCATTGACCTTATGCGTCGTAACTTACGTAAAAATGATTCGATTCCGACAACACTTTATCATGTTTTTCAGGAGACATACTGAAGTGGTTCTGTTGAATATCACTGAAATGGGATCAAAGGTCAGGGCACAGGAGCGATATTTGTTCCACAGCCATTATCCTCATAACTTTACTAAAAATGCTTCTATTGTGACAAAACGTTAGTATGTTGTTCCGGAGTTATGCTGAATTGGTTCTGTTTAATATCATTGAAATGGGATTAAAGGTCAAGGCATAGGAGCGAGATTTATTCTACAGCCATTATCTTCATAACTTTAGTTATAAATCGAGTAATGATTTCTGGTATGTTGCAAAGCGTATCATAATAAATGCCTTGCATTATTTTATTAACTCGTCTTTTTAAAGGTGATTTTGTAAACGCATAGAGCTTCTGTGCTGGCATTTTTTGTGTATCGCATCCGGCACTAGCAGCTGTGCAGCTAAGATGAGCTATGTGACAGAGAACACACGGTATGTTTTTGGCAGGAGGAAACAAATCTTGTCAGTGTTCAGTAAATGTCAAAAAAGTTATTCCAGAGGATGTGGAATTAATAAAATCGCGGATGACAAAGTTCTTGGAATCAGAAACAGTGGAAAAGGGAAAGAATAAAATTTACATTACATTATACACTATCTACCAACAAGTAATTGGACACCCCTGCAATCGACGACATCTGCGGTCCTGATACACGTCACGGCCGCCGCCGTTAAATATCGTGTGGGAAATAACAACGCAACCAGTCGCATGCAAGATGCCATGCAGTTCGGAGCTCTCTAATTTCGAGAAAGGTGTAATCGTCGGGTATCACAGAAAATGCCGATCCATACGTGACATATCCAGCGAGTTGAAGTACCCAAAATCGACAATGGCTTACGTAATTGGCAAGTGCAAGATGAGCGGTGACTGTCGGAATGTGCCCCAACCCGGCGGACCCACACAACTGGGAGTTAGAGACCGACGGGTGCTGACCAGAGAAATTCGGAAGAACCGCACGAAATCGATGGGCCACATCCGCGAGAAGTTTCAACATGCATCCGGGAGTATTCTATCGATGAATACCATCCGAAAGGAAGCCCATCTGCTCGGTTATCATGGTCGTGCTGCCGCCCACAAGCCTTTGATCACCAAGTCCAATAGCGCTGCTCGGCTAACGTGGTGCAAAGAACGTCGACAGTGAACCGTTGAACAGTGGAAACAGCTTCTCTGGAACGACGAATCAAGGTTCACCCTTTACCATTCGGATGGCAGGGTCTGGGTTTGGCGTCTGCCTGGAGAACGCCTCCTGCCGGAATGTATTGTGCCAACTGTGAAATTCGGCGGCGGTGGAATCATGCTGTGTCGGTGTTTCTCCTGGTATGGCACTGGACCCTTGGTCGCAATTCCTGATAGACTCAACGCCGAGACCTACTGCACCATTTTGGATGACCATGTGCACTACCTACGTTGTGGTAGTTTTACGGGTTGGACCCATGTTTCTTTCAGGATGACAATGCCACCTGTCATGTTGCGAGGTCCACCATGGCTTGGTATGGTGACAATGGGGTTAATCGAATGGACTTGCCTGCGCAGAGCCCTGACCTTAACCCTATCGAGCACCTCTAGGACGAGTTGGAACGTCGACTGAAGGAGTGCCCCACCGTCCGAAATCGGTGAAGGAACTGACCTGTCTTCTCCAAGCCGAGTGGAAGAAAATACCGCTAGCCGTCGTACAACGCCTGGTTCAGAGTATGCCCTGGAGGGTCGCAGCTGTAATCGCCGCTCCTGGAGGCTCCACCAACTATTGAAGGTGAATAAACTTCGTTTTCCTTTGCTATCACAGGTGTCCAATTACTTGTTGGTAGATAGTGTATTATATTATATTATATTATATTATATTATATTACACTCATCGTTAAAAACATAGTTGCACCTAGAAGGACAAGTCGTATTGCAATGCTATTCAGGAGGAGGGTAAATGTGACCAGAAACAAAACATGATTAAAAATTGAGACTGATATAGGAAATATTCATTGAGCTATACGCCAATAAGTAGTGTCTCTTAGTATGACGTCGGGCCGCAGTGTTTGCTCGCACAGCATGCCAGATGTCTCGGCATGAAGTTGTACAGGTTCCTAAAGGTGTCCTGCGATAAGCCATCCCATGCAGCTTGAATCTTCTCACGTAGTACAGGCAGATTGTGCGGTAAGGGTGCAGTGAGGACAGCGCGTCCATATACAACCCACACATTCTCAACCGGAAATAGGTCTGGTGATGCAGCTGGACATGGAAGAGTGTCAGGGCCTTAAAGACAAACTCTCGAAACAGTAGCCGTATGCGGACAAGCGTTGTCCTGTCGAAAAATCTCACCTGAGTGAACTTTCAGAAAAGTAAGGGCCACTGGTTGCAGGACCTCATTAACGTAACGTTGGACTATAAAAGTGCCTGTAACGAACAGCAAAATAATCTTGCATCGTAGGCAGTTGCACCCCACAGCCTGACACCAGGTCTTCTGGACTTGTGACGCTCGATAGCAAACCGTTCATCGCGGCGCTGACCATGTTGCCTCCACACACGGATGTATTGGTCTTCTTCTACAAAACAAAAGCGGGATTAACCACTGAAGATCACCTGCTGCCATTCTGAGTTGCTCCGTGTCTGTCTGGCACGACACTATTGCAGTCTTTGGTGACGATTCAATGGTGTAAGGGCAGCCGTCGTAACGATCTGCGTGCGTGTAGTCCGATGTCTTGCAGCCGTCTGCCAATGGTTCTGGCACTAATCAGACGATGCGTGGGGAGCACCACTGCTCGCTGAATATCCGCAATCCTGGATGTTGGGTCACTCCGCGAATGTCGGACAACCTGTCGGTCATCTCTCTCTGTGGTTCACCTTGTTCAACCAGATCCTTCCTGTCGCTGCTGCATGCCTTGCTCTATCCACTGCCGCCAATAGCGTGCTAGGGTGATATCCGCACGACCGGTATGGCGCGCAATACGACGATAAAACCATACCGCTTCTTCGCGAAGCCCGATGATTCGGCCCCTGTCGAACTCCTTCAACTGCTCGAATTGCTTCCGAACTTTTCACCGAGGCATACTTCATTAGAAAAATATGGAACTAACACAACAGCACGAGTTAGAATGGCAAGCATGCTCAACGGGACGACCTTATACATCTGGTCAGGCACAGCGCTACGACCTTATACATCTGGTCAGGCACAGCGCTACAACCCCTCCTTGCTTGCGTCACATGCGCGGCCGAGCGTGGTACCTGAATCATTTGCATGTATCACGATGTCAAATCTTCCGACCAAGTTCTATTGCTGTCGGTTGCTTCCTTCTGGGTGGAAATGTTTTTTTCGATGATGAGTGTATATATTACATCGTAATATATTATTTTAGGGCCATCAGTTTCTGATGAGACGGTGTGAAACATTTGTGGCACCATCAGTTTTCTTATGATACTGTGGGAAACATTTGTGACTAATCATCAGTTTCTGATGAGGCGTTGGAAAAAATGTATACTGCATTCGCACAGTCACCACGGAAATTGGTGAGAGAAGCATCACTTCAAATACAGGTACCGAAGTCTGCTGCGCCCAAGGTCATCATCATCATCATTGTCAACCATTATCAATCCACTGCTGGACGAAGGTCTCCCCAAGTTTCCTCCACAACGGTCTGTCTTGTGCCAGTCTCCTCCATGTCACTCCCGCATATTTACGAATTTCATCCACCCATCTCCCATGTGGTCTTTTTCTGGGTCTTTTCCTGTCCCTTGGAATCCAATCTAAAATTTCGGCTGTCCATCTATGGTCTGTCCTTCTGGCAGTATGTCCAGCCCATTGCCATTTCAGGGATTTAACTCTGATCATGATGTCTTCCAATCTCGTCATTTTTCGGATCCACGAGTTCCTCTTCTTATCTCTCCTGGTTATACCAAGCATGCACCTCTCCATGCTCCTTTGAGTTGTCTGCAGCCTTTGTATGTCTCTTTTAGTTAAGGTCCACGTCTCTGCACCATACGTAAGCACTGGAAGGATGCATTGATCAAACACTTTTCTTTTAAGACATAACGGCATATTGCTCTTGAAAATTATGCTGTTTCTTCCAAAAGCTCTCCAGGCAAGTTTTGTACGCCGATTAATTTCTTCATCAATGTGACCCTCACTTGATATCTGCTGTCCAAGATAAACATACGTATCTGTTATCTCCAGTTTTCTCCATCAATCGATAAATCTTCATTTCTTGTAAAAGCATTGAACATCACTTTTGTCTTCTGAAAGTTCATTTTTAATCCCACTTCTTTACTCTTGTCAGCAAGTTCCTGGATCTTTCTCTGCAGCTCTGATGGGGTAGTTGCAAAAATGACTACGTCATCAGCAAAACGAAGGTGGGTTAGATAATCTCCATTAATCTTTATCCCTTTGTTTTCCCAGTTCAGTGATTGAAAGACATTTTCCAATGTGGCATTAAAGAGCTTCGGAGATATGGTGTCACCTTGTCTCACTCCCTTTCCAATTTTTATGTGTGTTGTATTTTCAAACAGCCGAATCTTTGCACTTGCATTTTCATAGATGTTATTAATAATATTAATGTATGCATCTTCAATACCGCAGGATTTCAGAGCTGTGGTAACTGCTGATGGTTTCGCCCAAGGTGTTATACATTATATTGACAAAAGTCACCGGGCACCCTTTCAAAAGCAAATGAACGGATCATCAGCGTTGTTAAGGTGCGCGGTTCAGCTGCAAACGGTATAAAAACAAGCCTGCAGTTGACCGCGATTGTTTCACACTGTGAGGTTGAGTGAAAATGTCGCGGCAGGATAGAACTGACTTTGAGAAAGGAAAGATTGCTGGGTGTTATATTAGCGGGTTTTCTATAAGAGAAACTAAGATGCGTTTAAACATACACAAGTCAACTGTTTTGGATGTAGTGAACAAGTGGAAGACACATGGCGAGCCTAAAGAAACAAAACGTATCGGTAGACCAAAGACAATCAATGATAGGTGACGTCAAAACTTTAGGAGAGTCGTTACAAATAATCGACGGAGTACTGCACAAGACCTCAGTGTACAGGTGAATAAAAATGCTGGAACCTCGGTATTTGCACGTACCACTCGTAGAGAACTTCATTCCATGGGTTACCGTGGTCGTGGGACTGCTCATAAGACTTTCATCTCCACTCGGAATGCTACTCGTCGTTTATCGTGGTGTAAAAGAACATTTATTGTGGACTGTAGATCAATGGAAACGGGTCCAATGGACTGATGAATCCAGATACACGATCCATCCGTCTGATGGCCGTGTGTGGGTATGGCGGCAGCCAGGGGAAGGCTATTTACCACAGCGTACTGTTCCTACGGTCACGGTTTGAGCTGGCAGTGTACTCGTATGGCGGTGTTTTCCGTGGTATGGTCCCGGCGGATTGGTTATCGTGGACAAACCTGTTAACCAGCACGTCCACCTCGATATTTTGAACAATTATGCCCTACCAACCCTGTGGCAATACTATGGAAACAAGCCTTGTTGGTACCAGCAGGATAATGCACCGAACCATAAAGCAAGGACTGTTACGGCGTGGTTTGACGATAGTTCCGTATCGTGTTTGGACTGGCCAGCACAGAGCCCTGATCTTAATCCCATAGAGCACCAATGAAATGAATAAGACCGCCGCATAAGAAATTTGAAACCAAGGCCAACTACTAAGCAACGATGTTAGCGGCAGCATTTTGTACTGAATGGAAGCGCATACTTATCGCTGTGTTCCAAAACCATGTTGAAAGCATGTTTCGAAGGCTCAGTGAATGCATTCTGGCCAAAGGTGGACCGACACCGTACTAATATATGTCAATAAAAGCTGTGCTGTGTTTCTCTTCTAGGTGTCCGGTGACTTTCTTCAATATAGTGTGTAATGGTTTCCAGTTACCACCTACAGGTTACAAATTCTTCAAGAACTGACGCCTGATGAACGTCAAAAGCGTGAAACATTTGCAAATGCCATTTTAACTTGTTTAAGCGGATAATGTCATCTTTCAGCGTGTCCTGCTTTTCAGCCGACCGTATTTAGCGATACAATCAACACGCTGAATGTGAGTATCTGGAGATCGGAAAACCCACATTTGAGACAATCCGAAAATTAATGTTTGGTACGGGCGAATACGTCATCCGATAATCGTTTATCTTTCTTCTTCGATTAGAAATCTGTTTTTGCTTATATGTATCTAGATACGCTCATCATTTAAGTCATTCTCCATCTGTTGGAAAGGTAGACGCCAGTCATATTCCAACAAGATGTGACAACCTCCTCATTTGGAGCATGTTTTTCGTGAAACACTCGACGCTGCACTTCCAAATCCGTGCATTCGCAAGGAAGAACCAATATCATGGTCCCTCAAGATCGGTGGACTTTAAACCAGCTGGATTTCTGTTAGGATTTATAAAAAATGTGGTTTATGCAATAGTTCTTATAGACACCAGTACAATGCGAGAAAGCATTGCAAATCAATAGCAACATTCACCTACAAATGTTGAAAAACGTGTGGTGCCAACGTGAATATCGTTTTAACACTTAACCTGTCACTAGAGGTACAGATGTGGTGGTTTTGAAGTTCATTAACCATCTGGTACATTTACCTCCACCTGTGTTTCATTCTCTGTATTCATTTATAAGTTTTAACGTGCTTAAATAAGCATAATGATTTATGGACACTTTATTGTCGACTTTTGTATCAGTGCTTGTGAAATAGTTCTTTATTCATATCCCTTACAATGTCTAAATACGATAAATAACTCTGCTTCAAGTCACGGCACTTGTTTAAATTGAATTGGACGTCTTTTTCAGCAAAACCTGCTTGCCATTTTCCATTATTCAGTAGATAACGTGTTCTTGAAACTAACTAAAAACATTTACAGTTTCATCTTTGCTTTAAAATGAGAGCAACGAACAGTGTCTGCAATTTAATTATTATTTCTGAGGACTTCTTTTCAATATTTCGTAGAAAGAAACGACTCTATTGATTTTGTCTTTTTTGTAATGCAAATACTGCTTATTTGAAGAATGCAGTTTCTGCCTCGAGGTCTTCCTAAAATAAATATTTGAATTGTTTCAAAATATAATAATTTTTTAAACAAATATTTCAGTTTCTCAAATCGAAGGTTTGCATGCCTTTTTAAATAAAAAAACTAATGACATGAGCTTAATTTCATATCTCAATCATTTTCTGACTGGCCCAACTATATATGGAAATCATTTTTTAAATAGGACGAATAAAAATTCAAATACTTCACCAATATGTAAACAAAATACAAGAAATTTAATCTTCAGCATCGAAAAGTATGATATAGCAATAGGTAAATGCTTTTTATTCTATGAAATCATTTTTTTCTTTCTACCATTACTCTGCAGTACTTGTTTATGCTGAGAATTTGTTCAATACATGGTTCCTAATTGATAAAAAGGGGGTCTTGTTATCCATAATTTGAAACAATAAGGTATTTTCATAGTTATTCTGTTCTTCAAACCTGATGAGTTCAGATCAGAGAGTCTGTGATAATACAGAGGATGAGTCGAAAGATTTGCAGTAATTGCATAAACGCCTGTGCTGCGGCGTGTATGTCACGTGTTTAAACTAGTTCAAATCACGCACTGCGGTTGGTCGAAAGGGATACAAAGTGGCCGTCTTTGCTGTGAACAGCATTCCATTTCGTCGTCCTGTCTGTGGTTTGGACGCCTAAAAGATGAACAGCCACAACCGGCTAATTAGGGAACTTTTGCTTTACGAGTTTGAACTCGTCAATAACGCTGCTCAAACAACACGAAACATTTGTCATGCGAAAGAGGAAGGATTCGTGAACCACAGCACCGCAACCAGATCGAATTCCGCTGAGGTAACACAGACCTCGACGATCAGCCAAGGTCATGTAGGAAGCGAACCGTGGATTCGGAGGTCGTGGGTTAGTTCCTAGAGGCAAATCCGACAACCAGCACTTGGTGATTATCAAGCGAGCTGGGCATGTAACAGACCACCGTTAATCGTCAGCTTCAAGACCTCGACAAAATCTACAGGAGCTGCAACATTGTCCCTCAGAAACTGACGCAAGCTAAAACAAACCGCCGAGTGGAAATTTGCCCTAAACGCAGAGAAAACCTGCGCGATATACGTTTCATCAATAGAATTGTTACGTGCGATGAAAAGCGCGGGTCCATTTTCGTAATCCCAACACACAACGGCGGTGTTTGAGCCTAGGACGGCTTCCTGAACCTGTTGTCAAACGTGGCTGCTTCGAGCACAAGGCGATACTCTTCGTCTGGTGGAAATTTGATGGGATAATCCATTACGAATTTGTTCCAGAGGGTCATAGCATCAATGACAATCTCTACTCTTCCGCCCTTGTAGCGCAGTGCGCTAAGTACTTGCTTATGACCGGCAGGGGTCCGGTTCGAATCCAGGTGAAGAGTGGATGCTGTGTTTGTCTTACGGTACTGGGTGTTTCCCTTACCTGGAACCAGTGGCCCTAAATTAGGTGCGGGAGACTGCTTATAGCTGATTGAGTTGCTCACGGTGGTCGCTAAACCTTCAGTCAATCAATCAATCGATCAATCAATCAACCTCTACTCTGAACAAATGGAGCGGATGTATGCCGTTTTGGAGAAGTACCCGGCACTTGCGAACAGAAAGCGCGCTCTCCTACAGCTAACCCAGCTAAACTCTAGGAACTTGAGGGCATCGAACTGATGTCACACTCAGCATATAGTACGGACCTTGCCTCGTCGGGATTATTACTTGTTGCGGTCCATAGCCCCCTTCCTTCTAGGGAGGCACTTCAACAGCCAGGAGGAGGTGGCAACTTAGGTGAAGAAGTTCTTCGCCTCGAAGGAAAAGAACTGGTACGGCCGCCTAATCGAAGAACTGACAGACAGATGGCTAAAGACGGTGCAACACGATGGCCTATACTTTAAATTCTAGTCAGCTTTCGTCGTAAAGGTACGTATGAAGATATAAAGTGATCCAAATATAGCAAAACGTTTGACTCACTCACTGTACTCTTTATAATAACTACTTTCGTGTAGAGGAATTTAGAATATATTCTTGTCCCCCCCACTTGAGCTTCAGGCTTGTCTGTCTAATGACCGCGCCCCCCAGCCTTTTTCATTGCAAAATCATTATACTGAAGTCGTATCGGTAGTGCATCTTCCAAATTTCTCTAACAGATTATATTATTGCATAGAATATCATCGCAAAAGCTCTAATCAAGACTCGTCCAGCTCTAGAAAATAGGCGAAGAACAAACTTATTAATTTTGAGAGTATACAGTACTGCTTTACACATATTTGTATAGAGGGAGTTTACACATGTTTAGAACACTTTTGATAAGAAATTACAGAAAATAAAAGAAGTTCAAAGAATTAAAACTGGCAACTGTGTTAGATGAACACGAGAACATCTGCTACAGTTAAATAAGTATCGTCTACTAAGAAAAGGTGCACGTAAAAGAGCCGTGTATATAAGGATTGGATTTTGCACTTTACTAAGGGTATTCTGTAATTGAATAATGGTTTGAAAATTATTGAATTAGCATTTCTAAACGTAAAATAAGCAATATTACTAATAATGGAGAGGAAAGTCGTCAAGCATTGCGTTTAACTGTAAAACCAACACCAATATCAAAAGAAGGGACATACTTTTACGACTATTTCAAAAGTAAATCCTGGTCTTAAAATAAAATCCACAGACACAAAGAGCAATCGCTAAGTCGTTAAAAAGCCCTGTTTCAAGGGTAAACAACGTAATAAACAAAGGAATGTAAACACGGTAATAAGCAACAAATTCGAAACTGAAAACAATATAATGTTCACTGTCTTCTGACCGCAGAACACGGTTTAAATTTCTTTATGAAAATCCCTTAGCTGGTGACAGATGGAAATTTATTGTGACTATTTATGAATCATGAATCTACCGAAATGTCTGTAACTAAGAAAGGTCGATTTACTATCGCAAAAAGAGAAGAAGAAGACTTACGAACTCGGTTCCAAGGATCCAAAGAAGGTTACAGTAAGGGCTTCATGATAATTGCTGGAAATTAAAGTTAAGAACAGTTGAAAAGAATGTTAAAATCGATTTTACATGTTACAAAAATAATGTTTTAACTCCTATATTTAAAGGGGAAATACCATTCCTTTATGCACAGAGCCTTCAAAGAGTAGAATTCCATCAGGATAAGGCTACTAGTCATACATCCAAATGTACCACTCTATTTCTTGAAAAACATTGAGAAAAAGAGACGCGTATCAAGTCTGTATGATTTTCCCATATTCCTTCATAGAGTCATGATGTGTCACCAATGGAGTATTTTGCCTTCGGACTACCAAAAGGAGCGCTTTCTAAATGCAGACCTAAAACAGTGAATGGACTATAGGAAACAGTTTAACAGAAGTAGAAGAAAATACCACTACACATTTTAAGAGTTATCTTGGAAATCCAGATGTAGGTAGGCTCATACTCCAGAGATAGGTCTCATGAGACAGAAAATATAAGAAACAAAATCTTTATTTGAATCGTTCTAAAATGTATGAACAATCTTTATACTATTATACCATGTACTTGATCTCAGATAATGAATATTTCCAACACTCGTATAAAACGTAAAATGTCACTATTGGTGTACATAAAAACGTATGCGTTCAGAAGTACATTCTGAATACACCGAACTACCTGGCAATTTGTTAAGGGATTTATGCTATTCCGAAACAAGCCGTTATTATTTTAGAATTCTTCAACTTCAGATGTTTTTTTTTTATTTTCCAAAGAAGAATTTTCATCAAGAAGAAAATATCATATGTGCAGATGTACAAAGCTCACAAAGCTAGAGTCAAGTGTCGATGGGATGCTGATATTTTTTGGCTTGGATACGTTTCTCAATAAATAGCAGATTTGTTACGCTTGGGCGTATAAATATTACATATTTTACGGTATTTGTGACCAATTTCTATCCATTTGTGACGTGAATAAGCATTTTATTTTCAGGTCTGAAGTACAGTTCACAGCAAAGGAGAGCAGAATATTAATTGCGTTGCTATTTCTGACAGAGACGACACCGAAAGAAGTCTACAGGTAAACTGAGGAGATATTTTGAGATTAGTGTCCTTCAAGGGAGGATCTAGGATTTTCATGAGGGGAAGGTGCAAGTGTCGGGAATAATCGTGGACTTTTCGGATATCTTCCCACAAAATGAAAAAGTGTTCTATAAATTATTTCAATTAATTAACGAAAGTAATGTACAGGTACTTTTAAGTAATATATTATTTCACGAAAAAGCATTCAGGTTGTTATTAAAACCTAACAAATCTTAAGGGGAAGGGGTCATCACTCTGGATTCGCCCCTGGTGTTCTTCGTATTCCACAGTTAAAAACGTGGTTGCCGAATTTAAGATAGGGCATTTCATCATTGAGGATAAAGATCTTCCAGGAAGGGCTGTTCTGGTCATCGTTCCACAAAATGTGGATGCTGTCCGCAACATGATTCTGGAGGATGGAAGAATCCTTTCAAAGAAAACAACTTCGACTTTGACCATATCCCGTGAACGTAGATATATATGCATCATACATGAGGTACTGGGCATGAGGAAGCTCTCTGCCAAATAGGTGCCCAAAATTACTGACTGCGGATCAGAACAGTCATCACGTTGCAAAAGCTAATGCTACTTTACAGCATTTTCAGCTGGATGTGGACCATTTCTCAGCTCTATTGGTAACAATGGATGAAACATTTGTCAACCTGTATGATACGCGGTTCAGTGAAGAATCCAATGAATAGACACGCAGCTGTTTCCTCGCTCCAAAATGTTTCGATCGAGGACAACAATAGTGACTTCCTAGAAAAGGTCACCATCATAACAGCAACATGGTTTACATTCCTTTCTGATCAAACCTGAAACAGGAACTGAAAAAGAAACGCTGATAGCAAGAATGTCAAAATAGGTTCCGTTTTCGCAGGCAATGCTTCAGCCTACACAACGAGCATCACGCAGGCAAAGTTTCGTGAAATTCGTTTGAACTGACAGAACATTCTCAATATCACCTGATTTGGCACCGTCCGATTATCCCTTTTGTCCAGATTGGAACTCCAGACTTGAAGTGAACAAAAAAAGAGTGAATTTTTTGTGCAACTCAAATATCTTGTGGCACATATTATTCAGTCAGTTACACTGAGTGTTCAAATACGCGCTGTGATGTTTCTTTTTCCTGACGCCGATATTGAAGCTACTTTGATCAAGGAAATCCCTATGATGATCAAAATTTCCCTATTAGTCTTGTAATGTACTATACATAACTACTTCCTATTTCTATGAATGTCTGAAAGTTTCTTCTCAGTTGGTATGGCATGCATACGCCCGTTACATTCATTCAAAATTATGCATTCGAGAGTTAAGCTGTGCCGTGTTTATATAACAACTAGGTGGAACTATATAATACAAAGGTCACGCTAGTGAGCTCTTAAACATGCAAATGTTAAAATTATAACTACCGCACATCTACGCAAGCATGCTGCCTTTGAACTTATGCTTATAAGTTGCAAGTTGTACAGTGAGCATTGTTGAGAGTGAGCATTTTGAACTTATGTTTATAATTTGCAAGTTGTACAGTGACCTTTTACATAAACGCCTCATCTTATGTTTATTTATTTTTCTATAAGAAATATTTTCCTACAAAATACACTGAGGTCACAATTTATTATACACAATACAGCAATCCACAAACCTTCCCTATCTTACCGCAACAATGCGTCCAGCCAAGATTTCCTGTGGGGTGTAACAGGCGTGTCATCTATCTGCTTTATAGTGCACCAGCGACTATGATGATGTATAAACGCGACAACCTGAATGAGTTCGATCCTGGGCAGCTATTTAGTGGAGAAAGAAGGGGAGCCCGTTTCCGAGGCTTCAGAACGTCTCGTATTTTTGTGTGCGACCGTCTCACGTACGTACCAGAACAAAATATAAATCGACTAGGCCGCCAGCAGAAAATGTGGCCATAAGCAAATCGTTGTTTTCCCTCCTCCATATCTCAATACTGGAACAGTGAGACAAAGTCGAAAGGGACGAGATCGGCTTTCAAGTCCGGAGCATCTTGACATGATAGACAGGAAACGGACCACCTAGTCGTGGTCCCAACTACAATACGGTGACAAGAGGGTGCATATGTGACATAGACTGTATTGTACACCATGGGCCCCAACTTTCAAGTCTGGATCTTATACGATGGATGAGGCAACGCTATATTTTGGGGCGTGTTCACGGGCGAGAACTTGAGGCTTTCCTGTAGCTATTCAGACCCTCATCACTGCACAAGACTATGTTGATGTACTATCACTTACATCTGCTCATTCCTATTCGTCTCGCACAGCAAGATATCTGTTATTCAATAAGACACCCCCTCGACGACATGACACTCTCATTCTTTCTGTTTGTTTGGGGATTAACGACCACTGTGAACAACTCAATTTGATATAAGTAGTCGCTCGTTCCCAATTTAGGGCCACACGTTCCAAGGAAGGAAAAGAACCAGTGCCGTAAAACAAACACAGCATCCATGCTCATAGGAATTCGAACTCAAACCCATCTCGGACCGAACGTCAGAAGCCAGCGCTGAGACCACTGAGCCAATGGGGCGACACCTCTTATTCTGCCCATTTAAATCCGATTAGACATATGTGAATCAATGAATATCGCTGAAATCAACTGGCAGCTCTCGGCTCTTTACGAACGGCTGCCCTGTAGTAGCGGGCCACAATACCACTAGAATGTTTCCAGAATGGTCCATGCAATGGCGTGCTTCGACTGTTGTGAAGGTGGAAGGTTGCCCCATACGTTTATAGGTGGGTGTCTATAACAGTCTTTTCAATGTGTACAGCAGCTCCATCTGAGTAAATGCGCCACACATTGCAGTAGATATTCATGTGTAATTTCTGCATTTGAATTTAAAAATTCCATGTAGAATTGCTTATAAGGATTCCTTATGGTTTTTTACGCTTTCCAACCGTAGGTTGAAGAAGCGTATATGCTCACAGCTTTGTCCGTCCGTCCGTCCGTCCGCTCGATAACTCACGTGAAAATGGTTCGATTTCGACGAAATTTTAGTATGTAGTAGGGGACCAACTGGGGACGAACCCGATTGAAAATGGGCGAAGCAGGGTCAAAGGTCAGGACAAAGGAGAGGGATCCATTCCATTGCACTTATGCGTCATAACTTGCGTAAAAATTGTTCGATTTCGATGAAATTCTAGTATGTGATAGGGACCAACCTGGGGACAAACCCTATCGAAAATGGGTGAAATAGGTCAAAGGTCAGGACATAGGAGCTGAATCAATTCCATTGCCTTTATGCGTCATAACTTGCGTAAAAATGGTTCGATTTCGATGAAATTCTAGTATGTGATAGACAGCTACTGGGCACGAACCCTATTGAAAATGGGCGAAATGGGGTCAAAGGTCAGGCAGGGAATAAGAGCGGGGTATATTCCATTGCCCTTATGCGTCATAACTTGCGTAAAAATGGTTCGATTTCGATCACATTTTAGTACGTAGTAAGGAACCACCTGGGGATGAACCCTATTGAAAATGGGAGGAATGGGGTCAAAGGTCACGACATTAAAGCGGGATCCATTCCATTGTCTTTATGCGTCATAACATGCGTAAATATGGTTCGATTTCGATGAATTTTTAGTATGTGGTAGGGAACCACCTGGGCACGAATCTTATTGAAAATGGACGAAATGGGGTCAACGGTCAGGCATGGCATAACAACGGGATTTATTTCATTGCCCTTATGAGTCATAACATGCGTAAAAATGGTTCGATTTCAATCAAATTTCAGTATGTGGTAGGGAGCCACTGGGGACGAACCCTATTGAAAATGGGCGAAATGGTGTCAAAGGTCAGGACACTTGAGAGGGATCCATTCCATTGCTCTGGTGTATCGTAACTTACCTAAAATGCTTGGATTGCGACAAAACTTTATCATGTTGCTCCGGAGGTATAGTGAGCCGGTCGTGTTGAATATCAACGAATAGGGGTCAAACGTCAGGACACTTGAGTGGGATCCATTCAATTGCTCTTGTGTATCATAACTTACCTAAAATGCTTGGATTGCGACAAAACTTTATCATGTTGCTCTGGAGGTATAGTGAGCCGGTCGTGTTGAATATCAACGAAATGGGGTCAAAGGTCATTGCACAACAGCCAGATTTATTCCACAGCCATTATTCTCATAACTTGCGTAAAACCGCTTCTATTGCAACAAAACTTTATCATGTTGTTCCGGAGGTATAGTGAACCGATTCTTTTGAATATCATCGAAATAGGGTCAAAGGTCAGGACACAGGAGCGAGATTTATTCCACAGCCATTATCTACAAAACTTGAGTAATAATTTCTGGTATGTTGGAAAGCGTATCATAATCAATGCATTGCATGATTTTACTAACTTGTTTATAAGGCGTTCTTCAACTGTTTCTTTTTTTCCAAGATCAAATCAAATTACAGAAAAATAGCCCAACTCTTTCAGAAATGTTTCTAAGACACGTCTTATTAAGTTTCCTAGCTATACTCACAACCTTTTTTTTTTGCCGACAGTGGAATTCAAACCTATATCGTTCTTCTCGGGAGCATTGTTCTCCCATTTCAATTGCGCCGACAAGCTTATCGTTGTTTCACTCCTTTCCCTTTGAGAAAATCGAAGGCACGAAATCACCGAGCGGTTTTGGGTAAACCGACAACGACACTCGTCGACCATTCTATTGCAGAGGCATGTATTTATGCATTATTTAAATGCAAGAATCATCGCTCATTTTTCTTCAATCCTCACGGCAAGTGCAAGTAAATCCCTTTTCGTTTGATTCGTCAATATAAGCTTTCTTTTCGCCGACAGTTTTGCGACTGTTTCCGCAATTGAACTACGCTATCAGGTTAATCGCTGCTTCATTGCCCATTTATACAACATACACTGCTGGCCACTCAAAATGCAACAACAAGAAGGACACGAGATAACAACAGATACAAAGATGAAACGATTGAACTTACAGGCCCGTGAGACTTGCCGAACACGCAGTTCGTGTATGCCCGCATCAATAGTTCGAGTGGCCCCCATCGCTGGCAAAAACGGCTGCTACACACCGCGGCATCAAACGGCTTTGGATGTGGGCTTGGTGTATGTCGGTCCAGGCTGCTTCCACACGTTGCCACAGACCATCATACGTAGCCGGGATGGTGCTTGCCGGGCCACTCGGTTGCCGATCAGCGATCAGACGTGTTCGATGGGCGACATATTGGGATAACAGGCGGGCCACGGCTGCAGTGACACTTGGTGAGCCGTCAAGAATTGTTGCACGATGCGTGCTACGTGCGAGCGCGCATTGTACTCTTGAAACGTGGCCGCTGGCAGGTCCTGCAGGTAAGGGAGGACTACAGGCTCTAAAACGTCGGAGATGTAGTCCTGCAGGTAAGGGAGGACAATAGGCTCTAAAACGTCGGAGATGTATCGGTGCCTGTTGAGTGTACCTGCGATGCTTACCAGAGATGTGCGGATGTCTTATCCAATTGCGCCCCAAACCATAACGCCAGGCTACGGACCGGTATGGCGATGCATAAAGCAGGCGTCATATAGTCTCTCGTCGTGGTGTCGCCACACGCTGATCCGACCATCGTGGTGTTGAAATCTGAAGCGAAATTCGCCGGAGAAGACAATGTCGTGCCATTCCGTAGTCCAGGTACGGCGTTCAACAGCTCACTGCCGCCGGACTCGCCAGTTGTGTAACATCAATGGTAATCGGAGCAATGGGCGCCGTGCGACAAGTACCCGCTCCGGCAGATGACGTCGAACGGTACGTGCTGACACAGGTTGTTGCGCAACACACCCTAATTGCTTCGCTAACGTTGGTGATGTGGCGGTGCGAGCAGTCAATGCCTGCCGCACAGCATGCCGGTCCTCTCATTTGGTGGAGTGCCGCGGCCGCGGCTATCGCTCACGTCGGCCCGTCCGTACCTCCTGCACCCACCGAATCCATACTCTCCTCACTGTGGCTGGATGTCGTCCCACACGGGCGCCGATGTCTCGTTACGATAAACCGCTGTCGCGAAAAGCCACAATCCGTTCTCTGTCGAACTCCGAAACGTGCTGGAATGACTGCCGTATTCTGCGACGAGGCATCGGGAAGCTTCGCAAGCATAGGTCCGGCAGCAAAACTCACTTCCACTACTTAAACTCCGCTTTCTATGCACCCTTCTTACAGTGCTTCTCGGTGGCGTGCGGGGCGCACATGATTTGCATATGCCCTGCAATGCTAATCGTTTGCATGTCCTCTCGCGGGCGACACATGCTGCGAATTTCCAGCCAAACGGATGATTCCTTCTTGGTGTTGCATTTTGGGTGGCCAATAGTGTATATTACTACAGAACTTGTGGTGTTGAGGTAAAATAAAAATACCAACGTTTTTTTATTATACAAATGGAGCGTAAACATTCAAATCATTGTAACATCATCAGAGTTCTGACCGTCATGATTTTTGGTGAGTTGTTTCATCGCGCTTGAAAGAAATATGGGGGCGATGTCATGTTGTTCACAAGCCGTGAAGAGTTCCGGTATATGTGGGAAGCTTCAAATACAATAAGCTTGATAGTCGAATAATGCTTATCAATGAGTGTAGCGTTTGCAAACAAATATTCATGGTTATTTTTATCACAATGTTGGGCTACAGACGACCTCTTCAGTTCGTAGTTCCGTACGTAGTTCATGTGTTCCTCTACACGGAAACTTGCGCCCCAAACCATAACGCCAGGTCTGTGCTATATATGAAAGTCCACATTCACAAGGTATCTGTATATAGCACAGACCTTGCTGGTCTGTGCTATATACAGATACCTTGCTGGTCTGTGCATATATAGCACAGACCTTGCTGGTCTGTGCTATATATGAAAGTCCACATTCACAAGGTATCTGATAAATTCCCCAGGAATTTATGTCTTCGACGTAGTCTTTTGATCCGCGAAACTTCATTTTGTTTATGGGCTTGAAAATAACTTTGAAATCAAAATTGTTGAGAATTTTTGAAATTCCGAAGCAAATTTGAGGAGCAAGTAGGATAACCGCCCAATTCTGTCTTATTGGGTGGTCTATTGACGTGAGCGAGTATACAGCCTTCCGTTTCCTAAATTTTTGGACAGCTTTGTCTATAACGGAATGGGTACATCCGCTGTGTAAAACAATTCATTTGAGAAAATCAATCTCTTTCTGCAAGGAACCCCCAGTTGAGCATATTCTAAAATGAGGATTCCTTGTAGAATTAAGAATCGTTTAAGAAAATCAAGCTTATTCTGCAAGAAATCCTCAGTTGAGCATATGCTCAACTCCTGGGGAATTTATCAGATACCTCGTGAATGTGGACTTTTATATATAGGACAGACCCGCAGTTCGTTAAGTTTCCGTGTGGAAGAACACATGAACTACGTACGGAACAACGAGCTGAAGAGGACTTCGATAGCCCAACATTGTCACGAAAATAAAAATGAATATTTATATGGAAACGCTACGCTCATTGATAAACATGATTCAACTATCAAGCTTAATGTCTTACAAGTTTTCCACATATGCCGTAACTTTTCACGGCTTGTCAACGACATGACGTCGACTCCCTTTCTTTCAAGTGCGAGGAAACAGCTCACCAAAAATCGTGACCGTCAGAACTCTGATGATGTCAAAATGATTTGAATGTTTACACTCTATTTGTCCTGATGATGCTGAGCTAAACGCTCTGCAAAACTATAGTCGATATATAATTAGACTTTGACTGTGGTGAACGTTAATGTTTTTATTTTATCATTGTCCATTTGACTGTTACATCGCACTCTATATGATCAAGAATATTAGGGCACACCTTTTGAGTAACGGAATTGCCCGTATACGCCACAGTCAGGACCGATACATTCACAAAAGCACGCACCTGAAAACTTCGCAGATAAGCATGAAGAGTAGATTGGGCATTACGGCAGAGTTCAGTGACTTTTAAAGTAGCACAGGCGTAAGATGCTATTTTAGCAACAAGTCAGTTCGGGAAAGTTCTGCCCTGTTGATTTTGTCCCGATCAACTAACTTACTGTAACGTGGAAAAGACTAGGAATAACAAAGGCGCAACTGAGATTACGTTAAATGACATAGCTGGACCGCCCAGAGCTCAGACGGGTGGTGAGACAAAATCATCTGATCTCGGTTGCAACACTGACCGCCGAGTTCCCAAATGCCACTTGAAATAACTACAATGCCATAACAAAGCGGCACCAGTGCAGGTATAATTTTATGAGATGGCTGTGGCAGAATTTAAACTGGCTGCACAGATCCCAGTTCTCAAACCGATGAAGCACATTCGGGGTGAATAGCTATGACGACTGCGTACCAGGACGGACCGCCTGACATCGGTGACCGATCTCACTAATCCTCTTGTACCAGAATGAAAGGCCATTCCTTACCAAGATGTAGTGGAAAACCTTTCCACCAAATCTTTGAAGCTGCAATAGCAGCAAAGGGTGAACGAACTCGATATAAATCTGCGAGAGCAGCGAAGGGTGGACGAACTCGATATTAATATCCGATAGCAGCAAAGCGTGAACGAACTCGATATTAATCTGCAATAGCAGCAAAGGGTGGACGAACTAAATATTAGTCTGCGATAGCAGCAAAGGGTGGACGAACTCGATATTAATCTGCGATAGCAGCAAAAGGTTAACGAACTCGATATAAATCTGCGATAGCAGCAAAGGGTGGACGAACTCGATATTAATATCCGATAGCAGCAACGTGATAGCAGCAAAGCATGGACGAACTCGATATTATCTGCGGTAGCAGCAAAGGGTGTACGAACTCGATATTAATCTGCGATAGCAGCAAAGGGTGGACGTATTCGATATTAATCTGCGATAGCAGCATAGGGTGGACGAACTCGATATTAATCTGCTATAGTAGCAAAGCGATAGCAGCAAAAGGAGGACGAACTCGGTATTAATTCCTTTCTTGTTACAGGGAATTAGTAGCTTTTCATATTTCCAGACACTTTTGATTGGATAGTATATCTCCTGAATTTTAAAAACCAAATAAAATAATAATGAGGAGTCTCAAGTAGTAGCCATTTTGAAAATTCTGTGGCAAATCGCGGTATGCACCTTAAAACACCAATTTTATTGCTGTCATTGAAATGGACGTATTAATTTCCTCATGGGACGATACAAAATTCTCTTGATTGGCGGCTCATTTATCTACACTTTACCGCAAAATAGGAAGGTTACGTGCTTTCATGATTTTCCTGCAGTCTGCAACGGTGACGTTTTACATTTACATTTTCTCCAGTTGATATAATTCTAAACGTAATGGTGTAGATTTGTCTCTGCGTCTTTTTCAAAGCGCTTTTACGCTATGTGTTACACTATTCCTTTCACCAAATATCTCCATACCCTTTTCAACCCCCAGAAAAAAGTAGATCGAAAAGAATCCGCCGTTGAAACATGCCACATGGCATCGTTCGAAATCTTTCACCGTGGATGATAAGAAAGAAAAAAAAAACATTCCCTGAAAACCACGCTCAAGAGTCATTCCCACAAGACACGCTGTCTTGACTACAATGCATTCACATTCTGAATCACCATTTCTAAGTTATTCGAGGTGCTAAAAAATCCCTTCGTATTCACGATGACATTTTCGGAGAATGTCGTATATCTCAACTTGAGCGATATTTCTGTTGCAGATTTTGATGTATTCTATCCCTCATTTCCCTATTCAGATCGATAGAGTGTTTTGTCCGCTGTAAAACTAAACCTGATATCAGAATTTTCATTACGTAATCACACGAAGGAATTTGTAAAAAGAATTCTGAACACTATATTTCGCAGAAAAGAATATGAGAAAGGAATGTTTAGCCAGAATGAAGATTTTCGTAACGTTAGCTTCTTAATTTAGAAGATACAGTAGAGCGTCCAAAATCCGAACTAATTGGGATAACTGGCAGTTCGGATTTTCGATGTGTTCGGATTAGCGAACATGTAAAACAATACAGATACGCTAACATTTCTACATTCTATTATCTAATTACATATACCAAAAATGAGCAACTGAATTAAAAAAAATTATGTAAGACAAAGTTTTTTTTATTATCCTATACGAAACAAGTTTCTCATCTTTACTACTGCTGTGAAATTTTTAAAGATAAAATAGAAATTCCAATTCTTATCAATCATTACATGCTGCTTCTGATTGCCAACCTGAGGGTATGCTGAGGGACAGAGGAATAACTTCTGTTATGCTGAGGGCAGGAGGAATAAATTTCCTCCCTGCTCAAAGTGAGTGATGAAGCAAGGGGTGGTACTGCCGTGGTAATGGGTCGTAAAATCTTAACCCCGCAGGCAACAGGTGTCTAGGGAAGTTTTCGCCTTTTGTCTATGAATATCAGAAGTCACGTCCAACCTTCGACACGTCACCCCAGAAAATGCTTTCACCCACAAAATTAGGCGATTGCATTATCATGAACTGCCAAGTTAAAATGAACGGACTGCACTTAAACTTTCCACCACCACACACACACACACACAAAATAGTTAAGAGGAGCATGCTTAGATTTTTGACGTTCGGACTTTCTACCTTGTGCTGTACAACTTTGACTTTTAAGGGAAAATACTCAGAAACACATATACGCTGAGGGACTGTACGGTAATACAAAACTTTCTCAAACGGATCCAAGATCATTTTTAGTCGAAATAAATATAGTATATAAGTCCGCACCCATCTATGTGTACGGCCGCAACAACCCTGCTAGGCGTGCTTTCCACTTGATGCCGGTAGATCTGCATTGGAATATTTTCCTTCATTCCAATGCAAAGCTTCTATCACAGCTGTTGTAGAGAAAGGTTTTCCGACCGGAGATCGTATTCTGCACTGCAGCTTGTCCCATAGATGTTCTAAGTGATTTATACCAAGACTTAAGCACTTGAACAAATACAGCAACAGCGTAGGTACCGTAGAATTATTCAGAATGCCTTCATACCTGGTAACCATTAGGCTAGAAGGCACCATAAAACAAAGGACAGAGGCCTTTCTGGCAGAAACAGTTCTACACCAACACAGATACCCACGCAACTTAACAACAGGAGAAACGCAGCCCCCAGACAGCGTTCCAATTGTTCAACACTGGCAAACACATTCATCCGTACAAAAGAGTGTGTAGCGTGATTTGTCACTCCCACACGATCATTTTCCTTCTTCTGATATCCACGATCGTCCAGTAAGCAAGGTAGCACCGCAGTGGTCATCTAGCATTTTCTAGAATGATACAGAGCTTGTGCTTAAATAAGGGATGTTTTCCACCTAAAAGCACTGCTCTATGTTTCCAATGCTAAAATTTTCTGTAGAGATTTTCTTCGAAATTAATGTATTCCCAAGGATGGAAATGTGTACATCGATAAACGTAACTTTAAATTATAGCATGGCATACTTCATATTTGTTAAAACTTAACAACGATTATATTAAAGAACAATAATTTTTCCTTGGGTAATATTGACACCTACGAACAGATGGCGCTACCTGTACATTGATGACGGAGGTGGACATACTGATGCTTAATGGATTATTTCCGAATTAGGAATCAGCAGTATTGCAGGTACTGCTGCTTTTATTAATTTTTAATTCCAAAAATTAATAGAATGATTTTTCAATAATTTTAATAATTGTTGGAATGGAATCAAAATGTGAGTCAATCCATGCAATAGTCTGGAATGTTTAAAATGATCTCAGCCACTTAGGTTCAATGTTATGATAATAATTTAGCTGAAAATCTCAGCCGAAACCTAGGTTCTGCTGATTTCTAATTCTTAAATAAGCCATCAGACATTTGTTTGTCTACTGACATCATGAATGTACAGTACGCAAAATTCGTATGTGTCTTGTATAACTCAAGCTAAGTATTATTTCTCAAACTTTACAGTTTAGGTATGAAACTTAAGTCAGAGGTAATATTGTCGAATATGGCGTAAGTGCTGCTCAAATTTATTTTAAACTCGCTTCTTTTCGCCACGAGTTATAAAGCGTAGATCAAAAATAGAGAAAAACGCATAAAAGCAACACCTGAAAAACTGTTACAGCGGGCAAGAAACCATATTACATTTTTCAGTGATGCTACCGATTTTACACCATTTTACGTTAAATGAGTGAAAAAAGGCGACTTTCCTTTTAAAGATTTGAGTGCAAAAATAGCTTTAAGTTCGAGCATATGGTTGTATAAATTATTTAGAGTGAATATACTAACCGGTTTTAAAAATCTGAAAAACCACTTGTTACACAGGAGACTGAAGTTGAAACTTTGACTTTTGCTTGGAAAAGTAACCTGTTTTATACTGAAAGACTTTCAAATGGAGGGATTCCATGACCTGGCTGTGACCATTTCTGGCACATTTCTTTCAGGGCAAAGAGAATTGGAACATAAAAAGATCTACATAATTATGTCCAGGAACGACAACGTAGAAGCGAAAGTAAATCATCTAGCGTCCTTTCCTTGAACGGTAAATTTCCATTATACCTATAGATGGAGACAGTTTACTAAACAGCTGATTTTCCGTTTAGGTGTTATATACTCGTAGAACGTCTGCCATGCGACTAAATGTCACATCTGCACACTGTGCGCCTCGAGAAATAGATATACCTATGCTTGAATTTCCGAAAATACATTCAGATTTCAGACACGCAGATCGCAAGTTATGTTTCGGTGTTTTAATAACTGAGCATACAGAATTAAAAAACACCCTCATTTTGAACATGAAGGAATTTGTTGCTTAAATGCTCTCCAGTTTGGGAATGTTCTGGTTATTTCTTATGTTCTTTTCATATATCTTACGGAAGATTTTAATTTACAATTGTAATAATCTGGCATGACAAAAAGCACTTCTTTGAATCGCACTGCGTTGTACATTCTCACAACAGATGCCTGAATGGCGCCAATGACGTCATCCAGACTACAGGCAAAACAGCGGTAGAAAGATTTGGCCTAGAAGGAGCTGCCTTTTGACACACTCAATACCGTTCCATAGCTGAGCTCTATGTAATTTAATTACCGTTGTATGTATTGTGCCAATTATATGCTCCCTCTATTAAATTACGAAAACATTATCAAAATAATGAGCAGGCTTTATGCTAGGGAACGTATATGCATACAGTAATGTTGGGTGCATATCACGTACTGAATACTGTAAAATCTAGTTCTCCCAACGTTTCTGTTTCTAAATGTATGATTTAAAAATTTTCTTTACGTCAAAAAGGCATTTATAGTGAAAAATATTTTTGCACATTTCCAGATTTTTCGCAATGCGAATTTGTTTTGCTAAAAGCCATAAATGCATATTTCGGTTGTTGTTGTTTTCAAAATTCAATGATAACCCCTAAGGGCCATAAACAGTTCCCCCTGTTCCTAGGTTGAAGTCACTTCTACCCAGGAAATGTGTGCCATTTCTTCCAGGAACGGACAAGCGTGCTATTCAAGGACGAGTCCAGATACTACTTCAACATTCCAGGTGGCCTTACAGCCGTATGAAATAATTGTTATCTACGACACACGGAGTTGTTTACGATTTTCCGTCATGAAACGCCTCGACGCGGTGCATTGATGTGGGGTATTATCCGATTCGGCAACATAATATGTTAGGTCATCCGGGAAGTACGCGAACACATTCTGTGGTGAACATTTAAGAAACCTAAACTGGCAATACAGGCGATTTTTTTTTTTTTTTTGATTGGAGGTTTAACGACCACCGTGAGCAACTCCAATGGGCTATAAGCAGTCGCCCGTCCCTAATTTAGGGTCACTGGTTCCAGGGAAGGGAGAGAGCCAGTGCCGTAAGACAAACACAACATCCATGCCTGACCGGGATTCGAACCCGTACCCCTCACGGACGAATGATCAGAGGCCAACGCCTTAGACCACTGCGCCACCGGGGCGGCATATACAGGCGATGTTTGGCTGCTGCATAGTTCATGCCTCAGACTCAGTTCGTGTCTACCGATCGGCTAGTAAAAGTTGTAATAACAATAAAACAGCTGAGACAATCAGTGACAGTAGACGAACAGCGTGTTTTGACGTAGAACTACATCTCACGGCACGATACAGATTAGCGGTGGACGCGACATAATTGTGTGACCGATTTCAACTCGTAATAACCCCGTGATCATCAGGGGCGTGGCGACGACACTAGTATCATAGATGATATTTAGTGACAATTATAAGTGGTGGAGCCAGTGAATGAATGACAGTTCGTTACAACGCGCCGCAGTGGATGGTAATTTTTGTGCTCTGCGTCGTGAGTATGCTTTTGTTTACGCATTCCAACCGTAGATTGAAGAAGCGTATACGCTCCAGCTTTGTTCGTCTGTCCGCACGATAACTCACGTAAAAATGGTTTGATTTCGATGGAAGTTTAGTATGTGGTAGGAGATCACCTGGAGACGAACTCTATTGAAAATGGGATTATGGGGTCAAAGGTCACGACATAGGAGCGGGATCGATTCCAATGTCCTTATGCGTCATGACTTGCGTAAAAATGGTTCGATTTCGATGAAATTTTAGTATGTGGCAGGGGACCACCCGGGAACGAAACCTATTGAAAATGGGCAAAATGGGGTCAAATGTCAGGACGCAGGATCGATTCCTTCGCACTTATGCGTTATAGCTTACGTAAAAATGCTTCGATTGAGATAAAACTTTATCATGTTGTTCCGGAAGCATACTTTACCGGTTCTGTTGAATATCATCGAAGATGGGTCAAAGGTCAGGTCAGAGGAGCGAAATTTATTCTACAGCCATTATCCTCATAACTTGAGTAATGATTTCTGGTATGTTGGAAAGCGTATCATTATCAATGCATTACATGATTTTATTAACTTATTTTCAATACTTCTGAACTGAAAGTGATTGATCATTGATTTTGGCATGTAATTCAAGTTAACACAGTGGACCAGTCGTGTCATTTGAAAAAATTACAATTTCAACTGCTAACCATTAGAGTAGAAAAGTAATGTAATGTACTTTGTTGTTACTTTTTTTGCAGATTTGTAGAATAAGCGGGATAAAAGTATCAAAATGTACCACGAAAATGTGACGTTGAGCACAGAAAGGAGCTGCTGCAACTAAAAAGACTGGCAGAACAGGACATTTGTGGACTCAAGAAACCCTGAACTACCAATGTCGAGCGTTGAAAACCCTATCGCGATGCCAAAATAGCGCGTTAAGTGAGTCCGTCATGAGCATCTATAGCGCACCGGTCGACGCAGTGGAGCATATGGACTCGGATAGTTGCTCATGTCAAATGAAGGAGATGGATTACGTAAAGGCAGCGAGTCATAAACATATTTATGAAAAAACAACAGAGGAATTCCAGAAAAGATTCATCAACAACGAGTGTGGTCAAGTATGCGACTTCCACTGTTTATTTTATTCACGATGTTATCATAGACACAAGATAGGGCGTACGTAGATCTACGTTTAAACACAGCTGGCGAATACACTTTGGCCCCATCGGTTTTTTATTACGTTTTGGCACTTATTTCAGTATTCAGAGAGCGTTGACCAAAATTTTTTGCGGACAGCAGCAGGTCAAACGCCCTCATCGAAACGGCATTACACAATTGCAGGAAACGATATAAAGAAGGCAGGAGATCACCCAAAGGTGCTCCAAGATGCTGTCGACTGATTTGACTTCCAGAAAAGAAGCCTAGTGATATAACGTTCAAGTTTTTCCGCGCCAGTCAACGAATCTAGGTCCCCTTACTCCGGAGCAAGTTGCTCTCCCAACTGAACTACGCGGAAATGTGCTCTCACTGCTATCTGCCTTTACCTCATGTGTGTCCTGCGGTACCGGCACGTCACAGTAACCTATCTAACAGGCCTTATACCAATTGTGGAAGATTTAAGCCTCCTGGACAAACTAACCAGGACACAGCACGAATTTCGCTACGAAATTGCTCTTACCTTTACCTAGTATCGTCGCGATATAAGTGTGATCAAAACTCCGAGATGAAGGTTGGATGGAATTTTACGCACCCAGGTAAAAACACGAGTCACAGCCCTTTGTTTATTCCAGTACACCAGCGACGGCTTTACCACTTGCAGATTTGCATGAGAGTTAAATTTTACTGGTTGTTGGCAAGAACGTGCTCTGCGTGTGTTTCTGAAAGACGTATGAGAACGTTACCATAACATTCAAAAGGGTACAAGTCGTTTCCAGCAGAGGTACTGCGATATCATGTACAACTGCGTGTCCTTATACACGACAAAGTACGGCAACACAAGGCTGAGATCGTTCTGGTGTTTAACGAACAGAGATGATGGATGAAGCCATCCCACCCACAGAATTCTCTGCAAATTAACACCTGTGAGTTTTATTGTTTTGGTTGTTTGAAAAGCAAGGTTTCTGGGAGTCGCTACAACAACAAAGCGGATGTGAATCTCCAAAATATAGACATCTTCCTCCGACTTAATTACACTGGTACTTTTAACGGTGTTTGAGAACTTCGCATAGTCTGGAAATGTATCACTGTTAAAAAGGGGAAATATTAGCAATTACGCTTAAATACTGTATCAATACTTTTTCTGAAAGAACTTATGGTTAATTGAAAGTGTTCATTAACGTCCTGAACGTGTTAATATCTTGTTGATGTAACGAAAAGTCACATCAATGCATCGTCAATCCAATAACGTTACCTTTCCTTGCCAGCAGGGTGGGAATGATCCTGCACCGGTACAACGCTTGTGCACATTCCACACAGTTCTTTTGTTACAGGAGGCAATCTTCAGGGCGAGAAAGTTCTGCCACCAAACTCAGCGGACGTCGCTCCCATCGACCATGTGTAAGACCTTATAGATCACAACTTCCGTCGGCTCCCTCCAGCACTGGACATACAATAGGTACGCGATCAGTTGGTTCCTGATTAAATTGGCGTACCCCAGGGTACCATTAATGATGTGACTGACGTCATACCTCTTGGGCTGCAAGCTTTTATACCTGCTCAAAATGCCACCGAACAAACCTGAATAACAGCAAGAATACTGTTCGGTCACATATGCTTTCGGTTTACATGTCTTCGACAGATCTTTACATCCTGAGATTTTCGTGACTATATGTCGGCTGCTTCTCGGTGTTCGATTTGTATGCTAAGCATTATAATTCGAAATTCGGAACATTAGCTGTGATTTAAAAATGGAAGAGCATATAAGAAAAAGAGGTTTCTTAGTAGTACTGAATGCTACCAGTAGATGTTTTTGTTTTAAATTCGCTGTAAACGTATTAATTACTTCTCACACAAAACAAAATATATCAGTCTAATGACACTTTTGGATAAAGGGAATGCGTTTGGGATAAATATGACGCGAAATTTGTCTGAGTATGTGACGCATGGTAGTACAGCTCTAGGGTTTCTAGTAGTAACAAATAATGTGAAGGATAAACGAGTATAATGTTTCAAAGACACTAGATTCATACGGACTGCAAACACTGAAATTACTAAGTTGTACCGAACGTCAATTAACTAAATTGGATTCAATTTTGTAAGCAATAGCAAATATTTTAGAGGTATGTTCTTATATCTAGAATATCAATCAAACATTTTCTAAGATAATAACTTTTGAGGTCCCTAAGTGCCACATCGTAATGCCCTGTCTAGAACTTCGCCGCCATTTTAATACGGCCGCTCCATAAAAACTGGAAGTAATATCACACAAAATGAAGAAATATAGGTACAGAAAAATATATGTTATTCTGTCGCAAAGTATCGTCCCTCTGATAATATGCAACGGTCCCATCATTCAGCCAACTTTTCAAAGCACGTGGCGAAGACATTTTGTGGAAGCTGCTTTAGCAAACCCTGTATAGCTTGAATAACGTCAGCATCGGTGTTGAATGTTGCGCCACGGAACTTCTCCTTCATTGTTGGAAAGAACGAGAAATTGCACGGGACGAGGTCAGGACTGTAGGCAGGCTGTTGCATGAATTCAATACTGCATTTCGTAAGAAACTGTTGTACACAAGCAGCCACATGTGGGCAAGCGCTATCATGGTATAGTGTCCACTTGACCACCAGTTCCGGTCCATTAACCGATGTGTATCGTCTCAGATGCTTCAAGATTGGAATATAACACTAAGAATTGATAGTATTTTGTGGAGGAACGGCATGATGGTAGATAGACTACACCTTTATGATCAAATAAAATTATTATCATCACCTTCCCAGCTGATTTGGTTTGGCGGACGTTTTATAGAGCAGGTGAGCCTGTGTGTTTCTAGACACTCGTGTGCGCGCTTCATGAGGAAACGAAATAGTGGATTCATATTTCATCTGCAGTTATTACCGTGTTTAGAAAGTTTAGATCCTTTGCAATCATTTCTTTCCACTCATGACGCACCTGAACTCTGGCTAACAGTTGTCCTCTTATAATGAGATGAGGCACCTATCTGGAACACACACGATGCAGCAGTAATTTGTCGCGTAGAATGCGGAATGCTGACGTTTTTGAAATATCAGTTGACGCCGCTATGTCTTCACAACTCATTAGTTAATATTCTTGCAGTATTGCCCAAGCAGTGTTAACAATACGCTTCGTAACAACACTTTTAGGTCGACTAGTCCTAGGAGCGAGTTCTACATACAAAAGCCATTTTTTGACATCATGATGCCATCTAAAAATCGTTGTCTCACCCAAATATTTATCTTTGTCAGCTTTTTTCATTAAATGAGCTGTTTATGTAGCCGTTTTACCCACACGATAGCAAAATTTTATCGCACAACGCATTTCACTTCTTAACTCTGAATCACTCACCTCCATAGCTGTAGCGCGAAATGCAGACGTACCTTAAACAACTGCGCAATAGCAAAACCAGAATAGTCTGCTACGGCTAATAACTGTTTCCATAGGTACTTTCTTAATTCAATTAGTCGTTTGCGTGGTTATTTCCCCCTTCGCACCGTTGCTAACTCAAACAAAAATTACTCCCTTTTTTTTGGAACGGCCGTTGTACAAGAGTATTTCCGTATCTTATTTTTTGTAGCCAGCTACAATGAACATTCTAAATGCGTAGGAACGATTTTCCTTCAGATAAGATTACCTGTATGAAAACTAAAGACGCTGTTCATTAAATTCCTTATTTGTAAATTCATGTGTGAATTAAAACGCGCTTGAGAGTGTTTGAAATTATATGATGACATGTTTTTATTATGATTTCATATTCATTATCTTCGTGATGAGACAACTTTCAAAATTCCTTTCACACAACAATGCGGACAAAATGTGATTTCTGGGCCGCTGCATAAGACAGCGTTTCATATCAAACATCGCAAATGTCGGAGTGCTTCGTAATTCAATACCTCTGCTCACGACCATATTACAGAACAAGGTATGGGAACCACATCGCACACTCGTTCATATTTCTGTCCTGCGCAGTCAGTCAAGCACAAAAAGGGAAAACTGGAAGAACAGATGCAGTCTTCAATCAGCGAGTGTAATCCACCATGGAATCGTGATTTAACGCAAACATTTCGATTCTCCCTGAAGTGCGCAAACAAATGTCGATAGCATGACGTAGTTTAACGGGATTTTTTGGTGAAAAACACTTTTCCGAAATTCCACAGAAACAGAATTCAATACATCTGAACTCACATGATCTTTTTTATGGTGAAATGATCACGAATGTATTGTAGAAAGATCAGTCATTCTTTTCTTATTTCAAAATGTCGAAGTTTTCAGACGTAGTTAATTTGCTATTGATTTAAATAGTCAAGGGTAGTCATTTTCTCCAAGGAAATATTCATAAAGAGAATTCTAAAAGTTAGGTGTATAAAAATTGAATGAGTCAGTATTTATTTATTTTTTATTTCGGGAGTTCCACGATCCGCATGCTACTAGGAGATGGACATCGTTAGCTTAGGCCTGTTTCCAGGGAAGAGAAGAAAGAACGCCAAGTGCACCAATGCCGTATTCAAAATTTGAACCCGAAACCTGCGCTTTTGAGCCTTAAGCAATCGCGTCGTCGTAAAGACATGAATCACAAGTTAGTAAAATCACGCAATGCATTGATATTGATACGCTTTCCAACATACCGGAAATCATTACTCAAGTTATTACTCAAGTTATGAGAGTAATGGCTGTGGAATTAGTCTCGCTCCTGTGCCCTGACCTTTGACCTCATTTCGATTATATTCAACAGAACCAGTTCAGTATGCCTCCGGAACAACATGACAAAGTTTTATCGCAATCGAAGCATTTTTACATAAGTTATGACGCATAAAGGCAATGGAATGGATCCCACTCCTAGTTCCTGACCTTGGACCCCATTTCGTCCATTTTCAATAGGGTTCGTCCCGAGGTTGTCCCCTACCACATACCAAAATTTCATCGAAATCGAACCATGTTTACGCGAGTTATCGTGCGGACGGACAGACAGACGGACAAAGCTGGAGCATATACACTTCTTCAACCTACGGTTATAAAGCGTAAAAAACGGCACAATACTGGTATTGTTGAAGATATTTCTGGTTGTGCAAAATTTAAGACGAAGGCTGAGAACTCTTATTATAAACATCATTGGTATCAGTAAAAGATGTTTCACTCATTACGATTTCCCGTCGAAAGAACATTTAAAAGATTGGGTGAATGTTGAGCTTTTAACCAATATAAGGTCAATCTATTATTTTTTCAAAATGTCAAAGCTTTCGGTTTACTTTAGAGTTTACTTTTGTGAACTAAACGAAACGTGGAAGCACTGGTCTTGGATTGAACAATATCCCGTTTTACACATTTTAAAAAAATTGTATAAGAAAAGGAAACCTAAATTTTTTTAAAGCTAATTTGCCTATGAAAGAAATAGCGCAGCGTTACGGCAGGATCAAAAATATGTTCATTCCTACAAATAACAGGAAAATACTCATTTTGTAAAAGTCACAGTCAAGTAAAATAGAAATACACTGGCGTGCAAAAATTAAGGACGAGATGGTTTTTCGAAAGTAACGTCGTGCAGAAGTGCTCCACATCGACTCAAATCATACCATAAGATCCCCAAGATGTAAGAATATGGGACAAGTGAGCAAAACCGTCTAAACAAGGAATCCAAAGGATACAAAGGCACTTTATTGAAAAGGTAACTTCGAGCACATCTGGACAGAAGACAGAAACGTCCATATGACAGGCGGCTGATAAGATAAATCCAGTCTTTTGTAGGGATATGATCACCCCTGACTGCGTTGCAGGATTTACAACGTCTGTCCATGCTGAGGACGAGGTTGTCAAGGAGCTGCTGAGGCATCGCAGCCCATTCCTCTTGTAGCGTCAATCGCAGATGCGGAATCGTTGCTAGCCGCTGATGACGTGCTGCCAAGCGTCTCCCAAGAAGGTCCCACACGTGTCCGATTGGATTTAGGTCCAGGGACCTTGCGGGCCAATCCATCCGTTAAATATATTCACTCTCCAACAGCTCTGCGGCAGCCACTATACGATGAGGTGTCGCGTTGTCGTCCATGAAGAGGAACTCAGGACCCATAGCACCTTTAAACAGACGCACGTGAGGCAGGAGAACATAGGTTCAATAGCGGACACCAGTGACTGAATCTGCTTGGAAGATGAGGAGGTCTGTACGGCTACCAAGCATGATACCGCCCCAAACGAGAACTCCTCCACCTCAAAACCGGTCCCTCTCGATGATGTTGGAGGTGTGATTGCGTGTTTCCTGATCTCTCCAGATGTGTATACGTCCAGAATCGCTCGTCAAACTAAATCGGCTTTCATCCGTTAAGAGAACTCGACTCGATTGCTGATGTGTCCAGTTCCTGTTTTCCTGGCACCACAGAAACCGCCGTCTCCTGATGAGCAGGCGTTAATGGCACACACCGTACTGGTCGTCGTGCAAACAGACTACGTTTGTGCAGTCTCTTGGCAACGGTAAAACGCGGTAACGGACGTCCAGTTGTCTGTTGCATGTGCCTTGCGATTTCTCCCGCTGTCTGCCGTCTGTCTCTGCTCGCCTGTAGGGCAATATACCGGTCGTCCGCCGCCGTTGTTGCTCGTGGACGACCACTGCTAAACTCTCGGACAGCTCTTCCTGTCGTTTGAAATGATTTCCAAGCTCGTGAAACGATGTTGTGAGCGATCCCGAACTCCACGGTCATACTAGTCACACTTCGACCTTCTTCCAACTTCCTAATGACGCGACCTCGGGTAAAGTCATCCAGATGTTGCCTACTGGATTGCCCGTCGGCCATATCACACGTTGGCAGCAACTCGACGTCGTTCAAACCGATGTACACCGTGCAATGGCTTTAACCGAATTGCTGAGCGTACACCGCCCGTGTGCTTTATACCCTTACGGCACTCTCCTTATCTCCCGTCATGCTGCATATATGCGCATGTCCACCGTCTATCTCCACCGCATGTCCCTAGTCTATCTCCTGAATGGTCTTTCGGTCCATTCTGCCTGCTCGTTCCGCTGTTATGCTAATTTCTCCTCTTCGTCCTTAATTTTTTCACACCAGCGTATTACTTCCGTCACCAGCATTCAAATTACTGGCGAATCGCACCACAGTATCTCTTCTCTTGACTCGTACCAAACAGGACAGCCATCGCTCATCACTAGCATCGATGAGCCCTGGTTACCGGCCGTTTGTGAGTTTTTTTTCCTGGGACTAATTTTTAAAGGAATTAACCAGGGCTGAATGTGAGCTCCTCACAAGCCTTGCCGTCTCGGAAATGCCTTGATCATCCACTCGTCTGACCATTAAAAGTTTGTATCAGGGGTTACGGAGCCCAGTATCAGGGGTTATTTACACCATTTCATAACCCAAACACGCTGCGTCTCTTACCAACAGTTGCTTCGATTTTCATGAAGACGCGCTGTTTATTGTGTTTCACCTCTTGGGCGTATAAAGGAACAAGAAAGATGGCTCCGAATTTTCGGGTTTAATGAGCAAGTCTTTTGAAGCCGTTCTGACGAGAATTACATTTATCAAAGATATTCAAAGTCAATGGAACCGGTATGGAAAACAATAGTATCTGACCAAAAAAAGAAGTTTTTCAATCGGGTTTTTATTCCAACAGATATTGCTGTAAACAGAATTGTGAGCTTACTCCCTTTGGTTGCAGACTTGTGCGTCAAGAAAATTTTGAATTTATATGAAAAACATTTTGAATCGGAAACACAATCCAACAATGAAGAGATTTTTCAAAGCGGACTACTAAAAGTAGAGATATTGACAAAAATAGGATATACATCTACGCCCCTGGCGTAGAAACCACGCAATATTTAAAAAATAAAATATTCCTAAAAGGTTTATTGACGTGAGTGACATCGGTCCACAAACGAAAATTATCGAGGTTTTAGAAGCTCAGATTTTGCTGCAAATGCATCAGAAACGGAAAGTCAGACTTACGCCCCCTGGTGGCCAAACCATATTTTACCAAAACTAGAATATATATATGCAATTGATTTCCCATCAGGATCTGCATCCGGTGCAGAAAGAATTTTTCAAATCGGAGTTTTAGAAGCAGAGATATCGAGAAAACCGCAATTTACCTTTACGCCCCTAGCGGAAAGTCTGTGAATTACTTGAAAATTTTGAAATTATTTGAAAAACGTGTCACACCGGAAACTCTATCCCAGCAAAAAAACCATGTGCTGGGAATCTGCTGGCCAATAGCTGACAGTGATGGGTCAGTGCTGTCTGAAATCTGCCGCTCACGGCCCGGTAGCGGCCCGTTGGTGGCACCGCTATCAGTTGGCAAGCCATTGATGACCCTGCAGCATCACCGTGAAATGTGGGCCTCCAAGCAAGTGCCACTAGTGGCCCGTTGCTGGCAACCAATGTAACCCCAACAGCAGGTGGAAGCAACGAGATTCCGCATGCGCAGAAGCAACACTTGCTGTGTCTGTCATGGTACCAGTTAGTTGAAGACGACGCTATCGCCATCGTGTTATTTTAGTGGATGTTAAGAAAAAAAATCCATATGTAGAGAGGCGAATTAATTTCCTAGTAAAATTCCACGTCGACGAATATATCAGATTAAGCCATGAAATGCTAGATTACAGACATGAATTACACCCACACCATTCCCATGAATAACAATTCATGGAAAGGAGTGGGTGAATAACAAGAAAACATTTGAAACCGCTTGAAACAAATGTCCTGGAAAACCATTAAAAAAACGTTTAATAAAAAAATTATACGTGTACAAAATTTATAAATTATTTGAAAGAAAAAAAAAAAAGCAATGCTATGTGGATATCATGTACTCATCCATGTGTTGACTACACAAGACTGGAATTCGCTTCTAAAAATAACGAGAAGAAAAAGAAAATATCAATCAGCTTTAAAACAAATGTAGCTGCGGACAACAGAAAGGAAAGATACAACGTTAAAAATGTAACAGATGAACCCGGGTAAATATACATTAATTCAGAAATCTCCTTTCTAGACGACAAGGACAGTACAAAACTTTGGAAATTGAAAAGCCACTCTAAGTATGTACACTCCTTGAAAATGAGTGAAGTTCCCTTAAGGTAAAAAAAAATATCGTTACGTTGAAAAAATAAATTTATGAATTATATGAAACTAACTTTTATAAAAAAAACCCTCACAATACTGTAAAATGAAAGAGAGAACCATTCGATTACACATTCCACATGAAACAGACAGCTTTAAGCACACGTTCGTGCGTGGCAAATCAGTCCGGTCAGTAGAGAGCTCAGCTCCCACGCAAACGGTCATCGTTCGTATCCACTTACATCCAAACGGGCGTTTTTCCGGTCTGTTGAGAAAATATACCCAGCGCATTGCTATGATTAACAAGTTTCGTAAGTGTAGAAAAAAGTTGTAGCTTTGAGAAATTGGCGGGAAAAATTCGGCATGCTACCAGTTACGTCACGTGTTTGCCTGCTGCCACTACCGGCAAACTAGCGGACCACATTAGGCTAGCCATCATTTCTGGCACGTGCTTGCAGGGACGCTACGGCCTGTGATGGACAACTGATGGTCCTGTTGTGGCCGCCCGGACATTTTGTTGACAGTTCGGCAGCGGCAACACAGTGCTGGGCCAGCAAGACTGTTTTTGCTGGGATACAATAAAGAAATAATTTTTCAAATCTGACCATTAGAAGCAGAGATATTGACAAAAATAAGACATACATCTACGCCCCTGGCGGAGATACCATGCAATATTTTAAGGAGAAAATATTCCAAAACTTTTATCGACGTGAGTGGCATCTGTCTTCGAAATAATGTTTTCAATCGAGATTTTAGCTCAGATTTTATGGCAAATACATCAGAAGCAAAACTTAATAACTCTTACGCCCCCTGGTCGGCAAAGTATTCTTTACAAAAAATTAGAAATTATATGCAAAAGCATTTCCATCCTCTGGAGAAAAGGTTTTTCAAATCGGAGTTTTAGAAGAAGCGGTATCGGGGAAAACCTAATTTATTTACGTCCCATAGCGGAAAATATATGCATAACTTGAAAAAGTAACTATACTTAAAATACCATTCGACATAAATGGAATCGACCTATAACATATTTTTTTCAATCAGATGTTTAGAAGCAAATATATGGAATAAAATTTATTTTGAATTCAACATCATCTGCATTTACGCTCTCTCTAGCGGCAAAATTGTGCATCGTAAAAAAACGAAAAGGAGGCTCATCATTCTGATATTTCAAGCTTCCCAATTCAAAGAGAATTTTATAATTCGGACTAAGAGTTGCCGAGATATGGTGTTTACAGACGGACGGACGGACAAACCGATAACATAAGCACGATCTTTTTTACAAATGACGTGCTAAAAATGTATGCGAGCGAATTGATTGAAGGGAGATGCTTGATTGAATGAATAATGTATCAAAACATTTCATTTGAAGATCGTTAACACAAAGGTGACAGACATATGATAACCATTTGCTTAGACTTTAAGAAAACATTTTGTAATATAGCTGACAAAAACAAATAAAAAAGCCTCCAAGCGTTTGCGTAATCATCGATACCTCTTTTAGGTAGACTGAAATAATAGCTGTTGAATTATTTAAATGCAATACATAGTAGATTTCATAACAATAGCTATCCTTAAAGATTGTCGTAAACGTAGATATCAAACAAACACAGAATTCCCTATTTTTTATTCACAGCTTTGGCTGAACTAGTTATGAAACTTATAGGGCTATAATTTTCTGGGGGAGGGATGACGTTCTTTGAAAGGGTTAAATACAAGTAGATACACGGCCTATCGGAGAGATACATTATGCAAACGACAACTGGAATAGTTTACATTAGGTAGGACTAGTTCCGGTGGACATGATATTATAATTGTAGGGATCGTGCATCATCGACAACAAAAACTAGGTTACAAGATTCTAGAGAAATCTACTAACTAGCTAATTCTGTAAAATAACTAAAGTCATGGTGACAAAAAATTAAGGAAATATAGGAGAAGCATTCATCTATTTCATTTATAAAAGCCGTAGCATCAAAAATGAGGTAGGAAGAACGGAAGTTTCTTTAAATCATTAGCAACAAAACCTTCTGGACGCAGAAGGGAGAAATGAAAGAAGAACGGAAATTTCCGTTTAAAATCTTGCTGAGCTAGCAAAACAAACGACGACAGTACCAGAGAGGTAGTATTTAACTTCTTATCAGCTTCTCATAAATACTGCTTTTTTTTCAACAACCACTTGCGTGTATATTTGTTCAGTAGACTCTGGTATTGATTTAGACAGAGAGGTATATTCAGTTTTGAAACACTTTTATTGAGAGGCTGCACTCGATGCGAAGGCCAGAGGTAACTTTTTTTTGAGTATCTTTATAAATGTCAGACAACGGAACAAATGCTTCCATTGAGTAAAGAAACATATCAGCTGAATCAGAAAAAATGAATCAGAAAAAAGAAAGAAAGTTTGTATCACTGTAACTTTGACGGAAACTCTGGAGGTCACCTCTCACTGTATAGATCAATACCAAATTACGTTTCATGATGACCGACACATTTCGATTTAGATACATTAAATGCTAAATAATCCTTGTTTGGTAAATTGTCTGGTAAACGCATTGTAAATACGAAACGTTTAAATCAGAGGCATTTTAAAGTCCATAAAAGGTAACTAAAAGACCAGGAAATGCATACGTTTTTACTTTGGGATTCAGTGTGGTGTGTTGTGAACCGTTTCAACCGAATGCTAATTTCTGGCTGATGAATTTTAACTAAGAGTAATTTATACGGCACTATGAACTTTTACTGTGATATACTCGTATTGGAGTCTTTCTCCAGCAAGTGATCGGCCCGCATATTATGAAAGCATTGGGCTCTAAGTGATTGGTGACAATTAAAGATGAATGCATGAGATGATTTACTACTGCAAGCTCTGTTTATAGAGCTCCAAACAGAGAAGAAGAAAAGTAAAAAAAAAAGGACGTAGAGTCAGCCCATTCAGAGTTCATTGTCCAATCATTTAGCACACCATCTGAACCAACAGTTGCGTAAAATGTGTGATAGACCAATCGTGACCAAAATGATAGACCGAAATGTGACCAAAAGTGTGTTACACCGAGATTTGACCAAACCGATAGACCGAAACGAGACCCAATGTGATAGACCGAAATGTAATTAAATGTGCGATAGACCGAAATGTATGAAAATGATAGACCAAAATGTGACCAAATGTATGATAGACCAAAATTTGACCGACATGTGAGCAAATTTGTGATAGACCGAAATCTAGAACAATTTTACTTTCAGCTAGCATATTAGCACTTGAATAGGGACTCCGTTCGACTCTATTTTTCCGCAACAGATAGAGCTAAATGTAATTTATATTGCGCTATCCACGTTTTTCACAAATTCCGTACGGCAGACCACACGTCTTGCGTTATCCTGAGCCACAAGGATATGACAGTTCTGATAATCCCACGTAACTTGGTAGCTGAAAACAGAAGGTCTTATTCGTCATTATGTTAATCGGCAGATCGAGGAATTTTTATCGCTGTTCAGTTTCATTACCCATGTTTCACAACACGAGCCGATGTTTTATGTCAACGAAAGCTTTTAGAGAAAATCTATTCTTCAAGTAAGTTGTGACATACACTGAATGGGCAAATTATTGTATACAGCCCGATAACATTGTGCAAAGCAGAAGTACCGCGTCCAGTCACATGAGAAGCTGAAACTCGTAATGCCTATAAATAGAGCAGGTCTCTAGGCATTGGGATCCAGCCTCGAAAAGTAATCATGGGTAAAGGCAGCGACGTGAGTTTGACCGTAGCCAGATAGTAACTTCGAGGAATGGCGGCTGTTTAATCACAGCAACAGCTGAACTGATGGAATATACACCGATGAACCATTATATTATGACCACCCTCAGCCTAGAGAAATGAGCGCCCCCAAAGGCTGAATGGTGGCGCAGGGGAAGTTCACGGAGCAGTATATATACAACCCGAGTACCGGCTTTCAGTTAGTAGAATGTTCGGCCACAGAATGGAAAACGCTGCCGAATTATCGGAGTTTGATAAAGGACAAATTGTCGGAATTACGATCTCGGAAATGGCGCGGCTTGTGTGTTATTTACGTGCCGCACTAGTGAGTACGTATCAAAAGTGGTTCATAAATGGACAAACGTGGAACCGTCGTCCAGACGTGTGTCGTTCGCAGCTCATTGATGCCAGAGGGGAGCGGAGACTGTCGCGCATTGTTTACAGTGACCGCGGGGCCCCAGTGCGACAAATCACCCGCAGCTACAACAATGGTGATCAGGGCAATGTGTCACAGCACACAGTTCATTGCAGTCTTTCGAGCATGGGCCTGCGTTGCCAAATACCCAGCCGGGTACTCATGCTCACTGCACATCAACGCCAACAACGCATGAAATGGGCCCAAGATCATCGAGATTTAAACGTGGATGATTGGAAGAAAGTGGCCTGGTCTGACCAATCAAGATTCCTGATGCATCACGTAGACGGCCGAGCGAGGATACGTCAATTAGAAACGGAGGCTACGGCACCTTGATGCACTGTTGGGCAGAAACAGGCGGACAGCGGTGGTGTTACGCTGTGGGCAATGTTTTCTTGGGACACTTTAGGTCCCTCTATCCCAGTACCACAATCCCTGACGGCTGATAGGTATCTGAATGTAGGCTGTCAAGTCAGTGAAACCTAGATAAAAGCCCCATTGCATGAGGAAAAGTGTTTTTCATATGTAATTCAGCTATCGAGCTTGTGACTCGTCGTAGTTGTGTCAACTGTTTGCAGTTTATTTCAAAGCTGACTTATTGGTGGTAGCTCATGCATTCGTTGCTATATTTAACTTGATTTAATTTCCAGAGTTCTTTACTGAACTCGTTTGTTTTTGTACGCGTTGAAGATCTGGATTTAGGCAAGGACAATAAAGAAAAAGCTAAAGTGACCATTATCGCATTCTTTCTTCTCTTGTGTAAGTAGAAGACACGACAGAACCACTGTTAGGGCGTGATAAATTTACTTAGAAATTAGAGTTTCAGATCTTGTTTCTGATATACTTTACTCAGCACGAGGAACACGGAACAATGGGATAGAACTGAAATTTGATTTTTATCAACATCTTCGTCTGGGATAAAGTTTTAAGGAATTGTTTAAAATGATAAAATATTCCTATTAGAGAACGCTATTTGCGGTATGTATCGAACTTAGTGAAATTGTAAAGTTATCAGATTGTAATTTTTCATATCCACACACTACATAATTGAGATATAGTATATATTGAAAGTGTTGTGTTGTTCTCTCGTTTGAAATGCATTTTGTGACAATAAAAAAAATATTTACTTGATACAGTTTCATATGCAATTCTATAAAACTCTGAACTCAGTTTCTGGTACCAAAAATTGGGCAAGAAAAGAAATGGCTTTAGGAAAATATCTATATTCGTAATATATTCCCGTCAAGCCATGTACAATATACTGTACTTTCAAACTCGTTAATGTACACTGCTGGACAATTGCTAAGGACGGATCATAAACGGCTATATAGCGCATAAAAAAGTAAGTGTGGTTGGATGCCAAGTGAAATAAAATAATGTCAGAATGCCAGGACATTACAAGAAAGACAATTTATTGTGCTCTGAAATCCAGAAGGCTTTGGAACGTGTTCAAGGGACAAACAGGCCATTTTGTGCAGAATACGTAAACGTGAAAAAAATGCAATTACCGTCCGCAGTCGTTCCGGCGTAAGATGTCCATGCGGGATATGGCCACCATGGAGGGCAATGCAAGATTCCACACGTCGTGTCATGCTTTGCACAACATTATTAAGCAGCTGTTGGGGTAATTTATCCCATTCCACTGTCAGTGCACGGATGAGGGTATCCTTGTTTATTGGAGGGCATTGGCGACCAGTAAGACTCCTCCCCAAAGCACCCCACTCATTTTCAATGGGATTCAGATCTGGAGAACATGCTGGCCATACGAGGCGCTGAATATCCTCGCTCTTAAGACACTCCTGGACAGCGACTGTTCGATGACATGTTGCGTTGTCGTCCATGAAAATGAATCTATCACCGACTGCACCACGGAACATGCGAACATGAGGTAGCAGAACATCATTAATGTATCGTTGGCCAGTCATAGTCCCAGTTGGAAGCACATAGAGGGCCGTACGGCCATTGATCATGATGCCAGCCCATACCATGACACTACATGTCGGATATCGGTCCCTTTCTTGTATGTTTGCTGAACAATATGCAGTACCACTATCACGCCAGATCAGTTGTCGTCGACAATCAGACGATAGACTGTATCTACTCTCATCTGAGAAGAGGACAGCAGACCAGTCGTTATCAGTCCAACTGCGATGTTGATGGCACCATTGCAAACGGGCGGTACGGTGACGTCTGGACAATGGGATGCACACAACAGGACGGCGGGCGTATAGTCCTCCTTCATGCAAACGTCTGGCGAAAGTTTTTCGGGAGATCGACTTGCCAGTAGCAGCCATAAACTGATTTGCTACCTCACTAGCGGTGCCGCGCCGGTGTCTTTTTGTTGTTAGCACTATGTACCGATCTTCTGCAGGTGTCGTACTGCGAACACGACCTCCCCCGTGACGTTTGCTACACTCTCCATTTCTTTGAAATGATTTCCAAAGCCTTGAAACAACACTGTGGCTGACGTCGAACTCTCTGGCAACATCTGTTATTTTTCGCCCTTCTTCAATCTTGCCAATAATACGGCAACGCGTAAAATCATCTAGGTGATGTCGGGAAGACATACTGAAAATTGCAAGTTCGTCAACTGATTCATTCCCTTTCAACTTTGTGTTTGAACAACAACTGTCAATACGCGTCAAATCCTTTATATCTCTTATCAGCACTATGACGTCACGAACAAGTTCGGCAATCCAAAATTTGCATACGCACAACAGGTCTTACTGTATCCCGCACTTATGCTAATTTCCACATTTTCCTGCCTTCCATTTTATGGTTGCTATCGTTGCCATTGTCATCCGTCCTTAGCAATTGTCCGGCAGTGTACATATATTACACTTCAAATTCATATATTGTACCTTCAAATCCGTTATAGTGTACAATATATTGTACTCACAAAATTATTAGTGTACATACATATACAGTATTTACTTTAAAATCACATATCGTACTTTCAAATTGTTTATAATGTACAATATACTGTACTTTCAAAATCATTAGAGCAATTTATTTATATATATATAAATTAAGGCATATTTTCAAAATAAGAAATGTACTAAAAGTACAAAATGCACGATAAAATTCTTCTACTACTTTTATTCAAATGTAAATATTTTTAATAACTGGATGTTTTTAATAGCAACGATTGAATTTCCTTAAATTTATAAGTACATATTCCACTCGCATTTTTATACAACAGCATGCATTAATGTTACAATTAAGTCGTTGATTCAATACACTGCTAACTTAATTTTCTCTGTAACTTTAGGAAATTTAATATCTTTAATGCTGCGTGTCCATTTTCTCTTTACTTAAAAGTTGGGGAACTTCTTTACACATTAAAATATATGCCTATGTTGTGTGTTCATATTCCCAAAGGACTGTGTCTTAGCGGTAATGACTTTAAGTTTTTAGTTATAATCACTTTACAGTTTTCTTAAGTTTGTGCATAAATGTGCGTGTGAGTCATCATTGTTCACCTTGGCCAGGTATTCGATTGAGTGAAAAGAAGTATATATATATATATACCTTGCGAAGTAATTTGTTGTATGCTACACAAGTGAAGGATATGGTTTGGTAAAAATATTTCCTGATCACATTTTAGGTCTCTGATGTCTTTTTTTGACATCAAAAATCTGAAACCAAATATTAGGTTTGCAAAGTTAGCGAAGTGGATTTTTTGTTATTAGGAAATCCCAACTTTATTTCGCAATGACGTACTCTGGAGATGTAAGTTCAGTTCAACAATTAGGTGTTACTAGACCGTGAATAAACATTATTAAGAGATTTTTTTAAGTAACTCAAATATTTCATTGATAGATATCTCTACATAATCGAGCGAAAATAATAAATAAATGCATTGCTTAAATGCTAGTTGCCACTGTGAATATTAGCTTTATGTTGTATCTCACAATTCTGTATGGTGACCGGTGCAGCGTGTTACAACAAAAATCATATGTGATCACATAATTTTGACAACTCAACCCGAATATTTCTAAATTTATTGGAAAAACGTGTTTAGAAATTTATGAACTATGCAATGAGCTTTCACTCTGGCTGAAATTATTCAGCAAAATTACTCATTCCGTTATATATAAAATCAGCTTCAGGTATTGAAAATAGCAGAGATATAATTTTGCAATGTACCAAACCCACCCGGCTAAGTGCGATAAGATCACTAAAAGAGCTCACTTAGCATGCCGACTAATTCAAAATTACTCATGCCGTTAGACATAAAATCAGCTTCAAAGATTAAAAAAATCCATAGACGTAATTTTGCAGTAAACCAGACTCGAGTAGGTACACTAAGTTCCCTGAAAGAGCCCACTTACCATGCGGACTAATTCCGAAAGATCATTAGGCGTTTGAGACATATTCCTTAAATCAAATTTTGGTAAGAGTGCATTTTTATCAGCAATATACTTCAAATACTTATATATTTCATCACAACACTTAAAAAAGGCAGAATGAAAAAGAAAGTTGAAATATGTTCGACAATCACTCATTTAAATCGAATTTTAAATCACCCTTTTAAATCAGATTCACTGTTGGGATTAAAAATAGGATTTATGTTCCTTCCATTCAACATTCGCCACTATTTCTTTTCTTACTGATAATATTTTTGATGTTGGGTGACATCAACTTGACTTCTATGAATACCATTTTTATCGCAGAATTGTTGCTGTTCACGAAACAACAGCTCTGGTGAAAAATGCGGACACAAGCTTTTTATCCCATGATTTTGAAATATATTCTAAACACCAGAGATACAGGGCAGCGAAAATGTGTTTATATGTAGTGTAGGTGGTTTCTGCCATAACTTGTTTATATTTAGTAAAGGTAACAAATAAATCAGCGACTTTGCCCTATTTTGTAGCATTCATTCCCGGCAATTTTACTTTCATGCGTGAGTGCGAAGACGTAATAACATTCTGAATTTTGAAGACACCTATCGTGCAGGAAGTGTACAATAAACATTTAAGTATCACTGAGTTACCACCGCCATGACGCAGTTAGTTAAGTCACTATGCACTGGCTGGAAAGCGTATGTTTATTACGCGTGCTCAAACCCCGGTTCTGCCGGCCATCTTGTCTGCAGTTTTTCCGGGGATTTCCGCAGACTCCCCGTATCTGGGGACGCGAATACCTAGATGGTTCCCTCTGAAGTTGGTCCCGAACGCGCTTTGTCCTTGTACCCTCTCTTCCCTAAGATACCTGAGTTTACCAGATGAGTGTCGATGCTGTGGTAGTAAAACACTCTGAGAAGAATGAAATCAGATGTCACATGGCTTCAGGCAACTACGCGACTATTATCCATGGTTAATGATGATGATGATGAGTACTGAATTAAAGGTAGCAGAATTTATATAAATCCTTGGATGCTACTCCCGCGTTATAGCGCAGGTCCAGCCGAAATTGTGGTTAAATGCAGCCACCTCCCACAGCTTTATCAATATTGATCGATTACAGGTGTGATGAGAAAGGCACGTGATTTAGATAATTTTGACAGAGGGCAGATTGCTGGTGACCGAAGTATAGGCAATTTCACCTCGGAAGACGTCAACACACTGCCATTTTCCTGGTTTACATTGTCCAAAGTTTTGTGGAGTACGAAAATTCTGGAAAAAACAGCATGCTCCTGAACGAATTGCACAGGCTTACCAGGTTTGACAGCTCGTGTGTACGCCGTTTGAGCTACATTGTTCGAGTTGTAGAGCACAAGACAGCATCATAAATCTTACCGTTCAAGTCTTCATGTCAATGCCAGGACAGTGAGAAGTATTCTTAAGTATCTAGGGTTCAGGTGCTGCGGGCCCACAAGAATCACAGTGTTAACGGTCCGACAACGGGCTACACGCCTTGCATGGGCAAAAGCACCCTGACACTGGACGACATAGGACTAGAAGCGGATATCCTAAAATGATGATCCAGATTTATATTACATCGAGCTGATTGGAGAGGGCAGATTTGGCCTCAACCTCATGAAGCCATGGACGTTTCACATCAAGTTGACCTTTGGTACGTCTACTGTCCATTTTGAATGTACCCAAATATGTGGACATCCTATCCGCCTGCTTACACCCAATCATGTACAGCATGCAGGTCAGTGGTAATGGCGTATTTCAGCAAGAAAATTGCTCAAACCACAGGTCCCTCCTGGCTACTGAATGGTTACAAGAGCTTTGTAGGAAATCTGGCTATCTAAATATAAGCCCGGATTCAAACCCCATCAAACATCTTTGGAATACCATCGAAGAGGCAATTCAGGCACATGTCTCATCGGCTGCGAATCTAGGCGAATTATAGAGAGATTTGGAGAAGGTATGGTTGACGATGCCTGAGGAACATTTCTGTTCCTAGGGTGGGTTGGGGAAGAAAGTCATCACTGTAAGACAAACACTGCCATCCATGCGTCACCTTGGATTCGAGCCCAAACCCATCTCGGACGAATGATTAGGAGCCAGAGGTTTGTACCTATTGGATACGGGAAAGGCCAGTTATATATATCCAAATACAATCGAACCAGTTTATACCGAGCTGGGATATAACGAATTATTGCGTATTTCGAACTTTTGAATCACCGTCAAAATAGCCTCAAAACATTATGTAACGCATTTTCCTATATCGAATGAGTCGAAGCAGCTTTACCGTATATATTGAATTTTTCGAATAAAACTCCTGGCAAGTTTTCTTGGTGAATACCTAACGTTTCCAAATTGGAAGCAGTCTTTTCTTTCAAATTGTTCAAGAGACCCTCTCTTTCCCGAACATTTTAACGGGATAACAGCTTCCCTGCTTACCACCTCCAAAGCATACTTAAGAAAAAGAAGGGCGACGTTGTGATCTTCGGGCAGGGCTCGTAAGAGAGAAAGAAGAGGAACCTGGTGCGGGGGATGGAGGTGGGGGGCAATCGCTTGTCCAGACACAGAGAGAGAGACCAGGGGAGAGTAGACTGTCTAAAGGAAGAAACCGTACATCTACGCACCTTCCTCTATCTGTGAACTGGTTGACCGAGACGGCGCCAGGAGGGTTTGCATCGTTTGTTTTTAATAAAAGTGAAACACTCGAAACTGAACATGATGAATTTGACTGACGAGCTGTGGCGTGATTTATGCCTTACAAAAAGTCGTTTCGGAACGTTTGCAATTTGAAGAATTTGTTGATGCTGACAACAAGGCTGAGATTACACCGGAAAGAACATATGCGGAAATAGTGTCCGAAGTTACGGAATGAACAGCTGGGGCTGCCAGCAGCAATGATGATGATGATGATGACGAAGAGACCAAACCTCTTCCAACCACAGCGGAGGTCCTTTCAAGTACTCAGGTATCCGACAGCATTCTGGAACAATTGAGTGTACCGGATTCACTTTGGTTGACAAAATTGAACACGTTGAAAACAGCATTTTGACAAATGCAATAACTTTAAAGAAGCACAAAAAGATGATTGACTATTTTATGCTCTAAATCATCGATGCTGGTACTTTCTTTTCTGTGTGACGTTCTACAGAGGTAAAGCACGTGTCAAGACGACAAATATGCAGCGATACATTCCGTCCGTGTAGCTTACTTGGGAGAGCAACTCACTCCGGAGTAAGGGGGCGCAGCGTATAGCTCCTCTCGGACAATTTTTTCTTTTCACATCTGTCATATTTCTGTGTATCCTGTCTTTAATTTAATCGTGCAATTCTGCTCGCAATTTATGATACAGAAGTAAATAATCTTAGTTTCTGTCGTTCACTTATTGTACACACCAGAACACCACTTAGAATGGTGGGGCGGTGGAACCCGTATAAGGAATTACTGTGTATATCGAACTATCAAGTTCTCTCCTTCGAATTGAATATAAACGGGTTCAACTGTATTATTAAATTTGAAATGAACTAAAATGACAACGTAACCTGCCGATAAATTTGAAATGAACTAAAATAACAACGTAACCTGCAGATAAATTTGAAAAACACATTTTTTTATGTGACATTTTCTTTAGGTATATACACTGAGTGGCCACTTTATCATGACCACCTGACAGTTTTAAGAAAATGAGCTATGGCTGCACGCTGTTGTCTCCACAGAGCGAGGCTAGTATAAAAAGGGAAAGCACAAAAAGATGATAGTGCTTGCGAGAGTAGAAGTGATTTTTGGGTGACGAGATGGTTAAAAATGAGTGTCCAGACTGGTAACAGACAACAGAAGGGTAACAGTGCAGCAAATTACAGACCATCTTAATCAAGGATCTCCTCAAATGATCTCTGCACGCACTGTTCGCCGTTCACTGCATCGGATGGGATATGGCAGCTGGAGGCCTGTTCGAACACCTTTGCTGTCTGCAGTTAACAAAAGAAAATGTCTCCAGTTCGCACAGGAGCACAAGGATTGGACAGTCGAAACAAATTTTGTGGTCCGATGAATCAAGTTTTGGAAACAAATTATGTGGTCCGATGAATCAAGTTTTGAAAACAAATTATGTGGTCCGATGAATCACGTTTTCAGTTGCACCATGCCAATGGCAGAGTGAGAATTTGGCGGAAACAGCACGAAAGCAAAGACCCCAAATGCATTGCTACAGCCCCTCAAGCTGGTGGAAGCAATGTTATGGTTTGGAGAATGTTTTCTTGGCATGCTTTGGGCATTTTAATTCGTGTTGATCAACGTCTGACTGCCGCATCATATCTAAACATCGTTGCAGACCAAGTGCATCCTGTCATGGGGATGGTTTATCCCAATGGCGATGGCTACTTTCAACAAGAAAATGCGTCCTACATAGTGCTCGGATTGTACAGGATTGGTTTCAGGAACATGCAGGTGAGTTTACTTTGCTTAGGTGGCCTTCATAATATCCGGATCACAATCCCATTGAGAATTTGTGGGATGAAGGTCAACGAGCCATCAAACAGCTCGATCCTTAATCCCGCAATCTCACACTCCTGGAAAGTGCTATTCATCAAGCATGGTCTGAGATTCCACAATCCACCTATCAAGATCTTGTGGTGTTCATGCCACGAAGAATCGACGCAGTATTAAATGCTAAAGGTGGCCCAACGAAGTACTGAGGGGGTGGTCATTATGAAGTGGCCACTCAGTGTATTTGTTGTCGTTGTTTTGCTTTTTGGAAGTTAAACGACAACCGTAAGTAACTTGACGGGCAATTAGCAATCTCCCGTTCATAATCTAGAGCCACTGGTTCCTGGGATGGGGAAACACATTGCAGTAAGTACAACAACAAAGCATCAATGCCTCGTCCGGGATTCAAAACTACACCCATCGCGGAAGAAAAATTAGACACCTGCGCCTCCTGCCGTCTGCCACTAGCACAGCCAGTTATGTTTCCAGATATTGTTGCGTTTGAAATAAACTGAAGCTACGTCATAATGTGGAAACGAAATTGAAAATCCCCTTTTAAATACAGAATGTATTTGCTTACTCAGAAATGCAGTATGTGAAAGAACGCTTACTAAGCAGTGATTTTCAAGGAACAGTTGGAATAAAAGCGGAACTGAATAGTTTTGAAGCAATGCTTTTAAAGTAAATATGCCACGCGAATTCGAAACACTTGCTATATAATAATGACACGAAGTAAAATTGAGATAAATGCATCACAGAGAAATAAAAGATGTTGCAGGATTTCATTCACTCACAGTGATATTATTGCAGTCCATCAATAAAATCTACGCCACTCAAAAGTACATAAATCGTTAAGAACTTGAAATCTTCCACGGAAGAAGAATTTCACCCGAATTCTGCTCTTTTTCCGCTCGTGCCCACGCACACACACACATAAATCGTTTTGCGAAGTTTATCGCTCCAACTATCCGGATTGAAGTCGGTTGTACTCTTTATGCGTTTACGAAGAACGGAAGACTCCCTGGTCTTTTTATGATTAGAGTTACTGCTCTGACAATTCATCAACCAGTAACTGTTCGAGATTTCATCGCAAACGTAAACCAACAATGACTTTTCGTTCGATTTTACGGGAAATATTTATTTAGTACCATAACATGGGTTGCAAAAGCAGTCGTAAACTGTAAAAAGTGTATCAGTGAACTCTGTGTAAGTCATTAGATTCTAAAGAACAGATATTTCGATACAATTCGTCCTTTCCGAAATACAGTCCTTTAATTCCTTTTACGTTTTTCATTTTCCGATACCAGATAGTTCTCTTATCTTGCCAGCTCCAGCTGGACTGTACTTTTTACGAATTCAATGTTATTCGTCTTCCCAAACAGTGCTGAGTACTTTGAAGGAAAAGCCCCTTTTAATGGTCTAACAAGGTCTACCCTTCATTTTAGAATGCAAGCGATATTTAGTACATCTAAATGAAAAGAAGAAAATGAGTGAAAAGAGAGAAAACCTTCAGCAATACAGGCTAGGTGATGAAAGATTTTAATGTATTTTGTATAAGGGTCTCTGAATTAAAAATATTCGATGAGCATAATGAACTCGGATTTCTTTAGACGAAATCTTGTAAGGTATTTTCACGTCTTGTAGTCTTTAATACCGTCCGTGAAAAACATTTGCGCACCCAAAAGCTCTTAATAAAGTCGATAACACAGTCTTCTGTAAATGCATTCATTATAACATGGTATGAATTCAAACAATAAAACGCACTAAAACCAATAATAAATTTAACACGTTACGATATGGTTGCAAACTATAGGTTTTTATTGATATCATGTCATTGAAATTTCTCTCATCGTGAAGAAATCTGACTTTAATATAAATGAACCGGTTAGCGCAAGTAATTCCATTAGCAGAAAAAACAAGCTGAAAGCGTCTGAATTATAAAGCAAAATATGTCACCAGCTTGAGCTAACACTTCAAGATAATGCGGGTCCTAGTTCACTGAACGTTACCAAAGAACAATTTCAGTGGAAACAGATTCATGTATGGAGTGTCACCATGACGTGTAGGTCAGCCACTTAACGAAATTTTATAGAAGGGCCTTACGAGAGTTTAAGCGATTAAGCCGGGGTAGAGTGCAATATGTAGCCTGCTGTCAATCCTTAGTCGTTCGACTGTTGAGAAGGTAGTTACAGGAATCCACACATAATCATGAATTAAAATTAAGTTAATGCTCAAGAAAATTACAGTTGAAGAAAAGACTGATTTGACGACACATATAACGTTCACTAACGAAGCAGCCCGCTTACACAAGTGCTGTGTCTCTTATCATCGCTAAGAATAATTTTTCAATGAGTTGAAGGCACAGAGACAGACATTGAGAAACTCCAACTGTCCTTTAGGTATAGTCAACACTGTCTGACGTGGTATTGACTTTGAAAAACCTAGTAAAATATTTTGTGACGATTCGATCGCTGTATCATCATCGATCATTAGCAGTCCATTGATGGATGAAGTTCTCCCGAAGTCTGTTCCACAACTTTTTATCAAATCTCATCCACATCACTCCTTCATGAGTTCAAATGTCATTTTCTAATGTTCCAGTGGCCTTTTTCTGGGTCTCGCCCTGTCCCTTGCAATCCAGTTTATTATTTCAGTTGTCACACGGTAATCAGTTCTTCTAGCATGCCATTTCAGGTTTTTACCTCAATCATGATGTTATCCCCTCTTGTCATTTTCCTGATCCAGGAGTTCCTCTTCTTATATTTCCTGGTTACATGAAGCACGAACATGTTTCCATTCTTTTTTCAGTTGTATTCAGCCTCTGAATACCTTTTTAATTAAAATCCATGTCCCTGATTTATAAGTAAGTATTGAAAATAAGCACTATTAAACCCTTTCCTTTTAAGATATAATTTTACACTGCTCTTAAAAACGGTACTCTTATTCTCAAACGCCCCGCAGCCAAGTTTTACACGCCTATTAATTTTCCCTTTAATGTCGTTCTTGTTTGACATCTGTTGTCAAAGGTAAATTCAGGCATCACTTACATTAAGATTTACCCCGCAAACTGCCATATCTTCAGTTCTTGTAAGATTATCGTACATCAATTTGGTTTGGTTTTCATTCATATTAAGTCCTACTTTTTATTCTTGTCAACAAATTATTAGATTAAATTCTGCAGTTCTGATGGTGTATTTGCAAAAAACACAAAGTCATTAGCAAAATGAGAATGGACTATATAATATCCAATAATATTTACTCTCTTGTCTTCCTAGGCTCATAACGTACGCGCATGGGAACCAAGTGGGCATTTTAACGTTCCAAATTTCATCATTAAATAACATGATGAAAAAAATGTAGATTTTGTAAGCCAGCAATGAGATCAATTTCAATAGCTGATTGTCTGTTTTGAACATGCCAAACGCCTTGATTTCTGAACACTAGGTGGAAGAAACCGTAGGACTTTTGCCAGTACCCTTCATCATAACGGTGCTTACCCCGCGTTATAGCCAAGTGTCGGGATTACAAACCGTTATCATCCAGTTTGTCAACAAAATCCGTGACCAACTAAGTCTAGTATTTAATTCCAATCTCACCTGTCATCCACAACAAGTACAGAACTGTGTAGCCTCTCGGAGACAATCAAGGAGATTCATGGATTGCACCTTGATTTATCATTTGGTAACTGTGGGACTCCCAAAAGCAGTGTGTAGTTGAATATATCGGAAACGACTGAGAATTACACTCTTGTTTTCCATTTTTGTGTGCTTAGCAGGTTTGTACATAGGCTCAGAAATATAACTAGGTCTCATTCGTCTTACAAATTATCTTATTTCTGATCTTCACAGGATTACGGCAAATTATTTCTATCTCAGTCTCATTGTCATGATATGTGGATAGTAGATTGCTCCAATAACAGGATTCCAGTTTTACACTGATTATATTCAGTAGTGCAGAATGAAATTTAGTTCAGTTTTGTGAGACGGAGAAAGATGTACACAAAAGGCTGAACCAAATCCTACTGGAGAAGATGTGCAGAATGCATTTCCTATGGTAAATCTCCCATTTTAATTTTAACTTGCCGTTTAAAACCAACACCACAATTGAGAGCTTTCCACAGCCGGGTTTTCAAACTTTTATTCTTAATCAACTGATTTTAACTGCGTCTGAAACATACTTCTTTTTATTTCGAAGTTTAAGTGTCTTCATGCGCATACGAGACCCTAATCAAAGGCACGCCCCGAATTTAGTGCCACTGCTTCTAGAAAAATGAACCAGCCATCGAATTCTGACAAACACACCGCGCACGCCTCATCCGGGGAGAAAAACCTAATTCATCTAAGAAGAAGGATCAGTAGCTGGGGTAACAGAAAAATCGGCCGCTTAAGCGGCCCTCCAAAGATATAAAATACGAGTGCTATTGAAATTTCGACCGAGAAATTCGTATCTTCTCGAATTAAATTATAGTAATGAGCAGGGAAATATGAATCACTGCATCAAAGCAAAACAGAAAGTAATACAGTATTTGGGACACGATTACATTTAACAATTGCAAAATAAATGCATGCGCAATTTCCGGAAGAGTGAGGCCACATATGGGTGACTTTTTTAAAAGTCACACCTAAAGTAATCTATTTGTAAACTTAAGTCACTCCATGGCTCTATAAACTTCATCCATGATGGCAAAAGTAAGGTAAATGCACGGTCGAGTCACATTATTGTGACCACCAGCTAATATCCAGTGTAACCGCCGTGGGCAGAGCCGATAGCAGATAAGCGGGCTGGGAATGACTCAATAAGGTGCTGCAAGTAGTTCACAGGTATGTGAAGCCATGCTGGCTGCAGTGCATCTGACAGCTGCTGGAGGGTGCGTGGTGGAGGAACCATAAAGCGAACAACACGATCGAGGTGGTCACACAGATGCTCAATTGGGTTTACGTCTGTGAAATTAGGGGGCCAGGGAAGTTCTTCGAAATCTTCATCGTGCTCTTCCAACTATTCTCGGGCATTTCAGGCTGTGTGAAACGTCGCATTGTCGTTCTGGAAGATCCCATCCGCCCCAGAAAAGACAATCTGCATGTAAGTAGTCTGTAAGGATGGATTCATAACGAATTCGGTCCATTGTGCCTTCCGCAGGTATGAGTGGACCCAGAGAATGCCACGAACACATTGCCCAGACCAAAACGCTGCCCCCACCAGCTTGTGTTCTTCCAGCAGTGGTTGAAGTGTGTTTGATCTCCGATGTTTCTTGCCTTATACGCCAACGTTTATCCGTTCGATGAAAAAGAAAACGTGACACATTTTCAATCAGCGGAGGTCTGATTCCGATACTACCGTGCAAATGTAAGCCTTTTCTGCCGATGCATCTTCGTTAGCACAGACGCAGTGACCATCCGTCTACATCAGAGAGCCATACTCAGCAGAATTCGCTGAACTGTCGTTTTTGACACATTTTCGGTAGACCCATGGCTCATACGACCAGTGAATTGCCCTACTGTATCGTGTCTATTTGCCCCCACGTGCCTACGATGCCGACGTTAACCTCTCGTATGAATGGCACGCGGTGCTCAGCAGTTTCTACGTCGCTTATTCGCAATGGTGCCATTTCTCCAATTACGATACACTTTAACCACAGTAGCACGCGAACAGTTCCCAAACTGCGCTGTTACAGAAATACTGCCACCCCTGGCCCGAAAGCCGATAATCATCCCTTTTTGCAAGTCTGATAAATCGCTCCTTTTGTCCATGACAGCATCCGCTGAAGAAACAATTTTTCAAGTTTTAGAAAAAGATACGTATGGGATAACGTAATTTACCTTTACGCTCACAAGCGGAAAATCTATACGTAACTTGAAAAAGTTACTATACCTACAATACTCTTCGACATAAATCGAATCGAAAGGTAAACTAATTTTTTTCAATTGGATGATTAGAAGCAAAAAACTGGAATACAATGTATTTTGAATTCGATATCATCTGCATTTACGCCCTCTAGCGGAGAAACTGTACATCGTAAAAAAAAAAAGAAAAAAGAAAAAGAAATGAAGAATCATTATTCGCATATTTTAAGCTTCTTAATGCAAAAATAATTTTTCAAATCGGACTAATAGTTACTGAGATATGGTGCCTACAGGCGGACGGACGGACAAACCGATAACATAACCACGGTTTCTTTTGCAAAAGACGTGCTAAAAATTAAGTAAAATGCCGTAATATGATCATAACAAGTACACCTCTGTGCAAATTATTTCAAGAAATAACAGATCCCTCATATGCTCAACCAGTATCAAAATATTATGTATTGCTCTCAGATGAAATCAAAACGATATTTTAGTTTCGTGCGCTTCTTTTATCAACTGGGAAAAAATTATTAAAAGAGAAAATGTCGTCCTGTTGTGCACTTTATCAGATTGTGTCTGGAAGTGAAGCGGAAATGCTTGTTTTAGCGCAGCATTTAACTGATGCGTCAATAAATGAACTTTTCGCTTTCGTTACGCTCTAATTATCATGACAGATTTTTCCTTCATTTCGTTCGAGAAATAATTCTTTTCTTCACCCCATCTTACTCTATTTACAATAATGGAATTCCATCCCTCGCAAAGGCTTCTCATGTCTTCGATAAGGATCTCCTGTTCAGACGAACTGGGATTTGAGACGTTTTCAGGTAAATAAGTTCCGAATTATAATGCCTGTGATTGGGCTGCGATATAAAAACCGAGAGAAACAACATAAACATCCATTATTTTCTATGGAATTTCGTAGACATTTTTGCAAATAAGAATAAGAGGAAAACAGCATTGTAATGTATTTACTCAGAAGGATAAAGAAATTGTCAGTCTTTAGAGAATGAATAATTTCAGAATTTCTGATGCAGGGAAACCTATTTGTTCTTTGTCTTTTTGTATAAAAAATATTCAAACTCTGAATAGTCAACTCGTGCTATCAACGACAAATCATATTTCCACATCAGGAATGTCCTTAACAATAAAATCACTGAACATGGAGCTGAGAATATTTCTCCACACATATCTCTGCAGAATGGCAGCGATTTCTCATGCATTCCAAACGACAATGCATCGGAATGATCCCACTATTTGTAACTAATGGCCATATTTAGTGGCCGCCGTTATAATCCACGATCAGCCTAAACTATGCCCAACGGTACAGTCACGATTATTTCAAGCTCATTATCTCAATCAATCACTTATATCAATGTGCTAAAGGTCGCACCTGTGTTAAATGTCTTCGCTTAAGGAAAGCTTAGAAAGATACAGGAATCTTATGCAATAAATGATTTTTAGTATTTGATTGAGGTTTTACGAGCTGGTCCTTAGAAAGTGGAAATGCCGTAAACAATTCTAAGTTGCACAAGTTCTGTTCGAAAAATATCCGACTGCGTTATTTTCCCTGCTAAACTAAGAAGACAGCGACGAGACTCAGCGGCACGTGACCGTGAGCTTTAATGCGCATGCGTGAATTTTTGATTCGCTATAAGTTAAGTAATGTTTTAAGTATCATCATTTTTAGGGATCGCCGCCAATCGGTGCTGCGTCCCGTTCCTCTTGATCTCCTGTGTATCTTCAAATCTCCTCCCCTTAAAAAATATTTTCAACTTCGGAAGCAGGCAAAAGTCGCAAGACGTCATGCTTTGAAAGTATGGGTCTTGCCTGACTTGTGGGATTTCGTGTCTGGCCAAATAGGTATGGATCAAGTGAGGCGAATGGGTGACGAACGGTGAAGTCACATTGCTGTCATAGCGAAAGTACCACTACGGAGAACTCCCTGGTGGGACTCCGTGTTTACAGTTTGTTTACCACACACACTTTCTCGACCATTGCAAGATTCCTGCTCGTGGAGGGCCGTCCTAAACGGTCCTCACTCAAAAAATATGTTAGTATATTTTAAAGTACTGATTCCACACCTTGATTAGTATTGCAGCGTTATTACCAAGAGCCAATCATTTTATCATCTTAAATGTTTCGGTTGATGTGTGGCTCCAGTTTCTGCCACGTTTTGAAGCAGATTCTCAGCTAAATTCTATCAGCCATTGCGACACAAGGCAAGATTTCGACATCCAGAGAGTTCACAATGTCAAACCTTTAACTGCAAGACACCAAATGAGCCATCAAAAACAGGTGCAAGAATTAGTGCACATGCGCCAGTTCTTGCACCAAGGTACTTCAAACATGGCATATCTATAACGAAGTAAATTTCTCCGTCATTTTTGGTCTACGCCGGGATTCGAACCCGAGTACACTTATTCCGGAACAAGTCGCTCTACCAACTGAGCTACGCAGACATTTGTTCTGATTGCTATGTGCCTTTATGTCGTGTGCTTCCTGCTGGCAGGTACGTCACATCTCCCCCGAAAGAGGGCCGGGGGCATGGCCCACGGGTCAGCCGTGACCATGAATCGTTGCAGGCAGCCATCCACTGTAGAACGTGCAGTTGAGAACTCCCAGTCAATCTGGTGTGTGGAATGCAACGTCACACACATTTTTTTTTCGAAGCACTGGAGAAGGGATTCTCTGATTTTTCCTATCTCGCGGTGTGGAAATAACATCACACCAATGCGAGATTTTGAACGGTCGGGTCATCCGGGTAGTTCGGGCGCCATTATAACGAAGTAAATTTCTCCGTCATTTTTGGTCTACGCCGGGATTCGAACCCGAGTACGCTTATTCCGGAACAAGTCGCTCTACCAACTGAGCTACGCAGACATTTGTTCTGATTGCTATGTGCCTTTATGCCGTGTGCGTCCTGCTGGCAGGTACGTCACATATCTTAAAATTAGAAGTTGCGCATCTTTATGAAATTATTAGATAAAAGTTCTATTATTTCCGAAATAATGAAAAGACATAAAATCTCGTTTTGACAAACACAGGTCATATCTGCAAGGCGATTGCAGAATAGTTGAGACGTTTTCCACGTTGAATTAATACTGCTGAGTACCTTGATTACGAGATATCCCTCAGCAACAGAAAATAAAATCCGTAGTTGAGCATGAAAACCGTGCTACCTGTGTTAGAGATTGCCGTGTTCCTACATACATACATACATATACTATATGTTCAAAAGCATCTGGACAACGTTTCTGTAGTGGATTTACCAACATACTCACAGTCATGAATGCCCATACATGAAAAGGGCTCATCTAATAATAGATGAGCCCTTTTCATTAGTAATAGAGTGGGTCATCCGGCTGAAATCAGTGATTTCCAACGTGGTTAGGTCATAGGATGACATCTTAGCGAAAAGACAGTTCGGTAAACTTCTGCCATGATGCAATCGTCCCGAAAAACTGTAAGGGATGTTATCGTGAAGTGGAAACGCCTAAAAGCAGGAACAGCGCGATCGCGTCCTGGTAACTGAGGACAGTTTACCAGGAAGCAATTGCGAACCTATAGCATGCCCTACATGTCATCAATCACCACCAACTGTCAAAATTCAGCACCATAATGGTTCTCCTACAGTTGAAGTGCAAACGTTTTCATAGCCGAGAAGCTTCACGCAAGTCTAATATCAGCAAGATCAACGCCAAGCGTCGTTGGTGTTGGTGATATCAGGCTTGGACTGGTGTAAAGCTTGAGGCCAGTAAACTCGGTAGAAGTGAAAACGATTGATAATCATGGTTCAACATCTGGTGGACGAGTCTGAATATAGAGATTTCCAGTCGAACGGGACCTTCCGGACTGTGTTGTACCAACTGTGAAGTTTGGTTGAGAAGATATCACCCACGGCAGCTTTTTTTCCATCATTTCATTTGAGTTCCATAGTTTCAACACCTGGTAGTCTTAACCCTGAGGCTTACAAAATATATTCTCGACAAATCTGTGTGCCGGACATTGTGGCAAAAGTGGAGATTTCCAGTCGAACGGAACCTTTCGGACCGTGTTGTACCAACTGTGAAGTTTGGTGGAGAAGATATCACACTCTGCAGCTATCTTCCATCATACCGTTTAGGCTCCATAGTTTAAATACCTGGTAATCTTAACGCTGAAGCTTATAATAATATTCTCGATAATTCTGTGAGCCGGATATTGTGGCAACAGTTGAGCAAATATCATTTTCTTTTTTTCTTTTTTATTTTGATTGGAGGTTTAACGACCATCGTAAGCGACTCAATGGGCTATAAGCAGTCACCCGTCCCTAATTTAGGGCCACTGGTTCCAGGGAAAGGAGAAGACCAGGGTCGTAAGACTCACACAACGAGTGGCGTAGCGTGCTCATTTAGTTTGGGTGTGCGCTGTTATAGGGAAAAACACGCAAACATTTTATTTTGTATCCCCAGTTGCAAAATTCGCGCATTGATTTTGAACATACGAAAAACATTTCTTTTATTTAGCTGTCGTCTAATAACTTACGGTAAGGATTTTTACGTACATTCTATCGTAAGAAAAATCTGAATTTCCTGTGCACATACTAGAGTGATGAGATAATTTTCGATGTCATTTCCCTTATATATAAGTTTTAACCACAGCACAAAGCTTACTTTCTTTAGTTTTACACAATCTGCGATATCTCAGGCAAAAAATGGGGCACTTAATACATCGTCAACCTAAACGGATGTCAAAATTCAATTGTATCTGTGCTCATAAACACACCGATTCATACAGCGACGAAAATATACAAAACTCGTAGCAGAACGTTGAAGTGTGTGTACGACCCCAAACTCTTCCAAACGCAAATTAGTATGACTTGTGGTGCTTTTTTAAGCGCGCACACCCTGAAAATTTAAACCTCTGCTTTGGGTCCACGAGGAAATAAAAGCATGACCTGTAGCGCCATGTGGGGAGCCTTGAATTACAGTTGCTTGAACGACTTAGGGTGTCCGCTGTTAAAATTTGCACTCCTGTAGCTGTAAATATTATTTACCACGTTTTGTTTACTGCACGAAGCAACGAACCTTCGCCTCTTCACGAAAATATTGCACAAAGGAATTACGTTTGCTGATAAACTTCAGCGAGTCTTACTGGAAATACACATCGTCAACCTGAACGGCTCTTCACGAAAAAGGAAAATAAAAACTCACATAAAAAGGAAAAAAAAAACTCAATGTAACTGCGACTGGCTGCTCCGTTAGACTCAAACTGTGCTGATTTTGGGTAGTACACCTTGAGAGTTCCACTGGTAGGAATGAGACCACAGAGAAATAAGAACGTGACCTGCAGCGCTTGTACCACAGCTGCTTAAAGGTCGTCGGATGTGCGCACGCGATACAGCACACCCCAGGATTCTAGCGCAAATGTGATATGCTTATTGAACAAACCTTTTCTTATTAATGAAAACATTATGTGGGGAAATTAATTTTAAACAGCACTAGAAGCCTTAGAACGAACTCTGGCGAGTTTTATTAGAAACAAGTCCGAAAAATAATATCGATAACATAGGTTAAATTTCAATTCTGTGTCGGTGTCCGTCGCACACCTAACACATCACAAATATTCGCCCCTGATCACAACATCCATGCCTCACCGGGATTCGTACCCGGGCCCCATTCGGACGATTGATCATTAGCCATCGCTTAGATCACTGCGCCACCATCGTTTATATCACTGCGGCTCATTTTCTTTACCAAAAATGAAATGCTCCAATACACAAAGAGAAGTCCATGCAGGAATCATTTGATGAGATTGGTGTGGAAGCACTTTACTGGCCTTCACAGAGCCCATATTACAACCTCATGGAACACCTTTACGAAAAATTCGCACGACGACTGCTAAATATTCTGAACAGGTCGACATGGACGGTGACCGGACTTACTAAAGCTGCTGTGGCAAAACGGAAAGCAATTCCAGCAGCAAAATACCAAACCCCAGCGGAAAACCTCACAAGGAGAGTAGAGGCGGTGATAGCAGCAAATAATGGACCAACTCAATATTAATTCCTTTCCAATTATACAGAGTTGGGCATAGGGAAGTGAACATATGCTTTTTATCAGATGGTGCAGATATAGATAATACATTTTTAGTAGACATATAAACAGATCACATACATACAACCTACATGAACAGCTCACCAACCATGTTCACAAATGCTTCTATAGGGTCTTTAATAAGCAAGAACTATTTGTTTACATGCAAATGATTGCTTTGGCACCCGAAAAATCCGTATAGGCACAAAATGTACGTTTTAAAGACGTTTCATAAACATTATGCAGGATAGAGGTGTCGAAATTGATGAAACTCTGACATTATTGAATTATTTTATTGCTGTTTAGAAGAACAGCATACTAGAGATTCAAAAAATTTTATATTTGGAGTGTTGTTTAAAAAAATGGTAAAATTCACGAAAAACCTTTTTTCCCGAATATGAAAAATACCTTAACTTGCCGTGTTTTAAAAAGTGTGAGGGTTTTTTTGTATGAATTACACTGAAGAGCAATTGAATTAGAGATAACTGTCTAGTAACGTGTACAACCACCTTTGGCCCTGATGACGGCGGCGATTCGTCTATGAATGGACTCGACAAGACACCGGAAACGTTGGGAAGCCATTCGTATCCACGACCCCTGAACAAGCTCCCACAGTTCACGAAGATTTGATGAAGGGGGCTCAGAGCCTCGAACATCTCTCTCGATAGCATCCCAGATATGCTCAATGAAATTGAGGTCAGGTGACCTAGCGGGCCAAGGAAGCGAGGTCACATCGGTGGAGTGTTCATCCAACCATTTGGGTACAATTCGGGAGCGATGGCACGGTGCATTGTCTTGTTGCAGGATGAGGACGATGGTTTCTGTACCCCATAGCGAGGAAATGGTTCTGGATGGTGTGGCTGCTTACACGTTTTTGTGCACCAGCGTTAAATTACAGAGTGATTTCTTGCACTGTGGCCCGTTTATCTGCTGTTACAATGCGAGCTAGCCGATGATGACCCAGCTCATCCACACGCTGTTATCGGCAGTTGGTCCTTGCAGGGATGGTTTTACCGGATTCAATGTACTCACGGTGCACCCGTGACACAGTGGTTCCTGGAAATCCCAGTGCCTGCACGACTTCCGAGATGGAGTGACCCATTCGTCGGCTTGACAATTTTCCCACGATCGAATTCGCTTAGATCCTTCGTCTTACCCATACTGCGTCCGACTCTTACTGATTCCAGTCGCATCACTCCTTATATTGTCGGAACGCTGCATACGTCATGTCGCTTCAGTTTACAGGGCCGCCCACAGCGCCACATTTGCATAATGCCAGCTGTCTCTAATTCAATTGCTCTTCAGTGTATAACTCAAGTAGTAGCTACTTCCACTGAATGAACCACGAACAGTAAAAGCTGCTGACGTTTTATATTTATCTACTAAGAAATGAGAAATAGAGCTAGTGCGTAGAACACATTATTTTCAAGGAATCTTATGTGTGTTTTTGCAACGAAATATTGTTCTTAATAAATATAATATAAAATTTTGCGTGACTGTTTCTAGATGCGCACAGTAATTCATTGCATGTTCTTCAGGTCGGCTTGGGTAATATACTCCTATCATTTACATGAATAGCCTCCCTTTACTTATGAGAAAAACCTTAGTATAATTAAAATCTCGCAATAGAAAATATGTGCTATATCTCGGCTGTTTTAATAAATGTTTTTTGGGACTACAACGGAACTGACATTTTATTATCCCCAAAAGTTCTTAGCTTTTTGCTTTCCAATTTCTGCCATGCGTTCGAAACATTTTCCTCAACCAACAAAGCTAAATTAGATTTTGAACGTGGTGTTTTCCGAATAACATAGAGAAAAATACAGTAAATTATTTAGAAAGTGCACATTTAACAACGTAAAGTCAGATTTCGAACATGGGTTATTTTAGCAGCGGACTAGAAAATGCAACAAATTGTTTAAAGAAATGCATACGTATGAAAGCGGTATATCGGTTCTTAAGCTACTCGTAAGATTTTCCAGATGTTATTTAAAGTCTCAAAAGAAGAGAGTTAACAAAAATCGGATTTGGTGAAATCGTGTCAGTAATTTAATTTACACTCCACTCAAACGCTGAATAATGCATGCACTGGAGTTATTTACTACCTGTAGAGTGCGGAAAGAATTTCTTTGGTATATCTCAATAATTTACGATGTCCGTAAACGTTAGAGACTCTTAAGAAACACATTTCTTAAACGGTTAATCCAAAAATGGAAAACATTAAATATTTTGTAATGCAAACGCCTAATGAAATTTGTAAGAAATATACTGTATAAAAATCAAGTAAAATTTAGTGTCCAAACAAAGCCTTAGTTTAAATGGGAAAAAATATATATGTATACATACGATGTTCTGAAACGTACTTAGTCCTATTTGCAAAATGAACAAACATTGGCTTTCTTACAATCCCTAAGAGGTTTTGAGTTAGCATCTCAAAACTCGCAAAAATGTTTGACATGGAGGTCTGCACGGGCCGTAATTTGGAAAGACCTGCTCAGCCAGAGCCAGAAACTGTAGAAGGGCGGCCCGCTTGGGATTTTCATCAAGTGAAACACTTGATGAAAATCTCAAATGTTTACTTTTCAGTAATGGTAGGAGGTTAAGACTGGATTGATGTATAGTTTTTGTAGGGGGTGTTGTCCCACTGTCTCGAGAAACTACTTTTCTGGGTGTTGTGTTTCAGCCCAACCTGAAATGGAACTCGCAGATAAACGTTCTATGCCGAAAATGTTAGTGTCATTCGGATGGTTTCTTCTAATTTGCCAAAAGGCACGCTTGTTATGTTATACTATTCATTTGTTTTCTTACGTTTATTATTGCCTTTTAATTTGGGGTTCCACATCACAACCAAATATTAGTCGAATTCAGAGGTTACAGAATAGATATATTCGTCTTCTTAGGGATCATGCTCATGTGTAGAGGATTTTAGGAAGGGAGTGTCTGACCCCAGGTCTTAAACAACCCTTAGAAATAGGAAACTAGGAGATTTTGGCTAGAGTGCCCGATAGGAAAGTGACACGGAAGAAAAGTAGAAAGGGGGAGGAAGACGCCCTTATTTATTACCGGGAGGCCAGTACCCGGGGTCCGACGGCTTAACGTGCCCATCCGACGCACGACGGGTATTCAGTGGATCGAGCGTTCGTACCTGCCAGCAATCGAACCTGAGGCCCTTCCCATGGCAGTCACGAACGTTGCCCACTCGGCCACCCGCGTCCCATAACTCTTCTTAGGGATTCTCCGACTGACTCTGTAAATAGTATTATCATAAAATACAATATACTGCATAAAAAAGAGCTTAACCAATTCAAATTAATAACATTCATGTTTGACAGAATACAAAGAAATGTTTGCAGGGGTTTATTGACATTGCAGTTGCCATTGCATGATTATAACACACGCTTTGCAAAATATTATTGACCAAATTTTGCTAGAACTAATCTAACACTAAGTAATGTGGGCTCTGGCGGCCCAAAACGAGTATGGAACGGTTTACCTGAAAAATTGAAGCAAATTAATTAATTTTCGTTATTTTAAAAAGATACTGAAACATTTATTTCTGGCTAGGTCACAAACTGTTTAGTGTTGTTTTGATTCGACATGGTTAATTTGTAATTCAGTTAATTGTGCATATATATGCAAATATAATTATGTATTTTTTCTCTCATTTTCCAGACGGCGTGGGCTTTGTCCGGCCCCTTATGGTATTTTCCCATTGCTGCATGGGTGGATGCTTGTATAAAGTTGTATATACAGTATTTGCAAATTTTGTTTTTGGTTCACCCGAAAAAATTGTACATCGTATATATCCTCAATTTATTGGAAATAACGTAATTCTTCCTTTAGAGCAGAGGTCTTGCCTTCAACCCGGGGTCTCTTTAACAGCCCACGTGACGCTGTCCACTAAAGGAAATTCCAAAAAAAAAGATACATTTTTGAAATGGGGAAACGAATATCCAGATATGGGTACATGAACTTTGAATTGACAAATCTGTTATGAGCTACGCTGCGATAAATTATATAATATAAATTTTTATTAGAGTACTAAAGAATGTAGTATATCGTCTACCTACTCCGGAATTTTTGTAACCTAGATATCATGTTGACTGCATCGTTTCTTTTCCGAAATCTAAGTTTTAGGATTCAGAACTTCTCTGAAATAATTGATGTTTCTAATAAGCTCATGCACTTTTGGTTTCCATGCGACTAGCGAGTCCAAGCCCGTTTTGTCAGTTTTGTCATATTGTCAGTAATTCAGAAGAGTTTGAACCCCCCCCCTTGCTATAGAGAAATAAATGTGTTCTACTGAACAAAAATATCTTAGCAATAAAAAGAATGTCACGACAAAAATGTAACATTTTTCGTAAGAATTCCTCCCACCATTTAGATTTAGCACTCACTACATACTTTTGTTACAAATGTAAATGTTTTCCTCTTCTACATTTAAATACAAACAAGGTAGCCTGAGATCTCCAAATATGTAAACAAATACTTCGAACTTTATAATCTCAGCTCTAGCAGCGAATTGCGCCAGAAGTTGATTTTGGTTTCGAGAACCTGATAACATTTCATGCGAACATTTCTCGGAAAAGAAACAAAAACGCCATGTATTTTAGTCGATTTTTTGCCAACGAAGTGGGATCGGAATTTTTTAAAACTTGAAAATATAAACGGTCCCGTTTCAACCTCTCATCTTACCGCCCGGCTTGTCGGTTTAATCAGTAAATAATCAATGAATCAGGCGAGAGATTCGTTTCACTCAGTGAACTTCGCCAACTGATTATTAAAAAAGTCAGTGTTCGTTTTGTGAGACGGAAATATTTTTTATACAGGAGCAAAATGCTAAACCTTCGAAGTACGAGCCCGTCCCGCCCCAAGCTCGGTACTTTTTACTTAACCGATAAAATATTTCCCAGGGCGGGGCAGTAATGTGTAGACCTCTACTTTGATAGATCTAAATAAATGACGCTAATCTCGCAAAATATAAGCACTACTTACTATACGAACTACAGAAATGCTTATAACAGAGGTCAAAAAATTGGCGTACACATAACAGGAAGTAACATAAGAACATTATTTTAAGCTTTGCCCAATTAGGTATTAATTGTCTGAAGCTATCAGAAGATGTTGGAATTTGTACTACACGTGATTTTAGTTTGCGTTCATCAAATTATTCATACTTATCTTCTGCAAATTCTCATGAACTCAGACATGTTGAATATTGCAGGGTCTCTTCAGAGTTGCCATGGTAATGCATCCTGTGTGTGGGCTATACATAGATGAATCATATACTATCAAGATATTCAAGAGGAACGCTCGCATGCGGTTTAACTCAAAATGTACCTATCGTACGTTGAGTTCCGCAGTGGGAATTGTAGTTAGAGAGATATGGAATATAGCTGAATTGTCGTTACACTTTACATTTACGTCAGAAACTTGCCAAACGTTAATCCGGAAGGTGTATCCTTCCTTAAATCTTTCATGTTCAATTTTACCAGAGTGTGAAAACCTCCCGTTCCTCCTTTGAACGGTAGTGATATCCGTTTGGTTCCTGCTTTTAGACCTACTGGGCATTGTCCCATTCTACGCGATTGGTCCACGGTTGACTAAGAAGTGTTTGACATCGGAGTGGCTCATGCTTCTATAGAATAAAGCATTGTAGAGGAGCTGAAACGCTCAGGTCGGCACAACTGCGTCACCGAGTCTCTGCCACCCATCACTTACTCTCCTCGTCCTAATGAGCGATCTTCACCTGTCGTTCCCTCGCTATAGAAATTCTCCTCAGTTGTGTTCCTATATAATTCTCCAATGACAAGCCGTCCGTGATTTCGTGATTCTCAATTTAACGGTGTGAACAGGTTTGTACAGTTTCCATAACATGACAAATGTATCCCTGTTTCACCGTTGTGATTAGCATAAGCCGTGTTCTAAGTTACCTTAAGCGTAAGGAATTACTCTTACACAATATCCCTAAATTGGAGTATGGGCTACAATGTCAACTTCTATACGTTTTTAGAACATGAGGTATATCATGGCGGCGTTCTTTCCACTCGTAAATGCTAAAGAAATGAGTCGCCTCTAATTTTTATCCCTGGAAGTCAACTGTTTTCATGTGGCTTTACATAGTTCTGCACACCCCTCAACAAACAAATTATTTTCAGAATACTGGAAAATGTGCCTTTAGTATCAGTATATTTCAATTAACATATTTATATAGAGAATTCGTCATTAAAAAATTAGTGCTGAGGCGACAGGGGCATGAAAGGTATGGGCACGTATATTTCGATAACCGAAAAAAATGTAAACGAATGGTTGTATTGAGAACTACAAATACAGGAATATAGGAAAATTTCGAAAGAAACGATTTACTTACGAGAGGTATAACATTGAAAGATTCCAACAGAAAAGTAATTTAGAAGCAATGTGACAACTGTATTAAAAATGTTAACTGAAAATCCCATTAATCCTAGTAACACTTGGTGTTCCGTTTGTTTTTATTTTTTCATCTGAATGCTTGTTAAAAACTCCAGCCTAATTAAATGAAAGCAGTCGTATAAAATGTGCAACAGAATTGTTACTCCGCAATGAAATTAGCTGTCCCAGGTTTCATGATCAGCATTATTATATATAATTTATGATTACAAAACTTGCGACGTTGAGATAGAGTAAAATAGCAACGTTTAGTCGCAATTAATTGTCTATTTACATCTACTAGAGCTTCGCAGAGCGTTTGGCTCGGCTTCATCAAGATAAACAGAGCGTAAACATTCAAATCATTGTGAAATCATCAGAGTTTTGACGGTCACGGATTTTGATGAGTCGCTCTTGAAAGAAATGGCATTGTTAAACACATTTTCAAGTAATCAGGTATCCCTCGCATTTCCGCATTTTCGACTACGTGTTTCATATTCTCTATACAATACAAGCTTACGATAAAAATAAATTAAAGGTGATTTATTACCATCAACTACAGTTTCTAATCAGTGATTTTCCATAAAATTATTTCAATGAATGACTAATTTGTGGCTAACTTAAAGTCCCATGGAAAATGTTTTTTGCTATCGTCGTCCTGCGCACTGTGCGACCGTAACACCGCAAGTTAGCTTTACTTCCCTAGCGAAAAACTGTGTATTACTGGAAAAATAAACGGTGTTCAAAATAGTCTTCATTCTAAACGGTGTCGAATAGAAGAAATCATTTTTCAATTCGATGTTTACATTACATGGAATGAAATGTAATTTGAATTCAAAAGTGCCTGCATTTACGCTCTTTAGGGACGAAGATATTCATCGTAATATAAATAGGAAAGCAAGAATAATCGTTCTCACATTTCAAGCTTCCGAATGCCTAAAAGTTTTTAAAATGGGATTAACAGTTGCAGAGCAATGGTGTAAAAAGGACGGACAAGGGGATACCGTAAGCACGCTCTTCTTTTGTTTTTACAAATGACTCTTTAAAATACTGCTGGCGCAGTGGTTTAAGCGATGGCTTCTGATCATTCGTACGGAATGGGTCCGGGTTCAAATCCCGGTGAGGCATGGATATTGTGTTTGTCTTACAGCACTGGCTCTCTCCCTTTCCTGGAACTATAGTCTCCCTAAATTAAGGATGGGCGACTGCTTATAGCCCATTGAGTTGCTCACGGTGGTCGTTAGACCTTCAATCAAAAAAAAAAACCAAGCAATATCTTAAATAACATTCTTTCACAATGAAATTAATTCAGACAGCAAACCGCAAACTGGATCAAATGTAATATGAAAGGAAACTACCATTCGCAAGAGGTTAGAGGTTAGATTTCTCAGACTGATCTGCGTTTGAAAAATGTATCACAATTATTTTTTTATCGGAAGTTTAGCGACCACCGTGAGCAACTCGGAGGGCTATAAGCAGTCGCCCGTCCCTAATTTGGGATCCGAACACGGACCCATCTCGGACGAAAGTTCAGAAGCCATCGCTGAGACCACTGGGAGGGGGGTCACAATTTCCTCAAAATCCACACGCATTCGTCATGGAACAGAGCGTATATATATACTAAATCACAATAGAGAGTGAGTCATAAAGAGTAAGACAAGACGATGAGGGCATTCACAACATCAAACGTTACAAACGGAATATCTCCAATATTTTTCACAATTGCAACATACGTACATGGTTAAAATGGGTTGCAATAGCAGTTGTTGACTGACAGAGAAAAAATCATTTATATTAAATATTAATAAGATGCTTCGGAGAATTCTTAATCTAGCGAAAATAAAACAAAACTTCTAAATAAAAGTCTTCCCCATAACTGTGATCAAAACAGATGCCAAGGCTATATGGTGATAATTTAAATGCCCCGATTGGGTTTTTGAAATTGGGAGAACACAATCAAGTTTCCTAACTGTTAAAAATATTGTTTTTTTTTAATAGAAAAATAGAATGAGTAGCGTAAATCAATTGCTATTTCTGTTGTGAATGACTTCAGAACATGAAGATATGCGATGTGATCCAAAGCTTCTTTTGAGGTTCAAGGGCCAGTAAAATTCTACAATTGTGACAATAATGGAGCACAACTAAAAGCACATTTAAGGATGCATCTAGAATTAAATGTGGCTGTAATTAACTTATTTCATTCAGGAGAAAGTTACCAACATGTAGATCAATTTTCAACTTTTGACAGATGCAAATGGAATCATCTGAGAATATATGAGTAAAAGAGTTAAAACGAGAAAATGCGATTTGGCAAACAGACGAAAGCGAATTACCGCCGTTTGGACATGATGTGACCTTTTCCCGTTGTCTTCGTGAAAGCGATTTTGATTTCATCACTTAGATGTATGCATTGCTTTGGACACACAATACAGGCTGATGTCAATTTAGACGTTGAAATAAATTGGGAAATGCGCTGTTTTGGAAATAAAATTGCAGAGGTAGAGCATAAAGTTACAAGATACGTTTTATTGAAGTCTTAACGACCAGCGTGAGCAACTTGATGGGTTAAAAGCATTCGCCTGCCCCTAATTTAGGGCCACTGCCTTCAGGGAAGGGAGAGAGCCAGTACCGTAAAACAAACACAACATTCATGCCTCACCTGGATTCGAAATCAGACCTATCAAGGACGAATGATCAGAAGCCAATGCTCAGACTACTGCATCACCGAAGTGGCTTAAGTTTTGTTTCCTGGTTTATTAGAAATGCTTCGAAATCAAATAAAAGCATTCGTTTCAAAAGACAATACATGGGCAATTTCTTGAACACAAAGTGAATAGGTCAGTGAACGGATACAGCTTTAAAACTATGATATTGGTATTCATATCGTTTATTACCTGAAATTACCAGCGCTTTAACTCAAGCGCAGATTTATCAGATATTAATCAAATTCTGAAAAATTGTGGACCATATGTATGTAACTGGAACCAATCCATCAAAACTTTACAGAGACAGAGAGTAACCTGTTTCCGAATCTACGAATACATTGTTTTAAAATCCTACATGATATTTGTTTTTCAAAACTAAATGATGATAAATTATATGAGATACGTCGCGTTGTTCGACATACTTAAATTTGCCAAGGAGGCCAAACAAAGGTGTGAAGTAATTATTAATTTCATTATTCCCATTCGGAATTTTATAAAAATGAATAGGTTAAATAATACAGTAATTCGAATCGATGTTGTACTGTAGAAGATGAAAAGACAAAACTATTGGCACTACATATAAAAAAATTAACATGTCTTTGTTATTTGGTATTGCGTGAATTCTATCTTCACTAGACCAATTTGAGAAAACAGTCATTATATTTGGTTTTGGTTCCCCAACAGAATGTAAAAGTAAGTTATTAGTCCTTTGTAATTTAGGGCTGCCGGCTAATTAAGGGAATGGGAATACTAAAAGTAGTACTTCTAAATTAATTAATCAAAAGGAAACGACGCCATCTAAAGTACCTGAAGCGTGGTGTCTGATTAGACCTGGCGAAGGGTCGTAATGGTGTGCTGGGACGAGTGGTTCGAGTAACAACAAAACTGCTGCGCTTTGAAATGTGGAAGGGCAACGGCAATAAGTGTGTATAGAGTGCTTGACGCAGATATGTCCGGTAGTGAGCTCACGCATTGTGGTCGTAAGCGCCGAGTCGACACCCGAGATGAAAGGATTACACACTGATTCCTACAAGCCAATTAGCCACACGGGAGAGCTGAATAACAGTGCCCATACAGCACAAACCCTTACAGATAAGTATCAATAATGTTACAATCTCTCATTTTCGTTACACTTTCAGAGGTATCTTACAATTACTTTTCAGCAACATCTATTTTGGAACATAACTCTTTGTACATTACGGTTACATTAAAAATAGCATTCACCGATACTACTGTTTTATAGTTTCCACCATGGTAGTCGTATTTCCACGTGCTACTGGGGTATACTTTGGTCATACTGTCGTACTCGAGGTAGCTAGATTAGTTTTTGTTGTCGTGATTCAAAATAATCTGAAAGTAATTGTTTTGATTATTATAATTTTTAAATTCTAAAAAGCATTTTATAAAATCTAAGTACAGTGTATATGGCTGTGTTGTTGTATTAGTATACTATACCAGCATGTTTTCTTTTTTTACTTGAAGCTGAGAAATTTCATATTGGTAGGTATTTAGAGAAATGACGAATTTGATTTTCTTTCTTTTTTTCGCTGGAATATAGTATATTCATCATGAGTAATAGAAATTAGACACCCTCATTTGGGACCGATTTTTATTTCTTGTGTTATCAATATATAAACGCCGCCACTGTCCCTAATGGGCAGCGGATTGCGTTGAACTTATGAAAACGTAAACAACTCGTAATACGACTGTTGTTGCTTTTGACACCACTGTCGAGTGCAATATTATTTATTGTGATTTTACAAAGTTTCATATCACAAAGATCCTGCTACATAAAAAAGGTGACATTGAGGATCGTAGGAACTACAGACCTATCAGTGGTTTATAAAACCTTCACTAAAGTTCTTTCACACGGTTTGAAGGTAACACTGGACATGGCTCAACCGAGAGAACAAGCTGGATTCAGGAGTGGCTACAGCACAACAGATCATATCCACGTACTGAGAGAACTAATTGAAAGAGCGAGGGAATACGAACTTCCATTGTGCATGGCTTTTATCGATTATGAAAAAGCCTTTGATTCGGTGAAACCATCAGCAGTTACAATGGCTCTGAAATCCTGCGGTATTGAAGATGCATACATTAATATTATTAATAACATCTATGAAAATGCAAGTGCAAAGATTCGGCTGTTTGAAAACACAACACACATAAAAATTGGAAAGGGAGTGAAACAAGGTGACACCATATCTCTTAAGCTCTTTAATGCCACACTGGAAAGTGTCTTTCAATCACTGAACTGGGAAAACAAAGGGATAAAGATTAATGGAGATTATCTAACCCACCTTCGTTTTGCTGATGACGTAGTCATTTTTGCAACTTCTCCATCAAAGCTGCAGAGTATGATCCAGGAACTTGTTGATAAGAGTAAAGAAGTGGGATTAAAAATGAACTTTCAGAAGACAAAAGTGATGTTCAATGCTTTTACAAGAAATGAAGATTTATCGATTGATGGAGAAAAGCTGGAGATAACTGACACGTACGTTTATCTTGGACAGCAGATATCAAGTAAGGGTCACATTGATGAAGAAATTAATCTGCCTACAAAACTTGCCTGGAGAGCTTTTGGAAGAAACAGCATAATTTTCAAGAGCAATATGCCATTATGTCTTAAAAGAAAAGTGTTTGATCAATGCATCCTTCTAGTGCTTGCGTATGGTGCAGAGACGTGGACCTTAACTAAAAGAGACATACAAAGGCTGCAGACAACTCAAAGTAGCATGGAGAGGTGCATGCTTGATGTAACCAGGAGAGATAATAAAAGGAACTCGTAGATCCGAAAAATGACAAGAGTGGAAGACATCATGATCAGAGTTAAATCCCTGAAATGGTAATGGGCTGGACATACTGCCCGAAGGACAGACCATGATAGACAGCGGAAATTTTAGATTGGATTCCAAAGGACAGGAAAAGACCCAGAAGAAAACAAACATAGGAGATGGGTGGATGAAATTCGAAAGTATGCGGGAGTGACATGGAGGAGACTGGCACAAGACAGATCGTTGTGGAGGAAACTTGGAGAGACCTTCGTCCAGCAGTGGATTGATAATGGTTGACAATGATGATGATTAAAAGTATAATGTTCAACGTAGTAAATACGTAAGAGTTATATGATGATATCACAGATATCTTTCAAATACGTAACAGTAACATGAAGTTGGTATGATAAAGTTACAAAGACCTTTTACTGTAACGTACCGGTTATGTTTCAAAGTTATATAACGCTTGAGAACATTTTGACCTAACCGTAAGGTTTCTGAAAAATTACTCTTACATTGCGCAAAGTATCTGAAAAGTCTCATTGTTTCAGAGCTAAGTAATTGTAACATATACGAAATATTCTGTGCTGTGTGGGAGGATTTAAATCAGAAACAATGCTAAACAGCTTTTTCAGTGCATGATACGCCGCCCATCGTAGCTTTCCTGCATTCAGAAAGCAGAAGACCTGTCCGTACGTCTGTAGCTCTGAAACCAAAACGTCTTCAGTGGTTGACCCTAAGTGATTTGGAAAAGTTTGCGTGTTCTTAAAGATTGCTTTTTCCAGCATACCAGGCAGATGTTAGTGTGGGAATTTGGGAACAGCAGCATGCAAAAACATATTCAACATGCATAATCACAAATTTGCAAGCTGTTGAAGCAGCGCAATGGTGCTTTGCATGTTTTTTGAGAGGTCCTTCGGTTCGGATGTTCCCACGATTGAAGTCCCAAGAGTATTTAAACATTTGTTTGTGAAGCCCATTCAATTATGGTCGCTCTCGTTCCCGTAGAAATGCTTACTTCCATCAGAACAATTTTATAATGCTCACATCCTCTAGGAATGGCTCAAGGAACGTGATATCGGGCCAATTTTGGCTTAATCTTCAAGTGAATCAATGAAATCAAACATGACATCAGATACCTGGGTGAAATGCCAACCAAACTGCTTGAAAGTAAAGACTGGATCTGAGACAATGACGCAAAAAGAAAAGTTACCGGAATTTAATTGAATACAGGGCGACTTGAATCGTTGCCTTAATTACCAAAGGTGATCTAAAATATTATTAGGTAAGTGTTCCTAACAAATTGGCCGTCTCGGTGGCGCAGTTATCTAATCGATGGCCTCTGATCTTTCGGCCGAAAGGGGTCCGGGTTCGAATCCCGGTGAGGCATGGATGTTGTGTTTGTCTTACGGCATTGGCTTTCTCCATTCCCTGGAACCAGTGACCCTAAATTAGGAACGGACGGCTGCTTATAGCCCACTGAGTTGCTCACAGTGGTCGTTAAAATTTCACTCAATCAAACAAATCCTAATAAATTGGGTTCTCAGCATGCGCCCCACTTTCGACTTTATGAAATAATTACTATGTCGTACTTGGATTTTTTTACTATTTCGCATTTCCAATTTTTTCAGATTTTCAGGGAGAAATATATTTTCACATAATTTTCTCATACGCTGTTTTCACGAAAGTGCATAGATATCATACTGATAGAAAAAAGCAAAGCTGGTGCAAAACATTTAAGCAGCGTGTGTCCTAAGAGTAAGTGAGAGAGAGAGAGATCGATTAAAAGTGAAAGAGAGAGAGAGGATATACCGTAATTGGCTTCTTTACTTCATCCTGCTTCGTTCTTAATCCGTAAAACGAAAGCCCATAGTCAGTATAATATATAAACTAATATTTTCGGGTGGCAAAATGTACTGAATAAAATGTTTGATTTACGTGTTATACCTGATATTATAAACGTGGCATTAGGTAATTACCAAATTCCAGAAATACGATAACGCGAATTTTTAAGACCAGTTCTTCCAGGATCAGAATGTATTCCCTGAAATTCGTGTAACGTAGACGGGAAAAAATGAACCTCAATGTTTCACAAGAAATTAAGTCACACAGGCAATTATTTTAGTTCATTTTAATTAACATTTGTGTCAGAAGTTAAGAATACGTATTGAAAAATTTGAATTACGTTTCCTTGAAATCTGATAAATGATAAATTTGAAGGCATTTCGTTTCCAACAAGTGGCCGAGTGAGAATGGGCTCTGGATTCTGACCAATCGTACAAACTGGGTCATAGTTTGAGTTTTAAATGAAATATTGGTGGTATGTTTGCCTTAGGGCGCTGGTTCGCCCCTTTCCTTGCAACCAATAGCCCAAAATTAAAAGAGAGTGACTCCGGATAGACCCTAGAGTTAGTCACACCATGGCTCTTAAACCTGAGACGGAGAAGAAAAACCTGACCTGGTATGTTTTCCCTTGGTTTTGTATCCCCTGAACACATTTTTGATGCAGTTTACATTACTTGAATTATTCCATTTGTATGCATTTCTTTTCATATTAATAGAAATTGCGCAGTATAAGTAATAACGTTCTCGCTCACATGTACAAGCCAATTTCGTCAAGTCGCACGAAATATCTGGTCTTTCATCTTAAAACCTATGAACTGATTTTGCTTATTATTGCAATAGGCCGATATATTGATATGGAACAGCACGTCTAGTACAAATTCGATATACAATTGGAGCAGTGTCATGCCATGATCAGTAAATACTGGCTTTGTTACTACACCCAACCTCACTCGAAATATATACAGAAATAAATGCCTTCCTATGGAACGACCAAGTAAAGGACTTTTAATGAATATGGACATGTAGAACTCCAGGTGGTGGATTGTTTGCTACCGAAACATTCTACTGTTCTACGACGGTGTTCAAATTTAGGATAATAGGATAATACGTATGCTTCTTACTGGTTCTTTCCTTACGCCTACTGAACTGCTCTGTTAAAATGCTGCATAAACATTGACGTGCTTGAACTCTCCCTAAAATGAGGTTGAGGCCAGCTTGAACGACTTGAATTGTTGTCCTTATAAACATAACCAAATGATTTACATTAACACCCACTCGGTAAAGTACATAACATTTTTGGATAGAAAGCTAAATAATTATTTTTCACAAAGATTAAGTAGATATTTATTTGGAGTTTCAAGATTTAGCGTTTAGGGTGTGAAACTCTTTTCAGTTTTCAAACTATAACAACTTACTCCCCACTGTCACTCTCTCTCTCTCTCTCTTTTGCTCTATGTCTCTTTCTCTATAAACTTGGTCTAACGTAAGTTTATTTTCACTCGAAACGTAGGCAACTCAGTTTCTGTTAATATTGTGATATGAAAATAAGATAAATATTGCATTTTTCATCTAATCTTGAACCACATTTCTGAAATACCCTTATTAGAGAAATACATATGAATGGCAAGGGATTTTTAAATGGTAGTTAATAAAATTATAATATTGTAAACTGACGAAAACTCTTGCTTATGTAAGATAACAGTCGAAAATGTTCTGTAAAACACTATGAAACGCCTGATTATCAGACCTATTGATTTTGACGGAATATTCCATTCAATATAAGGTAATCTAAACTTAAAGATATCGAATTGAAATGTAAAGTTTTAATGATAAAGAAATCATGTAACGTGCAATTTCCTGTGCTATATAAATCAGTTAAGATAATTTACAATGAAAATTGTAATGTAAACTCCATTAAATTAAGATGAAAGTTTGTTCATAACAAACAATATAATGGGATATCACGAACTAACGATCTTTTTCGTTCCGTCGATTTTTTTCAAAGAGGCTAACAGGTGGCTTCCAGAGGTCTACTTTGAACATTGGTGTGTTGAATTGGATTCAGTCATACATGATGTAGGGAGTGGCATTATCTTACGTTATATAGAAGGCTCAGGTAGTCGCAGAAATTGCAAAATTTATTGAAACAATATTCCAAAATCAGCATAAAAGTGAATTCTCAACAACGTTTCCTGGCATATTTTTGGTCCTGTGAGACACTCTTTCTTTCTATTCAATATGAATCGAACATTTATTCCGTCGCTGTTTCTGAACATGGAAGAGATAAAAAGTATTAGCAGCATGGGCAAACGTTTTAATTTTTCTGCTCTGCCTGGAAGTGAAACTATCTTGGAAACATATATTTGATAATATTTCCTTACTAATATACATGTACTCAAAGAAAAATAAATCAACTTCGGGTGGCACTTACAGTAATATTCCTGAACTTAAGGTAAACATATCAGATATTTTACTTCTGCTTTGTTTAGTATGACTGTTCCACACGTTAATGGAACATATGTAATAAATATTAAGGTAAATAACATTTTTCCTCATTTTATTATTCCTTTTCTCCATTTATTACCACAAATATTCACTAGAACTGAATTGCAAATTTTCAAAACAATAAAAGCTTCATCTTAAGTCTAGAAATTATAATGTTTGATAAAATATTTCAGCAGATTTTGTTTACTAGATAAAATAATTAGCACTGAAATGTTACATATGTGTGATGATGTTACTATGCCTAAATATTGCAATTCCGTTAAACACGTGACAAAGAGAAAAAGTTTACAAATTTAATAAGGTTTTCGTTCATTTCTTTCCTTAGGATAAAGAGGGCAATTTTTTTCTGTAGTAGTTTTGCTTTTCATACGCAAAATTGGACAACTATGGAAATACATACATTCATATATTTTCTTAGTTGTACAGATGTAAGTAAAAAAGTTAAAGAAACGAAAATGCCAAAACAGCTACTGGAAAAAGAATAATACAAGCAGATTACACGCGCCGAAAGCGTTCCCTTAGAATGAAAAACAAAAATATAAGTAACTGTAGCAGTACCGTTGTACTTAAAAGTAAAATACACAATGTAAAATACACACATTAGGAAATTTCAAGTTACCTTAATAGTGAAACGATGTTTATTGTCGTTCTTCTATGTAAACTGCCAAAATGTTGCACTTATACATAAAATAGTCATCGCTTTATGTCTACATACTGATAATAGAATAGTTTACGTTTTTGTTAAAAAGAATGCAAAACATTTTCTTAAAAACCTAAGTGGAAATACACTGTTCATGTTAAAAAATAACTTATTTTGGTTTCTAGCGCGTCACTCACATCCAAAAACATCAAAGAAAGCCATGTGTTTTTGCTTTCCGATGATGATAAACCTAAATAAATGGAACATAAATATCAATAACACACAGCTGAAATTAAAAATGATTATTCTTTTGTATGAATCTACAAATTTCATAGCTCTATCAAACTTTGAAACGAACTCAAATTCACTTACGAAGTTGACCCCTGTCGAAATGCCTTTACAACATCTTACTGATAACCTAAAAACATTCATGCTGGCAGTCTATGTCACGAACGAATCATTAAACAATAGCTTGAATCAATAATAAGGAGTAAATTGCACTGCGTCTGACAAAGTGAAATATTTGAATACTTGAATCTTTTGATATCATTAAAATAGCAGTTTTATAAAAAACATTTGAAGTGTTGAATCCGCTTAGAAAAGAAATAAGTTTTGTTCTCTGGATATGTAGTAGCCTAAATAAGTTACGTTTCGCTGCTAGTTAACTACTACGCTTGTTTGCTGGATTGTTAAAAACTTCGATTTCTTTTTATTCAAATGCGTACAGGAATAATTTCCCTAATTAAGTATCGTTCACGAAAAATATTCTTCATTTCTGCTTCTTTTTTTTACAAAAATTCGGTTTCCTCAAATTATTTCATTTTTTTCTTCAAAGATATATGGAAACTAGGCGAATATTTTCTCCTATGTGAAGGCACTTTAGAGTGGAAAGCTTTAAAATGTAATCTATACCTCAGGTTTGGAGGTTCAGAAAAACAATGCGAACTTTTACCCATTTGATGAATTTTCAAACCTTGCAGCTCTCACACATGAGTTTTTATCTGTGTGCGAAATAGCGTTTTCCGTGATGTACCGTTTTAGAAAAATAATTGTATAAGAGCTTTAAAATTTCTGTAATTTCCACGTTATCACCGAATAAGAAAACATTTAGTTGGAGACGATTCTTTTCGAATGACAGACATTTAAAATAACTGAGGTTTAAAATAGATATTGATGTTTCAAAAACATCAGCGCATCATTTAAATATATTGCTACGTCTTCATAAAGTCTATTCTCGCCTCATATCAAATTTCGTTTCAAACAAAAATTATCAGTCAGGTTAAAATAGCTTTATAGCGTTTTATTCTTTGTAATTAAAAAAATGCGGTTGACAATATTTTGCTTTCACAAACTAATTGAGATTTTCATTATGGTATCTGATTTGCTCACTGCAAAACATATTTTTTTCTTTTAATAATTCGTTTGCCTAAACTCCTAAACTCATGAAAGTCACTACCGTCAATATCAAAAATAAAGTTGATGATAACCCGTTTTCTACACAGATAGGGGTGTTTTAAATGTGAATGAAATATTTAGTAAGATATAAATTCACCTGTGAGATCCATGTATACATACACGCCTTTATAGAAATTTTGGATTATCACATTGAACTGACTTTAATTTATTTTCACATGCAACTAATCGGTAGGTAGGGAGGAACTGTACAGAAAAAAAAATCCTTTGATGTAAATGACAACGTATTTCTTTCATTACAGACACCAACAGATTTGAGTAGAAACCTGGCAGTCATTTTACGAAAACTCCCGAATGTGTAATAGATGCAGTTCATTTGCGGTGATTAGTAGGAAAAGAGCACGAGGAGCAAGCAGGCTCCCACGGAGATGTGATCTAAGTTACAAGTTTGGAATCTTGGATGCTTACCTCACTTATCACATTCCAAGAGAATGTACCTTCGTAAAGATGGTGTGGGAAAAATTGCAGGCAACTCCTTTGGTCGACGGGAAGGAATTTATCCACTTCGACTGGAAGGCACATCTAAAACTCAAAAAAGCGTAAAGAGGGAGACAAGAGAGAACGATGCTGAGAAGCCGTAACACAGGGAGCAAGAAGCAACACAGAGACGACTGCCTGCCGCTCAATGCATCCACCTGATCCCGGATGTGGCGAGATTCAACGCGCGCGCGCGAACGCCCAGGCAGCGGCGTTTTGTCGGAGCCCGTAACGCGGCGCTGCAACCGAAGCCTTTGCAGCAATACTGTTTCCCTGCAGTTGATTTTCATGGATTTCGGTTACGCACTTCAATTGCGCGGTATACGTCGCCGAGAGAAAACGGACGGATTTATTTATTTGTTTCGAATTATTTCGTGAAAAACTTTTTTTTTTTTTTTTTTTTTTTTTTTAACTCACATGATTTTTTTCGCTAATTATTTTTACTCAGCACAGAAATTAAACCATAAATCAATCCCGAGAAATGTAGATTCAATACTAAATTAATTCGCTCCTAATGGAAAAGCCTCTTATTGAAGTAAAAGGTCATCGAATTTTTATATGACTTACAGACTGTTTTTATTCCGTCACAGATATTTTTGTTTTATTGATACTAAAAATTCCGTTTCGTTTTCAAAACATTTCGCATTAAAAATCACGTACACTTTCATATTTGTTATCAATACCAATGTTATTATTTTTCGCATATTATTTTTACTCAACACTGAAATTAAACCATTCGTGAAATCAATCTCACAAAATGCAGGTACAATGTTGAAATAATTTTCTTCTTAATTGGAAAACCTATTTTTGCAGCAGACTTTCAGATTTTTGAATAGTTGACAGTCTCTTCTTATTTTGTGAAAATGAAACGCATTGGAAATTCCCCTTGAGAAAGATTTGTTTTCAATAAATTTCGGATTGAAAATCCACGTAAATCCTGATAATTGATATTTATTTTTCACACGAAGCATTTTCACGGGTGTATCTAATACGGTAAAACCTCTCGAGTACGGACAGCCCTTGACCACAACATTTGTATGTTATTAGGGAGGATGACTCCCTAATAACGGACAGATGCTGTGGACACCACTTATGTTGAAGTGGCCTTTTTTTTTATATGACATGTGTAACGTGCCTGCACCGCAGGACGCACGTGAGATAAAGGCAGATAGCAGTGAGAGGACATATCCGCGTAGCTCAGTTGGGAGAGCGACTCACTCCGGAGTGAGGGGACCCGGTTTCGATGTCAAGCGCGGACAACCTTGTATAATATATTGGCGCCGGAACTTCCAGGATGTCCCGGCTATTACGTTTCTCACAACGATATGTTCTTTCCACACGGCGAGACAGGAAAAATGAGAATCCCTTGTTCAGTGCTTCGAAAAAATAAATCAGTGTGATGTTACGTTCCACACATAATATCGTCTGGGATTTTTCAAATGCACGTTCTTCAAGGGATGACTGCCTACAGCAACATATGGTCCCGGCGGACCCGTGGGCCCCGGTTCTTTTTCGAAGGGAAGGGGGAGATGTGACGTGCCTGCAATGCAGGACGCACATGAGATAAAGGCAGATAGCAGTGCGAGCGCGTGTCCGTGTAGTTCAGTTGGGAGAGCGACCTACTCCGGAGTGAGGACAGCCGGATTCGGTGTCGGCGCGGACAAAGTTGTACATTATACATGTTTAAGAAGAATACTGACCATATCCCCTCTTATGAGAGATGAGTTTATTCCATTTCCTTATATCCCTCTGATGGCTCTAACCAATACTTCATCAAAATGGTCAAGCATTCGTTTGGAATTAGAATCAATGAGAATAAAAGAGACACAAGGACGTTAAAGTAACCACTGCGCTTTCCTGAGAAGTCAGTCAAGTTCAAGTCCGTTGCTGGTGTGGGGGATAATATAAAGAAATTAGCCTACTATACCCCCTTAAATCTACAGCGATTCGAGAAACTTTACAGAATATTACCAACAGTTAGGTTGGGAACGCTTGATAGCGTCTCTCTGGAGTTGCCACAAATTTCAAAACCAGTTCATCAAATAATGTTTTTTTTCTTCCAAAATGTCACTTGCCAAACCAACGTGACCCCTTGTTTCTTTGAATGAAATTACATTAGCATCTGTTTTTCAGTATCTAGTCAAGTCACTACATCCAAATTGTTGAAGCCTGCTATTATTCACTTTGCAGTTTTCTGTCTGCCTTCTTTGAAAAAGTCATCTGGTTGATGTGCGAAAGCTTGGAAACTTATATTTCCATTTTAAGTCTATAAATCGGATTACAAATATAGGTTTACTATTTTATGTTTTACGAGTTTTGACGACTTTGTCGATAACATTCGGTGAATCGACTTCTCCATATAAACTGTGTAAGTCGCTGCTGTGACGTTTTCTCATCGCTGCATTTATCTTTTCAGGAGTATTGTTTTGTTAGACATAACGGTTAAGAAAGTTCCGTTTCGCCTGCGTTGAAATGTCACGGTCTTAAATAAGCTTCATACTTTTTTTTTTTTTTTTTTTTTACTTTTCGCGTCAACCAGCCACTTGTTTCGAGTTTGCTGATTTTGCTTCGCCGCAAATTTATTTATAAGAAATATTATGACGGGAACTACATTTTTGAAGCCACGCATTTGAAGCTTTAAAGTTTTCCATTTCTAGTTCTTTTGTGACTTCTAATGCCTTCTGTTGTACCATACGGCTGCTAACAGGAATATTCTTTGACCGACCTGAATTAAACCAATCGAAAACAACAGAATCAATTGCACCAGCATCACTTTTGCGAACTTCAACATTTCTGGTGTTTTCGTTGGTCATTCGAAATTTTCTGATTTCGTCCTTTGTCAAAAGCTCACTCATTTGCTTTTTGCCAATTTCGAATCTTTCCGCAAAAATTCACACATTGAAATTTCCTTTTCAGCCGCGATTAAAATTTCGATATGTTCTTTCAACACTAATCGTTTTTTTCCTGCCATTTTCAAATGCAGCAGAGCATTTGAAAAATGTGAAGAAAAAAAAAGCACATATTTCCTACATTCGTTTTACAAGCGCAAAATCAGTTTGCTTCTCAGAAAACATCAACAATACCGAAATACCACATACAAAAAATTTGCAATAGGAATCTTAAAGGAAAAAAGATCATGGCGTTGCTTTTGTCTAAAGAAAATTTTCGTGACAAAGATTTGCAAATCTTTTATTCCCCACGGTTCTTATTTTTAACGGTTTTGTGACCAGGAGCACAGTCCGTTATTTGGAGGGTCAGCTACTTTGAAGTACATATAGAGATCCTTGTGTACTTTAGAGACTAAGAATCACAAAATTGCCCATCAAATAGGGCGTCCAAGAGCGTTTCTTAAAGATATTTTATTATATATGTACACTGGCGGAAAGTGAAAAAAGAACACCAAGAAGGAATTGGCGAACGATCATGAAATTTACTTATGTTCATGGGGTCGAGTTTACGTAGGTGTAATTCTAATTTCAGAGCCAACCGGTGAACGCTTACGCCACAGCACGGCATAATATACACATTATCGTCGGTGGTATTTAAGGAGTACGGCGAAGTGAATGTAATCAGTCGTCGGCGTACGGACACGTGCGAAGACCCTGAAGAAGCTGCAATGCCTGGACATGGAAGACGTGTACGATTTCAGCAGTTATCAGACTTTGAGGGAGGTCGTCTAGTCGGACTCCGCGAGGCCGGGTGGTCGTATCGTCGTATTGCGGAGCGAATTGGACGAGAAGTATCGGTGGTGGTACGATGGTGGCGTAGATGGTCCGAGGAACATTCCCACACGAGAAGACGTGGAACCGGGAGTCACAGACGGATTGATGAGCGGACCGATCGACGCATAAGAAGAGCGGCGTTGTCAAGCAGAACATCCAGTGCGACGCAAATCCGAGCTGCCGTTGCACCTGAGGTGACTGTGCGAACAATCCGCAACCGTCTACTGGATGCAGGACTCCGTGCACGTGTGCCTCTGGCATGTGTACCTCTGACTCCAGCCCACCGTCAGGAACGGCTGCAGTGGTGTCGCCAACGTCTGCACTGGAGAATGCAATGGCGATCTGTCGTGTTCAGCGATGAAAGCAGATTCTGCTTGGGAGCCACCGATGGCCGTATGGATGGAGACACCGATGGCCGTAAGGATGAAGACGCTGCCCTGTTCGCAGGCGCACAGGGGAGCGTCTTCCATCCTTCTTGCATCCTCCAGCGACACACAGTGCCTACACCTGGTCTCCTGGTTTGGGGAGCGATCAGCTATCACTCACGTACACAATTAGTGTTTGTACCGGGTACGTTAAACAGCACTTCCTACATCATCAACATCATTCAGCCCATTGTTGTGCCCTTTGTAAGGTCGGTCCATCGTGGTGTTTTCCAGCAAGATAACGCACGCCCACACACGGCACGTACAACGCACGCCCACACACGGCACGTACAACGCAACGAACACTTCAGGGTGTGAGACTACTTCCATGGCCTGCACGTTCAGAGGATTTGTCCCCCATTGAGCACGCGTGGGATTTTATAGGACAACGACTTATGCGGTCTCCACGGTCAGCCACGACCATCCCCGATTTTCGCGTCCAGATTGAGGATACTTGGAACTCAATACCCCAAACGTACATCCAACATCTGTATGACAGACTCCATGCCAGAATTGCACAGTGTGACGCAGTTCATGGCGGTTCAACCTCGTACTAAGCATGTTACATGGAGATGTTATTTTTCAGTTTACCAGCAAATACAGCTGTATTTTGCCATAATGTTTTGATCACGTTATTCTCTGTATTCCGTTATTATGCTGTATAAATTTCGTTGGTATCAGATGTCTCCTTCTTGGTGTTCTTTTTTCTCTTTCCGCCAGTGTATATATATATATATATATAACTTTTCCACTTATGTCTTACACTAACATATTCTAGCTCCACATGCTTCAGCAATTGCGTATCTTTTTTTATCTTCTGGTTTTAATGACTATCATGAGCAATTGTACGGGATATAAGCGACGTCCTTCCCTTATTGGGGGTCACTAAAGGAAAGAGAGAATTGCATTTCTTTTATTTTGTGGTATATTTTACAATGGTTTAATTTTTTTATGTGCAATTTATTTTAAGTGTAGTGTCTGTCAAAGCATAACAGTGAAGATTAGTTGCGGTGGCTTTGCAACCTTCCGAATGCGTAGGTATGAGAATTAATCCCTATAAAACATTGTTATATTTAGATTATCATACCAAAAATTAGAAACAAAAACATAGTGATCAATATTTTTATTGTTGTTGTTTTTCAAACATTTTAGCAGCTTGACCTGATTTCACAACGAAATTTAAGCACCAAAATTCGATTCATATGATACATAGTTCTACAAATCTGCCAGTAAATTTCCTTTTCAGAGTTAACTATTCTAAAGCTACGAGTGCATTCTGCTCCTTATCGCTCCTAACCTTCTGCTTCTGATCTGTTAGTCTTGCAAACTACTGATCTGGTATATTATATTATTTTATATTGCTGAATACATCATATTGAAGTAATGGTTTCCTTTTTCAAGAAAAAAACAAACAACTTAGCATCCAGGGTTGGAATTATTTTTACCTCTTGCTCGCAGGCTTAGCTAGTACAGAGGGTGTCTTACAAATTTTGATACACGCTAGAGTGTCGGTGATTTCTTTGCCCACCAAGATTTCCCAAACCTATACACCGAGATATCTGTATGAGTTGAGTTGCAGCTACATTTTCCATGTAAGAAAAGCAGTTTAGAGCACCAAGAACAGAACCGAATTCGTCGCTCTGAATCATCTGTGGTCATGCTGCATAATCTACACAGTACAGAAGTGGCCAACCAGAAGGTTTCGAAACTACTTGCAGAGACTTCATTCGAGGAGGCCACTCCCCTACCTACCACTGACCAGCAAGCATCGTCGGCACAGGTTGAAATGGTGTGAGGCCCAATCACGGTGGGATAGTGTAACCAGTGGCGTCATGTAGTCTTCAGTGACGTGTCACGATTTGCACTTGGCACCGATGATCGTCGCATATGTGTAGAGAAGAGCCTGCCAGCGCAGGGATCCTGCCTTTTCCGTGGAACGATACACCTTTTGAACACCTGAAGTGACTGTCTGGGAATCTATTTTCTACGATAGCCGGACACCCCTGGTAGTCCTCTGGACAACCCTTTCGGCTCGGCGATACGTCGGACGACTCCGTACTATCTGCTTTGTCGCTATTATTGTCCCAGCAGCACCGATAATTTTCTCAACAGGATAATGTTCGGCCACACACCGAATGCCTCTCCCAGCCCTGCCTCCGAAAGTTCGTCTCTCTCTAATGCGCAGCCAAATCACCCGACCTGTCAACGATCGATTATGTTTGAGACGTGATGGGAAGCGACCTACGCCCATCCCGGAATTTTGTCGAACTGGATCCGCAATTTTGACACCATGTGGCATGCAGGACCGTATCCGCGAGATGTATACGTGTATGCCACGGCGGGTAGCCGCTTGTATCCGAGCTAGAGGTACTGCTACAACGTAATGAATTGTTTCACTCGGTTAGCTGTTTTGCCCAAACACATAGCGCAATTTCTCCGAAATTTTAATCATTTCGTTTCCTATACATGTGCATTGCACATAGCAATTTTCATATGCATTGGATAATTCCTTCTGGGTGATTTTTTTGCGGAGTGTGTATATGCACTGAGTGGAAAGAAATATTGGGATACCTACCTAGTAAAGAGTAGGCCTCCGTTTCACCCGGATTCGTACATTCACAATGACACCGAATTGCCGTCTACGTGAATTCAGTGATGTCCTCGCAATTGAGTTCACTGTGTCAGGGAAAGGTTGCAAAGGTATCTCCACCTATGCTTTCTGCTCCGCTGTCCATAATTCCATGGAATTCTTGAGTAGAGGATCCAAAGCTCGAGTGGTGCTTTCCACAGCATTCCAGGGAATTTTTTGCAGGGTCCATGCTCTGTGAACGGGAACGTTATTCAAGGGTGGGGTATTATTCGGAGAGCTCTTCTAACCATTTTGTAGTTACCACAGCTCTGTGAGGAGGCGTATCGTCCTGCTGGAAAATCCATTCCCTAGTGGGTACTTGATGAATATGAAAGCATGCAGATGATCTTCAAGAATAGGTACGTAGCGTGCGATGTGTATAAATGCATCCGGACTTACCAGAGATCCCAACGTTTGTCCGTTAAACACGCCCAAGACCATAAGCGAACCTCCGACAGCCTGAAGAGTTCCTTTTGACATGCCAGGTACATCGATTCATGGGGTTTTTACCACATTCGCGCTTTCCCTTCAACGAGATATAACTGAAAACGGGACTCATTGGAACCAGGACACCCATCTACAATCGTTCAAGATCCAGTGCAGCCGTTCTTTCTCCCAGTTAAGGTGTGCAGTCTGGTGATGTAGCGTTATCAATGGAACATGGATCAGTGGCCCCTATACCCTGTTGCAGCTAATGACCACCTTACGGTCTTAGCGGAGACCTATTGGAGCTTCTCTGTTTGAAGTCGGCAGTTATTTGCCCCATTGTCGCTCTATGCGAGAAAGGCGTCGACAACCACCATCGTCCACCATCTTCTTGTGCACTCAATGTGTATGATGCGGTGTTTTTCGAAAATGGCGTACTCCAGATTAACTCTCGGTACTGTCGAATGGTGTTACTGCCATTTCTGCCCCACCGCCGCGACGGAGGAGACCATGCGTCGGGAACCAATTGTCATCTGTCATTCAAACTCTGTTAATTCACAACATACATTCACAATGACACCGAATTGCCGTCTACGTGAATACAGTGATGTCCTCGCAAATATATACCTGTCAAGCAGTGTGTTATTCTTTTACCCAGATAGGTGACAGCGTCTCATTGCCCAGAAACCAGGAATCCTATAATTTGTGTCCTCTCAGTGTGTATAAATTAAAAATATATATATATGTGAAATTCAGGCTTGTTCATTGCGTAGCATGCTTGTGAATGATAAACTTTACATTTTCATGGTAGTTTTTAAACTTTTCAGTCAGAATCGTTTTAAAGGAAATCGGAGTTCACACACCTTATCAGAAATGCTATGCACTTAGGAAAACTAGAAAATACATGTACAATCCTGCACAAGTTTTTATCAATCAGACAGAAACACTGTTTTCTAAAATGGTATTTTTAGAAGGGCAAAATATACACAGGTACGCAAATTTAAAGGATGATCTACAAAATCCTACATTACTCGCGATGGGCGAAGGAAAATGTTGTGAAATTTGACAAGAACTTTAAATTGAGGCATATCACGAAATTTACATACTGTCGTTATCCGGAAGAGTCATTTAAGACGTATTAGTAGCTGTAATAAGCATACAGCGCTCGCAACGACTCTCCATACTGTTAGTGAACCCACCAGTTAAAGCTTGTGGAACAGCTACATCTTTAAAAGCGCTACTCATAGGTCTTAGAGGGTTGTAAAGTGTACTCTAATTAAACTTTCATTTTTAGTTTCTTTCATTATGTAAATTTCGGGTTCGTTCCCTTTAAGCATCTCAATCATTATATTTTCTCTCTCACTGAATGTTATGTGGCAGCTAGTAGTCTTGAAGGCAGGTCTGAAGAACGATGTAGATTATAACGTGTGGAGCGAGCAGTGTTTAGTGTGGGTAGATTAGTGCAGTTTTGGGTTTTACGCTGCAATTTCAAGGCTAGCTCTAGCTATACAGGGTTACAAGGAAAGTCCATGATCAGGCCAATATCTAACAATCTATAGCAGTTAGCAATATACTTCATGTGCAGTTGTATAGGAAACCACCTATGGCTCACACAATAACACCACGAGGAATCCTCTCGCCCTTTTTTGGGTGAAGAGTTGACGGGCTATCTCGTGTCTCTTTTCAGATAGAGCAACAAAATCAGTTACAAACTTGCTCAGCGTGGTAAAACTACACTGCTGGCACCCAAAATGTAACACCAAGAAGGACACGAGATAGCAAAGTCAGATTTACGGGACACATGACAACAGATACACAGATGAAACGATTGAGCTTACAGGCCCGTGTGACTTGCGGAACACGCAGACATCAGTAGTTCGTGTGATCCCATGGCTAGCAATAATGGCCGCTACACGCCGCGGCATCGAACGAAAGAGGCTTTGGATTTGGGCTTGGGGTATGTTGGTCCAGGCTGCTTCCACATATTGCCACAGTTCATCAGGCGTAGCCGCGGGTGGTGCTTGCGGCGCCACTCGTTTGCCGATCAGAAACCAGACGTGTTCGATGGGCGACATATCGATAGAACAGGCGGGCCACGGCAGTAGTGATACCTGGTGGACCGTGAAGAATTTTTGCACGATGCGTGCAACGTGCGGGCGCGCATTGTGCTGCTGGCAGGTCCTGCAAGTAAGGGAGGACTTCAGGCTCCAAAACGTCGGAGTTGTACCGGTGGAAGTTTAGTGTACCGGCGATGCGTACCAGAGGGGTGCGGGTGTCATATCCAATTGCGCCCCAAACCATAACTCCAGGCGACGGACCGGTATGGCGATGCATAGTGCAGGCGTCATACAGTCTCACGCCGCGGTGCCGCCACACGCGGATCCGACCATCGTGATGTTGCAGGCAGAAGCGGGATTCGTCGGAGAAGACAATGTCGTGCCATTCCGTGGTCCAGGTGCGGCGTTAAACGGCCCACTGCCGCCGCACTCACCGGGGTGTAACGTCAATGGTAATCGGAGCAATGGTGCTGTGCGACATGTCCCCGCTCCTGCGGACGACGTCGAACGGTACGTGCTGACACAGGTTGTTGCGAAACACACCCTAATTCATGCGCTAAACCGCTGTCGCGATAAGCCACTATTTGACCTAATATTGTGGGAAACGCAATTTACTCTTACGCCCCCTAGCGAAGAATCTGTGCGTAACTTGACAAAGTAGACTTACGTAAATAAAAGTGGCTGTTCCTAAAATCATCTTCAGCATGAATTGAATTGAAAGGTTAAATAGTTTATTGAATTGGATGTTTAGAAGGAAATATATGAATTAAATGTATTTTGAATTCGATATTATCTGCATTTACGCGCTCTAGCGGTGAAATTGTGCATCGTAAAAAATAAACGAAATAAAGGATCATCATTTGCTCATTTCAAGCTTCCTAATGCAAAAAGAAAGACATTTTTCAAATCGGACTATTAGTTGTAGAGATATGGTGTCTACAGGCTGACGGACGGAAAAACCGATAACATAAGCATACTCATCTTTTTTACAAATGACGAGCTAAAAAGCTCTTAGGAGTTAGGAATGTCGGATGTAACATTTTTTTCCAGATGGGGCAACATCCGAATAGGGCAAATCAAAGCAAAATTACCAGGGTTACAGCGAACAGCAAAGCCTCTCTGCAAAATAAATATGTGTGCAGGCTCAAAAGGTGTTAACATTGCATTACTATGTCAGTATTCCGAATTTATTGGGGTAGAGTATAAATCAGTTTTCCAAGATTTCCAGATCAACCAGAGGGCATTTTCAAGGAAGGTAAAATAGCAGAAGCCATCTGGTTTATGTGCGAAAATTGGGAAAGTTTGATTTTTATTCCACGCCAATTAATTCGGATTACTAGTATAGTCATGCTACTGTATATTCCATATAGTTAGTGCACAGTTCATTGATATTAATCAAAAAATATTTTTCTTTAAGCAAATATGGGCAATACGAGTAATTAATTCAATGCAGTTAACCAAGTACTAAAATACACATTCCTTTAAGGTGGACGTCAAGTAATTTTGTTTCCTACACTTCTAATGAAAAAACTTTTGTACACATTTCCTTCACAACTAGGGTGTTCCCAAGGGTGAAAATTCAAACATCGATTAAAATAACTTCATATTACAACTTGGAATACTTATTTTTTTCAAAAACATAACCATAATAATATTAAAAATCAATAAATTTTCCTTTGGTGGTGTTGAAACCAGAAAAGAGATGGCGGGACTTGTACTTTGATGACCTCAGTAGACAAAAAAATGTTGGATTGCATAATTATGATTATGTTTTAGAAAATATTAAGTATTCCAAGTTATAAAATGAAGCTATTTTAATCGATGTTCACATTTTCATCCTTGGGAACGCATTAATTGTGAAGAAAATGTATACAGAAGTGTTTCCATTGGAACGGTAGACACTATAATTCGTGCATGAATACTAGTATTAAAAGAAATCCGTCTTGTTGCACGATGGATATTTATTCAGCTAAAAAATGAAATCTATATACAGTTTAAAAACACATGAGCACTTTCGGTGTCACATTGACACCTTCATCAGATGTAATTTCACCATGTGGCTACATGCTGGTCTTAAGTACGTGGAGTAGATGCATCATGGGAAAGGTAATGTCAATGTCACATGATATACCAGATAACAAGACAATAAAAAAAAAGGCATAGTTAGCCAATGATCACTTAAGTATAGGAAGCAAAATACTTGACATCCATCTTAGGAATTGAATTACGATATCTAGAATAATTCCCGTTCTGCTGCGCTTTTTCAGAATATTTCGAGAATTATTTAGCAGCATTTATCACACTGTCAGTTGTGGAAAATTTAGTCAAATCGAATGGAATATCTGGTTCAATTTCAGGTACGTGAAGATACCTTTTGTGAAAGAGTATTTGTGGAATTTCCTGTTGATGAATCAAAACATGCGAACCATTTTTATTAGTCGCTCCAAACATGAAAACCTGACGTGAGTAAGAGATTTCTAAAAGTACAAATTAGGGTTTAATTGAGTACATGTAGATGTTGATAGAATTGAACATATTTTTTTTCATAAATACCGTTATAATCGAGAAGCAATGAACCACATATCCGAAAGGAAAAAGTGCTTTCAAGACTAACAAATATTTGCACATAAAGGTAAAGGAAATTGTTGGTAGAAACGTTTTTCGAGCTTTGCATTTCGTTAAAGTACTGACTTTCTGTAAAGTAAAACCAGAGTCTTGTGCTTTCTCGATATTAGTTAGCTTATGTTGGTTTCGCAGTTGGTGAAAGTTAATGTAGCGAAAAAGCACAGAATAATGTTTCAGTATAAGGGTAATGTGAAAACGCACATTATTCTATTACCTGAAACAAGAACAATTGCTTCCAAATTGTGTCGTCATAGACTTTCATGTAAAATATTCGCAGATGCGATTCATGCAGACCTTCATCCTCACACTCGCACGAAATATTTGCATGTGTAGGGAAGTTCGAAGAATTCTGGCAAGCTGTTTGTTTCTGATTTAAGTGAAAGAAATTGGATCTGCTGAGGGGCAATAAGAAACATACTTTTAGCAAAACCTTTTCCTCTCAGCATTACATAACCCAAACAAAAGTTTTTGTTTCATGGTATATCGACCATCAGTGGAACTATTAAGAACATACGCAGTTGCCCCTCAATTGTTTACGGAAACTTTTTACAGGGAGGATACATAACCAACGCCATTAGCCAAACACATCACACATGCATTATCGGAGATTCGAACCTGGGCCTAGCGTCTCAGACCACTAGGCTACCTAGGCAGCTGAATGTGGTAGGTTCGTTGGTGGAAAACGAATTAACCAGAAATATATTCGGGGTTTTTTTTTTCAAAGATACACGTATTCAAAATATTGTGATGTACACGATTTTAAAACAAGCTGTAACTTTCCTTTGTGGAAGAAACACAATCCTTTATTTCGTTACCAAACATTTTGGTGCTTCATTAGGACTTCATTTCTTCCCAGTTGAACAGACGACGAAATACTACTAACCTAAAACGACTTATGGAAGATAATGTATGCCCTGTGTGCTTAAATTATTCGCGTTTGGAAATAAATGCGAACTTAACAATTATTCTTTGTTTGTTTGGGACAATTATTCTTTGTTTGTTTGGGTCTGTCCCTAAGTTTGGGCCACTGGTTCCACGGAAAGGAAACAGCCGTTACCGGAAGGCAAACACACCATCCATGCCTCACCCAGGATTCGAACGTAGACCCATCTGGGAAGAATGGTCAGAAGCGAGCGCTTAGACCACTGTGCCACCAGGGCGGCAACTAAACAGTTAGCGCCACAGGTAAAATATATTTGATTAACATACGGCATTATAACTGCTTACTACATTTACTTACTGTTGCCGTATCAAACTTCTCCATTTACAGCGATCTTGACATACAACTCGGGCTTAACTGACATCCATCACACGACGCACACAAGATCTTCTATACTTCATACTCATGATCTTTTTCTCATGCAGACACTCCTGAATCTTATCTTCCTATGATTTACTTGGCCTTCTTCTGCCTTTCCTTCCTGCCACTTTGGCTAAAATGTTTATTTAGTAAGCATCTTACCACTCATTCTTTCAACATGGATAAACCACAGAAAAATATTAATCTCCACCTTGCAAACAACTTTTGCTTCGCATTACACAACTGCAACACATCTTCATTCCTCACACAAATAGAACGTGTCTTCCCACAAACCCGCATTTCCCCAGCACACAAACGACTCCTATGTAACGCATTTCTCCAGCACACAAACAACTCCTATGTAACGCATTTCTCCAGCACATAAACGATTCCTATTTTTCTCCTGTAATACCCAGGTTTCACTGCCATGAATCAGAGAAGGCTGTACTTGAAAGTGTAATTGTTCCTACTCTGTTGTATGGCAGTGAAACCTGCTTATTACAGAAGAAACATAGGAGTCGTTTGTGTGCCGGAGAAAAGCGTTACTTACGGGGGAATTTGTAGGAAGACACGTTCTGATTATGTGAGGAATGAATATGTTTTGCAGTTGTGTAATGTGAAGCAAAATGCTGTTAGCCAGGTGGAGACTAATATGCTTCGGTGGTTTGGGCATGTTGAAAGAATGAGTGAGGAGATGCTTACTAAGAATTTGTTTAGCCCAAGTGGCAGGAAGGAACGGCAGAAGAAGGCCAAGGAAGACATAGGAAGATCAGATTCGGGAGTGTCCACATGAGAAAAAGATCATGAGTATGAAGTATAGAAGATCTTTTGTGAGTCGTGTGATTGATGTCAGTGAAGCCTGCGTTGTATATAAAGATCTTTTGTGAGTCGTGTGATTGATGTCAGTGAAGCCTGCGTTGTATATAAAGATCGCTGTAAGTGGAGAAGTTTGATACGGCAACAGTAAGTAAATAATCAATCAGTTAAAAATTATCTGGCAACTTTTTTTTTTTTTTTTTTGTGAAGCTAACCTCTGAATCCCAGAGAACAGCTTAGTGATATGGATGTATATACTACCCTATAACCAGATTTCCTCGTTAGAAATTTTAGGGCAGAGGGTAAGTCATAAATATCGATACAGTGGGATACATGTACTTGGATCAGCACTAACACAAAAGTACAGTGAATGTCAGTCCTCAAAACAAAGGACTTTTTATGTTCGATGGTCTGCAGCCAACCCTGTGCCAAACTTGTGATTCCCGTCTGATATCTTCCCTTGTCTTTCGAGGCGAAGAATTCCTGGACTCCTGCTTCCACTTCAGCTTGGTTATGGAACTTCCTGTGGCGGAGGAAGTAAGCCATGGAGCGAAACAAATGTTAATCATTTGGTGCAAGGTCCAGGCTGTAGGCATGGTAAGGCTACAGCTCGATACTCCTAAGTTCCTGAATTTTTGCTATGTTTGAACATGCCACATGTAGAGTTCCGTTATCCTTCTGCAGAACAAACCTCCTGTGGATGACCAGGGCGATGTATTTTTGTGCCAGAACAGCGTACATTCGATCTAATTTGGCTGAGTAAAGATCAGTACGGATACGTTACACGAACATTTGGGACAAATTCATGGACGACGCCACCACAATTCCACCATACACAGCGCATCCCCTTCTACTCGGATCTCGTACGTTTGGTGACCGGTTGCGGTATCTGTCCGTGGTCTAACCATTGGCTCCAAGTGTCTGGATTGCAGTAAAATATCTAGTTTTCGTCAGACGTCACGATACATTTGATGAAACGCTTACTGGTAGGTTTTCAAGCAATTGACGACAGATTGCTACACGTCTGTGAGCTTGGGCCGGTGCCAGTTCCAGTTCGTGTGGGACAACTCGGTAGCTTCTGTTGCTCTTTCCGAGCTGGTGAAGATGGCGAACGACGCTGAATTGTAAAGTACCAAGTTGTCCAAACAATCTATGTGTGCTGGTTTTAGTATTGGTCACCGCTGCTTTACGTAGGGCTTCAGAATCCACAGTAGTTAGTCTCTGTGATAGAGTCTAGCCTTCTAATTCCAGGTTGCCAGATGTGAATTTGGTGAACCATCTTCTTGTGGTTATGTGATTCACTGTATTTCCCCTTTTGCACGACATGTGTTTCGGGCAGCCTTCACTGCGTTATGGCGCAGCTGGAACTCGTACAACAGAAGTTACAAATCAGGCGATTTGTTTCTCCATTTCAGCTACCTTTGAGAAACAGCAAACCAAATTACTTTGGGCTTGGGGTATGTTGGAGTCTCTGCAAGTCGTTTCGAAACTTTCTGGTTGGTCACTTCTGTACTGTGTAGATTATGCAGCATGACCACGGATGATTCAGAGCGAAGAATTCGGTTCTGTTCTTGGTGCTCTCAAAATCACTCGATCCTCACGTTCTTTCTTTGCTCTCGGCAGCCCACTTCTTGCGTGCCTCCGGTTATGCCCTCCTCGAACCATTGGCACCAACATAGCCCGATTGGTGCGTCGCTCCGACATTAAAGAAGGGCAATATGGCAGTTTGACAAACCGGCTTCTCTTAGCCCAATTATGCCTCTTCTCTAAAACTTGCTCAACTTCTCGTAATGTGCACGGATCCGACGTCGAAGCATCCTTACCGCCCGTGAGGTTAATACATCCCCAATCCGGTGTCACAAATGTGACACCTTCGCGCGAGCTTTGTTCTTAATATATCCTCCATGATGGACGGTTCCCACGTTCTCTGGTGCGTCATTAGTTCGTCACTGGTCCCTATTTTTTAATCATTTGCATATTCGTCCCTGAGCTACTTGCATGCGGAGTTCCATCAGGGTCGAACGAATTTCTCTTGATGTTTTTTCTTCTTTTTTTTCGTAAAAAAGAAGCCTCCCTGTTTTGCATTATCAACATTGAAAATCAAAATAAAATTGATTAAGTTTCCCAAAAAATTCGATGATAATTCCGAGTTATTCCTAAACTTTACCTACTGAATTACGTCTTAAATAAATACGCATATTTCAACACTTAGGTCTTTAATCGTGATTTTCTGAGGCCACTAAGATACATGAAATTCTACATTTGCTTTGATTATTATTCTGTCCAATTTGATTTCGTTCTTTTGTAGATTGTTTACTGTGCAGCTGTTTGTCGGAAGCAGGAATTTCTCTCTTGCGTGAAAGAAATGATGAATGCGCACATCAATGAGAAAAGGCAAATAAGTTTGACGAAGAAACGTTATAATTCGCTTCTTCTATCGACATAATTATAAATATTCCTTTCTTTTCTGAACTTGTTTTCTCAGAGATTATAACTTGATGGGAATTATTCAATTGAAATAAAATAAAATTGGAGAGAGCATTCGTAAATTAACTGTTTCGATAAGCTGCGTGGATTTCGTATGCAAAAAGAGATAGGCAAAGAAGCGACAAATGTTACTGACACATCTTATTTTCGAGAAAATTTCTCGATGAATTTCCTCTCTTCGTTTTTAATTATTGGGAAAACATTTTGAAATGCCCTGCTTTAATTCAAGAAAGTTAGATGTAATTCAGCGAAATTAATAATGTGTCTTCTAAAATCACATGAATATTTTACTTCGTTTCATCAAAAGCATTCAACTCTTTCCATCATCTGTAGGTTTTTAAGTAATAATGATTTAAAAGGCATTAAAGACAGAAAATATAAACACACTGGCTTAAAAAAATCGAAATTGTGTTTAGCATTTAGTAGGGTCACCTTTCTTACGAATAATAGCAAATATAGGACGCAGCATGCAATTTATGAGGAGCTTCAGTTCCCTTTGGTCTAAAGATAGCAACCTTGCAATATACACTGGCGGAAAGTGAAAAAATAACACCAAGAAGGAGACGTCGGATACCAACGAAATTTATACAGCATAATAACGGAATACAGAGGATAGCGCGATCAAAACATTATGGCAAAATACGGCTGTATTTCCTGGTAAACTGAAAAATAACATTTCCATGTAACATGGTTAGTGCGAGGTTGAACCGCCATGAACTGCGTCACATTGTGCAATTCTAGCATATAGTCTGTCGTACAGATGTTGGATGTAAGTTTGGGGTATTGAGTTCCAAGCATCCTCAACCTGGACGCGTAAATCGGGGATGGTCGTGGCTGTCCGTGGAGACCGGATAAGTCGTTGTCCCATAAAATCCCACACGTGCTCAATGGGGGAACAAATCCGCTAAACGTGCAGGCCATGGAAGTTGTCTCACACCCTCAAGTGCATGTTGCGTTGCACGTGCCGTGTGTGGACGTGCGTTATCTTGCTGGAAAATACCACGATGGACCGACCTTACAAATGGCACAACAACGAGCTGAATGATGTTGATGTAGTTCCGGTACAAACACTAGTTGTGTACGAGAGTGATAGCTGATCGCTCCCCACACCAGGAGACCAGGTTTAGGCCCTGTGTGTCGCTGGCGGATGCAAGAAGGGTGGAGACGCTCCTACGTGCGTCTGCGAACACGCATACGGCCATCGAAGGCTCCCAAGTAAAATATGCTTTCGTCGCTGAACACGACAGATCGCCATTGCGTTCTCCAGTGCAGACGTTGGCGACACCACTGCAGCCGTTCCCGACGGTGAGCTGGAGTCAGAGGTACACATGCCAGAGGCACACGTGCACGTAGTACTGCATTCAGTAGACGGTTGCGGATTGTTCGCACAGTCACCTCAGATGCAATGGCAGCTCGGATTTGCGTCGCAGTGGACGTTCTGCTTGACAAGTCGGCTCATCAGTCCATCTGTGACTCCCGGTTAAACGTCTTCTCGTGTGGGAATGTTCCTCGGACCATCTACGCCACCATCGTACCACCACCGATACTTCCCGTCCAATTCACTCCGCAATACGACGACACGACCACCCGGCCTCGCGGAGTCTGACTAGACGACCTCGCTCAAAGTCCGATAACTGCTGAAATCGTACACGTCTTCCATGTCCAGGCATTGCAGCTTCTTCAGGACCTTCGAACATGTCCGTACGCTGACGACTGAATACATTCGCTTCGCCACACTCCTTAAATACCACAGACGATAATTTGCATATTATGCCGTGCTGCTGTAGCGTAAGCGCTCACCGCTTGGTCCCGAAATTAACATCACACCTACCTAGCAAACAAGAAAGATGACACCGAATTTCCGGGTGTAATATGCACGACCAGTGTATCCAAAAATCATTTGCAGAACTTAAAATGTTCCGTATCACAACGCTTTCCGTTTCCTGTCCTCATATGATCGCTAGTTTTTTTATCTCTCCAAAATACAAGAACATTTATATTTTTGCCAAAGGTTTCTGTCCCATCAGTGTTCTCCTGTCATTGAAACCATCTCTTACGCCTTATTCTTACCCAGTCTGTAGTTGCCTTACATGACAGGCTACAACATCCTCCATAAAATACCGTGAACATTCCCTTCTATTTCCTGTCATTTTGCGTACATTGAAAAAATGTTCTTACTTGCAAATTTTATCCTTAATGAATTAAACTTCATTCTGAAGTCCATTCAGCCTCGCAAAATACATTTATTATAAAAACGATTAGTTTAATTTCCATCATATGCATTATTTTTTCATTCACAAATTTTCGATCTTTCCTTTTAGGGCAATCCGCAATTCTCTTTTTGCTCTTCTTCTCTGTCATTTTTTGTTATCTAGTACATGTATTTTCATTAACATGTTAGGTTAGCTTCATGTATTTTACTTGATATTCGTTTTTAACAAAATAAAGTAGCTGCGTTAAGGTTTACATTTTTCAAGATCAGCATGTGGAAGACATTTTGTTCTCTTAACTAAGTGTAAGATAAATTAGAGCAAAAATAAAAAGATTTGTAGTAAACCACTGGCATATATTCATTTTTTATGTACTATCTAGGTAATCATTTCTTAAATACTTCATTAATTTTATATTGCATCCCCGCTATTCCTTATAAATGTACATATTTCTTATGAGTAGAATGAATAGAAAAAAAGGGAAACACCTTGCTTCGGTTATTCTTTGATATATAATATTTTTCTTACTGTTTCACCACGCAGATTTTTCATTTGCTTCAGTAAAGGTCAACTGTTCTTTTTTTCATTTGCTTCACTAAAGATCAGCTGTTCTTTATTATTTCTTTGGGTGATAATTTGTTTAAAAATATAATTGCTTATTGACGTAAGTTCACTAAAACCAATTAACCGCGTAGAAGTTCTTTCAACCTCCAGTGCGCGTTTCGAACGAACCTTACAACAGGAAAACTATCCTTACTCTTTTTCCAGTTAGGTTTCCTTTCTTTCCCTTTTCCACTAAGATTACTATGTGTTTTTGCATTAGATGAAATTACGTTTTTTCAATATACTGTTTTAAATTTCTTTTTGCTACAGAGTTTAACTACAGCAATGAATAACTTCCATGGCATTAAACAGTCCCACGTCCCTAACTTAGGGTCACCAGTTCCAGTGAAGAGACAGTAGATCCAGAACACCACCCATGACTCATCTGACACTCGAACCCTGTCCCGTCCCTGAGGAATGGTCAGAAGCGAGCACATCAATACAATATTGAAGAAAACTATTCGGGTCCGCGAGATAAAACGAATCCAAACTTTTTTCCGTTCATGTACACTATATTGACAAAAGTCACCGGACAAAAGCCAATGAACGGATCCTCTGCGTTGTTAAAATGCGCGGTAAGCTTCAAACGGTATAAAAAAAAGCTAGCAGCTGACCGCGATCATATCGCACTGTGAGTTTGAGTGAAAATGTCGCGGCGGGAGAGAACTGACTTTGAGAAAGAAAGGATTGTTGGGTGTTATATTAGTGGGTTGTCCATAGGAGAAACCGAGATACGTTTACACATATCTAACTCAACTGTTTTGGATGTAATGAATCAGTGGAAGACACGTGGAGTGCCTGAAACAAAAGAACGTACCGGAAGACCAAAGAAAATCAGCGGTAGAGAACGTCAAACATCAAGAGAGCCGTTACAGCTAATCGACGGAGTACTGCACGAGACCTCATTGTTCAGGTTAGTAAAAATGCTTAAATGTACACGTGCATTCGGTATGTACACGTACCATTCGCAGAGAACTTCATTCCATGGGCTACCGTGGTCATGCCGCTGCTTACAAGCCTTTGTTCTGCACTCGGAATGCTACTCGTCATTTAACATAATGTAAAGAACATTTATCGTAGACCGTAGATCAATAGAAATGGGTCCTATGGACTGATGAATCCATATACACGATCCATCAGTCTGATGGCCGTGTGTGGGTATGACGGCAGCCGGTGGAACGCTGTTTACCACCATGTACTATTCCGACGATGAAGTTTGGAACTGGCAGTGTACTCGTGTTGGGGTGTTTTTCGTGGTATGGTCCTGGCCCATTGGTTATCGTGGACAAACTTGTTAACCAGCACGTCTACCTCGATATTCTAGACAATTATGCCCTACCAACTCTGTGGTAATACTATGGAACCGAGCCTTGCTGGTACCAGCTGGATATAGCACCGAGCCATAAATCAAGGACTGTTACGGAGTGGTTTGACGATAATTCCGTATCATGTGTAGATTGGACAGCTCACAGCCCTGATCGTAATCCCATAGAGCACCTATGGGATGAATTATAGCGCCGCATGCGAAGTTTGGAACCAAGGCTTACTACTAAGCAACAGTTAGCGGAAGTATTATGTACTGAATGGAAGCGTATACCTTTCGCTTTGTTCCAAAACCTTGTCGAAGCATGTCTCGTAGGGTGAGTGCATGCATTTAATCTAAACGTGGACCAACACCGTACTAATGTATGTAAATGAAGCAAATGTTGTGTTTCTCTTCTAGGTTTCAGGTGACTTTTGTCAATATAGTGGATGTATGAAGATAAATATATAGATCTTGTAGATATGACTATTTATTAAAACCAAAATTCATAGATTTAAAATTGCTGGGAATTCCGCAATGCAGATGTACGAGGCTTGTTGAATAAGTAATTTCACCAGGCAAGTGTGTGAATCATGACTGGTTGTATAGCAACGGGTCACATGGCAAAAGATTATTTGTGCAGTTGGCTTCACTTTACCGCATAATGGAAATCTGTGCATCTATTTGTTCGCATTTAATTGTGTTTAAAATGGATGATTCTTTTTCAACTGTGTCGTCGGGTGTGAACCAACGATCAGGTAAAGAGTTTTTAACTCATGAAAACGCACCTTCCAAAGCCATCTACACTATAAAAATGGTTCTGGAACTTTGGACTTAAGCACTCTTAACCGTTGGGTAGGAAAATCAAAGGACAGTTTAGTAATGTTGCCCGTGAAGGATTGGCCACGAAGTGGGAGAGATGAAATTGCAACTTGCTATTTTAACAGGTAAAACGTCATCGGGAAAAATGGAAGAATGAATGGCGGAACAATAGCAAGCAAGCTGGACATTAGTTTAAATAGTGTCAATGACATTGTTAACTTTTTAGGATACAGCAATGTGTGTGCTCGTTGCGTACCGCGCCACCTATCGACTGAAATGAAAGAATCAAGTCTTGAAACAAGCCAAAGGTTTCTTGCTCGTTTTATCAAATACGGACGCGCTTTCTCCAATTATTGTGACTGTCAGTGAGAGTGGGGTTTACCATTATGACCCAGAAATGAAAAATTAGTCGCTGGAATGCCGAGTACCGTTTTCTTCACGAGGGAAAAGACTCAAGACCCCAATTTCTGCTGGTAAGTGCATGCCCACTGTGTTCTGGGACTACGCAGGCATTACTCATCAGGAGTACATGGACAAAGGACAACACTCTACTCTGAGAGTTACATGCGTATCTTACAAATTAAAAACAAAGAATAAACATCGTGCGTGGTGAACAAAGCCAATGATTGTGCAACACGACAGCCCCAAATACCACGCCAGTGCTTTCACTTCAGGAGCCGTACAGACAATCGGATTTTAATTTCTTGAATGCGCCACCTACAGTCCCGACTTTACACCATATGACTTCTGGTTGCTTTCTGCTGTCAAGAGACTTCTGAAAGGAATTCAGTTAAGCTGTGACGATGTTCAAACCGCTACGAGGAAACGCTTCCAAAAAACGGTCCTAAGGCTCTTTCAGAGACTGGTTTAAAATCGTGTTAAATGTTGGCGCGTACAGAGCGTTAGAGGACTACGTAGAAAAATAAAATAAATAAATTACAGCGGGTATTCTGAGCTTTGTTCTTGTTTCGTTTGAATTTAATACTTTGCCACTGAGGTTGTATATACACCGATGAATCATTACATTATGATCACCGATCTAATAAACTGTAGGAGCCTTTTCGTCCCGCAAAACAGCGGCAACTCGGCTAGGCATCGATTCGATGAGGTGGTGATAGGTATCCTGGGGTATCTAGTACCATAATGTCAAGAGCATGTCCTCCAGTTCCCGTACATTTCATTGTGGTGGTGATTTAGCGCGAACTCGCTTTACGAAGTCGAACCACAAATATTCGATTCGGTTCATGTCATTTGAATTTAGAGGCCAGGGCATTGACAGAAAGTCACCACGCATGTTCCTCGAAGTTCTCTTCGACGATTCTGGCAGTGTGGCTTGGCGCATCATCCGGTTGTTAATGACCATCACCAGCAGGGATCACAGTTGCCATGAATGGGTGAACTTGATACGCAACGACGCTCAGATGCCTGACAAGTGTCAAGGATTGTGCTATTGGGATAATGGGGCCTAAAGTTTCCGAAGAAAAGATCGCCCTCAGCATAGCACCGACGCCTCTGGCCTGTTTCCGCCCAACAGTGCATTCAGGTGCCATAGCATCCGTTGGTAATCTGGGTATCCGCGCATGGGCATCTACGTGCTGCACAAGGAATCTTGATTCGTCAGACCAGGACACTGTCTTCCAATTATCCACTGTCCATTCTCGATGATCTTGGGCTCATTTCATCCGTTGTTAACGATGACGTGTGTAGCGACCATGAAGACTCGGCTGGGACGTCGGCTACGCAGGCCCATGCGCAGAAGGCTGTGGTGAACTGTGTGCTGCGACACATTGCTCTGATGAGCACTGTTGTAGCTGAGGGTGATTTGTCGCGTATGGCCCTGCGGTTTGCGTGAACAATGGGTGATAGTCCCCGGTGCCCCGTGGAATCCATGAGCTGCGGACAACACACGGTTGCACGACTCTTCGTCCTTTGGACATCTGTGCACCATTTTTGATGAGTACTCAATTCAGCGGCACTGTAGTGAGTATTTTGACTCGTACTCAATTCAGCGGAACTGTAGTGAGTATTTGACTCGTACTCAATTCAGCAGCATTTTTGACTCGTACTCAATTCAGCGGCACTGTAGTGAGTATTTGACTCGTACTCAATTCAGCGGCATTTTTGACTCGTACTCAATTCAGCGGCACTGTAGTGAGTTTTTTGACTCGTACTCAATTCAGCAGCATTTTTGACTCGTACTCAATTCAACGGAACTGTTGAGAGTATTTGACTCGTACTCAATTCAGCGGCATTTCTGACTCGTACTCAATTCAGCGGCACTGTAGGGAGTATTTGACTCGTACTCAATTCAGCGGCATTTCTGACTCGTACTCAATTAAGCGGCACTGTAGTGAGTTTTTTGACTCGTACTCAATTCAGCGGCACTGTAGGGAGTATTTGACTCGTACTCAATTCAGCGGCATTTTTGACTCGTACTCAATTCAGCAGCATTTTTGACTCGTACTCTATTCAGTGGCAGTGTGGTAAGTATTTTTGACTCGTACTCAATTCAGCGGCACTGTAGGGAGTATTTGACTCGTACTCAATTCAGCAGCATTTTTGACTCGTACTCTATTCAGTGGCACTGTAGTGAGTATTTTTGACTCATACTCAATTCAACGGAACTGTAGAGAGTATTTGACTCGTACTCAATTCAGCGGCACTGTAGTGAGTATTTTAGGTTCGTACTCAATTCGGCGGCAGTGTAGTGACTATTTTAGGCTCGTACTCAATTCGGCGGTACTGTAGTGAGTTTTTTGACTCCTACTCTATTCAGCGGCACTGTAGTGAGTATTTTTGACTTGTACTCAATTCAGCGGCACTATAGGGAGTATTTGACTCGTACTCAATTCAGCAGCATTTTTGACTCGTACTCTATTCACCGGCACTGTAGTGAGTTTTTTACTCGTACCCAATTCATCGGCACTGTAGTGAGTATTTTTTACTCGTACTCAATTCAGCAGCATTTTTGAAGGGAGAGAGCCAGCGTCGTAAGACAAACACAACATCCATGCCTCACCGGGATTCGAACCCGGACCCCTTTCCGACGAATGATCAGAGGCCAACGCCTTAGACCACTGCCTTCAAAATAAACCTTTATTAGTCTAAAAGCAAGGTACATGTAATACGCTTCAGTCACATGAGACTGTATTAAAAGAGACGAGGACAAGAAGTCTCAACACAAAAGAAAGGAGGAAAGAAAACTGGTAACATCAGAACAAGATTAAAATATATACAGATAAAAAAGGAACACAGAAAACAAAAACGAAAAACACACACATTACAAAACCCAAACCCCAGAGTGAGGGAAGAAAAACACATTCCAAAAACTAGTACATAGCAGCGCGAACACAAAGGTGACAGGTAAAATACACAACAACAATACAACACAACACAAATGGACTGACACTGCAAGACAGCGACAGGAGAAACAAAACTGTACTTCTGAAAACATGCAGCAGCGGTCAAAACATTAGTACAAGAAGAACATAAAAAACAAAAAAAAAAAACGTGCACATAAAGAGGGGTGTTAACCAACCGCTATAACTAAGAACGAAATACGAAGTGAAGCATGTAAGTCAGGAGGAACAATGTACAGAAGAATACATGATAATAAGGGGGAAAACCGCTGCATCACACAAAATAAATGTAGCCAAACAGGCACACGAGGTTCACAAAAAAAAATCGCACTCAATTCAAATTTCATACTCAAAACAAGAAGACGCGCGTTGACAAACCCCAGAAGCCGACCTGGTGCTATAGAGAAAATCACGAGGAAACAAGATCGCATAGCATCATAACACATTGAAAACAACACAAAGTACGTCCAGTCGTGCACGGCTACAGAAGGCTGTGCCGAGAAAAATACAATATCACAGGAAAAACCTGGACAGGAGAAGCACGAAGCAAGACGTAGAACACCAGCTTGAGTGCAAAGAAACACAAAAACGAAAACACAAAAAGTGCACTTAAAACATAATCAAAGACAAAACTGCCTCAACTGACTACTTCACTACACATGTAGTCACATACAGTCAAGAAAAAAAAAACACAAGAGGCACAGTAAAAAAAAGTACAAGGCAAATAGAGCGTTGACCAACTCCTTGGGTCAACGTAACCCAATAGACAAACAAGTGAACATGAAACACAAGGCATGAGAAAAAAAAGGATCCCTAAACTGCAGAGCCAACTGAAACACGAAAGTAGAACATACACAAACAAGTAAAAAACAAGATTATCACATTAGCAGTATAGGTAAAATACAATCACAGTATTAAAAAACTCACACAGGAGCAGAGCGAGTATGACAGCCACCATCCGAACAACTGAACACAACACGTGCAAAAAGCAAGAGCAATTACAAAAACACGGTAATACCACATTAAGGAAACACAGTACAAAAGAAGATCAGGAACAACAACAAACAAACAAGCACAAAAGAAACACAACACGCCAAAAATTGTTTGCAAAACTAGACAACACAGACTAGCCCAACGGAAAACAACAACACCCAACAAGCATCACACTAATACCAAACAATAACAGTGATCACAGACAATTGGTGGCCAACTAGTACAACAAAACACCACAACAAGAAATGCGTCGACCAACAACTGTGGCCGACGAAAACATAGAAAGCAAGCACACAATATTACATAGACAAACAGCTCAACAAAAATACCGACACAAAATACAATAACCGATTGCACAGCACCACCAAGAACCAGAAAAAAATACACACAGAACACAGAAACACAAATGCCCACGGACTCCGGACAGAAAAAAAAGTCAAAGCAACTAGCTGTAAAACATCCAATCACAGCGCAAAACGACAAGAAAATTCAGACAAAGAGGCCGAGGCCGCTAGTAAGAGGAAAGTATAGAAAAGCACTATCCAAGAAAGAATATACCGACCAGTAGAATGAGCTAACAAAGCACAGAAGAAAAAACAACAAAAAGACCGGAATCTCTAGGAAGTAAAACAGTACAACATTACCAAAGGGCCATCATAAAAACAAGAAAAGGAAAACGGTAAAAAAAAAGAAAAACAACAGGATTAGAAGAAAAAATGAATACAAGGCAAAAAAAAACCCTGCAGCTCAATCAAAAACAGAACAAGACAACAACCCGGAAAAGCAAGAACAAACAAAGTGAAGAAATCATTACACCATAACAAAAACAAGAAAAAACAACTGATCAAACGAATTGAATCAACCCATGCTCAACCCGAAACCAGGAGAGGTGGGGGGACCAGATCGAGAAGAAAGCAGGAACTGCCTGCCGGGCCAGAGCTACCTCGTACTCAAGTTGGATGACGGACTTGATCGAGGAACGAAACCTACGGCACAGAAAAAACTCTCGCAGGATGATATCGACGAAGAGCAGGCCGATCAACACTGGTATGATAGTATAAATAAATAGGCAGTTTGGCCTGCAAAATTAAAAACGCGCAAACTGGATTGTGAACAGCAGCGGAAGGATGATGACGGCGAAGAAAATAGTAATGTGAAACAGAGTGAAAGGAAGGACAGACCTTGGAGAGAAGAGCAAACATCAATGAAAAAAGAGGCTGTAAAACTAAACAGGAGTCATATGCGTGATGAACATCACCGAGCGTTGAACAGAAAAAACACAAGGGAGAAGACAGGCGACCAAAACGATGAAGAGTTCGTGGTGTGAGCAAGCGGCGATGAAGATGTAGCCAATCAATATCAGTTGCTTTTGGGGAAGCTAGAGAAATGTGTGAATCGACCCATGTCTGAGAGGTTTCATCAGGAGGCACAAAAGGAATAGCGAGAGGTGCTCGAAAATAAGTAAGAAAGTGGCGGTACAAGAGTTTTGTAGTAACTTGATGCACCAGAAAGGGAACATCATTCAAATAAACCAGAAAAGGAAGGCAAGGGGACGCCGAAGAAGAAACAATTAACCCAAAAGAATTCACGAGGGACGGGTAAGGGCGTTGAAGCTGAAAATGAAGCAACAGGAGTTGGGCGCGATGTAAGGGAGTGTCAGCAAGAGAGGGGTCGATTTGGGAAAGAGACTTCCAGCGGAGAGAAGCATCTACAAGTTGGGATACCTGTAGCACGCCACTGGCGAACCAGGTGGAGAAGCACAAGTACGGTGAAGAGGGAGAACGGAGTGCAGAAGAGTAAAAGAGAGGTTCCGCAAGCAGATCATTAGTTGAGGTAGGTGGGAGACGGACGGGACATAAGGAATGCCAGAGGGAAAAAACGGTGCGATAAGTATCGGGAAAGTGATCTGGAATGAGGGGGAACAGATCCATACGGAGGAAAGTAGCGAGAGTGAGAAACGGACTGCGAGGGAAAAGTAAAGTATCAACAATAGTAATCGATTAAATCTGAGGATGAGAAAAAGAACGGAGAAAGGTCTGAAGATGAATAGCATTAGATTTTTGAAAAAGATCTGGGAGGGCAAGACCTCCAAAGGACAGAGGAAGGACGAGAGTAGAACGATGAACCCAGTGAACTTTATTCCAGATGAAATCAGTAATCAAACGTTGAGCGGATTGGGGAAAAATGGGCGAGGGAAAATAAGCAAACCACGAATGTGTCAAAATGGGAAGAAGAAAGGAAGAAACCAGATGTGCTCTGCTAAAAAAGGACAAAAAAAGGTTTGAACCGGCAAAAAGGAGCAAGACGGCGATTGAGCTGCTGAACCAAAGGAATCCATGTGGCATCAGCAACAGCCACGGGATTTCCAACGTACACACCAAGAAGTTTAATGACCGAGGATGATGACCAACGGGCACCCCAAGGGCGATCACCGTGTGCCACCCACGATCCGGCCCACAGACCGACAGATTTAGACATATTAAGTTCGAAACCGGAAATTGAAGCATACTCACGATAAGCAGAAAGGACAACACCGAAAGAACGTTCAGTGCGAAGAAAGAGAGTGAGGTCATCAGCATATGCAGACAACACTATGCGGTGGTGACGAGAAGGAGCAATACTGCGAGGAAACACAGAAAACAAACGAGAACGCAGACAAATTAAGAGAGGTTCAAATGCAAGCGTAAAAAGTTGACCCGAAAGCGGACAACCCTGCCGGATCCCGTTGTCAAAGGGGATGGCAGCTGTCATGAATGTGGAAGTGCGAATACAGAAAGAAGAGTGAGAGTAAAGATTAATAAGAGCTTGACAGAAAAGAGTAGGAAAGCCAAAATGACGAAGAACAGCAAAGAGATAAGAGTGATTAATGGAGTCAAAAGCTTGTTTCTGATCAATATTAAAAATTGCGAGAGGTTCGGAACGTTGGAAAGCAAGAAAATATAAGTTGCGAATGGTGGAAATGTTGGTAGTAATCGAACGGGAGGGAATAGTGTAAGTTTTATCGGGGTGAATTAAATGCTGCAAGACGGGATTGAGGCGAAAAGCGAGAATTTTAGCAAAGGTTTTGTAGTCAGTATTAAGAATAGAGATAGGACGCCAGTTAGAAAAAAGACCAAGGTTTCCGGTTTTGGGGATGAGACGGAGAAGAGCAAAAGTGAAATCAGAAGACTGAAAAATTTGACGAAGTAAAAACGGCATTAAAACAAGCAACCAGAAGCGGGAGGAGAGAAGGAAGAAACTTCTTATAAAATGAGAGCGGAAGACCGTCCGCGCCAGGGGAAGAACGGTCATTCAGACTGGAAATTGCAGAGCGGACTTCAGACGGAGAGATAGGAGAAACAAGAGAATCAAATAAACATTGTGGAACCTGAGGGAGGACATGAAGAAGAGGGGAAGTATCTGCAGGAGAAAGGAGTCGGTGTTGAAAACGATCCGAATAATGTGAAAAAGTAAGTTTACAGATACGATAAGGGTCGGTAACTGTAGATCCGTCAGGTAGTGAAAGAAAGGAAATTGTGTTGCTTTTAACATGATACTCCTCAAGGGACTTCAAACTAGAAAAGGGGTTGTCGTGAAACCGCAAGTGAGTGAATTTCAGACGAGTAATGGCTGTTGAAGCAAAAGTAAACAAAATACGACGAAGTTGAGCTTGAAACACGGGAAAAGAAGGATCAGAAGGAGAAATAGTCTGCAATTTACGAAGGAGAACATCAATATCTTGAAAGCGAGAAGTACGGAAGAGAAAGAAAACTGACGTGCGAAAGAAATAATCGAAATTTTCGTGGAAAGCCACAGAGCCACTGGGTCGTCAGACGAAGAAAGTTGTTGCACAGACGACGAGATCAAAGAGCGAATTTCAGCACAGAAAAGAGGATTAGTTAAAACTGAATCGTCGAGCGACCAGACTGGGGAAGGGGGAACAGAGGAAGATTGCAAAAAAAGTTTTAAAAGAACGGGGCGATAATCTGACGAAACGGAAGGATGATGAGTAATTTCAACTAGAGAGGAATGGAGAAAACTGGAAACATAGAATCTATCTAGGCGTGCTGCGACACAGCGTGAAGCAGCCGAGGGGAACCAGGAAAATTCCTTGGACCGGGGATGGAGGGAACGGAATGCATCAATCAAATCAAAATTAACAACGAGTTGAGTGAGATTGGAAACAAGGTCGGAACGGCTTTCGGTTGAACCATCTTGGTCAAAACCGGGTTGCAAAGTGCAATTGAAATCGCCTGCAACAATGACTGTATCATTTGGATGGAGGGTCGAAAGGATAGAAGAAAGATGTTGGAGGAGAGTTTCTGCATCCGTAGCAGATTGCGGAATATGGATATTGAAAACATGAATACGTTTAGAACAAAAACAAAAAGAAATATGTTGAAAAGAACCCAGCAGACTCTGTGACTCAACAAGATCAGAAAGGGAAGAATGAAAACGCACATGAAACGCTATAGCGGTACCAGACCTGAGATGGGTCCGGTAATTATGATAAAAAATGTACGGCCAGCGTCTCCAGTGGGAACACCCGGCATCCAAGGAACAGTTCGTCTCCTGGAGAAGGAGGATATTAGCCCCCAGGTAACGAACGTCCTCGTAAACCAAAGCATTCGCCGCAGAAGACGCAAGTCCTCTACAATTAAAGCTAAGTAGTGTTAACAAGGACATCACTGGTAGGTTGCATCCAGCCTTCCAGTTCAGCCCTCAAAATCTTGAATAAGTATCCCAGACGGCGAGCATATTGCTCAGTCCCGCCAGGCAAAGTAACATTAGTTATAAATGCATGGAACTGGTTTAGCTGTGCAATCATTTCAGGCAGCAAGTGAAGCTTACTCCTAATGCAAGGTAGTGTGATCAACTTCGCCTTACGTGGGCGAGTAGTCAATGCATACAGATCAGGTAAGGTAAGAGGGTGCAAAGGCACCGCAAGTTCTTCAAACATAGTAGAAATGTCAAGAAGTGTAGGAGAAGGAGAATCATCGTCAGAGTCAACCATTGCAGTGTCATCAGGATCAGGGGCAACCGTGTCCATAACATCATCATCCTGGAGACATGCGAATCGGTTCGAAACTAGTAAATCAGAATTTGGCTCATGAAGGCTAGGTGAACCCGAGGTAGAATGGGCTGGTTTCTTGGACCGAAGACGTTGAGACGAACGAGAAGAGCGAGTAGAAACACCAGGTGAGCTGGGGCGTTTACGTTGTGATTTAGGTGCAGACAATTCCAGCGATAGAAAATCCTCATTGGAGGGCTCCAAATCATCCAGTACGACGACAGGAACCGGGAGGGAAGGAACTACTGGAGAAACAGCAGGCAAAATTGATGAAGGTAGAATGTGAGCAGGTGCCTCAGCGGCCTGCACATCATCCGCAGGGGCAGCGGTCACCTGAACTGTAGTAGCTAATGAAGAATCAGATCTAGCACCAGGAGTAGCATGAGGACAAGCAGAAGCGAGATGACCTTCCCCTTTACAGCGGAAGCACTGAACCCCTGCAAAAAGATTAAAAATGTACGTCCGGGTATCAGTGACTAATTCCAGAGTTGCAGGGCGTTCCGCAATTGACTGAGAAGTTGGAAAAATAACCCGGTACTGGCGGCGCCCACCCTGCACATGTTTCAGGGGGAATCACGGGCTGTAGCTGGAAGAATCTTGGTCACTCCCACAACACGACCCATCGTGTTGAGGACATCAATCAACAGAGAATCAGGAACAGCCGTTGGTACAAGAGAGAGGGTCACCGTAACTGGTCTTTGGGCTGCAGCGACAGGTTGTAGATGAAAGGACCCAATATCAACCCCATGAAATATAATTAAATCTACTGCTTGCTGGTGGGTGAAGTGAACAACCACCCTCCACCCAAGCGAATAATGGACACAATGCTTTCGGCTGGAACGACCTTCGACACAGCATGCAGATACTGGGGGAGGGGGTGTCACGCAAAGCAGGAATGAAAACACTTAATAATAAGGCAGACGACAACTGCTTACCTTGCGGCGAATCACTTGGTAGAATAATTTTCAACGCCGAAGCTACACGTTTGAAATGTGGTGCAGAATCACTAGAAATATATGAGGTACTTCCCACAGCTTGTGCGAACGACGTTGAAGTATAACTAGCAGAACCAGGAATATTAGACGCAGCCGGCACACGGGTGGCCAGAAGCACAGTTTTTGGAAGTCCAGCAGCACTAGTCGACGCAACATTCCCCGAAGAAGGCACAGAACTAAGAAGCGAAGACATATCAGTAATCGACGAAGCAGCTGTAGACGACGGTGACTTATTCACAGTGGTAGTGGACATTCTCGACCACTGGCCCACCAAAACTCATGCGTCGTAACTGACGACACACGAAAATGAAAAACAAAATGAGCACCCACTTGGCACTCAGCCTCACTGCTCGTGAAGCGAGGGTACGAAACACTGTAACCAAAACACAAAACGACGAAATACCACAAAAAGAACAAGTAAACTAACGAACGTTGACTTTTACGCAGGAGCCGAAAAAATATGCGACTTGTCTGTTCAACGACCACTGCGCCACCGGGGCGACGTAGATGTGTTTGTTCACTGCTTTAACGAAAAGCTCAAGGGTATATAAGTCACCCCTCAGGCGCAGTGGTCTAAAGCGATGGCTTCTCGTCATTCGTCCGGAAAAGGTCCGGGTTCGAATCCCGGTGAGGCATGAATGTTGTGCTTGTCTTACGGCACTGGCTCTCTCCCTTTCCTGGAACCAGGTGCCCTATAATAGGGACGGGCGACTGCTTATAGCCCATTGAGTTGCTCACGGTGGTCGTTGAACCTCTAATAAAAAAATGTACATAAGCTGTAGCCCGTCCCAAATTTAGAGTCACTAGTTTTAGAGCAGGGTGAGACCCAGTACCGTACACAAATACACCTTCCATTTCCTCACCGGGATTTCGAACCCGTGCTCATCTCATATATATAGTCCAACCAACAGGGTGGCCTTGAAGTTTAAACTGTGCAAGAAGAGCATTATGAATAAGCCACCATTAAACACCATTTACCATTTTCAGTGCCGCCAAATTGAGATCAAATATTTCCCCCGGAACACTTATGTGTCCCCACAATGGTTCAGTTGTCTAAGCGCTGGCGTCTGACACTTCATCCGATACCGGTCCTGGCTCGCATCCTGCCCGGCGTCGGTAAGTTATGAATTTTATGTTTATCTTACGTCACTGACTCCCTCCCACCTTCCCTGAAACTAGCGTACTTATACACTGAGCGGTCACTTTATTATGACCTTCCCGTCAGTACTTCGTTGGCCACCTTTTGCCTTTATTACTTCGTCGATTCTTCGTGGCATGGACTCCACGAGATGTTGTTAGGTGGTTTGTGGAATCTGAGACCATGAATAGCACTTTCCAGGAGTGTGAGATTGCAGGGCTGTGAATCCAGCTGTCCGATGGCTCGTTCAACTTCATCCCACAAATTCTCAATGGGGTTGAGATCTGGAGATTGTGGGGGCCACCTAAGCAAAGTAAATTCACCGGCATGTTCCTGAAACCAATCCTGTACAATACGAGCACTATGGCAGTACGCATTATCTTGTTGAAAGTAGCCATCGCCATTGGGATATACCACCTACATGACAGGATGCACTTGGTCCGCAACGATGTTTAAATATCATGTGCTAGTCAGACGTTGATCAACACGAATTAAAGGGCGCAAAGCATGCCAGAAAAACATTCCCCAAACCATAACGTTGCCTCCACCAGCTTGAAGGGTTGTAGCAATGCATTTGGGGTCCATGCTTTCGTTCTGTTTCCGCCAAATTCTAACTCGGCCATCGGCATCGTGCAACTGAAAACGTGATTCATCAGACCACATAATTTGTTTCCAATTATCGACTGTCCAATTATTCTGCTCCTGTGCGAACTGGAGACGGTTTTTCATGTTAACTACAGATAGCAAAAGTGTTCGAACAGGCCTTGTACGGCGAACAGTGAGTGCAGAGATCATTTGAGGGGATCCTTGATTAAGTTGGTTTGTAATTTGCTGCACTGTTGTCCTTCTGTTGTCTGTTACCAGTCTGGACACTGTCAGTTCCGCCCGAGCAGTCACTAGTCGATGACGACCACATGTTGCACGTAGAGACCCAGTTTGTTGGCTGACAGTGCAGTCTTTAAACACTTTAACAACAGCTGCTCTGGAACATTTCACGAATGCGGCGGTTTCGGTGATACTCGTTCCATGGCTCCAAGCTCCTACTATCATCCCACGTTGAAAGTCCGTCAAATCGCATTTTTGTCCCATCTCGTCACCCAAAAATCACTTCTACTACTGTCCCTAGCACTAAGCTTTGCCTTTTAATACTAGCCTCGCCGTCTGGCGGCAACAGCGTGCAGATAGCTCATTTGCTTAAATCTGTCAGGTGGTCATAATAAAGTGGCTACTCAGTGTATAAGGGACGGTTGACTGCATATATCCCGTAGGGTAGCTCATTGTAATCGACATCCCCCCCCAAGAAAAATGTTCAGTTGAACTTGATGTGTTGCCACACAAGCAAAGATAGTGTAAAATGAAGAGATGGCCTATATGTATGGTCTATATTATGGTTTATAGTTGGTCTATATGGTTGAAATGTTTCTCATATAATTTCAAATTCCTCTTAACGCACACGTCTGCCACCAGATGACGTAAGTTCGCGGTTCCGTTTACAGCAATATCTGCAGGATTAAAAATCCGATTGGAAAATTCTATTCTTCGATCAGATAATATCGTTTTCCATACCGGTTCCATTGACTTTGAATAGCTTTGATAAAAATAATTCGCGTCAGAACGGCTTCAAAAGACGTGCTTATTCCACCCTAAAATTCGGTGTCATCTTTCAGGTTTACTTATTTCCACAGTTTCATAACTTCCGAGTCTGTGAAGTTTCTAAAAATTATTAGTTATAAATTCTGCAACAAAACAGCACTGGTCGGCAAAATACTCCTATTTTCCATCGTGTAGTGATTTGAGCAGCATAAGCACGATAAGTGAAATAATTCTACGCTCATTAAAACAGCTACACAAAAGAAATTCCATGATAATCATCAAAGGCAGTTGAATAGTGAGTGTTCCTTCGAAGAACTAATTAAAGTAATGCTGTAAAGTAGCTTATATATCCCTTAAAATGTATAACATTAAAAATTCTGTTTTACAGAAAGAGGGAAAAATCACGGATTCTGACTAAAATATCCAATAACGGAGACTTCTCTTAATTATAATACACTTATCGGCCACTTAGGTGTGCGACTTAATTCTGGGTCACAAGCACGACGCGCTGACAGCAACTTATAGCATATCGAATGTGTACCTAATAATATACATTTGAGCCATCTGTCAGGGAACTGTCGAATGCCACTGCGGATAAAAGAGGTCTGTTTCGAATTGATAAAATCATCAATACTTGCGTGGACCTCCACGACAAAAGTGAAGTGCGTATCACTCAATTGATGTTGCAGGGAGCGAAAGAGGTGATAATCCGACGGGGCGAAGTCTGGACAATACGCCGGGTGAGACAAAATATCCCATCCCAGGTCGGTGATCGTTATCCTGAGCAACAGGACCGAAATTTTGCTCTTGCCGGTGTATGGCCTTTTCGCCTACAGTGCGTCACTCACACGAATGAGTTGCTGACAATAACGCTCAGCATTGACCGTTTCACCAGGTTTGAGCAACTCATAGAGTACGACACCGCGCTGATCTCACCATATGCACAGCAACAACTTCCTGACAAGGTTATTCGGTTTGGCGGTACTGGTATTAGGCTTACCTGAATAAACCCAAGATTTGCGCCGCTTAGGATTATCGTAGAGGATCCACTTCTCATCACAAGTCAAAATCTTCTGGTGAAAATCCTTCTTCTTGAATCTGTAGAGCAAGAATACAGCAACATCGTAGCGCCTGGACTTATTCGCAGCCGTGAGTTGGTGGGGCACCCAACTGCCCTCCTTGTGAATCCGTCCAAGCTTGTGCAGGAGCTTTGCAATGGCCTGCCGTGTTCCTCCGAGTTCCTGGGCGAGCTCTTACTGTGTGCAACAGGGATCCGCGTCCAACACTTGTTCCACTTCCTCATCGTCAACTTTCTGTGGCTGTTCCGTACGTTCTGCATCACGGAGATCGAAATTTCACTGCTTTAACCGCTGGAACAGCTTCTTACACGTACTGTAGGACACAGTAGCCTCACCTAAGCAACAGAGATCATTTGCTGGGCTTCCGCCGCACAGGTTTTCAGCTGAAACGCAAACAGGAGTCAGTGCCTCAAATGTTGCTTCTCGAACGGCATTGCTTTCACCGGCAACTTTCGTCCCTTCTGTCACTATAGCTGTGAGCTACGGTTACCTGGAAAGCTGTTGGATGGTGTTGCAATCAGCCATTATCGCACACAGCTATTTGCATTTGTCCACGTTCTATGATCGCTTGCGGTCAGGGGCCTAGAATTAAGTTGCGCACCTATAAAAACTATTATATAATACCGGGTATGACCTTCTTTAGCCTGAATTATAACACGTATGCGATTTGGCATAAGATTTCACAAGATGTTGAAGTGCGTTTGCGTCTACAGCATAGCAGACGTTTGCCACACAGTCCTTTAACTGGCTAAGATTTGAAGAAAGAGGACTTTGCTCCATACGTTCTCAATAGGCTCTAGATTCAGGCTTTTTGGTGGCCGGGAAAGATCGTGGAAGTTGATGTCATGCTCCCTGAACCACTGTTGAACCACTGCTGAACCAATCTTGCGCAATAGACAATATCATTGTTGTCCATGAAACAGTCGTCACCTGCTCGATAAAAAGTAAATATTGCATGCCGTACTGCATCAGCAACAATGTTCAAACAATCCTTGGACGACACCTGACCTTACAGCTTTATCAGGGGACCCGTTTTACACCAACAGAACACACACATGACACCACCTGAAGAATATTAAGTTGTGTTTACAGCTGAGTATATTGCTTCTTGGAGCTCTCGCCAAACTGTCTGCCTACAGTAGGTACAGAACAAGGTTTACGGCGACTCGTAGGACAACATGATGTTTTTTCAGTCTTCTATTGTCCAGTCACAGTGATCTTGATACCACTGTTGACGAATTTTCCGATCTTTGCAGAAATCGGTGGTTTCTGTGTAAGCATTCGACTACCAAACAGATCCTCTTCAACTGCTTGTTCATAGTTAGCTCAGATATGGGTCGGGGACAGAGGTTAAATGTAAATTACTATACGCAAGAAGTGCTATTTCAGCATACAAGCTTTCTCAGACGACGGCGATCTCTTTCCTGTACAGTCACTCTCGCGTTAAGATCTTTTTCTCCTCCAGTTTCCTCCCGCTGCAGTTACGGTTTTTAGACAATCCGTGTGGTTTATTTTTTCATTTATTAGAGATCCCGGAGATATCCCCTTTGGAGAAACCAGTCAGGTCTGTTGTTTTCCAAATTGTCGCTCCGTCCGGACAGGCAGCTACGATAAACTCTTCATCGAACTTCTAAAGATCCTTTGTTTTTCTCATTGTGATCAACACTGCTGACAGTTAATTTACAAGCAGCAGGCTTCAATCACAAAAATGAATTATAAATCCGTTTCAATGGTGTAAAATAATAAAGCAAACAGACAGCAAGCTTTCACCACTCACAGGTGTCATCATCAGGCATAACAGATAAACACCTATAACGTACTACAGAGGTGAAAACAGGTATCAAGACGACAAATCTGCAGCGAGACATTATGTCCGCGTAGCTCAGTTGAGAGTGCGACTTATTCCGGAGTGAGGGGTCACGACCTCGATGACCGTCGCGGACGAAACTTGTGTTTTCACATTGGCGCACGATTGTGGAAAATGGATCCACTGGCCGTTGTTTTTCTCGAAAAAATGTGTGATGTTTGTTCCACATATTGTTTGGAATTAATGAAAAATTCCTACTTCTCTTCAAAAAAAAAAATTAAGTGGGAGATGATGTGACGTAATAAAGTGGTGAAAACATGTCTCAAGACTACAAATCTGCTGCAACACATTCTGTCCGCGTAGCTCAGTTGGGAGAGCGACGTACGCCGGCGTGAGGGGATGCGGTTTCGATGCCCGTCGCAGACAAACTTGTGTTTTCACACACCGTAAACAACGAACAGAAATTCAGAGTGACTTAAATATATAGTCAAAGTTGATTAACGCTTATGTAATTCAACTTTGATTATATATTTCAGTTTAAGTTTGAATTTCCCATAATTTATTTACTTTCTGTTAGTTGTTTACTGTGTTTATCTCAGTTATGCCTGATGAAGTCACCCGTGAGTGGTGAAAGATTGCTGTCTGCTTACTTCATAGTTTTACACCAGTAAAACGGGTTTATAATTCATTTTTGTGATCATTTTGGTGTAATCTACCCGATTCTTATTATCTAGCAGGCTTCAATATTTGCCTAAATCACTTGGTGAAGCACGTGACCACGTATTTCGCATATACGGTGGACTGCGTACGTGACTTTTACGTACATCTGCAGAAATGTTTTTAATTCATTGTCCCTGATGTGTGAAAGTTACGGTCGTGTCCTCAGGAGGAAGAAACCTGACTCGAGGATTTGATTGAGTATGGTAAAATTTAATTAATTATATCCCGTATCTCCAAAGACGGAAGCTTGGCAAAAAAATTATTTACTTGAATAAAGTACCATTAATAGTTTAATGAACATGTGCCTTTTTAATTTAAGTTCTTTTAAAATTATAAGGGTTGATCACTGTTCGACTATATGGTTTAAAAATCACTCATCCGCTTAGCGCTTGTTGTAAATTTAGGTTTTGTTATAACTCGCAGATGTTGTAGAATTTGTAAGCTGCAATACGTCACTTAGAAAATATTAGGTAGAAACAGACAAGACCCACAAGCCACCAGAGCAAATTCATTTCTCTTTCAATGTCGAACTCTTCTTTCTTGATTGGTACTTCAAGGAAGAACAACGTGGAGGATACTGCACTTCACTTAACAATAACAAAGTATTGATGTAAATCAAGCATAATACCAACTCCAAATTTTGACAAGACACAATTATCAAGACGGAAGCCCGCTATCGCCTACTGAAAGGTAATCAACAGTTATCTGCAAATAATTTTTTGCTATTGTTGACAATAAATCTGTATGTTAACCAGATCCTCTTATCTTTTGCTCTAAGATCACTACATCTCGCTCCAATAACCCCGTCCGTCTTTCTCTTCGCTCCTCTCCCAAATCTGCACTTCATCATTATCATCATTGTCAACCATTATCAATCCACTGCTGGACGAAGGTCTCCCCAAGTTTCCTCCCCAACTGTCTGTCTTGTGCCAGTCTCCTCCATGTCACCCCTGCATACTTTCGAATTTCATCCACCCATCTCCCATGTGGTCTTCTTCTGGGTCTTTTCCTGTCCCTTGGAATCCAATCTAAAATTTCGGCTGTCCATCGATGATCTGTCCTTCTGGCAGTATGTCCAGCCCATTGCCATTTCAGGGATTTAACTCTGATCATGATGTCTTCCACTCTTGTCATTTTTCGGATCCACGAGTTCCTCTTCTTATCTCTCCTGGTTACACCAAGTATGCACCTCTCCATGCTACTTTGAGTTGTCTGCAGCCTTTGTATGTCTCTTTTAGTTAAGGTCCACGTCTCTGCACCATACGTAAGCACTGGAAGGATGCATTGATCAAACACTTTTCTTTTAAGACATAATGGCATATTGCTCTTGAAAATTATGCTGTTTCTTCCAAAAGCTCTCCAGGCAAGTTTTGTACGCAGATTAATTTCTTCATCAATGTGACCCTTACTTGATATCTGCTGTCCAAGATAAACGTACGTGTCTGTTATCTCCAGCTTTTCTCCATCAATCGATAAATCTTCATTTCTTGTAAAAGCATTGAATATCACTTTTGTCTTCTGAAAGTTCATTTTTAATCCCACTTCTTTACTCTTGTCAGCAAGTTCCTGGATCATACTCTGCAGCTCTGATGGGCTAGTTGCAAAAATGACTACGTCATCAGCAAAACGAAGGTGGGTTAGATAATCTCCATTAATCTTTATCCCCTTGTTTTCCCAGCTCAGTGACAGAAAAACACCCTCCAATGTGGCATTAAAGAGCTTCGGAGATATGACGTCACTTATACGTAATTATATTGTCCTTTGACACTCTGCCAATATTGCAAACTTTGAAAACTCCTCGGGAGAAATAATGTGTCGTTAAGGCAGAAAAACTTTGAGCGAGAAGAAACCAAAGTAATATAAAGATACAAATTCTCAAAAGGAAGGTAAAATTGGAGATATATAGGCTACTTTCTGAATAACATTAAGTGGTCATTTCGTAATGAAAATACAAGAGAAGAAAAATGTGTTTAACCAATGTTGCAGGAGTTGTGGAGAAATGTTTCCGGCTGTGAAATAATCAACACCTCTTTGGCAGAGAGGAATCGGCTGTTGCAAAAGAAATACGGTAACTGTGTCACATTGACTTTCGTCCAACGCATTTTTTTATTTTTAACGTTTTTTCCGAATTACCGTTGACGTCACAGTAAGCGATGACAGATCTATAAGAAGGGTGTTGTACACATTTCTAAGGGAACGGATCAAATGGTATTATTTTTATCAGTTAGGAAACACGCGAGTGTGCGTAGTCATGAAGCAACACAGCATTAATCCTCAAAAATTATAAACACTTCCATTTTACGGCCTGCTATGAAACGTTATGATATGTCTTGTGAAAACCCACACTTGTCGGTGGTGTTCCTCCAACCCATATCTGCCTGCTCCGAAGCCTAATGCTTCTCCATTTAAGCTACGCCGGAGAGTGTTTATCACTGCTAATTGATGTCCTGACATCTGCGTCACCACTGTATTACTTCATATACACAGTCGAGTCACATTATTGGGACCACCTCCTACTATTGACGTCAACAGCGCGTAGCCAATGAAAGAAGGCACGTGTCGTTAGCTGGCTTGGAGGGTATATAAGGTGTGCTGTAGGAATTCTGAAAACATATCATTCGTTGCTGTTATGGATAAAAGGAGCGATCTATCAGATTTGCAAAAAGGTATGATTATCGGCTTTCGGGGCAAGGGTGGCAGTATATCTGAAACAGCGCAGTTTGTGAACTGTTCGCGTGCTCCTGTGCTTAAAGTGTATCGTGATTTGAGAAATGGCAGCATTTCCGAATAAGCGACGTGAAAACTGCGGAGCACCACGTGCCATTGCTGTGAGAGGTGAACGTCGGCTGTGAAGGTGCGTGCGGACCGTTCGACAAGCTACAGTGGAGCAACTCACTGGCCAAATGAACCAGGCTGCTTCAGGAAGCGCATCTAAAACGACATTTCAGTGAAACCTGCTGCGTACGGGGCTCCCATACAGACGGATGGTCACTGCCCTTATACTAACGAAGCTGCATCGGCTGAAAAGGTTTACATACATTTTCACGGCAGTATCAGAATTGGACCTCCGCTGATTGGCAAAGGATTGCCTTTTCCGATGAGTCAAGTTTTCTGCTTGATCGAACGGATGGACTTTGGCGTATAAGGCAAGAAACATCGGAGAAAAAACACTGTTCAACCATTTCTGGAAGAGCACAAGCTGGTTGGAGTAGCGTTACGGCCTGCGAAATGTTTTCGTGGCGTTCCCTGGGTTCACTTATACCTGTGGAAGGCACTATGGACCGAATTCGTTATGAATCCATCCTTGCAGATCACGTACACCCATACATACTTATTGCGTTCCCAGGGGCGGATGTGATCTTCCAGCACGAAAATTCGACGTGTCACACAGCTAAAAATGTTCGAGAGTGGTTGAAAGAGCACGATGAAGACTTCAAACTACTTCTCTGTCCCCTAATTCCCCAGACTTAAACCTAATCGAACATCTGTGGGATTACTACTATCGTGTTGGTCGCTCTATGGATCCTCCATCACGCATCCTCCAGAAGCTGTCAGATACACTGCCGTCAGCATGGCTCCACATACCTGTGAACACCTTATAGCATCTTTTTGATTCAGTCCCAGCCCGTCTAGCTGCTGTCCGGCTGCTCATGGCGGTTACTCTTGATATTAGTTAGTGGTCACAATAATGTCACTCGACCGTGTGTATCCTCTCTGGAGAAGGGGCTGGTACGTAATCGAAGTTTTAAATATCACTTAACCTTTCGATTCCCTGTTGTATAGAGAACTATGGCGAACCATGCTTGTAGGAGCTCATTGTAGAAGAACGAATTCGAACTAACTCCAGGCATTTTGCGGAAGAAGTATCACGCATTTTTCAAAGCGAAGAAGGAATTCTTATTAACTTCAGACAACATGTAGAAGGAACATCGCAAATTCTTTGAAGAACCAAACTGCCAGTAGATCCATTTTTGTGCTCGGGCTCCAATGTGAAACTCATATTTGCCGGTGCACAATTTCAACCCACATCCTTATGCTCCGGATCTGAATGCTCCCCAATCAAACTATGCCAGCGAGGATTTACTACGGCTACTTGTCATCTTGACATGTCCGTCTCCTCTGTCCTACACCATCTGTGAGCACTAAAATTCCGAAAATTCAATGAACAACGAGGAGCTTTACCAAAAAAGACCGGCATAGATCTTTCTAATCTGGTCGTTGAGCGCTTACTTATCTGTAGAGAAGAGCTCATGTTTTATATTGCATACTTTACTATGGGACGAAGTCATGACCCACCTATTTGTTATGTGAGTCGGCACTGTAGGAAAAGATGCATTCCCATTACTATTGGATGAAGTGCTGAAGCTTCAGGTGGCTCCTCCAAGAAGCGTTTGGTCACACGTGTAGCGGCAATGTTGTGAAAATAGACATGCTCGCGCTAATTGTTTATAGACTCCACAGATAGCACACATCAAACAAGTCCACCTAGAACTCATCCATGTGTCATTCATTCACAGTGAAGCTTTTACGACACTGTGACTTAGCACTTCGTAATGAGGTCATATACAATTGGGAAACGAATTTATCCGTATAATATTTCATAAATATATGGTAAGCATTATGATGCTATTACTTGCGTATTTTCACTGCATTCCATGTAACCACGTCTTTCAGGAAACTTGAAAATGTTCATCGTCCTGGAGCGGGAATCGAACCCGTACCTCCTGATTTCCGGTCGAGCATGCTAGTCATTACACTACTCAGGAAAATGAAATTCCAACCAATTGAACATAAAAATCTGATAATCTTCAGATTGCGCTAGTCGAAGCTATTCCCGCCACATCGTAGATGAAAGAAAGTCATATACAATTGGGAAACGAATTTTCCCCAAGAATTAATTTAGCCTGCTCGACCGAAAATCCGGAGGTGCGTATTCGATTCCCGCTCCAGGACGATGAAAATTTTCAAGTTTTCTGAATGAAGTCGTAACATGGAATACAGTGAAAATACGTCAATAATAGCATTACAATGCCTACCATGTATTTATGAAGAATTATTTCTTCGGGGAAATTCGTTTCCCAACTGTATATGACGTGCTTTCATCACTGGAATTTGTGACCTACATCCATCCTGGATGTGAGAAAAGTTCGTGAGAGGCGACGATGAGGCGGAAATAGCTTCGAGAAGCCAAATCTGAAGATTCTCAGATACAGGTCGGCCGCCCCGGTGGCAGAGTGGTCTCAGCGATGGCCTCTTATCATTCGTCCGAACGGGGTCCGGGTTCGAATCCCGGTGAGGCATGGATGTTGTGTTTATCTTACGGCACTGGCTCTCTCCCTTCCCTGGAACCAGTGACCCTAAATTAGGGACGGGCGACTGCTTATAGCCCCGTGAGTTGCTCACGGTAGTCGTTAAACCTCCACTCAAAACAAAAACAAAAAAAGGGTACAGGTCGATCTCGGTACACGTGGTTTCGTCATCCGCGTTTTTGGATTTACGCGAATCAGTGGCGCCATCTGTTAACACTACAGAGAAACCATAATTACAATAACGGTTTCGTGCAACTTGCGCGCATCTTTCGATCTTTTAGTCAAGACGTGAGTGCTCGCTCAGATTAGATCAGTACAGCTGTAAAGCTGTGCGTGATAGCATCTACGATGTCAGACAAAAAGAAAGAAAGTGCGTCTTTCGAGGGGAAAAAGCGTTACGAAGGCCGTATTCGTTAGAAAAAAGTTAGAAGTTCTGGATCGCTGTGAGAAAGGTGAGTGTATTGTTGACATCGTACACAAGACAGCTTAACACTTCACACGAACGTCAAGCGTCCAGCGTTACAAAACAGCTTGACACTTCAAACGAACGTCAAGCGTCCAGCATTGCAAAACAGTTTGACACTTCAAACGAACGTCAAGGGTCCGGCTTTACAAAACAGCTTGACACTTCAAACGAACGTCAAGCGTCCAGCGTTACAAAACTGCTTAACACTTCAAACGATCGTCAAGCCTCCAGCGTTACAAAACAGCTTGACACTTCAAACGAACGTCAAGCGTCCAGTGGGAACACTTCAACTGCAACTGATTTGTCTCTTCAGAAATCCATCAGAGGAACTGGACTGACTGCAACATCGTCAGAATCTTCTGATGCGATGAGCCAGAACTTTACTACTGTATTTAAGATGTAAAATTGGACTTTCTAAAATTACACTGAACTGTTACATTACACATCTATTTAGCATTAACATTACGTAAGTACTGTACGTACACACTATATTTTCAGGGTACTACGTACATATTTACATAGTATGTACGTACGATATGTTGATTTTCTGCATTAAAATAAAGTTTCAGAAAAATAATATTGTTTGTTTGTATTCGAAATAATATGCAACCCGATTATTCAAAACTGAATTCGTGAATAAGTGAAAACCTAACCGTATATTGTTCATATAAAATGCCTCCCGTTTTACGCGAATTCGGTATACACGGAAATTTCTCGGAACATATCTATCGCGTATACCGAGATCTACCTGCATCTATGTTCAGTTGCTTGGAAATTCCTTGTTGTGGGTAGCATGATCGACTGGAAATCGGGAGGTGGTGTTCAATTTTCAAGTTTTCTGAAGGAAGTGGTTACATGGAATACAATGGAAAATATGCTAATAATAGCATTACTTCATAATGAGATTTAACATTCGCTTGAATTCATTCACGGAATGCCGCCCATCATTCTGTCACAGCTGCTCTTCGCCAGAAGGTTTATCCATGAAGCTTCTTCATATTCCTAAGAATGCCTACTGAGCGATTTTTTCTTTCCGCTATTGAAAATTTTTTATGATTCGCGAAGTTCCAATTTGTACGTTTGCATTTTGTGGAATACACAACGTAGCACCACCTAACTGGTACTCACATATATTCCAGTGTTTACTTGATTTTTCCAAACTTCAGCATGTATATCATAGCTACTTTTCTTCAGAATACAATAAAGATTATTCTGTTTCATTGAAAGATATGCGAAGGTTCCGCCTTTCGTTCGGAAGCACTACATACAGTTGTGGCCAATATTGTGAAAACCTTTTGAAAAAAGTGTATTTTTGAGGTTTGATGGCTCATAATGCCATTGTTTTTGGAGTAATACAATACAATTACATATCAATGGAAAGATAATATAATCAAAAATGCAATGCATCAGAGTTTGTTCAATTATCTGTATTCTATGAAAAGTCATAGCCAAATAACCAGAAAAAAGGAAGCACAACTTGCTTAGATTGATATGAAGTAGCTTTCCTTCATTTGAATGTAGCTAATGATCATGAGTGTTCAGAGAGCCAATCAGGGGTCATCTTGTTTCGCAATGAGCCAATCAGGTTACAGTAGGATTCAGCTATTGATGTCATCTAGTGGAGCTGAGAGGAAGACATTGTCTGTGTGTTATGTTATGTGATTGCTATCAAGTAGGGTTTTTTTGTGTGTATGTGTGTTCTTTCATTTAGTGAGCTTGTAAAACGTAATAAAATTAAAGAAATGGCGCAAAGAGTTGACTAGTTACCCAGAACGCGATGTAAAATAGTACTATTAAGGGAACAAGGGTTCAGTTATGAAGAAATTAGAAGAAAAATTGGTGGAAAGTTAACTAAAGGTGGCATTTCTAAATTTTTGAAGAGGTATAAGGAGACTCAGTCACTACAAAACCAGGATGGTAAGTGCAGGAAAAGGCGCACAACAGAAAGTGATGATAGAAGAATTAAGAGACTGTCTAGGTGACAAAAGAAAATCATCTGGGTGTATACAAGATGAACTGGCGGAATGCAATGTGAAGTTGAATGCAAGGACTGTTCGGCGCAGACTGCAGGAATTTGGTCTAAAAGCTAGAATTCCACAAAAAAAGCCATTTTTATCTCTCAAACAAAGGTTGAAAAGATTAAACTGGACTGAAGCCCATGCTAACCGGACAGCGGAACAATGGGACAGTGTTATTTGGAGTGATGAGACCAAAATCCCGCTGTTTTGCAGTGATGACATAAAATGCGTAAGGAGAAGAATCGGAGAAGATTTGAATCCGGAGTGCATTACATGCACAGTGAAACACCCAGTTAGTGTTATGATCTGGGGTTGTATGACATCAAAATTTGTGGGAAGAACTTGCGTGATTAATAGGAATATAAATGGCCAAGAATACATTAATGGAATACTTGAGCTCAAACAGAAGCCTTCCGCACGTGATCTTTTCCAAGAAAATGAAGCATTTATATTTCAACAGGATTCAGCTCCATGTCATGTTACCGCTGTGTGCAAAAAGTGGTTTCAAGATAATCATATTCCACTGCTGGAATGGCCTGTGAATGGCCCAGCCCTTAACCCCATCGAAAATCTATGGAGCCGACTAAAGAAATTTGTAAGTCAGAAGCAACCCAGCAATAAAACGCAATTAATAAAAGCAATAATTCAATCTTGGTTTCACATTATAACAGCTGCAGAACTAAAAAACGTGATTAACTACATGGGAAGGCGTTGTAAGGTCGTAATTAGCGCTAAAGGTTACCCAACTAAGTATTAACTGACATGGTGAGAATTTTTGTTTATCTCATTTATTCTATGTATTTCACTTTTCTTCTTTATAACTGCTCATCTAATACAAAATCCTTCATAAACGTTATTGCATTACGTTCTTGTTGAAATAATCTTTACATTGATATATAATTTTATGGAATTTCTCCAACAAACATGGTGTTATTAGGCATAAAATCTCAAAAATACACTTTTTCCAAATAGTTTCCACAATTTTGGCCACTACTGTATGTACATGAATGGCACTAGGAAGAAAAGAATACATTATTTTTTAGACCTCGAAATTTTTGAAAGTTGTTTTCCCGAACTCTAGAGATATTTCATAGGTAACCAGCAAGATAATATAAGAAATATAATCGCATCCATTAGGTCGTTTGGTTTTTTCATATCCCGGACCCGGTTCAGATGATATTGAAAGTTCATGAATAGCACATGAATAAAACATGCAGCAGTTCGCTTCGGAGTACGTAGAAACAAACTACTCAAATAAATGTCGTATACCCATAAATTCTGACCTTGGGATTTTGATGTTATTGTACATCTTACCCATGCCTTGAATCCGTGGCTTCATAAAACTCAGGGAGTTATGACAGTAGCAATAAAATCTGTATCAAACGAATGATAGGTTAGAAAGACGTTTCTATCAAACTCGTTCTTTAACGAAGTTTAGAAATTCTCTAAATTTCCATATGCCCGAAAATCAAGGGAATTTGAGTTATGTGTGGCGTATAAACTAAATATTATTTTTCTAAAATTTTTATCAGCTATTATAAACTCTTTGCAAAAAAGAAAAGAAAACCGAAGCATCCAGACGGAGTCATCCAATACCGATGGAAATTGGTATGTGCGATGCACATCTGTAGGAAACAAAATGATTAAGAACAGTTGGACTATTTATTCGGATAAAAGATATACACAAGTAGAGAAGGTCAATACGTTGTAGCGCCATCTTTGGCTCGGATACCAGCGGTTACCAGGCGTGCCATAGACTCGCACATTTCAGGGATACAGCCCTGAAATATAGCATGCAAAATGGTGTCTTAATTCCAGACGTGTTCGCCGAAATTCCGGGATGGAAGTAGGTGGTGCCCCATCACGTCTCAAACATGCTCGATCGGTGAGAGTTCGGGGGACCGGGCTGGCCATGGGAGGTTGTCGACATTGCGGAGGCAGGCCTGGGAGAGCCGTGCCATGGGATTCAGCGCATAAAAATTTATCGGTGCTTCTGCGAGAGGAATGGCAACAGAACAGGTCATAGGGTGTAGTCGACGTACCGTTGAGCAGTGATTGCGATACGGAGGATTACCAAAGGTGTCTGGCTATCGTGAAAAATGTCTCCACAGACAATCTCTCCTGGTGGGCGAACCGCGTGCAGTTGCACGGTAAAGACAAGTTCCGTGCGCTGGCCGGCTTGTCTCCAAACTCGATGGTCATCTGAGCCAAGTGCAAGCTATGACTCATCACTGAAGACAACACGACGTCACTGAACACTAACCCAGGTTAATAGGGCCAGATACCACAGCGACCAATGCCGGCTATGCTCGCTGGTCCGTGGTAGGCGGCGGAGTGGCCCACCCGGATTGCTTGGCAGTGGTCCGGATGTCCACTTCCGTACCTGTAGACGACGCAGCATGGCTACGGATTGATGAGAGCGACGAATTCAGTCCTGTTCGTGCGACTCTCACAATCCCTTGGTCTTCGCGTGCTGTTGTTGCCCTCAGCCGTCCTCTTTCGGCGTGCCGCTTGGTTATGCTCTCCTCTTTTCATTGGCACCGACATCGTCTGATTGCGGCGCCGAACTGAGGCCAGTTATTGACCAACTTGCCTCTCCCGTGCTAATTATACATCGTCTTCAAAACTCGCTCCATTATTCGTATTGTTCACTGATCCGACGTCGAGACATCTTCACAGTCCGTGGAGGTTAATGCAACCTCAATCATCTGTCACAGTTTTGCTCTTGATATACCCTCCTCCATGCACGGTTCCCATGCGCTGTTGCGGACCACTATGTAATCACCGGTCTTTATTTTTTAATCATTTACACATTTGGCCGTGAGGTACTTGCACGGGGAGTTTCACTAGGATCGAACGATTTTCTCGTGGTGCTCGCTTCTTTTTTTCTTTCTTTACATTATTATAATTTCGTAAGAACATTGTTTTTTTTCCTGTATTGTATTCAGCGACCACCACGGTAAACACAGAGTTATAAACAGAATCCCGTAGCTAAATTTGAATGACTGGTTCCAAGAAAGGTACATAACCAGCGCCACTGGAGAGACACACCACTTATGCCTCACCTAAGACCCGAAGCTAGTCCTAGCTCTGACGAATCGTCGAATCCAGTGATCAGATTACAACGCCGAAAAATGGAGGAACATTTGATTTTCTTTCTCAATACAGGAATACATTTGTGTTCCAATATTAATTGCCCTAGGACGTTCTGAAAGACTTCGAATCTTATCAAGAACAACAGAACACTTCAAAATCGATACGAAGCTATTCTCTCTCTGGTAGTAGGTACCTTATTTTGCATAAAAAATGGACTCTAGAACGAGGTTTTCCCAATTATGCGTATCTGATGAAAAAGTAACTAAGTAATTTTATCTACCTATTGTTATGTGCCACTTCTTTACTTTCTCCTTTCACACTGGCAAAACGCGTCTCGAAAGATATTGGCAATAAGTCATTGTTAATCAAAATGTACATGAGTTTTAGGGAAATAAGTGGGAGAGTTTCTAATCACTATAGCACCCAGCGGAATTGCATAATGACTTAATGCAAAGTGCTTTTCGCTCTTCCTAGTTCGATCATAGTTCAGTTATAATTATATATGTGCAAATTTCCAAATACACGCATTGGCGGTGTCATGGAGAAATTAACGTTTTTATGAGATACGCACTGAACTGAAAATGTGCAGCCTTTGTTTAAATTTATGGAGGTTCGTGTTCCCGAATAAGTACCCTGTTAAGAGCGGATTGAACCTTTCAGCCGCGCGATTACAATTTGCGAGAACGTTTTGAGTACGGTAAATCATTTTACACGAAATTAATTTCAAATATGCACAAGTTATGTCATCGCTGTGATCATACTTCGTTATGCATGAGTATGTACAAATATGGAATTCCTTGCCATTTTTCCGGCTTTGTAAAGAAAGAGAGTGCCTCTATTCCATTCTTCTGGTGTTCCGGCAGGATTCCCGGTTACCTGTCCCTGGTTGATTCTTCACCTTACAGTGGCTGAAGAAAATAGTATCTCTCTGCACCCCGCTTCAGGCACGTCTCGGATCCGTTCTTCGTTTACCAGTACCGCATCTTCTGGAATTCCTGTAGCCTCCCACAGCGATTATAAATCAGACAGAGAATATTTATTTCTTCGCTTTCTTTGTATTGAATTAGTTGGGACCTACGTTTATGTACGTGGATTGCTGATGGGAAGAAATGTCAATCATGCCCCATGCAAACTTACGTTTCCCAGAAGGAAGAAAGAGCTCCACAGTCAACACTTATCATATATTCCGATATGTACTACACTCAGTCGACAAAACATTAGGGACAAAGGTGATGGGCCCTTGACATAGGCATCCCTACGCAGAGTGGAACATACCCAAACCGAGCGCAGGCGATAAATAGGCTAAAAACAGAGCGTCCTGACAGTTAATCGCAATCGACCAATATAAATGGGGTGATCTGAGCGAATTCGATTGCGGATGCATTGTCGGGGCAAGATGGGGTGTCATTCTATCGTCCAAGTGGTAATAACTCTAAATTGCGCTAGAGATACCGTATCCAGTGCGTACGCGAGTATACCATCGATAGATGTACCAGCACCCAGAGAGCAAGCGGTAGCCGACCACCTTTCATTTATGATCGGGATGAACGCAGCCTATTCCGGACCGACCGCTTGGCAACAGTGACGCAAATCACATCCAGGTTAAATGTCGAAGGCCTAAGCAGCGTCAGCGAGCAAACGGTCGAGAAACGCTGCATTCTCTAGGCTATGGGAGCTGTGAAAACACAGGCTTAAACGCAGGCTATCCCTAACTCCGGAGTAAGTCGCTCACCATACTGAGCCACGCGCACATGTGCTCTCATGGCTATATGCCTTTATCTCATGTGCGTCCTGGGCGCAGGCACGGAACTCGTCCCCGGAAGAGGGCCGAGACCATGTGTCACTGTAGGCAGTCATCCGATAAAGAACGTGCATTTGAGAACCCCAGACAGTTTGGTGTGTGGAACATAACAACACACACGTTATTTTTTTCGAAGCACTGAAGAAATAATTCTCATTTTTGCTGTCTCGTGGTGTGGAAAGAACAACACACCATTACGAGAAACTTAACTGCCAGATCATCCTTGAAGTTCGGGCGCCAATGTGAAAACACAGACTTGTGCACGCCTGGCATCGAACCTAGGTCCCCTCACTCCGGAGTAAGTCGCTCTCCCAACTGAGCTACGCGGACATGTGCTGCCATTGCTATCTGCCTTAAACCTCATGTGCGTCCTGCGACGCAGGCACGTCACAGATCCGACACACAAATCATATGCTACTGTTGACAGCTCATCATCGGAAATTACGCCTCGCCTGGTGCTGAGAATAGCGAAATTTGATTTCTGCAGCATGTCGCCGAATCCCGTGTGGTCAGATGAATGCTTTCAGCTGTACCGAATCTACGGGAAGGTTCAGGTGTGACGCCGACAGCAGAAGGTTATGGCACCGTCGAGGTACGTCAGCTCTGTTCAAGGCTGTAATGGCACTGTGATGGTTTGAAGAGCCTTCTCATGGAACACATTAGGTTCCTTTGGATGTCTGGAGAGGTCCTTAACCGCTGCGTGCTACAGTAGCTGATAACCTACAAGCTTTCGTTGTCTGCTCGCAGCCTGTTGTCTGTCGTCTGTTTCAGAAGTATAATGCATCGCCCCACCACACCGCAACGACGCAGGCATGGTTTGAGGAACACTCATCTGAGTGTGGAACCAACCAGTGGTCTCCAAGGTCCCCGGATTTGAACACTGTGGAAGCTTTCTGGAACGCCGTTGAGCGGAACTTCAGATCTATGGATCCTGAACCGACGTCTTGGGTAGAGTTGTGCACAAGACTGTAACAGGCTTTGCTGTCATTTACCCCGGAAACCCTCCGGCATCTAGTGAATTCGATGCCTTAGCGTGTTCAGTCTGTTAATCGCGGTAGAGAAAGTCAAACATAATGTTAGGTAGGTATCTCTAATGTTTTATCCATTCAGTGTAAGTGTATTAATATACAGGACGTTAAGGAATTGGGCGCAAACATTCATTGACGAACATTTTGGAAGCTTCAAGTGAACACATAGACGGTGTCTGGCGGTAGGTTATACGTATTTGTGCCCAGTTTCGGACTACCGATCCGCTAGTGAAATTTGTCATACTGATGACGCAGCTGAGACGATCAGCGATAGTGGAAAAACAGGGCATCTTTTAGTTTGTCGGTGTGTAATTGCGGTATTCGGAGGGCATGACACAAAGTACTGTATTCTGCGAACAGCAGTAGGTCAAAATGACCTCAAGTAAGACATCATACGTAATTATATGATACAATATAAAGAAAACCGGCCATCACACAAAGGTTCTCAAAGATGCGGACAATCGATTTTGACCACCAGATAAGAAACCAAGCGGCATATCCGAAAAGTCATAAAGCAGACTTATACGGAGATTGTCAATGACCTTTCCACAAAACTCAGTATTTCTCGCATAACGGTTTATGCAGTCCTGACGGTTTTCTTCTCCTGACGTGTCTGGAGGGGTCCTTAATATCTGCGTGCTAAGGCCTAATCAGAAAACCAGCTACATGGGTACCGCACACACTAACCACGACACACTTGGAAAGCCGCTGCGTAATTGTGCTGAGAAACTGTGTGATATCATCGCAAATATTGAGTGCTCACAAGGTTCCTCTGCTTAGATGTTGGTTGGGGGGAACTTTATGAACCTATTTAACGACATCAGTCCCAATTCTGGGTTGAACCTGGTACTTTCACGGAGTCTACCATGTAATGAGCATAAAATCTAACTGGTCGTTCGTATGAATGGACGCGGCATGGTATTTGGATCACGTATGACGAGAAAATCCCCACTGCATCGGAGAGGTGAATACCATTTCTAGAGGAGGTTATCCCCGATATGGTCACTGCAACATTATGTACAGGAACCTGTTCTCATACACGAAAATGCACAACCCCACAAGGCCCGAATGCTACAGGTGTCCATTGAACAGAACTGTTGGGAGGAACTGTTACACCCACTGTATTCACAGGAAGTGAACACCTGTGATTTCAATTGTTTCAGCTGTTTGAAAAGGGAGATGTCTAGTAACTTGTACAACAAACAACAGGATTTCGATTTCCGAATCACTGATATTTTCCACAAACGTAAAGTCAGTAGTTCCTTTAACTGTGTTCGTGAACTGCCCAAAGTTTGGAAACGTATTTTTTGATAATGAGGGGAACTACTAATACATGAACTGTAATATTGGGATCATTCTTTGCTGTTTTAAGAATTTTGGTAAGCTGAAAGTGTTCGCTTCCCGAACGATCTCATATTTTGAAAATAACACTATACTTTCCAGACTACGGAAAACGTTAAGCAAATGGCTGACACTTTTATTATTTCCGTCCTTGAATCTTACATGCTCACTTATCGAACGCAATTCGAAAGAAATTTAGTCGGAAACAATTTGAACTACATTATTACGTGAATTAATCACTCTCACTGAGGTGCCCTAAAACTGTGAAGGGCGCTACCATTTTCATTACATACCACCACACCCATGCGGTAAATGGTGTTCTCCAACAAACGAAGTATACGAGGTCCGATCGAAAAGTTCCGAGACTAGGCCGGTATAAAACAAAGTACTTACTTTACTTAAGTCTGGCTATGATCTCCTCAAAGTAGTCTTCTTGAGCAGCGATACACCGCTGCCAGCGTTTTTGCCACTATTGGAATGCTTCCTGGAAGTCCTGTTCACGATTCGTGTCAAGCACCGTCTGCGATTCGCGCTAAATCTCGTTCACTGTTTACAAACGGCGACCCTTGAGCTTCAGCTTCATCTTCGGGGACAGAAAGAAGTCGCAGGGGGCCAAATACAGCGAGAAAGGTGGGTGAGGAAGGGTAGCCATGTTGTCGCGGCTACAAAATTCGCGTATTGCAAACACTCTGTGAGCCTTTGCATTGTCGTGATGGAACAAGAAATCCCCCGTGCTCCACATTTCCTGTCGCTTTCGTTGAACCTCCTTCCTAAGACGCCGCAGAACACCGCAGTAAAAAGGGTGGTGACGGTCTGGTTCTGGGGAACGAATTCACAGTGCACAATCCCACGAATGTCGAAGAACACGAAGAGCATGCTTTTGGTTGCGCTCCGGACCTGTCGGACCTTCTTCGGTCGTGTAGATGCCAGGATCTTCCACTGCGACGACTGTTGTTTGGTCTCCGGGTCGTAACCGTAGACCCAAGTCTCGTTCCCAGTGATGACCCGCGACAGGAAAGTTGGTTCATTTACCAGCTGCTGACGAAGATATTGGCAGAGTTCGACACGGCGCGCCTTCTTTTCGGGGTTCAGAATATTTGGCACATACGTCGCAGCGTTGTGATGCGTGTTAAAAACTGATGTCAGAATTTCTTGCAGTTTTCCGTATGACACATTGACGATGGTAGCAATGTCTTGAATGATTCACCGACCATCCTCATGCAGCAGTTCACCAATTGTGCCCATATTTTCGGGGGTTTGCTCGTGGACGGTCGCCCTGATCTCTCGTCGTCTTCCAGTGCAGTTCTGCCGCATTTGAAGCGCGCGTGCCACTCACAACACCTCGCACGACTCATCAGTTTCAGGTTTTAAAAGGCTCAGTGGTCCGCATTTCCGTTTAAGGGCTTTACTAGGCTCTTGTGGTCAATGAATAATTTAAAATCAAAGATATTTCGTGTGCGGATTGGCTGGTCCTGTCACCAGGTTGTTATCCCATACAGTATATTTGGTGCACTTTAAGCTGACATATTTCTGCTCGTTCTTTTGTCTTACAGCTCTACAGGACTTACATTGTGTTTTTCTGGTAGAACGGGACTTACATTCAAAGCATATTTTTTTTATTGGAGATTTAACGACCACCGTGAGCAACTCAGTTGGCTATAAGCAGTCGCCCTTCCCTAATTTAGGGTCACTGGTTCCAGGGAAAGCTGGTTCCAGGGAAAGGATAGAGCCAGTCCCGTAAGGCAAACACAACAACCATGCCTGACCGGGATTCCAACCCGGACCCCTTACGGACGAATGATCAGAGGCCATCGCTTACACCTTTGCGCAACCGGGCAGGCAAAGCATGGCTTGGTGGTGTGAAGATTACATTTCTGTCGTAGTTATCATATACCGTACTGGAGACCATTTTTTGGTGATTTATGTGATGTGATTTCATACCTTATTTCACTGATCTTTTATTGGTCATAAGGTGGGAGCATTTATACACTGGTGTGCAAAATTTAAGGACGAAGAGGAGAAATTAGCATAACAGCAGAACGAGCAGGCAGAACGGACTGAAATACTACTCAGGAGATAGACTAGGGTCCGGTACGGTAGGGCATCTGCATATAATGCAGATGCCGTAAGGGAGTGGTGTCTAAAGGATATAAAGCACATGGGAGTTGTACGTTCAGCAATTCGGTGAAAGCTATTGCACGGTGTACATCGGTTTGAACGACGTCGAGTTGCTGCTACCGTGGGATATGGCCTACAGGCAATCCAGGAGACGACATCTGGATGACTTTACCCAAGGTCGTGTCATTGGGAAGTTGAAAGAAGGTCGAATTGTGACTAGTGTGGCCGAGGAGTTCGGGATTGCTCACAGCATCGTTTCACGAGTTTGGAGAGTTTTTCGAACGACAGGAACAGCTGTCCGAGAGCTTAGCACTGGTCGTCCCCGAGCAACCACGGCAGCGGACGACCAGTATATTGTCCTACAGGCGAGAAGAGACAGACGGCAACCAGCGGGAGAAATCGCAAGGCACATGCCACAGACAACTGGACGTCCGTTATCGCGTTTTACCGTAGCCAGGAGGCTGCAGAAATGTGGTCTGTTTGCACTACGACTAGTACGGTGTGTGCCATTAACTCCTGCACATCAGAGACCGCGGTTTCTGTGGTGCCAGGAACACAAGAACTGGACACATCAGCAATGGGGTCGAGTTTTCTTTACGGATGAGAGCCGAGTTAATCTGACGAGCGATTCTGGATGTATTCACATCTGGAGAGAGCAGGGAACGCGCAATCTCACCTCCAACATCATCCAAAGGGACCGGTTTGGAGGTGGCGGAGTTCTCGTTTGGGTCAGTATCATGCTTGGTAGCCGTACTGACCTCCACATCTTCCAATGAAGTTCAGTCACTGGTGTCCCCTATTGTACTGAGGTCCTCCTGCCTTACGTGCGTCTGTTTAAAGGTGCTATGGGTCCTGAGTTCCTCTTAATGGACGACAACGCTACACCTCATCGTGCAGTGGCTGTCGCAGAGCTGTTGGAAAGTGAAAATATTCAGGGCATGGATTGGCCCGCAAGGTCCCTGGACCTAAATATAATCGGACACGTGTGGGACCTTCTCAGGAGCCGCTTGGCAGCACGTCACCAGCCGCCAGCAACGATTCCGCACCTGCGATTTGCGCTACAAGAGGAATGGGCAGCGATGCCACAGCTCCTTGACAACCGCGTACTCAGCATAGGCCGACGTTGTAAATCCTGCAACGAAGTCAGGGGTGATCATATCCCCTACTAAAGACTGGATTTGTCTTGGCAGCCGGCTGTCACATGTACATTTCTGTCTTCTGTGCAGTTGTGCTGGAAGCTACCTTTTCAATAAAGTGCCTTTGTAACCTTTGGATTCCTTGTTTGGACGGTTTTGCTCACTTGTCCCATATTCTTACATCTTGGGGATCTTATGGTATGATTTGAGTCGATTAGGAGCATTTCTGCACGACGTTACATTCGAAAAACCGCTTCGTCCTTAATTTTTGCACGTCAGTGTATGCATCTTAGTATATTGTGTTCACAAGTGTGAAACACTATGCCAAACAACACACATACTGCAGTTTCTTTCATTTTGTTCGTTTACTTGCCAGTTACCTTCTGGTAGCTAGGTTTCTGAGGATGTTTCAATTTTAAGCATCAGTGCGTACAATGGAAACACGTCAGTACGTTATTTGTTCCTCCCTTTAGGTCTCTATCTCTAAAAGTGGCTCAAAATATGATTGTTCAATAAATGGAAGGAGGAATGTCTAGAAAATCGCACACGACTGGGCCCAGGGTTGTTCCGCTTGGACATTCCATTGGTATCAATAGATATAAATTTGAACATAGCAAATAAGATTGAAATCATTTCATGTAAAACTTCAGTATATTTATTTAGTTTACAGATGCACCTGCCCGTCACGCTTGGTATCCATCCTTGTGTCTTCGACATTCGGTACTCCGCAAATCTACAAATTGTTTATCTAAATAATATATGTATACACTGACGGACAGGCACATATATAAAACAGGGAAGATTCATGAGGAAACGTGTTTTAAATTGCAAGTGCGAAAACATCTTTCAGTTCGGTTGAATACGTCATCATGGGTCGTTTATGGAGTCAAACAACATTGAGAAAGATTAATGGATAAAATAATAACTTTTCACCCTGAGGAAATGTTTCATGTTTTTGAATACTGGCATGAATTTTTAATTTTAATTTAGGGATTTCTCACACCTTCGAAGTTTTTCAAACTAAAGCTTTGTAAGAAAAGTTGCTGATTTCTTTCTCTTTTTTTTTTTTTTTTTTTTTTTGAATAATTATTAAAATCAGGTTCGTAAAAGGAAACATGCTGTACGTCTCTTTACGGAAAAATATTATTTCAATCAAATTTAAAGTTACAAATGCAGGTTTCGTCTTTCGCACAGACGTACCATATACATTCACTAAACTAACATACTTATTTTTAGCACGTCTTTTGTAAAAAAGGATCGTGCTTCTGTTATCGGTTTATCCGTCCGTCTGTACCCACGATATCTCTGCAACTATTAGTCCGATTTGAAAAATTCTTTTTGCATTCAGAAGCTTGAAATATGCAAATGATGATCCCTTATTTCGGTTTTTTTTTTCGATGTACAATTTCGCCGGTAGAGGGCGTAAAGGCAGAAGATGTCGAATTCAAAAATACGTTTTATTCCACATATTTGCTTCTAAACATCCGATTGAAAAAAGTTTTCTATCTCTCATTTCCATTTATGTCGAAGAGTATTTTAGATATAGTTACCATTTCAAATCACGCATAAATTTTCAACCAGGGCGCGCAAAAGTAAATTACATTTTCCCGATAAATCTTCTTCTAAAACTCCAATTTGAAAAAATATTTCTTCGGCGGATACATCTTCTGATGGAAAATATTTTGCATATAATTTCAAATTTTTGGTAAAGCATACTTTGGCCACCAGGGGGTGTAAGCGTTAATTTTTGCTTCTGATATATTTGCCATTAAATCGGAGCTTCTAATATATCGATTGAAAAAGTTCTTTCGTGGACTGATGCAACTCACATCGATAAACCTTTTTGGAATATTTTCTTCTTAAAATATAGTACAGTTTCTCCGCCAGGGGGCGAATATGCATTTCTTATTTTTACTAATATATCTACTTCTAGAAGTCCGATTTGAAAAATTCCTTCTTTGTTGGATAGTGTTTTCCGTATGACATGTTTTTCATATAATTACAAAATTTCCAAGTAATTCATAGACTTTCCGCTAGGTGGGGTAGCGGTAAATTGCGTTTCTCCATATATCTCTGCTTCTAAATCTCCGATTTGAAAATATTTTTCTGCACCGGATACAGCTCATGGTGGGAAATCGTCTGCACATAATTTCTAATTTTTGTAAAAAAATAGTTTGGCCACCAGGGGGCGTAAATCTTAATTTCCGCTTCTGTTGTATTTGCAGCAAAATATGAGCTTCTAAAATCTCGAATGAAAAAAAGTCATTTGTTGACCGATACTACTCATGTCGGCAAACCTTTTAGGAAAATTTTCTTCTTGAAAAAATTCATGGTTTCTACGCCAAGGGGCGTAGATATATATCTTATTTTTGTCAATATCTCTACTTCTAATAGCACGATTTAAAAAATTCCTTCTTTGTTAGATAGTGTTTCCGATGCGAAATGTTTTTCCTATAAATTCAAAATTTTCAAGTTTATATCATAGACTTTCTGCTAGGAGGCACAAAGGTAAATTGCGTTTCCTGCGTTATTTCTGCTCCTAAAGCTCTGATTTGAAAAATTCTTCCTGTATTGCATACAAGACCTGATGGAAAATATTTTTCACATAATTTCTAATGTTTGGTAAAGAATGGTTTAGCCACCAGGGGTCATAAGTGTTAATTTCTGCTTCTGAAGTATTTGTTGCAAAATCTGGGCTCCTGAAAACTCGACTAATTTTCTTTTTTTCTTGAACCGATACCGCTTATATGGATAAACGTTTTAAGAATACTTTCTTCCTAAGATAATGCATGGTTTTCCCACCAGAGGACGTAAAGTCACATCTTATTTTTGTCGATATCTCTTTTCCTAAGAGTTCGTAAGCTCACGATTCCGTTTACAGCAATATCTGAGGGATTAAAAACCCGATTGAAAATCTTCTTTCTTTCGTCAGATTTTTCCATACCGGTTTTCCATACCGGTTCCATTGACTTTGAATAGATTTGATAAATTTAATTTGCGTCAGAACGGATTCAAAAGACGTGCTTATTACACCCGAAAATTCGGTGTCATCTTTCTTCTTTGCTCATTTGATTAACGAAAGTATTTTGTCTCTTATGTCTAAACGGGACTGTGGGCAGAGTAAGTTATCTACAAATGACTTATTTGTGGAATTAACACATGTACCTCATCAATAAAATGTTTAATACCTTTAAAAACTGTAGTTTCTTCGAAAGGTCGCCTCCTTTTCTGTTTGTTTATTTATGTTCATTTATTTTAGTGTCTTGCAACAATACTTCCATGTAAAAAACGAGGTGCGTTTTAAAGTTGTTTGGCTTTCCTTCCCAGAGACTTCAATTTAAAATTAAGAAATTGTTTTTAAAACATAATTTTTCCACATGTAACTCCAACGAGTTTTAAGGTAAATTTCTATTATATTTTACAATGCACGATGTGCTGTCTTAGAAATTCAGAGAGATGTTTTTTCTAGGTCTACAGAAGCTCTGAACATGTGATGTCAATACCCTTCCTTTTCTGTTTTAAAGTTCAAATATCTGCTCCATGATAAATTTAAATATTTATTTGCTATCTGTCGGAAAGGAAGATTGTTATTGGCATTTCCTACATGAAAAACATCCATTTGAAAATCAAGAGACTGGCTCCAGAAAGATTGCTTATCCGCACGTATTTACTTGATTTCTTGTAGAGAAATTCGTGTCGTTTCTTTATTGTGAAGGATAAGCGTCTTATATTCAAGATAAACAAGCACACAGATCGTCTTTCAAAAAACTGAAGCATCGAACTGGTGATGTCTAGGATTTAACTTTTCTAATTTGAGATTAATATTTTATTAGAGTCCCAAAACAAAATCTACCTTGAGTAAATTAAATGCTGCATAACATTTAATATCTCTCCCAGGAAAGCTAAATGATTTGTGTGTATGTGTGTGTGAAAAACAAAGTAAAAACAATCTGAATTGAACAAAATTTTGAGAACTCTATAAAAAAAATAACAAATGAATTCAAAAACATTTATTAGATTGCGAAAACACCGAAGTCCGAAGAAATGGAATCTTTCCTGTTCCAAACACTGATTACTGAACTTATTATAAAACCTCAAACGAAAAGTTACGCTATATTGTAGATAATTTCTTCCAGATTCCATCTTGGGCTATATTGATAGTTCGTTTAAATCTTATATATTATTATGATTATTATATTTTATTTGATTTTCTCATCTACAGTAACGGCATCTGTAGCATGGTCCACTTGTCAGTACGGACAGGAAGTCATTTAAATCGTCGTACGATGTGGCACGTATCGAGAAGTATTGCTTCTTGGATTTTGAGACTTAGGTGTTGTAGACCTAAAGCATCAAGCTTTAGGTCTACAACACCTAAGGAATTATACCTGTTGCAGAGATAATCAGTGAATGTATGTGAACTGTTTTCGGTTTCTATATCTGTTTAATCTCTGCAACTGGTTCCACATAATTAATACAGGAAAGAGCGATGACTTTTGTTTGATGTGGTTCCACATACTTGTTGAATTTTGTGGCAAAAAATATGTGGAACTAGCTGCAGAGATTTATTTTTCAACGGTACCCATATATAGATAATGACTGCTTCCTTCTGCCTTTTGTCATATAGCACTTTGTCTAGACGACTGGCAGAGATGGTTACGTCTGTTTTAATCTCACGGTCCCAGTATAATTTTTATTGTTCAGTGGGTTGACATCTGTAGTATGGTACTTCTGACACTGATAGTTATATATTGTGCGGCAATAGTTGAATAATCCTGTTGGCAATATTATTATGCCGATGCATATAATTTGCCAACAACGTATGTTAGCGTGGTGCATCCCCCGCAGATGTGTTCAATGGTATCGCTGCAAAAAACGCATCTTATACGTTTGTCATTTAGCAGATCCTACTTCAAAATGTATTTTCTATAATTTTTGGTTGCATTTACTTTGTCTTGAACAGCCATCATAAACCTAATAGTCTGTCCCTATAATTTTCCTCTCTTAAGCCACTGGTTTGAGGCTTTCTTGTGAACTTCTGGGCTACCTAACTGGTTTCGATGAGCCCCATGATTATTCATTTGCTTCCATTTTCGAATCTGGTCTTCCACAGACGAATCTTCCATTTTAGGAACTGGGTTACTTATAATTAGTAGAGTGTTCTTTATGTCTGAAACCCATGTGACATCAAACATCACATTTCCTTTGCATTTGGCGTGAAAGTATTTCCGCAGTGAGCAAATTTGCGTGTCGTGAATGCTTTTGTATCAAGAATACCCAATCTTCCTTCTTCTTGTAGGAGCGTCATGCACTCCCAGGCTGCCTTTCGGTGTCTCATTTGATATTGGGTCATACATGATCTCACAGTTCTGTTAATTTCTTCTAGTTCTATTTTAGCCCATCTTATGATACGAAAAGAATAAGTCAGAGCCGGGACCAAAAAGGTATTAATTGCCTTCACCTTATTAGCTGGGTTTAAGCACGTCTTCAAGATCATTTTAAGTTGATGTTGGAACTTATCTTTTAAATTATTGTTAATTTTACTGTGTTTAAATGCCACATGCTTGTAAAAATTCCAAGTACTTGTATCCATTTTCTGCATTTAATAGAACTCCTCTTTCCAAATGTACCACCTTAAATTTTTTAAAGACAAGGTCCATATGAATTGATCTGCTAAATGTGGCAGTAATCTGTAAAAGATTAATCAGTTGTGTTTTGGAAATGCTGTATAACTTGAGGTGATGCATATATTATTAATATTATTATTATTATTATTATTATTTACTTTTATTCGAAATATGTTATTATTATCTTCTTTATTTTATAATATACGAAACGCAGCCTACGACAAACAAACATAAACAACAAAATTATCATTAACTGGTGTTGAGCTGATACGAGTTTTCACAGACCTAATATCAGTCATGTATCGGCGTAACGCATACGATGTCCCGAGTAAAGCTGTTTTTTGCAGTTATGTGGGTTGGCAATCAGAGAGCTAGAATTTTCTGAAATGATTCATAATTTTTTTTTTTTTAAATTGTTCTAAGTGATTTAATGACAGTGAGGACTAATGCTGTGTATTTAGTCCATAATAGGGTGTTTTATAGCCAGGCCTCTCTATATTTGGTCATTTTTCCAGTTCTTTTTTATCGATTTTGGCATCTCCGGGAATTGCTATACCGATTATCCAAACTTTTCACTTTTCCGTGACTGTTATATCCTGTGTATTGTGTTCTAGGTGTTTGAATTCGAAAATACGATAAGATAGGACCTGATCATTTTCTAAGACTTTCTCATCCTTATGTTCCCCACGAGTGTTTCAATGCTGGCAAATTGTGCTATCTGCATAATGGCCAGAGGGTCAATTTTGCAACGCTGGCATGCCTGGTTTGTAATCTGTATTTGCAATTTTGCTACATTCACATATAAGATGCGATACAGTCTCATTCTTTTCTTGACCAAGTTGACACTTTGGATTTTCACTGACTTTCTGGAATTTAGCCTTCATAACGTTTGTCAGCAATGGTTTGTAATCTGTATTTGCAATTTTGCTACATTCACATATAAGATGCGATACAGTCTCATTATTTTCTTGACCAAGTTGACACTTTGGATTTTCACTGACTTTCTGGAATTTAGCCTTCATAACGTTTGTCAGCAATGCCGGTTCTTGTGCAACCAAAATCAGACCTTTTGTTCCTCTCTTGATGGAACCCAGTTTCAGCCATGCCCAAATCAAGTTGTTGTCACTCTTTCCTTCAATATGTTTCAGATACTGTCCATGCAGTGGTTTGTTGTTCATGCCAATTAATCTTCTTTTAAACTGCTCGTCTTGTATTCTTACTTGCTTTCTATTGTTTTTAATAAATTTTCATTTTTTCATTGCCTGAAGTAGCTTTTACTTGCTTCTGTTGACGTAATAATCCAGGCTTCTTTTTTCTTCCTGTACTACCTGTCGCACTTATAGTTTTCCTCTGCCTCTAATTTTCCGTGGTAAATATAATCTGTTAACATCACTTTTTGGATGGAGTGCATGATGCATGTTAATAGCTTTCAAGTTCTTTGATCCTATACTTCTAATTCACTGTGGGTCCAACCAGTTATTCCAGATGGGTATCTGATCACTGGAATGATTCATGATTTTATGGCTTTTATTGTATTTCCCCAATTTAATTTTGATTTCAATATTTTTCGTACTTCTTTATGTTCTTCCTCTCAGTCAGACCTTTGACTTTTGTATGTATGATATTATCCGATTCCAGAATGTCAAGGTATTTGTAATTTTCGTTATCTGACAATTATTTCATAATATTACCATTTCTTAGTTCTGTTGCATCTATGTTCCGCAATTTTCTCAGGTGCACGAATAGTGCTGCACAGTTTTCTGGTCCAAATTCGATTTTCATATCATCACTAAATATTTGCACTGTATTCAGCAACGTTTCAAGTTCGGCGGAACTTCATACATACAATGTTAGGTCATCCATGTACAGCAAGTGGTTTATTTTTACATGTTGGTCTGAAAGTGGCATCACATCTTTCTTTTGCTCACAATCATTGACAAGGGGATTAAAACGATATCAAACCATAAATGGGACAAATAATTCGCTTGAAATATTCATCTCTTTATATTAATTTCTCCGAGTTCCATACCATATGCAAGTAGCAATATTTTCCATTTTTAGCACGTCTTTTGTAAAAAAAGATCGTGCTTATGTTACCGGTTTCTCCGTCCGTTCGACAGTCCGCCCGTCCGTCTGTACCCACGATATCTCTGCAACAATTAGTCCGATTTAAAAAATTCTTTTTCCATTAGGAAGCTTGAAATATGCGAATGATGAACCTTTTTTTCGTTTGCACATGGTAAAAAAAACGATGTACAATTTCGCCGCTAGAGGGCGTGAATGCAGATGATGTCGAATTCAAAAATACGTTTTATTCCATATATTTGCTTCTAAACATCCGATTGAAAAACTTATTTTATCTTTCGATTCCATTTATGTTGAAGAATATTTTAGATATAGTTACCTTTTTAAATTACGCATAAATTTTCCACCAGGGCACGTAAAAGTAAATTACATTTTCCCGATTAATCTTCTTCTAAAACTCCAATTTGAAAACATATTTCTTCAGCATATACATCTCCTAATGGAATATTTTTTGCATATAATTTCGAATTTTTGGTAAAGAATACTTTGGCCCCCAGGGGGCGTAACTGTTCATTTTTGCTTCTGATGAATTTGCCATAAAATCTGAGCTTCTATAATATGAATTGAAGAACTTATTTCGAGGACTGATGGCACTCACATCGGTAGCATTTTCGGAATATTTTCTTCCTAAAATATTCCACAGTTTCTCCGCACGGGGGCGTAGATGTATATCTTATTATTGTCAATATCTCTACTTCTAGGAGTCCGATTTGAAAAATTCCTTCTTTGTTGGATAGTGTTTTTCGTGTGACATGTTTTTCATATAATTTCAAAATTTTCAAGTAATTCATAGACTTTCCGCTAGGGGACGTAGTGATAAAGCGCGTTTTCCCTTATATCCGTGCTTCTAAATCTTCGATTTGAAAAATTCTTTCTGCACCGGATATAGCTCTTGGTGGGAAATCGTTTACACATAATTTCTAATTTTTTGTAAAAATGGTTTGGCCACCAGTGGCGTAATACTTAATTACCGCTTCTGACGTATTAGCAAAATATGGGCTTCTAAATTCTCGATTGAAAAAAACGTTGTTTGTAGACCGATACTACGCATGTCGACAAACCTTTTAGAAACATTTTCTTCTTTAAAAAATGCATGATTTCTACGCCAGGGGGCGCAGATGTATGTCTTATTTTTGCCAATATCTTTACTTCTTAGAGTCCGATTTGAAAATTTCCTTCTTTGTTGGATAGTGTATCCGATGCGAAATGTTTTTCCTATGAATTCAAAATTTTTATGAAAATCATAGACTTTCCGCTAGGGAGCACAAAGGTAAATTGCGTTTTCTGCGTTATTTCTGCTTGTAAAACTCCGATTTGAAAAATTCTTCCTGTATCGCATACAAGACCTGATGGAAAATATTTTTCACACAATTTCTAATCTTTGGTAAACAATGGTTTGGCCACCAGGTGTCATAGGTGTTGATTTATGTTTCTGATGTATTTGTAGCAAAATCAGGGATCCTGAAAGCTCGACTAAGTTTTTTTCTTGTGGACCGATACCGCTCATATGGATAAACCTTTTGAGAATACTTTCTTCCTAAAATAATGCATGGTTTTCCCACCAGGGGACGTAAAGTCACATCTTATTTTTGTCGATATCTCTGTTTCTAAGTGTTCGTAAGCTCAAGATTCCGTTTACAGCAATATCTGAGGGATTAAAATCCCGATTGAAAAACTTCTTTCTTCCGTCAGATACTAGCGTTTTCCATACCCGTTCCATTGACTTTGAATAGCTTTGATACATTTAATTTCCGTCAGAACGGATTCAAAAGACGTGCTTATTACACCCGAAAATTCGGTGTCATCTTTCTTGTTTTCTAATAAAATCAGTTTCAAAATTGGTTTTCTGAAGGTTTTAATAGATTTGTCAGAAAATTGTGTACCGGCTTTGTACAGAGGGTAAGTCGAATGTTTTGCAATATTTGGATCACTTTGTGTCTTCATACGTGCCTATACGGCGAAAGCTGATTAGTATTCAAAGTATAGACAATCGTGTTGTACCGTCTTTACCATCTGTCTGTCAGTTCTTCGATTCCGCTGCGGTATCAGTTCTAGTTATAATGTATCAATGTCAAATTCAAATTAATTTGTTTTTCGTCTTTCGGAATTGTTGAGTACAATTTTGTCAAATTTCGTTTGGCCTCTTGACCTTCAGACCTTCATTAATATTATTATTATTATTATTATAGAAATGCAGTTGATATGAACTATTTAAGCGCCGGATGTTCCTCAACCACATGGTTCCCAAATTTTTTCTGCTCCCCAAATGGAAAGGCTCACATAGCGCCCAGATTTTACGAAATATACAGCGAGGCAATTCATTCCTTCCATCTCAGCAATAACGGTCCGAAACCTGTCACGACTGGTAAGTACCTCCTTATAGTCTAGTTCTCTTCACCATGGCCCAAGGAATGATGGGGAAGAGTTACTTCCCCTGACACGCACGTCATGCCACTGGGCAGAAACAAGTTACTGAAACATCTTTTCTCTCCTTCCTTAGGTCCGTGCCCATTATTATTGCCCTTTCGGAAGCTAATAAGTCAGAAAGGTTTGTCATTCAATTCAATAAATTACAATTTTGTGTAACAAAGCTAAAGGTAAAACACACTTTCTGATGCTCAGGACCACTCATTCCAGTCGCCTTCCTCTCTCTTCTTAAACAGCGAATATATCCAATTCAAAGATCTCAGCCCGTTTTGCTGACCCCGAGTTAATTCCTCCCAGCGTATTTAAGGGTTAAAATGTTATTTTATGAAATAAGCTGTGTGAGTACTCACAGAAACAATACACATAGAACATCTCTTAACATTCGGTTGTAAGTGTATTTTTATCAAAATCCTGTAAAATTCAAATAAGACAATAGCCCAATATTGATTTCAGAAGAACGTCATTTTGAAATTCGCTTCGCTGTAATCAGCTTCTTTCTAACTGCATTAGATCTGGACATAAAAATAAGCTATAATACTTTCCGAATTATGCAAAGACAGAACTAAACAAGAAAGAAAACGGTAATCGTGATAATTAACGTTATTAAACATTTATCGGAATTCCAAAAAAAAAAGAGAAAAGAAACAAACAGATTACAGAAGGTACCATAAGAGGGAAGAAAAAAATATCGGATTTACATGTGTGGATCCAGGACATGTAACTAATATTTCCTTGGTTTAATTTCTCTGGAAAACAATGAACGATTTACAATTCCGAAAACTATAACTATTACTAAATCATTCCGTGAAAATGTATATAATTCTTCCTTATCAGTGATACCGGCGCAATTGAACGCCACAGCAATATATCCGGGTTGAAATATCAGCAAATGGAAAACACGCAGATCCCTTTTCAGGATTTAAGAACGGAAGGCAGATATCATCTGAAAATTTGCTCGTGGAAATGGTGGAATCGTTTGCGCTCGAAATTAGTGGTGCTCGCTCTCTTCTCATCCCTCTAATTACCGTCAACAGTTAACTTCTAATCACCTAATTACATTCTGGTAAATACGAAGGCCATTTTTCAATCCGACGTAGAGAATTCACAAAGTTACGGTAGACGGAGGATTTTTACCTTCATGGTGGAAGAACATGTTTCGATTTTATTGTTTTCAACGCTGCAGAATGTTGCTTTTATCAATGGTTAAAAAATGGTCTTTCTAATATGCAGATCGAATTGCAATTATGCATTTGTTTATCAATTGCAATATATATGTGAAATTTTGTTCTGGAATCTGAACAGTTTAAAATAAAACACGCACGTTTTTGTTTTATTATTATTAGCTTAGTATTGTGACTGGTGCACTACATCTAACATTGCACACTATTTTATTTATTAAATATATTTATCTCCGAATTCAAATCTTGAAAGGCCTCTCCAGTGAACATTTTCACTTTTTGATTGAAGATTTAGCGAGCATCATGAGCAACTCAATGGGCTATAAGCAGTCGCCCATCCCTAATTTAGGGTCACTGGTTCCAGAGAAGGGAGAGAACCAGCGCAGGAAGACCTAAGCAAAGTCCATGCCTCACCGGGATTCGAACCCGGACCCAATTTGGACCAATGGTCATAAGCCATTGCTTAGACCACTGGTACACCGGGGCGGCAAACAATTTGCATAAGCACTTCTAAACAACGGCTTATTTTGGTTGGCACACAAAAGCCGCAGTAGAAATAGTATTAGTGATAATCTCCAAGCAACGGAACATCACAGCAGCGGTCAACGGGCACCCCAGCTAGTCTGGAAGTAGGACAAATATTCACCTTGTTCCTAGGAATTTTAAGTTAGCTCCTTTAATGCTTCAGCGGATGAGTAAGATTCGGCAATAAATGTTGCTAAGGGAACTATGCTTCCCGTGCAGAATGGTTTGTGTTACAGTATGCACAGTGGTGTGCTTAAGTGAAAGAAAGGATTTAAAGTTTAGGTTGAAGCGTGCCGTATGGTAATTATTTGAAGCGAGCTCCAGCTCCCATGTATGTCTTAGTCACGCATCGAGGCCGGCTAGCTGGGTGTTCGTGCCAGGAATATCTCTCGTTCGCGGCGTTGTCCCGTGGTTTGGTTCCTGTTGGTTCTGTTTCTGCTCCCGCGTGCGGCCGCACAACTGTGCACTAACACTTCGCTGTCTCCAAAGTTTTCTCTTTTCTACTTCCTATAAGGTACCATAAACCTAATGTCATTGATTGCTATTTTGAATAGTTGCTATTGACCAGGAGTCAGACACTGCCTTAGAAAAATCCTATACACCATGATAAATTGTTAACATTTAGTTGCAAGTCACCCAGGTCTAGTTAATAATAGGTGTAGATCACGAGAAAATCTCTTGCATTTTAACTGTTGTTGCTGGTTCAACACTACAGCTGCAAACGAGAATTATATTGGCTGTTCTAAATCTAGGAATTTTAACACTTGAACTATGCTCAGATTTTCATAGGACATTATGCAGTTTCCATTTTGATTTTAGAATCATTACAATATCTGATCAAATATATCTCTTATTTCGCTTTGACTTGCAGGATTTTCTCGGCACAAATATCGTTAATAAACACTACCACCGTAATTAATAAACAAGAACCGTGCACCAATTGTACTCAAAATAGTATAACTTAATACGAATTCCTTGGCGTAGATTAGAAAATCAAAGCTTCCAAGCTTTCGCACATCAACCAGATGGCTTTCTCATGGAAGGTAAACAACAAACTGCAAACTGGATAAAATAACACTTCAACAATTTAAACGCGGTGACTTGACTCGACAATAAATGAACAGAGTCGAAAGTAATTATTCATTCTCAGAAACAAGGTAGTTGTTATGTTAGTTCGGCAGGTATCGTGGGAGAAAAATCACCATTATTTGACGAACTGGTTCCAAACTCATGGCAATTCTAAAGAGACGCTATCATTGCAAGCCTCAGTGTTGGTTATGATCTCTAAAGTTTCGCAAATGGCAGTAGATTTAGGCGTGGAGTAGGAAGCTAACGTTTTGAGAAGTCAGGCAGCTGATCCCACACAGGATCAGCTGCCTGACTTCTCTTTGACTTCTCTGGACAGGATAGTGGTACCTTTCCCGTCTCTTGTGTCTCTTTTATGTTCGTTGATTCTAAACGAACGCTTGGTTATTACGATGTAGTATCTCTTGGAGCCGCCCTGATACTGTAATGGGATGGCATAAACACGTGCATCGTTTATAAGTGGTAAGTTTATTTTTTAGTAAGTTTATAGTTTGTCAATATTTAAAGTAAAAAGAAGTTCTCGCTCACAGTTATTGAGAAGTTCGCCTACTTTAACAGGCAAACTTCTTAACAACTGCCACCTCCCAAAAACGGCAACTACAAGTATTTCTAACAAGTGTTCATTAAGGAACCACCATTGTTGGGAATTGTTGGAATGTAGAAAACATGTTTAATTCTTTGACATACAGTCATTTATTAAAATAATGGAAACACCGACTGCGACTGAAGTACCCACAACGCGCCTTATGAAAATCATAGGGACGACGTCACCCGAGATGTGAGGTGTACAAAGGGGTGCAGTACGATGTCGTCTACCACTTAGCAGTGCAACATTCGCAGGTGAAACATCTGTTGTGGAGTAATGGTCGACAATGTCAGACCTCAGTGACTTCTAAAATGACGTGATCATTGGCACGCGTCTTTCAGCAGCTTAAATAACTAGAACAGTAGAAATAGTAGGTGTCACACGAGGAACTGTATCGAAGATTATGGCTACCTAACAAAAATGACGTAGCGTTCCCTCCAAATTGTGGACGCATACGAAGATTTCAGAAAGGGATTGGATAACGGTGGTGCGGATTGTATAACGGAATGACAAGATTAGGGCACCGCAGAAAGCAGCAAAGTGTAACACCAATCGGAATGATTTCGTTTCCGTCATAACAGCTCGTCTGTAACGGCGTCATTCCGGCGGATTTATGGTCGAGCCACGAAACTCTTATGGTGGATCCACGAACCTCTTATTACCTACATCAGTGCAACAACAGGTGAAACATGGTGCACAATACACTAGAACTGGGATGCTAAAGACTGGGAACGCATCATCTGGTCTAATAAAGCGTGCTTCACATTGTTTCCCACTACTGGTAGAGTGCACGTATGACAAAACCAACGGAAGTGTATCACCCGGACGATTTAGTTTCGACAACTGTTTAGCATGTACGTGGATCCCTGAATTTTTGGGGTGTAATATCATGCCATTCATTAGGTCCATTGCTTATTCTGCAGCGTCATGTCATATTTTCAACGTACAAAAACCACCTGCGTTTAGTTTTGAAGACATTGTTCTCGAATGACCGGCTCTCGTTTTAAGTGGATTTTGCTCCCGTGCATTGAGCAAAGCGTGTCAAGTTGAGGTTTGCCTAGCATCAGGATAAAACTCAGCACCTGCCCTGGCTACATCAATAGCCAGATCTTAATATTATTGAAGATTTATAGGAATATCTGGAGGTTAAATCTCAAATCATACTTTCCATCTCCGACATCATTGTAGGGCGTATACTCTAAATGAACATATATTTTTACTTGTTTACTCTATGTAAATTTGAGTTCATTCTCTTTTAGCGTTTTTAGTCTTAACCTTATAACTTCTCGCTCACAGAATGCAATTGGCAACAATCTGAGATCAGAGAGCGTGGAGTATGCATGTGACAGATAAGAACTATACTTCGATTCACCCTATAAGATGACACTAAAGGGAAAGGTACGTGAATGCTATCGCCGCGACTAAAAGTAGTTCCGAACATTTTCCGTGAAAACCAACGCATTTATTGCCCAGAATAATACTTTATATTGTCCTAGCTGTTTGCTTATAAATATATATAGTTATTTTAGACAAATATAAAAACGACCTATTTTCAGAAATTAAGATTTAAAATTAGACCAACACGCGCATGCGCAGATATGCAGTGTTTGGGATACAAAGATGCCAATGAGTTGATGGGGGAAGTGATTGACAGCTGCTAACAGCAGGACACAGTAGGGAGTGACTGGGATGAACATAACTCTCGGCTGTCCTCGAAGGCTCAGTGACTGCGTAGGCTCTTGTACCTTAAACTGCAGTGTCATCTTAGTGTGAATCGAAATATACAGCAGTGGCGGCTCGTGGCAACTGAAACAGGTGTGGCCAGTAGCCGAAGTCAAACAATGAAATAAAAAAAGTGTCATTATTAGGCCAAATATTCAGACCCCCCTCAAGATTCCTTTACTCTGCCTCTGTTTACCCCCTTGATTCACAATAATGCCCAAATAAGGTAGGAATGTGTCAACTATTGTATCGCACACGAAAAAAATTTCCTCAGAATAGAATGATTCACAGGATATTAACAGAAAAATGTTAAAACTCCTTAAATAAAATTTCTACCTTAAAACATATGAGCATTAATTTATGTTAGCTGTGCTTTGTGTTTCTTCAGATTTCTTAATTGAGGAATAATCACAGGATTCACAGGATAAAAAAATGTAGTGAAAAAATAATAACTCCAAATATATTCAGGGAGGGAACCATTCATGAAATTCGTCCCATATAGAATGAGTACCATACTACCATGTGCATTATTTGAAAGGTTTAACCTTTTTTTTTAAAGAACTTGTGAAACCTAAAAACATATATGTACTCATGTGCAAATTATACTTACATGTTTTCTCATTTATTTATTTATTTTTAACATAGAAAATCATCTTAGTTAAAACTGAAATTAGTTCTGCAAAGCGTTTGTAAACTTCATACCGGCCGCCCCGGTGGCGCAGTTGTCTAAGCGATGGCTTCTGATCATTCGCACGGAAGGGGTCAGGGTTCGAATCACGGTGAGGCATGGATGTTGTGTTTGTCTTACGGCACTGGCTCTCTCCTTTCGCTGGAACCAGTGGCCCTAAATTAGGGACGGACGACTGCTTATAGCCCATTGAGTTGCTCACGGTGGGCGTTAAACCTCCAATCAAAAAAAAAAAAAAAAGAAAAAAGAAAAAAAAAATTCATACCCTTGGAAAATCAAATTCTTGGGCTGCAAGCACAGAGTTTTCTTAAGTGAAGCTTTTCGACTCAAATTCTTGGGCTGACGAGCACTGTTTTTTTTAAGTGAAGCTCAAACTAAACATTCTTGGGGTGATAAGCACTGAGTTTTTTAAGTGAAGCTTTTCTTCCAGATTTAAAGCAAAGAACGGAGATTTTAACAAAATATCCACTCCATTCATTGTACTCGACAAGCAAAAAAGTCGCGACACGAAGGAACACACATCACCGAGAGAGACACACACAGAAAAATCAACTAACTGAAGTTTGCTACGACATTTAAAACCCTCCCGCCACCTTTGAGCTTGGTCGGGATAAGCTTCTCTATCAACATACGGCGTTAAGAAAATGGATACACTCCCGGTCAATCAAATTAGCGCTGGGCAAGATAGATCTGGCCCACAGCTTTTTTGCACACGCGGTTAAGACAGTGTTGTATGTAGGTCTTCATACTGAATGAGACGGGAGGAAATCGTCTCCTCTTCACTTGCGTAGTGATGTTACTGGGGCCTGTTGGAACTGGCCCCAATAACCTCACACTCTGAACGTGATCTCTTTCCTCAGGGCATAGTTTTTCGTTTTTGAAGGAAACTTTTCCCTTAGGTAATGGTTTTTGAAGGGAAAGGTTTATCTCCATGTAGTTAAGGAAAGAATAAGAATCAGGGAAAAAAAAAAAATTCTGGAAATAGAAATTTTAAGGTGGGGCCCGGCATCTCTGACCCCTAATGACGAACCGCCCCTGGTATAGAGATATATAATGTTGAAGCAGTAGCAGAAGTGTGCCGGTGGAAGCTGTGTTAAGATGAAGCTGTGTTTATTTGAAGTTTGCATATTCGAGCTGTATTCGTATATATTTAGTGTTTGGAGTTATCCAGTTTTTTGATAACAAACTCACGTTAATCAGTGTTGAAAGATTAATACTATTGTGATTATTTCCTCGCATGTTTTGGAATGTTCGAGGAAATGCTCACTTGATGGAATAAAAAAAGTAAAACCGTAAGTAAGTCTTTTGAAACTTATTTGAGTGACTTCGTTTTACTTAGAGAGAATGTAAATACGAAGAGATAGTGTTCCCGAAATCTAAAGTAGTATTTTTCAGGCTGCAAATCGTAAAGAACATTACAACTGGTAGAGTTGTGGCATATTTTACAGGCAGAATGGTAGGAAATTCCATTATCTTGTGTGAATGATTTGTATATGTTTCTTATACGTCGAATTGCTTCCTTTGTTAAAGTCAAAAATGGCCATACAGCTGATTAACGCAGAATTTTATGCACACAGTAAGTGTTCCCATTATTTTGATAAACCCCTTTATCTGTATTATGTTTTTCATGGACTATTTCAGATAATTTGTTTCTGGTCATTTAAATGACTAAATACTGAAGGAGAGGAATGATCCAGTAGTCCATTTGCTTTAAAGAAAAATGTTTAATACTGCAGTTTTCGTAATGTAATCCAGCCATACATTATTACAATTAATTTAAAAGATTGTATCATCAAATATCGAAATTTATATCCCTTGCATAAATTGATTTCATCTTGGTCCGCGAATTGCTTTATTCCTGCAAAAAATAACATATCCTTTATGCATTTTTAGCCTGGTGGTTTTTTCATGTAAGTCAAAAAACGAATTGGTTTTATTATCACGTTGTACATTAATGAATCTATGTCATCTTTTCATATATAAATCACACAGAAAAAAGTTTCATTACATGGCTGAAGAAATGCGATATCGGTAAAAAGGTATTATCAAATCTTCATGATCAAAAGTTCTTCTGCTATCCCAGCAGAAACACAAGTGTTGAGAAACTACTGGCCTCCAGCCGACAGTGATGGGCAACTGCTGGCTGAAATCTGCCACTCATGGTATGGTAGCGATCCGTTGGTGACAGCGCCATCAGTTGGCAACCGTTGATGGGTCTGCAGCATCGCCGGGAACTACGGGCCTCCACGCAAGTGCCAGTAGTGGCACGTAGCTCGCAAAAGAAGCAACCCCAGCAGAAGGTGGAAGCAGCGGTACTGCGAATACGCTGAAGCAACACGTGCACAATCTTTCGTGGTACTAGTTAGTTGAAGACGATGACCTCGCCATCGTGTTGCATTAGTGGATGTTAAAAAAAAAGCATATGCAGAGAGACGGATTAATTTCCTAATGAAATGCCGCGTCGAGGAAGATTACCGTCGGAGGAAATTTATATAAATAATTAATGCACTCTAAGAAATAGTCAACTAATCTCATGTATTTATAGAAACTCATTTCGTAGCAAAGTTTCTGTATGCAATAGCACACGAAGAATCGAGAATACAAACAGCCATGAAACACACTCACTTCATTCCCATGAATAACAAGAAATAATTTCTGTATAATCTTCATACACTAAAACGCTTCAAACAGAAGCCCGGAAAGACAATAAAAACCGTTGTTGCTTGGAAAAAAGTAAGAATTGTACGAGTACAAATAGATATTTTCCTTACAAAGTTATCTAGTATTTGAAAACAAAAATGCAACGCCATGTGAATATAATGTACTCATTCATGCGTTGAATGCATAAGATTGGAGGAATTCGCTGCTAAAAATAACCGGAAGTAAAATGAAGTATCATTCCTATTTAAAACAAATGCAGCTTCGGACCGTGGAAACTAAGATACAACGTTAAAAATATAACAGAATGTGTAAATATATTAATTAAATAATCGCCTTTCAAGACCAGAAGGGCAGCACAAAACTTTGGAAAACGTCTTTTAAGTTGATACACTCGTTGAAAGTAAGTGAAATTCCCTTAAAGTAAAAAAATTGTTTCGTTGAAAAAATAAATTTATGAATTATATGAAACGTACATTTACGAAAACGAACTCGCAGTATTACGAAGTTTTACAGCGCGCGCGAGAGAGAAACTCACTTCCAAGCAGAGGTTCACGCGTGGCAAGCCAGTCTAGTGCTGAGAGCATCCAGTTCGCGCACTAGCAGTCCTAAGTTCGATGCCAGGCCGATACCATCGGGGATCTGCCGGATCTGTTCAGGAAATTTCCTAAACGCTGTGACATCACGTAAGAGTTTCATTGGAAAAAAGCAGTTGTGTGTGATTTAGTTCACAGTGATTATATGTATATGATTTTTTACCACTACTGGGAAAATGACGAACAACATTGGGCAAGCCATCAGTTATGTCACGTGATTGTCGGCTGCCACTTCCGGGACATTGACGGACCATATTAGGCTATCCATCATTTATGGTGCTTCTTAAGGTCCGCTTGTGGCATCCACAGCCTGTGATGAATAACTGATGGCCATGTTCTGGCATATGACAACTGATGGGGTGCCATCTGGTGGCCGCCGGGACATTTTATTGACGGTTCATATAACGACAACATAGTGCTGGCCCAGCAAGTCTGTTTTTGCTGAGATGTGATGTTCATGAACTATCATCGGAGATTTTTAACAATATGTCGTCTTCCACAAATCTGATGGAAACTGATTTTTTACATTTAGCTTCATGTGGATTGAGAATTTTCAGTACATTTTCTGATTTTTAATTTTCTTATTATATAGCGAAGACGTGCTGCAGTGAAAGTTAGTTTGTGAGTGAATCTACTAAAAACTGTGACCTACGGCATAAAGCTGTTGTTTGCAATCTAACTGGTATGGAATACGTACTTTAAGAACTAATTAGTAGCAAAAAATGTGAGCATACTTATATGTCCATGAAATGACATAGACCAGTTACCACCTGATTTTGGAGAGAAGGGCCAAATGGGAAATTGGCTACAGCTCGAGGGCCAGATTGAAAACAAAATGGTCAAATGTGGATCAATCAATGCAGATATTGTAAATTTTCAGTGAATTAATATTCGTCAAGATCTAACTAATTTTGTATGGTCTGTACCTTAACATGAAAGTTTTCAAATAAATATTTAAAGATCTCTACACATCTAAAATAAATACAATACTAAACTTATTAAAGACTAAAGTTTAGTCTTTAGTAAGTTGACTTCATGACAAAAACAAATTGATGTTATGACATTTAAAACTGAAAAAAAGCAATGCGAAGAATGGTATTGTTTCTGGAATGGTTTAGCCCCATTTTCGATGCTTGTTTCAGGTTGGGCAACTCCTTTTTTAAAGTCTGACAAGTGGTTGTTGGTCAGGCGTGAACGAAGCTTTAATTTCAAGTATTTAATGTTGGAGAAAGCTTGTTCACATACAGAGGCTGAGTCAAAATTTTTGCAATATTTGCATAAACGAATGTGCTGCGGTAAGTATGCCACGTGTTTAAAGTAGTTCATGTCGCGTACTGCAATCAGTTGAAAGGGGATATAAAGTGATAATCTTCGCTGTGAACAGTATTGCATGTCGTCGGTCTGTTTGTTACTGGGTTGCCTAAAAGATGAACAGCCACAACTGGCTAATTAGGGAACTTTTGCTTTACGAGTTTGAACTCAGCCATAACGCTGCTCAAGCAACATTGATCATTTGTCATGCGAAAGGGAAACTTTCCGTGGACCACAGCACCTCAACCAGATGCTTCAAGAAATTTAGTTCAAGTGACGGAAACCTCGACGATCAGCCAAGGTCAGGTAGGCCGCGAACCGTGGATTCGGAGACCGTTGGCCAGGCCGTAGGGGCCAATCTTACAACAAGCACTCGGAGATTATCACACGAGCTGGGAATATCACAGAGCTCCGTAGTTTGTCACCTACAGGACCTCGGTAAAGTCTACAGGAGATGCCGCATTGTCCCAAACGAAATGACGCCTGATGAAGCAGACCACCAAGTGGAAGTGTGCACGAAACTCCCTGAAAACCTGCGCGATGTACGTTTCATCAAGAGGATTGTTACGTACGATGCAAAAGTAGGTCTATTTCCATAAGCCAAACACAAAATGGCAGTGGTTGAGCACGGGTCTGCTTCCTAAACATGTTGGCAAACGTAGGCGCTTCGAGCACAAGTGTATGGTGAAAGCTCTGCGTCCGGTGGAATTTCAAGGGGATAATCCTTTACGAATTTGTTCCAGACGGTCGGACCATCAGCGCCAACCTCTACTCTGAGCAGCCGGTGCAGATGTATGCTGTTTTGGAGGAGAAGTTCTCGCAATTGGCAAACAGAATGTGAGTTTTCCTACAGCAGGACAACGCTCAGCCTCATACCCCGCAAACGACCTGCACAAAACTCCAGGAACTTGAGGGCATCGACTGATGCCATACCCAGCATATAGTCCGAACCTTGCCCCTTCGGATTATTACTTGTTCCGGTCCATGGCCCACTTCCTTCGTGGGTGGTACTTCAACGACCAGAAGGAGGTGGCAGCTGGGATGAAGGAGTTCTTCGCCTAGAAGCTCAACAATCAGTACCGCCGCGTAATCAAAGAACTAGCAGACAGGTGGTTAAAGACAGTGCAACACGATGACCTATACTTTGAATACTAGTCAGCTTTCGACGTATGAAGACATAAAGTGATCCGAATATTGAAAAACTTTCGACTCACCCTCTGTTATATGAGTGCTGCCAAACACGGAAATTTTTTTCCTCGCAAAACTTCTCAGATTTGTTATAGCTAGTTGTAGGCAAAAGAGAATAAAATGTTATCAAACTTTCACTGTTAAGCAATGGCTTAAAATTATTTTTAGACTGCAAATTTAACAGTTTTAAACCTACATTCTCCTCGATATCATCAACCGTAAAAGTAAATGTGTCCTGCAATAGCTGGAATGGTTTTTCATGTTTGTAAAATTCACTAAAACATCTTTCAAACTCAGCTTTAACAAATTAATACTTGTGACACAGTGCTTAATTTCAAAAACAAACTTATCAGACACGTTGTCTCACATATATTTACAAGGTAGAAACCGTACATTTTTTTACTCTGCTACCTGTTGCTTAAAAAGCTCGAACTTCGATTGGAAATACTTAAGCTCAGAAAGCAACTATATAATAAACTTTGCTTGGGATTCCTACTTGAATCCCAGTTCTGCATTACGTGGTTGAAGATAATTAAATTGTAATGAAGCCTAACTTCGTCGTTCTTCTCTTTCACACCTTACCTTTACAAACTGTACTGTCCTAACAAGGAATAGTCTGTAGGTTTTTACTCCATGTGAAGTACATAATTTGCAAATTAAAATGATTATTGAAGTACTTTGCAAATGATGTTCTTCACATGGAGTAAAATCTACAGAGTACAGTACAGTTTGTAAAATTAACGTGTGGAGCAGTGCAGTACAGTTTGAAAAGTTAACGTGTGGAACACTACAGTACAGTTTGTCAGTACAGACTGTTAGTACAGTACAGCTTGTAAAGTTAACGTGTGGAACAGAAGAACGACGAAGTTACGCTTCGTCACAACTTAATTAAAAAGCAACTCATCTGCGAGTTTATCTGTCCCTTGAAAATTCAATTTGAGTTGTTTGAGATGGTCAGCAATGTCGATTAAATATGCAAAATGCCTCAACCAGGAGGAGTTACATTGGGCTGGACCACGGCTTACCGGCCCGAGGACTGTAGTTTGGTAACCACTGACCTAGATGAAGTATATACTTAATGTCTGGCACTGTTGCAGAAGGGTCTGAGGCGTTGACTTCGGATCACTCGTCGGAGATGAACCCTCGTTCGAATCCCGTGCGAAGCATGGGTGGTATGCCTTTCGTAACCCCTTAACAGACTGCAACGAATTAACTCGGTGTTAGTAGAATGGGACGATATCAGCTTGAATGAATGAATGAATTCAATGTCTTAGAAGTAGACCGATTGAAACGAGTGATTTTACCCATCAAAGAGGTTTGTATGTTTGAATCACTTGTTTCTACTGAATGACATGATGTCCGCGCCCGAAAAACTAGTCGTTCCTTATCGGGATTTCAGTTATTAAGCAGGGAATAAGGTACTAGAACAGAGAAAGCGAGATAGAGATTGGGGGAGACAACAAATAGACAAACAGACAGACAGACAGAGACAGAGAGAGAGTGAGAGAGAGAGTGAGATACGTAGAGATAAAGAGAGAAACAGAAAAAGAGAGATAGAGAGAGACGGGGAGATGCAGAGACAGAGAGAAAAAGATGGAGAGACCTCTAGAGAGAGAGAATTTACGACCAGTGACAGGTTTGTAGGTGGCACTTCTCAGATGGAAAAGTGAAAGGAAATCGTTTTGCTGCGGCTTTGTAAATCCAGACCTTTATAAGAACATATAGGTCTGGGAAGCGCAGAAAAGTGTGGACAGCATTTGGTCCAGGTACATCGGCCGCTTAAATGGTTAAGAGTCTGGTTATCGTCCCTTCTACGAACCAGGGACCCGAAACTGGGGACGCGCGACAGTTTATTGTCAGGTGACTTAAACAAATAAAAAACAGCTGTTTAGTGAATTAAATGTCAGCCTCTATGTTCTGTCGTTCTACACTTGAAAGGTTTTAAATGATAAACTTTACGGGTAACATAAACTCAGAGAATAAAAAATATCTGCAAGACATGTACTTGAATTAACAGACGTAAAATACAGAACGACGTTGCTTTTCCGTGTATACCTGATCCTTTTAACTGTGGGTTTAACGACAAATATTATGAACCCCTGCCTATTATGATGTTCGTCCTCCACATGCCGCTAAAACAACTCTTATCTTGAGAGGCATGGACGCTACACGACTTTTAAAGGTGTCTTGTGGTATCTGGCACCAACACGTAACCAGCAGATCCTTTAAATCTTGTAACTTACGTGGTTGAGTAACCGGTACTCGGATTTGATGTTCTAACACAAATTACAGATGCTCGATAAAATTGATTCCTAGGGAATTTAGAGGCCAGGACAATACCTGGATGTTTTCCTCATGTTCCGCGAACCATTCTCAAACAATCCGGGCAGTATGGTATGGCTAATTATCCTGCTGTAAGAAGGCACCACTAGAAGGGAATATCGTTGTCATGAAAGGATGAACCTGGTCTGCAATGGTATTTAAGTAGGTGGCAGACGTTATAGTTTACTTCACATAAATGACTGGAGTTAGGTTTCCTTAGCAGAACATTTCCTAAAGCATTACACCTCCTTTTGTTGCATGGTGCATCCTGGTCCACACAATTCCACAGGGAAACGACGCAAACGTACCCGGCTGCCAACATAATTCAACACGAAACAAGATTCATTGGACCAGACGACCTTCTCCCAAACATTCAAGGTCCAGTTTCGATGCTCGCGTGCTAAGTGTAGGCTTTTTTGATGATGAACCGATGTGAGCATGTGCACTCCAAGCGGCCGGCGGCTACGTAGTTCGATTCTCAGCAGTGTTCAATCTATTGCGTGTTGTGACACATTACTCCTGTTAGCAGCGTTCCAATTTATGGCGAATTGCGCCACAGTATTCCTTCTGTTGGCTCCCGTCATACGGGATAGTCTTAGCTCTCGTCTAGCAATGATAAGCCGTGATTGGCCACACCTTGCCAGCGGTTCATGGATTCCCTCCTCGGACCACTTTTTGAAGCTTTTCATCGCGGCTGATCGTGAGCATCTCCACAAGCCCTGTCATCTCATAAATGCTCTGACTCAGTCTTCTTGCAATTAGAGTTTGGCATTTTTAAAACTCTCTGATGTCCGCTGCCTTTTGCATCTGAAGAACAAAACTAACACTGATCAACACAGCTCAATATCAACTGAAATTTATATCCTTGAGCAAGGTGGAGAATCATTGCATTTCATCCGTTATTTACCACTGAGATCCAGAGCTAAGTAACTAAAGGAAGTACTGCCAGTAGTAGGAAATGGAGGTTTAAGAGGAACGTTATGCTGTGAAGTTGGTGGAATTGTGAGCTTACTGTCAGCTGGGAATTCGTGCCAAGCTAAGGATGGGAACATCTATGCCATCGCCACCTACCGCTGATTAATAGGAAGATGGCCCTGCTACAATTGCATAATGGACTAATGATGAAACGTTGGCAAAGTACTACAGAGAAGAACTGCATGTACTTCGCAGACTGAAACCAACATGTATGGCTTTCTTGCATCATTATGCTTTTAGTTGAGAAAGGAGAAATTTTTGATTAACCTGGCATCTGTTCTTGTGTTGTTTTAGGGACTTCTTCATTGGCCGTTTTGTGATCGTGCTAAGTTGTATCTTACCTCTTACCATTAAGAAAATGTTTTCACGTGTTATGTACGTTTTATTCCTCAACAAAAGCTTGATTTAATATTTCTTGTTATACTGTTTTGCCTATATACAGTATATACCTCTATGTTGAATTATTACGTGAAAACTTCTAGAAAAGGTAATTCACGATGCATCGTCTCATAGCCTCTGCACACTCAAATATAATATTTTGCATATTATTTCTGACAATTCTGCAAAACACAGCTCATTGAAATTGCACTGGAGTAGATTTACCAAATTTTCACATTGAACTCTTCCATAATAATGTTTAGACATCGCTCTCCGCTGTTACTCAACCATCTAATTTCCTTAATAATACGCTTCGATTCCTTCGAACATATGATTTGTTTGTATACCCGCTCACACAAACACGCAAACCCGCGTATTCACGCACACAAGGAGAGAGGAGAAGATAGATTGGCCATGGAAATAAACGGTTCACACTGGAATTTTTGTTATTCTCGATTGCTATTCTGAGTCTGAATCTCGCTTGAAACTTGAGTGCATTTCCCCCTTTATGGGTGAGCTTCTTTCATCACTGGCACACACAACACGAAAGAACATGCCCTCATGCCATTTAAAAACTATCTGACTACGAAAAAACTAAAAATAAATTCAATAAAAATTAAAAGAAAGCCACAAAAACCATTTGCCATTTCATGTTGATTCTCTTCTAATTTTAAAAATGGGGTCTTCTTTAAAGGAATGAGTTGAACGTGTAAATTGAAACGCAGATTTCTGTCTTCAATCTGAGGCATGAAACAAAATTCATGTTTCACTAAATAATAACTTGTTTTAAGTGCATCATAATTTTGTTAAAGGAACAAGATTGTTATTGCATTTCTACTATACGCAGAATGTAATTCAAAAGAATGACAGTTTTATGTGATGCTTTACTAGTCGATGTTCCTTTGTAAGCACCATTAATGGGTACTTTTTGATACTTCGCATATGCGATTGTACATCTTTCTTCCTTGGTTGCTTGGATGAGTGAGCATTAATGCTCATTTTGGCTTTCGCATTTTAAATTTCGTATTCTCTTTGTATCATAGCCTTTAACATGTAGTATGTAATTTAAAAATTGATAAATTTATGGGATATTTGTCTGGCAACGTTTCTTTGTATACTCTTCCTGTGGATACTATGTGGTTCCGTAATAGAACCTTTTACATGCAACGGAGGTTTTTCGTTTCCTCGAACAGTGTCCCATGTTTCAGCATGTGCGATTGCCCCGTTTAAGTCTCTTTACAATACAGTTTGCTTACTATTCTAATCATTTCTATGGTGGACAATTCCTTTCACAACCTCCTAGATTCTCTTTTAACGGAGTTTTTACCAGCGAGCATAGCTAATAACAAATTCTTAACAAGAAAGATGACATCAAATTTTCGGTTGCAATCAGCACGTCTTTTGAATATTTCTGAAGCGAATCACATTTATCAAAGTTATTCAAAGTCAATGCAACAGCTTACAAAACAATGCAGTCAGATTTTTATAAACCATAAAACATTCAGAAATAGGAACACCTACTTACTTCCGCCAACGGCCAAAAAGTATTACGAAAATCAACAAATTGCTCACTAAATGTTTCTTATAGCGAAAGGAGACAAACATACTTTTAAATCAAATTCTTAAAAGAAATGTAGAAATAAACATGATATAAATGTCTACGCTTTCTAGCGGAAGAATTTTTGCATAATAGGAAAATTGAAAATAGGTGAAAAATATTCTTCATGGAAAAAGCTATTCGAAGGAAAAACAACTTTTCAAATATGTCTCCTGGAAGCAGAGAGAACGAAAACCAAAGACGTACTGACTTTCACACCCCTAAAGCGAAATCTTTGCATTATTCAAAGAAGATAATGCTCCATATTTCCATTGTAGCGAATTGTACGTAGTACAATAAAAAAGAAATTTCAGAATAGGATTTATAGTAATGGAGCTATAGCTGCAAACAGAAGTATACAAACACCACCTGGAGACAGAAGTGTGACTTAGCTAAAAGATACTATGAAAAAGCTAAGATTCATCCTAATCCTCTAATCAAAGAGGCCATTAACTATACTGTCAATAAAACTGACAGTTTTAAAAGGCCAAAAGCTATCTTGAATAAAGTTCCAGAAATGAACCCAATTCACAGCTACCTTGGCAAAAAAAATAACAATAATTGGGACTAGTAGTTAGAGGGTATTCTTCACATAAGAAGAATTTTTGTTCAAAAAAAAAAAAAAATGGCTCTTTTAAGGGCCGTACTCTGTTTTGCAAAAATACTTCACACATGTGAAGAAATCTTGTTAAAAAAAAGGCTCTTTTAGGGGCCGAACTTGTTTTGCAAAAAGAAATATTACAGTCCACATATATGAGACTGGCCCAGAAACAAGGTACTAAGGTTCAAAAAAAAAAAGCCGACTCCTACACGGGAACTGAGAAAACGACAAATGTGTGGTTTAAGGTGCCTTGCAACACATGGTTTTGTGTGAAAACTGGGTGTTTATCTGTCGGATTTTTCTTGTGTGGTTCTTTTCCTTTTTTTTTTTTTAGGCACCCCTTTTCCCTATCCTTTCCTCGGTTCCCTGCGGCTGGGCGTTGACAACGGGATGACTTGCTTTGATTGATTTGTTACAGGTAAGTATGTAGGTTAGCTTACAACTTCAATACTTAACGGGAAACCGTATACTCCTTTTGCTCTAATATTTCTGTACTTTTCTTTCATGCTGTTCTATCAGGGAAATCTGTTCCCAAATATCTTATCTTCTTATTTTTCACCTGACAAAAAGCGCAGAGCGCTGAGGGTTCAGGTCTCTCAACCTCAGATAGGAAATCTCTCTCTCAGAACTGTGAACTGCAAAACTCCTCAAATACACTCATAAACACCGAAATTTGCGCACCAAGAAAGAGGCATCAGATTCAACTGAAATTTTATGGACGTAATTACATAGATGAATGATACATATGATGGCGAAAACAGAGCTGCAGGACAATTAGAGAGGGATACGTGGCACTCAGTCCGGTCATCTTCAATAGTGCGTCGCGCCGCCTCGTGCGGCGATACATGCTGCAATCCGGACTGGCATGGAAGCATACACACGTCTAATGTTGTCCAGCGGCGACTGGCCCATACGTGCTGGACAGTGTGCTCTAAATCGCGGATAGTGTGGCACGGGGGCAGCTGGCGTTTCAACTAGTCCCATAGATGCTCGATAGGGGCCGTGTCAGGGAGCGGGCAGGCCATGGAAGTGTATGGACATGATGTAGGCAGTCATGGGCAGCCCACCTCGTGGGCAGGCGGGCCTTATCCTGCTGGTACAGCACACTTGGTATCCCGGACAGGAACGGAAGCACATGGGGCCGTAGGATCTGATCCACATACCGCTGGCCCGCCGTCAATGAGCCACGTACCACTACTAGAGCTTATCGGCTATCGTAGGCAATGGCTCCCCAAACCATAATGCCTGCAGTAGGGGATGTGTGGCGCTCGATAGCGAGGTTGCGATTGTGTTGTTGACCCGGGACCTCCGCACCCGGACACGATGATCATCTGTCCTCAAAACAAAGCGGCACTCATCGCTAAACACCACACGTTGCCAGTCTGTTGTGTTCCACGTCGCTCTGTCCTGGCACCAGTGCACACGAAGCCGGCGATGTTCCGGTGTTAATGACTGCACACGTAAGTGGCGGCTGGATCGCAGATTCGCTTCCGTGAGGCGCCGGGAAATAGTTTGTGGGCACACAGGGGCAGCTACATCTGCCTGTATAGAGGACTGGGTCACCGTGGGATCCGCTCGTGTCAAGCGCACGATCCGTGGATATTCTCTACCGGTGGTCCTTCTGGTACATCCGGAGCCGCTCCGCCGTGTGGCAGTGCGGTCACGTGTCCACTACTCCCAACACAGTCGGACGGTATGGTCAGAACGGTCAACGTGGCGGGCTATACTGCGCGGCGACCACCATATGGTTTTCAGCTCGATGATCAGGCCTCTGTCAAAGTCCGTAAGTTGCGTAAATCTACGTCTTTGGCGTCTACTTGGCATTCTTGTCACTCGGTACTTCTGCTTGCGTAGGCCTGTGCTTTTCACAGTCATGGGGCATCGACTACACACCGGTTTATAAAGCTTCCGGTCCGTGCTTGCTGCGCCGCCACAGTGTGTGCGCTCATACGCACTTGCACCAAACATGGTTCATTTGCATACAAGCTCGCACTCTAGCTATTAGCAAAGTTTCGTGGTTGTAGCTTGTTTTCTTCTGGGTGCGCAAATATCATTATCCGTGAGTGCAGTAACCTAAAGTGCTCCACAAGGAAAATGGTATCCGGTGTGGAAATATGTTTTTAAATTGCACATTCAGAAGCATAGATATTAAGAAAAACAGATTAAACATTGGCACAACGTAGAGGGGAAATTCTGCATTATTTTGGGAAGAAAATACGCGCAAAGGGTTTCAGAGTTATAGTATCAAACTGAAAAATAATTTCGTATATTGGGTGTTTAGTCCCGCAGATGTTGCGGTAATCGGAAACGTGAGCTTACGCCCTCTATCGGCAAACATGAATGTTAAGAAAATTTTGAAATTAAATGAGAAACATCTCGCAAAGAATACGCTCACCAACAACAAACGAATTTCACAAATCGGACTTTTACAAGCAGAGATTTCGACAAGCGTAAGATTTACCCTACACCCCGCCCCCCCCCCCCCCTGGCGGAAAAACTACACATTATTTTAAAAATGAAGTAGACTGAAAATATTTTCCGAAGTGAGCGGTATCAGATCAGGAAAAAAAACTCTCTCGAATTTTGAGAAGCACATAGTTTGCTGCAATTATATCAGAAGCAGTAATAAACACTTGCGCCCCCCTGGAGGCCAAACCATTTTTTAGGAAAAAATGATAAATTACTATAAAAACCTCTCCCCATCAGCAGCTGTATCCGATGCAGGAAGAATTTTTCAAATCCGAATTTTAGAAGCACAGATATCGGGGGAAACGCTCTTTACCTTTACACCCCCAAGCGGAGCTGCTATGCATTTCTTGAAATATTTGAAACTATATGATAAACATTTCATACCGGAAACGCTCTTAATAAATATTTTTTTTTTCAAATTTGACTCTCAAAAGCACCGAAATCGACAAAAATAAGTATTACACTGCTGGCCACCCAAAATGCAACACCAAGAAGAAAGCATCCAATTGGCCTGAGATTCGTAGCATGCATCCATGGCTGACAAAAACGGCCGTTACATGCCGCGGCATCGAACAAAAGAGGCTTTGGACGTGGGCTTGGGGTATGTCGGTCCAGGCTGTTTCCACACGTGCCACAGTTCATCAGTGATAGCCGCGGGTGGTGCTTGCCGGGCCACTCGGTTGCCGATTAGCTACCAGACGAGAGAACAGGCGGGCCACGGCAGCAGCGACACCAGGTGGACCGTGAAGAATTGTTGCACGATGCGTGGCACGCGCGGGCAAGCATTGCCCTGTTGAAACGTGGCCGCTGGCAGGTCCTGCAGGCAAGGGAGGACTACAGGCTCTAAAACGTCGGAGAGGTAGCGGTGGCTGTTGTGTGTACCGGCGATGCGTACCACAGGGGTGCGGGTGTGATATCCAATTGCGCCCCAAACCATAATGCCAGGCGACGGACCGGTAAAGAGATGCATAATGCAAGCGTCATACAGTCTCTCCCTGCGGTGCCGACACACGCGGAATCGGCCATCGTTGTGTTGCAGGACGAAGCGGGATTCGTCGGAGAAGACAATGTCGTTACATTCTGTAGTCCCGGTGCGGCGTTCACTGGCCCACTGCCGCCGCACTTGCCGGTGGTGTAACGTCAATGGTAATCGGAGCAGTGGGCGCCGTGCGACAAGTCTCCGCTTCTGCAGATGATGTCGAACGGTACGTGCTGACATAGGTTGTTGCGCAACACACCTTAATTCCTGCGCTAACGTCCGCGATGTGGCGGTGCGAGTTGTCAATGCCAGCCACACAAAATGCCGGTCCTCTCCTTCGGTGGTGTGCCGCGGCTGCGGCAATCGCTCACGTCGGTCCGTCCTTCCCTACTGCACCCACAGAATCCATACTCACCTCACTGTGGCAGCATGTGGTTCCACACGGGCGCCGATGTCTCGGTACGATAAACCGCTGTCGCGATAAGCCACTATTCGTTCTCTGTCGAACTCCGAAACGTGTTGGAATGACTGCCGTACTCTGCGACGAGGCATCAGGAAGCTTCTCCCGCACAGGTCCGACAGCACAACACACTTGCCCTACTTTCACCCCGTCTTCTGTGCCACCATCTTATAGTGCTTCTCGGTGGCGTGTCAGGCGCACATTATTTGCATATGCCCTGCAATGCTAATCGTTTGCATGTCCTCTCGCGCGCGACGCATGCTGCAAATTTCAGGCCAATCGGATGATTCCTTCTTGGTGTTGAATTTTGGGTGGCCAGCAGTGCATATCAGAAGCAGTAATAAACACTTGAGCGCCCTGGTGGCCAAACCATTTTTTATGAAAAAATGAGAAATTACAATAAAAGTATCTCTTCATAAGCAGCTGTATGAGATGCAGGGAGAATTTTTTAAATCCTAATTTTAGAGGTACAGATATCAGGAAAAATGCACTTTACCTTTACTCCCACAAGCGGAAAAGCTATGCATTTCTTGAAATATTTGAAACTATATGAGAAACATTTCGTACCGGAAACGCTGTCAATAAATATTTTTTTTTTCAAATTGGACTCTCAAAAGCACCGAAATCGACAAAAAAAAAGTGTTATATCTACCCTCCCTGGAAGGAAAATCATGCGCTATTTTGAGCAGGAGGTTTTTCGAGGTGAAAGGTATCAGTCGATGAAAGAATTTTTTAATCGAGTTTTCAGAAGTGTAGATTTTGCTGCAAATACAGAACACATCAGAAGCTGCTATAAACGCTTACGCCCCCTGATGGTCATAACATTCCTTACAAAAATTAAAAATTATATTCGAATCATATTATTGGATGAGCTCCTTTTGATGCACGAAGAATTACAAATCGGACTTTTAGAAGCAGATATATCAGGAAAAATGCAATTTAAATTTACCTTTACGGCCCCTAGCAAAAATTTTATGCATTAATTGGAGCAGGAACTACGCCTAAAATAGTTTTCGTTATAAAGGACATCGAAAGAAAGGATTTTTTTTTTCAGTCGGATACTTAGAAGCATATATATGCAATAAAATATATTTTGAATTCGATATCATCTACATTTACGCTTTCTAGCGGCGAAGTTGTGCGTCGGAAAAATCCGGAATATTAGGATCCTCATTCTCACATTTCAAGCTCCCCAAAGCAAAAGCAATTTTTTGAATCGGACTAAGAGTTGCAGAGATATGGTGTCCACAGAAAGACGGACGGACGGACAAACCAATAACAGCACGATCTTGTTTAACAAAAGACCTGCTAAAATGTTTACACATGTCCCAAATCATGAGAAACTCTTTTCAATGTTCCTACAGTTTACGGGAAAATGATTCTTCATTTATGAACCTTAGGATGGGACTGGTACATCTGAGCATAGCAGATATATTCTCTCAGAAATGTCGAGAGCTTAGTCTGCAGAATTCTCCCACTCATTGATATCAGTCGTACCTGCATATTTTCAGTAGCGGAAGTACCTGGCGTTGCCCGGGAACCAGTATTCTCTCTCTATTGGGTGCGAATATAGGAAATTTGAAATATCAGAAATGAATATGGTGTTACTGGAAATCTACCCAATTGTGTAAAAGTCATACGGCCGGCAGTAGAGCTTGTGTTCGAGTGAATGGTGTTTTATCAAAATGGTTTTCTACTAGTGCTGGAGTCAAAAAGGTTGTGTTATGTCACAATGGCTGCCTAATATACACTGCTGGCCACCCAAAATGCAACAAAAAGAAGAACAAGAGATAGGAAAGCTTACAGGCCCGTGCGACTTGCGGAACAGGCAGACATAGTTCGTGTGGCCACCTTGGCTAGCAATAACGGCCGCTCCACGCTGCGGGATCGAACCAAAGTGTCTTTGGATGTGGGCTTGGGGTAATGGTCCAGGCTGCTTCTACACGTTGCCACAGTTCATCAGGCGTAGCCGCGGGTGGTGCTTGCCGGGCCACTCGGTTGCTGACCGATCAGCGACCAGACGTGTTCGATGGGAAACGTATCGGGAGAACAGGTGGACCACGGCAGCAGTGACACCTGGTGGGCCGTGAAAAATTGTTGCACGATGCGTGCCACGTGCGGGCGCGCATCGTTCTGTTGAAATGTGGGCGCTGGCAGGTCCTGCAGGTAAGGGAGGACTACAGGCTTCAAAACGTCGGAGATGTAGCGGTGGCTGTTGAGTGTACCGGCGATACGTACCAGAGGGGTGTCATATACGCGCCCCAAACCATAACACCAAGCAACGGACCGGTATGGCGATGCATAATGAAGGCGTCATACAGTCTCTCGCCGCGGTGCCGCCACACTCGGATCCGACCATCGTGGTGTTTCAGGCAGAAGCGGGATCCGTCGGAGAAAACAATGTCGTCCCATTCCGTAGTCCAGGTATGGCGTTCAACGGTCCACTGTGGCCGCACTCGCCGGTGGTGTAACATCAATGGTAATCGGAGGAACGACAATTCCCCGCTCCTGCAGACGACGTCGAAGGGTACGTGATGACACAGATTGTTGCGCAACACACCCTAATTCCTGCGCTAACGTTCGTGATGTGGCGGTGCGAGCCGTTAATGCCCGCCCCACAACATGCTGGTGCTCTTGTTCGGTGGTGTGCCGCGGTCGCGGCAATCGCTCACGTCGGTCCATCCATCCCTCCTGCGCCCACCGAATCCATAATCATCTCACTGTGGCTTTATGTGCTCCGACACGGGCGCCGATGTATCGGTACTATAAACCGCTGTCACGATAAGCCACTATTCGTCCTCTTTTGAACTCCGAAACTTGCTGGAATGACTGCCGTATTTTGCGACGAGGCATCAGGAAGTTCCCCGCGCACAAGTCCGGCAGCACAACACACTTCCACTACTTACACAACCCCTTGTGTGCATCCTTGTCATAGTGCTCTAGGTGACGTGCCGGGCGCACATGATTTGCATATGCCCTGCAATGCTAATCGTTTGCATGTCCTCTTGCGGGCGACGCATGCTGCGAATTTTAGGCCAATCGAAGGCTTTCTTCTTGGTGTTGCATTTTGGGTGGCCTGCAGTGTATTTATATAAGTCTAAATGGCACAGTGATTGACCAGCTGAATGAATTTGTGTATTTAGGAATCATGTTTTACAGAGAGAACAAATTGGATGGTGAAATTAGTAAGCGAGTGAATACTTCATTGAAAGTCAGAGCGGCTATGGGAGGTTTTCACAGAATTGATAGGTTCTCTAGATAGTCCCACAAGGCTAATTTTTCCTTCTGTGATGTACGGCAGTGAAACCTGGGTACTGCAGAAGAAACATAGGATTCATTTGTGTGCTGGAGAAATGCTTTTCTTACGGGGGTTTGTGGCAAAGCAAGACACGTTCTGATTGTGTGAGAAATGAAGAGGTGTTGCAGTTGTGTAGTGTAAAGCAAAGTTATGTTATTAAGGTGGAGACTAATATGCTTCGGTGGTTTGGCCATGTTGAAACAATGAGTGATGAGATGCTTACTGACATAATCTATTTAGCCCAAGTGGTAGGAAGGAAAGGCAGAGGAAGTCCAAGGAAATCATAGGAGGATCAGATTCAGCAGTGTCTGCATGGGAAAAGGATTATGAGCATGAAGGTCTTCTGTACGATGTGGGATGGATGTCAGTGAAGCTCGAGTTGTTTGTCAAGATCGCTGTAAATGGAGAAATTTGATACAGCATCAGTAAGTACAACTTATCTGGTAATTTGTATTTCTTTTTGGAGCTAACATCTGAATCACAGAGAACAGCTTGGTGATATGTATGTATGTATGTATGTATGTATGTATGTATACGATATTCTATCATGTTGTGATCAGAATAATGCAGCGTTAATTCGATACGCAAGTTTATCCTTGATGAGTGTCTGGGTCAACGACGTTGATTGCTCTTTTATTTGAAACCAAGATAATATTTATGTTTTACCAACTCGGGAGCAAACAGCATGGAGCGGGCAATGGGAAAAGCGCGAATTTTTCAGCTTGAGTCCAAGAACTTGCATCGATTTAACTTGAATCTTTTTAACACTCAAGACCAAACCGGGAACAGCAGTAAACTGTAGGCGCTTATATTAAGATGGAAGGCTATATGGGATGATTGGAATGCTTGAAATAAAATCACAGTCCCCTTCAGCATGGCTAGTCAGAATAATAGCTCCGATGACATGACATGAATTTCTTAATATTCAGCCGCGTTTCATTGTGAAGTGCAGGGGATCCATATTCCATTCCGATAAATTAAATAAAACCTTAAGATGATGTGAGAGAATACGCGAATGGAAGAATAGCAATTTAGGCTTTAAAAAATTGAAATGCGAGGAAATTCCCATTTTCTCCTCATTTTATTTTATGTATTGAATTTACATTTCACTTCAGGCATTTAATTTACGATGAAGGTATCTCTAAATTTTTTCTACAACTTTCAATCTTGAGTCAGCCTGCTCGTTGTGAATCCGACATGATTCCGAATTTAATACAGCAGTCTTCCACATGGTCGTCTTCGTATTCCTCAGAATCCAGTTAAATATTTCTGTTGTTCAACGGAGGTCAATTCCTGTAATATTTCCAACACTTTTCCATTGAAAGAAGTTTACCTTGATCCTTATGTTATTATCTCTAATCATTTTCTTGATGCCTGAGTTCTTCTTATCCATCCGGTTTATACCAATTATGCACCTCTCCATGTTTCTTTCATTAGTTTGCAGCCTATGTATGTCATTTTCAGTTAACGTCCTTGTCTCTGATCCGTAAGTAAGAACTGGAAGGATACACTGATTAAATACTTTTCTTTTAAGACGTAATGGTAAATTTCTCTTGAAATTTGTACTGTTTCTTCCAAGTACTCTCCAACAAAGTTTGATACCCCTATTGATATATTTTTATGTGGCCCTTGCTTAACATCTGTTATTCAAAATAAATGTTAGCATCTGTTACTTAGATTTGTTCCATCACCAGCTAAATATTCAAGTCTTTAAATACTGTACACAGATTTTGTTTTCTTTTTATGTTACAGAAATTCTGTTGCAAAGTCTTTTTGTTTGTGGAACCAATACTTATGCCGGCAAATTTCGGTTGGCTTCAAACTGTTATGGAGACCTCGCATATGAGTGTATATTTTGAAAAGACGTGTTCATTTCATTATAATAAATTCTGAATTGAAGAAAACTCTCTTTTAGGAGCCGAAAGACTTATGGATTAAAACTTTCTCTTGCTTATGCTATAAAAGAATTTTCGTCTGTGGTTGGAGCTACACACCATTACTAACAAAAAGTTAAAGACAAAATGGTCCTCAATGTAGTTTAGGTGCAATATATGCTTGGTCAAAGCTCAGTATGCTACTCAAACATTAAAAATAATTTAGATATTTATATATGTGAACTTCTTGTAAAAATATATGCCTATTTCATTTAGATATAAGTACTGCTGGTGAGATATTCTACTTTCACTTGTCTTTTGCAGAAACACATACGTTAATTTAAATTTGTGATATTATTTACGAAGAAATAGATTTTCTGATAAAAAGAACGCATTCTTTCGATTTTGTCTTATTTACGTTGTTACTTTAATTGGTTCCTTGAATTTCTAAATTAATTAATTTCCTTGAGGAGGGAATTAGTTTTCAAGTTTGGCTACCAGTTTCGTAAATTCAATATTATTCTTTCTTTGTTTAATTTACTGGCACTTTCTTTTTTTTGCCACTAAAGGTTTTCTATTTAATATCGATATCATTTCATGAACATGATTTTTCGTTTGAATTTTTACTTTCTTAAACCTATGGGCGGAGAACGTTGATTTCTCCTTCATACAATAAGGAAAATTAAATATACTTTTTTTTATGTTTTGAGATTATAGTCGTTATATTCTGTAACTGATTGTGTGAGGGTGTCTACCTCTTTACTCAACAATTTTAAAGGGCGTTGAGCTTTTCTTCTTTTTAAGCTCAGCGAAATTTCATCTGGTCGTTTCTAAAATATAGGATATTATTCCCCTTACGTATGTTTTAGTTCTGATGGCTTTCCAATTATTGAAAATTTTTCAGTTTGTCTCTTTCGTTCTTCAGGTTTTTAATTTTTTTGCCTTTTGTTTCTCTCGAGAAATTTCAAAACATGAGATTTATTTATTTATTACATAAAGTATTGCCTTTAGTACATTGAGGATGGATAACGTAGAAGAAAAGTCCCACAAATTCGGAACAGATATATTCCCAATTCAAAACGATTGTGACGTAATACGGAGGTGGAAACATGTGTCAAGACGACAAATCTGGAGAGAGACATTCTGTCCGCGTAGCTCAGTTGGTAGAGCGACTTACTCCGGATTGAGGAGGACACGGGTTCGATGCCCATCGCGGAAGAACTTGTGTTTTCACACCATATATAGAATTATATCTTTTCTTCCTCTTAAACAAGCCTGTTTTATGCAATCGCCGTGAGACGATGGAGACATCTTCTCAGGGGTTCAAGGTACCACATTGTTCGGGTAATAAGTCGATAAGAAGTTTATGTCGAATGGTTTAATTTTCTCAAATTCCTTAAATTCATTCACACATAAATCGATTCTGACTATAAGTCGAGGCTAGAGCAAATACAGTCAGTACTCATAAATTCTGTAACTATATTTATGTGTAGGTTGTTCAAAAACTATGAAGACGAAGGAAACCCACGCAAATAAATGCAGCTGCCGGTGTCGAAACACCTGCAAGGTCAATCACGTGATGACCCGCCGTTACAGCGTTCCGGTACTTCATTCTTGTAATAGATGCCGTAGCGTTCAGACGTGTTTCTGCAACCAATTATGGATTTAAAACTGGAGCAAAGATCAGTTATAAAAGGTTGCGAGAGTTTAAATTGAACCGCCACATAAACGCACCAAACGATTAAAACAGCCTATAACGAAAATGCTCTGTCCCGTGCAAAAGTTTTTGAGTGACACAAGAAATTTGTAAATGGTGAAGAGTGTCCGAAAGATGCTCCATGCTTCTTTAGGGTTTCGACATCGACTACGGAGGTTAATGTCAATACCATCGTTACACTCCTGCACAAAGACCACCGAATGACCATTGAGGAGGTTGTTAATGTTATGCAGATGTCCGTTGGTTCCCCAAAACACCCAGAATGTGCACAACCTGTCTGGGTTTTGCATCAAGGGAATGTCTCTGCATATCGTGGTTTGCTTACCTACCAGGTTATCCAAGATCTACGCATCAAAAGGATGACACGACCTCCGTACATACCAGATCTGGTACCGTTTGACTTTTACCTATTCCCTTAAGTGAAAAAACATCTTTGTGGTCGTCGGTTTACATCAAATACTGAACTGAACCATGCTGTGATGGGTATCCTCAACCACATGCGGAGGAAAGGCATCGAAAATACCTTGAGCTAAGGGATAGAAAGGTGGGACCGGTGCATCCAGGTAGAGAGAGGATACTTCATCGAAAACACCTTGAGGTAAGGGATACAAAGATGGGACCGGTGCATCCCGCTAGAGAGAGAGAGAGAGAGAGAGAGAGAGAGAGAGAGAGAGGGAGAGAGAGAGTACTTCATCGAAAAAACCTCTGGGTAAGGGATAGAAAGGTGGGACTGGTGCATCCAGGTAGAGGGAGAGTACTTCATCGGAAACACCTTGAGGTAAGGTACAGAAAGGTGTAACCAGTGCATCCAGGTAGAAGGAGAGTACTTCATCGGAAACACCTTGAGGTAAGGGATAGGAAGATGGGACCGGTGCATCCCGGTAGAGAGAGAGAGAGAGAGAGAGAGAATGTTTCATCGAGATACCTTGAGCTAAGGGATAGAAAGGTGGGACCGGTGCATCCAGGTAGAGAGAGAATACTTCATCGAAAACACCTTGAGGTAAGGGATAGAAAGATGGGACCGGTGCATCACGGTAGAGAGAGAGAGAGTACTTCATCGAAAAACCTTGAGGTAAGGGATAGAAAGATGGGACCGGTGCATCCCGGTAGAGAGAGTGAGAGAGAGAGAGAGTACGTCATCGAAAAAACCTCTGGGTAAGGGATAGAAAGGTGGGACCGGTGCATCCAGGTAGAGAGAGAATACTTCGTCGAAAACACCTTGAGGTAAGGGATAGAAACATGGGACCGGTGCATCCCGGTAGAGAGAGTGAGGGAGAGAGAGTACGTCATCGAAAAAACCTCTGGGTAAGGGATAGAAAGGTGGGACCGGTGCATCCAGGTAGAGGGAGAGTACTTCAGCGGAAACACCTTGAGGTAAGGTACAGAAAGGTGTAACCAGTGCATCCAGGTAGAAGGAGAGTACTTCATCGGAATACCTTGAGGTAAGGGATAGGAAGATGAGACCGGTGCATCCCGGTAGAGAGAGAGAGTACTTCATCGAAAAACCTTGAGGTAAGGGATAGAAAGATGGGATCGGTGCATCCCGGTAGAGAGAGAGTGAGTGAGAGAGAGAGTACTTCATCGAAAAAACCTCTGGGTAAGGGATAGAAAGGTGGGACCGGTGCATCCAGGTAGAGGGAGAGTACTTCATCGGAAACACCTTGAGGTAAGGTTCAGAAAGATGGAACCGGTGCATTCAGGTAGAGGGAGAGTACTTCATCGAAAACACCTTGAGGTAAGGGATAGAAAGGTGTGACCGGTGCATTTAGGTAGAGAGAGAGGACTTCATCGAACACACCTTGAGATAAAGGATAGAAAGGGTGTGACCGGTGCATCCAGGTAGAGGGAGAGTACTTTATCGGAAACACATTGCGGTAAGACATAGAAAATTGGCACCAGTGCTTCCACGTAGAGGAAGATTATTTTGTCGAAAACACCTGGAGATAAGGAGCAGAAAGGTGGGACCTGTGCATCCAGGCAGAGGAGAGTACTTCATCAAAAACACCTTGAGGTAAGGGATGGAAAATTGGGTCCGATGCATCCAAGTAGATTGAGAGTACTTTGTCGGTATGTAAGTGTATGTTTGCTGCATCACACTACTGCCCCATGTAAAATCAGTGTCGTTGCTTTTTGAACGAACGTCGTATATATTAAAAGAAAGAGAAAGTGAGGCAACTTCCGAATATTTCTTTTCAGCCAGAAGTTCGTAAGTTTATTGTTTTACGTAGTGCCTCTACCGTATTTCTTCTCTCTGACAGACCAGTAGGAGAATCCGTAGCGCGAAATTGATAAAAAAAATCACACCAGTGTGCCAAATCTGAGGGACGTTTGAAGCATGACTTATCACTCGGTGTTTTTTCTTACAAAGTCCGATTGAAATCAGAAAGCAAAAGAGCTTTTGATAGCTATCGTAGAAAATTAAGATCGGCGCAATAAATGGAAGCAGCAGTTTATTATAATTCAGTTGAGATATACAATGGAAAGACTGGCCGAGAGAAAAAAATGCCTTCACTAGCCGCTGGTCATTGCCATTTTTAAACCGAATGGGCACAGTCTGTCGACATTATTCTCATCAACCTATCAAATGCGTGCCTGCGACATGTTTCAGATGTATAATCATTGTGATATACATGCGGTGCAACCATTGTAGTTCGTGCGGCATTGCAAAACCTGGGGTTAATGCCACCCACGGGATCATGGAGTGGACGCAGGAGCTATGCTATTAACATACAACATCTGTTACACCAAATCGGTTACTGTGATTTAAATGGTTTTTTTGTCCAACAGAAATATCCGTTGTATCAGCTGTCAAAAAAGTATTTAGTGAACGGATTATTACATTTAGTACACTCAGATTCACATCTTCATCTTACGGAGAAATTTTGGAAGTAACTCATGGCTACATATATCTTGGCCACCAGATATCAGTCGAATGCCAGATCGGAGAAGAAATTAATAACGGTGTCACACTCGATTGGAATGCGTTTGCAAGAAACTACAATTTTCAAGAGCAGTTCCCATTTTGTCTCAAAGAAAAGTTTTTAATAAATAAATCTCTCCAGTAGTCATTAATGGATCAGACCCATGAACTTCATTAAAAAAGACATAAAGAGACGGAGGTTAATTAAAAAGAAGAGGAATATGGAGAGATGAGTTCGTGGTGTAACGAAGACCGATAGGTAAAAGAACTTGTGAAACAGAAAAATGACAAAAGTTGATTACACCATCCGGTAATTAAAAACCCTGAAATGGCAAATAGACTGAAAATATTGCTAATGTAAGGTCAGGTGATGCAAGGTCAGGTGATGCGTAACGTCAGGTGATGCAAGGTCAGGTGATGCGTAACGTCAGGTGATGCAAGGTCAGGTGATGCGTAACGTCAGGTGATGCAAAGTCAGGCGATGCGTAACGTCAGGTGATGCGTAACATCATAGCCTCTCCTTGACAAATGTCAACCCCGCCTTCTCGTGGTGCATCCTGTTCCCACTAAAGGGGCTCTCACGACCGCCAATAGCGGTAAAATTATACCATCGGGATGAGAGGAAATGCTATCCCACACTCACCAACACGCTTAGCCAGCGTGGTGAGTTATGGCCAAACCGCTCCAAAATGACTCCACAACTTAAATCTTGACCCTCAGTCTCCGGCAGCTGGAACGTACCTGGCAAAGGCAGCGGCTAGTGCGACATGAAGGCAGAGGGTGCTAAGAATCTCCGGAGGACCGGACTACGCTGCCATCTGATGCTGACCTTGGCTACGTATAATGGACGCTCTTTATCTTCTGATTCAAGGCTTCTTAAATTGGAAGAGGAACTACAAAGGATTAAGTGGGACATCGTCGGCCTAAGTGAGGTAAGGAGAAAAATAGAAGATCTCATTGAACTGAAAAGTGGACATCTCTTCTACTATCGTGGGACAGATACTGGCAGAACTAGTGGTGTTGGATTTATAATAAACAAGAAACTGAAGCATAAAGTTGTAGAAGTTGAAAGTTCCTCTGACAGAGCTGCACGACTCGTTATCCAACTCTCGAGAAGATACCAGGCTCAGATTATTCAAACATATGCACCCACCACAAGTCATCCTGAAGAAGAAATTGAAGAATGTTATGAGGAAACTTGTCATCTAAATAATAAAGGTAAGCAGCACTTGAAGATAATTATGGGAGATTTCAATGCAAAAATAGGGCACGCCACAGAACGAAACTTCAGTAGGTAAATTCGGTCACGGCAACAGAAACCAGCGTGGAAATACTCTCGTAGAGTTTGCAGAGGCAGAAAGGTTTTTCATCATGAACTCCTTTTTCATGAAAAAGCCGCACAGGAAATGGACATGGAGACATCCAAATGGGACGACAAGTGAAATTGATTTTATTATGTGTAACAAAAAATTCGCCATAGAAGACTGCAGAGTGCTAAACAAGTTCAACACAGGTAGTGACCATAGATTGGTGAGATGTAAGATGCACCTCAACACTAAACTGGAACGTGGCAAGCTCATAAGACAAACAAAATGTATTGACATAACCAACCTTAAAAAACACCATAATACCTTCAAATTGGAACTGAAGAACAGATTCTCTGCTTTAGAAGGCCTAACATCGGAGGAAGTAGATATTTCTGAAGTTAACAGAAAAATAACCAAAGCTCTTATGGAAACAGCAACAAAATTAGTTGGGTCTAAGAACAAGTTGCATGTGAACAAATTATCAGGAAAAACCAAAATGTTGATGCAAAAAAGAAGAGAGCTGAGGACAACTGAAGAAGATGGGACTTCCAAAGGGGAATACATAGAGCTATGCAAGACAGTACGAAAAAGTATCACTGAAGACGTAAGGAAATTCAACTGTGAACTAGTGAGGAAAGCAATTGAAAACAACCAAAGCCTAACGATAGCAAAGGGACATCTCAGTAAGGGAAGAAAACAGATTATGGCACTGAGAAAAGAAGATGGTTCTGTAACAAGAAATAGAGGCGAAATTTTGACAAGAGTGAAATATTTCTACTCCAAATTATATGAAAGGGATGATATATGCACTCTAGACATCATGGAAGGTACCAGTTCCGGAGTTCTTCCAGTCCTCCTAGCAGAAGTTGCACATGCAATCAAGAACATGAAGCGGAGAAAAGCTCCAGGAGAAGATGGAATTACTGTAGACATCATACAAGAAGCAAATGGAGAAATCGAAACAGTACTCGCCCAAATTTTCACTCGATGCCCTAATGAAGGGAAGATTCCTGAGGATTGGAACAACGCTATAATGATCCTGCTACATAAAAAAGGTGACATTGAGGATCTCAGGAACTACAGACCTATCAGCCTCCTATCAGTGGTTTATAAAATCTTCACTAAAGTTCTTTCACACCGTTTGAAGGTAACACTGGACATGTCTCAACCGAGAGAACAAGCTGGATTCAGGAGTGGCTACAGCACAATATCTCATATCCACGTATTGAGAGAAGTAATTGAAAGAGTGAGGGAATATGAACTGCCATTGTGCATGGCTTTTATCGATTATGAAAAAGCCTTTGATTCGGTGAAACCATCAGCAATTACAAGGCTCTGAAATCGTGCAGTATTGAAGATGCATACATTAATATTATTAATAACATCCATGAAAATGCAAGTGCAAAGATTCGGCTGTTTGAAAATACAACACACATAAAAATTGGAAAAGGAGTGAGACAAGGTGACACCTTATCTCCGAAGCTCCTTAATGCCACATTGGAAAATGTCTTTCAATCACTGAACTGGGAAAACAAAGAGATAAAGATTAATGGAGATTATCTAACCCACCTTCATTTTGCTGATGACATGGTAATTTTTGCAACTACCCCATCAGAGCTGCAGAGTATGATCCAAGAACTTGCTGACAAGAGTAAAGAAGTGGGATTAAAAATGAACTTTAAGAAGACAAAAGTGATGTTCAATGCTTTTACAGGAAATGAAGATTTATCGACTGATGGAGAAAAGCTGGAGATAACAGATACGTACGTTTATCTTGGACAGCAGATATCAAGTGAGGGTCACATTGGTGAAGAAATTAATCGGCGTACAAAACTTGCCTGGAGAGCTTTTGAAAGAAACAGCATAATTTTCAAGAGCAGTATGCCATTATGTCTTAAAAGAAAAGTGTTTGATCAATGCATCCTTCCAGTGCTTACGTATGGTGCAGAGACGTGGACCTTAACTAAAGAGACATGCAAAGGCTGCAGACAACTCAAAGTAGCATGGAGAGGTGCATGCTTGGTGTAACCAGGAGAGATAAGAAGAGGAACTCGTGGATCCGAAAAATGACAAGAGTGGAAGACATCATGATCAGAGTTAAATCCCTGAAATTTCAATGGGCTGGACATACTGCCAGAAGGATAGACCATCGATGGACAGCCGAAATTTTAGATTGGATTCCAAGGGACAGGAAAAGACCCAGAATAAGACCACCTGGGAGATGGGTGGATGAAATTCGAAAGTATGCGGGAGTAACATGGAGGAGAATGGCACAAGACAGACCGTTGTGGAGGAAGTTTGGGGAGACCTTCGTCCAGCAGTGGATTGATAATGGTTGACAATGATGATGATGATGATTGCTAAAAGAGTTGAACGCAGTTGTGCAATGTATGTACTAGTTTGAATATTGTGGAACAGGAAATGACTGAGAAGAATACCACCAGGAAGATGGGTGGATGAAATTCTAAAACACGACGGAATGGCATGGAAGAGAATATCTCAAGACACAGAATTATGGAAAAACTGGAGACATTTTCATCCAGCAGAGAATTGAAAATGGTTTGTGATAGTGATATACACTATATTATCAAAAGTATTCGGACACTACCATATATTTGCGAAAATGCAAAGAAAGGTTGCGCAGGAAGATGGGCTGGGAGTAGGGAGGGTACTTATACAATGATGGCCACCCAAAATGCACCACCAAGAAGGAAGCATCCAACTGGCCTGAAATTCGCAGCATGCGTCGCCCGCGAGAGGACACGCAAACGATTAACATTGAAGGGCATATGCAAATCTTGTGCGCCCGGCACGCCACCGAGAAGCACTATAAGAAGGGTGCACAGAAGGCGGGGTGTAAGTAGTGGAAGTGTGCTCTGCTGCCGGACATGTGCGTGGAAAGCTTCCCGATGCCTCGTCGCAATGTACGGCGGTCATTCCAACACGTATCGGAGTTCGACAGAGGACGAATAGTGGCTTATCGCTACAGCGGTTTAACGTACCAAGACATCGGCGCCCGTGTGGGACGACATCCAGCCACAGTGAGGCGAGTATGGATTCGGTAGGCGCAGGAGAAACGGACAGACAGACGTCAGCGATTGCCGCAGCCACGGCACACCTCCGAACGAGAGGACGGTCATGTTGTGCGGCGGACATTGATGGCTCGCACCGCCACATCACGAACGTTAGCGCAGGAATTAGTGTGTGTTGCGCATCAAGCTGTGTAAGCACGTGCTGTGTGACGTCGTCCGTTGGAGCGTGGAGCGGGGACCTGTCGCATGGCACCCATCGCTCCGATTACCATTGACGTTACACCACCGGCGGGGGCGGCGACAGTGGGCCGTTGAACGCTGCACCTGAACTACGGAATGGCACGGCATTGTCTTCTCCGATTAATCCCGCTTCTGCCTGCAACACCACGATGGTCGGATCCGCGTGTGGCGGCACCGCGGCGAGAGATTGTATGACGCCGGAATTATGCATCGCCATACCGGTCCGTCGCCTGGCGTTATGGTTTGGGACGCAATTGGATATGACACCCGAACTCCTCTATTACGCATCGCCGGTACTCTCAACAGTCACCGCTACATCTTCTACCGATTTGGAGCCTGTAGTTCGCCCTTACCTGCAGGACCTGCCAGCGGCTACGTTTCAACAGGACAATGCGCGCCCGCACATGGCTCGCATCGTGCAATAATTCTTCACGGCCCACCAGGTGTCACTGCTGCCGTGTCCAGCCTGTTCTCCTGATATGTCGCCCATCGAACACGTCTCGTCTTTGATCGGCCACCGAGCGGCATGGCAAGCACCACCCGCGGCTGCGCCTGATGAACTGTGGCAACGTGTGGAAGCAGCCTGGACCGACATACCCCAAGCCTACATCCAGAGCCTCTTTCGTTCGATGCCGCGGCGTGTAGCGGCCGTTATTGCCAGCCATGTGGGCCACACGAACTTTTGATGTTTGCCTGTTCCGCAAGTCGCACAGGCCTGTAAACGCAATCGTTTCATCTTTGTTTCTGTTGTTATGTGTCCAGTAAATGTGGCTTTGCTATCTCGTGTCATTTTTGGTGTTGCAGTTTGGGTGGCCAGTAGTGTATAAAGGTGAGATGCTTTGTCGTGTTATAGGAACTTTGAAGCGGATATGACGCATGGACGTGAACTTCCCGAGTTTCAGTGTGAGCTGGTCATATGAAGTCATTTGAGTAACGTTTCCATACGGAGCATTGCTAACTTATTCATACTAAAATAGACTGCTAGTGATTTTTTTTTTTTTTAATTGGAGGTTTAACGACCACCGTGAGCAACTCAATGGGCTATAAGCAGTCGCCCGTCCCTAATTTAGGGTCACTGGTTCCAGGGAAGGGAGAGAGCCAGTACCGTAAGACAAACACAACATCCATGCCTGACCGGGATTCGAACCCGGACCCCTTCGGACGAATGATCAGAGGCCAACGCCTTAGACCACTGCGCCACCTGCGCCATCGGGTTCGCCACCGGTTGCTAGTGATAGAAGCAGGACTGTGCAAATTCAGAACCAAAAAGTTTAGGAAGGCAGACGGAACGTGAGAAAAGAGCCAGTGTTAGAAACATCAAGAAACCGCGTTTTTTCTCTGCCGTTTCCATTCCTGCTGAAGTAGGATATGCTGTAATGGCTCGGTTAGTACCATAAATATCCGCAGAGAGATTATGGGAAAAAATTTGAATTTATGGAAAAAACATGTCACACTGAAAACACTATTCAACAAAGAAGGAATTTTTCAAATCGGACTCCTAGAAGTAGATATATTTACGAAAATAGGATAAATATCTACGCCTCCTGGCGAAGAAACTATGCATTATTTCAAGAAGAAAATGTTCCTAAAAGGTTTATCGACATGAGTAGTATCGGTCAACAAACCACTTTTTTTGCAATCGAGATTTTAGAAGCTTATATTTTGATAGAAATACATCAGAAGCGGAAATTAAGACTTGCGCCGCTTGGTTGCCAAACCACTTTTACAAAAATTAGAAATAATATGCAACGGACTTCCCATCAGGAGCTGTATCCGGTCCAGAAAAAAGTTTTTAAATCGGAGATTTAGAAGCAGAGATATAGGGGGAAACGCAAATTACTGGTACGCCTCCTAGCGGAAGGTCTATGAATTACTTGAAAATTTTGAAATTATATGGAAAATATGTCACAAAGAAAACACTATCCAACAAAGAAGGAAATTTTCAAATTGGACTCTTAGAAGTGGAGATATTGACAAAAATAAGATATACATCTACGCCTCCTGGCTGAGAAACTGATATATTTTAGGAAGAAAATATTCCGAAAATGTTTGTCGACGTGAGTGGCACAGTCCACAAAAGAATGTTTGAATTGATATTTTAGAAGCTCATATTTTATAGCAAATACATCAGAAGCAAAAATTAACGCTTACGTCCCCTGGTGGCCAAAGTATTCTTTACCAAACATTTGAAATTATATGCAAAATATTTTCCATCAGGTGATGTATCCGCTGAAGAAAAATAATTTCAAATCGAAGTTTTAAGAGAAGAGTTATCGGGAAAAATGTAATTTAATTTTACCCCTCCTAGCGGAAAATCTATGCGTAGTTTGAAAAAGTAACTATATCTAAAATACTCTTCGGCATAAATGGAATCGAAAGGTAAAAGCATTTTTTCAATCGGATGTTTAGAAGCAAATATGTGGAATAAAACGTATTTTTGAATACGACATCATCTGCATTTACGCCCTCTAGCGGCGAAATTGTACATCGTAAAAAAAACGAAACGAGGGATCATCATTCGCATTTTTTAAGCTTCCCAATGCAAACCGATTTTTTCAAATCGGACTAATATTTGCAGAGATATCGTGGGTACAGACGGACGGACGGACAAACCGATAACATAAGCACGATCTTTTTTTACAAAAGACGTGCTAAAAAGTGCTGTGTGAATCACGCTTCTATGCCGTCTTTAGGTCGTTTTATATTCGCGGTCACCTCGTTTCCACAAAGTTGCTTACAATTTCGATGTAACCGGTGCAAGCAATACCTGTAACCAGTGGGGCATCTTGGGTTCAAAACCTGGGCTATCTCAACCGCATTTAGTACTGCTTTTTTTTTTTTTTAATTGCGAATTTTTTTTCAGTTGTTACCTAATAGAACTAAGTTTTTTTCGTAATTTTAGGCATCATAATACCAAATTATTATGAGGATTAGGATTTTAACACTTATTTGTGTATGAACTCCATTCTTCTTGTGTACACTCTATTTGTACATGCACTCCATTTTTCTTTCCTTTTGGTGAAGTTGAGTGTTACTTTTCCATAAAAAATTTCTTCCGAGTACTTTATCACATTTAAAAAGAATGTTTTTTGTCTATTGACAAAACAGCGAATTTGCTCAAGTGTATACATGCCCTTGTGTTTCTCTAAAGTACAGTATGTCTTGATTTTTTTAATGCAGAAAAACTTCTTTTAGCAGTTGTAGGTGTTGATGGAAATTTTAATATTAGTTCTGCTAATTTGTACACCTTAATAAACACACTGTCCAATTTATTCAATTTCATGTAACTAGTAATGTCTCTTACTAATTTCTTTTTGTATTAATCAAGGGAATAATAAACACCTTCACACACACACGCACGCACGCACGCACGCAGTTCAATTTTGAGTCTAACTCTGTCAAAATTTGAAGTATAGGGTAGATGATCAGGAAAGCTTCAACATATTTTTTTCAAAACAATTCGAATGCAACAAAAGCCACGAATTTAAGATAAATTATCACTAATTTTAATTCATTAACATTTCCCACAGCTGAAACAATTCTCGCGAAACACGCGCATTTACGCACGGCAGCATGCAAATGGCGAAAATAAGTAGTCAAAGTCTTCTCTTTTCTGAGCGATCCGCTGCTTAAAGCAACGGTCCATTCACACTTCATCTGCTCCTCCATGTTGTTATGAAAACCCTAGCCGGCGAACTTATCCAATGTCTTCGAATCACACAGCGAAGTCCTCAGGCGAAGACTGGTAGAGCGACTAGTTGCGTCACGATGACGTCATCCCTCCACCAGGAGGCCCGTTGGTCGTTGATCGCCAGACTGATTATCTAAGTCAAAGAAAGTGAATCAGTCCATGTGGGGTTTTTTCGCAGCGAAACATCGACATAGCTTTATACCGTCGATAATTGACTTATTTGTGTATATATAATTGGTTTTTATTTGTGCATTCTCCGGGCTTCGCAGCTAGCCTAGCTAGCCTCGAATATACGCCACTGCCTGTAACATCTATGTTCTCATTTAGCCGTTCGAAAAAATTGTTTTAAATATCTTTTCACAGTATTTGTCTACTGTTCAATGCTAGAAGAGTATACTCGGATCCTTCGGGGTCAGAATGGAAGAGTTATGCAGGAATGTTGTACTATGCAAAAATAGTTGATCCGCGCAGTATTTTCGAACTGGACGTTGCCGCAGTCGCTCAGAGAAGAGTTATTTCCACCTGATCACATAGATGCTCGATGGCGTTTAAATACCTAGAATATGAAGGACACAAAAGTCAAGAGGCAAAGAAACTCATAAAAGAAACTCCTCGGAATGTTGCTGAAATCATTAGCTGGCGATGCGGACCTTCTAAGCTTGCGCGTTATCCTCCTGGATGTCCATGAAGTTGAGAATAAGCCATAACCATGAAGAGATGTTCTTTGTTGTTTTCAGAGTTTAATGACCACCGAACAACTTTAAGTTCTAGAAGTGCCACCGATTTTGAACAGTAGTCTCCTGTCCCTAATGGCCAGTGCCATAAGACAAAGACACCACGTATGCTTCAACTGGGATTCGAACGGTGGGCACACTGACACAAATGGTCAGAAAACAGCGCTCAGACCACTGCGCCAACGATGAATTCGATATGCAGCGAAACTGAGGTACATCGTAGCGTTTAATTGTTCCTCAATGGTATCAATGCGTCAAATGCGTGTGTGAAAATATTACCGCCATTACCCCAAGTTTGTATGGTTAACACGTGAGAAAAGTGCTCCATTGCTTCGTGTTTCTTGCATCAAATTACGGTCTTGCCATTAGCAAGATGCAGAAAGGAACTGGAGTCTTCCATTCAGGTGACAAATTTTCAGTACTCGTTGGGTCCAATGTCGATGTTCTCGTACCTATTATAGGCCTCTTAGTGGTTCTACGTTGACAGCATCCGCACTCGACTTGGCTGTCTGCTGTTGTGACCTAGTCCCGACATGTTGAAATGCGTGCTGATTTCGGGGATGACTTTCCGCACACCAATATTGAATTCTGCCGTGATTTACCCGGTTGCGGTCTGTGTTTCCGCTTACATGATTGTTGCTATTATTCTTTGACCTTTGAGCCACCAGCTGTTTCCAAACACAGGGCCTCTGATTGATGGATGTCTTTTTGTTTCGTTCTGCGCTGTTCACGGTATACCCTTGCCGCGGTTGTATGTGATAACTACTGTACAAGAGGATGGACCTTTAAATGATGCTCGAACCAGCACACGTGCCACAACTATCGCACCACGTCCAAAAGTCTCGCAAATTACTCGTTTTGCTGATTTCTACCCTCAATCGAACTTGATGTTCGAAGGGCTTGCCTGCTTGTTTTATACCATGATATTTTACGTGTTGGATTCAGCCATTTATGTAAAACAGGCAGGTTTACCTAATACACTAGCTTCACAGTGAAAATAGCAGTGTTTACGAATAGCAGATGGCATGCCGACGACGGATGTGCACTATATAATTGGACTGTTACAGTCTGTAATGGCGACTTAACTGGAAAATGTGTCTCTCTGGGAGGTCCGGTATTTAATTTGAGTTTTTCTGTTTTGGGGGTTGTAAAGACCACCATGAGGAACAATCTGTCGCTAATCCCTAATTTAGGGTCACTCGTTCCAGGGATGGGAGAGATCCAGTGCCTTAAGTCAAACATAGCCTACACGCTTCACCGGGATTCAAACCCACACCCACATCGGAGAAATGGTCAGTAACCAGCGCTTACACCACTGCCCCACTAAGGCGGATATATTGTTTTTTGTGAAAAAGGGTTTCACTGGAAATAACCATTAGCAACTTATCGAAATTCATGGGGAAGTTTTACTGTAACGTTAACACGTTCTTGTACGGTACCGAAATTTTGCGTTTGGCAGAGATATTGTACAGAAAATCTAGGTATCTCAACTGACCGAACAAAAATGTGCACTGAATTAGCCAAACGTTGGAAACACCTACCTAATAACGCGTTGGTCCACATTTATGTGAAATCACGGCTCGATGATTCCTAGGAACAGATGTTACAACGTGTCAAAACCTGACCCATGGCCATTGCAGCCGATCCGTCAGTTTACGCTTATTTCCCGGATGCGGATCAGCAGTTCTCACACCCCATTCTAGGATATGACAGAAATGTTCAATTGAGTTACAGTCATGGAAGTTTAGGGACCAAGGCAATGTGATGAATTCGTTGCCGTGTTCCTCCAGACAGTCAATAGTTATGCAAGCTCGATGACACGATGTGTTGCCCTGTTGAAAGTCGACTATGTGCTCCAGGTAAACCTGCTGCATATATGAATGGTCAGCTAACAGGATCATGTAGCTACAACCATTCACGGTTAGTGGGATGATAACCATCAGACCTAGGGATTGCCAGAAAAAAACTCCTCATACCAGAACACCAGTTTCACAGGCCTGATGAACCCCAACTGTGCAACCACGGTATAGAGCTTCCTGTTGTATATGCCATTCATGAACCCAACCGTCAACATCGTGCATCAGAAAACGGGACTCATCTCTCTAGACGACCTTCTTCTATTTATCGATGGTCCATTTACGATGTTCTGTGGGAAATGCGGAGCGTTTTCTGCGACGTCTGTGCGCCATCATGAGTAACATCTTTGGTTTCCGGCTGTGGAACCCCGAGTGAATCCAGGTGCGGCACGTGGTGCATGCAGAAACAGGTCGAACTGCACTACTGTTCTGCTGTGGGTGAGCTGAGTGAGTATTGCACGTCTTTGCTGAAATACCAGTCGTGACACGCGACGCTCATCTCCAGGATCAACCGTGCGTAGATATCCAATGTGAGCTCTTCTGATGTATGTCTTTGCATAGTTAATCAAGTCCTGGTACACCCTAGGCACTGTATTACGGGCGCAGCCAACAAATGCGGCTGTTCTCGAAATATTTGTACCATCCCTCCTGACGGAAACCATATCGTCGCGATCAAATTGTTTGTGTCACCACGCTTCCCCATTACTGGCAAACGCTTACTGATTACGTACAGAGAACAGGTGTACACAATTTATGGCAGACGCATGTAACGTTGATATGACGTGTTACTCAGTTATCGCTCTGAATATGTAAAGCAGGGATGTCACTAATGCAAAACTAACTCTGACTGAGCAGGCTGTGTATATCTCGTGTCCCGATATTTTGAGCTTTTAAGTGAATTTTCCTTCCTGTGCTCTTCTATTTGTGTGTATTGTCATCACATAGGTACGTACTATGTTTTCACTTATTCTTACCTTGCCTCTTTATTACGTTCTGCTCATTTTTCATCTTCAAACTCGGTTTGTTTACGTTTGGAAGTCGCCACAATGGAGGCTTCCGGTGATACCGCCTTAGCGATAGCACGGACGGACGTTGATCGCATCCTACTCTCCAACTCCATGGAAGTGAATGTACCCTCGCTCCTAAATGCCAGTGTCATTAATGGCGTCATCCTTTCCACCAAGACGTCTTCCGTTTCAGAACAAGGTTCAGATGTGCTACCTATCTCTGCAACTGCTGTGCCTTCCCCTCATGTGCCGACCGTTGCGCAGTAGCTTTCTCGTTATACAGTGCCGACTCTTTCATTTTTCCAGTCATCGGGGAAGGTATCATTCGTGACTTCTCTTCAAAGAGGTTCAACTCCATCACCTACTCCTGTCTCTTCAGTACCGTCGTCACCTGTTTTTTTTTTGTTGTTTTTTTTCTTGGAGGTTTAACGACCACCGTGAGCAACTCAATAGGCTATAAGCGGTCGCCCGTCCCTGATTTAGGGTCACTGGTTCCAGGTAAGGGAGAGAGCCAGTGCCGTAAGACAAACACAACATCCATGCCTCACCGGGATTCGAACCCGGTCCCTTTCGGACGAATGATCAGAGGCCATCGCTTAGACCACTGCGCTAACGGGGGGGGGCGGCTCACCTGGTTTTCCGATTCTACAGATCACTAACAAAACTATTATCGCTACAATTGCTGAACAGTCAAAGGTAGGCAGAACGTTTATCTCCTTATTAGATCAAGGTATACTCTTTCATGTCCTACCCAACACTCCCTTACTTCGTTATATGAAAGTGTCTGTAACTGCCATTTCCGTAATCATCAGAACAACTTGAAGTATTGATGTGCTATTTGACCGTAAACCTGATGCCGACTTTTATTTGGCCAAAGGCTTGAACATTGGTGCACACCAGCTCATTCTATATTCAATTTCGAAACGGTATGTCGCAATCATTTTCTACCCTATCCCTCAGGCGATTCCTGACGGCTTACTTCTCTTGCTGGTTTACAAATTCTGCAAGACTGTCGGAAAACTCCGCCGCCTATCGGATGCCCCTCGAGGCACCCTTTTTTTCCAAGTCTTTGGCCTTCGTAAACAATTGTTAATTTTCTTCCCGACAGACCAAGCTTTGTGGGATTACCCCATAGATGCGTCTGTAATATTTCATATATTTTCCAGATCTTCATCACTTCTCGTTATTGTACACAGTCTCTGACGCTAGATCACACCACGGCAGCGTGTCCTAACCGGTGACCTAACACTCCTGGTAATCCCCCGTCCGAAGCAGCTGGCTCTTTATTGCCGTCTGATATTTCTTCAAGTACATCTACTGATGTTGAACTACCGTATTCTGTGCTTCCTCCGAGCCATCTGAAAGACTGCAGCCAATTTTCTTCGCTCTCCCAGCAGAAGGTACTGCATCCTCCTCCGCGCCTCTTGGAGACTGTCTCGACCACTGACATCTCCCCTACTGAACTTTCAGACTCTGATGTGCCAAGTGTTTCTCCCATGTTTCCCATTGGACAATCCTCAGTATTAGCGTCTGGACCGGTAGCTAAAGTGTGGCCCCACTGGTCTCATTTCCCCAGGAACATACTGCTTTCGTCGCGTCTTATAGTGCCTTCTGCCTTTCACACGAGTCCGACTTTCACGCTGATGACTCTTCTGTGAAATTTGCTCTCCTATCTCCTTCCTCCGAATCTAAGACCGTCCCTGATCAGCAGATAGATGTGTCGCCTCATCTAAGAGGTCTCCCTCCTCTAAGAAATCTACCAAACAGAAGAAGGTACGTCAACTATTCCGTTCGCCTCCTACGAATGCCTTCACTAGTTCTACTCTTCCTGATACCTCTTCGATCCCAGCCGCTCAAAGTATCATTCATACTATGATACGTTGGGCGGCTATCCATTCATAGACCGTGTACTATGTTTGTATGAATTCTTTCCAGTATATTGGGATCTGTAGCCGCAAAAACCTCAGTAATTATATCCCTAAGATAACGAAAATCTCAGATTTTTACAACATACACCTGTGCCCCTAGGCACATGAGCGACAGATACTGTTGCTTTAAATTTTTGCAATAGTTCCAGAACTGCGCTGTGCAATATTGGGTTCGAACAACTATCTCCACCTTTTCATTAACTGTTAATGCCGGTTTTCAAGTGTAAAGAAGAACATGTTTTCCAAGCATAGTACAAATGCCATTGGTTAAAGAATTTTCGCACACCCTGTTCATAATTAAAACTTCGCTTCTATGAATTTTCAAATGTTGACATCACAACCGAAATTCGGTGGCATTGTTCATTATTTTGATGATTTTGAGAGGAAAATTATTTTCATGCTACTACATGACATGGGTAGACGACATACTACTAAGATAACGCATGAGATAAATCTGCAATGATGCAGCGATAAGTCAGCTGGCATATTTCAGTTGGGAGAACAGCACCTCCGGAGTAAGAAGGCCTGTTTCGAATGTCACCACCGGGAAAATAAGTTAAATGTTATGTTGGCGTCGAAACGAAAACAAATCTTATGGTCGTGAGGTTCGAAATTTTTTTGTAATCATTCTTTTACTCGCTTTTTTCCACAAACGGAGTAAAGGCGTAATGTACTACACGACATGACGCACTATTGCGGTGTCGCATGAGCCGTATGGCCAATGTCTCAGCGACAAACTTATCGGCGTAATGCGGTTGGGAGAAGTTGCTCCATAAGAGGAAGACATGGATTCCAATCCAATCACCGAGGAAAAGATTATTTGTTGGCATATTTGACGTTTTTGCCATTATTACACATGTTTACCGTTTTACTACACGTGTTGCATATTTCAACATTATTTAAAAATGTTTTTACATAAATCTCCAGTTTTTCCGCAAAACTACCCGATATTTTGTGTTGTAGCAATCTGTGATACGATAGATGGTAAGTTTCGCAACACATCAAAGACGACAGATTGCAACACCATTCCGGCACCAGCCTAATTCCTCATCTCAGATTAGAAATGACAAACGCAGGCTGAGTCATTTCTTATTTAAAGCTTAGTTCAGTGTCCAGTTTATTCTTAAATAATTTCGTTCACGTCATTGTTAAAAGTGTATTTTTCCTGTTCAAGTTGTTAAGTAAGTCGACATGGCCGATATTAAATGAGCTATATGAACCAAATTAAAGGCATTTGCGAACAAATTTCCGGATGAAGTTCTGAGAACTGACGGAAATATTTTGTTTTTAGTGTGTGCGCGCGTCGGCTGTTCCCTGTGATTTTTTTTTTTTTTTTAAGTTTTGCAACACATAAAATTTGGGAAACAAAAAAAAAGTGAAAAACCTTTTGTTGAAGCAGAACTTTCAGGAAGCAGTAAATATGTCAGTTCAATTTTCAGTTTCGATTTATGCCGTGCACTAGAGTGGGTTTAGATCTTCCGTTGTGAAAAGTAAACTATCCAGTGTTTAGAAAATCCAAGCCTAGAAACCATTACAACTATATAAAATCATTATCCGGTGAACTTCGACTGGCAGTTGTGCTATTTTAAAAAAATAAGAAAATCTCACCATCAAATTTTGCGGGGTTTAAGCTTCCGGTCATCACCTCATGTGATGTGGAGAGTTCATTCAGCCAATTTAAAGGTATTTTGAGAGAAAACAGGTGGACAACCTGAAGTGCTATGTCGTTTCGACAAGCTGAAGTGCTATGATGTTACTAGTTGTAATAACAGTTAGTTGAAAACCGTGGCTTTTAAGTAAAGAATTTAAAATTTGTAAAGTTTTAATTTCTTTTGACCGTTTAAGTAAAGAAATTATAGAAAGTTATAAAACATATAAATATAAATGCATCACATATTTTAGTGATTTTCGTTTTTTCCTACATATTTCCTTATTTTGACAAATATTTTATGTACATATTTTGAAATTTTATCACATATAAATACTAGCCCTATGCATATGTTATATATCACAAATATAACATTTCCTACAAAATACTTTACCATTCATGGTTTCATTTATTTTCGAAAAATCGACAACTGCCCCCACTAAACTTAGCATCAATTAACATATGTTTTACAAAACCTAGAACAAGGAAATCACAATGTTTAACGAAGACTCAAAATAACGTTCTTTCTCTGAATTACGCTTGGAAATGCCATCAATAAACCTTTATTAATTACTTTACATCTAATCTCAAGTGAATACATCCTACTAAAAGGTATTTTATTTCACATATTTTTATTCTGAGTTCAATTTATGTGTTCTCTTCTAATTAGGGAAATTAAATTCCTCAGTCAGAATAGTTTAATACCCTTTGATTGTCCAAAAAAATGCATAAATAGAACAACTAAATGTAGGTTTCCAAAAAGCCGTAGAATTTCAGTGATACAAATAAGGAAATGGGGATACGCATTCTATCGGTAGATTCTTTAACGGTTTTTTATGTAAAACTCATTGAAAACAAATTTTTCGCAACTTTAATTACCAAAAGTGCCTTTTTTTTCTGTTTAGAAATTTTAATGCGTTCATGTAATTCCCGGAACTATAATTTCACGATGCGAAGAAAACGAATCATTCTTGTAAGTAGGAACATTCATAAAAGATAATCCCAAGAAACTGTTTGTTCCTTAAAAACAATTTCAGAACTAATTTAGTACTTTGTTTAGAAAACAAAAGCATGCAGAATGCACCTTTTAAAATTGAGCTTTTTGCATCATAATTTAGGAGCACTCGAAATTAACACTGAAAAAGGGATAAGCCTTCGTTCTTTAATATTCTAATGAAGCATTTTTTAAAAGTCAAGTTAGTTTTCCCTCTACGTATACACACTGATTCATTTCAATTTCACAGAAAAATAATCTCAGATATAGCGCATTTTGTCGTATTTCATTTTATCCCCAAAATATGTAAAACGTATGTAAAAATTCATTATTTTTCTAGCGTAAGAAAAACGCATAATCCACATCAGTGTACTTATAAATTAAGTATTTACTGTCAACACAAACGAAATTTAATTAATTTACTTTTAAAGACCGTTCCCTTATAGAATGAAATGTTGATACAAAATAACTTCAAGAATTTTTCCTTACTATACATTTGCCATAGTTTCTTTTGAGTTATTTACATGTGAAAACCCCAATTTTTTCCCCTACGTAGGTCAGCTCCACTGTTCAGTTACGGAATTTAGGGCATTTGAAAATCGGTACTACCCAACTGATTAACTGTCCTGAAAATGAACACGTACCAACAATTCAAAACTGAAAGAAGCCAGCACTTGGCATCGAGTGCGTGTTACATTTAAGTTAGGATTCCAGCTAATATTTGGGACAAATTCATAAAGTGATCAGGTTTCGAAGGAACAAATTTCCATACATGCAAACAAGAAAATTGTTCAAAACCAAGTTACTTAATGTTAAAGTACCGCGATTAGTCCATTTGCACTGTTTGCCAGCTCACCCGATATTAAACCGATAAATAAACAAAAGAGAGTTAACCATTTTTCAGTTCTTGATATAGTGAAAATTAAGCATTTAGGTGCACTTGCCAGTGTGTGTGTGTGTGTGTGTGTGTGCGTGAGAGAGAGAGGGAGATCCACAATTTAACCGTTTAAGCGGCCGACGTTCTTGAACCTAGAAGAGAAAATAAATTTCTGCCCTTTCCAGACCCTCCACAAACAGAAATTTCCACATATCTGGCGTTTTACGAATGATTTCTGATGCCGAGGTTCAGTACATCCAAACCAGTTGACTCGGTTTCTCATATGGACAACCCACTAATATAACAGCCAACAATATTTCCTTTCTCAAAGTCATTTTTCTCCCGCCGCGACATTTTCACCCAACCTCACAGGGTGATATGATCGCGGTCAGCTGCAGGCTTGTTTTTATACCGTTTGCAGCTGTACCACGCTTCTTAACAACGCAGCGGATGCGTTCGTTTGCTGTTGAAGAGGTGTACGGTGACTTTTGTCATTATAGTATATGTCTAAAAACATCTTCTGTATCTTACACTTTTTCTAGAATCTGTATCTTTCTCACTTTTTCTAGAATCTGTTTCAAGAATGTTGAATCGCCCAGTTTCAATTGTTAGGAAAAGCATGCGACCGGGGTTAAATACGCATAATGTTTACTGGGACTTTTATGGTAGATTCTCATAAAATTTAGTGGCCATAATTTTACTTAAAACAACTGTAAATTATCTCCTTTCTCATTACGGGCTCACGTGTGCGTTCATTGTTCTTCTCTTACAAGGAGAAAAGATTTTCCACTTCATCAATCAAATAATTAATTGCCCGTTTATGAGCATCTTTCGTGAACCCGTCCGGAAATGGAGACAAAGGTAATGTAAAATATTGATTTTTTTTCTTTCGTTCCTATTCTGCAGGTTCAAATGCTTAATAACTGACGTGACATAGGATGCTGTCATGTGCAACACTGATGAAAATGATGAACATTTTAATAAGCGAAAATATGATGAACATTTTGATAAATATTACTTGAAAATAATTCTTTAACTTATTTTGTTGCCATAAGGAACTTGATGCACGCACATTTAGGAATGTCAGGTACGGAAATTGAAATTACAGAGTATTCATTGCGTACATGAGTTTTGCAAATTATTTTTCTTATTCTCTCAAAACACGTAAAGGCGGAGAAGCTTATTTTTTATACCGAAATAGAATGCCCGAAAAATCGGGTACTTCAGATCTCAGTTATCTGATAAACTTGTCCTTCATGCATCGTACGTTGTAGCGTAATATGATAGTTCAGCTGAATATCAGCAATTTCCCTCTTAGCTGGTATTATCTGTAGACCGACGAGGTCTTTTTTGGTTTATTGTATGTACATGGAGTTTCCTTCCTCTAAGGACTGACTGCGCTGTAAAAAATAAGTGCTGTGAATTCAGGGAAAATTTCTGCAAATAACGTGGAGCAATGTTGCCGGTAGGTGTGCGTCTTTTAACAAAATTTCCGCTTTTAAAAGTGCCCGTTTATTTTAACTTCCGTATTTACACAGATTTTTTCGTAGTCAGAAATTCCGTTTATTTCAGAAAAATCCACTTTAGGTATTTTCCTAGTTAAACTGCAATTCCGCAAAATAGATAACTCTGCATTTTCAGCCTTTACCCGAGATAATCCTTCCGCTGCAGTCAGGATCGAATCCCTCTAGCTTGGGTTAGATCAACAGATAACGCACGCCTTTAACAACTGAGCCACAAACGCTCAGAACACCTCATCACGTACATCATAAAACAAATTGCGTGACGATGATTTTTTTTTGTCATTAATGCGAGTTATGTAGTCATTTTGTTTTCTTTTGGAGTTTATTATTTTTCTGAATAGGTTTGTAATTTTTTTCAGCAGGAGGACTTTTCGCAAATTAAGTATTTTTCATTGTGATTTTCGAAGAACCAAAAAGTAAGCATTTTTTATCGTGTATTTTCGAAGCAACAAAATGCTTTGCAACTTGATTTTTTTAAACTTCCAATGACTTTCAGTTATCTTTAAAAAAGGTAAAATGTATTATTTTATAGTAACATTTCACACACACACACACACACACACACACACACACACACACACACACTACTCCTAAATATAATATTAACTCTTCATGGTTATAATAGCCTCTATCTTGAGTTGTTCAAATACTCATACCTGGACATCCTATAATCATCTGTACAAGTTAAGTACCTGGTTTCTTACAGTATCGTAAATATGTAACAAATAGCTTATGCACAAAATAGGGGAGATAAGAAGAAGTATCTTGTGCCACAATAAAAAAACTCCCTGCTATATGCTATCCACAATATCCACCCTCGATAAGAAACTTCAAAGTTCGACAGACCATTTGTGACGTATATTCTAATTTAACTTTCATTTTTAGTTCTTTTTCCTATGCAAATTTGAGTTTGTTCTCTTTTGAACTTTCCAAACTTAACATGATATCTTCTCTCTCACGTGAATGAGGTTGACAACACTTTTGAGGTCAGAGAGAGTGACGTATGAATGTGATAAGAAAGTTAGATAAAAAGGACGATACAACAGTTGCTTAGTGTGTGTATGTGTGTGAAGATGTGTGTGAAGATGTTCGATCGTTGTTAAGGTAGATTATAGGATAGATAATTAAGGTATTATATGTGAAGTGTAAAACTTGCAGTGCTATATTGTGGGTTTCTTCAATCGTTGCTAGACCAATAAAAGGTTATCGTAAGTTTGACTTCTGTATATGTTTCGTCTGGCTGTAAAACCTTAAATTAGAGCTATGTCGTTCATCTATTGCATCGTATTCTCGTTTAGTTCAACATTTCCTTAGTCATGGTTTTAGACAAAGCGTAACACCAGTCTTGCATACGAAAAAGGGTTGCGTTATATTGGCGCCCGAACTCTTACGAACAGATGCATAGACGAAGTCAGAAATGACAAATATCACAGATCCTCTCGGTCTGTTTGACCACATTAGACATTATGTTACGCTTAATAATATTCCAGCCAATACTCCACGCACTCAGTGTTATACTGTACCTAATAATTCTCCTGTACCACGGTAAGAGGCTTGCGGTTCAGATTTATCGGACAATGAATACGCAAGGTACGAAAATATGTTCCGCTTGCTTCAACTGCAGTTCCTCAGCATCAATTCACCCCACCATCCTCAGTAAGAAGAAGTAAACTCCTTGCTCATTATGTACCCCATGCTGGTTCAATTGTATTCAGGGGAAACGGTGAGTCTCTGTGGTCTTAAAGATCTCGAAGATCACTTCGATTTATATTATATTCCTGAGGATTTCATAGTGGCTATTGCTGGCACATCCTTACAAGACACTGCCAAAGTCTGGAGCAGGCAGTGGCGTCGGAAGAACCTAGAGGGCTCTTATACTCAATTTAAATCTGAATTCTTGGAAATATTTCCCTTTGGCACAAATAAGCCGAACCTTACTCAACAACTGTTTTGTAGGCGATAGCGGGCGTCAGATAAGTATCGTTTGCTCTATAAATAGTTAGGCTTTATAAATTGTGGGATCCTGCTGCAGTGGATTCTGATATTATTGACCCTTTACTACAGCAGCTGGACCTCTTCCTGCAGGATTATTTGGAAGTCAGATGTTCTTTCACAGTTCACGAGTGCGTGAAACTCATTCGAGATTTTGAAGAACGTCACAGCAAACTGCAATCTTTACAGAATAACCCATTGCCCAGGTCTAAGAATATCGCCAACCCAGGCAGGTCCAAGAACCTCATCTTCAAAGACAGAGTTATCAGCAGCATAAACAGATCTTTCCACAACAAGGACAATTTTAATCAACTCAGACATGCTGCTTATCAATCGAGATTGGATGATTCCTATCAGCAGACTAAATACGTGCCGCCGCATCGACGGGCACCGAAGGTGCAACATTCTGACTTTAGATCTGTGAATCAGACTATGAGCCAAATTTCTCGTCCACTAAATAATTATTACAGGGTGGACCAAACATATCCTAAACACCGTGCTGGGGGCAGGGAAGGCATAGTGATACTTATGCTGCCTCGCCAGCGCGTTATTACAACTCAGCAGATTCTGGTGCTTCTGCACATTTTCACGATCGAGCGAGACATGCTAATCAAATTTATCCCAATTTAAACTTCCGCAGGAGGTAGATGGATCGATTCTATCTTCTTGCATATCTGAAGACTTTAAATATCTTTTCTTAACCATTCAAGCCCTGCATATTCTTGTCACTTTGGATCAAATTGTGGTATCCACAAAGATAGATTTCGGATTTGATATTTCTGCATTAAATTTCGATTTCTGTGCTACTACCTTTCCAGATGGTTGTGTCGAGCCAATCCAGCAATGCCTGCGAGGTGCCGACAATAATATTATTTCCATCACTGTCTCAGTCCTTTTATCTGTCTAGTTTGGCAAGGTTCAACTTCCACATACATTTCTCTTGCTCCAATATTTACCCATTCATTGCCTTCTGGAGGTGGATTTTATTAAAATATTTAAACTTACGCTTGACTTTGAGCATGGGCTAAACTTAATGCCTGAGATTAGTCTTCCCACATCACATGAGCCAACTTGGTCCAACTTGGTCCACATGAGCCAACTTGGTCAGGTTTTAAACAGCCGACCAGGCTTATTTTCAGCCAAGACAGGGTTCACACAGGTGGTGAGTCACCCCATTGATACGGAGTGGGCTAGTTTTGTAGCACGTAGGCCTTATCCATGTCCGAATCAGATAAAAGCTGAGTTCCAAAAACAAATTCAAGACATACTCTATTCGGGAATTATCAAAGAATCACTTAGCCCTTGGGAAGTACCTGTGCATGCTTTCCTTCTTCCTAAGAAACAATCCGAGGAGTATCGTTTTGTGTTAGATTATCGAAAGATGATTTCTATGACTAAAGCTATCGATTGCCCGTTACCATCCGTGCTCACGATGTTACCCTCTACCCAGCGCGAAGAAAGACGTAGTTCTGCGTGAAAAATGTAGTAAGTTCATTGTCTTTATGTACAGTCTTTATTTTGTTTCTACAACGTGAACAACTCGAGAAATTCCTTTCTTACTTCTGCACTGCTTTCAACTCTTTCATTCGTGAGACAAAATTCTCAAGAGTTGAAAGCGTAACTACCTTTCTTCTCCTTTTGGTTTCACTTTTAACAAAATGTCATGTCTTTTTCCAATCTTCTTTGCATGACCTTTCAGTATTTTGAACATTAGCGGTGTCAGCGTTTTCAAATATTTTACTTTTATAATAACAGTAATCTGTCACTATGAAATCTCGTACAGCATCAGGTAGTTCCCAGTTTTCCTGTCTGCATCTTTTATCTAAATTAGAATCAATAATGAATTTTCCAGGCATCTTTAAACGTAGGTGTTTAGTATCTTCCGGGCAGGCAAACCTTCATGTTCGTTTCATAAATTACTTCCATAATTTTCCTGAGGAAAATTCTACGAGCAGATAACGGAATTCATTTCGTCGAAACAGCTGCCTCCTTTACAGTGAAATTCCCACGTTTTCTACAAAGCTTCGGTTCCAGTGGACCTGAGGAAATGAATGTTATTCCCTCTGCTTTTCCAATAATAATTTAGACATTGCTACTGCCTATTCACCAGGTACGTTTTGAGTTTAAAACATATACAGGAACAGAAAATTAAATTTCTCTGTAAATCCAGTGGTAAAGAACGCAATGTTCAACAGCTTTGATACTTTAAGAAACGAAACACTGTTTGGGAAAGGCTACCAGGTAAATATTGGCTTGGTGCGAATGAAATGTCCGGCGCGAATGAGCAGTTGAGACAGGCCCCCACCACAGGGGAATGGAACCACCCACAAGTGTTGCGGGTATTACGTCACAGAGTTACTATAAATAGCTAGCACGTGTGTGAAGAACAAGGTTCGGACATGGCTTGTTTGGACGTAACGTAGCTTGCAAGGGAAACGTGCAGACGCCGGATTTGACAGCTGTCTTCCTAAATGAATTTAAACTGGGCCATTCTGCAGAAATGTCCGCTCGAAACTTTAACAAAGCGTTTAGGGAGATTTCAGCAAACAAACAAACCATTCAGCGATGATTTGTGAAGTTTCGAAGCGGAGATACGGACCTGCAAAACGAAGGACATGGTCACCGACCTGTTGCTACATCTGACGATGTTCTGTTACGTGTGATTGAAGAGGACCCCCGAAAACGTGTCGTGAGATAGCGGCAGAGGTAAATGTCCACCCCACGACAGTTGTTCGGAGTCTGGCTGCGCTGGGTAATGTAAAAAATCTGGACATGTGTCTACCGCGTGAGTTAACAACTGCTAACGAGAATAGGCTTTTGGAAGTCTGCACGTCGCTGCTTCCCAGGAATAAACAGGAACCTCTACTGCATCGAATGTTCACCTGCGAGTAGAAGTGAGCCCTTTATGATAATTGGAAACGAACTGCACAATGGTTATGCAATGCATAGCTTACTGGACGGCATCCTAAGCCACCCGTACACACCAAAAAAATGATGCTCTTCCTCGTGTGGTGGTCCACAGCCGGGATAATTTATAAGAGTTTCTTGGCAAGAGGCCATTTCATCACTACAGTACGGTATTGTGCTGAATTACACCAGATTCACAGCATACTGCTGCAGAAACAACCGGCTTTGGTCAACAGACATGGTGTTATTCTGCTCCAAGACAACGCCCGCCCTTATGTCGAACAATGCTGACACTAAATACTTGGACTATGATTCTGCCTATATCCCGGACTTGTCTCCGACAGACTATCATCTGTTTCGTTGCCTGGATCACTTCCTGTCCGGGAAACAGTTCACGAGGTTAAACGTTCAGTGTACGACTTCTTCGGTTCCAAGCCACAAGACGTTTTTCGTTTCGGGATCATGGACTTGCCGGACAGGTGGCAACTATGTGTCCATACCGAGGGGGATTATTTTGCTTAGGTAAGTTGTCCTACTTTTCCGTCCTCGCCATCCATGTGTGCTGGTCCTTTCTTCTGGTCCTTTGCCGGACATTTCATTCGCACGAACCCAATAGCATCGAAGGGAGATTAGGACAAAGACATTACGAAGACAGTTGCTAGGACCGTGATCAAAGTGAAGGATGACAACAACCTTGCAGTCGAAGTGGCTTATAGTTCAGGTATCCAATTTTTTCTGTCATATTTACTGTACCCATAATATTCCCAAAATAGTTTTCAAAAACTTGCAGTACACGACCAAAATCCACTGCAGAATTTTTTTTTCATTTGCGGAAGCCAACAGCTTCTTAAATTATCAACCCAAACATCACATATACTTTAAAACATTTTTTTGAAAATACATATTTGAATTCGAAGCATTTAATCCAAACACATTCAGTAGATACACCAAAGAGCCAAGTCATTATTACCAGCGAATCTTTATGCGACCGCTCGTGTGAAGGTCATGAAAAGATGTGAGTCAAACCTGTACTGAACTGTTAATTAGTGTTATATTAGCTCTTTAGATGAAAAGGGCCAAATTGTAATGACTAGACGATTGAGTCGGAGCATTTCCGAGATGTCTAGGCTTGTTGGGTGCTCACGGTCAGACGTGGTTAGTACATTTAAAAAGTGATCTGACGAGGGAAATATCATGGACCACCAGCAAGGTGTGAGCTACCCACAGCTTATCGATTCTAGAGGTGAACGTAGGCTATACCGTATGGTATAAGCCAACAGAAGGGACTCTGTAGCGCAATTCGCGATTAGTTCTAATGGTGGTGACGGGCGTAATGTGTCACAAAACATATACATCGGACCCTACTTCAAATAGGGCTGCGTAGCCGCAGGCAGCTCCAAGTATCAGGGCTAACCTCGGTCCAACGTCAAAAGGAAATACAATTAGCACGCTAACATCTAAACTGCTTCTTGAATGATTGGAAGGAGGTCGTAGGATTCGAAGGATCTTGATTAATGATGCACCATATGGATGGCCGAATGAGTGTGTCGTTTACTTAGGGAAGTGTGGGCCCCAGGATGTATCGTGAAGTGTAATGTCCCGTCATTCATGTGCAGGAAGCTATACCGTCTATCACCTGCTTAAACATCACTGCAGACCAAGTATACTTTCATGGCAACAGTACTCCTCTCTAGCATCTATGCTTAAAATACATAGTAACAGTATTCCCGATTGAAGCATCTATGCTTTACAGGGAAAAACTTGTTTTGGGGCACATAGGCGACCAACATCATGTTAGGCAGGTGGTCATGCTTTGGCTCTTCAGTGAAGAATCTATTACTGCTGAAAAGTATCTTCTACATGTAATTTCTCTGTACATTATTAGTCACAACTGAAGTTTTCTAGAAGAATTCTCCACTCTGAAAACTTTGAGGGCCCTTTATTTGGGAAAGCTTTGGAACTACACTGCTGGCCACCCAAAATGCAACACCAAGAAGGAAGCATCCGATTGGCATGAAATTCGCAGCATGCGTCGCACACGAGAGGACATGCAAACAATTAGCATTGCAGGGCATATGCAAATCATGTGCGCCTGGTACGCCACCGAGAAGCACTATAAGAATAGTGCACAGAAGGCGGGGTGTAAGTAGTGGAAGTGTGTTGTGCTGCCGGACCTGGTCGTGGGAAGCTTCCTGATGCCTCGTCGCAGAATACGGCAGTCATTCCCGCACGTTTCGGAGTTTGACAGACGACGAATAGGGGCACATCGCGACAGCGGTTTTTCGTACGGAGACACCGGCGCCCGTGTGGGACGACATCCAGGTACAGTGAGGCGAGTACGGATTCGGTGGGTGCAGGATGGACGGACGGACCGACGTGAGCGATTGCCGCAGCCGCGGCACACCACCGAACGAGAGGACTGGCATGTTTTGCGGCGGGCATTGACGGCTAACACTGCCACATCACGAACGTTAACCCAGGAATTAGGGTATGTTGCACAACAACCTGTATCAGCACGTACCGTTCGACGTCGTCTGCAGGAGCGAGGACTTGTCGCACGGCGCCCATTGCTCCGATTACCATTGACGTTACACCACCGGCGAGTGCGGCGGCAGTGGGTCGTTGAACGCCGCAACTGGACTACGGAATAGTACGACATTGTTTCCCGCTTCTGCCTGCAACACCACGATGGTCGGATCCGCGTGTGGCGGAACCGCGGCGAGAGACTGTGGGACTCCTGCACTATGCATCGCCATACCGGTCCGTCGCCTGGCGTTATGGTTTGGGGCGCAATTGGATATGTTAATCGCACCCCTCTGGTACGCATCGCCGGTACACTCAACAGCCACCGCACCATCTCCGACGTTTTGGAGCTTGTAGTCGTCCCTTACCTGCAGGACCTGCCAGCGGCCATGTTCCAACAGGACAATACGCGCCCGCACGTGGCACGCTTCGTGCAAATATTCTTCACGACCCACCAGGTGTCACTGCTACCGTGGCCCGCCTGTTCTCCCGATATGTCACCCATCGACACGTCTGGTCGCTGATCGGCAACCGAGTGGCCCGGCAAGCACCACCCGCGGCTACGCCTCTTGAACTGTGACAACGTGTGGAGACAGCCTGGACGGAAATACCCCAAGCCCACATCCAAAGGCTCTTTCGTTCGATGCCGCAGCGTGTAGCGGCAGTTATTTCCAGCCATGGGGACCACACAAACTATTGATATATGCGTGTTCCGCAAGTCACACTTAAGCTCAATCGTTTCATCTTTGTATCTGTTGTTATGTGTCCAGTAAATCTCGCTTTGCTATCTCGTGTTCTTCTTGGTGTTGCATTTTGGTGGCCAGCAGTGTATATGGGATATATTTCATGTGCGATGGTAAATTAATCAGTAACATAACAAAGGTTTATGTCTCAAATTTCTTTGCAGATCATGCAACTGCCGAAACCTGAATTTCTCGTAAATTAGAAATACTCGTAATTTTATTTCATTTAAAAGTTCTCGGGTTATAGAGGAAGTTAAAGATGATGAAGGTTACCTAATCTTATTTTTTAGAGGAATCTAGATGATGAAGAGTTCGCTGATGTCGAATACTTTTTTGCACAACTTCCGGTTTTATGACTTTAACATTGGAAAATGCCAAACTAGGTTTTGCTTTAAATCTGTAAAGGAAAACAGATGTCAGTGTCCCGTTTACTGATCCCAGCAAATTTTTACTTTAAAAGAGACTGTTTTTCCCCATGAGCTACACACACCGGCAACGGAATTTGAATTTTTTTATGCAGGTGTATGTAAACGCCATTTAAGCAATATATATGCAAAATACGGGATCCTGCGCTTTACCACGTGATCTAGGAAACTTATTTTAGAACCCTGCTCATCAGTAGCATTGATCACAAAGGATCTTTTGGAGTTCCATAAACGGCTTATTGTGAGAATCCCTCTGGATGGAGCCACCATTTTGAAAACAGAAGAGCTGACTAGTTTCTCAAAAGCAGAAATATAACCCACATTAATGGTCAAAGTATTGTAACTATGATGCTACGACAATCTGTCAGAAACGAGATTGCCGTCGGCTGAGAAGGCCTGTAATGAGAAACAGAATATTATGTGTGCTTGAATTCACCCAAGCATTCTATGAAGGCTGTTTGTGGCCCATATGTCAGCGAACTGTGCACAGCGAATTGAAGAGGATCGGTACTAGCAGTCGCCCGCCTATATGAAAACAACTGAATTCTGCGAATAACTGGAATGTTCATCTACAATGATGTTAGGAACACCCTTAATGGACACTGGAAGACTGGAAAAAAACATGTGTTTCGATGCGTTGCGGTGCACCTTCTTTACCGATAGTAGGCAGAGAGTTTGACAGAAGCCCCATAAAGCAACGTTCCCAGCTTGCCTTGTAAACACACCTCAAGTTTCTGTAGGTGGTGTCATAGTGCGGGGCACGTTCTTTTGATACGTAACGGGTCCTATGATATTGATGGAAGGTCCGAATGTCATCCAAAGATTATCTTAACATTATTACGGATCAAGTCCAGCGGATGACACTTGTTGCATGAACGACAATGCTGGGGTCCATTGATCTTGGTGTAATCAACAGTAGTTCAGCTAGTATGACATATACTTCCATGATCTTCCCTTGCCCCCAAAGCGCTCAGATCTGAAACTCATTGACAATGTATAGGACATGTTAGAACAACAGATCCGGAAGCAAAGTCCTTGTTCGTCAAATCTGAGCCAGTTGAAGGACTGTCTGGTATGCTGTAGAGCACTCCCATTCCTTGTCGTGCCTATGTTAAACCGCATACGTGCTGTAATTATGGCTAAAGAAGGTTGTGACATGCCTGCCCCGCAGGACGCACACGATATAAAGGTAGATAGCAGCGAGAACGAACGTCTGCGTTGCCCACTTGGTAGAGCGACTTGTTCCGGAATAAGTGGACTCGGGTTCGATCCCCGGCGTGGACCAAGAATGACGGAGAAATTTACTTCGTTATAATGGCGCCCGAACTTCCTGGATGACACGGCCGTTCAAGATCTCGCAATGGTGTGATGTTCTTTCAACACCGCGAGATACGAAAAATAAGAGAATCCCTTCTTCAGCGCTTCGAAAAATAAATGTGTGTGACGTTGCATTCCCCACACCAGATGACTGGGAGTTCTCAAGTGCACATTCTACAGCGGTTGGCTGCCTGCGACAATTCATGGTCACGGCTGACCCGTGGGCCGTGCCCCCGGCCCTCTTTCGGGGGAATGTGCTTGCCCCCCCCCGCAGAACACACACGACATAAATGCAGATAGCAGGGAGAACAAAAGCCTGCGTAGCTCAGTTGGTAGAGCGACTTGTTCCGGAATAAGTGGACTCGAGTTCGATCCCCGGCGTGGACCAAAAATGACGGAGAAATTTACTTCGTTATAAGGTCCAAACCGGTATTGAACAAAATTGCGTCATTCAGTGGACGGCAAGTGTAGATACTACATCCTGAACAAAACAAAGTTTGATCAGTTACGTCTCTGAGTATAAAGATTCATAATTGTACATGAGGCCTTCGCCAAATAATGAACGAATTGCTGCTATGCTTGAGAAGTTAGTTTTCTGAAACACATATTTTATAAAGGAATTCATCAATAGAGATAAAGACTGGTATTCATAAGGTAAATAACATCAGTAAGGATTATTTCCTGAAGAATGGATCGGAAACAAATCCCAGCATGGAAACCGTTTGTGACAATTGATCCAATAGAATTAAGGGATTCCCAATGAAATTGTCTCATGTATTATTTCCCTCACGAGACATCTGAAACATATGCGACTAAGCAATGAACACCTTCTATTTCAGGATGATGTGTCGTCACCCCCTCTTCTCGTTCTTTTTTTCTTCATGAGAGTAAGCATTGTAAATATAAAAAAATAAGGGCATGACCTTGGTAATTCAGCATAGTGATAAATAACCCACAGGATATTGTGAATGCTCTCCGAAAAAGTGAATCAAGAAGAATTGGGCTTACATATTAATCGAAGTGAAACATAATATATGAACGTTTCGAGGAATGTTAATAATCCTTATGCAGAATGTTTTCTAATAGACTATCGAAATCTTATGGAGGATTCATTCACTAAAACAACTTTGCCTTATTTGATAAAAATACAAAAAATACGAATACGAATGTGAAAAACAGTACTCTCGGAATGATAATGTACAAATTACGTATATGTAAAATGAAGAGAGATTAATTTTAACATGAAGGTTCTCTTGGCTATAAACATTTTGGGACACTAATAAAAAGCAAATGAAAGAACTGACGATGAAATGCAGTATAGACTAAAAGTAGGATTACGATTTTCCATTCCCCAGAGCATCTGTTTTTACAGTAATAAATCTGACACGGAATCAAGATAAATTTTTATGAAACTAGTTATTATTAGTCCTGTGATTGAATCCACATCTAAGAACCTCAAACGCAGCTGTGAAATGTCTCTGCAAAAAAACAAGATCCTAAAGAAATTTTTGGACCCATCAAAGAGAAAGGTACGAAAAATGAAGAAGACACCCACACACAGCAGCAGCAAGTACTTGCTTTTTCTTTGTAGGTCTTTTTGCAGTTCAACAGGTCCTGTGGTGAAGTGGTGTAAGGCGCAGGATTCTGACCATTTGTCTTAGATGGGCCTGGAGTCGAGCGTCGCGGATGACGCATGGATGGTGTGCTTGTTGTATGGCACCAGTTACCTCCCTTTCCTGAAGCAAGTGGCCATAAATTAGGAAAACTAAACTACGTATAGCCATCGAGTTGCTCATAGTGGTCACTAGACCCTGAAACAAAAGATAATTCTTGAAACTAAGATGAGCCGGCAAGATAAAAGAATGAATGGGGAGCAAAATATTCAACAAGGTTTAAAACTAAAACGGACTGGCCAAGGTCAACATAATGACCGGGGTGAAACGAAGTGCGAAAAAGGATCAATCCGATTCTCCTACTGTAAGCCCTATGACTGCGCTGGGTTGGAAAATGGAAAGATTGCGCATGAAGCCAAGAACCCCGAACATTCATCTTGCTAAAATAATTTCTGTAAGCAAACATTTTTGGGGATAGAAATTCTGCAATACATTGTGCAGAGGAACAAGTTCAAGTGCTATCTGTTTTTTCGTTTACACTTCATACTGGAGTGTTAGAGGTTTTAATGCCGAAGTAGTAGATTTCCAGAAATCTCACGAATTTTGTTGGCAGATTTCCTGATCTTTGGAATCCGTCTGCAAATAAACAGAAATTCCATTCACTTGAGCATTTATATTTTCAGTTTTTTGTTTCAAACAATGGGTGTTTCCCCCCTATATTAGCATGTCTTTTGTAAACAAAAGATCGTGTTTATGTTATCAGTTTGTCCGTCTGTCCGTCCTTTACGTCTGTAGACACCATATCTCTGCAACTAATAGTCACGTTTGAACAATTCTGTTTGCAGTAGGAAGTTTGAAAGGTGGAAATAAATGTGCGCAATTAAAAATGGCAATTCAGAATTTCGTACCAAATTGAGTCTAAAATACGTCTCGTTTGCAGCTAAAAAGGTTTAACGACGATTCTGAAAAGTACATAACCACTTCATTCTGAAAAGTACAGGCGGTTGGTTTTTATAGTAGACTATTTTCCAATGTTTCACCAGAGCCACGACTCCAAATCGGTAAAACTTGGCAGGTTTCGAACACATACGCTGTCTACTGCCAGATTCTACATCTGACATTAATGGCGGTACCACTTGGCATGTTTCGAGCACAGAAACTCTCTGATACCAGATTCTACATCTGACATTAGAGAGATTCTAAGGCGGTAAAACTTGGGAGGTTTCGAACACATAAGCTCTCTAAAGCCAGATTTTACATCTGACATTAAAGAGATTCTCTGGAGGTAACACTAGGCATGTTTGGAGCGGAGAAGCTCTCTGATGCCAAATTCTACATCTGACATTAGAGAGGTCCGAAGGCGGTAACTTGGCAGGTTTCGAACACATAAGCTCTCTGAACTAGATTATACATCCACTACTAAAGCAAAGTGCCATTGTTGTAGGAAATTCGTCGTGAAGCGAAATAGGTAGTAAACGGATGGGACAAGGTTCGTGCTGTATGGACGACGGGTAAGTATCTCAACCCTTTTCAATTCCTGTGATTCCCACTGCCGAGGCCTGATTTGGGTAGTTGCAGCAACTCCCGCTTGATATTGATAAGCGCTGTGTAGAATTGGCGCACAGTATCATGGACACTCTGTATTTGTTTGGAAAAACAAGCCTTGTCCCTGTCCAAAATTAGACATCAAGACATGAGTTTCCATTGCACAGGACACGCACAATTCCACCAAATATACACCACGATTTTCCTCTTGAAATTTCCTTTTTATACAACCGTCGGTGCTTTCTGGCGTGGCTTTAGCCTCTAGTTTCCAGTGGGAGTTCACCGTAGTGATATCCACTTTTCATCATAAGTGCAGATATTAATCTAGAACTAACGTCCTGTGGAATTGATTGCAATTTCTGACAGAAAGCCACACGTTGTTCCTGCTGCAGTGTCAATTCATGGGGAATCATTCGATGTCATTTGGACGAGAAACCCAGTTTGTGCAAGTGACGAACGATGATGGATTGAGAAGACCCTACATCAGCTCTCAGTTGTCGTGTACTTGTACCTGGTTGTGCGAATACAGCTTGGACCAGGGTATCAGTGTTGGTGGTCGATGGACCTCCCGATCTCTTCTTGGTTACTAGACTGGTGTCCCCAACATTGAAAAGGCGGAGACATTTTCGTGCAGTGCTACTGTCAACCGTTTTCTCATTTTAAACTGCACATATTTATTTCGCTTCTGTTTCCGCCTTATGGTTTTTTTACGGTATTAGCGTAGGTGCATTCGAACAGAACGTTTATCCACCTTCATTCTCTGCTTTCCTGATAATGCAAAGTGCTTCCGTTTCAAATGAGCGTCTTCGTGGTATCCAGTCGACGCTGACGCACGTAATAGGGTTCAAAAATTAATATATGTGTAGTTCAAAACGGGATGAACTCTTGCCTCATCAAGCTATTTCTGTGCAAATCACATTAATTGATGAAAACCTGCTTGAGCCAGTTAATAATACGGGCTTTCAGTATTTTACTGCTAACTAAGCATAAATTACAGGGCTGAACAAAATAATAGCAACTATAACAGGGTGTTGGGACACAGTTTAATTTTATTACACCCTGTATTCGACGCGAAATATAAGGTAGCCCAAATGAAACCGAGACTGTCGATTTTTTGCCGTAAGGGTTTATAGTTTGCCATATGTGAACATACAGGAAGTAAGAGTGATACATATGCTATATACCCACTACACATTGTCACCTTGTCGGTTCAAGCAAGTGTCCCAGCACGGCACGAGATTGTGGATACCCTGAGCGAAGAACGTCTGTGGTTGCCTGTGAAACCAGTCTTCAATGGCGTCCCGGACCTCAGGGTCGTTAGCGAACCGGCGACACTTTAGAACTTTTTCCACTGGCCCGAAGATGTGGTAGTCGCAGGGCGACTGATCGGGCCTATAGGAGGGATGGTCGAGGACCTCCCAGCGGAAGCTCCGCAGCAAATCTTGGCACACTGTAGTCACATTCGGGCGTGCATTGTCGTGCATCTTATTTGACAACATAACGGGTCGCTTACTCTTGATGGCCGTTTTGAGGTTGCGTAATGTATTGCAGTATGTGGTTGCCTTGACCGTACTGCCTGATTGCAGCCAATCCAACAGCAATGGACCATTCTAATCGAAAAAACCGTCAGCATCATTTTTCCAGCTCTTAAGGAGAACTGAACTTTTTCGGGGGCGTGGTGAATTGTGATGCTGCCGTTCCATACTTATCCGTTTTGGGCTGTATCGAAGTGGTGGCACCAAGTTTCATCTGCGGCCACAATCTTAGAAAGAAAATGTCCTCCTCTGCGTGATAACGATGCAGATGCTACAAGCAAGCACCCATTCGTCGATTCTTCTGCTCCTCCTGGGGATGCTTGAGGACCCCGTTGTGCGCAAACCTTACTGTATCCCGATCGACGATGGAGAATGAAGTTTAAAGTTCCCTTACTCACGGACAATGTGGCCGCAAGCTCACGGGTGGTGATTCGGCGATTTTCCTTCACAAGGTTGTCCACGGAAGCAATCGATACCATGGTGATGGCCACGTGTGCTTGCCCATGTCTCGGCATGTCCTTCGTAATCACACGTCTTTTATGAAATTCACTACACCAGCGGAACACTGTACACTGTGAGTGACACTCATTGCCACACACATCCTTTCATTTCAACTCCACTAACACCTTCTGCAGTCAAAAATTGCATAACTGCCCGCTGGACCTGTTTGGACGAATCCACGTTACGACACTAGGTAATCAACTTGCCTCCGCACGTGCAAACAGCACACGGACACGGGCAGCCGATAGTAGAATGCTTCCTTACAAGACACGCCATCTACCGGCGCAAATGCGCGGCTCTTGCGCCGAGCAGTTGTTTTGGCGACCCTTTATAAATTCTAATAAATCATCAACAATATTCAGAGAAAATTTTCAAGCTGCTGAGTAAAATGGTAGAAGAAACCTGTTTTCCACTTTCCTCTCCAATTCTGTTCTCAACGGATCAATAGTGTTTAGATCCAGTGATTGTGGAGGACATGGAAAATGTTTAACTTTCGTTTTATACTCTTCAAACCGAGATTGGAAATATTTGACGGTGTGTACTGGAGTATTATCGCCTAGAATGTTGGCATCGTTCGCAGGAAACGATATTTGCACAAAGGAAAGAAACTGTCCAACCAGAATAGCCAAGGGTACAGTGGCTCTAACTTACTTGCTTAGGATGCTGATAGGGCGAAAAAAATACCGCGAGATTGCTGCGCAAAAACTGCTGTCCTCTACACGCTGTGTTTTGCTGTATGCATAAGACATTCGAAATTGTTCTTTTTCTTTGGTATTCACTAAAGGTATACCTAGGAAAAAGCACTTTTTCTAACTTTGGTAAGGTAAACTCCAACCAATGTTAGAAAAAGTGTGCATCAGGATTCGTTGGACGAAATCCCATGTTTCAGGCAATCTACTGTCAAATTTTTATTCGGGATATCATTCCATTATTTTTTAGCTCGTTTTTTGTAAAAAGATCGTGCTTCTGTTATCGGTTTGTCCGTCAGTCCGTTCGTCTGTACCCACGATATCTCAGCAACTATTAGTCCGATTTTAAAATTATTTTTGCATTGAGAAACTTAAAATATGCAAATGGTGATCCTTTATTTTCTTTTTTTTTTTTTAAGATGTACAATTTCGCCGGTAGAGGGCGTAAATGCAGATGATGTCGAATTCAAAAATACGTGTTATTCCACATATTTGCTTCTAAACATCCGATTGAAAAAAAATTATATCTTTCGATTCCATTTATGTCGAAGAGTATTTTAGATATAGTTACTTTATCAAATTACACATAGATTTTCCGTTAGGGGGCGTAAAAGTAAATTATGTTTTTCCCGATAACTCTTCTTCTAAAACTCCGATTTGAAAAATGTTTCCTTCAGCGGAAACATCGGAAGATGTATGCGCTGAAGGAAACATTTTTCAAATCGGAGGCCAAAGTATTCCTTACCAAAAATTTCAAATTTTTGGTAAGGGATACATTGGCCACCAGGGGCCGTAAGTGTTAAATTTTGCTTCTGATGTATCTGATGTATTTGCCATAAAATCGTAGCTTCTAAAATATCGATTAAGAAATTCTTTCGTGGACTGATGCCACTCACATCGATAAACCTATTCGGAATATTTTGTTCTTCTCAAAATATTGCACAGTTTCCCTGTCAGGGGGCGTAGATGTACATCTTATTTTTGTCAATATCTCTACTTCTAGGAGTCCGATTTGAAAAATTCCTTCTTTGTTGGATAGTGTGTTTTCCGTGTGACATGTGTTTCACATAATTTCAAAATTTTCAAGTAATTCATATACTTTCCGCTAGGGGGCGTAGCGGTAAATTGCGTTTCCCCCTATATCTCTGCTTCTAAATCTCCGATTTGAAAAATTCTTTCTGCACCGGATACAGCTTCTGACGGGAAATCGTTTGCACATAATTTTTAATTTTTGTAAAAAAATAGTTTGGCCACCAGTTGGCGTTGGTCTTAATTTCCGCTTCTGTTGTATTTGCAGCAAAATATGAGCTTCTAAATTCTCGATTGAAAAAAACGGCGTTTGTTGACCGACACTACTGATGTCGACAAACCTTTAAGGAACATTTTCCTCTTAAAAAAATGCATGGTTTCTACGCCAGGGGGCGTAGATGAATATCTTATTTTTGTCAATATCTCTACTTCTAAGAGTACGATTTGAAAAATTCCTTCTTTGTTGGATAGTGTTTCCGATTCGAAATGTTTTTCCTATAAATTCAAAATTTTCAAGTAAATCATACACTTTCCGCTAGGGGGCACAAAGGTAAATTGCGTTTTCTGCGTTATTTCTGCTCCTAAAGCTCTGATTTGAAAAATTCGTCCTGTATCGCGTACAAGACCTGATGGACAATATTTTTCACATAATTTCTAATGTATGGTAAAGATTCATTTAGCCACCAAGGGTCATATGTGTTAATTTCTGCTTCTGAAGTATTTGTTGCAAAATCTGGGCTCCTGAAAATTCGACTAATTTTTTTTTTCTTCGACCGATACCGCTTATACGGATACACCTTTTGAGAATACTTTCTTCCTAAAATAATGCATGGTTTTCCCACCAGGGGACGTAAAGTCACATCTTATTTTTGTCGATATCTCTGTTTCTAAGAGTTCGGACGCTCACGATTCCGTTTACAGCAATATCTGAGGGAATAAATACCCGATTGAAAATCTTCTTTCTTTGGTCAGATATATTGTTTTCCATACGGGTTCCACTGACTTTGAATAGCTTTGATAAATTTAATTTGCGTCAGAACGGATTCAAAAGACGTGCTTATTACACCCGAAAATTCGGTGTCAACTTTCATGTTTGCACTTTAATCATCAGCAGCAGTTGACTTGGCAATTGTGACTCTGAGCAACCGAACGTTAGTTTGTGGAACCAACATTCGGTAGAAATTCGATACAAACTTAATGTTTTTTTTGTGTAACAAATTTCAGGTTTGTAGAGTTCGCGCCGAGCTATGTGTCTAGATACTGGATTGCCAAGACACACATGAATTTCTTCAGTTATGTTTAGTACAGTGGTTTTATATTTTTGGGCTACAATCCCTCTGTCAGCTTCGATTTCTTGCAACAATTCGCGCTACGGAATGTTGATCCTTCAGACTTGGTGAATGCAGTCAAAACTTTTGATACAGTTTCTGTTAATGAATACCACTGAGTCGCAGTAATAGTCCCAGATGTCCCTCATAAACGAGCCAACAGTTCAGTCTTATTTCTAGTTCAGTCAGATTGGTAATTATATCTCCTGTACGATTTTTATCACTTATAAAGAACATACTGCGTGAACCTCTGATCCTTGGCAATACTGTCTGCAAGTGCCACGAAACACTTCTTTACGCCTGCGTCTTCATAAATAAGCAAGTGAACAATCACAAAAAGTAGTGCTTTCATAGGAGGTGTTTCCATTATTTTGTGTAGCTTTTGTAGAAGGATGTTTTGAAGAAAATAATTCCAATTCGCGCATACAGTATTACAGAATTGAATGCGTTTAAAAAAAGGTAAAAGTGCTACTCCAATCCAGAACTTATTCACATGATGATAACAAGCAGCAGTAAACAGAAGAAAAATAGATGTTTGTCAGATAGGAAGTTACGTCACAAATTAGTTTCTTTAAATATCTGGAAAGCAGAAGAGCAGCCAAAGCACACCACAGTTGCTTCGACACATTTTCCTGAACATTGGGAAGAATAGAAATATTCCAAAAAATCGCATGCAGTGCAGAGCACTTTGTAAAGATTTCTCCACTGCATATTCGTAAAAAAGCAAGTGAACCATTTAAAAAAATAGTGCCTTTACAGCAGGTGTTTCCATTATTTTGTGCACCCCTGTGGAACGTTCTTTTGATAAAGGAATTCCAATTCACGCATACAGTGTACCGGAATTAAGTGCGTTTAAAAATAGGTAAAAAAATGTTACCTCAATCCAGAACTTATTCCAATGATTATAAAGAGCAACTATAAACAGTAGAAAAATAAATATTTGTCTGATAAAAAGTTATGTCGCTCGAATTAGTTTCTTTAAAAATCTAAAGAGCAACAGAGATGCCAAGCACCCAATATTTCCTTCAGCTCATATTCCTGAACATGGACAAGAAGGCAGCTTTAAAGAAGTAAAAATGAAATTTTGCGAAGACTTTAATTTATTTATTTCAAAAATCACCTGCAGCTCTGAGTGCTTTGTAGAGATGAAGGAGTTCGGATTCACAATTTCTCTGGGATCGTTGGAAACACTTTGCTCAGAGCGTCAAAGCTTTAATTTGAGAAAAGGCGAGCAAAATTAATCAAGGAGTTATCCAAACGGTAAAGAAAATATGGGAAACTGAGAGAGGTCCATCTTAGCGAAGTAATTTCTGTTGAAGCCTTTCAGCTGTTATCCTTTATTCACAAGGAATAACGTTTTTCTTTCACGATGATTGAACTGAACAGTCTTGGCTGGGAGGACCAGCATTTAGCAGTTATCCATTTATTCCAAAGTTGCTAAGAATCTGTCAAGGCATTCCATGTCGAGAGAAAGCTACCGCTTACCACTTAAAATGTGTTTTTTACATACATCCCATTTGAAATCGCATGTCCTTTTTTTTTTTTTTTTTTTTTTTTTTGGTTTAAAAGTTTAAATCACTGCTCTCCCTAAACGGCGATTTCCAAGTAACGTTATTTCAAGACAAGAATGCTGACTATACTTCCTTGCAAATTAGCCATATCACACTCACCGTATCAACCATAGTGATATAATATTTTCAGGGACATGAGCAGGAAAATAGTTATTACAAACAGTTATTGTTGGAGAATTTAAAGCTTTATTGTCCGGGAATAAAATTAAGACTTACCTTTTAAGTCGAAACACTCGTGTCTGTGAGAAACTGAAGTACCCGTTTATGAGAAGGTAAAGAAAGCTGCTTTAGAGAAATCAAGTATCAAGACATAAAGACATGAAAGATGAGTGTCTGATTGTGCGTACATTCTCTCGTAAAGATTCATTTACACTACTAGATACAAAATTCAAGGAAAATGAATAATCAAATTTTAAAAGACTCGTTCCGTACTTCCCCAGCAATAGGACACATCCTGAATTTCTTAAAGAAGTAACACTTTCATGAAAAATCAACACGCAATAAAGGCTGAAAGATTTGAAAACATAAGAAAGAAAGTACTCGTAATATCATTGATCACGTTACAGAACTAAGAAAGCTTAACAGTGATGAATCCGTTCCATGCATTTTATACATTCCATCTCGGGATTTCGCTAAAACTGAAAATAATACAGCGCAACGGTTATTCACATTTTTGATATTCCAGATCAAAAGGCGCACACGTATCGATTGTTCATTAAAAAAATATTCTTCTTGTAAATGTGATCCGAATGTATTCGCCTTCCCAAAATTTTGCTATTTAGCGTCTTATTACTAAAGCCTTGTAGAATATAACCATTTCTTATGGGAAACATTATTCTCTGGTTAATGAATATAAATTAGGTTTATTTTAAAAACCCATGAACATTTACGTGTTTACCACATCTTTTTAATAAGAAAAGAAATGTTCACCAGTCTGTTCTTAATATCCGCAAAAGCTACTACATACATACCAATGAAAGCTTTCAGAACAGAAACTGGTAACCCGAAAACCAAGTTGGAGAAAAGTGAAACTTCCACTTGTGATCTCACTTAAATAAAAAATATCTGTGATAAATATATAATGCTATGTTAATAAGGATCCGTTTTAAAACTGTGTAATTGGATATCAGGATTTATGAATTAATACCCAATGGGATATCAAGATCTGTGATTAAATACCAAATGGGATATCAAGATCTATGATTTAATACCCAATTGGATATTATGATGTATGATTTAATAGCCTATGATATAAAACGGGCTAAGTGAGGTAAGGAGAAAAGGAGAAGATCTCATCGAACTGAAAAGTGGACATCTCTTCTACTATCGTGGGACAGATACTGGCAGAACTAGTGGTGTTGGATTTATAATAAACAAGAAACTGAAGGATAAAGTTGTAGAAGTTGAAAGTTCCTCTGACAGAGCTGCACGACTTGTTATCCAACTCTCGAAAAGATACCAGGCTCAGATTATTCAAACTTATGCACCCACCACAAGTCATCCTGAAGAAGAAATTGAAGAATTTTATGAGGAAATTTGTCATCTAAATAATAAAGGTAAGCAGCACTTGAAAATAATTATGGGAAATTTCAATGCAAAAATAGGGCAACGGCAACAGAACGAAACTTCAGTAGGTAAATTCGGTCACGGCAACAGAAACCAGCGTGGAAATACTCTCGTTGAGTTTGCAGAGGCAGAAGGGTTTTTCATCTTGAACTCCTTCTTCAAGAAAAAGCCACACAGGAAATGGACATGGAGACATCCAAATGGGAAGAAAAGTGAAATTGATTTTATTATGTGTAACAAAAAATTCGTCATAGAAGACTGCAGTGTGCTAAACAAGTTCAACACAGGTAGTGACCATAGATTGGTGAGATGTAAGATGCACCTCAACACTAAACTGGAACGTGGCAAGCTCATAAGACAAACAAAATCTATCGACATAACCAACCTTAAAAAACACCATAATACCTTCAAGTTGGAACTGAAGAACAGGTTCTCTGCTTTAGAAGGCCTAACATCAGAAGAAGTGGACATCTCTGAAGTTAACAGAAAAGTAACCAAAGCTCTTATGGAAACAGCAACAAAATTAGCTGGGTCTAAGAACAAGTTGCATGTAAATAAATTATCAGGAAAAACGAAAATGTTGATGCAAAAAAGAAGAGAGATGAGGACAACTAAAGAAGATGTGACTTCCAAAGTGGAATATATAGAGCTATGCAAGACAGTAAGAAAAAGTATCACTGAAGACGTAAGAAAATTCAACTGTGAACTAGTGAGGAAAGCAATTGAAAACAACCAAAGCCTAAAGATAGCAAAGGGACATCTCAGTAAGGGAAGAAAACAGATTATGGCACTGAGAAAAGAAGATGGTTCTGTAACAAGAAATAGAGGCAGAAATTTTGACAAGAGTGAAAGATTTCTACTCCAAATTATATGAAAGGGATGATACATGCACTCCAGACATCATGAAAGATACCAGTACCAGAGTTCCTCCAGTCCTTCCAGCAGAAGTTGCACATGCAATCAAGAACATGAAGCGGGGAAAAGCTCCAGGAGAAGATGGAATTACTGTAGACATCATACAAGAAGCAAGTGGAGAAATCGAAACAGTACTCGCCCAAATTTTCACTCGATGCCTTAATGAAGGAAAGATTCCTGAGGATTGGAACACCGCTACAATGATCCTGCTACATAAGAAAGGTGACATTGAGGATCTCGGAAACTACAGACCTATCAGCCTCCTATCAGTAGTTTATAAAATCTTCACTAAAGTTCTTTCACACCGCTTGAAGGTAACACTGGACATGGCTCAACCGAGAGAACAAGCTGGATTCAGGAGTGGCTACAGCACAATAGATCATATCCACGTGCTGAGAGAACTAATTGAAAGAGCGAGGGAATATGAACTTCCATTGTGCATGGCTTTTATCGATTATGAAAAAGCCTTTGATTCGGTGAAACCATCAGCAGTTACAATGGCTCTGAAAACCTGCGGTATTGAAGATGCATACATTAATATTATTAATAACATCTATGAAAATGCAAGTGCAAAGATTAAGCTGGTTGAAAATACAACACACGTAAAAATTGGAAAGGGGAGTGAGACAAGGTGACACCATATCTCCGAAGCTCTTTAATGCCACATTGGAGAGTGTTTTTCAGTAGCTGAGCTGGGAAAACAAGGGGATAAAGATTAATGGAGATTATCTAACCCACCTTCGTTTGCTGATGACATAGTCATTTTTGCAACTACCCCATCAGAGCTACAGAGTATGATCCAGGAACTTGCTGACAAGAGTAAAGAAGTGGGATTAAAAATGAACTTTCAGAAGACAAAAGTGATGTTCAATGCTTTTACAAGAAATGAAGATTTATCGATTGATGGAGAAAAGCTGGAGATAACAGACACATACATTTATCTTGGACAGCAGATATCAAGTGAGGGTCACATTGGTGAAGAAATTAATCGGCGTACAAAACTTGCCTGGAGAGCTTTTGGAAGAAACAGCATAATTTTCAAGAGCAATATGCCATTATGTCTTAAAAGAAAAGTGTTTGATCAATGCATCCTTCCAGTGCTTACGTATGGTGCAGAGACGTGGACCTTAGCTAAAAGAGACATACAAAGGCTGCAGACAACTCAAAGAAGCATGGAGAGGTGCATGCTTGGTGTAACCAGGAGAGATAAGAAGAGGAACACGTGGATCCGAAAAATGACAAGAGTGGAAGACATCATGATCAGAGTTAAATCCCTGAAATGGCAATGGGCTGGACATACTGCCAGAAGAACAGACCATAGATGGACAGCCGAAATTTTAGATTGGATTCCAAGGGACAGGAAAAGACCCAGAAGAAGACCACATGGGAGATGGGTGGATGAAATTCGAAAGTATGCAGGGGTGACATGGAGGAGACTGGCACAAGACAGACCGCTGTGGAGGAAACTTGGAGAGACCTTCGTCCAGCAGTGGATTGATAATGGTTGACAATGATGATGATGATGATATAAAACGATCTTTGATTTACAAATTAATACTGATAAACATACATATTTTGGACATTATGAATCGAAACTGGAATTTTGAGTATATTAATAATAAATTCAAATTGGCAAATATTTAATTTATTACGAAAATAACTTTGAACTCTATAAGCATCGCTTTCTAAATGTATGCTGCTATGCTACAAAGAAATAGAACCAACTGAATGTACTTGTTAACTCCATGTGCTGTTGTTACCTGATTATGTTTTCTGTATTGTTACAGAACTGTACTACTGAGTGGAAATTTTGACCACAGAGTTCTTCCAAAATATTTGTTCAACTGTGGGAACATGTTGTACTTCGCATGCTGGTGAAAACAGATTATATGAAAACTGCAGTAGAAAGACTTCCTTTCAGAGTTATAACACATTTTAAGATTATGAGTAGGATGTTGTAACAAGTTCATTAGTTTTTATTTCAATTTATTGTACCTCGTTTTAAGTGATCGCTAAGAACAATTACTAGTATATATTCCACATCAGAGAAAGTGTTCTCAATTACTTTCTTGCAGAAACAACGTCTCATAGCTTTCTCTCATCGATGGTGCATCTCGTTCGTAAAGTCCCAGAGTGTTCTCGAATCTTTGAAAACCATCCACAAGCCTTTCATGTGAGCGTGTGTATTAGGAACCGAGATAGCGTCAAATTTATCATGAAGGTATCCCCATAAGAACAAATTTAGTGAATTCAATTCTGACGAGTATGCATGTTTTGCTGTAGTTAGTTTCCTGTCCAATCCAACAGGCAGGATACGTGCGATTGAGATGCTTTGAAAAATAAGATAAAGATATGCTGGTTCATGGTTCAGGAACCACATACGACAGCGTGCTGCAAATGGAACGCTTTACGTACCACGGCGTGTTAGAAATGGGACGTTCTTGCATACGACGGCATGTTAAAAATGGAAGGTCTTGCAAATGGAACGCCTTGCATACGGAAGTGTGTTGCAAATGACGCAGGCATTTCCTCTTCTAAGGAATGAATGGAATCCTCCATATTTTCCATTGTTTACAGAAAAAAAGAACGGATCGGAAAGATATTCATGTTAGCACAGATAGTCACGAAACCTCTCTTAACGCTTAGACTGAGTTATTGCACTGAGATTTTCTCTTGACAATTGATTAAATGTTAAGAAAATTCCCAATGCGCTCTCAGGGCAATTAAAATCCACAGCTGAAAAGCACACAATGAAGAAAACTAGATGCAATTCACTACTGCAGAAGACACTGAGAAAGTTCAGTTTGTGCATGAAGAATCAGCAAGTCAGATTCCTGTGCTCGCTGCACGTGATAATAGAATTCCTCCTGACGACAAATTCTCCATGAAGTTGAAAGGGAACCAGGAATTATCCGCAAGTATATCCACCCGCATTCGTCTAAAGCAGATAAAGGCATTAGTCTAGCTTGCTTGCAGTCTGACGTAGCGGACTAAAAGGATCCTATCTTTTGTACACCTCGGTGGATGACTGCAAAGTATTCTTGGCTGGGCATCGCTTCTAAGAATAAGCTATTTTGTAGAGACGCTGAGCTCTACTCCTGTCTCTGTTCTATCCACCACAAATGAAATGAATAACGAACATTTCTGTTTTGGAATATTGCTTATTAATGGTCAAGGTCGTAAATAACACGTGATAACAAAAACACTAACACAAGACAACTGATTCAGTTACAAGCAACTTCCGAACACCTAATTAACACACCAACAGCAAACAGACATCATACACCCAGAAATGGTCCTTTTTTGTCCTACATTCGTATAAATGCATTATGCGATGAGGCATGCAAATGATGTGGATTTACCTAGCAGCAAACCGTTTGACAGGCTTAATCAGTTGAACTGTCAAAATATCCTTCAACTCCGAAAAGAAGGAGTTCCGGCGCAATGCTAACCCGAACTGTTTTTCATCAAAACACGTAGTAGAACACGTTATCAGAATTTAACTGGAAATTTGTTAAACATCCTCAAATATAGTTACGTCTGTAGAGAAGAACTTACATCATACAGTGTAAGGAGTGAGTGGACCACTAACCTTGAACTGCTCATAACCGGAAATGTAAAGTTCATCTTACTCTCTTCAATAGTTCGGCAACACGTGAAAATGAAATTAGACTTGTATTTTGTCGCACTCTGAAAAAGTGTTGAGTTCAGGAATTGAGCATAGATGAACGTGAAAGTTCTGATCAAATTAAACAAAATGACTACGGAAACTGTTTGATGAGACGTACGAGGGAAAATGCATGTCACGTGGTCTTGCGTTGGCGGGTTCAAGAGGTTCAGAGAAGGCAGAGAGGACATTGAAGACGACGAACGTCCGAGACGCCCAAGAACTTCAAAAATAGAACACGATGTGAACAAATTCTATGCAATTGTTCTAAATGAGTGACGACTGAAAATTAGAATGATAGCAGAAAAAATAAACATAGATAAAAAGACTGTTAGGAAATTTTGCTTGAAAATCTGAACAAGAATGGTTTTTGGCAAGATAGTTCCAAAGCTTCTAACTCCTGAAAAAAATACAATATTAGGCGAATTTATGCTGACATTCTGTGGTAAATTAAGTTTAGGACTAAACCCAATCGTTTATAAAGTATTATATCTTGCGATGAAACCTGGACTTTCCAATAGGATACTGAAAACGAAACATTAGTGAATGCATTGGAAAACATCAACGTCAGCAAAGATGAAGGAAGCACGGCGAAGCACGTCGAAGTTCAAGGACATATTACTTGTTTTCTTTGACATTAAAGGTTTAATTTTGGGAGAATGGGTTCCCGATGGAGCAACGGTAAAACACCATTATCACAAACAGGTTTTGGTGGTGACTTTGAGGGAGAAATGGTTACTCAACAGTTAAAAAAAGAGGCCACATTAGTGGAAAATTCAGGGCTCACAGTGAAGCAGGTTTTAGCTGAGAAACGCCTCACAGTGCTTAAGCGTCTTGCTTACCTCTCAGATTTGGGCCCATGTGACGTTTTTCTTTTTTCTAAAGTCGAATGTGTATACATGTGAACCCGTTTTGCTTTAGTTACAGTGGTGAAGAAAAGAATGACCAAGCTTCTCAAAACGATCACACCAAATCAGTTACAGGAATACTATACCTAATGCAAAATCAGACTCCAGCTGTGTGCTGAGTTGGAAAGAGAGCACATGGAAAGTGTGTAGTGTTCCTTAATGTTTAAAACATGTATACGTAGCTTAGGTAACAATATATTAAGTGCGCTCTTATTCACTAACTGTCAGTAAAATAACAGTCACTCAAATAAAGTTCAAGAAAGACTTACTTACAATTCGTCTTTCATTCAGCCGAAACTTTCTAGGCACTTCACTGATGAACAACCTTTAGGTAATTAATCCCACACAGCAATAATTCTAACAATAGCTCATTAATTTAACCCTTTCTGCCTTGATGGTACTTAAGAGTACCACGTTGGTTATTTTGCCTTTACAGACTGCAAACATCATCAATGCCGGATGGAACGTCCAAGTACCGATGTAAGGAAGTCTGTACTTACGTTACCAAATGTCTCGGCATGCAAACGTGCCATATTCACCTGCGAAACCGTTTATAATAGCTGCGTGCATGTGGCGACGGTCATACTGGAATCTGAGTAGTGCCCGTAAGTTTGTTTTTCTGTATGTTGAGGTGTATTGCGGTTTCATGGTCTAGGAATTTAGGGTTCGATTGTATACACTTACGTAAGTCATCTGAATGATACATATTGGTCTGTTATTTTATAATACGCTTTGCGACACTAATAAAACTCTGCGGTACTCAGAAGTAGCGCCAGGACATAGACATACATACCGACGAATTATTGTAATGAGAGGAAGAATTGTTTTGTAGAATTCCACTTAAAGCAAAATAAATAATAAGAAATGATTTCTTATTTTCTTTTCCCTACGGACCTAACGGTACTTCTGCGTATTCATTAGTCAAAACACTATGCCATATTATATAATTCACTCTATGAAAACAAAAACCGTTCTTACAGCTCCAAAGCTATGTACCAAACAATAGGTTTTCAAAATTCACAGCCTCAAAAAATTCAGGACTTTAGTAAACACAGTAGCAGATTAACGAACTCTAACAAGGAATTTAGGAATTTATAACATCACTCGAACACACAGACTTCAAGAACAGACCACTTCAGTGTAACACAGCTTCCACGAATCCTACACCGCAATGTGTCTGCTAGCTCTATATATTCTAACTTGTTCTTAGATTGTCAAACATGTACACGACATTCACTCGTGACCTCAAGACTGCAGCCAACATAACATTCATCGAATGAGAAAATATAATGTCAAGGTTGAAATACTAAAAGGAATGAACTGAAAATTTACATAGAAAAATACAACTAAAAATGGAAGTTATATTAGAGTACACTTCATAGGTTATAAGAGCTAAAAATAGAAATTTCTTATTTAACTAAAGTTATAGCATCAATGGCGTTATTTCGTAGCCATACATCCTATGCTCGACCTTTCGCTGCTTTTTATGCTCAGATGCTCATCCTTATTTGACAAACTAGGATTCATTCATATTCCCAGATGAAGGAAAATAGTATTTTTGCCTAAAGACAACCGAAAAAGGATTCATTTTTGTTCTACGAATATTTGTAGGAGTTCGCATTAGGATGCATACCTACTAGAGATGTATATCGTATTAATTTCCAAATGCATGCATCTATACTGCATTGTCACCCTCGCCTCTCTTTTAAGCAGTCTAAAATTCCTTAGGAGGAAGAAAACAAGTATTTGAGAGCTCCATTTCTCTAATGAAAACCATAGAGTTGGAGTTCAGAACGTGTTTTCTGAACTTCAAATTTTGTGGTACATGTATATCTCCTTTTGATGAATATTTGTGTATTACTTACGCCATAACGTAAGATTTGAAGTTGAACTTTCTGAGTGGATCATTGATGAAAGAGATACGGACAACAGCATTTTTCCCTATGTTAATTTACGAAACACCGTACAGTTTGTGCAGTAAATTCAAGCATATTTACATTAAATTCACTTACTCAATAATGGCCCGTTTCCAATACAACTGGCATTGCATTTGCTGCTTAATATTCAATGTTAACAAACCTTTCACCTGAGGCATCAAGGAACACCGAAAATACGAATCAGCTTCATGTGTACAAGACGCATTCTAATAGAGATAATCATGTTTTAGTAATACTGAATTTTTGCGTGGAATTATACCTGAGCAATGGTCACGTGTCGAACGTTAAGCGGAAGATAGACATGCTGGTAACACGCGCAGCCACGTCTGGCCTGGTTCTACTCTGTGAGAGAATTGCTATACTCATTTGGTTTTAATAGGTCTTCGTTTCACAAGATCACCGGAAGCATTTCTGGCTATTTCCACAATTAATTATACTATTAGAGCGTCAACAATATCAGAAGACTGTAAATGCGAAAAAGATTATGCGGTGGTGTTGAACTGCCTATCCAAGGGCTGTTTACTTTACATTTTAAGGAGCTGGTTTACATGCTATGAGAAGTGCATTAATTGCAGTGGAAAGTATTTATAGAGATGAGGTATGTCAATATTAACGAATAAATAATTATGTGAGGAACAACTATGTTAGTCTTATTGCTTTTTAATCAGTTTAAGTATACATCAAATTATGTGCTTCTGCTCTAAAAGATGTTTCTTCCCTTCAATCAACAGTACATTCTATGATACTATTAATACAACTGTATAACAGGGATAAACACCCATAATTTCGTACACACCGAAGTTACATTTCCATCTTAATTAATCATACTAACTAAACTTTGAACTCAGTGCTTTCGGATTTAAGACATGTTAAGTACTAAGGACAAAATAAACCATCACTATAAAGGAGCTGTTTTGGTGTACAAAAGAGGAAAATCACTTGTGGGCTTTATGTTTTTCAAGCAATTTTTGGGACATCACGTCTGAAAATGTTATTCAATTTTTAGGAAATATATTCCATATCGTTCTTATGAAACATTGCCGCATTCGAAAAATTCACCGCAATATCCTGCGAATAAATTACTACAGATCCGAAAAAAATATTTTAAAGTCATGTTTGGAGATTGTGTGTGGAACAGAAATTGGCAATTTGAAAAGCTTTTCTTTTTCTAAGAATAATTTCTGACACAAGCGGAATAAACCATAAAGTAGTTTCAAAGTTTCAGAAATCAATACAGTCCACTCTGTTCACTATTAAATTTTATGGATCTCAATTTTTATACTGCCACTATTTCTATTCCCCAAAGAAATTCTGCCAACACCACATTGAGCATGTCTTGGGTACTTTCGTTACTTCCGGTCAGAATTATATTGAGAAGGTATTGCTTCTTGAGCCCACTTTACCTTAAGTCAAGTTTTGAAAGACTATGGAAAAAATAGCCTCACAGTCCGAGTGAACATACACTATAATATGACCAAAAGTATCAGGACTCCCCTTTCGAGTAATGCATTTTGTACGTCATAGCGTTGGCCCATAAAAGTACAAAAAGATGCGCGTGGTCTGGGAAACGTCGTAGACGATCACGAATACTAGAATGGGCAGTCCGGCGAAGCTGAATGACTGTCATATTGGCAAAATCATAGAATGCGATCTCATATTATCCATAGATCAGTCGGGAAATGTCAGCACTGTTGCAGCTTCCCTGATCAACTCCAAATATTATTATTGTAAAGCGGATACACATGGAAGCAACAAGAGCTCAATCACAAGCAGGTAGGCCAACTGTAATTACAGAGCGTCTCCATCGTGTGCTGAAGTGAAGAGTGCAAGAACATCGTCCTTATCCTCCGTTACAACGCTCACCACCGAGTTCCAAATGCCTATGGAAGGAAAGGCAAAATCTCAAAAAGAATGTAAAGAGCTGAAGGAAATGTGTTTCCATGGCCAAGCAGCCGCACACAAGCTTAACATCAGCACCAAGGATTGATTGGAGTGGTATGCAAGCTCTTATACAGCTGACTCTGGAACAATGGAAACGCATTCTCTAGAGTGATAAATCACGCTTCACCATCTTGAAGTCAGACGGACGAGTCTGAATTTGGAGGATGGCAGGTAATCGCTATCTGTCTCACTGTGTGGCGTAAACTGTCAAGTTTGGTGAAAGAGACATCATGCTCTGGGGTTACTTTTCAAGGTTTGAACTGGGCACCCTAGTTCCACTGCCCGTGAATCGTAACACTACGTCCTATAATGACATTCTTGCATTGGCGCAACTTGGGTCCGAGACCTGGGCTATTTCACCCGTCCCCCACTCCCCACAGTACTGTTTTTTTTTTATTGCGAAGTTTAATTTTTAATTGTTAAGTAATAGAAGTAACTTTTTTTCTAAAGTTTACGTACATGCCATTGCTAACATGATACCAAGTAATTATGAGGATTAGGGTTTGAACACTTATTTGTACATAAACTCCATTCTTCTTCTGAATACTTTATTTGTACATTCTTTCCTTTTGTGTGAACTTCAGTGTTGCGTTTTCATAAAATGTTTCTTCCGAGTACTTTTTCATATTTAAAAAGAACGTTTTTGTCTACTGACAAAACAGCCAAGTTTTTCGAATAAGCATGTCCTTGTGTGGCTCGAAGATATATCGTGATTCTTTTTAATGCAGAAAAACGTCTTTCGGCAGTTGCAGTTGTTGATGGAAAACTTAATATGAGGTCTGCTAAGTTGTACACCTCACTAAACACTATGTCCAATTTATTCAATTTTATGTAACACGTAATGCATCTTACTGGTTTGTTTTTGTATTCATCAAGGGAATAAAACACCTACAGTTATTTTTTTAGTCGAGCTGTATCAAAATATGAAGCATAGAGTTCTTTAAATTCGGACAGTAGATAATCAGGGAAGCTTTTACAAAATTTATCAAAGGAGTTTGAATCCAACAAAGCCACGAATTTAGGATATAATATATCTGATTTTAATTCATTGACACTTCACAAAAACTGAAAGAACTCTCGCGAAACACTCTTACGGCGGGAGTATGCGAGTGCCTGAAATAGTCTAAGTCTTCTCTACTCTGAGCGAACCGTTTCCCAAAGCAATGGCCCATTTCTCTCTACCAGCTGATTCATGTTGTCATGGAAACGCTAGCATGCGATGGTACTGAAGGTTTTTGCATCAGAACTGCGAAGACGCTGGAAGAGTTGCTTGCGTTATGCCGTTGGTTTTCACTCGCCAGACTGAGTCAAAGAAGCGAATCCGCACGCGTTGTTTTGGCAGAAAAAGCATCGACATATTTTTAATACCGTTTATAATTGACTTTTATTTGTGTATATTTAATTTAGTTTTATTTGTGCAATCTCTGGGTTTTGCAGCTAGCTTAGCTATCCTCGAATATACGCCACTGCATTCTTGAAAATTCCGCGCTGCTAACATTATGGCAAAAGTTTGGTACAGGTTTTTGTTTTTACAAATAGGAAAATGTCCTTGTTCAGGTAGCAAGGTCCGTTGCAGAATGTTGTAATAAGATGGGTATGAAAGAACTTGACTATCCTACACAGAGCCCCGTTCTCAGTTATATGGAACACCTTTGGGATGACTTACATCCAGCAAGAACAGCCCGATATCGTTAGCCGACCTGGCAGATGCTGTTTTGGCAGAATAAAAGGCGATGCTGGCACTAACGTACCAAAATGTGATTGAATGATTTTCAGGAAGAGTGGAAGCTGTGATAACTGCATAGGGTGGACCAAATCGATATTGACTCATTTTGTATTACAGGGTGTTTCCGGATACACATATGTTCCGGTACTTTTGGTCAAACTGTGTGACGTATATTCTAATTTAAAATTTCTTTTTAGTTTCTTTTCCTATGTAAATTTGAGTTCATTTTCCTTGGTGTTTTTCAAACTTAACTTGATATCTTTTCTCTCGAGAGGTTATGGTTGGCATCACCTTGAGATCAGAACGTATGACGTGTGCATGTGTCCGATGAGAATTGAACGTTATACACTAACTACCAACAAGTAACTGGACACCCCTGCAATCGACGATATCTGCAGTCCTGATACACGTCACGGCCGCCGTTAAATATCGTGTGGGAAACAACAACGCAACCAGTAGCATGCACGATGCCACGCAGTTCGTAGCTCTCTGATTTCGAGAAGGTGTGGTCGTCGGGTATCACAGAAATTGCCGATCCATACGTGACATATTAAGCGAGTTAAAGTACCCAAAATTGACAGTGGCCTACGTGACTGGCAAGTGGAAGATGACAGGTGACTGACGGAATGTGCCCCAACCCGGCAGACCCACAAAACTGGGAGTTACAGACCGACGGGTGCTGGCCAGAGAAATTCGGAAGAACCGCACCACATCGATGAGCCACATCCGCGAGGAGTTTCAACAAGCATCCGGAAGTGTTATTTCGATAAATACCATCCGTAAGGAAGCCCATCTGCTGGGGTATCATGGACGTGCTGCCGCCCACAAGCCTTTGATTACCAAGTCCAATAGCGCTGCTCGGCTAACGTGGTGCAAAGAATATCGACAGTGGACCGTTGAACAGTGGAAACAGGTTCTCTGGAGCGACGAATCAAAATTCACCCTCTACCGTTCGGATGGCAGGGCCTGGGTTTGGCGTCTGCCTTTAGAACGCCTCCTGCCGGAATGTATTGTGCCAACTGTGATGTTCGGCGGCGGTGGAATTATGCTACGGGGGTGTTTGTCCTGGTATGGCACGGGACCCTTGGTCGCGATTCCTGGTAAACTCAACGCCGAGACCTACTGCACCATTTTGGATTACCATGCGCTTCCTATGTTGCGGCAATTTTACGGGGTGGACCCATGTCACTTTCAGGATGACAATGCCACCTGTCATGTTGCGAGGTCCGCTATGGCTTGGTATGGTGACAATGGGGTTAATCGAATGGACTGGCCTGAGCAAAGCCCGGACCGTAACCCTATCGAGCACCTCTGGGACGAGTTGGAGCGTCGATTTAAGGGGTGCCCCCACCTTCCGAAATCGGTGAAGGAACTTACCTGTCTTCTTCAAGCCGAGTGGAAGAAAACACTGCTAACCATGGTACAACGCCTGGTTGAGAGTATGCCCCGGAGGGTCGCAGCTGTAATCGCCGCTCGAGGAGGCTCCACCAACTATTGAAGGTGAATAAACTTCGTTTTCCTTTGCTATCACAGGTGTCCAATTACTTGTTGGTAGATAGTGTATAATGTTGATCAGCAGCAAAAGTGTGCAGAGAGATGATGCGTTATTTGAAGGCTGTGGGTTATATTCTAAGGTTGGTGTTGTTTTCTTAGCCAAGTGTTATTATTATTAACTCACGTTCGTTATATTACAATAGTAATATAAAACAAGTTAGTAAAATCATGCAATACATTGATTATGATAAGCTTTCCAACATACCAGAAATCATTACTCAAGTTATGAAGATAATGACTGTGAAATAAATCTCGCACCTGTTCCCTGATCTTTGACCCCATTTCGATGATATTAAACAGAATTAGTTAAGTATATCTCCGGAAAAACATACCAACGTTTTGTAGCAATCGAAGCATTTTTAGTCAAGTTAAAAGGATAATGGCTGTGAAATAAATCTCGGTCCTGTACCCTAACCTTTGATCCCATTTCAATGATATGCAAGATAACCGGTTCAGTATATCTCCGGAACAACATACTAAAGTTTTGTCGCAATCGAAACATTTTAGTCAAGTTATGAGGATAATGGCTGTGGAATACATTTCGCTCTTCTGCCTTGACCTTTGACCTGATTCCCCCATTTTCAATAGGATTCCTTCCCAATTGTCTCCTACCACATGCTAAAATTTCATCGAAATCGAGCAATTTTCACGTGAGTTATCGTGCGGACGGACGGACAGACAGACGGACAAAGCTAGATCCTATACCCTTTTTCAACCTAAGGTTGGAAAGCGTAAACAAGAGATGTACTCAAGTCATTTGAAGTACCAAAGTATTAGTGGCTGCCGAAGATTAATCGTAAAGTAACTTTTTATCGATGATTACTTGAATGACCCTTGTTTCATCGATAAAGAGCCTGGAAAAGGAGGTGCAGCTTTTATAGTGTTGAGTCAGCCATACTTAAACGAACATTACAACTGTGTATATGCCATAAATAATTTATCCCAAGAAAATTATTCAAATATATGTGGTAATGCAGGTAGCCTCACATTTTTTTCCTTTTCGTTTTTTGTCAATATTTCTGTGTGCTGATGTACGCACATTGGCCTGACATCCTTTCAATCAGAAATATTTTATGCTACCGAGGTACAAGTTATCAAGCGAAAAATTCAGAAATTACTCTGTATTCAGTACCTTCTGTCCATATTTTTCAATGTTAAATAATTTTCGGTGGTTCAGAACAATTCTTTCAGGAAATAATTTTCCTCACATGTATTTGAATATTAAAAACCTTAGATAAACTTAAAAACGTACTTTAAACAACTAAGGAAGCAAAGGTTCGTTCTTCATGATGAAAATCTAAGGATTTCTGACTGTGTGAAACGATTAGGCATCAGTCTTTTGAAGAACGTTTATAACCATAAATCTGATACAGAGACATTACGAAGCTGTGGTTCTTAATCGAAGTGCTTGAAGGAAAGATAAAGGTCTTGTGCAATGGAACCCCACTAATCTTTTACGCTAGAATGAAAAGAGCAGTCTACCGATACCTTGAATCAGAAGTTGTTGGCGAAAGCGAAACTCAAAAGGATGAATTTTTTTTTCTTACTGCTCAATATCTGGTGGACAAATAAGATTGTGATTCTTGGAGTCACGGGAAACAGACTTAGACGAAGCGAGACCACTTCTGTAAGTATTAGACAGTGGAAAGGCTATCAGAAAGTCCAAGAAAAGAAATTGATGATGAACTCATAAGGCAATTTGAAATGAAGCAAGGACCTAATATCTGCTTCCACGATTGACATCCCACCTAGCCGTCTGGAATAAAACGCGAAAAGAATATCCAAAACGGGATCATTGAAGACAGATATTGCTGACGAAACATTTATGTGAAGTGTTAAGAAGTACAAAAGAGAGGATAAACAAATTTACGATTAAAAAGGCGGTAATATTATTTAGAATACAATCACTTTAAACTGCAAATAGATGGTTTACATTGCGTATTGTACAGGGGCCCGAATAATGACTGTGCACCTAATGTACGAATCGCAGTAATGTAATAAGAAATTTTGAAAGGAATTACAGTAGAAATGTCTCCCCACGTGAAAGTGCTTTGTGTCCGGTAACATTCATGTCTCCCCACCCCGAGGCGAGCAGCTGTCATTCCGAGCGAAGGTCATTCCCGAGCGCTTAATCGACGGAGGTAGACGATTCGATTGACCACTCGTCTCGGCACAAGGACAGTAATGTTGACGGTTGAACAGAGAGTGTTTTTGGTTGAACATGTTTTTTGCCTTGATGGCAAGTACACGGACGAAGTGAGCTCAGCTGCTGGATGGAATAACGACTCACAAGAGCTACAGATTGCTTCAAGAGCTATTGGCTGCAGGCAGAAGCATGTGCACACATGTCTGGACGTCGGTGGGGACCATTTTCAACACCTCCAGTTCGACATGGTAAGTGTTACTTTGTTATTTTCCGGACACTCTGTATAATAATTGAACAAAGAATACTTTCCTACGATTTTGCATTTTATACTGGTAACTGCGTGTTTCATTTTTAAAATACATATCGTAAAGCAATATGGATTAAATGTGAAACATATATTTATGGCTCACAACAAACGAAAATAAAAAAAAAAATTATACCTTTTTACTGGTACATCTTAAACTCACTTTCTCATTAGCTGTAGCATAGGTATCACGTGGATTTGAGATTTCATTGGATAGTAATAAAATCAAAACTTCTTTAACAGAATTGACGTCGAAACTTATTATAAAAATGTTTTTGTTTTAAAAGTGCCCTTTTTATTATATTCAAAAACATTTTAAAGTAGATAAATGAACTAAGGTTTCTGCCTATGCCCGAAATCTGAAAAGTGCTGTGCAAGCATGGGAAATGAAACATCCTCCAGAATCTTGAGAATCTTAAACATAAAAAATAATATAAATTGATACGGAAAATAGCATTAAACTATACACTGAGAAGCCAAAACATGGAAACCACCTCCTGTGAAAACACAAATTTGTCCGTGACGAGGACGGAAATCGCTCCCCCTCACTCCGGAGTAAGATGTTCTCCCAACAAAGCTACACGGACGGAACGTATCGCTGCAGATTTGTCATCCTGACACGTGATTTACCTCTGGATTTACAAGATTTCAAAAGGTGTCTTGTAGTATCTGAAACCAACATGTTAACAGCAGATCATTTAACTCTGTAAGTTACGTGATTCAGCCGTCGCATGTTGGATTTGCTGTTCTAACACAAATCATAGCTGCTGGATCGGATTGACGTGTGGGGAATTCGGAGGCCAATACAATACAGGGAAATCTTGCTAATGTTCCTCGAACTATTCTCGAACAATACGGGCAGTGTGGCATGCAGCACTATCCCGCTGAAAGAAGGAACGAAATTTGTCATCCTGACACGTGATTTACCTCTGGATTTACAATACGGGCAATGTGGTATGCAGCACTAGACGAGAATACCGTTACTGAAAGGATACACCTGGTCTGCAATACTGTTTAGGTAGGTGGTAGACGACATACTTTCCTGCATATGAATGACTGTATCCATGGTTTCCTTTGACGAACAATGCCCAAAGCGTTACATTTCCTCCATCGTCTTGTTTTTGTCGCACGGTGCATTTTGGTAGTAACACTTCCGTACGTAAACATCGCACACGCATTGGGCTATCCACATGGTGCAACAGAAAATGAGATCAGTTGAACCAAGCGATCCGATTCCAATCATTTAAGGTCCAGTTTTGATGTTCGTGTGCAAATTGTAGGTGCTTTAGACAGTGAACCGACTTTAGCATAGGCACTCGGATTCGCCTGCGAATACGCGGCTCCATTTTCAGCAGATTTTAGCATAGGCACTCGGAGTGGCCTGCGGCTACGTAGGCTCATTTTCAGCAGAGCTTACTATAGGCACTCGGAGTGGCCTGCGGCTACTCAGCTCCATTTTCAGCAGAGTTTAGCATAGGCATTCGGAGTAGCCTGCGGCTACACAGCCCAATTTTCAGCAGAGTTTACCATAGGCACTCGGAGTGGCCTGCGGCTGCGCAGCCCCATTTTCAGCAGAGTTTACCATAGTCATTTGGAGTGGCCTGCGGCTACGGAGCGCAATTTTAAGCAGAGTGTAGCATAGGCACTTGCAGTTGGCTGCGGCTCCGCAGCCCCATTTTCAGCAGAATTTAGCATAGGCACTCGGAGTGGCCTGTGGCTACTCAGCTCCATTTTCAGCAGAGTTTACCATAGGCATTCGGAGTAGCCTGTGGCTACGCAGCCCAATTTTCAGCAGAGTTTACCATAGGCACTCGGAGTGGCCTGCGGTTGCGCAGCCCCATTTTCAGCAGAGTTTAGCATAGGCATTCGGAGTGGCCTGCGGCTACGGAGCGCAATTTTCAGCAGAGTGTAGCATAGGCACTTGCAGTAGCCTGCGGCTTTGCAGCCCCATTTTCAGCAGAATTTAGCATAGGCACTGCCTGCGGCTACGTAGCCTCATTTTCAGCAGAGTTTACCATAGGCACTCGGAGTGGCTTGCGGATGCGCATACCCATTTTCAGCAGAGTTTAGCATAGGCATTCGGAGTGGCCTGCGGCTAAGCAGCCCAATTTTCAGCAGAGTGTAGCATAGGCACTTGCAGTGTCCTGCGGCTGCGCAGCCCCATTTTCAGCAGAGTTGAGCATAGGCATTCGAAGTGGCCTGCGGCTAAGCAGCCCCATTTTCAGCAGAGTTTAGCATAGGCAAAAGCAAAAAAAGCAACGCCGTGAGGATATAATGTACTCATCCACAGGTTAAATACACAAGATTGGAGGAATTCGCTGCTAAAAATAACGTCAAGTAAAATAAAATACCTTTCCTCTTTAGAACATAAGTAGCATCGGACCGCGGAATGGAAAGATACTTTAAAAATGTAAACCGAATGTGACGTGAACTGGTAAATATATTAATTAAATAATCGCCTTTCAAAACCACATGGACAGCACAAAACTTTGGAAAGCGACTTTAAGTTGGTACACTCTTTGAAAATGAGTGAAGTTCCCTGAAGGTAATTAAAAACAATCGTTACGTTGAAAAAATAAATTTATGAATTATATGAAACGGACATTTATGAAAAATACCTCGCAGTATTTTAAAATAAAAAAGAGAACCCTTACATCGCGCAGGAAAGGGAATCAGCTTTAAATCGAGATTTGCGCGTGGCAAACCTGTGTGGTGGCCAGAGCGCCGGCTTCGCAAGCTACCTCTACTTGGCTCGTTTCCAGCCAGATCTGAACGGGTGTTTTTCAGGACATGTTGAGGAAATTTTCTTAGCGTCGTTCCGTCATATAGAAGTTTCGTAGGGAAAAAAATTGTTGTGCATTTGGGAAACTGCGGTTATCTTTTTTTTTTTTATGGCTACTACCGGGAAATTGGCTGACAAGATCCGGCAAGACATCAGTTATCTCATGTAATTGCCAGCTGCCTCTTCCGTGAAACTAGCGGACAACATTAGGCTAGCCATCATTTATGGCACGTGCTTACAGGGCCGCTGAAGGGCCACTTGTGACAGCTGCTGCCTGTGACCGATAACTGATGGGCTGCAAACTGTTGACCAGCTGTTGGCCTGAACTATTGGCCCATGTGCTAGCCGCCGGGACATTTTGTGGGCGGTTAGGCAGCGGCAACATAGTGCTGGGCCACTACTGGCACTGCTGGCTACCAGCGCTGGCTTGAGTGCTGACCCAGCAACACTGCTTTTGCTGGGTAGTAACGAAAGTTCAACCATCTTGAGGATGAGACAGTCATAAGTGTTATCGGATTCCTTGAAATTTTATGAGACATTTTCCCATCAAAAGGAACAAAAAAATCCATGAACACTAAAACATTTCGATGTTCGAATTTTTTGAACCACCCTAGTGTGTAGTAATATTTATGGCTTTCCAGAAATTGTAGTTGTGACGGAAAAGCGTTTTTTTTTTTACTGAATGAATCAGCAAAAGACGTTGATGTCACTGCTTATTTAATTTATTTCATGTTCCAGCGCTTAACGGCAACCATGATAAAATCTCAGACCTTTAAGTAGACGCTCGTACCTAATTTGAGGCTAATTCTTAGCGTCGCGAGACAAACATACTGCCAATACCTTGATCGGGTAGCCGTATCCGGGAGCACTCCGCAAAATTTGCCAGAAACCTGTGCTCCTGACCAATTGGCTATTGGTAAGGCTTATTATAACTTTTCCAAATAGGCGTCACGGAAGCATTCAATAACTTCATTGGCGATGTCGCCATTTCCTAAAACAATATAATACATGTGACGTGCCTGCCAAGCAGGACGCACACGACATAAAGGCAGATAGCAGCGATATGACCGTCCGCGTAGCTCAGTTGGTAGAGTGACTTATTCCAGAAGGAGGGGACCCGGGTTCGAAACCCCGGCGTGGACTAAAAATTACGGATAAATTTACTTCGTTATAACGCCGCCCGAACTTTCCGGATGACCCGGCAGTTCAAGATCTCGCAATGGTGTGATGTTCTTTCCACACCGAGAGATACGAAAAATGAGAGAATCCCTTCTTCAGCGCTTCGAAAAAGAAATGTGTGTGACATTGCATTCCACACACCAGATTGACTGGGAGTTCTCCGGTGCACGTTCTACAGCAGATGGCTGCCTGCGACCATTCATGGTCACGGCATGTCCGTGGGCCATGTCACCGGCCTTATTTCGGGAGGGGGTGTGTGTGCCGTGCCTGCCCAGCAGGACGCACACGACATAAAGGCAGATAGCAACGATAATGAACGTCCGCGTAGCTCAGTTGGTAGAATGACTTATTCCGGAATGATGGGACCCGGGTTCAAACCCCAGCGTTGACTAAAAATGACGGAGAAATTTACTTCGTTATATGCATTCTTCACGTGAAAAAATCTCTCACGTACGAACAAATTTGATGTTGTAATGATTCACATTATTCTATATGATATTTTATTTTTTCAGTTTGATTTCTGAAATTCTTGTATTGCCTAATACTGGAAATTTGATAACTATACACGCTACTATTGTGGAACCCCTTTATACATTTTACAAGGGAGCAATGAAAATGAACGTATAATTGTAAAAACGTATAAACGAAACATGGCTCGTTTCCGTCCCTATTAGGCAGCACATTATTTTGTTGCACCACGTGGGGTAGCCGTTAATGTTAGTAGAAAAGGCATTACGTGATAAGTAGCACTTTTTCATATTTTAGTGTAATACCTGTAGTAGTTTGAGTTATCCATTTTTTCGCAGATTTTTCGTTGTTTTTAATTTCATCGATTTCAGTTACGCTACATAGACTTACAACACTTAAAAATACTGTGTTGCATGTGCATAATATACAAAACGTTACAACTATTTTTTATTGATATTTTTACACGACGATAATTGACGTAGCACATTATGAAAAATACGTGCCACTTAACAAGATGTAAAACAATCATTAATTCTTTATTGCAGTTAGTCCAAACATTGCATTCTTCACGCTACTGAGAGAGAGCTCGAATTGTTGCCCCGATCAATGTTATGGTTAGAAAAGAAGTCCTGAAGATACCAAAATGATTTCAGAGTATCGCTAAATTTGTGTGCTGATACACTTAACTGGAAACCATTGTCACTCGTGCCACTGGAAAAATTCTCGTTGCACCCTTTTTGTTCTTAATAATTTCCTCTTCATTCATTAGCAATGTTATTGCCGCCTCCCAAATGGCGTAATTGTGGAAACTAAACCTATTTTATTCTTCAATTACAGCATTCCAGCAGATCGCGAAAGGGTTCTTTCTTGTGATGTAGATGAGTCTGGAAAGATAATGCAGATCAGATCGTATGTACAGGATTTTAAGAAGGGGTGTCTGACTCCAGGTCTTAAACGAACCCTTAGAAATAGGAAGCTAGGAGATTTGGGCTAGCGTGTCGGATAGGAGAGTGACAAGGAAGCGAGGTAGAAGGGGAGGAAGACGCCTTTATTTATTACCGGGGGGGGGGGGGGCCAGTACCCATGGTCCTACGACTTAACGTGCCCATCCGACGCACGACAGATAATTAGTGGTTCGAGCGTTCGCACATCGCGTGGATCGATCCCAAGGTCTTTTCTGTGGCAGTTACGAACGCTGACCACTAGGCCAAACACGCCCCCCCCCCAAAAAAAGAGAAGATAATAGATAATGCAAACAAAGGTCTCAAGGAAAATATCCGTCATGACAACGTCAAACAAGGGTAGGGATCCACTGCTGGTGCTAACTTAACTGATCAAAATCACTCTGAGGGAACTTAAAAGTAGACTTCAAAGTATTCTGCAATAAAAAATTGATGATGTTAAAAAATGTAATTTACTGCGCTCTAATATCGCAGAATGAGTACTAAAGCTGTTTTAAATAGGGTGAGCAAAACACAAAGGGGGAGAAAGTTCGTTAAGACGAAACCGGAATTCCCAGGAAATGGGGAGGCTGGGAAGAGAATTTGGTAAAAGAGATTCGCGTGGTTTGAACTCCAGATACACGACAACATAATAAGACAATTAAACGTACAAATGAGGACATAGCTAATTTGATTAAAGTATATTTGATAAAATTTAACCCTAACGACAGTTCGGAATATTTGGGCTTGAGACATTACTACTGTGAGTGAAAATTGCAACACCATGAACGGCTGCCGGTATTAGCTTGAAACGTACATGATATGTACAACATATTGAGACACGTAAATGGTTAGAATGTCAGTAAAAATGCTCATGTGGTTTCGGAGAAGCGCTCTCACAACTGTCCGGTCTTGTTTACAAATAATTGGCTCAAATGAGCAATCAGTGAAGAGCCAACATTGAGCCAAAAGGGGGTTTCGTGAGTCTCACACTGCCCGGTCGCCGAAGATGATCAGATTATTAACCCCTGATGGACTTTGAGCGAAGAAGGACTGTTGAGATGAGGGAAGCTGGATTTTCCTGCCGCGAAATTGCCACTCGTTCGGAACGAAACGCCAGTACAAAAATACAAACCTCGAACACAAGGCTCGAACACAAAAATCAGGGAAATAAACAACAAAAATCACGTGACTTCACGGGATGATAGGCACCTCTACCGCATGGCAGTGACCGATCATCCACAGTGTTAGCGCAGATGTGGAGCAATGCCACAGGTCAGGCTTTGTACTCCAGTACAGTTCGACGTCGTGTGCTTAACAGAGGACTGATAACTAGCAGCTCATTTCTGCGCATGCCTTCGACCCTTAACCACAGACGCCTTAAGCTTAAACCGGGCCCAAGACACAGTCATTGGCGCGCTGATTGACAGTAGATCGTGTTTTCTAACGAGTTTACGATTCAATGCACTATGACGGTCGCATACGTGGTCGAAGACATCGTCGTGAACGACACCTTGCAGATTGCATTTTTCAAGTTCATACCGGCCCAACTCGAAACGTCATGTTTGAGGAGCCATTGTGAACAATCCGCGATCTACGCTGAAACGCATTGAGGAAACCTTCAAAAGCCAGTGATACACCAGGGATGTTTTAGAGTCACAGGTGATACACTTCCTTTAGAGTTGTCATAGCGCTATATTTAATCAAGACAATGTTCAGCCACATGTTGCCCCGAAAGTCCAAGACCCATGCACGGTAGATACCGCTTCTTTCTTGGCCTGCTCGTTCTCCGGATATGTCCCTGATCGAACGTTTATGGAACATTGTAGCTAAGCAACTGGCCAGTTAAGTGCATCCGCCAATCACCTCATATTAACTCTGGTCTCGCATAGAAGCAGTCTGGATCTAAATCCAAAGGGAGGATATCAAAAACCTTTTCCATTCAATAGCATGCCTAGGAAAGACAGTTATTTTTGTTCGAGGTAATTTTGCACGATGCTGAGTTTTGAAGCGAAATAATCTTCTATCGCTCTACAAATTTAATCAGTTGGATCTAAATCCAAAAAGATCGCGCCCTTTGGATTTAACTGCCATAATTAATATATAGCCAATGCCGTTAATGCCCACCAGATGGAGACGTCTCAGTCTCTAAGCCCATCTTACGGATTTATGATGTCAGAAGCTGACAGAAAAACACCATATTGACGTGGATTTTTTCACCGCAGTGTAAGGCTAATGCGCTTGACTAGATATCGAGAGATCTGGGATTCGATTCCTCAGGAGTGACCGAATAACGACAATTTTTCGGTTGCTGTGTTTTGCTAAAACGTGGAAAGAGCAATGTCTTTGTGTATTCACTGACGCCACGTATTTGGAGGACTTTTAATCAGTTGTCTCCTGTAACATGAGCAATCTGTGATATAAATTTCATTCAAAGAGCGCAATGTGTTGCAATTTTCACAAACGGAAGTCTATAAATGAGTAAAACGTATGTATGAGGAACGTAAAACAGAGGTTCTACAGCGTTTATAAACGGTGTAACCGCAGAGATAAATGCATTACCGCTGAGAACCGTAGAATTCCAAAATTATGGTTAAAGACAACTGAAATGCATATTAAAGGACTTTCCACCGTAGCGGTTGTTTAGATTGACCTTATTAGTATCTAAATAAGGAGGTTAATCTTACATTAGCTACTGCTCTTCTCTAACGGACAACCACACGAAATTTAGGAGAGCGGTCTTACAAATGTCCGCAGCACATTTAATTGCCTTAACACGGAGGTAGTCGATCATCGTAACTTATCAGAGAAATCTTAGCCTTTAAGTAATTGCAGTATTAGATTGATATTAATATAAGCCAATTAAACGACTTGAACCTAGTTCGATTTACCGCTATTAACATAAGGAAAGAGTAGTTGCAGTGACTGGTATATCAGAAAATTTACATATAATTTCTTGGTCTTGCAATTTCTAGCGCAGCCGAAATTGAGGTATAATGTAACCACTCTTTTCATTCTATTCTCACGCTCCGTAGCATTCGAACTAGAATAGTATTAAAGGCAATAGATTTGCAGCGCAAAGAAAATCTTAAAAACACTGAGACAGAGAGAGAGGAAAACGACAAAATAAAAAAAAATAATAAAAGGAAAGAAATGACGACATTAGTTAAAAGCTTGCAGTCGAAAGACAGCAGTTTGTAGCGTGAACGGGATTGAGGAATGTGACGACGGTTTTTGTTGTAATGAGAATTACCGCTATTGGGAGGATGAAACCACTGGTGAACACGTCACACACTTCAGCACAAAGGAGACAGAAAAAAAATCTATTGGCAGATTTATGTTTCGAATTGTACAATAACAGCGAGACAAACTCGCAAACGGAATTGCGTCTTTAAAGCGATCGGCTGTGAACAAAAAGAGCAAGAATTATATGAATCGCACACTTCAAGAAATCCTTGGAAACACAAAAGCCTACCTCTTTTTACATGTGCAATCTTCTGGAACTAAAGTAATGCCAGAGTGCTTATACTTCTTAAGGGAAATTATTGAAAATCGTTTCATTATATCTGTGGGAATCGAAATAAATTTCAAATAGGACATAATATCAGTGTGTATAAGATCTGGATATCGCATCGACATGATTCTACAAAGAAACGCTTCGTATAATATAAGGGGATATTATAGTAATTCCTTCAAGTATTCTGTTCCCGAAGGGAAAATGTTCCTCTGTTGAAGCAATTTATTTTTAGGAAAACCACGAGTTTTTCCTATACATCACTTGATACATCGAGTAAATGACGTGCTAGATTTTTTTGTTTGTTTGTTTTGCAACAAAAATGATATGCGCTTAGTCGATCATGATTAAATTTCCCACTTTCACTATATCTTTGTCTTCTACTTTAATTAAATACAGTAGAATCCGCTTATAACATGGATTTCAAAACTGACGGAAACTCTCGGTAAATCAGGACGCTCGATAAATCCATTTTTGGGTGAAAATCTTGTCATGTTAAGATGTGCATACGTGATGATATGCATGCATGCATGCTTATACAGGGTGATCGGAAAGTTCCAGAACCCTAATTTGAACATTTTTCATTCGCATTATACAGATACATAAAGTTTACTTACAGCTGTGATACATCTTCCATGGACTTTTATGCAACTGATGTTGACCTAAAGGAGATGCTGGAAATGATCTTCGTGTTGCTGGAGGCAAACATCCATGCGGCGGTACATATGTTTCGTAACGCGTTTCAGCATAAATCGCGTGATTTCTGCTAAAGCCTGAATAATGTTTGTTTTCAAGGACTGAAGCTCATGCGGGTTGTTTGCATAAACACGGTCCTTTAAATAACCCCACAAGAAAAAAATATTCCTAAAACAAAACATTGTTTAATAAGCTCTTGCTGTATCGAGTAAATTTACGTAACCAACGGCAATACAGCAGGCGCTTATGCGTACCAGTTGCCTTCAGTTTTCGGACAATTTCACTTTGTATGCATGAAGCGGCAATCATTTAGCCGCTTTTTGCACTGAGCCGTAATCAAGTTTCACTTGCTGAGATAAGCGACGAAGCGATTTTGTAGGTGGCTGTTGCACTTTTTTCAACGTCGTTTATCACTTCCGGCGTTAACACACTTGGCCAGCCATTTCTAGGCAAATCAACACTTCCAGTTTTCCGAAACCGTAGGAGTAAACTGTGTATCGTTGATTTACTTACCACAGTATGCTGCGCACTTTTTTACTGAACCCTTCTATACACTCTTTGTAAGGCTGCGTTTGCAAATAAGCTTCAAGTAAACAAATTATCTGCACCCTCCTCAAATCCACGCCTCTGTGCAAATGGCGCCGCTAAAGTGGGCAAACTGCGTAGCACACATGGAACCGGTTATTCATTTCTGGCATTCTGCCAATTTCCTTCGGGCATTCCACAAACGCAGTATTTGCTCTCGACGAGTTGCTGACTCATGTTGCCGCATCAATTGGTTGAACTTTTGCTTACAGCATACGGAATAAGTTTCTAAATTCAGGGTTTGGGAACTTTACGATCACTCTGTATTATACACTGAGTGGCCACTTTATCATGACCACCTGACAGTTTTAAGCAAATGAGCTATGACTGCACGCTGTTGCCGCCAGAGGGCTTGTCATTAAAAATTTCTACTGTATTTCACTATCACGGCCTTTCCACTTTTATGAAACAGCTACGAGGGGATGCTGATAAGTTATGGGCCTCACTAAAGAGGAAATGGGCTAGAGCCATGAAACTTACGGATTATTCCATATATTCACGCTGCAGTTCAACACATTTGGGACAGAGTTTCTGGAATTTCTTTAACCATTCCAAAATAAATTTTGAAGTCTGGTCACTCAAATACGGCTCTGCTGCTGATATCACCTCCAAATGATTCGAAAAATGCTTCCCTTTCAAAACTTTCTTAAGTTTTGGGAACAGGAAATAGTATGATGGAGCAAGGTTTGGTGAGTAGGGTGGATGGTCTGTGCACTTAAACCGGAGATCCTCGAAAACATCCATTGTCTTACCAGCCTTGTGAGACGGCACATTGTCTGCAAAAAGAGAACACATTTCCGCAGTTTTCCTCGCGTTTTCTCCTTCAACGCCTCCTTTAATCGGCACAGAAAGTTGAAATAGTATTCACCATTTTTTGTTTGGCCCTTCGGGAGATATTCAGTCAGTAAAACGCACGCCTTCCAAATCCTAAACAACCGTTGCCATGCCCTTTCCTGTGGACCTTTGAGTCTTCAATAAATCATATTCATAATTGTAGAACGACTTGAAAAACGCTAGCCCAGAACCCGATGGAAGCTTTTTTGTTTGTTTATTTGTTTGTTTATTAAACTTGTGCAACGCTGGGACTCTTTGCTGGTGGACAATATATCTTGGGAGCATAAAAAAAGGTGCATTGCAGCTCTTATTCCAACAGATTAAAGCAACTCTTTTAAAAGCATTACTGCGTCAAGAAAGGTCATCCTGCAAAATGTTGAAAACAACAGCAAATTGATATCTCTTTCTGGTCTTAACCAACCGCAGCTGATTGACAGTACAGTACTATTGACGCAACTGCTTTGTTCGTTTAATCCGAGAAAAGGTGCACAGTAGCATTTGATTCTCAGTAATCAGAGGTCGTAAACACCTGTCTGTTTCTCTGTCTCTCCTTCACGTACTGGCTGTATGAGTCGTATATTGGAAGATGCACTCGAGTAACTAATGAAACAGGCATCCGGAATTCACTGCGGAGAAAAATATTGAAATTTTATAGTTTCACATCAACATGGATAATTCGTTCTCGGCTTCATTTCGAGTGCAAATCAATTTCAAACATAAAATTCTCCTTTCATCTAATTGGAAATTCTGGACATTTGGAATTGGCTTTAGGTGTTTATATCCTCAAATACGTCAAATAAGCCATTCCGAATATTTCCCAAAACACCATTCATTAATTATCACCATAGTTGAGTACCACTCTTATCCATTTCAGGGAAATTCAAACAGCTTATTGAGGAAATAATGCTTTTGTACCTGAACAACTACAAAATTCTGCTATGAATGAATCAATGAGAACTGTGGTCCTCTGGTCTGTGATCGAGGTTTATATCTCTCATCAAAAGCCTTTCTAGTGTATTATCAAATCTTTACCAGTTTGAGAACAGGGTCAATACTTGCTATTTTGAAGAATTTAAAATACATTTTGATGCAGCTTTTGCTGTGGAACCTTTGTCACCTATGAAGGAATGTTATCCAAAGAACTTTTGTATCCAACAGGGGCGTATATAGATATGGGGAGGGGGCGATCGAAAATGTAAGTTTTTGAAATACATCAGGAAAAAATAAAAGTTAATGAAAATAGAAGAAAAAATTAAAGCACTGTTTTCAATTGTAAGTAGGTGCATCTTTATTAAATAAATTATTTTTTTCTAATGTAATTCGCATTTTGACTAAAAAAGTAAAATACTTTCGTAGGTGGTAAAGGCCCCCTTGCCCCCTCTAAACACTCTCCCTGGAATCAAAACACGTCTTTCTCAGACGTAGCCGAAATTTTATATTCGCTGGTAAATCACTATGATGAGGTTTTAAATTGCCATTAACAAGCTGTTTATTAGAAAAAGGCTCAATTCCACGAATATTTCAAGCAAAGAAAATTTTGAATTTCAATGAATTTTTGCTCTGCAGTTTCCATTCACCCAGTGTGATTTTACTTTTCTACGCTTTGGCTCAAATTACGAAATATTCTGCTGTAACCCTGATGAGATTTACGCCGTTTCAAATAAAAAGATTTTGATTTCAGATTATTCAAGTTTTCCTAATATTTCAAAAAGTAAAATGCTAATTAGCTGCAAATAGTCAACGTTTACTGTCATTCTTTGTAAGTCAGCATAACTACGAATCATTGCTAACGGCAACAATAAAATCAGTGATTTTATACTCACTAATCTTAAAAACGATTCCGAAGTCGCTTTTGGTATGAGGATGAAGATACCAAAGAAACACATTTATGATTCTTCTTAGGGTATTTCCTTTTCAGGAACTGTGAAAAAACACGGGTATTAGGATATGCAAATATCAAAAGAATGTTCCCCAAAAAATTATGATTTTGATATTGCTGATCCACTCTCACGCTTTCATGAACCTTGTAGCACATAGTAGACTTTATCACAATTTAAAGATTTATCACAATTTAAAGATGTCAACGTTTCTCCTCATCTTTCATTTTCACGCCAAATTATATATATCATTTTAATCCTGGTAGAGCTGCGCTACGTTCAAGTCCAAAGCGTGTCGCATCTGGGTCAGAGACAAATTAATCTTCATAATTAGTTAAAATATATTGCGCTTTAAAAGTTTGTATGAATTACAGATTTGTGCCGCCCCGGTGGCACAGTTGTCTAAGCGATGGCTTCTGATCATTCGTCCGAATGGAGTCCGGGTTCGAATCCCGGTGAGAGATGGATGTTGCGTTTATCTTACAGCACTGGCTCTCTGCCTTCCCTGGAACCAGTGACCCTAAATTAGGTACGGGTGTTTACTTATATCCCATTGAGTTGCTTACTGTGGTCGTTAAACCTCCAACAAAAAACAAAAAACTTAGTGCTGCAAATTAGAATCCCTGTATGCGTGTTACATAACAAGTTGCACAATACTAATCCAGAATATTTTTGGCGCTTCTGTGAGTTATTGCCAAACTGGGATGCCATTTTTACAAACATAACTTCCAGAATACTTCTCTCGCTGGCCTATATGGCATACCGCAGGCTTTTGACAAATTGTTCGCGTCAGGATTCAGTGTTGAAGATTCGAATTTCAAACCTCCATATGGTAGTAAATATTGGAACGCAATTAACATCTAGTTGGTGTACTTATTGATGCTATCGTAGCCTCCACTCTGCTCGAAAGGCTTTCCAATAAATTTTGGTATGTTATTGTGGAAATTACCTTTCACTCTGCCTCAAGAACAATAGTCAGCTCAATCACCAATGGCAGGGGGTTCGGCATGGCTTGCAATCGGCATTCCAATTCATCGGAAAGATGTTCATTGGGATTAAAATCGAGGCTTTCTGCAAGCCAGTCAAGTTCATCAAACCGCTCCTGCATGGATCTCGATCTGTAAAATGAGGCATTATGCTACTGGTAAAGGACAGGAATTTCACTGAACTGTTGCCATGATGTTGAAAGCACAGAATTCTCAAGAACGGGATTACGTGTAGCTGGGATAAAATTTCCGGGCATTGGAAACAAGGGCTAGTGAGGACTCTGAAAAATAGTTCTACAGCACGATGCCTACTCTACTCAACTTTATAACTAGCGCAACACAGTCGAGCAGATAGCATTCACCTAGCATAGTGCACACCTACACTGCTGGCCACCCAAAATGCATCACCAAGAAGGACACGAGATAGCAAAGCCAGATTTACTGGACACATAACAACAGATACAAAGATGAAACGATTGAGCTTACAGGCCCGTGCGACTTGCGGAACACGCAGACATCAATAGTTCGAGTGGCCCCCATGACTGGCAATAACCGATGATACACGCCGCGGCATAGAACGAAAGATGTTTTGGATGTGGGCTTGGGGTATGTCGGCCCAGGCTGTTTCCACACTTTGCCACAGTTCATCAGGCGTAGCCGCGGGTGGTGTTTTGCCGGGCCACTCGGTTGCCGATCAGCGACCAGACGTGTTCGATGGGCAACATATCGAGAGAACAGGCGGGCCACAACAGCAGTAACACCTGGTGGGCCGTGAACACTTGCTGCATGATGCGCGCCACGTACGGGCGCGCAATGTTCCTGTTCAAACGTGGCCGGTGGCAGGTCCTGCAGGCAAGGCAGGACTACAGGTTACAGAACGTCGGAGATGTAGCGGTGGCTGTTGAGTTTACCGGCGATGCGTACCAGAGGGAGGCAGGAGTCATATCCAATTGCCCTCCAAACCATAACGCCAGGCGACGGACCGGTATGGCGATGCATAATGCAGGCGTCATACAGTCTCTCGCCGCGGTGCCACCACACGCGGATCCAACCATCGTGGTCTTGCAGGTAGAAGCGGATTTCGTCGGAGAAGACAATGTCGTGCCATTCCGTAGTCCATGTGAGGCGTTCAACGGCCCACTGCCGCCGCACTCGCCGGTGGTGTAACGTCAATGGCAATCGGAGCAATGGGCGCCGTGCGACAAGTCCCCGCTCCTTCGGACGACGTCGAACGGTGCGTGCTGACACAGGTTTTTGCGCAAAACACCCTAATTCCTGCGCTAACGTTCGTGATGTGACGGTGCGAGCCGCCAATATCCGCCGCACAACATGCCGGTCCTCTAGTTCGGTGGTGTGTCGCGGCTACGGCACTCTCTCACGTCGGTCCGTCCGTCCGTCTTACACCCACCGAATTGGGCGACTTATTCATTTTGTGTCCGTGGGCACGGCCAAACATGATGGTTCCTTTTTATCCACTCCGTAACGTCTCTCTTACGACCCCATTTTGAAGTCTAAATTCCACACACACGTTGCTCTTCACCGCTGCACGAGACAGAAATGATTCCTGTAGACCACGTCAGAGTTATTTAGCTCCCAACAATGCTATCACGGCGCCCTCTGTGCAACTGGTAACTTTCTACTGTCATATCTGTTAGTGGTGACTAATTTTTTGTCCGGTGTTCTTAATTACTTCCGTTATAGCTATGTGATGAATTGCAACAACCTATTTAGCGTGATGAAAACTTGCTCAATAACAAACCAGTTGTAGTATTTGGGGATTATGGAACAGCTCAGAGTCCATTGTGAATTGTCGATACGTTTACCTATCGTTTAAAGCAAATATACTATGAAAAATAATATACCGTATTAATTACACATGTTATCCAAATATGTGTTTGATTGACAACAACTGTTGCGAATTCGGGAATTTTAGTAAAATTGGTCTATGTTTTCTCTGAAAAGCGTGATGCTAAGAATATTAGCAAGATTCTACCCTGGAGATATGGCATTTATCTAGAAGCTCACTTGATCACGGTGATATAGAAATGCACTTGATCACAGGGATCTAGAAATGCACTTGATCACAGTGGTCTGAAAGCTCACTTGATCACGGTGATCTAGAAATGCACTTGATCACAGTGCTCTAGAAGCTTACTTGATCACGGTGATCTAGAAGCTCACTTGATCAAAAATGCACTTGATCACAGTGATCTAGAAGCTCACTTGATCACGGTGATCCAGGAGCTGACTTGATCACGGTGATGTGGAAGCACACTTGATCACGGGGATCTAGAAGCTCACTTGATCACGGTTTTCTAGAAATGCACGTGATCACAGTGATCTAGAAGCTCACTTGATCACGGGGATCTAGAAGATCCCTTGATCACGGTCATCTAGAAGCTCACTTGATCAGAAATGCACTTGGTCACAGTGTTCTAGAAGCTCCCTTGATCACGGTGATCCAGAAGCTCACTTGGATCACGGTGATCTGGAAGCACACTTGATCACGGTGATCTAGAAGCTCACTTGATCACGGTGATCTAAAAATGCACTTGATCACAGTGATCTATAAACTCACTTGATCACGGTGATCTAGAAAGCTCACTTGATCACAGTGATCTAGAAGCTCACTTGATCACTGTGATCTAGAAGCTCACTTGATCACTGTGATCTAGAAGCTCACTTGATCAGGATATAGCAGTAATAAACTCTCCTTTGCTGATGTGTTAACGACCTTTTTAAATTATGGTAGAATAACCGGTACGGAACTAACACGCGTACAATTACTCATGGTGCAGATAAAAAGAATGTGCAATGGGACATCAAAATTGATTTCTTCTGTCTATCAGTGTTTTGAGTAATGCATCGCCGTGTATTGTAGTAATGAATTTTGAAGGGGCTCAAGTTATCCTAAACTGAACGCTTTCAAAAATGTATTTCTTCAAAGGCAATATATCGCGTAGTGATAAATATAAGTATCCCTATTTTCTAATGACTAGAAAAGCGAGAAATAGAAATGTCGCGACGAAACTTGGCTGGTAGCTTGGTGACGGCATAAGAAACGATTTAGTGGGAACAAAATATCAACATTGCGTCTTTATGCGAGAAATGGTGCTTCAGACGCTCTAAGTGAACAAACACGTGCGTGAATTTATACCAGTTATTCACAGCACAATCGCTTCAAGACCAACCCTTACAGTATACTGGCCATCAAAATAGATTACCTGTGATGCAGAGCGAAAGCATCACAGCTAAAATACAAGACAATAAAAATCGTTCACATGAAACATTTCGTTTGTTAATGTTCAATACAAACGATCGGCAATGAAAGCATAATTTCTCGATGGTTCCGTGCGTTTCTGGCCAGCTTTTTTTTTTTTTTTTTTAATTGGAGGTTTAACGACCACCGTGAACAACTCAATGGGCTATAAGCAGTCGCCCGTCCCTAATTTAAGGTCACTGGTTCCAGGGTAGGGAGAGAGCCAGTGCCATAAGACAAACACAACATCCATGCCTGACCGCGGACCCCTTACGGACGAATGATCAGAGGCCAGAGCCTTAGACCACTGCGCCACCGGGGCGGCTGGCCAGCTTTTACAACGGAGCTTAATCCAAGTGATTACGGGTTTGGGGAATACCTGATAGATAGAGTTTATCCGCGGACAGCATGCACTCTCTCTCTGTCTTAGATATCAAAACAAGCATGAGACGTGAAGTGGCCAACATCAACTTCGACATACTACCAGCAGCCATGTTGCATGCCATTCTTCGTTTCAGCGTGTATTCTCTTGTGATAGCCAACATATTGAGCATATTTTGTCCTGAAATCTTTGGCCTGCCAATAAAGAGTATATTCACGCACATGTTTGTTCTTTTCCTGAATCTTCAACATCCTTTTCCCCCTAGCGGCTCATTTTTGAAATATATTTTTCTTGCTAAATCGTTTCCTCATATACTCAACAAGCTAGCTACAAAGTATCGTCGTGGTATCATCATTTCTTGCTCTTTTAGACTCCTGAGAATGAGGATACATACCGAGTCTTTATCAAAATAATGGAAACCTGTTGAGAATTTTGTGTTATTAAGCTGTAGGCCCACCTCGAGCTTTCAGAACACAAGCAAATTGACGTGGAATAGGCTTATACAAGTCATGCAAACACAATAGAATAAATTTGGGGCCATTTTTTCTGTAAAATATGCCCGAACTGTGTCAGTGATGTTGGAGTTGGAAAGTGTGATCCCACCTTCTGCTCCAGATATTCCCACAAATGATTTAATAATAGCGAGGTCTGGAAATTGAATAGACCAGGATAGCTGCTGTCTTATCCTCTGCATACCTTACCGTGACACGTTTTGCACAAGACAGGAGTGCATTATATGAGTGAAAACAGGAACAGTCATTATTGAACAATGCCTACAACACTGATAGCAGTTGGTCCCTAAGAACAGATTCATACCCTACAGATGTGATACGACCCTGCAGAATAACCAATTACCCTAAGTAATGGGTGATATGTACACCCCACAGCATCACGGATCCACTTCCATGTTTCTTAGTCGGAATCAAACAATCGGGGTGGTACGCATCTGCAAGTTTTTTCTAGACGTACACTTTACCAGTGGTGAAAAACATCATGAAGCAGCACGATTCTTGAGACCGGAGGACACTTTGCCAGCATGTATCATCCCATTTTGTGTGGTTTTCACCACCTTACACGTTTTGTTGCATTGATATTGGTAATCAGGGATTTGTGGATTGCAGCGTGGCCATAAACACTGGCAGGATGGAGTTCCCTATGATGTGCTTTGAAGGAAACGGGATCATCCGACTGGTATTTAACTCTGCTGCTATATGCGGTGAGGTGGTCTTTTGCTTCCGTTGTACAATCAGTGCAAACGGTCGCGTATCCTGATATGACATCTTTGTATGGCGTACAGGATTTGCATAACTGGGTACAACACCGTCATTTTCTATAGGTAACCATAATCTTCGATACACTTCCTCGTGTCACTCCTACTATTTCTGTAGTTCTTTTAAACTGAAACTTCTGCAAGTGGCGCACCAATGATCATGCCTTTTCAGTGGTCACTGAGATCTGACATTTTGGAGAATTACTCCACAACAACTATTTCACCTGCCACTGTGACACTGATACATGATAGCGACATCGTACTGCATCTTCTTTATATGCCTAACATCGCGGGTGACATCGTCCCTGTGGTTTGCATACGGCGCGTTGCGTGTACTGCAGTCGCAGTCGGTGTTTCCATTATTTTGTTAAACCCCTGTGTTTTTAAAACCACTCGCTATATATGATTAAAGCAGAACACGATGATTATCTCTCTCTCTCTCTCTCTCTCTCTCTCTCTCTCTCTCTCTCTCTCTGTGTCTCTCTTTCTTTGTATCTCTCTCTGGCTCTCTTTGTCTGTGTGTGTTTCTCTCTTTGTCTCTTTGTCTGTGTGTGTGTGTCTCCCACTCTCTGTCTGTGTCTGTGTGTGTGTCTCTCTCTCTCTGTCTGTGTCTCTGTCTCTCTCTGTCTCTTTCTTTCTCTCTCTCGTTCTCTCCCTTTCTCTCTCTCGTTCTCTCTCTCTCTCTCTTTCTATCTGTCTCTCTTTTTCTTTCTGTCTCTCTTTTTTTGTATCTCTATCTCTGGCTCTCTTTGTCTGTTTGTGTGTCTCTCTTTGTCTGTGTGTGTTTCTCTCTCTATCTCTTTGTCTGTGTGTGTGTCTCTCTCTCTCTGTCTGTGTCTGTGTCTCTCTCTGTCTCTCTCTCTCTCTCTCTCTCTCTCTCTCTCTCTCTCTCTCTCTCTCTCTCTCTCTCCCTCCGCAAAGAAGTAACATGTGACAAGTCGATTTTATTTCTTTTCTCAATTCCAGCATAACATGGTTATTGAATTAATGAAAACAAATTATAAAATTATACGCACTACATAGCCCAAGCGTTCCGCAACACCAACCCATTGAAAAGTGCGAACTGTTTGCGCAGAAATGACCCTACATTCTGGGAATTAAATTAAAAGTCACTCCGTTCTTAAGGTAACAAACAGATTTTTAGACTTTTTACACGCACTCGCGACAAAAGGTAACCCTAGTTTTTTTTGTCGCTGAACGTTTTTCGCAATGATGAAAACATAAACAACATTCACAGAAGTAGTTGACATTACGCTAACCTGAAAGAACCAACAACATAGCGGAAATCGTCAGGGTTCTAATAACTATTCCATGACGTGAATGCATCAGACCTAGCTGAAATACTATTTGCTCGAGCTACAGTCAATAGAAAAAGTTCAAAGGCATGCTCAAGGCACGTTTCTAATCTTCCGGAGAGGAAGTCATGGAATTTCATAAAAAACAACAACAAAGAAATACATATTTATCATAGAGATCAAAGGGAAACCTTTCGAAAACTAATGCTCCCGGCGCAATGTATGCAAATCGAAAGCCGTATTTAGTCTCATCAGGTTTTCAATGAACTAGCAAACGCTGAGACACATTTTTTTACCTTAAAATATGAAATGATTGAAACATCTGCAGCGCCTTCACTCACCAGTGCATTTTAGTATATATTTATCCCTAATACGTTCAAACACTGATAGCGATAACTATGCTGACATGAAGATAGTATTACATGGTTCTCATCATGAATGCTAAGGACATATAACTGCGGAATATTGGATTTATTTATTATTGGAAAAATGGGCAGTTATATCTTCTCTTTAAAATAATATCAGAGATCATTTCTGGCATTCGCAATCATTTTCACTATAGTATATGGTGTAAATGAAATCGCTATATGGTAGAAAGTGATTTTACTATGTGGTAGAAAGTAGATCTACAGCGCGCAAGGTAATTGTATTATTTTAATTGTAGAGAATGTAGAATGCGGAACACAAAAGAGACCTGCTATGATCAGTGAAAAAGTGTTCCGCTGTAATTCACAACAGCTTGATGTCTTCTTGAAATATTGCTGAGCATATGAAACGGCTGGATTTGGGCCACTGCTACCCAAAGACGAAGCGTAGTATTGCAAAAGTCTGGAATCGTCGTAGGTATAAGATGATTCTAGTCCAGTCTTGTTCAATGGGATGTTCGAAGTGGTAGAGATAAAATCGAAATACCGCGATCTTTCGGTTGGTGAACAAAAATATGTGCTCTACTCTGTAGTAAATCATTGTTTTCCAAGAGGAAACAAGTGTGGATCGCACCGTAGTAAGATGCCATATTGCTGATGATACCTTCTCTGCTAACGTTACAGTTCAAGCAGCATCATTACGTACAGGGATCTGTACCATTATCGAAGCCAATTCCTCTCCGTATCATACCACAGTCACTGTGGAAGGGATGCAAGTGTTGGCACAACAACTAACTGCCACGTATACCTGAGGGTTTCCATACACAAAGTCGAAGTCTATCAGAATATGGGGCAAATCTGACCTCATCGCAGAATAGAACTCTTTACGGCTTTTCATTCCACCGTAGGTGTTGCCGTGTTCACTCACATCTTCAGTAGCAGAATGCCGCAGGCTTTGGTATACGGCGCAACGCAAGTATCAACCACAGTCCTTTCTGATACAGTGAATTATCGACCGTTTGATCACTTACCCCAACTCCAGTGGTAGTCCTCTGAGACTCTTGGATGTCGCGACTGAAATGTTAGCGCTCATACAGCATTTATTGTGAAATAAATATATTTCTGGGTACTCGGACAACAAATTCTCGGTTGTTCTTTGACGTAACCTTCTTCCCGACAACGTGCCATGAGTCTAATTATCGCACTTTGGTATACATTCTGTTTCGGAGTTTAATGACCTTCATGAGCAACTCTAAGGGCCATAAGCAGTCGACACTCCCAAATAACGTGTTACAGGTTCCTGGGTCTTTAATGACTTTCCGAGACTTTTGTTTGAAGTGGTTTAGTGCATGTTAAAACAAAAGATTATACAACAGTTATTTCTTGTTATTCATGGGAATGGAGTGGGCGTGTTTCATGGCTGTCTATATTCGCGATCCTTTATGTGTTAGTGCAGGAGTTTTGCTTCGAAAGCAGTTTCTGTAAATACATGACAGTAACTGATTATTTTTCACAGTTCATTAATTATTTATATAATTTTCTTCCGACGGTAATCTTCGTCGACGTGGCAGTTCATTAGAAAATTAATTATCCTCTCTACATATGGCATTTTTTTTATTTATTTTTTTGACATCCACTAAAATAACACGATAGCGATAGCGTTGTCTTTAATTAACTGGTACCACGAGAGACTGCGCACGTGTTGCTTCAGCGCGTGCGCATTCCCACTGCTTCCGCCTCCTGTTGGAGTTTCTTCTGTTGCCAGCTACAGGCGAGTAGTGGCGCGTGTTTGTAGACCTGTAGTTCACGGCGATGTAGTTCATTGGTTGCCAACTAATGGCACTGCCACTAACAGACCGCTACAGTACCGTGAGCGGCATATTTCAACCAGCAGGGACCCATCACTGCCAACTGGTGGCCAGCAGTTTCCCAATTTTTTTTTTTTTTTTTTTTTTTTGAATTGTAGGTTTAACGACTACCGTGAGCAAACGTAATGGACTGTAAGCAGTCGCCCATCCCTAATTTACGGCCACTGACTCTAGGGAAGTGAGAGAGCTAGTGCCGTAAGACATACATAACATCCATGCCTGACCGGGATTCGAACCAGGACCCATCTTGGACAAATGTTTAGAAGCCATCGCTTAGACCACTGCGCCACCGGGGTCGGCTTCCCAACATTTGTGTTTTTGCTGGGTAGGTTCATACACCACAGGCTCTTTCATTTGTGTTTTTGCTGGGTAGGTTCATACACCACAGGCTCTTTCATTTGTGTTTTTGCTGGGTAGGTTCATACACCACAGGCTCTTTCATTTGTGTTTTTGCTGGGTAGGGTGATACACCACAGGCTCTTTCATTTGTGTTTTTGCTGGATAGGGTCATACACCACAGGCTCTTTCATCGAATATTGACGGTTCTGAATAGTTAACAATCTATACAAAATATTCATTAAAGAACCAAAGATAAAGCGACAATTGAAAATTGTTTTTAATTGTTACAGCTCAATCATGCTCACACGAATCTACGAGCCTCGTCTTACACGAGAACATGGAAGTTTATCCTATAAAATTTGCTGCAAGCGCGTTTCTTTCCGTAGAAAAGCAGCACTTTCTCGTGCATAAGGAGCTTATGCAACACATTTTATAGGAATTCATGCGTAAATAAATCTTAAATTAAATTCGAATCAAATGTGCATTCTTAGAAGCGAACATTGTTCGTTTGCTTCAATTTAAGAAAAAATGAGCATAAAAATTTAGAAAATCACGAAAGAAAAGTAGTAAATAATTTTTATGCGGAGTGCTTGCATAATACTGAAATTCTGTTTGACGACATCTTGATGCAGTTTCTTTACATTCAAGTAAATAATTTAGCATGCGTAATTTTAATGTCAGATCTCGAGAACACATTTCCAAGATGCTTAAAAATGCATGGATAATAAATTGAATAAAAAATTAGTTATTGAAATCAAGAGATAGAATATAATTCTGCCTTACACTGATATACGTTAAGAACCAAAATAATGAAAGAAATTGTTTTATTTTTAATAATGCAAAATCAGCGAGAAACAGAAAGTAATGCAAAAATGGAGAGAGACGATGCTGGCAGACGAAGTGATACTTTAACTGAAAAATTAAACATTTTTTACTATTTACGGATATACCCGTAAACAAGAAAAAAGAAAACGAATTTCTGCTTTAATAAGCGAGTTTTTTTAATACTTTCTGACACGAAACGGATATTCAAAGCATATTTTTATCAAACCTAACAAATCAGCTAAAAAACGAATGCGCTTACACTATCTAGGGAAGAACTCACATATTTTAAAAAACGCTGTGTGAGCAGGTTATATAACTCGTTGCAAAAACAAGAAACAAAAAAAAAACACACCTGCACTTCTACAATCGATAAAACACCCACTAATAAAATTACCTACTTACTTCCACTAGCAGCTAAAAAGTGTCTTAAGAAAATTAAAATATTTTGCACAAAACATTACTCATAGCAGAAGATATCTGAGGTAAAAGGAATTTTCAGATTGAGCAATTAGAAGAAGAGTAACAGAGAATAACGTGATATAACTTTACGACCCCAAGCGAAAAAGTTGTGCGTTACTCCGAGCGGTTTGAACGTGCTGTGCGCGTTCAAGGTCACCCCTTTCTAAAACGGCTCCACCACGTGAGACTCGTCCTCTCTCTACTGGTTCGAAAGCAGGTTGATCGCACCAAGCGCGACTCCCCTGACAACTTCCTAAATCGGTTTCGACGCGTGGAATACGTTCACTATTTTCCTGAGGATTACTGGCTTGGTCGCACTGGGTGCGTTTCTAACGCAGGGGCAGCGATTTTTAGGGCAAGGTACTCCGAAATCTGTAGGCCATGTTTTGTGCTCAAAGGATGTTCCCCCAGTCGCCTTAATTTACATTCTTTCTAATGAAAGTCAATTTTGCACAGGTGTGGAATGGAGTATACATTTTTCTGTGATTCGAGAGCACAGTTTAACATTGCTCTCACATAGGAAAAACACCATTTCGTTTTCCCTGGACAAAATAACATTTCTGCCCATGAGTAACAGGTTCGAGAGGGAAAGTAGATTCACTTTTAGAATTTTTATTTCCGTTGTTTGCGACATTTAGCACAGATTCTGCATGTGATGAATACACACGATTACGAAACTAGGTTATTGATACATCTGAAATCATTACAATCTTTAAATACAGTACGAAACTTGTATTTGGACATATCATGATATATCCATATTCCTTTTATTTTTCTCAGTTGTGTTATGCCATTTTGATGTACTGTAAGTGCTCCCTACGATTAAAAAACTCTTAAGATAATTACCAATATTTTATAGTTGGTTATAAACTTGAATTAAATGTATTCTTACTTAAACGTATTATAGAATTGTGGAAACAAAATTCTAAAATATTTCTATCATAATTACGTTTTTAGATGTTTTACTTATTTCAGAAAATAGGATTTTAAGTGTATGATTTGAGCTGGAACTACATTTTTGGTATGCATGTTTGGCGATGCGTTAAATTTTAATATACTGAAACTTCACAAAATGAATGATGAAATTTGCCTTGGACATGTTTTCTTGCAGAAATATATGATTCGCCTCGAAGGCATCGACTTTTTTATATCTCAGAGCATGCTCGAAAAAAATGCGCAGTGCCTCTTATGCACTAATTTTTTCACAATAAATAATTACATAAATATGTGTTATTATTAAATGTTATCCGGTATTAAAGTTTTGAATAAGTTTGACACTGCTCGTTTTTCATTGTCCTCATGCGAGCGAGTAAATTTTGAATATATTGCGGGCCAAAAAAAAGAAACACTTTTTTTTATTTACGCTTTCCAACCACAGGTTGAAGAAGCGTATATGCTCCAGCTTTGTTCGTCCGTCCGCACGATAACTCACGTGAAAATGGTTCGATTTCGACGAAATTTTAGTATGTGGTAGGGGACCACCTGGGGACGAACCCTATTGAAAAGTGGGTGACGCAGGGGCAAAGGTCAGGACATAAGAGCTGGATCCATTCCATTGCACTTATGCGTCATAACTTGCGTAAAAATGGTTCGATTTAGATGAAATTTTAGTATATGGTAGGGAACCACCTGGGCACGAACGCTATTGAAAATAGGCGAAATGGGGTAGAAGGTCAGGCAGGGCATATGAGCGGGATATATTCCATTGCCGTTATGCGTCATATTTCACGTGAAAATGGTTCGATTTCGACGAAATTTTAGTATGTGATAGGGGACCACCTGGGGACGAACCCTATTGAAAGTGGGTGACGTAGGGGCAAAGGTCAGGACATAGGAGCGGGTTCCATTCCATTGCTCTTATGCATCATAACTTGCGTAAAAATGGTTCGATTTACGATGAAATTTTAGTATGCGGTAGGGAGCCACTGGAGACGAACCCTATTGAAAATGGGTGAAATGGGGTCAAAGGTCAGGACACTGGAGTGGGATCCATTCCATTGCCCTTGTGCATCATAACTTACCGAAAATGCTTGGATTGCGACAAAAGTTTATCATGTTGTTCCGGAGGTATAGTGAACCGGTTGTGTTGAATATCATCGAAATGGGGTCAAAGGTCAGAACACAGGAGCGAGATTTATTTCACAGCCATTATCCACATAACTTGAGTAATAATTTCTGATATGTTAGAAAGATTATCATAATCAATGCATTGCATAATTTTACTAACTTTTTTTTGTTTGCGGGATTTAGAGACCACAGTGAGCAACTCGGTCACCCGTCTCTAATTCGGAACCGCTGACTCCAGAGAAGGGCAAGTTCATGATATATCTTTTACGCTTCCCCAGCATTCAAAAACCATGACCTTGCTCGAAAGATTGATTTGTAACCAAAGCCTCATACCAATCGGAAACTGAGGATTCTTGTGTTCCTTCCTATTTTTCTTAACAACTGTTTCATTTCTCAATCTCAGTAGAATTGAAAACTGTCCGTTTGCTGAATTAAAACGAAATTATGTAACATATTTCAGAATTATTTATATTAATATAAAAAGTTCAACATACACAATTTCAAAAGTATGTTAAGTGCATTAATTTTTATTTTTAATTTCTTACTGATATTAACTGAAAGATACATCTTATTCCACAAGTTCTAATTACAATATACTAATTGTTACCGAAAGATTATTCTGAGGGGCCATGCTTAAGCAATCAAGCATTCTCTTTGTCTGCGCATATAATTCGGCTTCAAGCAGGTTACCAAAGTCAACAATTCTATGGCGTGCAGTGAAGCCGACTTTGCTGCCCCGGTGGCGCAGTGGTCTAAGGCGCTGGCCTCTGATCATTCGTCCGTAAGGGGTCCGGGTTCGAATCCCGGTCAGGCATGGATGTTGTGTTGTCTTACGGCACTGGCTCTCTCCCTTCCCTGGAACCAGTGACCCCAAATTAGGGACGGGCGACTGCTTATAGCCCATTGAGTTGCTCACGGTGGTCGTTAAACCTCCAATCAAAAAAAAAAAAAAAAAAAAAGCCGACCTTAGAAACGTGTGACAGTTTCACGCTGAAAGACCGGTTTTCGCGTTGGCGGAATTTTTTGCTTTCACTCGTGAAGTGACAGCCGTTTTTGAAGTGGCTTTTACACTGAAGAAAAATTGAATTAGAGATACCTGTCTAGTAACGTGTAGCACCACCTTTCGCCCTAATGACGGCGGCAATTCGTCTCGGCATGGAATGGACAAGACACCGGAAGCGTTGGGAAGCCATACGGACCCACGACCCCTGAACAAGCTCCCACACTTCACGAAAATTTCATGGAGAGAGGTCAGAGCCACGAACATCTCTCCCGATGGCATTCCAGATGTGCTCGAGGGGATTGAGGTCAGGTGACCTAGCTGGCCAAGGAAGCGAGGTCACGCCGACGGAGTGTTCATCCAACCATTCGGATACAATTCAGGAGCGATGGCACGGTGCATTGTCTTATTGCAATATGAGGTCCCCAGAGGGATGTTGAAGACGCACAAACGGGTGCAAATGGTCGTCCAAGATATTCCGGTAACATTGATTTGTGAAGGACGATGTCACACGTGCGAGAGGTCCCATTTCAATCCACGTAAACAGCCCCCAGAAGAGAATGCACCCCCCCCCCACACACACACACACATCAGCTTGAAGCTGCTGGCAAGAAGAATCCATTGTTTCATGTGGTTTGCGCCGTATTCGTATCCTGCCATCCACATGTATTAACGTGAATCTCGACTCAACAGTCGAGGCCACATTTTTCCACAAGTCTAGGGTCCAATGGCGATGTTCCCGCGCTCATGCTAATCTTTGCACCCTGTGATGTGCGGTCAGCAGCGGTACCCTCGTGGGACGATGGCTTCTGTATCCCATAGCGAGGAGATGGTTCTGGACGGTGTGGCTGCTTACACGTTTTTGTGCACCAGCGTTAAATTGCCGAGTGATTTCTTGCACTGTGACCCATCTATCCGCTGTTACAAGGCGAGCTGACAGACGATGACCCAGCCCATTCACACGCTGTTGTCCTCAGCAGTTGGCCCTTGCAGGGATGGTTTTACCGGATTCGATGTACTCACGGTGCACCCGTGATACAGTGGTTCGTGAAAATCCCAGTGCCTGCCCGACTTCCGAGATGGAGTGACCCATTCGTCAGGCCCCGACAATTTTCCCACGATTAAATGCGCTTAGATCCTTCGTCTTACCCATACTGCTTCCGACTCTTACTGATTCCCGTCGCATCACTCCTTATATTGTTGGATCGCTGCATACGTCATGTCGTTTTCGTTCTATGGCCGCCCACAGAGCCACAGTTGCAAAACGCCAGCTGTTTCAAATTCAATTGCTCTTCAGTGTACATATCCCAGTAGCGTTTTCAAAGCGGCAGGATCAGATTTCATTAGTCAGTCGGAGGGTTAAAGGAGAAAGTGTGTGTATATTGCTCTTCATAATGAAGAATACTCTACGAATTTTTCAAAGAGAATTTTAGAATCGAATTAAGTATTTTAAATAGTATTATACGCTGCGCCACCCAGGGAAAGAATTTTGAGCAATGGAAATGTAGAAAATATGCGAAAATTATTCTTCATGACAAAAGCTAAGCAAAAGAAATATAAATATCCAAATACATCTTTTCGGAGCAGAGATAAAGAAACAATATTGGACATTCACGCCGCTTAGCGAAAAATTAGCGCATCATTTCAAGAAGGTAATGCTCCCAATATTGGTTGTACTAAAGGGACATTCATTAAAAAAGGAAATTCTTCAATAGGATATTTAAAAGCGGTGGTACGGTTTCAAACAGAAATACAAACTCACACCACGTAGACCTAGGACTGTGAACAACAAACAGTCCACGATAACATGCAAAATGTTCCGCAACACCAATGGTATTCGGTGAGAAAAAATGTTTTAAATCGAGCTTTTAGAAGAAGAGGTATCGAGAAAAAGAAATTAAATATTTGCGACCCTAGAGGGGAAAATTCAATATTATTTGTTGCAAGAAATGCCAATAAAACGTTTTCGTATTTAGTACTGTCTGACCAAAAACGTTTTTTTCAATCGGGCTTTGCCCGAAACTACCCTGATTTATACAAATTAAGCAACAAACCAAAAAATCGCGACAATTGGGCGAAATATAGTTCAAATTGCACCAAATTTTGATATGTTACGGGCGAAGGCATAAGACTTCGATGTACGGAAGGCAAATGAGTGGCGCTGGCAGCTCTATATGCAAATTCACAAGAGCTTAAAACCAGCTGTTTCGGAGGTAATCGCTAATTCATGTGCGGCGGTGAATGACGAGATTTCGAGATAGCGATTTTGTTAACATGGCGTTGCAACATCATTTACCAGTGGAGTTACACTACCGAGTGATAGGCCTGCTCGAAGCAGGGCAACGACAGGTGGAGGTCGCAAGATGGCTCAGCGTCGATCTTTCTTTAGTCAGCAGGATGTGGCAGCTTCCAGAAGGTACATAGAAGGTAGGCCAAGGGCGACGACCTCCGCGGACGATCGGCATTTGCTGCTTTCGGCAATACGGAACAGGACCGCTACACAGACTCCTCTCAGATGTGTGCTTGCGGCAGTCACCAGACGGACAGTATCAGCTTCGACGGTACGCAGAAGGTTACATGCAGGAGGATTGTATGCTCAACGACCGGTACTATGAGTGCCCCTCACCACCTGCCACCGGAGGGAATGTTTCAATTGGTCACGAATGCATGTGAACTGGACTCAAAGTCAGTGGAGGTCCGTTCTATTTACTGATGAGTCGCGATACTTTTTACAGAGTGATTATCGCCGAGTTTACATATGGAGAGAGGCTGGTGCTCGCTATCTTCCAGCTAATATCCAGACAATTGACACCTGTGCTGGTCGTAGTGTTCTGGTGTGGGCAGGCATATCGTAATTCGCCGTACCGACCTCTATGTGTTGCCACATGGAAACCTCAATGCACAGAGGTTTAGAGACGACATCCTGGATCCTATTGTTCGTTCGTATGAGGCCAAAATTGGCGATACATTGTTTCTGCAGGTGGATAACGCCCGCATTCACACAACTCGCCTCGTGCACCACCGCCTGGAACAGGAGACTATAGTCCGTATGGAGTGGCCAGCACGCTCTCCCGATCTGCATCGCATTGAGCATGTATTGGATGCTCTTGGGAGGCGTGTTGGCCACTCCATACGTTGCATATCGCGAAACTAGTGGGCAAGTCGTTGCATATCGCGAAACTAGTGGGCAAGTCGTTGCATATCGCGAAACTAGTGTGCAAGTCGTTGCATATTGCGAAACTAGTGGGAAAGTCGTTGCATATGGCGAAACTAGTGGGCCAGTCGTTGCATATTGCGAAACTAGTGGGAAAGTCGTTGCATATGGCGAAACTAGTGGGCAAGTCGTTGCATATCGCGAAACTAGTGGGTAAGTTGTTGCATATCGTGAAACAAGCGGGCAAGTAGTTGCATATCGCAAAACTAGTAGGCACATCGTGATTTGCCGGGGCAGATCCAATTCCGATTTCTGCCCGTAACAAGTACATTCACTCCTGCTGATTTCGTACCATTTTAGTAACCCCGATTTTTATTTTTCCAGCTGATACGGAGGTTAACGTAAATTATGAACACCAAAATGGCGAAAAAAATAGCATTGATGTTAGATATCAAATTCAATCTTTTGACGATTGAATCTAATACAATGGCCATAAGACTTCCTAGAATAGGCTTTAGTCGTAAATGCATCAGAGAAGATATGAGGGGTGAGTACTTTATCAAAGCATTTAAAGGCTTCACTGCATTGAAACGAAACCTCAGAGGTACTGAATGTATCAAACGTTCAGAAAAAGATGTTTGAAAAGGAACGTGATGTTTCTTCACTTTTTCAGGAATTTGCTTTACTTTTATCCTGAAAAAAAGATCATGTTTACATCTTCCGGGGTGTTTGTTGAAGGCGAACTGTTATGTCCCGCAAAGGTTTATTATAAAAAATACGTTCTTGTTTTTATCTAAAAAGAATTGAAACCCTTTTAACAGGGAATGAAATCTTTTCATCAGGTGTTTTGCTGAAAAAATGTCAAAAGCTATTTTCTCATTAATGGAGCAACAAAAGTTTAACACATCGATCCGATTGGCTGCTGTAAACACAGTTCATCAAACAGTTGCCACGCAACATTTCTGCTGTAAACAATGAGAAATTAAAAAGTGATACTACTTTACGTGGAAAATACTGATCATAAAAGAGAATACTGATGTTTTAAAGAACCCTAAATTTAGACTGCTTTAAAGAAGTGTGAGTCACTTTTGATAATAACATTTTGTGTACTTCATCAGGTTCCTGAGCTAAAAACTATAGGAAACAAACGTTTAGGAATAACTTTCCTTTTACGAAGTGACATCTAGTTTTAGAAAATAAAATATTTCAGCTGGCCACGACTTTCTTAAACGACAGCACTCATGTTGAAGCTGGTTGCTTTGCAATCATCGTTTCATAAAAAATATTTTTAAAATTAATACGAGCTAATAAATGGGCAAAACAATCGTTATGGGAATTTAAATGATGTTTACGTTATTTATCAGATTTCGTGAGAGTAAGACTTCAGTAATACATCAATAAGCCATTACATTATGGTCACATACCTAATAAGCTGTAGGACACCCTTTAACCATCAAATCAAGAGCAACTCGGCGAGGCATCGATTCGATCAAGTGGTGATAGGTATCCTGAAGTATCTGGTACCATAATGTCAACAGTAGGTCCTCCAGTTCACGTAAATTTCTGGGTGGTGGTGATTTAGGGCGAACCGGCTTTTCTAAGTCGAACCACAAATGTTCGATTGGGTTCATGTCAGGTGAATTTGGAGGCCAGGGAATTAACAGAAAGTCACGAGCATATTCCTCGAAGCATTCCTTGATGATTCTGGCAGTGTGGAATGGCGTATTATCGTGTTGGTAATGGCCCTCACCAGCAGGGAACAAAGTTGCCATCAATGGGTTAACTCGGTCCGCAACGATGTTCAGATACCTGACAGCTGCCAGGGATTCCTGTTTTTAGGATAATGGGACCTAAGGTGTCTCACGAAAACATCGCCCACAGCATAAAACCGTCACCGCCGGCCTGTTTCCGCCCAACAGGGCTTCCAGGTGGCATAGCCTCCGTTGGTAATCGGCGTATCCGCACTCGGCCGTCTGCGTGATGCACCAGGAATTTCGATTCGTCAGATTCTTCCAATCATCCAGGATGAAATCTCGATGCCCATTTCTTTCGATGTTGGCGATGACGTGCAGTGTGCATGGCAACACGGCTGGGTCTTCGGCTACGCAGGCCCATGCGCAGAAGGCTGCGATAAACTATGTGCTGTGACACATTGCCCTGAACACCACTGTTGTAGCTGCTTGTGATTTGTCCCACTGTGGCCCTGCTGTAGCTGTGAACAATGCGCGACAGTCTCCGCTCCCCTCTGGCAACAGTGAGCTGCGGACGACACACGGCTGGACAACGGTTCGTCGTTTGGCCATCTGTGCACCACTTTTAATACGTACTCACTACAGGGACACGTGAACAACTCACAAGCCACGCCGTTTCCGAGATCGTAGTTCCTAGGCACCGTGCCATCACAATTTGTGCTTTATCAAACTCCGATAAATCGGCAGCTTTTCCCATTCTGACTCCGAACACTCTACTAACCGAAAGCTGGTCCTCGGGTTGCATATATACTGCTCTGTGAACTTCCCCTGCGTCACCTTTCGGTCTCCAGTTGCGTTCATTTCTGTAGGCTGCTGGTAGTCAGAATGTATTTATTTATCGGCGTATGTGATCCTTTAATGTTACAGAAGTATTTCCTTCTGAATGAAATAAAATAAAAATATGATCACGCCGCTCCGATTTCCTAGTAGTCTGAAGTGCTGGTTTCTGGTCATTTGTGCGAGATGGGCCCGAGTTCGAGTCCTAGATGGAATATGGATGCCCTAAATTTGGTATAGACGAATAATTATAGCCGAAAGTGTTACTCATGGCTTTCGTTAAAACTACAAAGATAAAAGAACATATATGATTCAATAAACAAATAACTGCCTATGCATTTGTTTGCTCTTTACTCAATTCGTTATCTTTTGCATAAAGATTGTTCTCTATAGTTTTATTATTAAAGACGAGCGTTAATATGCTACCAATTCCCTTACTCGATATTTTCCAGTTACTTGTTACCAAGTGAATGCATGTTTTGTAATCTGATCTTAATTTCGATTTTCTCAAACAGAAAGTCCAGAGATTACTGAAATGTTCTTAAGGTTTTCCAGAAATCATTCCTGGACGTTCCATTTTTTTTTTTTTGTATATACAGTTATGGAAAAAATAATAGCAACTCTGGAAATTTCTGACGTTTGTGGGTTTTCAGTGTTGCTACAAAAGTAAATATGCAGATAATACTCACAATATATACAACATTTTAAAGCACATTTCGTTCAGAAGCCAATTGAGTTTACAGAATTGGAATATCTTTAACTGAACTCAAGTTATTCCCAGAAATGTGCTGCGATGAAAGCACATTTCGTTATGTGAAATGTCACCGTCGTTGCTACAGGCCGATGGAGCTCGTCTGTACGTCCGCGTACAGACGATATGAAGGACAGGCGATGTGCGCGGTGTTCCACAACAAAGAATAGTTGAATAAAATGAAATAAATGTGAATTTGAAAAAGTTTACAAAAATGATCTGTGAAGCTAAGCCGCCAAAAACAAAAAATTGTAATAATCCAAAAGAAATTTATCTATTATTTACAAAATACACAAAATGCATACAAGCCGTTATGACAGAATGCTCACAAATTGCCAAAAACAGTGGTAATAACCTATGTCTTACAAGCTTATATATATATAAGAAGATTTAACACTAATAAAAATAGAACAAGGAAGTTGTGGATTAAACATAGAACAGCTTATCATAAAAAAATACTTAAGATTAAACAGAAACAAATACAAATAAATTAAACGGTATGTTAACCAAACATGGAGCGAACTCATTGAAGAATTTTATTCCTACAGAAAACCATCAATCTCGAAAATTACCAAATCACTTAAAAATCGATATAATAAAGTAGTTAACAAACCCATTATTGATGATAAAGGCAATATTACTTATAAAACAGAAGACAATTTAAAAATATTTGTGGAATCATTGAAAACTCAATTTCATTAAATAAAAAAGAGTTACTTAATAAATTTCCAATTATAAAAAGAACAGTACAAGATTTTAAAACCATGAGAAAAGGCATGTCTACGGATTACACTACATTTGATGAAACTAAACCAAAAATTACAATATCTCAAGTTTCAAATATTATAAAGGAACTAAACAATAAAAAAACACTTGGGATTGTTTAAATTAATAATGCTATAATAAAAAAATTTCCATACCAATTCATTTAAGTGCTTACATTCATCTTTAATTTAACGATAAAACTAAACTACTTTCCAAAAACATGGAAGAAAGCAAAAATTATCCTTCTACCTAAACCTAATGCAGACCTATCAAAACCACAGAATTATAGACCCATCTCTCTTTCGTTATCTTTGGGTAAAATAATAGAAAAAATAATTTCAAAATAAATAAATAATTTCTGTGAAGTACATAAAATTGTTCCACCAGAAAAATGTAAATTCAGAGAAGAACACTCTTGCTTACATCAAGCTTCAAGAGTAGTAGAAAAAATTAGTACAGCAAACAACAAATTTCATTGTACTGCAGCACTTTTTTGATATTGAAAAAGCCTTTGATAAAGTTTGTTATTGTTCACTTTTATATAAATTAATACAGAAAAAAAATTCCAGGTGGTTAAATGTAATCTTAGAATCCTACTTAAAAAATAGGAAATTTCAAGTATAATATAATAATTTTAAATCTAAATTACACACAATTAAAGCTGGTGGTATACAAGGATCTGCGTTAGGACTGTTTTTATACAACCTATATACCGCTGATTTCCCCAAGGATGAATTAAACCCAATAAAAGACAATAAAGTTTTTACTGCATTATATGAAGATGATACTGCATTACTAAGTACATCTCTCAATGCTGCAAATGCAATAAACAAACTACAAAATTGTATTCATATAATAGAAGAGTACTTCAATAAATGTAATATTAAAATAAATCCTGAAAAATCCCAGGCTATTCCTCTCACTAAAAGATTTATTCATCGCATACCCAAAATTAAACTAAAAATTGGAGGTAAAAATATTTTATAGAATAATGAAATCAAATATCTTGGATTAATCATGGACGGACAGCTTAATTAGTTACCACACATTAATAATATGATAAAGAAAGCCTTTAAGATCAAGAATGCTCTCATGGCACTACTTAAGAAAAATAGCAAGCTACTCCTTAAAAATAAAATAAAAAACTAACTGGCATGCATACTTACTTCCAATAATCACTTATGGAACTGCTATTTGGGGTAACTGTTCCAAACCACAACTTGACAAACTCCAAAGATTCTAAAATGAAATTATGAAAGTAATAAATATGCTCACCTAAACCCAAGACAAATTTATTTAAATTAATGAACAAACATAATATAAAAAGCATTGATGAGAATATTTTAAATCTCAGAGCAAGGTGCTATGAAAAAATTAAAACATACCCAAATGAAGAAATTAAAGAAGCAGTTAACTATTCTGTAGACTGTTTTCAAAAATACAGTAGACCTAAACACATAGTGAATAAACTGCAAAACAAAATAGCAGAAAAATGTGCTAAATTGGGTATATCAACACATCCCATCTCATTTAAAATAATCCAAAAGAAGTTACCTCACAACTAACAGCAAATAAAGAACCAACTCACTATCAATCCGAAAAATGTAAATTACAGTAATGAAAACTTACCTCAAAATGTAAATAGAGCTCCTGATGAGAATAATTCAATGACAGCTGAAAATGTGGATGTCAACTTAACATGAAGCAATTTAGAAAATGAAATACACTACTGCTTCCAACAAAAACTGGAAAAAGAGATACAGAAACCTAAATTGGAACAAAAGGAGATTATAACTAGTACAATTAAAAAATAATTAGCCAAATAATCTATAAAGACAAGCGTAAAAAGAAAAATAGATGAAATCTATAATGATATGAACGAAACACTTGGAAAAGAAACTACAAAGAAAGCACCAGAAAAAGAAGCTGCAAAGAAAATACTTTACAATGAAACTATAAAAATAGCAGAAAAATACATCATGAAAAATGTATCAAAATATATAAGTATTTCTGAAATACAGAATATATTCTTAAATATGGGTATTAAACTTACTAATGTTAAAAGAATGTTTTGGAGCAACTCAAACATTCCTAGAAAGTTGGTAACGTTTTTTACAGAGTAAAAAGAAATTCCAACAATAATTTCACATAAAAATACTGAGTTCTTTATAAACAAATTCTAGAGGAACTAAACCATTGTTATAACAAATCACTAGGAATATTATAATAATCCTAATTGACCCTTAAGAGACCTAAAAGAAGCAAAAGAAATAAATGTGTAACTAAAAACTTCTCATATTGCTATTGCCTCTGCAAAAAAATAAAACCAATTCGTGCTAATTATAAATATACGTACTACCTCCCCTAATAAAATTCATAAAATTGAGACTAATTACGCATGAAACCCATGCAGGCGGCCTTAACAATTGCAATTTTTAGTGTACCCTGGAAACCAATCAGTACAATGGCAAAGTATAAAAATAATTATTTTGCTCCTCAACTAAATTAAAATTAAATTATCGTCTGCCACAAATAAATGATAATTTTACTCACGTTGCTAAAAAAAAATATATTGAACTAATAAACACCTCACAAAATGGCGTATTCACCCGAGATGTTTGTTTCATCACTGAGCATCAGGCTCCTTATGAGAGACGTTGTTCCTACACCTCTAATTTTTCATCCCCTTTTTCAGCCTAATCTTTCCTACTGAACACTTGTTCCTTATTCTTTTCAAAGGCCACTGGACCTACTGCGTCACGTCGTTCCCGATTGACAGAACCGTTGCTAGGTGATCATTCAGTCGACTAAACTAATGATAGTGGGTAAGACACGTATAACAGTGTGCTAGGTTCTGAACAATTGGGGTTGCCCCAATGTTTGAACCTTCGGTTCGTGTTCTTGTGTATCGATAGACGATGGGGTTATTCCAGACATTTTCGCAGTGCGCGTAGATAGTTCGTTTGCATTAGTGAGTGTAGTCGCTACTCCTGTGGACTGCAGTGAAAATCTGGAGTTTACAGTGCATTTCGTTTATTCTGTGCAAACTGTGTTACAGTTATGGGAAGATTAGGTGATATTTCACTACGAAAGGCTTCGCGAATGGTGACTTGAAGTGAATTCGGCAAAAGCAATGCAGAAATTATCCAGATAACTGGGGTGTACAAGAGTACAATTGGCAAAGATCCGTGGTACGGGTAGAATCAAGAATGGCAGGTTGGGTAAATGTGACCGAAAAATAAAAACAACTCCTAGAAGTAGCAACGGTTTGAAACGGTTATGTCTGCGAAACAAGTTCGTCTCGTCAACAGTTATTACCAAGAATTGCGGGTGAGCTGGGTACTTTTTTTGTCCTCGAATAGAGAGGAACAATTTACGTTCTATGGGTAATAACGAAGTATATATTTCCGTCATTTTTTTTGTCCACGCTGGGCAACGAACCTGAGTCCCTTTATTCCGGAATGCGTCGCTCTACCAACTGAGCTACGCAGACGTATGTAGTCGCTGCTATGTGCCTTTATCTCGTGCGTCCTGCGAGGCAGGCACGTCCCATATCCCCTTCCCCCGGAAAAAAAGGGCCAGGGGCATGGCCTACGGGTCAGCCGTGACCATATATCGCTGTAAGCAGTCATCCGCTGAAAAACGTACATTAGAGAAATCCCAGTCAATTTGTGTGTGGAACGTAACATCACACACGTTTATTTTTCGAAGCGCTGAAGAAGGGATTCTCTTATTTTTCCTGTCTCGCGGTGTGGAAAGAACATCACACCATTGCGAGAACTTTAACGGCCAAATTATTCTTGTAGTTCGGACGCCGATATAACGAAGTAAATATCTCCGTCACTTTTTTTGTCCACGCTGGGCAACGAACCCGAGTCCCTTTATCCTGGAATAAGTTGCTCTACCAACTGAGCTACGCAGACGTATGTAATCGCTGCTATCTGCCTTTGGGCAGGCACGTCACGTGGTCTAACGTCTCATAGGGCGGTAAAGAAGCCGTTGCTAACCAATGTACAATGCGAGAAACGTTTAGAATGGGCAAAGGAATATAAGGTGTGAAACACTGATAGGTAGCGTCCAGTGTTATTTAGTGATGAGACAAAATCGAACAGCGACAGTAACGACGCGGATCCCGAGTGTTTTGACGAATTAACGAGGCGTTTCATCCCTTTTGCGCAGTTAAGACAAGAAAGGGATGTTTTGCTGCTGCCGGAGTGGGCAGAATCCATGTGTGTGAGAGCACTGTTAATGCACCGGTATACAAAATTATCCTCCAAGAGAAGATGGGGCCTTCAGGACGTGATTTGTTCCAGGGTCAGTCATATATCTTCCAAAACGGATCGGCCCCATGCCACCGTGCAAAAATCATTAAAGCTTATGTGACGTCTTTAGGTAACGTTTTGACTCTTCTTTGGCCTGGTAATTCGCCAAACTTGAACATGATTGAGAATTTGTGGCGCATTCTGAAAAGAAAAGTGCACGAACGTTACCTCACAAATAAAATGAAACTGATTAACGCAAATTACTGACGTTTGGCGCAAATATATTCCATCAGATATGTTGCGTAAGTTGGTTGACTCCGTGTTTAACAGGTGTGCAGCTTTTGTTTAATCAAAAGGTCACCCAACGAAATATTAGGTGCGTAATTGTATTTGAATATGTTACTTTGCCATGAGTTCTATTTCGCAACATATTTCTGTTCAAAACTTGAGTTCTGTTAAAGATATTCCCATTCTGTATACTGATTTGGCTGCTGCATGAAATGTGTTTTAGAAACATATTGTGAGTATTAACTTCATATTTAGTTTTGTAGCAACACTTAAAACCAAAAAACGTCAGAAATTTCCAGAGTTGCTATTAATTTTTCCGTAACTGTATGTATGTGTGTAAGGACTGGAATAATTAAAAAAAATTAAAGATACAAGTACAGTAAAACGTAATCGACGCTCGTTTTTTCGGAACCCTGTTAACCGACGCCTCTCGTGTTAAGTGTTGCTATATTAATTTTAGCTCTCTTTCAGTCCAGGTTCCGAGTGTGGTCAAACGCAAAAGTCATATACCATTCTCATTTCCTTATACTCCCTCTTCAGCTGTGTAGACACCAACCAATCAGAAGTCAGAAAGATAAAAAACACCAGCCAACTGCAACAGGAAGACAAAAATTCTTAACGTATTGTGTCTAATTCTTTCTTGCTGTTAATTTGCATCAGATTGAAAGCTTGCTAAGTGGTCGGTAAAATGACATCCGCTAAACGAAAGCCTGTTATTTTGAAGATGGAGCAAATAATTCCGACTGTGAAGCAGGAGAAAAAATCACGAACCTGACAAAGGCATTTGACGTCGGGGTATCAGCTATCGGCGATACGAAGCAGGGTTCGGAAGACAAAAAAGCCATTGGATAACAGTTGTGCATAATCAACGAGAACGATAAAAACAGCACATGGCAAAGAACTGGACCTTACTTTATACAAGTGGTTCATCCATAATCGAAGTGCACCTATATATCCCAAAAAAAATTCTGTATTATCCAAAGTTCCGCCTTTAAGAAATTTTCCAGAATTTTCGAATAAACGATAGGTTTACCTTCACATATGTATGAAAGCAGCTTTACGAATAGTTTTGAAAGCAAAGAAACCGAAAGGGTCACTTTTCAAATTAAATGAAACAAAATTGTGATTATTGAACAAGTTATAGATTAGTACTAAATTAAATGCAATTAAAAACAGGACGAGGTAATTGAAGAATTAATTCTATTGCAATCAAAGTTAGTAAATGTATTTATTGTCATGTGACATAAATGCGGCAAGGCACTGTCAAAACTCATTTTTATTGATTTAAATAACTTTCAAAATTATCAAATATTTCCTTGAAAGCAGAATGGAAAATTATTGATACTGGTTTTACACAAATTACGTGGGTGCGAAGAAAAAAAGTGACAAAAAGAAAATTAATACATCTGTGGACTAATAAAGAACTGCATGGATTTCTTTTCTAAGCTGAGAGCGAAAAAAAGAAGAGTACTGATAAAAGTAAAATTACATGAAACTATTTCCAAATCACCTTTAATACAAAAATTTTAAGTATCTGCACTTTAGCAGGAAAAGAGGATACTCTTTCTGTAAGCAACACAAGATGAACAATGAACAAGATGAACAACACAAGATGAACAAGATGAACAAGACGAAGAACAATGCGGAAACACAAACACATGTTAGGTACTAACCAGGAAGTCACAAGAGTTTTGAAAATGAAATTTAGCTAGAAACCATGGACATTACGGAAAGTCCTCACTGTTTCAACATTTGTATATGTAGGTACAGAACACAACAAGATTGCGCCATGAGAGAACCACTTGAGCATTTAATTCTCCCTCTTACATTAAGCTACTGAAATGCGCTTGACATACGAATAATCTGGAATATGTAATGCTTACTGGAAAGAATAGCTCATTTTTGTTTGCCGAAAGGAAACTACTTTAACAAAAGAGCTTTCAAAGCTAGTGATTTAAGAGCAGACAATTCTGCCATTCATATTGTTACCCTTAAAACAATGGAAATATCTCACACAAGACAGCTGCCACACCCCACACATGAATAACGTTCACCTTCTAAAAATTAGTTCCACTTAGGTTAATTAATTTTCATATTTCTTTACGTTTGATGTCAAAATGAAATCGTTGTAGCGTCATCTGAAATTCCCAAAATTCTGAGAGTATCAGGTGTATCGAGAAAGCACTACGAGAAAACACTTTTTGCGAGAAATGAGAGTATTAAATAAACCATTAATCAGAATTCAATGCAAATTTACCTTGAAATAGCGATACTTGTGTTTTTAAAACAAAGGATATGAGGATGATTCGGTGCAATGAATTTAAGTAGTACACCCCTATTAAATTTTTTAATGACAAGATAAACGCCATAAACTCAGCTTCAACCCACGAAATTAAATTTTTTCGTTAATAGTGGAACATTTAAATATCATATAACAATTATTTTCAATTAAAAATCGCTTTTAAGGTGAAATTTAACACAGGACCTTATTTGCAGATATAGTGCTAACATTGAAAAAAAGACGGTCCAGTTTCATTGATACTCTTTAAAATATTTTGAAAAGATCCAGCGATTCTTAAATTGATTTTAATTTACGTAAGATTGAAATAATTTTCCTCTTATATCGCTCATGTGCTACTAAATTTCTTTCGCGTTTCTCTCTTAAAAAAATATTTACTACACCTATTTTGAAGAGTTTTGCTATTTAAAAGAAATTTCAATTTAATTTGTATTTATTTTAATTTGTTCAGTTATTTAGGTAAAACAGAGAACAAAACAAATAACTAAACACATAACTAAACAAAATTATGGCGATATATTATTGGGTAAGGACAAAAATCCTGACAATTTTCTACACTAAAAACAAAGCTGGTTTTTGTTGTGCTTAGTTTTTCGTTTCAACTTATTGCATAATCTTGATTATTAGTGATGACCATTTCCTATCGTTCAGATAGCTGTTTGATTCCCCTATGAAAGAAGGCAGTGTCATTGGAGTAAAAGTACTGTACATTCGAACGGCCGTTTCAACCTAATAATGATCTTTCATGGTTATATCAGCTATATGATACTGTAATGACCGGAACAAACGAAACTCTATTGCTGCTAAATCTGGTCAATAGTATGGCTGAAGCAAAATATTATATTCAAGCTCTTGAAATTTGTGCTGTTGCTATATTCACAGAAAATAAAGCATTATCTTAATAAGAAGCCAACATCTTTCCGATTCACTAAATGCCAAGATTTTGAAGCCTTATTCAAAATTATTAAAGTAACGACTTACAGTAATCGCTTGGTTAAATTTCAGCCGCCCGAGCTAATGTCACCATGTTCATTCACTTACAGCTTTCGTCCCGTACACAGCGCAAATGTCCCTACGTGCCTCGGGGTGTCACGTTAATTCGTCGCCAGCGTCAACTCGTCGATTACGTTTATTCGTCGCTGACAAATTAGTCGAATATGTCAATTCGTCGTGGACTAATTCGTCGCGTTTACAAATTTTGGTTACATACAAAACGAATGCAGGAAAACTTACGATTTCGAAAGTCTTCCGCCCTGATCAAATTTATAAGGTTTAGACACTCAGACAGGATAGGAATATTACGCTTTCTCTTTGGCACTAAAAATATTAGACGGTAGACGGTTTTGGGAACGGGTCGGGGCCAGGGGGGTCAGAGCCACCTCCCCCTACAATTTTTTCGTACAATCTACAGTTTTCAATTTAGAACCACCAAATTTGGTATATTATCTCATGGTACTCTAAAATTTACAGTTTTAAATTTAGAACCACCAAATTTTGTACACTATCTCGTGGTACTCTAACTTAGACGGTAGACGATTTTGAAACGGGTCAAGGCCAATGGTGTAAGAGTCCCCCATATACAAAATTTTCGCGAAATCTACAGTTTTAAATTCAGAACCACCAAATTTGGTATCATGAAACTCTAACTTAAACTATAGACGGTTTCTGGAAGGTGTTAGATCCCGGGGGGATGGGGTCCGAGCCCCTCCCTCATAAAAAAATTCGTAAATCTACAGTTTTAATTTAAAACCACCAGATTTGGTATTCTATCTCATGGTATTCTAACTTAGAGGGCAGACGGTTTTTGGAACGGATCGAGCCCGGGGGTCAGAGCCCCCACATACAAAATTTTCGTAAAATCTACAGTTTTCAATTCAGAACCACCAAATTTGGTATCATGAAACTCTAACTTAGAGTGTAGACGGTTTTGGGAAGGGGTTGGAGCCCGGTGGATGAGAGCTACCCATACACATTTTCCTAAAATCTAGTTTTCAATTTAGAACCATCACATTTGGTATACTATCTAATGATGCTCTAACTATTTTGGTGGTTCTAAGTTAAAAACTGAACATTTTACGAAACTTCTGTGTGGGGGTCCCTTGACTCCAGGCTCCGACCCCTTCCAAACACAGTCTACAGTCTAAGTTAGAGTTTCTTGAGATAGTGTACCGAATTTGGTGGTTCTAAATTGAAAAGTGTAGATTTTACGAAAATTTAGTATGGGGGCCCTAGACCCCCCGGGCTCCGACCCCTTCCAAAAACAATCTACATTCTAAGTTAGAGTTTCGTGAGATAGTGTACCAAATTTTGTCGCCCTAAATTGAATAATGTAGATTTTACGCAAATTTTGCATGGGGGTCTATTACCCCCCCCCCCCCGGGCTCCGACCCTTTCCAAAAGCCGCCTACAGTCTAAGTTATAGTTTCATTAGATGGTACAATAAATTTGGTTTTTCTAAATTGAAAACTGTAGATTTTACGAAAATTGTGTATGGGCGCTCTGACCCCAAGGCTCCAACCCCTTCCGAAAACCGTCTACAGTCTACGTTAGAGTTCCATGAGATAGTATACCAAATTTGGCTGTTCTAAATTTAAAACTAAAATTTTACGAAAACTTTGTATGGGGACCTTCCTGGCTCCAACCGTTTCCCAAAACAATCTACAGTGCAAGTTAGAGTACCATGAGATAGTATACCAAATCTGGGGTTTCTAAATTGAAAATGTAGACTTTACGAAATTTTTTTATGAGGTTGGCTCTGATCCCCCGGGCTCTAACCCCTTCCAAAAACCGTCTAGCGTCTAAGTTAGAGTTTCATGATACTAAATTTGGTGGTTCCGAGTTGAAAACTGTAGATTTTACGAACATTTTGTATGTGGGGGGCTTTAACCCCCAGGCCATGACCCGTTCCAAAAACCGTCTACCGTCTAAGTTAGAGTACCATGAGATAGTATACTAAATTTGGTGGCTTTAAATTGAAAACTGAAGATTTTACGAAAACTTTGTATGAGGGGGGGGGCTCTGTCCAACTGGGCCCCAACCGGTTCCAAAAACCGTCTACCGTCTAATATTTTTAGTGCCAAAGAAAAAGCGAAATATTATTATCCAGTCTGAGTGTACAAACCTTATAAATTTGATCAGGGCGAAAAGCGTTCGAAATAATACGTTTTCCTGCATTCGTTTTGTATGCAACCAAAATTTGTAAAGGCGACGAATTGGTCTGCGACGAATTCACGTATTCGACGAATTTGTCCGCGACGAATTGACGCGCGTCGAATCGTCGCAGTCGACGAATTGACGTATAACCGTGCCTCGGAAATCGTACGTCTCAAAACAAAAAACGCAAAACTAATATTTTGTTGAACGTGCAATTTATAATGCAATTGATGGTAAATAATGCAAAAAACTTTATTTTAACAAAATGTTTTCTAAAGTTAAATAACCATTATATTTTTAATTTATTTCGGGGTTTAACGACCACTATGAGTAACTCCAAGGTTATAAGCAGTCGCTTGTCCCCAATTTACTGCCATTCTTTTTATGTCACAGAAAGTGTCAGCTGAGCACAACAAGCGGACTTCCATTAGTTATCACTGACTCGAACCCGAGTTCAAGCGACTAGCCACAAAACTACGCATTAGATCTTTCGACGAACGCGACGGCAATCTAAAACGTGTGTTAATGAATAATTACAGATTTCAACATCTATAAAACTTAATTTCCTTTTATCAAAAGCAATCAATTTTTCTGTTAAAAATATATTCAAAATAATTTGTTTTTATGACTTTGTTTTGATTCATTCAAAATGTAACTTCACCGCCTGAAACTACCATTTGAAATCAAACAGAAATTTGATTATTAAATATTTCGTCGAATTCAGTTTCACGCATTTCCCTGCGGCTTACATGTAGATTGCATCGTTCGCTCGATATCATTACTGTCGTTTGTCCTAAAAACATTACATTTTGTTCAAAATCATTTCCTACTAAGTTTGCACTTTGAATCACGAAAGATATTTTCCAATTAAAGAGTATGATTTCTTTTTGCTTACGCTCACATTTCAATGAAGCAAAAGGGAAACTCACAGCTCTGTTAACTTTTGACAGAAACTCATTTGAGTAAAGGAAAACACTTTGGCCCTTAGGCTTGTGTGTTATTTGATCCAATTAAATTTTTGTAGATTAAAATATTCTATTGTCGTTTTGAGTTCAATACAAATAGATGAAATACATCCTTTAAACTTTGGGGAGGGTTAAAATGATGACATATGCAGAAAAACAAATTGATTTCCGAACAATCTATATCATGAGTCATTTTTTATTTTTTAAATTTCCTGTTTTATGCGTACCAACTTTTGGATACCAAATATAGCCAGCTACAAACTGCTGCTACACAACAGTTGTTCTATCTGAAGTTACGATACGAATTTCGGAAATCATCTGCTCGTATGAACTGAGGTGAATGTCGACATTTTTAACTTCCATTTTTTAATCTCTGCGTATTGGCCCTCGTTTTCATGAAAAACTAATTGTAGTTTAAAAGATGTTGTTATGCACTTTTAGAAGTAGCGTTTGGCTGTGTACTGGACATATCAGAAATGCAACAGAAATAATAATCCTTTTATAGCTCCTCCTTATCATCCAGCTTTAATAAACTCAGCAGTAACTTTCTAATTTGCAGTTGCGAAACGAAAGTGACTGTTCCGGCAGCCGAGTGGGACTCGGGCATGTCGTCAGAGATGGGACTGTGTCTGCAAAACGAAAAGAGTAGTCCCGAAAGCCGAGTGGGCCTTAGGCATGTCGTCCGAGATGGGACTGTGTCTGCAAAACGAAAAGAGTAGTCCCGAAAGCCGAGTGGGCCTTAGGCATGTCGTCCGAGATGGGACTGTGTCTGCAAAACGAAAAGAGTAGTCCCGAAAGCCGAGTGGGCCTTAGGCATGTCGTCCGAGATGGGGCTGTGTCTGCAAAACGAAAAGGGCAGTCCCGAAAGCCAAGTGGGCCTTAGGCATGTCGTCCGCTATGGGACTGGGTCTTGGAGGAGGAATGCGCAGTGGGCTTGCACGAGAGTACTGACACAAATCCTACTCTGAACCAGTGTGATAGCGACTCTTTACAGTCCTTGGAGTTGAACAGCAACAACATAAACAAAATCATAGAGAACGGCATTCCACACTTGCAAGAAATGTTCGCCTAAATAATGAATTAGTACCATGCGCGATCAAAGTTATTTTTCAAATGAAAACATGTCACTTAGACTTCTGCTGGATAATATTAGGATTAACCTGTGTGTAAACCACACACCGCCCAATGAATTAGGAATATTTACTTGATACAGTGTTGCATCTCTTTTAGCCCGAACTACAGAACGTATGCGGTTCGGCATAGATTTTGGAAGGATTTGGACTGCATTTAAGTCTACAGCATACCAGGCGTTCACCAGACAGTCCTTCAGCTAGATCATATTTGAGAGTAAAGCACTTTGCACCTGGAACTGTTTTTCCAGCACGATCCATACATTCTGAATGGGCTTCAAATCCAGACTTTCTGGTGGCACGGAAGGAAGGACGAAGTGGCTGTCATGTTCGTTGAAACACTTCTGAACACATCTTCTGCGATGGCAGGTAGCATTGTTGTCCATGAGATGGCCGTCCCCTGCTGGATAGAAAGCCAACATTTAACTATACAAGTGATCCCGAACAGTGTTCAGGTAATCCTTGGAGGACACTCGACCTTCTGACAATACGAGGAGAGCCAATCCGTGTCATCAGAACAAGCCCAACACAATGATACCACCTGCAGAACTTTGCGTTGCGCTTACATGGCAAGCTGGGTTCATTGCTTCAAGGGGCTCAATCCGAACTCTCTGCCAACCAAGACAATGTGTCTCGTGGCTCGACCACGTGACTGTTTTCCAGCCTTCCAGTGTGCAGTCACGTTGTTCCTGACAAAACTATAGACAAACTTTCCAGTTCCTTGTAGAAATAAATTGTTTTCTTTTAGGTATACAACTGACAATACGGATTTTTTCAATTCCCTGCATATAGTGCGCTGAGATATGGGTCAGGAACCGCCTTCATTAAATGCTTTAGTCAGTTGCTGCACACCGAAAGGCCTGCTCCTCCATACATTGCTTCTCAGACGACGACGATATCATTCCTCACAGAATGTCGTCGCGCTACAGTTACGCTCTTCGACAAGCAGTGTGTTTTACTTTTGCACTGATTAAAGGCCCAAGATATACCACATTTTAAGAATACAGTCAGCTCTGCTGTTTTGAAATTCATAGCTCTAGCGAGACGAGCGTCCACAAAAATCCATTTATCGAACTTCGAAATATTGTTTGTTTTTCCCGTTCTGATCAACATTACTGACGAGTAGTGATAAGCAGTAGTCTTTAAATGGGTGCCTAGATCACGTGGTGACATACGTGACTACGTATTTTGCATATACACTGCATACGTGACGTTTACGTACAGCTGAATAAAGGTTTCTAATTCAATAGCCGGTGTGGACAAACAGAATTTTCTGGTAGATGGTCCGTTGTCTTACGTAAACCTGGGAAAATGAAGAGGAAAGCCATTGGTGAAAGTAAAGCGGTAAACAAAGACCATCTACGATCCTAAGCCACAGTACCTTCCATTACAGATTCATCAACCGTGGAAGAACGATCATGGATGTATTTAAAATTTTGAGAAACGATAAATGATCTGGAAACGAAGTTTCCTTGATAAAGTTGCAGGGTTGTTCTGGTGGTGAAGTTGTCCAAGGGCTGGCTTCTTCCCGTTTGTCTGATTGTGCTTTGCATCCAGTCCCAGAAGAGGCTTGCCCGTTTGTCTGATTGTGCTTCGCATCCAGTCCCAGAAAAGGCTTGCCAGTTTGTCTGATTGTGCTTTGCATCCAGTCACAGAAGAGGCTTGCCCGTTTGTCTGATTGTGCTTTGCATCCACTCCTAGAAGTGGCTTGCCCGTTTGTCTGATTGTGCTTTGCATCCTCTCCCAGAAGAGGCTTGCCCGTTTGTCTGATTGTGCTGGCATCCAGTCCCAGAAGAGGCTTGGGAATTGGGTTCGTCGTGAGGCCTTTGCGCTCTCCCCCATCCAGCCCTGGAACCAGTGCCCCCAACTTAGGAGGGGCGAGTTAGCCAGGGTGGTCGTTAAACAAAAAAAAGATGTTGCAGATTTCTTCATAAGTCTGACGAAGCAGCTAGAAATACTGTAATTGAGTTGTTAAAATTTTCTGGAAATTGTTTTGATGTTTTATTAATAAAAAATACGACAAAGTATATTTTAAAAATGGGATTACGGCGTACTATAAATTTTATTTTATCTTTTCAAGTGTTTTGTTTAGCGGTGTTGGAAAATTTCTTTGCCATGAAGGAATAATTTTATGTGTTTGATGACTTTCAAGAGGATCTGTTGTAGAATATAGAGATCTGAAAACCGCACAATTTCAAATCACTGCTTCTAGTGAAGACAGTAAAACATCATCAACACCGGTTGAGTATCCATCTCTCAAATTTGAAGTAAGGCCCAGAAATGGAACATCTCAGAAGCTAGATCTCTGGACCACTGGACTACAAAGGAAGTTTTCAAGAAGGATATTAGTAGCAAAGACGGCGCCTAATCATTTAAATGAAAAAAAAACAACAACAAAAAACAAGTGATTTCAAATCATACTACACATAGGAAATCATGCTATCTTAGAAGAGCACAGTTTGTTTAAATGGTTCAACCCAAGAACCAATGTAAAAAATTAGTCGTTGTTTGTCTTTTAAGCACTAAGTTGAAAAGACCAAAGAAAATGAAGCAATTGCGAAATGTCGTAAGAAAAGTGTAAATAAAATAAAATGTGAATGATTAACTGCAGCTGACAAGTTAGATCAAAACAATTGCAATGACAGACTAAACTAGTAAGAATGGTATAATTTAAATAACTAATTTAATTAACAATGACTGATGCACTTTGAATGGAAATTTTGAAGCATTTCATTTAAATAGGTAATAAGCTTGATTCAGGTCCAAGTAGTTCAAACTTAACCATTGTTTAACGAACTCACACGAACCGTTTTCGACTGTGAAGTGAACAAATAAATGACACCGAAAAATTAATTGCTCCAATTCCTTGTGGTCAGCAGTAAATCGTACAGTGCCTAGTATCCGAGCAATTTAAACACGGCAAACTACGTGCCTTTAGCAACCGATTCCGCTTCAGCGAAAGTTTAAGTTTGGTTATGCAAAACAGTCGAGGGATGTGGAATTCTGGTCGATTTCATATACCAGTGCAATATCTGACTTCGGATTTCAGCAGACAAATATTGAACAGCAGACTTTTCTAAGTATCCTGTTTATAATTAGAAACAGGAAAGAAGTGAATTTACTCGCACGACAACCGAGAATTGAAGATTGAAAGTGTCCCAATTAATTGCAGTGCCGCGAACATTCTTCACGAAATACGAAACGAGAAGTCGTTAACGGGCATTAGTTTAAGACGATAAGAATTAATTTTCCGATGTCCAAAGTTTAAATTCACTATTTAATGAACAGATATCTGCATTTTGATATCTTCTGGCAGCATCTTTACTACAAAATGAACAATTGGAATACTAATGGCAGTTGCCCAAGTGGTCTAAATTTTAATTCGAAATATAAATTCCTTAAAAACATAAGTATAGTTTATCAAGATTATAGAAAGTTTTGAATCTTTACCTGATTTCATCTGATGAAAAGCTTTACCTATATTTGAAAAAGAAAGAAAGAGTTTGGTGAGTTATGATTTCATTTGTCAGTTGTATTATATAACGAAAAAAATCATTCTCTTAATTAAATAATTGGCAATAAAGTCACAGCATGGGAATAGTCAGGGGAAACAGTTTTGGGGGTTCAAACCCTCCTCGAAATGTCAAAAAGTAAAATTTATAACAGGTAATATTTATGAGAAATTACTTAAATGTTCTCCAAAATTCGCTACGTCCATGAGCCACGGTAAAAAAATTCTCTATATAATTCAAGTTACATTATATGCAAAATGTTATATGGACCACTAAACTTTGATTTTCTCTATTGATTTTGATACTTTTCTGAAAATCCAAGTATAAAGATTCAGTAATTAATAACAAAAATAATAACTACAATAATAAACATAGCATCTGTGAGAGGGATGTTGCTCCTTGCGATCCTTTATCAAGCTATCTATATCCAGTTGGATGACCGATAGTTTGAGTAGTAGAGTAGATTCCACATCTAATCTACGAGTATCTCTTTTCTTGCTCTTAATTTCACCTAAATTCGAAAATCCAAACTCACAGCTGTAAGTCGTATGGAACGGAATATATTTGATGCCTCAATCTGATAGCTCTGGATATTCGTTTTTTCAGATATTCGTTTTTTCAGATATTTGTTTTTTTACTCAAAATTTAAGAGGACGGATTCTCACATTCTTCATTAATTTTTCTTCTGAAATTTCCTGCGGACCACCAGTGGTACATGGACCACACTTAGAGAAACACTGCCCTAGTGAACGACTACTGCAGTCAGAGACTCCCTCAAAAGTCTCTTCCGTTGTTTGGAGGATTGCGCTTATAGTACCGTAAAGTACCGTATATGTATGTACACTGAAGAGCAATTGAATTAGAGACAGCTGGTGTTATGCAAATGAGGCGCATTGGGCGGTCCTGTAAACGGAAACGACAGGACGTATGCAGCGATCCGACAATATAAGGAGTGATGCGACGGGAATCAGTAAGAGTCGGACGCAGTATGGGTAAGACGAAGGATCTAAGCGCATTTGATCGTGGGAAAACTGTCGGGGCTTGACGAATGGGTCACTCCATCGCGGAAGTCGTGCAGGTACTGGGATTTTCACGAGCCACTGTGTCACGGGTGCACCGTGAGTACATCGAACCCGGTAAAACCATCCCTGCAAGGGCCAACTGCCATGGACAACAGCGTGTGGAGTAGCGGGGTCATCGTCGGCTAGCTCGCATTATAACAGCGGTTAGACGGGCCGCAGTGCAACAAATCACTCGACAATTTAACGCTGGTGCACAAAAACATGTAAGCAGCCACACCATCCAGAACCATCTCCTCGCTATGGGGAACAGAAGCCATCGTCTTACGAGAGTACCGCTGCTGACCGCACATCACAGGGTGCAAAGATTAGCATGGACGCGGGAACATCGCTACTGGACCCTAGACATGTGGAAAATGTTTGCCTGGACTGAAGAGTCGAGATTCACGTTGGTACATGCGGATGGCAGCATACGAGTACGGCGCGAACCACATAAAGCGATGGATCCTTCTTGCAGAAGAGTACTCTTCAAGCTAGTGAGGGTGGCATTCTCGTCTGGGAACTGTTTACGTGGACTAAAATGGGACCCCTGGTACGTGTGATATCGTCCCTCACAGGTCAACGTTACCGGGATATCCTGGACAACCATTTGCTCCCGTTTGTGCGTCTTCAACATCCCACTGGGGACCTCATCATGCAACAAGACAATGCACAGTGCCATCGCTCCTGAATTGTATCCGAATGGTTGGATAAACACTCCCCCGACGTGACCTCATTTCTTTGGCCAGCTAGGTCACCTGACCTCAATCCCATTGAGCACATCTGGGATGCCATCGAGAGAGATGTTTGAGGCTCTAACCCCTCTCTATCAAATCTTCGTGAACTGTGGGAGCTTGTTCAAAGGTCGCGGATCCGCATGACTTCCCAACGATCCCGGTGTCTTGTCGAGTCCATGCCGAGACGAATCGATGCCGTCATTGGGGCGAAAGATGGTGCTACACGTTACTAGAAAGGTATTTCTAATTCAATTGCTCTTCAGTGTATATATACATGGGACATTATAATATATTTATTGATTTTTACTTTGTTTTTATTTTCTCATATTAATTTCTTTAACACCTCTGTAATCAGTCTTGATGGCTGTTCCGAAATGTTGTCTCTTGTTTCCGCTTAACGCTGTATGATAGGATTTGACGAGGCAGCAGTTTTGGTGGGTCATGGTTGTGGCACAAATCAGATTGAAAAATACCCGAAGCACTAGTGTCTAAATACAGCTTTGCAAAGCATTTGCACAGTGTATTCAATGTTATGATGGAAATTGCAACGCTATTTCCATTATATCCTCGTTTCTCGATCTTTATAGAATTTCTGTTCTGAATATATCACTGGTTTTTCCCCATTTTTGCTGTATAGAAACCTCATGTTACCTACTCGTATAACCGCTTTTTGATGAATGATGCAATGACACGATTCCTCTTCAGAGAGTCGGTAAGGCATTGTCCAGTAGACAGCTTCTACCAGAGGCTGTCTTTTCAACTCACCGGTTTTTCACATTCCCCTCTAGTAAAAAAAGGCTGGGTGAGTGTAATCGACACTTTGTTGTCTTCCTTTCTGAGTGCAATTTACCAATTAGGTAAGGAACATGGATTGCTATGAGTGTAACTGACCCATGCTTGCTCACGGTGGTCGTTTATCTCCCTCACTCTAAGAAAAGAAACAATCGCTAAGGAATGTTCAAATAACGAGAACAACTACACTGGTTTTTTGCGTTATGACAAAAGTTATAAACCGCATGCAAAATTTTCTGAACCTTAAACACTATCCGAGGAAACAAAAATTATCAGTGAAATAATTCGCGGTAACGACATGGAATAAAACACATTTTTGATTTAACAGCATCTCCATTTACGCTACCTATAGGCAAGTTTATGTATTCGGGAAAATTATGAAGGACTGGAATTTTCGTTCGCACGATGTAAGCTGCCCAACGCAAAAAGAAATTTCGAGCAGAACTGATAGTTGCAGAGATATGATCCCTACAGACTGAAGGAAGGACAGAATAATATTATTAGTCCGCACACTTATTTAACAAGTTAGTAAAAGCATGTAATGCATTGATTATAATACGCTTTCCAACATACCAGAAGTCATTACTCAAGTTATGAGGACAATGGCTGTGGAATAAATCGCGCTCCTGTGCCCTGACCTTTGATGCCATTTCGATTATATTCAACAGAACCGGTTCGGTATATGTCCGAAATAACATGATAAAGTTTTGTCGCAATGGAAGCAGTTTTACGTAAGTTATGATGCATAAGGACTATGGAATAGATCCCACTCCTGTGTCCTAACCTTTGACCCCATTTCTCCCATTTTCATCAGGATTCAACACCACGCAGGTCGCTACAACATACTAACATTTCATCCAAATCGAAGAATGTTTACCTAAAGTATGACGCATAATGGCGATGGGAGTGATTCCGCTCCTATGTCCTGACCTTTGACCCCATTTCGCCCATTTTCAATAGAACTTGTCCCCATGTGGTCCCCTACTACATACTGAAATTTCATCAAAATCGAACCTTTTTTACGTTAGTCATGACGCATATGAGCAGTGGAATGGATCCTGCTCCTATGTCCTGACCTTTGACCTCATTTCGTTCACTTTCATTAGGGTTCCTTCCCAGGTGTTCGCCTACGACATACTAACATTTCATCGAAATCGAACGATTTTTACGCGAGTTATCAAGCGGGCGGATATACGCACACAACGCGCGACGCAATGAGGCAGATGGGAATCGCGACCCTCTGGTGGCAAGAGTGTGACGTCATAAAACTTTAATAGGATCCACATACAATGCGTGACGTAATGAGACAGATGGCGTGACCGCGCGCCAACATTCTTAGTCGCGATATTGTGACGCCATAAGATTTCTAAACATGAGTAACAATTAATGGGACAACGCCATGACACTAAAAACGTTAAAATTCGGGGTGGTTATTTAACCCACGAAACGAATTTTCCTAAAGTCGAGATCAAGCGAAATCAGTTTCTAGTACCAGAAAACGGTAGGTTAACGACTTTCATCAAAATCCTTAGAGCAGTTTTCAAAATAAAATTAACATACATACAAGAATTGCTCCTTTAATAGAATGGGATAAAGCCGATGGAATGGATCCAGATCCTATGTCCTGATCTTTGACCCCATTTCGCCCATTTTCAATAGGGTTCGTCTCCAGGTGGTCCCCTGCCACATACTAAAATTTCATCGAAATCGAACCATTTTTGCGCACGATATGACGCATAAGGGCAATGGAATGCATCCCGCTCCTATGCCGTGATCTTTGACCCCATTTCGTTCATTTTCAATAGGGTTCGTCTCCAGTCGTCCACTACCACATTCTAAAAATTCACCGAAGTCGAACCGTTTTTACGCGAGTCATCGTGCCGACAGACTGACGGACGGACAAAGCTGGAGCACATACGCTTCTTCAACCTACGGTTGGAAAGCGTAAAAAAACAGAACCAGCTGAGAATGGCGAACTCTATCTTATAGCACATTCAATGGAAAATAAAAGGACCAGCAATTATATCGATAGAATGCAACCAAACAAAACGTTGAACTCACGTAAATAAAACGATCATATGCAAACTATGAATTAATTGCAGTGATTTTCAGGGTTTAGATGAAGCTGAACGGCAGTTTTAATCTAATGAATAACTAAACAAACTTATGTTTTTTATCACTTCAGCGGAATGTCTTCCTCTGGTACCATCCCTGGCAAAAATTATAGAATCACTGCCACATGAACATGGAGGCGTATAATAAAGAATGTGTAGAAACAAAATAAAGGAAGTAGGCGAAACGAAAACATAGTTCAGTGAAAGCTGCACATCTAAGCTACAGAAAGCAGGACGCATATGAAGGAACGTACAATATCTGACTGGAATGCATAATGATGTGTGACATACTTGTGAGAATTAATTGTAGACTCACCGACAGCAAGGAAAAAATTAAGGAATGTATATGGGATATGGAATTTATCCACTTTCATACTTTGTAACACCCGCACGAGCTTTGATGACAGCCTGGATCTGTTGAGGTATAGATGCCACTGATAAAAAACAATAATCACTATCAAGCTCTTTCCAAAATTTCCGAGTAGCAATCACCAAACCAGCTTTGCAGCATGGATATTTCGACTCGACAAGTTTCTTCAATTTTCTCTATATATCCTCAATGGGATTTAGATCCGGACTGTTTGCTTGCTATGTCATTGTATTACATATTTTCATGAAAAAGTTCCTGCACACACTTTTGTGGGCAACAATCTCTTCATGAACGACACGTGACATATTATCATCTTGAGATATGGCCCCATCATCTCCAGAACCATATTCAATTGATGAAATAAGAAAGTTCTCTAAAATGTCAATGTGTACCTGCGTATTGACTGCTCCTGTGACGATTGTCCTCTCACCTGACATGCAATCCCATATCATGAGTATCGGGAGAAACTTCACTGTTTTCTTGAAGCAGCTATCTTTATAAATTTCATTTGCGTGTCGACAAGTAGACGTTCCAGCATCACCTCCATGATCACTGTACATCAATGACTCATCACTGAATATCGCTTTCATCCAATCGTGTACAGAAAATGATTGTTGTCCTTTAGCCCACTGTAAACGCCTTTTTTACGTTAGTTCAAAGCTGCTTTCTGTAAGATTATCCTATCTCCATCAAACGATTTCGTACTGTTCTGTCACAGGCATCAACACGTGTATCCGCCAACTTCGTCTTCATTTGTGTTGTTTTATATTCATGGTTTTGAAGACATGTTCCTTCCAATTTTCTTTCCTCACGCTTTGATGTTTTCTTTGGTCGACCGGTATGTTCCCCTTTCCTAATCGTCCCATTTTAAAGCGACCGCGAACGACCAACGTATTTTGCCACGTCTCTTGTCGATTGACCATCTTAAATGCGCTTAGGAATTCTGTTACCATTCATAACTCCCACCTAGTCGTCATGATGTTACTGCAGAAAGAGCGTGATACTGCTGACTCAAAGCCACATCTGCTCCTTTTTATCGCCGCACTTATTTGCATATTCTGAAAGCGTGGTATTGCGAGATTCTGTTTGCAACCTAAACGGAATCTCGCAATACCACGCTTTCAGGGCTGTATGGTGGGTGGGATAAAGTTTCCCATCCTGTATTTCGACAAAAGTCCCCGTGCCGACAATGCACAATGGCACGATGCATTGTCATGCAGCATTATCGCTCCCGCTTCCAACGAGTTGGGGCGAGGTGCTATTTTGACGCATTTACGGTCTCAACGTTATCCTCAGAAAGTCATGATAATATTGAGCGTTGACATTTTACCCTACTGGCACTCGATCGGAGACCACAAGTCCCTGGGCATCGTACGCAAAAATTATTATTTGCTTCACTTTGGATTGTTGGCTATGACACTTTGAGGGGCGTAGGGAACTTGGATGCCTCCATTCCGCTGATTGTGACTTCAATTCCGGCTCAAAATCAGGGGTCCAAGTCTCATCAATTGCGACAATACTGTTCAGGAAGGTGTCGCCTTTCCTTTCGAACCTGTGGAAGTGATACTTTGCGATGCTCACTCTGGCTGCCTTCTGCTCGTGGGTGAGTTGACCGGGAACCCAACGCGCGGCGATTTTTCTTTTTCTTAGTGAGTAGGCCAAAATCCGGTGAACAGACATGGTGGGCAAATTTGCCTGATGAGCAATCTCCTCTACTGGTAAACGCCGATTCTCTTCGAGAAACGTTGCAACAATTGTGACAGACGCTTTGTCTGTCGCCGTTTGACGTCGGCTTGCGCTGTGATCATCTTCGATGCTGCTTCGGCCCTCCCAAAAACGCGAGAAATTATGCTTCGACCAAGAGTTCCTTCTCCACAAACTTCTTGCAAGGCAGTGTGGATCCGTGTCGGAGTTTTTCTCCGTATTTTCTATTTTGACGGACGAGCAATTGTCTAACGCCGTGGCTCGATCTGAGTAGCTGCACACTTCCATTTCCAAGCCCTCCCACGTCCACACAGCAAAGGATAGCGTGTTTCTCTGACACCACTGCGTCGCTGAGAGTCTGACCTAGACATGAGGCAATCACATCCCGATTGCCTCATCCGCCTCCGTTGTTTTAGATTAACCTGTGCAAAACTTTTGTTATGGCCCTCGTACAATCGCGCCTTCTTTTCTGAATGTGATCAACTGAAGGTACCGCCACACATTCACTCTGGAGTGTAACATTTGAATGTCACTCCATAAATTGGGGAGTTTCGTGTCCGAGGTGACATGTAGCGTATTGGAGTGAAGCAGGAGAGAAGCTCTTGAGTGACTCTCTGAAATCTTGACCTTGAGAGAAACAGAACTGCAGTTCTGAGAGAGTCTGTAGACGCTCACTGTTTACTTATTTAAATATTAGAAATGTCTGAGAACCGGCATTTAAGCCAAGAAACGTGGGTCTGAGAACCCATGTTTATGAAAATTTTAAAAACAAGGATTATATGAATAAAGAATTAAAAGCTGAAGCTTATAGAAAGTTAGTTAACCATTTAGAACTACACATTCAGAGTATTAACAAAGAATTTGCATTAAAAAAACCATCCGAGGGTGCTTCTGAAAAGAACTGAAAGAAATGGAAACTCAGAATTATTCCTAAGATTGTGGGGAAGCACATTGAATGTTTCCTCGCTCATCCGAAGGGAATTCCTGAAATCGTCAAGATTGTTTCCTTTTATTTCATTCAATAGACCTATATGTCCAAATTCTTCACTTTCGGATAGCCATTGTTTTGTCTATTCCGTTCTTTTCTTTTTTCTATTCGTTTTCAGCTTTTAGTTTATCAAAATAGTCATAGATAAAATTTTTAGCTGCTTCTTTATGTGAAAAAAAATGGCATTTTCACTGTTTAAAGGATACGCACACGAGACGTGTTCCACAGGAGTGTCACTTACGAGGGACTACCTGTGGCCAAAACCAGTCCATGGCGAGACCCTAGGTGGTCAGCGTAATCTCTTCTCCCTGGCGTGACCCTCAAGAATGTGTGTGTTGGCAACTTCAAACTCCTTGAAAAGTTTGAAGAAGAAATTAGAATTTTAAGCTGTCATGTTTAAGAAACTGGCGAAACATACACGCTCGAGTCACATTATTTTGACCAATTGCTGATATCTAGATTAACCGCCGTGTGCAGCACGAACATCAGCTAGAAGTTCTGGAAGTGACTCAATAAGGTGAGGGAAGGTGTTCAAGCCATGCTAACTGCAGTGCTTCTGATACCTGCTGGAAGGTGTTGTGGAGGTCCATAGAGCGAACAACACGATCGAGGTGGTCCCATAGATGCTCAATCGGGTTTAAGTCTGGGGAATTAGGGGCCAGGGAGGTAATTTGAAGTCTTCATTATGGTCTTCCAACCATTCTCGGACATTTCTAGCTGTGTGACACGTCGCATTGCCGTGCTGGAAAATCCCATCCGCCCCAGGGAAGACAATCAGCATGTATGGGTGTACATGGTCTTTAAGGATGGATTCATAACGAATTCGGTCCATAGTGCCTTCCACATGTATGAATAGACCCAGAGAATGCCACGAAAACGTTCCCCAGACCGTAACGCTGCCCCCACCAGCTTGTGATCTTCCAGCAATGGTTGAAGGGTGTTTGCTCTCCGATGTTCCTCGCTTCATACACCAACGCTATCTGTTCGATGAAGCAGAAAACGTGATTCATCCCTGAAGAAAATCATTTACCAATCAGCGAAGATCCAATTCCTATACTGCCGTGCAAATGTAAGCCTTTACTGCCAATGCACCTTCGTTAGCATAGGTGCAGCGGCCATCCGTCTGCATCGGAGCCCCATATGCAGTATGTTTCGCTGAACTGTCGTTTTAGACACACTTCCGGTAGCCCCCTGTTTTATTCGGTCAGTGAGTTACTCCACTGTAGCGTGTGGATCGGCCTGCACCCACCTTCGCATCAGACGTTCACCTCTCACGTCAACGGCACGTCGTGGTGCTCCACAGTTTGTACGTCGCTTATTCTTAATGGTGTCATTTTTTTATTGGAGGTTTAACGACCAACGTGAGCAACTCAATGGGGTATAAGCAGTCGCCCGTCCCTAATTTAGGGTCACTGGTTCCAGGGAAGGGAGAGAGCCAGTGCCGTAAGACAAACACAACATCTATGCCTGACCGGGATTTGAACCCGGACCCCTTACGGACGAATGATCAGAAGCCAGCGCCTTAGAACACTGCGCCACCGGTGCGGCGTGTCATTTCTCCAATCACGATACACTTTAAATACAACAGCACGCGAACAGTTCACAAACTACGCTGTTTCAGAAATACTGCCACGCTTGTCCCGAAAGCCGATACTCATCAATTTTTGAAAATCTGATAAATCGCCCCTTTTATCCATGACAGCAACGAGTGGTGTGTTTTCAGATTGCCTACAGCACACCTTATATACCCTCCAAGCCAACTCACGACACGTGTCTTCTTTCATTGGCAACGCACTGTTGACGTCAAAAGTAGGATGTGGTCACAATAGTGTGCCTCGACTGTGTATTTTGAACCATTTCTGTAGATGGATAAGTGACAAAGTAGGAGCGAAAGTTCTTTACCAGAAACTGATGCAAACGCTTCAATTCCAATTTTAATCAGATTGTGAGCTCTGAGTTTTGCGCCCTTTCTTCAATTGTGCCGAAGGCTGTTCTGCGTTACTTACACCTCCGATAGGTTGTTTTTATTTTTTATTATTTTAATTGCCCATTTACACGAATTAAGAGATTCCTGTCCTCTATTTTGATTTTCTGTTGGAGATTCCGTTCTACTTCTTTCCTTATCTTCCGATAGTCTTTAAAGTTCAAATCTTTGTCTCCCTTCTTTCTCAGTATCTCGTTCTGCACAGTTTATCCCTTTCCAAACGGCCTGTCATGCGTTCTCATTAGCAAACCTGTAGACTAATCGCCCTTTGTTTGCTTGCTATCCGAATTCTGTGTCTTCCCGTTTTATTCGTCTGTAATCTTCACTTGAGTTTTCCGAACATCCTTTTTTTCATCTTTCTCCGCTATTTCACTTTTTCGAGATCGAACTTAGTTTGTTATTCCGTATTTAATCTTCTTCCTGCTTCAATTTCTAAGCACTAATTTCTTTTATTTAATCTAGGAATTTCTTTTCTTTCAAGTGAACATTATTTCACTTTAAAATTACCTTCCATGTTGTAAAACGAAGTCACAAAACAAACTTTCCGTCTTGTAAAACAAATAAGAAGAATGATCGCTTGTATAAGCATTGCCAAATCGCTTAACATGTGCGAATGTATTTTTATTTTTCTAATACGTAATATATGCAATATTGCAGTCAGCCTCACGGCAGGTTAAAATCTTAGAGGCTTATATACGTGTAACGTATGATAAAATACGTATTACTTGACTTCGCATCGTCATCACCATTATAATAACGTAAGTATTCTTTAAAATAGGAAATATTTTATTACAAAAAAACCTTGAGTACATTTAAAATGGTATAAAAACCGGTTTAAGCCATGATACATCGAAATAGCAATGTGCCCGCATGTAACTTTATTTTATTTTTGTTCAACTTTATTTTATTTTTGTTGTTATCATTTTTTTCTTGCTTTAAGGATTTTACGAACCGAGTGAGCATCTAAGAGTCGTGTAGTAGTCATCCGTCCTTAATTTAGGGTCACTAGTTCCAAGGGCGGGATATTGGGATAAACGTACCATGGCTCTTCCGGTACTTAAGCTATGACTCCGCTTGGACGAAATGTAAGATAAACGGAATAACATTGCAGCCCACCCTTTGGTGAATAATTAGGAGTTACAGTTGGGCGCGGTGTGAAGAATTACATTTTTCCCCTAAACGACGTGCCTCTAACCACTGAGGCATCGGCGAGTGCTACTTTATTCCGTTTAAAGTAATAAATAAATAAAAATAAAGAGCTGATACCTTTTGTTTAAAACAGGGTAATTTTTCCACAGTCTGCACGCTAATCGTGAAAAAAAAGCTGATAAAACAGCATCTTTTGATGTACATGCAAACCGATATTAACTTGCGTGTGTGCCTTGTGAGGGCCATAAAAAGTTGAAGTGTGCAAATTTTATGATAGATGGAACTGTCAACAGCAGAAATTCTGAGAATTACACTAATTAATAACAAAAAGGCGAGAGAGGTAGAGAATATAAGAATTTCAGTGACTTGATACCAGTTAAAATTATGACTGCACATCTACTGTACTAAAATGGTTATCAGTGTCTATCGCAAATTTAACACCCAAAAAAGCGCTTCCCGTGTACAAAATATCACCATTCCAGTTAAATTATGTCGAAATATTTCATTATCGTGTCTGTCATTTTCTTTAACAGCAATTTGGGGCGTAAAGTGCGTTTGCCTAGAGACAACCAATGGGTTTACGATAAATTTAGAATTTCAACGAACTCTCTGTGTAGAATTAATTTAGAATTTAGGCTGCAAGTGTATATTTTTGCGGGCTTCTGTCCAATTGCCAAAGATGAGCCTGGGTTCGATTCGGATGAGCAGTGGGTAATGGACCTGTCCAATGGCACAAGCCGTTTCCTTCCGAACACACAAAACTAGAGGTCTCAGAATAGAGACCGGCAACTCTCTTAATCCTAGATGCATATGGTTATCGTTAAGCAACAAAAAAAAAAAAGAAAGAAAGAAAGATGACACCCAAATTTTGACTGTAATGGGCACGTCTTTTAAATCTTTATCACCCCGAAAAAAATGTACCAATCATTCATAGCGAATTGAAATATTTGGAAAACAAAAATTAACAGGATTTGCACATTAGATAAAACATAGAGAAATAGAAACAGCTACTTATTTGCAGCAGCGGCTAAAAAGTAGGTTACGAAAATTAACAAAATATTCACAAAAAGTTCCTTGTAGCAGGAGAAAATATCTCAGACAAAGATTTACAGTTCGAACAGTTAAAAGAAGAAATACAGAAGGAAACATGATATAACTCTGTGCCTCCTAGCGGTAGGACTACACAATTTTTTTAACTTTTACATAGCGGAAAAGTTAAAACAATCTACAAAAAGGATTTCAAATAAGTCTCCTGCAAGCAGAGATAGTAAAAGAATGGTTTTGACCTTTTCGTCGCTAGCTGTAAATATGTGCATTATTTAAAGATGATAATGTTCTCAATGATGATAATTTATTTTAGCTAATGGCATACACTAAAAAATGATATTTCTCAATGGGATTTTTAGAAGCGGTGATATATCTGCAAACAGAAGTACAAAAACACCACCAAGCAACAGAACTGTGAACGGCAGAAAACACCACAAGTACGAACTTAAAATATTTCATAAAGTAAAAGGTATCTGGTGTTGAAAGAAAATTTTAAAACGGAAGTTTAGAACACTAGATATCAAGAAAAACTAATTAAATATATACGCCTGGTAACGGCGAAATTATGAGTTATTTTGAGAAGGAAATAGACACAAAATATGTTCATAGTTAGTAACATCTGACCAGAAAATAATTTCTTCGATAGGAGTTTTTAGTCCCGCATACATTGTTCTAAGCGGAAACGTGAATTTACGTCCTGTAGCGGCACACTTGTGGGTTAAAATAATGTTGAAACTATATGAGAGACATTCCGCAAAGAAACGCTTTCCAATAAAGAAAGAATTTTTCAAGTCGGACTCTTCAAAGCAGGGATTCGACAAAAATAAGATATACATCTACGCCGTTGGCGGAAAAACTGTCAATTATTTTAAGCAGAAGGTACTTCCAAAAGGCTTTCCCAGGTGAGAGGTATCGCTGAACGAAAGAATTTTTCCAAAAGCTCAGATTTTGCAGCAGATACATCAGAAGCAGAAATAAACATTTCCCGAACAAAATATTTGGTCTCAAACGTGCTTTTTTTTATGAAAATAAACAGATCTGCTACCAAAAATTCAAAATTACTTGCCATCAAGAGCTGTATCCGATGCAGAAAAGAAAATAGTTTTAAAATAGGATTTATAGAAGTAAAGATAAGGCAAGGAAAATCGCAATTTACCTTTACACCCTCTAGCGCAACATATGTGCACTACTTGAAAAAAAAACTGTTCCTAAAATAGTCTTCAATATTTTTTCTCAATATTATATTTAGCAGCAAGGATATGAAATAAAATACATTTTGAATTCGATAGCATTTGCATTTACGTCTTCTACCTGCAAAGGTATGCATTGGAAAAGAATAGGGAGTCACAGATAATTTGTTCTCATATTCCAAGCTTTCTAATAAAAAAATAATTTTTCAAATCGGATTAATTGTTTCTGGCAGATATGTGGTGTCCACAAACGGACGGACGGACAAAGGCGTAGTATAAACACGACTTTTGTTTTAACGGGAGACGTGCTAAAAATGTGGACCTAAATTTGTGGTTATTTACTTATTCATTTATTTTTAATTTGGTCTGAAGAATTATTAGCAGTAGAAGCAGGAAAAATCCTATTTCTGCTAACCTCTTTAACAATGACAAAGTAAATTTTGAAAATGGGAATTCGTTTTTTGGTGTAAATATGACATGGATGCAAAGCCAGATAATAACCTAAAACCTGAAAAATTCGTCGTCCTGGAGCGGAAATCGAACCCGTGTTGCCGCCCCGGTGGCGCAATGATCTGAGCAATGGCTTCTGATCATTCGTCCAAGATGGGTCCGGGTTCCAATCCCGGTGAGTCATGGATGTTGTATTTATCTTATGGCCCTGGCTCTCTCCCTTTTCTGGAACTAGTGGCCCTAAATTAGGGACGGGCTACTCCTTATAGCCCATCGATTTGCTCACGGTGGTCGTTAAACCTACAATACAAAAAAAAAAAAAAGAACCCGCGTCTCCCGGATAGCGCCCAAGTATGCTAACCACCACATCACCCATAACGACCACGTTTCAAGTTTCCGATTAATTTTAATACAACCATGAATGAATTCCATTCTTGACAAAGTATTTGCTTTTTATCTAAAACTGTTGAATCTAAAGTATTGTTGAGCAGATAAGGCCCGCCCCATCGGCATAAAATTTAGGCCGAACTTAAGACATGTAATTTTTAAGTTAGTTTTAATTGATCATTAGTGAAATTGCCGTTAGAAGTGACAGGATAATTTTTTTTTTCACAGAAAGAAATGTGAAGAAAAAGTAACAATAGGTAAAATTTTGAAGGACAGCAAAATAAAATTCTGAATAAAACAAAATCTGATATAGTATGTAAATATTAAACCACGTCAGACTATTAGCAGAGGAAGTAGCAGGCCGTTTAACCCAAATGGAAGATGATATATACCGTGCGGTATATGGGTCGTCCAAATGAAACACAGACTCCGGTAGATACGTGGTGTACCCGGGTCTATGTTTCAGTATCCGCCGAAGTCGTGATAGTGACACTGAAGTAACCACACATAAAAGAGAAATGCATCGTGCGAAGCATTTAGTTGGTGCGACGCGTTGGATATGAGTAATATCAATGGAACGTATACGACCTATCTCATGGATTCCTGCAAGCGGAGACGGTGAGTATTGATCCTATTTTTGTCAATATAGGGAAGGAAATCGACAGAAATCTTACGACGCATGCTGGTGGTTTACGGAAATGCTTGTCTTACACGCAGAATGGGCTTGAAAGGGTGCAAGGTATTTCAAGAAGGACGTGAAAGCATAACTGATCTACCAAAACGTGGCCAAGCACAGGCCGTCATCACACAAAATACAATCGCAGCATGGGACAAACTAAAGAAAATTAAACTCAGAACAGCAGTTAGTTCCCCAAACTATGAACATGCCGTTTTATACACGATAAAAATGACGAAAATGGCATTTAAAACCCTTTAATGATAAGTTAAAACCAATTTCATAAGTACTTTCAATCCTACTTCAGGACCATCCTCAGATGAAATGAACATGACCTAGAGATCACACAGGTTAATATAACATACACATTGCCAGATTAGCGCATACGTATGATTAAAGTTCAACGCACTATTGACGTAAGCAATTAATGTCCTATGAAACTGAGTCAGCATTCACGGTGAGGAATAGGGTTGTGACGTCGAGACTGTATGAGGTTCTTCCATACTCCAGATACAGATACTGGAACCTCATAATTGCAGCACCAGTCCATATTCTTAAGAATTAACAAACTCTCTGTTAATAACAAAGCTGACTTACTTTCCTCACCGTGAATGCTGACTCAATTTCATAGGACATTAATTGCTTACGTCAATAGTGTATTGAACTTTAATCATACGTATAGGGTAATCTGGCAATGTGTATGTTATATTAACCTGTGTGATCTCTAGGTCGTGTTCATTTCATCTGAGGATGGTCCTAAAGTAGGATTGAAAGTACTTATGAAATTGGTTTTAACTTATCATTAAAGGTTTTTAAATGCCATTTTCGTCATTTTTATCGTGCATAAAACGGCATGTCCATAGTTTGGTGATATTGGAACGATTGGTTTTTGGTGTTGTTAGAGAGTTAACAGCTGGAATAGGCTTTGAGCGGGTCTCCATCGGCACAAATATCCACCAAGAACTGGGGTATCCAAAAGTGTGTACATAATAGGTTCCAAATCACTTGACAGATGATCCAATAACTATCGACCGATAGGACACCTGCCTAAAAGTTACAGGTCCTTATTTCTAGCGTATCATCCCCCGTGTGGTATGTGTATACACTCAGTAGACAAAACATTAGAGATAGGGGTGATGGGCATTTTTCATGGGAATCCCCCGCGCATAGAGGAACAGAGCGAAACCGAACACAGGGTATAAATAGGCGGAACAGTAGGGCATCCCAAAAATGTATCGCAATGGAAGAACATCGGGGCGTAGTGAACTGAGCGACTTTGGTCATGTGGGCATTGTCCGCGCAAGACACATGGCTATTGCCCAAGTGGTAAGAAATCTTAGGGTTACCGAGGGCAACCGTATCGAGGGTGTCTCGCGAGTATTTCATCGACGGCATTCCATATACGAAGTTATCTGGGATGCCGTGAAGCAAAAGATCAGATCAATGAATCCTTGAGCTATCTGGGATGCCGTAAAGTGGAAGATCAGATCCATGAATCCTGGAGCTATCTGGGATGCCGTGAGGCGAAAGATCTAATCCGTGAATCCTGGAGCTATCTGAGATGCCGTGAAGCGGAAGATCAGATCCATGAATCCTGGAGCTATCTGGGAAGCGGAAGATCAGATCCATGAATTGTGGAGCTATCTGGAATGCCGTGAAGCGGAAGATCACATACATGAATCCTGGAGCTATCGAGGATGCCGTCAAGTGGAAGATCAAATCCATGAATCCTGGAGCTATCTGGGATGCCATGAAGCGGAAGATCAGATCCATGATTCCTGGAGCTATCTGGTATGCCGTGAAGCGGAAGAACAGATCCATGAATCCTGTTGCTATCTCGGATGCAGTGGGGCGAAAGATCAGATCCGTGAATCCTGGAGCTATCTGGGATCCCTTGAAGCGGAAGATCAGATTCATGAATCCTGGAGCTATCTCTGATGCCGTGAAGCAGAATATCAGATTCATGACTCCTAGAGCTATCTGTGATGCCGTGAAGCGAAAGATTAGATCCATGAATCCTGGAGCTATATGAGATGCCGTGAAGCGGAAGATCAGATCCATGAATCCTTGAGCTATCTGGGATGCCGTGAAGCGGAAGATCAGATCCATGAATCCTGGAGCTATCTGGGAAGCGGAAGATCAGATCCATGAATATTGGAGCTATCTGGAATGCCGTGAAGCGGAAGATCACATACATGAATCCTGGAGCTATCTGGGATGCCGTCAAGTGGAAGATCAAATCCATGAATCCTGGAGCTATCTGGGATGCCATGAAGCGGAAGATCAGATCCATGATTCCTGGAGCTATCTGGTATGCCGTGAAGCGGAAGAACAGATCCATGAATCCTGTTGCTATCTCGGATGCAGTGGGGAGAAAGATCAGATCCGTGAATCCTGGAGCTATCTGGTAAGCCGTGAAGCGGAAGAACAGATCCATGAATCCTGTTGCTATCTCGGATGCAGTGGGGAGAAAGATCAGATCCGTGAATCCTGGAGCTATCTGGTAAGCCGTGAAGCCGAAGAACAGATCCATGAATCCTGTTGCTATCTCGGATGCAGTGGGGCGAAAGATCAGATCCGTGAATCCTGGAGCTATCTGGGATGCCGCGAGGCGAAAGATCAGATCCGTGAATCCTGGAGCTATCTGGGATGCCATGAATCGGAAGATCAGATTCATGAATACTTGAGCTATCTGGGATGCCGTGAAGCGAAAGATCAGATCCATGAATCCTTGAGCTATCTGGGATGCCGTAAAGCGGAAGATCTGATCCATGAATCCTGGAGCTATCTGGGATCCCTTGAAGCGGAAGATCAGATTCATGAATCCTGGAGCTATCTGGGATGCCGTGAAGCAGAATATCAGATCCATGACTCCTAGAGCTATCTGTGATGCCGTGAAGCGAAAGATTAGATCCATGAATCCTGGAGCTATATGAGATGTCGTGAAGCGGAAGATCAGATCCATGAATCCTGGAGCTATATGGGATGCTGTGAAGCGGAAGATCAGATCCGTAGATCCTGGAGCTATCTAGGATGCCGTGAAGCGGAAGATCAGATCCATGAGTCCTGGAGCTATATGGGATGCCCTGAAGCGGAAAACCAGATCCATGAATCCTGGAGCGACGTGTCAGGCGGAGTTGCAGACACTTCTGCAACAGGCATGGCTGTTGTAACACCGACACCATCAGTTCCGAAAACCCTCCGGCTTCTGGTGGCGCCGATGCTTTGACGTGTTCAGGGTGTTATTCGCGCTGGAGGAGGACGAACAAGCTATTAGATAGGTATCTCTATTGGTTTTTCCATTGAGTGTGTACAAACCAATGTGTACATATTCTCATGCTATAATAAAGTACACTTACTTCAAACAACTAATCTATGTTTCAATTGGGCGAATTTTATAGGATGATAATGTGCAACTATGTACAACGACAGTGGAAGAGGAAGACCCAGAAAAGAGTGTCTGGAGAAGATAGCAAATGTTGTAGTCTAATCACGTAGGTCAAGTGACGATGGTAATGATAAATGCAGAAATTGAAGGTTTTCGTTTAGATGCGGGTCAATCACGGCCTACAAAAAAGTAATAGTGGCAGAGTTATACTGATATATAATCTGCTAGAGCCCTCCTCCTCCTCCTCCGTGCCACTTTTTAAGTCGTCATAGCAACAACCGAGAAACAAATGTTTGTGACGTCACTACCTACACGCGCACAGTCCACGCGTATACCACTTTGTTTTGTTCTCATAGAAACAAAGAACACAGCTGCTGGTGCGACGCCACCTAATCCAAATCATTCTCACATGACGTTATAGATGCGTTATGTCACACAGTGAGCTCTAGCGATACGAAAACATTTTTTGGTTGTCGGTTTACCGAACACCGTGATCAACTCAGTGGACTATAAGTAGTCACCCGTCCTTAATGTAGGGTCACTGGTTTCAGGGAAGGGAGAGAGCCAGTGCCGTGATAAAAACACACAATCCATGCCTCACTGGGATTCGAACCCGGACTCAATTCGGACGAATATTCAGATGCCATCACTTAGACCACTGCGAAACCGGCGCGGCTGCGAGAAGCTTTACATGAAGAGTTTTGGTTCACTAACTGAACCGGTGTTCAGCCATCTGTATGTGGCAACGTCAAGATAAAAATAGTTCACGGAAAAGAACATGGGAAATTGATACAGGGTTCACAGTCAGTGTATACGAAAACTGTTGTGTACAAGGAAGTGCTGACGAAATAGGGACTAAAGGTTTTACAAAACACATAACAAATAGACAACCCGTCGTATCAAATTCCATAACTGACTTCTCGGGAAATTTTCAGAAAGCCAACATCGTCATCTATTAACGTGGAACTTAATAACTCAATACGTAAATTTCAATAATTTCTGCATCATAAATTTTATTTTCTCTCGTTATTTTTGACGGGAAATCTAGTCCAATATAACCTGAAAAAATCGTACTTTTTTTTCGACCGTTATGAGTCGTTCTTAGGGTTATAAGCAGTTGCTCGTCCCTAATTTAGGCAGCTGGTTCCAGGAAAGTGTGCATTGAACAACCACAGCAGTGCTGTTTTAACCGGGACTTGAACCCGACACAACTCGGACAAATAGCTCGATAACTATGCTTCTGACTACTTTGCGATCGTTTCAGCACTGTGGGCTTAAATTAACTATTTATTCGGTTGCTTAATATATGAGATGCCTAATTCTTTTTGTTACCACATATGTAGGATGGGCGTTGGTGGGTTCGTTGCAGAGGGGTCACTCCAATTGAATGGAAGACACATTTCTTTTGTAACAACTAAAGTAATATTTAATGAAGTAAACAGTAATACGGGCGTCGTCGAATTCAAGGGAACGAAACATAAACAAACATCGTCTTAGGCACACATCCTTTTACTCGCGCACTCAACAACTTTCAACTTCGTCTCTCTTCGCCTTATATCCGTCTGAACTCAATCATCTCCTCTTCGTCAGCTTCAGTTGAACTCGATCACCTACTAGTTTTGGTGCTTCAAGGAGACAAGCTGAGCTGAATATCGCTGCGTCATCTATCGGTAACAGTTCAAAGGAAGTTTCTAAAGTCAAAATGTTTGTAGGGAAAATCCCACATGTATTCCCTGATCTGTCGTGTCTGGCAACATCATCAAGAGAAACAATTAGCAGCACCGGTGACGTAGTTCCGCAAGCGTAGGCCTATGACTATTCTTTTGAGATGGGTCCAGGTTCGAATCGCAGGTCAGGCATGGATTGTGTGTTTGTCTTAAGACACGTGTTCGCTTCCACCCCTGAAGCCAGTTTGCCTAAACTGCTTATAGCCCGTTCTGTTGCTTAAGGCGGTCATTAAACCTCTGAAAAAATAGAGAAACAATTAAGCAAAACAGTGGGTGAAGTTATTATTTTTTTTTCTTTACCTGACATTAAGTTTTAAAGAATTCAAATGGACTACATAAGAATTATATCTCCGAGGTCTTTATATCTCCCTTATTTTTTCTGGCAATTTGCTTCAAAGTCGTTTGTATCATACGCATTCAATTTATTAGTATTACGGAGTCCCAACATATGTGTTTAACGTCGAAAAAATCTCATGAAAACCAATCTAAGAGATTATCAGAAGTGCTTTGTTTCACATTCTGTATTATAATGCTAGTGACCAAAATACACTTTCAATTTTTTATAATGTTGTAATTATTCAGTAGATGCTATTTCCGACATCTGAGGAAAAAGAAAACTCGGGCTTCGATTCTAAGCGTCGTGTTTCTTTTGCCAAGAGTGCTGAATTTATTTCTAGTGAGCTCCTTTTTTAGAATTTTTTAAACGTTTCTTCACGATTCTGACTCAAGTGATTTTCACTGCAGCGTGATTATGTTTCCCTCCGGGGAAAACATCATCAATCCTTCCTCGAGATTTTCAAGTGACAGAAAGTTGGACAACAGTATGGTAGTGCTATGCCTAATGGATCTCATTTCACGCCGTATTAACAAGAAAACTGTCATTCAAATGGTTTATTAACTACAGAGTGGCAGACGTCTCTTTCTTACATTTTCCTTATTTTTTTCTTTCGCTCTTAGTGGTTCACGAGATGCGAACTGCCTACTCTGGCGTCCCATTAGCATCACACATATGTCTTTAATTTGATATTTCTTTTTCTGCTGCTTCTACCGCATTAACATTGTGTATCTCCATTTCTGAATGTACGACGGTTAATCACGAAAATTGGTAGTGATTACCTAGAAAAAACCAAATGGGACTCTGCGTTTTATCCATCTAATATTGCTCATAAGGCCGATTGAGCTGCATTTCTTAGTTGTTCTTTTTATATTTCATTTCTGATATCTAATTATTGAGCAATTAATTTAAATGCATGTTACAAGGTATTGTAAAGTAAAAGCCAATTAAGGAATCCATATTACAGCAAATCAAGCTTTCTTTTCCTTTTCATTAAATACCAAAGGCAATATATGATCCATATTATCACAATTTTTGGGTTAGGTTTCGTCTACAAGCGGGTTAAAAAAAGGAAATACAACAACCAGTAACATATGTGTTCTAATACTTTAAACTTAACTTAGATCATTTTACGGCACATATAACACAAGAACTATACACAAAGTACGTATATCCGCCTTCTACTTTTTTGTGAATGAGTTTATTTTTTTTAAAGTTTGTTCTGAGATTTGTTTGATACAGTTTATAACTACCAAGGATTACATACATGTTTTCTGTTCAACTCATTCTACGACACTGTTACTATTCAACACGTTTTCTATTCAACTCATTGTACGACGAAAACAACCCGTTTTCTATTCCCATCATTGTATGACGTTGTTACAATTCAGCACCTTTTCTATGCAACTGATTGAAACGTTGTTACGACACTGAAGAGCAATTGAATTAGAGATACCTGTCTAGTAACGTGTACCACGACCTTTCGCCCTAATGACGGCGGCGATTCGTCTCGATATAGACTCGACAAGACAACGGAAGCATTGGGAAGCCATACGGATCCACGACCCCTGAACAAGCTCCTACAGTTCACGAAGATTTGCTTGAGGGGAGAGGGGTGTCAGAGCGCAGAACATCTATTTCGATGGCATCCCTGATATGCTCGATGGGACGTTGGCCCTTGCAGAGATGATTTTACCGCATTCGATGTACTCACGGTGCACCCGTGACACAGTGGCTCGTAAAAATCCCAGTTCCTGCACGACTTCCGAGATGGATTGACCCATTCGTCGTGCTCCGACAATTTGCACACGATCAAATGCGCCTAGATCCTTCGTCTTACCCATACTGCGTCCGACTGTTACTGATTCCCGTCGAATCACTCCTTATGTTGTCGGATCGCTGCATGCGTCATGTCGTTTCCATTTACAGGGCCGCCCACAGCGCCACATTTACATAAAGCCAGCTGTATCTAATTCGATTGCTCTTCAGTGTAAGATGTTTTGTCTTTTCCAGTTGGGTGTTTGAAATGAATATTGTATACCATTGAGGAGTGGATTTACCATTTTTTTGTTATATTCATTTTCAATTGCCAGTTTGTGATGTACCACATAGGTGAAGCATCAGCCAAAACGGCAAGGTACAGCGGTAAGACTGACTGGCGTAGTTCAATAGGGAGAACATCGCGTTCCAGAGTAGGAAGACTTGGGCGTGCAATTATTTCTTTGTTAAGGTTAGGAGAGCACGATAATTCGATTTTGTACCTGAAAAAATTGGTTAATTGTCCTAGCTACTTACTTCATATAAGAGTAAATAGCAAGGACAAATACATACACTGCTGGCCACCCAAAATGCAACACCAAGAAGGAAGCATCCGATTGGCCTGAAATTCGCAGCATGCGTAGCCCGCGAGGGAACGTGCAAACGATTAGCATTGCAGAGCATATGCAAAATATGTGCGCCCGGCACGCCACGGAGAAGCACTATAAGAAACGTTCACAGAAGGCGGGGTGTAAGTAGTGGAAGTGTGTTGTGCTGCCGGACCTGTGCGTGGGAAGCTTCCTGACGCCTCGTCGTAGAATACGGCAGTCATTCCAGCACGTTTCAGAGTTCGACAGAGGACGAATAGCGGTTTATCGCGACAGCGGTTTATCGTAGTGAGACATCGGCGCCCGTTTGGGACGGCATCCAGCCACAGTGAGGCGAGTATGGATTCGGTGTGTGCAGGAGGGTGGGACGGACTGACGTGAGCGATTGCCGCAGCCCACCACCGAACGAGAGGACCGGCATGATGTGAGGCGGGCTTTGACAGCTAGCACAGCCACATCACGAACGTTAGCGCAGGAATTAGGGTCTGTTACGCAACAACCTGTATCAGCTCGTACCGTTCGACGTCGTCTGCAGAAGCGGGGACTTGTCGAACGGTGCCCATTGCTCCGATTATCATTGACGTTACACCACCGGCGAGTGCGGCGGCAGTGGGCTGTTGAACGCCGCACCTGGACTACGGAATGGCACGACATTGTCTTCTCCGACGAATCCCGCTTCTGCCTGCAAAACACGATGGCCGGCTTCGCATGTGGCGGCACCGTGGTGAGAGACTGTATGACGCCTGCATTATGTATCGCTATACCGGTTCTTCGCCTGGAATTATGGTTTGGGGCGCAATTGGATATGACACCCGCACCTATCTGGTACGCTTCGCCGGTACACTCAACAGCCATCGCTACATCTCCGACGTTTTGGAGCCTGTAGTCCTACCTTAAATGCAGAAGCTTTAAGCGGCCACGTTTCAAAAGGACAATGCGGGCCCGCACGTGGCACGAATCGTGGAACAATTCTTCAGGGCCCACCAGATGTCATTGCTGCCGTGGCTTGCCTATTCTCCCAATATGTCTCCCATCGAACACGTCTGGTCGCTGATCGGCAACCGAGTGGCCCGGCAAGCACCACCCGCGGCTTCGCCTAATGAACTGTGGTAACGTGTGGATGCAGCGTGGACCGATATACCCCAAGCCCACATCCAAAGCCTTTTTCGTTCGATGCCGCGGCGTGTAGCGGCCGTTATTGCCAGCCATGTGGGCCACACAAACTATTGATGTCTGTGTGTTCCGCAAGTCGTACGGGCCTGTAAGCTCAATCGTTTTATCTTTGTATATGTTGTTATGTGTCCAGTAAATCTGGCTTTGCTATCTCGCGTCCTTCTTGGTGTTGCATTTTGGGTGGCCAGCAGTGTATATAGGCTTCTGATTTTTATCTGAGATGGTCCGTGTTTGAAACCCTGTGAGACACGGATGTTGTGCTTGTCTTACGTCACTGGCTCTCTCCGTTCCCTGGGACTAGTGGCCCAGAATTAGGGACACGCGATTTCTTAAAACTCACTAAGTTGCTCACTAAGCCCACAAACAAAACAAAAATACTTCATGTTCAATAATTCCTTAAATATCAGAACGTCTACGAAATTCATTTGCTTACGGTGGTCGTTAAGCCTTTACGAAATTTATTCTGAGTCGTATTACAATAGTTGCTATTATTGTAGAACACGTGATGGACTAGTTTCACACGAATTTAGAAACGATTCACGACATAGTGTAGCTTGCAACGGCATCGCAGGAGAAACGAAGAACAAGAAAGAGCGAGGGTATTTGAAATAATAAATTTATAAGATATTGGTTTTCTCGACTTAAAATAACATCCGTCGTTCAATCTACACATCCTGCGAAGTTAAGAAAATCAAGGAAGATAAGCCATCACCTCTGACGGAAATTTAGTTTAGGGATAAACATTCCCATGACGAACTATGTGTCACAGTTTCGTACAAGGAGATGAAGAGAAAAAAAATGAACACGTAACAAACCGAAAGTTGATACATTTTACATGTCATTATATTCTTAACTATTCTCTCTCTTTCTCTCGTCCGCCCATGGCAGGTTGTGTGCCGCAAAGACGACTATGCGCACTTGATAATTACTAGTAAATTAGTGCAGCCGGCTTGCCATGTCTCCGCTGCATACGGGTAAGGGATAAAGTGCGTCCGGTGCTGACTTCATATGGAAATTTCTACGCATTCGCGTCCCCAAACAAAGGGAGTCTGCGGAAAACCCCGCAGACTAAATGGCCTGCAGAACCGGGATTCGAACACCCGTCAGAAACGTCCGCCTCCCAAGCAGCGCATAGCGACTTAACTAACTGGCTATGCCGGTAGTACTCTTAACAATTAGCCATAGAAATTATGTAGCCGTGAGAGTATAAAATAAATGAACATTAATGGTCGGATTTTAGGAAGGGATGGTCTGACCCCAGGTCTTAAGCAACCCTTAGAAATAGGAAATTTGGGCTAGAGTGCCCGATGGGAAAGTGACACGGAAGCGAAGTAGAAAGGGGGAGGAAGACGCCCTTATTTATTACCGGGAGGCCAGTACCCGGGTCCGACGGCTTAACGTGCCCATCCGACGCACGGCGGGTATTTAGCGGATCGAGCATTCGTAGCTGCCTGGGATCGAACCTGAGGCCCTTCCCGTGGCAGTCACGAACGTTACCCACTCGACCACCCGCGGCCCAAATGAACATTAATTTAATGCTATCACAGTTATGTGGTTTCTACAAAAGTGCCCATAAAGCAAAGAAGCGTGGTCTACGCATCTTTCCACTTCATGTGTGTTCCATATAGCATGCAACCGTCGAACAACGATTGATTTCTCACACCTAACTGTTTCGCACATTCCTTGAAAATCTGCACTCTGAATCGGCTTCGGCAGTCTGCTACGCTGCTTGTCCTTCACTTTGTATTCGACACATTTAAACATTATTTTTTTTTTCACAGGTTCAACCCTTTAAAGACTAGGGCCTTGAAATCTTGCGTCGCTCAGAATATCGTACTAAGCGGTAATCTGGGTTGCTCCTTTTATGATTTCTCTCCTTCCCATCACAAGTTAACAAAAGGAGGATTAGCCCTCGGTCACCATACGATACTTCCGGTTTGTATTGCTGACGTTTCAAGGCGTTTCAAGGGGGCGATCACCGCATTCCTCTGCTGAGAAATTATGAGAGTAAATAATATCACCCCGGGAGATACCAACGCCTGCTTTGCTTTTTTGTATAGCGACAACAATGGTAACTGGGTAACTTTTGCTAATCCTGTAGCCCATACAGCACGAAACGTTTCAGATATGTATCAATAATGTTAAAATCTCTCATTTTCGTTACACTTTCAGAGATATCTAACAATTACGTTTCAGCAACATCTATTTTAGAACATAACTCTTTGTACATTACAGTTACGTTAAAAATAGCATTCACCGATACGACTGTTTTATAGTTTCCATTGTACATAATTGCTACCTTTATGTTACATTCCTGCGATATTTAAGATTTCTGGTTTGACAACAACGTGGATGCGCATGCGCATTTATGTCATTTCACTGAAGCACTCTGGTTGTCGTATTTCCACGTGCTACTGGGATATTCTTTGGTGATACTGTCGTACTCGAGTTAGCTAGTTAGTTGATTTAATATTTCATTCTTTTTTTTGTGATTCAAGATCATCTGCAAGCAAGTAATTGTTTTGATTATTATAATTTTTAAATTCTAAACAGCATTTTATAAAATCTAAGTAGATGACTTTGTTGCTGTATTACTATACTATTCCAGCATGTTTTTTTACTGGAAACTAAGAAATTTCATATTGGTAGGTATTTAGATAAATGAAGAAATTGATTTTCTTTCTTTTTTTCGCTGAAATATAGTCTATTCCACGGCTATAATAGAAATTCGACACCCTCATTTGAGACCGATTTTTATTTCTTTGGTTATCAATATATAAACGCCGCCACTGTTCCCAATGGGCAGCGGACTGCGTTGAACCTGTGAAAACGTAAACAACTCGTAATACGACTGTTAATGCTTTTGAAACAGATGTCGAGTGTAATATTTGTATTGTGATTTTACAAAGTTTATTGAAACTATAATGTTCAACGTAGTTAATACGTAACAGTAATATGGTGATGTCACAAATATATTTCAAATACATAACAGTAACGTAACGAATTTACAAATATCTTTCAAATACCTAACAGTAACATGAAGCTTTTATATTGAAGTCACAAAAACATTTCACTCTAACGTATCGGCTATGTTTCAAAGTTATGTAACGTTTGAGGAAATTTTGACGTAACCCTAAGGTTTCTGAAACATTACTGTTACATTGCGCACCGTATCTGAAAAGTCTCAATGTTTCAGTGCTACGTACTTGTAACATACACTGGCGTGCAAAAAATTAAGGACTAGACGGTTTTTCGAATGTAACGTCGTGCAGAAGTGCTCCACATCGACTCAAATCATACCATAAGATCCCCAAGATGTAACAATATGGGACAAGTAATCAAAACCGTCCAAACAAGGAATCCAAAGGATACAAAGGCACTTTATTGAAAAGGTAGCTTCGATCACAACTGGACAGAAACGTCCATGTGACAGGCGGCTGCCAAGACAAATCCAGTCTTTAGTAGGGGATATGATCACCCCTGGCTGCGTTGCAGGATTTACAACGTCTGCCCATGCTGAGGACGAGGTTGTCAAGGAGCTGTTCAGGCATCGCGTCTCATTCCTCTTGTAGCGCCATTTGCAGCTGCGGAATCGTTGCTGGCAGCTCGTGACGTGCTGCCAAGCGTCTACGTCCCACACGTGTCCGATTGGATTTAGGTCCGGGGATTTTACGGGCCAATCCATGCGTTGAATATCTTCACTCTCCAACAGCTCTGCGACAGCCACTATACGATGAGGTGTAGCGTTGTCGTACATGAAGAGGAACTCAAGACCCACAGCACCTCTAAACAGACACACGTGAGGCAGCAGAACCTCACTACAATAGCGGACACCAGTGACTGAACCTCCTTGGAAGATGTGGAGGTCAGTACGGCAACCAAGCATGATACCACCGAAAACGAGAAATCTGTCATCTCCAAACTGGTCCCTTTCGATGATGTTGGAGGTGTGATTGCGTATTCCCAGATCTCTTCAGATGTGTATACGTCCAGAATCGTTCGTCAGACTACAACGGCTCTCATCCGTAAAGAGAACTCGACCCCATTGCTGATATGTCCAGTTCTTGTGTTTCTGACACCACAGAAACCGCCGTCTCCGATGAGCAGGCGTTAATGGCACACACAGTACTGGTCGTCGTGCAAATAGACCACCTTTGTGCAGCCTCCTGGCCACGGTAAAACGCGATAACGGACTTCCTGTTGTATGTTGCATGTGCCTTGCGATTTCTCCCGCTGTCTGCCGTCTGTCTCTTCTCGCCTGTAGGACAATATACCGGTCGTCCGCCGCCGTGATTGCTCGTGGACGACCACTACTAAACTCTCGGACAGCTGTCCCTGTCATTTGAAATGCTCTCCAAGCTGGTGAAACGAGGCTGTGAGCGAACCCGAACTCCTCGGCTACACTAGTCACACTTCGACCTTCTTCCAACTTCCCAATGACGCAACCTCGGGTAAAGTCATCCAGATGTCGTCTACTGGACTGACTGTTGGTCATATCATACGGTGACAGCAACTCGATGTCGTTCAAACCGATGTACACCGTGTAATATCTTTCACCGAATTGCTGAGCATTCACCACCCGTGTGATTTATACCCTTCCGACACTCCCTTCCCCCTACGTCATGCTGCATATATGCGCATATCCTACCGTACCGGATCCTAGTCTATCTCCTGAGTGGTCTTTCGGTCCGTTCTGCCTGCTCGTTCCGCTGTTATGCTAATTTCTCCTGTTCGTCCCTAATTTTTGCACACCAGTGTATAAGAAATATTCTGTGCTGTGCGGGAAAGGACGCGTAAATTCAAAGAACAGGTGAAGGTAGGAAATCCTACTCACTCTAGAGGAGTGCTTTCAGGCGACGAGGTAGTTTGAATTTAAGAGCCTTTCGGACGTAATCGTCTTCAAAACGTTAGCGACCATCGGGAGCAGCAGATTGTGCTATAAGCAGTTGCCCGTCCCTAATTTGGGGCCACTGGTTCCAGGAAGGGCAGGAAATCAGTGCCGTAAGTCAAACACAAAATCCATGCGTCATCCGATACTGGATTCCGGTTGCATAAATGGTCAAAATCCAACACTTAGACCACAGTGCAACCAGCGGAGCTATACACTGGTGAACTTTACAATTCACTCACTGCACGCGCTTGAACTTGAGTTTTCTTGCCATATGCCGAACGAATTCTCACGCAAACATCAGCGGTTTTTCAGAGATGAACAACAATCAATGGCAATTGTACATTTTTTGGACTGGTTTAACTTAACAGCGCGTAAGAGATATTCGTGTGAAGGTGTCGGTTTGTGTAGTGTTGCCAATTTACCTTCACACAAGGTCGTAGCTGGCAGGGTGGAGTAGGTGTCCTGAGCCCCGCTGGAAAATACACGTTGCTGTAAATTCTTTGAACTTTTATTTTCGTTGGTTTATGAAAATGACTTTTGTACTTCATTAGAAGCATAAATGCTTTCCCTTATTTTGTCTTGCATTAAAGTTTTTAAACATACCTGTTAAAAATTTTGTTGCACGTTGCACCAAAAAGTGGCGCTACACCACGTTCTGAGAAAAGTTACACCATTTTGTTATGAACACTAATACTTCAACATGTCGCAACCTCGTATCATTTTGTCCTGAATTAAATTTAAAAATACAAATTTTAAATACACATTGTTGTAAATTCTTTGAAATTTTATTTTCGTTGGTTTATCAAAATGACTTTTGTACTTCATTAGAAACATAAATGCTTTCCCTTATTTTGTCCTGCATTAAAGTTTTTAAACATACACTGTTAAAAATTTTGTTGCACGTTGCACCAAAAAGTGGCGCTACACCACGTTCTGAGAAAAGTTACACCATTTTGTGGTGAAAACTAATACTTCAACATGTCGCAAATTCGCATCATTTTGTCCTGCATTAAATTTAAAAATACAAATTTTAAATACACATTGTTGTAAATTCTTTGAACTTTTATTTTCGTTGGTTTAGGAAAATGACCTGCATTAAAGTTTCTAAATATGCACTGTTAAAACTTTTGTTGCACGTTGCACCAAAAAGTGGCGCTACACCAAGTTCTGAAAAAAGTTACGCCATTTTGTGGTGAAAACTAATACTTCAACATGTCACAACCTCGCATCATAATGTGGCGCAAAGTTGCGCCATATTGTTTAGGTTTCGCTTGCACTACACATTTTCTCAAAAAAGTTGTGCAGCTGGCGTAGCCCAACTTTTTTGGTGCAACCTACCACAAAATGTTTATCAGTCTTCAAAAGAAATTGAAGTTAAACAGCACAAACGATGAATAAATACAGGGAATTTCTTTTAAAGGTGAAGCAGTGGGAGCACGAATGATTCTCTGCCACATAGTAACAGGGCTTGTTAGTAACTTATTTCTGGCCAGAGAAGGAAGAAATGCCTTTTTTCTTTTTTTTTTTTTCACCTTTTTCGGAGAAAACTTCAAAGAGCATTGCCAAAAAAAAATATTAATTGTTTTCCCTTTTTGTATTTTATTTAACTGTTTTCTCTTTTTGGCATAATTATTCGTTAATGAAGTAAATTAACAAAAGGAGAAACGAAGCAAAACTTGCGTCTGTATTTGTGGAAAAGTGTTGTTTGTAGTTGAACACAGAGCCCTAATCACTGAACGCTCAGCCGATCCCCAGATTACTTTCCAGCCCCTCTTCCTGGTTCCAGGGCCTAATTACGGCCCCGTCCTCACAGCACGAAATTCTAACAAAATTCGACAGCTACGTTTTTACGGCTCGCTACGTGGAGATTCGGAAACTTAGGCGTACATAAGGGTTGTATTATTATTATTACGAAAAAAACCACCGCTATGGCTATTGTTCTAACTTAAAACAAATACTTTGCTTGATGACCAAAATCTAGGAGCACTTCATAGGTTTGCACGACAGTCTTTTTATACTCGAGTAGTACGGTGACGAGGCCACATACAGCTTCCCTTAATGATTAATTCCGGACGTATTGTTAAGAGTCTTACACACAAAACGAATATTTTTGTTTTATTGTTCTTTTCTTATATTTTTTTCTCTTAACAATCCCAGAAACTATTTAAAAAAAACGAAAGTAATGTTTGGCGCTGTAACAAAATAACTCTTTTATTCACATAGTTGACTTCACTAAAAATACCATTTGAGGCGTGTGCATAAGCTGGAAGATAACCAGTTGATCGCTTCAAAATAAATGGTGAACTGAAAGATAAATTTATTCCTTTTCCACCGTGTCAGTCACGCACGGTCGCTTCATTATGGCAACATAATCTAAACCTCACGGAAATGTACGATTAGCTTATTGCCACTCATTCCTTGATGGATATTTCAAACTCTTGTGATTTGCTGCTAAGCGCTTCCGTATCGACGAGCACCTCGCACGATCCTTTTAAGACCAGCGTAAAATCGCTTCATCACGAAACTTACCTTCCTTCGTGCTAAATGGCCTTGGGCACAAGGGGCTGTCGCTTTCTGTCGTGGTTCATCCCTTTCGCTGTATTTGAGAGACAGTTGTATAGAAGGAGCTTCAAAAATAGCTATAGTATATTATCAGCAAATATAAATGCATAATAAGGTGTATTAATGTTTTATTATTTTTTTTTCTGCGTTTCTCAGAACTTAAGAGTCCGAGTACTAGTGTTGCAATTCTTTTTTTTTTTTTACGAAGGTATTGTGCTGCACCTCTCTGCTTGCGACAAAACACGAGGGATAAAAACGACATGCGAACAAACATAAAAAGAAAAGAAAATCGAAACGCACAAAATAAAGTGAATTACTTTTTATTGTGTAATGTTCATAAAGCAAAAAATGAAAAATTTTCCAAGGATAACAGGGCACCTGTTCGACGAAAAAATATATTTGGAAGTTATTTTTGTAATAGTAACTAACTAGCCAAATTTGTATTTTATAATCTGCGCTGCCATGGGGTAAAAGTTAAAACTCACTCTTTATATTCTGATATTTATTTCAGTGAATGATTCTGCTGAATACCATTTGTTAAACCTCACAAACACGAATGCTATTTTTCCATTCGATTAGTGCCAAGACACAAACAATATTGATAACTTATGGTAATAGGCTATGAATTCTACATAACAATCTAGTTTTCACGTCTCCCACGTGTATGGTAAGGCATTTATCATATCGTGGCACAAGATTCTGGATACCCTCCTTATTCAAGCCTGATGCCAGTGTTTTGAGACACCCCTCAATCGTCGTGTTCAGGTCATCGCCGGAAGAATGACGTGTTTCGATTGCAAGGACTTCTGGTTCGATTCAGGTGTGAAATGACAGACCAAGTCGCTTTCCCCGTTACTATACGGTTTAAAAAATCATCGTCTTCTCCACATACCTCCCTAGAAATTCAAAAGAAGATCCCATGCGCTTCGTTTTGTGATCTTCCGCCAACATCTTTAGAACCAAAAAGTGTGTGTAGGATGGGTGTCAAAGTTTTTCTGTATTGATTTAAAAAATTCAGGTAAAATGTTCCGAAACACCAGAAATTGTGAAGTGTCGGTTCTCCCTCATATTTTCATTCACTCTTCCTACGAGGCCTACCACTGCGCAATTCGTCGTGAACGCTCTGTCGTCCTTAATTAAACATTCGAACCACTTCTGCCCCATTCTTGCACTCGTTGCGTTTCGTCCGTAAATTTCGCAAAACTTGCCGATGAATTTCACTTGGTCTCGCATTTAGAAACCTTACCACATACCAGACTTCGCAGTCGGAGGGCCGTTCTATTACGTGAAACATTATTAACGCACAGTACAAACATTTAACCTAAGAAGAACCTCACAACATGGCGTCGAGGCGTAGCTAATAGATGAGGTAAAACAACTGAGCATGCGCGATTCTGAAGCGAATAGCTGCGTAGGAGTGATGAGCGAACGGTACTTTCTCTCTGGATAGACCTTGTATGTTTTAAAATATTGTTAGCAATGCAGTATTACAATAATAGTTTCAGACAGGGGGATAACTTGCAATAATAGTTTTTAGACAGGGGTATAACTTACAATAATAGTTTCAAACAGGATACTCTGTATTAAAATAATAGTTTCAGACAGGATACTATGTATTAAAATAAGAGTTTCAGACAGGATTAAGATAATATTTTCAGACATGATACTATGTATTAAAATAAGAGTTTCAGACAGGATTAAGATAATATTTTCAGACATGATACTATGTATTAAAATAATAGTTTCAGACAGGATACTATGTGTTAAAATAATAGTTTCAGACAGGATTAAGATAATAGTTTCAGACAGGATTAAGATAATAGTTTCAGACGGGATACTCTGCATTAAAATAATAGTTTCAGACAGTATACTCTGTATTAAGATAATAGCTTCAGACAGGATGCTCTGTATTAAAATAATAGTTATAACGAAGTAAATTTCTCCGTCATTTTTGGTCTACGCCGGGATTCGAACCCGAGGCCGCTTATTCCGGAACAAGTCGCTCTACCAACTGAGCTACGCAGACGATTATTCTGATTCCTATCTGCCTTTATGTCGTGTGCGTCCTGCTGGCAGGTACGTCACATCTCCCCCCCCCCCCGAAAGAGGGCCGGGGGCATGGCCCACGGGTCAGCCGTGACCATGAATCGTTGCAGGCAGCCATCCACTGTAGAACGTGCACTTGAGAACTCCCAGTCAATCTGCTATGTGGAATGCAACATCACACATTTTTATTTTTCGAAGCGCTGGAGAAGGGATTTTCTGATTTTTCCTGTCTCGCGGTGTGGAAATAACATCACACCAATGCGAGATTTTGAACAGCCGGGTCATCCGGATAGTTCGGGCGCCATTATAACGAAGTAAATTTCTCCGTCATTTTTGGTCTACGCCGGGATTCGAACCCGAGGCCGCTTATTCCGGAACAAGTCGCTCTACCAACTGAGCTACGCAGACGATTATTCTGATTCCTATCTGCCTTTATGTCGTGTGCGTCCTGCTGGCAGGTACGTCACATAGTTTCAGACAAGATACTCTATATTGAAATAATAATTTCAGACAGGATACTTTGGTATTTTTTGTAAATAATTTATGCTACGCATCTTCGGCATGCCAAGATCTTTCTGATTTTGAAATAAAACGAGTGATTAGAGACAAAACATTTATTTATGTACACACACATTGCACTTATTCGTGTCCCTCACGACCTCACCGAGCCACAGTCGTCCGGTACAAAACTAAGCAGAACGAAATCATAACAAACAATAATGTTTACTTATTCCTGACATTGAGAGGTACATAGGGAGATGGATAAATGAATGTTATTGTTGTAAAACCAATGAAACAAAACATGTGAGTCATAAAAGTAAATATTTATCAAACTATGGCTGCGACCATATTAAGTTTAATATTTCGACTGTTTAGTTTTTCAAAAACAATATTTCTTATTATAATCACTGTTGTGTATTGTTCAGATTTAGACGAACATAAGAAACGACACTGGCACCCATGAAACGCGATGTAGCTACGAAAATCCATCTGCGCATGCCCGAGCTAAAATCTGACCTCAAGATAGAAAGCAAAACTGAATCTCAAATGTGTTAGTGACGGAGTTTGGTAACTTTGGGTATAATATACATGTTACACCTCGGCGTGTTAGCCATCAGAGCTACACTGCTCTGTTGGGAATATCCTGGCACTTGCATGCCTGCAAATAATATTTATTCACGGAAAATTTGATATTGATGCTGAAACCTCTTTGCCTTTTATGACGTCATATTATCTTAGGTGGAACACTCTCCACCAGGTTTTGTACACGATTTTTTATCAGTTTTGTTTTGTTAATGTTAGCCGCCATGTTTCACTATTCGGAAGCCTTCAAAGCAGTTATCAGTTCAGCTTCGTTTATTGGGCAATCTCTTCTTCCCCGCACCCGACTATCCAAATCGTCCCAGAGATTCTCTATTGGATTCAGATTAGGACTCTGGGAGCGTCAGTCCAACATTACGACTCCTATGTCCTGAAACAGATCTGTAACATCGTTAGCAGTATAACATTGTGCGTTGTCCTGCTCTTAGAGATATGAGCTTCCCCAAAGGATTGGCCCAATATTAGTAGTGCATAATTTTTTGTGACCTCTACGTAGAGCTCAGAATTTGTGGTTTTGTCCAAAATGGCTAATGGGCCCAAGCCGAACCATATGAAATAACTCTTTACCTTCACACTACATCCAAGAATATTCACTGTGGGAACAGTTCGGAAGGTAGCTTCTCTCAGCATTCACTACACCCAAAAATGACAGCCAGACTGATAATCAGTTTTCTGTGACTGCAATCAGTTTTCTGTGTCAAAAGCACATTTTTTCTTGGTGTACAATCCGTCTGAGATCTATATTCCAGACACTACGCTAAGCGGCGTAGCTGAAGTCACTAAAACTTGTGGAAGGCACCTATGCCGTGAAACATACTGCGCTCTGCACTTGGGCTAATATGAGTCTCAGTCGTCTCAAATAGGGTTTGCGTGATTTCACAAAATGTTGATTTGCCATCCGAGTGGATAGTTTATTGCAGATCTCTCTTGTTAAGCTCTGGAAGTTTCCGAGGTTTACCATCTGTTTCTTAGCAGATTCAGTCCCAGTCCGTTGTCATTTACATGTCACATCACCAACGGACGAACTGGGTACCTTTAATTCCTCTGAAATGTCACGAACGAACTAAGTACCTTTAATTCCTCTCAAATGTAATGAACGGAGTGATCGTTTACGGGACATCCTATTATTAATGAGCACTGAAAATCAGTTAACGCTCGGTCCAGGCATCTTGCATGCGTGCTACGTGCATATTTATAGTTTAGTCTGTGACGTGGTGTTAGGGACCATTTCCATCTCAATTCAGAGAGGCATGACCAACATGTGTCATTTGACCATCTCCAATTTTTTTTTTTAATCATGGTAGCTACTCTTAATAGAGGTATAAAGTACTGCAAAAGTATTTTTCATAAAAAATTTTTGGTCGAGTTACAGCATTTTGAAAATAGACAAAAAATGCACTCGTGACGAAAACCATGTGAAACACCACATTTTTAAGTGCACACTGCTCCTGAACTATAAAAGGTAGAGACTCAATTTTTTTTATTTTGAATCTATTCAATTGGCCTTTCTTCAAATCCACAGTAATTGGTCAAACAAATGTTGCCAGATGGCAAAAAAATTATATTTATTACAAAAAATTTTAATTTTTCACAAATTTAGGATTTTTTTTTAAGAAAAAGACTTATCAGTTAGGTGAAGCTTGCCAACCTGCAGCGCTACTAGGGTTGTCTTAGCAGTAATTTTTATTTTTATCCTGTGATGCACGCAACTCATAAAATTAATTTTTAAAATATACAAAATTTCAAAAAACTCAACATTTTGGAATTGCAATATCTCAAAAACCCCATTTTTATAAACTCTGAAATGTTGTCCAAACAATGTCCTAATGGTAGGTAGTTTACTGAGGGAGTCAGGTTACTGGATTTTTCCTTGAAATGTTCTTACATATTTTTAAATATAACACTTTGTTTTCAATTTCGTTTTCTTTCCAATTTTTTAAAAATGGCACTTTGTTTTTCAAATTTTTGAATTCAGTGAAAAAATGAGAATTATAAACATTATTTAGTAAATTTTTAATAGCAGGAGAGGACAATTTCCGGCAGGGCTCGCCCTAAGCATTCACCAAGTCGCCAAATGTGACTAAATCCGAAAATGGCAAGAAAAAATTAGTAACTGAAAATGGTGTTGAATGATTTTATGAAACTTGGGCAATTTTTGACTCATGGGTAAACTGCAATTTGTGGTAATTTTTAGGCTAAACTACAGCTGATAAGATTTCGAAGTTTGATTTTCTAAAGCTGTGGCAGTGAAAATGGTACTGTCCGGTGCAATTTTTATGGAGTACTGTGAAGCCCCTATTAAGACTGCTTGAGAGTCATTGGGGCAGTTAATGAAAATAACAGCTACTGAAGGTGGGGGATATCGAGAGGGAAGAAACTCTACTGTAATTTATAATGAGCGGATCCAGAGAAATGGGAGAACAGAGGTTAAACAGTCTGCAGTACATAGTCCAGTGTTAGTGTTGCACCTTGACTGCTCAAAGCTGATCTGTAATTCTACCTGATGAAGTGCAAAGTTACTACTGGCAAACAATGTCCAGATCTTACTCTTTACATGCATTGTATACTTTCCAAATGAGACTAAGTCTTTTGTGGTAGCATGCAATGATATAAGCCATGACACAGCCCATGCTCTGTGTGCCATTCTGCTCATAAAAAGTGAAATTGCTAAGACCTGTCCTTTTGGAAGAATTTAAAACAATTGTTTACATCTCAGATGGAGCAGCCGGGCACTTCAGAAACATATATCAGTTCTATGAACTTATGAAGGGAGAACCAAATGTAGCAAGGAAGTGGATCTTCTCAGCCACAGGCCAATGTAAGAGTGCATGTGATGGTGTCAAGGGTGCCCATAAGAAAGGCGGGGGTGGGGTGGGGGTAGGGAGGGGCTCGAGTCACCCTCACCCCCAGCAGTTGGTATAGCCAAATTGTTGATAAATATAAAACACTAAAATTTACGAAAACCTTTTTTTAAAGCATTTTTAGAAATAATAAGATATTAATGATTGATTGTATAATTTTTTTTGTTGTATTTTAGTATCTTGTACATTTACTAAAATGTTTGACAACCTTGAAGAAGGTAATATCTTTTCCTAGCACCCCCCCTAAACGTACTCATATGGGCGCCACTGGATGGTGTGGGTGCCCTGTGCAAACATTTTGCTACTAAATTCAACTTACAGAAAGAAGCTTCACAAGCTATAAGAGATGCCCCTTCACTTGTTGAACTGTCTCCCCCCTGATCGCAAAGACTAAACTTCTACTCCTAAGAACTTGTGAAGTTCAATCCTATCGAACCAGCAAAGTAGAAGAGTGGGATGCAGTAAAATCTGTTGTTGGAATACAGTCACAGCATACCTGGTTAGTACAAGGAAATAAACCATAAATGGGCAGAACAATCCAGCACCCACATAAAGCAGTGCAATTTTCAAGCCAACAACAAAAAAAGAACCCATTTTCTGTGAATGATTTTCAGATAGGAGAATATATAGGGTGCATTTATGACGATAACTGGTGGATGGATGGGACAGATTACAAACATATCTAAGGAATTCGAGGACATAAAAATATCTTTCATGCACCCTCATGGAACAGCCAGAGGTTTTTGGTGGCCAGAATAATGTGGCAAGAAAACAGGTCAAGTGTCCAGTGCCCTTAAAAAATGTACTTCTAAAGGTGAATGCCCCAACTCCTGTTGGACGTTCTGCACGACTTCATACCATTGATGAGAAGGAATCAATAAAATCCAGCAGATTTTCTCAGTTTGAATAATGTGTAGTTATGATGGTAAGCTCATAATTTATTTTTTTTGAAGCCTTTTTTCATATGTTAATAGAAATTGAATCTTAACTGCAACTGAGATAATGTATTGTATGTGTACAGAATATGAATTTAAAAACATTTAAACATGTACATAGGTGACAAAATCATAAAAATGACTTTAAAATATAGATTGGCACTGCAATTTGGAATATATACTCAGGTAAACTTTTCAGAAATATCTTTCGAAGTTTTTTTTTGTTTTCTTTTAATAATAACCCAACCGTGAGGTTTGAACAGAAGAGAAATGCATTTTCAAAAATTTGTAAGAAAATGTCAAGGCAAAAATCCAGTAACCTGATTCCCCCAGTTAACTACCTACCATTAGGACATTATTTGGACAAAATTTCAGAATTTCAAAACTTGGGGTTTTTGAGATATTGCAATTCAAAAATGTTGATTTTTTTGAAATTGTGTATATTTTAAAAATTAATTTTATGAGTTGCATGCATCATAGGATAAAAATCAAATTACTGCTAAGGCAACCCTAGTAGGAGTGTAGGTTGGCACACTTACCCACCTGATAAGTATTTTTCTTAAAAAAAAATCCTAAATTTGTGGATTTTTTTGTGATAAATATAGACCTTTTTGCCATCTAGCAATATTCCTTTGTTCGATTTCTGTAAACATAAAGTACGGCCAATTCAATAGCTTCAAAATAAAAAAATAATTCAAGTCTCTACCTGTTATAGTACAGAAGCAGTGTACATTTAAAAATTTGGTGTTTCCCATTATTTTCGTCACAGGTGTATTTTTTGCCTATTTTCAAAATGCTGTAGGTCGACCAAAACATTTTTTTTGTGAAAAATCCTTTTGCAGTACTTTATACTCTATTAGGAGTAGCTACCATATTTTTTGAAAACAATTGTTTTATACAACTGACACCCTCTGACTGAATTGAGATGGAAAGGGTCTAGGGCCTATTTCGCTATCAATAAGATGGGGGCCGAATATCAATGGTAGGGTAGCATACTCTAGTCATCCGACTTTTTTATCTAGCTCTCGGAATTAGTGTAGTCTCCTCGTTTAAGTGTTTATCCATCGCAATAGCTTTAGCTGTCCGTTTATTCGTCAAGTTTTCAGGTAACTACAAAAGTATTTGCCGTTTTCAGAGACTCAGACAACGTATATCACATACGTAGTAGAAAAGTAATTTATTCATCAAAATGATTAATCAACCACGTTCTGCCAAAGTATTAAGAACTTATACAATATATCCGTGCTACAAAATGGCGGATCATGCGAAGGGAAAACCTTTTGGGAGGCAGAGTGTAACTCATCAAAGTTGGAGAAGTCGTGTGCACGGAAATGATTGCCGAGTGAAAGAAACAAGTGATAATCTGGTGATTAAGCTGGATGACTTAAAAGCTCCTACTAAAGTTCTTTGTTAGTGTTTCTGGTCAATAAAGCGGAGTGGGAAGGAACGTTATGTTGAAGGAGTTCAATTCTCTTTCTGTTGGCCAGTGCTGCTTTCTTCTTTTTTCCGGTCCTCATGCATATGATTCAGTTGTTCAAAGTACACCGCAGTGGTGATAGTTTGGCCACGTTTCAAGAATTCATATTGATCAACACCACGTGCTGTCACACAACATGACTTTACTTGGATGCAGTGCTGTCTTCGACATCTGAAGAATTGAGTCACTTGTGGACAATCAATGTCTGGAACGTTTTCGATGCTACACCGCTTCTCATCATAAGTAAGCACCCTATCCGAAAATGGTTTCTTGTCATAGCGAGACAGCAATGCAAGACAAGCTTAGACACGCTGGTGTTTGTTCACTGCAGATAATTCGTGGGGTCTCACTTTGACATTTTCTATTCCTTACCAGATGTTTTCGGACGGTTTCATCACTAACGCCAAATGACTCGGCTAGTTCCTGACATGTTTGGCTACTTTGCTGTTCAATAGCAAATTCCGGGGCTTCTGTGCCAAGGCCGACAGGATGACTATTCCGGAATTTGTCTTGAAGGGATTCATCTCCGTCTGTGATTTTCGAAACTAATCCCGATTTATGCTTTCCTTCATAGCATGTGCCACGAATGCTAAACAAAGGCGACGAGTTGTTTCTGAAGCAGATGAACGAAGTTTAAGTTTGTATTAAAAACACCCACGAATAATCTCCACTGTTATTGCCATTGTAGTCGCACGTGTTTCCACTCCCAAACTGCTTACACATCTAATTCATACGCGCAGGGGATCTTGGGATCTCAGCTGCCGATATAACATGGGCGGAACGCAGATTCACCCATGTATATTCAATCACTACTAAGTGTGTCTTTTGCTCCCTCGAATACTGGCAGATACTTTACTAGTTACCTGATATCACATGCATAGCGCCCATCAAATGGGAGTCATCGCTCTTTCCACGTTCATAAGTGAGCCACTGAAAAATTATCATCGGCCGCCACCAGGAACCGACCTCAGGGTCTTCCAGTTACGGGCGAGACATGCTCCACTGTACCACAGCGGCCTCGAAATTCTCCAGACTCATATACGACAAACGGCCAAACCTTTTCTTTCCGTGACTCACTTACAAACGTGGAAAAAGCGATGACTTCTATTTGATGTTCCTAATCCACGTCAACTGTGTATTTATTTTTCATTCGCCTTCTAGTTATTTGTTCAGTTGTTCATGTTCATCTTTGGTGAATCCCCAGAATTGTGCATGTCTCCAAAGAAGCAACCTACCAGGAGGTTTGGCCGTTTGTGCGTCTGGAGAATTTTGAGACCGCTGTGGTGCAGTGGAAGCATGTCTGGTGTGTAACTGGTTGGTTGGTTGGTCAATTTTTATGGCGCAAGGGCCATGTTTGACCAAAGAGCGCCAGATACAAGACAAACAAACAGTATTAAAAACGTGGCAAAAAATCAGGCTGATCAAGTAAAACTGAAAAATGAGAACGATGGAAGGGCCAAAAAAGATAATGAAACAAACAGTATTAAAAACATGATGCAATGATTAAAATCGAGCTGATTTAGTAAAACTGAGAAATAAGGATGATGATAAGGCTAAAATCTAGATACGTTTAAAATAGTCAATTTCTTTAAAAAATGAAAACACGGCAACAGTATCACAGTGGTCATTGAGGAGACGCTGCAGTGTTGCGGCGTCCTCGGTCAACAAATGAGAATGAAAGAAATGAAAACGTACATCACGAAAACGAACACAGCTACACAGAAAATGAGTGACGGTGAGTCGGCAATTGCAAGTCTCACACATCGGCGCAGTGTCGCCACACAGCAAAAAGTGGTGAGTGAAACGACAATGCCCAATGCGGAAACGCGCAAGCACCACTTCCTCCTTATGGTTCCGACGATATGAGGATTTCCAAACTTCAAGATTAGGTTTAATACGATGCAGTTTATTTTCCAATTGTTGGTCCCCCAGACCCTGCCACAATCGCTTGATATGGTCGCGAAAGATAAAGCGGAAATCCCGGTGATACAGTGGCAAGGGTATGACGACCAAAGAGGAAGCAGATCTAGCAGCCGCATCAGCACACTCGTTACCCGAGATTCCAACATGCCCAGGAATTCAGCAAAACTGAACATGAAGACCGACCCCAAAGCAAACGACGAAGTAACTGTCTCACATCCAAGAGAACAGGATCGTCACGGCAATCTGCAGATGATAAAGACTGCAGGACACTTAAGGAATCCGTATAGACCATAGCACGATAATGAGAACCCCACTGAACATGGAGAATGGCGAGATACACAGCATGCATCTCCGCCGAAAACACCGTGGCCTCAGCTGGGATCCGCGCTACTGAAACGTCATATACACAGACAGCCGCGGATCCAACGACTCCATGCATCTTGGAGCCATCAGTGAAAATGGGAGTGTAGTCAGAATTGAGGGCACGGTGCTCAGCGAAGAGCTGTTAGTACACTGACGCAGGGGTTGAGGATTTATTGAAAGATGTAAAGGTGGTATCAACCATGACACCAAGTGGGTGCCATGGGGGATCCCCAAAGCCCGTGGTCTCTCCAACAAGTGACAAGTCGAGCCTTACATTACGGGTTACGGCCGCCATACGAAGACCGAAGGTTGAAATGCACGAGGGCAGCTTCTCGAATAAAAGAACATGCTGGGGATGAAAAACTGCATCGTATAAAGGATGGTCTGGAAGAGATCTAAGTTTCAAGTAGAATTGAATAGACAGCTGCAGACGGCGTAATTCAAGCGATGGTTCGTTCGTGTCAGCGTAAAGGCTGGGAATTGAAGATGTTCGAAATGCTCCCGAACAAAGACGCGATGCTTGATGGTGAATAGTGTCCAAAGGCCGGAGAACGGAACGACTAGCACAGCCATACACGATACAACCATAATCCAGTTTTGACCGTATTAATGAATGGTAAATTCGAAACAAAGACATCCTGTCGGCGCCCCACGAGACTCTCGAAAGGATCTTAAGAATAGGTAGAGCCCGCAGACAGGAAATCTTGAGCCGCCGAACGTGCACACGGAACGTAAGCGCACGGTCGACGGTCAGACCAAGGAACTTGGTCTCCGGGAAAACTGGTATGGCTGCACGGTCTAAATACAGCTCAGGGTCAGGATGGAGGCCACGCCTCCGGCAGAAATGGACACACGCTCTCTTGTCGGGAGAAAGAACGAAACCATTGCTATTCGCCGCTTTAAAGATCTGGTTAATTGCAGACTGCAACTGCCTTTCAATAAAATTCATGCTTAATGACGAGCAGAATATGTGCAAGTCATCAACAAAAACAGTAGCCGAAACCGCATTAGGAAGATTTATGAAAAGACAATTAATGCAAAGGATGAACAATGTAACAGATAAAATGCAACCTTGAGGAACACCTTGTTTTGGATCGAACGGTGCCGAGAGCGTCGCATCCAGGCGCACCTGGAACATTCGATTACGAAGAAAATTAACGATGAAGGTTGGAAGGTTTACTCGCAATCCGCATGCGTGGAGGTCACGGATAATACCGTGCCGCCACGCTCGATCATAGGCTTTTTCAATATCAAAGAAAACGGACACCAGGTGCTGCCTACGCACGAACGCCTCGCTCACAGATGTCTCAAGGTGCAGGTGATGATCGTGAGGTGAACGATGACGGCGAAAGCCGCTTTGTGATGGTGAAAGTACTTGATGATATTCTAAAAAATGAACTAACCGGGAATTAACCATGCGTTCAAGAACTTTACACAGACAGCTCGTGAGAGCAGTTGGACGATAACTAGAGGGAGACTTGGGATCCTTGCCAGGTTTGGGAAAAGGCAGAACAAATGCTTTTCGCCAAGATTCCGGGAAACTGCGCTCTGACCAAATACGATTGTAAAGGACTAAGAGATTCTCGAGAGACGACTGCGACAGATGACGGAGCATGTCATAGTGGATGCCATCGGGACCGACAGGTGTAGCGCCGGACCGATGCAGAGCCACCCGTAGTTCAACTATGCTGAAGGGGGAGTTATAACTTGTGTCGGTAAAAGGCGCAAAAGAGACTTTCTGGCGTTCTGCAGTGGATTTAATCCTCTGAAAGGAGGAAGGATACGCCAGGTCACTCGACGCGGAGGCAAACGCCTCCCCCAAACAATCAGCAATCTCCCCGACTTCAGCATATGTGCAGCCGTTACTCTCGAGAATGGAGATCCGGTGAGAGCTGTAGTTACCTCGGATCTTACGAATCTTGTCCAACACATTTTTCGAACTGGCATGTGAAGTGAGAGATGACACATACTGGATACAAGACTCCCTCTTGCTACGTCGACGCACAAACCGAGCATAGGATTTTGCTCGTTTGAATGTAACGAGATTAGCATCGGTTGGATAACACCGAAACGTAGACCCGGCCTTCTGTTGAGCGCTCCCAGCCGCTGCGCGTTCAGGGGTCCACCAAGGCTTCGGTCTTCCGGAGAGTGTCGTAGATGTTTTTGGTATAGAAAGATCAGCTGCCTGAAGAATACAATTTGTGATTTTAAGAACCGCTGCGTCGATTGACTCTTGTGTCACCATTGCAGGAGATAGCAATGCAGACGGTGTGAAGACCTCCCATCTCGTACGCTCCATCTTCCACCGAGGAGGGCGGGAGGCAGAAGATGGCATGTTCGCATGATACGAGAGCAAAATCGGAAAGTGGTCGCTCCCGTGCAGGTCATTACACACCGTCCACGACCAATCAACAATAATCTATGGTGATCCCAAGGTCAAATTGATCGCACTGAAGGATCTTGTCTGCTCATGGAAGTACGTGTCAGCACCGGTGTTAAAAAGGCACAAAGAGGCCGAGGACAGAAGCGACCCTACGCGATGACCTCTCGTGCTGATGCTGACACTACCCCACAAATGATGATGGGCATTGAAGTCACCGAAAAGAAGAAAGAGTGAATGCAGCTGATCAACAAAGCTCTCCAGAACAGAGACGCTCACGTTCTCGTCCGGTAGCAGATAGACACTGCAGACAGTAAGAGGCACAGGCACAGATATTCGAACCACCACTGCCAGCAAAGTTATTGATATCGCAGCGGAAGACACCGGAACACTGTGAGGGACAAGAATAGGGACTTCCCCACAGGCGATGTCTCCCGATGCATTATCTGTCCGATACGCACTGTAGCCTCGAACTGAAAGCAGGTCTGATGGTTTAAGTTTTGTTTCCTGTAAACAAAAGCACACCGGAGAGTTCAACGAAAGCAGATGTTTCACTTCATCCAAACTCGTCCAATAACCTCGACAGTTCCACTGAATGATTGAAGCCATTGTTAAAAGTGAAATGAAAATGAAAATGATCAAACGGAGTCAGACTCCATCACCTCTGATGGGGGTTCCCCCAGATCTGGAGGCGTGTGACTAGGAGCCAAGATGGGAGCATGCTTTCTCCCAAGTGTCTGAACGGGAGGCGCACGACGTTGAGTCGTTTGCTGAGATTTTGGAGGAGAAGAAATGCTTTTCTTATCCTGGGCTTTGGTTTTCTTGCTAGAAGAAGTGGCCTGAATTCCCTTGCTGGTGGTGGGATGAGTCTGCTTCGGCGAAAAAATGGTGGGTGGCGCTTTCAGACCCCTAGTTCGAGACTGGAGTGCCTCCAGTCCGGCTGCGATGATATTGTCCAGCTTGTAGGGACATTTAACAGGGATCTGAATGTCGGTTTGAATAGCAACCGTAGATTTGGTAACCACCACCGATGCATAAGATCGACGATCAGAAGAAACTGGAACTACTCTTCTTCTGGCCTCAGGATAGGAAATATTCTCAACTGTTTTCAGCCTTTGGATTTCTTTCTCCTCCTTCCACTTGGGACAATCTTTGGCTGATGCTGCGTGTGAACCCTTACAGTTCACACAAAACTCGGCCACGGCCACACATTCCGGTAAACGATGTTCTGTGGCACCACAGCGTCCACACCTAGGATTGCTCCTGCACGACTGCTGCGAATGGCCGTAAGACTGACACCTAAAACATCTCAACGGGTTAGGGATGTACGGACGTATCTCAAGGTGAAGATACCCTGCCTTGATGGACGTAGGCAGGGAAGAGCTATTAAATGTTAGAATGATGTTCCGGCATGGGACAAACTGCCCATTCCTCATGAAAGAAATACGCCGCACACCCGTAACATGTTGGCTCCTCAGTTCTTCGAGAAGTTCATCCTCAGTACATTCAATAAGATCCTGAGAGGAGACAACACCTCGAAATGAATTTAGGTATCCATGAGGTGTTATTTTGACCGGAGTCTCAAGCAGTGTGGTGGTGTTTATAAGTGTGGAACAGTAGGCCACATTGGACATTTCTACCAGAAGATCTCCAGATTGGAGCTTCTTTACGCTCTTAGGAGAGCCTGCAATGGATTGAAGTGCTTTATTTATATAAAATGGACTTTTGGCACTCATAGGCTTTGAAGGGTCCAATGAGTGCACAAAAAAGAAACAAGCATTCGAACAATCAGGCACATGTTTTTTTGCAGAAGGGGATGAGCTTCCCTCCATACCTTTTTTGCTTTTTGGTTCGAGGGAAATTTTATTTTCATGCATGAAAAAATTAATAATTCGTCTGCCGAGTTCCCCACCCACAATCGAGCCCAACGATGGAGAGCCGGAGGTCCGCAAGCCCAAGTGGACGCAGGACACGGCTCTAGGGATAGCAAGCGGATATAGCAAGTTGATAGGGCAGACATGCGCTCGGCGTGCACCCAGACTTTCCCATGCCTGGGGAACACCATTTTGGCATGCCCACCCTATCCCCAGACTCACCCTGTCGTACGAGACGACAAGCCGTTAGAGGTCTGGACACCACTCGGCCACAGACCTCATTGACTAGGAGTGGGTTAGTTACTAGCCGCCCGTTTAGGGTGAAGCAGGGGGCAAAGAGGAGTGTTGGTTACTGGCGACGCAACACCCAGGCCACCAGAAACCTCTGCCTCCAGTATCCCCTTTTCTACCTTACGGGTCACCGCACACGGCAAACGTGTAGGTAGGTCTAGCTAACCAGCTCGGAAAAACAAAAGGAAGATAAAATGGAGAAGACAGGATAAAAAACGAGAAACTATAATCCAGAGCTGGTGCATAATCACAACCTCAGCAGCCTACAACTGAGGCGGGAGCGTGTCAAGTGAAAAACAAAAAACATAAAAAATGTGAAAAACATCACATATAGCACATGTCGGCTCGGGCCGTGGGGACACCATCCCCCAGCTGCTGGATGAACAGCTGTCCCTTCTGTTACATAATCGTTCAAGGCGAAATGATAAATTGATCCGTCACAAGGTCAGCTCGGGCCGTGGGGGTGCCGCTCCCCAAATAACTTAAAAACCAGTTATCCCCGTGCGGATGGCGTGTAACTGGAAGACCCTGGGTTCGGTTCCAGCTGTCGGCTGACCCTGGGTTCGGTTCCAGCTGTCGGCTGACCCTGGGTTCGGTTCCAGCTGACTCACTTATAAACGTGGAAAGAGCGATGCCTTCTATTTGATGTTCCTAATCCACGTTAACTGTGCATTTATTATGCGTAGCGCTCTTTGAGATACAGTTCGTCCTTTGTAGAAACTATCGCGAGTAAACCCAGTTTACAATGACGGCACTAATGTAATTAAGCAATTTAAGATAGTAAAAATAGCTGCATATAATCTATTTGCTTTGTGTTTCGCATAGATGGGATCCCAAACTTATGTCTTTATCTCATAAAAATCTAAAATATCATCTTCATGAAGAACACGCAGGACAGAAAATTAGGGAGCTGTTATTCTAAGAGTTAAAATGCCTAGCATTTTAACCCAACGAAAACTTAATGATTACCAGGGATTGGTATTATGAAATTACCTACCTTGTCAACTAACACAAATCAATAATTATTTTCGAAAATAAGAATTGGAGTATGTATATATAAAGCCTTTTACTCAATTTCCTGTTCTGCGGTTACCTTGAACATAAGTATATATACGAGGTCCGATCAAAAAGTTCCGAGACTAGACCGTAATACAACAAAGTGCTTATGTTGCCCAAGTCTGGCTATGATCTCTCTCAAAGTAGTCTCCTTGGGCAGCGATACACCGCTGCCAGCGTTTTTGTCAATGTTGGAACGCTCCGTGGAAGTCTTGTTCGCGAATCATGTCACGCATCGTCTGCGATTCGCGCTTGATCTAGTTCACAGTTTCAAAACGGCGACACCTGAGTTTCAGCTTCATCTTCGGGAACAGAAAGAAGTCGAAGGGGGCCAAATCCGGCGTGTAAGACGAGCGAGGAAAGGCAGTCATGCTGTTGCGGCTGCGAACCTGTCGTGTTGCTAACGCTCTGTGAGCTGCTGCATTGTCGTGATGGAGCAGGAAATCGCCCCTGCGCCACATTTCAGGTCGTTCGCGGCGAATGTCCTCCCTAAAACGCTGCAGAATATTGCAGTATAAAAGGGCTGTGGCGGTTTGGCCCTGGGGGACGGATTCACGGTGCACAACCGCACGAATATCGAAGAACAAGATGAGCATTCTTTTGGTTGCGTTCCAGACCTGTCGCGCCTTCTACGGTCGTAGAGATGCCGGGCTCTTCCACTGCGACGACTGTTGTTTGGCCTCCGGGTCGTAACCGTAGACTCAAGTCTCGTCCCCAGTGATGACCCGCGTCAGGAACGTTGGTTCATTCACTACCTCCTGACGAAGATCTTGACAGAGTTCGACTCGGAGCGGCTTCTGTTCGGGGTTCAGAATCTTTGGCACAAACTTTGCAGCAATGCGATGCATGTTTAAAACTGACGGTTTTGCTCGTAGACGGTGGGCCTGACCTCTCGTCGTCTTCCAGTGCCGTTCCGAAACTCTTGAAGGGCGAGTGCCGTTCTGTCGCTCTTTAAGCGCGAGTGCCGTTCTGCTGCTCGTGAAACGCGAGTGCCGTTCTGCCGCTCGTGAAGCACGAGGGCCGTTCTGCCGCTCGTGAAGCGCGAACGCTACACAAAACATCTCGCACGACTCATTGATTCATTGCCATAACCCTGCCGCAACATTTCATGCGTCTCCGTTACCGATTTGTTGAGTTTGACGCAGAATTTGATGTTCGCTCGCTGCTCTAGTTTGCAGTCCATACCGAAATCGCAGCTGTGTTCTGCACATGGTCCCCAAACATCGTGTAGCACAGCTCCCAATGTTCACAGAACGACGCCTTTCCGCACAATGACTCGTTAGGGTTCCTGCCCTCGACCGCCTATCTCTCAGCCGCATATTGCCATCTGTTGGCGCGCTACGCACCTAGTCTCGGAACATTTTTGATCGCACTATATATTATATATGTTTTTGTCTTAATATCATATGTTATAAAATTAATAATGAAATGTAATATGGACAAATGTAACCTTATAACGAAAATAAATGTAAAGGACGTGAAAATGTTAAGCACTCACACATTGTTTATACCTTATATTAGCCTCAAAACATTTTTTTTATAATCGTACTCATAGAGATAACAGACAGAAACAGAACATGAAAACATCTGTCCTAAAAAGCATAAAAACCATTCGATGACTAAGAAATGATCAAATTGTTTACTTCATTTATGAAAATGGGACGTCATTTTTAGCACGTCTTTTGTAAAAAAACATCGTGCTTCTGTTATCGGTTTGTCCGTCCGTCCGTCTGTACCCACGATATCTCTGCAACTATTAGTCCGATTTGAAAAATTCTTTTGCATTGGGAAGCTTGAAATATGTAAATGATCATCCTTTATTTCGTTTTTTTATGATGTACAATTTCACCGGTAGAAGGCGTAAATTCAGATGATGTCGAATTCAATTATACGTTTTATTCCACATATTTGCTTCTAAACATCCCATTGAAAAAAATGTTTATTTTTCGATTCCATTTATATCGTAGAGTATTTTAGATAAAGTTACTTTTCCAAATTACGCATAGATTTTTTCGCTAGGGGGCTTAAAGGTAATTTACCATTTCCTCGATAACTCTTCTTCTGAAACTCCGATTTGAAATTCTTTTCTTCAGCAGATACATCTCCTGATGGAAAATCTTTTGCATATAATTTCAAATTTTTGGTAAACAATACTTTGGCCACCAGGGGGCGTAAGTGTTCATTTTTGCTTCTGATGTATTTGCCATAAAATCGGAGCTTCAAAAAATATCGATTGAAAAAATTATTTCGTGGACTAATGCCACTCACATCGATAAACCTTTTCGGAATAGTTTCTTCTTAAAATATTTCACAGCTTCTCCACCAGAGGGCGTAGATTAACATCTTATTTTTATCAATTTCTCTACTTCTAAGAGTCCGATTTGAAAAATTCCTTCTTTGTTGGATAATGTTTTCCGTGTGACATGTTTTCCATGTAATTTCAAAATTTTCAAGCAATTCATAGAATTCCCGATAGGGGGCGTACTTCTAAATCTCCGATTTGAAAAATTTTGTTCTGCACCGGATACAGCTCCTAATGGGAAATCGTTTGCACATATATTCTAATTTTTGTGAAAAAAATAGTTTGGCCACCAGCGGGCGTAAATCTTAATTTCCGCTTCTGTATTTCCAGCAAAATATGATGTTCTAAATTCTCGATTGAAAAAAACATTCGTTTGTTGATACTCATATCGACAAACCTTTTAGAAACATTTTCTTCTTAAAATAGTGCATGGTTTCTACGCCAGGGGCGTAGACCTATATCATATTTTGTCAATATCTCTACTTCTAGGAGTTCGATTTAAAAAATTCCTTCTTTGTTGGATAGAGTTTCTAGTGTGACATGTTTTCCTATAAATTCAAAATTTTCAAGTAAGGCATAGACTTTCTGATAGGGGGCGTAAATGTAAATTGCGTTTCCAAATATATCTCTGCTTCTAAATCTCCGATTTGAAAAATTCTTTCTGCACCGCATACAGCTCCAGATGGGAAATCGTTCGCACATATTTTTTAATTTTTGTAAGAAATGGTTTGGTCACCAGGTGGCGTAAGTCTTAATTTCCGCTTCTGTTGTATTTGCAGCAAAATATGAGCTTCTAAAATCTCGATTGAAAAAAAAGTCCTTTGTTGACCGATACTACTCCTTATGTAGACAAACCTCTTAGGAAAATTTTCTTCTTCAAAAAATGCATGGTTTCCTTGCCAGGGGGCGTAGATGTATATCTTATTTTTGTCAATATCTCTACTTCTAAGAGTAGGATTTGAAAAATTCCTTCTTTGTTGGATAGTGTTTCCGATGCGAAATGTTTTTCCTATAAATTCAAAATTTTCAAGTGAATCATAGACTTTCCGCTAGGGGTCACAAAGGAATATTGCGTTTTCTGCGTTATTTCTGCTCCTAAAGATCTGATTTGAAACATTCTTCCTGTATCGCATACAAGACCTGATGGAAAATATTTTTCACATAATTTCTAATGTTTGGTAATCAATGGTTTAGCCTCCGGGGGTCATAAGTGTTAATTTCTGCTTCTGAAGTATTTGTTGCAAAATCTTGGCTCCTGAAAACTCGACTAATTTTTTTTTCTTCGACCGATACCGCTTATATGGATAAACATCTTTTGAAAACACTTTCTTCCTAAAATAATGCATGGTTTTCCCACCAGAGTACGTAAAGTCACATCTTATTTTTGTCGATGTCTCTGTTTGTAAGAGTTCGTAAGCTCACGATTCCGTTTACAGCAATATCTGAGGGATTAAAAACCCGATTGAAAATCTTTTTTCTTTCGTCAGATCTATTGTTTTCCATATCCGTTCCATTGACTTTGAATAGCTTTGATAAATTTAATTTGCGTCAGAACGGATTCAAAAGACGTGCTTATTACACCCGAAAATTCGGTGTCATCTTTCTTGTTATTTTTTTGTTCAGCTGTTGTCTTACTCTGCAATGGTCTACAACAATATTTTGCAAATTACTGCCCATCAGGAAATGTAGATTATGTACTTTTTAACAAACTAATAATGAACTGAAAGGCAGATATCATTCGTTTGCTTTCTATATCTACATAATGATTTTACTGAAAATGTATCTCAAAAATCACACTTTATCAGAAACCTTTGGCTCAGAAATAAATATTTCAAAAATTTCATTTTAACTTCTGAATTTTGTAACTGAAGTTCAAAGCAAACTTTTGTTTGAGAAGTCAACACCCTATTTTACAAAACTTTATATTCTTTCTCATGGAAAACTGTTTTGAGGCTTGTTAGGTGTGACCTCAGCTTCCGTGATTACGCCTTTGGGATTCGTAATACATTCCTCGCTGAAATGAATAATGAGAATAAAGATTTCAGCACTCCACTGCATTTGTAAATCCAAGCGACGAGCTAATTTTCTTCCGCCAACAGAAAATCAAGCTTTTCCCATGATACTCCGTTAAGTGGTCGTTAAATTTTCCTTAAATTTAACTTTCATTAAACTTGTGAACACAACCGTAACCTTTGATCGAGCCTGTATTTACATGTAAAGCAACTGAAATACAACATCTCAGCAAGGATGTATTCTCTAGAGGCGAGTTCTCATCTGATCCGTTCCAGTTTTTATGAATGATAATAAGGAGCATGCTGTATATTGTTCTCCTACATGCTCTGATAATTAGAAATCTGGCATCTTATCCGATGAAGCTGTAATCAATATGAGTTCGATGAACAAAACCTATTAGGCCTCACTATGATCGAAACCCCTTTATTAATGAAAATGAAAGAAGAAAAACTCCATTGCTTAATATTTACTTGGAAACTAAATGTTTTTTGCTAATATCATATTATAGCACAAGTGCCGTTTAGAAAAGAATTTATCATTTAGATCACAATAGCATATTCCGAACATTATGCATATTCTGAACAATGATAATGCCTCCGTTTACGATATACATTCTTAAACACTTTCTGCCCTGATGGTATTTAAAAGTACCACGTTGGTCTTTTTGCCGGTACGGACTGAAAACATCACTGCCGGACGGAACGTCCAACTACTAATATAAAGAAGTTTGTACTTCGTTTACCAAATGGTTCGGCATGCAAACTTGCCTCGTTCACGTGCGAAACCGTTTATAATGGATGCCTTCATGTGGGGACGGACATAATGGAACTTGAGTAGTGCCCGTAAGTTTGTTTTTCTCTATGTTGCGGTGCATTGCTGTTTCATGGTCTAGGAATTCAGGGTTCGATTGTATACACTTACGTAAGTCATCTGAATAATACATATTGGACTATTATTTTATAATACGCTTTATGACACTAATAAAACTTAGTGGTGCTCAGACGTAGCGCCAGGACGTAGACATACATACCGCCGAATTATATATGATTGCAAATACATGCCTATATACACTGAAGAGCAATTGAATTAGAGACAGCTGGCGTTATGCAAATGTGGCGCTGTGGGTGGCTCTGTAAACGGAAACGACATGACGTATGCAGTGATCCGACAATATAAGGAGGGTTGCGAACAGAATCAGTAAAAGTCGGACGCAGTATGGGTAAGACGAAGGATCTAAGCGCATTTGATCGTGGGCAAATTGTCGGGGCCCGACGACTGGGTCCCTCCATCTCGGAAGTCATGCAAGCATTGGGATTTTCACGAGCCACTGTGTCACAGGTGCACCGTGAGTGCATCGAATCCGGTAAAACCATCCCTGTAATGGCCAACTGCTGTGGACAAGAGCGTGTGAATGAGCGGGGTCATCGTCGGCTAGCCCGCATTGTAACAGCGGATAGACGGGCCACAGTGCAAGAAATCACTCGGCAATTTAACGCTGGTGCAGAAAAAGGTGTAAGCAGCCACACCATCTAGAACCATCTCCTCGCTATGTGGTACAGAAGCCATCGTCTCACGAGGGTACCGCAACTGACCGCACATCACAGCGTGCAAAGATTAGCATGGGCGCGCCACTAGACCCTAGACATGTGGAAAAATGTTGCCTGGACTGATGAATCGAGATTCACGTTGGTACATGCTAATAACAGGATACGAGTACGGCGCAATTATTCTAGCCAGCAGGGTATTCTGGGATTATTCTAGCCAGCAGGGTATTCTGATATTATTCTAGCCAGCAGGGTACTCTTAAAACTGGTGGGGGTGGTATTCTCGTCTGAAGACTGTTTACGTGGACTAAAATGGGAACCCTGGTACGTGTGACATTGTCCCCCACATGTTAACGTTACCGGGATATCCTGCACGACCATTTGCTCCCGTTTGTGCGTCTTCAACATCCCACTAGGGACCTCATCCTGCAACAAGAAAATACACCGTGCTATCACTCCCGTGTATCCGAATGGTTGGAAGAACACTCCACCGACGTGACCTCGCTTCCTTGGCCAGCTAAATCACCTGACCTCAATCCCATCGAGCACAACTGGGATGCCATGGAGAGAGATGTTCGAGGCTCTGACCCCCCTCCATTAAATCTTCGTGAACTGTATGAGCTTGTTCAGGGGTGGTGGATCCGTATGGCTTCCCAACGCTTCCGGTGTCTTGTCGAGTACATGCTGCGATGAATCGCCACCGTCATCAGGGCGAAAGGTGGTGCTACACTTAACTCGATAGGTATCTCTAATTCAATTGCTCTTCAGTGTACACTATATATAAGATGTGAGATTACTGTTGTAAATGCATTTCTCATTTACAAAGAATTGAACGGACAGGTTATATATTTGGATTTCAAGAGAGCTATCACGCAAGGTCTCATAACTTTAGGTACCAGCGCTCCGAAGGAACGTGGACGACATAACCAGACAGGATCTCCTCTCCGGGGTCAAACGAAACGCCGAAAACAAAATTTCTCTGTGCCAAAAGATGTTCGTCTGCCGAACTTTGGATCGCATTGGCCCGAATTTGTTTCTAACAGGGGAATATGCGAAATGTGTTCACTGAAGAAAATGCAATCTAAACCTCATTCCAAGTGTCTTTACTGCAAGGTCTTTCTTTGTTGTAATGAGAAAAATAATTGTTTTGTAGAATTCCACTCAAAGCAAAATAAATAATAAGATATCATTTCTGATTGTCTTTTCCCTACGGTCCTAACGGTATTTCCGCGTACCACTAGTCAAAACACTATGACATAATATATAATTCACTGTATGAAAGAAAAAACCGTTATTACAGCTTCAAAGCTATGTATCAAACCATAAGTTTCCAAACATTCACAGCCTCAATTAATTCAGGACTGAATGGGTTGAAACGCAAGCATCTAGTAAGTAACTGAAAAAAAAAATGTTCACCTAAATTCGTAATTGGTGCAGTAAGAAAGAATATTCTGATTCACCTAGCTTCCTACTTCCAATGGGAGTCTTTGTCAAGGCAAGTTATGTCAGCGGAATAACTACGCGTTTGGATTTTGAAAATAAAACCCGGAGAAGAGAACGATGTTTGAAACCATAAATATAACAAAACAAACACGTGAATTTGTTATGATCATTACTTGGGTCGTATGTTCACGTAGTATAACAGGCAAAGATATCAAGTCATTGCCTTTGTTTGTCTCGAGTTCAGAGCCTGTGGAGAACGCAGGTCCACGGTAATTGCAGTTCAACAGATACAACGTCATTGCATACATCATCTCCTTTGACAATTTCAATTGTCTTTCATATTCCGGTTCCCCTGAAAGTTGTTAACGGGATCACCAGTTTCCTTTCATTTCACAGGGGAGTTGCTGCACTGTAAAGTACTTCCTTTACTAAATCAGTTGCTTATCATTCTTCTCGTACGTCCCTCACACGCTCAATATGTCGCAAACAAAGATCTTTTCGCATGCCGACATAGGACTTTATTGAGAAATCACAGAATTACAGAAGAACAGTATATACTTCTGCAGCATAGTCTTCGCCCGTTTTCCTGCTATTTGTGGTAATATTTTACTAATAAATTTTTATGACTTGAGAGCCACTTCAATATTTCTCATAATAACAGTCAGGTACGACAGTCTTATTGTTCATAATTAAAAAAGAGAAATTCCTTGGTTCAGTTAAGGGGCCTTACTTTTAAATCATTTGAGGGTGTCCCTCTGTTTAATAGTAGCGTCCCAGTTGTTTAACTTGCAAATTTTTCCTATACGTTTACGTTATAAACTATGGAAGTTTCTCGTAGCAGAAACCCATTTCTCGGTCTCCGTAGAAGGGAGAGGCTTTCCAGGCTGTCATTGATAAAGCCATGGACAGCGGTGTCTTTTTCCTGCAGTCCTTCTCTTACTGCCTTTTTCTACACTTTATTTCTTAGCTATGCTCATCCTGTAATGAAGTTTGCATTCCTCTGTCTTTTGCTTAGTCATAAAGCACAGGAATATATACACTACTGGCCACCTAAAATGCAACACCCAGAAGGAAGCATCCGATGGACCTGAAATTCGCAGCATGCGTCGCAAGCGAGAGGACATGCAAATGATTAGCATTGCAGGGCACATGCAAATCATGTGTGAACGGCACGCCACCAAGAAGCACTATAAGAAGGCTGCACAGAAGGTGGGGTGTAAGTAGTGGAAGTGTTCTCTGCTGCCGGACCTGTGCGTGGAAAGCTTCCTGATGTCTTGTCGCAGAATACGGCAGTCATTCCAGCACGTTTCGGAGTTCGACAGAGGACGCATAGTGGTTTATCGCGACAGCGGTTTATCGTACATGGACATCGGCACTCGTGTGGGACGACATCCAGCCACAGTGAGGCGAGTATGGATTCTGAGGGTGCAGGAGGGACGGACGGACCGACGTAAGCGATTGCACCAGCCGCGGCACACCACCGGTCGAGAGGACCGGCATGTTGTGCGGCGGGCATTGACGGCTCGCACCGCCACATCACAAACGTTAGCGCAGGAATTAGGGTGCGTTGCGCAACAATCTGTGTCAGTACGTACCGTTCAACGTCGTCTGCAGGAGCGGGGACTTGTCGCACGGCGCTCATTGCTCCGATTATCATTAACGTAACACCACCGGCGAGTGCGGCGGCAGTGGATCGTTGAACGCCGCACCTGGGCGACTGAATGGCACGACATTGTCTTTTCCGGCGAATCCCGCGTCGGACTGCAACACCACGATGGTCGGATCCGCGTGTGGCGGCACCGCGACAAGGGAAGTATGACGACTGATTTATGCATCGCCATACCGGTCCGTCGCCTGACGTTATGATTTGGGGCGCAATGGGATGTGACACCCGCAGCCCTCTGGTACGCAACGCCGGAACACTCAACAGCCACCGATACATCTCCGACGTTTTGGAGCCTGTAGTCCTCCCTTACCCGCAGGACCTGCCAGCGAACACGTTTCAACAGGACAATGCGCGCCCGCACGTGGCACGCATCGTGCAACAATTATTCACGGTCCACCAGGAGTCGCTGGTGCCGTTGCCCGCATGTTTTCCCGATATGTCGCCCATCGAACACATCTCGTCGCTGATTGTCAACCGAGTGGCCCGGAAAGTACCACCCACGACTACGCCTGATGAACTGTGGCAACGTGTGGAAGCAGCCTGGACCGACATATACCAAGGCCACATCCAAAGCCCCTTTCGTTCGATGCCGCGGCGTGTAGCGGCCGTTATTGCCAGCCATGGGGGCCACACGAACTATTGATGTCTGCGTGTTCCGCAAGTCGCACGGGCCTGTAAACTCAATCGTTTCATCTTTGTATCTGTTGTTATGTGTCCAGTAAATCTGGCTTTGCTATCTCGTGTCCTTCTTGGTGTTGCATTTTGGGTGGCCAGCAGTGTATATACAGTGTATATACACTGCTGGACAATTGCGAAGGACGGATCATAAACGGCTATACAGCGCATAAAAAAATAAGTGTGGTTGGATGCCAAGTGAAATAAAATAATGTCAGAATGCCAGGACATTACAAGAAAGACAATTTATTGTGCTCTGAAATCCAGAAGGCTTTGGAACGTGTTCAAGGGACAAACAGGCCATTTTGTGCAGAATACGTAAACGTGAAAAAAATGCAATTACTGTCCGCAGGCGTTCCGGCGTAAGATGTCAATACGTGATATGGCCACCATGGAGAGCGATGCAAGATTCCACACGTCGTGTCATGCTTTGCACAACATTATCAAGCAGCTGTTGGGGTAATTTATCGCATTCTTTTATCAGTGCACGGATGAGGGTGTCCTTGTTTATTGGAGGGCATTGGCGACCAGCAAGACTCCTCTCCAAAGCATCCCACACATTTTCAATGGGATTCAGATCTAGAGAACGTGCTAGCCATACGAGGCGTTGAATATCCTCGCTCTCAAGACACTCCTGGACAGCGACTGTTCTATGACATGTTGCGTTGTCGTCCATGAAAATGAATCTATCACCGACAGCACCACGGAACATGCGAACATGAGGTAGCAGAACATCATTAATGTATCGTTGGCCAGTTATAGTCCCAGTTGGAAGCACATAGAGGGACGTACGGCCATTGATCATGATGCCAGCCCATACCATGACACTACATGTCGGATATCGGTCCCTTTCCTGTATGTTTGCTGAACAATATGCAGTACCACTATCACGCCAGATCAGTTGTCGTCGACAATCAGACGATAGACTGTATCTACTCTCATCTGAGAAGAGGACAGCAGACCAGTCGTTATCAGTCCAATTGCGATGTTGATGGCACCATTGCAAACGGGCGGTACGGTGACGTCTGGACAATGGGATGCACACAACAGGACGGCGGGCGTATAGTCCTCCTTCATGCAAACGTCTGGCGACAGTTTTTCGGGAGATCCGCTTGCCAGTAGCAGCCATAAACTGATTTGCTACCTCACTAGCTGTGCTGCGCCGGTGTCTTTTTGTTGATAGCACTATGTACCGATATTCTGCAGGTGTTGTACAGCGAACACGACCTCCCGCGTGACTTTTGCTACACTCTCCATTTGTTTAAAATGATTTCCAAAGCCTTGAAACAACACTGTGGCTGACGTCGAACTCCCTCGTAACATCAGTTATTTGTCGCCCTTCTTCAATCTTGCCAATAATACGGCCACGCGTAAAATCATTTAGGTGATGTCGGGAAGACATACTGAAAATTGCAAGTTCGTCAATTGATTCTTTTCCTTTCAACTTTTCGTTTGAACAACAACGGTCAATACGCGTCAAATCCTTTATATCTCTTATCAGCGCTATGACGTCAGAAACAAGTTCGGGAATCCAAAATTTGCATACGCACAACACGTCTTACTGTATCCCGCACTTATGCTAATTTCCACATTTTCCTGCCTTCCATTTTATGGTTGCTATCGTTGCTATTGTCATCCATCCTTAGCAATTGTCCGGCAGTGTATATATACATATTATAAAATTTCAAATTTTATTTAAAAGAACCACAACAGAGCATACAACTCTATAAACACTAAGAATGAATAAATGTTAGAATGCACAGGGAAAACCAACAGAGAATGAAAAATAACGAAGCATTATTATACACTGCCGGACAATTGCTAAGGACGGATGACAATAGCAACGATAGCAACCATAAAATGGAAGGCAGGAAAATGTGGAAATTAGCATAAGTGCGGGATACAGTAAGACGTGTTGTGCGTATGCAAATGATGGATTGCCGAACTTGTTTGTGACGTCATAGCGCTGATAAGAGATATAAAGGATTTGACGCGTACTGAGCGTTGTTGTTCAAACGCAAAGTTGAAAGGGAAAGAATCAATTAACGAACTTGCAATTTTCAGTATGTCTTCCCGACATCACCTAGATGATTTTACGGGTGGCCGTATTATTGGCAAGATTGAAAAAGGGCGAAAACTAACAGATGTTGCCAGAGAGTTCGACGCCAGCCACAGTGTTGTTTCAATGCTTTGGAAATCATTTCAAACAAATGGACAGTGTAGCAAACGTCACGCGGGAGGTCGTGTTCGCAGTACGACAACTGCATAAGATCGGTACATAGTGCTATCAACAAAAAGACACCGGCGCAGCACAGCTAGTGAGGTAGCAAATCAGTTTATGGCTGCTACTGGCAAGCGGATCTCCCGAAAACTGTCGCCAGACGTTTGCATGAAGGAGGACTATACGCCCGCCGTCCTGTTGTGTGCATCCCATTCTCCAGACGTCACCGTACCGCCCGTTTGCAATGGTGCCATCAACATCGCAATTGGACTGATACCGACTGGTCTTCTGTCCCCTTCTCAGATGAGAGTAGATACAGTCTATCGTCTGATTGTCGACGACAACTGATCTCGCGTGATAGTGGTACTGCATATTGTCCAGCAAACATAAAGGAAAGGGACCGATATCCGACATGTAGTGTCATGGTATGGGCTGGCATCATGATCAATGGACGTACGTCCCCCTATGTGCTTCCAACTGGGACTATGACTGGCCAACGATACATTAATGATGTTCTGCTACCTCATGCTCGCATGTTCGGTGGTACTGTCGGTGATAAATTCATTTTCATGGAAGACAACGCAACATGTCATCGAACAGTCGCTGTCCAGGAGTGTCTTGAGAGTGAGGATATTCAACGCCTCATATGTCCATTACGTTCTCCAGATCTGAATCCCATTGAAAATGTGTGGGATGCTTTGGGGAGGAGTCTTGTTGGTCGCAAATTCCCTCCAATAAACAAGGACACCCTCAGCCGTGCACTGACAGAGGAATGGGATAAATTACCCCAACAGCTGCTTGATAATGTTGTGCAAAGCATGACACGACGTGTGGAATCTTGCATCGCCCTCCATGGTAGCCATATCCCGTATTGACATCTTACGCCGTAACGACTGCGGACGGTTATTGCATTTTTTTCACGTTTACGTGTTCTGTACAAAATGGCCTGTTTGTCCCTTGAACACGTTCCAAAGCCTTCTGGATTTCAGAGCACAATAAATTGTCTTTCTTGTAATGTCCTGGCATTCTGACATTATTTTATTTCACTTGGCATCCAACCACATTTACTTTTTAATGCGCTATATAGCCGTTTATGATCCGTCCTTAGCAATTGTCCAGCAGTGTACAAAGTATGATATATGAAATATATGCAATATGAAAAATAAGATGCCTCTAATTGGACGGCGCAAAGCTGCCAAAAACAAAGTAAGACAAAATATATTTAATATAATAAGCATCAAATTAAAACCAAAGATACGCAAGAACCACAAACAATCAAAAGAAAAACTAAGAAACCGACAAACCTTTGTATATACCAAGTCACTGTCAGAACCCTAACATCGATCAACAAGAAAGATGACACCGAGTTTTTGGGTGTAATAAGCACGTCTTTTGAATCCGTTCTGACGCAAATTATATTTATTAAAGCTATTCAAAGTCAATGGAACCGGTATGGAAAACAATAGTACAGCATCTGACGAAAGAAAGAAGTTTTCAATCGGGTTTTTAATCCTACAGATATTGCTGTAAAGGGAATCGTGAGCTTACGCTCTCTGGTTGCAGATTTGTGCATTAAGAAAAACATGAAATTATATGAGAAACATTTCGCACCGGAAACGCTCTCCAACACAGAAAGATTTTTTCAAATCAGACTCTTAGAAACAGAGATATCGACAAAAATATGGTGTGACTTTACGTCCTCTGGTGGGACAACCATGCATTATTTTTGGAAGAAAGTATTCTCAAAAGGTTTTTTAATATGAGCGGTATCGGTCCAAGAAAAGAAAATTTTGTTGTGTTTTCAGGAGCCCAGATTTTGCTACAAATACATTAGAAGCAGAAATTAACGCTTATGCCCTATGGTGGCCAAAACATTCTTTACCAAACATTAGAAAGTATATGAAAAATATTTCCCATCAGGTGCTGTATGTGATAGAGGAAGACATTTTCAAATCGGAGTTTTAGAAGCAGAAATAATGCAGAAAATGCAATTAACCTTTGAGGTCTCTAGCGGAAAGTCTATGATTTGCTTGAAAATTTTGAATTTATAGGAAACACATTTTGGATCGGAAACACTAGCCAACAAAGAAGTAATTTTTCAAATCGGAATCCTAGAAGGAGAGATATTGGCAAAAATAAGATATACATCTACGCTCCCTGGCATAGAAACCATGCATTATTTCAAGAAGAAAATGTTCCTAAAAGGTTTGTCGACATGAGTAGTATCGGTCAATAAGCGACTTTTTTTTTTCAATCGAGATTTTTGAAGCTCATATTTTGCTGCAAATACATCAGAAGCGGAAATTAAGATTTACGGCACCTGGTGGCCAAACGTTTTTTTTTACAAAAATTTGAAATTATGTGCAAAGCATTTCATATCAGGAGCTGTATCCGGTGCAGAAATAATTTTTCAAATCGGAGATTTAGAAGCAGAGATATAGGGGAGAAAGGAATTTACCTTCATGCCCCCTAGCGGAAAGTCTATGAAGTACTTACAAATTTTGAAATGATATATGAAAAACATGTGACACGGAAAACACTATCCAACAAAGAAGGAATTTTTCAAATCTGACTCCTAGAATTAGAGATATTGACAAAAAATATGACATACATCTACGACCCATGACGGAGAAACTGTGGAATATTTTAAGAAGAAAATATTCCCAAAATGTTTGTTGATGGGAGTGGCATCAGTCCACGAAATAATTTTTTCCAATCGATATTTCAGAAGCTTAGATTTTATGGCAAATACATTAAAAGCAAAAATTAACACTCACGCCTCCCTAATGGACAAAGCATTCTTTACCAAAAATTTGAAATTATATGCAAAAGATTTTCCATCAAGAGGTGTATCCACTGAAGAAAATGTTTTTCAAATCGGAGTTTTAGAAGAAGAGTCATCGGGAAAAACGTAATTTAATTTTACGCCCCCTAGCGGAAAATCTATTAATAATTTGAAAAAGTAACTATATCTAAAATACTCTTCGACATAAGTAGAATTGAAAGATAAAATAATTTTTTCAATTGGATGTATAGAAGCAAATATGTGAAATAACAGGTATTTTTGAATTCGACATAATTTCCATTTACGCCCTCTAGCGGCAAAATTGTACATTGAAAAAAAAAAAACGAAATGAAGGATCATCATTCGCATATTTTAAGCTTCCCAATGGATAACGAATTTTTCAAAACGGACTAATAGTTGCAGAGATATCATGGATACAGGCGGACGGACGGACGGACAAACCGGTGACATAAGCCCTAGCTTTTTTTACAAAAGACGTGCTAACAAGTAATGAGACGTAATAACCGGTGCAAAACAGAGAAAGCATGCGAAACATATAAATCGAATAAGCTAAATATGCAAAACGTATAGATCAAAATAAAGTAACGCGAGAGCAAAACCAACTGCAGTCATCAGGATAGCACCAGTAGGTGAAGATGCTTTTTATGTCCCAAATAAATGCTGGCATAACCAAAACATGTGGCAGTGCCACCTAAGTCATCAAGACAAGAAGTATGGAAACGAACAAATATAGTTGTAAAACGGATAAAATACGCCACGGTTAACCAATATAGATAGAAACAAAAACCGGTGATTATAGCTAGTACAGAAGTCTATCGATTATTGTGCATAAATATAAGAAATGGTTAAAAGAACATGAATTTCGAAATTTACTAAATCTTTAATTGCGGAATAACTGTTGAAAATGACGCAACACAAAATTAACAAGATAACCCTTAATAAGCAATGTAACGTAAAACGATTTTAAAGTTTGATAAAAGGTAGACACGCTATTACAAACGTCAACAAATCGCAGAAACTGGGAGACAATTAGGTTTCTGTACACTGCTCTGGAAATGTGTGAACTCCAGTCGATAAGAAAATTTATGGGAAAGTCAAAAGTATTTCTCTTATCGTAAATAACGGTCTTTATAAAGTCCTTTGTCAACGCAATTCCAATATCCAGGAAATTGTCATTGGAAGTGTCTTGATTAGTCCCTTTTGGGGAAAGTTCTTTGGAGTAAATTGATGTGGCGTTTGTAGTAAAGCCATTGACATTGAAAGCAGTCAAATCGTCTATATACCTCATGTAATTTCCTTTAACAACATGATCACCTCCTTTCAAAATATTGTAATTCCTGGCAAAGGTGGCTTCATAGTGATGTAGATATAGGTTAGCCAAGACAGAGGGGAATGTGCTTCCGCTCGAGATGTCTCTTATTTGACGAAAGACAGCACCACCCATGGAGATACAGTTGTTACGGAGACACAAAGCGACAAGATTGTTCCAATACGTCTCAGTAATCCGCAATTTGTCCCCATGTTCTTTAAACAAAGCATGATTTTCAACAAATCAACTAGATCAATGGTAGTAATCAAATTAGCGAAGTCGTAGGTAACAGTACGTAAATTATCGGAAGGTTTGCAACTATTCAGAAAGTCTTGCACTACTCTGTTATTGTTAATAATCCAAGTTGAATTTCTATTAGGTAGCATATTCTTGAGTAAATACTCAAATTTGTTTCCTGCAATTTTACCATCTCGCAGAAGTGATATATCTAAAGCACACCGAACTCATATGGAATGATTTTCTCATCTCTCTGCAAAAGACTTAAAATCTATAACATCAATGTAAATTTCCTTTTCTATATGCTATATCCAAATTCCATAAGAGTCCGGTGTGCTTTAGATATATCACTTCTGCGAGATATAGTTATGGTAAAATTGCAGGAAAAAAATTTGAGTATTTACTCAACAATATGCTACCTAATATAAACAATATGCTACCAATATGCTACCTAATAAATTGCAGGAAACAATTTGAGTATTTACTCAACAATATACTACCTAATAGAAATTCAACTTGGATTATTAACAATAACTGAGCAGTGCTTGACTTTCTAGTTGCACACCTTCCGATATTTTACGTATTGACACCTTCGATTTTGCTAGCTTGTTTACTTCCATTGATCTCGATGATTTGGTGAAAATGTCATACTTTGTTTAAAGAACATGAGGACAAATTGCGGATTACTGAGACGTATTGGAACAATCTTATCGCTTTGTGTCTCCGTAACAACTTTATCTCAATGCGTGGTGCAATCTTTCGTCAAATAAGAAGCATCCCGAGCGGAAGCATATTCTCTTCTGTCTTGGCGAACCTATATCTACATCACTATGAAGCCACCTTTGCCAGGAATTACAATATTTTGAAAGGAGGAGATCATGTTGTTAAAGGAAATTACATGAGGTATATGCACTGAAGAACAATTGATTTAGAAATAAATGTCTAGTAACGTGTAGCACCACCTTTCGACCTGATGACTGCGGCGATTCGTCTCGGCATGGACTGGACAAGACATCGGAAAGGTAGGGAAGCCACACGGATTCACGACCCCTGAACAAGCTCCCACAGTTCACGAATATTTGATGGAGAGGAGTCAGATCCTCGAACATCTCTCTCGATTGCATCACAGATGTGCTCGATGGGAATGAGGTCAGGTGACCCAGCTGGCCAATGAAGCGAGGCCACGTCAATGGAGTGTTCATCCAGCCATTCGGATACAACTCAGGAGCGATGGAACGGTGCATTGTCTTGTTGCAGGATGAGGTCTCCAGTGCGATGTTGAAGACGCACAAACGGAAGAATATGGTCGTCCAGAATATCCCAGTAACGTTGATCTGTAAGGGGCGATGTCACACGTACCAGGAGTCTCATTTCCGTCCACGTAAACAGTACCCAGACGAGAATGCCACCCCCACCAGCTTGAAGAGTACACTGCTGATAAGAAGGATCCATCGCTTAATGTGGTTTGCGCCGTACTCGTATCCTGCCATCCGCATGTACCAACCTGAATCTCGACTCCTCAGTTCAGCCAACATTTTTCCACATGTCTAGGGTCCAGATGCGATGTTCCCGTGCCCATGCTAATCTTTGCACGCTGTGATGTGCGGTCATCAGCGGGACCCTCGTACGACGATGGTTTCTGTACCCCAAAGCGAGGAGATGGTTATGGATCATGTGGCTGCTTACACGTTTTTGTGCACCAAAGTTAAATGGCCCAGTGATTTCTTGCACTGTGGCCCGTCTATCCGCTGTTACAATGCGAGATAGCCGACGATGACCCTACTCATTCACACGCTTTTGTCCACGGCAGTTGGCCCTTTCAGGGATGGTTTTACCGGATTCGATGTACTCACGGTGCACCCGTGACACACTGGCTCGCGAAAATCCCAGTTCCTGCACGACTTCCGAGATGGAGTGACCCATGCGTCGGGCACAGACAATTTGCCAACGATAAAATGCGCTTAGATCCTTCGTCTTACCGTACTGCGTCCGTCTCTTACTGATTCCCGTGGCATCACTCCTTATATTGTCGGATCTTTGCATACGTCATGTCGTTTCCGTTTACAGGGCCGCGCACAGCGCCACATTTAGATAACGCCAGTTGTCTCTAATTCAATTGCTCTTCAGTGTAGACCATTTGGTTGTTTTAAATGTCAATGACTTTACTACAAACGCCCCATCAATTTACTCCAAAGAACTTTTCCCAAAAGGGGCTAATCAAGACACTTCCAATGATAATTTCCTGGATATTGGAATAGCGTTGACAAAGGACTTTATAAAGACTGAAATTTACGATAGGAGAGAAGCTTTTGACTTTCCCATAAATGTTCTTATCGACTGGAGTTCATACATTTCCAGAGCAGTGTACAGAAACCTAATTGTCTCCCAGTTTCTGCAATTTGTTGACGTTTCTAATAGCGTGTCTACCTTTTTTCAAACTTTAAAATGATTTTTACGTTACATTGCTTATTAAGGGATAATCCTGTTAATTTTGTGTTGTGTCATTTTCAACAGTTATTCCGGAATTAAAGATTTAGTAAATTTCGAAATTCATGTTCTTTTAACCATTTCTTATATTTTATGCACAATAATCAATAGACTTCTGTACTAACTGTTATCGCCGGTTTTTGCTTCTATCTATATTGGTTAACCGTGACGTATTTTATCCACTTTACAACTATATATGTTCGTTTCCATACTTCTTGTCTTGATGACTTAGGTGGTACTCCCACATGTTTTGGTTATGCCAGCATTTATTTGGGACATAAAAAGCCATCTTCACCTACTGGTGCTATCCTGATGACTGCAGGTTTTTTTCTCCGCGTTACTTTATTTGGATCTATACGTTTTGCATATTTACCTTATTTGGTTTATATGTTTCGCATACTATCCCAGTTTTGTTCCGGTTCTTATGTCTCATTCCTCGTTGATCGATATTAGGGTTCTGGCGGTGGCTTGGGATATGCAAAGGTTTGTCGGGTTCTTGGTTTTATGTTGATTGTTTGTGGCTCTTTCGTGTCTTTGGTTCAGATTTCATGCTTCATCATCATCATTGCCAACCATTATCAATCCACTGCTAGACGAAGGTCTCTCCAAGCCTCTTCCACAACAGTCTGTCTTGTACCAGTCGCCACATGTTACTCCCTCATACTTTCGAATTTCATCCACCCATCTCCCATGTAGTCTTCTTCTGGGTCTTTTCCTGTCCTTTGGAATTAAATCTAAAATCTCGACTGTTCATCAATGGTCTGTTCTTCTGGCAGTATGTCCAGCTCATTGCCATTTCGAGGATTTTACTCTGAGCATGATGTCTTCCTCTCTTGTCATTTTTTTGATCCACGAGTTCCTCTTCTTATCTCTCCTGGTCACACCAAGCATGCATCTCTCCATGCTTCTTTCAGTTGTCTGCAGCCTTTGTATGTCTCTTTTAGTTAAGGTCCACGTCTCTGCACCATACGTAAGCACTTAAAGGATGCATTGATCAGACACTTTTCTTTTGAGACATAAGGGCATATTGCTCTTGAAAATTATACTGTTTCTTCTAAACGCTCTCCAGACAAGTTTTATATGCCGATTAATTTCTTCATCAATGTGACCCTCACCTGATATCTGCCGTCCAGGATAAACGTACGCATCTGTTATCTACGGTATTTCTCTATCAATCGATAAATCTTCATTTCTTGTAAAAGCAATGTACATCACTTCTTATATTAAATCATCATCATCATCATCATTGTCAACCATTATCAATCCAATGCTGGCCGAAGATCTCCACAAGTTTCCTCCACAACGGTCTGTCTATGTGCTAGTCTCCTCCATGTCACTCCTGCATACTTTCGAATTTCATCCACCTATTTCTCATGTAGTCTTCTTCTGGGTCTTTTCCTGTCCTTTGGAATATTATCTAAAATTTCGACTGTCCATCGATGGTCTGCCCTTCTGGCAGTAAGTCCAGCCCATTGCCATTTCAGAGATTTAACTCTGATCATGATGTCTTCCACTCTTGTCATTTTTCGGATCCACGTGTTCCTGTTCTTATCTCTCCTGGTTACACCAAGCATGCACCTCTCCAAGCTTTTTTGAGTTGTCGGCAGCCTTTGTATGTCTCTTTTAGTTAAGGTTAACGTCTCTGCACCATACGTAAGTACTGGAAGGATGCATTGATCAAACACTTTTCTTTTAAGACATAATGGCATATTGCTCTTGAAAATTATGCTCTTTCTTCCAAAAGCTCTCCAGGCAAGTTTTATACGCCAATTAATTTCTTCATCAATGTGACCCTCACTTGATATCTGCTGTCCAAGATAAACGTACATGTCTGTTATCTCCAACATTTCTCCATCAATCGATAAATCTTCATTTCTTGTAAAAGCATTGAACATCACTTTTGTCTTCTGAAAGTTCATTTTTAATCCCACTTCTTTACTCTTGTCAGCATGTTCCTGGATCATACTCTGCAGATATGATGGAGTAGTTGCAAAAATGACTACGTCATCAGCAAAACGAAGGTGGGTTAGATAATCTCCATTAATCTTTATTCCTTTGTTTTCCCAATTCAGTGATTGAAAGACGTTTTCCAATGTAGCATTTAAGAGCTTCGGAGATATGGTGTCACCTTGTCTCACTCCCTTTCCAATTTTTATGTGTGTTGTATTTTCAAACAGCCGAATCTTTGCACTTGCATTTTCATAGATGTTATTAATAATATTAATGTATGTATCTTCAATGCCGCAGGATTTCAGAGCCATTGTAACTGCTGATGGTTTCACCGAATCAAAGGCTCCTTCATAATCGATAAAAGCCATGCACAATGGAAGTTCATATTCCCTCGCTCTTTCAATTAGTTCTCTCAGTACGTGGATATGATCTATTGTTCTGTAGCCACTGCTGAATCCAGCTTGTTCTCTCGGTTGAGCCATGTCCAGTGTTACTTTCAAGCGGTGTGAAAGAACTTTAGTGAAGATTTTATAAAATACTGATAGGAGGCTGATAGGTCTGTAATTCCTGAGATCCTCATTGTCACCTTTTTTATGTAGCAGGATCATTGTAGCGTTGTTGCAATCCTCAGGAATCTTCCCTTCATTAAGGCATCGAGTGAAAATTTGGGCGAGTACTGTTTCGATTTCTCCACTTGCTTCTTGTATGATGTCTACAGTAATTCCATCTTCTCCTGGAGCTTTTCCCCGCTTCATGTTCTTGATTGCATGTATAACTTCTGCTGGGAGGACTGAAAGAACTCTGGTACCTTTCATGATGTCTGGTGTACATGTATCATCCATATCATATAATTTGGAGTAGAAATCTTTCACTTTTGTCAAAATTTCACCTCTATTTCCTGTTACAGAACCATCTTCTTTTCTCAGTGCCATAATCTGTTTTCTTCCCTTACTGAGATGTCTCTTTGATATCTTTAGGCTTTTGGTTGTTTTCAATTACTTTCCTCACTAATTCACAGTTGAACTTCCTTACATCTTCAGTGATACTTTTTCGTACTGTCTTGCATAGCTCTATATATTCCACTTTGGAAGTCACATCGTCTTTAGTTGTCCTCATCTCTCTTCTTTTTTGTATCAACATTTTGGTTTTTCCTGAAAATTTGTTCACATGCAACTTGTCCATAGACCCAGCTAATTTTGTTGCTGTTTCCATAAGAGCTTTGGTTACTTTTCTGTTAACTTCAGAAATATCCATTTCTTTCGATGTTAGGCCTTCTAAAGCAGAGAATATGTTCTTCAGTTCCAACTTGAAAGTATTATGGTGTTTTTTAAGGTTGATTATGTCAATACATTTTGTTTGTCTTATGAGCTTGCCACGTTCGAGTTTAGTGTTGAGGTGCATCTTGTATCTCACCAATCTATGGTCACTACCTGTGTTGAACTTGTTTAGCACACTGCAGTCTTCTATGACGAATTTTTTGTTACGCATAATTAAATCAATTTTACTTGTCGTCCGATTTGGATGTCTCCATGTCCATTTCCTGTGTGGCTTTTTCTTGAAAAAAGAGTTCAAGATGAAAAACCCTTTGCCTCTGCAAACTCAACGAGAGTATTTCCACGCTGGTTTCTGTTGCCGTGACCGAATTTACCTACTGAAGTTTCATTCTGTTGCAGTTGCCCTATTTTTGCATTGAAATCTCCCATAATTATCTTCAAGTGCTGCTTACCTTTATTATTTAGATGACGAATTTCCTCATAAAATTCTTCAATTTCTTCTTCAGGATGACTTGTGGTTGGTGCATAAGTTTGAATAATCTGAGCCTGGTATCTTCTCGAGAGTTGGATAACGAGTCGTGCAGCTCTGTCAGAGGAACTTTCAACTTCTACAACTGTATCCTTCAGTTTCCTGTTTATTATAAATACAACACCACTAGTTCAGCCAGTATCTGTCCCACGATAGTAGAAGAGATGTCCACTTTTCAGTTCAATGAGATCTTCTCCTTTTCTCCTTACCTCGCTTAGCCCGACGATGTCCCACTGGATCCTTTGTAGTTCCTCTTCCAATTCAAGAAGCCTTGAATCAGAAGATAGGGAGCGTCCATTATACGTAGCCAAGGTCAGCATCAGATAGCAGCCTAGTCCGGTCCTCCGGTGATTCTTAGCACCCTCTGCCTTCATGTCGCACTGGCGTGCCTTGGCCAGGTACATTCCAGCTGCCGGAGACTGAGGGCCAAGATTTAAGTTGTGGAGTCATTTTGGAGGAGTTTGGCCGTAACTCACCACGCTGGCCAAGCGGGTTGGTGAGTGTGGTATAGCATTTCCTCTAATCCCGATGGTATAGTTATACTGCTATTGGCGGTTGTCAGAGCCCCTTTAGCGGGAATACAGGATGCACCACGAGAAGGCGGCGTTGACATTTGTCAAGGAGAGGCTGTGATGTTACGCATCACCTGACCTTATATCGCATTATATTAAATATATATATATATATATATATATATATATATATATACAAAGGGATATTACGGTGAGCACTGTTGATAGTGATATAAAAATTATTTAGCTCATGCATCCCATGTGTCAAGACAAAGAAAGCGTCGTCGATATATCTGAGACAACTTAGGGCACATTCTTGGATCTTTCTTACTACACCAACTGGGGATTTATGTGACATTATGGTACATACATACAGGTGTTCTCTGAGATTCAGAGGTTACCTCCAAAAAGAAATACAAACTACCAGTTATTTTTACTTACTCTTGTCGTATCAAACTTCTCCATTTACAGCGATCTTGACATACAACTCGGGCTTCACTGATATCCATTACACGCCGCACACAAGATCTTTTATTCTTCATACAATCTTTTTCTCATGCAGACACACCTGAATCTGACCCACCCATGTCTTCTTTGGCCTTCCTCTGCCTTTCCTTCCTGCCACTTGGGCTGAAAATATTTTCTTAGTAAGCATTTCATCACTCATTCTTTCAACATGGCCAAACCACCGAAGCATATTGGTTTCCACCTTGCTAACAACATTTTGCTTCACACCACACAACTGCAATACATCTTCATTCCTCACACAATCAGATCGTGTCTTGCCACAAACCCCACTTAAGTAACGCATTTCTCCAGCACACAAACGACCCTTATGTTTATTCTGCAGTACCCAGATTTCACTGCCATACATCAGAGTAGAAACAAATGCACTTTCATACACAGCTATGAGGGGCTTTCTCGAGAAGCCATCATTCCTGTGAAAACCTTCCAGAGCAGCTATGACTTTCAATGAAGAATTCACTCGCCTACTAATTTCACCATCCAATTTGTTCTTTCTGTCAAACATGCTTCCTAAATACACAAACTCACTCACCTGGTCAATCACAGTGCCGTTTATACTTACATTACATTCAGTGCTACCAGTTCCTCTCTCAAACACCACAACTTCGTTTTTTCCCTTATTTATTCTCAGTTTGAATTGCATGCAAACTTCCTACATCCGAAACAACGTACTCTGCAAATAACTTTTGCTCTCTGCCAACAGGACAGTGTCATCAGCATACAGCAATCTGAACACACAGATATCACCAAGACATAAACCACTGTCATCTATTTTGGCATCACACATGCACGCGTCCATAAATATATTAAACAGCCATGGTGACATTACACAACCTTGTCTAACTCCTACACCAATAGGGAACCGATTTGATAAAACACCATTCACTCGTACACATGCTCTACTACCAGCATATATGGCTTTTACACGATTAAGTAGATTCCTAGTAACACCATATTCATTCAATACCTTCCACAAAAGTGTACTATTTACTCGCTCGTAAGCTTTCTCTAAATCTATGAAGTCAGCAAAAACTTTCTTACCAAAATCCAGATACTTTTCAATCATCGTGCGTAATGCCAAAATCTGGTTAGTGCAGCCTTTACCAGGCAAAAAACCACTCTGAACAATTGACAATTTCTCTGATGTATGACCCTGTACTTTTTCAATAACAACCTTACCAAACACTTTCTCTAGCACACTTAGTAGTCTAATACCACGATAGTTCTTGCACTCAGTCTGATCACCTTTTCTCTTATACAAGGGAACAATAATAGCATTCTTCCAATCCCGAGAGGCCATTCCTAACTCCCAGCATAACTGGCAAATTTCAGTTAACCAGTAAATTAGAGTCACCACTTTATTTCAACATCTCGGCAGTTATGCAATCAACTCCCGGAGTCTTACCATTCTGAAGAGATTTAGAGCTTTACACACTTCTTCTCTTGATATATCTCCTGTGCTCCCGTCCCTCACTGTGAAAATATCTGCGTCTGTCTCAAAATCATCTTTGCTCTCCTGATCTAATAACTCACAGAAATATTCACCCCATCTTTCACTTAACTCAATGGGCTCCCATATCATTTCCCTGATCTCATTCTTCACACAACTTACAACTTTGTTTCCCCGTTTTTTTCTGAGTCTCATGTACTTCCAGAAAGTTTTCCTATCTTTCCAAAAATGCTAGTTTATGCCTTTTGTTTCCACCTTTTCCTTTCTATCTTTTGCCTTACTCTGGCGCACCAGTTAAGCAGTTTCACGCTTCTTTGAACGATATTCATTCACAGATACTCTACCTTGCAACATCCCCAAATATGCTTCATTCTTCCTCTTTACTGCCTCTTCAATCGCACTATTCCACCAAGCATCACCTATATTGTTACCAACTATCGTGGTGCCACAGACCTATTTAGCAGCATTGACAACACAGTTCTTAAAATATTCTCACTTCTTTTTTACATCCCTCTCACCAGACTTCAGCTCCTCTAGTCATTCTCTGAGTAAGTCAGAATAACGCTTATAATCTTCAAGGAGCCCATCAACCTTTATCCTTTCTATCCTGGGTCTCTTCCTATTCCTATTCCTCCAACCAACATTCAGTTTCACTCGTGACACTACCAAGTAATGATCCGCACCTCTCATCACACGGATGTCAACAACTAAGTGTTTCAGATGCTGATCGTAGACAACAAAATCTATCACACGCTTTTGGCCAAGAGTACGATTTTCCCAAGTATATGTGTGGATATACTTGTAGTTGAAAAATGTATTAGATGCACAAAAACCATTCTCAATGCAGAGCATAATTAATCTTTTACCATTATCATTCACACAAGGATCATTAAACGTACCCAGAACATTGTCAGAAATTGCATTCTGTACACCTACTCTAGCATTGAAATCCCCTGCTAGTATAACTTTTTCTTTAGCACCAAACTGGTTCATAACAACTTTTAGCTCATTCCAGAAATCTTCCTTCTTATCAGAAGGTTCAGAGTCATAAGGAGCATACACTACAACAACTACGGTTCTCTGAAGTTTCACTTTCAAACGAATCCAGAGAATTCTCTCAAGCAACTATAGTGAATCAAGTTGTTCTTCATCTTTTCACTTAAAATCACACCTACACTAGCCTGTCCTCTCACCTTATGCAACACTCCAGACCACACACTCACTGTGCCATTCACTTCCTCTACCCCAATTTCCTTATTTTTGGTTTCACTTACACACAGCACATCCAGTCTATACTTATTCATCTTCTCAATCACCTCATTCATCTTGCCATTTATACCTCTAGTATTCCATACACCAATCTTACATTCACTCAGCCAAGATCTCTTTTTCATACGCCGTTTAGAAAGTCCAGGTCGATTCCGTGGTGGACCGTCCTCATCAAGTGTGGTAGGTCCACCATATCCCACACGTGAGTCCGGATATTGATTTCTTTTTGTCTTTTTAATCAGGTTAGTACATCAGTGTGGGAGATTAGCCCACAGCTGAGGGTTCCAGTTGTTCATTCAACCTAAGGATTAGCCGGCACCTCTCCAAGATTCACAGAAGCCCTAGTTGCTGTTGTGTGTTCCATTGTTACCACGGAGCGCCCCGAGGAGGCACACTCATAGCTCACTGCGATTGTATTCTCAGTTATTTGGGGTTATGTAGTATCTTTTGGATATATCCTCAAGATCTCTCTCACATCAAACACACAATTCCAAATAAGTAATTTTTTTTCCATAAGTGTTTTGTTAAAAGTTTGCAATGCGTAAAATACGATATCATAAGCATATGTGGAAACAAAGATTTGAAATTTCTTGTACTTTAGGAGTATGGGCCTTTAAATTGAATTTTCATGGTTCTCTTCCCAAGTTGCAATGCATGCTTTTCTCACTAAAAACAAGACAAATCCTTGCAGTATTTTATGACCAGGGAACTCTTCTTAAAATATTTTAATGTCACTTAAATTGTGGAACTTTCTCCTCACCCTTTATAAAGTGAGGAGTTTGCTTTCCTATTTCTTCCATTAGCACTTTTCTATTCATGGAGAACAGAATCTTTTATTACATTATTATCAGTGCTTGTACCAACAGCATTGCTATGAGGCATTATCGAACTTTACCTGAGGAAAAACTCTACAGTGCTTATAGCCACCTCAAAAGTAGCTCACCATGCCTATTTTCAATTTTCCCATATATTTGTTGTGAGAACTAGTTTATGTTGTACGATTTTCGTCCTGTCATTTCCCACACATTTTCATGTTACAGAATTAATTGTGCAGTTAAATTTTTTCTGTGTTTCAGACATAGTCCTGTTGCCCTGGTGGACGAGTGGTCAGATGCGTTCCCTTCTAACTAGTCGTTACAGCTTGCAAACCGTGTAAAAGCCCCGGAGGAGGCGTGTCTCACAGTGCTGTCTCTCTCCTTTTTCTGGAACCAGTGGCTTTAAATTAGAGATCGGTGTCTGCTTATAATACTTGAAATTGCTAATGGTGGTCTCTAACCCGCGATGCAAGAAAAACAGAAAACTTTATTTAAAAAATATGTCCAATGCTTTGCAAAATCAAAATACACTTATGGTCATATTTCTGAATACACATCTGATTCTCCCAAAGGTGAAAACCTGAAATATTTATTTCATAAAATCTAAATTTCCTCTTTTGATGTTTTCTCAGGAAAATTCAATCATTATGCTCAAATAGTAATAGTTATATTTTTGTTAAACGTCTCACGGGAATTTTTGCGCTAGTAATTATTTTAAAGTTCTGGATCACTTGGATAGAAACCTGTAATTCAGCCAGTTAATACAAGAGACATGCAGAAAGTATGTACCGTTTGAAGATTAAAAAAAGATACTGATAACTAATTTTAAAGGTGCGATGAATTCTACATAATTTACGTATAATTTACTCTTCACCATGTTTCCATGTGGATGCTCAGAAATTTGTCATATCGAGGCATAAGCTTCTTAATACCCTCCTCATGGAAATCTTCCGCTTGGGTTTTGAGTCACTGCTTAACTTCGTCTTCAGGTCAACGTCGTCATCCAACCCATATGAACTATTTCCATTGAAGGAAGTGCTGTTTCGCTTCAGGTGTGACATGAGAGACCCAAGTCTCATCTCCCGTCAATTTACATCTTAAAAAATCATCGCCTTCCTCCGCGTACCACGCCTAAAATTCCAAAGCAGATCCCGTGGGCTTGGTTTTGGGCTCTTCCGTCAAAATCTTTGACACCCATCGTGCACACGCTTTGCTGTTCTGAAGCTCTTCTGTAATGATTTCGAAACTTCAAGGAAATGGTCTGAAAGATCAAATATTGTGAAGCGTCGGGTCTCCCTAATAGTTTTCGTTCACACTGTCCACCATATATTCCGTAACAGGAGAAGGCCTACCACTGCGCAATTAATGATGATATTCTGGCATCCTTCATCAGACATTCGAACCCACTTCCACACTATTCCTTCACTCTTTCCGTTCTGTCCATAAATTTCGCAAATTTGCCGATGAATTACACTTGGTCTGACATTTCTTGCATTCATAAACCTTATCATAGACCGGACTTCGCAGTCGGCGGACATTTCTATTAATTTAAACATTATTAATGCACAGTACAAAACTTTAGCATAAGCACAACTTCAAAAAATGGCGTCAGGGCGTGAGTAATGGATGAGACAATACAAATGCTCCTGCACGACTCTGAGAAAAACACTTGCGAGGAAACGATGCGTGCACGGCACTTAGTTTCTGGGTGGCCCTAGTATTTTAACAAAACTGACAGTTCAATAAAAATGGCTTCTGGTTTTAGGAAAAAATAAAATTACTAAGAGCTGAATTAAAAATTTCGAGATGAATTTAAGTAAACAATTTTCGCGATGTAAAATTGTTAAAGTATGCACTTAGCGCTTTAACAGCTTTATACTTTACCTCTTATATAAAGGTTGGCCATTAGTTTGGCCCTCTTTAATGAGTTCTTTTTCACATTTTTAGTTTAGGCAGTCACCTCACATTTTTCCACATGTTAAAAGATATCACTAAGTGCAAAGCTGATCTTGCATATTAAGAAGCTGGGAAAAAATATTCTTCTTTTATGTTATTTCGAGCTGCGATTTTAAAGTGTGATAAAAATTTTCCACGTAGCTCTGTATGGTCAATGCCACAAATCTACAGTTCCTTGAATAAAGATAAAATTTATATATTTCCGTTTTTTGTCGTTTGTGGGTTTAATGACGCAAGCAACTCAATGGTCCCACATCCCTAAATTAGGGTATCTGATTCCGTGAAGCAGTGTCTTAACCTTTTAACGAACATAACGCCCGCACATACAAACTATCATAGCCGAGCGATACGCCTGTCTAGAGTGAGTCAGATTTCCTACACTTACTTATTCTTCAAATGTTCTCCACCTATGAGGGATCAGCAAAGCTCGCCGTCAGTCACTATTGTTTTATTAAACAAAGAAGTGAAACAAATGACAGTTTCGGGCGTTATGGTATTTAGAGTTATATAAGAGTTTGGGGTCATGGTCTTTCAAGGGATAAGACAAACCCACCACACAGATCTACACCGTAACTGGACATTTGGAACTGGAAAGACTGGGAAAACGTCATGTGGTCCGACGAGTTATGGCACCCCTTATACTGTACCGACGAAAAGCAAACAATTCGGTGGGAGCCCATCAAGCAAGAGACTCAGCTTGCAATGTTAAAATTAACTCAAAGTATTGGAAGTTTCATCATGGTGCAAGACACATTCTACTGATAAGGAACAGGTTCTCTGATATTTCTGGAAAATTCTAGTGTCCTTCATGCATTATCTGAAAATTATTGCCTATAAAGTCCATCCTGTAATGTTGACTTTTATCCCATGGGACATCTGCTTCATGAATGAAAATGCTACTACCCATCGCACAAGGTGTGTTCAGCATTGGTTCAGCGAACATGAAAACGATTTCCATCAACTTTCCTGTCTACTAAAAGATTGAATTTGAACCCCATTATTTGTGGGCAGCAATTGACCGAAACAATCAACGAAGGCTGCTCTCGATCCATGTCTCAGCGAAATATGAGCAGAGAATTGAAGAGGATTGGTATTCGCAGTCGCATTCCTATACAAAAAATCACTGATTTGTTTGATTTTTTGTGTTATTCTACATTGGTGTCAGGAACACCGTGACTGGTAAGCAGGAAAAACATTCACGTGGTCCGATGGGTTGGGGTACACCTTGTTCTGTACCGACGGTAGGCAGAGAATTTGGAGGGAGCCCCATGAAGCAATTGACCCAGTTTGCCTTGTAAACCTACATCAAGGTTCTGGAGACAGTGTCATGGTTTGGATGAAGTCTTTTGGTGCGGAACGTGTACCCTGATATTGCTGGATGGTCGAGTAATCTCCAAGGATTATCTGATCATTATTGAAGAAAAAGTCCCTGTTGACCTTTTATCCTACATGGGACGGCTGTTTGAAGGATGACAATGCTGCGGCCCATCGCACAAGATGTGTTCAGCACTGGGTCAGCGAGCACGACAACCGTTCCCATCATTTTTTCCGGCCACCACAGGCATAGTATCTGAACCTCATTGAGAATGAATGGGACATGTTAGGAAAAACAGATCCTGGAGGAAAGTTCTCTTCCGTCAAATCTGAGTCAGTTAAGGAATTGTTTGGTGAATACCTGGTATACAGTAAACGCAGGTGCATTCCAAAACCATGTGAAATCTATGAAAAACAGCAAACGTGCTGAATTCCGGCCTAAAGGTGGTCCAATCCGGTATTGAAGAAATATTTCTAAGTCAGTGGCACGTATAGTTCAATTCATTTATTTTTCGTTTAACGAGGTTACATTTAGCAATATTACATTTCAATATCAATTTTATAACATTATATTAAGAAGAAAACAAACATGCATAATATACACTATATTGACGGACATGTAGAAGAGAAATACAACACAGCATTTATTGACATACATTAGTACGGTGTTGATCCAGCTTTGGACTTAATGCATGCACTGACGCTTCCAGACATGCTTCCGACAAGGTTTCGGAACAGCGATAGGTATATGATTCCATTAAGCGCATAATGCTGCCGCGAACTGTTGCTTAGAAACAGATCTTGGTTCCAAACTTCTTATGCGTCGCTCTAATTCCTTCCATAAGTGCTCTATGGGATTAATATCAGGGCTCTGTGTTGGCCAGTCCACACACGATACCGAATTATCGTCAATTCACGCCGCAACAGTCCTTGCTTTATGGCTCAGTGCATTATTCTGCTGGTACCAACAAGGCTCGGTTCCATATTATTGCCACAACGTTGGTCGGGCATAATTGTCCAGAATATCGAGGTTAACATGTTGGTAAACAGATTTGTCCACGATAACCAATGGGCCGGGACCATACCACGAAAATCACCCCCACACGAGTACACTGCCAGGTCCAGACTTGACCGTAGAAATAGTACACTGTGGTAAATAGCGATCCCCCGGCTGCCACCATAACCACACCCGGCCAGCAGATCGTGTATCTGGATTCATCAGTACATAGGACCCGTTTCCTTTTATCTACGGTCCACGAAAAAAGTTCTTTACACCATGCTAAAGGACGAGTAGCATTCCTAGTGGAGATGAAAAGCGTATGAGCAGCCGCACGACCATGGTAACCCATGGAATGAATTTCTCTTCGAATGGTACGTGCATATTAGGGCGGAGTGAAAAAGACCAAAAAAAACGTTTTTTTATTTTATTGTTTCCTGTCCCAACAAATGGATCTGTTTGGTTAAAAAACACAGTAAAAAATCCAGCTCAATAACTCGTCATCTTCAGGTTCCACACTAGGTTTAAAAATATTTGATTTTAACGTCAAAAAAGTGAAAACATGAAAATATTTTTTTACAATATTTTTTTCCGAACCCAACAAATGGTTGTAATTGGTAAAAAAGAAACTGGAAAAAAGTTTCAGCTTAATCACTCGTCGTCTTCAGGTTCCACACGAGATCCGCAGAAATTCATCTTGGTGTCGAACTTCGGAATTTCGTTCGGGGACTTGATTCGGCTGCGTAGGAATCCATCCCTTGCTTCTGCACCACATGTTGCAATTGATGCTTCTGTAACTAGTCTCACATGCCTCTCTATTACTCGAGAATGGCAAAGGAGATTCCCAATTTCAAACTGTGAACGGCCTCTGAGCAATCTTGTTATGTGTTCGCGCTGAGGTCAAGGTAGCCGGTGGTTCCAAGATATTGTCCCAGCGTATCATCTCAAAATACTCCTATGCTTTGAAATTCAATTTGGGAAGCTCAAAGGGTGCATTTTCCCCTTCCAGTCAGTTTTTCTTACTTTCAGTATTTTTCTCAGGCCAAATTCTCGAATGTGTGCACTTTCATCGTCCAGCATCTCCAACGGAATGTTTTCAGAGTGAGCAAAATAACAGTTCCTCTGAATAACTTCGTGCACGATTGCCTTAAACATTTCTGGCAAGAATAAACATTCCTTTATCATTCCGTGAAGATGAAGTGCTCCATGAGTTGCTATCGGGATTTTCTTTATTTCAAACCAGGATGGCACATAAACTTTTATAGCATATTCTGCTAGGAGCTTTAAGTCATCTGGTGGTCCTGCAGTTGATACGTAAAGGCGAATAATTCTGTTGGCTCTAGTGAGTCATCTTGAGTGGGTCATCTTCCTGGACTCCTGCTTACTAAGTTGAGGGCATTTCCTTGAGGATACTGCCCTAGAAATATCAAGAAGGTATTTTCGGTCTGTACTCAGGTTTTTTTGTCAATTTCTATACTGCCATAATTTTTCTATACTGCCATAATTTTTCAATATTTAAAAATCCGTAGATATTAATCCGTACCCCCATATTCAAATTAATTCTAGTAAAATTATTTAAAATGGAATAGTGACATAACTAGTCACGGCAAAAGTTTCACACGTTTCGAGGGATTTCCCTATTGTTCCGCAAAACTGTTTTGGCCCAGATGTCTTTCCATCAATCTTCTGGAAAAGATGACGAAGAGGCAGTTCGTTGGTGTGCAACAAGCATGCAAACCAATGCAGTTTATAACCAACAAAGATTTCAAGATGTCTAACTACACCATTTTTCTTTCCATTGTTGACGTTCGTTCCATCACAGCCAACAGCAAAAAGATTGGAAAGTGAAATCCCTTTCTGTGTAACGAAGTTGGTGATGCTTCGTGTAATATCTGCACTGGACCCAGAATCCGGAGTTACATGTCCTATATAATCATATCCAGGTTCTGACAAAAGAACAATATGCTCTTACACACCTGTAGTCCTGTAGGAAGAATGTCTCTTCTTCGTATACACTATAGTCTTGTCCTTCCAGCCATCAAAGTAGATGCCGTCCAAAGACCCTATTATTTGTGCAGCGGTTGAAGCAAACTGGGACCGTACCTTCCGACGTTCTCTCCTCAGATATATAGCTTGTGGGACGCTAACACCAGAAAACTAATTATAAATATAATGATCCGATTTATTGGTGTCTAAAGTAAGAAATCACCCGAATTTCACTCCGCAAGCTTTCTCCGTCAACAGACAGCTTCATCAGGCGGTTACATAGAGAATATAGAATCAAAATTGTAGACAGAACGTTAATTCTAATATGACAAATAAAATCATGCGTGAAGACCGCGCACATAAATAACCACGAACGTGGTGAATACAAGATCTTAACAGTTAATACAAAAGCAAAAAATGTAAACTTTAGGAAGAAACTAGAATCATGAAGTCCATCTTGCGATGCCTAGCAGATGGCTCCAAGCTACCGGTAGTTCGAAAGAGACATCGGTGTTGCATACATCATGCCTCTTTAATATCTCAAATGTTTCCCTTATGGCAGCTGTTCTTGCGTCTTCATATGGTGCGATCTTCAAGATATTCTGCCATTGGGGTTGAGCTTGATGGTTAGCTACTTCTTTGGCAAGTGACGTAGAAAGTTTCTTTTGTGCAACGTCCCTCTTATGCTCATTCATTCTCTCCTCAAATGACCTTTTTGTGAGACCTATGTAAAATTTAGTAGAGGAGTCTGGGTATAACAATGGGATGCAATAGATGCCCGCATCTGTGAGCTTCAAGGTACAATTACTTCTTGCGGTGCTGAGGACGGTTGCCATGTGTTTAGAAGCTTTAAGGCCGACATCCAATCCCTTCTTCTGAAAGTGATTTTTAATAAAATAAGATATTTTTGGGATGTACGGGATCGAACCAACAAATTTTAAAGATGCTCTTCTGTTCGGTGTAGCAAGTGTGTTGGCTTCAACTTTCGCTATTGTGTCCTCTACGCGGGAGACGTCAAACCCTCCTGCAAAGGCAAGATCTTTCAAAGACTTAATTTCGGCATCATAGTCAGATTTCAAGGTACACAAATCTTTGGCTCCTTTAGCCCGGTATTTGAATAGAGTATACTTGTGTGTTGTTGGGTTGGCTGATCCTGGTGGAATAGGGTTAGGTACGTGCATGGGGTTATAGTAGACTTTGGTAGTGAGTGTACCTGAAATCGATTTCGTCACAAGTACTTCTAAATATGGTAACTCTCCTTGATTTTCTTTTTCTAGCGCAAATTTAATGTCTTCATGTATGTTGTTTATGTCTAACATAAAGTCTTACAAGTAGGCTTCTCCTTGCTCCCAGACAAAAATGATTCCTCCTTTCCTCAAGTTTAAATCTACTCTTGACAATCCTTGGTTCCGACGTAAAAATTTAATATTCCAGCAGCAAACGCTGAAGCACCTCATTCGCTCCAAAAACGTTAGAATCATGGAGCTGGAATCCAAGTCTTTTAGCCTGCACGCTCATCTAACGCATCTGGTCTCAACTTTGGAGCTAGATATAATGCTAAGAAAAATAGACATGCTGGCCAGCAGAGAGCGTAAAACCCACGGAGCTCGCCACAAGAAGAAATTAGATAAGCTCTGGGCAGAACAGCATCCGAACGTTCCTCGACATCAAGATTTTATAATATAATGAATATAGCTTCTTCTAAGCTTCTTCTAATGGTTGTTGTTTTGTTAATTATAACATGAATAAACTTTCCTGCTAGTAGTGTAGTAATAATAATGAATAAGCTTTTAACTGCTAGTAATGTTGTAGTAGTAATTAAGATGAATAAAGTCTTAATGCTGGTTGTTAATAATAACAACTAATGAAATAAACCTAACAGCCAGACAGAGATCTGACAAAACTATGAACTGAGAAAAACGCACTTACTAGAACAACTTTTTATTAGAGTAACTCTTGATATGATCCAACATACACTTCATCGGACACACAGCTACTCAATAAAACGTAGCTCCTTGCACATGAACGAAGCTCTACTCACATAAACGAAGCTCTCCTTACGCATATAACGAAGATCTCTTTACATATGAAACAGAGCTCTCCCTACGCACATCAACAAAAAGCTCTCTCACGTATCGTTGAACGCGCCTATTTATACTAGCTACCACACACGTCACGACTTACACTCATTGCCAGATCTCATTCAGCGGGAGAAATAACATCTCGTTAAGTCAGAAGATAATTTACATAGGAAAATAAAATAACCAGAGATAGTAATATCAAAAGGAAAGTGAATCTAGGGTATACGTTACATCATCTCCCCTTTAATTTTTTTTTCGAAAAGCCTATCAATTTTGGAGTGTAAGTCTTACACTTCGTTGACTGACGTTTATCGACCTCTTTTTTGTTGTTGCTTTGGTGGCAGCTGTATGTACAATATCAAACTTGGCATGACAAAATCAAGAAATCTGTATTCGTCTGTGAAACACTTTGTATACTTGAACAAAACAAACCTGCATCGGCATACCTTCCTTTTATTCTGCCTAGCAGGAATCACTTTTTTAATTTCAAATTACGTTGTCATATTATCGTTGAATACAAACCAACTGTATCAGCAGCGAAGATTGCCTGTAGCTGCCTAACAGTAACAATTTTTACTATTTTATCCCTACGCACATATATATATAGATTTCAAATTACGTCCACATAGTATCGCTGAATACAAACCAACTGTATTAGCAGCCAAGATTGCCTGTAGCTGCCTAACAGTAACAATTTTTACTATTTTACCCCTAAGCACATATATATATATAAATAATTTTGCATTAGTAGATGGACATAGAAGAAATATAAAAAAATCCACATATATACACAAAACGAATGCATAGGCCCACACGAGAAAAAGAAATTCTGACACGCGTCGTGCAGGAAAAACAACAAACGGAGAAAAGAACCTGTCCATGAGAACTTACTTATCTCGAGGACGCATAAAAAACTCTAGTACGATAACGTTTTCCAGGCCTAATCGGACTGGTAAATTCTGGTGGCGTAGCTCTCTTCAAGGACGTGACTGGATCTGGACCATCTGTAGTCTGTCGGTCAAGATATCCCAGCGGCTGACAGGAACGTTCAGGAACGGCTGAAATCTGTCGGTCAGGAAATCACTGCGGCTGACAGGAACGGTCAAGAACGGCTGAAGTCTGTCGGTCAGGAAATCCCTGCGGCTGACAGGAACGGTCAGGAACGGCTGAAGTCCGTCGATCAGGAACGGCCGAAGTCTGTCGGTCAGGAAATCCCTGCAGCTGACAGGAACGGGCTCCCCCAGGATTTTGATATGTAGTCCCTTTGTGTTGGGGCCGGTGTTGTCCTTCCAGTATTCTTTTGGACGGACGTGGCTCTGGCCACATCGTTTATTTTCGCTTTCTACCTCGTGGCATGAGAGTAGAAGCAGGCATCGGCCCTGTTTGCCCTGAGCGTAGGTTCCAGGGGCGAAACCCGGGCGGATGCAAGGATCTCTGCCTTCGTCGCTGTTGCGGCGAAGCAGATTGAGGAGACAAGTTACGTTTTCAACCAGCTTTTGGTGTTGCTGGACGGTTTGTAATTTGTGTCTGACGTTTAGGAATCGTCAAACTATTGTCCAAAACTGATAAATCAGAAATATCTGATGACTCAGTCGCTGCTGTAAGTTAGTGGTCGTGCAGGGCGATGTTTATTTCTGCCTATAGGAATACTCTCTGACGAGGTATTCAAGGAAGTAGGAGCTTGTGTAGGTGCAGAGTTATCAGGAAACGGCGCAGCAATAGTCTTGGCAATGGTTGGAGGGAAAGGGAACGATACTAGTATTTGAAGAACCTGATTCGAGCCTTCGTCTCATGGGAAAATTAGGTTGCCTGTTTGGAAGCCCGTCTTGAGGAGGGGAGGGTGAAGAAAAAATCACTAGAGCTTCTTCAAAAATGTTTGTCGGTTCGTCCAAACTTCTGGAGGTTGATCGTGAGATATAGACTCTTGAGTCTGTGGAACAGAAGGTTGAGTAGGGTTGATTATATAACCGATATTTCGTTCATGATACTTGCGACACTGAGCAACGTGTACGTATTGAAATTGATTGCCAGGTTTTTCAAAAATAATGTTATTTTCAAATACATTTGCCACCCGATATGGACCTTCGTAGCTGGGTGCAAATTTCTTCACTACAGTATGAGAAACAGAAGACTGGAAGTGCGTTTCCACGGGAGTGAGATCTCCAACGACAAGATCTGGTTCCCTACGCCTAGTATTATAATATCTTGCTTGAGCCGCTTGTGCTCCTAGCATTGCAAAACGAGCTTTTTCTGCCATGATTTGTACTGATTGCGGAGTTGGTCGCTGGTTTAGTTCGTCGATAATACCCGTTACATTTTCAAAAGGGGTCTTAATTTTGCGACCCAGAAAAAGTTCTGCAGGAGTAATTTCAGTAGATTCGTGAACAGACGAGCGCAGGGCGAACGAAAAGAGCTCAAGATGTTCATCCCATCGCTCGTGATGATCCATGACATATGTAGCAATCATTTTCACAAGCGTGTGGTTTACTCGTTCCGCAGGATTACTCTGGGGATGATATGGGGAAATGAATTTATGCTTAATGTGTAGTCTCGCACACATTCTTTCAAAAATGTCAGAAATAAATTGGGGACCATTATCCGAAACTACTTTATTAGGTGCACCATATCTAGAGAATACTTCATTAATTAATACATTACAAATAACTTCTGCCGTAGCGGCTTTAATGGGAAAAACTTCAACCCATTTAGAAAAATTATCAGTTAATACTAAAACGTAACGAGCTTTGTTTTTAACAGATAAAGGATAAGGTCCCAATAAATCTATTGAAACAATATCAAAAACATGAGAACTTGAACTAGATTTCAAGTGACCGGCCGGTCTTACATTACGGTAATTATTAATCTGACACAAGTGACATGATTGAACGTATGCGAGCGCACTTTGGTACATGCCAGGCCAATAGGCAACATCCCGCAATTTACAACGGGTCTTGCGAATACCTAAATGGCCTGCAAGAGGTTTGCCATGAAATTCGTTTAAAAGAGCCATTCTAAGGGTTCGCGGAATACATGGGCGAAACTCTGCCCTAGTAGTCCTAGATTTCGTATAGTAAAGAAGACCCTCTATGACTTCAAAATGCTGTGACCTCCCAGCCAGAGAAGGATCACTTTATAGGGGCGAACCCGCAAGCAAAAAATTATAGATATCCCCAAAATCTGGATCATTTATTAATTCTGACATTATCGGCTCTCTGGATGATATATCAGCTATTTGAAGTAAAGGCTGACATCCAGGAGTAGTTTCTGTGGGGACCCCACTAATCGGAACGCGAGACAATGCGTCCGGTAATTGATTCTTATGACCTGGTTGATACGAAATTTTGATATTGCTCTCTTGTAACTTCAGAGCCCACTTCATAAGTCTTTCAGAGAGATGCTTAGCAGAATTCAAATACTGAAGGGCAAAATGATCCGTAATTATGTTAACTGTCAGTTCGTTAAGATAACATTGAAATTTGTCAAGAGCATACACTACAGCAAGACATTCACGTTCCGTAGCTGAATAATTGTGTTCAGCTTTGGCTAAAGTACGAAACGCAAAAGCTATTGGATGCCCAGCTTGTGACAAAACGCAACCAAGACCAACTCCGGATGCGTCAGTATAAATATCAAATTCCTTAGTATGATCCGGGAAAGCCAACACAGGAGGCTGAGTCAACGCAGACTTCAGTGTTTCAAATGCAGCGTTAGCCTCAGGTGTCCAAACAAACTTCTTGTATTTACGTTTCAAAGCATACAATGGCTCACAGATTGTAGCATAAGCGGAGATGAACTGCTGATACCATCCGGTAATTCCCAGAAAGCGTGATAGTTCTTTTGCTGTTTTAGGCCGAGGAAAGTCAACAATAGGCCTAATTTTTTCATTATCCGTAAATAAGCCGTGAGGAGTGATTTTCAACCCCAGATATACAATCTCGTCCCTCGCTATCTGACATTTACTAGGTTTTAACGTCAAGCCAGCATTGTATATGAGTTGGAACACCTGTTTGAGCAGAGAAAGGTGCTCGTCAAAAGTCTCGGATGTAATAATAATGTCATCCAAATATACATGCACATGGAGACCCAGAACAGGTCTGAGAACCGTATCTATAAGCTTTTGAAAAGTAGCAGGTGCAGAAGCTAATCCAAAGGGCATACGCAGGTATTCATAAGCCCCAAAAGGAGTCACAAAGCCTGTTTTATCGACGGAGTTCGGATGTACAGCCACCTGCCAATATCCACTAGCCAAATCCAAGGTTGACATCCATTTAGTTGATGACAGGTCATGCAAAATATGCGACATGACAGGTAGTGGATAATTGATCGTTTTCGTGACTTGGATGAGCTTGCGGAAATCTGTCATGAAACGAAATTCATTGGGTTGTTTCTTTGGAACCGAAAAGGCAGGAGCGGCCCAGGCGCTTGTGGATTCCCTTATTATGCCCAGTTTAATGATCTCAGAAATTTGACGTTGCATTTCCTGTTTCTTATGGGGAGCACAAGGGTAAGGTTTCGTCGCTATCGGTTTCGAACCATCAGTGTCAATGACATGATAAACCACCTGTGTGAAACCAGGTTGATCAGAAAATAAACCAGGGCTTTCCTGCAAAAGTAGAGAAAGCTGGTTTCGTTGCCTCTCATTCAATTGGTTACTCAATAACAAACTCGTTATATCTATAGGATCCGTAGGAATCACTTCGACAGGTTCCGGAAAGGAAATAACATGTTGTATGAAATTCAGGGTAACTTGAAAAGTATTGATAAAGTCCATTCCCATTAGACATTTAACAGGTAGTTCGTCTATAAGCAGGAAAGAATGCGTAAAACGAGCCTTTCCCAGCCCTAGAGATAATGTGACAGTTCCTGTGATACTGAAGATTTCGTTATTTGCACCTGGCAAATACTGCGTCGCAATCTGAACGAGTATTGCAGGAAAATTTTCAGTGCAAAACTTCGTATTTAGGGCTGATATTTCAGAACCAGTGTCGAACTTTGTCTCGACAATAATATCTTCAATTGTCAAGAACACATCAGGCAACTGAGGAGTTTGGACAGTCACTAATACTGTTTTAGGGTCAGAATGCTTGGTATCAGGAAGCAGGACCGACCCTTGGTCTACTTCCTTTGGAAGTTTAAAGGATTCCTGGTTGGATTATCATGCGGTCTAAAACCTCGGCCCTGCCGGGTATCGGGAAAATTTTCACGATCAGGAAAACTGCGTGAAAACTGTTGCGGGAACTCCGCATGTCTGTTGACATTTTCATTTCTATTACTTCTTCCCTCAGCACGGGCAGAAAAATCATCATTGCCCTGAGCTTTAAAACGTTTCGAATTCTGAGGATTGGAACGGGGTCGAGCATACTGTGCATTTGTACGATATCCAGTAAATTGTTCAGAAACAAGCGGTTGGTGTACCCCTCTTCTATGCGGTGGAACGTATGAAGCTTGGGCGTGCACTTGTGTACGCTCGCGTTGAAAGTTATTAGGCCTATTATGCCGCTGATGATATTCGTAATAAGCCTCGCGGGGTACCCGAGCATGGTGAGTTGAACCATGTTTGCCGTGTCGCTCTTCATACGTTCGTATGAGACGAAGGCATTCATGAATTGTAGCAGGGTGTCGAACCTCAAGAAAATCCTGTAGGAATGGATAGAGCTGCTGTAATAGGGTGTCCAACATGTCGACATGACTGGCATGTGGATCCCCTAAGTTATACAAGCGTGTTGTTTCCAAAGCAAATGCAACAGGGCTATCGTTGGGTCCTTGCTGACGAGAAAAAGTTTTTGTGCAAGGCTAGCTCGACTGAGGCCGAAAGGAAAGACCTCCAGAAATTCTGCTCGGAAATTCTCTTAATGAGAATCCGGGTTCGACACTCTCCACTGCCGATGCCAGGTCTTAGCGGTATCCTTCAAGCAAGTGCCTGCGATTTGTACTTTGCAGTCTTGAGGAATATTGTCCAAATCTTCGAGAAACTTTAAAGATCCCTCCAAACCATTGAAATTAATTGTTCCTGCATGCGGCACGAAATGGGCAAGCATTCTGCTTCGCTGATAGGATTGAACTCCCTCAGGTACGACCCGCGACTCAGAGTAATAGGAAGCTGGCGAATTACGAAATTGTGAAGAATGCCTGGGTACGTGTAGATCACTTATAATAAAGTGAGCCCCACAGGCTTCTTGCAGATGGTCGAAATTAATCCCATCACCATCGAAATTTGATTTAGGGTGAAAAATTGAAGTTGTCTCAGGTAAGGAAGACATGGGTAATAATTGTCAAGACCTCATGTTCGTGAAAAGTTCGGGCGCCAATTATAATGAATATAGCTTCTTCTAAGCTTCTTCTCATGGTTGTTGTTTTGTTAATTATAACATGAATAAACTTTCCTGCTAGTAGTGTAGTAATAATAATGAACAAGTTTTTAACTGCTAGTAATGTTGTAGTAGTAATTAAGATGAATAAAGTCTTAATGCTGGTTGATAATAATAACAACTAATGAAATAAACCTAACAGCCAGACAGAGATCTGACAAAACTATGAACTGAGAAAAAAAAACGTACTTACTAGAACAACTTTTTATTAGAGAAACTCTTGATATGATCCAATATACACTTCACCGGACACACAGCTACCCAATAAAACGTAGCTCCTTGCACATGAACGAAGCTCTACTCACATAAACGAAGCTCTCCTTACGCATATAACGAAGATCTCCTTTACACATGAAACAAAGCTTTCCCTACGCACATCAACAAAAGCTCTCTCACGTATCGTTGAACGCGCCTATTTATACTGGCTACCACCACGTCACGACTTACACTCATTACCAGATCTCATTCAGCGGGAGAAATAACATCTCGTTAAGTCAGAAGATAATTTACATAGGAAAATAAAATAACCAGAGATAGTAAAATCAAAAGGAAAGTGAATCTAGAGTATACGCTACAATAATTCCAGTCGTTAATATTTCTTCTAAGACACTTACCCATTCAGAGCTTGTGATCCTACAGAAAGGCCCGAAATTTACATTTGAGATACCTCTTAGATACAAAGAAGTGGTGCCACAAATCGAAAGTGTCCTACGACATTTGCCAGTTCCTGAGCGTGACCATATCAGATACAAATGCGCAGCCATGCTTACAAGTATCGCGAAGGCACGGAGTAGAAATTACATTTAGAAGCTCCCTAATGAATTAAAGAGGCTCAAAAATGAGAGAGACATTGTTTTCCTGCTAACTGATAAGTAGGGGTAGATCGCCATAATGGACGAGCAAGACTACGACATAAAAATTCGTTCTTTCATTGATTCGAACACCGTTATGCAGACAAAAGACCCTCTCAACAGATGGAAAGCAAGAGTCAGGAAAGCTTCTAATTTTAAAGCTCTTCCAGACGCCATCAAGCGAGGAGCAAAACTCCCTCCTGGGGCATCCATACCCAAATTATTCGGGAGATTAAAGCATCATAAAGAGGGCAACCCAATCAGGCCCATCGTTTCAAGGAAGAAAGCACCATCAGCACACCTTTAGAAAGCCCTAGCAACTTTTCTTATGCCATTCCTTCCGAACACAGACAGAGTCCTTAGATCCTCGAATGACTTCATCTCCAAGCTAAAAGGTATCACCATTGCACAACAGGAACTTATTGGCAGCTTTGATGTTAACTCCCTCTATCCCTCTGTTCCAATACCAGAAGCAAAGCAAAACATCAAACGAACCCTGGCTGGAGCTAAACCTTTATGATAAAGAAGCTCTGAAAGATATATTTGCTGTTATTGACTTAGCTGTAAAATCCAACTTCTTTACCTATGGCTCCCACGTCTACAAGCAATCAAAAGGAGTCCCGATGGGTTCAGCCTTGTCTCCAATACTCGCTGAAGCCATCATGAGACCTAATGAAGAGATCATACTCACCACTCTTCCCAGGACACCAAGAGTATGGCAACGCTATGCAGATGATATCTTTTTTGTCTGGGAGCACGGAGAAGCCTACTTGCAAGACTTTATAGTAGACATAAACAACATGCATGAAGACATTAAATTTGCGCTAGAAATAGAAAATCAAGGAGTGTTACCATATTTAGATGTACTTGTGACGAAATCGATTTCAGGTACACTCACTACCAAAGTCTACTATAAACCCATGCACGTACCTAACCCTATTCCACCAGGATCAGCCAACCCAACAACACACAAGTATGCTCTATTCAAATACCGGGCTAAAGGAGCCAAAGATTTTTGTACCTTGAAATCTGACTATGATGTCGAAATTAAGTCTTTGAAAGATCTTGCCTTTGCAGGAGGGTTTGACGTCTCCCGCGTAGAGGACACAATAGCGAAAGTTGAAGCCAACACACTTGCTACACCGAACAGAAGAGCACCTTTAAAATTTGTTGGTTCGATCCCGTACATCCCAAAAATATCTTATTTGATTAAAAATCACTTTCAGAAGAAGGGATTGGATGTCGGCCTTAAAGCTTCTAAACACATGGTAACCGTCCTCAGCACAGGAAGAAGTAATAGTACCTTGAAGCTCACCGATGCGGGCATCTATTGCATCCCATTGTTATACCCAGACTCCTCTACTAAATTTTACGTAGGTCTCACAAAAAGGTCATTTGAGGAGAGAATGAATGAGCACAAGAGGGCGTTGCACAAAAGAGACTTTCTACGTCACTTGCCAAAGAAGTAGCGAACCATCATGCTCAACCCCAATGACAGAATATTTAGAAGATCGCATCATATGGAGACGCAAGAACAGCTGCCATAAGGGAAACAGTTGAGATATTAAAGAGGCAGGATGTATGCAACACCGATGTCTCTTTCGAACTACCGGTAGCTCGGAACCATCTGCTAGGCATCGCAAGATGGACTTTATGATTCTAGTTTCTTCCTAGAGTTTACATTTTTTTGCTTTTGCATTAACTTTTAAGATATTGTATTCACCACGTTCGTGGTTATTTATGCGCACGGTCTTCACGCATGATTTCAAATGTCATATTAGAATTAACGTTCTGTCTACAATTTTGATTCTATATTCTCTATGTAACCGCCTAATGAAGCCGTCCGTTGACGGAGAAAGCTTGCAGAGTGAAATTGGTGTGATTTCTTACTTTAGACACCAATAAATCGGATCATTATATTTATAATTAGTTCTCTCCTCAGCTTATTCCTGTCAATAACTCTTTTTAGATGCAATCCCCACATCCTTAAGCACAAGAGACGCAATCAATGATAGCAGCCGATCTATCCGATACTCCAGCTCTATCACAAGCAACGGCTAGATGTTGCAGATATATTCGCATTTGGCTTTTCTTGGAGGTTGAGGGATTCTCAGCATCAGTTGCTTTCAGACGTTTGGCTTCATAGCTAACCTTATCGTCATCATCTGCAGGGATGTCTTCCGAATCATACCCTAAGACGGAGTTCGCTTCAAAGTATGTAATCGTCATAGACAGAGACACATTATATTTGTATTATTTTGCTTTAGCTTTCTGATCTTTCCTTCTTTGTTGTCTTCCTCTTATACGTTTGAATTTTCGACTTACAGAAACGTCGATCGACCCGATGGCCATTTTCCTTTCATGCCGTTGGTCTGTTAAGAAATGTCGCTCCATGCTTAGAATCTTCACGAAACATTTACATTTTTCGTAATTCAAACATTTGCATGCACAAATATCAAACAAAGTACTGTGTGCATGGTCAAATAAATCTTTGTTAGTTTTGTCAGCCCACTTCCGATATTTTGGTATTCTTTTTACGTGTTTGTACTTTTCATTGTAATTTCTAATGAGACGAATAATTTCTTGTTTACTTACCACAGGTATGGAGGCTTTCTTCCAAATTCTTGCAATGTCACAAGAAAGAATTTCGCTGATATTTTTGACTGACGGATCTTTGTTGTTCCCTTTCCAGAGTAAATATTTTCGGACCCAAAGGAAATGCTTCATTAAATCAGCCTACGTGGGTAAAACTGTCTCTTTAAGTTGTACTGGAGTTCCAAAAACATTACAAACAAATTCACTTCTAGTTGAGGTCATCTCAGTCCAACATAAAACACGATTGATAATACTTGTCACGCCGAACTATCAACTAGATAACACGTCGTTGAGAGAGAGAGAGACCAGTGCGTCAGCACAACGGAAGCCAACCGATCGCTCACGTCAAGCGGGAACCATTTCCATTAGTCAAACTGGAACCCGTGCTGCGATCAAGTAGCATTTTTATTTTGGAGTTAGGATTGCTATTTTGGTGTGGGAAGCAATTTCTCGCGCTGACAATGGCGATTTTGGCAAAGTATAATTATTCATATATAATTTATGACTACGAAGCTTGCGGTGTTAAGATAGAATAATAATAACAACGTTTCGCACAATAAAATGTTTATTATACATCGACTATAGTTTCGCAGAGCGATTGGCTCGGCTTCCTCAGGACGAATGGAGCGTAAACATTCAAATCATTGTGACATCATCAGAATTCTGACGGTCACGGGTTTTGGCGAGTTGTTTCCACGCGCTTGAAAGAAATGGAGTCGACGTCATGTCGTTGAACAAGCCGTGACGAGTTCCGGTATATGTGGAAAGCTTCTAATATATTAAGCTTGAAAGTCGAGTCCGGTTTATCAATAAGCGTAGCGTTTCCAAACAAAAAGTTATGGTTATTTTCGTGACAATGTTGAGCTATAGACGATTTCTTCAGTTCATAGTTCCGTACACATGTCTTGTGTTCCTTCACACGGAAGCTTAAAGCCCTGCGGGTCTGTCCTATATATGAAAGTCCACATTCACAAGGTATCTGATAAATTCCCCAGGAGTTTAAGTCTTCGATGTAGTCTTTTGATCCGTAAAAATTCATCTTGTTTATGGGTTTGAAAAAATTTCAAAGTTATTTTCAAACCCATAAACAAGATGAATTTTTACGGATCAAAAGACTACATCGAAGACTTAAACTCCTGGGGAATTTATCAGATACCTTGTGAATGTGGACTTTCATATATAGGACAGACCCGCAGGGCTTTAAGTTTCCGTGTGAAGGAACACATGACATATGTACGGAACTATGAACTGAAGAAGTCGTCTATAGCTCAACATTGTCACGAAAATAACCATAACTTTTTGTTTGGAAACGCTACGCTTATTGATAAACCGGACTCGACTTTCAAGCTTAATATATTAGAAGCTTTCCACATATACCGGAACTCGTCACGGCTTGTCAACGACATGACGTCGACTCCATTTCTTTCAAGCGCGTGGAAACAACTCGCCAAAACCCGTGACCGTCAGAATTCTGATGATGTCACAATGATTTGAATGTTTACGCTCCATTCGTCCTGAGGAAGCCGAGCCAATTGCTCTGCGAAACTATAGTCGATGTATAATAAACATTTTATTGTGCGAAACGTTATTATTATTATTATTCTATAATTATTCACTTGAGTTGTGGAACCTCAAGATGCCAATATTTTGGGCTGAAATTTGGAGACAATTTGTTCTAGCCCATTTGGAACCTAATAATAAGTCACGCAATATGAATAAAAAAAAAGGTTTTTTCGCTTCACCCTATTGTACATACCGATGTTCCAGCTTTTTTACTCACCTGTACACTGAGGTCTTGTGCAGTACACCGTCGATTGGCTGTAACGACTCTCCTGACGCTTTGACCTCCTCTATTACTGATTTTCTTTGGTTTGCCGGTACGTGTTGCTGCTTCAGACACTCCATGTGTCTTCCACTAATTCAGTACATCCAAAACCGTTGACTTGTATATGTTTAAACGCCTCTCGGTTTTTCTTATGGACAACCCACTAATATAATGCCCAACAATTTTTCCGTTCTCAAAGTCAGTTCTCTCCCGCCGCGACATTTTCACTCAATTTCACAGTGCGATATGATCGCGGCCAGGTGCAGGCTTGTTTTTATACCGTTTGCAGCTGTACCGCGCATTTAAACCACGCAGCGTATCCGTTTATTTGCTTTTAAAAGGGTGTCCAGTGACCTTTATCAATATAGTGTATATACTTATGTACAGGGTAATCACGTAACAGGAAAATTAGTAAAACGCTGTGTATATGTATACTGTATATATAGCACATAGCCTGAGTGAATCCCAATTCTCCTAAAGTGCACAGTCAACCCAAACGTCCTGCCCATATAAAATTTACGCATACATGGTCTGATTAGTAATGTTCTCCTATTAAATTTTATATTTTGGTTTATCAGCAAATAATTTCTTAGTTGCTTTCGAAAATAAGTATAATTATTGATATGTGTTAGATGACAAGGTAAATTTTTCCATAACACCAATCCCTGGTAATCAATAAATCTTTGTGGGGTTAAAGTTTTAGGCATTGGTAAAGCAAATGTATTTCTGTTTCTAGTTCCATAATCATGACCCACAGAGTTCAGCTGAATTAAATGTTGAAATCATTGATACCTATTCTCCTTTATTCTTTTATACATAAATCGTAGTAAACTATACTGCCATAATTTCTCAATATTTAAAAATCCGTAGATAAAATTTTTTAAAATTTTGACCATCCCATTTTGTAACGATTTTAATTTATATAATTAGTCTTAGTAGTTTGACCCCATACTGCGAGTGCATGCGGGTGTGACGAGTGTTTCAACGGACTTCCATGACCTTGTATATCCTGTTTTAGTTGAATATTTGAACTCTTTTCTCAAGCTATTCCTCCATATGTAGCCCTTGAGCTTAACGTTTAATATTTCGAAAGACTAGACTTCCGGAAATCTTTGAGGCTTTTGGCTGGATATCATCTTCTGAAAAGGGTGGGTGTAATAGTTGTTTTTGAATCTTTCTAGAAAAGAGAAATGGGCTTATTATTATTTTTTTAATCCCGAAAGGGCAAATATTTGTGTATCGCATTTTAAAACTGAGTGATATGAATTTCCACTTATTTAAATCCGGCATAAAATGTTTAAGATCTGCTGGCTGCGTGACAACACTAATAACTGAAGTAACTATTTTCAAGTAGACGTTGAAGCAAACATTTCGCGCAACCACATCACATGTTTCCTTGAAGTATCTGATTTCATGTTGACAAATTTGCTACAATTTCGGCATAGTTGGAAGTGTGCGTCCTGTGAAAGAAAGAAATTCCCGGAAATGAAAATCGAACTCTGATCATCCTAAATAAAATCAATCAATACAGCTGTTTGCGTTTCGAAACCCAATAACGTTATCAGAAAAATCAAACGGATCAGATTATATAATAGGTGAGATGTTTTTAATTTAACAATTTCTTTGGAATGGATCAACTTCTCTCTTAGTTAGATTTAATGTTGCCTCTAATCTGTTTCGTAGTACACTATCTACCAACAAGTAATTGGACACCCCTGCAATCGATGATATCTGCGGTCCTGATACACCTCACGGCCACCGGCGTTAAATATCGTGTGGGAAACAACAACGCAACCAGTCGCATGCAAGATGCCACGCAGTTCGGAGCTCTCTGATTTCGAGAAAGGTGTAATCGATGGGTATCACAGATGTGGCCGATCCATACGTGACATATCCAGCGAGTTGAAGTACCCATAATCGACAGTGGCCTACGTGATTGGCAATTGGAAGATTAGAGGTGACTGTTGGAATGTGCTCCGATTCGGCAGACCCACAAAACTGGGAGTTAGAGACCGACGGGTGCTGGCCAGAGAAATTCTGAAGAACCGCACCAAATCGATGGGCCACATCTGCGAGGAGTTTCAACAGGCATCGGGGAGTGTTCTTTCGATGAATACCATCAGTAAGGAGGCCCATCTGCTCGGTTATCCTGGACGTGCTGCCGTCCACAAGCCTTTGATCGCCAAGTCCAATAGCGCTGCTCGGCTAACGTGGTGCAAAGAACGTCGACAGTGGACCGTTGAACAGTGGAAACAGGTTCTCTGCAGCGGCGAATCAAGGTTCACCCTCTACCGTTTGGATGGCAGGGTCTGGGTTTGGCGCCTGCCTGGAGAACGCCTCCTGCCGGAATGTATTGTGTCAACTGTGAAGTTCGGCGGCGGTGGAATTATGCTATGGGGGTGATTATCCTGGTATGGCACGGGACCCTTGGTCGCAATTCCTGGTAGACTCAACGCCGAGACCTACTGCACCATTTTGGACGACCATGCGATTCCTGCGTTGTGGCAGTTTTACGGGGTGGACCCATGTTACTTTCAGGATGACAATGCCACCTGTCATGTTGCGAGGTCCACCATGGCTTGGTATGGTGACAATGGGGTTAATCGAATGAACTGGGCTGCGCAGAACCTGGACCTTAACCCTATCGAGCACCTCTGGGACGAGTTGAAGCGTCGACTTAAGAGGTGCCACCACCACCCGAAATCGGTGAAGGAACTGACCTGTCTTCTCCAAGCCGAGTGGAAGAAAATACCGCTAGCTGTCGTACAACGCCTGGTTGAGAGTATGCCCGGAGAGTCGCAACTGTAATCGCCGCTCGTGGAGGCTCCACCATCTATTGAAGGTAAATAAACTTCGTTTCCCTTTGCTATCACAGTTGTCCAATTACTTGTTGGTAGATAGTGTATTTTTCTTCTGCTATTTCGTTTTGGTTTGATTTTTGATGAAGTTTGTTTAAACGAATTTTGGTAAATTCTTTCTAGCAGCGATGCCTTCCGATACTGCAGGGTGAATTATTAAAATTTGTAAGTGCAAATTCTAGCCAGCATGTACACATCTATACTGATAAATTACAATGTTGTAGTGCGTCTTAGTAGCCACAACTCATTGGGAAATCATGGTAAACATTTGAAAAACAGGTAGACCGCTTTTTACTGGAGTCTAAGTGGGACTTTTTTTGGTAATGGAGCAAGACCGCTGTGAGCAACTCAATGGACTATAATCAATCGCATGTTCTTAATTTTGGCTCATCCATGCCATTCCCGGGATTGAAACTTGTACCCGCCCGGAACGTATAATTCGAAGCTAGCGTTTGGTACCACTCGACCACCGAGGTAGAGGTAACTGAGTTGTAACGGACGCGTTCAAGTCAAAATTCCCAAAGGATGGCATGCTGGAATCTCTTTTCTTTATTGGAGGTTTAACGACCACCGTGAGCAACTCAATGGGTTATAAGCAGTCTCCCGTCCCTAATTTAGGTCCACTGACTCCAGCGAAGGGGGAGACCCAGTGCCGTAAGACAAACACAACATCCATGCCTCACATAGATTCGAACCCGAATCCTCCTCGGACGAATAGCCATAAGCCAGCGCTTAGGCTACTACGCCACACAGGCGGCCATTCTGGAATTAAATATATTGACCGAGCTGTTGACGCTGGCAGAAGAAACCTTTTGAAGCAACAGATGTGAGATATTCGTATGCGACTGGTTGCGCAACGAATAGGGTGGCCGTGAAATATTTCTGCCACCTGTTCATCACGAAAACAAATTAACAATTAATTGAGTTTTAAATGGGATACGGGATTACACCATACAATACAAATTTTTAAGGTGACAATCCGTTTTTTGGTGTAAATATGACAAGAATGGCAAGTCAGATAATATCAGAAAACTTGAAAATTTCGTCGCCCTGGAGCGGGAATCGAAACCGCGTCTCCCAGATAGCGCCCCGAGTATGCTTCTACTAGCATATCCTGTGATGGTTATATTAAAATTAATCGGAAACTTGAGACTTGGCCGTTCTGGGTGGTGCAGTTGTAAGCATACTCGGGCGCTATCTGGGAGACGCACGTTTGATTCCCGCTCCAGCGAGACGAGATTTTCAAGTTTTCGGATATTATCTGACTTGCCATTCTTGTCATATTTACACCAAAAAATGGATTGCACCTTCAAAATTTGTACTTACTTGAGTTATTTGGATATTGTTATTTCATCAATGGTGGTGAAGGGTGTAAATATTGATAGCGACGATTAGCGTAGGATCAAGGCTAAATTTTGTTGTATTTCAATCTCAAAGCTCAATATGTCCACTGGAAGAAAAAAGTGAAATTCATAGCTGGATATAGAGCTATGAAAACCGAAGAAGCAAAAAGCAAAGAGGTAGTGGCTTGAAGAAATACAGAAGCTGTTGAATAAAAATGGATTTCTAACGAAGTTTCTATCGCAAGATCAATAATTAACAAGATCCAGAAGCTGAACAACATACGACTTATAAAAAATGTCTACTACGCGATCAAGAGCTAAAGGAACTGCAGAAGTACCGAAGAATGCAAGAAAATGTTATACACGCCACTGAAACATGAAGTTGCCATTGAGAATAAAAGGAATTATCCTGCATTCTCATATAGCCCTACAACGGATTATGAGACTGACCATCTACTCAATATCGGATCAACGGCTGACGTTTGTTGCCCCTACAGTGTTATAAAATGGAAACGCGACAAAAGGCTTCTGTTGCAGCATCGGAAAAATACACCTAAATAAGTCATCCTCGGAAGCTGCTTTTCAGTTTAATAATCTACGAATAGAAGTAACAAAGTAAGGTGTAATCCCATTTATTTTTGGTGTAATCCCATTTATTTTTGGTTTAGTCCATGCATTTTCCGAATTGCATGTTGCGGATAAAATGCCGGAATCTGTTGACTCGTGCAGTTGCCAGGTAATTTAGAAATTAATACATAGCACGATGATACATGCGATGTGTAAATTTAAAGCGTCAAGGAGGCGACCTATGAAGCACTGATCATTTCCTCAGTGGCACCAATTGCGTGGTCGTTGTACTACGGTGAAGTTTACGATGGATCAGAGAATAATTCGCGGCATTTTCTGGTATGAGCTTGAACTAGGACACGCCGTACATCGGTGGCAGCTCGCAACATCAATATAGCATTTGGATAAGGCCCCGCCATTAAACGCAAGACACAACGTTGGTCTGATAAATTCTGTTGTGGCAAGTTGGAGTCCTTCATTGAAACAGACTGATGTCAAATGGTATGAGAACTCAGCAAGAACCTCGGAGTACACTGCGCAACCGTTTCTCGACGTTGTGTCAACGTCCACAACGTTGCGAACGAAACTCTTCAGCTAATTTAAGGAATCGGAAATCATTGGAAGCAGCACAGCAGTAGAGCTTTGTTAATGCTGTCACTGTCAGTTTGCAGCACTAATTGTTCTTACTTTTTTCTGTTAGCTGCTCTGATGGTAAACCAATCGTAAAATGTCCCAGCTAGGTGGCCGAAACTTCTAAACGGAAGGAAGTAAATAACATGTGTGACTCTAGATCTGCTTTTGAGTAAATGGTAAAGACACGTGCCTCGTCAAATGGAGATAAATCTGCTGCAGAAAATACTAGTGAATAGAAGGCAATATACATTTTGAATTTGAATTAGCTTCATTTCAAGAGTGCTCGGAACTTCAGATACAAAGCAGGGAAAATCTTCGCCATTGCGCCTGTTTTGTCGGTAGGGCTTGTAATGAGAATGACTTGAGTGAAAACTGTCGTACACACGTTTTATTTGAGCGGAATTGCGTAGTTTTTACTTCCGTGTTCAAGTTCATAGGAGAAAGGGATCTTCTACCTTAATCAATGGTTCATTTGCTTGTGTGTCCCATCGGCTTGTGAGATCGCCATTTCCTGTTCAGATGGATGGGGGTAGGCAACCCATTAGCTGTCGCGATGACCGAGATTGGCGTGATCCATGGGACACACAAGCAAATTGCTACATTATCCCATGTGGCCAATGTGGTGACATGCCAAGTATGCAGAAAGAATGCTGAACCCGAAAAATATGAACGCCCTCTGTCAATATACTAGAAATTTACGCTCGTCATTCAGTTCCTTGCCTTTCCGCCAGGCCCGTTGCCAGACAAAGTAGCTCCGTAGGGGGGGGGGCTGGCGATTTTGGACGTGCAAAGGATAAAAAGGAGGTAGGGCAAAAGATGTTAAAGAGTTCGCGGTCATCGTACTGTAGTATGAATCGCTAGACTAGGCAAAAGGAAATGAATATCAGGCGACGTCTGACCTTCCGCTCCCCTGCCAGCGGCTCTGCGTCCGATGTTCAGTTACTTTTGCCTCATTATTCTCGCGGCAAATATCCGTGATAATTTTTTCCTAAGGATAAGTTTGATGAAGAAACTTACTGAAGTAAAGATCGGACGCAAATAGCTTTTCGTTCGTTTATTCTACTGAACCAATTTCACTTAGGACTTCCAGAATTTTGATTTTGCTGTTTCTGAGATTGTGCCATCATTCTGCAAGTGTTTATCACTGGGTCTTACAGATATTACGGTAGACCTTATGCATTGCAGATATTATCATTGGCGCAGTTTTATTCAGCGGTGTCCCAAAAGACTGATATTTATGAAAATCTGCAGCGGAGGATTAAACACCTGTGAAACATTTAAAGACCCGTTCCTTCAGGAAAGCAGAATTTGAAGTTATTCCTATATGAAATCAGGAAATGAATTTCCAATAAAATTTGCCAGAAGTATCTGAAAATTTGAAGACGTTGACACTTTTATTTGTAATAGAATTAAGTATACACCTTCTTAAAAATTATTTTTTCAGCAAGTCACTTGTAAAAACAGAAGCTTATGGCATCACTTTTTCCTTCCGTCTATAGACACCGTGTCTGCAATTTGAAATATTAATGTTTCATTGGGAAACTTGAAATGTGAAACCGGTTACACTTGCTTTCAGGTTTTTATACTTTGCGTAACTTCTCCGCTTGACCGAGCAAATCCAGATGCTACTGAATTCAGAATAAATTTATTCCATATAATTGCTTCTAAATTCTCGATTGCTAAAAGTATTTCTTATTCTGTAGCATTTATACCGAAGACTATTTTGGGAGCAGTTTGTTTTTCAAGTAATGCATAGGTTTTTTGCTAGAGGGAGGAAAGGTAATTTGCAATTTCCCCAATATATTTCCTTCTGAAAATTCTATTAAAAAAATATTTGTGCATTCGGATAGAGCTCCTGGCAAGAAACGTGCTTGATATAATTTTAAATTTTCGGTAAGGAATAGTTTGGCCAATAAAGGGGGTAAATGCATATTTGCGTTCCTAATGTGTTTTCATAAATACCCGCGCTTTTTAAAATTAGATTAAAAAAATTATTTCGCAGCTATATTTTGCTCACAACGACAAACCATTTGGAAATTAATACGTTCTGCTTGAAATAGTGCATAGATTTTCTGCCAGGGGGCGTCGATATATATCTTATTGTTATCAATATCTCTGCTTCTAACAGTACGATAGAAAAACATTCAATCTTTCTCGGAGATTTTTTCTGGTGCAAAAATGTCTTGGCCGCCCGGTGGCGCAGTGGCCTAAGCGATGGTTTCTGATCATTCGTCCGAGATGGGTCCGGGTTTGAATCCCGGTGAGGCATGGATTTTGTGCTTTGGCTTACAGCGCTGGCTCTCTCCCTTACCTGGAACCAGTGGCCCTAAATCATAGACGGGCGACTGCTTATAGCCCACTGAGTTGCTCACGGTGGTTGTCAAACCTTCGATCAAAAAAAAAAAAAAAAAAAAATGTTTGCATGTAATTTAGACTGAAGTGCCAAAAGTCATGGGATAGCAATATGCAGATTTTTACCTAGATCTACAGTCGTATAAAAGCTTCGACGCACGCCACGAATTTTATCAGTTGTGAGGTGTAATCTTGTGAGTCAGGTTGAACAACCGCCAGTAGGATTATGGCAAGACGGCGTGAATTACCGGAGTTTGAACGAGGCATGGCAGTGGGAGGCAGACGGATGGGATATTCAATTTCCGAAGTTGTGAAAACATTCAACATTCCTGGAGCCCCAGTGTCACGTGTGTACCGATAATACCTCATGGAAGGCAATACCACCTACCGTGCACCAGAGTTGGAAACGGGTAAAAAATTTCGGACTCGGACGTCCCATAACTGGAGCCGATCCGTACCCGTAACTGACACGGAAAAATCTATTTTGACCTATAAATTCGAAACTCATTTTATTACCGTGTATATATAGTATGTATTACGTTAATACATACATATAACGTAATACATACTATATATACACGGTAATAGGACCAGGTCCCTGAAAGACTGGCAACATGTGGGGTGGTCTAATGAATCACGCTGCCAGTTGTTGCGAGTTGATGGTAGGGTTCGGGTGTGACGTAGACTCCATGAAGCCATGGACCAAAGCTGTCAACAAGGCACTCTGAAGCTGGTGGTGGTTCCATATATGTATAAGGTGTCTTTACGTTTCACAGTTTGAGTCGTCTGGTTCTCGAAAACACGTCATTAGCCGGTAATCGCTTTGTTGCTCTGCTGGGTGACAATTTAAAGCTCTTCAGGGACTTCATGTATCTCAGAAACGGTGGGAGTTTCTAGGTGGACAATGCATCTAGTCATCAAGGGCAAGTTGTCCAAAATTGGTTCGAGGAACAGTTTGGACAACTTGGCCTAGCTTCACGGATGGTGTGGCCACAAAGTTTGCCGGGCATGAACCTAATAGAGCCCTTATGGGACGCCGTGGAAAGGTCCATTCGCACGCAATATCCTGCACCTACAAATACCAGGGAACTGTGGGCGGCTGTTCCGGCGGCATGGCTCGAAATCTCTCCAGAAGTCTTCCGGCTACCTTGTGGAATCGATGCTACGTCGGGTTGCTGCATTTTTCCGGGAGTGCAAAAATTAGGGACGAAGAGGAGAATATAGCATAACAGCAGAAGGAGCTGGAAGAACGAATCGAATAACCACCCAGCAGATAGACTAGGGTCCGGTACGGTAGGGCATGCACACATATATGCAGCATAACGTTGGGGAAAGGGAGTATCGGAAGGCTCTAAAACACACGGGCAGTGTACGCTCAGCAATTCGGTGAAAGCTATTGCACGGTGCACAACAGTTTGAAGGATGTCGAGTTGCTGCCACCGTGTAATATGGCCAACAGGCAAGCCAGTAGACGACACCTGGATGACTTTACCCGAGGTTGCGTCATTGGGAAGTTGGGAGAAGGTCGAAGTGTGACTAGTGTGGCCGAGGAGTTCGGGGTCGCTTACAGCATCGTTTCACGAGCTTGGAGAGCATTTCAGACGACATGAACAGCTGTCCGAGAGTTTAGCAGTGGTCGTCCACGAGCAACCACGGCGACGGACGACCGGTATATTGTCCTACAGGCGAGAAGAGACAGACGGCAGACAGCCGGAGATATCGCAAGGCATATGCAACAGACAACTGGACGTCCGTTATCGAGTTTTACCGTGGCCAGGAGGCTGTAACGTTGTGCGCCATTAACGCCTGCTCATCGGAAACGGCGGTTTCTGTGGTGCCAGGAACACAAGAACTGGGCACAACAACAATGGGGTCGAGTTCTCTTTACGGATGAGAGCTGATTTAGTCTGACGAGAGATTCTGGACGTATACACATCTGGAGAGAGCAGGGAACACGCAATCACACCTCCAACATCATCAAAAATGACAGGTTTTGAGGTCACGGAGTTCTTGTTTGGGGCGGTATCATTCTTGGCAGCCGTACTGACCTCCACATCTTCCAAGGAAGTTCAGTCACTGGTGTCCCCTATTGGTCTGAGGTTCTCCTGCCTCATGTGCGTCTGTTTTGAGGTGCTGTGGGTCCTGAGTTCCTCTTCATGGACGATAACGCTACACCTCATCGTACAGGAGCTGTCGCAGAGCTGTTGGAGAGTGAAGATATTCAACGCATAGATTGGCCCGCAAGGTCCGCGGACCTAAATCGAATCGAACACGTGTGGAATCTTCTCGGAAGACGCTTGGCAGCACGTCACCAGTCGCCAGCAGCAATTCCTCAGCTGCAATTGGCTCTACAAGAGTAACGGGCAGCGATGCCTCAACAGCTCCTTGAGAACCTCGTCCTCAGCATGGACAGACGTTGTAAATCCTGCAACGCAGTCAGGGGTGATCATATCTCCTACTAAAGAATGGATTTTTTTGGCAACCGTATGTCTTATGGACGTTTTTCTCTTCTGTCCAGTTGTGCTCGAAGCTACCTTTTCAATAAAGTGCCTTTGTATCCTTTGGATTCCTTGTTTGGACGGTTTTGCTCACTTGTCCTATATTCTTACATCGTGGGGATCCTATGTTATGATTTGAGTCGATGTGGAGCATTTCTGCATGACCTTACATTCGAAAAACCGTCTCGTCCTTAATTTTTGCACGCCAGTGTAGGTAGGTATCCCATGATTTTAGCAACTTCAGTGTAAAATTGTTCTTGAAGTACACGTGTGCCACTAGAGAGCATAAGTTAACCTTTCCGTTTGTGGTATTTAAACAGCAGTATCTGCACGCCTAAAACCGATTGAAAAATCTTTTTTCGGCCAGATACTATTTACTATTAAAACATTTCTGTTCATTTCCCGCCAAAAGTAATGCGCGATTTCTCCGTTTGGAGTGTGCAAATTTTTAAATCTCGTTTTGTCGACATATCTGCTCCCATAATTCTGGAGTAAAAAAACATCTTTTTGCAAACATTTTTCCTCTTACTGTATTCCATCATCTACAGTAAAGATGGCCACCCCGGTGGCGCAGTGGTCTAAGGCGATAGCCTCTGATCATTCGTCCGAAAGGGGTCCGGGTTCGAATCCCGGTGAGGCATGGATGTTGTGTTTGTCTTACGGCACTGACTCTTTCCCTTCCCTGAAACTAGTGACCCTAAATTAGGGACGGGCGACTGCTTATAGCCCATTGAGTTGCTCACGGTAGTCGTTAAACCCCCAATAAAAAACAAAACAACAGTAAAGATGAGAAACGTTATTTACGGTACTGAGCTTGAATATCACAACGCTATTCCCTCTGTATCTGCTTCCAGAAGAAGATACAGAGGGAATAACGTTTCTTCTGCTTCCAGAAGAAACGTTATTTACGGTACTGAGCTTGAATATCACAACGCTATTCCCTCTGTATCTGCTTCCAGAAGAAGCACTTGAAGGATTACTTTTCTTTAATAAAGCTTTTGCCATGAAGAACACTTTTCGTATATCTCTTCAGCTAAATGGTGGATTTGAAAATTCCTTTGCCTCTAATATCTTTCTTCAGCTATGAGAAACGTTTCGTTCAGATTTTACTAATTTTTGTAAGAAACGTTTCAGCCGCTAGTGCGAGAATGTAGCTACTTCTACTTCTAGATGTTGCATCCATTGAAGAAATCCGGTAGATCGTTTATTTACGCTTTTCAACCGTAGGTGCTTCAACTTTGGATATGCTCCAACTTTGTTGGCCTGTCCTCACGATAACTTGCATAAAAATGGTTCGATTTCGATGAAACTTTAGTATGTGGTGGGACGAAACCTGTTGAAAATTGGTGAAATGAGGTCAAAGGTCAGGACATAGGAGCGATATGTATTCTACAGCCATTATCCTCATAACTTGAGTTATAACTTGAATAATGATTTCTGGTATGTTGGAAAGCGTATCATAATCACCGCATTGCATGATTTTACTAACTTGTTGTTTGTTTGTTTCGAGAGCTACAATCGACTATGAATAACTTTTACGTGTTTTATTCGTGTCGGAAGGGATACGAAAAACGTGCTCACTACAATCGAAAATTTGGTGTCATCATTCTTGTTTTGCATTTTGTTGGTATTTTTTTGTTTGGCTCATATCTTCTGGTTTATTTAAGCTTTCCAACTGTAGTTTGGAGAAGCGTATATACTCCAGCTTTGTCTGTCTGTCTGCTTGTCCTCACGATAACTCGCGTAAAAATGGTTTGATTTCGGTGAAATTTTAGTATGTGTTAGAGGACAACCTGGGGACGAAACCTATTAAAAATTTGCGAAATGGGTCAAAGATCAGCACATAGAAGTGGGATCCATTCCATTGCCCTTATGCGTCATAACGTACGTAAAAATGCTTCGATTGCGATAAAACTTTATCATGTTGTTCCGGAGGTATACTGAACCGTATAACGTAATGTCATTTTCTTGAGTAAGATTGGTTTTTCGCTGTGTCTAAACCATGACTAAGGAATGTTGAACTAAATAAGAATACAATGAAATAGTTTACGGTCAGGCGAAACATAAACAGAACTCAATTTACGATAACTTTTTATTGGTCCAGCAACACTTCAGTAGATCCAACATATAACACAGCAGGTAGACTTCACTTTTATCTTAGCAATCGAACGTCTACATACACACATCCTCCTGAGCAACTGTTTTATCGTCCTTTTTATCCATCGTTCTTATCAAATTCATACGTCACTTTCTTTCTGATCTAAAATGCGTTGCCAACCTCATTCTCGTGAGAGAGAGAAGATATCACGTTAAGTTTGAAAGTATAAAGGAGAACAAACACAAATTTGCATAGGAAAAGGAACAAAAAATTAAAGTTATTTTAGAATATACGTCACAACCGGTTCTGTTGAATATCATCGAAATGGGGTCAAAGAAAAGTCACACCACTGGAGCGAGATTTATTCCACAGCCATTATCCTCATGACCTGACTAAAATGCTTCTATTGCGACAAAACTTTAGTATGTTGTTCCGGAGGTATACTGAACCACTTCTGTTTAATATCATCTAAATGGGGTCAAAGGTCATGGCACAGGAGCGAGATATATTCCATAGCCATTATCCTCATAACTTGAGTAATAACCTGAGTAGCGATTTCTGGTAAGTTGGAAAGCGTATCATAATCAGTGCATTGCATGTTTTTACTAACTTGTTTTAATCCAATCTTCCTTAGTGTGCAGATCAGTGGAGTATGAAAATGACTTCGTTAAGTAAAGTGTTAAAAAATAAATAAATTTGAGCTGACAATATTTTTAGGAGACACCTTTGCTTTGCACATACACATAGATATTCGCAAGTTTACAAAAAATGATATACGTGTCCGACTCCAATTTAATCCAATATAATTGCAAAGCATTTGAGAAAAAATAGAATAGTAATAACATCATCAGAAAGTTACTCATGTACATACAAACTGCACGAATCATCATTTAATTTTCTAATCTGAATAAGAAACACTGGAAGTTTTTTTTTCGTCACATCTCAAATAAATTCAATTCGTGAGTGTGCCACTGAGAAAAAAATATTCCAATTATTTCTTGTGTTAGGGAATTTTTTACGTAATTATTCAAAGCAGATTTATTCTTGGCAGTTCAGTAAGTCAAGTGAAAGTGTGTTTTTTTTTTTTTTCATTTTAATGTGTGTTCGTAACAATTACACTAATAATTCTCCACGAGAACACTTTTTGTAGGAACAAAACTCAACGTGTGTTTATCAAAAGCTTGCAGACAGCTCATAGCATATTTTCTCATTTTATTAAAATTATTTAATCTTCTCGGCAAAGATACATCTCAAGGAAAAGAATGTCATGAGTTTTATTAGAATTAATAACAGCCGAAATAATTTCTGACAAAATGACGCTTCGTTGCAAAAGCACTAAAACAGCTGTTGAAGCAGAAAAAAATGAAATTCTGAATAGCAAACGGCATAATAACTAAAACGAAAAATGTAATTAAATTCGATATATTTGTAATTTCTTGATGAAGAAAGCAATAATAAATATTTAATTAAATTCTGTTTAATTAACTCCTTAAATGTAAATTCACATCGGAAATTCTTCGACTACAAAGAAGGAAAAGAAGCAGCAAGTTTTAACACACATCAAAGTTCTTACGATTTCTGTTTTTCCGATGCATTATTTCCTCCTTAAAAAATCTAGATTCACATGTTCCCACTTGATATGCTACAAAATAATCATGCGATTTCAAAAGTTATTATTATTTATTTCGCAATCAAAGAAACATGATGGCCCTGAAACATTAAGCAAAGAAAGGTAATTTATGTTCGCATAAACGTTATATCACGGGATTGCTTTTCAAAACAAACGTATACTTTGAAAACTGTAAAAATATGCGCAGATGTGCACCGAAATATTTCATTTTTGATGATGTGCAAACATGTTTATATGCCCAAGAACTGGTGACAAAAAGTATCTACAGTATGTTCTTTTTTTAAAGACTGCTGTAAAATACACTGCTGCCCAAAAGCTAAGAACAAGGTACATTTTGATCAGTCAAAATCGGAAAAAGCGGTTTAAAAGCTGTAAGTGTTATGGATGCCAATAGCAATAGTCAAAGGGATGTATGATATCAAAAATTATTGACAATCCTCCATAGGAATTGCATAAATAGGCTTAAGGTAGAAGTCCTGAGGTAGTCCACGTGGCGCAGTTCTCTAAGCTTTGGCTTATCACCATTCCTCCAAGAAGGTTACGGGTTCGAATCCCTGTGAGTCATGGATGCTATGTTTGTCCTACGGGAGCAGCCCTCTTTTCCATTTCTGGAACCAGGAGCCCTAAATTATGGACAGGCGACTCCTTATAGCTCACTGAGTTGCCCACGGTTGTCGTTAAACCATCAAGAAAATTAAACAAGAAAGATGACACCGAATTTTCGGGTGTAATAAGCACGTCCTTTGAATCCGTTCTGACGCAAATTAAATTTATCAAAGCTATTCAAAGTCAATGGAACCGGTATGGAAAATAATAGATCTAACAAAAGAAAGAATATTTTCAATCGGGTTTTTAATCCCTCAGTTATTGCTGTAAACGGTATCGTGAGCTTACGAACTCTCAGAAACAGAGATATCGACAAAAATAAGATGTGACTTTACGTCCCCTGGTGGAAAAACCATGCATTACTTTAAGAAGAAAGTATTCTCAACAGGTTTATCCATATAAGCGGTATCGGTTCAAGAAAAAAAATTTAGTTGTGTTTTCAGGAGCCCAGATTTTGCTACAAATACATCAGAAGCAGAAATTAATACCTATGACCCCTGCTGGCCAGTCCATTCTTTACAAAACATTAGAAATTATGTGAAAAATATTTTCCATCAGATCTTTTATGCGATACAGCAAGAATTTTTCAAATCGGAGGTCTAGGAGCAGAAATCACCCAGAAAACACAATTTACCTTTGTGCCCCCTAGCGGAAAGCGGTCCCGGACGATTCGTCCAACGACGATTGGTCCAATGCCAATTAGTCCAAAGGGACGATTGGTCCAATGCCGATTGGTCCCATGTCCGATTCGTCCAATGGTACGATTGGTCCAACGCCGATTCTTCCAATGGTATCATCTTACCAACGGTAAACTTTTTTATTTTCCAGAAAGGAATAATAATTTAAATTATTCTTCTCTGTATATCCTTTAGAAAGATAATTTCCGTATATTTGGTGATTGTAAACATTTTGCATAAACCTGGTAAAAGGCACTCAATGAAACATTTCTCAGCTGTTTGCAAAGCACCTAGGCCGCGGGCATTTTTTGAAGATTTTAATTTGCAACCTATATATTTGGTATTTGTAAATATGTTATAAAACCTAATAAAAGGCGCTCATCCTATCATTTCTCAGGTCTTTACGAAGCACCTAGGCCCCGGGCCTTTTTAGAAGATTTTGAGTTACAACCTAGATATTTGGTATTTGCAAACATTCTCTAAAACCTTAGAAAAAGGCACTCATCGTATCATTCCTCGTGTCTTTACGAGGCACCTAGGCCCCAGGCCTTTTTAGAAGATTTTAAGTTACAACCTAGATATTTGGTATTTGTAAACATTTCATAAAACGTAATAAAAGGCACTCATCGTATCATTTCTCAGGTCTTTACAAGGCACCTAGGCCGCGGGCCTTTTTAAAAGATTTTAAGTCACAACCCATATATTTGGTATTTGTAAATATCTTATAAAACTTTTTATAAAAGGCATTCATCGTATCATTTCTGAGGTCTTTGTAATGCACCTAGGCCGCAGGCCTATGAATTAATATTTCGTGCTTAAGTGAAAGCGCAATATTATTAACTTGATTTGATATGTAAACGTTATGAATCTGACATCGGTAGAACATAAACTGTTAAAAAGGCCTAGGCGTATGGCCTATGAATTAATATTTCGTGTTTAAGTAAAAGCGCAATATTATTAACTTGATTTAATGTGTAAACGTTATGAATATGACATCGCTGAATAAAAACTGTTGAAAAGGCCTCTGTCCAAACCCCGACCAGTTGTTTCCATTGGGCAGTTGGCGGAAAACCCCACTGCATTCTACAAACAGAAACGGAACACTAGTATTTTATATTATTTCATGCAAAAGAGAAACATTGAAGTTGATAGAACGGCTCGTACATCAGTGACTTCATACGGCAGCAAGGACAGTATAACAAGAAAACACGATTACAAAAAAGAAAAAAAAAAAAAAGAAATCTGTAACTACAATATCACGCATGAAATGTAACATCATTTTACATTCTTTGGACTACCGGTACTTTCGTATAACATCGGAGATAGAATCAGAACAGATGAGACTTTTATAGCACGAGTAGCACTTCGGACAGATAGGACGGAATTGGACCAATCGTACTATTGGACGAATCGTACCTTTGGACCAATTGTCCATTGGACGAATCGGCATTGGACCAATCGTCGTTGGACGAATCGTACTGGACCCGTTAAATAGTCATTAAGTTGTGCTGGGCCTCTACAGATGAGCTCGGATGAGCTAAGAATTTATTAACCACCGGAAAACCCGGGCACGGGCTCGAAATTACACGTCTTGAATTTCATTACTCTAATTAATTCAACACGTGTAATTCCGAACCCGGTTGAATAACACGTGTTGAATTTCATTGTGGAATTGTTACTATGGTGGAAGGATTTTCAATTTCCTTAGCTAGCTGCCATTGCAAGACAAATTTTGCCTAGCAAGACTTGCATTATGCATTGTCCAAAGTTATGGCCCAAGCAAGGATTAGTTTCAGGAGGTCTGGTATCGAAAAACTGGGAAAAAATCACATTCCCATTTTTTGTATTTTATTAAAAATCAAGAATCTTATCTTTAAAATGATGCATTAATTTCCAAAATTGTGCAGTTAGAAGTATTGTTATTTATTTTTTTTAAATTTCCTCACTCCCGCGATTTTTGGGGTGACGTTAGTTTTTAGTGCACCAGGTCGAGTTTTAGAGAAAAGATCAAGTTGAAGCGCTGAGGCATTAGATACAATTTTCTCTCTCTCTTTTTAGCACGTCTTTTGTAAAAAAATATCGTGCTTATGCTATCAGTTTGTCCGTCCGTCTGTACCCACGATATCTCTGCAACTATTAGTCCGATTTGAAAATTCTTTTTGCATTGGGAAGCTTGAAATATGCGAATGATGATCCTTCATTTCGGGTTTTTTTTTTACGATGTACAGTTTCGCCGCTAGAAGGCGTAAATGCAGATGATGTCGAATTCAAAAATACGTTTTATTCCACATATTTGCTTCTATACATCAGATTGAAAAATTTTTGTTATCTTTCGATTCCATTTATATCGAAGATTATTGTAGATATAGTTACTTTTTCAAATTACGCATAGAGTTTCCCATAGGGGGCGTACAAATAAATTACGTTTTTTCCGATAACTCTTCTTATATAACTCCGATTTGAAATTTTTTTCTTCAGCGGATACATCTCCTGATGGGAAATCTTTTGCATATAATTTCAAATTTTTGGTAAGGAATACTTTGGCCACCAGGGGCGTGAGCGTTAATATTTGCTTCTGATGTATTTGCCATAAAATCTAAGCTTCTAAATTATCGATTGAAAAAATTCTTCCGTGGACTGATGCCACTCGCATCGATAAACCTTTTTGGAATATTTTTTCTAAAATCTTCTACAGTTTCTCTGCCAGGGGGCGTAGATGTTCATCTTATTTTTGTCAATATCTCTACTTCTAGGAGTCCGATTTTAAAAATTCCTCCTTTGTTGGATAGTGTTTTCAGTGTGACATGTTTTTCACATAATTTCAGAATTTTAAAGTAATTCATAGACTTTCCGCTAGGGGGCGTAAATATAAATTGCGTTTCCCTCCTATATCTCTGCTTCTAAATCTCCGATTTGAAAAATTCTTTCTGCACCGGATACAGCTCCTGATGGGAAATCGTTTGAACATTATTTCCAATTTTTGTAAAAACATAGGTTGGCCACCAGTTAGCCTAGTTCTTAATTCCCGCTTGTGATGTATTTGCAGCAAAATATGAGCTTCTAAAATCTCGATTGAAAAAAAGTCGTTTGTTGACCGATATTACTCATGTCGAAAAACCTTTTAGGAACATTTTCTTCTTGAAATAATGCATGGTTTCTACGCCAGGGGTCGTAGATGTATATCTTATTTATGTCAATATCTCTACTTCTAAGAGTCCGATTTGAAAAATTCCTTCTTTGTTGGATAGTGTTTCCGATGCGAAATGTTTTTCTTATAAATTCGAAATTTACAAGTAAATCATAGACTTTCGGCTAGGGGGCAGAAAGGTAAATTGCGTTTTCTGCGTTATTTCTGCTCCTAAAGCTCCGATTTGAAAAATGCTTCCTGTATCGCATACAAGACGTGATGGAAAATGTTTTTCACATAATTTCTGATGTTTGGTAAAGAATGGTTTGGTCACCAGTGGTCATGTGTGTTCATTTCTGCTTCTGAGGTATTTGTATCAAAATCTTGGCTTCTGAAAACTCGACTAATTTTTTTTTTCTTTGACCGATACCGCTGATATGGATAAACCTTTTGAGAATACTTTCTTTCTAAAATAATGCATGGTTTTCCCACCAGGGTACGTAAAGTCACATCTTATTTTTGTCGATATCTCTGTTTCTAAGAGTTCGTAAGCTCACGATTCCGTTTACAGCAATATCTGAGGGATTATAAACACGACTGAAAATCTTCTTTCTTTCGTCAGATCAATTGTTTTCCATACCGGTTCCATTGACTTTGAATAGCTTTGTAAATTTAATTTGCGTCAGAACGAATTCAAAAACGTGCTTATTACACCCGAAAATTCGGTGTCACCTTTCTTGTTTCACGATGAACGTGATCTGGAAACTGCACACACATATGATAATATTGTGATTATTATACTATTAAGCGCAAAGCTTTGTTAATGTTACAAAATGCAGAATACTATGGTATTAAATGCTTTTACGTTCTTTTTTTTTTAATTTTGGAAATTTCCCTACATGCTTTTTTTTTATATTTTACTAAATCAATTTAAACTACCTTTACCAATTAGCATATTTGTAAATTATATTGCAAAGATTAGAGTCAAAATTTCAAACACTTGCAACTGTCTGTACGTCGTTGTACGTTTTATAATGCAATTTATTCAAAATAAAAGTGAATTTAGAAATCAAAAAGAAATAACGAATGGAATTCTTTTTTCTAAACGATTTACTTCTCTTTAGCTTTTACCAAAATTACTGATTCCCTTAATACAGTCGAATGGCACGCTGATTATTTATTTATTTTCAAATCCACATTTTAGAACATTTGGTTTTATGCGGAGTATTTCTAAAAACATATTAATATTGTGATGTGGATTATCTGAACTAAACTTTTTAAACTAATGATTTTTAAACTATACCTTGCTTGGGCCATATCTTTGGCCAGTGTAAAATGCATAAATGCAAGCCTTGATAAGTTTTCCAAGAATCCGGGCACGGGCGGGCTTTGGCTCATCATAGACATGTAATCAAAGAAAGCGGGACGGGCCTGGGCTCCTAAAATTGAGCCCGAACTCATCTCTATGGGCATCAAATTTGAAATTCTCTACCTTATGATCTTACAACAATAAATAATTTCAATCTATTTTAAAAAAAATTAAAACTTGATATTCTGAGACTACCAAGAATGTAAAAAAGGGAAATAGAGGAATAGGGAAAATTGAAATGGTAATTGTAAAAACATAAAGGTGGGGGGGAGCCACTAAAAAGTGAAAAGGATACATTAGGAAAATGGGAACAGGACAGCAAAGTAGTAGGAAAGTTGGCAGGAGGGTAGGTAAAACGGGGATGGGAAACAACTTGACTAATACTAATTTGAACTAATACGATGTTATGCGCCATGCCATGCGCCATGCACTCAGGTGTAACTCTAACTTGCCTACATTTGTAAAGGAATCTCCCTATACAAATGTAGGCAAGTCATTTGTAGTAAATATGGATCTCGCAGGGCCTGGTCAGGACTCTTGTGGCCTTTTCGCAGATCTCCCTTACTGTTACAATTACTTACACTGTTGTGTTACATTGCATTTTGTTTTCATGTAACAGCTAAATAAATTTAATCGAATTGAATTGATATAACGAGAGCGGTTTACCATTCCATCCGAGGGATACTATCCTCACTTGGCAATATTTCATCTACAGTTGCTGTGCGGTGAGAAAGGGTATTGGTGTTCACAGAAATGATATTTGCGGCCACAACACTACGGAACAGACAAACGTGGCGAAAAATCTCATCATTGCAGAACACTTGCCCAGTCATTGCCCATCAATCTGTTACTTACAGTTCGGTACGCCAGTTGACCATGATTCAGTCCCACACCATGACGCAGTGACCATGAAATCTGCCGCGTTCAACGAAATTCCTGAAAATACACGCAGTCCCATAATCCCTCGAGATATCAGCAGTGCCTTTTACTTTCTTTGGTAGCCTAATGACTGTAGATTGATTACAGCCCACTTTTTCAGCGATTTCTCCAGATCAATTACTGCTTGGAATCCGACGAAAGACTAAACGGCTTTCTGATGTGAACACTACCTTTGTTCTCGTATCTAAAGACCGCTCAACGTAAGACATGTACCATTAACATCAAACAGAACTCATCGCTCTTTCCCCGTTTATAAGCGAGTCACGGAAAAATTCTCATCGGCCGCCACCGGGCATCGAACCCAGTGTTTTCCAGTTACGCGCCAGACATGGTACAACGGAAAGAGCGATGACTTCTGTTTGATGTTTCTACTCCACGTCAATTGTGTGTATTAGTTATTCATTCGCTTCCCAGTTATTTGTACAGTTGCTGCTTTCCATCTTTGGCGAATCCCCAGTATTGTACGGGCCTCCAAGAAGCAACCTGTCATGTGGTTTGGCAGTTAGTCGTATGTGAGTCTGGAGAATTCGAGGCCGCTGTGGTGCAGTGGTAGTATGTCCGGCGCGTAACTGAAAGATCCTGGGTTCGATTCCCGGTAGCGGCCGATGATAATTTTTCCGTAACTCACTTATAAAAGTGGAAATAGCGATTACTTCTGTTTGGTGTTCTTAGTCCACCTTATTTGTGTGTATTAACGTACCATTAATGCTGGCTGTATGGTGACCGCTGAATAATTATAGACAGCATATGGGTTTCCGAGCGAACGTGAAATCCACACTGGTGTCCAAAATTAAAATGGCAAACACAAAATCATGAATGGCGCAAAATGCACACAACAGAGTTTAATGGCTGTTGGTACATACATACATACATGCATACATACATACATACATACATACATACATACAGTGGTGTGCAATTGCAAACTCCATGAACTTTTAAGTTTAACTCTTTTTTAACTAACTAATTTTCATAGTTATTTCATCGTTTATGTCAATAGACGCGAAATTTAATGGGGATTTCAAAAATGTCTTAGTATTTCCTGTAGCTACTTCTGTTCTTAAGATATGACATAAAACATAGGGTTTGACAAACGCATTGAAATTCATGTTAGGTACGTCTCAGTTTTTACAGATAATCATAGACACTCTTTTACCTGATTGGCTGCTTCCTAATGCTATCCTAATCCTACTCCAGCCATTGTAAAGGTTGACGCAGAGCTACTAAAGCATTGTAGTGGTCACTTTTTGTTGTAATTAGAGTATAATTTGAGTACATTCTCAATAATGGTTGAAACTGCGCGGACAAAGTAAAAGTAGTTCTGCATGAAGGGGTATATTCTTCAAAGCAAATCGTTGAAAGAATGGGCTGTAATCAATCAACAGTTATTTGGGTACTGAAGAAAGTAAAAGACAGTGATGGTATTGAAAAATATGCGTCGCACTGGCAAGCCCAGATCCACTACAACCAGGCAGGACATATTGCTCAGAAAGCTAAGCTTGTTAAACAGGAAGCTCAGTTCAAGTCAATTGCTTCAAAGTGGTTTGAAGTGACTAGTGTTACTGTTTGTACATCTACTGTTAGGAGGAGGCTGCTTCACTATGATTTACGTGGCTGCAAGGGCAGGAGTAAACCACTGTTTACTGCAAATCAAAGACAGCGTAGACTTCTGCGGGTAAAACAGCATGCCTCATGGATAACAAAGCAATGGCAAAATGTTCTTCTCTGCGATAAATCAGAAATTTGCCTTAATGGTAATCAGAGTAGTTCCTATGTAAGTATATTAAAGCATGAAGAATTCCATCCAAGTTGCTTTGTGTCTACTGTTAAACATCCGGTGAAGGTCATGGTTTGGAGCTGTATGAGTGCCCTTGGGGTTGGTAACCTCCCTATTGTCGATGGTACGGCAAAGGCCAAGAAATACATATGGATATTAGAAAACAAATACTACCATCATCTACAAGACTTTATGACATCAATTTTATTTTTCAAGGTGACAATGCTCCCTGTCATCGTGCTGAAGTAGTGAAGAAATGGTTTCAGGAAAAAGATGTTCAGCATCTTGATTGGCCACTACAGCCACCGGACTTAAAGCTGATCGAAAATTTGCAGTTCAAAGTGTCGTATGAACTATCAAAAAAGAATTCAACTCAACAACCAAAATTCAACTCACTAAGATGTAATACAAATTTGGAATTGTATTGTTCAACCCAATTTTTTACAAAACTTTGTTCACAGTATGCCAGCAAGAAGGAAAACGATGATCAAATGTAAAAGCTGGGAAACAAAGTATTAGGTACATTTTATAATACTGCTTCGTTATGGTTCTGTATTTAAACGTTATTTCGTTCCTTATGAATTACAAAAACGATTTATTGCTGCAAACCTAAGTATTGGATAAATGATCTTTTCATAATAATTTCGATTTGGTCATGACTTTTGTAATGCATCTTAACAGAAGTAACTACAGGAAAAACTGATACATTATTTTTCAAATATCCGTTAAATTTAGCATCTAATGACCTATAAATGATGAAATAACTATGAAATTTAATTAGTAAAAAATAGAGTTAAACTTAAAATTTCACGATTTTTGCAGATGATGCATTACTTTTGCACAGCACTGTATGCATATTGATACGCAGCAATACAGAGCAGTAAAGGAATGCCATCCCCGCATGGCAGCAAAATTGTGATGTAGGAAACGGGGTGAATTTTGAGGGGCTAATAGGAAGTGTGATTTTTTTTTATTGGGGTTTTACGACCACCATGAGAAACCTTTCAACTAGAAGCAGTCGCCCGTCCCTAATGTAGGGCCACAGGTTCCAGGGAAGGGAGAGAGCCAGTGCCGTAAGAGAAACACAACATCCATGCCCCACTGGTATTCAAACCCGGGCCCTTCTCAGACGAATGATGAAAAGCCTACTCTTAGACCACTCCGCCACCGGGGTGCCGGAGTGGTCTAAGAGTAACTACCCCTCCTAATGATACATCTCGCACAACGAGCCCTCATGCTGTTTTCAAGGCAAAACTGATAATGAGAGTTCGGGGTACTGACTGCCAACCTTCCACCAAGATGCTTCCGAGTTCCGGGAGGGTTCTGGGAGGGGACTGCCAGCTTACAATTGCTCTTCACTGGGCATCCTAGACAGCCTCTTAGCGGTTGAGATCCGGAGACCTCGCGGGTCATTCCATCCTGTGAATATCCTCAATATCCAGGTATTCGTCAATTAAGCGACACCTATGGGGACGGGCGTTATCGCCTATAGAACGTAATTGAGGGGCAACAACTCACCATAGAGTTCTAGAATATAATCCCTATAGTGTACTAAAATCAGAGTACCTCCTGGAAATAGATGCAGCTCCGTCCAAAATGATGCCAGCCCGAACAAGAAGTCCAACACCATATCCAAAGTAATGCCCCTTCCCAACCAAGAGCGTTCCATCATCTTAGTGGCCAGTTTCCCTAATGTTAGAAGGAAAATTTTGGCTCCCCGCCACTCTGCAGATGAGTCGATTCCGTGTTTTTAATGGACAGTAACTTGCCACTGAAAAGAACACATGCCAATTGATCAGGAGTCATGGGGTACTGCGAGTGGAATACAGATAATTGATCTTCTGTATACAGATCTTTCACGTAGGCTTCTCTAAATTGTTTGCCTCGATATCGCGTTTTTCGTAGGACAGAAGATCTACTGCCGGAGTTACATAGCTGTTGACTTCTTATGACGGCGAGCTGTTAGAGACAAATACCTACCGTCTTGACTTCCTGTGGCTCGTAGGCGTCCTTGTACCGGCATGCTGGTTAATCTTCCGGTTTTCTGGAAATCTCATAAGAGATTGGAGACCACTTGCTCCGAAACATTCAACCGTCTTTCTACTTCAACTTGCGATTGTTCTGCTTGCAATCTACCGATCGCACTCCACGGAAAAGGGGCTTCCAAGTGGTAGTGCGGAGCCATTCTTCCACTAATAGAACAACTCAAGCGTTAATTGCCGCACCCCTCTGAGAAAAACCTTTATCAATATCGTGGACCTGCCAGCGCGATGATGTGCATTCGTCTTTTGTATGTTTTCATAGAAATTACAGCAATTTTGCTTTTGTACTTCGACTTAGCGCTTCTCTTTGAACATGAATTTGGATAATCTATACAATCAATCGCCGCATTTTGGACATATTCTCGAATTTTTATTTGTCACGTTAATTTTGGGCACCAGTGTTCTATGAAAATGAAATCTGCGTCCACATTACCACGGAACAGACGAACGTGGCGAAAAATTGCATTACTCCTGCTAGGTGATTATTGCATTAGCCCTGCCAGGTGAATGTCCATCGATCTACCACTTGCGATTATGCACGCCTATTGACACGATTCCATTTAGTACCATGACGCCGCGACCGCCATATCTGTCGAGTTTTACGAAGTTCCGAACATTAAACACAGTCCCACGTCTCTTCCAGATCAATTATCGCTTGGAATGCGGCAAAAATCTAAAGCGGCTTCCATATGTAAAAAGAACCTTGGCTAATTGATCTGAAATGCAGTCAACGTAAGACATACACCACTGTTGGCAGGATGTACGATATGCTCTGGATGGTGGGAGACATCTTGCGAATTTCCGGGTATATATTTCTGCTGCCTTGAGACGTTTCGACACGGTTTGTCGTGAACTTCGCACACTTGCCCTTGCTTCAAGACAAACAGTCAACAGCTCCGCAGTGAAATTCCTGACTCAGTTTGGTCATCATGGTCAAGTAACGGACATCTCACTTTCTCACACAGCTGGGACGACATCCAGCTGTATATCTGGCAGCAGTATGATGTCTTTTGATCGCTGGCCAATTTCTCTGGCAACATCAACTACAGTCCAGTCTACTTCGAAATTTCCGGTATTTTTTTCTTCTATTGTCTAAAAGACATTCTTTTGTTACCTAAGACACGCAGTTTTTCTCACCATCGCTGAAAGGCAACAAAAGGATAATAAAAATATATCACACAACTTCCTTCCTGTATACAGGATGTCTTAAAATTACACGGCAAAATTTCAGGAATGCGTTCCTCATAGGTAGATAAGAAAACAAGTTTATACGTATCAACATAGGTCCGGAAATGCTTGGTTTCCGAGTTATGAAGGTCTGCCTATGACACTTAACTGTTCACATAGCCTTAAAGTAATTGTTCAAAATTTCCACATTCTGCCTCACTACAGGCCTCACATCGATGTCTCACGGACTCGCGAACACGCTGCCAAATTTCTGGCATGTGCTTTATTGTTTCACAGCCTCCCACAATTCGATTGCATAGAGTTTCAACATCTGCTACTGGAGTCGAATGTACCAATGATTTTGAATAGCCCCACAAGAAGAAATCTGGAGGGTTTAAATCTGGTGAGCATGGAGGCCAGGCAGTTGGTCCATCTCTACCTACCCACTGAATAAAAAACTTTCGATTCAAATAATTGTGAGCTAGGTGGCTAAAATGCGAAGGAGCGCCATCGTGCATAAAGTGTGCTTGTTGTTCGGAAAGGAAAATCACCAGATTCTGTCAATACTTTGTGATGAAGGAATTCACCTGCGGGAGATAAAACATTCCGGTGAATAACTGAGAAACCATTACAGAACTGAGTCAGGTAGTGTGAACTGTTGTTTGTCGTAGACAGACCTTCATAACTCGGAAACCAAGCATTTCTGTACCTATGTTCATATAAACTTTTTTCTTATCTAGCTACGAGGAACTTATTCCTGCAGTTTTGCTGTGTATTTTTAAGACACTTTTGACAGATGTCACGTGCTTACAGAAAATTTACGCACGGGCTACGCAGCATGAATACCTTCATATGTCACACTGCACTTGTGTGTATGTATTTTCCAGCTCTTTTAACGCCATGGTGCTCTGCACTCTTCATATTTTATGTTCGTTCTTATGTTTTTGGAGAGCAATGCATATTTTATTACCTGGATTTTCAAGAACGCCTGTACGTGTCTCGGCGTGAGTACTTCAATCATTTCAGATATGCGGTTGAAATAAAGGCCTTTTTTCGTCTACTATAATAACACTACAAGCCAATGGCTCTGAGATTTGAATCAAAATGCACGGGCACATATTTAATTTCTTATTTATGTAAAGAAATATTATAAGTCGAAATAGGAGAAAATATGTTTTGTAACACCATTCGCTAATTCGCTTAGTATAACTGTCAGCCAATGAAAACTGCATGTAAAAGTCCTTCTAAAGTTCCAATTGGTTGTACGATGCAGTCGCTACAAGACATGTAGTTCACAACAATAATGAAGTGTTACGTATGGACTTTCCAATAAAACAAAATTTCTGACAGGCGTTACACCGTTTCTTGGACATGCCAACATAAAATAAACGCAACTTACTCGATAAGCTTGTGTACCTTCTCACCATTTTCAAGTATTCGCCTTAAGGGTGGGATCCCACTCTCAGCTCCTGGTCGCGAAACTTAGCGATTGTTGGGCATCTAAAGAAAATTCTGTCAATGTGATCACTCATACATTACAGCTTCTCACGAAATAAGCAGCGGCCTTAGTCTCTTCGCCAGACGCACAACAGGTGCGGAGGGACTATCATTCCCCCGCTCTCCAATGAAATACCTATTCAGAAAGCCGCTGGAGGAATGGCATTTCTTCCTCTTATCACTTTTCAGAAGTAATCGCTGGAGAATTTGTATAATGTAATGAGCTCAGCGTAAACAGATTGCCTTCCCTTCGAACTCTCAATATTGGATCTACTGAAGTTTAGATTACATAACCCTGCCTTGACTACTCTTCGGACGCCGTCCGAAGTCATGCATTGTGCAGGATTCCACCGCAGTTGGCATTGGGCTTTCATGCGGGCCTTCTCTTGTAGATAAGTCCTTTACGGAACAGGTTTACAGAATGCACTTAACTGAGAAACTGGTTGTTTCCATCTATGTCGTAGTTATGTATCTTACTACTGCTATGTTACCAAAATACCGCTCATTAGGCATGGTAACTAGATCTCAAAAAGCTGCCATCTCAAGGCATTTAGTAAAGGACTTTAAATTATGTGTGCTCCTCCAAGAAACGTCACCCACCAACTGACTTCTGTATCTTCCAAAAACAATGCCTTGGTAGTCCCTGTAAGATAACGAACACTGGACATTATATAAGACTCTGTTTTTCGCTTTCCTTCCTTGTAAAACATTCTTGCTATAGCGTTTACGTGTTATACAACACCGGGGACTCTCTGGCTCACCCAGCCGTCCATTTATGGCGTGTTTTTGTTTGGGATAGCTTTCAATCGATCTCTCTTTGTGTTGTTTTTCTGCGAAAAAGAAAGGCCTCAGAAGGGAAGTTTTTGTTTCTGGCTGCATGAATTCCTAATTACAGATATTTTTTTAAAAGCCTCATTCTCCAGATTTCCAAACTCTCACTAGCGACTATCCCAATTTCTAAATCCCAAAACACCCCGATGTAACAATATGTTTTCGTCCGTGTGTGCAATTCTAGCACTGTACGTAATTTATTCGCGTTCTATATATTTCACATGTGGTTTAGGAAAAGGGTTAAATAAATGAATTTTGCCCTTGCATTTCATGATTTGCCTGATTATTGGCCACCAAGTTGAGCGACCCCATGAGCAACACGATGGGCTATAAGCAGTCGCCTGTCCCTAGTTTGGGACCACCAGTTCCAGGAGAGGAAGAGGGCCGCTACTGCAAGAGAAACACAACATACATACCTCACGGGATTCGAACTCAGACCCATCTCGGAGGAATGGTAAAAAGCTAGCACTTAGACAAGTAGGCACCACCGGAGCAGCCTAAAGCACTTAAAACCTATTGAAGCAGTTTTAAAGTTTAATGCTTAATTTAAAATAAATAGAATCTGTGTGTGCTTTCCGAAAATTAGATAACGTACTCTTCTGCATTCAGTACATTTTGCTGATTTGAAGTTCAGATCCTTAAGAGGAAGTAATACACAGAAGTGCCAAAAGTCTAGCTAGGCAAAGTTTAGCAACTCGGCGTGGAAAAGATTCCACAAGTGGCCGAAAAACTTCTGGAGAGGTGTCGGGGCCTCCCGTTTGAACAGCCACCCATAGGTCCATGCTATTTGTAGGTGCAGGATCTTGACTGCGATTTGACCTTTCCACCACATCCCATACGTGATCTATTGGGTTCATCTCGGGCGAACGTGGTGGCCACACCATCCGTCGGAACTGTTCAGAATGCTAGTCGAACCAATTTTGGAAAACTGGGTCCCGATAACATGGTGCATTATCCGCCTCGAGAATCCCATCATTGTTGGGGTACATGAAGTCCATGAAGAGATGCAAATTGTCACCCAGCAGAGCAACAAAGCCAATACCGGTAAATGACGTTGTTTACGAGGGCAAGAGGACGCAAATCGTACCACATAAACACACCCTTCACATGTATAGAATGACCACCAGTTTATAGAGTACCTATTTGACAGCTTGGTTCCATGGCCTCATGGGGCCTGCGCTACACCCTAAATCTACCATCAGCTCGTAATAACTGGTGGCGTGACCGATCGGACCACGTCACATGTTGCAAGTCTTCCAGGATCCCATTATCGTGTTCATGAGGTCAGGTGAAGGGCTGTGTCCGATGATGTGGTGTAAACAAAGGCACTCTGGTGGGTCTTCTGCTCCCATACCACATGGACGCTAGATTACGCTGCTTTGACCTGTTTGATATGTTTCTGGTACCTCCTGCATTGAATGTGGATGTTATTTGAGCAAATGTTGCGTGTCTGTTAGCAGTAACAATCCAGGTCAGACGCCTCTGGTCATGGTCATTCAACATCCGTGATCGGCCAATGCGTGGTCCACGGTTTGTGGTAATGCCTTCCATGAGGTATTTTAGGTACACACGTGACACTGTGGATCAAGGAATGTTGAATGTTCACACAAAAACGGAAATTGAATGTCCCATCAGTCTGGCCTCTACTATCATGCCTCGTTCAAACTCTGATATTTCACATCGGCTTGCCATAATGCTACTGGCGGATGTTTAACCTGACTCACGAGATTACACCTCGCAACTAATAAAAATCGTGGCGTGGGTCAAAACCTTTATACGACGGCAGCGCCAGTTAACATTTTGCATACTGATATCCAATAACATTTGGCACTTTTGTGTATTATTCTCTATTTTGCTTTTAGACCACTGCGCCACCGTTGCGACTTTCTGTTTTTCTACTAGCATTGCAATTAATGGCCACCTATAGTAAAAATATCTATTTATAATTATGTAGAAATCCTTACGAACTTAATCAAATTTATATTTTGCAATGATTCGCTAGAACTCCTCGAAAGTCGTCCCCGGTCATGAACAAGATAACGGTGTTGAACATTTAGAATTTAACCACGAGATAATTTGCACATACACTGGTGCTCAAAATTAAGAGATAACTTACAAATACGTATATACATTCCGATTTATGTAAAACAATGAACCAAAAAATGGTGAACACGCAGATTTCGCGATGTGAAAGACTATCCAGTATTTACTTTTGCCTCAAGTACTGTAAGTCACAATGTGCAAACTGTGATTGTGTTAAAACGACTCGGGAGCCTACTCACATCTTGTAGCTGTTCCAGGCAACGCTTGCATTCACTTTAGTGAGTGGCAAGCCGTGCCGTTTCTTTCGACGAAGACATCGTATAAAATGCTTATCAGCGGTGGAGAAAGATTTGTAGGTGGAAGCAGGTCAGTCCGAGAACGCAGTTTTCAGAGCATTGAATGTTTTATAAAATGTCCTGTGAAGAACCTGGGCAGCTCCAGTTACAAAGTGGTATAATCTCAAGCTTATGGCCATTTTTCCGAGAATGGTCAGGATCCGAATCGCGGTGAAGCATGAATGTTGTGTTTGTCTTACGGCATTGGCTCTCTCTCTCTCTCTTCCCTGGAACCAATGGCCCTAAATTAGGGACGGGCGACGGCTGCCCATTGAGTTGCTCACGGTGGGCGTTAAATCCCCAATAAAGAAAAATAATCTGGAGAGCGTTTGAACATACACACATAATTTGTTTGTAGTCGAAAAGAACAAGACCTTCCCTGAGTCACAACTTCTACATACCATATTTATGATTCTGACAGCTGGATGGATCAGAGAGATGCCCACTAAGTAACTCTTTAGAGCCTGCAGCAGCTACAGAAACTGGGGTTTCGAGACATATTCTATGTAGATGACTTCTTAAGTAATAATACCTTTATGCGAAGAGACCACTTATCTGTGACGTTCCTCTAACCTCCGCTGCCCGGGTAGCTCATTTCACGTGGTGTCACCAACATCACACTTTAAATTCTTACCAGTAAGTAAACGCTCTTTTCACAGATGATTTGTGAATTAGCTTAACCCTTTAAGTGGCCGATGAACCTGAACCAAATGGTGCCCAAAATTTTCTGCGCTCCTTAAACAGAAATGTTCACATAGAAATTGTTTTTAAAGCTGCGGTAAAACAATCTTTGCCCCCTCTTATCTCAGCATTACCGACCATGTACCTTTTACTCATGATAAGCGTTCCCTTCTAGTTCTTTATTCTCTGGTCCATGGCATAACGCATGATGGATGTAGGGCTAGTTCCCCTGACAAGGACATCATGTCACTGGGTAAAAACAAGTGACTCAAATATCTTCTTTTTCCTTTCTTAAGTACGTCGCCATTGCCATAGTCTTTTTAGCAGGATATCAGCCAGAAAGGATTAGGGTCAATAATCCTCCTAGATCACCAATGTTAATAACAAACCTCTCTCTCTTTCTTTCTAAAGGGAAAGGAACGCCTTATGATGCAAAGGTTCACTCATTTCTGTCTCGTTCGGCCCACTTCGTAGACAGCGAATATATTAGTTCAATCTGATTTCAGCCAATTTTGCTAATCCCGAGTTAACTCGTTCCAGCCAGTTAAAGGGTTAAATACTGATTCGCAGCGTATTCTTCTCTCAAGCCTAGCAAGGACCCGCAACAGTCCATCTAACATCAAAGAAAGGCACTATTCTGCTGGCGGTTGTCGGCAGGAATTATGACAAACGGGCGCTCGCAATTGTAAATCTTTCAGAGACGCCACTGTACTGCCCAGAAGTAAAAAAGGAATAAACTGAAATCTCATGTCAAGAGAATCATGCAGGTGAGGCGGCGGTCGGGATTTTATTCTTACGGATTATAACTCCCACCTTTAGTGAGCTTATTTGATTGACGATTTCCTGGAAGAGAAATGTATTCACCAGATGAAGTGCCCACCCAGATCCTCTGTCCTCAATCCAATCGATCATATATTGGACGATATAGGAAAACACACAGGAGCTAGACAGCCCTTAGAACACTTCAAAATCTCAGAACAGCTCTTGTGTAGGAGTGGTCTTTAATCCATCAAGACCTCATAAAAATATCAAGAGTTGCTGCTTGGGTTGCTCGACTGTCAGGGGTGATCATGTTCAAGTACAAAATGTATTATGCAAAAGACAAATATATTTTCATGGGCTGATATGTCATGTAACTTACAGGATTTTGATATTACCACATGAAAATTAAAACATGATGCTTTCCTCTTGCATGAGTTACCCTAAGTAATATATTAAATAGTAAACATATTTGAATTGTATTGAATATCTTCATAAAAACTTCGATTTATTTATGACTTTATTAAATATTCTCTAATTATGAGAACCAAACTACACTCACGGACAATAAAATTTGCGCAACAAGAAGGAAGCATCGACCTGAACAGAAATTTTATGGAAGTAATGATGCAGATAAGTGATACGCATGATGGCAAAAACAGAGCTACAGGACAATTACAGAGGGATCTGTGGCACGCAGTCCAGTCTATTTCAAAAGCGCGTCGTCTCGTGCGGCGATACATGCTGCAATACGGTCCGGCATGGAGGAAAACAGACGCCTGATGTTGTCCTGCTGCAGACTGGCCCACACGTGTTGCACAGTGTGTTCTAAATCCCGGATACTGCGGCACGGCGGCAGCCGGCGTTTCAACTGGCTTAACACATGCTCGATAGGGAACATGTCCGCTAAACAGGAAGTCCATGGAAGTGTCTGGCGATGACGTAGGCTGTCCTGTACTACCCGACCCGTGTGCGGTCGGTCATTATCCTGCTGGTATAGCGCACCTGGAATCCCGGCCAGAAATGGGAGCACATGGGTCCGTAGGATCTCACCCACATATCTCTGGCCCGTCAATGATCCACACACCACTACTAGAGCTGATAGGCTACCATAGGCAATGGCTCCCCAAATCACAATGCCTGCAGTGGAGGAGGTGTGGCGCTCGATAGCGAGGTTGTGATTGTGCCGTTTAGCCGGGGACCTTTTACATTCGGACACTATCATCTGTCTCCAAAACGAAGCGGCACTCATCGCTAAACACCACACTTCGCCAGTCTGTAGAGTTCAACGTCGTTTTGGCCTGGCACCACTGCACACGGACCCGGCGATGTTCCGGTGTTAATGGCAGCACGCGTAAGCGGCGCTGTGATCGCAGATTCGCTCCTGCGAGGCGTCGGGAAATGGTTTGTGGGCACGCAGGAGCCGTTACATCTGCCTGTGTAGTGGACTGTGTCCCCGTGGGATCCGTTCATGCCTGGCGTACGATCCGTCGATCCTCTCTACCGGCGGTCCTCCTTTTCCTTCCGGAGCCGCTCCGATGTGTGGCAGTGCTGTCATGTGTCCACTTCTCCCGACACAGTAGGACGGTATGGTCAGAACGATCCACGTGGCTGGCTATACGGCGCACCGACCACCCTGCGATTTTCGGCATGTTGATCAGGCCTCTCTCAAAGTCCGTAAGTGGCGTAAGGACCCAACTTACGACGTGTAGATCGACTACACGCCGGTTTATAACGGTTATGCCAACACAGGTTGCGCGGTCATGCGCACTCGCACCAAACGTGAATCATTTGCATACCAGCACGTTCTCTAGCTATTTTCAAAGTTTCGCGGTTGTAACATGTTTTCTTCTAGGTGAGCAAATGTCACTGTCCGTGAGTGTATTTTAATGTCTTTAAACAGGAGGCATTACTCCATATTCTCGAAAAATTAGTTCATATTTTGACAAGAATGTTGAAATTTTAATAAAGATCAATCATTTACAGGCAATTTTTAAAATAAAGGAATGAAGCTATCTAAAAATATTTTCTGAAAATAAAATTAAAAGTGTTCACCTCCTATTGTTCAAACGAACCTTTTCTAAAAGACTTCACAAATTATGGCTTTCTAGTAGTTAACAAATTTTTGATTTCTTTAAAAACTCACATTTCTTACCACTTGGTACCTTGTTTTGCTTCTCATACCATAACACTCTTAATCCAAATATGCAGTAATTACCACCTTTGCCAGAAAACTGTAAGTCAGAAAAATTAGGAAATATATGGCTAATTTTTCTCACATCCATGCTATTTCTTTTAAAGTCTGGGATCCGAAGTATCATTACCACAATAGAATGTATAAAGTTTGCACATACTAAATGTATGAACTGCCAAACAAGCATTTCAAATAATTCCTGTGTATTTATTTCCATCAGTAAATGAAGTAGAATTCTAAATTTCTCTCTACATTAGAGTAAATTTACGCAAAAGGGAAAAGTATTACCCCTGAGAGTTGAAAAATGTGAAATAAGAAATATTAATTTCATCAAACCACTTTGATTGAAATTTGGATGTCTTTTGAATGAAATTTGAAAGTAATATGAAGCCCTTCTTTTTTCATAATATGACGTTTTCTTTTTGATGAAAAATATGAGAACATACACGATTTCAAACCTCAGTTTATATCAAATCATGTGCTCGGAATTATCGAAAATCCTTTTCTGGTGTATTATTGAATGTCCAACGTACATCATTATATATTTTGAAAAAAACATAACACAAAGAAGATGAAAGGAAGAAAAAGATGTCATTTGTGGGTGTTGTATGTATGAGCGTAAATGCAGCCTGATCTGTTCCCATCTCTTAGAGCAGCTATTGTTTAATACAGAAGGGAAAAAAGTAGTAGCTTGTCTGCACATAATTGAGAAATTGGGAACAATGGAATTTCTTTTTCCGCCTTCGTAAGTAATAAATTCCTTATTTTGCCGCTTGTTCGCCTTCTTTCTCCCGTTCGTCTTAGAAGTACAATGAAAATATGCGATGCTCGAATATTCAGGGGAGGAGTGGAACCTAGAAATGAACTGCTCAAGGGCAGAATTATGAAGTAATAGTTGGCCAGAGAAGTCAAAGACGTTCCAGGAGTTGACAGGAACCACTCTAGGACTTCCTCTTTGATTGATGTCAGTGACGTCAGTTGCTGTCACGTTATCATTTGCTCACTTTCTTATCGAGCTTTTCACTCTTGGGCCATCTTCGTACTTTTTCAGCATTTTCTCATTCCTTTATTTAGTTTTTGCTTTTTTTTACATTGATGCGTTGGAGATGATGCTGCATTAAAGACACGATCCAAGTTTAAGTAATGTTTTTATTTTTTATTTTCCTTGCTTGTTTTTTTTTTCTTTGCACCCCTCATGCTTGTGCATCTCGTGGAACTTTTAGAAAGAGAACACTTTTTTCTTCTGTGGATTTTTTTTTATTCTTATGATGTATTTTGTACTTCCCTACCTTTTTGGTTTAAAAAAATGTGTTTTTTACCCAACCCATAATCTCTGTGAGGCAGAAAAAATACTAAAATTTCCCCATTAAACTTATCCTCTGTTTAATGTTGATATTTTCAAAAAATTACAAATACGAGAAAAACTTCATGCTCCTGTAAAACAATTGTGCCAGATCTAGAAATAAATCATTGTAGAGCCCATGTTAGTTATCTAGCAGAGAACAGTTAAAATCCAAACCGTACTTCGGAATTTGAGCAAATGTTCGTGGTTTATTAAAACAAAAGGAATAATGAATTACTAAATTTATCATCATTCAATCTCTACTGCTCATAGTGCAAATACCTGTATTTGAAATATGATATTCGGGTAACTAAGCTAAATACCCATCAGGAGCAGCATTTTGCATGTTTCTTAAAGGAATCGAATTATGAAAGGGGTGTTCAAACATTTCCCTGCCCGACCATGAAGGAATGGTCTTAGAAAAATATGACAGGCTGACGTTTCCAGATAGTTTCCTTGAAGGTGGTTATGCCCTTTAAATTAAGCAACTTCTCAAGGCTGTGAAAACAGGTTTCGACTACATCATCATCGTCCCTCCCCAACTGCTGACTACAGAAGTTCATTTTGGATTTGGGAATAGGTGGTTGTCCGAATGGGCAAGCTGACGTGAGTAGTGCCATTTAAAACTCACATTAGGGATGGCAGCCATAGAAACTGTTGATATGGGGCCTGGGGCGTTATCCTTATGAAAAACATCGCTTTGGTCAGTTCTCCTCGGAGTCTATGCTTAAAGTATTGTCGAAATGTCCTTAGTAGGACAGCATGTTATTCTCCGGTGACTGTTTGACCCTTCTCATGGTAATCCACGATCACCACCTGCTTCACATCCTAGAAAAATGTTGCCCTCCCCAATCCAGCGGAATTGACAGGTTTCACAATCTTCGCAGTGAGTGTTGCTTTGTGTGCCATCGTTTCATCCGCCGTTATAAATCGTTGCAGAAACAATTCAGGATTGGATTCAAAAAGTGATATGTTCCGTTTAGTCAGCTGTTTCTCAGGTGTCAGGAATTTTGAACCTAATGGACACCAACCTTTGCCATTGCCAGCTAGACGCCCTGTCAGGATGCAATCAACTGATGTTTTTGACACGTGCAGTGTCCCTGTAGCGTAAAAGCCCAAATTTTGTCTGTTTCTGGATTCGAACACACTTATTGCTCCTCCAGAGTCAGATTTTCTATCGCATTACCTACACCGACGATGGCGTATCGCTGCAACTTGACGTTTTGACATGTGCATCGCCTCTGAGGTAAGTACGTCGCCTCTCATTAATCTTCCTGACCGTTAATAATCTTCCTCATTTATCTTCCTGAGCATTAATAACCTTTCTCATTAATCTTCCTGACTTGCAACACTGTTTTGAGCATCTTGTGCACATTTTCTGGGGTTATGGCTTCGAAGAGTTTGAGCAAGCGTCTCTTACCACACTCGTATTTCCATGCTTGAATTTCGCTGCCCACGTCGTTACGGTACTGTGTGAAAAGGCCTTCTGCCGTAGTTTTGTTGCCGTACTTCGTATCTTTATGAATATAGTTTGGCAGCAACTCTTTTTAATGTACACTGTAAAAAAATCTGTGGAACGTTACACAAAAAAAGGGGCAGCTTAGCTGCCTCAACATTTTTGAAAACGTTATGCAAGAAATCCTGATAAACGTTCCACACATTTTTGAAGATGTCTGAAACATGGTCCCGGGAGGATTTTGTGGAACGTTCCACAATAAGGAGAGGAACCTTTTCAACAAAAGTGATCAACCTTCCACACATTATTGAAACATTCCGTCCCAGGGTTTCTGCATCTTTATTAGGAGCGTTCCACAATAAACTTGAAAACATTTCGCAAAAGCGGAAAGCCTCCTGTGGAACCTTTTCAACAACTTTGAGGAACTTTACACATGCTACTGAAAAATCTCGAAACAGGCTGGCAGCCTGATTTTGAGGAACGTTCCACATTAATCTTGAAAACATTTCACAAAATTGGAAAGCGTCCTATGGAACCTTTTCAACAACTTTGAGGAACTTTACACATGCTACTGAAAAATTCTGAAACAGGCTGGAATTTGATTTTGAGGAACGTTCCACAGTAAACAAAGAAAAGTTCCAGAATCATTTGAAGCCTTCAAGGAACAGAAATGTGAAACATTTCAAACAAATCTGAACAAGTTCTCAAAATAGTATAACTATATACTAAAAATCCGAAAATTTATTGGCGTAGAATAAATAATAAAAATTTCCAAGCTTTCGCACATCAACCAGATGGCTTTCTCAAGGAATTTAGACAGCTAACTGCAAACAGGATAATAGAACGTTTTAACACTTTAAACGCGGTGACTTGACTAGACAATAAATGATTTGGAGCAAACGTGATATTTCGAAGAAACGAGGTCACGTTGGTTGGGCACGCGGTACTATGGTAGAAATCTCAGCATTATTTGAAGAATTGATTCCAAATACGTGGTAACTCCAGAGAGACGCTATCGTTACAAGCCTCGCAGCTGGTCAAGATTTCCACGGTTTCGCGAATGGCAGTAGATTTGGGTGTGGAGTATGAAGCTGATTTCTTTACATCACTCCATATAGGATCGGCGGACTTGAACTTGACTTCTCTTGATAGGGCAGTGGTTATTTTTCCGTCTCTTGTATCCCTTTGATGTTCGCTGATTCTAATTCCAAACGAACGTTTGGTCATTCCGATGTAGTATCGCCTGGAGCCGTCCGGATATTTTAGTGGGATGGCATAAATGCCTGCCTCATTGAGAAGAGGGGGCTTGTCAATATTTCTCTTAAGCATCGTGTATAAAGATGCCGGAGACCTTATGCCGACAACGAAGTTCATCCTTCTGAGCGCGGTTTTGAGTTGATAGGAAATATTTGGTATGTAGGGAATAGAGCCCAGGTAGCGAAGTTGCGGCATAGAAATATTATTAGCACTCCTGGTTCTGGCTTTCTCGATAAAGTTATGCATCTGGTTCGAAGTATATCCTGCCTCAGTGGCCAATTCGACGATGTTTCTTAGTTCAGATTGTCTAGAACGGGCATCGGATGAGACAGCGAAGGCTCTTCTAATTCGTGAACGGAATAAGGCGGTCTTGTAATCATCAGGGCAGAATGAACTGCGGAGCATCAGGTTGGGAACGGAAATGGGTTTATAATAGACTTCCGTATGAAGGCGGTTGTCATGCGATTTGCTCACTGAGACGTCGAGATAAGGTAAGGTACCATTGTGTTCAAGCTCCATGGTGAAATTGATTCTAGGGTGTATACAATTTATTTTATCGAGGAAAAACGGGAGAGTCTCCTTTCCGTGTGGCCATATGAAAAATACGTCGTCTGCGCATCGTAGCCAGGTGGTAGGTCTTGGGGTGATATTGGTGAATATATGTTGCTCAATGGGGCGAAGTATTGCTTCCGCAAGGACGGCTGAGAGCGAAGATCCCATCGGAGCGCCATTTACTTGCTTATAAATTTGCCCTCGGAAACTGAAGTAGCTGGAATTTGAGACCAAGTCCATTAATTTGAAGATGCTGAGGCAAGACTCCTGAGAATAAACCGATGAATTAGATATAGCCTCTTTCAAAGTTCTGATGGCTTCCGGTACGGGGATCGATGAAATAAAGAGAAACTACGTCGAAACTGCCGATAATGTCGCGTTGTTCAATGGTGAGCTGCTTGATTTTCGTGATAAAATCTAAAGTGGATGTTATTATAAAGTCCGACTCCGGTAGATGATTAGTTAAGAATTTGGTTAACGCTTTTTCTAAGTGGTACGTCGGTGCGAATGTTCTGGACACGATCGGTCTCAATGGATTGCTGGGTTTGTGGTGTTTAAGTCTGCCGAAGAGTTTTGGGATCTGAGTGCCAGGCGGTAATTTGGCGGATTTCTTGAGATCATCTGGAATATCAGTTGACCTTGCAGTTCTTTTTACCTGTGCAATCCAAGAATTTAGAGGATTCCTTCGTAAGATTATAGATCCAGAATCGGATATAAATTCTTCTAGTTTTTTATTATAATCCGCTGCGTCCATTATCGCTATCTGGCTGGATTTGTCCGTTAGCGTCAATATCATGGAGTGGTCATTTCTAAGGTTGGAAATCGTCCTTGGAATTTTGAAATTATTAAACGATTGCTTCTTATTGTACCATGATTTTAACCTAGAGCAACACAGTTGACGTAGTTCATCTTTGTTGTCTTCTGGAATTCGCGATATTATGGTCTCAAACTAAGAAACGACGCTTTTTGGGTTCGGTCTCGATCGGAAGCAGAACTTTGGTCCAAGTTCCAAAACTTTAGTTTCCTCTGCGGAGAGCGTTCGGTTAGAAATATTGACGAAAGGAATGGTGAAATCTTTAGGTTTAGGAGTCTGGAAAGACTTCAGATAATCCAGTTTCTTGCTGTGTCTGGATGAAAAGGAAGACTGGAGTCTTTCGACTAACATATCCATCCGGAGGGTAAGGTTGTTGAAAGTAATAGGGTCGCAAAGACTATGCAAGTTCATATATAGATTATAGCACCGGTTTTCTAATGACATGACGTCCTTTCTTTTCAGGTTCACTATCCTTGACAAGGTCTGGCGTAGAAATTTTTCTTTTTTCTTCTCGAACCATGATCCTTTTACTGACGTCTTGAAATTAAGGAACTTTGGGATCAAGCCGAATGTCTTGCAAGCGGTTAGGAATTCGAGATGGGACCGTTCCTTTTCCAGTTTGAGTCTAAGCTGTCGAAATACTTTAAAGGTGTTCCACATTGCTCGGAGACTGCAATAAATTCAAAAAGTAGGAACTGTACACCAAATTAAACTCAAAATTTTGATTATTTATTCTACGCCAATAAATTTTCGGATTTTTAGTATATAGTTATACTATTTTGAGTTTAATTTGGTGTACAGTTCCTACTTTTTAAATCTGAACAAGGTTTTGCATAATATATCTGACAAATAATTCTCTATAAAAATGTTCCTGAAAATTTCGTTTGCACCAGGATAGATAATTGTGTATCATTTTTCACAAATTACTTTTAGCATTACAAAAATGAACTCCAATAAGGACAATTCCTGGTGTACTAGTTAATTCTTGATAAACATGAGTAATGTAGTAACAGCCCGTATTGAAACTTATGCTTACTGAATGAAGAAAGATAAGGACAATTTTCTCATGAGTTTTCTCAGATTTAAAAAGAAAAGTTATAAGAATGAAATATTCATGAAGAAACACTGTTCTTAACAAATGTTAATTGTGTGTTACACATACATTCTACATCTTTTGTAGCAAATGCACCTGTACAGACAAATGCGTTCGAGGATATTCTACCTATGGCACATACAAAACCAATTTTTCAGTTTACCCAAGCTTGACTGAAAAATCAATGATTTTTACATTCGAGACACTTTAAATTTATATAGTATGGTGCCTTCTCAAGACGTTAATTACTCACTGAACAAACGATACAAGATAGAACTTACCCTGTATCATGTGTTACACCCAGTTAGAACTTATATAACTTATCCTTTATCCTTTCACACCCTGCTAGAACGTATTTACCTGCAGTGATCATCAGAAGTGATGACTTAGTCATTTTTAACAAATGCCCAGTAATCAGCTTAATTGTTGGATGATGGCTTCCTTTGCTTGTTTTTTTTTATTTTCGTCGAACACGTGCTGCAAGTTTGCATTTCTGAGTTTCGGTTCGTGCTTGCGTGGATGCCGACAGCCAGCAGCTCGTTACAGAGAATTATGGGATCACGACCATGGATTAGTTGGAATGACGTCGCAGTAATGTGCGGGAACTCGCTGTTTGTTGTTCTTAAAAAATGGTGCTCAAAAAGAGTACATGCATTATGATCACCGAAAAGGATTTTCACTGGAATATAAACTGTTTTGTGTTAAGTACCAAATGGATAGCAATTCAGGGTAAGACTGTTTAAAATAGACTAAATAGAAAGTGCGGAGTCGTTGTTTAATAACTCATTCGTTCTATGTTTGTATTATCAGTGAACTTACATTAGCATTTTAGTTGTGTGATTATTCAAGAATAAATAACGATAAATTATTTCAGGAGTCTGTCGATTATGAGCGTTGTTACCGCTGCAAATCATTTATTAGTTTTAACTTACACCACCATTAATTTCATGTGCAATGTTTATACTTGAGGAGGGGGGGGGCACAACTTAATTTTGAAATATAATTGTGGGAATCACGTATCTAAACTCAGTATACGTTAATCAAACTTAAATGACATGGAAGCGAGACACCAAATTTTTGCAGGGTAGGAAAAAATGAAGTAATGAATGTATAGATGTGTTCCGACAATTCAAAAGCAAATAAGCAATATATCAACTAAAAAAATTAGTGCTAGAGATAAACGTTCTAGGTGTAGCCAGTAGTAGTGACACCACAGTTTGTAGAGGAAGTTGGCCATCATTTGTTGCGATCTTCCCGTAAGTAATTGGGGAATTTGGCACCAGTAAGAGCATCTTATTCAACCATTCACAGGGCTGCCAAAGGTTAGAAATTACAGTCATACAAAGTCAGGATACTGCAAGAGGTGTGCCTGTTGGATGTAGACATACATGATTACTATTGCCATTGGTTCATGAGGTTCACATGAAAACAGCGTCATAGTGCTGTACACATTTCTTACAGAAAAGGCCTGATTTCATTTAAACGGGAACATAACTTCTCAACAAAAAAAAAAAAAAACAAAAAAATCGGCTTTTGAAAATCATCAGGAAGCACACCAGGCTGTTTCCAAAGAGAAAACTGTGGAACTACATTTTTTCAAAGAGTCAGCTTTGACTTAGCTATCAACGTAAATATGATTACACAGTTTGTGGCTTTGCTGCATGAGGATGAACGCTACTGTCGTTGCCAGCTAATGAAGCATTTAGGCACACATCAAATGAATCCATGGAGATACTACTGTACATATTCCGGAATTCACTCGTCTTCTCCTTCAGAGTTCTTATCATCATTAAATCTCTACCCAGGGGCGCAAGCGTTAATTTTTGCTTCTGATGTATTTGCCATAAAATCTGAGCTTCTAAAATATCGATTGAAAAAATTATTTCGTGGACTGATGCCACTTAGATCAATAAACCTATTGGGAATATTTTTTCCTAAAATATTCTATAGTTTCTCCGCCAGGGGGCGTAGATGTACATCGTATTTTTGTCAATATCACTACTTCTAGGGTCCGATTTGAAAAATTCCTTCTTTGTTGGATAGTGTTTTCCGTGTGACATGTTTTTCATATAATTTCAAAATTTTCAAGTAATTCACAGACTTTCCGCTAGGGGGCGTGGCGGTAAATTGCGTTTATCCTTATATGTCTGTTTCTAAATCTCCGATTTCAAAAATTCTTTCAGCACCGGATGCAGCTCCTGATGAGAAATCGTTTGCACATAATTTCTAATTTTTGTATAAAAATGGTTTGGCCACCAGGTGGCGTAAGTCTTAATTTCCGCTTCTGATGTATTTGCAGCTAAATATGAGATTCTAAAATCTCGATTGAAAAAAAGTCTTTTGTTGACTTACACTACTCATGTCGACAAACCTTTTAGGAACATTTTCTTCTTGAAATAATGCATGGTTAATACGCCAGAGGGCGTAGATGTATATCTTATTTTTGTCAATAACTCTGCTTCTAGGAGTCCGATCTGAAAAATTCTTTCTTTAATGGATAGTGTTTCTAGTGTGACATGTGGTTCATATAATTTTACAATTTCCAAGTAATTCAGAGACTTACCGCTAGGGGGCGTAAATGTAAATTGCATTTTCGCCTATGTCTCTGCTTCTAAATCTCTGTCTTAAAAAATTATTTCTGAACTGCATACAGCTCCTAATGAGAAATCGTTTGCACATAATTTCTAATTTTTGTAAAAAATGGTTTGGCCATGAGGTGGCGTAAGTCTTAATTTCCCCTTCTGATGTATTTGCAGCAAAGTATGAGCTTCTGAAATCTCGATTGAAAAAAAATTCGTATCTTGCCCGATACTACTCATGTCGACAAACCTTTTTGGAAAATTTTCTTCCTGAAATAATGCATGGTTTCTACGCCTGGGGGCGTAGATGCATATCTTATTTTTGTCAATATCTCTACTTCTAAGAGTGTGATTTGAAAAATTTCTTCTATCTTGGATAGCGTTTCTGATGCGAAATGTTTTTCCGATAAATTCAAAATTTACACGTAATTCATAGACTTTCCGCTAGGGGGCACAAAGGCAAATTGCGTTTTCTGCGTTATTTCTGCTCCTAAAGCTCCGATTAGAAAAAAAAATCTTCCTGTATCGCATACAAGACCTGATGGAAAATATTTTTCACATAATTTCTAATGTTTGGTAAAGAATGGTTTAGCCACCAGGGGTCATAAGTCTTAATTTCAGCTTCTGATGTATTTGTAGTAAAATCTGGGCTCCTGAAAACTCGCCTAATTTTTTTCCTGGACCGATACCGCTTTTGTGGATAAACCTTTTAAGAATACTTTCTTCCTAAAATAATACATGGTTTTCCCACCAGGGGACGTAAAGTCATCTTATTTTTGTCGATATCTCTGTTTGTAAGAGTTCGTAAGCTCACGATTCCGTTTACAGTAATATCTGAGGGATTAAAAACCCGATTGAAAATCTTCTTTCTTTCGTCGGTACTATTGCTTTCCATACCTGTTCCATTGACTCTTTGTATAGCTTTTATAAATTTAATTTGCGTCAAAACGGATTCAAAAGACGTGCTTATCACACCTGAAAATTCGGTGTCATCTTTCTTGTTTAAAATGCTGCTGAACTGTGGTATATAAGGTAAACGTCGGCAAAACTTTGTAGTGTTCTGAAAATTATTTTCACCCTTAGGTCGCTTAATATTGATTATATATGTATACAGTATATATATATATATACATAACCAACCTTAAAAAACACCATAATACCTTCAAGTTGGAACTGAAGAACAGGTTCTCTGCTTTAGAAGGCCTAACATCGGAAGAAGTGGACATCTCTGAAGTTAACAGAAAAGTAACCAAAGCTCTTATGGAAACAGCAACAAAATTAGCTGGGTCTAAGAACAAGTTGCATGTAAATAAATTATCAGGAAAAACGAAAATGTTGATGGAAAAAAGAAGAGAGATGAGGACAACTAAAGAAGATGTGACTTCCAAAGTGGAATATATAGAGCTATGCAAGACAGTACGAAAAAGTATCACTGAAGACGTAAGAAAATTCAACTGTGAACTAGTGAGGAAAGCAATTGAAAACAACCAAAGCCTAAAGATAGCAAAGGGACATCTCAGTAAGGGAAGAAAACAGATTATGGCACTGAGAAAAGAAGATGGTTCTGTAACAAGAAATAGAGGCGAAATTTTGACAAGAGTGAAAGATTTCTACTCCAAATTATATAAAAGGGATGATACATGCACTCCAGACATCATGAAAGATACCAGTCCTTCCAGCAGAAGTTGCACATGCAATTAAGAACATGAAGCGGGGAAAAGCTCCAGGAGAAGATGGAATTACTGTAGACATCATACAAGAAGCAAGTGGAGAAATCGAAAAAGTACTCGCCCAAATTTTCACTCGATGCCTTAATGAAGGGAAGATTCCTGAGGATTGGAACACCGCTACAATGATCCTACTACATAAAAAAGGTGAAATTGAGGATCTCGGAAACTACAGACCTATCAGCCTCCTATCAGTAGTTTATAAAATCTTCACTAAAGTTCTTTCACACCGCTTGAAGGTAACACTGGACATGGCTCAACCGAGAGAACAAGCTGGATTCAGGAGTGGCTACAGCACAATAGATCATATCCATGTGCTGAGAGAACTAATTGAAAGAGCGAGGGAATATGAACTTCCATTGTGCATGGCTTTTATCGATTATGAAAAAGCCTTTGATTCGGTGAAACCATCAGCAGTTGCAATGGCTCTGAAAACCTGCGGTATTGAAGATGCATACATTAATATTATTAATAACATCTATGAAAATGCAAGTGCAAAGATTAGGCTGTTTGAAAATACAACACACATAAAAATTGGAAAGGGAGTGAGACAAGGTGACACCATGTCTCCGAAGCTCTTTAATGCCACATTGGAGGGTGTTTTTCAGTCACTGCGCTGGGAAAACAAGGGGATAAAGATTAATGGAGATTATCTAACCCACCTTCGTTTTGCTGATGACGTAGTCATTTTTGCAACTAGCCCATCAGAGCTGCAGAGTATGATCCAGGAACTTGCCGACAAGAGTAAAGAAGCGGGATTAAAAATGAACTTTCAGAAGACAAAAGTGATGTTCAATGCTTTTACACGAAATGAAGATTTATCGATTGATGGAGAAAAGCTGGAGATAACAGACACGTACGTTTATCTTGGACAGCAGATATCAAGTGAGGGTCACATTGATGAAGAAATTAATCGGCGTACAAAACTTGCCTGGAGAGCTTTTGGAAGAAACAGCATAATTTTCAAGAGCAATATGCCATTATGTCTTAAAAGAAAAGTGTTTGATCAATGCATCCTTCCAGTGCTTACGTATGGTGCAGAGACGTGGACCTTAACTAAAAGAGACATACAAAGGCTGCAGACAACTCAAAGCAGCATGGAGAGGTGCATACTTGGTGTAACCAGGAGAGATCAGAAGAGGAACTCGTGGATCCGAAAAATGACAAGAGTGGAAGACATCATGATCAGAGTTAAATCCCTGAAATGGCAATGGGCTGGACATACTGCCAGAAGGACAGATCGTCGATGGACAGCAGAAATTTTAGATTGGATTCCAAGGGACAGGAAAAGACCCAGAAGAAAACCACATGGGAGATGGGTGGATGAAATTCGAAAGTATGCAGGGGTGACATGGAGGAGACTGGCACAAGACAGACCGTTGTGGAGGAAACTTGGGGAGACCTTCGTCCAGCAGTGAATTGATAATGGTTGACAATGATGATGATGATGATATATATGTCATCATATCCAAATGATGCAGCTGTTTCCACAATTCACTTCATTTCTGAATGTTACAAGCTTCTATTCAACATGTGGGAAACGGCTCTTTTAATAAATGAATGAAAGACCGCCTCTTTATAATATTTAAGGTGAACTGAGTCATTTGGTATAATTACTGGTACATGAGAATCTTTCCTGTATATTGAATAGTTAATACGTCCTTGGAGTTTACAAAGCAGAGTGTCAAGGAAGGGCAGTTGTCCATTTTTTTTTCTCGATAGTAACCTGTGGGTAGTATTCGTTATATTTTTCAATAAATTTCCTTAAGCTATCTTCTGAATATTGCCAGATGACAAGAATGTCATCCCCATATTGAAGGAATATCATCGGCAAGTGTTCCTGTCCTTATTTAAATACTTCGTTTTCAATGTGTTGTAGTACGACTTCTGACAACAAGCCCGAAATTGGAGAGCCCATAGAGGATCTAAATTTCTGTCTATATACACTGCCGGACAATTGCTAAGGACGGATAACAATAGCAACGATAGCAACCATAAAATGGAAGGCAGGAAAATGTGGAAATTAGCATAAGTGCGGGATACAGTAAGACGTGTTGTGCGTATGCAAATTTTGGATTGCCGAACTTGTTCGTTACGTCATAGCGCTGATAAGAGATATAAAGGATTTGACGCGTATTGACCGTTGTTGTTCAAACGCAAAGTTGAAAGGGAAAGAATCAATTAAAGAACTTGCAATTTTCAGTATGTCTTTCCGACATCACCTAGATGATTTTACGCCTGGCCGTATTATTGGCAAGATTGAAGAAGGGCGAAAAATAACAGATGTTGCTAGGGAGTTCGACGTCAGCCACAGTGTTGTTTCAAGGCTTTGGAAATCATTTCAAACAAATGGAGAGTGTAGCAAACGTCACGGGGAGGTCGTGTTCGCAGTACGACACCTGCAGAAGATCGGTACATAGTGCTATCAACAAAAAGACACCGGCGCAGCACAGCTAGTGAGGTAGCAAATCAGTTTATGGCGGCTACTGGCAAGCGGATCTCCCGAAAAACTGTCGCCAGACGGTTGCATGAAGGAGGACTATACGCCCGCCGTCCTGTTGTGTGCATCCCATTGTCCAGACGTCACCGTACCGCCCGTTTGCAATGGTGCCATCAACATCGCAATTGGACTGATAACGACTGGTCTGCTGTCCTCTTCTCAGATGAGAGTAGATACAGTCTATCGTCTGATTGTCGACGACAACTGATCTGGCGTGATAGTGGTACTGCATATTGTCCAGCAAACATACAGAAAAGGGATCGATATCCGACATGTAGTGTCATGGAATGGGCTGGCATCATGATCAATGGCCGTACGTCCCTCTATGTGCTTCCAACTGGGACTATGACTGGCCAACGATACATTAATGATGTTCCGCTACCTCATGTTCGCATGTTCCGTGGTGCTGTCGGTGATAGATTCATTTTCATGGACGACAACGCAACATGTCATCAAACAGTCGCTGTCCAGGCGTGTCTTGAGAGCGAGGATATTCAACGCCTCGTATGGCCAGCATGTTTTCCAGATCTGAATCCCATTGAAAATGTGTGGGATGCTTTGGGGAGGAGTCTTGCTGGTCGCCAATGCCCTGCAATAAACAAGGACACCCTCATCCGTGCACTGACAGAGGAATGGGATAAATTACCCCAACAGCTGCTTGATAATATTGTGCAAAGCATGACACGATGTGTGGAATCTTGCACCGCCCTCCATGGTGGCCATATCCCGTATTGACATCTTACGCCGGAACGCCTGCGGACGGTAATTGCATTTTTTTCACGTTTACGTATTCTGCACAAAATGGCCTGTTTGTCCCTTGAACACGTTCCAAAGCCTTCTGGATTTCAGAGCACAATAAATTGTCTTTCTTGTAATGTCCTGGCATTCTGGCATTATTTTAATTCTTTTGGCATCCAACCACACTTACTTTTTTATGCGCTATATAGCCGTTTATGATCCGTCCTTAGCAATTGTCCAGCAGTGTATTACTTGATTATATATGAAATAATTGTTTTCTGTAATTAGGTTGAGTGCAATATAATGTTGTTAACTTCAATCTCTGGAACTCTAGCTGCAATCAATTTCTTACCTACAAGATTAATAGCTTCATGTGTGGGAGTGATCGGGTATAATGCAACGACATCAAGACTCACCATTATACAATCACCAATCTCTATATTTTTAGTTTTCTCAATGACTTCTGTAGAATTATTTACTGTATATCCGTGAGTTTTAAAGAAAGGGTTAAGATATCTAAACAGAGCTTTTCCGAGATATATAATAGATGCAATAGCTTTATTAACAATAATTCGAATAGGCCAATCAACTTTACGTGTTTTAAATTTTCCACATATACTGGGAATGGAAGATCCTACTGGTAGATAGGACCTGTTCATGACTTGCAATGGAAGTTTACTATCATTTTTTAACATTGCCAATTTCCTAATTTGTGTATGTGGGGGTTCCTTTGTTATTACTTCGGTGTTTAGTTTTTCAATAGCTTGCAGCATCTTCACATGAAATTCATTCCTATCAACTATCACAAGCTGCTTGGATTTGTCAGCCATAACAATCTGAGTGTCATCTCATTTTTTTAATTTTAAGCAGTACTTGGCGTTCATATTTGATACTATTTCGTTGAAGATGATCTTTTAAAGTGTTAATCGTCCTTGCTAACTTAAACCTCACTGGATTTTGACGTTCCTTGGGCAAGTCTAAACAACTTCTTCTAAGTGTGGCAGTAAAACTTCAGCTTTTGGGATATCTTGTTGGTACGCATATTTAGCACCTCTGTTAAGTCCTTTAATCTGTAGTTCATTCAATAAAACTTGTGATTTCTTTAGGTATAGATTACTACAAGGTGGCAAATTCACATGTCTATATTCGCGTCGTGAGCATATCAGCCTTTTAAGTTTTTGGTCATGTTGTAGTCTATAAGTCTGTTGTAACCTTTCGACAATCATGTAAACTTTTTGAAGTTCCATATCAAACTCTTTTTCATTATTGCAAAGTCCAACGCTGTCATTATATTTCTGATATGATCGTCTACTAAAAAAATTAATCAATATCCTTTTTGACCTAATGAAAGCATTTAGCCTTTTTAATTCACAGATTTTCATTATTCTGTCGTCTCCCTGATTTAAAGGAGTTAACGCGAATCTTCAAAAAATTTGGTATCACATCATTCTTTTTACAAGCTGTCAAGAAATGCAGATGTTAGGTAATTTAATTATAAATTTTTTAAAGGTTTAAATAACTACTTCTAGTTGTGGCTTATACATTTTGACGTAGGTTTTGACTTTTAGACCTGTGCCGTTGTTCGTGTTTGGGTTGAACTTTGAATATTGAATATCTTTTAATGGTGTGGTGCAACAGTGGACACAGGACAAGTAACAAGATTGAACTGAAATGTGATGAGTATGTTTACGCCAGACTATTGCAAACCAGGAGGACTGAAGCCGTAATAAGGTGAGCGCAATATGTGATGCTCCATATACCTCATTACTGATTTTATGTCTCTCTGGATGTAACTTACATAAGTTTTCAAAATTTAATGTAAATATATTGTACATATAGAGATATTCTTAGGTTCAGATAAACATATTCCATTGTCATCGAAGTCAACTTGTCTTTTCCAGGTTCATATACTACAACGTATGTAACAGTACTATAGAGGACTTTGTTCTAATGTACATTGCCTGTCTCCCATGTATTTTATTGTTCAAATATGTATACGTATAGACTGAACTTCTACTAAAATGGTCACTAAATGTGGACGGGAGCAGCTGATCCACCGTTCATGCCGCTTCGAATTGGCTCCCAGTGAATATCATTTGTTTCTCCACTTTAAACGATTTCTTGCCGGACAGAAATTCGATGACGATGACGTAATATGATGTTGTCCCCCACGTGCTGCCAAAATAGCTCTTACTTGGCGAGGGATAGACGTCACAATATTTCTAAAAGTGACTTGCAGTATCTCGTGCCAATACATTACCAGAAGCTCGTTTATCTCTTGTAAATTACGTAGTTGAGCCCAAGAAGGTCGGATTTGTTGTTCCAACCTAAACCACATATGCTCGATTGGATTGATGTTTGGGGAATTTGGAGGCCAGCATTATGCCTGGAAGTCTTCTTCACGGTCCGTGGATCATTCGCGAACAATCTGGACAGTGTGGCATGAAGCATTATCCTGCTGAAAGACAGGAAAGTCTTCCTCACGGTCCGTGGATCAGTCGCGAACAATCTGGGCAGTGTGGCATGAGGCATTATCCTGCTGAAAGAAAGGAAAGTCTTCCTCACGGTCCGTGGATCAGTCGCGAACAATCTGGGCAGTGTGGCATGAGGCATTATCCTGCTGAAAGAAAGGAAAGTCTTCCTCACGGTCCGTGGATCAGTCGCGAACAATCTGGGCAGTGTGACATGAAGCATTATCCTGCTGAAAGAAAGAAAAGTCTTCCTTACGGTCCGTGGATCATTCGCGAACAATCTGGGCAGTGTGGCATGAAACATTATCCTGCTGAAAGAAAGCACTAGTAGAAGAAAGTACCGTTGCCATAAGATAATATACCTGGTCTACAATGATGTTTAAGCAGATGGTGGACGTCATATTTTCATGTACATTAATGACCGGGCACAGGATTTACCAGCAGAATATTGCCCAAAGCATTATACTCTTTCCGCCGGCTTGTTTTCGTACCTCCGAGCATCCTGGTGCCAATACTTCCCCAGGTCAATGACGCACACGTACCCAGCCGTTCACATGGTGCAACAGGAAGCGAAATCCATCGGACAAGTCAACCTTCTTGCAACCATTCAAGATATCGTTTCATGTCCATTGTAGGCGCTTTTGAAGGTGAATCGAGGTTAGCATGGGCACTTATGGTGCTGCACAGCCTGCGGCTATGCAGCACCATTTTCACAAGGATTCGATGTGCTTTGTGTTGTGGCCTATTACTTCCGTCGGCAGCATTTAAATTATTGGCGAGATACGCCCCAATATTCTTTCTTTTGGTTCGTACCATGTGGGATACGTAACCTTCGCTGACCTGTAGCATCGTTGAGTCGTGGTCGGCCCACACCATGCTGGCATATCGTGATCTCACTCTCCTCGGACCATTTTGTGAAGGTTTTAATCACAGCTGACCGTGCGTACCCTACAAGCTTTGCCATATCCGATATGCTCTGACCCAGTAGTAAGTCCGTTGTCAAACTCGCGTAAGTCTACTGACTTTCCCATCTGAAGAACAAGAAAAACAATAATTAACAGAGCTTAATATCAGGTATTATGGGACGTGCCTGCACCGCAGCACGCACATTAGATAAAGGCAGATAGCAGCGAGGGCATACGTCCGCGTATCTCAGTTGGGAGAGCGACCTATTCCGGAATGAGGGGACCCGGGTTCGATGCCCGGCTTGGACAAAAATAATGGAATTTTTTTTAAAACGAATTTACTTCGTTATATTGGCGCCCGAAGTTCAAGATTGACCTGGCCGTTAAAGTTCTCGCAATGGTGTGTGACATGTCCTTTCCACACGGCGAGACAGGAACAATAAGATAATCTCTTCTTCAACGCTTCAAAAAATAAATGTGTGTTATGTTACGTTCCACACACCAAATTGACTGGGATTTCTTCAATGTACGTTCTTCAGCGGATGACTGCCTACAACGACGCATGGTCTCAGCTGACCCGTGGGCCATGCCCCAGACCCTCTTTCAGGTGGCGGTTGGGGGGTATGTAGATATGACGTGCCTGCGCCGCAGCACGCATATGAGATAAAGGAAGATAGCAGCGAGATCATAGGTCCGTGTAGCTCAGTTGGGAGAGCGACTTATTCCGGAATGAAGGGACCCGGGATCGATGACCGACTTGGACAAAAATGACGGAAAAATTTACTTCGTTGTAGTTATTTATAACCTTTCATAACTTTCACACACCCCGTCGTTTACCTGCAGTTGCTTCAATTTACCTTTAAGAGCATTGGTCATGTTTTGGCCTTTTGGTGTAATTTTGCTCTTCATAGCAAGCCTGTAACAATACTTCTATACGGATTTTTTTACGTTTTTAAAACATGTTAAACATCCATGACATAAAATGAATGAAAAGGCCAGTTATCAAGAAAACGGTTGAAAGCTTTGAGTGTTTTGATAAAAACAATCAGTTATGTATAAAACGAAAAGCAAAGGTAAGAAAAAAAATGTGCTCCTCAAAATTTGCCGAGTAACGTGAAAAGGCAGGTGACACAAGACCCTGGGTTGTGTGCCGTTTGTTTAATATGTTTCTATGCAGGAATTTATGAAAGAAACTTTGAGGTGATGAATTCTTGAAATGCACAATTTCCGGACTCTTCTATAACCCAAATCCAAATATAGTTTATACTGATATGTCCTTTGCGCATGCGGGAATGCTTTGAGAATTTAAAGCGTTCAATTGCTCTTAAAACGTAAAAAAGTTTATAAAAATAAAAATTGTGGAAGTTTGATAATTTTGAAGAATTTACAATGGACGAAACGTACAATTGCCTGAAGAATACTTAGCAAAGTTCCCTATTTTAATAGATTTAAGCTTACAATGCATACGTTTCGAAATAAATTCAAATTACCAAATTTTTTCTATTAAAGGCAGAAACAAATTGGAACTTACTCATGGCATCGATGTTCTTCTAGTTATTATAATACATCTCATACTCATTTTTACAGCCGTGAAATCGATATGGCTGTCCCAGTATCCGAGTGGTTAGAGGAGAGGGTGTTCGAGTCGTCCATGGTAAGCCTCGGTTTGAGTTATGGATGAAGCATGGGTGGTGTATTTGATTTGCCACACTGGTTGTCTCATTTCGCTCAAACCAGTTGCCCCTAATTAGAAATGGAAGACTACTTACCGTCCTTAGACTTGCCCCTGGTCGTAGATAAACCACCAGGATGTATAGATAAGCCACCAGGATATATGTAATAATTACCTCTCCCAGTATCCGAGTGGTTAGAGGAAAGAGTGTTTGATTCGTCCAAGGTAAGCCTCGGTTTAAGTTATGGATGAAGCATGGGTGGTGTATTTGATTTGCACACTGGTTGTCTCATTTCGCTCGAACCAGTTGCCCCTAATTAGAAATGGAAGACTACTTACCGCCCCTGGTCGTAGATAAGCTGTGAAACAAGATAAACAAAATGATGTAGAGAAAATAAAATTCTTAAGAGACAGGACCGTTTCATTAAGCGTATTATGTAGCAAAACGTTTGGGGGAAAATACTGGAGAACAGAATACGTGCTAAGGGAGTGACCCATGCAGAAAGTATTGCTTATAAAACTTCGGCATTTATTCTCGTTTTTCTTTGCATGCGAGAAAAAATTAGCTTCCTTGGCGTCTTGATTTTCCTCTGGTATGTCACGATTGATCTTTATCTGAACCAATAAGAAAAATCCCAAATTTTTACTTCCTTTCTTGCTGTAAAACGAACATGGGTTTCTTCCTTTATCTATATTGCGTGGAAGCTTTAACAAATGTAGATAGCATTACGCGTCGTATTATTTGGCCTAGGTTATTCTTTGGCGACTCCAATTTCTGAAGAAGCTGTGCTCAGAGGAGGTTTCCTCCTTAAAACTCGACTGAACTTTCGGCATATTGGTAATTTTGCGAAAAACTAATCCAAGCCTTCGAAACACTTTTACGAGGGGAGACATAACGCCTTTGAGAATTCCTTCTACTTTACACCACCCAATAAGAGCCCGTTGGGTTAAACAATTTTTTTGTACAGCAAAGCGAAAAGTAGAAAATAGCTCAAGAATGATGAAAAAAAATCTATGGCAGGAAGAAACTGAAGGTGTTTCTGAGAGAAAGGCAATATAACCGAAGGGAGGGATGTGAATGAGAAGATAAAAAAAAGGAATGTATCAGAAACAAAATAAGAAAAGAGATCTACAGATGGGTTGAGGATGGCATTTTGAGAGATAGTGCGGTTAAGAAAATGCGTTGTTTATGTTTTGTTTTTAACTCATGACTCTGTTAGATTAAAGAGCTTCAACTGAACGATGATAAATATTCGACTTACCTAAGCAGACCTATATTATTAACATCTGTAATGCTGCATTTTATGTACTTATTGTGTGATACCTTTAATGTTCCTAAAATAAGAGTCCAATTAGTTACGAAAGACCTCCCAGAATCAAAGTATTGCACGGGTGTGGAGCTAGGATTTAAATATTTTTCTGTTTTTTTTTATTAAGGATTTAGCGACTACCTTGAGTAACTCGACGGGCTATAAGCAGGTGCCCGTTCCTAATTTAGGGCCACTGGTTCCAGAGAAGGGAGGCAGCCAATGACGTAAGACAAACACAACATCCATGTCTTACCGATATTCGAACCTGGACTCTTTTCGAACGAATGGTGAGAAAGTAATGCTTAGACGCGCCACCAGGGGGCTTAAATCTTTTGCATATCGTTTTCGTATGCAGGATGTTATATACGAATAACGTGAACTTACGCTTAGCAGTCTATCTTTTAAGCGACCAATGTACCGACCCAAATATTCTGCGCTCCCAAGACAGAAATGTTCACATAGGGACCACGTTTTACCTAAGCTACAGAAATATAATTATTTTTTTCCTCTCATCTCAGCAATACCGGTTGTAGATGTGGGAGCTCATTATGTTAATTAATGCTTATCGGCCAAACAACACTGGCTTCTAGCGCTGATGAAAATTCCCCACAGCAGGAAGAAAAAATATTTGTAAGGTTCTTTTTGTCTGGAAAATGTCTATCAACTAAAAGTTGAAGACAGCCTGGCGTTCTTGCTCTCCCAGCTTTACTAGAAATTATCTGCTATTCGGGAGTGGGGAAGTAAAAATAATGGCAAGACATTCCAGGCATGAATTCACTCTCAGTCTTGTTGAAAAACTTAACAAAAATGTTTAATAAAAAATAATCGTTCCGTTAGCTATTGTTCCTTGACCCGAGCTCCTGCAAGCTGCAGTTCCACGAAACAAATGGTCAGAGTATCTATTCATTAAGGAATATTCTTTCCTGCTAATACTCTTTGCCCGTTTCTTTCTATCACAGATGTGAAAGATTTTAATCGTCGTAACCTTTCGTTCACCTCGCTTTCCATTTGTTCGGAAGCTATGCCTCGTGTTCTGTCCCGAACACGTGTCCTCTAAAATCGCTTTCTCCGTACGTCGTTACAGGCCGTCGGTGTCTCCGTCTGACTATTCCAACCACGATTGTTTTCCCCGTGCCCTAGCTGGCATGTCCTATCACCAACGTTCTTTTTCCGTGCTGCTTCTCAGCACTTTTCCCCGATCAGCTCCGAGCTCTGCCTGCCTGTGCTGCTCCCCAGCACGATCCACCTTCCGTTCCCAGCTCCAACTGTCTGTCTCACTGTCTTCTTTCCTAACCTATTCTATCCTGAAGTTTTTCCCACGGTAACTTCTCCGCGCCCCTGATTGGCTCCTGCCTTCTTCGCCAGAGACGCTGCTCTCTTTCCTATTCGGAGCACGCGTAGAGCAGGCGACTCCCCACAAGCCTCTCTGTGCCCCCTATCCTTTTCTCCCAGACCTGTGACTTCCGGCGCTGACCTTTAGCTCCCCATGTGCCCCGCAGCTTGCATTCCCCCTGGCCAGGAACAATAGCGGTGCCTCCGTGAATACATCGTGATTACAATAGGTACATCGGAATGTCACCTGTCTGGTACATATACACGTTTTACATCCGTTCTAAGTAATACACATGAAAATAGTTGATCTAAAATGTTCATATCGTGTAAGATCAAGGTGATTTAATGTCCATCCCACAATTTACATATGCATATAATTTCTCGCCCCTACACCGGTCATAAATCTTTTAGCAATGATAAGTGGTCCCTTCTTATGCTTTATACTTTGTTCCCTCATACAAAGCCTGATAGAAAATGGTAAGTCACCCTGACACGGACATCATTCCATTGGGTAGAAACAAGTTACTGAAACATCTCTCTCCTTTCTTACTTTTATCCCTATTGTTACCCACTTTTAGCAAGTAATCAGTCACAGAGTATCAGAGTCCACCGTTGTTTCAAATAACCCCTTTGAAATGGAAAGCAGCGCTTTCTAATATGCAGGTTCACTCGTTCCAGCAGCGTTTGCCCCACTTCTCCGACAGCGAATATATTCGTTTGACATGATTTCATCACCCTACTTAACCCTGAGTTCACTCGTACCAGTCGGAAACAGGTTTAAGATGAAACAAAAGTACATTATCAATTTGGCTCCAATAGCTCGAAAATTGCCTCTGCTAAGTGTTGTGAATTTCAACAAGCAAAACAAAAGCGCAATTCATAAGAGTTTGAAAGAAAGTCACACATTATAAAGCAAGGACAAATTTGCATGTCCTCACCTTTACACGGAAATAAGAGTTACTTCGTAGAAGCCCTATCGTGCAAATCAGATAGATATGCAAACGTGTTGGCTTTATATAGTTTCATAGGACTTTTAGCTTAGGCAGGGTGCAGAAAATAGAACGTTTTTTTTTTGGTGCTTTGCTTTAGGGATTTAGCGACCACCGTGAGCAACTCGATGGGCTATATACACTGAAGTGCCAGAGAAACTGGTTCGCCAGTTTAATACTTGGTAGGTCCCCCACGGGAGCGCAGGACTGCAGAAATACGACGGGGCATGGACTCCACTAGCTTCTTGAAATATGCTGTAGGCAATGCACATCACACTTCCTGCAGAGCATTCCACAATTCGGGTTTATTCCGAGGTCTCTGATTCCTGTGTTCGATAGCGTGTTGAATGGCATCCCTAATGTGTTCTATCACGTTCAGATCCGGAGACTTGGGTGGGAATGGCAACACCCCAAACTTAGATGAATGCTCCTCTAACCATAATGTGGCGTCCCGACACTCCTGAATTTTCCACTTATAAATTGTTCAGAACTACTTACAAGTACAATACACGGATGACAGAATGTACCTTTTAAAATTATATTTTATATCTCGATCGAAAATGAGTCGTTTAAACACAAAAAAATGTAATTTTTGATGGATAGCGGTTGAATCATGGATTGCATTTTACCTAAATGGATTTTAATTATTAAAATCCATTAGATAAAAAACAATGCATTTTGTAAACAACAATGCTGAGAAACAGTAAAATGAAGCGGGAGTTACGTAAAACATTATGATAGATCTTGGAACTGCGTGTTTTCCAAAGACATAAATTAAACTCTGAATATTTTAGGGCATGCAGAAAAGGAGACATGGAAGATAACTCGTGTATTGCGACGTATATAACTTATTTACCTTTCTATTTTTGTTTACTGACTTTTTAGTACATTTTGGATAGTTATCCTTTTCGTCTGTAACGTCATGTCGGAACACTGAAGTTTTTATTTGTTTGTAGCATCACTGGGAGGCACTCAAGTCAGAAAGACTTAGATAAATACAGTGTTGTTGGTCGGAAGTCTGTATTCTGTTAGATGTGAGGGATACCAACAGTTCACTGTAGTTAACGTCTGTTTCTGGTGTTAGTTTCTATTGTGAGAGCTAGTATAGTTTCATTTTTCCCGATTGGATGCTACAACAAACGTGACAACTCTAAGAGATATACGCAGTCACATACCCCTAAATTGGAGCCTCTAATTTCAGGGAAGGGAAATATCCAGTGCATTAAAGAAAACGCACCACCCATGTCTCATACGGGAGCCAAACATAGGCCATCTCTGAAGCATTGTTTGAAGCGAGCGCCGCAGATCACTCGGACACCTAGGCGGTAGAGTTGTACAGAACACTGCCGTCTGACTCCTTAGTGGGTGTACCTCTGTGAAATCATCAAATGAACTTCGACCTTTTCTGTAAGTGATAATTTTGATACTATTTTCTAGTAATGAACTCCGACTGCAACAGTATAGATTCAATAACTTGAGACTGCACAAAACTCGCATCTTTCCCTTTAATTTACCAATCGGTGGATTATTGCGTCCACTAGAAGGCGAAACTCTAACAGGACATGTTAAATATCAGGTGACCACAAAAGTATTTGCCGTTTTTCATAGGAGCAAAAGGAACACTTGGTAATGATTGAATTTGCGGAGAGATGGTCTTCCGCCTGCGATATATTGTGAGCTGAAATCCCAAAATGCCTTGCCCTTATGAATCAGATGTGTAAGCAGTTCGGTAGCGGAAAGACGTGGCGGTATCAGTGAAAATTGTTCGTAGGCATTTTTATGCGAATTTGAACTCGCCCTATTTTCTTAGCATTCGAGGGAGATGCTGTGAAGGAACGCACAGCTAGGAATTGGTTTCGAAAGTTCAGAGATGGCGATGAATGCCTACAAGACAAATCCCGGAATAATCGTCCTGTCAGACTTGAGACAGATGCCTTGAAAGTTGCTACTGAGCAGAACGGTAGCCCACATGCCAGCAACTAGCCCAGTCATTTGGTGTTAATTAGGAAACCGTCAGAAGACATCTGCACGCAATAGGTAAAGCATACAAATTGTCTAAGTGGATCCCTAACGTAGATCCCCTACAAATCGTCTGCAGTGTAAAAGAGCAAACTGCCTCAGCTTGTCTTGCTGTTTGGCTGTGACAAGGAACCATTTTGGGATAGGGTACTCAGATGTGATGAGAAATGGGTCCAGTACAGAACCCCAAAGCGTTCCAGACATTGGTTATCTGCCAGTGGCTCAATTCCTCACACATCGAAGACAGCACTGCATTCACGTAAAGTTGTTGAGCATAATAAACTCTTGCGAAGTGAACAAGCGATCACTGCTGCGGTGTACTATGAACAACTGAAACGTCTGCATGAGGAACTGAAAAAAAAGGTAGCAGCACTGGTCAACAGAAAGGGAGTTCTACTCCTTCACGATAAAGCTTTTTTGTCGTCTAACTTATTCATTATTTACACTGAAGAGCAATTGAATTAGAGATACCTGTCTAGTAACGTGAAGCACCACCTTTCGCCCTAATTACATCGGCGATTCGTCTCGGCATGGACTCGACAAGACACCGGAAGCGTTGAGAAGCCATAGGGATCCACGATCCCTGAACAAGCTCCCACAGTTCACGAATATTTGATGGAGGGGGTCAGAGCCTCGAACATCCCTCTCGGTGGCATCCCAGATGTGCTCGATGGGATTGAGGTCAGGCGACCTAGCTGGCCAAAGAAGCGAAGTCACGTCGGTGGAGTGTTCATCCAACCATTCGGATACAATTCGGGAGCTGCATTGTCCTGTTGCAAGATGAGGTCCCCAGTAGGATATTGAAGACGCGCAAACGGGAGCAAATGGTCGTCCAGGATATCCCGGTAACGTTGACCTGTGAGGGACAATGTCACACGTACCAGGGTTTCCATTTCAGTCCACGTAAACAGTCCTCAGGCGAGAATGCCACCCCCACCAGCTTGAAGAGTATCCTGCTGGCAAGAAGGATCCATCGCTTCATGTGGTTTGCTCCGTACTCGTATCCTGCCATCCGCATGTACCACCGTGAATCTCGACTCATCAGTCCAGGCACATTTCTCCACATGTCTAGGATCCAGTGGCGATGTTCCCGCGCCTTTGCTAATCTTTGCACCTTGTGATGTGCTGTCAGCAGCGGTACCCTCGTGGGACGATGGTTTCTGTACCTCATAGCGAGGAGATGTTTCTGGATGGTGTATCTGTCGAGTGATGCCGAGTGATTTCTTGCACTGTGGCCCGTCTATCTGCTGTTACAATGCGAGCTAACCGACAATGACCCAGCTCTTCCACACACTGTTGTCCATGGCAGTTGGCCCTTGCAGGGATGGTTTTACCGGATTCGATATGCTCACGGTGCACCCGTGACACAGTGGTTCGTGAAAATTCCAGTGCCTGCACGACTTTCGAGATGATGTGACCCATTCGTCGGGCCCCGACAATTTGCCCACGATCAAATGCACTTAGATCCTTCGTCTTACCCATACTGCGTACGACTGTTACTGATTCCCATCGCATCACTCCTTATATTGTGATATCGCTGCATACGTCATGTCGTTTCCTTTTACAGAGCAATCCACAGCGCCACATTCGCATAACGCCAGCTGTGTCTAATTCAATTGCTCTTCAGTGTATCTTCCCTTCAGGCTATCAGTTGCTTCTTTCACTGGAGAAACATTTGCGTGGACACACCTTCTCCAACTTTGATGAGTTGCACGCGGCTCTCCAAAACTTTACCTCTTCACATGACTCGGAATTTTATCGCACGGGTATATATAAGTTATTAACACCTTGGCAGAAAGTTGTTGATGCCCATGTTAATTATTCTGATGAATAAGTTGCTTTTATACTACGTATGTGAACTAACTTGTTTTTTTACTATGTATGGTGAATAAATTGCTTTTCTGCTGTGTATGCTTTCTGCTAAGTATGTACACTTTTCTACTACTGTTGCGCAGTCTCCAAAAGCGCCAAACACTTTTGTGGTTACCTGATATTAACATTCTTCTGCTTTTATGTGCCAAATAGATTTTCTCTATCGCAAGGGTAAGTATTTTCGATATATATTTTACAGTCTCACGAAAATTCTTAGATGATTAAGTGTTGTAAAGTGACCGAATACCCTTTATTTATACGTGAATGTGCTATGTGTCACTTCTCGCTGAAGACTTTGTAGACAAAGGCAGCTAATGTTTTGACATTGCAGATTCCAACATTGCAAGCTTCTAAAAGCCGTGCTTAGCGATACATTTCGGAGTGCAATTAGCCGTCGTTCCCTCAAGGCGTAACCACTAAACTCTGTGAAACTTACGTCAACGGATGTGAGGATTTCTACAATCAGTAGATACTTAGCATTGCTAGGAAACCCAGCGGAATAGAAAGCTGACGCCAACTATAACGCTAAGTGAAATAAAATTAAAAAGCAGGTGATTCCGGCTATGATGATCAAGATCTCCAAAATATTAATTTTTAGTTGTAATAATCCTACTTCAACACAACCTTAAAGCAAAGATGCAAAAAAAAAAAAAAAAATTGCCACATTATATCCGAATGAAGGATTACACTATTCACAAGATTTTTTTTTATTGTGTGTTTTTTTATATTTAAGCAAATGGATTCCGCTAATTAACTATTTAGCAATTCCGCCTTATATGATTTCAAAACTGATAAGCGATGGTTTTCAGTGTGCTGAGATTTTCATTATATGCTGTTTTAGAAGTAATAGTATGTGACGATAGATAATACTTTGTAAAGTTTTCTGATGAAAGTTAGGCGCGGGTTAGATGTGAAATAAAAGAAATCAATGTGCCTCTAGAAAATTTAGAACGCTCAAATATTAAAAACGTAAATAGAATAAAATAATAAATTCTTTAAATTGACTGAAATTTAACGGATTTCTTGCAAACCATGCAGATTTTCTTGCCGCTGGCAGGGGCGGATTAAGGGGTGGTATCCGAGACAAAGCCTTGGGGCCCACCATGACCAAGTGCCCAGGAGGCATATCTGTGCAAATAGATAGATAGATAGAGAGGTTTATAAAATAGCTTTCACTTGGTTAGAAACAGAGTCTGGAAGACGAACAGATTTTAAGGCAGTGACTCACTAAGGATAAAGGTTTCATATCTCTGTACGTATGCAGCGGAATCAGGCGAGACAGTTTCAGCTTTTTTACTACAATCCACATAAACCTCCCAGGTTGCAGTTGGATACGCTAATGGGCGAAGTACCCTGTGGCTTCACATTGTATAACAAAAGTGATGCACTGAGAAAAGTATACAATGCTAAATAATTAGAAAATTCGAGGCAAAATCTAGATATCTTAACCTTTTAACTCATGTTCTTGTGAGAAAAATGAGAAATACAGTGGCTTATGAAAACTCGGTAGATAACTTAGTAGTTAGGATTTCGTGTTTTAACAGACTTCATGATTATTAACCGTCATAAGTTCTTTGGGGGCCCACTCACATATCTTATCCTTGGGCACACTCAAATGTCTTAGGCTAGGGGCCCCACAAAAGTCTTAATCCGGCCCTTGTAGCTGGGGCTTTTTTCTGATTAGAGGTTTAGCGACCACCGTGAGCAACTCAATTTGCTTTAAGCAGTCCCCCGTCCCTAATTTAGGGCCACTGGCTCCAGGGAAGGGAGACAGCCAGTGCCGTAAGACATACACAACATCCATGGCTCACCGGGATTCGAACCCACACCCCTTTCGGAAGAATTATCAGAAGCCATCGCTTAGACAACTGTGTCACCGGGACGGCACGCTGAGGGTTTGCTTTCTTCCTGAAGAAACAGACAGCACTCAACCATCAGAGGAGGATTCCATCTTTCCAGATAATATTGCATCATTCTTGAAATGGCAGCCCCGGTCGCGCAGTGGTCAAAGCAGTGGTCAAGCCTCTGATTATTTGTCCGAAAGGGGTACGAGTTCGAATCCCGTCAGGCATGGATGTTGTGTTTGTCTAACGGCACTGGCTCTCTCACTTCCCTGGAACCAGTGACCCTAACTCAGGTATTGGCGACTGCTTATAGCCCATTGAGTTGCTCACGGTGGTCGTTAAACCTTCAAAAAAATTTCTTAAAATGTCTTAATAAAAGCTATCATATCTTAGAGTTGCTACGGGTTTGAAGTAGAAGTTTCAAAGATATTCTAGAAACTAATGTTTACAACTTTTGCGCAGCAAATATTACATTAACATAACAAAGTTCTCTCGCCTCATTTTTTTGTTTTGTTTTGCCACAGGATTACTGGACGAAACATTTAAAGAATCATAATGTATAAAATTCTGCCTGGTTTAGAGTGACGTAAAGGTGAAAAACGCCAGAAGATTTCAGGGAAGTACGTATTCCATCAAATATTTCCTTTTTTAGAGTAGGATTTCGAATAATATTTCGGGTTTGAAATACATAAAATGCTCTTTCTCCTGTATTTTCATCGCAAAAGCTTTGGTGTTACGAATCTTACTTACTTGATTGAGTCTTTTCCTTTTTAAGCAAACCTTATAATGCCGAGCTTTGTGTGCAACGAAGGAAAAAATATGTGTAAGATCTGTTGAAGTAAAACACTTACTATTGTATTTTCCTTATGTAATTTCACTCTTTTTTTCTACAGCACGGCTTCTCCAATGGCTGCTTATGTAGTAATATTTTGTAAAACAAAGTTATGGTCTAGTGATCACAGAGGTGCACGAGTATTTAGTATAATCCCATATTGTATTTAATTGTACACTGGTGGGCACTAAAAGTGCAACACCACAAAAGGCAAGAGATATCAAAGCCATATTTATTATACAGAAAGCCGGTGATACAAGTGTGAAACGATTACAAATACAACACGGTGACGCGAGGGTAACACATGACAATCACTATCTGGTGCACTTCACTACGGGCGGCAAGTACAATTGTTACACGGCCCGCAATCGAGCGTAAAGTAAGTTGGATTGGTGTTTCGGGAATGACTGTCCACGCAGTTTCGATACGATGGCACAGTTCCTCCGTTGTAGCCGGGGGTGGTCGCTGGCGTACCAGTTGTTTGTCCGGCGACCATGGACCACAAGTATTCAGTAGGCGACATATCCGGGGACCCCTCGGGCAAAGGAAGACGTGGTACATGGTGGCGATCCAGGAACTCTTGGACGTTGCGTGTTAGATGCCGTTTCGCATCATCCTGTGGGTAAATGACACCAGACAGTCCCTTAAGATATGGTACAACAACAGGCCTCAACTCCTCAGTGATGTAATGATGGCTGTTTAACGTACCGGTAATATGGAGGAGGCGTTTGTAGGAGTGGAATCCAATGGTATCCCCTACCATAACGACGGGTGCCGGGCTGATAGGGTGCAGAATAATGCAGGACTCATACAGCTGGTCGCCGCGGAACCGCAAAACAAGAATTCGTCCATCATAGTACTGCAAACTGAAGTGGAATTCGTCAGAAAAACACGATGCCTTGCCATTGGCTCCTCCATGAGCGACGTTCTCGGCACCATTGCAGACGCCAGTGTTGTAGAGTCAAAGGCGGCCGAGCAATGGGCATCGTGCAAACATACACCGCTGCTGGACACAACGCCGAACCGTCCATGAAGAGACTAGGTGTTGTGCAACATATACAAACTCTTGAGCTACGGTGGTTGATGTGGCTGTGAGATCCGTGAGAGCCATGCGCACCAGATGTATGTCCTCACGTTCGGTGGTGTGATGGGGCCGTCGGGATTCCGCACGACGGTGTTGTCGTTCCTCCGCTAACCACTCAAGCCATATTCTTCCCATGCACCGTGGACGCATGCCGTCCCACACGAGCACAGATGTCTGGGAGTGATAATCCACTATCCCGATACGCCAGAATTTTCCTGCGATCGAAGTCTGAAACCTGCTGATAGGGCTGCGGTCGTCTTCGTCGGGGCATGCTGCAGCTGTCCGTGGCCAGTAACGGCGAGCAAACACACTTCGAATACTTAACACCGGCTCATTTTTCGCCTCTCTTATACGTCTCGCAGGAGGCGCTAATGTCCCACATGATTTCCATATGTGCTGCCGTGTTAATCATTTACATGTGTGCCCGTGTTCCGCTCTTCTGCCAACTTTCGTGTTCCTGGAATGCGATCTGCCTGGTGTTGGACTTTTAACGGTCAGCAGTGTATTTACAAATGGCGTGCACACACTCACACACATATCCGTTTTACTTCATGTTCTGCATTGGTACCCATTTTTTCATGCTCATAAATCTTACATACTCTTATTACGATCTGCGAATGTACCATTTCGCATTATATTTCCACAGAAGCGGGTAACGGTGACAGACATATGCAGCTACCATCCAAATGACCACCTTCTGCCGTTGAAACATCTCAGAACATTAGTTTGTTCCGTTTATAGTTCTGTTCATAAAGTATCTACCCTGTGCATTTGTAAATGAGACGATTGTTTTTCTGAGTACCCAATGTTTACCATTGGAAGTGATTATATAAAAAGCATTTCATATCCATTTGTATAATATTGTTGCTGCGGCATTCATAGATTTTTAAGAAAAATTTCACGTGGAGATATTTTTTCTTTCAACTGTTGAACCTAGTGGCAAAATTGTTTTTTTCTATGTTTTTTTCCTTAAATTTCGGGGTGTAAGAACCACTATAACGAAGTAAATTTATCCGTCATTTTTGTCCACGCCGGAGCTCGAACCAGGGTCCCCTCATTCCAGAATAAGTCGCTCTACCATTTGAGCTACGCGGACGTTCGTTCTCGATGCTATCTGCCTTTATGTCGTGTGCGTCCTGCGGGTCAGGCACGTCACACATCCCCCCCCCCGAAAGAGGGCCGGGGACATGGCCCACGGGTCAGCCGTGACCATGAATTGCTGCAGGCAGGCATCCGCTGTAGAACGTTCACTTGAGAACTTCCAGTCAATCTAGTGTGTGGAATACAACGTCACACACATATATTTTTTGAAGCGCTGGAGAAGGGATTCTCTGATTTTTCCTATCTCGAGGTGTGGAAAGTACATCACACCATTGCGAGATCTTGAACGGCCGGGTCATCCGGGAAGGTCAGGCGCCATTATAACGAAGTAAAATTCTCCGTCATTTTTGTTAACGCCGGGGCTCGAACCCGGATCCCCTCATTCCGGCATAAGTCGCTCTACCAATTGAGCTACGCTGACGTTCGTTCTCGCTGCTATCTGCCTTTATGTCGTGTGCGTCCTGCGGGTCAGGCACGTCACACCACCATGCGCAACCATGTGTGCTATGAGCAGCAGCCAGTCCCCGATGCAAGGCCACCGGTTCCAGGGAAAGAAAGAGACAGCGCTCTAGGACAAGTACTTAACCTAAACCTCACCCAGGTCTGCGTTGCTTCAGAAACGCTGACGATTAGAGACGATGTCTCTGACCAGTCCGCTACTAAGTTGCCTTAAAGGTATACCTCTGGAGTCACACGGTATTTACAAATTGCAAGTGAAAGCATTGCAAGTAATGTGAAGCGCAGTAGTAAGAGCGATAGTGACGCTAGATAAAACTATAAACTTAGCTTTTTCTTAAAGTCTGATTTAAACTTTTTCAGAAGTGTTTCTTGTTCTTATTGTAATTCAGTGTGACTGTCTTGACGAAATATATTTGAACCACTTATCTATCTTCGAATCGAAGGAAAGACGGACCAAAATTACAAAACTTTCTTCTTTCAAGTAGACCTCGAAAACAAGTACAATTCAATATCTTTTCATGAAGCGCTATTGAAGAGCAATGTAGTAAACGGATATGTGAAGTTTTTGTACTTTGCTTTGAAATTTTCTACAGAAAAGTTCTAATCGCAGATATAAGATAACAAAGATATGAGTTCAACTGCTAAATGTCCTTAATCCTGCAATGAAACATCGACCATACGTAGACTTTCTTTTTTCTAGAGGCAGTGAGAAAAATAGAAATTAGTAATCGAGTAGGTATAAAAATAAATCTGCACTCTTTGGGCACAACGAAATAAGCGAAGTTAAAACTTCGATAAAGATAAATCTAAGATTATTTGAAAATGTAAATTAATTCCCAATTTGATAATCTGAAAAAGCTAAACCCCGCTTCTTGATTTTTGTTGATCCATGTGCAGATCTTGAAACGAAAAACAGATGTTGTAAGACCAAATTGCAATCAAAATAACTGCAGCAAACATGAACGACAAGGAAATAGAAAAATTAATGCGATACGCCGACCTCAAATACAATATTTTTTTTTGAAATTCGAACCAAATAAAAACACGTTTTACAACTGTGCAACCGTGCCATTTTATTTCGTATAGGGGCACAAATTTTTAACACGTCTTTTTGAAAAAAAGATAGTGCTTTTGTTACCGATTTGTCCGTCCGTCTGTACCCACGATATCTCTGAAACTATTAATCCAATTTGAAAAATTCTTTTTTGCATTGGGAAGCATGAAATATGCGAATAATGATCCTGCATTTCATTTTTTTTTTTTACGATGTACAATTTCGCCGCTAAAGGGCGTAAATGCAGATGATGTCGAATTCAAAAATACGTTGTATTCCACATATTTGCTCCTAAACATCAATTAAAAAAATATTTTGTCTTTTAATTCCATTTATGTCGAAGAGTATTTTAGATATAGTTACTTTTTCAAATTACGCACAGATTTTCCGCTAAGGGGCGTAAAATCAAATTACATTTTCCCAATAACTCTTCTTCTAAAACTCCGATTTGAAAACTTTTTTCTTCAGCAGATACACCTCTTGATTAAAAATTGTTTGCATATAATTTATAATTTTTGGTAAAGAATACTTTGGCCACCAGGGGGCATAAAAGTTAATTCTTGTTTCTGATGTATTTGCCATAAAATCTGAGCTTCTAAAATATCGATTGAAAAAATTATTTCGTGGACCGATGCCACTCACGTCGATAAATATTTTCGGAATATTTTCTTCCTAAAATATATTTCACAGTTTCTCCGCCAGGGGGCGTGATCTATATCTTATTTTCATCAATATCTCTACTTCTAGGAGTCCGATTTGAAAACTTTCTTCTTCGTTGGATAGTGTTTTCAGTGTGACATGTTTTCCATATAATTTCAAAATTTTCAAGTAATTCATAGACTTTCCGCTAGGGGCATAGAAGTAAATTGCTTTACCCCAATATCTCTGCTTCTAAATCTCCGATTTGAAAAATTCTTTCTGCACCGGATACAGATCCTAATGGGAAATCTTTTGCATATAATTTCAATTTTTTGTAAAAAATGGTTTGGCCACCAGGTGGCGTAAGTCTTAATTTCTGCTTCTGATGTATTTGCAGCAAAATATTAGCTTCTAAAATGTCGATTGAAAAAAACGTTGTTTGTCGGCAGATACTACTCATGTCGACAAACCTTTTAGGAACATTTTCTTCTTGAAATAGTGCATGGTTTCTTCGCCTGGGGGCGTAGGTGTATATCTTATTTTTGTCAATATCTCTACTTCTAGGAGTCCGATGTAAAAAATTCCTTCTTTGTTGGATAGTGTTTCCGATTCGAAATGCTTTTCCTATAAATTCAAAATATTCAAGTATATCAGAGACTTTCCGCTATGGGGCACAAAGGTAAATTGCGTTTTCTGCGTTATTTTGCTTCTGAAACTCCGGTTTGAAAAATTATTCCTGTGCCGCATACACGACCTGATGGAAAATATTTTTCTCATAATTTGTAATGTTTGGTAAAAAATGGTTTGGCCACCAGGGGGCATAAGTGTTGATTTCAGCTTCTGATGTATTTGTAGCAAAATCTCGGCTCCTGAAAACTCGAATATTTTTTTTATCTTGGACCGATACCACTCATATGGAAAAACCTTTTGAGAATGAATTATTCTTAAAATAATGCATGGTTTTCCCACCAGAGAACGTAAAGTCACATCTTATTTTTGTCGATATCTCTGATTCTAACAGTCCGATTTGAAAAATCATTTCTGTGTTGAAGAGCGTTTACGGTGCGAAATGTTTCTGATAAAAATTCATGTTTTTCTTAGCGCACAAGACTGCTACCAGAGGGTGTAAGCTCAGGATTCCGTTTACAGCAATTAGTGAGTGATTAAAAACCCGATTGAAAAACTTCTTTCTTCCGTCAGATACTATTGCTTTCCGTACCGGTTCTATTGACTTTGAGTAGCTTTGATAATTTAATTTGCGTCAGAACGGATTTAAATCACACCCGAAAATTCGGTGTCATCTTTCTTGTTTGACTTTTGCTCTGATTTTTGCATGTGTAATACAATAATAATGTGCGCGAAAAAATATCCACATTCACCTTGAAAGGAGGTGTTATTGTTTTTTTTTAATATCTCCCAATCTTCTACATCGGAGAAATAACATCATCGAGGAGAAATTTTCCCTAGATGCATTTTGCTTTGAATGCAGTCCCATCTGCTATGCATTTAAAACATAATATTTGGTTTGTGGTGTTCTTCCGTATATTGATCGTCCATGAATAGTTTAATTATGGTTGCAAAGAGTAAAGTAACAGAAGTGGGCTCAAGATATGAAGATTACATCCGCTAACTAACTAGAATACTAGCTGGAAACGTAGAATTGAGGTGCAAAAAAAAAAAAAAAAAAAAAAAAAAAACTGGGATGGGAGCTACCATTTCTATTACATGCCACCACCACACACGATATAAATGGTATCTTCCACATACGACGTACAGTATGTATAGAGGCATAGATATATCCGCAAGCTCATGCAGCAGTACTCGCTGTTCAGATGACAGCCTATAAGGATTTAACCGATTTCGAACGTGGCATGATAGTAGACTCCCGGGGGATTGGTCACTCCATCTCGGAAATTACCCAGAAATTTGGATTTTCACGGTCAACAATTTCAAGGGTGTACCTGGACTACATCAACTGAGTGAAAAACATCCAGAGCGCGAGACCAATGTGGCCGTAGACAAGCCATGGGCGATCGTGGAAAGCAGTCAGTGTCTGGCATACATCGTAACATCCACCCGGTGTCCAACATTGTGGCAAATCCCAGCACAATCCAATGCCGGGACCACTAGTTGCATCAGCGTTGGCACAGTGCAACCTTCTCTATGTTCTATGGGGTTCTGGAACCGACGGCCCACCTGGATGCCATTTCTGACCCGATGACACAAGACTGTAAGCCTCGTCGCCTCCTCTTGGCTTGGGAACACCGCCATTGGACGCACAATGACTAGAAACGTGTCGCCTGGTTTGAGGAATCGCAGTACCAACTGTTTTGGGCAGATGGCCGACTCCGGATTTGGCGATAATCCCACGAGGCAATGGAACCTTCATACAAAGGACAGTTCAGGACGGCGGTGGCTGTCTTATGGTGTGGCGTGTTTTTAGCATACACGCATTGAGACCATTTGCAGACTTCTCTGACCAGGGGAGGGTACGTAACCATCCTTGGGGATCATTTGACCCATTCATATCATGCAAACCACTCCGACGGGTGAGACATTTTTCAACACGACAATGCTCCACCGCTCACGTCCGCAGTCTCCAGATTACGGCTGGAGGAACATGCCACGGAGTTTGGCATCCTGACTCGTCCCTTTCGCTCGCCTGATTTCAACGCCACCGAAAACACTTGGGATGCTGTATAACGTGCCGTCAATGCCAGGAATCCTTCCCTGGTGAATATTACGGAATTGCGGGATGCTTTTCTTGAAGAATAGTGTACATTGTCTATGCAGTACAACAGAGAGCTTGTGGAGTACATGCTTTATCGCTTTGATGCCATTATCCGATCGCAAGGTGGATCAACGCGGTATTAGTGAGGCATCACGTTCTATTTTTTAGTGTACAGATACGCCACTGACTTCGTTACAGCAAAGTCTTCATTTTAAGTTCATCTTCATTTTAAGTCTTAATTGACAAACTCGTCGTTCCTAGCAGTTAAGTAATGAGACTGATTTTTTTAAATGAAATAGCAAGAAAACTTACGTGAATATGTTTTATACGAAATACATTCCTCTTTCCTCAATACAAGAAGTGGCACGATCAGCCAAATAAACGAAAAACTTGCAGAGGTCATCTTTTTGTATAGAGTGAAGAGCTCACTGATGTCACAGCTCTTCGTATGTCTTCAATGTCTTGAAACATTTTTCCTTTTAAATGCAGATTTAATTTAGAGAATAGAAAGTAGTCAGCTAGGGGATGATTGAGTATACACACACACTTGTTTTCCAGCCAGAAATTGCTCTACACTAAATGCTCTGCGTGTGCGAGTGGTTTATCGTGAAGAAGGAACCATTGCCTCTTCCATAATCGTTCCAAAATTGCCAGTGAGATTTGTACCTTCATGAATGAACTCGTGATGGATAATTCCTTTGCTGTCGTAGGAGCACACAAGCATTTTTATGATTTCGGACTTCTGTAAAATCATCTTCTTTTCCCTGAGTGACTGAGCGAATTGCGCTGAGCACTCCGACGCTCCGTTTCAGGATGATAAAGAACACATCATGTCTCGTCACCTGATACAACGCTTTGGAGAAAAGTTTGCATTGTTTCTTTGGAGAAAAGTTTGCAGTCTTGTTTTTCGAGTCATTTTTTTTCATTTTGGACATTTTTCAAGACTTTTTTTTCTTCTTTTTTTCGCTTTATGCAAATAAAAAAAAGAAGGCCCTTAAAAATTAAAAAAAGTCTTAAAAGAAAAAGGTCTTAAAAAAGTCTTAAAAGTCTTTAAAAACTTTAAAAAAATGAAGTCTTTTTTAAAAAAGACTTATTAACACTTTTTTCCATTGTTAAGATTCTTTTCAAGACTTTTTTTTTACTTTTTTTTTCTTTTTCCAAAACATTTTTCAAGACTTTTTTTTTACTTTTTTTTTCTTTTTTCCAAAACATTTTTCAAGACTTTTTTTTTACCGTTTTTCTTTTCTTTTTTCCAAAACATTTTTCAAGACTTATTTTCATTGTTTCTGCAGTGATTTTTTTCATTGGTTTTCCAGAATGTCTTTTGCGTATTTCACTCGTAGATGTTTCTGATCGTCTAACAAGGCATAAGAAACAAAACTAGCCCACTCCTCCCCGAATGTTGCATTAAAATTTGCCGAATCGTCTCCTTGTTAACACTGAGCTCATACTGTATAATCCTCAAAGTCACTCAACGATCACTTTTCATACTGCGCAAACTTTCTGAATGCGTTCAGACGTGCGCACTGAAATCGTGTGTCCGAGCCTTTCATCATTTTTCAAATATCTGTCCGTGCTTTATTGAAACGTGCACACCATCGGAATATAAAGGTCGCCAACTGAAACTGAGACTGTCAGTTTTTTGTGGTAAGGGTTTATAGGTTGGAATATATGAACATACAGTAAGTAAGAGTGATACATGGACTACATACCCACTACAAATAGTGGCCTTGTCGGTTCAAGCAAGTGTCCCAGCGCAGCACGAGATTGTGGATACTCTGAGCGAAGAACGTTCGTGGTTGGCTGTGGAACCAGTCTTCAACGGTATCACGGACTTCAGCGTCGTTAGCGAACCGGCGGCCCTTGAGAGCTGTTTTCAGTGGCCCGAAGATATGGTAGTCGCAAGGTGACTGATCGGTGCTATAGGAGGGATGGTAGAGGACCTCCAAGCGGAAGCTCCGCAGCAAATCTGGGCACACTGTCGCCACATGCAAGCGAGCATTGTCGTGCGGCAGAATAACCCCATTTGAAAAAATACCCGGTCGTTTACGCTTGATGACTGTTTTGAGGGTGTGTAACGTATTGCAGTATGTGGTTGCCTTGACCGTACTGTCTGCGTCCAGCTGACCCAACAGCAATGGGCCATTCTCATCGAAGAAAGCCGTGAGCATCACGTTTCCAGCTCTTAAGGAGGACTGAGCTTTTTCTGGGCGTGGAGAGTTGGGATGCCGCCAATCCATACTCTTCCGTTTTGTGGCCGGACAGAAGTGGGATCACTGAGTTTCATCTGCGGCAGCAATCTTGGAAAGAAACTGCCCCCCTGCGTGGTAATGATGCAGATGTTCCAGGAAAGCATCCACTCGTCGAATCTCCTGCTTCTCCTGCAGATCCGTGGGAACCCATTGTACACAAACCTTGCTGTTTCCCAATCGGCAATGAAGAATGGTGTTACCAGTTCCCTTACTCACGGACAATATTGCCGCAAGCTCGCGGGTGGTGATTCTCTTTCACTAGGTTGTCCCCGGCAGCAAACGATTCCATGGTGGTGGCCACGTGTTCTTGCCCAGGTCTCGGCATGTCCTCCCTGCTCACATGTCCTTTACGAAATTCACTACACCAGCGGAACACTGTACACAGTGGCTGACACTCATTCCCGTACACATCCTTCATACGACGATAACATTCGGCTCCGCTAACACCTTCTGCTGTCAAAAATTGCATAACTGTGCGCTGGGCCTGTTTGAACTAATCCATGTCATGACCCTACGTAATCAACTCATCTCCGCACGTGCAAACAGCACACTGACACGTGCCGCCGATAACAGCGTGCTTCCTGACGTGAGATGTCATCTACCGGTACAAACGCACGGTTTTCTGTAATTATACAACGACGCTCTTACACGAGGCTCACTTTCAGTTGGGCGACCCTTATATTTGTGCACGAAATAGACAATTAGCTCCATACACATCATGCAACAATTCAACTGTCTCATATACAGTTTTACCGATTTTCACGCAGAACCGGATATTTAATCTCTGTTCCATGACAGAGTGGTAACAACATTCTTCCATCGAATGACGTCATGTACATTGTAAACATTCATCTGCGCAATTCTCACGCAAACGCTGTTGCCACCGCACAGTTGATAAATGACTTATCTAAAAGCCATTCATTCCCGACCCATGTGTGTTACCGGGATCAAAAATAATAATTATCCTACTTCTTTATTGCCTAACTGTGTACCAGTATATGATCCTGCTCTACAACCTCCAATGGTCTCTGTCTTTCACGATAAACAAAGTTTCCACCGTGCAAACACTATGCTGCAGAACAAATTATAACTTCAAGCCTCGGCTTCGCGCGTTGTTCCTTGACACCTTACTACAAGGCCGTTCCATAACAACTGAGAGCAAAATTACACAAAATGAAGAAATATAGGCACAGAAAAATATATGTTATTCTTCCTCAAAGTATCTTCCATCGGATGATATGCAACGGTCCCATCGTTCAGTCCATTTTTCAAAACATGTGACAAAGGCCTTTTGTGGAAGCTCCTTTAGGGAACCCTGTACTTTTTCTTCATTGTTGGAAAAAACCAGAAATCACACGGGAGGAGATCAGGACTGCAGACAGGCTGTGGGGTAATTTTAATACCGCATTTCATAAGAAATTATTTAACAAAAGCAGAAACACGTGGACGGGGGTTTTCAGGTTGTAGGGCCCACTTGCCCACCCGTTGCGGTCGTTTAATCGATATGTGTCTTCGTAGATGCTTCAAGACTGAAATGTAATACTCAGCATTGACAGTCATTTGTGAAAGAACGGCATTTTGGCAGACTATACCTTTATGGTAAAAAAACATTATCATCATCAACTTCCTAACTGATTTGATTTGGCGGACTTTTTTCCAAGGAGGTGAGCCTTTGGGTTACCAGAGCGCTTCCTCAGGAGGTCGAAATAGTGGGTCCATTTTTCATCGGAATTTATTACTGTGTTTAGAAAGTTGTATACATTACAATCATTTGTTTCCATTCATGACACACCTCAACTCTGGCTAACAATTTTTCTCTCGTCAGGTGATGAGGTACCCGTCTGGAACACACACGATGCAGCAGTAATTAGTCGCGTAGAATGCGGAATGCCGACGTTTTTGAAATATTAGTTGACGCCGCCATGTCTTCACGTCATTCGTCGATCTTCTTGCAGGATTGCCCAAACAATGTTAACAATACCAGGCCTAGGAGCAAGTTCTGCCGGCAAACGCCCTTTTTTGAAATCATGCTGCCATCTAAAAATCGTTGATTCACCAAAACATTTATCTTTGTATGCTTTTTTCATTAGATCAACTATTTCTGGAGCCGATTTACTCAAACGATAGCAAACTTTTATCGAACAACGCATTTCCACTTATTTACTCTGAATCACTCACCCATATACCTGTAAGGCAAAATGAAGACGTACATGAAACAACTGCGGAATATCAAAACCAGTGTCGTCGGCTACGGCTAATAACTGTTACCATAGGTACTTCCTTAATCCGGTTACTCGTCTGCGTGGTTATTTTTCCTATTCGCACTGTTGCCAACTCAAAAAACGCTCTCAGTTTTTTATGGAACGGGCTTTGTAGAAACAAAACAAAAAAATTTCAATCCATTAAATTATTTAATCCATTTTCTGGATTACTACGTTGCTTCACAAGGTAAATCAAAGGAGTAAGAACATTGGTTGTTTGTATAATATCTACACAAGCCACAAACACACTGAAATTAGTGCAGTGACTAATTTACTAAGTCACGCATTTAACAGAAAACATCTGCACAAACTCTTAGTATGAAATGAGTTTTATTACCCCAGATGCCATGGTAAAATACGAAAATTTCACCTGCAGCTATTACCTCGCACACTTTCAACGCAATAATGGGAATAATTATGAAGTTCAAGTCACAATTAATCCGATTATTTTTTTGTGTGTGAACACTAAGTAACAAGGCTATAAATATCCGTGAAACCAACTTTGAAGTCGAATCGTGTGAAATTCCGTTTATTTGGCGCATTAAATAGTAAACAGGCGTGCGAGCTTTCGCCACCAACGAGTGGCTTCTTCAGGTTGCAAAAGGTAAATCAAATGAAATTTCTTCGTTGCACGTGATCGGCTTGGTTAAGATCTCCATGGATTCTCTTATAGCAGTGGCCTTGGCATTTGTGTAGGAGGCGACTTTCTTCTTGTTGTGCCATTGCTGAGTGGCTGAATGAGTTGCGACTTCTTTCGCTAATGCTGTATTTATTCTTCCCGCTCCAACGTCTCTCTTGTGTTCCGCTAGTCTTAGCTTGAAAGAGCGCTTTGTCATGCCCACATATTCTTTCATGAATTCGTCGGGGTAGATAAGCGTTATAGAATAAACTCCGGCGTCTGAAAGATTGTTTTAGTGTTCCTTTTTGAGGTGAGGATTGTGGCAAGTGGTTTAGGTTCTCTTACGCCAATGTTAAGTCCATATTTTTGAAGCGAGTTCTTCAGAAAATAAGCGAAATATTGTATGTAGGGGCAGGATCCAATGTAGCGAAATGGGCTGTCACGTGTCCGGTTGTCCGGGCTGGTGGACTTTATTTTTGCCCTTTCAATAATCGCTTTAATCTTTTGTGCATCGTATCCTACTCTGTTTGCAAGGGATCGTAAGTCATTGAGCTCTTTCAGGAGCGTAGGTGGATCGGAACAGTGTGTGAAGGCCCGTCGTGCCCTTTGTCGAAAAAGGGCCATTTTGTGTACTATCGGATACGATGAGGATGGCAGCATCACGTGCGGGATGTGCGTTGGTTTGTAGTAGACACTTGTTATTGGCCTTCCTTGTGGTGCCTTTTTGATAAGCACCTCAAGGAACGGGAGCGTGCTGTTCGATTCCTGTTCCATCGTGAAATTGATTCAGGGGTGCATAGTATTGAGCTGGTCGAAAAAAGCGATTGAGGTCAGCAGGGTCGTGAGGGTAGATAAAGAATATGTCGTCCGCATATGTCAGCCATGTTGTTGGGATTAGGGTTTGAGCGCTGAGGTTTTTGTTTCTAGTGGCCGAAGGACAGCTTCAGCAAGCACGGATGAGGGTGCTGATCCCATAGGGACTCCTTTAGATTGATTATAAATTTGGTCTTTCAAACAGAAAAAATTAGAGTCTGTGGAAAGTTCAATAAGGTGGAAAATCTGGAGGAGCGAGTCTTGTTGAAACAAGGCAGAAATTTCCAGTGCTTGTTTAAGATTGTCAATGGAGTTTTAGAAATCGGGATGGATGAGTACAATGATACTATATCAAAACTACCCATAAGATGATTTACAGGTATGGAAATGCTGGCGATTCTGGAGATGAAGTCTATGGACGAGCGCAGAACATTGTCGGGGTCACACAAATCGTTATCATCTGTTGTAACTACCCACCTGTTTATTTCTACAACTTTGAAGTTCCTGAAGTATTATGTCCATAATCCTAAGTTATTTCAAGTTTCTAAAGTACTACCGCTCTATTCATGTGCCAGATGTGTACAGATCTAGATCGCCTCGCGACTAACAAATACTGTGAAATGAATTCAATACAACTGTAAATGCCTGATTACCATGGAAACATTAGCTGCTCTAGAGAGAGTGTTGGAACACTAATAATAATATGCTCACACACTCATTATACGACAAACACTATTTATATGTTACCATACCATAAGATAAACCAAATTCCATCTTTAATAAATTCACTCGTTTAAGTATCTCTTATTAAAAATTCCTGAGAAATTAAAGGAATGCGTGATATGAGATCCGGAATCGATATTCCCACGTCTAAATGACATGTTTTAAGTCACCAATTTGTATTGGTGGGACCGGGAAGTAATGTCGTTTGGCTAAGTTTGGGGAGCAGTTGTGAGGTGTTTATGTACGTTCAATGTAAAGTATGTACAAGTGAATGAACTATTCGCCTTTGACTTATGTAGGTGTTTTTGTCTTCCAGATTTGCAGAATAAAACGAGTGACATGAAACCTGAGGAGAGCCATGCTCGTCATTTTATGCTGTATGAATTTCATAAGGAGAAACAATTCAACCGTGGCCACCAATATCATTTGCGCTGTTTATCCGAATGCGTTAAATGCCCGCAAGTGCCAGCGTTGGTTCGCCCAATTCCGGTTAGGCAATTTTGACCTGTCTGATGCCCCACGTGCAAGAAGGGCCCATGGAGCTCGACAATGACCTGCTGCGTGCAGCCGTTGAAGCAGATCCTCGTCAAGCCATTGATGAATTATCCCCACATCTTAATGCATCATGGTCTACTGTTCAAGAGCACCTGCAACAGATAAGGAAGGTGTATATACAAGGAGTTTTGGTTCCACACCAACTTTCATCTGATAACAAATCCCAGCGTTCCACCAGCTGCAACTCTTTGCTCAGCCGACAGGAAAAGGATCCATTTCTTCATGGAATTTGAACTGGAGATGAAAAGTGAGTTGTTTCCTTAAACAACAACCGCAAAACCAGTTGCTTTTTATCCAGGTTAGACCCCAATTCCGACGCCCAAACCAGGCCTACACTCCAACAAGTTAGTAAAATCATGCAATGCATTGATTATAATACGCTTTCCAACATTACAGAAATCATTACTCAAGTTATCACTCAAGTTATGAGAATAATACCTGTGGAATAAATCTCGGTCCTGTGCCCTGACCTTTGATCCCATTTTGATGATATTCAACAGAACCGGCTTGGTGTACCTCCGAAATAACATGGTAAAGTTTTGTCGCAATCGAAGCAATTTAAGTAAGTTATGATGCATAAGTGCTTTGGAATAGATCCCGCTCCTGTGTCCTAACCTTTGACCCCATTTCGCCCATTTTCAATAAGGTTTATCGCCAGGTGGTCCCCTACCACATACTAAAATGTCATCGAAATCGAACCTTTTTTACGTTAGTTATGGCGCATAAGAGCACTGGAATGGATCCCTCTCCTATGTACTGACCTTTGACCCCATTTCGTTCACTTTAATTAGGGTTCCTTCCCAGGTGATCCCCTACCAGATACTAAAATTTCATCGAAATCGAAAGGTTGTTACGCGAGTTATTGTGCTGACGGACATACGCACACAACGCGTGACGTAATGAGGCAGATGGGAATCGCGACCATTTGCCCGCCGAAAGAGTGTGACGTCATAAATCTTTAATAGGATCCACACACAACGCGTGACGTAATGAGACGGATGGCGTGACCGCGCGCCAACATTCTCAAACGCGAGTTGTGACGTCATAAGATTTCTAAGCATTGGTAACAATAATGGAACAACGCCATCACTAAAAACGTTATAATTCGTGGTGGTTATTTATCCCACTAAACGAATTGTTCTAAAGTCGAGATCAAGTTAAATCGATTTCTAGTACCAGAAAACGGTAGGTTAAAGACTTTCATCAAAATTTTTAGAGCCGTTTCCAAAATAAAATGTACATACATACATACAAGAATTGCTACTAAAAGGTGGACGACAAGTAACTTTGCTTCTTATACTTCCAATGGAAAAACATTTGTACACATTTTCTTCACAATTAATGCGTTCCCAAGGATGAAAATTTGATTTTGATTTGATTTGATTTGAGGTTTAACGACCACCGTGAGCAACTCAATGGGCTATAAGCAGTCGCCCGTCCCTAATTTAGTCACTGGTTCCAGGGAAGGGAGAGAGCCAGTGCCGTAAGACAAACACAACATCCATGCCTGACCGGGATTCGAACCCGGACCCCTTACGGACGAATGATCAGAGGCCAGCGCCTTAAACCACTGCGCCACCGGGGCGGCAATGAAAATTTGAACATCGATTAAAATATCTTCATTTTATAACTTGCAATACCTAATATTTTCTAAAACATAACCATTATTATGCAATTCAACATTTGTTTGTCTACTGACGTCATGAAAATACAGGTCGCGCCATCTTTTCTGGACAATTAATGCTTTCACAAAGTTGAAAATTTGAACATCGATTGAAACAGCTTCATTTCATAACTTGGAATACTTAATATTTCCTAAACCATAACCGTAATTATGCAATCCAACATTTTTTGTCCACTGACGTCATCAAAGTACAGGTCGTGCCATCTCTTCTCTGGTTTCAACACCAACAAAGAAAAAGTTATTGATTTTTAATATAATTATGGTTATGTTTTAGAAAATATTAAGTTTTCCAAGTTATAATATGAAGTTATTTTAATCGATGTTCAAATTTTCATCCTTGGGAACACATTAATTGTAAAGGAAATGTGTACAAAAGTTTTTCCATTGGAAGTATAGGAAGCAAAATTACTTGACGTCCACTTTAATAATATGGGATAAGGATAATGGAATGGATCGCAATCCTATGTCCTGACCCTTGACCACATTTCGTCCATTTTCAATAGGGTTCGTCCCCAGTGGTCCCCTACTACATACTAAAATTTCATCGAAATCGAACCATTTTTACGCACGTTATAACGCATAAGGGCAATGGAATGCATCTCGATCTTATGTCCTGACCTTTGACCTCACTTCACCCATTTTGAATAGGGTTCGTCCCCAGGCGGTCTCCTACCACATAGTAAACTTTCACTGAAATAGAACCATATTTACGCAAGTTATGACGCATAAGGGTAATGGAATGATCCCGCTCCTACGTCGTGACCTTTGACCCCATCTGTCCCATTTTCGATAGGGTTTGTCCCTAGATGGTCCCGTGCCACATAGTAAACTTTCATTGAAATCGAACGATTTTTACGCAAGGTATGACGCATAAGGTCAATGGAATTATTCCGGTCCTACGTCGTGACCTTTGACCCCATTTATCCCATTTTCAATAGGGTTCGTCCCCGGGTGGTCCCCTACCACATACTAAAATTTCATTGAAATCGACCCATTTTTACGCCAGTTATCGTGCGGACGGACGGACGGACGGACAAAGCTGGAGCATATACGCTTCTTCAACCTACTGTTGGAAAGCGTAAAAAACGTTTTTCTGTGTTTGATAGCATAGCTAACTTTGAGCTCTTGGAACCTGGACAGACCGTAACGTCAGACCTCTATCGTCAACAACTTGACCGTTTGAAGCAAGCTCTTACTGTACTGTATAATACCAAGCACTGGTCGATAGAAAAGTGTCATCCTCCGTCATGACAACGCGAGACCTCACACGTCGAGACGGACCCAGCAGACAATCAGAGATTTTGGCTAGGAAATTCAGACCCATCCCCTTTATTCCCCTGACTTCATCTGATTCATCTGATTACCATTCATCTGATTACCATTTGTTCAGATATCTTCATCAATTTATTAATGGGAAAAGATTCCACAATGTTTATGATGTCAAACTGGGGCTCTCGGCCATCTTTGCATCACAGACAACGTCATTTTATAAAAACTTCATTGAAAGTTTGGTTTCAGAGTGGAAAAGGGTGATTGAAAATGGTGCCGATTATGTAACTGATTGGGAAATAAATGTGTTGTGTTACAGACAGTGTTTTTCTTCTTGTCCATAAACGACATTACATTTCGCACCGCCCCCCCCCCAAATATACAGGGTGCTTAGGAAAGTTCCTTTAACCTGAAATAATTTGCGAACGGAGAGAGGTACAGTTATGCAAGTGAGCTAACGGTATAGTAAAGCGATTACGCCCGATCGAATGCAATCAATAGCAGCGCCCCTAGTGGCGAAATGCGGAAGTTAGCCATTGCAAATCGAAAACGAAAAGAGATAGAGCACAACTTTCAATAACAAAGTTGTAGAGCATCAATTAATTAGTAAAAAACGACATTTGTTTTACACAGACAAGATAAATTGTCTCCTGAATACCCTAAAATGTCCGAAATCAATGCGCGACGATTCGAATCTGCATATTCGCATTTCGCAAATGTAGCCGTATGCAAGTGCAGATTGTGACCTTGTACTGTACCTACGATGTAAAAATCAGTAGCAGGATGTACCCTGATCAGAAGTTTACGTCTACGTACGCTGTGTGAGAATGGCGAGCTTCACTCACTCCCAAAAATCAGGTGTATGCACAGTCTGCTGGATCTACGTCGTCGTGTTACAGATGCTTGCATTAGTGTGACACCTTCCATGCTGAGGAATGTGCATGCAGAGTTACTTTCACGAATACAAATGTGTATCGTGGGAAAAGGCGAACTCTTCGAACATACTCGACATTAACCTTTTATCACTGTGCGCCAGTTTGCATTTTTTGTTTTTGTTTTGTCTGACGTCATCAAACTGTATTGACATAAAAGTACGCATTTATGCAATAAATTGTGTGTATTTGCTCATACCTATGCCTGTTCCCTTCAAACGTTCACACAAAGGGTCGCGCATTGATTTCGGACATTTTAGAGTATTCAGGCGACAATTTATTTTATTTGTGTGAAACAAATGTCGTTTTGTACTAATTAATTGATGCTCTACAACTTTGTAGTTGGAAATTTTGCTCTATCTCTTTTCGATTTCAATTTGCAATGGCTAACTTCCGCATTGCGCCACTAGAAGCGCTGCTAAAGTAGCTTTACTATACCGTCATCTCACTTGCATAACTGTACCTCTCTTCGTTCGCAAGTTATTTCAGGCTAAACGGACTTTCCTATGCACCCTGTATATGATGTTCCAACTCCCAGCAATTTCTCAAAAATGCCACAGAATTGACCTTTTGAGTGTCGTTATTACATCTGAGTCTAGCAATGCAGCTGATATAGATTGCAAATAATTAAAAATCCATAATACGAAAAGAATCGCCCACTGTAAAAAAAAATATTCATTCTAGAAAGAAAGAATCAAATCTGGCGAGATTAAGGAACATATTACGCATTCACTCTTGGTTAGTTCGCGCGTCATTCTGTAGGAAAACGATTTTTAAAAATTGAAGGGTATGAAATATTTACCTGAATATGTGTTCCTTTACTAAAGAAAACAGCATGTCATCTTTTATTTTCCACTGCATGTTTAACGCAGAGCTGTTTGTTTATTTGGGTTTGTGGAGGGAAGAAAAGGAAACTAAGCAGAATTCGTTGGTTTGACAGGTTCTTCCGATCGAAAAGCGATTCTTTGAGATTCCTAGTTTATTTTCTTGTGTTTTTCTTCTGAAATATAGAATAACGAAGTACTTTCCCCATTTAATTTCGCTTTACACGTTAAATTTCAAGGCATATCTGAAAAAAACATTGCTTAGGTAAATCTTTGTAAAATATTTCAAGAAATATTTTCTATATAAACCAGGTGAGAAATCTATTGCCGTCGAATAAATTATTTAAGAATGCGACCGAGGAATGGAAAGCCTTTCAGGAAAACGTGATAAAGCGGGCGAAGTTATAAATATTTTATCATGTAGTACCTCTAAACGCTTAACTTTTAATCTCACGTAAAGTAAAATTCCTAAATTTAGAAAATGTGGCATAATTGCTAAAGCGTCTACCTCTCAAAAACACCTGTATGTTTTACATATTAATAAGTATTTAAAAGTGATTTTCCACAGATTTCTCCTCGCATTTATATTAGATTCGTGGAGACAAGTGGTTATTTTATGAAAATAAAGGAAATCAGCATTTTCCTTCTAATTTTCTTCGTTATTACCTTGAAAATATTACTTTAACTTATCCAAATGTCCGCATTTTGTTTTTATTCCCCAGGGGTCAAATATTAATCACAAATGAGAAAACTATCGAAAGGAAAAATGTAAAGCGTATCTATAACTACTATTTCTCTTGAGAAATCTAGTAAAATGTAATTTTCTGCTTCGATTGTTTTTTTGTTTTTTTTTCCTTTTTGTCTCGTATGAGTGGATTCACGGTTTTTTCTTCCACTGAAAAATAAATAACTATTTTCCTTAGTTTCACGTGAAAGAAAAGTAATGCTCTTAATTAGTTGTGTCTCCACAGTTTAATTGTGCAAACGTGCACAAAAAAGTAATTAAAACAAGGCAATTTTACTTTCATGAAGTGCCCTTCATAACGCGTCTGGCTCATAAAGGTTAATCGGTGTTGACATTGGTAACGCTTATTAGCACAAGATGATACAAAGTAACTCTTTACAAGAAGCATCTTCGCTGTTTCCAAAGTATTGATCACTATTCTGCACCCTAAGTTGATTTGAATGAATTCCAGATTTTTTTTTTCTGCTTCGGGACTAAATTACAACTGTGAACAAATAAATTTAATGTTTTCCAGCGCGAGTTTGTTTCAAATTTGGGGCTACTGGTTTCAGTGAATGCAGGGAGCCAGAAGGGTAAGGCCAACGCCATAACTATACCTCATCGGGGACTCGAGTTTCGTCCAGGTGTGTCGACTAGCCAGAAATATACGCTTCTGACCATGCGGTCCCCTGTCTGGCACAGCTATTTTATATTTATCCGTATTTTGTGTGACCAAATAAATATTCTAACCATAGGTATGATGTATAAGACCATCGTAATATAATTATATTGAAACACAGCAACACAACAGTGGCATTTCTCGTTTAGCTGCCCCTGTGGTGCAGTGGTCTAAGCGCTTGCTTTTCCCCATTCGTCCGAGAAAGGTCTGGGTTTGAATCCCGGTGAGGCATGGATGTTGTATTTGTCCTACGGCACTGGCTTCCTCCTCTTCTTCGAACTAGTAGCCCCAAATTAGGGAAGGGAACGATTCCGAAAATGTGATTTTTGGGAAATCACAAAAAACTTCCCCAGCTTCGTTATCTCTAATTTTTTCTTGACGAAATTTTTATGATAGCTTCTTCATATTTTTCCACACGTATTTCAGTGCCCATTATGGCTATCAAGTTGGCAGAAACACAGTAATTACGCTAATTACACCGTGGATTCTTTCCCTTCTTCAAACTGATGAGTCGAATTTATGAATAAGGCATGTAAAATTCATTATTTCAAAACCCTGAATTTCTACTCTTTTATAAAACATGAAATATGAAGTAAGTAAGTGTGCAAGAAGTTTGAATAATTCAACAATAAAACAACAATATCAAAAATGAAATGTCAAGATGTCTTCAGAAAAGGTTAGTCCTCCTCAGTTCCTCCATCGTCTGCTAATGCAAAGGTTGCTTCGTTAACACCTAACCATAAAACGGCTTATAATCATCTGGAATGTATGTAATAATCTTGGCTACATCCTGAATCTTCTTGTGATTCATTGGAATTTTGTCATTGTAGGCTTTTTGTGTTAGGATCCGTGGCTCCCCTGTGTTTGGCTTCTTTAGCAAAAATATGTGCTTTATCAGCCCATCTATGAACTCAGATGCGGTTAAGTCGCCTTTTGGCAATGAGTATTCCAAGTGTCTGTACTTGGAAATAGAAAATGATGTCGATTTGTCTTGAGATTTCGCTGTTTTCTTTATAAAATTTAGGCTACCAGTTCCTATAATCCAAAACAGTTTATGCAGCAATATGAACAACATTAAATTCTATGTTTTTGGTTGTTTGAATCAATTCGATACATTGTTGTGGTGCGTAACTCTTGTCCATTCGCCGGATCTTCCGCTTGGCAGTCCCAAAATTACAATCACATCGTAGAAAGGAGTGTCCTCGCACTGGAAAGTACTGACGAATCATCAGAAATCGTTCAGTGGCAATCAACGTAAGGAAAAACTTCAGTAAAGTATTGTTTCGATTTTGCCGTCCGTAGGCATCACTAAAAACATGAAGTTATTTTATGTCAGGACTCATATTTTGAATTTGCAACCATAACAAAGCACAGACTTCATCGGAGCCATGTTTATCTTCTCCTTCCGGATACACGTAGAAATCAACAGTGTCGGTTTTAATATCATGTATGCAGAATACGTACAACCAGAGTTTTCGGAGGTAAAACATGTCTTAGACGGGTATTTTAGGTAACGGGAGGTTCTGCATATAACTGAAGACTATTGCTTCTATTTCAGGGTTATTAGCGCAAAGAGTTTTTATCTCTTGCTTTTTTTTTATATAATTTGTTTACATGGTGAACATGGACAATCTCTTCTGCAACAGCCACCCGTTTCGCATTTTCATTAGGTTCCGGGGACTTTTTTTCGCATCAAACTCCTCGCAAGTAGAACATACGTATATCTGGGGAGTTCCAAATCTGTATCAAAGATTTTCATTGCAGTACTTCCTGTAAAAGTCATATTTCACTTGGGTGGCAAGATCAGGGTGTTTTTGGGAAAAAAGTTCGTACAAATTGAATGTGGAGTTAGCACTCAAGTATTATACGTTTTAGGTACTGTAGTGTGATTCTTTCAAAGGGAATTCCTTAATATGTTCATCAATAAAGGCACGAACGTGATCAGGGATTGCATTCCCACGGTGTCCATGCTTTCCCCTGTTATCAACGGGCGTTTGATGAGTTTTAAGCGCCGTTGACAGCCGAAAGAGCGCTTTGGCTTTGATGCAGTACAAAATACAAAAGACCTTTTTACACACAGTCACACGTTCAGTACCTTTCAACACTTAGTAAACAGAAAGATTATCACATTTGAGTTGTGCGTCACTTTTGGAACACCTACGTGATGGAGGTTTACAATCAATCAACCCAATCAAAAATGCATCTTGTTTGTTTTTAGAAGGAACATCACGCAGAGTTTTTAAACAAAGTTCCTTCTCAGCTGAACTGAAATGCTCAGTACAGTTATGTTTACAAGAGCCAACAACTTCAGTGCTTGACTTGGCCGGTACTGTAAAACCTGTTCTAATACTTAAATACTGTTCTCCACGAAGTCCACGCTTCTTCTGCACTTCGTAACTGTAAATAAACCTTTTTTTTCTTTTTTATCGAAGCAGGCTCATTATCACTTTCTGAAGACGAAGAAGCAACGATGATCACCACAAAACTACGATGAACTAATAAACTGACAGAATCAAAGACTGCGAACCACAGTCTTTGATGTTGTTGATGCATCCGTACACTGCGTCATCTAGGGGGAGCGTTCGGTATCAGTTTGAAGAAGTGCTGGACTTGTTCCCTTCTTCAAACTCACGAATATTACCTAGGCCATTTTCACCAGTATGAGAGCGGCTTTTCATTCTTTCATCTAGCTGACAATGTTCGTCGGTGTAATAAGACACGTTTGGCGCTAAAATACGAATTTCGAATTCTTGGCGCCTGTTCCCTTCTTCAAGCTGCCGATTCAATTAGGGAAGGAGAACTGCTTATATCCCATTAATATGCTCACGGTAGTCGTTAAACCCTCGGAACGAAAAAACAGTTCGTGTGTTTGTGATTTAATGATCACCGTGGGCTATAAGCAATCGCTAGTGCCTAATTTAGGGCACTGGTTCCAAAGGGAGACAAAATACCACCCATGCTCCATGTGTGGCTGCAGCCCAAGTATACTGGCACGGACGGTCAGAAGCCAGCACTTAGACCATTGCGTTACCGAAGGACCAATTCGTATGCAAATCAACAGGTGAAAGAGTCATTGCGGGCCAACCGTATGATTCCACTGTTGGATTAATTCATTTCATACAGTGGCGAGTGTAAGCGTGAAGGCACCGACCTCACATTTGTAGGACCGTTGTGGCCTAGCAGTTAGGTTGAGTACCTTGGAGGACAATAATTTGTTTCTCAGATTAGTTTTCTCTACCGACAACCACTCGCCTTGCTTGAAACGTCATGCTAAGCGCACGGTTCCTAGGCACATGGCCATCGTTGGAAACAAGTCTGTGAGTGTTCTTCCTTCAAGCTCAATTTTTTTTAACACTTTTCAGTCAAGGTTTTCTCTATCCTTCATCTCAGTATTATTCTTTGTACGAATTTTTTCATATGATAAATGCTTACAAGTGTCGTGTACGTATCTATTAAGCGTAGCCTCAGATTTAATATTACTAAACCTCCTGATTTAACCAAACTAAAATCATTTTGGAAATCGATGAAATTTTATACCTTTAAATAATGCACTTTTCATGTCAATTAGATGCTTTTTTCGGGGGAAAGCGATTCTGCAATCTGTTATGCAATCAAAGTTTTGTTGGAACCGACGAAATATCTTGGTAGCCTTTATAATAGCCGACATTGCCTCTTATTCCTGGCTATTTACGCTTTGTTTATGTTAATAACTTTTGGCTCTCATTGTAATTAATCATTGTAAAACAACAACGTTGCTTCTAAGTGTAGTGCCATATGATCTTCCATTATTAAACGTGATCAAAAACTGAAAATTTAACCCTTATAGCGTAGTACTATATCCGTTTATTTTTGTGGTATAAATTTGCATAAAGACTCGCCAAGTTTTTATACTCCACCGGGAAGCTTTCTGAAGGCAATATAGATATAAATTGCAAGGTATTAGAACTCGTAGGAAATAAAGATGATTTTTTTTTGAAAATTACGTGGGTGACATTACGAGGAGTATTATGTGAGTTTTTATCACGGAACTATGCGGTATGCCAGGATGTGTATCTATCATTTAATAACGCATGCCAAACCATTGGTAGTTCCATAAAGACCACGTCGTTGTCTGCCAGTTTGCTGGAAATGATTTCGACTGTTCCTGTGATGGCAGTTTCTTTAAATTTCGTGTAAGGGGCAATTCTTCCGATACTATTCCATAGAGGAGCGACCCAGCAATGCAAGACTTCTCTGGCGAGGGCTGTATTCTGCATGTCCTGGTTGACACTTCGCGCGTGATCTTTACATCTAGTATCCAAGGATCTCTTTGTCATTCCGATATATATCTTTTCCGTGTTGTCAGGATACACCAACGGTATAGCGTACACACCCGCATTTTCTTTCTGACACTCTCTCTCTCTTTGCAGCTTGATGTTATATGTGATAACGGGTTTGGTGATTTTATTGATATTGAGATGTTGTACTTACGCAATATATAAATCTTGGGACATATGTGATAGATCCTGCGTATCTCATTGTCTTACTAGTTGGTTTTCTCTGTTGTTTTTCCATTTTCGTACTTCTTTGAGAACACAAAATTATTGAGCCTTCCATATAAAACTTATATCAACACTTTAATGTAAGCAGCATAGCAAAATAGAATACATTAAAGGCATAAATTTTCCGGTACATTCTTAATTATCCGGCTAATCGCCGCCGGCCCATGGGAAAACTCACAGACGCTTCAAAATTTCGTCAACACGGAAGGGAAACTAAGGATGTCGTATGAGAGAACAATTTAACAAAACGTTTTATCAGAAAAATATGAAGATCGATTTGTTATCACAGGGAATTGTTGTAAATTCCCACCACAGTGAGGAGTGACTGACTAAAATTCGCAAATATGGATAATAACTTGATTCCAGGGAGGTAAAAAATCACTGATTATGTAGCAGAGAATAGTCGAAGAGCTATTAAATATATCCAGGGAATGGTCAAAGAGCTTTTAAATATATCCAGAGAATGGTCAAAGAGCTATTAAGATTTCCACGTCATCCTGAATAATTCACGAAAGAACTTTAAACAGTTTTCTTAATTCATCATCTTATTTTCGAGCTTTAATGAGCACCGTTAGCCACTCTAAGTTTTATAGAGCCTTTGCACGTGACGTCACAAAACTGTCTACTAGACTTCCGGGTAGTTAGAAAGTACCCGAGCTGGTCTCTCTCCGTACTTTTCAATGGCTGCTCCTACTGCTGTGAATAGAGTGAAAGAACCGGTTCTTTTTGAAAAAGTTTGCCATCTTAATGTTGTGGAAAAGCATAAAAGCATCGTTATGAAGGAAAGCTTAGAAATAATGGCATAAAAGATCCATGTTACATACCTGAATGATATTGTTATCTTCTGAAAGTTTGTACTGCTAAAGACCTCCCTGATCAGAACTATCACGATATTTACAACTATTTAATGGGCAGTTCTTCGTGTTGTACCGGAATAGCTCTAAAATCTTATAAAATCCTTAATGCATATAAATATTTTACCAATAGGTTTGTTAGCAATGTATTAATTCTGAAGACCGAAAAATTTCTTATCTGGTCAAAGATAAGTTGTCACATTTCTGACTGGTTCCAAAGTGTATGGGTGGTTGTTGTGCTACTGGGGCGAGTTATAGAATGGGTGATTGCAGTGCTCAACCACACATCTTACTCCCTGACTGGGCTCTAGAAGCCTTTTTTCTGTTTACCAGGAAATTCGGATTGAAAAGCTTGGCAATTTGACAGTGTTTATGACATTCAGAAGAATGTGACAACAGAAGTAAATACCATCACATCAGATGAGTTTCCAAAGCTTACATGAGCTCTGTAACAAGTGCATTCGGTCAGTATGGGGACTATTTTCAGGAGAGTCTGTAAGGTGTATATTTTCCATGTTAATTCTAATTTTTAGGTAACATCATTTCAAGCAAAAATAAATGTATTATTCCAAAACAATTTTTGTGGATATTCATACATTCATGAGATTTGTGAACCTAAATGTATTAATTAAAAAAGGTTTTTTAATTTAATTTTTACCCATGTAATTCCAAATTTCTCTTAAAAAAACACAATTTATTTTTTAAATAATTTATTTTAGAAAACGGTTGGTTCTCATTATTCCACATACATTCATTTTTATGTGTAAAAAATAATACGTGTCACTCATTAGCAGTTGCAGAGAAATATGTACCTATTTACGTAGTAAAATATGGAGATTTACGATACCTGAAATGTAGTGTTTACTGCAGATTCTGTCATTCAGCCTGAACGACCATGCCTTCCGATTTACAGCTATTTTCCACATAATCAGGCCTTTATCTGTGGTTGGAAAGCAATAAAGGTAAATTCCACTACCTTTCTTGTACTTTGAGAAGCACCCATACGCCACACAACTTTTAACCATTTCCAAAACTTCAAACAATCGAGTGACATACGGTCCAAAAATCGTTTCCCAATGTCAATCCTATGGGAACCTTAGCAGCTGAACTTTCTCTTAACCACCCGGAAGTAACCGTGACGTCAAAACTGACGTCGGTGTAAAGGCTCTATATGCAATCCCCCGTAAATAATTTGGAAGAGCTTGGTACAGAAATTAAGAGAGAGGGCCGACACGGGAAGACCGGCTGGACTCGAAACTTGGCCCTCTCTGACGAAAGCTCAGAAACAGTCAGTTTGTCACCAGAGATGTCCTAAAGCATTGACCGTTTAGTTTTGTTCTCGCATTAAACTGAAGATGGTTGCAACTTTCATACATTCTTCAGAATAGGGGTAAACTCTAATTTAACTTTCCTTCTTTTACGCTTTCCAACCGCAGGTTGAAGAAACGTATATGCTCCAGCTTTGTCCTTCTGTCCGCACTATAACTCGCGTAAAAATGGTTCGATTTTGATTAAATTTTAGTATGTGGTAGAGGACAACTGGGGACGAACCCTATTAAAAATGGAAGTAATGGGGTCAAATGTCACGACATAGGAGCGGGATACATTCCATTGCTCTTATGCGTCATAACTTGCGTAAATATGGTTCGATTTCAATAAAATTTCAGTATGTGGTAGGGGACCACCTGAGGACGAACTCTATTGTAAATGGGTGACGTGGGGTCAAAGGTCAGGACATAGGAGTGGGATGCATTCCATTGACCTTATGCGTCATAACTCGCGTAAATGTGGTTCGATATCGATGAAATGTTAGTATGTTGTAGGGAACAATCTGAGGACGAACCCTATGGAAAATGGGTGAAATGGGGTCAAATGTCAGGACATAGAATTGGGATCAATTTAATCGCCCGTATGCGTTATAACTTGCGTAAAAATGCTTTGATTGAGATAAAACTTAATCATGTTGTTCCGGAAGTATACTTTACCGGTTATGTTGAATATAATCGAAATGGAATCAAAAGTCAGGTCATAGGAGCGAGATTTATTCTACAGCCATTATCCTCATAACTTGAGTAATGATTTCTGGTATGTTGGAAAGCGTGTCATAATCAATCCATTGCATGATTTTACTAACTTGTTAGTTTCTTTCTCTATGTAAATTTGAGTTCGTTCTGCTTAGCTTTTCTGAAGCTTAACGTGGTATCTTCTCTTTCGCAAGAGTATGGTTGGCAACACCTTGAGGTCAGAACGTATGGCGTGCGTATGTGTCAGATGAGAACTGACGATATATATAATGTCTGAGCAACAGCAATATGTGGAGATGGTGGTAGTATGGTGATATAATAGTAGTTGCTAAAGTTGAAGCACTTGAAGTATTTACTTTTTGACGTCTGCGTATTTAATATTTAGAGGTGGTGTTTTTCTTTCTTGTTGAACATTCTCCAACAAGTAACTGGATTTTTCAGTAATGTTGTTGAAGGCTGAGTCGTGCCAAAAAAGGTTTTGCTGAATAAAGACAAATTGTAAGTAACCCTTTCTGAAGTTATTTGAGTGACTCCTGATTCGCTTAAAAGTGAAGATATTAAGAATTGATTTATGTTGTGTTCAGACAGCCATGTTTCCACGAACATTACATAGGAACGTGGGTATTCCACAGTTAGTTGTGTGGTATTTTTTCAACTGTTGAGACGGTTTTTTCTCACCATTCATGGGCATTCGTTTGTCACGCAAGATGTCCCCAAAAATGGCACTCAGTGCTCAATGGACCAGCTGCAACGAACGTTCCCAGAACTCTTCGAAATAATTTTATAAATATCGGAATTGTACATGCAATTGTAGTAGCTCTGCTGAACTTTATGACAATATTCTACTCATTATAGCTAGATGTAGACATTGATGGCTGGAATGCCATCTCAGTATCAGCTTTACGAATGCGCAATTCTGATGCATGCTCTCAGGCATTGAAACAAAATTAAAAACCGCAACTGTAGAGGTAAGTTAGATTTTCCAGATTTTACATGCTTGAAATATCAGATATCAGGATTTTGCGTTTGCCCATGGTGTTTTTTCCGATTGGTGGATGTTTTGAACCTTTTCTTTAGTGTGTGTGAAGGTCAACAATTGAACGCACTAGTGAAGCATGGTACGTGTTGTCATCGTGCGCACTACGAGTACGAGGAAGAAATGCTTTTGAAACTGGTAGGGAGCTAAACCACGACATCAGCCTGAGGAGCCGTATGACCCTCCCCGATAGCCGCAAGATTATTCTAGTGACCACGTCGTCACCAGACTCTCAATCAGCGATGAGGCAGAAGGTGGTCTCGTCGATGAAGCTACAGGGTTCCATTTTTCCCGCCACGCATTACTGATACGGCAGCACTGCAACCTCGCGCGACGATGCGCAGCGGATAATGGCTGCCTGGATCGCACACCTTCCTCAGCAAATCTGCGATTCACAGTCTGAGTCAACACGTGCATGTGCGTTGCTCACTGTACATCTCATCTAATTTCGACAGCTGTGGATTGTGGCGTTGCTACGGCTGACCGTCAATGCGGCGATTGAGACTTTCAGGCTACCTCATATTTGCATCAGCCCCACTACGGCGAAGCAGTTTACCTTACTGCAATCGCTTTCGTCACATTCGGCCGACAGTTGATGTCGAGTCGATGCAACGCGATACAAGAACCCACCAGCGTGTGTAGATCTATGTTGAAGCCTCCAGTGAAGGTGTCCACGTGATGGTGGGATTTCTAATGCCGTCACTAAGATATTATTACTTCTTACACATGCTTTCCCCACCGATGCAGAATTCCGCACTCTCAGTGGAGAACGACCTAATTTAACTACACCGAGAAGTTTTGTGCTTTTACCTCCTCGTCTATCTCATGATTAATTCACAACTGAGGTTATCTACATAATTCAGTTGTCGACACATACCCAACAATTTACAGGGCGCACCAACAAATGCTTCGTTTTGTGCCATTTTCTATGTCGAGCAGTGTATTTGAAATTGAAATCTTCTGTACCTTTAAAGGCTTTGTGCAGCCTTTGATGAGAGTCTTCTAAACGTTCAGGTCTTACTTTGACACAAAGTCACAACAACGCCAACCTTTCAAAAAAAGGAAGTATTGATACAAGAAAATCTAAAGTAAAGAAGCGTTATATTAAAGTTTTGGAAAAAATGCATTTTCTGTCTCAGACAGCAGGGCTAACAAAAGAAGCAGTCGGATATCTCTGGTTAACAAAAGGGACACTAAACATCTTCGAGAGTAGTAGCAAAAATGAAAAGGGCAGACATTTTTAAGAAATATGGGAGCAAGCAAAAATTTGATGAGAAGAAAAGATAAATACGGATAAAGAAAACTTTTTCGACAAATCGCTATATTAATTGGTAAGCACAATGTTTGAAATTCATCAAAACCTTATGAATGCGTTACGTCCGACAAATGGGGGAAGAAGGCACGTTATCGTGATCAAATGAGAAGACATGTAACCGAAGCAATTGTGGGGTCCCTATAAAATACGTTATAATAGTATACAAAGTAATTTGTGATGCAGTGAATGTATTATTCACAAATCAGTGCTAAGACGAAACATTTTAATCGCTTTAATTCTCATGGTTACCCATGAAAAAGTTATCTCTGCGATTTGGTAAATAAAAATAAAATAAAAAGCATCTTTAGAAGGAGGAGTCACATAAATTGATGTAAATGCCACAGGAGAGAAAAAGGGTTATGATTTAACTATCTCATACTAGGTACCTCAGTGAATTATGACTTTCTAGAAACCTGATGCTATTTGAGTGCATTTACTAAAGTAAGCTATCAAGGGTCTAAGGAACTGAAGACCAATTATTCTATTTTTTGTAGTTTTCAAAGTCGTCAAAATGCGGCTTTAAAGAAGGCAAGTATTTGCTCAATCAGGAAGCCGATTTTGACTCAAAAGCAAAACTTGCGAAACACTCTCACACCAGGAAAACTAATTCAAAGGTCAAACTCATATGACCTTCTGCTAGATTCTAATTTAGTGCATTAAAATATGCCATTTACTTTGCAAACTAACCTGTACCTACTTACTCCTGAGAATTTCTCACCGTCCAGTTTTCATATACTGAAACCACTTCTGATAGCGGTAGAATTCGCTTATATCGGGGAATTAGGAAAGCGTCTAAGCAGCATTATGCAATTGTTCTCAAGGTTTTCATTTCTGTATTTAAAAAATATTTTGCAGTCATTGACGTAGAGGAAAAGGATATAATCATTGGCAAACATTTCACTCAATTCCATTTTTTAATAACATTGTTATTTTTACAGATAATCCTCCTCAAGAGAAACGTATGATCCCAGCACTTCTTGAAAGAAAAACAATACCTCGAACAAAAGCGAACTCGTGAGAAAGGTAAACCTTATGTTACAGTTTTTTTATAAGGAAGGGCAAATTGCAGATCGATGAAATGAAATTTTGAAGGAATCATGTCTCTGTTTACTTTGAACAAATGACGTCCACTTAGGAAACATTGGAAAAGGAATTAGGAGAAGTTCAGTACTTGACTGGAACGCATTCGAAATACATCATTTATGTAAGAGGACATTAGTTAATATCGGCGCATTAACATTGTTCACATGCCGTTCAGAAGAATAGACTGCACTTAAGAAATACGTATATGCAGATAATACAGATAAATGATTACACAACTTAGCCATTTATTTGATTAACCAGACAAAAGGATAAACAGTACGCATCGAGCACCCATCGCAAAGGACTAAAAGAAGACATATTTAGCAGTACTGAATATCAATTTCAAACTGATGAGATTCACTAATCAAAGAAATGGGCACTGTGATTAGATGTACTAATCACAGAAAACAGACTTGTATGATGATATTAACATCTCAATAATAATACGAATATGTAAGACAGGGCAATCTCAGTTTCAGAACGATGATATGCTCCATAGCAGAGGTCTGAACATGCCTCATTGGATGAGCCCGGCCAGGCCCGAGGCAGTGTGTTTAAGGCCCAGTCGTGCACGTGATATGTAATTTTGCATTATTTTGTCTTTCAGTTGAATTTTCTTAAATTGTGAAACTTGAATAATGATTAATACAGACATTTAACGTGGACCAGGAACATCAAACAAAGATATTCGCTCTTTCCACGTTTAAAAGTGAGTCACGGAAAAAATCTCATTGGCCGCCACCGGGAGTCGAACCCAGGGTCTTCCAGTTACGCACTGGATATGCTTCCGCTACACCACAGCGGCCTCGAATTTCTCAAGACTCACACACGCTTACTGCCAAGCCAATTTGGCAGGTTGCTTCTTGGAGCCCCGCACAATGCTGGGGATTCACCAAAGATGGTAAGCAGCAACTGAATAAATAATTATTGTGGTATAGCGTAAGCATATCCAGCGTGTAACTGGAAGACCCTGGGTTCAACTCCCGGTGGCGGCCAATGAGATTTTTTCCATGACTCACTTATAAACGTGGAAAGAGCGAAGATCTTTGTTTGATCTTGAATAATGAAATGATCGATTACTATGTCTGGTGCAAGTACCCCTCCTTCGTGTACACTGAAGTAACAAATTAGTAAGTAAATCGAAGTAGCGGTTGTTACCTAAAAACGTGTAAGAATGTCATTGGTCTACAAAACTGCCCAGATTTGATGTGACACGGATTCAACGAGCTGATAATATCGTTTTATATGTTCACGGTGGTATCATAATAATATGAACACACCCGGAATCAGAGTGTACCTCCCAGATGCGTCACAGAGTGCACGTGACAAGGTCGACCACACGGAGATATAAGCGGCCGGCCAGAAAAAATGAGCCATAGTGCGTTACGTGAGCACAATGGGCAGAGGTAGTGATTTGATGGACATTCAAAAATGAATGATCATCGGTTACTGCGCCAAGGGTGGAGGTATCTGAGAGACAGCACACTTCGTGGGCTATTCGCGAGTTGCTGTAGTAAGGGTGTACCCAGAGTGGACCGATAGCACACCGAGTACCTCCAGACGTGATAACTGTGGAGCCCCAAAGGCCATAGACCTCCGAGGCGACTGGCAAAGGGCAATCGACGTAACAACAGGGCAGCAACTGGTCACGCAAATGAATGCTGGGACACCCAAGTACGTGTCCCCGATAATAGTACAGATAACCCTGTTGCGCATTAGTCTACGGAGTCGACGCTGTGTCAAGGGCGCCCATGTTAACCTAGATCCATCGGCAATGAAGCCTGCAGTTCGCATGGGACTACCGTCATTGGATAGTAGAAGATTGGGAAAAGGTTGACTTTTCCGACGAATCGAGGTTTCTACTCCACAGAAGTGACGGGTCGTGGCGGATACAGCATCAGGCACACGGGAACCATCACCCGGACACCCGTGTTGGTCAATTACAGGCAGGCGGTGCCAGTATGGATGTCTGGGGGATGGTTTTCTGGTATGACCATAAACCGCAGGTACCACTGGATGGGTCCCTGAAGACCAATGGCTGATTGTCCATTCTCGCTGACCACATACTTCCCTTCACGTTGGACGCTTCCCCTGGTGTGGATGCTGTCGACCAACAGGTCAATGCGCAGTTCCACGTCACTAAGGGGTGCGACTGGTTCCAGGAACACAAAAGCGACGTCTCCGTTCTCCGTTGGCCGGCGAAATCGCTCGACCTTAATCCCATAGAGCACTTGTGGGACAATTTGGATCGACAGATTCGAAGTGCCGAAAAACAACCACGTCATCTGCTGGGTGTCCGTGCTCTGCTGTAGTCCGAATGGGCACTTTTGCCTCGGGCAACTTTCCAGGACCACATTGCGTCTATGCCAAGCTGTCTCGCTGCTGTCATCCGGGCCAAGGAAGGTTATCCAATTATTAGGTCATATTATTCTAATACAACTGTGTATGTTCAGTTAATCGGGTGTCATGTGTCCATCAGTTTCCGAACGTTCTTTGGAGACTCTCTGTGAAGAATATCTCTTTCAATCTTGTCCCACAATTGCTCAATTGGGTTTAGATCTGAGACCTATGATGCCCATTTCAACACTTTGAAGTAACTATAGTGCTGCTGATTCGTGCATTGTGTAATGGGACATTATTGTTCTGCCAGTAGTCCTCTCCATCCGGAAACACCATTTTCATGTACACTGTGTACACTGTAAAAACTTACTGTAGATTTTACGGTTTTAAACCGTTTTCCAGGGTGCCAACACAAAACCGTAAAATCTACAGTTTTATGCAGTGTTGGAGCAAAGCTATAGCTTTGCTCCAACACAATTAAGATATTCGTTCCAGCCACATTTTTGTGTTTTCGTGATTATATGGACTGTGACCCGCTCCAGCCAAATTCTGTGCTGTTTTCTTCATTAAATGCAGTGTTGGAGCAAAGCTATAGCTTTGCTCCAACACTGCATAAAACTGTAGATTTTACGGTTTTGTGTTGGCACCCTGGAAAATGATTTAAAACCATAAAACCTACAGTAAATATTTTACAGTGTACGTGTTTGTCTGTATAGTAATCATGTTGCGATACCTAGTGGCATCCAAATGCTGTTCTAGAAGGGTTAAAGAACCTAATTCCCGCCACAGACCATTACAAGCTTCTAGAACTTGCAAAGTTTACGCTATGCAGTTGGGGCCCATCCATTCGTGCTGTGGACGCCATATTCTGTTACGTTCATCAGTGTGTATTAACTGAAAACATCGTTCATCCTTCTAGTCAAACTTTTTCCAGCCATCAGGGTCCCAGTTTCTGTGCTCTTGAGCCCACAGCAGAGGCATTTGTTGGTCTTTAGCAGAGACAAAAGCTACGCGAAGCGGACATCTGCTGTTATAGCCCATTCTCACAATGTACGGTTCACTCCGTATGTTGAAATTCTCCTCTCAATAACTCGTTTGTACTGCGAGGACTCTTGATGCAAAAGATGTTGTCAATTACATCGTGCAATGTTCTCTAACCCCGTTGTCCCTTATCATTGGCTGGTATTTTCCGCCCACGGAATAATCACTGTCTGCTTGTTTCGATCTTCATGCAGCACTCATTTTGCATCTCTGGATACCGTTGCTGTTGCATAAATGAGAAGGTTTGCCGTTTCTTAGATGCTTGAGGCCCACCGCCGGGCCTTCTTAAAAGTTCATTAAATCACGAATCATTCCCACATTGACGCTATCAACACTTCGTACACATCTGAATCCTTTGAAGTATGCTGCTAATAAAATCATCTAAGCTTTATAGCTTCGTGCTTTACTGACGGTGTTAGGTTTCTGCTTGCAATTGGGAGTTGTGGAAGAATTAAATGCCCCATAGATGACGTTGTACCTGTGAAGTATATCATTATTTGCAGTTTGCTGTTTGTAAAACTATTTCAGCACTATAGCTCGCTACTGAAGTAACGGTGTTACGTGTCTAATTGCTACTGAGTGTTCCTAATAATTTGTTACTTTAGCGTACGTGGAAGAATTAAATTGTCGATATATGCAGTTGTACCTGTAGAGTAGAGGGGTTGTTTTTAAAGAAAGAAGAAAGTCATGTTTCTCGACTTCCTGGTCTGTTCAACTGTTTGTTTGATTAGTTGTGGAAGAATTAAATGCCCCATAGATGACGTTGTACTTGTGAAGTATATCATTCCTTGCAGTTTGCTGTTTGTAAAGCTATTTCAGCACTATAGCTCGCTACTGAACAGAACAATAATGTCCCATCACACAATGCACGAATCAGCAGCACTATAGTTACTTCAAAGTGTTGAAATGGGCATCATAGGTCTCAGATCTAAACCCAATTGAGCAATTGTGGGACAAGATTGAAAGAGATATTCTTCACAGAGAGTCTCCAAAGAACGTTCGGAAACTGATGGACACATGACACCCGATTAACTGAACATACACAGTTGTATTAGAATAATATGACCTAATAATTGGATAACCTTCCTTGGCCCGGATGACAGCAGCGAGACAGCTTGGCATAGACGCAATGTGGTCCTGGAAAGTTGCCCGAGGCAAAAGTGCCCATTCGGACTACAGCAGAGCACGGACACCCAGCAGATGACGTGGTTGTTTTTCGGCACTTCGAATCTGTCGATCCAAATTGTCCCACAAGTGCTCTATGGGATTAAGGTCGAGCGATTTCGCCGGCCAACGGAGAACGGAGACGTCGCTTTTGTGTTCCTGGAACCAGTCGCACCCCTTAGTGACGTGGAACTGCGCATTGCCCTGTTGGTCGACAGCATCCACACCAGGGGAAGCGTCCAACGTGAAGGGAAGTATGTGGTCAGCGAGAATGGACAATCAGCCATTGGTCTTCAGGGACCCATCCAGTGGTACCTGCGGTTTATGGTCATACCAGAAAACCATCCCCCAGACATCCATACTGGCACCGCCTGCCTGTAATTGACCAACACGGGTGTCCGGGTGATGGTTCCCGTGTGCCTGATGCTGTATCCGCCACGACCCGTCACTTCTGTGGAGTAGAAACCTCGATTCGTCGGAAAAGTCAACCTTTTCCCAATCTTCTACTATCCAATGACGGTAGTCCCATGCGAACTGCAGGCTTCATTGCCGATGGATCTAGGTTAACATGGGCGCCCTTGACACAGCGTCGACTCCGTAGACTAATGCGCAACAGGGTTATCTGTACTATTATCGGGGACACGTACTTGGGTGTCCCAGCATTCATTTGCGTGACCAGTTGCTGCCCTGTTGTTACGTCGATTGCCCTTTGCCAGTCGCCTCGGAGGTCTATGGCCTTTGGGGCTCCACAGTTATCACGTCTGGAGGTACTCGGTGTGCTATCGGTCCACTCTGGGTACACCCTTACTACAGCACCTCGCGAATAGCCCACGAAGTGTGCTGTCTCTCAGATACCTCCACCCTTGGCGCAGTAACCGATGATCATTCATTTTTGAATGTCCATCAAATCACTACCTCTGCCCATTGTGCTCACGTAACGCACTATGGCTCATTTTTTCTGGCCGGCCGCTTATATCTCCGTGTGGTCGACCTTGTCACGTGCACTCTGTGACGCATCTGGGAGGTACACTCTGATTCCGGGTGTGTTCATATTATTATGATACCACCGTGAACATATAAAACGATATTATCAGCTCGTTGAATCCGTGTCACATCAAATCTGGGCAGTTTTGTAGACCAATGACATTCTTACACGTTTTTAGGTAACAACCGCTACTTCGATTTACTTACTAATTTGTTACTTCAGTGTACACGAAGGAGGGGTACTTGCACCAGACATAGTAATCGATCATTATACTCTTCGGATATGTATTAGTGAGTGTATATATAAACATTCAAATACGGAAAAATATTATTGCTTCCAAGTATTTGAAGATCTCGTAAAATACAATATAGAGTTGGTTTGATCATTGTATTTCATCCATTGCTAATATACTCTAAACCCATAAAGAATAACGGTCATCCCTACGCAAAGTGAGTTACACTCGATTTTGACGTAAGTGGATGAAGGCGTGGCGTGTAGGTTAAAGGCATGTGTATAAGAAGGTGGTAGGTCAGTTGAAATCATAGTTAGGAACGTCATGGGAGAAACCGAAGATTCATCGGAATTTACGAAATGGCAAATAGATTCTGACGGTACGAAATGTTGTTGCGTCCGTTTCGTAAATGGCGGCGTTTGTGCGTTTTTCGTGGTCTTCCCTAGTTAAAGTGTACAAGGAGTGTACCAAAATAACGAAACGTCAATCCGTCGTGAAAACTGTGATGGGCGGAGAAATATGGTTTCCAAAAGAAAACGATTAGTCACCTTGTACATAGCATTCGGCGAAGCACAGTTTCGAAGTTGATGATCCTATATACTATGAGTCAACCAGGAACCATACCCCGCGCTGCAATGCGTCTGTCTCAGTGCCATTATGCTTCTCCCTCTCCTAACAAAACACTCCGTCGACATGAACGGCCCTCTTGGGGCCAACGGAATACTCACTGGACGATGGTAAATTGGAAGCGGGTGACGGTTCAATAAATGGAGTTATGTACTCATTCAACAAATGATCAAGTCCGTATTTGGCGTCAGCAGCATGAGGCTACCAGATGCCTTGCAACTTAACGTAGGCCCAACACTCAGCCACCGTCTTCTTTTCCTAAAAGACAGAGGCTCACTGGTGGACTTCGGTTAAATTGCAAGGCTGTGCTACCTGGGCATTAATCCTCCATTTGTGGCATCGCCTGTCCTAGCTTATGGGGACGGTTGGATAATATCGGACTGTCTTAGATAGCATGAATGGGCATCTCCACTGACTACTACCAAGTACTGCCTGCTGACCATGCACAACCCACAGTACTGTACATACATCGAGCAGAAAATGGATTCTTTCAGGACGATAATGTCCGATATCATTGTGCCCACCTGGTGCAGAAATGGTTTGGTAAATAGTGATGACCTGAGATATCTCGAATGGTCCTCTAACACTCTTGATCTCTTCCCAACTGAACATTTGTGGAATGATGTGAGATGTCGTGAGGAAGTTGGACAGATCTCATCCCAACTGAACATCTGTCGGATGATGTGAGACGTGAAGTGAGGAAGTTGGACATATCTCTTCCCAACTGAACATCTGTGGGATGATGTGAGACTTGAAGTGAGGAAGTTGGGCAGATCTCTTCCCAACTGAACATCTGTGGGATGATGTCAGACGTCAAGTGAGGAAGTTGGACAGATCTCGTCCCAACTGAACATCTGTAGGATGATGTCAGACGTCAAGTGAGGAAGTCGGACAGATCTCTTCCCAACTGAACATCTGTGGGATGATGTGAGACGTGAAGTGAGGAAGTTGGACAGATCTCTTCCCAACTGAGCATATGTAAGATGATGTGAGACGTGAAGTGAAGAAGTTGGTCATATCTCTCCCAACTGAAGATCTGTGGGATGATGTCAGACGTCAAGTGAGGAATTTGGAGAGATCTCTTCCCAACTGAACATCTGTGGGATGATGTTAGACGTCAAGTGAGGAAGTTGGACACCCCTGCCCTCTCCATACCAGAGCTATGGATCGAATACCAATATTTGTTGATTCCCACAGAACTGGTGACACCTCGTGGAGTCGATGCTTCGCGCGGGTAGCAACCGTTCTCTGGAAAATCGGACAATACACGAAATATTAGTGAATGTTTTCAGTCGGCAGTTTAGTGTTTCTGTCCGCAGTGATTGTAGAAACCATGTGTTATCATATGTTTTTTTTTCGAATTCATAAAAATCGAACACCATGGCTGAGTTGCACAGCGATGAAACTACTAACATTTCGATTTTCATACAGCTGCACGTTTGCTAGCAATGTTTAGTTAAATTTTTGTGAAGATAACTGATATCCTAAATAAACTCAAGCAGAGCTTTATACATCGCGAAGTGCTGCTAAATACAATATGACGTTTGCAACACCAAAGCCACGCGACATGCCATTTGAATATTTCAGTGCCCATATATTAAAGACAGGGAGTATTTCGAAAATGCATTACCCTCGATTCATTTGTGATGGCTATTTATTTATGTATACCACATACAAGTTTCATACAACGAAAATGTGGATCCTAAAATTTCCTTTTTTTGTTTTGTGCGTTTTACGAACCTCATGGGAGACATAGGATGGAAGGAATCTTTCATCCCAACTTGAGGGCCATTATTTCTGGCAAAGGGGAAGATTCAGCGACGTAACTCAGACGCACCGCTCGTACCTCATTCGTGACGAATGGTCAGAAACCTGCACCGCTGACCACACGGACAGGGTTACTGCGTTTCCCAACTTGCTGAATCTAACACTGCATTATCCTAGACCCTCTTTTCGTAGATTTTCTGAAATAAATTCTTCAGATGTTTCCAATGTGCTTTTGCTTCCCTGTCGATTACTGTTATCATTTCAGAAATGACATCTTTTTGGGGCATATCTGTCTCCTTCGCTAAATGGACTTCAGCGGCTAATATCTATCCCGCAGCTAAATATCGTATTTAAGAATGCTACAAACCATTTCCTAAAAACTGCACGTTTCATTGGCAAATGCGAATTCATCATTGTACCATTTTGTGTAATCATAGTGGATTCTTATCTCAATTCCTTGATATTGTGTACACATATCGGCCGTTGAATCAGAAACTTTTATTTAATCCCCATTTGGACATCCTTAAGACGGAATAACAGGAGACTGATGCGTGGATCTACGTCTGCAGCAAAATAGGAGTGGATCTAACTTGGAGTGGATCTACGTCTACAGTAAAACAGGCGTTCACCAGACAGTCCTTTACCAGCGCTCAAATCTGATGGAAAGGGATTATGATACCGCACATGCTTTTCTAAAGTGTCATATCTACCCTCAGTGGGGTTCAGTTCCGGGCTGAGTTTAGAGTGGCCACGGAAGCTGCTCAGCGAAACACTGCTGAAAAAATCTTGCACAATGGACAGTAACTTGTCTATGAAACAGCTGTTACTTGCTGAATAAAATGTCTACATTGAGGATAGATTTGATTGGCAACACTGTTCAGGTAATTCTTGGAGGACATCCGACTTTCCTGGAATAGCAATACATCCCTTCCGGACCAATAGCACGCTCCCTCCACCATGACACCACCTAAAGAACCTTAAATTGTGTTTACAAGGCAAGCCTGGCCCATTGCTTTACGAGGCTGCCGCCAAACTCTTTCCATACCGTTGGTACAGAACAGACTGTACCGCGACTCATCGGACCACGTGACTCTTTCCAATCTTCCAGAGAACATTCATGGTTTTCTTGACAATAATGTTGACGACTTTTTCGGTTCTTCGCCGATATCAATGGTTTTTATATAAGCATACGTCAGCCGATAGCGATCCACTGCAATTCCTTGCGCTTGGGCAGGATTGGCAAGGTAATTTACTCGTTACGTATTTTACGTAAATTACGCGTAATATACATGTAATTTACTTGGCGTAGAAAACCAGTTTTTAACGCCGACGTAAAAAAACAATTTTTTTCATGTGTCTGTACACATAATATAATATAAAAACCACTTTAATTATATTACATTTTAAGGTGGACGTCAAGTAAATTTGCTCCCTATACTTCCAATGGAAAAACTTCTGTACACATTTTCTTCACAATTAATGCGTTCTCAAGGATGAAAATTTGAACATCGATTAAAATAACTTAATTTTATAACTTGGAATACTTAATATTTTCTAAAACATAACCATAATTATGCAATCCGACATTTGTTTGTCTACTGACGTCATCAAAGGACAGGGCGCGCCATCTTTTTTCTGGGTTCAACACCGCCAAAGGAAAAGTTATTGATTTTTAATATAATTATGGTTATGTTTTAGGAAATATTAAGCATTTCAAGTTATAATACTGTATAAAGATATTTTAATCGATGTTGAAATTTTCATTCTTGGGAACACACTAATTGTGAAGGAAAGGTGAACAAAAGTTTTTTCCATTAGAAGTATAGGACGCAAAATTACTTGACGTCCACCTTAAACTTAAAATTTCTTGTATATTTCACTACGAAATCATTATTCTCTTAAGATTGTTCATACAGCTCAGCCACCTACTAAAAGATTTCTTTTTAGAAATTATAATGTATCTGTTCTTCCTTGTATATTAAAAATGGAGAAAATAATCTACCTCTTGCACTAGCATCGATAAAAATCACAATGTATATTGAACAGAATTCAAGATTTTATTAACAGCTTCGAATTCGTCGAATGCTTTTTTCATATTTATGTAATTCTATAAAATAAACAATTTTATGTTCAGTTCGTTCATCAAAGATAATATTTTGATATGAATGTCTATGGCATGTCTATAATGCAAAATATTGTACATTTTCATTTAATAATATTTGTGTTTGACATGTTATCCAGGTGCACACTTCAAAATCATAATTTTACCCTTTTAAGACTCTAAACGTTTTTCATACTGATTGTGCTATACTTATTCCCGTTAAAGGAAAAAACTGTAGATTTGAAAAAGCATTAAACTAGTTGGTTTAAATGCAACTCTTTAAATGTTTATAATTGTCACTCTCAGTTCTCACACACCCTTAATCAGACTAATAATCCTCACTGTTATGATCTTGTAACTTAAGAGTATAATATATTTGAACCAATTTCTTCGAACGTTCGAAGCTGATCCGGTTTCTTGTAGTATTATGGACAAAATACCAATTAGAGAAAAGTCTTTCACGTTGGGCTGAAGATGCTGGGATGTTGATTAACTTCAAAGCAACTCCTGACAACGTATGGTTCCGACTGGCGAAGTACCAGAATGTCCGTTGTGATTTAATACTCTCCATCATAAGCGCTCCAAACTTTCCAGATTTTTCTCGATACTGTTGAAAAGTGGTTATCATCGAGGGGTTGAGGTTCTCTAAAAAGAACTCCTCTACTTGTTTATGATGTTTCTTATTCATTTTCTGCCCTTATACACAGGATGGAGAACATTGGCTGCAAGGCTGTATACATTTAGCGATTGTTTTCTCCTTTTTTCTACATGTGGCATGAGGTCCTTATGGTCCTCAGGTAGACGTAAGTCCATCCACCATTCAACTGCATCTGCAGCAGATGCTTCTTTTCTCTGGCATATATTTATTAGCTGACTTACTGGATTAAGCACTGCGATTGTATCGGCAACTTCTTTGCGAAAAGGCATTATCATAGAGGAGGGACTTAATTTTAGAAGACAATTTCTCAGCTTCATCAGTGACAGCAACTTTCCTCAATGCACTTAGATTCTTCGTCAAGAACAAACAGCCATCCCTCTGAGAACACCAGCGAGTGTCTGCAACGAGGCATACTTTAGAGCCACCATTTCCTGTTAGTTCATGTTCTCGATCAGGGTGCTTGAAAGAAGTCAACACATGTTGACACGAGATACAATGTTTTTTAAGAGAAGATCCTTAGCTAGAAGATTTCCAGTATATGCATTGCAGGCAGAATGCCACTGGCCGTGAATTTTACCCATTTTAACCAGTTTAACGTTGTCGGAAACTGTACAATAAATATTCACATTGTATCGTTCTTTAGCCAGCTTTTTTTTTATTCACTGACCACATCACAAATTGCTTCACCTGTTTCTGACGAACAAGACATGTCGAAAGCATCAAGAAAAATACTTTCAGCTCTGCCACTACTTCCACAGGGATTGTGAAGAAGTGTTGCACCATTTTTCGTGTTGTTCGATTCATTTTTTCAACAATCTATGAGCAAAACGGAGTCTGTGTCTGCAGCACTGATGATGATCTCAGTAACTTCATCATACACTTCGTCCAGAAGTTTATCAGAAAGGACTTTTCTTTTTGGTGGTTTATAGGCAGGCTGTATTTTTTGACAAAACTGTTTAAAATGCACGAATTCTACCACACTAAATGGGATGTTTCAACCATAGAAGACATTGGCAATAGCAAGATCTATTTACTGCTTTGTGGAGGCATTCATCCAGTCCAAAAAATCGGTTATCTGTCGTTTAACCATGGAAGGTTTAGAACTTACAGTGATGGGTGATTCAAGGTAGAAACTGTCTTCCTCTTCATGAGATGAGGAGGGTTCACTCGTCGCCACGGACACGGTTGAACTGGGGCTGGGGCTGGCAACTGGAACAAGAGGATCGTCAATGTCTATAGATATTTCCCAGTCTGATCAATGCAGGGTAGAACTGGTACTCGCAGGTGGTGGTGTTTGCTGTGGCAGCGGTTCAGGAGCTTTGGCAGAAGTCCGTGCGCAGACCTTCCTGTTGGCTTTCAGACGCTCCCTTGCTGTATTCTTGACAGTTAATCCACATTCACAACACTTGCCACAGTTCTTGTGTTCCACTTTAAGTGGAATAAATCCGAGTTCCTTGTACACATTACGAAGATGTCGATCGCCGCGATTTATAGTGGGAAGAGTCTTCAATCAGAATATTGAGCCTCCCTTAACGACTAGGAAGGATGGCAAAAAACGGTGTTTAATAAGAACACTCTCAGCTTTTAACTGAAGCCAAAACTAAACCCTCCTACATTTAAATAACAGAGAACATGTGCAGTTCGCATATTTGGTTATAGTTTTACCGTCGAGACCATTAGAAGTTGCCTACGCTTTGTCGCCGGCCGGCGACGTTGAACTTGTGTGTCTGCCCAGCAGTGAATCACTGTTGAGAAAGGAGCCGCCAGTCGGCAGCACGCGCATGGATATCAAAGGCGAGCCGCGAGGCAACGTTTCATTTTGATTGTTCCTATCGTTTCGTTTTACTTTGAAGTACACCATTGCGCGGCTTCTGATTTCTTTTGCCAAACATATTTTAAACTGTGCCGCACACATTATCATAAAGAAAGGGATTTTTGCGTCTCGATATGAAGGCTAGGGAAAAAAACAATATGACGTGATACTGATATATACGTGGTATCGTGGTGGTATGTCACGTGGACGTGGCAGTTTGCACTGTTCCAATAAGATCGTATGAAAATACTGAAGGTTATGTTGATTTTTTAAAGCATCTTCGTTTTTCTCGTATTCGTACATAGCAAGTTAGTTAACAACGCAAAGCCATTGGGACATATATTCTAAATTAACTTTGCTTTTTAGTTTCTTTCCCCATGTAAATCTTGAGTTAGTTCTCAGTTATACTTTACACTTAACGTGATATCTTTTCTCTCAAATGAATACTGTTGGCAACACAATTGAGGTGGAGTTAACGTGACGTATGCCTGTTATTAGATAAGAACGAGAGATATAAACTACGATACAACAGTTGCTTGTGGGCAGTGGTGTGTGGTGTGTGGGGTGTTTAATGTGGAATGTGGAGTGTTGATACCGATTTGTTACGTGAAGTGCTATATCTGTTCTGGAGAAATAAAGCATCATTTCCGTAAGTTTGACTTCTGTTTTTAAATGTTTCGTCTGGCCGTTAATGTTTAATTTAGGAACTCTTTCATCGTATGGTGATGCTTTAAAATAACGTAGCAGTACGAAAATACACCGTTATAATAGCGCCCTAACTTCCCGGATGACCCGGCCGTTAAGGATCTCGCAATGGTGTGATGTTCTTTCCACACCGCGAGCCTGGCAAAAAAAATCCCTTCTTCAGCGCTTCGAAAAATAAATATGTGTGATGTTGCATTCTACACACCAGATTGACTGGGAGTTCTCAAGTGCACGGTCTTCAGCTGATGCTGCCTACGACCATTCATGGTGGTAACAGCTGACCCGTGGGCCATGCCCCTGGCCCTCTTTCCGTGGGGGGAGGGAGGGGAGATGTGACGTGCCTGCCTCGCAGGACGCACACGACATTAAGGCAGATAGCAGCAAGAACGAACGTCTGCGTAGCTCAGTTGGTAGAGCGACTTGTTGCGGAATAAGTGTACTCGGGTTCGATCCCCGGCGTGGACCAAAAATGACGGAGAAATTTACTTCGTTACACTATTTTTTTAATGCTTTACTTATTTTACACGCTTTTTACGTATTTCACGTTTTCTACGTATTTTACGCGTTTTTCCGCGTCACGTAGAAAACTCTTTTTACACGTAATTGCGCAACCCTGCGCGTGGTTCGCTAGGATATAGGTTGCGAACAGCCCTCGGTGAAGGTTTCAGTCAATTGCTGCACGCCGAAAGTCTGTTTTTTCTTACAAGTCTTCTTAGGCGGCTACGATATCGCTCCTGACAGATCGCCGTCGCGCCAACGTTACTCCTCTTAGACAAACAATGAGGGTCATTTTTCCACTGATTAAAGACTCAGGATATCTCATCTCTTGAGAAACAAATAATCTCTTCTGTTTTCAAAATCGTCGCTACATCCAGAGGGGCACCCACAGTAAGCACTTTATCGAACTCCAAAAGATCATTTTTTTCGTATTGTGATCCACATTAATGACGACTAGGACGAGATGCAGTCCTAAACAGTTGCCTATATCACGTGGTGACTCATGTGACCACGCATTTTCATATTCGCTTCCTAAGTGACGTTTACGTACGTTTGCATTAAGGTTTCTAATTCAGTAGCCGGGCGTATGTAGCACAAAATTAAATCCATCAAGGCTTCTGTGCACCGCGTAACAATTTACTACATTTCCTGTGATTGCTACAAAAATTAGAGCACAGTTTGGTGGGTGTTGCACTCTTACGTTTTCAGGCATAGCTGAAAATAACGGTCGTCTCTTGAAGATTTTGTCCAATGTCTCCCATTTCTAAACTTTCTCGGAGCCATATCTGGCTTTTGGGCTGTAGACTAAAGCCGAAAGCCTGGGAAACAGCACACGCTGAGCCATCTGGCAGCTTCGGCATGAATATTAAAATACCTTACTGTGCAAATTAATTGGGACAAAGTAAAAAATCACTCTTTTTTCCAAAACTATGCCTTTATATCATTCTATGCCTTGATATACACTGATAAATACCTGTATTACTATGAAGTCCTCCTTTAGCAGAAATTACCTCTTGAATTCGTTTTGGCATTGACTCCACTAATTGAGTGCACATATTTTTGACTTCATAATCGTGGAACCACACTTTTATGGCATTCGTTATCATGCGTGCTTTGGTTGTACAGTCCATTTTACCTAAACGTTTCTTCAAATTATTCCACACGTTTTCTATGGCATTTAAGTCTGGTGAATTTCCAGGCCAATCAAGCAAATGAATTTGATTTTCCAGCATGAAATTCTTGACCAATTTCGAATTGTGACATGGGGCCAAGTCATGTTGAAATGTCCCGTCAAAAGTTTGCAAGAATGGAACAATCCTACGTTGTAATGTTTCTATGTAGTTGGGTGAATTCATCATACCTTGAACAGGAACTAAGCATCCAGTGCCATTTGATGTGAAAAAACCCCAAAACATCTGTTTCGGAGGGTGTTTTACAGTTTGTTTGACATGCTCAGGTCTTAAGGGTTCACAGTTGCTTCGTCTAACGACATTTGCTTGGTAACCCTGCACCACAAATAAATGAGTTTTATCACTGAAAATTACCTTTTTCCAGTCGTCAGCAGTCCATGATTTATATTCTTTGGCCCATGCTAAACGTTTTATCTTCATTTTCGCATTAAGATATTGTTTTTTCGTTCGTCTTCTTGCCTTCCGGCCAACTTCCAGAAGCCTACGGCGTACAGTTAAATCACTAACATCACAACCACTAGGCAATACATCTCTTTGAAGGTCGGTGCTTGTTTTTATTTTGTTTTTTTTTTATTCATTTTACTATTTCTGGTTAGATATTTATCGGTTCGTGGAGTTGTTTTCGTTTTCTTCCACATTTACCTCTCCTTTTTGGAGACGATGATCCAGATGCATTGTATCGGGTAAGCAGTCTTGATACACTTGATCTGCCTACACCAACTGCAGAAGCGATATCTCTTACTGTCATAGAAGTGTGATCCTTCAGAGTAATTATTTTTGCCCGCTTCCTTGGGGAAATATCCATTTTTCAATACACTAAAGCAACACGTACTCACAAAGAGCAAAAACGAACATGCTCCTGACACACACGAAAGCTCACAACTGAAGCTGAAGTGTCTATTTCCTGTTTAAAACCGGTCAAACCACATTCTTAATATCAAGTTCTAACAGTAAAACCACCTCACAGCTGATAAAACCGGTTTAAGTGGGTTTCCGACATCAACTGGCGATCACATTACAATTCTGAGAATAAAATAGATTGTCCCAATTAATTTGCACGGTATAGTATTCCACTGCGCTACCAAAGTAAGACAAACGTTCAGACTAAGGGGATTATATTGTTAGGATTAAACTTAATAGCTCCTATCCGGATACTTTTCTGGCTCAGCCAGGTACCTGAATAATTATTTGAGTTCATGTCCTTTAGTTTCCCTCAAGAAGTCTGAGCAATCGGCGAAACTAAATTACTTAACAAAAACTGATATTTTGAAAAATATTTGTTCAAGAATTCGTTAAAAATCAAAGTGAATGAAAATATTTGCATTTTCTATAACTTATCAAACGACTATTGGCTAATATACCATTAACCACAACCATTTTGAAGTTGCAAATTTATTTCAAATATAAATTCATGTTTTCGGAAATCGCGACTCGATTGAAAGTCATTTTTCCTTTCTAATGAACTTTTCAGCTCGTTCCGAGTAACTTACGGCACGTTACCTTCTCTTTCAATTCAGGTAGATTAAGAGGACGACGTTTTCCTCGTTCCATTCGGATGAGTGTAAATATTTTGGAAAATGTGTGTGATAAACAAGTATGAGTATGGTTTGAATGGTGTTGCAAAATTGAATGCAGCGGTGAAGGAATTTCAAAGCCCTAACCAACGATTTGGAAGTAACGAGCTTAAAGATGTCGTTTACTCAGGAGATGTTTCTTGCAATCTTCGATGCATTGCACTTATTGAACAAGAAGAATGACACCGAATGTTCGGTTGAAATGAGCACGCCTTTTGAATCCTTCCCGACTCGAAACATATACTTCAAAGGAGATTTTAGGAAAACCTAAAAATTCAGCTAAAAAAGAATGCTCTTTCACCACCTAGGGATAAGTCCGCATATTTTAAAATACGCAGTGTGACCGGAGCTATTCATAGTGAATAAAACCTGCTGAAAAATAAAAAAACAAAAACAAATAAGTGCACTTCTACAATCGATAAACCATCCACAAATAGCTACTTACTCCCCGTAGCAGCGGCAAAGTATATGTTACGGTTATTAACAAATTATGCACAAAATATGTCTCATAGCAGTACATATCAGAGGCAAAAGGCATCATATAACTTTACAGGCCTCAAGGGAAGAACTATGCGTTCCATGAAAAAGCAAGAATGGGTCTTCTCATAATGAACAACATACTACCAAAAATATTTTTTTCTAAGCGATTTTTAGATTCGACGAAAGTGTTTCACATAGAAATATAAGATGACAACCTCTGGCAACAGAATTTTCAATAACGAAAAATAGAAAAATTACCAAAAACTATTCTTCGTAACAGAAGCTAAGCTAAGGAAACATAATTTTTCAAATGCGTCCGCTAGGAACAGAGATAGAGAGAAATAAGTTTTGACATTACGTCATTAGCAGGAGAACTGTGTATCATTTAAAAAGAATAATCTTCATAATATTCATTGTAGGGTACTCTTCAAACTGGTGGGGATGGCATTCTCGTCTGGGGACTGTTTGCGTGGACCGAAATGGAACCCTGGTACGTGTGACATTGTCCCTCACAGATCAACGTTACCGGAATATCCTGGAAGACCATTTGCTCCCGTTTGTGCGCCTTCAACATCCCACTGGGGACCTCATCCTTCAACAAGACAATGCACCGTGCCATCGCTCCCGAATTGTATCCGAATGGTTGGATGAACACTCCCCCGACATGACTTCGCTTCCTTGGTCAGCTTGGTCATCTGACCTCAATCCCATCGAGCACATCTAGGATGCCATCGAGAGAGATGTTCGAGGCTCTGACCCCCTCCATCAAATCTTCGTGAACTGTGGGAGATTGTTAAGGGGTCGTGGATACGTATGGCTTCCCAACGCTTCTGGTGTCTTGTCGAGTGTATGCCGAGACGAATCGCTGCCGTCATCAGGGCGAAAGATGGTGCTACACGTTACTAGACAGGTATCTCTAATTCAATTGCTCTTCAGTGTATAAACAGCATGACAGTGAATGATCGCACAGCAACATCCACGGTGTTAGCGCAGCAGTGGAGAACTGTAACATGTCAGGTTTTAATCTCCAGCATAGTTCGACGTCGTCTGCTTAAAACATGACTGTTTTCTAGCAGCCCATTGCTCCTCATTCCTTTGACCCTCAAACATAGTCGCCTCAGACTGCAATGGGGTCTAGAACAGAGACATTGGCGGACTAATTGGAAACAGGTCGTCTTTTTTGACGGGTCACGATTCAACTTGATGCACCATGACGGTCGCATGTGTCTTCGAAAATATAGTAGTGAAGGCACCTTGCAGCACACATTTTGCAGAGTCATACCTGCACAACTGCAAGCGACATAGTTTTGGGGCGCCGTGAGTTCAATTATCGATCTCACGTGATGCAAAACTGAGGAAATCCTACACAGCCAGCAATACATCAGGGATGTTTTAGAGGCTGAGGTGATACCCTTCCTCCAGAATTGTACTGGCGCTATATTCCAGCAGGACAATATTCGTCCATATGTGGCACGGAGTGCCCAAGATCTCTTCCATGCACAGCAGATATCGTTTCTTCCCTGGCTTGCACGTTCGTCCTCATATTTCCCCGATGGACGATGTCTGCTACTAGGCCGTCAAGCGCATACGCCAGTCACTACAAATGAATTGTTGTTTTGCACAGAAGCAGCAGAGCAGGCTATTTCCCAGGACAATATCGAAAACCTCTTGCTTTCAGTGCCGTGTAGAGGATGTTATTGTTACTCGAAGTGCCTTCACAAGGTACTGAGTTTTGAAGCGAAAATAATCTTGTGCAGCACTACAAATGTAATCAATTATCTCCTGTAACATGAATTATCTGTGACTAAAAATTCCATTTTAATAGCCTGATTCTTTCTTGGAGTTGAAATTTTTACAAACAACAGTTTAATTCAAATTTCGTACATTCACAGTCAAAAATACTGCTAGATTCATACAGCTGTGTCTGCAAATGTATGGATTTTATTCTTTGTTTTTCTCTTAAATTTCTTTGTTTTCATTTCAGGAACAGATTTCATTTAAATGTTTCTGTGCATATATCCTGGTTATAATTACAGCAAAACTGGGAAAACGTTAGCCCAGAAGCTGATGGATGTATATTTTGAAAAGCCCGGGCAATGCGGGGTTCTTTTGCTGGTATATACAGTATATATAAATATTTAAATATAAAAATACCACAATGATATTTCAAGAAATTTTAAATTGAAGAGCTTGTTACAAATGCATCGATCATTAAAAACCTTCATATCTTCAGAATATTTTAATGATAACCTGAAATTATTCGCTTTTCTGTTTTACCGCAATGTCCAAAAGTCCTACCTGTCGCTGGTTTCGTTTTGAACGTTTGATATTAAGAGAAAATCTGAAGTAGTACTGACAGAGTAAAAAATTATTTAGGATCATATTCTTATCTTAAAACCTTTAACTGTTTCGCATAATCCTATTAATATTGCAACAAACACAAGAGATTGTGCATTAAAGGCAGATAATGTTTCAAAATCTTCAGTACATGAGAACTGTTTTAAAATATGAATGCTCACAAGAGGTTGAAGAAAATGAATTGTGGAAAAATAATGTAGTTACATTAGAAAATAATCACTGTTCAAAACACAGAGAAATCATTGAACTGCAATAAATATATTTAATTCGTGATTAGCGAACAACGGAAAATAACTATAGTTCCTATATGCAAAGGATTCCATGATTCGTTAAATACAATTCATCTCCTAATACGGAAATATGTACAAGGTGGTTATAAAATAACTTGGCAAACTGAAATCGTACCAGAGATAGGTGTAATACACCGATGTGATTCAATCTGGTACAGAAACGGGGTATGCGGAAAGAAAACCCTGTTACTTCTCACGGTTGTTGTTAATCGTGCCGTATCTCAAATACACTGTATGATCAGAACATCCATTTTGACTAGTACAGTTACCTATATACGTCGCCGCCATGGCCCATAAACGCATGTGGCTTGGCTGACCACATGAAAAGCATCAACAGGATCTCTTAAAAGCTCAGTGACATTCAACCACAGTCATAGGATACCATTTTCAGAAAATACCAGTTCGGTAACTATGCATCCTACTGCAGCAGCCCCGATCAGACGATGATAACATCGATGTTGTTCCTAAGCGTTTCCACTTCTCAATAACATCCCTAATTGATTTTATTGGGAAGTGGAAACGCCTAGGAACAACATCTCAATCACGACTTAGTAGGTAGCGGAAAATGATACAGCGAGACCTGCTAGAGCTGAAGCGGTTTTTGCGACAAAATCGTCTGTCCTTGGTTGCAATACTCAACAACGAGTTCCAAAATGCCCATGGAAGCAAATCCAGCACCATAACGGTTCTCCAAGCGATGAAGGAAATGTGTTTCATTGGCCCAGAAACCGCACACAATCCTGTCTTTTACTCAACATCGAGTCCCAAAATGCCTAACGAAGCAAAGCCAGCACCACAACGGTTCTTTAAGAGATGACGGAAATGTGTTTCCATGGCCTAGAAACTGCACACAAGCCTGTCGTCGACTCAACATCGAGTTCCAAAATGCCTATGGATGCAAAGTCAGCACCACAACGGTTCTTCAAGAGATGACGTAAATGTCTTTCCATGGCCCAAAAATTGCACACAAGCCTGCTCTCGACTCAACATCAAGTTTCAAAATGCCTATGGAAGCAAAGCCAGCACCATAACGTTTCTCCAAGAGATGAAGGAAATGTGTTTCCATGACCTAGAAACTGCACACAAGCTTATCCTCGACTCAACAACGAGTTTCAAAATGCCCATGGAAACAAAGCCAGAACCATAACGGTTCTCCAGGAGATGAAAGAAATTTGTTTCCATGGCCTAGAAGCAGCACACAAGCCTGTCCTCGATTCAACATCGAATTCCAAAATGCCTATAGAAGCAAAGCCAGCACCATAATGGCTTTCCAAGAGATGAAGCAAATGTGTTTTCATGGCACAGAAACCACACACAAGCCTGTCTTTGGCTCAACTTCGAGTTCCGAAATGTCTATAGAAGCAAAGCCAGCACCACAACGTTTCTTCAAGAGCTGAAGCAAATGTGTTTTCATGGCCCAGAAACCACACACAAGCCTGTCTTTGGCTCAACATCGAGTTCCGAAATGCCTATAGAAGAAAAGCCAGCACCATAATGGTTCTCCAAGAGCTGAAGGAAATGTGTTTCCTGTCCCAGAAGCCGTACACAAGCCTAACATCAGTAAGCCTAACGCCAAGCGTCGGTTGGACTTGTGTTTGCACCAGATGATTCTTCAGCAGTGGAAACGAGTTCTCTGGAGTGAGAAATCACACTTCACCATCTTGGAGTCCGACGAAATGGTATGAGTGCAACGGGTACCAGATAAGCGATATCTACCCGACAGCATTGCGCCAAACGTGAAGTTTGGTGATGGAAGCATCATGCTCTGGATCTGTCTTTCATTATTCCGGCCCAGTCGGAATAACCAAAAACAGGTCCAGTTTCATTATTGCGGCTGGGCAGGAATAATAAAAAAAGGAAACATGCCCGGAATCATAACACTGCAGCCTATAATGATATACTCGACAGTACTCGGCGCACAACGTTATGGGAACAATTCGGTTAAGGCACTTTCCTTTACTAACTGTACAGTGTACAGAGTCCCCGTCTACAAAGCGAGGTGCGTGCAAGTTTTATCGGATGGCCCCTTCCACAAAGCGATACTCGGAATCGATTTATCAGATGGATGTAAAATAACTTTAGTGGCCTGCATATACACTCACGGACAATAAAATTTGCGCACCAAGAAGAAAGCATCTGATTGAACTGAAATTTTATGAACGTAATGATACAGATGAGGGATACACATTATATCAAAAACAGAGCTGCAGTACAATCACACAGGGATCTGTGGCACACAGTCCGGTCATCTTTAATAGCGTGTCGCATCACCTCGTGCGGCGATAGATGCTGCAATACAGTCCGTCACGGAGGTGAACAGATGCCTGATGATGTCCTGTGGCAGTCTGTCCCGCAGGAGTTGGACGGTGTGTCCCAAATCCCGAATAGTGCGGCACGGTGGCAGCCGGCGTTTCAACGGGTCCCACACATGCTCGATATGGTACATGTCCGGTAAGCGGGCAGGCCAAGGAAGTTTCTGGACATAACGTAGGCAGTGCTGAACAACCAGAGCCGTTTGCGGGTGGGTTACTGCTGGTATAGCGCACCTGGAATATTGGCCAGGAATGGGATTATGTAGGGTCCTAGGATGTCATCCACATACCGCTGTGCCATCAATGATCCACGTACCACCACTAGAGCTGATCGGCTATCGTACGCAATGGCTCCCAGATCATAATTCCTGCAGTGGGAGAGGTGTGATGCTCGATAGCGAGGTTGGGATTGTGCTGTTGACTCGAGTACCTCTACACCCGGACACGATGATCATTTGTCCCCAAAACGAAGAGGCACTCATCACTAAACATCACATGTCGCCAGTATGTGGCGTTCCACATCGCTCTGGACTGGCACTATTGCACACTGAGCCGGCGATGTTTCGGTGTTAATGGCAGCACACATAAGGAGAGCTGGGATCGCAGATTTGCTTCCGCGAGACGTCGGGAAATGGTTAATGGTCACACAGAAGCCGCTGCATCTGTCTGTAAAGTGGACCGGGTACCCGTAATATCCATTCGGGCCTGGCGCCCGATCCATCGATCCTCTCTACCGGTGGACCTACTGGTCGGACCGTAGCCGCTCCGCCGTGTGGCAGTGCCGTCACGTGTTCACTGCTCCCAAAATAGTCGGATGGTATGGTCAGAACGATCCACATATCCGGCTATATGGCGCGCTGACCACCCTGCGGTTTTCAGCCCGATAATCATCTTTTAACGGAGTGTTTACCAGCGAGCACAGGTAACAACAAATTCTTAACAAGAAAGATGACATCAAGTTTTCGGTTGTAATCAGCACGCCTTTTGAATTATTTCTGAAGCGAATCACATTTATCAAAGTTATTCAAAGTCAGTGCAACAGCTTGGAAAAAAATGCAATCGGATTTCTACAATCGATAAAACATCCAGAAATCGGAACAGCTACTTACTTCCACCAACGGCCAAAACGCATGTTACGAAAATCAACAAATTGCGCACTAAATGTTTTTTAGAGAGAAAGGTGACAAACAGATTTTTAAATCAAATAGTTAAAAGAAATGTAGAAGTAAACACGATATAAATATCTATGCTTTCCAGCGGAAGAATGTTTGCATAATAGGAAAGTTGAAAATAGGGGAAACATATTCTTCATGAAAAAAACTATTCTAAGAAAAAACAACTTTTCAAATATGTCTCCCGGAAGCAGAGAGAACGCAAAACAAAGACGTACTGACCTTCACGCCTCTAGCGGGAAATCTTTGCATTATTCAAAGAAGCTAATGCTCCACAACTCTATTGTAGCGAATGGTATACGGTACAGTAAAAAATAAATTTCAGAATAAGATATTTAGAAATGGAGATACAGTTGCAAACAGAAGTATACAAACACCACCTGGAGACAGAACTGTGAGTTACAAAACTCCTCAAATACACTCATAAACAGCGAAATTTGCGCAACAAGAAGGAGGCGCCGGATTGAACTGAAATTTTACGGACCTAATGGTACAGATAAATGATACATATGGTGGCAAAAACAGAGCTGCAGAACAATTACAGAGTTATACGTGACACGCAGTCCGGTCATCTTCAATAGCGCATCGCACTGCCTCTTGCGGCGACACATGCTGCAATACGGTCCGGCATGGAAGCGTACACACGTCTGATGCTGTCCAGCAGCATACTGGCCCACACGTGTTGGACTGTGCGCTCCAAATCGCAGTAAGTGTGGCACGGGGGCAGTTGGCGTTTCAACTAGTATCATATATGCTCGATAGGGGAAATGTCCGGGGAGCGAGCAGGCTATGGAAGTGTCTGGACATGATGTAGGCAGTCCTGGGCATCCCAAGCCGTGTGTAGGCGGGCATTATCCTGATGGTACAGCGCCTCTGGTATCCCGGCCAGGAACGGGAGCACATGGGGCCGCAGGATCTCATCCACATACCGATGGACCGTCAATGATCCACGTACCACTACTAGAGCTTATCGGCTATGGTAGGCAATGGCTTCCCAGATCATAATGCCTGCAGTAAGGGGTATGTGGTGCTCGATAGCGAGGTTGTGATTGTGCCGTTGACCCGAGGACCTCTACACTCGAGCACGATGATCATTTGTTCCCAAAACGAAGAGGCACTCATCGCAAAACACCACACGTCGCCAGTATGTGGCGTTCCACATCGCTCTGGACTGGCACTACTGCACACGGAGCCGGAGATGTTCCGGTGTTAATGGCAGCACACATAAGGGGTGCTTGGATCGCAGATTTGCTTCCGCGAGGCGTCGGGAAATGGTTTAAGGGCACACAGGACACGTTGCATCTGGCAGTTTAGTGGACCGGGTCCCCGTAGGATCCGTTCGGGCCTGGCGCCCGATCCCTCGATTATCTCTACTGGTGGCCTCCTGGTCTGTCCATAGACGCTCCGCCGTGTGGCAGTGACGTCACGTGTTTACTGTTTCCAACATAGTCGGAAGGTATGGTCAGAACGATCCACATATCCGGCTATATGGCGCACTGACTACCCTGCGGTTTGCAGCCCCATAATCAAGTCTCTCTCAAAGTCCGTAATTTTCGTAAATCAATGTCTCTGGCGTCTACCCGGCATTCATGTCACTCTATACTCGTGCTTGCGTCGGCCTGTGCTTTTCTCTTTCATGGAGCATCGACTACGCGACGGTTTATAAGGCTTCCAGTACGTGTTTGCAGCGCCACAACAGGGTGTCTGGTCATGCGCACTCACACCAAACGTGAATAATTTGCATATCAGCATGCACTCTAGCCATTTACAAAGTTTCTCGGTTTTAGCATGTTTTTTTCTAGGTGCGCAAATTTCATTGCCCGTGACTGCAGCTCCGAGTTCAACCCCGTAGTACACCTTTCGCATGAATTTGAAAGCAGAGTGCGAACCAGGCCGGATGATACAACAACGGTGACCGCCCTGAATATATACTCATGTTGTAAATGGAAGGCAATGCTGGCAGCAACGGAGGAAAAGCTAGTAGCAAGCTTTCCCAGCATGGCTGTGATTGCGGCAAAAGGTTGTACAAACTCTATATTAATGCATTTCCTAATACAAGGAATTTATGGATATACAAGTGGCCTTCACTGTTGATAAGACAGTGTATTTTAAACGGAAAAGTCCTCATTACGTGATGCGGAATGACAAGCAATGCGAAAAACAGCGTGTGACGCTGAAACGGAGTCGGAAGACCTGTAAATAAAGTAGATATCATGAAAATGTAATGGAGATCTCACCCAGTATTACTGCAGAAAATGGAGGCAGTAAGTGAGAACACGTTTAATTTTTCCCACAATATTACTTTGCTAAAGTTCCGTATGTCTGTCAGTACACATCCCACACGGAAAAAAACGGACATTAGGTCAGCAAGTTGCATTTCAACCGGAATGTTCACCGCTTTGCAGATTATAGCTTCTTTCATCGCAGGTAACATAGTGTAACGTTTGAAGTGCACTCTGGACTTGGGATACGCCCATAGCCAAAAATCAGTTGAAGTGAAATTGGGAGAATGCGCTGACTGTAAGAAATGAAAGTGGAGGAAAGTGACGGAACGCTGCATTCCGACATTCACATTCTTGCCCACATGTGCTGAAGAGCCATGCTGCTTTCACGTGACGCTGAGCTTTGCATGGCATTCTTGCAATTGCAGAATGACGCGTGTGTGGTCATCTTGCGGCATAGAGCTCGGCGGATGCTCTACACGTTTGTAATCCCTTTGGTGTAGTTTTTGCGAAAAAGAATGGTCACTGTAGATTGTAGAAAGGCAGTATTACCCTAAATAACATAAGCCGCCTTCATGTTGTGCAGAAACATCGCCAATAAGTTGCGGTGATTAGTCTCCCACCATCGAAAGCAGTCCTTGGTGTTAACCATAGTAATCGAGACAGCCAGAGTCAGCATGAGACCTCGCCAGAACCTTGTTTGCAAAGATCTTCCGCTGTTTAACGTTCTTGCTCTGTAAGATTTGTACTTGGTGAAAGAGGCAAGGAAACGTGTAAAGCATTTATCATACACTGACGGGAAAAAAAATCCCAACACCAAGAAGGGGTTATGTTAGATAAACGACAGTTGGTAGGCGGTGAGAGTACATCTGTAAGATGACGTCTATGCAAATTTCGCGCTCTGCGCATACGTGTGGCGCTAGTAGTGCCCCTCGGAACATGCAAAGCAGGTTTGCTGTAAATACGCGCTGTAACATTCGTAAGCGTTAGTTATCGTTGAGATTCGACGTAGGGTGTTGATGTCAGTCAAGAATGCCTTTAAGAAGACGAAGAAGCCATTATCAACAGCTCACGGAGTTTGAACGAGGTCGTGTAATAGGGCTACGAGAAGGTGGATTTTCTTTCCGCAATATTGCAGAATGACTTGGCAGGAATGTAGCCACTGTGCATGATTGTTGGCAGCGGTGGTCAAAGGAAGGTACTGCCTCAAGAAGACCGGGTTCCGGCCGGCCACGTGGCACTACTGAGAGGGAAGACCGCCGTGTAGGGCGTATGGCCGTGGCGCACCATACCGCGTCTGCGGCAGCAATTCGAGCTGCAGTTGCCACCACAGTGACACAAGAAACTGTTACAAATCGGTTACTTGAAGGACAGCTCCGAGCCAGACGCCCTGTAGCGTGCATTCCACTTACTCCAAACCACGGCCGTTAGCAACGTCAGTGGTGTCAAGACAGAGCTCATTGTAGGACGAAATGGAGATCTTTTGTGTTTTCTGATGAAAGCTGGTTCTGCCTGGGTGCCAGTGATGGCCGTGTGTTGGTTAGAAGGAGGCCAGGTGAGTGCCTGCAACCATCCTGTCTGCGGCCGAGACACACTGGACCTACACCTGGTGTTATGGTCTGGGAAGCAATTTCCTATGACAGCAGGAGCACTCTCGTGGTTATCCCACGCACCCTGACGGAACAGTTGTACGTCGGTCTGGTGATTTAACCTGTTGTGCTGCCATTCATGCTCAGCATTCCAGGGGGTGTTTTCCAACAGGATAACGGCCGCCCCGGTGGCGCAGTGGTCTTAGCGATGGTGTCTGATCATTCGTCCGAACGGGGTCCGGGTTCGAATCCCGGTAAGGCATGGATGTTGTGTTTGTCTTACGGCACTGGCTCTCTCCCTTCCCTGGAACCAGTGACCCTAAATTAGGGACGGGCGACTGCTTATAGCCCATTGAGTTGCTCACGGTGGTCGTTAAACCTTCAATCAAAAAAACAAAAACAAAAAAAAACAGGATAACGCTCGTCCGCATACCGCTCTTGTAACCCAACATGCTCTACAGAGTGTCGACATGTTGCCGTGGCCTGCTAGATCACCAGATCTCTCACCAATCAAGCACGTATGGGACATCATTGAACGACAACTCCAGCGTCACCCCAACCAGCTTTAACCGTCCCTGTATTGACCGACCAAGTGCAACAGGCATGGAACTCCATCCCACAAACTGACATCCAGCACCTGTACGACCGAATGCATGATCGTTTGCGTGCTTGCATTCAACATTCTGGCGGTAACACCGGTTATTAATGTACCAGCATTTCACATTTAAAATGGCTCTTCTCGCGCTTACAATAAGCTGTGATCTTGAAACCTTAATCGATTAAATATGTTACCTATACAAATGTATTGCCGCTATTTCATTCCTCTACAACTATTTTTTCGTGGTGTTGGGATTATTTTTTTCCGTCAGTGTAGATTCTCTCGCAGGGCACACTTTTGTAAATCAAGACTGCGCGTGACACTGCGTGTACTTTTGCCGGGATCTTCTGTAATTCCTAGTGAAACCATCTACACGAATTTCCCTGCGGTTGCCTATCGGTCACTCCAGGTAATATCGCACGTTCGGTCACTTTTTTCAAACTTGCACATAAGTGATTTAGGGTTTGTCTAAAAAACGGGCCTTATGTGCAGGTGACGTTTCCAACGAAATTTTCTGCAGCATTGTAACCATTTGAGTAATAAAGCTTCTCAATTTTACGGTGTTGATTCAGTGCAAGTCCGACGACTGATTTTCTCTCTGCAGTACAGGCGGCAACTTTTAATATGAAGTACTGCGCTACTTCATTTGTTTAATGCTGTACTCTTCGACAGCACACTAGTGGCGTGTTGAATCTGGCTGACTTCGCGTAGGTATACACCCGATATCTCAGCCATTTTTTGGTTCTACAGATTCGTTTAGACCGCAAGTGCTGAAGCTATGGAATTCAAAATGCTTTTATTTTATATGATTTCTTTTAGATATCCGGTTGAATTTTTTTTTCTATGCTACCATTTACAACGACGGCAGTTTTGGGTACATCTTATTTTTCATGTGATGTACAGATTTTCCGCTAGGGAGCGGAAACATACATTGAATTTCTACAGATATATCTCTAGTCCTAAAGGCAGATTACATAAATTATTTTTGCGTATTACGGAATTCATGGTGAAAACTCTTCTTGATATAATTTCTAATTCTCGTAATGAAGCGTTTAGCCGCTAGAGAACGGAAACGTATACTTCTGTTAGCGGTATTTTGGCTGAGATATATGTACTCCTGATGATTGAATTGAAAAGAATCTTTCTGATCAGCTACTGCTCAATACAAAAGCCTTTTCCGGACATTTTGTTTTTCATAACTGTACACTGTTTTTCCTGAAGAACGCATAACCTGTATTCCTAGTTTCTCTGCTTCTAATAGCCCCATGTGAAAAATTATTTCTTTGTAAGGCAGCGTTTCTCGTGGGGAAACTTTGCATACAATTTCTGAATTTTTCTTAAGCACACTTTCGCCACTAAAGGACGTAAAGACATATTTTTGTTTTTCAAATATTTGTAGCAATATATGTGGGCGTCCACAAACCCGAATGAATAATTATTTTGTGAACGGAAACCATTAAATATGAGAATAAATTGGCCCATATCCTCCGCAAAATAGCGTCAGTTTTTTCCTCTTGCACAAAAATATAATCTCTTTTTCTCAGTACATCTGCTTCTAAAAAAAAGTCCGTTTCGAAAAATTACTTTTAACGTCGGATACCATGACATTCGCAACGGTAGAAATAGTGTACATGATTCACAGATTTCCGGTTAGGAGGTGTATAAAGGTCACACATTTTTCTAGCTATCACTGCTTCGAGAAGATGTATTTGAAAAATTCTTTTCCATTGCATAGCTCCTATGAACAACTTTTACGTATTTTCTACTTGTCCATTATTCGAAATTCTTCCGCTAGGGTAACATCATATTTCTATTAAAAAAAAACTTTTTCGATTCAAAAAATCCCTTAGGAAAATCCTGTTTTGCGAGAATATTCTACATTATGAACGATATTTTGCTCAAATTTTCTTTTTTTAAAGTTACGCGTATTTCCCCCCTTCAGACGCATATAGTTATAATCACGTGTCAATCCGCACCTCTTATTCTAATTGTTCGATTACAAAATTCCTTTCTTCTTTGGATATTTTTCCCTATGAGAAATATTTTGCGGCAATTTGATGACACATTTCATACGCTAGTCCGTTCAAGGAAGAAACATGGTTGATACATGGCTGAAAAACTATGTAGAAACATGGTTGATTATTTGCAGCCTGCTCTATGCTCTATAAACCACTCTGCACACATTGTGTTTTTAAATTATGCACGGTATTTTACTACGGACGTAAATACATTATATTTTACCATGAATGTTTTTCTTTTTGTAAAAATCGGCTTTGAAATTACTTGTGGTGTCGGAAAAGATTCAGAAGACAGAGAGAGAGAAAGAGAGAGAAAGGGAGAGAAGAGAGAGAGAGAGAGAGAAAGAGAGAGAGAGAGAGAGAGAGAGAGAGAGAGAGAGAGAGAGAGAGAGAGAGAGAGAGAGAGAGAGAGAGAGAGAGAGAGAGAGAGGGAGAGAGAGAGAGAGAGAGAAGGAGAAGAGAGAGAGAGGAGAGAGAGAGATATTCTTTATTAAAAATATTTAAAATAGAAAAAAATACAAAAAAGCAAAAGAAATATTTAAGTAGAAAATGGGTGAGAATGGAACACGAAAAAACGTCAAAAACGACGGAGTGACAGAACATCTGTATTACAACACTGCAGAGTTCAAGGTCGGGATAACATTTATAATAATAATTAGCTTTGCACTTGGGTTCCAATGATGATGGGAAGAAGATAAAGTTCCGTGGCTCGGATGATATCGGAACTCAGTGTCGGTCAGCCGATCTCGTAGTAGATAGGTAAAATATCCTGTTAAGGAGCATTGAGCGAAATACATCTGCAAAAAAGAGATCCTGTAGCGGAATGGTGAGTATAGACGACAACTTTCTTCAGGATACACACATAAGAGCAAACAGTTGATTATCCTGTGATGGAGTATGACGCTTGTTAGTTGGCACAGGAGTGCTACAGATTAATTACCAGCGCAGGAAAGAATTCTAAACAGGAGTTGGGTCAGGGGAGTTAAACGTATGCAGAAAACATACAGGTGGATGCCAGTACCAGTACCTGAGAGAAAATGAGATGCAAAAGCGCTGAAAAGTAGAAGGAAAGGCATCGAGTCAGTGTAGGACGTCGCACTCACGACCCGATTTAAGCGTATCGTAAGTGTAGGTTTAGACGGGTCTGGTGTTAGGGTGGCGGAAGAACAAATGGGGTGAGGTACATAAGAATAGAGAGAACGATTAGGAACAAAGCGGAGAAGAGGAAAAGAGGGAGGTTAGTAAGAGTACAGGACCAGTGAACAAGATTGTCGGAGAGAGGAGGGGGGATTCGGAGATGCATTCAAAGGATTTGCCGAATTGAATTGAACGATAATGAAAAGTAGCTTTAGTAAGGGAGTGTCTGACCTCAAGTCTATAAATCCCCTGAGGAAATTAGTCCATACGATAAATGAGAAAAGAAACACAGAGAGAGAGAGCGAGGCAGGAAGTGAGCAAAAGTTAGAGAAAACGTATCTTCCGAAGCAACCGAAAAGGATGCAAAACACCCAGCTTGTGTTAACCAATGACCAATGCACTCACTACACCACAAGTTCAGCCATTCCAACCGCCCTCCCCCGGGGCAGAGCGAAACCGCATCCGGCGCAGGAGTTTCCCCCAGTCTCACCAAAGCTACACTCAAGACTCTTGTCTGAATGTCTGTCTAAACCAACCTGATTGGGCCGGTTTATCTTAGTAGCACATGTTCCCGCGCTGACATGTAGACTGGTATGCTGGTTGTTAAAAGTGTTCTTCTTTGGGTATATTATCGAGATTGTGCTGAAGATTTTCTTCACTCTGATGGTTACCAACTGTAGTGATGAACGCTCTTCATCAGAACAGAAACAAATCAAGAAAGAGCCAGTATGGGCCAAACAAGACTGAACTACCTCTCTTTGATGAGTTTTGAGCATGAGTTACTGAGAGAAATGAACAAGTCGCGGATAATACATGAGTATTCGGTTGCCAAGTTTCGTGAATGATTCATCTGAACCATGTAACTAACTGAAGTTTAATAAAAAGTTTACTCCACTGACAATTTGTAGGTTCATTTTCTTAGATTAGGAAGTGGTTTATTTAATTTCAAAAGAATACTAGAAACTATTTTCAGCAAAGCCATCCTTAAGGTTACTTTAGAAATCAGCTGCATACCAGTCCAGTAATGGGACAACCATCCAGATGTCTGTTGTTCTATGAATTGCAATGAATAAGAATTTATGAAATATTACCATTTTTTCCTTCACATGTACCCTGGATTACCATCATTCAGTCATTTTTTCCGCTGTCTCCGAGGAAGTTGCAAAATATATATACCTGAAGAAGAGGTCCCGCTGTTAGTAGTGCTACCGACTTCGAGGATCCTTAACTGGCTCTTCCACCTGGCAACTTCATAAGGAATTACCACTCCATCCGTTCCATTCCTCCATCTGATACAGGGCCATAACCATAACTCACTCACACACAAACACTATCATACACAAGAACCAGTATTCAACTGTGCTGCCATCGTTTTGTTCCAGTCAGATAGGGAAAGGGAAGTAAGGGCAGACTTAAGAGAGCGGTGTTGATCCAGGGATCAAGGAGTATGGTGAAGCATCTGGAGTCGAGAAAGTGAGAGCCAGCTGCGGTGAGAGCCAAAAATCTGATAAATAAACAAAAGGCAGGGAGAGACAGACTGAGGTGGGGACCTAAATAAGGATCAGAAAGACCTGCTCATTACACCAGATAATTTTGTTGCATCTTTCTTCTTCTAAATTTCTATTAGACAATATTTCTTCAGTAAAATAATATTTTGATATACACTGTTTACGTTCTGAAATATTACAGTTGCAATTTGAAGGCTGCAAATGACCAGCCAAAATTATTGATTTATTTTTACCATTTTATTTGGTTTCTGTGTTTAATTGCAACCATAACCAACTCTTTCATCTATAAGCAGTCACCCTTTCCTAATTCAGGAAAGGGACATCGTAATTCAAGCACACCACCCATGGCATTCTGAAATGGTACCCGTGTCGGGCAGACAGTCACCTGTTTGGCGTTTTATTATTATTATTATTATTATTATTTATTCCTTTGTATCTAACTAAATTACTGAATGTAATTTTTCTAAATATGTCTCATATTGCGGGTTATACGCCATGTGTAATAACAAAATATATATTTTATTCCGTTTATAGGAGCACAATTTACAAAACATTCGCAAGATTTCACTGCCAACTTCAGGCTGCTGAATACAAACAATTCACAGAAACATATTAAGAATAAATGCAATCTTAATATGTTATGTTAACTGTTTATATTGAACTGTTTATATTAACTGTTTATATTCCTCTTATATTTATTAACCCTTTAACGACCATAACGCCCGAAACGCCAGTACATACAAGCTACCATAGCTGAACTAAACGCCTGTTTAAAGTGAGTTAGATTTTTTACCTTTACCCATTCTTTAAATTTGCCTGACCTATGAGGGATCAATAGGGAATCTCATTCAGTCATCATTATTCCTACTAAACAAAGAAGTGAACCAAAAGGCAGTTTTGGGCGTTATGGTATTTAGAGTGATACAACATTTTAGGGTCATGGTCGTTAAAGGGTTAATCATTCTTAATGTTTTTATTCTTAATCTGTTTCTGTTAACTGCTTATATTCAGCAGCCCGAAGAAGCTGCCCGAAGGCAGTGAAACCTTGCGAATGTTTTGCAAATTTTACGCCTATAAACGAAATAAAATATATATTTTGTTATGTCTTATATTTCCTAAGAAACAACAGATGCTTAATGAATGATCTCTTTGAAGTAAAATATTCTTTCTTCAAGGAATGAAATACGGAATTACACCATTGTACAATACAAATTTGGAAAATGTGAATCCGTTTATTTGTGTAAATATGACATGGATGTTAAGTCAGATAATATCCGAAAACTGGATTATTTCGTCGTCCTGGAGAGGGGAATCGAAACCCCGTCTCCCGGATAGCACCCGAGTATGCTGACCACTACACCACCCAAAACGGTCACGTTTCAAGTTTCCGATTAATTTAAATATAAAACCATCACAGGATTCTCTAGTCGAAGCAACTGGCATTCATATATAGCGAATCTGGAGGCAGCCGCCCAAGTGGCGCAGTGGTCTTAGCAATGGCTTCTAATCATTCGTCCGAAATGGGTCCGGGTTCGAATCCCGGTGAGACATGGATGTTGTGTTTGTCTTATGGCTCTGGCTCTCTCCCTTCCTTGGAACCTGTGGTCCTAAATTAGGAACGAGTGACTGCTTATAGCCCACTGAGTTGCTCACTGCAGTCGTTAAGCCTCCAATAAAAAAAAAAAGAAGAATCTGGAGGTTGTATTCCCATGATTGAACGGAGGCACAGCATATCAGTGAATGAAATACGGGATTACACCATTACACAATACAAATTTGGAAGATGTGAATCTGTTTATTGGTGTTCATAAGGCTCATAAGGCATGGGATGCCGATTAACCGGGATTCATATGAGTATGAATCCCGGTTACTTAGACTAGCAAATTCTGTGATGGTGATATTCAAATTAATCGCATACTTGAAACTCCGTCGTTCTGGGTGGTGCAGTGGTTAGCATAGTCAGTCGCTTTCCGGGAAAGGCTGGTTCGATTCCCGCCCCAGGACGACGAGTTATTGAAGTTTTCGGATATTATATGACTTAATATCCATTTCATATGCACACCAATAAAGGGATTTACATCTAAATTTGTATATTCTTTCTTATTTTAAGATCTCCTTAAAATAATACAAAATGTCCATAACCATTTAAGAATTTTCAGTAATTATTTCCTAAAGTTGAAAACAGTGTTTCTTTTTTATTTCACCAATGAAATATTTTTCCTCCGAAAAAAGAAATTTTAAATAAAAATTACAGTTGTCTCTAGTGCGCTAGTTGAAATTTTGAAATAACAGAATTTGTTTTCGCTGGTTATAAATTATGGTTCACTACAACAAATAAAAACACCGAAAAATATTTTATTTTATAAACTGATATTCATGAAAAAATGTCAATGGTAATTTTCTTGTGTTTGGATAATTCTGAAATTTCTGGCCCTGCGCAGCTCATAGAAACTATTCCGCTAACATTATTAAAGTCATAAAGCCATTCAGCAGCTGCTAGAAAACACCCGATATCGCTATCTCACTTTCATGTATAATGTAATCGGGCGGGTCACAAAGCTGCAATTAATTAACTCAACAGCGAAGCAGTGCGCAAGTAACACATGATCGCTGAACATGGTACTGCATGGCATAGTAATTTATTTCTCTCGCATTTAAGATGAGTCGGTAGATACTGTTCTTGCATACAGCAAGCCAATTATGTTAGTACAAGCACATCTTCCGTGACCACAGAGACATGTTTAGGTTGTGTAAAAACGCTTTTAACATCGCCATTTTGACTTTTGTTAATATAATGTTTGATTGTTTTTTCAATATTTTATGATGTGCACCGTTATTCGCTTTTATTTAAAGCATAACAGTTTTCGTAAAATTCTAAAAATAATATTTCGAGCAAACTATTTTTGGAGTATTCATATGCAGCAGGAATAAAAAAAAACGAATATCAGCAACACAAATAAAGCGAATTATCATTATTCATGTACGAAGACGAAATAACTTTAATTCTACACGACTTCGTGTAGACGAGTCGACTGTGGCGGAATACAAATTAGTAATCCATTGAGAAGTAGGCCCTGATCAAACTGCTTCGGAAGATGTTTTACGCCCCAACAGCAAAGACCTGTTTAGACAATCTCTTTTAGACGTAAAAATGTACATAGGTGAAATTCCGCCAAAAGCTTTTCCTCCTTTATATAATGCGTATAATCAAGAGCTATCTGTAGATGGATTTTACATTATAGCCTACTCGTAAATTGAGCACTATCACCAGATGAATATTTTCAGTGTTACCTCTTTAACCGGCTGGGGAATTTTTAACTCGGGGTAAGCAAAATCGGCTGAAATCAGCTTGAACAAATATATTCGCTGTCTAAGAAGTAGACCGAACGCGGATAGAACGAGCGAACCTGCACGTCACGCCTTTCCCCTAAGCATTGTTGTTCAAAATAGTAATTTAGGGTGACGTTTTACAGTAATCGTTTCTGATTGGTTATCTGACAAAAGAGCTATAAGAATGGCCAGAGGCGGATTGGGTCGATGAAACCAGGACTGGAATTCTTGGATTGTAGTCCAGTACAGAAACACATGCCCCTACAGGGAAACACCTTATTAATTCTCTCATAAAAAAAGATTCTGTTAAATGCTAGATGAAATGGAATTGCTGAAATAAGCATTGTTAAATTAATTCAGTCGTAAACAAATTTTAACAGCAATTAAGGGTAAAAGAATCTTAAAACTCTACACGTGATTGAATGTAGTGTATCAAATCATACTCAAAACGGGGTGTTGTACCGGATAATTATATTTATTTGGTCAGGGACTGTCTGCTGCGCAACAGTATTCGCACAACCTCCTGGAATGGGACACTATTTAAAGTCTAACCATTATTTTGATTCATGAACTACCATTTTGACTCATGAATTGTCATTTTTACCCATTAATTGCCATTTTGACACATGAATTGTCATTGTGACTCATGAATTGCCATTTTGAACCATGAATAGCCATTTTGAACCATGAATAGCCATTTCGACTCATGAATTGCCATTTTGATCCATGAATTGCCATTTTTACCCATGAATTGCCCATTTTGTCCAATGAATTGCCATTTTGACTCATGAATTGCCACTTTGACCCATGAAGCAGTACCGGTAATTATGTGTTCCCTTTATGATAAATGTGGGAATGGGACACTTTTTAAAGTCTAACCATTATTTTGACTCATGAATTGCCATTTTGACCCATGAATTGTCATTTTGACTCATGAAGCGCCATTTTGACTCATGAATTGCCATGTTGAACCATGAACTGCCATTTTGAACTGTGAATTGCCATTTCGACTCATGAATTGCCATTTTGACCCATGAATTGCCCATTTTGTCTAATGAATTGCCATTTTGACACATGAATAGCCATTTTGACCCATGAACCAGTAGCGGTAATTATTTGTTCCCTTTATGATAAATGTATGTGGTACACGGATTTTGGAACATCTCTGCCAGAGAATCGCTTTGTGCTCTATGCCTGCACGACGTACGTGGATAACGGTCTCGGGACGATGGACCATCAAAATTGTTGCTAGTGCCGTCTTCATGATTACAAAAGGGGGTAGGATCTACCTACGTCGTTTTAGCTCTAATCCCAACGACCTACGCATTACCGTACTTAGCTTAATTTATTAATAACCGCGTGTTTGGTCCGATGGCATATTTTTCATTGAAGCAGAGATAATTTTGCTTTGCAATTTTAGAGCAAACGCCAAACATATATATATATAGAAAGAAGGAAGTTAATTTCTTAAAGACAATAACGTTTTAGACTAATAACTTAAAGTTCAAATGAAGTAAACGATTCTTATTCATAAGTACCAAAACAGTTATTCGTTTTTTCCAAAAAAAAAAAATAAAATCCAGACAAAGACAATACGAGAAAGTGGGCCATTTCTCGAGTGGTCCACCGGGAAATGTCCCAGTATCCCGGTGGGCCAATCTGCCCCTGACAATGGCGACAAACCTAAGAAACCCGAAATTTTTTTTAGTCACTTGTTTCTACCTAGTAGCGTGATGTCCGTATATGGGGGATTAGATGTGAGATGTCATCACCTCTAACAGGTTTACGGTCGGTACTGCTGAGATGGGAGGGCAAAGGACCTTTCTCTGGATGTAGTTTTCGTAAAACGTGGCATTTAATTCAATATTTTTCTATGGAGACGGCAGAAAAATTTATGAACCATTTTGGTCAGGTATTTTAAAGGGTTAAAGAATCCTACAGCAGTTATTTATAATTGTCATCATCGCTCATACTCATTATCGTACAGAATGATTGAATCACGCTTTTTTCTGCAGTATAAAGAAAACCCATGAAATTCATAGCAGAGCTCTACACTGTTGATATAATAAACTAGAGGGTATCCTTCAAACTGTTTGCAGATACCAAGTGCTAAGAGTACAAATATTGCTGTACCAGCCGCGCTGTGTATGGACGAGCATTATCAACTTGCAAACAGTTTCAAACAGATTTCATAACGTACCTAAGCGAAATTACCAAGAAAATAATAGATTAAGAAAGTGTTGAGCTAACAGACGGAGTCTTTCCATTTCTTCGTTTTTTATTCAAACGATTTTTTAAAATTAATGTTAGTGAGCCGAATTTTGTGAAACGGTTCAAGTAAAAGGCCATCTAGTTTTAATTGGAATTCCTCAATCACACGGAATTTCGGGAATCGGAACGCGTCCAAACCTGACCATGGACAATGTCCAATCGCATGTCTAGAATCACGGTGATCAGATGTGTCATGTGGTAGCTATGCTCGAACAACTAATTGTCCCGAGTCTCGTATACAGAGCTGATTTATTCAATTATTATTATTATTATTATTATTATTATTATCATTAAGCAGTTTTTAATGGTAATTATTTTTATACGACACGACCAATCACCATGACACCAACCCCATGTGACTCACCATGTTCTTCCCTTTCTCTGTGGCAAGTGTCACCGCGATCGGCTGAAGATCTTTGGAGGAGATAGGTAACAAATAACCCCTCCTCAAAACCCGGAAAAAACCCTAAAATGCAGGTTTTTGGACGATAATTTCTCATTGACACGGAATTTCGGGAATCAAAAGGCATCAAAACCTGACAATGGGCGATGTCCGATGGCATGGAACAAATCATGGTGATCGGATGTGTCACCTGCTACCTGCTCGAACAACTAAGTGTCTCGAGTCTCGTAAAGAGAGCTCCGCTCGGCCTTCGGCCTCGCTTCGCTGAGTTAAGCAAGTACTAGTATTAAGCTAACAGACGAATTCTTTCAATTTCTTCGTTTTTCAATTTAAACGATTTTTTTTAAATTAATGTACTGAGCCGACTTTCGTGAAACGTTTCCAGTAAAAGGCCATCTAGTTTTAATTGAAATTCCTCAATGATACGGAATTTCGGGAATAGGAAGGCGTCAACAAAACTTGACCATGGACGAAGTCCAATCGCTAGGCAAAAACCACGGTGAACGGATGGGTCATGTCGTAGCTATGCCCGAACAACTAATTGTCCCGAGTCTCGTACAGAGAGCGGATTTTTTTCAATTAATATTAAAATTAGTCAGATTTTTTTGGTCATTATTTTTTATAAAACACGACCACCCACCATGGTACTAGCCCCGTGTTACTCACCGTGTGCTTCCCTTTCTTTGTGTCAAGTGTCACTGCGATCGGCTGAAGATCTTTGGAGGAGATAGGTAACAAATAACCCCTCCTCAAAACTCGGAAAAACCCCTAAAAATGCACGTTTTTGGACGATTATTCCTCAATGACACGGAATCTCGGAATCAGAAGGCGTCAAAACCTGACCATCGACGATGCCCAATCGCATGTGAAAAATCACGCTGATCGGATGTGTGATCTTGTACCTGTGCCCGAACAACTGATTGTCTCGAATCTCGTAAAGAGAGTTCCGCTCGGCCTTCGGCCTAGCTTTCTTCAATTGACGCACAACACAAATTTTTAACATGAGAAAATCCTCAATAATGGTGTCAGGTTGTGGCTAAAGGATGAGGCGACGCATCTACGCATGCGCGACTCTGAAGGGAATACTTGGGCCTGAGTGATGCGTGATCGGTACTTTTTTGTTGGATATCTCACATAGCTAATACTTCAAATTTAACCATCATTTTAAGTTTCTGTTGTCTAATGCAAATTTAAAGGTTTTCTTACTGAACGGCACATTACATCTCCGACCAGCTTGTACATAATGGTAACGGTGACAGTGTGTCAGAAGAAAATAAATCGACAAAGTTGAATGAAAAAAACGTGGATATAGTGAATACAATATAGTGTGTGAAATTTAAAAATCTGTAGGTGACGGAGATCGAACCATGTCTCGTCGCTCCAGAATGGATTGTTCTACCCAACTGAACTACACCGACGGAATGTATTGCTGCGGACATCTTGTCTTCACACGTGCTTCACCTCTGGAGTACGTCACAAGTGGGTATGTTAGCGACAGATTTAAAATTGGCGAAAGGTGTTGAACAAATTTGTGATTACAGCGGCACAAATTTATGATTACAGTGTATTTGTGACCTGAGCTTCAGTGAGTGCAGAAATAAATAGCTGACGTCACGTAAGGTTTTTTTTAATCTTTCATCTCGGTAGTTTTATTCACGCAATTATTTCGAGAGCGAGGTCCGGTTCATTTTCAACGAATTAATTACGGATATTAGTCTTATTCATTAATCAACAAGTTCAGTTAAAGACACTAATTGAGTTCAGCAAAAAGCAACGTTCAACCAACAAAAACCCTGCTCTATGCTGAATAACGTGTGAAGTTTGTAATTTCGTTGGTTAATACGCATATACACTGGTGTGCAAAAACTAAGGACGAAGAGGAGAAATTAGCATCACAGCGGAACGAACAGGCAGAACGGACCGAAAGACCACTCAGGAGATAGACTAGGGTCCGGTACGGTAGAGCATGCGCATATATGCAGCATGATGTAGGGGGAGGGGGAAGTGTCGGAAGGGTATAAAGCACACGGGCGGTGTACGCTCAGCAATTCGGTGAAAGTTATTGCACGGTGTACATCGGTTTGAACGACGTTGAGGTGCTGCCACCGTGTGATATGGCTAACAGGCAATCCAGTAGACGACATCTGGATGACTTTATCCGATGTCGCGTCATTGCGAAGATGGAAGAAGGTCGAAGTGTTACTAGTGTGGCCGAGGAGTTCGGGATCGCTCACAGCATCGTTTCACGAGCTTGGAGAGCATTTCAAACGACAGAAACAGCTGTCCGAGAGTTCAGCAGTGATCGTCCACGAGCAACCACGGCGGCGGACGACCGGTATATTGTCCTACAAGCGAGAAGAGACAGACGGCAGACAGCGGGAGAAATCGCAAGGCACATGCAACAGACGTCCGTTATCGCGTGTTACCGTGGCCAGGAGGCTGCACAAAGGTGGTCTATTTGCACGACGACCAGTGCGGTGTGTGCCATTAACGCCTGCTCATCGGAGACGGCGGTTTCTGTGGCGCCAGGAACACAAGAACTGGACAATCAGCAATGGGGTCGAGTTCTCCTTACGGATGAGAGCCGATTTAGTCTGACGTATACACACCTGGAGGGAGCAAGGAACACGCCACCACACCTGCAACATCATCGAAAGGGACCGATTTGGAGGTGGCGGAGTTCTCGTTTGGGGCGGTATCATGCTTGGTAGCCGTAGTGATCTCCACATTTTCCAAGGAGGTTCAGTCACTGGTGTCCGCGATTGTACCGAGGTTCTCCAGCCTCACGTGCGTCTGTTTAGAGGTGCTGTGTGTCCTGAGTTCGTCTTCATGGACGACAACGCTACAGCGCATTGTACAGTGGCTGTCGCAGATCTGTTGGAGAGTGAAGATATTCAACGCATGGATTGGACCGCAAGGTCCCCGGACCTAAATCCAGTCGAACACGTGTGGGACCTTCTCGGAAGACGCTTGGCAGCACGTCACCAGCCGCCAGCAACGATTCCGCAGCTGCGTCGGTGCTGCAAGAGGAATGGGCCGCAATGCCTCAACAGCTCCTTGACAACCTCGTTCTCAGCATGGACAGACGTTGTAAATCCTACAACGCAGTCATGGGTGATCATATCCCCTACTAAAGACTGGATTTTTCTTGGCAGCCGCCTATCACATGGACGTTTCTGTCTTCTGTCCAGTTGTGCTCGAAGCTACCTTTTCAATAAAGTGCCTTTATATCCTTTGGATTTATTGTTTGGACGGTTTTGCTCACTTGTCCCATATTCATACATCTTGGGCATCTTATGGTATGATTTGAGTCGATGTGGAGCACTTCTGCACGACGTTACATTTGAAAAACCGTCTAGTCTTTATTTTTCGCACGACAGTGTATATATATGCCGCGGTACCATGCGGATACCGCGGCGAAACTGCCCGTACTTCTTATCCCCTCTCTCCACTAAGACTTACAATTCTACTAAGTCACCGGCGCACTGAGTCACAGCTATTGTTGTTAAGCTTCCTGAAAGTGAAGCATAACTTCATTGTTTTTATCTTAAAAATATTACCTAATTTCTAAATAATAAAAATCTCCAAACTACTTTTTTGTTCTAAATATTACCACATACTTTGTCCAGGATATTACCTAATTTCTAAATTTACTTCAATTATATCACCTAATTTCTAAATTTACTTCAAATATATTACCTAATTTCTAAAAAATATCAAATGTGTTCTTTTTTTGTAATAAATATATTGATTTTTTTATTTTCGGTTCGAAAAAGTTGGAGTCGTCTTATACATGGAGGCGTCTTATTTACGGAAAAATATGGTATATATACAGTATATGAATGAAGTGCCAAATAGAAATTCCTTCCAAATTATTGACATTCCATAATGAGACATACTATCTGAGAACTTTATGAAAATGAACACGAGAACTGAAAAAACAGAAAGAACATTAAGCTAAAAGTAAAATTTGGTATTACAAAAACTCTGAATATGAACCCAAGTAACAATGGAAGTGCGTTGACCTATCACAATGAGCTGATGTGCACTATTCTCATCAAAGGATACTAGTGCACAGGGTGAGCTTTCGAACCGAGCAAAGACCTGTAAATAACTAAAGTCGCTGGAGTATCCCCTATGTCACCATGCCAACGAAAGAGGTAAAACCAACTTGTTACACGCCACTTCCAACAAGGTAGTCCAGTGGAATTGCACAACGACAAAACAAGCAATAATGTTTAACCAAACTAATATTAGAGATAAAAAAAAACTTATAAAATATTAACTCACCTTCGATAAAGAAAATCACAGGAATCACAAATCGACTCTGCAAGCATTAACTTGCATTCAACAGGAAGACTACAGTACTAAGACAAAACTGGTACCAAACACTACGTTCAAATCAAAGATCTGAATAGAGACAGTACAGCTATAGAGTGAATAGGTGTTGCCATGTGGGTTAGATAAATCTTCAGCAACTCGCGACCAATCGAGCTGTACTTTAGAAGAAGAAAAAAGTTAATATTGTGGGGTCTTCTGTTAGTAACGTGTGTCCAATTAAATTTTCTATGGAGCGAAAGAAAATTCTTGGTAGGTGTACTTTTTAAAAGCTGATTGAACAAATGACGAATAAAATAATGTGGGTAACTATTTTTCTCAAGAATGACTAGCAACTTTTAAAGTTGCTGTACAACTAGCTCTGAACTACTGCAAATGCGTAAGCATCTGAAAAATGCTAAAATGATGGCATTACGGTGTACTGAAATTGAAATACTTGAATCCCAGTCTATGAGGTAGCTTACGCTAAAGGAATAGTTATTTCTTTTATCAAAAATCATAGTAGATAAAGAATTATGATTCCAGGTTATTTGTAAGCCCAAAAAGTGTATACAACTGTCTTCGTCATTAGTAGGTTCCAGTTCCAAATATGAATGATAAAATGTTCTTTGCTATGTGATTAAAATCTTCTAGGTTGATCACAGTAATATCATCCACATATCTGATAATTGGACTGCAGTCCAAAGAGGCATGGTATTCCCTTTCATATGCTTACAGGTATAAATTAGCTAGAACGATTGCAATAGACGTTCCCATGGGAATGCCCTTTGTCTGTAGATAAGTCTTCTGTCCCATTCCTAAATAGTTGTTAAAGACGCATAGGTTTTTCAAATTGTACCAATATTCCTCTTTGAAATCGAGAATATCTTAGTTTTCATCAAAAACGGTGTCACAGATTCTGTCAAGATCTTCTAATCTTATAGACGTGAACAGATTTTTAAAGTCAAATGTATAAGAAGTAAATTTTTGAAAATCAGCACAGTTTCAAGTAATTTAATAACTGATTGACTGCTCTGCACCACCCAGGAGTCTTTGATTTGGTTTAATATTATTTTGAGGATTTTTTCCAAAATGTTGCCAGCTGAAATTTAATAACAGTTGGTAGATAGCGGTTTTAAGGGAGATTTATAAAATTTCGGTACCGCGTATATGTACGGTAACTTATCATTAAAGTTGTCAACACTTAATCTCTTATATAATCCTATGATGTTTTTGCAAATTGCATTACGTTGTTGGTTAATCAAGGTATATGCTTCACAATTATCTAGCTCTTTGGCAATATATAAATAGTTACCCATTTTTTGTTGGTTAATCAAGGTATATGTTTCACTATTATCTAGTTCTTTGGCTTGAGAAAAATAGTTACCCACATTCTTTTATTCGTAATTTGTTCAATCAGCTTTAAAAAAGTATACCAACCAAGATCTTTTATTCGCTCCGTAGAAAATTTAAATGGGCGCATACAGTATAACTAACACATGACCCCACAATGTTAACTTTTTCTTCTTCTAAACTACAACTCGACGGGTCGCGAGTTGCTGAAGATTTATCAAACCCACATGGCAACACCTACTCACTCTATAGCTTTAGTGTCTCTATTCAGATCTTTGAGTTGAACGTAGTGTTGGTAACTGTTATGTCTTAGTGCTATAGTCTTGCTGATGAATGCAAGTTAATGCTTGCAGAATCCATTTGTGATTCCTAGGATTTTCTTCATCAAAGGTGAGTTAATATTTTATAAGTTTTTTTATCTCTGATATTAGTTTGGTTAAAAGTTATTTCTTGTTTAGTCGTTGTGTAATTCCACTGGACTACCTTGTTGGAAGTGGCGTGTCACAAGTTTGTTTTATCTCTTTCATTGGCATGATGACCTAGGGGATACTCAAGCGACTTTAATTATTTACAGGTCTTTGCTAAGTTTGAAAGGTCACCCTGTGCACTAGTATCCCTCTGATGAGAATAGTGCACATCAGCCTATCGGAATAGGTCAACGCACTTCCATTGCTACTTGGGTTTACAATCAGAGTTTTTGTATTACCAAATTTTACTCTTAGCTTAATGTTCTTTCAGTACACATGTTCATCATAAAGTTCTCAATTAGTATGTCTCATTATGGAATGTCAGTAGTTTGGAAGGAATTTCAATTTGGCACTTCATTCAGATACTATATATATTTAAACAGTTATTGTGTCAAGCTGCATTGCTCGGACATATGAAACTTTTTGATTTTGATTTTCAATTTTTTAATTGGGTTACTAATTTTCGATTCTTTGATGTGTTTATTATTGTTTTTGAAAGCATACATACAGACATAGGAGCACTAGTAAGAAAGCTAAAGCACTTCAATACAAATCATTAAAAAGCACCAAATCTCCTGATGCGCTAAGCAGTAATCCGGGCGGAAAGGTAATATAAGCAAATAATAATTAAAACACACCAAGAAAACCCACAAACTCCTACACGAAACACACAAAACATACCACCAAAGGAACACAGAATTCCCACATACTTGCAATAAGCCCTGAACCCAAAACCACACAAAAACAGAAAAGTACTCGAACCCCTTACACGGCTGACGTACCGAATGGAGCACAAAATACAAACAAGAAACAAATGCAGAACAGCACAACTGCCGCATCACTTTAAAAGGTGAAACACAAAACAAACAAAGAACCGAGACGACACTCAAATTAAATTAAAATGGTCGACATCAGGGAAGCACCCGTTTTTTGTAAGTGGCTTTTCTTAAACCAAGAAAGGGACGGACAAAATCCAAATGTCCCCTTGGTCGTGCTCCCAAAGCCACAAGACCAAAAGAACAGAAATAAAGACAACAAACCAAAAAGAATAAGTACAATCATGATTAGTCCTACCTGGACAAAGAAGGCCGGAAACGAAAATAACCGAAAAAAGCAAGAACGAACACAAAAAGTAACGCGAAACCACAAAGATCGCTGCAACATCCAACACAAGAACCACTGATAAAGAATCAAGAATGCCAAAGCTGCACAAGGGCAAAGGTTAAGCTGATAAGGAAGTGATGGTGTGCGGTTTAAACAAACCCTGTTTGCCAAATGGAGGAATGTAGTTTACTTTTTGTAGGCTAGGTGTAAGCTAGTGTGAAGAAAGCAAAGGGTAATGTGGCCACAAACGGTCTACCTAGTGGTACTTAGAGTTTCTACTTATTTAATATTGTCAGTCCAATTGTTAATAAGAGTAATGTAACTAAATGTATCAGCAGAATGAAGTTTGTGATTTTTGAGTAATTGCAAAAAATATGTTTTGATAAAAGGTAAAGGAAATCGATTAGAAATTAATTGTTCAAAAAACAATTTACAGTTATACATCAAATTATCAGAGGTACTACAAATACGTAAAAGCCGTAAAAATTGAGAAAAAATGAGGTTTCTGTGAACTAAAATGGAGACATTTGAAAACCAGTTAGAAAATAAGTGTTCCTGAAAATTAAAAGAACGTATTTTATGATACAGGTTGACCCCAAGTGACCCAGTTTGAGAAAGTGTAATTTCCAAATCCAAGTAAACTATGAAATTTTGTTGGTGGTTGGCCTTTTCCAAGATCAAATCTTGTGAATATATAAAATGAGCGGAATTATCAAATTTAGGAAAATCTATTACAATTAGATCATCAATATATCTAAAAACTCTACCAGAAAAATGATTAGCTTCGACAAATGTAGCTTCAAATGAGTGTAAATAAAGATTAGCCAGGATACTAGAAACATTACTACACATGGCAATTCGTTTGGTTTGCAAAAATAATCTGTTATTTTGTAAAAAACCATGTCCGCGTAGCTTAGTTGGGAGAGCGACTTACTCCGGAGTGAGGGGACGCGAGTTCGTTGCCCAGCGCGGACACACTTGTACGTTGTATTGGCGCCCGAACTTCCAGGATGACCCGACTGTTAAGTTTCTCGCAATGACGTGATGTTCTTTCCACACGGCGAGACAGGAAAAATGGGAATCCCTTCTTCAGTGTTTCGAAAAAATAAATCAGTGTGATGCTACGTTACACACACCAAATTGTCTGGGATATCTCAAATGCACGTTCTACATGGGATGACTGCCTGCAGCGACACATGGTCCCGGCTGACCCATGGGCCATGGCCCGGGCCCTCTTTCGGGGGTGGAGGGGGAGATGTGACGTGTCTGCACCGCAGGACGCAAATGAGATAAGAGCAGATAGCAGTGATAGCACATGTCCGCGTAGCTCAGTTGGGAGAGCGACTTACTCCGGAGCGAACAAACTTGTACGTTGTACACTTAAAGAGAATGAAGTCAAAATTTGCATTGGAAAAGACAACTGTAAATGAAAGTTAAATTAGAGAATACGTCATAAGTTCTGAAAAATGGTTATGGTGAGGAATCTCTTTTAAGGCGCAAGGAGCATTAATGCAGAAATAACTACCCAAAATGGAGTTATTTCGCCTCCTTTTTTATCTAGCAAGCAGAGATGAAGTAGCATTTAAATTCTTAAAAGAAATCACTGTACAGAATGAGAATGCCAATCCATTTCGAACGAAATGTTAAACGGCAAGCTATTTTGCTTATCAAAAAACATTTGGCTTGCGTCTAAAGACTTCATTAACGGAAGAAAACCTGACATCTTCATCTTTTATTAAAAAACTTTCCCGACGCTTCTTATTAGATCTCGACTTTAAACAGTCTGCGATAACTATATCAGTAATTTAAAGTTTTCGCTTTAATATTTTTTCTCGTATCAAAATGAAAACGTGTCAAATAGTAAAGCAATTAATATTTTTTCATAGGCTTGAAATTTGAGAACGATGATTTCATATCTGACGGTGTTTTCCCCCACATTCGGAAGTCCACGGCTTCAAAATGTTTTCCAGGAAAGGGATTTTCAAGCCGTCTCTAATTATGATTTGGAGGGAAACGTCTTGTCCATCCGCAGACTCTTCTCCGGTATCTGCGCAACGTACGGTGTACCAGAAAGATCTTCGCACGTCAGACAATCTTCCGCCCTTGAGATGCATGCTCACGAAAAGTTTAATATTTGACTGAGAACAGAAATAGTGCGCGATGAGAGGTCCCACTGCTCATAAAGATAGGATCTTCAAAGATGTGCGGAAAAATCCGCTTCGGGCGAATATAATTAAAACGGAATTAAAAGAAAAATTGTGGAAGTGCGTGCTCTTCTAAAACCTTACCTGCTGCTAGCACGCAATTTCGTGTCATGTTCCTTCCTCGCATATTTCCGTAGATGAAATCATCGATGCTGAATGCGACCGAACAAGGACGAAGATTATTTCTGCCTTCCATTACTTCTTTCCTTTTCTGATTTCCACGTTCAATCACATATCTTTTATGCGATATTAAAGATTTTTTTTTTTTTGCACAGTAGAATAACAGGTCATAATTGCTTACCAGTCCTAGTGCTTAGTGATCAACCTTTCCCGCATTTACATATCCGTGATTTTGAAATGAAAAAGAGAAAACAGGAAACTGATATACAGTATTTCCCCTATATCAAACAAATTTATTCTCCTAACACTAGCTCATATCCTGTGTTATGCACAATTGAAAAAGCTATGACTAAAATATTTATAATGATAATCGTAAAATACCGGGTGCGCCATATAAAACAGGTCCTGTTGCCAGACGTTGTTAGCAGGCCCAAAGTTGTTTGGCGGGTTTTCAGTTAAAACCGCTTTGTTCCACTTCTAACCAGTTTCTGCGTGTACAACTGCGAAGGAATTCTCCGGAGTGGTTAGTCACAGCCCGAGCAGTTTAAGTACGCGGTCATAAGTGTAAGTGAAGAGAGAACGGATGCAATATTGTAAGTGGTTTGAGGAGACCATTGTCAGCGGTGAAATGAACCCAACACTTCATTACAGGACAGATGAAGCATGATTTCATCTGTCCTGGTATGCTAATGCGCAAAACAGCAGGATTTGGACCGACACGAATCCCAGACGGACAATAGAGACTCCTCTGTACCACCAAAAGATAAGCGTTTGGTGTGCTGTGTCTACGAAGAAGATTGTCAGCCCATCCTTTTTCACTGACACCATCAACTCGGAGCGCTATGTTCCGCAACTGTTCAACACATTTGTTGCCGCACTTGCAGAAGGAGAGCGAATATATGTTTTCTTTCAGCAGGATGGTGCAACGGCGCATACTGCAGGGAACACTGTACGTGCTGTGCGTGAAGTGTTTTGGGTGGACATAACTGTATCGAAGGAACTATGGCCACCCAGGTCATCCGATCTCTCAACCTGTGACTTTTATCTATGAAGAGGATTGAAAGGGAAAGTGTACGCAACTAATCCGCACACCCTAGATGAATTAAAAGTGAACCATACGGATGCCATAGCCCAGATTACTGCCAATGAGTTGTGGCGCGTTACGAACAACATGTTCCGTCGTGTGCAGCTGTGTCTTGATGTCAGAGGACAGCACTTTCGGCAATTGTTGTAAACGCAGGTAAATTATTCCTGTTTTCTGTCATTTCAACTATTTATTACCATGTATAGTAACATTGCCTGACTGTTGTCGTTCATTATACTCGGGCCTCTTTTATATGGCACACCCTGTACATGTACATAACTACAATAAACAGGTCACCAACAACAAAATTTTCGTAATATTCCTATTCAATATTCCCATGACAGAAGCCTATTTTATATGTTAATAAATTTCAATGCGTCATATGACGTTCACAGCATGTTAAAAATCATGTAATGTAAAAATTTAGGTAATAAAAATAATGTTAATCAAAGGTTATAAAAGAGTTCTTTGTATACAATGTTTTGTGTTACTGTCATTTGATTCATCGAAAGATGTCCTTACAATCCATTGTGTTTAACCAAAACTTTAATGTGATGTGGATTTCTGGATCTTGATAGCGCAACACAGAGTTGACCATGAGCAAAAACAGGCTCTGTTAGGGTACACCAACAGGATCAAAGTATTGACCTTGTGCTTTATTGATATTCATTTCATGCGCCATCACCGATGTCGTTCTCTATTTAAGCGTTTTCTTTCAGCTTTATATTCTTCCGTGTTGTACTACAAAGAAGAAATTCCACTGAACCAGTATTTTTTAATTTTTAATGCAGTGAGTCAAAACTACGCCTGCAGTTACTTTCTTACAATTTTACTTGCTCCCTCTTTATGAAATAAAACAATGCTGGTTTCTTTTAATGTATTACTTTCTATGAAACAAAGTAACGTTGATTCATTTTTATGAACTTACTCACCAATTTTTTTCCTGTTTATAAAATTTCTCTGCAGTGCGAAGAAAATGAAATAAAACACGACATAACACCTACGTAACAGAACAAACGTCGCAGATAGTTGTTCGAGTACGTGCATGTTGCCACAGATGAAGTTATTTGTCTTACTAACTTCATTTTATTTTCCAGTATTTCTCCTTGATTCTAGGTATCGTGCGATAGCGGTGAACATAGTTCCGATTTCCGCCACCAGATAAAAGCAGATGGCGCTGCACGTACAGAAAGACGTCAGGGCGCTGACGACGCAGTACTATATATATTAGCCTATTATATCAGTTTTATTTGTGAACATTATTTTCATAACTTAAATTAAAGTCGCTTGTCATGTTTCTCTGCTACTGCGTCGTAATATGGACTAGGGCTTCGATCTTGAAAACATTCATTAAGCCGCCCAGGTGGCGCAGTGGTCTAAAGGCGCTGGCCTCTGATCGTTCGTCCGTAAAGGGTCTGGGTTCGAATCCCGGTCAGGCATGGATGTTGTGTTTGTCTTACGGCACTGGCTTTCTCCCTTCCCTGGAACCAGTGACCCTAAATTAGGGACGGGTGACTGCTTATAGCCCATTGAGTTGCTCACGGTGGTCGTTAAACCTCCAATCAAAAAAAAAAAAAAACATTCATTAATGTATTGTATTGCATGGAACTGACTGACTCATATAATACAATATCCGACATTAAATCTGTGACTCCCAAATAGGGTGTAAGTATATATTAAATATCACGAACAGTATTACGGAGTAGCAGTTTCACATTGATGCATCGCAAAAGCATTAGGAATGTTAAATCCATTGTTCAAAAGTATGTACACTGTGTTAGGTTTGAGCATGGCAACACCTATCTAATAAAGCGCTGCCACCTTTTTGTGCAAGTACGGCTCGCAGACGCCTAAGAAGAGCTTCTAGAAGGTGTTCAATATCCTCTATACGTAACTTGACCAATGTCCGCAGCATATCCGTCCATTCACACTTATTGCGTGGAGGAGGATCAGCAGCTTCCAAATCTCGTTCTACCATATTCCTCATTGCTTAACTTAGTTACAGTCAGAAACGTTTAGGGCCCAGGCACTGTGGCCAGTTATTTGTTTTGTTTCTATAAGCACTCAATTGCTATATGAGCCCGATGATACAGCGCGTTCTTCTGTTGAAAGATGACGTCGTAGTCCGGGTAAAACTCCCCCACATATCTATTGAGATGATCGACTAGAAGGCCCTTGCTGAGTCCACCATTCAATGTTTGAGGAAGGATAACAAACGGACCAGGCAAGCCAAGAAAAAGCTCCCATGACCAGAACACTATTTTCACCGGCCTGTTGAACCCCAGATTTGCAACCAACGAATATGGCTTCATGCTGATGCAAACCTGGACATAACATTGTGCAGCTGGAAACGGGACCCATCACTCCATACAACTTTCTTCCATTTATCGAGGGTACATTGCCAACGTTCCATGGCCCATGCGAGGCGTTGCTTGCAATGACTTGGTGTCATCACGAATACTCTCATTGTTCTCGGACTGTGGAACCACAGGTGAAGCTACGTACGGCCGCATGGTGCATATGGAAGTAGGTCGAACTGCACCACTGTTGTACTGGTGGATAAGCTGTGTGACAGTTGAACTTCTTGGATAAGATACTAGTCGTCACACCCGACAGTCACATGTAGGACCAAGAGCGCGTGTCGTCATATGACGCATTGAAATCTATTAACATATAAAATAGGCTTCTGTCATGGGAATATTGAATAGGAATATTACGAAAATTTTGTTTTTGGTGACCTGTTTATTGTAGTTATGCATATGTACAGGATGTGCCATATAAAAGAGGCCCAAGTATAATGAACGACAACAGTCAGGCAATGTTACTATAGATAGTAATGAATAGTTTAAATGACAGAAAACAGGAATAATTTACCTGCGTTTACAACAATTGCCGAAAGTGCTGTCCTCTGACATCAAGACACAACTGCACACGACGGAACATGTTGTTCGTAACGCGCCACAACTCATCGGCAGTAATCTGGGCTATGGCATCCGTATGGTTCACTTTTAATTCATCTAGGGTGTGCGGATTAGTTGCGTACACTTTCCCTTTCAATCCTCCCCAGAGATAAAAGTCACAGGTGGAGAGATCGGATGCCGCTCCGAATAAGTAAAACGAGGTGTGTTCCTAATTAAAAGCTAACTCTGACGAGCTCGCTGTGTGTGTGTATCTCGTTTCCCGATATTTTGAGCTTTTGAGTTACTTTTCCTTCCTGTCGTCTCTTCTATATATGTCTATTGTGATAATAAAGATACTAACTACGTTTTCACTTATTCTTACCTCACAGTTTGCTCTCACCATTAAGTTCTGCTCATTTTTTCACCTTCAAAATCCGTTTGTTTACAGTTGGAAGTCGCCACATTGGCGGCTTAGCGATAGCAATGGCGGAAGTTAATCACACCCTACTTCCAGCCGCCCCGGTGGCGCAGTGGTCTAAGCGATGGCGTCTGATTATTCGTCCGTAAGGGATCCGGGTTCGAATCCCGGTGAGGCATGGATGCTGTGTTTGTCTTACGGCATGGGCTCTCTCCCTTCCCTAGAACCAGTTGCCCTAAATTACACGGGCAACTGCTATAGCCGATTAAGTTGCTCAGGGTGGTCGTTAAAACATCAAATTAAAAAAAAATTAAAAAACTCCCTGGAAGAAGATGTACCCTCGTTCCCAGTTGCCACTGTTATTGAAGACTTCATCCCTTCTACCAAGACGTCTCCCGTCTCAGAACTTGGTTCAGAATTACTACCTCTCTGCGGCTGCAGTACATTCCCTTTCTGTGCCTGCTGTTACACAGTTGTCTTCTCATGATTTAATGCCACGTTTTCCACCTCTTAAGCTGTCGGCGAAATCGTCCTTCGTGACTGCTCGTCAATGCGGTTCAACTCCATCAGCTGCTTCGGCCTTTTCTGTACCGACGTCACCTGGTTATATAGATCGCCGAAAAAACTGTTACCGCTACAATTGATGATGAGTCAAAGATAAGCAGAGCGTTTGCCTCCTTATTAGATCGAGGTTTACTCTTTCATGCCCTACGCAACACTTCTCTACCTCGTTGCATGGAGGCTCTACCGATCCATACTCCTGCAACAGCCTATTTTGGAGTACCTCTGTGCTCCAAAATCTTCACTTTCGAAACGGCCCGTTGCAATCACTTTCTACCCCTTCTCTCAGGCGTTTTCTGATGACTTACTTCCCTTGCTAGTTGTTTTTTTTGATTGGAGGTTTAACGACCACCGTGAGCAACTCAATGGGCTATAAGCAGTCGCCCGTCCCTAATTTAGGGTCACTGGTTCCAGGGAAGGGAGAGAGCCAGTGCCGTAAGACAAACACAACATCCATGCCTCACCGGGATTCGAACCCGGACCCCATTCGGACGAATGATCAGAGGCCATCGCTTGGACCACTGCGCCACCGGGACGGCCCTTGCTAGTTGATAAAGTCTCCCAGATTGTAGCTGCACTCCCCTCGCTGCACCCGCTTAGCCCATCCTCTCTGGCCTTCGTAAACAATATATGTGAAAATCCTCCAAACACGTGGAGTCAGTTACTAAACTAAGACATCGTTCTTTCCACGTTTTAGCAACACATAGCAACCCCAAAATTATTATTCGCTCACCACTGCGGATCCGAATCCCAGATCTCTCGATATCTAGCCGAGCGCGTTAGCCTTACGTAACGGTGGCCAACAATCCACGGCGCTATGTGTGTTTTTCTGTCAGCTTCTGACATCATAAATCCGTAAGATGGTCTCAGCTACTGAGACGTCTCCATCTGGTGGGCATTAACGGCAGTGGCTATTTATTAATTACAGCAGTTAAATCCAAAGGGCAAGATCCAAAGTGAAAATCCTCTAAAATTGTTATTAGTTCCCCAGCGGCGACCGAATAACAATTTTTCGGTTGCTATGTTTTGCTAAAACGTGAAAAGAGCGATGTCTTTGTTTATAAACAATATATATTTTGGAGAAAAACCAACTGCATTGCTTTTAACATATGTTGAAGATTAAAAGAAAAAGCTACTGATACAAAATCATGTCAGAATCCCCTAACTCGTTCGATTCAGTTGTTGAGCTGTGAAAATGTAGGTTGGCACTTTTATACTGAAAGCTCGTTTATCTCCTTGTTTCGTGTAAAGACTAGAATGTAAATTCATCAGCGACAACATTTATTTTTCTACTTTTTACCTTCGAAAGCGTTCTTTAAATTCGAAATGTCAAACAAATTGATCAGCATAGATATATAAGAACGATGTGTTTAGAATAAAATATTTGAAAGCAAAATTTTGAAAGTAGTTGAACACATATTATTTTTTTATTTCTTTGTGAAATAAAATAATACTAGTAGATTGAAGTATTTATGTATCCTAAAATCGGGAATTCAAATAGGAGCTGTGTCAGGAATGTCAGTAATTTCATAACTGAAGATGAAGCCAACAATGCCACCTTGGTAACTAAATGGTCGGAGTTAGGGGATTCTGTCACTGTCAGAAATGTAGATTTTCTCTTCATTTTCTTGAACTGCGGTGATACTCTAAAACCAGTAGCTTATTATAGATATATGGTAAAGTTATCTGATGATTTATCGGCAAATACAACCAAATGTACTGTGCAAGATTAATAATGCATCGAATATTCTACCCGAATCGTAACATAAATACTATGAAGAATATTTCATCGTTTTTTCTTTACATGAATTCGCAATATCACTATAATTTTCCTGAAGCACGAATAGCCTGATTTAAAGTCACATATTCAGAAGCTGTTCTTTAAAAGAATAGCAACGAATTGAAAGTTTTGGTTAAATACCGTGAGTAGTTTTTAAAATTGTATTGTAGAAAGCATTTACAAAATGGCATGCACCTATTTGTACAATCAGTGTAAAGAAAAATGTGATACATTTACCAGACCAGGTGCATTGAAATAGGTTCTAGTAGAAAACACCGACACGTCATAACACCGACAATCAAAACAAAGACAGTTCAAAACACCGACAAGTCGAAACATCGACAATCATAACACCAGCAGTTCAGAACACCAACAATCAAAACACCGACACGTCATAACTCCGACAGTCGAAACACCGATAAAACATAACTGCGACAATCATAATATCGACAATGATAACACTGATAGTTTGATACACCGACGCGTCCTAACATCGATAGTTCATAACGCCGACAGGTCGAAGCACAGACATTTGAAAACGCGGACATCGACACAACGACAAAACACAGACATTTGAAAACGCGGACATCGACACATCGACAAAGCAAAACACAGACAATTCAAAACACAGACAATCATAATAACGACAAATCATAACACCGACAGTTCAAAACACCGACATTTCCTAACACCGACAGTTCATACTGCCGATAGGTCGGAGCACAGACAGTTGAAAACGCGGACACCGACGTCAACACATCAACAAAGCAGAACACAGACAATTCAAAACACAAACAATCATAACACGGGCAATTATATGGCATAACACGCCAGCCTTTTTAGCAGCTTTTAAGTTACAAGCTTAATATTTAGTATGTGTAAATACGTAACAGAGTATAACAATGGGAGAACCACATATCAATCCTCAGCCGACCAAATGCTTATAGACCTCAGGCATTTTTAGCAGATTTGAAGATATATATTTCATATTTGGTAGGTGTAAATGCTTAACAGAAAATGATACGGTCCATAGTTCAAATCAATCCTAAAGTGCATATATGGCCTATAGGCCGCAATTCAAATAAGTCAGTGAAAGTGTTCATGGCGAATTTCACTGCAATATAATATCATAAGTAGAAAGTTAACACTCATTGTCAGTTTATCTGGATTCTAGCTTTCCGCATAGATTTGTCCGTTGCAGTGTAGCCAACACGCCGGTCGAGTTATCACCCGTTGTTCTGTTTTGGACGGATTTTTCACTCTGAACGTCACATTCGAATGCGATTTCACAAGCAGTCACTTTTCACACCAGGAGCTCGGCTTTTCTCTCATGGGAATCAGAGTAAGTAAGAAATATCTGCTACAAACTAATTCCAACCAGCTACTACTGATTTCAACGCAACACACTTGTTTCATTCGATCAAGCCTTAATTTTATCTCTTACTCAGAAAAAAATTTATTTTCCAGACACTGTTGAGGTTGGACCAACCCGTATTTTCTCGGATTGTTTTATAGATTTGGGTAAAATAAATTCTGTAATTTATTTTTTGTAGGAGTAAATTAGTTGTCTGGAAAAAAAAATAAAACAATGGTTGTAGGTATCACCTTCCTCCCATTGCGTTATATTCCTATTTCACTCTTGATTTGCAATTTTGGCAAAAAAACACCAGTTTTCATCGGAACATCGCAAATTTACACCTACAGGGTGTTCCAAAATTATCTTTACAATTTGACATTCAATAAAACCTAAACGAAATAAGATAGCAAAGTTCTGTTGTTGCCTTTTTTGTACATGTAACAGCAACGCATAAAGTTTTATTGGTACGCAGAAGATTTTTGTTTACTTTCAGGTACGACCCTGAACTTGTGACGGTTACTCCACAGGAAAAGGCCCTGTGTGTGGCATGTCTCATAGAGATGGAGTCAGATGCACAAGTCCAAAGGAATTTCTGTACTAAATACTGACGTAATCCGCCATCCAGACCCTCAATACGCGAGTACCACAAGAAGTTTGTGCAGACTGGGAGTGTGCTGCATAAAAAGTTTGTGCAGACGGGTAGCCTGCTTCATAAAAAGTTTGTGAAGTTTGGTAGTGCAGACTGTAGTGTGCTTCATAAAAATTTGTGAAGTTTGTGCAGACTGTAGTGTGCTTCATAAAAGTTTTTGAAATGCTTCATAAAAGTTTGTGAAGTTTGTGCAGACTGTAGTGTGCTTCATAAAACGTTTGTGAAGTTTGGCAGTGCAGACTGGTAGTGTTCTGCATAAAAGTTTGTGAAGTTTGTGCAGACTGGTAGTGTGCTTCATAAAGGTTTGTGCAGACTGGTAGTGTGCTTCCTAAAAGTTTGTGCAGACTGGTAGTGTTCTTCATAAAAGTTTGTGCAGACTGGTAGTGTGCTTCTTAAAAGTTTGTGCAGACTGGTAGTGTGCTTCCTAAAAGTTTGTGCAGACTGTAGTGTGTTTCATAAAAAGTTTGTGCATACTGGTAGTGTGCTTCATAAAAAGTTTGTGAAGTTTGGTATTGCAGACTGGTAGTGTGGTTCATAAAAGTTTGTGCAGACTGTAGTGTGTTTCATAAAAAGTGTGTGCATACTGGTAGTGTGCTTCATAAAAAGTTTGTGAAGTTTGGTAGTGGAGACTGGTAGTGTGGTTCATAAAAGTTTGTGCAGATTGTAGTGTGCTTCATAAAAAGTTTGTGCAAACTGGTAGTGTGCTTCATAAAAAAGTATGTGCAGACTGGCAGTGTGCTGCATAAAAAGGGCGTTGGCCGGCCAAACACAAGTGAAGAGGATACAGAACGTGTTCGACAGTTTCCTACGAAGTCCCGAGAAATCCATTCGTACGGCTTCCGGGCAGTTGGTGCTACCACCTACATCGATACACAGGGTGATGCACAAGCTCTTTCACCTGACTGCCTACAAAGTGCATTTAACAAAGACATTGCACCCCGGGGATAAACCGAAGCGTTTCGATTTTGCTGTTGATATTCTCCACAGGATTGATGATAAAGAAAGCTTCCTGAAACGTGTTATATTCAGAGATGAGGCAATGTTTCATTTCTGTGGTGTTATCAACCGGCATAACTGCAGAATTTGGGGTCTGACAATCCACATGTCATCCGTGAGATTCAACGAGACAGCCCTAAGGTTAACGTGTGGTGAGGTCTCTTGCGCAACCGCATTATCAACCCATTCTTTTTTCCTCCGAAAACACAGACAATGTTTTTATTTGGACACGCTGAGTAAGTTTGTTACACCCTAACTTGAGGGCCTGCACAAGGCTGTCATCTTCCAGCAGGGCGGTGCACAACCACACTGGGCACTTCGTGCTCGTGAGCTTCTTGATGGAACCTTTCCGGAGCGATGAATTGGGAGGGATGTCTAATTCCTTGGCCTCCACGTTCACCGGAGCTTACACACCTATAATTTTTTTATTGGGGGCTATGTGAAGGATATTTTGTATCGCACAAAGTTTGCGGATATGAATGAGCTGAATCACGAGATTACAGTTGCGATCTCAACAATTCCTGAGGACATGCTGGAGGAGAACATGGCAGGAAGTCGAATACCGTCTCGACGTTATTCGTGCAATCAACGGTACGGATGTGGAACTTTACTAGCATCCCAACAAACTTTGGAACGTGCTGTTTAACATGCAATAAACCAATGTTTGTTATCTTATTCCGTTTTTGTTTTATTGACGGTCAAATTTGCATAGATAACTTTAGAACACCCTGTATAACGTCAAATAATCGATGTTACGTCAGTGAGTAACACCTGATGTTGAACATCGATGTTTTTCACCGATGTGCCCAGCCTTACTTCACACAGACCTTACATAAACTTGCGTTCTACAAAAGACGTAGCTCCGCACAACTTCCTACTCCCTGAGGATACTTATTTATTTCTTGTTTTTGAAAGCGGGAACGTGGTAGACAGCATTGTCTGTTTTCTAACAGATGTGGTTGCCCAAACACTGCACTCTCCATTTACGTTCCGAAGCTGTAGCGGGGACTGTTCTCCATGAAAGATAGTTTGCGAAAAAAATGTCTTATGTGTGATAAATTTTGTCTTGGAAATTAATGTACTGAAATAATTATGCATGCATTTTTTGAATTAGTACCATCACAGAAAGCAGGGTAAAACTGTTTGAAAGACTGTCTCTATTTTAGAAACACAAACGTAATGATCTGTTTTATTTGATTTGTGATCGGAAAAAGAAAAAAATGCATTGGCAGGGCCCAAAGAGTCTTGTGCGATTGTGAATACCATTTGAAAGACGCCACCGATCACACCCATGTATCAAATGCTTTGAAATCTCAACTAGCGAAAACAAATGGAAGAAGTAAACGAAAGTGCTCACTCATCTAATTATTTACTGCGATTCAGTTGGTTCAACGAACAATCGCAAGGTGAGTTTAATCGGTTCCCAAAGCATCCCATCAAAAAATGCCCTGAGACAACGAATCAAAAGAACCAACATCACTTGAAACTATAAATGTCCCAGTGCTCACTCATCTAATTATTTACTGCGATTCAGTTGGTTCAACGAACAATCGCAAGGTGAGTTTAATCGGTTCCCAAAGCATCCCATCAAAAAATGCCCTGAGACAACGAATCAAAAGAACCAACATCACTTGAAACTATAAATGTCCCCGGATACTGAAGCATACAATAACAGGCAATTTATTTCTGCTTAAGGAATTCAATTTGGGTGAGGACAAAATATTATAAAATTATTGCTCTTCTAGACAACTGCGGACATTAAATGCTTATCGAAGCCAAGTATTGGATTATAGCTGTAAAATTTAAGACAGTGCTAACTGTTTTCGTGAGATATATTCTGTGTATGTCCCAGCTGTACCAGAAAATAACTGTCGAGTACTACCCTTAGATTATGCCTTAATGTCTAGAAGGAAGCAGGACAGCAATAAAAGACTGTTTCAAGATTTGATTAGTTTTGCGAAAGAAAATAGTATGCAATTACAACCACATTACATTGTAACTTACTTTGGAAGGGTGTTAGAAACACTGTCAAAAATGAGTTCCTTTAGGCTCAACATCACTGCTGCTTTTTCTTTAGGGCAAACATGTATCGCAAACTTCAAAGCATTCTAGGACTTCAAACCGGATATGGACGAGATGGGGAAATACACTTTTGTTTATTCACATCACTGCTCTGGCTTTCATTATTCTTGATAAAATTCCCGCAGCATTTTCTGAAATCAAAATATTATTCGATGAGCAGTCAAAAGACTTGCTCTCATTATGTTTGTGAACTGATTCGGCGAAGATTACGTAACGGTGAAGTTCAAAGTCTATTACCACTGCTTCCTTCAAACATCTGGGCAGTTCACGTAAGGGTCATTTCCCGAACGCAAAACAAAGTCGAGGCTTAGCATCATCGATGGGAAAATCTAGGTGGACGTCCTCACGTTGGTGTATTCCATTTAACAGCAGAACAAGGGAAAGGACAAAATGCTGTCGAACATGACATAGAGGTCATAAATTGAGGCAAAGCTTCCATACCTGCAAAGAAGGTCATTTTTTTTTACGACAAAAAAGAACTCAAAGGATTCTGGAAAGCCAGGACTCACGTTTCGTTGTAGAATTTTGTCGCAGAATATCATACAACCTACTCTGTAATTTGTTTGAACACCTAATCATTATTTAGTACAAGAAAGAAGACGAATGTTGTTCAAGAAAATATATTTTCTGTAAGCTATCTTAGTATTTTATTTGTGTATTGCAGTTCTTTTTTATTAAACTTAGCTGGTAAAATGTATTAACTTTTGTTCTGAAATTGTGTATGTATTTTAACTATAAGTATTATTCTAACTATAATTAACTAATTTTGATGTGGTTGGTTAAATATTTAAAACATCAGTGTCAGTAAATGCAGCAGGAAAAACTTCGCGGCTTTTGTCTCATCGCAGGATGAGTACGTTTATTTATTTTTTTTAATTCAACTTGTTGGTGAACTAGATTGGTGAAAAAGACTTTCTTGACTAATTAAAAGGAGTTTTGCAAACCTGTAGTGATCGAAACAATACTACAATATCCAATAAATGTCACTATAAAGAGTACAAAACACCAACGATCAAAATACGGACAGGTAAAAAAACGGTGTTATAATTTGTCGGTGTTACGATTGTCGGCGTTTTGAACTGTCGGTGCTTTGAACTATTGTTGTTTTGAACTGTCAGTGCTTTGAACTATTGTTGTTTTGAACTGTCAGTGCCTTGAACTATTGTTGTTTTGAACTGTCAGTGCTTTGAACTATTGTTGTTTTGAACTGTCGGTGTTATGATTGTCGGTATTTTGATCTGTCGGTGTTTTGATTGACGGCATTTTGATCTGCCAATGTTTTGATTGTCAGTATTTTGATCTGTCTGTGTTTTGAACGGTCGAAGTTCCATCCTGTCTGTGTTTTTAACTGTCAGTGCTTTGACTTTCTGGTGCTTCGACCTGTCGATGTTTCGGTTTCGGTGTTTTGATTATCATGGTTTGGCCGGCACCCATTGAAATATTACCACATCAAAATAAAATTCTTCCAAAAATGACATTCAGCATCCCGAAGAGATCTTCAGATCTGTTCCTTATAACAATATAAATCAGGGTAAACAAAATAAAGAAATCGAATTTCACCCGAGTGGTTTCGTTAATTGGAAAAAAGTATTTTTGCCTCTTTTTAGGTTCCTCATTCTTAAAGTGTGACAAAACATTTTATTTTCAAACTAATGTATAACGCTGATGAACCTTTAAAGTGCACCAAATATTTCCGATACATTTAAATACGCTTTTTTTCCAACAGCTACCGCACATCAAACGAAATTGCTCCAAATAGTGGAATATTAAAACCTAGTTTTTCTTCAAATAATAGAGCAAAAAAAAAAATCGTGGTGTATGCATTGTTTTGAGAAGTTCCACGTCGTTTTGAAGAAAAGTAATATCTATTTATTTTAATGTCGGGATAGGGTATAATTCCACGACATTAAACATAAAAATCGACCAGTGTGACTTCCAGGCGAATGTGATCTAATAATTTCCCCCAAAGCGGTCATTATTATTCTCGATTTGTGGAAATTTTAAGCTAATAGCTCTTACAGCACGTTGAACGTGTGCCCCCTTGTCATAGTTGAGAGTGAAGCGAAAGTCACAGAAACGCGGAGTATCTTTCTCACAACAACTTCAGAAACCAGTAGGGAAAAGCAAGTAATTCAGAACATGACTTTTCGGTCCATTGAGTTTCCGGAAAATGATAATTAGGCAATAAATTTTAACATATGTCGTCGTCAGCTGAATAAGTAAGAGCTGTTGGAAAGACCGCTCGACTATTACTGGCGTTAAGATAATTGCTGCTCATTAATTTTGGCCAGAGACACTGAAAACAGCGAACGGAGGTGGAAGGCTGTGCGCTGAAAGGACCGTTTTAAATCAGTCTTGTTCATTCGAGAGCTAAAGTTTGGACAGTTCGCCAGCCGTGTGGTAAATTATATTAATAAATAATACAATCCAAACAACGTCTTCTCTTATTTTATTGCCCAAATGTAGCTGAAGAGAATGGTGATCAGTAAGCATCAGCGAATAAATCTAAACGATGACCTCACTTACAACTAAGCGGAATCTCTTGTAATAATGTTGAAGATGTCAAGATGCAGCAAAATACCATTGGCTGTTATTGCTACTTAAATGTATATTAGGGAAAGAATCTGATGTAAGTAATTACAAAACGCAGAACCTTGACTTTGTCTTATTTATTATTGATGTCTTAAGAGAATTTTTCTTAATTAAAATGAAGACGATTATTGATAAGGAAAAATTATATCTTTTTATTCTGTAATTGCCATAATTTCTTCTCATGAACTGAGTCCTTGGACGCAGTAAAATACTTCTTGTATCTTTGCATTTTGATTTTACGAAACACAATGCCATAATTAACTACCTGACGCTAACACTAACACAGTGGCAGCTCGTGGATTAAGAACCACGTAGAGTACACGCAATGGGAACTGATATATAAATATTATTATTGGTTTTACTATGTTGTCAAAGTACCTTAAATGACCAGCTGCCGAAAAACATTTAAATTGGGGATTGAACTCCAACTCCGAATCATTACGTCCTCGCAGAGCAAGTTCAAATGAACCAAAACAAACAAATACGGTTTATTAGATATGATAACATATGTGGATTGTATTTTAATTTTTCGGTTTACTGTTGAATTTGCTACTTATAACTAGAGTCGTCTTGAAATCATATGTTTTCCCTACCAGGTATAGCCAAAATAAGTGCATTATGCTTGTATGCAGAGGATACGTCATGTTTCTAAATTTTGTCGTCAAAATGTTGATAATCTAACGCCAGTTAGACCTGAAAAAAAAAATAAACATGGACGTAATGTACAGCATTTGTATGTCATAACCTCATATCCATTTATTCTCAATATACCTTTCTGAACTTCCTGGTTTGCTCAGTATTTTCCTCTTTAAGTTTTTGCAGTATTTGAAGATCTGGCGTATATCTAGCCAGTCTTTTAAGTTCCAGTTCATGTTCCAACGAATGTGAGCAGAGCGAATGCTCAACCTACTTATGATTAAAAAGACAAACATTTAGCTGCACACATTTCATTATTTACAAAAGAAATTAAGCTATCTCTGACACTGTTAACCGATGAGAAAGACGAATGACACTAAAATATGGGCAACGTGGAAATGTACTCTAATGCTTTTCTATGACGCAACAGCTAGCTTCCAGCAGAGTGCTTAACTGCGCATGTTCACAAGCGGCCCGCAAAAGATTGTATTCACGGAAGACTAAATTCAAGGCTGTACATGAACTGCGGATGGAAAAACTTGAATATTTTAACTGTAAGAAAATGCATGGCGTCTATATTGCCGTAACTGTGTTTTTAAGAACATATAACAACTCAATAATTCAAAATGTTTCCAATGTAATCTTCTTACTCACCGAACTTCTATAATAAGAAATGTTGTTTTTTTTCGATAATCTAATAAAATTTCTCATAAATCGGTGGGTAGAGCAGATGCTCATGTTCTCCTGTAATTGAGGCGCCATTGTCCCAAGTGAAGATCCGTACGCAAAATCAGGCTACAGAACATTTCATTCGATAATAATTATGTGAAGGCATTCTGCATATGTACCACCTAAAAGTCTATGCATTTATTTTAGGATTTAGGCAATTTACGTAAAAATGTAACATACGATTTTGAATTTTGAAAAGGATTTGAGTTTAAGCAATGTTTTATCATTTTTTTTACTACAAGTTTCATCGAAAGATTCCACCTTGAACTCTTCAAAGCAACAATATTCGTCCCTTGTGCTTGCATTTCAATAAAACCTACAATACAAAATGAGTTCTGACAGATTCGACAAAGGTGTCCATGGTTACCAAAGGAATTAACTACAATTTTCCTGTATAATTTCATAGTTATGAAATAATAAAAGAAACCTACGTGACTTGTTATTGGGTCTGGGATTCAACGTCATTTCGGGCTTATATTTGAGATTTTATGAAATCTCGGGCATCCACGGGTCTAGAGCGTAGCTGCATGCTACCCAGGTAGCAGTATTATGTTGAACCAACCGTGGGCTTTCAACGGTCGGCCCAGCGACGAGGCGACTCGGCGGCCAACAATTGGATATGTGTTGGTTCAACGGTTGGACCCACATTGGAAAACTGTTGCAAACAGTTTTCCAATGTGATCATGTGTTCTTGGACAACCATGGTTGGTCATGTGCTGTTGGACAACCATCTGACAACCATCGGACAACCGTTAAGTGGTCATTTGTTGATAAATGGTTGGTCATGTGTGGTTGGAAAAACCGTTGGACAATCTTCGATAAACAACGCAACCTTCGCCCAACGCTGCCGACGCAAAAATATCATTGGGCCAACCGTTGGCCAATGTCAGTGTGCTACTTGGGTACGTTTTTGTAGAACTCAGCAAAAATTATTAATTTTCAAAGGCACTTTCACAAAACATTCCTTAAGTACCCTTTAGAACATACATAATATTAAAAATTAAAGAATGTTTGAAGTACTTATGTACGCAAAGTGTCCGCACTACTCAGATATTTGCGCAATTTATTATTTTCACTTCGACGTAATCTTCACATAGCCGTTTGAGCGAGCTAATGGCTTATTACCATCAATAACGAAATCTCTGTGCAGAAATTTCACATTTAAAAGTTGTTGGCGTCTGCAGTAGTAAGCCTAAAATATCCAGATATGTATGATTTAATCAGATACATTTTTAGTGACTCGTGTGAGTTATTCTACGTTATTCTACTGCATATTATTCTTACTGAGATTGGCCTTCAAAATTGAACTCCAAAATTATAGCACTGTTAAGACAAACTGTACAGTTGTTTCCAACTTAGTATTATCGCGTCCGTAAATATCATGATAGTTAATTAGATAAACGTAGTTCTTCTAGTGCTCATTTCTCTAACTGCAAATAACAGATGATGTAGAAAACACATACCGTGCCGTCTTTTCATAACAAAATAGTTTGGTTTCTGATGTTTTCGCTAAAGCAGAAAACTCGTCAACGGACTTAGAGTTATGCGTTTCCATGATGTGAGTGTACAAATCATTACAAGTTGGAGAAATTTCGATTTTTCGTTTCAGAACGTGCGCTGGAATCCCAAAACAGTCCCTCATGATTTCTTTCACTCTAAGTATAAACTTAGATTCCAGTAGTTATTTTGTTCTTATATGTCATTACCTCCTGTTTGAATGAAATTTTGTGGAAATTTTGAAAGAAGCACATTACTCTCGTATCTCGTAGTAGAATAACGGCAATAGCGACGTGCGTCACAGCTTTTAGTTTAGTCCTGCAGACAAAAACAGTATCGCCAGATCCCTATTTTTATTAAGGATATGCAAAAGTTTCCGCCGCGCCCGTCAGCGGGCGCTGTAGGTGTCTAACCGGTCTGCGACCCGTGCTTTCAGTTCGTATACATGAAGCCAAACATTGCGGTCGATAAAGTTCATTTGCGGCACAGTTTGTTATTCATGTTTAATTTAGGAAAAAGTGCGAGTGAAACATACGGCTCAATTTGTCAGGCATATCGCGAAACGGTTATGGGTAAACGGACGTGTCGAGAATGGTTTTCAGATTGGATTGGATTGGATTGAAGGATTAACGACCACCGTGAGCAAATCAAAGGACTATAAGCAGTCGCCCGTCCATAATTTGGGGCCACTGGTACCAGGGAAGGAAGAGAGCCAGTGCCGTAAGGCAAACACAACATTCATTCCTGACCGGGATTCGAACCCGGACCCTTCACGAGGATATGATCATAAGCCAGCGCTTAGACCACTGCGCCACCAGGGCGGCAAAGAGAATGGTTTGCCAGGTTTAAGAAAGGAGATCTAAGCTTGCAAGACAACCCACGTGAAGGTAGACCGCAGGAACTCGCAGGAATCGCTGCTGCAAGAGGTTGCCACACAATCAACCACGCAACTGGCGAAATGTTTGAAAGTGACTCAATCAACGGTGATACGGATTCTACAGGTTTTGGGGAAAATCCAGCAGATTGGTAAGTGGGTTCCGCGTAGTTTAATGGAGCGTAATATTGGTCAACGATTGGTCATCTGCACGTTGTTGCTGAAGAGGTTTCAAAGAAAGAATTTCCTGTGGAAGGTTGTCACCGGAGATGAAAAATGGGTCTATTGCGACAACTCCGTACGCAAGCGATCCTTTGTCGACCCAGGTCAGTCATCAACATGCATTGCAAAACAGGATATAAAACAAGGTGCTGTTGTGTGTGTGGTGGGATATGCACGGAGTGCAGTACATTGAACTGCTGAAACCGGGCGAAGCAATCACTGCACAACGATATAGCGATCAGTTGATGAAACTGAAAGCCGCAATCAAGCAAAAACGCCCATGGACAGGTAAAGGACGGCGCCCAGTCATCCTGTTACACGATAAAGCGGTGCTACCACGAAATCAACCATTGAATAGTTACACTGGGAGGTTTCATAGCACTCGGCTTACTCCCCGGACATTGCACCCTCAGTCTTTCATCTGTTTCACTCTATGCGAAATTCCCGAGCCGAAGAGCGGTTCACCACAGTTCCAGAGGTTGAAAATTTCGTCACTGCACTCTTCACCACAAAACCCGAGTCCTTGTATCACAGGGGCATTCATTGTTTATCTGAAAAATGGTAAAAGGTCATTGATGCTAACGCCAATGTTTCGTTGAATAATTGTGGACTGGTTTCCTAATTGTTCCCGTCTCCTTTCTCCTTAAAACGGCGGAAACTTTTGCATACACCTTGTAATCCTCCTGACCGTGATTGCAAGTTCTCTGCCTTCGGACAGAGTTCTATCTTTCAAAACTATCCGAAAACGGAAGTAAGATGGAGTAAGGATTTTTCCAGTAATCGTAATCATTTTCTCGCGATTTTCCATATATCTAGTATTGCTCTTCAATATTCTATTCCATAAATACTTCTGTATTAGTTTGAAGATGGAGGCAACAGTTTCCCCGAAACAGATGTTAGATGGAACCAAGTAATTTTAAATTATTTTTCTCGTGATGTTTTCTTTGCACAATGTGGTTGTTAAATATCATTTTAGTACATAACTTTTTGTGTTTAACTTTGAATATGGAGAAACAGTTTCAGGAAAAACGGAAGTGGACGGACCGAAGACTTCTGCCACAGTCGTACTATGGAAACAAAAATTTTCAAGAACGGAAGCTAAAGGCAGCAAAGATTCCTCAAGTAATGTTTCTTTCCGCGGTGTTTTGTTCATATGTATTGTTGTTTAAAAAATTAATTACATAAATGTTTGTATTTCAGATCGTAAATGGAGAAAAAATATTTGAAAACGTATGTGGGATGGAAAGACGATTCCCTGCAATCGCATTTTGTTCTGATGATGCTCTCTCAGTCCTGTATTGCTGTTAAATATACTAGATTTATTTTCATTTTTACATAAAGAAAATATAAAGAAGTCAGTTTTTTTAAGTTCTACTCGTACTATTTTTATTGCTTTTTCTCATCTAGTAATTTCCTGCAAAGTGACAACGCACATTTATTTTGACACATTGATATCCGTCGCTGAGTGTTTAGGAACCTTGAGCTATAGTGTTCTCGTATAGGCAGCTATCCTTTGTAAATGTTTTCAGAAGATTTAATTTTCCAACCAGCCAAGACGCTGTAAGGTGGAACATTTTAGATCCTTGAGTGTATTATTTTTATATCGGTCTTTAACGACAAATTTGAGCAGCTGTATGGGTTATGAGTAGTTGCGCTTCCGTAATTTGGGGACATAGGTTCCAGAAAGGGAAACAGCCAGTGCCTTGGAGAAAGCGCGCTACCACACATGTCTTATCAAGGACTCGAACCAGGGTCCATCTCGGACGAAAGGTCAAAAGCCAGGGCTTCGGCCAGTTCGGTACCGGGGCGGCATCTTTAAAGTCACTTTCAGTTCTTTTTTTATTATTGGAGGTTTAACGACCACCGTGAGCAACTCAGTGGGCTATAAGCAGTCGCCTGTCCCTAATTTTGGGTCACTGGTTCCAGGGAAGGAAAAGAGCGTAAGACAAACACAACATCCATGCCTAACCGGGATTCGAACACGGACCCCTTTCGGACGAATGATCAGAGGCCATCGCTTAGACCACTGCGCCACCTATGTTGCCACTTGCAGTTCTCCCATCTTTTTTTTCTTTTTCTTTCAAGGAGTTTTGTATTCGGTAACAAAAATAATAATCCGTCCATACCACCTGTGTTTTTTTAATTCTTAGACCGATGATTTAGTGAGAGAAGGGGTTTTTGAAACAGAAACGTAACAAAAAAATATTGCATTATTTTATTTTCGGATCTCTCAACGAGATTGCGATTTTTCAGCTGTGTGTTTAACGCTGCTCCAGATATATGTACATGCATGTGATATTGAAACTAACAGAAACATACCAGGCTTTACTCAGCGTAACACTGTTTCTAGTATCCCATTACTTACGTTATGAAATAAGAAACTACAAGAACACGTTAGTAGTCATGCAATGCATTGATTATGATACGCTTTCCAACATACCACAAATCCTTACTCATGTTATGAGGATTATAGCCGTGGAATAAATATCGCTCCTGTGTCCTCACCTTTGACCTCATTTTATTGAAAAAACACAGAATTGGTTCAGTATACCTCCGGAACAACATAGTAAAGTTTTGTCGCAATAGAAGCATTTTTAGTCAAGTTATGAAGATAATGGCTGTGGAATAAATCTCGCTCCTGTGTACTGACCTTTGACTCCATTTCGATGATATTAAGCAGAATTGGTTCAGTATACCTTGGGAACAACATACTAACGTTTTGTTGCAATAGAAGCCTTTTTTACGCAAGTTAGGACGCATAAGGGCAATAGAATGGATCCCGCTCATATGTCCTGACCTTTGACCTCATTTCGTCCATTTTCAATAAGATTCGTCCTCATAAGGTCACCAAGTACATACTAAAATTTCATTGAAATCGAACCATTTTTACGTGAGGTATCGTGCGGACGGGCAGACGGACAAAGCTTGAGCTTATACGCTTCTTCAACCTACGGTTGAAAAGAGCTATCAAAACAGGGAAAAGGAACATGCTAGAGATATTAAAACAGGGAAAAAGAATAATTTGGCACCAAGACAAAATAACGTAGTGTAGATAGAGGTATTATGAACTTACCCCTGCGAATTTTTCCGAATTCATGTATTCCGAATATCAGGCTCAGGGAAGTACGCAAACCATATAATTTGCATACATTTTGGAAACCTGAAGTGACGACGCATGCGATGTCTGACGGTTGCGTATGACGTACCTCGGACTCAGTTTGTGCCTACCGATTGGCTACTGAAAACTGTAGCATCCACGGAACAGGTGAACACATTTAGTCATTGTGGAAGGACCGAGTTATTTTCTTTTATTTTATATATTACAGCCGTTTTCGGTGGAACAAAATCTTCTAGGTACAGCAATACGTCAAAGTGCGCTTAATAAAATGGAGCTGCACGGTTGGATAAAAGAATGTAGGGATGGCAGAACATCACACAAAGATACTCCAAGATCTGGTCGACATATTTCGACTTCGAGATAAGACGACAAATGACGAAACCAAGAGACGTAACGGTAGATGACTTTTTCATACAACGTTTTATACCGTACTGAAAGAAGGTTGAGGCTTACTGAAAAAACTAGCGACGTAGGTATCGTACATACCAAACACGACGCAGAAGGAATTACTCTACGAAATTCCACGGAGTAATCTTGCAAACGGGGGTCAAAATGGTTGGGTAACCAAATACTTACTCTTCTTAGACGAAAGTTAAATGTAATTTTATGAATTCAGGCAAACAAACGAGTTGAGGTCTTGGATTGCACTCTGTACTTTTACGGTGTCCTTACTCCGAGCAGATTCCAATGGGCCTGAAATCTGATTGGTCCATGGCGAGGATATCTGCGGCGTGGCATTTAGGAAGATGATAACATCACCACGACATCGCAAAGGTACAGTATAAGTCATTTCCTGCTCCCTTTCTCCCGTTGGCCAGTGGTCTAAGCACTGACACCTGATCATTCTTCCGAAATGGGTCTGGATTTGAATACTGGTTACATATGGGTGGTGTGTTTGTCCTACGGCAAGGCTCTCTCCCTTTCCTGGAACCAGTTACCCTAAATTAGCGACTGGCTACTGCTTACAGTCCATTGAGTTGCTCACGGTGTTCGTTAAACCCCAAAACAATACAACAACAAAAAAGTCATTTCTAAAACATCATATTCTGGTACAGGCGCTGCGACATCGTGTTGTATTCGTACCAAGCCTCAGGAGCTCTAGATTGTTTGGCTGTTCACTAAACACCAAGGTCGGGTGGAACTACCCACCCACCGTATTTACCGGACATGAACCTTTGTGATTTCAACTGTTTTGGCCATTTTAGAAGAGGAGATGCCCTGTACACCATACAAAAAAATAGGATTTCGATATCCAAATCACAGATGTTTTCTAAAAGACTGGTATTTTTAATAGCAGTCGTGAACTGCCCAAAGTATGCGATCATAATATTTATGAGGGGAGCTACCAATAAGTACTCTCAAATATGGGAATAATTGCTTTATTATTACGGAAATTATGATAATTTAAATGTGTTCACTTACTTCCCACATTACCTAATATTATTACTGCATCGATAACAATGTTTATATACAAAGAATACGAAAATGTTTCACAGTTAGGGGTTTCAGTAAGTGATTGTCACACCACAATCACTAATTGCAATAGACAGCAGATTGCATTTAAAATTACAGCTGAGGTTTGCTGGGTGCAATTCAGCTGAAATAAAAAAGATCCCGATGTTGTATGTGAGCGATTAAGCTATTGAATCCCGGTTTCGAGTTATTTATAGATTAACTACACTCACATTGTGAAACAGAGGGTTAGGTCATGTCTTTTCCCATAAAACCGATATGACAGGATGTAGTTCCCAGAGCAATATCTTTGTAATAGAATAAAGCAGGGGTCCCGTTGGCGCTTCAAACAGTGAACCGCCGAGCGAAGGTCTGGGGAAACTCGAAAGTTAGATGAAAGCTTTATCCTTTGATCATAACCCTTGGTTAAAGTGCCGATGACAGCCTTCTTACTGAAAATTACGATGTCTGGCTTCATCAATCACTTCATTTCTGTACCTTTGCAGGAAAACATTCAGCAATTCGCTTCGCAGAATCCTTTCTCCTTCGTATACAAATATCTAATTAGACGTGGTGAAAAATAACTGCAAGCCGCGAGCTAGCTTTATAGCGGCAGCTGCTGGAGAACTATTTTCTCAATTAGGACTATGCGTCAGAAACAACAACGGAACAAATCCTGAAAGAATTACAAAGGGCTTATTTCTGTTACTTACATTGACTGGCTAAAATCCTTTTCTCGACATTACGCCTGCATAAGCTACTTTCAGATGCAAATTATTCTTTTCCATAATTTAAATTTCGAAACGAAATCTATTTTACATCTAATCTGTCTGCAAATAACACGACGTTGTTTGTGCAACTTGCTTATAAGAACAATTTAATGGAAGTTTGTTTAGACATAAGCCTTCAAATTACGTGCTCGGAAATTACATACATACGAAATTATTAAACATAATACTGAAGAAAGACACTTAAAGTAATTTTAAAATATAAAAGCTCGGAGTTCAGTTATAAGAAAAGGGTGCGTGCAGTTTGAAATATTTTAAAGATTGTGTCCATATTCAACGCCAGAAAGGAAAGATGAAGTTCTCAGAGGATCAAAATTTACTTTTAAAATTATTTAAAATAATATTTTGAGCTTGTTCAGTTGTATAATATTTTCCAAACAAACTTGGGATATTTTTATGCTGTTGAACAAAATCAGCTTGGTAAAACTTACAAGAAACTTTATGCTGTATTTTACGCTTCCTAGAAACTCGCAAAAATTGTAATTCTAAATGAAATTTTGTCAAGTTATATGGAAATATTCCTTGTGATTTAAAAATATCCAATTGTAATTCATCTGGTTATTCAAAAGCAGCAGTGTACGCGCTATTTCTGAGAAATAATTCCGTTATATATTACGTAGCTCTAAATTTGTACTACGGGAGATCTCAAATTGCAGCAATACATTTAGTTTTCTTCATTGCGAGTAACAAAGTTAAATTGATGCAGATAAAATTTCAAAATCTTTGCCGCAGAGACATTATCGCATTCCTACCTTTGAATAACTTGCTTTAAAGTGTCTTTGTAGTCTCATATGAAACACAGTTTTTCGTAGTTGGAAGCATTGAATTCTGAAGCGAACAAAAAACAACAAAGTAATACAAAGAAAAATCGAGCTATGCAACATTTCTCAAAAGGTAATGCGTACCAGAGATCATTATAATGAATCTTTAATATATTTAATAAGTTAACAGAAAGAAACCTTCTGTAAAAAAAAAAAACTATCCTTCAAAAGCAAATTACATGCTATGATTTTTCTCAGTTTTATTTCTTAGTTTTCATATAAAGTACAGCAATGAATCTACTTCAAAAGTTAATGATCACGTTAGCTTTCGTTCTCTCCATATCTCTCTCTCTCACACACACGCACACACACACACACGCATGTTTTTAGCACCCAGAGTTCCCTGCATTAAAACTAGCTCAGTTGCATCCATAGGGCAAGAAGAAAATTTAATTTACTGTTCTCGTGACATAAACTGCTGGCCACCCAAAATGCAACACCAAGAAGGAAGCATCCGATTGGCCTGAAATTCGCAGCATGCGTCGTCCGCGAGAGGACATGAAAACGATTAGCATTGCAGCGCATATGCAAATGATGTGCGCCTGGCACGCCACCGAGAAGCACTGTAAGAAGGGTGCATAGATGGCATGGCGTAAGTAGTGGAAGTGTGTTGTGAACAACAACACCTGTGGTTGGGAAGCTTCCTGATGCCTCGTCGCAGAATACGGCAGTCATTCCAGCACGTTTTGGAGTTCGACAGAGGACGAATAGTGGCTTATCGCCACAGCGGTTGATCGTACCGAGAAATCGGCGCCCGTGTGGGACGACATCCAGCTACAATGAGTCCAGTATGGTTGCGGTGGGTGCGAGAGGGACGGACGGACCGACGTGAGCGATCGCCGCAGCAACGGCACACCACCAAACAAGAGGACTTGCATGTTGTGCGGCGGGCATGGACGGCTCGCACTGCCACATCACGAACGTTAGCGCAGGAATTAGGGTGTGTTGCGCAACACCCTGTATCAGCACGTATCGTTCGACGTCGTCCGCAGGAGCGGGGACTTGTAGCTCGGCGCCCATTGTTCCAATTACCATTGACGTTACACCACCGGCGAGTGCGGTGGCATTGGGGCGTTAAACGCAGCACCTGGACTACGGAAGGGCACGACATTGTCTTCTCCGACGAATCCCGCCTCTGCCTGCAGTACCACGATAGTCGGATCCGCGTGTGGCGGCACCGCGTCGACAGACTGTATTACGCCTGCATTATGCATCGCCATCTCGGTCCGTCGCCTGGCGTTATGGTTTGTGGCGGAATTGGATATGACACCCGCACCCCTCTGTTACATCTTCGACGTTTTGGAGTCTGTAGTCCTCCCTTACCTGCAGGACCTGTCAGTGGCCACGTTTTAACAGGACAATGCGCACCCGCACGTGGCACGCAACGTGTAACAATTCTTCACGGCCCAAAAGGTGTCACTGCTGCCGTGGCCCGCCTGTTCTCCCGACATGTCGCCCATCGAACACGTCTGGTCGCTGATCGGCAACCGAGTGGCCCGGCAAGCAACACCCGCGGCTACGCCTGATGAACAGTGGCAACGTGTGGAAGCAGCCTGGACCGACATACCCCAAGCCCACATCGAAAGCCTCTTTCGTTCAATGCCGCGGCGTGTAGCGGTCGTTATTGCCAGCCATGGGGGCCACGCAAACTATTGATGTCTGAGTGTTCCGCACGTGGCGCGGGCCTGTAAGCTCAATCGTTTCATCTTTGTATCTGTTGTTATGTGTCCAGTAAATCTGGCTTTGCTATCTCGTGTCCTTCTTGGTGTTGTACTTTGGGTCGCCAGCAGTGTAGTATTTAAGAAATACTCAAACGATGATTTATTTATTTTTGTACATATTTTCAAAAATCACCAAGGCGTTTCCTATGCTTTATATTCCAGGTGAAATAGGTCCTGTCCGTAAAAAAATGCTGTCTTCCAAATGGTTCTTAAGTTCGTGGAAATAAATAAAAATGTAACTGAAATAAAATTTAATGCTTCGTATCGAATATAAATCAATTTAAGCCCAACAGTAATGAGACATATTCTTCATAACTGCCTTGATAAGCATGTATCTTGACAGAGTTTTAAATGGTTAGTTTCTAATTCACCATGAGCGTTTAACCTACCCGTACATTATCGCATAAACTTTCTCCAAATGTAATATTACCTCTTCCACCTGCTATTCAAATATCAATATACACTTACCGCTGATATTCAAAATACCAATACTCTTCAATCTGATCTACAAAATGCCAGTACTCTTCCACCTCATCTTTAAAATATCAGTTATCTCCCACTGGGTCTTGAAAACCAATAATTTTCTATCTGATCTTGAAACTGCCAGTACTCTTCCACCTGATCATAAAAAAGCCAGAACTTTTCCAACTGATCTTAAAAAGGCCAGTATTATTCCACCTGATCTTTAAAGTGCCAATCATCTCCCACTAGTTCATAAAAATGACACTAATTTTCCACCTGATCTTCAAACTGCCAGTACTCTACCACCTGATCTTTAAAATGCCAATTATCTCCCACTAGGTCATAAAAATGACACTAATTTTCCACCTGATCTTCAAACTGCCAGTACTTTTCCACCTGACTTTAAAAATGCCTGTACTCTTCCACCTGACTTTAAAAATGCCTGTACTCTACCACCGTATCTTTAAAGTACCAGTTATCTCCCACTGGATGTTAAAAATTATAATAATTTTCCACCTGATTTTCAAACTGCCAGTACTTTTCCACCCCTGTTTCTAAAAAGCCCATTATTTATCCACTTGATCTCTAAAATGCCAGTGTCTTTAAAATGCCAAAACTTTTCTACCCGATCTTTGAAATGCCAATTATCTCTCATTGCTTCGTAAAAATCCCAATAATTTTCCATCTGGTCTTAAAAATTCCAATACACCTGATTTTAAAATTCCCAATGCTCCCCCACCTGACCTTATAAATGCCACTTATTCCCGTGATGCTCTTAAATCGGTTGATATGTACAAATTACATCTTAAAAATCCGTGTTTGACTAAACTGTACAAAGTTGTAGTTTGCCTTGCTGTGTAAATATTTGTATTGGCATATATATAAATCCCTAATGGATTTGCCCTTTTTACGTCGCAAACATGCCCATACAAGTATAAAGGAACGCATGTGGCGTGGAAAACATGACAGACAAACATGAACAGTGGAATGGGCAGTACGGTAGGCAGAACTCAGCAACTTTCAAAGTGGCGGCACGGTCATAAGTCTTAGCTCCTAGTGGAATCTGCTAACGACAGACATGAAGAAGAACACGCTAGTTCATTATACAGTATATCCTTAATGGATTCGTATGGCGGTTTTCTTAGGCAGAGAGGGTTGCTTTAATCTCGGAAGAATTTGTATGAATCTACAACCGAAACCGTTACTTGCATCCTACCTTTTGACCAACAAATTTTTTATTTACATACCATATTCTTAGACTTCCAGTTCTTTGTCCTAACATGCGCCTACCTCAGCTGAACGCTGTTATGGCTATGTATTTCGAATAAATCCGGAATGAGTTATGTCTCTTTCTTCTTATCGTTTTCCACTGCTTTGCTTGCTACCCGATTTGTGAATTAAGAGTTAGTTATATGTGAGCTGCATCATCGTCATCATCATCATTGTCAACCATTATCTATCCACTGCTGGACGAAGATCTCTCCAAGCCTCTTCCACAACAATCTGTCTTGTGCCAGTCTCCTCTAAGTTACTCCCACATACTTTCGAATTTCATCCACCCATCTCCCATATGGTCATCTTCTGGGTCTTTTCCGATCCCTTGGAACCTTGGAATCCAATCTAAAATTTCGACTGTCCATCGATGGTCTGTTCTTCTGGCAGTATGTCCAGCCCATTGCCATTTCAGGTATTTAACTCTGATCGTGATGTCTTCCACTCTTGTCATTTTTCTGATCCAAGAGTTCCTCTTCTCATTTATCCTGGTTACACCAAACATGCACCTCTCCATGCTTCTTTGAGTTTTCTGCAGCCTTTGTATGTCTCTTTTAGTTAAGGTCCACGTCTCTTCACCATACGTAAGCACTGGAAGGATGCATTGATCAAACACTTTTCTTTTAAGACATAATGGCATATTGCTCTTGAAAATTATGCTGTTTCTTCCAAAAGCTCTCCAGGCAAGTTTTATACGCCGATTAATTTCCTCATCAATGTGACCCTCACTTCATATCTGCTGTCCAAGATAAACGTATGCGGCTGTTATCTCTAGCTTTTCTCCATCAATCGATAAATCTTCATTTTTGTGAAAGCATTGTACATCACGTTTGTCTTCTGAAAGTTCATTTTTAATCCCACTTCTTTACTCTGATCAGCATGTTCCTGGATCATACTATGCAGTTCTGATGGGGTAGTTGCAAAAATGACAACTTCATCAGCAAAACGAAGATGAGTTAGATAATCTCCATTAACCTTTATCCCTTTGTTTTCCCAGTTCAGTGATTAAAACACATTTTCCACTGTGGTATTAAAGAGCTTCGGAGATATGGTGTCACCTTGTCTCGCTCCCTTTCCAACTTTTATGTGTGCTGTATTCTCAAGCAGCCGAATCTTTGCACTTGCATTTTTATAGATGTTATTTATAATATTAATGTATGCATCTTCAATACCGCAGGATTTCAAAGCCATTGTAACTGCTGATGGTTTCACTGAATCAAAGGCCTTTTCATAATCGATAAAAGCCATGCACAATGGAAGTTCATATTCCCTCGCTCTTTCAATTAGTTCTCTCAGTACGTGGATATGATCTATTGTGTTGCAGCCACTCCTGAATCCAGCTTGTTCTCTCGGTTAAGCCATGTCCAGTGTCACCTGCAAGCGGTGTGAAAGAACTTTAGTGAAGATTTTATAAACCACTGATAAGAGGCTGATAGGTCTGTAGTTCCTGAGATCCTCAATGTGCACCTTTTTTATGTAGCAGAATCATTGTAGCATTGTTCCAATCCTCAGGAATCTTCCCCTCATTAAGGCATCGAGTGAAAACTTGGATGAGTACTGTTTCAATTTCTCCACTTGCTTCTAGCAACCTCTAAATCAAAGAAAGAACAGCAATCGAGATCCTGATTTTTTGTTGTATACTGCATAACTGTACTTATCGTGCTACACTTTAGTAATGTTATGTTTCGTCCTTTTAAGAGTCATTAGGCGAAAATTATTGTAGGTAGTTCAGCATATACACAGATCCCTATGGAGATGGAAGGAAATATTGGAATGACATTTTAAAAAAAATGTCCTTGTTTAGACATTTGAGAATTATTTCAGTCATTTCAACAACATCTTTGCGATATTTCATCAGCATTTTGAATCTGAAAATTACCTCAAAAAAAGTAAATTTTTACAACTGTCTTTTTTATTTTTATTTATTTTTCTAAAACAAGGCGTCATAAATCCAGGGCGCCAGATCGCCGAGACGCCAAGAAAACTGGCACTGGCACACGAATTTTTTTTATGTTTCAGATTTCGTAATTTGAAGTAAATATCGTAATTTCTATCCCATAGTCCGCGGATTATCTGCAAAAAAGTTATAAATGCTGATTCTGCGGATAATAACCTCTTTTTTCGGCATTCTAAAACATCCGGGTGGTAATTGTCAGTAGACGTGGTGTAGTAGGGAAAATACTGAAAATGCGGTAATAGCAGAAAAAACATGTAACACCCAGAGAGGACCGTAAAATGATTGAAAGAATATATATACATATTTTTTTTTATTTACGAGCAGTCCTTACGGCAAATATGAAGCAACGAAAGCTCTCGCGGAAAACTATCTGCTGTGAGAAGAGCGCGGAGATATTATATGGCATGTAATTATTTTGGGAATCGCATTTGTTAGTTTTGCTGTAGCTAATCATATTAGTTATAGTTTTTGTTCGCTATCGAGTTGAAATATTTCCACATTTTCAGAAAACAGATATACTACGGAGTTCTGAAATTTCCACGGATTTTATAGATGTAACTAATGAAGCACGGTAATGCTGCAATATCGTGGGATTTTAGTTCTTTATTTACTTAAATGTAACAGAGAAATACATATAAATGGCAGTTGCTTTTTTACGCTTTCCAACCGTGATTTGAAGAATCGTATATGTTCCAGCTTTGTCCGTCTGTCTGTCTGTCCGTCCGTCCGCCTGTACACGATAACTCACGTAAAATTGTTCCATTTCGATGAACTTTTAGTATGTGGTAGCGGAAAATCTGCGGACAAGCCCTGTTTAAAATGAAAAAAATGGGGTCAAAGGTCAGGACATAGGACCGGGATCCATTTCATTTCCCTTATGCGTCATAACTTGCGTAAAAATAGTTCGATTTCGATGAAATTTTAGTATGTGGTAGGGGACGACCTGGGTACAAAACGTTTTGAAAATGGACGAAATGGGGTCAAAGGTCAGGATATAGGAGCGGGATCTATTCCATTGCTCTGATGTGTCATAACTTACGTAAAAATGCTTCAATTGCGACAAAACTTTATCATGTTGTTTCGGAGAAGTACTGAACCGGTTTTGTTTAATATAGTCGAAATGAGGTCAGAGGTTAGGACATAAGAGCGAGATTTATTCCACAGTCATTATCCTCATAACTTGATTAAAAACTTCGCTACTGCGACAAAACTTTAGTATGTTGTTCCGGAGGTACACTGAACCAATTCTGTTAAATATCATTGAAATGGGGTCAAAGATGAGGACACAGGTGCGAGATATATTCCACAGCCATCATCCTTATAACTTGAGTAATGATTTCTGATATGTTGGAAAGCGTATCATACTCAATGCATTGCATGATTTTACTACCTTGTTTAATATAGCGATCAATTCTTTCTTACATCTTTGGACTTCTGGTTCGGTCATCTTGTAAACCGCGGCTTTTCTGTCAGAAATTATGGCTCATATCCACATGACAGGTGAAGATTATACGATGATATTTTTCTTCAGAATTTCATTATCTACGAACAGGCTGCCGATGATTATAGGAAGGAAAAATTGATTTTCTCAGAATGTCCTGAACGACGGACTATACACCATCACGAATTTATGCGTCAGATTTTTTTTTTTCACGGTCTGTTTATTTCCCACCGGGAGCTTACTAAGGAATTTTTTTCTGTATTTTATGTTTTGCAGATTATACGAAGGAAATATGGTACTATGAATTAGTATGTACAAAATTTGGCTTCCAAAAATTGTTTTTTAATAAAATCAAAATCTAAAATTTTAGTATTTTGAGAGCAAGAACTCGAAGAACACGAAAATATGGAGCAAATTGGAATTTTTGTTTGGCAGTAAGTGGTTCGGATAAAAAGAAAAAGTTGGCAACAAATATACTTTATAACTTTTCGTTCCAGCAGCAGCATCACACATTAAGTTCTTTTTTTGATTTTTTTTTTGATTGGAGGTTTAACGACCACCGTGAGCCACTCAATGGGCTATAAGCAGTCGCCCGTCTCTAATTTAGGGTCACTGGTTCCAGGGAAGGGAGAGAGCCAGTGCCGTAAGACAAACACAACATCCATGCCTCACAGGGATTCGAACCCGGACCCCTTACGGACGAATAATCATAAGCCAGCGCCTTAGACCACTGCGCCACTGGGGCGGCCACACATTAAGTTTATGCATTATTCTTCAAAATTCCACTAGGCTTCACCTGTCGCAGAGCCGTATTTTAGAGGGAAAGGGGTTTTGACCCCCGAAAGTGTTTCTTTTTAGCACGTCTTTTGGAAAAAGAGATCATGCTGATGTTACCGGTTTGTTCATCCGTCCGTACTCACAATATCTCTGCAACTATTAGTCCGATTTGAAAAATTCTTCTTGGATTGGGGAGCTCGAAATATGCGAATGATGATCCAGTATTCTGTCTTTTTTAACGAAGTACAATTTCGCCGCTACAAGGCATAACAGCAGATGATTTCGAATTCAAAGATACGTTTTATTTCACATATTTGCTTCTAAACATCCGATTGAAAAAATTCTTTTATCTTTCGATTCCATTTATGTCCAAGAGTATTTTAGATATAGTTACTTTTTCAAATTACCCATAGATTTTCTGCTAGGGGGCGTAAAAGTAATGAAAAATGATTTGAAAAATGTTTTCTTCGGCGGATACACCTTCCGATGGAAAATCTATTGCATATAATTTCAAATTTTTGTAAATAATACTTTGGCAACCAGGGGGCGTAAGTGTTAATTTTTGCTTCGGATGTATTTTCCATAAAATCTGAGCTTCCAAAATATCGATTAAAAAAATTATTTCGTGGACTGATGCCACTGAAATCGATAAATCTTTTCGGGATATTTTTTTCTTAAAATATTCCACAGTTTCTCCGCCAGGAGACGTATATATATATATCTTATTTTTCTCAATATCTCTACTTCTAGGAGTCCGATTTGAAAAATTACTTCTTTGTTGGATAGTGTTTCCAGAGTGACATGTTTTTCATATACTTACAAATTTTTCAAGTTATTCACACACTTTCCCCTAGGGGGCGTAGTGGTAAAATGCGTTTCCCCTATATCTCGGCTTCTTAATCTCCAATTTAAAAAAATCTTTCTGTACCGGATACAGCTCTTGATGGGAAATCCTTTGCACGTAATTTCTAATATTTTAAAAAGAAATGGTTTGGCCACCAGGGGGCGTAAATCTTAATTTCCGTTTCTGATGTATTTGCGGCAAAATATGAGCTTCTAAATTCTCGATTGTAAAAAACGTCGTTTGTTGACCGATACTACTCATGTCGACAAACTTTTTAGAAACATTTTCTTATTCATTTTTATTTCATTTCATTTATTTATTCTTTCAGTTGCCACTACAGCAACTAGAAAAAGGAGGGAAAAGGCCGTGAGGCCTGACATAGCCCTCCTCTCCCCAGAATACAAAAAAACATAAAGCTTAGCAGAAAAGGCAAGCCAACACATATATGGTAGGTACACGTACTTGCTCACACCCAACACATATAACAATGTGTTCCATCAACAATAGTCTTCATTATATCTAAACAAATAAGTATCATATACACTTCACTACATAATCACATATATATTTATGAATAAACAACAAATAACGTTTGCACCTCACTCTATAATCATACTAACCCACATTTCTTCCATTTAGTCGAAATTGCCTATTGTTTACTAATTATTTCATAAGATATGCCTTTAGTTTTATTTTAAATAAGTTAAAATTATTAATTGATGTTAGTTCTTGGGGCAATGAGTTCCAGAATTTTGGGCCACTATAATTTATATTCATTTTAAGTTTCTCAGTTCGTGGGAACATTGGAATTAGTAGTGACCTATTCCTAGTATTGGGGTAAAGAGTATGTATATTTAGTGTTCTTAAAATAATGCATGGTTTGTATGCTAGGGGGTAGATGTATATCTTATTTTTGTCAATATTTCTACTTCTAAGAGTCCAATTTGAAAAATTCCTTCTTTGTTGGATAGAGTTTCCGATGCGAAATGATTTTTATACAAATCCAAAATTTTCAAGTAAATCATAGATTTTCCTCTAGGGAGCGTAAAGGTAAATTGCTTTCCCCCTATATCTCCGTTTCTAAATCTCCGATTTGAAAAATTTATTCTGCACCGGATACAGTTCCTGATAGGAAATATTTTGCTCATATTTTCAATTTTTTGTAAAAATTGGTTTGGTCACCAGGTGGCGTAAGTCTTAATTTCCGCTTCTGATGTATTTGCATCAAAATATGAAGTTCTAAAATCTCGATTAAAAAAAAGGTCGTTCGTTGATCGATACTACTCATGTCAACAAACCCTTTAGGAACATTTTCTTCTTGAAATAATGCATGGTTTCTACGCCAGGGGCGTAGATGTATATCTTTTTATTTTGTCAATATCTTTACTTCTAGGAATCCGATTTAAAAAATTCCTTCTTTGTTGGATAGTGTTTCCGATGAAAACGTTTTTTCTATGAAATCAAAATTTTCAAGTAAATCATAGACTTTTCGCTAGGGGGCACAAAGGTAAATTGCGTTTTCTGCATTATTCTGCTTCTAAAACTCCGATTTGAAAAATTCTTTCTGTATCGCATTAAAGACCTGATGGAAAATATTTTTCAAATAATTTCTAATGCTTGGTAAAGAATGTTTTGGCCACCAGGGGTCATAAGTGTTAATTTCTGCTTCTGATGTATTTGTACCAAAATCTGGGCCCCTGAAATTTCGACTAAATTTTTTTTCGTGGACCGATACCGCTCGTATGGATAAACCTTTTGCGAGTACTTTCTTCCTAAAATAATGCATGGTTTTCCTACCAAGGGACGTAAAGTCACATCTTATTTTTGTCGATACCTCTGTTTCTAAGAGTCCGATTTGAAAAATTATTCCTGTGTTGGAGAGCGTTTCCGGTGCGAAATGTTTCTCATATAAATTCATGTTTTTCTTAACGCATAAGTCTGCCACCAGAGGGCATGAGCTTACGATTCCGTTTGCAGCAATATCTAAGGGATTGAAAACTCGATTGAAAAACTTCTTTCTTCCATCAGGTACTATTGTTTTCCATGCCGGTTCCATTGACTTTGAATAGCTTTGATAAATTTAATTTGCGTCAGAACGGATTCAAAACACGTGCTTATTACACCCGAAAATTCGGTGTCATCTTTCTTGTTTTTTTTTTGTTGTTTTTTTTGTTGTTGTTTTTTGTTAAAATGCGACTTACATTTAAAAAAATGCTTTAATTTAAAAAAATGCATAGCTTACTTTAGAAAATAAGTCTTTGATTGCTTTTCTGCTATTTTTCATTAGCTTTCATTTTTCCTGATGAATATCAAGAACTTACAGATTGTGTCGCCTCGCACTCCCCAAAATCAATTCTACTCGTATATACACTATATTGACAAAAGTCACCGGACACCTAAAACAGAAACACAACATAGCATTTATTGACATACATTAGTACAGTGTCGGACCACCTTTGGCCTTAATGCATGAACTGACTTTTCGAGACATGCTTTCGACAAGGTTTTGGAACACAGCGATAGATATGCGTTTCCATTCAGTACATAATGCTGCCGCTAACTGTTGCTTAGTAGTACGACTTGGTTCAAACTTCTTATGCGGCGCTGTTATTCATCCCACATGTGCCCTATGGGATTAAGATCAGGGCTCTATGCTGGCCAGTCCACACACGGTATGGAATTATATCATTCCGAGTGGAGGTGAAAGACTTATGAGCAGCCGCATCACCACGGTAACCCATGGAGTGAAGTTATCTGCGAATAGTACGTGTACAAACCGAGGTTCCAGCATTTTTACTCACCTGTACACTGAGGTCTTGTGCAGTACTCCTTCGATTAGCTGTCACGACTCTCCAGAGGTTTCGACGTCTATCACTGATTTTCTTTGGCCTGCTGGTACGTTTTGCTGCTTCAGGCACGCCATGTGTCTTCCACTTATTCAGTATATCCGAAACTGTTGACTTGGGTATATTTAAACGCCTCTCGGTTTCTCTTATGGACAGCCCACTATTATAACACCCAACAATCTTTCCCTTCTCAAATTAAATCATTTCCTGCCGCGATATTTTCACTCAACCTCACAGGGCCATATGATCAGCAGCAGGCTTGTTTTCATACCGTTTGCAGCTGTACCGCGCATCTTACCAATGCAGCGGATCCGTTTATTTGCTTTTGAAGGGGGTCCAGTGACTTTTGGCAATACAGTGTATATACGCTCCTGAGGTAGTTTCGAAATTTAGGAATATTTTTTTTCGAGCCCTGTTCTAAAAGCTTTAAAATCTTTTTCATAATCCAAGACAAACTGTTTTGGAAAAGAAAATGAAGTGCCTTGTAGCAATTTTAACTTTCACTAAAACTGTCTCCATATTCTTTATTTAAATCCTTTCACGTGAAAGTTGCAATTTCGAATAATGACTAATGCTTATATAAATATTTTGTAAAATGTGCAGATTATAAAAAGGCTGTAAATGACATAGTTTTTCTGTTGCAGTTCTTTAATGCACAATCCCTATAAATTAGAAGTTAAATGCATCTCTGTCAGAAGATCAGACATCGTCTGAAAACAAACATTTTTAAATGTCTGCTAACAGTAAAAAGAGACATACATACTCAGTTACATTTAATTCTCTGAAAAATCGAGAATATTAGAAGATGCGATAAAACTGTATTGGGCTTCGTAAAATACATGCCTTTGCTTTGTCTGATAGTTTATATTTCGTAATCATTAAAATTGTCGATTCGAAGTTATGGGATTCTTAATTAGCCGAAAAGTATTTATAATAAAACAGAAAAAGGCAATTTGCGATTACTAGTCCAACTTAATTAACTTAGGATCTAAAAGCGTATCAGTCTCCTTTTCACAACAAGGGTATAATGTTCGTTTAATTGCAAAACAACTCAAAAATGACGTAAATAAGTTGCTTAGAAGATGCTTGATTAGATACAAACAGGTCGATTTTACCTTATTCACTGATAACTTGTCCTAAGCGTAGTTCGTCGCTTCTTGCTCATTATTTCAATAACATTGCAATTACGGGTATTTAAAGACAGTGTTTAGGTTATAAATTGCAAATAAAAAACGCACAGTTTGCTTAATGATGGGTATAAATTTAGAATGCGAGTATATATATATATATATATATATCATCATCATCATCATTGTCAACCATTATCAATCCACTGCTGGACGAAGGTCTCCCCAAGTTTCCTCCACAACGGTCTGTCTTGTGCCAGTCTCCTCCATGTCACCCCTGCATACTTTCGAATTTCATCCACCCATCTCCCATGTGGTCTTCTTCTGGGTCTTTTCCTGTCCCTTGGAATCCAATCTAAAATTTCGGCTGTCCATCGATGATCTGTCCTTCTGGCAGTATGTCCAGCCCATTGCCATTTCAGGGATTTAACTCTGATCATGATGTCTTCCACTCTTGTCATTTTTCGGATCCACGAGTTCCTCTTCTTATCTCTCCTGGTTACACCAAGCATGCACCTCTCCATGCTTCTTTGAGTTGTCTGCAGCCTTTGTATGTCTCTTTTAGTTAAGGTCCACGTCTCTGCACCATACGTAAGCACTGGAAGGATGCATTGATCAAACACTTTTCTTTTAAGACATAATGGCATATTGCTCTTGAAAATTATGCTGTTTCTTCCAAAAGCTCTCCAGGCAAGTTTTGTACGCCGATTAATTTCTTCATCAATGTGACCCTCACTTGATATCTGTTGTCCAAGATAAACGTATGTGTCTGTTATCTCCAGCTTTTCTCCATCAATCGATAAATCTTCATTTCTTGTAAAAGCATTGAACATCACTTTTGTCTTCTGAAAGTTCATTTTTAATCCCACTTCTTTACTCTTGTCAGCAAGTTCCTGGATCATACTCTGCAGCTCTGATGGGGTAGTTGCAAAAATGACTACGTCATCAGCAAAACGAAGGTGGGTTAGATAATCTCCATTAATCTTTATCCCCGTGTTTTCCCAGCTCAGCGACTGAAAAACACCCTCCAATGTGGCATTAAAGAGCTTCGGAGATATGGTGTCACCTTGTCTCACTCCCTTTCCAATTTTTACGTGTGTTGTATTTTCAAACAGCCTAATCTTTGCACTTGCATTTTCATAGATGTTATTAATAATATTAATGTATGCATCTTCAATACCGCAGGTTTTCAGAGCCATTGTAACTGCTGATGGTTTCACCGAATCAAAGGCTTTTTCATAATCGATAAAAGCCATGCACAATGGAAGTTCATATTCCCTCGCTCTTTCAATTAGTTCTCTCAGCACGTGGATATGATCTATTGTGCTGTAGCCACTCCTGAATCCAGCTTGTTCTCTCGGTTGAGCCATGTCTAGTGCTACCTTCAAGCGGTGTGAAAGAACTTTAGTGAAGATTTTATAAACTACTGATAGGAGGCTGATAGGTCTGTAGTTTCTGAGATCCTCAATGTCACCTTTCTTATGTAGCAGGATCATTGTAGCGGTGTTCCAATCCTCAGGAATCTTTCCTTCATTAAGGCATCGAGTGAAAATTTGGGCGAGTACTGTTTCGATTTCTCCACTTGCTTCTTGTATGATGTCTACAGTAATTCCATCTTCTCCTGGAGCTTTTCCTCGCTTCATGTTCTTGATTGCATGTGCAACTTCTGCTGGAAGGACTGGAGGAACTCTGGTACTGGTATCTTTCATGATGTCTGGAGTGCATATATCATCCCTTTCATATAATTTGGAGTAGAAATCTTTCACTCTTGTCAAGATTTCGCCTCTATTTCTTGTTACAGAACCATCTTCTTTTCTCAGTGCCATAATCTGTTTTCTTCCCTTACTGAGATGTCCCTTTGCTATCTTTAGGCTTTGGTTGTTTTCAATTGCTTTCCTCACTAGTTCACAGTTGAATTTCCTTACGTCTTCAGTGATACTTTTTCTTACTGTCTTGCATAGCTCTATATATTCCACTTTGGAAGTCACATCTTCTTTATTTGTCCTCATCTCTCTTCTTTTTTGCATCAACATTTTGGTTTTTCCTGATAATTTGTTCACATGCAACTTGTTCTTAGACCCAGCTAATTTTGTTGCTGTTTCCATAAGAGCTTTGGTTATTTTTCTGTTAACTTCAGAGATGTCCACTTCTTCCGATGTTAGGCCTTCTAAAGCAGAGAACCTGTTCTTCAGTTCTAACTTGAAGGTATTATGGTGTTTTTTAAGGTTGGTTATGTCAATAGATTTTGTTTGTCTTATGAGCTTGCCACGTTCAAGTTTGGTGTTGAGGTGCATCTTACATCTCACCAATCTATGGTCACTACCTGTGTTGAACTTGTTTAGCACACTGCAGTCTTCTATGACGAATTTTTTGTTACACATAATAAAATCAATTTCACTTGTCGTCCCATTTGGATGTCTCCATGTCCATTTCCTGTGTGGCTTTTTCTTGAAGAAGGAGTTCAAGATGAAAAACCCTTCTGCCTCTGCAAACTCAACGAGAGTATTTCCACGCTGGTTTCTGTTGCCATGACCGAATTTACCTACTGAAGTTTCATTCTGTTGCCGTTGCCCTATTTTTGCATTGAAATCTCCCATAATTATTTTCAAGTGCTGCTTACCTTTATTATTTAGATGACAAATTTCCTCATAAAATTCTTCAATTTCTTCTTCAGATATATATATATATATTGTTTATGAAGGTGACAGATTTTCATAAGCGAAAATGGTGGCATACCAATTTTGTTTGCGTCTTTTTCTAAACTCAAGTAACCGATTTTCCTGTCATTAGTGTATTACGTTACCCAACGTTAATATCAACAGTTGATTTTTTAAATATGAAGCTCATTTTAACGTTTAGATGGTTTAAAAATTTAACAAAAGATGTTTGTTAAATTAAGTTGATAATTCTAGCGTGAAAGGGAATGTCATATATTTGTATCCAAATTGCTTTTAGTATTAAAATACATATATTTTAAACATGTGCTTACATTTATAGGGTACAAATGTCCAAAAAAGTTTGGCTTTATATTGTTTTGTGTGAAATGGATGTAATGCCGTTGCCTGCGCGTTTTGACCAACATTTCCACGTGTGACGTATATTCGAATTTAACTTTCCTTTTTAGTTTCTTTCTCTATGTAAATTTGAGTTCGTTATCCTTCGCGTTTCCCAAACTTAATGTGACATCTTCTCTCTCGCAAGAGTATGGCTGGTAACCCCTTGAGGTCAATACGTAAGACGTGTGTATGTGTCCGATGAGAACTGAACTATATATAATGTTTGAGAAGCAGTAGTGTGTGGAGATGGTGGAAGTGCAATGCTAATTGTGAAAAAGACGTTGCGTATTAAATGTTGTGTCTATTTAAAGGCTGCATGTTGTGCTGACACACACACACACACACACACACACACACACACACACATATATACATATATATATATATAGGATGTAAGGTCAGGTGATGCGTAACATCACTGCCTCTCCTTGGCAAATGTCAACCCCGCCTTCTTGTGGTGCATCCTGTTCCCACTAAAGGGGCTCTGACGACCGCCAATAGCGGTATAACTATACCATCGGGATCAGAGGAAATGCTATCCCACACTCACCAACCCGCTTGGCCAGCGTGGTGAGTTCTAGTTAAACACCTCCAAAATGACTCTACAACTTAAATCTTGGCCCTCAGTCTCCGGCAGCTGGAATGTACCTGGCCAAGGCAACGGCCAGTGCGACATGAAGGCAGAGGGTGCTAAGAATCCCCGGAGGACTGGACTAGGCTGCCATCTGATGCTGACCTTGGCTACGTATAATGGACGCCCCCTATCTTCTGATTCAAGGCTTCTTGAATTGGAAGAGGAACTACAAAGGATCAAGTGGGACATCGCCGGGCTAAGTGAGGTAAGGAGAAAAGGAGAAGATCTCATTGAACTGAAAAGTGGACATCTCTTCTACTATCGTGGGACAGATACTGGTAGAACTAGTTGTGTTGGATTTATAATAAACAAGAAACTGAAGGATAAAGTTGTAGAAGTTGAAAGTTCCTCTGAAAGAGCTGCACGACTCGTTATCCAACACTCGAGAAGATACCAGGCTCAGATTATTCAAACTTTTGCACCCACCACAAGTCATCCTGAAGAAGAAATTGAAGAATTTTATGAGGAAATTCGTCATCTAAATAATAAAGGTAAGCAGCACTTGAAGATAAATATAGGAGATTTCAATGCAAAAATAGGGCAACGGCAACAGAATGAAACTTCAGTAGGTAAATTCGGTCACGGCAACAAAAACCAGCGTGGAAATACTCTCGTCGAGTTTGCAGAGGCAGAAGGATTTTTCATCTTGAACTCCTTTTTCAAGAAAAAGCCACACATGAAATGGACATGGAGACATCCAAATGGGACGACAAGTGAAATTGATTTTATTATGTGTAACAAAAAATTGTTCATCCAAGACTGCAGTGTGCTGAACAAGTTCAACACAGGTAGTGACCATAGATTGGTGAGATGTAAGATGCACCTCAACACTAAACTCGAACGTGGCAAGCTCATAAGACAAACAAAATGCATTGACAAAACCAACCTTAAAAAACACCATAATACTTTCAAGTTTGAACTGAAGAACAGATTCTCTGCTTTAGAAGGCCTAACATCGGAAGAAGTGTATATTTCTAAAGTTAACAGAAAAGTAACCAAAGCTCTTATGGAAACAGCAACAAAATTAGCTGGGTCTAAGAACAAGTTGCATGTGAACAAATTATCAGGACAAACCAAAATGTTGATGCAAAAAACAAGAGAGATGAGGACAACTAAAGAAGATGTAACTTCCAAAGTGGAATATATAGAGCTATGCAAGACAGTACGAAAAAGTATCACTGAAGATGTGAGGAAATTTAACTGTGAACTAGTGAGGAAAGCGATTGAAAACAACTAAAGCCTAAAGATAGCAAAGGGACATCTCAGTAAGGGAAGAAAACAGATTATGGCACTGAGAAAAGAAGATGGTTCTGTAACAAGAAATAGAGGCGAAATTTTGACAGGAGTGAAAGATTTCTACTCCAAATTATATGAAAGGGATAATACATGTACTCCAGACATCATGAAAGGGATGATACATGTACTCCAGACATCATGAAAGGTACCGGTACCAGAGTTCTTCCAGTCCTCCCAGCAGAAGTTGCCCATGCAATCAAGAACATGAAGCTGGGGAAAGCTCCAATAGAAGATGGAATTACTGTAGACATCATACAAGAAGCAAGTGGAGAAATCGAAGCAGTACTCGCCCAAATTTTTACTCGATGCCTTAATGAAGGGATGATTCCTGAGGATTGGAACAACGCTACAATGATCCTGCTACATAAAAGAGGTGACATTGAGGATCTCCGGAACTACAGACCTATCAGCCTCCTCTCAGTTGTTTATAAAATCTTCACTTAAGTTCTTTTACACCGTTTGCAGGTAACACTGGACATGGCTCAACCGAGAGAACAAGCTGAATTCAGGAGTGGCTACAGCACAACAGATCATATCCACGTACTGAGAGAACTAATTGAAAGAGCGAGGGAATATGAACTTCCATTGTGCATGGCTTTTATCGATTATGAAAAAGCCTTTGATTCGGTGAAACCATCAGCAGTTGCAATGGCTCTGAAATCCTGCGGTATTGAAGATGCATACATTAATATTATTAATAACATCTATGAAAATGCAAGTGCAAAGATTCGGCTGTTTGAAAATACAACACACATAAAAATTGGAAAGGGAGTGAGACAAGGTGACACCATATCTCCGAAGCTCTTTAATGCCACATTGGAAAATATCTTTCAATCACTGAACTGAGAAAACGAAAGGATAAAGATTAATGGAGATTTTCTAACACACCTTCGTTTTGCTAATGATGTAGTCATTTTTGCAACTACCCCATCAGAGCTGCAGAGTATGATCCAGGAACTTGCTGACAAGAGTAAAGAAGTGGGATTGAAAATGAACTTTCAGAAGACAAAAGTGATGTTCAATGCTTTTACAAGAAATGAAGATTTATCGATTGATGGAGAAAAATTGGAGATAACAGACACGTACGTTTATCTTGGACAGCAGATATCAAGTGAGGGTCACATTGATGAAGAAATTAATCGGCGTACAAAACTTGCCTGGAGAGCTTTTGGAAGAAACAGCATAATTATCAAGAGCAATATGCCATTATGTCTTAAAAGAAAAGTGTTTGATCAATGCATCCTTCCAGGGCTTACGTATGGTGCAGAGACGTGGACCTTAACTAAAAGAGACATACAAAGGCTGCAGACAACTCAAAGCAGCATGGAGCGTGGCATGCTTGGTATAACCAGGAAAGATAAGAAGAGGAACTCGTGGATCCGAAAAATGACGAGAGTGGAAGATATTATGATCAGAGTTAAATCCCTGAAATGGCAATGGGCTGGACATACTTCAGAAGGACAGACCATCGATGGACAGCCGAAATTTTAGATTGGATTCCAAGGGACAGAAAAGACCCAGAAGAAGACCACATGGTAGATGGGTGGATGAAATTCGAAAATATGTGGGAGTGACATGGAGGAGACTGGCACAAGACAGACCGTTGTGGAGGGAACTTGGGGAGACCTTCGTCCAGCAGTGGATTGATAATGGTTGACAATGATGATGATGATAATTATATATATATATATATATCCCAGAAAAAGACCACATGGGAGATGGGTGGATGAAATTCTAAAGCATGCAGGGGTGACATGGAGGAGACTGGCACAAGACAGACCGTTGTGGAGGAAACTTGGGGAGACCTTCATCCAGCAGTGGATTGATAATGGTTGACAATGATGATGATGATGATATATATATATATATATATTCTTTCATTCATTCATTGTCAACCATTATCAATCCACTGCTGGTCGAAGGTCTCTCCAAGCTTCTTCCACAACGGTCTGTCTTGTGCCAGTCTCCTCCATGTTACTTCGGCATATTTTCGAATTTCATCCACCCATCTTTCATGTGGTTTTCTGCTTTGTCTTTTCCTGTCCCTTGGAATCCAATCTAAAATTTCGACTGTCCATCGTTAGTCTGTTCTTCTGGCCGTATGTCCAGCCCATTGCCAATTCAGGGATTTTACTCTGATCATGATGTCTTCCACTCTTGTCATTTTTCTGATCCACGAGTTCCTCTTCTTATCTCTACTGGTTACACCAAGCATGCACCTCTCCACGCTTTCTTGATGTGTTTGCAGCCTTTGTATGTCTCTTTTAGTTAAGGTCCACGTCTCTGCACCATACGTAAGCACTGGAAGGATGCATTGATCAAACACTTTTCTTTTAAGACACAATGGCATATTGCTCTTGAAAATTATGCTGTTTCTTCCAAAAGCTCTCCAGGCAAGTTTTATACGGCGATTCATTTCTTCATCAATGTGACCCTCACTTGATATATATATATATATATATATATATATATATATATATATATCAACCTTAAAAAACACCATAATACTTTCCAAGTTGGAACTGAAGAACAGATTCTCTGCTTTAGAAGGCCTAACATCGGAAGAAGTGGATATTTCGGAAGTTAACAGAAAAGTAACCAAAGCTCTTATGGAAACAGCAACAAAATTAGCTGGGTCTAAGAACAAGTTGCATGTAAACAAATTATCAGGAAAACCAAAATGTTGATGCAAAAAAGAAGACAGATGAGGACAACTAAAGAAGATGTGACTTCCAAAGTGGAATATATAGAGCTATGCAAGACAGCACGAAAAAGTATCACTGAAGACGTAAGGAAATTCAACTGTGAGCTAGTGAGGAAAGCAATTGAAAACAACCAAAGCCTAAAGATAGCAAAGGGACATCTCAGTAAGGGAAGAAAACAGATTATGGCTCTGAGAAAAGAAGATGGTTCTATAACAAGAAATAGAGGCGAAATTTTGACAAGAGTGAAAGATTTCTACTCCAAATTATATGAAAGGGATGATACATGTACTCCAGACATCATGAAAGGTACCAGAGTTCTTCCAGTCCTCCCAGCAGAAGTTGCTCATGCAATCAAGAACATGAAGCGGGGGAAAGCTCCAGGAGAAGATGGAATTACTATAGACATCATACAAGAAGCAAGTGGAGAAATCGAAACAGTACTCGCCCAAATTTTCACTCGATGCCTTAATGAAGGGAAGATTCCTGAGGATTGGAACAATGCTACAATGATCCTGCTACATAAAAAAGGTGACATTGAGGATCTCAGGAACTACAGACCTATCAGCCTCCTATCAGTGGTTTATAAAATCTTCACTAAAGTTCTTTCACACCGCTTGAAGGTAACACTGGACATGGCTCAACCGAGAGAACAAGCTGGATTCAGGAGTGGCTACAGCACAATAGATCATATCCATGTACTGAGAGAACTAATTGAAAGAGCGAGGGAATATGAACTTCCATTGTGCATGGCTTTTATCGATTATGAAAAAGCCTTTGATTCGGTGAAACCATCAGCAGTTACCACGGCTCTGAAATCCTGCGGGTATTGAAGATGCATACATTAATATTATTAATAACATCTATGAAAATGCAAGTACAAAGATTCGGCTGTTTGAAAATACAACACACATAAAAATTGGAAAGGGAGTGAGACAAGGTGACACCATATCTCCGAAGCTCTTTAATGCCACATTGGAAAATGTCTTTCAATCACTGAACTGGGAAAACAAAGGGATAAAGATTAATGGAGATTATCTAACCCACCTTCGTTTTGCTGATGACGTAGTCATTTTTGCAACTACCCCATCAGAGCTGCAGGGTATGATCCAGGAACTTGCTGACAAGAGTAAAGAAGTGGGATTAAAAATGAACTTTCAGAAGACAAAAGTGATGTTCAATGCTTTTACAAGAAATGAAGATTTATCGATTGATGGAGAAAAACTGGAGATAACAGATACGTATGTTTATCTTGGACAGCAGATATCAAGTGAGGGTCACATTGATGAAGAAATTAATCGGCGTACAAAACTTGCCTGGAGAGCTTTTGGAATAAACAGCATAATTTTCAAGAGCAATATGCCATTATGTCTTAAAAGAAAAGTGTTTGATCAATGCATCCTTCCAGTGCTTACGTATGGTGCAGAGACGTGGACCTTAACTAAAAGAGACATACAAAGGCTGCAGACAACTCAAAGAAGCATGGAGAGGTGCATGCTTGGTATAACCAGGAGAGATAAGAAGAGGAACTCGTGGATCCGAAAATGACGAGAGTGGAAGACATCATGATCAGAGTTAAATCCCTGAAATGGCAATGGGCTGGACATACTGCCAGAAGGACAGACCATAGATGGACAGCCGAAATTTTAGATTGGATTCCAAGGGACAGGAAAAGACCCAGAAAAAGACCACATGGGAGATGGGTGGATGAAATTCGTAAATATGCAGGAGTGACATGGAGGAGACTGGCACAAGACAGACCGTTGTGGAGGAAACTTGGGGAGACCTTCGTCCAGCAGTGGATTGATAATGGTTGACAATGATGATGATGATGATATATATATATATATATATACTGCAGAGCAAAGCTGAAAACAAAGGAAAAACTTTGAATTTAAAACGAAAGTTGCAAAAAAACCTGAAGATTAAAACGCGCAACGCAGCAGTTATGAAAATTCAGAATTCACATTCTATTAAGGAGAGACCTAAGCAAAAAAAAATATTTTTGACTCATACCAAGTACAACATAGAAAAAGTTATGTATCTACTGGTGTGAGTAAAAAGAGAAGAAAAAAATAATAAAAATAAAGTAAAACAACTGAATGTGGAAAGTGTCGAGAATACTGAGCCTTGGCTTTATCAAGGGCCAGCAAAAACTCTGCATTTTCTTTTTCCGCACTCATGGTTTTGACAAAGTGAAAATAGAGGTACTGCATATTATCCCTGATCTCTATGCTCGGCTTGAAACTGAATCCCTTGAAATTTTGCAGCATCAGTCTCTTTATCCCTATGGTCTTAATTCCACTCTTTCTGACAATAACATAATCAGCATAAATTTTCCATACGTGAACTCTTCTTTCTTGTTAATAACAAGAGCTGCACTAGAGGTAATAGAGGACAGAGTTTATTTCGCACATCAAGCAAGGTTGATTTTGCTAACTTGCAAATAACTCTGGATAGCTTTAAAACTGGCACTAATTTTGTGAAAAATACTTACAAAATACTTAAGTCCTTCAAGCACTCTGTCCTTAAAAGTTTTTTTTCAATTCTGGAAAGAAACTGCTGACCATGTTGATAAGCATGTTTTTGCTTTCGTTCTAGACATTCTTAAGCATATTCTTAAAGATAAAATTTCTCTTAAAGAATTTTCCAGTAATTATGTAACCATCAGGTTTCTAAATAAAACCTATGATCATCTCAATGTTAGGAAGCTGTTCTACAATAATGCAATTTTTCCCCATCCACAGGCACCAGTCTATTGTAAGTTTTAAATATGTTAAGACCTTAGAGTCAATGGTTAAAAATTACAAACTTAATTCTTCGAGTTACATTCCTGTAGTTACTACATGTTCTTTTGATGAACATAAAGAAACAGTTCACTATGATAAGAATTACAACCATATTATCACTGGAAACTTGAGTTTTATTGAAAATGACAAGCTTAGAATTTATTAGAGTATGGTTCTAAATTTAGACCTTCCTTCCCAATTTCCAAAGAGAGAATTCTTGAGAGCTTCACTCAAGATGTTAATAGGTACATTGTAAAAACCAGTTTAACATACAATCAGCCTATTGAGGCCTTCGCAGAATGGAAATATAATGTAATCAATAGCTTTACTTGTGAGTTGGCAGGTCTGGACTTTTGTTTCGATAGAAATCTCTTTTTCTCTGGAGATGCTAAAAGGTCACTCTCCAAACTTCAAGAGCTATTTATTTTTACCACTACGGATAAATCTAGCAATAATTTTGCAATTATCTGTAAGAAGTTTTATTTTGAATTGTTAACTATGGAACTTAATAATAGAGTAACCTACGAGCCCGTAAGTTATTCTACCAAGCAGTTAGAAAATCAGTTTAAGGCATTCTTCAAGAAACTTAAAATTCCACAAACAAGAAGATATGGGCCTGAATTTCCATTTCTTTTTGCAACGGTTAAGTTTCATAAAGATCCAGTGAAGTTCAGGTTCATAGCTAGTGGAGTAAGGAGTCATAAAAAGAAAATAGATTTTGCTTTTGAAGATATCTTGAAGAAGGTTTTGAAACGCATTAGAAACTGTACTAATTTGAAGTACAGAGATTTTTGGATAATTAATAATAATGCAGATGTAATTTCCACTATACTCAAAGTAAGTCCCTTAGATATTAATAGTTATGATTTTGAGAACCTATATACTAATCTGCCTCTATCAGATATAATCACTACCTTTAAAGAGCTGTATGCAGAATTTAAACTTAACCAATTTGTTAATGTAGGAGCCTGGAACTCTTATCTCAATTGCTGCATAAAAAATAACCATATCTTATATAATAATACTCTCTATAAGCAAGTGAACGGTATACCAATGGGAACATCAACCTCCACGAGTATTGCTAATCTATTCCTGTTCTTTAAGGAATATAAATTCATTCAAAATCACTCCACCTGTTCCGATAACTACCTTTACACATTTAGATATATTGATGATCTGCTGTGTATCAATAATTCAGAAGTTATAGAGAGTGATTTTGATAATATCTATCCTAGCTCTCTTAACTTATGTAAAACCAACCACAGTAATCAGGAACTTGAGTTCCTAGACTTAAGCATTAAGCTTAACAGAGGTAACCCATCTATTAGCCTCTTTGATAAAAGAGTTAATTTTCCTTTCAAAGTAATTAAATATCTACACTGGAATAATAACATATCAACCAAAGTAATTGAGAATGTACTAATTTCTCAGGTCCTAAGAATTTCAAGAATTTGCAGCAACAATTTGGACTTCAATTACCACATTAATATACTATTAGACAGTTTTCTAGAGAACGAAATTCCTTCTTCTTTCATCAAAAAACTTTAAGAAAAATTATTCTGAATAATAGAGTAAGGTTGGCAGATCTGCTTTAATTTTCTACACAGTTAATAATATGATTATGACCAATGAAAGCCGTTTGGAAGTTGGCTAGATGATGCCTATTAACTACTAAAAGGAACCTTATTGCTATGGATATGAAAGTCCTATTAAAATAAAAAATTAAATAATATAGACAAAATCACAAAAAAAGCTTAAAAATCTGTTTATAAAAGAAAATAAAAACAAATAAAAAAGAAAACCAGTTATTCACTCACTAGAATAGCTATACTAAAAATAGTAAAACTAACATTAAAATTAATAGGATTCTGAATAATCTATAGAAGCTCACTAAGGTGATTAAATACATGCAAAGATTATTAAATACACTACCTGTGTATTTTATAATATTTCTCATGTGTTCTGGAGAGTTAATTCTGCTCTTTCTGATCATACAGGTCCACAGTCTTAAGTATATATATTTTTTTCTCTGGTTAAAATCTCCGCGAGTTGGATTCTTTCAGTGTGTGGAGGCCTTCAGCCCCACCCACACTGCCCCCCAGCGACTGGGGAGTGGCAGAGGAATTTGTTGGAAGTTTGGGGAAAAGGACGACCATGTTTCCTCTTGTGTGGAGAAAGTTCAGCTGCATAAGAGGTAAGCTCTCTTCATTGTCTTTGGGTTTTAGGTTTTCCAAGTTCAATGTTTGTACTTTTTGTACTTTTTTCTCTGTTATTTTTTGCTTTTTAGCAATTAGGCACTGACAAGTCTGTTAACATTTTTGCGGATTTTAACTCTTTCTTTTCTTGGTAACTTTGCGCGTTTTTTAGGAAACTTAGGCCAAGCAGCTGGCCATTCATAGTTCTTGTACTTTGCGCTGGGTTTTCAAAGTAGTTAAGTTCTTAATAACTACTTAATTATGCACTTAGAGCACTTCTGAAATACTTTGTACATATTGCAACTAATTGTTTATGTCATATAACCTTCACAAAGCATTTCTTTAGTTAATTATTGTTTTTAATTTATTCTCGTTTTTGTGTTGTCAGAAGTTGTGGAGTAGGGGTTTTAGAATCAAGTTTTCTTTCAAGAATCTGAGTTTTAAATAATTAATATTTCCTTTTTTAATTGCAATGTAAGAATTTGGAAAACTTTTGCATTGCTACTCAGGTTTAAATTCTCTCTCAGGCGAACTTGGCATTTCGTTATTGCTGAACATTATTTCTAATTATTATGTCACTCTCTCAACTTGAGTTTTCTTTAATCTTCTTCTTTCTGTTTAATCGTAACAGATGAAGAGCATGGGTCGGGCCAGAAAAGTTATGGATGCAAGCTAAATTGTAAACTAGAGCTAGGTCATATAACTCTGCGGAGGTCATGACATATATATATATTTTTTAAAAAATTTTGGTGGGCTTATTACTTGCATCTATGGCTTTGCAGAAACCCATTTCCAACTAGGTCTTTGTGGAAGTGAGAAAATGCAGAGTTTTTGCTGGTCCTCGATAAAGCCAAGGCTCAGTATTCTCGACACTTTCCACATTCAGTTGTTTTATTTTATTTTTATTATTTTTTTCTCTTTTTACTCACACCAGTAGATACATAACATTTTCTATGTTGTACTTGGTATGAGTCAAAAATATTTTTTTTGCTTAGGTCTCTTCTTAATAGAATATATATATATATACGTATATGTGTGTGTGTGTGTGTGTGTGTGTGTGTGTGTGAGGTATTGGGAAACTTTCCCACTATGGTTCAATCGAATCACGACACTTAAATAATGGACGGGCTGGACGACCTCTGAACATACACACATTTAATATGTTTCACACTTACAATTGATATAGAATACACTAACAACGGAACCTACTCGTTCCGCTAAGAAATACAAACATGGCGAACACCAATCGAACACAACCGGCACACCGCCAAGTCTCGGTGTTTACACTTCAGAACTCTCTAGCTCTACTTCTTGTCTCTGGAAGCGTGTTTTAGGGACGCGCCGACGTCCGACACTTACGCCACCCAGCTGCCGTTCCTCCGCGTAGCGATCTCGGCATTTCACCATCATGACGTCATATACCGAAAACCCACATATATACTAGATGAAAACCCGTCAATAATGACGGGGGAAAATAAAATGTATGATACAGAGATTATTGACATTTATTTATTGAGTTTTTCAGTTCCACGTCAATAAATGGCGACGTTGGCTCACAGCTTCATGAAAATTTCCCGAGCAGTCCATTATGGAATTTGATACGACGGGCTGTCTGTTTGTTATGTGTTTTGTTAAACCTTTAGTCACTGTTTCGTCAACACTTCCTTGTACACAACATTTTTCGTATACACTGACTGTGAACCTTGTATCAATTTCTTCTGTTCTTTTCCGTCAAGTATTTTTACATTGACGTCATCAGATCGTCGTATTCTTGAAGTTGTCACATACAGATCGCTAAACACCGGTTCAGGCAGTGAACCAAAATTCCTGATGTAAAGTTTTGCGTAGCCGCCACGATGGCGCAGTGGTCTATGCGATGGTCTCTGATCATTCGTTCGAAAGGGGTCCGGGTTCGAATCCCGGTGAGGTAGGCATGTTATGTTTGTCTTACGGCACTGGCTTTTTCCCTTCCCAGGAACAAGTGACCCTAAATTAGGGACGGGAGACTGCTTATAGCCCACTGAGTTGCTCACGGTGGTCGTTAAAACCAGCAACCAAAAATTTAAAAAAAAAAATCGTATCTCTAGACTTGACCGTGTGGCGTAACGCATCTCTGACGTCATGTCAGAACGATTTAGATTAAATGACGTCACACCAGCAACTGTGTTCTTTGTTGCTATGATAACAAAACGAAGTGGTATACGCGAGGACTGTGCGCGTGTAAGTCATGACGTCACCTACACGAAAAAGCTAAGCGTGACGTCACAAACATTTTTTCTCGGTTGTTGCTATGACTACCTAAAAAGTTTGACGAAGGAGAAGGAGGACTCTAGCAAATTATATATTAGGATATATCATCATCATCATCATCATTGTCAACCATTATCAATCCACTGCTGGACAAAGGTCTCCCCAAGTTTCCTCCACAACGGTCTGTCTTGTGCCAGTCTCCTCCATGTCACACCTGCATACTTTCGAATTTCATCCACCCATCTCCCATGTGGTCTTCTTCTGGGTCTTTTCCTGTCCCTTGGAATCCAATCTAAAATTTCGGCTGTCCATCGATGATCTGTCCTTCTGGCAGTATGCCCAGCCCATTGCCATTTCAGGGATTTAACTCTGATCATGATGTCTTCCACTCTTGTCATTTTTCGGATCCACGAGTTCCTCTTCTTATCTCTCCTGGTTACACCAAGTATGCACCTCTCCATGCTTCTTTGAGTTGTCTGCAGCCTTTGTATGTCTCTTTTAGTTAAGGTCCACGTCTCTGCACCATACGTAAGCACTGGAAGGATGCATTGATCAAACACTTTTCTTTTAAGACATAATGGCATATTGTTCTTCAAAATTACACTGTTTCTTCCAAAAGCTCTCCAGGCAAGTTTTGTACGCCGATTAATTTCTTCATCAATGTGACCCTCACTTGATATCTGCTGTCCAAGATAAACGTACGTGTCTGTTATCTTCAGCTTTTCTCCATCAATCGATAAATCTTCATTTTTTGTAAAAGCATTGAACATCACTTTTGTCTTCTGAAAGTTCATTTTTAATCCCACTTCTTTACTCTTGTCAGCACGTTCCTGGATCATACTCTGCAGCTCTGATGGGCTAGTTGCAAAAATGACTACGTCATCAGCAAAACGAAGGTGGGTTAGATAATCTCCATTTATCTTTATCCCTTTGTTTTCCCAGTTCAGTGATTGAAAGACATTTTCCAATGTCGCATTAAAGAGCTTGGGAGATATGGTGTCACCTTGTCTCACTCCTTTTTCCAATTTTTATGTGTGTGTTGTATTTTCAAACAGCCGAATCTTTGCACTTGCATTTTCATAGATGTTATTAATAATATTAATGTATGCATCTTCAATACCGCAGGATTTCAGAGCCATTGCAACTGCTGATGGTTTCACCGAATCAAAGGCTTTTTCATAATCGATAAAAGCCATGCACAATGGAAGTTCATATTCCCTCGCTCTTTCAATTAGTTCTCTCAGCACATGGGTATGATCTATTGTGCTGTAGCCACTCCTGAATCCAGCTTGTTCTCTCGGTTGAGCCATGTCCAGTGTTACCTTCAAGCGGTGTGAAAGAACTTTAGTGAAGATTTTATAAACTACTGATAGGAGGCTGATAGGTCTGTAGTTTCCGAGATCCTCAATGTCACCTTTGTTATGTAGCAGGATCATTGTAGCGTTGTTCCAATCCTTAGGAATTTTCCCTTCATTAAGGCATCGAGTGAAAATTTGGGCGAGTACTGTTTCGATTTCTCCACTTGCTTCTTGTATGATGTCTACAGTAATTCCATCTTCTCCTGGAGCTTTTCCCCGCTTCATGTTCTTGATTGCATGTGCAACTTCTGCTGGAAGGACTGGAGGAACTCTGGTACTGGTATCTTTCATGATGCCTGGAGTGCATGTATCATCCCTTTCATATAATTTGGAGTAGAAATCTTTCACTCTTGTCAAAATTTCGCCTCTATTTCTTGTTACAGAACCATCTTCTTTTCTCAGTGCCATAATCTGTTTTCTTCCCTTACTGAGATGTCCCTTTGCTATCTTTAGGCTTTGGTTGTTTTCAATTGCTTTCCTCACTAGTTCACAGTTGAATTTTCTTACGTCTTCAGTGATACTTTTTCGTACTGTCTTGCATAGCTCTATATATTCCACTTATGGAAGTCACATCTTCTTCAGTTGTCCTCATCTCTCTTCTTTTTTGCATCAACATTTTCGTTTTTCCTGATAATTTATTTACATGCAACTTGTTCTTAGACCCAGCTAATTTTGTTGCTGTTTCCATAAGAGCTTTGGTTACTTTTCTGTTAACTTCAGAGATGTCCACTTCTTCCGATGTTAGGCCTTCTAGGATATATATATATATATATATTTATTTATTTAGCGTTAAGAGTTCACCCGATTAATGTTTTTCAGTTTTGAAGTTTGTTCTCAAAATACTAACCTTATATGTTTAACGTTACGGTTAAAGTGTCCTGTTCTGTTGGGATGTTACTGTTGAAGGATTTGTTGGCAGAATAAAGGGATCAATCTGTAAGTAACCTTTCCTTGACGTTTTCTTGGAATGCTCCAGTCTTCACTGTAGGTGAAATTTTTGAGAACTGATCTACGAAGTGTTCAGACAACCATATTTTCACGAACATTACTTACGGGATTAAGATATATCACAAGCAGGTTTTGTTCTTTTTGTGGAATTTAACTGTTTAAGCTGCCGATTTACTTGAACAAAACAGAGTCAAACATTTTCTTCGTTGCCCAAACATAAATATTCGCACAGCTGCCGGGATTTACTGAATCCACAGAAAAACAATTTCTTTTCCTCTTCCATCTCATCAGTACTGACAATAAACCTGTTTCTAATACATAGTGTGGAAGAAATATTCCTCTCATGATACGTGAAAAATACTTCATGATTATTAACACAGCAATCAGACATCTCTGAATTGAATGTATTTACTGTTCTTCACGAAATATCAATCACATCAGAAAACTCGTAAATACAGTCATTTAAGAGATGTCTCTTCTCTGTGTTACTTATCAGGGCGAATTTTCCACGTATTGTGAGAGGAATATTTAATCCACACTATGTACTTGGACAACTAATGATATGTTTAACGACGCTAGATGGCAGCACAGTTTGCTTCGATTAAGAATGCGGTCGGAGAACATTCCGAAGCTCTTAACACTCAGACACTTGTGGCTTTGTCGACCTTCGTGGTGTAACGGGGAGCATACTCGAACGGTAGTAGGGAGATGAGGGTTCGATTCTCGCTCCAGGGCGATGAAATTTTCAACTTTTTTGATGTGATTGGTATTACCGGAAGAACAGTAAATTCACAGATGTCTAATTGATGTGTTAATTATCTGTTTCTAATGATAAGAGCTCGCTCTTAGTTCTCTATTATGTGCTGCATGATCCAAGACATAATGGAAAGAGCTGGTCCCTACTAACACGGACACAAGGCTACTGGGGGAAAACAAGTGACATACAACTCTCTTCTTTATTAGGAGATATATGTTTGTCACCTTTCTTAGGTTCGTCGTCATTGCTATAGCTCTTTTAGCTTCCAATCAATGAGAAACTATTAGTGTCAATCATCTCCCTAAAATAACACTTTGAATAACAGACTAAGAGAAACGCTTTCTGTTGATTTCTTTTTTTTTTCTCATGCCCGATATTATTGAAAGCCGACCATGAGGGATTAATAAAGATTTGGTAAGGTTTTATGATTTTTGTTTCTATTCCACTTTTATACATAACTTTTACATTATTTTATAACATTTAGTAATTTATAATTGATAGAGACCACTTATTCATTCAGATAAAACTATCATAAGTACTTAAAAATAAAAGTTTCAAAGTTAAAAAACAAAAACAAAATATAAACTGAAATGCACTCCTCATCTACTATAAAATCTAAGACCTTATGGATCCAGTAAACATTTACATAAAATTTGTAATAATTATTTTAGATTATTCAATCGTACACATTTTTTACATCAACTTTTTGGTGATGGGGGAGCCTGTCGGGAAGAATCACCCGGAACAGGTTTTGTACAATTCGTTTGTAATCACTCTTTTAGGAAGCACTAAAGAGAGCTCATTAGTTAACTGACTCTTTAAAAAAATAAAAAAAATAAAAATAAATTAAAAAATAATTTAGAAAAATAGTAAAGATTTGAAGAGAAAGTTGGCCCAGGAAAATTAAAGATTCACAACATAAAAGTTTATTTTTGGATCCCATTTCAAAATTCAAGTTTTACATTATTTTTATATGTGTTATCTTATTCCAACATTTTAATGAGAACAGTATTTCCTTTTCTGTAAACTGTTGGTTTTAATGATATCCACTTCTTAAAAGTTTTATTGATTCCATAGTTTCTAGTTTCCAATTTTAATACTCGTCTAAAATCGCATTTAATTGCTAGTTTTATTTGTCCTGAATTTCGATAGTTTTGGTTGTAAGACATTAAGTTTCTATTTTTCCAAAGATTATATTTTGTTATGGCTATTAAATAGTGAATTGCATTTTTTTTTAATTACAGTATTTTAGTGGTACATGATATAGAATTTGACTCTTTCTTATGCGCAGGTTCGTTCGTTCCAGCTGCTTTTGGCCCACTTCTTAGACAACGTATATATTCGTTCTGGCTGACTTCAGCCCATTTTGCTAACCCAGAGTAAATTTGTTCCAACAGTTTAAAGGATTGACGACCATCATGAGAAACTACGACAGTCATTAAATTCCATTAGCGCCCTTTTCTAATTTCGGGAAACCGGTTGCAAGTAAGAAACAGAGTCAGTGCTATCGGACTAATATTCCACCCCACCTCATCCGGGCACATTTTGGATGAATTGTTAGACGTCAGTGCCTTGAACCACTGTGCAACCGAATCGGTGATATGCTGCCAAACAGCATCATCAGTCCTTTGAGAAAAATCTTGATTATGTTTTACGCTTTTCTAATCATTTAAACGATATTTAATGTTTTACTAAAAACGGTTTCATGAGAGAATTGCCTTTGCCAATAAATTTGACTTCCTGTAAGGACAATTTGCTCTTAATTTTACGCAATTTTTGAGACGTAGAATTCTCTATTTCACATATTTAGTAGACCGTCTTTGTGTTTCTTGTAACGGAATTCTAACTCACCGTGGTTTTGTTTGGGAAAAGAAAGTCCATACTGACACCGATCCCCATAAATTTCCCATGAATCGACATTAACCGTTTGCTTTTTGATCATCATCATCTTCTTTTCTTTCGTAGATTTGAGTATTGCTGTGAAATTTAAAGACTATAGATTTTTGCTCATTTTAAAGAAAATAACAGGAACAAATAGAACTGCTATTTGATCTTTTTTTTATTGCACGGTTTAACGACCACAATGAGCAACTCAATGGGTTATAAGTAGTCACCCGTTCCTAATTTACAGCCACTGGTTCCAGGGAAACGAGAGAGCCATTGCCGTAAGAGAAACACCACATCCATGCCTCTCCGGGATTCGAACCCGGTCCCATCTCGGACGAATGATCAGAAGCCATCGCTTAGACCACTGCTCCACCTGAGAGGCCTATTTTACTATTGCTACCCTAAGTTGGTTTCAGAACCGTCAAGGTCTCAAAAACTCATTGAATTTCTAATCAATTTAAAAATCCTTGAACAAAAGAAGTACTTTCTCGGGTTAGAGGGCGCACTTAATGACAGCTAATGATGTGGAATTTATCAAATCCGACGTCCGTGTGGTTAAATAAAAATTTGACAGGTTGCACACCTTTGAGATTTCGTTAAAAGGAACGTAAATATGACAAGACACGGAACTAAACTTTTCAACAGCCAGAACCCTGGTGGAAATAAAAGTATATATTCGGAAGATTAAAATGATTAACAAACCCGGATCACTAATGGAATTCGATGTTTCAAAAACCCATCACGTTTGCTAAAATTTCTTCTAACAGTTCAACGACACCATTTCCAGGCAAAATCAGAGAAGCACGTTCTTTTTCATTAATTTTCTTATCCATACATGTTCAGATGAGTTTATGGAACCGTTTAAAGTGAATGATACCCAGCTATTGTTAAACAGGAAATCTCTTGACGCTCCGCAAAGAAAGCCATATAACGCCCAGATTCTATGCATGGGAAAAGTTTATTATCTTTCTAAAATTCCAAAGATCTATCGCAACCGGTTGCGAGTCTTTTTCATCTCTACGAGTCTTCTCTGGCAGGATTCCACTTTAAAGAAACCACAAGTCAAAATCTCTAACTAGGAAAATGAAGGTAAAGATGTACCTGCTAGAAATACGTATTCACATTGTTTTAAGGGAAAGCACCAGAAAGCATCCCTCGTTTTGAAGAAGCTATGCCACTTCGAGACCTTTAGTCAAAATTAAAAAGATTTAACTGTCCTAAAAGCAATCAACTTTGATTTAATTTTAAAACATTATTTTAGAAAACGTGTGAGTTTCGTTATAATTTCTTTGAAAATGAAGGGCTTTCCGACCCTGCCAAAAATCGCTGTATAGCTACTTATGTCTAAATACACGAAGCGCCTATACTGAATTAGGACAACGTAATTGATATTTCGTGGGCCCTCCAGGACATGAGCCGCAGCCTGGCGTGGCATCACCGCCACGACGTGTTACAGTTGTATGTGGACCTGCTGGCAGGCTGTTTCTATTGCAGTCCACAGCTGCGACATAGACCTGGGGTGAGTATAAATGTCTCACTTTGCCTTCAACAATAACTCCCAAAGATATTGAATTGGGTTGAGATCAGCTGTTGTTTGGAGGCCATTTGAGAAGTTTCTTACCAGAACTGTATTTGAAGAACCATTCGTTCAAGAGGCGGTCCCGATGATGTGGAGCATTTTTGCCCTGGAAGAACGCATCCCACTCTGGGTGCAATGCAACACTCTGGGGTGTACATGATCCGCTATTAGGCCATGGTAGTTGCCTATATCCCCTGTCCGTCAACATAAAGCAGGGAACTCGGTTCATACTAGCTAATCACTATTCATATCATACAACCACCCCATCCGACCTAGATTCTGGATGTTTTGTATGGGGATCCATGTTCCCATGTTGCTGACATCAAATACGGACTCAACCACCAGTAGAGTGGAGTACAATATCGGGATTCATCAGTCTAGCACACTTACCTACAGTATTATGTCATACAGTTTTCATTATTTTGGGAACAGGAGGGTCGTTTACGTAAATGAACTGTTGTTTGGAGAGGGTGGTGTCTTGGACGTCTGCTCTTGCAGCCTATCCGAGCCAGCGTGCGAGGAATAATCGCGCTGGATATTGTTTGTATTTGACCCATATTGTATTGGATCTTCAGCCACAAAACTATCCGGCGACGACGATGAATGACTAGGCGAAGCACAAGTCATTCATCTCTGGGATCCACATTTTGCCGGACTTTTTGTGTCGCCGACTGGTTGTTTCGTTTTGTTTTGTTTTTGTACCCACTCCTAGCACACCGACACCAATGAGGCCTTGGAATAATCTGCAAGTGTCGCCCTTTCCGAAAGGGGTGAACCAACCGCTCGTGGGGCTATAATGCTGCCTTCCATAAAGAACATTTGGTCGATCATAAGTCCTTGTCTGTACCCACAGCGTCCGGAACTTTGTTCTCATTTGAACTATCATGTACTTGATTTCTTTTAGCCTAAATGCCACAATCAAAAACTAGCGAAAATACCCTGCTAAATGTTTCCAGAAAGCCTACAAAATTCCCTGTTTTGCGATAACACATACCTATGACAGCAGATTTGTAGCGACAGGCTGATGTAGCGGAAACTATATAATAAATCAAGGCTCGTGTAGACACGATACTTAATTTGGACATCATGGCCCGTTCCTGGTTCGAAATGTAGGAGGCCCGGCTCAGAATATCCAGTTGACGGCCCAGTCCAACCCAGTTCAGTCTTTCGTCACGGATTCGCAGCCACTTATTGCACGGAACACAAGGCTTCCCCTGGAGCAGGGGTGCTCAGCCCCTTGTCCCGGTTCGCGGACCAGTTTCTGAATAAGCCGCGAGATATTGTCCATAAAGGATATCCAAAAATGAAAAAAAAAAGGTTTTCCAAATGGAAAAATGAAGATCCAAGTACCTAGAGTGCATGAAATAGGAATTCCCAAATCTGCTGCCTTTCTGCTTTAAGTCTTTAGTTATAAGTGGAAATTCTGAAGATGATATTTATATGTAATTTCTTATAACATATGGAATTCAGAGCTAAGTACCAAGATATGTAAATCACACAGGTACTTTGTCTTTGCATTCTCTTCAGCTGTGATATTCATACGTAACGCATTTTATCACATTCAGTGGCTTATATTCCATTATTCCAGGCTAGCTGATGTGCACAGGGTTTTCAAATAAAAACACTACCAAGAAGTAACAGTGACTTCATTCTTTTGTTAAGAGAATCCCTCTCTCTCTCTCTCTCTCTCTCTCTCTCTCTCTCTCTCTCTCTCTCTCTCTCTCTCTCTCTCTCTCTCTCTCTTTGTCTTTCTCTCTCTCTCTTTGTCTCTCTCTCTCTCTCTCTGTCTCTCTCTCTCTCTCTCTTTGTCTTTCTCTCTCTCTCTCTCTCTCTCTCTCTTTGTCTTTCTCTCTCTCTTTGTCTCTCTCTCTCTCTTTGTCTTTCTCTCTCTCTCTCTCTCTCTCTCTCTCTCTCTCTCTCTCTGTCTTTCTCTTTCTCTCTCTCTCTCTCTCTCTCTCTCTCTCTCTCTCTCTCTCTTTGTCTTTCTCTCTCTCTCTCTCTCTTTGTCTTTCTCTCTCTCATTCTCTCTCTCTCTCTCTCTCTCTCTCTCTCTCTTTGTCTTTCTCATTCTCTCTCTCTCTCTCTCTCTCTCTCTCTCTCTTTGTCTTTCTCTCTCTCTCTCTCTCTCTCTCTCTCTCTCTCTCTCTCTCTCTCTCTCTCTTTGTCTTTCTCTCTCTCTCTCTCTCTCTTTGTCTTTCTCTTTCTCTCTCTCATTCTCTCTCTCCCCCTCTCTCTCTGTCTTTCTCTTTCTCTCTCATTCTCTCTCTCTCTCTCTCTCTCTCTCTCTTTGTCTCTCTCTCTCTCTCTCTCTCTCTCTCTCTCTCTCTCTTTGTCTTTCTCTTTCTGTCTTTCTCTCTCTCTCTCTCTCTCTCTCTCTCTTAACTGTCACCAACAAAATCGCTAGATCGATCATTTCGTAAGTGCTGTTTTTCCAGGCTGACTGAAAAACTTACTTCCACAATTCTAGTATGGTAGATGATAACTTATGTTTAAACGGTTTGTCCAATTTTTACAATTCAAATCAAGACAGACTCCTGATTGTAAGCATGTCACACTCAACCCCACCTGTTACAGCCAATAATGGTTCAGGAAATCTAGAAACTTACCTTGATTTTAAGAATTTTCTTTTTACTTTTTTTTTTTTGAAGCAGCACGATTTGTAGTGCAATTTTTAGATATAACTACTTTATTCAATAGCATGCTAGAGCTACACTATTCTATTTGCAGCGATGTTACACTTCACGCTACTCTAAGTGTAGCGTGCTACATTAGCAGCGTTACATGTATCAACCCTTCTTTCGAAAACTGATTCTAACCAAACTCATTGAGTGATTGACGACATATCATCATCATCATCATCATTGTCAACCATTATCAATCCACTGCTGGACGAAGGTCTCCCCAAGTTTCCTCCACAACGGTCTGTCTTGTGCCAGTCTCCTCCATGTCACCCCTGCATACTTTCGAATTTCATCCACCCATCTCCCATGTGGTCTTCTTCTGGGTCTTTTCCTGTCCCTTGGAATCCAATCTAAAATTTCGGCTGTCCATCGATGATCTGTCCTTCTGGCAGTATGTCCAGCCCATTGCCATTTCAGGGATTTAACTCTGATCATGATGTCTTCCACTCTTGTCATTTTTCGGATCCACGAGTTCCTCTTCTTATCTCTCCTGGATACACCAAGCATGCACCTCTCCATGCTTCTTTGAGTTGTCTACAGCCTTTGTATGTCTCTTTTAGTTAAGGTCCACGTCTCCGCACCATACGTAAGCACTGGAAGGATGCATTCATCAAACACTTTTCTTTTAAGACATAATGGCATATTGCTCTTGAAAATTATGCTGTTTCTTCCAAAAGCTCTCCAGGCAAGTTTTGTACGCCGATTAATTTCTTCATCAATGTGACCCTCACTTGATATCTGCTGTCAAGATAAACGTACGTGTCTGTTATCTCCAGCTTTTCTCCATCAATCGATAAATCTTCATTTCTTGTAAAAGCATTGAACATCACTTTTGTCTTTTGAAAGTTCATTTTTAATCCCACTTCTTTACTCTTGTCAGCAAGTTCCTGGATCATACTCTGCAGCTCTGATGGGGTAGTTGCAAAAATCACTATGTCATCAGCAAAACGAAGGTGGGTTAGATAATCTCCATTAATCTTTATCCCCTTGTTTTCCCAGCTCAGTGACTGAAAAACACCCTCCAATGTGGCATTAAAGAGCTTAGGAGATATGGTGTCACCTTGTCTCACTCCCTTTCCAATTTTTACGTGTGTTGTATTTTCAAACAGCCTAATCTTTGCACTTGCATTTTCATAGATGTTATTAATAATATTAATGTATGCATCTTCAATACCGCAGGTTTTCAGAGCCATTGTAACTGCTGATGGTTTCACCGAATCAAAGGCTTTTTCATAATCGATAAAAGCCATGCACAATGGAAGTTCATATTCCCTCGCTCTTTCAATTAGTTCTCTCAGCACGTGGATATGATCTATTGTGCTGTAGCCACTCCTGAATCCAGCTTGTTCTCTCGGTTGAGCCATGTCCAGTGTTACCTTCAAGCGGTGTGAAAGAACTTTAGTGAAGATTTTATAAACTACTGATAGGAGGCTGATAGGTCTGTAGTTTCCGAGATCCTCAATGTCACCTTTTTTATGTAGCAGGATCATTGTAGCGTTGTTCCAATCCTCAGTAATCTTCCCTTCATTAAGGCATCGAGTGAAAATTTGGGCGAGTATTGTTTCGATTTCTCCACTTGCTTCTTGTATGATGTCTACAGTAATTCCATCTTCTCCTGGAGCTTTTCCTCGCTTCATGTTCTTGATTGCATGTGCAACTTCTGCTGGAAGGACTGGAGGAACTCTGGTACTGGTATCTTTCATGATGTCTGGAGTGCATATATCATCCCTTTCATATAATTTGGAGTAGAAATCTTTCACTCTTGTCAAAATTTCGCCTCTATTTCTTGTTACAGAACCATCTTCTTTTCTCAGTGCCATAATCTGTTTTCTTCCCTTACTGAGATGTCCCTTTGCTATCTTTAGGCTTTGGTTGTTTTCAATTGCTTTCCTCACTAGTTCACAGTTGAATTTCCTTACGTCTTCAGTGATACTTTTTCTTACTGTCTTGCATAGCTCTATATATTCCACTTTGCAAGTCACATCTTCTTTAGTTGTCCTCATCTCTCTTCTTTTTTGCATCAACATTTTGGTTTTTCCTGATAATTTGTTCACATGCAACTTGTTCTTAGACCCAGCTAATTTTGTTGCTGTTTCCATAAGAGCTTTGGTTACTTTTCTGTTAACTTCAGAGATGTCCACTTCTTCCGATGTTAGGCCTTCTAAAGCAGAGAACCTGTTCTTCAGTTCTAACTTGAAGGTATTATGGTGTTTTTAAGGTTGGTTATGTCAATAGATTTTGTTTGTCCTATGAGCTTGCCACGTTCAAGTTTAGTGTTGAGGTGCATCTTACATCTCACCAATCTATGGTCACTACCAGTGTTGAACTTGTTTAGCACACTGCAGTCTTCTATGACGAATTTTTTGTTACACATAATAAAATCAATTTCACTTGTCGTCCCATTTGGATGTCTCCATGTCCATTTCCTGTGTGGCTTTTTCTTGAAGAAGGAGTTCAAGATGAAAAACCCTTCTGCCTCTGCAAACTCAACGAGAGTATTTCCACGCTGGTTTCTGTTGCCATGACCGAATTTACCTACTGAAGTTTCATTCTGTTGCCGTTGCCCTATTTTTGCATTGAAATCTCCCATAATTATTTTCAAGTGCTGCTTACCTTTATTATTTAGATGACAAATTTCCTCATAAAATTCTTCAATTTCTTCTTCAGGATGACTTGTGGTGGGTGCATAAGTTTGAATAATCTGAGCCTGGTATCTTTTCGAGAGTTGGATAACAAGTCGTGCAGCTCTGTCAGAGGAACTTTCAACTTCTACAACTTTATCCTTCAGTTTCTTGTTTATTATAAATCCAACACCACTAGTTCTGCCAGTATCTGTCCCACGATAGTAGAAGAGATGTCCACTTTTCAGTTCGATGAGATCTTCTCCTTTTCTCCTTACCTCACTTAGCCCCACGATGTCCCACTTGATCCTTTGTAGTTCCTCTTCCAATTCAAGAAGCCTTGAATCAGAAGATAGGGAGCGTCCATTGTAAGTAGCCAAGGTCAGCATCAGATGGCAGCCTAGTCCGGTCCTCCGGGGATTCTTAGCACCCTCTGCCTTCATGTCGCACTGGCCGCTGCCTTGGCCAGGTACATTCCAGCTGCCGGAGACTGAGGGCCAAGATTTAAGTTGTGGAATCATTTTGGAGGGTTTGGCCATAACTCACCACGCTGGCCAAGCGGGTTGGTGAGTGTGGGATAGCATTTCCTCTGATCCCGATGGTATAGTTATACCGCTATGGGCGGTCGTCAGAGCCCCCTTTAGTGGTAGAACAGGATGCACCACGAGAAGGCGGGGTTGACATTTGTCAAGGAGAGGCTGTGATGTTACGCATCACCTGACCTTACATCCCTGACGACATATATGACGTGCTATATAAGCTAAGGAAAATAAACCTAACATATTTTATTTTATGTGTCATGCAGAAAGCTGCTTTCAGAAGACAAAAAATACGTAAAACATGGTGCAAGAAAATTATGATAACCTTTGTTGCATCCAATTCTATGCGGTGAGTACGTTAATAACTATGATACACAAGAATGAACGGAGAAAAACGAGCAACAACAACAGACTAACCAAGGCATAACTAAATCTGATGAGTCGGAATGAAAACGAAAACTACGAAGGCAATGATATTGGACAGGCATGGGGACAGTTAAAACACAGAGAATGAGCCAAGACTCAGGAGGAGGCATTGGTTTACGCTGCACAGCAATGTAAGGCGACTGCTAGCAATATCTTGTTTTTCAAGAAGCTGGAGAGACCTTGCAAGGAAGAAATCAAAGCTTGGAAATAAACTCGAGTCATTCATTTTTTCAAACATTAACTTTTAAGTTTTGCTTTACTCTGTGACTAATATTGCATTTAGTTTATTTAAATCCATCTGTTCAGTTCACTTGATTAAAATTCCTTTCTTCAAATTGCTATTCGGTACTCTATTATTTAAGTTATACTTACTGCCTTTTTCTGGAGAATAAGGTGCCGGCACGCTTATACACATTTTGCTGAAAAAGGGGTAGAATTGACCTAGTAAAACAGGAATCAATTTCTTGAATACTGATGACCTCAGATATCAGAATCTGGCGAAACGTAATTCAGAATAGGTGTGTTGTGTTCGATTTTGCAGCAAAGCTTCTGTCGTGTAAACCGGTAATTTACTGGTCAATTGTGAGATCCCCTTACTTTCGTCTCATAAAATTAGTGAATTCCGGTTAGTGCATTAGGACGTATTTTGGCATGTGCAAATTGAAGAATGCTTCTCAGGTGGCTCAGTACTCTAAGGGTTGGCTTCCAAGTGGGCCCAGGTAAGGCATTGCTAGTGTTTTGGTATAACAGAGCTATCTTTCTCCAATTCCTAGAATCAGTGACCCTACAATTTAGGGATGAACGATTGTTTAAAGCCCTTAGATTTGCTTACTGTAGTCGTTAAACACCGAAACAAAAAACGTTGAAGAATAGAAAGAGTTCACAGTGGGAAAAGTAAAACACAGTACATTCAGCACCAGAAGTGGATATTTTCCACTTTGTTCCCTTGTTCCTGGTTTCTTTCTCTCGTTGGTAGTTCTGATCATTCTTCGCGAGTTGATTTTCAGAGCGAAAGAAACAAAGTGAAAGGTTTATCCAGGGCAACTTCAATGAGACATTTGTAATGTGCGTCGCTTTTCTTCCGCTCGCTGCATTTCTTTTCTTTACCACTCTACATCAGCAGGCCCTTTTATAATGAATAACACAGAGAAAGAAAAAAGAAGAAGAGAAAAAATACCAAAAGGAGAAAGAAAAAAACAGCAAACGAGCCGTAGTCATCTGATTCATCGGATTTCGCTTGACAAATAAGCCCCGAACAAGAACAACCACAAATAAAGAAACGCCAGACTCATTTAGAAAACCTTGATTAACTACCAGAGAAAGTTCCCTTTTCATTCACTGTTTCTGCAGAAGCTGAGACAAAATTTTAGGCACCAATTGGGCAGGCTTTCCTTTGAAATATTGGACAGAATAAGCTCTGAATTATCTTTCTTCCCGACTAATTTATCATACATGCTTACATTCTGAAGAAAACTAAAAAATATGTAGCCTGTTTGTAAGTCCTTGGATGTTAATCTACGTTTTTCCCTTTGCAGTAAATGTTGACTACTGTGCACATATTGAAAATACAAGCAATTCCCGCGGCACATCTATCTGCCGCTTTCTTTTCTTGCATTTTTTGTTTCTTGTAATTTCGTATCTACTTGAATATTCTGCTGGGGGAATTATAGTTGCGCTGTTGGGTTCATTTTACGATGACATATGAGTGATGATTTTCCAGCTCCTTCCTTACCTCAGAATATTCTTCGAGCTTTATTATACAAAGATGCGAATCCTCATCAGTGTTGTATTAGAAACTCATACTCAGCAGCTTCTCGTTTGTGGTTTAATTTTTAAAACATAAAACATACGAGTTTCTTGGAAACACACTTCATGATTCACGCGGTGAGACCACGAAATAGAGATGCTGTTAATATGTGAAGCACAGATAGCGATTGAACGAGTAATGCAAATGAAGATCTATGGAATTTTTTATAAGTGCGAGAGTCAATGAACATTAAAGTTTGTAAATTTACTTTAAGAAACTTCGTTAGTTTCTGATCTGTATTTGATACATTCTAAAGTGGCATAAATGCAGTGTTAACAGTTGAAGACTTTTATCTAAAGCAAGAAGACTTTCTCAGCAAAACTTCAATTATTTGATTTCAGCAAGAATAAAAGTTATAATGGAAATATTTTTGAAAAAAAGGCTTAGTACAGTAGATTCCGGTTAACTGGGATACATCTGGGCTAGAGCATTGCGAAGCTTCATCCCAAAGAGCTAGTGTGGGATTTCTTTGCAATAATTTTTCCAAATAAACGTCTGCCCCGATTAACTGATGCCACAATTAAGCGGAATCTTGGTACAGTAGATTCCGATTAATTGAAACACATCGGAGCTAGATCATTTTGGCCAAAATTAAGCAGCTGTCCCAATTATGCGAAGCTTCATCGCAAACAGCTAATATGGAATTTCTTTGCAAGAATATTTCCAAATAAACACCTGCCCCGATTAACTGATGTCCTACTTAAGCAGAATCTTGGTACAGTAGATTCCGGCTAATTGGAACACAATGAAGCTAGAACCTTTTCGCCAAATTAAGCGGGTTCCCCAATTATGAGAAGCTTCATCCGAAAGAACTAATTTGGGATTTCTTTGCAGGAATTTTACCAAATGAACGTCTGTCCCGATTAACTGATGCCACAGTTACGCGGAATCTTAGCGCAGTAGATTCCGGTTAATTGGGACACATCGGGGGCTAGAGCATTTTGGCCCAATTAAGCGGCTGTCCCAATTATACGAAGCTTCATCTCAAAGAGTTAATTTAGGGATTTCTCTTCAAGAATTGTCCAAAACAAACGTGCGCCTCAATTAATCGATGCGCTAATTAACCGGAATAAATGCGTGAATGTCGTTTAGAGAAGATGATTATCAAATGTGGAATTTTTTGTATTATTATCACGTGTTTGTCTTCCATTAACAGTGTTGCCAAAAATGTATGTATGTCAAGATACGCAAGATTCGGTTCTAAGTAATATTTTCTAATGACCCAGCAAAAACACAAGTGCTGGGGAACTGCTGCCCACCCGGTGGCAGTGATGGGTCACTGCTGGTTGAAATATGCCGCTCACGGTACGATAGCGGTCCGTTTGTGGCAGAGCCATCAGCTGGCAGCCATTGATGGCCCTGCAGCATCGCCATGAAATACAGCCCTCCAAGCAAGCGCCATTAGTGGCCCGTAGCTGGCAACCAAAACAATTCCAATACGAGGTGAAAACAACGGGATTGCGTATGCACAGGAGCAACACGAGCGCAGTCTCTTATGGTACACCAGTTATTTGACGACGACACCATGGCCATCGTGTTATTTTAGTGGATGTTAATAACAAATAAGCCATATGTACAGAGGCGAATTAACTTCCTAATGAAATGCCACGTCGACGAAGTTTACGTCGAAGGAAAATTATATAAATAATTAATGGACTGTAAGAAATAGTCAGTTACTCTCATGTATTTATAGAAATACATTTCGTAGCAAAATTCCTGCACTAACACACAAAGAATCGAGAATACAGACAGCCATGAAACACACTCACTCCATTCACATGAATAACAACAATTAATTTCTGTATAATCTTTCGTTTTAACGTACGCTCAACCGCTTCAAAGAAAAGTCCCTGAAAGACATTAAAAATCGTTATGTTGGGAAAAAATTGGAATTATACGCGTATAAAATGTGTGAATTACTTGAAAAAAAATCACCGCTATGTGGATATAATGTATTCATCCACGGGTTGAATACACAAGATTGGAGGGATTCGCTGCTAAAAATAACGACAAGTAAAAAAACATATTTTTCCTCTTTAGAACAAATGTGGCTTCGGACCGTGGAAAAAGAAGATACAACGTTAAAGATGTAACAGAATGTGACATGACGGGTAAATATATTACTTAAACAATCGCCTTTCAAGACCACAAGGACAGCACAAAACTTCGGAAAGCGCCTATAAGTTGGTACACTCTTTGAAAAGCAGCGAAGTTCCTTTGAGATAAATAAAAACAATCGCTACGTTGAAAAAATAAATTTATGAATTATGTGAAACGGACATTTATGAGAAAATACCTCGCAATATTGTTAAATAAAATAAAATAGCCCTTCGTTTCACATCGCGCAGGAAAGAGGCTCAGCTTCAAGCAATGTCGTATGCGTGGCAAACCAGTAGAGTGCCTAGAGCGTCTGCTTCGCAGAAAAGATGCCGTAAGTTTGATGCCAGCCTGCTCGACCAGAAATTTTTTCTGACTTGTTGAGGAAATTTCCCCAGCTCTGTTATGTCGTGCAGAAAAGTTTCGTTGCGAAAGAAAGAGAAGTTGTGCCTTCCGGGAACTCTGGATATATATAAATTTTTTGTACTACTACTGGAAAATGGGCGGACAAGATACGGCAAGCCATCAGCTTGTCACGTGATTGCCGGCTGCCACAGCCGGGAAACTAGCGGAACATATTAGGCTAGCCATTATTCATGTCACGTGCTTGCAGAACTGTTTAAGGGCCGCTTGTGGCAGCCACTGCCTGCGATGGATAGCTGATGGCCCTGTTCTGGCATATGGCAACTGATGAGGATGCCAACTGCTGGCCTGAACTGATGACCCATGTGGTGGACGCCTGGACATTTTTTTGACGTTTGGACACCGGAAACGTTGTGCTGAGCCAATGCCTGGCACTGCTGGCTGCCAGTGCTGGCTTGAGTGCTGGCCCAGTAATTCTGTTTTGTTGGGTGATTTTGAATTTTGTCGATATTAGTTACGAAGATGTTTCGGAGGTTGTGAAAAATACGGCAAACCTCTGAAAAATTAATGTCTGTGGAATTTTAAATGAACAGATAAAATCAGGTAAAGGTAGGGTAGGGAGAAAAATTGTAAAATCTGAAGTCAACGGAATAAAAGATGTCATTGGTAAAGGTTAATGAAGACTTGGAAATGAAGGCAAATGAAAGTGCACTTTGATAGGGAAGTTCATAGTTATTTTCCCTAAATGTTAAAGGAACATGGTGATAGAACAACATCTCTGCTGTCACATTTCGCTATGATACATACTCAAAATTGACTTTAATTTATTATCTTCGTTATGCAAGGCATAAACAGCACACCAAGTACAAGGTGTGATCAAAAAGTATCTAGACTGTATGTATTAAAACAAAGTACAAGACTTACAGATTCGAAACTTAATCGCCTTCAAATTAGTCCCTTTTCCGAAGTAACACACTTATCCCAGCGTTACTTTCACCTCTTGAAGCATTTTGTTGAAGTCATCTGAAAAATCTGACAGCTGCTTCGTCGCCTTTGGTTGCATCCCCGTAATGTCCTGATATCTTTTTCTTTTTAAGTGGAATTTTTACGCTTTCCAACCGTAAGTTAAAGAAGCTCCAGCTTTGTCCGTCTGTCCGTCAGCACGATAACTCGCGTAAAAATGTTCGATTTCGATGAAATTTTAGTACGTGGTAGAGGACCACCTGCGTACGAACCCTATTAAAAATAAATGAAATAGGGTTAAAGGTCAGGGCATGGAAATGAATCCATTCCAATGCCCTTATGCGTCCCAACCTGCGTAAAAATAGTTCGATTTCGATGAAATTTTAGTATGTGGCAGCAGACTACATGGAAACGAACTCTGTTGAAACTGGAAGAAATGGGGTCAAAGGTCAGTGCATTGGCTTGGGATACATTACATTGCCCTTATGCGTCACAACTTACCTCAAACTGCTTCGATTGCGACAAAACTTTATCATGTTGTTCCCGAGGTATACTCAAACAATTATGTTGAATATCATCGAAATGAGATCAAATGTCAGGGTACAAGAGCGAGATTTATTCCACAGCCATTATCCTCATAACTTGAGTAATGATTTCTGGTATGTTGGAAAGCGTATAATAATCAATTCATTGCATGGTTTTACTAACTTGTTTGATTTTGAGGAAGAGAGAAAGTCGCAGGGAGCGAAATCTGGCAAAAAAGATATCTTTCGGAACTGCGCAATGTGGTGCTTAGCAGGAAGCAGATGCTCGAGTTGCGATGCGTCGACAGGCGCCTTGTCATGGTGGAGTACCCATTCACCACTTTCACACACTGCCGGTCTATTGCGACAAACTGCGTCTTTCAAACCTCTCAACATTTGACAGTAGTATTCCTCGTTGATTGTCTGACCTGATGAAACGTTTTCATGATGCACAATTCTCTCTTCATTGAAAAAAAAACAGTCAGCATTGTCCTCACATTGCTGCGGCTCTGTCGTGCTTTATACGCGTTACGTTGTGTGTGGTTCGTTATGAGGAGCAAAAGAACCAATGCTGAAAATCCCCTATAAAGAAAGTGAAATCTTCCTCCGACTTTTGAGGAACAGTGATTTCAGGAAATGTATCTTGAAACAGAAACAGAAACACAACACACACACACACACACACACACACACACACACACACACACACACACAGATTTTCATAAAGTATAAGCATTCTAAACAGTTTCCAGTGTCCCAGATTTCGGGCAACTTGTCCCAGAGAAAAAAGAAGTCATCGCGGCGAGGAACCCACCCATGAAGCTTCACAGGATTTGAGCCCGGGCTCAAACCGGGCGACTAACCTGAAACCGACGACTTGGCCACGGGGTTACGGGTTACGCTTGCCCGATATATAATAAGATTTCAAAAATAACAGCAGAAAGCAAAAAGGACGAATTCATTCAAAACTTTCAGTAAAAACATCGAATAAAAAATACACCGAAGAACCAAAGCATTATTATGGAAATCGAAGTAACTGCAGGTAAACGGGGGTATGTTTAAAGATCAAGAAACGCTATAAACTACACCTGATAAACCTTGATTTTATCTACGCCAATAAATTTGGATAACTAGTATAGTTGTACTATCATATTTAGAAATATTGTAGCGCTTATGCCTCTTTGGATAAGTGCTGCTTTGAAGCCCCGTGGAGGATCAATATCATATTGGACAGGTGGTCATAATGTTTTGGCTCTGCGGTATATATACAATAGCCTTCAATAATAAGCTGGGCTATTTGCAGGCGCAGACTGTTTATGGCATTGTAGATGCACGAACTTTCATAAATCTTTTTGTTCCTAAGACTATTTTATAGAAAGCAAGGGATGCTTAGTCGTACCACTTGCATAGGTTAGACCCCAATGAGGATGGTTTTGAATGATTCGATCGATGAAGTCCAATCGATTAATTTGCAATAGCAGTTTAGCTGAAGAAAGCAAATGCCGTGAGTCCTTCGTAAAACGGCTGCCCAAAGCACCCGATAATCTTCATTGTTCCTAGATATTATCGTTATTTTAAGACATCTCCTGCTGCAGTGAAAAGAAGTGAGCACATGTGTAGTACAAACTGGAGCTACAGGAAACAGAAAATTGTGATGCTGTTACCTCAAAACTTTATACCAACGTACATAGAAATTAATTATGTATATGCGGGACATCCGCCGAGTGGTGTTATGTACCACTTTTGTCCAACTACGTACATCTTAACCACAGCAGTGATTCGACAAGATTTTGATAAAATTCCAAAGAAATTTTTGTTTACACATGCTCAATAACATCTTCCAGGATACGCAGTTTTGATGGCAGCGGAATTTTGCCTTGATGTTCCATTCGACCTCGTCCAATAAATGTCCCATGGTCTGAAGTACAAGTTACCCAGGCAGCCGGGGTGGTTCAGTGTCCTAAACCCTAGCTTCTGACAGATCAGGTGGGTGGTGTGGGATTATAGTCCCGAATGCGGCATGGCTGGTGTGTTTCTCTTACAGCACAGGTAACTCCGTCCCCTGGAACCAGTGGCCTTATATTATGGTCAGGCGACAACGTATTTCCCCTAGAGTTGCTGACAGTGGTCGTTAAGTCTAGAAACAAATTTCCAGGGATGCAAGAAAGAGCCTCTATCATAATCATAAGATCGCCCCGAGATAATTGTAGCCTGGGACATTATCCAATATTCATCACCATAGGATTTAGAAAACGATAATTATTGATTGAACGCGATTAGGAACGATGTTTAAATACACTTAAGCAATTGCTGCATTTGGTACTCTGTAATGAATGACCGTAAAGTTTCTAAAAATTTGCCAAGCACTGTCAATGCGCTTCCGCCAGCTTGAAAAGTCGTGACCAAGTAGAAATGATCAATTCTTTCGTTCTATTGTATCCCAATTCTCACCGTACTGTCGACATGACGGAGCAGAAAACTTTACTGAAGAACCCACAAGAGCCGTGTCCAGTCACTTAGGTCTCTCATCAGGTGCAGTCGACACCACCAGAGTTGTTTTGTCTTTTTCGCTGCAGATAGCAGAAGTGTACAGACAGATCTTCTGGTGTTGGAATAAAGACTGGGCAATATATGTTATTCGCCTTGTGCACCTCGATGGCATCTGGTACTGCTCCGATTCAAACAATTTGTTATTTGGCGCATTATTTGCGCGTCTGTTAGCCCGTATTCACATTCGGATATCTATCACTCACATTAGGTGTGTACTGCCTAACTGGAGTATTAAGACAAATGTTGTTACAACATGCTTACAATCATTTTTGGAAACGTTTACCTATTCTAAATTGATATTTCACAAAATATTTTACGCTACAGTTAATTCAAAGTTTTTCGTAGCTTTTCCGTTCTCCAGAGCTTCTGCGCATTTTAAAAGCATCCCAAAAAAATCCCCAGGAGCCGTAGTTAACTTCTACATATCTTACATGTAGAAGACGTGCTGTGAATACAGAATTTTATGTTTCTGAATTCCTAATTTCATGCGAAAAATGCTGATGGTATAAGTATTCTGGGTTTCTCATTTTTCTATTTTCTGCAGCCGTTTTCTTCTCTGTATTTTGAATTCTTGCTGTGGGACTCTTTCTCTTTTCTCATCAAAATTGTTTAAAGGAGATGGAGTGGCTTTACTGTCAAGCGAGTCCCTTCCTAGTATTTGAAATTTTCGTCTTGGACGAAGTATATATGATTTTTGGAGTTTGGTAAATTTAGTGCAATTTTTATGACATGAAATTGATGATTGCGAAATTTTATTCTATGATAGCAATTTTAGCATGTGAATTTTAGCAAATCATCTTTTATCGTTCGCTGTATGAAGTAGCGTTCACCAAACGTTTTGCATGGCGCTATCTTCAAAAGAATTTCCCCTTCTAGATAAAGTTATAATAAAGTTATAATAATTAGGAAGATACCATTATTCGAAGGTTGCCGCCAATAAAGCTTTCTGTGTATTTATTACGGCATTTTTCTTCGTATAATCCGCAGGCCGTGAAATTGAGGAAGAGAAGAAGAAAATTCCCTTGAAATAATCCGTAGGTCCTGCGATTCAGGGAAAAGAATTGTTGTACAATACGTACCCGTGATGTTGATCTCAAATTGTAATTTCGTATAGAAAAGTCGAGATGCGTGGGATGAACCAGAAGTCCAAAGAAGCCGGAAGAAAAACGATCGTCTTTAAAAAATGGCTCTTATTTTTAAATGATTTTATGTTATTTTCAAGTGAAAGAAAGCAAATATCGTGAGTTTTTTCAGCGTTACCGCAGTTCGGTACTTGAGCCTGGCAGTTATGTAGTTGATTTCGTAGTATGCATGAAAATGTGTGACGTCCAGTTTTCCACAACACGTGATCGCCTGTGACAGCAAACAATTCGTTTCATCGTATCTTTTGTCAAAACGCTCGTAAGTGAAAAAAAAAACCTTTCCAACGCTTTCCGCACCCAGACCTTCCTATTGCATTACATTTTCATGTTATTAAAGCATTTCTTTTAATTTTATAAATATGCAATTTCTCCTGGCAATTACGAAGCGAATATTAAAAAAAAGGAAGTGCCGGGAAGTGTTATTTAAAAAAGGAAGTGTTATTTTAAAAGCGGCGTATTATTCGCATTGACGTATTATCCGCAGAAACTATATTTATAAGCCTTTTTAACAGATAATCCGATGATTACATGATAAAAAATGGGTAAAATCGTCACGTTTACAAACCACGTTATACAATACAGGAAAAAATGCCGCTAGGTACTTTGTACTCCGGAATTAAATGAGAGGAAAGAACATCACACGAGGTACTGGTTTTTTTATTTTTTTTATTAATTTTATAAAATTTCTGCTGTACAATATTGCAGTAAAGTATTATAATTCTCAAAAAAAACATACAATATATACTATAACGAAATAAATTTCTCCGCCATTTCTGTCCACGCCAGAATTCGAACCCGGATCCCCTCAATCCGGAATAAGTCACTCTACCAATTGAGCTACGCGGACATTTGTTCTGACTACTATCTGCCTTTATGTCGTGTGCGTCCTGCTGGCAGGTACGTCACAATACCACAATCATAAACTAATTGTACAAATAAAGCAAACAAATTCACTAATAAAACTCACAAAATACAAAAAATCACCAAAACTTTCACGATAATTACAAATTCTGCACAACAACAAAGCTCATTTCTTTGAAAATGAATATAAATTAAATAGACCAAATTCGTATTGTCCATACGATTCAAATGAGAATGTTAAAAATAATGAAATGTACAGCAAGAGGCCAGAGAAACAGGCTGAAGTAGTGCCTGACAAGCCCCTGGTCCTGTCTAAAATAGAAATAAATTAGTTCAGTCCAGTCAAGACAACGAACGCTATTTTACAATGCATTTCTTTTACAGATCATAAGCAATAAATTCAAATATTCAATTTCCCGTCAAAAAATTCCTTAGCGCTCGCTTAAATACCGGATAGCGTGCCTCTGATCTAATAATCAACTGTAATCCATTCCACTTAAGTTGGAGTTGGCATTATTTTTTTTTTCAAAGCACTTATAATTTTTGTGTTTCTACATCAAACCGTATTTAACACCATTCTCAAAAATTTATGTGGATGTAAACTGCATTGTGTTAAGTGGCCCATATAACGTTTTACTTTAGTGATTGTTTACGAAATCTGCACAGAAGGTCGTACAGGCGTTGTATTCCGCATGACCTTTCATGTAAAAAAGAGCTATATAGCAGGTGTTTTGAGAAAAGTAACATGCTCGTAGTATCAGTGTGTCCGTCCTTCCGCCAGTGGACTCCATATCTCCGCATTTATCGATCCGATTTGAAAAATTATTTTTGCAGCCGAAAACCTGAACAGCGAGAACAACAACATACACATTGTGGTCTTCTTTTAACGCACAACCTCGTCGCTATAAAGCGTAACTGCACAGTTTATTAAATTCAAAATATATTTCACTCTATACAGTTGCTTCGAATAATCGTTTCAAAATAATGCTTTTACCTTCCGATACCTTTTAGCACGAAAACCATTTTACGCATAGTTTCTGCTTGAAATATTGCATAGCGTTTCAGCTTCTATATGTATATTGTACAAAGACGTTAACTGAAAAAGACATACAAAGACTGCAGACAACTCAAAGCGGTATGGAGAGATGCATGCTTGCTGTAACCAGGAGAGATAAGAAGAGGAACTCTTGGATCAGAAAAATGACAAGAGTGGAAGGCATCATGATCGCAGTAAAATTCCTGAAATGGCAATGGGCTGGACATATTGTCAGAAGGACAGACCATCAATGGACAGCCGAAATTTTGGACTGGATTCCGAATGACAGAAAAAGACCCAGAAAAAAGACCACATGGGAGATGGGCAGATGATATTCGAAAGTATTTGGGAGTAACATGGAGGAGACTGGCACAAGACAGACCGTTGTGGAGGAAACTTGGGGAGACCTTCGTCCTGCAGTGGATTGATAATGGTTGACGATGATGATGATATTGTATAAATGTATATTGCAGTTTCTCGAAATATCTGTTTATAAAAATCGGATTTAAAAGCGATAGGTTAGACAGGGGCCACGAAGATTATTTTCACGCATGCGTTTAACAGTACAATCGTGGCAATGAGTCATGCACCAGTTGAATAAAGTAAAATTTTGATGTTTTAAATCAACTTATACAGCGTAATGGTAAAGTCAGGAATACACATTATACATCATGTTTAAGAAATTTTATGCTAATTTCAGATATTTTTACAGAATATTATTACCAGCAATAGAAGTGTCTAGCCATACTATAAAGTACTGCGTCTAGTCATAAAAAGCAAAAAAATAGCGGAATTTATGAAATTATTGTACAATGCATTCAACGTAAAATTATTGTACAGTACATTATTGATACTTGCACGGCACTTGAAATAACTGACCAACAAGCTAAATAAGCTTTAATATTTAATTGGATAACCACAGTAACAAAGTAACAAAATGCACCTTCTTGGCATGAAACTAATGAGCTTCTCTTAGTTGTCCCTTGGTGGTAACACGATGCCATACGGCCCTTACAGGCTCAACTAAAGTCTTTAATTGAGTCTACAAGGGCCGATGGAACCGTGTTATTACCAATGGACAACCGGAGAAGCTAATTAGTTCCATGCCAAGAAAGTGCACTCTGTTACTAAAAATCCGTGGTTATTCAATTAAATATTAAAGCGTATTTTGCTTGTTGGTCAGTTATTTCAGGTGTCCTGCATTTCAAAATTGCCTTTATTCTTCAGTAAAATAACATTTCTATGTACATGACAATGGAATTCTGCCAATAAATACAGCGGTATATACATCAGCTGGAAAGTTCCAGTGAAACGTAAAACAAAATATTGTTAAAATCATAAAAAAAAAAAAAATTATTTCGCCACGTAGGGCGAAGGAGAGGCAGACAATAAAGCACGAGCGATACAAACGAAAATGTTTACCTACAGTATTGTAGACAGGGCAAGACATGATTCTATACTATGCACAAATTCCAATTAAGCATTACTACCATCATCATCATCATCATCATTGTCAACCATTATCAATCCACTGCTGGACGAAGGTCTCCCCAAGTTTCCTCCACAACGGTCTGTCTTGTGCCAGTCTCCTCCATGTCACCCCTGCATACTTTCGAATTTCATCCACCCATCTCCTATGTGGTCTTCTTCTGGGTCTTTTCCTGTCCCTTGGAATCCAATCTAAAATTTCGGCTGTCCATCGATGATCTGTCCTTCTGGCAGTATGTCCAGCCCATTGCCATTTCAGGGATTTAACTCTGATCATGATGTCTTCCACTCTTGTCATTTTTCGGATCCACGAGTTCCTCTTCTTATCTCTCCTGGTTACACCAAGCATGCACCTCTCCATGCTTCTTTGAGTTGTCTGCAGCCTTTGTATGTCTCTTTTAGTTAAGGTCCACGTCTCTGCACCATACGTAAGCACTGGAAGGATGCATTGATCAAACACTTTTCTTTTAAGACATAATGGCATATTGCTCTTGAAAATTATGCTGTTTCTTCCAAAAGCTCTCCAGGCAAGTTTTGTACGCCGATTAATTTCTTCATCAATGTGACCCTCACTTGATATCTGCTGTCCAAGATAAACGTACGTGTCTGTTATCTCCAGCTTTTCTCCATCAATCGATAAATCTTCATTTCTTGTAAAAGCATTGAACATCACTTTTGTCTTCTGAAAGTTCATTTTTAATCCCACTTCTTTACTCTTGTCAGCAAGTTCCTGGATCATACTCTGCAGCTCTGATGGGGTAGTTGCAAAAATGACTACGTCATCAGCAAAACGAAGGTGGGTTAGATAATCTCCATTAATCTTTATCCCCTTGTTTTCCCAGCTCAGCGACTGAAAAACACCCTCCAATGTGGCATTAAAGAGCTTCGGAGATATGGTGTCACCTTGTCTCACTCCCTTTCCAATTTTTACGTGTGTTGTATTTTCAAACAGCCTAATCTTTGCACTTGCATTTTCATAGATGTTATTAATAATATTAATGTATGCATCTTCAATACCGCAGGTTTTCAGGGCCATTGTAACTGCTGATGGTTTCACCGAATCAAAGGCTTTTTCATAATCGATAAAAGCCATGCACAATGGAAGTTCATATTCCCTCGCTCTTTCAATTAGTTCTCTCAGCACGTGGATATGATCTATTGTGCTGTAGCCACTAATGAATCCAGCTTGTTCTCTCGGTTGAGCCATGTCTAGTGCTACCTTCAAGCGGTGTGAAAGAACTTTAGTGAAGATTTTATAAACTACTGATAGGAGGCTGATAGGTCTGTAGTTTCCGAGATCCTCAATGTCACCTTTCTTATGTAGCAGGATCATTGTAGCGGTGTTCCAATCCTCAGGAATCTTTCCTTCATTAAGGCATCGAGTGAAAATTTGGGCGAGTACTGTTTCGATTTCTCCACTTGCTTCTTGTATGATGTCTACAGTAATTCCATCTTCTCCTGGAGCTTTTCCTCGCTTCATGTTCTTGATTGCATGTGCAACTTCTGCTGGAAGGACTGGAGGAACTCTGGTACTGGTATCTTTCATGATGTCTGGAGTGCATATATCATCCCTTTCATATAATTTGGAGTAGAAATCTTTCACTCTTGTCAAAATTTCGCCTCTATTTCTTGTTACAGAACCATCTTCTTTTCTCAGTGTCATAATCTGTTTTCTTCCCTTACTGAGATGCCCCTTTGCTATCTTTAGGCTTTGGTTGTTTTCAATTGCTTTCCTCACTAGTTCACAGTTGAATTTCCTTACGTCTTCAGTGATACTTTTTCTTACTGTCTTGCATAGCTCTATATATTCCACTTTGGAAGTCACATCTTCTTTAGTTGTCCTCATCTCTCTTCTTTTTTTGCATCAACATTTTGGTTTTTCCTGATAATTTGTTCACATGCAACTTGTTCTTAGACCCAGCTAATTTTGTTGCTGTTTCCATAAGAGCTTTGGTTACTTTTCTGTTAACTTCAGAGATGTCCACTTCTTCCGATGTTAGGCCTTCTAAAGCAGAGAACCTGTTCTTCAGTTCTAACTTGAAGGTATTATGGTGTTTTTTAAGGTTGGTTATGTCAATAGATTTTGTTTGTCTTATGAGCTTGCCACGTTCAAGTTTAGTGTCGAGGTGCATCTTACATCTCACCAATCTATGGTCACTACCTGTGTTGAACTTGTTTAGCACACTGCAGTCTTCTATGACGAATTTTTTGTTACACATAATAAAATCAATTTCACTTGTGGTCCCATTTGGATGTCTCCATGTCCATTTCCTGTGTGGCTTTTTCTTGAAGAAGGAGTTCAAGATGAAAAACCCTTCTGCCTCTGCAAACTCAACGAGAGTATTTCCACGCTGGTTTCTGTTGCCATGACCGAATTTACCTACTGAAGTTTCATTCTGTTGCCGTTGCCCTATTTTTGCATTGAAATCTCCCATAATTATTTTCAAGTGCTGCTTACCTTTATTATTTAGATGACAAATTTCCTCATAAAATTCTTCAATTTCTTCTTCAGGATGACTTGTGGTGGGTGCATAAGTTTGAATAATCTGAGCCTGGTATCTTTTCGAGAGTTGGATAACAAGTCGTGCAGCTCTGTCAGAGGAACTTTCAACTTCTACAACTTTATCCTTCAGTTTCTTGTTTATTATAAATCCAACACCACTAGTTCTGCCAGTATCTGTCCCACGATAGTAGAAGAGGTGTCCACTTTTCAGTTCGATGAGATCTTCTCCTTTTCTCCTTACCTCACTTAGCCCCACGATGTCCCACTTGATCCTTTGTAGTTCCTCTTCCAATTCAAGAAGCCTTGAATCAGAAGATAGGGAGCGTCCATTGTAAGTAGCCAAGGTCAGCATCAGATGGCAGCCTAGTCCGGTCCTCCGGGGATTCTTAGCACCCTCTGCCTTCATGTCGCACTGGCCGCTGCCTTGGCCAGGTACATTCCAGCTGCCGGAGACTGAGGGCCAAGATTTAAGTTGTGGAATCATTTTGGAGGGTTTGGCCATAACTCACCACGCTGGCCAAGCGGGTTGGTGAGTGTGGGATAGAATTTCCTCTGATCCCGATGGTATAGGTATACCGCTATGGGCGGTCGTCAGAGCCCCTTTAGTGGGAACAGGATGCACCACGAGAAGGCGGGGTTGACATTTGTCAAGGAGAGGCTGTGATGTTACGCATCACCTGACCTTGCATCCCATTACTACCATACTAAAGATTAAACATTAGGTACTAATTCACAGAAATGCAACAGTGATGCTACATTCAAAATTTACAACATATGTACAGAAGTATTCAGTGACAAGGGGAAATAACGCTAAATGTACTCAGAAGGGCATCTTGTTACATTATATTATACACACAGTGACTAATATTTTAAAAAAATATTCAACATAATGAAGGGGACATTGCGTGGGCAGTAAACTGTGCAGAAGGAAGAATTATATACAACATAAAACCCAACATTATCGAAGAGAACATGGGAAACATGGTCCTGCAAGTTTCAATAATGTGTTATAGAGCAATTTTACGTTAAATGCATTGTACACTAATTTCACAAATTCCACTATTTTTTTTTTTTTGCTTTTTATGACTAGACGCTGTACTTTTGCTGGTAACGTAACTTCTATTACTGGTAATAACATTCTGTAAAAACATTGGAATTCAGCATTAAAATGATGTTATTATATGTATTCCTGACTTTATCATTACGCTGTATAAGTGGATTTCAAGTATCAAAAGTTTGACTTTCAGTCTACAGGTACAGGACTTTTGGCCATGACTGTATTTTGTGATCAAATGCTCTTTGTCCCTAGCTAGCGTACACCAAAGAGCCAAAATATTATGACAATCTGCCGAATATGATGTTGGTCCTCCGCCAAAACAGATCTTACTCAGAGAGACAATGAAACTACGAGATTAGTTAAGATGTATTTTGGTGTCGAGTACCAAGACGTTACTTTTAACTCTTGTAAGTCAGGTGGTTGAGCCGCCACAGATCAGATTTACTGTTACAACGCAAACCACAGATGCTCTATTGGATTGGTGTCCGGGGAATTTGGAGGCCAGAGCAATAGGGACGTTTTCCTCATGTTCCGCGAACCATACTCGAACAATCCGGGCAGTTAAGCTCTGTGCATTATCCTGTAGAAAGAAGGAACTACTAAAGGGTAATACGTTACCATAAAAGAATGTATCTGGTCTGCAATGCTGCTTAGGTAGGCGATAATCGTCATGGATTCCTGCACATGAAATGCTGCACTCAGGATGTCCCAGCAGAACATTGCCCAAAGTATTACATTTCCTCCACCGCCATGTTTTGTGTCACGGTATATCCTGGTGTTAACACTTCCCCAGGTGAACCACTAACACTTACCCTGCCTTTCACATGATACAAAAGGAACCGAGATAAATCGGACTAGACGATCCTCTTCCGAGCATTGAAGGCCCAGGTTTGATGCTCGCGTAACCATTGTAAGCGCTTCCAATGTGAATAGAGGTTAGCATAGAAACTAGGTGTGGCCTGTGGCCACGCAGCCCCATTTTCCGCAGGGTTCGATGTAGCGTGAGTTGTAACATATTCCTCCAGTCACCAGTATTCAAATTATCGGAGAATTACACAATAGTATTTTTTGATTGTTTGCTGTTACCATATTTTGCTTCATAATCATCATCCTGTCCCTTCTCGATTTTTTCAAATGTCAGTCCTTTCTTCCCATCTTTGCCCTTTCTGCACTCAACACACAGATGTTGCTCATGTCTATCAGTATTGCTCAATTATCTTACAACTTCTGTATTTGGCTTTCACCATTGTCTGCATTTCTGCAAGAAGGAAGTCCCTTTTAATGCCCATAGAACTCTCGTTACGTCAGTATCGTCGCCAGCTCAACTTCCGCCTGTCTGCTCATATACACTATCTACCAACAAGTAATTGGACACCTGTGATAGCAAAGGAAAACGAAGTTTATTCACCTTCAATAGTTGGTGGAGCCTCCACTAGCGGTGATTACAGCTGGGACCCTCCGGCATACTCTCAACAACGCGTTGTACGACGGCTAGCGGTATTTTCTTCCACTCGGCTTGGAGAAGACCGGTCAGTTCCTTCACCGATTTCAGATGGTGGGGGCACCCATTAAGTCGACGCTCCAACTCGTCTTAGAGGTGCTCGATAGGGTTAAGGTACGTGCTCGTGCTCTGCGCAGGCCAGTCCATTCGATTAACTCCATTGTCACCATACCAAGCCATGGTGGACCTCGCAACATGACAGGTGGCATTGTCATCCTGAAAGTAACATGGGTCCACCCCGTAAAACTGCCACAACGTAGGAAGCGCATGGTCATCCAAAATGGTGCAGTAGATCTCGGCATTGAGTTTACCAGGAGTTGCGACCAAGGGTCCCGTGCCATACCAGGAGAAACACCCCCATAACCTAATTCCACCGCCGCCGAACTTCACAGTTGGCACAATACATTCCGGCAGGAGGCGTTCTCTAGGCAGACGCCAAGCCCAGACCCTGCCATCCGATAGGTAGAGGGTGAACCTTGATTCGTCGCTCCAGAGAAGCTGTTTCCACTGTTCAACGGTCCACTGTCGACGTTCTTTGCATCACGTTAGCCGAGCAGCGCTATTGGACTTGGTGATGAAACGCTTGTGGGCGGCAGGACGTCCATGATAACCGAGTAGATGGGCTTCCTTACGGATGGTATTCATCGAAAGAACACTCCAGGATGCTTGTTAAAACTTTTCGCGGATGTCGACTTGGTGCGGTTCTTCCAAATTTCTCTGGTCAGCACCCGTTGGTCTCTAACTCCCAGTTTTGTGGGTCTGCCTGGTCGGGGCACATTCCGACAGTCACCTCTCATCTTCCACTTGCCAATCACGTAGGCCACTGTCGATTTTGGGTACTTCAACTCTCTGGATATGCCACGTAGGGATCGGCCATTTCTGTGATACTCGACGATTACACCTTTCTCGAAATCAGAGAGCTCCGAACTGCGTGGCATCTTGCATGCTACTGGTTGCGTTGTTGTTTCCTACACGATATTTAACGGCGGCGGCCGTGACGTGACGTGTTTCAGGACCGCAGATATCGTCGATAGCAGGGGTGTCCAATTACTTTTTGGTAGATAGTGTATTTTTGTTCTTGCCAAGCACATTATTAATGTATTCCATCAATCTCTCAATACAGCAACTACACCTCACACTCTATTTCACGCGAGTCGTTCCACGATCGCTACATCTCACGGTCAGTTAAGACTTTGCTTCTTATCTTTCCTGTTCATGTGGCACTACGGTGCCCCTCCTGTGACTTTCATACTATTACATGAACTTTGCTCCACCTGCAGCATTTGATGTAAATTGATATTCTTCACTTCAGTGTACATACCATTGTGTGTTTACGAGTATGTATAGTTTTCTTTGAGACGCTCTATGCTGTACGTCTCCTTTTTCTTTGATTACGAATAAAGCAATTTTGAAACCATTTCAAGCAAGGTAAGCTCTCCGTTTCTATTTTCGTACTCGAGTGACATCCCGATTTCAGCTCGAGTTCATGTTGGCTCGTTCCCGTGCCTCCACGCTGAAGTTTTTCAATATGTGGACTCCGAACCCGACATTGTTCACAATTATTATTGACACTCCTTCTCTCACAGTGTGTTAACTCACTTATCCCATGTTTATATGACTGACTACTGCCCAGAGTGTAACTTCCCTATAATACTGCCAGCAGTCTTCGTGCTGCTCGCAGTTTCATTTTCTCATGTACATATTTAATTTTTTTTCATTTGTATATATAATTATTCATTTCATCATATGTACTAACTTTTATTAATAAAATAAACATCCAGATCCGTCTCTCTGGAACGCTTGACGTTACACCAACGTCTTATTTGTTGCGTCATCACGTATCAATCAATTCGTATGTGTTCTTGCGATGTCAAAATGATTGCCTGCTATATAATAGCACTTTCAGAAGTCTAGGTGACCGCGTTCTAATTTAAAAATATTGGATTGTCAATGACTCGAGTTCTGGTTTTCCAATCTGCAGAATTCGAATTAAAATCTTAATATCGCGACAAGTTCCTATTGCGTATTAATTTAATTTAGCACAATTCGAAAATTAATTTGTACGCTTTAATTATTTTTTAATTTTTAATTTAACTAATCTTCCGAGTTTAGTGCTGCATTTGCAAAATATCGATTTATCTAAGCGCTCTAACATACAATAAAGACTGAAATCTTGCGATGTCGAAGTGAGCAAGATTGCACCTAAAAGCAGATGTCGCCCCAATAAACACATTGTCGAGAATTTACATAGTTCCAATTTGTAATACCAGATGTCGCATTATTTTGTAGAAAAAGCTTCGGTATGAAGCCTCAAACTAAACTTCGTGAGCCGGATAACATGTGTGCCGGAGAAAAAGTAATTTAACGCGAAAAATCAAAGCAAAAGTTATTAAGGTAAGTTTACACGAAAACAAGTAGACTACAACAAATATAAATTTTAAAGATGACAATCCGATTTTTGGCGTAAATGTGACAAAGACAGTAAGTCAGATAATTTCCGAAAACTTGAAAATTTTTATCGTCCTGGAGCGGGACTCGAACCCGCGTCTCCCAGAAAACGCCCGCGTATGCTAACCACTACACCACCCAGAACGACCAAGTTTCAAGTTCAGATCAATTTGAATTTAAATATCACAGGATTCGCTAGTCGAAGCAACCGGCATTCATGTTTAGCGAATCTGGAGGTTAAGAATTTTATCCGTGTTTGCCCGGAGAACCAGATAAATCATGAAAAAAATACGGGATTACGCCATATAATACAAATTTTGAAGATGACAATCCGATTTTTGGCGTAAATGTGACAAAGATTGTAAGTCAGATAATATCCGAAAACTTGAAAATTTTCATCGTCCTGGAGCGGGACTCGAACCCGCGTCTCCCAGAAAACTAGCGAATCCTGTAATGGTTAAATTCTAATTGATCGGAAACTTGAAACGTGGTCGTTCTGGGTGGTGTACTGGTTAGCCTACCCGGGCGTTTTCTGGAAGACGCCGGTTCGAGTCCCGCTCCAGGACGACGAACATTTTCAAGTTTTCGGATATTATCTGACTTACCATCTTTGTCACATTTACGCCAAAAATCGGATTGTCTTCTTCAAAATTTGTATTATATGGCGTAATCCCGTATTTCTTTCATGAACAACAAATATATAATGCGCAGAATATTTATCAAGAGGTATTTTGAAAAACAGAAATAAATAGCATATAATTTTCAGTTCTAACATGAATGAGTTCTTACTATATAAGTTTTTACTGTATTTCCTCACAAAAAAGTCAGCGTCTGTTTGATTTGTTTTCAATCTGCTTCAATTAAAAATTTCACCGTCTTAGGACTAGAAACATCCCCTATATAATAATACTAGCTAAATACCCGTTCTTCGAACGTGATGTTATTAAAAATATTTCTATATTACAGGATTTCATACCATACCATAATACTATAATTTGTACCATAAATTAATATACTAATAATACACTTGATCGGTTTGTTCTATAACATTTTTATATTATATCGGTGATAAAATAGATTCAAATACATAACGTTTATAGCATGAATTTCTGCATCCTTATACGATGCGGAATGTTGTCATTGGTAACACTAAATATAAAATATATTGACTTATGTTAGTGCTCCTTTATACTCTACGTTAAATGTTCTGGAATCTTTTTTTTTTTTTTTTTTTTTTTTTTTGATTGGAGGTTTAACGACCACCGTGAGCAACTCAATGGGCTATAAGCAGTCGCCCGTCCCTAATTTAGGGTCACTGGTTCCAGGGAAGGGAGAGAGCCAGTGCCGTAAGACAAACACAACATCCATGCCTAACCGGGATTCGAACCCGGAACCCTTACGGACGAATGACCAGAGGCCAGCGCCTTCGACCACTGCGCCAAAGGGGCGGCTGTTCTGGAATCATCCGCCAAGATTATTAAACTGTATTTTTGAAAGAGATTTCGTTTGAAGGAAATAGTTCAAAAAACTGATACACAATTTCTATACGTAACACTGCACAGCTCAAATTAACAGTAGGAATAATATCTTTATTAGAAAGAAAAGGATGTCTTACTTAATTAATAATTTTGCACTCCATTTAAAACTGGTCACCTCTTCTTAAAACAAAATCTATTTGGTCCACTGAAAAGAAAGATTTTGTTGAACCTACACCACAACAAATTGACAAAGTTGAAATGGCGATGCACTGCATATTTCTACGCTCTGACTTATTCTGCCAGATGACACATAAGCAATTTTGTTCATAACTGTAAATTTAAAACTTCAAGTCTACACTTAACAAATCGAAATACGTCGTTACTCTTCACTTTCATCGTTAAAATATTAATAGACAAAAGAACAAATTAATAATAGAAAACAGTACAAAATACGTTGTTACTTTCAGCATAAATGTAAAAAGAACCTTGCTTATAAACAATTTCTTAAACAATTTCGTTCGAAACTGTATATCTAAAAGTTAGCAAGTCAGATGTTTTTGGAATAGTGCACAAAATTGTGTAGCCATCGCTAATATCTCAAGGGGGAAATTTCAATTAGTATGAAATTGTTTATAAGCAAGTTTCTTTTTACATATTTATATTTATTGCAGTCACCTTACCCTTACCACTTATAGAACATCATCGTTGCTCCGGTGAAAACGATTGTTGGTATTTCAATTTTGACTCAAAGAAACCACTTATATGCTGCGACCGTTGCTTTGGTGAAAACTAATGCTGCTAATTTGATTTTGACTCAAAAAACCTTGACATTCGATATGTCAAACGATAATATAAATGTTTAAATACAAAGCATATTATACTATAGCGCTTTTTACTTGGTATTTTTAAAATGTTTTTTTTTGTTAAATAAATAAAGAACAAACCAAAAAAACCTTGAAATTCGATATATCAAACGATAATAAATGTTTAAATGCAAAGCATGTAAATGATATAGCGCTTCTTACGGGATTTTTAAGGTTTTTTTTAAATAAATTCAGAACAAATAAATTTATAACAAAATATATAATGAGCAGGTCAACTCAAGTCATTCAAAACTTAGGGCGGGGCTTCAGTTGCTGGGCAACAACGGCCCAATCATTGCAAAACGTCTTAGCGTTATCAAAGTTGCGTTACTTAAAAAAATATATTTCGACCCACTTACAATTATCGTAGGAAAAAATCCTTTCTTAGTGCGCCTTTATGTTGTAAAAGGAACACTTCCGCTAAATGTGAAAGTTCTAAGTTCAGTACTTTCTGAGATTCGGTGATGAGTCAGTGAGGGCTTTCAGTTTTATATGTACAGATTTATTTAAAGCTTAAAAACAAACATCTTAGGACGGGCTATAGGCTAGTTTATTATAATTATCGTATGGTTTTCTTTGTGACGCTCAAGGTTTTAACGTCTATTCTTGTGCCTTAATTTGTTTTAATAAAGCGATAGTTGAAAGTTGCCGTACGGAAAAGCCTTTGCTCACCTATAGCGTCGATGAGTCGTATTCTGCCGACACCTTTCCGGCGGTTCATAGTTATCCCCTCCGAGGACCACGTTTTGAGGGTACTAACAACGGCGGATCGTGAACGCCCCACAAGCCTTGCTGCCTCGGAAACTCTCTGACCCAGTCGTCAGGCCATTAAAATTGAGCATTTGTTAAACTCGCTGCCTTTCCCATCTGAAGAACAAGAATGACACTGATAAACAGAGCTCAGTATCAGATGTTATTCATACCTTTCCATGACCTACACAAACCGTCGTTTGCCAGCAGTTGCGTCGATTTGCATAAATATGCGCTGGTCGTAATATATATATATATATATATCTTTTTGATTGAAGGTTTAACGACACCCGTGAGCAACTCAATGTGCTATAAGAAGTCGCCCGTCTCTAATTTAGGGTCACTGGTTCCAGGGAAGGGATAGAACAAGTACCGTAAGACAAACACAACGTCCATGCCTCAACGCGATTCGAACCCGGACCCCTTCCAGACGAATGATCAGCAGCCATCGCTTAAACCACTGCGCCACTGGGGCGACCGCAATGTTTTGCCTTTTTGGTGCAAGTGCATACACTATATTGACAAACGTCACCGGACACTTAGAAGAGAAACACAACATAGCGTTTATTGGCATACATTAGTACGGTGTAGGTCGACCTTTGGCCTTAATGCATGCACTGACCCTTCGAGACATGCTTTCGACAAGGTTTTGGAACACAGCGATATGTATGCGCTTCCATTCAGTACATAATGCAGCCGCTAACTGTTGTTTAGTAGTAGGCCTTGGTTCCAACTTCTTATGCGGCGCTCTAATTCATCCCATAGGTACTCTATGGGATGAAGATCAAGGCTCTGTGCTGGCCTGTCCACACATGATACGGAATTATCGTCAAACCACGCCGTAACAGTCCTTGGTTTATGGCTCGGTGCACTATCCTACTGGTAACAACAAGACTCAGTTCAATAGTATTGCCACAGAATTGGTAGTGCATAATTGTCCAGAATATCGACGTAGACGTGCTGGTCAACAGGTTTGTCCACGATAACCAAAAGGCCGGGACCATACCGCGACCCCTCCCCCCACCCACGCGAGTACACTGCCATCTCCAAAGTTGACCCTTGGATTACATTGTGGTAAATAGCGTTGCCCCGGCTCCGCCATACCCACACATGGCCATTAGACAAATGGATCGTGCTTCTGGATTCATAAATCCATAGGACATGTTTCCATTGATCTACGGTCCACGATAAATGTTATTTACAGCATGCTAAATCTAAATGACGAGTAGTATTCCGAGTGGAGATAAAATGCCCATGAGCCGCCGCACGACCACGGTAACCCATGGAATGAAGTTCTCTGCGAGTTGTACGTGTACATACCGAGGTCCCAGCATTTTTACTCAACTGTACACTGAGGTCTTGTGCAGTACTCCGTCGTTTAGCTGCAACAACTCTCCTGAGGTTTCAACGTTTTCTATTACTGATTTTCTTTGGCTGCCGTTACGTTTTGCTGCTTCAGCCACGCCATGTGTCTTCCATTTATTCAATATATCCAAAACAGTTGACTTGGGTATGTTTAAACGCCTCTCGGTTTCTCTTATGGACAACCTACTAATATAACACCCAACAATTTTTCCTTTCTCAAAGTCAGGTCTCTCCCGCCGCGACATTTTCACTCAACTTCACAGTGCGATATGACCGCGGTCAGCTGCAGCCTTGTTTTTATACCGTTTGCAGCTGTACCGCGCATCTTAATAACGCAGCGGAGCAGTTCATTTGCTGTTGAAGGGGTGTCCGGTGACTTTTGTTGATATAGTGTATTTCTGGTTTTCAACAGCTTTCAATCTTCGCTTCTAAAAATTTAACTGAAAAATTTTCTTTTCAGCCACACGGCCCCGTACCGCAAAACCATGTGAGTACAACTTCTTTTCGAAATTATTCTTTACTTTGTTTCGTAACAGGAGTTAAAACGTATAAATCTCTTCAATGATGACATCGCTTCTCTAACTGTCCAATTTAAAAAAAAAGCAAAAAAAAAAAGCTACTAATTGTGTTTGTGGTGAGAAATGCTTTTCGTATATTTGTCAATTTTTGTGCCACACATTTTTTTAAACTAGGGAGTATAAATTTTCATTTCTATTTGCACCATAACTTCAAACGTATCGTCGTTTCTGAGAACCGGACTGGAAAAGACCCCTTTGCCTTGAATATGCTCCATTATAGGAAATGCTTTCCATAAAATTTGTGATTTTTCGCAGCTCCCATTTTAGTAGCTAGTGGCAGGAAGCAATTTCCACTTGTGGATGTTTCACCTACTGCGTAGAAATCCGGTTTATCTTTTCTCTTTGGCAACCGGCTCTGTTCACTATGAAGAACACTACACACATTGCGCCTTTTAAACTACGCACTGGTATCTCTTGGAGGGATAAATGCATTCTCGTTTTCTCTGTGAATTTTGTCTTTTAAAATTCTGCTCTGAAAACCCTTTTTCCTTCAGAAAGGATTTAAAAGACGGCTCAATTCGCTGTCATCTCTTACAATTTTTTTTAATTGCTATTTTATGTATTTGCGATTTTTGTTCGATAAGGCTGAATGTACCACATTAGTATTGCTACGGATAAAGAAAAACGTATTGAATAAAACTGGAATAATTCATTTTAAATTAGGTAATTGGACATTAGCAATTATTTTTTTCTCTTTCTGAATTGAGAAGAAACGTTTCGTGAAGAAAAATGCTTTATTGAAACCATATGAAAAAAAACAACTGGAAGTTATGTGTCGTTACAGAAATTTATTTAACTTGGAGGGTATGCTAGTCTTCGTGAATACATTATGTTAACTTTTTCAATTACAGTCTGTTGGAAGTAATTGCAGATGTTTACCATCCTCACAGCTTTTGTTCAAACGACTGCGATTGAAATGCTGTTTAATCTGATTCTTTCTCGATTGCGCTAGACTGCAGGACAGCAGTACAAGAAAGAATGTTTAGCACTTTATGAAAAAAGAAAAAGGAAAAAAGGGAAAGAAATTCTACATGACTAAGAGGTATTGTAAATTCATTCTTCCCCAAACTTATTCACATTCATTGATTGAAACGTTTTCTTATTTTCTTAAGTAGCGCTTGTTATTGAGAAGAGCAGGATCTCGAAATGAAAGACTTAAAACGTGCATACAAGTACTTAATTTTAATTCAAGAGACGCATATAGAGTATTAAATCCGTTTATTTCTGTGGCGCAGTAAGCACAAATATTCGCCAAGCGTTCGCACTGCACTGCGAGTCTTTTGTAAGGCAATGGTAGACATCAATATTCAGAAAACTGGAGCACATAAGGAACAAAGATGTTACACAAAGATCCTTACGTGTTCCAATTCCCCGCATTTTTATGTCTACCATTGCCTTGAAAAAGTCTCCCAGTGGAGTGCGAGAGCTTGGCGAATCGTTGTGCTTACTACAACACAAAAATAAACGGATTTAATACGCTATATGCGTATCTTGAGTATTCACAGTGTGGTGTATTTATAATTACTCTACTTAATTTTAACTTTATTAAAACATACACTGAGTTAGTTTTGCATTAGAAACATCCCCCGTTTTGCACATTCGGAGAAATAACGGAGTACCACCTGTTATCAATGTCACATGCGGTTATCATAGATTGTGCACATCTATCCTCTGTACGTATAATCCGTAAACGTTTGCCAGTAATGGGATGGTGTGGCTACATAAGCCAATTCGACCCCGGCCAGATATTTGAGACCCGGATGTGAGGTGGTAGTATATCGAAAACAGCCTCACTTGTTGGTTGCCCGCGTAATAAAGCGGAAGAGCTCACATTGGTCAGCCACACTTGTTGGCTGCTCCCGCACTACTGTATCAAGGGTGTACCAGGACAGGATTAACCATGCACAGACATGCAGCAGAAGAGCTCACATTGGTCAGCCACACTTGTTGGCTGCTCCCGTGCTACTGTATCAAGGGTGTACCAGGACTGGATTAACCATGCACAGACATCCAGCGGAAGGGCTCACATTGGTCAGCCACACTTGCTGGCTGCTCCCGTACTACTGTATCAAGGTTGTACCGGGACTGGATTAACCACGCACAGACATCCAGCAGAAGGGCTCACATTGGTCAGCCACACTTGTTGGCTGCTCCCGTGCTACTGTATCAAGGGTGTACCAGGACTGGATTAACCATGCACAGACATCCAGCGGAAGGGCTCACATTGGTCAGCCACACTTGTTGGCTGCTCCCGTGCTACTGTATCAAGGGTGTACCAGGACTGGATTAACCATGTACAGACATCCAGCAGAAGGGCTTACATTGGTCAGCATGCGTGGTTGATCCTAGAGGTGAGCTTCGCGTTTCACAAATGGTATCTCAGCAACAACGAGCAACATTCACCCAGCTCACCTACCAGTACAACAGAGGTGTGGTTCGACCTACTTCCTGATACACCATACGTCATGTCTTGCTTCGCCTGGGGTTCTGCTGACATACATCGACGAAGGAACACATGAGACCCACAAATAACGCCTCGCGTGAGCCAAGGAATGTTGGCAATGGACCATGGACAGCTTGAAGAAGGTCATCTGTAGTGATGAGCCCGGTATCCCGCTACACCATGCTGATGGCGGGATTCGCATATCGCTTAAACAGAATGATACCCTATCCTCTGTTTGCACAGTTGGAGTTTAACAGACCAGTGGAGGTGGTGATCTGGTCTGGTTACCTTTTTGCTGTCAAACCTTAGGTCCGTTAGTTTTCATCCCGCAAACCACTGAATGATGGACGCTACAGAGACCTGTTAGTCTACCATCTCCATTTATATTAGCAAGACCTGTTAGTATACCATCTCCATCTATATCAGTAAGATCTGTTAGTCTAACATCTCCATCTGTATGTGGAAGACCTGTTAGTCTACCATCTCCATCTATATCAGCAATACCTGCTAGTATACCATCTCCATCAGACCTGTTAGTCTACCACCTCCATTTATATCAGCAAGACCTGTTAGTCTACCATCTCCATCTATATCAGCAAGACCTGTTAGTCTACCATCTCCATCTATATCAGCAAGACCTGTTAGTCTACCATTTCCATCTATACCAGCAAGACCTGTTAGTCTACCATATCCATCAGCAGGAGGTGTACCTGGCCCGAAGTGCCATTTTTCAACAAGACAACGCACCGTGTCATCGGGCTGACATAAGTACTGGGTGGTTGGAGGGACACAACAACGACTTCCCTACATTGCATTTGACCCCGAACGTCCCTGTATGTACCCTAACTGAACATTTGTGTGATGTTCTGGAACGGGGTGTGAGAACTGCTGATCCTCCTTCATGGAATGAACGTAAACTGAGGGAGATGCTGCTGCCGATTTGGGTAAAATTACGTATTGAAGATGTTTGATACTTTATACAATCTGTTCCTAGGCGTCTGCGAGTCATGATTGCGAAAAAAGAAAAGATAAAAAAGTAGACCAACGTGTTATTAGGTAGGTGTTCCTAATGGAAAACTTACGCAGTGTGTATACACTCGTGTTCATAAAAGCACGAAATGTTATGTAACTGAGCTGTAAACTACAGACAAGTTAAAGCATGTATGTGAACCAAATGTTATCACAGAAATTAGCAAAATCAGTTTCAAGTGACATTTACACAACTAAATGAAATACGTCAAGATAAAATGTACCAATACGCATATGACGAAATGAAAGCACGTGGTGGTGAAGCACCTCTACTAGGGCGTATGCCTTCCTCTAACCGCTAGCACCGCGGCACAGCGGTTTGACATAGACCAACGGTTTTCAAAGTATACTCCACGGAGCGCTGGGGCCCTTTTCTGTTAAAAATCCCTCGTGATACCGTCATGATCGACAAAAGAAAATCAACTTTAAAAATCCCCTTATTTACTTCACAATGTGTAATAGGGTTATATGGCGACCGGTATTGGAAGTCGCGAGTAATTGCTCTTGGTCTACGGGACGATGTGGCAGCGGTTTCGGATCAGTCAGACATGACAAGGCACAAACTATCGGCATCGCCGTTGAAAGTGTGAGCTCGCCGTGGCACTCTGTTCTCCCATATTTTTCTCTCACGTCTGCGTGCTGTCAGGCCCGAAGATCTGAATGGCTGTATTGCTGCGAAACTGCGATAGGACGGGCCGCGAACGGGTTGGTTCCCAGAAGAGAGATACTGCTCCTCAAACAGTGAACCAACACGACTCAGCCGGTTCATTGTATCAGGAGTTCATTGTTTTGATCTCTTTTGGTTTTATTATGAAAGAATACTAGAATGTCAGGAACACTAAAAGTGTTAGGTATGCTGTTAGCTATATAAAATCAATACTTCTCAGATTTCTCAGAAATGAAATTCATAAATCCTCATTGTCCGTATAAACACAATTGTGTACTGAATATATACGTGGGCATAGAAAAGAATGTTGGGGCTCCGCTGCTTTGTCTTTGGGTGAATAGTACTTACGTCACTAAATGAGTTGTGAAAACACCAGTTTGTCCGCGACGCGCATCGAATTCGTGTCCCCTCACTCCGGAGTAAGTCGCTCTCCCAACTGAGCTACGCGGACTGAATATCTCGCTGTGGCTTTGTCGTCTTGACACGTGTTTTCACCTCTTTAGTACGTCACAGCGTGATACGGAAAGTCAAAAATTGCGCAGAAAATGTTTTTTATATTGTAACATATCTGAATCGAACAGAATTTTTCAAATCGAAAAGTCAGAGCAAGTGATATGGAGAAAAATGTGTTATGTTATACAAACTTGAGGCAAAACTGCGAGTTTTTTAAAATAATAAAATGGGTGAAATGTATTTTTATGATGAAGAGCATTGTAGCAAGGAAGGACTTTTCCAACAGCCTTGCGGAATCCAAGATATTCTTTGAAATATGTATAAATATATGCTGAAGCCTCCTAGCCGTAGAAATGTGAATTACGAAAAAGTTAAGAGCAAGTGCAAAATATTCTCTACAACAAAAGTTATGGGATTGAGAGAAAAAATTTCTAAAATACGTCTTCTAGAATGAAAAATGACGAGAAAAAGATATTTTCATATTCGCCCGTAACGGAAAAATTATGCATTCTTTAAAGGAGATAATTTTTGCAATCTTTATGTGTATGGAAAATAATAAAGAGCAAAAAGGATATTATCTATGGAATTTTCAGAAGTGGAAATACAGTTTTAAACAGAAACTAACACTGACGCAAGTTCGTGTCAGAACTGTGCAGTATAGAAATCTAAGGGTACATCCAAAATGCTTCACGAAGCAAATGGTACCCGTTATAGTTTCTGAATCCGGCTTTTACAAGCAGTGCTGTCGAGAGAACAAAACGTAGTACAAAACGTAGTATTGCTGTCGAGAGAACGTAGTTTTGCTACCGTAGCGCTTGATTATTGTATTATTTTGGGTACAAAATACGCCTAAATTGTTCTCCTAGTAAACGGTATCCGACAGGAAAGGAATTGTTTCAACTGAATTTTTAGGGGCGCATATCCGCGTATAAGTGTTTTGCAAAGAGAAATTTGCGCAAATTCCCTCTAGTGGCGAAAATGTGAATTACAATTTGAAATTACATGGGAAACATTTTCCACTATGAACGCTTTCAGCAAAAATAAAAACATAAAATCAAATTGGGGTGTTAAAAGTAGAGATCTGTGGAAAAATAGAATATACATCTATGCACCCTAGTGTAAAAACTGTAAATTATTTCAGTCAGAAAGTATGCGGAAAAAGTGTTCCGTCGTCGTTATCTGACGGAATAAAATATTTAAATGAAGTGGGCATATACCGCAGTAAATATATAGAAAAGACAAACGTGCATTTACGCTCCCTGGAGGCCAAACTGGTGGCTGAGAAAATTATAAATTATGTTCGAAGTAACTTTCAGTCAGATTTATCAGAATATTTAAAATATATATGATATAAATGTAATGGGAAAATTTTATCTTTCCAGATCGAGTCTCTCCTTTTTCAGCACGTCTTTTGTAAAAAAAAGATCGTGCTTATGTTACCGGTTTATCTGTCCGTCCGTCTGTACCCACGATATATCTGCAACTATTAATCTAATTTGAAACATTCTTTTTGCATTGGGAAGCTTGAAATATGTGAATGATGATCATTTATTTCGGGGTTTTTTTACGATGTACAATTTCGCCGCTAGAAAGCGTAAACGCAGATGATGTCGAATTCAAACATACGTTTTATTCCACATATTTGCTTCTAAACATCGATTGAAAAAAATATTTTATCTTTCGATTCCATTTATGTCGAAGAATATTTTAGATATAGTTACGTTTTCAAATTACGCATAGATTTTCCGCTAGGAGGCGTAAAAGTAAATTACATTTTCCCAATAACTCTTCTTCTAAAACTCCGCTTTGAAATTTTTTTCTTCAGCGGATACATCTTGAGATAGATGAAAAATCTTTTGCATATAATTTCAAATTTCTGGTAAATAATACTTTGGCCACCAAGGGGCGTAAGGGTTAATTTTTGTTTCTCATGTATTTGCTATAAAATCTGAGCTTCGGAAATCACGATTGAAAAAATTCTTCCGTGCACCGATGCCACTCACATCGATAAACCTTTTCGGAATAATTTCTTCTTTAAATATTTCATGTTTTTTCCGCTAGGGGGCGTAGATGTATATCTTATGCTTGTCAATATCTCTACTTACTGTAGTCCGATTTGAAAAATTCCTTCTTTGTTGGATAGTGCTTTTATTCTGACATGTTTTTCATATAATTTCAAAAATTTCAAGTAATCTATAGACTTTCCGCTAGGGGGCGTAGAGGTAAATTGCGTTTCTTCTTATATCTCTGCTTCTAAATCTCCGATTTGAAAATTTCTTTCTGCACGGGGTACAGCTCCTGATGGGAAATCCTTTGCACGTAATTTCTAATTTTTGTAAAAAATGGTTTGGTCACTAGGTGGCGTAAGTCTTAATTTCCGCTTCTGATGTATTTGCAGCAAAACATGAGCTCCTAAAATCTCGATTGCCAAAAACGTCGTTTGTTGACCGATACTACTCATGTCGAGAAACCTTTTAGGAACATTTTCTTCTTGAACTAATGCATGGTTTCTACGCCAGGGAGCGAAGATGCATATCTTATTTTTATCGATATCTCTACTTCTAAGGGTCCGATTTGAAAAATTCCTTCTTTGTCGGATAGTGTTTTTGATACGAAATGTTTTTTCTATAAATTCAAAATTTTCAAGTAAATCATAAACTTTCCGCTAGGAGGCACATAGGTAAATTGCTTTTTCAGCGTTATTTCTGCTCCTAAAACTCCGATTTGAAAATTTCTTCCTGTAACCCATGCAAGGCCTGATGGAAAATATTTTTCACATAATTTCTAATGTTTGGTAAAGAATGGTTTGGCCACCAGGGGGCATAAGTGTTAATTTCTGCTTCTGGTGTATTTGTAGCAAAATCTGGGCTCCTGAAAACTCGGTAATATTTTTTTCTTGGACCGATACCGCTCATACGGAAAAACCTTTTGAGAATACTTTCTTCCTAAAATAATGCATGGTTTTCCCACCGGGGTACGTGAAATTACATCTTATTTTTGTCGATATCTCTGTTTCTAAGAGACCGATTTGAAAAAATTATTTCGGTGTTGGAGGGCGTTATCGGTGCGAAATGTTTCTAATATAAATTCATGTTTTTAACGCACAAGTCTGCAACCATAGGGCGTAAGCTCACTGTTCCGTTTACAGCAATATCTTATGGATTAAAACCCCGATTGAAAAACTTCTTTCTGTCGTCAGATATTATTGTTTTCCATACTCGTTCCATTGACTATGAATAGCTTTGATAAATTTAATTTGCGTCAGAACGGATTCAAAAGACGTGCTTATTACACCCGAAAAGTCGGTGTCATCTTTCTTGTTTGATGATTTTGTCGCTAATCAGTTGAAAACTTTGCGCTAAAAATAAATATGATGAAATGATCTGCGAGGTCTTATTATTTTATCATGGTATTGCTGCCATCGTGCCCATGTTTTCTCCTCCACCGCGTGTGGCTTATTCCTTTACTCCTTGAGTTTAAAAAAATCAATAAGAAACCTGAACGTATCCAATATGTGTGTAGTTGAAGCGCCTAGAGTATGCGCGTTTAAACGCAGTAACATGAATAGAAATGACACTGACAGTTTTAAACAAGAAAGATGACATCGAATTCTTTGATGTAATGAGCTCGTCTTTTGATTCATTTCCTTAACGAAAGCAATTTTTCAACGTATCTTTCTAGGGAAAAAAAAAAGATTCAGCGAAATGAAGGACCCCTGTGGATAAACTCCAAATTGCTTAAAATATGCTGTGTGGTTTGTGATTCGTCACGGTGAAGAGAAATATTTACAAAGAGGAAAGCAATATGTTTCTAAAATTAGTAAAACACCCAGAAGCATGAATTGTTACTTAGGCTCACTATCGAAAGAATTGTATAAAGAAACGTCAGAAATTTTACACAGTGTGTTCCTCAATATGCTCACTTAACGGGATTTTTCAAATTGAACAATTAAACGAAGATATATGGAAGAATATGTACTACAGCATCGCGTCCCTATCCCTTCGAGAAATAATTTTTCAAAGGGATCTTTAGAATCGAAGATATTCTAACACATATAAATATATATTCCGGAGAACTATGTTTGCAGACCTGTGAATTATTAAAAAGTAGAAAATATACTTTATAGCAGAAGCTATGCGATGGAGAAGAATTTTTCAAGTACGATTTCTAGGCGAAGAGGGAGCGCAAAGTAGTTTTCACGCAGAAGTACCCTAGCGGGAAAAATGTGCATTATTTAAAGAGGATAATATTTGCGCTGTTTCTAGAGACGAGTGGAAAACAATGCGAAAATGATATTTTCAAAGGCATTTTTAGGTGTGGGAATACATTTGTGAACAGAAATGTACGTTAAAACCACTTAGCGATAGAAATCTGCTCTAAAAGAGCAAGAGTATATTGAAAATGTTCCACGACGTGAATGGTATACGTTGTTGGAATAGTTTTTCGAATACGAATTTTAGAAACAGATGCGTACAAAATAATAAAATATAACTTTTTTGTTTCCAGCCGCTAAACTGTGCGTTATTTTGATCACGAAACCCGCCTGAAATGCTTCTATACTGAACAGTACCTGACTGAAGTAAAATTATTTAAATCGGGTTTTTGACACACAAATACCGCTGCAAATATTTTGTAAACAGGAAAATAAGCTTACGTCCTGTAGTGAAAGAATTGCGCCTTAACCAAAATTAGAAATTACGTGAAAATTTTAGTTTACGAGGACCGTTGTGTCACAGGAAATAGAGTTTTCTTAGAACGGACTTTTAGAAGCAGAGATATCTGCAAAAATAGGATATACATCTACACTCCCGGTGGTAAAACTGCGCACAGTTTTGATCAAGAGATATGGGCAGAAACATTTCCGTTTTGGAAAAAGAATTATTGCTATCCAGAGCTTAGGAATGCACATACTACAGCAAATAGCGAAATATTGAACCCGGAAGCAAGTGTCTGATCGTGCTGAAACTTTGAGCGTGCAATGAGGGAGTATCCAGCCTGACATTAAGTTAAACAAAAGTCGGATGTTGTCCTGAGGCAGATTCTGCACTGAGTGTTTTACCTTCTCAGCTAGTTAGTTCCTTTACATTTCGAGATGACGGCAATGCAGGTCCCAAAATCTAACATACATGTTCGATTGGCAAGAGGTGTCGTGATCTGACTGGCGATGTAAACATTTTAAACCAAAGAAGACATTATCGAGAGAGATGAGTCGTGTGCGGCCTGGCTTAGTTCATGATGAGGTCGTCGCAGCATCTTCATCGACTACTGATATCAACGCAACCTCAAAATCCGCCACAGTGGTCAATACACATTAGTGTAGGTCGTTACATATGTCCCGTGATACACGTTTTCTGTGACTTGGGAACTTTTTGTGCGATTACTGACGTCGAACTTAACGCCTATCCAAGAAGCATTTGCATGCCGAGCTTCGCGTTTGACGGAGTGTTTTACAACGGTGCTCTGACGGTTTTTTTAACAGATTGTATATCGGAAACAGAAATATGCATGGGCAAAACTTTCCTTAATCAAAAATTTGAGAGGTCTACCAGCCTCCTTTCAGCGGTTTATAAAATCTACCCAAAGGTTCTTTCACAACGCTTGAAGGTTGTGTTTTTATTTTGCTTTGCGAACTACGTCCTATTAGTGCTTCCTTGTTCCTGGTAATTTTTGTTGTGTGTGTGTGATGCGTAAAGGTTTCACTTTTCTGTTCGTATACCTACAGAGTTGGTAAGTGCTTACTTCATTTAGTTATCTTCGTTTTATTGTCTTGGCCGAGTCGGTCAAGACGTGAATTGCAAATGACGGTTTCTCGCCATTGCAAATGACGGTTTCCCGGGAGAGTGATTTCCCAGCTCTTGTTACCGGAAACGATATCCCTCCTCTTCTATAATCCACCTTTGGCGGGCCTGCCTCGAAAAGCCCCTCCTATCCCAAGCGGAGCTCAGCTACCCTACCAGCTGATCCGACTTCTGCTACTACGTCACTGAGTGGCGTTCAGTTACCTACCCAGCAAGTTTTGGACGAGGCGATGGATGTCAACTCCGTCACTGGATGCTACGTCATCACACTCTCCAGCTGCTCCTTATGCAGCCGTCCTTACGAATAAGTCTACATCACCCTCTGCGATGTCTTCTATCAAAGGCCCTTATCAGATGAAGTGTGATGCTAATTCCAACTTCTTCGTTGATCTTCCAGCAACTTTGCCCGCTGGTCAACATTTCCTCGGTAAAGTTAACCTCGGCGTCGCCTCCCCGCTCTTTCCAATACTATGCTCGCAGATTACAGTACAGCGCTTCGTTTACTTTTTCCGAAGTCAGATGTCACGCACATGGGCCGGAAAGACGGCAAAGTTCATGTATATTTCTCTGATCCCAAATATGCCCTACAAGTCATCAATGATGGTATTTCTATTGGTGACCGAAATATTACAGCTAATCTAATCTCTCACATGCCTACTGTTGTGAGTTTTTCCCCAGTGCCGCCAGAAATCTCAGATTAACTTTTATTGTCTATTGCGCAAAACTTTGGACATATCGTTGGCACTGTTATCACCTTTTTGTCTTCCCCAGCCATGCCGGAAAATCGTTATCTGCTAGGTCTACGGCGAAATGTCAGAGTTGTTTTTCTTTCCGATGAAGCAAAATTGCGAGTTCCATCCAAGTACAGCGTGCAATGCGATACACACATAAGAGAAATCACTATTACTGTCGGCACTATGTGTTCTACATGTAAGGGATACGGGCACCCTCGCGCCTTATGCCCACATCGCCCTCCATCCACCACAGCTTAGACAGTTTAACCTCCGTCGGCGTCCTCTATTCCATCGACATAATCTGCTTCAGCCTTCAGTCAATCCCAGCCGACGTCAGGCAAAAGTAGCACTGCAACCATTGGTCAACGAACGACTTCGTCGTGACCTTCATCTCATGGACCTGCGTCTACTCCGCCGTTACTTCCTTCATCGGATTCCCCTAATCTTGTTATTCTTTTAGCCCTACCTCTCCGTTCGGAGGATGCTCAAGTCCGACCGTCTGTCTCTCCTGGTGGGTACCTTACGTTTAGCCATTTTAAAGTGCTTGATACTCCTGATGATACCTCTGTGCCCTCTCGAGGCAGGGGTAAACGGCGCAGGACCCATAATAATCGTGCCAAGAAAACTCGTACAGGGACTGACGGCTCTGACCGTAGCGATGGTTCAGTTAGCTTCACTGCATCAGAAGACCGTTGATTCTGATACCGATGTTGGATCCGCGGAACCAAATCGATCCCATGAATTTCTACAGTTTTTGGAAACTACTTCAGTTCCTCAAACTCCAATCACCGGGGAAGTTATGTATGCATGCCTTTCTGGTCCTCGCCACAACAAACAGTCGAAGAAGTTTTTGGTTCCTTACACTGACGACCTTCCTGAGGTGATTCTCCAAGCTGCAAACCATCCGTTCTCATCTTCAGGCGTTGCCTCGTATGACTCTGGGTGTTCCTCGTTGGTTCAAGAAATTCATTCTAAGTTTGGAACTCCTTCATAAGGCTGCTGACGACATACTCCAAACAGCATCTGAGGTGTCTGGTCAAGATAGTACACTTGAACTGTAGGGGAGTTAGCTCCCTACTAGCCAATTTACTAGTATTTGAAGACCTCAGCCCTTTAAATGCCGAAATTATTCTCTTACAAGAGACTAATTGTCTCCCATCGACATTTTTCCACCGCTGGCGTCATTGGGACTTTCTTTACCTTCCACCATGCATTTGGGTTGTCCGGACGTGGCGGGCGGCGGCGTGGCGATAGGCGTTCGTTTCCGCTTTTGCCAAATTGTTTCATCACTCTGTGTCCATAACCTATGTCAAGATCTGTTACAACGTCTGACCTTCACTTATGATAAGCAGCGGTACCTAATATTCAACATCTATATACACTGTTCCTCCACTCAACTTACACATCTGTTCAAATCTCTACGCACTGCCCTTCAAGCTGCGTCACCGTCCGATCATATTGTGATCGGCGGTGACTCCAAATGCACTCTCCAGCTTAATTTTGATCGTGCTCAGTCCGGTAACGAACATCGCCTTTGTCTGGTAGAGCTGCTTCGTTCCATCGTTGCGGACATTGATTTTCACTATGTGTTTCGACAGCTTCATCCCAGGTCTACCTCCCACACTTAGCAAGCTGCAACCACATCTCCACTCTCTTCTGCCAGACTAGACCGTGTTTACGTTACTTCCTCCCTTCTAACCATTGTTATGGGTTGTGTTCACGCACCACCAGCTTCCTCGGACCATTGTGCAGTCGTTACCACCCTTGGGACCTTGTCTCAGCATAGTTCAGGCTTTCGCACTTGGACTCGGCATTCGTCCTTCATTGAAGGTCCAGAATTTTGCACTTCAGTTCGGAAACGAATTCCAAGTTTCCACCCTGGAATAGCCACTGCCCTATGTGCTCTTACCTACTGGCTCACGGTGAAATCTCATCTTCTTCATTTTTTGAAATGTAATTCTTTCCAAGCCAACACCTTGCGCACAATGGAAGAAAGAAATCTTCGCCAAGTTTTAACTCACCTTTGTGCTGGTCACCCGCAATATGCAGCATATCACGAAGACCTCCGTGCCCTGCTCAAACCTCGAGCACGTCAGGCTATTCTTTGCCTTCGCATCCAGCATTTATCACCAGATGATTGTTCCTACGAATTGTTTTCTTCATTAGAAGCCAAACATCGTTCTCCACATCATTTTCGACTTCTCCGTCTACCTGATGGAAGTGTCTCTTCTGATCCGGATATCCTCTGCTCCAATGTTCGTCACTAATTTGTCAACAAATCCTTCTTCAACTGCTGCTGCCTCTTTGCTTTCCTCATTACCCCAAGTTCCCTCTCATCTTTCTGCCACTCTACTATAACCTCCTACTTCTTCCGAACTTAGGGCCGTCCTCCGTTCTCAGAATCCCCATGTCGTTCCTGGTCCTGACGGCCTTTTACATCACTTTTATCTCCGCCATTCTTTCTTCTCTCCTTGCTGCGTTTACTACTGCTCTCAATTCTCCCTCTCTTCCGAGGGGTTTCACTGTGGCACATGTTGTACTTTTCCCTAAGAAGAGTGACGTCCTTGACTTGGGGAATTGGCATCCAATCTCTCTACTTAATCTAGATTACAAACTTTTTACTAAACTCATCTCTACTCGGCTCAATCCTATCCTTTCATTTCTCCTTTCTTCCGACCAAACCTACACGGTCCCTGGTCGGTCTATTTCCTCTAACCTTCATCTTCTTCCAGACCTCACCCACCTTGCCCATACTAGCTACGAATAGCTCGCGCTCCTCAATTTAGATCAGCGAGTAGCATTCGATAACATCTTTCACTCTTATCTTTCTTCTGCTCGTCTTGCTTTTGGCTTTACCCATGCCTTCGTTACTACCATATTGAACCTCTATCTGGATGCGGTTCTCCAAGTTCGGACGGTCGTCTGTCTGACAGCGCCTATCGGTTTCAATCGTGGCATCCGGCAAGGATGTCCTTTGTCAGGTCAGCTATTTGCCATTGCATTCGAGCCGTTTCGGCGTATTGTACATCAATCGTTCCTTGCCGTACTTCCACCTCTGACTGTACCCTGCACGGAGATAGCTGGTTTTCTAGTTATTTGGGGAGCGGCGCCCCCACGGCCCGAGCTGACCTTGTGACTGGTCAACATCTGATGTCATGCCACCGCTTGTTTTTTGTTTCGGTGCTGTTGGAGTTTGCAGGGACGGCTGTTCATCCAGCTGTTGGGGAGTCGCGCTCCCACGATCCCGGGCTGGTCTTGTGCCTCCCTTTTTTGTTTTTATTTATTTTCTGCACTGGCCAGTTGCCCGTGTCGTACACTCTACCTAATCGCTATCACGCTAAGTACTAACACCCCGGTCTTGTGGTTTTGTTACCCTCCACTACTAACTGTTTATATTAACCGCTCAGTTTGTAGGTTGCTGAGATTCCGTTTAGGTTCCACTCCAGGGTTTTGTTTTTCTTGGATTACTTTTTCCCTTTTAGCTGGTTTGGGTGCTAGACCTACCTGCATGTTTGCCGCGTGCGGAGACTCGTGAGGCGGAAATGGGATGTCTGGCGGCTGAGGTCGCAGGAGACCGGAGAAGTGCATCCTGTGTACCAACACTCCTCTTCGACCCCGGCTTTGCTGTAAACGGGAGGCTAGAGACTAACTTACCTATAGTCAGAAGTCCTGTACCAAGTTGTGTACAGGGTTTTAGCGGCTTTATTTTCGTATAGCACGGCAGGGTTTGCCCGGGGGCTGTGGGATCATTCCAAAGGCGTTGGTTTGACGAAACTCTGGAGGCCGAAGTGTCCGCCGAGTGCGTGTGATCACAGCCAACGGACTATATCTGCAGTGTATTAGCTCCAGAACTGTGTCCAGCATTATTTTGTTGACTTGCAGACCTCCAGTTCTCCCTTGTAGGGCTCGGTGGTGGGTGGAGTAGTCTGCAGACGAATCCTCCTCCTTTTTTCCATGAGTAAAAACAAAAACAAAAACTCCAAACTCAAGTTACCTGAGAAAATGATAGTTGACAACGACTCCCCTTCGTCTTCTGAACCTACCAAGTCCCATAACCTTAAACGGTCTTTAGATCATGACCTGGACCAAGAATGTGGAACCTCGTCTTCGGCAGCTGTACCAGTCGCTCTGAAGCGTCGTCTCCCCTCGATTGCTGTGAATACGCATGCTACACACTTAGTTGTAGAATCCATCGATCCGAATGAGAGACTGTCCACCAGATCTCCCTTTTTCATTTCTAAAGCTCTGGACGCTGCGGTTGGCTCCTTGAAGTCTGTGAGGAAGCTTCGCTCTGGGGACCTGATTGTCCAAACTTGCAGTGTTTCTCAGAGTAACATTCTACTGCACCTCACTAGTCTTCAAGGCATTCCTGTCAAAGTGACACTTCACCCGTTTCTTAACACCTCTCGGGGTGTTATTTCGGAGTTTGATTTCTTGGCATGCAGTGAGGACGAATTGGTGAGTGAGCTAACAGATCAGTATGTTATTGCTGCATGTCGTATGATGTTCCGGCGCGATGGTTCTTTGATTAAGTCTAAAAATGTAGTCTTGACTTTTAACTCCCCGAAAGTTCCGACCGAAATCAAGGCTGGCTACTTGGTCTGTGGAGTTCGCCCGTACATTCCCAGTCCTCTGCGCTGTTTCAGGTGCCAGAAGTACGGGCATTTACAACGTTCATGTAACAGTTCCGCTCGTTGCGCAAATTGTGGCTCCAGTGAACATGACGGGGAAGGTTGCACTTCTGCGGCCTGCTGTGTTAACTGTGGTGAGGCCCATGCAGCTTACTCCCGCAACTGTATGAAATGGAAGGACGAGAAGGCGATCCAGCGCCTCAAGACCCTGGAAGGCCGCTCGTACCCTGCTGCCAAGGCCAAGTTGGGTATTCCCAACAACCGACAGCGTACTTTTGCCGCAGTAGTTCAGTCTCTGCCACAACCTGTGCAGCCCTCTGTCAAGCACCCTGCAGCTCTCGCCGGACTTGCCAAAAGATCTACAGCTGAACAAGCGACACAGGTGGATTTCTCCGAGCTCCAGCTTATTCGACCAGCTGACTCTGCGCCTTCTTTTTGAAGACGACCGACTCTTTCAGTTCCCAGCAGAAAGCTTGCACGTGTGGAAGAGCCGGCCCTAAATCCACAAAGGTGTGCATTGTCCATCCAACCCATTCAACTGTCGCGGTTCAACTGACCAACACTGCAACTGTCCGAGACCCAGCGAGGTCCCCACCCTCAACCAACATTATGGGGGAACATAAGGGGGAGGAGAGTAACAGTTCGCGTCCCTCTCATGTGACTCATCTTATGTGTAGTTGTGTTCGTTTCCGTGATGTGTGTTTTCATTTTTTTCATTCTCATTTGTTGATCGGGGACGCCGCTGCACTGCAGCGGCTCCTAAATGACCACTGCGATACTTCTGCCGTGTTTTCATTTTTTTTTAAACAAATTGACTTTTGTAAACGTATCTGGATTTTGGCCTAACATCATTCTCATTCCTCAGTTTTACTTAATCAGCTAGTTTCTAACCATTGTACCATGTTTTTAATACTGTTTGTTTCATTGTCTTTTTTGGCCCTTCCATCATTCTCATGGTTCGGTTTTACTTGGTCAGCCAGATTTGGGGATTTATGCCACGTTTTTTTAATACTGTTTGTTTGTCTTGTGTCTGGCGCTCTTTGGCCAAACATGGCCCTTGCGCCATAAAAATCAATCAACCAACCAACCAACCAACCATCCTCTGACTGCTAGCACAAGGCATTTACGAATCACTTATTCAGCGTATGCAGACGATGCCACGTGTTCTGTATAGTGACGATTTTCAGTTTGACATCCTTTCCCAATGTTACCAGCTCTATTCTTCTTCTTCCGGCACCAGCCTAAACACCACCACGAGCACAAGCCTGTGGTGTGGTGCGTGGACTAACCGGTACGACACTCAATGGGGCGCATCCTGGGCTGCTTCTACACAGAAGGTCTTGGGTGTACATCTTGGTGTCCCCTTGGCAGCACCTCCTGGAATTCTCTTCGACCTAGTCTGACTTCCATAGCCACCTTCTGGAGGAATTCACAGTTCTGTTCATCTTATGTTACTCGAGCAAGGATTGCTCGCACATACCTACTTTCGATATGTATCTACCTCTGTTCAGTTCTCAAGTTCCCTCTCTACTGTACTACCTCAATGAGATCACCCTGATTGTGTCGAAAGTCATTTGTACGCATCATAACTGGGTTCAGGTTTCAGCGCTTTGCCGCCCAATTTCTACTGGAGGGATCTCGCTCATTGATGTTGTCCTGCAATACAGAGCTCACCGGGTAATGTCTCTCCGCCGTATTTTCACCGCTCCGTCCAATCCAACTACTGTCACCATGGATGTCATGATTTCTCGTCACAAACCAAGATTCACCACTCTCACTCTCGTGATGATGGATCACTTTTCCCTTCTTCGCTCTCATCTTTCTCCCATCTATGCTGAAGCACTATCTTTTCTCCACACTCTGCCCCTTATCCGTGTTCCTTCCATCTCTACTGTCGAACTCTAAGCACAACCACTTTTCTATTGTTCTGTTATCCATCCTCCTAACGAACGCGCCGCATTTCACGGAACTTTCATGGCTTCCTGCGGGAGTCGTGACTGTTCAAGACCTTCTCACTCCTGTTCTCCTGTGGAAACCTTTCTTTGAACTTTCTCCTTTACTTCCTAATACACCTGCTTCTCTTTCACTCTATTCCAACATCCGTTGCGCTATTATAACACTATGTCCTGACCTTGCTTCTCCCACCTGTCTATCTTTGGTTTCTTTCGCCTCCCACCCCCTTTCTTTCTTTCTCACTTTTCAGGACTCTACTCTCCCATTTTTTCTGTTTCTCTGTCTATTCTCTCTATCGCTTTCTCCGTGTTCCATAATCATTGGCGCCACTACCGATACCTGATATCCCATCAGCAGCTTTACCGTGCGTCTGGTAGACAGTGTCTTTCTCGCTGTCCGCACGGAACATCCATTGGTTGTTTTTTCATCGTCGCCTGCCGGTGCCTGCTATCCTGTAGCGAATGTCACTCGTCACTTCTCCAACCTGTTGTTTTTGCTTCACGCCTGCAGATGTTCCTCATGTATATCTTTACTGCCTGGTGCTGCTTCCTCCTCTTCATCTCGTTTTTACTGTGGTGCGACGTTTGTGCGCCCTCAACCTACAGTTTGGAGCCTACAGCACCTTGTACAGCTCCTTTCGGCCACCTACTTTATTACCAGCAGCCAGCGCCTATGTATTCATCCTTGCACGCTATGTCACGTATCTATACCATCTACATCTCCGATCCGGTTCAGTGACACCAATCCTATTCCAGGTGGGGGATGCTATGTGTCGTGTCTTTCGCAGCAGACTTTTGTCTAATTTGCGCCTCACATATGCGTCCGCCTCCACTGATAGTCAGCTACGTCGTTTCGTCCGAGTTTTGTCGCCAAATCAAACTTGGTTTATCAATTCGTCAACTAATCTTCTTCTTTGAGATTTGAAGTCTAACTACACTGCACTTCTGATTAACCGTTTTTTAGCTGTCTGCACCCTTATTGGACCCTTGTTTGTTACTGAGTTTCCACTTGTCGTATTGTTTAGTTGTATAGCCATGCGTTGCTCTACTCACCTGTTATATGATGCATTTGTACATTCGTTTGTGTTTTTGTGACTGCATTTGTGTACATATGCTGTACATACTTATTCTTTATTTATTTTATTTAGTTTTTCATCCTTTGCACTTATTATCCTCATATCTGCAGAATCTGTTATAGCATATTGTCTGATATCTACAGAATCTGTTGTTACGTTTTGTCTCATATCTGTTGAATCTGTTGTACTAATTGTCCTCATACAGTATCTGCAATATCTGTTGTTGTATTATACTAGTTCTATTTGTTTGCACCGTGTATTGTCTTTATACCTGTTGGAAATTTTTCTCATCGACTCTTATGCATTTGTGTCATTCCATGTCAGAAGTACTGACAACTATATTTTTCGCAATCTTCTGTTCTTGAGTTTAATGCCTTTGCATCTATATTTTGTACATGCCTCGCTTTAGGTTGCACTTCTTGCATTCTATTTGTACTCTTGTTTGCTGCCATACTTGTTTGTTGTCTTCGTCCATCTCATGCTATTTGCACATAGCAATGTCTCCTTCACGTATTGCTGTTTGCATTTTATCTATATTAATTGCACGATTGTAATGTTGTCTGTGACACCGGTTACAAGGTAGATCTACTTGCGATTGTCATCAGATTATCCTTCATGCATCTTTTTGTGTTAATACTTATTATGCCGTGCACATGTTCTACATATTTTAATATTTCCTGATCCTCAATACCAGTTGTTCAATACCGCTTGCTGTTTGCACTCTTATTTGTACGCTCTATGTTCCTGCTATAATTTTGTCACTGTAGATTTGTGCAACTGGACACACACGTGTTCTGCACTGTATTTACTCCATATTGGGTTTTACTGCACCCTGTTTACAGTACTTACTGTTTAATTCACCTACGTCTGTAATCTACCTCTTATGCTCATTTTATTCTCATTGCATATATCACATTACAGTTTGTACATATCTCATCGTCGTTGTACATATGACATCAATTATGCTTTCTTTTGGCGCTGTAAATACAGGCCTCCAATAACCTTTTTCGTTGAATCCTCAATAAAAATCTTAAAAGCCAGAAGGTAACATTAGACATGGCTCAACCAAGACAACAAGCTGAATTCAGGAGTGGTTACAGCACCATAGATCATATCCATGTACTGAGAGAACTAATTGGAAGAAAGAAGGAGTATGAAGTCCCATTATGCATGGCTTTTATTGATTATGAAAATGCCTTTGATTTTGTGAAACCGAAATTTTAGACTGGACATCAAGGGACAGGAAAAGATCCAGAAGGAGACCACTGAGGAGATGGATGGACGAAGTTCGAAAACATGCCTGAGTAACATGGCGGAGAGTAGCTCAAGACAGACCTTTGTGGAAGAAATTTGGGGAGACCTTCATCCAGGAGTGGATTTGATAATGGTTGGCAATGATGATGACGATCACATACACACACACACACACACACACACACACAACGGTTTCCTTGTTAGAGAGAAACCGTTGTGTGTGTGTGTGTGTGTGTGTGTGTGTGTGTGTGTTTGTGTTATAAAAAAGCAGAGAGACGGATTGGAATTGGAAGTGAAACAAGGTGAGACCATATCCTCCAGGCTCTTCAACGTGTCATTTCAGAACGTCTTTCACTCCTTGAATAGGGACGAGACAAGGTGTTAAAGATTAACGTAGATTATTAACCCACTTTTGTTTTGCTGACGACATAGTCGTATTTGCAAACCTTTAGAGTTACGGCGTGTGGTCTAAAACTTGTTAAGAAGACTGAAGAATTGAGTTTAGAAATGAACATCAAATTAATTGATGTACATAACTCTTTTAAAAAACTAAAAAAATTTAATTTGACCGGGCAAATCTAAGGATAACCAATCAGTATATTTTCATTAGACAACAGATATTCACTTAGGGCTACAAAAGAAATAAGTAGGTGCGTAAAACTTGGCTGGAGAGCTTTTGGAAGACACTGTACAATTTTCAAGAGCATTTCTCTAAATTATATCTTAAAAGATATGTGTTTAATCAATGCTTCTTCTAGTTCTTACTCATGGAGCAGAGACATGAACTTGAACTAAGACAGATATTCAGAGGCCACAATCAGTTTTGGAATGGGAAAATGCGTGCTTAGTATAACAAGGAAAGGTAAGAAGAGGAGCACATGCCCTACAAATGGCAATGGGCTGGACATTTCGCTAAAAGAACTGACGACCCTTGGACAACTGAAATACGAGATTGGATATCCAGGTACATGAAAAGAGTCAGAAGAAGATCAAGTGAGAGGTGGTTGAACGAAATTCGAAAGTCTAATGGAAGGACTTGGTGGAAACTTTTTCAAAACAAAAATTTGTGGAGGAGGTATGGCGAGAGCTTTATTCAGCAGTGAATTTGTAATTGTTAGTCATGATTACTTCTCGGTAGCTTGAGATACTTTGTTAAATTTAGATTTATAACTTAGATAATTTTTTTCATAATTTCAATTTTTCTTTGGTGAAATTTTCCACTGAAATTTCCCACCGCGGATTCTGCTGGTACGTAAAGATATTCTTCACTACATCTACAGTAAAGAAACTAAATGCTACTCTATTATTAAGTAATAAGCATCCCTTTTGTTTTGAAGGAAGTAGGGAAAAGGAAATTTATAGGAAGAGTCAGATAAATAAGAAATACTCCATTTCGAGCTGGTGCGCAAAGTTTTCTGTCCTGCTATTTACATGCTAATAAGTCAGAGTTAAGTTTCCTACCACGATCGCGTATCAAGATTCTCCTATCAGCCAGCCCAATTTTCCCTAAGAATTCTTGTCTTTTACATTACGGAATACTTAACTGCTTCAAATGTTACTGAGCGCCCGATTCCTATACCGTGTTATTCACCGATGGCAATACGTCAAGAAAGGAACTTGCTTCAATTATTTCTACATTTTTTTTTTTCATCGTAGAATTTTATAACGAAATTGCCTGGAGTGCACGTATCACAACGAGAACACTTCTAATTTTCCATCAAATATCGGAAGAAATATAATCCTTCTCTCCAGAAACTGGATTTAGTTAAGAGAATTTCCATTTGCGGGGGAATGAGAGGGGTCGCTTTTCGGGTATCTCGTGTTTACTTTCGTTTCTGCCTCCGAGTTTATAAGCTTTATATATGATAATTGCGCAGGCAAGGGACACAGTAGAAGCAGTTCACCCTTGAAGCTGGAGCGTTGTTCATCTTTTTGTATGTAAATTAGCGGTACACCGACGTTTACCGAAGAAAAAGCTTCAAGAAAAGAGAAATTAGGTTGTGAAAAACAAGTAAAAGTCGGAGAAAGAAGAAATGGATAAGACGAGGGAAGAATTCTTAGCGCGCAATTTTCTAGTTGGCAGACGCCATCTTCCGAAAGATATTCGAGGTCACGTGACTGCAGCCCAAGGGACGGAAGCCATTAGTGATGGGAAACCGTTGCCAGATTCTACAGGGAAAGTGGGGGGCGATGTTCGGATAGGTACGGCAACATCGCCGCTGGCTCAATCGCTTCTGCTGCCGAGGCTCTTGCCTGCTATAACGCTGAAGAAGAGACTGCTGGGTACTTCGTCCCAAGATATGAAGAACTCTACCGTCGCATCTTTCTTGATGTTACTTTTACCGTGGATTTTTTTCTCTATTTCCCCCTACCTTTTGAAGAAGTCACTTTTTTTTATTTTGCTTCAAACTATTTTCTGTTAGCGGAAAACCATTTCTTTTTTTTTTTTTTTTCTCAAGGTTTCTTTTTTTCTTTTCAAAAGACTGTAATCTGTAAACTACCGCCTCTTTGTTGTAAATTGGAACATTATTGCTTGAGGCCAATTGAAAATGAAGCAAGATTTTAAAGACACTTTTTTCATTCGTCTCTCAACCATTTTTAAAGAAAATGAGCAGCTCTATTTTCGAAGGAAAAGCTTTGTGTTGTAGGGATCGTAGAATGATGAGCTGTGCAAATATTCAATAAAGCATAATGAAACATAGAAAAATGATGAACCGCGGAAACAATAGCGAGCAGTTAATTTTTGTATGCATAAGTAACTGAAGTAGGTTATTGCGGAATTGATCTTCGTAATACACAACTCTTTAGAAAGTCTTTTATCAAACGCTTTGTGATTCCATTGAAGAAGCATGTCATTCTCCAATACAAAAACTTACTGTTACTTCCGCTTTCATGAAAATAAATGTAAATATCATAGCGAGCGGTAAAGTTGTGTTCTGTGGTACACAGACTACCTCCTCAAAGATATTCTACCAAACTACGATCTCTGATTACACTCTACGTCAAAAAAAAAAAAAAATACTTTGACCCAGAAGGAAGTAACCGACGGGAATGAAACTTGGTGGGTAAGTTTGAAATCATGAGACATGCAAATGGTTTAAGTATCACGTTCGGCCGCGCAGGTGACGCAAGCAAAGAGGTCTCGTAACACTGTGCCGGACTGGCTATATAAGGTCATCACGTTGCGCGTGTTTGCCATTCCGACTTGTGTCGGTTGCATCCTTTTCAAGTGAAGTATGCCTCAGATAAAAGTTTGGAAGCAATTCGAGCCGTTGGAGGAGTTTGAGAGGGGACGCATCGTTATGATCCTGGAAGCGGGATGGTCTTATCGCGTATTGCGCGCCATACCGGTCGTGCGGATATCACCATAACACGCTGTTGGCTGCAGTGGATACAACAAGGCACGCAGCAGCGACAAGAAGGGCTGGGAGACCTAGACGAACCACGGGGAGAAAGGACCGACGGGTTGTCGGACATGTGCGGAATGACCCAACAGCCACGATTGCGGATATTCAGCGAGCAGTGGTGCCCTCCATGCATCGTCCGATTAATGCCAGCACCATTTCGAGACGGCTGCCCGACGTAGTATTACACGCACGCAGACCGTTGCGACGACTGCCTTAAAACCCTAGCATCGTCGCTAAAGACCGACATGGTGTCATGCCAGACCTTCATGGAGCCACTCAGAATTGTAGCAGGTGATCTTCAGTGACGAGTCCCGCTTTTATCTTGGAGGTGACGACTAATGAATCGGTGTATGGAGGCACCAGGGTCAGCGTCAAGATGAACGGTTTGTTCTCGAGCGTCACACGTCTAGAAGGCCTGGTGTCATAGTGGGGGTCGCAATTGCCTACAATACCAGATCACCTTTGGTGGTCATTACAGGCACTTTGACAGCCCAATTTTACGTTAATGAGGTCTTGCAACCAGTGGTCCTACCTTTCTGAACGCTCAGTCTAGTGCAATTTTCCAACAGGACAAAGCTCGTCAGCATACTACTGCTGTATCGAGAGCTTGCCTTTTAGGCATTTACACTCTGCCGAGGCCAGTCGCATTGCGAGACCTATCGACGATTGAAAATATGTGGGATGCTATTGGACGCGCTATCCACACTCCACCCCTACTGCATAATCTGCGGGAACTGCGTGAGAAGATTCAAGCTGCATGGGATCGCTTATCGCAACACACCATTAGAAACCTGTACAACTCCATGCCGAAACGTCTGGCATGCTGTGTGTGAAAACATGGCGGTCCAACACCATACTTCGAGACACAACTTATCGACTTGTAGTTCAATATACAGGGTGTCCGAGAATTATTGGACACATTACAAAAGTATGTAAAAAAAAACTATGAGCATTGTCTGTTTTTCTATGTCACGTATTACTAACACGGTTTCTATATTTTTATTTTGCAGAATTGTTATTCCCAGAATCCGATAGATGGCGCTAGGTGTGGACTGATGAGGAATGTATGAGAAATGCGCAATCAGTAGTCATGTCATTTGTATAGCAGAAGGCGATGTTTGTGTTATGGCTTGCGGAATTAAAGTCTGTTATTAAAGTTAAAAGACTTTACCGTTTAGAGCATGGTTGTAATCCTCCGTCAACGAATCAAATTAAGCAGTGGATGAAACAGTTTAAAGAAACTAGCAATGTGGAACATCGTGGAGGAGCCGGTGGGCCCAGCGTCAGCGGTTGACGAAGTTAATGAAAGTTTCCGACAAAGCCCCAGGAAATCCGTTCGTAAAGCAAGCAGAGAACTGTGCATTCCGAAATCGACATTTCACGATATCTTGCACAAGAAATTAAAGTTTCATGCTTATAAAATTCAAATAGTGCAAAAGATGCATGTAAATGATCACACTCTGCGATGCGATTTCGCTGTGGATATGCTGAATCGAGTTTAAAACGACGAAAAGTTTCTAAGTACTGTACTGTTTAGTGATGAATCCACATTTTATGTATCAGGTATTGTGAATCGTCACAACTGTAGGATATGGGGAAGTGAACCGCCTCATGCTGCTATTGAACTGGAACGTGACCCTCCAAAAGTTAATGTGTGGTGCGCCTATCAAAAAGAGAAGTGATTGGCCCTTTCTTCTTCTGCGAAAAAACCCATAAATGGTGACATTTACTTGGATATGCTAGCAAATTTTGCTATACCCCAGATAAAAAGATATGACAACATCGTTTTCCAACAAGACGGCGCGCCTCCGCAGTGGTCAAATGAGCATTTCCCCAACAGATGGATTGGGCGTGGTGGTCCCATTCCGTGGCCTCCTCGCTCTCCAGATCTAATTCCATTGAATTACTTCATGTGGGGTTATGTGAAGGATCGTGTCTATCAGACGCCTTGTTCTACTTTGCAGGAACTGAAGCAGCGTGTCACAGCTGCTATTAATTCCATAACTCCTCAGATGCTTGGCAATACATGGCATGAAATCTAGTATCGCTTGGACGTACTACGAGCAACCAAGGGATCTCACATCGAAATTTATTAACTTGTGTAGTTACATTGTAAGATAGTACAGTCAGTTTCTTTCTATCTGTTTAATGTTTTGTTTTATATAATTTTGTAATGTGTACAATAATTATCGGACACCCTGTATATTGCCCGTATCAGGCTCAATGCTTAATAATTTATTGTTCCTTTTAACCTTTACCTTCGTCGCGAATAGCATTGTAATCCGACACGTCCTTCTGGGGCAACTAATTTTTTAATGTGGGGTGTATATTAAATTTCACATATTATTTATGTTCGAAAAAGTTTCCATTTGTAGCTTGCTCGGTATACAGCTGGAGGTTCACAGACGCATATATATAACACGTCTTCCACATTGACTTTATTTCTGTTTTTTACACGAATCCTCTGTTATTGCTTGGAGCACTCCTGAATCAGATCCTACCAAAACTATCTTGCCGTTTCTTTGATTTTCTTTTTTTCTGACATTGGCTGACAAAATTATCTTACTCAGTACGTAATCATTTATTCATAGGCAATTTTAGCTGTTGTAAATGCGGTTTAATATACCAATAAAAGAATTCACACTCGAAAGGACTTGATTCTGTTAACTGATTTTACTGAATATCGCAGTCATTCGACTGCAGTGCACCACGCATAAATATTTCAAATATTTTCTTTTCATGAAAAAAGATTATCTGCTGAAAACAAGTGAAAAAAATTACAGATACAATAGAGCACCGTTTATACGTTTATCAAGGGACCAATTAAAATTAATGTTTAATAGAAAAAAACCGTAGAAATAAGAAGTGGCACGTACGGTGTAGCTGTTAATTTTATTACACTAGGTACTACGTAGTACTATTTTGTGCTCTAGTGTACTTGTATCTTCAGTTATACTTTTCTTTCTCACAGTATTTTTGTTAGTTTATTAATTTCAATCACACTGCATTGAATTGCAGCATTTGCAAACAGAATATTTAATATTTATACTGCATGTTCATTAGGATGGGCCTTATTTTTGAAGTTTGGAATTTCATTTCTCCCAACTGTCCAAAATCTTTCATCCTGTGAGAAAATAAATCAGTAATTTTTTTTTTTTTTCAAAACAGATTAGATTTAGAGGTCGCTACCAGGATCGAAAGTATTACTATATTACTCATTACATGAATATGTGTAGTAATTATATTGTACCCCAGATGGCAATGCAGTCAAAAAGATGTTGCGCCAGGCGACTACAAGGTGGCACTGCAGTCAAACCACCAGGTGGCACTGCAGTCAAGCCACCAGGTGGCACTGTAGCATTATCCAATTGAGTCAGTAAGTGGCTGACTGTTGCACAGAGTGGAAGTAATTTTCAGAGCTCTACTACGAACGTTTTTGCAATTCTAGCAATTTACAACCTAGTATTAAGGGCATCAAACACATGTAAAACAAACTTATGAAAGTTCTATTTCTACTTGAAGTACAGAAGTATGGTTAATTGGCCAAATTTCTTCATCCTTCGAAGCATCCATCCATTAGTGAGGTACTGGTATTATTTTTTCATTGTAAACTTAATTTGAAACAAACAGTTAGGGAATCTTCGAAATCAACTGTATGTGATATTTTAGAAATCTGGGAAAAGTCTTGAATTCCTACTATATGAAAAGATCATATTGCTGAGAAAGTTGAAATTTAAAAAAAAAAAAAAAACCAAGGGCTGACAAATATTAAAGAAAATAAAGTCAGCATTCAGATGCTTTGATTAAGAAGGAAAATCTTTGGAAACAAAAGTTGGAAGATCTTTTAGATATAGTGCATGCTAAAGCTTTAGAAGTGATCACGATTGAAGAAGACATTGTTTTTCATTGCTCAATGAGAGAAAGGACGATGAGGAAAATGAGGAAGTGTTGACTCGGTGCTGCCAAAATAAGAAGAGGACTTGAAAAAAAGAGAACACCATTTCAGAAATTAGAAATGGAATATGAAGAGATAAGTTCCAGGGAGGAAAAGGTTATTCTTTTGTCTTCGTATGATTCGGATTCAGAAGAAAAGAAAGTCCTTAAGTGAATAAAATGAAGTGTATCAGCTTTGATACAACAGCAACAAACAACAAACACAGTAATGAAGTCTAGGGCTTGCATTCGTTTCAACCAAAAACTAAAAAAAAGGATTTATTATGGTTACCTTGTCGGCACCATATCCTCAAAATTCTTCTTGAGGCTGTTGTTCTTCATTCACGCTGCCCATCTTCAGTCCCAGAAATTCCCCTTTTTAAAAGGTTTAAAAAATCATGACCTACTGTGAACTATAATAAAGCATAAAACAGCAACATCAGATAACAGATGTGCATTATTTGTTACTGGCATGGCTAATGATATGATAAGTTTTGCAAAGAAGCACCTCAAAACCTTTCAACCTCACGATGACTAAAGGAGCTCTTAGAACTCAAAATATATTTTTAGGTGAACCTCCTCCAAAAGGAATATCATTCAAAGTTCTGGCTTGAGTACTTTGCGCCAGGTGGATGGTAAAAGCTATTTATTCTTTCACTATCTGGATGTTTCGGGATCAATTCAAAATTAAGTTGCCGGAGACAGGGGAATCACAGACATTTGTGTTTTTTTAGTTAGAATTTGTGTTAAAGCCTGGTTTGAAGCTACATCAGTGAAGTTTGCCCCACGTAATGATCTCTAGCTGTTGATGGATATCGACAAATACAATGCTGTAAAAGAAAACATATCAAAAGCTGCCTTAAAAATTTCCTAAGGCATTTATGCTATTTGTCAGAAGAACTATTTTCGTTTTCGTTTTTCGATGATGAAGTTTCTGATGGAACTAAAGAAAAATGGTTAAAGCTATGGGAACTGAAGGAATAGAAGACCCTCCAAAGAAAGCAGTTGTTAACCCAGAATTTCTACAGCTAAAGGCACTACATCATTTTGTTTTATCTAGCACTAAAAGGTTTTTTGAAATTTTGATATTTCATCAGATTTTTTACACAAAAAATTGGAGACATGGACTGATAAAAAGACATTCATCAAAGCAAATAAAATAGTTTTTTGTATAAGAGTTGTAAATGACATAGCTGAAAGAAGAATTGGCCTAACCGATGAGTAAAACAAATTGTTTACAAACGATGAAAACCAAAAGCAATATTTTCTACAAGTTGTAAAAGACTTTAGAAAAAAGTATCCTAACCGTAACAAGAAAACTTTAATAAAGTAAAATGTCTTAAACAATTCTTCAAATTTCATTAGTTCTGTACAATTCCTTGGTATTTAATATAAGAAATAAAGAACTACTTTTGTTATTGTGTTATTAATTAATACAGTAGTTTTATATTATAAACCAACTGTAGATTATTAACAATCGTATATTAACCAAAATACATAATAATAATCATCATCATCATCATTGTCAACCATTATCAATCCACTGCTGGAAGAAGGTCTCCCCAAGTTTCTTCCACAACGGTCTGTCTTGTGCCAGTATCCTCCATGTCACTCCTGCATACTTTCGAATTTCATCCACTCATCTCCCATGTGGTCTTCTTTTGGGTCTTTTCCTGTACCTTGGAATCCAATCTAAAATTTCAGCTGTCCATCGATGGTCTGTCCTTCTGGCAGTATGTCCAGCCCATTGCCACTTCAAGGATTTAACTCTGATCATGATGTCTTCCACTCTTGTCATTTTTCGGATCCACGAGTTCCTCTTCTTATCTCTCCTGGTTACACCAAGCATGCACCTCTCCAAGCTTTTTTGAGTTGTCTGCAGCCTTTGTATGTCTCTTTTAGTTAAGGTCCACGTCTCAGCACCATACGTAAGCACTGGAAGGATACATTGATGAAACACATTTCTTTTAAGACATAATGGCATATTGCTCTTGAAAATTATGCTGTTTCCTCCAAAAGCTCTCCAGGCAAGTTTTGTACGCCGATTTATTTCTTCAATAATGCGACCCTCACTTGATATCTGCTGTCCAACATAAACGTACGTGTCTGTTATCTCCAGCTTTTCTCCATCAATCGATAAATCTTCATTTCTTGTAAAAGCATTGTACATCACTTTTGTCTTCTGAAAGTTCATTTTTAATCCCACTTCTTTACTCTTGTCAGCATGTTCCTGGATCATACTCTGTAGCTCTGATGGGGTAGTTGCAAAAATGTTTATGTCATTAGCAAAACGAAGGTGGGTCAGATAATCTCCATTAATCTTTATCCCTTTGTTTTCCCAGTTCAGTGATTAAAAGACATTTTCCAATGTGGCATTAAAGAGCTTCGGAGATATGGTGTCACCTTGTCTCACTCCCTTTTCAATTTTTATGTGTGTTGTATTATTTTCAAACAGCTGAATCTTTCACTTGCATTTTCATAGATGATATTAACAATATTAATGTATGCATCTTCAATACCGCAGGGTTTCAGAGCCATTTTAACTGCTGATGGTTTCACCGAATCAAAGGCTTTTTCATAATCGATAAAAGCCATGCACAATGAAAGTTCATGTTACCTCGCTCTTTCATTTAGTTCTCTCAGTACGTGGATATGATCTATTGTGCTGTAGCCACTCCTGAATCCAGCTTGTTCTCTCGGTTGAGCCATGTCCAGTGTTACCTTCAAGCGGTATAAAAGAACTTTAGTGCAGATTTTATAAACCACAGATATGAGGCTCATAGGTCTGTAGGTCCTGAGATCCTCATTGTCACCTTTTATGTAGCAGGATCATTGTAGCGTTGTTCCAATCCTCAGGAATCTTCCCTTCATTAAGGCATCGAGTGAAAATTTGGGCGAGTACTGTTTCGATTCCTCCACTTGCTTCTTGTATGATGTCTACAGTAATTCCATCTTCTCCTGGAGCTTTTCCCCGCATAATGTTCTTGATGGCATATGCAACTTCTGCTGGGAGGATTGGAAGAACTCTGGTACCTTTCATGATGTCTGGAGTACATGTATCATCCCTTTCATATAATTAGGAGTAGAAATCTTTCACTCTTGTCAAAATTTCGCCTCTATTTCTTGTTACAGAACCATCTCCTTTTCGCAGTGCCATAATCTGTTTTCTTCCCTTACTGAGATGTCCCTTTGCTATCTTTAGGCTTTGGTTGTTTTCAATTGCTTTCCTCACTAGTTCACAGTTGAATTTCATTACGTCTTCAGTTATACTTTTTCGTACTGCCTTGCATAGCTCTATATATTCCACTTTGGAAGTCACATCTCCTTTAGTTGTCCTCATCTCTCTTCCTTTTTGCATCAACATTTTGGTTTTTCCTGATAATTTGTTCACATGCAACGTTTTCTTAGACCCAGCTAATTTTGTTGCTGTTTCCATAAGAGCTTTGGTTACTTTTCTGTTAACTTCAGAAATATCCACTGCTTCCGATGTTAGGCTTTCTAAACCAGAGAATCTGTTCTTCAGTTCCAACTTGAAGGTATTATGGTGTTTTTTTACGTTGGTTATGTCAATACATTTTGTTTGTCTTATGAGCTTGCCACGTTCGAGTTTAGCGTTGAGGTGCATCTTGCATCTCACCAATCTATGGTCACTACCTGTGTTGAACTTGTTTAGCACACTGCAGTCTTCTATGACGAATTTTTTGTTACACATAATAAAATCAATTTCACGTGTCGTCCCATTTGGATGTCTCCATGTCCATTTCCTGTGTGGCTTTTTCTTGAAGAAGGAGTTCAAGATGAAAAACCCTTCTGCCTCTGCAAACTCAACGAGAGTATTTCCACGCTGGTTTCTGTTGCCGTGACCGAATTTACCTACTGAAGTTTCATTCTGTTGCCGTTGCCCTATTTTTGCATTGAAATCTCCCATAATTATCTTTAAGTGCTGCTTACCTTTATTACTTAGATGACGAATTTCCTCATAAAATTCTTCAATTTCTTCTTCAGGATGACTTGTGGTTGGTGCATAAGTTTGGTTAATCTGAGCCTTGTATCTTCTCGAGAGTTGGATGGCGAGTCGTGCAGCTATCAGAGAAACTTTCAACTACTACAACTTTATCCTTCAGTTTCTTGTTTAATATAAATCCAACACCACTAGTTCTGCCAGTATCTGTCCCACGATAGTAGAAGGGATGTCCACTTTTCAGTTCAATGAGATCTTCTCCTTTTCTCCTTACCTCACTTAGCCCGACGATGTCCCACTTGATTCTTTGTAGTTCCTCTTCCAATTCAAGAAGCCTTGATTCAGAAGATAGGGAGCGTCCATTATACGTAGCCAAGGTCAGCATAGGATGGAAGCCTAGTCCGGTCCTCCGAGGATTCATAGCACCCTCTGCCTTTATATCGCACAGGCCGCTGCCTTGGCCAGGTACATTCCAGCTGCCGGAGACTGAGGGCCAAGTGGTCGCTATCACCTTTACAGTATGAGATGGGTAAGAGATGGAGTTAGTACAATGGAATAGCATGAGATGAAGTTTCTTAAAAGCCACACAGGAAATTGACATGGAGACAGCCAAATTTTTATCGGGATTAGAGGAAATGCTATCCCACACTCACCAACCTGCTTGGCCAGCGTGGTGAGTTATGGCCAAACCCCTCCAAGATGACTCCACAACCAAAATACATACTATGATTTATATCTACGTTTTTAACCCTTAAAACTTTAAGAAACTTCATCTCATGCTATTCCATTGTACTAACTCCATCTCTTACCCATCTCATAATGTAAAAGTGATAGCGACCTCTGAATATCTTGATATTCATAAAAAATTCAGCAAATTAGTTTTTTTTTTATATATTGAACACATTTATGGGTTGGGAGGAAACAAATTCCCCCTTTCAAAAAAACCGTTTAAGGCCACATAAGGCCCACCCTAATGTACATGGCATACGATATTACTAATTCATTTACGTTTGATGTTTTTACGCAAGGAGATATAATGCAGTATATCATAAAAAATGCGTATACATTAACATTGTTAAACGAAATCATTAATTTCTGCATGTAGTTTACTTTTAAGTTGAAACATTCATATTTTAAAGCTGCTGAGAGCCTGGCCTGCCTGGTTTTTTCATCAGTATTATGGCTATGAATAAGCGAATGCAAACAAAAGTATATATAAGAAAACAACTGGAAAAGGAATGCAAAAGAAAGTCTCAAGGAAAGAGTCTGATGTGACAACGTCAAGCACGAGCAGATTCATCGCTAGGTGCCAACTCAGCTGAACAATGGTAGTACAAGAGAAGTGCAGGCACAACAGGATGGCAGAAAATAGGGATTGCAAAAGGCGGAAGGGGTAAGGATTTTGGAAAATAGAAAACGGAATTTGCTACAAAGGGGAAGAGAGGGTAGAGGGTTTGCTAAACGGAATTCGTATGGTTTGATTTTCTAATTCACAGCACCACAAGTGAACGTATAAATAAGAAAGCTAATTCGATTAATGTTTAATTGATAAAATTCAACATTAAGGACAATTCGGAATTTTTGAACTGGCGACATTTTACGTATTAACGAGAAAAATGTGTAAGTGAAAAATCTAATAAACGAGGTTCTAATGTTTCTGTTTGTAAACATCATTTATGGAATGGGTAGGGATTTTTCACATCTTGATGAATTCAAACTTGTCATCGCCATTCCGGTAGCGCAATGGTCTAAGCACTGACTTCTGACCATTCGTTCGAGATGGATCTTGGCTCGCATCCCGGTGAGGCATGGATGTCTTGTTTATCTTACGGCTGACTCTCTCCGTTCTCTGGAACCAGTTGCCCTAAATTAGGCACAGGCGACTACATATAGCGCGCTGAGTTTCTCACTATGGTCGTTTAACCCCCTAATAAAAAAAACACTTTTCTTCATTACTGTCTCATAAACTTTTGACAGTTTGGAAAAATAATTTTCTGCACACTGCGTATTTCATCAAGAATGCATTTAGTGTTTCAGCAGTGACTTCGTCATGTTTCATCACTGATTATTATTTTAAATACATTTTTGAGGGGATGTATCAAATTGTAATAACACATATTCTGTACGACGTTCAATTTTCGTAGGATATTTTTAACAACCATTGTTCCCTTGCATCCAAATATTAACACATTTAAAAAGCACATAACTGTGCGTAAATTTGACTTGAAGTGCCGATTATATCGATAATACGTGTAATAGACAGAAAAACAAATACAGTAGACACTTGCTGATCCGGCCCTTATTAATCCGGCATCTCAATTATCCGGTCTCCGGCTCCGGCGGTGACGAAAAAGTGACAGAGTTACCCGTCCTTGTGAAATCAATAGCGCAGGGTTTTTTTTTTTTTTTTTTTTTTTTCTGGAGACCATTTCTCTTGCTACCTCGGCGGGACTGTGACGACACGCCGGCTTGCCACGTGTGAAAGGTTTTAGACACTTGCAAAGTTTACATACAACGTAGTTATGTTTTTATATGATAAAGTGCTTTGCATGTTTGTTTCTTTTATTGTATGTCATTTTGTTGTATTGTGCCTAAATAAACCATACCCAGATCTTCTATATAGCTTCGTTGTGACTAATGAAAACAATAAAAAAAAAAACGGACATGTGCAGTACGCTCGTAAGGCTAGTAAAGCGACTGCGTGACAAATCGTGCCATCGACGAGTGTCTCCATTGAAGTAGACAAAAATCCGTGACATGTTTCGATGTGACCGCACTGAGTAGAAAATGCAAGATTTCATCTGTGCTGTATTAAAACTGCACGTTTGTTTTACTACATGCACATACATATTGTACGTTACGTTACCGATACGAAAAGATCACTTCAATCTTGTAAATGAGACAGTTTAGTACGTTATAATCGTGTGCTTTTACCATTATAATATGCTTGTCTGTTATTTGTTTTTTTTTTAAATACGTACGTACTACGTACAGTAAACTTGTAACATTAAATTTAATGACGAATTAAACTAAATTTTTATGTACTCTCAGTAATCCAGCCATCTAGCTAATCTGGCTCTCCTCTATGCAAGGGATGGCCGGATTAGCAAGAGTCTAGTGTATTTCATTCTCATGTTCACGAAAAGAAGTGCTCGTCGCTGGCAATAACATACATGAGATTCTTCCGCGGATTTTCGGAATTCCGCTTTTTTATCATTATTTAGGTCTTGTGATCGATGCAAAACAGAAGAGAAATTTTGAAAGGGATTAGTGAGGGAGGGAGGTGCCATTTTTGTTGGGGGATGGTATTTTTGTCTTTCAAACTCTCGAAAAGAGAAGTTAAACCCAGTGTAGAATTTTTTCTTCTGGGATACACTGTTCCTCTCTCCAGGATATCTGTGAAATACCATTTTACAGCATAAATGTTTATACTTCAGTATGAAACTGTAGAAAACAATTTCCAAAAACTACGGGAAGTTTTCCCTGTAGTCGTCAGACTTGAAATTCTTTCGTGGATTCGAGGAATTCCCACGTTATCCGTTATTATTTAGGTCACTGTGGAGACCGATACACAAATGAAAATAAGTTTTTAAGGGATGCTGGTGGTTGTTGGAGGTCGGGGAATGGGGGTATTTCGTTTGAGGACAGAATTCCCTCTTTTGTACTTTTAAAAAACAGAAGTTTGATGGAGTTAAGATTTCTCCCGGAATCGTAATTTGTTTCTTCTCGGATGTACCTGTCTCCAGTATATCTGTGAAATATCATTTTACTGCATAAATGTTTATACTTTAGCATGAAACTGTACGAAACAATTTCCAAAAACTACGGGAAGTTTTCCCTGTAGTCGTCAGACTTGAAATTCTTGCGTGGATTTGAGGAATTCCGCCTTTTCCGTTATTACTTGTGTCATTGTCTAGATCGATACACAAATGAAAATAATCTTTCTGAGGAGTGTTGGTGGTTGCTGGCGTTTAGAGGGGGGAGGTATTTCGTTTGAAGACAGAATTCCTTCTTTTGTAATTTTTAAAAATGGAAGTTCGATGGAGTGAAAATTTCTCCCGGAATCAAAAGTTTTCTCTCCTCATATTTCTTCTGCAAAGTATTATGAAATATCCTTTTATTCCATGAATATTTATTTCGGCTTGAAAATTGAGGAGGGGGGTGATTTCCGAAAACGGAAGTCGGACGGAGCGACGAAAGATTTCTCTATTAATCACAAAGTTTCCCTCTGCGATGTTCCTACTAATCTGCGTTCTTTATAAATGTTACTTCTTCCTATGAATGTTAGCCTTTAAGCTTGACTAGGGAAGCAAAAATTTCCAAAAACGAAAGTTTAAAATAATTTTATCTTGTTTTGAATTCAGTAATTTTACATCGAAAATATGGCGTTGTGCTCCAGTATAATATTTGCATAAATGAATTGCACAGTACAATTCCATCTTGTAAATATGCTGCTTTATAGTACAGTCAAACCTCGATTTAACGAGCTTCAAGGTTCCAACAGTCTTGAACGTTAAATCGTGGAATTCCCTAATTCGAGGAAGCCTTTCTAATGCAGTATTCGAATTAAGCTAATGTTCATAACAGAAAACGTAAGCAGCTAAGTTCTGTTTATTCCAGTGAAATTTAAATTATTTATAGTACTTTTAATTACGACATTTGTTATAAAATATGTTATAATACGTACACATTTACTTTGCGTATTAAATGCATAATTCATAGATATTAGATTTCAGTATGTAGCATCAAAATGTTAAACGTACTTTAAAATTGCGAGAAAAAAAAGACAGTTGATTTTTTTCCGAGCATTTAGCTTTTTAAATAATGATTTCAATATAAAACCACTCACTCGTACATTCTTGATAAATAAGTATAAAGGACACCGTCTTTGTGTGACCAAATGAATAAGAAAATCAAAGAACCAATGAAATTAAAAGCCGTAAAACTTTCAATCCATTAGTTTAATCTAAAGATACACATTAGTACTTAAACATCGCTGACGTAACACACACATACTATGTTTACCTACACTGAGCAGCAACTGTATTAGAGACACCTGTCTAGTAACGTGTAGCACCACCTTTCGCCCTGATGACGGCGGCGATTCGTCTCGGCATGGACTCGACAAGACACCGGAAGCGTTGGGAAGCCATACGGATTCACGACCCCTCAACAAGCTCCCACAGTTCACGAAATTTATGGACGGGGGTCTGAGCCTCGAACATTTCTCTCGATGGCATCCCAGATGTGCTCGATGGGATTGAGGTCAAGAGACCTAGCTTACCAAGGAACCGAGGTCACGTCGGAGGAGTGTTCATCCAACCATTAGGATACAATTTGGGAGCGATGGCACGGCACCCTGTCTTGTTGACGGATGAGGTACCCGGTGGGATGTTGAAGACGCACAAACGGCAGCAAATGGTCGTCCAGGATATCCCCGTAACGTTGACGTGTGATGGACGATGTCACACGTACCAGAGGTCCCATTTCAGTCCACGTAAACAGTCCACAGACGAGAATGATACCCCCACCAGCTTGAAGAGTACCCTGCTGGCAAGAAGGATCTATCGCTTCATGTGGTTTGCGCGTGCTCGTATCCTGCCATCCGCCTGTAAAGACGTGAATCTCGACTCGACTCATCAGTCCAGGCAACATTTTTCCACATGTCTATGGTCCAGTGGCGTTGTTCCCGCGCCCATGCTGATCTTTGCACCCTGTGATGTGCGGTCAGCAGTACCCTCGTGGGACGATGGCTTCTGTACACCATAGCGAGGAGATGGTTCTGGATGGTGTGGCTGCTTACACGTTTTTGTGCACCAGCGTTAAATTGCCGAGTGATTTCTTGCACTGTGGCCCGTTTATTCGCTGCTGCAATGCGAGCTAGCCGACGATGACCCCGCTCATTCACACGCTGTTGTCCACGGCAATTGACCCTTGCAGGGATGGTTTTGCCGGATTCGATGTACTCACGGTGCACCCGTGACACAGTGGCTCGTGAAAATCCCAGTGCCTGCACGACTTTCGAGATGGAGTGACCCATTCGTCGTGCCCCGACAATTTGCCCACGATCAAATGTGCTTAGATTCTTCGTCTGACCCATACTGCGTCTGACTCTTACTGATTCCCGTCGCATCACTCCTTATATTGTCGGATCGCTGCATACGTCGTGTCGTTTCCGTTTACAGGGCTGCCCACAGCGTCACATTTGCATAACGCCAGCTGTCTCTAATTCAATTGCTCTTCAATGTGTACTGCCTTGGTTTGTATAAATAGTAGCACTGTTTAAATGTTCACTTCACATCTGAAGATGGGACCAAAATGGCCCGAAAGTACTAATGTGTATCTTTAGGTTAAGCTAACGGATTGTAAGTTGTACGGCTTTTAATTTTATTGGTTCTTTGATTTTCTTATTCATTTGTTCGTACAGAGACGGTGTCCATTATACTTATTTAATGATTTCAAGATTATAAGTTGTATAATGAGATGTTGTTTAATTTGACCTGTAGATTTAACACCGAGAAGATAATAAATGCAATTTGTTGAAGAATTTCAGCGGTTCAGGAATGGGTACGTAGAATGAGTGCCTTCAGAGTTAACAGAAAGCTATTGTTCTATCTGTATCTGAAAAAAAGAATCTCCCAGCGTACACTAGATTTCCTCCCACCACAACGCTTTTATTTTTCCTACTTTCTATCCATGCAAGGAACCGTTGCGCTCTAATGGAACTTGTTGGTCATTTGCTTCCCTTTATAAGAAGCTTACGCTCGAACTAATTTATGATTCTGTCAAGCTGTGTCACTGATAGTCTTCTTTGAAACGCTGGTTAGCTGCTGGCGTAAAATTTTCCTCTTACGCGAGGCTCACTTTCTAGTTAACTTTTAACGTGAAAATGCTGGTTAACATACCCAGGTAGCACAGACTTGCAATTTAGCCTAGGCCCAACATTGAGCCACCGCCTTCTATTCCTAAAAGTGGAGAGCTCAGTGTTTGGCCTACGTTAGATTGCAAAGCTGTGCTACCTGGGTAGTTTGGTGGTTTAAAAAAATAAAAAAATGTTCGTTAAATTGAGGAAATGTGTTCGTTAAATCGAGAAACACTAAGCATTAATTTCAATGAGATTCCACCCGTACCATAAAAAATGTACGTAAAATCGCGGATATCGTTAAATCGCAGTCCATTAAATAAGGGGTTTTGCTGTATTTTCATTCTTTCTTGCCGCGCGCTTTGATTTCTTACATGTTTTAAATGTTGCGCTTTTTTTTTTGTGGCCTGTCTCATATATGCAACAATTAACTAATTCATGTAAGTTATTCCGAGGAACATTTTAATTCCAAACATATTTGACAGTACTATATTCGTAAGTTCCATAAGCGATTCAGAATGAATTGGGTGATTTAGACATATTTGGCTTCTGTTAAAATAATTACAGTGAAAAAATGTATTTATAAACTATTATGAATGAACGCGAGTAGTCACACGTGACTGGGAGATTTTCAGTGTCTCCATATCTTTCTACGCTGTTTGCGTACCTATTATACATCACTAAGACGAAGTATAATTAATGTTTTTTTTCAATAATAAAGAACTTAAAAAAGAAAATACAGTACGTGTTTGAAGCTGTAAATGAAATAAAAAGAAAGAATTCCAGGTAATGTATTATACCTTGAATACTTAAGCAGAAATTCTCCATGAATTTTTAGCTGAGATCAGATCTTTCTATTTTAAAATATTTGCATCTGCCCTTACTAAATGAGTCGATTTAAAGAAATTTCGCTATCCAAAGTTTTAGAAAACTTTCCAGCCACAAGTTTTGATTACATTCAAGCAACCTGAGATTATTATACTCTACTGATTCCGTGAAAGCTGTAGTGAATTAGGCTTGTCTGACGTAATTGTCGCATCACGAGCTTAATTTGATTAACAACCAGTTAATATTTTTGACATTGTGCTGTTGTGAGCATACCAGAAAATGCTGATGAAAGCAGTGGTAAAAGTGGGAGGGAACGGTAAGAAAAGGCGTTCTCTTACGAAATTAATAAGGGGAACTGCGTTCTCTTAAATAGTGGTGAGCTAAAGTACACAGTATTCGAAAACAAAAATGCGCTGAAGAACTCCACCGAGGCTCGCATTATTTATATCTATAAATTATGTTCGTCATTTGTGTGATATTTTCGCTTGAAAGTTTTGTTCCTTATTTTGCAGTTTTCAGAGCTTTTGACCCAAAACAATAAATTTTATCCTTCGAACTCTTAGCAAAAGGCTCGTAGCCAGAAGCGATGCTCGCATTTGACATTTTTGGTTTCGTCTCGTTTAGTGTGGTATCCTGCAGGGCGGGATGTTGAACTAATAACAATGTTGTAGGCTTGATTTAGAACAAGGTTAACAGAGTTTACCAACCTTGGTGTTAAAATACCAAACTCAAATTCAGTTTGGTACATAGCTTTCAACATGTTTATTGAGAAAACCAAGATGGAGGAAACAGAAGGCCTGTATTTACAGTGCCAATAGAAACACAATTAACGACATATGTACAATGGTGATGAAAAATGTACGGATGCAGATGTGCTATATACAATGACAATAAAAATAAAAAGATAGGTGCCATCACGGATATAAGTTCAGCTACAAAAGTGAGCGGTAACAATGGTGTATGAGTAATGCACTAGAGATACGCAGTGAAAGAATCAATATATAAGCAATTCTAGTAAAATATTGTAACAGTGATACATGTATGGTTATAATACTATGTACATTGCTGTACTGACATGAAACGTTTCAAAGAAAAGATGTAGTGCAAAAATTAATAAAAGTAATATGTACAATGTGTATACAAAGGCAGTAACAAAATGCATAGACAGGTAAACACTCTTCACAGAGAGCGGGTGTGTAGATTATGGTGCGTCACAAAGACATGGATGATAGAACCTGGAGAAATACAATAACCGACAGTCGTTCTGTACAGGTACAGAAAGCTAGGTCAGACAGTCAGTAGAGTAATGTAAGAGAACAGTTCTCAAAGAAGAAGTTGCAGATGAACTGTGGGATCAGTAAGCCAGGTTCGATATGCTGACCAAAGACGGAAAAAGCGACGTTTATGAGAGTCAGTTGAGGCAGACGCATATGCGAGGCGCAATCGCGACAGAAGGCTGTTGTGAAAGATACTACAGATTGAATCCCCCACCTGGAAAATGGTGGGTGTTACTAGAACAGATCGAAGCTGCTGATGGTAAAGACATGTGACGTGGCGGCTAGGATGAACACATAAGCGCTTGCTGTAGGTAGCGGAGCAGGGGGTTGATTCGAGCTAAACAGGGTTACTGTAAGCTCCAAATGAAAGGTTGAGTGCGCACAGATGTTACACCACAGTAAATGCAAGATGATGCAGTGGTAGAAGCACCGGACAGAAGAGATAATCTTAGGGTACATCTGTAGGCATGTGACAGAAGACATAGGTTGGAGAAGGGATAAGGGTCATTCGATAGAGCGTGGCTGTTTCCGATGTAGAAACAACTAACAACCAATGGATATTGTACGTAGTTTTAAGGTATTATATATACGTTGTTTTAAGGTATTTAAGATAGATATGCCAACGATATAACAACCAATGGATATTTGCATAAAGACGACGCATCTGTTTGTCATTTCAATATACGTAATTTCATCAATTAATGTAGCCTAAATCCCATAAAATCTTTCAAACATATTCAAAATTTGTCATTTCCTGGCCTCAAATGGATATACGCATAAAGATCACGCATCTTGAGGTCGATGGTGTGTTTCATCAGTGTAGTACGTAATGTAGTTTTAAGGTATTTAATATAGAAATGCCAACAAATAACAACCAATGGATATTTCTCTCCATCGGTGTAGATAACATAGATGAAACCGTCGACCACACGAACGAAGTCCGCGCTGGCTTCAGGAAGAAACGGCATTCTCTAATTGTCTAAAATGGTGTCTAAGAGCTGAAGCGTCTATGGTAACTTAAATTTAGAAGCAAACAATCTCTGAGGTGCTCCTCTCTAAGTTTAAATTAACGGGAAGTGTGTAGTCTTTCTCCTTTTGATACTGCATAACGTCGCTTAACTAAATAAGCTAACTTATTACATAATTATTATGTACAATTAGTCCCCGTAGCAGAATCGCGGCGACAAATGACATGCGGTGCAGATTTTATTTTTGGTCCTGCATACAAAAACGATATCTTCAGAACCTATCAAATCCTCTCTTCTTGCAGACTCGTGATCATGAATGAGAGTTTTCCGTCTTCAGATGCAATTCCGTCTTTCAACACTTCCGGGAAACTGAAGTTAGTCACATTCAAGATTGTCCTTATAATCGTCATTTTTCCCCTCGCGATGTTCCCCATGTCTGGTATTATTGATAAATATTTTCTTCCATAAATATTAGTGCTTCAGTTCGAAAATGGATGCTGGCAAAAAATTTCAGAAAACGGAGGTTAGATGGAGCCCCGTAATCCTAAATTATTTTTCTTGCTATGTTCTCTCTTCCACCATCACGGTTGTTAAATTCGATTTTATTCTATAAAAAATTGTATTTCTGCTTAAAAGTGGTGGGAAATTCCTGAAAACCAAAGTTGGACGTACCGATAATTTCTTCGGTAATCGTAAAACACTTTCGACAAAAGAAACTAAAATCAGCGAAGATTCTTTTCCATCTCTCTTTTTTTTTATCTCTTAATTTCTCTCTGTTTCTTTTTTCTTTCTCTTTTAAATTTCTACTTGTGCATTTTTTTTTCTTTTGCATTCAGTAATTAACTTTACCATTGACATACGCAGATTATTTTGTTGCCCGCTGATATCTATAGCAGTCTGCTAAGGATATTTATGCTAAGGGGCAATTAGGTACGAAAACAATTAGTGAATTCCAAATGTTTTCACTAATTTTAAGCTGCGCAATTAAAGAAAACGAAACTCCTTCAGTGGCGTTCTTTGTGATATAGATATTTTTAGCTGAGTTATTAATTTATTAGGGCTTAATTTTTATTCATTGTAATTTTTTAGTTTATGTGCATATAATAGAGCACAAATGTATAAAATGTGTGTGTGTGAGAGAGTGAGAGAGAGAGAGAGAGATTGAATCCGCCCAAACTTGAAACACTTAACATTGCGTGCCCTTAAAACAAACCGTCTAGTTTGACCACTTAATGAAAGACACATTTTCAGGTCACTTGTGGTAGCCAACAACACGAAAATTTTCTTATTTGGGTATTACCAAAACGATTTCTCTAACCCTTACCGGCACCGGAGGAAAAACGAAGCCTTTCTGTGTTTACCGTTATAAAATACCACCTCAGTCATTTATTAGGATGTCGCAGATAAAATGTGAAATTTTACAGGCTCGTGCAGTTGGCAGGTAATTTAGGGCGATGGGACTTGTGATGTGTAAAGTTAAAACGTCAAGACAGTTGCATGAAAAGGGCCATTTAGTTAATGATGGCAGTTCCAAAGGAATTGTACTACAGTGTAGATGACAACGAATCACAGCCGAATTCGCGCCAATTTCTTAAATGCTTTGGAACTTGGACACTGTCCATTGAAGGCTACTTGAAATATCAATACAGCATTTGGAGAAGTCACCGTTAAGTGAAAGCAAGACACAGCGTCGGTTACTTAAATTCCAGTCGGACGATAAGAGCGTCGAAAATGACCCATGCGGTACGCCAGAAGGAATGATGCCAAGTTGGAGGCCTTGATTGAATCCGATCTAGGTTGAACGGTACGAGAACTAAACGAGAAATGTGGAATGCCCTATGCAACTGTTTCCCGACATTTAACGGTCAATAGGTAAACTGAAGAAGATTAATAAACGGATCGCACTCTTACTTACTACTGAGGTCACGCATGAATGAAAACGGCAGGTGGAAGCAGTAACCTTAGCCGGCGTAGAGAGCTTCCTGCTCTGGAGTGAGAAGACCTGGAATGGAATGTCATCTCGGCAGAAAAAGAGCTCGTTCGCTAAACCACATACGTTGACAGAATAGCACGTTACAGCGTGATTTGGTGTCTGCTACTCTCTTCTTTTCGTAGCCAAACGAATGACATTTTGAGGCGCCTCGTCACGTGTCATGAGAAATGTCTGCTGTATGACAATCGCAGACGTCTGGCGCAATGGTTCTACGGCGGCGAATCGAGCTGACTTCAGAGTGTGCTTCAGCGCATCTCGAAGATGATACTGTATCTCTGGAAGACGTTTCGCGGCCGGTAATAATCACGACGGACAGGTATTGTCCACAAAATGACATTATGCAAGGAAAAGTGTCCACTAAGAAGCCGGTGTCAGGCTATCGCCGTGCGTCCATACTGCTCTATGATAACGCGAAACCCCACATTGTGCGCCAGATGATCCACAAGCTCATCCAGTTGATGTACAAAACCTTACCTAACCCGCCCTTTTCATCTGATGTTTCGCATACTGACTATGACTTCCTCAAGTATAAGGCACCTCTCTACAGGGTAAATCGTTTCCCAAAAAAACATCAGCTGGAACTTCACTCCACTAGTTTGTCGCATCCCGAAGCTCAGAATTTATTCACGGATACATACCGAAGCTTGTAACTCGTTGGCAAAGGCATGTTGCTACTGGCGTTGATTATTTTGATTAACGAAGTTTATTTTGGCATTTGAAGTTTCCATTGATATTCCGACATTTCTGCAGGAACGACCTAATATACAATAAAAATGCACGAAAACGAAAGCAGTATTTGCTGATAGAGGATTCAAATGCATTTCTTTAAATGGCAATTGGAAGTCCCGGAAAATATCATTTGCTGCAACATCCAACGACCACAATTACATTTTGTACTTCGCCTATCGTTAACTGAAACTAGATACTAAGTATTTGGATTTCCTAAATAACATGCAGTTTTAGTATTTGGATTTCTTAAATAATATGCACATGCACTGTAAGAATCTGTACATTGTAGGCTCATCTTCCATTCCCTTGGCATGAAGCATTCACAAAAATACATATTTTCAAGTGCAAAGAAACATAAATACTTCCTACGTGACTTTTGATTACGTACCGATCCAGAAACTTCACATTCGACATTCTTTGTGCTCAGTGATATCCAAAAGTCTGTTATTTTCAATCATTTACATTAGTGGTCGTCAACCTGGTCCCTAACGTCCACTAGTGGGCGATTCAAGCTTTCATGGTGGGCGGTGGGGTTTTTTGTCCGTTGTTACTAATTTTATTCTTCCGCCATATATCAAATACACTATCTACCAACAAGTAATTGGACACCCCTGCAATCGACGATATCTGCGGTCCTGATACACGTCACGGCCGCCGTCATTAAATATCGTGTGGGAAACAACAATGCAACCAGTCGCAAGCAAGATGCCACGCAGTTCGGAGCTTTCTTATTTCGAGAAAGGTGTAATCGTCGTGTATCACAGAAACGGCCGATACATACGTGGCATATCCAGCGAGTTGAAGTACCCAAAATCGACAGTGGCCTACGTGATTGGCAAGGGGAAGACGAGAGTTGACTATCGGAATGTGCCCCGACCCGGCAGACCCACAAATCTGGGAGTTAGAGACCGACGGGTGCTGGCCAGAGAAATTCGGAAGAACCGCTCCAAATCGATGGGCCACATCCGCGAGCAGTATCAAAAGGCATCCGGGAGTGTTCTTTCGATGAATACCATCCGTAAGGAAGCCCATCTACTCGGTTATCATGGACGTGCTGCCGCCCTCAAGCATTTGATTACCAAGTACAATAGCGCTGCTCGGCTAACTTTTAGCAAAGAACGTCAACAGTGGACCGTTGAACAGTGAAAACAGGTTCTCCGGAGCGACGAATCAAGGTTCACCCTCTACCGTTCGGATGGCAGGGTCTGGGTTTGGCGTCTGCCTGGAGAACGCCTCATGCCGGAATGTATTGTGTCAACTGTGAAGTTCGGCGACGGTGGAATTATGCTATGGGGGTGTTTCTCCTGGTATGGCACGGCACCCTTGGTCGCAATACCTTGGTAGATTCAACGCCGAGATCTACTACACCATTTTGGATGACCATGCGCTTCCTACGTTGTGGCAGTTTTACGGGGTGGACCCATGTTACTTTCAGAATGACAATGCCATCTGTCATGTTGCGAGGTCAACCATGGCTTGGCATGGTGACAATGGCGTTAATCGAATGGACTGGCCTGCGCAGAGTCTGGTAATTAACCCTATCGAACACTTCTGGGACGAGTTGGAGCGTCGACTTAAGGGATGCCCCCACCGTCCGAAATCGGTGAAGGAACTGACCTGTCTACTCCAAGCCGAGTGGAAGAAAATACCGCTAGCCGTCGTACAACGCCTGATTGAGAGTATGCCCCGGAGGGTCGCAGCTGTAATCGCCGCTCGTAGAAGCTCCACCAACTATTGAAGGTGAGTAAACTTCGTTTTCCTTTGCTATCACAGGTATCCAATTACTTGTTGGTAGATAGTGTACAGTGTTAACAACTTCGCCAGTTTGACTTTTTAAAATATGCTTTTGCAATTTACTTTTCATCTCTAAACTTTGAATATAGATAATAATTAAAACAAGGTAATCCGTAAATACTATCGTGGATTTGTTGCTTATTTCAAGGAAGAAGGGCCAAACGTTTTGTGTATTCATTGTGTGGTGCACAGACATCTTATAGGAAAACATTTAAATACAAGTCTACATTCATCATTATGTATAATAACTAGAGCTGTAAATAAGAACAAATCTAATACCGAAGATGACAGAATGTTTCGACAGCTGTGCCAGGGCATCAGTGGGCAATTAATTAGGTTACTTTTAAACACAGAAGTTCGATAGCTCTCAAAGGGTACACGCTTGTCTCGTTTTGTAGCATTATAGCTTTATATGAGAGTGTCATAGAATTTTTTGAAAGTACCTCGCAAAAACACAAGTGTTGGGAAACTGCTGGCCACCAGCTAGCAGTGATGAGTCACTACTGGCTGAAATTTGCCACTCACTGCCCGGTAACGATTCGTTGGCGGCAGCGCCATCAGTTAGCAGCCATTGACGGTCCTGCAGCATCGCAGTGAATTGCGGGCCACCAAGCAATGGCCACTAGTGGTCCGTCCGTAGCTGGAAACCGATGACACCCCAACACCAGGTAGAAGCAACGGAACTGCGCATGCGCAGAAGCAACACGTGATGTGTCTCTTGTGGTAGCAGTTAGTTGAAGACGACGCTATCTCTATCGTGTTATTTTGCGGATGTTAAGAAAAAAAAGCATAAGTAGAGAAGCGAATTAATTTCCTACTGAAATGCCACGTCGACGAATATATCAGATTAAGCCATGAAATACTAGATTACATTCGTAAAACACAACCACTCCATTCCCATGAATGACAAGAAGTAATTTCTGTGTAATCTTTCGTTTTAACATTCACTAAACTGCTTGAAACAAAAGTCCTGGAAAAACATTCAACAAGCGTTATGTCGAAAAAAAAAAAAAAAAGGTAGAATTATAAGCGTACAAAATTAATCAATTATTTGAAAAGAAAAAAATGGAATGCTATGTGGGTATAACGTTCTCACCCATGGGTTGAATACACAAGACTGGAGGAATTCACTTCTAAAAATAACGATAAGTAAAATAAAATGTCTTTCCTCTTGAAAACAAATATAGCTTCGGACAGCGGAAAGGAAAGATACAACGTTAAAAATGTAACAGAAAGTGACATGAACGGGTAAATATATTAATTCAACAATCGCCTTTCAAAAGGACAAGGATAGCTCGAAACTTTGGGAAGCGCTTTTAAGTTGGTACACTCGTTGAAAAAGTGAAGTTCCATTAAGGTAAAAAAAATCGTGCGTTGAAAACAGAAATTTATGAATTATATGAAACTTATATTTATGAAAAATACCTCGCAATATTGTAAAATTTAATTGAGCAGCATTCGTTACACATTCCCCAGAAAAGAGGGTCAGCTGCAAGTGAGGCTCGTGCGTGCCAAATCAGTCCAGTTGGTAGAGAGCTGGAATCCCACGCCGACAGCCCTGGTTCGTTTCCACCCAGATCCAAACGGGCGTTTGTTTTTCAGGACCTGTTGCGAAAATTCCCGTAACGCAGTTCTGTACAGCAGAAGTTTCGTAAGGAGAAAGAAAAAGTAGTTGCAGCTTTGGGAAACTGCCGTTTTCCTTTATTATTTTGTTTATGACTACTGCTGGGGAATTGGCGGACAAGATTCGGCAAGCCATCAGTTACGTCACGTCATTGCCGACTGCCAGTGCCGGGAAACTAGCGGAGCACATTAGGCTAGCCATCATTTATGGCACGTGCTTGCAGGGCTGCTGAAGGGCCACTTGTTGAAACCACTGCCTGTGATGGATAACTTATGGCACTGTTGTGGCATATGACAACTGATGGGTGTGCCAACTGTTAGCCAGCTGCTGACCTGAACTGCTGGCCCTTCTGTTGACCGCACGGACATTTTATTAACGGTTCGGCAGCGGCAACATAGTGCTGGCCCAGCAAGACTGTCTTTGCTGGGTAATAATAAGGCTGGTATCTGTCAACAATTAAAAACAGTAAAGAATGATGCTTTTTATTTGGCAGGCATTTTTAAAATAGTATTTAATGAAATTAATTTGCAGTTTCAAGGAGCCAATATAACTCTTATCAGTGGCAAAACTACTGTGTTATTATTTCTCGAAAAACTTGATCTTCTCCGTCATAATCGTTTGAAGAGAGAATTTCATCAATTTCCCGAATTGTCATCTATAAAGGATGATGTAACTCCAAAGGAGATCGAAAGGTTCAGTAGCCACCTCAACGAACTTAAATTAAACATGGAAAAACAATTTAAAGATATTTTGAACTTGAAGGTGTATGACTGAATGATAAATTCTTTTACTGCAAATTTTGTTGAGGTTGATATAACTTGCCGAGAAGAACAATTAGAACTTAAATATGATGAATAGAGCAAATGTAATTTCAATCGTGGTGGATAGCAAAACTCTGGAAAAATAAAAAATAAAAACTTGCGTTATATCCAAACATGTAGAAAATGATATTTAATTTATTGATACCTTCCCCTACCTCATGTCTTTTAGAATCAGGCTTTAGCGCTGTTAATCAGATTATCGCCAAACGAAGAAACCGTCTGAATATCACCGAAAGAGGAGACCTTCGTTTGCTCCTTACGAAAATCGAACCAGATATCAAATGTTTAGATTCGCAGCATCAGCCTCAAGGATCTCATTAATCATTAATCAAAGGTTATTTAAATAAACTTTAGTGTTTTCACATTTAACGTTCATTTTCTTCAATTTAAGCAGCTCCCGCACTAGTAGATGCTGTATCGATGCAGATGCAGAAATTCATGCAATCGTAACTATCTATGTATAAACATACATAAAGTATAAATAAAAAGATAAATTTAAGAACATATTTTTCACAAACCCTCCCTTCTAAAAATTACTTCGCACTTGCGCTAAACTGAGTCACTGCGGCATCGGTGGGCGGTAAGGAAATTTTACCATAAACAAAGACACAAAAGTGGGTGGTAGGTATTTAAAGGTTGACGACCCCTGATTTACATGGAACTGAGGAATTTAATTTTGTTCCGTTACAAACCGTTTGTCTTACATGGTTTATGCTTTCTTGGCCTTCCAATTGGTCTCAGGATTCAGAGGCATGAACATCTGTGTAATATTTTGATTTCGATTCAGGTTCAGATCCTGTAAAGGGTTGTTCCTGCTTCGCTGTGATCAGAGTTCTAACCATCTGCAAGGATATCATCGGAATTAGACTAATGTTCGTGTTCTGCGAGAGGCACGTATGATGTGTTTGTGCTACATCGTAGTGGTCTGAAGCGTGGGCATCTGGACAATCGTCCGACTTAGGTTCCGGTTCGTGTTCCGGAATTGGTATCTGTGATGTGTTTTTCCTCCATCGCTCTGATCAGAGACATGGGTATCTTGGTAATCATTTAAATTGGTTTCAGGTTTGGGTCTCGAAAGAGGTATGGGTGATGTGTTTTACGTACATCGCTGTGATCAGAGGAGTGGCCATCTGTGTAATAATTCAACTTGCACTCAAATCTAGCTCTCGAAGTAGCATAGGTAGTGTGTTTGTCCAACATTCCTGGTGAAAGAAACCAGTGGCTATCCTTCTTTCTTTGGGTGCAAAAACCATTACACAACCCAACATGATTCTGGGATTTGCAAAATTTCAAATGTTTTATAGCAATTCAAGTATGCTGATCACGAATATCATATCCATATTTCTCTTTCATCCACGGATTTTTCACAACTTTCCATGTTATTTTTGTTCACATATGACAAAAAATGAAAAATATTATGAAGTAATCTGTTATTTTTCTATTCTAAAAAAAAACATTTTACTAGCTGACGCAGATCGCGGCAATTAGAGAATGATACAATAGATGGATAAATTTTAATTGGAAAGTGATACAATAGATGGCGCCTCTATATCAATGAATGAAACATTGTGTGTTTCTGCCATTTTGAACACTGTGTTTCAAGCAATAAGACCGATGTGTATTTCGGTCATTTTAACTGTTGTGTTGCTCGTCATTACTGCGCTATGGCGTCAAGAGGCTGTGTTAATAGTTCTGATTCATGTTGTTATATATGTGGTAGTTTTGTGGTGGAAAAAAAGGCAAAAAAAAATAACGGATTTTGTCAAAAAGTCGTATCAGGTTTTTTTCGGTATAAAGCTTGGAGACCAGGGCAAGAAATGGGCGCCGCATCCAGTTTGTCACACATGTGTTCAGCAACTGAGAAAATGGACTCAAGGTAGAAAATACTTTCTTCCATTTGCTATTCCAATGGTATGGCGGGAGCCAGTGAGTCATGAGGAATGTTATTTTTGCTTAACCACACCAGTAAAGGGCTCCAATCGCAAAACCATAAATAATATTGTCTTCCCAATGACTCCCTGTGCTATCAGACCTGTCACCTCATGGTCCTGATTTACCTGTTCTATCATCTCCTACATCATTAGATTTTTCATCAGCTTCAGAACTTGAGTTAAATTGGAGTGAAATGGAGGACGTGTACAGCAATCCTGAAACTAGTAGTGAATCACGGAAATTTGCACAAAGTGAATTAAATGATTTGGTACGGGATTTAAATCTGCCGAAGTTCACAACGTTTAGGATCAAGACCCAAAAACAAATATCTACTAGCTCCAGGTACAATATTTTTATGGTACAGAAACCGAGAAAAGGAATTTGTAGAATATTTTGCCCAAGAAGAATCGCTTGAACTTTGCAGAGACATTCCTGCGGACTTATAATGCATTTTTCTTCCAATGTTCATGGCCAATCACAGTGGAGATTGTTCATTGATTCTAGTAAGAGAAGCTTAAAAGGAGTTCTTTTGCATAATGGCAACATTTCCCCCGCAATACCAGTTGCTCATTCAATACATCTGAAGGAATCTTATGAAAATCTTGACGTTCCTCTGAATAAAATAAGATATCAGGAATACAACTGGCAAATATGTGGAGATTTTAAAATTCTGAGCATGATATTAGAGCAGCAAAGTGACAACAAAAAAATGCCATGTATCATTTGTGAATGGAATAGTAGAGCTTATAAGCAACATTGGATCGCAAAACAAATTGCTCAACAGAGCGAACTTGATTCCAGGCTCAAAGAACATTCTCCACCCGAACCTAGTGGATCCGGAAAAAGTTGTTTTACCACCCTTGCATATTAAATTCGGATTGATGAAATAATTTGTCAAGACTATGGACAAAAATGGTGAATGTTTTCAATATTTGATTAATGTTTTTCCACATTTATCAGAAGCAAATATCAAAGAAGGAGTGTTTGTTGGCCCAGATATAAGGCGCTTAACTAAAGATAAAACTTTTGAAGAAAAAATTACTAAAACAGAAAAAGATGCATGGGCTAGTTTCAGAAATGTCATTCAAATTTTTTAGGCAATTACAAGGATACTAATTACAGAGCAATCGTAGGAACTATGCTAGAAAATTTTAAGAACCTAGGTGGCAACATGAGCTTGGAAATTCATTTTCTGCATTCTCACCTTGACTATTTTCCAGAAAATTTTGGTGCTGTGAGTAAAGAGCAAGGCGAGAGATTTGAATGGCAAAACGATATTAAGAACGATGGTATATAAATATGATGGCGGATTACTGCTGGGGTTTAAAGAGTGATTCTGCATCTGAAATTTCACCCTATAAGAAAAGTCGTAAACGTTCGCTTGATGGAAAAGGGAAATGATTTTATAAGAACACATAAATTTTGATTAATTTTGTTTCTTATATTTTTTTTTCATTAACTATCTCTTATCTTCACACAAGTTATTTTTATTTAGATTGTATCAATATCAATGAGTCGTGGATTGTACATTATCTTAAGAAAATGAAACAAATTCCGTAAATTACTGATAAACAATATATATATATATATATACTTAAGAGCAAAACTGAAGACTAAGGGAAAACCTTAGGATTTAAAACGAAAGTTGCAAAATAACCTGAAGATCAAAACGCGCAACGCAGCAGTTTTGAAAATTCAGAATTCACATTCTATTAAGAAGATACCTAAGCAAAAAAATACATATATAATTTTGACTCACATCAAGTACAACATAGAAAAGGTTATGTATCTACCTGTGTGAGTAAAAAGGAGAAAAGATAAAAAAATAAAATAAAACATCTGAATGTAGAAGGTGTCGAGAATACTGAGCCTTGGCTTTATCAAGGACCAGCAAAAACTCTGCATTTTCTCACTTTCACAAAGACCTAGTTGGAAATGGGTTTCTGCAAGGCCATAGATGCAAGTAACATTCCCACCTAAAATTGTTTTAAAAAATATATATATGTCATGTCCTCCGCAGAGTTGTATGACTTAGCACTAGTTAACAATTTCGCTTGCATCCATTAACCTTCCTGGCCCGGCCCATGCTCTTCATCTGTTACTATTAAACAGAGAGAAGAAGATTAAAGAGAACTCAAGCTGTGAGAGTGACATAATAATTAGAAATAATTTTCAGCTATAACGAAATGCCAAGTTCGTTTGTGAGAGAATTTAAACCTGAAAATCAATGCAAAAGAAATCCAAATTTTTTCATTGCAATTAAAAAAGGAAATATTAATTTTTAAAAAACAGATTTTTGAAAGAAAACTTGAGTCTAAAACCCCCTACTCTACAACTTATGACAGCACGAAAACGAGAATAAGTTAAAGACAATAATTAACTAAAGAAAACTTTGTGAAAAGTTATATGACTTAAACAGTTAGTTGCATTATGTACAAAGTATTTCAGCAGTGCTTTAAGTGCATAATTAATTAGTTATTAAGAACTTAACTACTTTGAAAATACAGCGCATAGAAAAGGAACAAGCTTAGCCATCTTCTGTTCCTAGGTACCCCAAAAGACGCGCAAAGTTACAAAGAAAAGAAAGAGTTAAAACCCGCAAAAATGTTAACAGACAAGCCAGTGCCAAAAACTGAAAGGCTAAAAATCAACAGAGAAAAAGTACATGAAGTACAAACATTGAACTTATAAAACCTAAAACCCAAATACAAGGAAGAGAGCTTACCTCTTGTGTGACTAAACTTTCTCCTCACAATAGCAAAACATGGCTGACCTCTTCCGCCACTCCTAGTCGCTGGGGGGCAGTGAGGGTGGGGCTGATGGCCGCCTCATACAGAAAGAAACCAACTCGCGGAGATTTTAACCAGAGAAAAAAATATATAAACTTAAGACTGTGGATCTGTATGATCAGAAAGAGCAGAATTAACTCTCCAGAATACATGAGAAATATTATAAAATACACGAGTAGTGTATTTAATAATCTCTGCATGTATTAAATCACCTTAGTGAGCTTCTATAGATTAATCAGAATCTTATTAATTTTAATGTTGGTTTTACTATTTTTAGTATAGCTATCCTAGTGATGAATAACTAGTTTTCTTTTTTATTTGTTTTTATTTTCTTTTATAAACAGATTTTTAAGCTTTTTTTGTGATTTTGTTAATATTATTTAATTTTTTGTTTTAATAGGACCTTCATATCCATAGCACTAAGGTTCCTTTAGGTAGTTAATAGGCATCCTCTAGCCAACTTCCTTACGGCTTTGATTGGTCAGAATCATATTATTAACTGTGTAGAAAATTAAAGCAGATCTGCCAACCTTACTCTATTATTCAGAATAATTTTTCTTAAAGTTCTTTTGATGAAAGAAGAAGGAATTTCGTTCTCTAGAAAACTATCTAATAGTATATTAATGTGGTAATTGAAGTCCAAATTGTTGCTGCAAATTCTTGAAATTCTTAGGACCTGAGAAATTAGTACATTCTCAATTACTTTGGTTGAAATGTTATTATTCCAGTGTAGATATTTAATTACTTTGAAAGGAAAATTAACTCTTTTATCAAAGAGGCTAATAGATGGGTTACCTCTGTTGAGCTTAATGCTTAAGTCTAGGAACTCAAGTTCCTGATTACTGTGGTTGGTTTTACATAAGTTAATATAATATCTATCCTAGCTCTCTTAACTTATGTAAAACCAACCACAGTAATCAGGAACTTGAGTTCCTAGACTTAAGCATTAAGCTCAACAGAGGTAACCCATCTATTAGCCTCTTTGATAAAAGAGTTAATTTTCCTTTCAAAGTAATTAAATATCTACACTGGAATAATAACATTTCAACCAAAGTAATTGAGAATGTACTAATTTCTCAGGTTCTAAGAATTTCAAGAATTTGCAGCAACAATTTGGACTTCAATTACCACATTAATATACTATTAGATAGTTTTCTAGAGAACGAAATTCCTTCTTCTTTCATCAAAAGAACTTTAAGAAAAATTATTCTGAATAATAGAGTAAGGTTGGCAGATCTGCTTTAATTTTCTACACAGTTAATAATATGATTCTGACCAATCAAAGCCGTAAGGAAGTTGGCTAGAGGATGCCTATTAACTACCTAAAGGAACCTTAGTGCTATGGATATGAAGGTTCTATTAAAACAAAAAATTAAATAATATTAACAAAATCACAAAAAAAAGCTTAAAAATCTGTTTATAAAAGAAAATAAAAACAAATAAAAAAGAAAACTAGTTATTCATCACTAGGATAGCTATACTAAAAATAGTAAAACCAACATTAAAATTAATAAGATTCTGATTAATCTATTGAAGCTCACTAAGGTGATTTAATACATGCAAAGATTATTAAATACACTACTCGTGTATTTTATAATATTTCTCATGTATTCTGGAGAGTTAATTCTGCTCTTTCTGATCATACAGATCCACAGTCTTAAGTTTATATATTTTTTTCTCTGGTTAAAATCTCCGCGAGTTGGTTTCTTTCTGTATGAGGAGGCCATCAGCCCCACCTTCACTGCCCCCCAGCGACTAGGGAGTGGCGGAAGAGGTCAGCCATGTTTTGCTATTGTGAGGAGAAAGTTTAGTCACACAAGAGGTAAGCTCTCTTCCTTGTATTTGGGTTTTAGGTTTTATAAGTTCAATGTTTGTACTTCATGTACTTTTTCTCAGTTGATTTTTAGCCTTTCAGCTTTTAGGCACTGGCTTGTCTGTTAACATTTTTGCGGGTTTTAACTCTTTCTTTTCTTTGTAACTTTGCGCGTCTTTTGGGGTACCTAGGAACAGAAGATGGCTAAGCTTGTTCCTTTTCTATGCGCTGTATTTTCAAAGTAGTTAAGTTCTTAATAACTAATTAATTATGCACTTAAAGCACTGCTGAAATACTTTGTACATAATGCAACTAACTGTTTAAGTCATATAACTTTCACAAAGTTTTCTTTAGTTAATTATTGTCTTTAACTTATTCTCGTTTTCGTGCTGTCATAAGTTGTAGAGTAGGGGGTTTTAGACTCAAGTTTTCAGGTTTAAATTCTCTCTCAAACGAACTTGGCATTTCGTTATAGCTGAAAATTATTTCTAATTATTATGTCACTCTCACAGCTTGAGTTCTCTTTAATCTTCTTCTCTCTGTTTAATAGTAACAGATGAAGAGCATGGGTCGGGCCAGGAAGGTTAATGGATGCAAGCGAAATTGTTAACTAGTGCTAGGTCATACAACTCTGCGGAGGACATGACATATATATATTTTTTAAAACAATTTTAGGTGGGAATGTTACTTGCATCTATGGCCTTGCAGAAACCCATTTCCAACTAGGTCTTTGTGGAAGTGAGAAAATGCAGAGTTTTTGCTGGTCCTTGATAAAGCCAAGGCTCAGTATTCTCGACACCTTCTACATTCAGATGTTTTATTTTATTTTTTTATCTTTTCTCCTTTTACTCACACAGGTAGATACATAACCTTTTCTATGTTGTACTTGGTGTGAGTCAAAATTATATATGTATTTTTTTGCTTAGGTATCTTCTTAATAGAATATATATATATATATATATATATATATATATATATATATGATGATGATGATATATACACTGAAATGCCAGAAAAACTGGTACAGACGATATTGTGCAAAATCCACAGCAACGTCACCTATGCGCGTACTCGGTTGCTTCCGCCAGTGCGTATATAAAGCGATAGGCATCCTTACCAGCTGTCAGAGCTGTTTCCGGCATGAGAATGACAAATAATAGCGATTTAAGCGATTTTCAACGCGGTGTCATAGTTGGCGCTCGGGAGATGGGCCATAGTACTGTATTTCAGAGGTAGAAACGAAGTTCGGATTTTCGCGGAAGACCATTGCAAGGCTGTACCGTGACTACAATAATTCCGACAGAACCTCCAACCTACGATAACAGTGTGGCCGTAAAAAGACATTGGGTGAACGTGACCATCGTCGGCTGTCAAGAATCGTTTCACGCGATAGGTGTGCAACACTCTCGCAAGTATAATCGGAATTCAATGCTGGAGCCTCAACAAGCATCAGCGTCCGGACTGTGTAACGTACCATGCAAGATATGGGCTTTGGGAGCCGACGCCTAACTCGAGTCCCCTTGATGAGTGCACGACAAAAAGTTATGCCCCCCGCTTAGGCACGGTAACACCGCCACTGGACACTTGATGACCGGAAACAAGTAGCCTGGTCTGACGAATCGCGTTTCCAACTGTATCGGGCAGATGGAAGGATTCGCGTGTGGCGCAAATCCCATGAAGCAATGGATCCCGCCTGTCAACAGGGAACTGTACCGGCTGGTGGTGGATCTGTAATGGTATAGGGTGTGTTTATCTGGACTTCACTGTGACCCCTGGTGCATCTACAAACGTCTGTGACCGACCAACGCTATGTGCGCATCCTTTCTGACGAGGTACACCCGTTCATGTCCTGCATTCATGCTGAAGGATTAGACCTGTTCCAACAGGACAATGCACCTCCACACAAGTGTCGGGACGCCGAATTATATTTAGAAGAGCATTCATCTAAGTTTGCGGTGTTCCCATTCCCATCCAAGTCCACAGATCTGAACGTGATAGAACACATTTGGGATGCCGTACAACACGCTATTGAACACAGGAATCCGAGACCTCGGAATACACCTGAATTGTAGAACGCCCTGCAGGAAGTATGGTGTGCATTTCCTACAGCATATTTCCAGAAGCTAGTGGAGTCCATGCCCCGTCGTATTTCTTCAGTACTGCGCTCCCGTGGGGTACCTACCAAGTATTAGACTGCTGTACCAGTTTTTCTGGCACTTCAGTGTATAAATAAGCGCCAAAACATTATGACCACTGATATGATATGTTGTTGGTGGTTCGCGTGCCGTTAAAACAGCTCTTACCCAACAAGGAATGAACGCTACAAGATTTCGAAAGACGTCTTGTGGAATCTGGTATCAACACGTAAAGAGCAGATCATTTAACTCTTGCAATTTAAGAGGTCGAGCAGTCGCAGATCGTGTTCGCATTTCCAACACAAACCACATATACCCGATTGGATTGATATCGGCGAAATTTGAAAGCCTGCGCAATACCTGGAGATTTTACTCAAGTTGCACGACTCATTGCTGAACAATCCGGGCAGTGTGGCATGGGGCATTATCTTGTTGAAAGAAGGCACTGCTAGAGGGAAATACCGTTGCCATTAAAGAATGTACCTGGTTGGCAATGGTGCTCAAGGTGGCTGGCGTAAGATATAATAAATTGCTAGACACAGGGTGTCTGAGCAGAACATTGCCAATTGCCCAAAGCATTACATTTCCTCCATCGGCTTGTTATTGTCATACGGTGCATATTGCTGACAACATTTCCAAATGTAAACGACGCGCACGTACCCCGGACGTCCGCATGGCTCAACATGAAACGAGATTCATCAGACAAGACGACCTTTTTCCAATCACTCAAGATCCATCTTTGATGCTCGCGTGCCCATTTGTAGGAGCTTTTGAAGGCGAACAGATTTGAGCATAGACCCTCAGCATAGTTCGATTTAATCTGTGTTGTAACACATTACTCCCGTCACCAGCAATTAAATTAGAGGCGACCTGCTCTACAGCATCTCTGCTGTTGGCTTGTACCATACGGGGTAGTCTTTGCTCTACTCTAGCATTAATGAGCAGCGTCTGCTCACACCTTGCCTACCGGCTGGTGGTTTTGCACTCCTCGGACCACTTTTTTGAAGGTATTAATCTCGACCGACTGTGAGAATCCCACACATCTTGCCGTCTTGGAAATTATCTGATCCAGTCGTCTGGCCATCACAATTGGGAGTTTATCAAACCCGCTTAAGTCCATTGCACTTGAAGAACGAGAATAACAATGGTTAACAGAACTCGGTATCAGACGTTATTTTTATCGTTGTCGTCTGGCCATCACAATTGGGAGTTTATCAAACCCGCTTAAGTCCATTGCATCTGAAGAACAAGAATAACAATGGTTAACAGAACTCGGTATCAGACGTTATTTTTATCGTTGTCGTCTGACCATCACAATTGGGAGTTTATCAAACCCGCTTAAGTCCATTGCACCCGAAGAACAAGAATAACAATGGTTAACAGAACTCGGTATCAGACGTTATTTTTATCGTTGTCGTCTGACCATCACAATTGGGAGTTTATCAAACCCGCTTAAGTCCATTGCATCTGAAGAACAAGAATAACAATGGTTACAGAACTCGGTATCAGACGTTATTTTTATCGTTGTCGTCTGGCCATCACAATTGGGAGTTTATCAAACCCGCTTAAGTCCATTGCATCTGAAGAACAAGAATAACAATGGTTAACAGAACTCGGTATCAGACGTTACTTTTATCGTTGTCGTCTGGCCATCACAATTAGGAGTTTATCAAACCCACTTAAGTCCATTGCATCTGAAGAACAAGAATAACAATGGTTAACATAACTCGGTATCAGACGTTATTTTTATCGTTGTCGTCTGGCCATCACAATTGGGAGTTTATCAAACCCGCTTAAGTCCATTGCATCTGAAGAACAAGAATAACAATGGTTAACAGAACTCGGTATCAGACGTTATTTTCATCGTTTCCTGACCTTCACATGCGCCATGGTTAACCTACAGTAGCTTCGATTTGCATAAAAACGTTCTAGTCATAATATTTCGGTCCTTTGGTATGTGTATTTCACTACAGTATCTTTACGCAATACATGTTTGAAGTGAACAAAGTCTGAAACAAAATAATTCATTCGAGCACGCCAATAAGGGATGATAATTCCCCCATGAAAATATTTTTAGCCTGATCATTTTCACTGTCTAAGCAAGTATGCATGTATAATATCATAAAAGTAAATGAAGTAGATGTATGCATATTTTGGCTTTCGTGAAATACTGCTTTCCCTGAAATGGTGCTTAAATTTTACAAAACTTGTGTTTGGCGAAGTGTAACTTATAAGATTATTCTGAGAAAATGAGACCTATTATACATTTTTTTTATATTAATGACATTTTCTGTTCTTTAACTGATATGGATCTTCTTTTATGTGCCGATGATATAACAATTCTCACAACATGTAGTGATATTAAGGAAATCACACACAAAATTAGTATTCAACTTAACAAAATTTCAGATTTGTTAAACGCTAATGAATTATTATTAAATATTATTAAAAGAAAATCTTTGATTTTTAGTAAACAACATTTTACACAATTATCAAATGTCTCCTTCTACATAAATAGCAAACGTATTGAAGATGTAAGTTCCATACTTTACCTGGTTGGGGATTACTACTGATAACGAAATTGAATGGAACAAACATGTGAACAACCTGCTTTACAAACTATCTAAAAACATTGGAGTTATTAGTTCAGTACCAACAAACCTTTCCCCAAAGACTCTTATTCTTTTACATTATACCATGCTTCAGACTCACAATAATTGATTTTGAATTCAATACAAGCACACAGTTATCACTATACACCAATACAAAAGTTTACCCAAATAAATATAATTCTCTCACAATCAACCAGCTTTATTATTTTAATATTGGAAAAATCATGTTCAAGAGAATACAAACTAATCTACACACTGATATAATAAAAATTATTCCTCAGACACACCTACGTTACATACGAACTAAATCACATATTCGACCGATTCATCCATAAACGGAAACCATGAAACATTGTCTGAACTACACTGGCCTTCAGTACTGGAATTCATTACCCACGGAACTAACAATACTAAACAAATTTAACCTTTTTAAAAAGAAATTAAAAAGTTACAAAATAAATCACATTTACTAACACATTAATAAAAAAAGAAAAAAAAATTACTAATTTCAAAACAAATGACACTTAACCTATTAATCGGGTTTTGCATGCATTTCCAAACGCAACAATGATCATGCTTGACGCTTTGGCTTGTCTGTATTCTTTTAATGTACTTTTTTTATTTTTTTATTTAACATTGCTCTATAGGAAGCTTAGGGCTTTGGCAGGCCTTGTTGGCCTATTCGCTGTGCTTTCTTGCTGCGATATGTTTTATAAACTATATTTCATGTACTATATGGCAATGCTCAGCAAACAAATAAATGAAATGAAATTATAAATGAAAAAAAAAAAGATTAAAAAATATATGAAGTGACGATGATCCAAATGGGAATTTTCTGCTCCAATGGAATTGTTTGAAGTGTTATATATAACGTAGATTAGAGAAGGATTGTAGAAAAAGCTGTTAGTCAAGAGATAATAATACAGCGAAATTTAAAAATAATTTTTCAGCCCAGGTACAGAAAAAAATTAAATTATTACCATTAAATTGTGTTCACGTTCTCTTTATGAAAGAAGAATGTATAAGTCGCATCTATTGTCTTCGGGGAAACAAGAATTCCAGTTGAATTAGGTCGAGGCAAATACAAATCATTTAGGTTCCGTTGGAGATCTCAGTATCTACATAAAACTCTTCCGTCGCATCAACCAAATCATTGAGGAGCAAAGACAACGTGAACAATAGAATAATGACTCGGATTACGATCATCATTTAAATGATCGTCAAGTGAAACATGGCCATTCCAACTTAACTGCGGAACACGTACGAAAAGAGCGATGGATATCAGCCTGAGGCATTTAAGCACAATTCTTCTTCGATAAAGCGAAATGATTTCGACTCTAGATAAACGACATCTCCATTTTTACCACAATTTCAAAGCAGTAAATTGGACGCAATTATGATTTTACGTATGTATCGGTTAACTTCAACAACAGCGTAGAATGCATTGACAGTTACATGCAATCTTGAATTGCACTTTATTAATTTTCATTTTTGGATTGAGGATCTTCGTGTCAACTTTCTTTTCAAGGAAATAAGAACGCCTTATGTATTTATGCTAATGGCATTTAAATATCATTAAATGTCACCGCTGGTCTATTAAACAGATCTATTTCATCTCTAAATGCCCATGCAATAGCGGACTACCAAGTTGAAGACTCACATTTTTCCTTTTCAGTATGCTTCGAGATTATTTTTGAAATTTTATTGTTTTAACAACCTGCTAGTAAAATACACACATTTTGAGTTAAATTCAGAACTACTTTTGATTAAGGGCAGATCAAAGGGATCACCAAGGAGCACTGCAAGAGTGCGTCATTTACTTGGGGAAGTTTTGGCTCACCGATGCACACTGGGACGGAAACAAGCTGGCAAGAGAAGTATAATGTTCTGGGTAATGTTCTGCTGGGAAAATCCTGGGTCCTCTAATTTATGTGCAGGAAATTATGACGTCTACCACCTACCTAAAGGTCATTACATATTAAGTACATCATTTCATGGCAACGGTAGTCCCCTCTAGCTGTGCCCTCTTTCAGCAGAAAATGCGCCATGCCACACTAACCAGATTGTTCGAAAATGGTTCGCGGAACCTAAGAAAAATTTCCTGGTGTTTCCCGGGCCTGCACATTCCCCAGATATCAGTCCAATCGAGCATCTGTAGTTTGTGTTGGAACAGTAAATCCCATCTGCGATGGCTCTACCATTTCATTTAGAAGGGTTTAACGATCTACTGGTAACCTGTTGGTATCAGATACCACAGGAATCCCATCTGCGATGGCTCTACCATTTCATTTAGAAGAGTTTAACGATCTGCTGGTAACCTGTTGGTATCAAATACCACAGGAATCCCATCTGCGATGGCTCTACCATTTCATTCAGAAGAGTTTAATGATCTATTGGTAACCTGTTGGTATCAGATACCACAGGAATCCCATCTGCGATGGCTCTACCATTTCATTTAGAAGGGTTTAACGATCTACTGGTAAGCTGTTGGTATCAGATACCACAGGAATCCCATCTGCGATGGCTCTACCATTTCATTTAGAAGAGTTTAACGATCTGCTGGTAACCTGTTGGTATCAGATACCACAGGAATCCCATCTGCGATGGCTCAACCATTTCTTTTAGAAGGGTTTAACGATATAATGGTAACCTGTTGGTATCAGATACCACAGGACAGATTAAGAAAGCTTGTAGCGTCAGTGCCTCAAAATGTAAGAGCTGTTTTAGCGGCACATGAAGGACCAACATCATATTAGGCAGGTTATCATAATGTTTCGTATCTTCAGTATGTGCTCCGGCAAGAGGCAATGCATTTATCCTGTTGTCAACAATATCAGTTTTAAATTTGGAAGTAGGCTGCTTTCTAGGTCCACAAGTCAAGTTCATAATTTGCAGTCTGAGAAGTCCTTACATCACTTTCTGTTCACTGAGCAAAATGTTTGTTTAAGGTAAAACAAACAAAGGTTGACGATATTGACCAGTATTTCAGAAAAATAAGGATACAGTATGTCAATTTCTCCACTAAAACTTCATACAGTGATAGCGCAACCAACGCTCACGCTCTTTGTAAACGAGTTATTTCTAATACAAAGAGTTCTCCATCAACTAAATCACCAGAAATATCCAACTTAATTAAAAGAAATAAATCAAAACAAGAAGTTTTTATTTTATTTTTAATGAAACTGATGCCGCTTTTACTACAGAACTTCCTTTTTTTTAATGTACGTTTACTGACAAGTACTGTCTTAAATTATTTCATGTGCAACTCAGTACTTCCTGTTTTACCATATAATTCTATTTACATGTTTATACCAAAAGGTTCAATAGTTATCACTGAAATGAATTTCTAAGATAAGTACTTCACCCTAACAAATTTTTCATTTACTTCTGTCCAACGTAAATAAGCTGTTCCCAACCAAAACTAGTCTTCATTACACCTTCGAAAATTGGGCTGTGTGATGTATATGTAGTACTGACTTCCAATAACGCAACTCATAACTCTTCGAATTGCGATAGTGTAGTGAAAAAATGTGAATCTGAATCGAATTGTATAGATTTTGACTGAGCTAAAGAGTGATCCTGTCGTTAGAACAATTTTTGAGTAACTTTATGTGTTTCGGAAAGCAAAATATAAATTTTTTTGGAATTAATAACTACCTGTCGCTTAGATTTTGGTTTGTCACTTCCCTCCTAGTTCTTAAAGCAAGAAATCGCATATTCCTAAAAAAATCAAATGCGCTTCCTCACTTTGTCCGCCCGGAAATGCAGTCGTCTAAGTGATGGCTTCTTATCATTCGTCCGAGATGGTTCCGGGTTGAAATTCCTATGAGGCATGTGTGTTGTGTTTGTCTTACGGCGTTGGCTGTCTCCTTTCTCTGGAAACAGTGACCCTAAATTAGGGACGGGCGAATGTTTATAGTCCACTGAGTTGCTCACGGTTGTCGTTAAACTTCCAATAAAAAAAAAAAAAAAAAAAAGCGGAAGCTCTTTCTCTCTCTCTCTCTCTTTCACAAAAATACCTCTAGCACTATTTTCCAAAACTGGAGAGTTACATTTATCCACGATGTCCGCATGACAACACTACTTTCTAGGAAATTAAGTACGTGGAAGATTTTTAACAGCAGCCTAGAATCTGATAATCTCTTAATAGGTGACGAACAGTTTTGCCGTCTCTTATTCACCTGATTTTAACTTACATGTTAGATTGTTCGTCTAATGTGACTTACAAGAGAAACACAACACACATGCCGCATCGGGATTCGAACCCGGAACCATCTCGTTGGCAGGCGAAAGCCTTGCGAACTAAAATACTCTTTCTTCCTACACCAATTACGGATTTATATGACTTTGTTGTCTTCTCAGTTATGTGGGGTGTATTTAGTATACTTTGGACATATCCTTAAGGACGATCTCAGTGTTGCAGCCTTCTACGCAGTTGCTGTCCGCCTCGTTTTTTTCTTTTTATTTTGCTATATTCTTCCAAATTTACATTTATCTGAAAAAAAAAGGCACTTTTCTCTCAATACCGACAAGCCCTTTGCTTATGCAGCAGGGATCATTCATGCAGCTGTTCCTACTGAATCACCTCAAGAAATCTTTTCTTTTGAGTTACCCATCGTTCGTGCTGTATCATTTTAATTTTGCTTCAGAAAAATAAACGTGCTATACACGAATAAATAAGGTAGGTTTGTAATGAAACACAAAAGTAGTTATGATTAACTACTGAAAATAAAAAAAAAACAGGTTATTTATATCGACGTCCATTTTCCAGAGAGTTTGCTTACCTTATGGGAAGAAATGATCCCCTCTATCCTCCAGCTAACTACTGTCCTGTACAGCACAGTACTAATATTTTACATGCGATGAGCTTAATCATTTTCATTATACAGGGTGACTCATAAAGAAGTATACAGTTTCAACGCACTATAAAACAAGAGCAATGTAAGATATTTTATGTTACCTGTAACAGAATTGTAGGGGAATGTTTCAAGTTTTTTTAGAGACAGTCACACATGTTCTATGTGTGCACCCTTAGTCACACAACACACATCAAACCGGTAATCCATTTCCACCCAAACGTGAGGTAAGATACCTGAATCAAGTGCAGTGATAGAGGCTGTGATCATTTTCAGTGATCATCTTGTATGGAATTATTTTCAGCTTCTTTCTCAAAATTATCCAGACAGTTGGCTGTGAAATCTGCACTTCACGACTCACCCTCCGCGTTGATTTTCCCGGGCTTCGTTGAATGACGGTGAAAAAAACTATCGACGACTTTTTCCGATACACGCGGTAGTCCAGGACTTTTACGTTTGCACAAACAACCCGTAGTTTCAAATTTTTTATACCAATCGTAGATAGATTTTCTGGTAGGAGGTTCTTTTTGGAATCGTGATCAAAAATGTCATTGCACAACAGTTACAGATTCCGTTTTGCTCAATTCAAGAACACAAAACGCCTCCTCCACTGCAGACGCTGACATTTTGGCTGACTAGTCACGTAACACGCGCGCTATCGCCTATGTCACTTCCCTCAGAAGCGGGACAGAAACGTTATGAGTACACCTACCTAACGGTTCGCAGTTGTGGTCCGTGTCTTCAACTGTTACTGTTTTACAGCATCTGGAAACTATATACTTCTTTATGAATCACTCTGTACATTATTTGAGACTAGAAAATATTTCAAGCAATTCTCACTCCAGTCAGCAACACATCCACACGCTAACACGTACAAGAACATACATGCCATCCGATGGTTAGAATTCCTGAACTTTCTGGTCTTCCTTAAGACAGCTGGCAACTCAACATGCGTGTTTGAGGAGATAGTTTTATTTTTTCATGGACATTCAGACCAATTAAAAACACTTATGATTCTGGTACCATGTGCTAGAGCAGTGCCTTTTTTCGATGAAGGAAGTGTTACTTTGTTTCTACGACACACAAAAGAAAAAAATTATCGAATTGTTCTCTGACATTTAACTGAGATTCTGTACTTTGCAGCGATTAGAGAGAGAAGTGTTGCATTTTACAAGTCCGGAGCATTGATCTTAGTTGGTCTAAATTTAGAAAGACAGATTTGTCACAAAATCAACATCCAGAGAACGTGAACAGCAAAATCACGGATTTCAGAAATACTAGTTATACTACAAGCACGTACATTTTTTCAATAGATGTACTAAGAACTGAAGCCTTTTTTCGGTTACGCAGAGGCTTGAAAGAAAAGATATAAAAAATAGATTTCTGTTTTGTAGCAACACGAATATCATTATTTGTTTGTGACAATTCTGTGATGACTGACACGGACAATCAGTACGGGAATCCCTGAAAAGCGCTCCCCTTTGAAAAAATATCCTATGTGATCAAAAGTAACCCAGCACTTGTCAAACCACAAAGTCTTTTTTTTTTTTTTTTTTTGATTGGAGGTTTAACGACCACCGTGAGCAACTCAATGGGCTATAAGCAGTCGCCCGTCCCTAATTTAGGGTCACTGGTTCCAGGGAAGGGAGAGAGCCAGTGCCGTAAGACAAACACAACATCCATGCCTGACCGGGATTCGAACCCGGACCCCTTACGGACGAATGATCAGAGGCCAACGCCTTAGACCACTGCGCCACCGGGGCGGCCACCACAAAGTCTCTGTAATAAGAAAGGAATTAATATCGTGTTAGTCCACCCTTTGCTTATATCATAGCCTCCAGTCTGCTGGGAAGGCTTTGCGCAAGGTTTTGGATGCCCTAATTGCCTTCAAGAAGAGCATTAGTCAGGTCATCATCGATGTCAGGAGATTGGGCCTACCTCACTGTCGGAGTTCCAATTCATGCCAAAGGTGTTCAATAGGGTAGAGATCAGGTCTCCATCAATGCCTATCAATTTCTTACACACCGACCTCATGAAACCATTCCTGCGCAGATCTTGCATTGTGGACTGGGACATTGTGCTGTTGGTAAAGGAAAGGTGACTCACGAAACCATTGCCATAATCTAGGGAGCCCAGAATTGTCGATAATGTTCCTATAGGATGTATCGTTCAGACTCCCGAGCACTGGAACTAGATTGATGAGCCAAAGGCATGAAAAACTACCACAGAGCATGATGCCTCCTTCCTTCACCAAATTTCACAGTAGGCCGGACACAGTCCGGAAGGTAGAATCCACGTGGTATTCTGCACACCCAGATTCATCCGTCGGATTGCCTGAGGGTGAAACGTGATTAATCAGTCCAGGAAAAGCATTTCCACTGCTCCAGAGTTTACTGGCGTCGAGCATTACACCCCCGCTCGGTGGTGTTTTTGTTGATGTTAGGCTTCTTTGCGGCTGCAGGGCCATGCAAATGTATTCTCGTTAACTCTCGACGAAACGTTATTGGGCTGGCATTGCTCTTACATGCCGTTTGGAAAAAACAAGTAAGTGTTGTAAGCGAAGACATTCGATTTTGTGTCACCACTAGCTTCAGCCCTATCTGTCATTTTTACATGACCTACCAGGCCGTGATTGCACTATAGATGATCCTAGACGCTTCCACTTCACAATGGCATGACTTACAATTGATCGGGAAGCTACATCAGGACAGAAATTTCTTTAACTGACTTGTTGCTAAAATGGCAAACTATAAACGCGCCACGTTGAAAATCACTCATCTCTGCCGTATGGCACATTCCGTTGTTCTTGCTTGGCTGTGCAGTTTGCCAGTCCACTTGCAGTTGATTGTATTAGCAGTCATGCCCGTTCTTCGACCGGTGAATTTTAAAAATATTTTTTAAACATAAAATTAAAGAATTAAGCAAAGGGAAAAGTTAATAAAGGGAGGAAAAGTAATTTAAGATCTGTGTGTGATTTACGAGTTAGAATAAGGTCTGGACGGCAGTACATACGGTTTATCGTAAAACACCGCCCAGCAAAAGCAGTCTTGCTGGGCCAGCAGTGGGCCATTGCTGTCAGCCAGCACTGCCAGCAATGGCCCAGCACTATGTTGCCGCTGCCGAACCGTCAATGAAATGTCCGGGCGGCCAACAGAAGGGCAAGTAGTTCAGGCCAACAGCTGGCCAACAATTGGCACCCCATCAGTTGTCATATGCCACAACAGGGTCATCAGTGGTCCATCACAGGCAGTAGCTGCCACAAGTGGCCCTCCAGTGGCATTGCAAGCACGTGCCAGAAATGATGGCTAGCCTAATGTGGTCCGCTAGTGGGCCGTTAGTGGCAGCCAGCAACCACGTGACGTAACTGGTGGCTTGCCGAATCTTGTCCACCAATTTCCCAGTAGTAGCCATAACAATAATAGAAAAAAAGCAAGGATAACCGCAGTTTCCTAAAGCTACAATTTTTTTTCACCCTTACGAGCTTGTGAATTAACGCACTGCTCTGGGGAAGTTTTCTCGACAGACCGGAAAAACGCCCGTTTGCATCTGACTAGATTCGATCCTTTTCAAAATAGACTTTATTTACAGAGATATGATACAGTGAAGTTTTACAGGGCGACGGCGCATGGCTCGTCAGAGGAGAAGAGACGGAAGATGAGTAGGTGAGTATTTACAAATGGTGATGCATATGTACAAAAGTTTTGCTCCTTCGAGCTGCTAGAGTCTTTAGCGTGAGAGTAGGGAGTTCAGGAGAAGTTTCTTTATAACATGAAATGGTGATGCATGTGTACAAAAAGTTTTGCTCTTTCGAGCTGCTAGAGTCTTTTGCGTGAGCGTAGAGAGTTCAGGAGGTTTTTTTTTTTTTTATAACAGATGAAATGGTGATGCATATGTACAAAAGTTTTGCTCTTTCGTGCTGCTAGAGTCTTTTGCGTGAGAGTAGAGAGTTCAGAAGTTTTTTTTTTTTTTTTATAACAGATGAAATGGTGATCCATTTGCACTTTCTCTCGTTCCGAGCCGTGGTAGTTGTAGTACAGTTCATTTGAGCACTTGAGGTTGTAGGTTGTAGAGGGGAGGGGGGCAGCAGAATGGAAAAGTTTTCACCTGTGTTTTTTGCTGCGGTGGCACCAGGTGGGTGCGAGCAAGAGTGGCTGTTGGTGGTTCTTTCCAGTGGTAAGGGCGCGTCAGTCGAGGCAGATCTTGTTGTTGCTGGTGACAGTAAACCAGCTTCTGTGGGGGTTCCATCGCTTCCAGAACTCGCTGAGGGTCGCCGTCCTGTAAGCTTCTGTGTAGTCTGCTTGCAGTCGGGCGGTGACTCTGTTCTTGAAGTGATGGACCAGTCGGGTGCTTGCTGGGGGTTCGGTGAGTGGGGTGTTGTTAGTGTGTTGGAGGTAAAGTTGGAAGATGATGTATTTAGCGAGGACGAAGAAGTAGGTGCAAGTTGTGGAGGCGTGAGGTGTGGTGGGTGCAGCGTTGAGGTATTGATAGTGTTCTATCTTGTGGGTGATGGGGCAGACCTTGGAGGCCATGGTGAACATCAGGTGGAACAGCGGGAGAAGGACGGGGCAGTGAATGTATGTGTGGTGAAGTGAGCTCAGCTCTGCGCAGAAAGGGCAGAGGGGGGTGGTGAGTATGTTCATCTGGTGAAGCGTGCCTGGGACGGATAGGCGGGAGTGGAGGAATTGCCACTGAATGTTGGTTTCGTGTGGGTGGTTTATGAGCGTGGTGAGCGTGGACCAAACGGGGGGGGGAGTGAGAGGGCGTGAGGGAAAGAGCAGGGCAGCGGTTGTGGGTGCCGTTGTGGAGGAAGTGGCACAGTTGCTTGACACTGAGAGAATGTACCAGGAGGGCGCTTGTGGGGGTGTTAAGTGTGAATGGGAGGGAGATAGGCGCAGACTGAATAGTGCGAATGCCATTAGGAGAGACGAGGAAAGGGAAGAGAAGACGGAGAGCGTATTTGAGGGTTGTGAACTTATAGTTGTTCGAGTTGGAGCCGGGCAGGGTGGGGGAGAGCTCAGAGACATGTTTACAGGATAGGTTAGTGTTCACAAGTTGGCGGACAGTGACTATCCTTGCCCTGAGCCAAGTGGGGAAATGGAAGAAGGGAAGGTGTGGGGGTGGAGGAGAGAGGAGAAGAAAAGTGGTTCAGGGAGTAGTTCGAGGGTGGAGGTGGGAGGGACCCTGATGATAGGTAGAGAGCGGAAGAGGGTGATGGCTTCGTGGTAGGTGGGGGAGAGCCTAGTAGGAACATAGGGATAGTGGTCCAAAAGAAGGAAAGTGGAGAGGGTGGTGGAGGGGTTCCGCGGGGAGGAGAAAACATCGAGGAGAGTCGAAACAGCAGGGTTGGTGGAGGATAGGGCAGAGAAAAAGGAGATAAGTCTGACTGCCTTGTACCTGAGGTGGACGTCGAAAACTGCGAGTCCTCCGTAAGAGATGGGTCTGGTAAGGGTTTCGGCAGTGGTCGATCCTGGGCAGCTTGCGTGGAAGCCGCGCTCGTTACCGGCCGGACTAATTCACTAAGCTCGGATATGTGCTGGAAGCTATCTGTTTGGTATGCAATGTGTAATCGAATGCTACCCTCTTTCATTTTACAATATTACGAGGTATTTTTCATAAAACTCAGTTTCATATAATTGATAAATTAATTTTTTCAACGTAACGATAGTTGTTGTTTTTTTACCTTAAGGGAACTTCACTCATTTTCAAGGCGTGTACATACTTAGAGTCGCTTTCCAAAGTTTTGTACTGTCCTTGCCGTCTTGAGAAATGATTGTTCAATAAATATATATTTACCCGGGTTCATGCCACATTATGTTACATTTTCAACGTTGTGTCTTTCCTTTCCGTTGTCCGAAGCTACATTTGTTTTAAAGAGGAAAATATATTTTATTTTACTTCTCGTTATTTTTAGAAGCGAATTCCTCCCAGTCTTGTGTATTCAACCCATGGATGAGTACACCACATAGCGTTGCTTTTTTTTTGTATTCAAATAATTAATAAATTTTGTACGTGTATAATTCTTTTTTTTTTCAACAAACGCTATTTTAATGGTTTTTCATGATATGTGTTTCAAGCGGTTTCAAATTTTTTCTTGTTATTCATCCACTCCATTCCATGAATTGTTATTCATGGGAATGGAGTGGGTGTAATTCATGGCTGTAATCTAGTATTTCACGGCTTAATCTGATATCTTCGTCGACGTAAAATTTCATTAGGAAATTAATTCGCCTCTCCACATATGAATTTTTTTCTTAACATCCACTAAAATAACACGATGGCGATAGCGTCGTCTTCAACTAACTGGTACAATGAGAGGCGCAGCAAGTGTTGCTTCTGCGCGTGCGCAGTCCCAATGCTTTAACCTGCTGTTGGGGTTTGCATTGGTTGCCAGCAACGGGCCACTAGTGGCACTTTGCTTGGAGGCCCACAATTCACGGCGATGCTGCAGGGCCATCAATGGCTCGCCAACTGATAGCGCTGCCACCAACGGACCACTACCGGGCCGTGAGCGGCAGATTTCAGCCAGCAGTGACCCATCACTGCCAGCTGGTGGCCAGCAGTTTCCCAGCACTTGTGTTTTTGCTGGGCACAATTTTGAATTTTTCGCTTTCCGGACATTTCTAGGTTTTATCAGCATAGCGATTTTTAGATTTCTAGGTCACTTAAAAGTGGTTGAAATATTTGCGGACACAAAATATTTCAACCACTTTCAAGTGATATGTTCCCCTTTTAACTTTATATGTACAGATGTGCCATGGATGTAATATACACACTGATTTAGCTTTGCATTAGGAACCCCTACCTAATTATACGTTGCTCCACCTTCCTATGCAGTCACAGCTCGTAGACGCCTAGGAGCAGATTCTTCAAGATGTTGAATATGGTGTGATGTGGTGTGATGTGGTGTGACTTGAGCCATGTCCGCTGCAGCAGCTCCATCGGTTCACGCTCATTCCGTGGAGAAGGATCAGCAGTTCTTACATTTCGTTCTAGAATATCCTACAAATGTTTAAATGGGGTACAGTCAGGTAATTTGTTGGGCAAAACAATGTAGCGAATTCGTCGTTGTGTTCCTCCAACCACTCAGTAGTTATACCTGCCCGATGACACGGTGCATTGTCATGTTGACAGATCGCACGGTGGTCGAGGTAAACCTCCTGCTGATGTGGATGGAGATGTTCGGCTAACAGGTTGCTGTAGTATCCGCCATTAAGTGTTTGTGGGATCATAACCAACGGTCCTAGGGCTTGTCAACAGAAAGTTCAGCAGATCAGAATACCAACTCCACCGACTTGTTGAAACCCAAATGTTCAAACAGGGATAGGACTTCATGCTATCTTCGCCCTGTGCGAACCCAACCATCAGCATGGTGCAGCAGGTAATAGGACTCATCTCTCCAGACAACATTCTTCTATCTGCCGGCAGTCCATTGCTGACGTTCTTTGGTACATGCGAGGAGTTGTTTTTCGACGACAGGGTGTTATCATCGGTACCCTTCTTGGCCTTCCGTTGTGAAATTCCAGGCAAAGCAAGGTACGGTGATTTGTGCATGTGGAAATACGTAGGTCCAGCTGAATTGCTTTTGTACAGGTGGATGAGCTGGGTGACTCTTGCACGTTATTTCTGGATACCAGTCGTGAAACCCCACGATCACCTCTACGATTTACCCCGCGTGGCTTCGCAATGTGAGCCTTTCTGCTGGATGTCTGCGCATGGTTAACTCAGTCCTGGCACACCCTTGATACAGTAGAATGGGAGCAGCCAACAGGTGTGGCTGACCAATGTGAGCCCTTCTGCTGGATGTCTGCTCATGGTTAACCCAGTCCGGGCACACCCTTGACACAGTAGTACGGCGGCAGCCAACAACTGTGGCTGACCAATGCGAGCACTTCTGCTGGATGTCTGCGCATGGTTAATCCAGTCCTGGCACACCCTTGATACAGTAGTACGGGAGCAGCCAGCAAGTGTAGCTGACCAATGTGAGCCCTTCTGCTGGATGTCTGCTCATGGTCAATCCAGTCCTGGCACACCCTTGATAGAGTAGTACGGGAACAGCCAACAAGTGTGGCTGACCAATGTGAGACCTTCTGCTGGGTGTCTGCGCATGTTTAACTCAGTCCTGGTACACCCTTGATACAGTTGTACGGGAGCAGCCAATAAGTGTGGCTGACCAATGTGTAACCTTCCGCTGGATGTCTGCGCACGTTTAACCCAGTTCTGGTACACCCCTGATACAGTTGTACGGGAGAAATTAACAAGTGCAGCTTTTTCCAATACTGGCACTTGACCTGCAGGTCCCAACACGCTGGTCGCTGGTAAATTAGCTAAGTCCCCTCATTTACCCATTACTGGGAACTGTTTACTGATTACGTGTGCACAAGTTATAGTAACCACATGTGACGTTGATATTACCTGGTACTTCGTTGTCGCTCCGAATATGTAAAATTCGGGGCGTCGCTGATACAAAAGCTAACTCAGTGCATATACACACTACTCAAAACGTGCATCCGGACATTTTTGATCATAGAGTACATTTTTACCTTGAATAAGCCTTGCATGCCCATCTGATAATATAAGTTCTTTTGGAATACAAACTTCTGTCCTTTAATAAGCTATGTATTTTACTCCTGGAGTGAGAATTTCAGATCCTTCTTATAATAAGTGTACATCTCAAAAATATGCAAACGAAATCGAAGACACAAACCGAAATCTAATTAAACTTTGAAATATGAGGCCGCTAATGATTTTTTAATGGCAGTTTCATCTAAGTAGACGCATGCACTGAATTCTCACAAATAGAGGAAGTCAGTATTGTAATTATTTTTCAGGTTAACAGCATTTTGCTTGTATTCTGCACTCTGGAGTGGTAAAATTCATAAAGACTCTCGTGTCTGACAAAACGTTCTTGTTCCGTAACATGCAGCATTTCAGTAGCTGTGATTGACCCCTTTTACAGCGGCATGCCAGAGCCCAATGTAAAATGGAAGTGTCATTCCGTGATGGATGACTGGAAAGGAGGTAATGTCAAGCCGGTCGTAAATCATAACCGCTCCTCACTGGACGAGTCCTCACTTTGTTCACAGGTTAAAATCATCTCGTCGTGTCCAAAATAATTAAAGAAAATTTAACGCGTTCATTGTGATGTTTCAAACACTGAAGATATTTAATTTTATAAGATCAGTGTAACACTTGGTTAAAGCGAAGTGTTGAAGTTTTACGTTTCTGAAGATTATGTTCCTTTTTCTTTCTGCGCCTGTGATTTCGGGAATATTTTGCTTGTGTCTTGTTTTTTCAGGGAAACAATCACTAACTGATTGTTGGCATCATTTAGGGGATTTTTGGATTTCCTTTTCGCGTTTTAAAGACCGCGTTAGCAAAATCTATGGCTATAAGCAGTGTTTAATATGAAACTTTGCTCCACTGGGAAGGAAGTGAGATTAACCAGTAAGACAAACTCACCGTATACGCCTCATATTGCCACCCCGAGAACCGAAAGGTCTGAGGCGCCGGTTTCTGACTGTTCGTTCAAGAGTGGCTCCGGTTCCGGTCCAGGACGAGGTATCTGCCATGCTTTTTTCTCATATCCTGGAACTAGTGGACATAGATTTGGCCCTCCCGACAGAATGTAGCTCTTAGAGTTCTCTTTGGTGATTGTTAACCCTTTCCGCACCATCTTGAAAAAAGAAAAAAATCTTCCTCCAAAATTCGAACCAGGTTCCCAGTTGAAACGAGCAATCAAGAAACGACTACATGATCATCGGGGAGGTAATTGTGAGTTGAAATATAAGTATTAAAGCTCAATGCGATATATTAATACATGGTCTGCGTCTGCTTACACACTAAAATGCCAAAATTCATGGGATAGTAGTACACAAATTACCAACTGGCGCTGCCGCCGTATCAAGGCTTGTCGCGAGCCCCAATTCTTATCAGTTGCGAGGTGTAATCTCGTGAGTCAGGTTGAACAACCGCTAGTTGGATTCTGATAAGCGGACGTGAATTATCGGAGTTTGAACGAGGCATCGTAGTGGGAGCCAGAGGGATGGGATATTCAATTTCCAAAGTTGTGCAAACATTCAACATTCTCCAATCCACAGTGACACGTGTGTACCGAGATTACCTCATGGAAGGCATTACTACCCACCAAGAATAGCGTAGTTGCCGAACACTGGTGCTGAATGACCGTGATCAGCGGTGTCTGACCAGGATTGCCCGTGCTAACAGACAAGCGATACTAGCTTTAACAACATCCAAATTAAATGCAGGATGTACCAGAGACATATCCATCAGTTCATTGCGGCATAACTTAATGCCCGTGGCGTATGGGGGCAGAAGGTTCATGAGAGTTCCTTTGTTAGCACCACGACATCGACCACAGCGCCTCACCTGGGCTCGTGAACACGGTAATTGGACCCTGAAAGATTAGCAACATATGACGTGGTCCGACAAGTCTTGCTACCCAGTTGTTAGGAGCTATTGGTAAAGTCAGGATGGGGCGCAGACACTATGAGACCACGGACCCAAGCTGTCAACAAGGCATTGTGAAGCTGATGGTTGTTCCATGCATATGTGAAGTGTGTTTACGAGGCACGGTTTGGGTCGCCTGATCCTCGTAAACGCATCATTAACCGGTAATCGCTTTGTTGCCCTGCTGGGTGACCATTTGCAGCCCTTCATGGATTTCATGTACCCGAACAGCGATGGGATTTTCCAGGCGGACAATGAACAATGTCACCATGACCAGGTTGTCCGAAATTGGTTCGAGGAATAATCTGGACAGTTCCGACGGATGCTGTGGCCACCACGTTCGCCCGACATGAACCCAATGGAGCACTTATGGGACGTGGTGGAAAGCCCAGTTGCACCAAAGATCTTTCACCTACACATGCCAGGGAACTGTGGGCGGCTATTCAGACAGCATGGCTCAACATATCTCCAGAAGTCTTCTGGCCATTTGTGGAATCGATGCCACGTCGAGTTGCTGCGCTTCGCGGGGCTAGATGAGGTCCTACACGATACTAGGAACGTATCCCATGACATTTGGCATTTAAGTGTAAATGCTTAGAATGCAATGAATGGATCTTAGGCTTGTGCTGACGTAAAACCACAGTCACTATGTGCCATGGCGGATCGCTAAATTGTTGCTGTGCTACTCCTGTAAATCAGCTTAGCCGCAACAGCGTTAAGAAGAAAACAGAAGCTCTCTTCTTATTCAGTTAGAGACAAAAGGAAAAAAACCCAGAATAAAACAAGTTAGTAAAATAATGCAATGCATTGATTATTATACGCTTATCAACATACCAGAGATCATTACTCAAGTTATGAGAATAATGGCTGTGGAATAAATCTCGCTGCTGTGCCCTGACCGTTGATCCCATTTTGATGATATTCAACGGAACCGGTTCAATATACTTCCGGAACAACATGGTAAAGTTTTGCCTCAATCGAAGCATTTTTAGTCAATTTATGAGGCATAAGAGCAGTGGAATGGATCACGCTCCTATGTCCTGAACTTTGACCTTATTTCGCCCATTTTCAAAAGGGTTCGTCCCCACGTGGCTCCCCACCACATACTAAAATTTCATCGAAATCAAACCATTGTTGCGAACGTAATGACGCATGAGGGCAATAGAATCTGCTATGTTCTGACCTTTGCTATGTTCTTACTTTGACCCAATTTCGTCCATTTTTAATAGGATTCCTTCCCAGGTAGTCCACTACCGCATACTAAAATTTCATCGAAATCGACCCATTTTTACGCAAATCTTGCCGCATAAGGGCAATCGAATGGATCCCGCTCTTATGTCCTGACCTTTGACCGCATTTCGCCCATTATCAATAGGATTCGTCTCCAGATGGTCCCCTACGACATGCGGACAGACAGACGGATGGACGGACAAAGCTGGATCATATACGCTTCTTCAACCTACGGTTGGAAAGCGTAAAAAAGCTGCTAAAAGTCATATGTTATCGCCCAGTTTTGATATACAGGCTAATATGTAACGATGCAAAACATCGTCGGAAATAAAATACATTTTAGCACGTCTTTTGTGAAAAAAAGATCGTGCTTATGTTATTGGTTCGTCCGTCCGTCTGTACTGACGATATCTTTGCAACAATTAGTCCGATTTTAAAAACTCATTTTTGCATTGAGACGCTTGAAATACGCGAATGATGATCCTTCATTTCGTTTTTTTTTTACGATGTACAATTTCGCCGCTAGAGGGCGTAAATGCAGATGATGTCGAATTCAAAAATTCGTTTTATTCCACATATTTGCTTATAAACATCCGATTGAAAAAACTATTTTATCTTTCGATTCTAGCTATGTCGTAGAGTGTTTTACATTTAGTTTCTTTTTTCAAATTACGAGTAGGTTTTCCGCTAGGGGCGTAAAAATAAATTACATTTTTTCCGATAACTCTTCTTCTAAAACTCCGATTCAAAAAATGTTTTTTTTAGCCGATACACCTCCTGATGGAAATTCTTTTGCATATAATTTCTAATTTTCGGTAAAGAATACTTTGACCACCAGGGGGCGTAAGTGTTAACTTTTGCTTCTGATGTATTTGCCATAAAATCTGAGCTTCTAAAATATCCATTGAAAAAATTCTTTCGTGGACTGATGCCACGAATATCGATAAACATTTTCGGAATATTTTCTTCTTAAAATATTCAACAGTTTCACCACCAGGGGGCGTAGATGTATATCTTATTATTGTCAATATCTCTACTTCTGGGAGTCCGTTTTAAAAAACTCCTTCTTTGTTGGATAGTGTTTTTAATGTGACATGTTTTTCATATAATTTCAAAATTTTCAAGTAATTCATAGACTTTCCGTTAGCGGGCGTTGGGGTAAATTGCGTTTCCCCCTATATCTCTGCTTCTAAATGTACGATTTGAAAAATTATTTCTGCACCGGATACAGCTCCTGATGTGAAATTGTTTGCACATAATTTCTAATTTTTGTAAAAAAATGTTTTGGCCAGCAGAGGCCGTAAATCTTAATTTCTGCTTCTGATGTATTTGCAGCAAAATATGAGCTTGTAAATTCTCGATTGAAAAAAACATCGTTTGTAGACCGTTACTACTCATGTCGCAAACCTTTTAGAAATATTTTCTTTTTAAAATCATGCATGGTTTCTACGCCAGGGGACGTGAAGTCACATCTTATTTTTGTCGATATCTCTGTTTCTAAAAATCCGATTTGAGAAATTCTTTCTGTGTTGGAGAGCGTTTCCGGTGCGAAATGTTTATGATGTAAATTCATGTTTTTCTTAAGACACAAGTCTGCAACCAGAGGTCGTAAGCTGATGATTCCGTTTACAGCAAAATCTGAGGGATTAAAAACCCGATTGAAAAACTTCTTTCTTCCGTCAGATACTATTGTTTTCCATACCGGTTCCATTGACTTTGAATAGCTTTGATAAATTTAATTTGCGTCAGAACGGATTCAAAAGACGTGCTTATTACACCCGAAAATTCGGTGTCATCTTTCTTGTTTATTGTGGGGTTACTAACAGCCATGCGATCCACTCCGATTTCAAGTTGAATTTCCTCTTAACAGCTCCCGAATAATAGTTGTACGAAAGCTACAAAAGGAGAGGATATATTTGATACTCAAGAACTTATGATTATGTCTCAGTGAAATTCAGGGAGGCTAATTTTAGTTTTTAACGATCCCCATCTTCGTATAACATGCCCCTTTCTAATTTTGGGTCATACTAGTATTAGTTACACAGGAGGTCAGAGGCGTAACTTTCTGTTTAGTCGATGGGGCTGGGCTCGCGTTCAAGTCCCAGGTGTGGCATGGGTGGTGAATTTGGCTCACGTTCCTTTCCTGGAACCAGTTGCCACAAATCAAGGGCTGGTGACTGATGATATCCATTCTAGTAGCACATAACACCACCCTACGAAGTTTAACTTTTCGACTTGGGTTTTCATTCCTTCAACTGATTTAGATTACTTTTGCTATACGGATTCCAAAAATAACATTTATTTTTCTTTGTCACGTAAGGATTTTATAACAAAATCATGAATATGCTGTGTGTGTATATATATATATATATATATATATATATCATCATTGTCAACCATTATCAATCCACTGCTGGACGAAGGTCTCCCCAAGTTTCCTCCACAACGGTCTGTCTTGTGCCAGTCTCCTCCATGTCACTCCCGCATATTTACGAATTTCATCCACCCATCTCCCATGTGGTCTTTTTCTGGGTCTTTTCCTGTCCCTTGGAATCCAATCTAAAATTTCGGCTGTCCATCTATGGTCTGTCCTTCTGGCAGTATGTCCAGCCCATTGCCATTTCAGGGATTTAACTCTGATCATGATGTCTTCCACTCTCGTCATTTTTCGGATCCACGAGTTCCTCTTCTTATCTCTCCTGGTTATACCAAGCATGCACCTCTCCATGCTTCTTTGAGTTGTCTGCAGCTTTTGTATGTCTCTTTTAGTTAAGGTCCATGTCTCTGCACCATACGTAAGCACTGGAAGGATGCATTGATCAAACACTTTTCTTTTAAGACATAATGGCATATTGCTCTTGAAAATTATGCTGTTTCTTCCAAAAGCTCTCCAGGCAAGTTTTGTACGCCGATTAATTTCTTCATCAATGTGACCCTCACTTGATATCTGCTGTCCAAGATAAACATACGTATCTGTTATCTCCAGTTTTTCTCCATCAATCGATAAATCTTCATTTCTTGTAAAAGCATTGAACATAACTTTTGTTTTCTGAAAGTTCATTTTTAATCCCACTTCTTTACTCTTGTCAGCAAGTTCCTGGATCATACTCTGCAGCTCTGATGGGGTAGTTGCAAAAATGACTACGTCATCAGCAAAACGAAGATGGGTTAGATAATCTCCATTAATCTTTATCCCTTTGTTTTCCCAGTTCAGTGATTGAAAGACATTTTCCAATGTGGCATTAAAGAGCTTCGGAGATATGGTGTCACCTTGTCTCACTCCCTTTCCAATTTTTATGTGTGTTGTATTTTCAAACAGCCGAATCTTTGCACTTGCATTTTCATAGATGTTATTAATAATATTAATGTATATATATATATATATATATATCATCATGATCAACCATTATCAATCTACTGCTGGATGAAGGTCTCCCTAAGTTTCTTCCACAATTGTCTGTCTGGAGCCTGTCTCCTCCATGTTACTATTACAAACTTTCGAATTTCATTCATTCATTTTCCGTGGGGTCTTCTTCTTCTGGGTCTTTTCCTGTTCCTCGGAATCCAGCCTAAAATGTCGGTTGTCCATCGCTGATATATACAGGGTGATCAGAATCGACCGCACACTAAACCTACAGGACGATTCCTCGGGGAGAAAGAAGCCGAAAATCGTTGTCCGTTGTCCGATCGGACGTCGCATTCCGAGGATATACGCGCCGAAAGTTTCGTGACGTCACATCCGGTAACGCACATGCTCGTTGAAGAGCGACGTGGATAGTTATACAGACGCACGTATCACAAGGCAATAAAGCTGCCCCGGTGGCGCAGTGGTCTCAGGCGATGGCTTGTGATCATTTGTTCGAAAGCGGTCCGGGTTCGAATCCCGGTGAAGCATGGATGTTGTGTTTGTTCTACCGCACAGACTATCTCTCTCTTCCCTGGAATCAGTGGCCCTAAATTCAGGGCGGGCAACAACTTATAGCCAACTGAGCTGCTCACAGTGGTCGTTGAACCTAAAAAAAAAAAAAAAAGCAATCAAAATTTGAAAAGGTGGCACGGGGTGGGTATGCACATTCAAAGGTCGTGGCGGCGTGAAACCATCAGTTGTATGCCTGCGTGATACTGCAGGTAGGGATAAAAAGGGTTGGCGACGGTAGCAGGTAAGCTCATACTGCGTTGGTACATTTGACAGTAGTGTGGGTAGCGATATGTCGTACAGTTTGAGAGAGTATTGTGACATGTATCTCTTATTCGGGGAATGCCATGGTTCAGCACTGCCTACAGCGAGCGATACGCAGCACGACAACACCCGGACGCCCAGGTCATACGGCGGCTTGACACTCGAATGCGCGACACAGGCAATGTCGCACCACGTCCAAGTGTAGACCGTGGCGCTAGACCCTCTGTAAGAACACTATCCTTCGAGGACGCCATACTAGAACTCATAAAGGAGCCAGCAGCCGTGCAATCGCTCCACAGTTCGGTGTGCACCAAAGTACCGTACTTACCGTTCTACACGACGAAGACCTGCATCCATATCACATCACACAGGTGCAAGGCCTATTACCACAGGATTATCATCGAAGACAGGCATACTGTGAGTGGCTGCTACAGCAACATGCTGCCGATAATAGTCTCATCCGCCGGATCTTGTGGACTCGTGAAGCAAGGTTTACATGGCAGGATATCTGCAACACCCATAATAGTCATGTTTGGGCATTGGACAATCCGCACGCAACACGTGAACACGCTCACCAGGTCCGGTGGGGTGTTAATATCAAGTGTGGTATTGTGGGCGACATCCTAGTGGGACCATATCTTCTTCCCGAACGTGTCACAGCTGCCAACTACATGGTGTCGCTACGTGATGTTCTGCCGGACTTACTGGAAAACGTACCATTGGCTGTTCTCAGCAATCTTTGGTTCCAGCATTATGGAGCACCGGCTCATTATGCTGCAAATGTTCGCCAGTAGCTGGATGCGGAATATTCCGGTCGATGATGGCTTGGCCGTGGTGGTCCTGCCGCATAGCCCGCTAGATCACCGGATCTTAAAACATTGGACTTCTTCCTCTGGGTCATCTAAAGGAACTGGTATATCGGCGGCCTGTCAACAGCCTGAAGAACCTAGTGGCCACCTTACACGCGGCCCTCACAACTGTAACCCCTGCTATGCTGCAAGGCGAGCAGATGTCTATTCCTCGGCGGGCTGCCGCCTGTTCCGCACTACAAAGTGGTCATTTTGAACACATGCTGTAATCTAACACGAATCCACGCGTTTCATCATTTGTATTGTAGTGGTGCACATCAATAAATTACATGTGTTCTGTCAAAGTGATTGGGTACGTTATTTCTAACGTATGTATTTTTACCGGATGTGACGTCACGAACTTTCGGCGCGTATATCTCTGGAATGCGACGTCCGATCAGACAACGGACAAGGGTTTTCAGCTTCTTTCTCCACGAGGAATCGTCTGGTAGGATTATGGTGCGGTAGATTCTGATCACCCGATATATATATATATATATATGCAAATAAAAACCAGATACACTATCAACACAGATCACCCAACATGTGAGAATAACCCCAAAACTAATCTAAACGAACAGTAACTGAAGTCAATGTACGTCAGGAGAGACATGACAAGTCGGTTACGCAGAGTCGACTTTAGACGTTTTGGGGCTCTAGACGCTAAAAGGTTCAGGGGTCCGCTTCCTCCTCCTATCGTCTAAAAAGTTTTCATCCATCACCTTAACAAAAAAAAAAAAAAAAAAAAGAAAAAAAGTAAAGTAAAGAAGAAAGTTTTTACGTTTTTTAAAATGCCATTGTATCTTCTTGTTATTAGAGCGTTTTGTAAGAAACAGTGCTAGTGTAATCACTTTGTCTATCCGTGCACATAGAACTTTGGAGGTATTTCAAAAATATATTTGCGGCTAATGGCAAATCAAAGGATATTAAATTTGACACTTCAAATATCCCGTATACTTCATGAATTTACCTCTAAAGGCTGTCAAAGTCAAAATTCAAAACATTAAATGTCTATTGTGAAGAAACTATTGAACTTAGAGGTACAAAATTATTTTTTGTGCCCCTCATATTTGGCTTAACTGTTCCTTCTCAAATATATAAATTTTCCAAATATTTCGTTAATTTCCTAGAGGCGCTAAGTCCAAGAAATTGGTTTTAACAGATTTTTCAAAAATTCTTTTTGCTAATGATATGGCATAAACATTCATTTATTTTTGCCCATTTTAAATTTCAATACTAGTTCTTTAATTTCTCGCTAGGAGGTCTCAAATTGGAAATTTAATAAATTTTAGCTTTGCGCTACGTAGAGACTATTTCAGCTACAGCAAAATTTCTTTTTGAGTTTGGTATATTAGGAAAAACTGATTGCTTTAGCACCTTTTCAGTTGCAAGTTACTTGGCAAATTTAACGCTAAGGGCGCTGAAAATGAAATTTCTCTAAATTTATCAATACATTTCGTATAAATTTTCTTACAATTGTAATGCATTTCGATTACAAAACGCCCATTTTCCATTGCTTCAAGCTTTGGAAAAACATCTTGCTTTTACTTTAGGAGCTAATTAGTCGGCAACGCGCATTATATTAAGTAAAAATAAAATACTTGAAGACATTGGCAACCGGAAAATTTCTCCACATTAGAAAATTCGGTTAAAATGCAATTTGTGCATTTTCACTTGAAAAGAGTGGATGACTTTTCGTGGAGCAATTTTTCTGTAGCGAACAATTTCCTAAATCAAACAGCCGTCCATAGTATAAACGAATGCCATGGACCACGAAAGTCTGACAGTAAGAATTTCATCAGTCAGTGAAGGAAAGTGAGAATGTGTTTTTTGAAAGCATTTTTTCTTATTTTCAACGGAAAATTGGGAAGGTCTGCATTTCTTTTTTTCTTTAAAAAAGGTGCGTGAGATTTTTTTATACCTGCACTGCAGTTATCAGAAACAGAAACATAAGATTTAAATGCAGAAGATTCTGAGATCCTGTTTGAAAATAGAAAAATAGGAACCACAGCATTTCGAGTAAGAGTATCATTGAAAGTTTGTATTGCTTTTTCAAGTTAGTTTTGTGTCAATTTAAGGAATAGAAAAGGTGGGAATACTTGATAATTATCAGTATTAAACCAGGGGTAAAGAAAGTAATAAAAAAAGGTGCTGCACAATAGAAATTTCTTTTAACACTATTAAATAAGAAAAAGTTAAATAGTGTGTTATTCTCGAATTTCTTTTTTTTTCAGCCTAAATATTAACTCCTTTGGTTTAGGCTTGTTTAGGGGGATTAGGGCTGAGAACGAACTTGATTACCCTACTCCAAAAGGGAAAACACAATTAACAGCAAACACCCCCGATCATCAGGAGAGTATTTATAAGCACTCCTCGTGGCAGCTCAGTGGGGAACGGAGAAATATTTCAACACAAATGTTTTCCTTTGGTTGGAAGTAGCATGAAAATAATTTATATAACAGCAGGTCAGCTAAGTATTCGCCTTGAAGAATGAAAAGTGTGAGAAGCGTGAATCCTTCCTACACCTAACACTAAAAGCAAGGCTACATTATATTAATTGTTCCTTTTAAAACAAGTACATCAGTAAGAACTCGAAAATTTGGAGTATCAACAAAGCAAGAAAAATATGTTACTAATATCAGAAAGTGAAATATCAATTGACAATACAAACAAAGTGGTCGCTTTAAGGATTGATTTCTTTCAGTCCGTGAAAACCCGAACAAAACTGTCAATCCAATTATACGTTTTCGGGGCCCCTCAAACTCTGGGGCCCTAGGTTCACGCCTAATGCGCTTAGTCGGAAATTTGCCCCTGCGGTTACGGCAGTAAGAAAAATAGTGAACCAAGTGTGAATATGAAGTACATGCAAAAATTTAGCATTTTCCTTTAACTCTTCACGCTTTTCCTACAACAACAACACAGTTCCATAATTTTTGCAAACACTTCATTTTCACACTTGGTTCACTTTTTGTTCCTGTCGTAACTGACTTGTCACGTCCCTTGTGAAGTACATTGACTTCAGTCACTGTTCGTTTAGATTAGTTGTGGAATTATTCACATATAGCTAGGTGGTTTCCTTTGATAGTGCGTCTAGTTCTTCCATCGTTCATTGCTTGCATCATTTCGTTTCCTTTTGTGCACACATATATTGGGTTCGGCGGTTTGGTATGTTATTTGTGTCATGTCAAACGCATTTTCACATTTTGTTTTATATACAGGATGTCTCAAAAATGCACGGCAAAACTGCAGGAATGAGTTCCTTGTAGGTAGATAAGAAAAAAAGTTTATGTCAACATAGGTCCGGAAATGTTTGGTTTTCGAGTTATGAAGGTCTGCCTATGACACTTAACTGTTCACATTACTTTATAGTAACTGTTCGAAATACCCACCTTCTGCTTCAATACAGGCCTCACATCAATGTCTCATGGACCTGCAAACACGCTGCCAAATTCCTGGCATGTGTCTTATTGTTTCACAACCTGCCACAATTCGATTACGGAGAGTTAGCACATCTGCTACTGGAGTCCAATACATCAACGTTTTTAAATGGCCCCACAAGAAGAAATCTAGAGGTTTTAAATCTGGTGAGCGTTAAGGCTAGGCAGCTGGTTCACCATTTTCTATCCACCGACTAGAAAACTTTCGATTCAAGTAATTGCGAGCTATGTGGCTAAAATGCGGGGAACGCCATCCTGCATAAAGTGTGCTTGTTGACGAATGATCAGTGGCGTGTCGTCCAAGAAATCGAGCATGTTGTTTTCCAGAAAGGTGTGGTATGCCCGCCCCGTGAGTTTGGGAAGTACATGGGTTCCAAATAACTTATCACCAAAAACGCCAGCCCAGATGTTTAGGCTGAACCGCTGTTGGTGACGTGATGGAAGAATTGCATGTGGGTTTTCCTCTCCCCATTCATGCTGATTGTGAAAATTTAGTATTCCGTCGCGTGTGAATTGTGCTTCACAGGTGAATATCACCAAGGCAGGAACGTTAGGAGTTGTACATACCACACTGCTGCAAGAAGCACTGGCAGAACATTACTAACGCAGGGTAATCTGCTGTTGACAAGGCCTGTACCCGTTGCAGATGGTACGGATACAGGTGTTGTTCTCGCAACACTCTCCAAATAGTCGAACAATGAACAGACAGTTGTATTGCTAATCTGCGTGTGCCGATTCCAGGAGTCTCATGCACAACATACAAAATATCCACCTCTACTTCAGGAGTCGTTGATCTTGGTCGTCCTCTGTCGGCAGCACGAGATGTAAAGGCCCCATGTTCACAAAGGCTGCAATGAATACTTTCAAATGTTTTCCTGTCTGGACATCTTCGTCTATGAGATCATTTCGTGGTACAAACGACTAGCCTGCATAGCATTGCCATCCGCCAAACCGTACATAAAATGCATATCCACTTGCTCCTGATTTGAGTACATGGTCGGAAAGGAAAATCACCAGATTATGCAAGTACCTTGTGATGAAGGAATTAACCTGCGGGAGATAAAACATTCCGGTGAATATCTGGGAAACGAAGACAGACTTGAGTCAGGTAATGTGAACAGTTAAGGGTCATAGACAGACTTTCATAACTCAAAATCCAAGCATTTTCGGACGTTTATTGATATAAACTTTTCTTCTTATCTACCTATAAGAAACTCATTCCTGCAGGTTTGCCGTGTTATTTTGAGACACACTATATATAAACAGGGTGTCCCGAAAGTCCATGAGACATTTTAAAAATGTATTAAAAGAGACTATTCTTCATAGGTACAATTTGTTTTCCAGATATTGTAAACTTACTTCAAAAAGTTTTTTTCGTGCAGTAAATAAACTTCAATATGTGCACCTTTCGTTGGGCGGAGAACATCAAACCGATATTCAATCCCTGCCCATGTACGTGCCAAAGTGGATTCTGTAACATATGCAATTGCAGGAACTATGCGAATTTTCAGTTCGTCAACACTTTGCAATTGGGATGAATAAATTTTGTCCTTCACATATCCCCACAAGAAAAATTCTAGAGGCGTGAGATCTGGAGAGCGGGAGGCCATGGGATGGGTCCATCTCGTGCATTCCACCTGATTTAAAATTCCCTATTTAAAAAAAATAGCACAATGTGGCGGAGCACCATCTTGTTTCCAAATGATTTTAGGTTGTAAATGGCAATTTTGAGAGACAGCAGAAATCTGAATCATGTCCAAATAAATTTCTTCTGTGACTGTCGATTCTGCAAAAAAGAGAAAGGTCCGATCGCACGATCAGCCATTCACCTTCGAATTTTCCCGGGCATGTTGGATTAAATGATGTGGACTCTGATCCCCAAATTCTGATATTGTGAAACAATGTTTCGCAGGAAGTAAATTTTTACCTCTAGATGATTTAGCTTATCTACGGCAAAGTTAAAACGTCGAGGCTTGTTGTCTGGCTGTACAGCTTGCAACATCTTCACTTTTTAGACACTTAGGCGAAGTTTTGGGTGTAAGGCTCGATGCACTGCTGCACTAGAAATTACCAATTCCTTTGCGGCGAATGCTTTTGGCATTGCCTTCACCCGGGTTGTTTTTGTTTTCACCGCACTTTACCCTGTGTTGTTGGGGTGCAGTTATACACTAAGTGGCCACTTTATTATGACCACTTGAGAGTTTCAAGCAAATAAGATATGGCTGCACGCTGTTGCCGCCAGAGGGCGAGGCTAGTATACAAAGGGAAAACTTAGTGTTTGCGACAGTAGTAGAAGTGATTTTTGGATGACGAGATGGGTAAAAAATGCGATTTGACGGACTTTCAACGTGGGATGATTGTAGGAGCTCGGAGCCATGGAGCGAGTATCCCCGAAACCGCTGCATTCGTGAAATGTTCCAGAGCATCTGTTGTTAAAGTGTTTAAAGACTGGACTGTCAGCCAAAAACTGGGTCTCTACGTGCAACGTGTAGTCGTCATCGACTAGTGACTCTTCGGGCGGAACGGAGAGTGACCAGACTGGTAACAGACAACAGAAGGGCAACAGTGCAGCAAATTACAGACCATCTTAATCAAGGATCCCGTCAAATGATCTCTGCATGCACTGTTCGCCGTACACTGCATCGGAAGGAATATAGCAGCCGAAGGCCTGTTCGAACACCTTTGCTGTCTGCAGTTAACAAGAGAAAACGTCTCCAGTTCGCACAGGGGCACAAGGATTGGACAGTCGATAATTGGAAACAAATTATGCAATCCGATGAATCACGTTTTCAGTTGACCCATGCCGATGGCCGTGTGAGAATTTGGCGGAAACAGCACGAAAGCATGGATCCCAAAAGCATTGCTATAACCCTTCAAGCTGGTGGAGGCAACGGTATGGTTTGGGAAGTATTTTCCTGACATGCTTTGTGCCCTTTAATTCGTGTCTGACTGGCACATCATATCTAAACATCGTTGCGGAACAAGTGCATCCTGCCTTGTGGATGGTTTATCCCAATGGTGATGGCTACTTTCAACAAGAAAATGCGTCCTGCCATAGTGCTCGCATTGTACAGGATTGGTTTCAGGAATATGCCGGCGAGTTTACTTTGCTTAGGTGGCCCCCACAATATCCAGATATCCACGCCATTGAGAATTTGTGGGATGAAGTTGAACGAGCCATCAGATAGCTGGATCCACAACCCTGCAATCTCACACTCCTGCAAAGTTCTATTCATTAACCCTTTAACCGGCTGGGCTACGGGAACAAAATGTCGCCAAAAATCACCTGAAGCTTGAACGCGTATTGTCTCCAAATTCACCTTCCTTTTCCGAAAAAACTGGTCCCATTGCGGCGGTATTTAAGCTTTTCCAACATAGCGATTCCTGTACCCCTTCTCACCTCAGCGGGTGGAACGCAACCCTATGACAGGGATTAACGATGCCATCAAGTGTCCTTTATGCTCCGTTCTATGACCCAAGGCGAGAACAGGAAGGCCAGTCTCCTCCAACACCATTCTTGCTGAGTCGGTCAGAAGAAAAAAATTGAAGGAAAGAATTAACATGTAAAGACCGCGTAGCCTCACTTCCCCTAATCCATTTCCCCTAATTCCCGTTTGCCCTAATCACGTTTACCCCAATGGCGTTTCCCCGAAATCGCTTTTACCCGAATTCCCATTTCCCCTAATTTCATTTGCCCTAATCTCGTTTCCCCTAAACCTCGTTTCCCCTAATTCCCGTTTGCCCTAAATGCGTTTACCCCAATGGCGTTTCCCCGAAATCGCTTTTACCCGAATTCCCATTTCCTCTAATTTCGTTTCCCCTAATCTTGGTTCCCCTAAATCTCGTTTCCCCTAATGCACATTTGCCCTAAACACGTTTACCCCAATGGCGTTTCCCCGAAATCGCTTTTACCCGAATTCCCATTTCCCCTAATTTCGTTTCCCCTAAATCTCATTTCCCCTAATTCACGTTTGCCCTAAACACGTTTACCCCAATGGCGTTTCCCCGAAATCGCTTTTACCCGAATTCCCATTTCGCCTAATTTCGTTTGCCCTAATCTCGTTTCCCCTATTTCACGTTTGCCCGTATCAAGTTTTTCCTAATTCGCGTTTTCCTTATTTTGCGTTTGCCCTAATTCATGTTTGGTTTTTATTAACCGAAATAAAACAGTGGGTCTTGATATCTCAAGAGAATTATTCTTTCCTTTCTTGTTGATGATGTCGATAACCATGCCAACAAAAGTGTAAAGAAGTGCACATGGTGAGGACCATTATACGATTAGTCCTTAACGCAGCCATTGTATCAGTCACGACCCCCTCCCCTCCGCTACCCTTCCTCACAGATAAAGTACACTGCCGGACAATTGCTAAGGACGGATGACAATAGCAACGATAGCAACCATAAAATGGAAGGCAGGAAAATGTGGAAATTAGCATAAGTGCGGGATACAGTAAGACATGTTGTGCGTATGCGAATTTTGGATTGCCGAACTTGTTCGTGACGTCATAGCGCTGATAAGAGATATAAAGGATTTGACGCGTATTAACCGTTGTTGTTCAAACGCAAAGTTGAAAGGGAAAGAATCAATTGACGAACTTGCAATTTTCAGTATGTCTTCCCGACATCACCTAGATGATTTTACGCGTGGCCGTATTATTGGCAAGATTGAAGAAGGGCGAAAAATAACAGATGTTGCCAGGGAATTCGACGTCATCCACAGTGTTGTTTCAAGGCTTTGGAAATCATTTCAAACAAATGGAGAGTGTAGCAAACGTCACGGGGGAGGTCGTGTTCGCAGTACGGCACCTGCAGAAGATCGGTACATAGTGCTATCAACAAAATGAAACCGGCGCAGCACAGCTAGGGAGGTAGCAAATCAGTTTATGGCTGCTACTGGCAAGCGAATCTTCCGAAAAACTGTCGCCAGACGTTTGCATGAAGGAGGACTATACGCCCGCCGTCCTGTTGTGTGCATCCCATTGTCCAGACGTCACCGTATCGCCCGTTTGCAATGGTACCATTAACATTGCAATTGGACTGATAACGACTGGTCTGCTGTCCTCTTCTCAGATGAGAGTAGAGACAGTCTATCATCTGGTTGTCGACGACAACTGATCTGGCGTGATAGTGGTACTACCTATTGTGCAGCAAACATACAAGAAAAGGACTGATATCCGACATGTAGTGTCATGGTATGAGCTGGCATCATGATCAATGGCGGTACGTCCCTCTATGTGCTTCCAACTGGGACTATGACTGGTCAACGATGCATTAATGATGTTCTGCTACCTCATGTTCGCATGTTCCGTGGTGCTGTCGGTGATAGATTTATTTTCATGGACGACAACGCAACATGTCATCGAACAGTCGCTGTCCAGGAGTGTCTTGAGAGCGAGGATATTAAACGCCTCGTATGGCCAGCACGTTCTCCAGATCTGAATCCCATTGAAGATGTGTGGTATGCTTTGGGGAGGAGTCTTGCTGGTCGCCAATGCCCTCCAATAAACAAGGACACCCTCATCCGTGCACTGACAGAGGAATGGGATAAATTACCCCAACAGCTGCTTGATAATGTTGTGCAAAGCATGACACGACGTGTGGAATCTTGCATCGCCCTCCATGGTGGCCATATCTCGTATTGACATCTTACGCCGGAACACCTGCGGACGGTAATTGCATTTTTTTCACGTTTACGTATTCTGCTCAAAATGGCCTGTTTGTCCCTTGAACACGTTTCAAAGCCTTCTGGATTTCAGAGCACAATAAATTTTCTTTCTTGTATTGTCCTGGCATTCTGACATTATTTTATTTCGCTTGGCATCCAACCACACTTACTTTTTTATGCGCTATATAGCCGTTTATGATCCGTCCTTAGCAATTGTCCAGCAGTGTACTACATCGCATTAAACTTTTATTAAAGCAAGAGATACTATTGAAAAGCATTCGCTAGAATTGTGAACGCAGAAGGCCTACTTTTTAAGAGTTCTTAGCGTACTAGAACCCTTCCTTCTCCCCACCTTACGAGACTCTAAGCATGAGCCGTGGAAATGCCTTTTGTTAATTGAGTTCCCCCTTAACAGTAGACGTCAGTTTGTCCTGTTTGAATGTTTTCTCAGTTAGCACCATCACTGATTGGGTGTAGGAGAACTGGCCATCGGTGAATTGGCCACAAAAATTTTAACAGGCCGTATAAAAATTGCGTTTTCGACCGCTTCGTGGCCACGTTCTTGGAAGTTGGTTATCTGAATCACATAAAGTTTCCGTAATTTCGCCTTTTCTTAATTGCGATTATTAATGTAATTCTTTAAAAAAAATGTTTATGATCTGCAACTGAACAAAATATTTCAGGATTTACAAACTGCAAGTCTGCAATTAATTATCTGAGGGCATGTGCTGCCTCACGAAACCTTTTTTTTTTGGGGGGGGGGGGTTACACCAAAAGTATAAAATATAAAAAAAAATTCTGGTCTGATCGGGAGATTTTCAGCATTTACAACCTGCAAGTCAACAAATTTTCTAAGGGCATGTGCTGCTTCAAGAAAACTGTCGGGGGGGGGGGCACTTGTACAATGTTAAGTTAAACGAAATTTGTTTTGGATTTTATGGATTTTTACACTGCCTGAAAATAAACATCTTTCCTTTTCTTTCTGTTGAACTTGATATACAAAAAGGATAAAGAAAAATTTTTGTAATTTAAAAAAAAAATTATAATGCCCCTTTTTCGTTCCTGAGAATTGATAGCGGCAATAAGGTGCACAAAATCCTCTTTTCAAATTTTTACTGTCTGTAGCAGTGGCTTACGCGAATAGATCGTTTTCCAAACTTAGAAATATGAAAAGTTACTTCTGATTAAATGTGAAACAGCAACGACTTTTTTTTTCGTTAGTAATTAAAACAAAATTGCTACAGACTTAGACAATTTGGACATTGTTATATAGTTTGTAACAAAAAGAAAAACAAAAGCTACAAAAGTTAATTTCACCTGAAAGTACGTTTGTTTGTGTGCTTTCTTAAAGCTTTGGTTTTTAATTTATAGGAAAAATAATTTCATTTAATACGAAAACCAATTATTTCGAACTCTACTTTCAGTTTTATACAATTTATTTGAATATGTACCAATAGAAGATATTTTTTGGTTAGAATATATATATATATATATATATATATCATCATCATCATCATTGTCAACCATTATCAATCCACTGCTGGACGAAAGTCTCCCCAAGTTTCCTCCACAACGGTCTGTCTTGTGCCAGTCTCCTACATGTCACTCCCGCATACTTTCGAATTTCATCCACCCATCTTCCATGTGGTCTTCTTCTGGGTCTTTTCCTGTCCCTTGGAATCCAATCTAAAATTTCGGCTGTCCATCGATGGTCTGTTCTTCTGGCAGTATGTCCAGCTCATTGCAATTTCAGGGATTTAACTCTGATCATGATGTCTTCCACTCTTGTCATTTTTCGGATCCACGTGTTCCTCTTCATATCTCTCCTGGTTACACCAAGCATGCACCTCTCCATGCTGCTTTGAGTTGTCTGCAGCCTTTGTATGTATCTTTTAGCTAAGGTCCACGTCTCTGCACCATACGTAAGCACTGGAAGGATGCATTGATCAAACACTTTTCTTTTCAGACATAATGGCATATTGCTCTTGAAAATTATGCTGTTTCTTCCAAAAGCTCTCCAGGCAAGTTTTGTACGCCGATTAATTTCTTCATCAATGTGACCCTCACTTGATATCTGCTGTCCAAGATAAACGTACGTGTCTGGGATCTCCAGCTTTTCTCCATTAATCGATAAATCTTCATTTCTTGTAAAAGCATTGTACATCACTTTTGTCTTCTGAAAGTTCATTTTTAATCCCACTTCTTTACTCTTGTCAGCAAGTTCCTGTATCATACTCTGTAGCTCTGATGGGGTAGTTGCAAAAATGACTATGTCATCAGCAAAACGAAGGTGGGTTAGATAATCTCCATTAATCTCCCTTTGTTTTCTCAGTTCAGTGATTGAAAGACATTTTCCAATGTGGCATTAAAGAGCTTCGGAGATATGGTGTCACCTTGTCTCACTCCTTTTCCAATTTTTATGTGTGTTGTATTTTCAAACAGCCGAATCTTTGCACTTGCATTTTCATAGATGTTATTAATAATATTAATGTATGCATCTTCAATACCGCAGGATTTCAGAGCCATTGCAACTGCTGATGGTTTTCACCGAATCAAAGGCTTTTTCATAATCGATAAAAGCCATGCACAATGGAAGTTCATATTCCCTCGCTCTTTCAATTAGTTCTCTCAGTACGTGGATATGATCTATTGTGCTGTAGCCACTCCTGAATCCAGCTTGTTCTCTCGGTTGAGCCATGTCCAGTGTCACCTTCAAGCGGTGTGAAAGAACTTTAGTGAAGATTTTATTAACCACTGATAGGAGGCTGATAGGTCTGTAGTTCCTGAGATCCTCAATGTCACCTTTTTTATGTAGCAAGATCATTGTAGCGTTGTTCCAATCCTCAGGAATTTTCCCTTCATTAAGGCATCGAGTGAAAATTTGGGCGAGTACTGTTTCTATTTCTCCACTTGCTTCTTGTATGATGTCTACAGTAATTCCATCTTCTCCTGGAGCTTTTCCCCGCCTCATGTTCTTGATTGCATGTGCAACCTCTGCTGGAAGGACTGGAAGAACTCTGGTACTGGTACCTTTCATGATGTCTGGAGTACATGTATCATCCCTTTCATATAATTTGGAGTAGAAATCTTTCACTCTTGTCAAAATTTCGCCTCTATTTCTTGTTACAGAACCATCTTCTTTTCTCAGTGCCATAATCTGTTTTTCCCCCTTACTGAGATGTCCCTTTGCTATCTTTAGGCTTTGGTTGTTTTCAATTGCTTTCCTTACTAGTTCACAGTTGAATTTCCTTACGTCTTCAGTGATACTTTATCGTACTGTCCTGCATAGCTCTATATATTCCACTTTGGAAGTCACATCTTCTTTAGTTGTCCTCATCACTCTTCTTTTTTGCATCAACATTTTGGTTTTTCCTGATAATTTGTTCACATGCAATTTGTTCTTAGACCCAGCTAATTTTGTTGCTGTTCCCATAAGAGCTTTGGTTACTTTTCTGTTATCTTCAGAAATATCCACTTCTTCCGATGTTAGGCCTTCTAAAGCAGAGAATCTGTTCTTCAGTTCCAATTTGAAGGTATTACGGTGTTTTTTAAGGTTGGTTATGTCAATACATTTTGTTTGTCTTATGAGCTTGCTACGTTCGAGTTTAGTGTTGAGGTGCATCTTACATCTCACCAATCTATGGTCACTGCTTGTGTTGAACTTGTTTAGCACACTGCAGTCTTCTATGACGAATTTTTTGTTACACATAATAAAATCAATTTCACTTGTCGTCCCATTTGGATGTCTCCATGTCCATTTCCTGTGTGGCTTTTTCTTGAAAAAGGAGTTCAAGATGAAAAACCCTTCTGCCTCTGCAAACTCGACGAGAGTATTTCCACGCTGGTTTCTGTTGCCGTGACCGAATTTACCTACTGAAGTTTCATTCTGTTGCCGTTGCCCTATTTTTGCATTGAAATCTCCCATAATTATCTTCAAGTGCTGCTTACCTTTATTATTTAGATCACGAATTTCCTCATAAAATTCTTCAATTTCTTCTTCAGGATGACTTGTGGTGGGTGCTTAAGTTTGAATAATCTGAGCCTGGTATCTTCTCGAGAGTTGGATAACGAGTCGTGCAGCTCTGTCAGAGGAACTTTCAACATCTACAACTTTATCCTTCAGTTTCTTGTTTATTATAAATCCAACACCACTAGTTCTGCCAGTATCTGTCCCACGATAGTAGAAGAGATGTCCACTTTTCAGTTCAATGAGATCTTCTCCTTTTCTCCTTACCTCACTTAGCCTGACGATGTCCCACTTGATCCTTTGTAGTTCCTCCTCCAATTCAAGAAGCCTTGAATCAGAAGATAGGGAGCGTCCGTTATACGTAGCCAAGGTCAGCATCAGATGGCAGCCTAGTCCGGTCCTCCGGGGATTCTTAGCACCCTCTGCCTTCATGTCGCACTGGCCGCTGCCTTGGCCAGGTACATTCCAGCTGCCGGAGACTGAGGGTCAAGAATTAAGTTGTGGAGTCATTTTGGAGGGGTTTGGCCATAACTCACCACGCTGGCCAAGCGGGTTGGTGAGTGTGGGATAGCATTTCCTCTAATCCCGATGGTATAGTTATACCGCTATTGGCGATCGTCAGAGTTCCTTTATATATATATATATATATATATATATATATATAGCTGCAGAGTATGACCCAGGAACTTGCTGACAAGAGTAAAGAAGTGAGATTAAAAATGAAATTTTAGAAGACAAAAGTGATGTACAATGCTTTTACAAAAAATGAAAATTTATCGATTGATGGGAAAAAGCTGGAGATAACCAATACCTACATTTATCTTAGACAGCAGATATCAAATGAGGGTCACATTGATGAAGAAATTAATTGGCGTACAAAACTTGCCTGGAGTTCTTTTGGAAGAAGTAGTATAATTTTCAAAAGGAATATGCCATTATGTCTTAAAAGAAAAGTGTTTGATTAATGCATCCTTCCAGTGCTTACGTATGGTGCAGAGACGTGGACCTTAACTAAAAGAGATATACAAAGGCTGCAGACAACTCAAGCAGGCATGGAGAGGTGCATGCTTGGTATAACCAGGAGAGATAAGAAGAGGAACTTGTGGATCAGAAAAATGACAAGAGTGGAAGACATCATGAGCAGAGTAAAATCCCTGAAACGGCAATCGGCTAGACATGTTGCCAGAAGAACGGACAATCGATGGATAGCCGAAATTTTATATTGGACTCCAAGGGACAGGAAAAGACCAAGAAGAAGACGATATTGGAGATGAGTGGATGAAATTCGAAAGCATGCGGGAGTTAGATGGGTGGATTAAATTCAAAAGCATGCGGGAGTGAGATGGGGGAGACTGGGGCAAAACAGACCGTAGTGGAAGAAACTTGGTGATATCTTTATTCATCTAGCAGTAGATTGAAAATGGTTGATGATGATGATTAAATATACATATATTTTCCTGAATTTGACGATAAAAAATTACATACAACTATTATTTTTCCTGAATTTCACGATAAATCCGATTTTTTCCCCTGAATTTTGGCAATAAAAGAAACGTTTTATTTCACTCAACGAAAATCAGGACAAACATGAATTGGGGAAAACGCAAATCAAGGCAATGGAGAATTAGAACAAACTTGATACAGTAAACGTTTTTAGGGGAAACTTTGATACGGACAAACGTGTTTAGGGCAAACGTGAATTAGGGGAAATGAGATTTAGGGGAAATGGGAATTCGGGTAAAAGCGATTTCGGGGAAACGCCATTGGGGTAAACGTGTTTAGGGCAAATGCGAATTAGGGGAAACGAGATTTAGGGGAACCGAGATTAGTGGAACCGAGATTAGGGGAAATGAAGTTAGGGAAAATGGGAATTCGGGTAAAAGCGATTTCGGGGAAACGCCATTGGGGTAAACGTGTTTAGAACAAATGCGAATTAGGAGAAACGAGATTTAGGGGAAACGAGATTAGGGCAAATGAAATTAGGGGAAATGGGAATTCGGGTAAAAGTGATTTCGGGGAAACGCCATTGGCGGAAACGAGATTTAGGGGAAACGAAATTAGGGGAAATGGGAATTCGAGTAAAAGCGATTTCGGGGAAACGCTATTGGCGGAAACGAAATTAGGGGAAACGAAATTAGGGGAAATGGGAATTCGGGTAAAAGCGATTTCGGGGAAACGCCATTGGGGTAAACGTGTTTAGGGCAAATGCGAATTAGCGGAAACGAGATTTAGGGGAAACGAGATTAGGGCAAATTAAATTAGGGGAAATGGGAATTCGGGTAAAAGCGATTTCGGGGAAGCGCCATTGGCGGAAACGAGATTTAGGGGAAACGAAATTAGGGGAAATGGGAATTCCGGTAAAAGCGATTTCGGGGAAACACCATTGGGGTAAACGTGATTAGGAGAAACTGGAATTAGGGGAAACGGATTAGGGGAAACGAGTGTTCACCGTAAAGACAGTGATGCACACTACGTTGAAAAAAAAACAGTTTTACATCCGCATACATTGGATTTAACCATATTGGTTTAATCGTATGTAGACGGGAACACGTGTTCCCCTCAACTTCCGTTATCGAGAACCCTGAATTTTTGAATAAAGTTTTTCACATAACATGTTACTCTTTCCTAATTTTTTAATTTCTAAACTTTGTATTTATAAACTTTAAATTTAATTCAAAATAATTGTGTTCTATATTTTTCTAAAACCAAATATATCGATATAAATTTACTTTTGTTTTCATACCACTGTGTGTTATGAGTGGCGCACATCCGGACAAAACGCATAAGGTCGTCCCCTTTCCCCACCCTTCCAAAAATTCTTGTCCATTGCTCAGATGAAGGAACAAAAATTACTTTTAAATTACCTTAATCCAGCGGATCCAGGAAAATTCGCACACTTTCTCATGCCGCTGAGAAAAGTGCAAAGGGCGGAAAACTCGTAAGGAGATATACACACATTGCGTTTCGGTCCGAGATTTTGACAAAGTGTACGAGTTTTCTTAGCTAAACAAAACGGAATGTACCAGTTTTCCAAGGGATCTCAATGGGTATGTAAGATCAAAATGGCTCAAAGTTTATGTAGAACCTTTCTGACTCCTTTAATCTTGAGTTATGATTTTAATATCTCTCATGTGATAACAAGCAATAAAGGCTAATTAACAGGGGCTCAACGAATCTATATTCAGGTGCTGATCTTTTTAGAAGATTTTAAATTACAACCTTGATATTCCGTATTTGTAAACATTTTATTGAACCTAATGAAAGGCACACAACGGATTATTTCTCACCTATTTACAAGCCTCCTAGGCCGCGGGCCTTTTGAAAAGATTTTATGTTGCAACCTAGATATTTCGTATTTGGAAATTAAACAGTTAGAAACGGTATTGATTTGGACATGTCTGCATTAGTATGAATTCCACAAGAACCGTAGCTCTTAGATTATGCAAACGATGTACGTGTAAAAATATCTCATTCCCTTCTTCACCTTCCCCTTTATTTTCTTTCTTTAGTGAAAAAATGATGTTATTGTACCTTAATGAAAAAGAAACAGTTCCAACCCTTCTTAAGAAACCACAAGATACATTTCAGTAAAACTTTTTTCTTTTTTGTAGGGGGGGGTGATTAATCTCTAGTGGGACTCCGAAGTTTAAGGGGTACCCAGAATTACCTATGCTCTTTTCCGGGAAGCGATCACACCATATCATATCGGTAAACGGTAAAAATACCCCCCCCCTGAAAATACACATGAAAATTGAAAAGCAGTAACAATACCCCTGGCGGAAATACCCACAGAACAAACGGTTCACTGAAAACAGCCACACAAGAACACTGATGTGTGGCAGTGTTCTGGTGTGGCGATTTACCGGCAACCCTGCTACACATCTTTCAGCAACTTGGGAAATTTCCACAGAGGAAAATTGCCACGTTTTTCATTAAACGGTCGGGTACTAATTGCTGTTCCTCCGAAGAACACTTTTAATGTGTGACAATTTTTCCAGTGGGACAGTTTTTTAAATTCCCGAGTTATGTGTGGCAGTTTTCCAAGGTACCTAAAGAGGGGAAGGAACTCTTTTGTTTGTCTGAATTTTTATGCGAGTTCATACGAGTTTAGGGCAACTGGCCACAAAAGTTCAAGAGGGGGGGGAGTATAAAGATTGCCGTTTCTGAGCCTATATTGAAAACTGAATTGGGAACTCCAAACGAATTTCGAGAAAACGTTCCATGTAAGCCGAGCGAGAATTGTACTTTAATTTGAAGAAATAAATTGCCGAGGATTCGTTGTACACTTGGTTTGGGAGGGGCTCTACCACCAACTTCCGTTATATTATATTCTGGGCCTATGGAATCTGTCAGTGTATCCAGGATGTTCCTCTTGAAGCGTCCGCGAGCTTGGGGTGAGGGGGAGGGGTTACCACAAAATGTTGAAATGGACGTACAGCTGTAAACATCAGTACTATGTTTTATATAATGATTCTGTACACGACCACGAATTTTCAGGAGGGTGAGGTGAATTCAGCCCCTCCTCCTCTCTCGTGTCTAAGAGCTCTTCAGGGGTAACATCGAGAATACACTGACCAACTCTAGAGGTCCAGAGTATAAAATTACGGAAGTTGGGGTTGAGCCCTCGAAACCAAACACCTCGTATCCCTTTTACAGACTTCACCAAATTACCGGGGCAGCGGGGAAGAGCATACATAGTCTGCCAACAAACACAACATGAAGTATAGAAATTGCGAGCAAATCCCTTACCTTGAACACCTAATATAACGGAAGTTGGGGACCCCCCTCCAAACTAAGTGTACCTCGGATCCTCGGCAATTTATTTCTTCAAATTAAAAATACAATTCTTGCTTGGCTGACATGGAACGTTTTCTCGAAATTCATTTGGAGTACCCAATTCAGTTCTCAAAATAGGCACAGAAACGACAATCTTTATAGCCCCCCCCCCTTGAACTTTTGTGGCCAGTTGCCCTAAACTCGTAAGAACCCGCATGGAAATTCAGACAAACAAAATAGTTTCTTCCCTCGTTAGGCACCTTGGATAACTGCCACATATAATTCGGATTTTTTTTTTACTGTCACATATAATTCGGAATATATTTGGAATTTGGAAAACTACCCCATTAAAAAAATTGTCACACATTCAAAGTGTTCTTCGGAGGAACAACTATTTGTGCCCGGCCCCTTAATGAAAAACAGGGCAATTTTCCAAGTTGCTGAAAGATGTGTGGCAGGGTTGCCGGTAAATTGCCACACCGGAACACTGCCACACATCAGTGTTCCTGTGTGGCAGTTTACAGTGAACAGTTTGTTCTAGGGTATTTCCTTCAGGGGAATTTCTTCCTAGGGTATTTTTACCGCTTTTAAGTTTTGAGGGGTATTTTCTCCGGGAATATTTTTTTCCAGAGGGTAATTTTACCCAAATTCTATCATATTATATGCAGAGGTTTTTAGGAAAGGAGTGCCTGACCCCAGTTCTTAAACAACCTTTAGAAATGGGAAGCTAGGAGATTTGGGCTAGAGTGCCCGATAGGAAAGTTACACGGAAGCGAGGTAGAAAGGGGGAGGAAGACGCCCTTATTTATTACAGGGTGTCCAATACCCGGAGTCTGATGGCTTTACGTGCCCATTGACGCGTCCGTGAAGGGCTCGGGTTTGAATCCCGCCCGGTGAGGCATGAACGTTGCGTTTGTCTTACGGCACTGGGCCACATTCTGATTTCTTATCTATTCAACACTGGCATGAGATCATTCTGATTTCATGCCACTGTGCTCTTCTCTGGAATCAGTGGCCTTAAATTTGGAACGGGCGACAGCTTGTAGCCCATCGAGTTGCTCACGGTGGTCGTTAAACGTTCAATCAAAGAAAGAAAGAAAAGAAAGATCAGAATTGTCTTTCTTTTGTTTCCTTTGTAATTTACACTTTTGGGACAAACGGCATAGTAATATCACAGGAAAAAGAACTGAAGAAGAGTCTCACATATCTATAATACACTAAATATCTCAATTAAAAGGAACACAAAAATATGAGGGTCGTTATGAGTCACAACTGGGAATGTTTGCATGGAGCAGTCAAATGGACAATTATTATACGATCCGTTTATATATTTGTGTTCAGTTCTCTCGGTGGCCAATCTCCGGTGGCCACTTCTCTCGCACCTATATCATCATTGTCAACCGTTATCATCCACTGTTGGATGTAGGTCTCCCTAACTTTCCTCCATAACGATCTGCCTCGAGCCAGTCTCCTCCATGTCCCTCCCGAATGCTTTAGAATTTCATCTATCCATCTCCCATGCGGTCTCCTTCTGGGTCTTTTCTAGTCCTGTGGAGTCCAGTCTAAAATTTCAGTTCTGCGTCGGTGGTCCGTTCCTCTGTCAATATATCCAGCCCATTGCCATTTTAGGGATTTTGCCCTGATCAAGCTGTCTTCCACTCATGTCATTTTCCTTATTCATGAGATCCTCTTCTTTTCTTTCCTGGTTACATCAAGCTTCTTTTCAGTTGTCCGTATTTTTGTAAGCCTTTTTCGTTAAGGTTCACGTCTCCACTCCATATGTGAGCACTGGAAGGATGCATTAATTAAACATTTTCTTTTAAAACATAGTAGCATATTGCTCTTTAAGAATTCACTGTTTCTTCCAAAAGCAAGCTGATCAAGTTTTATACGCAGATTAATTTATTCATCAAAGGGACCATCGCTTGATATCTACTATCGAAGGTAAATGTAGGTATCCGTTATCTCCAGCTTCTCGCTATCAATCAGTAATTATTTATTTTTTGTAAAAGCATTGTACATCATGAATGGAATACAGGATTACACCATACAATAAAAATCTGGAAAATGTGAATCCGTCTTTTGGTGTAAATATGGCATGGATGGTCAGTCAGATAATATCCGAAAACTTGAAAATGTCGTCGTCCTGGAGCGAGAATCAAATCCGCGTCTCCCGGATAGACTCGGGCGTTATCCGGGTGACGCGGATTCAATTCCCGCAGCATGACGACGAAATTTTCGGATATTATCTGACTTACCATCCATGTCATATTTACACCAAAAAAGGATTCATATCTTTAAAATGTGCATTGTACATAAGTTTTTTATTCTGCAATTTCATTTTTAATTCCACTTCACTCTTGTCAGCAAGTTCTTGGAAAATACAATGCAATTCTGAAGTGTCAGTTCCAAAAATGGCTACGTCTTCAGCAAAACGAAGGTGAATTAAATAATCTCCATTAATCTTTATCTCTTTGTTTTCCCAGTTCAATGACTGCATGATATTTGCAATGTGGCATTAAAGAGTTTGGGAGATACAAACACCTGATGACTGATATATTGTTTCAAACATCCGATGACTGATATGTTGATATCCATTTACCACTTTTCTTATTTATTTAAACATATCGAACATTATGATTGTAGCAAAAATTCTGCTGAAAAAGCCTAGGGGACTTTGCACGATTTTCATGTGTAGCCCAATTTTTTTTATTGGTAATTGCCATTCGTATACAAAAATGAAATATCAAGCATTTAACGGAAAACGTCGTAAAAAGAGTTTAGGTCTTTTTGTTCATGCAGGCATCTGAGGATTGATGTACTACTTCTTCTATCCCAATTTTAGAATGTTTATTTGAATACACCTCACCTTAAAACTCCAATGCAAAAGCTAAATTTTGTTGAAAAGTCCAAGGCATAGGAATTTTGCAAGCGTTTTAGGTTCAGTGCGTTCTTGCTTCTTAATAACATTTGATTGCAAGTCCACACTTACGAGATATTAAAATTGCTGAGTTTCTTCGACAAGACTGTTGTGAAATTTTCAGTGCTGTTCAATTTCCTTGTAATGCTAGGTAAAGTTCTGCCGCTCAGCAGAGGAAATGATCTGACTACTTTTGTCGATTTTTTAGTTAAAATCAAGATATTTATTCGTGAAATTAAGAATGACCTCTAGTTTCTCACAGACGTAAGAAAACAACACCCATCTGAGTATTATCTTATTTTCAAGTCGTGGGAATTTTTGTTCTTATTTTCGAGGAGTGCGATTTTTTCTGTGAGCAATATTTCTGCGCGCATTCGTTATTCACATCGGATTAAACATAACTGTCACGAGATTGTGCATTAGGAGACGTTGGCTGTTTTTAAAATAAATGCAAGTGTTTACATAACTGTATTTATGAAAAACTAATCAAGTCTGATCTCGCTCCTCAAAGTATGCAGGTTCAAAAAATCCAACTATGGGCAACTCGATATTAAGCTATCCGATAAGCATAGCTTGTAATATTATTGAATTCTAAATAACATACAATGAATGAGAGTCTGACTGGACTTCTGCAAGGATAGGGCGATTTTTTTTCTAGCTAACCGTTTTCCATCTCGAATCCGAAATCATATGTGTTCAAAAGAATTAGTCTTCGTACAAAGCATGCTGATTGACAACCGACCTACTGTTTCCTCCTGTTAAGTTAAAGAAAATCGTGTTTGTGTTTTATTTACTTTTTATTGCGCTTACTTATATGTAACTATCTGTTCTCACTAATAGTTCAAGTCGCTGCTGTTTTCATTTAAAATAGCAAAGCACTTTTGAGAAATCTTAAAATAAAGTAATTTTTGAAATTTAAATTTTGTTTCTCCACAATTTTAGTACCACCTAATGAGAAATTTTATGTAAAAAAATCATGTCATATTATTTAAATTATTTTTAGGTTGCTGTTGCAAACCGAAAAATCAGTTTCACAGTGGATTTCCTATTTCTTTAAATAAAATCGCGTTAATTTAATATTTTAAAATTAAAAGATTGTGTTCCCGAAAGTAATATTTTTTCTTGCCAAGTTGATTACAGAGAATTGCTGAAATACTCTAAAGTTTTCCTTCAGTTTTAATTGTCGCATAACTATAGTTCAAGCTTCGTGAATTTATCTTTCCAAGACAAATGTAGAAACTGCAATGACATCGAAACGTCTCTCCTTTTAGATTCAGTGCCATTGTCCGAACCCTTTTAGCCTGTAATCAGTCAGAAAGGATTAGTATCAACCGTCCCCGTAAACGAGCAGTATGAATAACAAAGCAAAGGGGGAATGCAATGTTCACTGTTATCCGGAGTTCGAGGTCACTCGGGGGAGCTGGGCAGTGGACAGATTGCGTACCCCGAGTTATTTCGTGCCAGCCGCTATGGGCCACTGAAACGTACCCCGAGTTATTTCGTGCCAGCCGTTATGGGCCACAGAAACGTACCCCGAGTTATTTCGTTCGAGCCGCTTAAAGGGTTAAGCATGGTCTCAGATTCCACAAACCACCTATCAACATCTTGTGTAGCCCATGCCATGAAGAATCGACGCAGTATTAAAGGAAAAAGGTGGCCCAACGAAGTACTAAAGGGGTGGTCATAATAAAGTGGCCACTCAGTGTATATAAATCGTTCCACAAGACGTTTTGAGAGTAAATATATTTCAGCGAAGTGCAAATAGAATACACCAAATGAAACGACATTAAATTTCTTCAAAGGAATAGTAATGTTAATTGATATTCTTCTGCTGGAGTATTCTCCTTCTCATCTTGATTATTTAATTATTTTAACTTGACAAAGTGGTGTTATGTAACCTTAACCGATTTCTGAATTTCTTAGCGTTATTTACTTATTTATAATATGCCATCCTCGCGATGAGCCAGTGAATGTGTCATAATGTATAATATAAGTATGCAATCCAATATTTTTTTTTATTTAGAGTAACAATTTTCATTCCTTTTTCAAAATAAACTTTCTTCTTCAATGACTCAGCAGCCCTGTGAGCGCCACGGCCTTCTCAAGGAGTGTCTTTGTGAGATTTTGTAATGAGAGGTTTTTTTACGAGGTGGGGTCGTTTGCCCCGCGCCCAAAATCCAATCGGGAGGATCAAGGACAAAGTGAGTCAGGGCCCGACTTCACAAGGAATTATCTACGCATTCTCGTCCCCAAAGACAAGGAGTTTACGAAAATCCCGGAAAAACCACGGGATAATTGGCCGCCAGGACCCGGACCCGAACATCCGTAACGTCCTCCTTCCACACATTGCATAGCGACTTTACCAACTGCGCAATGCCGGTGGTCAAATCGTTTTTCACAGAAAGTGAAATGGCCCTGCAAAAAAAAACAAAAAAAAAAAGGAAAAAAAACCCGTCGATATAAAATATCGAGATAAGAAGAAGCACCTGAACAGACTGCGAACAAGATAGCAAGCAGATAGATATAGAAGGTTTCTATATCCTATTCACAATTTCAAGAAGACTTGGATGACTAATTTTTTTTCTTTTAAACCTGGAAACTGCCCTGCTCCTTTGCTCAGTGTATTGCGCAGAAAATGAGGACACCTATCAGTAAAATGCGACTTATTACGTTTCACTTCTGAATATAATATCAAGAGTTTCATTTGTGCCGTCATTTGTAATACACTTTTCCGGAGCAGCATTTCAAATTTTTAGTTGCGGTGTCTTTTCAAGAATTTTCTTTTTCACTACCTGCAGCATTGCGATATTGCGAGTTCTGATCAAAAATATCCGACCACATTTATTTTTCCTAAACTACACAGTGCACGGCGCCGAGACTCAGGAGGCTCAACCGATGACTTTAGAGCGCATACGTGAATTTTTTTTTATTTTATTTTTTTGCCTCTGGAAGTGAAGGTTTGGAGTTGTGAAATCCGTGCCACACGGATTGTTGTCTTGTGCCGCAATGACTTAGCGGGTTGAGCAGTGAACTTGCACCAAAGTTTGCCACAAGCTCTGGCACACAGCAACTGAAATAATTTAAATGAGTAGAAAGCCTTTTGATGATAAAGCTATGGGCGTAACACAAATGAAAGAGTGGTATCGGCGCTTCAAGGATTGACTAACGTCTGTTGAGAGTGATGAGCGTTCAGCAAAGTTCGCCATGAGCAGGAATCCCGAAAGGATCGGAAAAGTGCGTTTTGTAAACAACAACGAGTACTTCCAAGCAGTTTTTCATCTCCTGCGAGAGGCAGTACAGAGGAAGTTAAATGCGTTGTGGCGGCTGCTCCATGACAATGCCCCCACCCTTCGTCTCACCTCATCCAGGCCTTTTTAGCCAAATAATGGATCCCACAAATGTGGCATAGCTCCTTGAGACTGGCTGCGACTTCTGGCTGTTTCCCAGAGATGAAAATGAGTTTTAAAGGGCGAAGATTTGAAGGTACAGAAGAGATCAAGAAGAACGCTACACAGCACCTATTAGTGATCACTAAATGTGACTTTTTTTTTTTTTTTGATTGGAGGTTTAACGACCACCATGAGCAACTCAATGGGCTATAAGCAGTCGCCCGTCCCTAATTTAGGCTCACTGGTTCCAGGTAAGGGAGAGAACCAGTGCCGTAAGACAAACACAACATCCATGCCTCACCGGGATTCGAACCCGGACCCCTTTTGGACGAATGATCAGAGGCCATCGCTTAGACCACTGCGCCACCGGGGCGGCAAAATGTGACTTTAAAAGGTATTATCATCAGTGGACAGATCACTGGAACAAGGGTGCAGTGTTACAAGGTGACTACTTTGAAGGAAACTCGGACAACAACAGAGCAGATTACTTAGAAACTTTTCCCTGCTCCTGTAAGTCGAATTCTATTTGCCCAGACCTTGTATTTTACGCGTCACTAGTGGGTCATAAAACAACATACAACTACTCAAAAAAAATCTGTTAAAGACAATTGCTGATAAGATACATGAAACAGTGGAAAGCATTTAAACAAAAGCTTAGCTTATCTCAAGCTGTGGCACGCAATCTCAGGGAAACAGGGTGAAGTTAAAGAAGTAATCTGAATGCATGGCATCAAAGATCACGAATTTTAAAGCCATGTTTGTTTTTTTAATTTATATATCTTTAATTAAGATAAGAATTACCGAATTTATATATTGATTCGTCTATTCGACTGCTCTCCCGTTTACCAGTAGAAAATAAAATCTTCTTCGACATTTGGTTTCTTTTATAATTAATCCTTTCCTGTGCTTGAAATTATGAAACCAGTGAATAAACATTGATTTCGCTGACATAAATTAGATTGTGTAACTACAACGCGATCATTATTCTTTTTAATTTGATATATTTATTTGAGAGCAATAAGAGATCACTCATACGCTGATGATTCATATTGAAGAGAAACTTTGCGTAAGAATCTTAGATACTGTTATTTTAAGCTCTAATACACTCTTGAATTATACAGTAACTATAGAACCTAGTTAAACACGGCTTCTTTAAAAAAAGAATAAAAAATAAATGATTCATGACGCAGTGTCATCTAATGCGATAAAATATAAATCTTTCACATATTATTTAATTACCATTAATATATGGATAGAATCACTAGCATCCAATCTCTCCTGAGCGCAGTAACCCCTGATACTTAGCTCTCAGTGGGGTCTTTCTATTAAGACTGTCTCGTTTATTATGCCGCTGCCTTCCAGCAAAGAACTCGAGTTTTGTGAGCCGCAGCATGTGTCCTTTAAGGATGGGTTTGTAATCCTCTTATAATGAGAGCCTCACGCGCCCTCGGTATTATCACCCGGCTTATGAGACGTAAATACCTCCAAGCAGAGAAAACTGGCTCCAAAGAATCACTAAATTTAATCATTTTATTGAAATATCGCATTTCTGAGGTCTTTACTTGAAGATTACCCTATGCTTAGAGATATGCATACAAACGATGCATTAACAAAGTTGGCCCTGAAGTGAGTAGCAATCACTTAGGTACTGCGTTGGAACAGGAGCTGGGAAATGAATATTAAAAGAGGAATCATGAAACTTGCAATATCACGCGAAAACTCTTAACAGAGTTTTAGTGCCCTGAGAAGAGTATGACATTCTGCGACCTGCTGGTATAAAATTTACTCTTAGATGTTTATTTGTTTGTCTTTTTTTTTTCTGCATATAAGGCAAACGGTGTACTATCCCCGCCAGCTGAAGGGGAACTAAGGTACGCTTCTACATTCTCTGTAGGGAATAAATTGCGAACAAGCTTCATTAGTTGCTGAAGTCATATCATACATTAAATAGCCTGCATGTGGATGAGACAAACTTAAAGGAAACCCGTTCTCTCTGCGAAAAAGGCTGTTACTTTTAAGCAATACATTTCCTTCTAACTTTTAACAGGTCCCGCATTTCTGACAGAAGTTACTCAATCTTTGACTGTAATCACTAAAAGAAAAGTAAATAGCATTTTTTCTTACATTTTATCTGATGCCTGATATATGTACACTGAAGAGCAATTGAATTAGAGATACCTGTCCAGTAACGTGTAGCACAACCTTTCGCCCTGATGACGGCGACGATTCGTCCCGGCATGGACTCGACAAGACACCGGAAGCGTTGGGAAGCCATACGGATCCACGACCCTTGAACAAGCTCCCACAGTTCATGAAGATTTGATGGAGGGGGGTCAGTTCCTAGAACATCTCTCTCAATGGTATCCCAGAAGTGCTCCATTGGACTGTGGTCAGGTGACCTAGCTGGCCAAGGAAGCGAGGTCACGTCGGTGGAGTGTTCATCCAACCATTCGGATACAATTCGGTAGCGATGGCACGGTGCATTGTCTTGTTGCAGGATGAGGTCCCCGGTGGGATGTTGAAGACCCACAAATGGGAGCAAATGGTCTTCCAGGATATCCCGGTAACATTGACCTGTGAGGTACGATATCACACGTATCAGGAGTCCCATTTCAGTCCACGTAAACAGTCCCCAGACGAGAATGCCAACCCCACCAGCTTGAAGAGTACCCTGCTGGCAAGGAAGATCCATCGCTTCATGTGGTTTGCGCCGTATTCGTATCCTGCCATCTGCATGTACCAACTTGAATCTCGACTCATCAGTCAAAGCAACATTTCCCTACATGTCTAGGGTCCAGTGGCGATGTTCCCGCGCCCATGCTAATATTTGCACCCTGTGATGTGAGATTAGCAGCGGTACCCTCGTGGGACGATGGCTTCTGTACCCCATAGCGAGGAGATGGTTCTGGATGGTGTGGCTGCTTACACGTTTTTGTGCACCAGCGTTAAATTGCCGAGTGATTTCTTGCATTGTGGCGCGTCCATCCGCTGTTACAATGCGAGCAAGCCGACGATGATCCCTCTCATCCACACGCTTTTGTCCACGGCAGTTGGCCCTTGCAGTGAAAGTTTTACCGGATTCGATGTACTCACGGTGCACCCGTGATACAGTGGCTAGTGAAAATCCCAGTGCCTGCACGACTTCCGAGATGGAGTGACCCATTTGTCGGGCCCCGACAATTTTCCCACTATCAAATGCGCTTAGATCCTTCGACTTACCCATACTGCGTCCGACTCTTACTGATTCCCGCGCATCCCTCCTTATATTGTCGGATCGCTGCATACGTCATGTCGTTCCCATTTACAGAGCCGCCCACAGCGCCACATTTGCATAACGCCAGCTGTCTCTAATTCAATTGCCCTTCAGTGTATATACGTGGTGGCGAAATGTTCATTATATATGTAGTAGCGAATATCAATTGACATTGAACCTGAAAACTGGTTGGGCTATTAGAGGGGGCGGCTAAGCATAATGGGAGGGAGGGGGAATTTTTTGAACTGTTTGGCAGAAGTTTTGGCAAACAATTCTGTTCGTGTGCATTTTACCCGACGCTGATAATGTTACCCCTAGTTAAAAAATGTGAAGTGAGTACTACACGTAATATTCAATGTATGGAGTATAGCAACCATGGATGCGAATCTCTATAGCAAGTTATTATTTCTTCGTAAATTTAGCTTACTTATAATTCGATTTTTTTTCTTTCATGGGGCTATTTATGAATTTTAGTTGGTAAACTGAGAAGAATGATCTTCTCTCTCTCTTTCTCTCTCTCTCTCTGTGTCTCTCTATCTCTCTTTTTCCCAATCTCTGTCTCTCGATTTCTCTCTCGCTCTTTCTTACGTCACTAAATGCGTTGTGAAAACAACAGTTTGTCCGCGACGGGCATCGAATCCGTGTCCCCCTCACTCCGGAGTAAGTCACTCTCCCAACTGAGCTACGCGGACAGAATGTCTCGCTGCTGATTTGTCGTCTTGACACATGTTTTCACCTCTGTATTACGTCACAAGGTCCCCTGCTACTGAGCTTGACACAAACCGCCATGCATCTTCTGCAACAGTGGTGGCAGTTCCGTTTATGAACACCTCTGCTGATTTGCTTTCTGTTGGCTTTGCCATGGACTCTGAGCTGTCGACTCCAGTGAGATTCCAATTGAGAATGGTGATACCTGCCTTCCCGCTAGAGTTGTAGTTGTGCGATCTGAATCTCACACCACATGCTCCTGACAGTTATTTTTCTTCTGTGTAGACTCTGATTGAAGACAGTCGTAGAAGCCACAACCAAAACGAAAAAAGAGGAAACCCTACATTCCTACCATTGATTTTTTCTATCAATAACATGCTTCCCGTTCATTTCTTTCAATAACATGCAATTACCGTTATTACTCTATGAGCTCTAGCTCACTTCTCTCATAAAGACGGTCATTTCGACTCTATCGCATTTTTCTCCCAATGAAGTGCGCTCAGATCTTGTCAAGCCTATTATCCTTCCTGATCCCTTAGTTTTGAATGGACTTGTTGAACTCCTAACTCTCCCTTCTAATTCCTAGACACACCATTCCCCCATTGTCACAGCACATTCCTTTCAAATTTCACTTCTCACGGCTCAACTTGAATCTCTTGTCTATCTTCTTGTTAGGTCATTTCCTGAGAGGAGTATGTATGTCACCCTGGACCCACGGACTTTATGGATGTCTGCGGGATCCTAAGGCGACAGATTTCAGTGACACCCACCATAGTGTTGATCTTCCTGTTCAATGTAGCGACGCTCAGCTGTCGGGGATTCGCAACACCTTTGGCGAATGCCTTAGTGTTTCAGGATTTACATCCGATAAATGATTAGTTTTACTATACCATACCTCCAGCGCTCTTCTCTTTGTTGTTTATAAGCCTACTGATGAATTGTTCCAGTCAGAACACGCTTCATGATTACCAATATCTCCGCCGCCTTGCCTATACTGTGCTTCAATAACCACTCGTCTGTTCGTTTGCATTAATACTCATCAAGCACATCATATACACCCATTGTCATGAAAATCCGCGCAACAAGAAAAAACCGTCGAACTAACGCGAAACTTGGCGAATTGCTTCGGGAAGGACACACATGCAAATGAGTAAAGTTTCGTGCGATTTCGCATGCACGCGCGTCCAAGACGGGCGCTGCAATTGCAATCCTTGGGGATTATAAAGCGCGGCTCAGGGACTCCACATTCGTGCCGAAGTGCACGGTAAGGGTCAGGTGAGATCTCTCATCGATAGACATGCCCAGGGGGCCGCCGTAGATGTGCATATGGGCAACTGACGGAGTTTGAACGTGGCCGTATCGTCGGGAAGATAGAGGCAGGGTGGCCGGAGCGCCGAATCGGCCGCCATTTGGGCCAGTCCGACAGTACGGTGCTATCGTGTTGGGAACAATGCACACGAGAAATCACCCAGACACGGTGGACTGGCTGTGTACGACCCAGACACACCAGCAGAGAGGACCGTGGAATCGTGAGGGCAGAACGCACAGATGAAACGACGTCCTTGTCCAATATCCAGAGCCATGTGGAGGCTTACAAGGGACTCCTTCCGCTAGAACCATTTCCAGACGTCTGGAAGTGGCTAAACTGCACTCTCGACGGTCCTCACGTTTTCTGCCATTAATACCTGACCATCGTCGGCGTCGATTACAGTGGAGTCAGTAGCGAGCAAAGTGGAATGCTACGGACTGGCGACGCATATTGTTCATCGACGAATACCGCTTCTGTGTGGGAACGGACGACCACCGTGTCAGAGTGTGGAGGACCGCAGGTGAGTACCACAATCCCGACCTCACTGTACAACGGCACACGTCCCGAACTGCAGACGTGATGGTCTGTAGAGCCATCGCTTATGAGAGCCGGACTTCCAACAAGAAACTTCCCGTACGCACATGGTTTGGGTTTCCCAGGACTGTCTACGTCATGCTTGGACGCTTCAGTGGCTTGCCAGATCACCTGATCTCTCGCCCATCACGCACGTGTTGGACCAGATCTGACTTCAGCTTTCTCCATTCCCAGTGTTCTGTTTTAGAGCGTCAGCTGCAAGAAGTGCGGGTCAATCTGTCCCAGGATAATATACAGCGTATCTTTGATGCCATGCCAGACCGTATCACCGCATGTATCCGAGCACAAGGCTGCCCAACGCGGTAATAACGCTGACCGGAATGTGTACCGTATGTCCGCGGGGAATCGTCCTGCTGCTGTCATATGCTATACACATCTGTCCTTGGTATGTACCATCTCACTACTAAAATCTCATTTCAATCCGACGTCACCTTCTTGGTGCCAGGATTTTTATGACAATGAGTGTATCGTTCCACTTCACACCGGCTGCAACACGTTTGCACATGACAATTTCCTTTGTGAAGCAACAACAGTTCCGAAGTCATCTTCGTGCACGATTACTTGCCACACTACAAACTCACTATTATGAAGCCATCCGTACATCTGCTGTGTTATAATTTCGCAATATCGGCTCCCCAGAGATGAATGGTTTCTTACCACCAATGACGCGCTATCTCTGTCAGTGGAATGACCTTCCATTTTCGTTGTCACAGACATTTTCATTTTATCGTATCTCTATCATTTATGATTCTTGTACCCTGTTCTGTTGTGTCATGTTCTTCAGCATCTGAGTTTCCGAAGTAGTATGGCACCACCGAACAGCACTCGTGAGATGTTCGCTACGGTTGATTTTCCGTTTTATATCGACTGGGACTGATATTTTGCTTCTTGGGTCGGCGTATATCACTTCATCTGTGCAATACTTATTGCCCATCGCATACATTCGTTTTGTTAAATGTTCAGCTATGCCGTGTATTGCATCGTCTATGTTTCTGAAATAGCACGGCACTCTCAATCTGTTCTTGTGATATGCTCGTTACTGTCTATTTTATTTACCGACTAAGATTAATGGTTGCCTCTTGTCACCTTGTGTAGAACTTCATTACTGTACTTATTTATCAAACACTGCATATATTTGTGTTTGTAATCTCATGTTTTAAATAATAAAGCGGCCTTTGACCTCAAAAATAATTTTCACAGTTAGATTTTTAGAATAGGAGATACGATTGCAAACAGGTTATGTATACACGGAAATGCATTTACGCCCCTTAGTGTTAAAGTATTTTGTTGAGGAATGTTATGAAACGCATGCCAAATATTCACTGTCGTTATAATTTAACGTCTTCATGGTAGAAGGTATGGGTTAGTAAAACCAATTTTTTGAATATTTTTTTTAAGCAACCGAAAAATATATTTTGAATTTTATAACACGTGCATGTATGCCCCCTAGCGACGAGGTTATGCATCTGAACATGACGAAACTTATGGATCGTCTTTCTCATAGTTTTGGCTTTCGACTGTATAAATAAATGAATAATAGTCACAAAGATATGCTGTCTACAGTTTATTTACTAAAAGAAAAAGCAGTAAAAGGGCGAACTCTTTTGAATGGAATTATTTCCGGCTAATAATTAAACGTAATTTTTTCATCTTATTTACCTTTTTTATGTTTCTTGGTTTAAGGTGGATCCACCTAAAATCTTTGCCTTGTATTTCCAATGGGCAAACTTCTGTAGCCATTTTCTTCACAATTAATACGTTTCCACGGATGAGAATTTGAACATCGATTAAAATAACTTCATATTATAGCCTAGTGCACTTGATATTTTCTATAATTTAATCATAATTAACTAATTCAACATTTGTTTGTCTACTGAAATCATCAATGCACAGGTCGCGGCATCTATTTTCTGGTCTCATCTCCACGAAGGGAAAAGTTATTGATTTTTAATATAATTATGGTTACGTTTTAGAAAATATTAAGTGCACTAGACTATAATATGAAGTTATTTGTATCGATGTTCAAATTTCCATCCTTGTAAACGCATTAATTGTGAAGAAAATGGATACAGAAGTTTGTCCGTTGGAAATACCAGGCAAAGATTTTAGGTAGTTCCACCTTAACGACCACCGGCGTAGCTACAGATTGTTCATAAAGTAACGCAACGCATGGGAAAATGTCACAAAAAAATGTCAACAGTGAGGTTTACATTACGGTAGTGGAACATATTGTGGCCCTTCTGCCAGGCAAAGAATTCAAGAAGGCAAGGTTTCAACGGGACAACGCAACAGCCCAATTTGCCCAAACCTCCATGGCTTATTTAAAATCTGTTTTCTCGACGGCTAAGTCGATAGTCATTGTGGCCCCCACCGACACCATACTTCTGCTTATGGGAACATCTCAAGAATATTGTATAAGCAAATTATCCTCGCACACTTCAAGAGCTTCAGGCCTATATTCAAAACAGTGTGACAGAGTATCAACTGTCACATTGCGTGAGAGTGTTCACTAACATGATTAATCCTTTACATTTCTGTGAAAAGCATAAAGGTGGGTATTATGAGCATTTGTTATGAAACGTTGGAAATTCCCTATGGGTTGCCTTACTTTATGAACACCCCATATAAGTGTCTGTTACACTTGCTTCTGGTAAAGAATTCTTCTGATTTGCAGAAATTGTAATGCATAAACATTAAACAGACCCAGAACAATTTGAATGTATGGTCCCCAATGCTCCTTTCACTCACATTCTTGTGCCTTGTGAATTCATTGTGTACTCTATTAAGAGATTGTGTGTCGTTTTTCAGAAAAAGCTTCCTTCCAGAAATAGTAGAAGTGTCCCTGCCTTTGTACAAGACAACAGCAAAATGTTAAATTCTCTTAAATGAACTGCTGTTGTCTCTATCTCCTCTCATCCTCTCTCTGCAAAATAAGTAAACAAGAAATCCCTAAAATAAATCTAATTTTACTTCTTTATGAGCATTGTCTTTTTTTCGAACATCTCATGAATTAGATTTCTTTGAAAGCGCGGTGAAGCACCAATTTAATTTTAAGAACTTCTATTACGTTCCTAACGTAAGCAATCTTTGCTTTCTCCATAACGTAGGGGGAAATTCTTCTGATTAACCTATGACCTTTACTTTACAGGCCTTCAATAACATAATTTTCCATCTTTGACGGAAACATCCACAACTGCTTATCAGTTGATCATCCGGTTTTAGCTTCAGCTCTTGCAAATTTTCATTAGAAGAAAGGAATACGATTAGTGCATTTCCCGCCATGAGGTGTTCATTCTAACATGTACAGATCTAATCTGTTTAGCAGAACTTTCATCAACTTCGAATTCCAAATTCCATTCCAAGCGAAGAATTTCGTGAAATGTAGGCATTTAGTAGACCGTTTCTCGTCACTAGGCTTACTGAATATAGCAGACGAGATAGAATTTTGCCCGAATGCGAAGAGTTCTCTAGAGTAATTCGAAAAATTCGTCACCTGCATCTTTTCATTTCATTAAATTCAAAACTTCAAAGGTTACGGTGCCAAACAGAACCAAAGAGCAAGTTTGAAGCATGTAATTTATTTCACACGCGTATGGTGTAGCTGTACCGTGTAATGAGAAAATGTACACTGACATGCCAGTTTATTCCTCATCACATAAATGGCCCACTCCAACAAAAAAAGACGGTGCATGAGTTCGGTGAAAATCAGACAGACTAATTTGTTGAGCATTAATTAGAGGATGATTGAGGGTCAGAATGGGTAAAATATGTGATCTGAGCTACTTTGAAAGTAGCACGTTAAAAGTTAGCCCCAGGTGTAGTTATTTGAGCACCTCCCAAACGGTTGTTTCCCTGAGCTATTCAAGTTAAACGGAAATAACAGTTTAACGTGAACTGTGCTACACGCGAAAAAGTTTCCGCAATCAGAGATTCTGTGGAAGAAAACAGCTGATGATTCAAAGCCGTCAAAGATGAACAGTGAAATGATATTCAGCTGTTGTACCAGAAATGTTGTGTTGGTCGGAAATATAGTGTCTTTGGAAATGACCCTCGGAACGCACTTAGGTGAATCCTATAGTGATTTGCGGTGTTGAAGTTCGTCCGCCGCCTTTCTCATTCATGCCTGTCTCTTTGGACCCATCTGATACACTACATGTTTTTATCTACAGTATCGACGATTGCTGAAAGCTTTGTATCATAACATTCAAGGTGAACCTTGCTACGATTGTGTTTTCTATTTTTATCTTCCGAGGACAAAATAATATAAAGGAATATTGAATAACAAATATTAAAATATATTATATTAAAATAATATATTTTAATATTTGTTATTCTTCTGCAGAATAACAAATATTAAACCTTCGTGTAGTTCAGCCCTGGAGACACTATAGAAACATTTTTTGTCTGACTCATGAAGTTATTTCAGAGGAAGGTGCTATGAACCACAAGTCTGAAACCAACTTTCAACAGAATTAACAAATGTCGTAAGACAAACACAACATTCCAGCTCAGTGAGTCATGGATGCTGTGTTTGTCTTACTGCTCCGGCTCTCTCCCTTCCCTAAAAACGATGGCTCTAAATTAGGGACGGCCATACAGTTGTCGTGAAATCTTCAAATAAACGAAAAAGGGATCGTAAGTGCCCACTGGGAGCCAAATATTAAATCTAAGATGAAACCAGCTTCCACGAAGGATTTTCTTACAACCGTGGAGATACTGCAAAAGTTGTAATGGTTTTAAATTCATTCATGTTGAGTTATATTTCACTTAACGAAAAAGGATGTAACTTCTAGAGTTCATATTCTGGAGTCTACTCGTTCTTACAATACCAAGGAAAACGTAGAAAAAAATGCTAAGTACATCGTGAGGACAAACCCTCGAAAATATTGATATCAAAATGTAGCTCGTAAACGTGACATTGAGAATACGGAATCATGTTGGTTTTAAGTGCAATACTGATGTTTCGATTCCTCGAAATACAAACAGTAATAAAAGAACCCTAGGAAATCTTAGGAGACCCCGCAGTTATGGCAGGTAATTGCCTTTTCTACGGTAAAAGATGTTCTAAAAGTTCATCTGTTTGTCATGAAAATAATGCAAAGAAAGAAAAAAACTCCAAATAGCCAGTCAGTTTTTCGCGAATTCCAAGAGCTGTTGCAAAATAAATAAAAAACATTTGTACCAAAGAGTCAATACCCACTGTCAGTGAAAATAAAACCCTATAAATGTTAAAATATTGTCACAGAGAATACAAAAACTTTCAGAAATATTTCAAAAGTTTATAACATTCAAGTCTCCTCGTGAAGATTTATAATAGTTTCCACAAAATATGTGAAGCATTATTTGATGTAGAGACGTGCACTTAAGTAAATGTGCATGTGCAATGCACAGAAAAGTACCCATAACATACCGTACATTTTTACTTGACCACAGAACAGTCCGCGTGGTGTATATCGGAGAAGACGACACCCAAACTCCTATTAAGTTACAAAAATAGAAAACGGTAAAGCAAACAAATGCCACCTTCCGGAATTTCAAATACTTCAGTTGCTGAGACTTTGGAATCTTCTTCAGAATCATCTCATACTGATAATAATGATTTACATTTCTTATTCAATTTCACACTTGGTCACCCTTTTTCGTAAGTAATTTACATATACTGCTCTTGTAGCAACTTCTCAAAAAACTGGAATCTCCGACCGGAGTACTGTGTTGATTGCTTCAGCTGCAATAAAGTATTCCGGAATAATTGAGGGCACAGAAAAAGTTGGCGTAAGATAACATCGCAGAAAAGGAAAATCGAGACGATAATATCTGCAACATGAAATGTTAGAGAAACTTCAGGTTTTGTACTCCAATGGCCGAAATGACAAAACGGAAGTAACTGAAAATGTAGGAAGTTGAAACTACGTGAAGCTCATTCTTGAAGAGCACATATTCATTTGTGATTCAGTATCATAACACATTAATCATGTGGTTTGTAGCAGTTTACCAGCCAAAGACTTCAATCAGTTCGATGACATTTTAGCTTATTCTAATGAGAAATCAGTGATCTTAAAATATTTGGTAGCCCTTCGATGATATTTTAGCCTATTCTAATAAGCGTCTAATGAAAAATCAGTGATCTAAAAATATTTGGTAGCCCTTCGTTGCGACGGTGGTGTTGTATACACTGGAAATAACAGAAGCATACTACAACTCCTTGAAGAACAGCTACACTGGATGTTTAACGGTTGATTAGTCAATTGCGTTCCAATGAGTTGCTTTTTCGACACTTACTTCAACGTTATGGTGGCCATACACCGAGATCTTTTATTACCCTTACTCGGGCCCAAGAGGAAAATGATTGAGAAATGTGAGGAATTGTCATTTGTAAATTTTGAACATCTTATATTAGGAAACATGACAACTAGCACCACAAAGTCTGACCTCGGTAAATATCTGGAAATTGAGTTGCGTATATGTGAAACAGTCATAAGCAAAAGTTATTGTGGACTCCTTGCACAAAAAAATCCAGGTACAATTTTGCACGCCACGGGGTTGACCACTGCAAGAGATTTTACGAGCTAATATTTCTATTGTAAATCGAGAAAGTAACCTAAACACTTTGGTACAATTTGTCGCAGATATCTACACTGCTGGCCACCCAAAATGCACCACCAAGAAGGACACGAGATAGCAAAGCCAGATTTAATGGACACATAACAACAGATACAAAGATGAAACGATTGAGCTTACAGGCCCGTGTGACTTTCGGAACACGCAGATATCCATATTTCGTGTGGCCCCCTTGGCTGGCAAACACGGCCGCTACACGCCGCGGCATCGAACGAAAGAGGCTTTGGATGTAGGCTTGGGGTATGTCAGTCCAGGCTGCTTCCACACGTTGCCACAGTGCATCAGGCGTAGCCGCGGGTGGTGCTTACCGGGTCACTCGGTTGCCGATCAGCGACCAGACTTGTTCGATGGGCGACATATCGTAAGAACAGGCGGGCCACGGCAGCAGTGACAGCTTGTGGGCCGTGAAGAATTGTTGCACTAATGCGTGCCACGTGCGGCCGCATTGTCCTGTTGAAACGTTGCCGTTGGCAGGTCCTGCAGTTAAGGGAGGACTAGAGGCTCCAAAACGTCGGAGATGTAGCGGTGGCTGTTGAATGTACCGGCGATGCGTACCAGAGGAATGCGCGTGTCATATCCAATTGCGTTCCAAACCATAACGCCAGGCGACGGACCGGTATGGCTATGCATAATGCAGACGTCATACAGTTTCTCGCCGCGGTGCCGCCACACGCGGATACGACCATCGTGGTGTTGCAGGCAGAAGCGGGATTTGTCGGAGAAGAGAATGTCGTGATATTCCGTAGTCCAAGTGTGGCGTTAAACGGCCCACTGCTGCCACACTCGCCGGTTGTGAAACGTCAATGGTAATCGGAGCAATGGGCGCCGTGCGAGAAGTCCCCGCTCCTGCAGGTGACGTGGAACGGTACGTGCTGACATAGGTTGTTGAGCAACACACCCTAATTCCTGCGCTAACGTTCGTGATGTGGCTGTGCGAGCCGTCAATGCCCGCTGCACAACATTCAATTTCTCTTGTTCGGTGGTGTGCCGCGGCTGCGGCAATCACTCACGTCGTTCCGACCGTCCCTCCTGCATCCACCGGATCCATACTCGCCTCATTGTGGCTGGATGTCGTCCCACACGGGCACCGATGTCTCGGTACGATAAACCGCTGTCGCAATAAGCCACTATTCGTCGTCTGTCAAACTCCGAAGCGTGGTGGAATGACTGCCGTATTCTGCGACGAGGCATCAGGAAGCTTCCCACGCACAGGTCCGGCAGCACAACACACTTCCACTACTTACATCTCTGTGCACCCTTCTTATAGTGCTTCTTGGTGGCGTGCCTAGCGCACATGATTTTCATATCCCCTGCAATGCTAATCGTTTGCATGTCCTCTCGCGGGCAACGCATGCTGAAAATTTCAGGCCAATCGGATGCTTCCTTCTTGGTGTTGCATTTTGGGTGGCCAGCAGTGTATGAGCCAAAGTGGTTTACGATACTCTACTAGCAATATGCGCAAACGACATCGAAAATAATATCAAAACAATTCGTATGTCACGCTTCCCCAAGGAAGTGACTGCTTGATCAAGTAACAAAACGGAATACACAGAATAGCAATTGAATTAGAGACAGCTGGTGTTATGCAAATGTGGCGCCCTGGGCGGCTCTGTAAATGGGAACGACATGACGTATGCAGCGATCCGACAATATAAGGAGTGATGCGACGGGAATGAGTAAGAGTCGAACGCAGTATGGGTAAGACGAAGCATCTAAGCGCATTTGATCGTGGGCAAATTGTCGGGGCCCGACGAATGGGTACCTCCATCTCGGAAGTCGTGCAGGCACTGGGTTTTCACGAGCCACTGTGTTACGGGGTCACCGTGAGTACATCGAATCCGGTAAAACCGTCCCTGCAAGGGCCAACTGCCGTTGATAACAACGTGTGGATGAGCTGGGAAAAATGTCGGAACCCAGGCAACGACAGCGAGCAAACGGTTGCTGCACATTGCATGCCATAGGCTACGGGATCCGACGTCCAACTTGTGTGTCACTTTTGATTGCTCGTCACCGGACATTGTGTCTTGCCTGGTGCCAGGAACATCAAAACTAGACATTTTCAGAGTGGCGTCGCGTTGAATGATCAGATGAATCCCGTTTTCTGCTGTACCGAGATGACGGAAGTGTGTGGTTGTGGCACCGACAGCATGAGGTCATGGCCACGTCGTGCAAGGTCGTCTCTGTTCAAGGCTCGTTAATGGTTTGGGTATCCTTCTAGAGGGACACATTAGGTCTCTTAGTGTTTCTGATCAGCCAGCATCGCTACTAGTATGTGCTAGACGATCACCTACAGGCCTTCATGTCCTTCGCACACCCTTCGGCCGATGGCCTGTTCCAGCAGGACAATGCCCTGCCACACACCGGGCTGCAAACACCAAGGCATGGCTACAGGAATGCTCACGTAAGTTTGGAAGCACCCAGTAGCCCCTAAGGTTCTCGGATTTAAACTCTGTGAATATCTCTGGGAAGCCGTGGAGCAAGACATCAGATCCATGGATCCTGGACCGACGCCTCGGGCAGAGTTATGAACAATTCTGCAACAAGAATGTCTGGCATTAACTTCAGAAATCCTACCGCATCTGGTGGAATCCATACTTTGGCGAGTACAGGCTGTTTGTTATTCGTGCTATATGAGGACCAACAAGCTATTAGGTTGGTACCTGTAATGTGTTTGTGCATTGAGTGCACAACAATGGTACCTAATTCGGGGAAATGTTCTTATCTAGCATTTTGTCTCAGAAATTTTAAGAATCCCCCGAAACAACCTACGTACCCTCCCGTGCATACTTCTGTTTGACCGTTTCTTGAAACACGAAGGAATAGATCCAGTCTTAGGTTTAGATTCCCAAACCTTCCGCGCGCTTCGCCTTTTGGAGGGAGGAGAATAAAAAAAAGAAATAACTTTAGAAGCGGGAAGAGAGAAGTGTTCTGATTGGAAAGCTAGAAGACTTAAAGTGCTGACGAAATGAGAGTATAAAGAGTATACGGTTTTCCGTTAAGTACTGAAGTCATAAGCTACCCTACATACTTGCCTGAAAAATTCTCAGCAGCATTTCAAACTTCACACCGGGAGCGTGAAAGGATGGAATCGCCAGGGGAGGGGGAGCCCGAAAGCAGAAAGAATAAGCACAAGAAAAGCACACACTATACATAATTGTTTTTTCGTTTTTGCTCCATGTTAAGACACGTGTAATCTACAATACATTTGTTCTTACGCTCTGTTTTCGTTCTGGAGTCTTGCCAGTAACCAATAGAGAAATTTATTTTCTCTGATTGGTCCATGAGACTAGATCAGTGTGATCGGCTCCGGAATAGAAAGAGAGCAAACTACGTTTTCCAATTTATAGCCTAAATATGTCCAAGTAGATTTAAAGTTTTGCTTCAGTGGGAAATTTTATGGCCTTAATGTAACTAAGTGTAGGTAAAATGTTTTTATTTTACGGAGTAAATAGTTATCCACACAAACACAGCTCTTCGCTCTCTTTTTGCCAATCTGTCTAAGGCTAAAGTTGAGGGCCAAGCAATCATTAACAGAAACTGTAATCAGGTGTTAAATGCCCTAGCATAGTTATGACCGATTCCTGAAATAAATAAGTCATTTTATAAATAAATAAATAACGTATGTTGGATCCTTTTCAACATATTTTGTAACAGGATTAGAACCACTTTAGAATCATGAATCGTAACAAGAAACTTTTTGCAACACCACATATCATGTTAAGCTGAAAATTGTTCTGTAAATGCGTCTGTTAGCTAACGTAAAATCATTCTTTCGTAATAGATGTCGAAAAATGTCTGCAAAAGTTTCATTAAGTAACATGAAGGTTGCTCGCGCTGCCAAATCAATCCACGAAAATACTATTTTTCAATGAGTATCAGTTTACCCATGAGAGTCGGATTTGTATTGGGTTTCTACAATCTAACATTTTTGCTAATAACAGATTATTTTTCACCTCTTACTTTTTATTAGAAACAAGAATGCAAATGCTATCCTTACTGCGTGGCACCCATATGAGAATTAATTATATTTTCCGGCGAATCGTTCAATTATTTTACGCAGTGCGAGAAATTACTAAGAAGAAAAGCAATTGTCCTGAGCAAAACAAATAATACTTTCTTTGAAAGGGATCTAGAATCTAAAGTGTCGGCTAAAGGCAATTCGCAGACGAAATCAGGACGACAGTGAATTCTTTGTTGGTGCTGAATTGCGCCAAAATGGGATATTTACTTTCGTGATGCAATATCGTTACTCATAAAAATAAGCACTCTCGATAAACATTACTTGGAGAACATCTTTTAGCATTGTATGGTTCATCGACATCCGTGGAATCTAAGGTTATTAGAAGAGTGGTGTTCCGAATTCTGAACCATGACTTTCGGGAAATTGACAGAGCCAGCTTCTAAGCACTCTCGATAAACATTACTTGGAGAACATTTTTTAGCATTGTATGGTTCATCGACATCCGTGGAATCTAAGGTTATTAGAAGAGTGGTGTTCCGAATTCTGAACCATTACTTTCGGGAAATTGACAGAGCCAGCTCCTAAGCACTCTCGATAAACATTACTTGGAGAACATTTTTTAGCATTGTATGGTTCATCGACATCCGTGGAATCTAAGGTTATTAGAAGAGTGGTGTTCCGAATTCTGAACCATTACTTTCGGGAAATTGACAGAGCCAGCTCCTAAGCACTCTCGATAAACATTACTTGGAGAACATTTTTTAGCATTGTATGGTTCATCGACATCCGTGGAATCTAAGGTTATTAGAAGAGTGGTGTTCCGAATTCTGAACCATTACTTTCGGGAAATTGACAGAGCCAGCTCCTAAGCACTCTCGATAAACATTACTTGGAGAACATTTTTTAGCATTGTATGGTTCATCGACATCCGTGGAATCTAAGGTTATTAGAAGAGTGGTGTTCCGAATTCTGAACCATTACTTTCGGGAAATTGACAGAGCCAGCTCCTAAGCACTCTCGATAAACATTACTTGGAGAACATTTTTTAGCATTGTATGGTTCATCGACATCCGTGGAATCTAAGGTTATTAGAAGAGTGGTGTTCCGAATTCTGAACCATTACTTTCGGGAAATTGACAGAGCCAGCTCCTAAGCACTCTCGATAAACATTACTTGGAGAACATTTTTTAGCATTGTATGGTTCATCGACATCCGTGGAATCTAAGGTTATTAGAAGAGTGGTGTTCCAAATTCTGAACCATTACTTTCGGGAAATTGACAGAGCCAGCTCCTAAGCACTCTCGATAAACATTACTTGGAGAACATTTTTTAGCATTGTACGTTTCATCGACATCCGGGGAATCTAAGGTTATTAGAGGAGTGGTGTTCCGAATTCTGAACCATTACTTTCGGGAAATTGACAGAGCCAGCTCCTAAGCACTCTCGATAAACATTACTTGGAGAACATTTTTTAGCATTGTATGGTTCATCGACATATGTGGAATCTAAGGTTATTTGAGGAGTGGTGTTCCGAATTCTGAACCATTAGTTTCGGGAAATAGACAGAGCCAGCTCCTAAGCACTCTCGATAAACATTACTTGGAGAACATTTTTTAGCATTGTATGGTTCATCGACATATCTGGAATCTAAGGTTATTAGAGGAGTGGTGTTCCGAATTCTGAACCATTAGTTTCGGGAAATTGACAGAGCCAGCTCCTAAGCACTCTCGATAAACATTACTTGGAGAACATTTTTTAGCATTGTATGGTTCATCGACATCCGTGGAATCTAAGGTTATTAGAGGAGTGGTGTTCCGAATTCTGAACCATTACTTTCGGGAAATTGACAGAGCCAGCTCCTAAGCACTCTCGATAAACATTACTTGGAGAACATTTTTTAGCATTGTATGGTTCATCGACATCCGTGGAATCTAAGGTTATTAGAAGAGTGGTGTTCCGAATTCTGAACCATTACTTTCGGGAAATTGACAGAGCCAGCTCCATAAGATAAGCACGCTACCCAAGCATCATCCAGGGCACTTGTTAGGCTAAGGCAGTTTGACAGAAGCCAGCACTTTGACTACTTCGCCACCCAGGAGACACACGGGGAGAGCTTTGGGGGAATAGTTGACCAACCCAAACAAATGACGGATGAATTTCATCTTTGAAAACTATTTAGGTAGTACCGCTATTTGTGTTGTATGTTTTTAAATTTGAGTGTATCATATAGATCACACTGACTAAGAGAAACAAATTGCGAAAGATTCACTTACAAAGTCTTCATCTAATTCCAAGCTTATGCAACATAAACAGAATGTGTGAAATTCACAAATTTCTCGATGACGGAGGTCAGAACTGCGTCTTCTTGCTCCGGAATGAGTTGCTCTAACAGGCAAAGCTACACCGACGGAATGTATCTCTGCAGACTTGTCGTCTTGACACGTGCCTTACCACTGTAGTACGTTGCAAATTGGCAAATTAAAATATACCCTACCTAATAAAATGCGGACTCACCTATTGCCCTCACAGCAACAGCTAGACGTCTTGGTTAGGCTTCAATGAGGAATTAAGAACACGAAGGTGATATTGGCGCCTATGAAGCGAGGGAGGCCTGTGGCAGGGCACTTACAGGTGCCGAAGGGAGTTGACCAGTTCAAACAGATCTTTCGAATTCGTCCGATAAATTCTCAACAAAGTTAAGGTGCGTTTGTGAACTCACATAAATTCTACTCGAACCAATTGGTCGCCATTCAAAAGTATGCGTAGTGGTGATGTTCTGTTGAAACATATGGTTGCTGCGCGGAAAATGAATCGTTACAAACGAGTGTAAAGTGTTGAAAATGATGTTCACCTAATCTGTGCCGGTGATGAAGGTTTCGACGTGTACCAGGGAGACCAAGTAAGCCAATGTAAATGTAACACAAACTGTTACACCGACTTCACCTTGCAGTATGACCCCTACATGGAAACCTGGGTTTATCGCTTCGTGTGGTTACCTCCCATTGGCATGTTAACGTGGAAACTGTCATCCGGCAGACCAGATGACGTGTTTTCAGTCCTCTACACTTTAGTTGCGTAAGGGATTTTCAAACTGTAGCCTAATATTTCGTTTCCTTGCAATAAACAAGAAGACTCGATGTGGAAGTCGACTGCTACCTTATGTTGTTTTTTTTTATTGGAGGTTTAACGACCACCGTGAGCTACTCAATGGGCTATAAGCAGTCGCCCGTTTCTAATTTAGGATCACTGGTTCCAGAGAAGGGAGAGAGCAAGTGCCATAAGACAAACATAACATCCATGCCTCACCGGGATTTGAACCCGGACCCCGTTCGGACGAATGATCAGAGGCCATCGCTTAGACCACTGCGCGACCGGGGCGGCCCACCTTATATGACGGATAGTTTTTGTGCATATGCTGGTCAAAGCGTCCTCATTAAATTCAGATGTTTATCTACTTCGACACACCCAAGCGATTTCTTGTAACGATGAGGGAAACTTTGCGCTCATGCCCGGAGTCAATTGCACGTTCGCAGCCACATTTCTACAGTTTTGAGGAATTTCATGAGTTTGGTATACACGTGTGAGGATCTCACGAGGAAATCCGAACAGTTCAGGAGTTGCGGTGATTAAGCAATTGTCTTTCATCGCAGCTGCTACGTCACCAAGGTCAAACTCACTTACATTCCTGCTGTTACTCATAATTTCTTGTCCGTGACTGTTTTCGAAAGGGTAGAGCCTACTCTATTTATATTCGGTATTACCAATTTCAGCATCCGACGTGAGTAGAAACGATACCTCTGTTTTCTATGTTGTTATCGTGGTGTATATAATACTTTTTCCCTTCAGTGTATTTCTATATCCACGAGCTGAGCTATTGCGTTGTTATTCACTGGTAAAAGAAATTGAATTTTATCACGACAGACCACTGCCATGGGAAAGATAAACACGATTTCAACTGGGCTGTGTCTCCGATATACAAATGGCAATGCTTTGTTTACACCCTGTTCAAACCAGAAGGCTCGGAATGCGAGCCTCTCATACTTCTCCATTTGAAAGGAGTTGAATAGGTATAGTGGAAGGTGGGTTTATCGAAACAATAGGAAACGTGCTGTCGACGGAGACGTGTCGAGATTTTCATTCCGATGTATTTGATTATATAACACAGAGAACAACGAACTCAGGCTTTCTTGAAACAGGGCACGCCAAAGCCCAGACACAGTACCCTCTTTATAAAGTGAATACTTTTGACGGAGACAGTGATATTTTAAGACCTGTACCTCTACGTGGACGTATCTAAATTCATGTGTTTTTTAGGACTACTTTCCTAACCTTACATTTCCACTAGTGTCCGAAATTGTGGAAACCTTTTAGAAAATTTGTATTTCTCAGGTTTGACGTGCCGTAACATCAGTCATTTTTAGAATATTACCATATCATTAGAAAGATAATTTAATGCAGAACATTTTATTAAAAAATTGCATTTTCAAGGAGTTATACACAGAAAACCATGATAAAGCGTATTTCATAGCTTCTCATCATTTCTGTTAGCACGTAGTAGAGAAACCTTTGGCCTCAATTACAGTCTTCCAATGGCGTCACATGGAATGAACCAAGCGTTGGAGTTCATCAGGTGTTATAATGTGCAACAAAGATTGTATGATTGTGTGTATCAATTGTACTGTGCTTCTTGTTTGCTTCTGACTAACAAGTTTCTTTAATAGGGTCTGCAGATTTTCCATTGGACTCAATTCAGTGCTGTTACCCAGCCAGTCTTAAGGTGTAACACGACTTCCCTGAAACCACTTCTTAGCACGTCTTTTGTAAAAAATGTTCTTGCATATGTTATCGGTTTGTCCGTCCGTTTGTCCTTCTGTCTGCCGGTGGGCGCCATATCTCTGCAATATATCTGCCTTTGAAAAATTCTTTTTGCATCTGGAAGATTGAAATGTGAGAATTGCATTGGTTATTTTTTCAATGCACAACTTTGTCGCCAGAGGATGTAAATACAGATAATATCGAATTCAAAATAAATTTTATTTCATATATTAACTTATAAATATCCGATTGAAAACATTTCTTCGCTTCGATGCCATTAATAACGAAGACTACTTTAAGTACAGTTTCTTTTTAAAGTAATTCATTGAGCGGAGCTCTGTTTACGAGACTCGAGACAATTAGTTGTTCGGACATAGGTAGAGAAGACGTAACCGATCACGGTGATTTTTTGCGTGCGATTGGACATCGTCCATGATCAGGTTTTGACGCCTTCCGATTCCCGGAATTCCGTGTCATTCAGGAATAATCGTTCAAAAGCTTGCATTTTTAGGGGATTTTCCAGGTTTTGAGAAGGGGTCGTTTGTAACCTATCTCCTCCAAAGATCTTTTTTTTTTTTTTTTGATTGGAGGTTTAACGACCACCGTGAGCAACTTAATGGGCTATAAGCAGTCGCCCGTCCCTAATTTAGGGTCACTGGTTCCAGGGAAAGGAGAGAGCCAGTGCCGTAAGACAAACACAACATCCATGCCTGACCGGGATTCGAACCCGGACCCCTTACGGACGAATGATCAGAGGCCAGCGCCTTAGACCACTGCGCCACCGGGGCGGCCCAAAGACCTTCAGCTAATCGCGGTGACACTTGCCTTAGAAAAAGGGAAGGGCATTATGAGTGACATGGAGCTGGTATCATGGTGGTTGGACGTGTCGTTTAAAAATAATTACCATTAAGAGAATGACCAATTTTAATAATAATTGAAAAAATCCGCTCTCTATTCGAGATTCGGGACAATTAGTTGTTCGGGCATAAACACATCCGATCACCGTGGCTTTTGGCATGCGATTGGACATCGTCCATGGTCAGGTTTCGACGCCTACCGCTTCCCGAAAATCCGTGTCATTGAGGAATTTCAATTAAAACCAGATGGCCTTTTACTTGATCCGTTTCACGAAAGTCGGCTCACTAACATTAATTTTAAAAAGTCGTTTGAATTAAAAAACGAAGAAATGGAAAGACCCCGTCTGTTAGCTCAACACTTGCTTAATCTATAATAATAAAAGTAAGTTTGTGTGTGTGTGTGTGTGTGTCTTTCGCGATGCAAAATGAAAAACGTTGTTCCCGATCTGAGTGTGTCTTTCCGCTTTGTTTACATACAATCTGATCACAACCAACGTGAAGGCGTGAAGGAAAGTAGTTCATGATAAATTTTAGGCATTTCTTTTTTAAATGCTTTGATCTTTTGTTCTGTAAGTCATAAAATTTACGCGTTCGTTTTTTAGAATTTGTTATAATAGACGCTTTAAAATGAAGGATTGAAACCAGAGTAAAGTGACCGCAATACGTGTTGCTCCATTTGCTTCATTGTCGTTTTTATGTCTCACTAAATATAACCTATGTCAGGTTTCAACATTTAAATGTATATATACTGTACATGAAGAAATATTCTTAATTTCAACTATAAATATTCCATTATCATTGAAGTCAACTTGTCTATTGGAAACTCATATACTACGTGTGTAACATTATTATAAAGGACTTTGTCCTAACATACATTGCCTTAAAATTAGCTTAAATATTGCAATCGCTTCGCTCAAAATGTGCCAACTGTACCCCAGTTATCGGTTACCGTTGGCGGCGTGTCCCAGTAGATTTTCCGCTTCGAGCGTAAAGGGAAATTGCACTTCCCCCGATATCTCTTCTTCTAAATGTCTGATTTTAAACATTCTTCCTGCATCGGAAACAGCACCCTATGCGAAATGTTTTGCATATAATTTTAATTTCTGGTAAGGAATAGTTTGGCCACCAGGTGGCGTACATTTCTATTTTTGCTGATGTATTTGCAGGAAAGTCTAAGCTTGTGAAAACCCGATTGAAAAAACTTCTCTCGTAGACCGATGCCACTCACCTCGGAAAACATTTTAAGAATACCTACTGCTTAAAATATCACACAGTTTCACTACAAGGAGGCGTAGACGTTTATCTTATTTTGTTGATACCTCTGCTTCTAAGCGTTCAATTCGAATTTTTTTCTTTGTTGAGGAGCACTCGCGGTGCGAACTGTTTCTCACATAGTTTCGAATTTTTTAAGTAATGCATAGATTTTGTCCGCCAGGGATCACGGTAAATTGCGTTTCCCCGATATCTGTGCTCCTTAAACTCCGATTAGAAAAATTCTTCTTGCACCGGATACATCTCCTGATGGGAAATGTTTTGATTATAATGTCCAATTTTCGATAAAAATGGTGTGGCCACCAGGGGCGTAAGGATTTGTTTTTGCGACTGATGTATTTGCAGCAAAGTCTAAGGTTATCTCGCTTAAATAAATTTTTTCGTGTACCAATGCCGCTCACTTGATGACATATATTCAGAATACGTACCTTTTTTTTTTAAATAATGCATACTTTTTCCGCCAGGGGCTTAGATGTAGATCTTATTTTTGTCGATATCTCTGCTTGTAAGAGTCCGATATGAATTCTTTCTCTGTTAGAGAGCGTTCCCATTGCGAAATGATTCACACATAACTTCACATTTTTCTTAACGCACAAGTTTGCCACTAGAGGGAGTAAGTACACGTTTCCGTTTACAGTAATATCTGCGGGACTAAAAACCCGATCTAAAAAATCAGTTTCGGTCAGATACTACATAACGTGAAAACTATTTGTGTACATTTTTTCCCCAAAATAATGCACAATTTCGGCGTTAGGGGGCGCCAATGTTTAATTTGTTTTTCCTAATGTCTCTGTTTCTAAATGTGTGATTTAAAATATTATTTCTACATCGGATGTCATTTACGTTGTGGAATACTTTAGGTTAGTTTTCTAGGAGTTTTATAATTCACAGTTCTGTCGCTCGGTGGTATCCGATGTGTGTGTACTCCTGTTTGCAACTGTATCTCCGTTTCTAAAAGCCCTATTGAGAAGTTTGTTTTTCATTGTATGCCATTATTATCTTTAAATAATGCACATTCTTCTCGCTAGGAGGCGTAAAGGTCGATACATTTTTTTCGCTGTCTCTGCTTCTGGGAGGCGTATTTGAAAGGTTCTTTTTCCTTAGCATACCTTTTGCCATGAAGAATATTTTTCGCCTATTTTCAACTTTTCCATTATGCAAAATGCTTCCGCTAGAAGGCGTTGGCTTATATCATGTTTCCTTCTCTATTTCTTCTTTTAACTGTTCGATTTGGAAATCCTTTATCTCTGATACCTTCCTAATGCTATGAGAAACTTTCCGTGCGTCATTTGTTAATTTTCGTAGCATACTTTTTTGCCGCTGATGGAAGTAGGTAGCTCTTCCGATTTCATGATGTTTTATCGATTGTAGAAATCCGACTGACGTTTTCTAACCGGTTTCATTGACGTTGAATATCTTTGATAACATAATTCGCGTCAAAAAAGATTTAAATAACGTGCTCATTACAACTGAAAATTTGGTGTCATCTTCCTTGTTGCACATAATAGCAACATGAAAAGGAGCTCAATCCTATTAAAATATATAGGCTTCATTATCCTTGAAAAGATACTGCTTGCCAAAGGCTTCAGTTTCGGCTCCAAAACATCAAATATGTTTTTCTAAACACACATCTGTCCACACCTTTTGCTGTTATACAACCCCAGATCATAACACTAAATGGATGTATCGTGATAGCTGTAATACATTCAGGCAGCAAAGCTCCTCCATTTTTTTTTTCATACACTATATTGACAAAAGTCACCGGACACCTAGAAGATAAGCCCAACATAGCATTTATTGGCATACATAAGCACGGTGTCGGTCCACGTTTGTCCTCAAAGCATGCACTGACCCTTCGAGACATAATTTTGACAAGGTTTTGGAACACAGTGGTAGGTATGCGCTTCCATTTATTACATAATGCTACCGCTCTAACTGTTGCTTAGTAGTAGGCCTTGGTTCCAAACTTCTTATGCGGCGCTCTATTTCATCCCATAGGTGCTTTAGGGATTAAGATCAGGGCTCTATGCTCACCAGTCCACGCACGATACAGAATTATCGTCAAACCACGCAGTAAGAGTCCCTGCTTTATGGCTCGGTGCATTACCCTGCTGATACCAACAAGGCTCGATTCCATAGTATTGCCACAGAGTTGGTAGGACATAATTGTCCAGAATATCGAGGCAGACGTGCTGGTTAACAGGTTTGTCCGCGATAAGCAATGACCCGGGACCATATCACACACACACGAGTACACTGCCCACTCCAAACTTCACCGTAAGAAGAGTACACTGTGGTAAATAGCGTTCCCCAGGATTCCACCATACCCACACACTGCCATCAGACTGATGGATCGTGTATCCAGATTCATCAGTCCATAGAACCCGTTTCCATTGATCTACGGTCCACGATAAATGTTCTTTACACCATGCTAAACAACAAGTAGCATTCCGAGCAGAGATGAAAGGTTTATCAGCAGCCGCACGATCACGGTAACCCATGGAATGAAGTTCTCTGCGAATGGTACGTGTACATACCGAGGTTCCAGCATTTTTACTCACCTCTACACTGAGGTCTTTTGCAGTAAGTACTCCGTCGATTAGCTGTAACGAGTCTCCTGAGGCTTCGACGTCCCCTATCACTGATTTTGTTTTGGTTTGCCGGTACGTTTTGCTGCTTCAGGCACGTCACGTGTCTTTCACTTATTCAGTACATCCAAAACAGTTGACTTGGGTATGTTTAAACGCCTCTAGGTTTCTCTTATGGACAGTCCACTAATATAACACCCAACTATCTTTCCTTTCTCAGTCACTTCTCTCCCGCCGCTACTATTTCACTCAACCTCACAGTGCGATATGATCGCGGTCAGCTGCAGGCGTGTTTTTATACCGTTTGCAGCTGTACCGTTCATCTTAACAACGCAACAGATCCGTTCATTGCTTTTGAAAGTGTGTCCGGTGACTTTTGCAAATATAGTGTATATAAGTTTCTCCACCGCTACTTAGTATGAATATTCTGGTCTCATCATACAAGAAAACTCTGCCTCATTGTCTCTCTGATCAATTCACATGGTTTTTATACGATTCTAATCTCTTCCTTCTATAGAATTTAAGCCAAAGTTTCAGTTTGCATCAAACAGTCCTTCCACTCATCTGCAAACAGCATTGAGACAATTCATTTTTAATATACTCAGATGATTTTCTTCTGACACTTAAACACAGTCTTAATTCTTCTATCACCATCCATATGCTGTTGTACAGCGTTTTTTCCTCTTTCCAGTTTTATTTTGAACTAGCTTTTAGCCCATCGCTTTGTTGACGCTTTTTGTTGGTGAAGGCTTTGTTGAGCTACAGAACGGAACTCAACGTTTAGCTTCGTCAGCGACTCTTCGTAGTTTTCAAGCAGATAAGTCCGAGCAAAAAAGATCAACTTGTGCGGAAACATATCTGATTTTGTGTCTACTAACTGCAAGTAGTTTTCTCTTGGATGGATGAAATATTTGAACGTGAATCGTAAGGATAGGGTAAAAAATTATCGTTCATAAGCTCGAAGTTAAATAGCAATAATTGTTTTTAATTTTAAAAACCTTAGTTGAAAAAAAATAGATATTAAGCCAATGCTTCTTGGTGAACAATGTTGTGAGTTCTGCTATGTGGCGCTAAAATGTAAAAGTTTTGCTTGCTGCCAACTCTGGAACATTGAACGTAAAGTTTTCCATGGGAAAAGCAAGAGCTTCGCAAATTTAAGCCAACAACGTAAAAGCTACTTTCCTTGAACCTTTTTGAATGTTGATACTCATAGCGAAGCACAGGCGCACTGGAAGCTTAATTCCTTTTAAATTTGAAGGGCACATCATTCGGAATGATGGATATTCGGGTAATGAACACATCTTGCCCCAGTGGCTGACCAGTCATAATCGTGGCTTCTACGACGTGCTGCCTGAGACGCTTGAAAGTATCACATCAGAAAAATGAATGTTTTCAAGCATTTATATGTACGTTCAAACTTAACTAAAAACGTTAATTAATTAAGTAAAGAAATCTTATTTCGTATTGTTTGAAGTGATTACTTACACGTAAACTGAAACACAGTGAAAACAGATTGTCCACGCCATCTTGTGAGAACATGTTGAACGTCATTTTTTAAACACTTACCATAGCTAGACGTTACTAACAATGTAATTCAAAACTCTAAAGTCAGAACTAAATGGATTAATGCTATTTGTAGCTCACTTTCCTTGACGAAAACGCAAATTAAATTTTAAAAAATACGGCTTTACTACTGAATCAGAACGCTTTCAAGTAGTTCCCGATTTTTCCTATATCGTTCCGCATTGTTTACATACAAAAACATATGTAACCCAACTTGGAAAAAAGTAGTTCATGTTAATATGCGAATCCTTTTTTTACTGTTTTTACCGAAATAAATCTTATCATAATGGATATAATCATAGGCATTTATTTTATTATGGAAAACAATAATATATTAATTTTCATATCCCAAATTTATGCGCCATAATTCCGTCTTGTGCCCTTCTGAACATACTTTCCTTTTCGGAAGAAGGCCAGTACTTCAGCGTACTTAATCTGTCTTCAAACGTTTTGCTGCCTCTCGCAGCAATCGCGACCAATTACACATCGGCAAAATGTATAAAGCCCGAATAAATACTATCAAAAAATGACTCGTCAATCTAAGCCACTTCGGCTTCCAGAAGAAAAGGTCAAAAGACTTCGCTTAAAGAATACGCTAGCTCCGGATAAGAACAAAACAAAAAACGAAAAACTAACAAACGTAGTACTGTTATTCGATATATTTCCTTCATAAAACGTATTTACAAATAAAAATAATCATTAATGCGTCTATTATAACGAAATTCTAAAAGATAAACGCGTAAAATGTATCGTGAACTATTTTCTTTCACGTTGGGTGTGATCAGATTGTAAACAAAGCGGAACGATACACGGGAAATCGGGAGCCACGTTTTTCACTCGAAAAACCCAAAAACTTGAAAATCTAAGCCCGAGGTGCACATCCTCGGTATGTAAGCTACCTTCGTGCAAACTTTCAGGTTTCTCGTTTCATTAGTATTTTTGTATCACGAAGGACACACACACACACTTCTTTGTATTAATATAGAAGACTGACTGAGTCTGCTGATACCTCTTGCGCAGATTAGAAGTTCCTTCTTCAGTTAGATTTCCACCTACTTTTCTTATGATTTCTTCATAAGCGTTGCCTTCTTCATTCAAAATTTGTATTTTAATAGCTTTCTAGGTACCTAGAAAACGCTTTTCCCTCCCTTTGTCATCTTACTAAGTTACGCAGCTTACTAGTTTATCGGAGAACAAAAAATTCGTAAAAACCAACGGCTAACATGATCACACACACACACACAACTGAATAGGAGTTCTATTATTTGTTCTGATACCTGGAAATGAGAGCTGATTCATGCTGTACTCCGAGCACACCTAACCTGATAATGGGTGGAAAGGCTACAGCAGGATGATTCCGCCATTGCAATATAGTTCACACTTTCGCCTATTAACAGAGTTGATAAAAGATACATTTCAGACATCAAACATTAACATAATTGTTGAATTGATAAAATGTAGAGATATTTGTGCAATAAAAATGTGGTCCGTATTGTATTTACGAACGAATGTCCACTACAGCGAGCGAGAGACAGCATGACGTCATACAATGATCTGACCACTCCCACGGCTTCTCTACCTTCGCAGGAGTACAGCTGGCGTTAAGTGGAATTCTGATAAACCGGTTTTGCTGTCTGGAGTCTTGCCCCTTCATGTGAAGTGGCGTAGAGATTCTCGTGCAATGGGTGTGAATAGGTCGTCTGGACTATATCACCGCATTAATTTCATCCTGTGTCATAATAACACCTGATTGGATCTCAGAACAATTAGTCTCACTGGTCAGTTTTGAGTTAAGGAAATCCGCATGTGGTTACAAAAGGCAGTGGTATTTTATTTTTCTGGTTGGGCCGCGGGTGGCCTCTGTGGTCAGCGTTCGTGACTGCCATGGATACAACTTCAGGTTCGATCCCGGGCAGGTACGAACGCTCGAACCACTAAACACTCGCCGTGCGTCGGGTGGGCACGTTAAGCCGTCGGATACCGGGTAACAAATAAAGGATTCTACCTCGCTTCCGTGTGACATTCCTATTGGGCACTGTATCCCAAATCTCCTAGCTTCCTATTTCTAAGGGTTTTTTATGACCTGGGGTCAGACACTCCCTTCCTAAAATCCTCTACATATGATCTGATCTGATCTTTTTCTGGTTATCCGGCAATACCATTTGGCAGTACAAAGATAATTTAACATAGGTTGATGCATTATATTCTGCATTAATTATCTTTCTAATGATATACAATTTCATGGTGTTATTCTAAAACAGATTGATGTCATGAGCCATCAAACCTTAGAAATACTAATGTTCCTAGAGGGTTCCACAAGTTTGGCCAATAGTGTAGTTTAATCTTTTTGTATTAAAACCTTAAGCGATCAAGTTGGCTGTTCTCCCGTTTTAAAGAAGAGAGGCGTTCGAAGAATGGAGCTCATGTGCCTCAAGAACCCGGCTGTCTGACGTCTTCCTAATGACCATCTCTCTCCTGAAAAAGGACCAGCATCTCAATACTCTTAGTAGTTCAGGCTCGTAGCTGGGCCCAGTCGACCGTGTTGGGGGGCCCGGTTACGAGTCCCAGATGAGGCACAGCTCGTACTGCGATGGCTTTCTCCTACACGGGATCAGCACATCCAAATTATGGATGAGAAATTGTTTATAGGCTTAAGAGTTGATCATGGTTGTCGTTAAACTCCGGCACACGCAACAGCATTGACTTCTGACATGCATTATTATCGGATTAATCAACTCTTCCTGCTTCACTGATTTCCCTACAAACTGAGAAAATCCTTCATTCTAAAAATGTCATAAATGGATTGAATAATGCAACGGGAAGAATTTGTGCATACACGATTTGTGTCTAAGCTAATAAAATAGCATTATTTACTAAGAAATTGGCCGGAAAGCAGGATGTAAGATTTTTATTTTCCTCAAAAAAATTATTAAAATGCAAAGTTTCGCAGCTTTACGATATGTCGATAACGGTCTATCTCAGATCTTTGGTAAATCTGTAAAAACAGAAAAAATACTTTTAAAAGCTTTATTCGTATACACCGAAAAATAATTTTTCATGGAAAAATACGTAACTTATCAACATGCAATTGTTTTAAAAAAATATCAACTTATCAAATATGTGGAATAAATTACTAGAATTGTCGTGGGGCAAGAGTAATTCGACTAAAATGCTTCATCTACAAAAACAATATCTCTTATCTAGGCTTCCATTAAGCTCTGTAATTAAATCATATTAAATTACGCGATTGAGAAACCTTTATTGCCATTACTTCCGAAGTTGAAGTGCAGCAAATGCAATTCCCGGTGCATCTTGTAACGCCTTTTATCTTTACAGAAATGTTGCGATTAAATTTGTTGCTAATAATAAATCAATCTATACATGTCTTAGGAGAAGAACACAAGAATAAAACATTATTATGTTGATGATCCTTTAAATATCCTATTTATTTAAGCGGCTATCATAAAATCAATTTCGAAATTCATTAGGTTCTTGCGTTTGACGGATAATTCCTCAAGAAAATTATCATGTAAGTAAAAGACGTTTTAATTCAACCGTGCTCTAATTCCGCATTTTCATGTACACATGCCCGCCATTGAATTAGGAACATTTATGCAGATGTTCGTAAACGTCACTTATGTAGAATAGGTGAAAAATACATGATCACGCGAATCACTGCATGATACACTGGCGTGAAAAAATTAAGGACGAGACGGTTTTTTTAATGTAACCTCGTGCAGAAGTGCTCCACATCGACTCAAATCATACCATAAGATCCCCAAGATGTAAGAATATGGAACAAGTGAGCAAAACCGTCAAAACAAGGAATCCAAAGTATATAAAAACACTTTATTGAAAACGGTAGCTTCCAGCACAACTGGACAGAAGACAGAAACGTCCATGTGACAGGTGGCTGCCAAGAAAAATCCAGTCTTTAGTAGAGGATATGATCACCCCTGACTGCGTTGCAGGATTTACAACGTCTTTCCCTGCTGAGGACGAGGTTGTGAAGGAGCTGTTAAGGCATCGCGGCCCATTCCTCTTGTAGCGCTAATCGCAGGTGTGGAAATCGTTGCTGGCGCCTGGTGACGTGCTGCCAAGCGTCTCCCGAGAAGGTCCCACACGTGTTCGATTGGATTTAGGTCCGGGGACCTTGCGGGCCAATCCATGAGTTGAATACCTTCACTCTCCAACAGCTCTGCGAAAGCCACTGTACGATGAGGTGTAGCGTTGTCGTCCACGAAGAGGAACTCAGGACCCACAGCACCTCTAAATAGACGCACGTGAGGCAGGAGAACCTCGGTACAATAGCGGACACCAGTGATTGAACCTCCTTGGAAGATATGGAGGTCAGTACTGCTACCAAGCATGATACCGCCCCAAACGAGAACTCCGCCACCTCTAAACCGGTCTTTTTCGATGATGTTGGAGGTGTGATTGCGTGTTCCCTGCTCTCTGCAGATGTGTATACGTCACGAATCTCTCGTCAGACTGAATCGGCTCTCATCCGTGAAGAGAACTCGACTCCATTGCTGATGTGTCCAGTTCTTTTGCTCCGATGAAGAGGCGTTAATGGAACACACTGTATTGGTCATCATTCAAATAGACCACCTTTGGGCAGCCTCCTGGTCACGGTAAAACGCGATAACGGACTTCCAGTTGTCTGTTGCATGTGCCTTGCGATTTCTCCCGCTGTCTGCCGTCTGTCTCTTCTCGCCTGCAGGACAATATACCGCTCGTCCGCTGCCGTGGTTTCTCGTGGACGACCACTGATAAACTTTCCGACAGCAGTTCCTGTCGTTTGAAATGTCCTCCAAGCTGGTGAAACGATGCTGTGAGCGATCCCGAACTCCTCGGCCACACTAGTCACACTTCGACCTTCTTCCAACTTCCCATTGACGCGAACTCGGGTAAAGTCATCCAGATGTCGTCTACTGGATTGCCTGTTGGACATATCACACGGTGGCAGCCACTCGACGTCGTTCAAACCGATTTACACCGTGCATAAGCTTTCGCCGTATTGCTGAGCGTACACCGCCCGTGTCCTTTATACCCTTCCGACACTCCCCTCCTAGGTCATGCTGCATAAATGCGCATGCCCTACCGTACCGGACCCTAGTCTATTTCCAGAGTGGTGTTTTGGTCCGTTCTGCCTGCTCGTTCCGCTGTTATGCTGATTTCTCCTCTTCGTCCTTAATTTTTGCACACCAGTGTATATACAACCAGTCAACACTGCTGCTCGTCAGAAATCGTCAGTAGTGTAGATCACAATGGGAGAAACAAATTATCTTTCGAAATTCGATAAAGGGCCTTTTGTAGGTGCCCGTCTGGCTGGAGCAGCGATTTTGAAAAAGAGATGACTGGTATCTCAAAAGGTGATTGATATATCTCGAGTCTTTAAATCAGTGGAAATATAACCCACACTGCTTGTCTAAGATGCGGAACTGTGCGCGACGAGAACCTGTCAAGAATGAGATGGTTATCGTCTGAGAAGAATTGTACGGAGAAACAGGACTTCATATGCGTAGCTGTTGACTAAAGCGTTCAATAAAGGCTGTTTTTGACCTATATCTCAGGGAAATACCATCATAATCATTATCATCAACCATGGGTACAATTCCCGTAGTCATCTGTTGCCATTTGTTAACTTTATTTTAAATACTCTAGACTTGAGTAATAATGAAACGCTTATAGCCTATTAAGTCCGTTTATATTTGTGGTGTAGTCAGCAAAACGATTCGCCAATCTTTCGCACTCCACTGGGAAGCTTTTTCAAGGCAATGGTACACATAAAAATGCAGGAAATTGGAACACGTAAAGAACGAAAATGATTTTTGAAAATAACGTGTGTGACATCACGAGCATATTACATGAATTTTTATCACGCAGTTATACGGTGCGCCGTAATATGTTTTCCATCTTTTCATAACTACCAATGGCTTGGCATGCGTTATTTAAAAATGGAAACATATCACGGTGCATCGTATAATTGCTTGATAAAAATTCACCTGCTATGCTCGTGATGTCAAATATTTTCAAAAATCATCTTCGTTCTTCACGTGTTCCAATACCCTGCATTTTTATGTCTACCATTGTCTTGAAAAACCCTCCCAGAGAAGTGCGAAAGCTTGGAAGCTTTTATGCTGTCTGTTGCCATTTTAACTGCACTGTCCCATTGAGGTCTGTTCATTGCAGAGTGGCTTAGTTGTTGAAGTGTTCACCGCACCAGTCTTTAATAAACAGCGAACTAGCCGCAAGTAATTGAATAGGGTTGGTATTGGCAACTGCATGCTTATACGGAAACCACTGATTGCTTCGAATAACCAATAGATTCGTGTTCAGTGGTGGCAGAAACACCATGATGGCACACTGGATTCCCAGAAAGTAACCATGTGGCCCAATGTGTCGTGATACACCCTGTTCTGTTCAAAAAGCAGTCAGAGAGTTTGACAGGAGACCCAGGAAGCAATGTGCCCAACTTGTTTTGTAAACACAACTCAGAGTTCTGGAATTGGTGTCATAGTATGGGTAACATTCTGTTGGAACGAAACGGGTCACTTGATATTTCTAAAACGTCGGGTGTTCACCAGTGATTATCTGAATATTGTTGCCTATTAAACACATCCTGTAATGTTGAATTTTTGTGAGGGTTATCTCTTGGACGACAATGCAACTGTCTATTGCGCAAGATATGTTCAGCAATGATTTCGCGAGCATGACAGCAACTTCCACCATCTTCCAACTAGCCCCCGCAAAGCCCTGATCTGAACCGCATTGAGAATGTATCGGACATGTTAGAAAAACAGCTCCTGGGGAATGTCGTCTTCCATCAAATCTGAGTCCACTGAAGGGCTGTCTATTAAATGCTTGGTATGCTGTAGACCTAAATGCACTCCAAACACTTTGTGGAATCTATGCCAAACCGAATAGGTGCGGTAATTCGGGCTAAAGAAGGTCCAACTAGGTATCGAATAAAAGTTTCTAATTCAGTGACTAGTGAGTGTATTTCAGTGGATTATTAAAACTGAAAAGATGAGTGCTTAAGAAAAGTCAAATTATTAAAAAGTGATACATAAGCACACAGGACAAAAATTAGTCAACCCGAATATAAATGACAGTAGGAAGTTACTGGATGCACAGAGGGCGCCGTGATAGCATTGTAGGGAGATAAATATCACTGACGTGGTCTACAGGATCATTTCTGTCTTGTGCAGTGGTGAAGAGCAACGTGTGTGTTGAATTTAGACTGCAATATGGGTCGTAAGACAAACGTTACTGAGTGGCGAAAATGCTCCATCGTGTTTACACCGTGCCCACGGACACAAAGCGAATGAAGTCGCCCAATGTTTTGGTGTATCGAAGAGTACTTTCCAGCGGGTCTACAAACAGTGGTGTAGTTCGCAGTCAACTAATAATCTTCGAGATATCTGTGGCAGGAGAAATATTCTCACCAACAGGGACGACCGTCGCCATGTTTCACGCCTAGTAACTGCAATTTTGTTTCAAACCAGGCAACACTTGCTCCAAACAGTCAATGAAAGTCCACTCCAACCAATTTCCGAAAGGAGATTGCGACGAGAACTGCATGCGATGGACATGTAGAGCGGAGTACCACGGAAGAGGCCTATTTTAACAGCAAGTCACCAAAGTCGCACGTTGTCAATGGGCTCAGAGGCATTAAAACTTGCCGCCCCGGTGGCGCAGTGGTCTAAGGCGTTGGCCTCTGATCATTCGTCCGTAAGGGGTCCGGGTTCGAATCCCGGTGAGGCATGGATGTTGTGCTTGTCTTACGGCACTGGCTCTTTCCCTTCCCTGGAACCAGTGACCCCAAATTAGGGACGGGCGACTGCTTATAGCCCATTTGAGTTGCTCACGGTGGTCGTTAAACCTCCAATCAAAAAAAAAAAAAAAATCATTAAAACTTTACTGTGGAAGTTTGGAAGCGAGTAATTTGGTCTGATGAGTATAGATTTTGTTTGTAGTCCAATGATGGGAGGCGACGAGTACATCAGAAACCCAATGAAGCCTTTAAACTTGATTGTGTCGAAGGTGTTGTTAAAGCTGGGGGCGGGGGTTCTGTGATGTTTCGGGGGTGTTTTTCGTGCCACGAAATGGGCCCTCTTGTTGCCGTGACTAGGAATTTGAACCAGCATGAGTACCTCCTCATTCTGAAACTGTGTCTGAGTGACACAACGAACAATCAGCAACATTGTCTCACCTCGACTGGACCGCCAAAGTCCTCAGGTTTAAATCATATTGAAAAGACGTGGGTTCATTTGGAGCAGAAGGTGAAATGCCGGAATACACCCCAACTACACTGGTCGGAACTTCGGAATCCGGTTGACGAACGAGTGGCTGCAAATCGATTTTCAATACATCCTCAACCTCGTGGAGTCTCTACCACACCAGATTCATGCTGTTATCAAGGCAGGAGTCGCTATCACCCGTTATTAGGTAAGTTCTGATAGGGGTGACAAATTTTTTGTTCGGTGTGCTTAGTTTATTACGGTGTTATGTTCATCGAGAACGTATCGTAAATCATTTCTTTTGCTAGCCATCAATCGCGATATTATATGCGAGCGATAGAGTTTAAATTTATATTCGATACCACTGTTGCCATCTAGACACTGACAAAACGAAGCGTTTTTCAGAAGTTGAGAATGAGCATTACCTTGTCCACTCTGCCCTTCGACGTGACGTTGCATTATTCTCAAGTAACCATAACAAAGAGTGACTTCACTGGTGGCACATTATTCAAGTAGACACATCTGTATTATTCCTCTATCTACAGCATAATTTTTTAAATAAAACGTTTCCCATTCTGTGGTTTCCTTAACCACAGTCGGTAAACCTTCCCTGTAAAACAAAACTCGTGGTTCACAGGAATTGCATTAGAAGTGATATGGGAAATGACATTTGTTTTCCGTCAAGGAGCTAAATTTTATTAAAGTGCTCATCATGAAATGATCGATAAATAACAATACTATATCATCATCATCATCATCATTGTCAACCATTACCAATCCACCGTTGGCCGAAAGTCTCCCAAAGTTTCCTCCACAACGGTCTGTCTTGTGCCAGTCTCCTCCATGTCACTCCCTCATACTTTCGAATTTCATCCACCCATCTCCCATGTGGTCTTCTTCTGGGTCTTCTCCTGTCCCTTGGAATCCAATCCAAAATTTCGGCTGTCCATCGATGGTCTGTCCTTCTGGCAGTATGTCCAGCCCATTGCCATTTCAGGGATTTAACTCTGATCATGATGTCTTCCACTCTTGTCATTTTTCGGATCCACGAGTTCCTCTTCTTATCTCTCCTGGTTACACCAAGTATGCACCTCTCCATGCTTCTTTGAGTTGTCTGCAGTCTTTGTATGTCTCTTTTAGTTAAGGTCCACGTCTCTGCACCATACGTAAGCACTGGAAAGGATGCATTGATCAAACACTTTTCTTTTAAGACATAATGGCATATTGCTCTTGAAAATTATGCTGTTTCTTCCACAAGCTCTCTTCAGGCAAGTTTTGCACGTCGATTAATTTCTTCATCAATGTGATCCTCACTTGATATCTGCTGTCCAAGACAAATGTACGTGTCTGTGTTCTCCAGCTTTTCTCCATCAATCGATAAATCTTCATTTCTTGTAAAAGCATTGAACATCACTTTTGTCTTCTGAAAGTTCACTTTTAATCCCACTTCTTTACTCTTGACAGCAAGTTCCTGGATCATACTCTGCAGCTCTAACAGGGTAGTTGAAAAATGACTGCGTCATCAGCAAAGCAAAACGAAGATGGGTTAGATAATCTCCATTAATCTTTATCCCTTTGTTTTCCCAGTTCAGTGATTGAAAGATATTTTCCAATTTGGCATTAAAGAGCTTGGGAAGATATGGCGTCACCTTGTCTCACTCCCTTTCCAATTTTTATGTGTGTTGTATTATTTTGAAACAGCCGAATCTTTGCACTTGCATTTTCATAGATGATATTAACAATATTAATGTGTGCATCTTCAATACCGCAGGATTTCAGAGCCATTGTAACAGCTGATGGTTTCACCGAATCAAATGCTTTTTCATAATCGATAAAAGCCATGCACAATGGAAGTTCGTATTCCCTCGCTCTTTCAATTATTTCTCTCAGTACGTGAATATGATCTATAGTGCTGTAGCCACTACTGAAGTCCAGCTTGTTCTCTCGGTTGAGCCATGTCTAGTGTTACCTTCAAACGGTGTGAAAGAACTTTAGTGAAGATTTTATAAACCACTGATAGGTGGCTGATAGGTCTGTAGTTCCTGAGATTTTCAATGTCACCTTTTTTATGTAGCAGAATCATTGTAGCATTGCTCCAATCCTCAGGAATCTCCCCTTCATTAAGGCATCGAGTGAAAATTTGGCGAGTACTGTTTCGATTTCTTCACTTGCTCCTTGTATGATGTCCACTGTAATTGCATCTTCTCCTGGAGCATTTCCCCGCTTCATGTTCTTGATTTCATGGCCAACTTCTGCTGGTAGGACTGTAAGAACTCTGGTACCTTTCATGGTGTCTGGAGTACATGCATCATCACCTTCATATAATTTGGAGTAGAAAGCTTTCACTAAATTTCGTCTCTATTTCTTGTTACAGAACCATCTTCTTTTCGCAGTGCCATTATCTGTTTTCTTCCCTTACTGAGATGTCCCTTTGATATCTTTAGGCTTTGGTTGTTTACAATTGCTTTCCTCACTAGTTCACAGTTGAATTTCCTTACGTCTTCAGTGATACTTTTTCGTACTGCCTTGCATAGCTCTATATATTGGAAGTCACTTCTTATTTAGTTGTCCTCATCTCTCTTCTTTTTTGCATCAACGTTTTGGTTTTTCCCGATACTTTGTTCCCATGCAACTTGTTCTTAGACCCACCTAATTTGGTTGCTGTTTCCATAAGAGTTTTGGTTACTTTTCTGTTAACTTCAGAAATATCCACTTCTTCTGATATTAGGCCTTCTAAAGCAGATAATCTGTTCTTCAGTTCCAACTTGAAGGTATTATGTTTTTTTTTAAGGTTGGTTATGTCAATATATTTTGTTTGCCTTATGAGCTTGCCACGTTCGAGTTTAGTGTTGAGGTGCATCTTACATATCACCTATCTATGGTCACTACTTGTGTTGAACTTGTTTAGCACACTGCAGTCTTCTATGACGAATTTTTTGTTACACATAATAAAATCAATTTCACTTGTCGTCCCATTTAGATGTCTCCATGTCCATTTCCTGTGTGGCTTTTTCTTGAAAATGGAGTTCAAGATGAAAAATCCTTCTGCCTCTGCAAACTCAACGAGAGTATTTCCACGCTGGTTTCTGTTGCCGTGACCGAATTTACCAACTGAAATTTCATTTCGTTGCCGTTGCCCTATTTTTGCATTCAAATCTCTCATAAGTTATCTTCAAGTGCTGCTTTACCTTTATGATTTAGATGAGGAATTTTCTCATAAAATTCTTCAAGCTCTTCTTCAGGTTGACTTGTGGTGGGTGCATAAGTTTGAATAATCTGAGCCTGGTATCTTCTCGAGAGTTGGATAACGAGTCGTGCAGCTCAGTCAGAGGAACTTTCAACTTCTACAACTTTATCCTTCAGTTTCTTGTTTATTATAAATCCAACACGACTAGTTCTGCCAGTTACTGTCCCACGATAGATATATATAGTCACCGTTTATTCACAATCTCTACACAAAAATAAAAATACACACCATACAGTTATATTTCAGTTATCACATGGAATCTAATCTTCTTATTTAGAGAAAGCACTCAGCTTTTGTTGTTCTCAAATTTGATAAAAATTAAGTTCCTAGCTGGAGTGCTCGTCAAAGTGGATTCGCCTTGGGATCTTAATGCGTCTGTTTTCTACATGTTTGAAAAAAAATAACTTGCTGATTCATAAATCTTTGCTTCATAAAGTTCGATTTTAAAAATGTATTTGCGATTGATAGCATTCACGATGAGGAATGATTTGTCATTTAATGTCTAATTTTTCGTGCTTGTTAAATTTGACACAAAATTTATATTTCTATTTACTACAGATTTGCAGTCGTATGTGAGAGTTTGAAGACCGGGTCGAAAAAAAACGTTGCTTCGGACAAATATCTCTCACTTCGAAAAATGTTTTATTCATATTTGCACTGCATGGTGCAGGATGTTTGCATCAGATGGCGCAAATATATGTATAATTACGTTTTCGCGCTATCTCTGTTTCCAAGATTTGTGTTACGTCGAATACAATTCGCAATGGGAAGCCTTTTGAATATACAGCAGAACACGGTTATATTGAGGAGCGCGGCACCAACGGAAGGCCTTGTTAAATCAGTGCGCTTGCATAATCCGGTTTTGTGCGATAATTTAATGTAATACATACACGTCTATATTATAAATATATAAAAGTTGGATTTATTTGGAAGATTTAATTAATTAACTACAATAGTACTATAGTTATTTAATCAAATCTTTCCAGAATATTCAACCTAATAGCCATTGGAGACTGACCGCTGTTTAATTAAATAACACATATGAAGCAACAGATTCACCGATTCTCCCAATACGAAGTTCAGTTGGACGACGAAAGTGGAACTGGACACAACTCCAGGCATTGTGATCTCTTGTTTTCTTTCCGGCGACATCCCATTCTGTTGATCTCCTATCCATCTACGCAACTGTGTACCAGAAATCCACTGTAGCGTGCGTGAACCTTACCCATCCTATTTGTGTCCACGAATTGGTGGCCGTTTTCAACTCTGTTGGCTCGACCCTAAGCTATAGTCCCTTACAGTGAAATGTGCACAACTATCTTGTTGAAGAAATTTGCACTTCTCTCTTGTTGAAGAAATGTGCACAACTCTCTTGTTGAAGAAATGTGCACAACTCCCTTGTTGAAGAATAGAAATTTGCACAACTCTCTTGTTGAACATTTGATGTACTTCTTTTGCAAAGCTTTCCTATCAACACTTCCTCTTGAATACAATGATTCCTCTGCGCTTTTCCAGGCCCTGAGCCTCCTGTAAACAACTCTATTGTAAACAGTTTTTCTAGAACCTCTGTGTTATGAGGGGGCTGAAAGCTCTTCCTGGCAGACATCGTCCTATGCCGTCATGCAGTTAATTAAATAAACCCATCATGCTGAGGGTTGTGACTTTTAGACAACCTTGTATGTTATTGTGTCTAACCTTTCCTGTGTCTTGGAACCTTCTAAATAGCAAGGCGATGACACTTTGAGGCACATTGTGGACTGCAGTCTGCAGCTGCGCTGACTGGAGCGTTATATATACACTATCTACCAACAAGTAATTGGACACCCCTGCAATCGACGATATCTGCGGTCCTAATACACGTCACGGCCGCCGCCGTTAAATATCGTGTGGGAAACAACAATGCAACTAGTCGCATGCAAGATGCCACGCAGTTCGGAGCTCTCTGATTTCGAGAAAGGTGTAATCGTCGTGTATCACAGAAATGGCTGATCCATACGTGACATATCCAGCGAGTTGAAGTACCCCAAATCGACAGTGGCCTACGTGATTGGCAAGTGGAGATGAGAGGTGACTTTCGGAATGTACCCCAACCCGGCAGACCCACAAAACTTGGAGTTAGAGACCGACGGGTGCTGGCCAGAGAATTTCGGAAGAACCGCACCAAATCGATGGGCCACATCCGAGAGGAATTTAAACAGGCATCCAGGAGTGTTCTTTCGATGAATACCATCCGTAAGGAAGCCAATCTGCTCAGTTATCAATGACGAGCTGCCGCCCACAAGTATGATCACCAAGTCCAATAGCTCTGCTCGGCTAACGTGGTGCAAAGAACGTCGACAGTGGATCGTTTAACAGTGGAAACAGGTTCTCTGGAGCGACGAATCAAGGTTCGCCCTCTACAGTTCGGATGGCAGGGTCTGGGTTTGGCGCCTTCCTGGAGAACGCCTCCTGCCGGAATGTATTGTGCCAACTGTGAAGTTCAGCGGCGGTGGAATTATGCTATGGGGTGTTTCTCCTGGTATGGCACGGGACCCTTGGTCGCAATTCCTGGTAGACTCAACGCCGAGACCGACTGCACCATTTTGGATGTCCAATTACTTGTTGCTAGATAGTGTATTCATATATATATATATATATATATATATATATATATATACACTATCTACCAACAAGTAATTGGACACCTGTTATAGCAAAGGAAAACGAAGTTTATTCACCTTCAATAGTTGGTGGAGCCTCCGCGAGCCGCGATTACAGCTGCGACCCTATGGGGCATACTCTCAACCAGAAACTGTACAACGGCTAGCTGTATTTTCTTCCACTCGGCTTGGAGAAGACAGGTCAGTTCCTTCACCGATATTGGACGGTAGGCGGACCCCGTAAGTCGACGTTCCAACTCGTCCCAGAGGTGTTCGATAGGGTTAAGTACCGGGCTCTGCGCAGGCCAGTCCATTCGATTATCACCATCGTCCCTATACCAAGCCATGGTGGACCTTCGCAACATGACATGTGGCATTGTCATCCTGAAAATTACATGGGTCCACCCCGTAAAACAACCACAACGTAGGAAGCGTTTGGTCATTAAAAATAATGCAGTCGGCCTCAGCGTTGAGTCGACCAGGAATTGCGACCAAGGGTCCCGTGCCTTACTAGGAGAAACACCCCCTATCATAATTCCACCGCCGCTGAACTTCACAGTTGGCACAATACATTCCGGGAGAAAGCGTTCTCCAGGCAGACGCCAAACACAGACCCTGCCATCCTAACTGTAGAGGCTGAACCTTGATTCGTCGCTCCAGAGAACCTGTTTCCACTGTTCAACGGTCCACTGTCGACGTTCTTTGCACCACGTTAGCAGAGCAGCGCTATTGGACTTCGTGATCAAAGGCTTGTGGGCGGCAGCACGTCCATGATAACCGAGCAGATGGGCTTCCATACGGATGGTATTCATCGAAAGAACACTCCTGGATGCCTGTTTAAACTCCTCGCGGATGTGGCCCATCGATTTGGTGCGGTTCTTCCTAAATTCTCTGGCCAGCACCCATCGGTCTGTAACTCCCAGATTTGTGGGTAGGTACCAGTACAAGAGTTCTTCCAGTCCTGCCAGCAGAAGTTGCACATGCAATCAAGAACATGAAGCAGGGGAAAGCTCCAGGAGAAGATGGAATTACTGTAGACATCATACAAGTAGCAAGTGGAGAAATCGAAACAGTACTCGCCCAAATTTTCACTCGATGCCTTAATGAGGGGAAGATTCCTGAGGATTGGAACACCGCTACAATGATCCTGCTACATAAAAAAGGTGACATCGTGGATCTCAGGAACTACAGACCTATCAGCCTCCTATCAGTGGTTTATAAAATCTTCACTAAAGTTCTTTTACACCGCTTGAAGGTAACACTGGTTGGTTGGTTGGTTAGTGGATTTTAGTGGCGCAAGGGCCAGGTTTGGCCAAAGAGCGCCAGACAAAGAACTAACAGCCACAGAAGGTAACACTGGACGTGGCTCAACCGAGAGAACAAGCTGGATTCAGGAGTGGCTACAGCACAACAGATCATATCCATGTACTGAGAGAACTAATTGAAAGACCGAGGGAATATGAACTTCCATTGTGCATGGCCTTTATCGATTATGAAAAGCCTTTGATTCAGTGAAACCATCGGCACTTACAATGGCTCTGTAATCCTGCGGTGTTGAAGATGCATACATTAATATTATTAAAAACATCTATGAAAATGCAAGTGCAAAGATTCGGCTGTTTGAAAATACAACACACATAAAAATTGGAAAGTGAGTGAGACAAGGTGACACCATATTTCCAAAGCTCTTTAATGCCACATTGGAAAATGTCTTTCAATCACTGAACTGGGAAAACAAAGGGATAAAGATTAATGGAGATTATCTAACCCACCTTCGTTTTGCAGATGACATAGTCAATTTTGCAACTACCCCATCAGAGCTGCAGAGTATGATCCAGGAACTTGCTGACAAGAGTAAAGAAGTGGGTTTAAAAATGAACTTTCAGAAGACAAAAGTGATATTCAATGCTTTTACAAGAAATGAAGATTTATCAATTTATGGAGAAAAGCTAGAAATAACAGGTACGTAAGTTTATCTTGGACAGCAGATATCAAGTGAGGGTCACATTGATGAAGAAATTAATCGGCGTGCAAAACTTGCCTGGAGAGCTTGTGGAAGAAACAGCATAATTTTCAAGAGCCATATGCCATTATGTCTTAAAAGAAAAGTGTTTGATCAATTCATCCTTTCAGTGCTTACGTATGGTGCAGAGAGGTGGACCTTAACTAAAAGAGACATACAAAGGCTGCAGACAACTCAAAGAAGTATGGAGAGGTGCATGCTTGGTTTAACCAGGAGAGATAAGAAGAGGAACTCGTGGATCAGAAAAATTACAAGAGTGGAAGACATCATGATCAGAGTTAAATACCTGAAATGGCAATGGGCAGGTCATACTGCCAGAAGGACAGATATTCGATGGACAGCCGAAATTTTAGATTGGATTCCAAGGGACAGGAAAAGACCAAGAAGAAGACCAAATGGAAGATGGGTAGATGAAATTCGAAAGTATGCAGGAGTTACATGGAGGAGACTGGCACAAGATAGACCGCTGTGGAGGAAACTTAGGGAGACCTTCCTCCAGCAGTGGATTGATAATGGTTGACAATGATGATGATGATGATGATGATATATACATATATATATATATATATATATCATCATCATCATTGTCAACCATTATCAATAGACTGCTGGACATCATACAAGAAGCAAGTGGAGAAATCGAAAATTACTGTAGACATCATACAAGAAGCAAGTGGAGAAATCGAAAATTACTGTAGACATCATACAAGAAGCAAGTGGAGAAATCGAAACAGTACTCGCCCAAATTTTTACTCGATGCCTTAATGAAGGAAAGATTCCTGAGGATTGGAACACCGCTACAATGATCCTGCTACATAAGAAAGGGGACATTGAGGATCTCGGAAACTACAGACCTATCAGCCTCCTATGAGTAGTTTATAAAATCTTCACTAAAGTTCTTTCACACCGCTTGAAGGTAACACTGGACATGGCTCAAGCGAGAGAACAAGCTGGATTCAGGAGTGGCTACAGCACAATAGATCATACCCACCTACTGAGAGAACTAATTGAAAGAGCGAGGGAATATGAACTTCCATTGTGCATGGCTTTTATCGATTATGAAAAAGCCTTTGATTCGGTGAAACCATCAGCAGTTGCAATGGCTCTGAAATCCTGCGGTATTGAAGATGCATACATTAATATTATTAATAACATCTATGAAAATGCAAGTGCAAAGATTAGGCTGTTTGAAAATACAACACACGTAAAAATTGGAAAGGGAGTGAGACAAGGTGACACCATATCTCCGAAGCTCTTTAATTCCACTTTGGAGGGTGTTTTTCAGTCGCTGAGCTGGGAAAACAAGGGGATAAAGATTAATGGAGATTATCTAACCCACCTTCGCTTTGCTGATGACGTAGTCATTTTTGCAACTAGCCCATCAGAGCTGCAGAGTATGATCCAGGAACTTGCTGACAAGAGTAAAGAAGTGGGATTAAAAATGAACTTTCAGAAGACAAAAGTGATGTTCAATGCTTTTACAAGAAATGAAGATGTATCGATTGATGGAGAAAAGCTGGAGATAACAGACACGTACGTTTATCTTGGACAGCAGATATCAAGTGAGGGTCACATTGATGAAGAAATTAATCGGCGTACAAAACTTGCCTGGAGAGCTTTTCAAAGAAACAGCATAAATTTCAAGAGCAATATGCCATTATGTCTTAAAAGAAAAGTGTTTGATCAATGCATTCTTCCAGTGCTTACGTATGGTGCAGATACGTGGACCTTAACTAAAAGAGACATACAAAGGTTGCAGACAACTCAAAGTAGCATGAAGAGGTGCATACTTGGTGTAACCAGGAGAGATAAGAAGAGGAACTCGTGGATCCGAAAAATGACAAGAGTGGAAGACATCATGATCAGAGTTAAATCCCTGAAATGGCAATGGGCTGGACATACTGCCAGAAGGACAGATCATCGATGGACAGCCGAAATTTTAGATTGGATTCCAAGGGACAGGAAAAGACCCAGAAGAAGACCACATGGGAGATGGGTGGGTGAAATTCGAAGGTATTCAGGGGTGACATGGATGAGACTGGCACAAGACAGACCGTTGTGGAGGAAACTTGGGGAGACCTTCGTCCAGCAGTGGATTGATAATGGTTGACAATGATGATGATGATGATGATATATATATATATATATATATATACAGGGATATAAGGTCAGGTGATGCGTAACAGCACAGCCTCTCCTTGACAAATGTCAACCCCGCCTTCTCGTGGTGCATCCTGTACCCACTAAAGGAGCTCTGACGACCGTCAATTGCGGTATAACTATACCATCGGGTTTAGAGGAAATGCTATCCTACAGTCACCAACCCGCTTGGCCAGCGTGGTGAGTTATGGCCAAACCACTCCAAAATGACTTCACAACTTAAATCTTGGCCCTGAGTCTCCGGCAGCTGGAATGTATCTGGCCAAGGCAACAGCCAGTGCGACATGAAGGCAGAGGGTGCTAAGAATCCCTGGAGAACAGGACTAGGCTGCCATCTGATGCTGACCTTGGCTACGTATAATGGACGCTCCCTATCTTCTGATTCAAGGCTTCTTGAATTGGAAGAGGAACTACAAAAGAACAAATGGGACATCGTCGGGCTAAGTGAGGTAAGGAGAAAAGGAGATCTCATTGAACTGAAAAGTGGACATCTCTTCTACTATTGTGGGACAGATACTGGCAGAACTAGTAGTGTTGGATTTATAATAAACAAGAAACTGAAGGATAAAGTTGTAGAAGTTGAAAGTTCCTCTGACAGAGCTGCACGACTCGTTATCCAACTCTCGAGAAGATACCAGGCTCAGATTATTGAAACTTATGCACCCACCACAAGTCATCCTGAAGACGAAATTGAAGAATCTTATGAGGAAATTCGTCATCTAAATAATAAAGGTAAGCAACACTTGAAAATAATTATGGGAGATTTCAATGCAAAAATAGGACAGCAGCAACAGAATGAAACTTCTGTAGGTAAATTCGGTCACGGCAACAGAAACCAGCGGGGAAATACTCTCGTTGAGTTTGAAGAGGCAGAAGTGTTTTTCATCTTGAACTCCATTTTCAAGAAAAAGCCACACAGGAAATGGACATGGAAACATCCAAATGGGACGACAAGTGAAATTGATTTTATTATGTGTAACGAAAAATTCGTCATCCAAGACTGCAGTGTGCTAAACAAGTTCAACACAGGTAGTGACCATAGATTGGTGAGATGTAAGATGCACCTCAACACTAAACTCGAACGTGGCAAGCTCATAAGTCAAACAAAATGTATTGACATAACCAACCTTGAAAAACACCATAATACCTTCAATTTGGAACTGAAGTACATATTCTCTGCTTTAGAAGGCCTAACATTGGAAGAAGTGGATATTTATGAAGTTAACAGGAAAGTAACCAAAGCTCTTATGGAAACAGCAACGAAATTAGCTGGGTCTAAGAACAAGTTGCATGGGAACAAATTATCGGGAAAAACCAAAATGTTGATGCAAAAAGAAGAGAGATGAGGACAACTAAAGAAGATGTGACTTCCAAAGTGGAATATGTAGAGCTATGCAAGACAGTACGAAAAGGTATCACTGAAGATGTAAGGAAATTCGACTGTGATGTAGTGAAGAAAGCGATTGAAAACAACCAAAGCCTAAAGATAGAAAAGGGACATCTCAGTAAGGGAAGAAAACAGATTATGGCACTAAGAAAAGAAGATGGTTCTGTAACAAGAAATAGAGGCGAAATTTTGACAAGAGTGAAAGATTTCTACTCCAAATTATATGAAAGGGATGATACATGTACTCCAGACATCATGAAAGGTACCAGTACCATAGTTCATCCAGTTCTCCCAGCAGAAGTAGCACATACAATCAAGAACATGTAGCGGGGAAAAGCTCCAGGGGAAGATGGAATTATTGTCGACATCATACAAGTAGCAAGTGGAGAAATCGAAACAGTACTCGCCCAAATTTTCACTCGATGCCTTAATGAAGGGAAGATTACTGAGGATTGGAACAACGCTACAATGATCCTGCTACATAAAAAAGGTGACATTGAGGATCTTAGGAACAACAGACCTATCAGCTTCCAATCAGTGGTTTATAAAATCTTCACTAAAGTTCTTTCACACCGCTTGAAGGTAACACTGGACATAGCTAAACCGAGAGAACAAGCTGGATTCAGGAGTAGCTACAGCACAACAGATCATATCCACGTATTGAGAGAACTAATTGAAAGACCGAGGGAATACGAACTTCCATTGTGCATGGCTTTTATCGATTATGAAAAAGCCTTTGATTCGGTGAAACCATCAGCAGTTACAATGGCTCTGAAATCCTGCGGTATTGAAGATACATGCATTAATATTATTAATAACATCTATGAAAATGCAAGAGCAAAGATTCGGCTGTTTGAAAGTACAACACACATAAAAATTGGAAAGTGAGTGAGACAAGGTGACACCATATCTCCCAAGCTCTTTAATGCCAAATGGGAAAATGTCTTTCAATCACAGAACTGGGAAAACAAAGGAATAAAGTTTAATGGAGATTGTCTAACCCACCTTCGTTTTGCTGATGACGTAAACAATTTTGCAACAACCCCATCAGAGCTGCATAGTATGATCCAGGAACTTGCTGACAAGATTAAAGAAGTGGAATTAAAAATGAACTTTCAGAAGACAAAAGTGATGTTCAATGCTTTTACAAAAAATGAAGGTTTATCGATTGATGGCGAAAAGCTGGAGATAAGAGACACGTACGTTTATCTTGCACAGCAGGTATCAGGTGAGGGTCACATTGATGAATAAATTAATCGGCGTACAAAAATTGCCTGTGTCAGGAGGTCATAATAGAGTTGCCACTCAGTTTATATACAGATATACACATTAGAGTCCACGGATACTGTGTTGAGGTATAGTATGCCAGATGGTGTAAAAATTTAAACCCAGTTCTCCAATATTCCAGGACGAGAGGAGGTGGCACCTCATCATGTCCCAAACATGTTAGATCTTCTCATGGAAGAGTGTCGGCATTACCGAAGCAGGCGTGGTAGAGCCGTGCCGTGTTTAGCCGGGCATTACCCTCTTGAAAAATTCCTCACAGATACTTCAACAGGAAACACTACGCAGCAAGTCGTAGAATGTCGTCGACGTACCGTTGTGTCTTGAGGGTGATACAAAGGACTCTCAAGGGTATCCGGCTATCGTAGGAATTGGCTCCCCAGACAGTCACTACGGTTGTGCTAGTTGTGTGTCGTACCACGGTAAAGGGATTATCTGTGCGCTGGTCGGATCGTCTCCAGACACTTATGCGCTGGTCATCGGCGCTAAGTGCAAACAGTGAACATTCACTGAAGAAAACACACAGCCACTGGACACTATCCCACGTTGATCGAACCCGACACCGTTGCAATGGTGCCGTGCCGGCAATGCCCACTGGTCAGTTATACTCGGCGCAGTGGCCTCCACGAATGTAGTTCCCATTGCAAAGTCGTCCGGCAACTGTCTGGATGCCCTACATGCAGACGACGCAACATGACCACGAATGGTTGAGAGCGACGAATTCGGCACCATTCCTCCGGCTTTCATAATCGCTCGATCCTTGCATTCTGTCGTTTTCCTCGGCCGCACACTGACCGCGTGCCGGTGGATTGTACCCTCCTCGAACCATGGGCGTCAACATCGTCCGATTGCCGCGTCACTCCGACACGAATGCCTGGCGATGTGGTGACTTGACCAACCATGCTCTTTCTCAGCCTAATTAAACATCCTCGCTCAAACTCGTATAATTGTTCGTGTTTTGCCAAAATCCTACGTCCAGTCATCCTCACAGTCCGTGGAGGGGCTAATACAACCGCAAACCGCTGTTACAATTGTCCCAGCGTGCGAGATTTGCTCTTGATATACCCACATCAATGCGTTGTTCTCAGGCGCTGTGGTGAACCACTATTAAGTCATTTGCCGTTAATTTTTAATCATTTGCAGATTCGGTCCTGAGGAATTTGCAGGCGGAGTTTCATCAGGTTCCAACGACTTTCTCTTGATGCTTCGTTTTGTTTGGCAAAGAGTGTATTTATGATATCAGCAAGAGTATATATATACAGTTCTTTGCAAGAGTATATGTCGATGAGCCATTACATTATGACTGCCTATTTAATAAACTGTATGACCCCCTTTAACCCTCAAAATAGTGGCCATTCGGAGAGGCATCGATTCGACGAGGTGGTGATAGGTATTCTGGGTTATCTGGTACCATAATGTCAACAGCGGGTGTTCCAGTTGCGGTACATTTCGGGGTGGTGGTGATTTAGCGCGAACCCAGTTTCCAAGTCGAATCACAAATGTTCGATTGGATTCTTATCAGGTGAATTTGGAAGCCAGAGCATTAATAGGAAGTCACCAGAACGTTCATCGATCCACTAATTGACGATTCTGGTAGTGAGGCCTGGCCGCATTCTCTTGTTGGTAATGGCCATCACCAGCAGGGAACACGGTTGCGATGAATGGGTGAACATGATCGGCAATGATTTCCAGATACCTGATAGCTGTCAGGGATTGTGGTATTGGGATAACAGAGCCTAAACTGTCCCAGGAAAACATCGCCCACAGCATAACTCAGCCGCCGCCGAACAATGTCCGCGCAACAGTGCATCTAGATGCAATAGCCTCCGTTGGTAATCGGCGTATCCGCGCTCGGCAGTCTACGTGATGGACCAGGAATTTTAATTCTTCCGACCAGGATACTTTCTTCCAATCATCTACGGTCCAATCTCGATGATCTTGTTCCCATTTCATCCGCTGTTAGTAATGACGTGTAGTGAACATGGGGACCCGGCTGGGTCTTCTTCGGCTACGCAGGCACATGCGCAGATGGCTACGATGAACTGTGTGCTGTGAATCATTGCCCTGATCAACACTCTTGTAGCTGCGGGTAAGATGCCACACTGTGGCCCTGCTGTTACTGTGACCTATGCGCCACAGTCTCCGCTCACCTCGGGCATCAATGACCTGCAGACGGCACACGGTGGACCTCGGTTTGTCGTTTGGCCATTTGTGCACCACTTTTGATGCGTGTCATTACAGCGTCACGTGAACAACCCACAAGCGGCCCCGTTTTTCGAGATCATAGTTCCGAGAGGTCGTGCCATCACAATTTGTCCTTTATCAAACTCCAATTAACCGGCGGTTTTTCCCATTTTGACTTCGAACACTCTACTAACCGAACGACGGTCGTCTGATATATATATATGGCTCTGTGATCCTCCCCTTCTCCACCGTTCGGTCTCCAGGCGCGCTCATTTCTCTAGGCTGTTGGTGGTCATAATATAATGGTCGTCGGTGTATTTTCATTTTAATAGCATTTTTATTTTGACAACATTACGTTCTGCCGCCCTTGTACACAACTGATTTTTCTGCTGCCCAGCAGTAAAGCCAAGCGACGAAAGTCCAGGTGATCGTGGAAACCACAGTTCTTCAAGTAGCAAAGAGCGAACAGTGTGCACAGTGGAATAACCTTGTTGAAAGTACTCTTTCAGTATTTAATTTTCATAAAGTTGTACAATGAGTGGATACAAAATGTCTTTACAATAGTGCTCTAAGTTTATAGTGTTCGTAAAAAACGGAAAAGCGAACCCACAATTCGTCATTTTGAAATTGCTACCCTAAAACCGATTTTGTGGTTATGCAATGATTTTCCATGATATCGTCTGAGCCTCATAAGCGACTCTTTTGAATGTTTATGTATCCTGATGCGTTCAAGGACTCCTTGTCGAAGGAAAATGTTTCACACAGCACTTCGATTCCATTATCTTGTTTGAAATTTTGAAGTCTCAATATTGCTCTCCCTTCTCATGACCCGCTAGTTTTATCTGTAGGAAAATAACTCGGGTTTTTGTCTGACATTTCTGAGTACAGTTCCTAAGCTGAGTTTCATCTCCTGTGCCAATTTCTTTAATGATTTTGAAGATCTTGCAACTATCTTTTCAGAAATATCTAGATTTCTCTCAGATAGGTATTTCACTGGATAGACTGCACCTTGCTTCTTCCCCCTCCCCAAAACTAGAACTCCAAAACTTTCAGATAAAATCTGTAATAGGTGCCGCGGTGTGAAACAACAGATTCTAGAATCATCTGCCTGAAATTTTGTTTAACAGTATCTGTGCATTTGTCGTCTGCTTGAAAAACATCTTCTCCGTTAAAAATATTCATTCCTTGGTGTTTGACATATTCGGAGACTCTATTCACACAAAATATTAACTCTACCCACATCAGAAAAACACTTGATCAGGAGTTCTGGAAACAAATTGGACAATATATGATGTGCAATCCAGTCTGGAGGTTTTGCATTACGAAATTTGAAAAGAAGTGAAGTATTGGTGATATGAAATGTGAAATGAATTCTTCTGATACAGTTCAAAGATGAATTGGATCAGAAGAATTCATTTCACATTTTTCAGATTAATTTAAGATTCTGGATGCAAATACTAAAGGAAAAAATCCAGTTATCTTATATTTTTTTTAATATTTGGTTTTCTAAAATTGGTGATAAAACGTCAAATGTGGAATTTCGTAACTAGCAAAGAACGGAGAGCACGCATTAGCTAGAAGAAAACATAAATGTACTAACTGAACATATGACATTTTATTTTTATCACACAGATTAATTGCATTTACTTTAGTATAGTTTCTAGAAAAAGACACTTAAAATATTGGTTGTTTGGTTCTTTTGCACAAAAGTATAATCTCGCTTTCTATGATTTGACATTTTTTTTTCATTTTGAAGTTTCGGCTTATTATTCGAAACATATTCCCGAATAGACAAGGCTGTAAATTGAAGGTTTTAAAGTAATAGGAACAAATGATGGTTTGTTATACGTTGCTGAAACTTTGTCCTTTATAAGACGTAGGAATAATTGCATGAAAGTCACAAAAATGAAGAAAATGTGGGATCGGATTAGTTAGCGACAGGACTTCTGCGAACATCGCATAATCTAAACTGAATGAATGCAAAAGTCAATGTGACAGAACTTCGGACATGGAATAATTTAAACTGGTAGACAGCAATTAAGAACGATGATGACTTTGTATAGATACCAAATCAGAATAACTGGATCTAAAAGTTATATACTGAAGACCACCAAGAAAGCCAATCAGAGGTAACATTTAGGAACTGTTTAGATAATAACACGAAAGAAAGGATTTAGAGACTGGTAATGTGGGAGAGGAGTGTAGAGAAACTGAAGGCGTTCTACGATGCCATAAGTTTACAAAGATATTATTTAAACCTGGATCCCCCTCCCATACACGCACATAGATATGTGTTAAGAATTTTGGATGCATATCTAAATTAAAATGTTCAGCTTTTGAAACGCGTCTCTTAAAATTAAAAAGGTGAACAAAATATTTACTGTTATGTACATATGATTTACTTAAAATGGGGAAGACATCGATGCTTGCGTTTGGCGGTCCAAAAAAGAGAAAGGACGTTTTTGCATAATTTTTGGATGAGAAATAACTTTGTACATCATTTAATGCTTTTAGAGTGTTATCTTGGCGATCAGCTTTGCTCAAATAAACATCAACAACAAGTGTCTGTCGACCTAAGATAACCTTTGGTGAGTGTCTGGGGAAAGACTTTCCCATTACACTGGTGACACAGAAACCGCTCGTTAATCCACTTAGTCTTAGAAACATTTGCCGTCTTCAGCGATCCGCATTTTACTAGTGGAATGCATTTCAGTCGGGAATACTTCGGTGCCATACATTTCTCTCATGCATCGCATTAATGGGATGAAATTATAATTTCAATAAATATCACAAATTCACAGCTGGTAGTTTGCAGAACTTTTAAAATACTTTGACGATGGTCTTAAATACCCAACGATGTCGTTAAGATAAAAGAATAACCATTTAGAATAAACGCTCATGGACATAACGTTTCATTTGCTGCTCACGTAGATGGGTTTTCCCTGCCCTTTAAGATAACCTTTAGTTTTTCGTGAGCAGACTTAATATACCATTGGTTACTGCAAATAATTAACGAGACATCTACGAATTATCTTTTGCACATCATCACAGCCTCACGAAATTGCTGATAAAGGAATTTTTGTTTTACATTCACTCTTTCCCCGCAACATCTGAAGATGATAATATTTACGTAAAATTCTTATTAGTTTCATCGCAAATAATGATATAAAAGTCATCAAATTCTTAACCAACATTTCTAGCACAAATGCTACTTGAGTTCGGGCGCGACTTTGAAGTATGCTATATAGAATACGAAGCGCTTTTCAATGTGGAAAGAAAATTCATTTTTGCTGTATGCCCATTTACATTTATTTACTTTTTTACATGAACATTAAAATTGTTTTTCGTTGTCATTTTGATTTAGATTAGTAATTATTTAGATTTTTTTATCGCAAGCGTTTATTTCTCCGGAAAATTCTCTTTTGTTTTTATTTAACAAAATCTTTTTATTTCCTAGTAAAAATTTAATGCCCAGTTCGATGAGAGAGATCGATAAAACATGCTCTAAATGCAAATATCGTACTGAAAATGAAATTATAAAGCAATAATCAAACTGAAATTTAATGAACATAGAGCAGGAAGAAATTAAATTCTGCATATATTTCCAAAATGCTACAGCATATGTCGCAAATGTTATGGGTGTGATATTCAAATTTATAGCTGGCAATTCTGCAAAAGGATTTAATTATTTATTTGAACTATTGGAAAATATTTTGGAAATTTTCCATTTCATGAAAGAAGTTATTTGAATGTCCTTTTCTGCCTGCCAAGTGTGTGATTTGCAATGACATCTGGAAAACAACATTAAAAAAAATGCTAAGCACGACAACTCAAAATGTTCAAGTTAAATGTAATCACCAGATTAAGAAATGAAATAATCAGTGTCACAAAAACTTTCATTCCGAAAGAAGATTTCTTCTGCGAACATCTTTTTTATAAATTATTGATTTACTTAGTTGGAAATTAATGTTTTACAAAAAATGTACTTTTGCACTGAAAACATCAAAACGATGATATTCTCACATAGCAAATTTGATTGTCTTTTGCTTTAATGAAATATGACTCGATACTTTCTTTTATGCTCATTGCATTTCTGGAAAATATCCGAAATGCAATCACCACGCAAGTAATAACTTGATGGTTAACACTTTCACTGCCGCGTGACGCCGAACGGCGTCATACAATACTTATTAGCTTAGGTGCCGACGACGCCGAACGGCGTCATACAATACTTATTATCTTAGGTGCCGACGACGCCGAACGGCGCCGTGATTGTGGCTTAATATTTCCCTTCCTAAAACCTTCGGCAATATATATATATTTCCCTTCCTAACCTTTTTGGCCACGTATCTGTTTTGTTACTAGTACTGAGAATCAGTACCCAACTGTTTAAAAATGACCGCCGTTTTGTGATAGCGGATTTTTTTCCACATGTTTTAGCGAAGAGAAAGTAAGTTGACTCCCCGTAGAGTTAACACAGCGTGCGGTTTTCACTGCAATGCTTATTTTCCTTTGAACGTCACTGGTTTTGCGGTGAAGGGAACTATCAATAAATAAATACTTGAGTGGCAACAAACGCATTTGCTGCTCAGAGTTCATGCGTAAGAGTGCAGCCTATTGAGGACTAAAGGGATTTCAAGGAAACCCATATTGACTTTAGTGCTTAGTTCTCTGGAAGCAACGGATATATTCAGACAGGATATCTCTGGTATGCCTCAACCAATAGTTCATTGGCAGGCACATCCTGCTGTGGACGCAGATGATCCCGATAATTTGTCATCATACTTTCACTACTGGTTGTACTACAGTACATCTACTATTCTTTTAGTAGCTGTACTATAGTACAACCAGTAGTGAAAGTGAAAATGAAGAATGAGACGCTCTCTCTCATACTCCGCCTCAACAGATTTTGTTAGCTACACATGGGTATGATGTTCCCGACGTCATGAGAATAATTCTGTTCACTAGTGTACTAGGACTGAAAATTAATATGACACCAATCAATTTTTTCAATCTTTTTGCGACTGAAGAATTTTATAATTTATTAGCTACCATCTAAAAGATATGCACGTCTATAGCACATGCACTGCAAAGCAATCTACACTATCTACCAACAAGTAATTGGACACCCCTGCAATCGACGATATAGGCGGTATTAATACACGTCACGACAGCCGCCTTTAAATATCGTGTGGGAAACAACAACGCAACCAGTCGCATGCAAGATGCCACGCAGTGCGGAGCTCTCTGATTTCGAGAAAGGTGTAATCGTCGGGTATCACAGAAATAGCCGATCCATACGTGGCATATTCAGCGATTTGAAGTACCCAAAATCGACTGTGGCCTACGTGATTGGCAAGTGGAAGATGAGAGGGGACTGCCGGAATGTATGTACCCCGACCCGGCAGACCCACAAAACTGGGAGTTAGAGACCGACCGGTGCTGGACAGAGAAATTCGGAAGAACCGGACCAAATCGATGGGCCACATCGGCGAGGAGTTACAACAAGCATCCGGGAGTGTTCTTTTCATGAATACCATCCGTAAGGAAGCCCATCTGCTCGGTTTTCATGGACGTGTTGCCACCCACAAGCCTTTCATCACCAAGTCCAATAGCGCTGCTCGGCTAACGTGGTGCAAAGAACGTCGACAGTGAACCGTTGAACAGTGGAAACCGGTTCTCTGGAGCGACCAATCAAGGTTCACCCTCTACCGTTCGGATGGCAGGGTCTGGATTTAGCGTCTGCCTGGAGAACGCCTCCTGCCGGAATGTATTGTGCCAACTGTGAAGTTCCGCGGTGGTGGAATTATGCTATGGGGGTGTTTCTCCTGGTATGGCACAGGATCCTTGGTCGCAATTCCTGGTAGACTCAATGCCTAGACCAACTGCACCATTTTGGATAACCATGCGCTTCCTACGTTGTGGTAGTTTTGCGGGGTGTGCCCATGTTACTTTCAGGATGTCAATGCCACCTGTCATGTTGCGAGGTCCACCATGGCTTGGTATGGTGACAATAGGGGTAATCGAATGGACTGGTCTGCGCAGAGCCCGGACCTTAACACTATCGAGCACCTCTGGGACGAGTTGGAGAGTCGACTTAAGGGGTGACCACACCGTCCGAAATCGGTGAAGGAACTGACCTGTCTTCTCCAAGCCGAATGGAAGAAAATACCGCTAGCCGTCGTACAACGCCTGGTTGAGAGTATGCCCCGGAAGGTAGCAGCTGTAATCGCCGCTCGTGGAGGCTCCACCAATTATTGAAGGTGAATAAACTTAATTTTCCTTTGCTATCACAGGGGTCCAATTATTTGTTGATAGATAGTGTATATGCTGTAGACGCATTTATATCGCTGAAGTTACTGAATGTTATAATTACAAATATCAATTATGAATAAATGTTCTCGTATTTTAGAATAGCGGAGTCGTGCAAAGCTATGAGAACCGAACACGGCTAGGTTGATCCAAATCCACAGAAGCTCATCCGGGGTGCCACGTGACGTTTTGTGGCGTCTCAGGAGATTTGGTCAGGTTTCTTACTGGCACAGGTTGCTTGCCGTTAAAATAACACAGCGGCAGCGAACGGGTTAATATTTCAATTTACACCTGAAAATAAAATGTTTGCGAAAAAAAACCTTAAACGACTTCTATTTTTCAACTAATTAAAATTATAGCTTGTAGGTCTGAACAAGATTTCCAAACATATTCTTTTCCAACATAAATGCTTTTAATTCCAATAAAACCTTGGTAGTTTAGACCAGGAGAAAGGTAATCGAGTGTTGTAATTTTTTCCAAAACCATATTTCGTTTTCTTCGTTACAACAGAAATGTTCGCAAGGCTTTTAAGGGCGCCTTAAATAATGCATGCTGCAGACAGATAGGTATTTTCTAAAATACTTATCCCGCGGACACATTCCACTGATGAAGACTTGAAATGTCTGTATAATTTGCCAAATTTTGCATCAGTCATTAATAGTTGTTAAATTGAATCATGTATTTTTAAAATCTCTCACTTATCTCACAAAGCCTAGCTATAAATTCAAATAAAACCTGAAGAGTCACAATAACTGTTTTATGTATAGAGGGTGGGTCAAAAGTCACTTTATCATAATATTATTGTTTCTTAATTTAAATAAATTGTTTTACTGTGATATTACGTTTCCCTTAATTTTTTAAATGTTGTTTATAAATGTTTAATTTTTTTTTGTGCTTTCAGATGATAAGAAGCTATGGCAGCTGCTGCACGTCGATTAACTTTAGAACAAAGACTTTTTCTTATCGAAAATTGACGATCATCAGGAAGAAACATCGAGTTAGTGAAAGCAAAATTTTAAGAATCTTTTTCTGAAACCATTCCAGGCAGTCATCAAATGTCACAACTGACAAAATAAAAATCATACAACAGGGTCAGTAAAGAACGCAGCACGATAGGGAAAGCCTAAAAACTTAAAGCAGTGATGAAAACCTTCGGAAAGTGAGAGAATTGTACGACAAGAGTTCCAGAAAACCACAAAGGATAGCATCAAGTGAACTGGACATTGCAAGAACAACTTTAAGAAGGATTATTAAAAATTACACTCAGCGATGATGATTACAGAGACACTCAGCGATGATGATCCCTATAGAGGAGATGTATTTTTCAGTTGTGTGGGAACTTAATGAATGCGATCTGAGTGATTACTTTCAAGATCGAATTCTCTGGACTGACGAAGCGAGGTTCAAACTGAATGGAAGTATGATCAAATGAATCCTCACCCTTAGAAGTATCAAAAAACACCCTTGATGTTATAATGTGGGGCGGATCTCTTCATTTGGTATGTTTGGACCTGTGCTTTTTGAACAAACCGATAACCAGGAACATTTCATAAAGTTGCTAATAGAACAAATTATGCCTGAGTTTTTTTTTTGTTGTTGATTTGAAGTTTAACGACCACCGTGAGCAACTCAATGGGCCATAAGCGGTCGCCTGTCCCTAATTTAGGGCCACTAGTTCCAGAGAAGGGAGAGAGTCAGCACCGTAAGACAAACACACCATCCATGCCTCACGGGATTCGAACCCGGACTCCTTTCGGACGAATGATCATAAGTCGTCTGTTAGACCACTGCGCCACCAGTGTGGCTATGCCTGAGATGGCAAGCTTGAATAATATGAATAGCATAGTTTGAATGCACGATTGTGCACCTCCTCACTGTGGTAGGAATGTGCTAGAATTTCGCTGTAACACTTTCGCAAACATGGGTTGAAAGAAGGGGTACTGCTGAATGGCCTCCAAGGTGACCTGACCAAACGTCATGTGCTTCCGCAGTCAAGACGTTAGGGCAATGGTCAAAGATAAAGTTTGCATGACTAAACCAAGCCTAGGTAGCACAATCTTGCAGTTTAACGTTGGCCCAACGCTGAGCCACCGTCTTTCAGGAAGAGAAGACATTGGCTTAGTGTTGGGCCAACGTTAAATTGCAAGGCTGTGCTACCTGAGAGAAGTCTTTATGAATTGAAAGATAAAATTACCGCGTAATTTGCCCCTCCGTGTCTAAGAGGTGCCAAGTCGTTTGTCCCGGATTTGGAGTTGCAAGTTCCAGGGGGAAGGGAGAGAGCCAGTGCCGTAAGGCAAACACAACATCCATGTCTCATCGGGAATCGGACCTGGACGCTTCTTGGACGAATGGTTAGAGGCCAGCATTTTGACCACCGCGTTTTCGGGGCGGCCCAGATGTTCTGAAAGCGTTCAATCACATTCTTTAATCACTCCAATCATTACTTAGCATACCGTCACCCAAATGTACGGAAAAGTGACTCACGAGATATGGACTGTTATTTCTCTATCTGAACTTAAATCACTTGATTCAACTACAATGGCGTGCGCATTAACAAAAATATTTTGCTAATGAATTTAAATTCTATAAATCAGTGTGCTCTTTTTTTCCCCAGTAATACTATGAATAAAATCACCAAATGGCAAAATTTAATTTTCTCAGTTTTTTTAAAGAAACTGTATGGGTCATCTATTTAATTGCATTTTTGATAAATAACATGTGTTTGTTGAGTATAACTGTCTTCAAAACACACTCCTTATAAAAAAATTGCACCACCTAAAAAGAAAGCCGCAGGCACCATATAAAATGATGTATTAAACGACAATAGTATGATGAAGAAATGATCACACCAATAACCTGTTCAGTGAGGTGCGTAGGTAGATACTTGTGCAAAAAAACAGGCCATTGTGAGTACTCCTCTTGTGGCAATTTGAGAAGAATAATGAATGGGAAGTGAGGCAGAGGTCGACCTGGTGGCCTAGAAATATGAGGCGCTAGCTTTTGGACATTCTTCCTACATGCGCCCCCGGTTTGAGTCCCTGGTGAGGCATGAGTTTTGTATTTTCCCGGTGACACTATAGCTTTCGTCCCTTCCTGGAAACAGTGGCTCTAAATTAGGGACGGAAGACTGCTTATAGCCCACAGAATTGCTCTCGGTGGTCGTTAAAATCCGAAACAAAAGAAAATGGTGAGGTAAGGCAGAAAACTTCTAAAAATGTTCTTGTCTATGATCCTTCATATTTGTTGCACTGCTTGTTCAAGATCTGTCACTTAATACGCAACAGCCAGTTTTATTCTCAGACGTCGTACCATGGTGTCAAATAAACATGTGCTGCTACACTTGCAATGGAGAAACTTGAGTTACGTAAGTATACCTGCAAGAAATGCTTCCTGACACGTGACAATTCGCACACGTACGAAGACGAAACTGAACTACACTGACGGAAAAAAAATCCCAACACCAAGAAGGGGTTGTGTTAGATAAACGACAGTTGGTAGGCGGTAAGAGTAAAACGCATTAAGAACAATTTACTCTCGGACATCATACAAATTATACCCCAGATACACACACATGGCACACGCACTAAATCACATATTCGGCCTATTCATCCGAAAACTGAGACCATGAAGCAAAGTTTAAATTACATTGGCCCACACTACTGGAACTCATTACCTACGGAATGAACTTCTTTAAATAATTCTAATCTTTTTTTAAAAATAACTTTATAGTGAATTGCGGCTTCTCAAATTAATGATTATAGTGGATGGGAATTAGGATTAATATTATGAGTTGTATATCGTGATTTAAATTGCTTTTTCAATGGTATTGTCTGTAATGTTTATCATGAACTCATATATCATAACCTTTTTTTTTCTTTTTTTGTTACTACACTGGCGTGAAAAAATTAAGGACAAAACGGTTTTTTGAATGTAACGTCGTGCAGAAGGGCTCCACATCGACTCAAATCATATCATAAGATCCCCAAGATGTAAGAATATGGGTCAAGTGAGCAAAACCATCCAAACAAGGAATCCAAAGTATACAAAGGCACTTTATTAAGAAGGTAGCTTTGAGCACAACTGGACAGAAGATAAAAACGTCCATGTGACAGGCGGCTGCCAAGAAAATCCAGTCTTTAGTAGGGGATATGATCCCCCTGACTGCGTTGCAGGATTTACAACGTCTGTCCATGCTGAGGACGAGGTTTTCAAGGAGCTGTTGAGGCATCGCAGCCCATTCCTCTTGTAGCGCCCATCGCAGCTGCAGAATCGTTGCTGGCGGCGTGCTGCCAAGCATCTCCCTAAAAGGTCCCACACGTGTTCGTTTAGATATAGGCCCGGGGACCAATCCATGAATATCCTCACTCTCTGTGAATATCGTTGAATATCCTCACTCTCCAATAGCTCTGCGACAGCCACTGTACGATGGGGTGTAGCATTGACGTTCATGAAGAGGAACTCAGGACACACAGCACCTCTAAACAGATGCACGTGAGGCAGGAGAACCTCGACACAATAGCGTACACCAGTGACTGAACCTCTTTGGAAGATGTGGAGGTCGGTACCTCTACAAGGCAAGATACCTCCCCAAACGAGAACTTCGCCACCTCCAAACCGGTCCCTTTCGATGACGTAGGAGGTGTGATTGTGTGTTCCCTGATCTCTTCAGATGTGTATACGTCCAGAATCGTTTGCCAGACTAAATCAGCTCTCACCCGTGAAGAGAACTCTTCCCCATTGCTGATGTATCCAGTTCTTGTGTTCCTGGTACCACAGAAATCGCCGTCTCCGATGAACAGGCGTTAAGGGCACACACCGTACTGGTCGTCGTGCAAATAGACCACCTTTATGCAGCCTCCTGGCCACGGTAAAACGCGATAACGGACTTCCAATTGTCTGTTGCATGTGCCTTGCGATTTATCCCGCTGTCTGCCGTCTGTCTCTTCTCGCCTTTAGGAAAATATACCGGTCGTCCGCCGCCGTGGTTGCTCGTGGACGACCACTGCTGTCGTTTGAAATGTTCTCCGAGCTCGTGAAACGATGCTGTGTGCGATCCCGAATTCCTCGGCCACACTAGTCACACTTCGACCTTCTTCCAACTTCCCAATGACGCGACCTCGGGTAAAGTCATACAGATGTCGTCTACTGGATTGCTTGTTGGCCATATCACACGGTGGCAGCAAATCGACGTCGTTCAAACCGATGTACACCGTGCAATAGCTTTCACCGAATTGCTGACCATACACCGCCCGTGTGCTTTATAACCTTTCGACACTCCCTTCCCCCTCTACGTCATGCTGCATATATGCACATGCCATACCGTACTGGACCCTAGTCTATCTCCTGAGTGGTCTTTCGTTCTGTTCTGCCTGCTGGCTCCGCTGTTGCGCTAATTTCTCCTCTTCGTCCTTAATTTTTGCACACCAGTGTACGATACTCTTGCTTGTAATTACACCTACTGACCTCAGTATAAAACTAGCCTAGGGAGCATGGGAACCTGTCAGGCCTGGCCGGCCTTTTTCCCCTGCTTCCTTGCTGCGCATTGTTTCAACAATTTCTGTAACACTGGTTTTTTTTTTTTTTTTTTTGCTCAGCAAAATAAATGAATTGAATTGAAACCTGAAATACGATGGGATTGAAATTAAGATGGAACAAGGAGGCGTTAACGTAACTTTTATTTCAATCATATATTAGTCTATCAACTACTCATTTAAATTATTTCCATAGAGTGTTTTTCTGCTTATCTCTTCGTCTGCCACATACACTTTTCAATTGATTTTAGTACAGGTGTATGAAACTCATTGTCCGCTTTAACTGATTTTTTTCTAAAATTTACATTTACATTACACTACGGAATTGCGAAGTTTAATCATTTTAGCTACTAGTGATATAGTTGTGATCTTACTACACTGATCCGAATTTTTTCTGAACTGATTTGAAACACAATTGTTTTACTGACCAAGTAATGTTTTTAAAAATGTACTTGACTGCAGTTCTTTGATTTACCGACTGTTTTTAATTCAAATCATCATTTAATTTCAAAGCCTTTACGTTTTTTCCCCTTCACACCCAATCTTCTTAATTTTTGTATGTTTCGGAGATGTGGTTGTGTTCAAATGGATGCTTAAAATGCTTTTATATGACTTCCGATGTGATTTGTCTGGAAGGCATCCGGACGTAGTCGAACAAAAGGTATTTGCCGTCTTAATTCATTAAATCCTCTGCACTATAGAAATAGGATATAACTGCGTCAAAGATCAACTTGGAATCTCTCTGTATGAGCGGTTACCTGAATTAAAAAGCGAACAAAAGGAAAAACGAATTCCGCAAATATCTCTTTCTATCGCGGCAAATATAAAAAAAAATATGCGATGGTAAAAAAACGTGTGTACTGAACTGCAAAGACATGACTTTCCTAAAAGAAAAGCGAAGGACTTCTGCGTTTAATTCATTTAAACAGTCTTTTACAGATATCTCAGGTAACTAATTGGAAGGGTAAAAAGACGGTAGAAGTTCTTTTGGAAGGTTTCCTCAATGAAATTGACACCACTTGAGACTCAGCAAGTGCTGTTTGTCCCTATTTAAATGGTTTCCAGGTGGAAATGTTTTTTTCTTCCGATGAGATGTTAAGAAAAAAAGTAAAGGGGAATGTTTTCGGTCTGCAAAGAAAGTGAACAGGAAACGGAATAAGTTTTTTTTTCCTCTCCTTTCCTTATCATCCATTAGCCAAAATCTCCAGTTGCAACAGTTTCAAATGAAGAGGTAAATTTCCTTAATTTTCCGAATCATTTTACTTACGTCCTTTCCTGAAAGAAGTCTGAAGCAAGCCAATGTTATTTCGGTGTACTACTTACTGCACGAAGGGAATTAATTTAGCGTATTTTATTCAATGTAGCTAACAAAAAAATGCCGTAAAACTCAGGAAAGCTCTCTTGATTGTCTAATTGCCATATGTTTTTTTTTTTATTTTTCGTACACTTTATTTAGAAAATCTGTTATTACGTAGTACCGAAAATTATATGATTTATTCATATCACTCCTAGAAATTTTTTGTTTACTCTTTAAGGTCTGGGTTGCGCTTTTTGCACAAGCGAATTACATCTGAATCAGTTTACACTGAAAATTCGTAACTTCCAGCATATTTTACATTTCATTTAATGTATTGTTAAGACTTTTGGGTACGGTAATGAAGTCGATTAACAGGTTTGGCAATAGGCGGGAACAGCATTAATTATTGGTTGAAAAGTAACAGCTAGTGGTTTCCCGCATTGCAAAAGAGGAGAACACAGTGAAGAGCCCTTTTTCTTGGAAGGGAGAAACCTTAGCCTGGTGTGGGGAACGCGATGCGTCGCCCCCTAAGCGCGCGGCGGTCAAGCCGGGTGGCCATTAAGTGTCAACAGATCAGGAAACTTATGGCGTTTTCTACTTCGAACCTTGGCAGAACAAAGGAGTGTTAGTTAAGTTATGTGTTTTCCGCACTTTCGGGGAGTGGACCCACCACATATTCCGAATGTAGAGGCATGTATTTCTTACCACTTTTTCGAGCCGAATACTTTCAGGCTGACAAGAGAGTTTAAACAGACCCCCAAGAAGGAGAGGAAGGAATCTGTGAACGATATAAGCAAGCGAAAAAGAGTAGCTGATTCCGAGCCGTGAAGGGAACGAGTCTCGGGAAAGCGGCAGCTTCTGCCTGCCGCAGATGCCGGCCAGCTATACAAAGAGAGGCCGAGCGGTTGATATCATATTACCGCGAGGAAATAGGAGAGAGGACGATACCTCTTTTCCTGGTGCAAGATTGCACGTAAGAGAAAGCCAGCATTCCGGAGGTCACACGATGTGATGGAATTACAGCCGCGAATGACGGAGATGCCGACCGGTGATGTATGCGAGAATCACCTTTGGAGAGACGAACGGATCCTTCTACACGTCAGCGGTTTCGTTCCACCATGACATTGGTGCGCATAACTGCGTCCCTGATTTCATGCAGCTGAATGCCGTGCACGAGAGAAAGTGGGAGATAGGGTTCGACTCCCATCTCCATTGATTGCGCGCTCTGAAAATGGGCGTGTCATCACACAGGTGCGCTTCCAGTATAAATACATCAAACATGGATACCCGAAGAAACAGCATATCTGTAAGTACGGAACTTATGTATGCATGCCAGTTGTGATTAGATTGGTTCCGGTCAGCCAATAGACTCTCGTCGGCTGAGAACTGTGTTTTTAAAGCCGGACTGTATATACCACCAAATAAACATTGACTTTAATGATAAATTCAGCCTCATAGCTATCCCGAAAGGGGCGAGTCTATTTGACGCCCCTCCTTCACAATCCTCTGTACATAGACGCCTTCATCATTATCTTCATATTTTATTGTTAATTGATTAAATGTCTGTTGTCTCGTGCCAGTCCTGAAGTTGCCTGACTAATTAATGAGTGTCAGAATTTCTTGGTTTTAATTGGCTAAATTGCAGGATACATTCTTTTCTCCTGTACATAAATAACATTTCGGCGATAAAAAGAGCTCACAAATATTTATTCTAAATTCTAATGTCTACCTCCGGGTCGTCAGCCATTGACTGACATCTTGACATCTAAATTCTTAAAGCTTATTTTTATTCGATAATCTGGCGTCCCGGGGTGTAGCAACAGTATATTCATTCATCCTTTCTGGGAAAGTATTAACTTAATTGGCGAGTATTCTTATTGATAAATTAAGATGAAAATCCTAGAAGCTAGGAATATAGTAGAAGCTTACATGACGGCCGGGTGGTCAGACTCCCAGGTTTCACATAAGTCGTTCGAGATAATCTTGTGTTTTTGACCTGGATGAGACATGTCTTATTTACTTGTTGCAAATCGCTGGCTCTGTTGCTTTATTAGAACCAGTGGCCTCAAATTAGGGACGGTGGATTGCTTATCAGTATACATAAAGCAAAGCGGGAAAATGGGAAAATCTAGTGTTTCTGTCCGTTAATTGTTCGACCACTTCTCAATAACCTAGCGATCTGAAAATTGAAATGCTGATAGGCCTGGTTCGAACACTTCTAAATGACCTAGAAATTAGAAAATTGGTATGCTGATAGCTCTTTAATTTCATTTCATTTATTTTTGTTGTGGGGTTACATTTGACCGTTTTACAATTCAAAATTAACTGTTTAACATATGATATTAAGAAAAAAACGCATATAATATGTATATTTATATCCAGGATAACCACAGAGCAGGAAATTGAGTAAAAGACAGTGTATATACACTGAAGTGCCAAAACAAAACTGGTACAGAGGAGCTTATGCAAAAAAATAGCAACGTCACCTATGCGCGCACTCGGTTGCGTCCGCCAATGCGTATATAAAGTTATAGACATCCTTGCCAGCTGTCAGAGCTGATTTCGGCATGATAATGACAAGTAATAACGATTTAAGCGATTTTCAACGCGGTGTCATAGTTGGCGCTCGTGAGATGGGCCATAGTATTTCTAAGGTATAAGCAAAGTTCGGATTTTCACGGACGACAATTGCAAGGGTGTACCGTGACTACAAGAATTCCTGCAAAACCTCCAGATTACGATACAAGTGCGGCCGTAAAAAGACATTGGGTGAACGTGGCCATCGTCTGCTGTCAAGAATCGTTTCACGCGATAGGCGTGCAACATTCTCGCAGGTATCATAGAAATTCAATGCTGGAGCCTCAACAAGCATCAGCTTCCGGACTGTGCAATGTACCCTGCACGATATGGCCTTTGGGAGCCGACGCCCAACTCGAGTACCCTTGATGAGTGCACGACGCAGAGCTATGCGCCTCGCTTGGACACAGCAACACCACCACTGGACACTTGATGACTGGAAACACAAGAAGCCTGGTCTGACGAGTCGCATTCCCAACTCTATCGGGCAAATGGAAAGATTCGTGTGTGGCGCAAACTCCATGAAGCAATGGATCCCGCCTGTAAACAGGGAACTGTACCGACTGGTGGGGGGGATCCGTAATTGTATATGGGGTGCGTTTAGCTGGACTTCACTGGAACCCCTGGCGGTTTCATTCATCTGAGTTTGGGGTGTTGCCATCACACCTAAATCCCCAGATCTGGACATGATAGAACACATTTTGGATGCCATGCAACGCGCTATCAAACACAGGAATCCGAGACATCGGAATACACCCGAATTGTGGAACGCTGTGCAGGAAGTATGGTGTGCATTGGCTACAGCATATTTCCAGAAGCTAGTGGAATCCATGCCCCGTCGTAAATCTGCAGTCCTGCGATCCTGTGGGGAACCTACCAAGTATTAGACTGGGGTACCAGTTTTTCTGGCACTTCAGTGGATAGAGTATATATATATATATATATATATATATATATATATATATATATAGCCTGAGTGCATCCCAATTCCCCTAAAGTACGTAGTCAAGCCAAACGTCCTGCATATATGAAATTGATGCATATTTGGTCTGATTAATAATTTTCTGCGATTAAATTTTGTATTTTAGTTTGTTAGCAAATATTTTTAGTTGCTTTCTAAAAGAATTATCTTTATATTAATTCTATAATATTTTTTAATGTAAGACCAATTGTGAGAGAACGGCTGAACGTAAACTTATGGTTGAGGTATCAAAATACAGGTCTTACCATGTGGACGTGCCAGTCGAAGAAAAAAACAAGATTGGGGCAACGGATGGGGCGTTGTAAGGCGGCAAAGTTTTCATGTAATGTCCATGCGGTTGACTCAAGCGCTGTTGAAGGTGGAAGTATAGAGGGACTCAGATAGTCCAAAGTCCGAAGTCTCTCTTCTCAGTGAACCGTTGTGCAAAGCAGCGCTAGCAGGAATATGTTTCAAAGTTTTTATCGGAACAATGAGCACTCGAAGACCTGATTGCGTTCAGCCATTGGACTGTGTGATGTATTTATACAATTTAACATTCATTTGATCCAGTTTATTCACGTAGATAAGACGTTTCCCATTATGTAAAGATATAAATAAACGTTTCATATGAACTTATTCTTTTAAAAAACAAAACAAAAAACATTGTCGATTCCGACGGGTTGCGTCTACCGGAAAAAAAAACTATTCGTCGATTCCGACTGGTTTCGTCTACCGTGTTTGAATCCCGGTGACTCATGGATGTTGTGTTTGTCTTACGGCACTGGCTCTCTCCCTTCCCTGGAACTACTGACCCTAAATTAGGGACGGGCGACTGCTTGTAGCCCAGTGAGTTGCTCGTTGTTTGTGCTCCAGTTTTGTGCCTGAATTAGTGTGCTTCCAGAGTGTGTTTTCCATTTCTGTTGTGTGTCCCTTCAAGACGAAGGTGTGAGCTTTCTTTTGGTTCGTCTCACAAGGTGGTGAGTAGCTTATTATTTCTGGAATCAGTAATTATATTTTCGATCGAGCTGATCGATTCTTTCGGTAACCCTCGCCATTAACAATGGCGGCAACTGATAAGAGTGATGTTCACGCCCTTATCAGTAAGGCTCCTTTAACCTCCTCCTCAACCTCTGGAGACCAATCATCTCCAATGCTTGTCAGTGACGTAATGCGCACACAGGATGTAACGTAGTGCGCACACAGGATGTGACGTAGTACGCACACAGGATGTGACGCGCGACTCCTCTGTAAAGGCTCAAGCTGCTTGCCCTGTCCAGGATAGTGACGTCGCCTTGACGCATGTCTCTGGTACTGCAGACGAAGCCATGGATGTGACTGACGGCGCAGATCCGCTGCCTTCCACGTCCACTCATTTCAAAAAGCCGCTTTCAACAACTGACGCTGCGTCGCAGCCCCCTCCCGTCATTTCTCCTTCTCGTACATATTTCAAGGTTACCTCCGGAGCGAAAGCTTCTTCTAATTTGTGGCGACAGTCTTTCCAGACTCCTACGTCAGTGTTGACTGCAAATCCGCTACCACTGACATCCCGGAGGACTCTCCAGCAGGAAAACAATTTATGTCTACCATGGACTTCGGCGTCTGTTTCGATGCCCTACCAGACACGAAGCTCAAAGAATACAGTCTTGCACTTACGCAAATGCTTCCCGCTGGAGCCCACATTACTCATATGGCCCGCAAACCACGGGTCGTATTGGTGTGTTTTGCTCGTAAGGAACATGCCGATCTTGTATTGACTGACCGCTTGTCCATCAAAGATATTCATCTTCTACCCTAGCCTTTTGCGCAGCGGCCTATTCAGGTTACTTTTCATCCAGTTCCACCTGAAGTCTCTGATGTTGCGCTATGTACCTTACTTAGCAAATTTGGCCAAGTAGTGGGACCGGTGACGACTCTCTCAGCGGCGCCTAGAGATCCAGATGACAAAACCATTGGAGGGTTTCGTCGTAGTTCCCGCGTCATCTTTCCGTCGGATGAACATGTGCTGGCGTGCCCGAAGATCCTCAATGTGCGTTGTGGACAACAGCGTCGGAGAATCGACGTGATTACCTCCCTACACTACACACTATGTCATGGCGAAACTCATCTTCGAGTGCATTGCCCCCATCAAGTTCCACCGGCTCCAACTAGTTCTCCATCAGCTTCTGCACCTCCCTCGAAGCAAACCCCACCATCCACCTCAGCACAGCAATCCCTAGAGCTGAGATCTGACAAAATTTGTCGACTTACAGTCGTTGGTCAACGAGAAGCTTCCACGGTTGCTTCCTATGATATACAAGAGGATTTTCCAACGGTTGCCTCAACACTTCCCCAACGTCGTCATTTGGCCTCTGAATCCCCCTCAGAGGGTTTTCAGTCCACTTTTACTGCTGGTACCTTCGTCGCAGCAGATACAGAGTCCATTGGCAGAGAGTCTCAAGGTGATGATGATTCAACTGAGCCTCCGTTGAAGCGCCGCGGTTCCTCCCGTCGGCGATCAGCGAAGAAGCAAAACTCAACTTCACCCCGATCCAGCAGTTCTACCCGCCATACATCCCCAACCACAGCTGAAGTCTGCTTCCCCACGGTTGAAGACTCTGCTGCATCTCTCCAGACAGCCAATATACCTCCCGTACCACTCTCCTATGAAGATTTCCATGCATATTTAACGAACAAGACCGGCTACACCATCGCACATGCCTTAGCCATGAAGAATCCTTCACTTCTCTATCTCGTGCCAGATCAGATCTGCAACCTGTCACACTTTTGCTGTCAGAACATACCTGCCCACTCGTGGGCGGAAACCTTTTTCAATCGAATCAAGTCTTTCCCTCCAGTTCAGAAAGATCTTCAGCAAGCATTAACTGAACCTCATATTCAAGATCGTATCACTTAATTGCAGGGGATTCGTATCCCCCTCAATAATACCTTGTATTATGAAGACCTCAACCCGTTAGGGGCCGATCTTCGCCTACTCCAGAAAACGAATTGCAAATCTACCACTCTCTTCTCTAGATGGCGGCCGTGGAACTATACGTTTCACCATGCATTTGGATTATCTCCTCAGTGGCCTCGCAATTGGCATCCGCTACACATTCAACTGTACTGTCACCACCCTTTCAGTTCGCAACCTGTGTCGAGATCTCCTACAGCTTGCAACTTTCACCATTGAGTCCACTTGTTACCATATTTTCAATATCTACATTCCATGTTCTACAACCTTCCTGTCAGTACTATTCACCCGTCTTCGTCGTGCTTTATCTCGCATCCCTCCTACAGATCACGTTCTCATAGGAGGTGATTTTAACTGCACCCTCAATCCTCAAATTGATCGGTCCTCTTCCATCAGAGAGCACCGAGTAGCCTTGGTCAATCTTCTACAGTCAATTGTTTCAAACAACTCACTCACTGATGTTCACCACCACTTACATCCGACGATGACTCTTCACACCTGGCGCTCATCCCATGACCACAGTCCTTCTACAACCCGCCTTGACAGGTTTTATGCCTCAAGTACCCTTCTTCCAGCTGTGACTGAATCGTGAATTCATCCCACAGCCTCTTCTGATCACTGCGCTTTTGCTTTCACTGTCCATACTGCTCCGACAAAACACAGGACAATTCGTCCTTGGACTTTTGATAATGCTTGTCTCTCAGACCCAGATTTCTACTCGTCAGTTCGATCATTCCTAGGGGATAGACGACCACAACTCCAATCTGCCTCCTGTGTTTTAACTTTGTGGATGGAGATCAAACAACACCTTGTTCTTCATGTCCGCAACCTTTCTTTCACGTCAAAGACGATTCAGAACATGCTTCTTGACCATGTTCGCTCAATGCTCTCTCTTCGTAGCTTAAGTGATCCTCTCTTCTCCTCCTATCAAGCAGAACTTCGATCTCTTCTCCTTCCACTGGCTCAACAAGCTTTGTGTCGACTCCCGTCTTCAACATCTGACGCCAGACGCGCATAATTATGAGTTTCTTACATCAGTGGAACGCACACGACGAGCATCGAATGGACTTCATAACCTTCGCCTTTTTTCTGGTGAGGTGTCAAACGACCCGATCACTCCTTGTTCTCATGTCCGTAAGCAATATATTGAAAAGTTCAGTGAACCTCCTCCGCCACCCCTCACAGCTATGGCATCTCTCCTTTCTAATTTACCACAAGTCCCCCCTCCCATCTTGCTTCCACTCTCCTTCTCCCCCACACTTTCCGAACTCTCCTCCATATTCCTTTCCCTGAATCCCAGTGCCGCCCCAGGTCCGGGCGGCCTAACTTTCTGCTTTACAAAAATTTTCTACCTCTACTTCTTCCGTTTCTCCTCTCTGCTTTATCAACTGCCTTTACTGTCTCCCCCTTCCCGAGGAGATTTACAGCCGCATATGTAGTCCTTTTCCCTAAGAAAGGTGATCTCCTTGACTTGAAGAACTGGCGCCCTATTTCCCTACTAAATCTTGATTACAAACTGTATACTAAGTTTCTTTCTCAACGACTCAATCCCATCCTCACTCACATTCTCTCCCCCAACCAAACTTACACAGTCCCCGGCCGCTCTCTTTCTCACAACATCCAGCTCCTTAACGACCTCATCCACCTTGCTCGACTCCGCTCTGAACCCCTTGTCCTCCTCTCACTAGATCCACAGTCAGCCTTAGATAATATCTCCCATTCTTATCTTTCTGACACACTCCTTTCTTTTGGGTTTCCTCCCTCTTTTGTTTCCCTCACTCCTCCCTCTATCAGGACGCCAGTTTTCAGGTTAAGTTGCCCACCTTTCTCACAGCGCCGATCGCCTTCCGTCGTCTAGTGAAGCAAGGCTGCCCACTCTCCGGCGAACTCTTTGCAATAGCCTTCGAACCATTTCTTCGCACAGTGCACCGTTCCTTTCAAGCTACTCTGCCACCACTCATCGGCCGCACGAGACATCATTGCATCACCTCCGTTGCATATGCAGATGATGTAACCTTTTGCGTTCGTCTCGACTCACAGTTCACTCAACTTCAAAGCCTCTTCTCATATTACGCCTCGTACTCCGGCGCAGCGATTAATTCTTCCAAAAGCACAGGCCTGTGGTGCAGCTCCTGGGTTGATCGTATGGATTCCCCTTGGGGTGCCAACTGGTCTTCCATATCACAACGCTTCCTTGGCGTCCATCTTGGTATACCGGGCGATGCCTCCCTTACCACGTGGAATACCATCCATCCATACTTACACAGGTTAACTGCGTTTTGGCGCAGAGGCCAGTTCTGCTCATCCTACTTCCAACGAGCACGTCTCACCCGTACTTACCTACTTTCTTTATGTATTCACTTCTGGCACGCAGTCAAAACTCCACTCCTTCGTCTTCAAGATAGCACTCGTTGCTTCACTACCGTAATCTGGACCGGCCACCACTGGAATAGCGCCCCAATGCTCTGTCTTTCTCCAGACCACGGTGGCATCGGCCTTGTCGACACACATTTGTATTACAAGGCTTTCAAGATTACTACGTTCCTTCGCCTCATCACGTCACCTGTACCTGACGCTATTTCTGTAAGAAATGTCATCACTAATCCGAGCAACGTCAGCTTCACTTTCATTTCCCTACTACTAATGGACCGTCGATCTCTTGTTATCTCCCGTTGTCCCACTGTCTACCGAGAAGCTCTTCACTTTACTCCGCTCCCTCTCCCTTTCTCGATCCCCGCCTGATTCCACCACGGAACTTCTCGCCGAACCCCTCTTTTTCTAGTCTCTTCTCCACCCTTCACATCTGTCGCACTTTGCCTATCCTTCCTGGCTCAGTGCAGGAGTCGTAACAGTCAGAGACCTCACTACTTCCGACCTTTCCTGGCGTCCTGATGCCAGTCTTCCTCCCACTCTTGTTCTATCCCCCTCCTCTCGCTCTGTCTATGACTCCCTCCTTTCTACTATTATCTCTCAGTTCCCCCACCTTGCCACTCCCTCTGGCATTACATTTGTCCCATCTGCTTCCTTCCAGTTCCCTTCTTTCTGTCCGTCGCCGGCACAACTCTTCCACTCTGTTCCTTGTCGACGTCGGCTCTTTGCCGTTTCCTTTCCATGTCCCACTCCTCTTCCCCCATCCCCATTCCCGACGTCCCCCTATCTTCCACCACCGCCGTGTGGTCCGCCGCCCTCTCTCCGCTCCACTAGAGATCAACACTCATTGGCTTTTTCTTCACCGCCGTCTTCCCGTCCCCTCCATCCTCCACCGCATGAAACTTCTTGATTCACCTCTTTGCCCCTTCTGTGCTCAGGAAGCTGATGTCTCTCATGTATACCTCCATTGTGTCATTTTACTGCGACTCCTGCATTTAGCATTTTCCATCGCCCAACGCTCAGTTACAGCTGATCTCACTTTCGACGCTTACAAAACACTCCTGCTTCAAGTTTCTTCTCCAGTCAAGCTACCGTTAGCTTGTTCCTACATTTTTGTTTTAGCAAAGCACGTTATCTACGTGTTTCACTAACACTGCCGAGATATTACCACTCCTCATACAGTGCCTCAAGCTTCTGAGATGTTACTGTGTCACTTTCGAGACTGCCTTCTTTCTCGTCTCCGCTTCGAGAACCAAGTAGCTGTTACTCAGCACTGCGAGAGTAAGTTTCTCTCCACATGGTCTCCGGCTGCCTCCTGGTTCGCTGGCTCGCCGATGTCGCTGCAACTGACGGTTGGCCGACCATGACTTCGACTATACTTGCTTTTGTTAGCTTTGTTTAAATCTTCATGATCACCATTGCACTAGACCTTTCGTGTTGTTTCTCCTCAATTTGAATCTTATGTAATTCTTGCAATACCGTTTTTGTGTTTAAATATAATTATGATAGAGACTACAATACTTATTGTAGTCTCTATCATCCACGTGAATCTTTCATATGTTGACACGAACAACCGTCTATCTCATGTTTTCACATTAATGCTTTCTTTGCTCTCATAGTGATTTGCACAATGTTGTACATATATTATAATTACGTTCTGTTGTTTGTTATCACCATATTGCATCTTTCTTTTGAGATGGCCTGTTTCTCCGTCTCTTTCATTTGTTCATCGATATGTACACCGTCTTCACTCTTATGTTTAATTTGGCCATTGCACTGTGCTGTATATAAATTGTACAATGTTTAGAATATCGTTGCTTCTTTTCCGCATTTTACTTGTATTAAGTAATACTCGTCGAATTGTTTCCTAAATCATACTTTAATGCAAAGTTGCTTTCTTATACCGAATGTATTTCTAAACTGCGCAATGTACATGTGTAAATACTTATCGTCTTCATTATTATTGAGTGCGATCTCTCAGACTCGAGATATTTTAGTTCCGTTTTGGCTCAAGTTTTTCCACGTCTATGTAATGTGCTCATGTGTTGAGACGATCAAGTCACATATGTCTCATGTTTTCACATTATTGTTATCTTCATTTTAGTTGTGAATTGCACAAAGTAGTACATATCTTGTAAATACGTTCTGTTGTTTGCTATGGCATTACTCCGCCAGTTACCATGAAATGTCATGTTCGTACATCTCTTGTATCAGTTTATCACTATGAGTGCCTTCATCATTCATTTGCTTATTCTGACTATTGCACGGTGCTGAACATAAATTGTACAACATTTAGAATCTTGTTACATTTGTTACTGTATGTCACTTGTATCCAGATATACTAGTCAGATTGTCATCTAACTCAAACTACAATACAACGTTGATTTCTTATTACCAATGTTTTCCTCAATTGCACAATGCTGTACATGTGTAAATAACTCTTGTCTTTACTATGATTGATACAAAATCCCCCGTACGGAGATTTTCTAATTCCGTCTGTCTCAGATTATTACATTTGTTTTGTATTATTTGTCCTCAGTAGTTTGTTTTCGCACAGTGCTCAAATATTGTACACCTGCACTGTTATCTGTCAGCACTGAGTTTGTACCTTTACTCTGATACGCACTGTTACGTCAATCTCTTATGTTCTCGTGCAAAATTTGAATGCACCCTTTACCACGATGCTCCTTTGTAGATCATTGCACCGTGCTGTATTTAACTGTACATAGTTTTTAGAATTTTGCCTATTTTACTGTATTTAACTTGTATCAGGACGTTCTAATTAGTTCGCTTCTTGAACCCTACCTTGATAATAAAATCGATTTGAAACCATTGTGTTGCTGACGGTGGTCGTTAAATCTTCAGTTACAAAACAAAAATCACGAACCTGGACTATTGTCTTTACTGAAGTGGTTGATTGAATTTGTCAATCAAATAAAGTTTACATTTGTTGTTTCATATGAGTTTATTACTTTCAAAAAAAAAAAAAAAAAAAATAACCGTCGATTCCGACGGGTTTCGTCTAGTGATTAATATTATGCGTTAGCTGAAAAGGTAGGTTATACTATAACACCAATACCTGGTAATCAATAGACCTTTGCTTGGTTAAAGTGTTAAGCATTGGTAACGAAAACGCATTTCTGTTTCTTGTTTGATAGTCGTGACCCATAATATTCAGCTGAATTAAATGTTGACACCTGCTATCCTTTATTCCTTTATGCATAAATCCTAATAATCGACATTGCCATAATTTCTCAATATCTAAAAATCCATAAATATTAATTCGTACCCCCATATTCAAATTAATTCTGCGAAAATTATTTAAAATTTTAACCTTCTTATTTTGTAATGACTGTAATGTATATAAATTAGTCTTAGTAGTACGATCACATACTAAGTGAGCGAAGCGAGACGGAAGGCCGAGCGGAGCTCTGATTACGAGACTCGAAACAATTAGTTGTTCGGGCATAGCTACGGCATGACACAACCGATAACCGTGAATTTTTGCATGCGATTGGACATCATCTATAGTCAGGTTTTGAAGCCTACCGATTACCGAAATTCCGTGTCACTGATTAATAATTGTCCAAAAACTTGCATATTTAGGGAGTTTCCGGGTTTTGAGAAACTTTGGTTCAAACTGATAAACATGAGAGCGGAGCACATTGTGGTTTTTTCCGGGTTTTGAGAAGGGGTCGTTGTTACCTATCTCCTCCAAAGATCTTTCTTTTTTTTTTTTTTTTTTGATTGGAATTTTAACGACCACCGTGAGCAACTCAATGTGGGCTGTAAGCAGTCGCCCGTCCCTAATTTAGGGTCGCTGGTTCCAGGGAAGGGAGAGAGCCAGTGCCGTAAGACAAACACAACATCCATGCCTGACCGGGATTCGAACCCGGAACCCTTACGGACGAATGATCAGAGGCCAGCGCCTTAGACCACTGCGCCACCGGGGCGGCCCAAAGATCTTCAGCCGATCGCAGTGACACTTGCCACGGAGAAAGGGAAGGACATGGTGACTGACTTGGGTTTGATATCATGGTGATTGGTAGTGCCATATAAAAATAATGACTATTGAAAAACTGACCAATTTTAATAAGAATTGAAAAGGTCAGCTCTCTGTACGAGACTCAGGACAACTAATTGTTCTGGCACACTATGACATGACACATTAGATCATCGTGATTTTTGACATGCGATTGGACATCGTACATGGTCAGGTTTTGACTGCTTCCTATTCCCCAAATTCCGTGTTACTGAGGAATTTCAATCAAAATTATTGAAATTGGTTCGCTTTTAATGGTAATTATTCCTATAGGACACGATCAATCACCATGGTACTAACCCGATGTCAATAATCATTGATTTTTTCAATTAGAAAAAACACGCGCTAACATTCCGTTATATTTGTTTACATTCGATAGTCACAATTTTTCACACCACCATTTGCTCAATTTTTTCGTTCATTTGCTGTCAATTTGAAATTACTTTGGTTCAAACTGATAAAAAAGGAAGCGGAGCACATTGTGGATACAAGAAAAACGTTAGAATTGGCACCGGTAAGCTTTTTTTATTTTTGCTTTTATTTATTTTCTAACTGTAACTGCCGAAGTCGCTGTCGGGAATAGGCAATATGGCGTCAATGACGTCGCTTGTCAGTTCGGTGAGTCTTGATGAAAAAGGTGGTTCCCGATCTGAGTGTGTCTTTCCGCTTTGCTTACATGCAAACTGATCGCACCCAACGTGAAGGCGTGAAGGAAAGTAGTTCATGATAAATTTTAGGCATTTCTTTTTTAGAATGTTTCGTAGTTTTGTTCTGTAAGTCATAAATTTAACGCGTTCGTTTTTTAGAATTTGTTATAACAGACACCTTAAGAGCTTAGATTTTGCAATAACTTCGCTCAAAAGTTGCTAACTGTATCCGAGTTATCGGTTACCGTTGGCAGCTTGTCCTAGTAATAAATAAGCCAAACATGGATAAATCAGACTGTAATCCAGCATTTTTAATGTTTAATTGTTAAATTATTTGAAATTCTCGTAATTATACCCAATAGCCTGAAATTTTCTGTACAATATTTTGAATATGAATATTCCATTTTAAATTATCCTCAATTATTATTTCCAAATATTTAATATTATTGTCTATTTCAATCTGTTTATCCCCATTTTTAAAAATTATAAATTTTAGTTTTTTCAATATTTAAATCCAGAAAACATGTATCTAGCCATTCCATCAATTTTTCGATAAATTTATTATATTTTAATGTTTACCTTATTTATGTCTGCACCTGTATTCATAACTGTGACATCATCCGCAAGTAAAATTAAATCATCATTAGGTTCAATGTTAAAAAGGACATTAATATAAACAAAAAAAAAGCAATGGTCCCAGAATTGAACCCTGCGGTATTCCTATTTCGCAAATTAACTTGATAGATTTTGTTTTAGTAATCTGTACATACTGTTTCCTGTTATGGAAGTAGTCCCCTAATGAATTGTAATACTGATTTCTTATTTCTTTATTATAGAGTTTATCCCAGAGTACCCCATGATCGACGGTATCAAATGCTTTTTCTGAGGTCTAAGAATATTGCAATAGTTAGTAATCCCTTTTTTCTATTATTTAATATGATATTCTGAAATCTTGGAATGGCCATTTCTTTGACTTTTCCATTTGAAACCCATACAGATTTTTAATAACGTTATATTCTCAAAAAATTACCTAATCCTGTATATAATTATTTTTTTCCAAAACCTTAGCAAAAAAGATAAGTTAGAAATTGGTCTGTGATTATTTATTTTATCCCTGGATCCAGTCTCATGTTTTGGAATTGATCGGAAACTTGAAACTTGGTCGTTCTGGGTGGTGTAGCGGTTAGCATACCCGGGCGTTTTCTGGGAGACGCGGGTTCAAGTCCCGCTCCAGGACGATGAAAATTTTCTAAGTTTTCGGATATTATCTGACTTACCATCGTTGTCACATTTACGTCAAAAATCGGATTGTCATCTTCAAAATTTGTATTATATGGCGTAATCCCGTATTTCTTTCATGATCTCATTTATATTTTTCCAAACAATTTCAATCAATTGAGTATTAAATAGATTGTTCTAGAAACTTTTTATATTTAATTTCTTTACTAATCAAATTTCAGATTTTTTTCAAATTTAATAAACCAGTTGGTCGTCGAGTTGAAAAACTTTTTAAACAACTTATTTTTCTATTAAATTTTCTTACTATAATTTTATTAATCCAAGTCTTTTAGTCTTTGTTACAATTTTTTTTCGAAAACATTCATTGTAGACAGCTGTAAATTGATCAAGAAATCTACGATATAATTTTTCTGGAGAATCATGTGTTGTAATACGATCCCAATTTATTTTGTGAATTGATTCATAAAATTTACCCATATTAACCTCACTCATATATCTGATTTCATATTTTATTTTAGTTTGAAAAGATATTGATTTTTATTATGAATTTAAATACGCAAGTACATTACCATTTATATTATAATTTAAAACACCAGCATATATGTAATTAGTATCAACGTTAGTCATGCATAAATCCAAAATACAACTGGAAATGTTAGTGAATCTAATAAGCAAGTTTATGTAATTCTTAAACCCATATGTATTTATTCTTTCCCTGTGTTAATAATCTTTCAGAATTTACATTTATTAAAGCAATATCTACATTAAGATCTCCCATAATTATGACTTGTTTATTTGATAGTGTTGTTCTTTCACAGCAACCAATGGCCCTAGTTTAGGGATCCCCGTTACTGTGGAGGAAAGGAGACACTACCGTAATTCAAGCACTCTAGCCATGCGTCGTCCGAGACTTTAGCTCGGTCCCGCTCGAACGAAAGGTGAAAAGCCAGGCTTAGACCGCAGAGCAAAAGGTACAGGCAACTTTACTTTGGAAGGTGATAAATCTTTTTTTTTTTTAAGTGTTTCTGTTTGTGCAGTGGAGAACTTTTATGCGATGTTAGAAGGTCTTACCGGATCCCTTGTTCTAACGGGAGATTCCTGGGACTGTCTGGCATCCAAAATGCTGTCTACTGGTGACAACATACAGTACGTGAACTATATAGATATCTGAGATATAGTGAGACATAAGGTAAGTTTTCTAAAAATACACGTGTGATTTAAAAAAAAACAAAGACTAAATCTTTGCATTTTAAGTACATCTGAAGCTACATCAGACCTCTATCACGATTTACATTCGGTCGTGCTTATATGACACGTCAAGAAATATTCGTTATTAGGTAAGAACATACTGAATCGAAGTTTGAGAGGATCGGTGGTTTCTAAGCGTTACTTTCTGAGAGTTCATCGGCGATAGGTCGGGGTTCGAATCCCAGTGAGGCATGGATGTTCTGTTTTGCTTACTGCACTAGTTCTTTCTCTGATGCCGGTGGCCCTAAATTAGGGTTCGTCGACACCGTATAGCGTATCCAGTTGCTCACGGTAGTCATTACACCCACAAACAAAAATAAAAAAGTTTGAGCACGGAATAAATGGTTCCCTAGAAAGTACAAATGCTAGTATGTTGATGCGTCACTCGCAATACAAAGAATGATTCCGAATGAAAGAAAATACCAGTTATGCAAAGTAGACATCCGAAGAAAAAGGTTTTCCACCTAGAAAAATTGTACATGTTATATAGTATTAGATTCAAAATTATATATGATGACCGAAAACGTTTGAAGTATTTCACGGAAACTTATACAAGAAGTTTTTAATATCACATCCATTTCAGCTGCGTGAAAAATGTCCAACATCATAAGATAAGATATATCATGATAATCAGAGTAAGGAAAATAAAAATTGTCTTTCGCTGCGCTGCTTTTACTGAAGTAAAACCAAATTTGGCGATATTCAATTCACTTTTCTTTCAGTTTGCCTGATTTCCCAAATCTGATGAGACACCAAAACTGTGCGAATATTAGGAAACACATCCTAAGTAATGTAATATGATTTTATTCTTTATTTCTTTCATTTTTCTATGATGAAATTTTGGCCATACATAACTAGTGCCTTATTAACAACGTCTATCTTTAGAATCGTCATGGCTTGCTTGAAATAGAATATTTTTGAGAAATCCACAATTTACATGCCTAAATGATTTGTAAAAAAAGTATAAAATCTATTCGGAGATACGATACCCTAGACAACTTCTATTCTAAGGTATATCGCGTCCCTGCAAATGTAATTATCTAGCGTCAAGCTGTTCATTTGTAAATACAGCTTTGCGTTATGCAAATAAGCGCGCGTACAGATAACCAGCTTCACGTGCCAAGGTCGTGAACCTACCTGGGTCGGAACTCCCTCAGGAAGCATTTCTTTTCGCCTCAACAGGGAAAAAGCAAAGGATTTATCCGATTTCGACAAAAGCACGATCATTATGGATCATAACACATCATAAATAGACACCTTGGTAAGAGCATCTCCGGAAGAGCGATGTTGGCCGACCCGGTGGCGCAGTGGTCTAAGCGATAGCCTCTGATCATTCGTCCAAACGGGGTCCGAGTTCGATTCCCGGTGAGGCATGGATGATGTGTTTGTCTTACGGCACTGGCTCTCTCCCTTTCCTGGAACCAGTGACCCTAAATTAGGGACGGACGACTGCTTATAGCCCATTGAGTTGCTCACGGTGGTCGTTAAAAATCCAATCAACAAAAAAAAAAAAAAGAAAAAAGAGGGATATTGGTAGGCGGCTCACGCTATCTTACAGTTAGGCCCTATCAAAGATGGTCCGAAACAGGCGACACTTCGAGCCGTTGACAAAGCATGGGAAAGCCATTCCTCATTGATGCCCGAGGTCAGCGCAGGCTACCTTGTCTTGTCCACAGCAACAGAAGGGCTACTGTAGCTGACATTAACAGTAGTTTCAATTGTGGTGACGCCCCAATATGTCCGAACAAACAGCTCATCATACACTCTTGGATATGAGTCCCCGCAGCCGCAGACCCATTCGTGTGCTTATACTGACAGCAGTTCACCGTCGTCAACGGTTGCAGTGGTCACATAATCATTGGCATTGGACCATAGAAGATTGGAAGAGGTGTCTCATCGTCAGACGAATCACGTTTACTGTTACATCAAATCGACGGACGAGCTCGTGTGAGACGCGACACTTACCCACGGAACATTCTCACCTGGATGTACTGTGGGAAGGATCCAATCTGCTGATGGCGTGTGATAGTCTGAGAAATATTTTTTTGGGGAACACTTGGAGCTGTTATCTCTGTGGAGCAAAATTTGACACCCGTCTCGTACTTAAATATCGTTGCTGACCAAGTAAACTCCTTTACGGCGACTGTATTACCTGGCGGAGATGGCGTCTGTCAACAAGGCAATGCCACACTGCAAAGAAGGTTCAGAAACGGTTCCAAGAACATGAAAAGGAATTCCATTTATTGCCATGGCCTTCAAATTTGCTAGACATGAATCCTATCAAGCAGCTTTGGTTTGATTTGGAAAAACGGGTACAAGCAGCGTCAACCCAACCACATAATTTACGGTAACTGTGGGATCTTCTGTTGCAGTCATGGTACCAGATATCAACAGGAAAGATGACACTGAAATTTCGGATGTAATAAGCACGTCTTTTGAATCCGTTCTGACGCAAATTAAATTTATCAAAGCTATTCAAAGTCAATGGAACCGGTATGGAAAACAATAGTATCTGACGGAAGAAAGAAGTTTTTCAATCGGGTCTTTAATCAACCAGATATTGCTGTAAACGGCATCGTGAGCTTCCCAACTCTTAGAAACAGAGTTATCGACAAAAATAAGATGTGACTTTACGTCTCTTGGTGGGAAAACCATGCATTATTTTAGGAAGAAAGTATTCTCAAAAGGTTTATCCATATGAGCGGTATCGGTCCAAGAAAAAAAATTTTAGTCGAGTTTTCAGGAGCCCAGATTTTGCTACAAATACATCAGAAGTAGAAATTAACACTTATGCACCCTGGTGACCGAACCATTCTTTGCCAAACATTAGAAATTACGTGAAAAATATTTTCCGTCAGGTCTTGTATGCGATACAGGAAGAATTTTTCAAATCGGAGTTTTAGGAGCAGAAAACACAATTTTCCATTGTGCGCCCAAACAGAAAGTCTATGAATTACGTGAAAATTTTGAAATTAAGTGAAAAACATGTCACACGGAAAACACTATCCAACAAAGAAGGAATTTTTCAAATCGGACTCCTAGAAGTCGAGATATTGACAAAAATAAGATATAAATCTACGCCCCCTGGCGTAGAAACCGTGCACTATTATAAGAAGAAAATGTTTCTAAAAAGTTTGTCGGCATGAGTAGTATCGGTCTACAAACGACGTTATTTTTCAATCAAGAATTTAGAAGCTCATATTTTGTTGCAAATACATCAGAAGCGGAAATTAAGGTTTACGGCCCTGGTGGCCGAACCATTTTTAGAAAAATTAGAAATTATGTACAAACGATTTCCCATCAGGAGCTGTATGTCCAATGCTGAAAGACTTTTTCAGATTGGAGGTTTAGAAGCAGAGATATAGGGGGAAAACGCAATTTACCTTTACGTCCCTAGCGGAAAGTCTATGAGTTACTTGAAAATTTTGAAATTATATGAAAAACATGTCACACGGAAAACAGTATTCAACAAAGAAGGAATTTTTCAAATAGGACTCCTAGAAGTCGAGATATTGACAAAAATAAGATATACATCTACGCCCCCTGGCGAAGACAATGTGGAATATTTTAGGAAGAAAATATTCCAAAAAGGTTTATCGATGAGAGTGGCATCAGCCTAAGAAAGAAATTTTTCAATCGATATTTTAGAAGCTCAGATTTTATATCAAATACATCAGAAGCGAAAATTAACACTTACGCCCCCTGGTGGCCAAAGTATTCTTTACCAAAAATTCGAAATTATATGCAAAAGATTGTGCATCAGGAGATGTATCCGCTGAAAAAAATAATTTCAAATCAGAGTTTTAGAAGAAGAGTTATCGGAAAAAATGCAATTTACTTTTACGCCCCCCAGCGGAAAATCTATGCGTAATTTGAAAAAGAAACTATATCCAAAACACTCTTCGATATAAATGGAATCGAAAGATAAAAGATTTTTTCATTTGGATGTTTAGAAGCAAATATGTGGAATAAAACGTATTGCTGAATTCGACATCATCTGCATTTACGCACTCTAGCGGCGAAATTGTACATCGTAAAAAAAATGAAATAAAGGATCATCATTCGCATATTTCAAGCTTTCGAATGCAAAAAGAATTTTTCAAATCGGACTAACAGTTGCAGAGATACCGTGGGGACGGACGGACAAACCGATAACATAAGCACGATCTTTTTTACAAAAGACGTGCTAAAAAACACCTACCAACATCTCGTTGAATCTATGCCTTCTCGTGTGAGAACATTTTTGGTGGTAAGAAGAGGACCTACAACATTAGGTAGGTGGTTTTAATATTTTGGCTAATCGGTGTATAGATAAAATGGCATTTTACATTTCTCAAACATTTATTGTAAATCATAAACATACTCCGAAGAACCGAAACATTATGGCCGGCTCGTCTTTTTGGCAATCGAAGCAACTGCAGATAAACGACTGCGAAAGGGATGGAAAGATGTAAATAGCACCCGATGCTTACATCTGTGTTATTCGGGCAGCGGGTGGCCTAGTGGGCAACGTTCGTGACTGCCGCGGAAAGGACCTCAGGTTTGATCCCAGCCAGGTACCAACGCTCGATCCACTACATGTCCGTCGTGCGTCCGATAGGTACGTTAAGCCGTCGGATCCCGGGTACTGCCCCCCGGTAATAAATAAAGGCCTCTTCCATCACTTTTCTACTTCGCTTCCGGGTCACTTTCCTATCTGGCACTCTAGCCTAAATCTCATAGCTTCCTATTTCTGAGGGAAGTTAAAGACCTGGGGTCAGACATTCCCTTTATAAAATCCTCTACAAATGATCTGTGGGCCGTCCACAGCTCATAGCCATTACAGGTCAGAGAAAGATGTTCCGTATGGGACACCCTTCTCTGACCTGTACATCTTTGAAGGCTACGAAAGCGTGTAGGTGACCAGCTACAGACCCCTTTTAAGAGAGGGGATAGGGGGGCTGCAGCCTCGTGTCCCGCGTTTTCAAGGGGCCCCAAAGTTAAGCAGTATGCTTGAAGAATTGGCCGAGCTGCTCTGCGGCGCAGTGGTCTAAGCTATGGCTTCTGATCATTCGCCCGAGATGGATCCGAGTTCGAATCGCGGTGAGGTAGGGATGTTGTGTTTGTCTTACGACACTGGCTATCTCCCTTCCCTGGAGCCAGTGGACCTAAATTAGGGATGGGCTACTGCTTACAGCCCACTGAGTTGCTCACGGTGGTCGTTTTAACCTCCAATTAGATAGAAAAAAAAATTGACAGTTCTATAAGCTTTTTTCTGCAGATAGCAGAGGAAAAACTGTAAGAAACTCCCTTGTGGAAAAAAATTATATTCCTTCCCGCTTTTTCAAGAGGAGTGCGCAAAATGTATAGTCGACACCAGTCCATCCTCAAATCTTTTGAAATCGTTACAGATTTGTCTTGTACATATCTGTGATTAGGAGAAATGTTCATATATTAAGGATTCGTTGGAATCATAATTGGATCATATTTTTTCCCCACTACTTCGATATAATTTAAACAAGCTTCAACCCTGGGGGGGTGGATTATTAAAACAGAACTGAGCTGGTTTCCATTTTTCAGCCATGCATTTTTACATTTCCTTGCTAACACTGATTCGTCCATGAATCATGGCATACGAACTTCAATACCGCAGGGATATTTTTTATGGCTTCCTCATCTAATTTTGTGAATGTTTTCTCCTGGAGATTTTTATTCATCCACACATTGTGAAATCCTAGGTGTGCCACTAATATTGGCACCCTAAAATACGGTCCAGCCCCAGGGCCACATGTCTCTTTAAATGGGCTCTGATCAGCCAGTACATGCTGGTAGGGCGCAGTAGTTAAGGCCATCTTCAGACACACTAAGGGATCTAATGCGCCCCATGAAGAAGCTCCCCACAGCATCACAGAGCCACCACCACCTTAAACACAGCTTAGATTTTACGATGGGGGTCACGGATTCCTACCGTCGGCGCTACACCAGCACCCTCTCGTCAGCTCAGTACGACGGGGCCACGGATTCCTACTGTCTGCGCCACACCCGCACCATCTCGTCAGCTCTGTTACGACGGGGTCATGGATTCCTACTGTCTGCGTTCCACCCTCTCGTCAGTTCTGTTACGACGGGGTAGATTTCTACTGTCTGCGCCTCACCCTCACCCTCCAGTCAGCTCAGTACGGCGGGGTATCGGATTCCTTCTGTCTGCGCCACACCCGCACCCTCTCGTCAGCTCAGTACGACGGGGTCTCCAATTCCTACTGTCTGCTCCACACCCGCACCTTCTCGTCAGCTTTCTTACGACGGGGTCACGGATTCCTACTGTATGCGCCACACCCGCACCCTCTCGTCAGCTCAGTACGACGAAGTCACGGGTTTCCTACTATCAGCACGACACTGGCCCCTTCACGTGAGCTCTGTTACGACGGGGTCGCGGATTCCTACTGATTGCGCCACACCCACACCCTCTCGTCAGTTGAGTACAGCTGAAAATGGGACTCGTCTGACCACACGAAGCAGTGCCATTCTACAGAGATCCAGTTTTGAAGTTACCGTCACCAGGAGAGGCTTAGAGTCCGATGACAAACAGTCAACAGTGTCACACCAGTTGGTCGACGGCTCTTGTAGCCCAAGGTATGCCGTGTGCGGTGACATTCGCTCGCTGTCGCTGCTTGGGTCTCCGACAATTAACCTATTAGGTGCTTGAATTAATTCCCGCTGTTGGCCAATAGAGCGCAGCAGTGGTGCGCTGTGACCCTAGCCACACGTGACCTGCCTTGCACAAGCACGTACCGTCCGTGGTCTGTGTGAAGCAGTGTGCGACACGCAATCGGAGGGCACAGAACACGAGTTTGTATCGCATTAACTATTTCGAGTTTCGTACCAAAAAAGGAGCATTTGCGGGAAGCATTACTCTTCTGCTTTCATCTCAAGAAATCTGCAACGGAAAGTCATCGTTTTCTAGTGCAGGCCTAGGGGGAACATGCCCTATCGAAAACCACATGCAGAGAGTGGTTCCGACGCTTCAAAGCCAACGAATATGACGTGAAGGACAAAGAGCGCCCTGGGCAGTCGAAAAAGTTCGAAGATGACGCATTGGAGGCCTTATTGGACGAGGATTCATGTCAGATGCTCCACGAGTTGACTGAAACATTAAGGGTCGATGAGTCTACGGTTAGCAAACGTTTAAAGGCAATAAATGATCCAGAAGCTCGGAAACTGGATCCCACATGACAAGGTTATTCTTCTTCACGACAACGCTACACCTCATTTCGCCAAATTCGTGAAGGAACTCTTCGAAGCACTCCGCTGGGACTTCTCACTACACCCGCTTTATTCCCCGGACATTGCACCCTCGGACTTTCATTTGTTCCGAACGATACAACATGGCTTGTAAGAGCAGCACTTCCTTTCTGTCGCTGATATGCAAAAATGGCTCGATGACCTACATTTTTATACCGCGGAATCTATTTGTTACCCCAACGGTGGGAAAGGGTCGTAACTGCCAACGGACACTACTTTGAATAGACTATCCTGTACCGTTCTGTGGCAATACACAGGTGTGTGCGTGTGTCAAAAAACAGCGGGAATTAATTCAAGCACCTAATGGATGAAATTTGCGCCACCGTTGCCAAACGGCAGTTCTGTACAAGCCTGGATAATCTAGGTCGGCCCCGATTATTAATGGTGGGTGATTCACCACAGCTTGCTATCTGGGCGCTGGTACGTCCGTCGATAGTGTACTCGTGGTACACCTTTGATACGGTTTCCCTCTCTCGGGAACACTTTCCGCTTGGGCGATGGAATGACCCATCTGTCTTGCGCCGACAATAAGTCCACGATCAAAGTCGCTCAGATCATCTCGTTTATCCATTTTCGCCGATTACAATAAACTCTTTCTACTGTGCGCGGATCTGTTCAACTGTGCGCGGAGGATGCCCATGCCCATCTCAACTGCCCCTCTGTCTCTAAATGTTTGTCTTCTCAGTGGACCCAGGTTGCACAGCCTTGAAATTTAACGTAGGCCCAACACTGACCCACTCTCTTTTAGGAATAGAAGACGGTGGCTCAGTGTTGGGCCTAGGTTAAATTTCAAAGGCAGTGCTAGCTGGGGATAACACTATCGTACAAAAAAACGATCGAATTGCAAGATTAAATATCCCCAGGCAGATCTCGAAGTCTCACATGATACACTACTTAAAATCAACACAGCAAATATCTCAGATTTTTTTTTTCTTTGAATTAATCCATTGTTCTGTGCCGATCTTATAAGAAGATACCTAAGTACCATACTTCTTCAACAGTCCGAAGTACATTTATCCCCAAAAATATCCAATGACGGTTCCGTTTTTAGTGCAAAAACTTCATTTCTCCCAAAATTCTCGTCACCATTCATCCTGTGATAGAAATGTCTTCCACTTTCAGTTCTATAGAACAGTTTGGAATTTTTGTCTTCACCCCGTTTTGGAAACACTTCGTACAATTCAAGCATGAAACAATGCTCTCCTTTCTATGCTTTAACACAATTTGAATATTTCGGGTTATTACCTCAATAATTTTAGAAGAAATTTTATTTCGGTTAATTCCGTATTATGCTCAACCATCCAACCGATTGTCAAACTAGAACGGAAGTGAATTATAAACTTAAAACTGAAGTTTTATTATGTGTGCAAATAAACGTAAAATCATTCTTTTGCATGTTTGACTATATTCATGAGCATCTCATTTAGAATTCATTTCACTTAATTTTTTTAGCTTTCTTTTCGACAGGCCATTGTAGATATAAAATAAAATCCTGGGATTAATTTCGCACATGCAGTTGTTTCTGTTTTAGAAATGCAAGCGAACATCCTTGGCGATCATTTATGTCATTTATCCAATCGGAGATATGCTTTGCGTCACTGTCGTTAATTGAAAAAAAAAGTGGAATTTATTCAGAACAGAGCTGGTTTCGCTGTCAATGAAATAGATTCCCTTTATTTCTTCAGTGTACTCCAATAAAAGATGAAAACATCATTTTCCCTTGAGATTTCCCATCATATTTGCAGGTTTTTCATACGTAGTTAGTTCTACATGATGACATTATCTCGTATTTCATGAATTTGAAAGAACACATTACTTACGTTACCACATATTTAAAGGAAATAATATTATTTTTTTTATCGCTTCATAAATTATACAGGGAGGAAAAGCTCAAATCATCAGTTGAGGTAACAAGAAAAATAGAAATTTAATATCTTCCAACCAAAAATGTAGAAATTCAGAACAAATAACACTAGCGATTAAATGTGATTTTCGAGGAGTATTAAAATTTGAAACTGGAAAATATCGAGCAAACAAGACTTTGAAGAAGTGGATATCATTAAAACCAATAGTTTACAAAAAAGAAAATAATGTTCTCATTAAAATATTGGAATAAGATAATACAAATAATAAAAAGTAATACAAAACTTGAATTTTAAAATAGGATCCAAAAAAAAAAAACTTTTATGTTACGAATCTTTAATTTGCCTGTGGTGGATTTGTCTTCAAATCTTTACTATCTTTCTGAATTATATTTTATTTTATTTTTATTCCCTTTTTTAAAGGATCACTTTACTATGGGACTCTTTTTAGTGCTACCTAAATCAGTGATTCTGAATTAATTATACGAAACTTGTTCCGTGGTTCTTCTTAATCAGGCTACCCCCAAAAAGTTGATGTGAAAGATCTGTATGAATGAATAATCTGAAATAACGATTACAAATTTTATGTAAATTTTTATTGGATCCATAAGTACTTGGTTTTTATTGTCGATGAGAGGTAGATTTCAGTTTATCATGAAAGAATCATGGAAGAATTAGATTACACTCCGCAATACAAATTTTGAAGATGATAATCCGATTTTTGGTGTAAATGTGACAAGGATGGTAAAAGTCATGATTTATCTGCTCCTCCGGGCAATCACGGGATAGGATTCTTAACCTATAGATTCGCTAAACATGAATGCCGGTTGCTTCGACTAGTGAATCCTGTGATGATTTTATTAAAATTAATCGGAAACTTGGGACTTGGTCGTTCTGGGTGGTGTAGTGGTTAGCATATGCGGGCGCTATCTGGGAGACGCGGGTTTGATTCCCGCTTCAGGACGATGAAATTTTCAGTTTTGGGATATTATCTGACTTACCATACTTGTCACATTTACACCTAAATTCGGATTGTCATTTTCAAAATTTGTATTCAGTTTATGTTTCTTTGCTTTTTTTAAATCGGGAACATTTTGTTTTTAAATACTTATGGTAGTTTTATCAAAGTAAATAAGGGGTCTCTATAAAATCAAAATTACAAAATGCGTAAATGTTATAAAATAATGTGAAAGTTGTGTATGAAGGTGAAATAGGGGAAAAAAATCATGAAACCTTAGTTCTTCATTAATCCTCGTGGTGGGTTTTCTATAAAGTCGAGCATGAGAAAAAATAAAGAAACAGAACGATCTGCGTTTACAGGCATAGCTGTCCGCCATCTTGGTAACGCAGCTTGCTTCTTTACACAATGGTTCCCGATAAGGTAAAAAAAAATATAAAATAAAGGAAACATTTAATACCCATGAGCCGCCTTGTGGCACAGAGGTCTAAGTGCTGGTTTCTAAACGCTAATCTGAACGGGACCTGATTTCAGTACCGCATGAGCCATGGATGTTGTGCTTATCTTACAGCACTGACTCTTTCCCTTTTCTGGAATTAATGGCTTTAAATTAGCTATAGACGACTTCTTAAAAGCTATTGAGTTGCTCACGTCGGTTGCTAAACCTCCGAACAAAAGAAAGAAATCGTACATTCCAGGGTACTTTTCGTACATAATTTACGCTATCTACATTTCACATCCAAAATCTTTGTGTGAAATAAAGCAAGTGATTCGAGAGCATACAAGTATTTACGTACACCACAATGCATTTATTCGCGTCATTCACGACCACACCAAGCCACAGTCCTGTGCACACAAAGTGGAATTAAATCATAACAATGAGATTTACTAATTCCTGAAATTGAGTGGTACTTAAGTAGCATTTTTCGCAGCACACTGAGAAATATTAAACCATGATTCACATTTCGCTTTTTTGTTAAATCCTTTCTTCAAACACAACACCGCAAAACTGCTACTGGAACTTTTCTCTTATTACTACAAGGCTATACAAATGCCCTCGAGAGCAAGAAATACTTAAATAAGTTTCATTGTAGCTGTTCCGAAGGAAGAAAAAATATTGTCGCACCATAAAGAAGTTATTCTGCACAGATTTCCTCACAGCAGGAAACAGTTAGGGGTTCCTTTGTGCGTACAGCTACCAAGAGAGTTTCCTGAGCTGTATTTCTATGTCTTATCTTAAATTTTCTCTTTTCACTGAGGGAAAAGGGCGGATTGTAGCCAATGTCGATTCAAAGGACAGAATTGCCCCGCTGTCTTTCTCTAATGGGAAATAACTAGGGAGTTAGGAAGTCTGCGCTCTCAGAACAAGCTCGTTCATCTCTCCGGCAAACTAATGGCTTAATTTAGAAGGAAAAGGTAGTGGAGTGTTTCCCCTTGGATGCGGAGAAACACCAGAACACAAGCAGAGGAAAGACCATGATGAGTTATGTACACTAAAGCCGGGACAGCACTAATATTACCTAAAGCCCCTTAAGTGCCAAAGATATTTGACTTGGTTTTATACTTTATTTCACAAGAAATGAATTTTGCACTGGATTAACAAGAACTTTCTCTGAATTAAATCCATCAAAATATTTCGCTGTTGGAGCATTACTAAATAACAAAGAGAAAAAGAAAGATATGCAAACAAGGCAGTTTAGGTTATTTCGTTTTTCTTTTGGCCTGATTTGCCTGCTCCCCAATGTGCTTCTAAAATTCTAATTAGAATGGGAAACACACATGCTGTGATGGTTTCTTGTTCTCTTTTAACGGCAACGTCAAAGAAAGAAAGGTAGTTTGTCCAAATTAAATCAATCAAAATTTTATCTGCTGGAGCAATATTCGGTATCAAGGAGGATATATATAGATAGATAGATAGATAGATAGATAGATGATAGATAGATAGATAGATAGATACAGTCATTTTCAAAAGTTTAAGACAACCTGTTGGTATTAGGATATTTATGCCGATTGAATCATCTGCTGTCTGTATTACTCAACTTCCTGTCGGTGTTGCATCATCCTACAATTGAAGTTGTTAATAGAGTTCAGGGAAGGGTGCGAGCTCTTCCCTGAACTCTAAAAACTGTCGCCAGACGTTTGCATGAAGGAGGACATTACGTGTTACTCAGAGGTTACAAAAAGTGACTTTATATCATGTAGGATACTCCGAACGCGACATAAGCAAAAAGGTGAATGTGAGCAAAACTGCTATTCGTAATGCGATCATGAAATGTCGAGATACAGATGAATTTAGTGACCGAAAGAGAAGAGGGCGTCCAAGGAAAACACCCCCACCCGATGGCAATATCACAAGGCGAATAGTTATGCGTTCTCCGAGGAGTTCGTGCAAGAAAATCAAGGCCTTTCTACATTCAAAAGTGTTTAATATTATTATCAGTACTGTTTCCTGACGTCCGAGCAAAGTTATATAAACCTGCACAAACCTAGACTATTCTCTGTCATGAAAAAGAAGATACCCCAGTTTGCCAAGCGTCATCAATCGTGGACTGATGAAAATTGGAGCCAAGTTCTTTTTTTCCGATGAATCAGCTGTGCGTCAATATGAGTCACGTGAAGCACATGTTCGATAAACAAAAGACAAAAGGCTTGATGAAAAATACACCGTTAGCACCGTGAGACATCCGTCTAGTCAAATGATATGGGGTGCTATGCCAGCACCCGGTACAGAGTCACTACGTTACGGAAGAAGCTGTTAACTCATATGCAAGTGCTCTTTATGCATGATGGTGCTCTATGCCACTGATTAAAGACAGTAAAGGACTATCTGCAGAGGGAAAACATAAATGTGCTTGACTAACCCAGTAATAGTCCGGACCTTAACCCCATCAAAAATGTGTGGACCATTTTGAAAGACAAATTAACAGAAGAACAGCAATCAAATTCCCAAGCTTTGATTGATGCCATTAAGTAAGCGTGGTGCAAAGAAAATTTAGGTGACTACTGCAAATCCCTCATTGAGAGTATACAACGTCGTATTCTGTCCATAATAAAGAACAAAGGTGGCCACACAAACCACTGATTTCGGTCTTTTTGTATTTTAAAGAATGTAAGTATTCATACGTGGTGTCATTTTTTCAAATATCTCTGACTAGTAATTAGTTGTTTCTTTGAAAATCTCAATTTTCAATAAATTGGCAGGTGGCCTTAAACTTTTGCAAATGACTGTAGATAGATAGATAGATAGATAGATAGACAGACAGATAGATAGATAGATAGATAGATAGATAGATAGATAGATAGATAGATAGATAGATAGATAGATAAACAGACAGACAGACAGACAGACAGATAGATAGATAGATAGATAGATAGATAGATAGATAGATAGATAGATAGATAGATAGATAGATAGACAGACAGACAGACAGATAGATAGATAGATAGATAGATAGATAGATAGATAGATAGATAGATAGATAGATAGATAGATAGATAGATAGATAGATAGATATAAGACTAGGATTATTTCGGTTATTTCATGTTTCTTTTCGACTGCTTAGCAAGGCTGTCAAACGTGCTTCTAAATGTTTAATGACAATATGAAAAGCACATGTTGCGATGGCTTTGGTTTCCTAGTTTAATTTCTTTACGGCAACGTTAAAAACGGAAAAGAAATATGACGTGAGAAGCACAATTGCCATTTCGATAGATTAGCAGATCGTCTTAAAATCATTTGTTTTGATGCATTCTGCATTGTTTCGATAGCGTGGTATGAAATAACTACCAGTTGGCTTTCATTCTAGGTCTAAATTCGCAGTTGAGCTTTTTAGGTGGAGAGAGAAAAACGACTTTTTCTACACTAAAATGCCAAAAGTCACGGGATACGTACCTAATATCGTGTAGGTCCTCCTCCATCCTGGCGAAGTCCAGCAACTCGGCAGGCATCGATTTCACAAGTGGCGGCCGGAAGACTTCAGGAAAGATGTTGAGCCATGCCGTCTGAACAGCCGTCCACAATTCCTTGGTATTTGAAGGTGCAGGATTTTGGGTGCGAATGACCTTTCAACCACGCCCCATAAGTGATGTATTGGGTTCATGTTGGGAAAACGTAGTGGCCACACCACCCATCGGAACACTCCAGAATGCTCCTCGAACACATTTTGGACATTTTGGGGGCCGATGACGTGGTGCATTGTCCGCCTGGAATATCCATCGTTGTCGGGGTACATGAAGTCCATGAAGGGATGCAAATTGTCAACCAGCAGGGCAACAAAGCAACCATCGGTTAATGACGTGATTAGGAGGACCAGAAGACCCAAACCGTGCCACGTAAAGACACCCCACACATGTACGTAACCATCACTAGCTTACACAGTGCCTTGTTGTCAGCTTGGGTCCATGGCCTCATGTGATTTGCACCACACACGGGCTTTACCATTGGCTCGTAACAACTGGTAGCGTGACTCATTGGCCACCCCTCATATTGCGAGTCTTACAGTGTCCAATTACCGCGTCCACGAACCCAGGTGAGGCGCTGTGTCCAATGTCGTGGTGTTAACAAAGGCTCTCCGGTAAGTCTTTGATTCCCATATCCGAAGGACATTAAATAATGCCACACTGACCTGATGAACATGTCTCTGGTAGCTCCTGCATTGAATGTAGGTGTTATTTGAGCCAGTGTTTCTTGTCTGTTAACATGGACGGTCCTGATCAGACGCCGCATGTCACGGTCATTCCGCAGACGCGGCCCGTTACTGCGCTGTTCACGGTTGGTGACAATGACTTCCATGAAGCATTATTGGTACACAAGCGACACCGTGAATCGAGGAATGTTGAATGTTCCCACAACTTCGGAAATTGAATGTCCCATCCGTCTGGCTCCCACTACCATGTCGCTCAAACTCCAGTACTTCAAGTCGGCTAGCATTGATTCTACTGATGGTTGTTCCACCTGAATCATGATATTACACTTCGCAACTTGCGACGACAGCGCCATTTAAAAATTGCATGCTGCTATCCCATGACTTTTGGCCCTTTAATATACAGTACAATGATGAGCCTTGACATTATGATTACCTACCTAATAAGCTGTAGGACCCCCTTCAGCCCGCAAAACAGCAGTCAATCGGCAAGGCATTGATTCGATGAGGTGGGGATAGGTATCCTGCAATATCTGGTATCATAATATCAACAGCAGGCCTACAGTTCCCGTACATTTCGGTGTGGTGGTGATTTAGCTCGAACCGTCTTTTCCAAGTCCAACCACAAATGTTCAGTTGGGTTCATGTCAAGTGAATTTGGAGGCCAGTGCGTTAACAGAAAGTCACCAGCATGTTCCTCGAATCACTCCTTCATGATTCTGGCAGTATGGCATGGCGCATTATCCTGTTGTTAATGGCCATCACCAACAGGGAACACATTTGCTATGAATGGATTGACTTAGGCCGAAACGATGTTGAGATACCTGAGAGCTGTCAGGGATTGTGCTATTAGGATAACGGGGCCTAACAGTGTTTCAAGAAAACATCGCCCACTGCATAACACTTACGCCGCAGGCCTGTTTCCACCCAACAGTGCGTCCAGGTGCCATAGTCTCCGTTGATAATCGGCGTATCCGCGCTTGGCCGTCGACGTCTTGCACCAAGAATATCGATTCGTCAGACCAGGCCACTTTCTTCGAATTATCCACGGCACAATCTCGATTATCTTGGACCCATTTCATCCGCTGTTGGCGATGACATGCACTGATCATGGCTACCCGTCTGGGTCGTCGGCTATGCAGGACCATGCTCAGAAGGGTGCAATGAACTGTGTGTTGTGACACATTGCCCTGGTCACCACTGTTGTAGGTGCGGGTGATTCATGCACTGTGGTCCTGAGGTCTCTGTGAACAATGCGCGGCAGTCTCCGCTCCCCTCTGTCATCAATGAGCAGCGGACGACACACGACTGGACAACGGTGCGTCGATTGACCATTCGTGCATCATATTTGATACGTACTCACTACAGCAGCGCGCGAACAAACCACGGGCTGCGCCGTTTCCGAGATCATAGTTCCGAGTCGGCGTGCCATAACAATTTGTCCTTTATCAAACTCCGATAAACCGGCAGCTTTTCCCTCTCTGACTCCGAGTACTACTAACCGAAAACTGGTCTTTTGGTTGTATATATACTACTCTGTGAACTTCACCTGCACCACCGTTTAGTCTCAAGGCGCGCCTATTTATCTAGGCTGGAGATAGTTATGATGTAATGTTTCATCGGTGTATACACACACACACACACACACACACACACACACACACATATATATATATATATATATATATATAAGGGGCGAATATTTGGGGTGTGCTAAGTGTGCCACGCACACCCACACAGAGCCACAATTTAATTAACCTGTACTATCGCAATTACATTTTCGGATTTATTTATAACAAAATTTGCCTTTGTTCTTAGACTTAGATTGGTGAGAAGACCGACGATACGTAAGCAAATGTGATACCAGCGCTCCCTAGATGGCGATGCAGGTCATGTTTTTATATTCCTGTGGTTTCAAACATTACAGCTGATCTCTCAGGGTGTGGTAGCTAAATAGAACACAGCTTGCAATCCCATGGAGCAAAACAATTAAATGTTGTGGTAAAGGTTGCTGTTATATTATGTTTTTGGATAACAAAACTCACCAAAGTTTGTCCTAAGGCTTCGCGTGATGGCTAAAATAAATTCTCTTATACAGTGTTTTCGTAAAATGGAGAAGGTTCGTTGTTTCGTTGAGTACACAAAACATAGAAAGTAATTTTCGTATCCATTGGGGTGCTATCTGAGCAGCTGACAGCTGAGGCGTTTAAAGCAACTGTGATACAAAGTTCTCCAGATGGCGCTGAAGGTCACGTTTTTATTTCCTTGTGGTTTCCATGCGGAGGATAAATAAACTTCACAGGGTGTGCGTGCCTCAAAAAGCACTACTGGTGGGTCACACCTTTGCGTTTGGAACCGCGTGGAGTCATAAATACAATTCCACGTTCTACCACGAATTGCAGTGTTTCTGTCTCTCCGTCGCAGTGCGAATCGATGTATTTATGAGCACAGATTTAAAGACAGAATTTGAGCTGTTATCCAGTTAGGATGGGATAACAAAAAATAATTCACTTAAGAAATGACGATAAAAAAAATGCTTTCGTATGTTCAAAATCAATGCGTGAATTTTTCAGCTCGGGTTACATAATAAAATTTCTGCGTGTCTTTCCTCACATAACAGCTCGAGCGCGCGCACACACACACATTTCTGCGTGTCTTTATGTGAAGAAAGGCACGCAGAGATTTATATTGCAGGAGTCCAGAAAATGACAACGCATGCCACAGAGCAGCATATGTTTTTCGTGGAAGAGTATCGTCGATCATCATCTGAGGGTACGGAAAATGTAAGGAGAGCATTCCAAAAGAAGTTCTTTTTTTTTTTTTTTTTTTTGATTGGAGGTTTAACGACCACCGTGAGCAACTCAATGGGCTATAAGCAGTCGCCCGTCCCTAATTTAGGGTCACTGGTTCCAGGGAAGGGAGAGAGCCAGTGCCGTAAGACAAACACAACATCCATGCCTCACCGGGATTCGAACCCGGACCCCTTTCGGACGAATAATCAGAGGCCAACGCCTTAGAACACTGCGCCACCGGGGCGGCCCAAAAGAAGTTCAGCGTCAAATCTGGACCAGACAGACATAATATAAAGAACATCGCCATCGAATTTCGCATAACGCGGTTGGTGTTGAAATATCGGAACCAAAGTGACAGACCCTCCACGTCAAGTACGGAAACCAACGTTGTAAGGGTGTGAGAAACATTTTACAGAAGGCTATGAAAGTCTATCCTACGGGCCGCGCAACATTTGGAGCTGACACGCAGCATTGTCCATCGTATTCTCACAACAGATCTGCATCTGTTCCTGTACACGATCCAGACACAACAGACTCGAACAGTAAGGAGTATAGCTTCAAGGCTGGCATTTGCCAAGACAATATTCAACAGAATTGAGACACACAAAACAAGGTCCTTCTGGATTTCGGATGATGCTCGTTTCCACCTCGACGGCTTTGTCAAGAAACAGAATTGGCCCACATCTTGCTCTTGCTACTGTTGCAACCCTTTACCCAGAGCGGTTGACTGCGTGATGTGCCTTGTCACGATAACTTCAGGGCCATTTTCATCAATGAAACTGTAACATCCGCGAGATAACGGACACTCCTGGAAACGGTTTTCATTCCATGTTGAAAGTATTTCACTTTTGGTGACTTTCAAGGTCACTTTTTTCATGCTAGATGGAACACGTCCGCATCATTCAGCATCGGTATTTGCACAGTTTCATTAACATTTTGGAGAACGTGCCATTGCCTTGGACTATCGCAAACACTATGGCACACAGACACACACACAGTTCCCTGTATATTATATTTTATATACAGTACAGACAGGCGATGCCTGAAAAAGAGTTCAGTCTATGTATACGAAAGGGACGATGAACAGTCGAATAAAATTGTTGAAGCACCCCGAGCGGCAAAGGTGAGACGGTAGGAAACCTAACTCGCCAAAAAAGCGAGATCAAGACGAAATTCCAATTAAAAAGTTGTAGAGCAGCGTCGATTTAGCAGGAAACGACATGAGGTACGCACGAAGTACGTACATGGACGGCTCGAAGAGTTGTTACTTCGAAATTGGTAAAGCCTGTAGAAAAAAAGAGAAATGCTGAGCAGGCGTATTTATAACACTAAAACTTGGATACAGGAGATATGCCAACTTACACGCAGAACGCACATCTGTGCGAAGTTAATCTACAGCCGGTTCGCAATGGCCACCGTCGGATACAATGCAGATTACAAGGGAGGAAAAATAGCTCGTCATACACTGTGTTACTCGAGCACACAATGTAGTGTCGTAAATCTTCCAGAATCATAGGTTCTGTAGCATACACCTGTTCTTTTAAGTAGCCCCACAGGAAGAAATCTAAGGGTGTTAAGTCAGGTAACACGTAGGCCATTCCACAGTACCGCCATAACCAATCATCTGGTGTCTGAATGTTCCAGCTAGGAACCTCCGTGCACTTTATCAGCATTCGAGCCATCCATGAACGTAGTTCGTGCTTAGCTTATGCCGTTTTTGGACACCTGTGATAACAAAGGAAAACGAAGTTTATTCACCTTCAATAGTTGGTGGAGCCTCCACGAGCAGCGATTACAGCTGCGGCCCTCCGGGGCATACTCTCAACTAGGCGTTGTACGACGGCTAGCCGTATTTTCTTCCACTCGACTTGGAGAAGACAGGTCAGTTCCTTCACCGATTTCCGACGGTGTGGGCACCCCTTAAGTCAACGCTCCAACTCGTCCCAGAGGTGATCGATAGGGTTATGGTCCGTGCTTTGCGCAGGCTTGTCCATTCGATTAACCCCATTGTCACCATACCAAGCCATGGTGGAGCTCGCAACATGACAGGTGGCATTGTCATCCTGAAAGTAACATGGGTCCACCCCGTAAAAGTGCCTCAACGTAGGAAGCGCATGGTCATCCAAAATGGTGCAGTAGGTCTCGGCGTTGAGTCTACCAGGAATTGCGACCAAGGGTCCGGTCCCATACCAGGAGAAACACCCCCATAGCATAATCCCACCGCCGCCGAACTTCACAGTTGGCACAATACATTCCGGCAGGAGGCGTTCTTCAGGCAGACGCCAAACCCAGACCATGCCATCCGAACGGTAGAGGGTGAACCTTGATTCGTCGCTCCAGAGAACCTGTTTCCACTTTTCAACGGTCCACGTTAGCCGAGCAGCGCTATTGGACTTGTTGACCAAAGGCTTGCGGGCGGCAGCACGTCCATCATAACCTAGCAGATGGGCTTCCTTACGGATGGTATTCATCGAAAGAACACTCCCGGATGCCTGTTAAAACTTCTCGCGGATGTGGCCCATTGATTTGGTGCGGTTTTTCCGAATTTATCTGGCCAGCACCCGTCGGTCCCTAACTACCAGTTTTGTGGGTCTGCCGGGTCGGGGCACATTCCGACAGTCACCTCTCATCTTCCACTTGCCAACCACGTAGGCCACTGTCGATTTTGGGTACTTGAATTTGCTGGATATGTCACGTATGGATCGGCCATTTCTGTGATGCCCGACGATTAGACCTCTCTCTAAATTAGAGAGCTCCGAACTGCGTGGCATCTTGCATACGACTGGTTGTGTTGTTGTTTCCCACACGATATTTAACGGCGGCGACCGTGACGTGTATCAGCACCTCAGATATCGTCGATTGCAGGAGTGTCCAATTACTTGTTGGTAGATAGTGTATATATATATATAGATAAGTTTTAGACCTGTAGGAAACATATGTATATACAGTATATATATATATGTGGAAAACAAAAACTTTGGAATGGATATCATAGAAAGCGTAGAATTAGTATAAACGCAAGAACCCTGTTTCGTCACCAAAATTCATTTGGTGTCTACCGTCCTTAAAAAAATTATTCTGTCGAAGTCCAAAAGTGATTCCTCGGGACCGTAAAGTAGTGAATGACCATGATCAAAAGATTTTTGTTGCTACCCATGCGCTGGGAATTTGTTGCTTTTGAAATCGACTGCGCGCATTCGAAACAATTATTGGGTTTCTGATTTTTCAGTGAGTTGTTACACGCATGCCGAACGGCGTCCTTTGCTGTTTTTACTAAACTTTTTTCACGCATGCATCATGGTAATATTTCTAGATTTCTACCTTTTAGGCGGTATATTCCCCGAATGAGCAGCGAGGTCCGTTCAGCGATATTTTTCAATTTAAATTACTAATTTTGGGAGAAATGAATCTTAACGTTTTTTATTTTTTTCGGAACTATGTTTCTCGATCAGAGAGATCCTTTTCAAGGACTACCAGGTTTGCGCTAGCCCAGTAACACTTGTTGAGTAATTAAAAATCTGTTTAATTACTTTATGCAAAGAGTTTATGTAAGAAATCCACATAGTGTGTTACTCAGAAAAACTTCGAGGAATTGTTTTCCTTTATTTTGCTTCATGATGAAACTTTTTATTCTTGAATGAATTCCATAAATAAATCATTCCTTGCCAAGTTAATTTCCCAATACTTTCACCAGGAAACTTTGAACGGCTAGGCCATTATTCATTCTATCTCTACCGTCGTAGTGTAACTATTCTTTTGTGTGGATTCCATTACTGTCATGGTAAGACTATTCTTTGCCAACCATTCCTAGCTACAGACGTATGATGAGCTGCGTCTCTGAAGTGCGATACCTGGCTACTTAACTAGGATCAAATTGATTTCTGGCTTTTCCCTTATTTCTCAACTTCAAATGGAAAATAGAAAAATATTTTAGATATCACCAGAAAACGTGATTAATAATGACTATGGCTTACAAAAACAGGGTAATGATATCCGGAATATGCCCCAAGTAGTATGCAGTGGACCTGCAAAACGTTTGAGACAATCGTTACTAGAGAACTGCAAATTAAAGGCAAAACGATAATTTTTCCACGAGATAACCGCCAAGATACTGAACTTCATTTTAGTTTGTCTATATATATATATATTTTTATTTTTTTAAACACATCCATACGAACAGTAGATCTAGTTACAGGGATTATTATAACGTCTTTGTGTGTTAACACCACAGTGCATCATAAGCGATAATTACAATCTTAACGAAAGAAATTATAATATACATTAAAAATATCCTGTCATTCTTCAAGTGAGTTTTCAGGTATATGTATTCAGCATAACATAGAAGTTTTTCCAGCTTCAGTCCTGCAGAATGACCCTGCAAATACTTCACATTTTGATTTTGGTAAATGTGGTACACGGAAATTTAATCAGTTTACAATTAGAATATCATCTATCTTTCCATTGATGATACTGTACAGAAACTTGCAGTAAGTTGGTGAGCCTTCCTTCACGTCATCTTGAAGAATGGCAGAAGTTCAGTTGCTGTGATATCTGCCATACAAACTCCAGTAGATCTGTGACAAAGGTGTCGTAGAAATCTTTTTCTGTACTTTCTAAATTTCATTTATTAATGTTGCGAGGCTAGGGCTCCAAATGATAGCAGCATACTCTAGTTAAGGCTTGACCGTAGTCTATATAAGGGTCAAATGATTGGAAAAGCACTTCGAAAGTCGCATAATGGATCCAATATTCTATAGGATGAACGTGCAATTGTTTGGATATAGCTTTAAATTTCAAGTTGGAAGCAAATTTATATCCGAAGTCCTAGACATTGCTTGTCCTGCCAAGAGAGTTGTCGCTAGCATTGTAGTCATAAAGAATTGGGTTCCTTTTCCGTGAAAAGGAAATGACATGACACTTGGAGATGCTGAGGTAGAGATGGTTTAACGTGCACCACTAAAGCAAGTTATTGATGTCAGTTTGGAGAGAAAGACAGTCATAAAGAGCCTCTGCATTGAGATAAAGCTTGAGATCATAAACTAGCAAGAGATATGGGCCATTAATGTAAAAGTAAGGATATTAATGTAAACTGAAAAAATCGTGGCCCTAAATTTGATCATTGGGGTACTCCAGACGTGACAACATAAGGATCAAAAACATGTTTGTAATAAATAACAGACATGAACCGTTTAGAAAGATAGAACTGAAACAAGGACAGCAGACTACCACTGAGGCCAAGACGGTTTAACTTCTTGAGCAAAATGCCATGACAAGCCTTATCAAACGTTTATCACTGTCCGTGTAAATGACATCAACTTGTAATCCTCGGTCAATAGATGACGAAATATCCTCTGTGACGTGGAATTTGATGTCGTGCATAATCGTGCTTTTTCTGAAAGAAGCACAACGGTAAATTTTGCAGAAATAATTGCATATTTGAAGAGCCATTCCTCAGAACAAAGCACAAAATTATGCTTCAATGATAATTTACAGAAAATAATATATTTTCATGAAAGAAATACGAGATTACGCCATATAATACAAATTTTGAAGATGACAATCCGATTTTTTGGCGTAAATGTGACAAGGATGGTAAGTCAGATAATATCTGAAAACTTGAAAATTTTCATCGTCCTGGAGCGGGACTCGAACCCGCGTCTCCCAGAAAACGCCTAGGTATGCTAGCCACTACACCACCCAGAACGACCAAGTTTCAAGTTTCCGATCAATTTGAATTTAACCATCACAGGATTCGCTAGTCGAAGCAACCGGCATTCATGTTTAGCGAATCTGGAGGTTAATAATCCGCTAAACATGAATGCCGGTTGCTTCGACTAGCGAATCCTGTGATGGTTAAATTCAAATTGATCGGAAACTTGAAACTCGGTCGTTCTGGGTGGTGTAGTGGCTAGCATACCTAGGCGTTTTCTGGGAGACGCGGGTTCGAGGCCCGCTCCAGGGCGATGAAAATTTTCAAGTTTTCAGATATTATCTGACTTACCATCCTTGTCACATTTACGCCAAAAAATCGGATTGTCATCTTCAAAATTTGTATAATATATTTTCCTGAAAGAAACACAAAGGGTAATTTTGCAGAAAAAATTGCATATTGCATAAATGAAGAGCTATTCCTCAGAACAAAGTTACGTTTCAATGATAATTTGCCAAAGATAATATATTTTTCTGAAAGAACCACATCGGTAAATTTTGCAGAAATAATTGTATGTTGCTTAAGTGAAGAGATATTCCTTAGAAGAAAGCACAAAGTTATGCCCCATTGATAAACATGTACACACGAAAATAACAGAAGTGAAGAGATCTTACGAAAAAATTGTTACCGAGTTTTGGCAAGTTTCATTGTTATTAATGCTTTGGGAAAATAACACTTTTAGCCCAAAGATAGTCGCAATTTCGTAAAACACTGACTGTCTTACTTTCATCTGCTGTTACTTCGCCCCATCTTTCTTCAAAAAAAATTATCAGTCATTTGTTTGTGGATTTAAATATCAAGGGATTGTTTGATGGACTTCCCGATCATCAGAGTTAAAACGGTAATATGTGTTAGCATTTCTTTCTATTATTTAAAGATTTGTGGACGAAAAGGCTGGTTCTCAAACTTTTTGTTGAATGTCATTAAGGAGGGAAACAAATGATTTGCAGCAGATATGCTACAATCCTGAACAATTAATTAGCATTCGGAGATGCGGCTTTCTTTCTCCGTGATGCAAAGAATTTGTCAATCTTCTGCAGTTAATGTGCCGTTTAAAAGAATAGATAAAGGGATCATAGCTACAACGGCGAAGGTACACTGCTGTGCAAAAATTAAGGACGAGGAGGAGAAATTATCATGACAGCGGAACGAGCAGGCAGAACGGACCGAAAGACCACTCAGGAGATAGACTAGGGGTCCGGTACGGTAGGGCATGCGCATATATGCAGCATGACGTAAGGGGGCCGTGAGGGAAGTGTCGGAAGGGTATAAAACACACGGGCAGAGTACGCTAAGCAATTCGGTGAAAGCTATTGCACGGTGTACATCGGTTTGAACGACGTCGATTTTCTGCCACCGTGTGATATGGCCAACAGGCAATCCAGTAGACGACATCTGGATAATTTTAACTGAGGTCGCGTCATTGTGAAGTTGGAAGAAGTTCAAAGTGTGACTAGTGTGGCCGAGGAGCTCGGGATCGCTCACAGCATCGTTTCAAGAGCTTGGAGAGCATTTCAAACGACAGGAACAGCTGTCCGAGAGTTTAACAGTGGTCGTCTACGAGCAACCACGGCGGCGGACGACCAGTATATTGTCCTACAGGCGAGAAGAGACAGACGACAGACAGCGAGAGAAATCGCAAGGCACATGCAACAGACAACTGGACGTCCGTTATCGCGTTTTACCGTGGCCAGGAGGCTGCACAAAGGTGGTCTATTTGCACGACGACCAGTACGGTGTGTGCCTTTAACGCCTGCTCATCGGAGACGGCGGTTTCTGTTGTGCCAGGAACATAACAACTGAACACATCAGCAATGAGGTCGAGTTATCTTCACGGATGAGAACCGGTTTAGTCTGACGAGAGATTCTGGACGTATACACATCTGGAGAGAGCAAGGTACACGCACTCACGCCTCCAACATCATCGAAAGAGACCGGTTTGGAGGTGGCAGAGTTCTCGTTTGGGGCGGTATCATACTTGGTAGCCGTACTAACCTCCACATCTTCCAAGGAGGTTCAGTCACTGGTGTTCGCTATTGTACCGAGGTTCTCCTGCCTCACGTGCGTCTGTTTAGAGGTGCTGTGAGTCCTGAGTTCCTCTTCATGGGCGACAACGCTACACCTCTTTGTACGGTGGCTGTCGCAGAGCTGTTGGAGAGTGAAGATACTCAACGCATGGATTGGCCCTCAAGGTTCCCGGACCAAAATCCAATCGAACACGTGTGGGACCTTCTTGGGAGGCGCTTGGCAGCATGTCACCAGCCGCTAACAACGATTCCCCGGCTGCGATTGGCGCTACAAGAGGAATGGGCCCCTATGCCTCAACAGCTCCTTGACAACCTCGTCCTCAGCATGGACAGACGGTGTAAATTCTACAACGCAGTCAGGGGTGATCATATCCCCTACTAAAGACTCTTTTTTTCTTGGCAGCCGCCTGTCACATGGAAGTCTCTGTCTTCTGTGCAGTTGTGCTCGAAGCTACCTTTTACCTTTTCAATAAAGTGCCTTTGTATCCTTTGGATTTCTTGTTTGGACGGATTTGCTTACTTGTCCCATATTCTTACCTTTTGGGGATCTTATGGCATGATTTGAGTCGATGTGTAGCATTTCTGCACGACGTTACATTCGAAAAACCGTCTCGTCCTTCGTCCTTAATTTTTGCACGCCAGTGTATATCTTTACACATTTATGGAAGCAAAGAGAACAGAACAACACATACCTTTCGATCATAACTGAAAGTCCTGGGAGTGACAGAAAATATCACATTCTTTTTCATACAACCTGTTTCTAAAAATATTATTCTACCGTACGAACAAAATTTCAAGCTTGTTGCTATTTTGCATTTTCTAAATCCTACATTTATTTAATTAAAAAAAGGTCTTTGTTCTTTTGGATAACCACTGTTCTAAATGAATCGTAATAACACATCTACACTGATGTTCAAAATTGAAGGATAATTTGGAAATTCCTACATAATCAGACCTTGAAAGATGCGTAGGTCTGTCCGCCTGTCAGTCCGGATTCTTGCACATACTATCACGCCTTTGCTACCAAAGTAGGCTCTTTTTTTAAGTTAGGGGACTGTTGCGGATATCTGGTTCTCTCCATGTCATAATCGGTACTTAAACTATTTCGCTATTCATCTCTGAAACGAACGTTTGCCCCATAGTCTACTCCCAGTGTGATATTAATGACTCAACGTTAAAACGAGCTCGCTGGGTGGCGTAATACCATAAGTACTTGTAGTAGATTTTCTGAGAACGTTATCGGTCATTTGAGTTGCGTACATTTTCTGTCAAACCAGCTAGCCGAAAAGGCAAAATTTGGACATTAAACCGAGCTCGCTAGACAGGCGAAAATTGGAGGTTAAACGAGATCGTTGGGCAGGCTGAATTTGTATGTTAAACGAGCTTGCTGGGAAGGCGGAATTTGTATGTTAAACGAGCTTGCTGGGAAGGCTGAATTTGTATGTTAAACGAGCTTGCTGGGAAGGCGGAATTTGGATGTTAAACGAGCTCGCTGGAAAGACGGAATTTGGATGCCCAGGGGAACTTTTTCTCTTCCCTTTGCAGCCGGTGTGTCTTGAACGCCTTTGTCCTGGTGTACGACGAACATCTGATGTCTGTTGAAACTGGCTCTAGAGTCACGAAAATGGCATTTTGTGGAACATTCAATGCTGCGGAAACTTTCATCCTTGACTGACCGGTTTCTAACCTACTAATTGCTCTTCGCCGTTGAAAATCATCCGTTCGACGTCTACATGACATAATCATCACGACGTGTCACTTAAATAAAGCAAGACTTCCCGAGGACAGCTAGAAGCAAGTAGACTCGAACGCCTTTTTAAAGAAATCCTGATTTACATATTCCAGTTTCCTTGCGAGAAAAGTATATTTTCATTGCATTATTTTACACAAATCTATATACATTTTCGCAGATTATCCTTTTATTTTGAGCACAAGTGTACATGCACTTTCTGTGTTTCTCTGAATCATTATATCGAATCTTTTCATTTAGGTCATCTCCTAACAAGACAACAGGAATGTAATTGTTAACCTAACATTAGCATACGCCATTCCTGGACTGCACAACATATCTACAGTTCTGTTCCTAAATTCTGTGTTTCCTAAGGCTTTATCAGTTTCCTTTACATTTATTTACGCAGAAAATACGATTTGGTGATATATTACAAAGAACAGACAAGCGCGTGCGAATCTTTTATTCTTTTACGTGTTGCTACTGTTAACGTGAAATCCGCTGTCTTCGTTCTTCGCTTAGTGCTTTCATATGTTTTGATCATTAGCCACGGCGAAAAAACATCGGTCATTGAGTTGCAGCTTCGTATTCATGTATGCTTCGCTGCTAAATGGACGCCCTGGTGGTGTTGTGGTCTAAGCGGAAGCATTGGACAATTCGACTGAGATGCGTCTGGACCCGATTTCAGGACGAGGAATGGCTGGTGTGTTTTTCTTTCGTCACTTGCTTTTTGACTTCCGGCAACCAGTGGTCGCCAAACAGGAAGGAGCGACAGCTTAAAGCCCATTCAGTTGCACACAATGCTTCCGCTAAACCTGTGAACACAAACAGACAGATAAATGCACAGATTCCCTAAAAAAGAATCAGATATTACGCATTTTACGAAGGTTGTACCTAAAATAATGCAAAAGTAGGCATAACTTTTTTATTAACTCACAGACGTCGCTTAAATTGCATGTATTGGTAGACTAAATCTTTCTCTACACAATGGCACTACTCAACATAATCTCCGTCACAAGCGATGAATTTGCGTCATCGTTGAACCCAACTCTCGAATCCTCTCTGAAAAATTTCTGGTGTGGATTGCTGTACACACTTCTTCAGAGCCACTTCCACCTCATCTGTGCCATGAATTCTTGTCCTGGGAAACTTTCCTTCATTGGACCGAACAGGTGGAAGTCGGAGGCGCCAGATCTGAGCTGTAAGGTGGTGGATGGGGGACCACCGATCAGCCTAATTTGCTGATCGCCTGATTTGTTGCCAAAGATGTGTGTGGTCACCCATCGACATGGTGAATGCGGATACTTTTCAGATTCTTGTTCGGTCTCTTCTTCCTTATAGCTTCTCTAGCTTCTTGAGTGTCTCAACTTACCGATCGCTACTCACCTTACCGCCACGTTCCAGAAAATCAAGGATAATGACGCCCCTGTCACCCCAAAAAAGAGCCACCATGACTTTCCTTGCTGATCGCTGGTTCTTGAACTTCTTAGGACTTAATGAAGAGGTGTGACGCCGTTCCATGGATTGATTCTTCGTTTCCCGATCGTGAGGATACGCCAACGTTTCATTCCCTGTCACCAGATCTTAAAAAGCCTTGATGAAGAGGTGTGATGGCATTCCATGGATTGATTCTTTGTTACCGGATCGTAAAGATACGCCCACGTTTCATCCCCTGTCACCAGATCGAAACAAGCCTTGATGAAGAGGTGTGATGGCATTCCATGGATTGATTCTTCGTTACCGGATCGTAAAGATACGCACACGTTTCATCCCCTGTCACCAGATCGAAACAAGCCTTGATGAAGAGGTGTGATGGCATTCCATGGATTGATTCTTCGTTTCCGGATTGTAAAGATACGCCAACGTTTCATCCCTTGTCACCAGATCGAAACAAGCCTTGATAAAGAGGTGTGATGGCATTCCATGGATTGATTCTTCGTTTCCGGATTGTAAAGATACGCCATCGTTTCATCCCTTGTCACCAGATCGAACCAAGCCTTGATGAAGAGGTGTGATGGCATTACATGAATTGATTCTTCGTTTCCGGATTGTGAGAATACGCCAACGTTTCATCCCCTGTCACCAGATCGAAACAAGCCTTGATGAAGAGGGTTGATGGCATTCCATGGATTGATTCTTCGTTACCGAATCGTAAAGATACGCCCACGTTTCATCCCCTGTCACCAGATCGAAACAAGCCTTGATGAAGAGGTGTGATGGCATTCCATGGATTGATTCTTTGTTTCCGGATTGTAAAGATACGTCAACGTTTCATCCCTTGTCACCAGATCGAACCAAGCCTTGATGAAGAGGTGTGATGGCATTACATGGATTGATTCTTCGTTTCCGGATTGTAAGGATACGCCAACGTTTCATCCCCTGTCACCAGATCGAAACAAGCTTTGATGAAGAGGTGTGATGGCATTCCATGGATTGATTCTTCGTTTCCGGATTGTAAAGATACGCCCACGTTTCATCCCCTGTCACCAGATCGAAAAAAACGTGTCTTCATTGGCTTCAAACGTTTCTAGCAGATCAGAACACACTTCCACCCTTCTCTCCTTCAAATCTCCAATGAGGAAGAAGAGTTACTGTAGCGGAAGAGTTACTTTACTGAGATATGTAGTTTGAACGACCTGTGTTAGCTAATAAAAGAAGTATACCTACTATTGCATTACTTTCGGTACAACCCTCGTAAATTACATTTACTGTTTCTGAGTTTCTTTTTCTCCTGTTTGGCGGTTTAACGACTTGGGCCAGCAACTCGTTTGGCTATAAGCAGTCACCTGTCCCTAATTTAGGGCCACTGGTTTTAAACAAGGTAGAGAGCCTGTTATGTAAGACAAACACAATCCTTGCCATACCCGATATTCGAGTAGGAACCATCTCTGACGAATGGATAGTGGCCAAATCTTCGTACCACTCTACCACCGGAGTGGCTTTCATGGTTTAGTGACCAAACCTGTATCAGGACGTTCGGAAAATAATGGCCGATTTTCTGAGGTTCCACATTCAACTCTCCCACAATGCTTGCATACCAACTCGCTTTCAACGCCATTCGTTCGAGTTGAAGTGCGACTCAGACGCCACGTAAACGCCATAACCGGGTGAGCTGCAGTCGTTGCTACTCATGCGTGAGAGTTGTCTGTACATCATGTTAGGAAGAAGTAAATTGCGGACGATTCACATTCATTATTTCAATTGTGGCCGTAATGCGGCACATACCTACTGTAATGTGTCGAAGCATGGGGTGAGTAGGCAAAATATAAACGTACTGTTCTTCGGTGTTTTAAAAAATAGTATTCCGATGACACGAGCCTACAAGTTGACGAGGGCCGAGGATGACAATAGGTCTTTTATAACGACGATCTGAAGGCAAATGAGAAGGCATTTCCTCCCCTCTCAGTCGGAAAACTCGCAAAAACTGTACAATGTGTCGGTGTCAACCATTTCTTAACATCACGAAATTGGTAAGGCCAAGAAGCTCGATTCGTGGGTCCCACACGTAGTTACTGAGCATCAGAAGAGACTACGGTTCGATATGTGCAGGAACATTCCACTTTGTAACGAAAAATAGCTTCTACTTGATCTTATTGTAACCTGCAATGAAAGGTGGGTGCTATACGACAACCGTAAGTGATCTGGACAGTGGCTTAACCATGGTGAAGCACGAAACAACATCCTACACCAAGATTGACGCCAAAGGAGGTTTTGTTGACAGTGTGGTGAACTGATCACGGGGTCATACACTACAAGTTCTCTTGAATGGTGGTAAAAGTGTGAAGAAATAGTGTGACTAAATTGACCAAATGCACCAGAAGTTGTATTCCAAACAACCATTTCTGATGAACAGGAAGGGTCCTGCTTCCTCCGAGACCAAACGTGTCACAAATAACGAAACAAAAACCACACGAAGTGAGGTTAGAAATCCTCCCACATCCAGCTCACTCGTCTGACTTGGCACCTACCGATTTACACCTGTTCATGCACTCCCTCAATTATCCCAAAAATAGGACGTTTATAAACCAAGAATTGGCCGAAATTTCTCGCCGGTACTTTCTTGTATTGAGGGAGCCAGATTTCTTCTAGACTAGCTTTGAAGAACTTGCCTCTCGCTGGCAGAAATGTGCAGCTGCTGAAGTCGCCTATTTTGCTATGTCTCTTTAATTTTTACCCTGGAAATAGGCCATCATTTTTCAAACGATCTGGCATAAGCAGTCATCCATTCCTAACTTAATGCCACTGGTTCAAGCGAATGGTCATATCCAGAGCCATCGAATATACACAGAATCCGTGCATCATCGGAGATATGAGTCTAGAAGAAGGATGCGAAGTCAGCATCAAGACAGCTCGCACACCAGGAAGGCTACTATTTCTAAACTATGAGTATTTGTGATATACCACAGCGGAGGCAGTAATGTTTCTCAGAACGTTATCGGGTATCCGGGTTATGTAAGCTATCTGGGCATTTGAAGTACATGAAATGTACATTTTTCTGTCTGTAAAAATAAAAGAAATTCGCACAACCTTTTAGTGTTTCTTTTCCAGAATATAACATACATTGAAGAGCAACTGAATTAGAGACAGCTGGCTTTATGCAAATGTGGCGCTGTGGGCCGCCCTGTAAACGGAAACGACATGACGTATGCAGCGATCCGACAATATAAGGACTGATACGACGGGAATCAGTAAGAGGTGAACGCAGTATGGATAAGACGAAGGATCTAATCGCATTTGATCGTGGGAAAATTGTTGGAGCCCGACGATTGGGTCACTCCATCTCGGAAATCGTGCAGGCACTAGGATTTTCACGAGCCACTGTGTTACGGGTGCACCGTGAGTACATCGAATCCGGTAAAATCATCCATGCAAGGGCCAACTGCCGTGGACAAGAGCGTGTGGATGAGCGGGGTCATCGTCGGCTAGCTCGCATTGTAACAGCGGATAGACGGGTCCCAGTGCAAGAAATCCCTCGGCAATTTAACGCTGGCGCACAAAAACGTGTAAGCACCCACACCATTCAGAACCATCTCTTCGCTATAGGGTACAGAAACCATCGTCCCACGAGGGTACCGCTGCTGACCGCAGATCTCAGGGTACAAAGATTAGCATGGGCGCGGGAACATTGCCACTGGACCCTAGATATGTGGAAAAATGTTGCCTGGACTGATGAGTCCAGATTCCCGTTGGTACATGCGGATGGCAGGATACGAATACGGCGCAAACCACATGAAGCAATGGATCCTTCTTGCCAGCAGGATACTCTTCAATCTTTTGGGGGTGGCATTCTCGTCTGGGGACTGTTTATGTAGACTGAAATGGGACCCCTGGTACGTTTTACATCGCCCCTCACAGGTCAACGTTACCGAGATATCCTGGTAGAGCCTTTGCTCCCATTTGTGCGTCTTCAACATCCCATTGGGGACCTCATCCTGTAACAAAACAATGCACCGTACCATCGCTCTTGAATTGTATTCGAATGGTTGGATGAACACTCCACTCCACCGACGTGACCTCGTTTCCTTGGCCAGCTAGGTCACCAGACCTTAATCCCATCGAGCGCATCTGGGATGCCATGGAGAGAGTTGTTCGTGGCTCTGACTCCCCTCCATCAAATATTCGTGAACTGTGGGAGCTTGTTCAGGCGTCGTGGATCCGTATGGCTTCCCAACGTTTCCGGCGTCTTGTCCAGTCCATGCCGAGACGAATCGCCGCCGTCATCAGGTCGAAAGGTGGTGCTACACGTTACTAGACAGATATCTCTAATTCAATTGCTCTTCAGTGTATTTTCGACCAGTCATATTAGGGTGATGCAGAAGTCACTCTGTTTTGAATAGTCGTCTTGTGTGAGGCAATCACTCGGTAGGGATGCATTATGCAGATGTGAAGAATGCATGGGCAGAAACCCGGAAAAACTATTTGATATAAATATGAGCACTCGGTGCCGTGACTTATTGGAAAAGTTTCTGGTTTCAAAAGTTATGGACGAAAAATACACGATCGCAGTGCTATTGTGGTTTATCTTTTTAAAAAACTTGACCGCTGCAGTTGCAGCGAGGGAAATTCGTGTTGTGGAAGATGAAAGAGCAGTGTCTCAATGAAGTGCAAAATTTTGGTTTCAGCGATTTAAAGATGCGGACCGTAGCTTTGAAGGAAAAGCACGTGCTGAAAGACATTCGACGGTGAATTCTCAAGCTGTGCGCCAAGACGTAGAATCAAATCCTTACACAAGCAGTGGATAACCCTCAAATGAGTTGGCAGTACCTCAATAGACAATTGTTCGCGAGCTGCATAAGCCCGACAAGACAAACAGAAGTTGTCGACAAGTACTCCATGATCTGACTGCTACTTAAGCACCATGACGTGTGCATGTGTGTCTCCAGTGTTTAGAAAATTCCTAGGACGACCGTTCTCTTAGGCGAATTGTGACACGTGATAGATATTTCTCTGGAATCCTGACATGAGAAAGCAGTGGTTTGATTCCAAAGGGGACTATTTTAGCGCGAGGTTATCTGTACGTATAGTGGAACTCTTAGGGGCAACATTGATTAGCAATTAATCCCAAATTGTACGAGCGTTAATACGCAGTTATACTGTGAGCAGGTGGAGCGGAAGCATGCCGCTTTAAGCCGAAAGTACCCAGCTCTGGCGAACCGTAAGTAAGTTATAAACCAGCAGGATGATCGTCCTGCTAATCGTGCCCTGTTAACTAAGGAACAGAAACCACAGGAACTGCAGGGTTTTGAGTTAATGTCCCACACCTTACTTATAGTCCGTATGTTGGGCCTTCGAACTGCCACTTATTCCAGCCCATAGCAGATTTCGTACTTGTGAAACCCTTCCAGAACATATACGACGTTGAACTTAAAGATCCAAGACAGTTTTCGCCTGGAAACGAAAGAATTTATTTTACGCAGGGAGACTGAAGACATGGCATTACGGTGGTATAGGACCATTGAGCACGATGCACTCTTATTTCGAAGATTAAACTTTTACCGCCGCCCCGGTGGCGCAGTGGTCTAAGCGATGGCGTCTGATCATTCGCCCGTAAGGGGTCCGGGTTCGAATCCCGATGAGGCATGGATGTTGTGTTTGTCTTACGGCACTGGCTCTCTCCCTTCCCTGGAACCAGTGACCCTAAATTAGGGACGGGCGATTGCTTATAGCCCATTGAGTTGCTCACGGTGGTCGCTAAACCTCCAATAAGAAAAAAAAAATTTTACCTTTATGCATTTATACTTGTTTGCATCAACTGTGATAAAACGGCAATGACGTTTTAATCACCCTGTTATTTCTGGAAATGCGAACTACTGGGCAGCGGAGAAACTATGTTACGGTTGTATCTGCATCAAAAAACATTAGAGATTTAGAAATTCCTTCGGAAGAAACCATGACCTGAGTCTTTAGTGGGAAATCCGAAAGATTAATGAAAGACACTTTTTTAGAATTTAGCAAGCTGTTTCGTAGTCTATGTGCTCTCATCAGCTGGTGAAAATTTGTTTTCCATCTTCCCAAGTCGTCTTTAAAAAAACATCCTAGAGACGAAATTTTCTATTTCCCCAAAGCATGATTTTAATTAGGAAGTTTCGTTGCTTTTCCTGATGGGAGAGAAGGTGAAATAAAAAAAATGCGTTTGTGAGTGATCTACGAAGAAAGTTCTTTTTCTTTTCTTTTAGCACGTTATCGGATATTCTTATTGATCAGTAATTTGTGCTTGGTTAATGAATATATAGTCAGTTCTTAAATTCATTAAAAAACTTCGAACTGAAAATATTCTCCTCCGTCATTACCACCACCCTGGATTCGCGCAGTTACATTCGAACCTAAGCGCTTGGTAAAAAAAGTTCCTGTCGGAGCAAGGAAAGGAATTCATTTATGACATCTAACATGATGTAATAAAAAATGAAGGCTCACATCATTTGTCCGTTACACTCTATCCATCAGCAGTATAGAAATTATGAGTAAGCAATGTAAATAGCTAGAACCTGTAGTCAAATATGAGGGCGCCTGCCCGGTGGCGTAGTGGTCAATGCGATGGCTTGGGATCATTCGTCCGAGATGGATCCGGGTTCAAATTCCGGTGAAGCATGGATGTTGTGTTTTTCTTACGCCAGTGGCTCTCTCCTTTCCCTGGAACCTGTGACTCGAAATTAGGGATGGGCGACTGCTTATATCCCACTGAGTTGTTCACGGTGGTCGTTAAACCCCCAATTAGATACGGAAAAAAAAATTACTGCGATAGAATAGAACAAAATTAAATATGTTCAACAACTACTTAATAATTAGAGTTTTGGTAAATGCCCGCTATTCATATTGTATAATACACATCATCACCGTTATTGACAGCTGAGAGAATTATATTTGTAACGTCACGCTTAGCTTTTCACGTTTAGGCGTTCAGTGAAAACATGTAGCATGACAGCTGCTGTAATTCAGCGTGTGACGTAACAGCTGTAACACGCATAATAGCTAATTCGTTGTGTGTTACTATTATTAGTGTTTATAATTAATTCACAAAAATCAGTCTTCTACACTATTTAGAATCAAAACGTCCACAATTAATTAATGCACACATAAATAAACAAATACAGGAAAACACAGAGTAACCTTTTGGGAAATCACCTTTAAGTATTTAGTTCTACATTGGGTGAGTGAATTGTCCTTCTAAAGTGAAGTTATTTGAAACATGACAGCACCTTAATTCAACGTATTTATTAACCTCCACCCTCAAGCTTCAAAAGAAGTAAAATGAAATACGTACCGTACCGTACGTATATTAGTTATTTATAAGTCCAAGTATATATTCCTCAATAACCATTATAAGAGGCATAGTAGAACAAATATTCGTAACATTATGTTTTCGTGTTCTTTATGAGTTTTTCTAACTGTTTGGTCCCGTGGTGTATCGCCTTTCTGAGCTCATGTCAGAAAGCCTTTGATGAGATGACGTAGCAGTAGCAGCAAAAAACCGGTTCATGTGATTATAGCAAAGGAAATCACACACGAGGATACATCGAATAGCAGTAAATTGTTTTGTTACAACCGCGCCTGAGGAGGGGCAGTTTCGTAAGTGAAACAACAAATAATGATTGACATTTTGACAAAGGAGATAACAGCCTCGGCCAGAATTTACAAAGATATCCTTTGAAAACATTGACGTTGTGCACTATCCTTTAACATGCTAGTGTTCTTCATGTTTCCTGAAACAGCAGGTCACGTATCAGAGCGAATGATAAGTTTCTAGAAGCACATAAACGGTTGTTTGTATGGCACGATCATTTACGCTTTCCAACCGTATGTTGAAGAAGCGTACATACTCCAGCTTTGTCCGTCCGTCTGCCTATCGGCACGATAACTAGCGTAAAAATATTTCGATTTCGATGAAATTTTAGTATGTGGTAGGGGACCACCTGTGGACAAACCCTATTGAAAATGGGTGAAGTGGGGTCAAAAGTCACGGCATACGAGCGGGATCCATTCCATTGCCTTTATGCGCTATAACTTGCGTAAATATAATTCGATGTCGATGAAATTTTAGTATATTGTAGGGGACCACCTAAGAATGAACTCTAGTGAAAATGGGTGAAGTGGGGTCAAAGGTCAGGACATAGGAGCGGGATGCATTCCATTGACTTTGTGCGTAAAAATGATTCGATTTCGATGAAATTTTATTATATGGTAGGGGACCATCTGGGGACGATCTTATGACGTCACAATCTCGCACTTGATATGTTGGCGCGCGGTCACGCCATCTGTCTCATTACGTCACGTGTTGTGTGTGGATCCTATTAAAGTTTTATGACGTCACACTCTTGCGAGCAGATGGTCGCGATTTCCATCTGCCTCATTACGTCACGCTTTGTGTGCGTATGTTCGTCCGCACGATAACTCACGTAAAAATCTTTCGATTTCGATACACTTTTAGTATGTGGAAGAGGATCACCTGGGAAGGAACCCTTTTGAACGTAAACGGAATGGGGTCAAAGGTTAGCACATAGGAGCTGGATCCACACTGCTTTTATGCATCATAACTGACGTAAAAAAAGGTTCGATTTCGATTAAAGTTTAGTATATGGTCAGCGACAACCTGGAGAGAAACCCTATTGAAAATGGGCAAAATGGGGTCAAAGGTCAGGATATAGGAGCGGAATTACTTCCATCGCCATTATGCGTCATAACGTACGTAAAAATTATTCGATCTGGATGAAATGTTAGTATGTTGTAGGGGCCTGTCTATTAAATGGGCGAAATGGGGTCAAAGGTTAGGACAAAGGAGCGGAATCTATTCCATAGCCCTTATGCATCATAACTTACGTAAAATGCTTCCATTCCGACAAAACTTTATCATATTATTTCGGAGGTATACAGAACCGGTTTTGTAGAATATCATCGAAATGGGATCAAAGTTCTGGGCACAGACCGAGATTTATTCCTCAGCCATAATTCTCATAACTTGAGTAATGATTTCTGGTATGTTGAAAAGCGTATCATAATCAATGCATTTCATGATTTTGCTAACTTGTTTTGTTTTAGGGTTTGAAGTTTAAAGACCAGGGTGAGCGCGTCAGTTTGATATATGCACTCTCCCGTTCCCAGTTTAGGGCCACTGGGTACAGGGAAGAGAGAGACAGAGCCAGTGCCCTAAGACAAGCACACTACCCATACTTCATCGGAGACTCGAACCCGAGCCTACTCGGGCGAAAAAAATTGGCAAGGATTATTATTATAGGAACGAATCTGTACGGACTTTAAAATATCAGAACAGGATTTTGACAGAATACAGAACATAAACATACTATTTATTGCCATATTTTTCACTATTCCATGTAACCACTTCCTTCAGAAAACTTGAAAATTTACATCGAAGGTCGAAAATATGCTAATTTTCCTACGAAGATCATTCATCTTTACAAAATAATAATGGCATGACAATGCCTTCCATGTATTTAAGAAGAATTATTTCTTCGGGGAAATTCGTTTCCCAATTGCATATGACGTACAGAAGATAAATTTGTTAGATTTAAAGAACTAGTTCACTTTGCATATTTTCATTAATAAAATTCCCATTTAATGATTTATTGCCTCGTAGATCAGGCCGCAAACAACAATGTAGTTTAGTCACGTGACATACTCATTTTGATCATTCATCTTTACAATACTTCTGAGGAATGATGGGTTCTAATTCTTTATGACGGATGATAGGTTCTCAATCCTAATAATGGGAATGATGATGATTTCGTAAGAATGAATGGTTATCAAGAAGTCCCCAAATGGCTGTATATGAAAGTGCAATTGGTGTATCCACGTTTTACTGGTCTACTCTGATGTAGGCCAGTGATACCTGGATACTTCGGAAAACATATTGGAGTCGTTTGTGTGCTACAGAGATGCGTTACTTAAGGGGGTGGGGTGGTTGCGGTATTCTGATTATGTCAGAAATGAGGATATGTTGCAGATGTGTAACGTGAGGCATAATGTTATTAGTAGGATGGAGACTAATATTCTTAGGTGGTTTGGCCATATTAAAAGACTGAGTGATGAGTTGCTTACTAAGTAAACTTTTTCAGGCCAAGTGGCAGGAAAGAAAGGTCAAATAAGGACAAGGAATCACAGTAGGACCAGATTAAGGAATGTCTGCATGAGAAAACGATTATGAGTATGAAGTACAGAAGGTCTTGTGTGCAACGTATGGTGATTGTTAGACTTTTGGAACTATTTTAAGACTTTCGGATTATGATTGTTAGACTTTTGGAACTATTTTAAGACTTTTGGATTATGACTGTTAGATTATGATTATATCAACGTGTGATGATTGTCAGATTTTTTGGAACTATTTTAAAACTTTTGGATTATGATTGTTAGATTATGATTACATCAACGTGTGATGATTGTCAGACTTTTGGAACTATTTTAAACCTTTCGGATTATGACTGTTAGACTTTGGGAACTGTTTTAAGACTTTTGAAATATGATTGTTATATTATTATTATGATCGGCCGTTTGTCAGAGGCCGGTGGAGTGAGTACTGTGCTATTGATTGCGAATCAAATCGACTGCTGTTCCAATAGACTCTGCTAGCAGAGCGAGGGGAGTGAATTGCTCCCCTCAAAAATCTTTTTTTTTTAATTCGATCCCTGAATATACAATAGGGTTTCGAGGCAGTGGGTTTGGACTTAGTTAAAACTGCCCTTGTGAGGGCAAAGTCCAAGCCACGGTCATAGCAAAGTGCGCAACTCTGACATACGAGCGGGTACGTCGTCGTCGTGCCGATCCCCCTGATCTACGGATCAGGCCAAATCCCGCACTCAACCGGGGTCAGGTGCAGGTTACAGCAGAAGGACCCCAGGGTACCGCTGAGCACCTGACTGTCGAACGTTCTAAGTCTGACCGACCAGGGACACAGGTCCCAGGGCTTACACTCGGTTAGCAACCCGAGTAGAGAGATGGCAGAGGACGCGGGGGCTTCAACCCCCGGTCCAAGTGAGCCCGTTGAGGCAGACTGCGACTTAGAAATTCCGTCGGAATTCGCAAGCGCAGTCAACTCCTTCTTCCAAGAGTTGGAGAGGATTCTAGAGAATCCTTCAAACAAGGTTCTGGTTAACACCAGAACCAAGATAAGGAAAGTAGCGAACTCGCTACAAGCAGCTTGCACCAAGCAAGTGATAGAGATGAGTCTCATCCAAGGGAGACTCCAGGAAAGAAGTGAGCACGCTAGCGCGGCTCCAAAGACATATGCCGAAGCGGCTCGAGTGAAGCCAGGCAAGGGGAATACGGCCCCTAAGCAAAAAACGAGTAAGAAGGAGGTAGCCAAGAAGGTGGCACCCAAGAGGGTCGAGAAGAGGCACGTGCTTCTCGTATACCCCGCAACAGACAAGGGTTCTCCCTCGTCGGAAGACGTAAAGGCGGTTCTGCAAACTCAGATTTGCCCCGCCAAACTCCAGATTGGGGTTAAGGGAGTTAGAAAGGTCAATGGGGGAGGAGTAATGGTGGAATGCTCCTCCGCCAAAGAAATAGAGAAATTGGATTCGGAGCTAAAGAGCAATGCAGTGACGAAGGAGAACCTTCGGTCCAGATTGCCAGCTAAGAGGAATCCAAGGTTTATCGTCTACGGGATAGACGGAAACCTGTCAAGGGAAGAGGTCGAGCAATGTCTCGCGGAACAGAACCCAGAGTTGGAGGAGAGCAGCCTCCAGCTCAAGTTCTCGTTGAAGGTGAAGGGTGGGAAACGCCACTGGGTAGCAGAGGCGGACCCACTGACCTTCAAAAAAGTAATGAAGCGAGGCAAGCTCGGAGTGGGATGGACCGTCCACTCAGTAAGGGAATATCTGAGGAAGGTCCGTTGCTACAGGTGTAACGGGTTCGGGCACTTTAGGTCAAGGTGCACCGAAGAGCAGGATAGATGTGCCCGGTGTGGGGAAACCGGGCACAAGCGCCAAGAGTGCAGCAATAGCCCGGTCTGCACTAACTGCTTGGCAAACAACAAGAGATTCAGGCGTCGAGTGGATGTAGGCCACTCGAGCCTAGACAAGGAATGCCCAAGCCTTGTCAGAGAACTGGCTCTGCTAAACGAACGCACTCATTATGGATAATAAACCAAAGAGAGGCGTTAAGGTGCTTCAAATCAATCTGCACCACGCACGGGCAGCAACAACACAGGCCCTGGTGACAGCCACTGAGCAAAAAGCTCATATTCTGCTATTGCAGGAACCATTCGAACAGGGGGAAGAGTGGTGGGCTTCCCTAACTCCTACCGGATCTACCACCCTAGGGTGGCAAAGCCCAGGGTGGCCACGGTCGTGAAAGACCCGTCCCTAGCGGTTCTCGAGATAAAATGCTCCGAGAACGTGGTCGCCCTCGGCGTGGAATGTGGTGATGCGAAATTTTTAATGGTGAACGTATACAGTTCTCCGGCAGGCAATTTGAGAGAAACGCTGAATGAGCTAATGGCTCTATTAGGGAATTCCCCAGTCATGAGATAACAATAGCAGGCGACTTCAACGCGAAGAGTCCTCTCTGGGGCAATCAGAACGAGGACGAACGCGGCCAGCTACTAGTGGACTTTGCCAACGCGGCAGACCTGAGTTTCTTGAACGATCCAGAGAGCACCCCGACCTTCCAAGGGGCGAGGGGCTCCTCTTGGATCGACGTGACTCTCGTCAGAGTCTCAAAGCGCAGCCTTGTCCAGGATTGGCAAGTACTGGACGACGAGAGCTGCAGTGACCACCTAGCGCTATCTTTCGTTTTGGGATCGGAAAAGCCCATCCGACCCAAGCGCAAAAGATTCTTAATGAAGAATCTAGACTGGTGGGCTTTTAAAGCCAAGTTAACTACCTTGTTGGGAGGTAGGAGGGAAGAAGAGGCCGCAGAAGTGTCGGACCTCAACTCCCTCTTTGAAGAACTTACCAGTCAAATAACAACGCTATGCGAGAGTAGTAGGGGAAATAAAAGGGGAGCCAAGGACCCCCACCCCTGGTGGTCGGAGAAACTAAAAGCTCTAAGGGCGAGAGCTAGGCGGAGTAGGAAAGCTCTGCAAAGAGCAAAAGCTACTCCGCAAGACAGGGAGTGCACAGAAGTGCATAAAAAGGCTCGTTCAGCATACAGGAGAGAACTGAATCTCTCGAAAATCTCCTACTGGAGAAAACTGTGTGAGTTTCAAACTCCGGCTGACCCTTTCGGGATCCCCTATAAGATCTCGAGGGGATCCATAACCGAACCGCTAAAACTAGCAGCGGTAGAAAGGGCAGACGGTAGCCTATCAAAGACTCTTGATAGTACCGTAGAAAGTCTCTTGGATTACCACTTCCAAGGAGACGAGGGAGAAGGGGACTCCCTCAACAAAAAGAAATAAGGGAAGAAAGTCGGATCCCGCCGGACACTGGTGAGGACCCCCCCCTTCACGAGAGACGAAGTGGAGAATGCCCTCTCCAGTCTAAATACGGGCAAAGCACCAGGCAAGGATGGGTTCGACCTCAGCATAGTCAGAGAAATCTACTATGCAAATCCCGGGTATTTTGTGGCGCTCCTAAACGAATGCCTTGGGAGGGGAATCTTCCCAGACTTGTGGAAAACAGCGGTGCTAGTTCTTTTCAACAAGACCGGAAAGAACAAAAATGACCCCGCAGCCTATAGGCCCATCTGCCTCCTCTCGGCGTGGAGCAAGGTGCTGGACAAGCTCATAACGAACAGAGCGCTTGGCTTTCTCATGGAGCAGGGAAAGCTAAACAGGAACCAATTTGGTTTCCTTCCGGGGCGTTGCGCAACGCAGGCAATTCGCAGCCTCCGAGAGAGGGCAGAGAGGAACAAAGCGGAGGGGCTCCATACCTGCTTCATCTCACTAGACGTGAGGGGGGCATTCAACAGTGTCTGGTGGCCAATGGTTTTAACCAGACTTAAAGAACTTGGCTGTCCAAGGAACCTGTTCAAACTGATCAGCAGCTACCTGTCTGATAGAAGAGTCGAGTTCGAAGCGGGGAATGGGCAATCCTCGCGTTCGTACCATAAAGGGTGTCCGCAAGGATCCAACTCCGGGCCGCTCTGGTGGAATATAGTTGCTGATTCAGCACTGAACCTAGACCTGGGGCCCGCAGTGGAGATTCAAGCCTATGCGGACGATTTCGTTCTCGTGGTCTCCGCCTCAGGGAGACACGTGATCGAAAGAGAAGCACATAGGGCCTTGGATGTGCTAGAAAATTGGAGCAGAGAAAGCAAACTGTGCTTCGCTCCTGAGAAGACCACTCTGCTAGCAATAGCTAAGAGAGGAGTAATGAAAACACCACTCCAGTGCAGATTCCAAGGGTGCACTATCAAGGCGGTGCGTGAAATGAAATACTTGGGTGTGGTCCTGGATCAGAGTCTATCAGGGCTGCCACACGTGAGGCACCTTAGAACAAGGTGCACGATGATTCTCAATAGATTGAATGGCATGAGGTTAACGGGCAAAACCAAGAAGGCCATCTATCAGAGAGGAATTGAAAGAATTCTGACGTATGCAAGTGGGGCATGGTGGAACCCCACAGTCAGAATGAAGAAGGGGATAAACCAAATCCAAAGGTTGGCCCTACTGGGGATAACCGGTTGTTTTCGCACAACGTCAACCCTAGCACTCCAAGTGCTGGCGGGGTGCGAGCCGGCAGACCTAGTAGTGGAAAGGGAGGCAGCAATGCACTGCCTAAGGTCAGGCGAGGACGCCTACCTTCTCGGTGCGCCGCATCGAGCCTCCGACATGGAGATGGAAAGTGTGGACTGGCAGATCCACCCTGCCGAGGAAATTTGCCCACCGTGGGACAAGGAGAAACCCACGGGAGTTGGGCATGAGCTGTTCACGGACGGCTCAAAGTTGAAGGGACAAGTGGGGGCAGGCTTCTGTGCGTTCTCGGACGGGAACGAAGCCACTGCAGGAAGCGTGAAATTATCGCAAAACGCTTCTGTCTTCCAGGCAGAACTTCTGGCGATAGAGATGGCACTCACCTGGGCACTCCCCAGGCGTAGTGAAGAAAGAATAAAACTCTACTCGGACAGTGAGGCAGCACTGCAGGCTCTGAGTAGATTCAGGGGAAGAAACCCCATCGTCCAGAGGATCAAAACCCTCTTGAGGGCAGAGGGAGATGGGGCAGTTAGTTTCCACTGGGTACGAAGCCATGTCGGAACCCTAGGAAACGAAAGGGCAGATCAGCTGGCGAAGGCAGCCACGCTGAAAGAGACGGTCGACGTGCAATGCAGAACGCCGCGAAGGTGCATTCGCGCAGCACTAGCACGTCGGACCATGACCGAATGGCAGGTCAGATGGGACACGGGAGAGACAGGGCGGAAGACACACAGAGTGTTTCCGAAAGTCTCGACCAAACGAGCACAGACAAATAAGTTCCTGAATCAAGTACTCAGTGGCCATGGCATCAGCCCTGAATACCTAGGCAGATTTGCCATCAGGAACTGCACTTGTCCCTGTGGAAAGAGAACGGCAAGCATAGAACACTGCGTACTTGAATGCAGTGGCTTCGCCGAATGGAGAAACACACTGATCCCAGGTGTGCAAAGAACGCGAAGATTGGATCTGCTCATCCAATCTTCCGTTAACAGGAGGGGGATAATAGCCTTGGTTGAAAGGCTAACCCTCCAGCAACATACCATCTTCCCCAATCAAACGGGGACCGAAACGCAGGAGGTGAACGTGCACACCGAAAGCGAATCGGAAGATGAATGAGGGTAGAAGTCTGTGGGAAAGCAGACGAAGAAACCACCAATGTAAATATTCTGTAAATAAATTTTGCTATCTCTTGATGTTGTAAGTCCTAAGCATGAGGACAGTGTATACATGTGTGTAGGTGTTTGAAAAAGAAAATAAAGGGAAATTATTCCCCAAAAAAGTTCGAGGGCAAGGAATCTTCCAGTCAGCGAAAAAGTAAGAAACGACCTATCCCGCCAGACAGAGCGGGAACCCAGACAAGGTATTCTAGGTCGCCTGCCAGCACGTCACCACGGGCTGGTCTCTGGGCCATGGGGGTGGCCAGGGTCCGAACCGCGTCTCAAGGCAGGATAATTGTCGCAACATTTCAAAATAACATCCAAGGTGCTCAACAAGTCCCCGTGGAGCCAAGACAGATTGGCGGAACGGGACAATGAAATCAGTATATATATTATTATTATATCAACGTGTGATGATTGTTAGACTTTTGGAACTATTTTAAAACTTTTGGATTATGATTGTTAGACTTTTGGATTATGATTTTTAGACTTTTGGAACTATTTTTAAGATTATTTTAAGATTATGAGTATGAAATGCAAAGGTCTTGTGTGCAACGTGTCATGATTGTTAGACTTTTGGAACTATTTTAAGATTTTTGGAACTATCCACGCTCTTTTGATACACAACTTGGATAGTTCCAAAAGTCTTTCAAATGCTCTGAGAAAGCTCCAGCTGTGTGCCAAGATTGCTGTTAATGGAGACGTTTGATAAAGCAAGAGAAAGTGAATTTTAGTTCCATCAGTTAAACATTTACCTGTGGTATTGTCTATGTCAGAAGAGCTAAAATCTCACAAAACAGCTTAATGATATGTAGGTATCTATATTTGCGACACCATTTTGCACAGAGTATAATAATTAATAATTGCGAATTGCAGCCGAAAGTCATTTTTTCTTATCCCACCCAACTATGGCATCAATTTAATACAGGACTTCATCAATATGCAGTCCCCTTACTGTCCGATGTAGTCAATTTCAAGCTCTTTTGTACGGCTGCATACATTCAAATATAGCACCAGTTCACCTGGTGATTTGTAACTTATGTATTAGTGCGTCATTCACCCAGCTACCGTAGTAAGATATTTCAAAGTTATTCTTTTGGCTGGATTAAACTAAAAATGATAGCAACATCTCATTACTGAATTAGAAAGTGAAAAAATAAACCGATGGGCTTGATTTACATAATTGCAATACAATTTATATAAGAGCCGTGAGGTGGATTTCTAATATTTTTATGAGTCCCATCTTTAGTACGATACGAATTACTTAGGACAAAAGAAAATTCCTCAAACTCCTGCTTGTGGTTTAATTCTGCTAAATCATGTGGACTTATAATAATTTTTTCAGATGAAATGTGGAAATATGGACGGTCACTTCAAACATTGAAAATACAGTGAAAAATGAACTTTTGAAATCAAAATCATCAGCGTCAATGTGCTTTATCAAAATCAATGTGCTTTACTGTGGTCCAATAATTGCAACGAAAGTTGGCTATAATCATACAGCATCGTCATCACATGTAACGTAGCGCAAAATGCAGTTCTTTTGGCTGTGAACAATCACAGAGGAAATACACTCTTTACCAAGAAAAAAAAAATACAAAACCCGAAGCATCCAGAGGGGATTATCCAATCAAGATGACAATTGATATGTGCGATAGAGAAGAAAATCCCTATAACTCCAAAGTACATGGGCCTTTCATTTGGATATAACGTCACCTCAGGCACAGATACAAGCGATAACCTGGCGTGGCATAGACGCATATAGTTTATAGATACAGTCCTGAAGTATAGCATGACAGATGCTGTCCAAATAGCGGGCTTGTTCGCCAACATTACTGGGTGGGCTTAGGTGGCGTCCCATTATGTCAGAAACTTTTTCCATCGGTGAGAGGACAGCCGATCAGGATGGCCATGGAAAAGTGTGGGCATTACGGAGTAAGGTCTGGGAGAGCCGTGCCCTGTGTGGCCGGGCGTTATCCTGTTGAAAAATCGCTCGGTGATACTGCGACAAAAATGGCAACTCAACAGGTTGTAGAATATCGTAGATGTACCGTTGAGCCGCGAGTGTGGTACGGAGGACTACGAAGGGTGTCCAGCTGTGGTAAGAAATGGCTCCCCAGGCAGTCACTCCGGGTGTTCTAGCCGTGTCCCGTTCCCCTGTAAAGGCAGAATTCGTGCGCTGACCAGCTCGTTTCCAGACACCTATGCGCTGGTTATCGGCGCCCAGAGCAAGCCATGACTCAGCACTAAAGACAACACGATTCCACAAGACACTCTCTCACGTTGATCGGGCCCAACACCACTGCAACCGGTGCCGGCGATGATCGGTAGTCAGTGGCAGGCGAGGAAGTGGCTTGCTCGAATGTAGACCACGTGTCACATGTCATCTGGCTAAGTCCGGATGTCCACTTTCGTATTTCTAGACGACGCAACATGGTCACGGATGGTTGAGAACGACGAATTTGGTTCCGTATGGGCGGCTCACGCAATCGTTCGATCCTCGCGTTCTGTCGTTTCCCTCGGCCGTTCAATGTCCGCGTGCATCTGAGTGTGTCCTCTTCACGACCCATTGGCTTCAACACTACACGATTCCGTGACGACCCAAAGACCTAGCAATACTGCGACTAGAGCAAGTTGTCTCTCTCAGCCCAGCTATACATCCCCTATCAAGCTCGCTCAACTGCTCGTATTATGCACGGATTCGACGTCGATATATCCTCAACGTCCGTGGAGGTAAATGCAACCTAAATCGGCTGTCACAATATTCCCTGCGTGCGATCTTTTCTCTTGATATACCTTCCACAATGCGCGGTTCCCATGTGTTTGGCAAGTTACTACACTGCTGGCCACCCAAAATGCAACACCAAGAAGGAAGCATCCGATTGGCCTGAAATTCGCAGCATGCGTCGCCCGAGAGAGGACATGCAAACGATTAGCATTGCAGTACATATGCTAATCATGTGCGCCCGGCACACTACCGAGAAGCACTATACGAAGGGTGCACAGAAGGCTGGGTGTACGTAGTGGAAGTGTGTTTTGCTGCCAGACCTGTGCGTAGGAAGCTTCTTGATGCCTCTTCGCAGAATACGACAGCCATTCCAGCACGTTTCGAAGTTCGACAGAGGAAGAATAGTGGCTTATCGCGACAGTGATTTATCGTACCGAGACATCGGCGCCCGTGTAGGACGGTGTCACGACAATTCGTCGCGTGCGTCAATTCGTCGACTACGTCGATTCGTCACCTGCGTCAATTCGTCGCGCGTCAATTCGTCGACTACGACAACTCGTCGCGCGTCAATTCGTCGCGCGTCAATTCGTCGACCACGACGATTCGTCGCGGACAAATTCGTCGACCACGACGATTCGTCGCGGACAAATTCGTCGACTACGTCAATTCGTCGCGTTTACAGATTTTGGTTACATACAAAACGAATGCAGGAAAACGTACGATTTCGAACGTCTTGCTCCTTGATCAAATTTATACAGTTTGGACACGCAGACAGGATAGGAATATTACGTTTTTCTTTGGCACTAAAAATATTAGACGGTAGACGGTTTTTGGAACGGGTCAGGGGCCCGGTTGGTCAGAGCCCCCCATACACAAAATATTCCTGAGATCAACAGTTTACAATTCAGAACTACCAAATCAGGTATCCTATCTCATAGTACTCTAACTTAGACGGTTGTCAGTTTTGGGAACGGGTCAAGGCCCGGGGAGTCAGAGCCCCCCCCCCACCCCGTAAATACAAAATTTTCGTAAAATCTAGTTTTCATTTCAGAACCATCAAATTTGGTATCATGAAACTCTAACTTAGACGCTAGACGGTTTTTGGTAGGGGTTGGTGCCCGCGGGTTCGGAGACCCCGTCATAAAAAATTTCGTAAAATCTACAGTTTTCATCTTAGAACCACCAAATTTGGTATACTATCTTATGGTAGTCTAACTTAGTCGGCAGACCGTTTTTGAAACGGGTCAAGGTACGGGGGGATCAGAGCCCCCCACATACTAAATTTTCTTAAAAACTACAGTTTTCAATTCAGAACCACCTAATCTGGTATACTATCTCATGGTACTCTAACTTAGACGCTAGACGGTTTTTGGAAGGGGTTGGAGCCCGGGGGTCAGACCCCCCGAATAAAAACTTTTCCATAAAATCTACAGTTTTCAATTTAGAACCACCAAATCTGGTATACTATCTCATGGTACTCTAACTTGGACGCTAGACGGTTTTTGGAAAGGGTTGGAGCCCGGGGGTCAGACCCCCCGAATAAACACTTTTTCGTAAAATCTACAGTTTTCAATTTAGAACAACCAAATTTGGTATACTATCTCATGGTACTCTAACTTAGACGCTAGATGGTTTTTGGAAGGGGTTGGAGCCCGCGGGGTCGGAGCTCCCCTATCATAAAAAATTTCGTAAAATCTACAGTTTTCATCTTAGAACCACCAAATTTGGTATACTATCTTATGGTACTCTAACTTAGACGGCAGACCGTTTTTGGAACGGGTCAAGGCCCGGGGGTCAGTGCCCCCCACATACAAAATTTTCTTAAAAACTACAGTTTTCAATTCAGAACCACCTAATCTGGTATACTATCTCATGGTACTCTAACTTAGACGCTAGACGGTTTTTTGAAGGGGTTGGAGCCCGGGGGTCAGACCCCCCCCGAATAAACACTTTTTGTAAAATCTATAGTTTTCAATTTAGAACCACCAAATTTGGTATACTATCTCATGGTACTCTAACTTAGACGCTAGACGATTTTTGGAAGGGGTTGGAGCCCGCGGGGTCGGCCCCCCCTCATAAAAATTTCGTAAAATCTACAGTTTTTATCTTAGAACAACCAAATTTGGTATACTATCTTATGGTACTCTAACTTAGACGGCAGACCGTTTTTGGAACGGGTCAAGGCCCGGCGGGTGAGAGCCCCCCCCCCCACATACAAAATTTTCTTAAAAACTACAGTTTTCAATTCAGAACCACCTATCCTGGTATACTATCTCATGGTACTCTAACTTAGACGCTAGACGGTCTTTGGAAGGGGTTGGAGCCCGGGGGTCAGACCCCCCGAATAAAAACTTTTTCGTAAATACTACAGTTTTCAATTTAGAGCCACCAAATTTGGTATACTATCTCATGGTACTCTATCTTAGACGCTAGAAGGTTTTTTGAAGGGGTTGCAGCCCGGGGGTCTACCCCCTCTCATAAAAATTTCGTAAAATCTACAGTTTTCATATAAGAACCACCAAATTTGGTATACTATCTCATGGTACTCTAACTTAGACAGTAGACCGTTTTTGGAACCGATCAAGGCCCGGGGGTCAGAGCCCCCACATACAAAATTTTCTTAAAAACTACAGTTTTCAATTCAGAACCACCAAATCTGGTATACTATCTCATGGTACTCTACCTTAGACGCCAGACGGGTTTTTGAATGGGTTGGAGCCCGGGGGTCAGACCACCCCCCGAATAAAAACTTCTTCGTAAAATCTACAGTTTTCAATTTAGAACCACCAAATTTGGTATACTATCTCATGGTACTCTAACTTAGACGGTAGAAGGTTTTCGGAACGGATCAAGTCCCAGGGGTAAGACCCCCCCCACCCCCCACATACAAAATGTTCTTAAAATCTTTATTTTTCAATTCAGAACCACCACATTTTGTGTCATGAAACTCTAAGTTAGCGGGAGACGGTAAGTGAAAGCGCAACATTATTAACTTGATTTGTTATGCAAACCTTATAAATACGACCACAGCGATTAAAAGTTACTAAAGAGTCCTTGTAAGTAATATGTTTTGACCGAGTGCAAGTACAATTTACAAAATGTCAGCAGGTCAAAATATCTAAAGTAACAATGAAATTTGGAATATTTCTTTTTTCTCTCTTTTTATTTCAGTTTTGACACTTGTATTAAGTTTTAAAAACATATATTTCTCCTGTCGTATACCTTCATTGTGCTTTAAACAGAATTTCTTACCATGTTTTGGGTATTTTGTTTCGTGTGGTTGCAGTTTTTTTAATGTTTTGGGCATTTCATTTTGTGTGGTTACTTCTTTTTATGTTTTGGGCATTTTACTTTGTACGGGTGTTTTTGTTATGTTTTTGTTCTTTTCTTTTCTGTGGTGGTTGTAATGTCGACAGGATAAAAAGGGGAAACTGTGGACAGTCACGATGCCTACTTGCTTCTAATTTTTTCTTCAAATACAGCACAGGATTTTGTATTGAGTTATACCACTTACTCATTAAGCGACTACAGGTTTCTTTAAATATGAACGTTTTCTTAGAGCCTTTTGTTTCCTCTACCTAGCTTTATCGGTTCCGCAATTTCTTTTTTTGGTTTTAGAATATTTTCCTTATTATTAATCTATTTTCTCATGCAAACTCTTTATGTAAGGTATGTTTATTCTATCGAAGTATTTTGCAATTATACGTGAAGCCCTGTTGCTGAAGTAAAAAAAAATATTACCAACTGAAACAACGCAGTTCAGATATTTTCCCGCTGTTAACTCAATGAAAGAAAACAAAAACAACAAATCTGTGCAAGGGTTGAGGCATGAGACAGTACTTACTGGTAACCAGGCAAAGTTTTAAGGAACAATGAGCTTAAGAATTTCTAACTGCAACAAAAAAGAGCATCCGCACTGTATCCCTCCCCATCCCCTAGTGCCGGCCTTTGGACGTCTTGAAAGAGAAGTCTTAAGGACACATCTGTATCGTAATTGCCTGAGCATTCGCGACAATCTTCCGGTGTCGTAGTAGAGAAACACACTTCCTACTTCGCCTAAATTGCTTGGATGTAATGCCAACGAACAAAGTTTTGCTCTCGCATTGGATTTCTGTTGCTTTTGATGGAATACTTTTCCCCTGGGGTTCACCGCTTTCACTATAGTCTTCAGGACAGGCGGGAATACACCCCAACGTAAAACACCAATTTCACGGCAATTAACTGCAATTAGCGAAAGAGAGGGGCGGTACAGGAAATAAGTCGAACGAGACAGATCTGAACTTAGAAAGTCGGGGGAAGGTGTTGCATGAAAAACTGTGTTTGGCTTACAGATCATTTGGCACGTAGGGACGTAGGTTTCGTTTAATATGTTACGGGGTAAACAAATTGTCTTTTCAGTATAACAATTTTCTTTCATACGCATGGTACAACACAAAAAATTTGAATTTATTTTTGAGAATTAGCATGACGCCTACCGGCCCAGAGTACAGCTGCCCAGTCCGCGCCTGCTGCCGCCTCCAGAACCTGGCTCCCGGGTTCTTCGCATCTGTTGATCCCCCGCCTGGAGCGTCCCAGCTGTGAAATACATGTACCTCTGCGTTTTTAAAAAACAAAAGATAAGGTGCCGATCCTTAAAATTAACCACCTCTTGTGACCGCAGGTACGAAAATCTTGAACTTCGCTTATACCCTAACTGGAGGAACAAGCTTCACGTGATTGTCTGTATTCTGAGTGTTTTATTGAATGGTTGCTCATTAGTTCGTAGTTGACTGGAGAACAGAGAACGTGCTTGTTGAAACCTTTGTTGTGCATTGTCGAGTGATAATATTGGAAATATATCATTCTAAATATTTTGGAAAGAGAAAGTGCATTGTTTTCCGAAGGCACTATGCAGATGAAGAATGCAACATAAATAGTTAACTCACAAAAAGAAAATGATTTGCTGAAATGGAAAGGGTATTTATTTTGCCATAATAGAGTGCGAGGTGATTTACGGTATTGTCACTGTATTGAAAGAAATTATGGAAATTGTACTGGCTTTGCTAGTACTATTCTTATTGGAGATGAACACAGGATGCTCAATGAGAAACCACATAATCATGCTCCAAGACCGGAGAAAGGGGATGTTGCTGTTGCAAGAGCGCAAATAAAAGAACGAGCGAGAAATACGGACGAAGCCCCTGCACAAATTATTCAAACCGTGACAACGGCAATGGCTACAGTAAATGCAGCTTATATGCCTAATATGGATGCACTAAGGCAAGTTGTAAAAAAGAGAAGACATGCCAAGACATGCCTGCGGAGCCTACGATTTCAGAACGGATCGATGCCCCAATAAATTTACAGGAGAAGATGGTGCAAAATTTCTTGGCAGAGATAGCGCATTTGGAGATCAAAGAATTATTTTATTTTTAACAGAGAATAATTTACGAAAGCTTAAAGAATCACCCCTCTGGATTATGGATAGGACATTTGAAATTTGTCGAACCCTTTTTAGGCAATTATGTTCCATTCATGCTATGGTTGAAACGAATCCAGAGATGCACAGACTTGTCCCACTAGTTTATGGGTTACTTTCCAGCAAGTATAAATAATATAAAACTATTATAAAGTATTTTTGTAGGATTTACAAGACTATGCATCAGACTATGATATTCAGCTTGCACCACAATATACGCATAATAATAGATTTTGAAATAGCTACCGTTATAATGCTGCTAAAAAGGAATTTGGAAGCAGCACACACAAATGTTGTTGGTTTCATCTCGGAAAAAAATGTGCTGAGGAATATCCATCCTCTGGCATAGCCTTGGAATATAAGGAAAACAGTGAGTTTGCTCTCAAAGTCAGACATTTGCAAGCACTCGCATTTTTTTCATCTGATGAAATTCCAGCTGCTTTTGAAGAAGTGAAATCAATTTTACTATAACATGCAGATTCTGTAGTTCAATGGTTTGAGGAAAATTATGTTCTTGGAAAGTTTCGTGGAAGCAGAAGAAACAATCCAAGCAGAAGCCCTCCGCTGTTCCCGCCAACAATTTGGTCAGTTAGTGAAAACAATTTATTTGGCTTTCCCAGAACACAAAACGAACTTGAAAGATTAGACAGACGCTGGAATACAATTCTGGAAGAGAAAAAACTGTGACTGTACGAAATAATCAGTGAAATTGCGAAAGAGCAGAGAACAACAATGGCTAAAATCGAAAGAGTGATAGCACAGATTCCAACAAATCCACCCAGAAGAGAAACGCTGGCAAGATAAAAAGGAATTTGAACTTCTTTGGTGCACAGAGACAATGTTAACATGCTGGACATTTTAAGAGGAATTTCATATAATTCTACCCTTTACCAAAATGTGCTGGTATTTCTCACTAATTGATTTATACCTTTTACTAACTTGTATTTGAATTTTTCAAGAATGTAATTCCGCCGAAGATGCAAGAATGTAAAACACAACGCAAAATTAAAAAAGTCAAAATTTTCAAAATAGCATGTCAAAAACATAAAATGTCAAAAAGTAATCCAAAATGTGAAACATATAAAAATTCAAAATGCAATCCAAAATGCGAAAAAAATAAAAATTCAAAATGCAATCACAAGTCACAAGCATTGCAAAAATGCAAAACGCTATGTAACAAGTACAACACAAAATAAAACAAATGCCAAAAAAAATGCATACGCTTTGTAAAATGTACAAAATAAAATAAATGCCATATTCACAAGGATTTCATGACGAGTCAAGTTAAAAATGAGCTTTTACTTAGACTTCAAATAATAATTACTAGCCTCTACACCTTTTTAAGTCTTTAATAAGTGCAACATCATTAACCTGACTTGTCATCAAACATTATCAATATGACCATAGCATACAATCACTTAAAAGACTTGTTAATATATTAATTGAGATCACCAAGTCCAGCGGGTGAAAGTTAATGGCTGTTTATAGTTTTGTACTCCAGTAAATGCGCAACACAGTAAACTTGACTTTCTCTGAAAATTTTATGTATATGAGCGCGGTTGATGGAAAACTGATAAAAAGGCTTAAGGCCTGTTTATTAATTTTTGAGCCTCAGTCAAAACGCAGTACCATAACCTTGGCATGTTATCGAAACCTTATGAATACGTCGGACTAAAAATTCCTAAAAAAAGTTTACGCCTAAGGTCTTGTAACTAAAGTTTTGTGACAGGGTAAAACTGCAACATTAATAACTTGACATGTTATGTTAACGTTGTGAATATGAGCACGGCGGATTAAAGATTTCAACAAATAGCCTTTGGGATTAATGTGTTGTAGCTGAGTAAAAATGTAACATTATCTTGATTTTCTATATAAACCAAACTACGTGCTGAAATGGCCCAACTGTATATACGTATACTTCAACCATATACCGAAGCGCTGACAAGGTGAAAGCAAAAGTGCAATTTTGTACGGTCCCCTAACATTTTATGGCCAGCCTACATGGAAGTGGACACCTTGATATCAAAAACATACTTTTTGTACGGTCCACAACAAATAGTAATGGACACGTCGCAATCTTTGGGGGGGGGGGGGGTTAACGACCACCTTGATCAATTCAGTGGGCTATAAGCAGTCGGACGTTCCCAATTTTGGGCCACTGGTTCCTGGGAAGGGGGACAGCCAATGATAGAAGTCAAGCACAACGTCCATGATTCACCGGGATTTGAACTAGGATCCTTCTCGACAAGTGGTCAGAAGCCAGCGCCTAGATCACTCCGCCGCCGTAGCGGCACACGTTGAATTGTATTTTTCATACGGCCCCAAACGCTCTTATGGACATACTAACGCAAATAAATCATTAATATAATTTGTACTAGCAGGGATACCAGTTATTTGCCAGGTAAATATTACTATTTGTGGAATCACCAAGTTCAGCGGGTGAAAGTTAATGAATGAAAAAGATATTCCTGCAATTTTCCAGTAAACCTACTTTAAATTTTTTGATTTAGTTAATTTAATTTTACGAAACAAAAAAGAAAGAAGAAGGAATGGGAATACTTACCTTCTAGGAGACATCTATAGAACTGCCGTACATCTGGCGTGTGCTTCTGTGAATCCCGCGACACAGAAATGCGATGTACCTATGTGATGTCGCATGCATACGACTTCACATAGGCATTGATAATCGTTTTCTTACCGTTTTGAATTTTGAATATCTGGAACTCTCTGTTTACATTACATTATATTTCTTTCTGATAAGCCGTTTGTTGGTACTGAAAGCTAAACTATATAGATTTGTGTTTTTAATACAACATTAAAGCATATTTTTGCACTTTATTGTTATCTACAGTCCCTAACTTAGACCGTAGGTTGGTTAGTTGGTTGGTTAATTGATGGTTTATGGTGCAAGGTCCTCAAAGGGCCAAAGAGCGCCTTAGAACGTAAATAGGGTATCCTTAAGAGTAAAAAACGGAACTTTTTACGAAAATTTTGCATGGGGCTACCTTAACCCGGGCCCCTATCCCTTCCAAAAACCGTCTACCGTCTAAGTTAGATAACCATAAGTAGTATACCAAATCTGGTTGTCCTAAATTGAAAACTGTAGATTTTACGAAAAAGTTTTTATTCGGGGGGTCTGACCCCCGGGGCTCCAACCCCTTCCAAAAACCGTCTAGTGTCTAAGTTAGAGTACCATGAGATAGTATACCAGATTAGGTGGTTCTGATTTGAAAACTGTAGTTTTTAAGAAAATTTTGTATGTGGGGGCTCTGAACCCCCCGTACCTTGACCCGTTCCAAAAACGGTCTGCCGACTAAGTTAGAGTACCATTAGATAGTATACCAAATTTGGTGGTTCTAAGATAAAAACTGTAGATTTTAAGAAATTTTTTATGAAGGGGGGGGGGACCCCGCGGGCTCCAACCCCTTCCAAAAACCGTCTAGCGTCTAAGTTAGAGTACCATGAGATAGTATACCAAATTTGGTGGTTCTAAATTGAAAACTGTAGATTTTACAAAAAAGTGTTTATTCGGGGGGAAGGTCTGACCCCGGGGCTCCAACCCCTTCCAAAAACCGTCTAGCGTCCAAGTTAGAGTACCATGAGATAGTATACCAGATTAGGTGGTTCTGAATTGAAAACTGTAGTTTTTAAGAAAATTTTGTATGTGGGGGCTCTGACCCCCCGTGCCTTGACCCGTTCCAAAAACGGTCTGCCGTCTAAGTTAGAGTACCATAAGATAGTATACCAAATTTGGTGGTTCTAAGATGAAAACTGTAGATTTTACGAAATTTTTTATGAGGGGGGGCTCCGACCCCGCTGGCTCCAACCCCTTCCAAAAACCGTCTAGCGTCTAAGTTAGAGTACCATGAGATAGTATACCAAATTTGGTGGTTCTAAATTGAAAACTGTAGATTTTAGGAAAAAGTGTTTATTCGGGGGGGGGTCGGACCCCCCGGGCTCCAACCCCTTCCGAAAACCGTCTAGCGTCTAAGTTAGAGTACCATGAGATAGTATACCAGATTAGGTGGTTCTGAATTGAAAACTGTAGTTTTTAAGAAAATTTTGTATGTGGGGGGGGCTCTCACCCGCCGGGCCTTGACCCGTTCCAAAAACGGTCTGCCGTCTAAGTTAGAGTACCATAAGATAGTATACCAAATTTGGTGGTTCTAAGATGAAAACTGTCGATTTTACGAAATTTTTATGAGGGGGGGGGGCTCCGACCCCGCGGGCTCCAACCGCTTCCAAAAACCGTCTAGCGTCTAAGTTAGAGTTTCATGATACCAAATTTGATGGTTCTGAAATGAAAACTAGATATTACGAAAATTTTGTATGTACGGGAGGGAGGGGGGGGAGCTCTGACTCCCCGGGCCTTGACCCGTTCCAAAAACCGACAACCGTCTAAGTTAGAGTACTGTGAGATAGGATACCTGATTTGGTGGTTCTGAATTGAAAACTGTATATCTCACGAATATTTTGTGTATGGGGGGCTCTGACCAACCGGGCCCCTGACCCGTTCCAAAAACCGTCTAAGTTAGAGTACCATGAGATAATATACCAAATTTGGTAGTTCCAAATTGAAAACTATATCTTACGGCAATTCTGTAGGGAAAGGGGGGGGGCTCTACCCCCCCCTCTCTGCAACCGCTTTCCAAAACCGTTTACAGTCTAAGTTAGAATACCACGAGATAGTATACCAGATTTGGTGGTTCTGAATTGAAAACTGAAAACTGTAGATTGTGCTCCGTGAGTTTTGTTTGTATTTCAAGTATTTAGGCTACTAGGATAACTAGGTTTGTGCTTACCTCCACTATAAAGGTTTGGAGATTCGTTTCGGACATCTCCCGAAGTGGTGAGTGCCTTTTTTCGTTTCTTATCGTCGTGTTTAAAATTCCTACCGAGCTGGTAGAAGCCTACTTATCTCGGCGCCATTAAAATGGCGTCATCCGGTGGTGTTGTCAACCCTGACATCACTTCCGGTGATCACGGCACTTTGCCCAGCGGTGGCGTTGTCACGTTGCCCTCCGGGTCGACGTCAACCGTTGGCGGCGTATCGTTTTCCTCCCCTGACGTCACTATTACAGCTCTTGCCCCAGCTGCTTCTCATATAGTGAAAGTTGACGTCATGGACACTATGGATGACGGTGCTCCTCTGCCTTCAATGGATGGCGATGCTCCTCTGCCTTCAATGGATGGCGGTGCTCCTCTGCCTTCAACCTCCACTTCTACTGCTCCTCGTTCCTATTCTTCAGCGGTAACTTCCCAAAGGCTTCAGCCCAAGTCTAATTCCATGCGAGCGGAAGCCGCAGCTTTAAAACCTCATGTCCGTCGCTCTGGTAATGAGGTTGTGCTCGAAATTCCAGTGGATTCTCCAGCAGGTGCCTCTTTCACCACGGCTACTGAGTTGGGTGTGTGCTTTGAGGCGCTGCCAGACACACCACTCAAAATGTACTCAACTGCTCTAAAACAAAAGTTCTCTCCGTCAGCGATACGTCATATGTCGCGCAGAGGGCCGAGTGTCATTGTTTATTTTTTTCATGCGGCAGATGAAAAATGTCGCGTCATATGTCACGCAGAGGGCCGAGTGTCATTGTTTATTTTTTTCATGCGGCTCTGTCTTACAGACTGGGCTGGTTGTTGGTGATCACCAATTATTTCCTGAGCCTGTCGCCCAGAGACCAGTAACGGTCTCGATGTACCCAGTACATCCTGAAGTCACAGATGCTATGCTTTGTGCTTTTCTTATGCAATCCGGTCGTGTTGTGGGTAACATTACCACACACTCCGCTGCTCCAAAGGACGAGGATGATCGTTCGATTGAAAGTGCCCGACGAGTTGCGCGAGTAGTATTCTCTTCGGATGAACATATCAAGTCTTTTCCTACTCTCTTCACGGTAAAATGTGGAGATCAAATCCGACGCATCGACGTTTTAACCTCCTTTCATTGTCAGACTTGTAAGGCGTATGGCCATCAACGTAGTGAGTGCTTCCGCCGCCCTGCTGTACCTCAGTCTTCGGGACCAAACGTCACTCGTGACAGCCCTGTGTCGTCCACCCCTACCGTTTCTAAGGAGGTGTCTTCAGAACTTCAACCTGCTCTGATATCGGGCCTTCCTCCACGGGGTCCTGCCCCACAATTGTTGACAGAGGACTTTCCTCATCTGGTACCGACAGCTCCGCCCACGTACCTTGCAGCTCCAGCTAACCTGACTGCTGACCTTCATCTTCCTTCGGATGAAGACACTCCAAGTACAGTTACTGACATGGACTGCCCTACTGCTAGTGACACTTCTGGCAATCACTCTGACCCTACAACTACCAGCAAGCCTGCTCGACGGGAGTCCTGGAGTGCTCCGCAGACTCCGCTCCCTCCTCGCATCGGTGCTGCAAGAGGTCGTTCTGTTGACTCATCTTCCCGCTCCTCCTCTCAACGTCGTACTTCGCCACGAACAAGTCGACACCCTGCTGTGATTCCAGGTTCTAAGACTCCACCCCCAGTGCTTTCCCTAGATTCTTTTCTCCGATACCTAGCTGAAGCGAAGGCGGATATACCGGTAGGTCCGCTATCTCTTCATAAAATATATGAAGTATTATGCTCTCATAAACATCCTAGATTCTTTAATCAGTTTGTTGCACGTCATTTGCTTGATCTTCCTACTGTTCTAACCCAAGTTTCTAGTGTGATATCAGTGTATCGAAATCTTGTGCTTTCCTATCCCGATCTCAAATTTAGTGTTGACAGAATGAAGAAGCAAGCGAAGAAAATAACAGATTCCAGCGCACGTGCGTGTCGACCTGGGAAGGACCTACCGATTCAAGGTGGTCACACTTAACTGCAGAGGGTTCTCTGCTTCTCCTAGAAATGCTCTAGTGTATGAGGACTTGGCGCCTCTACACGCAGATCTTCTCTTGCTCCAAGAGACCAATTGCTCTGCTACCACTTTGTTCTCTCGTTGGCGGGCTTGGCCCTACGATTTTCACCATGCTTATCGAGTTGGACGGAATGGTGGCTTTGCACTTGGGATCCATCACCGCCTACTCCCTCTGATTTCGACGCCAGTGATTCGTGCCTTACATGTGGACAACCTCCAGGTCGCTGTCTTTTGCATTGAAAACGTGACCTATCATGTTTTTAACATATATGTCCCCTGTGATGAACGTCTGTTACCTGATCTTCTCTCCACACTCCGTACAGAGCTGTCATGCATCCCACCGTCTGAATACATTCTCATCGGCGGAGATTTCAATTGTACGTTGTTGCCGGCCCTTGACCGCAATTCAACCGTTGGAGAATACCGCAGACAACGTGTATTACAGATTTCCCAGGTAGTTGATGATTTTCAATTGGTTGATGCGTTCCGGCATCTACACCCGTCGGAAATCTCTTTTACCTGGCGCTCTTCCATCCATGGCAGCACTACGGCAGCACGGTTGGATAAATTTTATGTTTCGACTGCTCTTCTCCCGTCGATCGCAGCTGCTGCCCATCATCCTTCCGCCGCTTCAGACCACAGTATTGTCAGTCTGTCGGTGTGTGTTTCGCCTTCACCTTCAAGGACTCAACGAGTATGGACTTTTCCGGACTCGCTCCTGGATGATCAACAATTTTGTGTTGCTGTGCGTGAGTTCCTCCGAAGTCGTCAGCCCCTTCTTGATACTACGTCCGACGCGATGCAACTGTGGCTCAGTGTCAAACATGACTTGGTCCTTTTTGTACGGCGCTACTCCCATGCCTCTCGGAATGAGAGCGATATGAAAATTGCGAATCTACGTGCTCTATTGTCGATGCTCTCTCTTGATGATCCGCAATACCCCGGCTATCTGGCAGATCTCCATGCTTTGCTTCTTCCTCGCGCATCCGATGCAGCCTGCAGGATGCATTTCTTGCATCTCTCCCCTACAGCTGATTCTCACGATTACTTAACCGCCTTGGAATCTCAACATCGTTCTGCTACATCTTTGCGTCATCTTCGCCTCCAGGATGGTTCCATCACTTCGAACCCATCGAAGCTATGCACTTTCACCAGACAGTATTTCATCGCCAAGTACAGTGCGGTAACGCAGTCTTCATCCTCATTAGCTTCTCCTCTTCTCTCCTCTCTTCCTCAGGTCCCCTCTACTTTATCTACTTCTTTACTCTCTCCTTTCTCTCTTCGCGAACTCCGCGAGGCGTTCGCTACTCTCAATCCTCATGCCGCTCCTGGACCTGACGGCCTTCCTCTGTCCTTTTATCGTGCTTTTCTACCGTGCCTTCTGCCTTTTCTGTCTGCGTGTTTCTCGTCTGCTTTTTCCTCTCCTGCGTTACCGCCCGACTTTACTTTGGCACACACCATCCTCCTTCCTAAGAAGGGTGACCTCTTGGATCTTGGAAACTGGCGCCCTATCTCCATCCTAAACACTGACTATAAGTTCTATACAAAACTCTTATCCCGTCGCCTTAATTCTGTTCTCTCTTTCGTTATTTCTCCTGACCAGACATACACTGTGCCTGGTCGGACTATTTCCACTAACGTTTCTCTTCTCCTTCATCTTCACTTCCTCGCTCGCTCTTTTTGTGAACCTCTTGCCTTCCTCAATCTGGATCAAAAGTCCGCTTTTGATAACGTTTCTCATTTTTATCTCTCTGTTGTCCTTTCACAATTTGGCTTTCCTCCTACCTTTTCTTCCGCACTCTTGGCCCTTTATCAGGGAGCTAGTTTCCATGTTCGAGCGGCCACATTTCTAACCGCTCCAATTCCGTTTAAGCGAGGCATCCGGCAAGGATGTCCGCTCTCCGGCCAGCTATTCGCTCTCGCTTTTGAGCCTTTCCTGTTAGCAGCCCGAAGATCACTCCTGGATGTCCTACCGCCGACAGTGGCTAGTACTCGTCATCATCGAATAATTTTCACCGCCTATGCTGATGATGTGACCTTTTGCGTCCGGGATGAATCTCAATTTGATCGCCTGTATTCTGTATATCAACAGTATGTTGCATTATCTGGAGCAGCGCTGAATGCCACTAAAAGTACTGGCTTATGGTGCGGGGCATGGGCTGCCCGCACTGATGCTCCTTGGGGTGCGCAGTGGACAGCCACTACACAGAAGATCCTCGGTGCGTATGTCGGATTGCCCTTGGCTTCTGCATCTGCCACCTGGACTGCTCTTCTTCCCCGGATACAACGGACTGCTGCCTACTGGAGTAAGGCCCGCCCTTTCACATCGTTCCGTCAACGAGCAGCCGTTGTTCGTCGACAACTTATCTCTCTATGCGGATACTCTTGGATGTCGACTGTTGTGCCCGTGTCACAAATGATGACCATCACTCGCCTCTCAACTTTCGTCATCTGGTCTTCACATCACTGGGTTAAACCTGCCACGCTTCATCTGCCAGCCTCTTTGGGTGGCATCCAGCTTCCTGATCCAGCTTTCCTTTATAAAACTCATCGCATTATTCATTTCATTCGCCTTGCCACTTCAACTGTTCCGTCCCTTACCACTACCTTGAATGTTCTAGCTTCTTTCCGTGACCCATCTTTCACCTTCCTACTGTTTCTGAAGATGGATGCATACTCTCTTCTCCCGTCCCACCTCCCTCCTGTCCTGCGAGAGGGCCTTTCTCTCTTTCGTTCGCTTCCTCTTCTCCGTTCATTTCCTTCCTCAACTCTTGATCTCCTAGATGAACCTCTCTTCTTCTCTTCTCTTATTCACCCTCCTAACCTCCCTTACTTTTACTTTCCTCATTGGATCCGCTCTGGTGTGATAACTGTCCGTTCTCTCGTAACTTCTGATCTAACCTGGAGACCTCTTTCTTCCCTGTTTCTATCTCCAACCATTACTCTTGCTAACGAATATCTTCTTCTTCGCACAGCGCTTTGGAGCCTCTTTCCACTCCTCGCTTCACCTGATGGTCTCTTCTCGGTCCCCTCTGCTCCTCTTTCCCTACCGTTCTTTCTCCTCATTCGTAGCTCCCCGGTTCTAGTTACTTCTCTCTCCTAATCTTCTCTTTATTGGCTTCTTCTTTCCCCTCCCGCACTTCCACTTTCTGTTCATTCTGCTCCTCCTTCTCTTCTCCCCGCCATCTGGACAGCATCTACCTCCCCCTTTCCTCCCCTCTTGAACTCAATGTCCATTGGCAATTTCTTCACCTTCGTCTCCCAGCCCCATCAGTACTGTTTCGCATGACCCTTCTCACCTCTCCGCAGTGCTCCTTTTGCCCTGAAGTCAGCGACGTCCAACATCAATACCTATTCTGCCCCGTTCTCCTGCCAGTCCTAAACACAGCATTTCGTCTTGCTGATCGAATTTGTGCTCGATCGTTACCATTTCTTGCATATGCTTGGCTACTCCAAACAAAGCATCCACCTACTCACTTGCCTCCTGTGTGCCGTTATATTTTTCTTCTTGTGAAGTTCACTGTCTATGCTTTCCATCTTCAACAACGCTTCCCCGCTCTTATTCCACCTCCTCAGGAGGCAAGTGCTATCATTCGGAGACGCTTCCTAGCACGGTTAACCACTCGCCTCCAAATGGAGCACTCTCGTGCTGCCTCAACAAACACCGATAGCGTTTTTCAATCCACTTGGGCCCAATCGGCTGGGTGGTTCCATATCCACAATTTGCAGTTACATCTCAACCTATAAGTGGGATTTTTGTTGTCGCCCACGTTCACTGTAACAAATCATGTTTTTACGTATTAATTTTGGTGCTTCGCTATTTGTGATTTTTCTGTTTTAATGTGCCATTGAAGATAGCTCAATATGTTTCCCATGTTCTCTTCGATAATGTTGGGTTTTATGTTGTTGTATATAATTCTTCCTTCTGCACAGTTTACTGCCCACGCAATGTCCCCTTCATTATGTTGAATATTTTTTTAAAATATTAGTCACTGTGTGTATAATTTAATGCAACAAGATGCCCTTCTGAGTACATTTAGCGTTATTTCCCCTTGTCACTGAATACTTCTGTACATATGTTGTAAATTTTGAATGTAGCATCACTGTTGCATTTCTGTGAATTAGTACCTAATGTTTAATCTTTAGTATGGTAGTAATGCTTAATTGGAATTTGTGCATAGTATAGAATCATGTCTTGCCCTGTCTACAATACTGTAGGTAAACATTTTCGTTTGTATCGCTCGTGCTTTATTGTCTGCCTCTCCTTCGCCCTACGTGGCGAAATATTTTTTTATGATTTTAACAATATTTTGTTTTACGTTTCACTGGAACTTTCCAGCTGATGTATATACCGCTGTATTTATTGGCAGAATTCCATTGTCATGTACATAGAAATGTTATTTTACTGAAGAATAAAGGCAATTTTGAAATGTAGATTTTACGAAAATTTTGTATATGGGGGCTCTGACCAACCGGGCCCTGCCCCGTTCCAAAAACCGTTTACCGTCTAATATTTTTAGTGCCAAAGAAAAACGTAATATTCCTATCCTGTCTGCGTGTCCAAACTTTATAAATTTGATCAGGGACCAAGACGTTCGAAATCGTACGTTTTCCTGCATTCGTTTTGTATGTAACCAAAATCTGTAAACGCGACGAATTGACGTAGTCGACGAATTTGCCCGCGACGAATTAACGCGCGACGAATTAACGCGCGACGAATTGACGCAGTCGACGAACTGACGCGCGACGAATTGACGTAGGCGACGAATCGTCGCAGTCGACGAATTGACGCAGTCGACGAATTGACGCACGCGACGAATTGACGTAGAACCGTGTAGGACGACATCCAGCCACAGGGAGGCGAGTATGTATTCAGTGTGTGCAGGAGGGTGGGACGGACCGACATGAGCGATTGCCGCAGCCGCGGCACACCATCGTAAAAGAGGACCGGCATGTTCTGCAGCTGGCATTGACTGCTCGCACCGCCACATCACGAACGTTAGCGTAGGAATTAGGGTGTGTTGCGCAACTACCTGTGTCAGCACGTTCCGTTCGACGTCGTCTGCAGGAGCGAGGACTTGTCGCACGACACCCATTGCTCCGATTACCATTGACGTTCCACCACTGGCGAGTGCGGCGGCAGTGGGCCGTTGAATGCCACACCTGGACTATGGAATGGCACGACATTGTCTTCTCCGACAAACCCCGCTTCTGCCTGCAACACCACGATGGTCGGATTAGCGTGTGGCGGCACCGCGGGGAGAGACTCTATGACGCCTGCACAACGCATCGCCATACCGGTCCGGCGCCTCGCGTTATGGTTTGGGGCGCAATTGGATATAACACCTGCACACCTCTGGTACGCATCACTGGTACACTCAACAGCCACCGTTACATCTCCGACGTTTTGGAGCCTGTTGTCCTCCCTTACTTGAAGGACCTGTCAGCGGCCACGTTTCAACAGGACAATGCGGGCCCGCACGTGGCACGTATAGTGCAACAATTCTTCACGGCCCAAAAGGTGTCACTGCTTTCGTGGCCCGCCTGTTCTCCCGATATGTCGCCCATCGAACACGTCTGGTCGCTGATCGGCAACCGAGTGGCCCGACAAGCACTACACGCGGCTACGCCTTATGAACTGTGGCAACGTGTGGAAGCAGCCTAAACCGACATACCCCAAGCCCACATCCAAATCCTCTTTCTTTCGATTCCGCCGCGTGTAGTGGCCGTTATTGCTAGCCATGGGAGCCGCAAGAACTATTGATGTCTGCGTATTCCGCAAGTCGCACGGGCCTGTAAGCTCAATTGTTTGATCTTTGTATCTGTTGTTATGTGTCCAGTAGATCTGGCTTTGCTATCTCGTGTCTTTCTTGGTGCTGCATTTTGGGTTACCAGCAGTGTATTTTGTCATTGGACGTTATTTTGAAATCATCTGCATATTCGCCCATCAGGTACTTTGATGCGGAGTTTCATCAGAATCAAACGACTTTCTCAGTGGTTTTTTTTAGTTTTGTTTTGGCAATGAGTGTACATCGAAGAATAGTGCTTTCATGCTGTTCCATCTACTCATCAGAGAGAGACGTAATGGTCTTCATTTTGCCTATAACCGTTAAATGTTGGAAAATGATTGCATAGGATAATCTACGTTTCTCTAAAGTCCTCCTACCATTTGAAACGCATTCGATTCAGTTGAGCCTTACAACTCGGCATCATAGGTAGCTAATTATGACGCTTTGCATTGGAGGCAGCTCGCAGCATTCATACAATATTTATGGAAGACACCGTTAGTGATCGCGACACGAAGCTGTGGTTTCCTAAATTTTGTTTTGGCGTTATGCGCGTCGATAATGAATCACGCGGATGGCTACCACGTACCAATGTTGCGCCTTGCATTCACTAACGGTGCCTTCCCTAAGTATTGTATTGATGTTGCGAGCTGCCTTCGACGCACAGTGTCCTTATTTAACGTCATAAAGTTTGGTTCTGACCCATATCCCTCTTCACTGTAGCAAAATCCCTTTGAAACTCATGTGCACAGTGTCCTAATTTAACCTCATAAGGTTTGACTCTGATCAGTATCCCTCTTCACTGTAACACAATCCCTTTGAAACTCATATGCACAGTGCCCTAATTTAATCTCATAATGTTTGGCTCTGATCCATATCCCTCTTCACTGTAACATAATCCCCTTCACGCTCATGTGTACAGTGTCTTAATTTAACCTTATAAAGTTTGGGTCTGATCCATATCCCATTTGACTGTAACATAATCCCCTTGAAACTCATATGCACAGTGCCCTAATTTAACCTCATAATGTTTGGGTCTGATCCATATCCCTCTTCACTGTAACATAATCCCCTTCACGCTTATGTGTACAGTGTCTTAATTTAACCTCATAAGGTTTGGCTCTGATCCATATCCCACTTGACTGCAACATAATCCCCTTGAAACTTATGTCATTGCAAAATGACCAGTGCCTTATTGGCAGCAGTCTAAATGTTTTAAATTTACATATGACAAATCATATCCAGCGATGTCTTAATTCTTAAATTTCCTGTCAGGTATATAAAATCCGACGTTTCATTTGCAACAAACCTGATATTTCGATTTTGTACTGTTACTAAGAATATGAGAACTGTGTATTCTATCCTTCTCGAATATACTTGTGCCACCCCGGTGATCGAGTAGTCTGAGGCGTTTGATTCTGACAAAAGGACCACGGTGGGGCCAGTTTTGTTCGTCGTGTTATTTTCTGAGAGCTCTGTGTCTGTACTTCTTTAACAGTATCCTTAAATTAAATTTGAGCTATTTCTCATACACTGAGTGGCCACTTTATTATGACCACCCCCTCAGCACTTCGTTGGTTCACCTTTTGCCTTTAATACTGCTTCGATTCTTCGTGACATGGACTCCACGAGATTTTCATAGGTGGTTTGTGGAATCTGAGACCATGCTTGATGAATAGCACTTTCTAGGAGTGTGAGATTGCAGGGTTGTGGATCCAGCTGTCTGATGACTCGTTCAACTTCATCCCACAAATTCTCAACGGGATTGAAATCTTGAGGCTATGGAGGCCACCTAAGCAAAGTAAACTCACCGGCATGCTTCTATAACAAATCCTGTACAATATGAGCACTGTGGCAGGACGCATTATCTTGTTGAAAGTAGCCATCGCCATTCGGATAAACCATCCACGTGACAGGATGCACTTGGTCCGCAACGATGTTTAGATATGATGTGCCAGTCAGACGTTCATGAACACAAATTAAAGGGCCCAAAGCATGCCAGGAAAACATTCCACAAACCATAACTTTGTCTCCACCAGCTTGAAGGGTTGTAGCAATGCAATGAGGTCCATGCTTTCGTGCTGTTTCCGCAAAATTCTCACTAGGCCATCGGCATGGTGCAACTGAAAACGTCATTCATCGGACCACATATTTAGTTTCCAATTATCGACTGTCCAATCTTTGTGCCCCTGTGCGAACTGGAGACGTTTTCTCTTCTTCACTGCAGACAACAAAGGTGTTCGAACAGGCCTTCGGCTGCCATATCCCATCCGATGCACTATACGGCGATGTGCATGCAGAGATCATTTGAGCGGATCCTTGATTAAGATGGTCTATAATTTGCTGCACTGTTGCCCTTCTGTTGTCTGTTATCAGTCTGGACACTCTCCGTTCCGCCCGAGCAGTCACTAGTCGATGACAACACGTTGCACGTAGAGACCCAGTTTTTTGGCTGACAGTCGTCTTTAAACTCTTTAACAACAGATGCTGTGGAACATTTCACGAATGCGGCGGTTTCGGTGATACTCGCTCCATGGCTCCGAGCTCCTACAATCATCCCACGTTGAAAGTCTATCAAATCGTCTTTTTTACCCATCTCGTCACCCAACAATCACTTCTGCTACTGTCGCAAGCACTAAGATCTTTTTTATTTTTATACTAGCCTCGCCCTCTAGCGGGAACAGCGTGCAGCCATAGTTCATTTGCTTAAAACTGCCAGGTGGTCATAATAAAGTGGCCACTCAGTATTACATAAGCCTTGCTCACGGTGGTCGCTCAACTACCCTTCTTCCCGAAAAGAAAGATATCTGTACGCTCCTTTTGTTATACAGAAAACTGAGCTGGTTTGGAAATAGGGAATAGTGTAAAAGAAAAGCTCTGTTAAATCCATTATGATTCCTACAACTGCTTTCAGCGAAACGAAAGCTTTTCTAAGATCCACAGGTTAATTACATTAACACAAGCTGTTAGAGCTCTGGCACTTCAGTAAATACATCGAGGCTTGGCTTTTATTTAGAAGGGTCTTGCCATATAAATGGATTTTCCTGATCAGCGAAAGAGAAGTTAATTACTCAAATGCATCTCCTAAAGCAGACATAGTTCGAAGAAATCAACTGAGATTCCAGATTACGAAATGAAAAGAACAAAAAAAGTAAAGATAAAGAAGAGTAATGAAGTATCTGTTTCACAACAAACCTTCAGACTCTCTGAACAATAAACGCTCGCAAATCAAATTTAAAACCCTAAGTGCTTCTGATACAAAAAATGGAACAGCGAAACAATGCTTCAAGCGTTTGAATCTCTTCACAGACGTTTCGCATTGCTGCTGATATAAGAGAAAACCTAAGTTTCGAAACAGCGACACTGTTAGAGATGGGTAACAAAATGTATTCGTAAAAGATATAATTCCCACATGGAAACTCAAAGAAACGTTTTCTCTTTGGCCGGTAATTCAAGAACCACTTTTCAAATCTTTATGCAAGTACGAATAATTTTCCTTCATTATCTGTGAATCCCGCATCTCGTTCACTTGCAAACAAATAATAGAAGTTAAAAAAAATATGATTTATACTGACGACCTCGATGCTCGAACTATTGAAGGTTTATTTGCTTCGAAAAATTTATTTTGATTCCAAATGCCGATAAAAAAAAGGAAAAGAAAAAACAAGAAGGCATCTCTTTTGTATCCATTCCGGCATGGAAAAAAACTTTGGGAATTGTTAAGAAAATAGGAAATCGGCGAAATAGTAATTACAATTACTACCCCTACAGGAAAAGCTGCTTTTCAAAATGCGAAACGTACGCAGTTCTTCGTAGTCAATGAAACCGGTTACAAAAGAGAAATCTTTTCAACCCGATTTGTTAAATCGGCGACACATTCGCAAGTAGAAGGAGTTACGCCCACTAGCGCCAGAAATGTGCGTTATGAGAAATCACAAGTTAAAAATAAAATGTTGATCGTAGTGGAAGACATCCGAAGTAGCAGAAGTTTCTTCAATGGGACATTAGAAGCAAAGATACTGAATATTACCGAATACAATATAAGGTTGATTATCCACCAGGAGTCACGACTGGACCCCATCTCGACCAATTCTCAACAAGATCTGGCAGCTCTTTCCTCTATAAGTGTCTTTGACATCATGCAACAAGCCGTTCTCAGTCTTCTCCTTCCTTCAACCTTGCCAAGCAGGATAATATTACAACCCATTATTGGCACGCATCACGTGTCCAAAATATGCGAGTCTTTGCTTGTAAATCAATGCCTTACTGTAGTGATTTTTGGGCATTATTTGGTCCAGCACTGACGTTTGGGTATTATTTGGTCCAGCACTGATGTTTGGGCATTATTTGGTCCAGTACTGATTTTCGGGCATTATTTAGTTCAGCACTGATTTTGGGGCATTATTTGGTCCAGCACTAATAAAATAATTAGTCTTGCAGTCCATGGAATTCTAAGTAGCCACTTCTAAGTAGCTATTTCGAGGTCCATAACACTGGACAACAATTTTTTTACAAAATTCTTGCCCCCAAAATTAAATTAATCATTTCTTATAGATTCGGGGTGCTGAATACGAATAATAAAAATGCAAAATTTGTTACGGTTTATGAGATATCCCCAATAGTTTCTTATACGTATTTACGACGTGTGCCGAAAAACGTCTGCTCCTACGTCCGACGTTTGTTTACATGTAACTTGTAAGCTTCCCCGGATCATCTCTAACTAGCATCCAATAGTAGCCAGCCAACAGAGAAGTGGACCACTCTCCCTGGTGTCGTTTCTCCATCGTTGCAACTTCCTGATGGAAACGTTCACCGTGCTCATCAGTAAATATGTTTCAGTTGTCGGGGAAGAAATCCTAGTGGGAATGGAGCAAGCGCATCTTTAAGGACATATTAGAGCTAAGCTTGCGATACAGAGACATGTCCTCTGCCAGATTCCTGTAGTTTTCTGCGTGACATTTCCGAGGAATTTAGCTGACACTTAGCGAAACGAGTCCCAAGCATTTTTTTCTCATAATCCAATAGCAGGTTGTCGAACATCTCGTCAATGAAGAGCTCTCGTATCTGAGGACCCACAAATACTTCCTCTTTAAATTTAGCTTCCCTGAGTCAAGCGAATTTGTTAGTTGGGCACTTCAAGGCTGATCCTGTCAGGTCAATGATTTTTACGAAGCTTTTCACCAGACAGAATTTGATGTGTAGGGACGATAGCAGAATTGTGTGCCTTTCTGCCACTTCTGGGTGTTTGACATTCTTCTCTCCGACCTTCAGAGATTTTTTCGCAGGGCAGTTTTTCTTCACATAGTGCAAATTATTCCTTGCTGGGCTGTCACATTCACATTAAAAAACAGCAGCACTTCGTATATCCCAGCTGCATGCCCATCAGCACAGACACTGCCTGGAAGTTACCACAGAGATGCCAGCTCCTTTCTTCAGTACAGCGTACTTGTATTGAAAACAGTCCAACAGCTGTTTTAGGATTTCGTAAGTTTTTTTATGTAGTCAGCGTGTCCCATTGGAACAGATGGAAACTGGTTTCCATTATGCAGCAACACTACCTTGAGACTCAATTTAAACGAGTCTCCATAACCGCCAATCTTGAAGGTCATGTTTGACTCGAAGGGTATTCATCAGGCCGTCTACTTCGTAGCAGAAAACAAGGTAATCTTCCTTTTGGAAGTAAAGCGCAAACAGCTCATGTCGAGTACGAAACGAAGATTTCTTTGTAGAAGTCTTGATCATGGTAACTCCTCTTTGGCATTGGACAGTTCCTGATCGCAAACAAGATCGTTCAGTTCTCGTGTGAGAATGTGTGGCGCAGATGACACACTGGGGCTGACATATGAATTATCATTAAACGCTGAAAGATCAGCAGAACCCGACATCAGTCCGTTCTCTCTCATCCGCATCGTCTTCTGAATAGGTGGAAAACTCTTTCGGATGTTCAGGAGCGGTATGTCTTTCGCCGTGCGCAACTATTCGGATAGCAGATTGTATATTGGGGTACGCCATTGTCCACTCTTTTTTCTCGTGATTCCTCCTGAAATACACTGAGGTGCTAATATTAAAGACGAGACGGTTTTTCGAAAGTAATGTCGTGCAGAAGTGCTCCACATCGACTCAAATCATACCATAAGATCCCCAAGATGTAAGAATATGGAAAACGTGAGCAAAACCATCCAAACAAGAAATCCAAAGGATACAAAGGCACTTTATTGAAAAGGTAGCTTCGAGCACAACTGGACAGAAGACAGAAACGTCCATGTGACAGGCGGCTGCCAAGAAAAATCCAGTCTTTAGTAGGGGATATGATCACCCCTGACTGCGTTGCAGGATTTACAACGTCTGTCCATGCTGAGTACGAGGTTCTAAAGGAGCTGTTAAGGCATCGTGGCCCATTCCTCTTGTAGCGCCAATGGCAGCTGCGGAATTTTTGCTGGCGCCTGGTGACGTGCTGTCAAGCGTCTCCCGAGAAGGTCCCACACGTGTCCGATTGGATTTAGGTTCGGGGACCTTGCAGGCCAATCCATGTGTTGAATATCTTCACTCTCCAACAGCTCTGCGGCAGCCACTGTACGATGAGGTGTAGCGTTGTCGTCCATGAAGAGGAACTCAGGACACACAGCCCCTCTAAACAGACGCACGTGAGGCAGGAGAACCTCGGTACAATAGCGGATACCAGTGACTGAACTTTTTGGAAGATGGGGAGGTCAGTACGACTACCAAGCATGATACCGCCCCAAACGAGAACTCTGCCACCCTCAAACCGGTCCCTTTCGATTATGTTGGAGGTGTGATTGCGTGTTCCCTGCTCTCTCCAGATGTGTATACGTCCAGAATCGCTCGTGAGACTAAATAGGCTCTCATCCGTAAAGAGAACTCGACCCCAATGCTGATGTGTCCAGTTCTTGTGTTCCTGGCACCGCAGAAACCGCAGTCTCCGATGAGCAGGCGTTAATGGCACACACCGTACTGGTCGTCGTTCAAGTAGACCACCTTTGTGCAGCCTCCTGGCCACGGTAAAACGCGATAACGAACGTCCAGTTGTCTGTTGCATGTGCTTTCCAGTTTCTTCCGCTGTCTGCCTCTTCTCGCCTGTAGGACAAAATATCGGTCATCCGCCACCGTTGCTGCTCGTGGAGGACCACTGCTAAACTCTCGGACAGCTGTTTCTGTCGTTTGAAATGTTCTCCAAGCTAGTGAAACGATGCTGTGAGATATCCCGAACTCCTCGGCCACTCTAGTCACACTTCGACCTTCTTCCAACTTCCCAATGACGCTACCTACGGTAAAGTCCTCCAGATGCTGTCTACCAGATTGCCTGTTGGCCATATCACACGGTGGCACCAACTCGACGTCGTTCAAACCGATGTACACCTTGCAATAGCTTTTACCGAATTGCTGAGCGTACACCGCCCGTGTCGTTTATACCCTTCCGACATCCCCCCCCCTTACGTCATGCTGCATGTATGCGCATGCTCTACCGTACCGGACCCTAGTCTATCTCCTGAGTGCTATTTCGGTCTGTTCTGCCTGCTCGTTCCGCTGTTATGCTAATTTCTCCTCTTCGTCCCTAATTTCCGCTTTTCACCCACTTCGGAATATTTCTAGCCCGGGTACTGCAGCATATACACTATGTTTCATTTCATTTATTTCGTTATGGGGTTGCATTTGACTATGTTACATTTCAAAATTAATTTTATAACATATATAATATTAAGAAAAATAAATATAATGTGAATACTTTTGTACAGGGTAACCACAGAACAGGCAATTTAGTAAAAGGCTATACATATATATAGCCTGAGTGAATCCCATTTACCCTAAAGTATTTAGTCAAGTCAAAGGTCCTGCACATATAAAACTTACTCATATGTGGTCTGATTAATATGTTTTATCATAGAATTTTATATTTTAATTTGTTAGCAAATATTTTTTTTAGTTGCTTTAGAAAATAATTATAAATATTAATATGTGTTAATTGACATGGTAGGTTATTACATAACATCAATCCCTGGTAATCAATTAATCGTTTTTGGGTTAAAGTGTTAGGCATCGGTAACAAAAATGCATTTCTATCTTTTGTTTGATAGTGGTGACCTACAGTGTTCAGTTGAATTAAATGTTGATACCAATTCTCTTTTATTCTTTTATACATGAATCCTAACAATCTAAATTGCCATAATTTCTCAATATCTAAAAATTCACAAGAATTTATCCGTACCCCCATGTTCAAGTTAATTCCCCTAAAATTACTTCAAATTCTGACCATCCTATTTTGTAATGATTGTAATTTATATAAATTAGTCTTAGTAGTTTTCTCCCATACTAATAAACAATAAGTCAAATATGGATAAATCAGACTGTAATACAACATTTTTAATGTTTTAATTGTTAAATTATTTGAAATTTTTGTAATTAAACCCAGTACCCCGAAATTTTGTTTACAATAATTTGAATATTTATTTTCCATTTTAGATTACCCTCGATTATTATTCCCAAATATTTATTATTATTTACTAATTCAAGAACACACTTCTCCAAGCAAATAGATGGTGGCTCAACAATCTGTCTATCTCCCTGTTTAAAACTTATAATTTTAGTTTTTTCAATATTTAAACACCGAAAATTTGTGTCCAGCCATTCCATCATATTTTCAATAAATTTATTACATTGTATTTTTGCCTCATTTATAGCTGCACCCGTAATCAGAACCGTGGCGTCATCGGCAAATAAAATAAAATACTCATTAGGTTTTTATTTATTTGCCGATATTTATATGTTAAAAATGCCATTTATATAAATTAAAAAAAGTAATGGTCCCAGGACTGAACCCTGCGGCACTAACATTTCATTAAGCAACCTGTGCGACTTCATTTTATTAATCTGCACATACTATTTCCTGTTATGCAAGTGGTCCTCTAATAAATTGTAATATTTATTTCTGATTCCATTATCATAGAGCTTATCCAAAAGTATTCCATGGTCGACCGTATCAAATGCCTTTGTAAGGTCCAGGAATAATGCAATGGTTACTAATATCATTTTTCTGTTATTTAATATGATATTCTGAAATGTTAAATTGGCTATTTCTGTTGATTTTTCCTTTTGAAACACATTCTGATTTTTATTGATAACATGATACCTCTCAAAAAATTTCCTAATCTTGTATATAATAGTTTTTCCAAAACCTTAGCAAAAAAGATAAGTTAGAAATTGGTCTGTAATTATTTATATTATCTTTGGACCCAGTCTTATGTTTTGCAGTTACTTTTGTTATTTTTAATTCTTCAGGTATTTTGCCAAATTCAATAATCACATTAAATGTATGACTGAGAGGTTTAGAAATTATTTTAGAAACCCTTTTAATAGCCCTTGGATGTATGTCATCTGGTCCGACAGACGTTGATTTAATATTTCTTATGCACCCCTCAACTTCTGCTGTTGTGAAATATTCAAATGAACACGAATTTTTTAATGTTTTTTGCTGATAAGTAGTTTTTCATTTTTTTATTATTAGTTTTAATTTTATTTTTTATTTCTTTAGGGGCATTTATGAAATAGTAATTGAATTCATTTGCTACAGACAGAGCATCAGAAACCCTATGACCACTTATACTCAATTTAATTGTCTCAGTTGTATTTTTTTTTCCTTCCCAACATCTCATTTATATTTTTCAAAACAATTTCAGTCGATTGTGTATTGAAAAGATTGTTATAGTGCAATTTTTTTTATATTTAATTTCTTTATTAAGCATATTTCTAAATTTTTTTGAAATTTAGGAAATCAGTTGGTTGTCGAGTTGAAAGAAATTTTTAAACAATTATTTTTATTAATTTTTCTCAATATTATTTTATTGATCCAAGGTTTACTTGCCCTTTTAGGCTGTGCTACATATTTAATTTTTCTGGAGAATCATGTGTTGTAATACTATCCCAATTTATTTTTGGAATTAATTCATCAAATTTACCCATATTAACCTCACTCAGATCTCTGATTTCATATTTTACTTTAGTTTGGAAAGATATTGATTTTTTATAGTGAATTAAATAAATAGGTAAATGATCACTTATATCATAATTTAAAACACCAGCATATATATAATTAGTATCAATCTTAGTCACGCATGAATCCAAAATAGAACTAGAGATGTCAGTGAGTCTAGTAGGCGAGTCTATATAATTCTTAAATCCATAAGTAGTTATAAGTGGTAATAATCTTTGAGTATTTGTATTTATTGAAACAATATCTATATTAAGATCCTCCATAATTAAGACTTGTTTATTTGATAATGTTTTGTATTCAAGATAGTTAGTCAACAACGTAAAAAAAATGGAGATATTTCCTCTAGGTGGTCTGTAACAGACAGTAATGATATAAATATCATTTTCAATAGTTAATATTTCCATATCATGATTGATATAAGTGCATTCCTGTATTTCTGAGAAAAAACAATAATTATTTTTAAGGTAAATAGCCACTCCCCCCCCCCAACCCTATCAAACCTATTTATATTATACAATCGATAGTTATTTAAATGTATTTGATATTGTTTAGTGGAAACCAAGTTTTAGTAACACAAAAAATATTTATATTTGAATTTAATGATTTAATCAAAATTTCCAACAATGTGAATTTATTTATCAAACTTCTAGCATTAACATGAATTAGTTTTAATCCACTATGTGAAAAATATTGAAAGCATGCATTCAAGGAATCTATTTCAGTGTAAGTATGTGTATTCATTTTCCTGCTCCTAGGTTACCACAAATAAGAATTAGTAAGTAATATTATTAATTAGTTTCAAGACATCTTCATAAGTTGTGACAACATGAACTCTGGCAGAGTCTGTCTTCTTAATAAGAATTTTCCCATGTGAAAACCAAACATATTTAAAGGAATGTTCAACTGCAAAATTTTTTTACCCTCCAGAATAGTTCTCTGTTAAATGGTGACATGCTTTCATTGATGTAGATCCTGGAAAAACAATGAGACACTCCAACCGCTGAATTTGTAATAACGTTTTTCCTTTCAATAAGCCACTTGTCACGATTTGTCCTTGTTGTAAACTGAACTATTATTTTCCTAAATTTATTTTCTTCCTCTTTTGACGGTATCTCATGAACAACATCAACATCTGAAGGTTTATAATTATGAATTTTCAATTTTTGTGCTAATAAGGTAACAATCTCTTTAAGTTTTCCTTCAGTAGTTTTGGGCTCCAAATCCAATCCATGTATTTCAATATTTCTATTTCTATTATATTGATTTACCTGATTTTGATTTTGTATTATATTATTAATTTTGTCATGAAGCTCAGAGTTTACTTTCTCAACTTTTTCAATTTTAGAACTCAAACTTTTATTTTCATTTTGTAGCTCAGTATTTTTTTTAATCGAGTCATCATACTTAGTACTTAAAAATTCCGCAGCACATCTCAAGTCATTTAATTATTTTTTTTATTTCTGGTATGATATCTAGTTTTTTATATATTTGTATAAATGCCATATTAATACCTTCATGGTCTATTATTAGACCATGAAGGTATTATTAGACTGAGGTCCAGAAAACTGCAAAATCTGATCTCCATCCTTCTGTCGACTTTCACCTTCCTTATCCTTTTTATTAGATGTTTGAACTTGCTTGTTTATACATCTGAAACATTTATATTTCTTTTTCTTAGCATTAGATAAAAGTCTAAAAAATTTTTCTGGTACACAAAGACATAGAGGAGGATATTTACTATCACATTCAGAACACTTTAAATGCTCTAGGGTCATATGCTGGGACTCAAGCATCACATTTACTTGATGAAGGCATATTATTCCTCTCCCTATTTCAATGAGCAATATATTATAATTCAAGTTAGGTAAGCGAAGATATACAATACTACCAAGAAACAGAAGAATTCACAAGTTTCAAAAATTTCTCATCAATAACACCTCCAAGCTATATTCAACCAATAAATGACTCCTTATCATATAGATATTTAGTAAATATTATATCCATTATATGGTATATCATCCATAACCAATAGACATGTAATGTTATCACATATCATAAGATATCAATGACAATTTTTCATAATCACAATCCATAATAAAAAAAAAGTCTAAGTGTTTTACCTTGACATATTGACTTGTAGATCCTCTACAGCAATGCTCTGCAATTATGTGACACGGTTCTAATCTATATATATATGTGAAGCACAGTTCTGTTTGCACACAATATGCACAAATCCGTTTACATTAGCTTGAGCCGCAGGAACAGTATCCAGTTGTGGTATCAGTACCACACATGAAATCACACAGTCTGTCCACTCACTCATTTTTATAAGCCAACCAGTGCGATATTCCTACAGAAATTCACCATTGAGTAATTCCGAACTGAACTCCATTTGATTTAGGTGAGATATATATTTCTTAGTACACACCAATGGAAATTTTAACCGAGAAAAGTCAACAAACGGCTTCCATTTGCAATAGCCTGACTTGACTGTTGCTCTTCACCACTGCACGAGACAGAAATTCAACACACACGTTGCTCTTCACCATTGACAAAAGTCACCGGACACCTAAAAGAGAAACACAACATAGCATTTATTGACATTCTTTAGTACGGTGTCTGTCCACCTTTGGCCGAAGTCACGCTTTTCTGAGCTCGGCGTTTTGTTCCTATTTAGTGTGTTTTATCGTGTGGTTCGTCATTTTCCTTTTGTGTTCTTTCAAGCTGAAGGTTTTTGCTTTGTTTTGATACATCTCCCAAGTTGGCGAGTAGTTTATTTTCTCTGCTATCATTATTTGAATTGTCGACCAAGCTGGTGGATTCTCATGTAGCCCTTGCCATTAACAATGGCGGCGGCTGCTGATAAGAGCGATGTCCCCGCCCATATCAGCGAGGCATTTCCTGTCCCCTCCTCCTCCTCGATACGAGACCAATCTCCTCCAATGCTTGAAGGTGACGTCACCCTACCACTAGAAGTGGAAAGTGACTCTTCTACTACAGCTCAAGCTTCTTGCCCTGCTTCGACCAGTGACGTCAGTGCAGCGCAACCCTCTGTTGCTTTAAGTGAAGACATGGATGTGTCTGACAGCGCTGCTAATTTACCCTCTACTTCAGCTCAGCTCAAACAGCCGTTTGCAGACAGCCGCGTTGGATTTCAATTGCACTCTGAATATTGCCCTGGACCGATCTCCTTCCACCAGAGAACGCCGTGTTTACTTGGTGAATCTTCTTCAGTCAGTGGTCTCCGACAACTCATTCATTGATGTTCACCGTCACTTTCATCCGTCATCGATTGCACATACTTGGCGCTCGCAACATAATCAAAATCCGTACACAGCTCGTCTTGACAGATACTACGCCTCATCTACTCTTCTTACAGCTGTGACATATTCCAGATCACTCCTACAGCTTCTTCTAACAATTGCGCCATCGTTATCATTGTTCAAGCTGTTCCAGCACAACTCCGTACAATTCGTCCATGCTGCCCCGGTGGCGCAGTGGTCTAAGCAATGGCCTCTGGTCATTCGTCCGAAAGGGGTCCGGTTTCGAATCCCGGTGAGGCATGGATGTTGTGTTTGTCTTACGGCACCGGCTCTCTCCTTTCCCTGGAACCAGTGACCCAAAATTAGGGACGGGCGACAACTTATAGCCCATTGATTTGCTCACGGTGGTCGTTAAACCTCCAATCAAAAAAATTCGTCAATGAACTCTTGACGAAACTCTTCTTACAGATCCAGATTTCTGTACTTCAGTACGCTCTTTTCTTGAGAACAAGCGACCTCAACTTCAATCAGCTCCTTGTGGTCTAACTGTTTGGTTGGAAATTAAACAGCAACTCGTTTTCCACGTTCGCAAACTTTATTTTAAAGCAAAAACGCTTCAGAACATGCGTCTCAAGCATGTCCGTTCCATGCTCTCCATCCTAAGCCTAAGTGATCCTCTCTTCTGCCACTATCAAGAAGAACTGCGATCAATCCTCCTTCCTTTAGCTCAACAAGCTCTACGACGTCTCCGACTACAACATCTATCGTCAGACGCATCCAATTACGAGTTCCTTACATCCATGGAAAAAACACGAACAGGATCGAATTCACTTCGGCACCTTCGCTTCCCATCTGGAGAGGCGTCTGATGATCCACTCACTTTACGTTCCGAAGTCCGAAAGTACTATACAGAGAAGTTCTGTGAATCTCCTCGGCCAAACTCTCCAGCTTCAGCATCACTACTTTCTAACCTACCACAAGGTCCTCCCCATTTTGCCTCTTCTCTCCTCCTTCTTCCCACGTTTTCTGAACTATCCTCTACGTTTTCTTGTTTAAACTCTAGTGCTGCACCTGGTCCTGACGGCCTCACTTTCCTCTTCTATAAAACCTTCCTACCTCTCCTTCTACCGTTTCTCTGTTCTGCCTTTTCTGCTGCTTTCAATCACTTCCCTCTACCAAGGCGATTCACTGTAGCATATGTTGTCCTATTCCCTAAGAAAGGTGATCTCCTTGACCTGGGGAATTGGCGCCCTATCTCCCACTTAAATCTAGATTATAAACTTTATACTAAGCGTCTTTCCTAACGCTTTAACCCCATTCTCACTTACATTCTCTCCCCCAATCAAACTTACACAGTTCTCGCCTGTTCACTTTCTCATAATATCCATCTACTTAACGATCTAATCTATCTTGCCCGATCTCGCTCCGAACCCGTCGCACTTCTCTCTCTTGATCAACAATACGCTTTTAATAATATCTCACATTCCTGTCTACCGGATACACTCCTTTACTTCGGGTTTCCTCCTCTCTTCGTCTCTCTTCTTTGCTCCCTCTATCAAGACGCTGTTCCCCAGGTCAAGCTGCCCACCATTCTCACAGCGCCCATTCCCTTCCGCCGGGGAGTGCGGCAGGGTTGCCCACTCTCCGGACAACTCTTAGCTATCGCAATTGAACTATTCCTCCGCTCTGTACACCAAGCCTTTAAAGCAGTTCTGACACCACTCTCTGCCTGCACAAGACATCATGCCATTACCTCTGTCGCATACGCAGATGATGTCACCATCTGCATCCGTCTTGACTCACAATTTCCTTGTCTCCAACGTCTATTCGCAGATTATGCCTCAAGCTCCGGTGCAGCGCTCAACTCATCTAAAAGTACTGGTTTATGGTGCGGCTCATGGGCACATCGTGCAGACACCCCTTGGGGAGCAAGCTGGTCGTCCATCTCACAGTGCTTCCTTGGAGTTCATCTTGGTTCCTTGCAAGCTGCCCCTTCTACACGTGGAATGCCATTCACCCACGTTTGCTCAGGACAACTGCCTCCTGGAGGAGAGCCCAGTTCTGCTCATCATATTTCCAGAGTGCTCGCCTCTCTCGAACTTACCTAATTTCCTTGTGCACACACTCCTGGGTTGGTGTCAAGTCACTACAACTCCGCCTTCATGAAATTTCCCGATGTCTTACTTCTCTGATATGGTCCTGCCACCACTGGGTCAGTGTCACAAAGCTTTGCCTCCCTCTGGATCACGGCGGTATCGGACTCATTGATACACAGGAGTACTACAAGGCCGTCTGAATTACTACTTTTCTCCGTCTCTTCACGTCTCCAGTACCCGATGCCGTTTTAACTAAGGACATCATCGCCTCCCCGAGCAACGCTAGATTCTTTTTTCTCTCCTTACTACTCATGGACCACCGACCCCTCACCCTCATTCGACTTCCCCCTGTTTACCGTGAAGCTCTAACTTTCCTACGTCCCTTCCCTCTCTCTCGTTCCCCACCTGATTCCACAACTGAGCTCCTAGCTGAACCCCTCTTTTATTCTTCGATTCTACATCCCTCTCATCTTCCGTACTTTGCCTATCCTTCCTGGCTCCGAGCAGGTGTAGTAGACGTTAAAGATCTCACTAACCTTGACCTTTCCTGGCGACTCTTTGCCAGCCTCCTTCCCCCTCCCCTTCTCCTCTCCTCCTCTTCTCGTGACATCTACGACTCTATTCTTTCATCTATCATTTCTCCATTTCCTAATCTTGCTTCCCACTCAGGTATTTCCTTTACTCCTTCTGCTTCTCTCCCCTTTCTTCTTTTTTTGCTTGTTTCTGGCTCAGCTCGTCCCATTTCCTCTCTCTCGGTATCAGCACTTTATCGGTTCCTCTCTATGTCCCATTCGTCTCCTCCTCTCCCCATTCCTGATGTTCCCCCCGCTGCCACTGCTACGGTGTGGTGCGCCGCCATGTCTCCTCTTTCTGCTCCTCTAGAAATTAATACCCATTGGCTTTTCCTCCATCGCCGCCTTCCTGTTCTCTCCGTTCTTTTCCGAATGTCTCTTCTAGATTCTTTGCCCTTTCTGTGCTCGGGAGGCTGATGTCTCCCATGTTTATCAACACTGTGTGATATTACTCCCAACACTGAACTTGGCATTTACTATCGCCCAATGTTCCATTACACCAGATCTTACATTTGATGCATATCGGACTCTTCTGCTACAGAACTCTCCCCCAGTCAAGCTTCCATCAGTCTGTGCCTATATTTTTAATTTAATGAAGCATGTAATCTACGTGTTTCATCAACGCTGCAGAGATTTTACTACTCCTCTGACTGTGCATGAAGCTTCTACAACATTATTATGCCACTTCCGCGACTGCCTGACATGTCGACTTCGGCTAGAGTATTCTGTTGCAGTTACCCAGGGTCGGGAGAGCCAGTTCCTTGCCACCTGGTCACCGGCTGCCTCATGGTTTTCCAGCTCCCCAGCGTCATTGTACCTGACGGTCGGCAAATTTAATATTTGACCTTTTTGAATCAGAAATGCACATATTATCTGAACAATCTGTTTGTAAGATCTTTGCTCAGCTTGGAAATTTACAGCGCTGGTTTTTATAATAAAGGGATATAGGAGTTTACACAGTAAATTGTTTTTTGTGACACTCATCTTGTATTTTTCCTTAAATTGACGTTCAAGTTTAGTTCGTCTTTCGGTTACATTTCGATTCTAAATAATTGCAGTTAGTCATTAGCATAGTGCTGTATAAACATATACCATCGTTTTGCACCTTTTGTTTGGAGACGCTATGTGTCGTTAGTCTCCTAGAAGTGACTTATGTTGTTAGTGTTTCAATTGAAAAAATGTTCAAACTATATTCATCAAGAGTTTGCTTATTTTCCTGATATCGTTTCTCTACTTCATTAATTGCATAGTGTTGCTTTTTGTAATTTTGTTCTATTTTGTTTCCCGAACATGTTTGCATTGTGCTGTATAATTGTACATAGTTTAAAAAATATTGCGGAACAAGTAATCCATCTTATTTGCATCAGGATGTCCAAGTTTAGTTATATCCGATTATTCAACATTCCATTGATTTGTCTGATAATCAGTTTTTCAATTGCATAGCACTGTACATCCTCGTAAATATATTGTGTTAAAACTCACTGATATATTGTACCTTCTTTCAAGAGCCATTTTGACCCATGATTCTTACTGTATTTATTTTTGCACAAGTTAGTCAATTGCACGGTGTTGTACTTATGAGTAATATATTTTGAAAAACATTTTACCTATTTTGTTCGTTTGTGTGAGGTGATGGATGCTTTGTACTCTCATTCTCTTATTACTAAATATGGATAGTGAGAATACGTTAAAGCTTTATTCATCGTGTGTTTTCTTGTTCGACTTAAATTTTCTATAGTGTTACATTTCTGTAAATGGTCTTGTTTGTTTCCTAACATGTTTACACTGTGCTGTATATTTTTACATTGTTTTTCAATATTGCCGAACAAGTAATATATTATATTTACATGAGGAAGTCCAAGTTTGTTCTTCTCCTGATATTCATCATTTCATTGATTAGTCTTATGATCAGTTTGTCAATTGCTTTGTACTGTATATTCTTGTAACCATGATGTGTTAAAGCTCATTGTCTTAATGTACTTTTTGCAAGAGAAATGTTGTCTCATGAAGCTCTCAATATTTTCTTGAACATGTTTGTTAATCGCACAGCAGTGCACTTATGAGCAATCAGTTTTTGTTAAAATTCTTCCTAATTTGGTTCTGTGGTGTTTGGAGATGCCCAGACATGCTTGTCGCTTATCATTCATCACGAGCTGTGTGCTTTCTCCATTTTTCAACATGTGCACTATATATTTGTATATATAATTTAGTGTATATTTGTATATAGAATTTAGTGGTTTAACGATTTTTGATCGTAATTTATTTGTATTAAGACGTCCTTATTAGTTCGTCTCCTGATTTCTACCTTGAATAAAGATATTTTGAAATCACCTTTAGCCTTAATGCACGCACTGACCATTCGAGACATGCTTTCGACAAGGTTTTTGAACACAGCGATAGGTATGCGCTTCCATTCAGTACATAATGCTGCCTATTACTGTTGCTTAGTAGTAAGCCTTGGTTCTAAACTTCTTATGCGGCGCTCTGATTCATTCTTCAGGTATTTGCCAAATTCAATAATCACATTAAATATATGACTGAGAGGTTTAGAAATTATTTTGGAAATCCTTTTAATAGCCCTTGGATGTATGTATGGGTTTAAGATCAAGGCTCTGTGCTGGCCAGTCCACACATGATACGGAATTATCGTCAAACCACGCTGTAACACTCCTTGCTTTATGGCTCGGTGCGTTATCCTGCTGGTACCAACAAGGCTCGGTTCCATAGCACTGCCAGAGAGTTGGTAGAGCATAATTGTCCAGAATATCGAGGTAGACGTGCTGGTTAACAAGTTTGTCTACGATAACCGATGGGCCGGAACCATACCACGGAAAACACCCTCACACGAGAACACTGCGAACTCCAAACTTAACCGTAGGAACAGTAAGTACACTGTGGTAAATAGTGTACCCCCGGCTAAGACGTCCTCACACGCCCATCAGAGTGATGGATCTTGTATCTGGATTCATCAGTCCATAGGACCTGTTACCATTGATATACGGTCCACGATAAATATTATTTTCGCCATTCTAAACGACGAGTAGCATTCGAAGTGGATATGAAAGGCTTAGGAGGAGCCTCATGAACGCGGTAACCCATGGAATGAAGTTCTTTGCGAATGGTAAGTGTACATCCCAAGGTTCCAGCAGTTTTACTCACCTGTACACTGAGGTCTTGTGCAGTACTCTGTCTGTTAGCTGTAACGACCGCCTTGAGGCTATGACGTCCTCTATCACTGATTTTCTTTGGTCTGCTGGTACGTTTTGCTGCTTCAGGCACGCCATGCGCCTTCCACTTTTTCAGTACATTCAAAACAGTTGACTTTGGTATGTTCAAACGCCTCTCGGTTTCTCTTATGGACAACCAACTAATATAACAACCAACAATCTTTCCTTTCTCAAAGTCAGTTCCCTTCCGCCGCGACATTTCCACTCATCCTTCCAGTGCGATATGATCGCGGTCAGCTGCAGGCTTCCTTTTATGCCGTTTAGATCTGACCGCGCATGTTAACACCGCAGCGGGTCCGTTCAATTACTTTTGAAGGAGTGTCTGATGACTTTTGGCAATATAGTGTACAGTAGTAGTGTGGAAACCTTTTGGAAATAGTTTATTTTTGAGGTTTGATGGCTCATAATACCAAGTTTTGTGGAGTAATACCATAAAATGATATATCAATGGAAAGATAATTTCATCAAGAAAGTAACGCAATGTTTTTATGAAGGAGTTTGTATTAGAACAGCAGTTATAAAGAAGAAAAGTTAAACACATCGAAAAAATGAGATATGCAAAAATTCTCACCATGTCAGTTAATACTTAGTTGGGTAACCTTCAGCGTTAATTACGGCCTTACAACGCCTTCCCATGGAGTGAACTAAGTTTTGTAGTTCTGCAGCTGTTATAATGTGAAACCAAGATTGAATTATTGCTTCTATTAATTGGGTTTGATTGCTGTGTTGCTTCTGACTAACAAGTTTCTTTAGTCGGCTCCATAGATTTTCAATGGGGTTAAGGTCTGGGCTATTCCCAGGCCATCCCAGCAGTGGAATATGATTATCTTGAAACCACGTTTTGCACACAGCAGCAACATGACATGGAGCTGAATCCTGTTGAAATATAAATGCTTCATTATCTTGGAAAAGATCACGTGCGGAAGGCTTCAGTTTAGGCTCAAGTATTTCATTAATGTATTTTTGACCATTTATATTCCGATTAATCACGCAAATTCTATCCACACCTTATAATGTCATACAACCCCAGATCATAACGCTAAGTGGATATTTCACGCTACATGCAATGCAATCAGGATGCAAATCTTCTCCGATTCTTGTCCTTACGTATTTTGCCATCACTGCCAAACAGGGAGATGTTGGTCTCATAACTCCAAATAACACTGTCCCATTGTTCCGCTGTCCATATAACATGAGTTTTAGCCTAGTTTAATGTTTTGAACCTTTGTTTGAGAGATAAAATGGCTTTTTTGTGGAATTCTAGTTTTTAGACCAAATTCCTTCAGTCTGCACCAAACAGTCCTTGCAATCAACTTCACATTGCATTGCTCCATTTCATCTTGTATACACCCAGATGATTTTCTTCTGTCACCTAGGCACAGTCTCTAAATTATTCTATCATCACTTGCTGTTGTGCGCCTTTTCCTGCATTTACCAGCCTGGTTTTATAGTGACTGAGTCTCCTTATAATTCTTCAAAAATTTAGAAATGCCATTTTTGTTTAAGTTTCCACCAATTTTTCTACCAATTTCTTTATAACTGAACCCTTGTTTACTTAATAGTACTATTTTACATCGATTTCCGGGTTATCAGTCAGCTCTTTGCGCCATTTTTTTAATTTTAGTACAATTTACAAGCTAACTAAATGAAAGAACACAGAAAAACCCCAACCAACTTGATAGCAATCATATAACACACTGACAAATGTCCTCCTCTCAGCTCCAATACATGACATCAATAGCTGAATCCTACTGTGACCTGATTGGCTCATTGCCAAAACAAGATGACATCATGATTGGCTCTCTAAACACGCATGCTCATTGGCTACACTGAAATAAAGGAAAGCTACTTCATATCAATCTAAGCAAGTTGTGCTTCCTTTTTCTGGTTATTTGGCTATAACTTTAAATAGAAAACATATAATTGATCAAACGTTGTTACATTACATTTTTAAAGAAGTTTTCTTTTCATTGATATACAATTTTATGGTATTACTCCAAACAAAAGTGGTGTTATGAGCCGTCACACCTCAAAAATACACTTTTTCCAAGAGGTCTTCACAATTTTGGCCACTGTTGTATGTTGGACCCATGTTTTGTATTGGTACCCAATCTTGCATCCGAAATAAAGCTGATACGCTTTTTTTACTATGGGAGTGATGACCTTCTCTGGCTTGCAAGTTTTATTTCCCCTGCCAATATAGCAAAAGTTATTTGGATTATTACCACAGTTACGAGGTATCACTACTCCTGGATTTACACGGCAGGTATTACTTGGTTTTATAACGCAGGAGTAAATGGGAGTGTAGCCCAGGAAGTCACACAAACACTTGCTCACCCGACGATACTTCAGTTTATTAAATACTAATGGTTGTATTGTCTTACGTCAACGATGTCAGGATTAAACTGCATAGCATCAGATAGTGCTGAAGCAGCTCCTGAAGGGTAGTGTGATGGATTGATGCAATATAACGCAATATGTCGCGTACTAATTCTCCCCAAAATAAAAGCAAACCGACACATTTTTTCCCGTTTTCATGCTCAACACGTTGTAATTAGAAATGATTCGGTAATTTCATTTCTTAGACAAATTGTGTGTTGTTCAATGTAATACAAAAGCATCTACAGGGCGATTCAGCTAAGCGTGTGCAACCTTCTGGGAGGGGTAGGTTGCACAAAACCAAAGCAAAATCACATATTAATGCAGGGTCGGAAACGTCATTTCATGTGCTAGTGTAAAGAGAGGACGAGAAATGAAAAAGCAGCACTCAAGAGAACAAAATGCTTTTTATTACTCACAAGGTATTTGCAAAATGCATTGAAGTTAGAGAAGGTGTGCGACTAGGAGCTGTAACAGACGCTTGATACCGTCGGCGAATGGAATCACGTACATTTTGGAAAATTCCTGGCGTGTCTTGGCCTTCCGAAACAGCTACAGAGATGCGTGCTACAAGGTCCTCATCACTTTTAACGGGATGTCGTACACCAGTCCTTTGATATAATCCCAGAAGAAGTAATCAAGGCATGCTAAGTCCGGCGATCTTGCAGGTCAATGAACCGGACTAATCACGCCTGATCCATTGATGTCTAAATGTCATGTTTAAATGATGACGAACGACATTGAAGAAATGGTTGGTGCCCCATCGTACTGGAACCACATTGCACGGCGCAGCTACGGAAGGACCTGATGTTTGTTAAATAGCTCTGGCAAGACGTCCTCCAGAAATATCCGGTAACTCCTTCCGGCTAGACGAAGAGGCATGAGGTATAGGCCAATTAAGTAGTCCCCGATAATGCCAGTTCACACATTAACAGCAAAACGGTTTTGTGATACACGTGGTTGTACAGCATGGGGGTTCTCCCCCGCCATGCATGAGCGTACAACTCTTCAGAAGAGTGCGCGTACTGCCGCAATCTTCTGCAGGTGCCATTGCGCAAATGCAATGTGCTGAGGATAATCCTCAGGGCTTAGTATTTAAAAGCGCTGCACATGATACGGATGCAATTGGTCTTCGTGCAGAACCCTCCAAACGGTGGATTGAGACAGACCTAGCCGATGGGCAATTGCACGTGTGTTGGCACTTGGAGTGTCTGCTGCATGACTTAACACATTTTCATCGATGGCAGGAGTGCGTACCCATCGTTCTCTACACCTGGTAGGCCTCTGAAAAAAACTAGTGTCGCATAAACTCTGATGTAGCGGTGTAAACACTTGGTGGTTTGTCACTCGTCTTATCGGGTACTGTTCCTGGTACAGTCGCACCGCGGCTCATTCGTTGTAGTCTGCTGCTCCGTATGCGAGGTGCATATCAGCCACTTCCGCGTTCGTGAACTCAGCCATCCTACTAGCTCTGCGGGCGGTTTACAAATGACGGTATCCTGAAAGAACGTATGAGCAGTCTCGTGGCCGAACGGCGCCATCTACCGCATGAAGATGGCGTTTCCGACCCTGCATTGCTATGCGATTTCGATTTGTCTTTGTGCAACCTACCCCTCCCAGAAATTTGTACACGCTTAGCTGAATCTCCCTGTACAGTCTTTTTCTCACGCTTCCTCCACGTCCAGCTTTCACAATCATACACTGCAGCAGGAATAAGTCTGATTCGTTGTCATTGAAATGCCTTTTTCCTTCATAATCTTCTCTAAATTTGTCATTACCTTTCTCCCTAAGGTAACTTCCTCCTTATTTGTCTAGCACAGTGGCTCTCATAATTTATTCTTCAGTTCAGGTAAATGAAATTGTTTACCACCTCCACTTCCTCCCCGTCAATTAAAAAATCTTTTGAGTTGGTAGTTAACATGATCTTTGTCTTCTGAACATTTAGCCTTAAATATATGTATACTAAAAATAAACTTTGGTTACATATTTGTATTCAATAACACTAAAGGTCAAAATAACCAGATGTCAGTTTAAATTTATGCTTTGGGCTAATCTAAGAAGAATGGTCAGTGTCTTTCTTACCTTGTAGTTTTTCCGAGCCTTGTACTGAATTTTAAGTAAAGGTAGCACTTCGGTTAAATCAATTTTTTCCTGCGTTTCAAAACGTTTGGTCCATTTCAGCAATATAGTTTCAGCGTCATATTTATCAGTAGTGCCTGAAATGCTTGTAACAGCTCCTTTATCCCCTTCTGTTTCACAAACGCATGCGGTTGTAAAAGTCTGTACAATTTTGACTTTACTTAACACTTCTTAAACAGCGTCCGTTTCTTCCGTATTCAGCCAAACGTCCACCTCCATTTTTAAAGCTTTGGAAACCTGTGATGTTAAAAATCAGCTCGAAGGATTCATATTTGTTTGAAACGTATTTAGTTTCTGATTCTATTTTGATTGATTCAGTTATAAGTAACAATTTGTTCCGACATCTTTCTAATGTTTGTATTAGAACATCATTTCAATTGTTAGTGATGTTAAAATTTGTTTTTCTTATTGGGTAGTTTTTCTATACTCTCTTATGCCGGATTCATCATCTCACAAAACGGATTGAGGTATGAAAATTCTCCGAGTGTGACGATCAGTTCTTGATTCGCTGGTGGAATTAGACACGTGATATTAGCTGACTGAAAACAACATTTCACCATTATTTCTTTATCCTTTGCGTTTTGCTGGTTCAAGAGTTTTACGTCACTTCACCATCAGCGTTGAGAACAAACGTCTCCCGGTACGTTACGTGACTTTTCTTTACAATCGATTAATATTTTTCATTTTCTAAAAATCTACTATGAAAAATTATATTTCTGTCGGAAGGGATTTATATGGCATGGCCATTACAGCAGAGAAGTCGGTGTTGTATTTCTGATTTGTCTTCAAAAAATGGATATATATCTGGTAGAAATGGTTTCATAGGCATGTCATGCATGTCATGAAACCATGTCATGTCATGAAAAAGAAACTGCACATCAGTGGCCGCGGATTATGAAATTAATTTATCATTTACGTGATTATCACAGAATATCTTGTTGTCTCTGAATTTTAGCCACAAATACTGGATGAAACGTGAATCGTTCTTTTTTTCTCATTACCTTAAAAACATCTGTGACATATACATTTAATTTAAAGTTCTTTTCAAGTTTTTGCATTTTAATTTTAATTTAGTCTCTTTTCTTAAAACGTTTTCTGACTTAACGATACATTATTTTTTACGAAGTGCTTTTTAAGTTTGCCAGCGCTGCCAATGGGTCAGAGGTCAATAAGATATCAACACAGGATGTAGTAGACGTGCATTGCGTCATAGCAATTTAACAAAACTGCACTGCCGAGAAGGAAAGATTAGAACGAAATGCGTTTTGATAGAGGCAGATTTTAGGAGCAACACGTTAAAAGGAAGTAAACTGTTCTAAGAGCTTTTGATATACCGATTAGATAGAATTGCTGTTTGATAAAGCGTCTTGTTAGAAACGTACGCATATATTTTGAATGTTATATGAATTAAAACTAACAAGCACGTATTATGGTTAATGTCATCCACCTGTGCATAGTAGAGAATAAAAGACTGAATGAATCGCAAGTTCAGGTTGATTCATATCCTTCATAGTTAGTGTTTTCTGTATTTACTAGTGACTGATATTATGTTCACAAGTTCATTGCTTAAGAAACGTTATCATTTAGGTAAGTTAGTGTAACAACCGCAATTTATAGTTCCAGCTTAAACTGACTATTACAGTAAAACCAACTACCACAAACAGTTTCAATATTTAATAAACCAGAACAACAGAATCACGAATGTGTATGTTATCTTAGAATTGCATTGCAATGGCGGGAAAAATGCGAAAACATTGGAAACAAAGTAAAAATATTTACCCTCCATGTGGAGCAAGGGCAAACATATGAGCACGGAAAAAGCCTTCCTCAAAGCGTCGCAGACGTAACAATGCGTTTATCGAAAACTGTTCAAACACGGCATGAAGGTACAATGCGTTGGAAAATTTTTGAGCTCATAGCGGCATGAACGTATTTACACCCATTTACGCTTCATGTTGATAAAGAAGTAAACCACGCCGGCTGGTTAACTGTGACTTGAGGAAGATAAGCCGAAAAAAAACAGGAAAGTTGTGTGTGGAATGTAAGGAAACGAAGTCAGATGAAAGGGAACATGTTAGAATAAGGGAGACGTCCCGGGAGAATATGTACTGATTTTGAAGACCCGCTAGAAGCTTCTTCCTTCTACCTTAGCTTTCTTTTGTTGGTGCATCCCTAATTTCAGAAATCTGCGAACAATTTACTGGGACCTGAGTGTGATTTCTTTTATTGGTGTCATAGTCTGTAAGACGTTTAAAATTAAATGTTTTAAGTAAAATATTCAGTCCTTTATTACTTTCAATACTACACTTCAGAAACGCCGTGAGTGCGGTACGGCGGACGTTGAGCCGAGAGTGCTGTCTGGAGGACTACCAGGATGAAAGGGTCCAGCTGTCGTAAGAAATGGCTTCCCAGACAGTCACTCTCCTGTGTGTGAGCCCTGTGGCGTTCCACGGTTAAGGCAGAATTCATGAGCTGGCTAGCTCCTCTCCAGACTCCTATGCGATGGTCATCGGCACCAGGTGCAAATTGTGACAGGACGCCACAATTATATACATGTATATACACTGCTGGTAACCCAAAATTCAACACCAAGAAGGACACGAGATAGCAAAGCCAGATTTACTGGACACATGACAATTGATACAAAGATGAAACGATTGTGCTTACAGGCCCGTGCGACTTGCGGAACACGCAGACATCAATAGTTCGTGTGGCCCCCTTGGCTGGCAATAACGGCCTCTACACGCCGCGGCACCTAACGAAAGAGGCTTTGGGTGAGGGCTTGAGGTATGTCGGTCCAGGCTGCTTCCACACGTTGCCACAGTTCATCAGGCGTAGCCGCGGGTGGTGCTTGCCGGGCCACTCGGTTGCCGATCAGCGACCAAACGTGTTCGATGGGCGATATATCGTGAAAACAGGCGGGCTACGGCAGCAGTGATCCCTGGTGGGCCGTGAAGAATTGTTGCACGAAGCGTGCCACGTACGGGCGCGCATTGTCCTGTTGAAACGTGGCCGCTGGCCACGTTTCAACAGGACAATGCGGTAAGTGAGGTAACGAAAGAGGCTTAGGTAAGTGAGGACTACTTAGGTAAGTGAGGACTACAGTCTCCAAAATGTCGGAGAAGTAGCGGTGTCTGTTGAGTGTACCGGCGATGTGTACCAGAGAGGCGCGAGTGTCATATCCAATTGCGCCCCAAACCATAACGTCAGGCGACGAACCGCTATGGCAATGCATATTGAAGGCGTCAAAGAGTCTCTTGCCGCGGGACGCGACACGCGGATTAGATCATTGTGGTGTTCCAGGCAGAAGCGGGATTCGTTCGAGAAGACAATGTCGTGCCATTCCGTAGTCCATGGGCGGCATTCAGCGGCCCACTGCGCCGCACTCGCCGATGGTTTAACGGCAATGGTAATCGGATAAATGGGCGCCGTTCCACAAGTTACCGCTTCTACAGACGACGTCGAACGGTACGTGCTGACACAGGGTGTTGCGCAACACATCCTAATTCCTGTGCAAACGTTCGCGATGTGGCGGTGCGACCCGTAACTGCCCGACGCACAACATGCCGGTCCTCTCGTTCGGTGGTGTGCCACGGCTGCGGCAATCACTCACGTCGGTCCGTCTGTCCCTCCTGCACCCACCGAATCCGTACTCGCTTCACTGTGGCTAGATGTCACCCCACACGGGCGCCGATGTCCCGGTACGATAAACCGCTGTCGCGATAAGCCACTATTCGTCCTCTGTTGAACTCCGAAACGTGCTTGAATGACTGCCGTATTCTGCGACGAGGCATCAGGAAGCTTCCCACGCAGAGGTCCGGCAGCACAACAAACTTGCACTACTTACACCCAGCCTTATGTGCACCCTTCTTATAGTGCTTCTCGGTGGCGTGCCGGGCGCATATGATTTGCATATATCCTGGAATGCTAATCGTTTGCATGTCCCCTCGCTTGCGATGTATGCTGCGAATTTCAGGCCAATCGGATGCTTCCTTCTGGGTGTTCCATTTTGGGTGGCCTGCATTGTATATATATAAAATAAGGAAGTAAATTAACTTGCATTGGTGTATTACATATCTGATTCGGGGACCGCGCGGGAGCTGCAGGAAGCACGGGCAGAACATATAAGCAATAACCACTCCTATCGATACAAGAACCCCAGCATAAGACAAAAAATAACCTCCCCCACATCCTTACTGTTCATTCAACACAAAAACGAAAAAACCTGCCCAATATGCTAAGTACTTTTTGAAAAAGAACTGGAACTGAAATACACTACCAAATGAACTGAAAAACTAATAATTACAGATTAATCCTAAATATACAACAAGTTAGTAAAATCATGCAATGCATTGATTATGATACGATTTCCAAGATACCAGAAATTACTACTAAAGTTATGAGGATAATGGCTGTGAAATAAATATCGCTCCTGTGTCCTGACCTTTGACCCCATTTCGATGATATTCAACACAACCGGTTCAGTACACCTGAAGAATAACATAATAAAGTTTTGTCGCAATAGAAGCAGTTTTACGCAAGTTATGAGAATAATGGCTGTGGAATAAATCTTGATTTTGTGCAATGACCTTTGACCCTATTTCGTTGATATTCAACAGAACCGGTTCACTATACCTCCGGAACAACATGATAGCCGCCCCGGTGGCGCAGTGGTCTAAGCGATGGGCTCTGATCATTCGTCCGAACGGGGTCCGGGTTCGAATCCCGGTGAGGCATGGATGTTGTGTTTGTCTTACGGCACTGGCTCTCTCCCTTCCCTGAAACCAGTGACCCTAAATTAGGGACGGGCGACTGCTTATAGCCCATTGAGTTGCTCACGGTGGTCGTTAAACCTCCAATCAAAAAAAAAAAACATGATAACATTTTGTCGCAATCGAAACATTTTTTGGTAAGTTATGATGCACAAGGGCAATGGAATCGATCCCACTCCAGTGTCCTGACCTTTGACCCCATTTCGCCCATTTTCAATAGGGTTCGTCCCCAGTGGCTCCCTACCACACACTAAAATTTCATCGAAATAGAACCATTTTTACGCAAGTTATGACGCACAAGGGCAATGGAACAAATCCCGCTCTTATGTGCTGCCTGACCTTTGACCCCATTTCGCCCATTTTCAATAGGGTTCTTCCCCCAGGTAGTTTCTTACTAAATACTAAAATTTCATCGAAATCGAACCATATTTACGCATGTTATGACGCATAAAAACAATGAAATGGATCCCACTTTTATGTCCACACCTTTGACCCCATTCCACCCATTTTCAATAGGTTTTGTTCCCAGGTAGTTCCTTACCACATACCAAAATTTCATTGAAATCAAACCATTTTTACGCAAGTTATGACGCATAAGGGCAATGGAATAAATCCCGCTCTTATGCCCTGCCGGACCTTTGACACCAATTTGCCAATTTTCAATAGGGTTCGTGCCCAAGTAGTTTCCTACCACATACTGAAATTTCATCGAAATCGACCCATATTTACGCATGTTATGACGAATAAAGACAATGAAATGGATCCCGCTCTTATGGAGTGACCTTTGACCCCACGTCACCCATTTTAAATAGGGTTCGTCCCCTGGTGGTCCCCTACCACATACTAAAATGTCATCGAAATCGAACTATTTTTACGTGAGTTATCGTGCCGACAGACAGACGGACGGAAAAAGCTGGAGCATATACGCATCTTCAACCTACGGTTGGAAAGCGTAAAAAAGAATACAAAAAGAACGTATGCCTGGAACCAATCTTCAGGGGGAAATATCCCTGAAGATATGATATATACACTGAGGGAAAAAATCCCAACACCACGAAAAAATAGTCGTAGAGGAATGAAATGGCGGCAATACATTTGTATAGGTAACATATTTAATCGATTAAGGTTTCAAGATCACAGCTTAATGTAAGCGCGAGAAGAGCCATTTTAAATGTGAAATGCTGGTACATTAATAACCGATGTAAATGTTGAATGCAAGCACGTAAACGTTCATGCATTGTGTCGTACAGGTGCTGGTTGTCAGTTTGTGGGATGGAGTTCCATGCCTTTTGCACTTGGTCGGTCAATACAGGGACGGTTAATGCTGGTTGGGGATGACGCTGGAGTTGTCGTTCAATGATGTCCCATACGTGCTCGATTGGTGAAAGATCTGGTGATCTAGCAGGCCACGGCAACATGTCGACACTCTGTAGAGCATGTTGGGTTACAACAGCGGTATGCGGGCGAGCGTTATCCTGTTGGAAAACATCCCCTGGAATGCTGTTCATGAATGGCAGCACAACAGGTTGAATCACCAGACCGACGTACAACTGTGCCGTCAGTGTGCGTGGGATAACCACGAGAGTGCTCCTGCTGTCATAGGAAATTGCTCCCCAGACCATAACTCCAGGTGTAGGTCCAGTGTGTCTCGGCCGCAGACAGGTTGGTTGCAGGCGCTCACCTGGCCTCCTTCTAACCAACACACGGCCATCACTCGCACCCAGGCAGAACCGGCTTTCATCAGAAAACACAACAGATCTCCACTCCGTCCTCCAATGAGCTCTGGCTTGACACCACTGACGTCGCAAACGGCGGTGGTTTGGAGTAAGTGGAATGCACGCTACAGGGCGTCTGGCTCGGAGCTGTCGTTTAAGTAACCGATTTGTAACAGTTCGTTGTGTCACTGTGGTGGCAACTGCAGCTTGAATTGCTGCCGCAGACGTGGTACGATGCGCCACAGCCATACGCCGTACACGGCGGTCTTCCCTCTCAGTAGTGCCACGTGGCCGGCCGGAACCCGGTCTTCTTGAGGCAGTACTTTCCCTTGACCACCGCTGCCAACAATCATGCGCAGTGGCTACATTCCTGCCAAGTCGTTCCGCAATATTGCGGAAAGATAATCCACCTTCTCGTAGCCCTATTACATGACCTCGTTCGAACTCCGTGAGCTGTTGATAATGGCTTCTTCGTCTTCTTAAAGGCATTCTTGACTAACATCAACACCCTACGTCGAATCTCAACGATAACTAAAGCTCACGAACGTTACAGCGCGTATTTACAGCAAACCTGCTTTGCATGTTTCAAAGGGGCGCTACTAGCGCCACACGTATGCGTCGAGCGCGAAATTTGCATAGACGTCATCTTACAGATGTACTCTCACCGCCTACCAACTGTCGTTTATCTAACACAACCCCTTCTTGGTGTTGGGATTTTTTTTCCGACAGGGTATATATATATATATATATATATATATCATCATCATTGTAAACAATTATCAATCCACTGCTGGACGAAGGTCTCCCCAAGTTTCTTCCACAACGGTCTGTCTTGTGCCACTCTCCTCCATGTTACTCCTGCATACTTTCGAATTTCATTCACCCATTTCCCATGTGGTCTTCTTCTGGGTCTTTTCCTGTCCCTTGGAACCTAATCTAAAATTTCGGCTGTTCACCGATGGTCCGTCCTTCTGGCAGTATGCCCAGCCCATTGCCATTTAAGGGATTTAACTCTGATCATGATGTCTTCCACTCTTGTCATTTTCCTGATCCACGAGTTCCTCTTCTTATCTCTCCTGGTTACACCAAGCATGCACCTCTCCATGCTGCTTTGAGTTGTCTGCAACCTTTATATGTCTCTTTTAGTTAAGGTCCACGTCTCTGCACCATACGTAAGCACTCGAAGGATGCATTGATCAAACACTTTTCTTTTAAGACATAATGGCATATTGCTCTTGATAATTATGCGGTTTCTTCCAAAAGCTCTCCAGGTAAGTTTTATACGCCGATTAATTTCTTCATCAATGTGAGCCTCACTTGATATCTGCCGTCCAAGATTAACGTACGTATCTGTTATCTCCAGCTTTTCTCCATCAATCGATAAATCTTCATTTCTTGTAAAAGCATTGAACATCACTTTTGTCTTCTGAAAGTTCATTTTTAATCCCACTTTTTTACTCGTGTCATCAAGTTCCTGGATCATACTCTGCAGCTCTGATGGGGTAGTTGCAAAAATGACTACGTCATCAGCAAAACGAAGGTGAGTTAGATAATCTCCATTAACCTTTATCTCTTTGTTTTCCCAGTTCAGTGACTGAAAGACATTTTCCAATGTCGCAATAAAGAGCTTGGGAGATATGGTGTCACCTTGTCTCACTCCCTTTCCAATTTTTATGTGTGTTGTGTTTTCAAATATATATATATATATATATATATATATATATATATATATATGTATATATTAAGACTTTAAATAAAGGGACTATATATATACTCAACCCACAAGAAAATTACATCAAAAGTTGCAAAGAAATAATACAAATAAATATGAGCACAAGCTCAGTCGCGCACATGGAACTATGCTCCGATATACGACAGAAAATATATTAAAAACACAAATCCAAAAACATTCAACTCACTTACCCCACCAAATCACTCGTAACAGCTGAAATAAACAATAAACCTAAAAGAAATAATGAACCAAGAAAAACATCCAAAATGTATCGAAAATTTAGCTATCATCATCAGGAAGACCCAAGCTAAATATATGGTCTTTCAAAACAACAGCAAAGGCAGACAAGGTCAATACCTGCTGTGTGGGTCCCTAGGCCATAAATGGAAACAACGGCAGACCTAGATAAGACAAAAAAACTAAAATATAAAATGAAAATAAAAAGAAAAGCAGCAATCCCGAGACATACCGAGAAACAGGAGACAAAGCATCGCCCAAATCAACAGCCTGTGACAGAAATCCAAATGACCAACCATGTGACAATTGTTCAGTGGATGAGTGACGCATAACATCGCGGTCGCAGTGAGGTATATATCAATAATGAGTGACGAGAAAGATTACAGATAGATAGATGTTAACTCAGTCTTCACCATCACACGGTTGGTCATTTGGATTTCTGTCACAGGCTGTTGAGTTGTCCGATGATTTGTCTCCTGTTTCGCGTTATGTCTCGGGATTACTGCCTTTATTTTTATTTTTATTTTATATTTCATTTTTTTTGTCTTATCTAGGTCTGTCGTTGTTTCCATTTATGGCCTAGGGGACCCACACAGCAAGTATTGATCTTGTCTGCCTTTTCTGTTGTTTTGAAAGGCCATATATATAGCTGGCGTCTTCCTGATGATAACAGTTAAATTTTGAATGTTTTTATTGATTCATTATTTCTTTTGGGTTTATTGTCTCTTTCGGCTGTTGCGGGTCTTTTGGTGGGGTGGGTGAGTTGAATGTTTTTGGATGTGTGCTTTTAATATATTTTGTGTCGTATATATACACTGCTGGCCACCCAAAATGCAACACCAAGAAGGAAGCATCGGATTGGCCTGAAATTCGCAGCATTCGTCGCCCGCGAGAGGTCATGCAAACGATTAGCATTGCAGGGCATATGCAAATCATGTGCACCCGTCACACCACCGAGAAGCACCATAAGAAGGAGGCACAGATGGCGGGGTGTAAGTAGTGGAAGTGTGTTGTGCTGACGGACCTTTGCGCGGGAAGCTTCCTGATGCCTCTTCGCAGAATACGGCAGTCATTCCAGCACGTTTCGGAGTTCGACAGAGGACAAGTAGAGGCTTATCGCGACAGCGGTTTATCGTACCGAGACATCGGCGCCCGTGTGGGACGATATCCAGCCACAGTGAGGCGAGTATGGATTCGGTGGGTGCAGGAAGGACGGACGGACCGACGTGAGAGATTGCTGCAGCCGCGGCACACCACCGAATGAGAAAACCGGCATGTGGTGTGGCGTTCATTGACGGCTCGTTCCACCACAGTACGAACATTAGCGCAGGAATTAGGGTATGTTCCGCAACAACCTGTGTCAGCATGTACCGTTCGACGTCGTCTGCAGGAGCGGGGACTTTTCGCACGGCGCCCATTGCTCCGATTATCATTGACGTTACAGCACCAGCGAGTGTGGTGGCAGTAGGCCGTTGACCGCCGTACCTGGACTACGGATGGCACGACATTGCCTTTTCATACGAATCCCGCTTCTGCCTGCAACACCACGAGGGTCGGATCTGCGTGTCGCCGCATCGCAGCGAAAGCCTGTGTAATGCCTGCGTTATGCATCGCCATACCGGTCGTTCGACGGGCGTTATGGTTTAGGGCGCAATTGGATAGGACACCTGCACCCCTCTTGTACGCATCGCCGGAAAACCCAACAGCCACCGCTTCATATCCGACGTTTTGGAGCCTGTAGTCTTCCCTTACCTGCAGGACCTGTCAGCGGCGACGTTTTAACAGGACAATGCGCGCCCGCACGTGGCACGCATCGTGCAACAATTCTTCACTACTCACCAGGTGTCACTGCTGCCGTGGACCGCCTATTCTCCCTATATGTCGCCCATCGAACACCTCTGGTCGCTGATCGGCAACCGAGTGGCCCGGCAAGCACCACCTGCGGCTACGCCTGAAGAACTGTGGCAACATGTGGAAGCAGCCTGAACCGACATACCCCAAGCCCACAACCAAAGCCTCTTTTCTTCGATGCCGCGGCGTGTAGCGGCCGTTATTGCCAACCAAGGGGGCCACATGAACTATTGATGTCTGCGTGTTCCGCAAGTCACACCGGCTTGTAAACTCAATCGTTTCATCTTTGTATCTGTTGTTATGTGTCCAGTAAATCTGACTTTGCTATCTCGTGTCCTTTTTGGTGTTGCATTTTGGATGGCCAGCAGTGTATATATATATACACAGAAGTGCCAGAAAACCTGGTACAGACGATCTTATGCAAAATGCATAGCAACGTCACCTATGCGCGTATTTGGTTTCATCCGCCAGTGCGCATATAAAACGATAGACATCCTTGCCATCTGTCAGAGGTGTTTTCGGCATGCGAATGACAAGTAATAACGATTTAAGCGATTTTCAACGCGGAGCCGTAGTTGGCGCTCGTGAGATGGGCCATAGTATTTCGGAGGTAGAAACGAAGTTCGGATTTTCACGGACAACAATTGCAAGGGTGTGCCGTGACTACAAGAATTCCGGCAAAACCTCCAGCCTACTACACCAGTGTGGCCGTAAAAAGACATTGGTGAACATGACCATCGTCGGCTGTCAATAATCGTTTCACACGGTAGGCGTGCAACACTCTCGCAGGTATCATCGGAATTCAATGCTGGAGCCTCAACAAGCATGAGCGTCCGGACTGTGCAAAGTACCCGGCACGATATGGGCTTTGGAAGCCGACGCCCAACACGATTCCCCTTGATGGGTGCACGAAACAGTGCTATGCGCATCGCTTGGGCACGGCAACACTGCCACTGGACAGTTGATGACTGGAAACAAGTAGCCTGGTCTGACGAGTCGCGTTTCCAACTGTATCGGGCAGATGGAAGGATTCGTGTGTGGCGCAAATCCCATGAAGCGATGGATCCCGCTTGTCAACTGGGAACTGTACCGGCTGTTGGGTGGTCCGTAATGGTATGGGGTGTGTTTATCAGGACTTCACTGGGTCCCCTGGTACATCTAAAAACGTCTTTGACCGCCCAACGCTATGTGCACAACCTTTTTAACGAGGTACACCCGTTCATGTCCTGCATTCATGCTGATGGGTTGGGTCTGTCCCAACAGGAGAATGCACGTCCACACAAGTCTCGAGACGCCACACTGTCGTTAGAGGAACATTCATCTGAGTTTAGGGTGTTGCCATTCCCACCCACGTCCCCAGATCTGAATGTGATAGAACACATTTGATATGTCATGCAACGCGCTATCGAACATAGGAATCCGAGACCTCGGAATAAACTCGAATTGTGGAACGCTCTGCAGGACGTATGGTGCGCATTGCCAACAGCATATTTCCAGAAGCTAGTGGAGTCCATGCCTTGTCGTATTTCTGCAGTCCTGCGCTCCCGTGGGGGACTTACCAGGTATTAGACTGGTGCACCAGTTTTTCTGGCACTTCAGTGTATTCATCGTCCACCGGCATAGCACAATTGGTTCAGTCGCTATGCGCTGTGTAAGAGGCGGACGTTTCTTAAATATGTTTGAATCCCAGTAATGCCGGCCATTTCGTCTGCTGCTTCTCCGGTTCTTCCGCAGGCTTCCTGTGATTGGAAACGCGAATGTGTAGATGTTTCACTGTAAAGTCGGCCCGGACGCACTTTGTTCCTTACCCGTATGCAGCTAAGGAATGGCAAGCCGGCTGAATTAATTTGCCAGTAACATTCATGGGCGCACAGTAGTCTTTGCGGGACTCAACCCGCCATAGGCAGACGAGGTAGATGGATGGATATTCATTGACATGAAAATTATACGTTTATATGTATTCTGTTTCCTTTCTAATAAATAATGAATTGCGTGCATGTATCCCCTAATAATCTAATCTATAATATGTTTGTCTATGGACCTTCACAGAGTCACAGAAATTGGAATTTTGTTTGAGAGAAAATGGAAAAACAAGTTCCAAAACTCGCCTCCGTTGGGATAAGTGGAGCAGTAAAACAATGTTCTTTAGATTATCGTCTGTTGTGGTCATATGGCAAAATTGGTGAACTTATACCTATAACATTTCCAGTGAAACACTTTGCTCTATGGTTCAGCATGTTACTATACTGTGCAAATTATTTGGGACAAAGTAAAGAATCACTCTTTTTTCCAAAACTATGTCTTTATATCATTCTATGCCTTGATATACACTGATAAATACCTGTATTAGTATGAAGTATGTCCTCCTTTAGGATGACTCCACTAATTGAGTGCACATATTTTTGACTTTATAATCTTGGAACCACACTTTTATAGAATTCGTTATCATGCGTTCTTTGGTTGTACAGTCCATTTTACTTAAACGTCTATTCAAAATATTACACAAGTTTTCTATGGGATTTAAGTCTGGTGAATTTACAGGCGAATCAAGCAAATGAATTTGATTTTCCCGCATGAAATTCTTGCCCAATTTCGAATTGTGACATAAGGCCAAGTCATGTTGAAAGGTCCCGCCAAAGGTTTGCAAGAATGGAACAATCCTACGTTGTAATATTTCTATGTACTTGGCTGAATTCATCATACCTTGAACAGGAACTAAGCGTCCTGTGCCATTTGATGTGAAAAAAACCCAAAACATCTGTTTCAGAGGGTGTTTTACAGTTCGTTTGACATGCTCAGGTCTTAAGGGTTCACAGTTGCTTCGTCTAACGACATTTGCTTGGTAACCCTGCACAAATAAATGAGTTTCATCACTGAAAATTACCTTTTTCCACTTGTCAGCAGTCCATGATTTATGTTTTTTGGCCCATGCTGAACGTTTTACCTTTATTTTTGCATCCTTCGCAGCTGATTTTGGTCGGTGGAAATATTGCCACTGTTTTAAATATACATGTACTAGGAAAGCAAATTCATCTCTCTAAAGCTTAATGCGGGAGCACCCTAATTTTTTATTTTTTTTTTTTTTTTAGAATTCATGGGTGACACTCTTCTTCTGTAAATTTCACTAAATGTTCCATAATTTTAATTAATTCCAGTACTTTTATTTACTTTTAATATCTTCCTCATTTCATTAGTTTTTTGTTATATTGTTTTCTCATCACGTTTCCCATATTTATGTTTTTAAGTATTACAGTGCTGTCGAGTGGTTAGTGGTGCACTCTTCTGGGTAATCGACCGAATTCGGAAGGCTGGGAGTTCCTATTGTGTTAATGACGTCGGATTGATTACGTGCGGGAAGCGACCGTGCGCCAAGCGACCCTGTGGAAAATCGTGCGCGAAGCGACCCTGTGGAAAATTGTGCGCGAAGCGACCCTGTTATATATATTCCATCGTGGACGAAGCGACCCTACTAATCGCATAAGTTTACTTATATATATACATATCGTAGTCAAATTATTTACATCTAATTAATTAATTACTTACATCAAGTTTGTTACACTAAATACAAGTTTTTAATATCATTTTACATATATATGTACAAATCGTAGTCAAATTATTTACACCTAATTAATTAAGTACTTACATCTTCTGAATTTTGATGCTTTCAGACATTTTTTAAGTACTTACGTCTTCTGAATTTTGATAGCTTAATGCTTTCAGGTATTTTTTAAGGTCTTTAGAATTTTCAAATTCCGCCATGATATTACGAATGCGTTCTTCTACTTGTATACACATTTTCTTCCTTTTTGGACCAAGTTCTCCTAATTCTTTTAATTGTTGTTTGTGCATCACACGTCAAATTTGGAAATTTAAAGACCTTAAAAAATGCCTGAAAGAATTATGCTATCTTACCAAGTTGGACTAAGGACAAAAGCTGCAAAATTCAGAAGATGTAAGTACTTAATTAATTAGATGTAAATAACTTTAATACGATTTGTGTGTATATATCATCATCGTCATCATTGTCAACCATTATCAATCCACTGCTGGACGAAGGTCTCCCCAAGTTTCCTCCACAACGTTCTGTCTTGTGCCAGTCTCCTCCATGTCACTCCCTCATACTTTCGAATTTCATTAACCCATCTTCCATGTGGTCTTCTTCTGGGTCATTTCCTGTCCCTTGGAATCCAATCTAAAATTTCGGCTGTCCATCGATGGTCTGTCCTTCTGGCAGTATGTCCAGCCCATTGCCATTTCAGGGATTTAACTCTGATCATGATGTCTTCCACTCTTGTCATTTTTCGGATCCACGTGTTCCTCTTCTTATCTCTCCTGGTTACACCAAGCATGCACCTGTCCATGCTGCTTTGAGTTGTCTGCAGCCTTTGTATGTCTCTTTTAGCTAAGGTCCACGTCTTTGCACCATACATAAGCACTGGAAGGATGCATTGATTAAACACTTTTCTTTTAAGACATAATGGCATATTGCTCTTGAAAATTATGCTGTTTCTTCCAAAAGCTCTCCAGGCAAGTTTTGTACGCCGATTAATTTCTTCATCAATGTGACCCTCACTTGATATCTGCTGTCCAAGATAAACGTACGTGTCTGTTATCTCCAGCTTTTCTCCATCAATCGATAAATCTTCATTTCTTGTAAAAGCATTGTACATCACGTTTGTCTTCTGAAAGTTCATTTTTAATCCCACTTCTTTACTCTTGTCAGCAAGTTCCTGGATCATACTCTGTAGCTCTGATGGGGTAGTTGCTAAAATGATTATGTCATCAGCAAAACGAAGGTGGGTTAGATAATCTTCATTAATCTTTATCCCTTTGTTTTCCCAGTTCAGTGATTGAAAGACATTTTCCAATGTGGCATTAAAGAGCTTCGGAGATATGGTGTCACCTTGTCTCACTCCTTTTCCAATTTTTATGTGTGTTGTATTTTCAAACAGCCGAATCTTTGCACTTGCATTTTCATAGATGTTATTAATAATGTTAATGTATGCATCTTCAATACCGCAGGATTTCAGAGCCATTGCAACTGCTGATGGTTTCACCGAATCAAAGGCTTTTTCATAATCGATAAAAGCCATGCACAATGGAAGTTCATATTCCCTCGCTCTTTCAATTAGTTCTCTCAGTACGTGGATATGATCTATTGTGCTGTAGCGACTCCTGAATCCAGCTTGTTCTCTCGGTTGAGCCATGTCCAGTGTCACCTTCAAGCGGTGTGAAAGAACTTTAGTGAAGATTTTATAAACCACTGATAGGAGGCTGATAGGTCTGTAGTTCCTGAGATCCTGAATGTCACCTTTTTTATGTAGCAATATCATTGTAGCGTTGTTCCAATCCTCAGGAATTTTCCCTTCATTAAGGCATCGAGTGAAAATTTGGGCGAGTACTGTTTGGATTTCTCCACTTGCTTCTTGTATGATGTCTACAGTAATTCCATCTTCTCCTGGAGCTTTTCCCCGCTTCATGTTCTTGATTGCATGAGCAACTTCTGCTGGAAGGACTGGAAGAACTTTCGTACTGGTACCTTTCATGATGTCTTTAGTACATGTATCATCCCTTTCATATAATTTGGAGTAGAAATCTTTCACTCTTGTTAAAATTTCGCCTCTATTTCTTGTTACAGAACCATCTTCTTTTCTCAGTGCCATAATCTGTTTTTTTCCCTTACTGAGATGTCCCTTTGCCATCTTTAGGCTTTGGTTGTTTTCAATTGCTTTCCTTACTAGTTTACAGTTGAATTTCCTTACGTCTTCAGTGATACTTTTTTGTACTGTCTTTCATAGCTCTATATATTCCACTTTGGAAGTCACATCTTCTTTAGTTGTCCTGATCACTCTTCTTTTTTGCATCAACATTTTGGTTTTTCCTGATAATTTGTTCACATGCAATTTGTTCTTAGACCCAGCTAATTTTGTTGCTGTTTCCATAAGAGCTTTGGTTACTTTTCTGTTAACTTCAGAAATATCCACTTCTTCCGATGTTAGGCCTTTTAAAGCAGAGAACCTGTTCTTCAGTTCCAATTTGAAGGTATTATGGTGTTTTTTAAGGTTGGTTATGTCAATACATTTTGTTTGTCTTATGTGCTTGCTACGTTCGAGTTTAGTGTTGAGGTGCATCTTACATCTCACCAATCTATGGTCACTGCCTGTGTTGAACTTGTTTAGCACACTGCAGTCTTGTATGACGAATTTTTTGTTACACATAATAAAGTCAATTTCACTTGTCGTCCCATTTGGATGTCTCCATGTCCATTTCCTGGTTGGCTTTTTCTTGAAAAAGGAGTTCAAGATGAAAAACCCTTCTGCCTCTGCAAACTCTACGAGAGTATTTCCACGCTGGTTTCTGTTGCCGTGACCGAATTTACCTACTGAAGTTTCATTCTGTTGCCGTTGCCCTATTTTTGCATTGAAATCTCCCATAATTATCTTCAAGTGCTGCTTACCTTTATTATTTAGATCACGAATTTCCTCATAAAATTCTTCAATTTCTTCTTCAGCATGACTTGTGGTGGGTGCATAAGTTTGAATAATCTGAGCCTGGTATCTTCTCGAGAGTTGGATAGCGAGTCGTGCAGCTCTGTCAGAGGAACTTTCAACTTCTACAACTTTATCCTTCAGTTTCTTGTTTATTATAAATCCAACACCACTAGTTCTGCCAGTATCTGTCCCACGATAGTAGAAGAGATGTCCACTTTTCAGTTCAATGAGATCTTCTCCTTTTCTCCTTACCTCACTTAGCCCGACGATGTCCCACTTGATCCTTTGTAGGTCCTCTTCCAATTCAAGAAGCCTTGAATCAGAAGATAGGGAGCGTCCGTTATATGTAGCCAAGGTCAGCATCAGATGGCAGCCTAGTCCGGTACTCCGGGGATTCTTAGTACCCTCTGCCTTCATGTCGCACTGGCCGCTGCCTTGGCCAGGTACATTCCAGCTGCCCGGAGACTGAGGGCCAAGATTTAAGTTGTGGAGTCATTTTGGAGGGGTTGGGCCATAACTCACCACGCTGGCCAAGCGGGTTGGTGAGTGTGGGATAGCATTTCCTCTAATCCCGATGGTATAGTTATACCGCTATTGGCGGTCGTCAGAGCCCCTTTAGTGGGAACAGGATGTACCACGAAAAGGCGGGGTTGACATTTGTCAAGGAGAGGCTGTGATGTTACACATCACCTGACCTTACATCCCGTGTATATATATACGATATAAAATACATTAAAATCACAAATCCAAAAATACTCAGCTTACTTACCTCATCAAATGAAACGCAACAGCCAAAGTAAATAACTAGCCCATGAAGAAGTATCAAAAATATCAAAAATAACAAATCATCTCGAAGATTTAGCTGTCATCATCAGGAAGACCCCAGCTAAATATATGGCCTTTCAAAACGACAGCAAAGGCAGACAAGGTCAATACCTGCTGTGTGGGTCCCCTAGGCCATAAATGGAAATAACGACAATCCCAGGTAAGACAAAAAAACAAAAAAATACGAAACAAATAAGTAAATAAAGGTAGCAATCCAGAGACACACTAAGAAGCAGCAGATGGACTTCCGGATAACTCAACAACCTGTGATAGAAATCCAAATGACCAACCATGTGACAAACATGCAACGAAAAATGACGCATAACGCCGCTGTTGCAGTGAGGTATATATCTATAGTGAATGACGAGAAAGGTTATAGATAGATAGATGTTAACTTTGTCTTCAGCCACAAGAGGCCCATCGAGTGGCACTTAAAGACCTAACCATTTAGTATTGTAGGGCCATGGTTAGTACAATTAAATATGTATGGGGACATGTTGTATGCCTTATAAAAATTCTGAGCTTTGGAATCGTGCAATATCTGTGAAAATAATGTTTTTACATATTGCAGTGGGTTTTCATTTTCCTTCAAGATGTTCCACAACTGTATGAGTTATTTAATTGGTACATCTACTGTATTGCCAATCTCAAACTGCCTATGAATCCTCGATATGACAAGATTTCTGCAAATTGACTTGGATACACTAGAATCCCAATTTACGTAATAATTGATATGAAACATATAATTTCTTCTCTTATCATATAAAGTAGTGATATAGCCGTCTATAGAATTGCATATCTTCAAATCCAAAAAGTTAATTTGACCGGAGGTGACATTAGTTTGCTCCAATGATAACCAAGGAGGATATATGCTTTTAGCAGATACTGGAAAGGTTTCCCAATTAAAGGCAATGACGTCGTCAATGTAGCGTAGCACGACACCTGTAAGGTCTTTATTTTCTGTGACAGAATTCTGTTCATAATAATGCAAATACAGGTTTGCAAGCACACTGGAATACTTAGATCCCATGGGTATTACATTAATTTGTTGGTATATGTGACCACCAACTCTCAGATAACTATTGTCGAGACATAGGCTTACCATGTATCTCCAATTGGCATGTGACATATCTGATTTGTCTTCGAATTTCTCATATAACCAGTCACATACCCTGCGCAAATCTTGCAAGTCTGTATTAGTAAATAAATTTTTGAAATCGTAGGTTGCAATGTGCGTGTACTGTCCTTTTTTATTAGATTTCACCGGGCTAGAAACCTGATATATATAAAAGACCACATGGGAGATGGGTGGATGAAATTCGTAAATATGCGGGAGTGACATGGAGGAGACTGGCACAAGACAGACCGTTGTGGAGGAAACTTGGGGAGACCTTCGTCCAGCAGTGGATTGATAATGGTTGACAATGATGATGATGATGATATATAATGATATTAAAAACTTGTGTTTAATATAAAAAACTTGATGTAAGTAATTAATTAATTAGACGTAAGTAATTTGACTACGATTTGTGTGTATATATATATATATATATATATATATATATATACATAAGTAAAATGATTCGATTAGCAGGGTCGCTTCGTTCACGGTAAAATATAACAGGGTCGCTTCGCGCACGACACCGTCGGGTTTGTCCTACGGCACTGTTTTTCTTTTTTTTTTTTTTTTTTCACTTCCCTGAGTAAAATTACCCTAATTTAAGATGACAACCCCCTTTCAATCTTAGATGTGGTTGTAAAATTTTAGAACACACACGCGTGCGCGCACACACATACACATACGAGAGCACACACGCACGCACACACACAAACACACACTCACACACACAAAACAAAACAAAAGTTCGTAGAAAATGTAATCTCCAATTCATATGCAATGCTGTGTGGCTTGCATATGGATTAGAGATTACCTATTCATCATTTCTCATATTCATCATTTTACATATTCATCATTTATATATTCATCATTTCACAATTTCTCTTTCCTGCATGGGATAGAGGTACAGGATTTAACTGTCATTCACGTCGCCGGGCTAGAAACCTGATACGCTTTAGAGCGGGATTACGACCCAGTGTCCTGTAAGTTTGTCCATATTTGCTGTGAATAATATTACTTTGCAGGAAGCCGTCGCGAAGGCATAGTAGTCCGATTTCTGACAATTTGTCGGAGATGGGGCCGGGCTCACGTCACAGGTAACTCGTGGGTTCTGTGTTTGTTTTATACAGTTTTTATTCCTTACCCTCCTTGGAATCAGTGGGTTTAATTTAGGGACGAGTGATCGTCTCTAAAACAGAGTAACTAGATCCCTTTGTGCTGCTGACGGTGGACCTGAAATCCCGAAATAACATAATAAAACCAACTTCAGCGTTCTTTTAGATGCAATGACACTCTTCTTTACGCTGAATTCGAGATATCCATGTCCGGCCTCCTTGATGGTGAATGTCTTTTTTAATGGAGTTGGCAAACACAAATGAAAATTGGTTGTATCATCTTTATAAGATAAATCATTTTTAGTTTTTCTCACTTCCTTATTGGAGATAATTATACACTGAAGAGCAATTGAATTAGAGACAGCTGGCGTTATGCAAATGTGGCGCTGTGGGCGGACCTGTAAACGAAAACGACATGACGTATGCAGCGATCCGACAATATAAGGTGTGATGCGACGGGAATCAATAAGAGTTGGACGCAGTGTAGGTAAGAAAAAGATTCTAAGCGCATTTGATCGTGGTCAAATTGTCGGGGCCCGACGAATGGGTAACTCCATCTCGGAAGTCGTGCAGGCACTGGGATTTTCACGAGCCACTGTGTGACGGCAGCACCGTGAGTACATCGAATCCGGTGAAACCATCCCTGCAAGGGCCAACTGCCGTGGACAACAGCGTGTGGATGAGCGGGGTCATCGTCGGCTAGCTCGCATGTAACAGCGGATAGACGGGACACAGTGCAAGAAATCACTCGGCAATTTCACGCTGGTGCACAAAAACGTGTAATCAGCCAAACTATCCAGAACCATCTGCTAGCTATGGGGCACAGATGCCATCGTCCCACGAGGGTACCGCTGCTGACCGCACATCACAGGGTGCAAAGATTAGCATGGGCGCGGGAAAATCCCCACTCGACCTCAGACACGTGGAAAAATGTTTCCTGGACTGGCGAGTCGAGATTCACGTTGGTACATGCGGATGGCAGGATACGAGTACGGCGCAAACCACATGAAGCGATGGATGTTTCTTGCCAGCAGGGTACTCTTCAAGCTGGTTGGGGTGGCATTCTCCTCTGGGGACTGTTTACGTGGACTAAAATGGGACCCCTGGTACGTGTGACATCGCCCCTCACAGGTCAACGTTACCGGGTTACCCTGGACGACCATTTGCTCCCGTTTGTGCGTCTACAACATCCCACTGGAAACCTCATCCTGCAACAAGACAATGCACCGTGCATCTCTCCCGAATTGTATCCTAATGGTTGGATGAACACTCCATCGACATGATCTCGCTTCCTTGGTCAGCACGTCACCTTACCTCAATCCCATCGAGCACATCTGAGATGCCATCGAGAGAGATGTTCGAGGCTCCGACTCCCCCTCCATCAAATTTTCATGAACTGTGGTAGTTTGTTCAGTGGTCATAGATCCGTATGGTTTCCCAACGCTTGCGGTGTCTTGTCAAGTCCATGCCGAGACGAATCGCCGCCGTCATCAGGGCGAAAGGTGGTGCTACACGTTACTAGACAGGTATCTCTAATTCAATTTTTCTTCAGTGTATTTGACGTTCTTCTTTTGATATAATTTTGTTTTTTTATTTTCATATATTCATATCAGGAAGGAAAACTGGTAAAATAAAATATAGTTCATCAAAGTGCATCTGTTATTCTTCATACCAGCTGTAAATCATTTACTTTCTCCTCCCTCTTCATTCGTTTTGTAATAGCTTATTAAGAATTAAGTAATATTTTTAAGTGCTTCTTGGTCTATCTCTTAGAGTATGTCTAAATGTGTTAATTTATTTATTACCCTCAAATTATTATCGGAAAAGGAATGTTATCTTGTATCTGTTCATAGTAGTTTGCCATTTCCTCTTACTGTTCAGAACCTCAATATGAATTGTTTCACTAATTCTAAACTCTTCCTCCGCCGTTTCTGTTGCTAAGTGGTGATAATAATTCATTTTATTTTCGTTTCTACAAATTCCAGCACTTGCTCGATATGTTCACCAGACGGTTTACCTTAAAGCCGAACCGTCATTAAATGTTCATTTCCTTCCTCTAATAGATCTTACGACAAATATTGAAATCATGTACCATTTTGCCTACTACCGCCAACCTACCTCGCGGTAACTTTGTTTTCCGTTTCTTGAGTAACCTTCTGTTATTCTGTTCCTTTGTTTCTTTTCATCGCAGATGCGCCTGTTACATTTCTGCTCTTATGCTTCATTTCTGTACCAATCATAGACGAATTTCAATTCCCTAATTTCGAATGTCGAGCTGAAATGTGACTTTAAAATTGTAGCATCCAGAAAGAAAATCCATGGTAATCGCTAGGCAGATGAGTTGTGCTCGGATATGTACATGATTAAAATACGAGGTCACAAGAGAGGAAGTTTCGGCTGATGTGAGCAAAGACATAAAGCACCTGAAGTACAAAGCAGTGCGTGTGAGAGGCGGCATAAAATTGTCCTTTGAGACGAGATAGACTTCAGGATCTAACGAGGTTTTCGCGATTGCCAAGATGTCACATTCGACTCTCATAGCGTCAACACAGCTGTTTGGACAGAAGGGAGAAATATCGGCCCTCTTGAGGTGGTTTGGTCTCTTCGCCGTTTAGTGAAATATGTTAACAGTGATAGGAGCAGAATGAACCGATGGTGGTGGTAAGAGTGACTGTTGGAAGATCCGAGTACTCGACGAATCGGTAGTGGAGCACGACGAACTACTAAAGAGTAGGATGCAACTTCCGCTGGATGTCCACCGGTTACCCGTCAAAAACTTGCACACGGCTTAGCGAAAGGGGTGCCATCGAGCATGCTAGAACTTGTGTCAATTACCACTATCCGCTGTCCATCCTCAACAGTCTAGAATAGTCCCACGCAATGACATGTGGGCTACAAAATAATATTAAGTGGCGTTTAGCGACCAATTCCACTTCTACTTTGACACGTGTGGCGGCGACGTAATGAACGCAGTGGACCCAGGTATACTGTACAGCTCGCTACTACGCGCCCTGCTTTGTTATGGAATGGAGAGTGATCAGTTAAAAAAGACGTACATCGTACGCGTTCGTCAACGGCAAACTGTCTTCTGAACACTACGTCGCCGAAATTCAGGTACCCGTCGTTCTTCCCTTCCTTACTGAGGATTCTAACGTTATGACTCCCAATATATAATGCAAGCATTTTGTTTGAAAGTCTTTGTGGTGTGGGCGTACTGCCTGGGTCATCGGTCTCCGCAGCGCTTCCTAGTCGAGCACGTATGAATACCACTCGAATACCCTACCGCAGCTGCAACGGGTAGCGGTTGTTCTTTAGGACAAGGTACCAGAAGCTTCGTGGAAAACAGAGTAAGAGGTTATTTGACAACTGTAAGACTCTCGGCTGAGATGCTTAGCTCAATGTATCTGCTATCGTGACAATTGCTGTATTATAATGTATACTGAATGGACAAAACATTAGAGAAATAATCTAGCACGAATAACAGTCAGAACATGTCGAAACATGGACTTCACCAGATGACGGAGAGTTTTCGGAAGAAATGCCAGCAGTCCCTGTTGCAGCATTATTCACAACTCCGCCCGCGATGTCGATTCAGGATTCATGGATCTGATATTCCGTTCCTTCCGCTGAACGGCATCCCGAAATCTTTCACAAGGTTTAAATCCATACACTTTGGGTGCCATTGGGTCGTTCCATAATCAGATAAGTGCTTTTCGAGCCATGTCTGAGTGTCTGCTGCCCGGCGCATTGTCCCCCCTGCAGCAGACCATCGGTAGCACGATGCTCACAGGCCATGAAAGCGTGTAGGTGACCAGGCAGGACAAGCTGAGCCGCGGATGGCTAAGTGGTTAGCGAGTCAGACTATTAATGCAAGGTCTTCAGGTTCGATCCTGGGCTGATCTTTCAGAGATGGTGTGATTTACTAACAATCGCTGAATATCCGCCGTGCATCGGACGAGCACGTAAAGTGAAGGGCCCCAGGCTGGACCCACTGGTTAAATGGGTATCCTTTCCTATGCCCCCCCCCCTGAAATTCTCTCACCCCTCTATGTGCAACATCGTACTTGTACGGTGGCGGCATCAACTGTACTCTAATCTCACTACAAACTCTTCTGTCAAAGTCGCTAGACTTGCTCTCATTCCTTCCGTTTCTGTGTCCTGCCCAAGAGGCGATCTGGCTGTAGGTGGCTGGGACCTAAACTCTACTCACTGTGGACGGAAGTCCTACAAGAAAATGAGAAATACAGCTCGGCTGGCCAAACTGGGAGCACCTCTCCAGACACACTAACGGACCTAATGCGTCCCATGAGAAGGCTCTCTGTACCATCATAGGAGCAACGCTACCTTCAACAGAGCCGACTTAGCCTTCATGCTGTCTACGCCACACCCGCATCTTCCCGTCAAAACGGTACAACTGAAAACGGGATACACCTAACCACCCCACGCGGTGCCGTTCTGCAAACGTCCAATTTTGATATTTCCGGCACCAGGTAAGGCGTAATTTCCAATGACGAGGAGTCAACAATGGCACACGAGTAGGGCGTCGGCTGCCCTTAAAGCCCGGATTAATGCAACATGCGCAGTACCATTAATCCGTTGAAGCTTCTTGTGCATCGATATTTAACCCGGATGAGATTTGTGCCGACATTTTCAAGCCTATGAACATAGCTGGATTAATTTCTTTGTGGGATCCCAAACATCTGATGTGAAGAATCATTATGAAGTCCAGCAAAACACGAAAATACTAATATTAATTGGATTTGTGATAACTAATACCCCGTGTATTCTTCAAACCAATTAGTTTCACACTAAAAAGTCACTGCGTTTCTCACTGTTCTCATGAGAATGTCAGTTTAAAAGCTTCAGAGTTTCAGACGCAAATTACAAAATAATAACTTACTGTGAACTTACTGGTTCACTTAGGGGGCGTTTCAAGCGCAAAATGATGAAGAAAAACCCAACATTTTTCAATTACGTGAGACATATTTCATGCGTCAGTGTGTAAACCGTATTAACAGCAGTTAAGTAGTCTACATATTAAACAACGAAAAGCAAAAGCATTATGACCATTCATTTTTTTTGCAAATCACAACAACCACAGGTAAACAACGGCGCGTGTGTAGGTCATGGAACTGTAAAAGTATGACCTGATACTGAGCTTTATTACTCAGCGTTATTCCTGTTTTCAGATGGCAAACTCAGCGGACATAAGCGAGTTTGACACAGGCCAATTTGTAATAGACTGCGTCAGTATATTTTCCAGATGACAAGGCTTGTGGAGTGCTCCCGGTAAGCCGTTGTTAATACTTTCAAAAAACATTCAGAAGAGGAAACTAGAGAATGTGAAACAAATATCAGTTCAGTGAATGAAATTATTATACCGATGAGGTTAAGGTATTATTATTACAGTTTTTTTTGTTGTTTTTTTTTTGCACATAACGACGCATTTCTTCAGAATATAACGACCTGAAAAGTGTTCTTCACGGATACGAAGAAACAGACCTCATTTTTTATAACAGAGTCAAAAGAGAAAAAACAAGAAAGATGACACCGAAATTTAGGGTGTAAGGAGCACGCCTTTTGAATCCGCTCTGATGCGAATAAAATTTACCAAAGCTATTCAAAATCAATGGAACCGGTTTGGCAAACAGCAGTATCTGACCGAAGAAAATAAAATTCAATCGGGTTTTTTATCGCGCAAATATTGCTGTAAACGGAAACGTCAACCTCTGGTGGCAGACGTCTGCGTAAAGAAAAATTTGAATTTATATGAGAAAAATTTCGCAGCGGAAACGCTCTCCAACAAAGAAATAATTTTTCAAATCGGCTCTTAGAAGCAGAATGCATTATTTTAAAAAGAAAGCATTTTCAAAAGGTTTTCCAATGTGAGCGGTATCGGTCCATAAAATAATTCTTCCAATCGAGTTTTCAGGAGCTGAGATTTTTCTGCAAATACATTAGACGCAGAAATTAACGGATCTCTAATCACTCGTCCGAGATGGGCCCGGGTGTGATATGGATGGTGTGTTTGTTTTACGGTACTGGTCTGTAAACATTTGTCCGAGATGTGATGGACCCGGGTGAGGCATGGATGGTGTTCTTTGTTTTGTTTTACGGCACTGGATATTTCCCTTTCATGGAGTCAGAGGCCCCAATTTAAGGACGGTTTACTGTTAAGAGCCCATTGAGTTGCTCACAGCCTCCCAATCAAAGAAAACAATGAGAATTGCAGTTTCGGTGCAGCGCTTGGTATTACTGTTGCACATATGTAAATATAACAAAAGAAAATTACATTAAATTTTCTGTAAATCTCTTCTTACGTTGGTGATATTTTCGTATATAAAATTCGAATGTCTATTTTCCGTGAACCATTCGATATCAATTTTGCAAAATATACTTAGATGCAAAAGCAAATGTGCTATCTACCTCTTTATCTCCTTTAATATGAAATTCTAATGATCAGATAATTACCAGCTTGTGCTCCGAATTCTTATTTTAGGAATATTTCTTGGTTTTCCTAATTTACATAACTTTATTACAGGTAATTATTTTAAGCAAAGACCACAGTTTTTGCGGGATGCACTAGAACGAACTTATCTGGATCGAGCTGATTTTTCAGTACCACTCTACGTACGATGATGACCCCAATTCATTATTAAGTTGTCCTTTTTAAAACAAAGCTCCTTCGAAATTCTCCAGTTAAACGCTGAAGACATGATTTAAATTATCCCTGTTCAAAAAAAAAAAAAACTGTTCGCTAAAAACCTGATGCAAGAGATAGTTGATCCTCATGGTCTGAAATCTACTCCCACAACTGTAATGAAATTTAAATCTAATGTTATTGGAACTTCATGACTCGGACTGAACAAAAGAAATTCATCAGCATTTTGTTATTTAGTTAACAAATCTATAAAAGGGCAACGACTGTTCTTAGCTACCCAGACTTTATTTTACATATAAGTAATGCCATAAAAATAAAACTAATCCCTAAAAGAGCAATAAAGAAAAACACCACGACACTATTAAATCAGTTGCTCGAGGCCTCTGGCATTGAAATCTTAAATGCGGATTTTCGCTGTGAGTACATTAGCCTTATTTGCAAATAAATTTAGTATGCAGATTAGGAGTCCCGACGGTATCCTAATTCTACTTCGTCTCTGCCTCTTATAAAACTTGAAAAAAAAGAAGTTCTTTGTATGATTTCTTAAGGGAATATTTAGACTCTGGGATGTTGCACTTCAACGAGCAGATTCAGGGTTGGTGCTTTTTATTTTATGTTCTAAAGGAAAATAAAGTTATGTTGAAAAGTTGTGAAAATGGAGTTATGCATTAAATTTCATTAGCCAAATTTTGATTTATTTTTGCACAGAAAGCACCCAAAACCCGGCTTCTGAAAAGATATCAAGAATTAAGATTTTTATGCTTTTTATGCAAAGGAATTTTTAGCATTTACATATGTATAGCGTGTATGTGTAAGCATCCTCCTTCGTCTCTTCCTCCAAACCAGAGTTCGCTAGCATTACCATATTTATTTAAATTTGCGCCAAGTATATTTTGATAACATCCTAAATTTTAAATTCGAATTTCTAAAATCTGTTGCCTACTCGTTTCTTCTCAAATCCAAGATAAGATCGTTCATTTAATGTTCTTTATTGGAAATGACATTCTTACAACGTCTGATACATGCAACAGTTATTATACACTACGAAAGGCTGAAATCACACTCCACGGATTGGATAGATACGAATTATTAACATCTCACCAGATACTGAGCTGGCTAAGAAAGCAAATGATGATAACCATTATGAAAATCTGCAGTGATTTAATTGGCATCCATCATAGGCTCACACATTCTTTACTGTTCTGGTATCGAACGTTTGTTTAGCTGTTCTATTAGGGCACATTCGATTTTTCTTTATTTTGCGAAAATATCAGAACATGCATTGTGACGTAGACTCCAATTTAACTTTCCATTTGAGCTCCTGCATTCTTTTGTAAATTTGGTTTCTTTTTTTAAAGATTTTCTAAACATAGAGTCACATATTTTTACTTGATTTACGTAAGTGAATCAAAAAGTAAGTTACACTTAGCTCCATCTGGTGTGGAATTGCAGTCAGACTGTGTGTGCTTGGGAGCGAAGCAGACAGTACGTCACAGCTGTCGACGGGAGGTGTTTTAGTTCAGTAACTGCGTAAGGCGTGTGCAGAAAACAGTTCGTAATGGTGCGTCAACTGGATTCTTACTGCAAATTGGAAGTGCAAGGAACCATTCAATTTTTGTGGGATAAGCGCCTAAATTGCAGTGACATCCATTGTCGGACGAACAGCAGCTCCCGAAGAGAAAAAATAAGTAAAATCCGAGCAGCTGTGAAGACGATCCTGATAGAGGGCGCTGTCACTCCGTGGGAAGCGAGAGGAGGAAAAAATCGTGTGATTTGAACTCGGAAAAGGAGAAGTCGTGTGTTTCGTGTGTTTTGAACAAGATGGAACTCAAGAGGAAAATTAACGCCGGTGTTTTTATGTTACTTGTCTTTTTTAGTATGTGTGCGGTCGGTCATCTGTGTCGTGTAAAATATATGTTAGATGTTAATTTGAGGCTCTTGTGAATCATTGTGTCAACTGCTGCGTTCTTTCTTATTTCCTTTGGAGTAATGTGCTATTGTCAAATGATATACCGACCTCAACACACGGCACCCCAGATCCGTCGTCCAAAAATTGAATGGCAGGCAACAAGTCTTTTTTCTTCAATACTGTGCATTCCTGATTGATTTGAATGGCGACACATTACATCCATCGTGAAATCTGTGCTGCGCACGGGGAAACTTCGATGTCTTGTCCGGTTAGAATAAGGGGAGGGTGCATAAAAAGAAGCCCTACGTAAAGCTCTGAAGCCGACGCTCTGAGCGGTAGCCATCTTATGTTACCCTTCTGATTGTGTTCCCATCGAATTACGTAAATAACAATATAGGCAGGCGAACACTTTTAAAGCCTTCTTGCGAAAAGAAAAAAATATCATGCACATTTACGGATGGAGTCTATAATATCACCACTGTTTTCTATTCTTTCCTTTCAAAGCACTGCGAAGTCACGTTTTACTGCTGCGTACGACAAAAATCCCCTGAACTCGTCACACGAAAAGTGCATGCTGTTTAAAGTAATTTTTTTTGATTGGAGGTTAACGACCACCGTGATCAACTCAATGGGCTATAAGCAGTCGCCCGTCCCCAATTTAGGTTCACTGGTTCCAGGGAAGGGAGAGAGCCAGTGCCGTAAGACAAACACAACATCCATGCCTGACCGGGATTCAAACCCGAACCCCTTACGGACGAATGATCAGAGGCCAGCGCCTTAGACCACTGCGCCACCGGGGCGGTTTAAAGTAATGCATGAAGCCGTTCACAAACCCTAAAGTGAATAGGAAATCCCTGATTTATTTCATGTGATCGAGTCAATGTTTCTGAAGTCAGAAACTCAGCGAAATGTTACCTTAGAAATAATATTTCGTGCTAAACTTTGATAATTTACAAAATTTTAACGAAGAGTACACGGAATATGCAAATTGAAAAACGTTTGTAGCGCACAATAAAATCCGTTTGCGTTGATATATTACTTTGTACTAACAAGAAATACGATAATTTACGAATTAAAAAAACAAAAAAAACACGGATTTTATTATGCGCGAGAAACGTATGTTTTTTACAAAGTTTTAATAAAACGTTTTCGGGAATATTATCTTTGACCAGGAGTTATTGGACAAATTTCTAATTCGCACTAGAAATGTTTAGCTATTGCATCATAAGTTTTGATCCGCAAATATGTACAATAGCTCTTTAGCTTTTAATGTTAGTTGAACTTCAAATGAACAATTCCATAAATCATTCATAAGCAAACGCCCTTCTCACACGAAATAAAAAACTGAAATCTTCCTTAACTTACAATGCAAAAATGAGCAACTGAGGGTAATGTAACATGGCGGGCACGCAACTCAGCTGGTTTCACCGGTGAGAGCACATGCTGGATCTTCTGGTTCTATCCTCCGTGATTGTAAACTGGTGCCAACAATTTGAAAAGGGTTGCACAAATTGGACGGACGAATACCGCGAAGGTAGACCAACAATATCCATCAGCACTCCGGAGCATGTTAACGACATTTTTTTTTTTTTTTTTTTTTTTTGGTTGGAGGTTTAACGACCACCGTGAGCAACTCAATGGGCTATAAGCAGTCGCCCGTCCCTAATTTAGGGTCACTGGTTCCAGGGAGGGAGAGAGCCAGTGCCGTAAGACAAACACAACATCCATGCCTGACCGGGATTCGAACCCGGACCCCTTACGGACGAATGATCAGAGACCAACGCCTTAGACCACTGCGCCACCGGGGCGGCGTTAACGACATGATACGGGATAACAGGAGTATCAAATATCAAGGGAATTTCCAGTATGTTAGACATTTCGTACTGGACAGTGCATTTCATTGTTCACAAGCAGCTGGGATTTCCGGAATTGTGTGCGATATGGGATTTCCGGAATTGTGTGCGAAATGGAATTTCCGGAATTGTGTGCGATATGGGATTTCCGGAATTGTGTGCGATATGGGTGCCACGCACAGAAATCAACGTTTCGTGTGGTCTTTGGCTCTTCTGCGACGGTTTTCTGCTGAGGGTCACAATTTTTTGCTTCGAATCATCACAGCTGACGAAACGTGTTTTCACCATTTCACCCCTGAAACCAAACAATCGTCCATCTATTGAAATCATGTCACCTATCCAAGAATTGCAAAATTCAACTGTCTGCGGGAAAGGTCATGGCGAATGATTTCTTTAACTGTGAAAGTGCTCTTTATACAGAATTTCTGCCAAAAAGGACGACTATGAATGATGACTCATATTGCGAAACGTTACGAAATTTGCGAAAAGCAGTTCAGTACAGACACCAAGGTGTCATTCGATTGCACGACAACGCTACACCCCCACACAGCACAGGAAACAAAGGAATAATTGCAGTCATTCAAGTAGGTGTGTCAACATTCAACGTACAGCCCCAACTTATTCCTTTGCAACTAACATTTATTCGGTAAAATGAAACAGGGCCTTAGTGGAGAGCGATTCCAAGTCGATAAAGCTCTGAAAACTGCGGCCCTTAACTGCATGCACCAAACTGGAGGGGACGTTTTCTGTACAGTTATGGAAAATTCAATCACACGTTCCGAAAATGTTTTACAGTTGTGACGTACTAAAAAGGTAAAGCGCGTGCCATGATGACAAATCTGCAACGGTACATTCCGTCAGTGTATCCTAGTTGGGAAAGCAACTTACTGCTGAGCGAGGGGCCCCACATAAGTTGCCTTGTACTTTGGTCCAAACCTCACTGTTATGAAGAACAGTACATCTAAATGTTTGCAGTTTGTACTCTGCCTAACATGCTTTTGACAGTAAAAAAATATAATCCAAAGTGCATAGTAGCAACTGTGCCGCAAACTACAACGTAGAACTAAGTCAGCTATCAATCTTATGGCCCTTTCTCACTAGTTCTACGTGCTTAAAGAATTCAGCGAAGGACAGTTGACGTAGCCCTGCATTGTAAATTGATGCACGGTTGCTACTGTGCTCCTTTGATTTCTTTCAGATAAAAAATTTTTAAGGAATAAAACGAAAGAAATGTTTTACTTTATTTACTTACAAGCAGCTTATACTATATACAATTCATAGTAACTTATGCTGATTATAAATTATTGTAAGTAGAAGTAGAAGTAATAGTATCATCGTTGTCCTTAGTTATTGCTTAAATTGTTTCCGAAGAAATCGTTCTTCACAAACAAAATTTCAAACTACTTGGTTGCCTTTTTATAAATTTAGCGATACGTCTGGGCCCTAATGTATTCTTCTTGTTGCTGCTCTTGTTCTTGTCTAGATTCAGAATGCATCGGCAGTGTAAAGGTTTCTTGTTGTGGCTCTTGTTCTTGTCTAGATTCAGAATGCATCGGCGGTGCAAAGGTTTCTTGTTGTGGCTCTTGTTCCTGTCTAGATTCAGAATGCATTGGCGTTGTAAAGGTTTCTTGTTGTGGCACTTGTTGTCTGGATTCAGAATGCATCGGCGGTGTAAAGGTTTCTTGTTGCTGCTGTTGTTCTTGTCTAGATTCAGAATGCATCGGCGGTGTAAAGGTTTCTTGTTGCTGCTGTTGTTCTTGTCTAGATTCAGAATGCATCGGCGGTGTAAAGGTTTCTTGTTGCTGCTGTTGTTCTTGTCTAGATTCAGAATGCATCGGCGGTGTAAAGGTTTCTTGTTGTGGCACTTGTTGTCTGGATTCAGAATGCATCGGCGGTGTAAAGGTTTCTTGTTGCTGCTGTTGTTCTTGTCTAGATTCAGAATGCATCGGCGGTGTAAAGGTTTCTTGTTGCTGCTGTTGTTCTTGTGTAGATTCAGAATGCATCGGCGGTGTAAAGGTTTCTTGTTGTGGCACTTGTTGTCTGGATTCAGAATGCATCGGCGGTGTAAAGGTTTGAGACGTAATACATTCATTTTCCAGCGAAGTTGTGAAGACTGGCAGTGTACATTGGTATTCCATGCTCTGTGTGAAAATTTTAAAATTTGGTTTGATGACATCACTCTCCATCTGTTCTTGCTGTTCAGACTCAATTTGTGCAGTTGAAGGTTGTGATTCTAGGGTCAAACTCTGGTGATACACATCCTGTCGCGGGGACTTTTTACGCTTCTTACATTCTCGTGACCTTATGGTTGACTATTTAGTAGGCCTTTTCGGATTCCTCTCGTTCTCATCTAGCTGTTTCTTCAAATTTCGTCGGTTCTTATAGTCATTTTCCCTGGATTTTCGCAGCATTTCTATATCTTCGTCACCAAATTTTTTCTACCTAAACATAATTAAATTTTAAGTTCACTTTATTTCAGTATATCACATATGTCCCTTAGCTCTTGCCGTCAGCCACGGAATGCTGGGCTGAGGTTATCACTGCCATTACCTATTCACCAGTTACCAACATTAAAACGGCGTACCGCGAAACAAAATCACGCAAAACTTTAGCTTCACTTTCTAACGCTACTGTATCGAAGGGTTATGGGGGAACGGTTAAAACTGATTTTGGTATAAATGGGACTTTATAAGCTATCTGGTAATATGTTATTTATTACTCTATGATAATTAGTTTCAAAGATATTAACACTCGAAGTATGACATGGTTTCGCCGAATCCGGGCTCCCGATGTTACCCCTAAGCAATGCGGAGGAAGACGTTGCTCTACGCCAAAATATGCCGCTGATAAGAGACATTCTCTGCTTTGGAATTTGCTTTACATCTTATCCCTTGTTGAGATTTTCTGCATTACCAATAACCAGAAGTCAAATGGTTTAAAAAACTAATAGCAGATGATGATATGATACATTATTGTTTATTTTCGGATTTAAAGACCACCCTAAAGAAGTCCTTGGGCTAAAAGCAGCCACCCAACAATTTATAGCCACTGGTCCAGAACACTGACAAACCCGGCGCTATCTGACTACCGCACCTCCCATGACCCATCAAGCAAGACTGATCCGAAGCCAGCTCTTAAGACATCTAGGCATTTGAGGCGATAGATCGACATGATAAAATTAGCCCAGCATTATGGCTTGGTGCAAAATAATGTACGAAGATTTGATTATTACATCTTGTTCATTATCAAACATTGGTATTTCGTCCATGCTATGCAGCATCTGTTGTACTGTTTTAAAGGATATTTTTTGGCAGGAGAATGATTGACTGCGCATAGCGGAAAATAATACAGTCTGCTTGCCATATGCAAAATAGTATGGCCCTGGCAAGCGCTGGAATTCCCACTAAAGATAACATACGTAGGCAGACGAGGAACTATTTATCTCTCAAACTGCAAGATCTCCAAGCATAAATCGATGCATCGCTGCTGGCTTAATTAGCATCTCGGAGGGAGCGAAATGGCAGTTCTATCAAGTATCTCGCTATCTCTGCTGCAGTATCACTACCAGAATTAGTCGTTTTGCTGAGTCAATAATGTTCTTTTTTTTTCTCTTATCTGTATTAACATGATTCTTATATCCTTCATATATCATTAGGGTTTCATAAGTTTCTCTAACTGCCTTCTGAGTGCTAAAAATTCTATGTTTCATCGTGCATGTTTCCTTTATGTTGGTACATATGTATTATTTTATTTTTATGCGGAGAGTTGGTTTAACGACTTCATTAAAATAATACTTAGGGTTATATTTTATAAGATAGGGAAAATTATACGAGACTGGCAGTCATACTCGCTTAAAATTAAAGAAAGGGAAAAGTAATTTAGTAAAAGAAAAGTAATTTTAGATCCGTAACTGTTTTACGACTTAGAGCAGGGTGGTGACATCAGTGCATACGGTTTGACGTAAATCGAAGCCGGCTTTGGCGCCCCTTAAATTTAAATTCAAATTTCACGGAATGTTTACAACATTTCACGGTTTCTTTGGCATAATTATCTTTAAACGTATCAGCATTTTGAAGAGTAAAGCTAAGCCACCCTTTTGAACAGTAAAACTAAGCCACCCTTTTGAATTTCTCAGATTTTTCTAGGTGTAAAAGTGATTGAAAAATTCAAGCAGGCATTGTTACAAAGTCGCCATTTTGACTTCCTCGGTTTTCGGACATTTATGGGTATTCGGACATGAAGGTCTATCAGCACGCCAATTTTCGGATCTCTAGGTCATTCAGAAGTGGTCGAACAATTGGTGAAAATTTCTAAGATACAATGTTTAACAGCCGCGTTTTCGATTTTTTCGATTTCCGGACTTTTCTAAGTATACGGACCTTAAGGCTTACCATCATGCCAATTTCCAGATCTCTAAGTCATATAGAAGTGGGCGAACAATTCGACCACGGACACATTCGCATTTTCCAGCTCTGATTCAGATGTATTGTACATAGATAAGAATCGAACATAACAGAAAATCATGCAAAGATAAGCTGAGTGCTCTTGTGTTTTTGTGTTTCTAACGCCTTACCCCTAGTGACGAAGATAACATCTCTTACCTTTAAACAAACAGAAGATTACCTGGTCCTTCCCGCGGATGATATCCTCCTGCAGGACATCAAAATGATTTTACAACGATGAGTCATTCCATTAAGACTCACCCTCCCCAACCTTGAGAAATGATGCGCTTCTGGAGACCGAACTGTGGCGCAGGGGAAGTTCACAGAGCAGTATATATATATATATATATATATACAACACGAGGACTGGCTTTTGGTTAGTAGAGTGCTCAGAGTCACTCCGCTAAAGCTGCCAATTTAGCGGAGTTTGATAATGGACAAATCGTGATGGCACGGTGCCTTGGAAATGGCGCGGCCCGTGGGTTGTTCACGTGCCGCTGTAGTGAGTACGTATCAAAAGTGGTGCACATATGGACAAACGACGTACCGTCGTTCAGCCGAATGTCGTCTGCAGCTCATTAATGCCAGAGGGGAGCGGAGACTATCGCGCATTGTTCACAGCGACCACGAGGCCACAGTTCGACAACTCACCCGCAGCTTCAATAGTGGTGATCAGGGCAATGTTTCACTGCACAAAGTTCATAACAGCCTTCTGCGCATGGGCCTGCATAGCTGAAGACCCAGCTGCGTCCATGTGTTCACTGCACGTAATCGCCAACAACGCATGCAATGGACCCAAGATCATTCAAATTCGACCGTGGGCGATTGGAAGAAAGAGTGGCCAGTCTGACGAATCAAGATTCCTGGTGCATCACGTAGACGGGCGAGCGTGGATACGCCGATTACCAACGGAGGCTATGGCACATGGATGAACTGTTGGGCGGAAACAAGTCAGTGGTGGCTGTATTATGTTGTGAGCGATGCTTTCTTGGGACACTTTAGGCCCCATTAGCTCAATAGCACAATCTCTGAAGCTGTCAGGTATCAAAACATCGTTGCAGACAAAGTTCACCCATTCATGGTCATTGTGTTCCCTGCTGTGATGGCCATTACCTACAGGATAATGCGCCAGGCCGCACTTCCAGAATCGTCAAGGAGTGGTTCGAGGAAAATGCTGGCGACTTTCTCTTAGTGCCCTGGCCTCTAAATTCGCCTGAAATGAACCCAAACGAACATTTGTGGTTCGACTTGAAAAAGTGGGTTCGCCCTAAATCACCATCACCCAGAAATGTACGGGAACTGGAGCACCTACTCTTCACATTATGGTACCAGACACCCCAGAATACCTATCGCCAGTTCATCGAATCGATGCCTCGCCCAGTGTCTGCTGTTTTGCGGGCTAAAAGGGGTCCTACAGCTTATTAAGTAGTTGGTCATAATGTAATGGCTCATCGCGGTGATTTTTATTCAAATCAGCCAAGAACAATTTTAGAGACCATTATACCAGATAAATCCGTATTTCTTTATTCAAATCAGCCAAGAACAATTTTATAGACCATTATACCAGATAAATCCGTATTTCTTTCTTTGTAAAAGCAGACATGGTAAACTTTCAATAATATAAATGATATTACTCAATAGGGAAACTTTTGTTGTGAAACTTCCAGAAGCTGTCCCGAATGCCGAGTTGCCGGATTCTCTGGCATATGACCGTTATTCCGAGATGGGCCAAATTTCGATTCCCAGATAAGGAATAGTGGTGCTGTTGTCTGATGGTGCTGGCATAGTCCCATCCTTGGAACCGATCACCCCAAATTCAGGACGGGAAATTGCTTATCAACTAAGAGCTGCTCATGGTGGTCGTCAAACCCCTTGCTCCCCCCCCCTCCCCAAGCTGTCGAAGGGAAGTTCTATCGAAAATGTGGTGTATTGCAATATATATAATTTCACATATACATTATCTTCAAGACAAGCAAACTCATGAATATTTCGTGCTTTTATAAAATAATGACAAAAGCAGGGAATTAAGAATATAAAATAGGGGGTAACTGGATTCCACTTTCTCCAACAATAGCAGGTATGTTTCAATATAATTACAAATAATAAAATGCTTCCTGTACTTCATTCACCCAATCCTCTACATGAATAATCAGATCGCAGCTAGGTTTTATTCTTAATTCAGCGTTAAAGAAACCTCTACTATTGACATTTTTTTTATTATAAAATATACTGTATATTTTGCCCAAGCGTAGGCTAGAATAACCAGATCACAGCTCGGTTTAATCCTAATCCAGCACTAAAATGACCTCTGCTGTTGGCACTTCTTTTTGATGATTACATATAGAGATTTAATGATTTAATGAAGTGATCTCGTGATTAATCCAATAAAAAATGACATCAGCAGGAGGCAGTCACCAAATTGCGCAGTAATACTCCCCTTGAAAATGATGGTATGAAAGTTACGCTCAAAGGATATTTATTGATAAAACTAAAAGTTTAACATACATTAGACCTTTCGGGCAACCCAGTTGCCCATCTTCAGATGATTAAAAACTTGACAACTATGTGGATGGATAATACTGTACATACACTGTGAACATGTGATGAATGATGTCATAAAGGACCTCGTGACCAGTGGTGCGCAGATTGCACTCCACGGATTAATTTTAGTCAATGATAAGTGGAAGATTAATTGTTAAAAAGGAAGGCAGTGTGATACTTTAATACAATTAATACGTGTTTACGTATAATACGTCAAAACTTAAACTAAGCACATTGCTACAATTTGACCAAAAAGGGGGAGTGGGGTATGTTAACCAAATTGGTCGTTTTTTCACATAAAACATTAGAAACTATAAAGGTAATCTGCCAACTAATGATGTTAGCATTTTTTAAAAAAACTCTTGAAAGAATAAAATAAACGAAAAAATAAAATAAAAATAAAGTATTATTATTTCGTTGTCTTCATTGTGGCCGATAACAGTTAATGTCAATGCTTTTAATCAATCCTTTCCATTGTCCTGGTACAAAAGCAGGTAAGCTGTCATTACAGCACATGGGACCTTTGTTAAAAATAATCAAGCTTTCATTAAACAGCAGCGAAGAACTAGGATGAGGAGTTATAAGTATATTGGCATCTGGATAATGTACACCTTCGTGAACTTTACTGGCTAATGCTGTCTTCATTAATCCATTCTTGATATCATATTTATGTTCTTTAAGTCGAATGTTCAAAGAACGAGCTGTACAGCCTACTTACATGCAATCTGGTGTACCAACTACAGTGCTCTTTAAAGGAATGCTGTAAACTCCATATTCGGATTGTTCTTGCACTGGGTCACGATCTTTTTTGACCATTCTACTGATATTGTTGGTCTTAACACCAAAATTCATGTTAAATTGTTTACATATATTTTTGAGGGTAGGTGCAACTAAGGGATAATATGTCATAGAGCCAATAAACTTCACCTCTGGTCCAATCCTCTGGAGAGGAGTGGCTGTGTCCCATTCCAATTTCGTAAGTATCTCTTTCACCTTGGACCCAGAGAAGTCATGATCTTTGGCTATGTGAAAGATCATGGATATTTCTTTTTTCTTACTTCTATTTGTAGATGAATGAGTGAAAGCTCCATGGAGTAAAAATTTAACAGAAGAAAGTTTTTAAATGTATGGGTGGGCCGAATTGGCAGATATGATGGTTGATGTGGCAGTGGGTTTTCTATATACAGAATAGTTAACACCTTTCGCAGTAGTATCTCTTTCTAACAGAAAGTCAAGATATGGTAAAACACCTCTGTCCTCCATTTGCAAAGTAAATGCAGTAGTTGGGAATTGTGAAGAAAGAAATTCCGTAAACACTTCGAGATCGGAGATGTCATGGTGCCAAAATAACAGAATATCTTCCACATATCTGATAAAAAGTAAGGTCGTGGGTGGAACTCACTGAGCACTTTGTTTTTCAAGTGCTGTAATAAGATTTCGGCGAAAACTGGCGAAAGAGGGGAGCCAATGGCGCAGCCTTCTATCTGTCTGTAAACAGTGCCGTTAAATTTAAAATAAGATCGGTTTTGAACAAGTTTAAGGGCATTACAAATATCCTGAGTTTCTTGAGAACTATGTCCCAAGGAAAGCAACTTGTCTTGAATGATATTGTGAGTAGCAGACACTGGGATGTTAAGAAAAAGTTGAACGACATCTAATGAAGCAAGTATAAATGGCTGTTTGCTCAATTGAAAACTTTTAATCCTGTCCAACGCCTGAGTAGTACTGTTAACCGAAAAAGCAGAATTTTGTATTAAAGGTTTAAGAAATTGGCGACGGCTTTCTCGAAGGGTCTTGTGGGAGAGACACAACCTGATACTAAAGGTCAAACAGGGAGATCAGGCTTGTGTATTTTAATACTCCCAAACATTTTCATATAGAGAGCTCTCTGTAAGGAAATAACTAGGACCTTTCCCCTTTGCGTTACCACGATAAAAGCACGTGACTGAATTTCAAATTGAATAAATGAAAATAAATGATGAAAAAACGGACTAAGGCTAATGCTGACAAAGGAACTAATTTTTAGTTTACTGAAGGTATTTAATGTAGTTTGAGATAAATGTGAAATAGTTTTCTAAAACTGATAAAACTTAAAGCTGTTTTTACTTCACTTTTAGCCACTGACAAGTACCTTCTGCACCAGTCGAGAGCTATTGATAGTGTGGTGAAAAATTGAAGTACTTATCAAAGGCAGTTAAGCTATCATGGTTCCCTGCACCCATCATTGTAGAACAAACGCCATTAATTGGAAGTGACAGTACCATAAGAACGGATCTGTCTTTCATCGAAATCTTTGAATTGCATCCTGGCAAAGATTGATTTGAAATTTGCTATTGTCACTTTCAATTAAAGAATCAATACTCGCCGAAAGTTTGGCGTTAATTCGTGCACTTCGAATGATGAAGTGCATCGATTCATTGAGTGGTTCTCTTTAGAACTGGATGTTGAACAAAAGCCGTCGTTTTAAGAACGTCCTGTACTTTCTGCCCAACCATATTGCAGGTAAAGGATCCTAAATCTTAAAGAATCAACTATCACAGCCAGAAGCCGTGTAATTTGAAATGGCTAAGAGGTAAAAACAGAAAGAAATCACTATCTCAAGAAATTTTTCAGGGGAAAAAATCATTGTTGACTTATGAAAATTGGGTCACATTTAGAAACGCTGCTTGTAAATAGGATGGTGAAAATCTTCCAAGTACGCTGAGACAATGTAAATTGACAAAGTCATCGCTCTTTCCAGGTTTTCCTTTAACCAACACACAGCAGCCGAAAAATTGTTATTCGACATCGGTGGGAACGAATCCCAGATCTCTCGATAACTAGCCGAGTGTGTTCGCTTTAAGCAACGTTGCCAGCAATCCACGGCGCTATGTGTGTTTATCTGTCAGCATCTGACTTCACAAATCCTTTGGGACGGGCTCAGCAACTGAAAAGTCTCCATCTGGTGGGGCTTAACGGCACAAGCTATTAAATTATAGCTAATAATTCCAAATGGAGAGAGAAATGGTGAAAATCTTCCAAATACGTGAAGACAATGTAAATAGACAAAGTCATCGCTTCCTCTCGATTTTGACGCTGCTTGTGTTGAGAATAGTAGAATAGTCTACTTGAACTGAAGGGTTAACGCAAGGATATGCATATATGATCAGTCTGAGGTTAACGAAGTAACTAACTCAGCAAACACAAAGTTGGTTTCAAATGTGTTTGACATAATAAAACGTTAAATTTGGAAACCATGTTTAAATACGTAATTTAATATATCCGTTCACAACAAATCATAAATACTTGAGGTCAACACGAATTCAAATATGCGGCGGACGCACAGTTTCACGGCTTCTTTAGAAATGACTCAGACTCACACTAATGTACAAAATGAATTAGCAACTTCCAAAAATCCAATGCTTATTTAATTTCTTCCTCGCAAAGGTCTCGTGAGCAGCAAACGCGCTTCCTATCTCAAACCAGTGTAACACGGAACTTGTTACGTGCTCTCGATTTGCAAACCTACTTTTGTAATGCAGTGAGCAGAAAAGTTCAGTCAGCGCTGCCGAAAGTCTAACAACCTGTAGGTGTTTCGATGTTAGGTACCGTCAACGATAGAAATTTAGACAGTTAAAAATATAGAAGGAAAAATGCAAGTTCGAGTTAGATTCATGCCGATCTTGCCTACTTTCCTCCTGCTACCGCTTACAACAAAAGAAAATACACGATTCTTTATTTTCAGGGTTTGACTGACGAGCCTTATAAATTTTGTTCTCAGCGTTAATCGCGCATCGTGCGGATAAGAGGGGCAAGTTTTGGTTTAGTAAAACTAACATAAATTTTAAGAAAATTGTGATTCCCGATTTCTCATTGGGGGGTATGTGAAAACATATTGTACGTTGTGTGTGTGTGTGTTGTAACGAGCCTGTTATACACGCGAACAGAACAGATAGTTCAGTCTCAGCATTCTATATGAGGTTAGCATTAAGATGTCATAAATATTTTTGAGTTCCTGAAATAAAGTGCACTGTACTTCACAATATATCAAGCTACTAATTTATTATACAATTATCTCGTCTAAGTGCACTATACTTCAGACATATCAAGCTACTAATTTATTATACAACTATCTCGTCTTTACTCCTTGTTCTTTAAACAAGAACCGACACTCTCAAGATATCATCGCTTATAAGAAATTTTAAACAAATCCCAGTGATTCATATCTGTTATAAAGTTTGAAACACTTCTCGAGATATTGAGCTTTATGCATCTCACTAAGTTTGAGTTTTCTTTAATTTCAGGCTTCCAGTATGAAGCGGTACTGAAAGTGTTTTGGTCATAAAGAAAGCTCAATGCAGAACTAAAAAGCAGGACATGTTCAAAAATTGGTTTTGTAACACTTGACGATGGTAACATTCATCCACTCACCGAACACGAATCCACGTGTCCGTGTTTTGGTGCGTGTCCGGTCGCCAAGTGACCTGTGGCCCAGGCTTCTGACCGTATATCCGAAAGGCCCAGTTCGGATACCGGAATAAATATAAATTATGTGTGGGTGGCAATGTAGCAAGCTTTTCTTATTTGGGAGGGGCGAGCATTGAAATTACGTCCTTTTGAGTTCAAATGTTCCTTACTTCCACTCAAATAGAGAGCAAACAGTTCTTACTTTCTTATACCTTCGTTATAGGAAAATACAGAGGGCGAGTCTAAAGTTTTGCAATATTTGCATAAACGCATGCGTTTCTGTGGGTATATCACGTGTTAAAACTAGTTCAAGAGGCGCACTGCAGTCAGTCGAAAGGGATATAAAGTTGTAGTCGTTGCTGTGAACAGTATTGGGTGTCGTCGTTTTTTCTGTGGTTCGAAAGCCTAAAATAGATTAACACTTGCAACTGGCTAATTAGGAAACCTTTGCTTTACGGTTTTGGACTCTGTCATAACGCTGTTCAAGCCACACGAAAAATTTGTCATGCGAAAGAGGAAGATTCCGTAGACCACAGCACCGCATACAGATGGTTCAAGAAATCTCGCTCAAGTGACAGAAACTTCGACGATCAGCCAAGGTTAGGCATCCGCAAACCGTGAATTCGAAGGCCGTACCCCAGGCCGTATAGGGAAATCCAACAACCAGCAGTCAAGATTATCATGCGAGCAGGGCATATCACATACCACTGTGGTTCGTTACCTTCAGGACCTCGGCAAGATCTACAGGGTCTGCCGCATTGTCCCTCATGAACTAACACCACCTGAAGCAAATCGCCGAAGGAAGTGTGCACGAAACTCCTAGGATACCTGCGCGGTGTACGTCGCATCAAGATAATTGTTACGTACGATGAAACGTGGGTCTATTTCCGTAATCCTAACACACAACGGCAGTGGTTGAGCCCGGGCCGGCTTCCAGAACCTGTGGGATTCGAGCACAAGGTGATGCTCTGTGTCTGGTGGAATTTCGGGTCGGGGGGATAATCCATTACGTCTTTCTTCCAGACTGTCAAACCATCAACGCCAACCTCTACTCTGAACAGCTGGAGCGAATGTAGGCCGTTTTGGGGGAGAAGTACCAGACACTGTTAAACAGAAAGTTCGCTCTCCTACAGCAGGACAACGCTGGGCCTCATAGCGCGGGAACCACCACAAAACTCCACGAAACTGAGGCATCGAACTGATTCCACACCCATCATACAGTCCGGAACTTGCCCCGTCGGATTATTACTTGTTCCGGTCCATGGCCAACTTCCTTCGCGAGTGGCACTTCAACAACCAGGAGGAGGTGGCAGTTGTAGTGAAGGAGTTCTTCCCCTCGAAGGACAAGAGCTGGTACCTCCGGGGAAAGACGGTGCAACAAGATGTCCTATACTTTAAATGCTAATCAGCTTTCGTCGTAAAGGTACGTATGAAAATATAGAGTGATTCAAATATTGCAAAACTTTGGACTCAACCTCTGTATTGTGATCGTTACAGAATCTCACTTACAGTTTTCGATATAATTTCACTGAAAATTGAAAAAGTTAGGTGAACACCCAAGAGCCAACGGTTTTTAATAACAAGTTGAACGTTAAAGTTATGTAAAGTTACGTTTACTATCTAATACTCATTTTTTGAACGGTTTTTAATAACAAATTATATGATATACAGCACGTGCAGAAATGCAGAATGAAAACAAACCACCACAAAAAAATGAGTGTTAGATAGTAAACGTAAAAATAAGAAAGGCTTTCGGAGTAGGGCTTGGAAAAATTCCGTTCAAGGTTAAACTCTCAGAGGAACTATTGGCGACAGACTACAAATAACTAATTAGCATCACCACGACATATTCGGAAATGTCACGGAAGTTCTCATCCCCACGAAGTATTCGGAAATGTCACGGAAGTTAGGCATATTGTTTTACATACTTTCATCCACAGTTACGAACAATTCCATGCATCCGTATGAGGTGGTCTGCAACTCACAGTGTAAATTCTGTACACCGGCTAGCTGCCCGCAGTATTGTATGTGGCTAGTTAAAGTACAGTGTTTACAAAAGAAGATACCAAAGTGCATAACTTTGTTTTTGAGATAAAATGTTCGGAAAATTTATTCACACTCTGTTCATCTCTACTTTTTACGCACGTCATAAAATGAAATGGCGCCCCTGATATGATCATCCTGGGACGGCAACTTCCCTCCCTGCCGTCCCGGTAACTACTGCCCCATGGAACACGTGATCTTAAATTAAGGACGGGCGAGAGCTTGTAACACTTAGATTTACTTAAGTTGGTTGTTAAACCCTGATAAAATGTGTATGCATAAACTGAAGTAGCTTATTATTAGAAACACCTACTGAATAACATGTTGACCTATGAAAAAGCCTTAATTTGCTGAGAAATGTTTCAACGAGGTGCTGATTTCTTTATGCAGATATGTTCAGCCATGCAGATGCTATGGCATCTACCGATTACCGAATGTTCTCTTGAGAGAGATTTCTGTTACGAATGGCTCTCATTTCAGATATCCAACAGGGTTAAGATCTGGGAACTGTGGGAGACATTTTAGTACTTTGAAGTTGCTGTCGTGCTAATGGAATCACTGTGTGTCGATGCGGGACTTGTGGCATGGTGTATTTTCTTGCTAAAAGCAGGTGTATACTTGTGGCATGGTGTATTTTCTTGCTAAAAGCAGGTGTATACTTGTGGCATGGTGTATTGTCTTGCTGAAAGCAGCCCTCTCCATCAGTAAACACCATGCACGCGTACTGGTGTCTCTGATCCGCAGTGCTGCTGATATATCTCGGGGAATCCAAATGCTGTTCAAGAGGTATTCAAAAATCCAATGCCCACTATAAAAACAGACACCAGACCTATAAACCTCCACCAGCTTGTACATTTAACGCAAGGCTTCTAGGAACCTTGTTGCTAGGAGGTTTGAGTTGGGGAAACGAGTACGAGCAGCATCACCCCAACCACGTAATTTACTGGAACTGCGAGCTCTTCTGTTTCAGTCATTGTACAAAAATCTCAAGAGACACCTACCAACATCTCTTTGAATCTACGACTCATCGGATGAAAGCTTTGTGATGGCGAGAGAATGGGCCTACGTCATATTACGTAGGTAGTTTTACTGGTTTGGCTTATCGGTGTAAATGCAGGTTGTATAGGAAAGTCTTTAAACAGGGAAATAAGTTTTGAACCCAAAATGCTAGCAACGTAGTGTGTACATATAGTAAAGTGACTATGTTCTATCAGATGAGACCGATTGCAACACCCCTAGCGGCGAATTTTGGAAGTTAGCGATCCTATCGCGAGAACCAAGAGAGATAGCGAAAAAAAAGTCAATAGCAAACGTGTAGAGCGTCACCGATTTAGTATGAAATGACGCCCTACATTCACCAAAAACTCCAATAGAAGTCCAGAAATGCAGATCTCTCGGTATCCGATCACCGGCATAAATACGTCACGAATGACATCGCAAACCGTAAAATCTGTAAACGAATTTTGCCTGCAAAACAGCAAAGGATGGATGAAAGTATGCAAATGGAAACGCTACGTCATACCTCATCAGTAAGAATATATTGGTGGTCAGGGAAAGTTTGTCAGTGCGTGGAGTAGATCTTCCAGTCTACACATGGCTAGTTATTCCAACGAGGAGTACTGAGAGATGGTTATGTTGTACGGGGAATGCGGTCGTCGGGGCAAGAGAGGCAGCACGCCAATATGCATTACGTTTCCTTAATCGTTCTCATCATCCAGCGGCTACTATCAATCAGTGTCGTCTGCCTGCTGAGAGAAACCGGGAGCATTACAAGTCGTTCCCGTTGAGGTAGGCCGACACTGGCAGGTGTGGACGTGCAGCCAGTGGACGTCCTGGCCTATGCGCTAGCCCACCCACACTGCAGTACGAAAGACATCAGTGCGATGTGTGACCTTACATTTGGCCATGTATGGCAAATTTCTGCAACCCCGTATTATCGAAGCACGCAGTAACGTAACACCTGAAATGCTGCAGAACGTCCAACAAGAAGTTCTAGCTCGAATACAGATGTGCATTGCTGCCGATGGTGGACAAATAGCGAATGCTTAAGTATTAGTACTGACATTTTGTATTTCTAGAACATTATTTTGTGTTTTTCTTCTTCATAATGTCCTAGTGCTGTATGGATTTTTACTACTTTACTGTACAGTACATAATAAATTGTACCTTGCTGACACGTACATGTATTAGTTTTATTAGTAAATTTGCATCACCTTATAATGTCACACTTCTGCACGCGATGAGTGACGTATTTATGCCGGTGATCGAATACCGAGAGATAGGCATTTCCGGAATTATATTGGTGTTTTTGGTGAATGTAGGGCGTCATTTCATTCTAAATCGGTGACGCTCTACACGTTTGCTATTGACTTTTTTCGTTATCTCTCTTGGTTCTCGCGATAGGATTGCTAACTTCCAAAATTCCCCGCTAGCGGTGCTGCAATCGGTCTCATCTGATAGAACATAGCCACTTTACTATATGTACACACTACTTCGACAACTCTGTCATTTTCCGTTTAAACTTTATTTTACTGTTTAAGGACTTTCCTATACACCCTGTATTTATACTGTGCGATGAAATACCATGAGAGGTCACTGTATTACTACCACACCTACGCAAAATGAGCTACACCCAATACTGGCGTAATAAAGGTGACGGTGTAGTTTGTACACTAAAGCGGTTTATAAAAATTTCGTGGTACAGCTGAGGGCAAAGTTTTGGACGTTGTACGTAAAACCAGGCATTTGTTTGAGATTTTGGGAAAAGCCAAATCGTTGACTCACGAAAGATGGGTACGTCTAATTGGAAAAGGGTGGTGTTGGCTGTTTGCTCGAGGGCTTTTCTGGTTGAAGGGTACCGGAATTGGTGCCAAGATGCAGAAAGGTTCAATCGGGGATACATCTGTTTAGAGGGGGAATGGGGATAGGCGGATCCCAGTTGTTAATGAAGGGTGCATCGCTTTGCCCAGGATAATCATCGCAGTAGAGTTTCGCAGTTCACAGCTTTGTACAATATGAGTCAACGAGAAGCTGTATCTCGCAAAACCATGCGTCGCACGTTGGTGAGGATGGACAAGAAGAGAAGACGGCCTATACGTCGCCGTTTTCTAACTACGGTCCGACTATGTGGTACCAATTATGGTAGGGTCCATATTTCGCTTCAGCACCATGAGACTATTTATCTGTTATTCATGGCATCAACTGTCCAGGCAAACGGATGATATGAGGCAAATGTTTATTTATCATGCATGAACTGGGAACCCTAGTGGGAATAGATCAGCACATGAACGCCTACCGCCACCAGGGACTGTTTGAAAACCACGCTCACCTTAAAATATTGTACGTGTAGCTAGAAGGGAATGGGTTCTCCTAGGGTAAAAGTCCTCATGTCATCAGGCCGTTTCTTGCAGAAACGTTTCGACGAGCGCAAAGCGGAGATGCATCTCGAACTTTCCTGAAACTTGTCTTATTTTCAAAATATTTTGGAAGGCCAGGTGATAACACACCATCCCTTTCCATACCGGAACTGTGGACCGTAATTCAAACAGTTTGGTTGCAGATTCCCTCTCAGGTGTACAGACAGCTTAAGAAATGAATGTCAAGCCGGGTGGTCCTTTCTCCGGGTGAAAGAAGTACCCATGAAGTGTCAAGTAAGTGGTCGTAATTCCATGAGCACTTGATGCGTATGTGAATAAATACACCGCTCGTCAAAAATTAAGTATGGAAATTTGGAATAGTACAAATTGTTTCACTGCTTCGTTAAAACATGTTTTACATTTTTATTTTTGGTGACTCGAGATAGAAAATACAAATGCCCTTTAATACAATATCCAATGTGATTAGCTTCAAAACAGATTCTTTGTGAATCAAAAGAAAGCAGGGGAATAATGTATGTAATCTGCTAATCATGATACTCGGATATCCTTGCAGTGTTGCTGTCCGTTGACCATGAAGAGCGTGCAACTGATTTCTAATGATTCCATGAGCATAACTTTACGCGAACGGCTAGTTGCGCACTCTTTTCCATAGTAATGGGGGCAGACGACCAATCACTGAATTTGTTTAAGTTTGGAGACGATGAGAAATAGTATAAAATGATGCATACGGTTGTACTCTGTAAGATGGATTCGCGATTTTCAGGACTTCGCTTGTTAGCACATGCACACAAGGTAGGGAAGATTGTTTCATCGTGGGCGTTAGACCAACACGCCATGATTCCATTATCAGAATGTTTCGCTGTTTAATATGTATTTATTTACGTGTACGTTCTCAGTGAGGCTGAAGGATTGATCAGTTCAACCTTGTCGTAAACACCACAGGACCAAGGCACGACGTTGTGTTCCAGTTTTACTGTGAATTACTTATTTGTATGTCACAAAGTATTCCTGAATTGATCTTTCTAAAAAACATTTCGAGATGGGATTTTTTTTTTCAGATACACACCTTTCTTTTACCCAGTACAGTGCACATATCACTTAGAACGTTTCCTTTTTTTCACATTCTTTAGAAAATTGCTTCGTCAGTTTCATCCTCTAAACTGTAATGAATGAAAGCATAAAGTCAGATTGATGTCTGAGACAGTTAAGAGCTCACTTATACGTAGAAGGTTTCTACTTGATACCATAAATGCACACATTTCGCATAGAGTAGTATAGTTTTCTCGAAATTGACAAAATAATAAACGATGTTAAACAGTAAAGCACCTTCATCCAGAGAAAAATGTACCAGTTCTATTTTGTTCACAGATATCTCGTTCAAGTGTTCTAATTATGTTTCACATACGCTCTTCAAAAATTTTAAAGTAATAATTCGAAGGTACAGACCCTAAATAAAATTGTGCGCTGTGGTTAAGTAAAGAGTTAATCGCTATAGCCACAACGGTAGACACTATAATTCGTGCATGAATACTAGTATTAAAAGAAATCCGTCTTGTTGCACGATGATATTTATTCAGCTAAAAAATGAAGTCTATATACAGTTTAAAAACACATGAGCACTATGTGTTTGAAATTACATCTGATGAAGGTGTCAATGTGACACCGAAAGTGCTCATGTGTTTTTAAACTGTATATAGATTTCATTTTTTAGCTGAATAAATATCATCGTGCAACAAGACGGATTTCTTTTAATACTATAGCCACAACGGCGAACAAAAGTGAAGTTAAAAGCATATAAGTTAACATACCAACCTAACAACTGTACAATACTAATTGTAAATAGCATTTTAACTATGGTTAAGCTACCAAAATTGTAGAACAACTAAATTTTCAAGATTTCGGATATTATCTGACTTACCATCCTTGTCACATTTACACCAAAAATCGGATTATCATCTTCAAAATTTGTATTATATGGTGTAATCCCGTATTTCTTTCATGATTTATCTGCTCCTCCGGGCAATCACGGGATAGGATTCTTAACCTCCAGATTCTCTAAACATGAATGCCGGTTGCTTCGACCAGCCAATCCTGTGATGGTTACATTCAAATTAATCGGAAACTTGAGACTTGGTCGTTCTGGGTGGTGTAGTGGTTAGCATACCCGTGCGCTATCTGGGAGACCAGGGTTCGAGTCCCGCTCCAGGACGATGAAATCTTCAAGTTTTCGGATATTATGTGACTTGCCATTCCTGTCACATTTACACCAAATATCGGATTGTCATCTTCAAAATTTGCGTTGTAGAACAACACTAACACTCTAAGCTTGTTAGTTTACTGTTAACATAATCTTTACTGTAAAACACTACACTGCTTATCTCACGTAAGGTTTACCTTGATTTAGTAATTCGGCTTCACTGTGACAATTCGGACTTCTTCTGAGTCGTAGAAGCTGAAAATCTTAAATAACATGCAAATACACCAATGAGCCACTATGACCACCCATAGCATAGGGAAATGAGCGCGCCTGGAGACCGAACGGTGGCATAGGTGAAGTTCACAGAGCAGTATATACACAATCCGAGGACCGGCTTTCGGTTACTTGAGTGTTCGCAGTGGGAATGGGAAAAGTGGCAGATTTATTGGAGTTTGATAAAGGACAAATTGTGATGGCACGGAGCCACGGAACTACGATCTCGGAAACGGAGCTACTTGTGGGTTGTTCACATGCCGCTGTAGTGAGTACGTATCAAAAGTGGTGCACACATGGCCAAAGGACGAACCGTCGTCCAGCCGTGTGGCGTCCGCAGCTCATTAATGCCAGGGGGCGTAGACTGTCGCGCATTGTTCGCACAGCAACCTCAGGGCCACAGTTCGACAAATCACCCGTAGCTACAACAGTGGTGACAAGGGCAATGTGTCAAGCACACAGTTCATCGCAGCCTTCTGCGCATGGGTCTGTGTAGCTGAGTAACCAGCCGGGTCGTTATGCTCACCGCACATCATCGCCAACGACGCATAAAATGTCCCCAAGATCATCGAGATTGGACCGTGCACGATTGGTAGAAAGTGGCCTGGTCTGACAAATCAAGATTCTTGATACATCACGTGAGAGAGGAATCGCCGTTTACCAACGGAGGCTATGGCCCCTGGATGCCCTTTTGCGCGGAAACACACCTGCGGGGGCGGTGATATGTTGTGGGCGATGTTTTCTTGGGACAATTTAGGACTCATTATCCCAATAGCACAATCACTGACAGCTGTTAGGTATCTGAACATCGTTGCGGACCAAGTTCACCCCTTCATGGCAACTGTGTTCCCTACAGGTGTTGGCCATTACCAACAGGATAATGCCCCATGCCACATTACCAGTATCGTCAAGGCGTGGTTCGAAGAACATGCTAGTAGCTTTCTGTTAATGCTCTGTTCTCCAAATTCACATGACATGAACCGAATCTAATATTTGTGGGTCGGCTTGGAAAAGCGGATTCGCGCTAAATCACCACCACCCCGAAATGTGCGGGAACTGGAGGACCTGCTGTTGGCATTATGGTACCAGATACCCCAGGATACCTATCTCCTCCTCATCGAATCGATGCCTCAACTTGTGGCCGCTGTTTTGCGGGCTAAAGCGGGTCCTACAGATTATTAGTTAGGTGGTCATAATGTAATGGAGCATAGGGTGTATTGCTGCAACAATACGGCCAAGGGTTTGGTGAAAATAAGGTTACTTACAAATCCCATCTTTTATAATTTTTAATCAGAAAGTTCTTAACTTCTACAATTCATTCAGAATCACAACAAGTAGCTCTTAAATCACAACAAATATGAAAGCTTTCTAAATAAAATAAATATTTAGAAAGCTTTATTATTCTCTCATAATATAGAATCGGATATCAATAAGTATTCATGTTGGGTTACAAATAGCTCACAACATAAATCGCTCCTATGCCATCGCCTAAATCACATAGTACACAACAGATCACCTAAGCATAGTAAAATCAACATAGCCCTTAGAAGATCGTCAACGCGTAATAGCGCATATTTCAGGTATTGCCAACGTCAAATTCATCGAGAAGGAATCTGTTGCGTTTATTAAAAAAACGCTTAACAAGAATAAACCAAACTTACACAAGAATACAGGAATCCAATAGGGACGTTAAATTAGAGGTATATGTCCCACAACTTGACAGGTACCATGAAATTTAGATGAGAGGTACATCAGGACATGACAAAGGACATATGTAAAGATAAGATGCACAGGAGTGCATGGCGAGGAATAATGATACGTCAAACGCAGTTCTTCGTAGGCGGTACGAGAAATGAGCTTTCCGGTGATAAATACAGAATATGGTACTTTCTGTCCTCCAGTCATGCCGATAAGAAATCGCGCATGTTGTCGACAAGACTTCGAATGAGGTCGAATGGCATTGCACCCCATTTTTCCATTACCACAGATAGCAACTCTAAGAGGCTACTGCGAAAATACTATAAAGAAGTAACGTGCATCCCGAGAGTGTTCCATACGAGCTCAATGGGATTAAGATCCAGATACCTGGGTGAACCCTCCATCCTTTGGGTGCTTGTACTGTTCCTGTATCTTCGAAAAGCCCAGCACTATGAGAACTAGGATTATATTCCATAAAAATTAACTTCAAATACACAACACAGGGAAAAAGACTTACATACACTTTTCAAAAATCTTCTCTATGATCGTTTTAGTATACCTGCATATATAGTTCCACCCTCAGTATTAGGCCATCCAGCAGTATGTCTTCCCACATACCGAAAGAACTCCTCCTCCATAGATGCTTCGTTCCCCGATGTTTCAGGGTAGTTGAGCGTTCCCGGATGTCTAAAGGTGAGCACATATAGGCAATTCGTAGTTATACAAAAACGAGACACATATCTGGAGAAGACACGCATCATTTGAGGTTATCTTTTGAGAGGGACAGAAACTATCGCCTTGAAGTAGAGGAGTGCCCCACAGCGAGCAGTCTGTTTTTCATCTCCCAGTGGCTTCGGAATTTGTTATTGAAGAACATTCCAAGATTCCTTGTATTGTCACCATATCCTGTATATTACCAGTAGAGATAAATTATGCACGCTGTATACATCAGTTTGAGTTTGTCTTGACAACATCCTACCGGATGATATCTTGCACCCAGAATTCTTCAAGCGATTCTTGGCGTTAGACTGCATGTTCTCCATCACATCTCTTGCAAGCTGACGAGTTTTTGTGCTGGCAAAATTTGATAACACGAGCTCGATACACGCGTTGCCATTTATCATGTACCTTATGTATGTGTCACGTAACGAGTGGCTGCTTAAGTACTGTTCGCGTTGCATTTCCTTTTGCCTATATACTTTGTCGTGGGCTATCTACACTTTTCAAGGGCAAAGCGACAGGTCGCAGGTTCTCTTGAACATATCGCTGTTCTGTTAAATTTCCCTGTTACCACGACTAAAGTCATCCACTTGTCAAAGGAGACAGCTTCCCACATTATAACACCATAACTGGTGACGGTGTGCCCTAACACAACAACTGGGTTAGGATCTGCTCAATCCTCCTGTATACCCGAATGTAATGACCACGAAAGTTGTGTAACTTCTAGGCGTACAACTGTAAACGGTAAACGAACAGAAATAAAAACTTTGCACATTAGATTTCGGTACTTGCAAGTGGTATGATTCCTGTCTTACCGATTTCCGTTGTGACCGTGTAAAAACAGTATGCATGTTTCGCGCAGTCGTACCAAACACTAGAGGGCTACTAATGCTCCTTGTGTTTTCGACAGCTCCTATTTCAAAAAGGTTTTGTGGTCTACGATTTTATTAACTTCACATCAGATCGCTTCTGGACACATGTTGTTCTGAACTTTCGCTGAAAACTGAACTGATATTTTGCTTTTTCCAGCCACACAACATATTGGGCCTTCACTGTCATGGACGCCATCTTAGCTACACAGCTGCTGCAGCGCTTCTAGTGGTGCATACGGTTGTGGAAACATGCCGGCAGAAAAAAAAATCATGTAACAGGTCACTTACCTAAAAAAAGGATGAAAAACTCGTGATTAAAAAGTTATATCATCAGGATAATCATTTATTGATGGTAATGTTAACTAATGTGGAATGATGGCTTAGTTCAGGTGCTGATTTTAAGCTCGAATAACGTTAAGAAACGAAGCGTTTTCTGTTTGGATTTTTTTTTTTTTTTATTTTTGTCGAAGCGTACTATCTTTTTCCTTTTTCTAAAGTGGATTTTCATAGAGGAATGACTTTAACCTGCGAATGAACGAATAAGGATGTAATGTAAACCTGCATGAATAACAATGAAGTTTTAAATCTTCAATGAATGATACAGATGCCGTTAAGTTTTTCTGGTTTAAATCCACAAGTATTCATAGTGAATTTACGGCTTTCTAATTTGAGGAGGCTGTCAATTCATTATGAACACTATGTGAATTTCTATGCAACAGATAAGGCAATTTTTATGGTTTCTGGAAAGTGGATACCCACTCTCTTAAACCTTGATTAAAAACATTATACGCAAACTTTAATTCAGTTCCTAGATCGGTACGAGTCCAGCGAAAAATAGGCTTAGAAGGTACGTATCTTGCTGTTGATCTTACCAGGTTTTTATTTGTGAACTAAGGAAACACTTAAACCCACAATTGAAAACTTGCACAGGTGTAGTAAAATTCTGATTCAGAATTGCTTTTTTATTTATTTATTTATTTTTTTTTTTTTGCTTCATAGTGATACAGTTTTTCTGCTTACAATTACAAAAGGAAACGTACTTTAAAACTGAGTATCGAGGCCTCTGCATGGGCGTCATCAAACCGTTTGATGGGGTATAAAGCCCCTTAATCGGATCTACTGCACCTAAAGTAAATTCCAAATAAGTTTTCCCGTTTAAATTAATAAAAACGTCTAAACACGCTAAGTTCGGAATATTATTATTTTAAATTAATCAGCAATCATAAACACGTAAATAAAAAAAGAAGACAAAAAAGATAATGGCAAGTTTACATTTTACCATTATACGCTACTGAAAGATGCCTAGGTAATTTGCTCTTCCTAAAGGACACGTCCCGAGGATCTTCGAACCTTAAATGCGGTTCCAATACACACTCACGGATAATTCAATTTGAGCACCAAGAAGGAAGCATCGGATTGAACCGAAATTTTAAGGACCTAATGATACAGATGAATGGTACACATGATGACAAATACAGAGCTGCAAGACAATTACAGAGGGATCCGTGGCACGCAGTCCGGTCATCTTCAATAGCGCGTCGCACCACCTCGTGCGGCACTACATGCTGCAATGCCGTTCGGCATGGAGGCGAACAGACGACTGATGTTGTCCTGCGTCAGACTGACCCACTTGTATTGGACGGTGTGCTCCAAATCCCCGATAATGCGGCACGGCGGCCGCCGGCGTTTCAACTGGTCCCACATATGCTCGATAGGAGGACATGTCCGGGGAGCGCGCAGGCCATGGAAGTGTATGGTCCTATAGTAGGCAGTCCTGGGCGACCCGAGCCATGTGCGAGCGGGCACTATCCTGCTAAAATAGCGCACTTGGAATCCCGGCCAGGAATGGGAGCACATGAGGCCGTAGTATCTCATTCCCATACCGCCGGCCCGTCAATGACCCACGTACCACTACTAGAGCTGATCGGCTCTCGTAGGCAATGGCTCTCCAGACCATAATGCCTGCAGTGGGGGAGGTGTGGCGCTCGATAGCGAAATTGTGGTTCTGCCGTTGAGCCGGGGACCTCCACATCCGGACACGATGATCATCTGTTCCCCAAAACGAAGCATCACTCATCGCTAAACACCATAGGTCGCCAATCTGTGGCGTTGCACCTTGCTCTAGCTTGGCACCACTGAAATTGGTGCGGCAATGTTTCGGTGTTAATGTTAGCACACGTAAGGAGCGCTGGGATCGCAGATTCGCATCCGCGAGGCGTCGAAAAATGGTTCGTGGGCACACAGGAGCCGCTTCATCTGCATGCGTATTGGACCGGATCCCCGTGGGATCCATTCCTGCCTGGCGCACAATCCGTCGATCCTCTCTACTGGTGGTCCTGTTGGTCCGTCCTGAACCGCTCCGCAGTGTGGCAGTGCCGCTACGTGTCCACTTCTCTCAACACAGTCGGACGGTATGGTCAGAACGATCCACGTGGCGAGCTATACGGCGCGTCGATCACCTTGCGATTTTCAGCCCGATGATCCAGCCTCTCTCAAAGTCCGTAAATTGCGTATATCGATGTATCTGGCATCTACCCGGCATTCTTGTCACTCTGTACTCTTGCTTGCGCTGGCCGGTGCTTTTCGCTTTCATGGGGCATCGACTACATGCCGGTTTCTAAGGCTGCCTGTTCGCGCTTGCAGCGTCACCACAGGGTGTGCGGTCATGCGCACTTGCACCAAACGGGGATCATTTGCATATCAGCACTCACTCTAGCTATTTGCAAATTTCTACGGTTGTATCATGTTTCCTTCTAGGTGCGCAAATTTCATTGTCCGTGAGTGTATATTTTATTCCATTTTTAACCATAGCTTCTTTTGAGGAGTTTATAACACTATGTGCGCATGATGGATATGGAGATCTATTGGATTTTCAGAGATTTTGGGGCTGATAAGCTGAATTTTGCGTTACAGAGATAAATTTCTTACACTGTGCGGGGTCTTTCTCTCTTGTTTGCTCTTAATTTCCGTTAATTGCACTGCATAACTGCCATGGGTGGCCACGGCAAAGGACAAGTTGACATCTCCTGGAAATTGAAGTGACCACCCAAAAGTAAAATTTAAATAAAATAAAAATTAAAGATAGATTGATAAAGCTGAGATGAAATTCGATATTATCTTAAATTCATTAGGTTGTGCCTCCAATTTTGCTCGCTACGCTCCCTCGCGAATCAAGCTCGCCGTAGTTGTCGTTCGCTGTCATCCCAGTGGACCTTCCAACTATCGAAACCAGCCCTTCTCCCGAAGTGGCCAAACATGTGAATAAATCTAATGTATCGAGTTGGAAAGTCTGCAAATGCAAGGCAAAGAGAAAAATTCTAATTACCGTATATACAAGGAGATGGCGGTCCAAAATGTAATCCCCATCAATCTTCTCCCATCGTCTGAGCAGCTGTTGCATACCGCGCCTGAAGAATTGTGGCGGCTTGTACGCAAAGAAGTGAGTAAGGGCGCGTTCAACATCCTCCCTGCTGGTGAACCGCTGTCCGTCCAGGAAATGCTGCAACGCGACCGGAAAATGTGGCAGTCGCTTAGGGCAAAGTGATAGAATCAGGGATTTGGGCTGGGTTCGGTATCAGCTGATCCTTGACCTTGTGACAGGTAAAACGTGCTGCGCCTGGTATCGCTCCATCCTGATGTATAGGACTGCCTTGCGGTTGAGCAGTGCTTGTCGTTTCGACGTAACCGAGGCGTGCCGATCGTTGAGCTGACGGCAGTACACATCGACCGTGATAGTTGTGTTGTCCGGAAGCAGCTCAAATAACATGACACATATATACCACCAAACAGACAGGAGGACCTTACTTGAGTGTAAGCCGGCTGTAGGAGTCGGCATGGATTCCTCCTTTTTTCAGACAATGTCATTGCCTGGAAACATGGCTCCAGCAGTCTCACATTGTCATATAGGACCCATTTCTTGGCACCTGCCCCAATGCGGTCCAAGAACGGTTCAACTTAGTCACGTGTAAGCAGGAAAATGTATGTTCTCGTGGGATTCTGTGAGTTGATGAAGTACCTCAACTCCCCTTTTGTGCACCTTCCAGGTGCATGATAATGCTCTTGTCGGTACTTCCCAACTGTTCGGCCATCTCCCGCGGGTTCACACGTGGATCGGTCTCAACTGAGGTGTTTAATATGTCCATATCCACTTTTGCGGGTTTTCCGGCATTGGGGTGGTCTGATAGGCAAACATTTTCCTCTCAAAACCGTTCGAACCAACGGTAGTACTGGCGATGTGATATGGCATTGACGTACATACTGGTAACTGCAGGGGTGCTACCTCAACGAAACTCATACAGCATGTATTGGCGGATGTGTTCCTTGCCCACTTCCATGTTGGCTGGCTCTAACACTCATCGCCTTGTGAGGGCTAACTGCTACTGACATAAGCCACCTACGTGCTGATGTCATGCCGGTGTGCTGCGCAATCTAGTGACTAATGTGCGCCGTCGCCGGGGCTTCCACTTCGGGTACCTCGTCAATGAACATTACTTTCTTTCCAACACCGTACCGTCGAATTCAGGAGGTCTATCTGCACTTAAAATTTTGATTCTTCGACAAATTTTATGGAAAGTAGGTTCTCGAAAGAGAAAGAACGGTAGTTTTTTCTTTGTAAAATACTTTCCAAAAGTATTAGCGAACTTGATGAGGCTAAATTTTAATTTGTCGGTCAGAGGCATTTTAGACATGTACGGCATGCGCGTTGATATTTCAGAAGCATAATCAAGGTCGGGGCTGCACTTTTGGAAAAACAAGTTGGTAACGAAAACAGAAAAGATTCCCCTTTCAGGAACTATGTAAGAAGAAAAGGAATTTAGCAGGAAAAATAGGAATTTTGCAAGAAGAAAAGGAATTTTGCAAGAAGGAAAGGAATTTTGCAAGAAGAAAAAAATATTGCGAGAAGAAAAGGAATTCTGCAAGAAGAAAATAAATTTTGCAAGAAAAGGAATTTTTCAAGAAGAAAAGGAATTTTGCAAGAAGAAAAGGAATTTTGCAAGAAGAAAAGGAATTTTGCAAGAAGAAAAGGAAAATTGCGAGAAGAAAAGGAATTCTGCAAGAAGAAAAGGAATTTTGCAACAAAAAAATTAATTTTCCTAGAAGAAAAAAAATCACAAAAAGATAAGGAATTTCACAAGAAGAAAAGGAATTTTGGAAGAAAAAAATTAATTTTCCTAGAAGAAAAAAAATTCACAAAAAGAAAAGGAATTTTGCAAGAAGAAAAGGAATTTTGCTAGAAGAAAACGAATTTCGAGAGAAGAAATGGAATTTTGCTTGAAGAAAACGAATTTTGCGAGAAGAAAAGGAATTTTGCCAGAAGAAAAGGAGAAGCAACCGAAGCAAAGGAATTTTGCCTGGTTGCAGCCACACTCCGCACTACAACATGTGCTATTGAAAGATCTTTCATTACCTAGCGTAGGGTGAAATATTGAGAGAGATCAACCACCACGGAGGAGAGACTAAATGGTCTGCATATAATGAGTGTCCATCGAAATTGGGTTTACGGAAATGCAGATTTTATAACAAAAAACATTGTCGACGGACTCAAGCAAACCAAAACAAGACTTAAATTTTTATTTTCTTCCAAAGAGGACAGATACAACTATAATCTAACTTAATTATCGAAGAAGTTGTTAGCTAAATAGGTTTCGCAACATTTATTCAATATTTGTTTGTTAAAATTATCATTTAATGGTCTGCAACATTTTTTTCTGTTTGCCTTTAGAAATAAATATATTTTCTTTTACGCGGTGAGGCTATGTTATCATTTATCGTAAATGACTTAGAGGTTCTGAAAGGTCTTGCGTGCTATAATTTTGCTTGCAACCCCCCTGGAAAAAATTCGGCGGGCGTTCATGAGCACTGCTCAATACTCCTCCACAGCAAAGTAACTGAATACCATTTCCATAATACCAAAATTCTCAAAAGCTCGCCGAATATGGGGAAAAGATCAACATTTAAATAATATTAACGCTGCGTTAAAATTAAACCTAAAATTGAAGATCTCGATGTCACATTGTTTGAAAGTGACATTTAAATTAATTAATTTAATTATTTTAAATTTAAAGCGCAATTTAATTGAAGGTGACCATTATCAAATTTAAAATTATGCAGTTTTATTTCTTTTTTATCAACCAAAAGGTGGTGAGATAATGAAAAAATCTAGCAATGCTCCTAGGATTCTGTTTTCACGCTTGTTCAAAGGTGCTTACGATTTTACTTTACGGTGAAAGCAAGTATGATCTGAAATGAAAAAAAAAGTCCTGCATTCAGAAGCAGTGTGAAGCTGAAGCTGGGCAGTTTATTTTACTGCATACCAGTAAAATTAACTGCGCAACATGAACTTCACCGTTACGGTAGCGCAGCTTTTTAGGTCATCTCCAGCGAGAGGATGAGTGGAATTTTTAAATTTTCTCATTATACGAAATGCCTTATTTCATATTTGACTGAACCGTCTACATCCCATGATTTCCTTCATATTTAGCTCATAAAAGTTACAAGAGGTTTGGAAGAAAAGTGAATTTCTCTCTCCCACTTGTTATTTACAGCTATATTTTAACAAAGTTAAAGTGAGGAAAAAAATGGATGAAGTTTTTAACAAAAGCATCACCATTTCCGATACTTTCTCACCATAGATACTGCCAAAATAATACGTAGCTTAAAGAAATTGCGCATTTAAACACCCAGTTTCATGAAGCGCGAAGAAGTTTAAAAATGCCAGCATTAGCCAACTAAAAACTGATTTTTTTTTTTTTTTTGGCTTTTCAGAATAAATGCATCGACTGCTACGTATTGTGTGCGACGTATTTTATTTTCCACTCCTAAGAGCACGGCCATTTGCTCGGGGCTCTTCCGTTCTCATTGTTACTCACACTATCTTCGGGCTAGATAAATTTAAATACCAAAAGAAGAAAAATAACCCTACGTGCTTTTAACAAAGGCGATCCGGAACTGCTGACATCTTTATTTCTGCTACGGGGGAGCTCTTTTACAAGAAAGAAGAGTCATTTTGCAAACACATTCCTCGGAGTCCATTGTGTGCTGGGCATGTCTAACCAATTACCGCAGCCTGGGCTGACTTATCCTGGAGCCTCTGTCTCACCGTCAATCACGGTAATGTGACTGCTGAATTCTGCGGTTGTGCACCGTGGAAATAGTGAGGAAGGGTGGGCGGAATTGAAAGATTCTTTGCGCTTCTTCGTAATACATGCATACACGCACGCCATAGTAGTTTTCCTTAAGAGCAAGAGTCAAGAATTTGTTTGGAAACGCATAGACGAGGCATGGCATGAAGAGATATTATGAATGTCATTGAAGGCAGATCTCTACATAATAGCTCGCCTCCTCGATCTCTTTAAAGTCAGAATAAGGCAGAGCATGGCAATAAAGTAGCAGCTCATGGAAGCATTTTGAATCAACCGATCTTTTATTTTTCCTGCAGCAAAATTAGAATCAGGATTAAGAATACACTGTCACAGTTTAAAAAGCTTTACCTGTCAGTTTAAAACATTTTTTTTTTGTTTCTTTTGATTTGAAAATTCAACAAAACGACACAGAATTCTCAGTTGAAATATACGCGTGTTTACGAAATTTGCGAACCTATGATACTAAATCCATTTTAAGCTACTTTGCATTGTAAAAAAAAATCTGAAATTCACGAACCATTCCTTTTGTAAAATTAACGCAGCACATTTCTGATACAACCTATTTCGTGAAATGCGGAGAAAAATCTTGAATTTCACAGATTTTTCTCATCCGAAGAGATTTTTGAATTTTCGGAAACAGTTCCAAAATTTCTTCTGTATATTAACGTTAAACTGCCATTTTTAACAGGTGTTAATGAAAATTCGTAATTTCCTTTCAGCAATTCCTCGAAAAAAAAATTATGTTCTCAGTTTTTTTGTATCCATATGAAGGAAAATTTCCGGTATTGAGCTATTCGTTACACTTGAAGTTTGATAAATTATTGAATCGATTGCATGATGTTTATGTATTAGTCTGTGGATTTTATATTTAGGAGTTTTGTGAAATAATATACACTATCTACCAACAAGTAATTGGACACCCCTGCAATCGACAATATCTGCGGTCGTGATACACGTTACGGCCGCCGCCGTTAAATATCGTGTGGGATACAACAACGCAACCAGTCGCATGCAAGATGCTACGCAGTTCGGAACTCTTTGATTTCGAGAAAGGTGTAATCGTCGGGTATCACAGAAATGGCCGATCCATACGTGACATAACCAGCGAGTAAAGTACCCAAAATCGACAGTGGTCTACGTGATTGGCGAGTGGAAGATGAGAGGTTACTGCCGGAATGTGCCACGACCCGGCAGCCCCACAAAACTGGGAGTTAAAGACCGACGGGTGCTACCAGAGAAATTCGGAAGAACCGCACCAAATCCATGGGCCACATTCGCGAGGAGTTTCAACAGGCATTCGGGAGTGTTCTTTCGATGAATACCATCCGTAAGGAAGCCCATCTGCTCGGTTATCATGGACGTGCTGCCGCCTACAAGCCTTTGATCACCATTTCCAATAGCGCTGCTCGGCTAACGTGGTGCAAAGAACGTCGACAGTGGACCGTTGAACAGTGGAAACAGGTTCTCTGGAGTGACGAATCAAGGTTCAACCTCTACCGTTTGAATGGCAGGGTCTGGGTTTGGCGTTTGCCTGGAGAACGCCTCCTGCTGGAATGTATTGTGCCAACTGTGAAATTTGGCGGCGGTGAAATTATGCTATGGGGGTGTTTCTCCTGGTATGGCACGGAACCCTTGGTCGCAATTCCTGGTAGACTCAACGCCGAGAGCTACTGCACCATTTTGGATGACCATGCGCTTCCTACGTTGTGGCAGTTTTACGGGGTGGACCCATGTTACTTTCAGGATGACAATGCCACCTGTCATGTTGCGAGGTCCACCATGGCTTGGTATGGTGACAATAGGGTTAATCTAATGGACTGGCCTGCGCAGAACCCCGGACCTTAACCCTACTGAGCACCTCTGGGACGAGTTGGAGCGTCGACTTAAAGGGTGCCCCCATTGTCCAAAATTGGTGAAGGAACTGACCTGTCTTCTCCAAGTCGAGTGGAAGAATATACCGCTAGCCGTCGTACAACGCCTGGTTGAGAGTATGCCCCGGAGGGTCGCAGCTGTAATCGCCGCTCGTGGAGGCTCCGCCAACTATTGAAGGTTAATAAACTTCGTTTTCCTTTGCTAGCACAGGTGTCCAATTACTTGTTTGTAGATAGTGTATAAAGCAGTACATTTCATCTTTCCCTAAAGATAATTAAAAGTCATTGTTCATTTTGTAAGATCTCAAGTTCCAAAGCATTCTGTTGCTTCGAAAAAACACGTTGAAGAAAAATACGTAATTTCTAAAAATACGTTAATACGTATTTTTAGAAATACGTTTGTAATACTTTTATTTTTCCTCTTACAGGAAAAATAAAAGTATTAAAAACGTATTCAGAAAAATCAACACAAAAAAAAATAATTACTAATTCACCCACATTAGTAGCAAAAAATATTTCATCATCGATCAATTAGAGTTGTACCTCATATGTGAGTGGATCTTGCGCGACTTATTGGCTCTCTTGCGCGACAAATGAGCAGCGCGGTAGAACACTCAAAAAAGAAAAGAGCTGAAAAAGCCAGAATATCGATGGTTTTGCAAAATTTCAACAACAATACGAAAAACCCTAAACGGATTTTTCTGCAATAAACCGAATTACTGACTGCGGAAATTCGGTCAAAATACTGAAATTAAAAGTAACAAGAATTTTTTAAACGGAAATTTCGCTAATAAACGCGCAGCAAGATACCTACTGGCAACTTTGCTGCACTTTATTTTGAGAAATTTTCCGAGAATTTACACTACTTACTTCTTACAGTATACGTTTTGTAACAAAATTTTCTATCACTCACATGGAAGAATTTTGCATCAGAAAAGCCAGTAGTGGGTAGTTGGGCTTTGTTGTTCTGCTGTTATAAGCCTCTCTAGAGTTCGAATTTAAGCCTGATTGCAGCACGTTGTGATTGGATGGACGGAAGAGTACCCCACAGGAAATTTCCCCCTCTTTCGGAGAAGCCCCCGATAGGAAAGTCCCCCACCTTTTTCAGTCAGGGAAATTGTACAAATTGCGTTTTACACAAAATGTGGAACGCAGGGAGTGGGGGCGGAATTCCGGGGCCACCATTTCCATTTTCACGCTGTTTAAAACAAGATGCAGCCGCACAACGTGCACAAATATCTGGGGGAAAACATCGGGCTCGGCATTTCAAACATTTATCGCTGTTTATAGTAAAAAAACTGTCTTGCAAATAACTGGATAAGTTTGGGGAAATTTCCGGGCTAGTATTTCCACTCGTACCGCGGATTTGTATAAAAACTGGTCTTGCAGTCAGCAGGCTGACAGAGTGGGGGAAAATTCCGGGTTAGTATGTCAACCCTTACAGTGCTTTATCGTGAAAAACGGTCTGGCAATCAGCAGGCTGACAGGGTGGGGGAAATTCCGGAGTCGGCATTTCGACTTTCAGGATGGAGTGGAAGAAATTTCCGGTGTCATCATTTCTGTTTTCATCAACTTTAAAACAACATTCAGCCGTACAAATAACCCAAATATGTGGGGGAAATTTCCGGGGTCGGCATTTCAAACCTTTGTCGCAATTTATAGTACTGCAACTAGCTGGATGGGGTGGGTTAAACTTCCGGGTTAGATAACCCGATAACGTCGCGTCGCGCCTGTCTCTTTATGTTTCGGAAACATGTTTCCTGTTCGCCTGAGTTTCCAAGATTCACAGTTTCTCAAAACTGTAATCGGAAAGTCCCCCACAGAAAAACTGCCACACAGGAAACTGCCATACTTTGGAAAACTTTCACACAGAAAAAATTGTCACATGCTTTTCATTAAGGGACCGGGCACAAAAAGCTGTTCCTCCAAGGAACATTTTGAATGAGTGGCAGTTTTTCAAGGCGCCTAACGACGGAAAGGAGCTCTTTTGTTTGTCTGAATTTCCATACCGGTTCATACTTAGGGCAACTGGCCACAAACGTTCAAAGGAGGTGGGGAAGGGGTGCTATTAATATTGCCGTTTCCGTGCCTATATTGAGAACTGAAATGGGAACTCCAAACGAATTTCGAGAAAACGTTCCATATAAGCCAAGCGAAAATTGTACTTTAATTTGGAGAAATAAATTGCCGAGGATCCGCGGTTAACTCGGTTTGGGGGGCTCTACCCCCAACTTCCTCAATTTTATATTCTGCACTTCTAGTCGGTCAGTGTTTCCTCGATGTTACACTTGCAGAGAGCTCTTAGAAACTAGGGTGAGGATTCACCCCACCGTCCAGAAAATTCATGATCGTGTGCAGAATCATTTTATAAAGCATGGTACTTATGTTTACAGCTCTACGTCCATTTTAAGATTTTGGGGAAAGCCTCCCTTCCCCCCCTTCCTCCAAACCAAAGCTTGCTGACCTCGCGGACGCTTCAAGGGGGAACATCCTGGATACACTGACAGACTCCAGCGGCCCAGAATATAATATTACAGAAGTTGGGGTTAAAGACCCCCAAACCAAGTGTACCTCGGATCCTCGGCAATCTATTTCTTCAATTTTAAGTACAATTATCGCTTGGCTTACATGAAACGTTTTCTCAAAATTCGTTTGAAGTTCCCATTTCAGTTCTCAATATAGGCCCAGAAACGGCAATATTAATAGCCCCTCCTCCCTCTTGAACTTTTGTGGCCAGTTGCCCTAAACTCGTATGAAACGGCATGAAAATTCAGACAAACAAATGTGCTTCTTCCGGCCGTTAGGCACCTTGGAAAACTGCCACACATTCAAAGTGTTCCTTGGAGGAACAACAATTCGTGCCAGGTCCCTTAATGAAAAAGATGTGGCAATTTTCCAATGTGAAAGTTTTCCAATGTATGGCAATTTCCTGTGTGGCAGTTTTTCTGTGGTGGACTTTCCGATTACAGTTTTCAGAAACTGTTTATCGTGGGAAGTCAGGCGAACGGAAAACATGTTTCCGAAACATAAAGAGACAGGCGCGACGCGACGTTAGCGGTGGGCTCGCTCCTTCCCCCCCCTCCTATTCACCCAGCCTGTCAGTCTGCTTATTGTAAAACCGTTTTTCACGAAAAAGCGCGGTAACAGTCAAAATACTAACCCGGAAGTTCCCCCCACCCCATCCAGCTACTTGCAGTACTATAAACTGCGATAAAGGTTTGAAATGCCGACCCCGGAATTTTACCCCCACATATTCGTGTTACTTGTACAGCTGAATGTTGTTTTAAAGTGGATGAAAATAGAAATGATGATACTGGAAATTTCCCCCATCCCATTCTAAAAGTGGAAATGCCGACCCCGGAATTTTTCCCCACCCTGTCAGCCTGCTGATTGTAAGACCATTTTCCATTAAAGACCGTGGTAAGAGTGGAAAAACTAACCCCGAAATTTCCCCCACCTCATACAGCTACTTGCAAGACAGTTTCTTTACTATAAACAGTGATAAATGTTTGAAATGCAGTGCCCGGTATTTTCGCCCACACGTTGTTCGGCTGCATCTTGTTTTAAACAGGGTGGAAATTATTACCCCGCAGAAATCTCCCCCACTTTCGATATTTTGTGTAAAACGCAATTTGTGCACGTTCTCTGAGTGAAAAGAGTGGGGGACTTCTCCGAAAGTGGGGGACATTTCTTGTAGGGGACTTTTCCGATTACCTGTGATTGTTATCAAAAAAGCATATCACGATGAAAGTATTAAAAACAGTTGGGGCATAAAACTCTGTCTTCAACTTCCTTGAGTGTAATACCCCTTTTCTGACGTGACTCTCTCTTTGTCCTCCTCTGTTTTGACCCTTAGCTTGAAGGAAAGCTTCCTCAGCTCCAAGAGCAATAAAATCATTTAGCCCTCCCGATGCTCTTTTGGATCACATTTCACTAATATCTGAGTAGGGCAATAAAATTATAAAACAATCAAACACTTTGTCAACGTACTAAGCTCGATTTCCGTTGGAAACGCTGTTGCTTTACGACTCTACTGATAACCGTTGACGTCCTGACAGATAACGCCTAAAAAAACTATTTTCTTTTCTGACGGCAAAAAATACCTGCCGTTGAAAATTCCCTACTTGGAAATGAATTATTTCTAAACACTTATAAAATCTCCAAAAACCTCGTAACAAGTGGCTGAAAAATTATTACCGTTGATCACCGACGTAAAGAAGGTGGAAAACACTCCTAGAAAAAATAACAACATAAATGATTGAGAAAGTGGCTTTGGGAAGTGATTTGAGTAACGGTAAGCACCCACACGTGAAAAGTTCCTTCTTCTACGTTGAATATATGTTTTGTTCCCTTTCTTCAGTTACTTGTTAAAAATTTGGACATGGAAGCGAAACAAAGTTTTTCGAAAACTTCGTTTGTTAACGACGTTCAGACATTTATGTCAAATATCAGGTGTGCTAGAGGCTCTGAAAAAGTTGACAAGATTTTGTATTTTTGCCAAATTTAGCCTCGTTCATATGATTTGTAAATTTCAAAAAAAAAAAAAAAAACGAGAACAAACTCGACTTCGTGTTTTTTTTTACTCTTTTTTGGACGTCTGGTGATAAAAGTCAACCCGTAAATTTTTAATGAAAATCTTTTCCTTAAGATAAAGGTTTCAAATTTAAAAATATTGCAAAATTCTCCATAGTTTACGCCCATCTATCTCAAAAAGAGGTTCATATCGATTTCTTAAATTATTCAGAATTTATGACGCACACAATTTAATAAACAAGGACATCGCTCTTTCCACGTTTTACAATACACAGAAACCAAAATAAGTGTTATTCGGTCCCCTGCTGGGGAATTGAATCCCAGATCTCTCGATATCTAGCCGAGCGCGTTAGCCTTACAAAACTTCAACGCGCTCAGCTAGATTTCGAGAGATTTGGGATTCAATTCCCCAGCGGTAACCGAATAAAAATGTTTCGGTTGCTTTGTGTTGCTAAAACGTGGAAAGAGCGATGCCTTTGTTTATTCACTGACACGTATTTGGAGGATTTTCACTTTGGATCTCGCCCTTTGGCACATAATTTAAATTTCTGTTTCTGCATGCGAACACTTTTGTAAATTTTCTTTATCTCTCGATTGCTGTCAGTACTTAACATCGTATCTGTACTTCTGAAAAGTGTCTCTCAGCGTATCAAAGTGAAACAAGACAAATGAAAGCAGGAATCAGGGTGTATGTGCGTGTGTGTGGTAGGTAATAGAGGGAATGTTGTTATAAATATTAGCTTCTCTTGCTTGTTTAATTGTCCCGACGCTATAAGTTAATAGTTTGCTATTGTTTAAATCTGTATTAATATTAGTTTTACTTATCTTGCTACAACACTAATCGAACTACGTGTTAGTGAAATCGTCGTCCATGCGATATTGTATGTTCTGTACAAGCTCCTTCTACTAGGAGCAAGTAAATAATTTCTAGTGGACAATTCCTTAAGTGATATTCCTGTTGTTACTATCTTTATTCGCTGGTGCATTAAAATATCTTAAACAATCACACGTAGAGACATAATCTCGCTCTTATAGATAGAGAGTTATATTTATATTCTTTTATTAATTATTATTTTTAAAATTTTATCTGCTGGGAACATTTTCAGAGAAATTGCGGTATTTGTATATGCGTAAGGAATTGTTTTCTTCTCATCAGCTTGTTTAGAACCATCAAAACTTACAGGTGAAGAAATGCATGTAGGCAATATAACACATAAATCATATGTGTAAGAAACAGACCTATTTAAAAAATACTGCATTTTACTCTAATATTAAGGTTTAGAGATTCTGACAGAAACTTGTGTTTAGTTAAAAAGAATTTCTGCCACATGACTTTGTAGCATGCCTATATCGTTTCTGGAAGAATGACAATTTGCGAATAACCCTACATTTTGTTCTATTAAAAATCAGCTCACTATAGCTCCTAACCCATAGGGTCAATAGAGGCAGATGACCCACAGATCAAAGGCTATGTGGACATTGCCCCTACAGGTTCCGTTAGATACAGGATCTTAGCAAGCATCATGCTTTTACTTTTCTTCTTCTTCTTTTTTTCTATTTCCTACATTCGCACCAAAGGAAACATCAGCATAAATTACAAAATCTTTGATGCCACCAAAAAATATCTTTTAGCATGTCTTTTGTAAAAAAGGTACATTCTTATGGTATAACTTTGTCTATCCTTCCGGCTATGGAACCCATATCACTGCAACTATTCCATTGATTTGAAAAAATATTTCCTTATTGGAAAGCTTGAAATGTGGGAACGAGAATCCGTGCATTCCTCCTTCTTTTTACGCTGCATTCCTCCTTCATAACTTTGCCTGCTAGGAGGCGTAAATCCAGATGCTATCGAATTCAAAATACATTTTATTCCATATGCATTTGCTTCTAAATACCCTACGGACAAATTTTTCTCTTCCTTTCAATGCAATGTACACTGAAGAGCAATTGAAATAGAGACAGCTGGCGTTATGCACATATGGCGCTGTGGGCTGCCCTGTAAACGGAAATGACATGACGTATGCAGCGATCCGACAATATAAGGAGTGATGCGACGGGAGTCAGTAAGAGTCGGAGGCAGTATGGGTAAGATGAAGGATCCAAGCGCTTTTGATCGTGGACAAATAGTCGTGGCCCGACGAATGGTCATTCCATCTCGGAAGTCGCGCAGGCACTGGGATTTTCACGAGTTACTGTGTCACGGGTACACCGTGAGTACATCGAATCCAGTAAAACCATCTCTGCAAGGGCCAACTGCCGTGGACAGCAGCGTGTGGATGAACAGGGTCATCGTCGGCTAGCTCGCATTGTAACAGCAGATAGACGGGCCACAGTGCAAGAAATCACTCGGCAATTTAACGCTGGTGCACAAAAACGTGAAAGCAGCCACATAATCCCGAACCATCTCCTCGCTATGGGGTACAGAAGCCATCGTCCTGCGAGGGTACCGCTGCTGACCGCACATCACAGGTTGCGAAGATTAGCATGGGAGCGGGAACATCGGCACCGGACCCTAGACATGTGGAAAAATGTTCCCTGGACTGATGAGTCGAGATTCACGTTGGTACATTCGGATGGCAGGATACAAGTACGACGCAAACCACATGAAACGATGGATCCTTCTTGGCAGCAGGGTAATCTTCAAGCTACTGGGGGTGGCATTCTCGTCTGGGGACTGTTTACGTGGACTGAAATAGAACCCCTGTTACGTGTGACATCGTCCCTCACAGGTCAACGTTACCGGAATATCCTGTACGACCATTTGCTCCCGTTTGTGCATTTTAAACATCCTACTTGGGACCTCATATTGCAACAAGACGCAATGCAGCTCCCGAATTGTATCCGAATGGTTGGATGAACACTCCACTGACGTGACCTCGCTTCCTTGGCTAGCTAGGTCACCTGACCTCAATACCATCGAGAGAGATGTTCGGGTCTCTGACCCCCCCCCCCATGCGTCAAATCTTCGTGAACTGTGGGAGCTTGTTCAGGGGTCGTGGATCCGTATGGCTTCTCAACGCTTACGGTGTCTTGTCGAGTCCATGACGAGACGAATCGCCGCCGTCATCAGGCGGAAAGGTGGTGCTACACGTTACTAGAGTGGTATTTCTAATTCAATTGCTCTTCAGTGTATAACGATAACCATTTTGAGTACCAGTGGCGTTCCAATAAAGTTCGACCCCCCCCCCAACCTCCCGTCGCAAAAAATATTTTCGAGGCCCTTTTATAAAAATCCATTATCTTTCAATTACTTAAAATTTCAAATTTCCATATTATTAACAAGGCTTTACGGGTGTTTTAATAAATCAAATATTTTGGTACCTACGAGTATTTTTCGTAAAATCAAAATTACGTATTTCACTTTATTGCGTGAAACACAAACGTGTAAGTTATAATTAAAATTGTTGTTATAATTAAACACATACAAATTACTACACAAAATACTTACGTCAAAGTTATTCATATCATACAAAATTTATTATTTCGAAGAACTAAAGCTGCTTTTTGAAATGCCTCACGATTGCTCACATAAAACATGAGACTGCCGTGTGACAATGTCTAATGACTTTTCTGATTTATATGAAATGGCACAACATGAATAAGCAAATCGCTAAGTAACGATTAAGAACTGTAGCACAAAAAAACGTAAAACTACTTAAATTTTTTACTCTGGAATATAAGAAGTAAGCTTAACATAATGTCACAACGTTTTGCACACAGTTAGAAAAAAATATTTTGACTGTTATAAAAAAAATGACACAGGTCTCTGATTTTTCGCTCCCGCGAAGAACACCTTTTAGTTCATTATATTCGGAATAATACATAGTTATGTGCAAAAAAAACTGTAGTACATAACATCTTATCTTCATTGTTATAAACATTCCGCTCATTGAACTGATATTTCTTTCACATTCCCTTGTTAACATACGTGTATAGAAATTATTGCAAGGGCTGTGTACTTGAGACCCCTTGTGATAGCAAGGACTATTACAAGGGGCTTCAAGTTCTTTTGAGCCGCCCTGGTGACGCAGTGGTCTAAGCGATGGCCTCTGATCATTCGCCCTAAAGGGGTCCAGGTTCGAATAACAGTGAGGCATGAATGTTGTGTTTGTCTTACGGTACTGGCCGTAAGACAAACTCAACTCTGCCCTGGAACCAGTAACACTAAATTAGGGGCATGTGACTGCTTATAACCCATTGAGTTGCTCACGGTGGTTGTTAAACCTCCTATAAAAAAAAGTTGTTTTCAATAGCTGGTTTCCTTTCATATAGTTTTCATAAACTAAAGCAACGGAAATGATTTTTAAAGATTTTACGTATTTACTGAGAACAAAAATGAATTTCTTCTTAATACATTCGAAGCTGGCTTAATTCTTGGCTATTTGTTTAACGAACTTCATTCGATGCTTCCGCCAAAAAATGTGTAAAATCTTTTTGTTCAGGCTAGAGGGCATTTTAACCATTACCGCCCCACCCCCTGCATTTCCGGGGTTGCGGGGGCTAACAGTAAGCCCCTGGTGAGTACAGTGTACAGTTTTTTTTCAAAAATTGCATACATTTTCCGCATTTCCGCTCGGGCGGGGCGGGGAGTAAAGGCACATTGCGATTTCCCCAGTATCTGCGCTTCTAGATATATTACTTGAAAAACTATTTTTGCATCGAACACAACTTCTGGTAGGAAACGCTTTGCATATAATTTGCAATTTCGGGTAAATAATGTTTTGGGCATCCTGAGTCATTAAAGTACTTTTGTATTCCTCACGAATTTTTAGCAAAATCTGCGTTTCTGAAAATTCAATTTAGAAAATGTTTTCGAAGACGGATACCGCCGGAAGAACCTTTCAAGAACACCTGCTTAAAATGGAGCGAAGTTTTTTTCTGCCAAGGGCGTAGCTGTATATCTTGTTTTTGTCGATTTCTCTGCTTCTGAGAGTCCGATTAGAAAAATTCTTTCTTTAACGGAGAGTGTTTATATACGTAGTCGAGTCACATTATTGTGACCACCACCTACTTTTGACTTCAACAGCGCGTAGCCAATGAAAGAAGGCACGTTTCGTGAGATGGCTTGGAAGGTATGTAAGATGTGCTGTAGGCAATCTAAAAACACATCACTCATTGTTGTCATGTATAAAAGGAGCGATCTATCAGATTTGAAAAAGAGATGATTATCGGCTTTCGGGTCAAGGGTGGCACAATTTCTGAAACTGCGCAGTTTGTGAACTGTTTGGGTTTTTCTGTGGTTAAAGTGTATCGTAATAGGAGAAATGCCACCATTGCGAATAAGCGATGTGGAAAATGCGGAGCACCACGTGCCATTGATGTGAGAGGTGATTGTTGGCTGCGAAGGTGAGTGAGGGCCGATCGACACGCTACAGTGGAACAACTCAATGGCCGAATGAAATACGGGGCTACCGGAAGTGTGTCTGAAACGACAGTTAAGCAAACCCTGCTGTGTATAGGACTCCGATGCAGGCGGATGGTCACTGCACCTATGCTAACGAAGGTGCATCGGCAGAAAAGGCTTATATTTCCGATGCAGTATCCGCATTGGACCTCCGCTGATTAGCAAAGTATTATCTTCTCCGATGAGTTACGTTTTCTGCTTCATCAAACTGATGGACGTTGGCGTATAAGGTCAGAAGCATCGGAGAACAAAAACTCTTCAACCATTGCTGGAAGAACACAAGCTGGTGGGGGCAGAGGTATGGTCTGGGGAATGTTTTCGTGGCATTCCTTGGGTCGACTCATACCTGTGGAAGGTACTTTAGACCGAATTCCTAATGAATCCCGTACACCAATACATGCTGATTGACTTCCCTGAGGCGGATGGGATCTTCCAGAACGACGATGTGACGTGTCACACAGCTAGAAATGTCCGAGAGTGGTTGGAAAAGCACGATGCAAACTTCAAAGTACTTCCCTAGCCCCCTTATTCCTCAGACGTAAACCCAATTGAGAATCTGCGTGACCACCTCGATCGTGTTGTTCGCTCTATACATACTCCATCACGCACCCTCCAGCAGCTGTCAGATGCACTGCAATCAGCATAGCTCCACATACCTGTGAACACCTTCTAGCACCTTATTGAGTCAATCCTAGCCTGTCTAGCTGCTGTCCGCGCTGCATACGTCAGTTACATTGGCTATTAGTAGCTGGTGGTCACAATAATGTGACTCGACCTTGTATACATTTTTGCATACGATTTAATTTTTTTTCTCGCGCAAGTGTGCCACTACCGAGCGTAAATTAACGTTTCAGTTTACAGATTATTTGCATCAACGTCTGCTGGACTAAATACTCGAGTGGAAAAATTATCTTACAGTCAGATACTGCTGACTATGAAAATATTTTACGTGATTTCCAAAATGATGCAACTTTCTCCGCTAGAGGATGCAAATACACTGCTGGACAATAGCTAAGGACGGATCATAAACGGCTATATAGCGCATAAAAAAGTAAGTGCGGTTGGATGCCAAGTGAAATGAAATAATGTCAGAATGCCAGGACATTACAAGAAAGACAATTTATTGTGCTCTGAAATCCAGAAGACTTTGGAACGTGTTCAAGGGAAAAACAGGCCATTTTGTGCAGAATACCTAAACGTGAAAAAAAGTGCAATTACCGTCCGCAGGCGTTCCGGCGTAAGATGTCAATAAAGGGTATGGCAACCATGGAGGGCAATGCAAGATTCCACACGTGTCATGCTTTGCACAACATTATCAAGCAGCTGTTGGGGTAATTTATCCCATTCCTCTGTCAGTGCACGGATGAGGGTGTCCTTGTTTATTGGAGGGCATTGGCGACCAGCAAGACTCTTCCCCAAAGCATCCCACACATTTTCAATGGAATTCAGATCTGGAGAACATGCTGGCCATACGAGGCGTTGAATATCCTCGCTCTCAAGACACTCCTGGACAGCAACTGTTCGATGACATGTTGCGTTGTCGTCCATGAAAATGAATCTATCACCGACAGCACCACGGAACATGCGAACATGAGGTAGCAGAACATCATTAATGTATCGTTGGTCAGTCATAGTCCCAGTTGGAAGCACATAGACGGACGTACGGCCATTGATCAAGATGCCAGCCCATACCATGACACCACATGTCGGATCATCATCATCATCATTGTCAACCATTATCAATCCATTGCTGGACGAAGGTCTCCCCAAGTTTCCTCCACAACGGTCTGTCTTGTGCCAGTCTCCTCCATGTCACCCCTGCATACTTTCGAATTTCATCCACCCATCTCCCATGTGGTCTTCTTCTGGGTCTTTTCCTGTCCCTTGGAATCCAATCTAAAATTTCGGCTGTCCATCGATGATCTGTCCTTCTGGCAGTATGTCCAGCCCATTGCCATTTCACGGATTTAACTCTGATCATGATGTCTTCAACTCTTGTCATTTTTCGGATCCACGAGTTCCTCTTCTTATCTCTCCTGGTTACACCAAGCATGCACTTCTCCATGCTGCTTTGAGTTGTCTGCAGCCTTTGTATGTCTCTTTTAGTTAAGGTCCACGTCTCTGCACCATACGTAAGCACTGGAAGGATGCATTGATCAAACACTTTTCTTTTAAGACATAATGGCATATTGCTCTTGAAAATTATGCTGTTTCGTCCAAAAGCTCTCCAGGCAAGTTTTGTACGCCGATTAATTTCTTCATCAATGTGACCCTCACTTGATATCTGCTGTCCAAGATAAACGTACGTGTCTGTTATCTCCAGCTTTTCTCCATCAATCGATAAATCTTCATTTCTTGTAAAAGCATTGAACATCACTTTTGTCTTCTGAAAGTTCATTTTTAATCCCACTTCTTTACTCTTGTCAGCAAGTTCCTGGATCATACTTTGCAGCTCTGATGGGGTAGTTGCAAAAATGACTACGTCATCAGCAAAACGAAGGTGGGTTAGATAATCTCCATTAATCTTTATCCCCTTGTTTTCCCAGCTCAGCGACTGAAAAACACCCTCCAATGTGGCATTAAAGAGCTTCGGAGATATGGTGTCACCTTGTCACACTCCCTTTCCAATTTTTACGTGTGTTGTATTTTCAAACAGCCTAATCTTTGCACTTGCACTTTCATAGATGTTATTAATAATATTAATGTATGCATCTTCAATACCGCAGGTTTTCAGAGCCATTGTAACTGCTGATGGTTTCACCGAATCAAAGGCTTTTTCATAATCGATAAAAGCCATGCACAATGGAAGTTCATATTCCCTCGCTCTTTCAATTAGTTCTCTCAGCACGTGGATATGATCTATTGTGCTGTAGCCACTCTTGAATCCAGCTTGTTCTCTCGGTTGAGCCATGTCCAGTGTTACCTTCAAGCGGTGTGAAAGAACTTTAGTGAAGATTTTATAAACTACTGATAGGAGGCTGATAGGTCTGTAGTTTCCGAGATCCTCAATGTCACCTTTCTTATGTAGCAGGATCATTGTAGCGGTGTTCTAATCCTCAGGAATCTTTCCTTCATTAAGGCATCGAGTGAAAATTTGGGCGAGTACTGTTTCGATTTCTCCACTTGCTTCTTGTATGATGTCTACAGTAATTCCATCTTCTCCTGGAGCTTTTCCTCGCTTCATGTTCTTGATTGCATGTGCAACTTCTGCTGGAAGGACTGGAGGAACTCTGGTACTGGTATCTTTCATGATGTCTGGAGTGCATATATCATCCCTTTCATATAATTTGGAGTAGAAATCTTTCACTCTTGTCAAAATTTCGCCTCTATTTCTTGTTACAGAACCATCTTCTTTTCTCAGTGCCATAATCTGTTTTCTTCCCTTACTGAGATGTCCCTTTGCTATCTTTAGGCTTTGGTTGTTTTCAATTGCTTTCCTCACTAGTTCACAGTTGAATTTCCTTACGTCTTCAGTGATACTTTTTCTTACTGTCTTGCATAGCTCTATATATTCCACTTTGGAAGTCACATCTTCTTTAGTTGTCCTCATCTCTCTTCTTTTTTGCATCAACATTTTGGTTTTTCCTGATAATTTGTTCACATGCAACTTGTTCTTAGACCCAGCTAATTTTGTTGCTGTTTCCATAAGAGCTTTGGTTACTTTTCTGTTAACTTCAGAGATGTCCACTTCTTCCGATGTTAGGCCTTCTAAAGCAGAGAACCTGTTCTTCAATTCTAACTTGAAGGTATTATGGTGTTTTTTAAGGTTGGTTATGTCAATAGATTTTGTTTGTCTTATGAGCTTGCCACGTTCAAGTTTAGTGTTGAGGTGCATCTTACATCTCACCAATCTATGGTCACTACCTGTGTTGAACTTGTTTAGCACACTGCAGTCTTCTATGACGAATTTTTTGTTACACATAATAAAATCAATTTCACTTGTCGTCCCATTTGGATGTCTCCATGTCCATTTCCTGTGTGGCTTTTTCTTGAAGAAGGAGTTCAAGATGAAAAACCCTTCTGCCTCTGCAAACTCAACGAGAGTATTTCCACGCTGGTTTCTGTTGCCATGACCGAATTTACCTACTGAAGTTTCATTCTGTTGCCGTTGCTATTTTTGCATTGAAATCTCCCATAATTATTTTCAAGTGCAGCTTACCTTTATTATTTAGATGACATATTTCCTCATAAAATTCTTCAATTTCTTCTTCAGGATGACTTGTGGTGGGTGCATAAGTTTGAATAATCTGAGCCTGGTATCTTTTCGAGAGTTGGATAACAAGTCGTGCAGCTCTGTCAGAGGAACTTTCAACTTCTACAACTTTATCCTTCAGTTTCTTGTTTAATATAAATCCAACACCACTAGTTCTGCCAGTATCTGTCCCACGATAGTAGAAGAGATGTCCACTTTTCAGTTCGATGAGATCTTCTCCTTTTCTCCTTACCTCACTTAGCCCCACGATGTCCCACTTGATCCTTTGTAGTTCCTCTTCCAATTCAAGAAGCCTTGAATCAGAAGATAGGGAGCGTCCGTTGTACGTAGCCAAGGTCAGCATCAGATGGCAGCCTAGTCCGGTCCTCCGGGGATTCTTAGCACCCTCTGCCTTCATGTCGCACTGGCCGCTGCCTTGGCCAGGTACATTCCAGCTGCCGGAGACTGAGGGCCAAGATTTAAGTTGTGGAATCATTTTGGAGGGTTTGGCCATAACTCACCACGCTGGCCAAGCGGGTTGGTGAGTGTGGGATAGAATTTCTCTAATCCCGATGGTATAGTTATACCGCTATGGGCGGTCGTCAGAGCCCCTTTAGTGGGAACAGGATATCGGTTCCTTTCCTGTATGTTTGCTGGACAATATGCAGTATCACTATCACGCCAGATCAGTTGTCGTCGACAATCAGACTATAGAATAATAATAACAACGTTTCGCACAATAAAATGTTTATTATACATCGACTATAGTTTCGCAGAGCGATTGGCTCGGCTTCCTCAGGACGAATGGAGCGTAAACATTCAAATCATTATGACATCATTAGAATTCTGCCGGTCACGGGTTTTGGCGAGTTGTTTCCACGCGCTTGAAAGAAATGGAGTCGACGTCATGTCGTTGACAAGCCGTGACGAGTTCTGGTATATGTGGAAAGCTTCTAATATATTAAGCTTGAAAGTCGAGTCCGGTTTATCAATAAGCGTAGCGTTTCCAAACAAAAAGTTATGGTTATTTTCGTGACAATGTTGAGCTATAGACGACTTCTTCAGTTCATAGTTCCGTACATATGTCTTGTGTTCCTTCACACGGAAGCTTAAAGCCCTGCGGGTCTGTCCTATATATGAAAGTCCACATTCACAAGGTATCTGATAAATTCCCCAGGAGTTTAAGTCTTCGATGTAGTCTTTTGATCCGTAAAAATTCATCTTGTTTATGGGTTTGAAAATAACTTTGAAATTAAAACTTTTAAGGATTTTTGAAATCGCGAAGCAAATCTGAGGAGCAAATGGGATAACTGCCCAATTGTTTTGTATTGGGAGGTCTATAGGCATGAGCGTGCAGACAGGCTTTGGTTTTCTAAACTTTTGGACAGCTTTGTCTATAACGAAAGGGCTGTATCCTCTGTGTGCTGCAATTCGTTTAAGTAAATCAAGCTCTTTCTGTAAGGAATCCTCAGTTGAGCAGATATGTATTGCACGATATACGTATGTGAAGAAGGCCGGGATCTTTTGTTTCCACGGATGATTTGATTTTGCATGAGGGGGTAAGGAAACAGCAAATGGTTTTCGATAAACTGTTGTACTAAAGGATCCTTGAGAGCGTGACACAAGGACATCGAGGAATGGTAAGCAGCCATTATTCTCAGTCTTATATGTGAACTGTATATGGGGATCGATTGAATTGATAAGTTCAACTAATTTAGGTATTTCCGAGTTCATGCCATTCCCGAGAACAAAAGTATCAGCTACATATCGAATCCACAGGTCAAATGTAACAAGCTGAAATAGTTGGTCTTCAAAGTGACGCATGTAGACTTTGCATAAAATAGGTGACAGTGGGCTACCCACTGCAAGGCCTTTGGTCTGTTGGAAAAATCTTCCACGAAAAAGGAAACTGTTTTGTCTTTCACAAATTTCCACTAGCCTCAAAAACTCTTCTGTTTCTGGTTGGCTGAAATTATGTTCTTTGAGACTTGACTTTAATGCTTGGAGAGCTCCATTAACTGGGATACTTGTGAACATGGATTTCACATCGAAGGATAACATAAACTGGTCGTTGAATGGATGTCGCTTTAGCCGATTGACAAAATCAGTGGAATTTTTTACAGAAGTTGTGTTCGAAGAAGTCGTTAAAGTCGAAAGTTTCGAAGATAGAAATTTGGCCAACTTATGTGTAGCTGATCCTATATTGCTGACTATGGGACGAAAGGGGACACCAATCTTGTGTATCTTCGGAAGTGCATAAAAACGTGGACAACGGGAATATGAGGGCTTCAGATGATTTTTTGAGCTTTGGCCAAGGGTTACACAACTTGTTAACACTTTCCGAACTTCCTTTAAATGTTTCTCCGATGGGTCATTTTTTATTTCCTTATAGGGTCCCTCGGTAATAAGTTTTTCGACCTCTGCATCGTAATGTTTCTTGTCCAGAATAACAACTTGTCCTCCTTTATCAGCTTTAGTGATGATAATATCGCGATTTGACTGCAATTCTTTTAGAGCATATAATTCTTCCTTGCTGAGATTCGGTTTAAATGGTTGGAGGAACTTTGCCGTTATTGTCTGGCTAACGCAATGTCTAATCGTTTCCTTTTGATCTGAATTTAGATCGCTTTTTATCACGGACTCCTCAACCGACGCAATGATATTGGATATTGGTACCTTTTTCGAAATCGCAAAATTTGAATTGTAACGTAAAATCTGTTTTTGAATTTCGCTCGGATTAAAACTAGAAAGGTTAGATATTACTTCATAATCCGGAAAGATATCTTCAATTTGTGAAGTAGAATTTTCTTTATGGTTGTTGTCATTTGTTAATTTTTTAAATTTCCGTTCTAATATCATTTTATGAGTGAATGACATATTGGAACTCCTAGACCAAGTTTTGCAGTCCAGGTCACAAAAATCTGGTAATGTTTTAGCCAGTAAAAGGTGCAGGTTGTACAGTTCGACCTCAACGTTTGCAATATTCTTTCTTGTATCTTTAATGATGGCTCTTAATAGTGCAAACGAAGCGTTAGATATGGCTTTGTTGATGTTATGGGAAGGTCCCAGGTTGCATTTCACACGGATAAAATTTGGTAATATCTTGCATCTCTTGCATCGAAGCAAGAAGTTTAGGTGGTTCAGCAATTTGAACTTTTTTATCCTCAGTCTGGAAAAACGGTTGATTGTCGCAGACAGTGAATTCATCATGATCGAGATTAGGAACAGGGATTTAAGTTCCTGTAGAAAGTCAATATCAGTATAGGTAAGTCCACAAAAAGGGAAGCGAAGCAAGATGTTATTTGATCGGCTCCCGGTGTAAGATATATCAATATACTTACGCTCCAAATTGTAGTCAAAGGTCCAGTTGACACCTGAAATTATATATAATTTATGACTACGAAGCTTGCGGTGTTAAGATAGAATAATAATAACAACGTTTCGCACAATAAAATGTTTATTATACATCGACTATGTTTATTATACATCGATATGTAGATGATACTTTTGTTCTCTGTAATGGCATGAACTCGGAAATACCTAAATTAGTTGAACTTATCAATTCAATCGATCCCCATATACAGTTCACATATGAGACTGAGAATAATGGCTGCTTACCATTCCTCGATGTCCTTGTGTCACGCTCTCAAGGATCCTTTAGTACAACAGTTTATCGAAAACCATTTGCTGTTTCCTTACCCCCTCATGCAAAATCAAATCATCCGTGGAAACAAAAGATCCCGGCCTTCTTCACATACGTATATTGTGCAATACATATCTGCTCAACTGAGGATTCCTTACAGAAAGAGCTTGATTTTCTTAAAGGAATTGCAGCACACAGAGGATACAGCCCTTCCGTTATAGACAAAGCTGTCCAAAAGTTTAGAAAACCAAAGCTTGTCTGCACGCTCATGCCTATAGACCTCCCAATACAAAAGAATTGGGCAGTTATCCCATTTGCTCCTCAGATTTGCTTCGCGATTTCAAAAATCCTTAAAAGTTTTAATTTCAAAGTTATTTTCAAACCCATAAACAAGATGAATTTTTACGGATCAAAAGACTACATCGAAGACTTAAACTCCTGGGGAATTTATCAGATACCTTGTGAATGTGGACTTTCATATATAGGACAGACCCGCAGGGCTTTAAGCTTCCGTGTGAAGGAACACAAGACATATGTACGGAACTATGAACTGAAGAAGTCGTCTATAGCTCAACATTGTCACGAAAATAACCATAACTTTTTGTTTGGAAACGCTACGCTTATTGATAAACCGGACTCGACTTTCAAGCTTAATATATTAGAAGCTTTCCACATATACCAGAACTCGTCACGGCTTGTCAACGACATGACGTCGACTCCATTTCTTTCAAGCGCGTGGAAACAACTCGCCAAAACCCGTGACCGTCAGAATTCTGATGATGTCACAATGATTTGAATGTTTACGCTCCATTCGTCCTGAGGAAGCCGAGCCAATCGCTCTGCGAAACTATAGTCGATGTATAATAAACATTTTATTGTGCGAAACGTTGTTATTATTATTCTATCTTAACACCGCAAGCTTCGTAGTCATAAATTATATATAATCAGACTATAGACTGTATCTACTCTCATCTGAGAAGAGGACAGCAGACCAGTCGTTATCAGTCCAATTGCGATGTTGATGGCACCATTGAAAACGGGCGGTACGGTGACGTCTGGACAATGGGATGCACACAACAGGATGGCGGGCGGATAGTCCTCCTTCGTGCAAACTTCCGGCGACAGTTTTTCGGGAGATCCGCTTTCCAGTAGCAGCCATAAACTGATTTGCTACCTCACTAGCTGTGCTGCGCCGGTGTCTTTTTGTTGATAGCACTATGTACCGGTCTTCTGCAGGTGTTGTACTGCGAACACGACCTCCCTCGTGACGTTTGCTACACTCTCCATTTGTTTGAAATGATTTCCAAAGCCTTGAAACAACACTGTGGCTGACGTCGAACTCCCTGGCAACATCTGTTATTTTTCGCCCTTCTTCAATCTTGCCAATAATACGGTCACGCGTAAAATCATCTAGGTGATGTCGGGAAGACATACTGAAAATTGCAAGTTCGTCAATTGATTCTTTCCCTTTCAACTTTGCGTTTGAACAACAACGGTCAATACGCGTCAAATCCTTTATATCTCTTATCAGCGCTATGACGTAACGAACAAGTTCGGAAATCCAAAATTTGCATACGCACAACACGTCTTACTGTATCCCGCACTTATGCTAATTTCCACATTTTCCTGCCTTCCATTTTGTGGTTGCTATCGTCGCTATTGTCATCCGTCCTTAGCAATTGTCCGGCAGTGTATTTAAACTGTTTCAATTAAATACATTAATTGTATTAATACCTGATGCTATTTGCTTTGTGAAATACTTTGTTTGCACTTGTGGTGGTTTTTTTAAAGTACACAATTCTGTTGCTAGGTGTTGCTTATGTACTTCTGTTTGCATCTGTATCTACGCATCTAAAATCCCTATTAAAATTCCCTTTTCTTCATTGTATGATATTCGCTGCAAATAAAAAGATAGGCAACATTATTCTTTTTTATATAATGTACAGTTTCCTCGCTCGGAGAGTAAATATCAAAACCTTTTTCCCCTTATCTCTCTTTCCAACAGACGCATTGTACGTAGTGATTTCTGCGTCCTCCCTTGTTCCGCGCCCGGGACAGGCCGCTTGCCCCGCCCTATTTACGCCTCTGTGTAATTAAAACAGGTCGTGATATAACTCCATATTAAGGAATAACGTTTACATTCCGTTATTTTTTGCCAGGTGTGTTTATATTTCGTATACTGGAAGCATATGATCTAACATAATAAATAGGCGTTGCTGTTCTCAGCTTTAATTATACGCGCGTAATCCTTTTTAACAAGATATGAAAAAATACAATTTATATTGTAGTGTCTTTTTCAGACATCTAGTGTTTCCTGTAAAATGAATAAAAATAAAAAAAAAACTAATCTTGGAGATTTTTCCACGAAATTGTCAGAAATTTTGCATAAATATAATTATCTAACAAAAGCTGATGCCAAGAAATTTAACCTAAATCAGTTGAAAAAAAATGTTTAGTGACGAAAATTGTTATTAATGGATTATGTGCCGCCCTTCATGAATAGATTAAATTAATTGAAATTTTCAAAGCTGTAAAAGGTTCATGCCAACATTAGAGAAAATTTCTGGCAATCATCTTTTAGGCAATCACGGTGTAATAAAACATTTCAGCAAGTTTCGTAAAACAACCGCGAAGATAATTAGGTTTCCGTATATATAATTTGTTCCCAGCCTAGCCGCAAGAAAGTAGCACTTTCCTCCAATACAAGCAGTAAAATTTGTTTTTTGTCAGGAAGCAGCCACGCGACAGGTTAATGGTTATTTCTGATAACTCTTTTACTTCTACATATTATCGTTCAGGATATATTTTAATTATTTTTATGTATGCAAATTAAATTGCAGGCCTCGCGTTCGCATTGTACGTCACTCTTAAGTGCGGAAAGCTGTAAACAATTGCAATCTTAAGTAGGTAATGCTCCCCAAAATACCCTACTTCTGGGAGAGGTACTTCATAGCCATATCAGATGCTAAATATAGTTATTTGTTAGTAGTTAAAGCGTGCTAGGCTCGTGGATTCAACATTCGAATAAACGCGTTTGTACTGTATTTCATAGCAAAACAATTTCGCGCAGTGGAAATCTCCTGGTTGGTAAATGACCCAGCACAAGTTGTTCTGCTGCTGCCACTCTGGAAGTAAAGATGCTTGTGTCAGGTCCAAACCCAGTGTAGCATTGCATCACTGCAGCGAAGACGGGAGTGGTCGCAGGAACCGTTAACACCTTAATCCACTTATGGAGAAACGTCACAAGAACGGCGTACACAAGGGTCCCCCAAGGAATATTTCAAAAAGATGGACGGCCCAGAGAATGCTCTATGAAAAACATGTGGTCCACGAAAGGTGAAAGTATGTGGTGACCTTGAAAAAAGCTGACGTTTCCTTATTAGATTGCAAAAAGAAAAAGAAATAGAAAACACGTGCAAGGTGTTGTCTACAGGACGGTTCCGTTCCAAAATGGTATCAAGAATAAAATATCCAGTGAAACAAATTGGGGCAAGCTTCATATTCATCGGGTTACTAAGAAGGCTAAAATTCACTCAGCATGTTATCAAACAGAGATTCTGACGAATTAATTTGCGAGCACAATGGTGGTGATACGCATGACCAAGATGAGCCACACACTAAAATCAACTCATAATTGTTTACTCAGGATAGACCACAAGACTGGGATTTAGGCCTTAACATACAGCTTGCCAAATCTCCAGACTCCTCGCTGATTAATTTCTGCGCCACTAGATGATAGAAACGTGTTCTTTATCGGGGACAACCACGCACAGGAGAAGGTGTTTAAAAATGCGTGCGGCGCTATTTTGTTATTGAAACATGTTCTTCGGCGGAGAAGATTACGTGCAAGCTATGGTTTTTGGAATGCGTGTTATGACATTAGGTTATCCTTATTTATATATAAAAGGCTAAGTTGCCGACGACCTGGATCACTTTTTAAGTCGTCATAGCGACAACCGAGAAACAAATGTCTGTGACGTCACGATTAAATTTTCGTGTTTTCGTGCAGGTGACGTCTGACCTACACGCGCACAATTCACACGTATATCACTTTGTTTTGTTGCCATAGCAACAAGAACACAGCTGCTGGTGTGACGTCATCTGATACAAATCATTCTCACATGACGTCAGAGATGCGTTACGTCACAAGGTCAACTGACATTCATTATAACATAGACCAACGTCTTTACTAAGTGTTGTTAACCAATGTACAAAGCCACGGTCAAGGGTTACACAAATGCAATACTAACAACATCGTCTTTCGATCCGTGACGAATTTAATCCATTATTAAGCGAAGTAAAGCTTACGCAGCAATATAATGTTGACGCGTATGTAAAAAAATGGAAGCTAGTACTCTGAATCACACACGAAAAAATTAGTCTCAGTTAAGTGTCGAAAAGCATAAAGGTCTGATGATCCAAATTCAGAATGCTGGAGATGATGAATTTCTTCCTGAAAAAGCTATTATTTTGCCATCTTCATTTCACGGTAGTCCACGAAATATGGTGCAAAATTATCAGGATGCAATGGCGATAGTCAGAATGTGTGTCAAGCTTGATATTTTCCTAACTATGACTTGCATCCCGAATTGGGAAAAAATTACCGAAAACTTGAACGGTCAATCTGTCGGAAACCGTTCAGATTTAGTTGCAAGAGTCTTCCAATTAAAGTTAAAAGAATTAATGGATGATATAAATAAAAGGCATATTTTTGGAGATCCGGTGGCCAAAGTTCATGTAAACGAATTCCAAACAAGAAAGATGACACCGAATTTTTGGGTGTAATAAGCACGTCTTTTGAATCCGTTCTGATGCAAATAAAATTTATCAAAGCTATTCGAAGTCGATGCAACCGGTATGGAAAACAATAGTATCTGACGGAAGAAAGAAGTTTTTCAATCAGATTTTTAATCCCTCAGATGTGGCTGTAAACGGAATCGTGAGCTTACGCCCTCTGGTTGCAGACTTGTGCGTTAAGAAAAAATGAATTTATATGAGAAGCATTTCGCAACGGAAACGCTCTCCAACACAAAAATAATTTTTCAAATCAGACTTTTAGAAACTGAAATATCGACAAAAATAAGATGCGACTTTACGTTGCTTGACGAAAAACCCATGCATTATTTGGGGAAGAAAGTATTCTCAAAATGTTTTTCCATATGAGCACTATCAGTCCAAGAAAAAAAAAATTAGTCGAGTTTTCAGGACCCCAGATTTTGCTACAAATACATCGGAAGCAGAAATTAACACTTATGCCCACTGGCGGTTAAATTATTCTTTACCAAACATTAGAAATTATGTGAAAAATATTTTCCATCAGGTCTTGTATGCGATACAGGAAGAATTTTTCAAATCGGAGTTTTAGAAGCAGAAATAACGTAGAAAACGCAATTTACCTTTGTGCCTCTTAGCGGAAACTCTATTTATACTTGAAAATTTTGAATTTATAGGAAAAACATTTAGCATCGGAAACACTATCCAACGAAGAAGGAATTTTTCAAATCAGACTCCTAGAAGCAGAGATATTGACAAAAATAAGATATACATCTACGCCCCCTGGTGTAGAAATCATACATTATTTGAAGAATAAAATGTTCCTAAAAGGTTTGTCGACATGAGTAGTATCGGTCAACAAACGACTTTTTTTTTCAATCGAGATTTCAGAAGCTCATATTTTGCTGCAAATACATAAGATGCGGAAATTAAGACTTACGCAACCTGGTGGCAAAACCATTTTTTACAAAAATTAGAAATTATGTACAAAAGATTTCCCATCAGGAGCTGTATTCGGTGCAGAAAGAATGTTTCAAATCGGAGATTTAGAAGCAGAGATATAGAGGGGAAAGAAATTTACCTTTACGCCCCCCAGTGAAAAGTCTATGAATTGATTGAAAAATTTGAAATTATATGAAAAACATGTCACACTGGAAACAACATCCAACAAAGAAGGAATTTTTCCAATCGGACTTCTAGAAGTAGAGATATTGACAAAAATAAGATATAAATCTACGTCCCCTGGCGGAGAAACTGTGGAGTATTTTAAGAAGAAAATATTCCGAAAATGTTTATCAATGTGAGTGGCATCAGTCTACAAAAATATTATTCCAATCGATATTTTAGAAGCTCCGATTTTATGGCAAATAAATCAGAAGCAAAAATTACCACTTACGCCCCTGGTGGCTAAAGTATTTTTTACCAAAAATTTGAAATTTTATGCAAAAGATTTTCATCAAAAGGTGTATCCGCTGAACATTTTTTTAAATCGGAGTTTTAGAAGAAGGGTTATCGGGGAAAATGTAATTTACTTTTACGCCCCTAGCGGAAAATCTATGCGTAATTTGAAAAAGTAACTATATCTAAAATACTCTTGGACATAAATGGAGTTGAAATATAAAATATTTTTTTCAATCCGATGTTTAGAAGCAAATGTGTGAAATAAAACGTATTTTTGAATTCGAAATCATCTGCACTTACGCCCCCTAGCGGCGAAATTGTACATCGTAAAAAAAAACGAAATAAAGGATCATCTTTCGCATATTTCAAGCTTCCCAATGTAAAAATTATTTTTCAAATCGCACTAATAGTTGCAGAGATATCATGAGTACAGACGGACGGACGGATGGACAAACCGGTTACATAAGCACGATCTTTTTTTACAAAAGACGTGCTAAAAAGAGGGCTTCCTCATGCTCATATGCTCTTGATTTTGAAAGAAGAGGACAAACGAACATTGCCTGAAAAAACTGACCAAATTATATCGGTAGAATTACCAGATAAAGAGCATTTACCAGTTTTACATGCAACTGTTGCGCCAGACATGGTTCATTGTCCGTGTGCTGAAATAATCACAATTGACCATGTATGGAAGATGGCAAATATACCAAGCAATTTCCGAAGTCTTTCCAAAATGAAACAGGAGCTAACAAAGGCGGGTATCCTTTATATCGCCGTAGAAGGAATGGTGCAACGATAATTGTACGTGGTAAAATTATTGATAACAGCTGGACTGTCCCTTTTAATCCGTATCTTTTGTTAAAGTAAAATTGCAACATTAATGTCGAGGTGTGCGCTACTGTGGAAAGCGTGAAATACCTTTTCAAGTACGTATGCTAAGGTCATGACTGTGAAAATGTGCATATAACAGAGCACAACACCAAATACGACGAAGTGAAAAGTCATGTTGATTCCCTATACGTTATCGCACCTGAGGCAATGTGGCGAATATTTGTTTATGATATGCATCAGCAATCTCATAAAATAGATTACCTGTTCACCTTCCTGTAGAACAGAATATTGCTTTTATCCGGAGAGTTTAAACAATGATCGAAATGCAATTGTTGATATTGCTCAGAGAGATACAATGCTGACAGCATAGTTCAAACTTAATGAGGGCAATGAAGATGCGCAATCCATATCATATAGCGACATGCCAAGACATTACGTGTTCAGTCAAAAAGAAAGACAATGGGTCCAAGGAAAACGTAGTGGGAATAATGTGATTGGAAGAATATATTAAGTCAACCTTGGCTCTGATCCAGAAAGATATTGTTTCAGACTACTGCTACTTTATGTGTCTGGAGCGAAAAACTTTACAGATTTAAGAACAGTCAATGGAATTCCATACGATACCTTCCAAGAAGCTGCATTGCAGAAAGGTTTAATTAAGAATAATGAAATATGGGAGAAAACCTTAGATGAAGCATCAATTTGCAGCATGCCTCGACAACTACGAGATTTATTTGCATACATTCTTATCTTTGTTTCACCACCCAATGCACAAGAATTGTTTGAAAAATATAAATCCCATCTTTGGGAAAAATTTGCACACAACTTGAAAATTTTTGATTTTAAAACATTTGCAAAGAAAGCCATTCTGTGTTCCAAAAACTCTGATGTTGACAAATTAAATGAGAATGTTCATGATCTCTTAGAGGGGACAGCAAGCACGTACTTAAGTTCTGATTCAATTGATGCCGATGGCGAAGAAAATACTGAACAGTATAATCCTGTAGAGTTTTTAAATGAGAAAACTCCATCAAAAATGCCATTTCACTGACTCAAGTTGAATATTTTTTTTGTTGGAAGTTTAGCGACTACTGTGAGCAACTCAATGGGCTATAAGCAAGCGCCCGTCCCTAATTTAGGGAGACTGGTTCCACGAAAGGGAGAGAGCCAGTGCCGTAAGACAAACACAACATCCATGCCTCACCGGGATTCTAACCTGAACCCTTTCCGATGAATGATCAGAAGCCATCGCTTAGACCACTGCGCCACCGGGGCGGCAATTTGAAGATTGGAGCTATTATTATGCTCCTGAGAAACCTCAATATACAACGAGGTTTATGCAGTGGAACGAGACATTGGTTTATGCAATGAAATTAAAGAACTAAAACCCAATTTGATCATTGCAGAAGTACTCACAGGCTCAGCATGTGGTAAAACTGTTTTTATTCCGTGAATTGGCCTCGCACCTACTGACATAGACCTCCCATTCACATTAAGACGACGACAATTCCTTGTAAAACTCGCCTTTGCTATGCCGCTAATAAGTCTTAAGGTCAAACACTGGAGAAAGTAGGTATCTACGTTCCCGAGCCAGTGTTTAGCCATGGACAACTTTATGTTGCATTGTCAAGAGTTCGACGGTTTGATGTCATAGTTAAAGTAGTCCATGGGCAAGAACAAGGAAAACTACTTCCAGATTTCGAAAAGATATTTACAAAAAATATCGTGTACAAAGATATTTTCCACCGTCGTTAATAAACGCTTGAATAGCAATAAGTGATATCTAGAACCCGTTATATTCTTATCTCAACGGGCTTTACAGCTAGTTGAAATATATTCTTCTGCGGAAAAGACTAAGAACAGGAGATGGTCTCTGGAAAGCGTGCTATGACATTTGATCATGGAAATATGTTCTTCGCGGGAACTATCACATAGAAGAGATGGTCTTCGTAAAGTGTGCAGTGACGACATTAGATTTTTGAAATATGTTCTTCGTGGGAACGATCACATACAAGAGGTGGTCTTCAGAAAGCGTGTTGTGATATTATATTATTTATGGAAATATGTTATTCACGGGAACTATCACATACAAGAGGCGGTCTTCGGAAAGCATGCTGTGACATTAGATTATTGAAATATTTTTTTCGTGGGAACGATCATATATAAGAGATGGTCTTCGGAAAGCGTGTTGTGCCATTACTTTGTTGAAACATATTATTCGACGGAGACAATCACGAACAAGACATGGTCTTTAGAAAGCGTGATGCGCGATTAAGTTATTGAAACATGTTGTTCGGCAGAGACGACCACATACAAGAAATGGTTCTTGGAAAGTGCGCTAGGGAGAGTGGGACAATATCATCATGCTAATACTTAAAAATATTATTCTACAGTGGAAACTACGTTGTTTGATAAATGGTGATAGACCTGTGACATGTCCACCCAGCAGGACGCACACTGTATAAAGGCAGATAGCAGCAGTAACGAACGTCCGCGTTGCTCAATTGGTAGAGCGACTTATTCCGGAATGAGAGGACCCGGGTTCGGGCCCCGGCGTGGACAAAAATGACGGATAAATTTAATTCGTTACAATGGCGCCCGAACAGGGACGGATGACCCGGCCGTTCAAGATCTCGCAATGGTGCGCTGTTGTATCCACGCCGCGAGAGAGGAAAAATAAGAGAATCCCTTCTTCAGCGCTTTGAAAAATAAAAAAATGTGTGTGACGTTGCATTCCACACACTAGATTGACTGGGAGTTCTCAAGTACATTCTACAGCGGATGGCTGCCTGCGACGATTCATTGTCACGGCTGACCTGCGGGCCATGCCTCCGGCCCTCTTTCGGAGGGGGGTGACGTGCCTGCCCAGAAAGGCAGATAGCAGCGATAACGAACGTCCGCGTAGCTCAATTGGTAGAGCGACTTATTCGGGAATGAGGGGACCCGGGTTCGAGCCCCGGCGGAAACTAAAATGACGGAGAAATTTACTTCGTTGTAGGCCACCAGGTAAAACACCATCTCTGGTTGAAAAAGGTTTTTCGAGTCATCTGTCGTTTGAAAATCGTTATAGTTTACTGAAGAGCACTTCTCAAAGAAACGTTGTGGCGTGCCTGCCCAGCAGGACGTGCACAATATAAAGGCAGATAGCAGCGATACGAACGTCCGCAGAGCTCAATTGGTAGAGCAACTTATTCCAGAATGAGGGGACCCGGGTTCGAGCTCGGCGTGGACAAAAATAACGGAAAATTTACTTCGTTATAGGTCACCAGGTAAAACACCATCTGTGCTTAAAAAATGTTTTTCGAGTCATCTGTCGTTTGAAAATTGTTATAGTTTGCTGAAGGGTTCTTCTCAAAGAAACGTTCCTTCCAACCATTGAATGTATCCTGTTTGGCCCTACGTACAAACTTCGAAATTTCACTAGACCCCTTTGTGCCTTTCTACAAAATTTCGCAAAATGAAGAAAACATCCAACGCTATGGCTGTTTTAGTGCAACAATAAAATTTATATAAGTTAGAAGTGAGCAACTGTGCTTGCTAATTTTTGCGTTTTTTCCATGTCCTAGCTAGGTTTGATCTTGCAAGAAGTAGCTCATGTACATGCTTAATTTGCTCAAGGGACTTGTGCTTATGACCTTATCGTGTACTGTTTAGTCAAATGCATTGACTAAACAGTTGCTTAGTCAAATGCAAGCTAAATGCTATTTTTTTAAGTGGTGTGGAGCACACATAACTTGAAAAACTGAGAATTTAATTTCATGCAAACCAGAAATACAACTTGTAAAGCATACTTTCTTTTCACCTTGCCGTTCTTGTTCATACCTTTACTCAGCTAAAATTTCTTTGTTTCACGTCATGTTTCCCTTACTGTACGTTAGGTCTGAACCCCTATTAGTTTTTTCGGTTTGGTGTATGGCTGCCAGCTAGTCAAGTCATGCAACCAGATGTACATAAGGAAACACACAAATAAATAGTCTGATTGACTGGTCTTTCTGCTCACGTCAGTGTGTCAGGGGGCCTAAATGTAAATTGCGTTTCCCCCTATATCTCTGCTCCGATTTGAAAAATTCTTTCTGCACCGCATACAGCTCCTGATGCGAAATCGTTTGCACATAACTTATAATTTTTGTAAGAAATGGTTTGGCCACCAGGTGGCGTTAGTCTTAATTTACGCTCCTGTTGTATTTGCAGCAAAATATGAGCTCCTAAAATCTCGATTGAAATAAAAGTCGTTTCTTGACCGATACTACTCTTGTCGACCAACCTTTTAGGAAAATTTCCTTCTTGAAAAAATGCATGGTTTCTACGCCAGGGGGCGTAGATGTATATCTTATTTTTGTCAATATCTCTACTTCTAAGAATACGATTCGAAAAATTACTTCTTTGTTGGATAGTGTTTCCGATGCGAAATGTTTTTCCTATAAATTCAAAATGCTCAAGTAAATCATAGACTTTCCGCTAGGGGGCACAAAGGTAAATTGCGTTTTCTGCGTTATTTCAGCTCCTAAAGCTCCGATTTGAAAACTTCTTCCTGTATCGCATACAATACCTGATGGAAAATATTTTTCACATAATTTTTAATGCTTGGTAAAGAATGGTTTAGCCACCAGGGGTCATAAGTGCTCATATAGGTGCTCATAAGTGCTCATATAGGTCATAAGTGGTCATAAGTGGTCATAAGTGCTTCTGAAGTATTTGCTGCAAAATCTGGGTTCCTGAAACCTCGACTAATTTTTTTTTCTTGGACCGATACCGCTTATATGGGTAAACCTTTTGAGAATACTTTCTTCCTAAAATAATGCATGGTTTTCCCACCAGGGGACTTAAAGTCACATCTTATTTTTGTCGATATATCTGTTTCTAAGAGTTCGTAAGCTCACGATTCCGTTTACAGTAATATCTGAGTGATTAAAAACCCGATTGAAAATCTTTTTTCTTTCGTCAGATCTATTGTTTTCCATACCGGTTAAATGGACTTTGAATATCTTTGATAAATTTAATTTGCGTCTGAACGGATTCAAAAGACGTGCTTATTACACCCCAAAATTCGGTGTCATCTTTCTTGTTTTAAACTAGATTGTTTTTACGTGTAGGGATTCCTACATTTAAACACAGTGGGACAATTCCACTTAATGTAATTGTTCGACTCTTCCTAGACCATACTAGTCCATACGTAGGACTATTATTGTGCTAAAAGTCATTCAGTATTTAAAACACTTTTGGCGTAGCTATAGCAATTTTGTAGTAACTCAAAATTTAACATTTTGTATGTAGGTAAGAAGTTTTTCAATGCAAATTTATGGAGCTGCTTTTTATCAGACACAAAAGTAGCAATTAAGTTATGAAATTGGTTTACTTTTCTTTTGAAATTTAAGTTTCTTAGAGAAGGTAAAATATATCAGACATGCAGTTGTTTTCAAAATTTTCAGCTGCCTGTATTACACTTTAAATTTCACTTGCTTGCGGTAGTTAAATATAATTTAGAAATACAGAAACGATGATTTTGAATCAGCCTCTATATTATTCACGCCGAAGTCTTTCATCTCTGATGATAGTTTTGAACAGAAACCCTTGCGAATGTAATTTTAGCGCAACCATCAATCTTTTCCGAATCTCTTGGGTCTCATAGATGACAGAAAACATTTTTCATAGTGCTATTTCTGACATCTCAGTATTAGTATGAATTACATATACCATCTTGAAATTTGAAAAATGTTAAAGCAACCACCCTTGGGAGAATTATTTGGGGTGACTTACTTGTTGTGCTGTGTGAACGTATCGAAGAAAGGAGGCAAATTGTAATAATTTTAAGAATTCTTTACACAAAGATTAAAGCATTGTACTACGACAGAAAAGATGATTTTGCATATGTTAGAAACAGATTTGGTACAATAGCTAAAGGACCACGTTGCATGTTGTTTTAAAAAAGAATCTATGTTTATTGGGATAAAGAATATTAATATTTTGTTTTATGGATTACTCTGATAATAAAATCATATTTTCTGGTTCTAAGGATATGCAAAATACAAGTAAAATATACTATTTTGCACTTAAACAAATGCTAATCATTTGAATTTAAATCCTAAATTTCCAATTAATAAACGTTTAATTCCATTTCGTATTCTGTCGTCATGATAAATTAAATAGTCAAAAACAAAATTTTCAGATCGACTGGAACGGTAGACCCGTGCTTGAATTTCATTGGAAGCCTACACTTTGAGCGCAAATGGACGCAATGTTCAACATTTGATCACTTCCTAACGATGATTTCAAAGCAGATCCACAGAATTTCCCGTCTCCCCTCACATTACTGAGGAATGTTCCCCATGGCGAACATATTTGACGAATGACCCCCATGGCATACATAAATGACAAATGTATCCCCATGGTCAGTAATAGCAAGCTGAGCTTATGGGAATACTGTGGCTCAAGAGATTTGTCTATTGCCGTCGTATCATCTTCGGTTGCATCTCTTCTGTTCTCGATATTACTAGTTTGGATAACTTTGGCTCTAGACACGATGTTCATCTATGTGCTCTGACTATAACAACACAACCGCAAGTTAATTAATGTGGAGCGCGGAGCATGGAAACAATATTTACTGAATACGGCTTGTTGGAAATGGGTAGTTTCCAATTTGCCAATAACCCCATATTTTTGAGCTTTCGGAAATCCATGCTGAAGCGAAATGCTTTGAGTTCGGTTATTATCTGTTTGCACGATAACTTGCGTAATTTTCAGTAGTTAAACTTTGTTGTGAAATATCGTGTTGAGAAATCGATTGAGAATTCACGAGACTGGGAACAGTGGTTTTAAGAGAGGCTGAGGAAATATTCCTTCGAATGAAACGAGCGAAAACATAAATCAAATCTTGGTGCGTTTGAAAAAATCGAGAGAGTACCCTGATACTCTTTGTAGATAATTTATGCTATGCATCTTTCGCATGCCAAAATCTTTGTTGGTGTGAAATAAAAGGAGTAATTCGAGAGTATACATTTATTTACGTAGAACACATTGCACTTAATCGCATCACTCCCTCTCTTACCACACCGAGCTAAAGGCCGGTACATAGTAAGTGGAATTAAATGATAGCAACAAATAATAAGGTTTACTGATTCCTGGCACTGAGTGGTACTTAGGTAGGTAGATTAATAAATAATATTGTCGTAAAACCAATGAAAGAAGATATCTGAGTTATAAAAGTAAAAATTTAATAAACTAGGACAAGATATCTCGGGAACAGTTGGCAAACTTTGAGCGAATCTATTTCAAAATCTAAACTCATTAAGGCATCTATTATAACAAATTCTTAAAAACGAACGCGTAAAATTTATGACTTCCAGACCAAAAGTACGAAACACTCTAAAAACGAAATGCCTAAAATTTATCATGAACTACTTTCCTTCACTCTTTCACGTTGGTTGTGATCAGGTTGCAGATAAACAAAGCGGAAAGGCACACTCAGATCGGGATAAACGTTTTTCATTTTGTATCGCGAAAGACAGACACACATACACAAACTTCCTTTTGTCATTATAGATTAAGCAAGTGCTGAGCTAACAGACGGTGCTTTTGTATTTCAATTCAAACGATTCTTTAAATTAATGTTAGTGAGCCGACTTTCGTGAAATGTTTCAATTAAAAAGCCATCTAGGTTTTTTTTACTCTCGACAACCCTACATATGTCAAGTAGAGAGTGAATTCATAATATCATTGAACAAATTAATGATTAGTGGTACGGGGTTGGTATCATGGTGATTGGTCGTGTACTATAAGAATAATGACCATTAAAAACTGACCAATTTTAATAATTTTAATTGAAATTCCTCAATAACACGGAATTTCTGGAATCGTCAGAAGTCAAAACCTGACCCTGGATGATGTCTAATCGCAAGCCAAAAATCACGGTAATTGGATGTGTCATATCGTACCTATGCCCGAACAACTAATTGTCCCGAGTCTCGTATAGAGAGCGGATTTTTTCAATTATTATTAAAATTGATCAGTTTTTAATGATCATTATTTTTATAAGACACGACCAATCACCATGATACCAATCCCATGTTATTCACCATGTCCTTCCCTTTCTCTGTGGTGAGTGTCACCGCTATCGGCGGAAGATCTTCGGATGAGATAGGTAACAAACGACCCCTTCTCAAAACCCGGAGAAAACCCTAAAAATGCAAGTTTTTAGACGATTATTTGTCAGTGACACGGAATTTCGAGAATCGGAAGGCGTCAAAACCTGACCACGGATGAAGTCCAATCGCATGCAAAAAATCACGGTAATCGGATGTGTCATCTTTTATCTATGCCCAAACAACTAATTGTCTCGAGTCTCGTAAAGAGAGCTCCGCTCGGCCTTCGGCCTCGCTTCGCTCAACTATGGAGACTGCAATGGTAAGTATTTCGACTGTTTAGTTTTTATAGTTAAAAGTAAATATCACCATATATGGATTTAAATACTAAATGAACGTACCTTATAATCCATAATTGACGTAAGACACATTATTGGCGTGTCACTCTTTTATTGTGGATTGATGAATCTCCACCATGCAGCGATTGCTCTAAGCACAACTCCATTGGTAGGTGAGTATCTTGCCTTTATTTCCCAATTCATGTACAAAATTGCGCATTGGTTTCAACTTTCCAAATTGTTAAAACATATTATGTACACGCTGGTAACAATCCTTATTCAATCAATGTTAACATGCAATAGTGCACCACCAGTTAAAAATTGAAGTCTAAAAACATTTCACATCTATTGAAATCCAATTAGCTGCAGACTAAAATCACGCCATGCTCAAGAATACCAACCATTCCATTATCGAACTCCTGTTAAAGTTTTTCAACTTCTTTGAAGCAGTCATCAGATCTATCATCTGGTACATGATGTTTAGATTCACCATCTGCGTTAGATGATCCTTTATGGGGTCCCTCTATGTGTGTGATCCTTTATATTCGGCGTTAGTTTAGTAGTTTTAAAAAAAACATTATTTATTTTTATTATTATTCTACATTATTCAGATTTAGAAGAACGTAAGAAACGACCCTGACACCAGTGTAATGTGATGTAGCCAAGAAAGTCCATCTGCACACGTGCAAGCTAAAATCTGACCCGAAGATAGAGAGCAAAGATGAATCACAAGTATGTTAGTCAAGGGGATCAGTCTAGGATATATACACGTTACATCCGATTGTGTTTTACATTATTTTAAAACTCTCGTCAATAGCAGGAACCCCTCGCCCTTGAAGGGGCACGAGAGAAAACCAAATTTCGCTACAACGCACCGTCTTCATAACATCAAAAATGCATTTGTGTAATGACTTTTATCGCATTTAGCATTAGGATCTCGTAATTTACGCAGATTGCAATGAGATATCGTTACGTCTATATAAAACGTGATGAAATAATGTTCGGCGTTAGTTTAGTAAAATATACTGTTGAGTAACAATGAAATTAAATATTGTTGCGTCACTTGACGGGACATCATTCAAAAATCAGATTTCAAGAATGGTTATGACAACTTCCGTGACTCATTTTCGTTAAATCGATTTTTTTAACTACTTTATTACTTTCGGGAAAGAAGCGTAGCATAAAAAACTGTGAGATGTTATGAGGGCATATATGTTATTGTGTTTTTCTGAATGAGGAGTCTCTTACGCGCAAAGTTCTTTCTTGTATGAAAAGCAATATTTTCTTCGCGTGTAAGGTGCCCATGATATGAATAAGAATGTTCTATAGAAAACTGCCATAAGCTCACGCAACAGTTGTTCATTTCATTATTATGCAAAATTAATTCATTACACTCCTGCGTAACAAAAATGCAGTGTGCTTTACATAAATGCAATAATATTTCATCACACTCGTGAGCAAACTACGAGAACCTTGCAAAAATATATCCTTGAAAATAACTACACAGCAAAATATGTCCTTGAAAGTATTTAATGAAATTATATCCTTGAAAGTATTTAATGAAAGTACATCCTTGAAACTATTTAATGAAAGTATATCATTGAAAGTATTTATTAAAAGTATATCCTTGAAAGTATTTAATGAAAATGCATCGTTGAAATATTTAATGAAACTATATCCTTGAAAGGATTTAATGACTTCCTTGTAAGTATTTAATCAAAATATATATTTGAAAGTATTTAATCAAAATAAATCCTTAAAAGTATTTAATGAAAATATATCCTTGAAAGTATTTAATGAAAATATATCTTTGAAAGTATCTAATGAAAATACATCCTCCAAGGTATTTAATGAAAACATATCTTTGAAATTATTTAGTGAACGTATATCCTTGAAAGTATTTAATAAAATATCTTCTTGAAAGGATTTAATGAATGTATATCGCTGAAGGCATTTATCCGTCTAGGTATTTAATGAAAATATATCCTTCAAGACATTTAATGAAAACATATCTTTGAAAGTATTTAATGAACGTCTATCCTTGAAAGTATTTAATGAAAATATATGCTTGAATGTATTTAATGAAAATATATGCTTGAATGTATTTAATGAAAGTATATCCCTGAAGGTATTTAATGAAAATATATTCTTAGAGGTGTTTAATGAAAATATAATCTTGAAAGTATTTAATGAAAGTATATCGTTGAAAGTATTTAATGAAAGTATATCCTTGAAAGTATTTAATGGAAATATATCCATGAAAGTAACAAAAATATATCATAGCAGTCTTGAACAAACTACGAGAACCTTGCAAAATTATATCCTTGAAAGTGTTTAATGAAAATACATCCTTGAAAATATTTAATGAAAATATATCTGTGAACGTATTTCATGAAAGTATATCTTTGAAAGTATTTAATGAATATATATCCTGGAAGAGGAACTACAAAGGATCAAGTGGGACATCGTGGGGCTAAGTGAGGTAAGGAGAAAAGGAGAAAGATCTCATCGAACTGAAAAGTGGACATCTCTTCTACTATCGTGGGACAGATACTGGCAGAACTAGTGGTGTTGGATTTATAATAAACAAGAAACTGAAGGATAAAGTTGTAGAAGTTGAAAGTTCCTCTGACAGAGCTGCACGACTTGTTATCCAACTCTCGAAAAGATACCAGGCTCAGATTATTCAAACTTATGCACCCACCACAAGTCATCCTGAAGAAGAAATTGAAGAATTTTATGAGGAAATTTGTCATCTAAATAATAAAGGTAAGCAGCACTTGAAAATAATTATGGGAGATTTCAATGCAAAAATAGAGGCAACGGCAACAGAATGAAACTTCAGTAGGTAAATTCGGTCACGGCAACAGAAACCAGCGTGGAAATACTCTCGTTGAGTTTGCAGAGGCAGAAGGGTTTTTCATCTTGAACTCCTTCTTCAAGAAAAAGCCACACAGGAAATGGACATGGAGACATCCAAATGGGACGACAAGTGAAATTGATTTTATTATGTGTAACAAAAATTCGTCATAGAAGACTGCAGTGTGCTGAACAAGTTCAACACAGGTAGTGACCATAGATTGGTGAGATGTAAGATGCACCTCAACACTAAACTTGAACGTGGCAAGCTCATAAGACAAACAAAATCTATTGACATAACCAACCTTAAAAAACACCATAATACCTTCAAGTTGGAACTGAAGAACAGGTTCTCTGCTTTAGAAGGCCTAACATCGGAAGAAGTGGACATCTCTGAAGTTAACAGAAAAGTAACCAAAGCTCTTATGGAAACAGCAACAAAATTAGCTGGGTCTAAGAACAAGTTGCATGTGAACAAATTATCAGGAAAAACCAAAATGTTGATGCAAAAAGAAGAGAGATGAGGACAACTAAAGAAGATGTGACTTCCAAAGTGGAATATATAGAGCTATGCAAGACAGTAAGAAAAAGTATCACTGAAGACATAAGAAAATTCAACTGTGAACTAGTGAGGAAAGCAATTGAAAACAACCAAAGCCTAAAGATAGCAAAGGGACATCTCAGTAAGGGAAGAAAACAGATTATGGCACTGAGAAAAGAAGATGGTTCTGTAACAAGAAATAGAGGTGAAATTTTGACAAGAGTGAAAGATTTCTACTCCAAATTATATGAAAGGGATGATATATGCACTCCAGACATCATGAAAGATACCAGTACCAGAGTTCCTCCAGTCCTTCCAGCAGAAGTTGCACATGCAATCAAGAACATGAAGCGAGGAAAAGCTCCAGGAGAAGATGGAATTACTGTAGACATCATACAAGAAGCAAGTGGAGAAATCGAAACAGTACTCGCCCAAATTTTCACTCGATGCCTTAATGAAGGAAAGATTCCTGAGGATTGGAACACCGCTACAATGATCCTGCTACATAAGAAAGGTGACATTGAGGATCTCGGAAACTACAGACCTATCAGCCTCCTATCAGTAGTTTATAAAATCTTCACTAAAGTTCTTTCACACCGCTTGAAGGTAACACTGGACATGGCTCAACCGAGAGAACAAGCTGGATTCAGGAGTGGCTACAGCACAATAGATCATATCCACGTACTGAGAGAACTAATTGAAAGAGCGAGGGAATATGAACTTCCATTGTGCATGGCTTTTATCGATTATGAAAAAGCCTTTGATTCGGTGAAACCATCAGCAGTTACAATGGCTCTGAAAACCTGCGGTATTGAAGATGCATACGTTAATATTATTAATAACATCTATGAAAATGCAAGTGCAAAAGATTAGGCTGTTTGAAAATACAACACACGTAAAAATTGGAAAGGGAGTGAGACAAGGTGACACCATATCTCCGAAGCTCTTTAATGCCACATTGGAGGGTGTTTTTCAGTCGCTGAGCTGGGAAAACAAGGGGATAAAGATTAATGGAGATTATCTAACCCACCTTCGTTTTGCTGATGACGTAGTCATTTTTGCAACTACCCCATCAGAGCTGCAGAGTATGATCCAGGAACTTGCTGACAAGAGTAAAGAAGTGGGATTAAAAATGAACTTTCAGAAGACAAAAGTGATGTTCAATGCTTTTACAAGAAATGAAGATTTATCGATTGATGGAGAAAAGCTGGAGATAACAGACACGTACGTTTATCTTGGACAGCAGATATCAAGTGAGGGTCACATTGATGAAGAAATTAATCGGCGTACAAAACTTGCCTGGAGAGCTTTTGGAAGAAACAGCATAATTTTCAAGAGCAATATGCCATTATGTCTTAAAAGAAAAGTGTTTGATCAATGCATCCTTCCAGTGCTTACGTATGGTGCAGAGACGTGGACCTTAACTAAAAGAGACATACAAAGGCTGCAGACAACTCAAAGAAGCATGGAGAGGTGCATGCTTGGTGTAACCAGGAGAGATAAGAAGAGGAACTCGTGGATCCGAAAAATGACAAGAGTGGAAGACATCATGATCAGAGTTAAATCCCTGAAATGGCAATGGGCTGGACATACTGCCAGAAGGACAGATCATCGATGGACAGCCGAAATTTTAGATTGGATTCCAAGGGACAGGAAAAGACCCAGAAGAAGACCACATGGGAGATGGGTGGATGAAATTCGAAAGTATGCAGGGGTGACATGGAGGAGACTGGCACAAGACAGACCGTTGTGGAGGAAACTTGGGGAGACCTTCGTCCAGCAGTGGATTGATAATGGTTGACAATGATGATGATGATATCCTTGAAAGTATTTAAAATAAAAATGGATTCTTGAAAGTGTTTAATGAAGTATATCCTTAAAAGTATTTAATGAAGTTATATCCTTGAAAGTATTTTAGGAAAATATATTCTTGAAAGTATTTAATGAAAATATATCTTTGAAAGTATTTAATGAAAATGCTTCCTTGAAGGTATTTAATGAAAATATATCTTTGAAAGTATTTAGTGAAAGTATATCGTTGAAAGTATTTAGTGAAAATAAATCCTTGAAAATATTTAGTGGAAGTATATCATTGCAAATATTTAATGAAAATACATCCTTGAAAATATTTAATGAAAGCATATCCTTGAAAATATTTATGAAAATATATCATTGAAAGTATTTAATGAAAATATATCGTTGAAAGTATTTAATGAAAATACATCCTTGAAAGTATTTAATGAAAACATATCCTTAAAAGTGTTTGATGAAAATATATCGTTGAAAGTATTTAATGAATATATATGCTTGAAATTATTTAATGAAAATATATCTATGAAAGTATTTAAGGAAAATATATTCTTGAAAGTATTTAATGAAAATATATCCTTGAAAGTATTTGATGAAAATATATCCTTGAAAGTATTTAATGGGAAGCAAGATCAGGTGATGCGCAAACATATCATGACACGTATCAATCCCGCCGTCTCGCGGCGCATCCTGTTCCCACTAAAGGGTCTCTGACGACAGCGAAATAGCGGCATAACTATACCGCCGGGATTACAGGAAATGTTGTCCCACATTCACCAACCCGTTTGACCAGTGTGGTGAGTTATGGCCAAACCCGCCCCAAATATGATTTCACTACTTAAAAGCATTGAGAGACGCATGCTTGGTGTAACCAGGAAAGATAAGAAAAGGAACTCGTAGAAAAGGAAGATGACAAGAGTGGAGGACATCATGATCAGAGTTTAATCACTGAAATGGCAATGGTTTTGGTTTCGTTAACTGTGGGTACCAAAGATGCCTAGTTTATTGTTATCATGGAATACAAATATTGGAGATATCATTGAAAAGTGCAACATAGAAATCATAAAGTGGAAAAATGTGGTTTATCCACAACACAAACAGGAGAGCAAATAGAATAATACATCAATTTGCACATATAGTAAAAACGCGATGTACACAAAGAAGGAAAAGCAGATCGCATATCGTTTGATTCAAATTAGTATATGTACAACGTTATAAACATATGAACAAGGGAATAAAAACAAAGTTAACAAATTTAGTATGAAAAAACCGCGACAAAGGAAAACACTAGAGTATCTAAGACAAACAATGAGAGCAAATGAAAAACACAAAGCTCTATAACAAAACATGAAGCAATATTGCAGTACGTGAGGGAAAACAGAAACAATGTCTGGTTGGGAAGATGCGCTAAATGTCATCGGCTTGAGGAAGCACGGTATCACAAAATTGTTTCTCAGTGAGGCCTTTTAAGGTGGAAAGACGGCTGGTATATCGTCTCATGAAGACCTGGTATCTAGGATTTGTGACACTGAGGGATTTGAAAAAGGACACATACGCTTCAAATCGCATCACCGCTGTACACAGATCAAAATCAGGTGAACGGAGAAATTATTCGGTAGAGACAACCGTACGATCCGATTAGAAGAGGCGTGAAAGTTGTTGTCTGGACAGTGGGCCTAGAGTAAGAGAAGACATATCAATAGCCTGTATAACCTCATTATCTGAGAGAGGATTGACAGGGCCAGAACGATGATGCAAACTGTTCGAAGAATCATCAGCTGGAGAAAATTCTGAACTGGAGGCATCGGGAACACTAGAGGAGGCCACAGAAGAAGTATCAGAAATATGTTTCACCTTCTTCTGTTACACAGAGCCTTTGGAAGGACCAGTCCGTTTCGACGAGGAAGTTGAGGCTGAGGAATCCATTAGTGAATGTGGATGAGCACCCGAAACAGGAGACGAGAACATAAGTTGCGCCGAGGAATCAGTATGTTCCCAATCAGAATCGGTTAAAGCTGGAACATCAGTCGAGGCAGCAGGAAGGTGCGGCAACAGGGGAACAACAGACACGGTCGTAGTTGAAGTTCCTATATGCGACAGACACTGAGGAGAGCCAGTCGGTCGGAGTGCTGAAGCACCACTCGACACATCGGAGTTGGAACACTCCGCTGGAGACACATTAGTAGTGGATGACATCGCTTCTGACCCTGAAGGAGGATGCAGGTCTGTACGGTGCGAAAGAGGAGGAAAGGAATAATTGTCCTTGACTGGACAATTATTATGGGGAATTATTAAGGGTATGGTAGAAGAACCAGTGTGATCGGCCCTGGGAGGCGAGCTAAAAGAAAAACTACGGCGTATGCGCACACAGGAGGCAGTGGTGTGATCCTGTGTAAGACAGTGAGCACAAAAGTGAGTGGTGAAAACCTTGAAACTACACGTGCGTGAGCCAATTTCTACAGTAGCGTCTGTAGGACAATCCGCCAAGGCATTCTCAGTTGGAAAAACGTTCAACAACTGAAGACAAGGTCCCGTAGCATGTGCAAATCGGGTTCCGCGTGGAGCGTCAGAAAGGCGAAAGACCTAGCCAACGATCTTACAAACATTATTTACAAGGAGAAGAAGCGCAGTATCAGGCACTTCATGTGGAACAGAATTGAACGTGATCATCACCGGACGCTTGAAAAGAGGCGAAGGGATGAGATGATTTGTACGAATCGAAAGTTCATGTGCAAGAAAAAGTCAGCATCCTCCTGGTCCTTGAACTTCACTGAGATACGTCGAGGGGTACGAGAAATTCCGGCAATAGACGTAGACGACACATGACCACAGAAAGCCTCCATGTAGCGTGGTAAAGGAGTATTTGGTAAGGAATGAAAGAGCACCCCTCTATCCAGGAAGTTATGGAACTCACGGCCAATCTGCGAATTGTCATATATTGTTATCTTCACTTTGTGGTTGGATACCTGAATAATAGGTGTTGATTGCAAAAGACCATCAGGTCGAGAAGAAGCTGACGTAGAAGCAGAGCCTCGCTGTACTGTAGAGACAAATGACATTCTCGGAAGAGAAGTCTGTGCTGAGCAGGGAGGCACAGAAGGCAGTGAGGGAAGAGAAGCACAGGCAGAAGGGGAGGCAGTAGTATCAGTAGTGCCCAGGGAGCGCAGCGAGGCAGAGGCCGAAGCTGAAGAAAGAGGCGCAGCCAAGTTCAGTGAAGGCTCCGGAGCAGCAGTATTGAGAATCTGGGAAGGCACCTGAGCAGATACATCTGAGAACGAGAGTTGGTCAACTTCCATGGACGTTGGAAGTGCGACGTGACGTGCATCCGCCACGCCCAGAGATGATAAGGAGAGACCGGAAGCCGCCATGTTGGCAGCTTATAAACGTAAACAAGCGAGATAACGATATGAAAATGGAGGAATATGAACAAATACAAGGACGATGTCGTCCGAAAAGTAGCTCAAAACGTAAACAGTATCTTTAAACAGACGAGACACGCAACAGGTGAGTGACGGACGAGGTATATATCACTAGAATGCATAAAATGTAGGAGCCAGCAACACGACGTCTATGAAGAATGTCTATCAGCCACATGTCTCTCATGGCTGGACATATTGCGCGAAGGACGGACCACCGATGGACAGCTGAAACTTTAAATTGGATTTTTTTATTGGAGGTTTAACGACCACCGTGAGCAACTCAATGGGCTATAAGCAGTCGCCCGTCTCTTAATTTAAGGTCACTGGTTCCAGGGAAGGAAGATAGCCAATGCCGTAAGACAAACACAACATCCATGCCTCACTGGGATTCGAACCCGGACCCCGTTCGGAAGAATGAATTGAGGCCATCGCTTAGACCACTGCGCCACCGGGGCGGCTAAATTGGATTCAAAGGAAGAGGAAAAAACCTTAGAAAAAGACCACATACGAGATGGGTAAAGGAAATTCGAAAGCATGCGTGAGTGACATGAAGGAGACGGACTCAAGACAGGCCGTGGTGGAAAAAAGTTGGGGAGACCTTCATTCGCCAGTGCATTGATAATTTTTGGCAATGATGTTGATGATTTAATGAAACCATATGTTCTTGATTTGAAATCACCGACGAAATCATTTTACTGCTCTCGATTCAAATTTTCCGTGAGTGGCTTTATCCGGGATCGCGTTAAAATTTAAAATTGTACTTTCTACTTTGCTCTGTTCCTAGTTATCAGGATGTTATCTTCTCCATAACCAGCAACTTGATTGGAAGAAACGTTTGTTGCAGGGATATCCTGGCGCCGTTCAGCCTCATTTTGGTCAGTTATGATTTTTAAAAACAGACATCAATGACTTATTTCGATTTTAGGGTATATGGACATTGGAATAACAGAATGAAGTTGTTCAAATTATCGTGGATATTCATTGCCTTTGATACATAACTATATCGTTTTCGCACCTGTTGTTATGAAGAAACAATCGCAGTGCTTCTCTTGAAGTTCTTTCCGTTTACAGCTAGATTTTTAACTTCGTTTCAGAGTTTAGCGACACTTGTGAACATCTAAACCATAGGGACTGTCCGATATCTGGCTTAGGGTCACTTGTTGCAGAAAGGATTTTTGTAGCGTTTATCTAGTATAGCCTGCCTATCCCTCAAAAGGTTGTATACGCAATCGTATGATGAGACTTACTGTTAAAGTATCTCTCAAGAACCACCAGCTTTATAATTAGCATTGCTGCGTCCACAATTGTTAGAAGTTTCCTTGGGTACAGAATCTTTGCAAATTTCACAGATTTTTCCCGCAAATACGAAATTCCTCATAAGGGCACTGCTATTCTTCTAGTCATGAGATGATGCTCACATCGTCCTAACGATCTACGATGGAGTTGGGACAACGCGGCAAAGCATATTTTTCTTCATGAAGACACCTGCAGGACAGGAAATGGTCAGTGCCATTACAAAGCCTCCTGCTAACAGACAGAGCTCTGTTTCTGGAGATTAACATTCCCTAAAGATAGTTTTATGGGAACTGAATTCACTACTATGTCTATTACACTTTTCAACAAATTTTGGATTATATCCTGTTACGGCAATCGAAATACGTTTCCTTTATATGTATGAAAACAGATATTAAATTGACGGATTAGCTCCATTTGCTCTAGTCAGTAATGTCACTTTATCACATTTACACTTTTGCCATAGTGTAACATGGCAGCAGAATAAAGCTACGAAAGCACGTGCTTTAAATATGGCGCCTTGTACTGAATTAGAGCATCCCTTTTCAACATTTAGGAACAATAAGCTAACATTGCAGCGCTGCATTTGCATTTTTTCTCTACACCATCGCCGAAGTATCCTGATAGAAACACTCATCATGTTTATCGTTTACAGGACTACATTTATTTGGGTGTGTTTGAAAGAAATGCATTTCCAGTCGTATTTTAGAACCGAGTCTCGTATAGTCGTGAGATTCTCCTGAAGCTCCATGAAAGTGTCGACTTTTAAACATTCTAGAAAAGCAGTAAAAAAATGTCAGAAGACATTCCGTACTGATTTTTGTCATCACTGAGGACGAAGGCAGACTGCTGGCCTTTGAATCGTACAGGTATTTGTGGACCAGTGAATACTTCCGCCGTGATCTTCTGCACAACAAACCTTGGAAATTTCTCACACATCAATATGTAAATTCCTATTGTTGTCATCTATATGGCATCAATATGCATTTGTGACATTTTTCATGAAGCAAAGTTTAATATGTGGAGGTTGAGATCTCAAAACCTGATCTACCAGCGACTTAAAACCTACAGTATTGTCAAAATTGCAATTGGTTTAAGGTCAGGCCAGTTCTTCTTGTTGTACTACGTACCCTTTGCTCGACAATATCATTGGCAGGAATAGAACCTTGTGTTGCATTTTTGCAGTCCCCTGTCTTAGAAAACTGAAGATTTTCTCCAAATCGCAGGTAGCCTTAGTATCGCAGAGGTCTAAGATCTGACTTCTGATTATTCGTCCGAGATGATTTCTGGTTTGAATCTCGGTGCGGCATGAATTTGTGTTTATCTTACGGCAGTGGCTCTGTCCCTTTCCTGGAAGCAGTAGCTGCAAATTAGGGACCGGTGATTACTTACAGTAGGTTTAGTTGCTCACGGTGGTCGTTAAACCCCAAACAATAAAAAAAAATTGCCGAAAATCAGCCATTTAGTTGTTTTGTAGTTTTCCCAGCTCAGAATATTTTTCATCTTTACATATGTTTCCTTTTTATGGACAGCTTGGAAAACAGGGACTGAAGGCAGCACATTTCCATTGTGAAATAGCACTGCTTTTAGACTAACCATTGAGGAGTTTGTAAAAGTTATCCATTCTTCTGATTGTGCGTGATGTTTATTGCTGCCATCATGTCATCGCCATTCATGGGAACAATTAATTTATCTTCTGTTTTGAAAACCTGCTGTATACCTTTTTGACGGAAGTGATATACAGTTTCGTGTCTTTTAGAAGCATTCACTGATGCAGCATTGGATCCTCATGCTACACCTTATTCTCTGGCAATTTAAAATCCCCCATAAGATGTTCTTTTGTCCAGCAGAGGTCACATTTGCACGAAATTCCTGATTTCTCAGAGTAGGTGAATGAGGTAGTTCTTTGGCAGTAACATTATGTTACTCATCTCAGTCTATGACGAAAAAAAACTTTCGCGGTGTTTGGAAATGGGAAGTCCGTCACAGTGAGGTACTGGGAGCAGTGCAGCTGATATATTGGGTAGATCAGTGTGAAGTCTTTCTTCTTGTTAATCCATTTCCGAACAAGTTAGTAAAATCACGCAATACATTGGTTATCATACGCTTTTCAACATACCAGAAATCATTACTGAAGTTATGGGGATAATGGCTGTGGAACAAATCTCGCTCTTGTGTCTTGGACTTTTGACCCCATTTCGATGATATTAAACAGAATTGGTTCCGTATACCACCGGAACAGCATACTAAAGGTTTGTCGCAATAGAAGCATTTTTAGTCAAGTTATGAAGACAATGGCTATGGAATAAATATGGCTCCTGTGTCCTGCCCTTTGTCCCCATTTCAATGATATTCAACAGAACTGGTTCAGTGTACCTCCGGAGCAAAATACTAAAGTTTTGTCGCAATAGAAGCATTTTTACGTAAGTTATGAAGCATCAGGAAAACGGAATGGATCCCGCTCCTATGTCGTGACCTTTGACCCCATTTCGCCCATTTTCAATAGGCTTCGTCGCCAGGTGGTCGCCTACCACGTACTAAAATTTCATCGAAATCAAACCATTTTTACGCAAGTTATGATGCATAAGGGCAATGGAATGGATCCCGTTCCTATGTCGTGACATTTGAGCCCGTTTCGTCTATTTTCAATAGGGTTCTTCCGCAGGCCATCTCCTACCACATACTAAAATTTCATCGAAATCGAACCGTTTTAACGTGAGTTATCATGCGGACGGACAAAGCTGGTGCATATGTGCTTCTTCAACCTATGGTTGGAAAGCGTAAATGAAAAGCATGGTGTAGAAGTAACTAGTATTTGACCCGATCAGTCGGTTCCTTCCATGTCATGGGCACTGCAAAATACATGGAACATCCCTTGCGATTCATTCACACGTTGAAATTCGGTGAACAGAATATGCAGAACAAGTGCGAAACCCAGGTCTTAACCTTTACAACCGAAATATAGAAAGTAGTCCTCTTTATCACTGAGGTAAAAGCACACTATATTGAAGCAAACGAGACTTTTCCACATATGTAGCAGAAGTTCACTGTTCACACAATTACGGGACATGTTTTTCCGTCTCATGCGAAGTCCAGCAAAGGCTCATACAAAACAATGCAGCGAGGAAAACAGCTGACAGAAAATCATGGAGCGCCTAACGGAACTCAGCATTCCAATAAAACACTGCGAGAAAAGAGACCTCAGACACAGATAGCTTAGCCGCTATGCTAAAATGCATCGTGACATTAAATAGCGGTATTGGTTTATCTCAACTCTGTGAGCCGTAAGCACTTTTGAAGAACTAACCTTGGTAAAATATCCCCTCTGTAACTTGAAAACAAATGCCAATTCACAGCTTTTGATGCAAGTTTTGTGTACCCTATCAAGACTATTCGCGGATATATCATCATAAGCAACCCCAGATTAGTTACCTTCCTGGTACACTTTGAAGTTGTACTAAATATATTTATTAAAATAATGGTTCTATGCAAAGTGCTTGGTCAAACTTTGAGAACTTGTTCTATAGCTGATTGTGATGAAAAGATTATCAGGTTCTAAAGAACGTTTACAGAAAAAATCGCATGTGAGGTGTGTAACACAAGGTACCGCGGGCCTGCGGTGACGTAAACATCCTAGAATGCGTTGCGCGAAAGACTATATTCTAAGGACAGAACGTACGTTGTGGTGGAGAAGATCAGTTGCACGTGGCAACAAAATGATAGCGATATCGATGGTTGGTTGGTTGGTTGATTAATTTTAATGGCGCAAGGGCCAGGTTTGGCCAAAGAGCGCCAGACAAAGAACTATCAGCTACAGATGTTTAAAAGCTGGGAAAAGGATTAAGAGAAAACAGGCTTGGTAAAAGTTGGAAAAGAGGATGATGAAAGCTGTGAAGACACGTTAGTTAATTAGGCTTATATAAAAATTTATGTATTTAATAATTAACTAATGTAATGATCATCAGTAAACACAACTACACAAAGGATGATTCACCAGGAGGGGGACGAACCGTCACTCTCCTCCGCCCCACACTCCTCTGCAATGCTGGCAGAGGGCGGGGACGAACTGTCACTCTCCTCCCCCCCATGTTCCTCTGCAATGTTGGTTGAGGCTGGGGACGAACTGTCACTCTCCTCCCCCTATGTTCCTCTAGAATGTTGGTTGAGGGTGGGGATCTCGCTGAGGCCGAGACAGTTGCAATGTTGGTCAGGTGGACCGCGACAGTTGGATGGACACTGCACACCTTTGCGGATTGAGGGCCGGGTCTGCCGCACGTGCAGACTTTCGGCTGGAAACTGGAAGAGAGGGTCGGCTGCAAAAGAGAAGGCCCAGAATCAGGTATTCGAAAAATCTGGAGCTCAGGGAAAAACACCTGAGTCGCTTGGTCAGCTGTAGATCGCTTGGCAAGGGCGGCGAGAGCTACAGGGCGCGGAACAAAGGGCTGCACGGGTTGTGGCTGAGACTGAACAACTGCGGCAAAAGTACGCTGACGGTTGTTGGGAATACCCAACTTGGCCTTGGCAGCAGGGTACGAGAGGCCTTCCAGGGTCTTGAGGCGCTGGATCGCCATCTCGTCCTTCCATTTCATACAGGTGCGGGAGTAAGCAGCATGGGCCTCACCACAGTTAACACAGCAGGCCGCAGAAGTGCAACCTTCCCCGTCATGTTCACCGGAGCCACAATTAGCGCAACGAGCGGAACTCTTACAGAATCGTTGTGAATGCCCGTACCTCTGGCACCGGAAACAGCGCAGAGGACTGGGAATGTACGGGCGAACTCCACAGACCAAGTAGCCAGCCTTGATTTCGGTCGGAACTTTCGGGGAGTTAAAAGTCAAGATTACATTTTTAGATTTAATCAAAGAGCCATCACGCCGGAACATCATACGACGTGCAGCAATAACACCTTGATCTGCAAGTTCAGTCACCAATTCTTCTTCACTGCATGGCAACAGATCAAACTCAGAAATAACACCCCGAGAGGTGTTAAGAAACGGGTGAGGTGCCACTTTGACAGGAATGCCTTGAAGACTAGTGAGGTGCATAAGAGTGTTACTCTGAGAAACACTGCAGGTTTGGACAAGCAGGTCCCCAGAGCGAAGCTTCCTCACAGACTGCAAGGGGCCAACTGCAGCGTCCAAAGCTTTAGAAATGAAAAATGGAGATCTGGTGGACAGTCTCTCATTCGGATCGACGGATTCTACAACTAAGTGCGTAGCATACGTATTCACAGCAATCGAGGGAAGACGACGCTTCGGAGCGACTGGTACAGCTGCCGAAGAAGAGGTTCCACATTCTTGGTCCAGGTCATGGTCTAAAGATCGTTTAAGGGTATGAGACTTGGTAGGTTGAGAAGACGAAGGAGAGTCGTTGTCAACTATCATATTCACAGGTGTCCTAAATTTGGAGTTTTGTTTCTTGTTTCTACCCATGGAAAAAGAAGGAAGATTCGTCTGCAAACTACTCCACCCACCACCGAGCCCTACAAGGGAGAACTGGAGGTCCGCAAGCCAAGAAAATGACGCTAGACACAGTTCTGGAGCTTATACGTTGCAGATATAGTCCGTTGGCTGTGATCACACGCACTCGGCGGACACTTCGGCCTCCTGGTACCGTCATGACAACGCCTTTGGCATGATCCCACAGCCCCGGGCTCACCCTGCCATGCCATACGACAAAAAAGCCGCTAAAGCCCGGTACACAACTTGGTACAAGACTTCTGACTAGAGGTGGGTTAGTCTCTAGCCTCCCGTTTACAGCGAAGCCGGGGTCGAAGAGGAGTGTTGGTACACAGGAGGCACTTAACCGGTCTCCTGCGACCTCAGCCGCCAGACATCCCATTTCCGCCTCACGGGTCTCCGCACGCGGCAAACATGCAGGTAGGTCTAGCACCCAAACCAGCTGAAAGGAAAAAAGAAATCCAAAGAAGACAAATCCTGGCAGGGAACCTAAACGGAATCTCAGCAACCTACGAACTGAGCGGTTAATATAAATCAGTTAGTGGTGGAGGGTAACAAAACCACAAGACCGGGGTGTTAGTACATAACGTGGTAGAGATTAGGTAGAGAACACAACACGGGCAACTAGCCAGTGGAGAAAATAAAGAAAAACGAAAAAGCGAGACACAAGTCCAGCTCGGGATCGTGGGGCCGCGACTCCCCAACAGCTGGATGAACAGCCGTCCCTGCAAACACCAACAGCACCAAAACAAAAAACAGGCGGTGGCATGACATCAGATGTTGACCAGTCACAAGGCCAGCTCGGGCCGTGGGGGCGCCGCTCCCCAAATAACTGGAAAACCAGTTATCCCCGTGCGGGGATAGCGATATCGAAAGAAGGTGTGCGTGTAATATTGTTCCATGAATATTTGAATGGCATTTAAAGTTACGGAAGCACTTGCAAAATTTAGAAAAGCTGTTGGTGACGATATTACCGGACAGAATACTTGCTATGGCTGGTACAGGAAATTCGACACTGGTCAACACACAATTCGTCTAATGCGATTAGAAGTGGCAGAACCAGTAAGGTTGAAGATGATACATTGCAACCAGCGCTACCGACCAAGCTACACTACGGGAACCGGCAGCGGAACTAAAGACCTTCCATACGGCCATCAACACCCGGCTTCGAAAGTTGGGATATTAGTGTAAACTGTGCAAATGAGTTCCCCAATCGAAAGCAACGATACTCAACTGCTATTGCTCTGCGTGAAAAAGCAAAACGGTTACGTCGGTTAGTCTCGGGTAAAGCAAAATGGATCACATATGTGAAAGTTACGCGACAAAGAACATGGACCGAGCAGCAAAAATTACCACAGGAGGTCTCTAAGCCATCCCATCATGGATGGAAGGTGATGCTGAGTTGCTGGTAGGATTGTCTGGATGGGATTCATTACGAACCCTTACCGCTTAACAAGACCATCTCAGAGGATACTGACTTCCAACAGTTGGGCAGTCTCCATGCTGCACGACAAGAAAAGATCCCACCGTTGATAAATCTCCATGGCGTTGTTTTTCTCCAGTATAACGCTCGTCCACATGTCACTCTACGGACCCAGCAAAAATTTCAAGAGCTGGAATGAGAAATTGTCGCACCTCCTACCTTTACCCCCGGACTTTCCCCGTCCAATATTTATCTTTTCCGGCCTTTGTCGAATTTTCTCGCTGAAAAAATCTTTGCTGATGACGATGATGTGAAATGTTGCGTGGATGACGTCTTCAGCTCCCTTTCGCCAGACTTCTATGGCAAATGGATATTTCGTCGAGATCAGCGCAACAAGGTAATTAGTTCAAATGGGGACTACCTGAATGATTAGGTGAAGTGTTTTGTGTGAATTTTTATGAGTAAAATTCATGTTTCTCCATTTTCCGGATGCTTTCTTTATAACACTTGATATAAACACATAGCCGGAAAAGTTTTCTTACCGAGATTTACAGGGTGTACCGTAAAGTTCAGTACCAGCCGCTTCACAAGCGAACAGAGGCTCATAACGATGCGGAACTAATGGGATTAGCACAATTGCGACATGGCCTGTTGTGTTGTGACGTTTGTGCCTCTAGTGGAGAATTCGTGAACTTCCAAACTTCGAAAATATGTTAGATAGAGCAAAATGTAAATTGTAATGTTGGAGAGCATATTTTGTTCGCTTCGGATCTGCCATAAAAATGAGGGTCAGCGAGTGGATTCAGGCTGGGAACTAAGGTGGTTCACATACACAAAAAATCCAAATGTTTAGTTTTCTTCATACTACCTTGTACCTATGGGGTGCAGATATTTAAATCCACAATTTATGCTAAATTGGTCAATATCCTGACCCTACTCATTTCAATTTATTAATTTCCTTCCGTGATGTGCTACAATTAGCCTAATGGCCCCAGTTTGGGGCTTGAAACAGTAATTGGCATGTTCAGGGTAAGAATGTGATGTTTTTGCAAGGGTAATGCAAGTTGAAGAACATAGTTTTTCAACAAAAACAAATGTAGTAGAACAACAATCTTACAAACTTGCAGGTGAAATATTTAATTTCACTTATCGACAGGGACATTTTCCGTTACGTATTTGGTTTCACATATTTTTCTAACGTTTGACTTTCACAGAACACGTATTTTCACATAATATATGACACAAATATAACTTACTTCTTAAGAAAATCTTTTTTTTATTCTTGTTTTGTATATTTGGATCGATTCTCTATTGCTGTTGTTATTGTGGCATCTCGTCGCTTAAAGCCAACCACCTTTTGTGAAGCCTTGGTTACTTCTTTGACTAAACGCCCTACCATCTGAGTGCGACATTTAAATCTTGGAATCTTGGTACTTCTAAAGGCGTAGTTACAACCGCCAGTAACTGAGCCTTTCACATGTTTCTAACTAATGGCGGTTCGTGGGTGTCGGTTTCAGTCCAGTTAATCATCCGATGGTACTTTGTTGCCTTGAAGGCAAGAGGAGGCACTCTAAACAAACGAACATGAGCTAATGGTTAATTCTTTCTTACAAATAGGAAAGGGACGAATTCTAGTGTCACGATGTACTGCTTCCTCCGTTTAGGGGTTTGGTCATCGCTACAGAAACCAAATGATGTTGCACAGCTTGGGAATACCCTTGAATACTTTTGCCTGATCGGTGTACAGTTAATATTTGTCGACTGACCTCCATTTTTTATGACCTATTTGTACCAAACGAATGTTGCTCTTGAACTTTACAATGAAGTTCTGTCAACAAACTTTAAGAATTCGTTTCTAGGGACGCTGAATTCAAGCAGATAGGAGCAGTTACTTGGAACTTGACGTCAGTCCTGTTGGTTTCACGTCTTTATAAGGGCCCGTTCTACTGTGAGCGGCTGATGTGCAACCTTACTATACATTCTGCGTATCTCTGTAAGAAAGCGTTTCCGGACGCTTCACGCGTATACAAGGAAAAAACCCCGTTAACCGGTGTATTATTTTGAACATTTCACTTTAAGTGACAGCCACGGTCCAAAAAACAGTGCACGGAAGATTGCACTACACTGAAGCCATTTTGGAAACGTTTTGATCACCCTCGCATCTATATCCCTCGAAGGTAATTTAAATGGAAAATAAATGACTGAACAAGGGTCATATACCGTACCGACAGATGGATGTGAATTTGAAGAGACAACAGCACAATGGCATGGATCTTTTCCAATGGTCGCGACGTACCAGGGTGGGAGAGGCGGTGCATTTCCTGTTTATAAATGGACCGTTAAGGCTATAGTTTGGAATTACCTGCCAACTGAACGCACAAGAGTATTTAAACATCCTTGCAGATTAAGGTAATTCAACTATGGCCACTATCCGCTATCGTGATGATGGACATTTTCAGAAGTACTAATATTCCATAATCCTCGTATTATCTCGCAGTGGCTTGAGGAACATCATGATACGTTTCTCTGTCTCACTGACCTGCTCAGTCCTCGGATTTCAGTTCCATGGAGAATGTACAACATGACATGCAGCAACAATTTAGCGTCTGAGTGCACTACCACTAAATCTGAATGGCACACATGGACTAATACACTCATTGTCATAAAAATACGCGCACCAAGAAAAAACCGTGCGATTAAAGCGAAACTCGTCGAATAGCTACGGAAAGGACAGACATGCAAATCATTAAAGTTTCGGGCGATTCCGCATGACCGCGCGTCCAAGACCGGCGCTGCAATAGCAAGCATTGGGGCTTATAAGGCACAGCGCAGGGGACTTCACATTCGTGCCGAAGTGCACGGTAAGAGTAAGGTGAGATCCCTGAGCTATAGACATGCCGAAGAGCCACCATAGCTGTGCGTACAGGCACGTGACGGAGTTTGAACGAGGCCGTATAGTAGGGATGAGAGAGGCAAAGTAGCCGGCGCGCCGAATCGGCCAGCATTTGGGCCGTTCGGACAGTACGGTGCCATCGTGTAGGATGCAATGCACACGGGTAGGCACCCAGACACGGTGGACTGGCTCAGGACGACCGAGACACACCACCAGCAGAGAAGACCGGGGGATCGTGTGAGCGGCAGTCATAGATGCAACTATGTCCTTTTCCAATAACCAGAGACATGTGACGGCTGTACATGGGATTCCTGTGTCCGTCAGAACCATTTCCATACGCTTGGCAGAGACAAATATGCATTCTCGACGGCCTTTACGTTTTCTGCCATTAACAGCTGACTATCGTCGTCGTCGATTGCAGTGGTGTCAGCAGCGAGCTACGTGGAATGCTACGTACTGGCGACCTATAGTTTTCAGCGACGGATCCCTCTTCTGTATGGGAACGGACGACCACCGTGTCAGGGTCTGGAGGACCGTAAGTGAGCGCTGCAATCCCAACCTCACATGTCCCGAACTGCAGGCGTGATGGTCTGGGGAGCCATCACGTATGACATCCGGACTTCTCTCACAGTGATCCGAGCGACGTTGACAGCCCAGCGCTGCGCACTGGAGATCTTGCTGCCCCATGTGCTGCCATTTCTGGCGGAGCGGCCTTGAGCCATTTTCCAACAAGTAACGCCCGTCTCCACACGGCTCGTGTTTTCCAGCGCTATCTATATCATTCTTCGACGCTTCCGTGACCTTCCATATCGCCTGATCTCTCGCCCATCGAACACGTGTCGGACCAGATGGGACGCCAGCTTTCTCCATGACCCAGTTTTCGAGATTTAGAGCGTCAGTTGCATGAAGTGTGGGCCAATCTGTCCCAGGATAACATATGACGCCTCTTTGACTCCATACCGGACCGCAGCACCGCATGTATCCGGCAACGCGGCGGTCCGACGCGTTACGAACTCCCACCGAAATTTGTACCGTATGTCCGCTGGAAATCGTCCTGCTGCTGTGATATTGTAATCACTTCGGTCCTTGGCAAGTATCATCTCACTACTAAAATCCCATTTCAATCCGACGCCTCCTTCTTGGAGCGCGGATTTTTATGACAATGAGTGTATTATTTTCAGCATATGTGGATTGATATTTCATCGAATATTACGGAAACATCGTCGAGTCAGTGCCAGTGCGAATTACTGTTGTTCGGAAGATCAAATTGTATCCAGCACATTATTTGGTACATAGTACCAGTGATTTGGCCGTCTTAATGTATTTTATGAGAAAGATGTGGCAGATTTTTGATTCGAAATAAGAAAAAAATGATTAAGTTTTGTAGTTGTTAGTACAAAACTAGCAACTAGGCAGCAACACCGTGGAACTCTTGACTTGAGATATTTTGGCTATCATGCCAACAATTCGAATTTATTAATAGAACTATATTTAGTAGAATCGTTTCTTTCAAAACTGCGCGATTCGTGTTTAACAATGTTTTTCTGAGAAAGCGGAGTTTTATCATATATCAGAATATCATGAGTATTTTCATTGCCTCCTACGTAACACGCGTGAATACTGTTGCCCATCTTTTCCTTCTTATAGTTTGTTTGAGATCTATAACTCCTTTTTCAGCAAAGCAATATCGAAAGTTGGAATTTTTTATCGTACGGTTTGCCTTGTTATCAAGTAAAGCGTAAATTTGAGGTTTGAGGATTTTTTTTTCCATCAAAATTTATGAAGAGTCAGTGTGTATTTCTCACGCGGTTCAATAATTTAAACAGGAGATTCTGTTTTTGCTTTGATGATCGCGCATCTTCTCTTCTCTATTTTCAGTTGAGTTGAACATGATATTGCTGCCGTACGATGAAATCATTGGAATTGAAAAGTGAGTGAATTTTTTATTTTGGGGGTTCCAGTGCTGCAAGCTGCTCTGAAGTACGTTCACGAACTATAAAAACAAAATGCTTCTGAGCGAACAGCGTCTTCAAGTAGTATGATCACCTTTTTTCAAAGCTTGGTGCTTACTGTTTCCTGTCTTTATATACTTTTTTCATTCTTCCACGGAGGCCACGCCGGATGTCGACAACAAGGGCCTTTTTATAGAGTCTCATGTTTCGCTAAAAATGAAATAGGAATACCGCATCATATTCAATAGCTTTCATCTCCCTTTATCCTAAGAAAGAACCATGAGATATTATGACGGCAGATCAATATTCGCCCAAATATTTCAGAGTTTTTATTTTTACTTTTAAAACGAAAATCCTAAATCGAAAAATTTCATTCACATCTAATTTTAAATTCCAGATTTTGGTGCTTGTATTTTCGTTGTTTTTCTGGTATCTAGCTAGATGACATTTCATAGGTTCGTGCATATCCTTGGAACTTCCTAGTGTTGCAGTGGTCTAAGCGATGGCTTTTAACCATTCATCCGAGATGGGTCCGGGTTTGGACTCCCGTGAGGCATGGATGATGTTTTGTCTAACGGCACTGGCTCTTTCCCTTCCCCGGAACTAGTGGCCCTCAATTAGGCACGTTCGGCTGCTTACAGTCGATCGAGTTGCTCACGGTCGTGTCGTTAAACCTCCAATTAAAACAAAAAAATCCTTGTCACTTTTGTACTTGGCTTTTTCCTTCATCCTTCTAATAAAGTAAACAGTGTCCCCGCTTTCGTGTCCTATTCTTAATTTGGATAAATAGCATGTAAAACTGGAGGAACAGTCCCCGTTTTACATATCTGGAGCCATAAGAAAGTAGCACCTGATGTCAACTTAACGTGCGTCTACTATAAATTTTGCACACCTACCCTCTGTACCTAAGCAATAAATATTTGCCAGTAATTGAGAAACGTAGCGACGTAAGCCAAGAAGACCACGGCCTGAGAGTTGGAGCTCGGAGGGCTGGTGCCAGTATTTCGGAAACAGCCTCACTTCTTGGCTGCTCGCGTACTACTGTATGAAGGGCGTAATAGGACTGGATTAACCAAGCACACACACCTAGAAGAAGAGCTCGCATTGGTCAGCCATGCATGGTTGATCTTGCAGATCAGCGTTGGGTGTCACGACTGGTGTCTCAACAACGACGTGCAACTGTCACCCAAGCCATCTACCAATGAAACAGCGATGCAGTCCTACATACACCCATGAGCCATTACATAATGACCACCTACCTAATAAGATGTAGGACCCCGTTTAGCCCGCAAAATAGCAGCCACTCCGCAAGGCATCGATTCGATGAGGTGGTGATAGGTATCCTGGGGTATCTGGTACCATAATGTCAACAGCAGGTCCTCCAGTTCCTGTACATTTCCAGGTGGTACTGATTCAACCGAACCCGCGTTTCCAACAACCGCAAATGTTCAAGTGGGTTCATGTCAGGTGAATTTTGATGCCAGGGCATTAACAGAAAGTCCCCAGCATGTTCCTCGAACAATTCCTTGACGATCCTGGCAGTGTGGCTGGGAGCATTATCGTGTTGCTAATGGCCATCACCAGCAGGGAACGCAATTGACATGAATGGGTGAACTTGGTCAGCAACGGTGTTCTGATACCTAGTAGCTGTTAGGGATTGTGCTATTAGGAATATGGGGCCTAACGTTACCCAAGAAAACATCGTGCACAGCATAACACCGCCACCAGTGGCCTGTTTTCGCCCAGCAGTACATCCAGGTGCCACAGCCTCCATTAGTAATCGGCGTATCCGCGCTTGGCCGTGTGCGTGATGCACCAGGAATCTTGATACGTGGGACCAAGCTACATTTTGCAATCATCCACGGTCCAATCTCGATGATCTTGGGCCCATTTAATGGGTTGTTGGCGATGGCATGGAGGGAGTCTTCGGCTACGCAGGCCCATGCGCACAAGGCTGCTATGAACTGAGGGCTGTGATATATTGTCCTGATCACCACAGTTGTAGCTGCGGGTGATTTGTCGCACTGTAGCCCTGCGGTCACTGTGAACAAATGCGCGACAGTCTTCGCTCTCTCTGGCATTAATGAGCTGCGAACAACACAAGCCTGGACGACTGTTCCTCGTTTGGCCATGAGTGCAGCACTTTTGATACGTACTCACTACAGCGGCACGTGAAGAAGTTACAAGCCGCGTCTTTTCCAAGATCGTAGTTCTGAGTCGCCTTGCCAACGCAATTTGTCCTTTATCAAACTCCGATAAATCGGCAGCTCTTCCAATTCTGACTCCGAACACTCTACTAACCAAATGCCGGTCATCGGGTTGTATATAAATATATTGCTCTGTGAACTTCCCCTGCGCCACCGTTCGGTTTCCAGGCGCTCATTTCTCTATGCTAGGAACTGTCATAATGTAATAGCTCATCAGTGTAGTTCGACACGCATTCATGCGCGGTTCGTTGCTTCGCCTTGGGCTCCACAGGCGAAGACCAAGAACACAGAGGGTACCCATGATGACGCACGGTAATTGAAACAACGCCTCGCATAGGTCAAGGAATATCGACAATGGACACTCGACAGGTGTAAACGAGGTCGACTAGAGTGATGAGTCCCGTTTTCTTCTGTACCATGCTGATGGCTGGGTTTGCATATAGCATAAACGGCATGAACAGCTCTTTTATGATTGCACAGCTGAGGTGCAACAGGCCGGTGGAGGTGGTGTTCCGGTTGGGGAGCTTTTTCCTGGCAAGCCCTAGGTCCGTTCGTTATCATCAAACAAACACTGAATGGGGAATGCTACCGGGATATATAATCCGTCCATATCTACACGAAGTTTATCCAGGCGACACTACCGTCTTTGAACAGGATATCGCACCGTGTAAAAGGGCTCATGAAACAACTAAACGGTTGGAGGAACACCGCATCGAATTCGCCACATTGCCTTGGCACCAAAACTCACCTGACTGTAACCCAATTGGATATGCACTAACGGGGTGTGAAAATTGCTGATCCTCCTCAACGAACTGAGCGTGACCGACGAACTTGTTGCAGCGAACATGGGTTCGGTTACGCATGGAAGATGTTCTGTACCTTGTCGAATCTGTTCTTAGGCGCCTGCTAACCATAATTGCACAACAAGGTGGACCGATGCGTTATTATACACTGAGTGGCCACTTTATTATGACCAGGCCATCAGGACTTCGTTGGGCCATCTTTTGCCTTCAATACTGCGTCGATTCTTCGAGGCATGGACTCCAGGAGATGTTGATAGGTGGTTTGTGGAATCTGAGACCATGCTTGATGAATAACACTTTCCAGGAGTGTGAGATTGCAAGGTTGGGGATCCAGCTGTCTGATGGCTCGTTCAATTTCATCCCACAAATTCTCAATATGGTTGAGATCTGGAAATTATGGTGGCCACCTAAGCAAAGTAAACTAACTGGCATGTTCATGAAACCAATCCTGTACAATATGAGCACTATGGCAGGACCAATTATCTTGTTGAAAGTAGCCATCGCCATTGGGATAAACCATCCACATGACACGATGCACTTTGTCCGCAACGATGTTTAGATATGATGTGCCAGTCAGACGTTTATCAAAAGCATGCCAGGAAAACATTCCCCAAACCATAACGTTGCCTCCACCAGCTTGAAGAGTTGCAACAATGCATTCGGGGTCCATTCTTTCGTGCTGTTTCCGCTAAATTCTCACTCGGGCATCGGCATGGTGCAACTGAAAACGTAATTCATCGGACCACATAATTTGTTTCCAATTATCGACTGTCCAATCCTTGTGCTCCTGTGCGAACTGGAGACGTTTTCTCTTGTTAACTGCAGACAGCAAAGGTGTTCGAACAGGCCTTCGGCTGCCATATGCCATCCGTTGCAATGTACGGCAAACCGTGCGTTCAGAAATCATTTGAGTAGATCATTGATTAAGATGGTCTGTAATTTGCTGCACTGTTGCCCTTCTGTTGTCTCTTACCAGTCTGGACACTCTCCGTTCCACCCGAGCAGTCACTAGTCGATGACGACCACACGTAGCACGTAGGGACCCAGTTTTTTGGCTGAAAGTCCAGTCTTTAAACACTTTAAGAACAACTGCTCTGGAACATTTCACGAATGCGGCTCTTTCGGGGATACGTGCTCCATGGCTCCAAGCTCCTACAATCATCCCACGTTGAAAATCCGTCAAATCGCATTTGTTACACATCTCGTCACCCAAAAATCACTTTTACTACTGTCGCAAGCCCTAAGCTTTCCCTTTTTATACTAGCTTCGCCTTCTGGCAGCAACATCGTGCAGCCATAGCTCATTTGCTTAAAACTGTCAGGTGGTCATAATAAAGTGGCCACTCAGTGTATAAGTGACCCTAATGCAAAGCTAACTTAATGTATTACGATACGTTTTTAGCCTGCTCACATAAAGTCCTTAATTTCTGAAATTGTTAATGAGCTTTTGTGCTTCTTTATTGCTTTTTTGAGGATTTGTACCACAAAACGTTTATGCGTGCGTAAAGCACTGATTAGCTATGCATACAGTGTAAACTTAAGTTACAGGGATATTTCTAGAATCTCTGAATTGGAATTAGTATAGAGGCGTGAAAACACACGCCTCTATACCAATTCCAATTCAGTATTTTTGACAATATAGGTGCTGATTTTCATGAAGCGTTTCAAGAAAATCGTCATCTAAGGTGACAATTTTCAGTAAATAGTCAAAACCCAAGTTTTAAAAAAAAATCGTTAAGTGAACACGTTAGTGTAGACCTGAATTCATGTACATTCTATAAATTCTTATAAATTCTGATTGCACGTTTGTTATCTCTTCGTGAAAATCCAAAGCAAAACGAATCGCATTTATTTAGGGCCAAGAACTCTTTTTCTGAAAAGCATTATTGAAATCTGATTAATGTCACTGTATTTTAGTTTTCAGATTCCGTTTTATTTGTTCATTGCAAATGTCGTTTCTTTCATTTTCTGTCTCTAGGAAATAATACAGAAAATTGTAATTCATTTAGCCTTGTTAATCTTTGGCGTAAGGAATTTCAGTTTAAAAGGTATGTGTGTTCTGGAATAACTAATATGTGACCCCCTAAGAGGCGTTCGCTTGTGTTTAAAGAGCACACAGGAAATCACATAAACTGGAGAAGAATTTTTGAAGGAAATGTTTTATGTACCCTAGAGTAATGCATTTTAAATAAAAGAATGCAGCATTCTTACAGCTTTGAAGAGACGGCAGCTTATTTCTCTTCGTGCAGTAATTTCTTTTATGCTGAACCAAACTACACGAAAGGTAATGAATCATCTTTTAAAAGGACTTTTTTTCCCGAACTCAAATTAAGTTTATTTAATTAAGATAAATGGTTTTGCTCTGGTTTTGCCACCTCTTGAAACTTTGAAGAAACTTCAGCGCCACACCTGCAGAAGACCTCACCGCTACTTCATCAAAAGAAATCCTTCGCTAAAGAAAATCGCGGATTTTGTTGCGAAAATCCGTGAAGCAGCTTGACTGAAGACTTGATTGATTAGGCCCTTCAGATATAATTGAGCAGGAATTGCTCTTCCTTTATTTGGCGTATTTTCTTTCGATTTCAACTCCTCTAAGAAAGAGCATTATAAAATGACACCACCATTTGATACTCCACTGGGGTGCAGAGGGTTCGTTTTTGTGTTAGTCAGGTTGAATCAAGCCTCGAAATCTCACGGATGTTGGTAATCCAATACCGCGGGTGATAACGAAGGAAAGGGGGAGCTCGACAGAGTAATAAAAGAGTGTGCCTTCATCCGGGATCCACGAGATTACTTTCATTTGTATTTCTCTCTCAAAAGAAATGGCTGCCTGCTGATTCATTTCCAGAATATAGGTCTCTCCTGATGGCAAGGCCGAGAGAGCTATCAATCTCTCTCGGTCTTCCGAAATCCCACTGTTTTCACTGGGGACCCGCCGAAGAAGACTGTAGATGCAGAAGAATAGGATTTCAATTCTCAGAAGTCGAGCATCAGGGAGGAGGAAAATAAAGTGCGTAAGGAAAGGGGAAAAGGCGACGTGTGCGACCTGTTTTATCGAATAGTGCTTCAACAATTTATGACTTGCCAAGCTCCTCGGGGCCAAACAAAAAAGCGGAAAGACCGTCTGTACATTTTATTTTGAAAACTGTGTGTCAGCTGCTGTGTCAAAACAGAAGGCAAGCATATCTAAGCCCGTCGTGATTGAAATTTTGCAGGAAGCATAATTCCAACTTTGATGCATTTCTTTCATATTCACCACATTTCTTCAAAATAATATATGTGTTCTTTCAAACAAGAGGTTGTGAGCCGTGTTCTTTGGTTCTTCACTTAAAGAGTAATATGATCATCTAGAAGATGAGAAGTACCCATGTAATTCAGTAGTCTCCATTGCTGGATGTGTTCTTCTGACATCCTAATTTCCAAAAAGCGGCTTCTTCAAAACCGCAATATGTTTGTTTTAAAAATGATCCTATGCAATTGTTTTTTTCTTTGAAACGCAAAGACTGTGCTTCATTTACGAACATTTTCCAGTAAAATCTCGATCCTGTGCTTTGAAATCTTGTGTCTATATCATAAGCAAAAGATAAAAAATCTTTCAGTTGTTTTGGTCCTTTCAGGGTTCAAATTAATCAAAAGAGCACTTTATAGCATACAGGAGCATATATTTAATGATTATTTTTTCTGTTTCAGGGTTCAATAACCGATATGAGCAAATCAAAGGCCTCGAAGCGGTCGCCCTTCTCTAATTTAGGGCAACTGATTCCAGCGTATGGCACAAAGAACAAGTCTATCATCGATGACTAACCCGGGCTTGGTCCATAACTCAATTTGGATTATTTACGAGAAACCTACGCCTCTAACCACTCGATCATTGGTGAGACTAAGAAATATCTATTTTCAAAAAGCATTCGACGAGTGCGATGTGCATTGTAGTTTTCCATTACAAAATTGCAAAGTATTTTTATGTAGTATCAAAAGAGTTGAAAAATTACTGTAACGGAATGTATCGCTACAATTTTTGAAAAACCAAATCTTAAGAAACAGCATAATATGCATTTTTGGTAAATGCTCACTTTTCTAGATATACACTGCTGTTAATTGAAGCTGTAACGCCCAGAAGAACGACTCGGATTCGACGGAAACTTGTATGAGAAAAAGCCATGGTTGGAGATGCAAATTATTAACAACACGAAGAAGAACGATTCGGATCCGATGGAATCTTGTATCAGAGAAAAGATACGGTAGGGGATGCAAATTATTAATAACACCAAGAAGAACGACCCAGATCCAACGGAAACTTGTATCGGAGAAACGCCGCGGTAGTTGACGCAAATGATTAACAACACAAGAAGAAAGACTCGAATCCGCCGGAAACTTGTATGAGATGAAGGTCACGGTAAGGGATGTAAAATATAACATTCACAGATCATATGCAAATTGCATGTGTTACTCACGCCGTCTAAACTGACCACGTGTATGTTGCAGGTATGGTGATTCCATAATTTAATCACACCAGTGGGGAATGCATGGCATTGCTGGAAAGTGATTATGCCACTCCACAGCAGAAAAAATACCTTATGTGCAGTAGTCAAACCTTGAGTGAGACAGTAATGAAGGACTCCTGGAAATCGCATTGTCTCGTTCTAATATCGCAGCTTATATCGAGAGGATTGAAATCACAGTGACGTGAGTAGACAGTAGTGCGAAGAGGAGGGTAGGAAACGTAGAACTGACAGGTCTGGAACGAAACATTGCGGAACTTTGAAAGGGACTCGACTCGAAGTCCCACAAATAACTTCAATACAAACAAACTGCAACTGACTGAGTCTTTTAAAATGGTGGAAGATAGAAAAAATATGAGCACAAGCGGCGTGTCCTGATAGAAAAGATCCCAAAGTAAAAGCAGTGAAATGTGGAAGTTATGATAGGAAATATCCCAAAGTAAAAGTAGTGAAATGTTGAAGTTATGATGAAAGATCCCAAAGTAAAAGCAGTGAAATGTGGAAGTTATGATAGGAAAGATCCCAAAGTAAAAGCAGTGAAATGTTGAAGTTATGATAGGAAAGATCCCAAAGTAAAAGCAGTGAAATGTTGAAGTTATGATAGGAAAGATCCCAAAGTAAAAGCAGTGAAATGTGGAAGTTATGATAGGAAATATCCCAAAGTAAAAGCAGTTAAATGTTGAAGTTATGATAGGAAAGATCCCAAAGTAAAACCAGTGAAATGTTGAAGTTATGATAGGAAAGATCCCAAAGTAAAAGCAGTGAAATGTGGAAGCTATGATAGGAAAGATCCCGAAGTAAAAGCAGGTACGTGTCTCCGATAACAGCACAGCGAACTCTGTTACGCATGGATCTTCGGCGCTGACACTGCGTCAAGTGGCCCATGTTAACCCAGGACCCTCTGCAACGATGCCTGTAGTTCACATGGGACTAGCGTCATTGGACAGTGGAAGAGTGGAAAAAGGTTACTTTCTCCTACGAATTGAGGTTCCTACTTCACAGAAGTGACGGAAGGTAGCAGATACGACGTCAGACGCACGAACACCAAAACGCGGACACGTTTGTCGGTCAAGTACAGGCCGGCGGTGACAGCGTGCTTGTCTGGGGATGTACTCATGGCATGACCTGGGACCGCCCGTTCCACCACTGGATGGGTCTCTGAACACCAATGGCTACATGTCCATCCTCGCTGACCACATGAATCCCTTCATGTTGGACGTTTACCTTGGTTGTGATGGTGTCTACTAACAGGACAATGCTTCAAGCTACGTCGCTAAGGAGGTGCATGACTGGTTCCAGGAACACGATAGCGATGTCACCTTTCTCCGTTGGTCGGTGAAATCATTCTGTGACGTACCTGCCAGCAGGACGCACATGATATAAAGGCAGATAGGAATCAGAATACATGTCTGCGTAGCTCAGTTGGTAGAGCTGCTTGTTCCGGAATAAGCGTACTCGGGTGCGAATCCCGGCGTAGACCGAAAATGACGGAGAAATTTACTTCGTTATAATGGCGCCCGAACTACCCGGATGACCCGGCCGTTCCAAATCTCGCATTGGTGTGATGTTATTTCCACACCGCGAGATAGGAAAAATCAGAGAATCCCTTCTCCAGCGCTTCGAAAAATAAAAATGTGTGATGTTGCATTCCACACAGCAGATTGACTGGGAATTCTACAGTGGTTGTCTGCCTGCAGCGATTCATGGTCACGGCTGACCCGTAGGCCATGCCCCCGGCCCTCTTTCAAGGGGGAGATGTGACGTACCTGCCAGCAGGACGCACATGACATAAAGGCAGATAGGAATCAGAATACATGTCTGCGTAGCTCAGTTGGTAGAGCTGCTTGTTCCGGAATAAGCGTATTCGGGTTCGAATCCCGGCGTAGACCGAAAATGACGGAGAAATTTACTTCGTTATAACTCGACCTCAATCCCATAGAGCTATTGTGGAACTATCTGGATCGATAAGTTCCACGTGCCTACCCACAACCACCTCATCTCCGGGTCCTCCGTACAAAACTGCCGTTTGAATGGGCACGTGTGCCTCGGGCAACCTTCCAGGGCCTCATGGCGTCCATGCCACTTCGTCTCGCCGCTGTCATCCGGGCCAAGGCTGTTTATTCGGATTACTATGTCCATGGTCATATTATTCTGATACGACAGTGTAATTCTTTATGATTTAATAATAGACATATCATACATTTCACATGATTTTATGTAGACCTCTTTTAAATCTCTACATTATTTCGCTTCTACTCCTTGATGCGACACCATCATCTTTTCTGAGTACCATAACCTGTTTTTGTCCATTGCAGAGTTGACCCTGTGTTTTCTTCAGACTTTCGTTGTTCTCAGTTGCCTTTTACACTAAAGAGCAATTGAATTAGAGACAGCTGGCGTTATGCAAATGTGGCGCTGTGGACGGCCCTGTAAACGGAAACGACATTACGTATGCAGCAATCCGATAATATAAGGAGTTCTGCGACGGGAATCAGTAAGAGTCGGACGCAGTATGGGTAAGATGAAGGATCCAAGCGCTTTTGATCGTGGACAAATCGTCGGGGCCCGACGAATGGTCATTCCATCTCGGAAGCCGCGCCGGCACTGGGATTTTCACGAGTTACGGTGTCACGGGTACACCGTGAGTACATCGAATCCAGTAAAACCATCCCTGCAAGGGCCAACTGCCGTGGACAGCAGCATGTGGATGAGCTGGGTCATCGTCGGCTAGTTCGCATTGTAACAGCGGATAAACGGACCACAGTGCAAGAAATCACTCGGCAATTTAACGCTGGTGCACAAAAACTTGTAAGCAGCCACACTATCCAGGACCATCTCCTTGCTATGGGGTACAGAAGCCATCGTCCCACGATGGTACCGCTGCTGACCGCACATCACCGGGTGCAAAGTTTAGCATGGCCGCGGGAACAACCCTACTGGACCCTAGACATGTGGAAAATGTTTGCCTGGACTGAAGAGTCGAGATTCACGTTGGTACATGCGGATGGCAGCATACGAGTACGGCGCGAACCACATAAAGCGATGGATCCTTCTTGCAGAAGAGTACTCTTCAAGCTAGTGAGGGTGGCATTCTCGTCTGGGGACTGTTTACGTGGACTGAAATGGGACCTCTGGTACGTGTAACGGCGTCCCTCACAGGTCAAAGTTACTAGGATATCCTGGACGACCATTTGCTCCCGTTTGTGCGTCTTCAACATCCCACTGGAAACCTCATCCTGCAACAAGACAATGCACCGTGCCATCGCTCCCGAATTGTATCCTAATGGTTGGATGAACACTCCACCGACGTGACCTCGCTTTCTTGGCCACATAGGTTACCTGACCTCAATACCATCGAGCACATCTGCGATGCCATCGAGAGATATGTTCGAGGCTCTGACCCCTTCCATCAAGTCTTCGTGAACTGTGGGAGCTTGTTCAGGGGTTGTGGATCCGTATGGCTTCCCAATGCTTTTGGTGTGTTGTCGAGTTCAGGCCGAGATGAAACGCGGCCGTCATCAGGGCGAAAGGTGGTGCTACACGTTACTAGACAGGTATCCCCAATTCAATTGCTCTTCGTGTACATTTTATGGTTCACAGATGAATTTCCTTATTTGTTCTGTGATACCTGCTTTTCATTGTCTCCCACAGTTCTACGTATTCTCTTTTGGTTAGTTAGATATTCTTTTTCGTCATCTCACTTCGTTTTCCTGCTTTATACCAGATGTTTTCTCGTAGTGCTGATCGTTTTGTTCTTAAAATTTCGTACATGTAATTAATAATATTAAGGTATACATCTTTTGTTTTTTCTTAGTAGAACATATTTGTATTGTTGTTTCCGCAGAGGCCTTCACAAATTTTCTGCAAACTTTGAAAAGGTCTACCTCTTCTGTTCATCCTTCTAGGTCAAAGATCAGTTTTTCTGTTTCAGTTCAAAAGTTTTATGGTTTTTAAGGTCTATCATGTTGATACTTCTCCTTTTCTTTATAAACTCGCGGCATTGAAGTTTCATATGAAAGTACATTATTCTATGTTGCCTTCTTGTGTTAGACCCATTCGGCTTACCGCAGTTTTCGATGGTTAATTTCTTTTGTTACACAGTAAATGCAATTTCACTTATCCCCCTATTTGAGTGCCTCCACGTATATTTCGTTTAAATATGGGTTAATGAAGAAAAATCTTTGAGCCTTTGAAAACTCTACAAGAGAACTACCACGGCTGTTTTTTTTGGCCGAATTTACCAACCGAAGTTTCCCTCTCTGGCTGTTGCCGTATCTATGATTTGGTAATTACTCATTATGATCATCAAGTTATGCTTCTTATCCTTGATATCTATAGATGTCGAATTTCCTCGGCCGCCCCGAAAGCACAGTCACCATTCGTGACTCTAACTCAATCAACAGGGGTCCTTGTGGTCGATGAAACGGTGACTTTTTTCATGACACCGCAGTAAATGTTAAAAAGACACACCCATGTTAGGGTCTTTCTGAACAGATTTCAAGTTGTGTGGCACCCACTCCGAGAAAATCTTCCGGTAATGACGACTATCCTGGATAACGATATGCACACTTCCTACACTGATTCCAAATTTGTCGGTAAGTGCTTCCAACGTAACTCTTCTGTCTTCCCGAATGAGACTATTACTTTAGCGACGAAAACATTGGTAACCACACGGTATGCTTGCCCCTGGCATCGAATCATCAGCCAAGATGACCCTCCAGAATTTAACACGTGACAAAGACATGCAGTTCTCGTGTGGCGATGAAATTCTGTACTCTCGACACCTTCAACGGTTAGAAATTGCATAACTTGTATCAGTTTAACGTTTGTTGCTTCAGTCATAACTGGTTGGAACAAACGCATGCACAAGGTCCTGTACGAAGGCCAACTGCTTTCGATGTCGCGTGATTGCAGCACCACATTTCACTGTGTCATAACACTCCACTGGTGCCACCTACGTTTTGTGTAGACACAGCCGTGGTAAATTCATTCGGCTGTTTGCTATTCCTGTTGGGTCGTTTTCATTTGATTGAGCGTTATATTTTGAATAACGTTGATATGAAATTGCAAGTGCAAAGGTTCACCTATTTGAGGAAACAGCACATATAAAATTTGAAAAGTGTCTGAGACAAGGTGACGGCACCATTCGCCCGACATGGGTCCGATTTCGAATCCCGTTGAGGCATGGATGTTTTGTTTGTCTTACGGCGCTGGCTCACTCTCCCTTCCCTGGAACCAGTGGCCCTAAATTAGGGATGGGCAGATGCTTATAGTCCATTGAGTTGCCACACGGCGATCATTAAACCTTCAGTCAACTAAAAAAGAAAATTCTCGTAATACAAATTTGGAAGATGTGAATCCGTTTATTGCTGTAAATATGACATGGATGTTAAGTAAGATAATATCCGAAAATTTGAAAATTTCGTCGTCGTGGGGCGGAAATCGAAACCGCGTTTTCCTGATAGCACCCGAGTATGCTAACCACTAAACCATCCCGAACGACCAAGTTTCAAGTTTCCGATTGATTTGAATGTGACCTTCAATTGGTTTAATATGACATGGATGTTTTCTGACTTCACATCCATGTCATACACGATCGAGTCATTGTGACCACCTCCTAGTTCTGACGTCAACAGCGCGTAGCCAATGAAAGAAGGCACGTGTTGTGAGTTGGCTTGTAGGGTATATAAGGTGTGCTCTAATCATTCTGAAAACACATCACTCGTAGCTGTCATGGATAAAAGGAGCGATTTATCAGATTTACAAAAAGGGATGATTATCGGTTTTCGGGTCAAAGGTGGCAGTATTTCTAAAACAGAGCAGTTTGTGAACTATTCGCATGATGTCGTGGTTAAAGTGTATCGTGATTGGAGAAATGGTACCATTGCAAATAACCGACGTCCCATTGATGCGAAAGGTAAACATCGGCTTTCGAAGGTGCATGCGGACGAATCGGCACGCTACGTGGAGCAACTCACTGGTCGAATGAAACAGCTGGGGCTACCGGAAGTGTGTCTCAAGCGGCAGTTTAGAGAACACATGGGGTTCCAATGCAGGCGGATGGTCACTGCACCTATGCCAAGAAAGGTGCATCGGCAGAAAAGGCTTACATTTTTACGGCAGTATCGGAATTGAACCTCCGCTGATTGGCAAAGGATTGTCTTCTCCGATGAGTCACGTTTTCTGTTTCATCGACCGGATGGACGTTCGCGTATAAGGTGAGAAACATCGGAGAACAAACAATCTTCAACCCTTGCTGGAAGAACACAAGCTAGTGGGGGAAGCGTTGTGCTCTACATAATGTTTTTGTGGCATTCCCTGGATCCACTCATAGCTGTGGAAGGCACTGTGGACCTAATGCATTATGAATCCATCCTTGTAGACCACGAACCCCCATATATGCTGACTGTCTTCCTCGGGGTGGATGGGATCTTCCAGCACGAAAATTTGGCGTGTCACACAGCTAGAAATGTCAGAGAGTGGTTGGAAGAGCACGATGAAGACTTCAAAGTACTTCCCTGGCCCCCTAATTTCTCAGACTTACACCCAATTGAGCATCTGTGGGACCACCTCAATCGTTTTGTTCACTCAATGGATCCCCCAATACTCACCCTCCAGCAGCTGTCAGATTCACTGTTGTCGACATGGCTCCACATACCAGTGAACACCTTCCAGTACCTTACTGAGTCACTCCCAGCCCGTCTAGCTGCTGTCTGCGCTGCACAAGGCGGTTACCCTGGTTGCTAGCTGGTGGTCACGATAATGTGACTTAACCGTGTATTTACACCAAAAACGGATTCACATCTTCCAAACTTGTATTGTACAATGGTGTGATCCCGTATTTCATTCATTGATATTCTCGTAATGTTTTTCCATTTCTTCATCAGAATGACTTATTTCATGTACGTAGGCTTGAATGATCTGAATCTAGTATCTTTTTTAGAGCTGGATAACGTGTCGTGCAGCTTTGTCTGAGGAAATTTCGAGCTCGACATAATTATTTTTCAGTTCTTTTTTCATTAATTATAATTTCGCGGTAGTAGAAGACATATCCTCTTTTTAGTTCTATGTGATTCGCTCATTTTCTTCTTATTGCACTCATCGATCATATCGCAGTTGTTTCTCTCTATACATATTTAATCCATATCATCAGCGTGTGGGGAAATTTCGATGTCGATGTTAGATAACAGATGTTTCACTTCTTAAGCCAAATAACGTGCTTATAGCGTTTTCCTGTGCATTGTCACGTTTTTTATGGTGCTTATCCTGCCTGTGCCTTAAGTATGGATTTTGAAAAACCACAGAATAGTATGTCTTCTTAATATGTTTACAGAGCATCTTTGACAGTAGGATGTTTTGTACGGTAACATATTCGATGTTTTTGGCTCTTAGCTTTTTCTTTTCTTTGTTTTTCAGTGATGTTGTATAACTAATGTTTAAGTATAAGCTATCAAATGATTGATATATTTCTTGACAGCATCCCTACGAATATACAAAAATGTCGATGTTTTTAATAAAATTGAAATTAAAATCTGAAAGTGATTCATAAGACGATTAATTTGTTTCTCGGAGGTTTAAATAACCGTGAGCAACTTAGTGGGCTGCAAGCAGTAGCCTGTCTCTAATTTAGGGCCACTGGTTCCAGGGAAGGGAAAGAGCCAGTTCCGTAAAACAAACACAACATACATGCCTCACGGTATATTCGAATTCGGATCCGTCTCGGTCAATTTGTCAGAAGCCAGCTCTTAGGCCACTGCGACACCTGTGCTGCTTATGATTTTGTGAAGCGTTACTATATCTGAGGGTGTGATAAATCCATCGGATAATGATATTCAAGTTATTTCTGTTTTAAAAAGAAGTGATGTTCTATGAAAAGTATTACATATTTTAAAAGTTCCTATAACAATATACGAATGGTAATAAATTATTGAGTGTTTATTTAAGTTATTTCTGTTTTTAAAAGAAGTGACGTTCTATGAAAAGTATCACACATTTTAAAAGTTCTATAGCAATTTACGAATGATAATAAGTTATTGAGTGTATTTTTAAGTTATTTAAGTTATTTCTGTTTTAAAAAGAAGTGATGTTCTATAAAAAGTATCACACATTCTTAAAGTTCTATAGCAATTTACGAATGGTAATAAGTTCTTGAGTGTTTATCTAAAGAGTAACTTCTTTGAAAAGTAGATTTTTATTTTCTAAACTGTGTAGTATTAAGGTTATTAAGGAACGAGCTCCAATGAATCGAACGAAAGAAAACGTAGAGGCTAAAACAAACAAAAAGCCATGCAGTTTTATTAATAACAAGTGAAACAACAGAACATGAAAAGTTCCATAAAATTCTTTTACTTCTCAAAACTTTCTAGAAGGCTGGCCAAAATGTGGTGCAGACGGTTGTTTCCAATAGATTTTCAGAAAGGCAGCATTGTTTCCAATACTATTACGACGCTTAATTTCAGCAGACATCCAAGAATCCTTTCGGCGAAGAACGTTCAGCGGTTTTCGTAAAAGGGGGATGGAAAGAATAGAGGGATGGGTGGTTGAAGTAGCAGAAAAGAAAAACGGTTAGTGTTATCAAGCCTGAGTCCCCGAATGTCAGCTGTAGTGCTGCTACGAAAGTTGTTATGGCGATTCTTTGGCACTTTTGTGCTTGGATTGTGAAGGAAAACCTATAATTTTTCCAAATAACCTCAGTTTCTGAGAAAATTCTTTCCTTATGTGTGTTTTAATTTCAAGAAGAAAACAATGAGTCTTGTAACAGAAGAAATTTTCTGAATGACGGTCGTTTTGTAGTCCTCTGTGAAAATAAAGAGAAAATATTGCTGTGAGACTCCGTCTTCGGAAATGACTGAAAATTGCTTATTTTTAGTTCCAGTCAGTGTTACCTCACAAACGAATTCCGGAAATATTTTCTTGTATCATCTGCGTTCATAAAATGAAAATAATAAAATCTGTCGTTGAAGCGAATGTAATATTATTACCTTGCGTGATATTACAATTATAAAACCTCTTAACATATACAAAAATATTTGCAAGTACTACTGTTACCCAGGGGAAAACCTTTTGCATAGGAATTCTAAACTTATCAGACATATAATATATAAAGCCATGCAAATCCCTCTCTGGTGATATATATTTATAAATTGTAATAATTATATATATTTATAAATTGGCCTCAATTACTTTCTTTATAAAAAAAGAAGGGCTTTATTGAAAGCTTCCTATTTCGATTTCTCATTCGTTCGTGATATAGCATCAACACACTTTTGCCATAAATGAATTAACAGCGTTCTTATGGTAATTTTTATAAAAGGTGGGGAATATCAGGTTTTTGCACCTGAAATTTTGAAATATCCATGGAAAATTCGACACCCCAAAATACGGTTAAAAATAAACTTTATAAAGCTTTTTAATGCTTTCGTGAGGAAACGTGGAGCTTCGAGAAGCAACAGTCAAATGGAAAGTAATTTCAACGGATATTTATTTGGGGAACGATTTTCCCTGAAGATTGGTGTCCGGGTACATGAAGATACGATAAACCTAAAGGGACTGATCAGATGAATAAGGCGGATAAGATAAGGTTTCGTACCTTAACAGCTGCAGTTGCTCGATCGTCCGCCGTCCAACATGAAGTCTTGCTGTATCGGGGAGATGTATGAAAACATGGCGATTGACTAATGTTGGCTATTTAGGGGACAGTTATACATGATCTGGTTGTAAGAATTTAGATTTACATCACACCCACTGGAGATCCCCAAACACTGACCATTACCTTCTTAGGATTCAGCTCTGGTTTCGTGTTGAGTTTCGGAGTTCCAATACGGTTGAGCCATTGCGCCGAACTTCAGCATTGTCACATTTCATTCAATTCTGATCAGACGTAGCGAGGTGCCCAAAAATGTCGGTCATGAGCTTGCGGATATCAGGGAAGAGGTGACATCAAATCGTCGTGTTTTGTAATGTACGGTCAAACCATGCGGCATCAATTTTTCCATCTTCTTCATAATGCCTATGTTTGTTAAATTTTCGGAAATGGAGGAATAATGTACTTCGAGTTTCTCACCAATTTCTCGTATGACGTGGAATGAAGTCCACCGAAACCTACAACTCTGCATCATCGGCAGCTCCTTCTGATCTACTGCATGGTTCATTTTCAAGGCTGATATCCCCAAACCGAAACTTAGCAAAGAAGAGTTATGTCTGGAGGTCAATAATGTTCCCTTTTCCAAAAGCTGCATGGATGCTGCGATCTGCCTTCGATACGCGATGAGGAAGTTTGAATTCATATCAGAAAATGACACTGATTTTTACCTGATCCACTGTCCCACAGTGTAGTACAATCCCCTTGAAACTGATGCCACTGACGATATGTCCACTGCTTTATAGGCAGTAGCGTTGACCCATATTAAAAGTCCCATTTGAGCATCAAAAGGCTCAGCTCGCGCATCAAAAGTCCCATATCGCGCATCGAAAGTCCCACATCGCGCATCGAAAGTCCCACATCGTGCATCGAAAGTCCCACATCGTGCATCGAAAGTCCCACCTCGCGCATCAAAAGTCCCACCTCGCGCATCAAAAGTCCCACCTCGCGCATCAAAAGTCCCACATCGCGCATCAAAAGTCCCACCTCGCGCATCAAATGTCTCATCGCGCTCATTGTTAATTCCTAAATTACTTGTTGATTGCACGAGTCTACAAAATCCGACATTTTATCTGCAACAAACTATTACTACTGCACATATATTCTGTATTTCAAACATTTTAAAATTTTCACATTAATAATAATAAGAAAAGTAGAGAATTAGAATTGTCATTTCAAATTTTGTCCTTGATTTTGGTATTTTAAAGCATCACGTGTATTTTCTGCAAAAACATTTGTTTTTGTATGCCTGTTTTTGCGTTTTCACGGGCACCCTTTGTTTCTTTATTTCACATCCTAACGCAACCAGAAACACAGTTGCCTCTACATATGCAGTAAATCCAGTTGCTGTCGAAGAAAGTAACAACGCAAATCGGAATATGCATAACTGTAAAATAATTCTTATTAAGATGAAACTTTCGTCAATTTTATAACACGCATCTCTTGAAGAGTGAGTGAGACCTTAAAATGTTCTCGCACAGAGAAAGAAGAAAAGCGTTTGTATAATTTCCGTTATGCTTCACTTGCCTTTGCCAGTATTTTGCAGATACCTAATCTGACAAATTTATGTTTACATCAGTTTTTGTGCTTAACCGGCTTAAATTCATCCAGTCGTGACACTTTTTCTGTAATCCAGGTACCAACTGTTCCTCTTGTTGTACATCCATCCAATTGCTAATATGCTACACAGTGTGTTAGTATTGATTCCCTCTGGAATGTTGGGATAAGACGGCTAGCTGAGAATAAAATATGTCAGCACATGTTGCTCGGCTTTGTAGATGCTGGACTATTCGCTGAATATATTTCATCTTTATTTCTCCTGCGGCAGTCTTTACCGCTTGTGGTAGAATCACCGATCGACTGTGGTGTCATCCCAGCGGTGATATTTATGTTATGACTGCCGACGTGTCAGTGGCCCAGCCTGTAAATAATCGTACGAGTTGAGCCCAGATTCGATTATCGCATGAGGTAGTGTGTTTCTGTGCTTCGTTGTCTCTTCCCCTTCCCAGGAACTAGAAGCTCTGAATTTGGGGTGGCTTCTCTAGGTTTGTAGATGCTCCAATAATTTGCTTAAATATCTACACATACACACGCGTGCACGTACACAAAAAATATATACACGGTAGAGTCACATTATTGTGACCACCAGCTAATATCCAGAGTAGCCTCTGTGTGCAGCGCAGACAGCAGCTAGACGGGCTGGAAGTGACTCAGTAAGGTACTGGAAGGTGTTCACAGGTATGTGAAGCCATGCTGACTGCAGTTCATCTGACAGTTGCTGGAAGGTGCATGGTGGAAGATACATAGAGCGAACAATACGATCGAGGTGGTCCCACAGATGCTCAATTGGGTTTACGTCAGGGGAATTATGGGACCAGGGAAGTACTTTGAAGTGTTCATCGTGCGCTTCCAACCACTCTCGGACATTTCTAGCATTGGTGACTCGTCGTATTGTCGTGTGAAAGATCCATCAGCCACAGGGAAGAGAGTCAGCATGTATGGGTGTACGTGGTTGCAAGGATGGATACATAACGATTTTATTCGCTCCATAGTGCGCTCTACAGGTATGGGTAGACCCAGGGAAATGCCACGAAAACATTCTTCAGACCATAACGCTGACCCCATCAGCTTGTGTTCTTCCAGCAATAGTTGAAGAGTGTTTGTTCTCCGATGTTTCTTACCTTATACGCCAACGTCCATCCGTTCGATGAAGCAGAAAACTTTACTCATCGGAGAAGACAATTCTTTGCTAATCAGCGGAGGTCTAATTCTGATACTACTGTGCATATATAAGCCTTTTCTGCCAATGCACCTTCGTTTTGACCATCATTGACCATCCGTCTGGTCAGGTACATTGACCATCCGTCTGCATCGGAGCCCCATACGCAGCAGGGTTCGCTGAACTGTCATTTTAGACACATTTCCGGTAGCCCCTGGTTCATTCGGCCAGATAGTTGCTCCACGTAGCGCCCCGATCGGCTCTCAGGCACTTTCGCAGCCGACGTTCACCTCTCACATCAATGACACGTAAGGCTCCGCAATTTCCACGTCGCTTATTCGAAACGGTGTCATTTCTCCCATCACGATACACTTTAACCACAGCAGCACGCGAAAAGGTAACAAAATGTGCCGCTTCAGAGCTACTGCCACCCTTCGCCCGAGAGCTGATAATCATCTCTTTTTTCAAATCTTATAAATTGAAACTTTAGGCATGACAGCAACGAGTGATATGGTTTCAGATTGCCTACAGCACACCTTATATACCCTCCAAGCCAGCAGACGACATCTGCTTTCTTTCATTACCTACGCACTGTTGACGTCAAAGGTAGGAGGTGGTCACAATAATGTGACTCGACTGTATATGTGTTAGTACAGTTGTTCTGGAACTAAGGAACCTCGTAATTTAGCGATAGCACTAATTCTTTCTAAATCTGACTTCCTTGCATTAAATGTTCTTAGGGTCACTGGAGATGCATAATAATTTTTCAATTTTGTTTCCGGTTTCAAAATTACCATGAGCAACTGTGAGACCAATAGGCTGTCGCACGTCCCAAATATGGGGCCACTGATTCTAGGGAGGGAATAGAACTAGCGTAATCACACAAAATCACCACATATATGTCTTTTCTGGAACTAAAATCCTGGACCATTCTCGTATCACTGAAACAAAGGCAGAGTTTTAAAGCACTTGACCATGGAGCGATCAACTCATATTCTGTAGGGTAACAAGGACACCAAACTAACATCCTCGGAGTAAGTAGGACGCATATTCATATGAGCTAAATTCCTGAAGAATGCTGATTTTTGCCCCAGCATGAATGTTGCAATTTCTATGTATTTTTTGTGAGAAATATTACAATTTTGTTTGTTTGTTTGTTTGTTTGTTTGAGGGTTTAACGACCACCGTGAACAACTCGATGGGCTATAAGCAATTTCCAGTTCCTAATTTAGGGCCGTTACTTCCAGGTAAGACAGAAAGCCAAAGCCGTAAGACAAACACAACATCCATGACTCACCGGGATTCAAACCTGAACCTACCTTTGGCAAATGGTCAAGAGCCAGTGTTTAGCCACTGCGCCATCGGTGCTGTTATATCCACTATAAATATTTCCTTTTTTCCTTTCCTGTTTGTGTTTTTAGGGCCCACATAAACATCTAAGTCTGCAAGTAGTTACTAATATAGCCGCCCCGGTGGCGCAGTGGTCTAAGGCGCTGGCCTCTGATCATTCGTCCGTAAGGGGTCCGGGTTCGAATCCAGGTCAGGCATGGATGTTGTGTTTGTCTTATGGCACTGGCTCTCTCCCTTCCCTGGAACCAGTGACCCTAAATTAGGGACGGGCGACTGCTTATAGCCCATTGAGTTGCTCACGGTAGTCGTTAAATCTCAAAAAAAAAAAAAAAAAAAAGTTACTAATATTAACTTATGTCCCCTGGTTCCAGAGTAACTGTAGAACCAGTGCCTGGAGGCAAACGCTACACCGGTACTTTGTCCTACACTCGAACATGAATCCATCATATAAGACTACTTGTCCATCTAAACATGGTCTGACAGAGGCAAAAATATTGTTCGCGGTTGTTCATGCGAAAATTCCTAATTTCTGCTTTAGAAGGATTAGGTCATAAGTTTTTACAGCTGCGTAGGAGCTCAAGTTTCTTAGAGTCGTTAACAACATTACCTGAGCTCTTCAAAATCTTAAGGCTGAGTTGCTATGGCCAGATCTACGTAGATTAAACTTCTGATTTACGAAAACACAGAATAGTTATTAACATATACTAATCCAAAACCCGTGTCATGCACGGTTGAAAAAGCTGTGCCTGAATTTTTTTCTTGTCATATAACACGGATCGTAATAAAATGCAAACCAAAATAAATGGTTGAATTATTAACGGGCAGTGCATAAGATGGGTCACAAACAACAAAAGTTTCGTAATATTCCCACTAATTTTTAATTTTTCCAACTACTCTTACACGAATTCAACAATGACGTTCCTCACTATTGTAAACACCTGTGCTTACCCGTCATTGAGGGCTTGCACTGGAGTATTGAGACATTCTTTCAGTGATCCGAAATGATATCGTGTCAAGATAACTAGAGAATGGAGTTAAAGATGTGTTTTATTTAGCAAGTTTGATCTCAACAATTTTTTTTTTGGTATCAATATATTATATACTACTAATATATAGGGTAAACGTGTCGAAAGAGGTTCCCTACTTCAATATCTCGAAAATATTCTTCCATGTCAAAGCCCCTTAAATACTACATTCATAGTCCTATGATATTTTGGCACTATATTTGAACTTTCAAATCATCGAACGATCGTATTCGGGACATCTCTATATTTAGTTCCTTGTCCGACCATCGCAGAAAGTCAGATGTCGCTGCAAGCACTGAAGCGAGAACAAACGCCAGAATAACGAACGGTGGATTGTACGAAGAAAATGACATGGTAACCTAACAAAAGATTACTTATGACAATAAAAATTAGCGATGACAAATCTGTGGGTCAGTAGCTTTCACTTAAAGAAAATCATGAAATTCGCTCCAGTGGGGTGGCACTGGCGTGTTGTAGAAAGAAACGGCCTTGTGTTTTAGATATATAGATATCAAAAAATAAAAGTGAAAGAAAACTTCAGTGTGGAGAGTGATTCTTTTTACATCTTTTACACGTGCTGCTGCGTAACGCATTTACAATATACTTGCTTCTACTGAAATAAACAAAGAAGAGCCTGTTTGTCCAGTAATGGTGGAAACAAACAAGCTAGGTAGCAGTTACAGGTGATATGACAGATCATCTGCAAAAGGATGTGTCACTTATGTTATCAGATGCCGTGCAGGCCAACGAAGGCTTCACTGCGTCCATATTGTTCTCGAAGCCGTCTTCTACGTATAAACTTAGCAATCAGGGTATCACTGATACTCAGGACTGTAGTGTTTGCCTCTTCAACAAACTGATGATTTTCAGTTATGGGTTGTGTTCCATTTAGGGTTAATCTTTCATACAGTCTTAACAGGTTGCTGGGTATGAAAATGAATCTGTTATTCTGGGCATCTCTGAGAAATTTCATTTGGTTTAAGAAGACCACCAAACTGGCTCTACATACAGGTTCAGAAAGAGATATTGTGAAATTGCGGAAGCAATTCTTTACTTTCCATGACAAAGTAATCTATTTATTCATTATAGATTCATCTAAACCTTCTAGCTCTTGAATTATTTCCTGGGTCACTCCATTTTTTAGAACTCCGAATTAAAAACGCTATTTCTTTCCTTTAATGAATTTTTGAAACTACATTTTTGTATATTTTTAGCAGATTCTAAGTTAAGCAGCATTTGGTGGGCAAGGCCATTTTTTTCACATTTTATGAGTTTCATAAAATCTTCTTACTGATCTTCAGAAAAAATTCAAGATCTGCTGCTATCTTGTATCACATTGGGTCTCTTAACTGTTTTCCTCCTGACTTTCTGCTTTTGTTTTTCTATGCTGCAGCGCAATTGGTGTCAAGTGGAGATGATCGCCACTGCAAAGGGGTAACATCTGCAAAGTACGGGGTGTGTCCAAACTAATGGAAACACTTTGCTGAAAACAGTGACTTTGGTATGTGATGCTTTTTCAGTAAAACGAACATGTAGCTACAATTTGTTTTGTAAAAAAGTGTTGCTTATAGTCTCAAGGGTCTGTGTGATTGCATTGTAAATCGGTGTTTGCATAATTTCGTTCCAGGTGAAGGCACAATGAGTGACCTGTCGGAGTTCCAAAGAGGGCGGATTGTAGGAGTGCGTCTTGTTGCGTCGGTAACCACAGTGGTACAGTTAGTGAGGGTATCGAGAGGTACACAGCATACAATGTTCACGGCACAAAATCATCTGCAAGACACAACTGTGGAAAGAAAACCAAACTCTCTGCGATAGACAGGAGGATATTAAAGAGGATTGTGACCGCAAGGAGGAAGACCACGGCAAAAAACGTTACTGCTGAGCTTAATGCACATCTCCAAAACCCAGTGTCGACCCACACCGTGCGAAGGAAATTGCATAAGCACAATATTTACGCCAGAGCTGCGATTGCAAAACTCACTGGTGTCACAGGTGAATATGAAACTGGGACTACAGTAGTTCCAGGAACATAAAGCGTGAACTGCGGATCAATAGAAACATGTCTTGTTTTCTGATGAATCACGTTTTTCACTATTCCCCACCACACACCGGGTGTACGTGTGGAGAAGCCCCGCAGAAGCCTACAACCCTAACTGTCTCCTTCATACAGTGACGCATGGGGGCGGTTCCGTAATAGTTTGGGCCATGATCTCGTGGTTTTCAGCAGGTCCCATTATCGCCTTACACGGAGGCATCATTAGCGGTGACTCTGTCACCATTTTGGCCTACCATGTGCATTCAATGGCGCAGACATTGCTTCCGTAAAGGGATTGCACCTCTCAAGATGATAATGTCCCGATTCACAGAAGCCGAACCGTTCAACCATGGTTTCAGAAACATGCAGATGAAGTTGCACACCTTCCCTGGCCTACACAATCATCGGACTGAAACAGCATTGACCCCCTGTGGTCTCTGTTGGAAAACAGATTGCGATTCCGTTATCCTCCTCCGGCGTCTCTCAAGAAATTGGAGCAGTTTCTGCAGGAAAAATGGTACAACATACCACTTACCACCATCCAGGTCTTGTATGCGTCCATTCCAAGGAGGATTCATGCAGTTTTAAATGCCAAGGGCGCTTCCACACTATATTATATCCTATTGTTCCAAGGTGTTTCCATTATTTTGGACAACCCCTGTATGTACTTGGTAGTCGCAATGTAGATTTCCAAAATTTCAGACAGGCCAGGAATTTAATTTTTGTGGAATTTACAGTAAGTAAGATATCTTTTATGGATCTCAAAGATATAATGAATGGTTTGAAGTCTCGGAATGATCGAACAAAGGTCTATTAATGCTACTTCTAAGTTACCCTTTTAGTGTCCCTGATGATGAACCACCATTAAGAAAATACAGATTGAAGAACGATAGCTGGATGGAATCGAAGCATAGTGGGACAGTGTTGTGTAGGCGGTACGGAGATCATACCATCCCTGAAGCAGTTAACAGATCTGGCAAATGTAGAGGTGTAACTCCACGGAATTAGTGGTCTTGGCCTTCCTCAGCGAGGGATAACGTCAAGTAGTGTCGTGTTGTCTTCAGTGATGAGTCCCGGTTTCCACTTGGCGCCGAGAACTAGCATACATGTGTGGAGACGAACCGGCCAGCGCACGGATGCCGCGGAAGATCATACAGCTCGCATATCAAAACTGACCGCCTGTGGGAAGGCATTTTCAACGATACCCGGACGCACTTGGTAGTCCCTCGTACCACCCTCACTGGTCAACGGTACGTCGGTAGCGTCCCATTACCTGTTGTGTTGCCATTCCTGTTGCAGTATCACCGAAAAACATTTCAACAGGGTTAATACCCGGCTATACACGGCTCGGATATCCCAGGCCTGTCTTCGTAACGTCGACGCCCTTAAATGGTTAGCCCAGTCGCCCCACCTCTGACCGATCGAACATGTTTGCTACAAGATGAGACACCATCTACTCCCATCCCGGAATGTCGGCAAACTGGTCAGCAATTTGGATACCATCTGGCATGTTATACCACAGGGCAATATCATGATCATGATCATATGTAGAGGATTTTTAGGAAGGGAGTGTCTGACCCCAGGTCTTAAACAACCCTTAGAAATAGGAAGCTAGGAGATTTGGGCTTGAGTGCCCGATAGGAAAGTCACACGGAAGCGAAGTAGAAAGGGGAGGAAGACGCCGCCCTTATTTATTACCGGGGAACCAGTACCCGGGGTCCGACGGCTTAACGTCCCCATCCGACGCACGACGGATATTTAGTAGATCGAGCGTTCAATACCTGCCTGGGATCGAACCTGAGGTCATTTCCGTGGTGGTCACGAACGTTGCCCACTTGGCCACCCGCGGCCCTAAACAAGGCAATATCCTGAACTGTATGCGTCTAAGCCACGGCGAGTAACCTCTTGTATCCGAGCCAAAGGTGCCGCCACAACGTACTGTGTGGAGGTTTAACGAACACTGTAAATAACTCAATGAGTTCTAAACAGGCTCCGGTCTTTAATTAGATCTACAGGTTCCAGAGTAACCGAACTGCCATTGCACGCTTACAGACAAAAGACACCATACAAGCTTTAAACGTGATTCATACAGAGAAATGTGTCCTATGAATGGTTAGAAGACTGCGCCTCGTACACCTCAGCAACCGGTACGGCTTTAATATATTATGCTTGTATTGTACATAGTTACTCATATCAACTGCAAACTGAAAGCAAACAATGAAAAAAATATTTGCAATTACATTATTTGATCAAACAGCTGTTTGCTATGATGTGCAAGATCGAATACTTTGATGGTGCACTCAGTTTCCGTTTTCCTATATTTTATTTTATATTTGCTCTCTTAGTCGCGGACAAAATGGCAGCTTGTGGTGATGATATTATGCAAGCGTTTTCTTTTCTTTTAAGTGCAAATGCGGTAAACAGGCAGAAATATTATTTTGCGAAACAAGCTATGGCAGCTATCAGCTACTTCATAGATCAGCTCGTGATCATTAATATCTCCGTCAAAAAAACTGGTGTTGCAGAAGGTTACATTTATATAGCTTCTGACAGTAATTCATGTGTCTCAAAGGAGTAGACTCCTCATATTTCAACCATTAACCCATTAACGACCATGATCCCAAACTCTTGTATCACTCTAAATACCATAACGCCCGAAACTGTCTATTGGTTCATTTCTTTGTTTCACAGCAGCAATAGTGACTGAGGGAGACCTCTGCTGATCCCTCAGAGGTTGTGAAAATTTGAAGAACAGGTAAGAGAAGGAAGTCTGACTCACTCTGTACAGGCGTTTCGGGTGGCTATGGTCGTCTGTACATACGGGCGTTTCGGGCGGTATGGTCGTTAGAGGGTTAATCCTTAGAATTTTCAGCATCTCCCTCTCTCTCAATAAAATATTGTTTTCGAGATATACGTAACATCAGTTACTCGAGCTACCCTTTTTCCCAGTTTTTAGCGCAAAACTCTGCTTAGTCAATTTCATGGCACTTAATAGCAGAAAAGCACAAACATTTATGAGAAAGTAATCCGGGTCCTTTTACAGGGGTATACATACAATATCTGCCAAGCTCTCGGTCACCTACGGGCGACCTTTTCAAGGCACCAGAACTTCAGACTTTAACTGTAAAACGTAAATGGAATAAGAGGTTAAACCCATTTTCTGTTCGTGTCTTTTTTTATAGAATAACAGGCCAAACCGCTTATTCTACACTGGTGTGCAAATATTAAGGACGAAGAGGAGAAATTAGCATAACAGCGGAACGAGCAGGCAGAACGGGCCGAAAGACCACTCAGGAAATAGACTAGCGTCCGGTACGGTAGGACATGCGCATATATGCAGCATGACGTAAGGATGTGTCGGAAGGGTATAAAGCACACGGGTGGTGTACGCTCAGCAAATCGGTGAAAGCTATTGCACGGTGTACATCGGTTTGAACGACGTCGAGTTGCTGCCACCGTGTGCTATGGCCAACAAGCTATCCAGTAGACGACATCTGGAGGACTTTACCCGAGGTCGCGTCACTGGGAAGTTGGAAGAAGGTCGAAGTGTGACTAGTGTGGCCGAGGAGTTCAAGATCGCTCACAGCATCGTTTCACAAGCTTGGAGAGCATTTCAAACGACAGGAACAGCTGTCCGAGAGTTTAGCAGTGGTTGTACATGAGCAACCACGGCGAAGGACGACCGGCATATTGTCCTACAGGTGAGAAGAGACAGACGGCAGAGAGCGGAAGAAATCGCAAGGCACATGCAACCGACAACTGGACGTCCGTTATCGCGTTTTACCGTGGCCAGGAGGCTGCACAAAGGTGGTCTATTTGCCCGACGACCAGGACGGTGTGTGCCAATAATGCCTGCCCATCGGAGACGGCGGTTTCTGTGGTGCCAGGAACACACGAACTGGACACATGATCAATGGGGTCGAGTTCTCTTTACGGATGAGAGCCGCGTTAGTCTGACGAGCGATTCTGGACGTATACACATCTGGAGAGAGCAGGGAACACGCAATCACACTTCCAATATCATCGAAAGGGACCTGTTTGGAGGTGGCGGAGTTCTCGTTTGGGGCGGTATCATGAATGGTATTCGTACTGACCTCCACATCTTCCAAGGAGGTTCAGCCATCGGTGTCCGCTAATGTACCGAGGTTCTCCTGCCTCACGTGCGTCTGTTTAGGAGTGCTGGGGGTCCTGAGTTCCTCTTCATGGACGACAACGCTACACCATATCGTACAGTGGCTGTCGCAGAGCTGTTGGACAGTGAAAATATACAAGCCATGGATTGGCCCGCAAGGTCACCTGACCTAAATCCAATCTAACACGAGTGGGACCTTCTCGGGAGACGCTTGGCCGCAAGTCACCAGCCACCAGCAACGATTCCGCATCTGCGATTCGAGCTACAAGAGAAATGGGCCGCGATGCCTCAACAGCTTCTTGACAACCTCGTCTTCAGCATGGACAGACGTTGTAAATCCTGCAACGCAGTCAGAGTTGATCATATCCCCTACTAAAGACTGGATTTTGCTTGGCAGCCGCCTGTCACATGGACGTTTCTGTCTTCTGTCCAGTTGTGCTTGAAACTACGTTTTCAATAAAGTGCCTTTCTATCATTTGGATTCCTTGTTTGGACGGTTTTGCTCACTTGTCCCACATTCTTACATCTTGGGCATCTTATGGTATGATTTGGGTCGATGTGGAGTGCTTCTGCACGACGTTACATTCGTAAAACCTTCTTGTCCTTAATTTTTGCACGACAGTGTATTTACGTTTTACAGTTTATGTCCGAAATCGTTGTGGCACCTTGAAAAAGACGCCCGTTGGCGAGCGAAAGCTCGGCAGATATTTTGTGTATACACCTGTAAAAACACCGAAATTATTGTCTCATAAAGTATTCTGTTTTCCGTTTCTATTTACCTACGGTGTGTCTACAATGCTTTATTCGCGAAACTTATTCTTAAACTTCTTTTGCAGCATCTGCAAAATTCTAATTGCGAAAGACACATACAGATCTGTTTTATGTATTTGTTTCTATGCAATGGAAGTTGTAATATCTTACTCATACCGAATATACATTGTTATCACAATGCTTTCTGAATCGTGTATTCTTCAATATTCACAAAAGCTTTTCTGAGACTTTTGGAGGAATTGCAAGCATCAAGATTTACATTAACGACTTCCTCGTATAGAAAAATAATCAAGAAAGGACATTATTTAATTCACAAGCTCTGAATAAATCCGGAGTAGGAAATGTGTAACTGAACTTATGAAATTCAAAATAGGACTTAATGAAGTGAAATATGCGTGACATAAATTTTCGAAAGACTGTCTTAAAACAGATATAGATAAGATCCAAGCTATGATAAATGTAAATATACTAAAAATGTGAAGCAATTAGACAGTGAGTTGGGGAGGGCAGTCTTCTTGTCTCGCTCCTTTAAACGTATCTTTTTATCTTTCCAAAGTATGCGATGAAGGAACTATAGAAGGGAAATATATCTTGGCTATGCAATGTCATCCACGAGAATGCGTTTAATGCTTCACAAACACTCTCGGTAATTCAACCAACTCCAAATTATTTTGACGATGACAGCCTCATCACTTTGCTGGTAGATGCATCTCAAGAATCTCTGGGGGTATTGTTATCGCAGAATAATTTGCCCGTAGCTTATGCATTAAAATATCTAGCAGGTGTGCAAAAAGAGTTATACCTATATTTAAAAAAAGATGTCCCAATTGTAATTAGATGTGAATTTTACTTAATAAACACTTTGTTTTAAAAAGCACTCATTAAAAAGTCTACAGATGAATATTTTTTAGCAAAGCGTCAATCACATTAATTTCCAGAACGTGCGAAAATGTACATACAGCCTTATACTAAAGAACAGACAGGGAAAAACATGATTGAAGAACGATAGCTGGATGGAATCGAAGCTCTTGGGAATTGTGGTTTGTACTTTCTGTACGCTGAGCAGCTTCTACTTGAAACTGTTTCAGTTGCACGCAGCAGGTCTTTATGATTTTGTAAAAACTACGCTTCTGCGTGTTCCAGAATGTTCTTACCTTATCAAAAAAAAATATGTAGTTTAAGGGACAGTAAACAAGTGAAGCCTGAAATTTGATATACAGACCACTACAGACTTCATACATACTCAGTCGTATCAGAATAATATGACCATTTACATAAAAAAAAATAACCACCCTTGGCCCGGATCATAGCTGCGAGATGGTGTGGCATGGACGCAATGAGGCTCTGAAAATTTGCCAGGGGCACACGTGCCCATTCGGACTGTAGCAGAGCTCGGGAGTCCCGGAGCTAGTAAGCAGTTAATTTGTCCCGGGGCAGTGGTACCAACGGTTCCAGGTCCGGAGATGAAGTGGTTGTGGATCGGCACGTCGAACCTAAGGATACAAATAGTCCCACAAGTGCTCTATGAGATTGAACTACGACGATTTCTTCTGCCAAAGCAGAACGGAGACATCGCTGTCGTGATCTTGGAACCAATCACGCACCCCCTTAGCAACGGGGCACGGTCCATTGTCCTCCTGGGAGACACCATCACCACCAGGCTGAACGTCCATAATGAAGGGATGCATGTGGTCAGCGAGGATGGACAGGTAGACAATGGCGTTCAGCGAACCATCCGGTGGTACCAATGGTCCCAGGTCATACCAGGAAAACATCCGTCGGACGTTCACACTCTCACAGCTTATCTCTATTTGACCAATAAGCGTATCTGAGTGTTGGTTTTCGTGTGTCTGACGCCGTATCCAGCACCGCCCGTCACTTCTGTGGAATAGAAACCTCGATTCGTCGGAGAAGGCAACCTTTTTCCACTCTTCCACTGTCCAATGACGGAGCTCCTATGCGAATTGCAGGCGTCGTTGCCGGTAGGCCTGGACAGACATGGGAGGTTTGCCGCAGCGTTGACTCCACAGACCAAGGGTTCGCTCTAGTGTTATTGGGGACACGTACCTGGATGCCACAGTGTTCATTTGCGTGGTCAATTGCTGCATTTTTGCGCACCTATTACCCTTTACCAGTCGAAGGAGGCGACGTTCTCCTCTGGGATCGATCGTCTTTGGGACTCCACAATTATGACGTCGAAAGGCTCTAGGTGTTGGAACCCCTTCTTGGTACCCCCTTACATGCACCTCGCTAACAGCCCTCGAAGTCCGTTGTTTCTGATATGTTTCCACCCTTGGGGCGGTAGCCGAAGATCATTCCTTTTTGAACGTCCGTTAAATTACTACCTCTGCCTATTGCACTCACAGAACGCACTATGGCTCATCTGTCCTGGCCGGCCGCTTATACCTTGGTGTGGTCGGCTTTGTCACGTGTACTCTGTGACGTGCCTGGGGGCACATCGTGATTCCGGGGGTGGTCATATTATTCTGATACGACCGTGTACATGCGCAGACTAGCTCGCGCTTTTTTTTTTACATTCGTTAAAAATTAAACTGCTTCCCCATTTTTTATTTTCTCAATTTGTATATCATTAGCGATTGTTATACGAGTGTGGGCCAGTTTTTCTTAGCAATGTACTTATAAAATATATTAAAAAAACAAGTAAGAGATTACAAAGGTACCATTTCTCAGCATAATCCCTCTGCGTTTCAAAGTATATGGTCCAGTGTTTCACGACAGTCTTTATGTCTCCAGAAAAAATCATTCTTCCGAGACGAGCCACGCATTCTCCATTTCGTTCCACTCTTGATGGCAAACGTATGGCCTCTTAATGCGTCTTTCCATGGACTAAGCCGAGAATACAGTATTCTGATAGTACGAGGTTGGGAAGATAAGAAGGATGCCTTAACACCGTAAGATATATTTTCTGCACTGTGCCAATAATAATATGGGAAGCAGTATGTGAAAGGGCATTGTGATGCAAAATCAAATGCTTTCCAACTACAGTCTTTGGCGTTTGTTTCCAGTTGCGTTCTGTCTCTCGTCCCTACGTATGTATACTTATCCGACAATCTCGCTTTGTCTCTCTTAATGTCGCACGTACTGTTTTATATTTAAGCTCCTTCTTTATGTTCTAATCTACACTATATTGACAAAAGTCACCGGATATCTAGAAAAGATACACAACATAGGATTTATTGACAAACATTAGTACGGTGTCTGTCCAACTTTGGCCTTATTGCATGCACTCACCATTCGGGATATGCTTTTGACAAGGTTATGGTTGGAACACAGCGATAATGCTGCACCTAACAGTTGCTTAGTAGTAGACCTTGGTTCCAAACTTCTTATGTGGCGCTCTAACTCATTTCATAGGTGCTCTATGGGATTAATATCACTTCTCTGTGCTGGCCAGTCCACACACGACAGGGGATTATCGTCAAACCGTAACAGTCCTTGCTTTATGGGACGTAAGTCGTGTCTGTTTTGAGCTCCGTGTTTCGCCGTCTACTGAGTGTGTTTTGTGTGCTCTGTCGTTTAACTTTTGTGCGTGCCTTCAAGACGAAGGTTGTATCTTTCATTTAAGACATCTCCCGAGTCGGTGAGTACTATTTTCAATTAGCTATCAGCACTTTATTTTCTCGACCAGTTGGTCGTTTTTACTAAATTAGGCCTCGCCATCGGCGATGGCGACTGCTGATAAGAGCAGAATTCCCGCTCTCGTCACAGCTTCTCCTACTACGTCGATCCTTATCTCTGACGGAGCAAACCAATCAGCGTCCGTCCTTGATGATAGGGAATATCGTCCTCCTCCTGATGCCTATTGCTCTTCTTCTTCTACGCTTCAACTCTCTGACTCCACCACCCCTCCTGGTGGTGAGGCTATGACGTTCGTTCCTGATGCTACCGATGACGTAATGAATATCTCTGAGGGCGTTGCTTCTCTGCCCTCGGTAGCCTTGCCCAGCGTTGTGTCAGCTCCTTCATCCAGCGCTGCACCTCTGCCTTCCAATGGAGGATTGCCTTCCCGCTCTTATTCTAGCGTTACCTCAGGTGCGTCCCTACCGACGCAATCGACTCGCCTTCCCCTTGCAGATGCCCATGTCCAGATACATGGTGACTCACTTCAATTGGACGTTCCGCACTTCTCACCCGCTGCGCAGGAACTTCACTCCACCCGCGAGTTGGGAGTGTGCCTAGATGCTCTTCCGAATACACCGCTGAAAGTCTATTGTGATACGCTCCTTGCTTTTCTTCCAGCCGGAGCCATTACTCACCTCACCCGCCGGCCGCGGACGGTGATTGTTTATTTCACATCCAAAGAGCATGCAGACACGCTTCTAAACTTTGGTCTTGACCTGGGAGACCACCACCTGGAAGCTGAACCGATTTCCAGGCGCCCTGTTCAGGTCTCCTTGCATCCGGTGCCCCCGAAATCTCGGATGCGATGATATGTACTGCACTTAGTAAGTGTGGTAAGATTGTTGGTCCTGTTATCACACATTCAGCTGCGCCCAAGGATCCTGCAAATAAGAATGTTCGTAGTTTTCGCCGGAGTGTTCGACTCATCTTTCCATCAGAGGAGCATCTCCGTAAGTTCCCACGGATCCTAAACGTCCGATGTGGGCAGCTCTCCTACAGAATTGACATGCTAACATCAGAACACTGTGCTAATTGCAAAGAACTTGGGCATCAGCGTGCTCGATGCCCCAACAACCAGTATCCAGCTCCCACGGCTTCTACAGTGCCTACCGCCTCTAAGCAGCTTCCTGCTATATCTCGCTCTCGACCTGCACCGTCTTCAAATGTGCCAACTGCCCCAGGGCCGAGTTACACAAAAAGTACATCTACAACCTCTCGTCCACGAGCGTCTTTTGATGCTGATCTCACCTCCCACCTTCATTTTCCAGTGCTCACCTCACCTATTACTCCTCATCCCGTGGCAACATCGGGAGACTTTGCCGCTGGTTTCCCACCAGTCTTCACTGTTGGTGTCTCCGAGTGTGACGGCGGTGCCGATAACTCCTCTGACTCTGCGTCAGCTTCCCGAGCATCGTCGCTCCCTGGAAAACGAATTTCTGGCACTCGTACAGGTACCCGACGTAAGAGGAAGAAGAAGAAATCTTCCTCTGCGGATGGGCAACCGTTCCGTACTACCAAATGTTCAGGAGATATCTCTCCCTCTCCTGCGCCAACAGAAATTGAAAGGGACACTGATGATGATGGGTCTCCGCCTTCGTTTGAGGTCTTTTCAAGTGTTCTCTCCAAATGTGGTGCTCCTTCAGAACCTCTCAATCTTGGAGATTACTATCAGTTTTGCACCCACACCACGAACCTGGTGTCGACGTATGACTACCTCCGAGAGCGCGAAGACATTCTTCCCGCGCTGCTCCTGCAAGCCGGATGCATTGCTAAGTACCTTCGTGGGTTTGTTCATGACCCCCTGCACCACTCATGGACCATTGGCTGCGTAAACCGATTACAACAACTCCTGAAAGTTGCTCCGCGACTCCTCCAACCAACGACTGACCAGTCCATTCAAGGTCACGACCCTTAATTGCAGAGGGTTCGCTAGCCCCCTAGCGAATGCTCTTGTAATGGAAGACCTCTCGCCCCTCGGGGCCGATCTGTTACTACTACAAGAAACAAACTGCCATTCCTCCACTCTGTTTACTCGCTGGCGTGCTAGCGATTATGTGTTCCATCATGCTTTCCGCTACTCATCTCATGGTGGACTTGCTATCGGAATACATCAACATTCCCGATCCACCCTCACTGCACTCTCAGTGCAGAACTTATGCCGAGATTTACTCCAGCAAGTCTCCTTCACAGTTGGCGGAGCTCGATTTCACATCTTTAATGTGTATATTCCATGCACCTCTATTCATTTATCCATCTTGTTCACCAAACTCCGTAAAGCTCTCTCGAAAGTCTCACCTTCGGATCGTGTGCTCTTGGGTGGAGACTTCAATTGCACCCTTGACCCGGCTCTGGATCGCTCTCCTTCGTCACGAGAGCGTCGGACGGATCTCGTCGCACTACTCCATGACCTTGTTGCTGATTTCTCCTTCACCGATGCTTATAGGCGCCTTCATCCACAAGAGACCTCACACACGTGGCGCTCGCCTGGGAGTCAGCTTCCATCAACTGCACGCTTGGATCGGGTTTACGTTTCCACACCGCTTCTTGCGTCTATTACCGAGTTGCAACATCAACCTACTGCTTCTTCAGACCACTGCACGGTCACCCTCACAGTGTTTGTTGCGGCGTCACTCCCTCGGACTGTACGTCCGTGGACATTTGACTCCAATCTCCTCACTGATCCTGAATTTTGTGCCTCTGTCCGTTCTTTTCTCGCTGCTCGTCGCGCAGGGTTGCATTCCGCGCCCTGTACCTTGACGTATTGGCTTCGTGTCAAGCATCAGCTCCTCTTACATATCAAGCAACTTTCCTTCACCATGAAGACTTCTAGTCAGATGCGCCTCGATCACGCCAGGCAGATGCTCACAATGATTGGGTTATCAGATCCGCTTTTTCCAGCATATCAGGCGGAGCTCCAGGCTTTGCTGAAACCTCTTGCGCAGCAAGCACTTTTACGTCTGCGCATTAAACATCTCAATCCGGAGGAATGCACCTATGATTTTCTAACATCAATGGAATCTGCACGTAAGTCTTCTACCTCGCTTCGTCATCTTCGCCTCAACTCTGGCGAAATCACATCCGATTCGGCAGCGATTTGCTCTCACGTTCGTCAGTTCTATACCACCAAGTTCAGTGAAACTCCTCCCCCTTCTCCCTCTGCTCTCCCCCATCTTCTCAATAACCTACCTCAAGTTCCGTCTCATCTTGCTCACACCCTGTCTCTTGCACCCACATCCACGGAGGTGTCCGACACCTTCTCTTCCCTTAACCCCCATGCCGCTCCGGGTCCGGACGGCCTCTCTTTTCCTTTTTACCGTGCGTTCTTGCCTCTTTTGTTGCCTTTTCTCCTCTCCGCTTTTTCTGCTGCATTTAACTGCTCCCCCTCCCGAGGAGTTTCACGGACGCACATGTGGTCCTATTTCCCAAGAAGGGTGACCCTCTTGACTTGGGAAATTGGCGCCCCATTTCTCTTCTCAATCAAGATTATAAACTCTATACTAAGCTTCTTTCCCGTCGACTAAACTCTATCCTCCCTCACATCCTTGCTGACTCTCAAGCCTATACTGTTCCTGGCCGTTCTCTTTCCTCCAATGTTCAACTTCTTCGCGATCTCATTCATCTTGCCAAGACTCATTCTGAACCTCTTGCTCTCCTTTCATTAAACCTCCGTTCCGCTTTCGATAATATCTCACACGCCTATTTAACACAAACCCTGCTACACTTTGGCTTTCCTCCACAATTTGTCTCCGTTCTTCTCTCCCTCTACCGGGACGCCGTTTTCCATGTTAAGACGGCATCTTTTCTCACAGCACATGTTCCCTTCAAGCGGGGAGTTCGTCAGGGCTGCCCGCTTTCTGGTCAACTGTTTGCGATTGCCGTCGAGCCTTTTCTACGCTCTCTGCAAACATCTCTTCTAGCACAACTTCCACCACCAGTTGCCAGCTCACGGCATCACTCGGTCATTTACTCTGCTTATGCAGATGACATCACCGTCTGCATTCGTAGTGACTCACAGTTCCAACTGCTTCGTCGTTTGTTCTCCGCATATGCTTCATGTTCTGCAGCTGAACTGAATACGTCTAAGAGCACTGGATTGTGGTGCGGGTCGTGGTCCAATCGCTTGGATGCTCCATGGGGGGCCACATGGTCATCCACTACCCAACGCTTCCTGGGTGTGCACTTAGGTGCACCACAAGCTACATTCAGTGCAACTCGCTCGGAACTCCATCCTCGCCTCCTCCGCACAGCTGCATTCTGGTGTCGTGCGCAGTTCTGTACGTCCTACTACCAGCGTGCAAATCTCACCAGGACATACCTTCTGTCCATCTGCAAGCATTCTTGGATTGCATCTACGACCCCGCTTTTCTGTCTCCAGGAGGTTACACGCTGCCTTACTCGAGTAATGTGGGCGGGTCATCACTGGATTAACGTCCACAAGCTCTGTGCTCCTCCCTCCTATGGTGGTGCTGGCCTACCTGATGTCCCGCTGTGCTACAAAGCAAGCCGAGTGATCAACTTCATTCACCTTTTCACGGCTCCAGTGGCTTCCGCAGTTCAGGTACGTGACGTTCTTGCCTCCTTGCGTAACCCACATTTTTCCTTTCTTTCTTTAGTTCTCATGGATTGCTGTCCTTTCCCCCCTCCAAACTCCCACCTGCATATTCTGAAGCCCTCATTCACCTTCGCTCTCTCCCCCTCATTCGCTCCCCTCCCTCTTCAACTCTAGAGTTTCTTTCTGAACCCCTCTTCTTCAACTCCCTTGTTCATCCCCCCCATCTCCCCTGTTTTTCATTCCCCTCTTGGCTCCGAGCAGGTGTAGTAACTGTACAAGACCTCACTAACTCGGATCTATCCTGGCGCCCTTTCTCTGGCCTCCCCCCTGCTATTCTCTCATCCCCATCCGCCCATTTGGTCTATGACTCTCTGCTAACTGCACTTCTTTCGCTTTTCCCTGATCTTGTCTCCCCCACCGGTCTCGTCTCTGTCTTTTCTGCCCCTCTTCCGCTGCCGTTTTTCCTCCGACTCACAAACTCGGTTCTTCCTCTCTCCTCTCTCTCCTCTAAATCTCTTTATCGTTTTCTAGTGCACCTTGCCACCCCTTCACCGCTTTCTATTCTGGAGGTTCCCCCTGCTTCTCTTCCTCTTGTCTGGGCCGCTGCCCGCTCACCCTTATCTGCCCCTCTTGAAATTAATACCCACTGGCTCTTTTTGCATAATCGCCTCCCTGTTCCGTATTTTCTCTTTCGCATGTCTCTTCTCTCCTCCCCTCTCTGCTCCTTCTGCGCACAGGAGGCAGACGTTTCTCACGTCTACCTTTACTGTCCCATCCTGATGCCTCTCCTCCACCAGGCTTTCCGGATTGCCAGTCGCTCTTGTTCTCAAGATCTTCCGTTCACTGCCTACAGACATCTTCTTCTGCGGGCTCATCCACCTACAACTCTTCCTTCAGTATGTGCCTATCTTTTCGTGCTGGTTAAACACGTTATTTACGTATACCTTCAACAACTCCGCAGCATTTCCTCGCCGGTCTCTTTACACCAGGCCAGCGCAGCACTTTTGTGCCATTTTCAAGATCGATTGCTTTCTCGACTCCGCCTGGAGTACCAGTCGGCTTCTTCCAGTCGTCGAGAAGCCACCTTCTATGCTACCTGGGCGCCGGCCGCTCCATGGTTTGCGATTGATTCTGGACTGCTACACCTATCAGTACCCTAGGACATTCTACACCTCCTTTGCTGAGTTCCGTGGCACCCTGGTGGCCCTCCTCCACTCTACGACTCGTGCAATCCACGCTACCGTTGAATTGTGAATGCTAATGCCATCTCAGTGTATTTTCATGCTTACTCGTGTACATTACTTACTTTCACCCCGCCTGTATTATGTTGCTTTGGTGCCCTCGTTAAATAACTTGCACAATTGTGCACGCTGTGTTTTTATCTCATGTATGTAATGTTTTACCTTCACGGCGGTGTTTGTGCTGTTCTTTTTCTAATTGTGTACTATTGTTTCGCCTGTGTTATCCTGTAAATCATGCCCAGCCAATGTCATGTGACACGATGTGTTTCTCTTTGTCACTTCTGCAATTTTTATTCAATAAGCTTTGCTTGCAGCATTTGTTATTCATCCCCATTGTCATTGCAGTGTATATACCATCATGTTTTTAACAGTTTTGTATTATTTCCCAGTGAGACGCCCAATACTGTACGTCTCCCTCTTATGTTTTCTTATGATAAATTAGAATAAAGCGATTTTGAAACCTTGCTTTATGGTTCGGTGCATTATCCTGCTGATACCAACAAAGCTCGGTTCCATAGCATTGCCGCAGAGTTTGTAGGGCGTAATTGTCCAGAACATCGAGGTATACGTGTTGGTTAACAGGTTTGTCCACGGAAAGCAATGGCCGGGATCATACTACGAAAACCACTCATTCACGAGAACACTGCCAACTCCAAACTTGACCGTAGGAACAGTACACTGTGGTAAATAGCGTTCCCCTGGCTGTCGCCATACCCACACACGGCCATCAGATTGATGGATCGTGTATCTGGATTCATCGGTCCATAGGACTCGTTTCCATTGATCTACGGTCCGGGATAAATGTTCTTTACGCCATGCTAAACGAAAAGTAATATTCCTAGTGGAGATGAAAGGCTTATGAGCAGCAGCACGACCAAGGTGACCCATGGAATGAACTTCTCTGCGAATGGTACGGGTACATACTGAGGTTCCAGCATTTTTACTCCCCTGCACATTGAGGTCCTGTGCAGTACTCCGTCAATTAGCTATAACGACTTTCCTGAAGCTTCGACGTCCTCTATCACTGATATTCTTTGGTCTGCCGGTACGTTTTGCTGCTCCAGGCACGCCATGTGCCTTCCATTTATTCAGTACATCCAAAACATTTGACTTGAGTATGTTTAAACGCCTCTCGGTTTCTCTTCTGGACAACCCACTAATATAACACCCAACAATTTTTCCTTTCTCAAAGTCAGTTCTCTCCCGCCGCGACATTTTCTCTTAACCTCACAGTGCGATATGATCGCAGTCAGCTGCAGACTTGTTTTTATACCGTTTGCAGCTGTACCGCGCATTTTAACAACGCAGCGGATCCGTTCATTTGCTTTTGAAGGGGTGTCTGGTTACTTTTGTCATAATAGTGTATTTTATATTCTTTTTTTTATTCATTTTACACGTCTAAGCTTCCTCATTTCTGTTGTTTTAATTTGTTTTCTTTATAAATTCAAGGCTGCACAAGTTTTTTTGTCCACGTAAAATAGCAGGTGTTATTGCTGTCGCATGGGCATTTAATTTCACTTCTATTAGAACTTTCTCGTTATATATTACCGCCGGCATATGTTTTCCATTCAGCCTGCTGTCACTCTTCTGTTATCTGGCTTTTCACTGTTCCCAATATTCTATAGGCTTGAACCCAAGTGCGTAAAGATTTAGCCATCTCTGAGTTGATAGAGAAGTTTGACTCCCTTTCTTCACTGATTCTTTCTGGATTTACCTGTGGACTAGCCAAGAACCATTTTTCAGTCAATAATATTACTTCAGTCTTCCCGTCTGATTTCCATATAATGGCATAAACAAAATTATTTATGATGCACCTTCGGTAGTGCTTTCACCAATCTAAAAAGTAAACAAAAATGAAACAGATCAGAGCTAATTCCTGGTAAGTCCATACTACATGTTAAAACATTCCGCCTTATTCCAGTTTTAGCAGGTGGTTCTATGCATTGCTTGTTTACTTATTAAGATACCCATTTCTTTCTTAATGTTCACTATGCGATTTCTCGTAACATGTTATGAACTGCTTTTTCTAAACTTACAAGCATATGGAAAGTTTCCAAACTTCTATCTATATATTTTCTTCTAGTTACCTTATTATGTAGATGGCCCTGCGATTCCATAGACCTCCATAAAGGTTATTAAATATCCCTGTGAAACAAACGGAAATGATTTTACAGATTATCGTAATAACATCGTTCCTGTTAGTTTCTCAAGTGTCTTAAGATGTTCTGACAGTTCTACAGAGTTATAGGGTTCACATTCCAGGATGCTCGTTTTGTTTTAAAATGGGTAACACTGTACCTAAATTTCTTTCTTTCTCCCTAAACTCTATCGTATCATTCCAATTTTCATTTTACTACTCCATTTCCCAAAGCGGTAATTGGGTTAAAAAGAAAGTAATGTTCGCAAATGCAAGGCAACAGAAAACTGCTAATTATTGTATATACAAATACAAATCAGTCCAAAATGTAACGCCCATCCTGTAATGTAGCCAGCTGTTGAATACCGTCTCTGTAGAATTGTGGCAGCTTGGAGGCAAAGAAGAGAGAAAGCGCGCGTTTGACATCGTCCCAGTTGGTGAACTTCTGTGCGCGTTGGAAATGGTGAAGCGACAGGAAAAGCTGGCATTCGCTTGGTGCAGCGTCCAGGGAATATGCTCGATGAGGAAGCAGCTCACAGCCCAAGTCCTAATCTTGTGGCAGATCACCCGTTCTGCGTGAGGTATCGCTCCTTCCTTCTGGAAGCCCTAGTGCATATTGGTGGTGACAGTGGTGTTGTCCGGCAGCAGCTCAGAAAACACGACACCCCGCATATCTTTCCAAATAGACAGCAGCACCTTATGTGGGTGTAAGCCGGCTTTGGGGATCGACATGGGCTTCTGGTTTGGGTCCAGCCACTGTTCCCGGGCGCTGCCGTTTTAATACAGGACCCATTTCTCGTCACCTGTTAACAATGCGGTACACAAACGTTTCATCTTGGTCGCATGCAAGCAGGGAAGCGCATAGGCTAATGCGATTTGCTTTCTGTTCAACTGTGAGTTGATGGTGTACCCAAATTCCCCTCTTGTGTACCTTTCCAATTTGATCCAGGGCTGTTATAATGCTCCCAGCTGTTCGACTAACTCCCGCTTTGTCACACGTCATCCGGTCTCTCTAAGGTCTTCAGTATGTCTATAACCACTGTTACAGGTTTTCCGGCTTTTGGACGGTTTGAAAGGTCAAACTTTTCCCTCCCGAAACATTCGAACCAACGACAGCATTGAAAATATGATATGGCATTGGGGTGCACACTTGTAATGCTCCTTATAGCATTTGCGTGGATTCTCCCTAGACGAAACTCATACAGCATGCAATGGCTGATGTGCCCCTTGTCCACTTCCATGTTGGCTGGCGCTTACACACTTCGCTTTCTGACGGCTGACTGCCACGGACTTAAGTCACCTGTCTGCTGATGTCATGCCGGTGTGCTGCGCAATCTCAGTTGCCAATGTGCGCCGTCACCTGGGCTTCAACTTCGGGTACCTCGTCATCGGACATTACTTTCTTTCCAACAGAATACCATCTCAGTTGCTAGGTATTTGTACGGATTTACATTTGCTGGTATTTTGTAGGGATTTTTGTTTCCCCTCTGTTATGTCATCAATGGTTTACTTTCTTTCTAAATGACAAATTGTTTACGAAAACATTCCACTGCTGTTATAAATTTAAACACTTAGTTGACCTCCTGCATATTTTCTGGAGATGAATTCACATGCCGTTTGAACGGGCACCAATAATTTCCGATTCAAGACTTCGGTTACCCTCAACCAAACCTTCTAACGATTGTCAGAAGAAAATCCTTTCCTACATTTATCATGCTATGTGTTGTACACATTATCTGTAATATTATGGATGGCTTTCATTCGGAGAAAGTGTTGTTGTTTCAATTGGCTGTCATGTATACTCTGCATATCTAAAATTCCTTTTAAGGTGTGCATCAAGAACGACAAGGTTTTCATCTCCTTTGTTACCGCCTCTGCAGTTTCCTATAGCCTTATCTTAATTCCTTTTTGCTTTTCCTGCTCTTTTTTTGTTTTCTATGATAGGAGAAAGTTCACGTTTCAACCAGGTAATTTAGTAGTTTTGTCAAGGTGAAAAAAGGGAATTAACTACCCTGCTGGAATCATGATCACCCATATTCAGTAAACATAAGGCCTCTACTCTGCGTATGACAATTTTAAAATAATAATTAGTTCAGAAACTGCCTTCCACAAGCATATCTTTTCCATATTGCATTGCATTCTTTCCTCAATCCATTGCTCTGGTAATCTGATATATGAGAACCTCTTTTATAAACTCGGTACTTTCCCTGTTCATTCTGTTTTTTTATCCTCATTCTTGCATCAGTTATACCTGGGCAGAAGCATCTCTCATTATTAAACGATACTGCTGACTCTCGTCTTACTCATCACAACACAACGAAAATTTCCTCGAAGGCAAAAAGTTTGATGGAACTGCAATTCAGAACGCCACGTGTGAAAATCTTTTGTCACTTTTCTTATGGGTCACATGTCTTTCTTTTTTAAAGTTCTGTGTACGGTCTTCGGCCCTGTGTGGCGGCTGATTCCAAATGTACCTCAGTTTGGTTATTTGTAGATACTATTAGTTCAGAAACTGCCTTCCAGGAGCATATCTTTTCCATATTACATCTAGGCTAATTTATTTGAAAATATTGCTAAATGGTATTTCTTTGTCTCGTAGACGTTCAAATTTATGCTTTTAGGTATGAATCAGCTTGTCTACTTTTTCTTTTGTTTCGCGTTTAACGTTCACCAAGAGTAGCTCTAATGGTTATAAATAGTCGCCCGTCCCTAATATAGTGACAAAGCTAGCGCCATCAGACAAACGCCCTAACCATGCTGCATCCGGGATTCGAACTCATGCTCATCTCGGAGGAAAGGTCAAAAGCCAGTGCAATCATACAAACGCACCAACCGTGTTTCATCCGGGATTCGGACACATGCCGATCTCGAAAGAACGGTCAAAAGCCAGCGCCATGAGAACAAGGTAGAAAAATCATGCAATGCATTGATTATGATACGCTTTCCAACTTACCAGAAACCAATACTCCAGTTAGGAGGATAGAGGCTGTAGAGTAAATCTCGCTCCTGTGTTCTGATCTTTGACCCCATTTCGATGATATCCAACAGAATTGGTTCGGTGTACCTCCGGAACAACAAAGTTTTGTCGCAATAGAAACATTTTTAGTCACATTATGGGGATAATGGCTGTGGAAATAAATCTGGCTCCTGTGTCCTGTCCTCTGACCCGATTTCGATTATATTCAACAGAACTGGTTCAGTATACCTCCGGAACAACATACTAAAGTTGTGTCGCAATAGAAGCATTTTTACGCAAGTTATGACGCATAAGGGCGATGGAATGGATCCCGCTCCTATGTCCTGACCTATGACGCCATTTCCCCGAGTTTTTAAACTAAATTACCACCGTAAAAAAGCGCCGTAAAACAAACATAGCAATCATGCTTTATCCGGGACTCTCCACTCGTCCACCGGGGCGGAGATTTTAGGGTTATATTCATATACTCAGTGGCATACCGAAGAAGGTTGCCTCCCCTCCCCCTTCCCCGAAGAAAAAAACATATTTGAGGCCTCTTTCTGAAAATTATTAGCTTTCAAATACTGATAATTTTAAATTCAATGTTATTAGCTAGGTTTTAAGAACGTTTTAATAATTCAGATTTTTGGAATCTACAGGTATGTTTCGTAAAATGAAAATTATATAATTATTGCACTTTTTTGCTTGCAACACAAGTGTGCGCGTGGTAGTTATAATAATTGCCCTACTTGTGTACAATTACAAAGTACTACGAAAAACTTAAGTCTACTATGGCCGGCCTCTTTGAAATACCTCACGATCACACACACACACACACACACACACACGACACATAACTGCCGCGTCACAGTGTCTAATAAACGTTTCCGATTTATACAAAAATACAGAACATAAGTAAGCAACTAAATTATTAACTATTAAGAGTTATGGCCAACAAAAAGTAAAACTAACTAAACTATTTTATTTAAATTTTATTTTTATAAAAAAACACATTTAACATAATCTGTAATGTTTTGTTATGATGATAGAGCCGCGGGTGGACTACTGGTCAACGTTCGTGACTGTCATGGAGATAACCTCAGGTTCGGTCCTGGGCAGGTACGAACGTTCGAGCCGCTAAAAACTCCCGCTGTGCATCGGATGGGCACGTTAAGCCGTCGGACCCAAGTACTGCCCCCCCCCCGCTTCCTCAGATAATAAATAAGGGCGTTTCCCTCCCCCTATCTACCTCGCTTCCGTGTTACTTTCCTATCGAGCACTCTCTCCCAAATCTCCTAGCTTCCTATTGTTGTTTAAGACCTGGGATCAGACACTCCCTTCCTAAATTCCTCTACATCTGATCTGTTATGAAGATCGTAGAAGATTTTTTCTCTTGATTCTGTTATAAAAAGAAATGGCACAGGTATTTGTTTCCCCGTCCCTGCGAGGAACACATTTTAATTCATTATATTCTGAAGGATTCGTACTTGTGTGCAAACAACTGAAATACATAACATAACACCTTATCCTTATTGATATAAAAATGTTATTCATTAAACTGATATTTTCTTCCCATTCTGTTGTTAGCATTAACGCATATATATATAGGAGCTATTCCTATGGCTGTGAAAAGGGGCCTCAAGTCATCTTACGAACAGCTGCATTCCCATCATACAGTTTTTATAAACCACAAGTTAGTAAAATCATGCAATGCATTGATTATGATACGCTTTCCAATATACTAGAAATCATTACTCAAGCTATTACTCAAGTTATGAGGAAAATGGCTGTGGAATAAATCTCACCCCAGTGCCCTGACCTTTGATCCATTTGGATGATATTCAACAGAATTGGTTCAGTATATCTCCGAAATAACATGATCAAGTTTTGTCACAATCGAAGCAATTTTACGTAAGTTATGATGCATAAGCGCTATGGTATAGATCCTGCTCCTGTGTCCTAACCTTTCAACCCATATCGCCCATTTTCAACAGGATTCGTCCCCAGACAGGTCCCTACAACATACTAACATTTCATCCAAATCGAAACATTTTTAGGTAAGTTATGACTCATAATGACGATGGAAGTGATTCCGCTCCTATGTCCTGACTTTTGACCCCCATTTCGCCAATTTTCAATAGGGTTTGTCCCCAGGTTGTCTCCTACCACATACTAAAATTTAATCGAAATCGAACCTTTTTTGCGTTGGTTATGACGCATAAGAGCAGTGGAATGGATCCCGCTCTTATGTCTTGACCTTTAACCCCATTTCGTTCAGTTTCAATAGGATTCCTTCCCGGGTGTTCCCTTAATACATACTAAAATTTCATCGAAATCGAACGATTTTTACGCAAGTTATCGCGCGGACGAACATACGCACACAACGCGTGTCGTAATGAGGCAGATGGGAATCGCGACCATCTGCTAGCAAGGTGTGAAGTCATAAAACTTTAATAGGATCCACAAACAACGCGTGACGTAATGAGATAGATGGCATGACCGCGCGCCAACATCTGATGGGCGACGCCATGACACCACACTACAAACTTGGTGATTCGGGGTGGTTATTTTACCCACTCAACAAATTTTCCTAAAGTCGTGATCAAGCTAAATCGATTTCTAGTACCAGAAAACGGTAGGTTAACGACTTTCATCAAAATCCTTAGAACCGTTTTCAAAATAAAATTTACATACATACAAGAATTGCTCCTTTAAGGTGAACGTCAAGTAATTTTGCTTCCTCTACTTCGAATGGAAAAATTTCTGTACACATTTTCTTCCCATTAATGCGTTCCCAAGCATGAAAATTTGAACATCCATTAACATATCTTCATTTTATAACTTGGAATACTTAATATTTTCTAAAACATAACCATAATTATGCAATCCAACATTTTTTGTCTGCTGACGTCATGAAAATGCAGGTCACGCCATCTTTTTTCTGGACAATTAATGCGTTCACAAGGATGAAAATTTGAACATCGATTAAAATAGCTTCATTTTATAACTTGGAATACTTAATATTTTCTAAAACATAACCATAATTATGCAATCCAACATTTGTTTGTCTACTGACGTCATCAAAGTACAGGTCCCGCCATCCTTTTTCTGGTTTCAACACCACCAAAGGAAAAGTCAGTGATTTTTAATATAATTATGGTTATGTGAAGGAAATGTGTACAAAAGTTTTTCCATTGGAAGTATAGGAAGCAAAATTACTTGACGTCCACCTTAATAATATGGGATAAGAGCGATGTAATGGATCGCATTCCTATGTCCTGACCTTTGACCCCATTTCGTCCACATTCAATAGGGTTCGTCCCCAGGTGGTCCCCTACTACATACTGAAATTTCATCTAAATCGAACCATTTTTAAGCACGTTATGACGCATTAGGGCAATGGAATGCATCCCGCTCTTATGTCCTAACCTTTGACCCCACTTCACCCATTTTGAATAAGATTCGTCCCCAGGCGGTCCCCTACCACATACTAAATTTTCATCGAAATCGAACCATATGTATGCACGTTATGACGCATAGGGCAGTGGAATGATCCTGCTCCTACGTCGTGACCTTTGACCCCATTTGTCCCATTTTCAATAGGTTTCGTCCCCAGGTGGTCCCCTACCACATACTAAAATTTCATCGAAATCGAACCATTTTTATGCCAGTTATCGTGCGGACAGTCGGATAAAGCTGGAGCATATACGCTTCTTCAACCTCTGGTTGGAAACCGTAAAAAACGCACCAACCATGCTTCATCCGGCCGGTACTTGAACCCATGCCCATCCCCGAAGAACAGTCCATTGCTAGCGTCATCAGCGAAAGGCATCAATAATGCTCCATCCGAGATTTCAACATATGCCCATCTCAGAAGAACGGTCGATAGCCATCGCTTTCAGACAAAACCATCAACCATGCTTCATCCGGAACTCGAACCCATTCCGATCTGGGAAGAAGGGTCAAAAGACAGTGTTATTAGACAAACGCACGAACCATGCTTCATTCGGGACTCGAACCCCATGCCCATCTCGGAATAACGGTCAAAAGACAGTGCCATCAGACAAACGCACCAACCATACTTCATCCTGGCATCGAACTGCTTCCGATGTCAGAAGAACGTTCAAAAGCCAGCACCATCAGACAAACGCACGAACCATGCTTCATCCGGGACTCGAACCCCATTCCCATCTCGGAAAAACGATCAAAAGACAGTGCCCTCAGACAAACGCACCAACCATGCTTCATCCGGGCATCGAACTCCTTCCGATGTCAGAAGAACATTTAGAAATCAGCGACATAAAAAAAGAAAAAACACCAAACGCGGTCCACCAGGTATTTCAACCCACATGCCCATCACGGAAGAATGGTCGATAGCCATCGCCTTCAGACAAACGCACCAAGCACGCTTCATCTGGGAGTTGAACCCATGCCCAGCTCCGAAGTAAGGTCAAAAGCTAGCGCCATCAGACAAAAGCACCAGCCGTGCTTCATACGGGACTCGAACCCATGTTCATTTCGGAGGTACGGTCAAAAGCTAGTGCGATCAGGTAAACGCACCACCCGTGCTTCATTCGAGACTCGAACTCATGCCAATCTCAGTCAAAACCCAGTCTCATTAGACAAACGTACAATCGATGCTTCATTCGGAACTCGAACCCATTCCAGTCTCAGATGAACGGTCAAAAGCCGCAACCGTCGTGGCATTTGCCTTTTTCATCTGGCATTCAGTAGTGAATTTCTATTAATTTTTTCAAGGGACAGCAAAGAAGTAAATTAAAAAAATGAAAATCCGCCATTTTAAGTCTATGCTTTGTTCAAATTATATGTATGTACATGTGCTGAGTTACAAAACCAGAATCCCTGAAAACTTACATATTTAAAATGTTATTAATTTTATCCTGCATGATACCATTCGACAAGTAGTGCTGTTTCCATTTGTGTCAACAACTGTTACCGGATTTGTCCAGATCGATCAAAAGGAAGCAGCATCGACCAGTTAACATCAAAGCATTAAAAGTCTGTGTGCCGTACGATATTTTTCAGATACGGCAGAACTACTGTGACTTTATGAAATATGACTCGGGACATTTTAATCACGTGCTTTTTACTTAGTATTTGTATTGGTTACGATACCAATTGATAGAATAAAGCTGATCAAGATTTTAAAGCCTATAAGTTAGAGACAGAACATTTCCTTAACGGAAAGCTCAAACTGGGGAAAAAAATAGGTTTGAGGCTGAGAAATCTAGCAAGGCCAGATAAGGTTGGGAATGGACGAAAAGCCAAAACTACTGACAAATTGCATAGGAAGTACTGAAAAGTCAACGAAAGGTAAGCCAACAAAGAGCCATACAGACGAGAAGGAGAAAAGAAAAAAAAATAAGAAAAAATATCTCAAAAGATGAGAAATACCTTACTACATAATGTATCCATACAGTGACATACAGAGATTACGGGGATCATGACAGACACTCACCTTTTTAGGTTAGGGCTTTTCATTTCCCAAGGAACGGGAACAGGGTATTGTCTGTGACTGAAATTCGAACTAGACCTGGAATGAAATTTTGTAGGATATCTAATAGGAAAAGGCTTAAGCGAACATTCTCGAAAATTCATCAGCTGAAATATATTTCCAGTTGTTTCAATAGTACAATGGCCAAATTTTAGGCATGCTACTGAGAACTGTCGTGCCATCATATCAAGGTAACTGGAACATGGAAGATGTGGTTTTGTCAAAATGGCCGATGTGTACGTATTAATTGTAAAAGTGAGTGTTAGTTGCTAAGTCGTAGTAATCAGAAGTAACAGATTCGGATAGCTCGTATATTACGCAGAACACATTAACAAAAATATTCAGGTTTTACTGCTGTTTTCACTGCATAAACATCAAATACATAACTTTTGGGATTAAGAACTATAAATTCAAATGAAAAAAGACGATGTCATGCAAGAAAATAAAACAGCATGTGTGCTGCATCTATCGGAGCTAAAGTTAGTTGATGTTAAAATATATCTTTTTCAATTCACTAGACAGAAATGGGCGTATCGTTGAATAAAAGATGAAATCTCCACCGCCTAGTGAGAACAATTCCAATAGTAAAAGAGTTGAGTAATGTACGAATAATTTTGGTTTTACACGCAGTTACCGAACGCAAATATTTAACATCGGATTTCGAAGACAAGATATATGCTGCCAAACTTAAATATTAAAATATGACTACTTCAACTAGACCAGGAATGAAATTGATTTGCGCCACGTTCCTGTATAATCGCCACAGATTTGCGCCACGTTCCTGTATAATTGCAAAACACCCAAAGCAAGAAATGCATAGAAAGGTTTTAACATACAGTAGATCTCAAAAACAAATGAAGAATTTATTTCACGAACCAGATTTTCGAAACGCTAGAATTATGTTAAATGTATCCATTTATGTGACCCATCAGTTAGAATTATCAATCTCTGGTGGACATCATTTGACGCACAGCGAACCGCATTTGCTCATTCGGACATATTTTCTTTGAAGTCGGAGAGATCGGTACATTAACAGGCCGACAGAGTAAAGAAAACATGATAATGTATCTCCTTTTCCTTCTTTAAAAGTGGCAGTAAATAATAAACGATACAGTATTTCCTCTGGTTTGGACCGAAGAAATCGAACCACCTAATCACCGTTTCAACTAACAAAAATAGTAACTATGAGTCAAATTTCAAATTAGTGAGAGATTTACAATATTTAGGGTGTCCGAGCTGAAAGTAGCACTAGCTGGAACGGTGAAGAATTAATGAATAAAACAGGGTATAATAACATTCATGTTCATATATACCTGTATGTCAACACTATGGTTACAACAGTCTTGTCATGTCATCACAGTAAGTGCTGAAAATATTCACCCGCCTGGTACAGGTGAGGTGAATATGGTTCTCTTGAGCATGCTCAAGAGAACTATGGTTATCTTTAGCATGCTGTGGAAGACATCGCGTAACTCATCCGTGATGTTGTTGATAACTTTTGTGATATTGTTCTTCAAGTCATCTAACGTGTGTGGATTAGTTTCAAACCCTTTGTCTTTATGGTTCCCCCAAAAATAAAAGTCACATGTACTGAGGTCAGGGGAACGAGGGAGCCACCGCCCTTTGGACACTGTTCGCCCAAAATTGAATAGCGAATGCACTTGATGCAAAGATGCTGGTGCAGTATGCTCTGTGGCCCCGTCTTGTTTTAAGTATGCGTACAGTTTCTCCTCTTCTGTCAATTGCTCAATGAACACGTTGAATATGTCATTTATGTACCAATCGGAGTAATAGTTTTGGTAAAGAATACGGGTCCGGTAATTCTGCGTACGGACAGTGCGCACCATACCTAATCTTTTCATTGTACAGTGGAGTTTGGAACATTTCGTTGGTATCCACGGAGGACTAATATCGTGTGTTTTGGCAATTCACATAACCAAAGAGATGGAACCAAGCCTCGTCCGACACGAAAGACAGGTCAATAAGACCTTGTGCAAATTCGTTGTGTATCCACTAAACAGTATTCCAGTTGTTTAGCGGTATATGTTGCGAGTAGCTTTTGAAAACTCATTATTTTGTACGGTTTTAACTGCAGCGCACGAGCTGCACGATTAGAAGATGAGGGCGACGTACCACTTCGTTGCGACAGTAGTCGTATAGACGTCCGTGAACTCGCACTTATTCTTCTGACAATATCTTCCAATGCTTCACGTGTGCACAGAGCACTGTCTCACATACACAGGTGTATGTCCGATTTAGCACACTTCCCTTGTCCCGAAATTTCTTGCCAAACTGTTGAATAGTCCTTACCGCTGGCTGGTACTGACGTTGGAAATTTTTCTCAGCAAATGATACTCGAGTGGCTTTGATGGATTTCGACGAAAAGTAGCACTCCTCCACAAACAAACTTTCTTTTAGACTAGTGGCATTTTGCACAGCTCAAATGCAACTCAAACAGCAACACGAATCTCAGCTACAAAACCTGTAAAACAAACGTTTATACTAAATACACCTGCTAAACGTTTCAAACTTTTATATTAATCCACGGTCGCCATGCTTACTTTTAGCTGGAACACACTGTCTTTATCACAGTAAAATAACTTCCTGTTTCCTAGTATGAAGAAGTATTCTAATAATTGGTTCTATTATTGAAGACAAAAATACCACTTCCGTTATTTAGTCCAAATGCTGCAAGCCGTTTCTGAAATTAACCCAACCACGGAATTCGGGTCTTGTTTTGAAGAACGGCTAACTGCGTACAAATTGCAAGCCCAATTAATTTTGCCACAGCAAGGTTAATAATACTTTAGAAATTCCCCGCACGTAGGCCGAGAATTCAAGCACAAAGTGATTTAACTCGTAAATAGGAGAAAAAATGAGTCTAAAGAGTCTCCGTCAACAAGCTGAAATTACTTTTCCGTTAGCAAACACCAGAAAAAACAATATCTGCATTCTTGAATTTTTCACATACCGCGTGAATTTACTTTTTAGTACAAGACAGGCAATTCTTCAGAAACCAAAATAGCAAGAATTTTTGAGATGTTTTCAAAATTCCGGCATTTTATCTTCACTTTGAGAGATATTGGAAGAATGTGAACTTTCGAACTACTGCCTATATATCCTTTTTCTGTAAATTTGGTGATAAAGTTGTTTACTTGTAACAAGACCGCTGTGATGATGAACACATATTAGACATTTATTGTGCACAATCTTTACTCTCTTCGCCCTTACTAATCCCTAATGAACCAGAATTAGCTCCTAAGTTCTCTAGTTACAGCAAGAAAAAAGTATTCATACTTTTACGCAAAGGAGCACCGAGAGAAATTCTTGTGTGCGTATTTTAGGCACAGAGAATTTAATCAAAATCTCAAGATAAGGTCTCAAGTTTCTTTTAATACATTAAGTGTCAGATATATTACACTGATAGTAAATAATTTCTCCTTACTCAGTCTGAAAGGCCTTTGATTCCCTGAAACAGTCACTGCCATGATGTTTTTGAAATCCTGCGGTATTAAAGATACATACACATGTGTACATTAGCATTTTTACTAAGATCTATGAAAATGCAAGTGCAAAGTTTGGACTGTTTTAGCATACAGCTGCAATAAAACGTGGAAAGGGGGGTAACACCATGTCTAAAAATTTTAAAACAGGTGACACCTCATATCTCAAAATCTTCACTATCGCCTTGGAAAATATTTTTCAATCATTTAACTGTGAAAACCAGCAGATAAAGATCACTGATAATATATTTACTAACCATCGTTTTCTTGAAGCCGTCGTAGGTTTTGCAACTGTCCCTTCAGAGCTGCAGAGTATGATCCAGGAACTTTCGTACAAGAATAAAGAGGTAGGAGTAACAAGTAAATTTCAGAAAACAAAACTGATGCACAATGCTTTTACAAGAAATGAAGATTTACCGATTGATTGTGGAAATCTGGGGATAACCGACACCGACACTTATCTTGGGCAACTGATATCAAGTGATACAGAAATAAGTCGGAGTATAAGACTTGGTGTGAGAGCTTTTGGAAGAAAGAGTACACATTTCAAAAGTAATATACCATTATGTCTTAAAAGAAAAATATTTAATCAGTGCATCCTTTCAGTTTTTACGTACGCAGCAGAGACGTGGACCTTAACTAAAAAAAACACCTACAAATTCTGCAAACAACGGAAAGGAGATTGAAGAAATGCATGCTTGATGTAACCAGAAAAGAGAACAGGAAACTAAAAAAACAGCATAAGGACAGGAACTCATGAACAGGAAAATGACAAGCGTGGAAGAAATCATGATCAGAGTAAATCCCTGAAATGTCAATGGGATGGATATGTTGCTAGAAGAACGGACCACCAATGGACAACTAAAATTTTACCCTATAGCACGGCACCACTTTCATATGCTTGGCGTGTGTCCACAAGGCATGACGGGTCCATCGCATCATGAGATTCTAACAACACTGACTGGCGACCAACAATGCAAGAATGTACACCGATGGGCCATTAAATGATGACCACGCCCATCCTATAGCAGTCAGCGCGCCTGGAGACCGAACGGTGGTACAGGTGAAATTCACAGAACACTATATGTACAACCCGAGGACCGTATTTCGGTTAGTAGAGTATTCGGAGTCAGAATTGGAAAAGCTGCCGATTTATCTGAGGTTCATGGAGGACAAATTGTAAGGCACGACGCCTCGGACCTTCGTGGGTTGTTCACGTGCAGTTGTAGTGAGTACGTATCAAAAGTGGTACACATATGGCCAAATGACGAACCGACGTCTAGCCGTGTGTCGTCCTCAGCTCATTGATGCCAAAGAGTTTCGGAGACTGTCGCGCAATGTTCACAGCGACCGCAGGGCCACAATGCGAATAATCTCCCGCAGCTACAACAGTGGTGATCAGGACAATGTATCACAGCACACAGTTCATCGTAGCCTTCAGCGCATGGGCCTGCGTAGTGGGAGACCCAGCCGTGTCCCCATGTTTGCTGTACGTCATCGCCAAGAACTCATGAAATGGGCCCAAGAACAGCAAGATTGGATCGTGGGTGATTGGAAGAAAGTGACGCGGTCTGATGAATCAAGATTCTAGGGGTATCACGCAGACGGCCGAGCGCGGATACGCCGGTTACTAAGGTAGGTTACGGAACCTGAATGCACTGTTGGGCGGAAACAGGCCGGCGGGGGGCGGTGGTATGCTGTCGGCGATGTTTTCTTGTGATACTTTAGGCCCCATTATTCCAATAACGCAATCTCTGACAGCTGTCGGGTATCTGCACATCGTTGCGGACCACTTCATTGATTCGCGGCAACTGTTTTCCCCCGCGGTGATAGCTATTATCAACAGGATGATGCGCCATACCACATTGCCAGAATCGTTAAGGAGTGATTCGAGGAAGATGCTGGTGACTTTCTGATAATGCTCTGGCCTCCAAATTCCCCTGACATGACCCAATCTAAAATTTGGGGTTCGACTTGGAAAAGCGAGTTCGAGCTAAAACACCTGCTGTTGACATTGTGATAGCAGTTACCCCAGGATACCTATTGACACATCATCGAATCCATGCCTCGCCGAGTGGCCCCTGTTTTGGGGGCTAAAGGGAGTGCTACAGCTTATTAGGTTGATGGTCATAATGTAATGTCTCATCGGTGTATATCGTGATTCATCTAAAAACATAATATTTCTGCCATTACTATAGTGTTCATTCGTAAGCGGAATTTTCTACTTGTCTTAAGAAAATTGGCTTTTGAGTTTGCAGTGATTCCTGGGACCAAATTCCTTTTATTTTTTACTCATGATTAGTATTAATTGGGGCCTCTCTTTGCTTTATTTGGATTTAAAAGGAACTTGCTGCGCACCGGAAGACCTCCTCTTACGAATAATCTACTTCACACGCCGACGGTCACGTTTTTATTTTTCCGACCTCGTTTATGCCTTTTTGGATACAGAAGATCCCTTTGTTTTCACTTGCAGAGCACTTTTCAAATTAATGTTTATTTTAATCAGTAATTTCTCTTGTTTCTTTAACCGTATGCTGTGAAACCTAGTCTACGATCGTACTGTTTCTGAGTTCCAACAGCCGAATAGTTTGACTCTGTTTATAAAGAACAAGGTGAAACGTCATCGGCATGTGCGACTGTTACATTTGCACGCATTTCCGTTTATTGTCTATGAATCTTATCGTATTAGTTCTTAATGTGTTGGCCATGTGCGAACATGCAATGCTCGACATTGAAATTTCTCCATACAGAAAGAGCTAACCAAATGAGCAAGAGGCACAAAACATGACGTGGATAATACATTATTTCATTTCCAAGCAGTACATCTTTCTATCAAAAACACGGGATTACGGGGCAGAAGTCAAACTGCGTGACCGTGTTAGGCTATGCACATGGGCGGTTGCAGAGCATGAACCTAGGGCACGTGTCCCCCTAAAAAGGGACGAAAGATTTAATTTTCTGTATTTTAACACCATGATAAAAACCACACATCTGTCTATTTATTTTTTGTACTGTTAAAGCTTGTAAAATAATCCATGTAGTTCTTGAAACTCTTGATGCCGTCTTTTCCAGAAAGGAATCAATCACCATCAAGCCGAAGTGAAGCAGGAAGAAAAGTAGATTCTTTTCCTTGATCTGCCATAGAATGCAAGCAATTCAGATCAATGAAGATCTGATTTGCTTGAACAACATCAAACGTCTGCTAACAGTATTAGCTCTTATTTCCGTTACAACAGCATCGCTACAGAGATTCTTGACAGATATAAAAAGGCTTTAAGCGTATCTAAGAACCACAATGGGCCAGCAGCGTCTTACAGGACTAGAGTAAATGCATATTCACCAAAATATTGCCCTAAAAATATATTGATGAGATTTTGCCCTAAAAAAAATATTGATGAGATTTTGGAGAGATTTTTTCAAATGCACCCAAGAAGACTCACTTTTGTGTAACATAAATTTTATTCTTTATTCAAAAGGGTTATTCAATAAATTGGTGCAGTTAAATTGACTCTTTAATAGACCCTAGCAGAATACTCATACAATCCCGTCAGAATATATTACCTTAGTGTCGTAGGATGGGGGTGAGTACCCCTCCCCTATGCTACGACACTAAGTTAAGATATTCTGACAGTCGATCAAACTGATAATTGTATTAAGGTGCCCCCCTTTTTAAAATTTCTGCAATCGCCACTGGCTATGCAAACAGCATATTGCTCTGCAGGGAATGTCACAATCCTGCAATGGTGTCCTGGGTATCTGGGATCAAGGCGGCCGAGGAAGGGCTAGAAAGCGTCATCTAATGAGGTCAAATACATTCTTGACGGGTTTAGAAATCTCAAGCTCTACTTATAGGCATCCTCGGAAGAAATGTAGTGTTATCTTGTAGTATTATCTTACCGTTCCTTAGTGTTATCTTGTAGTGTTATCTTACCGTTCCTTAGTGTTATCTTGTAGTGTTATCTTACCGTTCCTTAGTGTTATATTGTTGTGTTATCTTGCTAGTCCACGGTATCACTCAGAAATTGCAACAACATGACGTATAAAACGTCATCCACATGTCTTAGCTATCATCATGCCCGTTATATTAACAAACTCGATTGGCTGTCGCAACAAAAGGATCCACAAAAAAGGATGACTCTTTATCCAGCAGTATATCCTTCACGAAGCTGAACCCTACTTGTAGCCACGTCGTCGTCGCGATATAAAAACACGATCGTCGTCGGCACTGCTATAGAAAAGGGACTCGTTCATCAATGAACATTCCAGTCGCCATACTGCTCTAACATGACACCACTTCATAAGAGCTCGACTATGCTCTATTCTCAATGGCATTTGGCGCAAGAGCTGTGAAGATTATGCATCCACAAAACTTTTATTCACCGTCTGAGTAGTGACGGGTTGTCCACAGTCACCAATACAGCCCGTCGAACGTATTCTACATTCATATATTCATACAGCATTGCAAATGTCAAATGTCATCTAGCTGCTTAATTATTCACGTGCTATTTAGAAAATCTATATTTTGAGGTTACTCACCTTTAATCCCTAACTCTTTCAGGAGGTTTTCGTCTCTACACATTTCCAACACGTATTTTTCTCATTTACATCGTGGTTCGAGGCTGCAAAATAAAGACAAAAATAATAATAAATAAAAATATTTTTCAACTCACGCAAATTTCACTTCCTTCCTTTCTTTTCACTATGACCCAAATTCCGATTCAAAATAATCTACCACAAATACATACAATTGAACTCATTAAAGCACATTAATCTAATTAAAACTTCAATCAATAAAAACCTATTTACACATTTCCTAAAACGTCAAAGTGAAAAAGCTGTAACCCAAAATTATTTACAATTGAACATCAGTGCCAAATTAAAATTAACCCAAATACCTGACACAACCACACTATTGAACAATTAAGAGCCTCTCTCCCCTCAGGAAACAAGCTTAACATCCCAGCACTTTCAGCCTCTGCCCCAGCCATTTTCAAGGAGCGGACGCAACAGATGTACCACCCGTCACTTCCGCGAGAGGCCCTTAATTGTTGAATATTGTGGTTGTGTCAGGTATTTGGGTTTATTTTAATTTGGCACTGATGTGCAATTGTAAATAATTTTGAGGCGGCCATACATGTTACTAAGATGTAACGGTTCTGAACCTATATCTGCTCAATACATAGAAGGGTTGCTCTCAAATTTGAATCATTTCGTCCTCTTAGTCTCCTCACTGCTCATGTCATATTTCTTCATGATCGGACCATTTTCCCAGGTGCGCGGATATTTTTACTGCAGAGTGTATTTGAGGTCTTCAGCTTTTTTTTCTGTTTTTTCCCCCATTTGATCGTTAAATAGTTGCAATTTAAATAGTATCGCAGTCAGCACTTACTTTTCCGTTATCAGAACTCAGTGTTAATATATGTCTTTTAGACACGGACTTTTCTTTTGCACAAGTCCTGCACTTTATTAAGCTACGCAACGTAGATCTTAAATCTGAATAAATGTGCTAAAATTTGAAGACCCGGTACAGAAATACCGCTATTCTAAACAATCCTAACCAGCCCTTGTCATATCAAGCAGTTATCACAGTTTTATTTGCTACACGTTAAAGAATCTTGTATTGCGATAAAAATATGTTAGTGTTTGTTTCACCTATGTCCAACTTCTAGAGAAGTAATAGAAATGCAGTCAGGCCTGAGATTGAAGTAAACAAATATTGCATATACAGTTTTACTTTGGCATATGTTTTTATCGGAGCTTTGGATTGCAGTTTTAGCGAATGTGTTCCTAGCTATTAATCTGCAATTCACAGAAAGTACGAGCAAGAACTTTGCAACCAGTTTTATGTTTCAAAACAACTAAAACAAAAAAGATGACACCGAATTTTCGGGTGTAATAAGCACGTCTTTTGAATCCGTTCTAACGCAAATTAAATTTATCAAAGCTATTCAAAGTCAATGGAACCGATATGGGAAACAATCGTATGTGACGGAAGAAATAAGTTTTTCAATCAGGTTTTTAATCCCTCAGAGATTGCTGTAAACAGAATCGTGAGCTTACGCCCTCTGGTTGCAGACTTGTGCGTTAAGAAAAACATGAATTTATATGAGAAACATTTCGCACCGAAAACGCTCTCCAACACAGAATTTTTGAAATCAGACTCTTAGAAACAGAGATATTGACAAAAATAAAATGTGATTTTACGTCCCCTGGTGGGAAAACTATGCATTATTTTAGGAAGAAAGTATTCTCAAAAGGTTTTTCAATATAAGCGGTATCGGTTCAAGAAAAAAAAATTTAGTAGAGTTTTCAGGAGCCCAGATTTTGCTAGGAATACATCAGAAGCAGAAATTAACACTTATGCCCCCTAGTGGCCAAACCATTCTTTACCGAACATTAGAAATTGTGTGAAAAATATTTTCCACTAGGTCTTGTGTGCGATACAGGAAGAATTTTTTAAATCGGAGTTTTAGAAGCAGAAATAACGCAGAAAACGCAATTTACCTTTGTGCCCTCTAGCAAAAATTCTATGATTTACTTAAAATTTTTGAATTTATAGGAAAAACATTTCGCATGGGAAACACTATCCAACAAAGAAGGAATTTTTCAAATCGGACTCCTAGAAGTTGAGATATTGACAAAAATAAGATATACATCTACGCCCCCTGGCGTAGAAACCATGCACTATTTCAAGAAGAAAGTGTTCCTAAAAGGTTTGTTGACATTAGTAGTATCATTCAACAAACCACTTTTTTCAATCGAGATTTTAGAAATTCATATTTTGTTGCAAATACATCAGAAGCGGAAATTAAGATTTACGCCCCCTGGTGGCCAAACTATTTTTTTTACAAAAATTATAAATTATGTGCAAACGATTTCCCATCAGGAGCTGTATCCAGTGCAGAAAGAATTTTTCAAATCGGAGATTTAAAAGCAGAGATTGGTGTAAACGTAATTTACCTCTACGCGCCTAGCGGAAAGTCTATGAATTACTTGAAAATTTTGAAATTATATGAAAATCATGTTACACTGGAAACACTATCCAGCAAAGAAGGAATTTTTCAAATCGAACTCCTAGGAGTAGAGATATTGACTAAATAATGCGGAGAAACTGTGGAATATTTTAAGAAGAAAATATTCCGAAAATGTTTATCGATGTGAGTGGCATCAGTCCACGATAGAATTTTTTCAATCGATATTTTAGAAGCTCAGATTTTTTTTATGAAGTACATAAGAAGCAAAAATTAACGCTTATGCTCCCAGGTGGCTAAAGTAATCTTTACCAAAAATTTGAAATTATATGCAAAAGACTTTCCATCAGCATGTGCATCCTCTGAATTTTTTTTTTCAGATCGGAGTTTTAGAAGAAGAGTTATCGGGAAAAATGTAATTTACTTTTACGCCCCCTAGCTGAAAATCTATGCTTAATTTGGAAAAGTAACTTTATCTAAAATATTCCTCGACACAAATGGAATCGAAAGATAAAAGTATTTTTTTCAATTGAATGTTTAGAAGCAAATATGTGGAATAAAACGTACTTTTGAATTCGACATCATCTGCATTTACGCCCCCTAGCAGCGAAATTGTACATTGTATAAAAAAACGAAATAAAGGATCATCATTCGCATATTTCAAGTTTCGCAATGCAAAAATAATTTTTCAAATCGGACCAATAGTTGCTGAGATATCGTGGGTACAGACGGACTGACGGACAAACCGGTAACACAAGCACGATCCTTTTTTTACAAAAGACGTGCTAAAAACATTATGCTTACATCAGATACGGAAATACAAATCGCCGCCACTGATAAAAGACCAACTTCTACAGCTGTTGAAGAAATGGTCATTTTATTTTCAAACATACCATACGTTTTGCTTTAAACATCAAGAGACATGCTCAAATTTTGCGGGGTTTCTAATTTAAGTTGGTGTTTGGTTTCTTAATGACTGTATCTTACGTTTTTATTACCTGAAATGTTATGTATACAGGGTGATCATAATTAAAGTATCCCTAGTCAACACTCTGTGGAGAGATATCTAGCAGTCCAAACGCAACCAAATTTGGTATGTTGGCAATTCAGGACATGCGGAAGAGATTTCTGAATAAAAAAAAAAAAAAAGAAGTTCAAAAGTCACCACTTAAGAGACTTCTGGCGCTGCAAGTTGCAAAAATATAGACAATTTTCGGCTCTACGTGGGAAACGACACAAAAATCGAAGCAGAAATCAGTTGCGGTCAAGACGTTTTATTGTCTCCGGTATTTAATTGTACAAGGGAGGGATTGTGCAATTAAATACCGGAGACACCTTAGCGGTGCAACCGGTACTGCTCGATGTGGGCGCCATTGTTAAATTGCAGAACGGAAATTCGATGAGCAGTGTGTTCAGCGGCCGAACGTAACTGATTATTGTCTTTCATTTCAACAGTGGAATCTATTGAAATGCATGAGTATTTTGCAATGCCCAAATGCGACAGTTGTGTGTGTTGACTGTTCCATTGAGGGGAAAATGTGCTTCTTCACTCCACCAAAACTCCCATGGCCACGCATCGTCCACCTCCATTCTATCAAGGAAGGTCAATGGAAAGGTCAGTCGGGTGTCCTTGTCACCGACTGTTGGGTGTAGCTGATCTTGTATGGAAAAAAGTGCAACACCTTTCTCAGTACCTTCCACACGGTGGTGTAGGACACATCCAGCTTCAGTGACCCTGCGCGTGCATCACTGAAACCTGGTACATATTATCCATGGAGTAATCCACAAGCGCCGTGGTGATGTCTTCAACCACTTATGGAGCTATAGGTTTGCACCCTCGCCCTGGTTGAACACGTAGACATCCAGTTTCCTCGAAACGAACAATCATAGAGTCAATGGACCTCGGGGCAAATTCTTACAACGTCGGAATTCTCGAAGCGCAGCGGCAGCATTGCTCGCGTTTTCATAAAACAGCTCAACAAGAAGAGCACGTTCTGGCAAGGTGATACCCATTGCGGTTGATGGAATACGAATGGCATTCACCATGCCTAGGACAGTTTTATACCATGGAGTCGCCAGTAGCGCGTGTGCCTTATGCAAATGATACGCTCTCTTGTCACTCGTAGCGCCACAAAGACTCATTTCCCTCGTAGAGCCGAACATTGTCTATATTATCGCAGCTTGCAGCGCCTGAAATCCTCTAGTGCTGACTTTTTCTTTTTTTTTTTTTTTTGCGGAAATCTCTTCCGCATGTTCTGAATAGTCATCATACCTAATTTGGTTGCGTTTGGACTGCTAGATATATATCCAGAGAGCGTTAAATAGGGATACTTTTATTGTGATGACTCGATATATACGAACAATGAAAAAGGGGGTTTCTGTATGCCAAAGTAATGAGAATACGATAAAAATAAACTCCGTTTATTAGGCGTATAAATGATGAGAAACAAAGAGATGCTAGCTTTCGCCACATCCGGGTTACTTCATCAGAAATTTAGTAGCTAAGATCGCAAAATTAGCGGAAAAAACCCTTCTATGAATATAAGTAAATTCGAAATAAGCAAGACATTTATACGATGTCACGAGTGGTTTGATCCCAGGGCTGGGTGCTCGGATCAAATCACTCGTGACATCGTGCAAGTGTCTTGCTTATTTTGAATTTACTTATATTCTTGAAGTGTTTTCCCGTTGATTCTGTGATCTAAATGCCTGATGAAGCTACCCGGAGGTAGAGACAGCTAGCATCTCTTTGTTTCTCATCATTTAGACGCCTAACAAACGGCGTTTATTTTTATCTTCTTCTCACCTATAATGTTTTCTGAATCAAATACAGCATAGCACACGAATACGAAAAATACATAATTTGGAGGCTGCTTCTTAGAAATCTTTTGTTTTACTTCCTAAATATAAAACACAATCTGAGTCACTGCGTATTAAGTTTCCTCTAAACATACTGAACTCTCCGCTTGCCCAAAGTACCTTATTAAAACAGTAACAGTCGCTATCTTTCGGTAACTAAAGCAAATGATTTGAAGCAGCTGACGATAAAATCAAATTATGCAATTCCGTTCGCTTCCATTTCCATCGATCTCTTCCGGCACAGTAGCAATTTGATACATTACGCCAACTTCATCAGCTTGGTCTGTCCTGACCTCAATATAAAAGTATTTGGTTTGATTTGCATGTCAAGCACTCCAGCTGCTGTGTTTCATGTCTCTTTTCGCAGTGTCCTAACCGCGTAGCCACTTTGGATATTTATTACAAAATAATACCGTGCTTCTCTCTTGATGTTGAGAGATTCAGATTCTTTGCTTTCCATCCATATTTCAAAACAGATCCATGCATTTTTCATGAGCTCCCCAAGTGAGAGTAGCGGTAATGCATCTTGGCAGTGCATGAGTTTCACCCATCCAGTAAAAAAAAAAACTTCGAGCTCCATCGTGCTCAATAATCTACTCCTTTGCTTATAAAATATTTAAAGAAATAAGCGGTTTCGGCAGCCTGCGTTTTTGTGAGCGTGTAACGCGGTCTGCGGTATTCACCGTGAGTAATGCAGCATTTCAATTTAACCTCGTATAAGAGAGTGCAACAGTTTGTGCACTGTGTTTCATGGTGAAATGACAAAGAAAAGGCAAACTAAAAGCACCTTTTGTTTTGAGTGTCGTTCTTCTTCAGAATGCTTGACGTACGAACGATCTTTGAAAACATGATAACACTTCAAAGGTTGTTCACCAAATTACCAGTTTTAGGAATACTGCCGCATATCTTTTTTCTTGCGTTGATACGGATAATTTCTAACTTCAACCTGTACTTGAATTGAAAGCTGAGTTCTACAGACTGTAAAAAAATTCCTGAAACTTACGAACCATTTCCCGTGTTACTTTTCGTGAATTAAAGAAGCATATTCCTCATTCAACCTTTATCGTAAAATGACGAGGAAAATCCGAATTTCATAATTAATATAAATAATCCTATTTATCTTTCTCCTTTTAATAGCTGAAAGACGCACTGATCTAAGCGCTGGCTTATGCCCGTTCGTCGTAATGTGCCCAGGGTTCGAATCCCGGTGAGGCATGGATTTTTGTCTTCGTCTTACGGTACGGGCTCTCTCCCTTACATGGAGCCAATGACCCTAAATTAGGGAAGGGCGACTGATCATAGTCAATTGAGTTGCTCACGGCGAACGTTAAAACCCCAAACCCCGCCTCCGAAAAATAATATTGGAAAAATAGCCTTTTATAAGAGGTGTTATCTAAAAAACCTGAATTTTCGGGGAACTTTTCCGTGATTTCGCACATATATTAACTGGAACAATCTGTTCTCGTTTCTTCATCTCCACACGACGGAAAATTACCAGTATTAAAGAGCAGTTTGCTGAAAAACTCTGGTACCCTTGAAGTATACTACTATGTTATCAGTCTGTGGACTAAACTCAAAAGCTACTGTAGCTATCAAAACCAAATTTTATATTTAAGAAATTATATCTTGAAATGGTGCACTTCACCATGTTTGTCAGCTTAAAACTACCAGGACTTCAAAAACATCCTATTCGTTTGAAAAATCATGATGAAAAAAATGTTATTTGTGATAAGCTCTCCTTTAAAGAAAAATATATCCTAAACATCTCTCTCTCTGCAGGGTTGAGTCCCGCAAAGGCGATTATGCGCCTTTGAGGGTTACTGGCAAATTAATGCAGCCGGCTTGGCATTCCTCTTCTGAATGTGGGTAAGGGACACAGTGCCTCCGGGACTGACTCCACATGGAACCATTTACGCGTTCGCCCATGAAGTCAGTGGAAAACTCAGGATAAATCTCGGACTATATGGCCGGCAGGACCGGGATTCGAACACCCGAAAGAAATGTTCGCCTCTCACACTGCACACAGCGCGTTAACCAACTGTGTCATGCCGGTGGTATTGTAAACTTATTCAGAAAATTTATAATCTTTCCGAGAAAATAAAATGACCAAATAACCCACATTTACCAGTGCATAATGAAAACACTGCATAAACCTCATGGCTCCATTCCACTGCCTTTGTAGCTAAAACGTGATCAGACGGGGGGCATTTTGCTGGCTAAGTCATCAGTGTTTCATACCCGCGTACAACCTTTCGTGCGTTCGTACTGCACCAGAGAGCAATTCCCTTTGCATGACGATAAGTCAGATATCCACTAATTATGCACGAATTTCTCCCTCTGTTCAAGTAACGTCAATGGACGCCATTGAATAGAGACTTTGAAAAAGTCAAGATCGGATGTTTTGAGAACTCGGAAAATAAGAGTATAAATCGGATGCACCTAAACTAAAATTCCTCTATAAAGACGGAAAAACCCAAAATTGACATTTCTATAAACAAGTTAGTAAAATCATGCGATGCATCGATCATGATACGCTTTCCAACATACCAGAAATCATTACTCAAGTTATGAGGATATTATCTGTAAAATAAATCTCGCTCCTGTGTCTTTACCTTTGACCCCATTGCAATGATATTCAACAGGGCCGGTTCAGTATACCTCCGGAATAACATGAAAAGGTTTTGTCGCAATCGAAGCATTTTTACGTAAGTGATGACGCATAAGGACAATGGAATGAATCCTGCTCCTATGTACTGACCTTTGAACCCATTTCTCCCATTTTAAATAGGGTTCGTCTCCAAGTGGTCCCCTAGCAGATAATAAAATTTCATCGATATCGAACCATTTTTACGTGAGTTATCGTGTGGACGGACGAACAAAGCTGGAGCATATACGCTTCTTCAACCTACGGTTGGAAAGCGTAAAAAATGTAATTAGTGACAACCGAAAAAATATCAAAATGCAGAATGCAGTCATTAGTAGAAACGAAAATGTCGTTAAATGTCGCTGACATGCAGGCTATTTCGCAGCAGTTATTATTTTAAGGAATTTTCGGTGTGTTAACACCACTAATTTTGTATAATGCAGTTTCGTTAAATGTTGAAAAAATGTACTGCTTATGAAACATTTCGCTGTGCGAAAGCTGCATGTTTCTGCTTGGAGAACACATATTAAAAACAACATCCCACGCTGTACATTTCCAAGGTCAATATTAAACTTACTTTTCTTTCATTCGATTTCGTTACTAACGGATTTTAAGATGAGAAAGCAGTAGGTATGAGTTGAAATGAATGAACTGGCGAAATGATTCGAAAAAACTTTCTCATCTGGATATCTAATGGACATATATCTAGAATGTGATGGATGTGTGCCTATCTTCGCAACGTATAGGGAAATCTCTATGGCATTATTCTTGACAGCCGTTGCAAGACTTACAAGGAACTGCATTTGTTTCTTAAGTGACAGAGATTGAGAGATACGAGAATAATGACTAGATGAAATGCTCCTTTTTTTTCGAATGTGTGTGTGTGGGTAATCTTGAAGATTCTGAATGATCGGAGTGGATCATCCAAACGTGAGAATAATATTCGTAAAGCTATGCTGGCTTAAGGAATGCATTCCAGTTTCTTTAAACAAATCCTTCGGTGTGGCCTACCTAATCACGTCATAAAAATTTTGAATTTATTTTCTGAGCTGAAGCAGACGGAGAACTAATCCTCGTCACAGAATCATATTAAAGAAGTGCAACAAAATTATGAATTTACTGTCAACAGGATTTAAGTAATATTCATTTCTCCATGAAATGCAAAGAAAAAAATACAACCCGAATTATATCTTTTATCATATGTAATACACGAATACAAGGGAGAGTCAACTGAAAACCTTAAATTATTTTTTCTCACAATTTATTGAACAAAACTGGCACACACCTGTGTTATTTTTCAATGTAATCTCCATTACGTGCAATAGAAGTTTTTCAGCGCTTGCAAAGTGTATAGATTCCTGTAGAAAAAATTATTTCGGTCGTGTCTGCAGCCTTCCATGCACCACCTGCTACACCTCTTCATCGGACCTCAAATCCTTTCTTTCCAATGTGTTTTTGAGTGATCCAAAGTTGTGGTAATCATTTAGGGGCAAGGTCTGGTGGATACGGTTGATGTGGGAGACACTCGAAATGCAGTTATTGTAAGGTTGCAACCGTTGCACGGGAAGTATAGGGCCTAGCGTTGTCATATTGCAACATTGTCATATTTTGTGCGATAGAAGTCTTCCAGCGCTTGCAAAGTGTATAGATTCAAAGCATTCTTTTGGTCGTGTGTGCAGCCACCCATGCACCACCTGCAACACCTCTATATCGGACCTGAAAAAGTCTTTCTTCCTATTTCGTCTTTGAGTGGTCCAAAGCTGTGGTAATCATTTCGTGGCAGGCCTAGCGTTGTCATATTTTGTGCAAAAGAAGTCTTCCAGCGCTTGCAAAGTGTATAGATTCAAAACATTCTCTCGGTCGTGTGTGCTGCCCCCCATGCACCACCTGCAACATCTCTTCATCGGACCTGAAAAAGGCTTTCTTCCCATTTCGCCTTTGAGTGATTCAAAGCTGTGGTGATCATTTCGGGGCAGGATCTGGTGGATACAGTTGCTGTGGAAGACACTCGAAGTGCAAGTGTTGTATGGTTGCAACCGTTGCACGGGAAGTATGGGTGTGGAGCGTTATCATGTTGCAACAAGACACCAGTACTCAAAATTTCACGTTGGTTGCATTTGATAGCAGGTCAAATATTATTACTGATAAGATTTGCTGGTTCCAGTGTTTTTTAGGGTCATGTAATGCTCCAAAATTACGACTCGTTCATCCCAAAAGAGAGTCAGCATAACCTTCCCTGCAGTTAGCTACGTGCGGAACTGCTTCGGTTTCGGTGAGGACGGATGTCGCCATTCGTTGCTCGCTCTCTTCGTTTTGGCTGCTGAATCCAGGTTTCATTTCTTATAACAACTCTGTAGGAAGCCATCACCTTCTGCTTCGAAGAGCCGCAAGTGTTCGTGACAGACATCAACACACCGTTGTTTCAATTCTGGATTCGCCTGGCGTAATATCTAGCTTGCAGTCAATTTGTTGAGCTGGAGCACATCATACATGATGTGGTGCGCTGTGTCATGGTTGATGTTCGAAAGTGGGGTAATTTCATCCACACTTGCCTATTTCCCATCACAATAGCTTTAACTGGTATAATGCTCTCTGGTGTCACTTTCTAGTCCATTCCTACACTTGCTTGAGTGGCAGATATGCGTCACCACACTGCAACTTCATTTGACGATGAATTTTAATAGGTTTCACGCCTTCACTACTCAAAAAATAGATGACAAAACGTTGCTCCGTGCGTGTCTTAAGTCGGGCGGCCATCTTTCCACTGCTACTGCGACGTCACTAAGTTGGTATGCACAGTGCTGCCACCTATAAGAAAGTCTTTTAGCATTTAGAAACAACATTGCCAAGTTATAAGACAATGACACTTTATTTTGAAATTTTTAACGCTCTTTCATTCTGTTTTTTTTTTTTTTTTTTTTTTTTTCATTTGATTCATGTGATATTATTTAAAAACTGCAAACTACGGGAATTAGTTACATCGGTGCGTTCATTTAGAGAGTGCAATTTCAAAACATAGCTTACGGGTTTTTTTCAAAAATTAAGGATTCATTTAAAAACTGATACACTACTTAAAAGTGATTAACACGTAGCATCACTTCGTGATGCACTGAAAGAACATTTTTTATACAATAAAAATAAACAACTTAGGAAAGTCTTTTTCTCCCTAATAACAACAGCAGCAACTCTTTGCATGACTGTTCCAGGTGTTTGATACCTTCTGGTGGCATTTTGATTCCATGATTTCACCAGAACCGTCCGTAAAGTGCCCACGGGTGCCGGCGGTGGGTTCCGGGTTCGAATGCTTCGCTCTACTGTGTTGCACATATATTCATTTCAAAATTGTTCTTAAATGAAGCAAACCTTATCTGCCAGACAAAACATATAACCAGAAGTCAACTTACGAAAACAGTCCTTTATTCGGAATCGCATCACAACACTCTCCACACATTTATCTCAACACTATTCAATTCTTTTGTACAGTACTTTCTTAACAACGCTCATCATAATCGCTCACAATATCAGCTCTCATTAATCGCTCTTATCAACACACCTCAATAATCGCTCTCAATAATATCAACACCTCTCTCTTACAACAGATCAGTCGTCGCTTTTTATCTCTCGTTCTTATCTTATTACATGCATACGTCACGTGCATTCCACCTCAATAATGTTGCCAAACGTATTCATTTGAAGGAAAAGATATTTCGTTAAGCGGGAACAATACTGAGAATAAACTCAAGAATTACATATGGAAAGAAACTAAAAAAGGAAAGTTAATCTAAAATATACGTCACATCATCTCCCTCGTAATTTTTTTTTTTTTTTTTTTTTGCCGAAAACCTATCAATTTTGTAGAAGTGTCCTTTCAAACAATCTGATCATTCATTCAACCTTTCAGATAAGAACTTACAAAAATTGATGAAGAGATTCGTCGACCTGTTGCTGTAACCGACTTCTCAGTACATATAGTCTGTAGACATCAATAGTTCAATAAACATTCATAGAAAACTTTCTGTACGATTTCAAATCTTCATCTTATACTTCGTGATAAATACTTTGTCAAAACGTGTGGAGAACACTCATCAATATAAGTAGCATAGTAGTCAAAAAACTGCGTGTGGCAGGAAAAAAAAACTACAACATTTTTTTTAAGGTAAATTTTTACACATTCGTCCACTCCTGAAAACTTCTCAGGGAAGACAAAACGTTCAAACTAAGTTAAGTGAATATTGTAATACAGTGTAAATGAAGTTAGTTGAAAAAAAACTGCTCTTGCGGAAAAAAATTCAATACCAACTCAACAAGTATCAAGCACAAAAAAAGGTTAGACATGGAACAACAAAACAAAAAAACTTTGATTGCTTGGCAGCCAGGGCCGACTTCGAACTACTTCCATGCATTCGCACATCGAATTGTCAGATGGGATAGGGGAAACCCTGGAAAACCCTATCCTGGGTGTGAAATCATTATAAATTATCAACAAAAGCAATGCTGATTTTCGTGTTATGCCGCAAAGACAACATGCACAGAATGAAATGACAAGCATTTTGTTTTAAAAAAATTAATGTGGCGCCACACCAAAAAAAACCAAAACAAAACATTACATACTGACAAGATAATGCATGCGATATTTTGTCTTCAAAGTTTGTCAAAAAAAGTTCTGGGATATTTATTTGTCGTCACATTTTGTGAGAAAAGTTCAGTGATTTTGGTTTGTCTTGAGGACAAAAAAATTTCAAAGAAATAGTCTCTATAAGTATCAAAGTTTTGTGATACAAGAAAGTTCAAATTATCTTCACAGAGCAAAGCTGTATATTGTAAAAAGTTCTTTTGAGCTTGAAAGTCAGTTTAAAAAAAAACTTAACAGTACCTGTTGCTCGCAAAGAATACCCGTGTACGGACACGCTTATGTTGTTGTCAGGACGACAACGGCACTCTCGAAGCTTCACGCTTCGCAAGCTGAGGTTGCAAGTCACTGGATTGCCGAGATGTGTCCGTAATTCCCGCGGACAAGGCAAGCTGACCAGAAGAGGCAGGGTCATCAGGCTGTCGCAAGGAAGTCTCAGGCTGAAGCGAAGAGGTCTCAGGCTGAAGCGAAGAGGTCTCAGGCTGAAGCGAAGTGGTCTCAGGCTGAAGCGAAGAGGTCTCAAGCTGAAACGAAGAGGTCTCAGGCTGAAGCGAAGAGGTCTCAGGCCGAAGCGAAGAGGTCTCAGGCCGGAACGAAGTAGTCTCAGGCCTGAAAGAAGAAGTCCCAGGCTGGCTTGGAGACGAACCCGGAATCTGAGAAGGATGAAGATCCGGTCGTTTCCTTGGTGGTCGAAGAAGCGGTGTGTAACTAGAAGGGCGCTTCCGTGAACGACGAGGAACGGTGGAGGAAGGTATAGGCTCCTTCCGTCCCGAGCGAAGATTCCAAGGACGAAAACCTGGCGGATGCAAATGCTGGACTCTATGTCTGGATTGTAACCCAACACTAGGAGTTGCACTAGGAGAGTGTGGAACTGGAGGGGAAAATTCAGGCGGCGGACGCTTTGTAGGTTGAAATGGCACAGATGGCGAAAGCGGATGTTTTTGCCCTACGGCAGTTGGATCAACTGTTCCTGAAGTAGGAAGCTGCTCAGCAGAAACAGAAGGAAATATTTTAGTTCTTGGAGACTGAAGAACCTCAACAATATTGTCTGATGATTCAGATGCAGCAAGAGGTACGACTCTTTTAGGCACATGAGAGATGGAAATGCCTGATGAAGAAATGTCAGTTCTTGTACGTTTTAAGTTTTTTGATTGAAAACCAAAGGGAGGCACTATACGTGAAGAAGCAAATGGAGCGATTGGAGTATGAGAAACAGTTGAAAAAGAACCTCGTTTTACACGACAAGAATATCCAGAGGAACTGGAAGCACTAGAACTCTCCTCGTTTGAAAAGGCAGGAGACGGAGGAGTTGAAATAATGACAGCACCCCGAGTGAATGGAATAATGTCAGAATATGAATCGTTAAGAGTAGAAGCAAAGACCCGCTTAGACGAAGGTAGAGAATCGGACTGGACAGAGGTGGGGTCAACAATTTCATCATTATTTATATATACTTGTAAAGTCCCACCCTCTGCCTGAGGATTCCTAGTAGAGTTAGGTTTTATAATTGCATCAGTGCTTCTAATAACCCATTTTCTACATTGCTGCACATGGGCAGAATATAGGGGGCATCTGGCTTCTTTAATATGACATTATTATTGTACACTTCTACCAATTCAAAGGGCCCTTCATATAAAGGTGCAAATTTTTTAACGAATGTGTGTGCAACGGAGGATTGGTAATGAGTTTCCAATAAGACCAGATCTCCAACTGCGAGATCTGGTTCCCTCCGTTTCGAATTATAGTGCCTAGCTTGGCTTAATTGAGCTCGACTGATAGCAGTCCGTGTCTTTTGCGCAAGTAATTTTACAGAATCAGGTGTTGGTCTTTTGTTGATCTCATGGATAATGCCAGTTAAATTCTCGAATGGGGTGCGGATTTTGCGCCCTAGAAAAAGTTCAGCGGGCGTCAGCCGCGTTGATTCATGAAATGATGAGCGAAGGGCGAAACAAAACATTTCAACATGTTCATCCCAACGCTCATGGTTATTACCAATAAAGGTTGAGATCATCTTTAGCAATGTTCTATTCACACGCTCAGCCGGGTGGGCTTGAGGGTGATATGGACTTATGAATTTATGTTTAATTTGAAGCCTTCGCACACATTCGCTCAAATAACTCCGAAATGAACTGAACTCCGTGGTCCGAGACTACGGTACGGGGACAGCCAAATCGAGTGAAAACATTATGTATTAGAATATCACATATTATATCAGCCGTAGCTGATTTAATGGGGAATACTTCCACCCATTTAGAAAAATGATCTGTAACAACTAAAATATAACGAGATTTAGTTTTAGTTGATAATGGATAAGGGCCCAATAAATCTATAGAGATAGTTTCAAAAACATAATTATTTGAACTTCAAATAAGGTGACCGGCCGGTCGTTTATTATCATAATTGTACTTTTGACAGTACTCACATGAGCGAATGTATGCGAGTATACTATTGTACATGCCCGGCCAGTAGGCTCGTATGCCTAAGTGGCCGGCAAGAGGAATATCATGAAATTCGTATAATAAAGCCATGCGAAGAGACTGTGGTATCGCAGGGCGGTACTCAGCTCTCGAGTTTACAAATTTTTTATGTTACAAAATACCATCGATGATCTCATAATTTCGACTACGACCCGCTAAAGAAGGTTCACTTGGAGCAGAAGAACCAGCGAGTAAGAAATTATAAATTTCCCAAAAATCTGGATCATTCAGCAGTTCAGAAATTGTCATTTTGAAAATTGCTCTTATACGAGGGTCATTCAAGAAGTAGCGAGACTGATTTTACATGGGGAGGAAGTGCAGTGCAGTAGACGTACTTATATACTTTCGAAGCATTCTCGCTGTACCTGAATGCACAGGTCCAACATTTCTACCCACTTCCGTTACCGGTCGGTGTGTCGGAGCTTTTCCACGACATGTGGTTCAGAATGCCCATAACATCATCGTTCAGTTCAGTATTCGAAACACACCGAATCCCACGATGTTGTTCGTTCACTTCAGGGAAAAGATGGAAGTCATACGTCGCCAGATCCGGTGAATACCGAAGGTGCGCCATCAGTTCGATGCCTAGATCTTAGATAACCTGCTTGGTAAGCAAATCATGATGTGCAGGAGCATTATCTTGATGCAAAATTCAACCATTTTGTGCATATTGTGGGAGTTTCGGGGAAATTGTTTTTCTTTAGAGGACCTTTGAGGACTTAGGCACCTGTAACGGTTTTCTCTTGTGGTACAACATGGTCATAAACAATTCACTTTTTATCGAAGAACCAGCTGCATGACCTTTCCGGCACTTTCTTGAAATTTTGCTCCCTTGGATCGGGGACTTTGTGGATGTTTCCACTGGGGGCTCTATTGCACTGTTTCTGGATCGAAATGGTAAAATAATGTTTCGTCACATGTAACGACTCGATCCAAAAAGTGTGGCTCACGTCGTAGCAGGCACATCTGCATTGGGGACAAGTGATAACACGATTTGCCTTGTGTTCATCCATGAGCAAGGGGGAATCCATGTTGCAGCGACTTTTCGGTACAATAACAGATTTCTCGCAATGTCATCAGCGGAACCAACGGACATCTGCATCACATTAGCAACCTCCTCAATGGTTATTCGGCGATCTTTTCGTAGGAGTGTAGAACTAATGGGCATCTGCATCCCATTAGCAACCTCCTCAATGGTTATTCGGCGATTTTGCGTAGGAGTGTAGAACTAATGGACATCTGCATCACATTAGCAACCTCATCAATGGTTATTCGGTGATCTTTGCGTAGGAGTGTGGAACTAATGGACTTCTGCATCACATTAGCAACCTCATCAATGGTTATTCGGCGATCTTTGCCTTGGGGTGTAGAACTAATGGACATCTGCATCACATTAGCAACCTCATCAATGGTTATTCGGCGATCTTTGCCTTGGGGTGTAGAACTAATGGACATCTGCATCACATTAGCAACCTCATCAATGGTTATTCGGCGATCTTTTCGTAGGGGTGTAGAACTAATGGACATCTGCATCACATTAGCAACTTCATCAATGGTTATTCGGCGATCTTTGCCTACGGGTGTAGAACTAATCGACATCTGCATCACATTAGTAACCGCATCAGTGGTTAATCGGCGGTCTTTGCGTATTAGTGTAGAACTACTGGACATCTGCATCACATTAGCAACCTCATCAATGGTTATTCGGCGATCTTTGCCTTGGGGTGTAGAACTAATGGACATCTGCATCACATTAGCAACCTCATCAATGGTTATTCGGCGATCTTTGCCTTGGGGTGTAGAACTAATGGACATCTGCATCACATTAGCAAACTCATCAATGGTTATTCGGCGATATTTTCGTAGGAGTAGTATCACGCTGCTATTGACTTAACCTTCGCAGTCCATGTATAAGGTTCTACACGAGCGTGGCGCACCTTCCAGATGCTATTCGTCATTTAAAAATTTCTTGTTCCACTCAAAATCTCTTTCGTGGGAAAAAGCATCTTCCTGATAGGATGTTTTAATCAATTCGTACTTCTGTGTGGCGGTTTTATTTGAACGCACACACAATTTTAAACCTGCTATTTGTTCCAGTTTTTAATCCATATAGAAACATGTCTGAACTCTACGTCGTTTACAAGAATGAAGTAACGGAACGCTGTAACAACGTACCGTCATCTTGCAGTTGTTCTAACACAGACAGCTCTATTTTTTGAGAGTGTTTGTTTAGGCGCTATGAAGTCAGTCTCTCTATTTCTTGAATGACCTTTGCCCGATAAACTTCTGTACAAACATATGGATTCTGAGTAAGAATTAGATTATTATTCGATCACGCTAGGAACTGTTTTTTCTAGCTCAAGTAGCCCCTCCGTAGCCTTCACATTAGTTTACGCACTCTTAAGCTGACTCGGATTATAGGTAGACCATTGCGTCTCGAGTATAATTATACATATCGCCCTTATCTTCTCCGCTCTGGTACTTCGGATATTAGCGGCCGATTTACGACCACATTTGACACGGCGGCTGGCGATTTTCTATGTCGTTCAATACACACGTGCAAAAGTAGCCAGCGGATATCCAGGACGTTGTGCAGTGGCGAAAATAAAGCGCCCGTCCCTAATTTAGGGTCACTGGTTCCAGGGAAGGGAGAGTGCCGTAAGACAAACACAACATCCATGCCTGACCGGGATTCGAACCCGGACCCCTTACGGACGAATGATCAGAGGCCAACGCCTTAGACCCCTGCGCCACCGGGGAGGCTCTTAAAGGTTAACGTTGTGATAACGATCACAGTGCTTCGTAGTTTATGATAACAACAATAATAAGTAGGACTCCTAAATATTCATTGAATGCTTTAGTACCTTTTAAAACTACTTATTTCTCCCTTTGATTTGGGGTATATTTGTCCATAGGCTTTTTTTTAGACTTAGTATCCTTTTCCTCAAATAATGTGATTCTATTCCCTATAATCTCTGTTTCCGACGATTATTTCGTCTTTCTCTTGCTTCACTGGGGAAATTTTAATTCTTCCGGCTACTTTAACATAATGCCCAAAAAGCCTGCTGCCAATCTCATTACCGCTTTCTCCTAAACACTCGCGTTGACTGTCCAGCTTCCCCGTAGTTACCAGGCAAATTCACGCCCTTCGCTTTCACAAAAACTTAGGTCTCGCCCGAGGAACAAGCGTGCAACAAAGCGCAAAGCCGAAAGCCGAGATTAAACGCTTCCCTCGTCCCCTTATGAACATACATGCCGAAAACTGCTAATCGTTTTTTTTTACTGGAAGTTTAACGACCACCGTGAACAACTCAGTGGGATATAAGCAGTCGCCTGTCCCTAATTTAGGGCCACTGGTTCCAAGGAAAGGAGAGAGCCAGCGCAGCAAGACAGGCACAAGATCCATTCCTCACCGAGATTCGAACCCGGATCCAACTCGGACGAATGATCAGTAGCCATCGCTTAGTTTCAATATTCGCTTTCATTCACTTAAAAGAATTACAACAGAACATCCTCAACCTCACACGCAGTGTGAGAGAAGGGGAGAAATAAAACAAAATGTAGATATTATAACGAAGTAAATTTCTCCGTCATTTTTGGTCTACGCCGATATTCGAACCCGAGGCCGCTTATTCCGGAACAAGTCACTCTACCAGTTGAGCTACGCGGACATGTATTCTGATTCCTATCTGCCTTTATGTCGTGTGCGTCCTGCTGGCAGGTACGTCACATCACCCCCCCGAAAGAGGGCCGGGGGCATGGCCCACGGATCAGCCGTGACCATGAATCGCTGCAGGCAGACAACCACTGTAGAACGTGCACTTGAGAACTCCCAGTCAATCTGGTGTGTGGAATGCAACGTGACACACATTTATTTTTCGAAGCACTGGAGAAGGGATTCTCTGATTTTTCCTATCTTGCGGTGTGGAAAGAACATCACACCATTGCGAGATTTTGAACGGTCGGGTCATCCGGGTAGTTCGGGCGCCATTATAACGAATTAAATTTCTCCGTCATTTTTGGTCTACGCCGGGATTCGAACCCGAGGCCGCTTATTCCGGAACAAGTCACTCTACCAGTTGAGCTACGCGGACATGTATTCTGATTCCTATCTGCCTTTATGTCGTGTGCGTCCTGCTGGCAGGTACGTCACAATATTTACAATGAAATGATAATTGTACAGATGAGCAATGACAGGCATTGCATTATTTGCTGTAAACAGCAGTAGCTCTGGGATAATTGTTCATTGAAGTCTTGGGACATCACTGGAGCGAAACAATTTACAGAAAAAAAATTCTTGCTGTTCTAGTGACATGGGAATCACTGGTGGCAGAGAGTAACTGTGAGGATGAAGAGAACTCTGTACAAAAGGTGACATCAGCAGGAAGCAAACACAATCCAGTTCCAGGAGGAAACATGGTGAGGGAACAGGAAAAATTTTGAAAGTTCCGACGTAGGTTTATTAAAACAGCAGATGAACAGTCTGGGCACTACAAAACCGAAACCAGGGACGACACTGCGACCATGTTTTGAAGAAGGCAGGTAACCGTGCCGTGTCATTCGCCAAGGAGTATTCCAAGGTGAGTCTGGCTTTAACCCTGTTGCGGTAGTGTGCAACCAAGGAGGTAGAGAATGTGATAGGATCTGGATCTTTTAACTGTAGCAGGTGACAGAAAATAATATATTTGGCTAGGATAAATAAATACGAACAAACTGCTAAAATAGAGGAGAAACTTGTAGAACTGTGGCCGAGGAAACGATAATCTTCTAGGGTGAGATCACTGGTACAAGAAGGATGTGCAAGTTGGAACATACTGTGAAATAGTGGCAGCAGCGTCGGACAGTAAACAAACATGTGTAAGACGTCTCCAACGAAGTTACAAAAAGGACAGAGATCTGATGATACTATATTTCTCCGGAACAAAGTCGAAGGGACAGGCAGTCGATTGTGCAAAAACCTCCAGTGCACACTAAGTTCTGAGGAGAGGGCCGGTGAATGTTGGGCAGTAGACCAGACCGAGGTTAGTGCAAAAGAAGGAACAGAGGGAATAGGGCAAGGTACCGCAGAAGAAGAAATGAGAAAACGGTACAGGGTGCGGGTGGATAGACTGTGGAGAGGGAGGAGGTCACCGGAGAAGGGAAGGAAGAACGGAAAAGGGAGAGAGAGTGAGGAAACGGAAAGGATGCCAGAAGAATCGACTAAGGAAGGTAAAAGTGATTGAAGAGCATGTTTAAGTTCGAGGAAGTTATGAGGGAGTTCGGGCGAGGGTGGGAGGGTGGGAAAAAGGAAGGGAACGGGTTTCCATGAAAAATCGGGGAGGGCCAGTTGGGAAACAGAGACTACACCAGCGTGGGGGGGATTGGAGGTTTAACGACCACCGTGAGCAACTCAATGGGCTATAAACAGTCGCCCGTCCCTAATTTAGGGTCACTGGTTCCAGGGAAGGGAGAGAACCAGTGCCGTAAGACAAACACAACATCCATGCCTGACCGGGATTCGAACCCGGACCCCTTACGGACGAATGATCAGAGGCCAACGCCTTAGACCACTGCGCCACCGGGGCGGCACACACCAGCGTGTAGCCATGCGGGGAAAACGAAAAAGTTGGCAGTAGGGGGATGGAGGACAGAGGAGAAAAAAGAGGCTCGGAAAGAAGATCAAAAGTGGAAGAGGGGGTGACGAATGAGTGGTAAAGAACGAAGGAACTGAGCAGCTTCATAGTAGGTTAGAGGAAAACGGGGGAATGACAGTGTGAAGATGGATATCTTGAGAAGAAGATGGACGGTGAGGCAGGGAATAAGGGGGAAGTCAGAACATTAAGCAGAAGAATGGAAGTGGAAGAGTCTGGTTGAACTGTCAAACGGAGGAAATTGAAAATTCTTACAGCTTTATAACGTATGGTAATCTCTGGCATATTGAGGCCACCACAAGTCGAAGGTAGAGATAATACTGAGGAAGATAACCAATGAGTGGATGACCAAACAATGCTGAGCATTGCTGATGTTGTTGCAGTTTGAACGTAGGCTGGTGGCGGTTGTGCAATCCAGGAATGATAAACAAACGAGAGGATGTGGGTGCCAGCAAGCCGTGCACGACTGTGGTAGGTCAAACAACAGTTGAGCTTGGACCAGTAAGCAGCGGTGTGACGAAGTTTCCTGACGAGGGGTGTCCAGGTGGCAGCCGCTGCTGAGACCCGGCTGCCAATGTGCACCCCAAGTATCGTTTGACTGGTGGAAGTATAATGAGCGCCCCACGGGGCTTCGGGGCGATGTTTCCAGGAGCCACACCACAAGCCTGTACACTTTGACAGATTTAACGAAGCGCCGGAAGCCGCAGCATACACCTGATACAATGCAAGAACAATTGTGAATTGCCATTCTTCTCGGATAAGAACTGTGAGATCATTGGCGTAGGCAGTAAGAACGATAGAATGGTGCCTGTTGCTATGCTGAATAGTGGAGAGGGTGAAGGAGGTTGTAGAAGAGAACGGATAGAACAAAGAAAAGGCTCAAAGACTAGAGAGAAAAGTTGTCCGGAAAGAGGACATCCTTGTCGGATGCCCTTACGAAACGGAATGGGGGCTGTAAGGAAGGAGGCCGGATTTGGACAACTGAGTCCTGGTACAGGGCAAGGAGGGCTGTGATGAAGACAGATGCGAAACCGAAGGCAGAGAGCACAGAGGCAAGCCACTGATGACTCACGTTATCAAAGGCCTGCCTCTGATCAAGATTGAGAAAGGCTAAAGGTTCGGAGGAAAGGTGGGCAAGGCAATATGAGTCACGGAGGAGATTAATATTAGTATGAATGTTTCGGCCAGGGATGGTATACGTTTGATCGGGATGTATGACGGTGGGAAGGACAGGGTTCAATCGAAGAGAGTGTATTTTAGTATAAATCTTGTAGTCAACATTAAGGATGGATATAGGACGGCAGTTATCCAACTCCAGCAGACACCCCTTCTTTGGAAGAAGAATGATGTGAGCTAGAGTAAAAGCGGGGGGAAGAACAGAAAAGGAAAAAGCAGCTGTAAAGCAAGGCAATAGGAGAGGGTACAGGAAAGAGGAAAACGTACGAAAGAAATTAACTGTCAACCCGTCAGGACCCGGTGACGAGTGACAGTTAAGTAAGGCAAGTGACTGTACTACTTCTGCTGGTGTGATAGGCATAGAAAGAGGTGTAACAAGATGCGATGGAATATGTGGAAAGGCACGAAGAATCGAATCAGCATGTGGAGAACTTGACTGGAACTGAGTAAAACGTGACTGTAAATATGTTCTAACGCCGGAGCAAATGAGAGTGGGGTCATTAGTAACAGTTCCATCGGGTAACTTCAGATTACGGAGGTGATGAGCAGAACGTTTGTGGAATTCCAGTTGTTGAACCTGTTCACATAGATAGTCATTTGGCTTTAGATAAAGGAGCTTGAGGCGGTGAAGAGCTTGTTGGGAGACAGGAAGTAGCAAGGCACGAAGTTCAGCTTGGTGATGAGAAAACAGCGGAGAATCAAGATCTAGGGTGGAAAAAATCGAGCGTGTAGCATTAATCTTCATAGAGGCGGTAGTACGTTTTTCGTGGGAATATTGTTTGGTATAAAGAAGAATTTGGGATTTGACATTTAACCAGTGTTGCAAGGGACAAGAAGCAAAAGGAGCGTATATAAGGCTTGTTGGAGCTGCGATTGGATGGAATTTACGTGAGTTGAATCATGTAAAAGATCATCATCAAGGGTCCAAGTACGGTAGTATTGCCGAGGAGATGGACCGGTGTGAAGACACATTACGACACAGCTGTGGTCAGAAGAACCTGTCGGTGTGTGAGAAAGGGAGATAACTGAAGGAAGAAGAATTGAAGAAATATAAAACCGGGTAAGTCGGGCAGTTGTAGGGGAGGAAGTGGAGTAGGAGCGCCAGGTGTACGAACGAAGAATTGGGTGCAGGTGTCGAAAAGAATCTTGGAGTTGTAGCTGGTTGATAGCTGTAGAAAGTGCTCTGGTAAGAAAATACCTGGTATCTGTGGAACCGTCCGATCTGTCGAGGGATGGGTCAAGGGTGCAGTTAAAATCACCACCTAAGATGACAATATCAGCGGCCGGAAGACCTTGAACACAGGAAACAAAATGCTCAAAAAGACAGTCTGCATACTGTTGATTGCCGGAAACATAGATGTTGAAGATATGGTATCGGAAGTTGTGAAGTCGGAAGGACAGAAGCTGCAGGAGGTCACGATAAATCGGTTTGACCGTGATATCAGTAATGAAAGATCGAAGACGAAAATGGATGGCCACCGCGAGTCCTGCGTGAAGACTAAGTCGATGGACATGGTAGAATTAAAATGGCCAGGTTCGCCACCGGTGGTATGGTGTGTTGGGATGACAGTCAGTCTCTTGTAGCAATAATATATCCCCATCATGCGGTGAAATGTCCTCAAACACTAACGCATTGGTAGGAGGGACGGAGCATCCCTTACAGTTGAAAGAAAGTAATTTTAACTTAAAAGAGGTTGCAGTGGTTGAATGTTACTATCAGCACTTCTGTGAAGACTGGTTACGCGTTTCTTTAAGTTAGATGTCTGCGCATTAGTGACTGTGTCAATTTTCGGCAAAAGAGCAAGTAGATTCTGAAGTTGGGTGATAATAGTAGGAAGCTGAACATTACGTGATTGAACGCAATCTAGCTGCTTGAGAGGACGTGACGGTTGATTGAGTATGATGAGAGCAAGATCAGACTTAGCCAGCGGCCCGTCTAATGCAGGGAAAGTTTCCAGATATTCTGCGAAAGCGCTTTGATCCAACAATTTCGGAACAGCTGGGCACTTAAGAGATGTAGGAATTGTTGTTGGAGAGAAAGACTGTCGAATTGGCGAACGGGAACGAGAGCAGCGTGGAGAAGACGTCACTGGCAAGATTGAACTCTGTCTGGTACGTTTCAACGTGGGGACGCTGGGAGAAGCTGGTGGGTGTAGGACAGTTAGATCTGACTCCACATTAGGGGATCCAAGGGAAGACGATGAAGCAACACGACGGAGGGGTTGCCATTTCTTTTCTGAGATAATACCCTCCGAAGAACGTAGAGGTACCACAGCAGAAAGTGGGTCCAACGATGGAGAGGTGGCCGACGTTCCCGTAGTAGAGATCGAAGACTTGGAGACTGCTGATGAATCATCATTTGCTGGGGGAGAAGCCTCTGGAACAACAGTAGCGGGGATCAAGGACGTCTGTGGAGCCGAACTTGGTGTGGCCAGAAAAACTGGTGTTAAGGGTGGGATGTTGACTTCGGGGGGTATGAAAATAGGTGGCTTGGCAGATACATGTGGACAACGTGATTGGATGTGGCCATATGCCTTGCATGTAAAACAATGCACGGCAGTAACGATATCGATCCGGAAAATCTGCTTCCCTACAACCACAGTGAGATCAGCAGGGCAATCAGCAATGGCATCTTCAGTAGGGAACTGGATCCTTGCTTGGCGACGCAGACCTAAGACGTTCCTGTCATCTGGGTCTGTTGGTGCGGAAGACAGAGTGGAAATGGAACCAACTACTTTTCCACAACGGGAAAGGGCCGCCATTAAGCAATGGTCCTTGATTTCTGGTGGTACGGGGTAGCACATAACAAGTACGGGGCGCTGCGTGAGCGGGACTCCCAGTAAGGTATGATCCCCAACATGCAGTCCGTCAGATAAGACGCGCTCCACAAACTCTGGCTTTGAAAAATAGATGAGAACAGTCCTAGGTTTCCTCGCCATTTGGGTGATCGCTCCCTTATGGAGGATTTGGCGGCCGTCTAAGGAGTATTTCTTAAGGCTGGTGTCCCGGAGGGCATCAAACCATATGCCAAGTTTCTGTGTGCGTAAAACCTCTTGCCCAGCAGCTGAAGTTTCCGGAATTTCGATGCATAATTTTTTTTGTCCCTAGTGACAATCATATCAAGAGGCGTTGTACATGGATTCTTCGCTGTAGAGGAAGATGAACTGGTACCCTTCACAACGGAAGCATAAGGTAGAGTTGCCGTAGGAATGGGCGGAGATAGGGAAGGTCGAAACGCAGTGCTCGCAGGAGCAGGTGAAGGACTAGAGGCAACGGATACTGAAGAAGTTAATGGCGTCACTGTGGTGGAAATTGTCGGGAAATCAACATCCATAAAGTTGGAAGAAGAGGTGGTAACATCAGATAACGCGGCTTGGAAACCATCTGCGTGTGGTAGTGACGATGACTGAACGTGGCCAGGCGGGGGCGGAGCTTTGATATCAAGCTTCAGACCTGGCCTATCAGATGCGGCCGCCGCCGTTTGCAATGGCTGGCCTGCTAAACCCGACCCTGGGCAAAGCCAGGACGGAAAAAGAGTTAGTACAAGTAAAGTTTTACTTACAGGACGTCAAGGTCGGACTCAATCGACACAGGAGACGTTCACAACACAGGAGATACAAAAAATGACGGCACACACACAAAAGAACACCAATAAACGTAGGTCAAACACGGAGCACAGGTCAACACAACCTTTACAAAGCCATCGCTTAGACCACTGCGCCACCGGGACGGGAAGGTGCTAATTGCATATGAAGATACTAATGCGGCTACGAAACACGAAGCCAAGTTCTCAAATGGCCTTCTTCGTTGTGATATCTTCGTTAAACAAAGGCTAAAGACGCGACAGCTTGGCGCCCTCTGAATATCCCTACTTTTTGATAACGTGAAAAATGTGAAACTTTCACAGACTCAAAAGAAAAAAGAAAATGAAACATGAAGCCAAAAAAAAGGTTGCAAGAGATTTAATTTATTTCCTAAATTCTTATATTAATATCTGTAACACAATCTTCGTCACACCACCTATCTGCAGACGATTGAAACACGTTCAGTTTGCGGTGTTGCGTCATCATAGTCGCGTATATGCCATACAGCATGTAAGTATTTGACCTATCCAGTGTACGGCCCGAATGTGGTTTTCACTGGCTGCATTAATGTAGTGGAATAGGGATCATTTGAACTAGGTACTGTATGTACACTGGTGTTCAAAATTAAGAGAATTTGAATATTTTGTCGATTTTCACAAAAAGTACGGAACCAAAGGTACAAATTATGCCGCATAATAAGAATGCAAATTTGCAGTGTCGAATACGTAAGCGAACACGTGCGTGTGGGCGGAACTGTGACAGCGGAGGGCATGAAAAAGCACACGTGGCTTTTTCCGCGATAAGTTCGCTCGTACTTCTCGGCGACATTCGTTGTGTTTCTTGCAGGAGTTGGTTCAATTTCATAAGCAATCAGGTAAAATGAGTTGCCACGAACATATTAATGACGAAATGAGGTGGAGAATCGTCGTCAGATTGGAGGCAGGGCAATCGCCAGTGCAGGTTGCTACAGAGCTCAATACAATGCCCCGTGTCATCAGCAATTTGTGGAAATAGTTTAAGGCTACCGGATCCATATCACGAATGCTTGGGCAAGGTCGCCCAAGAGCCACGACGGCCAATGAAGATCATTATTTGGCACTTTCAGCAAGGCACCACAGGACTGCTATAGCTGCACAGATATCTCGTGAGTTGCATGCCGCCACTGGAACAACCCGAGTTTCAAGGGCTAAAGTTTCCCGGAGGCTTCATGAGAGAGGGCTTTCTGCCAGAAGACTCGCTGTTTGCGCCCCGCTGACTTCAGCACACAGGAGAACGCGTTTAGCATGGTGCAGACAACATCAGCCTTTGACCAGACTTCAGTGAGGTAAAATTCTATTCACAGACAAATCGCGATTCAGCCTGGATACTGAATCTCGATGTACTTTCATCTAGAGAGAACCTGGGACCCGATACATTCCCTCCAACATCCGAGAAAGGGGCCGCTACGGCTGCGGAGATGTCATGGTCTAAGCAGGCATCATGTTGGACAGCCGCGCACCACTCCATGTGTTTGACCTAGGCTCCCTGACATCTGAGAGGTATAGGAATGGGATCTTACAGCCCTATGTTTGACTTTTCAGGGGCGCAGTTGGCCCTCGGTTCCTTTTTATGGGCGACAACGCTCGTCTACATAGGGCTCACCTGATCGACGATTATCTTGAAAGTAAGGATATTCACCGGATAGATTGGCCAGCCAGATCGCCCGACCTAAACCGTATTGAACATGTCGGGGGCGCTCTTGAGAGGGCAATTGCAGCTCGCGATTCCCCTCCAAGAACCATCCTGGAGCTAAAAACTGCGTTGCTGCAGGTGTGGAACCGACTGCCACAGAGACTCATCAACTGCCTCGTTTCCAGTATGACGTCACGCTGTGAGAGCTGTATGACTGTGAGAGGGGACCATACCCCATATTAGAGTCATTTTATGTTCGATCTTGCAACATGGATTTTGGACATTCCTGCGCTGATGAGCCTTACCGAAGATCATGAGTGCGTACCATGGCTGTTGTATGGTATAAGTTTTTCTCTTATATAGCTGTGTATCCATACCAAATTTCATTAACATGTGTTCATTAGTTTTTCAGAAATTTAACAAAATGTGCAAATTCTCTTAATTTTGAACATCAGGGTATTATGATTTGTGCTTTTAGATTTTAATAATTATCTCGTGATAAGTTAGTACTTTAAGTAGTTTTTGGCTAAGTCAGCACTTCTTTAGTTATTCATGAAAACACATTAAAAATATCCCTGCTCTTTCAGTGCCCTCTCTTCAGGAAAACGTGTTTTTGATAAGTTCCATTATTTAATGTGTGCGTATGTAGTCTTCATCATTTTAGCTAGTTTAAAGTTAGAAAGATTTTAACCTAGTAAATGGAATTCACAGAGATAACATCCACGATTATAACGATTTAAGAGAAAGAGCTAGAAAATTCTTTTTGAATCCTGAACCATGTTTCCTAATTAATTTTTGGGAGATTTGAGAAATAGGCTCTTACCGTTCTGAGCAATTTTGTTTCGCTTCAAACATAGAACAAAATTAATTGAAACTCCAGAGAGATATTCACTATTTAAGAAATCAAATTAATTCAAGGAAGTTTTAATTTGATTAGTGCAGGATATAAATTTTTTTATCGCCAGTGTCTTTTGGTAAACTCTGAGTTGTCTGGATCTTAAGCTAATCTTGCTGTTGTTAGATTATTACTCGACACTACAAAATAGTCTTGCCGAAGGAAATTTCAGGGGAACTGTACACTTGCAAAGATGCAAATAAACTTTCTGTAAAAGCAAACGTTGTTTTCTTAATATTTCAGCATAAGTTTCTATATCATTAATCGCGAAGAGGAGATTAGCAGAAAGTAAATTTTCTTAATATTTTCGTAGCGAATTAAAAAATTTCAGTGTCGCGTGACATTTTAAATGCACAGAAATTACGTTCACCTTACTTTGACTCAAAATTTTCATTTTTTAGATGAAGAGGAAAAAATCTAAGGGAATATAAAGTAAGTCGCGCATGATGATAAACGTTTTCCTTTCCATTACTTTAAAAAATTCGATTGATGAAACAATGATAAATATTTATAATCAAAAGGGGAAAAATGAATGAACCTCAGGATTTAATGCTGTGAAATATGCGAATATACTTTGAAGCAGCCTTAACTCTTTTAAATAAAGGGTGTACTAGTTGCGTGATTAATGTCATTTTAATATTGCCATGTTAAAAACCACAAAATATAGTAAGACAGGAAAATCGGATGTAGAATCGGAACTTATCAGACGACGATGGTTAATACACTGCTGTTAATAGAAATTATAACACCATGAAGAAATGCTCGGATTCACACGAAATTTGCAGGGTTGCTAGCAGTGTTGCATTCAGAGAGTTTTTTCCTGAGGGACAAATACAAAATTTCTTGTAGACCTGAAACTTGTTGCCTGATCATATACATACACTGGCTGAAAGTGAAAAAAAACACCAAGAAGGAGACGTCTGATACCAAAGGAATTTATACAGCATAATAACGGAAAACACAGGATAACGTGATGAAAACACTATGGCAAAATACAGCTGTATTTGCTGGTAAACTGAAAAATAACATTTCCATGTAACATGGTAAGTACGACGTTGAACCGCCATGAACTGCGTCACACTGTGCAATTCTGGCATGGAGTCTGTCGTACAGATGTTGGATGTAAGTTTGGGGTATTGAGTTCCAAGCATCCTCAACCTGACCGCGTAAATCGGGGATGGTCGTGGCTGGCCATGGAGACCGGATAAGTCGTTGTCCCATAAAATCCCACACGTGCTCAATGGGGGACAAATCCGGTGAACGGGCCATGGAAGTTGTCTCACACCCTGAAGTGCATGTTGTGTGTGTGGGCGTGCGTTACCTTGCTGGAAAACACCACGATGGACCGTCCTTACAAATGGCACAACAACGAGCTGAATGATGTTGTTGATGTTGGAGGTGCTGTTTAACGTACCCGGTACAAACACTAGTTGTGTACGGGAGTGATAGCTGATCGCTCCCCACACCAGGAGACCAGGTATAAGCCCTGCGTGTCGCTGGCGGATGCAAGAAGGGTGGAGACTCTCCCCTGTGCGTTTGCGAACACGCATACGGCCATCGGAGGCACACAAGTAGAATCTGATTTCATCGCTGAACACGACAGATCGCCATTGCGTTCTCCAGTGCAGACGTTGGCGACACCACTGCAGCCGTTCGTGACGGTATGCTGGAGTCAGAGGTACACATGCCAGAGACACACGTGCACGTAGTCCGGCATCCAGTAGACGGTTGCGGATTGTTATAACAATCACCTCAGGTGCAACGGCAGCTCGGATGTGTGTCGCAGTGGATGTTCTGCTGGACAACACCGCTCTTCTTATGCGCCGATCTCTCCGCTCGTCAATCCGTCTGTGACTCCAGGTTCCACGTCTTCTTGTGTGGAAATGTTCTTCGGACCATCTACGCCACCATCGTACCACCACTGATACTTCCCGTCCAATTCACTCCGCAATACGACGATACGACCACCCGGCCTCGCGGAGTCCGACTAGACGACCTCGCTCAAAGTCCAATAACTACTGAAATCGTACACGTCTTCCATGTCCAGGCATTGGAGCTTCTTCAGGGTCTTCGCACGTATCCGTACGCCGACGACTGATTACATTCCCTTCGCCGTACTGCTTAAATACCACCGACGATAATTTGCATATTATGTTGTGCTGTGGCGTAAGCGATCACTGGTTGGTCCCGAAATTAACATCACTCCTACGTAAACTCGACCCCATTAACATATGAAAATTTCATGATCGTCCGCCAATTCCTTCTTGGTGTTCTTTTTTCACTTTCCGCCAGTGCATAATCACAGTTTTGCTATTCGTTTTGTGATTTAATTGTTTTGAATCTTTGCTGTTTTTCGTGTTGGGTGTGTGTAGGGTGTTTCGTTCCGAACTTTGGTTCGTTTTTGAGTTTTCGAGGTTGAGTTTGCTGAAAGGGTTATCTTATATATAATCAGTCAGGATTTGAGTTTGCTGCTTTTTAGCGCAACTTGGTTTATGGTTTACTTTGATATTTCTTTGTGGTTTGCTAGTTTCGAATTTGTCTAAAATATTTTAATAATTCTGGTATATATAATTTATATATATATATATATATAAACACTGGCGTAAAATTAACGACAAAACGGTTTTTTTAATGTAACGTCGTGCAGAAGTGCGTTTTTAAATAGACTGTCTCTATTTTAAAAACGCAAACGTAATGATATGTTTTATTAGATTTGTGATCGGAAAAGGAAAAAATGCATTGTCAGAGCCCAAAGAGTTTTGTGTGATTGGAAATATCATTTGAAAGACGCCACCGATCACACCCATGTATCAAATGCTTTGAAATCTCAACTAGCGAAAACAAATGGAAGAAGTAAACGAAAGTGCTCACTCATCTAATGATTTACTGATTCAGTTGGTTCAACGAACAATCACAAGGTGAGTTTAATCGGTTCCCAAAAAATGCCCTGAGACAACGAATCAAAAGAACCAACATCACTTGAAACTTTAAATACCCCCGGATACTGAAGCATACAGTAACAGGCAAGTTATTTCTTCTTAAGGAATCCAATCTTGGTGAGGACAAAATATTATAAACATATTGCTCTTCTAGACAACTGCGGACATTAAATGCTTATCGAAGCCAAGTACAGGATTATAGCTGTAAAATTTAAGACAGTGCTAACTGTTTTCGTCAGATATATTCTGTTCATGTCCCAGCTGTACCAGAAAATAACTGTCGACTACTACTCTTAGATTATGCTTTAATGCCTAGAAGGAAGCTGGACAGCAATAAAAGATTGTTTCAAGATTTGATTAGTTTTGCGACAGAAAATAATATGCAATTACAGCCACATTACATTGTAACTTACTTTGAAATGCTGTTACACTGTCAAAAATGAGTTCCTTTATGCTCAACATCACTGCTGCTTTTTCTTTAGGGCAAAACATGTATCGAAAACTTAAAAGCATTCTAGGATTTCAAACCAGATATGGACGAGATGGGGAAATACACTTTTGTTCCGTCACATCAATGCTCTGGCTTTCACTATTCTCGATAAAATTCCCGCAGCTTTTTCTGAAATCAATATATATGTATATATATATTTGCAAAAGTAAAGAAGAAAAAAGAAAAACAAATCACAAAAATAGAACAAAAACATAGCTAGTGCAATGAGAAGCGCCAAAGGCAGCTATAGTCATGTAGTAGCATATATAGAGTAAATTGTAGAAAATAAGAATTGCAAAAATTAAATTCCATAAAGAATACTGAATTAAACTCAATAATGGAAATTCAAAATTGAAAACCAAAAAAGATGAACAAACGGGTTGCCGTCATCAGGAGAGCATCAACCTGCGGGAGTGGCCTTTCTAGTACCAACAAACGACAAGGAGAACCACAAATGTCGGTAAAATAAATGCTTTTGATTTCAATATCATTTACTACACTCATTGGTCCTCCGATAAAAGAAATGCTTTTGATTTCGATATCATTTACTACACTCATTGGTCCTCCAGTATTTCTAAAGAAGTACATCGTAATCTACTCATTTCTCAATTTCATAGAACAGCAAATATATGCTCCACACATTTTTCACTTGTAAAAAATCTTATAACACTTCTATCTAGACTGCATTCTAACAACTTTCCCAGTAATTTTTCAAACCATTATTTAAAACAATTAATTTCGAATTTTAATTCGGTTTCAAAGAGTTTTAAATTGCACATTGATACGTTTTCCCAATCTAGGACCTTTTAATATCGAGTCAGGCAATATAAAGTACCACTTGGTGGGTCCCTAGTGGTTGAAGACTTCTATATACATTCACAGTTTTGCATCTTGTCATTTTACATATTCTTTTGACTTGCTAGGATGTTATCTAACCTCGACCACTTTAACGTTAGCATATATATTTAGATTCTTGTGGGTCGTTGGTCCAGTTCAGTTTGATTTTCATTCATGGCGTTGACCGGTTTGGTCTGCCTGTAAACCTTTTTTATCATTTGTTCAGTGTTTATATTCTTGTTTTTTGAATTTCAATGTCTGTTTTGGAGTTTGGTCTGGTAGCCTAGGGAGCATGAGCAACCGACATTTTTGGTTCTCCTTGTCGTTTCTTGGTACTAGAAACTGAAAAGTGGACATCTCTTCTACTATCGTGAGACAGATACTGGCAGAACTAGTGGTGTTGGATTTATAATAAACAAGAAACTGAAGGATAAAGTTGAAGAAGTTGAAAGTTCCTCTGACAGAGCTGCACGACTCGTTATCCAATTCTCGAGGAGAATTGGATAACGTCATCCTGAAGAAGAAATTGAAGAATTTTATGAGAAATTCGTCATCTAAATAATAAAGGCAAGCAGCACGCGAATATAATTATGGGAGATTTCAATGCAAAAATGGGGCAACGGCAACAGAATGAAGCTGCAGTAGGTAAATCCGGTCACGGTAATAGAAGCCAGCGGGGAAATACTCTCATAGAGTTTGCAGAGGCAGAAGGGTTTTTCATCATGAACTCCTTTTTAAAGAAAAAGCCGCAAAGGAAATGAACATGGAGTCATCCCAATGGATGGACAAATGAAACTGATTTTATTATGTGTAACAAGAAATATTTCGTGGAAGACTGCAGTGTGCTAAACAAGTTCATCACAGGTAATGACCATAAAATGGTAAGGTGTAAGATGCACCTCAATGCTAAACTCGAGCCTGGCAAGCTCATAAAACAAACGAAGTGTATTGACGTGACCAGCCTTAAAAACATCAGAATACCTTCAAATTGGAACTGAGGAACAGATTCTCTGCTCTAGAAGGTCTAACATCAGAAGAAGTGGACTCTCTGAAGTTAACAGAAAAGTATCCAAAGCTCTTATGGAAACAGTAACAAGATTAGCTGGGTCGAAGAACAAGTTGCATGTGAACAAATTATCAGGAAAAACCAAAAATGTTAATGCAAAAAAGAAGAGAGATGAGGACGACTAAAGAAGATGTGACATCCAAAGTAGAATATATAGAGTTATGCAAGACAGTACGAAAAAGTATTACTGAAGACGTAAGGAAATTCAACTGTGAACAAGTGAGGAAAGCAATTGAAAACAACCAAATCCTAAAAATAGCAACGGGACATCTCAGTAACGGAAGAAAACACATTATGGCACTGAGAATAGAATATAGTTCTGTAACAAGAAATAGAGGCGAAATTTTGACAAGAGTGAAAAATTACTAATCCAAATTATATGAAAGGGATAATACATGTACTCCAGACATCATGAAAGTTACCAGTACCAGAGTTATTCCAGTCCTCCCAGCAGAAGTTGCACATGCAATCAAGAACATGAAGCGGGGAAAAGCTACAGGAGAAGATGGAATTACTGTAGACATCATACAAGAAGCAAGTGGAGAAATTGAAACAGTACTCGCCCAAGTTTTCACTCGATGCCTTAATAAAAGGAAGATTCCTGAGGATTGGTACAACGCTACAATGATTCTGCTACATAAAAAAGGTGACATTGAAGATCTCAAGAACTACAGACCTATAAGCATGCTATCAGTGGTTTATAAAATCTTCACTAAAGTTCTTTCTCACCGCTGAAAGGTAACAGTGGACATGGCTTAACCGAAAGAACAAGCTGGATTCAGGAGTGGCTACAGCATAATAGATCATATCCACGTACTGATAGAACTAACTGAAATAGCAAGGGAATATGAGCTTCCATTGTGCATGGCTTTTGTCGATTATGAAAAGGCCTTTGATTCAGTGAAACCATCAGCAGTTACAATGACTTTGAAATCCTGCGGTGTTGAAGATGCATACATTAATATTATTAATAACATCTGTGAAAATGCAAGTGCACAGATTCGGCTGTTTGAGAATACTCTACACATAGAAATTGAAAAGGGAGTGAGACACGGTGACACCATATCTCCTAAGCTCTTTAATGCCACATTGGAAAATGTCTTTCAATCATTGAACTGGTGAAACAAAGGGATAAAGATTAATGTAGATTTTCTAACTCACCTTCGTTTTGCTAATGACGTAGTCATTTTTGCAACTACCCCATCAGAACTGCAGAGTATGATCCAGGAACTTGCTGACAAGAGTAAAGAAGTGGGATTAAAAATGAACTTTCAGAAGACAAAAGTGATTTACAATGCTTTTAAAAGAAATGAGCTTTATCGATTGATGGAGAAATACTGGAGATAATAGATACGTACGTTTATCTTGGACAACAGATATCAAGTGAAGGTCACATTGATGAAGAAATTAATCGGCGTATAAAACTTCCCTGGAGAGCTTTTGAAGAAACAGCATAATTTTCGAGAGCAATATGCCATTATGCCTTAAAAGAAAAGTGTTTGATCAATGCATCCTTTCAGTGTTTACGTATGGTGCAGAGACGTGGACCTTAACTAAAAGAGACATGCAAAGACTGCAGACAACTCAAATAAGCATGGAGATGTGCATGCTTGGTGTAACCAGGAGAGATAAGAAAAGGAAATTTACTTCAACCACTCTTGTCGCAGCATTACCGATTAATTTTCCAGCAAGATAACGCCCGGCCACACACCTCACGGCTCTCTTAAGCCTGCCTCCATAACGTCGGCGGCCTTCCATGGACAGCCCGGTCTCCTGACCCTGACCAATCGAACATGTTTCGGACATAATCGGACGCCACCTACGCCCATCCCGGAATGTCGGTTAGCGAGCTCGTAATTTGGACACCATCTGGCACACCATGCCCCAGGGCAGTATCGGTGAAATCTATGCGCGTATTGCACGGTGGGTAACTGCTTGTATCAGAGCTAGATGTGTCGCTACAACGTATCTGCCCTGTTCTATTCGTATAGCTGTATTATCCGAAAATATAGCCCAACTCTTCTCGAATTGGAATCATTTCCTTTCCTGTAGATATACATTACAAATACCAATTTTCATCTGCATTGGATGATTCCTTCTCGGTGCTTCGTTTTTAGCACAACTTCTGAAAAAGAAGAACGTGCTTATGTTATCGGTTTGTCCTTCCGCCTGTCATCCTGCATGCACCATATCTCCGCAACTATCAGCCCCATTTGAAAAATTATTTTTCATTGGGAAGCTTGAGATGTAAGAATGATGATCCTTGCATTCTTGGTGTTGACGGATGCCCAATTTCGGTACTGCAGGGCTTAAGTGTCGATGATATCGAATTCAAAATACATTTTGCTGTATATACATTTGCTGCTAAATATCCAATTGAAAAACTTTTCTTTCTTCCTTTCGATGCCATTTATAACAAATACTATTCTACCTGGTTTCTTTTTCAAGTAATTCATAGACTTTTTGCTAGAGGACGTAAAGTTAAATTACGTTTTCCTCGATACCTCTGCTTCTAATACTCCGCTTTGAGAAACCCTTCTTGCATCGGAAACAGCTTTTTATCGGGAGTGTTTTAATTATACTTTCTAATTTTTGATAAAGAATGGTTAGGTCCCATGGTGTGTGAGTATCTATTTCTGCTTCTGATGCATTTGCAACCAACACTAGGTTCCGAAAAACTCGACTGAAAAAATTATTTCTTGGACCGATACCGCTCACCTCAGAAAACCTTTTCGGAATACATCATGCTTAAAATAGCGCTCAGCTTTCCTGCCACGGGACATGCATGTATATCTTATTTTCAGCGATATCTCTGTTTGTAAGATTCCGATTTGAAAAATTCGTTGTATTGCTGGAGAGCGTTTCCGGTGCGAAATGTTTCTCATATAATTTAATTTTTTTCTTAATGAACAAGATTGTCACTAGAGGGCGTAAGTTCATGTTTCCGTTTACAGCAATATCTGCAGGACTAAAAACCGATATAAAAAATTCCTTTTTGGTCAGATGCTACTAACTATGAAAACTCTTTGTGTATATTTTCTTCCCAAAATAGTGCACGATTTCGCTGCTAGGAGAAGCTAATATTTAATCTATTTTTGTGAAAATATCTGATCTTAAATGTGCGATTTAATAAATTATTTCAACACCGGATGCCATTTACCTTATGGAACTTTTTAGGTTAGTGTTTGAGGAGTTTTATAGTTCACAGTTCCGTCGCTATGTGGTGTTTGTGTACTTCTGTTGGCAGTTGTATCTCCGCTTCCAGAAACAGTATTCAGAAATCTCTTTTTTACAGTGTGACATTCCCTATAATAGAGATGGGGTGAATTATTGTCTTTAAAATAAGCATAGATTTGCCGCTAGTGGGCGTAAAGGTCAAAACCTATTGTTCGCTATCTCTACAACCGGGAGATGTATTTGAAAAGTTATTTTTCCTTACCATAGCTTTTTCCGTGAAGTATATTATTCGCCTATTTTCAACCTTTCCATTATGCAAAAATTTTCAGCTAGAGAGCGTAGAGTTATTTCGTGTTTACTATATTTCGTCTTTTAACTGTTAGATTTGAAAATGTGTCCCCGATACTTTCTTTCGGCTATGAAAAATGTTTTGCGCGCCATTTGATAATTTTCGTCAGAAACGATTCAATAGACGTGCTCATACAGCCTAAAGTTCGGTGTCATTTTTCTTATTTTCTTTTTTTTTTCTTTTTTTTTTTTTTTGACAAAGAGTGTATATGGTCGGATCTGAAGAATTGTTTTTCAACTATTGATTGTACTAGGTACTGAGCAAATGGCACGTCTATTCCAAAAATTATTTGTTTACTTATAGCAAAACTGTTTGGTGTTGTGACACATTAAGATCATCAAAGCGTCAAGCCCTTTTTAACACGTCTTTGAAAAAAAAAGGTCATGCTTATGTTATCGGTTTGTACGTCCGTCCATCCGTTTGTGGTGGACACCATATCTCTGTAACTATTAGTCAGATTGGAAAACTTCGTTTTCCCTTGTGAATCTCAAAATATAGGATCGATGGTCCTTGCATTCCGGTTTTTTTCGGATGCACAATTTCGCCACAAGAGGGCCTAAACCAGTTGATATCGAATTCAAGATATGTTGTATTGCATATATTTGATTCTAAATATCCGATTTAAAAGTATATTTCTTCCTTTCGATGCATTTATAACGAAGACTGTTTTATGCACAGTTTCTTTTTCAAATAATGCATAGATTTTCCGCTAGAGGGCGTGAAGGTAAATTGCTTTTTCCTCGATATCTCTGCTTCTGAAACTCCGAATTCAAAACTCCCTCAGCAATCAGAAACAGCTTCTCATGGGAAATGTTTTGCATATCATTTCTAATTTTTAATAAAGAATAGTTTGTCCACCAGAATGAGAATTTTTTTATTTTTGCTTCTGACGTATATGCAGCAAAATCTTACACACCCCCAACACGAAAAACAGCAAAGATTCAAAACAATTAAATCACAAAACGAATAACAAAACTGTGATTATGCACTGCCGGAAAGTGAAAAAAAAACACCAAGAAGGAATTGGCGAACGATCATGAAATTTACATATGTTAATGGGGTCGAGTTTACGTAGGTGTGAAGTTAATTTCGGGAACAACCGGTGAGCTCTTAAGACACAGCACGGCATAATATGCAAATTATCGTCGGTGGTATTTAAGGAATACGGCGAAGTGAATGTAATCAGTCGTCGGCGTACGGACACGTGCGAAGATCCTGAAGAAGCTGCAATGCCTGGACATGGAAGACGTGTACGATTTCAGCAGTTATCGGACTTTGAGAATAAATTATTTCTTGGACTGATACCGCTCACCTTAAAAAACTTTTCAGAGTAATTTGTTCTTAAAATATTGTATAGTTTTTCCGCTAGGGGCGTAGATATATATCCTGTTTTTGGTGATATCTCTGTTTGCAAGAGCCCGATTTGAAAAAAAAATTCTTCCTATTATTGGAGAGAGACTCCGCTGTAAAATATTTCGCATGAAATTTCAAATTTTCTTTAACCAACAAGTTTGTCACTAGATAGCATAAGGTCACGTTTCCGTTTAGAGCAGTATCTGCGGGACTGAAAACCCGATATTAAAAATTCGTTGTCAGTTATATACAACTAACTATGAAAACACCTTTCGTATATTTTCTTTCCCAAAATGATGCACGATTTGGAAGCTAGGGGCGCCAGTTAACTTTGCGGAACACTTTAGGTTAGCATTTGAGGAGTTTTTTAATTCATATCTCTGTCTCTAGGTGGTATTTTTGCACTTCTGTTTGCAGCTGTATCTCCGCTTCTAAAACCTTATTGAGAAATTTCTTTTTTACTGTATGCCATTTGCTACGATAGAGATGGGGAGCATTATCGTCTTTAAATAATGCACATATTTTCTGTTAAGAAGCGTAAAGGTCAAAACGTTTTTCTCGCTATCTCTATTTTCGGGAGACGTATTTGAAAAGTTATTTTTCCTTACCGTAGCTTTTTCCATGAACAATATTTTTTGCCTATTTTCAGATCTCACATTAAGCAAAACTCTTCCGCTAGAGGGCGCAGAGTTGTATCATGTTTCCTTCAGTATTTCTTCTTTTTTAACTGTTCGATCTGAAAATCTGTTCATGTCCGATACTCCTCCTGTTATGTAAAACCTTTTGTGCGGCATTTGTTAATTATCGTAACGCACTTTTTCTTCGCTTGTGGAAGTAAGTATCTGGTTCTATTTCTGTATGTTTTGCGGATTGTCTAAATCCGGTTGTGATTTTTTTTTTCTAACTGGTTGCATTCACTTTGAATAAATTTGATAAATTTAATTCGCATCAGAAATTATTTAAAGTCGTGCTCATTACAACTGAAAATTCGGCGTCATCTTCCGTGCTGTTATTACCCAAACATTAGAACTGTCATTTCCCAGTTCCATCAGCTTTCTTTTCTTTAAAATAATTTCTGCACTATATTTTCGCCAAACTCCGATGTTAAGGATTTTTATCATTTTAAATCTCTGAAAAGGGACTCTTGTTATCCATTGCTGATTTTTAGCACGTTTTTGAAAAAAAATCGTGCTTTTATTAACGGTTTTGTCCGTCCACAGGACACCATATCATTCCATTTTTTCGGATTCACAGTTTTGCAGATGATATCGAATTTAAAATACATTTTACCCCATATATTTGCTAAAAAATATCTGATTAAAATACTTCTTTTACCTTTCGAATCCCTTTCTATCGAGTTCTATTTTATGTACAATCACTTTCCAAGTTTCGCATAGATTTCCTGCTGGTGAGCGTAAAGATAGATTGCGTTATTCTCGATATATCGGCTTCTATAAAACTCCGTTTTCAATAATTCTTCCTGTATTCCGATGTAGCTCCTGATGGGAAATGTTTTGCATATAATTTTTCATTTTTGGTAAAGAATGACTTGGCCGCCAGTTGGCAGAATCGTTTATTTCTGCTTCTGATGTATTTACAGCAAAATCTGCGCTTCTAAAAACACGACTGAGAAAACCTTTTCGTGGACCGATACCGCTTACCTCGGAAAACATTTTGAGAATCATTTCTTTTTAAAATAATGCAGAGTTTTCCCGCAATGGAGCGGAGATATATATTATACTAGCTAAATACCGGTTCTTCGAACGTGATTATATTAAAATACAGTTGAAATACAGATGATATACATTGTTACGACTTTAGGGTGCGGAAATTAATTCCATTAGTAGGTTTTGCAAGAGGTGGGTACAGCGCTAATTGTTGGCTGAAAAATTAACATCTAGTGGTTTCCCGCATTGCAAGAGAATAGAAGAGATAAGAGCCCTTTTCTTGGAAGGGAGAAATCTGAAGTGAAACATGTGTCGTACGCGGTGGGGAACGCGATGCGTCACTCTCAAAGTGCATGTTGGTCATGTTTGGAGAAACCATTAGAGTGTCAATAGATCGGAAAACTTATGGCGTTTGCTAATCCGAAACTTTGCAGGACAAAGAACTGTTAGTTAAGTTATGTGTTCCCGTACTTATTGGTGAGTGGACCCACCACATATTCCCAATGCTGACAGACGCATGCATTTCTTACCTATTCATCGTGCCGAATGCTTTTAGGAAACAAACAGACTGACAAGAGAGTTAAAACAGACCCCTAACGACAAAGCAAGGGATTTATTGACGAAATGTGAGCAAGCGAAAATGATTTAGTCAGGAACAAGCTCGTGAAGGGAGCTGAACTCGTGCGGGGCCAAGGAGATCCCGCAGCGCGGTATTTTCCGGGGTTGGAAACAATTATGTCCGAAGATGCCGGCCGCAAAGAGCGACCGAGCGGTTGATGTTATCGCGCGGAAATAGGAGGGAGGAAGCTACCTCTTTTCCTGGTGCTAGATTGCACGTAAGAGAAAGCCAGCAGCATCCCGGAGGTCACACGAAGTGATGGAATTGCAGCCCGGAGTGACTGAGATGCACGGCCCGTGATATAAGGCGAATCACCGTTGGACAGACGGACGGATCAGCTGGGACGAACAGACGGACGGATCCTGCTTTCACGTCAGCGGCTTCGTCCCACCTCGACATTTGTGCTCATAGATGCGTACCTGATCATGCAGGTAAATGAACAAAAGTGTGTGCACGAGAGTAAGTGGGAGACGGGGTTCGACTCCCCTCTCCATTGGTTATAGTGCGCGCTCTGAAATGGTCGTGTCGTCACACAGGTGCGCTTCCAATGTAAATACATCAAATATTAGTGGGTGCATCAAACATGGATACTCGAGGAAAAGCTGCATGTCTTTAAGTACTGAATGCATGCCAGTTGTGAAATAATTGGCTCCGGCCAGCCGATAGACTTTCGTCGGCTGAGAACTGCTTTTAAAGGAGGACAGTGAAAAATCATGCGGACAAATAATAATTGACTTTAATGATAAATTCAGCCTCATAGGTATCCCGAAAGGGGCGAGTCTATTTGACGCCCCTCCTTCACCATCCCCTGTATATAGATGCCTTTATCATTATCTTCATGTTTACTTTAAATTGACTAAATGTCTGTTGTCTCGTGCCGGTCATGAAGTTGCATGAATAATTAGTGAGTGTCAGAATTTCTTGGTTTTAATGGGCTAAATTGCAGACTAAATTCTTTTCACCAGTACATAAGATTTCGGCGCTAAAAGGGCTCACAAATATTTATTCTAAATTCTGATGTCTACCTCCGGGTCATCAGCCATTGCCTGACATCCTGACATCTAAATTCTTAAAGCTATTTTTATTCGATAGTCTGGAGCCCCGGGGCGTAGCATCAATATGATACACAGTTGAAATTGTCATACACTGCATATATCTTCGCTCTTTTGGAAAACACGTCTGCCTGACTTATTCTGCCAGACGACACATAAGCAATTTCGTTCATAACTTTAAATTTAAAACTTCAAGCCTACAGGAAACAAATCAAAATACGCCATTACTCTTCACATTCATCGTTAAAATATTAATAGACAACAGAAAAAAATAATAAAAGAAAACAGAACAAAATACATCGTTACTTTCAATATAAATATAACAAGTTAAAAAAATCATGCAATGCATTGATTATGATACGCTTTCCAACATACTAGTAATTATTACTCAAGTTATGAGGATGACGGCTGTGGAATAAATCTCGCTCCTGTGTCCTGACCTTTGACCCAATTTCGATTATATTCAACCGAACCGGTTCAGTATAGCTCAAGAATAACATACTAAAGTTTTGTCGCAATAGAAGCAGTTTTACGCAAGTTATGAGAATAATGGCTGTGGAATAAATTTTGCTTTTGTGCAATAACCTTTGACCCCATTTCGTTGATATTCAACAGAACCGGTTCAGTATACCTCAAGAATAACATACTAAATAGTGTTTTGTCGCAATAGAAGCAGTTTTACGCAAGTTATGAGAATAATGGCAATGGAATAAATTTTGCTTTTGTGCAATAACCTTTGACCCCATTTCGTTGATATTCAACAGAACCGGTTCAGTATACCTCCGGAACAACATGATAAAGTTTTGTGGCAATCGAAACATTTTTAGGTAAGTTATGATGCACAAGGGCAATGGAATGGATCCCACTCTAGTGCCCTAAATTTTGACCCCATTTCGCCCAATTTCAATAGGTGTTGTTCCCAGGTGGTTCCTTACCACATACCAAATTTACATCGACATCGAACAATTTTTACGCAGGTTATGACGCATAAGGGCAAAGGAATAAATCCCGCTATTATGCCCTGCTTGACCTTTGACCCCATTTCGCCAATTTTTAATAGGGTTCGTGCCCAGTGGCTCCCTACCACATACTAAAATTTCATCGAAATCGAACCATATTTACGCATGTTATGACGCATAAAGGTAATGGAATGGATTCCACTTTTATGCCCTGACCGTTGACCCCATTTCGCCCATTTTCAACAGGGTTCGTGCCCCGGTGGTTCCTTACCACATACTAAAATGTCATTGAAATCGAACCATTTTTACGCATGTTATGATGCATAAAGGCAATTGAATGGATAGCACTTCTGTGTCCTGACCTTTGACCCCATTCCGCCCATTTTCAACAGGGTTCGTTCCCAAGTGGTTCCTTATCACATTCTAAAATTTCATTGAAATCAAACCATTTTTACGCAAGTTATGATGCACAAGGGCAATGTAATGGATCCCGCTCCTATGTCCTGACCTTTGACCTCATGTCATTTTTTTCAATAGAGATCGTCCCCAGGTTGTTCCCTACCACATACTAAAATTCCATCGAAATCGAACCATTTTTACCTAAGTTATGACGCATAAGAGCAATGGAATTTATCCCGCTCCTGTGTCCTTACCTTTGACCCTGTTTCGCCCATTTTCAATAGGGTTCGTCCCCAGGTGGTCCCCTACCACATACTAAAATTTCGTCGAAATCGAACCATTTTCACGTGAGTTATCGTGCGGACAGACGGACGGACGGACAAAGCTGGAGCATATACGCTTCTTCAACCTACGGTTGAAAAGCGTAAAAATGAACCTTGCTTATAAACAATTTTGCTCGAAACTCTACATTAAAAGGGGCCGCGGTTGGCCTAGTGGGCAACGTTCGTGACTGTCACGGAAAGTACGAACACTCGATTCACTAAATATCCGCCATGCGTCGGATGGGCACGTTAAGCCGTTGGTCCCCGTGTACTACTCCTCCGGTAATAAATAAGAGCGTCTTCCTCCCCCTTACTACTTCGCTTCCATGTCACTTTCTTATCGGGCACTCTAGCCCAAATCTCCTGACTTACTATATCTAAGGGTTGTTTAAGACCTGGGGTCAGACACTCCATTCCTAAAATCCTCTACATATGAACATATGATCATTTGATCACTGTACATTAAAAGCTAGCAAGTCAGATGTGTTTGGAAGCGTGTGCAAAATTGTGTTGTCATCGCTAATATCTTAAGCGGGAAACTTTTATTTTTCAAATTTCAAATACTATGAAAATCTACTCGCATATATATACATTTATTGCAGTCACCTTACCACTTATAGACGTCACCGTTGTTTCGGTGGAAACGAATGTTGGTACTTTGATTTGACTCAGAAACATTGACATTCGATATGTCAAACGAGAATATACATGTTTAAAGGCAAAGCATATTATGATATTGCACTTTTTACGTGATATTTAAAAAAGTTTTTTTTTTATTAAATAAATTTAGAACAAATCAAAAAACTTTGACATTCGATGTCAAACTATATTAAATGTTTAAATACAAAGCATATTATGATATAGCTTTTTTTCCGTGATTTTAAGGTTTTTTGTTAAATAAATTCAAAAAAAATAATTTAGAACAAAATATATACTCAGCAGGTCAACTCAAGTCATTCAAAACTTAGGGCGGGGCTTCTGTTGCTGAGCAACAATTGCTCGATCTTGCAAAACGTCCTACCGTTGTCAAAGCTGGGTTATTTAAAACATCCATTTCGCCCCACTTAAAATTATCGTAGAAAACAATCCTTTCTTAGTGCGCCTCTATGTTGTAAAAGAAACATTCCTGCCAAATATGAAAGTTCTAAATTCAGTAGTTTCTGAGATACGGTGATGTGTTAGTGAGTCAGAGAGGGCTTTCAGTTTTATATGTACAGATTTTTGTCGATATCTCTGCTTCTAAGAGTCCGATTCGAATTTTTTTCTTTATTGGCGATAGTTTCTGCTGCGAATTGTTTCTCATATACAATAATTTAAAATTTTTGTTAACGCACAAGTCTACCACCAGAGGGCGTTAGCTCACGTTTCCGTTTACAGCAATGTCAGCGGGAATAAAAACCCGCTTGAATACTTCCTTTTGGGTCAGATAGTACTAACTATGCAAACTCTGTGTGTGTAGTTTTTTTTCTAAGACAATGCACAATTTAGCCGCTAGGTGGCGCAAAGGTTTAGTCTGTTTTCCTCAATATCTCTGCTTCTACATGCGCGATTTAAAAGAACAATTTCACCTCAGGAAGCCATTTACCTTGCAGAACACTTTGGTTTAGTACTTGAAGAGTTTTATGGTTCACAGTTCTGTTTGTGTGCTTCTGTTTGCAGCTGTTCTCCGCTTCTTAAATCGCTATTGCGAAATTTCTTTTTACTGTATGCCATTCGCTACAATAGAGATGTGGAGCATTATCATCTTTGAATAATTATACAGATTTCCCGCGGGGGGCGTAAAAATCGAACCTGTTTTCTTAATATTTCTACTTCCGGGTAACGTATTTGAAAAGTTTTTTTTCTTAGCACAGTTTTTCCATGAAGAATATTATTAGCCTATTTTCAACTCTTCCATTATGCAAAACTCTTCGGCTTAAAGGCGCAGAATTTCACAATTTTTTCTTTTATATTTCGTTTTTTAACTGTTCGATTTGAAATTTTTTTGTCTCTGATATTATTTTGCTATGAAAAACGTTTCGTGCGTCATTTGTTAAATTTTGTGACATACTTTTTAGCCGCTTGTGGCAGTGAGTAGCTGTTTCTATTTATGGATGTTTCATCGATTGTAGAAACCCATTGATTGTTTTCAAAACTTGTTTCATTGACTCTGGATAACTTGGATAAATTTAATTCGAGTCAGAAAGTATTCAAGAGACGTGCTCATTACAATCCGAAATTCGGTGTCGTCTTTCTTGTAAACTTTGCACTCGTTGAAGGGTCTAAGACATTACTGAATTCCGCCATTTCATAGTGTGAACAACACGTAGACAGACTCGTAGGCTGAATTCCATTCGTTATCAGATTTTAATGATTATTTAAACATGACGAAAATTGGAAAGAAAACATTAACCTCACTTCTAAACTCACGTTTTCTAATATTTCAAGCAAAAAAATACTTTCCTTTTTAAGTTTGAATTAAGTAGTGCTTTCGAAGTTAATTCCAATTAGCCCACGTGCTTTTCTTACTCTATAACATTGGATCTGATCCTCTCAAAGCCATAGCTTTTTAAGTGTTAAACTCCTTTTGCTGACGACGCTTCCACTAGCTGTATACTGCACACAGACAATTGCTCTAATATTAAGAAACCCCGGATGATTTTGAAAGTACCCCGAAAATCGCAGCGGTTCAATGTGTTAAAAATGTCGCCAAAAATTTTGGGTTTACTCATTTCGCCACACGTTCTACAATCTTTTAATTTTTTACAATTAAAAGATGTTCTGAAAGGCAAATTGAAAGGCAAATCGTAATTCCGAAGGATTAGACAGCTTAATTACGGATGGGAAAGTCTTCCCGCTAAGTAAGCTAATCTAGATCTTTTAAATTTCTTTCTCGAAGTAACTCCTAATTAGTGTTTAGCATGATACAGAACAAAGTGTACTGCAAATTCTGAAAGGGTCATGCGCTATTTCAATCTGCAAAACGGGATTCAGGAAATGGGAATGTTTTGCATAAAACTCTTAAATTCATATCTTTTGTTTTTAACCGAAACTTTGCCTTCCTCTTAGTATTTCCTATGTGATCTTTATCGTAAATATTATTTCAAATGGGTAGAGCGAATGGCACAAAACAATTATTTTATTAATTTATTCAACCGCTGTGCTCTGCACTGAAAGTTTTCACCTGATCTGCATGCGAAAGCTCTTAATGTAACCTACAGCTTGTTCGGTCGTATATTGAAGGTTTATTCATTTCACCTTTTGTTCGTAAACATTTATGCGTTGACTGCTTCATTCGCAAACATATTCAATGACGAAGTATATCGACAAAGAAAACCGAACGTTGTCATCCTGCTCATCTTCGGGCATTCATTGAAACGCTCATTTAACTTTGAAAAGGCTTTTCCATTTTAGCAACTTTCGTGTTGTGTACCATTGCAAATTCTCTACCTAAAACAATAAAATATCTTAGAGACACATGCATTAGCTGCATATCCTAAATGTTGAACATTTGTGAGATTGAAAAATGATGCAAGTTAAAGTTCAATTTTGAATCTTGCTTTCAAAATTAAATCTTTATCAGCTGTTAAGCGTTATCTGGGATTTTTTTCTCCCTTTTCTATTTGATAATGGTAAGATATATGTAATTTCATCGAAAGTCTTCATATTGCTATAAAGAAATGGCGCTTTGATTTTCGATATACATTGCTCATTATTTTCTCCTGTAGTCATTATCTTTAGTATTTACGATATCAACATTTTTAATGTCATTTATTGATACTTTCCTTTATAATCACAAATCTGTTTTAGTTGACCGTGGTGGATTATACGAGGGTTGTACCGAAAATAGTGCAAAAGTGGGTATAACTTTTTTATTGACAGAAACAGATCGTTCAAATTGCACATGTTGATAGAGTAACTCGTTCTCTATGCAAAGGTACTACTCAACATAATTTCCATCACAAGCAATGCATTTGTGCCATCGATAGACCCAACTCTCGAATCTTCTTTGAAAGAATTCAGGCATGGACTGTTGTACCCACTTCTTCACATCCACTTTCACCTCGTATGTGTCATCAAATCCCTGTCCCCGGAGAATATGCTTCATTGGACCAAACAGGTGGAAGTCGGAAGGCACCAAATCAGGGCTATACTGTGGGTGCGGGACCATAGACCACCCTAATTTCCTGATCGCCTGATTTGTTGCCAAATATATGTATGGTCTCGTATTGTCATGGTGAATATGTATCCTTTTCAGATTCGTTTTCGGTCTCTTCCTCCTTAAGGCTTCTCTAAGTTTCTTGAGTGTCTCCATGTACTGCTCGCTGGTTACGGTACGGCCACGTTCCAGCAAATCAAGGAGAATGACACATTGTCATCCCCAAAAACAGTCACCATGAATTTCTGTGCTGATCTCTGGCTCTTGAACTTTTGAGACCTTGGTGAAGAGGTGTGGCGCCGTTCCAGGGCTTGATTCGTCCTTTCCGGATCGCAAAGATACGCCCACGTTTCATCCCCTGCCACCATATCGGAGAGAAACGTGTCTTTATTGGTTTCAAACGCTTCCAACAGATCAGAACAGACTTCCACACTTCTCTGTTTTAAATCGGGTGTCAACTGCCGAGGTACCCACTTTGCCCAAACTTTCCGATACTGTAAATCTTCCATCTTCTGAATGGCATTGTGACCGCAGTCCAGTTGTGCAACAAGCTGACGAATTGTAATTCGTCTCTCCGCGCAAATCAATTCATCCACTCGCTGACAATTCACGTCAGTTGTCGCAGATGCTGGTCTCCACTGCGTGGTTTGTCTTTAGCGCTGGTTTCCCCTTCTTTAAACTTCTTCGTCCATCTGTGCACATTGCTCTTGTCAAAGCCGTCATCTCCGTAAATATTCTGTGTCCTTCTGTGGATGTCGGACAGCCTGCACCCTTCCTTTGTCAAGAACCCAATGACGGCACGATGCTTCTGCTTGGAATCCATTATTTACTTGCAATGAAGAAGGGTTGCTATAGAGGAAGAGGTATTATACCAACATGTGCAATTTGAACGACCTCTGTCAGTTAATAAATAAGTTATATCCACTTTTGCATTGCTTTCGGTACAACCATCGTAACTAATCTAAATTTAAGTGGGATCTTTGTATTAACGCGGAAATTTTCTTATGAGTGCAATGATTCCAATCTGATAATCCGCTCGTTTCGACTGCGCCATTCGAAACAAATACATGCACAGAGAAAATTCTTCATATATGGTAAAGGATAGATTTGGGCTTTAAATGTTTGAATCTAATTGAGTTACTTTTGAAGAAGTATTGCAAGAAAAACGAAAAACCGGATCATTTCATTTTATGTAACAATGTATTTACAGTGTAGCATTTACGGTTTTATTCAAAAATATCTCTGTCTTGCCATTCTCGTCCGGTAACAGGCCCAAAGTCCATCTAGACGACTGACGCCAGCAGAAGAATACCGACCAATCGGCAACGATAGGCAACCCAAGTTATTAAATGGTAATGTCTGATTTGCAATAAGAGCTTTTTTTGTAGAGCACGTAATGAATCGGCAAGCTATGTGATAATTCAGCAGTCTGACATATGTACGACGGAGGAAAGGTTAAAATAGACCGTAAGGTCGTGAAGATTTCGTGCTAAGTAAATGAAGTCACATAATAAGCCGTCTGATGCACGATTTTTCAGATAAAGCCACTCTTTGATATTCAAAAATGATGTCAAAAACACATTACAAACATTAAAAAGGGAAGAGATCTTTCGGTGACCGCTTCGGTCCCTTCATCAGGTAATACTCATTGAGGAATAGCAATGAAAAGATAGGTGACATAAATACAGAATGAAGTTGTCATTATACAAGCCCACAACGCATGTCAAAGAATCAGATTTAAATAAAGTGGACACACCTGTTAAAGTTCTGAAAAACTTGAAGTTATCGTTCCGGTTTTAAAAGAAATTTCTAAGGGAGAGGTATGTGAACAGGTGTGTCGTCATTGCAACATTTAGGTCCATACTTGTAAATCTATAAGCTTTCAGAAAATAGAGTAGCAAAGCGTGTTTTTGGAGCCAAAAAGATAGTAGGAAGGTTCTATAGTGGCTTGTGATTACCTTTCGAGCATAATCTGGATAATGCCGTAACAGAGGAATTTGTCTTTAAATTGTATTTGTGTTCATATATTCGGCATTTTAAATTACGAAATGTAGAACCTATATATATAATGGTGTTAAAAACACGTTTTTGTGCACCAGCGTTAAATTGCCGAGTGATTTCGTGCACTGTGGCCCGTCTATCCGCTGTTACAATGCGAGCTAGCCCACGATGACCCCGCTCATCCAGGCGCTGTTGTCCACGGCAGTTGGCAAAGAGATGAATAAGTGCTGGTGTCAAACGACTTTTGCATCACTCTGTATTTTCAAAAAGCAAAAATGAAGTTAAAGACCAAATTAACTTTATTCTTACAAGGTTAACAACAATTAAAATGCAAACATTTACTTTGCGTTATTTCTTGGAAACAAATTTCTCTAAAACTTCGGTAAATTTTAAGTCCTTTAGCATATCATTTTCAATTGCCGTACGAGCATGTCTGTTGAGTCTTTCTTGTGCCATTGTTGATCTGTATGAATTATTCAAATGTTTCATCTTGGAGAAATTCCTTTCTCATGTCGCGTTAGTTATCATCAAGCACATGTAAATCCGCAGAGCTATTTCAACATTAGGGAATTAAGAAGTTAATCCATTGTTTGCTACAAGGGTGTAGATATCAGAAGCCTTTTAAGATGCATGTTTTTGCCTCAATTCGTTACATTGCTCTACCAAGTTCTCAAAGTGAAGAATTTCGGGCAGAAATCCAGGCTCAATGTCATCTGAGTGAGTCTTCTGAAATTTGTCTGCTACTGTTGAAATGTCTGTATCACTCATTGCTCAAGAATTCGACCAGAAAACCAAATGGTCAGTGAACATTTTTGTATGCTTGAATGCGATGTGCAAGTGCTGAACATAAGTTATCTATGATGAGGAGATATGTCTCCACCTTAAACTTCTCTCTTCCTCGCAAAATAATATCATCAGCATTACCAACATTGATTCCTTTTCTTTTCGAATGTTGTCGTTTTTGTTCATCACAGAATTTTGCATTCGCATCTCTTAAGACACACTGGCCTCCCCAGGCCCAGCCGGCGCGATATCTGGTTGCCTATAGTTTTGCAGACTCCCGCAAAATGTTTTAAGGACTATCAAGAAATTTAATTTTAAAAATATTAATCTCCTTGTTCTTTTGAGGGCTTTTTCGGCTTTTCCTCTTTCTTCTCGAGGTTCCCCCAGCTATCCGAGGTACCTGGGCTGCACCCCCAAATAAAGCCCATGCCTTAATCCGGCAGTGAGCATAGCTAGGAACTCTTTAGTAGGGAAGAGGCTGATGAAACATTCTGGATACTAAATTTTTCTAAGGTGGCAATTAAATACTCTGGAAATTTCTTGAAATTTTCACTGATGGAACAGCGAGGAAGAAGATTCTGACAAAGATAAGAAATACGTTTGCTGCGTGCGTGTGTGATCTTGACGATTATTTAAAATGTACGTAATTACTTTACAATGTAATACTTATCGATATTCTTCTGTAATCTGTAGTCTTAAACACTCTATAATTAATTTATACACAAATTACATTTGGCACAAAGACACCTGCAAATAGCTGTTCGGTGACAAGGTTCTTTCCTACAGGTTTATTACTTTTGAAACCAATTCACAGCTTTACTTCACAAGCACCTGCGAGTTTGAACTGACTCTTACAATAATTATTTAAACTGGATACAGCCCGATTTTCTCCTACCTTCCACTCATATTGACAAAGATTTGAAGGCTCCATTTTAGCCTTCTATAATAAGGGCTAGATGTTTGCTCGGGAAACATCACCTCAGCAGCGTTGAAAAATGCATCTTCGTATGAGGCTTCATTTCAGATATTTTATTTTGGGGGCGAAATATTTCTTATCGTAATTCACACATTATTTAAATCCGATGATCCAACTGTTTACAAATTGATAACAGAATGCTCCAAATAGTTAAACTGTGGAGAGTATAAGATAAGTAAGGTAAATTGTTTATCCGGGAATAGCATTATTGCATTTGTCACCAAATCAGGGCTCTTCGCCTTCTGCCTGCGACTTGTGTAACATTCTTTTGAGTTTCTCATTCATTGGTTATGTATGACCATAGTCAGGGAGAGTATACCATAATAGTAGCGCGTCAGGGTCAGGGAGAGCATACCATAATATTAGCGCGTCAGGGTCAGGGAGAGCATACCATTATAGTAGCACGTCAGAATCAGGAAGAGCATACCATAATAGTAGCGCGTCAGGGTCAGGGAGAGCATACCATAATAATAGCGCGTCAGGGTCCTGGAGAGCATACCATAATAGTAGCGCGTCAGGGTCAGGGAGAGCATACCATAATAGTAGCGCGTCAGGGTCAGGGAGAGCATACCATAATATTAGCGCGTCATGGTCAGGGAGAGCATACCATAATAGTAGCGCGTCAGGGTCACGGAGAGCATACCATAATAGTAGCGCATCAAGGTCAGGGAGAGCATACCATAATAGTAGCGCCTCACAGTCAGGGAGAGCATACCATAATAGTAGCGCACGTCCAAAAACGTTACACTTTTTCCCAATATCAGATGTTATTTAATTTTAGCCTGTTCCAAAACTGTGAGGTAATCCAGTGACTTCTGACATGTAAGTGAAAAAGCTGCAGTAGAAGGCTAAAATGAGAAGATCATGATCTGTAGATCAAACAAATAGTGGCTTTACTCCGTCTTGTTGAAGCCGCTGTACGTGCTCCAAATTCTGGGGCATATCTTTTTGTGGCCACATTTTCTCTTCATATTACTTTGGGATCTAACATGGCTTACAACATCATTGTTTGTGACGTAGGGACCACTTTGTGTTGTACATTCAAGAGTAGAAAGAGCTTCTTTACTGAGTTAACGGAAGACTTCCAACTAGTTCTGGGACGCAGACAGAACAGATGACCAGTCATTAGGAAGCTGCACATTTGAATCCAGTTTTAATCTCCTCTGGACTTTCATTGAAAGCTGTCAGTAAGAATTCAAAACCAGAATGAAGTTACGATGTCAATCTAAAATCCATTTCAGTTACCATCAAGAAGCACAGTCCAAAGTAGTTTTCAAATGTTTCTAGCCAAATCGTGGAATCAGGATGTGCATCATAATTGGAAGGCATTGCAAAAACACAGTCAAGCCCTTCATATGTATCAACCTATTTTTGCAACCAAACAAGAACACTGGCATTATTCGAACACTACGTCTGTTTAACACTGTTTACTAGTAAAGGTAAACATTTAAGAAAATATTGAAAAAATTCATCTAAAACCCTTCTCTTGTTGCGTTGCAGTGTGAACTGTCCAAAAGGTGAAATGTTTTCTTTCAGCATCTTAGGGATGGACGATTACACTGGTGAAGGCCTTTTTCTTATTTTCTGTTGCATGAGATTTTTCCACTGATTCTAAGTATTTTTTCAACGCTGATTTCAAATCTGAAATCGGTATTCCTCTATATTCTCTAGTTTTCATGCAATTTGGAACTTGTTATTTTCGCAAAAAAAAACGACATCCATTGCTGTTTACAATAGGGATAGCTTGAGAACTAGGCTTGCATCTACCCTAACCTTAAACTAATTCGGCTAATTTTTTACAAACCACAATACTCTTTATCTTTATAGTTAATTTTGGATTATAAAGATTTATCCGATTTACACAAAAATAACACTTCTTTCTATTTGTTTCAGATCTGATCAGGACTTCTTCAAGTTGACATAAATGTGTAAATATTGCTGATGTATTCTGTTATGTATGCGGTTGCTACACACTTCTTCGTCAAAGGCGCAATATAACTTCGTTTGTAAGGCGTGCCTATAAAGCCTATTTTGAAGTTCCCCTTGGCGACCAAGACAAGAAATGGGCTCCTCATATTGTGTGTCATAACTGTGATGAAATGCTTCGTGAGTGGAGTAAAGTTGAACGAAACGGTCTGACTTTTGGAATTACCATGTTTTGGCAAAAACCCAAGGGCCACATAACTGACTGCAATTTTTGGCTAGTCAACACGAAAGGTGTCGGCAAGAAAATCCGGCATAAGATCTTCTACTTCAGTAATCCCTCAGCAATTCGACCTATTCCGCACTCTGGGGAACTCCCGGTTCCAGTTTTTAATGGTTTTGCCTATAAACAAGTGAAAGATTTAGTGAACATGATCAGAAAGAGCACGAGGTTTGTTATAACGAGCTTCAAGAAATGTTTTCGGAATCCGAAGACCCCTCATCTGATACCAAACAGTCATGAGCCCCTTAGCAGTTTAGTCAACCGGAATTGAATGACTTAGTGCGCGATTTAGGGCTCTCTAAGAAAGCAGCTGAGGTATTAGCTTCCAGGTTGAAAGAAAAAGACCTACTTGACCGCTCTGCAAAAGTTTCTTATTTCCAAAAGTAGGGCCAGAGGGCATTTTTTCAGAAGACAAGCAGTTCGTTTACTGCCACAATATTCCAGGTCTTCCCAGGAAATTAGGTGTTACCTCGTATAGTCCAACAGAATGGCGATTATTTCTGGACAGCTCAAAGCGCATACTCAAGTGTGCTCTCTTGCACAATGGCAATGATTATGGAGCTGTTCCTGTTGGTCACTCACTGCATTTGCGAGAAGACCATAATGACATAAACATGGTCATTCACTAACTCAAATATCACGAGCACAACTGGATCATTTGTGCGGACCTGAAAATAGTCAACTTTCTCCTTGGTCAACAGAAAGGCTTCAAGAAGTTTCAAAGTATGTGGGACAGCCGAGTTCGAGAGAAACACTGGACCCCGAAGGAGTGGCCCACCCGTGAAAATCTAGAAGCAGGCATGCCAAACATTGTGAACAACCCAATCGTCAGCCGAGAGAAGATTATCCCCCCCCACACTCCATATCAAGTTCAGCTTGATAAAACAGTTCGTGAAGGCATTAAGAACTAACAGTGAATGTTTTCAACATGTAGTTTCTGCTTTTCCTGCTTTGTCTTTCGGAAAGATCGAAGCAGGTGTTTTCGATGGACCTCAAATTCGTGACTTTGTATATGATGAGGAATTTGTCAGGAAGATGAATGACAAGGAGAAGGCAGCATGGCTGTCTTTCTTGGCAGTTATACAAAACATTTTTGGTAATAAAAAGGCAGATAACTATGAGGCTTTTGTTACTGGAATGCTGTTGGCTTTTCGAAATCTTGGGTGCAACATGAGTGAAAAGCTCCATTTCCTGAATAGCCACCTTGATCAATTACCTGAGAACCTTGGGCCTGTTAGTGATTAACTGGGCCAGGTAGCGCAGCCTTGCAATTTACGTAGGCCCAACACTGAGCCATCGTGTTTGGGGAATAGAAGACGGTGGCTCAGTGTTGGGCCTACGTTAAATTACAAGGCTGTGCTACCTGTGTGTGTGGGGGGGGGGACGATTACCTCAAGACCTCATGACGATAAAACGGCGCTATCAAAGGCGATGGGAAAAATAGTATGGCAAACTACTGCTGGAGCATCAAACGAGATTGCCCTGAGAAAGTCCAAAAACGCCACAGATACAACAGCAAATTCTTGCCTGAATAGGACATATTTGAACTTTGCATTCCATCCTTATCAGTTGTTCTGAATCACCTATCATCTTTATGTCGAAATGTATGTCAATTTAAAATAAAAAGCATTGGTGCATACTCATATTTGACTATAATGGATAAATGTTTCAGATTTAACAAGTGGCGATACATATGCATCACTCCCCACAAATGATTTTTTTGCCTTTTTCCAAACCTTAATGCATATTGTGATGCACCTACACGTTTTTGTGAATTCATAAAGGATATCTTGGCCAAAACAGTTGTTTAAGTTTAATTTTAAGACCGCGTGACCATAAATTTCTCAGGTTCCTTGTCATAATGCGAGAGGCGTCAAAATTTCGCGAAATAAATCTAGAGCTTACGGAGAAAAACTAACTTCAGGCTTGAATTCAGCACACTCAACTTAGATAAGAACAAGTGCTGGTATCAATGTAACAAAAACGTTCTTCCCCAGTGTTATTTATTATTTACAGCCATACAAATTATTCAGTTGGTCTTAGTGTTCCGAAACAGACAAACAAACAAGCTTTCAGTAACCCCGTTTCCTTTTATTATAATGCTTTTTTTACCTTTCGTTCTTTGAAGGAAAGGAAGGAATTACTTTTACAGACGTTTTGAATGGTTTTTGTTATCAGTCAAGACTTTTTTTTAATTTGCTGTGCTGCCCTTTCGTTCTTTTGATAAATACTGCCACGGATGTTATATTTCTTTATATGTCCTCAAATTATGATTTGCCGCCCAAAGCTAACTAGCTCACAGCCCAGCTGAAGAAAAAGATTTACTCTCCTATGGATGGCATGATATATTTTTATAACATCTTCCTGGCAGAAAAAAAAATCATTAACTTCATTTTCTGTACTTCCTGAAAATTCTCAGAATTTGTTTTCCAGACGATTGTTTGTTTTAGGCCCCTTTTTGACCAGTTCACCAGAGATGCAGGATTCTGGCTCAAATCGAAGAATTTGCCATTTCCCTTTAGTATATTATTTTAGCTATTCGTGACCTTGAACGATTTCAGTGGAAGGAAAGTGATTTGGAGATCTTCTAACGGTAAATTTGCATTCCATGATCTTACGCACTATTGATTTATACATGTCTTTCACGTCGGTTATGTTTTCTACAATCTATCTCACATAGTATTGGTAAATACAAACAAATAAGACTTTCTAAACTCTGTAGGAGATCAGAGTTCCTCTATGCACACAAACAAAACTAATCTATTCTCATCATCTAAACGCAAAATACAAAAGTATGTCTTCCTCTACATATCTGCATTCCTACATAAAATTCCTGTTGAGCTGATATTCTTTTGATGTGCTTGTTAAGAAGTAATTGTATTTCCACACCGCTGGCTTGATGAGAACACAAATTTTGGTGATATGTATAGCTTTCGATAACTCGTCACCTGTTTTCGGTCGGATAACCGGTACCAGATTCCACTCCATTCAGATTCTCAATATGTAAACTTCGAAACGTTACTTAAATTTCCCTCACAGATTCATAGCTCCATAGAAGTTGTTTCATCATGGCACAGCGTAGTTGATTTCCAATGACGAAACGAATTGGGATTCAGAAAATGTAAACTTACTAATTTCCATGTATGATAAATAACTTGAATCGCTTGAAGTCTTGCAGTACGAGGCATAAATCACCAATGTGTGGTAAAAGTTTGTGTACATGTCCTTTGTAGTATGCTGAACAAGTGAATTGAACATTACAATAATTATGTAGAAAAAGAACAATTCGTGCAATATGTCATAAAAACAAACACCACCGCCTATTTAATTATATTACGATATTTAATTAAAAGATGAAATCTATTTACAAATTAAAAACCTCCACTAGCGCTTTCGGGGTAACACTTACCCCATCATCAGGTGGAACAGAGAGGTTAATGCAGTACTTGCGTACACATGTATAGGAGCGCAGCAATTCACCGTGGTATAGTTCTAAGGCGTCACAAGGCTAATGTGTTGCCATCTCAGCCGAGCAATAGACACAATTTCAGACTTTTGTTACACATAATACAGATTGTGTTGCACAGTTAAAATGTCTAATTTACATGCTATTGTTTTTATTAAATCTATTTAATAATTATAATTTAAAGTTCCAACCGGCGACATGGTTTTTCCAAACTTTTGGTATATCCACTGGCGTGTTATCATTGCAGCACCTGTCCCCTAAGGCTTCAATATACAGCCTTTCTGCAAGGTGTAGTGAGTGTACGTACGCAGGAGTGTTCAGCAGTCTAATGCTCGCCCAGTTTGGTTGCAAAGTTCCGTTTACGACATTTCTAGATAGTGCCGTGTTATTGGGGAAAGTTCGAATATCATATTTATGTTCCTGAACACGAATAAACTGCATAAAGAGGGGCTGGCTATTAGGCCTTTGATCGCGGGCTATCTTAATCCTACTCGACCACTCGAAAAAGTCCTTCCCCTATATTTAGCTAAGTTAGCAGAGAGCTCGCCTTTTTCTATCAAAAGCTCCACTAGGGCAATAGACAGGATCAGAATGATTCTGCCACATGCTGGCCCTTTCATATTAGCCTCTCTGGATGTAGTTTCACTGTACCCTAATGTACCTGTGGACGCCACTCATCTTATTATTGAGGCTAAACTTGCTGAAATTCACGTTCCCACTTCTGAAATCACCACCATTATGAACGCACTTCGTTTAGTTAAACGGCGATCATATTTTAAATTTCTTGACAAAATTTACTTGCAAACTCAGGGTTCGCCCATGGGCTCCCCACTATCTGCTGTGTCAGCAGAAATTCTGCTACAATACATTGAAAACAAAGTTCTCAATTAATCATCTTTGGTCCCCAGTTTATACCTTAGGTACGTCGACGACATCCTTGTGCTTTGGCCTGACTTCAAGGATGATTTAATTCAATTCGTCGACGCACTTTCGTCAGTATACCCTACTATCGGGCTCACGACAGAACTTGAATCTGATTTCTCACTTCCTTTTTAGACTTTCGCATATTTCCTGACCCAGATACTAATTCACTGTCTTATTCAGTTTATCGTAAGCCAACTGATTTCAATAGCCTTATTCCATTCAATTCATCACATCCAACCCCACAAAAACTATCTGCTATTAACTTTTTAATTAGAAGAGCCTATACGCATTCTTCAAACGAGAGTCTTCTACAGTCTGAAATAAAGTTTATTTTTAAATTGGCGGACAAGCACGGATACCCAAGAACAATGGTTAACAAAATAATTCTGCAGAATTAGCAATCAAAGAACCATAAGTCTAGAACGCAATCCAAAGCCTAGCAAACGGTTTGTGGGAGCATTGGACCAGTGCCCACAAATCACTAACTTGTTGTCACGCATATGCTCAAAGCATTACATACAATTCGGTACCCGATCAAAGAATCTCATATCATCAGTCAAAAAAGATCGGGCAGCAACCGATATTTTGAGCAAATGGGGAGTGTACTACATACCACTGTTAGACCCCTCAACAGGAAAACACGTTAGCAACTATGTAGACTCGACAGGGAGAAGCTTGGGTATTCGTGTTCAGGAATATAAGTATGATATTCGAACTTTACGCAATAACACGGCACTATCTAGAAATGTCGTAAATGGAACTTTGCAACCAGACTGGGCGAAAATTAGACTGCTGAACACCCCTGCGTACGTACACTCACTACACCTTGCGGAAAGCCAGTATATTGAAGCCTTAGGGGACAGGGGCTGCAATGATAATACGCCAGTGGATATACCAAAAGTTTGGAAAAACCATGTCGCCGGTTTGAACTTTAAATTATAATTATTAAATAGATTTAATAAAAACAATAACATGTAAATTAGACATTTTAACTGTGCAACACAATCTGTATTATGTGTAACAAAATCTGAAATTGTGTCTATTGCTCGGCTGAGATGGCAACACCTGACGCCTGAGAACTATACCATGGAGCATTGCTGCGCTCCTATATGTGTGTACGCAAGTACTGCATTAACCTCTCTGTTCCACCTGATGATGGAGTAAGTGTTACCCCGAAAGTTCTAGTTTAGGTTTCTAATTTGTAAATAGATTTCATCTTTTAATTACATATCGTACATAGACGGTGGTGTTTGTTTTTATTCCAATAATTTTAATACATACGATAGTCTGTAAGGTAATTGAGTTTGGATCTGTAAGGGATCTTTTCAAAGAAAGCCATTTTAAATGTTCCAATCTGCATTTATTATAATGCTTTCTATATTTTGAATACCCTTCACTCATAATTCAGTTAGCTGAGAAATGACGACGAATTGTTAATTTCAATAAGGCGCACTTTGTAGGATAAAGAAATATTACTTCACTGTATCGATGACATTCTGTTTTCTTTGGAAAAGAAAAATTGCGATGCCGTGACAAGTGTTCCTGAAAGTTGTAGAGGACAGGCTGTAAGTTATATTTTATGCCAACGTGAAAAATGATTCATCTGTATAATTTCATTATGAAATTGCTGCAGAACCACATTATATGTCTTGCACTCGAAGTAGTTCACTCGGCTTTAATTCACTTAAAGTCTAACACCGTTTGAATTCAGAAACTGATTACAAAACTTAGAGGAAATGAGAAGTCGGAAATGCAATTTTACTATGATTTAATATTTAGACGTTTATATGTATTAGAAGTAATGAGTTTGCTAATAGGTAATAACGCCCTTTGTTTCATATCATATTCATGAGAACGACTATACATGATAAGAACAATGAAGAATTTAAATAATGAAGCAACATAAGTCTAACACTAGAGGAAATTCGTCTCTCTGTAAATCATTGATGTCTTGCTTAGACATTTCACAGCGAAATTCTATATCAGCTTTTGAGCTAATACATCTGATTGAAATGTTGATAACAAAGTTGATTGTACTAAATCTTTCACTTGTTTATTGCTCACTAGTGCTTTCACATTCCGGAAATCCTTCTCTTTTAGCACAAGGGGAAATCTTCTCAATATTGCATTTCTCAGTCTGGTTCGGTTTATTGGTGCTGTATAATACAATTTACTTTTATCATCATTTCTGCAAGATACCAGCTGGAATATGCTACTCATTCATAACAAAACCTTCCTCGAATATTTAGCTTCCTTCAGGTAGGTGTTTCAGGACCTTCATTAATATCTTTTGGGACATGGGCCGATTAAAGCTAACAATGCAGTACATAAGATATAGTACTGTTACAGTGGACCCCCCCCCATCCTAAAACCTGAAGAAAACTCTAAAATTTGTCCGCCATGTCGCGTATGGTATGAGGTAGCTAGGAATCACAGTTCGGCAGGCTCACATGTTCTTTTACAGTTCAGTTTTTTTATTTATTTCTCATTTACGTTGTTTTTTCTTTCGGATGTTCTCTAAATTAATTAACAAAATTGCGGGATAATTAGGAAGTCGCTCCAATGCTCTTGAAGGCAAGAAACGCAATATTTTTGCCATTTTTGAATTATTTCTACCTGTGGGAAAAGGTAGCACTCAATGGTTGCTCTGGAAATTGATAAGAGCAAAGCGATAGGCCCAGAAGAGGACTTCTAGATTTCTTGAGGAGGGGCCGATGTTACGACCCACCCCCGCCATTAATTTAGTAATTAATGGGCGTGGTTGATGTGTGAAATTAATTAAGTATTAATTATGTTCGAGGCTTGATTGGAGTTTAAAAGTGTAAACAGCAGATAAAGTTTTATCTGGGGGTTTGGAAAGAAAAGAGGCGAAGAATTCTCTCTCTGGCTGGGTGGTCTCAGAATAGCTCTGTTAGGTCATAAATATCAGGGCGCAGCTGACGGGCAGCCTATGCAACACGGAAAGGGAAAGAGGAATACGTATCGAATGAGCCACTTGAGTAGGAATGAATGAAGATAGGGGACGAAAGGTTTAGCGAATAATCGTAAATTCGTCGATTGTTTGGGGCATTTTGGAGAACAATTGCTCTCTGTGTGGTCCGTGCAGAAAAATAAGAGTTCGCACTTGGCATGAAAATAAGGAAGAAAGTTCAGTTGTCTGTGCGCTCTCCGATGTGAAAGGCTGGATGCCTTGGATCTGCAAAAAATGAATTGGGAAAAATGAAGCAGCAAACCTCCCCGCATTTGGTAAGAAATGGAGACAACTCGAGGCAGCTGGAGATGCCAGTTTGCCATAAAGACAGCAGAATGCCTAAATCCGCAGGATAAAGCAGAAATTTCTAGGCTGGAGCGTAATGGAACTCAGCGACTGTTTGGCCTAATGAAAGCCAAGTTACAGGGGAATTAAGAAGTCTGCGAGTGGACAGTGGTCATTCCAATGAGAAGCGAAGCCAAGCAAAAGTCGGGTTCGGATGCCAACCACTGCAGTGTGGAATCGTCACCCCCATTCATCCCCTACTGTGGAGGAAGTGAAGAGATGCGCTTGTCTTACGGGGCGAAGCGAGGCCCCATGTGTGCGTGTGTGTGGTCGCGTAAGCAGCGAAGCCACTACGTGTAAGTGCGACGGGATAAAAACATGTCGAAAGAAAAATATGAGCGTAAGAGCGGTGGCTTCGATACCTAACAAATATACAGGTGAAATGTTGAGTTGCCGATATACGCTTAAGGTAAAAGCACGTCTGCTTTCGCTCAGCCGAGAAAATTAATCTTGGAAACCGCAACATCAGATGTGAGAGGGCCTATTTTGCTTAACGGCCACCTTCAAATCGTCACGAGAATAGATCAGTGTGCACTCTAATCATTGCAACAAAGTGCGGCGTGATATTACCATTTTTAATTGTGTGCTTCATTTACATCAAGCGTCAAAGTGAAGTGTTGAATCTTCGGTGCTGCCACATGGTGCAAGTGTCTGTGTGCGTGTTTTTTTTTGTCGAGTGATATTATGTGATGCACAACGGATTTGCACAGCAAAGTCACGAAACTGTAAGTAGATGAATATTTCCTTTTTCTTTCTTCGCACATCTGCGAACTTGTGCCATCCCGACACCCAAAGCTGCATGGACATAGATGCAGTAATGCTGAGTGACTGAACCTCAGAGGAAATACCTGCACATACAGATTTCAATTTCTTACAGGGCCCATTTCCTGATTACTTTTTTTACATGAATAAGGGAGAAGGTGTGGCCACAAATTCCGCTGGGCGGGACAGTTTCTTTTAACTTTGGTTCAGGACCAACGTCAGCGGGGCAGGGTTCTGCATGTGCATGCTTATTAGATTTAGTTAATTAACTTTGGCAGTATTTCGCACCTATAATCTTATACCGCAAATTAACGTGCTTGTGTATTTTGTGTCGCGAGTATTTTTAATGTGATCGTTTGCATATAATTTTTTTTTCATTCTCTAAGCAATTGTATATGAATATCACCTGCAGCTCTATTTAGTGTGTAAACGAGTAGTATCTCTTGTTCAGATAGTCCGGTGGAGACTCAGTCGGCTGCGTTATCCGACAGTAAAGTGTGACACCGTATGCTGCCCACATATGAGGGGCAATTGTCTATGCGCCTAGAGAGCGCCGGATCTGTTTAAATCTCGCAGAACGTTATTAAATGTTGTGTTGTGTATTTGAGAATCATGTGTTATTTGCGAAAGTGAGTGTTGTACTGGCTGGTTGGGGATTGAATGTACCGGAGTAAGATCCGGACCACTACACTCAGTCACGAATTGGTGATTGCGGGTGAACCTCATCACAACTCTGATCCCAAAGTATCATTTTTTTTTTTTAGATTATTTTATTTTTTATTTGTTGTTGTTATTTTGTTCACAAGGTGGATTCACCCAAGCCTTATGCTTCGGGTCATTCTTCAACTTTTCATTTTTTATGTTCTGGTGTGAATCTTTGAGTGCAGCAGTGCACCTGAGATTCTCACCTGGTGCCGTGGCCAACTAAATTGTACTTCAGGTCTCAAGCACCGTTACCGGCAGACTCGGCAGGAACACTGCTAGTGCCGTGTAACATTAATGATGCCGTTGTCCCAGGATCGATACCTATATTTTGCAGCTAGCGGAACAACACTCATGTTCGTAAAATAAGTGCGAATTGACTGCCATTACTATTTTTATTTAGTTTTGTTCGGTGCGAATTTTGTATAATTTAGCATTAAGTAAGCCTTAAGCTGTTTTGTAAGAACTGCCATAATTTTAGTGGGTAAGAAAAACAAAATGGCTAACACGAAGACAGTGGAACGCAAGAATTTGGCATCGAGCGCAGATAAAAGCGGGCGTAGGAGCATCGAACGTGAGAGATCTGTGGAACTCGTGGATTCTCGAAGCTATGCCTCATATTTAAATTTTCTTTCCGCCTATCTCGACGGGTAGCAATGAACGTGTGATGAAATCCTTAAACTTTCCTTCCGCTCTCAGGGCACTTAAGTCCGGAATTAGGTGCCTTGCGACGGTGGGAAAGGGTTGAGTGTTTACAGTTAAAAAAAAAAAAATAGAATGATTGGATGAATAAACTTCATCCAGTCATCCCTTTTTTTTTCTTTCATGGGGGATGGAATGTTACAGTGGACCCCCCCCCCCCCCCATCCTAAAACCTGAAGAAAACTCTAAAATTTGTCCGCCATGTCGCGTATGGTATGAGGTAGCTAGGAATCACAGTTCGGCAGGCTCACATGTTCTTTTACAGTTCAGTTTTTTTTATTTATTTCTCATTTACGTTGTTTTTTCTTTCGGATGTTCTCTAAATTAATTAACAAAATTGCGGGATAATTAGGAAGTCGCTCCAATGCTCTTGAAGGCAAGAAACGCAATATTTTTGCCATTTTTGAATTATTTCTACCTGTGGGAAAAGGTAGCACTCAATGGTTGCTCTGGAAATTGATAAGAGCAAAGCGATAGGCCCAGAAGAGGACTTCTAGATTTCTTGAGGAGGGGCCGATGTTACGACCCACCCCCGCCATTAATTTAGTAATTAATGGGCGTGGTTGATGTGTGAAATTAATTAAGTATTAATTATGTTCGAGGCTTGATTGGAGTTTAAAAGTGTAAACAGCAGATAAAGTTTTATCTGGGGGTTTGGAAAGAAAAGAGGCGAAGAATTCTCTCTCTGGCTGGGTGGTCTCAGAATAGCTCTGTTAGGTCATAAATATCAGGGCGCAGCTGACGGGCAGCCTATGCAACACGGAAAGGGAAAGAGGAATACGTATCGAATGAGCCACTTGAGTAGGAATGAATGAAGATAGGGGACGAAAGGTTTAGCGAATAATCGTAAATTCGTCGATTGTTTGGGGCATTTTGGAGAACAATTGCTCTCTGTGTGGTCCGTGCAGAAAAATAAGAGTTCGCACTTGGCATGAAAATAAGGAAGAAAGTTCAGTTGTCTGTGCGCTCTCCGATGTGAAAGGCTGGATGCCTTGGATCTGCAAAAAATGAATTGGGAAAAATGAAGCAGCAAACCTCCCCGCATTTGGTAAGAAATGGAGACAACTCGAGGCAGCTGGAGATGCCAGTTTGCCATAAAGACAGCAGAATGCCTAAATCCGCAGGATAAAGCAGAAATTTCTAGGCTGGAGCGTAATGGAACTCAGCGACTGTTTGGCCTAATGAAAGCCAAGTTACAGGGGAATTAAGAAGTCTGCGAGTGGACAGTGGTCATTCCAATGAGAAGCGAAGCCAAGCAAAAGTCGGGTTCGGATGCCAACCACTGCAGTGTGGAATCGTCACCCCCATTCATCCCCTACTGTGGAGGAAGTGAAGAGATGCGCTTGTCTTACGGGGCGAAGCGAGGCCCCATGTGTGCGTGTGTGTGGTCGCGTAAGCAGCGAAGCCACTACGTGTAAGTGCGACGGGATAAAAACATGTCGAAAGAAAAATATGAGCGTAAGAGCGGTGGCTTCGATACCTAACAAATATACAGGTGAAATGTTGAGTTGCCGATATACGCTTAAGGTAAAAGCACGTCTGCTTTCGCTCGGCCGAGAAAATTAATCTTGGAAACCGCAACATCAGATGTGAGAGGGCCTATTTTGCTTAACGGCCACCTTCAAATCGTCACGAGAATAGATCAGTGTGCACTCTAATCATTGCAACAAAGTGCGGCGTGATATTACCATTTTTAATTGTGTGCTTCATTTACATCAAGCGTCAAAGTGAAGTGTTGAATCTTCGGTGCTGCCACATGGTGCAAGTGTCTGTGTGCGTGTTTTTTTTTGTCGAGTGATATTATGTGATGCACAACGGATTTGCACAGCAAAGTCACGAAACTGTAAGTAGATGAATATTTCCTTTTTCTTTCTTCGCACATCTGCGAACTTGTGCCATCCCGACACCCAAAGCTGCATGGACATAGATGCAGTAATGCTGAGTGACTGAACCTCAGAGGAAATACCTGCACATACAGATTTCAATTTCTTACAGGGCCCATTTCCTGATTACTTTTTTTACATGAATAAGGGAGAAGGTGTGGCCACAAATTCCGCTGGGCGGGACAGTTTCTTTTAACTTTGGTTCAGGACCAACGTCAGCGGGGCAGGGTTCTGCATGTGCATGCTTATTAGATTTAGTTAATTAACTTTGGCAGTATTTCGCACCTATAATCTTATACCGCAAATTAACGTGCTTGTGTATTTTGTGTCGCGAGTATTTTTAATGTGATCGTTTGCATATAATTTTTTTTTCATTCTCTAAGCAATTGTATATGAATATCACCTGCAGCTCTATTTAGTGTGTAAACGAGTAGTATCTCTTGTTCAGATAGTCCGGTGGAGACTCAGTCGGCTGCGTTATCCGACAGTAAAGTGTGACACCGTATGCTGCCCACATATGAGGGGCAATTGTCTATGCGCCTAGAGAGCGCCGGATCTGTTTAAATCTCGCAGAACGTTATTAAATGTTGTGTTGTGTATTTGAGAATCATGTGTTATTTGCGAAAGTGAGTGTTGTACTGGCTGGTTGGGGATTGAATGTACCGGAGTAAGATCCGGACCACTACACTCAGTCACGAATTGGTGATTGCGGGTGAACCTCATCACAACTCTGATCCCAAAGTATCATTTTTTTTTTAGATTATTTTATTTTTTATTTGTTGTTGTTATTTTGTTCACAAGGTGGATTCACCCAAGCCTTATGCTTCGGGTCATTCTTCAACTTTTCATTTTTTATGTTCTGGTGTGAATCTTTGAGTGCAGCAGTGCACCTGAGATTCTCACCTGGTGCCGTGGCCAACTAAATTGTACTTCAGGTCTCAAGCACCGTTACCGGCAGACTCGGCAGGAACACTGCTAGTGCCGTGTAACAGTACTTCAGTCTCTCTGGAAGTTGATTACGGTGATAATTTTTAAGACATTAGGCTTTCTTAAATACAAATTTATCAAGAATAGCATATTATAACCTTAATTTTACAGATATTGGCACCCCAGCTTCGCGGAATCTCTGCTAGCTTTCGATTAAGCTTTTGTTGGTTTCTGTAATACAGAATAGTTTATATTTAAAACAGCACAACGGATGTCTTTCGCTGCAGAGTTTGGCAAATTATACAGGAGCCATATTCCATCATCGAGTAATTCCAATTGCTTTTCAGAATAAAAAAATTGCGCCAGTGCATTTATGTGTAATTACTATAATAAACACCAGTATCCCTCTGTCTCACTGGAATGCTTGACATCACAGCAACGTGTGCGTTGTTGCGTCATTACTTATCGATCAATTCGCGTGTGCTCTCGCGATGTCAAAATGATTGCCAGCAATATAGACTGACGGAAAAAAATCCCAACACCACGAAAAAATAGTTGTAGAGGAATGAAATGGCGGCAATACATTTGTATAGGTAACATATTTAATCGTTTAAGGTTTCAAGATCACAGCTTAATGTAAGCGAGAGAAGAGCCATTTTAAATGTGAAATGCTGGTACATTATTAACCGGTGTAACCGCCAGAATGTTGAATGCAAGCATGCAAACGTTCATGCATTGTGTCGTACAGGTGCTGGATGTCAGTTTGTGGGATGGAGTTCCATGCCTGTTGCACTTGGTCGGTCAATACAGGGACGGTTAATGCTGGTTGGGGTGACGCTGGAGTTGTCGTCCAATGATGTCCCATACGTGCTCGATTGGAGAAAGATCTGGTGATCTAGCAGGTTACGGCAACATGTCGACACTCTGTAGAGCATGTTGGGTTACAACAGCGGTATGCGGGCGAGCGTTATCCTGTTGGAAAACACCCCCTGGAATGTTGTTCATGAATGGCAGCACAACAGGTTGAATCACCAGACCGACGTACAACTGTGCCGTCAGGGTGCGTGGGATAACCACGAGAGTGCTCCTTCTGTCATAGAAAATTGCTCTCCAGATCATAACTCCAGGTGTAGGTCCAGGGTGTCTCGGCCGCAGACAGGTTGGTTGCAAGCGCTCACCTGAAATCCTTCTAACCAACACACGGCCATCACTGGCACCCATGCAGAAAAGGCTTTCATCAGAAAACACAACAGATCTCCACTCCGTCCTCCAATGAGCTCTAGCTTGACACCACTTTCTCCAAACTACATACGCCGTACACGGCGGTCTTCCCTCTAAGTAGTGCCCCGTGGCCGGCCGGAACCCGGTCTTCTTGAGGCAGTACCTTCCCTTGAACACCGCTGCCGACAATCATGCACAGTGGCTATATTCCTGCCAAGTCGTTCCGCAATATTGCGGAAAGAAAATCCACCTTCTCGTAGCCCTTTTACACGACCTCGTTCAAACTCCGTGAGCTGTTGATAATGACTTCTTCGTCTTCTTAAAGGCATTCTTGACTAACATCAACAAACTACGTCAAATCTGAACGATAGCTAACGCTCACGAACGTTACAGCGCTTATTTGAAGCAAACCTGCTTTGCATGTTCCAAGGGGCGCTACTAGCGCCACACGTTATTAAGGTAAGTTTACACGAAAACCGCTTGAAGGCAACACTGGACATGGCTCAACCGAGAGAACAAGCTGGATTCAGGAGTGGCTACAGCACAATAGATCATATCCACGTACTGAGAGAACTAATTGAAAGAGCGAGGGAATATAAACTTCCATTGTGCATGGCTTTTATTGATTATGAAAAAGCCTTTGATTCTGTGAAAACATCAGCAGTTACAATGGCTCTGAAATCCTGCGGTATTGAAGATGCATACATTAATATTATTAATAACATCTATGAAAACGCAAGTGCAAAGATTCGGCTCTTTGAAAATACAACACACATAAAAATTGGAAAGGGAGTGAGACAAGGTGACACCATATCTCCGAAGCTCTTAAATGCCACATTGGAAAATGTCTTTCAATCACTGAACTGGGAAAACAAAGGGATAAAGATTAATGGAGATTATCTAACCCATCTTCGTTTTGCTGATGACGTAGTCATTTTTGCAACTACCCCATCAGAGCTGCAGAGTATGATGCAGGAACTTGCTGACAAGAGTAAAGAAGTGGGATTAAAAATGAACTTTCAGAAGACAAAAGTGATGTTCAATGCTTTTACAAGAAATGAAGATTTATCGATTGATGGAAAAAAGCTGGAGATAACACACTGTAAAAAATTTCACTGTTAGATTACGGGCAATGGCCGGCAACTGGGGGCCCGGCCCTTGCCCAGAAAATTATGGCTTGGCCCATTTTTGTGAAAGCCCATAAAATTACGGTCTGAACCATGAATACTAAACCCGTAAAGTGAAGAGCAATGCCAGTAAAAATAAAATTTGACCGTATTCAGTGGAGCCTAAATCTCAGGGCACAGCCAGTAAAAATATAAGTTGACCGTATTCAGTGGAGCCTAATTCTCAGGGCAAAGCCAGTAAAAATATAAGTTGACCGTATCCAGTGGAGCCTAATTATCAGGGCAATGCCCGTAAAAAAATATAACTTGACCGTATCCAGTGAGCCCTAAATTTCAGGGCAATGCCCGTAAAAAAATATAACTTGACCGTATCCAGTGAGCCCTAAATTTCAGGGCAATGCCATAAAAATATAGTTTGTCCGTAATCAGAATGGTGTGAATTTCCGAGCCACGTCCGTAAAAATATATGTTTGACCGTATTCAGTTATGACTAAATTTCAGAGCAATGCCTGCCGTTAGATTAAGGGCAACGGCGGGTACTGCTCTGAAAAAAGTTGTTCTGTAATTATGCCTATATATCACAAAATTGACAGCAAAAAGTAATTACAATATATGCAGTTAACCTAAATTTTCAGAATACTGAATATTTGTGTGTGTGTTGGGCAGAGCTGTAACTATATGAACATAAAAATAAACTTTCATGTCATACAATAGCCAATTATGCATAATTCCAAACTAATGACTTCAGAATTTCTTTATTGTATATTTTCAGTTCCTTGATTATACAGCAATATTCGTGAGAAATATCTTAGTTTTCAAACACTGAGTTGTACAGCCTCATGCTGAAAAAAATAAATAAATTACATTACCCTCACCTGATGGCAGGTTAATTTATTAAGGTGTAACTGCTAATCAATACTTTTCAAATCTTTGTGATTGAAATTTCAATGTTTGTACTGCCAGAATGCAACTTAACTTGAACCCAAATACATAAGGTTAATAATCTGCACAATAAAGAAGAATTTAATTTCATCTAAATTCTCATTTTATATGAAAAGTGACAGACACAAGAAAACCAATGTACCTGCCATGTATTGAAAAAATGCAATACATTCAGAAATCAGTGGTGGATAGAGAAGTATGAGATTATAAACTATTTCTGTAAGTAGAGTTAATGATTGTCAAAACATGTGAAAAGTAGAATGTTAAGTGAAACATTCACTCTGTGCTCATTTAATTTTGTTAAGGAAAACACTTGAAATGCTAATCAACATTGTAACTAATCATATACAAAAGAAACCTATTCCTGCCATTTTTCTCTTTTGTCAAAATCCATTCGAATAATGGTTCAACTGTTGAAACTTTTTACATGTTTTAGTTCTTTGCGTGAAACCCAATTTCTCAATTGAAAATTACTATTAACTGCGAACAAATATTTAGATAATTAAGAAATCTTTTTACGTGCCTCTCAGTTCCAAACTGCCGCAGTTCGAATCGTCTGTGCGTTTGTTCTTACACTAGGCTCTTACTTTTTAAGAAGTTCAGATGGCACATTTTTCAAAGGAAAAATGTGCCATTATCTAATGGCACATTTTTCTAAATATTTGTTCGCATATTATCTAAATATTTGTTCGCAATTAATAGTAATTTTCAATTGAGAAATTGCATTACACACAAAAGAACTAAAACATGTAAAAAGTTTCAACAGTTGAACCATTCTTCGAATACATTTTGACTAAAGAATAAGTTTCTAAACATGTTTTTCCATCTCGATATGTTGAGAAATACGTACATTTTATATAAGTCTGTATCATCCTAAAAAAGTACAATTGTATAAATACAGTTAATGTATGTTTTATGACAATGCTTCATGTATTTACAAATACATGAAAGAATTGAAAAATCAATGCTACAAGTTATGTGAAAATGCAATAAAGCTGAAATGCGGGATGTTTCATTAGCTACTTGAGCTTCACCAGCCATGGAAGAACTAAAATAAGGTGTACATGTGGAAAATCAAACATTGGATTTTAAAACGGTTTTCCAATTAATAGGAATTAGATGAGGCATATGGATTATAGGTATTATGGGATAGGAAAGTTTCTGTACCTCCAAAATACTTAAGATTTTCCTTTCCCAAACACCTGAAATATGTACTCATCTCAAAGTCCTATTAATTGGAAATCCATTTAAAAATCTGGCAACATTTGATTTCTCATGTGTTATATCATTCATTTCATTTCTGATGAAGGTAGCAGCTCCATAAACTTCCCTATTTCATAATTTTATTTTATCTCCACATAACTTCAGCATTGATTCTTCAACAGTACTTTCATGCATTTGCAATTGTTGTTAAATGAATTTTTCTGGTACTCCTTTTCATTCAGCTTTGTACAAAATACATAAGCATTTGGTATAAATTTTCTCAGTATGTCTGGTGGTGATGTAGAATTTAAATCTATGTACTGCTTGGTGCACTGTCTGACAAACAGGAAAACCATTGCTTGTAAAGTAAGTGCCTGAAAGATTTATTCAAGTAAGCATCAAATGGGCATATCCATCTGAGTAGTTTTTTCTTAAAGCAAGCATTCATGAAAATTTTAAGAGAAAAGCTTTCCACCCTAATTTCAGCCAAGGAAAGCAGGAACATTTCTTTGTATTAACATTACACTAAACTAGTGTTTCACTTATTTTTCTATTATATCGAAGTCCTCACATAAAATCTTTTTCTCTACTATATATTTAGAAAGACAGCAACAAAGCAAAGGTTTCATTCAAAGAAATTCAGGATGCAATTTTTTTCCATTCAACATTTATTACATAATTTTGCAAAAAGAAGCTTACATTTTTACTGTCGTTTTCATGACTAGCAAAAAACAGTTTAACACATGCTATTAGAAAAGCAAATTTTTATGATCATTGAAATGACTACATGAAAGATAACACTGTATTTCACAAAATGATTTTACACTTTTCCAAGTCAAATAAAGGTTACAACCAGACTTCTTTCAATGGACCTTGTTCATGTGACGTCAGAAGTGGATTTCAGCGGACCAACATGGCTGCTGATTCAATACTTTCGCTATTTGATTATCCCTTACTGTTGGCTAACTTTTTACAATCCTAACGTTATGGATTATGCCAAGGAATTAATAGGGCGAAGAAGAAATTAATTTCTTAGAACAAATCAAGGTTGGGAAAATATACCAAGACATTTTTGTGTTCGAAGTTTATTTCGCATGATGCAGGAGAGCATCACCGTTAGTCATGAAGTTTTTAATGTAGCATTTCTCATACATGCTATATTAAATGTTCACGTTCATATTGTCAGATATTGGTGAAATATCTGAAACATAAAATTGAGTACCCTGTTTTGTAAAACAAAAACATTTAGAAGCTCGATACATAATGAGAAAACAAACTAGGGTTTGCACGCTAGGCAATCTGCTTAAAAATTAAATTAATGCGTAACATTAAATAAAAGAGAAATTATAGACATGTTTGTTTTATTCTTTGAGGAAAGTAAAACTTAATTCGTAATTTACCAATCCAAATATTCCATCAATTTTCTCTTTTTTGAAATTAAAATCTGAAGGAATACTACGAGGTTTCAACTGCCTTTGATTTGTAGTGTCATAATATCCAAAAGCTTTTTCATTTAAGTGGACAGAACATATTGGAGAGTCCACATCGGAATGGAAACCACCTCATTTTATTTTACACTGCCATTGCTTTAATAATTGTCTTTTTCAGAGGAAAATTAAAAAAATGTTTTTCTTTCGTCTACACAATTTATGTTGCAGGATTTATTATCACAACCATACGATGAGCAAAAGTTATACATGTCATTAATAAATTTACGAAAATTTTTGGTTTTCCTGAACCCTTGCATTGTAACGCCATGTTAAGCAATAGGAGAACGCATGTAAACGCACTGTTGTTGGTCCTCGGCCACGGAAAGGCTTTCCCATGATGCAATGTGAGGTGAATAAGGTCCATTTCCTTGAAATTTGGTGATTGTTAAGTATGCAGAATGTGTGACCCCAAATTTAAATTATGTTTACCTGCAAATTGCATGAACTTGAAAATATGACTGCCCAAAAGTCTCCAAATGGTGATTTGACTGTTTTTAAATTTGCCAAATGGAGTTGTGTGACTTTAATTTGCTGGCTAATTGCAGAACTTTGGGATGCACTCTTCCACGTTTTCCACACCTTTTTGCCATTTTTGTCCCTTTTTCTGGATTTATGCCAAGGAAAATCCTACATAAGGGGTAAAAACTAGGAATTAAAGATTTGAAAAATTTCATTTCCATAAAAGTCACACATAATAACTGGGAGCAATGTAATTTAAGCACTAAAGCAAGCACATAAGAATATAAATATGGATGAAATATACATATAACAAATAAATGACAGTAGTTGAATATGCATGCTAGTTACATTAACAAAGATACCAGCTATATTTCAGACATTTGGTTGCATTCATAGTGTAATTACTTACAATTTAAGAAAGTTAAATTATTTAATGTCCAAAGAAATTTCGATCAATTTATTTTCTTTCTTCCTTTCTTTAATACACTGAACTTGTTAAGTACATTTCATTTAGCAATTTAAGTTTACCAGAATATTATAACTTCATTGAATCAAGCTAATACAGGAACAAAATATATCATAAATTTAAGTAGTATGACTGAAATAAATATCTGGAGAAAAAGGCTGAGAACCATTATTATTAGCTAATGAAAAAATATATTATATAAGTTGATACATAAATGGCATACATGTTGTGTGCCTCATTTCACAAGGTTTAACTGTCAGTATACACAGGCTTTGGTCAAAGTAGACCATGCAGACTTTCAAAAGCAACTTTTAATTTATTTATTTTTTACTTTTATCAATTTTCAAAGTTACTTAATTTATGACAATTTTGATTGAGTTATGGGAGTCAGATGCTAAGAACATTAAGTTTTTATTTAAGTACTGTTTCTTCATTCCATACAATTACAAGCATCCTCTGTGTGAATAATACAAATTGGTTACACTGAATACATGTGGCTTAATCACTGGTTTTCCTGAGTTTATGGGTGAAAGTAAATTTCTTTTGTGTGATTTTTGTTTTCAGAGGTTTTAACGACAAGCGTGTTTATCTAAGGCCATGGGAAGTTTTCTTAGTCCTGATATGGGATTACTGGGTCCAAGGAAAACACCATACACGCCTCTTCCAGGCTTGGTGCCTGTGGGCCCCCCCATCCCCTCCTCTCCTCTCTTTACGGGCTTGGCCATCGTTTTTGTGACATCACGTTAAGTGACGGAGTTGAGTTGTGCACCGAGAAGGTTACAGTACTATACGTTTCTGGGCATTCAATCGTACTTAACTGCTTGAAGAAACAGCTTAAAAAAACCCATATTTTAGCTTTCTGCAAAGTATTATATGACACAGCAAATCTACCGAAAAAAAAAAAATTGCGTCTGTTCTACTTTCCTCAGGAATTACGTTTTTTGCTATTTCTGTTTTGTACGAGTACAAACAGTTATACAAAAAAAAAAAAAAAAAAAAATTGATGCAGTTTTAAACAGACACAGAAAATAACTGAAAGGCAACCTGTTAGTAATGCTGATGCACTGCTACATTGCAATTTTCATTTATAAAAGAAAAACTGGTGAAATATTAATAAAACAGCATCCAAAATTGTGCATTTAGACCCTAACTTTTTCTGATCAAATAACATTGCTTTCATCCATAAAAATAACAAATCTGAAGAATCAAACTGTTCTAAAATTAATATTCTGAAAATAAAGGTAAGTCAAAGAAGAAAAATTATGATAATGCTGCACCAGGTCAATGTTGCAGTACAATACATAAATTAATAAAAATTGAGGGAGCCCAACTATATATTAAATTGATACTGAGAATGTATTAAGTCACAAAAAAAATGCTAATAATGCTACTACAATCTATATTTATGTGTGGTTTTAACAGCTTAGCCTCTTCCCTCCCCTAGTCTATTTTGAAATTAAAGGAATTACAGATATAATCTTACTATTTATCTGCATAATGTTGTACGGTATAAAGATATACATAAAGTTTTGAGGCTGCCAGCTAGACTAAATTTGACACTAAGAATGTGTTACTCTCAGTACAATGTACACACAGAAATAAATACCTTGTACCGTATGCATCAAGTATGCATGTTCTAACACATGTTCGTAACCCCCTTGGTTACGAACATGTTTTAGAACATGCATACTTGATAATCTTTACCAACACATGAAATGAAGATTGAAATATATTTATTTGTATGGAGTTTAGGGTAGTTAGACTGGGGTTTAGGATTTAGTTCCCCTGTAATGATGATTATCAAATGTATTTGCCAAAATTTTGAGATATTCCCATTGTTAGTGAGGCACGCAGGAAGACCAGATTCATTAAGTAACCCACTGCAAACGTAGCATATTTTCTTTTCCCTGATGTTATTTAAGCAGTGATTTTTAAACTTTGAGTAGTTATTTAAAAATATCTTTAAAAACTCAAACGCACTTTAGTCCCAGTTCAAATTTAGTTTGATTACATTTTGAACATTATCCGTTAACCACATTCAACTGTTCAACCTTCTCTGCCACTAATTTTTTTAACAAAAATTTTACATTTTGTACATGGAGTAACTGCTCACAATCATCAGTCAAAAGGAATTTAAATAATTTGAAGCAAATAATGAATATTTTCACAATGTCTTCAGCTACCCATGGATGGTGCCCATCCCTTAGCGTGATGCCACAAGCAAGTTCTTAATCCGGTGGCCAGGCCCGTAAACATAGAGAGGAAGAGGAGTCCCAGAGCCTGTGCTTACCTTCTGTGATTAGGCAAAAGTAGTACCTCCAACTATTTGGCCACCAGATGTACCTTTTGAGTTGTCCATAACAGATTGGAGAATGGGTTCAGATGATTAATTTGATTGGAGGTAACAATTTTAGTGTTCCCTTCTTAACTGTAAAACACTTCACTCTATCAAAACGAGTGAAGTATTAGTACGCTCTTGATGTCATCCGCGTTATTTCAAAAATCGTCTTTGTTCCTTACGTGTTCCAATTCCCTGCATTTTTACGTCTACCATGCCTTGAGAAAGCTCCCCAGTGGAGTGTGAAAGCTTGGCAAATCTTTGTACTTACTACGCTGCAAAAATAAATGGATTTAATACGCTCTTTGAGTCTCTTAAGTATAGTGTTTATTATTTATTTTTTGATGATTTTCCTCCATAGTAGTTTCCTTTATGTGTCAACACCCCAGAAAACTGATTTGACTAGGTGCATAGGTGTTTTATATTCTAATAAAGGTCTGCAGGTGGCATTATCATTTCATCTGAATCAATCCAATGGCACCCATAAAATTAAATCTGCTGTGAAATATACCAAAAAAAAAAATATGTAGAAATACTTCAAATACACAGATGCCAACACATAATTTACTGGGGGTAGAAAACAACTTTATGCAGAAAAAAACACATTGTATTAAAATTGCAATATTTTTTTTTATTGAATACTATTAAATTCAGATCAATAGACATGTCTTACCTCTGAATAAATTCTAAAGTTGCAGAGCAGCTTGAAGGATATTGCAGGTTGAACACATAGTAGCTTAAAAACCACACCATTAATGCATCTGACAAAGAAATATTTTCTCCCAGCAGGGCATTTTCCACTACCACGGAACATACATTATCATTCTGGTAAGGATCACCTACAGTGAGTATATATAATACAGCATTGAGAAATAAAATTCAATTCAATACATGTTGACTGAATTTCTGCAAAAAACACAATTTTTTTTATATACTTTTAACATTTTCTTTTTGGGAAGGCTAACATCAAGGACTGCATATAATGGACATGAAAACACACAGTGCTTTAAATACTCAAATACTTTAGGTTACTTCTTTGAGTATGCCCTTATCTATTCAAAATTACATAATTCAATAAATAAGAATTACTTGCATTTGAAATTTACTCTGTTTACTACAGTAAGTTAGGTGGCAGGTCCTTAACCAGTCTACCTTACTTAACTAACCCCATCTGATAAATTACTGAAAAATGTCATTTAAAACAATGCTCAGTAACAAAGCCTAAATTTCTTGTGAAAGTGATTTGCAGTTAATACCATTGTGAAATGGCCTTGAATATTCAGCAATATTTGCAATGAGTTTTTAAGGATGCTATTGCAGACATTAGGGTAGTGCAAAGCTAAAGCACCCTTATCGGGGCGCCTTTCAAGTTACGCTACTAAAGTCAAAATACCTTTAAACTGTCTGTAGCAGCAAGATGAGGCATTTTTGTTACCATCAGGGACTTCTGCTGCTCTCGAAAGCAGCCGAGCTCAAGACTTCACAGCAGAAGAGAAAATTAAATGGAGAAAATGCAAGAGAGTATTATTTATTTTTATTGAAGGTTTAATTGACCACTGTGAGCAACTGAATGGGCTTTAAGCAGTCACTCGTACCTAATTTAGGATCACTGGTTCCAGGGAAGGAAGAGAGCCAGTGCCATACGACAAACAACATCCATGCCTCACCAGGATTCAAACCCGGACCCTTCTCGTACAAATGGTCATAAGCCAGCATTTAGACCACTGCACCACCGGTGTGGCAAAGAGAGTACGACTGGACGCCACCAAAGAAAAAGCGTGCCAGTTTGTTGCTTGGAGTGGTTTATTCGAGGGCAGTAATGAGCATGGAATAGCCCGTGATTTTTATATACCACCTGATTTGGGCTACTAATGCCCTACAATTCATTGGAAGACAAGAAGTCATTTTCAGAAAAATAAAAGAAAGCTTAAGTGTACAGGTTACAGCAGCAGCAACAGACGAGGAAAATCTCCCTGGATATTGAAAGAAGTCCAGGAAGCTCTCAGAGGCAAACCTACTGCAACCAGTCACTTCCTTGCCTCAGAAGCTGCAGCTCTGTCAGCAAGGATGTGTATCTGCCAATTTAAGGTTTACATGTGTCATCTAAAGGCCAACTATTTCTAGCAATCCCCACTAAGTACTTCCTTTTAAGTATTTGTCCCCAATTGTGGAATTATCCCACAACAGAAAATCGTAAACACTGTAATTGCTTTTACTTTTACATGCCAATCGGTTGAACAGAACTGGGCAGTCCAGACTCATGTTAACGGATGCAGAACTGGGTTTTAGAAATGCTTGTTTTAGAGTGCGTTCTTCCCTTTTCAACTCCCAAAGAATGTGTAAATAGGTGTTATTTTTTTCTGCTGTATATGATTTGTAAATACTGTACATAATTAATTCGGCCTGTTGTCCCTTGTTCTGGGCATGTTAATGCTAGAACAATTTCTCTTTGCTGTCGTTTGATCTCGAAATTCTCTTGCTGACAGGAGTAATCTACTGGGATAAGGTGTTAACAATTAGATCAGCCACCCTGTCATAAAATCAATCTCAGGTTTTAGATTGTTATGTAGCCCCCCCCCCCAATACCTGCCAATTTACATATGTTGATATTAGTACAGTTACTAGTTAAAAATTAGTAAAATTCTTCATTCAAATAGGCACAGTATTTCCCCACTGAACAAGTAAATTATGTTCAATAATAAAAGTTGTAAAAAAGCATTGAGCATTTATAAAGCAAGTACTACTTAGATGTTATGATAATTTAGCAATATGATCTTTTGGGATAAGTAACTTTTTTCATGAGTGAAAATGATCAAGAAAAGACTGACCTTTTTATGTACAAGCACATGCAAAAACATTTATCTGTGGCGTATTTACATTTCTAAAAAAAACTACACACAAAGGAACAGCTTCAGACACTGCTAATGTCCATGTGCAGCAAAGAAAGAAACTTGCGCTTCTGTGCAAACATTTACATTTCTTTGAAACTGTTAAAAAGTTGCTTACTTGGAACAACCACCTGGGAAGATCACACGATTTTCTTTAATTCTGCCAATGCACAAACATTTGTTTCGGGTGAGGTTAGACTCTTAAGCTCTTCAACTGTGGACTGCCACTTTTGGGGCTGCATAAGAATGTAAATAACCACGATGAGTAACTCAAAGGGCTATAAGCAGTTCCTTATCTGTAAAGACAAACTATCACTCGGACCTAATTTAGGACTTGAACCTAGGCTTATCTCTGATGTATGGCAAGATGTTAGTGCCTCAAACCACCATGGTGGCAGATATTTCGGTTTCACTTTAAGTGCAAAATAATGATGCCCTGAAGATGTGAGGTGACATGCATTTTGCCTTGACAAATATTTGTTTTATTTTATTGGTTTAGTAGTATACATGTGCTGTTGATGCTAAATCAGAGGATGCAACAAATGAATTTAGAATTGAACACTCACTGAAATTTACTTAATACTATTTTAACTTTAATTTTCCATTATTCTTCACATCTTTTTCCAGACATTTATAACAGGCCTTGATAAAAAAAAATGTAGAGGCCAGAAACATGTGGGTAAATTTAGAAATTATTAAGCAAATATGAACAGAATGTAACAAAGTCTCACAAAGTTTTTTTAAATGCATCATTATTTTTACAGCTGCACACTAAACCACAACCAGCTGGGTAATTAATATATGTGTATTCTTAGTCATTCTAAACTGCAGTTCAGTAACTACATTATGGAGCCACTGATCTTACTTTTTGCTCATTGCCACATTTGAACATTTTGTAACAATGAGCTATATCACAGTTGCAAATGTATTCAACAAACTTATCACATATGTATTTACCCATTACCTAGCCTGATGCTAATCTTTTTTCCATGAAACAATCTTCAAAATTACCCAAGTTCTTTTGGCACATTAAAACACAAAAATCACTTTAAAAGTGAAATAGCAAAATATGAAGTTTAAAGCAGGATGACTCACTGAAAAATTGGATTTGCAAACATTTTCAAACTTAAAAAATTTAGTATAAATACAGAATCATTGAATCACTCACCTAATGATAAAATAAATGGTGTAACTGGACAAATGCCCTGCTTCACAATTTCTTTCGGGCTTGTGGTTTCCTAAGTGTTAAAAGGGAAAAAAATAGTTTTGATTTGTTCATACTTTAATAGATGATGTCCAAATAGATAAAGTACTAATAGCCTGATGTGACAGAATAATTTATTTGGGAAATTATAACAGAATAAAGAAGTTACTTGCATTTTAGGTGTTGGAAGATTACATAGTCTGTGAAGAGCTAACCTCTTAATATCAGAGAACAGCTAAGTGATATGTATGTACTGTACATAGTTATATTTGCTGACTTATGCTCAGCAAGGATAAGTCAGTGTTACAAAATAACTTTAATACTAAAATCTAAAAAGCATCTGAACTGCCAAGGTACACATCAAGTTGAGATATCAAATCAACATGTTAAAACAATGGCAAAACTAAATGAAATTAGCAAAATTCTTGTAAAGTAATAACTAAAACATGCCATAACTTTAGACAGATTTTGAAAGTAAGTTTCAAAGCATTTTACATTTTTTTTAGCTCAGGATAGGCTCTAGGAATATGAACAACTCATTCCTTTTAAGAAATCAGCTAAATCTTTTCACTTGGGAATTGCTCTAAGCTAATTTTCTACTTGCCACCAAGGTTAAATGTAAGATTACTACTTAAAGACAGCAAACAACTTTAATATATATCACAATTCCCATTTTGCTAAAGAATAACAAAAAAATTACATTTACCTCAAAAACTTGCATAATTTGCTTGTAGTTTTCTCCAAAGTATGTGCAGAGGAGCTGCACATAGCCCAAATGGGCAGGATAGTCCCAACTACAATTTTTAAATACCTGGCACTCTGGGCTATTGAAAAAGGACACAAGTTCAGGTAATTTTTCTGTCACGGCAACCTCCATTTTTTGTTGGACGCAAAACCCTAATAATGTGCTAGCATGGTCAAAAAAACTTTCGTTCTGCTAGCAAGGGCCAATTTACTAACACTGCAGAAACGGGAGACTTTGTGTTAATACACAGTCTCTGTGACACATATGTAGCACTCATGTACTCTGCAGCTTTTTCAATATTTCTTATTACTTTTTTTGCCTCCTCTACTAACCACGCTTGTTTTTCCTTCTGAGATTCCTCAGTCTCGTCAGTAGGAAAAGCTGCAGGCTGATAGTTTTCACACCCATAACTATCAGACAAGCGTTTTTTCTTGTCGGATGCATCAGGATGAAACAGCTGCAGTGCCCTCTTAACAGCGGTATGTGGAGAACGTGACACATTTTCAACCCTAGCAATAAGCTGGCTTAGAAGTGATGCATGGCCTAGCCCAACAACAGCACCATTTATTATATCTCTAAAAGCAGCTGGGTACTTGTTTACCAACTCTCTAGCAATAGGTTCTATGTGTTTTTTTTGTGGTTTGGGCACACATTGCAAGATCTGAGCTGCAATTATTCGTACGACTTCTCTCCTATCTGCAGGAGATGGAGAACAACCTGAATCTAATTGTGCCAAAACTGTAGTTGGAAACTTATCATAGGAAACTGAAAAATTCCCAGAATCACCATTTTTGGGTGTGCAGCTCCCCACCGATTCTTCACTCAATGATGAAGATGAACTTGCAGGCAATTCCCGGATGGGAAGTGGCATGTCTGTAACAGGTGGACAAACTACACAAGTAAAAAGAAAGGCATATTAAAGGAAAATGTGCAAAATTTATCTTCAATGCAGAAAAATGCATAACAGAAACTTTACAACAAAAAACTGATTAAAAATGTGAAAAGTAAAAGGAAACAGTTTGAAAAAACACATTCTAGTGATTTTATGTATGTGATATATGAAACAATAAATTAAAAAACTTAAATAGATGTATGAAAACTAAATAATTCAATGCATAAGTAGAAAAACTATTTAATACATTCACTTACAGACTTTATTTTAACTAATTAAATTCTATTTTAACTTTTGTATTTTCAGACGTTTCTGCGCTCTAAATCGTTATTCAAAGCATGTTCTCAATAATTACTAAGCCTTTGCTAAATTTCCTAATCATTGACAACAAACAGACCTTAATAAAGTTCTAGACGCCAGAAACTTCTGGGGAGGAGTGCTCAGAAGATGTGAAAAACTGAAAGCTCTTCAAGTTAAAACAGAATTTAAATATTACATGTATTTATTGTTTCAGAAAATTTAATTTAGACAGCCATAAAAAACAATAATTAAAACTGCTTAGAATCAGAAAACTTGCACGTAACTCTTTTCGTCGAGAAATTTAGGTGTTGTGGCACCCAAAAAGAGTGGAAAACTTTAGTAACTAAGTTTTAGTTATTTATGCATTGTTTTAAACACTTATCTGAATTAACTTCTTTTGTAATTTCATTATGTATACATAAGTGTAGTATAAGATATTTATTTGTACAAATCTTTAACAGTACTAGGTATTCACATATTGACATGTTTTATGCTATACTGCAAAGAAAGAAGTACAAGCAGTGATATAACATCAGATTACAAACCCTAACAAAATGTGAGTGTACAATGTATGTAAACTAAAATTGTTTCGAGGATTTAAAATAAGTAGGCCTTTGATATTTAGATTGCAAGAGTAATATACAGGAAGTTTCTTTTAGTATTATTTTAATTAAAAAGCCTCATCTGCAGAAATTCTGAAAAAACAGGTTTATCATGTTCTACTGGTACAATTTTTTTAATTTATAGATGGGTTTCCTTAAAATCCTTTAAGAAGGAATGTCCTTGTAGTTATGTACTTGAAAATTGTGTATGGACACACAAAACGGAAATTCTCAATTTGTGTGGTGCTTTCAAAGGCAGAATGCACCATCACACACACAAAAAAAAGGACGTAAGCCAGGACTGAACTTGGACAAATAATCACAAGCCAGCACCTGAGATCATTCAACTGTTTACTCAGCCATATGGCTTTGCCATGACTGATGGGAAAACTGACGCCATAAAGACTACCTCAGTGGTTGTGCTGCCGATCGCATTGTGCTTAGTGGTCAACATTCGTGACTGTCATGGAGAGAACCTAAGGTTCAATCCCAGCAGGTACGAATGGTTGAACCTCTAAATATCCGTTGTGCATTGAATGGGCAAGTTAAGCCGTTGGTCCCAGGGTACTGGGGTCCATTGTAGCCCGCTTCCGTGTCACTTTCCTCTATCGGGCACTCTAGCACAAATTTCCAGTGCTTTCTACTTCTAAGGGTTGTTTAAGACCTGGGGTCAGACACTGCCTTCCTAAAATCTTCTACATATGATCTATGACGATATAATTCTTCGCAATTTGCGAAAACAAAAAATTGTTTTGGCGAAAATACTGGCAATTACCTAAAATATGTGTGCTGCTTAATTTTCTGTCAGCTGAGTTCTAAACTTGTAGACTATGGCTCAAACATATCAACAGTTTATTTCATATTAGTTGATTTTAGCTGTACAAATTTTCTCCAAATAAAAAATCAAAACAAACACAGAAAAAGAACTTACCATTTTCAAAGGAATCTTTAATCTTTTCTTGGAGCTTACGTGCTTCAACGATTTTCAAAATCCCTTGAAAATCTTTTTCAATCTGTAAATACTTCAAATCTTGGAAGCTTTCCACTCCACTCTCTTCAATTGTCTGCATAACTTTCCCTAATGTGTCGTCAGATAATCTTGGAAGTGACTTCTTGATAAAATCTTCGATTGCATCCATCTACATTTCAAAAGCATACAGAATAATAATAATAAAAAAAAACACAATAGAAGGAAGGTTTGCAGAGGAATAATACTATTGCACTTCCCATGAAATACAAAAGTATATGCATAATGTTTTGCATAGCAAGTGGTTTTGAGTATTTTTATTTGGGTCACTCCAAAAAGGTATATTTCACAAGGAAGAAAGCTGAAATTTTAGTGGTTCATAATTTCATAGTGAGAAGGATTGGCAGTAAAGCACATAGCATGCTGAAAATTCATGCATTGGTTACATTATGCAGACATGTCAACTCTCCGGATTTTCAGCCCTTCCTCCCGCTCTCCGGATGAATGTCAAATTCTCCTGATTTTCACCGAGAATTAGCCATTAGGATGGTCAGCATTACATCAACCACCACGATTTCGAATCGCCTGTGAAATATTTTTCTTTGTGCCTCGATGCAAGGCGACACACATTAGTCATTGGTTTCGTACTTGTCCTCTCCTATCTGCAAAAAGCGAGCCACTCAGGTGGCGCAGTGGTCGAAGCGCTGGCTTCCGACCAATCGTCCGAAAAAATGTGCTTTTATTACTGCTGTTTTTTGACTCAATGATACAAAGTCAAATACACCTAAAAGTGTTTTCTAGACAGATTTAATGTACTTAAGAATTAATAATATTTGGAAGCATAACATTGTGTGATGAAACATATATACTTATCATCCTAAGTTCTTTGTAGGAATACCACTATATCCAGTACTGTTTTGTCAATTTGTGATATGAACATCATTTACCTTATTTTTTATATTACAAATATATATACTTTAGAAGGATCGATTATTTAACAAGTTAATATATTGTAATTAAATTACACTATATTAACTTGTAAAATATACTGTAATTAAATTAATTACAATATATTAACTTGTTAAATAATTGATCCTTCTAAAGTACATATATTTGTAATATATATAAAAAAAAACGAGGTACACTACATTCCATAAGGCGAATTAACAAAAACACACTGAATATAGTGATATATCTACAAAGAATGTACGTTAAGTATAATAAGTTTAATCACAAAATGTAATGCTTACAAATATTAAATCTTTTACTTAGGTTTTAGACTGACGCTCTCTTACTAGACCCTCAGCTATGTTGCCTCCCCCCCCCAACACACACACAGGTGACGTGATACAGCTGAGGACATAACTAATCTCAAAATGAACAGCCTGTGGTATAAACCTTAAACACACCCATTCATTGGCAACTGTCATGGGAAAGTTTTTGTGGTAATGTTTATATCACGTAATGACACCCTCAAAGCCAAAATTTCAAATGCAAACGCTATAGTAACACCAGTAGCATTTAAAGAACTTCCAAATTATACATAAAACATTCTAAACTATGAACTACAGAGGGAGAATCAAAAGTTTTGCAAAATTTGCATAAACCCATGTGCCGCAGCAGGAATGTCACCTATTTAAACTGTTCAAGTAGTGCACTGCAGCCAGTCAAAAGAGATATAAATTGTGGTAGTCATTGCTGTGAACAGCATTGCGTGTCATCGTTCTGTCTGTGGTTGGGACGCCTAAAAGATGAACAGCCACAACCAGCTAATTAGGGAACTTTTGCTTTATGAGTTTGAGCTTGGCCACAACTCAGCTCAAGCAACACGAAGCATTTCTCATGTGAAAGGGGAAGGTTCCATGAACCATAGCACTGCAACCAGATGGTTCAAGAAATTTCACTCGGGTGACAGAAACCTTGACAATCAGGCAAGGTAGGTTGCGGACCATGGATTCAGAGGCCGTGCACCAGGCCGTAGAGGCAAATTCGACAACCAGCCCTAGGAGATTATCAGGCAAGCTGGCCATATTGCAGACCACTGTGGTTCGTCACCTTCAGGACCTTGGCAAGGTCTACAAGAGCTACCACATTGTCCCACAAACTCGCACCAACTGAAGCAAACCGTCGACTAAAATTGTGCACGAAATACCTAGAAAACCTACACAAAGTATATTTCATCAAGAGAATTGTTATGTGCAATGAAAAGTTTGTTCCAGATGGTCGGGCCATCAACGCAATGCCAACCTCTACTGTGAACAGCTGGAGCAGATGTATGCCGTTTTGAAGAAGTACCTCAGCACTGGTGAACAGAAAATGAGCTCTCCTGCAGAAGGACAACGCTCAGCCTCATAACGTGCAAAATCCAGGAACTTGAGGGCATCGAATAGATATCACACCCAGCATATAGTCCGGACCTTGCCCAGTCGGATAATTACTTGTTCCTTTCCGATCCATAGCCCACTTCCTTCGAAGGCGGCACTTTAACCAGGTGGAGGTGGCAGCTGGGGTGAAGGAGTTCTTCACCTTGAAGGACAAGAACTGGTACCACTGCGGAACCTAAGAACTCGCAGACAGATGGCTAAAGATGGTGCAACACAATGGCCTATACTTTGAATGCCAATCAGCTTTTGTCGTAAAGGTACATATGAAGACAAAGTGATCCAAATATTGCAAAACATTCAACTCACCTTCTGTATCTGACACAAAAAGAATTTTTCAAATGTGACATATACGTCAAAATTACTGACTTTACTGACCAAAATACTGACAAATGTAATTTTTTTTTTTGAAGGTTTAACGACCACCGTGAGCAACTCAATGGGCTGTAAGCAGTCGCCCGTCCCTAATTTAGGGTCACTGGTTCCAGGGAAGGGAGAGAGCCAGTACCGTAAGACAAACACAACATCCATGCCTCGCCGGGATTCGAACCCGGACCCCTTTCGGATGAATGATCAGAGGCCATCGCTTAGAGCACTGCGCCACCGGGGCGGCACAAATGTAATTACAGCCTATCAATAAATTAGCATTTTAAAAGTAAAATTGGGAATTCATTAAAAAAAATTATCTGGCCTCCACCATCCCCATAGCAAGCCACCGCACACCTTTTTATTGAAAACAATTTTGTTTTATAAATACAGGATAATATTTTCATTGTTGTACTATAAAATGAAAAAAAATATAAAAAATTTCAGATTGTGAACCTGAAACACAAAAGACAAATAAGATTAATTCACTGAAAGCAAAGGTGATGTGATAACATAACATGGCGAATAACATAATACAAAGTAGAGAAGAATGCATGGCCCTCAGATATCATATTTTTAAGCAATTAGGGAAAGCCAATGCTCAGGAAACACTTTCATCACTGGGCCACTTGGTCAGTACAATAATAATTATTACTAGGTTAGGAAAAATGAGAAAAAGAAATTGCATTGAACTGAAAAAAAAAATTGCCAAATCACTAGGAAGTAGTCATGTTCCCCACAAAATGCAGTAATGGAAAAAATAAAAAAAAAAAGTACTGCCTTTACTGACAAATTACTGACCAATTTAAAAGAAAACTGACAAATTACTGGCCAAGATGAAAAAACTGACTTTTACTGACCATTTTCAATCCCTGTGTACACAGACAGATGGACGGTGATAGAAAAAAAACATGCCCTTTCTCATCAAAAGCAGTGAAAAACATTCTCATTAGTCATAAAGGAACATATAATGTACATTGTGCTTGGGAACTATATACTTTTCCCTTCCCACTTCATAAATAGGAAATGGAAGCCCTATAATTCCTTTATGGTCAATGCATGAAAAGGTAGAGTTGTTCTCATTGGAACACAAAAACAAGTTAAAAAAAGGAATTTTTTTTGCAGATAACACTTTGAGCACAAAATGAACATTACTTCCACTGAACAATATCAAATGGATTGTTCCTATTTTCAGAGTATACATATCAGCACTGAGAACAACAGCTTCTCCTGTTCTTATTTTGGTGCCATGTATAGTTACCCACTGTCCTACTTGAAGGTGAGATAGGTTACTGAAGCACTGTTGTATTGCTGTTTGTATACTATCTCCATACAGCTCTAATGAGAATGGGAAACAATTTTCTGTTTCAATAGGCTGCCCAAAATATTAACCTGCTTTCAAATAAGCCTGGTAAAGCTGGTGCTGCCTAGATAAGGCTGAGGTAACATTGACAAAATTTTTAGAATGTTGAATGTAATTTTTAAAAAAGGAATGTTTGCTTTCAAAACGCATCGCCCACAACCATATTAGTGGACCACACTTTAAAATAAGCCCGGGATAATGCAGCATGTAATGATGTTTTGGTCTTAGACGTACATCAGGAAACAGAAATTTTCGGTAAAACAGATATTCTTTTATTAAAGCATCTAAATATGCTATTTGAGATTTACTAATCTTTGATGAAGAAATTAGAACTACAATTTCTTGTAACATACAAATCAGATTCCAGACTTCATCATTTTTATCTATAATTTTATACCGAAGAAAAAGACTCAGAAATCGAATCATTGTCCAGTTCTGAACTGCATGACCACCAAGCTTCTTTTTATTTGGTAAGACAATGCTTGGTTTGTTCCTTGAGTCCTCGTCTTTAAACCTAAAGGTTTGAATAGCATTGTTTAAGTATTTATATGTGAACCATTTTTTTGTTTTCACAAAATATTTAATAAACAGTGCAAGGTCATAGGACATGACTCCCTCAAAAATATCATGACCAAGACAAGGAGGTAAACCTGGTGAACAAACATGATAATAGCTTAACTCATTAAAAATAGAATTAAATTTGATTCCCTCAACAGCCTCATGATTCCCTTCTGATAACACCTGCACAGCTTCACAGTATGATTCTATGCTCCTACAAGGAGAGCTCAGTTTATGGGGAGAGTTCTGGAACTCGGAACTGGTTATTGTGCAAAATCTGCAAAAATACCCATTACCAAAATGCTCTATAAAACCTCCAATGCCATGGCTACCAAGGTTGTCCCCAATGATGAAAGCCACAGTTCCTTTATGAAATTCACCATCAATGTGAACACCGTGCAACTCCAGGTGTTTCAGATCATTTATCAAAGGTCGAGACACAGCCTCTTGTCCAAAATATTTGTAATCTTGCTCTCTGCACAACAGAACCAACTGGATTGGATTAACTTTGGATCTATTATGTTTGTATATATTACCCAAAGTCATGTACACAGCAAGCATTTTATGTTTTTTTTTTGCAGAACCTAATGGATTGACAATTTCAAAACTATCTTGATACAATATTAACTGTAATGATCGTTTATTTTCTTGGAAAAAAATATTATTCTGGAATACAGAACCATCTGTAAAATCACATAATAAATTTTTCTCTGCAGGTATTGGTTTTGAAAATTGCATTTTAATACAGTTATCACTCAAGAGGGATTGTAGTGTCTTTTCAATTGGAATATAATGGAAATGAGAAGGCTGATTAGTCTGATTGAGCCCCAATCTAATATTAAGTGGCTCAATATAATCGAAGTTTTCTTTAAAAAACTTGTTGCGCAGATAATGTGAACTTAAAGCTTTTTGTGCATTAGTGAATGGGTTACTTTTTTAATATCTGAAAGAGATTGTGACAAATTAGTATCCATTCCAAGGCCTAGTTTTTCTAAAAAAACATATGAAAGACTATCTTGGCAACCTTGTTGCAATTTGCTGATTTCATCAAAGATTACCTGAATTGTTGACCCAGGAATGTTATACTGGCATTGCAAACGTAAGTAAAACAGACTAAGATCTTGTGTAATAGTGTCCTTATCATTTTCTAATGACTCCATATCCTGAGTGGATACATGGTCAAAAGGTGGGATCATTTCCCTAAAGGAATTGGATGGCTGATTTACCTGGGTCCCACCTGGGGCAAAAGTGCAATGACTGCGTGAAATATGGGACGCAAAAGAGGTAACTTTTGAAAAAGTTTAAAACATGCTTCAAATGGGCAAGTAACTGTTACATGTGATCTCAAGTGCTGCTTTAGGTGTGCAATCAATTGACTTGGAGAGTGACACACTTTCTGGCAAGAGACAACACCACATGTACAACAATTATCTTTTGTTTTCTCATAACTGCGAGTGCTGGGTCTTACAGAAGCATGATTTCTTTTGATGTGGGACTTAAAGCCTTCATAAGTCTTGAAAATTCCCGGGCAGTCATTAAAACCACAGGGGAATCTTACATTTGGTACATTTGTATGAGCACGATAATGTACCAAGTACAGTTTTGCCACACGAAATGTTTTGAAACAGATATGACACTCAAACATTACCATTCTTCTAGGATCTTCAGGAAGTTGCCCTGTCCAATTATGGTACCTGACAGAGAGGGAAAACAGAATTTATATTGTGTTTGTACATACAGTGTTAGAATTAGAAATAAATCTTCTACTGGCCCAGCGAACCACTAGAATTTGCAAACCACTGGTCCACAAAAATGCCCACTGGTCCGCAAAAGAAATAACTTAGACATTTACAATATATGTAGAAAATCATGTATCATTTCAATGGAATTATATCCAATATTTGTTTTTAAACCTATCATTAGTTTGCATCCTAAGAAAACCGTACAGCAAGGTAAACGAAATTCATTTTTTAACTTGACAAATTCGAGGTAAAAAAAAATACAACTTACTGACCATCCGGGCCAGTAAAATCAATAGTTCAGTGGTCTGACTGAAGTTTTACTGGCCAGTGGCCATCGGACCACTAGGTAATTCGAACACTGCATGCATGCATACACACACACAGTGGAACTTCAGTCGAATAACAATTTTTCGGTTGCTGTGCGTTGCTTAGCGTGGAAAGAGCGATGGATTTATTTACTCAACTGACGCCACGTATTTAGATGATTTTCACCTTGGATCTTGCCCTTTGGATTATTGCTATAATTATATATAGTTAGTGCCGTTAATGCCCACGAGATGGAGACTTCTCAGTACCTGAGCCCATCTTACGGATTTATGATGTTGGATGCTGACTGAAAAAGAAAAACGCACATAGCACTGTGAATTGTTGTCTGCTGTGGTGTAGGGCTAATGCGCTCGGCTAGATATCGGAGATTTGGGATTCGATTCCCCGATGGCGGTCGAATAACAATTTTTCGGTTGCTGTGCGTTGCTTAACGTGGAAAGAGCAATGGATTTATTTACTCGATTTTCACAAGAGTGGAACCTTAGTTATGCGCTTTTCAATTTTATATAGAATTTTGCACTACTACTATTTTACTGTAGTTTCTATCACTTTTTCAGTGCAGTTATATGCAATTCATTTGTAAGTTTTTTGCAATTATAAGTTAAAATTTGAATTTCAGATTATCAAAGAAACACTGTTCTTTGATTTTTTTATGCATAATCCTGTATGCGACTTTGAAAGAATCAAGTGTTTTTTGAAGCCACAAAATAGATGCAACTAAAAATTTAATGTTTTTTTTTATTGCGCTTTTACTACTGCTGTGAGCACACAATGGGCTATAAGCAGTCACCCATCCCTAAGTTAAGGTTCCAGGAAAGGGAGAGCGCCAGTGCTGTAAGACGAAAAAACATCCATGCCTCACCGGGATTCAAACCCGGATCCTTCATGAATGAATGGTCAGAAGCCAGCGCGTAGACCACTGCGACAACAAGACAGAAAATTCACAGTTCTCTTTCAACACATTTTTCAGGCCATCCCCAACAAAGAGAACCGTGAATTTGCCACTGGGACAGCAAATTCAGTTTTCTTTTTACACATTTTTCAAGGCCATCCCCTACAAAGACATAACTGAAGTTCCACTGATGCAATATAACTATTGTTCAACATAAACAGAGAAGGATGTTGTTTACACTCGCAGACAATGAAATTTGCACACCTAGAAGAAAACATGCTACAGCCACAAAACTTTGCAAATAGCTAGAGTGCATGCTGGTATGTAAATGATCCACGTTTGGTTAACCGCACACCCTGTGGTGGAGCCAAACTGGCGTGTAGTTGATGCCCTATGAAAGCGAAAAGCACCGGCCAATGCAAGCAAGAGTACAAAGTAGCAAGAATGCCTACCAAAACCAATATGATGACGGTCAGCCAGACTTGTTTTTATACCGTTTGCAACTGTACCGCGCATCTGAACAACGCGGTGGATCCATTCATTTGCCTTTGAGGGGATGTCTGGTGACTTTTGTTAAAATAGCGTATATATGCAATTATTCTGGACCCCTGTTAACGGAAATCCTAGATATATGCCTGTACATAAATAAGCATGTGGGTTAGAAAAAATAAACTTTTTGCAGAGACACAACGTTTTTTTTGTTTTGTTTTTGCCAACTGTCCTATTAGAAATAATTCACACTACAAATGCAGAAGTTGGACATCCTGCAGTTATTTTCAACTACATAAGACAACTGTTACTAGGAGGTAAACTGTTGTACATGTACTATACATATGTAATTCTCCACTCAAAATATCGATTTTGCTGATTTTACTCTAAATTGTGGTCAACACTAGGGATAAAATTTAACAGCACATATAGAGAGACAAAAACTTATAGAACTGCTAAAATAATGTCTTATAGAAAAAGGGGCCATAATTCTAAAGGATTACATCAAATCACTGTTTCTATAGATTTTTCTATAGAAACTGTGGTTTGATACAATCCACAGCATTCCATAAATGAATACTAAGAGTTTGCCATTCAGTCTGTTCGAAATATTTTCTGAAGTAATGTGAAAAATTCCTTGGCTTCCGATTAATTTGGACATAAGCCATGTAACCATAAATAAAAGGTACTAAAACTTTAAAGACATACTTCAGCTATGTAAAAGTAAGAAAGTTTTTCAAATAACAGCTTCAGTCTCTTTGAATCCAGGAGAGAATGGATGATAGTGTGGTTGCCAGGAAAAGTTATAAGTGCATTTTTAAAATGTATGCAACATCTGTGCAAAAATATTCAAATAAATATGACTGAAAATTATTATTACTATTCTTATTACCTGTATTCTTTTCACCACATAATGGTTGGCCACTTATATTTTGCCATTTATCTATGCAGGAAACAAGTTGGGAAAAGTGATTGGAATCTTGATAAGGCCGATTTGTGTGTGAAAAATCTATTTTCCAAAGCACTAATAAAACTAATATACATGTCTAACAGTGGTACATAAATGGAAATCCTGTAACAGTCTTCTGGGTTTCGTTACAGCGTTGGTTTTGTTTTAATGTGATTCTTGGTTTTTTCAATCAAAACTCCTTGCTTTTCAGCATGCTTTAGAGTAATCTGAAATAAGTCATGGAACTCAAATTTGACATTGCCTCATCACCGCAGAAACGTTTGGTATACTTATGTATTGGCTTTTCATTGCAATGGGACATTCTGGTCCTTGGCTTCTTGCCCCTTCCTCATTTTAATGGAAAAAACACTCGGTTGCTGTCATGAGACATAAAAACAATTTCAAATACTAACAAAAAATTGCCTTAAAATATCGAAAGGTTCTAAATTTTGGGGTGTTTTAACGCTCGACCTCCCCCGTCCCCCTTTGGGCACAACACTGAAGCTGGGGGGTAGATGATGAATTTCGCTTTTTCAGAAAACATTTGTTGAGTTCCTTTAAAAGTTATTTTATTTTCCCTTAATTTTAATGAAATATTAAAGGATTATCTTATTTAGAATGCCATAAAAATCATTTTCATAACATGATTGCCCCCTTAGCAAAAGTTGACCTGTTCTTAAAAGTTATTTTACTACCACTTATTTTTGACGAAGCGTTTATAAGGGGTTTTCTTTGTTAGGGGAGTAGTGTTATAGAAAAAAAAGCATTTCTATCACAGTGATTACTGCAACACAATCTCTAACCGTTATATATTTTTTATTGTTCACAAGGTACAGGACTTCGTAAAATGTTTTGAGTCGACATGTCCATTTTAGTGACCAACGTGGCTGTTGCAATTTTCTTGGGAATTCAGTTACTCAGATTTAACTGGCATCACGAAAAACGGCGGTAACATAAGGTATTTTGATATCACTAACATCTGAAGTATTGAAACATAAAACGGTGTTAATTGCATTGTCATTAATAACAGTTTTTCAGACGCGTTTGAAACTTTGCTGATTGATTAGAAAAGTGAGGTGAAATACTGGGAGATAAATCCAGTAGTGCTTTCAGAGCCTTGTTTTTAATTTTTCTTTTAAATGTAGCTAAAGGCTATCTGTGTTCCACCTGCAGTCTGTGCATGTTATATCCCAGTTTATATTTATCTATAATTTTTTCTGTATTTTTACCAAAAAGAGCCTTATTTTATTTTGGTATGCGAGTTGCTTTGTATTTTTCACTATTTTGTGAATTGCAACTTAATTTTTGGTCATGATTGTCTTAGTATTAGAGGAAGTTTGTTTATTTCATTATTTTCATAGGCTTCAAACGCAATTCATGTATTCTAAATCATAAGAGAATATATATACACACACACACACAGTGGTCACAAAAGTTAGGGGTTATTATGGTTTCAAAGGGGAAGCATGGCGATATGCAAATTTGTGAGTACTGGAGATAAGTTATCAGCATAAATTAGCATCATGACAACACAGCACATGGTGTGCAAGCTCCGACATCAATAGCCTCCAAGGAGTGGAAAATGGGAATTCACAATTAAATATTTTGTTTTAAGGTCATTTATTCACAATAAATATTTATTTTAAAATCAACTATAGTTTCGCTGAATATTTGGCTTGGCGTCATCAACATAAATGGAGTGAAAACGTTCAAATCATTGAGACATCAGTTCTGACGGTCCAAAATTTTGGCGAGTTGTTTCTATACGCTTGAAAGAAATGGAGTAGGTCTCATGTCGATGACAAGCCGTGAAGAGTTGCAGTATATGTGGAAAGCTAATATATTAAACTTGATAAACAAATCTGTTTTATCAATAAGCATAGTGTTTTAAAAAAAATAAAAAAAAAATGGTTGTTTTCATGACGATGTGGGCTATAGACTACTTCACTTCACAGTTCCATACGTAACACTTTTGTTCTTTCACACGAAAACTTAAAAGCCCTGTGGGCCTGTCCTATATATGAAAGTCCACATTCCCAAGGGATCTAATTAATTCCCTAGGAATTTGTCTTTAGCATCGTCTTTTAATCCGTAAAAATTCTCATTGCATACAGATTTGAAAATAACTGAAATTATAACTTTTGAGAATTTCCTAAATTTTTGAACAGCTTTGCCACAACAGAAGGACTATATTCTCTGTGTATTCCATTCAATTCCTTTAAGAAAATTGAGCTCTTTCTAAAAGGAATCCTCAGTTGAGCATATATGTATAACACGATATATGTATGTATTGAAAGTACAGACTTCTTGTTGACTTGGTGCACCCGTGACACAGTGGCTCGTGAAAATCCCAGTGCCTGCACGACTTACGAGATGGAGTGACCCACTCGTCGGGCCCCGAAAATTTGCCCACAATCAAATGCGCTTAGATCCTACGTCTTACCCATACTGCGTCCGACTCTTACTGATTCCCGTCGCATCACTCCTTATATTGTTGGATCGCAGCATACGTCATGTCGTTTCCGTTTACAGGGCCTCCAACAGCACCACATTTGCATAACGCCAGCTGTTTCTAATTCAATTGCTCTTCAGTATACTACGTTGACGAGGAAACCAAAAAGTTGGTGCATCTGAGCTTAGTTATTCTTTCTGATTGTATGGTGCATGATACAGTTGCTGTTCATTTGTTTCAACCCCTCATGATTGACTTTCTTAAACAGAATCTGACCCATAAACCTGAATTACTTTTCAGATGGAGCATCATCACAGTGCAAACACAAATCAAACTTTCTCAATCTCTGCCATCATGAGAAAGATTTTGGCATCAAGGCGGAATGGAACTTCTTTGCATCGTCACATAGAAAAAATGCATGTGATGGTGTCGGAGGAACTGTTAAACGATTAGCGGCATTGGCCAGTCTACGAATGGTCTACAATGATCAAATTATGACTCCTCGCCAACTTTATTATTGTGCTAAAGACAATATTGTCAACATCAGTTTTTTTGTATCCCACTACAGACGAATACGAGGCAGAGGAAAAGACCTTGAAGAGTAGGTTTGAAACAGCAACAACAATAAAGGGTACTCTACAATTTCACAGTTACAGTCCTGTGAATGAGACTAGAGTTTTAGTGAAAAGCTACTCATTTTCAGAGGAATCAAGTGTAGAAATAGTTTCAGCTGATGATGATCTGGACATTAATGACATTGTTGGTTTTGTTACATGCCAATACTCAGATGGTGGTTAGGTTGTGTGTTAGGAATAGAAGGAGATGAAGTAAAAATAAGTTTTTTGGAACCACATGGCTCTTCATCTTTCAAATACCCACAATTTACTGACATACTAGCTGGGCATAAAAGTGAGGTTTTAACAAAAGTTGATCCTACAACAGCTACAGGAAGAGTTTATTGACTTACAGACTCAGAAACCAAAAAGGCAAACAAGAACATATTTGTTTAATTAAAGACGAACTAAGAGGTCGCTATTTTGGCGTAACTACAACTGTGAGTGCTAACTAAAAATTTTTTTATTAATTTTACCAGGTAAAACTTTTAGCCTGTTAGGACTTTTAGCCTTCCCTTGTTTTATGTTTGACTATGTATTAGTATGATGTATTATGTAGATTTTAAAACTCAGTGTCTGTTATCATGTAAACACACTAAAACGATAATTATAATCCATTATGACTTGTACAGTAACTTTAAGTTTTTTGCCATAGCTCTCGATTCCACTCTAAAACTTTGAGGATTTAAAGCTTATAATATTAAATATTACAAAAAACATATTTTTTCAAAAATTTTAAAAAACACTATATTCATAATTTTGTTTAATATTTTTTTCACCAAGCATGGTCAAGTTGCATACCAAATTAAAACTCATGAAATTCTCTTTAAAATGAGGGGTCAAACAACTCTTTAGGCCTTATAGAACCTGAGAAATTCAAGATTGAAAAAGTTTAGGCAAGCCAAAAAACGATTTTTCAAAATTTTAAAAGTTAATTACACGAAAACCCAATGAGAAAAAAAAATTTAAACATGTATTCTCATTTATATCATTAGGGAGAATGATCCCCAAAGGTTTCATTGAAATCTGAGATGGTTAGGTTGAATATTGAAATTTTTTTGGTTGATTTGGCATGGAATGTTCGAACACCTTTGAACACCTGTTCGAACACCTTTGCTGTCTGCAGCTAAAAAGAGAAAACTTTTCCAGTTTGCACAGGAGCACAAAGATTGGACAGTCGATAATTGGAAACAAATTATGTGGTCCGATGAATCACGTTTTCACTTGCAACATGCTGATGGTCGAGTGAGAATTTGGCGGAAACAGCACGAAAGCATGGACCCCAAATGCATTGCTACAACCCTTCAAGCTGGTGGAGGCAACGTTATGGTTTGGGGAATGTTTTCCTGGCATGCTTTGGGCCCTTTAATTTGTGTTGATAAACACGTCTGACTGGCACATCATATCTAAACATCGTTGCGGACCAAGTGTATCATGTCATGTGGATGGTTTATCCCAATGGCGACGGCTGCTTTCAACAAGATAATGTGTCCTGCCATAGAGCATATTGTATTGTACAGGATTGGTTTCAGAAACATGCCAGTAAGTTTACTTTGCTTAGGTGGCACTAGATCTCAACCCCATTGAGAATTTGTGGGATGAAGTTGAACGAGCCATCAGACAGCTGGATCCACAACCCTGCAATCACACACTCCTGGAAAGTGCTATTCATCAAGCATGTTCTCAGATTCCACAAACCACCTATCAACATCTTGTGGAGTCCATGCCACGAAGAATCGACGCTGTATTAAAGGCTAAAGGTGGCCCAACAAAGTACTGGGGGGGGGTCATAATAAAGTGGCCATTCAGTGTAAAATACACCAACTTTTTTTTTTTTCTGAGTGTCTAGGCTCCAAATATTAATTAGGTATAGCATTTCATATGAACTGGCGTGCTCCACGAAAACGACCGATCGAGTTTATGAGCAAATGTGGAAAAATTAAAAAAAAAAAAAGTCCAAACAAAATAAAAAATAAGCACTTTTTGGAAAAATATAAGGACTTTTAAGCACCCCAAAAAGATATATAAGCACTTTTTAAGGATTTATAAGCACCGTGGGAAGACCTTATTATCAAACAAAACAACCCACTACAATGACATTTCCAGTGACAAAGAACTTTCTACCAGCGTTACCGTGATTCATGAAATTATGCTCATACAACAGCAAACTAATGTTCTTCTAAAACGGCGTTGTTAAATTAATGAACAGACAAAACCTAAGCCTAACGTCTTGTCCCACGTGATGCAGCCTCTTGCTGAGACTTTATCCATACGATATGAAAAAAACTACATTTACAGTTCTGTACTATAAATGCGCGATATTTCTTTTAATTCTGCACTTCTCTTAACTATTCATAAGCACAATTCTATTTTATAATTTATTACACTAAAATATCAAATTCGTAAGACTAACCTCAAATAAAATTCAATGAGCGTAACCGACGGCGTACTATACTGAAAAACTTTTAAGAGTAATAATCTAAAGATGTGAAATTTAAGATGTCATAAACGTAATTTTGAAATATATGAATCTAATTACCTTCAACTCTGGAACTTTCGTAGATAACAGTACACTAAATATCTAACACGTATCACGTAGTGACAGACCAAAAAACGTGCATCGATCATAAAACCACGTGCCTACTGGATCTGATTCTTGAACCAATAGCAGAAAGCGATGCATATGACATTCATTTTCTGTCGTTATCTCTCATTGGCTAAACACGCTGCTGAGCCTCTTAGTAGCATCGCCCGGTAACGAGCGGTTGCGGACAGCTTTCCTAGGAGCCTTGCACATTAAAAAAAGGGTATCTCCCAGAAACAGCAGAACGAGCCTTGACCTTAAAAATACACGGGCAACAATACTTTTCTTACGGGAATTTTTAACAGTGCAGACACGTACGTTTATCTTGGACAGCAGATATCAAGTGAGGGTCACATTGATGAAGAAATTAATCGGCGTACAAAACTTGCCTGGAGAGCTTTTGGAAGAAACAGCATAATTTTCAAGAGCAATATGCCATTATGTCTTAAAAGAAAAGTGTTTGATCAATGCATCCTTCCAGTGCTTACGCATGGTGCAGACACATGGACCTTAACTAAAAGAGACATACAAAGGCTGCAGACAACTCAAAGAAGCATGGAGAGGTGCATGCTTGGAGTAACCAGGAGAGATAAGAAGAGGAACTCGTGGATCCGAAAAATGACAAGAGTGGAAGACATCATGATCAGAGTTAAATCCCTGAAATAGCAATGGGCTGGACATACTGCCAGAAGGACAGACCATCGATGGATAGTCGAAATTTTATATTGGATTCCAAGGGACAGGAAAAGACCCAGAAGAAGGCCACGTGGGAGATGGGTGGATGAAATTCGAAAGTATGCAGGAGTGACATGGAGGCGACTGGCACAAGACAGAACGATGTGGAGGAAACTTGGGGTGATCTTCATTTAGCAGTGGATTGATAATGATTGAAAATGATGATGATGATGATGATGATGATGATGATACGAAAACAAGGACTACAAGGATAATTGTTAGCCAACAACAAATATTTCGCACAGAATGTTTATTTATCCCGAGGTCTTTTGAAATACGGAAATAAATAGCATGTAATTTTCAGTTCTAATATGAATGACTTGTTACTATATAGGTTTTTACTATATTTCCTTACAAAAAAAGCCAGCGTCTATTTGATTCGTTTTCAATCTGCTTCAATTAAGAATTTCACCGGTTTAAGACGGAAAGCTTTCCCTATATACATATTAATATTTATTCAAAGCTCAAAAACAACTGTCCTAGGTTGCGCAATAGGTTAGTTGGCTAATAAAGAGTATACAGTATGTGTATTAATATCAATAAGAATTAATGTTAAAGTGAAGCGTAGGGAGGGAGAGCAGGAAGGGGATAATCTATTGCGGGATAATTAAGTTCTTAGGATTCCTATGACTTGAGCTCCAGCAAAAATAACTTAAGAACACGTTTGACCAAGTCGTAGAGAAAAGGCACTTGTCCTTCACTGGCCCCTCCCCAGAAATATTCTAGCAATACCACTGGCATTAAAGTGATATTTCCACTTTGACCGCCTTATAAAATGCAAAACGTACCCCTAAATAATAATGAATTATTCGCATTCACAGGTTTCGCAGGCATCCACACCTACTTGTGGCGTGATCACTTATCGATCAATTCGTGTGTGCTCTCGCGATGTTTAAAATGGTATCAGAGAACTTAACAGTTTGTCACAAACGAACGAAAACAAAAAAGCAAATTTTTTTAACACGGTGAAATTCTATGCTGTTAAACGTTTCACTTAATTTTGAAATCTATGCTTCAATTTGTGACAAGTAATTTTGCCAGGGCTTTACTGTAATACCTTGAAGACTGTGGAGTGAAATTACCTTTTTGAGTCACAACAAGGCGAATTTATTCGAGTTAGACCAAAATTGTAATCAGTAATATGAATATATTTAGTCATTTCCATTTTCAAAATAAGTTTTTCCGTCACTGTCAAAAATCATGCTATCTGAAAATGTTTTATATGTCTTTCGCATGGCATAAGATTGCTTATCGTTCGCGTTTATTTCTGATACATCGAAACTTTGGAATTTGTTTCCAAGACATATTCTTCATAAACAGCATATTTTGAAAAACGGACCTATATTTATTTCCAAGATATATATATTATTAAACGTTTTCAAAATTCAACAATATAAATCAAGACTTAATAAACTACTGGTTTCACACTTTAAGCCGGAACTAAAAACAGTTCATAACGTTTAAGGCACTGGTATTGCGTTTTCTGATCAATTACTCAAACAAAATCCTTCGTACCTAATGTTTTTCTCACTTTCACAGGTGCATAATTCAGACTATCCAATTTTTCATACTTTTTGAGGCACGTTATATTCCTTTTCCCATTACTTCCATTGCTCCTTCATTTCGTTGTTCTTTCTCTCTTATTAGTCTGGCGCTCTTCATTCATCTAGACATTATTTCCATTATTTATTGTATCCTGGTTGTCTGTTTACACCATGCCACGTTCATTTTTCACTTGCACAATATGAAAGCGAATATTTGCTTCCTTATTTTCGATTCCGCTATTCAGAATGGTTTCTCTGTCCCTTTTGTAGTGTCCAATGTTTCACGTGTAAGCATATATCCATTCTAATATTGCATTTTTGCAACTGCAGCTATCAACTTTGTTTTTTCTATGGGTGTTCTCCAAACTCTTACCATTCCATCCTTGCATTTCTCCTCTTATCATTGGCAAAATTTCACATTCTGCTATTTACGTGACTTTTGTATTATCATCCAATATATGCCATCAAACTTTTATTTGCATTTTTTGAAAGAACATGGACCATCGAGTCACATTATTGTGACAACCAGTTAATATCCAGAGTAAACGCAGTGTGCAGCGTGGACAGCAGCTACACGGGCTCCGAGTGACTCAATAAGGTGCTGGAAGGTGTTCACAGGTATGTGGAGCCATGCTGACTACAGTGCACCTGACAGCTGCTGGAAGGTGCGTAGTGGAGGATCCATAGAACGAACAACACGATCGAAGTGGTCCCACAGAAGCTCAATTGGGTTTACTTCTGGGGAATTAGGTGGTCAGGGAAGTAGTCTGCTGTCTTCATCGTGCTCTTCCAACCACTCTCGGACATTTCTAGCATTTGTGACTCGTCATCCCCAGCATTGTGCGGGGCTTCAAGAAGCAACCTGCCAACGTGACTTGGCAGTTAGCGTGTGTGAGTCTGGAGGAATTTGAGGCCGCTGTGGTGTAGCGGAAGCATATCCGGCGCGTAACTGGAAGACCCTGGGTTTGACTCCCACGTAGCATTGTCGTTCTGGAAGATCGCATCAACCCCAAGGAAGAAAATCAGCATGTATATGTGTATGTGGTCTGCAAGGGAGGATTCACAACGAATTCGGTCCATAGTGCCATCCACTGGCATAAGTGGACTCTAGGGATGCCACGAAAACATTCCCCAGATAATAACGCTGCCCCCACCAACTTGTGTTCTTCCAGCAATGGTTGAAGAATGTTTGCTCTGCGATGTTTCTCGCCTTATATGTCAACGTCCATTCGTTCGAAACAGAAAACATGACTCATCGGAGAAGGCATTCCTTTGCCAATCAGCGGAGGTTCAATTCCGATACTGCCGTGCAAATGTAAGAGCCTTTTCTGCCGATGCACCTTCGTTAGCATAGGTGCAGTGACCATCCGTCTGTATCGGAGCCTCATACGCAGCAGGATTCGCTGAACTGCCCTTTTAGACACACTTCCGGTATCCCCCTGGTTTATTAGGCCAGCGATTTGCTCCACTGTAGCGTGTCGATCGCCCCTCACGCACCTTCGAAGCCGAAGTTCACCTCTCATATTTATGGCACGTGGTGTTCCGCAGTTTTCACGTCGCTTATTCGGAATGGTGCCATTTCTCCAATCACAATACACTTTAACCACAGCAGCACGCGAACAGTTCACAAACAGCGCTGTTTCAGAAATACTGCCACCCTTGGCTCGAAGCCTGATAATCATCCCTTTTTTGCAAATCTAATAAATCGTATCTTTTATCGATGACAGAAACGAGTGATATGTTTACAGAATGCCTACAGCACATGTCATATACGCTCCCAGCCAACTCACCACACGTGCTTTCTTTCATTGGCTACCTTCTGTTGACGTCAAAAGTAGGAGGTGGTCACAATAATGTGACTCGATTGTGTATTTCGAAGAACCGACCTGTATTTTATTCCTCAGGTTTTACCACTCATCTTATGACTTCATTTACTTTTTCTCGATTTCGAGAATCAAATTCCAAAGACTAGTCATAATTGAAGAAATGTTATCAGTTTGTCCGTCTGTTCGCTTATGGGCACCATATCTCTGTAACTATTAGTCCGATTTAAAACATTATTTTTGCATTTTGAAGCTGGAAATATGCGAATAATGATCCTTTATTTCGTTTCTTTTTTTACGATGCGCAATTTCGTCGCTAGAGGGCGTAAATGTAGATGTTATCGAAATCAGAATATATTTTATTCCATATATTTGCTTCTAAACATGTGTGTGAAAAAATTGCGTTCGATTCAATTTATGCCGAAGAGTGTTTTGGGTATAGTCACTTTTCTAAGTTACGCATGGATTTTCTCCTAGGGACGTACACGAAATTGCGTTTTCCCCGATATCTCTACTTCTAAAACTCCGATTTGAAATTTTTTTTTCTGCAGCGGGTACAGCTCCTAATGGAAAATCCTTTGCATATAATTTTTGGTAAAGAATGGTTTGGCCACCAGTGAGGCAAAAGTGTTAATTTCTGCTTCTGATGTGTTGGGAGCAAAATCTGAGCTCCTGAAAACTCGACTGAAAAAATTATTTCCTGGGCCGCTACCGCTCATATCGAAAAACCTTTCGAGAATACTTTCTTCTTAAAATAATGCATGTTTTTTCCTCCAGGGGTGTAGATGCATATCTTATACTTGTCGATATCTCTGCTACTAAGAGTCCGATATGAAAAATTATCCTTTTGGAGAACGTTTCCGCTGCGAAATGTTTCTTATATAAATTCAAATTTTTCTTAACGGGCAAGTCTTCAACCGGAAAGCGTAAGTTCACGATTCCGTTTACAGCAATATTTGCGAGATTAAAAACTCGATTAAAAAACTTCTTTCTTCGGTCATATACTACTGTTCTCCATATCGGTTCCACTGACTTTGAATAGCTTTCATAAATCTAATTCGCATCAGAAGAGATTCAGAAGATGTGCTCATTACACCGAACATTTGGTGTCATCTTTCTTGCTTAATTCTAGCAAAACAAATTTTCCTTAGTGTTGCAATACCAAAAAAGATGCATTCTGCTGGAAAGCAATGGCATAATTTTAGGTGATCCAGTTGTTGCCACTTGGGGTTGTTTTCTGAGTGCCAAAATGACAATGCGATTAGAAACTCGGTGTCTGAAAATCGCCTGCATTATTCGCCATTTTTATTAGCGCGTCTAATGTAGAAAGAATACTTGGTTATAGTATCACTCTATTCGTTCCTCCGTCACCTGTGGGCACCATACCATATCTCTGCAAATACTAACCCGATTTCAAAAATTCTTTTTAGATTGGAAAGCCCGAAATGTGAGAACAACGATCCTGGCTCTAAGATTGCAGTGGTTCAGCCCACAAAGTTTATTTGCAACAATGTGTTTTTTTTTATATTAATTAATATTAAGCACGCTGCGTAAAGCAACGATAAAGTGCACGTGGTGGGCACGTGGGTAAATTTCCATTGTGCAGCTCGAACACCGCATGGTTGCCAGATCACGCGTTGCCTGCGGGGATGATGGCTCAGGGTCGTCGATGTATGGCATCAAGGTCGCCAACGCTCTGTTTGATGGCTTTCCGTTTTTTCATGCTGCATGACTCTGCCGCGAGGGAAGGTAAATGCAGATACTATGGAATTCAAAATATATTTTATTCCAAACATTTACTTTCAAATACCATGATTGACAAAAATTTTAATTTCTTTAGATGCCATTTATAACGAAAACTGTTTTCGAAAGTTTCTTTTTCAAGGAATGCATAGATCTTCCACTAGGAGACATAAAGGATTGCGATTTTCTCGGTATTTATGCTTCTAAAAGCCCCATTTGAAAAATTCCTTTCTGCATCTTACAAAGCAGCTGGTGGGAAACGTTCAGCATATAATTTCTAATTTTTAGGAATAAAATGTTTTGGCCTCCAGGAGTGGTAAGCAAATTTTTCTGTTTCTGAGAGTTTTTCAGAAAAATCTGCACTCCTGGAAACTCAATTTAGAAAATTCCTTCGTGGACCGGGACCGTTCACCATGAAAAATGTCTTGCGAATACCTTCTGCTTAAAACAGCACATAGTTTTTCCGCCGTGGGGCATAGATGACTGTCATATTTTTGTCGATATCGCTGCTTCTAAGAGGCCAATGTTTAAAAAAATATTTCTTTGACGGAGAGCGTTTCTGGTACGAAATGTGTTGCGTATAATTTAATTTTTTTCTCGCACAACTGGGCCACCAGGTGGCGTAACGTAACGTTTCAGTTTACAGCATATTTGTAGTAATATCTGCGAGACTAAAAACCCAAATGAAAAAAAATGTTTTTTTTCACTTCCCGATATAATTGATAATTTCCCCGCTAGAGGGCGCAAATATTTAATATATTTTTTTCTAGATATCTCTGCATCCAAACATCCTATTAAAAAAAAACGTTGATTGTTATACCGGATATATTTACCATGTGGAACACTTTATTGTACGTGTGCAGCTTTTGCAGTTCATAATTCTGTCGCAAGGTGATACTTGTGTATGTCTGTTTATATCCGTTTCGAAAAACCCTATTGAGAAATTTATTATTTTATTGTACGTCATTCGCTTCAATAAAGATAGGGAACATTTTCATCTTTTAATAATGTAAAGCTTCCCCGCTAGAGGGCGTGAATATCGAAACCTTTTTCTCGATATGTTTGTTTTTAGGAGATATATTTGAAAATTATATTTCTTCATCAGCTTTTGATATGAAGAACACTTTTCTCACATTTTGAACTTTTTCATTATGTAAAATTCCGTTGCACAAGGAGCGTAGGGTTATATTATGTTTCGTTCTATATTCCTTGTTTTAACTGTTCGATTTGAAAAAAAAAACTTCTTTTCTGATACTTCGGCCATGAGAAATGTTTTGAGCAAATTTTTTTAATTTTCGTAACATTTTTTTCAGCCGCTGGAAAGGGTGAGAAGCTGCTTCCATTTATGGATGTTTTATCGATTGTAGAAATCCGGATAAGTTGTTTTCTAACGGGTTCCATTGGCTATGAATAACTCCAAAAAATGTTTTATACGCGTCTAAAAAGACGCGCTCATTACAACCGAAAATTCGGTATGATCCTTTATTTTAGTTATTGTTGTTGCCATTTTGTTGTTGTTATCGTTGTGGACAAAAACTGAATCCCCGCTTAAATTCTTTCTTCGTGAAATTACTTTTCGGTTTGTGATAAATTCATGCAACGAATCAGAAAAGCGAAAATTGAACATTCTTGTTGAACAACGCAGTGAGAGAAGATCGAACATCCGACCTCCTCCCCGGTGGCGTAGTGGTCTAAGCACTGGCTTCTGATCATTCGTCCTAGATGGGTCTAGAGTTAGAAATCCGGTGAGGCATGGATGTTGTGTTTGTATTACGGCGCTGTCTCTCTTCCTTCCCTGGAACCAGTGGCCCTACATTAGGGACGGGTGACTGGTTTTAGCCCGCTGAGTTGCTCACAGTGGTCGTTAAACCTTCAACCGAAAAAAAAAATACAGAAGAAGATCAAACATTCATGATAAACAAAGAAGTGAGCGAAGTTTGAGTGTTCGTATTGAACTACGCAATACGTGAAGATCTAACTTTCATGTTGAACTACATAATGTAAGTCAAAATCTAATATCCATGTTGACAACGCACTTGGTGAAGATCGGCCATTTCTGTTCCACAGCCCATTGAGTGAAGATCGTGGACTCATGGCAAAGAGCAATGAATGGAGATCGAAAATTCCTGATGAAATATGCAATGAGTCAAGTTCGAGAATTTGTGCTAACATCACCAGAAACATTGGGGGAATTTCTTTTTATAAATACACGGGGATTAAGAGGCAGATTTTGCATGACATGATTGTGAAAAAAGGACAGATAAAAAGCGAGACTTTCTACTCTGGTGTATTACTATTAACTAGAGACGTGTACGGGGTTGAGTTATCCTGAATCAGCTGAAATATGCAGTATGACGATTCGTCAGACCATGCTGTAATTTTTTTAAGTTTATCGCTTGCTCCTGCTGCAACAGCTCATAATGAACAATACCGGAGGTTGTCCAGAACTCAGACAGCAGCACCTTGCGTGGATGAAGAATGGGTATTGGAACTTTTTACTCGTTGCCCCCGGGCGATAACTACTGATACGACCTTCGGTTATTGTCGCTCAGTATCCAATTTTACATCAGATGTCAGGATCTCGGGGAGTAGGAGCTCACAAATGAGGTGCTGGAGGAAAGAATTGCAGCTGCTCAACCGCTGAACTGTTCAGATAAGGTATGAGGTAAACTAATTTTTTCGACCTTTTCACCTTTTCGGTAAATGTATGAAACTTAGGAGCCATTTCCTCGTGCATTTGATGGGTATCGGCCTTTATCACTGCCTGTAGGACCTAACTGTCCAGAATGTCAAGACACTCCGATCTTGGAGCATTTTATGGATATCACGGCCTACACTAAGCCGTTTGACCCACGTCCGTGCACATAAGAATTGCCTAAATTTTCTAAAAGACATTGCTATATACGAAATATCTTGCATATCAAGCAAATGTACTTCATAAACAGTAAAATTATTCCTTATATACTATGCGAGGTATGATCAAATATATCCAAAGTGGACTTATTAAAGAAACAGCACAAGACGTACAGATTGGAAACTCAATTGCCTTCAAAATAGTCCCCTTCCGAAGTCACACGCTTAGCACAACGCTGTTTTCACAGCTCGAAACATTTTTTGAAGTCATATTCTGAAACAGTGAACAGCTGTTTCGTCTCATTCTGTTTTAGCTCCTCAAAATCTTAAGATATTTTTCCTTACAAATAGTATTTGAATTTCGGGAATAGAAAAAGGTCGCAGGGTGAAAGATCAGGCGAATAGGATGGCTGTCGGGCATGTACAATGTGTTTCATATCAAGAAACTGCTGCACAAGTTGCGATGCATGGCAGAAGCGCTTTCGTGGTGGAGTAGCCACTCGCCACTCTCACGCAAGGATGGCCCTTTACGACGAACAGCGTCCCATAAACACCGCAAAACTTGAAAGCCGTACTCCTTCTTGACTGTCTGGCCTCATGGAGCGTATTCATGATACACAATTTCCTTATGATTGTAAAACACCGTCCGCATCGTCTTTATATTTCTGTGGCTTTGTCCTGCGTTTTTTTCGGCAGCTGAAACACAGGCCAGTTTTTGTTCAGCTGAGAGCAGTTTTGGCACAAATTTGACTGAGACGCGTCTTATACCCAAATCGTACGTAAGAATCGACTGCACTCAACCGAAACTGTTGATGTCTTCAGATAACCCACGAATAGTGATTCGGCGATTTTTCCGCCCAGCTGTGTGCACAAATATGACTGATTTCACTTAGGCTGGTTGCAAGCCTTCCAGACCGTTCATCACTATCAACACTTTCACAATAGACAGTTCATCACTCTCAAGACTTTGACAATAGACCGTTCATCACTATCAACACTTTCACAATAGACAGTTCATCACTCTCAAGACTTTCACAATAGACCGTTCATCACTATCAACACTTTCACAATAGACAGTTCATCACTATCAAGACTTTCACAATAGACCGTTCATCACTCTCAACATTTTCACAACAGACCGTTCATCAATCTCCAGACTTTAACAAGAGACCATTCATCACTCTCAACACTTTCACAACAGGCTGTTCATCGCTCTCAAGAGTTTCACAGCATAGCGTTCATCACTCATAACACTTTCACAACAGACCGTTTATCACTCTCTACACTTTCACAACAGACCGTTCTTCACTCTCAATACTTTCACAACAGACCGTTCTTCACTCTCAATACTTTCACAATATACCGTTCATCACTTTCAACACTTTTACAACAGACCGTTCAACACTCTCTACACTTTCACAACATACCATTCATCACTCTCAAGACTTTCACAACAGACCGTTCATCACTCATAACACTTTCACAACTAACCGTTTATCACTCTCAACACTTTCACAACAGACCGTTTATCACTCTCAACACTTTCACAACAGACTGTTCATCAGTCTCGAGACTTTCACAATTAACCGTTCATCACTCGCAACACTTGCACAACAGACTGTTCATCAGTCTCAGCACTTTCACAACAGACCGTTCATCACTCTCTACACTTTCACAACAGACCGTTCATCACTCTGGAAACTTTCACAACAGACCGTTCATCCCTATCAACACTTTCACAATAGACAGTTCATCACTCTGAAGACTTTCACAATAGACCGTTCATCACTCTCAACATTTTCACAACAGACCGTTCATCAGTCTCCAGACTTTCACAATAGACCATTCATCACTCTCAACACTTTCACAACGGGCTGTTCATCACTCTCAAGACTTTCACAGCATAGCGTTCATCACTCATAATACTTTCACAACAGACCGTTTATCACTCTCTACACTTTCACAACCAACCGTTTATCACTCTCAACACTTTCACAACAGACCCGTTTATCACTCTCAACACTTTCACAACATACCATTCATCACTCTCAAGACTTTCACAACAGACCGTTCGTCATTCATAACACTTTCACAACAGACCGTTTATTACTCTCTACACTTTCACAAAAGACCGTTCATCACTTTCAAGTCTTTCACAACATACCATTCATCACTCTCAAGACTTTCACAACATACCATTCATCACTCTCAAGAATTTCACAACAGACCGTTCATCACTCATAACACTTTCACAACAGACCGTTTATCACTCTCTACACTTTCACAACAGACCGTTCATCACTTTCATCAACACTTTCACAACAGACCGTTCATCAGTCTCGAGACTTTCACAATTAACCGTTCATCAGTCACAACACTTGCACAACAGACTGTTCATCAGTCTCAACACTTTCACAACAGACCGTTCATCACTCTCTACACTTTCACAACAGACCGTTCATCACTCTGAAAACTTTCACAACAGACCGTTCATCACTCTCTACACTTTCACAACAGACCGTTCATCACTCTCTACACTTTCACAACAGACCGTTCATCACTCTCAAGACTTTCGCAACAGACCATTCATCACTCTTAGCACTTTAACAACCATCTTCAAAGCGTTTATACCACTCATAAACTCGTGCACGACTCATACAGTCCTCCCTATCTGTAAATTTAAGTATTGGTCTTTGCAAGTTTCGCCAAGTTTTTGACAAAATCTGATAATAATTCGTTGATAAATGTTTTCGGACATTTCAAATGCGTCGAAAAACTCCAAGCACGTAAGAACAGAGCGCTACTGTAAACAAGTTTGTAAAATCATGCAATGCACTGATTATAATACGCTTTCCAACATACCAGAAATCATTACTCAAGTTATGAGAATAATGGCTGGTAGGGTTTGATCCCATATCGATTATATTCAACAGAACCGGTTAGGTGTACCTCCGAAATAACATGATAAAGTTTTGTCGCAATCGAAGCATTTTTATGCAAGTTATGATTTATAAGGGCTATGGAATATATCCCGCTCCTGTGTCCTAAACGTTGACCCCATTTCACCCATTTTCAACAGAATTCGTCCCCAGGCAGGCCCCTACAACTTACTAATATTTCATCCCAATCGAAGAATTTTTACGTAAGTTATGACGCATAATGGCGATGGAAGTGATTCCGCTCTTATGTCCTGACCTTTGACCCCATTTCGCCCATTTTCAATAGGGTTGGTGGCCAGGTGGTCTCCTACCACATACTAAAATTTCATCGAAATCGAACCTTTTTTACCTTAGTTATGACGCATAATAGAGTGGAATGGATCCCGCTCCTATGTACTGACCTTTCACCCCATTTCGTTCACTTTAAATAAGGTTCCTTCCCAGGTGATACCCTACCAGATACTAAAATTTCATTGAAATCGAACGATTGTAACGCGAGTTATCTTGCGGACGGACATACGTACAAAACGCGTGACGTAATGAAGCAGATGGGAATCGCGAACATCTACTCGCAAGAGTATGACGTCATAAAACTTTAATAGGATCTACACACAACGCGTGACGTAATGAGACAGATGCTGTGACCGCGCGCCAACATTCTCAAACGCGAGATTGTGACGTAATAAGATTTCTAGGCATTGGAAACATTAATGGAACGACGCCATGACACTAAAAACGTTATAATTCGGGATGGTTGTTTAACCCACTAAACGAATTCTCCTAAAGTTGAGATCAAACTAAATCGATTTCTAGTACCAGGAAACGGGAGGTTAACGACTTTCATCAAAATTCTTTGAGCCGTTTTCAAAATAAAATGTACATACATACGTACAAGAATTGCTATTTTAAGGTGGACATCAAGTAATTTTGCTTTCTATACTTCCAATGGAAAACCTTCTGTACCCATTTTCTTCACAATTAATGCGTTCCCAAGATGAAAATTTTAACATCGATTAAAATAGCTTCATTTCATGACTTGGAATACTTAATATTTTCTAAACCATAACCGCAATAATATTTTCTAAACTGTAACCGTAATTATGCAATCCATCGTTTATTTATCCACTGACGTTATCAAAGTACAGGTCGCGCCATCTCTTTTCTGGTTTCAACACCACTAAAGGAAACGTTATTGCTTTTTAATATAATTATGCTTATGTTTTAGAAAATGTTAAGTATTCCGAGTTATAGTACGAAAATATTTTAATCAATGTTAAAATTTCCATCCTTGGGAACACACTTATTGTGAAGGAAATGTGTACAAAAGGTTTTCCATTGGAAATATAGGAAGCAAAATTACTTGACGACCACCTTAATAGTGTGGGTTAAGGGCGATGGAATGGATCCCGAACCTATGTCCTGACCTTTGAATCCATTTGTCCCATTTTCAATAGGGTTCCTTTCCAGGTGGTCTCCTACCACATACTAAAATTTCATCGAAATCAAACCATTTTTACGCACGTTATGACGCATAAGGGCAATGGAATGCATCCCGCTCCTATGTCATGACCTTTGACTCCACTTCACTCATTTTCAATAGGGTTCGTCCCCAGGTGGTCTTCTACCACATACTAAAATTTCATTGATATCGAACCATATTTACGCAAGTTCTGACGCATAAGGGCAATTGAATGGATCCCGCTCTTATGTAGCACATACGCTTCTTCAATCTACGGTTGTAAAGCGTAAAAAACGGACGAACACGGGAGACGAGACTCACAGTACATGACTAGTAGGTTACAAGGACAGCCTGTGCCAAACCGCGTCCTGCTATGTCGCGTGATTCCGAACTTATGCACCCAGTCTCGATACTTTTTGATCACACTTCGTATTTGCGGTAAGATTCCATGTTTTGGTTCTAATTTATTTGCATGAATTGTTTTGAAGAGGGTAAAAATAACTTCCAGCGTAATAATCTCTTTCTCTATGTAGGCCAGAATCTACATCACCGAATTTTTCAAGATACTGTTTCTGGAATATTTTTGCCTTTTTTTTCCGGGGGAAAGCGTATTTCACGCAAAAAAATTATTTCATGCAAAAAAAAAAAAAAAAAAAAAAATGAGGAAGCTCAGAACGTGAAAACAAATCCTTCGTGGTACATCGTTTGAAGTGGCGCAGAATATGTCCTAATAATTAGCGGAAATCTTGTTATCTATATCTCTTGGAAATTATTCACAGTAGCCTGTTAAAGTTATTATCGTTGTACCATTTATCTCATTTACTAGTTTTGTTGACGTTTATGAAGAACAGTGAGTAATAATTCGCAAGCTTAGATTAATCCCTTAAAGTGCATGTAAACTATTTGTACCTACGTATTTTCTAAATGTGACTTTTGATTTAAATAATTTTCTTCAGATTCTTTGAAAAATACGCCCACTAATGTTAATACAGAAAAAAATTAATTAGATAATACTACACTTTTGTACTGTAAAGCATTCGTCCATACTTTTTTTTTGTTCTTCGTATCAGTTTAGCTTCTGAAAAGTGAAGAATAGCAATCTCCTAAATTACTTCTTTTTCATCGCATTTATCATTTTTTTCACTTATTCACTTCTTGTAAAATGATTTCAAATTGTTTTTCCTAATATTGAAGGCCTTTCACGGTGAAATGTGAGACGTTTTTCCATTGTAAAGCAAAAACGGTGCCTTATGTAAAAGCGTCTTTATTTCTTTCTCCTAAGACAATTAATCTAGATCTTCAAACAAATAGTTGTAAACGATTTCTTTCTTTTGCGTTTGCTGAGTTTTTAGTTTCTTTAAGTTTCCTTTTACATAAAAATTTTCGATGATGCAAACAATCTCCCTTAATCAAATATACCGTTTTTCTTATTATTTGCCTTCTATGCTTGGTAAGGTTTAGCAGTTTCGTGTTTCTTTAGCTGTTTTAAACTTCCATCGTTTTTTTAAGCTATCGTGAAACAAATGACCTGCAATGACGACAGAAGTAGTGCTTGTTTGTGTTATTAAATTCTGTTTTGTGGGAAGTTGTTATTAATGCGATCCTACGAAGTCTATACACCGTCCTTCGCTGCTCTGCTCTAAGACAAATGCGTTTCATTAACCACGCAGAACGCTTCCTAAGAGGTTTACAAATAAAATACTTTTACTTTGAGAAGAAGCATATAAGAAATGAAGTATTGGTCCAATGGAAAGTTGGAAACTCTCTAGTTCCATTGATTTGTTGCTACTAATTTTCTTTTTTCTCCCGTAACAGCAGTAAAGATCATAGTTCAAGAAAAGTGGTAAAACAATTCAGCAGAAAAACGGAAACAACAAAACGAAAAGCAATAAATTTCTTTTTTCCTGCTTTTTCCTTTCTCCGGATATCATTATTTTGGTCAACTCCAACGCTAGCCAGTTGCTCGCGTAATAACTCGTGTGAAATAACCCGAGTTATATAAAAGGTGTTTTCTTATCTCTCTCAGAAGGAAGAAGAGGAAGAGTTTTAATCTTATGAGACGAACCAGTTCAGTTTTTCCACACAATGGTTTTATCAGTTAGAGATACAAATGGTTGGAGATCAGATGTGTCTCGCTTACTTAAATAGTTAAGCGAAAGAAAACAGTTTCTGCCATGTGTAAGAAATACAAATATTTACAACCTGAAAACAGATGTATATTATGCAATGCGTTTTACGATACACTGAACTACTTGTATGATCAGAAAACAGTACATTCAGGCTACTCATACGACGATAAATGACGTCCATATAGCAAAGCCGCGGGAACTTCAGTGAAAAAGGTACTACTGATATTTGCTATACAAATTTTCTAGGAATTGTTAAAATTATTTAAAAAAAATTCAAATTCTAGAGTCAGGGGAGGTAATGCTGTGGAACAAATGAATAGAAAGAAACCGCACAAAGGTAATAAGAATTGTTTAATGTATTATTATTATCTCAATGAATTCTAAACAGAAAAAAAATCAAATCAATAATCTACAAGTTTTTGACAAAGAGCACCACGAATTGCATTACTGCATTTTGTTCTTAAATAGGGCTTGGAAGGTATGCTGGTATTTCAGTTACCAGTTCCGTAATTCGTAATCTAGAACCAAAATTATTTACTCTAAATAACCGTTGTTACCCTGCGAAAGGAGAAAAGAGGAATGAGGAAAAAAATTACTCTTAAATATTTAAATCCCTGAAGAAGTCACACTGTTGTTATGAAAATACACTCGATTAACGCTTGGTTATACTGCAAAATAGGAAAAGAGGAACGAAAAAAAAATTACTCTTAAATACTTAAATTCGTGAAGAAGTCAAGCTGTTCTTTTGAAAATATACTTGATTAACTCTTAGATGACTGCAAATGTTTTCAGTTGTAATCATTCTTCTCATTAAAAAAACCCTCAAGAAATGGGATCGTAACTGCGCAATTTCAAAAGCACCATTTCGAAGGTTCCTCATATTTTGATGTTTCATTGGGACAAATTTCAAACCTCCATCTCTTAAAGCATCTATGGCTTGTAAAACCCAAACTTTTCAGTGGCGAAACTCTAATTCATATCCCTCTGCTCCGGAGCCGAATGCTTTCCCAATTATGCTTTGTCGGCGAGGGCGTTTCACTGCTACTTGCAGTCTTGACATGTGCGTCACCCTTGCAGTACGTCACAGATCTCCCCCCCCCTTGAGAAAGCCGGGTGCACGAAATCGCAGGTTTCAGGTCCGCCGCAAACCATGCTTGAAGTAAATCTTTGTAGAAGAAAGAATTTTCACTGATTCTAGGCGATGTGTGGAAGAAGCATCATGCATTTTTTCGAAGCGAAGAAGGAGTTCTCATTAATTCCCGACGATGTGTGGAAAGAATATCACACATTTTTCGAAGAACCCAGTAGACCCATTTACGTTCGGGCGCCAATGTAAAACCGAGATTTTCCGGTGGCGGACTCGAAACCACATCCATCTGCTCAGGTGCCGAAAGCTCTCTCAAATAAGGCACGCCTGCAGGGGGTCATGACTACTACTTGCCGTCTTGGCAATAGTATCACTGCTGTAGTACGTCACGGGCCCTGTTACTGATTGCATTTAGTACAGTGGACACTGAAGCCTTATTCTAGTTCTAAGAGAGTGTGTCGCAGCGCAGTTTGATCTAGTGTGTCCTGTTCTTCATGACCTACCATGAACGGCTATGAAATAATGAAAGGGCTGTTAGGGAGAATGAAGCGCGCAGTGCATGTCGAAGGGGGGGGAGAGGCTATTGACCTTGAACGGTCTGTAAACTTTAATGAGTACTTCACCTTACTCTTTGCATTAGTTCAGCAACACATGCTAATTAAAGTAGAAATATTGTTTGTGCTGCATCGGGAAAACGTTGAGCCCATGAATTGAGCAACAGATAAACGTGAAATTTCTGGTAAAAGAAACAAAAATGCTTACAAATATGTTTGCATGTTAAGCCACGAGTACAGGGAAGAATGCATACCAGGTGGCCGTGTTTTTGTGTCGCATAAGTAGTTCTTTGAAGACCCAGAGTTCATTTAATAGAACGAATATTCGAGACACCCAAGTAGTTCAAAAGTATAACACAGTGTAAACAATCTATGCAATTTTTCGAAGTGATCGGCGACTGATTATTGAAATGATAGCAGCAAATTTTAAACTTCAATAAAGGGACTATTTAGGTAAATTTTACATGCAAACATGACCATGACAAAGGATTGTATTAAGATGGGATCGAAGTTTCACACGGCTGAGGAAAAGGAAAATAATAAGCAAATTTGTGTTAACATTCTTGAGCAAATTAGGGCGATACCTTACCTTTTAGAAAGTGTTTTCACTTATGAAGAAACCTAGACCTTGAAAAACTACACTGAAACAAAAAAAAAGTTGATGCATTGGAAAAAAACAGCATGACCAAGAATAAAAAGGCATGATAATGCAAGGCCCTGCTCAACGCCATGTGGATAGTTTTATTTGATATTAAGGTTGCAATTTTGACAGAGTGGATTCCCAATGGAGCAAGAGTGAACCAACATTAGCACAGTCAGGTTCTGGTGACTTTGAGAGAGCGAGAAAGGAGATCAAATTTGCTGCAAAATGGCTTTATTCTTTACCAGCACGACCCACTAAATTATTCAGCCAGCTCTTTCAGTGAAGCAAGTTTTAGCCAAAATGGTTTCATTCTTCACCAGCACAACGCACCAGATCATTCAGCTAGCGCTGTCAATGAAGCAGGTTTTAGCCAAGAGACGCCTCACGGTGCTTTAACATCTGTCAATTAATATTTGACCCCATGCGACTTTTTCTTTTCGCTAAAGTCAAATATATCAGTGTAAGGTATCTGTTCGGAGTAACTTTCTGTGATGAAGGAAAGAACCGTCAAACTTCTCCAAGTTTTCACACCTGGTGAGCTACAGCATTGTTCAGTTCAGTGAAAAGCCAGAATGCAGGGATGTGTTGATGCGAAAGGGTTGTACATCGAAGGAGATAAGAGTTAAAAGTGTAGGTTTATTATTTAACTAAATTTATAGAGTACGTCTCGTTATTTAATAGGCATACCTTGTATTTTCCACAGTCCGTCTAATTTACGACGTCGACGGTTTCTCACTGCATCGTTTTGCGGTACAAAGGCACTAAACTTCTTCATAAACCAAATTAACTGGAATGTCACCAAAAATGATATTACATGTGTCTTCACCTCCACTTCTTGTAGAAATAAAGAGATGTAACAAAATGGAGATGGTTAGCTCAAAGTTTGATTTCAATATTGGATTTCTGGTGTGTACAGCTGTGCAAAAACTACAATCCTGACATCAATCGGATTTACTTTAACTGTCGATCTTGCTACGCTGCCATTGATCTATTCGCGACATAACAATTTAGCATCGTCACCGCTTGACTTCTGAAATCTTTGCGGAATTCGAGATTCCACGTCATTCTGAATTCACGCTGCCCTTCAAACATTTACCAGGAAGAAAGACAAGTTAGTAAAATAATGCAACGCATTGATTATGATACGCTTTCCAATACACCAGAAATCATTACTCAAGTTATTACTTAAGTTATGAGGAATATGACTGTAGAATAAATCTCGCTCCTATACCCTGACCTTTGACCCCATTTTGATGATTTTATTTAACAGAACCGGTTAATTATACATCTGGAACAACATGATAAAGGTTTGTCTCAATCGAAGCAATTTTACGCAAGTTATGACGCATATGAGCGATGGATCCCACTCCTATTTCCGGAACTTTGACTCCATTTCGCACCTTAATAATGTTCGTCCCCAGATGGTCCCTTACCACATACGAAAATGCATCCAAATAGAAACATTTATACGTAAGATATTACGCATAAGGGCAATGGAATGGATCCCGCTCCTATGCCCTGACCTTTGACCCAATTTCCTCAATTTCCAATGGGGTCGTCCCCAGGTGGTCCCCTACCAAATACTAAAATTTCATCGAAATCGAACCATCTTTACGCGAGTTATCGTGCTGACGGACGGACGGACAGACGGGCAAAACTGGAGCATATACGCTTCTTTAACCTACGGTTGAAAAGCGCAAAGAATGGACATATTTCCAAAAGTAATTAACCAATTTGTGCCCACCTTCATAACATGGTACAATGAGGTATTGGGCATATATCTTACTAATGTGAGGTAAATATATGCTCATAAACTGAGGAACACAAGCCTCAGAACGAAAACTTGCAAATGGAATGGGCGTTTAGTATATAATATTTAAATCAGCATAGGATATGACATCCTCTCGATATGGGCAGCAGTTTGACGTTGGGTAGTGTTATGCAACCACAACACGGCTTCCGACACCAGTCCTTCGCGGTGGCTTCGAATTGCGGGCGTCGGCTTATCACATAGCATCTCACTGTAACGTGACCTGTTAGCCTTTGAGTCCCATTGGCTCTTGTGAGTCAAAAAAGAAAACAGTGGACAACACTTTTTCAGCTTCTGGTTGACTTTTAAACTTTCCTGTACACTGGGGTGATCAGGTTGGTTTAATTCTACATTGTGATGCTTATCTCCGGCTCGTAATGATGGGTACAAGTTTCTTACCTAGTGAAGAGGCTTTTAAAAAGTCGTCACTCCCGCTATCACAGCTTCCAAAAGGAGTTCGCACGAGTTTGAACGTTACATGTGTGCACTTGTGTGAGAAGTTTTGTGTGAGTTAAACGTGCTGCGGATAATATGGCATGCAAACCCATAGCTAGTTTGCATTTGATTTGCAACTTCATAAACAGTCAGTCCCTCGTCTTTTCCCCGGAAGCATGGTACACACTTCATAGATGGTATTTATTACCTGCTGAAGTGTTCGAGAGCCGTACCGCTTACAGAGTGTTGATTTCCTACCTTTAGTTTAACTTAGTAACTTATTGGCTAACTCAGTTGGGCACTCAGTGGGGATGGCCCAAGAACCTAGTCCTCCCTATCTTTAAGTTATCAATTGGTCCTTCGTTAGTTCTTATTGGCTGCTTATTTTTAACTACATTCGTATAGTTTTTTAAACATATTTTTAGATATAATTGAAAACGCACCTTAATATACACATACGTATCAGAATAATATAACAATCTACCTAATAATTGGAATAACCATCCTTGGGGCGAATGACAACTGCGAGATGGACTCAATGAGGTCCTGGAAGGTTGCCCGAGACACACGTGCCCACTCGGACTGCAACAGAGCACAGGGGTCCAGGAGATGACGTTGCTGTGGGTCGGCATGTCAAACCTGTCGATCCAAATAATCCCACAAGTGGCCTATGGGATTGGCGTTGCGTGGTTTTGCCGGCCAGGGGGAACGGAGACAGCGCTGTCGTGTTCCAGAGACCACTCACGCGCCGTCTTAGCGACGCGGCACGACGCATTGTCCTGTTGGTTGACACCATCACCACCAAGCTAAACGTCCAACATGAAGGGATTCTTGTGGTCAATGAGGATGGACAGGTTGACTTTGACATTCAGGGACTCATCCATTAGTGCCAGAGGTCCCACATCATTCCAGGGAATCATCCCCCAGACATTCACACTGCCACCACCGACCTGTACTTGACCGACAAACGTTCCCGGGTGTTGGCTGACATCATATCCGCGACCGCCCGCCACTTCTGTGGTGTAGAAACCTTGATTCGTCGGAGAAGGCAGCCTATTCCCACTCTCCCACTGTCCATAACAGTAGTCCCATGTGAATTGCAGGCGTCGTTGCCGATGGACTTCGGTTCATATATGTGATCATATGTAGAGGATTTTTAGGAAGGGAGTGTCTGACCCCAGGTCTTAAACAACCCTTAGAAATAGGAAGGTAGGAGATATGGGCTAGAGTGCCCGATAGGAAAGTGACACGGAAGCGAAGTAGAAAGAGGGGGGGGGGGAGACGCCATTATTTATTACCGGGGACCAGCACCCGAGGTCCGACGGTTTAACGTGCCCATCAGACGCACGGCGGATATTTAGTGGATCGAGCGTTCGTACCGGCTGGGATCGAACCTGAGGTCCTTTCCGTGGTAGTCACGAACGTTGCCCACTAGGCCACCCGCGGCCCAAGGACCTGGGTTAACATGGGCGCCTTGACGCAGCGTCGACTCCTGAGACCCATGCGTTACATGGTTCGCTCTACTGTTATCGGGGACACGTACCTTGGTGCTACAGCTTTTATTTGCTGGGTCGATTGCTGCATTGATGCGCATTGCGATTGGCCTATAGTAGTTGACGGATGCCACCTTCTCCTCTGGGGTCGGTGGCGTTTGGGGTGCCATAGTTATGACGTTGGGAGGTACTCGATGTGCTAGCAGTCATTCTTCGTGATGATCATTTCCTTATAGCCGATGATCACTCATTTTATTCGATGATCATTACTTTTTAAAAGTCCATCAAATCACTACCTGCGCCCATTGTGCGCACGTAACGCACTATAGCTCATCTGTCCTTGCCGGCCGCTGATATCTCCGAGTGGGAGACCCTGTCACGGGCACTCTGTAATGTGCCTGGGCGAGTACTGTGATTCCGGTAGTGGTCATATTATTCTGATACGACCATTTAGATGTGATATTTTTGTCGCTTCCCAATATTTTGGGAAATGCTTTCTCCTAGGTATTTTCATCTGCATCTTCAATGTTTCGAGCCACCTCCATAAAAAAAAAAAAAAATCCTGGGAGTGCTACTGAGCCAACTATTAGACTAATAACTATTCCACCACATGCAGGAATATTTCCAGAGATACTATACCGTGCAAATTAATTGGGACAAGCTATTTTATTCCCAGAATTGTAATGTGATCGCCAGTTGATATCGTAAACCCACGTAAACCGGTTTTATCAGCTGTGAGGTGGTATGACTGTTAGAACTTGATAGTAAGAATGTGGTTTGACCGGTTTTAAACAGGAAATAGGCACTTCAGCTTCAGTTGTGAGCTTTCGTGTGGGACAGGTGGATGTTAGTTTTTGCTCTCTGTGAGTACGTGTTGCTTTCGTGTATTGACAAATGGATATTTCCCCAAGGAAGCGTGCAAAAATAATTGCTCTGAAGTGCGAGATGTCGCTTCTGCAGTTAGTGTAGGCAAATCAAGTGTATCAAGACTGCTTACGCGATACAATTCATCTGGATCATCGTCTCCAAAAAGGAGAGGTAAATGCGGAAGAAAACCAATAAATATCTAATCAGAAATAGTAAAATGAATAAAAAAAAAACAAGAACCGACCTTCAAATAGATTTATTGGCTAGTGGTTGTGATGTTAGTGATTCAACTGTACGCTGTAGGCTTCTGGAAGTTGGCCGGAAGGCAAAAAGACCAACGAAAATACAATATTTAAAGATAAAACGTTTAGCATAGGCCAAAAAATATAAATCATGGACTGCTGACGAGTGGAAAAAGGTAATTTTCAGTGATGAAACTCATTTATTTGTGCAGGGTTAACAAGTAAATGTCGTTAGACGAAGCAACTGTGAACCCTTAAGACCTGAGCATGCCAAACAAACTATAAAACACCCTCTGAAACAGATGTTTTGTGGTTTTGTCACATCAAATGGCACTGGAAGCTTAGTTCCTGTTCAAGGTATGATGAATTCAGCCAAGTACGTAGAAATATTACAACGTAGGATTGTTCTATTCTTGCAAACTTTTGACGGGACATCTCAACATGACGTGGCCTTATGTAACAATTCATAATTGGTCAAGAATTTCATGTGGGAAAATCAAATTCATTTGCTTGATTGGCCTGGAAATTCACCAGGCTTAAATCCCATTGAAGAGACGTTTAGGTAAAATGGACTGTACAACCAAAGAACGCATGATAACGAATGCTATAAAAGTGTGGTTAAACGATTATGAAGTCAAAAATATGTGCACTCAATTAGTGGACTCAATGCCAAAACGAATTCAAGAGGTCATTTCTGCTAAAGGAGGACATACTTCATACTAATACAGGTATTTATCAGTGTATATCAAGGCGTAGAATGATATAAAGGCATACTTTTGGAAAAAGAGTGATTTTTTACTTCATCGCAATTAATTTGCACAGTATAGTAATGCCAGCCATGCATGTTGCAGCATTGTCAACAACTCGGCCCGAGACGTCGGTTCAGGGTCTATGGATCTGACGTTCCACGCCAGGGCATCACAGAGAGCTTCCATAGGGTTTAAATCCGGGGATGTTGGGGCACACTGGATAGTCACAAACTCAGATGAGTGTTCATCGAGCCACGCCTGGGTGTTTACCGTCTGGTGGGGTTGCGCACTGTCCTACTGGAACATATGATCAGCTGCAGGATGCGCAAAAGCCATGAAAGCGTCTGGATGCTAGGTGACCAGCCAGCACATATTTTTAGCATGATGCACTTAAGCACCTCTCCACACATGACCTCATGCTGTCAAATGGGTACAGCCGAAATTGGGACTCATCTGACCACACGACGCGGCATTCTCTGCAGAGGTCCGGTTTCGATGTTACCGACACCAAGCGAGGCATAAAGACAACAGCGTCAGAGGAGTATAAGGCGTCGAGTACTGTAGCTCAGGTTATGCAGGGTACCCCATATTTCGTTCGCTAAAGCTGCTTGAGTCTCCAACGTTTACCCTATACATTATTTGCGCTGCCGTTGCGAAACTGTCGGTCTGCACTGTTTTGGAGAGACTACGTCGACCCCGGTTATAAATGGCATGTACTTGGGCACTGCTTGTATTCTGGGCGCTGTTACGTTCGCTGGTGGTGTATACTCTTGGAACACCTTTGATACAATTGCTCACGGGAACCTTACCACTTCGGCGATAGAATGAACTATATTTCTCGCTCGACAATGCAATCACGATGAAAGTCACTGTTATCACCAGGTTTACCCATGTTTGTCGATTGTAATACGCTATTCGGAAGCTTTGATATCCGCCTACTTATGACCTGCTTCTGATTTGTGTCTGTTCCACTCTGCGAGAGGGGCGCTAATATTAGCTGGCCATCACTCCTTTGTCTAAAGTTTTCTCTACTGGGTGTACATATATATACATTCATCGTCAAAAAAAAAGTTGCACCCAGAAGGAAAAACCCGACAGGAATGCCACTTGGTGGGTAGGTTTCACAGCGTGAGACAGGCAAATGGCTCAAGTATCACGCTCGGTCTCGCAATTGACGCCACCAAGGAGGGGCAGTAGAGCTGTGCCGGACCGGCTATATAAGGTCGTCCCGTTTCGTGTGCTTGCCATTCTGATTCCCGCTGTTGTATTGGTTGCATCTTTTGCAATTGACGTATGCCTCGGAGAACGGTTTGGAAGCAATTTGAGAGTTTGGAGAAGTTCGAGATGGGCGCATCGTCGGGTTTCGGGAAGCGGGATGGTCCAGCACGCTGTTGGCGGCAGTGGATAGAAAAAGCAAGAGGCACGCAGTAGCGACAAGAAAGGTCTAGGAGACCTACTGTAGAAGAATCACGGAGAGAGAGGACCGATGGGTTGTCCGACATGCGCAGAGTGACTCAAGAGTAACAGTTGCGGATATATTCAGCGAGCAGTAGTGCCCTCCATGCGTCGTCCGATTAGTGCCAGAACCATTTGCAGAAGTCTGCACGACGTAGGACTACACACACGCAGACGACCATTACGACGGCTTCCCCTTCAAAACAGTGCATCGTCGACAAAGCCTGCAATGGTGTCGTGCCAGACACTTCAGGAGCCACTCAGAATGACAGCAGGTGATCTTCAGTGACAAGTCCCGCTTTTGTCTTGGAGGAGACGACGAAGGCATTCGTGTGTGGAGATACCGTGGTCAGCGACCAGATGATCTGTTTGTTGTCGAGCGTTACATGTCCTGAAGGCCTGGTGTCATGGTGTGCGGTGCAATTGCCTACTATGCCAGATCACCTTTGGTTTTCAGTACAGGTACTTTGACAGCCCAAAGTTACGTTCATGAGTTGCTGTAACCAGTGTCTCTACCTTTTCTGAACGCTCACTCCGGTGCGAATTTCCAATAAGACACCGCTCGTCCGCATACTGCTGCTGTATTGAGAGCTTGCCTTCAAGGCATTGACGCTCTGCCATGGCCAGCCCTATTGGCAGACGTATCGTTGATTGAAAATGTGTGGGATGCTATTGCACGCCCTATCCACACTCCATCCCTACAGCACAGTCTGCAGTAACTGCATGAGAAGATTAAAGCCGCATGGGATAGCTTATCGCAGTGCACCATTAGGAATCTGCACAACTGTATGCCCAGCTGCATGCTGTGTGAGCAAACATGGCGGCCCGACTCCATGCTAAGATATATTGGCGTGTAGCTCAATAAATATTGCCCGTATCAGTCTCCATGTTTAATCATTTACTGTTCCTAGTAACCCTCACCTTCCTCCCGAATATAATTGCAATCCGACACGTCCTTCTGGGTGCAACTATGTTTTTGACGATGAGTGTATATATATATATATATATATATACATGTAACTAAATTCTCGTAAGAAAACAACTGAGTTCTCATAATAAAAAAAAAACTCAAAAAGAAATTAAGTCACTGATATACGTCAGCCGCTCCTTCTTCACCCATTACAGTTGTGTGACCATTTTTGACATAAGAATCTATGTATAAACACTCCGTTTTGGCAGTACTGTTCCCATTCTGCAATCAAAACCTGAAGTGAATACCAAGGGTGAAGGTGTAGCCCCTGACATATGTTCAGCCCAAAGATAATGGATAGCTGCTGGCTGTGCATAAACAGCCCGGAGCTTCAATGTTAAGGACACGACACCAACACAATAATCAATCCCTATTAGTGGTCCAATTTCCATTTCATCAAAAGTAATCTATCTATTTGCGGAAGAATGGTACGGATTTGATCAATGGTATCATCCGTAGTGGACGTGAAGTTCCATATTGATTTTCCTTCGTGTGTTACACTTGTGTGATCATTTTTGAAATTGGAACTCCATACTTAGCCTTTCCATCGTGGAAAATCACTGTTCCATGCTGTACTGGGATACTTCAATTAATGCCAGCTTTGAAGGTTTAACTCCTGATACCCCTTTAACTCGTAGGAAAAAAAGATCACTGCTGGCTGTGCATACGGACAAAGGAGCGGTCATATTACTATAAGAGCAAGAGAACAACAGAAAATCGATCAACAGGGGTCAAACCTCCACCGTAGTGACGACAGCTATATTACATATACACATGAGAGCAGAAGAAGGAGGCTGTCGAACTAGAAAAGAAATTAGAATATTATGAGCAGTTATTTAATTTTTATTCAGTGTTTCTATTTTACATTGCCCAAAAAACGTATGCTCAACAGCAGTTTTAATTTGGAAACTAGAATCAAGTAGCTCTTATATTTGTATATTGTTTTTGAAATTAGAAGACTGAGAGGTTAGTATCTTGGTCTATGTTTAGGAAGGGAATCATTTCTAGAAGATTGAGAGATTAGTATCTTGGTCTACACTTAGGAAACATTTTTAGATGATTGAGAGATTAGTATCTTGGCCTAAGTTTAGAAAGGGAATCATTTTTAGGTGATTGAGAGATTAATGTCTTGGTCTACGCTAAGGAAGGGAAGCATTTCTAGAAGACTGAGAGGTTAGTGTCATGGTCCATGTTTAGGAAGGAAATCATTTCTAGAAGATTGAGATATTAGTATCTTGGTCTACGCTTAGGATGGGAAACAATTATACAAGATTGAGGGATTAGTATCTTGGCCTTCGTTTAGGAAAGGAAGCATTTTTAGAAGATTCAAAGATTAGTATCTTGGTCTACGTTTAGGAAGGGAATCATTTTTGAAAGATTGAGAGATTAGTATCTGGTTCTACGCATAAGAAGGGAAGCATTTTTAAAAGATTGAGAAATTAGTATCTTGGTCTACGCTTAAAAATGGATGCATTTTTAGGAGATTGAGAGATTAGTTTCTTGGTCTACGCATAAAAATGGAAGCATTTTTAGGAGATTGAGAGATTAGTTTCTTGGTCTACGCTTAGCAAGGGAAGCATTTTTAGAAGATTGAAAGATTACTGTCTTGGTCTACGTTTAGGAACGGAAGCATTGTAGCTGATTACTGTATTATCCCCGCATGGATAAACAACATTTTATTAATCACACGCATGCTTTATTTTTTTCGTTCATTCTCAGGAAAATATAACGGTGTACCGTCAAAAAAAAACCCGGTTCATAATAACCCGGTCAAAACAACCCGACGTCTGCATAACCCAGCGTGAAATAAACCGGTTACAAAATAACCCAGCGTGAAAAACCCCGTTACAAAATAACCCTGCGTCATAACAACTCGGTACATAATAGTCCACGACTTAATAACCAGCGTCAAATACTATCTCATGGTACTCTAACTTAGACGGTAGATGATTTTTGGAACGGGACGGGGTCAAGCCCCCCCCCCTCCATACAAAATGTTCGTAAAATCTACAGTTTTCAATTTAGAACCACCAAATTTGGTATACTACCTCATGGTACTCTAACTTAGACGGTAGGTGGATTTTGGAAAGCGTCAGGGCCAGGGGTCAAAGGGGGCCCCCATACAAAATTTTTGTATGCAGCCGTCGTGCGCATGCGCAAGTTTAGTTGGCGTAAGTACTCGAAAATATTTGTTTACCTGCATGTCCGTATTGTTTTTGTGAATGAACGTTTAGTGGTTTGTGCTGTGCTTTATAATTTGGGAACTTAAAAATGTGAAAAATAAGTGTTTCATTTGTGATAAGAATTTTAAATGTTCTTTATTAAAAGCTGATATTTCGGTTCACTTAATGTTTCCCAGAAACTGTTTTCAGTATTCTGTTAACAATAACAAATTCAAATTTGTACATTATGTTGAATATATTGGTGACTATGGACAGATCATTGGAAATCTAGTTCCTTCGTCGAGTTCAAATTGATGTGCATAAGGCCAATTACTTGCTTCCCACAGCATGTTGAAATATAAAATTTTCGGGTACGGAGAAGTGGCCACAGGAGCTGCATAAACAAATTTCGTGTGGCAATACCGTATTCCCCACTATTGAGCAACTATTATTCATAAAATATTTCATTTTTAATATTTCATTTTCAGCAAGAAAGTTTGACATTTCCATGATTTTCGGGACAAAGACAAAGCGGACAATTAGCCACAAAAATTTTAAGGGGCCGTAACAAAATTGCTTTATGGACTGCTCCGTGTCTACTTCTCCCGAGATTGGTCACCTGAACAACATAAAATTTCCGTAATTACGTATTTTCTTATTCACGATATTTTTCATGGTTTATAAACTACAGGTAAACAAATTATCTGCCTGTATGTGAAAACCCAGGAAACGTGTCGGGGGGGGGGGGGTGCTTAAATTATGAAATGTAAAGAATTTCTGGCCCGTTCGGGAGATTTACAGCATTTACGACCTATAAGTCAAAAAATTATCTGAGGACTGTACTGCCTCAGCAAACCTGTCGGGGGTGGGGGGATACGAAAAGTGTAAAGTGTAAAGAATTTCTGGTCAGATTGGGAGATTTTGAGCGTTTACAAACTACATCTCAACAAACTGTCTGGGGACATGTGCTAACGCAGAATAAAATATAACGCTCCTTCCCCCCAACAGGTTTCCTCAGGCAGGCATGCACTCAGATAATTTGTTGAGTTGTAGATTGTAAAGGCTAAAAATCTCACTATCGGACCAGAAATGCTTTATATTTTATATTTTAAAAATGCTTTATATTTTAAATATAAATATATTTTTTAATATTTTATATTTTATTTTAGCAGGCACATGTCCTCAGATAATGTGTAGAGTGATCTTTTGTTGAGTTGTACATCATAAACATTTTTTATAAAGAATTACATTAATTATCGCAATTAAGAAAAGACGTAATTACGGAAACTTGATATGACTCAGATAACCGACTTTAGGTGGTCGTGGCCACGAAACGGTCAAAATGCAATTTTATACGGCCCCTTAAAATTTTCGTTACCAGTTCTCCGGTGGCCACTTCTAATGCACACTACCTAATAAGCTGTAGGACCGCCTTTAACTCGCAAAACAGCGGCCACTCGTTGAGGCATTGATTCGATGAGGTGGCGATGTTTAACCTGGAGTATCGGGTACCGTAATGTCAACAGAAAGTCCTCCACTTCCCGTACATTTCGGGAAGGGGGGGGGGATTTTGTGCGAACCCACTTTTTCAAGTCGAACCAAAAATGTTCGATTGGGTTCATGTCAGCTGAATTTGGAGGCCAGAGCATTAACAGAAAGTCACCAGCATGTTCTTTTAACCACTTGGGCTGTTCTTTGAACCTCGTGTGGCTTGGAGCATTATCCTGTGGGTAATGGCCATCAATAGCGGGAAACACAGTTGCCCTGAATGGGTGAACTTGGTCCGCAACGATATTCAGGTACCTGACAGTTGTAAGAGATTGTGCTTTTAGGATAATAGGGCCAAAAGTGTCGCACGAAAACATTGCCCACAGCATAGCACTGCCGCTGTCGACCTATTTCCGCTCAACAATGCAGCCAGGTGCCATAGACTCTGTTAGTAATCGGCGTATCCGCCTTCGCCGTCTACGTAATGCACTAGGAATCTAGCTTTTGTCAGACCAGGCTACTTTCTTTAAATCATCCAAGCGCCCAATCTCGATGATCTTGGGCCTATTTCATGCGTTGTTGGCGATGATGTGTAGTGAGCACGAGGACCCGGCTGGGTCATCAAATTATTATGGTATCGTAAAATTTTTATTTATATTGCTATCTGCAAGAGTGGATGCACGAATATGCCTAGCGCGCGAAGCATTACAAATAGGTTTTAAAGCGTTTTTTATGTGACGTATACCTCAAATTTACATATCCGACATTCCCCTGCGTTGTTGTCATGTGACCGTAACTGGTCCAGAGTATAAAATGTGGCACAGAGAAACCTTTGCCCAACAGTCAAACTCACTTGCACATTAGTAGGTGATAGATGGCAAGCGATACTGCATTCGTTACGAATTTTATCAAATAAAAAGTGCTGCAAAAACATGTGCAACGATGTGTTCTATTCTGGAGGAGAATATTGTATCGAAAAGCACAAGTGGATTTTGGTTTAGACGGTTTAAAGTAGGTGATTTTGATGTTAGCGATTGAGAACGTAGTAGCGCCCCTCATAAGATTGCACATGAGGAACTGTCAGCAAAGCCGGACGAAGATTTGTTTCAAACGCAAAAGGAACTAGCTGAATAACTGAGGGTGATTCAACAGACCATTTCGAATCGTTTACGCAGAATGGGAAAGATTCAGAAGGGAGGAAAATGAGTGTCACATGACCTGAGCCAGAGGAACAACGATGAGCGTGTCATGAAGTGTTTGAATCTGTTGAATAAACAACACAGAAAGTCTCTTCTGTAGAAATTCGCTACAAGTGATGAGAAGTTGATATGGTGCGACAATCCCAAAAAGCATAAAAGAAAAAACAAACTCGGTGGACCCCGGTGATGCAATAACTTCAATACCGAAACCCAATATTCACTCCAAAAAAGTTCTGCTGAGCATCTGGTAGGATATAAAGGGTGTGCTCTATTCTGAACTATTGGAACAGGATCAAACTGTTACTGCTGATTGCTATGATTGCTACAAGCAATAGTTGCTGTGAATGAACCAGGAAATATGTCGGAAATGTCCATTCACAGGCAAAGAATTGCGTCCAATGAAATTACTGCATGACAACGCTATGCCGCATGTCTTGAAATCGGTCAAGGAAACGTTATTGACGATTGGCTGGGAAGTTTTGAAGCACCCGACATAGCCCCTTCAGACTATTATTTGTTCCGATCGATGCAGCATGGTTTTCTGCTGTGCGGTTCCGTATATGTGACGAAGCGCAAAAATGTGTTGACGACTTCATTGCGGCACACGACGAAGTGTTCTTAATGGCTGGAATCCGTCAGCTACCCGACCGATGGCGGAAGGTGATAGATAATGATGGCGCATATTTGGAATCGTAAAGGTATTGTTGTTTTCTCATATATTGCATTTTGCGTTGTCTTAAAATGCTTTAGAACGTATTTGTACACCTAACAATATAGCTGTTCTTCGGGTAAATGTGGCGTTAATTGGCATATCCTAGTTGCGCTAATTAGGAAAAAAAGACTGATATAAACATATATATTTTAGATAGCGATTATTAATTTGTTTGAAGCTCAACAAACAAATTAATAATCGTTATCTAAAATATATACGATTATTAGTTTCTCCTCGCCATTATTTCAGAATTTGATACGATTACAAGGTTTCGGAAAACTTGCGACTGCGATGAATCCAAATATTTTCTGTTAACCCTTTCGCGACTACAACGTCACATGCGCCGGGACACTCAGACAGCCACAAGCATGGTTAAAAGACAGAAATTTTTGCTCATCCTGCATACTTCGCAGGGGAAGTATCGGTCCCTTACGTAGTGACGTCACTGTAAAGGACGGTTAGACCGTCGATACAACTGAAGCACTTGTGGGAGAAGTGTGAACAATTTTAAATTCAAATGCGCTTTGAATTTGAAATCTTACAGCCAAGATGAAATGCAAAAAAAGAACAAAAAAAAAAACAGCGTCAACAATACACGGAGAAAAAATTGACATCCATGTGAATGTTTTATTTATTGTAAACCAAGATTTTAAAGAAAATAAATATAATTTTTTTTCAAATATATTTAATCTGAACAGGATATTGACTGGCATTAAGGAAAAGTGCAAGGATAGCAACCATAGCTTTAAATTTAATTATATGCAACTGTAGCACTGTCTTCTTTAAATAAATTCGAGAGAAAGAAACAACACCATAATATTATTTTAGTACAACTCATAAAGAAATCCCTTTATGCAGAACAAATTAAAACTTCAGCCACGTTCAGGGAACTCGCTTAATTAAAAGACAGGAAATTGATTCCATTGAATGATCCGTTATTATTTTGTAATTAATCGCTTAATAAGAAAGTTAAAATTATTGGATTGTCGGAAAAGTCATGACGTATTTTGGCACCCGATGGCGGTTGGGCGGTTTTGGAAGTACTAGAGGCATGCGCAGCTCTGTTATCGCTATGGCATTCGACAGGTGCCAGTTCTAGCTGCAGTCTAAAATGAATAGTGAGCGATTTGGTTTATTAGCGGAGATTTGACATCAAGTTGAAGATGGAAGACCAAACTGTGCATTTTCGCCATATTTTACTGTTTTGCTTCCGTAAAGGGAAGAACGCGCGTCAAGCAAGTGAAACGTTGCGTAAAGTGTAGTGATAATGCTCTACAAGAATGTCAGTGCCAGCGGTAGTTCGCAAAATTACGTGCTGGTGATTGTGACCTCAACGATGCTCCTCGGTCCCGGAGGCCAACCGAGGTTGACGACAACCAAATCAAGACATTGATCGAGTCAAGCCCACGTTACACGACACGAAGGATTGCAAACACATTGCACATCCATCATTCAAGCTTCAAGATCACCTGAAATAGCTGGGATACGTAAGCAAGCTCGATGTGTGGGTTCCTCAGGAACTCCAAGAAGCTCAATTGACGGCGTGTATAAACATCTGTGATATGCTCATTAAACGTGAGGAAAAGTATCCTTTTTTGAAGCGACTGATAATTGGTGAAGAAAAGTGGATTGTGTACAGCAATGTGCTGCGCAAACGGTCTTGGCCCCGACGTGCTGCTTCTCCTCAAACGACATCCAAAGCAGACATTCATCAGCGGAAGGTTCTGGTCTCAGTGTAGTGGGATTTTGAAGGTGACGTGTTTTTCAAGCTCCTACCACGGAACCAAACAATCAATTCGAATTTGTACTGTTGTCAATTGGACAGTTTGAACGAATCCATCATCCAGAAACGTCCAGAGCTCGTTCATCGTAAAGGTGTTGTGTTCCATCACGACAACGCGAGACCACACACAAGTTTGATCACCCGCCAAAAATTATTAGAGCTTATGTGTGATTTGTTGCCACACCCAGCATACTAGCCGGACCTTGCGCCGTCAGACTTCCACTTGTTTCGCTCTCTTCGACAGTGCTTGCGTGGTATAACGTTCAATTCAGATGAGGCTGTAAATCAGCACTTTGTGCAGTTTTTCGCCACGAAAGACAGGTCCTTCTATGAACGAGGCATTCTGCAGCTCACTGAGATGGCAAAAGGTTATCGAACAAAACAGGCATTATATCATTGATTGATCTTTGTTCTTTCTATCAATAAATGAACTTTGCAAAACATGGCTAAAATACGTCATGACTTTTCCGACAACCCAATGCGTATTTTCAATTTTTTTCCCTTTCTTTTCGTCATATTTTAAACGCTGAATTTTGAGAATTTTGAAAATTGGGACGTTATTTAAGGCAAAGAAATGCTTTCTTCACTCACTTTGCCATGTGTCTTAAGTACCTGTTTTAACCGGTATTCTCTTCTTGGGTTGGTAAGGCATTTTTTCCTGAGGATTTGGAATTCAGTCGAATATTAAAGTGGAAAACAAACGTCTCAAGTGGAAAACAAATTCATTTTGCGTTTCGTTGCTATTAGGAAAAAAAAACACGTTTTTCCAGATTTTCACTATGGGTTATTTTGACGTCGGGTTATTTTGCTAACGGGTTATTGATGTTGAGTTATTTTGACGCCGTGTTCTTTTGACGCCGGGTTCATTTGACGCCGTGTTCTTTTGACGCCGGGTTCATTTGACGCCAGATTATTTTTACTGTGGTATTTTGACGCGAGGTATTCTTTCCGGGTTAATTTGACATGTAACCGATGTAACTACATTAATATAGTGTATAAACAAAATTACGGTAACTAGAGGATTTCCGATACTGTTCGGAGAATTGTTGTTATTGAAGTTACCGTAAACACCACTCTCTTTTGCCGTTGTCTTAAGGTTGTGGAAGTTTAACAGCAATTGCGAAGTGCAGTAATATGTTTAAGATATGCATATATCAAAACGTATTGGCTCCTGCTTTTACTATATCTAAAAATTCCCTTTCTGAAGTAACAGTTTCTCCTCCTAGAAATTCTCAGTCTGTAAAAGTTGTGTCTATACAGGCATGATAAACACATAGAAAAAGGATATCTTTTCGGTATGTAACGAAGAATGCTGATTGAGCTAAAACTTTTTAGACGTGGAAACGTTGCTTTACATTAACCATTCTTGAGAACATATTGCTGCTTTGTGTCAACAAAGAAAATCTACCCTCTTGGAAAAATATAGCATTGAATCACTTTGCATTTCTCAAAGATCTTTAGCGCGAAACCTAAATTGGATGCTTGATATTTTTACCAGTTCCGTGATGCTGCGTCTACAAATCCATTGATGTGGACACGGGAGCTGATCTGCGTGCTTTATAATGATACTCACATTGTAAACGGAGTAGAAGTTTTAGCTTATCGCATGAAAATCCTTTCTGTGATTTGCTCAAAGATTAGCATTCCAAAAAAGTTATTTTAAAGCTTTCAGCCTTTGATATACAGACTGGTACCTCGAAATATTCAAGAATTGTTAGGAATATAATCCATGTGTCTCAGATCCATTTCAAGTAGACAGACGCATTCCTTAAGTGAAATGCATTTCGTAAACACCCTTAAGCATATCATTTCTTTTACTTTAGCTCCTGCGACGAATCCTCATTTACGCTTTCCAACCGTAGGTTGAACAAGCGTACATGCTACAGCTTTGTCCGTCTCTCCGCACGATAACTCGCGTAAAAATGGTTCGATTTAAATTAAATTTCACCATGTGGTAGGGGACCACGTGGGGACGAACCCTATTGAAAATGGGATAAATGGGGTCAAAGGTCATGACATAGGAGCGGGATCCATTCCATTGCCCTTATGTGTCATAATTTGCGTCAATATGGTTCGATTTCAATGAAATTTTAGTAAATGGTAAAGATCCACCTGGGGAAGAAACCTATTAAAAATGGGTGAAGTGGGGTCAAAGGTCAGGACATAGGAGCGTGATGCATTCTATTGCCCTTATGCGTCATAACTTGCGTACAAATGGTTCGATTTCGATGAAATTTTAGTATGTAGTAGGGGACCATCTGGCGACGAACCCTATTGAAAATGGGTGAAATGATGTCAAAGGTCAGGACATAGGATCGAGATCCATTCTTTTGCCCTTATGCGTTATAACTTACGTAAAAATGCTTCGATTGAGACAAAACTTTTCATGTTGTTCCGGTAGTATACTTTACCAGTTCTGTTGAATATCATCGAAATTGAGTGAAAGGTCGGGTCATAGGAGCGAGATTTATTCTACAGCCATTATCCTCATAACTTGAGTAATAACTTGAGTATTGATTTCCGGTATGTTGGAAAGCGTATCATAATCAGTGCATTGCATGATTTTACTAACTTGTTTTGTAGATACTCGTAGTTAAAAGATTTCGGAAATTCGTTATGTTGGCTCATCAGATAACACGGCAGAGAGAAACTGAAGCGTGTGAAATATTGTTTAAGAGATTCCTATAAACTTTCACAATAACTAAAGTCTTCTAAATCAAGGAAAATATCTTGAGTCATAAATAAATTGTAATATCATAAAAACATCAGCCAAAACCGAAAGCGTACTCGATCTTGATAATGCGTATTTGATCTTGATTTTGGTTGTAATTGAAGCAAGCGGAGGTCTTTTGGTTTTCGATTGTAGAACATAGTTATATTTTTCTGATGATGAAACGTCGAAGACATCATGCGAGTTTTTCTTGGTCACTCAGCGACCTAAATCCGCTTCAGAAAATTCACCGCTGCAGTTTTTTCGAAATTATGAAGTCGATATTGTCGAACGAAGCATATTCAATAGATACAATTCAACGTAGGAAAGGAAATACCCTGTTAAGAAAATGATATTGTAGACAACATTCTTAAAAGACTAATATGTTTCTATTGCGTGGTCTTCTCAGTTTTGATGACTGGAATCCCTAAAAGTACTGTTTAAGGCTAATATAGGGAAAACCTAACGTGGTATTTTCATGGATACCAGAATCTCTAGACTATAATCTTGAGGCTGTATCAAACTGGACTTATAAACCCAGTCGGGCAGCCCCGGTGGCGCAGTGGTCTAAGCGATGGCCTCTGATCATTCGTCCGAAAGGGGTCCGAGTTTGAATCCCGGTGAGGCATGGATGTTGTGTTTGTCTTACAGCACTGGCTCTCTCCCTTTCCTGGAACCAGTGAGCCTAAATTAGGGACGGGCGACTGCTTATAGCCCATTGAGTTGCTCACGGTGGTCGTTAAACCTCCAAACAAACAAAAAAAAAAAAAACAGTCGGATTCAATTTATTAAATAGTGACAAGAAACGTATCTTCAAAACTGTCTCAGCACGATTTAAATAAATACCCTCAACTGAATTAGACTGCAATATTAAAGCATATTTATTTACAATCCTAAAACAGTAAAAAATATATTTAAAATGGGCTAGAGCTTTCGCGCCTAAACTAGTAGCATCTAGAGGCCCAAGCAAGTGACAATACCGGAGCGAGTGGTAAGATTTTTCGAGTTCCAAAACCTTCCCATAAGGCATTAGTAAACCGTTCCCCTCTTGCCAGAGAGCAAAGTTGTACTTACCGGGATATAACATTTTCGATTGGCACTTCCACGTCTAGGTGGTAGAAAACTTTAAAGAAGTTGTTTCCAAAGTGGATGTAACCAAACTGGTAGTTCATCATTACAACATATTTCTTCAAAATATAATAGCACAAAGTTTCTGCTAAACGTAAGGACTGGTTGTTATTTGCAAAGGTTACTATAGTCACTTTTTCCCAGTCCGGATGATAATTTCCTAAAGAGACCAATTTAGTTAGGGATGACGAACGACACCGTGGTTGTTCTCTTTGAGTATTTGTGCTCAGATATCCGTACCTTCAAGTTACGGAAAGTTAGTAGCGAAAGATCAGGTGCATTTTAAATATCTTTTTTACTGTTTTAGGATTGTAAATAAACATCATGTTTTAATATTGCAGTACAATTCAGTTAAATGTGTTTAATTTAAATCGTCGTAAGCCTTTTTTAACGATACGTTTCTTGTGAATTTATCAGCACGGAGAAGAAAGAATCTTTACCAAATAGTGATTTGAGACCTATCATAATGATGGAAATCGTGAAAAAAAAGTGTCCCACTGAAGTTTTTGAAGTTAAGTTTCTTTACCATTCGTAGTAAACAAAGAGATTTAAGAAATGTAGTTGTTTGTTGTGTAACGGTACTTAAATTCTTTCTTAGGAGAAGGGCACGCGTTTTGATCGTATGAAAAGACTGAGAACCAGTGTCTTTTTCGGGTCTTTTATCACTGAAGGATTGCAATTTGTCGTCCAGAAAGAAACTATCGGCAAATGCATTAAGTATGATATTCGCATTGCTCACGCTGCTTATGCTCCTACTCAGATGACGTGCCCGTGATCACACACAAAGTATTTACACCAAGCGGAGCAGCTATCGCGAACCTGAAGCCCTTTTGCACTGTAGCGCCACGTTGGCCAGGGATCAAGATGTCCCTAAAGTGATGAATCACAGGTTCTGTGACACGTAATTTATCTTGTGCACGTTTTGGGCTCATGGTGGGAGTGGCCGGGCTTTACGTCGATCACCTGCAACTCCCACATCTTTGATCACAGTCGTGGATTTCCCACAGTCTTATCATCTTATCTGATTTTTGCCGATGCAATGGAGTGGCCACAATGTCAGAATGCGGAATATTGATGGCTCCCAGTGCTCGTCCATTTCTGAGAGATTCTGTTTCGGCATTAAGAACCGACGTAGGTTAATTTTTCCTGCGTCTTTTTCTGAGAAGCCGTTTAAAATGCCGTTGTCGTGCCTCATATTTGCTCAATGTTGTGTACCGTGGACCCGGGTTTCCGATAGTCTCAGAGAAGTTGTGTAAACCACGTACACAAAGCAAATTTTATGTAGTTCAAAATGAAATAATCCTTTACCGTCAAGGGTGGTTAGTTACAAATTTAGCAGGCTGAATGTTTAAAAGAAATGGCTAAAATAGTTTCATTGTATAAGTTGAACACTTCTAAACATCTTGCAATTCAGTTTATGATTCTCTTGTGGGAAAACCTTTTTGCTACGAGTGAAATAATCAGACGAGTCGTGCTGTATGCACTCCAAATTGTTTTAGTAAATTTTGTGTTTTTCTTTCAAAATTTTACTTTTATCAGAGAGCCAAAGGGAAAACATATTTAGAAAAATACTTTTATGTATTTTTGTGCAATGATTAAAAATGACGATCTTTTTTTTTTTACATCTGCAAGATTCTAATACGTTTTTCGATCGGGAAGAGATTCCGTATTTACACAGGAGATGGCATTATAAAATTTAAATTAAATACGAGAGTAAAATGGGAAGAAAACCATCTTAAATCAGATATTCAAAATGTTAAGACATCTTATTTATTTTTTAACTCACACCAACGAATACAATTTTCGGATGGGAAGACACTCCCGCACATCTGGTGAGATACAATTTCATTTAATGTTAAAATTTAAATTAAATACGAGAGAAAAAAGCGAGAGAAAATCATTTTAAAGCAAATATTAAAAATGTTAAAATATTTTGTTTACCCACGAGGTTACACTAACGAATACATTTTTCGTTTGGAAAGAGATTCCGTACTTCCAGAAATAGGAGTTCTTTTACGATCTAAATTTAATGAGAGAATAACATCAGTAAAAAAAAAAAAGAAGAAAAAAAAACGATTTTAAAATAGTAACAGAAAACGTAAAAATAAAAATAAAAACTATCTCTGTGGTTACTGGAACGAATACGTTTTTCCACAGGCAAAAGATTTCGCACTTCCAGAGACAGAAATTCTGTTTCAATTTGAATTAACTGAGCGAGAAAAATCTTATAAACCCATTTTAATGCAAGTTTTAGAAATGTGCAAAATGTTTTATTCATCTACTAGGTTGCACTAACGAATGCGCTTTTCGGTTGGGAAGATACTCCGAACTTCACCAAGATAAGAATTCCTTTAAATTTTAAATTTAATGAGAGACAGAGGGGAAGGGAGGGGGGGGGCAAAAAAAATCCTATTTTGAAGCAAAAATTCAGAACATAATAGTTTTTTTTATTCGGGTGGTTGTGAAGAGGAATACGACCTTTCGCCGGAAAGAAGTTCCGTACTTTTCTAGAGAAAATAATTCTTCTAACATTCGCATTTAATGGAAGGGTAATAGCATAACAAAACTACATTAAAACAGAGATTAAAATGTGAAAATATTTTTTCCCTCAATGAGGTTTCAATTTCAGAACTCCGAATACTCTTAGCTCTCAGTGCTGGATCTTATGTTTTTCTGCAGGAAAACATTCAGTATCTCTGAATATACGATTCCGTTTGTACAATATGTATGAGCCCTTCCTTGTTATTTCTTTTCAAATTTATTATTATTAAAGAAATTTCTACATCCTTTCAAATAATTATTCCAGTAACAAATATACAGTCAAATCTCTCTGAATCGCTCCGTTTTGAATCAACATCCTTATTCTTCGCCTGCACTAACCATGGAACTGACTTTTCTTAATACCTACACACTGAAAACTCCCTCGACGAACCGCCACTTCGCTGTGTTCCAACCGCCCATACACTAAGAGTACGCAAAATTTGCAAAGGATGATCCACACCTTTTTTTTAGACCGCCAACTGCACAGAAAACAGTCAGGGAAGAATACGGCATGTACTTTTGTTTGCCATGCAAATAGTCTAATTCTCATTCCTATTATTTCTAGGGCACAGAATTTTCTACGAAATTCAGACGCAGATGTTTTAACATCAATTAACCAGTCACGCTTCTCTTTTTGTTTTCCACTTTGTTTGAAAGAGTGGATTTGAACAGCGTATTTAAAGCTGCATGGACATGACACTAAGGGGTTTTAATCAGCACCTATTATTGCCTTGAGGTTGAAGGGATGGATGAGTGTTGTCCTACAAATGGACGCGAAATTCCGGTAGAAAAACAAAAGGCATTCATTATGTAAATAACTGGTTTCAAATTTGTAGCAACTCCAGCTTGATACTATCATTGTGGAACTCACTGTTAGTAATGTTGGTGGTAATGCCATCCCTCTGCCATATCTGGACGGCTCCAAGCTATACTACATTAGAATGACCAAACTCTCGTTTAGAATTAGAGACCACGAACATAAAAAGAATAAAAAGAATGGTAAAGTAAACACGGCTTTATCCACAGAAGTCAAGTTCAGGTCCGGTGCTCCTATGTGGGATAACATAAAGAAATTAGCTTCTTGCTCTACCCTTAAATTTTCTGCCGAAATTTTAGAGATCATTACAAACAGTAACTCCTGAAATGATAGCGTCTCGCTGGAGTTACCACAAATCGGGAACCAGTTCTTCAAATAGTAAATATACTATCGTAAAATTTCGAATGCCTTCAAAAAGAAAAAAAAAGGAAAAAAAACCCATAGAATTTTAGATTACGCTAATCTATAATAAAAGACACACGTGCATGCATGCATGAATAATTTGTTTGTTACCAGTGTCTATTTCGACGTTTGCGCTTTTTTTTTAATTTTAATTTCACTATAAACACTAGGTTAAGAAACTCTGCGCGATTTTGTATTTTCAACATATCAAAAAAGCATTTTCTTTAGAACACAGGTAATAAATCTGTATGGTATTTTGTTTTATTTTCAATAATCCTATTATACACTGAAGAGCAATTGAATTAGAGACAGCTGGCGTTATGCAAATGTGGCGCTGTGGGCGGACCTGTAAACGGAAACGACATGACGTTAGCAGCAATCAGACAATACAATGTGTGATGCGACGGGAATCAGTAAGAGTCGGACGCAGTATGGGTAAGACGAATGATCTAAGCACATTTGATCGTGGGCAAATTGTCAAGGCCCGACGAATGGGTCACTCCGTCTCGGAAGACGTGCAGGCACTGGGTGTTTCAGGAGTCATTGTGTCACGAGTGCACCGTGAGTTCATTGAATACCGTAAAACCATCCCTGCAAGGGCCAACTGCCGTGGACAACAGCGTGTGGATGAGCGGGGTCATCGTCGGCTAGCTCGCATTGTAACAGCGGATAGATGGGCCACACAGTGCAAAAAACACTCTGCAATTTAACGCTGGTGCACAAAAACGTGTAAGTAGCCACACCATCCAGAACCATCTCCTCGCTATGGGGTACAGAAGCCATCGTCCCACGAGGGTACCGCTGCTGACCGCACATCACAGGGTGCAAAGATTAGCATGAGGGCGGGAACATCGCCACTGGACCTTAGACATGTGGGAAAATGTTACCTGGACTGATGAGTCGAGATTCACGTTGGTACATGCGGATGGCAGGATACGAGTACGACGCAAACCGCATAAAGCGATGGATCCTTCTTGCCAGCAGGGTACTCTTCAAGCTGGTGGGGGTGGCATTCTCGTCTGTGGACTGTTTACGTGGACTGAAATGGGACCCCTGGTACGTGTGAAATCGTCCCTCACAGGTCAACGTTACCGTTATATCCTGGATGACCATTTGCTCCATTTTGTGCGTCTTCAACATCCCACAGGGGACCTCATCCTGCGACAAGACAATGCACCGTGGCATCGCTCCCGAATTGTATCCGAATGGTTGGATGAACACTCCACCGACGTGACCTCGCTTCCTTGGCCAGCTGGGTCACCTGACATCAATCCCATCGAGCACATCTGGGATGCCATCGAGAGAGATGTTCGAGGCTCTGACCCCCTCCATCAAATCTTCGTGAACTGTGGGAGCTTGTTCAGGGGTCGTGGATCCGTATGGCTTCCGAACGCTTCCGGTGTCTTATCGAGTACATGCCGAGACGAATCGCCGCCGTCATCAGGATGAAAGGTGGTGCTACACGTTACTAGACAGGTATCTCTAATTCAGTTGCTCTTTAGTGTGCATTGTTTACTTATCAGAATCGATCTTTTCAAAGCTGCTTATGCGCTAGTTGATTTGGCATTAATGCCGAGCATAGGCGTGTATTCGAAGCTAGCTGCGGAGCCCAAGGACTGCACAAATAAAAGTCAATTATCAACGGTATTAAGATATGTCGACGATTTCCCTGCGAAAAAAACACATGTGCGGATTCACTTCTTTTGACTAAGAGAATCAATCTGGCGAGCAAAGATGAACAGGCCTCCTAGTGGAGGGATGGTGTCATTGTGACACAACCAGCTCTGTTACCGCGGGATTTTCTATATCTCCGTAACATTTAAATTTCATCCGTAAAATTCTGCTTATTTATTATTTTTTTTTATTCTAAAACGGTAGGAAATAAATATTTAAATTGCCAAAATAGAATATCATTGATTAAAAATTACTTTCTGGTGAAGCTGAGCCAGGCTACTCGAAAGTTTCGGATGTTAATTAGAACAGTCCTAATTGCACTCAAGCCAAAAGAAAAAGGGAAAATTATATTTTTTTTTCTCACGGAAACTTGATGAAAATACCCGAATGGGAAGGAGAATGGAAGACATTCACGGTTCGTTTTTTTCTCACGGAACGCACGGAAGGAAGGCATAATAGCAGAGTCTCGTCATCGAAGCCCAGAGAAATGTAGGATCGCAATAAATCCTTTTGGGGGAGTCACCCCTTTTCTTAAGCAACGCTTGCGAGCATCTCTGTATTGTCCGGGGTAGCGACGAAATTCGGGATAAGTCATATCGCTGGAAATACCCACGTAACAATATTCGCTTCTAAGTAACTAGGTGCGGTCAATTAACAAAAAGGTGTGAGAACAAGTTGACAGCTGAAAGAAGATATAATTTTGGGGAAAGTGACCCGAACTGAACGGATAGCAAGCGAATCATATAGCAGGGCTATCTGTGAGGGTAAGTGACATAACCCGACGCGATTCGAACGGCCGAGCCGTCACGCCCCAAGATGGACACCGGACACGGAAACCAATGAAAATATTAACAGAATGAGGAATGAAAAGGACAGACTAGAGACTCAAGGAGATAAAAACAGACTCGTCACTCGAGAATTGCAGTCTGAGTAGAAGAGAGGTATTGGCGTTTTCGGGAGGGTGATGTTTCCCAGATAGAGAAATGAGGTAGTTAGGAGTTTTGAAATAGTCTACGACCAGCCGGCAACCCAGTTTCATGATCGGGGTTTCCCAAGGAAATGAGGGTATGATGACTTTTATCTTACGCATTTCTGATTCATGCCTCATAGCTTTGCATGTGCTATGCAGGACTAGTTACCCAAAGGTCTCTCACATAGTGCATTGATAATTTTCCTCTGGCCCACTGTGCCGTGTTGTAAACCAGTAATTAAACTTTAAAGTCAATAATATTTAAGTGCATTGTACCTAGCATTAAGACCATTTTCTAAAAGAAATAAACAGTTAAATTTAATTCACGTGTCACTCAGATCATTTCTTCAAATTTAATTAGAGTTCAATTAGTGATTTTTCAAATTGTTATTTATGCAACTTTTTATTTTAACTTCTTTGCGGCATATGAATAAGCATGGAAACCTCATGCTAATTCATATGAAACACAACGCGATGCATTTGTCTACCCTGAGCTTGGAGACCCTTATTTAGGGAATCAAATTCATTGTTGACACCACTAGGCGACATTTTGGGGGTGAATTGTTTAGAATTGAATTTTGACCTTTTAACGTTTTTCCCACTACGGCGAATAAGACGTAGTAGTGGTTCGCTGATACCCGACAGGGAGCGATAATAACTCTAACAGCCTTCGCTGTGTGAATCGAAGACTTTGGATGTGATCGCCGGCTAGCGTTTCCATGACAACATGAAGGAGCGAGTGAAGGATGAATGAGCCATTGCATTGGGCAAAGGTTCGCTCAGAACAGGGAAGACTTAGGACTACATTAGTCACTCGCATACTTCCCCCGTAACAGCACGTGTTTTGCGACAGTTGTTTCAGTTTATGTGAAGTGTCAATGAATTAAAATCAGTGATATTATATCTTAAATTCGTGGCTTTGTTGGATTAGAACTGCTTTGATTAATTTTGCAAAAGCTTCCCTGAACATCTAAGGTCGGAACTTAAAGAACCATATGCTTCAAATTTTGATACAGTTCGAATCAAAAATGAACTGAAGGTGTTTTATTCCCTCCATGAATACACAAATAAAATTAGTTAGAGACATTACTTATTACATGAAATTTAATATTTGGACATTGTGTTTATTGAGGTGTACAAATTAGCAGACCTATTATTAAAATTTCCATCAACAACTGCGCTATGGCGGTATGACCCATACCGAGAGTATTCATTCGTATGAAAGTTAGTAATACTGAAATTGTAAAAATACTAATAATAATAATAAAAATTTAAGAACTATATTTAAACAATATACAAGATGTACCTTAAAACATTAAAAGACTTTTGTAAAACTTTGATTTATGTCACAGTGATTGACATCGTACCACACGAAAGAGTTAAAAAGCTCTTCAAAGTTCAGTACCTCTTTTTATTTTAAATAACATTTAAAATCGCTATGTTTTGATCGAAAACTTAAACAAGAAAAAAGACCGCATGTAAGCAATGTCCGCTGATCTTTTTTTTTCTGCCAAGCCGCAAAAATTCCATCAAAACAGAAAATTTTCGTTGTAATCCATCTATTCTGAGGACGAAATGAATATGGATAAAGTGAACGGTGGACGAAAAATTGAATGTGGATAAAGTGAACGTTGGACGAAATGAAAAGTGGACAAAATGAACAGCGGACAAACAGAACGGTGGACAAAGTGAATCGTGGACAAAATGAACAGGACCAACCTCGGATTATAAAAGTTATATAGCCACGGATTATAAAAGCTATCGAGCATATATTTTGTATTCCGCAACAAGGCAGCTTTTCTAGTGAAAAATAAAGATCTTATCGGAAAGTCAACCAAAACGAATGATCGACAGGGAGTAAGTAACGTGCGTAACAAAGAGAGAGAATCTGAATTTTTTGATGGTCCCAATGTGAAACACAGATTTACATATTCTGCGATGTTAATGAACAAATTGCAAAACTGAAGGCACGAAAATTTAGGTTAAATTAAGTTGTTGATATGTTAGACAGTAATTGCTCTTGCCTGACATCCACTAAAAAATAAGAAAAGTACGAGTTTGGATCGAAAAATACCCACACTATTTTTTTTTTTGTCAACAGTTTAATAGATAAACACAACAAAACATATATACAGTGAAACTACATTTCTTAAATAATAACGTAAGGAACTGTACACCAACTATATATAAGATAGTACAACTATACTACACTGCTGGCCACCCAAAATGCAACACCAAGAAGGACACGAGATAGCAAAGCCAGATTTACTGGACACATAACAACAGATACAAAGATGAAACGATTGAGCTTACAGACCCGGGCGACTTGCGGAACACGCAGACATCAATAGTTCGTGTGGCCCCCATGGCTAGCAATAACGGCCGCTACACGCCGCGGCATCGAACGAAGGAGGCTTTGGATATAGGAATGGGGTATGTCGGTCCTTCCACACGTTGCCACAGTTCATCAGGCGTAGCCGCGGGTGGTGTTTGCCGGACCAACCGGTTGCCGATCAGCGACCAGACGTGTGCGATGGGCGACATATTTGAACAACAGGCGGGCCACGGCAGCAGTGACACCTGGTGGGCAGTGAAGAATTGTTGCACGATGCGTGCCACGTGCGGGCGCGCATTGTGCTGTTGAAACGTGGCCGCTGGCAGGTCCTGGCAGGTCCAAGCTCCAAAACGTCGGAGATGTAGCGGTGGCTGATGAGTGAACCGGTGATGCGTACCAGAGGGGTGCGGGTGTCATATCCAATTACGCCCCGAACCATAACGCCAGGCGACGGACCGGTATGGCGATGCATAATGCAGGCGTCATGCAGTCTCTCGCCAGCGTGGTGTTGCAGGAAGAATCGAGATTCGTCGGAGAAGACAATGTCGTGCCATTCCGTAGTCCAGGTGCGGCGTTAAACGGCACACTGCCGCCGCACTCACCGGTGGTGTAACATCAATGGTAATCGGAGCAAGGGGCACCGTGCGACAAGTCCCCGCTCCTGCAGACGACGTCGAACGGTACGTGCTGACACTGGTTGTTGCGCAACACACCCTAATTCTTGCGCTAACGTTCGTGATGTGGCGGTGCGAGCCGTCAATGCCCGCCACACAATATGCCGGTCCTCTCGTTCGGTGGTATGCCGCGGCTGCGGCAATCACTCAGTTCGGCCCGTTCGTCCCTCCAACACACACCGAATCCATAATCGCTTCACTGTAGCTGGATGTCGTCTCACACGGGCGCCGATGTCTCGGTGCAATAAACCGCTGTCGCGATAAGCCACTATTCGTCCTCTGTCGAACTCCGAAACGTGCTGGAATGACTGCCGTATTCTGCGACGAGGCATCAGGAAACTTCCCATGCACAGGACCGGAAGCACAACACACTTCCCCTACTTACACCCCGCCTTCTGTGCACCCTTCTTATAGTGCTTCTCGGTCGCGTGCCGGGCGCACATGATTTGCATATACCCTGCAATGCTGATCGTTTGCACGTCCTCTCGCGGGTGACGCATGCTGAAAATTTCAAGGCAATCGGATGCTTCCTTCTTGGTGTTGCATTTTGGGTGGCCAGCAGTGTAGTTATTTGAATTTATTGACGTAGATAAAATCAAGGTTTCCAAGTTTCCGCACATCAAAACCATCTGGTTGATTTTATCTACGCCAATAAATTGGGATAACTAGTGTAGTTGTACTATCTTATACCTACATTTCTTAGTTACTTTTCAGCATAAGAACTGAGACGCTCGAGACATTTATCCCAGCGTGATACTGGTTTTTGAAAACTTTGTTCATAAAAGTCCGTTTTATGATCTAACAGACCCCTGCAGAAAACCGATTTGCATTCGTCAGCCTAATCGAAGCGTTCGCTGCCCAGGAATCTTTTCAAAGGACCAAAGAGACGAAAGTCCAAAGGATCCAGGTCCGGGCTGTACGGTGGATGCTGGAGAACCACCCAGTAAAATTGCGCAGTTTTGTCACGGACGTGTTGTACAACTTGTGGGCTGGCGTTTTTATGAAGCAGTCTGATATTTTCAGCGTCTCAATTCGGTCATTTTGTCACGAAGGGCATGATGCTACTTTGTCAACGTGTTAGCGTGGGGTTTGGCATTCGCAGTGGTACCCGCTGGATGAATCTCCACCAGAAGGGCGACATGCATGTCCCAGAGCACCACCATGAGGACACTTTTAAACAGATTGAGTTACTCTGAATTTTTTTGGTGGTGGGTAGTCGGAATGTTTCCCCACCATACTGGCTTTCTTTGCTTCGGGGGTGTAGTGGTACACCCAGGATTCATCACCGGTCACTACCCCTGCAAGAAATGCATGTAACGCATCGAAGTGGTCCAAGGATGACGTCATTCTCTGTCCTTTCTGGTCGTCTGTCAAATTCTTTGACACCAATCGCACACTGACCTTGCGAAATTGAATTTGTCATGAACAATATCGTACGCTATATAGTACGAAATGTTGAACTTTTATGCCAATGTGCGGAGATGGATCCGCCGATCACTCAAAATTGCCTGTTAAATGCCTCTCAAAGTGACAGGTGATGATGGCGCGGTAACAGGTTGCCCGCTCACTCAGAATTGCCTGTTAAATGCCTCTCAAAGTGACAGGTGATGAAGCGGTAACAGGTTGCCCGCTCACTCAGAATTGCCTGTTAAATGCCTCTCAAAGTGACAGGTGATGACGTGGTAACAGGTTGCCCGCTCACTCAGAATTGCCTGTTAAATGCCTCTCAAAGTGACAGGTGATGAAGCGGTAACAGGTTGCCCGCTCACTCAGAATTGCCTGTTAAATGCCTCTCAAAGTGACAGGTGATGACGCGGTAACAGGTTGCCCGCTCACTCAGAATTGCCTTTAAATGCCTCTCAAAGTGACAGGTGATGAAGCGGTAACAGGTTGCCCGATCACTCAGAATTGCCTGTTAAATGCCTCTCAAAGTGACAGGTGATGACGCGGTAACAGGTTGCCCGCTCACTCAGAATTGCCTGTTAAATGCCTCTCAAAGTGACAGGTGATGAAGCGGTAACAGGTTGCCCGATCACTCAGAATTGCCTGTTAAATGCCTCTCAAAGTGACAGGTGATGACGCGGTAACAGGTTGACCGGAAGGTGACGAATCGGTAAGGTTGCCACGGCCTTCTACAAAGAAACTGTATCAAGTGCAGATGTTGGCAGAGCCTGATTTCTGCACGTGCACAGGGCCTCAGAATTTGGAGGGGCCTCCAAACTACCTTAATAAAATAATATAGATTTCCAGAATTAAAATATGTTTTCCGTTATAGCTCGAAATAATTATACGGTTCGATTTCAAAATTTAGGATGAGATTTTGGAAACCAAATTATTATTTTGTTTAATAAAGCTCAAGCGTTGCGCTGAGCTGTGATAGGCCAGTGTAACATCTTTACCTCACCCTTATTTGTAACAATCAAAATGCAATGAGAACAGCCTATATTCGGAGCCATACGGAATATTACACATGAAAAAAATTTCAACAAACATGTAGAATTTACTAAAAAGCATTTTATTATTAATTTTAGTCATGTGAGAACAAAAATTGTGAAATAATATTCGTAATTATGTAGTGTTTATTTTTACATAAATAAATATACAAAAAAAAGTTCAACTGACACTACTTTAAAGATTGTAGTAATAATTTACGTGGAGTGTTGCAATAATTTATCCCACAATGTGTGTGGTCAGCTGCAAGACTTTGTGGGGGACTACTTTTTACAGCTTAAACTATGATTGGTTCATCATTTCCATTAAATTTATGGTAAAATCAGGTGTTTTAAATTATATTTCTGTAAATGAAACTGCAAAACAAACAAAAAATTCCTGAGTAATTAATGTTGCAGCTGTAAGCTCTGTGGGTGCTGGAAGTACAAGCGGTGTGAATGCTCGTCTATTGCCAAGCTCTGTGGGTGCTGGAAGTACAAGCGGTGTGAATGCTCGTCTATTGCCCAGCTCTGTGGGTGCTGGAAGTACAAGCGGTGTGAATGCTCGTCTATTGTCCACCTCTGTGGGTGCTGGAAGTACAAGCGGTGTGAATGCTCGTCTATTGCCAGGCTCTGTGGGTGCTGGAAGTAAAAGCGGTGTGAATGCTCGTCTATTGCCAAGCTCTGTGGGTGCTGGAAGTACAAGCGCTGTGAATGCTCGTCTATTGCCAAGCTCTGTGGGTGCTGGAAGTACAAGCGGTGTGAATGCTCATCTATTGCCAAGCTCTGTGGGTGCTGGAAGTACAAGCGGTGTGAATGCTCGTCTATTGCCAAGCTCTGCGGGTGCTGGAAGTACAAGCGGTGTGAATGCTCGTCTATTGCTATTCTCTGTGGGTGCTGGAAGTAAAAGCGGTGTAAATGCTCGTCTATTGCCAAGCTCTGTGGGTGCTGGAAGTACAAGCGGTGTGAATGCTCGTCTATTGCCAAGCTCTGTGGGTGCTGGAAGTACAAGCGCTGTGAATGCTCGTCTATTGCCAAGCTCTGTGGGTGCTGGAAGTACAAGCGGTGTGAATGCTCGTCTATTGCCAAGCTCTGTGGGTGCTGGAAGTACAAGCGGTGTGAATGCTCGTCTATTGCCAAGCTCTGTGGGTGCTGGAATTACAAGCGGTGTGAATGCTCGTCTATTGCCAGGCTCTGTGGGTGCTGGAAGTACAAGCGGTGTGAATGCTCGTCTTTTTCCAAGCTCTGTGGGTGCTGGAAGTACAAGCGGTGTGAATGCTCGTCTATTGCCAGGCTCTGTGGGTGCTGGAAGTACAAGCGGTGTGAGTGCTCGTCTATTTCCAAGCTCTGTGGGTGCTGGAAGTACAAACGGTGTGAATGCTTATCTATTGTCAAGCTCTGTAGGTGCTGGAAGTACAAGCGGTGTGAATGCTCGTCTATTGCCAAGCTCTGTTAGTGCTGGAAGTACAAGCGGTGTGAATGCTCGTCTATTGCCAAGCTCTGTGGGTGCTGGAAGTACAAGCGGTGTGAGTGCTCGTCTATTGCCAGCCACATTGGCTATACATTTGACTAGCATGTGGGATATGTTTTAATGTTTTTACTGCTAGAAAAACTGCTTGCAAAAAAAATACATTTACCAGTAAATATTCCTTTCGACTGTTTGACTGAAAATTTTAATCGAGGAAGCCCCAGACATAGGATGTGCACAGGGCCTCGATTGACCTAAGTCGTGCCCTGGATGTTGATGCCGTACAGATAATCACCGCCATACAGTTCGATCATTTCTTTGTGAATTTCCGTCGGGATTTTCTGTTTAGCCTACAAAAATCGGACTACACCGCGTTGCTCTTCGTTCGTAGACGACGCCAACAAACGCGACATCCTTGTGCTGTCGTACACACTGTCTTCCACCACAGCGACACCTCATCCAGCCAAACCAATCTGTAGCGTGTTCTTCAAATTCGTTGTCTGCCAAACTGCAACCTGCAAAGAAAGAAAAAATCCCGTGCGTTACTTTTCGATCCTCTCTAGTAATACCAAAGAATATATTATTTATAAAAGAAAACTATCATTTTAATTTCTTTGTATCCGTTAAATGTCGTAGTTATAGTTTTGTCGGTATTTTATGATGATTGCGCTTTAAATATTTTCTTTCTATTACGATACATTTTTATAAATACACAGTTGACGTGGACCAGGAACATCAAATAGAAGTCATCGCTCTTTTTACGCTTATAAGTGAGTCACGGAAAAATTTTCATCGGCCGCTACCGGGAATCGAACCCAGGGTCTTCCAGTTACCTACCGGATATGCTTACATGGCACCACAGCGGCCTCGAAATTCTCCAGACTCACTAACGACAAACTACCAAACCACATGGCAGGTTGCTTCTTTTTGGAGCCCCGCACAATGCTGGGGATTCACCAAAGATGAACAGCAGCAACTGGACAAATAACTAGAAGGCAAAGAAATGATAAATATACAGTTGACGTGGATTAGTAACATCAAATAGAAATCATCGCTCTTTCCACGTTTATAAGTAAGTCACAGAAAAATTCTCATCGGTCGCCACCGGGAATCGAACCCTTGGTCTTCCAGTTACGCGCCAGATATGCTTCCACTACCCCACAGCTACCTCGAAATTCTCCAAACTCACTAACGGGGCTTCCAGTTTCGCGCCGGATATGCTTCCACTGCACCACAGCTACCTCGAAATTCTCCAAACTCACTAACGGGGTCTTCCAGTTACGCGCCGGATATGCTTCCACTGCACCACAGCTACCTCGAAATTCTCCAAACTCACTAACGGGGTTTTCCAGTTACGCGCCGGATATGCTTCCACTGCACCACAGCGGCCTCGAAATTCTGCAGACTCACTAACGTTAGTGAGTCATGCTTCCACTGCACCACAGCGGCCTTGACATTCTCCAAACTCACTAACGTTAGTGAGTCTGGATAATTTCGAGGCCGCTGTGGTGCAGTGGAAGCATATCCGGCGCGTAACAGGAAACCCTGGGTTCGATTCCCGGTGGCGGCAGATGATAATTTTTCCGTGGCTCTCTTATGAACGTGGGAAGAGCTATGACTTCTATTTGATGATACATTTTTAACCTACCGCCATGAGCGCCCCAAATTATATCTACGGCTTTGACTGAAGGTAAAATTATTGAACTCTTTTAAAAAGTGATGCGTTTTGATATCTATGGATACGAAAAATCTGATTTCGTGGGGCAATATATTTTCATAAGCCATACATACTGGCACTAATGTGTATAAAATACTTCTGCGCCTTTTACCTGTTTCTCCACTAGTATTTAAAATGCCATTCAGGCGAAACATTAAAAACAAATTCCGGTGCCTTTTCCCTTTCCACCATAGTTGGGCTGAAAGTTTTGAACAAAAGTGTCCGTTAAATCTACCCCAGAAGATTCCAACTTTTCGTGATCTTGAGACGTGAATAGAAAGAATATCAACGGATGGATAAGGAAGAAAAACAAATTTGAATTTTTCCAAAGCACGATTGGTTCCTGAATCTGACAAGCAGATGTTTCTGAAAACAGATACGTCACAAAACAGAAAAGAGTAAGCAGAATAGGAAAAAAAAAAACTTTTTCACGCTTTTCCTGAAAAATGCGATGGAAGTGGAAAATCTAAAGGCAACGTTTTCTGACACCTTTCCAAAGAATAAATTCTCAGTGACTTCCCGTCTTCTTAGAAGCAAATATCAGACACGCTCTATGGAAATATCTCGCAAACAATGGAAATAAATTAGAATGAAACTTTACAATGACAAATGGCCTTGAATGACGTCGCATTAAATATTTATCACATATTTTGTGCTGCGAGTTCGCTGCCTTCAAAAGCATTTGCCTTAAAAGCTTCTCGTAACTGATTAAAAAACTGCACAAGAAACCTTCAAGAAAGAATTCTTTCATGTGAGATATCAATATTTTTACGAATTTTTTATACACATATTTCGCTTCTCTGGTATACTCCTGGAGGTTTCTGTTGGCAATGGGAGCTTATATCTGTATTAATAAAACAGGAAAGCTTCACAGGCGTAGCTAGGGCTCGGTCAGCTAGGGCTGGGTCAGGCTACCCCGGGTGCAGCTCAAACGAGGACGCAAACATAACTGTTTAAAATGTGATTAAAATTGGAATTTAAACTTCAGTACCATTTTCTGGTAGTGTTATTTTTTGTTTTTTGCTATGCTTTTTCGTTTGTCCATTAAGATAATTTACTTATAATATGCTTAGCCATTTTCGGTAGCTTTAGAAAATTAAAATTTTCCTTTCCTCTTCAAATTGTTCAGGGAATATTACTTGTTGACATTCAAAAACGAAGATGCAGATGTACGTAAGTTGCAGAAAAATAATGTCGTTCACAAATTGTTGAAGATTCTCTGGGAGCTATTTTATCATTACTGCGACTGAGAGCAAAAACATTTTGATGCATTCAGTTTGTGTGGTGTGATGCTGGATTTCCGAAGTCGGAAGCTATTGGGAAAAGTCCTAGGAGCAGTTACAGTTGTATTTTACCTCTACCATAGAGATAAAATTTGGGTGCGAAGCTAATTTTGTTTTGTCGATCATGTATATTTATGTATGTGTGTGAAATATATATATATACATTGAAGACGCAAAACAGTATGACCACCTGCCTGATTATGCAGTAGCGCACCTGAAGAACTCGGGGCGTCCCCGCAAAAAAAAAATTTCGAGGCCCTTCTGCGAAAATATTTTTGCTTCCAACTACTGAAACTTTTAAATTCCATATTATTAAATACGTTTTACGGTCGTTTTAATAATTCAAATTCTTTGGAACCTATAGGTATTTTTGCGTAAAACTAAAATTGTTACATTTTATTGCGTATAACACAAATGTACACGTTGTAAGTAAAGTGATTGCTCTAGTTTTTTACCTAATACAGAGTAATACAAAACACTTACGCCAAAGCTAATCAGGGCATGGAAATTTCAATCCTTTAGCGAACTATAATCTCATTCGGATGGGTCACGATCACATACAAGACATGTAACGACCGTGTGATAGTGTCTAAAAACCTTTGCCGATTTATACGAAACTACAGAGCATAAGTAAGCAAATTAAAAGTCACAATTAAGAATTGTTGCACACAAAGAGTAAAATTACTTAAATTATTTATTCTTGAATATAAAAAAACTCTAACGTCACGCTGTTTTACACATAGTAAAAATCTTTTCTTTTGACTCTGTCATATATAAAAAAATTGCACAGGACTCTGTTTTTTTTTTTTTCGTTCTCGCGAAGAATAACTTCTAGCTCATTATATTCTAAAGGAGGAGGAGTTATTTGCAAACAAATATAATTTATAATGCCTTATCCGCATTGATATAAAAATTTCATTTATTTAGCTGATATTTCATTCACATTCTCTTGTTATTATACATGTATAGGAATTATCGCTATGGCTGTGAAAGAGGCTTCAAGTCCTCAGAAACAGCTGCTTTTCCGTCACTCAGTTTTTATAAATTACAAGTTAGTAAAATCATGCAATGTATTGATTACAATACGCTTTCCAACATACCAGAAATCATTACTCAAGTTATCACTCAAGTTATGAGGATAATGGCTGTGGAATAAATCTCGGTCTTGTGTCCTGATCTTTAACTCCATTTCGATTATATTAAGTAGAATTGGTTCAGTATACCTCCGAAATAACATGATAAAGTTTTGTCGGAATGGAAGCATTTTAACGTAAGTTATGATGCATAAGGTCTATGGAATAGATTCCGCTCCTGGGTCATAACCTTTGACCCCATTTCGCCTATTTCAAATAGGATTTATTGACCCCATTTCGCCCATTTAATAGGCAGGCCCCTACAACATACTAACATTTCATCTAGATCGAAGACGTTTTACGTAAGTTATGACGCATAATGGCGATGGAAGTGATTCCGCTCCTATGTTCTGACCTTTGACCCGACTTCACCCATTTTCATTAGAGGTCATTCCCAGGTGGTCCCCTACAATATGCTAAAATTTCATCGACATCGAACCATATTTGCGCATGTTATGACGCATAAAGGCAATGGAATGCATTCCGCTCCTATGTCCTGACCTTTGACCCCACTTCACCCACTTTCAATAGGGGTCATTCCCAGGTGTTCCCCTACAATATACTAAAATTTCAACGACATCGAACCATATTTACGCAAGTTATGACGCATAAGGGCAATGGAATGGATCTCGCTCCTATGCCGTGAACTTTGACCCCATTTCGTTCATTTTCAATAGGTTTCGTCCCCAGGTGGTCCCCTACCACATATTAAAATTTCATCGAAATCGAACCTATTTTACGCGAGTTATCGTGCCGACAGACGGACAGACGGACGGACAAAACTGGAGCATATACGCTTCTTCAACCTACAGTTGGAAAGCGTAAAAAATGAAAATAATTTCTTGAATACTTTAAACATTTACAGAAAAAACAAATGCTTTTCTTTTTAATACTTCATTCAAATCTGCCGTCAAACATTCCTGTCTATTTCTTTAACCAGTTTCATATGCAGTTTCCGCAAAAATGTTGAAAATTCCTTCTGCTGAAGCTATAGGACCTCTTAGCCCTGAGGCCCTTTAAACTGCTGGGTTGCGGGACTATCATTACGCCCATGCTAATATGATGTTGGTCCTCCACGAGGCGCCAAAGCAGGTCTTACGCTGCGAGATTTGGACAGTACAAAATTCCAAAAGCTGTCTTATGGTATCCATGACTAACACGTTACCAGCAGATACTTTGAATCTTGTAAGTTACCTGGTTGAGCCGCGGCAGATAGGATTTGTTGTTTCAACACAAACCACAAATTGGATTGATTTATGGGGAATTTGGTGGCCAGCGTAATACCTCAAGTTCCGCGAACTACTCCGGGATATGTTCAGACACATTATCCTGCTGAAAAATATCCACTACTAGAGAAGAAAACGGTTACCATGAAAGGATGTACCTCGTCTGGACGGATGTTTAGGTAGGTTGATAGACGTTCCAGTTTCCTGCACATGAATGATTGGATCCAGAGTTTCCTGCACATGAATGATTGGATCCATAGTTTCCTGCACATGAATGATTGGACCCCGAATTTCTCAGCTGACCATTGCCGAAAACATTACACTTCCTGTACCGGCTCCTTTTCATCACAAAGTGCATCCTGGTTACAACAGTTCCACAGGTAAACAACCCCCACGTACTCGACTGTCTACACGGTACAACAGAAACTAGACTAAATGAACCAGTCGACTTTCTTCCAATAATTTGAGGTTAATGTTTTGATGCTCACGTGCCCATTGTAGGTGCTTTCGAGGATGAACAGAGGTTATCATGGACACACGGAGCGGCTTAAAATTACAAATTCCCATTCTCATCAGAGTTCGATATACTATTGGATTGTCGGACAAGTCATGACGTATTTTAGCCATGCTTTGCAAAGGTCATTTATCCATAGAAAGAACAAAGCTCAATCAAATGACATAATGCACGTTTTGTTCGATAACCTTTTGCCATCTATCAGTGAGCTGCAGAATGCCTCGTTCATAGAAGGACCTGTCTTTCGTAGCGAAAAACTGCAAAAGGTGCTGATTTACAGCCTCATCTGAATTGAACGTTATACCACGCAAGGACTGTTGAAGAGAGCAAAACAAGTGGAGGTCTGATGGCGCAAGGTCAGACAAGTATGCTGGGTGTGGCAACACATCCCACCCATGCTCCAATAAATTTTGGCGGGTGATCAAACTTGTGTGTGGTCTCGCGTTGTCGTGATGGAACACAACACCTTTACGATGAACGAGCTCTGGACGTTTCTGGATTATGGATTCGTTCAAACTGTCCAATTGTCGACAGTATACATTCGAATTGATTGTTTGGTTCTGTGGTAGGAGCTCGAAGAACACGACACCTTTAAAATCCCACCACACTGAAACCAGAACCTTCCGCTGAGGAATGTCTGCATTGGATGTCGTTTGTGGCTAAGCAGCACGTCGGGACCAAGACCGTTTGAGCAGCACATTGTTGTACACAATCCACTTTTCGTCACCAATTATCGGTCGCTTCAAACAAGGATCGTTTTCCCCGCGTTTAATGAGCATCGCAGATGTTTATACGCGCCGTCAATTGAGATTCTTTGAGTTCATGAGAACCCACACATCAAGCTTGCTTACGAATCCCAGCATCTTCAAGTGGTCGTGAACGCTTGAATGATGGATGTGCAATGTGTCTGCAATCTCTCGTGTCGTGTTGAGGTCAAAATCACCAGCACGGAATTTTACAAACCACTGACGTTCTTGTAGAGCATTATCACCGTACACTTTACGCAACTCTTCACAAGCTTGACGCGCGTTCTTCCCTTTACGGAAGTAAAACAATACAATATGGCGAAAATGCACAGTTTGGTTTTCCTCTTTAATGTGATGTCAAATCTCCGCGAATCAACCAAATCGCTCACTATTCCTTTTAGACTGCAGCTAGAACTGGCGCCTGTCGAATGCCATAGCGATAACAGAGCTGTGCATGCCTCTAGCACTTCCAAAACCGCCTAACCGCCATCGGGTGCCAAAATACGTCATGACTTTTCCGACAACCCAATATATGTTGTGACACATTACTCCTGTCACCAACTTTCAAATTAACACAATGGTCATAAGATAGCGCTGAGACCATTGCACCCCAAAGGTGGCACAAATTACCTCTCCTGTTGTATATTCTTGCACGGAGGAGCAACATTCAATCCATAGCATTACGCTATACTCATGAAAGAGGAACTTCGGCCACCCATCTTCCAGAAGAAGCCATACAAATAGTCGAAACTGGTCATCCTCCAACATGTCAACGCTTGGCCACATACTGCTGACATGAAAATGACAACTGTAATGTAAAAGAGGTGAATATAGCCGTTACGAACTAAGTCATCCTTCCAACAGTCCTGATTTGCCTACACGTGATTTCCAATTATTCGTCCCACTTTAGAAGCATCCTGGATAGAAGGAATTCAGATGTAAACAGCTGGATGAGTGTATCCGACTGTGGATCGACATGAAACTAAATCCTTCTACATAGGTGGAATCCAGAGTCTTCCAGGAGATGGGAGCAGTGTGTTAATATTAAGGGAGATTACCTAAAGAAGGCTTATATTTCTTTCAGTGTTTCCCTAAAAAGTTAAAAAAGATCTGAGGTCTGCATTGGACACCTACTTATTGGAACACCTGCTGAACATAAAATTTTCTGCTAACTCATATAAACAATAATATAATCACATGTGCTATAGATTATGTGTATGTAGATCTGTAAGGCTAGTAGCCGAAACGCTTATTTCGTAAATTGTATGCCGTCGACCATCTACAAAGCAGCATTCGGGTCTCAAGGCACGCATAATTATGCCGTCGACCATCTACAAAGCAGCATTCGGGTCTCAAGGCACGCATAATTATGCCGTAAGAGGTATCTTAATTTCCGAAATTAATGACCCCCCCCCTCCTACGAACATGTAAGGATATAAGTATTCAATAACAGACTGTGGTTCCAAATAAAAAACAGAACCACCGCCGTGGGACAAAAGCACCACCTATACGTCACCCAGGATTCGAACCCTGATCGAACTAAAAGTCCGCCAATCTGGGACCTCCACCGTAAGGAACGCTGAGAGGCGTTTAACTCTGCAACGTGCTTTTTGGTATTTTCCTAGTGATGCTTTGTGGAGGACCAGCCTATTCACTGAACAGAATATGGAATGCTGTATAAGCGGATTAGGATCTCTCTTTCTCTCTCTCTCTCTCTCTCTCTCTCACGGTAACATATGTCTTTTGCCAACAGAAAGTTCCAGAGAAAAAACTTTCGTCATAAAATTTTGTAACATTTCACAGTGTCAGAGCTGGAATTTCTTTCTATGGCTATTTGCTGCGCCATTGACACCCACTATTACGAGCAAGGGCACTACCCGTGCCAAAGCACGTATCAATAAATACGACAATACTTCTTAAAATACAACGAGTATTTTACTGAGCAAACATGAAAAGAAAATATACCATTGAGTTCCACAAACATCAAACAGCCACATGATAATTACTCAAGAGACGCAAATAGCGTATTAAATCCGTTTGTTTTTGCGGCGTAGTAAGTATAAAAATTCGCCAAGCTTTCGCATTCCACTGGCAGGCTCCCAGTGGAGTGCGAAAGCTTGGCGAATCTTTATAGTATTCACAGTGTGGTGTATTTATAATTACGTCACATTATAGCTATTTCATTAGAGACGATAAAAACAAGAACAGCACTTTCCTAATGATGTACGACCTTCGGCCGCGGAAAGGTAATTAATAACAACAAAAAACGAGGATTCTCTCTCACGGAGTGCTAAGCTCACGTTCGAACGCACTAAATTTCTCATCTTGCAACACCCAGTATCCGTACGTTTGGAGTTTCGGGGAGCTCTATATTTTGTGTAACAGTAGATACTTCCTCAGGTTTATCATTTCAATATATTTCTGAGTTGGTCAGACATATTTCTATTTAAAGAAAAAGAATCGTCTGAAACGTGTATGTATCCACATTTCTGCGTTTGATGGGAACCCTCGCTATAGTATTCCACAGCTATAGCAGAAAACATGTCCACAGCTATAGCAGAAAACATGTACGTTTATTAACACTTGAGTTAAGTACCCTAACAGCTTTCACTCAAGCTGTTAACCTCCCTGGTTAACAGCTTGAGTAAAAGCTGTGGAATAGAGATAGAGAAAGCTGTGGAATAGAGATAGAGTCCCAGAACGTAACAAACCAGGCATCTACTGCATACCATTAATTCATGAGGAATCAGATACTGCAGTTAAATACTATATAGGTTCTACCCTAAGAACCGTTAATGTCAGAATAGGTGAACATAAATACGCTCTTCGTTCTGGAACGGTTTCCACAGCTTTCACTCAAGCTGTTAACCAGGGAGGTTACTCCCCAGATTGGAAAAATGTTAGGGTACTTAACTCAAGTGTTAATAAACGTACTGTCTTCCTTACGGAAAGCCTCTGCATTCTTGCATATGGGGAAACATGCTGTAACATTGAACTCCCGACATTTGTTCCAAGACAGTGGAGAAAGATGGTTGCCCTCTCCTCACACAACTCTGAAGAAGAGGACTTTATAGGATAAGATATTTAGACTTGATATTTTGGACTTTAACGATTTTTTGATGGCATCACCGGTGATTGAGAAAACCGAGTGAATTGTGGGTCGTGTTTGACAGTATATAATGTCTTCTCCTGTGTTTCGTGGCGCTTGAGCGTGATGATGGGTGCTATGTTCAGCCCCGAAAGATCTCGCGTGTAAATATTAGTTTTTAATTGTAAATAAAGTGTTTTTAATCTTGACCTACAATTTGAAAATTATGTTTGTAAATGACCGTACGTGTGACAGCATGGGTGAATTACTTTAGTGACCTTTCGTACGATAGGCTTTTAGCATTTACCAGAGATTAATGCTGTCTACGCCGTATGAGAACCCGGATATCAACATAGTACAATAGAAAACGAGGATCACCACTACAGATGACCTTCTTGCATCTATCGAGCGTCCATTGCCGACTTTTCTTGGCCAACGCGAGGCGTAGTTTGCAATGACTCGGAGTCATCATGGGTACTTTCTTTGGCATCCGTCTGTGTAACCCTAGGCGAAGCAAAGTATGGAGTTATGGTACATGTGGAAATATGTGGAACTGCACCGCTGTTGCAATGGTGGGTGAGTTGGGTGACTCTTGTATATCGTGGATAAGACACCAGGAATGATACCAGACGCTCACCTCTAGAATGAACTGCGCTTGGACGACCAATGTGAGCTTTTCTGCTGGATGTCTGTGCATGGTTATTCCAGTCCTGGTACACCCTTGATACAATAGTACGCGAGCATCCAACAAGTGCGGTTGACCAATGTCAGCTCTTCTGCTGGGTCTGTGCATGGTTAATCCAGTCCTGGTATCTTCTTGATACAGTAGTACGGGAGCAGCGAACAAGTGCGGTTGACCAATGTCAGCTCTTCTGCTGAATATCTGTGCATGGTTAATCCAGTCCTGGTACACCCTTGATACACTAACTCATGCGTAAATAACATTTTCTCAGTAACTCATGCGTAAATAACAAGTACGGGAGCAGCCAACAAGTGCGGTTGACCAATGTCAGCTTTTTTGCTGGATGTCTGTGCATGGTTAATCCAGTCCTGGTGCACCCTTGATACAGAAGTGCGGGTCCAGCCCACAAGTGTGGCTGACCAATATGAGCCCCTCTGCTGGATGTCTGTGCATGTTTAATGCAGTCCTGGCGCACCCTTGATACAGTAGTACGGGAGCAACCAACAAGTGCCGCTGTTTCAGAAATACCGGCTACCTACCCTCCGGGCCCAACTATCTGTCCGCTGTCATATTGGCTTACGTCGCCATATTTACCCATTATTGACAGACATTTACTGATTACTTACAGAGGATAGGTATGCAAAATTTATAGTAGTCACACGTAACGTTGACGCAACGTGATACTTCGTTATCACTCCGAATATGTAAAACGGGGCGGTGTACCTTATGCGACGCGAACTCAGTATAAATTGCGAATTTATGCAACACAAAACATGATGAAAAAACAGAACTAAAATCGATTTGGTTATTGTCTGTGAACTCGAAAATTTTGAAATGTTTCATCACCGATTAAATGGGAATATTTTAGGAACATATTTTGCAAAGATCATATTTTGACTCTTCTCTGGAAATCAGTCCTGAGAAATCCTCAATTATTAATATAGGACCCTTTAGAATTACTTCAAGGGTACAGAAATGTATCTTCCATGTAAGTTAAGTAAACACCGTGAAAAGGTATGTCACATCATTTTATAAACGAATAAAACATTTATTTTTCCGGATAAGGCATTTTTAAAGATTTTTGGATCGCTCTAGGACTCAATTATATTGTATATATTCAACTTGTTGGCAGTTAAATCTCTGTATTTTCATTCTTCAGTGTTTCATGTTTCAGATGAAATAATGTACTTTGCTTAACATTGCCAACGACTAGATTCATAAAAAGCTGAGAATAAAAAAATTATTAAAACTTTCTGTATTGCTTACTGTTTCTATGGAGAGTTTTTAATCTGAAATATAGTTATTCGTAGGGGTTTTCACTATTTGAACTGCCAAAGCGGCTTTTGTTTACCTCATGTTAGTCGTCAAATTCGTTCTTTTGAGATAACTGCCTAATTGGTTTTGTGATTCTACAAAAATCTTTTCGGATAATCGAAAGGAACAGGAAACTTTCAAATAACTTGTAGCCTGAAAAACGCCCTAATGCTGGAATGAATTTCTTCTCTTATAATACTAACGACACAGTTTTCACTAACTCATGCGTAAATAACAAGAACGTAAACACGACCATACATGTTTAATTAGGACAAACCCCTTTGTAAAAGATCTCATTAGTCGCGGAACGTGTATGGGAATGCATATCATTTAATGAAATAAACTCTTTGAGTATAGAAAAACGTCCGAAGAGTGTAATGTTTCCTTGAATAATCTCTATAGTTTACAAAGTTTCCATATGCTTTTTTAAACATTCAACTTTGATATAACATAAAAGGAACTGCCAAGGAAAGGACCACAAGCTAAATAAATAATTCACCGAACTACAAGTTCTTTGTTCTAAATTATAAAACCATCGCAAGCTGAACTTTATATGAACGCGGAAATGCTATCTCCGAGAAATTCCCAGTTGTTCAATAGAACGCTGACGCTTCTCATGTGAGGAAACACTTCTTACTTAGAGTTTATTTTTATTTGTGGATTCCCCGGGGAAACGAATTAACGTATTGTCAGTTTCTAAGTGGGAAAAGCATCTTATTATCCAATGCAAATTGAAATTCTAATTCTGGACTCTAAGCATACAAATGAGGTATATACTCAAAAATCGATGCGCGGGAGAAGGAACTGTTTTCATCCCGTCCCTCGACAAATATATCACTGCTTGTAGAAAAAAGCAAATGAAGCTGCTTTGTTGGAAGCAATTGATTCCTGCAAGGAGTGCTTTCAATCAGACTAAGTGTTGTTTTCTAGGATCTGTCACATGAATTGCAGAATATATATGATCTTTTAAGAGTGCTCTTCTTTATTTGAATTCTGAAACTGACCATTTTCCGGATGCAGTGTCTTCCCTTTATAAAATTGCTTTGAAAAGGATGCAAAAAATTCAAAACACGATGGATACAAAAAAATTTTTTAAACATGTATGCACTCACTGAGCTTGGAAATAACGAGAACAGTATTCTGAATACAGAGTTTTGATTCCGCAGAAGAAAATAACATAAAGTGCGTCACTTAATCTGCACAATGGGTTGAAATGCAACGCTATGCCTTTAGAATTGTTTCAGTTTTCTTTCCTAAACCAGTTTTAAAATTCACAAAATTGAGAAAGAAGTGAGGTAAACATTTGGTTTTCACGTCTTTGGGGAAAACGTACGTTCTCCCCAAAGACGTGAAAACCAAACGTCTGTCCGACTTTTGCGTTAGAAATTTCTCCAGCAAGAACAAAGTGTCTTTCTTGCGTTGGAAAGTATCATCTGCAACAGCTCAATGTTACTTTTACGTTGAAAAGCTTCAAGAACAAACTTTTATTTTTTATTTTGCTTTGAAAAGCTGCAAAAACAAAATGTCTTTTATGCGTTACAAAGCTTCAAGAACAAAGTATTCTTTTCAGGTCGGACAGCTTCAGCAACAAAATATTCATTCTGTGTTGCGAAGTTTCGCTAAAAAGTGTGTTTTTTTTTTGTTTTTTTTTTGCGTTGGAAAGCTTCAAGAACGAAGTGTTATTGTTGGTTTACGAGACTCATGCAACAACAATGAATTCTTTTGGCTTTCGAAACCTACAAAAACAAAAATAAATTCATTTTGCGTTGGAAAGCTTCACCTTCAAGAACAAAGTGTTTGTTTTCGTTGGAAAGGTGCTAGAACACAGTGTTCTTTTTTGCGTTGGAAAACCGAAAGCACAAAACATTCTTTCTGGGTTCGAAATCTGCAAAAATGATGTGTTTTTTTCGAGTTGGAAGCTTCAAGAGTAGTGCTCCTTTTGCATTGGGAAGTTTCAAGAGTGAAGCGTTCTTTTTACATTGCGAAGCTTCACCTCAGGAAGTGTTTTTTTTCCGATGGAAAGCTGCATGAACAATTTGTTCTTTTTGCGTTAAATAACTTCAAGACAAGCGTTGTTTTTGTGTTAGAAAGCTTCACGAACAAAGTGTTCCTTTTACGTTGCAGTGCTTTGAGAACGAGTGTTATTTTTGTGTACGAAAGCTTCAAAAACGAGGTGTTCTTTTTGCTTTGGAAAGCTCCAAGGACAAAGTATTATTTCATGTTGCAAAGCTTTGAGAACAAGTGTTCTTTTTGCGTATGGAAGCTTCACCTTCAAGGACAAAGTGTTATTTTTGTGTTGGAAAGCTGCAAGAACAAATATTTCTTCCTGCGTTAGAAAGCTGCAAGAACAATGTGTTAATTTTATTTTGGAAAGTTTCATTTTTGAAAAAGATTCTATACTTACGTATCTCCTTCATGTAAATCATTCTGCTGCTAAGGGGCAGAAAAAACAACTATTGCCATGGAAATAAATTTTAATCCACATCACTGCGTATCAAAATCCAATTGGAAAAAATATTTTTTCCATCAGGTGCGTGTTGCAATAAATAGCATTTGGAGCAAACTTTCCAATTCGTGTGATATATAGTTTTCCCATTAGAAGCGTAATTGAACTTTCTTTTTGTTTATACTTTTTTTCGTTATATCTGCTTCTAAAAGCCAAATTTTTGAAATGTTCTTGCGTCACACGCCACCCAGTTGGACGGATGTTTTACGAGTGTTTTTCTAATTTAATATAATGAAGAGTTTTTCCACCAGGTAACGTGAACGCATATTACTATTTGCAACAGTATCACCACTTTTAAAAGCTACACTCTAAAACTGGATTCAGTGAGCAACCACTTACCTAGGTAAATCATGAACAGTTTTTGCTCTACTAACTAAACGCTAACATAAAAGGGTAAATCAAAAGGTAAATATAATTTTAGCTATACTTACACCAAAAACCAATGGCTAATAATTCATAAACACCTCACGCAGCTTTCATGAGCATTCTTACGTGTTGTAATGAGCCACTTACGTGACAAGGGGTGGTGTGCCTACGAAACTACCAAACTACTGTTTTGTTCAATTTAAGCTTTGTCCAGTTCACGCGCTTAGAGTGTAAATGCATATTACCCCCATAACGCATAGTCGTAAAATAATAATATTAAAAAAATATTTCGATGTCGAAAACTGCCAATTACGGGAAACGTGTATATACACATACCCTATATTGACAAAAGTCACCGGAAAACCCTTCAGAAGCAAATGAACGCATCCGCTGCATTGTAAAGATGCGCGGTACAGCTGCAAACGGTATAAAAACAAGCCTGCAGCTGACCGCTGTCATATCGCACTGTGAGGTTGAGTGAAAATGTCGCGACGGGAGAAATCTAACGTTGAGAAAGGAAAGGTTGTAGCAAAGATATTAGTGGGTTATCCATAAGAGAAATTGAGGGACGTTTTAACTTACCCAAGTCAACTGTTTTGGATGTACTGAATAAGTAAAAGACACGTGGCTTGCCTGAAGCAGTAAAACGTACCGACAGAACAAAGAAAATCAGCGATAGAAGACGTCGAAGCCTCAGGAGAGTTGTTACAGCTGATCGATAGAGTACTGCACAAGACCTCAGGGTACAGTTAGTAAAAATGTTGGAACCTCGATATGTACACGTGCCATTCGAAGAGAACTTCCTTCCATGGATAACCGTGGTCGTGCAGCTGCTCATAAGACGCTCATCTCCAGTCGGAATACTACTCGTCGTTAAGCATGGTGTAAAGAACATTAATCGTGGACCGTAGATCAATGGAAACGGGTCCTACGCACTGATGAATCTAAATACCCGATCCATTAGTTTGATGGCCGTGTGTGGGCATGGCGGCAGCCGGAGGAACGCTATTTACTACAGTGTACTGCTCCTACGGTCAAGTTTGAAGCTGGCATTGTACTCGTACGGGGGTGTTTTAGATAAGGTGGTTCAGCCCCATTGGTTATCGTGGACAACCTGTTAATCAGCACGTCTACCTCGATATTCTGGACAATTATGCCCTACCAACTCTGTGGCAATACTACGGAACCAAGCCTTGTTATTACTAGCAGGATAATGCACCGAGCCATAAAACAAGGGCTGTTACGGCGTGGTTTGGCGTAACTCCGTATCGTGTGGACTAGCTAGCACTGAGCTCTAATTTTAATCCCATAGAGCACCTATGGGATGAATTAGAGCGCAGCATAAGAAGTTTGGAACCAAGGCCTACAACTAAGCAACAGTTAGCGGCAGCGTTATGTACTGAATGGAAGGTCATGCCTATCGCTGTGTTCCAAAACCTTGTCGAAAGTATGTCTCGAAGGGTCAGTGCGTGCATTAAGGCGAAAGGCGGACCGACTCTGTACTAATGTATGTCAGTAAATGCTATGTTGTGTTTCACTTCTAGGTGTCCGGTGACTTTTGTCAAAATATTTATATATATACATGTATATACTGAAATCACCATCATTCTGAAAAAAGTAATAACTTATTTGCAAAAAACATTAATGACCACAGGGAGAAAAGGAGAGGGATATAGAACTATGGTAAGCTGTTTTCCGTGGCTTTGTCAAGGGCCAGGCACGGACAACACCTTTCCATAATTATAGAGACCTGAAATGTGTGGATTTCTGCACGATTTAGTCTGCTACTATGCGGCAACGAGCATACCGGAGACAGTAATAAAATAGCAACAGAGTAATAAAAATAAAGGTATAGAATTAACCTTTCCTAAAATACCCTCCGATTCTCTGAACACCCTAAAACAACCCCACTAATTAAAAAAATTAAAAAGAAGGAAGCTCCAGAAAATATAAACCATTATATTAAAACGGGATGTAAGGTCAGGTGATGCGTAACATCACAGCCTCTCCTTGACAAATGTCAACCCCGCCTTCTCGTGGTGCATCCTGTTCCCACTAAAGGGGCTCTGACGACCGCCCATAGCGGTATAACTATACCATCGGGATTAGAGGAAATTCTATCCCACACTCACCAACCCGCTTGGCCAGCGTGGTGAGTTATGGCCAAACCCCTCCAAAATGATTCCACAACTTAAATCTTGGCCCTCAGTCTCCGCCAGCTGGAATGTACATGACCAAGGCAGCGGCCAGTGCGACATGAAGGCAGAGGGTGCTAAGAATCCCCGGAGGACCGGACTAGGCTGCCATCTGATGCTGACCTTGGCTACTTACAATGGACGCTCCCTATCTTCTGATTCAAGGCTTCTTGAATTGGAAGAGGAACTACAAAGGATCAAGTGGGACATCGTGGGGCTAAGTGAGGTAAGGAGAAAAGGAGAAGATCTCATCGAACTGAAAAGTGGACATCTCTTCTACTATCGTGGGACAGATACTGGCAGAACTAGTGGTGTTGGATTTATAATAAACAAGAAACTGAAGGATAAAGTTGTAGAAGTTGAAAGTTCCTCTGACAGAGCTGCACGACTTGTTATCCAACTCTCGAAAAGATACAAGGCTCAGATTATTCAAACTTATGCACCCACCACAAGTCATCCTGAAGAAGAAATTGAAGAATTTTATGAGGAAATTTGTCATCTAAATAATAAAGGTAAGCAGCATTTGAAGATAATTATGGGAGATTTCAATGCAAAAATAGGGCAACGGCAACAGAATGAAACTTCAGTAGGTAAATTCGGTCATGGCAACAGAAACCAGCGTGGAAATACTCTCGTTGAGTTTGCAGAGGCAGAAGGGCTTTTCATCTTGAACTCCTTCTTCAAGAAAAAGCCACACAGGAAATGGACATGGAGACATCCAAATGAGACGACAAGTGAAATTGATTTTATTGTGTGTAACAAAAAATTCGTCATAGAAGACTGCAGTGTGCTAAACAAGTTCAACACAGGTAGTGACCATAGATTATTGAGATGTAAGATGCACCTCAACACTAAACTTGAACGTGGCAAGCTCATAAGACAAACAAAATCTATTGACATAACCAACCTTAGAAAACACCATAATACCTTCAAGTTAGACCTGAAGAACAGGTTCTCTGCTTTAGAAGGCCTAACATCGGAAGAAGTGGACATCTCTGTAGTTAACAGAAAAGTAACCAAAGCTCTTATGGAAACAGCAACAAAATTAGCTGGGTCTAAGAACAAGTTGCATGTGAACAAATTATCAGGAAAAACCAAAATGTTGATGCAAAAAAGAAGAGAGATGAGGACAACTAAAGAATATATGACTTCCAAAGTGGAATATATAGAGCTATGCAAGACAGTAAGAAAAAGTATCACTGAAGACGTAAGGAAATTCAACTGTGAACTAGTGAGGAAAGCAATTGAAAACAACCAAAGCCTAAAGATAGCAAAGGGACATCTCCGTAAGGGAAGAAAACAGATTATGGCACTGAGAAAAGAAGATGGTTCTGTAACAAGAAATAGAGGCAAAATTTTGACAAGAGTGAAAGATTTCTACTCCAAATTATATGAAAGGGATGATATATGCACTTCAGACATCGTGAAAGATACCAGTACCAGAGTTCCTCCAGTCCTTCCAGCAGAAGTTGCACATGCAATCAAGAACATGAAGCGAGGAAAAGCTCCAGGAGAAGATGGAATTACTGTAGACATCATACAAGAAGCAAGTGGAGAAATCGAAACAGTACTCGCCCAAATTTTCACTCGATGCCTTAATGAAGGAAAGATTCCTGATGATTGGAACACCGCTACAATGATCCTGCTACATAAGAAAGGTGGCATTGAAGATCTCGGAAACTACAGACCTATCAGCCTCCTATCAGTAGTTTATAAAATCTTCACGAAAGTTCTTTCACACCGCTTGAAGGTAACACTGGACATGGCTCAACCGAGAGAACAAGCTGGATTCAGGAGTGGCTACAGCACAATAGATCATATCCACGTGCTGAGAGAACTAATTGAAAGAGCGAGGGAATATGAACTTCCATTGTGCATGGCTTTTATCGATTATGAAAAAGCCTTTGATTCGGTGAAACCATCAGCAGTTACAATGGCTCTGAAAACCTGCGGTATTGAAGATGCATACATTAATATTATTAATAACATCTATGAAAATGCAAGTGCAAAGATTAGGCTGTTTGAAAATACAACACACGTAAAAATTGGAAAGGGAGTGAGACAAGGTGACACCATATCTCCGAAGCTCTTTAATGCCACATTGGAGGGTGTTTTTCAGTCGCTGAGCTGGGAAAACAAGGGGATAAAGATTAATGGAGATTATCTAACCCACCTTCGTTTTGCTGATGACGTAGTCATTTTTTCAACTACCCCATCAGAGCTGCAGAGTATGATCCAGGAACTTGCTGACAAGAGTAAAGAAGTGGGATTAAAAATGAACTTTCAGAAGACAAAAGTGATGTTCAATGCTTTTACAAGAAATGAAGATTTATCGATTGATGGAGAAAAGCTGGAGATAACAGACACGTATGTTTATCTTGGACAGCAGATATCAAGTGAGGGTCACATTGGTGAAGAAATTAATCGGCGTACAAAACTAGCCTGGAGAGCTTTTGGAAGAAACAGCATAATTTTCAAGAGCAATATGCCATTATGTCTTAAACGAAAAGTGTTTGATCAATGCATCCTTCCAGTGCTTATGTATGGTGCAGAGACGTGGACCTTAACTAAAAGAGACATACAAAGGCTGCAGACAACTCAAAGTAGCATGGAGAGGTGCATACTTGGTGTAACCAGGAGAGATAAGAAGAGGAACTCGTGGATCCGAAAAATGACAAGAGTGGAAGACATCATGATCAGAGTTAAATCCCTGAAATGGCAATGGGCTGGACATACTGCCAGAAGGACAGATCATCGATGGACAGCCGAAATTTTAGATTGGATTCCAAGGGACAGGAAAAGACCCAGAAGAAGACCACATGGGAGATGGGTGGATGAAATTCGAAAGTATGCAGGGGTGACATGGAGGAGACTGGCACAAGACAGACCGTTGTGGAGGAAACTTGGGGAGACCTTCGTCCAGCAGTGGATTGATAATGGTTGACAATGATGATGATGATAATGATGATTAAAATGCAGACACCTACCCACAGCAGACTAATTACCTTGAAGCCGGACCTCACACTACGACCGAACAGATGACTGAACAATTTAAGAGCTGAAAATCAAAAGACACCGATTACAAAGGAAATATACTGCCACAGCCAAAATCTTTAACTGTAATTTTTTACAAGCATATTCGCGGAACCTACAGGTGGAAGAAGAATGGAAATTAATATAAACAACACTTACCGTTTTTACACGATATTATAAAAGTCGATGATTCTGACTATAAAACTTTACTCAAAAGGTTGTAATACATTAGTACTTTCGGTTCTACTATAGACCCATCTTCAGATTTGAATTAATCGAACTCTGAGATTACATATGGTTATATCAAGAACAATGCCAGATTACAACTTAAAACTTGAGAAGTAAAACACATATGTGACGTAGTCAATCAAAAAGCCTGAGCACGAGAGTCAACGTCTTGTGGTAGGGGGTACTGTTTGTTCAAAATAAGGTTCTCCCAAACCCACGGAATGTAATTAGGTAAATCATCATTGCAACAAGAGTCAAAGTTCTTAAGTATAAATAAACTTTCTGTAAACAACAAATTTGATTTACATAACGGAGATGCCAGAATTGACAAATTGTTCCAATCTGGAAAAAACTTGCCACTGTTAACTGCTCTTGCCAAGGTAGTTGTTTGTGAACCGTTCCGAACATTGTATTTATGCTCAACAAGTCTAGTATGAACATTCTTAAGAAGTTGATCCGATATATAGAGAATCGTTAGTTCCTGGGTCGTGTGATCTCAACGGAATACTGTAAACACCCTATTTGTCGAGGCTTGGCACAGGATCACGGTCGCTACGGATCGATGATAAGATGTTCATGGTTTTGACTACAAAGTCTACTTGATATCTGTGGCAGGCATTCTTTAGGGCATGAACAATAAGTGGAATAAATTGTACTGACCCCACAAATCTTGGCTTCTGATTCTCTTTAGACAAGGAAGTTAGTGTCCTATTTGCGACTTTCCCAATTATACGTTGAACTGTGTTTTCGGGGTACCCATAAATTCGTGCTAAGTCTGTAATTTTCTTGAACTCCTGATTACGAGTAATTGATGAAGAAGAATGTGAGAAGTCGCGATTAGCCAAAAAGTAAAACGTTGACAATTTTTGATCATAAGGATGGGCAGATGCAAAAGGAATTAAAGAGGAATATGCTGAAGGTTTTCTGTAAACAGAAAAACTGACTGAATGTGAAACAGGATCACGTACAAGGAAGATGTCCAAAAAAGGTAACGAATGGTTATTCTCCATTTCAACCGAATACCTGATGGTTGGATGAAAGGAAGAAAGAAGTCAACAAATTTAAGAAGGTCGCTGTTGGCAGACGGCCATAAAACCAGGACGTCGTCAACGTAACGAATAAAAAGGTAAGGGTTAACATCAAATTGGCCCAGAGCCTGGTTTTCTAAATTTTGAAGTAGAATTTCTGCCAACGCAGGAGAAAGGGGTGACCCCATAGGGGCACCTTCAAGCTGCCGATAAATTTGTTTGTTGAATCTGAAATACGATCTTTCTTTAACAAGCTTCAAAGCACGGTCCACGGCTTGTATCTCCAACGGCGAATATAAATCTAAAGCAGACAATTTGGAATTAATAATATTGTGAACAACAGTAAGGGGAACATTAGGAAAAAGAGAGATGACGTCTAACGAAGCCATGAAGAAAGGTTGACCAGAACATTTAAAAGAACGAATTTTCTCAATTGCTTGGGTAGAACTTGAAATAAAGTTTAAAAAGCTTTAAAACGACTTGAAATTAGTTGCTATTTACAAGAAACTGCCAGATGAGAATTTTAATCGTATGATGGAAAAATAAAAAGGCTATTCTAAGCTGCACAAATATGCCTAAAGAGCGTGAAACGAGGCTTGCACAATGGACCACGTAAACTAGGACCGCAAACCTAAAAACAGGGTTGTGCACTAGCCAACAGTTTTAAATGAACTTGGTAAAAAGTGTACCTTAATCCTAAAAAATAATTTAAAAATATAAAGCAATGCAAATTATTTGACAAAAAACACTTACCAAGCGCAGAACGTGTGCTCTAAGTGCAAACCAAACTAAAATAAATGAAAAAAAACGATGGCCTCTGATCATTAGTCCGAACGGGGTCCGGGTTCGAATCCCGGTGAGGCATGGATGTTGTGTTTGTCTTACGGCACTGGCTCTCTCCCTTCCCTGGAGCCTGTGACCCTAAATTAGGGACGGGCGACTGCTTATAGCCCACTGAGTTGCTCACGGTGGTCGTTAAACCTCCAACAAAAAAAAAAAAAAAAAAAATCAAAATAGACGCTCCTCGAGAAGCAGCGATAGCACCGCCACCTTTCAGACAATGGGGAAACTATTTTCCCAGAAAGTACTGTGGGGGCTGTAGAGTTGAAAAATTCCAAAAAGTTTTAAGGTTATAATTTATTTAGTCAGGATACTCCAAAATTCCAACTGGGAACAGTTTAAACTGTTCCCAACTCGTGTTTAAAAGTATTAAAATTACCCAAAGAACGAAAACCGTTCCAACCTTTTAATTAATTAACTTATACTATTTTTTCGTTATTTTATATATTTATACTTTTTCTGTTCTTTTATCCATTTTAAAACTTTTTGGGGGAATTGTTTTGTCTGTTTTAAACTTTTTTTTTAATTAAAAGGAAAGGGAGCAGTGGGAGCCTGTTGGGTTCCCAATAAAGAGAAAGTAACCACATCAGCATCTAAACATCTATGTTATAGCTTTCATTTAGATGATTCATTCGGTTACTAGTTTTCTAAATTAGAGTATGTCTGCAATCCTGAAACTATATTTGAGAACACTTTTCCTTAGTGTGGCTTTGAGGAAAGCTCTCGGAACCTGGTTGTCAATAAACTGACTGATTACTAAAGAAACATTTTAAATAAAATTTTTCTCCAAGCTGCAAATTCTAGACAACCTAAGGACCTGCGAGATAAAGAGGTTCTCGATAACCCTTCGGGAAATATTACTAGACCAGTTTGTGAATTTTTAAATTTTAAAACTGAAGTTTCTTCTCTTATCAAACAAACTAATAACAGGATTCCCACTTTCAGATTAATAGACAAATCCAAAAAATCAAATTCTTGGTTATTAGAATTAGTTTTAATTAACTTAAAGCAGCTTGGATAGATTGCAGGGAATTCAGCTTCAAGAACTCCAGAAACTATTTAAGCAGAGAAGGTCATCTATATATCTGTAAGTGTATAGATTGCTGTCACTTTTAGAAGGGTTGTTCTTTATAAACAGAAATTCTTTGAAAAAAGGAACAGATTGCAAACGCTAGTAGATGTGAGCAACCCATAGGGATACCATTAACTTGCTTGTAGAACTTATTGCAGAATAACATATAATTATTTTTAATACAGCAATTTCACAAAATATTACAGGACTTTTCTGAAATTATGTCGGAGTGCTTAAATTCCACAAAAAGTAATTTAAGTGTATGAATAATATTATCAATAGGGAGGCTGGTATAAAAATTTTCAAAGTCGTAGCTATCAATATTTACAGGCTTTAGATGATTCATTCGGTTACTAGTTGGATGTCAGAGTTAACCTCTGCGTCGTTACTAATAATTCAAAAATCTCTACTACTGAAATTTGTACAAGACTTAACTCGATTTAAAAATTGCTTCAAAAGTGACTCCAAATATTTATCCATTGTTTTCTTGTGACTTTTTGTCCCACTAGCTATGAACCTAAATTTCATCGGTTCCTTATGGAATTCTGCAGTAGCAAAAAGATAAGGAAATTCAGGTTCATAACTCCTATCCAATTTAAGGTTAAGCTCCTTGTGAAAAGCCTTGAACTTATTAACAAGTTCCTTACCAGAAACAGGAGAATGCAGATAGGTGGTTTTGCTATGAAGGTCACTACTAGTAAGGTCATAATAACCTTTCTTACATATTATTGCAAAATTATTACTAGCTTTATCAGCTGTTGTAAAAATGTAATCTTTTTGTACATTATAGAGAGACTGTTTTAATTCTTGAGGGTAAAACAAGCTATTCTCTTGAAAAATATTTAGGTTAGTTTAGTTTACTTGAAACTATTTTAATACTTTACTTTTCCATTCAGCAAAAGCCTCAACTGACATATTGTGGGTAAGTCTGGTTTTAACATTGTACTTATTTAAATCCTGACAAAAGTCAAACTTAATTCTTTCTTTAGAGAGGTGGAAGGAGGGCCTGAACTTAGCACCAAATCCCAAAAGTTTTCTAAGATTGGTGTTATCAATAAAATCCTGATTCCCTGTGACAACACGGTAATGAAAGTTATCAAAAAATATTGTCCTGGTGTGAAGATCAATTACAACGCAAGTCAGGCAGGTTTTTAAAAAAGGCATGTGATTTGTAATTTTTGACTAATTTTAAGACTATCATAGCTTTTATTACCTGATGGTAATGTAGTTTTTGGAAGCCGATTTGGAGGAAATTTTATTTTTTAAAATAAATTTAAGCACATCTAGAACAAGATGAAAAACATGAGAATCTACTTTACCTTCAAAGGAATTCCAGGGTTTAAAAAAACATTTTAAAACAAAGTGTTTAATGAATTTTAGAAGTTCAACTGTGTTTTTAATGAAATTGGGATGATTCTTGAAATCTTCTAGAAACTGCTTTAAAACTGAAAAATCTGTAAGACTAGAAGATTTTGCAAACCTCCTTCCCCTGTTACCTCTGGAACAGCTCTGGTGGGGAGTATGGAGAACAATTTTCTGACAGCAATATTAAAATTAGAGAGTTTGTTATCTGCTAAAGTGGAATTAAGCCCATACGGGAAAAGTGACTGTTGTTTAAGGATTTCTAAGGACTCAGTGGCCAGCCTGTCCTCATGGTTTGGAATAATGTGTAGCACTTCAATCTGTACTTTGTCAAAGCCATGCAAGTTGAAATGTTCCAACTCATGGGTAGAGAAAGAGGGGGACCTAAGCCGTGAATCTCCAGGCTGGAATTTGTTAACTTGTGACCTGTGCCCATTGTTTCTGAGGTGCAGTGGGTTCTTAGATTGATCGACATAAACAAGACCACATACACTACAGGAAAGCTTATAGGCTGAATTGTATACTTTACATAACTTATTACCTTGCTTCTGCGTTTGATTGCAATATAACTCAGGATTGGCGGCCTTACAAGTCAGACACCCAATGTCATTTCATAACGTTAATTCCATTTTGCCAGCATAAGTAAACACAATGGGTTAGGGAGCTATCCTAACCGTATGGGAGCAAAAAGAATATCTCAATCGGACTGCATCCCTATCATTATCAGCACAAGCACAACAATCAGCCAAACAGATACAGACTCCGGAGTTCCTCCACCCAATTAATTTCTCTCAAACATGGAAACAACACCAGCTTTAAAAATAACTGTAATTAAGGAACGGAACTAAGTTTTCAAAAGGCGAAAATGAGGAAACCAACTGCCACGACGCTTTCGTCTGCCTGTAACCACCAACCCGGCACCACCAACCTGGCAACCACCAACCCGTAGGAGTGATAGAGTTTAAATGGTGATTCGTCAGACTAGGTGGAGTGTTTCTAGTCCTCCGCACTCTAGTTACGACAGGCGTTTTCAAACTGCAGCTAATCATTTTGTTCCGTGCAATCAACAAGTGGCACGATGTGCATTGTGCACCTCGACTGTCATAGGCTATTTTTTTTTCATGGTACGACGATTACCCTTTGTGTAGTAGCGTGTGGAGACGCCCTTTTCAAATTCCGACCTTATCTGCTTCACGATTGTCGTTCTATTCCTTGTAACAATGCGGGATAATCTGCTCTCACCTCGAGAGTCAATTGCACATTTACGGCCACATGGCTCACGTTGGTTAATTTGTTTCCGTTTTTCAAGCAACCTCCATATACTGTACAAGTGCGACGGTATGACGACAAAATCTCACCAGTGCAGCAGCCGCAGTGATTGAACAGTCGGCCTTCCTCGGAGCTTATATCTGCCCACAGCCAAAGTCAGGCAGCAATCTTTACCCATGATTACTTTCCCATGAAGGATTTCCAATGCGAAGAGATTTTTCTGCTTATAAGTAGGCATTTCCAGTATCAGTGCTTCACGTGACTGGACGCGATGCTTCTTTTTAGTATATCATTATCGGGGTATAAATATTGATCTGTCCATTCAGTGTGTATACGAGCACATACGGAAGCATTATTTTCAACAACAACTTTTCAAATTTAGATTTCCAAAACTTAAAAACAGCGTTTGGGACACTCGAAAAATAATTTAAGTTATTATCAGTTACCTTTCGCATTTAAAAATCAGTTGTGAGGAAACCATCGTATCTACACCGATGAGCAACTACATCATGACCAACTACATAATAAGCTGTCGGACCCTGATTCGCCCAATGCACAGCTGCCATTCGGCTAGGCATCGATTTGATGAAGTGACGATAGAGATTCTGGGGTATCTGGTACCATAATGTCAACAGCAGGTCCTCCAGTTCCCGTAAATTTTGGGGTGGTGGTGATTTAGCGTGAAATCGTTTTCTAACTCGAACCACAGATGTTCGATTGGGTTTATATCAGGTGAATTTGGAGGCCAAGGCATTAACACAAAATCACCAGCATGTTCCTCGAAGCACTCCTTGACAATTCTGGCAGTGTGGCATGGCGCGTTATCCAGTAGGTAATGGCCATCCCCAACAGGGGACACAATTACCATGAATGGGTGAACTTTGTCCACAATGATGTTCAGATACCTGACAGCTGTCAGAGATTGTGGTATTGGGATAATGGAGCCTAAAGTATCCCAGGAAAATATGGCCCCCAGCATAACACCGCCGCCGCTAGCCTATTTCCTCCCAACAGTGCATCCAGGTGCTATAACCTCCGTTGATAATCAGCGTATCCGCGCTCGGCCGTCTATGTGATGTAGCAGGAATCTTGATTCGTCAGAAAAGGCCACATTCTTCCAATCATCCACTGGCCAATCTCGATGATTTTGGGTCTATTTCATGCGTCGTTGGCGATGACGTGTAGCGATATGGGGACCCAGCTGGCTCTTCGGCTACGTAGGCCGATGCACCGAAGGCTGCCGTGAACTGTGTGCTGTAACACATTGGCCTGATCACCACTGTAGTGGCTGCGGGTGATTTGTTGCACCGTGGCCCTGCGGTGGCTGTGAACAATGCGCGACAGTCTCCGCTCCCCTCTTGCATGAATGAGGTGCGGGCGACACAAGGCTGGACAACGGTTTGTCGTTCGGCCACCTGTGCACCACTTTTGATACGTACTCACTAATACGGCACGCGAACAATCCACAAATCGCGCCGCTTCCGAGATCGTAGTTCCAAGCCACCAAGCCATCACAATTTGTGCTTTATCAAACTCCGATAAATCGGCCGCATTTCCCATTCTGACACCTAACACTCTACTAACCGAAAGCCGGTCCTCGGGTTGTATATATACTGCTCTGTGAACTTCACCTGCGCCCCCGTTCTGTATCCAGGCGCGCTCACTTTTGTAAGCTCGGGGTGGTCATAATGGAATGGCTCATAAATGTAAAACAAATCGCACTGCTTTAGACAGCATACTTGTATTGACGTTTTTTAATGAAATTTTGAATATTCAGTCAAAAAAACTGAGGAAAGCTACGTTCAACACTTAAAAAATGCTTTCGCACAATAACACCGTTATAATTTTGAAATTCTGATAAATTTCTAAAAAAGAAAGATAGAAAATACCGTCGGATTTCACTTTCCCCGTTATTGCAATCATAGTAACGCTTAGGTGTTTTATGAATATTTCGTGAAAATTAAGTGCTTCCCGTTTTGTACTCCTTTAAAAAGTTACTGGAGTTAGCTTTGATGCATTTTCGCAGCGAATACCCAAATTTCGTTCCGTATTTTTAGCAGCGTCTGCATGAAAAGCCATGACTACAAAAATTGATTAAATATTAATGTTTTTCATAATAATGAAGCTAATCATATCTTGCGCTGTGTGGTTTTTAAATCCCTGTTATTAATTACACTCTAAGCTTTCTTATATTTTTGTTACGACGCTGTTTTTTTAAGGATGGAAAATTTCATATCACATTGGATTTCGCATACCAAATTTTATTTTATTTTTGTGCTGGCTATCAGCAAAAGCCAAACCCTTTTTTCGCATGTAGTTTCAGAATTTCACTACAAGATTAATAAAACGTTATTGCTTCTTGCTATGAAACGCAAAAAAAAAAGATAATTTAATTTATCTTTCTGGTTTCCGTGCAACTCATCTTTTACTTTTAAAGTTGGAAAGCAGTTTTATATATGAAACATTCAATACTGATTCAAGTCCTCTCCCTGAATTTTTTTGTTTTCATGAGTTTATTCATTCATGGTAAAATCTGTTTTACTTTGGTTAAGTAAAATATTCATTCCACTTAATTGAAGCAAATTGTGAAAGCTGTCTTTGCAAGCAAGCTACACAAGAGGTAAAGTAATAACTAAAATGCTCAGAGCAAAATTCACGTTAATTATTTCAGCAAATGCCTTATTTTTTATTTAGGAATTTTTAAGGTTTCGCTTATGAAAAGTTGGGCAATGACATTTTTCGTTAGAAACTATGTTGGTCTCATAAATGGTTCTGAGATATCATGCCCTTGGGACCAATTTCATTTCGCATACTTTAAAAAATTCATAAGCTTTTGAAATGAGAACATAAGTAAAAAACTTTCCCATGAAACATTATTTATTAGTTTTCAACCACAGGTGGACTATTCTTGATCATCATGGTGGGGTTTTTTTTTCCTTTTTTTTATCCTGTACTGCAGCTGCTTACTGTGCATCCCAATGTTGCTTTTTTTTTCTTTCCTACAAAAGAACATTTCCTAAAAAAATTAAAACCTATTAAATTTCGCTGAAAGAATAAGGCTGAAAAATAATGAACGCTGGGAAATATTTCTCCCTAGAAACCGGTGAAATCTTTATTCGTTCTACATTTTTCAGTGGATGTGAATCCAAATTATTTACCACTTACGGGAATTCTGAGGAGACAACTTCTAAAATTCCTGGCATACCTTGAATTTGATTTTTATTTATACATATAATGGCTTACAATGAGTAATAAATAAAGACGAATGAGGTTTTGTATCTTAGACAAAATGTTGTTCATATATTTTGAGTTTTAGTAGAGGTATTTAGCATGATATTGACACGGCAAATCAGATATTCCGAGGAAACCAGCAAAAAAAAAAAAAAAAACGAATTGTCAGAAGGAATACAGTCCGATGAAAATAACAAAATGAAACAAACATGATTGTATACTTTTTAAATGCATTTTTCTACGACAAAATTTGATTAGATATACATCTTTGGGTCTCTCCAACTAATTTGGAATTCCCTTAAAGGTTGGTAATTTTTTAGCTGTCTTGAATCATATTCATCCAAATAATATCTTCATCGTTAGTTTTTTTCTATAATCTATGTATTGATTCTATATGATTTTTTAGTGTGAGTCCTATTTTAAGAGAACGGTTGAACGTAAAGATATGGTTGAGGTATCAAAATAATGGTCTTACCATATAGATGTGTCAGTCGAAGAGAAAAATGAGATTGGGGCAACGTTCGGGAGTTGTGGGGCGGCAAAGTTACCATGTAAAGTCTATGGGAGAAGCGTGCTGTTGACTCACGCGCTGTTGAAGGCGGTGGCCTGAAGGTATTGAGATAGTCCAAAGACCGAAATCTTCTCTTTTCTGAACGAAACTTTGCGCAAAGCAACGCTAGCAGGCATTCGTATGAAAGTTCTTCTCGTCGGAATAGCGAACACTCTCGAAGACCTGCTTGCGTTATGCCGTTGGACTGTGTGATGTATATATATAATTTAATATTAATTCGATCCACTTTTTTCACGTAGGTAAGACGTTTCCCATTATGTAAAGATGTAAATAAGCATTCCGTTGACTATTGTTAGTGAAAATATTTAGAATGTACATATTGAATTGCGCCATCAATATATTCGTTCTATAAGATTTTTTACTGTGAGACGTATTTTGAGAGGACGGCTGAACGTAAATATATGGGTCAGATATCAAAATAAAATCTTACCATGTGCATGTGCCAGTCGAAGAGAGAACTGAGATTGGAGCAATGGTTCGGATGTGGCGGGGCGGCAAAGTTCCCATTTAAAGTCTATGGGAGAAACGTGCGGCCCTTATCTACATCAGGCGCTCAGTTCAATGTCAGACTTGGTGTGCGCAGGTGTTCTATCAGTCCAAAAGTAAGCAAATAGGTTATTTCATACTTACCCTTAACAGAATGTTCTCCCGCAGAAAAAAAAAGGAAAGATAAGGTAAGAGCCTTACTGGAAGGCGAGAGCGATCAATGGGTCGCAACTATATGTCTCGGACAACAGAGAATGAAAAGTATTCGCAACGCGAATCTCATTCCGACAACATTTACGAACACAGTTGTGACTGAAGATGAGAGTGAAATAGTGCGCTATCTAGTTGAATGTTTACACACGATCCACGTGAGTGGACTTCGGCCTCACATTTTACGGCTGAAATAGGGTGCAATCGTGATGCTCATCACGAACCTGGCCGCCCCGGTGGCGCAGGGGTCTAAGCGCTGGCTTATGATCATTCGTTCGTGGAGGGTCCGGGTTCGAATCCCGGTGAGGTATGGATGTTTTGTTTGTTTTACGGCACTGGCTCTCTCCCTTCCCTGGAACCAGTGATCCTAAATTAGGGACGGGCGACTGCTTATAGCCCATTGAGTTGCTCACGGTAGTCGTTAAACCTTCAGTCAAAGAAAAAAAATCACGAACCTGGACTATTGTCTTTACTGATGTGGTTGAATGAATTTGTCAAGAAAATAAAGATTACATTTGTTGTTTCATTTGAGTTTATTCTATCAAAAAAAATAATCTAACCGTTGATTCCGACGGGTTTCGTCTAGTTCATAGATTCATTTCACTATTTCGTCTGGCTGTTAAAATCGTGATGGATTTTATTGATATCTTTCAGACGCTATATATTTTATTTTTGACGCTATATATTTTCTTTTCGAATCTGTATATTTTCTTTTTAACGCTATGTATGTTTACATAACTGAGATTCATTTTTGTTTTCTCTATGCTTTCGTTGACTTGATGCAAGGGTTATGTATATCTCTTTTAAGAGTAAGAGTTACAATAATTTTTTTTTTAATTTCTGCTTAAATCTCTCCAGTAATGTTATTGTTCGTCCTTTAATTTCCGTCTTGATGCTAAATCTGTTGTCTATACTGGGGAGGATTGGGTATCAATCACTTCCAATTTCACCATGTGTAAGAAGTGTAATGAAAAATCTTCGATTTATTTTCACTGTGCATATTTCCAAGATCATTTTAACTTTTCTGAAACTTCATGGATCACGACCCAGAGGTTTTAAATAGAATAATGTCTACAACTTTTTAAACTGTTTGTTAGTTCTTAATCTGTTTTTATAAAACAGTCCCCTGAATTCTAAAGAGCATTAAAATACTGAAATTATTAATAAACTATCGGACAAAGTTCTGAGAAAAAGTCCTTACTGGAACTTCAGTTTCATTGTTCTTTAGTTGTTGATGTATCGTACAGCTTAGTGAATACAGTTCTCTATAAAACACTCATCGGAGTAAACTAACACCTAACAAGTTGAAATAGCAATTACACTGCCGGACAATTGCTAAGGACGGATGACAATAGCAACGATAGCAACCATAAAATGGAAGGCAGGAAAATGTGGAAATTAGCATAAGTGCGGGATACAGTCAGACGTGTTGTGCGTATGCAAATTTTGGATTGCCGAACTTGTTCGTGACGTCATAGCGCTGATAAGAGATATAAAGGTATTGACGCGTATTGACCGTTGTTGTTCAAACGCAAAGTTGAAAGGGAAAGAATCAATTGACGAACTTCCGATTTTCAGTATGTCTTCCCGACAGCACCTAGATGATTTTGCGTGCGGCCGTAGTACTGGCAAGATTGAAGAAATGCGAAAAATAACAGATGTTGCCAGGGAGTTCGACGTCAGCCACAGTGTTGTTTCAAGGCTTTGGAAATCATTTCAAACAAATGGAGAGTGTAGCAAACGTCACGGGGTAGGTCGTGTTCGCAGTACGACACCTGCAGAAGATAAGTACATAGTGCTATCAACAGAAAGACTCCGGCGCAGCACAGCAAGTGAGGTAGCAAATCAGTTTATGGCTGCTACTGGAAAGCGGATCTCCCGAAAAACTGTCGCCAGACGTTTGCATGAAGGAGGACTATACGCCCGCCGTCCTGTTGTGTGCATCCCATTGTCCAGACGTCACCGTACCACCCGTTTGCAATGGTGCCATCAACATCGCAATTGTACTGATAACGACTGGTCTGCTGTCCTCTTCTCAGATGAGAGTAGATACAGTCTATCGTCTGATTGTCGACGACAACTGATCTGGCGTGATAGTGGTACTGCATATTGTCCAGCAAACATACAGGAAAAGGACCGATACCCGACATGTAGTGTCATGGTATGGGCTGGCATCATGATCAATGGCTGTACGTCAGTCCCTCTATGTTCTTCCAACTGGGACTATGACTGGCCAACGATACATTACTGATGTTCTGCTACCTCATGTTCGCATGTTCCGTGGTGCTGTCGGTGATTGATTGATTTTCATGAATGACAACGCAACATGTCATCGAACAGTCGCTGTCCAGGAGTGTCTTGAGAGCGAGGATATTCAACGCCTCGTATGGCCAGCACGTTCTCCAGATCTGAATCCCATTGAAAATGTGTGGGATGCTTTGGGGAGGAGTCTTGCTGGTCGCCAATGCCCTCCAATAAACAAGGACACCCTCATCCGTGCACTGACAGAGGAATGGGATAAATTACCCCAACAGCTGCTTGATAATGTTGTGCAAAGCAGGACACGACGTGTGGAATCTTACATCGCCCTCCATGGTGGCCATATCCCGTATTGACATCTTACGCCGGAACGCCTGCGGACGGTAATTGCATTTTTTTCACGTTTACGTATTCTGCACAAAATGGCTTGTTTGTCCCTTGAACACGTTCCAAAGCCTTCTGGATTTCAGAACACAATAAATTGTCTTTCTTGTAATGTCCTGGCATTCTGACATTATTTTATTTCACTTGGCATCCAACCACGCTTACTTTTTTATGCGCTATATAGCCGTTTATGATCCGTCCTTAGCAATTGTCCAGCAGTGTAAAATTTGCTGTATGTCCAGCTAGTCTTCCAAGGATCCACTCTCTCTACTCTGAGAACTTATTTTTTTTTTATTTATCTGTTAACTAGCTGTCAGTTGTGGCACAAACTTATGTTGGTTTTACAATGTCAAGTTCAGATATCGTAACTCTCCCGTAAGAAACTAAAAAGAAACAACTTACAAACCACAACCCATTATAAATGACGTTTTTTCGTTACATTTTCGTTCCATTGAAATTTTGTTCGTTCCCGAATGAAATTATTACAGCTACTGACGTAACAGCTGTATGATCCAGATTAGCCAATACGTTTTTTTTTCTTAGTGTTATAAGTGGATAAAGTTAAATTAAATCAGTCTTACATACTAGTACATCAATGTATTCATAATGAATTTGTGCGCACATAAATAAGCACATACAGGGAAATTTTGATTAGCATGTTTAATTTTATTACGTAATAAATACTAATATAACTTTAAGTGTGTGTATCAACAACAAATGTACCCAGATAAATAAACAAATACAGGAAAACATGGATTATCCAGGTGTCAGATTCGTTTTACATATTCAAGTCCACACGGAGTACATTATAATTCTAATGCACTGGTGTGGACTTGAATAATTAAAACGAATCTGACAACCGGATAATCCCTGTTTTCCTGTATTTGTTTATTTATTTTATTACGCGTGGACTTTAATTTAATTTATTTATTGCCCCCGGTACACGCCATGTGCAGCTACAAAAGAAAAAAATATGTCGTTTAATGATTTAATAAATCCACGTAATTGTTCCTCAAAGACCGTTTACGAGCAATGAAATATTATGAAAACTTGTGCAATATCGTTTTTCTTTTCGTATTTGTAAGCAGTGGTTAAAATGACTTTGATCGTGTGAAGCAACGGATCTCTGGCGTAATATCAGATTGCTTTGTATCAGGTGACGTCACATCCCGATTTCATGCAGGTCAGCTGGTTGAAAACTGATGTTTTGCTATTGCAACAAAGCACATCATTTATATACGGGATGTATACTTTGTGACGGCGCCAACCTGCATGTGTGCTTCGAAAAGAACACTTGCTGCATGAATGTTTCGATATTTTGGGTTATAAGCATTTGATTCTTCACAACGATTTTCCAACTTTCATGTTACTAAGATCTCAAATAAAAAACGGTGTCTTTTATAAATACTTGGAAATTGCGCTGACCAAATGGTCTTTGATGTTTCAGTGTTTATAAACTGATAACGAGTTACACCAATGAGCCATAAAATTATGACCACCCCCAACCCAGAGAAATGAGCGCGCCTGGAGACCGAACTGTGGGGTAAGTGAAGTTCACACAGCAGTATAAAAACTGAAGAGAAATTAAATTAGAGACAGCTGGCGTTATGGTAATGTGGCGCCATGGGCGGCCCTGTAAACGGAAAAGACATGACGTATGCAGCTATCTTACAATATAAAGAGTGATGCGATGGGAATCAGTAAGAGTCGGACGTAGTATGGGTAAGACGAAGGATCTAAGCGCATTTAATCGTGGGCCAATTGTCGAGGCCCGACGAATGGGTCACCCTATCTCGGAAGTCGTGCAGGGACTCGGATTTTCACGAGCCACTGTGTCACGGGTGCACCGTAAGTACATCGAATTCGGTAACACCATCCCTGAAAGGGCAAACTGCCGTGGACAACAGCGTGTGAATGAGCGGGGTCATCGTCGGCTACCTCGCATTGTAACAGCGGATAGACGGACCACAGTGTAAGAAATCACTCGGCAATTTAACGCTGGTGCACAAAAACTTGTAAGCAGCCTCACCATCCAGAGCCATCTCCTCGCTATGGGGTAAAGAAGCCATCGTTCCACGAGGGTACCGCTGCTGACCGCACATCACAGAGTGCGAAGATTAGCATGGGCGCGGGAACATCGCCACTGGACCGGATACAAGTAGAAAAATGGTGCGTGGACTGATGATTCGAGATTCACGTTGGTACATGCGGATGGTAGGATACGAATACGGCGCAAACTACATGAAGCGATGGATCTTTCTTGCCCGCAGGGTACTCTTCAAGCTGGTAGGGGTAGCATTCTCGTGTGAGGAGTGTTTACGTGGACTGAAATGGGACCCCTGGTACGTGTGACATCGTCCTTCACATGTCTACATTACCGGGATATCCTGCACGACCATTTGCTCCCGTTTGTGCGTCTTCAACATCCCACTGGAGACCTCATCCTGCAACAAGACAATGCACCGTGTCATCGCTCCCGAATTGTATCCGAATAGTTGGATAAACACTCCACCGACGTGACTTCGTTTCCTTGGCCAGCTAGGTTACCTGACCTCAATCCCATCGAGCACCTCTGGGATGCATCGAGAGAGATGTTAGAGGCTCTGACTCCTCTCCATCAAATCTTCTTGAACTGTGGGAGCTTGTTCAAGGGTCGTGGATACGTATGGCTTTCCAACACTTCCGGTGTCTTGTCGAGTCCATGCCGAGACGAATCGTCGCCGTCATCAGGGCGAAAGATGGTGCTACACGTTACCAGACAGGCATCTCTAATTCAATTGCTCTTCAGTGTATACAACCCGAGGACCGTCATTCGGATAGTACAGTGTTCGGAGTAAGAATTGGGAAAAGCTGCCGATTGTAATGGCGAAAATTTTAACCTCTGGTGAATTTCAGAAAGACATGATCAATCTTCCTTTTGGTTTATCAGGGATTAATTAATGCAACATTTTCTCCCTTGACATACGTTAGAAGAAAATTCCTGGTTGAAAGGCAAAGAAATTCGTGCGCAAAATTCGCTTGTCTTAATCACAACCAGGAAAACAAAATTTCATATTTAGAAAAAAAAGAAGAAAAAGAGAATAATATTTGATTTAACTGACTTTGGGGTTTTGGAAATAATTAATTTATCTGTTCTTTTATCGCAATAGGAAAAGGCTAGTAGTTGTGCAGCTCAGAGGATCAAAATGAATTTTAATTTAACATCACGAAACGAGAGAAAAAAAAATAAAATTAGTGATTTTCTGCAAAGCAAGAATTCTTCATTTCGCCATTTTTCGTTCCTGTTTTCTAGCGTCGTGAAAGTTGCCCAAAAGTGCAACATCTTTTCGTCTTTTGAGTAAGGAATTCGGCAGCAGAATCTATTTCGGGAACAAGGTCACAGCATTATGCAGGAGGCTACTTGGGGCCTATGTGTGAAGGTCAGAGTGTCACCCTTGGCTTGCGTGGGAGAGAAATTCCGTTGGGAAGCCGTTGGTTACTAGGGGGAGAGTCTTGGCCAATGGGGAGACGGCTAAAGGTCAAAGTTTGCTAAGAGCCGTTGCGATTTCTCACAGAGACGGTTTGATATTTTTGAAGAACGGAGTGAAAATTTGACTCTCCCGTCGCCTCATGGCGGGAGGGGTGGAGACCATCCTTATTATCTCATTTACCGGAGATGTAATGTTCGCTGATGCACTCCAGCTTCAGGCAAAAGAAAAGGGGATGGCTTAGCTGAAAAAGGCAGCGCTACTGCCCTCCTGCAAGTTGAGGGCCTGAAGTGTTATTTTTTTTTACCACTACTTTCTTTGTTTGGGATCAGACGACTCCTGGTCCTCATCAAATAATGAAAAAAAAACTAGCAGGGGAGATTGATAAAATTGCTCCCTCGATTGATGCCCTAGGAAGAGACCCACCTACAGGAGACTCAAGCAAGTTCCTCCTGGCACTGGAAGTTATGGCAACGCCATTATGGAGCCTTGTGAACAACATCTTGACTACGGTAGCTGCTGAATCGTTGAGCCTGGCCCACTTCCTGACTACAAAAAAAAGGGTCCGTCGTCCCAAGGAGAGAAATTCCCAAGGGCTGTTCTGCTTCCTGGATTTTTGGCTATGTCCGCTGGGTCAACATTAATAAAGAGCTCCTATGCATCCGCTCCAGAAAAAAAAAACAATTCACCCGGGACAGTGGTGTTCTCTCAAGCAATGCAGTGTTTTACTATACGGCGTGTTTGTCAGGAAGTGTTGCTGCCCCGGTCCTAAAGGTAATTTTTTTGTTGGCAATTTTTTTTTAAATATTATGTTGTGGGTTCTTTAAAACTATCTAAACAAGTGGGCTTTGAAATGGGTGGCTGTCAAAAAATATATGTTGCAAAGGAGATATGTTAGGGTTACTCTAAAATATTTAACATGTGAGTTTTTGACAGTGGTTTCAGTTATAATCTATGGTCAGGTTTCAGTTATAATCCATGCTTGAGTCAGTAGAATTAAAGTAATAAAAATGTAAATGTTTTTCCATTCAGGTTTTTTTTTTATGATAGTGTTATGCTGTGTAAATTTTTACATGTATGGAATATCTGAAATCCAAATTGGGTTATAATCTATCTTGAAAAAGCAACTCCTCAAGCCAGTTATTATTATTATTGAAATTTAACTCTGTGTGCTTGTTAAATTTTAATATTGAATAAAATGTATTTGGTAGTAGTAAGTATAAAGTAAGAGTCTGATAGTAAGTTTTTTTGTCTTAAAGGCAGGTTGTGGTGATTTTCTAGTTTGGCAAGAATGGGGTGTAAAATTGTATATACCATTTAATAGTTAGTGTGACTAGGGACCATATCAGCAGATGGATCTGGAAACCTGATTTTCATGAGTGGGAGACATTAAAAAGGGCATGCACGCTGACTAGGTTAATAAAGTGTTGCACTGTACATTACCCTTGTATAACGTTGGAATTCTTCAGGAAGAGGTGATTTCTGGAAATGGATAGATTTGCGATAGGTGTTGAATTTTTCTGGAAATAAGTGGTTCTGCGGTATAGTAAATTTCTGGGAGATGAGTGAGTACAGTGTGTTCCTGGGAAATAAAGATAAATGGTTTTCTGGGAAAGAAGTGTGTTCCTGGGAAAATGAAGATATGAAGTGTGTTCCTGGGAAAAATAGGATAAGAAGTAATTTTCTTGAATAAAAGGTGATGTATTGAATTTTCTGGAGATGAGGATGTTGATATAGTTTTCTGGAAAATAGAGAATGAGATATTTTGGGGGCAAGAGAACTCTGGTGGGATGCTTTTCCCTATGTAGACACACCTCGGGTCTGAAAGGGCGCATGAAAACAGATTGGGGATTTGTTTTCTGCACGAGTAAGCTTGTTGGTTTATAGGAGGTGGTATCTATCAAAGAGTGATGTGATGTCCCAAAATCAGAGTGTAGAACCAATACAGGGTGATAATCACACATAGTTTACCATCTCGGTGCCTAGGTCGAATTGGATTCACGACCCAATCTCACCTTCAGCCTCAATATTACTTCCTCCCAGTGAGAATTTTGTTTGTAAGTGAAATTTAGTAATTTGACTGAGATGTTTTGCCTACACGTTACCTCAGTGGCTTACTACATGAGTTAGTAAAAAATTACTAACAAGCTTACATGGTATTAGTTTGCATTTTTTGATTAAGTTGTTGATAAATTGATGGTGAAAATTATTGGTGTAAATTTCAAATTGTTATGAACAGTGGGAGTGCAGATAAGTATGAATTTGTGTCCAGGAGTGTTGAGAGTTAGTGTTTGCCGTTTGTTTACATAGTGGGATATTGTGTACTCAGAGCTAGTTTGAATAGTGAAGTATTTTGAATTTTTCCAGATGATAGGGTGAATTTTAAGTATATTTGTCAGCATTATTGTGTAATGATAACTTTTGAGGTAATTGAGTAAGGTATTTAGTACAATGTGTTTAGTACGGTGATTTTGTATCAAGTAATGCTAGAATGTTGAGTATATTAAGTTGTAATGCAAATTTTCCTGGTAGTGTAGGATTGTTAACGGAAGTAACTTTTGGTTATTTGTAATTTTTTTCTCAGTTATTGCAGTTTTAGAATTAATGTTGGTTAAGGAAACTGGTTTGAGGGGTGTGTGCGAAAGGAAATGAAATCTGTATAGTGTATACAATAATCTATAAATTTATGAAGAGAGTGAGAGATTGCACTCCAGCTGTCCAAACTCATCCACGGTGTTTATGTTATGTTCCCTAAGTCAAGAGTATTTATGTGTTTTTGCAAATCTTGATTTTCTGGCAAAAATATGTGTTATTCCTGTTATGGTTGATATAAATACAACAAGTGAGTGTCATCTGATTTTGTTTGCTTTTATAAATCCTGGTTGCCAAAAGTGGAATTGACAAAAAATGTTAAAAGCGGATTGTGTTCGAAAACAAAAACACATGGTTGTCTGGGAAATTATCCGACTTCTTGAAACACTTTGTTATTGTATTTGTTGTTGTTTTTGGTTAAGTTTTACAATAAATATAGGCCAAGTGGCCTTTCAAAAACCTAAACCGTAGTGCAGTGAAGTTTTGTATATTTTCAGTTTAAATTTTCATCACATGGTTCAACTGCATCCCCCTCAGCAATGACTGAGGTGGGAAAGTAATCCGAGGTTGTAGTGGTAAAATCAATGTTTTTGTCCTAACTAGCTAATTTGATCATCGCCACTTCAAAAAAGTTATTTACACGTGTACATTGTATACCAATAAATTTTAGTGTTTACAAATTTGGTACACATGCAAACAATAGTTACCTTTCTTACACTTTCAGGTGTATCTACTCAGCAAACGCAAACAGCGCAAACAGTACAATAGTAACTTTTGGGAGTTTCCAAATTCAGTGGTGCATTTTATTTTTTCTATTTTGTTTCATGGCCTTAGTCAAAATTTCAGTTTTGTTTTGAAATGCATCCACCCATCTCCCAAATAGTAAATTTTCTATAATTTTCATATAAATTTCAATATCAGCATAAAACTAGAGTCCTTTGTTAATAACCTTTCCAAATAATTCCCCATAACACGATTTATCGGAGTTTGATCAAGGACAAATTGTGATGTTTGGTCATGGACAATCGGACAAATCGTGCGCCTGGGAGCTACGATCTCAGAAACGAGCGGCTCGTGGGTTGACCACGTACAGCTGTAGTGAGTACATACATCAAAAGTGCTGTACAGATGGGCAAACGATGAACCACCGTGCAACCGTGTCTCGTCCGCATCTCATTCACGACAGAGGGGAGCGGAGACTGATGGGCATTTTTTACAGCTAACTTGGGGCCACAGTGCAACAAATGACCCGAAACTACAATAGTGGTGATCAGGGCAATGTGTCACAGCACACAGTTCATCGTAAACTTCTGTACGTGGGCCTGCGTAGCCGAAGACCCAGCCGGGTCCCCATGCTCACTGCACGTAATCACGTCATCGCCAACAACGCATGCAATATGCCCAAAATCGTCGAGATTGGACCGTGGATGATAGGAAGAAAGTAGCCTGGTCTAACGAATCAAGATATATGGTTCACCTTGTAGACGGCCGAGCTCGGAAACGTCGATTACCTACGGAGGCTTTGGCACCTGGATGCACTGTTGAGCTGAAACAAGCCGGCGGCGGCGGCGTTATACTGTGGGCAATGTTTTTTTGGGAGACTTTAGCACCCATTCCAACAGCCCAATTCCCTGACAGCTGTCAGGTATCTGAACATCGTTACGGACCAAGTTCATCTATTCATGGCAACTGTGTTCCCGTCTGGTGATGGCCATTACCAACAAGATAATGCGCCATGGGTCCCTGCCAGAATCCTCAAAGAGTGGTTCCAGGAACATGCTGGTGACTTTCTGTTAATGCCCTGGCCTCCAAATTCACCTAACACGAACGCAATCGAACATTTGTGGTTCGATATGGAAAAGCGGGTCCGCGCTAAATCACCACCATCCCGGAATGTACGGGAAATGGAGGTCCTGCTGTTGATAATATGGTAACAGATACCCCAGGGTGCCTATCACCACGTCATGGAATCAATACCTCGCCGAGTGGCCGCTGTTTTACGAGCTAAAGCGGGTTCTACCGCTTATTAGGTAGGCGGTCATAATGTAATGGCTCGTCGGTATATGTTTAGAATAATCAATAACTAAAATGGGCTATATGGAGTTTATAAAAACAAGAATATGGATAGTCCTTTATACAATATCTATTCAGAATGCATTAAAACACCCGGTGCTGCTAAATAAACCATTGATTATGCTATGGCCACAATATGTCTTTTACATTTTATTGGGAGATTTAACGACAACCGTGAGCAACATGTCCGATGGGTTACGTTTGCATACGCTGTGCCGGTGAGGGAGGTCTCAACATGTTGTGCGCTAGAGATGACGAATGACCCATCGAGAACGTCTTAATGATTTTACTCGTCGTAGAATACATGGGTGGCTCGAGGCGAACTGTGATCAGTGTTGCTCAAGACTTCGATATCGCTCATAGCATCGTATTGCCTGCTTAGTCGGCCTTCAGGTTTACAGGTGCAGCTGTGAGAAAGACCAGCGGTAGCCGTGCTCCAAAAATCACCCCCAGTGAGAACCGTGTCCAAGAGGGCTTGACGACAGACAGCACATGACCTTGCAAAACAACTGAACATGACCAGAGAACGCACAGTTTTGCGGTTTACAGTGAGCAGGCGATTTTACAAATGTGGTCTCTTTGCCCTACGACAAGTATGTTGCGTTGCACTAACAACTGATCACCGGAGACACCGTTTGCAGTGGTTCAGAGAACATAATGATTGACCAGCAGAACAGTGGGGTACGGTACTCTTTACTGATGAGAGTATGTTTAGACCCTGTAGAGATCCTGGACGTCAGTTAATCTGGCGTGACCCATGTAGCACAGCCTTGCATTTCACGTAGGCCCAACATTGACCCAACGTCTTCTACTCCTAAAATACGATGGTTCTGTGTTTGGCCTAAGTTAAACTGCAAGGCTATGATACCTGGGGAGATAGGCACTCAAATCGAGCCAAAATCATCATTAAAAAGTCTTGATATGACGGCCGCGGTTTTCACGTACGGGATGCATTCTGATTGACGAGCGTACGGAGCTCCAGGTACTAGATGGAGGTACTGTAATGAGGTAATCCTTCCCCATGTTCTTCTGTTCCGAGGTGCCATTGGTACACAGTTAGTGTTAAGGGACGATACCGCCACAATCCAACGTGCGGTGGCTGTTGACGAACTGTTGGAAAGAGAAGATATTCAGCGGATGGATTGGCCAGCACGTTCCCCTGACCAAAATCCAATAGAACACGAGTGGGATGTTCTGGAGAGACGCTTTGTGGCATGTCAACACACATACACACAGCGAAAACTGTCCAACAGCTAAACAATGCGTGATGTTACCGTAATAACTCAAAAACAACCTGGTGTGAAGAATGGATAGGCGGTGCAAATGGTGCATCGACGTCAGGGTTATCATATCTCCTACTGGGACCCCATATTCCCTTCGAACCGACCGTGTTTGTGGTGTATCTGTGTCATGACACCCAGTGCAATGTAACCGATTCTGAATGAAGTTCCACTACATTCTTCAATATATTCAGTTGTATCGGTGTTTTTTCTGTCCTCACTTCGGTACGTAATGGACTGCTTACAGTTTGAATTTCACATATCCAGATCACTGCTGTGCAACACTACAGGTCAGAATTTGGCTCATCCTTCAGTTTGCACACCAGTGTATTTAAGTCCATGCAGTAGCGGATTCAGCGGAAGGTGACTTGGGAAATAACCCCTTCCCCATCCCTAAACCCATCAGCACAAAGCGTTTCAGATATGTATTGTGATGATCCCCCCTCGCATAATTAATTGGCGAGAGGCGTGGCTAATTAACGGTAATTGAAACTTGATTGGGAGTTTTAATTAACGGAGAGTTATAATGTAAACATTTGCGAGGGGCGGTATATAAAGAAAAGATCTTCTAGCATTTTGAACTCAAGTGGCGAGTTGCAGGTGTTTGCCACGAGAAAAAAGAGCCCATAAACGGAAATGGGACAGGTCAGAATTTAAAAGCTTTTTCCCATAGCTCAAAAGTTGTTTAAACGGCAAGCGTTTTTGAAGCTTTTGTCTGTACCGCGCGCGAAACAATGGGAGAGCTTTTGGACTTGAAGAGCGTTTACTAATAAATATACCACAGTTTTTAAGTGGTGGAATTCACCGCTTACTACCTGTTGGAGACGCAAGATAGTTGTTGAGGGGCAGAATCCGTTTAATAGCCAAGAGAACTAGGAAGGGGATTTTCCTCGCGCTTGAAATTGTTGCCGTATGCTGCCGCTCTAACAATTCTGAGCATAAAAAAGAAAGCCAGCTAAAACCATAAGCTGAGGCATAACCAGCACTAGCTTTGCCTGGAAACTTTCATCCACACCAACCGGACCACCGATACCTGCAGGAAAAGGAGCCATTTCAGGTGAAATACAGAGAGAGAGAAAGTAATCCCGGAATCGCCTTGCTCATGCAGAGAGAGAGAGAGAGAGAGAGAGAGAGGAGAAACGCCTGGCTTCAGGAACGAAGCAGCCCCGCTGCAGAAAGAGAGTGAAGCACATACCCACCTTTTCTTGTTCCACGGAGGAAAGAAATTTGTGCGTTTGAATGCGCGCATGAAGTCCGTAAGCAACGCCGCCTCTTCCAAGAGAAAAAGAGAAAACTACCTGTAGTGCCAATACATCAGTGCGGGTAAGTAAGCGTTTGTGTCGGACAGTGACATCAGTACTTGGGATACTAGAAACTACATAAGTACTTTAATAAGTATTTTCTTTGAGGCTCATTGTGAACGAACAGACTTTTTGTTAAGACATATTTTCTGAAACATCGAAGAAGGCCAAAGCTGGCCGGAAATTATAGCTTTTACTATTACATGTAGTATCAGGTGTAAATTATGCCTGTATCCATTAAATCCTTGTTTTAATTGTTATATTGTGCCTCCAATGGTTTATTGGTGTACTGTGTAGGCTAATTTTCTAACGAGGTATATTTAAGAACTGGAATGATGCACTGATTGAATACCTTTCTTTAAAATATAATTTCAAGTTACCCTAAAACATTTTACTGTTTTTTCCAAATGGTCTCCTACATAATTTAATTAATAAGCCTATTAATTTCTTCTTCGATGTGGCCCTTACCTGATATCTATAGTCGAAGGTAAATGTCGGCAATAGTTACTTCTAGATTTGTTCCATTAATCGCTAAACATAAAGTTCTTGTAATAGCATTTAACATCAATTTTGTATTCTGTGAGTTTATTTTTAAGCCCAAATTTTTACTCTCGTCAGCAAGTCCGAATATGCTCTAAATGTGTGCTTATAATCTTTTTTACTTACTAAGTGTGTACTTACAATCTTTTTGTACTTACATAAATATGTATTCAGCAAAACCAATGGGGGAAGACACTTTATTTCCTTGTCGCCCCATTTCGATTATTGAAACCCGTTCTGCAATATAGCATTGAAGAGCTAGGAAGATATGATGCCATCGCGTCTCACTTTTTTCTCCCGATTTTTTAAGTACTGTATCTTCGAACAGTTGAAACTGCATTTTCCTAAATGTTATTAATTACGTTTAGGTATGCATCTTTAATGCCGAAGGATGCCAAATGCACTCGTTGCGAAATAAAACGAAGCACCCAGAGAAAGTTGTTCGATTCTGATGAAACTGCGCATGCGAGTACCTCAGGGGCCGGATATGCAAAGGATTAGAAAAGAACGACCAACGACTAAATAGTAGCCAGTCACAGCATATGAGAAGAGCTCATCGTGGAGGGTATATAAAGAGAAAATATTAAACACAGGGACACGTGCCGCTGGTGGCCTAGTGAGCAAAGTTCGTGACTATCACGGAAAAGACCCCAGGCTCGATCCCAGGCAGGTACGAACGCTCGATCCACTAAATATCCGCCGTGCGTCGGATGGGCACTTTAACCTGTCGGACCCCGGGTACTGGCCCCCCGGTAATAAATAAGGGCGTCTTCCTCCCCCTTTCTACTTCGCTTCCATGTCACTTTCCTATCGGGCACTCTAGCCCAAATCTCCTAGCTTCCTATTTCTAAGGGTTGTTTAAGACCTGGGGTCAGATACTCCCTTCCTAAAATCCTCTACACATGATCACAACATGATCACGATCACAGGGACACGTGTGACTACGGATTGCGGTTGCATTAACTTACACAAGCTGTGAGGATGCCACGTAAGGTATGTGAACAATACGAGCATTTGAGCTAGCTTGAGAGAGGACGTATAAATGTGCTGAGAGAGACCAGTTGGTAAATTCGCCATTAAGGCAGGCATTTGGGCCGCAGCGATGTGGCAATAGGACAATGCCGCCGTCAACGGGTCGAGGAGACGCACAACCAGCGGCACGTGGTCAGTGGACGTCCGAGGGTAACGAGAACACGCGAAGATCGACCGATTGTGAGAGCCTCACGAACGGAACTGAATTCGTTGCTCTCAACCATCGGTGGTCATGTTGCGTCGTCTACAGGTACCGAAGTGGACATCCGAACCGTTGACAAATGAATTGCGGCAATGGGATTACATTCAAGGAGGCCACGCCGCCACCTACCACTGACCCGCAAACATCACTGGCACCGTTTGCAGAGATGTCTGGCACGATCAACATGGGATAGCGTGCAGGAGGCGTCTTGTTAGCACGTCTTTTGTAAAAAAGTTCATGCTTATGTTGCAGGTTTGTCCGTCCGTTTTTACCCACGATATCTCTGCAACTATTAGTCCGATTTGAAAAACTCTTTTTGCATTGGGAAGATTAAAATATGCGAATGATGATCCTTTTTTTCGTTTTTTTACGATGTACAATTTTACCGCTAGAGAGCGTAAATGCAGATGATGTCGAATTCAAAAAGACGTTTTATTCCACATATTTGCTTCTTAACATCCCATTGAAAAAATTATTTTATCTTTCGATTCCATTTATGTCGAAGAGTATTTAGATATAGTTACTTTTTCAAATCACGCATAGATTTTCCGCAAGGGGGCGTAAAAGTAAATTACATTCTCCCCGATAACTCTTCTTCAAAAACTCCGATTTGAAATTTTTTGTCTTCGGCGAATACACCTCCTGATGGGAAATATTTTGCATATATTTACAAATTTTGGATAAAGAATACTTTAGCTACCAGGGGGCGTAAGTGTTAATTTTTGCTTCTGATGTATTTGCCATAAAATCTGAGCTTCTAAAATATCGATTGAGAAAATTCTTTCGTGGATGATGCCACTCACATCGATAAACCTTTTCGGAATATTTTATTCTTAAAATATTCCATAGTTTCTCCGCCAGATGGCGTAGATGTGTATCATATTTTTGTCAATATCTCTACTTCTATCAGTCCGATTTGAAAAATTCCTTCTTTGTTGGCTAGTGTTTTCTGTGTGACATATTTCTCATATAATTTCAAAATTGTCAAGTTATTCATAGACTTTCCGCTAGGGGGCGCACAGGTAAGGTGCTTTCCCCCTTACATCTCTGCTTCTAAATACTCTGCTTCTAAATCTCTGATTCGAAAAATTCTTTCTGCATCGGATCCAGCTCCTTATGGGAAATCCTTTGCACATATTTTCTAATTTTTGTAAACAATATTTTGGCCACCAGCTGGCGTAAGTCTAAATTTCCCTTTCTGATGTATTTGCAGCAAAATATGAGCTTTTAAAATCTCGGTTGAAAAAAAAGTCGTTTGTTGACCGACACTACTCATGTCGACAAACCTTTTAGGACCATTTTCTTTTTCTACGCCAGGGGGTGTAGATATATCTTATTTTTGTCAATATCTCTACTTCTAAGAGTCCGATTTGAAAAATTCCTTCTTTGTTGGATAGCGTTTCCGTTGCGAAATATTTTTCCTATAAATTCAAAATTTTCAAGTGAATCATAGACTTTCCGCTAGGCAGCACAAAGGTAAATTGCGTTTTCTGCGTTATTTCTGCTTCTAAAACTCCGATTTGAGAGAATTTTTTTTTTTTTTTTTTGATTGGAGGTTTAACGACCACCGTGAGCAACTCAATGGGTTATAAGCAGTCGCCCGTCCCTAATTTAGGGTCACTGGTTCCAGGGAAGGGAGAGAGCCAGCGCCGTAAGACAAACACAACATCCATGCCCGACCGGGATTCGAGCCCGGACCCCTTATGGACGAATGATCAGAGGCCAGCGCTTTAGACCACTGCGCCACCGGGGCGGCTGAGAAATTCTTGCTGTATGACATACAAGACCGGATGGAAAATATTTTTCACATAATTTCTAATGTTTGGTGAAGAATGGTTTGGAAACCTGGAAACATAAATTTTAATTTCTGCTTCTGATGTATTTGTAGCAAATTCTGGGTTCCTAAAAACTTGACTAAATAGTTTTTTTCTTGGTCCGATTCCAATCATATGGAAAAACATTTTGAGAATACTTTCTTTCTAAAATAATGCATGGTTTTCCCAACAGGGGACGGGACGTAAAGTCACATCTTATTTTTGTCGATATCTCTGTTTCTAAGAGTCCGAGTGGAAAAATTCTTTCGATGTTGGAGAGCGGTTCCGGTGCGAAATGTTTCTCATATAAATTCATGTTTTTCTTAACGCACACGTTTGCAACCAGAGGGCGCAAGCTCACGATTCCGTTAACAGCAATATCTGAGGGATTAAAAACCCGATTGAAAAACTTCTTTCTTCCGTTAGATACTATTGTTTTTCATACCGGTTCCGTTGACTTTGAGCAGCTTTGATAAATTTAATTTGCGTCAGAACGGATTCAAAAGACGTGCTTATTACACCCGAAAATTCGGTGTCATCTTTCTCGTTGTCTTTAGTGATGAGTCACGGTTTTAACTTACTTCTGATGACCAGAGCATTCATGTCTGGAAACAAGCCAGCCAGCTCACAGATCCTGCCTTTACCATGGAAGAGCACACGAATCGCACACCGGGAGTGACTGTCTGAGGGGCCATTTCCTGTGATAGTCGGACACCCTTGATAGCCCTCCGTACCACCCTCACTGCTCAGAGGTACATCGACCACATTCTGCGATGTGTTTGTTGTGTTGTCCTTCATGGGGCAGCATTGCCGAGCAATTTTTAAACAGGATAATGCCCGGCTACACACGGTACGGTTCTCCCAGTCCTGCCTCCGTAATGTTAGCACCCTATAATGGCCAGCCAGGTCGCCCGACCTCCCACCGATCAAACATGCATCGGACATGATGGGGCGCCATTACGTCTACCCCGGAATGTCGGAAACTGGAGTGAAATTTGGACACTATCGGGCATGCCATACATCAGGATAGTATCCGTGATATCTATGAGTCTATGTCACGCCTGATAACCGCTTGTATCCGAGCCTGAGATGGCACCACAATGTACTGACTTGTTCCACTCGTGTAGCTATAGTATCCGAATTGCAATCATTACCTTTCCTATACATATGTATTGAACATCCTAATTTCCCTCTCGATTGGATGATTCCTTCTGGGTGCATGGCTTTTTATTTTTTATTTTTTTTTGCAAAGTTTGTACAATATAGCTTTTGATGGTTTCACGTAATCAAAATTATTTTCGTTTTAAAAATGTCCTATCTAGACAGTAGTGGTATTCAACAGCTCTTTCAGTTAATTCTTTTAGCACATGAATATGACCTGAAATGGTGGTGTTGCTTCTCAATCGAACCCGTTCTCTTACTTGAGCTAGGTCTAGTGTTTCCTTGAAGAGATGACATACTACCTCAGTGTGAAGATTTTAGAAACAACGAAAAGAAGCTGATCGGACTGTTGTTATTGAACTATCATCCAGAAAAGTGTATGTAAAATATCTAAGGCTACATTAAATATAAATGACTAAGTAATTAATTAAGCGGAATTAATTAGGAATATATGCAGGTAAATAACATTTACCGTAGACCTTGTTTTCTCAAACCAGTAGTAGATTTTTCTTACTTTCTAGAAGTGATCCTTAAAACATAACCAAAAAATTTGTTAGTAGAAATTTTGTATCCTAATTTAAACTTTATACGTTACATTTTGACCAGAGAAAATCAGAACAAGAAAGATGACACCGAATTTTCGGGTCTAATAAGCATGTCTTTTGAATCCGTTCTGAAGCAAATTAAATTTATCAAAGCTATTCAAAGTCAATGGAACCGGTATGGAAAACATTAGTATCTGACGGAAGAAAAAAGTGTTTCAATCGGGTTTTTAATCCCTCAGATATTGCTGTCAACGGAATCGTGAGCCTACTCCCTCAGGTTGCAGACTTGTGCGTTAAGAAAAATATGAATTTATATGAAAATAATTTTGCACCGTAAACACTCTCCAACACAGAGATAATTTTTCAAACCCGACTCTTAGAACAGAGATATCGACAAAAATAAGATATGACTTTATGTACCCTGGTGGGAAAACCATGCATCATTTTAAGAAGAAAATGTTTTCAAATGGTTTTCCAATATGAGTGGTATCGGTCCAAGAAAAACAAATTTAGTCGAGTTTTCAGGAGCCCAGAATTTGCTACAATTACATCAGAAGCAGAAGTTAACACTTAAGCCCCCTGGTGGCCAAACCATTCTTTACCAAGCATTAGCAATTATATGAAAAATATATTTCATCAGGTGTTGTATGTGATACAGAAAGAATTTTCAAATCGGAGTTTTAGAAGCAGAAATAACGCAGAAAACACAATTTACCTTTGCGCCCCCAAACGGAATGTCTATGATTTACTTGAAAATTTTGAATTTATGTGAAAAACATTTCGCATCGGAACCACTATCCAACAAAGAAGGAATTTTTTCAAATCGGACTACTAAAAGTTGAAATATTGATAAAAGTAAGATATACATCTACGCCCCCTGGCGTAGAAACCATGCATTATTTTAAGAATCAAATGTTCCTAAAAGGTTTGTCGACATGGATTTTTTTTTTTTTTTTTTGGATTGGAGGAATAACGACCACCGTGAGCAACTCAATGGGCTATAAGCAGTCGCCCGTCCCTAATTTAGGGTCACTGGTTCCAGGGAAGGGAGAGAGCCAGTGCCGTAAGACAAACACAACATCCATGCCTGACCGGGATTCGAACCCGGACCCCTTACGGACGAATGATCAGAGGCCAGCGCCTTAGACCACTGCACCACCGGGGCGGCTTTGTCGACATGAGTAGTATCGGTCAACAAACGAAGTTTTTTTCAATCGAGAATTTAGAAGCTCATATTTTGCTGCAAATACATCAGAAGCGGAAATAAAGATTCACGCCCCCTGGTGGCCCAACCCTTTTTTTACAAAAATTTGAAAATTATGTGCAAAGAATTTCTCACCAGGAGCTGTATCCGGTGCAGAAAGAAGTTTTCAAATGGAAGATTTAGAAGCAGAGATATAGGGGGAAAAACAATTTACTTTCACGCCCGTAGCGGAAAGTCTATGCATTACTTGAAAATTTTTAAATTATATGAAAACATGTCACACGGAAAACATTATCCAACTAAGAAGGATTTTTTTTAAATCGAACGCCTAGAAGTAGAGATATTGACAAAAATGAGATATATATCAACGCCTCCTGGCGGAGAAACCATGAAATATTTTAAGAAGAAAATATTCCGAGAAGATTTATCGACGTGAGTGGTATCGGTCCACGAAATAATTTTTGAGATTTTAGAAGCTCAGAATTTATGGCAAATACTTTAGAAGCGAAAACTACCAATTACGCTCCCTGATGGCCAAAGTATTCTTTACCAAAAAATAGAAATTATATGCAAAAGTTTTTCCATCAAGAGTTGTATTATCGGAAGAAGGGATTTTTCAAATCGGAGTTTTAGACGAAGAGTTATCAGGGAAAACGTAATTTAGTTTTACGCCCCCTAGCGGAAAATCTAAGCGTAATTTGAAAAGTAACTATATCTAAAATACTCTTCGACATAAACGGAATCAAAAGATAAAATAATTTTTTCAATCGGATGGTTAGAAGCAAATATGTGGAATAAAACGTATTTTTGAATTCGACATCATCTGCATTTACCCCTATAGCGGCGAAATTGTACATCGTAAAAAAACGAAATGAAGGGTCATTATTCTCATATTTCAAGCTTCCCATTGCAAAAATGATTATTTAAGTCTGACTAATAGTTGCAGAGAAATCGTGTCTAAAGACGGACAGACGGACAAACCTATAACATAAGCCCGATCTTTTTTTACGAAAGACATGCTAAAAAAGCTGTTTCATAACTTAGTAACCAAACATGCTAAGCTTTATTTGGTATACGCAGTATAGACGTCATTTTTAGCACGTCATTGTAAAAAACAAACAAAAAGCGTACATGTTTATGGTACCACTTTGTCTGTCCGTCCGCCCGTGGACACTACATCTCTTCAACTATTAGTCCGATTACGAAAATTATTTCTGCAGCGTTAAGCTTGAAATATGAAAACGATTATCTGTAAAGGATATTCAAACAAAGCAAACTGAATGTGCTTGTTCCACTTACTGGTCATCCATGCAACACTTTGCAGAAAACTTGAAAATTTCATCGTCCTGGAGCGGGAATCGAACCCCGCATCTCCCGATTACCGGTCGAGTATGCTAGCAATTACACCACCCAGAATAGTGAAGTTCGAAGTAACTGAGACATAGGAATCTGAAAGTCCTTAGATTTTCGCTAGTCGAAGCATCGATGCTTCCTCATAGCCCTTTGACCCAATTCCTATCTGGACGGATGTAGGTCGGAGGAGGTAATCGGGAGATGCGGGTTCAATTCCAGCTCCAGGACGATGAAATTTTCAAGTTTTTTGAGAAGTGTTACATGGATGACCAGTAAGTGATAGAAACAAATTCAGTTTGCTTTGCTTGAATATTCTGTGAAATTTCTATGTATTATGAAGAATATTTCTTCCTTCATTGATTATCTTTTCTTTACGGTTCTTTCCTTATGCATAACTACGCCTCTAAAGGGGCTGAGTGAAGGTGCTATAAAATTCAAAATACATTTTATTCCATATCATTGTTTTTAAATATTTTAAACATCGGACTAAGAAAAAACTCTTTCTCATGGCAGCTATTTTAGGTACAGCTTCTTTTTCAAGTAATGCATAGATTTCCAATAATGTTTGTAAAGTTAAATTGTGTTTTCACCGACATCTCTGCTTCTAAAAGACCTTTGTTTGTGCATCGGATGCAGTTCCTGGTAGGAAATCTTCTGTATGCAATTTCTACTATTTGGTAAAAAAAGGTATGGTCACCAGGGAGCGTAAGAGTTTATTTCTGTTTCTGAGGTATTTGCAGCAAAATATGTGCGTCCGAAAACTCGATTTAAGAAATTCTTCCGTAGATCGGTACCACATACACAGGAAAACCTTTTGAGAATACCTTTTGCTTAAGCCAGGGAATAGTTTTTCCGCCAGGGAGGCATAAATGCATATCTTATTTTTGTCAATATCTGATTCTAAGAATTTGATTTGAAAAAAAGAATGTTTCTTTATAGAAGAGCACGAGCCGTGCCAAAGGTTTTACATATACAATTGCAAATATTTGTTAACGCCCAAGTGCGCCACTACAGGGCATACGTTTCCGTTTCAGTTTACAGAAATATCTGTGGGAGTAAAAATCCAATTAAAAAATTATTTTTGTTCAGATGCTACTAATTATGAGAACATTTTTCTGGTATTTTATTCGCAAAATTTCCCAGTCAGGTGCACAAATGTTTAATCTGTTTTTTCGCGATATCTCTGCTTCTAAATGTCCAGTTTAAAAGACATTTTAACAACGTATACCATTTCCCTTGTGGAACACTTTCCTCGTACATGTGGGTGTTTTGTTACCGACAGTTCTCTCGCTAGGTGGCGTTTGTGAACTTCTGTCTGCTGCTGTATATCCGCTTCTAAAAACTGAAAAATGTATTTTCTTACTTTATGGTAGGGATGGCAAACATATGACACGCATGTCACTGGGTGGCACACGAACACGATTTAAGATAGTTAATAATTTGCAGTCAAAACTAAGGTCTGCTTTAGGATGAGTCATAGTGGTGAATATCTTATATTTATATATTTATACATAGGAAATTGTGATTTTTATTACCTTATTATGAACCGCTTCTATGACTTTCATTGTGGAAAATCATATCACTGAGTGGTAACTTGAGCTGTGTGTTCATAAAATAAAATTATTTTCCCATCCGAATTCAATTATACTATTCTCCCATGCACTTGTTGAATCTAGTCCAAACTACACATTTGAATCGTTCTTAGCGTTCCTTTCAGCCTCCAGGTCGTTGATAACACAAACTTTCTTGAAACTTTAGTACCCTCATTTTCTATTTCGGATCCCATACCTGCTTATTTTCTCCATAGGCTTGCATGACAGTGATTACAACTTTCTTTGTGGTAGCAAAGGTTTACATTTCTTTCTGATTTATAACTGATATCTCTATTTGTTATACCATATTGTTTCAAATTTAGTTTTGGATTCACGAATTTTGAGCACAAAAATGTTGTAAATTTCAGTTTCAGTAGTTTTTGAAGATAAATCATCGACTCACAAATTTTGAACATTTAATTTTCTTTTCTTCGATTGTGTTATTATTCAAAAGTCCCCGAACTCTATATTTTAAAACGCATTTGCTGTAAAACCATAAAAGATATCCGAGTATTGCTGCTTGTGGCTATTGTGTGTGACCTTGGGGAACGAGCTTCGCTACGTGATAGATACACGTGACACTACGCTTAAGCGGGCGCTGGCAAGAAGTCACGTTCAGTCAGCCATGAAGCTCACGCAAGAACAGAGAGTCGCTTCGTTAGAAGTTTATTTTGCGGGAACGTCTTACCAAAGTTGCATCCAGCTCTTTCAAAGGAAGTTTCCTGATGCTCCTATACACGAGAAAACAATTGCGTATGACCTTGTGAGCCGGTTTCGCGAGAAAGGCAGTGTCCAGGATAAGCCTAAAAGAGGCCGTCCGTCCGTCCGTGGTGACGACCACGTTTTTGGAGAAAATTCACGTTTCCCTGGCGGTAAGTCACTTCGGCGGCTATCGCAAGAGTTAGGGGCATCGTATTCAGCCTACCAGAAGGCTACTAAACGTCTACAGCTATGGCTGTACAGAATTCGGGTAGTGCAAGAGCTACGTCCTTTGGATCGGAAAAGCGCAGTACCTACTGCCAGTGGTTTAAGAGTTTCATGCGCAACAATGTGACTAACCGGCTTAACAACACGTTTTTCAGTGACGAGACAGGGTTTCATTTGAATTGTTATGCCAATAACCAAAACACTTGCATATGGGCTGCGGACATGCTACACCATAAAGTTAGTTTTATCGATGTGAAAGTTTTAATCCTTGGGAATACATTAATTGCTGAGAACATATATGTAAATAAGTTTTATCATTGGAAACATAAGGCAGAGATTTTAGGTGGAACCACCTTAAGTCCTGATGGAATCTAGAGGATCTGATTTTTTTTTTAATTCAAATAATGGCGTATGTTGGAAAAAAGATGCAGCCGTTAAGAGTTACAAAACCAATTTAAAAGAGCCGATAAATTATTTTACAATGGTGATTTTCCAAAAAAACATTTCGATATCCCAGGAAATGAGTGGTCTGAAGCGCGATTTCCTGGTTGGTTGTCCTTGTCCTTGGCTCAAGCACTAGATGAGACATGGTTTGTGTGTCTTACGGGGATGTCACTCTTCAACACCTGCATTTAGAGGCCATAAATTAAGAACGCTCGACAGTTTATAGCTCCATTATTATTATTGGGGGTTTAACGACCACCGTGAACAACTCAGTGGGCTATAAAGCAGTCGCTTGTGCTTGATTTAGGGCCATTGGTTCCAGGCAAGAGAGAGTAAGTCAAAACACGACATCCATGCTTGACCGGAATTCGAACCCGGACCCATCTCGGACGAATGGACACAAGCCAGCTACGTGAGAAAAGCACGACATCCATGCATCACCAGGATTTGAACCCAACCTCATCCTGGAAGAATGGTCACAAGCCAGCGTTAAGACCACTGCGCTACCGAGATGACATAGTCCCATTAGTTGTTCATGGATATTGTCGGACCCCAAAACTAAACAAAATCAGCATTTTAATAAAACAACTAGTATATAGTTAAAGAAATATATCTGTATGATGTCGAGTTCGCATCTCTGATATTTTTCTACATGCTGTATATCACTTTTAAAGTTATTATGAATTCTAATTTAAGAAGGACAGATTGTAAAATATTAAAGAACATTATGCTGACATCCTTTGTCAGAATATGTTCACCCAGTTTCAAGATGAGAATATTATTAAAAGTGAAAGAGTTTGCTCCATTACACAAGTGTTTTCTAAAGAGCGTAAGATTTAGTTGAAAGAGGTTACGTTATATTTTCTGAACTTCATGAAGTAGCAGATAACACACCCAGAAGTGTCAAGCTTTCTTGAAGCGTTATGCGCAGTCCTGACGCATTGATCCTGATAAATCAGAGGCTTCATGCATTAGTTTACGCGTGAGTATCTCTACTGCGAAGATTTACATCTGCGGGAGCATTGGTTGTTACACTCAAGAGATACGTCTTGTTCTGACCGAGTATGTAACGTCTGATAAATCTGTTGTGAGATGTTTATGGGCTCACATCAGGATTCATAACTGATCCCTTATCACACGGTAATGAACGGTTATGTCGAACGATACGTTATAATGTATACAGATCTGCTAAGCTGCATGAGCAAATTCATTGTGTGAAGCGAAATTATGATTTGATGCTTATCAGTGGGTGCTTACACCAAATTATGATTTGGAGTTTCTTCCACTTAAACCTCCATTCTGAGGCAATACGTTTCAACAGAAGTTCGATGATTTCACGAAAAAGCAGTGAATGTGTTCTGAAATCGACGAACTCAAATTTCTAGCAATTCCTCTGTGATCACTACTTTTTATTTAATCCTTTAGCAATATAGTACGAATTAATTCGGGGTTAGCGAAATGGGCTGAAAACAGCTCGAATGAATATATTCGTTCTCTAATAAGTGGGTCGAAAGCGACGGAATTAATAAACCTGCACATCAGAAAGCACTACTTTCCTTGTAATTTAAATGGTTACTCAGATGATCCTTTACGCTTTATTCTTTGACCCAAGAAAGGAGAAAGGAATGACTCTGACGTTTTTCATCCCAGAGGCATGATGTCCATGAAAGGGGGAATAACCTTTCCCATCATGCCTTGGGCCATGGAGCAAAAAGGGAGCGCATCAGCCGTAATAGGGTTGTGGTCGAAACGATTGAGTTGAGAGGGGGAAGGAATAATTGTGCCGTAAGTGTCGTAAAATCCGGCAGATATGTGAAGATTTCCGTTTGGTGAGTGCACAGAATTATAGGCCCCATTTTGGTTCACGTACATGGACCTATTAAAAGATTAAAATAAATTTTAATACCAAGTGGAGTTTACTACATTATTAAAAATAACACTCTTCTTGTTAATCGGATAAAAAACTAACCGCATTAGTTTGCGTATTATATATTTAAGTTCCTCCGAGTGCAATGATTTTTTTGCGGAAACCACGAGAACAACAACACGCACTGTGGAAGGCAAAGTACATGTTGTGGTTTATTGAAACAAAGTCAGAGTCAATGCTGGCTTCAAACAAAATTCGGCAAGGTACCACTCACAAGAAAAGTTTCGTAGGTGTGGGACAAACGAGAAGTTTGTGTTTTTTACAACATAGGTGTGAATGATGAGTACATGTGCCAGCTGAGATTGCTGAAAAAGTGCCAGACAGTATTCTTCGCAACCTTCGGAATTCTACCCAAACAACTGCAGGTTGAGAGTTTTAAGTTCCTTAGCCAAAAGTATAGAAGAACCGTACAGACTTGGAATTCTGCAGGCGGTGCGTGAAAATGATACTAAGTCGATATCACTTGTTCTACAACATATTATAGTGAAAGGAAACGGACGACCAACTATCTACTGAATCGTTTCCTCTGATACGGCAATATCCCATGGGAGTACTGAAGGAATATTTTTAATGGCAGATATAGAACCGAAGACACAATCGTACATAGAAAAGGACACCAACGCCACTTACCGACAGAAATGAAATATCCAAAAGTACATTGGTGTAGGAAATTAAAAGATAATCTACAGAAACGTATGCATCTGGCGATATATGTAAAATAATTGCACTACAAATTGACCAAAATGGAAATTTTACTACACAGAAGACGATTCCGCATTAAACTTTTGCCGCTGCTAAGCCTTAATAGGATTTTTTTTTATCGAATATTCGTTTTCTTTTTTTTCTCTCTCTCTCTCTCTTTCTCACTCTGTCAATATCGGTCTGTAGGAGATTTCTGTTTCTCTTGTACTTTGCTCCTCCCTTTCTCTTTGTGAGTTTCTGAAATTATAGAGTCTTTCCTTCCACTTAGTCCCTCTCAGTCTTGTTCTGGCAGAGTATTCTTTTTCTCGTACGTTCTATTTTCGCTTTCTTCCTTTCTCTTTGAATTTCTCTATTTATCGAGCCTCTGCAGTTTCTCTATCTCAATCCCACTGTGATTTTTGTTTCTCTTGTTCTCTCTTTCTGTCTTTCTGGATCGGAATTCCTCTGTTTCTTCTCTTTTATTAACTTTTTCACTAACAGTCTCTTGGTTAATTTGTGAGTATGTTTGGCTTTCGCACTTCTGTTTTTCTCTTTGTGAAGTTCTGCGTTTTTCTAATACTTTTCTTGCTCTGATTCTTTATCTGCCGTTCTCCTTAGCTATGAATCGGAATTTATTTGTCATGCTACTGTCTCTCGTTCTCTGTAGCATTCCATGTCCCTATCTATTCGTGTTTCTCTTTCTCCCTCTAATTTTCTGTTTCTCTTAGTATATTTTCTCCTCTCCCCCGCCCCCTCTCTCTCATTTTCTTAGAGCTTTTACTTTAATCCCTCTTCGATTTAAATTTGCTTCTATCTCTCGGCTTCTTTCGGATTCTCTAATTTTCTAGATATAGCAATCTCTTGAACTATCTGTGTCTTTCTCATTATCAGTTACTCTTGCACTCCTTGTCCTTATCAGCATCACTTCCTCTTGGTTTCTCTTTCAACCACTTTCTCTCCGTCTTTCCTCCTCAGCAAGCTTTTACGCAACCTATCCTAATATCTGGGCTTCTTGGTTTTTGACTCTCTCAGTTTTTTTACTTCCTCTAGGTCAGTCTCTGTCTGTTTTGGACTACCGATATTCTGTCTGTTTTGGACTACCGATATTCTGTCTGTTTTGGACTACCGATGTTCTGTCTGTTTTGGACTACTGATGTTCTGTCTGTTTTGGACTACCGATGTTCCGTCTGTTTTGGACTACCGATGTTCTGTCTGTTTTGGACTACCGATGTTCTGTCTGTTTTGGACTACCGATGTTCCGTTTGTTTTGAATTACCGATGTTCTGTCTGTCTGATTCACACCACTTCATAATCTATCTCACTTGGATTTCCTCTCCATGTAGAGGCCTTACTCCCCTTTATCCTTCTTCTCGTTGATTCATTCTTTTAGTATATGTCCCCTACAGTCTCTTGCACTTTTCGAATTATACATGTAGATTAAACTAAACGAATTTATTTTCTCTCACCACCTACTTCTTTTTCTGTTCATATTTCTCTAAGTATCTTTCCTTTTTATTTCATAGTCTTTCTCAATCTCCCTTTAGGACACACACACAACCATAAATACACGCTCTCACTCTTTCTTTCTCTCTTTCCCTATCTCTCCCTCTCATCTCTCCCGTTCTGTCTCTAAATCTATCTCCTTCTCTCTCTCTTCCTCTCTTTCCCTCTCATCTCTTTCTTTCTCTCTCTCCGTCTCTCCCTTCGGTATAAGCTCTGTTATATTTATAGTTTACAATGGTGTAACTTCATCAGCCTGTCAGAATGTCAGAAAAGCTTTAAGAAACCAACTCACCACAGTCTGTTACAGAAATCTGCTGAAAGTCTAAAGTTCTAAATGACGATCAAGTTAGATTATTTTTAATTATTACTTGATATTCGACATGGCCTTACAATATCAATTAATATTAGTGCCCGGAAAGAACCATATCCCATTTCACCTATGAGCCATCCTAATGTTTGACATGTTGTGATCAAGACTCCGTGACAACAAACACATTCCTTCAAGAGATCCTCTTGATATTTGCTGTTAAAGTTGAAGCAAGATGCAAAAACGTAAAGAACCTTAGATATTTGAGCATTGATTTTTTTTTACTTTTCAACTGTGTGATGCATGCAAATTGCGTGTTCCAGGAAAATATTCTGTCCTTTTCGTTTCAATTTGTTTATTGCAACATAAAACACCTTGGAAATCAAAATAATAGAAGCCATGACTGTGTGTGATCCTGTGACATTTTATGAGTACCACCATACCGGTCTGATACGTCAAATCTGGTGGGAAAAACTAGAATTTAAAATATGCAGGTGGTACCTGTTCATTGCAATCTCAGGACGCGGTTCAAACTCTATGGTTACTAACATCCACCTCTACCCTCATGGACAGTGAATAGTAGGACATGAATTTAAGGTTAGATAGTAAGGAGGACAAGCCTAACAAGAATTAAGATTAGGTAGTCAGCTGGACAAGTCTAACAAAATCAAGAGAATCCTATTTTTTTCTTGTTGAACCTGTACAGAATAAGATGATTACCAACATGTATTTTTGAAATGGAAGTTAGTCATCTAAATTTCAAATGCATCCTCTTCAAACTTGTAAGTGTAACAGAAATTTATTTTGTGTTTATGCAAAGCTCAGAGAAAACTTAAATTTGTGTCTTAAGAAAATGAGAAAGATATAAACCTAGGATCAACTATTTGAACTGAGAACTCACGGTGACATTGTGCACAGCTTCAATGCTTATAATTCTCAAGATACGATTTATTTATGTTATGAGAATAATGATATCTAGAGATGTTAGTAATGGAAAAACTCAGAGAACAAACTATTTGTTAAAAGCCCAATACCTGCGGTGTTAGAAAACTAAACAAAAAAGATGACACCGAATTTTCGGGTATAATAAGCACGTCTTTTGAATCCGTTCTGATGCAAATTAAATTTATCAAAGCTATTCAAAATCAATGGAACCGGTATGGAAAACAATAGTATCTGACGAAAGAAAGAAGTTTTTCAATCGGGTATTTAATCCCTCAGATATTGTTGCAAACGGAATCGTGAGCTTACGCCCTATGGTTGCAGACTTGTGCGTTAAGAAAAACATGAATTTATATCAGAAACATTTCGCACCGGAAACGCTCTCCAACAAAGAAAGAATTTTTCAAATCAGACTCTTAGAAACATAGATATCGACAAAAATAAGATGTGACTTTAGGTCCCCTGTTGAGAAAAACCATGCATTATTTTAGGAAGAAAGTATTCTTAAAAGGTTTTTCCATATCATCACTATCGGTCGAAGAATAAAAAAAAATAGTCGAATTTTCCGGAGCCCACATGTGCATCAGAAGCAGAAATTAACACTTGCTACAAGTGCATCAGAAGCAGAAATTAACACTTATGCCTCCTGGTGGCCAAACCATTTTTTACCAAACATTAGAAATTATGTGAAAAATATTTTTTATCAGGTCTTGTATGCGATACAGGAAGAATTTCTCAAATCGGAGTTTTAGAAGCAGAAATAACGCAGAAAACGCAATTTACTTTTGTGTCCCTGGCGGAAAGTCTATGATTTACTTGAAAATTTTTAATTTATAAGAAAAACATTTCGCATCAGAAACACTATCCAACAAAGAATGAATTTTTCAAATCGGACTCCTAAAAGTACAGATATTGACAAAAATAAGATATACATCTACGCCCCCTGTTGTGGAAACCATGCATTATTTCAAGAAGAAAATGTTCCTGAAAGGTTTGTCGCCATGAGTAGTATCGGTCAACAAATCGCTTTTTTTTTAATCGAGATTTTAGAAGCTCATATTTTGCTGCAAATACATAAGAAGCGGAAACTAAGACTTACGCTACCTGGTGGCCAAACAATTTTTTACAAAAGCTAGAAATTATGTGCAAACTATTTCCCATGAGGAACTGTATCCAGTGCAGAAAGAATTTCTCAAATCGGAGATTTAGAAGCAGAGATATAGGGGGAAATGCAACTTACCTCTACGCTCCCTAGCGGAAAGCCTATGAATAGATTGAAAATTTTGAAATTATATGAAAATCATGTCACACTGGAAACACTATCCAACAAAAAAGGAATGTTTCAAATTGGACGCCTAGAAGTAAAGATATTGACAAAAATAAGATATACATCTACGCCCCCTGGTGGAGAAACTGTGGAATATTTTAAGAAGAAAATATTCTAAAAATGTTTGTCGATGTAAGTGGCATCAGTCCACGAAAGAATTTTTTCAATCGATATTTTAGAAGCTCAGATTTTATGGCAAATACAACAGAAGAAGAAATTACGACTTACGCCCCCTGGTGACTAAAGTATTCTTTATCAAAAATTTAAAATTATATGCAAAAGATTTTCCATTAGAAGGTGCATTCGCTGAAGAAAACTTTTTCAAATCGGAGTTTTAAAAGGAGAGTTATCGGGAAAAATATAATTTACTTATACGTCCCCTAGCGGAAAATCTATGCGTAATTTGAAAAAGTAACTATATCTAAAATACTCTTTGACATAATTGGAATCGAAAGATAAAATAATTTTTTCAATCGGATGTTTAGAAGCAAATATGTGAAATAAAACGTATTTTTGAATTCGACATCATCTGCATTTACGCCCTCTAGCGGCAAAATTGTACATCGTAAAAAAATAACGAAAGAAAGGATGACGATTGGCGTATTTTAAGCTTCGAAATGCAAAAATAATTTTTCAAATCGGACTAACAGTTGCAAAGATATGGTGGCTAAAGGCGGACTGACGGACGGACGGGCGGACGGACTTACGGACGGGCGTACAGACTGACAAACCGATAACATAAGCACGATCTTTTTTTACAAAAGACGTGCCAAAAACAGCTCTTGTAGGAATTGTAGAAGCAAAGGTGAAACGACGGAATCGCAGCAGGCACAAACCTGTGAATGAAGTTCCACAAAGGGAGCTATTGTAAAAGCGCTCGTCACTGTAGTTAAAAATAAAGTAGCTGGAAATTTAGAAAGCAAAATTCTGTGCAACATGTAGCGTGAAAGATTCCTGCAGACGAAACGTATTTCATTTTCTGCACTCTCTGTCTATTGTTCTGTGATTTCCGTATCAACACATTTACATCATGCAGATGATAGTGTCTTCTCTAAATGTAGTTTTGCTTACAGGTAAATCAGAATACAACACTCTTACTTACTCAGAAACCTTTAGCCGCATATCTTGATATCGAGTCTTCAGAATGACTCTGACTCAAAAAAGTATATTTAATTGAAAACCGTGATGAATGAAAACCAAGTATTGGGTAGATGTATACCTTCATGCCGTTTTATTTCACGAGTGTTTCCCAGGTCAGTAGTGACAGTGCAGACGGTCAGTTGTATAGCAAAACGCAGCCACTAATATCGTGTATCTAAATCATATTGCGTTATGTGATTGTGGCTAATGGTTTTTTGGTTTTCAGGTCCGGAAGAATGGAGTGTCAAGTAGAGAGGAATGAACATTTCCGGCATCTTCTCCTCTACGAGTTTAACAAGAGATCCTTATCCGCCGAGGCTACTCGACAAATTTGTGCTGTGTATGGAGAGGGTGCTATTGCTTCGAGGATAGTCCACAAATAGTTTGAGCGGTTTCGAGTCAGCAATCTTGACCTCAACGATTCTCCACGCTCAGGTCGTCCATCTCACTTTGATGAGGATCGTTTGAACCATCTCATCCACTTGGATCCGCGTCAAACCACACGCCACTTGGATCCGCGTCAAACCACACGCGAATTGGCCACTGAAATGGACTGTGATCAAGCCACAGTGGTGCGACACCTGGAACTTATGGGAAAGGTTCAGAAGTTGGTGTCTTGGGTGCATCACACTCTCACTGAGGACAACAAGAATTAGCGTGTTGCCATATGTGGTTCCTTGCTCGCCAGTTATCGCGAATGTCCTCAGCAACACAAACCCTTTCTGTCACAATTTTTACTGGAGATGAAAAGTGATGCCTGTACGTGAATTCCAGGCATCGGACGGAATAGTTAAGCCCAAACAAGACGTCCACACCACGTCCAAAACATGACCTTCATCCTGCGAAGATCATGTTGTGTGTCTGGTAGGACACGGAGGATATTATTCACTAGGAAATGCTGCCGAGGAATCGGACCACCAACGCTGCACTCTATTGTGAGCAATTCCGCCGTGTGGAGGGAGCGATTCAGCAGAAACGGCCACGTCGGCGCTATGGTGTCCTTCTCCAACATGATAACGCACGCCCTTACAGTGCAGACATGCCCAAAATGGCCATTCAGGATATGAAATGGGAGATCCTCCCACATCCGGCGTATTCTCCCGATATCGCTCCTTCAGATTATTACCTGTTTCGATCTCTGAAAAATGCACTCCGAGGCAGAACGCTCAAAAGTGATGTTGATCTCCAGAATTTCCTTGATGATTTCTTCGCAGCAATAGCTGCACGTTTTTACAAGAAAGGCATTGCACACCTATCCAGACGTTGGGACACCATCGTAAACAATTGGGGGGGCATAGTTGATTGATTCCGTTTTCCCTTCTGATGTAATACATTACTGTAGTGCGGTGAAAGAAATGGCATGAACTTATGAATGAACCCAATAATTTGAAGGTAATCTCATGGACTTTCACAAAATTCAATAGTTTCTTTACATGACGGGTTCTGTCTCATTATGCAATGAATAGTAATGTGCCCTTTCTAAATAAGGCGCATCACATATATACGTGTATTTAGATAATGTTAATAACATCTTAGAAAATGTAAGCGTACAAGATTGGACTGTACGAGAACCCAACACTTACAGAAATTGGAATCGGGGTAAAACAAGGTGACACCATATCTCCCAAACTCTTCAATGTCAATTAATTCAAACACTCGACGTGGATCAGGAACACCAAACACAAATTATCGCTCTTTCTACGTTAATGATTTCTGTTTAATGTTCCTGATCCACGTCGAATGTTTGAATTAATTATCCATTCGCCTCCTAGTTATTTGTTCAGTTGCTGCTTTCCATCTTTGGTGAATCCCCAGCATCGTACAGTGCTCCATGAAGCAACCTGCTATGTAGTATGGAAGTTATTCACATGTGCGTCTGGGGCAATCTAGGCTGCTGTGGTGCAGTGCTAACATGTCCGGCGCGTAACTGGAAGACCCTGGGTTCGATTCCTGATGGCGGCGGATGAGAGTAATTTTGCGAGATTCACTTATTAACGTGGAAAGAGCGATGACTTCTGTTTGGTCTTCCTTGCCACTTGCAGAATGTTTTTCCATCATTAAAGTAGAAAGTCAATGAGATAGATATTAATGCAGACTATTTAACCCACCTCCGTTTCGTTAAAGACATAGTCAAGTTTGCGAGGACCTCGTCAGAGTTGTGGAAACGTGCTGAGAAGAGTAAAGATGTGGGCTTAAAAATTAACTCACAGAAGCCAAAATGAATATGCAATGCATGTCCGTTTTAACGATAACTAAAGATTTAGTGATTGATGGAGCAAATGCAGAAGTAACTGATCCCCAGATTTACCTTAAAAAGGGATATTACGTAAGAGCCACATTGAAAGAGAAAGTAATATACATGTATATTGGTTGCAGAGCATTTGAAACAAACAGTACACATTTCAAAAACAATTTGCCATAATGGCTTAAAAGAAAAGTATTCAATCAGTGCATCCTTCCAGTTCTTACATAAAATTTAAATTGAAAATGTTACTATTTTAAATGAAAAGTATATCTAGAGCACTGGTATCAAACACTCGGCCCGGCGCCAACTGGTTTGCGGCCGGCATGAATGATTACAAAAAAAATTAATCACCCTTTTCTTCAAGCATTTTATAATGCGCTGGCGTGCAAAAATTAAGGGCGAGACGGTTTTTCGAATGTAACGTCGTGCAGAAGTGCTCCACATCGACACAAGTCATACAATAAGGTCCCCAAGATGTAGGAATATGAGACAAGGGAGCAAAACCGTCCAAACAAGGAATCCAAAGGATACAAAGGCACTTTATTGAAAACGTAGCTTTGAGCACAACTGGACAGAAGACAGAAACGTCTATGTGACAGTCGGCTGCCAAGAAAAATCCAATTTTTAGTTGGGGATATGATCACCCCTGACTGCGTTGCAGGATTTACAACGGCTGTCCATCTGAGGACGAGGTTGTCAATGAGCTGTTGAGGCATCGCGGCCCATTCCTCTTGTAGCGGCAATTGCAGACGTGGAATCGTTGCTGGCGGCTGGTGATGTGCTGCCAAGCGTCTCCCGAGAAGGTCCCACACGCGTTCGATTGGATTTTGGTCCGGGGACCTTGCGAGCCAATCCATGCGTTGAATATCTTTACTATCCTACAGCTCTGCGGAAGCCACTGTACGATGAGGTGTAGCGTTGTCGTTAATGAAGAACTCAGGACCCACAGCACCTCTAAACAGACGCACGTGAGGCAGGAGAACCTCGGTACAATAGCGGAACCTAGTGACTGAACCTCCTTGGAAGTTGTGGAGGTACGTACGGCTACCAAGCATGATACCGCCCCAAACGAGAACTCCGCCACCTCCAAACAGGTCCCTTTCGATGATATTGGAGGTGTGACTGCGTGTACCCTGCTCCCTCCAGATATGTATACGTTCAGAATCGCTTGTCAGACTAAATCGACTCTCATCTGTAAAGAGAACTCGACCCCATTGCTGATGTGTCCAGTTCTTGTGTTCCTGGCACCACAGAAACAGCCGTCTCCGATAAGCAGGCGTTAATGGCACACACCGTACTGGTCGTCGTGCAAACAGACCACCTTTGTGCAGCCTCCTGGCTACTGTAAAACGCCATAACGGACGTTCAATTGTCTGTTTCATGTGACTTGGGATTTCTGCCGCTGTCTGCCGTCTGTCTCTTCACGCCTGTAGGAAAATATACCGGTCGTTCGCCGCCGTGGTTGCTCGTGGACGACCACTACTAAACTGTCGTACAGTTTCTGTCGTTTGAAATGCTCTCCAAGGTCGTGAAACGATGCTTTGAGTGGTGCCGAACTTCTCGGCCACACTAGTCACACTTCGACCTTCTTCCAACTTCCCAATGAAGCGACCTCGGGTAAAGTCATCCAGATGTCGTCTACTGGATTGCCTGTTGGCCATATCACACGGTGGCAGCAGCTCGAAGTCGTTCAAACAGATGTACACCGTGCAATAGCTTTAGCCGAATTTCTGAGCGTACACCGCCCGTGTGCTTTGTACCCTTCCGACACGCCCCCCCTTCTACGTGATACTGCATTTTTGCATATGCTCTACTGTACCGGACCATAGTCTATCTCCTGAGTGGCCTTTCTGTCCGTTCTGCCTGCTCGTTCCGCTGTTATGCTAATTTCTCCTCTTCGTCTTTAAGTTTTGCACACCAGTGTATATTAAATATAATATAAACATGGTAGTGCTCAGCAAAGCCATCATCTTTATCAATACCAAGTTTATTTACGAAGGATACAACTGTATTAAGCATGCGTATTGTTAAGTCGAAAGAATGCGAAAAAGGTGCTGGTGTCTTCCTCCGACGTACTGTCTATGAATCCAATAGCGCTGGCCACTGTGTCGCTCTACAGAAGGGACGTCATCTGAAAAGGGAATATTATTTGCGCAGAATTGAAATCAAGCGCGGGCAACACAGATCGACCTGGAAAAGCTTTCTCCCGCACAGCTGGTGGCTAGTTTCGTCCGGCTGCATTGGTCGCTTCACACGGAAGAAGAAATCAACTTTGGTGAATTTTCTACGAAGACAGCTATGTTAAATGAGGATTTCAACAGGCAGTTTAAATGTGTCAAAAACACAGAAAATATTTTCTAAATATATTCAAGTCTGAATTTTCCTATAATGCTGAAAACGCACCTGAAGAACTTCAGCTTGAGTTAACAGACTTTCAGTGTGATTCTTTCCTAGAAGAAAATTTCAACATGTGCAATCTAACAGAGTTTTACCAGTTAGTTTCAAAGGACACGTACGTAAACATTCATAACGTAGCTGCACGGGTTCTGTCTATGTTCGGAACAACATACTCATGTAAACCGTTGTTTTCAAGAATGAACCAAGTAAAATGTCTTGAAAGGAATAGGTTAAGTGACAGTCACTTATGCTCACTTTTAAAAGTAGCATGTTCAAAGGATATTATTCCAAATATCGATAAGTTAGTGACAGAATAGAGAGCCCAAGTTTCTGGTCAGAACATGTAATATTTTTTGTTTTCGTGTACCGTGTTCAGTTGGTAAAATGTGATTGTTTTAAGATTTAAGTGAAAATAATTGCTGGTTAAAAGTGATTGTTTTCAGTGATTGATGAGGCATTTACTCTTATTATTTACCTATAATAAAAAATAATATTTCAATCTAGTGCCAAGTCATTAGTGTTGTTCTGTAAAGTTGATATTTATTCATAAGAAATTTATTAATATTCATGCGGCCCTCTAAGTTCCTTCAAAACTGGAAAGTGGCCCTTCCAAGGATCTGAGTTTAAGAACTTGGCATAGGCAAGAAAGATAGGAAGAGGAACTTATGAAATTGGAAAATTTCTGCAGTTGATGACATGATCAAGATAAAATTGCGAAAATGGCAATGGACTGGACTTATAAATAGAACTGACCACCGTTAAACAAGTGCAATATTAGACTGGATTCCAAGTGACAAGAGAAGACCCAGAAAAGGATCATGCGTGAGATTGCTGGATGAAATTCAGAAGCATGTTGGAGAGGCATTTAGGGGTCGGGCTCAAGACAGAAATTTGTGGAAGAAATTTGGACAACCTTCATCCAGCAGTGGATAGATAATGGCTGATGATGATGATGACAATGATACCCTCTGTGCTGATGAAACCTATCATACGTGAGATTGCGGGATGAAATTCAGAAGCATGTTGGAGAGACATGGAGCGGTCTGGCTCAGGACAGAAATTTGTGGAAGAAATTTGGAAAACCTTCATCCATTAGTGGATAGATAATGGCTGATGATGATGACAATGATACACTCGGTTCTGAAAACGACGCACCCAGAAGGAATCATCCAATCGAAAGGAAAATTTGGTATGTGCAATGTGCATGTATAGGAAATGAAATGATTACAATTCCAGAGCACTTAGGCCACTTATTCGGATAAAACAACTACTCGAGTGGAACAAGTCAGTACGTTATTGCGCCACCTCTAGCTCGGATACAAGCAGTTACTCGACGTGGCATAGACGCATGCAGTTCACGGATACTGTTCTGTGGCATGGGAATTGCTGAACAGTTCATTCCCATTCAGATGGATTCCAAATTGCTGGCCAGTTCGCCGACATTCCGGGATAAGTGTAAGTGGCCTCACATCATGTCCCACACATATTCGATCGGTGAGAGGTCGGGCGACCTGGCTGGACATAGTAGGATATCGATATTAGAGAGGCAGGACTGGGAGAGCCCTACCGTGCGTTTCCGGGCATTATCATGTTTAAAAATTTGCTCGGTAATTCTGCCACAGGAATAGCAACAGGCCGTAGAATGTCATCGACGTACCATTGAGTCCTGAGTGTTGTACGGAGTACTACCAAGGATGTCCACCTATTGTTGGAAACGGCTCCCGAGACCGTCACTCGCGGTATGCGAGCCGTATGCCTTTCCATGCGAGCCGTATGCCTTCCCTTGCCGGCTCGTCCCCAGACACGTATTCGCTGGTCATCGGCGCCGAGTGAAATCCGTGACTCAGCACTGAAGACAACGTGACACCACTGGATATTATTCCACGTTCATCGGGCCCGACACTACTGCAACTGGTGCCGAAGATGCTTGCTGAACAATGGTAGGAGTCGTAGAGACATCCTCTAATGTAGACCCCGTGTCGCGAGTAGTCTGACAACGGTCCGGATATCTACTTCCGTACCTGTAGACGACGCAACATGTATACGGATGGTTAGCAGCGACGAATGAGGTTCTGTTCGTGCAGCTGTCACAATCGCTCCATCTTCGCTTTCTGTGGTTGCCCTATGCTATCTGCGGCACGTGTGCTGCTGAGCTGAATCTTTCTCGACGTATTGGCGCCAACATGATCCTATTGCCATGTCTCTACGATACAAATGCCTGGCGATACGACGAATTATCAACCGGCCTATCTCCGCCCAGTTATACGTCTTCCCTGAAACTTGGTGAACTGCTCGTATTTTGCACGGATCCGATAGCTCGGTATCTTCACACTCCGTGGAGGTTAATGAGATCAGGACCAGTAGTCTCTATTGTCCCTGAGTGCGAGTTTTGCACTTGATATACCCTCCTCGACGCGCGGCTCCCATGTGCTGTGTGCGGGCCAACACTTAGTCATTGGTCGCTCAGTTTTAATCATTTGCATATTCGACTCAGAGGTACTTGCATGCGGAGTCATGTAAGAAACTAACGACTTAAACGAGGGTACTTCGTGATTTTTCCTTTCTTTTGCAGAGAGTGTAGTATATGCACTGCTGGCCACTCAAAATGCAACACCAAGAAAGACACGAGATAGCAAAGCCAGATTTACTGGACACATAAAAACAGATACAAAGATGAAACGATTGAGCTTACAGGCCCGTGCAACTTGCGGAACACGCAGACATCAATAGCTCGTGTGGCCACCATGGCTGGCAATAACGGCCGCTACACGCCGCGGCATCGAACGGAAGAGGCTTTGGATGTGGGTTTGGGGTAAGTCGGTCCAGGCTGCTTCCACACGTTGCCACAGTTCATCAGGCGTAGCCGCGGGTGGTGCTTGCCGGGCCAATCGGTTGCTGATCAGCGACCAGACGTGTGAGATGGGCGACATATCGGGAGAACCTGGTGGGCAGTGAAGAATTGTTGCACGATGCGAGACACGTGTGGGCGCGCATTGTCCTGTTAAAACGTGGCCGCTGGCAGGTCCTGCAGGTAACGGAGAACTACAGGCTCCAAAACGTCGAAGATGTAGCTGTGGCTGTTGAGTATAACGGCGATGCGTACCAGAGGGGTGCGGGTGTCATATCCAATTGCGCCCCAAACCATAACGACAGGCGACGGACCGGTATGGCGATGCATAATGCAGGCGTCATACAATCTGTCGCCAAGGTGCCGCCACACGCGAATCTGACCATCGTGGGGTTGCAGGTAGAAGCGGGATTCGTCGGAGAAGAAAATGTCGTGCCATTCCGTAGTCCAAGTGCCGCGTTCAACGGCCCACTGCCGCCGCTCTCACCGGTGGTGTAACGACAACGGTAATCGGAGCAATGGGCGCCATGCGACAAGTCCCCGCTCTTGCAGACGACGTCGAACGGTACGTGCTGACACAGGTTGTTGCACAACACACTCCAATTCTTGCGCTAACGTTCGTGATGTGGTAGTGCGAGCCGTCAATGCCCGCCGCACAACATGCTGATATTCTCGTTCGGTGATGTGCCGCGGCTGCGGCAATCACTCACTTTGGTCCGTCATCCCCTCCTGCACCCACCGAATCCATACTCGCCTCAGTGTGGCTGGATATCGTCCCACACGGGCGGCGATTTCTCGGTACGATAAACCATTGTCGCGATAAGCCACTATTCGTCCTCTGTCGAACTCCGAAACGTGCTGGAATGACTGCCGTATTCTGCAACGAGGCAGCAGGAAGAATCCCACGCACAGGTCCGGCAGCACAACACACTTCCACTACTTACACCCCTCCTTCTGTGCACCCTTCTTATAGTGCTTCTCGATGACGTGCCGGGCACACATGATTTGCATATGCCCTGCAATTCTAATCGTTTGCATGTCCTTTCACGGGCGACGCAAGCTGCGAATTTTAGGTCAATCGGATGTTTCCTTCTTGGTGTTGTAGTTCGGTTGGCCAGCTGTGTATAATGGTTGTTTCGAATTCTAGCAACGTTTCACATTCTGTTCACTCATAACATTGTGTTTCTGATATCTTTACATCATGAGTGACTCGATCTCTGGGCGCAATTCGGACGATCAGACGGAAGCACGAGACTCTGAACTCGCATAATACGAGACCTCGGTATGATTTTTTGTATTTATTCATATCACTCGTTTAAGACAATTGTGCTTTAATAAAGGTGCTAAAAACTTACTGTTTATATTCAACTAGAAGTTTCTGGAAGTCTAGAATTCAACATAAAATTATTATTTGTTCCGATCTTTGAATTCTAATCAGAAGTTTTCCATAGGAGCATGGTAAATGCTGTTTGTCCATGGTATGCTGAAAACATAAAGTCCGCCTTCCAACAATATTTCGGAGCCTTTTAAAGCTGAGATTTCCATCCTGCATTCGTGAACCATAAACAAATATTGTATTTCACATAAACGTTGTCCTTTCTTTATTTTTTTTCGGGGTGGGGTGGGGGGGGGGGGGGTTATGGGAAAAATGAAAGAAATTCGTTTTATAACTCTCTTTTTGCCTTCGCATAAAATGGTCCACTTAACAGATGGGCCGCTTTTAGAAATCCGGAAAACTTACTGTAATGGTGCGGCAGAGAACTCAAGAATCTCGCTGATAGGCTCACTACGTGCGATAGACAATTTGTTATCCCCCATACATTTTTCGCCACTTTCTGAGCTGGCCGGCCATCTCTGCTCTCTCCCATGGGCCACTTTCCTTCTTCTACCTGTGCGTTCATGAGTGTTCCAAGCATGTTTCCTTCCTTTTTCTTATTTCTCCTTCTTTTTTTTTTATATTTTTTTTATTTCCTGCTTCCCTTCCTCTTCTGGAAACTAGCGCCCACCCTCGCTTTCCTCTCCTATGGGAAATGGAGCAGCAAACTCGAGTCTTCATGATTCACTTGACTAGTTGGCTGCCGTGGAGAAGACAGTTCTTTAATCACATTAGCCCAACTGCGGCCGTTGTCAGGCGAGAGATAGGAAAAGTGCTTCTCCTCTAGCGCTGCTGGTAACGGGCTCCGCGACTGAATTGTTTGCCCCGGGTACTAGGAGCCAGACCGTAATAAAGGAATTAAATCTAAGGTAATACTGCTTCCGAAGCAGCATATAGGAAAACAGGCAAGTCGTTGGATGCATCAGAAAGAAGATTTGATATCTGTGAAGGAAATGGGGTATGTTTGGAATAGTAGAATAGCCAATGACAGAACGCTCCAGAATCCATAAAGAGTACGTTGTTTCCACCGAGAGTTACCTATCTTTTCATGATGTTTAGCAAGAATCCTTATGCCTTAAGCTATTTACAAACACATGCAAAGAAAATCAACCGCCCCATGTCGTTAGGAACTGAAAAGTGCGTGCATGTGTGTGGGAGAGAGAGAAAAATTGAAAACCTTCACTTGATTGCACGCATATTTCTCAAATACAAAGATTTCCGCCAAGATAATTTCATGAAGTTTCCACATCACTAAAGCAAATTTATTCTTTTAAAACTTTTACGAGATTAAAGTAAAAACCAATATTGATTTCTAGCTCGCATAAAATCAGTTCGGAAAGAGCAAAATAAAAGTTTTGAAGGCACTATCGCTACCGATTTACTATAATAAAGTAAGGACTTTCACCCTAGATGATAAAACTTAACTGTGAAACTCAGGCCGGTTTCTTTGCATTTTATAAGTATCTACTACCTTTAGCAAAAAATAGCATTTTATGACTCACTAAATGTGTCGTGGTTATAAGAACCAGTTAGGCCCTCTCGAATTTTATATAGTTAAGCTGCCATTACCGTCGTCAACTTCACGCAAAAACCCCTGACAGAAATAGATCCTCATTCACACGTAAAAAACAGTTCCCTAGCAGCACGTACAATATAAGGAAAAATGAAAAAAAAAATAAAGCTTTGTTTTATTAGATCCTGACAGGTACACTCAGTGTGCAGTTGATTCTGGGTTTGTCCTAAGGGTAATGTATTTTTAAAATAAATCCTTTGTCATCAGCTTGACATATTTTAATGAAATATAGAATAGAAATACACTGGTCACAAAAAGTTAAGGATATTGCTTGAATGAAGGATGTATGTACCTGACTAAAGTAACACTCACTGAAATAACGTCAGGGAGGCTACGTAACATAAACGGTAAAGCGTGAGTTTACAAAAACAATTTATTGTGCAATCTCTGCACAAAACAAAGTAGTACTGCAATATAGACAATATGGTAAATTCCGAGAATGCCATGCCTCTGGATTTTCTTTATTATTTATTGGACCTGGTGGTACAGAGACATAACAAACAGGATAGAGATATTTCACAGCAACAAGTACAAATCATACATGATTTACAGCATGCCAAAATGATTAATTTACACAGATATAGCCAGTGACATGGATTTTACGGTATGCTAAATGACCAATATACACCGAGTGCCGGTGTTGGACAAGTAACCCATTGAGAGGCAGTGCCGAAAGACAAACACACACATTCATGCCTCACGGCATTCGAACCCGAACCCAACTAGGGCGAATGGTCAGAAGCCAGCGCTTTAAACCACTGCGCCACCGGGACGGCCCTCTGGATTTCAATAAAAAGTAATACCACCTCTGTGTCGAAGAACGTCTTGACACTTACGAGACATACTTCAATGACATTATTGATGTGTGTCTGATCCAGCTCGTCTCATATTACAGGTAATACGTTATGGAGGTCTGCCAGTGTACTGTGGGTACGGAATGTACTTATCTAGACGTCGCTGTACAGCGTACCAAATGTTTTCAGTAAGATTGAGGTCAGCACACGTTGGAGAAAGTTGTAATGATTTAATCCCATAATTTTTGCAGCCACGGAAGCACCCTCCAGGCAAAGTGACTGGCTGCATTGTGATCGAGAAAATCCATATCTCATAACAACGTGAACAGTGTCACAATGACAACAATGATCTTGTTTCGGTACACTAAGGCATTCATTTTGCCTTGACAAACTTACAAGGAAGTAAGGCCATTAAAACACACTCCTGTTAAGATCAGGACTGCCGCTGGTACGGGTGGACAGACTGCACATGGTGTGGTTGCATTCGTGTGCCGAATCTCCTTTGCACGTGTCTTTCTCGAGCATCAGGATACATAATGAAACGGAATGCTTCTGTAACAACTACATGATGCCACTCAGTATTTCATGACATGTATGGTGGGACACAGGTAAATCTTTGACGACGCTGAGCTGAAGTCAATGCTGTAGATCCCAGCGGACTCCTTGCTCATAGTTCTTTTGAAGACGGTTTTGTGCCATTTGAGTACATACTGTGACACCAGACGCAGCTCGAAGTGATTCCGGGAGTTAGCTACTGATGACACCAGGCATTCTCTGAGCACTTACAATCGGGTAGCGTCTTGGCTCCTGGTGGTTATCCCCCCGCGAGGACTTCTGGTTCCATCTGCAACATTTCCATGCTGTAGAAATCTCATGTGTAGCTGACCTTCTGCACTTTGCGAAACCCTTAACGCAACAGCCACATCGATCTGTCGTACACCTGCCTACCTTCGGCATGCCATTAGCCCTATTTCTGTAGTCAATGCCTAAACGTCGTCTTGACATCATTTCAGGTTAATCCTACGAGGAAGTCCTTCATCAAACTTCTAGGCCAAGATTTGAAATGTTTATCGGTGCTTGCACACCACGTGCTGTGTTGTCATTATGCTAATTTACATATGTCGTAGTTACCCCAGCTGATAACCGATCTCCAGTAGTCGCTAAATTTGCATATCCCCAAGTTTTCCCTTCCAAACTGCAATAACCCTAACATTTTCTGACCGGTGTATATTAAATTATGCTGTATATAATGGTGCTACTCAAAATAGTTCCCCACAGAAAATTATTTTTAACATTTTAAACTTGTTTGATTGAAACGTTAACGTTTCAAACTATATGTTTAACCAGTTTGGAAAAACTGCGTGAATTGATGTGTACTGTTCTGGATTTCACAGCCAATCTAATTTTATCTGTATCCTCAAAGCATTGACCACCGAGGCTTTGTTTCGTGGAGCAGAACAAGAGAAAATTAGAAGGGGCCAAATCAGGACTGCATTGAGTATGTGATATTACTCTATAGCCCCATTTGGCAATGACTCCGTATGATTCAAGTGAGGTGTGAAGTCGAGCTTCGTCGTGATAAAGAGGGACAGAAGAAACAGGTGTGTTAGATCTCTTTTTGTGAATAGCTTTACTGAGCTTCTTTACTGTGTCAATATAGCCCAAACTGTTGACATTGCTTCCTTATCCAAGAAAATAAAGAAGAGTGATGTCTCTGACATCCCATAATGTTTGTTATCATTACTTTTTCGTTGAAACCCATTGTTTGGAACTTCCTGAGACTAGGCGAGTTCTTGTACTGTTATTCTACGGACTGACCTTTGGGTCTTAAAAGTAATGTCCAAGTTTCATCTACAGTAACCACATTGGAAAGAAGTGCAAATTTACTTGCCTAAAACATTCCTGATAGAACTGTGCAGGGATAATTTGCGCAGGACCTACTTCATGCACATTTTTCGATATCTCAGGTTACAAATGATAGTCTCCATAGCGTTCTGACCACAATACATTCGATAACATATCTCCAGAATGGTCACACTTCGATCACTCTTAACGAGCTTATCAACCTCCTGTTCGTTCTTGTTGACGACTGCAGTTGAAGGTCTTCCTGCACGTTGTTTGTCGGCCACTGTAAATTCTCCTGCTTAAAATACCTTCATTCACCTTCTCACATTGCCAATGTCGGTTGTTGCATTTCCATACACCTTTAACAGCCTCACATGGATCTTCATTGTCTTGCAAACTTTCCTTTCACAAAACCGAATAACAGCTCTTTGAAGATTGGATATTAGGAAAATTTTAAATCTTTGTGAAGACCAATAGAATCACCAGAGAGTGTACTTTCATACAGAAGATCAATCTATATTTATAGCAGATTTCATGCAAATATTTCCAAGAAATGCATGTTTTTTTAGCAAAAAGGCATTACTGTTAGTACAACCCTCGTGTAATGAAAACGTATTTTAAGAGCTGTGACGAGCCACTGAGGTGACTGACGCAAGAATCGAAATGGCAAGTCGCAGCGAAAAGCTTTGCCGGCGTAGCTCAGTTGGGAGAATGTCAGACTTAGAAGCAGAAAGACATGAGTTCCAACCTCATCACCGGCAAATAGCGCTGTTTTTTCATACAGTGTGCTGGTAGATGTCTGAACTTAGCCAACCCAACCCATTTAATACTAAAGTTGGTTTAAAAGCATTAAAAAGCTTTTAAACATTTAAAAGTTGAATATAATATAGAAAAACACAACACATATATTAAAAGAAAGTTAATATATGTAATATACAAAAACGAACACACACACACACATATATTAATATTAAAAGCTGAATATAATATACAAAAAAGAATATATTTAATATATATTAATACATTTAATAAAATATATATATTAATTAACATATTTAATATACAAAACCTTACAATATGAAACTTCAGTAGGTAAATTCGGTCACGGCAACAGAAACCAGCGTGGAAATACTCTCGTTGAGTTTGCAGAGGCAGAAGGGTTTTTCATCTTGAACTCCTTCTTCAAGAAAAAGCCACACAGGAAATGGACATGGAGACATCCAAATGGGACGACAAGTGAAATTGATTTTATTATGTGTAACAAAAAATTCGTCATAGAAGACTGCAGTGTGCTAAACAAGTTCAACACAGGTAGTGACCATAGATTGGTGAGATGTAAGATGCACCTCAACACTAAACTTGAACGTGGCAAGCTCATAAGACAAACAAAATCTATTGACATAACCAACCTTAAAAAACACCATAATACCTTCAAGTTAGAACTGAAGAACAGGTTCTCTGCTTTAGAAGGCCTAACATCAGAAGTGGACATCTCTGAAGTTAACAGAAAAGTAACCAAAGCTCTTATGGAAACAGCAACAAAATTAGCTGGGTCTAAGAACAAGTTGCATGTGAACAAATTATCAGGAAAAACCAAAATGTTGATGCAAAAAAGAAGAGAGATGAGGACAACTAAAGAAGATGTGACTTCCAAAGTGGAATATATAGAGCTATGCAAGACAGTAAGAAAAAGTATCACTGAAGACGTAATTAAATTCAACTGTGAACTAGTGAGGAAAGCAATTGAAAACAACCAAAGCCTAAAGATAGCAAAGGGACATCTCAGTAAGGGAAGAAAACAGATTATGGCACTGAGAAAAGAAGATGGTTCTGTAACAAGAAATAGAGGCGAAATTTTGACAAGAGTGAAAGATTTCTACTCCAAATTATATCAAAGGGATGATATATGCACTCCAGACATCATGAAAGATACCAGTACCAGAGTTCCTCCAGTCCTTCCAGCAGAAGTTGCACATGCAATCAAGAACATGAAGCGGGGAAAAGCTCCAGGAGAAGATGGAATTACTGTAGACATCATACAAGAAGCAAGTGGAGAAATCGAAACAGTACTCGCCCATATTTTCACTCGATGCCTTAATGAAGGGAAAATTCCTGAGGATTGGAACAACGCTACAATGATCTTGCTACATAAGAAAGGTGACATTGAGGATCTCGGAAACTACAGACCTATCAGCCTCCTATCAGTAGTTTATAAAATCTTCACTAAAGTTCTTTCACACCGCTTGAAGGTAACACTGGACATGGCTCAACCGAGAGAACAAGCTGGATTCAGGAGTGGCTACAGCACAATAGATCATATCCACGTGCTGAGAGAACTAATTGAAAGAGCGAGGGAATATGAACTTCCATTGTGCATGGCTTTTATCGATTATGAAAAAGCCTTTGATTCGGTGAAACCATCAGCAGTTACAATGGCTCTGAAAACCTGCGGTATTGAAGATGCATACATTAATATTATTATTAACATCTATGAAAATGCAAGTGCAAAGATTAGGCTGTTTGAAAATACAACACACGTAAAAATTGGAAAGGGAGTGAGACAAGGTGACACCATATCTCCAATGCTCTTTAATGCCACATTGGAGGGTGTTTTTCAGTCGCTGAGCTGGGAAAACAAGGGGATAAAGATTAATGGAGATTATCTAACCCACCTTCGTTTTGCTGATGACGTAGTCATTTTTGCAACTACCCCATCAGAGCTGCAGAGTATGATCCAGTAACTTGCTGACCAGAGTAAAGAAGTGGGATTAAAAATGAACTTTCAGAAGACAAAAGTGATGTTCAATGCTTTTACAAGAAATGAAGATTTATCGATTGATGGAGAAAAGCTGGAGATAACAGACACGTACGTTTATCTTGGACAGCAGATATCAAGTGAGGGTCACATTGATGAAGAAATTAATCGGCGTACAAAACTTGCCTGGAGAGCTTTTGGAAGAAACAGCATAATTTTCAAGAGCAATATACCATTATGTCTTAAAAGAAAAGTGTTTGATCAATGCATCCTTCCAGTGCTTACGTATGGTGCAGAGACGTGGACCTTAACTAAAAGAGACATACAAAGGCTGCAGACAACTCAAAGCAGCATGGAGAGGTGCATACTTGGTGTAACCAGGAGAGATAAGAAGAGGAACTCGTGGATCCGAAAAATGACAAGAGTGGAAGACATCATGATCAGAGTTAAATCCCTGAAATGGCAATCGGCTGGACATACTGCCAGAAGGACAGATCATCGATGGACAGCCGAAATTTTAGATTGGATTCCAAGGGACAGGAAAAGACCCAGAAGAAGACCACATGGGAGATGGGTGGATGAAATTCGAAAGTATGCAGGGGTGACATGGAGGAGACTGGCACAAGACAGACCGTTGTGGAAGAAACTTGGGGAGACCTTCGTCCAGCAGTGGATTGATAATGGTTGACAATGATGATGATGATGATATATTTACAAAACAGTTAAAATGCTCTTAGACATTTAAAAGAATTTAAAAGCGGAACTCCATTTTCCTAAAATTATGCTTCCAGTGCAAATTTCAGCTATTCAGTTGCTAACATCGCTCTCAAAAAATTCAGGAAACCAAGACTAACTTCCATGCTGACAAAATACGATTTTTTTCACACGAGAGATTTTTTACCATTTGTTTTAAAATCTCAGAAATTTTCAATGCGCTCAAGTTGAAAATGATTTTCCCACGTACAAAAATATCCCAGCACTGCCAGCAGTAGCACAGCACTATGGTGCCGCTGCCGAACCGAGAAGAGCCAGCAGTTCAGGACAGCATCAGGCCAACAGTTGGCACCCACATCAGTTGTCATATGCCACAACTGGGCCATCAAATATCCATCACAGGCAGTAGCTGCCACAAGTGGTACTTCAGCGGCCCGGCTGTGGCAGCCGGGAATCACGTGACGTAATTGATGGTTTTGCCGAATCTTGTCCGCCAATTACCCAGTAGTAGTCATAAAAAAGTAAAGGATAACAGCAGTTTCCCAAAGCTACAATTACTTTTTTTTTCTCCTTACGAAACTTCTAAATTATAGCACTGCGCTGGGGAAATTTTCTCAACTGGCCCGGTAGAACGCGCGTTTGGATCTAGTTGGAAACTGACCAAGGAGTGTCTGTGTCGGAAGCGCGCGCCCTTCCAACTGGACTGATATGACACGCCCAAGCGTTGGCTTGAAGCTGAGTCTGTTTCCTGCGGAATGGGTAATCTTATGGTTCTCTCTTTAATTTTACAATATTGCGAGGTATTTTTCATAAATGTCAGTTTCATATAATTAATAAATTTATTTTTTCAACGTAACAATAGTTTGGTTTTTTTTTACCTTAAGGGAACATCGCTCATTTTCAAGGAGTGTACCAACATAAAGGCGCTTTCCAAATTATTGTGCTGTCCTTGTCGTCTTAAAAGGCGATTGTTGAATTAATATATTTACCCGTTCATGTCACATTCTATTACATTTTTAACGTTGTATCTTTCCTTTCCGCTGTCCGAAGATACATTTATTTCAAAGAAGAAATATATTTTATTTTACTTCTCGTTATTTTTAGAAGCAAATTCCTCCAGTCTTGTGTATTCAACCCATGGATAAGTACATTATATTCCCATAGCGTTGCTTTTTTTATTCAAATAATTGATTAATTTTGTACGCGTATAATTCTTTTCTTTTTCTAATAAACGTTTTTTTAATGATTTTCCAGGACTGATGTTTCACACGGTTTAGCGTATGTTAAAACAAAAGATTACACAGAAATTATTTCTTGTTATTCATTAGAATGGAGTGTGTGTATTTCATGGCTGTAATCTAGTATTTCATGGCTTAATCTGATATCTTCGTCGACGGGGCATTTCATTAGGAAATTAATTCGCCTCTTTACATATGGCTTTTTCTTTCTTAACATTCACTAAAATAACATGATGGCGATAGCGTCGTGTTCAACTAACTGATACAATGAGAGACACAGCACGTGTTGCTTCTGTGCATGCGCAGTCCCGTTGCTTCCACCTGGTTTCGGGGTTGCATCGGTTGCTAGCTACGGTCCATAAGTGGCACTTGCTTGGTGGCCCGCATTTCACGACAATGCTGCAGGGGCATCAATGGCTCCCAACTCATGGCGCGGGCCCCAACGGGCCGCTACCAGGCCGTGAGCGGCAGATTTCAGCCAGCAGTGGCTCATTACTGCCAGCTTTTGGCCAGCAGTTTCCCAACACTTGTGTTTTTTGCTGGGATGGCTTCCTTTGGTCTGAAAGATTTAATTGAAGACTAAATTCATTGGAGTTCACCATATTCTCAATAAATGTGGTATGTTCTATTTATACCAGTCCCACAGAGCCTTGCATTTCCTATTGAAGTAACAGACAAACATAAACAATAATTTTTTAGTGCATGGTTTCTCATGTACAAAGAATGTACATAAGAAATCCTGCACTAAAAAATCAACTGTAGCATGACACCAACTCTCTTGGGAAATACAACATTATTTTTTTCGAAGAAGCTTTATTCAATTAGAAGCACTAAATTAGTTTTTCAGCTGGCTAAGCTTCGGAGAACTTCCACATTTCCCACCCAGGTGAACAACTGGACTTTTACTCTATTCCTTAGAACAGCATGCAAACTAATCATGCACAGTGACAGTCAACATCCGTTAAGCATATCAGTAGCACTGTTTTTCCTAATGAAACAATACATGAATATAATTGTGTCTAATAACGTTTCATCTGTATATCCAAAGGAGTGAATATTCCACTTCTATAGAAAATGCACAGTGAAGAATGAAATGCTTAATTATTTTACAAAGCGATGGTGATCCCGTTTGGCAGGGGCGCCTGTTACAAAAATTGTTAGGTTTCTTAGCATCTCCGGTGACACTGATCTGAAAGTCATTCGATAATTAACAAATCAGGGATAGGCGAATGTGGGAGAAGGGTCAACGTTTTTCGTTTTTCTGTTTAGAAGTTTAAAGAACACCTTCAGTGAGACTAAGGGATATCAGCAGGCGCCTATCCCTAATTTAGGGACACTGGTTCCAGGGAAGGGACAGAGCCTGTTTCATTATACAAAGACATTGTTCATGCCACATTCATAATTTGAACTCATATCCATCTCGGACGAAAGGTCAGAAGCCAGCGCCTAAGATTACTCGGCCACCGAGACTGCACTATCAACGTTCAAAAGGGTTCCGCGCACCAAAAATGGGAGCCTCACAGAGAGTGGAGGTCGGCAAATAACTGTTCCTTTGCATTACTGAAGATTTTAGGAAATGGCACTCTAGAAAGTAGGAAACAGTATGAAGAATGACAAAGTTCTATAGGATAGTAAAAGCCATTTTCCCTCAATAAATGACTATCCATTAAAATGTTGCAGAAAATTAAAATGGTTTAACGTCAAACAGACAGAGGTTCTGTAACAGAAAAATGCCCTAAGTAGCTATTGAAGAAGAAGTTAGTAATTCTACAAAAAACACTCTTGGCGCAGAATACAACACTGAAATTCTTACAACCTTTCCATGTAAACTGGCTTAAAAGCATGGAAACAAAATAAAAAAGTGCTTCTGAAGAGATGGAGTTTAGTTGGATACCACCAAAGACACCAGTGAAAAAAGTAGATAATTAATTTGGTTGTTTGATGATTCAATGACTGAAAAAATTCCTGAAAAAAATGGATGTGTGACATAATGACACGCTTAGGAGGCAAACATATTAAAAAAAGGACAGACCTCTTACGCTCTCCTGTGTTCTATGTGAAATTTTCTGCGACGGCGTGTTACGTCGTTACATACCATAATGCTGCACACTTCTCAAACAAGAGAACTGGATCGATTCTGAAGTGCATACAGCACTAAAGATCATACCAGGTATTAAGAGAATTAATTGAAGCACTAAGTGAATATGAACCCTCGATGGCTTTAAGAGCTGTTGATAGTGATAACGCTCTTGGTTGAGTAAAAATATTTCCAGATACTTCTGCTTACAAACGTTATGGCATCAAATATCCTTACCCTTAAACTTTTCTTGAAAAAGCAAATTGCGAAGTAAATCTGTTGTAAAGCACAAAATATCTAAACATTAAAAACGAATGATTTAAAAAATACCATTTCTGTAAAATACACTGCTGGCCATTTAAAGTGCAACACCACGAAAGGCAAGATATATCAGAACCAAATTTATTGTACAAAAAGAAGATGATACAAGGGGGAATCGATTACAAATACAGTACGGTGAGACGAGAGAAACAAATAACAATCAGTACTTGGTTTAGGCAATTAAAGGGCTACACGGCCCGGCATCTAGGAGAAGAGAAGTTGGATGTGTGTTTGGGGAATGTCCGCCCACGCAGCTTTGGTACGATGCCACAGTTCCTCCGTTATAGCCGGGGGTGTTCGCTGGTATTCCAGTCTTCCGGCGATCATGGATCACACGTGTTCAATAGGCGATATATCCTGGAACGCGCTGGCCAAGGAAGACGTGGCGCATGGTGGCGGTCCAGGAAGTCTTGGGCGTTGCGTGCTACATGCGGTCGCTCATTATCCTGTTGGTAAATGGCACCAGACAGTCCCTGAAGATATGGTACAACAACAGGCTCCAACACCTCAGTGATGTAACGATGGCGGTTCAACGTACCGGTAATGCGGACGACGCGCGCGCTGGAGTGGAATCCAATGGTACCCCATACCAAAACACCGGGTGCCGCGCCAGTATGGCAAAACATTATGCAGGACTCACTCAGTTGGTTGCCGCGGTACCGCTAGACATGGATTTTTCCATCATGGGGATGCAAATTGAAGTAGGATTCGTCGGAAAACACGATGCCTTGCCATTCGCACTTCCATGCGCGACGTTCTGGCACAGTTGCAGTCGCAGAATCCACTTGAACAGTCAAAGGTAGCCGAAGCGATGGGCGACGTGTGAAAATTCCCCGACGTCGAACCGTCCGTGAGGAGACTGAGTGTGGTGCTACACACCCGACTTGTTGAGCTACAGTGGTCTATGTGGCTGTACGATCCGTCAAAGCCATGCACACCAGATGTCGGACTTCTCGTTCGGTGGTGTGACGTGCCGGAGGGATACCGCACGTCGGTATGTTCGTTCCCTCGCTACCCATTGCAGCGCCATATTCTTTTCACCGTGGCCGCATGCCGTCCCATACGATCACAGACGTTTCAGAGTGATAATTCTCAATACCGATATGAAACAATTCTTCCGCGATCGAAGTTGGAAACCTGCTTGTAGGGCTGCCGTTGTCTTTAACTGGGCATGTTGCAGCTGTACATGGGCAGGAACGGCGAGCAAATACATTTCGAGTGCTTAACACTAGATCAGATCATATGCAGAGGATTTTAGGAAGGGAGTGTCTGACCCCAGGTCTTAAACAAGCCTTAGAAAAAGGAAACTAGGAGATTTGGACTAGAGTGCCCAATAGAAAAGTCACACGGAAGCAAGGTAGAAAGGAAGCAGCCCTTATTTATTACCGGGGGGGGGGGAGCAGTACCCCGGGCCCGACGGCTTAACGTGCCTATCCGATGCACGGCGGATATTTAGTGGTTTGAGCGTCCGTACCTGCCTGGGATCGAACCCGAGGTCTTCTCCGTGGCACTCACGGACGTTGACCACTAGGCCACCCCTCTTATTCGACTTCTAGGGGCGTTACTGTGCCGAATGATTTCCACATGTTCTGCTCGCTCGGTTAATCATTTACATGTGCACTCGTGCTCTGTCCTTCTGCCAACTTTCGAGCCGCTGGAATGCGACCTTCCTGGTGCTGCACATTTAATGGCCTGCGTTGTATATTCCTGTTATTAAAGATGAAGACAAATGGGGAAAATACATACACTAACTAAAAGTACGAGCATTTATAAGACGGTCACAGACAATGAACGACGTTATAACCAAATGTAACAGTCCCGTGAGCCAATTACTTTTTGTCCTTCCCTTTATAAAGATATTTCAGAATTCGAAAAAGAGCTAATATAAGCACACCGTTTAACGGAATGTACAATTAACATAACAAAAGAAATAAATGTTTTATCAAAAGCAGCCATTTGAGAGCTATGTAGCGACTGGAAGACAGAAGGATATTTCATGTTCAAAAGAAATATGGCCGCAAAACTGGACTTGACCATCGTGCTTTGAGGAGGAAAGAAGAACATATTTGATTACTGAATTGAATCAAGAAGAAGTGCAGCAAATATCGACCCAATCAATACGTAAGGTTAAAAGGAAACTGAGTCTCCGAAGTCGTCTCCCGTTTGAAAGTCACATTTCTCAGCAAGAATTCAGAAATCTACGCTTACAGAACGCCGTGAATGGACAGTAGAAGAATGGAAAAATGTGAAGTGGTCAGATGTATCATGCTACTCATTGTTTCTCACTCTTGGTCTGAAACTTTATAACGTACAAGTTTTTCCTCGTCTGGCTTCGATTCCGGATCCCTTCACTCCGGAGTAAGTCGCTCTCCCAACTCAGCTACGCGTACATGTCTTCATAATCTTTTTGTTCAGAGAAAATGAAAGGAATTCGGATAAAGAGGGCACGGACAATATAGTGCCAGAAAAGTAGACAAAAGATGTAAGATGTATAATGATATCGTAAAATGTACGAGAAGCGTATGTACATTATATACAAGGTGGTGCAACAATAAATGGAACAGCTCATGGTTGTAGCATGTCCGACAAATGATAAATACGTTCAGATATTCCAAGCGACGTGATATTTACAAGATGTATATGTAAAAGAATCAAAGCTAATAAGAATAACAATAGTGACAATAAGAAAACAATGGGACGAAAATCCGTCAAAGACGACTCTGAGGACATAGTGTAAATGATACATCATTGCAATGTACACAGGTATACTGAAAAACAAGAGATGTATGGAAGATACACTATCTACCAACAAGTAATTGGACACCCCTGCAATCGACGATATCTGTGGTCCTGATACACGTCACGGCCGCCGCCGTTAAATATCGTGTGGGAAACAACAACGCAACCAGTCGCATGCAAGATGCCACGCAGTTCGGAGCTCTCTGATTTCGAGAAAGGTGTAATCGTCGGGTATCACAGAAATGACCGATCCATACGTGACATATCCAGTGAGTTGAAGTACCCAAAATCTACAGTGGCTTACGTGATTGGCAAGTGGAAGATGAGAGGTGACTGTCGGAATGTGCTCCGAGCCGGCAGACCCACAAAACTGGGAGTTAGAGACCGACGGGTGCTGGCCAGAGAAACTCGGAAAAACCGCACCAAATCGATGGGCCACATCCGCGAAGAGTTTCAACAGGCATCCGGGACTGTTCTTTCGGTGAATACCATTCGTAAGGAAGCCCATCTGCTTGGTTATCATGGACGTGCTGCCGCCTACAAGCCTTTGATCACCAAGTCCAATAGCGCTGCTCGGATAACGTGGTGCACAGAACATCGACAGTGGACCGTTGAACAGTGGAAACAGGTTCTCTGGAGCGACGAATCAAGGCTCACTCGCTACCGTTCGTATGGCAGGGTCTGGGTTTGGCGTCTGCTTGGAGAACGCCTCCTGCCGGAATGTATTGTGCCAACTGTGAAGTTCGGCGGCGGTGGAATTATGCTATGGGGGTGTTTCTCCTGGTATGGCACGGGACCCTTAGTCGCGATTCCTGGTAGACTCAACGCCGAGATCTATTTTGGATGACCATGCGCTTCCTACCTTGTGGCAGTTTTACGGGGTGGACCCATGTTACTTTCAGGATGACAACACCACCTGTCATGTTACGAGGTCCACCATGGCTTGGTATGGTGACAATGGGGTTAATCGAGTGGACTGGCCTGCGCAGAGCCCGGACCTTAAGCCTATCGTGTACCTCTGTGACGAGTTGGAGCGTCGACTTAAGGGGTGATCCCGCTGTCCGAAATCAGTGAAGGAACTAACATGTCTTCTCCAAGCCGAGTGGAAGAAAATAGCGCTAGCCGTCGTACAACGCCTGGTTGAGAGTATGACGCGGAGGGTCGCAGCTGTAATCGCCGCTCGTGGAGGCTCTACCAAGTATTGAAGGTGAATAAACTTCGTTTTCCTTTGCTATCACAGGTGTCCAATTACTTGTTGGTAGATAGTGTATATGCACAGATATATGGTAAATAAGATGATGAACAGTGAGGACAGTGCATAACTAGAACATGCGCGGAAAATACATAATATCGTGCAGGATTACAAAGAGGGTGTAATATGTACAGGATGCATACGTACAATCCCATGTAGGCGTAATGTAATATGAGCAGAAAAATTAGATAAGATAATATTGCATGAGTACCAAGTAATGCTGGCAACAATAAGAATCATGATAATAGTAATGATAAAAAAAAACTAGCAGCAGAAAGACATAACGAAAACTACAAGGATCCAAGAAATATCCATAGGTCAAAGATAAGTCCAAATGTACATGGAAAGCATGGAATGTCCAAAATAAGTTTGTATAAATATATCACAAGTAATATAATGAGCATCAAAGAACATTGCAGAGCTAGTGCATGTGCTTAAAAACATAATATCGTGTAAGAATACGAACAGGAAGTATTGTAATATACACAAGATGGAAATATACAGAATCATATGCAAGCGTAATAACATGTGCTGCTGAAAAACATGAGAAGAAAGAAATGCATTGGGACAAAATAAGGATGACAACAATAAAAATAATAACAAGTAATCTGCAGAAACACATAAAGAACTGACATGATTCTAAGATCAGGTATGTATGAGGAGGCAAAGGTAGATTGACGCTGAGATCTGCCAGGTCGGCAAGGAATGAAGTGATGCGGGGGTGGAGGAAGAGTCCAGTACGTAGGAGATGGCAATGAACCAGATAGTCACGAAAAAAGGCACACGCAAAGTCCTGACGATGCCACTGTGATCAAAGCAAGAGATGGAGGTCGTCTGAAGTATCGGTGAACCACCTCCGACATGGAGAATAGACTGACATGAGCTCGGGCGGAAGCAAACGTTAGACGTAGGCGGACAAGAAGGCGGTTTCGGAATTGACAACAGAGTTCGTCCCTCGCCTGTAACAGGGATAACGGAAGAGCAACGGATCCAAGCTGTAGACAGCTGGGTTGAGGGGATGGATGTCTTCATGTACAAGATAATTTGTCAACAGGGTACAAAAGCTCCGAATATTCAGTGTTGCTACCTTGAAGAGATATATCTGATGGTGGTTGGATGAGATTATCAGGAGCCTGTCAAGACTGCTGCGGATGAGCTTGTCAAGACTGCTGCGGATGGTCTTGGCCCAAGAAGAGTCCCCAAAGGTCATGGGGGGCATGGCCCGGAAGTGCGTAAAAATGGCCGGCATTTGCGTCATCGTTTCAGCAAGGTGGTCCTGGTACGATGCTAAGAATTTACGAGACATTTTCTTCTGTCGTGGACCAATGAGAAAAGTGTATAACGCTTCCCCAGGAACTGGTGTATGAGGAAGGAAGGAACCTTCCAGGAGACACAGAAAATCTTCAAGAGCAAGTGGAGGAACAGAGCAAACTTCTGATTCAGATTCAACAGAACCATCAGACGTGTCTGGAAAACTAGTTCAGCGATCTCGACCCACCTGGAAGGTGGGCGATATTTAAGTCTTCTTCGTGAGATTTCGAGGAGTACGGCGACGCTTCGTGTGGTTATGTATCTGAGCAGAGATCGATGAAGAAATATCCGGCACTTTAAAAGGCATAGAAGAAGGGACAGTGTAATCAGGCACATATGCGAGTAGAGGATCTTCTGCTGAGAGCCGAGTAGAAGGCAGAGGGCCTCAGCAGGTCGAGCACCAGACTGTTGTTGCGCTGGAAGCATAGAAGTGGAAAAAGAAGACGTAGGCTGAGCCGAAGGCATCTGTCGACCAACGGCTTTAGTACGACTTTCATCATAAGTCGACTCCTGCTGATCGGAGGCACCGAAAGCAGATGCTGTAGGAGGAAGTGAAGAATGAGGAGATCGTCCTGTCGACTTCGGGGCTGCCGTCGCATTATGAGGGCAAAGGGCGTGAGAGTGCCATGTACCGTTGAAAAATGGGGCAGATGGAGCCCACAGTGATGGTTATTTGACTGAGACGGGTGCTACAATGAACACGAAGCAATGTTCATCCGATGGAAAGACCATTCGAATGTTACGACGGAAGCACAGCAGGTACAGGTCTTAAGGCACATCAGGAAATGAGGAATAGGTATGAACTGGACCAACAATTCAAACGTAGGGACTCAGAGCAGCAATCAGTAGATCATTAGACACCTCTGGTGGTACAGGTGAAAAGCTAACAAGGACTGGCATCTGGGAGATAGGATCTGCCTAAAGGTGACGGTCTCCAATGGAAATCCCATTAGCCAGAACCTTGATAATATATTCATCAGTGGTGAAACATGCAATGACTTGGCCAGGCTTTCTGCTAACGTGAGTGATGGCAGTAGGAGGAACAGTCTTACGAAAGGAAGGCACTGTATGCAGTGAGTTTAGTATTCTGTAGGCTAGGAAACACGACTCCGAGCTCCACAGTACTAAAAAAGTCGTGACCATGAGGAGAGCCCACCGGAAGATCAACATCAATGGAGTGAGCATTACGCGTCATCCGAAATGGACATGTAGAAAAAAAGAAGAGGATGGCTGAGGAGAATGTCGAGATTCAGTAGAGGGGACGTCAGCGTAAGTGAGGGTAGTAGTACGCTGCGATGAAGGTGAATCGACAACGGGGTGCGAGACATCCATTGCGCCATCTGCTGATTTCGGAGAGGACAACAAATCGCCGCTTGGTACCCCGAAAGAAGAAGCGCGATCAGCTGGGGGGGGGACAGGAGAACGCTAATGAGAGGAGATGCCTAACGAGATCTGCTCATCAGTGGTGGCTGATCGAATGAGAGCTGCGCAAACGAGCGGATCAGTTCCGGAAGCCAGGGTGGGGACTTCACTCTCGGCGGAAGCCGCCATTTGCAATGGCGATAAAAATTCCCATGCCTCGACCGACTTGGCCAAGACAATGAAATTATGATTACTAAATAAATTATGCTGTTACCGGCATAGTAGGCACAGAGAAAAGGACACAAAAGCTTAACGGACGACACACACACACACAAAATAACGAGATAGAAATCCAGGATACAGCACTAACCGATCCATGAAAGACGAGCTCGAAAATCAGCAGCACTGCCGCGTGCATGTGCTCTCACTGCTATCTGTCTTTATCTCGTTTGTGGCCTGCGGGGCAGCCTCGTCACAACATGCAGAGGATTTTCCCTTATTTTTAGAACGTTTTTGATAAGAAATTACCGAAAATAAAAGAAGCCCAAAGAATTGAATCTGGCAACAGCTGGTTAGATGAATACGAAATAAACATCTGCTGCAGTTAAAATATTGTTTGCTAAGAAAATGGCGCACCTACTCTAGCTGTGAATAGAAGCTTATTTATTTGCTCCTTACGGAGAGAAATATTCGTACTCTGTAATTAAAAAAACACTGCGAAAATCATGGAATCAACATTTCTGAATGTAAAATAAGCAATCTATATATTTAAAACACCGGGCTGTTTCCTTCTAAAATCCGCCAGCGCCACCCACTGGAGCGATTTTCATTATTTTTTTAATGAAAGCTACTGACCCACAGATTTGTCGTCGCTAATTTTTGTCATAGGTAATTTCTTTTATGTTACCATGATGTTTCCTTTGTACAATCCTCTGTAGGGCGAACGATAACCAGGAAATCGGGAACTACCGGGTGCGCCATATAAAAGAGGTTCCGTGGTCAGACGTTGTTAGGCGGGTTAAAGTTGTTTGGCGGGCCTCTAGTTAAAACCGCTTTGTTGCACTTCTAACCTGTTTCTACGTGTACAGCTGCAAAGGAATTCTCCGGAGTGGTTAGTCACAACCAGAGCAGTGTAGGTGCACGGTAATAAGTGTAAGTAAAGAGAGAACAAAGGCAATGGAAGTGGTTTCAAGTACAAAACAGCGGATTTTTATTGTGGAACAGTAATTCAGAAATAACTCATACAAGGTTTTAAATGAGTTCTTTACAGAAACATTTCCACATTGTGCAGCACCGGCGAAATCAGTGGTACAGAAGTTAGTGCGGAAATTTCGTAAAACCGGCACAGTGTGCAGCAGGAAAAGAAACAAACCCAAGACAATTCGTACTGAAGGCAATATTAAGGATGTGTGCACAATGATGTAACAAAGCCCTCGGAAGTCGATCCGCCAATTATCGTCAGCAACGAGAATATCTGCTACGTCACGCCGAAGCATACTTAAGGTAGATTTGCATTTTCGGCGGTACGAAGTTATGGCCCTCCAAGAACTTAAAACTCCTGATTATGCAAAACGGATTCAATATTGTAAGTGGTTTCAGGAAACCATTGTCAGCGGTGAAATGGAACCAACACTTTATTATATGACAGATGAAGCATGGGTTCATCTATCCGAGTATGTCAGTGCGCAAAACAGCAGGATTTGAACCGACACGAATCCCAGACGGACAATGGAGACTCCTCTGTATAACCAAAAGATAGGCGTTTGGTGTGCTGTGTCTGCAAAGAGAATAGTCGGCAAAATCTTTTTCTCTGACGCCATCAACTCGAAGCGCTATGCTCAGCAACTGTTCAACCCATTTCTTGCCGAACTTACAGAAGAAGAGCGAACATATGCTTTCTTTCAGCAGTATGGTGCAACGGCACATACTGCGCGTAACCGTCTACGTGCTGTGCATGAAGTGTTTGGGGAGGACAGAACTGTATCGAAGTGACTATGGCCACCCAGATCACCCGATCTCTCCACCTGTGACTTTTATCTGTGGAGAGCATTGAAAGAAAAAGTGTTCGCAACTAATCCGCGCAACCTTGATGAATTAAAAGTGAACATTACGGATGCCATAGCCCATATTACTGCCGATAAATTGCGACGCGTTACGAACAACATGTTCCGTCGTTGCAGCTGTGTCTTGATGTCGGAGGACAGCACTTTCAGCAATTGTTGTAAACGCAGGTAAATTATCTTGTTTTCTGTCATTTCAACTATTCTTTAGCATGTAGAGTAACATTGCCTGACTGTTGTCGTTCATTATACTCTTTTATATGGCACACCCTGTACTTGAAAGCGTTCTGATTCGGTACTACAGCCAAAAATAATAAAAAATATACGAAATAGCCTATGTCCTCCGGAAAAAAGTAAGCTTTCCAACAGTGGAAGAATTATCCAAATCGGTTCAGTAGTTTTCGAAATTAACCCAACTGGCAAAATAAAACACATTTTTAACTCCATTGTGTAGTTATCTAGACACGATATTATTTCGGGTCACTCAAAGAATGACTCAATACTCCAATGTAAGCCCGTCAACGACGGGTAAGCACATGCTTATACAATAATGAGGAACGTCATAGTTAAATTCTTATACGAGTAGTTGGAACAATTAATGGAAATATTACAAAAATTTTGTTGTTGTTGACCCATCTTATAATTTAACCGTTTATTATAGTTATGCATTTTATTGCGATTCGTGTTATATGACAAGAATAAATTTCAGTCACAGCTTTTTCAACCATGCATGGCATGGGTGTAAAATCGTCAAGCATTGCTTTCAACAGTGAGCAGAATACCCAAAAGAATATCGAAAGAAGCTACGTACTTTTACGACTATTTCAAAAGTAAGGTCTCTAGTCCTAAAAGAAAATCCATCGAATCAAAGAGCTATCGCAAAGTCCACGTGGCTCAGAGCAAAACACGGTTAGTCTTCTTCATGAAATTTGCTTAGCCGGAGGCAGATAGAAATTTAAATAGACGATATCATCGCTCAGTCCACGCTACTTTATAAACAACGCATAGCAACTGAAAAAATGTTTTTCCGACACCGCTGGGATCCAACCCCAGATCTCTTGCTAACTAGCAGAGTGCGTTCGCTTTACGCTACGGTGGCAACAACTCACAGGGCTATGTGTAGTTTATCAGTCAGCATCTTACTACACAAGTCCGTATTGGTCGGTTCAGCAACTGATATGGCGCCATCTGGTGTCATTAACAGCACAAGCTATTTAATTTTAGCTGATAAATCCAAAGGGCGAGAGAAATGGTGAATATACACTATATTGAGAAAGTCACCGAACACCTAGAAGAGAAAAACAACATAGTATTTATTGACATACATTAGTACGGTATCCTTCCACCTTTAATCTTAATGCATGCACTGACCCTTCGAGACATTCTTTCGACCAGGATTTGGAACACAGCGATAGGTATGCGCTTCCATTCAGTGTATAACGCTAACGCTGCCGCTAACCGTTGCTTAGTAGCAGACCTTGGTGGTTGCAAACTTCTTATGCGGCGCTCTAATTCATTCCATAGGTGCTCTATGGGATTAAACACAGGACTATGTGCTGGCCAGTCCACACACGATAGGGAATTATCGTCAAACCACGCCGTAAGAGTCCTTGCTTTATGGCTCGATGCATTATGCTGATGGTTCCAACAAGGCTCGGTTCCATAGTATTGCTACAGAGTTTGTAAGGCATAAATGTCCAAAATATCGATGTAAACGTGCTGGTTAACAGGATTGTCCACGAGAACCGATGGGCCGGGACCATAACACGAAAAAAACCCACTCATGAGTACACTGTCAGCTCGAAACTTGATTGTAAGTCCAAAACCTTGTCGAAAGCATGTGGTACAAATTGTTCCCCCGAGTGCCGCCATATTCACACACGACCATCAGACAGATAGATAATACATTGATCAGTATATACGACCCGTTTCCATTGATCTACGGTCCCCGATAAATGTTCTTTACACCATGCTGAACGAGGAGTACCATTCCGAGTGGAGATGAAAGACTTATGAGCAACCTATGATAACGGAAACCCATGGAATAAAGTTTCCTGCGAATGGTAAGTGTATATACCGAGGTTTCAGCATTTTTACTCACCTGTACACTGAGGTCTTGTGCAGTACTCTCTCGATTAGCTCTAACGACTCTCCTAAAGCTTCGACGTAATCTATCACTGATTTTCTTTGGTCTGCCGGTACGTTTTGCTGCTTCAGACACGCCGTGTGTCTTCCACATATTCAGTATATTCAAAACAGTTAACTTAGGTATGTTAAAGCGCCTTTCGGCTTCTCTTGCGAACAACCAACTAATATAAACCGAAGAATCTTTCCTTCCTCAAAGTCAGTTCTCTCCCGCCGATTCATTTTAACTCAGCCTCACAGTGCGATATGATTGCGGTCAGCTACAGGCCTGTTTTTATGCCGTTTGCAGCTGTACCACGCATCTTAAAAACACATCGGATCCGTTCATTTGTTTTTGAAGGGGTGTCCGGTGACTTTTGTCAATACAATCCTCATCATTGTCAACCATTATGAATCCACTGCTGGACGAAGGTTACTCCAAGCCTCTCCCACAAGAGTCTGTTTTGTGCCAGTCTCTTCCATGTTACTCCCGCATACTTTCAAATTTCATCCACGCATCTATAACGAAGTGAATTTCTCCGTCATTTTTATCCGCGCCAGGATTCGAACCCGGATCCCCTCATTCTTGAATAAGTCAATCTACCAATTGAGCTACGCGGACGTTTTATTCTGATTCCTATCTGCCTTTATGTCGTGTGCGTCCTTCTGGCAGGTACGTCACATCTCCTGGTACGTTACATCATCTCCCCTTATTTTTATTTATTTTTATTTTTTTTTCGAAGTGCTGGAGAAGGGATTCTCTTATTTTTCCTATCTCGCGGTGTGGAAATAACATCACATCATTGCGAGATTTTGAACGGTCGGATCATCCGGATAGTTCGGGCGCCATTATAACGAAGTGAATTTCTCCGTCATTTTTATCCGCGCCAGGATTCGAACCCGGATCCCCTCATTCCGGAATAAGTCACTCTACCAATTGAGCTACGCGGATGTTTTATTCTGATTCCTATCTGCCTTTATGTCGTGTGCGTCCTTCTGGCAGGTACGTCACATCTCCTGGTACGTTACACATCTCCCATGTGGTCTTCTTCTAGGTCTTTTCCTGTCCCTTGGAATGCAATCTAAAATTTCGACTGTCCATCGATGGTCTGTTCTTATGGCAGTATGTCCAGCCCATTGCCATTTCAGGGATTTTACTCTAATCATGATGTCTTCCACTCTTGTCATTTTTCGGATCCACGAGTTCCTTTTCTTATCTCTCCTGGTCACACCTATAATGCACCTCTCCATGCTTCTTGGAGTTGTCTGCGGCCTCTGTATGTCCCTTTTAGTTAAGGTCCACGTCTCTGCACCCTACATAAGCACTGAAAGGATGCATTGATCAAACACTTTTCTTTTAAGACATAATTGCATATTGCTCTTTAAAATTACACTGTTTCTTCCAAAAGCTCTCCAGCTCTCCAGGCAAGTTCTATACGCCGATTAATTTCTTCATCAATGTGACCCTCAATTGATATCTGCTGTACAAGATAAACGTACCCATCTGTATCTCCATTGTACATCAGTTTTGTCTTTTTTTAATTCCACTTCTTCACTCTTGTCAGCAAGTTCTTGGATCATACTCTACAGCTCTGAAGGGGTACTTGCAAAGATGACTAAGTCATCAGCAAAACGAAGGTCAGTTAAATAATCTCCATTAATCTTTATCAATTTGTTTTTCCAGTTCAATGATTGAAAGACATTTTGCAGTATTGCGTTAAAGAGCTTAGGATATATTGTGACACAATGTCTCACTCCCTTTCCAATTTTTATTTGTGCTGTATCCTCAAATATCTGAACCTTTGCACCTGCATTTTCATAGATGTTATTAATAATGCTAATGTATGCATCTTCAATACCGCAGGATTGCAAAGCCATTGTTACGCCTAATGGTTTCACAGAATCGAAGGCATTTTCATAGTCAATTAAAGCCATACATAATGGGAGTTCATATTCCCTGTTCTTTCAATTAGTTCTCTCAGTACATGGATATGATCTATAGTGTTGCAGCCACTCCTGAATCCAGCTTGTTCTCTATGTTGAGCCATGCCCAGTATTACCTTCAAGCGGTGTGAAAGAACTTTAGTGAAGATTTTATAAACCACTGATATGAGGCTGATAGGTCTGTATTTCCTGAGATCCTCAATGTCACATTTTATGAAGCAGGATCATTGTAGCGTTGTTCCAATATTTAGGAATCTGCACATCATTAAGGCATCGAGTGAAAACTTGGGCGAGTACTGTTTCAATTTCTCCACTTGCTTCTTGTATAATGTCTACAGTAATTCCGTCTTCTCCTGGAGCTTTTCCCCGCTTCATGTTCTTGATTGCATGCGCAACTTCTGCTGGGAGGACTGGAAGAACTCTGGTACTGGTACCTTTCATGATCTCTGGAGTACATGTATCATCCCTTTCATATAATGTGGAGTAGAAATCTTTCACTCTTGTCAAAATTTCGCCTCTACGTCTTGTTACAGAACCATCTTCTTTTCTCAGTGCCATAATCTGTTTTCTTCCCTTACTGAGATGTCCCTTTTCTATCTTTAGGCTATGGTTGTTTTCAATTGCTTTCTTTACTAGTTCACAGTTGAATTTCCTTACGTCTTCAGTGATACTTTTTCGTACTGTCTTGGATAGCTCTATATATTCCACTTTGGAAGTCACATCTTCTTTGTTGTCCTCATCTCTCTTCTTTTTTGCATCAACATTTTGGTTTTTCCTAATAATTTGTTCACATGCAACTTGTTCTTAGACCCAGCTAATGTTGTTGCTGTTTCCATAAGAGCTTTGGTTACTTTTCTTTTAACTTCAGAAATATCCACTTCTTCCGATGTTAGGCCTTCTAAAGCAGAGAATCTGTTCTTCAGTTCCAACGTGAAGGTATTATGGTGTTTTTTAAGGTTGGTTATGTCGATACATTTTGTTTGTCTTATGAGCTTGCTACGTTTGCGTTTAGTGTTGAGGTGCATCGTACATCTTACCATTCTATGGTCACTACCTGTGTTGAACTTGTTTAGCACACTGCAGTCTACCATGACAAATTTCTTGTTACACATAATAAAATTCATTTCACGTGTCCATCCATTGGGATGCCTCCATGTCCATTTCTTTTGCGGCTGTTTCTTGAAAAAGGGGTTCATGAGAAAAACCCTTTCTGCCTCTGCAAACTCTACGAGAGTATTTTCACGCTGGTTTCTGTTGTCGTGACCGAATTTACTTACTGAAGTTTCATTATGTTACCATTGCCTTATTTTTGCATTGTAATATCCCATAATTATCTTCAAGTGCTGCTTGCCTTTATTATTTAGATGACGAATTTCCTCATAAAATTCTTCAATTTCTTCTTCTGAATGACTTGTGGTGGGTGCATAATTTTGAATAACCTATGTCTGGTATCTTTTTGAGAGTTGGATAACGAGTCGTGCAGCTCTGTCATGGGAACTTTCAACTTCTACAACTTTATCCTTCAGTTTTTTGTTTATTATAAATCCAATGCTACTAGTTCTGCCAGTATCTGTCCCACGATAGTAGAAGAGATGTCCACTTTTCAGTTCAATGGGATCTTCTCCTTTTTGTTCTTACCTCACTTAGCCCGACGATGTCCTACTTGAACCTTTGTAGTTCCTCTTCCAATTCAAGAAGCCTTGAATCAGAAGATAGGCAGCGTCCATTTTAAGTAGCCAAAGTCAGCATGAAATGGCAACCTAGTCCGGTTCTTTCGGTGATTCTTAGCACCCTCTGTTTTCATGTCGCACTGGCTGCTACCTTGGTGAGGTGCATTCCTGCTGCCGGAGACTGAGGGCCAAGATTTAAGTTGTGGAGTCATTTTGGAGGAGTTTGGCCGTAGGTCACCATGCTGGCCAAGCGGGTTTGCGAGTGTGGGATAGCATTTCCTGTAATCCGGATGGTATAGTTATACCACTATTGGCGGTCATCAGAGCCCCTTTAGTGGGAACAGATGCACCACCAAAAGGCGGGGTTGACATTTGTCAAGGAGAGGCTGTGATGTTGCGCATCAACAGACCTTACATCCCGATATAGTGTATTTTAAATACGTGGAAATGATGTAAACAGGCAATAGCATCTCTATTGTCCACGTTACTTTATAAACAACGCATAGCAACTGAAAAATCATTGTTCCGAGACCGCTGGGATCGAATCCCAGATTTCTCGATAACTAGCCTATTGCCCAGATGGAAATGTATTGTTACTATTCATGAAGGATGGATCTACCTAAACTACGGTAACAAAAAAGTCGATTTACTGTAGCAAAAGAAGAGAAAAAACTTAAAACCTTGGTTCCAAGAATCTAAAAGAAATCAAACTTGGTTCAAAGATTCTAAAAGAAATCAAACTTGGTTCGAAAAATCTAAAAGAAATCAAACTTGGTTCGAAAAATCTAAAGTAATTAAACCTTGGTTCGAAGTATTTAAAAGAAATTAAACTTGGTTCCTAGAAGCTAAAAGTAATCAATCTTGGTTCGAAGACTCTAAGTTGGATTCTTGGAACCAAGTTTTGAATGAGTAAAAGATTCATTATTATTGCTGGTTTCTCGTACAATAGAAAATTAAAGTTAAGAAAAATTGAAAAGAATGTTAAAACCAATTTTTCATATTACAAAAATAATATTTTAACTCCTATATTTAAAGAGGGCATACCATTCCTTTATCCATAGAGCCTTTAAAGAGTAGAACTCCATCAAGATAAGGATATCAGTCATACATCCAAATCTATCTTTAAGTTTCTTGAAAATTTTTAAAAGAGACGGGTATGAAGTCTATACCTTTTGCTCATATTCTTTCAAAGTCCCCTGTCGTGTCACCAAAGGACTTTTGTGCATTCGGACTGCTAAAAAGAGCGCTTCCTAAACGCAGACCTAAAGCAATTATCGGACCATGGAAAGCAGTGCAAGAGGAATGGAATAAATTACCAGTAGCAATTAAGAAATGCCCTGTTATCTTGGAAATGTCGATGTGGGTTCATATCAAGAGAAGTGTATATCAAATAGGACTTTTAAGATATAGATAAATTTATTTTAAACATTCATTAAATTGCCGGAAAATCATTCTAAAAATATGTGGATATATTCTGTATAAAAGAATGCAATACATAACGTAGATGAGATCATATGTAGAGGATTTTAGGAAGGGAGTGTCTGACCCCAGGTCTTAAACAACCTTCAGAAATAGAAAGCTAGGAGATTTTGGCTAGAGTTCCCGATAGGAAAGTGACACGGAAGCGAGGTAGAAAGACGCCCTTATTTATTACCGGTGGGACAGTACCCGGGACCCGACAGCTTAACGAACCCATCTGACGCACGGCGGATATTTCGTGGTTCGAGCGTTCGACACTGCCTGGGATCAAACCTGAGGTTTTCTGCGTGACAGTAACGAACGGTGACCACTAGGCCACCCGTGGCTCAATGCATACATGTAACATAACATCCAACGTTTACATATATTATAATAAAATTTAATAAAATAAGTGGTATTTTCTGTTAAATGAATCTTTCATTTTTCACCTTTTCTGCAGACTTAGTTAAAATGCAGAAAGAGGTGGGCTACATTTTGTTTTATGCTTAGGGTATGGCAGTAAATATATAAAAATTTTCTTTAAAAGGCCCGTGAGTTTAATCATAATATTTGTTCTTATTCAACTCACGATTTTTGCAACGAATCTTAATGAATGAGAAAAAAAGAGGAGAAGAGAATATCGTGTTGCAAAATCCAAAAACCTAATCTTAACTGTTGAATCAATTATTTTCTCTGTCAACTTTGATATCTCCCATGACGTTCTCCTTGTAACCCCTGTTGTTTACTCTTTATATACAATTTTCCAGCGAACCATGCATTAAGAAGAGCCCGCGAAGCGTTTCGAATCGCATACCGTAAAACGTTTTTTTTTTTTTTAATATTTCTCTCAAGGTAAAAACAAAAATGGAAGCTGCTCCGAAAATTTATCCACTTAGAATAAAGAACATATACTTCAAAAAGCCTTTGAAATCTTTCAAGTTCGCAAAGGAAGCATACAAACTCGAGGATATTTTGCGAGCTATTGCACAAAACATTCGACTATATCTGCTATTTAAGTTTGGAGAAAGCAACGCGGAATCATTTGACCGAAGTTTATCCATTTATTCTGCGAGGTCTCTTAGCCGAACGAATGGGGGTGGATGTTGCCCGGGAGGTTAGGAATTGGGTTTATTCTCGCAACATTCCTTCCGAATAATATTACACTCCTGGAGGAATTCCAGTCGAGACTACGCAACACTCGTCTCTTGGTCGATTCCTTGTGGACGGCGGCAGCCAACCCTGCTGCAGCTGCCAATTCCTCCAATAAACAAGGCAAATAACTGCAGCCTCAGTAATTTGGCCTGTCGTGACCGGAGCAGGTTGTGGACGGGGCCGTAATTGGAACCTTGGCCACGTTTGCTCTCGGCTCTACCATTTTCACGATATTCGCATATGCCTGCCATTTTATTTTTGCGGCGAGCTGGAAAAAAAAGGGCATTTACTTCCAAAGTCAGCTTCCCTTTTTGCACGCAAGGAAACTGTCATCACGATACAGGAAATATTCGTGAGCACGGAAAATACTGATCTGTGGACGCCTGTTTTATCAGACGTAGTTAAGGATTCGAAAATTCTCAATATATTGGCTGGCGATTGTCGACTAAAATAAAGCACTATCATTAATTTTATATTATCATCATTAAATGATTTCGTTGTTAAAAGTAATTTAAGACAAACATATCCTCCTTTTCCCTAATATTAATTCAACATTCTCAAATTATGTTGAAAGCTTGTCCCTTAAATTTGAGTTTCAACTAAAAAAATTCTAATCTCCTTTAATGAGAGTTTGATCATTGAACTTATACTGTATAAATGGTTGATTTCTTCATGTATAGAAAAGCACAATAAACTCCACATTGCTTAAGAGGATTTTCATTCCCCTAATAGAGTATATACAATTTAAACTAAATTGTTCCAGAATTTTGAGGCGATAGGAACAAATGAGGTCACATAGCGTTACGATGACATTTTCGCTATTGCACAAAACACGAGTTTAAGAAATTGTGTTGTTAGACATTAAAGCTAAAAAGTGTTCCCAAATTATTTTTATCTAAAATATCGCGGTACAGGAATTACATCTGCTTCTTAAGATATCCCACTACGTTGGGGACTCTTTTTTTGAAAAACTGCAAGAATGGGTAATTTTTTTTAGGAAGGCTAACACACAAAAACACATAAACGCTGAAAAAATATGATATCAATATAAATTTTCAAGAAATTGGGGAATTTGTGAAATAATTTAAGGAAATATATTGTTTACGGTAAACGCTATAAATAAAAAAGTTACGGATATATGATGGCATTTTTTGCATCAGTATATGAGCACGACTATTATCTATGCAATGACCTAAAAGATAAGTGATGTTCTAAACACTGCTGAGATACACTTATTCCAACATGCATTAGTGTGAATTTTCGATAATTTTTTTTCACTATGTTGAATGCACATAGCTATAACCTTACTTTGAACTGATAAACAGCAAAACATTTAGTTCATTGCATGCACAACATTGTAAGAAAGATGTATACCAAGTTTCATCAGTATACTTACATACGTTTTGTAGTTGTCAGGTTTTCCGCAAAGAGTTCGGGACGAAAGTCTCATCCTGCAAAAAACGCGATAAAAGTTTAAAATACACAGTTTTGATGGGATGTTTATTTTTGCCACCCTCGCAAACATAAATTGCATCACATAATTGTATACAAAATATTGCCAGATCCATAAAACCTTGTACAAAATAGTTTCTGCTACAATTTTATGCACATATAGTAAGACTAACCTAATTATTTACCAACTTCCAGCCTTTAAAGTGCCACTTCCCGTTCGTTTAACACCTGGGTTTAGATATTCCGATTGCTATAACTCTGTATCTGTTCATCGTTAAGAAACAAGAGCAGTTTTGGAATTTTTCGCAGAGAGTTCACGAGCTGCATATCATTATCATCACCGTCATCTTATCTGCCATTATGAAACCAGTGTTGGATGAACATCTCCTTAAAGTTCTTCCACAACTTTCCGTCTTGAGCCAATCTCCTCCATGTCACTCTGAACTGCTTCTGAATTTCATCCACTTGTCTTCCACATGGTCTTCTTTTGTGCCTTTTCCAGTTTTCCATTAGCATTTTAGTTGTCTAATGGTCGTCATGTCCAGACCATTGCCATTACAGGGATTTTACGTTGATCGTGATGTTGCAAACTTTTGTCATTTACCTGATCGATGAGTTCCTCTGTCTATCTTTCCTGTTTATGCCAAGCATTATGCTCTTCGTTCTTCTTTCAGTAGTTTGCAGCCTCTGCGTACACTTTTTAGTTGAGGTTAATGTCTCTAATCCATAAGTAAGAATTGGAAGTATGCACTGGTTAAGCGCTTTTCTTTTAAGACACATTGGTAAATTGTTCTTGAAGATGGTACTGTTTCTTTTAAAAGCTCTACAACTAAGTTATGTTCTATTAATTTCTTCGTCGATGCGGTCCTTGCTTGATAATTCTCTTTCATGGTAAATGTAGGCACCGGTTACTACTAAGATTTCTCCATCAATCGACAATATTCAGTTCTTGTAAAAGCATTGTACATCAATTTTGTTTTTGTAGTTCATTTTCAAGCCCACGTCTTTACCCTTGTCAGAAGATTTTTGTGCCATACTCCTCTGCTCTGAGGGGGAGTATTTGCAAAGAATAACTATGCTGTCAGTAAAACAAAGAGAGGTTAAACATTTTCCAATAATTTTTATCCTCTTGCCTTTTCAGTTCAATGATAAAGAAACATTGTACAATGTGACACTGAAGAACTTGAAAAATATGATGTCACTTAGTCTCACTCCCTTTCGAAAGTTTTATAAGTGCTGTGGCCTCGAACAGGAACAATCGAACCTTTACATTCTGTTTTTAAATATATATAATCATGTACTCTTTATACTATGTTAGATGATCATCTGGGGGTATAAGGGATAACCCATCACTAATTCAGAGCTACTGGTTCCAAAGAAGAGAGAGAATTAAATGCGCATAAGATGCTGTTTCCCACCGTTCATTCATAGGTCCAGGATACGAGAATAGATATACAGTAATATGGAAAGTCAGAAACTCGACCACTAATTAAATTTCAGGCTCTTTCGGCAACCCGTTACTAAGCGATGTTTATATATTAAAAGCCTTACGAAAAAAGATCATATTTGGTAGTTAAAGATCATATTTGGTAGCTACACTGACGGAGTGTATCGCTGCAGATTTGTCGCCTTGACACTTGCTTTATTTCTGTAGTACATCACAACTCTTAGCTCCTGAGTGAGTTGTTCTAACCGCCTAAGCTACACTGACGGAATGTATCGCTGCAGATGTGTCGTCTTGACACGTGCTTCACCTCTGTAGTACGTCACAACTATTCGCACCTGAATGAGTTGTCCTAACCACCTAAGCTACATTGATGGAATGTATCGCTGCAGATTTGTCGTCTTGACACGTGCTTCACCTCTGTAGTACGTCACAACTCTTCGCACCGGAGTGACTTGTTCTAACCGCCAAAGCTACACTGATGGAATGTATCGCTGCAGATTTGTCGCCTTGACACGTGCTTTACCTCTGTAGTACGTCACAACACTTCACGCCGGAGTGAGTTGCTCTAACCACCTAAGCTACACTGACGGAATGTATCACTGTAGATTTGTCGACTTGACACGTGCTTTACCTCTGTAGTACATCAAAACTCTTCGCACCGGAGTGAGTTGTTCTAACCGCCTAAGCTATACTTATGGAATGTATCGCTGCGGATTTGTCGTCTATAACGAAGTAAATTTCTCCGCCATTTTTTGGTCTACGCCGGGAATCGAACCCGAGTCCGCTTATTCCGGAACAAGTCACTCTACCAATTGAGCTACGCGGACGTTTATTCTGATTCCTATCTGCCTTTATGTCGTGTGCGTCCTGCTGGCAGGTACGTCACACGTCTTGACACGTGCTTTACCTCTGTAGTACGTCACAACTCTTCGCGCCGGAGTGAGTTGCTCTAACCGCCTAAGCTATACTGACGGAATGTATCGCTACAGATTTGTCATCTTGACACGTGCTTTACCTCTGTAGTACGTCACAACTCTTCGCACCGGAGTGAGTTGCCCTAACCGACTGAGCTACCCTGTCGGAATATATAGCTGCATATTTGTGGTCTTGACAAGTGCTTTACCTCTGTAGTACGTCACAACTCTTCACGCCGGAGTGAGTTGCTCTAACTGCCTAAGATACACTGACGGATTGTATCGCTGCAGATGTGTCGTCTTGACACGTGCTTTAACTCTGTAGTTCGTCACAACTCTTCGCACCGGAGTGAGTTGCCCTAACCGACTGAGCTACCCTGTCGGAATGTATAGCTACAGATTTGTCGTCTTGACACGTACTTTACCTCTGTAGTACGTCACAACTCTTCGCGCCGGAGTGAGTTGCTCTAACCGACTGAGCTACACTGACGGAATGTATCGCCGCAGATTTGTCGTCTTGGCACGTGATTCAGCTCTGGAATAGAAATGTTCTTTAATTCCAGACGATGTGTGGAAGAAACATCACTCATTTTTCGAAGAGCCCAACGGCCAGTCGATCGCCTTTTACGTTCGGGCGCTAGAGTGTAAACACAAAATTGCCGGTGAAAAAGATAGAATTAGAGCTTTCTTAACCCATAGCCATTTGTTCCAACCGACTAACCTTCTATTCTATAACTATAGAATGTATAGCTGCAAATCTGTCGTCTTGACACGTGATTCGCCTCTGTAGTATACGTCACACGTGCACGAAACCTTTTCCCATGCAAAGTCACTACTGATCATAATAATCTCCGTCTCAGAAGATACACTTGGAGCATTTCCGAACACATGAACACAATTCTGTCTACCTGGTGCAATGTTTGATTCGTTTTTTAGAGACACTTTGGTGTCCTGTGTGTTATCAAATCTTCTTCGGTTGGCATTTTCCTTCTCATGCGATTGAAGAAATAGAAAATTTATAGTGTGTCCACGTTTCGTCACCTGTCACAACATTTAGTTAAATGTAATCACCTTGATCTTCGAGAATCTGCAGGTAATCTCCGCTCTATTTCTGTTTTCTTTAGCTGACGTAGAGCTCATTTGGCAAATGCTTTTTGATAGCCTAAATCTTTTTGGTATCGCGTCCATAGAACTCATCAGGTGATCAGCAATCACTACGACGGTTATGTTTTTTGTAGTGGCAATATACTCTCCGTCCTACTTAGGGGTTCATGTGTGCTTAAGGTTAATCGCTCAGCACTTCGACCTTTAGCATAAACACTTATTTCGTCTTGTTTAAAGTTATTCACCGATCTGCGAACAATGTTGACATCAGTTATTTTGACTCCATACCAGCATAGAGGACATCAAAGCTTCGTTAAAAACTGAATCCTCCTAAATTAAACTTCAGTCTTGTGTTCAGAGGTAGCTCAAGTATATCGGCTGTAGAGTAAGTTATTTTGAATACTAACTTTGCATGAAGAAACGCCTGATGTACTTACATATGTAAATTCAGGCTTCTGTCTGTTTTGGGAGTTTAAAGACAATCGTGAGTAACTCTGAAGGCTATGAGCAGTATCCCGTTGTCTCTCATTTGAGGCCACTGGTTCCAGGGAGGTGAAACATCCAGAATTGTTAGATGATTACCTCCATGCCTCACTTGAGACTTAAGCACAGCTCCACTCGGGAGTACGGACGGAAACCAACACTCAGACTGCTACGCACTAAGGCCACCTTCTGTCTGTTCTAGTAATCCTATAAAAACTAACAGGCGTTACTCTCGTAAAGCCAATCCTAAAATTGCTTTTTACGAAGTTTACTTTTAAAAAATGCACTTAAGACACTTGTAAGGTAAGGTTTTCTCTTGTGTGTATATGTGTGTGAGGGAGTTTCTTTCTGTTATCAAACAGAACTCGGGAACGCCGTTGTGTTCAGTGGCGTAATGCATGTGTAAACGCAGCTATATAACTCAGTACAAGACATCCGTAAAGATTTAATTTCTGTCTTCGGTAATAATAAAGTTACCATGCTTGTCCGTCTGTCTACAACCCTTCTACAGAAGAAACTACCGACTGTTTAGGTTTAAAATTTGACAGAAACGTTTAGAATAACATTGTGGTGTGCAACTCTGAGACATAATTTTGAAATTCGAATTTACAATTTTTTAATTCATTTATTTTACTTTTAATGCGTTCAGCTATTGTTAAAATTTCATCTTGAGGTACTCTGTGCCATAATCGCACGCAAAGTTATACATTTATTACTCGAATTGCTCAATAATGTTTCATTACACTCTTATATTGCATTACATTTTGCATACACGCAATAATATTTAATTGAAATATCGTACGTAAAGCAAAAGTTCTCCCTCCAAATGTGATAGAAGCTATTGCAAAAATCCATTTTATGTTGGTGTAGCAAATTATACGTGCCAATCTTTCAAACACCTACAGGTTGCTTTATCAAGACAATCTAATACTACAATCGTATGCAGGAGATTACACACGGGACAATAGAAGCGAAAATATTAATACGTTTTGCAAAAATGTTTGGGATGCAATTCCAAAATGTTACGTGTATAACTTTGCCACAGTGGCCAGCGGCTTTGTTTATGTTATATTTGGCATGCTATATGTTTGTTACTACGTATTATATGTACACTGAACTGCCTGAAAAACTGGTACACTAGTCTAATACTTGGTAGGTCCCCAACGGGAGTGCAGGACTGCAGAAATACGACGGGTATGGACTCCACGGGCTTCTGGAAATATGCTGTAGGCAATGCACACCATACTTCCTGCAGTGCGTTCCACAATTCGGGTGTATTCCGAGGTCTCGGATACCTGTGTTCGATAGCGCGTTGCATGGCATCCCAAATGTGTTTTATCACTTTCAGATCTGGTGACTTGGGTGAGATGGCAACACCCCAAACTCAGATGAATTTTCCTTTAAACATAATGTGGCATCCCGACACTTGTGTGGAGGTGCATTGTCTGCTTGGAACAGGCCCAACCTATCAGCATGAATGCTGGACATGAACGGGTGTACCTTGTCAGAATAGATGCGCACATAGGGTTGGCCGGTCGCAGACGTTTGTAGACCTACCAGGGATCCCAGTGAAGTCTAGCTAAACAGACGCCATACCATTACGAACCCCCCACCAGTCGGTAAAGTTTCCTGTTGACAGGCGAGATCCATGACTTCATGGGGTTTGCGCAAAACACGAATCCTTCCATCTGCCCGATACAGTTGGAAACGCGACTCGTCAGACCAGGCTACTTGTTTCCAGTCATCAAGTGTCCAGTGGCGGTTTTGCCGTGCCAAGCGAGGCACATAGCTCTGTGTCGTGCACCCATCAAAAGGACTCGAGTTGTGCGTCGGCTCCCAAGGCTCATATCGTGCAGGTTATGTTGCACAGTACGGACGCTGATGCTTGTTGACGCTCCATCATTGAATTCCGATGATACCTGCGAGAGTGTTGTATGCCTATCGCGCTAAACGATTCTTGACAGCCGACGATGGTCATGTTCACCCAATGTCTTTTTACGGCCACACTGGTATCGTGGGTTGGATGTTTTGCCGGAATTATTGTAATCACGGTACACCCTTGCAATGGTCGTCCGTGAAAATCCCAACTTCGTTTCTACCTCCGAAATACTATGGACCATCTCACGAGTGCCAACTATGACACCGCGTTGGAAATCGCTTATATCGTTATTACTTGTCATTCTCATGCTGAAAATAGCTCTGACAGCTTGCAAGGATGTCTATCGCTTTATATACGCACTGGCGGACGCAACCGAGTACGCGCATAGGTGATGGTGCTATATATTTTGCATAAGCTCGTCTGTACCAGTTTTTCTGGCACTTTAGTGTATATAGCTCCAAGAAATTTTTATGGGAACATTTTGACTAGAATTATTCGACTATTGTTTCGAAATTGACATATCGTGCGCAATTTCCAATTTGAAACTGAATTTGAAGTTTACAACTCATGACACCGGGACAAAGTCCACGCTACGTAGGCAGAATATTAAGATAAGAGCTCAGTGTGCAATTTCAAATGAGAAAATGTGAGCAATCTGCATTTCGTAATCATACTGGGTTTTGGTAGACGGTCTTTGGCAGTCTTTCTCAGTTGGTGCTTGATTAACGTTTGCAAATTAATTCATGAGTGGGTTATTAGCCAAGCTATCTTATATGCATGAATTACCAGTATTTATACTGTTCAACACATGACATCCATCACATCAAAAAACTTGAAAATTCGACTCTAGAAAAATCTGAAGAGACTGAGATTCTTCATACTCAGAAAATCTTAAATTCGTTATCTTGGGTGGTATAATGTGTATTGGGTAGCATACTCAAACAGAAATCGGGATATGCGAGTTCCATTCCTGCTATAGGTTGATATAATTTTCAATTTTTGATGCCAGCTATTTTTCCCGACACTATATCCCAAGTAAAAGTTTCATTGTATTGAAAATGGGTACCGGTTCCTCATTGTCAAAACCATTGTTGAAATTTGATCGGGTAGCATGCTGTGCCATTAAGTGACCTAACAATAGTTAGTTTCGTTGTTAGTTAGCAATATATTTTACTAAACTATCGCCGAATATCATCTCATCACGCTTTACATAAGAGTAAGGATATCTCATTGCAGTCTGAGTTAATTGTGGGAACATGATGCTAAATATGATAAAAGCCATTACAAAAATGCATTTTGATGCTATAAATTATCAAACAGTGTACCAGTATATTCTCTAGAACTTAATTTTCTTTGATGTGATGGATGTCACGTGTAGAACAGTAAACGTAGCAGCTCAGGCGGAACTTTGCTAAAAAATCTTCCAAATACGTAGAGACAATGTAAATAGACAAATTCATCGCTCTTTCCACCCCAGATCTCTCGATAACTGGCCGAGTGCGTTCGCCTTACGCTACGGTGGCCAACAATCCACGGCACTTTTTGTGATTATCTGTCAGCATCTGACTTCACAAATCCGTAGGGACGGGCTCACCAATTGAGACGTCACCATCTTGTGGGGCTTACCGGAACTAGCTATTTAATTATAGCTCGTGGAAAGAGCGATGACTTTGTCTATTTACTGATGGCTTTGTAAATAATTGTGTCGGTTTTCCATGCATGAATAGAAGAATATTTCTTCCACAGAATCCTAATTCGCGAGTGATTAACAGGGGAGCTAAGGTTTGTATGCTTAAGTTTGTTAAGGGCACGGTCAATAATTATAATTAGATATTGAACTGAACCAAATATTATTTGGAATTGATCCAAAGCCAACAAGTGTTTCTGGCTAAGTGTCTGAAAATTAGATGATATGCCATAACAGCCAATAAAGTGGATCAGACCTAAGTTACGTTGATTCATTTCAAACCCTAAAAGTGCACTGTTGTAAAAGGTAGTGAAGCCAGATCACAACCTCTCCGTCGAACGCATGAACGGTATCAATTCTTGTAACAATGCACTCCTACCGGTATCAATCCTCGTAACAATGCAATTTAAGAAAACAATGCGACAATAACTCCCGCATTGTTTTCTTAAAAGCTCCCTTTCGAATTCAGTCATTTAAGAAAATAGCTCCAGAATGAAATTTACCCCACACAGCCAATTTTAACGAGGTAGGGAACACAGATTTCTACTGCCTCTTGCTATACTTTACACATGGAACGAATTTTAGACACCATGAATTCCCTTTCGGACTAGGATTACTTTATAATTGTCAGCTCTATACAATCCCTAAAAAAATCAAATATCATAAGTGAATCGGCATTGATTAATGCTTATTTTCCCAAAATTCAGACAGCTATATCTACTTTGGGGAAAAAAAGAAATGACACTTCAGTAAACTCTTTCGAAGTAATAAAAGGCGTCAAGAAGGACACTGAAATTATGCCTGCAAAACCTGGCCTACAAGGTATATTCTATGTCTCCTTTTTTTTTCTTTTTTTCTTTTTTTCGCAGCCAGCATTAGAAGAGATCACCTGAGAATATTTCTTTTGTGTAGCTTGTCCTTGTAGGTCAGGTACATATTCAGTGCCTTTGTTAAGTCTTTTATCAATTTGAAAGAGTTTAATGAAGTTTCTTCCCTTTTCACAAGAGCATATATAGCTGTCAGAAGTTTGGAAAAATAAGCGCGCGCGTGTGTGTACGTGTAATAAAATACATATCAAGAAATACATTGAAATACATATCAAGAAACACATTGAAATACATATCGTGCCGATACAACATGGTGTTCTTTAGAAGTGTTAATTTGGATTAAAAAAATTGTTTAAGCACAAAATATTGATTGTTGATTGTGTGTCCCACTTATATCGAAATAATGATTGTGTGTCCCACTTACATTGAAATATTGATTGTGTCACACTTACATTTAAAAATTGATTGCGTGTCTCACTTACATTAATTTCGTATCCCCTTACATTGATTGTGTGTCCCACTTACACTGAAATACTGATTGTGTGTCCCGGTTACATTGAAATATTGATTGTGTGTCTGTGTCCCACTTACACTCACGGACAATGAAATTTGCGCACCTAGAAGAAGACAAGTTACAACCTCGAAGCTTTACAAATGCCTAAAATGCGTGCTGGTATGCAAATGAACCAAGTTTGGAGCAATTGCGCATGACCGCACACTCAGTGGTGGCGCTGCAATCACGAATTTGAAGACTTATTAACCGGCGTGCAGTCGATGCCCCACGAAAGCGAAAAGCACCGGCCGACGCAAGCAAGATTACACAGTGACAAGAATACTGGATAGACACCAGAGACGTCGATTTATGCAACTTACGGCCTTTGAGAGAGGTCTGATCATCGGGATGAAAACAACAGGGTGGTCGGTGCGCCATATAGACCGCCACGTGGATCGTTCTCGCCATACCATCCGACTGTGTTGGGAACAGTGGACACTTGATGGCACTGCCACACGGCGGAACGGCTCCGGACTGACCAGGAGGATCACCGGTAGAGAGGATCGACGGATCATGCGCCAGGCACGAACGGATCCCACGGGGACCCGGCCCACTATACAGGCAGATACAGCAGCTCCTGTGTGTCCACGAACCATTTTCCAAAGCCTCGCGGAAGCGAATCTGCGATCCTAGCGTCCCTTGTGTGTGCTGCCATTAACACCGAAACATCGCCGGCTCCGTGTGCAGTGGTGCCAGGCCAGAGCGACGTGGAACGCCACAGACTGGTGACGTGTGGTGTTTAGAGATGAGTGCCGCTTCATTTTGGGGACAGATGATCATCGTATCCGGGTGTAGAGTTCTCCGGGTCAACGGCACAATTCCAACGTCGCTATCGAGCGCCACACCTCCTCCACTGCAGGAATTATAGTCTGGGGAGCAATTGCATACGATAGCCGATCAGCTCTAGTAGCGGTACGTAAATCATTGACGGACCAGTGGTATGTGAATGAGATCCTACGGTACCATGTGCTTCCACTCCTGGCCGGGATTCCAGATGCGCTATACTAGCAGGATAATGCCCGTCCGCTAACGGCTCGGGTTTCCCAGGACTGCCTACGTCATGTCCAGACACCTCCATGGCTTGCCTGCTCCCCGGACATGCCTCGTATCGATCATATGTGGGACCAGTTGAAACGCCGGCTGCCGCCGTGCCGCACTATCCGGCATTTGGAGCACACCGTCCAACACGAGTGGGGCAGTCTGTTCAATCTGATCATAAAATTTCAGCTCAATCTGATGCTTCCTTAGTGCGCAAATGTAATTGGCCGTGATTGTATATTGAAATGTTTATTGTGCGTTCCGCTTATATTGATCGTGTCTCACTTACATTAAAATATTGATCGTGTGTCTCACTTACAATGAAATAGTGATTGTGTGTCCAACTAACATTGAAGTATTGATAGTGTGTCCCACTTATATTAAAATGTTCATTGTGTGTCCCACTTATATTAAAATATTGATTGTGTCCCACTTACATTGAAATATTGATTGCATGTCGCACTTGCATGGATTATGTGTCCCACTTACATTGAAATATTGATTATTTGTCTCATTTACATTGAAATACTGATTGTGTGTCACACTTACATTGAAATATTGATCGTGTCTCACTTACATTGAAATATTGATCGTGTGTCCCACTTACATTGAAATATTGATTGGGCATCCCACTTATTTTGAAATATTGATTTTGTGTCCCACTTACATTGAAATAGTGATTGTGTGTCCCACTTACTTTGATTGCGTACCCACTCATATTGATTGCGTGTCCCACTTACATTGATTGTGTGTCCCACGTACATTGAAATATTGATTGTTAGTCCCAGTTTATTGAAATATCGGTAGTTTGTCCCACTTACATTGACATATTGATTGTGTGTCCCACTTACATTGAAATATTGATTGTGTGTCCCACTTACAATGAAATATTGATTGTGTGTCCCACTTACATTGAAATATTGATTGTGTGTCCCACTTACATTGAAATATTGATTGTGTGTCCCACCTACATTGCGTATTTTAACGGATCGGCAATCTATGTGGATGTGGAATGGACGTTTTCTGTTAACACATATAACCATATTGTTACAGATAGAGAGCATGCTTTTTCTTTTTCGAAAATATATAAAAAAAAAACTGTCATCTACAATCGTGAAATAATTCAAGAATGAAAGGTGCATATATCTACATCATCTAACTATATGAATCCTACAGTAAAACTTTTCAGGTATGTTTAATGCATGTTTCTTCTGTTTTAACTGATTTTTCTTGATATTTTAGTGCATAAATGCTTACTTATTTTGGAGGTTTTTAATTCTTGGACACGCGGGCTTTACTGATGTCTTCCGCGCATCCCACATATTTAATAAAAGTTAATTCTTCTACAACGAGATGACTCTTAGAGCATGGTTGTCGGTTGTCCCGAAACCTGTGGTTTTGCGTCTCCGCTTTTCTTTAGGGAAAAGGGATGATGTGAAGTACTACGTGACAAGACGTAAATGACATGCTACAGAGGATGAATAATGCAGCAGGGGTAAGTAAGCATTCCCGGCGTAGTTATTTCAACCGAACAGCCACTGTGGAGTAGGATGCACTTGGTTCAAATCTCACCATCGGCAAAAGTTATATATCATATACCCAATACAGCTGATGCGCCAGTAACGTGTTATTAATTCATCCTGCATTTCGCACACAACCTAAGTCGCAAAATACGCGTATTTTAACTCCAAATATGACACAAGCTGTGAGGAACGTTGCAAGAAGGTTTCCAGTTACAACAGCCTTCGCAATCAATTGGCGGCGAGCCATAGTCCTAAAGTCGGCGTACGAGTTGATGGGTCTTTTTCTTGCTACCGGGATTTCAAAATGCGGACTGTCAGATGTCATGTTTGTTCAAAAGTAATTTATCGGGTCTTTTGTCACATGACCTCCTCTTTGGTGGCTGAGAATGGTTCCTCAGTTAAACAAGACATGAGTTCTAACTGCGATTGAGATTGATGTTGTGTTCGTTTGATCTACGTATTTTCATAAAACACATTTAATAAAATTAAATAAAGAACATCCGCTTTTTAGAAGACACGGCATGCAGCAATTGAATGGTAAATGAGACCTACATATTAACAAACACGATTCTTCCACGTTACTTTAAGCCCTAGGTAACATCATGGGTCTTGCTTTAAATCGTGCTAAATTTAATAATTTTGAATTCAAATCAGTTCTTTGAATTATTACTTTATTCAGTGCTACTACTTCTTACATATGTTGAAATAATATAAATATTCATAATATAAGTTGTTGTGGTAAAGGAACAGAAACGAAGTTGTATCCTCTAACGGAAAAAGAATGCCTTAGCTCTTTATCTCTTTATTTCAGTACCGTATTACAAAGGGTCTAAATACGACGGTCATTTTATTTATGAAAAAGCTCAGAGTTGTATGAAATGTCTTAAAATAATACAAATGACTAGCGCTTTAACAGAGAAAGTCAAATTATCTGGTGTTATTGCATTGTCTTTTCTCATATCCGTTAGTAGCTTTCGTTATATTACCGGGTCTTTAGTCGCATGACCTCTTCTTAGGAGGCTGAGAATGATTTCTCAATTTACCAAGACATGCATTGCAAGTGCGATTGAGATTCATGGTGTGTTTGTTTTAGCTATGTACGTATTTTCATACAGCACATTAAATAAAACCAAATAAAGAACGTCCAGTATTTGGGAGACTATCTTATACTACGAAGATGGCATGTAACAACTGAATAATAAATGTGATCTGCGCATTAACAAGAACGGTTCTTGCACGTTACTTTAAGCCCTAGGTGATATCATAGATCTTGCTTTAAACAGTGCTAAATTTAATAATTTTAACTTCAAATCAGTTCTTTAAATTATTACTTCATTCAGTGTAAATATATTGAGATAATATACATATTCATAATATAATTTGCTGTGGTAAAGGAACGAAAACGAAGGTGAATTCTCTGATGAAAAAAGAACGCCTTAGCTTTTGATCTAATTCTTCTTTTCAGTACCGTATTATCAGGGTCTAAATACGACGATCATTTTATTTATAAAGAAAGGTCAGAGGTGTCTGAAATGTCTTAAAATAATATAAACGTCTTGGGCTTTAACAGAGAAAGTCAAATTATCTGGTGTTATTGCATTGTCTTTTCTCATATCCGTTTGTAGTTTTCTTTATATTTCTCATCAAGTACCCGCTAAAAGCATCAAGGACCAAGAGAGATGGAATTCTCAATAAAGCTCCGGGGCCTCTCTCCAAAAACAGCTGACAGCCAATCATTTACCAAAAGGTCCTTCCATCTATCCCAGCAGGAAATTTTATCTTTGGAATCCTCTTCCGTTTAAACATGACTAATGGGAAAAGTTTTTCCCATCTGCGCTGCTTTGAAGATCCCGTTGTCCTAACGATTTAGTTCGATGAGAGTTTTTGTTGCGCGTTGCATCACTCGTGTAAGAAAACCTCTCGAGTTAAATCGCGTTACCCCTACATGGAACACTAAACTTCAACGTTTTCTGATACGATGTGCACAATTTGTTAAACTAGAACAATTATTTTTTTTACTTTTTTCCAGTTTAATAGAGAAGAAAAATGCGCATAGTTTACTGAATCTCAGATAAATTTGTGTTAAATTTATATTTTGTAAGCCTACTATGCGTGCTGGAATGGTTTAAAATTCTGAAATTGTCAGATAGGATTCATCTTGGTTTTCAAGTTGTTATTCTAAAGATTTTCAGTCAGGGAGTACATAAAATTTACTTCTTATTTTGTCGCTTACTGCTCGATAGGTACTGGAATACCTATTGTATCGATTGTCTATAACGAAGTAAATTTCTCCGTCATTTTTATCCGCGCCAGGATTCGAACCCGGGTCCCCTCATTCCGGAATAAGTTGCTCTACCAATTGAGCTACGCGGACGTTTTATTCTGATTCCTATCTGCCTTTATGTCGTGTGCGTCCTTCTGGCAGGTACGTCACATCTCCTGGTACGTTACATGTCTTAATCGACTAACGAAATGTTTTACATTTATTCTCGCCAGTCATGCAAGCTGACTTCATTATGATAATTTGTCTGTTCTAAAACTCCACTAAATTCATTAAAAAAAGTTCATGGATATTAATTCTTTTCGATCTGTGTAAACTTTTAAATTTCCAAAGCAAACAGCACTTGATTGAAGGAGAGTTATGCAAACGAAGGTATCGGGGAATACATGGTGATTTTTTTTATTAGTGATGTCAAATGCAGCTTTGGAAACTCAACGAAAGAATGATAACCTGATAAGAACCGGATACTCATATTGAATGCCTTGGAAGTAAACGTATGCTGTATAGATATTTAAACACATTTTATAACACATATCATTTACGAACATGATGTTTAATTCACACACACACACACACACACACACACACACACACACACACACACACAGACTTAGTAATACAATGGAACCTGATATATACAGTGGAGTTGCGTTATTCATTTTTTGTGAAGAAGTTAACTCAGCGTTCAATTGTAAACTAGTATAAACAAAACATTGCACGTTGCCGTCCTAGATGGCAGCACATTATTCTGTTGCAACGTATGGCGTAGCCGTAAATGTGATTTTATTCAGTACTACGTAGTATGCAGTACATTTTCCTGTTCTAGTGAAATAGTATTTTCAGTTACACTTTTTTTCATAGGTTCATTTTTGTTTCACATTATTTACTTCAATCAAACTACACAGATGTACAGCCCTTGTTAATAGAGTATGTTGTGCATATACTGTATGCACATAGTACACTAAACAATATTACTAATTCATTTGCGGTTGATATTGTTATAATCTACATCACCCCCACACACTTATTCTTGAATTAATAGGCGTTGGGGACGGATCGAATTAATTAAGCATTCATTAATTTTGAGGCTTTGTCTGAATCGAAAATTAAATGAACAGAGGAAGTTTTGTTCATGGAAAGAGAGGAATATGGTGGCATGTCGCATGGTTTGTCTGGTCTAATCTACTAATGCTTTTAAGTCCTAAATCGCCACAATGCCGTATAATTCGAGGCAGATAGACTAAACATCGTGTGGAAGCTCGAACCGAAGCTTTACCACCAGTTTCATGGTTTAATGAAAATGGGACCAAACGTTATCAATACCCATTTTTTTTCCTCTTTTTAAGTGTATTTCGAGTAGCATTGCTCGTTTCGGGTGGTCCGGTTGCAACATCACGGCACTTGATGGCGATGTGAGAAGTAAGAAGGAAGAAACTTCAGTTGCGCTTTATATGTGCTAAAAGGAAGAGCTAGGAAGGGAAAGCGACCGGCTTTCTTAGAACAACTCCGACCTCTTACATTCGGATAGCGCACGAGATAATTCAGAAACAAACAAAAAGGCCGTATGTGGTGAAACCAGTGGCAGATTTCCAATTAAGGGCACTACGCGCACACCCAGGGCCTCAGAACTTGAAGGACCTGAAAATGTTTGATTGGATTGCCAGTATTTTGTTGTTGTTGTTTTTGTTTGATACCATGCTCCTTTCCTAATAATTTTCTCAAAACGTAAAAAACCACATGATTTTCCAAAGCTGAAGCAAAGAAAAGAGAACGTTTTATGATTGAAATGCATTCCAGTTTTATGAAATTTTATGACAATTTACGCGCTATGTACGCAATTTTATTACAGCGCCCTTAGCGTTACATTTGCCAAGAAACTTGCAACTGAAAAAGGTGTTAAAGTTATCAGTTTTGTCTAACGTATCAAACTCAAAAATAATTTTTGCTGTAACTGAAATAGTTTCTTTGTAGCGCAAAGCTAAAAATTTACGAAATTTTCATTTCCTCCTAAAAAAAAACAACTCCTAGCGGGAAATTTATGAACTAGTAGTGAAATTTAAAACGGTAATATCTGAGTGAATTTTCATGTAAGATCATTCACAAAAATATTTTTGGAAAATCTGTGAGAACCAAATGTCAAAAGCCTTCAGCGCCTTTAGCAGGAAATTAACGAACTAGTTGGGAATTTTAAATATCTGAGAATGAACAGTTAATCCTAATCTGAGAGACACAAAAATAATTTTTTCCTTTAAGTTGAATAGTTTCTTCACAACAGATCATTATTTTTTTTGGAATTTTCGACTGCACAGCCCTTAGCGATATTTAAAGTGCCGAACGCACCTGGATTTCCCATTGGCAGCAAAAATAATTTTTGAACTAACTCTAGAAACAAAAAGTTCGATATGCGCGGGAAGACAAGGGGATTATACTAGCACTTTTTGTTACAAAACGTTCTAAGAATAATAGGAAGATAGAATGGAATTTTAAAAAAGCATAAAAACTTTTTCTCGGCGTTTTTTTTTTTTTTTTACTAATCTGATGAATGAAAATTTCTGAGGCGATAAGAACGGAAAGGGGCCCCTGTTACTTTTAGCGCCTATGGCCCCAAAAGATCTACATCGCCTCTAGGTGAAACATACTGCCTGTAAAAGTACAAACGATGGCAAGAAGTTGCGCTAAGTCGTAATCTTCAGTAAGGAAGGACAAGTGCGTGGAATATCTGCCGAAGTCAAGGTGAATCCCCAGAAATAGGACCAAAAGGGTACTTGCGACCTAGAGGATCCTTACCACAGCATACCAAGAGAGGTTTACTGCAGCGTCGGTCACCAGCCCATGACCTAAAGTGAGAAGTTAGAGCAAAGGGTGCAGGCAATGGCTACTAAACCCCTTCATCACTTCCATGATGAAAGGGGTTTAGTAGCGATTGCCTGCACCCGAGAGGAAACAAACCACTCCTGACGAGAGCGATGTGTGTCGGTTTTCTACGGCAAAGAAGAGATCTCTGTTTTAAAAGCCAATTCTCGTGATTGCAGGGACAGAAAAGGATGATTGCAACGTTTTATCGTAATCTGTAGAATTTTACAGTGTTTAGTGCCTCTGTGTCATGTGAAATTACCATTTTTGATTAATGCCGGCCTCATGCAACTGTAAGTACAACCTATCGTTTATGTTTCAAGATCAGTGGATAAAAAACAAGCAACTGTCTCAGGAGTATATTCAGAACTATTGCATGATAGATTGAACAGAATTAATAATAACAATCACATAGGCATAAAGACTAATTGCCATGTTTAAATGATAGTGAAAAGGACCAATTAAATCCATAATAGTTACGAATATCATCATCATCATCATCATCATTGTCAAACATTATCAATCCACTGCTGGACGAAGGTCTCCTCAAGTTTCCTCCACAACGGTCTGTCTTGTGCCAGTCTCATCCATGTCACTCTGCATACTTTTGAATTTCATCCACCCATCTCCCATGTGGTCTTCTTCTAAGTCTTTTCCTGTCCTTTGGAATACAATAAAAAATTTCGGCTGTCCATCGATGATCTGTCCTTCTGGCAGTATGTCCAGCCCATTGCGATTTCACGGATTTAACTCTGATCATGATGTCTTCCACTCTTGTCATTTTTCGGATCCACGAGCTCTTCTTCTTATCTCTCCTGGTTACACCAAGCATGCACCTCTGCATGCTACTTTGAGTTGTCTGCAGCCTTTGTATGTCTCTTTTAGTTAAGGTCCACGTCTCTGCACCATACGTAAGCACTGGAAGGATGCATTGATCAAACACTTTTCTTTTAAGACATAATGGCATATTGCTCTTGAAAATTATGCTGTTTCTTCCAAAAGCTCTCCAGGCAAGTTTTGTACGCCGATTAATTTTTTATCAATGTGACCCTCACTTGATATCTGCTGTCCAAGATAAACGTACGTGTCTGTTATCACCAGCTTTTCTTCATCAATCGATAAATCTTCATTTCTTGTAAAAGCATTGAACATCACTTTTGTCTACCGAAAGTTCATTTTTAATCCCACTTCTTTACTCTTGTCAGCAAGTTCCTGGATCATACTCTGCAGCTCTGATGGGGTAGTTGCAAAAATGACTACGTCATCAGCAAAACGATGGTGGGTTAGATAATCTCCATTAATCTTTATTCCCTTGTTTTCTCAGCTCAGCGACTGAAAGACACCCTCCAATGTGGCATTAAAGAGCTTCGGAGATACGGTGTCACCTTGTCTCACTCATGTTACCAATTATTAGTCAAGAATATTTGATCCTGTATTAAATTGGTTTGTGCTGTACACAAGGCAATCTCTTAGTCGACTTCGTTTTGTGGATGTTGTTGAACTTGTTTGTTTAAGTGTTGCCAACTTTCAGTCTTCGCGTCTAGAACAACGTCTTGCGATAGTGTATTCAAATGTATTCTTGCTGCTAAGATCGATACGCTATAAAATCTGGCGTCAGGGGTAAAATACCAAGTCGTCACTATAAAAACGGTGAGGAGCCCTGGAATTAAATATTAGTTCGGCCGTGGCTACAGCACTGGTGGTGCGGGCAAGGACGCCCATAAGGAAGACAGGGGGCAGCACCGACTCCCCCAGTCGTTGGTATAGCCACATTTTTGATAAATTTAAAAAACAAATCACAAGAAACTTTTTAAAAGCATTTTTAAAAATAATAAAATATAAATGATTGATTGTAACATTTTTTTTTATTTTAGTATCTTGTACATTTACTAAAATATTTTACAGCCTTGAAGGAGGTAAGGAATTTTTCTTAGCCCTGCTAAAAGTACTCATATGGGCGTCACTGGGTGCGCGTTGGAATTATCGCCACAACAATATTTTTACACAAGACGATACGATGTAGTATGTTATAAAAATACATATACATTAACACGTTTCAAAGAACCAATATTTTTTTTTATTACTTTTTACATTTAATAGGAAACATCGCCTTTTAAGGACATTCAAAGTCTGCATTGTTTTCCCATCAGCACTGCGGCCATGAAAGCAGTCTTTAGGGACGCCGAACGATTTCAGTGCAACTAAATCCGTATGCCAATGCGTTTCTGGGAATCATCATCAGTCTTTTCATGGCAGACGGTCTTGTTGCACTTTTTTTCTCAGTCAGTTCATAAGTGATGACGTTGCTAAATCCACTTCGCAACTAAAGTAATCTTGGAAGCCAAACTCATATTTCGCTTGAATTCTAGCATTGCAATGAGATCGAGAAACGATATTTTCTTGGTGTGTATTTACCTCTGGAAAACAAAGGTGCGAATAAACATCTTATCGAAAGATTCCCATATGACAACGTCAAGAAACAGCAGGTGTCCACTTCTTGTTAAAACTGAGCTGACCAATAGTACCTCAAAGCAAGCCCGCACATTCCGCAGAGTGAATCGTAAAGCTGGTGGAGGAAATAAGGAGAGTGAAAAGCAGATGGAAAAGATTAGAAAATTGTAAATGGAATTCATGACGAAGGAGAAGGGTGGGAAGAGAGTTTTGCAAACGGAATTTACGTGATTTGAGTGCTTAATTTAGGGCATCATAACTTAATGTATGAATGAAAAGAAAAACTAATTCGTTTAACGTATTGTTGATAAAATTTTACGTTAACGGCAATACAGAATTCTTGGACAAGCAAGATTTTACATATAAATGTGAAAAACTTATAAGTGATAAACGTATAAAAGTGGAGCTACCGTATTTTGTTTGTGGTTAATTCACTGCAGTACGCAAAATCGTAGAATCGGTCTTATTTTTCTCGACTGAAATATTCTCTTTTAGTTTTAGAAACACCTTAGGTTTACTCGAGGCAACGCTATCTGTCCTTAGTATTCCTCAGTTTGAGCTCCATGTACTGCCATTTTGTGCTCTGCGTGACATATTTTTTTCTAATTAGAAATTTTATAACTTCTCATGTTCTATCTTTCTGCCCAAAATCTGCTGAAGGATACACTCGATTTAAATCTCTGAGCGAAACCTCGAATGCGGCGCATTCAGTTTTTCTCGTCTTGTGAAAAGACACCATAGCTCCAACAATATGACCGTACACATTCATTAAACAATGCTAAAATATGCAGCACACGAATACCTTGGATCTATCAGGGGTATGCAAAATTATCCGCCGTCCCGCTAGCGGGCGCTATTGGGGTCTAACCGGCCGGCGACCCGTGCTGTCAGTTCGTACATGAAGCCAAGCATGGTGGTCGATAAAGTTCATTTGCGGCACTGTTTGTTATTCGTGTTTAATTTAGGGAAAATTGCGAGTGAAGCATACGGTTAAATATGTCAGGCGTATGGCGAAACCATTATGTGTGAGCGGACGTGTCGAAAATGGTTTCCCAGGTTTAAGAAAGGTGATCTAAGCTTGGAAGACAAGCCACGTGCAGGTAGACCGCAGAAACTCACAGACGAGGAACTGGAATCGCTGTTGCAAGAGGATGGCACACAATCGACCACGCAACTGGCGAAACGTTTGAATGTGGCTCAATCGATGGTGGTACGGCGTCTACTGGCCTCGGGAAAGATCCAGAAGATTGGTAAGTGGATTCCGCATTCTTTAACGGAGCGTAATATTGGTCAACGACTGGGCATCTGCATGTAGTTTCTGAAGAGATTTCAAGAGAAGAATTTCTTGTGGAAGGTTGTCACCTGGGATGAAAAATGGGTCTATTGCGGCAACCCTGTACGCAGGCGATCCCGTGTCGACCCGGGCCAGCCATCAACATCCACTGCAAGACAGGATATCCACGGGGAAACTGTGCTTTTGTGCGTGTGGTGGGATATGCAAGGAGTGCTATACTTCGAACTGTTGAAACCGGGCGAAACAATCACTGCACAACCGTATAGCGATCAGTTGAAAAAACTGAACGCCGCAATGGAGCAAAAATGCCCATGGACAGGTAAAGGACGCCTCCCAGTCATCCTGTTACACGATAATGCCAGTCCACATGTCGGTGTCACCATGAAATGAACCCTTGACAGTTACTTTGGTAGGTTTTACCGCAAGCGGCTTACTCCCCGGACATTACACCCACAGACTTTCATATGTTTGTCTCTATTCAACATGCCTTAGCCCAACAGCGATTCACAGCAGTTCCAGAGGTGGAAAAGTTCGTCACTACAAGCATAGGAAACACTGATCTGAAGACAAACAAAGACGTACGTAGCGACATAGGAAGACCCTTGCGTCTTGGCATTCTGTGAGATATATTGTGTGAGGACGTTTATTGATGCACTGTCATTACGTACGTAGCGACATAGGAAGACACTATGCTGAAATGTGAATAACTCTGTCCGTTTTCGGAAAAAGCGCCTATAAGTCCCATACGATCACACAGCGCACATTTGAACAGAACTAAACGGGGCACATTTCGACAGGCTGAAACGGGGCACATTGGAATAAGTTGAAATGTATCTTAATGCTTGAATATCATAAAAATGTCTGCAATTTCCTTACAAAAAATTACATTAATGACAGCAATGTATTTGTTTTCAGATTGAAACGATGGTTCGGACCTACGTCAAGAAAAAAACAAGCCACCCGTGTCGGACCCCGTTCTACTTAAGGCAATAACAGCTGTCATAGACGAAACACTACCTATACGATCTGTAGCTGCGACATTCAAGTTGCCACACACAGTTCTACATTACCATCTGCAGAAGTTTAAACACGGTGGCGATATAACTTGTAAGTAGGACTCACGATACACTGGTTGGCAAGTGTTCAGCAAACAACAAGAGCCAATGTTAGCTGACGACAAATTGAATTACGGGTCGACATATGCCCAAATACGGAAATTAGCATACGGTTATGCAAGGAAAGTAGAGTGCAACTACCCCGAATCATGGGATGTAAACAAAACAGTTGGATGCAACTCGTTAAAGGGTTTTATGAAGCGACATAAAAATCTCACATTACGAAAACCCAAGAACACGAGTCTGGCGAGAGCTACTGCTTTCAACAAAACAAATGTGCAGGGATTTTTTGATAATTATGAGAAAGCTCTGAAATGTGGAAACTTAAGCCCGGTTAAGATTTACAATGTTGACGAGACCGGTGTCGCGACACTTGTGCAGTCCCAAAATGTCGTCGCTGAACTTGATGCACGGCAAGTTGGACAGGCAGTGTCTGCTGAAAGAGGGACGATGATAACATCCTGCATAATTGTGAATACCATTGGCCATTCCATACTATCCGTCTTCGTGTTTACTAGAGCGAGAATGAATAAATGTTTGGTGTTTGGTGCACCTCCCGAAAGCGTGGGTTTGACTAACAGTCCAAAAAGTTCATGGATGACAGGGCCTTTGTTTTTAAAGGCTCTGGAACATATCCAGAAACATACAAGATGTAGCACAGAAGACAAAATCATTGCTCTCATGGATAACCATGAAAGTCATTGCACTCTTGACATTATTTCATTTGCTAGAGAACATGGGATAGTGCTCGTAACATTCCCACCCCACTAAACGCATCGACTGCAGCCGCTAGATGTGGGTTTAACGGGTCCTTTTAAAGGACAACTGGAAGTGGCACAAAACAATTGACTGATTACCTACCCTGGTAAGCGCATCAACTTTCAACACCTTAAATCTTTAATAAATATTGCCTATTCATTCTCATTTACGGCGAAGAATATTGTTCCAGTATTCGCCAAGCAAGGGATATGGCCATTTTCCAGACTGCAGTCCAGTGATGACGATTTTCAACCCTCTACTGCTGTTGTCCACGATGAAACTTCGTGTCCACCTGTTACTTGTCCGCAACATCAGCACAAGAGCTGAATTGGAATGGCGATTCGCCCGGCCCCAGCGCACGTTCCGACATCCCTTTGCCCGAATCTGTGCGACCTTTACCGAAAGCTGCTCCGACGAAAAGTCGCAGGCCCAGGAAGAAGGTAAAATCGCGCATCTTAACAGACTCACCTATCTGTAACCAGATTGCAAAGGACACCGCACAACGGAGGTCTGAAAAGCGACGACTGGACAATCCGGCCAAAAAAACGACGCAAAACCGTCACCAAAACATCTCAAACAACGACAGGGTTATTTTCCGCAAGTGAGGAGGATGCTTGATGTCCCGTTAATGACGAGTCGGACTACTTTTCTACGGAACGGCTACGGTAAGAGGCAACAACCGATGTAGGAGGGGTACGCTACGGTAAGAGGCAACAACCGATGTAGGAGGGGTAGGCTACGGTAAGAGGCAACAACCGATGTAGGAGGGGTAGGCTACGGTAAGAGGCAACAACCGATGTAGGAGGGGTAGGCCTCGTCGTCGGCGATTTCGTGGTGTTTAATATCGGGGGCAAAAGACGCATTTGTTTCCGTGCAGGTTGCGTAGAAAAAGTAGATGTACGTTTGCAATTAGTGGTATGAGCCTGGTGCAGGGACGTTGGAAATTTATATTCCCAGACCCAACCGAAGTAAACAAAGTTGAAGCATCTGACATAATCTTTAAACTACAGCAGCCTAATAATGCAAGTGGGACAGCCCGAAGTGCAGCGGTTAAATATTTTGATTTTGACTTGACTGTTTTCAAAAAACGGGTACTGTAACTCATTGAACTCCATGCTATGCCGAATTTTTGGTTCTTGTAGGGTTGTGTACTTGAAAGTGGCCCATGCTTGTCCGAATTTACCCGGGGGATGGGGGCAGATTCGAACAAGATGCACACGTTTACTTTATTGCATGTACTGTCTGAACTACTTATACCTATTCCGTACATCAACGTTATTCTTGTACAATAAACTATACTTTTGTCATGTATGCGGAGACAGTTCTTGAAACAAGTCCCGGCACAGCTATATTACATTAAACCAACAACGTGTTCCGATATGCCCCCCTCTCCCTTACAGCAAACGACATGTTGTTCTTTCTCAAAGTATCTTTCCTGGGATGATACACAACGGTGTTATCGTTCAGTCCACTTCTAAAAGCATGTGGCGTAGGCATTTTGTGGAAACTGCTGTAGCGACCCCTGTACCACTTGAACAACTTCAGCATCTGTGTTGAATGCTGCTCCACGGAACTTCTCCTTCGTTATTGGAAACAACCAGAAATCGCACAGGGCGAGATCAGGACGGCAGGCAGGCAGTGGCATGATTTCAATACTGCATTCTGTAACAAACTGTTGAACACAAGCAGCCACATGTGGGCAGGTGTTATCATGGTGTAGGATCCACTTGCCCACCAATTCTGGTCGCTTAATCGATATGTGTCGTCGCAGCTGCTTCAAGACTGCAATGTAATACTCAGCATTGACAGTAATTTGTGGAAGAACGGCATGCTGGTAGACTATACCTTTATGATCAAAGAAAATTATCATCGTCACCTTCCCAGCTGATTTGATTTGTCGGACTAATTTCGGATGAGGCGAGCCTATGTTTCCAGACACTCGTTGTGCCCTTCGTGAGGGAGTCGAAATAGTGGACCCATGTTTCATCGGCAGTTATTACCGTGTTTAGGGAATTTGGATCCTTTGCAATCATTTATTTCCAATCATGACACGCCTGAACTCTGGCTAACAATTGCTCTCTCGTCAGGTGATGAGATACCCTTCTGGATCACACACGATGCAGCAGTAATTTTTTATTGAAATATTCGTTGATCTTCCTGCAGTATTGTCCAAACAGTGTTAACAATACGCTCCGTAACACCACATTCAGGTCGACCAGGCCTAGGAGCGAGTTCTGCTGACAAGCTCACTTCTTTGAATTATGGTGCCATCTAAAAGTCGTTGACTCACCCAAACATGTATCTTTGTAAGATTTTTTCATTAAAACAACTGTTTCTGGAGCCGTTTTACCCAAACGACAGCAAAATTTTATTGAACAAAGTATTTCACTCCTTAACTCGGAATCACTCACCTTCATAGCTGTATAGAGAAATGCAGACGTACCTTAAACAACTGCGCAATATCAAAATCAGGTTCGTCTTCCACGGCTACTAACCGTTGACACTGATACTTCCTGAATTCAGTTAGTCGTCTGCGTGATTATTTTCCCATTTCGCACTGTTGCCAGCTCAACAAAATTACTCTCAGTTTTTATGGAACGGCCTTTGTACATATGATCTTTATGCATCACACACAAAGATCGTTTCGTCATTCCAATGTGAGATTTTATTGAGGAATCCGGGCACTTGAGAGATGTGGTATAGGCACCCGCAACACAGTCTTCAGCTGTCTCTTTGTTGCTTTTTTTTTCATAATGTAAATTTTGGTGGCGTGTGGGTGCCTTTAAATGCATGTCTCTTTAGAAGATTAATGAATTGAATTGAAATAATTGTATTATTTGTCTCTGACTTTAAACCTTGTGCGTAGGTTAATAAAAATCCCAAAGGGAGGACGAATCAGAGCAACTGACTGCTATCAGTTCTGCGAAAAATAACAAGAGAAATTCAGCTTAAGGAAATTTGTACAGAAAGAATAAACCACACAATGGGAAAGTATTCGCAGTAGTTACTGAAATTTGTGTTATTGATTAGTCTATTTTAAGCCACAGCTAAAAGGCTGAAACTACTGGTTTTCAATCAGTTGTAAATGTCATAGCAGAAAAGAAGATCTGAACAGCACAGGAAATAACGCAGGGCCATCAGAATGCGTAGAATAAGTGAATGTTCGAAATAAAAAAATATTATGCACATATGTATGCCACGAAATCTTGAATCATATTTAAGCTATTATTTTTTTTCATAATAAGTCGATTGGTATTAGAGTAGTTTTTGGAATGCTTGTCACATATTTTCTGAGGATTTTTGAAGTCAAGCGATTTTTTTCTGCCAGTCACAGCGGCAAACACTTTCTATAAGTGCTAAAGAATAACTTTTTGCTTCTCGCTCTTAAGAAATGCCTGCGGTTAAGTCCTGCTCGAATATTCTGTCTTATGGTTTATCATCTTCTCTTGCGCACACAGCATTCTTTTGAAAAGGTATAAGAGACTTTCCACAGTATCCATAATGCATCAGTAACCGATGCAATCTCAAAGTTGTAGTATGGCTATATCTTAAATAGCATAACTTAAATTGTATTATAATAATGGTATCGCTTGTGGCAGAGAAAAACAAGAAAGAGGATATAACGACGAGGTATGCTGAACAGAGTGACCTTTCAAGCTGGTACGCACATTGGAGTGACATTTGTCAAAAGAAGCGCAAAGGAGCTTCATAATACCAATATATACTCTTCCCTGGTGTTTAGAAACCATTGTTATTATCTTGACCTATCAAACATTTCCCGTCCTGAACTCAGGGCAAACCCCATGTACAAACATATACCACACATGCCTCATCTGAACTAAAGAACGAAAGATAGCCGCTTGTAAATACTCTTTCATAGGAGCGCTGTTTTACCGTTGTAATTAGTAGTGAGTGACTATGGAACCGGTTTAACCAATGTGTTACCGGAAGGTGAAGGTTTCTTTCTGATAATAGTGCTCTCGATTATACACAGATAAGTCGTTACATTATTACCACCTGCCTAATAAGCTGTGTAGCCTCTTTAGACCGCAAAACAGCGGCCACTCGGCGAGGCATCGATTCGATGCGGTCGCGATAGGTATCCTGGTATATCTGGTATCACATGTCAACAGAAGGTCATCGAGTTCCTATACATTTCGGGGTGGTGGTGCTTCAGCGCGAAGCCGCTTTTACAAGTCGAACCAAAATGTTCGATTGTGTTCATGTCAGATAAATTTGAAGGCGAGGGCATTAGCATAAAGTCCCCAACGTGTTCCTCGGACCACTCCTTGACGATTCTGGCAGTGCGGCATGGTGCGTAATCGTGTTGGTAATGGCCATCACCAACAGGGGACGCAGTTGCCATGAATGTGTAAACTTGGTCCGCAACTATGTTCAGATACCTGACAGCTGTCAGAGATTGTACTATTGGGAAAATGGGGCTTCACATGTCCCAAGAAAACATTGTCCACAGTATAACACCGTCACCACGGGCATGTTTCCTCCCAACAGTGCATCCAGGTGCCATAGCCTCCGTTGGTAATCAACGTATTCGCGATCATCCGTCTACGTTATGCACCAGGAACCTTGATTTGTCAAACCAGGCCAATTTCTTACAACCATCTACGGTCCAATCCCGATGATCTTGGGCTAACTTCATGGGATCACCAAAGTTGTAGCTGCGGGTGATTTGTCGCATTGTGGCCCTATGGTCGCTGTGAACAACGTCTTAGATCACTGCGCGACCACAGAAGCAAGCCAAATTTTATACCAAAGATGATACATTCACTTATCCTCAATTATTTTTCAAACTTATCTCAATATAACAAATACAGTTTTTCGAAATGTTTGCATTGAAATTTAGTTCCTTGAGGCATTGACTAAAAGTTTCTTAAATATCATTCATGATGTTGGTACATGGATTTGTAGTGAGTTGAACGAAAATACATTGAAAACACGCACCGTGTTTGCACGATAATTTAATTTTAAATAAGTTAGTAAAATCATGCAATGCATTGATTATGATACACTTTCCAATATACTAGAAATCATTACTCAAGCTATTACTCAAGTTATGAGGAAAATGGCTGTGGAATAAATCTCACCCCTGTGCCCTGACCTTTGATCCATTTGGATGATATTCAACAGAACTGGTTCAGAATATCTCCGAAATAAGTTTTGTCGCAATCGAAGCAATTTTACGTAAGTTATGATGCATAAGCGCTATGGAATAGATCCCGCTCCTGTGTCCCAACCTTTCACCCCATTTCGCCCATTTTCAATAGGATTCGTCCCCAGACAGGTCCCTACAACATACCAACATTTCATCCAAATCGACAAATTTTTACGTAAGTTTTGACTCATAATGGCGATGGAAGTGATTCCGCTCCTATGACCCGACCTTTGACCCCCATTTCCCCAATTTTCAATAGGATATGTCCCCAGATGGTATCCTACCACATACTAAAATTTAATCGAAATTGAACCTTTTTTACGTTAGTTATGACGCATAAGAGCAGTGGAATTGATCCCGCTCATTTGTACTGAATTTGACCTCATTTCGTTCACTTTCAATAGAGTTCCTTCCCAGGTGTTCCCCTACCACACTGAAATTTCATCGAAATCGAACGATTTTTACGCAAGTTATCGTGCGGACGAACATACGCACACAACGCGTGACGTAATGAGGCAGATGGGAATCGCGACCATCTGCCAGCAAGGTGTGACGTCATAAAACTTTAATAGGATCCACAAACAACTCGTGACGTAATGAGATAGATGGCATGACCACGCGCCAACATCTAATGCGGCGACGCCATGACACCACAATACAAACTTGGTATTTCGGGGTGGTTATTTAACCCACTAAACAAATTTTCTTAAAGTCGAGATCAAGCTAAATCGATTTCTAGTACCAGAAAACGGTAGGTTAACGTCTGTCATCAAAATCCTTAGATCCGCTTTCAAAATAAAATTTACATACATACAAGAATTGCTCCTTTAAGGTGAATGTCAAGTAAATTTGCTTCCTGTACTTCGAATGGAAACATTTCTGTACACATTTTCTTCCCAATTAATGTGTTCATAAGGATGAAAATTCGAACATCGATTAATATATCTTCATTTTATCACTTGGAATACTTAATATTTTCTAAAACATACGCAAAATTATGCAATCCAACATTTTTTTGTCTGCTGACGTCATGAAAATACAGGTCGTGCCATCTTTTTTCTGGACAATTAATGCGTTCACAAGGATAAAAATTTGAACATCGATTAAATTAGCTTCATGTTATAACTTGAAATACTTAATATTTTCTAAAACATAACCATAATTATGCAATCCAACATTTGTTTGTCTACTGACGTCATGAAAATACAGGTCGCGCCTCCTTTTTTCTGGACAATTAATGCATTCACAAGGATGAAAATTTGAACATCGATTAAAATAGCTTCATTTTATAACTCGGAATACCTAATATTTTCTAAAACATAACCATAATTATGCAATACAACATTTGTTGGTCTACCGACGTCATCAAAGTGCACGTCGCGCCATCCTTTTTCTGGTTTCAACACCACCAAAGGAAAAGTTACTGATTTTTTATATAATTATGGTTATTTTTTAGAAACTATTAAGGATTCCCAGTTATAATAAAGTTATTCTAATCCATTTTCAAATTTTCATCCTTGGGAACACATTAATTGTGAAGGAAATGTGTACAAAAGTTTTTCCATTGGAAGTATAGGAAGCAAAATTACTTGACGTCCACCTTAATAATATGAAATAAGAGCGATGGAATGGATCGCAATCCTATGTCCGCCGCCCCGCTGGCGCAGTGGTCAAAGGCGCTGGCCTCTGATCATTCGACCGTAAGGGGTCCGGGTTCGAATCCCGGTCAGGCATGTATGTTGTGTTTGTCTTACGGCACTGGCTCTCTCAATTCCCTGGAACCAGTGACCCTAAATTAGGGACGAGCGACTGCTTATAGCCCATTGAGTTGCTCACGGTGGTCGTTAAACCTCCAATCAAAAAAAAAAAAAAAAAAAATCCTGTGTCCTGATCTTTGACCCCATTTCGTCCACATTCAATAGGGGTTGTCCCCAGGTGGTCCCCTACCACATAGTACAATTTCATTGAAATCGAACCATATTTACGCAAGTTATAACGCATAAGGGCAATGGAATGATCCTGCTCCTACGTCGTGACTTTTGACCCCATTTATCCCATTTTCAATAGGGTTCGTCCCCAGGTGGTCCCCTACCACATAGTAAACTTTCATTGAAATCGAACCATATTTACGCAAGTTATGACGCATAAGGGCAATGGAAGGATCCCGCTCCTACGTGATGACCTTTGACCTCATTTGTCCCATTTTCAATAGGGTTCGTTCCCAGGTGGTCCCCTACCACATACTAAAATTTCATCGAAATCGAACCATTTTTACGCCAGTTATCGTGCGGACAGACGGACGGAAGGACAAAGTTGGAGCATATACGCTTCTTCAGCCTACGGTTGGAAAGCGTTAAAAATAATAGGTATTTCCATAGTTAAAAGGATTAAAAACCCATAAGCACTTTCGGGCCGACAGTCGCACCCGTGTTCAGATGGTGCCAATGTGCTCCCATATATACGTCTGGGTGTAATGACGTGCCAAGTGTGAAACAGCGTCTCAAGGGTATCGTAGTGTCGCCATCACATCACATCAGCGGCAAATACCATTGGTTTAAGAGTAGATATATAATGAATGTGAATAACCGAAGAATATAAGAAAAAGGAAAAAGCACTGAATGTATATCTTAAAAAGCTTAAAGTCACTATCGTTTGAGACATATTTCGGTAAATTTTTTCCTAATTCGCAGTTGAGTCATTTGCTGCAGTTCATCATACCTACACCAAATGTAAATCATTATTATTTCACTATAAATATTTTAATCGCATGCCATATCGTTCAATTGCGAATGTTTATTTGTGTTCAGTGGAACAAAAAATTGTTTTGAGAAATGCTATTTAGAGAAAAATATATCCTTTGGGTTATTCAATTTAGTGCATCGCCATACGGTAGTTACTAGCGGGCGCTTCGGTCTACACAGTGTACCTTAAATCAAGGACCAGTGCTACTGGTTTTTTAAATGCTCTTCTCGGTATAGTCTCCGTGAATCTCACAAAAGTGTTTTTCAATTTTTTCTCTGTGTTTGCCTTATAGTGTCACATGTTGCTTCCTATTTGTTGAAATTTTCTCATACACTGCTAGCCACCCAAAATGCAATACCAAGAAGGAAGCATCCGATTGGCCTAAAATTCGCAGAATGCGTCACTCGCGAGAGGACATGCAAACGATTAGCGTTACAGGGCATATGCAACTCATGTGCACCCGGCACGCCACCGATAAGCACTATAAGAAGGGTGCACAGAAAGCGGGGTGTAAGTAGTAAAAGTGTGTTATGCTGCCAGATTAGTGCGTGGGAAGCTTCCTGATGCCTCGTCGCAGAATACGGCAGTCATTCCAGCACGTTTCGGAGTTCGAAAAAGGACGAATAGTGGCTTATCGTGACAGCGGCTTATCGTACCGAGACATTGGCGCCTGTGTGGGATGACATCCAGCCACATTGTGGCGAGTATGGATTCGGCGGGTGTAGGAGGGACGGACGGACGACGTGAGCGATTATCGTAGTCGCGCCGCACCACCAAACGAGATAACTGGCATGTTGTAAGGCGGGCATTGGCGGCTTTCACCGCCACATCACGAACGTTACCGCAGGAATTAGGGTGTGCTGCGCAACAACCTGTGTCAGCACGTACCGTTCGACGTCGTCTGCAGGAGTAGGGACTTGTCGCACGGCGCCCATTGCTCCAATTACCATTGACGTTACACAACCGGTGAGTGCGGCGGCAGTGGGCCGTTGAACGCCGCACCTGGACTACGGAATGGCACGACATTGTCTTCTCCTAAGAATCTCTTTTTGCCTGCAACACCACGATGGTCGGATACGCGTTTGGCGGCACCGCTGCTTGAGACTGTATGACGCCTGCATTATGCATCGCCAAGGGTGCATGGGTTTGGCGTGCAATTGGATATGACACCCGCACCCCTATGGTACGCATCGCTGGTACACTCAACAGCCACGGCACCATCTCCGATGTTTTGGAGCCTGTAGTCCTCCCTTAACTGCAGGACCCGCAGGTGGCACGCATCGTGCAACAATTCTTCATGGCCCACCAGGTGTCAATGCTACCGTGGCCTGCCTGTTCTCCAGATATGTCGCCCATCGAACATGTCCGGTCGCTGATCGGCAACCGAATGGCCCGGCAAGCACCACCCGCTGCTACGTCTGATGAGTTGTGGCAACGTGGGAAAGCAGCCTGGACCGACATACCCCATGCCCATATCCAAAGCCTCTTTCGTTCGCGGCCGCGGTGTGTAGTGGCCGTTATTTTCAGCCATTGGGCCACAAGAACTATTGATGTCTGCGTATTCCGCAAGTATCACGGGTCTGTAAGCTCAATTGTTTCATCTTTGTATCTGTTGTCATGTGTCCAGTAAATCTAGCTTTGCTGTTTCGTGTCCTTGTTGTTGTTGCATTTTGGTGGCCAGCAGTATATTATAATGTTTTTAAAGCATGTATTACCGTTTTGCAAAATATTTAACAAGAATTAACTTGCATTCCTTCTTTAGCTTAGAGGTGCAGTTGATGGAAATACCAGAAATCAACGGTATTGTTTATTTGCTGCACCAAAATATTGGGTTCGAAATAAAGTAAAGTCTGCAAATGCAAGAAAAGAGGAAAGTGCCAATTACGGTATATACAAGTACAAATCAGTCCAAACTGTAATCGCCTTCGATTGCCACGATTTTCTCCCATAGTCTCGGCAGCATTTGGGTGCCGTCCCTGTAGAATTGTGGCGGCTTGGACGCAAAGAAGTGAATAAGTGCGCGTTGAACATCGTCCCAGTTGGCAAACCGCTGTCCCTCTAAAAGATGCTGCAACAACCGGGAAAGCTGGTAGTAGCTTCGTGCAACCTCCAAGGAATAGGCTCGGTGAGGAAGCAGCTCCCAGCCCAAGTCCCTGATCTTGTGACAGATCATCCGTTCCATGTGAGGTCTCGTTCCGACCATGTGTAGGGGGACGCCCTTGCGTTTCGACAGTACTTGTGTCGAAGTGAGCCACGCGTGCAGATCGTCTAGCTGACGACAATACACATCGTCGGTGATAGCAATGTTGTCTGCCAGTAAAAAAACACGACATCCCTCATATCCCACCAACAGACGGCAGAACCTTACGGGAGTGTAAGCCGGCTTCATGCGCTTCTGTTTTGGGGTCCTACTACAGTTTCCGATCGCTGAGATTGTCATACAGTACCCATTTCTCGTCACTTATCACAATTGGGTCCAGTCACGTTCAACTTGGTTGCGTGCAAACAGGAAAAAGCATGCACTCATGTGATTTGCTTTGTGCTCAACTGCGTTAATGATTCACCTAAGCTACCCTCTTTTGTATCTTCCCAAATTGACGTAGGTTCGTCATAATGCTCGTGTGGGGAGTCCCCAGCTGTTCTATGAACATCGTTTGGCCACACGTGAATCGATCTCCACTAAGGTCCTCATCATGTCCATATCCACTGTTGTGGGTCTTTCGGCCTCGGGATGATCTGACAGGTCAGATTTTCCTCTCGAAACAGTTCGAAATAAAGACAGCACTGAAAATCTGATATGTTATTGAAATACGCACTAGTAATGTTTCTTACAGCACTTGCGAGGGTACTACTGCGATGAAACTCATGCAGCATGCAATGGCGGCTGTGATCATTGTCCACTTCTATGTTTGCTGGCTCTTACATACATCGCCTTCTGAAGGTAAACTGTCATTAACTTAAGCCACCTACCTGCTCGTGTCATGCCGGTATGCAGAGCAATCGCAGTGGCCAATGTGCGCCGTGGCCGGGGTTTCGGGTACATAGTCACCGGACAGTACTTTTTTCCAATCCAATATATTCTGATAACTGACAGTTCCGAAGAGCCAGCGAAGCTGAAGAAATTTTGTAATATAGTTGTACAGTAGTACTTGTCGCCTAAGCCGAGACGGCTCAAATAACGTAGAGTTTCCTCAAAATGGTTTGTATAACTGTTTGCATAAAAATTTGTACGGTTTGCATAATTGTTTGCATAATTATGCGTAGGGTTTGTATAATTGTTTGCATAACTATGCGTACTGTTTGTATAAATGTTTGGATAATTATAGGTACGGTTTGTATAATTGTTTGCATAATTATGCGTACGGTTTGTATAAATCGCTGTACATTATATGCCTACCCTTCTAGAAACATAGAGCGTTTTTATTTTAAGATGATTTATGGGCAAATACTATTTATTACTGTCTTCTGCATGGATTTGGAAAAGCTCAGTACACGATTCATGGGTAATTCTTTGCATTCATTTAAGCGTGTGTGGGATGGATTTGAATAGAGGAAAAGCACCTTCGCAGTTGAAGAAAATAAAGCAGAGATTGTACACGAGCATGTTTGTTTGTACCTAGCACGCGATAAAAACATTTTAAAACAAGAAGCACAAAAGCAGACAACAGCATTATGAAAAGCTCACAACAAAATTAATTTACCGCGACATTATCCTAATCTAGCCCATTCCACAAACCGAATAAACAGATAAAATTAAACCAGAAATGTCGAGAAACTTCCACGAAATGCATGGAAAGCCAGCCTCATATGTGCTATAACAAATAAACGCCCATTGAAAAAGTGGAAGGAATGGAGCTTTTCATTTCTTTGAGACTTCCTGGAGCCCTCACGAAGAAAACAGACATTCATGCCTCATATATTACGTATTAGGTATAATGAAGCTTAAGATGAAAGACATGCTTATCCCATTACACTGGCCATTAATGTGGAGGGGTCTTGTTTTCGGCATAATGGTCACCCCCATGTACGGAGAACTCTTATTATTTCCCCTTCCTCTTTGTTTTTAGATCGTGTTTACTATCCGAGACTAAAGATACAGGTCGTTTCACCATCTCTGACTTGCGTGCAAGAACTAATTTCTACCGACAAAGTAGAACTTGCGTTATTGATCGCTTTTTCTACGGATTTGGTTTTAGGGGAATGATTTCTCAGAGCAAAGCCTATCGTCACACGGTGCCTCTTACCAATCGCCCAGAAACCGGCAGTGTATAAACACTACAATCCTAAACTGTACCCACAACTCAGTCACAAGACTTTATTTTTGGTTTCTTGATGAAGAAATATCTGATCCTATTTAAGGAGAATTCCCATATAAAAACTTTCCTAAACAGTGTCAGTTAAGCGTTTCAATGAAATTTTTGTTGATTGGAAATCTTAAAGTGTAAAAGAAAGAAACAGTCACATAATATGGTACAAGATTAAAACAAACAGATATGTATGAGTAGAAATATCCCTTTAGTTGGTACAATAAAGTAAATTCAAATGTCCAAACTTCTTTTCTTATTTTAAAAATGGCTCATACATATGAAAAGATAACTTACCCTTTAAGAGTAGATATGATGAAGAGACTATCGTGCTGATTGATACACAAATAAAGAAGATAGCTGTCTAAGCACGAACACTTTAGCTCAAACCAATTACAACACTCAAATGAAGCTAAGACGTATCACCGGTATCAAAAGTATACACAGTTAAAACCATGACGACACAAATAACTCATTCCATTGAGGTTTAAAAAGGTTTAATGTTAAAAACTTGCGAGATCTTTCGAACCTACGACTTATAGGTTCATCATCAGGCACCAAAACTCGCAAGGTGCACATGAAACGTAGTGGTTATATACACGTGTGGTTATGGGCAAAGACCGCGCATGCGTAAAAGTCGTAGTGGTTATATACACGTGTGCCCATAACCACACGTGTATATAACCACTACGTTTCATGTGCACCTTGCGAGTTTTGGTGCCTGATGATGAACCTATAAGTCGTAGGTTCGAAAGATCTCGCAAGTTTTTAACATTAAACCTTTTTAAACCTCAATGGAATGAGTTATTTGTGTCGTCATGGTTTTAACTGTGTATACTTTTGATACCGGTGATACGTCTTAGCTTCATTTGAGTGTTGTAATTGGTTTGAGCTAAAGTGTTCGTGCTTAGACAGCTATCTTCTTTATTTGTGCCTTTAAGAGTACTTTGTACTTCAGCCAAATGTAGCCCTAAATTTTCTGTGCAAAAAAGGAATATCCGCATGTCGGCTGTATTTTACGAAAGCAATGATAAGAAAATTCCTTTCTCTCTCCTATCTCAGCAGCACCGACTAACATCTGTCACAGGTGATAAACGCTCGCTTTTAGACTAGTAGTATCTGTTACATATCCCAAGGCATGAAAGCGAAGGCCACCCTGACATGGACATCATGCTACTAAATGAAAAAAAAAGTGACTCAAACGTCTTCTCTCTGCTGTCTTAGGTTCATCGATATTGTCAAAGTCTGTTTAGAAAGTAATCAGTCAGGAAGAAGTGTGAGTCAGTTGCCTAAATGACCGATTTGTGTAACAAATCTAAGGTAAAGAGCAACACCTGATCTTTAGATAAACTCGTTCCAGCCGCCTTCTTCACATACAGAAAATATATTCCTTCGAGCTGGTTTCAACCAATTTTTTTTTCCCTGGTTAACATCGTTCCACCCGAACGAATGCTTAAATATTTTTACTCAGACCAATTCTGCCGCGAAAGTAGCTTTTACCAGGAAATATTTCTACGAAATGACAAATTCAAAGCAATTCAGCATTCCAATCGTGCGGTACAACACAAGAAAAACATTTGTTTACGCTTTTCAACCGTCAGTTGAAGAAGCGTATATGCTCCAGCTTTGTCCGTCTGCCCGTCCGCACGATAACTCGCGTAAAAATGGTTCGATTTCGATGAAATTTTCGTATGTGGTAGGAACCAACTTCAGACGGACCCTATTGAAAATGGGCGAAATGGAGTCAAAGGCCAGGACACAGGACAGGGATCCATTCCAATGCCCTTGTACGTCATAACTTGCGTAAAAATGATTCGATTTCGATGGCATTTTAGTATGTGGTAAGGAACCACCTAAGGACGAATTCCATTGAAACTGGGTGCACTGGGGTCAAAGGTCAGGAGATAGGAGCGGGATCCATTCCATTGCCCTTATGCATCATAACGTACGTAAAATGCTTCGATCGCGACAAAACTTTGTCATGTTGTTCCGGAGGTATAGTTGGTTCTGCTGAATATCATCGAAATGGGGTCAACACAGGAGAGAGGTTTACAGGAGAGAGGTTTATTCCACAGCTATTATCCTCATAACTTAAGTAATAACTTGAGTAATGATTTCTGGTATGTTGGAAAGCGTATCATAATCAATGCATTGCATGATTTTACTAACTTGCTAGAACTTGTGTCTATTTGCATTTCCTTAATTCAGGTTTCTGTCTTAGTTTTGTCAGTAAAATTCAAAACAACCATATACTCTTCTGCACGAGCACATATAAGTACGAATAAAATCAATTAGAAAGAAACACAGAGAGAGAGAGGTGTGCTGTTTTTCTTGGTACTCCTACAAATATCGCTCCACTGTCGCTTTGTTGACGTAGAACTGCGCCCCCCCTGCTGGTTAGCGGCTAACATCGGGAGCATGGATGAAACGAAAATATGTCACACTTTGAAAGTGTATGCCTTCGAGACTATTAATCGTACAGTAATAAATATTAATTATTAGATAGTTTATGAAAGCCCATTTATTCAAAATAAGTTTAGACTCTCCACTCTTTGGCTCTTTCATACAGTAGCCTTACAAAGTTAAGCAAAATTTCTCACGATTTTGTTTCGCCACGCGCCGTTTTAAGGTTGACAACTAGTGAATAGATAATGATAGCGATGACCTCAACCCCGCATTCCGTAGCAGGTAATAAACCAAAATAAAGTGTATTTAAAATATATCTATTTTTTAGATAAAGTAAAATTTGGTGACAAAAATTTAGAAATGCCGCAGAAATCCAGGGAACATTACTACAAGAACGGACGATACCTGAAGAAACAGCTACAGGAGAAACGAGAGGAATCTGAAAAGGCCCGCAAAGTCAACAACCGAAATATCACGAGAATGTAGTGCGCGTCAAAAGTCCGCGCGTCATGATACGTTTCACCCGAGTTTGAATCAAGAGCCAAAGCTTCCATTTCATCTGCACCAATTGAGCCTGAACAGCAGGAACAGATGGAGATTAATATCATCAATCCAAATTTTCAAATTCTCACACCTAGTATGGAATACCAATATACACCATCTACCAACAAGTAATTGGACACCTGTGATAGCAAAGGAAAACGAAGTTTATTCACCTTCAATAGTTGGTGGAGCCTCTACGAAAGGCGATTACAGCTGCGACCCTCCGGGGCATACTCTCAACCAGGCGTTGTACGACGGCTAGCGGTATTTTCTTCCACTCGGCTTGGAGAAGACAGGTCAGTTCCTTCACCGATTCCGGACGGTGGGGTCACCCCTTAAGTCGACGCTCCAACTCGTCCCAGTGGTACACGATAGGCTTAAGGTCCGGGCTCTGCGGAGGCCAGTCCATTTGATTAACCCCATTGTCACCATACCAAGCCATGGTGGACCTCGTAACAAGACAGGTGGTGTTGTCATCCTGAAAGTAACATGGGTCCACGCCGTAAAACTCCTACAACGTAGGAAGCGCATGGGCATCCAAAATGGTGCAGTAGCTCTCGGCGTTGGATCTACCAGGAATTGCGACCAAGGGTCCCGTGCCATACCAGGAGAAACATCCCCATAGCATAATTCCACCGCCGCCGAACTTCACAGTTGGCACAAAACATTCTGGCAGGAGGCGTTCTCCAGGCAGACGCCAAACCCAGACCCTGCCATCCGAACGGTAGAGGGCGAACCTTGATTCGTCGCTCCAAAGAACCTGTTTCCACTGTTCAACGGTCCACTGTCGACGTTCTTTGGACCACATTAGCCGAGCAGTGCTATTGGACTTCGTCATCAAAGACTTGTGGGCGGCAGCACGTCCATGATAACCGAGCAGATGAGCTTCCTTGCGGATGGTATTTATAAAAAAAACGTTCTCGGATGTCTGTTGAAACTCCTCGCGGATGTGGCCCATCGATTTGGTGCGGTTCTTCCGAATTTCTCTGGCCAGCACCCGTCGGTCTCTAACTCCCAGTTTTGTGGGTCTTCCGGATCGGGGCACATTCCGATAGTCACCTCGCATCTTCCACTTGCCAATCACGTAGGCCACTGTCGATTTTGGGTACTGCAACTCGCTGGATATGTCACGTATGAATAGGCCATTTCTGTGATACCTGGCGATTACACCTTTCTCGAAATCAGAGAGCTCCGAACTGCGTGGCATCTTGCATGCGACTGGTTGTGTTGTTGTTTCCCACACGATATTTAACAGCGGCGGCAGTGACGTGTATCAGGACCGCAGACATCGTCGATTGCAGGGGTGTCCAATTACTTGTTGGTAGATAGTGTACATCGCCAGTCTTCAGAACTTCCCTAGATAATGAATGTATTATGTCTGAAACCTTTACACCGCCGATGCATTCTCAATTTAGACAAGAACAAGAGCAACAAAAAGAAGAGTACATAAGGCCCGAGACGTATCGCCAAATTTATAACATGGCGACTAAGGAGTTTGAAAACTTGTTTCTGAAGAACGATTTATTCAAAAAACTATTTTAGCAAAAACTACTGACAACGATGATGCTACGCCTTCTACTTCTACCAACATTAATTTATAATCAGCACAAGTTACTATGAATTGTATATAGTGTAAGTTGATTTTAAATAAATAAAGTAAAACATTTATTTTGTTTTATTACTTAAAGATGTTATATCGGAGAAAAAAATCAATGGGACGCAGTAGCAACTGTGCCCCAACCTACGTCACCCGTACTTGGTAGAATACCTTAAAGTCTTAGAACTAGTGGGATAATGCCATGAACTAGTGACAGTTGACGATGTTCTACACTGTTAAAAATTAGTACTTACACTGCTGGCCAGCCAATATGCAACACCAAGAAAGAAGCATCCGATTGAAGTGAAATTCGCAGCTTGCGTTGACCGCGAGAGGACATGCAAACGATTACCATTGCAGCGCATATGCAAATCATGTGCGCCCGGCACGCCATCGAGAAGCACTATACGAAGAGTGCACAGAAGGCGGGGTGTAAGTAGTGGAAGTCTGTTGTGCTGCCAGACCTGTGCGTGGGAAGCTTCCTGATGCCTCGTCGCAGTCATTCCTCACGTTTCGGAATTCGACAGAGGACGAATAGTGGCTTATCGCGACAGCGGTTTATTGTACCGAGACATCGGCGCCCGTGTGGGACGACATCCAGCCACAGTGATGTGAGTATGGATTCGGTGGGTGCAGGAGAAACGGACGGACCGACGTGAGAGACTGCCACAACAGCGGCACCCACCGCACGAGAGGACCGGCATGTGCTGCGGGCATGTGCTGCGGGCATTGACGGCTCGCACCGCCACATCACGAACGTTAGCGCAGGAATTAGGGTGTGTTGCGCAACAACCTGTGTCAGCACGTACCGTTCGACGTCGTCTGGAGGAGCGGGGACTTGTCTCACGGCACCCATTGCTCCGATGACCATTGATGTTACACCACCGGAGAGTGCGGCGGCAGTAGGCCGTTGAACGCCACACCTGGACTACGGAATGGCACGACATTGTCTTCTCCGACCAATCCCGCTTCTGCCTGAAACACCACGATGATCAGATCCACGTGTGGCGGCACCGCGGCGAGAGACTGTATGACGCCTGCATTATGCATCGCCATACCGGTCCGTCGCCTGGCGTTATGGTTTGGGGCGCAATTGGATATGACACCCGCACCCCTCTGGTACGCATCACCGGTACACTCAACAGCCATCGCTACATCTCCGACGTTTTGGAGCCTGTAGTCCTCCCTTACCTGCAAGACCTGCCAGCGGCTACGTTTCAACAGGACAATGGGCGCCCGCACGTGGCACGCATCGTGTAATAATTATTCACGGCCCACCAGGTGTCACTGCTGCCTTGGCCCGTCTTTCCTCCCAATATGTCGCCCATCGAACACGTCTGGTCGTTGATCGGCAACCGAGTGGCCCGGAAAGCTCCACCCGCGGTTACGCCTGATGAACTGTGGCAACGTGTTGAAGCAGTCTGGACCGACATACCCCAAGCCTACATCCAAAGCCTCTTTCGTTCGATGCCGCGGCGTGTAGCGGCCGGTATTGCCAGCCATGGGGGCCACACGAACTATTAATGTCTGCGTGTTCGGCAAGTCGCACGGCCCTGTAAGCTCAATCGTTTCATTTTTGTATCTCTTGCCATGTGTCCAGTATATCTGGCTTTGCTATCTCGTGTCCTTCTTAATGTTGCATTTTGGGTGGCCAGCAGTGTAGAAATAAGGAAAATGTACTCATTTTTGAGTACATTCTGGGCTTATAATATCTCCGAGTACTTGTATCATATTTTTGGAAAAGAGACGTACTCATTTTTGAGTACATACAGCGAATCCATTGTGAGTATATGTGGTATTTATAATTTTAAATACATACCCTCATTTTTGAGTACATACAGCGAATCCAATGTGAGTATATCTGGTATTTATAATTTTCAATACATATCCTCATTTTTGAGTTCATATATTTGAAAAATATGTACTCAAATAAAGCCATATACTTCTAATATACACTGAAGTGCCAGAAAAACTGGTACAGACGAGCTTATGCAAAATACATAGCAACGTGACCTATGCGCTTACACGGTTGCGTCCGCCAGTGCGTATATAAAGAGAGAGACATCGTTGCCAGCAGTCAGAGTTGTTTTCGGCATGAGAATAACAAGTAATAACGATATACACTGACGGAAAAAAATCCCAACACCAAGAAGGGTTTGTGTTAGATAAACGACAGTTGGTAGGCGGTGAGAGTACATCTGTAGGATGACGTCTACGCAAATTTCGCGCTCGGCGCATACGTGTGGCGCTAGTAGCGCCCCTTGGAACATGTAAAGCAGGTTTGCTGTAAATACGCGCTGTAACATTCGTGGGCATTAGTTATCGTTGAGATTCGACGTAGTTTGTTGATGTTAGTCAAGAATGCCTTTAAGAAGACGGAGAAGCCATTATCAACAGCTCACGGAGTTTGAACGAGGTCGTGTAATAGGGCTCCGAGAAGGTGGATTTTCTTTCCGCAATATTGCAGAACGACTTGGCAGGAGTGTAGCCACCGTGCATGATTGTTGGCAGCGGTGGTCAAGGGAAGGTACTGCCTCAAGAAGACCGGGTTCCAGCCTGCCACGTGGCACTACTGAGAGGGATGACCGCCGTGTACGGCGCATGGCCGTGGCGCATCGTACTGCGTCTGCGGCAGCAATTCGAGCTGCAGTTGCCACCACAGTGACACAACGAACTGTTACAAATCGGTTACTTGAAGGGTAGCTCCGAGCCAGACGCCATGTAGCGTGCATTCCACTTACTCCAAACCACTGCCTTTTGCAACGTCAGTGGTGCAAAGCTAGAGCTCATTGGAGGACGGAGTGGAGATCTGTTGTGTTTTCTGATGAAAGCCGGTTCTGCCTGCGTGCCAGTGATGGCCGTGTGTTGGTTAGAAGGAGGCCAGGTGAGCGCCTGCAACCAACCTGTCTGCGGCCGAGACACACTTGACCTACAACTGGAGTTATGGTCTGGGGAGCAATTTCCAATGACAGTAGGAGCACTCTCGTGGTTATCTCACGCACCCTGACGGCACAGTTGTACGTCGGTCTGGTGATTCAACCTGTTGTGCTGCCATGCATGAACATCATTCCAGGGGGTGTTTTCCAACAGGATAACGCTCGCCCGCATACCGCTGTTGTAACCCTACATGCTCTACAGAGTGTCGACCTATTGCTGTGGCCTGCTAGATCACTAGATCTTTCACCAATCGAGCACGTATGGGACATCATTGGACGACAACTCCAGCATCACCCCAACCAGCATTAACCGTCCCTGTATTGACCGACCAAGTGCAACAGGCATGGTACTCCATCCCACAAACTGAAATCCAGCACCTGTACGACGCAATGCATGAACGTACTCCATCCCACAAACTGAAATCCAGCACCTGTACGACGCAATGCATGAACGTTTGCGTGCTTGCATTAAACATTCTGGTGGTTACACCGGTTATTAATGTATCAGCATTTCACATTTAAAATGGTTCTTCTCGCGCTTACATTAAGCTGTGATCTTGAAACCTTAATTGATTAAATATGTTACTTATACAAATGTATTGCCGCCATTTCATTTCTCTACAACTATTTTTTCGTGGTGTTGGGATTTTTTTCCGTCAGTGTATGTACAAAATAAGCTGTCTATACATACGATAAAAGCAAACCACGTCTTCAATAAGCAAATTAAAATCAATTTATTTACAAATTAAAAGCGGGTTAAAAGCAGACTAGCGCTTTCGGGGAACTCCCGTTCCCATCTACTGGTCAATGCGCCACGGGATCCAACAGAGTCAACCCTTATATACTTGATAACACGACCCATCATGCACCACGTCATTAACAGACCATGATGTCACAGTATAAGCACAAATTATAATATTTCAATTCCAAATCAATATAACATAAGTATAAGAATACAAAATATTTACAAAAATGTACGGTTCCGATGTTTTAAAAATTCCCCATGTGTCAAAGTCTCTTGTGGAGCAACCATTTTTCGCCAAGGTCTTGGTACAAATGTGGGGAAATCTAAATTACAACAGTTGTCTCCGTATGCAATAATATATAAATTTTCTGAAAAGAAAACAGTGTTTTTGTTGACATTGGAGTTCAAGATTTTAGCATTTTCCCAAACAGGGGTGTAACCACCCTGTTTAACAACCATAGTAAAGGCAGTATTAATAGTTTCTGTCCGGAGGGTGTACTTGTGTTCACCCAACCGGGTATTCATAGTCCTGATTGTAGAACCTATATAAAATTTGTCAATAACACCCGAATCCTCATGGGCGAGCGGAATGCAGTATACTCCATATTTCATGAGTTTGGGTACTTTATCTCGGTCATTTCTCAGTAAAGTAAATACATTTTTAGTGCAAACTCCAAATGTCAAATTATGCCTATGGCATATCTTCTTGAGGGTGTTAACTATTGGAGGGAGATAATCCACCTTTCCAACGTATCTAGTGATTTTATTGTCCGTGGACATGGTCGTGAATCTCAACCTGGTGAACCTTCTTAATAGACCGGTGAGTGTTGAGGTCCCTTGATAACAAAAAAATCAAGAAAAGGTAACTTACCCCCCTGCTCAAGTTCTGTCGTAAATTTTATTGTGGGAAAATGTGAAGATAAGCAGTCAATGAAAACATCTAGTTGGAGAAGTGAGTAGGGCCAAAAAAGTAGCATATCATCGACATACATGATTATTAGTAATGGTTGAAGTGGAGAGTCCAGCAAAACCCTGTCCTCCAAGGATTGTAAAATAATCTCAGCCAGCACAGGGGAGAGTGGGGAGCCCATGGGCGCACCCTCTCTCTGTTGGTAAATTCTATTATCAAATTTAAAATACGATCTTCTGGCCCCTAATTTCAGTGCTGAAAGAATGGTATCAGTTTCCAACGGAGAGATAGAACTATCTTTTTGTAATTTTTCAGCAATGATAGAATACACCAGATCAAGTGGTACATTTGGGAATAGCGAAACAACGTCTAGTGATGCCATAATAAAGCCAGTTTGTGGAGGGTCAAATTCCTTGATTCGCTCAAGAGCCTGAGTAGATCTTTTATTTGACACCGTGGAATGGAGTGTAAGGTGTTTCAAGTAAGATGCTAGCATAGTCTCAAGTGGTCTCGTTGGACTAGCATACCCTGAGACTAATAATCTGAGGGGTTGATTTGGTTTGTGTAGTTTCAGTTTACCAAATACTTCTGGCACTCTAGGTCCCACAGGTGGTTTCATATTTGATGACACAGAGGCAGGAAGAAAACCTTGGCTTCGAAGTTCACTCGGTTCAGCTATGGTGGCAGAGGTTGGATCTGATTTGAGCACTCGGCGGGGGATTAGCTCTATAGCCTGTGACATTTTATCAAAGTAGTCCGCCTTATCCATAATGATGAACTGTTGGGTCTTATCCGCGCCAACAATAGACTGGTTTGGGTTCTTAGCTAACTGAAGTAGCTGATCCCTTTTGTACCTTAAATTCTGAGGTGAAGTGGTTATTTTAGAAATAGATTTTACCAGGTTATGACGTAAAACATCTCGTTCATCCTCTGGCAAGGCATTAATAATGTTTTTTAATCTGAGGTAAAGAGTGCATAGGTGAAAACTTCGAGATGGGGAAACTGAACTTGAGACCTCTATTTAAGGCTTCATGTTGACCCTCTGTCAGTTGAACTGAGCTGAGGTTCAAATAAGTCTTGGGTGTAGGAAGTTTAACCTATGAGGAAGGACATGAAACGGAGTGTTGAAGCCAGGAAAATCTTCTTGACACCAAGTCACAGAGTTTTTTTATGTGTCTTTCATTAATGGCTTTTATTTCACTCTGCAAAGAAGTAAAAAATATCATCAAATTCTTACCCAGAATGATGTGATTGTAAGATCAGCCATAAGGAGGTATGCACCATAAGATTTACGATTGAGTAAATCACTGTAAGCTTGTTTTCGTCTGATTTCTGCACTCAAACGTCTTCTTTCAGCGTTGACAATTACTCGTGTATCTCGTTGGGAAACCAAATGAGTGTGTATTCTGAGGAATTTAGGTATTACCTTTAAAGATCGACAGTTGGTAAGGAAGCTTAAATGTGCTTCATTGATAAAAAGCTTCTTACGAAGCGCACAAAAGGTCTTAGTCAGACTCTCCATATCCCGTGCGTTTACAAATGCTATGTAGCTGTAAGAGCCACACTAAATATCAGTTTGCAGCTATATGACTGAAATAGGAAATATTTTTGCATGGAATGGTATATGTACAAAATAAGCTGTCTATACATGCGATAAAAACAAACCACGTCTTCAAACAGCAAATTAAAATCAATTTATTTACAAATTAAAAGCGGGTTAAAAGCAGACTAGCGCTTTCGGGAACTCCCGTCCCCATCTACTGGTCAATGAACCACGGGATCCAACAGAGTCAACCCTTATATACTTGATAACACGACCCATCATGCACCACGTCACCAACAGACCATGATGTCACAGTATAAGCACAAATTATAAAATTTCAATTCCAAATCAATATAACATAAAAATAAGAATACAAAATATTTACAAAAATGTACGGTTCCAATGTTTTAAAAATTCCTCATGCGTCAAAGTCTCTTGTGGAGCAACCATTTATCGCCAAGGTCTTGGTACAAATGTGTGGAGATCTAAATTACAACAGTTGTCTCCGTAGGCAATAATATATAAACTTTCTGAAAAGAAAACAGTATTTTTGTTGACATTGGAGTTCAAGATTTTAACATTCTCCCAAACAGGGGTGTAACCACCCTGTTTAACAGCCATAGTAAAGGCAGTATTAATAGTTTCTGTCCGGAAGGTGCACTTGTGTTCACCCAGCCGGATATTCAGAGTCCTAAGTGTAGAACCCATACACATTTTATATAGATTCTACAATTAGGACTCTGAATACCCGGTTGGGTGAACACAAGTACACCGTCCGGACAGAAACTATTAATACTGCCTTTACTATGGCTGTTAAACAGGGTGGTTACACCCCTGTTTGTGAGAATGTTAAAATCTTGAACTCCAATGTCAACAAAAACACTGTTTTCTTTTCAGAAAGTTTATATATTATTGCATACGGAGACAACTGTTGTAATTTAGATCTCCACACATTTGTTCCAAGACCTTGGCGAAAAATGGTTGCTCCACAAGAGACTTTGACACATGAGGAATTTTTAAAACATCGGAACCGTACATTTTTGTAAATATTTTGTATTCTTATACTTACGTTATATTGCTTTGGGATTGAAACTTTATAATTTGTGCTTATACAGTGACATCATGGTCTGTTGGTGACGTGGTGCATGATGGGTCGTGTTATCAAGTATATAAGGGTTTACTCTGTTGGATCCCGTGGCGTATTGACCAGTAGATGGGGACGGGAGATCCCCGAAAGCGTTAGTCTGCTTTTAACTCGCTTTTAATTTGTAAATAAATTGATTTTAATTTGCTTATTGAAGACGTGGTTTGCTTTTATCGCATGTATAGACAGCTTATTTTGTACATATACCATTCCATGCGAAAATATTTTCTATTTAAGTAATAAAGATTTAAGCGATTTTCGACGCGGTGTCATAGTCGGCGCTTGTGAGATGGGCCATAGTATTTCTGAGGCAGAAACGAAGTTTGGATTTTGACGGACTACCATTGCAAGGGTGTACCGTGACTACAATAATTCCGACGAAACCTGCAACCTACGATACCAGTGTGGCCGTAAAAATACATTGGGTGAACGTGACTATCGTCGGCTGTCAAGATCCGTTTTACACGATAGGCGTGCAACACTCTCGCAGGTTTCATCGGAATTCAATGCTGGAGCCTCAACAAGCATCAGCGTCTGGACTGTGCAACGTACCCTGCACGATATGTGCATTGGAAGCTGACGCCCAACTCGAGTCCCCTTGATTGGTGCACGTCATAGAGCTATGCGACTCGCTTGGGCACGGCGACACCGCCACTGGACACTTGATGAATGGAAACAAGTAGCCTGGTGTGACGAGTCGCGTTTCCAACAGCTTCGGGCAGATGGAAGGATTGGTGTGTGGCGAAAACCCCATGAAGCCATGGATCCCGCCTGTCAACACGGAACCGTACCGGCTGGTGGGTGGTCCGTAATGATATGGGGTATGTTTAGCTGGACTTCACTGGGAACCCTGTTACGTCGAAAACGTCTGTGACCGGCCAACGCAATGTGCTCATCCTTTCTGACGAGGTACATCCGTTCATGTCCTGCATTCATGCTGATGGGTTGGGCCTGTTCCAACAGGACAATGCTCTACCACACAAGTGTCGGGACGCCACATTATGGTTAGAGGCGCGTTCACATGAGTTTGGGGTGTTGCCATTCCCACCCAAGTCCCCAGATCTGAACGTGATAGAACACATTCGGGATGCCATGCAACGCGCTATCGAACACAGGAATCCGAGACATCGGAATACACCCGAATTGTCGAACGCTCTGCAGGAAGTATGGTGTGCATTGCCTACAGCATATTTCCAGAAGCTAGTGAAGTCCATGCACCGTTGTATTTCTGCAGTGCTGCACACTCGTTGGGGGACCTAGCATGTATTAGACTGGTGTACGAGTTTGTCTGGCACTTCAGTGTATGTGCTCTAACTTCATTCAGTTTCTGTTCACTTTCGGGGAAGTTTGAGAAACGGAAGGAAGTTAGAACGAATTTAGAGATTCTGACAGGATAGTTTGTAAGTGAGAGAGAGCACATAAGATGGCGCCACCATATGATTTTGCACATAGCAGGAAGAGAAAAATTAGAGAGAGGGGGGGGGGGGTTAGGAATGAACACCTATATATGTAACCGGATGATTCTTACCCAAGGGCCGTCACTTAACGCCCTCGTTCGATATTCAGCGATTGTTAGAAATCCACACCACCACGGAGAGCCCCCAGGTTTAAACCTATCACACTAGGTTTTAACCTGGGGTCCCTCAATCAGTAGTATGAAACTCTAACCACTAAGCCATCTGCGGCTTGATTTCAAATTTCCAATACGTATACTCCCCATACATACTCATTTATTCATAAAATCAATTGGAAGTATATTATTCGATGGCACATCTGGGGTAATAGATATACGCGTTGTCACATGCGGAGCAAATAGACAGCACATTTTTATGATAAATATAGTGATGAAGCAACAATATATTATTTATGAGATTGGCTCAAATATAATTAATGTAAAAACGTACACAAAGATACTTTATGCATAATTAAATTACTTGTGATCAGTGACTTTGTTGTACTAATTATTTATGTGTGTCACTTTACATATTTATTAAACAATTTCTCTTGAAATCTATAATATCTAAAATGAAGTAATACGAGATTATATTTATTGGCTCAGTTATTTGTAAGTATGTATGGTTACTTAAATTTGAGCATGTCATGTACTTGTTTACGATACGATTGTACTTTAAAAAAGTAGGTTCAGGTTCTCATTTTTAAGTCGATGTATTTAAACAGTGTACGTTGTAGGTTGAGGCACAGTTGCCACTGTAACCCTTTGATACTTTCATTTCATGGGTACATTTTTTCATTTCATGGGTACATTTTTTCATTTCATGGGTACATTATCATATTGTAAGTATGTATGGTTACTTAAATTTGAGCATGTCATGTACTTGTTTACGATACGATTGTACTTTAAAAAAGTAGGTTCAGGTTCTCATTTTTAAGTCGATGTATTTAAACAGTGTACGTTGTAGGTTGAGGCACAGTTGCCACTGTAACCCTTTGATATTTTCATTTCATGGGTACATTATCATTACTATACCGTGCAAATTAATTGGGGTAAGCCATTTTGATTCTCATAATTGTAATGTGATCGCCAGTTGATGTCGGAAACCCACGTTAACCGGTTTTACCAGCTGTGACATGGTGTGACTGTTAAAACTTGATAGTAAGAATGTAATTTGACCGGTTTTACCAGCTGTGAGGTAGCGTGACTGTTAGAACTTGATAATAAGAATGTGGTTTGACCGGTTTTTAACAGGAAATAGGCACTTCAATTTCAGTTGTGAGCTTTCGTGTGCGACAGGTGGATGTTAGGTTTTGCTCTCTGTGAGTACGTGTTGCTTTCGTGTATTGAGAAATGGATATTTCCACAAGGAAGCGTGCAAAAATAATTGCTCTGAAGGATCACACTTCTACGACAGTGAGAGATATCGCTTCTGCAGTTGGTATTGGCAAATCAAGTGTATCAAGACTGCTTATGCGATACAATGTATCTGATCTGGATCATCGTCTCCAAAAAGGAAAGGTAAATGTGGAATTAAACAAAAAGCAACTCCACGAACCGAGAAATATCTAATCAGAAATAGTAAAATGAATCAAAAAAAAAAAAAAAAAAAACAAGCACCGACCTTCAAAGAGATTTATTGGCTAGTGGTTGTGATGTTAGCGATTCAACTGTACGCCGTAGGCTTCTGGAAGTTACCCGGAAGGCAAGAAGACCAACGAAAAAACAATATTTGAATGCGAAAATGAACATAAAACGTTTGGCATGTGCCAACAGATATAAATCATGGACTGCTGACGACTGGAAAAAGGTAATTTTCAGTGATGAACTCAGTTATTTGTGCAGGGTTACCAAGCAAATGTCGTTAGACGAAATAACTGTGAACCCTTAAGACCTGAGCATGTCAAACAAACTGTAAAAGACCCTCTGAAGCAGATGTTTTGGGGATTTTTCACATCAAATGGCACTGGAAGCTTAGTTCCTGTTCAAGGTATGATGAATTCAGCCAAGTACGTAGAAATATTACAACGTAGGATTGTTCCATTCTTGCAAACATTTGACGGGACATTTCAACATGACTTCGCCCCATGTCACAATTCCAAATTGGTCAAGAATTCCATGCTGGAAAATCAAATTCATTTGCTTGATTGGTCTGGAAATTCATCAGACTTAAGTCCCATAGAAAACTTGTGGAATATTCTGAAGAGACGTTTAGGTAAAACGGACTGTACAACCAAAGAACGCATGATAACGAATGCTATAAAAGTGTAGTTTCGCGATTATGAAGCCAAACATATGTGCACTCAATTAGTGGAGTCAATTCCAAAACGAATTCAAGAGATCATTTCTGCTAAAAGAGGACATACGTCATACTAATACAGGTATTTATCAGTGTATATGAAGGCATAGAATGATATAAAGGCATAGTTTTGAAAAAAAGAGTGATTTTTAACTATGTCCCAATTAATTTGCACAGTATAGTATTTATGGTGTAGAAGTGTTTGGCTCAGTTTGTGGTAAAAATGAAGCCACATCGGGGAAATTTGAGTTGTAGATAAAACAAAAAGCATGCAGTTGAATAAGCGCAATTTACATACTCCACAAATTTTACTGCGAACCTTGTAAAATAATACATGCTCACTTCGACTGGAAATTATTTGATTTGGAATCTCCTTGAAGAAACTTGCGTCTGTTACCACATTTATTGTGAGGATGAAAGAGTATTTGATCAAATGAATGGACTTAAATAGATTTCAAAAGTCAGCCACTAGGTCAGTTAAAAATGTTCGCCACTTACGTCTAAAATAAAAAACAACACCGTTTTCTAAAAGAAATAAACAAAGTCTTGAAATGAGAATGTTTTTCGGTGTAAATATGACAAGGATGGTAAGTCAGATAATATCCGAAAACTTGATATTATCTGACTTACCATCCTTGTCATGTTTACACCAGAAAACAGATTCTCATCTTCAAATTTGTATTGTATGGTGTAATCCCGTATTCCATTCATGAAACAAAGTCTTGACCAAAGAAACTACACTGGTGTGCAAAAATTAAGGACGAAGAGGAGAAATTAGCATAACAGCGGAACGAGCAGGCAGAACGGACCGAAAGACCACTCAGGAGATAGCCTATTGTCCGGTATGGAGGGCATGTGCATATATGCAGCATGACGTAGGGAGGAGGGGGAGTGTCGAAAGGGTATAAAGCAAACTGCCGGTGTACGCTCAGAAATTCGGTGAAAGCTATTGCATGATGTACATCGGTTTGAACGACATCGAGTTGCTGCCACCGTGTGATATGGCCAACAGGCAGTCCAGTAGACGACATCTGGATGATTTTGTTTGAGGTCGCGTCATTGGGAAGTTGGAAGAAGGTCGATGTGTGACTAGTGTGGCCGAGGAGTTCGGGATCGCTCACAACGTCGTTTCACCAGTTTGGAGAGCATTTCAAAAGACAGGAACAGCTGTCCGAGTGTTTAGCAGTGGTCGTCTACGAGCAACCACGGCGGCTTACGACCGGTATATTGTCCTACAGGCGAGAAGAGACAGACGGTAGATAGCGGGAGAGATCGCAAGGCACATGCAACAGACAACTGGACGTCCGTTATCGCGTTTTACCGTGGCCAAGAGGCTGCACAAAGGTGGTCTATTTGCACGACGACCAGTGCGGTGTGCGCCATTAACGCCTGCTCAACGGAGACGGAGGTTTCTGTGGTGCCAGGAACACGAGAACTGGACACATCAGCAATGGGGTCGAGTTATCTTTACGGATGAGTGCCGATTTAGTCTGACGAGCGATTCTTGACCTATACACATCTTGAGAGAACAGGGAACACGCAATTACACCTCCGACATCATCGAAAGAGACCGGTCTGTAGGTGGCGGAGTTCTCGTTTGGGGCGTTATCATGCTTGGTATTCGTACTGACCTCCACATCTTCCAAGGAGGTTCAGTCACTAGTGTCCGCTGTTGTACCGATGTTCTCCTGCCTCACGTGAGTTTTTTAGAGGTGCTGTGGTTCCTGAGTTCGTCTTCATGGACGACAACGCTGCACCTCATCGTACAGTGGCTGTCGCAGAGCTGTTGGAGAGTGAAGATATTCAACGCATGGATTGGCTCGCTAGGTCCCCGGACCTAAATCCAATCGAACACGTGTGGGACCTTCTCTGGAAGCGTTTGGCAGCACGTCACCAGTCGCCAGCAACGATTCCGCAGCTGCGATTTGCGCTACAAGAGGAATGGGTCGCGATGCCTCAACAGCTCCTTGACAACCTCGTCCTCAGCATGGACAGACGTTGTAAATCCTGCAACGCAGTCAGGGGTGATCATATCCCCTACTAAAGGGTGGATTTTTCTTGGCAGCCGCCTGTCAAATGGACGTTTCTGTCTTCTGTCCAGTTGTGCTCGAAGCTACCTTTTCAATAAAGTGCCTTTGTATCCTTTGTATTCCTTGTTTGGACGGTTTTGCTCCCTTGTCCCATATTCTTACATCTTGGGGATCTTATGGCATGATTTGGGTCGATGTGAAGCACTCCTGCACGACGTTACATTCAAAAACCGTCTCGTCCTTAATTTTTGCACGCCAGTGTATATTTTATTTTAGTGATAGATTGTTAAAAGATTGGCGATAGGAATGAATGTAAAGTAGAATCCGCATATGACGAAGAGCTCAAAACCGATGGAAATCCTCGTTAAATTTCAACGAAGAGGAAATCACACTATGTATAAATAATATTATCCATATATGTTTAAATGATCACTGAGTTATCTGCATTAGGAACACCTCATGTTTTGCACATTTGGAACAACAACAATGTACGCCGCCCTTATTTTGTTGTGGTCTAAGCGATGGCTTCTAATAAGGACAAGTCGCATATTCGTAAAGCTCCCGAGTGATAGTCGATTCTTGCTTGACCTTGAATATTTTTGTGTTGGTTTAAGTGTTCCTGGTAACGTTTTGTCGTGTTCTGCAGGCTACACTCCTTTCCGCTTCACAAGCAGTGATTGTGGACAGCCACAGGTTTTCGGTTTTATCTTGTTGAGTGTTGCGAGGTGCAGCACTAACTCACGTTAGGCTTCATGGCCGAGTTGGCCGCAACCTCTGCTATCGTCTCTACAGCTTCACACGATTCTTCTTCGTCTTCAGTTTCAACAATATCGTATACATTAGCATTGAATGTGCCTGGATCTTCACCTGTGCTTTCTGATATATCTACTATGTCTTCTACAAGCAACGTCCCATATACCAATGGAACCAACTCTAGTGTTAGGGCTACTGATATGTGCTCACCCCCACCCTCGCTTGCGTTTGCGACTGTTGTTGGTGGCTCATCTCAGAGGATTACGAATTCATTTTGTGATAACATTGAACTAATTAGAGCGGATAAAGTATTGAATATTTTGGTTCCTGAAGAATCTCATGAAGGTAAGCAGTATAACTCTGCATTACTTCTAAGTGTCTTTTTCCAATCGTTGCCCGACACCCCCTCCTTCTTTATCTAGATGCTGTTTATAATGTTGTTCCCGAAAAACAGATAGTGACTATTATTCGTATGGGAGGGGAAATTATACTGCAATTTACAGACCCCACTACTGTTGATAAAATTCTTCAGTCAGGAATTGATATTAAACATTTCCATTTACAACCTATTCCTGCTTCACATAAGCCTATTACTGTTTCCCTCTCGCCGATGCCGACAGCCATCCCGGATTCAATATTAATTAAAGCACCAGGGTCTTTTGGACGAGTGATTGGTAAAACGAATATTTTTCCAGCTTTAGGTCGCGGCTTGCACTACAGTTCAGTGCAATTAGGACGTCAACAGTACCGTATCATAGTCCCTAGCAATGAAGCTATTGTTGAATGTCCCACATGCATGGAACTCAGCATTGGCAGCCGTACATTCGACTTTAATGTGTTTGCGGGTGTCCAGTGCTTTAAGTACAAGGCTGAAGGGCATGTCGCGTCGTGGCTGAATACCCACATCGTGTTCTACAAGACAGTTCTGCTGCCGCTGCTACTTCTATTTTGAGCCTACGGTAACCTTCATCGGCTTTATTTGCTGCTCAACCAGGATCTGTAGGAAGACCACCTGTAATACTTTCTACAGACTCTACTTCTACTGGTAACCTTGTTGCTTCAGATCCTGGATCTCGTCAATTTGATAATGTTAGACCATATCCGACTTTGACCTCTACTGCAGTGGGTTTGCATAATCTCCTTGATATGGACACTTCAACTTTTCCATATTTGCTACCAACTCAAGAGGCCACCCAGTCCCAGACAGCTAATAAACGCTCTATTTCCCCAGCTTCACAACGATGTACTCGTGCGTTTTCTCGTTCCAGTTTACGACAAAAAAACCGCACTTTAACCCCGCACTCACGACGTTTTTTTCTTCACCTAGCCAGGTCAGTCTATAAGCTGTTTCCACATCCAACACATATGGCATCCTTACCGATTCGGCAGAAGAAAGCATGGAAACTGCCCATAATAGTGAATCGCAGTGTGCTTCTTCAGAAGGTAAATACCCCCGTCTCGTTATCCTTCTTGACTTTCCAGAGGTTTTCCAGCACAGCACTGTTCCCAATTCGCCATTTACTCTTCCTGAATTAACATCTGTATATCAGTGTCCGAAAGAGAGCAACATTATGCCAATACCATGTGTGCGGAGGAATTTACAGCGCCTTCCCGAAATGGTTCAACAACTCGCAGCGCTCGAGGAAGTCTTTAGTAATGTCTCTCTGCGGTCTTGGGCTATCCAATATGTTAGAAGGACAAAATATATACGCTTAAGGTTCTCATGCCTAAACTTGCAGACCATCTTCACCCACCACAATGATGCTCCGTTTTATACAAATCGGTTATTGATTTTTAGCTGCTACAGGCAAAATATGCCTGTAGCAACGTTTCAACTCTCTTCTTTTGTTCATACAAATGGACGGGCACACCAATTTTTTTCATTTTTGGGAGGAACCAAGGTTTTGTTTTGTTAAGAACGTCTTCTTGTAGTATGTGCTTATTGTGTTTTTTTCTTTCATCACCAGGAAGTGTGACTAGTGTTTCTTTCTCGTGATGAGAATGCCGCATGTTGTGTTAATAGTGTCGCATCGTGTTGTGCGTAATCATAGCTGAACTTCTTGCGTTTTCCTATGATGAGCTCCTTCCTTCACAGTGAATCATAGCACTTTTCACAACGGACATTTTCTGCAAAAAATAGCGGTGCAGTTGGACTTATTTTCCACATGCACCATGCGCCGTAGCTTGCTTCTCCTGGGGTTTCACAGCCGAAGACCAATGAGGGTACCCATGATGACACCCACTCACCAAATAAACGCCTGGCATGGACCAAGAAACGTCGGAAATGAACCATCGACAGATGAAAGAAGAGTGTCGAGTGATGAGTCCCTTTCCTGCTGCACAATCCTTATGGCCGGGTTCGCGTATGGTGTAAACAGCATTAACTTCTACCCCTGGTAGCAAGTTTGGGTTCAACAGAAGCATGGAGCTGGTGTTCTGGTCTGGGGAGCTTTTTCCTGGCAAGTCCTCAGTCTGCTGCTTATCATCCCACAAGCACTGGATGATGGAAGCTGTTGGAAACTGTTATTCGACCACCTCCATCCATATCTTCTGGAGATTAATCCGGACCACAGTACCATATTCCAACAGGACAACGCACCATGTCATCAGGCTTGTATAACTACTGAGTCGTTGGAGGTACACGACAATAGGTTCGCCACTTTGAATCAGCCTCACACATTCCTGACTGTAACCCAATTGAACATTTATGTGGCATGCTAGAACGGGGTGTGAAAACTGCTGATCCTCCTCCAAGAACTGAGCGTCAACTGACGGAGCCGCTTCAGCGGACATGGGCCAAGTTACGTATGCAAGATTTCCGATACCATGTAAAATCTGTTCCAAGGAGTCTGAGAGCCATGATCTTTCGAAAAGGTGGACTGACGCGTTATTAGTTATGTGTTCCTAATGCAAAGCTAACTATCTCACTCAGTGTGTATGATGAAAATTTTTACTGTTTTCTAGATTTCTAATGGTGGCTACTTCGTAGTTTGAGGTGAACACGTTTTTCTTAGAAATCTTGTCACGTATATTTCTTAAGGATTTCCCTTTACCGGCGGCGTGTTATTGACGCTATTTAGTGACACACCTAAAGCAAAAGCAGCACCCAAGGTTCCAATGCAACGCCCACTAGGAGGGTGAAAGGGGAAATGGACACAATTACAGGAATTGTTATGTCCTGTTTCCTCTAAGGCTACGTTCCCTTGAAGTCGATTCTCTATCAGTTTCTGCAATCATCATCGAGAAATCCACCTAATACCTGTGCGTGATCCCAAACCATCGCCTGTTTATCCAGGAGTAGGTCACCTGTTTTTAAATTTGCTGGCGCGATACTTGCAAGTCATAGACCCTTAAAGTGAGTGGCGGAGATTCTCTTGCACACAAATCACTTATGGAACATCTGATGTTTTCCGTTCCCAGTACCTCTCTATCAACACTGTTCCACTAACTCATCAAGATTGTAGTTCGCTGTTGTAATTTGGTCCTGAATGCCACCATTTCCATTCCTCCATTCTAAGGATAGTGCCCAGCAGATATTCTCTGCCTCGCTAAATACGGAAATTCAATACATTTTGTTACTTTGCTTATTAAAGTTGATTATACTAGCTTTTCTCTCTATCGTTAAATCCGTGATATCGCTAAATATGGATTCGTTATAAACAGGTTCTAATGCATTTCTTTATCTTTTCATTTTTTGTAAAACGCTGTGACAATACATCTGCATCCAGAAAGAAATAACGCTATATGTGACGTCAATGCAAAATGTGAAATCGGGGAATGGCAAGTTTAGCGAATACCTTACGGTGAGAAAATTAGATTTAAAGAGAACACAGAATATCTTTCCACAAGATATTCGAACATGACAATTTTGGTTTTCGGTTAAAGGCTCAAAAACGAGTGATAGGTTACGTGTTTTCTACTAGAGAAAATTTATTAATATAACATTCAGTTACGAGGAAATATCTTCAGGAATTTCTTGACATTGAAAAAAATATTCCCACTTTTTTATTAAAACATAAAATGCCAAATCGTGACGACTCCATATTTTTGTTAAAACAACAGGATAATATCAGAATTACAAGAAACATATTTGCGCACTTTATAATGACCTTCACCCAACAGCGTCTTGTGTCTGATAATGTTTTTTACGCTTTCCAACAGTAGGTTGAAGAGCTTATATGCTTCAGCTTTGTCCGTCCGCCTGTCGGCACGATAACTCGCGTAAAAACGGTTCAATTTCGATTAAATTTTAGTATGTGGTAGGCGACCACCTGGGGACAAACCCTATTAAAAATGGACGAAATGGGATCAAAGGTCAGAACATAGGATCAGGATCCATTCGATCGCCACTATCCCATACTATTAAAGGAGCAATTCTTGTAAGTATGTAAATTTTATTTTGAAAACTGCTCCAAGGATTTTGATGAAAGTCGTTAACCTACCGTATTTTCTGGTACTAGAATTTGATTTAGCTTGATCTCGACTTTAGGAAAATTCGTTTAGTGCGTTAAATAACCATCCCGAATTACCATGTTTTTAGTGTCATGACGTCGTCTCATTGTTGTTGCCCATGCTTAGAAATCTTATGACGTCACAATCTCGCGATTGAGATGCGGTCACGCCCTCTGTCTCATTACGCCACGCGTTATGTGTGGGTCCTATTAAAGTTTTATGACGGCACACGCTTTCGACAAGATGGTCGCGATTCCCATCTGCCTCATTACGTCACGCGTTGTGTGCGTATGTCCGTCCGCATGATAACTTGCGTAAAAATCGTTCGATTTCGATGAACTTTTAGTATGTGGAAGGGGAACACTCAGGAAGGAACCCTATTGAAAGTGAACGAAATGGGGTCAAAGGTCAGGACATAGGAGCGGGATCCATTCCACTGCTCTTATGCGTCATAACTGACGTAAAAAAGTTCGATTTCGATTAAATTTTAGTATGTAGTAGGGGACCACATTCGGACAAACCCTATTTAAAATGGGCGAAATTGGGTCAAAGGTCAGGATATAGGACTGGAATCACTTTCATCGCTATTATGCGTCATAACTTACGTAAAAATGCTTCGATTTCGATGAAACTTTAGTATCTTGTAGAGGCCTGCCTGTGGACGAATCCTATTGAATATGGGCGAAATGGGATCAAAGGTTAGGACACAGGAGCGGAATCTATTGCATAGCCCTTATGCATCATAACTCACGTAAAATTGCTTCGATTGCGGCAAAACTATATCATGTTACTTCCGAGGTATACTGAACCGGTTCTGTTGAATATCATCGAAATGGGAACAAAGGTCAGGGCACAGGACAGAGATTTATTCCACAGCCATTATCCTCATAACTTGAGTGATAATTTGAGTAATGATTTATGATATGTTGGAAAGCGTAATATAATAAATACATATATATATATACAAGATTTTGCTAACTTGTTGCTATTTAAAATAATCAGCAATTCTGTTTGCATCCCACGATCTTTTGTGCACTAGGTGGAAGATAGTACGCTAACAGTACATTTTAAAGTAGGTGTGACGTTGCAAATTTAATTTTCAATTCAAATAATGATGTACAACAGACTGCGCAATGTGGAAGGATGGAAAAAACGATAGGAAGTACGAAAAGAACAGTGACCTGTGGTCATAGAAACCTGTGGGAAAAACTGAGACTCTCAAATATACTTATATTGTTTGGTTGTATACCATTGTCTGTGGCAAGTATATGAGAAGACAGAAATATTTAAATTCTATGTGCTAAATGGCTGTGATTGACGCTATTTTTGAATGATCAACTCTTTTTATAATGATACTGAATGTCGTAATTTTAATTGTTTTCCTGTTATACGCCTTCTTCACGGAAGGACGAATACAATGCACTTTGTTTTGCTGCCGCAGGATCTTTGTTTTTCTATCTGCTCTAAAAGAACGTTCACAAAAATACCATACTCACTCAGCAGTAATAAATTAGTTCGAGCAATGTATGCTAATTCATTTTGGATTACGTGGAAGTTTAGACCAAAAAAGCAAACAAGAAAATCTAATTTGGGACCATTGGTTATTTGAGCAATACGTGGTATTGTGCAAGGGTTTGGTCGGAATTAGCATAAACTCTTAAAGCAATAACCAGTCTTCCAGCCCTAATTTGGGGTCGCTGATTCTACACATGGGACATAGACAGCGCCTCGTTGGACAAACTTACAACCATTTCAAGTTCAGAACTCAAAACCGTGCCCACTCGGACGAATGGACAGAATCCAGCTCTTATATCACTCCGCCAATTAAGGAGACAGTCTCTCTAATGAAATTATTTCCTGCTGATTCTTGATTTTTAAAGATCAAGATAAATCTGTAAAAGCAATGTTCTGGCAGAGATGAAGGCTTGCGTTTTATAGTTATGGTACTGCGATAGAGCGTTTGGGATTACTGGTTTACCCGTATATAGGTGTGCAAGTTTTCAAGAAATCTGGTGTCAGGAGAGCATAGCATCTACGACATTTGCTGTCAAGTTAGGATACGGATGTCAGGGACAATACCCTGCTCCCGATTTTATATATACATCACTGACTTATGAACACCCATATCAAATGTGGATGCGGCCCGTTGACCACGTGATCTCCGAGCGTGCGGCGTTAGTCGACAAACACAGCATATACACAGCCGTGTCACATTATTGTGACCAGCTCCTAATTTTGAAGTCAGCAGCGCGTAGCTAATGAAAGAAGGCGCATGTCGTGAGCTGGCGTGCAGGGTATGTAATGTGTGTTGTAGGCCTTCTGGAAACATATCACTCGTTGCTGTCACGGATAAAAGGAGCGATTTATCAGATTTGCCAAAAGGGATGGTTACCGGCTTTCGGGCGAAGGGTGGTAGTAAATTTCTGAAACAGCGCAGTTTGTGAACTGTTCGCGTGCTGCTGTGGTTAAAGTGTATCGTGATTGGAGAAATGGCGCCATTGCGAATAAGCGAAGTGTAAACTGTGGTGCACCACGTGCCATTGATGTGAGAGGAGAACGTCGGCTACGAAGGTGCGTGAGAGCCGATCGACACGCTACAATGGAGCAACTCACTGGCCGAATGAACCAGGATGCTACCGGAAATGTGTCTAAAACGACAGTTCAGCAAACCCTGCTGCGTTTGGGGCTCCGATACAGACGGATGGTCACTACACCTATGCTGACGAAGGTGCATTGTCAGACAAGGCTTACATTTTCACGGCAGTATCGGAATTGGACCTCCGCTGATTGGCAAAGGATTGCCATGTCTGTTCGACTGCTTGTCATGGGCATAAGTATGTGCAATAATGAAATCAGCATTTTTTACAGTACAAGATCAAATCACTTTGGCATTTTTTTCAAATCATCGAAAACTTTATACCACACACTTTCAAGCTTAGGGTCATAATTATTATTTTATGGGGGAAGGGGTCCAGCCCCTTTGGATTTCACATAAATATCTCCAGTCGGTGTACCGCCGATTTAAAATGCTGACCCCTTCTTTCAACTTGTATTCATCGGATGCAAATTTAAGGATTTTGCAATAGTTTTTCACGTGCAATCAGATTTCAAATGTTGGTGGTATAATGCCAATATTTTTTTTTCTTATGAGTGAAGTTACGAATTTCAGCTAGCATGAAGAAAACCTATTTACTTTACGATTGCTGCTAACTTGCGCATGTATCTCTCCCTCTCTTGTCAAAACTTAGAGGAGAGGACTTTGAGTCTTCGATATTCCATGCATTTGATAGGCAAAGAGCAAAATTTTAGCATTTGCATTAAACACAGGATACAAATAAAAAATCACTAATTAAAGGTCACTAACCCTGTGAATAAAATCGCATGGACCGTTCACGGGCGTCATGGCCTATGGGGATTCGGGGAGGCGTCTGCCCCCAAATATTTTGCCAAATGGGACACCGATGGACAGGCTACATTGACGTGGAATTTTTTTTTTTTTTTTTTACAATTCGATTAAAACATTGCTAATTTCTTATTACATTACTAAATACACTAATACAGCTCGCAGCCCCGGTGGCGCAGTTGTCTAAGCGCTGGCTTCTGACCATTCGTGCGAGAAGGGTCCGGGTTCGAATCCCCGGTGAGGCATGGATGTTGTGTTTGTCTCACGGCACTGGCTCTCTCCCTTCCCTGGGTTCATTGGCCCTAATAAGGGACGGGCGACTGCTTATAGCCCATTGAGTTGCTCACGGTTGTAGTTAAACCTCCAATAAAAAAAACAAAAAGACCGGCTTAACCGCGACGAGATGTGCTATGTCCACTAGAACATTGTCGATACTGTTGAGCTGGATAAAGTGGCAAATATTTTCATATCAAACAGGGACGGGAGGAGGAGCGTTTTTGGATCAGTTCGTGATTAAATGGAAACTATGGATTTATTATATTCCTGCTTCTAAATCAAGCTTGTGTAGAACAAGATTGTATTCTACAAACTAGGCCTACATATGAAATGGCATTAAAGTTTAGGTGAAAAAATTTACTTTAACTGAATATATACATTGTTGACTCACCTTTGAAAGAGTTCAATGTAATCATTTTACCCCTAATTACTCGTATAATGCACAGTGGCGTAACTACCACCCTCGCAGCCCCTGCAGCTGCGGGGAGCTCACGTAACCAAGGGGCGTACCGCAGCTTTCAGTTATAGTTTTTTTTTTAAATATCGAACACTCACAAAGACAGACAAACAAATATTCAACCCAAAGGTTCATATTTTCTTTTAAGGTACATTTAGCTTTGACCAAATAAACGGCAAGTTTTACTTTTAAAGCACTGGATGTCCTACAGATTGAAGCTATTTGGCCCTTTGGCTCACAGTTGTAATACGATCGGTCTCCAATCGCCCTCTCTCTGCGCTGCTGAGGAAAAGCGCAAGACCACATGAGGATTCCCCATGGAGGATGTGGGGAAACAGTCGGTCAGTCACCTAAAAGTACGTACACGACAAGTGCCAATGTTTATTCACAGCATCCGCAGATCTACTAATGTATTAGGAGGTGATTTCTTGAAGCGATTTATTTTAGTTTTGTACAAAACAATTACATGTATTGTTAAATCTATTACTTAAAAAGCTAAACATACAGAGCTCTAGGTACCGATATTACTTTTCCAGACAATCTCCCTGACATCCTGACACCTCCCACTCACGATAAATGCATCCTTCCTCGTGCTTGAAATCCTGGGAAAATTACCGCGGATAGAGGTGCTGAAGTAAATCTTGCGGGGGGGGGGGGGGGGGGGCACGTTGAGCTAGTTCGGCACTGACAATACAGCTGACATACATTCAGGTTATTGCATCATGAAGTATCTAAAGGTAGATTAATTGACAGGGTGGGGGAAAGGAGAGCTCTCAAGTAAAAATACTGGATTTGTATTACAGTGAGAAGAACAAGAGAGTTGGGAAGGTAACGGAAGATATATCTGTGTTCACTCCAATAAACAGAAGGCGGTGAGGCCTATGGACAGTTGGACCTGTTGATGAAAATGCACTTGGCTTTTGGCATTAAACATAGGACAAAAACGAGAAATCGCTAATTTAAGGTCACTAACACTCTGTGAATAAAATCGCATTGACAGTACGACCACTTGATGAAAATGCACATCAATAACGCCGGATAACAATCAATACATCGAGTATGTACACTACAAAATTTTGTTGACAATGTGTTATTTAAATGCAAAAGCATGAATACACACGCGGTGCTAAATGTTTGTTGATCTTTCTCGCATTGTAGACTATTTTATGCTATTTATTTCGTCTTTTTTTCTTCCTGTGGATGTTTCCCCAAAACATGCGTAACATGCGAATCAATAGTCAACACTTCGATGATTTCAGAAGCCCAAGATTGTTTTGGGTAGCTGAGTAGGCTTCATTGTGTTCCCCCTTGCCATTCCGATGTAACTAATTTCTCTCGAGCATTCCGCCTCCGTTCGCCTACGGTTACCACGCTCGCATTCCCTGATCCTTAGAACGAGAAGTCAAATTACCCTCATCAAGAGCTGCGAGAGAAAGTCATCAGCACCATACGAAGCAACGGTACTGAAGTGTTGCTCAGTCAACGATGTAATAAGCAGCTTTATTACGGCTTGAGCCACGGCTACGAGCGGAGTGAGGGAGAACTGTAGGGGTCTTGTAAATGGATTTCCAGAAAAGGGGAGGCAGATATGTTAGGAGTAATTCAACTGGAAGGCCATTCACTCACTCCAAGAGTTTGTCACGTGATACAAATAATAATGACAACAGTCTAAAAGTTCGATTTGGATGGCATTTTTGCGTTCCCTTAGCGATGCAGTTAATGGAAGTACGTAGTATACTTATTTGAACACTTTTTGTAATTTTATAACATTGGTGTGCCAAACGGAAAAACGCAATTGTACACGTGATCTCAGATAAGTAAGATATCACCCTTCAGGTAGCTTTCTCCATCTTAAAATTAGGTCAATGAAATGAAACTTAAATTTAAATGCGCAGTGTTGAGAAAAACGCGTGTGCGCATACATCAGCCCTTTACCAACAGCGGGGACTCATTTCCTGAATAACTTTGTAATAGACGGACGTAAGATCTTACAGTAAATACACGCTTTTGGAAACAGAAACAAAAAAACTATTAGCTTTGTCTTTCTCTCTCTCGTCCGGCCATGGCAGGTTGAGTCCAGCATAGCCGACCATGCGCCCTTGAGGATTACTGGCAAATTAATGCAGCCGGCTTGCCATTCCTCTGCTGTATACGGGTAAGGGACAATGTGCGTCCCGGGTCGACTTCACAGGAAACGCGTGCCCAAGCACAGGGAGCCTTTAAAAAAACCCGGGAAAACCGCAGACTAGATAACCGGCAATACAGGGATTCGAACACCCATCAGAGACGTCCACCGCACATAGGAACTAAATCAACTACGTTATGCCGGTGGTCGAAGTCACTGTTCAACCTATCATAATCAGACCACCATTTTTCTTCAGCTTTAACCAGCAAAGTAATATCAACAGAGCAAAGATAAAATACAGCGTAGGTTGAAAAGCTTCATATACTATATACACTATATTGACAAAAGTCAGCGTAAATTTAAAAGAGAAACACAACATAGCATTTATTGACATACATTAGTAAGTTGTCGGTCCACCTTTGGCCTGCACGTGTCTTCACGAGCTTGAGTGCTTCACGTACGTGGTTTGTGTGTCCCATCATTGTTCTTCTGTGTCTGTGCCAAAGTTAAAGGTATGTGCTTTCGTTTAAGATCACTCACGAGTTGGTGAGTGTTTATTATTTTTTCATTTTCAGTGTTTCAATTTCCAGACCGAGCTGGTCATTTTACTTCGTAAACCTTTGCCATTGATAATGGCATCTGCCGATGAGGCCGCTGTTGCCGCCCGCATTGCTGCAGCTCCTCGAGTCGCCTCTTTAACGACAGACGCAGCCGATCAATCATCTTCGCCTGCTAGTGCAGAGCCTCTTAATTTTCTCCTGTCATTTTCACGTCTTCTCCTGCTCAGGTCTCCGACTTTGTCATTGAGAACGTGGATATGACGTCCCTGGCCTCTGCTGACGATGTTGAATTCATGGATGTCTCTGATGGGGTCGCTAATCTGCCCTCTACAGTTTCTACTGCCTCAGCTTCCAATACATTGTCTCATGCTGCGTCAATGCCTTCCAGAGGAGGCGTTTCTTCACGCACGTATACTGCGGCTGCCTCTGGTATTCCACTGGCTTCCTCCTCATCTGGTCTGCCCCCTATGGATTCTTACGTTACTCTCAATGGTGACAACATCTTATTAGACATTACCGAAAACTCTCTTGCTGGTCAACGTCTTCATTCGACCCTTGAGTTGGGGGTTAGTTTTGATGCGCTGCCCAACACTCCTTTGAAGCAGTACAGCTCCACTGTCAAGAAGATACTTCCTTCTGGTGCCATAACCCACCTCACTCAAAAGCCACGAACTGTGATTGTTTATTTTTCGAAGAATGAATATGCCGAGCTTGTCTTATCTCGGGGCCTATCAATTGGCGATCGTCACCTCTTAGCTGAATCATTCGCCCAGCGTTCTGTTCTGGTCTCTCTACATCCGGTCACCCCGGAGATCTCTGATGATATGCTGTGTGCTACACTTAGTCGATGCGGCAGGGTAGTCGGCCCAGTGAAGATTCTCTCTTCTTCCCCCTGACCCCAATGATAAACATATCTGTGGCTTCCGTAGAACTGCTGGCATCATCTTCCCGTCGGAAGATCATCTCAAAAAGTTTCCATGGTTCCTCGATGTTCGTTGCGGTAACGAGCGCCGCCGGATTGAGCACTTCACCTCTGCTCATTGCTCATGCTGCAAGGCTTACGGTCATCAATAGGCTCATTGCCCCCATGCAGCGCTACTGACTCCTGTAGCTCCAAGGCAGCATTCTACCTCTTCCTCCGTTTCTGCTGCCATGTCTCCTCCTGCGTCTGCACTTCCTGGACCCAGTTCTGCCAAAAATGTGATTAAAGCCTTCGACCAACACGCGTTTTCCGATGTTGCTTTCTCTACTCTGTCGGATTTTCCTCCGCTTGACTCCTTCTTGCCTTTCCGTGTTCTCTTTCCCTCAGAGCACATCACGGCTGAACTTTAAGCTTTATTCACCGTCGGCACTTTTGCTCCCGGAGATGAGGTGGACCTTTTCTCTGATTCTACATCACGTGTGTCATCGATCCACGGCAAACGTCGCTCTACTACCAGTACCGTAGCCCGGAGGAAAAAGAAGAAGTCACCTTATTCGACGGTCCCCAACATCGTTCCACCCATTTAGCAGGCTCCAAATCACCCCTGTCACGTTCTAGCTCTTCATGTTCAAAGTCCAAGGGTCCTATGCCGACGTTTGACGATTTCTCGATTCTATTTACCAATGACTCTCTTCCTTCAGAACCTGTCTCCTTTGAAAATCTTTACAAGTTTCTCACCCATAAAACAAATCGGGAGGCTTCCCTCATCTTTTTACAGCAGTTTGAAGCAGTTCTTCCCGAGGTCTTCGACCAAACAGCCTCCATCCTCAAATTCCTCCTGCATAATGCCAAGCAACCCGACTACGTCTTGTGGTGTCGTGGTATCGTCAATCTCCACGACACATTCCAGAAAGCTGCCATAGCTACCCTTCATCCGACGTCGGACTTACCCATTCAAGGTCGCGACTCTGAATTGTAGGGGGTCTGCTAACGCTCTCGTTCTGGAAGATCTCTTGCCTCTTGGGTCCGACTTACTCCTTCTGCGAGAGACGAACTGCCACTCCTAGACACTTTTTCATAGATGGTGCGCTTGTGACTTCACCTTTCACCATGCTTTCCGTTACTCTGTGCACTGTAGTACAGCAGGATTATCAGTCTGCCATCTCCGCATGCCGTGAAAGCTCTTTCTATGCTACGTGGTCACCAGTGACCCCATGGCTCGCCGTTACACCAAGTCCGTTCCATCTTACGGTGAGTTAAGACTCTGCGTTAATTTTTTGATGGTCTTTGAAGCACTGCGGTGCCCCGCCTGTGATCATATTGTTCTTCCTCAAGCATTGTTCTGTTTGCATAACGTTGTAAATTTGTCATTACTCATTCAATGTACATGTCATCGCTTTTATCAGTTTGTATCATTCCTGTTCTTTTTTTCCTTTGAGACGATTCCATGTTGCTTTTCTCCTCTGTTTTTTACATTAAAGCTATTCTGAAACCACCTTTAGCCTTAATGCATGCACTGACCCTTTCTGACATGCTTTCGACAAGGTTTTGGAAGATAGCGAGATAAGGTTTTAGAACACAGCGAGACAAGATTTCGGAACACAGCGATAGGTATGCGCTTCAATTCAGTACATAATGCTACTGCTACTGTTACTTAGTAGTAGGCCTCGGTCCCAAACTTTTTACGCGGCGCTCTAATTTATCCCATAGGTGCTCTGTGGGATTAAGATCAGAGCTCTGTGCTGGCCAATCCACACACGATAGGAAATTATCGTTAAACCACGCCGTAATAGTTCTTGCTTTATACCTCGGTGTATTATCCTGCTGGTACCAACAAGGCTGGTTTCCATGGTATTGCCACAGAGTTGGTAGGGAAGAACTGTCCAGAATATCGAGGTAAACGTGTTGATTAACAGGTTTGTCCACGATAACCAATGGGCCTGGACGATGCCACGAAAAACATCCTCACACGAGTACACTGCAAGCTCCAAACGTGGCCATAGGAACAGTGTGGTAATTAGCGTACCTGCGGCTGCCGCCATACCCGCACACCCATAAGACTGACGGATCGTGTATATGGATTTATCAGTCCATAGGACCCGTTTCCGATGATCTACGGTCCACAATAAATGTTCGTTACACCATGCTAAACGACGAATAGCATTCCGAGTGGAGATGAAAGGCTTATGAGCTGCCGCACGACTACGGTAACCCATGGAATGAAGTTCTCTGCGAATAGTACGTGTACATACCGAGGTTCCAGCATTTTTACTTACCTGTACACTGAGGTCTTGTGCAGTACTCCGTCGATTTGCTGTAGCGGCTCTCCTGGGGCTTCGACGTCCTCTATCACTGATTTTCGTTGGTCTGCCGGTACGTTTTTTCTGCTTCAGGCACGCCATGTATCTTCCACTTATTCAGTACATTCAAAACAGTTGACTTGGGTATGTTTAAACGACTCTCGGTTTCTCTTATGAACAACCCACTAATATGACACGCAACAATCATTCCTTTCTCAAAGTCAGTTCTCTGCCGCCGCGACATTTTCACTCAACTTCACAGTGCGATATGATCTCGGTTAGCGCAGGCCTGTTTTTATATCGTTTGCAGCTGTACCGCGCATCTGAACAACGCAGCGGATCCGCTCATTTCATTTTGAAGAGGTATCTGGTGACTTTTATCAGTATAGTGTATAAGGGATGTTCAAATGCCACGTGCAATGCGGATTAGCTTTAATGTTGGTTTAATAGGTTTCACCGCACTGCGACACAGTTATAGACAATTTTGCTATTTAATTTCCATCTACTATCTCTTAATTTAGAATATTTATCGCATCCCGGATGCATTCTCCATAGAAGGAAGACTGTTGCATGGCCTGCCGCTCGATGACAGCTTCTCGAACGTCGGTGTTAGATGAGAATCGTAGGCCCTTTGCAAACTTTTGCAAAGATCCGATGATGCGAAAGTCGTATGGTGACGGTGCGGAACTGTAGGAATGATGTGGAAATATTTTCCAGCGGAAGCGCTGCACTTTCTTTGTGCTTAGACGTGGAAATCGCAGGAGTTTGTCATGCATTACATGCCGAATTTGTATGTATGTTCATACATTTTTAGAACGAGTTTTCAGCAATACAATTAATGTTTAAAATAAAATTATTTCTTTTTTAAGTATTCCAGCTGATAGCATTTTCTCTGGATATGAACCTACTGTTAGATTTCGAAAATAGTAGGGCAGTTCTTAAAATTCGTAGTGCTATTTTATTCAACCCATCTTCTGCTGCTTTCCACAGTCCGATCATTGTTTTATGTATGCATTTAGAAAGCTATCTTTTTCGCAGTCCAAAGCCACAGTAGTCCATTGCAGGGGACGTTAAAGGAATATCAGCAAAAGGTTTAGACTTGATAACCGACACTTTTTCACACGGTTTTAAGAAATAGAGTGGTAGATTTGGATGTATGACTAGTAGCTATATCCTGATGGAGTATTACTCTTTGAAGGCTCTGAGGGTAAACAGTGTTAGGTATTTTCTTCGTTAAATACAAGAGTTAAAACATTATTCTGGGGATATGTAGAATTGTCTTCAACATTATTTTCAACTTTTCTTAACTTTAATTTGCCATTGCACCATCAACCAGCAAAAATCATGAATTCTTTACGGAAACTTTCTTGGGATTCTTGAAACCAAATTTATAAGCCTTTTTTTGATCTTTTGAGATAGTAGATCGATATTTTTTTGTTATAGTCGTTTAGGTAGACCCATGCTTCATCAACAGCCGCAATAAATTTCCATCTGTCTCCCGCTAAGTGATTTTCATAGAGAAGTCTACGCCGTGTACTGCGCTCAGCCAGGTTCCTAGTCAAAGGGCGGTGAACTTATTTTTAATCTTTTTTCATATTCAAATAATTGTTCTTATCTTGTTTACAAATGATACAGATATTTTTAACGACTTAGCGATTGATCTTTGGGCCAGTGGATTTTCTTTTAAGACCAGAGACCTTACTTTTGAAGTAGTTGTAAAAGTATATACTTTCTTTTGATACTTTTTTGGTGTTTTGTTTTCTGTTAAACGCAATGCTTGTCTATTATACCCTGTTTTATGAATAATATTGCTTATTGCACATTTAGAAATGCTAATTCCATGATTTTAACAGCATTTTTAATTACAGAATAGGGAAATTTCTCTTCGTAAAGAAAAAAATAATAACCTTTTATCCACAGCTTGTTTACATGTGTCATTTTCTTAGCGGACGATATTTAACTGTAGCAGATGTTTCTTTCGTGTTCATCTAACACTCTGTTGCCAATTTCAATTCTTTGAACTTCTTTAATTTTTTGTAATTTCTTATCAAAAACGTTTTAAAAATGTGTGAACATACTCTATACGTCAAGGGAAATAATGTACATAGAATGTGTTTTTTAATTATTGTTTGTTGTAGTTTACATCGAATGCAGTGTGGGAAAAAAATCGATCTATCATTATAAAGGCATTATTGTATGTGCTTAGCCACAGTCAGAAATAATTTATGCACTAGCGCGGTTTTACATTTAGCATGCAGGTTAGAAAGATGGAATCTTCTCCAATAAGAATTTTTCCGTGACTCACTTATAAACGTGGAAAGAGCGAATATCTTTGTTTGATGTTCCTGGCACACGTTAAATTTCCGTATTAATTATTCATTCCCCTTCTACTTATTTCTTCAGTTGCTGCTTACCATCTTTGGTGAATCCTCAGCATTGTGTGGGGCTCCAAGATGCAACCTGCCAAATTGGCTTGGCAGTTAGGATGTGTGAGTCTGGAGAAATTCGAGGACGCTGTGGTGTAGCGGAAGCATATCCGGCGCGTAACTGCAAGACCCTGGGTTCAACTCCCGGTGGCGGCCAATGAGAATTTTTCCGTGTCTCACTTTAAAACGTGGAAAGAGCGAATATCTTTCTCTGATGCTCCAATAAGATACTAAAGGATTATTTTTTCGCAACTGCCAGGTTGAATTTGAAACTTTCTTTTCGTGAGAAAGAAATTTAGTGGTTTTTATTGATGTTGCTCTGTAATGCAAGCACTGGATCATAAAGATGATACAACCGAGTAGCACTTGTTCATTGACTCCACTATGGTTAGCCTGAAAGCTGTGTTTTTTCACAGCAGAAGTAAATTTTCGTCTGTGCGATTAGTGCACACTACTGATACAACGGATCCATAAAAAATAAGAAAGATGACTCCGAATTTTCGGGTGTAATAAGCACGTCTTTTGAGTCCGTTCTGACGCAAATTAAATTTATCAAAGCTATTCCAAGTCAATGGAACTGTTATGGAAAACAATAGTATCTGACGGAAGAAAGAAGTTTTTCAATCGGATTTTTAATCCCTCACTTATTGCTCCTAAACGGAATCGTGAGCTTACGCCTTCTGCTTGCCGATTTGTGCGTTAAGAAAAACAGAAATTTATGTGAGAAACATTTTGCACCGGAAACGCTCTTCAACACAGAAAGAGTTTTTCAAATCGGAGTCTTAGAGACAGAGATATCGACAAAAATAAGATGTGACTTTACGTCTTCTGGTGGGAAAACCATGCATTATTTTAGGAAGAAAGTATTCTCAAAAGGTTTTTCCATATGAGTGGTATCGGTCTAAGAAAAAAACCATTTAGTCGAGTGATCAGGAGCCCAGATTTTGCTACAAATACATCAGAAGCAGAAATTAACACTTATGCCCCTGGTGGCCAAACTATTCTTTACCAAACATTAGAAATTACGTGAAAAACATTTCCCATCAGGTCTTGTATGCGATACAGGAATAATGTTTCAAATTGGAGTTTTAGGAGAAGAAATAACGCAGAAAACGCAATTTACCTTTGTGCCCTTAGCGGAAAGTCTATGATTTATTTGAAAGTTTTGAATTTATATGAAGATATTTCGCATTGGAAACACTATCCAACAAAGCAGGAATTTTTCAAATCGGACTCTTAGAAGTAGAGGTATTGACAAAAATACGAAATACATCTACGTCCGCTGGCCTAGAAACCATGCGTTATTTCAAAAAGAAAATGTTCCTAACAAGGTTTGTCGACATGAGTAGTGTTGGTCAACAAACGACTTTTTGTTCAGTCAAGATTTTAGAAGCTCATATTTTGCTGCAAATACATCAGAAGCGGAAATTAAGACTTACGCCACCTGGTGGTGAAACCATTTGAAAAAATTGAAATCATGTGCAAACGATTTCCCATCCGGAGCTGTATACGGTGCAGAAAGAATTTTTCAAATCGGAGATTTAGAAGCAGATATATAGGAGGGAACGCAATTTACCCCTACGCCCCTTAGCGGAAAGTCTATGAATTACTTGAAAATTTTGAAATTACATGAAAACATGTCACACTGAAAACACTATCCAACAAAGAAGGATTTTTTTAAATCGGACTGCTAGAAGTAGAGATATTGACAAAAATAAGATATACATCTACGATTTCTGGCGGAAGAACTGTGGAATATTTTAGGAAGAAAATATTCGGAAAAAGTTTATCGATGTGAGTGGCGTCAGTATACGAAATAATTTTTTCAATTGATATTTTAGAAACTCAGATTTTATGGCAAATACATGAGAAGCAAAAATTAACCCTTACGCCCCCTGGTAGCCAAAGTATTCTTTACCAAAAATTTGAAATTATATGTAAAAGATTGTCAATCAAGAGGTGTATCAGCTGAAGAAATTTGTTTCAAAATTGGAATTTTAGAAGAAGAGTTATCGGGGAAAATGGGGTTTTCGCTTTTACGCCCCCTAGCGGAAAATCTATGCGTTATTTGAAAAAGTAGCAATATCTAAAATACTCTTCGACATAAATAGAATCGAAAGATAAAATATTTTTTTCAATCGGATGTATAGGGCAAATATGTGAAATAAAACGTATTTTTGAATTCGAAATCGTCTGAATTTACGCCCTCTAGCGGTGAAATTGTACATCGTAAAAAAAAAGAAATGAAGTATCATCATTGGCGTATTTTAAGCCTCCCAATACAAAAATAATTTTTCAAATCGGACTAATAGTTGCAGAGTTATCGTGGGTACAGACGGACGGACCGACAAACAGGTAACGTAAGCACGATCTTCTTTTTACAAAAGACGTGCTAAAAATATGAAACTATTTTTGAAACAAACTGAGTAAGGCAAATATGCTGTGAAGTTCTTTGGTGATTTGGAAATCATTGCTCTTTTGTTTGGTTTGCGGTTGGATATACCCAAGTTTAAGGTTTCCTGTGTGAGTGCGATAGGAGAGATAGAAGAAGTCATTATTCGACAAGGACCCACCGAAGCATGAGTCACTAATCCTATGGAAGAAAAAATTTCGTAAACTCTTTACTGGTCAACTCGAAAATGTTTATTCACCTCCCCCTCCCCCGCCCACACACACATTAAACTAGGACTTCTAAAAAACCCTGTCTAGGCAGTGGACAAAAATAGTGCTGGATTCACGTATATAACAGAAAGCATTACCAGAATTAGTGACGCCAAACTGTAATTCTACACCCAGCACAATAGGATGGTTTACGACTTTATCCCATTGGAGCTGAAAATACGAATATCATAATATGAAATCACTAGAATTAGTGCCGCCAAACTATATTTCTACACCCGGTACGATAGGGTACTTTGAGACTTTATTAAATGCAGTAGAAAGTACCAATATATTAATATAAAATTACCAGAATTAGTGACGCCAAACTATAATTCTACACCTGACTCAATAGCATATTTTACGACGTTACTTCATTGTAGTAGAAAATACCGAAATCTTATTACAAAATCACAAGAATTAGTGACGCCAAACTATATTTCTACACCCGGTACAATAGCATATTTTACTACCTTATTTCATTGCAGTAGAAGATACCAATACCTTAATATTAAATCGCCAGAATTAGTGACACCAAACTATATTTCTACACCCGGTGCAATAGGATACTTTGAGACCTTATTACATTGCAGTACAAAGTATCGATACTTTAACAAAACTCACCAGAATTAGTGATGCCAAACTATATTTCTACATCCGGTACAATAGGATATTTTACGACCATATCTCATTGCAGTAGAAAATACCAATGTCTTAAATAAAAACGATTTTGAAGAAAAACTATGAAGTTTTGCATCTAGAGATGATACCCATGTTTGTTTGCGAAATCCTTTTCTCGTTTCGTCGAATAAACGTTAAAACATATTTTAAACATTCAAAATATTGACCCTAAATTTTCAGCAGGATGATCTCACGATTAAGGTGTGAAGCGAAATAACTGTAAGAACCTTTGAATTCGAAAGGGAGAAAAACAGGATGTAAGAAAGAAAATATTGGCAGTCACGGTAAAAACTCAGTGGCCATTTCTCAATCAGTGTTTTAGGTATTCGTGCACGTCTTGCTCTTCGGGACATAGTACATCGATCTTCAGTTCCCTCGGCCGTCCTCCTGTTCAATCATCTGGCTACTCAAGGGTGTTTCAAGACGTGCTCGCTCTGCTCCTTCTGTAGAGAAACGACCATCCCATTTTACATCATCCTCTGGGAGCATCGCTTGGAATTCCTCAAAATATTTCAGAACACCATGTGAATGTCACTACACGTTTCTTGCTGCATATGTATGCGATATCTTTCTGTTTCTTTTACGGTAAGAGATCACTGACAACATGTATTCAGACCTAAAAGTGGCGTGATTCGCTTATATTGTAGCACAAATTCTACTTTGTCACACCAAAAAAGGTTTGTTTTAAAACCTGAGAGGTCTATTTATTTTGTCCTGTTCAAGCAATATTAGTGTAGTAATATATCCACGCAATATTAGTGCAATAATATTGTGTATTAGTGCATGTTTTTACTAAAAGTGTTTACTGATGAAGAGATATAAAATCAGCGAAGCTATATAAAATAAGCGTATTATTGGGATTTGTAGAAATGAACTTTACGCTACCTTCACTCAAAGCTGAGTGAATTAGCTATACTTTGATACTAGAATTATTCTCAGTCGCTCGTATCGTTGATGATAACGTAATCAGACATTTAAAAATCCCTTTCAGATAATATCAAGTGTTCAATGACAACAGAATAAAATTTTACTTACTGAAATTCAATTCCACTTTATTAGCACGTCACTAATAGATATTTGACGAGTCGTTAGATAATAAATAACTAACACTAATGGATAACTTTTAGCAATATATAGGCACACCGGACAAAACATGAGTCACCCGTAACAGAAATGACAGTAGGAAGTTACCGGTTGCGCAGAGGGCGCCGTGATAGCATTGTTGGGAGATAAATATCACCGTCAGGATAATTTCTGTCTCGTGCAGTGGTGAAGAGTAAAGCGTGTGTTGAATTTAGTCTGCAATTTGCGTCGTAAGACAAACGCTTCTGAGTGACAAAAAGGAGCCATCGTGTTTTGCCGTGCCCACGAACACAACGGGAATGAAGTTCCCCAATTTGTTGCCCGTGTCCAAGTGTACTGCACAATTCGTCTACAAAGAGTGGTGCAGTTCACAGTCAACTGAAAATCGGCGACGGAACTGCGGCTGGTAAACGATTCTCACTGACAGGGACCGCCGCTATGTTTCACGCCTAGTAATTGCAAATCGGTTTCAAACCAGGCAACAATTGCTCAAAACAGTCAACGAAAGTCCACTCCAACCAATTTCCGAAAGGACACTGCGACGAGAACTGCATGCGATGGACATCTAGAGCGGAGTACCACGGAAGAGGCCTCTTTTAGTAGCAAGTCACAAAGTTGCACGTTATCAGTGGTCACAGAGGTGGCAAAAATTTACTGTGGAAGATTGGAAATGAGAAATTTGGTGTGATGAATCTCGTTTTTGTTTTACTCCAATGATCGGAGGCGACGAGTGCATCGCAGGCCCGATGAAACCTTTAATTCTGATTGTGTCGAAGGTGTTGCTCAAGCTGGAGGAAGTTCTGCGATGGTTTGGGGATATTTTTCGTACCACGAAATGGGCCCTCTGGTTGCAGTGCTGATGAATTTGAACCAGCAGGCCTACCTCCGCATTCTGAATGACAAAGTGTTGCCCTTTGCCTTACATCTCTAGGACCAGCATCACATTGTCACTCCTGTCTTCGAAGACGACAGTTGCCGTGTGCACAGGGGTAAAACTGTGTCTGAGTAGCACGACGAACAATCAGCAACATTGTCTTACGTCGACTGGCCCGCCAGGTCCCCAGATTTAAATCCTATTGAAAATATGTAGGATCATTTGGAACATAAGGGGAAACGCCGGAATAGGCATCCACGTACTCTGGCGGAACCTCGGGACCAATTGATGCACGAGTAGCTGCAAATTGATGTTCAGTACATTCACAACCTCGTTAAGTCTCTACCACATCGGATTTATGCTGTTATTAAGACAAGAGGCGCTCTCACTCGTTATCATGTAAGTTCTGTCAGGAATGACTAATTTTTCGTCCGATGTGCTTAGCCGATGAGTCGTTAGTAACACAACACGCTGAACAGAGCTGACTGAAGGAAGTCTCACGATAAATATGCACACTAACTACTCTTCGAATAAAATCTGTTCATATCAGCATTGCCCATAAAATAATCGCCCAACGAATATTTGCACTGCACATGTTCTCTCTTTTTTTTTCGGGGGGGCGTAACAACCAGCGTGAGAAACTAGATATGCTATACCTTTCACAGTGCCTACTTTCAGGGAACACTGGTTCCAGGGAAGGGAGACTGCTAATGCCAGCATCCATGCTTCACCGGGATTCTAACTGGGACGCCCTTCGAGCGAATGGTCAGAAGCCAACCCTCAGTCCCCTGCGCCTCAGGAGCGCTTGAGCTCTTATGTCACAAAACTTTATTTTCGTTGATTGCCCTTTGACCCGCTCTCAGGATATCAACTTGAAACCTCTCGGGAAGAACTTTGTGGGGTAACTTAGAACATTTGTAGCAAGGAAAAATCAAATTAACATAACATCACACTAACTGTCCAAACGGAAGTTTAAATTACAGAATTTAAGCTAAATTATCAAAAATGCAGAACAATTAGTCTCGGAATTCAATTGTCTCTCTGAAAATGAAGTTTATTTATATGCATCAACAGAACGTGATACTAAAAGCCATAAAATTCAATGGGGCATAAACTAAATACTCATTGAGTAATATTTTTGCCTATAAATGTAACATGCACTGAGTGATCAACTTATTTGGACAATTACTGCGGATTGCGTTTTGAACAAACTTTCTCCTTCACAAAAGCAGCTGTTCTTCTTTGGTATTGATTCGACTAAATATTTGCGATGTGCAGATGGAATATCACTCATGACGAGTAGCATCTTCCAACTGAAACTGATTGGTTTTTGATTCTTCCAATTCAAGTTGATTCGAAGGCTATGGAACCACACGTTGTCAAATAATTGTATTTAATCAGATTTGTGGAAAGATTAGATTTAAGTCTTATTTCACTTGGTTACTTAAACTTTAGTATACCTGATTATTGTAATTCGTTCGTTGTTTGTTCGTATCAGCTGCAAAATTAATTAAGCATGGACAAATTCTAACTACAGATTTTCAATTACGCAGCCGAAATAAGTAATGAATCAGTACGTCTAAAATCCATGTCCTTTTGATTGAATTAACCAGCACGTCGATTGCTCTTCAATAATCAACCCGTTCGTAACAAAAAACGGAATAAAATTCACTTTGATATTTCGCACAATATACAAGGGAAGTCAAATGAGAACCTTAAATACGTTTTTCCCCACAATATATTGAACAAACGTGGTACACGCTAGTATCATCTTTTAATGAAGTCCACATTTTGTGCAATACAAGCTCTCCAGCGCTTACAAAGTGCATATATTCCTTAAGAAAAACACTTTTGGTCGCGTATGCAGCCTTTCATTCACCACCTGCTGCACCTTGTTATTGGACATGAAAGTCTTTCTCCTCATCGTATCTTTAAGTGGTAAGAAAATGTGGTAATCACTTGGGGCAAGGTCTGGTGAATACGGCGGATACGGAAGACACCCAAAGTGCAGGTCTTTTGTTGTTGCCATTGTTGCACGGGCAGTGTCAGGCCGAGAGTTGTGATGTTGCAACAAGAGATCAGTATTCAGAAATCCACGCCGTTTCTATCTGATGGTAAGTCAAAGATGATTCCTAATAAGATCCGCGTACGTGTCACTGGGAACAGTGTTCTCCTGCACAAGTGGTTACATAAAATTACGTCTCAATCATCCGAAAAGAGAGTCAGCATAACCGTCGCTACAGTTGGTTGCGTGCAGGACTTCTTCAGTTTTAATGAGGAGGGTTGGCGCCTTTCCTTGCTCGCTGTCTTGGTTTCTGGCTGATCATATAGGGTATCCAGGTTTCATCTCCAGTAACAATTCTCTGTTGGAAGCCATCACCTTCTGCTTCAAAGCGCCGCAAAAGTGCTTGATAGGCATCGGCACGTCGTTGTTTCAATTGTGGAGTCCGCTGACATGGTACCCACCTTGCAGACACTTTGTTGAACTGGAGCATATCATGGATGATGTGGTGCGCTAAATCATGACGGATTTTCAGAAGTGCGACTATTTCATCCTCCGTCACTCAGCGATTTCCCATAACAATACCTTCAGCTGCTGTAAGGGACTCTGGTGTCACTACTCTGTGTACCTGACCCGGTCGAGGAGAATCTGTCACAGAACTCTCGCAGTTTCGTAACTTCCTGGTTCATTTGTATACTTACTGGAAAGACCACCAGCTAAAACCTGCGCCTCTACAACTCCACTATCGAGGAAGAAAATCTAACTTTAGGATTACATTAACAACTGAAAATACTTTAATTTTATCAGTTTTTAATTAAATTACATTTAAATTTTAAAAAATCACGAAGTACACACTTTCTGTTGAACAGGTTCTTTAAAAGAAAACATGGAACGTTTTTTTTTATTTTCTTATTATTTCCTCTGGGTATAACACGAAGAAGCTTAAGTAACATCCTTTCTTGAGAGATTTCATTTAAAGTTGTGACTTCCGTTTTATAAATGTTGTTTCTGATATTTATAGGGTTTTTGCATCTTAAATTTGTGAATGGCTAAACGGTGTTTCTTATTTGGCGGTTGTTACTTAAGGTGATGCAAATCATTCAGTAGTAGTTCGAAAACGCAAGAGATTTCTGCTCATTTTTTATTATAATGTTGAAAGGTCAGTCAGTGTGTTATTTTCCTGTATTAAAGCTCCATAAATTTTCTTGGATTATCCCATTTTAATTCTATATTTACATTTCTACACTTGCCATATTTCATTTATTTTGATCTTAAAGGGTTTTGCTTTTTTGAAACTACAAACGTACATACTCCAAAGAGGCGAAATATTATGACCATCTGCTTAATATGATATCGTTCCTCTAATGCCGCCAAAATCGCTCTTACCCGGCGATATCTCGAGCCAACTCATAACCATATGTTCTATAATTCTTTTAATTTATAGAATTGAGGCGCCCCAGATCGGATTTTCTGTCCAACACAAAACTCAGATGCTCGATTGGATTGATAACTAAGGAACTGGGAAGCAAGGGCAATACGTGGAAAATTTCCTCATGTTCCGTGAACCATTCTTAAACAATTCGGGCAGTGTGGCAGCATAAAATATCCTACTGAAAGAAGGCACTACTGGAAGTAAATGCTGTTTACATGAAAGGACGTAGCTGGTATGCAATGATACGTAGGTAGGTAGTACAAGCCCTAGTTTCTTGCACACGAATTACTGGACCTAGGAATTCCCAGCAGAACACGGACCACACCATTACACTTCCTCCACCTGTTTGTTTTCATCATACGCTTCATCCGGGTGCTCACACTTCCACAAGTAAACAACGCACACTCCCACAAGGTACAACAGGAAATAAGATTCATCGGACCAGACGATCATTTTCCAATTATTCATAGTCCAGTTTCAATGCTCGCTTGCACATTCTTGGCGTTTGCATGGAAACCGCCTGAGACTACTCAGCCTTATTTTCATCAGGGTACAATGTATTACATGTTGTAAAACAGTACTCCGTTCACCAGCATTTAAATCACCGGAGAGTTGCACTCAAGTATCCCTTCTATTGACTTGTTACATGCGGATTATCCTTAGCTCACTTCTGGCATCGACGAGCCGTGTTCGGCCCACACCAGACCAACGGTTCGTGGTTTTCCCCTCCGCGGAACACTTTTTAAACGTAATAAGCATAGATTACCGAGAGCATCCCTCAAGCCTTACAGTCTCGGAAATGTTCTGGCCCTGTCGTCTGGCCCTTACAATTTGTCCTTTTTCAAACTCGCTTAAGTTCGCTGCTTTGTATACCTTCTGAAAAACAAGGAAAACACTGATTATCAGAGACCAGTATTCATGACTTTCACACCAACCGCCGTTTTCTTCAAGTTTCTTCGACTTGCGTAACAACGAGCTGGCAGCCCCGGTGGCGCAATGGTCTAAGCGATGGCCTCTGATCATTCGTCCGAAAGGGGTCCGGATTCGAATCCCGGTGAGGAATGGATGTTGTGATTGTCTTACGGCACTGGCTCTATCCCTTGTCTGGAACCAGTGACCCTAAATTAGTTACGGGCGACTAGTTATAGCCTGTTGAGTTGCTCACGATGGTCGTTAAACCTCCAACCAAAAAAAAAAAAAAAAAAAGACGCGCTTGTCATAATATTTTTGCTATTCTCTGTATGATTTAACATGCGATTTTCTGTCCGAGCAAAGGAGGAAGTGACACAAATTGGGGCCTAGGCCTAGATGCTTGCAAAAGGGCGGGGGGATGAGAGGTCAAGGAAAAGGGCACGACAAATGGAAAGTGCGTGGCGTTATATCTAAGAATGTGACACTCACCGCTTTTTGCTGTGTGGCGACACTGCGCCGATGTGTGAGACGTGCAATTGCCGACTCACCGTCACTCATCTTCTGGTACCTGTGTTCGTTTTCGTGATGTACGTTTTCATTTCTTTCATTCTCATTTGTTGACCGAGGACGCCGCTACACTGCAGCGGCTCCTCCATGACCACTGCAATACTGTTGCTGTTTTTTCATTTTTTAAACAAATTGACTATTTTAAACGTATCTAGATTTTAGCCCTATCATCTTACTCATTTCTCAGTTTTACTGAATCAGCTAGATTTTAATCATTGTATCATGTTTTTAATACTGTATGTTTCATTATCTTTTTAGCCCTTCCATCGTTTTCATTTTTCAGTTTTACATGATCAGTCAGATTTTTTAAGGTTTTTACCACGTTTTTATTACTGTTTGCTTGTCTGTCTTGTCTCTGGCGCTCTTTGGCCAATCATGGCCCTTGCGCCATAAAAATCAAACAATCAACCAACCAACCAACTAAGAATGTGACGTCAAAACGACTGCTTCCACGGTGAGGAAAGAAACAGGTCCGTCGCCTTAACGTCCTCATGCGTCTGACAGCGTATATTTGATCGTTTGGAGCAACATAGCCTGCCTGTGATCGACCCCAAGATGAGATGATCGGTGGGTGGTTGCTCTAAGAACGAGAATGATGTGGAAGAAATTAGATTGGTGTAAGTTCCAGGTGACCGAATCCATCAGTTAAACACCATCGTCTCTACCAACGAATTAAAAAAAAAACTATTCCGGAAAGGCGAATTTAGACTGTACACGTTCGTTGTAAGAGTGAAGATGTACCTTTTAAAAATGTCCTTGGATATTTTTAAAAGTGACGATGTACCTCTTAATAATAACCTGGGATATTTTTGCCTCCTCAGTGTCCACATGTGAATTTAGAATGTACACTGAGGAGACAACAATAATTTTGCACATTTCAGAAATTACCTTAGAAACTTTAGCCTCCTCAGTGTACAGCCTAAATTTCTCAGTTTATCCCTAATTTATTTACTGATTTGTAGCAAACGATTACTCCGACTTTGCATTAGGCATTTTTGCCTGTCTATTATATTTTCTGTATTCCTGGAGTTAATATAGCAAATTTGCAGTGAGAAGCGCTGGCGTATAATTGATGGAATATATCTCTATCGATTGTATCGGTTTCGTTTGTTCCATATCGTTTAGAGCATCCGATTGCCTGCGAAGTGGTTGTTGCACGATTTTACTGTACACGCTTTGCAGTAACTTATCTCAAAGCTCTGCTTTAAGTTATCTTAAAGCTCTCTTAACCATAGTACCATATTTCTTGATCAAATTCTAATAGAACGGTTCGTGTGTTAAACGGGTAGTTGCTGAGAAACATATAAAAGCATTTTACAAAGTAAACCATTCCGAAACATTTCTGTTCTGTTCGGTTTGTAAAGCATTCCAATTCTTTTGTGGACTAAATCCCATATTGAATTATAAAGGCTTTATGCGCTACAGTGACGGAAACTTCAAAGAATTATTATTTTTCTACATTAATTGGGGCTTCAGTAAATTTTAGCTAAGATGCTAGAAATCTTTAGGAAAAGACGAAACCCATTCCAAGTAAATATGAACTTATGAGCACATCCTAAGATAACGAAAACTTGTGGAACTCATGGTGTGGAGATACAACCCATGATACCATGGAAACCTGCGCTTGCCGATCCTATGCATAAGAAGTGTAGTCCCCAATACCGAGGAATTTTGGAACTGTGGAATGCATGCCAAAAAATATGGTTCCCCATTACAAAGGAATATGTACTTCTAGAACGTCCTCCTTAAACCGTTGGGAATCACTGATATACTGTATAGGTATATAAGTGGTGACAGATATTCGCCTACATTTTGGTGATGATTTGATAAATTTGGTGTCGAACTTTTCTACTGTCATAGCTGGCACTGAAACTAACTTCAAAAGTGAATTGACTTCTGACCATCTCGTAGCAGCGTCAATTACCATGCATAGAGCATTGAAATTTACTTTCTATCGCAATTTTGGCGACGAATATGCTATGGTTTCACCACAAAACAGACTTAGATTTAAGCAAGTTAGTAAAATCATGCAATGCATTGATTATGATACGCTTTCCAACATACCAGAATTCATTACTCAAGCTATTACTCACGTTATGTGATAATAACAACTTGCGGAGGAATCCATTTTCAATTGTATTCCTCCGCAGGTTGTCCTCTACCACATACTAAAATTTCATCGAAATTGAACCATTTTTACGCGAGTTATCGTGTGGACGGACGGACGGACAGAAGGGACAGACAAAGCTGGAGCATATACGGTTCTTCAACCTACGGTTGGAAAGCGTAAAAAAATGTGTTGAAGTTTTCGGAAAAGGTTAAAATGTTATTCTGTCAATTATCGTTTGCCGTTTAACAAAAGACAACTCACTGTGAGTCAATTTTTAGGCATATCAGTTCTCCAAGTGCAATGTCATCGTGCATCAATTTGTCATGAACATAATTCATCGTAGTCAGTCAAGTGCAAAGAAATTTATTATCCCATTTTTCTGGAGTATGGTGTGCTGTTCTGGACTTTGTTTTCAGGAACGACCTTTATGTTCATCCTATATATTTAAGCACAACATTCACTTGTAATGTCTCTTATTTCATTTTATTTTAAATTTTTGCCAAACTGTGCATGTCTACTTTTTGGTACCTCCCTACAAAATAACCTTGACCAAAATAGCCCCGTTAAAAGTACATAACGCACAGCCATATGGCTACACCACTCTCTTCCCTTTTGATTCGTAAAAGAAATGAATTACAACTTAATATGCAATTTATGACATCCTTATTGTCTCGAAGAAATATTCAGAATTATCGTCAGAAAAGTTCTCCCATGCACAAAGCGGACACTATGAAATCCATATCTTTTACGAATTATGTTGTAATTTCCATATACAGCGTTTACAGTTGAGTTCTCAGTGACCTTCCTCGCACTAATAATTCGTTTGACGGATGGCATTGCTTTTTTCAACAGACCGTAAGTTGTCTATCACCCGTCAGAGTGTAAAGTTGTTTATCAATTTCTAAAAAACATGATCGAGATGAAATTGATCCCGATCATTTTCAAGCAAACGTTTAGGCAACCAGAAGCATCGAAGCAAAAGTACGTGCAATTAAACTGCGGCTTGAAATACTTGCGCAGAAATATCATTACACTAATAATTAGGACTGCCAGTGTGAAATTTCTCATAACTTGCTAATCTAACTTCACTTGTTAAAACAATATTTAAAATTGTGCCGAGTCATCGTGCCAGAAATATTTTGGTTGTCTTCTTGGAATTTCTCACAACGTAACAGCTTAATTTGAACATACACAATATCTTTTTTTTTACTAAAAATTGTATATATAATATTTTTTGCTAAATAAATTTCTGAAATTATTTCCTTTCTATTTCAGTCGGTAGTTTAGTAGATGCACTTGCACATATTTTCATTACATATACTCATGGTCAAAAAAATAGTTACACACAGAAGGACGAGTCGGATTGCAATGCAATTCGGGAGGAAGGTGAAGGTTACCAGGAACAATAAACGATTGAACATTGAGACTGATATGCGCAACATTTATCGAGCTACACGCCAATAAGTAGTTTCTTCCAGTATGGCGTCGGGGCGCCATGTTTGCTCACACAACATGCCAAACGTCTCGGCATGGAGTTGCACAGGTTACTACTGGTGTCCTGCGATAAGCCATCCCATGCTGCAGATTGTACGGTAGGGGTGGAGTGTGGATAGCGCATTTAATAGCATCACACACATTTTCATTCTGTGAGAGGTTTGGCGATGCGGCTGGCCATAGCAAAGTGTCAGTGGCTTGAAGACAAGCTATCGAGACAGCAGCAGTATTCGGACGAGAGTTGTACTGTTGGAAAATCGCACCGGAATGAGCGTTCAGACAAGGTAAAGTCACTGGTTTCAGGACCTCGTTAACGTAACGTTAGGCTGTCAAAGTGCCTGTTATGAACACAAAAGGTGATCTGGCTTTGTAGGCAATTGCATCCCACACCATGACACTAGGCCTTTTGGACGTGTAACGCTCGACAACAAACCGTTCATAAACTGTTCATGCTCGACACCAAATTAACCATGGTGCCTCCACACACAGGCTCGTTGGTCGTCTCCTCCAAGACAAAAGCGGGACTCGTCCCTGAAGATCAGCATCTACCATTCTGAGTGGTCCCATGACAGTGTGGCACGACATCATTGAAGTCTTGGGCGACTATGCAATGGTGTTAAAGGCAGTCGTCGTAACTGTCTGCGTGCTTATAGTCCTACGCCGTGCAGCCATCTACCAATAGTGCTGGCACTAATCGCACGATCCATGGAGGGGACACCACTACTCGCTGAATATCCGCAAACGTGGCTGCTGGATCACTCCGCGTATGTCGGCCAACCTGTCGGTCCTCTCGTTCCGTGGTTCGTCTACGTCTCCCAGAACCTTGCGGTCACTGCTGCGTGCCTTGTTCTATCCACTGCAGCCAACAGCGTGCTATAGTGATATCCGCACGACCGGTATGGCGCGCCATACAGCAATAAAACCATCCCTCTTCCTGGAGCCCGGCGATTCAGCTTCTGTTAAACTTCTGCAACATGTCGAATTGCTTCCGAACTTTTCTCCGAGGCATATTTCTCTTGCAAGGGATGCAACCAACACAACAGCAGAGTCAGAATGGCAAGCACGCGCTACGGGACGACCTTATATAGCCGGTCAGGCACAGCTGTAGGACTCCTCCTTGCTTACGTCACATGCTCGGCCGTTTGTGATATTTGATTCATTTGCATGTCTCACGATGTCAAACCTAGCCACCATGTTTCACTTCTGTCGGTTGCTTTCTTCTGGGTGCAACTATTGTTTTGGCCATGAGTGTAGATAATTTTATTTCAGGGGCTCTTTTTAAGCGCTCTATTTTGTGTACTTCTGTGATGTGGGAGCTGTTTGGTCTGGGTACTTTTATCGGATCACCAGTTTTTTCACTTTTTTTTTTTAATGTTTACGTTGGCATGTTTTTTTTTTATTTCCCAAAAGACTCGTCTTTGCAGCCTATATAGGTAATTCTGATTGGATACCGATTCAGCTTATGAGTTATTCTGATTGATTTTAGCCAGTCATTCCCAGAGAACGATGTTTCGATTTCTGAAAGTGGAATTGGAATATTTTCTTCTGTATTTGGGAGAGGTAAGTATATTCACAACATTTGGGCTGTCTCTGTACTGCCCGCACTTCTTCCTGCCTTTCAGTAGGAACCGTATCTCCTCTGTTACATTTCGACATAAAAAGATCTTTCAGTATCGCAAGTTGGAAGACAGGACCGCAAGGTTTCCGATGTATTTATTCTTTTTCCTGTCTGACTGCCTTTTCAAATGACATTTTTATTTGTAACAAAAGCATCGGAAGAAAACGGTTTTCTCATGAACAATAAATATCCGAACAAAGGTTCCTACATGTTTGTACTTACGTTTGTTCTTTATTTTTTTCTATTTCTGTGTGAAAATTCTATCACCGTTTACAAAAAAAGTGACAGATTTTGGAGGAAATGTTTCGTACCGAAATTAATTATACATAAACCCAAACTTTTGTATAGGTGGTATTACAATTTAATTTCCGGAATTCACCTGTAGAACAAATGTCTGCGTTTCTGTGTACTAGCGGGTACTGCCACGTTCGAAGTAATCGCCTTTCGCAGTTATGTATTTAATTTCACACAGTTGCCATTGTTGGAAACATACCTGGAACTCTGTTTCTGGAATGCTTTTGAGTTCCTCTGTCACATTATTCTGGATGTCGAAAATGCATGAAAATCTTAATGGAAGTTTTTATTTTTGGGAAAAGGCAGAAACCGCTGAAAGCTAAGTCAGGTGAATATGGTGGATGATCCAATTCGATAATTGGTTTTTAGCAAGGAAGCCGAAAACACTGAGCGTATAATGGTTTGGGGAATTGTCGTGCAACATTTCAGCCCTTCGAACAGACTTCCGTAAATTGTTCAATACCTCTGAACAGCATTATTGGTTGACCGTTTGTCCCCGTTCATTGAATTCGTGATCAACTATGCCCTTGTGATCTGAAAAACACACAAGCGTGGTCCTGAACTGCGAGAGTGATATATATACTTTTTCATGCACTTATGCCACTGAAAGACACTTGACTTTTTCATACCATCCTCACCATACGCCAATTTCAATAGTTCTGACGTTTCAGTAACACATTTACTGATTTTCAGCAAAATCTAAACATTCTCACCATACGCCACTTAACATCCTCATCATACACCGCTTAACATCTTCACCATACGCCCCTTGATATCCTCACCAAAAGCCACTTTCAATAGCTCTGACATTTCAGTAACACATTTGCTGATCTTCAGCAAAATCTGAACATCCTCACCATACGCCATTTTCAATAGCTCTGACGTTCCAGTAACATATTTACTGATCTTCAGCAAAATCTTAACATCCTCACCATACGCCACTTAACATCCTCCCCATACTCCACTAAACATCCTCACAATACGCCACTTTCAATAGTTCTGACGTTTCAGTAACACATTTACTGATCTTCAGCAACATCTGAACATCCTCACCATACGCCACTTTCAATAGCTCTGACGTTTCAGTATGACATTTACTGATCTTCAGCAAAATCTGAACATTTTAACCATACATCCCTTAACATCCTCGCCATACGCCACTTTCAATAGCTCTGACGTTTCAGTAACACATTTACTGATCTTCAGCAACATCTGAACATCCTCACCATACGCCACTTTCAATAGCTCTGACGTTTCAGTATGACATTTACTGATCTTCAGCAAAATCTGAACATTTTAACCATACATCCCTTAACATCCTCGCCATACGCCACTTTCAATAGCTCTGACGTTTCAGTAACACATTTACTGATCTTCAGCAAAATCTGAACATCCTCACCATACGCCACTTTGCCGCCCTGGTGGCGCAGTGGTCTAAGGCGCTGGCCTCTGATCATTCGTCCGTAAGGGGTCCGGGTTCGAATCCCGGTCAGGCAGAAATGTTGTGCTTGTCTTACGGCACTGGCTCTCTCAGTTCCCTGGAACCAGTGACCCTAAATTAGGGACGGGCGACTGCTTATAGCCCATTGAGTTGCTCACGGTGGTCGTTAAACCTCCAATCAAAAAAAAAAAAAAAAAAAATACGCCACTTTCAATAGCTCTGACGTTTCAGTAACATATGTACTGATCTTCAGCAAAATCTGAAAATTCTCACCATACGCCCCTTAACATCCTCACCATACGCCACTTTCAATAGCTCTGACGTTGCAGTAACATATTTACTGATCTTCAGCAAAATCTGAACATCCTTACCATAGGCCACTTAACATCCTCACCATAAGGCACTTCCAATAGCTCTGAGGTTTCAGTAACACGTTTACTGATCCTCACCGTACTCCACTTAACATCCTCACCATACGCCACTTTCAATAGCTCTGACGTTTCAGTAACACATTTATTGATCTTCAGCAAAATCTGAACATCCCCATCATACGCCAATTTCACTAGCTCTGACGTTTCAGTATCACATTTACTGATCTTCAGCAAAATCTGAACATCTTCACGATACGCCACTTTACATCCCCGCCATACGCCACTTTTAATAGCTCTGACGTTTCAGTAACACATTTGCTGATCTTCAGCAAAATCTGAACATCCTCACCATACGCCACTTAACATCCTCCCCATACTCCACTAAACATCCTCACAATACGCCACTTTCAATAGTTCTGACGTTTCAGTAACACATTTACTGATCTTCAGCAACATCTGAACATCCTCACCATACGCAACTTTCAATAGCTCTGACGTTTCAGTATGACATTTACTGATCTTCAGCAAAATCTGAACATTTTAACCATACGTCCCTTAACATCCTCGCCATACGCCACTTTCAATAGCTCTGACGTTTCAGTAACATATTTACTGATCTTCAGCAAAATCTGAAAATTCTCACCATACGCCCCTTAACATCCTCACCATACGCCACTTTCAATAGCTCTGACGTTTCAGTATGACATTTACTGATCTTCAGCAAAATCTGAACATTTTAACCATACGTCCCTTAACATCCTCGCCATACGCCACTTTCAATAGCTCTGACGTTTCAGTAACACATTTACCGATTTTCATCAAAATCTGAACATCCTCACCATACGCCACTTTGCCGCCCCGGTGGCGCAGTGGTCTAAGGCGCTGGCCTCTGATCATTCGTCCGTAAGGGGTCCGGGTTCGAATCCCGGTCAGGCAGGGATGTTGTGCTTGTCTTACGGCACTGGCTCTCTCCCTTCCCTAGAACCAGTGACCCTAAATTAGGGACGGGCGACTGCTTATAGCCCATTGAGTTGCTCACGGTGGTCGTTAAACCTCCAATCAAAAAAAAAAAAAAAAATACGCCACTTTCAATAGCTCTGACGTTCCAGTAACACATTTACTGATCTTCAGCAAAATCTTAACATCCTCACCATACGCCACTTAACATCCTCCCCATACGTCACTTAACATCCTCACCATACGCCACTTTCAATACCTCTAACGTCTGAGTAGCACTTTTACCGATCTTCACACAGAACGTGATGTTAATACGCTGCTCTAAATTTCTATCACCCATTTGTACCTCAAAACTCACACACAGACTTGCATTGTTTCGGCAAATGGTCACTCACGAAAGGCTCCCCGGTCTGCGGTTATCGCGTGCACTACTTGAAATATGTCAAGACACGCATAGTCACGTGATTCTGCCCGCATCGCCGCAAGGGCGACACTACGTGACGGTTCCGTGATTTAAATTTTTGCATCTTGTATTTCTGAGCATCTTTCAGTATTTCTGTTTCTCAGTTTTCTCCCCAGAGTAAGACTAAGACATTTTCTCCGTTGGGGGTAAAGTAGAGAAAGTTTCTACATTAAAATTTAAGGTTGATTTCTTGAACCATTCATGTTTATGTATGCTACATGATCTCTGTGTTTCCAAAGCGTGAGCGGGAACATTCTTACACAAGGTAAACAATGTTCCCAAACATTTTCGGTAACTATCCGTTCTGTTTATAAGAAATATTTCTTCAGGTCCTTTTCTTAAATTCTCTGAAAGTCAGATAAGTGATTCTTTTTTTCTGTATCGAAAAGTGTTAAGCATTCGTACAATGTGTGGTATGTGTTTTCCATTAATCCACGCACCTTCGTTTCCGTCTCTCCGTTTTGAAAAAACTATATTATTTTCGTTTCAAAAAGAAGGATTAAAAGTATATCTTGAGTCATGTAGAAGAAACCATAAGTAACTGAAAGAACAATATCACAAATTTCTAATTGGTGTAGTAGTAAAGATGTTATAACTGTTCGAGATTTAGCCAAGACATGGGAAGCTTTATCAAGACATGTTACCTTAGACGAACGTATACACCGTTTGGGAATTAAAATTAAAATCAAGAGAACAGAATTAGGTTTGAAACCACATAAACATAACAGTGCAAACACGCACATTCATGATGGTCATTACGTGAGCTAAACGTTCACGAGGTGTAATATAGCGAAGAAATCAGGTTATGGTCTTTGTCTCGAGGACAATTCATGTGGAGGATGGAGTTCCACTGTGGTAGCAATTTGACGGGCACACCATCATTGCAGATATATGATCTCGTGATAATTTCTATAGCGTCTCTGATCGCGGTTCTTTTGATAGATGTGAACGGGGTCCACCAGGTACATTATTTCCCACAGTGGAGCCGCCGAGTTCTATAGTACTTCTTTTAATGAAGCCATTGGTCCTCTCCCGTCCCATATAAAGCCACGTGCGGTAAGCGACGAGGTATTTTTGAAGAAAACGGCGGCGTACAGGGCATGCAAACAACTCTTGATGTGACACAGACCTCCACAGTTGTGCCAACTATCGGGACGTAGCTGTTGGCTCTATCAAGGCCGTATGGTGGAGATAACGGTCTTTCCATGCGTTCGTCCATCACTGGGTTCCATATCGCTCACGTCGGAGGGTCAGAACGTGCCTCGGAGGGCATAGTGGTCAGCCTTTCTGACTGTCACGGTGAAAACCTTGGTTCGATCCCGAAAAGGTAGGAGCGTTCGAACGATTGAATATCCGCCGTGGCTCGGAAGAGCATATTAAGTTGACGAACCACGGGCACTATAAATTAATGGCGTCTATTCCTCTCCTCTTTTCTCTGGTATGTACATACCGGTAGGAATCCCCCTTCTGGTGTGTATCTTGACGTCAACGGTGTCAGTTTCTTCTGTGACGTACACCAGTACCTATTTCTACTGATTTCTCTTATGTCTACTAGCTGTTCTATCTAGGAGTAACCTTGGTTCCACCTGTTACTTCTGTCGTCTGTACTCGACTCGAAAACCTGCATCAGCCCTAGCTAGTCGAGTTTAAATCCCCTCTGTGGGTGGAAGCTATACACGCTGATTTCTGAGTAGCAGGGAGTAGGTGTGCCTGCTTCCTCTTTTCACTGAATTCACACTCGCATCATCATGCTCGCGTTTCGTCCAACACGAGCGGCGTGTTCGCGAAAGAAATGTTCGCCTTCCCGGAATCAAACACATCGGTGTCGCTCAAAGTCTGTTAGCTGTACGTACCGGTTCGGTCTTGTCTGCTGTAGCGGAGCACACTGATTTACTATCAATATCTTAATACCAAAATTCCCACGAATAGACTATGGAAACTTATCATGTGTCATATCATATGTAGAGGGTTTTAGGAAGGAAGTGTCTGACCAAAGGTCTTAAAGCAGCCTTAAAAATAGAAAGCTAGAAGATTTGGGATAGACTGCCCGACAGGAAAGTGACACGGAAGCGAGGTAGAAAGGGGTTGGAAGATGCACTTCTTTATTACCGTGGAGCCTAGTGTTTGGGGTCTGACGGCTTAACGTGCTCATCCGACGCACGGCAGATATTTAATGGTTCGAGCGTTCGTACCTGTCCAGGATGGAACATGAGGTTCTTCTGTGGCAGTCACAAACGTTGACGACTTCGGCAATTTTCCATGTGCATCCTGCTTTTATACCTTCTTCTGGAAAACTAAGAGGGCGCTGCTGGCACAAACAATTTGCATACGCACTGAGATTGTAATCATTTGCACATCCACATGCGTCTTAGTCATGCTGCGATATTTAGTACAGTCCACGTGTTTCTTACTCATGCTGTAACTTTCAGTCCAATCCACATGTGTTTTAATCATGCTCCGATATTCAGTCCAATACACGTGTACATTATTAATGCTGCGACTTTTAGTCCAATTCACATGTGTCTTACTCATGCTGCGATTTTCAGTTTAATGCACATGTGTCTTACTCATGCTGCGGTTTTCAGTTTAATACACATGTGTCTTACTCATGCTGCGATTTTCAGTTTAATACACATGTGTCTTGCTCATGCTGCGATTTTCAGTTTAATACACATGTGTCTTACTCATGCTATGATTTTCCGACCGAATGCTTTCGTTCTTCCTAGTATTGTATTTTCAACAATCAGCATTGTAATATTTTTTAATATTTTTAATATGTGCCTTAGGTATTAAACGATGAACTTAAAAAAAAGAAGTGGTTTCCGAAAGAAAACAGACATAAAAAAAATGGAAATATACTGAAAATCCTCTTGGAAATGCGATCGGCTATTAAAGACACGCGCTCTCTGCGAGTAAATCAGTTTTACGCTGGCTCAGTAAACTGTTAGAAACTTTGGCTTAGGAAAGAACTATTCTGCTCGCAAAGACCCCTCTGCTTTGATAGCAGCATTTTGTGGATACCACAAGTGATAGGAATCTCAATGATCAGGTCTCTGTGTCAGACGGATTGCACGTCTTCTACCCCTCATTATTGAAATTCATCTCCCATCTCCCGTATTCCCGAGAAGCCCTGGTGTTCGTTACAGCAAATGCAGCCGTAAGGTAATGTCAGTCAGGAGATATTGCAGGGACTTCTTGTATTCCAAGCTCTCTGATGGCCATATCATTCTTAATGCACAGGATATCTGGTACTCAGTATTAATGTTTAAACAAACCGTAGGAGAAGAGCAGCCGGAGAAAGCACTCAGCGTTTTTTTTTCTCGTATCCGAGTTGCAAATCATCAAAATATGCGGATTACTTCATGGATAAAGCAAAGAGGAAGTCATTAATTTATGTAAGAAATCTGACAGCTCCAACGTGATCGTAGAAGCTGATGTTCGCACTTTTCTAATTTACGCCAACCAAACAGTTCGCTATTAGGCCGTAGTTTGTAAAGCAAGGAAAAGAAACACGTCCGTACGTGATGCCTAGATCTTTGTCCGATTTGTAACTTACTTCAGTTTGAATGAGAGTACGCACTTGTTACATCAGTTTTTATTTAACTAAAAGTGATTACTTTGCAGTGATTATAAAAGAAACATTCTCCTATGCGAAGATACTTCTTAACAATTAACATACAAGTCGCCGTAATGGTAGTAATATGTTTTTGAATTTTATAGAAACGCATGCTAATTTTGATAAATAAAGTTGGACGCTCTTTTAGCACCGTAGTGTACGTCCGTATTTCCGCTTGCATGCATGACAGCATCAATTGTACAGGGATTTCCACATCCTTAGAACCTTTATGATACGAAATTACAGAAAATAAAAGATGTTCAAATAATTGAAATTGGCAATATCGTGTTAAAAGAGCGCCAAAGAAACATCTGCTGCAGTTATACATGTATATAGTCTGCTAAGAAAACGATGCACGTAAACAAGCTGTGGATACGAAGTTATGTTTTAGCTCTTAACGGAGAAATAATGTTACCGGCAATGTCTGAAATTTGGCATTGTGCATAATGCCGAAACTGGAACGTCAAAGTATAAAATGCTTAACATTTCACGCATTTCCTAGGCATTCTATGCAATTTCAAAGGCAAATCGGCAAAGTAAAAAATATTACCGCCAGTGACTTTTCTTTTTCACGTGGCGAGGCACGTGACTTTCAATGCTCGCGTTATAGGCCAAAAAAAATGAAAAGGAACTCTGACAAAAATAAAAAAAACAACCCTTCCTCCTGCATCTTTGGGGTCCACTGTCCGAGTTCCTATTCCTAACGACGATAAGGGACTGGGTGACTCGCGTAATCTGTTGGCAATTATTATGAGTGTTATAACGAAGTAAATTTCTCCGTCATTTCTATCCGCGCCAGGATTCGGACCCGGATCCCCTCACTCCGGAATAAGTCACTCTACCAATTGAGCTACGCGGACGTTTTATTCTGATGCCTATCTGCCTTTATGTCGTGTGCGTCCTTCTGGCAGGTACGTCACATCTCCTGGTACGTTACATCATCTCCCCCTTATTTTTTTTTTTCGAAGTGCTGGAGAAGGGATCCTCTTATTTTTCCTATCTCGCGGTGTGGAAATAACATCACAATAATGCGAGATTTTGAACGGTCGGGTCTTCCGGATAGTTCGGGCGCCATTATAACGAAGTAAATTTCTCCGTCATTTCTATCCGCGCCAGGATTCGGACCCGGATCCCCTCACTCCGGAATAAGTCACTCTACCAATTGAGCTACGCGGACGTTTTATTCTGATGCCTATCTGCCTTTATGTCGTGTGCGTCCTTCTGGCAGGTACGTCACATCTCCTGGTACGTTACGTCATCTCCCCCTTATTTTTTTTTTTCGAAGTGCTGGAGAAGGGATCCTCTTATTTTTCCTATCTCGCGGTCTTCACACCAATGCGAGATTTTGAACGGTCGGGTCTTCCGGATAGTTCGGGCGCCATTATAACGAAGTAAATTTCTCCGTCATTTCTATCCGCGCCAGGATTCGAACCCGGATCCCCTCATTCCGGAATAAGTCACTCTACCAATTGAGCTACGCGGACGTTTTATTCTGATGCCTATCTGCCTTTATGTCGTGTGCGTCCTTCTGGCAGGTACGTCACATCTCCTGGTACGTTACAGTGTGACAGAAGACAGTTTTTTACCATCTTGGAACTACTCGGGGAATTTTGAACCAGCTCTGTACCAGGGCACAATACACTTTACGTCGTTACACCGATGAGTCATTACCTTATGACCACCCCTTGCCTAGAGAAATGAATGCGCCTGAAAACCGAATGGTGGCGAAGGTAAAGTTTACAAAGCAGCACATATACAACCCGAGCACCGGCTTTCAGTTAGTAGAGTGTTCAGTCAGAATGGGAAAAGCTGCCGATTTATCTGAATTTGATAGAGGACAAATTGTGATGGCAAGGAGTCTAAGAACTAAGATCTCGGAAACGGCGCCCCTTGTGGGTTGTTTCCGTGTCGCTGTAATAAGTACGTATCAAAAGTAGTACACAGATGACCAAACGACGAACCGTAGTCCAGCCGTGTGTCGTACGCAGTCCATTGTTCCCAGAGGGGAGCGGAGACTGTCGTGCATTGTTCACAGCGACCACAGTGCCACATTGCGACAAATCACACGCAGCTACAACAGTGGTGATCAGGAAAATGCGTCACAGAACACAGTTCCTCGCAGCCTTCTGCGCATGAGCCTGTTAAGCGAAGACCCAGCCAGGTTCCCATGCTCACTGCACGCCATCGCCAACAACTCATGAAATAGGCTCAAGATCATCGAGATTGGACCGTGGATATTTGGAAGAAATTGGCCTGGTCGGAAGAATCGATATTCCTGAGGCATCAAGTAGATGGTAGAGCGCGGATTCGCCGATTAACAACGGAGGTTATGGTACCTGTATGCACTGTTGAGCAAAAACCGGCCGTCGGCGGCAGTGTTATGCTGTGGACGATATTTTCTTGAGACACTTTAAGCTCCATTATCCCAAAACTACAATTACTGACAGCTGTCAGGTACATGAACATCGTTGCTGATTAAGTTCACCCATTCATGGCAACTGCGTTCCCTGCTGGTGATGGCCATTGCCAACAGGATAATGCGTCATGCCGCACTGGCAGAATCGTCAAGGAATGGTTCGAGGAACATGCTGGGTTTGCTTATAGCCCATTGTGTTGCTCACGGAGGTCGTTAAACCTTCAATAAAAGAAAAATGACGGTGACTTTCTGTTAATGCCCTGCCCTCCAAATTCAGCTGAGAACAAACCAATCGAACATTTGCGGTTCGACTTGGAAAAGCGGCTTTGCGCTAAACCACTACCACCCCAAAATGTACGGGAACTGGAGGATCTGCTGTTGATATTTTAGTACAAGATGCCTCCGTACCTATCGCTACCTTATCGGAACGATTCATCGTCGAGTGGCCGACGTTTTGCGGACTAAAGTGGGTCCTACAGATCATTAGGTACGTGGTCACAATGTAATAGCACATCGGTGTCCATAGAGAAATTTCGCAAAATGTTCTATTTTGACCTTTTCAGTACAGATTCTTTTTCCTTTTTCTTGGTGCATTTCAAACCAAGGATCATTTGAACGGTAGCTTTGCGTGCTACAGTTGGACCACAAAGACCCGTAAGACAAGGTCCGTTATAAGGTAGAACTCTAACCGCTCGAGATTCCCTTTCCCTGGTGGGTTTCGAAACTTAGACCCTTTCAACGTTAGATTTGCGTGCTTCCGTTGGACAAGAAAGCCCCATTACGCAAGGTCATATATAAGGTATAATTCTAACCGCGCAATGATGGCATGTTTTCTGTGATTTATGTTTGTTAATTGGTCATATTATGTTCCGTTGAAGCTTATAATAGAATAGTTTTGCAATAACTTAATATTTTCTGTAAGAGGACATATTACACATTACGCATTTTTCCATCGTGATTTTCCGTAGCAAAAGGGGGCTATGGAACTTGAGATCTTTTAAATTGGCAATGTATGTCACTTATTTTTAAGAAAAGGTGAGATGTATTGCTTTGTAATATTATTTCACGAAAATCTTAAATGTAAAACGTAATCTTGATAGCTATAGTAGATTTTCTCTAAAGGATTCAACGTACTGCTACAGAAGCATCATACAATCACCTGTACAATTTTGTAAGCTTCCGGTTTCTTACGGCAACACAGTATATATTTGCTTGTTAACAAAACGAAAGAAAGAAAATAACACCCGGTGCAAAAGAAACCAAAATTTCATGCGATATGTTATCCATAATATTCCAACTCGCTACAGAACTTCAAAACCAGATCCTCCCACAGACCACTGAAATTAAATAGTCAGCCAAATCTCAAGTATACCGGACATTTAATGTAATATGAATACGGAAAAAAGTCTGAATAAAATGTTTTCCGTTAACAAACGAAAGGGAATTCATGAAAGGTTTCTGAAAATTCAGAAATTTCCTGGATTACCAAAAAATTCACGTAACTCGGGCTTTTTCTATTATTTCGTTGACAAACGATGCAAATACACTGCTGGCTACCCAAAATGCAACACCAAGAAGGAAGCATCCGATTGGCCTGAAATTCGCAGCATGCGTCGCACGCGAGAGGACATGCAAACGATTAACATTGCAGGGCATATGTAAATCATATGCGCCCGGCATGCCACCGAGAAGCACTATAAGAAGGGTGCACAGAAGGCGGGGTGTAAGTAGTAGTAGTCTGTTGTGCTGCCGGACCTGTGCGTGGGAAGCTTCCTGATGCCTCGTTGCAGAATATGGCAGTCCGTGGAGCACGTTTGGGAGTTCTACAGACGACGAATAGTGCTTATCGCGACAGCAGCTTATCGTACCGAGACATCGGCGCCCGTGTGGGACGACATCCAGCCACAGTGAGGCGAGTATGGATCCGGTGGGGGCAGGAGGGACGGACGGACCGACGTGAGCGATTGCCGCAGCCGCGGCACACCACCGAACTAGAGGACCGGCATGTTGTGCGGCGGGCATTAACAGCTCGCGCCGCCACATCACGAACAGTAGCGCAAGAATTAGGCTGTGTGTCTCAACTACCTGTGGCAGCACGTACCGTTCGACGTCGTCTGTAGGAGCTGGGACTTCTCGCACAGCGCCCATTGCTCTGATTACCATTGAAGTTGCACCACCGGCGAGTGCGGCGGCTGTGGGTCGTTGAACGCCGCACCTGGACTACGGAATGGCACGACATTGTATTCTCCGATTAATCCCGCTTCTGCCTTCAACACCACAATGGTCAGATCCGAGTGTGGCGGCACGGCGGCGAGAGATTGTACGACGCCTACATTATGCATCGCCATACCGGTCCGTTGCCTGGCGTATGGTTTGGGGCGCAATTGGAAATGACACACGCACCCCTCAGGTACGCATCGCCGGTACACTCAACAGCCTCCGCTACATCCCCGACGTTTTGCAACAATTCTTCACGACCGACCAGATGTCACTGCTGCCGTGGCCTGCCTGTTCTCCCGATATGTAGCCCATCGAACACGTCTGGTCGCTGATCGGCAACCGAGTGGCCCGCCAATCACCACCGGCGGCTACGCCTGATGAACTGTGGCAACGTGTGGAAGCAGCCTGGACCAACATACACCAAGCCTACATCCAAAGCCTCTTTCGTTCGATGCCGCGGCGTGTAGCGGCCGTTAATGCCAGCCATGGCGGCAACACAAACTATTGATGTCTGCGTGTTACGCAAGTCTCACGGGCCTGTAAGCTCAATCGTTTCATCTTTGTATCTGTTGTTATGTGTCAAGTTAAATCTGGCTTTGCTATCTCGTGTCCTTCTTGGTGTTGCATTTTGGATGGACGGCAGTGTATGTTTCGTTAATTTAGGAAAAGAATCACAGGAAATGGCTCATAAATTTCAGAATTATTTTTGCAGAATACAAACGAAAATGCTTTAATTCTGTAGTACTGGCAAGAAAATAATATCCTCTCTAAATGCAAAAATCATGCGTAGGTAAGAATTTCACATATCCATATTTTGCAATTATTCAGAGTTGGATTAACAACTTTCAGTAAAGGCTGTAGTGCTTTACTGCTGACCAAGATACTCATATCTGATCCCTGTTTAGTGAGCACTGCGTATATCCCATTTACTCGTGAAGTGCTGATAACCAATTTTCATCAAGATTAACGCAACTGTCGTTAGAAACCATTAAAATTGCTGAATTGCCATTATCGCTCCAACGCCTTCAGCGACATCAGGTGCCATTTCAAAGTTGCATTAGCTGACTTCCTCCTCGTTTCTGAGAACCGAAATGCAATACAGCGGATAAAGTGTGGAATTCTTGGGAAGCAGAATGCACAGAGTGTAGACATGAGTAAAAACTGCACCTAGGTCAACAGAGATGAATTGCGGTATGGTGTAGTTATCACCGAGCTTTCTGGAGATTAACCGACAATAATGGCGTAGAGTAAAGGACGGTGAATTACGCATTTTGTAAATTAAATTTAATATTAACAATTCATATGCAGCATAATCCCTTCTAGAAGTAAAGAAAAAAAGGTAGATCTAGCAAAATTGACACAAGTAATCCAAAAAAGCATGTGATCGATAAGACTGTGGATCGGGTGCGTGAGTCATTCTCTAGGAGCTCACCTAAATCAATTAGACAGGCTACTAAGAAACTGCCGATTCCTCGTTCAACACTTCACGACATTATTCACAAACGTCTCCGTCTGCATGTGTACAAAATCCAACGTATTCAATATCTTAAACCAGATGATCATCACTTCAGAGCTGATTTTGCTGCTGAGGTGATCAGCCGTATCGATGACAATTCAAATTATCTGGATCTGTTTTTATTCAGTGATGAATTCCCCTTTCACGTATGCGGGGCAGTTAACAAACACATTTACCCCACAAAGTGTAGGGAGAATCCTCACCAAGTGATCGAAAATAAAAGCGACACACCAAAAGTCAATGTCTGGTAAGGAGTACACTAAAATGGCGTCATCGATCCATTTTTTCATAGAGCCCACAATGATAGGACACACTTACGTGCTACTGATCTTTGCTGTTTCCACAGATTTTCTGAGGCTTCACTTTTCAGCAAGATGATGCTCCACCACACTTCCATAGAGATGTAACCACGTTTCTGAATGAGACTTTTCCTGGAAGTTGGATCGGAAGAAAAGGCACATCTCTCTGCCCGCCAATATCTCCGGATATTATTCCACTGAACGTTTTTGCATGGGAGGGGCTTTATTAAACACTGTGTGTACCAGTTAAAAGTTCGAGACTTGGACAACTTGAAACAGCATATCGCTGAAGCAGCTGCTATAATAATGCCCCAGATGCTGGAAAACGCTTGGCAAGAGCTCGATCGGTTGGACATCAGTCGAACTACAAAAGTTGCCCACACTGAAATTTACTTACCTGCATAAAACCAGGTAAGACACTTACTTTGAGATATGTGTGCATTTCTGGATACCTCTATCCCGGTCCCCCGTTACTTTTACAGTTAAATCCCTTGGTTATTTCTTGGCTTCATATTTTGTTCTTTCTGAATAGTACACCGAAGAGCAATTGAATTAGAGATACCTGTCTAGTAATGTGTAGCACCACCTTTCGTCCTGATGACGGCGGCGATTCGTCTCGTTATGGACTCGACAAGACACCGGAAGCTTTGGGAAGCCATACGGATCCACTACCCCTGAACAAGCTCCCACAGTTCACGAATATTTGATGAGCGTGGGTCAGAGCCTCGAACATCTCTCTCGATGGCATCCCAGATGTGCTCCAAGGGATTGAGGTCAGGTGACCTAGCTGGCCAAGGAAGCGAGGTCACGTCGGTGGAGTGTTCATCCAACCATTCGGATTCAATTCGGGAGCGATGGCACGGTGCATTGTTTTGTTGCAGGATGTGGTCCCCAGTGGGATGTTGAAGACGCACAAACGGGAGCAAATGGTCTTCCAGGGTACCCCGGTAACATTGGCCTGTGAAGTACGATGTCACACGTACCAGGGGTCCCATTTCAGTCCACGTAAACAGTCCCTAAACGAGAATGCCACCCCCACCAGCTTGACGAGTTCCCTGCTGGCAAGAAGGATCCATCGCTTTATGTGGTTTGCGCCGTACTCGTATCCTGCCATCCGCATGTACCAACGTAAATCTCGACTCATCAGTCCAGGCAACATTTGTCTACATGTCTAGGGTCCAGTGGCGATGTTCCCGCGCCCATGCAAATCTTTACACCCTGTGATGTGCTGTCAGCAGCGGCACCTCGTGGGACGATGGTTTCTGTACACCATAGCGAGGAGATGGTTTCTGTACACCATAGCGAGGAGATGGTTTCTGTACACCATAGCGAGGAGATGGTTTCTGTACACCATAGCGAGGAGTTGGTTCTGGATGGTGTGGTTGCTTACACGTTTTTGTGCATCAGCGTTAAATTACCGAGTGATTTCTTGCACTGTGGCCCGTCCATCTGCTGTTACAATGCGAGCTAGCCGATGATGACCACGCTCATCCACACGCTGTTGTCCACGTCAGTTGGCCCTTGCAGGGATGGCTTTACCGGATTCGATGTACTCACGGTGCACCCGTGACACAGTGGCTCGTGAAACTCCCAGTGCCTGCAAGACATCCGAGATGGAGTGACCCATTCGTCGGGCCCCGACAATTTGTCCACGATCAAATGCCCTTAGATCCTTCGTCTTACCCATACTGCGTCCGACTCTTACTGATTCCCGTCGCATCACTCCTTATATTGTCGGAACGCTGCATGCTTCATGTCGTTTCCGTTTGCATGGCCGCCCACAGCGCCACATTTGCATAACGCCAGCTGCCTCTAATTCAATTGTTCTTCAGTGTATAAATCAATGTCCGTGTTCTTTGGGGTAGGTCGGTTATAACGTACAAGTTTGTCCGCGCCCTGCATCGGAATCGGGTACCGTCACTCCGAAGTATGTCGCTCTCCCAGTTGAGCTACGCCGACATGTGCTCTCACTGCTATCACCCTATATCTCATGTGCGTCCTGCGGTGCAGGCACGTCACCCGGTCCAATATAATTGAGAATGGAGTTGCACTACGAATCAAAATGACGGTGGTCCGATGGACCATTTAGTTTTTTAACGTAAGATTATTTATTTCCGAAAAAGCAGCACCATCTCTTTTACGTAAAATAAGATCCAGATATTATATATATATATATATATATATCATCATCATCATCATCATTGTCAACCATTATCAATCCACTGCTGGACGAAGGTCTCCCCAAGTTTCCTCCACAACGGTCTGTCTTGTGCCAGTCTCCTCCATGTCACCCCTGCATACTTTCGAATTTCATCCACCCATCTCCCATGTGGTCTTCTTCTGGGTCTTTTCCTGTCCCTTGGAATCCAATCTAACATTTCGGCTGTCCATCGATGATCTGTCCTTCAGGCAGTATGTCCAGCCCATTGCCATTTCAGGGATTTAACTCTGATCATGATGTCTTCCACTCTTGTCATTTTTCGGATCCACGAGTTCCTCTTCTTATCTCTCCTGGTTACACCAAGCATGCACCTCTCCATGCTTCTTTGAGTTGTCTGCAGCCTTTGTATGTCTCTTTTAGTTATGGTCCACGTCTCTGCACCATACGTAAGCACTGGAAGGATGCATTGATCAAACACTTTTCTTTTAAGACATAATGGCATATTGCTCTTGAAAATTTTGCTGTTTCTTCCAAAAGCTCTCCAGGCAAGTTTTGTACGCCGATTAATTTCTTCATCAATGTGACCCTCATTTGATATCTGCTGTCCAAGATAAACGTACGTGTCTGTTATCTCCAGCTTTCCTCCATCAATCGATAAATCTTTTCTTGTAAAAGCATTGAACATCACTTTTGTCTTCCGAAAGTTCATTTTTAATCCCACTTCTTTACTCTTGTCAGCAAGTTCCTGGATCATACTCTGCAGCTCTGATGGGCTAGTTGCAAAAATGACTACGTCATCAGCAAAACGAAGGTGGGTTAGATAATCTCCATTAATCTTTATCCCCTTGTTTTCCCAGCTCAGTGACTGAAAAACACCCTCCAATGTGGCATTAAAGAGCTTCGGAGATATGGTGTCACCTTGTCTCACTCCCTTTCCAATTTTTATGTGTGTTGTATTTTCAAACAGCCTAATCTTTGCACTTGCATTTTCATAGATGTTATTAATAATATTAATGTATGCATCTACAATACCGCAGGTTTTCAGAGCCATTGTAACTGCTGATGGTTTCACCGAATCAAAGGCTTTTTCATAATCGATAAAAGCCATGCACAATGGAAGTTCATATTCCCTCGCTCTTTCAATTAGTTCTCTCAGCACATGGATATGATCTATTGTGCTGTAGCCACTCCTGAGTCAGCTTGTTCTCTCGGTTGAGCCATGTCCAGTGTTACCTTCAAGCGGTGTGAAAGAACTTTAGTGAAGATTTTATAAACTACTGATAGGAGGCTGATAGGTCTGTAGTTTCCGAGATCCTCAATGTCAGCTTTCTTATGTAGCAGGATCATTGTAGCGGTGTTCCAATCCTCAGGAATCTTTCCTTCATTAAGGCATCGAGTGAAAATTTGGGCGAGTACTGTTTCGATTTCTCCACTTGCTTCTTGTATGATGTCTACAGTAATTCCATCTTCTCCTGGAGCTTTTCCTCGCTTCATGTTCTTGATTGCATGTGCAACTTCTGCTGGAAGGACTGGAGGAACTCTGGTACTGGTATCTTTCATGATGTCTGGAGTGCATGTATCATCCCTTTCATATAATTTGGAGTAGAAATCTTTCACTCTTGTCAAAATTTCGCCTCTATTTCTTGTTACAGAACCATCTTCTTTTCTCAGTGCCATAATCTGTTTTCTTCCCTTACTGAGATGTCCCTTTGCTATCTTTAGGCTTTGGTTGTTTTCAATTGCTTTCCTCACTAGTTCACAGTTGAATTTTCTTACGTCTTCAGTGATACTTTTTCGTACTGTCTTGCATAGCTCTATATATTCCACTTTGGAAGTCGCATCTTCTTTAGTTGTACTCATCTCTCTTCTTTTTTGCATCAACATTTTCGTTTTTCCTGATAATTTATTTACATGCAACTTGTTCTTAGACCCAGCTAATTTTGTTGCTGTTTCCATAAGAGCTTTGGTTACTTTTCTGTTAACTTCAGAGATGTCCACTTCTTCCGATGTTAGGCCTTCTAAAGCAGAGAACCTGTTCTTCAGTTCCAACTTGAAGGAATTATGGTGTTTTTTAAGGTTGGTTATGTCAATAGATTTTGTTTGTCTTATGAGCTTGCCACGTTCAAGTTTAGTGTTGAGGTGCATCTTACATCTCACCAATCTATGGTCACTACCTGTGTTGAACTTGTTTAGCACACTGCAGTCTTCTATGACGAATTTTTTGTTACACATAATAAAATCAATTTCACTTGTCGTCCCATTTGGATGTCTCCATGTCCATTTCCTGTGTGGCTTTTTCTTGAAGAAGGAGTTCAAGATGAAAAACCCTTCTGCCTCTGCAAACTCAACGAGAGTATTTCCACGCTGGTTTCTGTTGCCGTGACCGAATTTACCTACTGAAGTTTCATTCTGTTGCCGTTGCCCTATTTTTGCATTGAAATCTCCCATAATTATTTTCAAGTGCTGCTTACCTTTATTATTTAGATGACAAATTTCCTCATAACATTCTTCAATTTCTTCTTCAGGATGACTTGAGGTGGGTGCATAAGTTTGAATAATCTGAGCCTGGTATCTTTTCGAGAGTTGGATAACGAGTCGTGCAGCTCTGTCAGAGGAACTTTCAACTTCTACAACTTTATCCTTCAGTTTCTTGTTTATTATAAATCCAACACCACTAGTTCTGCCAGTATCTGTCCCACGATAGTAGAAGAGATGTCCACTTTTCAGTTCGATGAGATCTTCTCCTTTTCTCCTTACCTCACTTAGCCGCACGATGTCCCACTTGATCCTTTGTAGTTCCTCTTCCAATTCAAGAAGCCTTGAATCAGAAGATAGGGAGCGTCCATTGTACGTTGCCAAGGTCAGCATCAGATGGCAGCCTAGTCCGGTCCTCGGGGATTCTTAGCACCCTCTGCCTTCATGTCGCACTGGCCGCTGCGTTGGCCAGGTACATTCCAGCTGCCGGAGACTGAGGGCCAAGATTTAAGTTGTGGAGTCATTTTGGAGGGGTTTGGCCATAACTCACCACGCTGGCCAAGCGGGTTGGTGAGTGTGGGATAGAATTTCCTCCAATCTCGATGGTATAGTTATATATATATATATATATATAAGGTCAGGTGATGCGTAACATCACAGCCTCTCCTTGACAAATGTCAACCCCGCCTTCTCGTGGTGCATCCTGTTCCCACTAAAGGGGCTCTGACGACCGCCAATAGCGGTATAACTATACCATCGGGATTAGAGGAAATTCTATCCCACACTCACCAACCCGCTTGGCCAGCGCGGTGAGTTATGGCCAAACCCCTCCAAAATTATTCCACAACTTAAGTCTTGGCCCTCAGTCTCCGGCAGCTGGAATGTACCTGGCCAAGGCAGCGGCCAGTGCGACATGAAGGCAGAGGGTGCTAAGAATCCCCGGAGGACCGGACTAGGCTGCCATCTGATGCTGACCTTGGCTACGTACAATGGACGCTCCCTATCTTCTGATTCAAGGCTTCTTGAATTGGAAGAGGAACTACAAAGGATCAAGTGGGACATCGTGGGGCTAAGTGAGGTAAGGAGAAAAGGAGAAGATCTCATTGAACTGAAAAGTGGACATCTCTTCTACTATCGTGGGACAGATACTGGCAGAACTAGTGGTGTTGGATTTATAATAAACAAGAAACTGAAGGATAAAGTTGTAGAAGTTGAAAGTTCCTCTGACAGAGCTGCACGACTTGTTATCCAACTCTCGAAAAGATACCGGGCTCAGATTATTCAAACTTATGCACCCACCACAAGTCATCCTGAAGAAGAAATTGAAGAATTTTATGAGGAAATTTGTCATCTAAATAATAAAGGTAAGCAGCACTTGAAAATAATTATGGGAGATTTCAATGCAAAAATAGGGCAACGGCAACAGAATGAAACTTCAGTAGGTAAATTCGGTCACGGCAACAGAAACCAGCGTGGAAATACTCTCGTTGAGTTTGCAGAGGCAGAAGGGTTTTTCATCTTGAACTCCTTCTTCAAGAAAAAGCCACACAGGAAATGGACATGGAGACATCCAAATGGGACGACAAGTGAAATTGATTTTATTATGTGTAACAAAAAATTCGTCATAGAGGACTGCAGTGTGCTAAACAAGTTCAACACAGGTAGTGACCATAGATTGGTGAGATGTAAGATGCACCTCAACACTAAACTTGAACGTGGCAAGCTCATAAGACAAACAAAATCTATTGACATAACCAACCTTAAAAAACACCATAATACCTTCAAGTTGGAACTGAAGAACAGGTTCTCTGCTTTAGAAGGCCTAACATCGGAAGAAGTGGACATCTCTGAAGTTAACAGAAAAGTAACCAAAGCTCTTATGGAAACAGCAACAAAATTAGCTGGGTCTAAGAACAAGTTGCATGTAAATAAATTATCAGGAAAAACGAAAATGTTGATGCAAAAAAGAAGAGAGATGAAGACAACTAAAGAAGATGTAACTTCCAAAGTGGAATATATAGAGCTATGCAAGACCGTAAGGAAAAGTATCACTGAAGACGTAAGAAAATTCAACTGTGAGCTAGTGAGGAAAGCAATTGAAAACAACCAAAGCCTAAAGATAGCAAAGGGACATCTCAGTAAGGGAAGAAAACAGATTATGGCTCTGAGAAAAGAAGATGGTTCTATAACAAGAAATAGAGGCGAAATTTTGACAAGAGTGAAAGATTTCTACTCCAAATTATATGAAAGGGATGATACATGTACTCCAGACATCATGAAAGGTACCAGAGTTATTCCAGTCCTCCCAGCAGAAGTTGCTCATGCAATCAAGAACATGAAGCGGGGGAAAGCTCCAGGAGAAGATGGAATTACTATAGACATCATACAAGAAGCAAGTGGAGAAATTGAAACAGTACTCGCCCAAATTTTCACTCGATGCCTTAATGAAGGAAGATTCCTGAGGATTGGAACAATGCTACAATGATCCTGCTACATAAAAAAGGTGACATTGAGGATCTCAGGAACTACAGACCTATCAGCCTCCTATCAGTAGTTTATAAAATCTTCACTAAAGTTCTATCACACCGCTTGAAGGTAACACTGGACATGGCTCAACCAAGAGAACAAGCTGGATTCAGGAGTGGCTACAGCACAATAGATCATATCCACGTGCTGAGAGAACTAATTGAAAGAGCGAGGGAATATGAACTTCCATTGTGCATGGCTTTTATCGATTATGAAAAAGCCTTTGATTCGGTGAAACCATCAGCAGTTACCATGACTCTGAAAACCTGCGGTATTGAAGATGCATACATTAATATTATTAATAACATCTATGAAAATGCAAGTGCAAAGATTAGGCTGTTTGAAAATACAACACACATAAAAATTGGAAAGGGAGTGAGACAAGGTGACACCATATCTCCGAAGCTCTTTAATGCCACATTGGAAAATGTCTTTCAATCGCTGTACTGGGAAAACAAAGGGATAAAGATTAATGGAGATTATCTAACCCACCTTCGTTTTGCTGATGACGTAGTCATTTTTGCAACTACCCCATCAGAGCTGCAGAGTATGATCCAGGAACTTGCTGACAAGAGTAAAGAAGTGGGATTAAAAATGAACTTTCAGAAGACAAAAGTGATGTTCAATGCTTTTACAAGAAATGAAGATTTATCGATTGATGGAAAAAAACTGGAGATAACAGATACGTATGTTTATCTTGGACAGCAGATATCAAGTGAGGGTCGCATTGATGAAGAAATTAATCGGCGTACAAAACTTGCCTGAAGAGCTTTTGGAAGAAACAGCATAATTTTCAAGAGCAATATGCCATTATGTCTTAAAAGAAAAGTGTTTGATCAATGCATCCTTCCAGTGCTTACGTATGGTGCAGAGACTTGGACCTTAACTAAAAGAGACATACAAAGGCTGCAGACAACTCAAAACAGCATGGAGAGGTGCATGCTTGGTATAACCAGGAGAGATAAGAAGAGGAACTCGTGGATCCGAAAAATGACAAGAGTGGAAGACATCATGATCAGAGTTAAATCCCTGAAATGGCAATGGGCTGGACATACTGCCAGAAGGACAGACCATAGATGGACAGCCGAAATTTTAGATTGGATTCCAAGGGACAGGAAAAGACCCAGAAAAAGACCACATGGGAGATGGGTGGATGAAATTCGTAAATATGCGGGAGTGACATGGAGGAGACTGGCACAAGACAGACCGTTGTGGAGGAAACTTGGGGAGACCTTCGTCCAGCAGTGGATTGATAATGGTTGACAATGATGATGATGATGATAATATCTGGAACTTATTTACGTAAAGGAGATGTAGTTCATTATTCACAGTCGAGTCACATTATTTTGACTACCTCCTATTTTGACGTCAACAGCACATAGCCAATGAAAGAAGGCACGTGTATAAAGTGTGCTGTATGCAATCTGAAAACATATCACCCGTTGCTGTCATGGATAAAAGGAGCGATTTATCAGACTTTCAAAAAGGGATGATTATCGGCTTTCGGGCCAAGGGTGGCAGTATTTCTGAAAAAGCGCAGTTTGTGAACTGTTCGCGTCCTGCTGTGGTTAAAGTGTTTCGTGAATGGAGAAATGGCACCATTGCGAATAAGAGATGTGGAAACTGCGCAGCACCGCGTGCCATTGATTTGAGAGGTGAACGTCTGCTGAGAAGGTGCGTTTGGGCCGATCGACACGCTGCAGTGGAGCAACTCACTGGTCCAATGAAACAGGAGGCTACCGGAAGTGAGTCTAAAACTACAGTTCAGCAAAACTCTGCTGCGTATGGGGCTCCAATGCAGACGAATGGTCACTTCACTTATGCTAACGAAGGTATATCGGTAGAAAAGGCTTACATTTGCACGGCAGTATCGGAATTGGACCTCCGCTGGTTGGCAAAGGATGGCCTTTCTGATGAGTCACGTTTTCTACTTCATCGAACGGATGGACGTTCGCGTATAAGGTGATAAACATCAGAGAACCAATACTCTTCAACCACTGCTGGAAGAACACAAGCGAGTGTGGGCAGCATTATGGTCTGGGGAATAATTTCGTGGCATTCCCTGGGTCCACTCATACCTGTGATAAGCACTATGGATCGAATTCGCTATGAATCCATCCTTGCAGACCCCGTCCACCCATACATGCTGATTGTCTTCCCTCGGGCGGATAGATCTTTGAGCAGGACAATGCAACGTGTCACACAGCTAAAAATGCCCCAGAGTGGTAGGAAGAACACGATGAAGACTTCAAAGAACTTCTCTAACGCGCTGATTCCTCAGACTTATAATCAACTGAGCATCTGTGGGACCACCTCGATCGTGTTGTTCGCTCTATGTATCCTCCACCACGCACCCTCCAGCATCGTCAGATACACTGCAGCCAGCATAGCTCTACATGCCTTTGAACACCTTCCAGTACCTTATTGAGTCACTCCCAGCCTATGTAGCTGCTCACGGCGGTTACTTTGGATATTGCCTGGTGGTCACGGTAATGTGACTCGACCGTGTATATATACGAATAAAGTTTTAGTTATTGTTATGCTCTCTAAAGTCCAGTCAAAAGAAATTGAAAATTTAAAGAACTATCTTCAAAACCTCATTTGGCTTTTGTAATGTAGTGCCCTGTAAATTGTCGTGGGAGGAGATAAATTAGTACTGGGGGTGAAAGTACCCTATGCAGAAGAAGGTATCCGAACTCTCCTTTCAGGAACAAAAATGGGGATGCTTCTCGTGGTATTGATTCGGACTATTGGTGGTAGTGGATGGACACATGGACGCTACGAAGTACCGTGGCTTTCTGGACAACGCCAGACCTCCTACACTTTAGCAGTTTTACGGAGACGGGCCATTCTTATTTCAGAAAGACAACGCGGAGTGCAACCAAACACACTTCTTTTGGACATGGTTTGAGGATATGGATGTACAGAATTTGAAGTGGTCAGTTCAAAGATCCGACCTCAGTCCTATAGAGGCTCTTTGGAATGAATTTGAACGTCTGATTTTGGAACGACAGAAGAAGACACGTCCAACTTCTGTGTCTGAACTGATCACTGCTCTGAGGGTAAAATGGAATCATATACACCGATGAGTCATTACACTATGACCCCCTATCTAATAACCTGTAGGACCCCCTTTAGCCTGCAAAGCAGCCCCCACTCAACTAGGCATTGTTTCGTTGAGGTAGCGATAGGTGTCCTGGGGTATCTGGTACCAAAATGTCAACAGATGGTTCTTCAGTTCCTGTACATTTCGTGGTTTTTGGAGGTTTCAGCCGAACACGCGTTTCCAAGTCACAGTACAAATGTTCGATTGGGTTCACGTCAGGTGAATTCGGATGACAGGTCATTAACAAAAAGTCACCAGCATGTTCACTGCCAGAATCCAAGACGATTCTGGCAGTGTGGTATGCCGCATTATCCTCTTGGTAATGGCCACTACCAACAGAGAACTCAGTTGCCATGAATGGGTGAACTTGATCCGAAAAGATATGCAGATACCTGACAGCTGTCAGGGATAGTGGTATTGGATTTCTTGGGCCTAAATTGTCACAAGAAATCATTGCCCGCAGCATAACACCTCCGCCGCCGTGCTGTTTCCGCCCATCAGTGCATCGAGGTACTATAGCCTTCGTCGGTAATTGGTGGATCCGCGTTCATCCGTCTACGTGATGCTCCAGGAATTTTGATTCGTCAGAGCAGGCCAGTTTCTTCGAATCAAATGGTATTCGGCCCCCTTCATGCGTAGTGGGCGATGACGTGCAGTAAACATAGGGATCCGGCTGGGTCTTCCACTACGCAAGCCCATGCGTAGTGAACTGTGTGCCGGGACACATTACCTTGATAGCCAGTGTTGTCTCTGCGGTCGATTAATCGCACTGTGGCCCTGCGATCGCTGTGAACAATGCGTAACAGTCTCCGCTCTCCTCTGGCATCAGTGAGGATCGGACGGTACACGGCTGGACGACGGTTTGTCGTTCGGCCATCTCTGCACCAATTTCGATACGTACTCACTACAGCGTCACGTGAACAACCCCTAAGGCACGCTGTTTGTGAGATAGTAGTTACGAGGCGTCGTGCCATCAAAATTTGTCCTTTCTCAAACTCCGCTAAATCGGCAGCTTTTCCCAGTCTGACTCCAAACACTCTACTTACCAAAGGCTGGTCCTCGGGTTGTATATATACTGGTCTGTGTACTTCACCTGAGCCACCGTTCGTTCTCTATGCGCGCTAATTTCTCTAGGCTGAGGGTGGTCATAATGTAGTGGCACATCGGGGTGCATGCGACTACTTATCAGAATCTTATTTAAAGTGTGCCACGGAGAGTACACAATGATACTGTGGCCAAAGAGTGGCCAGCTCCTTTTTGATTTAGCCATAAATGCAATATTGTATACAAAGCAGTGGTCTCCGGAGACGTTTTTCCGTATAGTGTATCTTGGGTATGATTCATGGTTTACGTTCTATTCCTTGCACTGCAGCCGAGTGTTAACAGGCATTCAGAAATATGAGGGAATCAACTGAGACTGGTTAAATAAGCTGATCACTAAAACTGTTTCTGATTCAGTGAGGAGATTGCGATATACCACAGATATTGTCCAATTTTTTCTACTTCCAGCAGCTGCAGTATGGATCAAATCAAATGAAAAAAAAAATTATTAATAAACCTTACAGCTATCAAAATACTATCTCAACTTAAATGTAACTTACATGATCATTAGTTGGCTGCACATTGTAGTCGGTGTAAAAATATTTCGTAATATTTGTATTTTATTATTTAGCTAACGTGAAATAAAGGTACATGCTTCCGTCTACCAGACCTTAAAGAAGGACGGTAGAACTAGTACGCAAAGCGCATATAAAAGGAATCAATATCGGTGAATTTCTGAGCAGTAAACATGGCGGAGAACCAATCATTTCTGGTATACACTGATTCGCAAGACTCGTGAAATTTTCTTCAAAGTCTACCACTGGTGTAAACCTCACTCACATTCACCATCTAATATTTGGTCACATATGTTGATCTCCGGTCGGCCATAGATGTTGTGTACACCAAAATTAACGATTTGGCTGCTGTATATTGTACAGGGGTTTGTCAATATAATGGCAAAAACTTACTTTTTTTAGCGCTTCCTATTAATATTCTGTAAGCCCACCTCGGCCTTTCAGATCAGAAGCAATTCGGCATGGAATAGACTTATACAAATCATGCACTTATGATAATAGAAATTGAGACCATTTTTCTGTAAAGTATGTCTCAACTGTGCCAGTGATTTTGGAGGTAGAAAGTGTGATCTTCTCTTTTGCACCAGAAAATTACCCAAAGGTTCAAATATATTGAAGTGTGGAGATTTCAGCGCGCATCCTGGTGGCTCAGTGGCCTGAGGCGCTGGCTTAAGATTATTCGCCCTAGTTGGGTCCGGATCCCGATGAGGCATGGATGTTTATTATTCGGCACTGGCTCTCAGTATGTTACTTGTCCAACACTGCTTATCTGTGTACATTTTTTTTTTGGTTGGAGGTTTAACGACCACCGTGAGCAACTCAATGGGCTATAAGCAGTCGCCCGTCCCTAATTTAGGGTCACTGGTTCCATGGAAGGGAGACAGCCAGTGCCGTAAGACAAACACAACATCTATGTCTTACCGGGATTCGAAACCGGACCCCTCTCAGACGAAAGATCAGTGGCCATCGCCTTAGACCACTGCACCACCAGTGCGGCGTGTACATTTAGCATACTGTAAAATCCATGTTTGATGTATCCTTCTTCACAGTGTGTTACGTGATCAACACTGCCTATATCTGTGTAAATTGACCATTTGGCGTGCTGTTAACCATTGTAGGATTTGCACTTGTTGCTGTGTAATTTATGTCTGACTGTATGTCTTTGTACCACCAAAGCCAATAATTTTTTTTAACCTAAAATAAATATATATATATATATATATACATATATTTCAGTGGCCATGGTAGCTGTTGTATTTATCCTCATACAGATAGACCTCGGTATAAGCGGTTTCGTTATCCCAGTTTTAGGATTTACGCGATTCAGTGGCGCCATCTGTTAACCCTAGGAGGGAACAATAATTACAATAATTGATTTGCACATCTTGACGCGCATCTTTCGATGTTTTTGTCAAGATATGAGTGCTCGCTCAGGTCAGATGCGTAGAGCTATAAAGCTGCATGTGAGAGGATCTGCGATGTCCGGAGTGTGTCTTTCGAGGGGAAGAAGCATGTACAAAGGTCGTATTCGTTAGAAGTAAAGTTGGAAGTTCTGCATCACTGTGAGAAAGGTGAGCGTATTGTTGACATTCAGTTTGCTTTTGGACTTAGTAAATCCACTGTGAGAACTATTCGTGACAATGCGGAATCAATTCGAAAATGTTCTCTATCTTCAACCATTTTGAGTGTAACTAGAGTGACAAATTCTCTCTCAGAGATGATGTAAAGAATAGAGAAGATGCTAAGCCTTTGAATTGAGCATCATAATCTGCAGCACATTCCTCTTAGGGGAGCAGCTATTCAAGCTAAAGCCAAGAGTGTGTATACAGATCTGACTAAAGAAGAGGGCGATTCAGCACCTTCCTTTGTCAATATAAGTTGGTTTGATGATCGTTTCAAGCATCGTTTTGGCTTCCACAATTTATAACTGACGGGGCAGGCAGATGCGGCAGATGAAGTCAGAGCAGAGGAATTTAAACAAAAATTCAAGCAAATTGTGACAGAGAAAGTTTACCCGCCAAAACAGATTTTTAACCTGGATGAAACATGTTTATTTTGGAAACGAATGCTTAGTTGCATATTCATATCCATTGAAGTAACAACAGCACCTGAATTTAAGGCTACCAAGGATCGATGCACCTTCTTTCGGAGGAAACGCTTCAGGAAATTGTAAATTAAAACCGCTTTAGATCTGCCATTCACAAAATCCGAGGGCACTAAAGTGATGTGATAAGAACAGGTTGCCTGTTCATTGGAGGTCGAATAAGAAGGGTTGGGTGACTTCTGAAATTTTCAATGATTATTTTGTTAAAGAACTGTATTATGACTTGAAGGCCTGCTGTGGGAAAAAAAATCCTTTCAAAACTCTTCTCCTTCTTGATAACGTTCCTAGCCACCAACCTTCCATTATTGACTCGAATGGCATTATCGAAGTTCTGTTTCAGCCTCCTAACACCACTTCTATCCTGAAGCCCAAGGGCTTTGGAGTTATTGCCACATTTAAGTCCTACTATATACATCGTCAGAGCCCCTTTAGTGGGAACAGAATGTAATACGAGAAGGCGGGGTTGACATTTGTCAAGGAGAGGCTGTGATGTTACGCATCACCTGACCTTACATCTGACGACCGCCAATAGCGGTATAACTATACCATCGGGATTAGAGGAAATGCTATCCCACACTCACCAACCCGCTTGGCCAACGTGGTGAGTTATGGCCAAACCCCTCCAAAATGACTCCACAACTTAAATCTTGGCCCTCAGTCTCCGGCAGCTGGAATGTACCTGGCCAAGGCAGCGGCCAGTGCGATATGAAGGCAGAGGGTGCTAAGAATCCCCGGAGGACCGGACTAGGCTGCCATCTGATGCTGACCTTGGCTACGTACAACGGACGCTCCCTATCTTCTGATTCAAGGCTTCTTGAATTGGAAGAGGAACTACAAAGGATCAAGTGGGACATCGTCGGGCTAAGTGAGGTAAGGAGAAAAGGAGAAGATCTCATTGAACTGAAAAGTGGACATCTCTTCTACTATCGTGGGACAGATACTGGCAGAACTAGTGGTGTTGGATTTATAATAAACAAGAAACTGAAGGATAAAGTTGTAGAAGTTGAAAGTTCCTCTGACAGAGCTGCACGACTCGTTATCCAACTCTCGAGAAGATACCAGGCTCAGATTATTCAAACTTATGCACCCACCTCAAGTCAGGCTGAAGAAGAAATTGAAGAATGTTATGAGGAAATTCGTGATCTAAATAATAAAGGTAAGCAGCACTTGAAGATAATTATGGGAGATTTCAATGCAAAAATAGGGCAACGGCAACAGAATGAAACTTCAGTAGGTAAATTCGGTCACGGCAACAGAAACCAGCGTGGAAATACTCTCGTAGAGTTTGCAGAGGCAGAAGGGTTTTTCATCTTGAACTCCTTTTTCAAGAAAAAGCCACACAGGAAATGTACATGGAGACATCCAAATGGGACGACAAGTGAAATTGATTTTATTATGTGTAACAAAAAATTCGTCATCGAAGACTGCAGTGTGCTAAACAAGTTCAACACAGGTAGTGACCATAGATTGGTGAGATGTAAGATGCACCTCAACACTAAACTCGAACGTAGCAAGCTCATAAGACAAACAAAATGTATTGACATAACCAACCTTAAAAAACACCATAATACCTTCAAATTGGAACTGATGAACAGATTCTCTGCTTTAGAAGGCCTAACATCGGAAGAAGTGGATATTTCTGAAGTTAACAGAAAAGTAACCAAAGCTCTTATGGAAACAGCAACAAAATTAGCTGTGTCTGAGAACAAATTGCATGTGAACAAATTATCAGGAAAAACCAAAATGTCGATGCAAAAAAGAAGAGTGATGAGCACAACTAAAGAAGATGTGACTTCCAAAGTGGAATATATAGAGATATGCAAGATACACTGCTGGACAATTGCTAAGGACGGATCATAAACGGCTATATAGCGCATAAAAAAGTAAGTGTGGTTGGATGCCAAGTGAAATAAAATAATGTCAGAATGCCAGGACATTACAAGAAAGACAATTTATTGTGCTCTGAAATCCAGAAGGCTTTGGAACGTGTTCAAGGGACAAACAGGCCATTTTGGGCAGAATACGTAAACGTGAAAAAAATGCAATTACCGTCCGCAGGCGTTCCGGCGTAAGATGTCAATACGAGATATGGCCACCATGGAGGGCGATGCAAGATTCCACACGTCGTGTCATGCTTTGCACAACATTATCAAGCAGCTGTTGGGGTAATTTATCCCATTCCTCTGTCAGTGCACGGATGAGGGTGTCCTTTTTTATTGGAGGGCATTGACGACCAGCAAGACTCCTCCCTAAAGCATCCCACACATTTTCAATGGGACTCAGATCTGGAGAACGTGCTGGCCATACGAGGCATTGAATATATTCGCTCTCAAGACTCTCCTGGACAGCGACTGTTCGATGACATGTTGCGTTGTCGTCCATGAAAATGAATCTATCACCGACAGCACCACGGAACACGCGATAATGAAGTAGCAGAACATTATTAATGTATCGTTGGCCAGTCATAGTCCCAGTTGGAAGCACATAGAGGGACGTACGGCCATTGATCATGATGCCAGCCCATACCATGACACTACATGTCGGATATCGGTCCCTTTCCTGCATGTTTGCTGGACAATATGCAGTACCACTATCACGCCAGATCAGTTGTCGTCGACAATCAGACGATAGACTGTATCTACTCTCATCTGAGAAGAGGACAGCAGACCAGTCGTTATCAGTCCAATTGCGATGTTGATGGCACCATTGCAAACGGGCGGTACGGTGACGTCTGGACAATGGGATGCACACAACAGGACGGCTGGGGTATAGTCCTTATTCATGCAAACGTCTGGCGACAGTTTTTCGGGAAATCCGCTTGCCAGTAGCAGCCATAAACTGATTTGCTACCTCACTAGCTGTGCTGTGCCGGTGTCTTTTTGTTGATAGCACTATGTACCGATCTTCTGCAGGTGTCGTACTGCGAACACGACCTCCCCCGTGACGTTTGCTACACTCTCTATTTGTTTGAAATGATTTCCAAAGCCTTGAAACAACACTGTGGCTGACGTCGAACTCCCTGGCAACATCTGTTATTTTTCGCCCTTCTTCAATCTTGCCAATAATACGGCTACGCGTAAAATCATCTAGGTGATGTCGGGAAGACATACTGAAAATTGCAAGTTCGTCAATTGATTCTTTCCCTTTCAACTTTGCGTTTGAACAACAACGGTCAATACGCGTCAAATCCTTTATATCTCTTATCAGCGCTATGACGTCACGAACAAGTTCAGCAATCCAAAATTTGCATACGCACAACACGTCTTACTGTATCCCGCACTTATGCTAATTTCCACATTTTCCTGACTTCCATTTTATGGTTGCTATCGTTGCTATTGTCATCGGTCCTTAGCAATTGTCCGGCAGTGTAGTACGAAAAAGTATCACTGAAGTCGTAAGGAAATTCAACTGTGAATTAGTAAGGAAAGCAATTGAAAACAACCAAAGCCTAAAGATAGCAAAGGGACATCTCAGTAAGGGGAAAAAACATATTATGGCACTGAGAAAAGAAGATGGTTCTGTAACAAGAAATAGAGGCGAAATTTTGACAAGAGTGAAAGATTTCTACTACAAATTATATGAAAGGGATGATACATGTACTCCAGACATCATGAAAGGTACCAGTACCAGAGTTCTTCCAGTCCTTCCAGCAGAAGTTGCACATGCAATCAAGAACATGAAGCGGGGAAAAGCTCCAGGAGAAGATGGAATTACTGTAGACATCATACAAGAAGCAAGTGGAGAAATCGAAACAGTACTCGCCCAAATTTTTACTCGATGCCTTAATGAAGGGAAAATTCCTGAGGATTGGAACAACGCTACAATGATCTTGCTACATAAAAAAGGGGACATTGAGGATCTCAGGAACTACAGACCTATCAGTCTCCTATCAGTGGTTTATAAAATATTCACTAAAGTTCTTTCACACCGCTTGAAGGTGACACTGGACATGGCTCAACCGAGAGAACAAGCTGGATTCAGGAGTGGCTACAGCACAATAGATCATATCCACGTACTGAGAGAACTAATTGAAAGAGCGAGGGAATATGAGCTTCCATTGTGCATGGCTTTTATCGAAAAAGCCTTTGATTCGGTGAAACCATCAGCAGTTGCAATGGCTCTGAAATCCAGCGGTATTGAAGATGCATTCATTAATATTATTAATAACATCTATGAAAATGCAAGTGCAAAGATTCGGCTGTTTGAAAATACAACACACGTAAAAATTGGAAAGAGAGTGAGACAAGGTGCACCATATCTCCGAAGCTCTTTAATGCCACATTGGAAAATGTCTTTCAATCACTGAACTGGGAAAACAAAGGGATAAAGATTAATGGAGATTATCTAACCCACCTTCGTTTTGCTGATGACATAGTCATTTTTTCAACTACCCCATCAGAGCTACAGAGTATGATCCAGGCACTTGCTGACAAGAGTAAAGAAGTGGGATTAAAAATGAACTTTCAGAAGACAAAAGTGATGTACAATGCTTTTACAAGAAATGAAGATTTATCGATTGATGGAGAAAAGCTGGAGAAAACAGACACGTACGTTTATCTTGGACAGCAGATATCAAGTGAGGGTCACATTAGTGAAGAAATTAATCGGCGTACAAAACTTGCCTGGAGAGCTTTTGGAAGAAACAGCATAATTTTCAAGAGCAATATGCCATTATGTCTTAAAAGAAAAGTGTTTGATCAATGCATCCTTCCAGTGCTTACGTATGCTGCTGAGACGTGGACCTTAGCTAAAAGAGACATACAAAGGCTGCAGACAACTCAAAAAAGCATGGAGAGGTGCATGCTTGGTGTAACCAGGAGAGATAAGAAGAGGAACACGTGGATCCGAAAAATGACAAGAGTGGAAGACATCATGATCAGAGTTAAATCCCTGAAATGGCAATGGGCTGGACATACTGCCAGAAGAACAGACCATCGATGGACAGCCGAAATTTTAGATTGGATTCCAAGGGACAGGAAAAGACCCAGAAGAAGACCACATGGAAGATGGGTGGATGAAATTCGAAAGTATGCGGGAGTGACATGGAGGAGACTGGCACAAGACAGACCGTTGTGGAGGAAACTTGGGGAGACCTTCGTCCAGCAGTGGATTGATAATGGTTGACAATGATGATGATGATGATGATGATATACATCGAACGTTTTTCAAGCTCATTGAAGAATCTGACAACCTTACCTTCAAGACTTTCTGGCGACACTTTAACATTCAGATTGATGCAATTACAGAAGCATGGAATTATATTCCTCTAAAATGTATAAATGGAGTATGGAGGAAACTGCTTCCAGAAGATAAAGTGGACAGTGACATTACCGGTGAAACGAGAGAGATAGCGGACATGGCACGACAGATCAGTTTCACGGATGTTGATGAAGAGAATGTGTGTGAGGCTCTGAAATCTCATTCTGAGGATTTGAGCAATGAGGATCTGACGGCTATCACTAATCGACGCTTCGAATGATCGACGCTGCAATAACAATTCTTGAAGAACATGATACTGAGATAGTGAGAAGTGCTAAAGTGAAGAGATAAGTCGAACATGTTCTGAAATGTTACAAAGAGTTGTACAGGCAGATGATGAAGAAAACTTCACAGTCGACAAGTAAACACGTCAAGCGTCCATTGTTACAAAACAGCTTGACACTTTAAACGAACGTCAAGCGTCCAGCGTTGCAAAACAGCTTGACACTTCAAACAAACTTCAAGCATCCAGCGGAAACACTTCACCTGCAAGTGATTTGTCTCTTCAGAAATCTATCAAAGGAACTGGACTGACTGCAACATCATCAGAATCTTCTGATGCGATGAGCCTGAAGCTTACTACTGTATTTAAGATGTGAAACTAGACTTTTTAAAATTACAGTGGAGTGTTACGTTACACGTGTATTCAGCATTAACATTACGTAAGTGCTGTGCGTACACACTATGTTTTCAGGGTACTACGAACATATTTACATAGTATGTATGTATTATATTTTGATTTTCTGCATTAAAATTAAGTTTCAGACAGATGGTATATGTTTATTTCTAATCTAAATACTATATAACCCGATTATTTTAAACTGAATTTGTGAATAAGTCCGAGGCTAATCCTTATTGTTCGTATAAAATGCCTCCAGTTTTACTCGAATTCGGTATACACGGTGATTTCGCAGAACGTATATATCGCGTATACCGACATCTACCTGTAATTTGCAAACCACAACTTGACACGTTTAGCGCAAAACCCAGTTGAATTACCTGTTTGAAACTACGTACGGTTGGTAGAAAACAACGCCTGCAGCATTGGGTGCAGGTGGTACCCAAGAATAAATTCGTACGTTGTAGTTGTGACGCGAACCTGCAGAATACCCGGCGATTCTATTGAATGCTATGATATAGCACCCCACAGCATCGGGTATCCATCTCCATGCTTCACAGTTGCAAACAAACAGCCAGGATAGTAAGCTTTCTTCAGGTTTTCGCCACACGTACAGTCTACCTGTGCTTGGAGACAAATGTGAAGCACGATTCTTCTGAACAAAAAACGCGATCCAATCTTCAGCATCCCAGTTTTTATGGGTTTTCCACCGCCATAGATGTTTTGTGGAACTGATGTTGGTGATCAGAGGCTTGAGGATTATAGATTGATCATCAATAAACTACTGCTTGTGAAAATTGCAACACCATGAAGGAATGATGGTAATCACCTGAAATTTACAGGATATGCAGAACGGCGTAGGGCATGCAAATTATTAGAAGTGCATGGTAATTGCGCATGTTAAGGCCCAGCACCACCCTCTGGATGATCGAGTGAGGGGTATAAAAAGATGGCTGTTTAGGATACACAAGAGTAGTGCATCGCTGTCCGCGATGCACTAGTCTCAATGATTCGATAATGCCTCGGCGATGACGAAGGGCGCAATATCACCATACGACAGAGTATGAACAGGGACGAATGATTGGTCTGAGTGAAAGTGCAGTTTTGTATTGTGACATTGCGGCTCGAACGTGACATAACAGTACGACAGTGGTGCGCGTGGGGCGGCAGTGGACCAAGGAGAACCAGGTGCATCTACAATCCGGCAGTGGACCGAGAAATGAGACGACACCGCGGAATGACCGACACCTCGTCCGCATGGCAGTGACGAACCGTTCCGCATCTTCGCAAATGTTAGAACAACATTGGAGCACTGCAACAGGTGTGGCATTGTCTGCCTCCACAGTTTGACGCCATCTGATGCACAGAGGACTGGTTGCACGCATCCCTTTGCGGCGGATTCCTATGACCCTGAACCATAGACGCCTCAGGCTGGAATCGGGTTTTCAATACACACAATGGCGTGCTGATTGGAAACATGTCATATTTTCGGACGAGTCCCGATTCAACTTGGACTATCATGATGGCAGCGATATTGTGGTGAGCGACTTCTTCCAGCGTGCATTGTCGAGCGTCATAGGGGCCGAACGCCAAATGTGATGGTGTGAGGTGTCATTGAGTACCATTCGCGATCTCGGTTTCAAGGGCAATTTCAACAGCAACCGCTACATCAGGGAAGGTGTGCGGGTAGAAGTAATACCGTGCCTTCAGAGCACTACTGGCGCTATATTCCAGCAGGAGAATGCCCGATCACATGTTGCCTGGAACGTTCAAGCCCGTTTCGGAACAGAGCAGATACCTCTTCTTCGCTGGCCTGCACTTTCGCCAGACATTTTGCCTATTGAACTTGTCTGGGATATGATCACCCGGCAACTTGCACATCAAAGTCATCCGGCGGTCAGTATCAGATTTGTGGACTCGCGTTCATGCCACCTGGCAAGCAATCACCCAGGACACCATCCACCGCCTTTTCGATTCAACGCCACGCCGTCTAAAAGCTGTTATTACAGTTCGCGGAGGCTTTACAAGATACTGATTTTTTCAAACAAAAACCGTTGTATTGTTCTGAAATTTAAATCACTTATGTACAGTGATATTAGCAATATGTGGTAAAAGTTTTATTCGAATCCCATGGTTCTTTTTTAGTGTTGCAATTTTCACACACAGTAGTGTATTTGCACGATGGAGTTCCCGACGAACCTTTAGGACGGAAAGTGGATCATTTTGACTGGTCTTTAACTATGCTATTATTTTCGGTGCCGTGATATTGTCTTCCGTTATCCAATCTGTGCGTACTTTCGCTTATCTGGCATCTTTGCATGGTATCCACAATTTTCACGATCGGAGACAACGCCGTGATTTTTGATATAAGTACTTAAGCCACAATTTGAATGTTTGGAGGTAACGCCGTGTCTGAAATGCAAACAACGGAGGATAAGATGCATGGCTCATATTTTTGTTTTCAATAGTTTACATCGTTCTCCCACCTACGTATTAGAGAATGAAACTAGAGTCATGTGGTATAAGCTCTAGAAAAGAAGGAGATTGTGGCTTTCCTCTTTTATTGTACAATTGTGGCCTCAAACGAACGACACTGTGATAACGTCGTCCTTATGAAAATTAGCAAAAAGAAACAGAAAAATAAAATCGGCCAATAGCCTTGGCGAAAGCCCAAAATCAGCCGACCTCTATTTGTGCTGAATGAAAATGTTGCACATTGTTTCTTTCCTGATAAACGTTTCTTGTCTTAACAATCGATTTGTTGCATTCATATTTGTGCTGAATGAAAATGCTGCACATTGTTTCTTTCCTGATCAACGTTTCTTGTATTAACATCCGATTTATTGCATTTATATTTGCGCTGAATGAAAATGTTGCACATTGTTTCTTTCCTGAACAACGTTTCTTGTATTAACAATCGATTTGTTGTATTTATATTTGTGCTGAATGAAAATTTGCACATTGTTTCTTTCCTGATCAACGTTTCTTGTCTTAACAATCGATTTGTTGCATTTATTGCATGCATCAATAAACGCTGAGATAAATTTAGACGTTAAACACGCAGTTGTAAAAGATTTTGTTTTTTTAGTGTAGTATTAGTATGGGAGGAGACGTTTTTCAACCAAAGTCTGATTTCAGCCTTGTTTAAAATGACAAAGAAAGGAATGAAATTTTTACATGTACTAAAATATAGTGTGAACAGAATATCCCACGTACTCTGATGGGATTCTGCTGCTTTTGCAATAATACACCTGGCGTCGGTCAGCAAAATGTGATTTACAGGCGAAATATAAAAAAAGTCGTACTAACACTGCATCTTACGAAGAATCGACAAGGCGAATAACTCTTGCAAATCTCTCATGGGCAAACCAATGTGAAAAGAAAAACTGAGGCAGGATTTCTAGATTTGTAGATACACTATTAAATACAATTATGTTACTCGCTCACTAGTAGGAATATGATACACTGGAAGAACAGTAATGGCGATTAGAAATCAAAAGGCGCGTGGGATGCACTTATCACGATGAATGTCAGAGTTATTAAAAGAAGAGTACAATTTGGCCTGTTGAATTTCCGGTACTAATTGCAGTATAAACCAATTTGTTTTGTGAGTGGGAACATTTCTCTTCGAATCGCTGGAAATGGCAAGAAAAAATGCAGTCACGAACAATAGAATGAATTAATAATTTCCAAAATTGGACTTTTGAAGGTGTAGGCACAGTTCCATATGCAAAGGCAGCTGACGTGACCTCGAGAGAAAACTGTATTTATTTCTTTGTTGGGGGTTCAACGACCACTGTGAGAAACTCAAATGGGTATATGTAGTCGCGCGACGCTTATTTACAGCTACTGGTTCCGCAGAAGACAAACACAGCTACTGGTTCCAGCACTGTAAGACAAACACAGAGTTCATATCTCAGAGGAATTCGATTCCAGACCCATTTCGGAAGAATGGTCAGGAAACAGCACTTAGACCACTGACCCATCGGTGCTGAGACCTGTATACGGAGAACTGTATTTCTACAAAATTAGGTAATGAATCGATTGGGCAGATCATAGACGAGATAAACAATATAGGACAAATCTTTTTCTTTCGACAGATTGTAGTGCGACACCGTCAAACCAAAGCCGTCCCCGGCAGCAAACGTTCAGCGCCAATCTGAAAATGTTGACGTGAAAATCCCCGAATGGTGATAACTTAATATTTAATACGCGATCGCTGTATATCGGTTGGCGAAGTTGCTTGGTCTACAGAATTTGAATTGCACTTCAAACCTCCTTGTGCAACCAGCGTTGCAGGTTTTTATGGCTTACGAAATTTTTATTAAAACAAAAATGCGACTATTTCGACTTGGCTGGGTGTGAACCGGCGGACCTGGTCGTAGCGAGGGAAACAGTAATGCAGACCCTCCGCTACGGGGACGATGTTTCTTTCCTAGGACACCAGTAACGGTCGTCCGAAGTGGAACTTCTGAGAATGGACTGGACTTGCCACCCAGCCAACGAGCTTTGTCTGACCTGGGGCAAAGCCCTCCAGACAGGTCAGGGGAAGGAACTGTTCACGGACGGTTCGAAACTAGGTAGTATAGTGTTGGCGCAGGGATCTGCGTTATCTCGGATGGCAACGAGTCGCACCCGGAACGAGTGAAACTATCGCCCAATTCCTCTGTCTTTCAGGTAGAGTTACTGGTGATTAATGAAGCACTGCGCTGGGTGCTGTCTTTCAATAGCGAAAGAGCTTACAGCATATTCTCTGATAGCCAAGCGACCCTGAAAGCGCTTGGTCAGTTCGGGAGTAAGACTCCCCTTGTCAGAGAGATAAAAGCGCTTTTCAAATCAACGGAGAATAAGAGGGTGACTTTCAACTGGATCCAAAGTCATGTCGGTACAGTTGGAAATGGACGTGCAGACCAGCTAGCGAAGGAAGCTGCTGGTAAAGAGGGTATACATTTTCAGATGCGAACGCCGTTGCAAAGCGTGCGGACGCAACTGAAAAAAAGCCACATTAGTGGAGTGGCAACAGAGATGGGATGAAGGGGATATGGGCAGAACAACACGCCGTATATTCCATCGAATTTCGTTAAGACGCATTGAGAGCAATGGTTTCTTTAACCAAGTACTATCCGGGCACGGCATGTCGCCGGAGTACTTCCGCAGATTTGCGGTTAAGAAGCGAGTGTGCATGTGTGGTGCCCAGACTGCAGATGTCGCACACATGATTCTAGAATGTGCTTCTCTGTCCCAGAAGAGAGCAATTTTAGTGCCAGAATTGGCAAAGACGGGGGACCTCTCGATCCTGCTCGCGTACCCAAGAGCGCGACAGGGGCTCATCGAGATGGTCATGCACCTCAAAGAGGAGCAGACAGTCTACCTAATTGAGGGGTGACCGCAGAAGAAAGAAGAAAGAAGAGGGATGAAGATAGAAGGGAAACTGATGACTCGAGCCCAGAGTCATCACCACAGAACTGGCCTGAGTCCTGTGGCAGAGTGAGTATGAGTGTAAATATTGTAAATATTTTGTGAGAGGGCTCATTGAGCAAAGCATTTATTTCCCACTTGTAGATAGGTTCCTCAGTGTAAATAAATTTGCATGTATCATTGTTTGAATTAAGGGCAGTCGCCCCAAACAGTTCGCGCCAGCAAGAATCTCCCAGGCAGGGGTAGAGAATTTTTCTAGCCCCCGCCCAAATGGCACGCACACCCGGGTCATGATAGAGAGGTGAGAAGTGCCGACCCACGGGGGTAACAGCAAGCTGCAGGTCTACGGACCGATTCTGTCCGGATGGGGAAATGTCGGATCCTGGCAAGATTACTCGCAACGCCGTCACTTTTATTTTTGACAGAGTTCTTTTAACCCTGTTGAGTCCGCAATTGGACGGTACAGGTTAATGGTCGTCAGCTAGTCTTTACTGAACACCACGCTGTAGGTATAGAAAGCAATGGCTAGTATAGTACGAAATAAAGATCTGCCTAGCCTACTGATCAACGTTCGTCAACTCTTACGGAAAAGTGTGAGGTTCGATCCCAGGTAGGTACGAACGCTGGAACCGATAAATATCCGCCGTCTGTCGGATGAGCACGTTAAGCCGTCGAACCCCTGGTGCTAGTCTCTCGGTTATAAATAAGCATGTCTTCCTCCCCATTTCTACCTCGATTCTGTGTGACTTTCCTGTCGGGCACTCTAGCTCAAATCTCCTAGCTTTTTACTTTTAAGGGTTGTTTAAGATCTGAGGACAGACACTGCCTTCCTAAAATCCTCTACATAAATTTCTATCTGTCGAAAGTACGAAATCAATAGCTTTACGGGAAGCATGAGGCTGCTTTTCTTGCAGTTTAGATGACTACAATTATTCTAGGATTAATACAAAAGTAGAACACCCTAATTTTATTCCATTTGTGGATTAGGGCTTCAGCGATCAACCATGAGAAACTGTAATGACCATAAGCAGCTTTCTGTGAGAGCCAAAGACGTAAGACAAACACTCCCTCACATGAATGACGTAAATATAATGAAAATCAATTGCCGATAGTAAAGGTTTGCTCTGTCGCCCCCCCCCCCCCGCAAATATTTTCCTATTCTTTCAAATATTTAAATTATGTCACCTATTTTTACAGAGATAATCTTACAGAAATAAATATTTGTATGTAGGTACACCAGCTATTTCATGATGTTCCACTTTATGTAAGGTACTAGTTAAATACAGTTCTACTCTCGCCCAGTTAGTTCATTCTGTTCTTAATGAATACGATTACTTCTGGTAGCCGAAACATTTCCATCTTTGCTCATTGTCTCTCCGTAGAAGATATGTGTTGAACTGTAGATTTTTCAGATCATAAGCGTATGATGCTCATCACATACTATGATCTGAAAAACTCTACCTTCCCATTTTATCTTTCTTCTCCTTAGAGCTCAGTCTAAGACTCATCATTGATTGAATATCTCTATTGTTTTCCTCCACTGTAACACTAATTTCTTCTGCTGTCATTTTATATAGCTTCAGATAATATCCTTGTTAGCTGTCATTTTATATAGCTTCAGATTATATCCTTGCTAGCTGTCATTTTATATAGCTTCAGATTATATCCTTGTTAGCTGTCATTTTATAAAGCTTCAGAATATATCCTTGTTAGCTGTCATTTTATATAGCTTCAGATTATATCCTTGCTAGCTGTCATTTTATGTAGCTTCAGATTATATCCTTGTTGGCTGTCATTTAATATAGCTTCAGATTATATCCTTGTTAGCTGTCATTTTATATAGCTTCAGATTATATCCTTGTTAGCTGCCATTTTATATAGCTTCAGATTATATCCTTGCTAGCTGTTCTTTTATGTAGCTTCAGATTATATCCTTGCTAGCTGTCATTTTATGTAACTTCAGATTTTATCCTTGCTAGCTGTCATTTTATGTAACTTCAGATTATATCCTTGTTAGCTGTCATTTCATATAGCTTCAGATTATATCCGTGTTAGCTGTCATTTTATATAGCTTCAGATTATATCCTTGTTAGCTGTCATTTTATAAAGCTTCAGATTATACCCTTGTTAGCTGTATTATACATTAAGGGATACACAAAAGAGCCAAAAAAATATGACCATAGCTTCTTTATGAAATCGGAGCAACTGCAAGTAAACGACGGCGCGTGTGAAGGTCATGAAACGGTATATAAAACATCTTATACTGAGCTCTGTCAATCACCGTTATTCTTTTTCTTCAGATGGAAAAGGCTAGATAATTGGGTTAGGGCATTTCTGAGATGATAAGGCTTGATGGGTACTCACAGTCAGCCGTGGTTAGTATCATCAAAAAGTGGTCCGAGGAGGGCAAAAACCACAAATCACAGGCAAGGTGTATACCCACAACGTCTCATCGATGCTAATGACGAGCAAAGGCAATCCCGTATGGTACGAGACGGAAGAAGAAATACTGTGGCGCAACTCTCAGGTAATTTGAATACTGATCAGGGAAATAATGAGTCACAACACACAGTACAACTATTCCGGCAGAAAATGGGGCAAACCGCTCCGACTGTCCGTGTTAACCTTCTAACTTCAATGGGCATGTGAGCATCAAAACTGGACCTCTAGTGTTTGGAAGAAGGTCTTCTGATTAGATGAATCACGGTTCCTGTTGCGTCATGTGGACGCAAGTGAGCATCGCCTATCTGAAAAAGCGTTGGCACCAGAAAACACCGTGGGACGAAAAGAAACCGAAGTAAGAAATGTAATACTTTGAGCAATGTTCTGCTGGGAAATTCAGGGTCCAGTCATGCATCTGCAGGAAACTATGACATCTACCACCTACCTAAACATCATTGCAGACCAGGTACACCCTTTCATGGCAACAATATTTCCCCTTAGTAGTGTCGTCATTCACAGCATAATGCGGCATGACACACTGCCCCAATTGTTCGAGAATAATTTGCTGTAAATGAGGAAGACTCTCAGATATTGCCTAGACCACCAAATTCCCTAGACAACAATCTAAGCGAGTATCTGTGGTTTGTGTTGGAACTTCAAATCCGATCTGCTGCAGCTCAACCACGTCAGTTACAAGAGTTAATGGATATTCCGGTAACGTATATCACAAGACACCTTTACAAATTGTGACGTATATTCTAATTTAACTTTCATTTTTAGATCCTTTTCCTATGTAAATTAGAGTTTGTTCTCTTTTGCACTTTCCAAACTTTACGTGATATCTTCTCTCTCACATGAATGAGGTTGGCAACACTTTGGGGTCAGAGAGAGTGACGTATGAATGTGATAAGAACGTTAGATAAAAAGGAAGACACATCAGTTGCCTTGTGTGTGTGTGTGTTTGTGTGTGATAAGAAAGTTAAGATAAAAGGACGATACAGCAGTTACCTTCTGTGTGTGTGTGCGCGCGTGTGTGTGTGTGTGTGTGTGTGTGTGTGTGTGAGCTAGATTACACGACATCACAATTAAGGTATTATGTGTGAAGCGTAAAACTCTCAGTGCTATATTCTGGATTTCATCTACTGTTCTGGACCAATAAAAGGTTAAATATCATTTGGATTTTTGTATACAATTCGTCTGGCTGTAAAGCTTTAAATTGAGCTTTCCCGTGCAACTATTGCATTGCATTCTCATTTAGTTCAACATTTCCTTTCTCATGGTTTTAGACATACCGTAACACCACTCTCGCACACAAAAAACGATTACGTTATAAAATGTAGTACCACTAGACCTTTAGAAATCTCGTACCGCTTGACCCGTTCAGAAATCTTGCACTTCTAGAACCCTTTAGAAACCTTTTATTAAACCTCTTTGGAAATCTTGTACCACTAGACTCCTTTAGAAATCTTGTACCACTAGACTCCTTTAGAAATCTTGTACCACTAGACTCCTTTAGAAATCTTGTACCACTAAAACAATTTAGAAATATTGTACCATTTAGAAATATTGTACTACTAGACTCCTCCATAAATCTTGTACAACCAGACCCCTTTAGATATCTTGTACCACTAGAACCCTTTAGGAATCTTGTACCACTAGAACCCCTTAGAAATGTTGTACCATTAAACAACTTTAGAAATCTTGTACTACTAGACTCATTCAGAAATACTGTACACTAGACCCCTTTAGAAATATTGTACCACTAGAACCCCTTAGAAATGCTGTACCATTAAACAACTTTAGAAATATTGTACTACTATACTCATTCAGAAATACTGTACACTAGACCCCTTTAGAAATATTGTACCACTAGAACCCCTTAGAAATGCTGTACCATTAAACAACTTTAGAAATCTTGTACTACTATACTCATTCAGAAATACTGTACACTAGACCCCTTTAGAAATATTGTACCACTAGAACCCTTTAGGAATTTTGTATCACTAGAACACCTTAGAAATCTTATATAATTAAACCCCTTTAGAAATCTTGTGCTACTAGAATCCTTCAGAAATCTTGTATCACCAGACCGCTTTAGAAATCTTGTACCACTGGAACTTTTTAGGAATCTTGTACCATTAGGAACCCTTTGAAATATTGTACCATTAAACCCCTTTAGAAATCTTGTACTACTAAACGTCTTCAGAAGTCTTGTACCACCAGATCCCTTTAGAAATATTGTACCACTTGAACCCCTTAGAAATCATGTACTGCTAAACCGCTTTAGTAATCTCGAACAACTAGACCCCATTAGAAATCATGTACAACTAGAAACCTTTAGAAATCTTGTACCACTAGACTCCTTCAGAAATCTTCCACCACCAGACTCCTTTAGAAATTTTATACCACAAGTCTCCTTTAGAAAACTTGTATCCTGATACCACAGGACGGCTTCAGAAATCATTGCTGGATTTGTGAAGTCGTCCTGTGGTATCAGGATACAAGTTTTCGGAGCTGTTTTGGCGATACGTGGAAGATCAACATCATATTAGGCTGGCGGTAATAATGTTTCTGCTCTTCGGTTTATATCCGTTATGCAGGGTAAATTTTGGCATCACATCAGGCATAATATTGCTGTTGTTTTTGAAAATATGTTTCGATTAAACGTTCGACTCTAACACCAGAATAGTGAAATTGGGGCATTCGCAGTAACCATGAGATTAAGAATCCTTCTTGATACGAAAATCATGCCATTTCTGACATTTTGCCGCTTTCGCATTTTGTAATCTCGCTTTCCCCCTTTTTTTTTATTCTTTCAAATTTCTTTTCACGATCTTTCTTCGCGAATAAGTGCGTACTAAGTATTAATGATATTCCTATGCTTCTGAAGAAAATACGTAATGTAATAAAAACTAATTTAAGTTATCACGAAGCCAAAATTAATACTGGAAAGGAAGAGAAACCCAAATTATACTGATCAAAGGCGAAATCGAAAGGAAAATGATGGCGCTGAGAGCGAAAAAGTCATGTCCAAAGTAATCGGTTGATTAAAATGAACCTCGATCCGTGGAAGAGAGACGCACTTAAGAAAATTGACTGCACTAAGAAATAAAGGAAATTGAAAAACAAAATTTCTTGAGATCACCCATGATTTTTTTTCTCGGAAACCAATGCGATGATTATGTGAAGCTACTTTTCTTAACATTCTAGATAAGGGAGATTTTTTTTTTATTTTTGTGGCTGAGAAAAAATAATTAAAATGTGTCATTAATTTTATGTCGTCTACTGAAAAAAGTCTAAAAGATGCAGCTAGGAAACGAAAACCGAGATCAAAGGTTTCTTTTATTTAGTTACTGATTTGGAATAAAAAAGCAATGAGTGAGTTAGACAATTTAAAAGATTTGCCTCTGAACCAAATGTTTTAATGGCGTTACGTAACTGCGAGAATAAGCAAAACCCGTTACCATGTGTCGGGTCCTTTGGGTCTAAGCCAAAGGTCCTATAACAACTAACAAAAAAGAAAAATAATTTCTCGTGACGCATATAAGGATCTCATTATACTTGATACGTAATTTGATGTTTAAATAATATTTGTTAGTATATTTAATTAGATAGTTTACTCAATTTGAATTACAGTGTTAAATACGTATTTCTTTGTACACAGACGAGTCACATTATTGTGATTACCGCCTTCTTTTGACGTCAACAGCACGTAGCCAATGAAAGAAAGCCCGTGTCGTGAGCTGGCTTGGAGGGTATACAAGGTGCGCTGTGGTCATTCTGAAAACATATCACTCGTTGCTGTCATGGATAAAAGGAACGATTTATCAGATTTGTAAAAGGGATGATTACCGGCTTTAGGAACAAGGGTGGTACAATATCTGAAACAGCGCAGTTTGTGAACTGTTCGCGCACTGCTGTGGTTAAAGTGTATCGTGATTGGAGAAATGGCACCATTGCGAATAATCGACGTATAAACTGAGGAACACCACGGGCCATTGATGTGAGAGGTGAACGTCGGCTTCGAAAGTGCGTGAGGGCAGATTGAAGCGCTACATTGGAGCAACTCATTGTCCGAATGAACCAGGGTGCTACGGGAATTGTGTCTAAAACGAAAGTTTAGCTAACCCTGCTGCAGACAGATGGTGACTGCACCTATGATTACGAATGTGCATCGGCAGAAATGGCGTACATTTGCACGGAAGTATTAGAATTGGAACTCCTCTGATCGGCAAAGGATTGCCTTCGCCGATAAGTCGCGTTTTCTACTTCATGAAACGGCCTATAACATCGTTGGGCCTATAACGATAGAAACATCGGAGAAGAAACACTCTTCAAACTCTGCGGGAAGAACATAAGCTAGTGGGGACAGCGTTATGGTCTCATTCCCTGGGTTCACTCATACCTGTGGAAGGCACTATGGACCGAATTAAGTATGAATCCATCCTTGCAGACCACCACGTACACCCATACATGCTGATTGTTTTCCCTGGGGCGGATGGGATCGTCTAGAACGACAATGCGACGTGTCGTCACACAGCTAGAAATGTCCGAGGGCGGTTAGAAAAGCACGATGGAGACTTCAAAGTACTTCCTTGTCCCCCTAATTTCCCTAGCTTAAACACAACTGAGAATCTCTGGGACCACCTCGATCGTAATGTTAGCTCTAAGGATCCTCCGCCACGCACCCTTCAGCATCAGTTGCACTGCAGCCGACATGGCTCCACATACATGTGAACACCTTCCAACACCTTATTGAGTCACTCCCAGCTCGTCTAGCTGCTGTCCGCGCTACATACGGCGGTTACTCTGGATATCAGCTGCTGGTCACGATAATGTGACTCGACCGTGTATTTTTATGTACCTTGACAATAAGTTTTAAGTTACGGTTTTAATACTGTTACTCCTCGGGCGCCATTCTATCGAATAAAAATATCTTTATGAATTTAGATGTCAGGCAATAGCCGACGCAACGGAGGTAAACATTATAATTTAGAAAAAAAATATTTGGGAATTCTCTACCGCCGAAATCCTAATTATGCATCAAAAGCATTTAGCCTAAAAATATAGCCAATGAAAACACAGGAAGTTCCTCTGACACTCATAAATTCTTCATGCAACTTCAGGACTGGCACGAGACAACAGACATTTAATCAATTAGAATGAAACACATAATGAAACTGAAGAAGACGTCAATAGACAGAGGACAAAAGGAGGATCATCAAATAAATTCGACCCTTTTGGTATAGCTCATAAGCTGAATTTATCGTTCAAGTTCAGCGATTATTTATTGGCACATACTGTCCAGCTTTAACCAGTTCTCAGCCGATGAAAGAGGAGCCAATTTACTCAGCAACTCACATGCATAAGAAAATACAGTACTTACAGAGATTCTGCTTCTTCCGTGAAGGTTTAAATACATATCAAGGTTACCGCACCATGGAAAAACACAGAGATTCGTCGGTTTTTATTTCCATTGGGCCCAACCAATTAACATAAGCACTTTGGACGACACAGAGGGGAATCGAACCCTACCAATTTTACTCTCGTACACACACCTTACTGCATTCACTTGTATGCCAATGTCTTTGCTTGTATGACTATACGTACGGATCTGCGCACACTAATGTCAAACTCGAAGGAAGCCGCCAACGGGAAAAGAGTATCTGTCTGTCTGTTCGTCACAGCTCCAAACGGGTAAAGGTGATTCGCTTTACATCACAGGTCGTCTATCTTAGCCATTCGGGGTTGCAAGGGCTACAACAGAATTAGATCTGGAAGGCTGCTCTGTAGCTTCACTTCAATATCCATGCATCATCCAGGTTTAGTACCGGCCAGAATTTCAGGTTGCTGCTGCAATGTCAGAAGCCGCCTAACAATAAGAGCTTTTCCGACAGAAATTACTTCGCATCTTTCAAGCCTTACGTGCAGCCATGCACAAGGAAAGGTCACTTCTAATCCCAACTTTCTCACGGTAACATCAACCGATCTGCAAGCTATTCGCTCAGCTGGTCAACGTGTTCGGGCAGAATATTTTCTGCTGCCAAATACCGCGTCACCAGATCTCACCTTGGTCTAGCACAAGTAAAGCCGTTTGCCTTCACGGGATCGTTCAAGATTACTAATTTTCTGTAATTCGTATTTCGTCAAAGAGTTCCTTTTGTTTCCTTGGGGGTCTGCCTTAACTCTCTTGTCAATTTTAGTTGCTCTAAAAGCATTCAGCACGATGCGAGGAACTTAAAAGTACACAGCTCTGCGCTTGGAATAAATAGCGGTCAGCTCGTGTATAAGTAGGTAAACACATAACTAACTGAAACTTCTTTGTCTTGTGAAGATTCGGCATCAAAAACGGCATACACTTTCTGATCGGTTGACACTATAAAACAAGCGATTTCAACAACTTCGTAACAAGACCCATCGTGCGAAAGAAGTACGTGGGGCTGTCATGCATTCCTCCCAAAAAAACAACTCTGGCTTTCCTTCAGATTTCACTCACTCAAGCAAGGGGAATTTTTCAGAAAAATTATCAAACCTGCAGCTGGATTCTTATTTCTTTTCTAAAGCAAAGGGGGAAAACTGCTAGCTGTTCATTTTTAACCAAAATTAACGCTATCCCCGCCTCCGGGAAAACCAGCTAATAAAATTAATTAGGGAACCCTAAATTCGTAGCAATACATATTATACAAAAAGACAGAAGTAGCCCTGAGTAAGGATTGAGTTGCCATCACTGTGAACTACCTTTAAAGGGATATGTTGGTTTTTAGTTGAAAATACTCCAAATACGTGACGACAAGTAAATAAATAAATACATCGCTCTTAAGCACGTTCTAGAGACACACAGCAACCGAAAAATTGTTTTCCAGCCGCCGCTGTAGAATTGAACCAACAGAACTCTCGATATCTAGCCGAGTGCGTTACATATACGCCACGGTGTCCAACAATCCACGGTGCTATGCGTACTTTTCAGTCAGCTTCAGACATCATAAATCTGTAACATGGGCTCAGCTACTTAGACGTCTCCATCTGGTGGGCATTAACGGCACTAGCTATATATCATCATCATCATTGTCAACCATTATCAATCCACTGCTGGACGAAGGTCTCCCCAAGTTTCCTCCACAACGGTCTGTCTTGTGCCAGTCTCCTCCATGTCACTCCCGCATATTTACGAATTTCATCCACCCATCTCCCATGTGGTCTTTTTCTGGGTCTTTTAGCTATATATATATATATATATATATATATATATATATATCATCATATATATATATATATATATATATATATCATCATCATCATCTAGCTATGTATATATATATATCATCATCTATATATATATATATATATATATATCATCATCATCATCTAGCTATATATATATATATATATATATATATATATATATATATATATATATATATATATATATCATCATCATCATCATTGTCAACCATTATCAATCCACTGCTGGACGAAGGTCTCCCCAAGTTTCCTCCACAACGGTCTGTCTTGTGCCAGTCTCCTCCATGTCACTCCCGCATATTTACGAATTTCATCCACCCATCTCCCATGTGGTCTTTTTCTGGGTCTTTTCCTGTCCCTTGGAATCCAATCTAAAATTTCGGCTGTCCATCTATGGTCTGTCCTTCTGGCAGTATGTCCAGCCCATTGCCATTTCAGGGATTTAACTCTAATCATGATGTCTTCCACTCTCGTCATTTTTCGGATCCAAGAGTTCCTCTTCTTATCTCTTCTGGTTACACCAAGTATGCACCTCTCCATGCTTCTTTGAGTTGTCTGCAGCCTTTGTATGTCTCTTTTAGTTAAGGTCCACGTCTCTGCACCATACGTAAGCACTGGAAGGATGCATTGATCAAACACTTTTCTTTTAAGACATAATGGCATATTGCTCTTGAAAATTATGCCGTTTCTTCCAAAAGCTCTCCAGGCAAGTTTTGTACGCCGATTAATTTCTTCATCAATGTGACCCTCACTTGATATCTGCTGTCCAAGATAAACATACGTATCTGTTATCTCCAGTTTTTCTCCATCAATCGATAAATCTTCATTTCTTGCAAAAGCATTGAACATCACTTTTGTCTTCTGAAAGTTCATTTTTAATCCCACTTCTTTACTCTTGTCAGCAAGTTCCTGGATCATACTCTGCAGCTCTGATGGGGTAGTTGCAAAAATGACTACGTCATCAGCAAAACGAAGGTGGGTTAGATAATCTCCATTAATCTTTATCCCTTTGTTTTCCCAGTTCAGTGATTGAAAGACATTTTCCAATGTGGCATTAAAGAGCTTCGGAGATATGGTGTCACCTTGTCTCACTCCCTTTCCAATTTTTATGTGTGTTGTATTTTCAAACAGCCGAATCTTTGCACTTGCATTTTCATAGATGTTATTAATAATATTAATGTACGCATCTTCAATACCGCAGGATTTCAGAGCCGTGGTAACTGCTGATGGTTTCACCGAATCAAAGGCTTTTTCATAATCGATAAAAGCCATGCACAATGGAAGTTCATATTCCCTCGCTCTTTCAATTAGTTCTCTCAGCACATGGATATGATCTATTGTGCTGTAGCCACTCCTGAATCCAGCTTGTTCTCTCGGTTGAGCCATGTCCAGTGTTACCTTCAAGCGGTGTGAAAGAACTTTAGTGAAGATTTTATAAACCACTGATAGGAGGTTGATAGGTCTGTAGTTCCTGAGATCCTCAATGTCACCTTTTTTATGTAGCAGGATCACTGTAGCATTGCTCCAATCCTCAGGAATCTTCCCTTCATTAAGGCATCGAGTGAAAATTTGGGCGAGTACTGTTTCAATTTCTCCACTTGCTTCTTGTATGATGTCTATAGTAATTCCATCTTCTCCTGGAGCTTTCCCCCGCTTCATGTTCTTGATTGCATGAGCAACTTCTGCTGGGAGGACTGAAAGAACTCTGGTACCTTTCATGATGTCTGGAGTACATGTATCATCTCATTCATATAATTTGGAGTAGAAATCTTTCACTCTTGTCAAAATTTCACCTCTATTTCTTGTTATAGAACCATCTTCTTTTCTCAGAGCCATAATATGTTTTCTTCCCTTACTGAGATGTCCCTTTGCTATCTTAAGGCTTTGGTTGTTTTCAATTGCTTTCCTCACTAGCTCACAGTTGAATTTCCTTACGTCTTCAGTGATACTTTTTCGTGCTGTCTTGCATAGCTCTATATATTCCACTTTGGAAGTCACATCTTCTTTAGTTGTCCTCATCTCTCTTCTTTTTTGCATCAACATTTTGGTTTTTCCTGATAATTTGTTCACATGCAACTTGTTCTTAGACCCAGCTAATTTTGTTGCTGTTTCCCTAAGAGCTTTGGTTACTTTTCTGTTAACTTCCGAAATATCCACTTCTTCCGATGTTAGGCCTTCTAAAGCAGAGAATCTATTCTTCAGTTCCAACTTGAAAGTATTATGGTGTTTTTTAAGGTTGGTTATGTCAATACATTTTGTTTGTCTTATGAGCTTGCCACGTTCCATTTTAGTGTTGAGGTGCATCTTACATCTCACCAATCTATGGTCACTACCTGTGTTGAACTTGTTCAGCACACTGCAGTCTTCTATGACGAATTTTTTGTTACACATAATAAAATCAATTTCACTTGTCCTCCCAATTGGATGTCTCCATGTTCATTTCCTGTGTGGCTTTTTCTTGAAAAAGGAGTTCAAGATGAAAAATCCTTCTGCCTCTGCAAACTCAACGAGAGTATTTCCACGCTGGTTTCTGTTGCTGTGACCGAATTTACCTACTGAAGTTTCATTCTGTTGCCGGTGCCCTATTTTTGCATTGAAATCTCCCAGAATTATCTTCAAGTGCTGCTTACCTTTATTATTTAGATGACGAATTTCCTCATAAAATTCTTCAATTTCTTCTTCAGGATGACTTGTGGTGGGTGCATAAGTTTGAATAATCTGAGCCTGGTATCTTCTCGATAGATGGATAACGAGTCGTGCAGTTCTGTCAGAGGAACTTTCAACTTCTACAACTTTATCCTTCAGTTTCTTGTTTATTATAAATCCAACACCACTAGTTCTGCCAGTATCTGTCCCACGATAATAGAAGAGATGTCCACTTTTCAGTTCAATGAGATCTTCTCCTTTTCTCCTTACCTCACTTAGCCCGACGATGTCCCACTTGATCCTTTGTAGTTCCTCTTCCAATTCAAGAAGCCTTGAATCAGAAGATAGGGAGCGTCCGTTATAGGTAGCCAAGGTCAGCATCAAATGGCAGCCTAGTCCGGTCCTCCGGGGATTCTTAGCACCCTCTGCCTTCATGTCGCACTGGCCGCTGCCTTGGCCAGGTACATTTCAGCTGCCGGAGACTGAGGGCCAAGATTTAAGTTGTAGAGTCATTTTGGAGGTGTTTGGCCATAACTCACCACGCTGGCCAAGCGGGTTGGTGAGTGTGGGATAGCATTTCCTCTGATCCCGATGGTATAGTTATACCGCTATTGGCGGTCGTCAGAGCCCCTTTAGTGGGAACAGGATGCACCACGAGAAGGCGGGGTTGACATTTGTCAAGGAGAGGCTGTGATGTTACGCATCACAGCCTCTCCTTGACAAATGTCATATATATTATAGCAATTAAATCAAAGGGCGGGATACAAGTTGAAAGTACTCCAAATACGTGTCGACAAGTAAATAAATAAATACATCGCTCTTAACCACGTTCTAGAAACACACAGCAGCCGAAAAATTGTTTTTCGGTTGCTGTGTGTTTCTAGAACGTGGTTAAGAGCGATGTATTTATTTATTTGGTTTTTAGTTTCGAAGAAAAGCTGTCTCGAATTGTATGAGGATATTATTCTGCTAGTTTTTCATGTGCAAAGATGCGGTAAGTGCATTAGTGGACTGTTTAAAAAGCTATTGAGGAGGATCCTAGCTAATCTAGCAGTGGGTAGTGGCAAAAAAAGGAACAGACTGAGAGAAACTTTGGAACTGAAAGGAAGTAGCTTGATGCTCCAACGGTGATAACCCGTAAGCAAGTGAACATGTAAATATATTATGTACTGTATAAATGTATATTAACATTTTTCTAAATAAAAAATATATTAACATTTTTTTATCAAATAAATGGTTCCTAATGAATTTATGAAAGATTGCGTGTAGGTTTGTAAGGGCATCCAAACCAACGAAACGCAAATCATCGGACCTAACAGGCCAATTTCTCAAATTAAGCTTCCTCTATTCACAATCCGCGTCCTCTGAAGTACATGATTTACGCAAATACATAAGATTTCCTAGCAAACTACCTAGAAATCTCAGGTGCCATGCAACAACATACTGGGAGTGTCTGTCAGTATGTCAGCATTCTTTAGCACAGTAAAAGCAGCAATAGAATCACTAGAGTTTGGTTGTTGGGAAATTGTCAGGTAGATGGTGATTTTATTAAAAAACTGTCACGTCCTGATGTCGCCGACTTGTACTTAAGAAGTACAAAGGTTCAGTACTGTCCTTTGTGAACTTTGTAGATTATGAAAATTGCAAAAAATATCATGAATGGAATTACACCTTACAATACAAATTTTGAAGATGACAATCCGTTTTTTTTTTTTTTTTTTTTTATTGGAGGTTTAACGACCACCGTGAGCAACTCAATGGGCTATAAGCAGTAACCCGTCCCTAATTTAGGGTCACTGGTTCCAGGGAAGGGAGAGAGCCAGTGCCGTAAGAAAAACACAACATCCATGCCTGACCGGGATTCGAACCCGGACCCCTTACGGACGAATGATCATAGGCCAGCGCCTTAGACCACTGCGCCACCGGGGCGGGGCGGCAATCCGTTTTTTGGTGTAAATATGACAAGGATGGTAAGACAGGTAATATCCGAAAACTTGAAAATTTCGTCGTTCTGGAGAGGGAATCGAACCCGCGTCTCACAGATAGCACCAGGGTATGCTAGCATACCCAGTGCATACAGTCATACAGGTAGCATACCCAGGCGCTATCTGGGAGACGCGGATTCGATTCCCGCTCCAGAACGACGAAATTTTCAAGTTTTCGGATATCATCTGACTTACCATCCTTGTCATATTTACACCAAAAAACGGATTGTGATCTTCAAAATTTGTATTGTAGAAAATATTTCAGGGAACGCGTACAGCAGAGGAAAACAGCAAAGGCAAAGTTCTCAGGGCAGGGTATATTCCTGTTGCCGAAATCTTACGCTGTTGGCGTAATTATTGTTAAGTATTAAAGTGAACGCCAATTTATCAGAAGAATCGCTTTTTCAAGATTCCTATGACATCGGAGCAGGGAAGCAACCAAATAAATATTTAAACAAATAGAACGTAACGACAGATGATTACGCTCGCCAGCTTGGATCTTTATTTTTCCGATCGGGGGGAGGAAAAATATGAGCTAGTCAAGCTAAATAGTATATGCTTCCAACGGGAGATGGATGCTATAGATGGATTTATCTACGTATTTCCTACCAACATCTGTTCACTTTCTTTTAGCTTGGATGCCTGTGCAAAAGCCGTTCATTATTCCCTCCAATCGCAAACAAGACTCCCCTTTTTATGACCACTCTGTATTTCTTCCTTTCACTCTCGGCCGCTCAAAGGAAGATGCTGATGAAGTAAGAAGTTGACCGTCCTTAATTGCCGAGGGGTTTCTTCTCAGAGCAAGACTGTTTTCCAAGGACGGGGAGATAAAGGAGGGGTTGGGTCGTTTTGTTCGCTGGTGGTCCACGAAGGAATGGTATTTCCCAAGGTATCGGTTAAGCGCCTTTTTAACTCAAGACGAAGTTCTAGCTGCTGTTCGCACACAGAATGGCCAAAGTCACTAATTATACTTTAAATATTTCCATATAGCAACTCTTACAGAACAGAAATGTACTAAACATATCAGATTTATTGAGAAATGCAAAGAAAAGTAATAAATTAATTTCGCCAAACGCAATAGCCTGGTTTATCAGGCTCCAAATATAATGAACCATCTTCCTGCGCTGTTTTACTAAAATATTAGTTTTAATTGGCAATTTAATACATGTGCGTTTGAGCTACGAAATAGAAAAACTACCAGATAGTAGCAGACACAGTTGCAAAAAGTTTACACGTTGTACTTCAAACTAAACATTTCTTGTGAAGGGTATTCGCAATGCTCTAGTGCCGTTGCATTTCTTCCCATGAAACAGTATTAGTGAAATACTGTTTTTAAAGCCCTTTATAGAGGCTGCAATTATGTAACTATTTCTGGAGATTTCTGTGAAGATCATTATTGTACTTAGGAAAATTGTTTGACAGGGAAAATTAATTAGATGGTGAAGCTGGTATGCGAATATATTCGAATTTGAAAGTCAAAGCTAATCCCAAAAGGCAACACAGAACTCATCGTTTGTCAAAAAGATCCCTAACGGTTGTGAATGAAAGTTTAGTTCCTACTTTGATACACTCGTTGACAAAACATTAGCGACAGGAGTGATGGGCATTTGATATCGACAGGACACCCCTGTCACAGAATGAAACAGACCAAAACCAAAAGCAAGCGATAAATAGGCGGATAACTGTGCTTCCTAATAATGTATCGCAGTCAACAAACATGAGTAATCGTAGTGACCTAAGCAACTATGATTGTCGACGTATTGTCGGCGCAAGGCACATGGGCCATTCTATCGCCCAAGTGGAAATAACTCAAGGGTTCCCGAGCGCAACCGTATCAAGGGTGTTCCGCGAGTATACCATCAAGGGATGTACCAGCGCCTAAAAGGCAACCTTTTGCCGACCACAAGCCATTGACGACTGGAGTCGTGGTAGAGTATCAAGGTTGGTAAAGACCGATTGCTTGCCTACAGCAGCGCAAATCACATCCAAGTTAAAGCCAAGGCAGAGGCAGCTAGTGAACACTACAGAGCACACTGCATACAGTGTGCTTTGGGAACCGACGCCCTCCTCGTGTACTACTGGTGACTGATCTTCACCAGACATTAGACTTCGCCCAGTTCCGGGAACATCAAAACTGGAATTATGCGAGGTGGCGCCGCATCGTGTGTCACGTGAATCCCGTTTTCAGCTATACCGAACTGACGGGAGGACGCGGGTGTGTGTGGCGTCAACACCATGAGGACATCGACCCGTCATGCTAGGTATGCTCTGTGATGGTATGTGGAGCCTTCCATGGAACGCACTAAGTCATTGGTGTGTCTGAAGAAATCCTTAACTACTGTGCCCTACGAATACGAATATGTGCTGCTGATCACGTATACGCTACCATGTCCTTCGTGCATCCTGCTGCCGATGCCGTGTTCCTGCAGAACAGTGAGCCGCCAGACCGGGTCTCCACCACCCAGCCATGGCTCGAGGAACACTCATCTGAATTTGAAAATATCCAGTGGCCCCCAAATTTCCAGGTTTAAAACCCTCCGGAACCTTACTGGGATGCTGTAACACGGCATATTAAATCCATGGATCCTGGGCCGATGTCTCGATTGGAGCTGTGGACAATGCTGCGACAAGCATGGCTGGCATTACCTCCGGAAAGCTTCTGGCATCTGGTGGAGTCGCTGCGTCGGCGCATTGAGGCTGTTATTTTCACTAGGACCAACACGGTATCTGGTAGGTACCTCTAATGTTTTTTCTATTTAGTGTATAAGATAGGGAAATCTTGGTACTATAGAACAGACATACCCACACAAGTGTCTGTGCGCTGGCCAGCTGCATAACTTTTTATGTTTGTGGCAAGTCCCGTTCGAGCCATGTGCGGACGAATGACATGTTGCAGACGTATAATGTAAAGCAAACTGTTGCTAGTAGGATGGAGACAAATACCCCCGGTAGTTCAGCCAAGTGGCAAGAAGTAGTGGTAAGATAATAAAGATAAGTTAGTAATCCCAAGTGCCAAGAAAGAAAGAGATTACTAGATATCAAAATGCTTGAAAGAGATAAAAACATGCCTACAAATTACTTGAAACTTTAGCTATCAGCAACACAGTATACCAAAAACAAGCATACCTTATTACGTCATTTAAAAATATCCACTTTGCGTAGTTGTCTTTCTTAATTACATTTCCTTGAGGAATTTCGCGCAAGAAACGAACATGGGGGAAAATTCAAATAATTTTCAGTTAAATTTATTAACTGAAAGTGAACAAATTCAACTGAATTTTATTAAATTTAATTAAACTAGACAAAACCCGTCGGAAACGACGGTTATTATTATTATTATTATTATTATTATTATTTTGAAAAGAACAAACTCATATGAAACAACACATTTGAACTTTATTTGATTGACAAATTCTTTCAACAGCTTCAGTAAAGACAATAGTCCAGGTTCGTGATTTTTTTTTTTTTTTTTGACTAAAGGTTTAACGACCACCGTGAGCAACTCAATGGGCTGTAAGCAGTTGCCCGTCCCTAATTTAGGGTCACTGGTTCTAGGAAAGTTAGAGAGCCAGTGACATAAAAACACAGCATTCATGCGTCACTGGGATTCGAACCCCGACCATTCACGAACAAATCATCATAAGCCAGCTCTTAGACCACTACTCCACCGGGGCGTCCAAGTTCGTGATGAGTATCACGACTGCACCCTTTTTCAGTCGTAAAATGTGAGGCAGAAGTCCACTCTTCTCGATTGTGTGCAAAAATTCAAGTGGATAGCGCACTCTTTCACTCTCACCTTCAGTCACAAAAGTGTTTGTAAATGTTGTTGGAATGAGATTCGCGTTGCGATTACTCTTCATTCTCTCGTGTCTGAGACATATAGTTGCGACGCATTGATCGCTCATGCCTTCCAGTAAGGCTCTTACATTTTCTTTTTTTTTCTGCAGGAGATAGACATTCTGTTAAACGTAAGTATGCAATAAAGTATTTACTTACTCAGGACTGATCATGGAACACCGTGCACGCACCAGGTCTGACACTGAACAGAGTGCCTGATGCAGATAATGGCCTCACACTTCTCCCATACACTTTACACGGGAACTTTACCGCCTCGCCACGCTCGAACCGTTGCCTCAATCTAAGTTTTCTCTTCGACCGGCACATCTTAAATAAGAACTTTATTTTGATATCTGAACCATATTTTTACGTTCAGCCGTTCTTTCAAACTAAGTATCACAGTAAAAAACCTTATAGAATGAAGATATAGATGGCGCAACTCAATATGTACATTTTAAATATTTTCACTAACAATGGTGAACGGAATGTTTATTCACATCTTTACATAATGGGAAGCGTTTTACCTTCGTGAATAAACTGGATCGAATGACTATTAAATTGTATATATACATCACATAATCCAACGGCATAACGCAATCAGGTCTTCGAGAGCGTTCGTTGTTCCGATGAAAAGAACTTTGATACGAATGCCTTCTAGCGTTGCTTTTTGCAACAGTTCACTCCAAAAGAAGAAAAAACGTCGGACTTTGGACTATCTCAGTCAATCCCAGGTTCCGCCTTCAACAGCGCGTGGGTCAACCGCAGGAGATCGAATGTCAACCGGGCGCTTCTCCCATAGACTTTACATGGGAACTTTGCCATCCCACAACGCCCGAATTGTTGCCCCAATGCTATTTTTCTCTTCGACTGGCACATCTTCATGGTAAGATCTATATTTTGATACATCAACCATATTTTTACGTTCAGTCGTTCCCTCAAAATAGGACTAACAGTAAGAAACCTTATAGAATTAATATGCAGATTTAATTTCATTCAATTATTTTTAAAATTTTACTTAAAATTCAATTTAACTTTCTAAAATCCGTTACCTGTTATTTGCCAAAATTAGTTTAATGCTTAACGAGATGGACTTCTCACGAACCTTTAAAGACTATATTTTATTTGGGGAAAAAGGTGCAGTTTTCCTTTGGGTTGATTTGGTTCAGATTTTATTTTTTAATTCTAAACCAAATAACACTATATTTTCTTTAAAAGCGTTGATTTCGTTTAGAATGTTGTGGGTATTGTGAATGTGTTAATGTCAGTTTGTTGTGTTGAATTGTTGAGGTATTATTTCGTTCTGATGTGAATTGGTTGATTCTTGGATATTATTTGAGTGAGATGTGTTATTAATTCTAATTTTTGCGTTTTTATTCTGTTGTTGTGAGTTAAATTGTTGAAGTGTTACTTGTTTTATTGTGTGCATTGATATCTTCATTGGAAATATTTGAAGAAATGTGTTGCTAATTTTGGAGTCGGAGAGCATTTTTTTTTTTTTTTTTTTTTTTGGTTTTGTTGGATTCTCATTTTTGTTTTTTAGTAGTTGGATTTTTGAAAATAGTTCTGTAATCAGTGTGAATATAGTGTTGCTGTATTAGTTGCTTTGGAAAACGATGAATTTAATGTGAACATAGAATTGTATTTTAAATGTTTTGTGCAATTGGAGTTTAATTTGATTTGTTTTGGAATTAAGGGTTGTTTTGGAGATGTTAAATTAATTCGAGATAACATTTAGAATTGAAGTGTTAATAACTAATATGTATTGCATCATTTCTGAGAGTGTTAGCTTGTTACCTAATCAAATGTTGAAAGTTGTATTGATGCATTTGTATTATTAATGGAACGATTCCCTTGTTTGTTAAACGCGTTTTTGTGATTCTTTGTAATTTGAAGATGTTTGTTTAATTGATGGGTTGTTATTTCAGTTTGTTGAATTGATTAGGATTTAATAAAGGATTAAACAAGATGCTTGTGCTGGCCGACAAATCCCCAGTCGGAAATGAGGATTTTAAATTTCATTTTAGCTTTAATTAGTGGATTGGAATTGAAATTAATGAGATGAGTGTTTATTGTGGTCAATTGACCTTGAGGGAAGTCTTGGTAATCGCCTTCAAGCCTAATGTTGGCATGTACGAGTTTTAGCTACCAGTACTTACTTAATGTTCAAATAACTTGAAATTTCATTATTACACTAATGTTCTTAAAAAAACCCAGAGCACCTGAAAGGAGCCGAGCTACGCCTTTGATTTTTACAGGATGTGCGAATCACGCAATAGCGCAGAAGTGATTACCATTTCGGTGACATAGGTGTAGGCGTATCACGTCTGGTAAATTGTAAATGAGATCTCTCAACGTCACGGATCAGAAAGCGGCCGTTTTTCTGTTATCAGCGCTGCGTGGGTAGGTCGGTATGTCAGTCGTTGGTCAACAGCGGGTAAGGATTTTCGCCGTCGTGTAAGACAGTCGTAAAGTCACATAAGCAAGTTCGACAGAGGTCTCATTATCAGCATGAGCGACTGTAATGCTTCCCTCAGTGTGATTGCCGGTCCTTTGGAGCGTAGTGTGCCAATCGTGTTAAGAGTGTGCTGGAAATAGTACTCAGAAGGGCGTAGGACACGAGGAGAAGTTTTTGGACGTCGTACACAGAAAACGCTAAGGGACAACCTAAATCTTAAGGGGATGTCTTTGAGTGATTGTTCTGTACCATCAAAGGTGATGGCGCAGCAACGGTTGTTTGTGATGCATTCTCCCAAGTCAGCTGTAACAGCACGGCGCCGGTTATTACAGTTCGGACTTCAAGCACATCTGCCCCTCCTCTTGCTATTTTAGACACCGCGGCAAAGGATCCCCAGTCTCCAATGAAGCATCGAACGAAGGGAATGGCGTGACAAATTGCACAATATCGTATTATCGGACAAAACGCGCTTCTATTTAAGCGAAAATGGTAGCCACGTGTTTCCGCCGACAACAGATTGAGAGGCGTAGAGAAGAGTGCATTCGCATCAAGCACACAGCAACAACACGAGGCACTATGATCTGGGGTGTTATCGGGTACAAAAACAGATAACCTCTCGTTAGAGTCCGTACCACCGCAACGAGTGCCCGCAACGTCAATGACATTCTACTGCCGGTCGCTCTTCCTTATCTTTGGGACGTACCCCGGGGCCATATTTCAGCACGACAATGCCGCACCGCAAGTTGCAGCGACAACACGTGCCTTCCTCAGGGATAACAACGTTTCATTTCTGCAATGGCCGACTAGATCGTCAGATTTGTCACCTATAGAAAATGTCTGGGACATGCTCAAATCAAAGATGCAGAGGTACTACCGTCCACCAGCAATTCTTGATGAACTTTGAACGGGAATCAATTGAGCTTGGATGGCGATTCCAAAGGACACCATCCACACACGTTATTTGATTCGATGCCTCAGCGCGTATAGCGTGTAATACCAACTAGAAATAGCAATACCGAATATTAGCTACATGAACGCACCTGGTACGTATGACACCGAGCTACTAATCATTTATACTGTATCCCTTTAAGCTGTCGATGTACCCGAACAAAAAAGCTGCACAAATTTTCCTTCGCTCCTCAAACAGAAGTGTTCTCATAGTGACCGGGTTATAAGAAAGCTACGGTAAAACAATTCCTTTTCCTCTTTCATCACAGGAGTATCGACTATAAATCGGTCGCTTATTGTAGACGTTTCCTTACAGTCCTTAGTTCTTACAGTATGTAGTCTGATTCCCTTCATCCAAGGAATGATTCGGACGCAGTAGTCCCCAGGACATTGAAATCATGCCACAGGGTAGGAAAAAGTTACTCAAATATCTTTTCATTTCCTTCTTAGATTCGTAGGCCTTTCTGTAGCACTCTTAGCAAAAACGATAATCAAACAGGAAGAATTAATGACAATAATACCCCCAAAAGACCACTTCGAATGACGAACCTAACGTAAAAGCAACGCTTTATGATGCGCAGGTTCACTCGTTTCTGTAGTTTTCGGGCCACTTCTAAGACAGCGTATACATTCGCACAAGCTGATATCAGCCTATGTTGTTAACCCCGAGTTCATTCGTTCCAACCGGTTAAAGGGGTATTGCCTACGGAACATATCTTGTAAAAATCTAAATCGTAGCTCAACGCCTTTCAGGTGTTCTGTGTTTTGTGAACATGAGTGTATATTTTGAGCGCTATGCACTGATTTTGTTGCCTAGTGAATTTGAAATTTTTTCAAAATGTTTATTTCATGAACAATTTAGTTCGCACTAGGGGTCCGTGAAGATCTATTCATGCTTCGAAATTGTAAGGGATTGGCTTTCTTCTAGCTCAGAATTAAAAATGGTATTTTATTGCATTATATGAGGCCAACAGCAAGTTGCTTTATTTATTAAAAACGGAAGAATGCGACGTGTGATTTCTTGCCGTGTAAAGACATGTTTTCTAAAAATAATCTGATTACTCCCAGCAGTTTTTGAGCGGAAATAATACTCAGAAGTAACCATACTTCGCATTCAGAATAAAGCGGTGCAAAATATTCTACTGCGATAGTTTCGCTTCTTTGATAAATAGATTTAATAACTAGGAGTTTCTACGAAGCACTTGTAATAGTTACTTTTTTGCCAATCGACAAACAAAAATGTCATAGTTTGCTGAATTCCCTAATTTCCGTCATTTCCGCTTCAAGTTGATAAACCTTTGTTTTTCTGAATAATAGTAATAAAATTACAGAGAGTATTCAGATGCCTACAAATGTATATATGTTACCGTTAAAGTGTATAATTCAGTTATTTCATAGAATACCTACTTATTTCATGAAATAACTGATCAAGTTTAGTCAAAGCGTGTAATAAATTAATAATTCCACACTTTAACTAGTTGTTCTATGAAATAACTAGGTATTCTATAAATTAACTAATGATAGACAGTTAAAGTGTAAACTAAACAATTTGACTGAATTATACAGCAAAGAAAATGTTATTTATATAAAGACACAATAAATTCATTTGTTACAACAGGGATTACTGAAATGGCATTTTGAGTTGCGTAGAACATTTTTTCTAAAACAAATACATTTTTTGTTAACACACTGCGTTTTACATGAACATTTTTTAAATCTCCGACCAGTACCTAAACTTTGAGCTGTAGCAACCGACCGGAGCGATTTCTCTACATCCGGCACTTCTTCGGTCTAAATTAGTTTTTGTTCACAGACGCTGAATTGGGATCGGGAATATAAATATTTTATGTGGCCGTTTCTTGTTCCCAATTGAAAAAATCCTTCTTCGGTTATTTTCATGATAACTGCTAAAAAAATTCTGGCCTCACCCCTTCCTCTGTCAACTTCAGGTACTGAGATACGGACTGTAAGCACCACAGAGGCTACAGAATGAGATTTATCTGACATTAATTTCATCTTCTTAGCTTGAATTTCCAAACATTCTTTAGAGTTTTCTCTTTCCCTCTGAACATTCAGTTCATTAAAACACAATTTGCAGATCGTCTGTACAAATTATTTCCGAAAAATTTATAAATAACAAAACGAAACATAAAATTAAATGAAACATAAAAGTTAATATCATTATTATTATATAACACTATATAGTGGGTTGAAAATGGTGTGCTACTTCTGACCAGTGTTTCTCAATTTACAGCCGTTTCATTTTGGGATTTATTTACTCAGCTATTTTACACTTTAACGGGATGTAGATGGTTATTCTATGAAATAACTAGTTAAACTATAGAATAAAAGTGAGTTTTACGCTTAAACTGACTTGGTCAGTTATTTCATGAAATACACTGCCGGAAAGTGAAGAAAGAACACCAAGAAGGAATTGGCGGACGATCATGAAATTTTTATATGTTAATGGGGTCGAGTTTACGTAGGTGTGATGTTAATTTCGGGACCAACCGGTGAGCGCTCACGCCATAGCACGGCATAATATGCAAATTATAGTCGGCGGTATTTAAGGAGTGCGGCGAAGTGAATGTAATCAGTCGTCGGCGTACGGGCACGTGCGAAGACCCTGAAGAAGCTGCAATGCCTGGACATGGAAGACGTGTACGATTTCAGCAGTTATCAGACTTTGAGCGAGGTCGTCTAGTCGGATTCCGCGAGGCCGGGTGGTCGTATCGTCGTATTGCGGAGCGATTGGACGGGAAGTATCGGTGGTGGTACGATGGTGGCGTAGATGGTCCAAGGAACATTCCCACACGAGAAGACGTGGAACCGGGAGTCACAGACGGCCTGATGAGCGGACCGATCAACGCATAAGAAAAGTGGCGTTGTCAAGCAGAACATTCACTGCGACGCAAATCCGAGCTGCCGTTGCACCTGAGAAGACACATGTGAACAATCCGCAAACCGTCTACTGGATGCAGGACTACGTGCACGTGTGCCTCTGGCATGTGTATCTCTGACTCCAGCCCACCGTCAGGAACGGCTGCAGTGGTGTGGCCAACGTCTGCACTGGCGAACGCAATGGCGATCTGTCGTGTTCACCGATGAAAGCAGATTCTGCTTGGAAGCCTCCGATAGCCGTATGCGTGTTCGCAGACGCATAAGGGAGCGTTTCCACCCTTCTTGCATCCGCCAGCAACACACAGGGACTACACCTGGTCTCCTGGTGTGGGGAGCGATCATTTATCGCTCCCGTACACAACTAGTGTTTGTACCGGGTACGTTAAACAGCACCTCTTACATTAACAACATCATTCAGCCCGTTGTGGTGCCATTTGTAAGGTCGGTCCATCGTGATGTTTTCCAGCAAGATAACGCACGCCCACACACGGCACGTGCAACGCAATACACACTTCAGGGTGTGAGACAACTTCCATGGCCTGCACGTTCACCGGATTTGTCCCCCATTGAGCACGTGTGGGATTTTATGGGACATCGACTTATCCGGTCTCCACGGCCAGCCACAACCATCCCGGATTTACGCGGCCAGGTTGGGGATGCTTAGAATTCAATACCCCAAACTTACATCCAACATCTGTATGACAGACTTCATGCCAAAATTGCACAGTGTGACGCAGTGCATGGTGGTTCAATTAACTAACCATGTTACATGGAAATGTTATTTTTAAGTTTACCAGCATATACAGCTGTATTTTGCCATAATGTTTTGATTACGTTATCCTCTGTATTCCGGTATTATGCAGTATAAATTTCGTTGGTATCAGGCGTCTCCTTCTTGGTGTCCTTTTTTTACTTTCCGCCAGTGTAACTAGGTATTCTATGGAATAACGGATTTCATACTTTAACGATAACATGTAGAAGACCAGTGACAAGATTTCAAATTGAAACAAAACAAAGACAAATCTCAGAATTTCTACTTAACTTCACATATTTTGTTTTGCTACATAGGCGACCTCACGCACGATATATGCCGATATTTATTAAGTTTTTTTGTTTTGGTTTAACCAATCTCTGCAAAAATCGTCAGGTTGTTCTGGTAACCATTTCCTTGTAACAGTTTGAACACCTTCGTCACAAATGAATTGAATTCCTTTCCGATGTGCCTTGAGAGCAGAAATCTAGTCAGACGGTGCCAAATATGGGCGGTAGATATGGCGTTAAAGAACTTTAAAGGCGATTTTCTGCATGTCGTTTGAAGTGAAAGCATTGGCGTGGGGTTTGGCGCTGTCGTGCAGCGGAATCATTGTATTTTTTCCCCCTCACACTCTGCTTATATCTTATTTTAACTTTTTACGGTGTGCACGTAACTCTCAGAGTTGATAGTCGTACCTATGACCATGTACTCCTGATGAACAATGGTTCTGTACTCCCAGAACACTGTGATCATGCACATAAAATTTGATTTTTGAATTTCGTCGTTCGTGGAGAAGATTGCTGTTGCTATTTCGGCGATGATTTTTCACTTCTAGGTCATAATTGTGACCTTAACTATCATCACATCTCACATTGCTTTGAAGAAAATCACTTCCATATTTTTTATAGCAAACAAGCAACCTTTCTCAAGTCTCAAATCTTGATTCCTTAATTTCAGTCTTCGGTGACGCGGTACCCAACGAGCACAATACTTTGTTGCATCCAAAAACGTTAAAAATATCATTGACACTAGCCAAACTGTTGTTCAGCTTACCTTCTATGGTTTTCTGAGTTACTCTTGAGCAGCTAAAGTATTGTTCAGCTTACCTTCTATGGTTTTCTGAGTTACTCTTGAGTAGCTAAACTATTGTTCAGCTTACCTTCTATGGTTTTCTGAGGTACTCTTGAGTAGCTAAACTATTGTTCAGCTTACCTTCTATGCTTTTCTGAGTTACTCTTGAGTAGCTAAACTATTGTTCAGCTTACCTTCTGATATGTTGCTGAAAATCTGTGGACACCTGATCAATGTTTTCAGATTTTCATCAACATTATCCACGTTTTTCTTGAAAGAAAAATAAATCGAAGGGGTAATAGTGATCAGTTCAGGAAAGGCTGACGATTCTTCCCTGGAGTGATTTGCTGTTAAACTTTTTGTAAACTTAGATTTCACTTCCCCTGGGTTCGGTCTTTGGATCCTGAGAGAAAGTCAAGAAAAAGTTACAGAAATTCTCTTTCTCATTTGTTTTGTTTTTTTCCTTCTTTGTTCTGTGGGGCCTGCGAGAAAAGTGTTCGCTTTATTCACGAAAAATAAAATGTATATAGTGTGAACTGGCAGTCACAATGCTGTTCCTTTTGTTTTGGTATTACTCAGCCCAGCAGGAGGAAAGGAAACACATACTCAGCAGAATTAAAGTAAGAGCAGTGTAAATAATTTTTTTCTCTCTATGTGTATGAACAAAATGTAGCATTTATACTACGCAGTACAAAAAGTTCGATGTCGCAACATTCAAGAGAATAAACCTGGGGTATGCTCATTAAAACTAATTATGAAAAAAAATATTTTGTATTTCTTGCTTTGTTCAGTGTATGAAGTAACATGTTAAAACATTTTGTAAGCCAGCTACAGTTTCCCTCCTTTAACAGATAGCTGTCAATGATCCAAGTTTCCCAGAAAAGGGCTGGAAGGCAGTAAGTTCTTTCAATCCCTTTCAGAGAATTTCTTTCCTCGAAAAAGACCACCCGGAGTAACCATCATTCTTTTTCCCTCCCGAGGTCTGGCAAATCTCCCCAGCTGAAGGGGCTTAGCGAACTGAAAGAGATACCCTTGTAAAGCACTCGGACTGGGGAAGTGTTGGCCTGTTGAATGTGGGAAGCAGAAGTCCCTCGCGCCAAAACTTATGGTGTTGTTTACGAATCGTGGACTCAGAGAAGCATGCAGGTGTCCCGCGTCTAGCACACGGTTCTCACGTGCTTTTGGCTGGAAGCAGCCAATGGGATCACTGGCGTCCTTCTCGGCAGTTCCGATTGGTCGTTTTGACCCTCCAAAGTGAAGGAGGTTTTTAGCGTCCATTTTGATTTTGGGGTGTCTCTGAAAAATTGGCTACTAGAAGAAGGACACAAAAAAAGTGGTTGCTGGCTGTTAGGTGAAAAGAAAATAAAGCAGATAGTCTTCGAGAAACCCAGAGTGAGGTTAGGTGGTCATCCGCCTCCTGGGAAGCTCAAAACTTCAACATAGGCTACCGACTTGGACCTGCAGCCCCAGATAGAAAAAAACCCAGGCATTATGATGCCTCTCCGAGAACAACAGGGCTAAGTCCGGTTTTGAAAACAGCTATCCCTAGCCGTGAGGAGAGCCCTGGGCGACTAGTGGCAGCCGACCCACCTATATGGCAGGGGTGCAAAATGAATGGAGACCAGGTTATTCACTTCTCTACGAGCAATAATCAAATAGCCTCATAACAGTCCCCCCCTTCTTACCCTGCGCCATCAGGAAAAAAAGAAAGATGGAGGAGTAAGAAGAAATTGTCGACAACCTAAGGTACCATTCCGATAATGCCGAAAATTTTGGAAGGAGCCGCTTCAACTACGCTCTTCGAGTGGAATTAGCTCGAATAACCCACAAAATGGTCCAGACAGGCCTGCCGAAAATGTTCTTATCAAGAGGAGTCCAGTAATTAAACTATGCGCAGATGGACAGTAAAAAAAAAAAAAAAAAACAGGTGAAAACGGTGAACCCCACCAACACAAGGTCCTCGAGCTTAATTATGTAAGTTGTCCTTTTATTGGTTTTTTTTCTCATAATATGGTTAAAAGTTTTTTTGGATAGGGGGTATAAATTTTCTAAGGAAATTTAAGAGCGAGGCACTATGGAAGGGGAGAAGCTGTAGCTGACAATAAGAGTCTAACATTGAACTAGTGTTATAGTTCAAAAGAAAAAAAAATTCTTCAGAATAAGAAACTAAAAATCATTAAAATCACTCATGATGTTTTGTAATGGCCTCAAAAAATCCTGAAAATGAGAGAGGCATGTGGAACAAAATCTACAAAAACAGGCAAAAATGTATCAACAGGAATTGCTATGACATAAGAAAAAGGTTGTGATCTCGAAACACTATCAGTACAGTTTTGTTCTTCTATTATTTTTTTGATACCATATTATTATTGTTTAAAAATAAATAAATATAGGCATTAGCCTTTCAAAAACCAAATTTGGGTACGAATTGGCAATTCAGTTTTCTTGATGTCTCCTAAATTTCTGAGCAATGGCACTCACCACCCAACGCTCTGACGTTAGCTAGGAAGTCTCTTGGGTGTTGTTTAAATAATGATAATGTTCTAATAATTAGGGTCTGATATTTTTTTTTCATGCTTACAAACACGAGTTCACAAATACGGTCTCTTTGAGTTGACACATATATCACACATGTACCAAAAACACAGTGCTATAGTTATTCCTCGGGTGTGAAAAACAAAAAAGGTTCAGCATTCACAGAAACAATATCACAGGTGAAAACTCATGTGTGTTATAACAAATATGAAATCTCGAAGTTCTTCTTTTAAATTTTAATTTTTGGTTGTTTCAAAATGCATCTACCCATCTCCCAAAGTTAAATTTTAGTTTAAATTCAAAATTTTCCTTCAGGTTTACTTTTGGCTATCTATTATACTCACCTTATATAACGTGGCTGAGATTTTCGCCACAACACTCTATGGTTTTCTGAGTTACTCTTGAGTAGCCAAACTATTGTTCAGCTTACCTTCTTTGGTTTTCTGAGTTACTCTTGAATAGCTAAACTATTGTTCAGCTTATCTTCTATGGTTTTATGAGTTACTCTTGAGTAGCTAAACTTTTGTTCAGCTAACGTTCTATGGTTTTCTGAGTTACTCTTGAATTTTTTCTGATGAGTTCATTGAATTTTCCGTATTCAAATTGCAGGTTGCGATTACTGGCCTCCCACTCCGTGGCTGACCCTTTACGGGCAGCATTCTTCCACTGTTGTTTGACTTTTTTACCTAACGACGAACAGTGCGTATGTCCAAAATTTTAAAATCATAAACTGTCATTTATCTAGCGCGAATTTCTTTGGGAGAAAGGTTTTCATGAGTTAAAAGCTCTATAACTGATCGTTGTTTGATACCCGTCGACACATTTGGAAAACAATCATACACTTTAAACACAATTAAATGGGAGAAAATCGATTACAGAGTTCTATTGCGCGGTAAAATGAAGCGAATGACAAAAAGTATCGCTTGCAATTTGACTGGTTATTAGGCAACAAGTCTTGTGAGAGATACCTTTGCGAATAAATTATTTATTGAACACCCTCTTACAACAGGTGAATGTATTTTTAACTGTTTACCAGCAACTGTAATCTTATTTTAAAAGTCCTCCCCACCGTCCGCTCAACCCCTCTCCATCCGGTGAAGTAAGTATGCCGTGACGGTGCCATATTTGTGCCGTAATGTGCAGCTCCATTTGTCCAGAAAACGCCTTTATTATCTACTATCTCGTAGAACAAAATACATTTTTCAGCACATTTATGTGACAGAAGCAATACTCAATAATTTCTTTAAAATCAAAATACTAGGGGTGTTCAAATGAAAAGGTACGAAACGACACTGTAGGTATAAATGAAGACTTTTTTCAAAGTATACACCAAAGGCCGTAGCACAACGATCCCATTGATTAACGAGCCGAAGGATTCCTTGTTCCCAGAATTCCTGTGGCCGTGACGAGACCCAGTCCTGCACAGCGTCCTTGAGTTCGTCGTCCGAGTGGAAGCGCTTCCCTTTCAGATGTTTTTTCAGGGGACCAAACACATGGAAATCACATAGCGACATGTCCCGGCTGTAGGGCGGATGGTCAAGCTGCTCCCACTGGAACTTGGCCAGTTCCGCGTGTGTGACCCTGGAGACGTGTGGACGCGCGTTATCATGGAGCAGAACCACACCCTCCGTGAGCAGCCCCGGTCTTTTGTTCTTGATGGACCTGCGTAGGCTTCGGAGTGTCTCACAGTACACATCGGAGTTAATGGTTCGTCTGTGCTGGAGGAATTCAACAAGTAGTCAATTGGACGGCGCTCTTTATAAGAGCCTCTGCTCTCTCCTGCGCATGCGGGCGCCCGCGCATGCTCCGATCCACGCCGGTGACTCCAATCGCATCCCTAGATGTGTTGCTACGTTCTCCCATAGCGGCATAGGCAAATATGTTAACGGTTACGTTCTTATGACGTTTCGTACCTTTTCATTTGAACACCCCTAGTATTAAATTATGTTGAATTGAAATATTAGTCAAAATATTAGGTTGTGCAGAAAACGTTTTCGCACTAATAGCCGAAAGTGAAAACAAAACGTTTACATGACATTACCACTTGATTTAGTAGTATATAAAGGAACCGGAATAACAGGAAATCTGAAGGTACAACATTAGGTGAAAAGGGTGGGTGAAGTAGGAGAGCGCAGTTCAGTTACAATAATCATTTTCTGGGGACCAATGTAACATGAGATCTGGCATTGTTCTGGTAGAAAACAACATTATTCCTGTCAACTGTTTCTTTATATTTCGTACGTACTACCTATAGTGGTCCATTCTCTGTAAGATCTGATCATTTGGTTGTTCGGCAAAAGTTCGTCACACAGGATTTTCTTCTTGTCGTAACATACTCCGAGCATTACCTTCTTGGAACATAGACCGGCTTTGCCATAGTTAATGGCAGCTCATCTCGTCTGTTCTCCTATCTTTTGGGCTCCACGCTAGTACACATTACCTAGTTTTCATCACCCTATACCATTCGTTTCAAAAATGGGTCGTTTTAATTTCGTTTCGGCAGTGAATGGCAAACATATATCACGTCAAGAACATTTTTTTCTAATTCAAACCGTGCGATACCCAAACATCAAGGCGATTCACATATACAAACACTGCCAAATGTAGTGACACTGAGCAGTTGGATGCCTGCAGTGTTTGCGCAATTTCTCGTGTCGTATGGTGTGAGTTGATTTCGATAATAGCCTTTATTTGGCAGTCGTTACGGGTAAAGGTGTTGGATAATGGCATCCGCCAAGTGTATAGTTGCTCATTGCATCCGCCAAGTGTATAGTTGCTCATTGCATCCGCCAAGTGTATAGTTGCTCATTGCATCTGCCAAGTGTATAGTTGCTCCCTGCATGCGCGAAGTTTATAGTTGCTCATTGCATCACAACAGAAAGTGGTAGCGCACAAAACGGACTTTCCTCTTCACGTGGTAATTAGGCATGCAATCTTTGCCTGGACGAGAACTCATTCACAGTCGAGAAGAACAAACTCTTTCAATTAATATTTGAGCTTGAAAGGACGTGAACGTTGAAGTTACACCCAATGGATAACTTTATCTTAACTGAGTTCGCGTGTCTGTAATTAGGAATAAACCCAAAATGCTTTCACAACAACCTTTCTTTTCTGATTGTACGGAATATCATGTGATCATCTATTAAACATACAGGTGTTGGACAAAATAATGTGAACACCATGATTGTAGGGGTTAATGTTATTCGTGTAGACTACATCTAAAAAAAATGTTGTGACTATCATTTCTGTATCTTTTCTTTGTATGTATTCTCTAGGTTGTATGCTAGTGTAGCACCAGTCTCCAAGGTTATGACTGCATAAACAAAGCATGGTAAGACTTCATCGTAGATGAACAATAGTGGGCTAAAACCGAAACTGAATGAGAGGAACCGTCGAACATTAAGAAGGATTGTATCCAAAGAACACAGAACTACTGCAGCAAATATCACACCTGAACTCAACACCCACCTGGAAGACCCTATTTTTAACAGACCACGGAAAACTTCTCAAAGCCAACATTCAGGTAAGAGCTATAATTTATAAACCTATAATCATATGAAATAACACTACAATGCGAAAAAGATGGTTTTACGGACGTTAAACCTGGACAGCTGATGACTGAAAGCTTACAATATAGTCCGATGAGTCATAATTTACATTATTCCCAACAGTAGGTTGAGTTTATGTATGGAGAACATCCAATCAAGGGCACGATTAGGAATATGTGGTTCTAACTGTCAAACATGGGGTTGGATGTGCAATGGTTTTGGATGCTATATTTTGGCATTCGGTTGGCCGCATCCTTATCCTACATAATCGACTTACTGCCAGCGAGTACGTGGTCATTCTAGGTGATCAGGTGCATGCTATTGTCCAAATGTTGTCTCCCAGCAATGATTCCCTTTTTCAAGACGATAATGCCTCCATACGCTCAGTCAGAAGAGTCCAGTTTTGGTTTGAGGAGCACCAAGATAAACTTCAACATGTCTAGGATATAATAGCTCAGTTACCTGACTTGAATATCATTGAAAACCTGTGACAGTTTTGAAGAGCAGAGTGAGAAGCAGATTGTATTCTCCAAAATCTTTGAAGCAATTGGCTGATGTTTTGATTGCCGAATTAGACAACATTCCACTGGCGATTATTCAAACTCTGTATGAATCTATTCCAAAGCGGTTGGAAGCTATATTAAAGGCATTATTATAATGGTCCAACACCATAATAATGGTAAAGACATATCCAGGTGTTCAAGTTATTTTATCCAAACCTTGTATTTCTATGTTCAAGGTTACCTAAAGGTAACGATCAATTTTCGTTTTTTTTTTTTTTGTTGTTGTTGTTTTTTGTAACATCGTTAACATAAGTCAGTGCATATATTTTCTTTTATATCCAACAAAAGGTCTCCAAAGTGTTGTTTTTCGGCAAGTGAGTACTACGAGGAGACTTTGCAAACCGATACTGACACCGTCGAAAGCTTCCAGCATCTTAGAGAAACACAACACACAACACACAACACATTTTATTTGTGTTTGCATTAAATTACATTAAAGGGCGAAAAAAAAACCGTATTGTTTATGATTTTCAAAGCTACGCCAAATGAACGCAGCCGAACCGATCAAGCTGAACTTGGTTTTTGTATATGTGTCAGAACCTTACCTTTACAAGCCGATTTTTATAGATGGGTCAGAAACTTCCCTTACAAGCCGAATTATTTAGACATGTCAGAACCTTACCTTTACAAGCCGATTTTTTATAGATGGGTCAGAAACTTCCTTTACAAGACGTATTATTTAGACATGTCAGAACCTTACTTTTACAAGCCAAAGTACTTTTATAGACGTGTCAGAACCTTATTTTTAACAGCCGAATTATTTTTATAGACTTGTCAGAACCTTATAGACGCGTCAGAACCTTACCTTTATAAGCTGAACTTAAGTTTTATAGACGTGTCTGAACCTTACCTTTACAAGCCAAACTTCTGTTTCATTGATGTGTCAGAACCTTACATTTACAAGCCTAACTTCTGTTTTATAGATGTGTCAGAACCGTACCTTTACAAGCCGAACTTCTGTTTTATAGATGTCTCAGATCGTTGCCTTTACAAGCCGAATTACTTTTGTATACGTGTCAGAACCTTACTTTTACAAGCCGAATTACTCTTATAGACTTGTCAGAACCTTACTTTTACAAGCTGAAATACTTTTATAGACTTATCAGAACATTACTTTTACAAGCTGAACTTCTGCTTTATAGACGTGTCAGAACCTTACCTTTACATGCCGAACTTCTGTTTTATAGATGTCTCATAGCCTTACCTTTACATGCCGAATTCCTTTTTGCAGATGTGTCAGAACCTTACCTTTCGAAGCCGCACTTCTTTTTATAGGTGTCTCAGAACCTTATCTTTACAAGCCAAATTAAATTTTATAGATATATCAGAACCTTGCTTTTACAAGTTGAACTTCTGTTTCAAAGATGTGTTGGAACCTACCTTTAAAAGCAGAACACCTTTTTTATAGATGTGTCAGAACCTTACCTTTACAAGCCGAACTTCTGTTTTTTAGATGTTTGAGAACCTTACCTTTACAAGCCGAACTTCTGTCTTACAAGTGTCCGAACTTTCCTTTAAAGGGCTAAAAATATGCAAATGCCATGTGTCTGTAACCAAAATTAACCTTTAAAGTCGGTAGCATCGAGATCTGTCGCCAAAACGCAAAAAAAAAAAAAAAAAAAAAAAAGAAAGAAATAGGACCCCGAATTTTCGGGTGTAACAAGCACGTCTTCGAATCCGTTCTGACGCAAATTAAATTTATCAAAGCTATTCAAAGTCAATGGAACCGGCATTGAAAACAATAGTATCTGACGAAAGAAAGAAAATTTCCAATCGGGTTTTTAATCCCTCAGATATTGCTGTAAACGGAATCGTGAGCTTAGGCCCTCTGGTTGCAGACTTGTACGTTAAGAAAAACATGAATTTATATGAGAAACATTTCGCACCGGAAACGCTCTCCAACACAGAAAGAATTTTTCAAATCGGACTCTTAGAAACAGAGATATCGACAAAAATAAGATGTGACTTTACGTCCACAGGTGGGAAAACCATGCATTATTTTATAAAGAAAGTATTCTCAAAAGGTTTTTCCATATGTGCGTTATCGGTCCAAGAAAAAAAATTTAGTCGAGTTTTTTTGCTACAAATACATCAGAAGTAGAAATTAACACTTATGCCCCCTGGTGGCCAAACCATTCTTTACCAAACATTAGAAATTATGTGAAAAATATTTTCCACCAAGTCTTGTATGCGACACAGAAAGAATTTTTCAAATCGGAGTTTTAGAAGCAGAAATAACTCAGAAAACGCAATTTACCATTGTGCCCCCTACCGAATGCCTATGACTTACTTGAAAATTTTGAATTTATAGGAAAAACATTTCGCATCGGAAACACTAACCAACAAAGAAGGAATTTTTCAAATCGGACTCCTAGAAGTAGAGATATTGACAAAAATAAGATATACATCTACTTCCCCTGGCATAGAAACCATGTATTATTTTAAAAAGAAAATGTTTCTAAAAGGTTTGTCGACATGAGTACTATCTGTCTACAAACGACGATTTTTTTCAATCAATAATTCAGAGCTCATATTTTGCTGCAAGTACATCAGAAGCGGAAATTAAGATTTACGCCCCCTGGTCGCCAAACTAGTTTTTTACAAAAATTAGAAATTATGTGCAAACGATTTTCCATCAGGAGTTGTATCCGGTGCATAAATATTTTTTTAAATCGGAGATTTAGAAGCAGAGATATAGGGGGAAACACAATTTACCTCTTCGCCCCCTAGCGGAAAGTCTATGAATTACTTGAAAATTTTGAAATTATATGAAAAACATGTCACACTGGAAACACTATCCAACAAAGAAGGATTTTTTCAATTCGAACTCCTAGAAGTAGAGCTATTGAAAAAAATAGGATATACATCTACGCTCCTGCCGGAGAAACTGTGAAATATTTTAAGAAGAAAATATTTCGAAAATGCTTATCGATGTAAGTGTCATCAGTCCACAAAAGAATTTTTTCAATCGATATTTTAGAAGCTCAGACTTTATGGCAAATACATCATAAGCAAAAATTAACACTTACGCCCCCTTGTGGCTAAAGTATTCTTTACCAAAAATTTAAAATTATATGGAAAACGTTTTCCATCAGGAGATGTATCCGCTGAGGAAAAAAAAAATTTTAAAACGGAGTTTTAGAAGAAGAGTTATCGGAAAAAATGTAATTTATTTTAACGCCCCCAAGCGGAAAATCTATGCGTAATTTGAAAACGTAACTATATCTAAAATACTCTTCGACATAAATGGAATCCAAAGATAAAATATTTTTTTCAATGGAATGTTTAGAAGCAAATATGTGAAATAAAACGTATTTTTGAATTCGGCATCATCTGCATTTACGCCCCCTTGCGGCGAAATTGTACATCGTAAAAAAATGATAAGAAGGATCATCATTTGCATATTTTAAGCTTCCCAATGCACAAAGAATTTTTCAAATCGGACTAATAGTTGCAGAGATATCGTGTGTACAGGCGGACTGACGGACGGACAAACCGGTAACATAAGCACGATCTTTTTTTACAAAAGACGTGCTAAAAATGCTAAACCAAATGTAAATGATTCTTTATAAGTGATTGTAATCTACAAGGGTTGGTCAGAATAATGTGAACACCTAGGAAAAGAAGGTTTTACGTACCTGGTAGGGTGTGAGACCACCTTTGGCCTTCAAAACCACCTGAATCTTCCTTGGAATGGACGTATACAAATCCTGGATGGTGGTTAAGGGTGTTACACCGTTCTTCATGCAGAACCTGCTCCAGGTCCTTTAAAGATGGAGGAGGAGGATAACATGATCTTACATCTTACTCTGTTTTCCACCACAGACCACAGTTGCTCGATAATGTTTAAGTCTGGTGATTGTGGAGCCGAAGGAAGGTGTGAAAGTTCGTCCTCATGTTCCTCAAACCATGACTGGACATTCCGAGCACTGTGAGTTGGAGCATTATCATCTTGACAAATGGCTTGCCCTGCAGGAAACAATGTCTGAGTCATTGGATGAACTTGATATGCCAAAATAGTTTCATACAACCTGCTAGCCTGCCGCCCCAGTGGCGCAGTGGTCTAAGCGATGGCGTCTGATCATTCGTCCGAACGGGGTCCGGGTTCGAATCCTGGTGAGGCATGGATGTTGTGTTTGTCTTACGGCACTGGTTCTCTCCCTTCCCTGGAACCAGTGACCCTAAATTAGGGACGGGCGACTGCTTATAGCCCATTGAGTTGCTCACGGTGGTCGTTAAACCTCCAATCCATCCATCCAATCCAGCCTGCTAGCCATCCGTCCTTTCTTGGTGATCAGTGGATCTGCTGAAAACTACGATATGAGCGCCCAGCGCATGACAGAACCACCATCATGCTGCACTGTTAGGAGGAGACAATCTGGGTTGTACGCTCCTGACGGTGTTCTCCACATGTAAACAAGTCCTGATGTGGGGAATAGAGCAAATGTGGATTCAATCGACCACGTTACACGCTTCCATGGATCCGCAGTCCACATTGTATGCCCCCGGCACCATTGTTGTCGCGCATTCATCCGAGTCACCACAGGTTTTGCAATAGCAACTCTGCCATGAATATCTTGTTTATGCAGTTCCCTGCGCACTGTTTTCGTCGATACTGGGTCTGGAGATGCAGATGGAGCTCCGCACTAATTTTCGGCGCCGTTTTCTGATTACGGGTAACAATCCTCTTTAATTCTCTCCTGTGTCTATAAGTCAGGGTCGTCTTCCGCCCGCTCTTGTGTTTCGTAGACGAGGTTTTGCCTCGAACACTGTACCCTGTCATGACGCTAGACGCAGTAGCTCTCTATACTACCACTACCCTGCCGAATATTGTCACGGTGGCACCAACTAGACGGCCACCAACAACTAGCCCGCTTTCGAAGTCTGTTAGGTCACTTGTTCTGTCGTCACCTGACACAAATTTTGCAACAAGACATTTCAAATGCACAGGATCTTGAGGTTCTAAATAAAGCTATTACAAGCAAAACGTGGTAAATACCTTTGCGTATTGCGATGCATGTTCAATGCTTTTACAAGAAATGAAGATTTATTTATTGATGGAGAAAAGCTGGAGATAACAGACACGTACGCTTATCTTGGACAGCAGATATCAAGTGAGGGTCACATTGATGAAGAAATTAATCGGCGTACAAAACTTGCCTGAAGAGCTTTTGGAAGAAACAGCATAATTTTCAAGAGCAATATGCCATTATGTCTTAAAAGAAAAGTGTTTGATAAATGCATCCTTCCAGTGCTTACGTATGGTGCAGAGACGTGGACCTTCACTAAAAGAGACATACAAAGGCTGCAGACAACTCAAAGAAGCATGGAGAGGTGCGTGCTTGGTGTAACCAGGTGAGGTAAGAAGAGGAACTCGTGGGTCCGAAAAATGACAAGAGTGGAAGACATCATGAGCAGAGTTAAAGCCCTGAAATGGCAATGATCTGGACATACTGCCAGAAGGACAGATCATCGATGGACAGCCGAAATTTTAGATTGGATTCCAAGGGACAGAAAAAAACCCAGAAGAAGACCACATGGGAGATGGGTGGATGAAATTCGAAAGTATGCGGGAGTGACATGGAGGAGACTGGCACAAGACAGACCGTTGTGGAGGAAACTTGGGGAGACCTTCGTCCAGCAGTGGATTCATAATGGTATACAATGATGATTGCGATGTACGCAGATGCATTAAAAGTCACATATTTGAAATTGGTGTTCTCATTATTCTGACCAACCCCTGTATATCGTGTGAATAATGCGTTCAATTTTTGAAATTCTATTGAACTATATACTTCTATAAAAAAAAACGATATATTTGATATTTATAGTTTCAGAAACGACAGACTCTCCGTTGAGAGACATCTGATTCCCCTGAAATCGTGTTTCACTCTAAAATAAAGCCATTCTGCCAGTTTTTATTCACTGTTATATCGTAACAGCTTCACTTCCTTAAAGATATAGAGAAGACTGAGCTCTTCTGTTTGTAAGAAAAAAGAGTTAATCACCCCACAGTTTACGTTATGTCTTGTCAAAATCCATAAGGCAGTACTCTTTTCAAGAATGCATTCGCATTCGTACTTTCAAGCCTTTGCAACATATCAGCCTTCCATATAATCGTGTTCTCTTGGATGGACGCTCGATCACTGCAGATTAACGTAATCTTGAATTACAGCCATCTTAGGCTGTATTGAAAGGCATTCGCTTTGCCTTTTGTTTCTGCTTTTCCCTTGAGCTATTGTATTTTTTTTCAGTGGAATTTCGACAATTCAGTAGAAAAAAATCACTCTAGAAGAAGTTTCATTCTTTTATCACTTTCAACAACAAAATTCACGGTATTTCATTTTGGATGAAGTGGGCTTAAACACAACACACGCAAGATATAATTCTTTCACATTTGTTAAACATTCTAAATAGTATAAATATACTAATGATCCAAATTTCTTGACGTAGAATAGAAATAAAACTTTCCAAGCTTTCGCACATCAAGCAGATGGCTTTTTCAAAGAATGTAGACAGCAAAACTGCAAACTGGATAATTGAAAGTTTCAAGAATTTGAACTCGGTGACTAGACTAGAAAACAAATGAATAGGCGCAAATGTGATAATTCCAAGAAATAAGGTCACGTTGGTTGGGACGCGGTACCATGGTAGAAAACGCATCATTATTTCAAGAATTGATTCCAAATACGTGGCAGCTCCAGAGAGACACTCTCATTGCAAGCCTCGCTGCTGGTCAAGATTCCCAACGTTTCGCGAATGGCAGTATATTTGGGTGTGGAGTATGAAACTAATTTATTTATATCAGTCCACATAGGATCAGTGGACTTGAACTTCTCTTGATAGGGCAGTGGTTATTTTTCCGTTTTTTATATCCCTTTTTTGTTCCCTGATTCTAATTCCAAACGAACGTTTGTTCATTCCGATGTAATATCGCCTGGAGCCGTCCCGATATTGTAGTGGGATGGCATAAACACCTGCCTCATTCAATAGCTATACTATTAGTATACTATTACACAAATAATTATACTACTTTGAGTGTAATTGGTGTACAGTTCCTACTTATCAATGAAACATTCTACTTTTAACATTCTATTAAAATTTCTTGACAATGTTTCTTGCAAAGTACGAACGTGGTATTTCAAATGCTGATTTTGTGAAAATGCTGATCATATCACGGAGCGAGTGTAGTAATGTGTTTCATTACAGTTGATTAAAACAGTTGACCTAAGAGCTGTAAGACATTTATCGGGCTTAACCCATTCATCGACTGAAATAAATTAAACCGGGGTTATAAAAATGAGCTCAAATCAACTCGAACGAATATGTTCTTTGTCTAAGACGTGGACCGAACGTTACTTGAACAGAGAAGCTGAGCATTAGGAAGTGTTGCTTACCCCTTGTGTTTTGTATACAAAATGACCATTTAGGTAGATGATTGATACTAATCCTTTATGACTGATATCTTGTTGAAAGGACTGTAACCATGGTGACGAACCTAAAAATAATACAGATATTTGTGTCACTTGTTTTTACAGAGTGGCGTGATGTATGTGTCAGGGGGACTAGGTCTTCCCTGTCATGTCTAGACAAGTCACCATAACCCTAAAATGCAAACTTTCAAAGCAACGTTTTCTGATTGTAATCCAAAAGCGAAATGTCAAGACGTCTTGACTGCCTCCTTTTGGCATAGAGCTGATTTGCACATGTCAACAAGTTTTGCGTTAAGTTCGCTAATTATAGTTGACGTTGCTTGGTTAAACTGCCTCTTTAATGTGAGGTTCATGCACTTTCACTGTAAATTGCTTTAAAACAAGCTCCAAAATTCATGATACCTTTTCGCGAGGCAGGAAGAGCTCACGGTCGATGAGTGAAGACAGAAGACTGCAATGAATAGGGAGAGGTACGATGACTCCGGCCCAGAGTCATCACCGCATCGCATGCCCTAGTGCTGCGAACTTGTAAGTAACAATTCCAATACTTTTCTTTTCCATCTTTGTGAGAGGGCTCTTGAAAATGAAGGATTTATTTCCCATTGCATGATAACCTCAGTGAAAATAAACGTGTTTGTGCTTTTAGCTTAGACACCGATAAAGGACTTTGATCCCCAAAATCCATCGCGCTGACGAACGGATCTCCCAGCCAGTCGCAAAATTAGAACCCCGGCCCATTAGCACGTCGCACGTACGGGCTATGGCAAAGGGTAAGGAAGTGTTGGTCCCGTGGGGCAGCAGACCCTTGCAGGTCCCTGTTTCGATCCTGTCCGGGTGAAAGACTGCTGAATCCTGGCAGGATATCTCGCTCAACGCCTGCACTATCAAATTTGAGAGAGTTCAGCATATCTCTGCAGAGTCGACATTTCGACGGAGCAGGTCAAGTCATTAGCTTGGCTTAATCGTTAGCTCATTTTAAAATTAGAATTCCTTGCGTTATTATATTTAAAGGTAATTTAACGCCAGGCATGTAGCTATAGATGTTGGAATTAGAACACAGGAATGAACGAGCCAGCCAAAAAATCGACGAACTGCAAAACAATATCCGTTCGCAGTGTTAATTAATTAATTATATTTAAAATTTCGCTGGTTATGTCTTTAGAAAAAAAACATTCCTCTAAAACTATTGAATTCCCATTTTCAAAATATCGTGTTCGTATGTTTGTCCTGCAACAATTACCGTATTTACTCGAATCTAACGCGCACTTTTTGTCCAAAACACTTTGTGGTAAAAACAAGGTGCGCATTAGAATCAAGTACGAGCATTTGCAAACACGTAAGGTTGACACGCCCTTCCATTCTTCTAAGTATGAAATCTGTCTGCCAAAAGCTGCCGGCTGACTTTTAAGAAAAGTTGAATTTTTTCCAAAAACGTTTGATCGCTATTCGAAAGTAAGGGCTACACGACTTGGGGCAGATGGTCAATGCTGATAGGACGCCGATCTATTTCGATATGCCTTCAAACTGCACAGTGGACAATGTTGGAGCACAACAACTGAAATTACTGACAACGAATGGCGATAAAATCAGAATGACAGTAAACTTCTGTGTCACTGCAGATGAAAATAAACTTCCACCCTATGTCGTTTTCAAGACGAAAACTTTTCCCAAAAAACTGACTTTTCCCAGAGGAATCCATGTTGCAGTGCAGGAAACTGGCTTAATGACTGCAAATTTGGTTTTAGACTAGTTAAGTAAAGTTTGGCTACGACGACCTCGAGGTATACTGAAGTTGCGATCCCCGCTAGTGCTAGACGCATTTAAAGGACATGTAAGGTGCGTCGCCTAAATATAGAGACAGTCGACTTTGCACCTTGAACGCAATGCGAATATAGGTAGGAAGCTGAAGTGGTACCTAATTAGACATAACCCTACAACAAACGTCTCGATCCGTCGAGATGACCGGATTGTGTGAAAAAAACACCACAAAATAAAATAGTATAATTTTAGGTGTCTCATAAATACACTGCTGGGCACCCAAAATGCAACACCAAGAAGGACATGAGATAGCAAAGCCAGATTTACTGGACACATAACAACAGATACAAAGATGAAACGATTGAGCTTACAGGCCCGTGACACTTGCGGAACACGCATACATCAATAGTTCGTGTGGCCCCCATGGCTGGCAATAACGGCTGCTACACGCCGCGGCAAAAAAAGAAAGAGGCTTTGGATGTGGGCTTGGGGTATGTCGGCCCAGGCTGCTTCCACACGTTAAAACAGTTCATCAGGCGTAGCCGCGGGTGGTGCTTGCTGGGCCACTCGGTTGCCGATCAGCGACCAGACGTGTTCGATGGGCGACATATCGGGAGAACAGGCGTGCCACGGCAGCAGTGACACCTGGTGGGCAGTGAAGAATTGTTGCACGATGCGTGCCACGTGCGGGCGCGCATTGTCCTGTCGAAACGTGGCCGCTGGCAGGTACTGCAGGTAAGGGAGGACTACAGGGTCCAAAACGTCAGAGATGTAGCGGTGGCTGTTGAGTGTACCGGCGATACGTACCAGAGGGGTGCGGGTGTTATATCCAATTGCGCCCCAAACCATAACGCTAGGAGACGGACCGCTATGGCGATGCATAATGCAGGCGTAATACAGTCTCTCGCCGCGGTGCCGCCAGACGCGGATCCAACCATCGTGGTGTTGCAGAAAGAAGCGGGATTCGTCGGAGAAGACAATGTCGTGCCATTCCGTAGTCCAGGTGCTGCACTCAACGGCCTACTGCCGCTGCACTCGCCAGTGGTGAAACGTCAATGGTAATTGGAGCAAGGGGCACCGTGCGACAGGTCCCCGCTTCTGCAGACGACGTCGAACGGTACGTGCTGACACAGGTTGTTGCGCAGCACACCCTAATTACTGCGCTAACGTTCGTGATGTGGCGGTGCGAGCCATCAATGCCCGCCGCACAACATGCCGGTCCTCTCGTTCGGTCGTGTACCGCGGCTGCGGCAATCGCTCACGTCGGTCCGTTGGTCCGTCCATACCTCCTGCACCCACCGAATCCATACTCGCTTAACTGTACCGTGATGTCGTCCCACACGGGCGCCGATGTCTCGGTACGATAAACCGCTGTAACAATAAGCCACTATGCGTCCTCTGTCGAACTCCGAAACGTGCTGCAATGACTGCCGTATTCTGCGACGAGGGATCAGGAGCTTACCACGCACAGGTCCGTCAGCACAACACACTTCCACTACTTACACCGCGCCTTCTGTGCACCCTTCTTATAGTGATTCTCGGTGGCGTGCCGGGAGCACATGATTTGCATACGCCCTGCAATGCTAATCGTTTGCATGTCCTCTCGCGGGCGACGCATGCTGAGAATTTAAGGCCAATCGGATGCTTCCTTCTTGGTGTTGCATTTTGGGTGACCAGCAGTGTATAAAGACAAGGATGTAAAGTTGCCACATGCAAATGAGATGTACAAATTAGCTTGTTGTATGCACGCACATGGGCCGTAATTCGGCCCAGCCCACAAAAGACAGCGGACCTGCCGTCAGACATTCATTTGCAGAAACGCCACGCAGCAGTCAACTTTCTGGTGAGGAGGTGCAGAAGATTTGGTAACTGAGAGCAAATGGATTGCCTGTAGGGAAAATTTGCAAAGCCATGGGGATGAGTAGGGCAGTCATTTATAAGACTTTATCGAAACGCGGTGCGTTAACTGCCAGAAAACGGCCTGGAAAGTCTCGAACAACAACCAAATGAGATGATCGTGCCGTCATGCGTTTAATTTCATCCCAGACGTCAAGTTTCTCGGACTGTTGGTGTCACCGTCTCAAAAGGACACAGTTCATCGACGAATCAAGAAAAGTCGCAATAATATTCTTCCCCGTAAAATGTGCCGTCTGCCACACCTCACGCGGCGCGACAAGAAAGCTAGATTGTTATGGGCATGGAGCCACATGCACCGGACGGACGAATGGATCACAACTATTTTCTCCGATGAGAAAAATTTCAACCGGGACGGCCCTGACGGTTGGAACTGCTATTGTCGTGATTTACAAAGCGAGCCACGCACTTTCTTCAGCAGACAGAAAGGAGGGGATCTGTGATGATCTGAGGAGCTTTTACGTTCAGTGGGACAAAGGAATATACATTTTCTGCAAGGCAGGCAAAACTCCAAACGTATCAGGACATACTCAGCAGCCACCCTCTACCGTTTGCAGAAACTCTAGCGGGTGTTGATTATTTGTTCCAGCAAGACAATGCCTCTATCTATCGGTCTGCATCAACGAAAAGCTAGTGTAACACTCATCATGTGACCGTTATGGATTGGCCAACACTCAGTCCAGATCTGAACCCTATCGAGGACCTCTGGGGTATCCTAGCTCGTGATGTGTATGTGAATGGACGGCAGTTCTCAAGTGTGGTGGCATTGAAAATGCAGATTGAACGAAGCTGGTACGTACTCCGTTCAGAACACTTACATGATTTGGTGGACAGCATGATCAATCGGGTTTTCAGTGTTATTCGGAACAACGGCTCCACTATTCGTACCGGAGGTGCTCATAACTAGTAAGTCTTTATATTTTTGAGGCAGCGTATTTCTGTTTTTTTCTTGTACTTGGCGTTGAAATTGTTATGTTTCCGTCAAACTATTGTGCAGCTGCGAGTCCTATGTTATTTTTGTAATAAATATGAGGTGTACATTTCAGCTCGTTGTCGTTTCTTTTTGTTTCGAGAATTGTTCTGTCTCTATATTTATGCGACGCACTATAGCAGATACAGTAAAGAAAAAAATGAAAGAAAACCGCAGTGAACTCGGCATCATTCCGGGATTGATGACAACACAGATCCAGCCTCTTGATGTTTGTATCAACTGCCGATTTAAGGCTGGCGTTGGTCGACTTTATAATGCCTGACTTTTATCGGGAGAAACGGAACAACTAACACCGCGTTAAAAGAGCACTTCTATCGAGTATGTGCGAATGTATTATTGCTGCTTGGAAATCCATTCCAGATTAACTTAAAAGGAAATCCTTTCTTAAGTGCGGAATTTCGAATTCTTTAAACGGAACAGAAGATGACGCATTGTTTGAAGTGAGCTGTGACTAAAACAATCGGAAGTAGAAAGCCTGTTAGTGACTGACTTTTTTCAGTCATGTGTATTGGATCTAGTATGTATCGGAAATAAGGTAAATATATCTATTTGTTAGTATTTTTTGCAGATTTTCTTTTTTACTTGAGTAGGCGCGTTATATTCGCGTAAATACGGTAACTGCTAGTCCGAATGAAATGCATACGACTCCCGTGTTGGGCAGTGGACTAGGAGTTTTCTTTTGTTCTTTCGTTAGAATAGTCCCGCGCTCGAGTCTCGAATGGAGTATAGGTTTTGTCTGTGTCATACGGCACTGGCTCTCCTCCTTAACTGTAGACATTGATCCTAAATTTGGAATGGGGAACTGCTTATAGCCCATAGATTTCCTCTCGGTTGATAATTAACCACTCCCGCGAAAATGACTAGATAGATTTCGTGACTTACATCTGTTTTCAGCAAAAAAGACTGGATATATTTATTGCTTCACTGATTTTACAAAATGAGGACTGGATAGATTTTGACACCTCCACCGTCTTTTTTTTTTTTTTTGTAAACCGGATATGATAGATTTCGTCATTTTTACCCTTTTTTAGCACGTCTTTTGTAAAAAAAGATCGTGCTTCTGTTTTCGGTTTGTCCGTCCGTCCGTCTGTACCCACGATATCTCTGCAACTATTGGTCCGATTTGAAAAATTCGTTTTGCATTAGGAAGCTTGAAATATGCTAATGTGATCCTTCTTTTCGTTTTTTTTTACAATGTACAATTTCGCCGGTAGAGGGCGTAAATGCAGATGATGTTGAATTCAAAAATACGTTTCATTCCACATATTTGCTTCTAAACATCCGATTGAAAAAAAAATTATCTTTCGATTCCATATATGTCGAAGAGTATTTTAGAAATAGTTACTTTTTGAAATTACGCATAGATTTTCCGCTAGGGGGCGTAAAACTAAATTACATTTTTCCCGATAACTCTTCTTCTAAAACTCCGATTTGAAATTTTTTTTTCAGCGGACACATCTTTTGATGGTAAATCTTTTGCTTAAAAATTAAAATTTTTGGTAAATAATACTTTGGCCACCAGGGGGCGTAAGGGCTAATTTTTGCTTCTGATGTATTTGCCATAAAGTCTGAGCTTCTAAACTATCGATAGAAAAAATTCTTTCGTGGACTGATGCCACTCACATCGATAAGCCTTTTCGGAAAATTTTCTTCTTAAAATATTCTACAGTTTCTCCGCCAGGAGGCGTAGATGTACATCTTATTTTTGTCAATATCTCTATTTCTAGGAGTCCGATTTGAAAAATTCCTTCTTTGTTGGATAGTGTTTTCCGTGTGACATGTTTTTCATATAATTTCAAAATTTTCAAGTAATTCATAGACTTTCCGCTACAGGGCGTAGCGGTAAATTTGCGTTTTCCCTATATCTCTGCTTCTAAATCTCCGCTTTGAAAAATTCTTTCTGCACCGGATACAGCTCCTGATGGGAAATCGTTTGCACATAATTTCTAATTTTTGTAAAAAAAATAGTTTGGCCAACAGGGGGCGTAAATCTTAATTTCCGCTTCTGATGTATTTGCAGCAAAATATGAGCTTCTAAATTCTCGATTGAAAAAAACGTCGTTTGTTGACCGATACTACTCATGTCGTCAAACCTTTTAGAAACATTTTCTCCTTAAAATAGGGCATGGTTTCTACGCCAGGGGGAGTAGATATATATCATATTTTTGTCAATATCTCTACTTCTAGGAGTCCGATTTGAAAAATTCCTTCTTTGTTGGATAGTGTTTCTAGTGTGACATGTGGTTCATATAATTTCAAAATTTTCAAGTAATTCATAGACTTTCCGCAAGGGGCGTAAATGTAAATTGTATTTTCCCCTTATATATCTGCTTCTAAATCTTTGATTTGAAAAATTCCTTCTGCACCGCATACAGCTCCTGATGGGAAATCGTTTGCACATAATTCTAACTTTTGTAAGAAATGGTTTGGCCACCAGGTGGTGTAAGTCTTAATTTCCGCTTCTGTTGTATTTGCAGCAAAATATGAGCTTCTAATTTCTCGAATGAAAAAAAAGTCGTTTGTTGACCGATACTACTCATGTCGACAAACCTTTTAGGGAAATTTTCTTCTTGAAAAAATGCATGGTTTCTACGCCAGGGGCGTAGATGTATATCTTCTTTTGTCAATATCTCTACTTCTAAGAGTACGATTTAAAAAATTTCCTTCTTTGTTGGATAGTGTTTCCGATGCGAAATGTTTTACTTATAAATTCAAAATTTTCAAGTAAATCATAGACTTTCTGCTAGGGGTACAAAGTAAATTACGTTTTCTGCAATATTTCTGCTCCTATAGCTCTGATTTGAAAATTTCTTCCTGTATCGCATGCAAGACCTGATGGAAAATATTTTTCACATAATTTCTAATGTTTTGTAAAGAATGGTTGAGCCACCAGGGGTCATAAGTATTAATTTCTGCTGTTGATGTATTTGTTGCAAAATCTGAGCTCGTGAAAACTCGACTAATTTTTTTTTTCTTGGATCGATACCGCTTATATGGATAAACCTTTTGAGAATACTTTCTTCCTAAAATAATGCGTGGTTTTCCCAACAGGGGACGTATAGTCACACCTTATTTTTGTCGATATCTCTGTTTCTAAGAGTTCGTAAGCTCATGATTCCGTTTACAGAAATATCTGAGGGATTAAAAACCCGATTGAAAATCTTCTTTCTTTCGTCAGATCTATTGTTTTCCATACCGGTTCCATTGACTTTGAATAGCACTGATAAATTTTATTTGCGTCAGAACGGATTCAAAAGACGTGCTTATTACACCCGAAAATTCGGTGTCATCTTTCTTGTAGTAATATAGGACTGGACATATTTCATCACATTACCCATTTTAGAAAAACAGCCGGACAGAATTCCGTGCTTGCATCTTTTTTAGAAAAAAAACAGACTGGATTTCGTCACTTTCAACGTTTTCAGAAAAAAGACACGATTGATTTTTCATTTTCGCCTTTTTCACGAAAACTAGTACTAGATAGATATTACCAATTTCACATTTTTGCCTTGTAGATTTGTTCAAACCACTTACTTCAGAAGGTGCCTTATTATGTGACTTTCGTCACTTTTAACTTAAAAAAAAAAGACTGGATAGATTTGTGCATTAGTTAGAGCATTGGTTTTGCCTTTGTCCTCCGGCACTGGCTATCCTCCTTAACTGGGACATTGGTCCTAAATTTGTAATGGGAAGCTGCTTATAGCCTAGATAGATGACTAGATAGATTTTGCGAATTATACCTTTTTTCAGCAAAAAAGACTGGATATATTTATTTTTTCACCGATTTTACAAAAAGAGGACGGGACAGATTTTGTCACTTTCACACTTTTTAAAGGCGACCATGATAGATTTCGTCACTTTTATCCTTTTTTTTTTTTTTACTAATAAAAGAGTGGACAGATTTCATGACATTCCCCTTTTTAGAAAAACCCCGGATCTAATGCCTTGCTTGCCCCTTTTATTAGAAAATACGGACTGGGTAGATTTCGTCACTTTCAACTTTTTCAGAAAAAAGACAGGGTGAATTTTTCACTTTCACCTTTTTTACAAAACATATACTAGATAGATCTTGCCACTTTCATATTTTGCCTTGTAGATTTTTTCAAAACACCGTTACTTCAGAAGGTGCCTCATCACGTGACCTCATTTTGCGAGTTTCAGTCCAATCGCATAGGCTTCTGTTGATGCTGCATTTTCTACAAACAGCAGTGTATAATATGGAATTGCCTCCAACAAATTCGTTTAGCAGAATATGAGAACATTGTTCAAATTACGAAATATTAATTGGATGAAAAAAAAAGATTCTAAGAATCTAAAGGCTGTTTAGGAAAAATCAGTTATATGGATGTGTTGAGGAAAATTACTGTTTTGCTGCGTCCTGTCTTTTTCCTTTGGTGTAGTATTGCTTCAAACAAATGTGTGAAGAGATCGCAGAAATATATTGTCCCTCCCCATGGAATATACTGTTTTCTTTTTATTGTGATAGTGTTGATCTCAAAAAAGAAAAATACGAGTGCTCTGTTTTATAATGCTTTCCTTCCTCTTCCCCCGCTTTTTAATCAAAAAAGACGAATGCTAAATACAAAAAAGGATTCGTAGTTTAAAGCAAAAATACCTTATGAATATGTAAATCGAAATAATGAATACAAATCCAGAGTCTTTTAAAAATGTTTTCTAGCGAGAATTTTTTGTCTGACTGTGAGAGAAAATGAAAAACATTTGCTGAGCCCACAAACAACGTGACTGTCATTAAGCCTGACAAAACCGACCTTTCTTTCAGCAAAGCGATAATTCATAGTAATCTCAAATCGAGAGATAGTCCAAGTTTTTTGGAAGACATCCGAGCATCATCATTATTCATTTGTGTAATGGGTGATTGTAAACAACATCCCATGAGAAATCGTTTTCCTGCTTCCAAATTCAAATCAATAAAAGCTTCAGGATTGTTGTTTAGAGTTCTACATATTTTATTTGTTCTCAGTAAGAAAAAATGAATATGCTAGAAAATCAATGTACTGGTATGTACTGGTATGTACTGTAGATGCAGTACAAGCAAAACTCTGAGAAAGGTAAATTAGCTGCTAACTCAAAAGTCAAAAAGAGAAAAATATGCTGTGAAACTAAACATGAATGAAAGAGCAAAGTATTTAAATTGGAATTTGTCAAATACTTGCGTAGTTTTAGCGTGTGAAGTAGGTGGAAATCTAGCACCACTAAGAAAGAGAAGATAACAGACTTTGGCAGCATCGTATTGGGTTCAGATAAGTGCCAAAGGATTATTTATCCACAATTTATGACAAGCAGATTAAGGACAAGATTAGCTTCGGTAAAAACAATTCATTATTAAATTTAACTCTATCAGAAACGTAAAAGTCCGACTTATAAGAACCATGTGTGATTGGAGAAGTTGACGCCGCCACTGTTGACGATTGGTCAGAAGCGTATGTTTCCTTTAATCGAAAGGCACATTTCATCAAAGAGCTACTTAATCGAAAGGAACATTTTATCAAAAGGTCGTTTCAATTAAAAGTGCATTTTATAGAAAATCTTTTTATCGAAAATTTTGGAGATTATTTATAAAATCTGCTAGAGTTTAGTGCCTTTTCGGAAAACTGAACACGAAAGTGGCTAGGGAATTGAATCAAAATTTCACTTCTGATTTCTCCTATGTGTCCATTTCCCCGCAGGTCGGCATTCTGACATCTACCATTAATTCATCATCATCATCATTGTCAACCATTATCAATCCACTGCTGGACGAAAGTCTCCCCAAGTTTCCTCCACAACGGTCTGTCTTGTGCCAGTCTCCTCCATGTCACCCCTGCATACTTTCGAATTTCATCCACCCATCTCCCATGTGGTCTTCTTCTGGGTCTTTTCCTGTCCCTTGGAATCCAATCTAAAATTTCGGCTGTCCATCGATGATCTGTCCTTCTGGCAGTATGTCCAGCCCATTGCCATTTCAGGGATTTAACTCTGCTCATGATGTCTTCCACTCTTGTCATTTTTCGGATCCACGAGTTCCTCTTCTTATCTCTCCTGGTTACACCAAGTATGCACCTCTCCATGCTTCTTTGAGTTGTCTGCAGCCTTTGTATGTCTCTTTTAGTTAAGGTCCACGTCTCTGCACCATACGTAAGCACTGGAAGGATGCATTGATCAAACGCTTTTCTTTTAAGACATAATGGCATATTGCTCTTGAAAATTATGCTGTTTCTTCCAAAAGCTCTCCAGGCAAGTTTTGTACGCCGATTAATTTCTTCATCAATGTGACCCTCACTTGATATCTGCCGTCCAAGATAAACGTACGTGTCTGTTATCTCCAGCTTTTCTCCATCAATCGATAAATCTTCATTTCTTGTAAAAGCATTGAACATCACTTTTGTCTTCTGAAAGTTCATTTTTAATCTCACTTCTTTACTCTTGTCAGCAAGTTCCTGGATCATACTCTGCAGCTCTGATGGGGTAGTTGCAAAAATGACTACGTCATCAGCAAAACGAAGGTGGGTTAGATAATCTCCATTAATCTTTATCCCTTTGTTTTCCCAGCTCAGCGACTGAAAAACACCCTCCAATGTGGCATTAAAGAGCTTCGGAGATATGGTGTCACCTTGTCTCACTCCGTTTCCAATTTTTATGTGTGTTGTATTTTCAAACAGCCGAATCTTTTGCATAGATGTTATTAATATTATTAATATTATTAATAACATCTATTTTCATAGATGTTATTAATAATATTAATGTATGCATCTTCAATACCGCAGGTTTTCAGAGCCATTGTAACTGCTGATGGTTTCACCGAATCAAAAGCTTTTTCATAATCGATAAAAGCCAGGCACAATGGAAGTATAATGTAATAAATATAAGTACAAAGTCTTTCTAGAGATTTTGAATCATTTTCTATTATATTTGTATGGTTTGCAGAACAAATAATGCAAATAATATGTCTCTTTTATTCAGGCAGAAAACAGCAATTATAATTTTAGTATAAATATTTTTTTTGTGTAAACCTTATGCCTATGAGCACGGCGAATTAAAATTTTGTAAAAAAGCATAGCCGTAGGAATTTATAATCAATGTTTCAATGTTAGGGGTCAGAGGACCAAACTACGGGGAAGTGGACAGCGAGAAATCAGTTAATGCTTTTGTCACCAGTTTTGCTAGCACACCCACTGCTGCGCTTTAAAAGATCTCAAAATCTCAAAACCAAAGTTTTCGAGAAATTGACTATTCAGTGAAATGATGTTCCGAAAAATATGAACTTTTAGGTGAACCGATCCTTCGGTGAAATGTACCTTTCTATCAAGTGACTTTTCAATGAAATGTACTTTTTCGTGGTGAACTTCAGCTAACCGATTTTCGGTGAAGTGACCATTCAGGCAAATGAAACGTGCCCTGCATATAGCGCGCATTTTCAATTATCCTTGCATATGCAATGAAAAGTTTCCTGCATATAGAGGGCATTTTTAATGAACCCTGCATATAGAGGGCATTTTTAATGATCCCTGCATACAGAGGACATTTTTAATGAGCCCTGCATATTCAATGAACTATTTCCTGCATATAGCTAGGTTAAATTAGTGAGATAGGCATGACCTTAATTAGCAGTAGCATATTAAAGGGCTGCTAGCCTTATATAATTTTGAAGAAAACTCTAAGCTGATATTTTGTTTGGATTTAGGATATGGTTATATACTATGACTGACGATTGGTCATCACCCTGAACAATTATTGTCAGCTGTATTCCTACACCGATACTAAGTAAATTCCATAGACATACATTATTGTAAACTAAACGAAAGCCTGGGGACTAAAAATGAAATACTATTTCTGACGAATTACGTTACGTATGCTACCTAACAGACGCAGAGAAGTGCAGGTGACTTCTCGAATTCGCTTTGTTGCGGTTTAAAAATGTTAGCAAAATAATTATGAATCAAAACCCAGTCTCTCCTGCAAATTCAGAGATTTGAATGCTTGTTAATTGTCACGAGCTCTCATATGCTCACGAATGATACGTGCATTTCTTAGATAGTTTGAATTTCATTCTTTACAGTTTGAAATGTATCCTTTTAGTTAGTGTTGCTTCGTTCTTTGTTGTAAGATGTCATCTCAGTAGCTGTAAATAAGTTAAAATATGAAACGTTTATTTTACTTAAATTTTGTAGCGTCTTGGTAATACGAAACTGAACACCTCTAGTGTGTGGCGCCAGTTTCATACTGGTGGGATCTCAGTCTCATTAGGTCAACCCCAAACCCAAGCCCTCTCTTTCCATATTTAGTGGCACCAGTTAATAGCACATCATAACACGTTTCATCAACGTACTGAAATTTAGCGAAGAAATATAAATACATACACTGATGCCCCCCCCCCTCCAAATGGGATACCTCTCTAATACTGCGTTGGTCCTCCTCGCGATCGGATAACGGCAACGACACCGTGCGGCATGGACTCCACAAACTCTCTGTAGTACTGTGGAGACAATGCACACTATGTTTCCTGAGAGCGTTCCAAAATTCCATACTATTATCCGGTAGAGCATTCATGGCATTGACCACACTTTGAACAGCATCGTATATACACTATATTGACAAAAGTCACCGGACACCTAGAAGAGAAACAGAACATAGCATTTATTGACATGCATTAGTAATGGCTCGGTCCACCTTTGGCCTTAATGTATGCACTGAGCCTTCAAGACATGCTTTCGACAAGGTTTTGGAACACAGCGATAGGTATGCGCTTCCATTCAGTACATAATGCTGCCACTAACTGTTGCTTAGTAGTAGGCCTTGGTTCCAAACTCCTTATGCGGCGCTCTAATTCATCCCATAGGGCACCTATGGGATTTAGATCAGAGCTCTGTGCTGGCGAGTCCACACACGATACGGAATTATCCTAAAACCACGCCGTAACAGTCCTTCCTTTATGGCTCGGTTCCATAGCATTGCTGCAGAGTTAGTAGGGCATAATTATCCAGAATATTGAGATAGACGTGCTGGTTAACAGCTTTGTCCGCGATAAATAATGGGCCGAGACCATACCACACACACACCCCTCCCCACGAGTGTACAATGTCAGCTCCAAACGTGACCGTAGGAACAGTAGACTGTGTTAAGTAGCGCTCCCCATGCTGCCGTCATGCGCACAAACACGGCCATCGGACTAATGGATCGTGTATCTGGATTCATCATTCCACAGTAACGGTTTCCATTGATCTACGGCCCACGATAAATGTTCTTTACAGCATGCTAAACGACGAGTAGCATTCCGAGTAGAAATGAAAGGATTATGAGCAGCCACACGACCACGGTAACCCATGGAATGAAGTTCTCTGCGAATGGTACGTGTACATACCGAGGTTCCAGCATTTTCACTCACCTATACACTGAGGTCTTCTGCAATACTTCGTTGATTAGCTGTAACGACTGTCCTGAGGCTTCGACGTCCTCAGTCACAGATTTTCTTTGGTCTGCCGGTACGTTTGCTGCTTGAGGCACGCCATGTGTCTTCTACTTATTCCGTACATTCAAAACAGTTGACTGAACGCCTCTCTGATTCTTTTATCGACAACCCAGTAATATAACACATAACAATCTTTACTTTCTCATTGTAGTTCTCTCTCGCCGCGGCATTTTCACTCAACCTCACAGTGCGATATGATCGCGGGCAGCAGCCGGCTTGTTTTTATACCGTTTGCAGTTGTACCGCACATCTTAAGAACGCAGCGGATCCGTTCCTTTGCTTTTGAAGGGGTGTCTGGTGACTTTTATGATTAAAATGTATGTTCGGTGGCGTTTAAATCTATAAAACGATGGGGCCAAGTCAGGATGCAAAATTCAGTGGAATATTCCTTCATCCATAATCGGGCGAATGTGGACGTATGCGGTGGCACATCATCGTGTTGAAGGAGATCCCATCCGTGGGAGTGGTTTCATGACATGAACGGCTGCAAATAGTCCCCAAGGACGGTCACGTCACATTAACCGGTCAGAGCAGTTTGTTGACGTATGGGGGGGTCTAATGCGTGCCCAATGAAAACATCCCACACCATAACAAAGCCACTGCCGGCCTGCACTCTCCTTTGTAGGCATGCGGTATCCCTTGCCTTGTGGACCTGTCACCGCACCAGTAGTTGGCCGTTTTCTCGAAACAGTTGGTACCGCGATTCGTTGGACCTGGCTACACGTTTCAAGTGACCGTGTGTCTAGTGGCAGTGTCCCGTAGCCCAGGAAAGGCCCACAGCTTTGTGCCATTCGTCAGCAACGTCACGCAGGTGGGCCGTCGGCTCCGAGATCCCACAAATTCTTTATGCCATCTGTGAATTATTGATTTTCCTAGACATTCATCATTATAAGGCCCTTGCATAGGATGGAACGTCTCTCCGATAAACGTCTTAAGGCAGCAGCAAAATTTAATGTTGCACCTTTGTTCTTCTTTCTCATCCAGCGCGAAAACACTTGTTAGGGGTTCATGAAACAACGCGTATTAGAGTGCGCACTACGGACGACACATGCGTAATAAATAAATAAATAAATAGGTGTGGCCGGTTGCTATGGTTACTACAACGGGTACCGTTTTTTCGAAACTCATGCCAAGATCAAACGCTCTTGTACATTATTTATGAAAACATTCTTACTTGTTTTGGGACAAGCTATGTACAACCTGAGAAAGAGTAAAGTAATGATATAAAATTCAGTTCTTAAGTGCTTCAATAATTTGTCAATATCTTACAGCCTTTCATCTCCACCAAGTTTTCACTTTATCTTAATTATAACCCACTAACACTATTCTTCAATACATTTGGACTGTTAAATCTAATGCTGGGAGATTTTCATCATTTTTTTCCACATCTTTAAAGAAATGGGTCACTTCTAATCGGAGATGTGAGGTCACACCCTGTGACACATCCTGCAGACAAACATCACCAAAACTTGCTGGACTTAGGTTTCTGATCGACACGAAAGACAAACAAATGCCTATCTTTAAATTTCTGCATTTTATATTAAATATTCCAATATTTTTCCATTTAAATGCAACATAAAAATATTTTAGTCCCCGAAGAGCGTAAGTTAATAGTGCTGGGCGTCATGCTCTTGTTCTCATTCTGACAATCATTCGTTTCTGATAATCGGACATCTGTGTTCATTTCGGCAATCAAATGCTTCCTTTGAGGTGTCATTAATTTTGTTCAATAAATTATTTCCAACAATAAAGTGAAAAATTTCTTCCGTCCTTTAAAAGGGTTCTGGGCAATATTTTACTTTTTAAGTGGTTATGCCAGATCTATACAATGATTTTTAATTCCATTAGAAAAAATAAACAGAATGTAGTTGGTGCCCTAAGCAGCAGAGTGTGGTTGAAGTTGAAACAGGGGATGTTGAGCTTAAACATTTAAGTCAATGCAAGAATTTAATCCCGAGGTTATTAGAAGTTACATGGGAGGAAGATTCCTATCACAGCAGTTTGTATCGCAGGTAATCTGTTGAAAGCAGCGTGGCTTTATTTTGATAACGGAAATGTCCATTACGAAAATTGCTTTTCTAGTAATCCACGCTGCGGGTCAGGATTCCAAGTCCTATGGACCACGATCAATTTATTTGATGGCTGTAAATCTCGCCACCCCCCACCAACATCATCCTTATTGTCGGAGGTACCCTTAGAAGCAATTGTAGGTTTCGGTTCCGCAATATGCACTTTAGTAATCCCCCATGTATCACTGCTCAGAAACTACTGGCTCTAATAACAATCGAAAACATTTATTTTAATTTCACCGTCAGGCCTTAATCCCTCTGCTTCAGAGAAACGAAAACGCTACACTTTAAAGAAGTTAAAAATAAGTAACTAAAATTATCGAGCACTTCTTAATTCACTTATCCGCGATTGCTAAATCGCGTTTTTCATTCTGCACTTGTTTTCACTTCGAGAATAAAAATATTAGTCTTCCTTGTCCTCAAGGGAGAAGCGTCCCTTTTAAAGATGAAACGTTTAAAAATCACTTCTGAATCGATAGGGAAGCTAAGTAATTGCCCCCTCTGACCTGGAATTTTTAAGAATGTGCAGGGAATGGAAGCTGGGAATTTCTGTGGGGAATGGTCCCAAGCACTGCTTTCTGATCTGTCATTCGAGCTGGGCGTTGTCCTGAGTCCTTGATGAGAAATGGTTAATGAACAGCCCCCACCTGCAGCTAGTGACCCGAAATTATAAACAGGCGACTGCTCACATCCCTGGAATCGGGTTTGACACCTTCCACCCTCACACCCTCCCACATATGGAGGCTGAAAAGTAGGAGGAATGTCATGCTAAAGTTTGAGGTAAGGTGACTTTTAAAAAGAAAGATGAAGCACTATTTTTAACAGCAACATGCTTTTAGAAGAATGTATAATTTACAAGTTCGTTAGGCAGAACAGGATATTTTAAAACCGGTCTCCATTTTGGTAGTGTTACTTCGGACAAACCTAGTATATTTATTCCAGGGTACGTTTGTTATTTAAATAAACCCTTTCCTATTTGATAAAGGAGTGTTGGAATTAGTAGAATAAAATATTTGAATTTGACATGTGATCATCCTCATTATTGTTAACCATTATCAATCGAATGCTGGATGAAGGTCTCTCCAAGTTTTCTCCACAACTGTCTGTCTTGAGCCACTGTCCTCCATGTTTCTCTGTCATGTTTTCGAATTTCATGCATCCATCACCCATGTGGTGTTTTTCTGGCCCTTGGTATCCGGTCTAGAATTTCTGCTGTCCATCTGCGGTCCATTCTTCTGGCAACATGTCCAGCCCGCTGTCATTTCAGGGATTTCATTCTGATCACGATGTTTTCAACTCTTGTTCTTTTCCTTATCTACGACTTCCTCATTTTATCTTTCCTGGTTACACCAAACATGCATCTCTCCAGGCCTCTTTCAGTTGTCTGCAGTCTTTGTATGTCATTTTTAGTTAAAGTCCATGTCTCTGCTCCGTATCTAAGAACTGGAAGGACACATTGATTAAACACCTTTCTTTTAAGACATAATGGCATGTTGCTCTTAAAAATTGTACTCTTCCTTCCAAAAGCGTTTCAGCCAAGTTTTATTCGCCAATGAATTTCCTCATCAATGTGACCTTTGCTTGACATCTGTTGTCCAGAGTAAATGAAAATACCTCTAGCTTTTCCCCATCAATCGCAAAATTTGAACTGATATTTTTCCATGGTCAATTAACTGCAGCAGTGCTATCTAAGTTCTAAAGCACGTGAAACTTTATATCAAACTACGCCGCTTCAGGAGAATATGAAGAACAATGGGAGACATTACAAATTCAATAAAAACATTTTTAGAGATACGTTACATAAGCAAAATTTAAAAGGTCACACTGAGAAAAATGTTTTGTTAATCCAACAAAATATTTTGTTAAATTTTCAAAATTACTTTGTTGAATTTGCAAAATTATTTTGTTGAAAATTATTGTTTTCACCACAAAACGTTTTGTTCATTTAACAGAATGATTAGGTCGATTTTTGAGAATTTGTTTGAACCAAAAAAACATATTGTTATAGCAACAAAACTTATTGTGTCACGATAACAATATGTTTTGTTGCAGCAACAAAACATTTTGTCATGATAATAATATGTTTTGTTGGATCAAACAAATTCCCAAAAATCGACCTGATCGTTTTTTTTTCGTGATAACAATAAATTTTGTTACATCAACAATAATTTTCAACAAAATAATTTTGCATATTCAACAAAATATTTTTGCATATTCAACAAAATATTTTTGCAAATTCAACAAAATTCTTTGTTGACTGTGTATCGACAAAACGTTTTATTGATTCAACAAAATTTTTGTTGAATTAACAAAACGTTTTTCTTAACAAAAAAATATCGCACAAAGATTAAGGGGTATAAGATTATGATGCCAAATATTAAAAGACAGACATTTAGTTTTATTAGTAGAAAGTTATTTTAGGCTTTTAAACATGTTTTACAGTATTAATTTTTTTTATACCTTGCTCGTTCTTTTTACTTTTGTCGGTCATATGAGATACAGAAACTATCCACTGCTTTCTATAAATCTAGGTCATTGGTTCGCTCGGCCTCTACGGCCAGCATTCAGTTTTCTAAGCAATCGTGACCCATTGCTGTATGTGGGCGAATTTTCACGCATTTCGAAGCTAAACGCGGGTGCTCGTTTGAACATATCGTAGCAGGTTATGTCAGCACAAGCTTGTACAGCAGAAAATTTCTGGGCACAAAGCGTTTTTATCACTTCTAATCATCCATGAATAAATTTCTTGAATACCTTGTGCTAATGCTGCCCACCCTCTTTCCCGAGCAACTGAACTAATATTTTATACTGTTCAATGAGGGAATCCGTTTCAACATCTTCTCTGTAGAAACCCGCCAATGTTGAAAACTGTTCCACTATTTCAATGCTATGTTTTCCTAAACAGCTTGTGTTTCTCAACTAATGTGATATTCCTTCGGAATTGAAGCGGTCGATCAATGTATGCACCATGAGGTGGAGTGTCGCATAATAAAATTCAAACCGTAATTTTTGCGTTACGGTATATGCACTGTATATGACGTCTGTGGTAGAATCCGTGTCCATTCTTCTTGAAACTTTACGTGAACGTTTGTCCGAGTGATGAACATCTATTTTATGATTCCCTTTTCAACCAAAAAATTTCAAACGCTTCCTAAGAATGGTATTCTTTACTTTTTTTCTATGAGACTTTCTACAGGGTACACGCGTTAATTTGTCTATCTTGTAGATACTAGATGTAAATTCATCTCTTCCATAACATACAATACCATACACAATTTAAAGACTATTGTTTCAACAAGCACATGACCATTCCAGCTGTACCTCTGTCAAAAAAAGCGTTTTTGGCAACACACGACAGATTTCTACTCTACTAGACCAAAGGGTAGTGCTCAAAAATCCTAAATTAAAAGCGTGCTTACCTTTGTTAGCATCTTGACTCCTCTCATTTTCCTCATATGTATCCATTTCTTCTCAAACTGCTTTAAAAAGTTCGTGCCACTTGGTTGTCCTTCCAACAAACGCATTAAGGCATAAAGTGCACCAGCAATGCCAAAGATATTACGAGTGTAAGTATTCTGAGGTACTGTGTCAACGATGATCAAGTTGATATGATGAGCAAAACAATGTACGTTATCTGCTTTGTTGTTCATCTGTATTAAACTTGATTGCACACCTTTACAGTATATTGTACAGAGATCGAATGACATCCATCGTAGTCTTGACTAGGACTAAGCATCGCATTCAGCTTATTTTTTTCCAAAAACGATTACAAAAACGCGTAATTTATGTTAGATTCACCATCACAAGTTTCTGCTTTACACATTGCAACCAGAAATTCAGAAACTGTTGAGTTCAACATACCTGACAACAATAAATAACTGATTCGTTGTGCTCCCATCAGGTGTTATATCCATGCATACAGAAAAATATGTAGCATTTCTTATTTCTTCGACAATTTGTTTTTTACGGATCACAAATCCAGCAGCAGATAAGACTTAATTTTGAGACAATGGTGATAAATACAATGCTGGCCACCTAAAATGCAACACCCAGAAGGACACGAGATAGCAAAGCCAGATTTACTGGACACATAACAACAGATACAAATATGAAAGGATTGAACTTACAGGCCCGTGGGACATGCGGAACACGCAGACATCAATAGTTCGTGTGGCTCCCATGCCTGGCAATATACACGACGCGGCATCCAACGAAATAAGCTTTGGATGTGGGCTTGGGGTATGTCGGTCCAGGCTGCTTCCACACGTTGCCACAGTTCATCAGGCGTAGCCGCGGGTGGTGCTTGCCGGGCCACTCGGTTACCGATCAGAGACCAGACGTGTTCGATGGGCGGCATATCGAGAGAACAGGTGGGCCACGGCAGCAGTGACACCTGGTGAGCCGTGAAGAATTGTTGCACCATGCGTGCCACGTGGGGGCGCGCATTGTCCTGTAAAAACGTGGCCGCTGGCAGGTCCTGCAGGTACAAGAGGACTACAGGCTCCAAAACGTCGGAGATGTAGCAGTGGCTGTTGAGTGTACCGCCGATGCGTACCAGAGGGGTGCGGGTGTCATATCCAATTGCGCCCCAAACCATAACGAGAGGCGACGGACCGGTATGGTGATGCATAATGCAGGCGTCATACATTCTCTTGCCGCGGTGCCGCCACACGCGGATCCGACCATCGTGGTGTTGCAGGCAGAAGCGGTATTCGTCGAAGAAGATAATGTCGTGCCATTCCGTAGTCCAGGTGCGGCGTTCAACGGCCCTCTGCCGCCGCACTCGCCGGTGGTGTAACGTCAATGGTAATCGGAGCAATGGGCGCCGTGCGACAAGTCCCCGCTCCTGCAGGCGACGTCGAACGATACGCGCTGACACAGGTTGTTGCACAGCACACCCTAATTCGTGCGCTAACGTTCGGCCGTGGCAATCGCTCACGTCGGTCTGTCCGTCCCTACTGCACCCACCGAATCCATACTCGCCTCACTGTGCCGTGATTTCGTCCCACACGGGCGCCGATGTCTCGGTACGATAAACCACTGTCGCGATAAGCCATTATACATCCTCTGTCGAACTTCGAAACGTGCTGGGATGACTGCCGTATTCTGCGACAAGGCATCAGGAAGCTTCCCATGCACAGGTCCGGCAGCACAACACACTTTCCACTACTTACACCTTCTGTTCACCTTTCCTTTAGTGCTTCTCGGTGGCGTGACGGGCGCACATGATTTGCATATGCCCTGCAATGCTCATCGTTTGAATGTCCTCTCGCGGGCGACGCATGCTGCGAATTTCAGGCCAATTGGATGCTTTCTTCTTGACCGAATGATCTTATGGCTTTATTTTTAATCTTTTAATTTATACATTAAATAAGTTATTCATTTCATCGGAAGCCTGCGTAGTGTTTTAATTATCGTGCTTTTAAGATTGCTACCTTAAGTTTTTATGATTGATTCCTTCTTGGTGTTGCATTTTGGGTGGCCAACAGTGTAGTTTGGGTAGATCTAGGAGTTTCTCTCACTTTTTCAAAATGTTTTCTTAAAACGGGATGATATCTTCCAACTAACTTAACTAACTGCTGGAAAGCATTTCTGTTCCTTGCATAAGTCAATTAATTGTGGCCTTTAAACGGCCGGTGGCCTGTAAGATGCTTACAAAGAAACGAAATATCTCTTTTTATCTACGAACAGCGATGAATGGAGAAGTAACGAACTGCAGTATGCGCTCCCAAGACCAAGCCAAGATCAGACATTTGTAGTTTCTTGTCAGGAAACAGGTGTAGGAGAAATATTTGTACTGTTTCCTTTTTTTCAGCGAGACATTTTGATTTAGATAATACATTAATACATAGAAATTTTCTCATAGATCTAGTGCATCAAATTGCGAGGTTTACTCATCTTACCACATTTTTAGAGAAAGAGAACCTACCTTCAGTCACGGCGCCTCCCGCTTTTGTGCTACACCCTCCCCTCCCCCTTTACCCGCCCTCCTTAATGCATCGCGCAGATAGGTCTGCGGGAGCCATTGTTGAGCAACGACGCCAACAGGTCATCTTGGCTTCGGGAATTACTGACTCTTTTTTTTTTTTTTTTTAGTTTGGAGGTATAACAACCACTATGAGCAACTCAGTGGGCTATAAACAGTCGCCCGTCCCTAATTTAGGGCCACTGCTTCCAAGAAAGGGAGGGAGTCAGAGCCGTAAGACAAACACAACATCCATGCCTCACCAGGATTCAAACGGGATCCGTCACGGACGAATGGTCAATAATGCCACCAGGGTGGCATTATTGACCCTTCTGCTCCGTAGTACGTCCGATAGGAGTAGGACCAGGAGGAGAACTCCCCCACCCCACAATGAAGAAGTAGGGGCAAAAGTGTGTTATTAGTCTTTGAAGCCGAAAGTATTTGATGCTGTATTTCTTCTATTTTTTCCTTCTTAGTACCAAAGCATACCTGCCTCGATTAAAACAACTGACAGTTATCATAATATACTTTTCTAAAAAAAATGGTAAAAAAATGCACAAATAATATTATGGGAGTGGGGGCGGGTAGTGCCCATCCATGCCCGAATGGCGCGACACTCCTGATCTCAGCAAATGATCCAGAATACTCGCTAATCCATTAACTTGCTGAATCGGATATTCTGGCTGCCCACAAAGAGAAACACAAGAAATACGCAGATTTCAAACTAAACGCCATTAGGAGAGACAACTGAGCAGACCAGTTTCTGCTCAGACGTGTGTACTCACGGAGTTACGTGTCCTTAGGGGGAAAACAATGTGTCAGGATGATTTAGCTATCACAAGGATGCTGTGTTCCATAAGGAATTTCATGCGAAAGGGAAATGAAGAAGAAAAGGAAAGCGGAGAAGATAAAGGAGAGCATAAAGGTTCAGGAAAAGACAAAACAAGAAGAATCTAAATGTATCTCACAAAGAAGTCGATTTTCAAACACCCGTTGAATAAATGTGATCTTCCGTTGCCGTAAACTTTCAAATATCTGGTAAAGATCCCCCAAGAAAGACATCACCTAATCGTATTTATTTCATCAAACACCATCCGTAATTTTAATCAATAATTAATTTCTCTCGGAGGATGAAATAGAATGAAATCTGTTTAGCATCAGACATTCATCCTTTCGTTATTTATGCATGCGATTACTGAAAATATCATGGAAATTTCATATAAAGAGGAAGATAAATAACATATGATGTGACGTACAGTATATGCCCGCTAACTTTCCGTTTTTGATGCTATGGACCTTTCTGCAGCCCCGGTGGCGCTGTGGTCAAAGCGATGGTTTCTGATCACTCGTCCGGAAGGGGTCCGGGTTCGAATCCCTGGTGAGTCATGGATGTTGTGCTTTTCTTACAGCACTGGCTCTCTCCCTTCCCTGGAACCAGTGGCCCTAAATTAGGGACGGGCGACTGCTTATAGCCCATTGAGTTGCTCACGGTGGTCGTTCAACACGCAATCAAAATAAAAAAAAATGAATATTTCTCGACAGTAATAAAATGAATCTCAAGTACAAAAATTCTATGTAAGGGAAATGGGTAACGAAATAAATCACAACCATTGAAGTCTGAATTTTGAGTGCTGTTTCATGAAGTGACACAACAATACTTGGTTATACTGTTACTTAATATATCTTACTAAACTATCCACGAATATTATTTCATCACGATTTCAAGAAATGTAACGATATCTCATTTAATTCTGCATTACGCTAAATGTGATAAAAGTCATTACAAAAATGCATTTTGATGCTATGCGTCTTTCCCGACAGTAGTAAAGTATGCGTTGTAGCGCACGCTTCCTCTCGACCCTCCCTCCAACCAGAGGGGATTTCCTGCTATTGGCGAGAGCTTTGAAATGGTGTAAAACACGATGGAGCGGAACTTGTAAATATCCTACAACGAAAGTAACTAATTCCCCTCACTTGCGATTCAGCATTTCTTTCTATCTTGGGTCAGATTTTAGCTTGCGCATGTGCAGATGGACTTTTGCAGCTACATCACATTGCATCAGTGTCAGGATCGTTCCTTACGCTCGTTTAAATCTGATTAATATGTAATGCAATAATAAGACTAAATATTGTTTTTGAAGAACTAAACAATCGAAATACGAGCGCTTACTATTGCTGCCGCCATAATTTAGTAAATATTTACTTTTATGACTCACATATTTTCTTTCATTGGTTCAGTAACATTCATTAACCCACCTATCTAAGTACCGCTCAATGTTAGGAATTACTTAATCTTATTATTTTTTACGATATAATTCCACTTTGTAAGTACCGAATTGTTGCTTGGTGTGGTCATGAGTCACGCGAATAAGTGCAATGTGTTATACGTAAATAAATGTATACTCTCGAATAACTCGTTTCATTTCACACCCAAAAATATTTTGCCATGCGAAAGATGCATATCATAAATTATCTAGAAATAGTACCAGGGTATTCACCTGCTTTTTTCTCCTATCTCATATGCCAATGTTATGTATAGCTCATGTACACCTTATATACTGAACGTCATATCTAAACTCTCGATGGCTATCTCTGCGTAGCAACGCTGACAGTGGATCAAAAGGTAAATAAGAGGCATTAAAAAAGGCATCTGTGCGTGTGGGGTTTGAGAGATGACAAGATATTCTCAGAGCGAATATCACGTGTTCTTTCAATGTCATTACGTTCTGCTTATTACAGTAGTCTAACTTAAGAATTATTAACCTTAGTATTGCAAGGTCTTCTTCAAGCTATTAAATTATGTTGTGAAATGCTCGCGACGTCTCTATAGGTGGTTCTGTTTTACAGTTTACGCTTGTCGTTACAGAAACGGTGTACATTCATTTCGATATTAAAGAACTGTTAGTTGTCAAAAAACTTCTATTATTAATTCAAACGTTCGACGTGGATCAGGAACACCAAACTGAAATCATCACCCTTTCCACGTTAACAATTGAATATCGGTAAACGTTTCATCGGCAGTCACCTGGAAACGAACCCAGGGTGTTCCAGTTACGCGCCGGACATGCTACCACTGCACCACAGCGGCCTCGAGTTCTCCAGACTCACATTAACTGCCAAACTACATGGCATTTGCTTCATGGGTCCTCGCACAATGCTGGGGATACACAAAAGATGGAAAGCAGCAACCAAACAAATAACAGGAGGCGAATGGATAATTAATTTAAACATTCGATGTGGATCAGGAACACCAAACAGAAATCATCGCTCTTTCTACGTTAATAAATGAGTATCTGAAAACTTCTGGTCGGCCGATGAGAATTTTTCCAAGACTCACTTATTAACGTAGAAAGAGCGATGATTCCTGTTTGGTGAACTTCTATAAGTTCATTTGCATTTCTGTTGTGCTTTAGGTTTTTAAGTAATGTAGTGAAGTGATAGGTATAAACATTCTGTGGTTTCATGTAATTAACTAAAAACACCACATTTGACGTCCGAACGTTCAAATCCTAGAATATGGGTCAACTTAGTACAGTATTAATCAGTTACTGAATGTAGAAGTCATACTCAGGTGCAGGAGTCTTATTCAGTTTATGACCTGTAAGGTGACGGAGTCAAACCTCCAATAATTATTCTCATGCAGCAACGTTTTCTGTAACAATTTATCGTTTCAAATGCAATGCAATGAAAATTCCAACGCACGTGCAAGACACGTGGCGTGTTTCTTTTGTACGCCAGTTTAAGGAGTGCCGAGCAAGGCATGTGCCTAGCGGCATCCGTTGGCCTTGACCTGGACGACTAAGTCTGACGTATCGGCCAAAGGTCACCACTCCTAGAGAGAGGCGAACTCCACGAAAACAGGATTCCAGAAGGACGGAACGGGTGGGGGAAGGAAGATAAGGATATAAAAGGGAGCTACACGTTCGCTCGGGACGCTTGGAGCCGCAGATGGCTCAGTGGTTAGGGAGTCAGACTGTTAATGGAGGGTCCCCAGGTTCGATCCTGTTCTGATCTTCCCGAGATGGTGTGATTCGCTAACAATCGCTGAATATCCGCCGTGCGTCGGACGCGTACGATGTCTCAAAATGTTCGTTTGTCTGTAGATAAGAAGAGAACAGCAAACGACAAATCGTAGTGTTTTGAACACTGTTCCATCAACTCGTGAGAGACCCATTCATCCTTCACTTTGTATATGGCTGTTAAATTCAATTCCATTCATTTATTTTGCTGAGCAGAAAACCAGTGTTGCAAAAAAATCAAATTAAAAAATCACAGCAAGGAAGCAGGAGAAGAAGGCTAGCAAGGCCTGACTAGGTCACATGCTTCCCACACAAATTTTACATCTAAGTCAGGAGTTAAAGTTATAAACAAAAGAGTGTTTCAAAAGAAAATTAATGATATATAAAAAGATGATAAACATTACAGGTGATACAATTGAAAATCAGTGTACATTGAGATATACAAGTCATAGTAGTAAGCACAGTCCCCCTTCACTGCAGTCATCAATTTGAGGAGTCGCAAGTCATTATGTAGTTTTTTATTCTTTCTAAAAGGTTAAAGTTATTTAAAGAAGTTAGTTCCGTCGGTAATGAATTCCAGTAGTGTGGGCCAGTGTAATTTATACTCTGCTTCATGGTCTCCGTCTTCGGATGAATGGGCCGAATATGTAATTTAGTACGTGCGTCATGTGAGTGTATCTGTGGTACAATTTGCATTATTTTAGTGTGTAAATTATTCTTATTTCGCTTGAACATAATTTTCCCAATATTAAAGTTATATAGTTGGTTAATCGTAAGAATGTTGTATTTATTTGCAAAAACTCTTGTGTTATTATATAGTGATAGTGGTGTATTTCTATCAAATTTTGGGTCAATTAATCTTATATATTTGTTTTGCAGAATTTGACGATTTTTTAAAATTATATTTAGTCGTCTGTTCCCACGATAAGATAGCATAATTAATGTGGGTCTGAAACATGGTGTAATATAATTGAATTAGTGTTTTTCAGGTAAGGTTTGTGAAAACCGTACTTATAACGCCAATGTTTTTAAAGAGTTTAAGAAGAAGAGTGTCCACATGTTAGTTCCACCTAAGGTCCTTATTTAAAGTAATCCCCAAATAAAGTAAGGAATTAATATGTTCTATATTTGTATTGTTCATAGATAATGTGATAGAATGTGTTTCTGAAATATGATGTTTCGAAAAGATTAAAGCTTTTTTATTGGTAGTATTTATTATTAGTTCATTGGAATTTAGCCAGTCTGAGGTGTTATTAAGTTGAGTATTAATATTTGAAATAGTGTTAGTCGTTAAATTAAATGACAAAAAATGGTTGCATAATGTAATTCCACTTTCCCGCCAAGTACATTCGCGAATACTGAAGGATCGCTTACCTTAATTAATCTAACTACAAATTATTGTTTCTAAAAAACAATTCATTTTCAGATTATTTTCATGATGCGTTACTAAAACATTGCAACGTAACTCGTGTCCCGATTCGAATTTGGGAGCCACACACACAGGATGGGATCGGAACGGTCGGGTTAGTACTCACATTTAAAGAGCAATTATCAAGACAGTTCAACGCAGATATTTACTGGAAAGCGTTAAACCTAAATAAATGCACCATTTAATCACATACGTGCATCATCAGAAGTAACAGAAATAGAACTAACGCAAAGCGTATGCAAATTTGTGTTTATGTCGAATGCTTCTGAGATCAGAAAGCATAAAGTTTTTCTTCCACGGCAAGATTTCAATGACACGGTAGCTGGTTTTAAACTTGAATACATTATAGTTGTTTCCGGTATCCCCAGAGACACACTGGTCTGAGCGATGGCTTTTGACCATTCGTCCGACATGGGTTCGGGTTCAAATCCCGATGTGCCATGGCTGTTGTTTTGTCGTATGGCACTGGCTCTCTCCCTTACCTGGAACCAGTCCCTAGGTTAAACCTCCAATCAAAAAAGTAAAAAAAAAAGTTGTTTCCGTTACAAAACAGATCTCTCCTGTATGAGCTTGAGAGTTTGTGTCCACTTTTTACATTTAATGCTTTAATGCACAGGCAGTTTAAACCCTACACTCATATCTCAAGCTCAGAACACCCTTTTTTTTAGATCGCATGTTCTTTGCCAAATTGTCATAAATTATCTGCTGTTTTTCTCACTTCCATCCGCCACTGACCACATGACCAAACACGAGCAAACGCTGGCGAATGATTTATTTCTCACGACCGTTCATTAGGAAAGATAGCAACGCCGAAACGTTCTCTTCTTAACACAACTGCAAAGCTGGACTTCCAAGAAAACACTGTTTACTGAAAACGCTATCATAAAAGGAATTATCTCGGTAAAAGGAATTATAACATTTGTAACAATATGATACGTTGTCTTAATCAATCCAATTCAACTGCTGGTATAAAACTAGGACACTCTTGTTTTAAAAAGCCCTAATCTTTACGACTCTCGTATTTCGAAATACGGAAAAATGAAATTTATCCATACTAACATAAAAGAAACAACGAAAAATAAAGAGAGAAACGTCCTACACTAACCATAAAACAAACGAGGATAAGGAAACGAAAAGGAAAATTCGCAGAGAGAGTGGAATGGAATAATCATTGAGATCCATCTAAAATGAACTATGTAAGAGTTCCAATAAAACGGAACTAAACTGCTGCGGGCAAATAGGAAAACGAAGCACTCTCAGGCTAATAGTATGCGGGCACCTCGACTGGTACTCTGAAACTACGACTTTGGGAAATATTCGGCTATTCAGATTCTAAACTCAATTCTTTCTATCAGGAAGAGAAAATTGAAAGAAAGAATTTTGAAATTCGATAATCTGAAAACCTCAAGAAAAGGAATTAAAAAATCCTCTGCATAACGGCATGACCGGAAATTCCGTGTGGATTGTCTGCAAGATAAAATAACTCATAAAATTAGAGGTACACAAATTTTGCTTTTTTGAAGCGTAGAAGAAAGTTCAGGAATAAAATAATTAGGACGAAAATACAGTGCACGTCATGCCACAAACGTGATACTATGATGTATACAACGTTTGGAAAAGTTGATTTACTTAAGACAAGCACGAAACGCTTAGAAAATACGTACCTTACTTCATATTAAAGCAATATATGTATATATGAAATACTGTGCGGTTTTGGTAGTTACATTATTTTTTAAAGCATATGGTTTCGCGTAACCCCAAAACCGTCATAAAATGAAAAGAATTGTCCATTCGTATTTATTTGTCTTCACTTTTCTTTAAAATTTCTTAATTGCGTTGCATTTTCTTACCCCATCGATTCAGGATTTCTTTGTATTTCCTCTCTTCTTTCAATCCTTCATTTCAGAATGAGTGTAGGTAATATTATCAGTTCATACGTTTAGCATCTTCATACCAGCTTACTTGTACACTATTGATAATTTCAATTAACTGTTGATTGATTTCCATCAAAACTGTAGGAGGTGTTTCATTACATTCGGCGAAAACTCTTATCATGTCATTTCATTAGATAAAATAATTTTCCTTTTCTTAAATTTTCTGTGGAAAGAAGATGGTCATTTTACTAGTTATCAGACAGCCGTTAATATGCTAAGGGAGAGGACCATTCCATTTTATGCTTCCAGGATTCGAAGGAATCACTATTCTAGCCGTTTCCTCTATCAGCTGTCCCTGGATCTCAGGGTTAAACTGAATGGTTGATGGGTTTTATGGCGTCGATGCCAGGGTAAGAACAGATGTGAACATTTCGCCCGTTTGGATTTATCAGGATTCGGTCGCTTTTTCGCAAGAATATGGGAATATCTTTGCGAGAAAGGATATCTCTATATCTACTCACACATAAGAGAAAGACGCAGTGATGGTAATGCACACCTGGAAAGTAAAATTGTTAATGGAAGAAACCCACGCTTTTCTTAAAGCAGTGAGGGTAACGAAGAGAATCTGATCTATCGCGGGAAGGAGAGAGGAAGTAGATTTGGTTACATTCTCCATACGACGGTGAGAACTTTCGGCTCCCCTAGTAAAGTCGGGAAGACGCTTTGATGTTCCACATAAGATTCTTAGGCCGCCCTCTGGTGCCGCAGTGCTTGCTCTAAGCACAGGCTTTTCACATCGTTCGTCCGTGATGGGTCCGGGTTCGAATCCCGGGGAGGCATGGATGTTGTGTTTGTCTTACGGTACTGGCTGTCTTCCTTACCTGGAACAAGTGGCCCTAAATTAGGGACGGGCGACTGCTATGGGCTATTGGGTTGCTCACGGTAGTCCTTAAACCTTAAAATAAAACAAAAATGGCGTACCTAGGCAGAAATCAAATTAGCAAATGATAACGAGGAAATTGGCAGCGGGGTAACCGAGGAATATTCCTGACAGAATAAGCAGGAACAGATCAATATATTGTATAATCAGTAAAATTTGTAAGATAGATACAATATAGAAATCGGGGAAATCAAATCCGTGAAGTTCCCCATACATTGCTTTGATTTAAGAGAACCATTGAAAAAGAGCGAGATCTCATTTAGCTCGTGATTCATTCATTCCGTTATCGAGAAAAGTTAGAACTAAAATCACGTAACTCAACAGTTACCTTACAACAGGAGGCCTGACGAGTCCATGTAACAGTGCGTTGAAATAAATCCAGTGAATAGTCCTGTAACAAAGTTACGACATCTTCATTTCTAAAATTCTCTACAGAAAATAAAATTTGTCTGTGCATTTTTATGTGTAACGTTTTACTGCTGTGAGTACGTTACAAGCAATGTGCGTTGCTGGTTAAATTACGATATAATTCCACCAATGTAATGATGCAAATGAATATGGATGACTTTCCACCCAGACTTCTAACGTTTTAACCGAAATGGAGGTAATTTCTAAATAATGGAATATCACGAGCAGAAATTCTAACCTGGGAATTTGGTTGTTTTTCAGCTACCTGAGTTAGATACTATAGAACTTTGAGTATTAGTAATTAAAATATCTAACGTGATTTAATATTTGTTTCTGAAGCACAATTTCTTGCTAGGACAAATGAGTTAAGATTTTTTAGCGGATGTAAAATGTCTTGATTTGAAAATCGAAAAAGAACTCAGACTAAAAGGCAAACGAGGCAAAACATTTTGATTCACTTACTTCAAAAATGCGTTAAAGCTGCGAGATGTTTAATTTAATTTAAATTTTGATTAAAAAATAATCGGATGCATCTATATACATAATGCAAAGTGGAAAAACGGGGAAAGGGGATGCGAGTGTTTCCGTCCCCAAATTGTTCGGTCACTTCTAAATGACCTAGATATTTGGAAATTGGTATCCTTATGGTTTTTAACGTCCGTATACTTATAAATGTTCGAAAACCAAATCAAAATGGCGGTTTTGGAACACTCTCTACTGGAACTCTTCGTAAATTGTTCGACCACTTCAAGACAACCTAAAGAACTGAAATTTGGCATGCTGATAGGTATTAAGGTCCTGATACCTAAAAAAAGGCAGAAAACTAAAGAAATTCAAAACGGCGGCTTTGGAACACTGCCTGCTCTTTTCGCGTTCGCGATTTGTTCGACACTTTAAATGACGTAGAGATCTGAAAATTGGTACGTCCAAAAGGTCTCAACGTCCGAATACCTATTACATTCCGAAAACCGAAATAAAAAAAAAAAAAGAATAAAAAATGGCGGCTTAGGAACACTGCTTGCTAGATTTTTTCGCGATTTGTTCGAAAATGGCCTATAGATTTCTAAATTGGTATGCTGATAGGTTTTAACGTCCGTATACCTAAAAAAGTCCGAAACCAAATCAAAATGGAGGTTTTTCAACTCTCTCTACTTGAACTGTTCGCGAATTGTTTGACAACTTCTAGATGACATAGAGAACTAAAAATTGGCAAGCTGATAGGTCGCAAGGTCCTGATATCTAAAAAAGTCAGAAAAACAAAAAGGAAATCCAAATGACGGCTTGAAATATTGTCTGTTTGAATTTTTCTGCCAGTTCTACACCTAGAAAAGTCTAACGACCAAAAAATTCCAAAGGGTGGCTTAGCTTTACTATTCAAAATGCTGATAGGTTTAAAGATAATTAAGTCGGAAAGGTTGAAATGATGCAAACGTTCCGTTAAATTTTGATTTAAAATTAAGGGCGCTAAAGCCTACTACCGTTTTACGTCAAACTGTACGCATTGACGTGTCACGACCGTGTTCTAAATCGTACAAAAGTTACGGATCTTAAATTACCTTTTTTTCTTTAATTGCTTTTCCCTTTCTGGACTGCTAGTCCTATATAAAAGAGAGCTGCGTTCGAAATCTTTCAGATTTAAGAATAAAAGTAAATATTTTTCAGCGATGTTATCCCAGAGCAGGAGCGAACCATATAAAGCTTTAAAAATTGTGCGTTCGAAAGTGATAGTATTTCTCCCTGGGAATGCAGGTCTCAGCATTGACTTATCTGGTGTTTTCAAAATACGTATCGGGAAAATTTACGGATGCCATATCTTATTCGCAATAAATTTGGTCTCTACCTCAAAGCACATTCAACACAAAAGCTGCTGCTGCTGTACACTTGACAAACATAAGCACGCCGCGTTTCGGCATGCTGTTTTTACTGTGACACTCACGAGAGCATAAAAGGCATTTGTGATATCTACCCGTAACAGGGGGAACGAAAAACCATTCTCACGAAAGGTCGGAGTTCCCAATTCCTCCCATAATACACGTGCCCCGAAAAGGAGGGGGGACTAGACACATGTAATTTCGTGCAGGACATTAGTCTTTTCGGTTAGCTGCTGTCTTTGGGAATACAGGAAACAAATAATCGTGCCTTAGAAAGCATTCGAACAGGACTTGCTGACATTTTATTCGGGGAGGGTTCAATGCGAAGTGGAACGTCGTACGTCACCAGATAGCACCTGTCACTCGTTCTTTCCCCAACTGCTTTCTTTTTCTCTTCGGTTTTTCTTCTTTGGTTTCTTTTTTTTTTTTTTTTTTTTTCTTAGAAAAGAGCGGAAGGCGTCGCTGTGTATGTTCTCCGGCTGAGCTAGTCCGAGCAGATAAATCAGGACCTCTATCAGTGTCAGGATGTTCAGTGCTGACTATAATGGCCGGTGATAGGTTAGGAAAAAGTCAGTGTGCACGCAGCTGAGCACGATGTCGTAAGGGCTAAGCGATGCCAACAAATCAAATAAGATTTACACTTTGAATCTTTTCGCTTCTATGAACCGTTTTCCCCGCTTCCTTTCCTCTTGATCTTGAATGTGTTCCTTACTTAACTTCTTTTTTTCATTCTTTTCATATCTGTTGGTGTTTACCTGCTACCCGGGCAATTTGCTACACTTGGGTACTGTTTGTGCAAATGGGTGGCAGTAACTTTTGGAAAAGACAGAATGCATGAAATATTATTCCACTCGTTGTGACGGATCTTCGGTAGTTTTCAGAACGCGTTTCCTGATCTTCGTACTTGGAGTACCCGAAGAACATGCCTTCGCTTTCCGTCGAATTGACAGAATAACTATGCAATTCCACCCTGTAATTTGCAACTGTTGTGTCTTTAACAGCACGTTAAGAAAGTTGAGCTGAAAATATGTAAATAAAATGAAAGAACTGACACAAAATAAGGCAAGAAAGTTAAATTACAAAAGAGCATATATATATATATATTTTTTTTTTAATTTTCAACTTATCAACATTCAAAAATAGAGTGGGAAACAAATGTGGTATTGGGGAGACTGGAAAGTAATGTCGTTTTTAGAGAAAGAAGGGAAACATTTTTTGTAACAGAAAAAATATGTTTCTTAATCAATTATATGATCGTCATTATTATCGAACATACTTTCCTATCGTAAAACCAAACTTTCAATGCCATCCTAATAAAAAGATGTTGGCTGTGATTCAAAGAAATCCGACACCCCGTTTTGGCATCATCAATATTGTGGAATCTTTTTCCATTAAGAAAGTGCTGCAGAGATCTGAAGGAATGGTAATCAGATGGCGGAATAAGTGGGATGTGGCAGAACTTCCCAGACAAAATCTATGATCGTCTGCTGGGTCCGTCTCGCCGTGTGAGGTCTCGCGTTGTCATGCTGGAGGATGACACCTTTTCTGTTGACCAATGCTGGATGTTTTGCAGTACGATCTTGCTCCAAACGGTCAAGTTTTTGACTGTATGCCGCTACGGTCAGTCCTATTTCCAAGACCTCAAAGTGAGCTATGTCATCGGTAGTCCATCAAACACAGAGCAGAACCTTTTTGGGGTGTAGGCGTGGTTTCGGCGTAGGAACTGGTGTCTCACCTGGAGAAAGTCACTAGTTTTTGCGTTTTTTGTTCTCGTAAAGAACTCACTTTTCATCTCCATTGACATTTCGATGAAGAAATGGATTCTTTTCTAGTCAGCTGAGCAAAGAGTTGCAGCTGGTGAAACGCTGGGCTTTGTTGTCAGGTGAAAGTTGGTGTGGGACCCAAATTCCTTGTATATATACCTTCCTTATCTGTTGCAGGTGCTCTTGAACAATAGACCATGATGCATTAAGAGATGTTGGGATAATTCATCAGTGGTTTTACGAGGATCTTCCTCAACGGCTGCACGCAGCAGGTCATTCTCCAGCTCCATGGGCCTTCCTGCACGAGGAGTATCAAAGAGGTCAAAATTCTACAACCGGAATTGGGCGAACCAACGCTGGAACTTGCGGACATTTAACGCATTCGATTAAACAGCGCAAATGTTATTGGTGGCCATGGTCATGTGACAGCGCGCGCCACCACGAAGCTGCACATTCAGGTGGAAAAACCGATTTTCGAATTTATTTATTTATGTTTTTAAAAATGTTGGTAATGAAATTTTGTGGAAAGAGTACGTTTTATCTCTATATATATATTTCTTTTATGTTTTGTTTTTGCCATTTGCCCCACGTGGTCAGAAGAGATTTCCAGGGCTGAACAATCCTCAATTTCGGATGTTATTTTTTCTCTCTTTCTTCCCCCTCCCACTCTCCCAGCCGTCCCTCAGTGGAGCAAGAAATTGTTGGATGTCAGGCTTAGCTGCAGGACAACGCGTTGGCCCTCAGGCGAATCCGCCGTACAGCGTCATAACCCCTCTCCCTTTTGGTGGCTGGCAGCGCTGCCGTAATCAAGGCATGGTGCATTTCCAGATTGCGTAAGGAGATGGGAAGGCATATCAAAGTTTCGGCAATCTTTCGAGCATTGTGAGATGTTTTATGGAGGGGGGCTATGAAATTTTCACCCGTTCTATGCATTTTCAGCAGTCTGAGTCTGGTTGGCGACACTGGTAACACTTTTAGGGCTGAAAATTTTATTGGTACAGTTGTTACATCACCCGAAGACGTCGGAACTTCAGGGATTTTCCCATGTTCAGCGATTGGTTAGTAAGCTGGAAGTAGTCGGATACCCATTTTTGGCCCCCTAACGAATAAATTGATTTCATGTTAAATTTCTGACAAATAAAATGTCGATTTGGAGATTTAATTCAGGGGAGACCTGAGTTCCCCAGCACGGGATTAGCGGTAGCAAAATTTTGTGGTGCAGTGGGTAGATCCCGGAGAAGTTGTCGAGAATTTCGAGATGAGAATCACTCCTTACTTGACTTTTGTCACTTTCACTTTGACACGACTTTCTGATCTCATCACTTTAACATGTAACATTCGGGAGTTGCGGCGTTGGACCCCAGCGTTTTGCTTTTAAATCTGAACACGTCTGAGTCAGACTTCAAATTTCCGGCTACAATGGGAGAACAATCTACCATACCCGACAAGCAAGCAGGTGGGAAATAACCGCGAATTGACGGGAGCCCAAGTGAAGGAGGACAAAGGAAGGACGCCTTGTCATGGCAAGGCATCAAGTTTGTGAAGGAATCCATCCATCGGTTCGGCACTAAATGCAGTGTCTACATTGCTTCAACATGCCTACATTGCTCCAGACCCCATGAAATGGACTATTTTGCGCACCCTCGTGGCGACGGACTTACATTCTTCTATCCCGGACATCCGATGGTTAATGGCGAGGTCTCCAGGCCAAAGTTGGAATTTAAGGTAGGAGTTCCATCCTCTAGTTTTGGGCATTCCCTCAGTTTTCTTCACCAGTTGTTCTTAGTGATGGTCGATAGGCTGAAAAAATTAACAGGAACTATTTTATGCTGTGAAAAGCAGGGGATACACATATAGTCACATTATAGCAGCAGCATACACGGAGGAGTCACATTATTGTGACCACCAGCTAATATCCAGGGTAACCGCCGTATGAAGTGCGGACAACATCTAGATGGGCTGGGAGTGACTGAGTAAGATGATGGAAGGTGTTCACAGGTATGTGGAGCAACGCTGACTGCAGTTCATCTGACAGCTTCTGGAGGGTACGTGGTGGATGATCCATAGAGCGAAAAACACGATTGAGGTGGTCGCACAGATGCTCAATTGGGTTTAAGTCTGGGGAATTAGAGGGCCTGGGAGGTATTTTGAAGTCTTCATAGTGCTCTTCCAACCACTCTTGGACATTTCTAGCTGTATGAAACGTCGCATTGTCACGCTGGAAGATCCCATCAGCCCCAGGGAAGACAATCAGCATGTATGGGTGTACGTGGTCTGCAAGGATGGATCTATAAAGAATTCGGTCCATAGTGCCTTCCACATGTATGAGTGGACCTAGAGAATGCCACTAAATCATTCTCCAGACCATAACGCTTCCTTCACTAGCTTGTGTTCTTCCAGCCGTGATTGAAAAGTGTTTGTTCTCCGATGTTTCTCGCCTTATACGTCACGTCCATCCATTCGATGAAGCACAACAGTGGCTCATCGGAGAAGGCAATCCTTGGCCAATCAGCGGAGGTCCAATTCCGATACTTCCTTGCAAATGAAAGACTTTTCTGCCGGTACACCTTCGTTAGCATAGGTACAGTGACCATCCGTCTGCATCGGACACCCATACGGAGCAGCGTTCGCTAACCTGTCGTTTTAGACACACTTTCGTCAGCTCCTGGTTCATTCGGTCAGTGAGTTGCTCCACTGTAGCGTGTCGATCGGCCCTCTCGCACCTTCGAAGCCGACGTTCACCTCTCACATCAATGGCACGTGGTGCTCCGCTGTTCCTTTCTCGCTTATTCGCAATGCTGCTATTATCACTCGGGATACTAATTGGGTTCACCCGGCGTAATATTGGGAGCCAAGGGGGTGTCGACTGGATTGCTATTCTTCGATTCCCTGATTTAGGGCTGACGCAGCTTCAGGATCCACTGACGGGGCGTTGTGTTTCACACAGCAGATTTTCCTTTGGGAGTCAAAGGGTCCGCTGTGTGCCGCAATGTTTTCGTGAACGTCTAGTTTTAAAATAAAAAGCATAAGTGTAGTGATTTTCTAAGTTCTGGTCATAAAGTTATATATTCTCCAAATAATCCAGGACTGAGCACACGTTTTGTGGCTAACGAAACATTCATTGATAGAACTTAGACAAAATTAACAAACAAAAACAATTTATTGGTTATGATTTGGCATAATAATAAATATACGCTCATGATACTAGCAAAAAATATGTGATTTCCGACTCTCTAACAGGAACCTGTACTCAATTAACTATTTGCTTATAAAAATATTAACTCTATCGGAAGACTTTCATATGGACTGATCCGATAAACATTTTATGAGGGGGCACCAAAAGAAAGAATAGGATGGACTTCTTTTTTTGTATTAGAAGTTTAACGACCACCGTGAGCAACTCAATGGGCTATAAGCAGTCGCCCGTCCCTAATTTAGGGTTACTGGTTCCAGGGAAGGGAGAGAGCCCGTGCCGTAAGACAAACACAACATCCATGCCTCACCGGGATTCGAACCCGGACCCCTTACGGACCAATGATCAGAGGCCATCGCTTAGACCACTGCGCCTCCGGGACGGCAGGATGGACTTCCTACCTTAACATCCAAATCTGGCCTGGTGATCAATTGGCGGCTGTGGCATCCAGGGTATGACGTCCTGGCGGTTACACATATAGAGTAAAAGTTCTTTGAAAGATGAAGGCTATGCCTCTATGTAGTCGCATTTTAAAGACTCTGGGTTCACGCCGCTGACCACTCCTGATCCGGGAGATTTCTCGTCCGGTGGATATTAACTTCCATCCGCAGCTGCAGCCGTCGTATGGGCCCTAATGGTCCTTAGTTGAGGTCCGTTCATCCGGAATCCTCGGTTGAGATCTTACATCCGCATTTGAAAAATTGTATGCGGCTTACGGTAGCTTCAGTCCTGCCGTAATATTTGGCAGTTCCTAGGTGACAGTCATGGAGGAAAGTGCACGCGATGCACGCCGCGAAACACACCAAAGTAAAAAGTGACTCGCGTAAAAACTGTAAACGTGAAGTGACGAAGTTCTTCTCTTCCCTTGGAAATTTTTCGACGACCCCCAAGAAGACCCACACTACCTCAAAAATATCACATCATCCAATCACTAGCTGGCGAACGCAAGCCTCCCTGAATTAAATTCCCCAGTGCAAATCCTACTGGTCAGAGAATTAACATTTTGTTCATCCATTCGTTAGGGGGTCAAAATTCCTACCCTTTCCAGTGAAAATTCTGAGAACCGCTCGAGTTACGCTTGCCGCGTGATCCAACTATCGGCCGTAAATCTTTACCCAATTAAACTGTTAGCTCCGGCTCCAAAGAGTCTACGGTCTGCCCAACACGCATTGTGGAAGCTATACACGGTGGACATTTTATTGCCCTCAATAAAACATACTACAAAGTCAGCTCGCCGATGGATGTCGCAGCGTGGTCTCCTTACAATGTCGGTCCGTAAATGGTGACACCTTGTGCTGGGAGAGGGAGGACGGAAGAAAAAAGAAAAAAATATTCACCCGAAAGTATATGGCAAAATGAATCGTACTCTTTCCTGAAAAAATACACGAATTAATAAAAATTAATAAATAAATAAATAAATGAATAAATTAGATAATAATTAAATAAATAAACTACGTAATTGATTTTCGACCTAAATGTGCAGCGCTCGAGTCTTGGCGCTGTCACAGTGCCATTTTTCAAATCACGATACACTTTAACCACAGCAACACGCAAACAGTTCACAAATTGCACTGTTTCAGAAATGCTGCCACCCTTGGCCTGAAATTCGATAATCGGTCATTTTTGAAAATCTGATAAATCGCTCTTTTTATCCATCACAGCAACGAGTGACCTCCCCGTTGGCGCAGTGGTCTAAGCGATGGCCTCTTATCATTCGTCCGAACGAGGTCCGGGTTCGAATCCCGGTGAGGCATGGATGTTGTGTTTGTCTTACGGCACTGGCTCTCTCCCTTCCCTGGAACCACTGACCCTAAATTAGGGAAGGGGCGACTGCTTATAGCCCATTGAGTTGCTCACGTTGGTCGCTAAACCTCCAATAAAAATTAAAAAAACAGCAACGAGTGGTATGTTTTCAGAATGTCTACAGCACGCCTTGTATACCGTCCAAGCCAGCTCACGGCGCGTGCCGTCTTTCATTGGCTTTGCGCTGTTGACGTCAAAAGTAGGAGGTGGTCACAATAACGTGACCCGACTGCGTATATTGCACATGTTCCTGTCAGAAAAGTCGGTCGAAATCAAGGAGGTTAGAAGTAAGAGGAGCTGGCAACAGCCCCTCTCCCTGTGCTTCTGGCGTGACGCCACATTTTATCAGCTGACTACGCCAACGCGCCCAACCTAAGAATCTCCTGTATATCTCTATGGGGAAATCGCGATTATGAACGGGGTTTTCGGACCCTTACTCTACCCATACAGGCATGAAAAAAATTGAGGCTGAAATATTCATTCCCATAATAAAAAAATTTCAGAAAAAACAGGAAAATATTTGTTGGTATTTCTTAAAAAATTGAATAAAATAATAATTTTTTGAGCGGAAGTGCATAGTGCGCATGGTTACTTACTGCCCATGTGCAAGGAACCATGTTTAAAATATAACCAAAACCCTAATGTTAAGAAAAAGGAAGTCCAAAATATTCTTTCTTTCCATCCTTGGTTTGCATGCGATAAGCAAAACTGCTTAAGCCACAGGAAAGTGACGTCACGTTCCCGAACTCCCACAGCGCACACTTCCACCACCTCAGAGAGAGGACAGAAACAGCTGCTCTGTTTTGGCTTCACTCAAAACGGGTCCCTTCACCTCCTCTTCTTCTAACCTCCTTGGTCGAAATAAAGTTATGCTAATGATTGAAACACATTCATGAAACAAGGGTAAACTCATTCATGAAACATGGGTGTACTGATTTTTGAAACAAGGGTATACTCATTCATAAAACAAGGGTATACAGATTTTTGAAACAAGGGTATACTCATTCATGAAACAAGGGTATACTCATTCATAAAACAAGAGTATACTAATCATAAAAGCCCATTAATTAAATACAGATATGCTTTATCTTAAAATTCAATAATGAAATGCAGTTGCTTTTGTTTTGACATTGATGCTTGGTAATGAATGTCAATGATTTAAAAGTTGCAAATAATTTTTCTTAAGTGATTATTTGAGTAACAAGAAAAATGTTCGCGCGAACTGAGAACTAAGCTCTAGAGTTTAATATGTGCTATGTTCATGCTTACCTAAGAAGACTAATAAATTTTTGTTGTGTCTGCACTGAAGAGCAATTGAATTAGAGATACCTGTCTAGTAATGTGTAGCACGAACTTTCGCCCTGATGCCGGCGGCGATTCGTCTCGGCATGGACTCGACAAGACACCGGAAGCGTTAGGAAGCCATACGGATCCACTACCCCTGAACAAGCTCCTACAGTTCACGAAGATTTGATGAAGGGGGAGTTAGAGCCTCGAACATCTATCTGGATGGCATCCCAGATGTGCTCAATGAGATTGAGGTCAGGTGACCTAGCTGGCCAAGGAAGCGAGGTCACGTCGGTAGAGTGTTCATCCAACCATTCGGATACAATTCGGGAGCGATGGCACGGTGCACTGTCTTGTTGCAGGATGAGGTCCCCAGTGGCATGTTGAAGACGCACAAACGGGAGCAAATGGTCGTCCAGGATATCCCAATAACGTTGACCTGTGAGGGACGATGTCCCACGTACCAGGGTCCCATTTCAGTAAACGTAAACAATACCCAGACGAGAATGCCACCACCACCAGCTTGTAGAGTACCCTGCTGGTAAGAAGGATTCATTGCTTCATGTGGTTTGCGCAGTACTCGTGTCCTGCCATCCGCATGTACCAACGTGAATCTCGACTCATCAATCCAAGCACAATTGTTTCACATTTCTGGGGTCCAGTGGCGATGTTCCCGCGCTCATGCTAATATTTGCACCCTGTGATGTGGGTCAGCAGCGGTACCCTCGTGGGACGATGGTATGTACCTCATAGTGAGGAGATGGTTCTGGATGGTGTGGCTGCTTACACGTTTTTGTGCACCAGCGTTAAATTTCCAAGTAATTTCTTGCACTGTGGCCCGTCTATCCTCTGTTACAATGTAAGCTAGCCGACGATGACCCCGCTCATCCACACGCTGCTGTCAACGGCAGTTGGCCCTTACAGGGATGGTTTTACCGGATTCGATGCACTCACGGTGCAACGGTGACACAGTGGCTCGTTAAAAATTCCAGTGCCTGCACGACTTTCGAGATGGAGTGACCCATTCGTCGGGCCGCGACAATTTGCCCACGATCAAATGCGCTTAGATCCTTCGTCTTACCCATACTGCATCGGACTCTTACTGATTCCCGTCGCATCATCCCTTATACTGTCAGATCGCTGCATACGCCATGTCGTTTCCGTTTACCCGGGCCAACCACAGCCCCACATTTGCATCGCCAGCTGTCTCTATTTCATTTACTCTTCAGTGTATATATAGACTGCTTGCCACCCAAAATGCAACACCAAGAAGGACACGAGATAGCAAAGCCAGATTTACTGAACACGTAACAACAGATATAAAAATGAAACGATTGAGCTTACAGGCCCGTGCGACATGCGGAACACGCAAACATTAATAGTTCGTGTGGACCCCCATGGCTGGCAATACCGGCCGCTACACGCCGCGGCATCGAACGAAAGAGGCTTTGGATGTAGGTTTGGGGTATGCCGGTCCAGACTGCTCCCACACGTTGCATCAGTTCATGAGGCGTACCTGCGGGTGGTGCTTGCCGGGCCACTCGGTTGCCGATCAGCGACCAGACGTGTTCGATGGGCGACATATCGGTAGAACAGGTGGACCACGGCAGCAGTGACACCTGGTGGGCGGTAAAAAATTGTTGCACGATGCACGCCACGTGCGGGCGCCCATTGTCCTGTTGAAATGTGGCCACTGGCAGGTCCTGCAGGTAAGGGAGGACTACAGGCTCAAAAACGTTGGAGATGTAGCGGTAGCTGTTGAATGTACCGGCGATGCGTACCATAGGGGTGCGGGCGTCATATCCAATTGCACCCCAAACCATAAGGCCAGGCGACGGACCGGTATGGCGATGCATAGTGCAGGCGTCATACAGTCTCTCCCCGCGGTGCCGTCACACGCGGAACCGACCCTCGTGGTGTTGCAGGCAGAAGCGGGATTAGCCGGAAAAGACAATGTCGTGTCATTTCGTAGTCCAGAAGCGGCGTTCAACGGCCCGCTGCTGCCGCACCAGCCGGTGGTGTAACGTCAATGGCAATCGTAGCAATGGACGCCGTGCGACAAGTCCCCGCTCCTGCAGAGGACGTCGAACGGTACGTGCTGATAAAGGTTGTTTTGCAACACACCCTAATTCCTGCGCTAACTTTCGTGATGTAGTGGTGAGAGCCGGCAATACCCGCCGCACAACATGCCGGTCCTTTTGGTCGGTGGTGTGCCGCGGCTGCGGCAATCGCTCACGTCGGTCCGTCCGTCCCTCTTGCACCCATCGAATCCCTACCTACTCACGTCACTGTGGCTGGATATCGGCCCACACGGGCGCCGATGTATCGGTACGATAAACCGCTGTCGCGATAAGCCATTATCCGTTTTCTGTCGAACTCCGAAACGTGCGGGAATGACTGCCGTATTCTGTGACGAGGCATCAGCAAGCTTCCCACGCCCAGGTCCGGGAGCTCAACACACTTTCACTACTTACACCCCGCCTTCTGTGCACCTTTCTCATAGTGCTACTCGGTGGCGTTTGTGCTTCTCGGTTGCGTGCCGGGAGCACATGATTTGCATATGCCCTGCAATGCTAATCGTTTGCATGTCCTCTCGCGTGCGACGCACGTTGCGAATTTCAGGCAAATCGGACACTTCCTTCATGGTGTTGGATTTTGGGTGGCCAGCAGTGTATATGTACCTACTCTCTTGAACGTTTGGATAATCTCATATATGGGTTCTCAATCCTGGATTGGTTACATTGATTTCTTATTCTTATGTCCTGCTTAGAATTCTTTCAAATCTCTCAAATTTCAGCGAATTTCAGGCAGTCTAAATATCATTGCAGCAAACGGCGGACTATTTGACTCCTAAAGGTGAATATGCTGTGTGAAACACAACGCCCGTCTGTGGATCCTGAAGCTGCGTCATCCCTAATTCAGGAAATCTCAGAGTCACCATCCAATTGAACCCCCCCCCGCCCCTCTGGTTACCAATATTACGTCGGGTGCACCTGTGCTGGGACCTGCCCTACAATAGTCGCATTCTTCCCGACTGACTGGGTGAGAGCCTTTTTAGACGACTGGGTGAGAGCATTTTCGCGACAGCAGAACTTGTGGGGTGCTCACGGTTAGCAGTTAGTAACTTCAATAAGTGGTCAGAGGAAGGAACAATCACCAACAGCTGCCTGCCATGGTGTGGAGAGACAACAGCTCATCGATGCCGGAGGTGAGTGGAAGATGTCCCGTATGGATAATTTCCTTCTAGTGCCACGAGTGAAGCTGGTGCCTTCAGTTGCGCAGTGGTCTAAGTGTTAGCTTCTGACCGTTCGTCCGAACCAGGAGTGGTTCGAGTTCCAGGTAAGGCATAGGTGGTGTGTTTGGTGTTATGGCACTGACTCTCTTACCGTCATAATTTAGAGACCTGGAAACAGTGACGCTAAATTAGCTCTTAGCGTTTCCCATGGTGGTTGCTAAATGACAAAATAAATAGCGAATCTTAATGTTGGTTGGAGAATGTGGAATAGAAACATCAATAGTATTACTTGGAATTGCTCGGTAAACACCTGAAAGAAATGATTACTCTGCATAACACTCTGCTCGGTAGACACCTGAAAGAAATGGCTATTCTGCATAATACTCTGCTCAGTAGACACCTGAAAGAAAAGGCTATTCTGCATAATACTCTGCTCGGTAGACACCTGAAAGAAATGCTAGTCTGCTCGGTAGATACCTGAAAGAAATGGCTACTCTGCATAATACTTTGCTCGGTAGACACCTGAAAAAAATGGCTACTCTGAATAATACTCTACTCGGTAGACACCTGAAAGAAATGGCTACTCTGCATAATACTCTGCTCGATAGACACCTGAAAGAAATGGCTACTCTGCATAATACTCTGCTCGGTAGACACCTGAAAGAACGACACCTGAAAGAAATGGCTAATCTGCGTAATACTCTGTTCAGTAGACACCTGAAAGAAATTGCTATTCTGCATAATACTCTGCTCGGTAGACACCTGAAAGAAATGGCTACTCTGCATAATACTCTGATCGGTAGACACCTGAAAGAAATGGCTACTCTGCATAATATTCTGCTCAGTAGACACCTGAAAGAACCACACCTGAAAGAAATGGCTAATCTGAGTAATACTCTGCTCAGTAGACACCTGAAAGAAATGGCTATTCTGCATAATACTCTGCTCGGTAGACACCTGAAAGAAATGGCTATTCTGCTCGGTAAATACCTGTAAGAAATGGCTACTCTGTATAATGCTCTGCTCGGTGGACACCTGAAAGGAATGGCTATTCTGCATAATACTCTGCTCGGTAGACACCTGAAAGAAATGGCAGCTCTGCATAATACTCTGCTCGGTAGACACCTGACAGCAATTGTTACTCTGCATAATTCTGCTCGGTATACACCTGAAAGAATTGGCTATTCTGCATTATATACTCTGCTCAGTAGACACTTGAAAGAAATGGCTATTCTGCATAATACTCTGCTCTGTAGACACCTGAAAGAAATGGTGCTCGGTAGATACGGCGATAAATGCCTTGCGAAGCAGGAGGTAAGAGCTCAGAGATACAATGATACTTGAAATTATCCGTTACTGCCTTTTTCATCATTGTTGTACCATCTCGTTAAATCTAGGAAGCTTAAGGTTACTATAGGAATTTCCCTTTCACTCTCACGAAGAAATTCTTTCTTTACCGATGTACTGGAAGATATTCAGTCGCAGCTATTTTTTTCACCGTTGCAGCGTCCAACGAGTGTTCAAGTGACTACTTTCATCTGCCGAAAACTCGTTAATTTTTCTTCTTGTGAATCTGCTTTACTCACCTTTTTCTAAAAGTCAAAATGTGGCGTTCTTTTTGTACACCCTTTCTAATTCCTCACAATCTTTTCAATTTATCCGCATTCTTATGCTGTCGATATTTCTTACTTTTTATGTTCATTTCTAGATACATGAACAATCGATCTTGTCTCTTTGATGCTCCACTATCACTTTGTGAAGATAAGTAAGGGAATAAGCAACGGAGCAGGTTGTCTCTTTTTGTTATAGTGATGGACATCATTCAGTGGCCTTGTGAATGCCAATACATATGCATAAGTGTTCTCTTCTTTAAACCTGTAACTACCAGAACCCTGAATTTCTGTGTCGCCCAGAATACCATAATAACCAAAAAGACCCTTTTCTATTTTTAGAATTTCTGTCTCCATATTTTTCAGGTTAGCAAAAGCACGATTTTTGCTGGGTCACAACACGAGACTCTATTTTGTGTGCTAGACATGTTTTGACCTTCAGAAGTTTAAAGGGGGCAATCATAACATTCGTCGACAGAAAAGAAATGCGATATCATCCGACTGAATGACATCGCACCTGAAGAACCGAAATCTTTACTACCGACGCGGTGGCGCAGTTGTCTAAACGTTGGCTTATGATTATTCGTCTGTGAAGGGTCCGGGTTCGAATCCCGGTGCGTCATAGATGTTGTGTTTGTCTTACGGCACCGGCTGTCTTCCTTCCCTGGTACCAGTGACCCTAAATTACGGACGTACGACTGCTTATAGCCAATTGAGTTGCTGACTGTGGTCGTTAAACATTCAAACAAAAAAAATATTTACTGAATTTTTTATTTGGTGGCAACAATGGTGATTAACGGTGACTTCTGATAATCCCACAGATAACATGTATGCTCAAAGAATATGCGGTGGTAGGAAATTCTATAATCTTTAGATGAGTGCTTTGGTAATTATTGATCATTTGCATGTACGGCGTTTTTGGCTGTAAGACCGTAAAAAGGTTAAAGCCAGAATATTAAGAGACTTCCAAGAATGTAAACTAATGTTTCCTTATATATCAAGATTTTAAAATTTTAGGGTTACTTTCAACATTTTCTAACGTAGCAGAAAGTTAATTAAATAAACATATCGACACTCAAATTATCTTTAATTTTTAGCCCGCCTTTTGTAAAAAAAGAAGATCGCGCTTATGTCATCCCTTTGTCTGTCCTTCCGCATGCCTGTGGACACGACATTTCGGCAACAATTAGCTCGATTTGAAAATTCTATTTTCGCAATTCGAAATTTGAAATTCACTCACGGAAAATGAAATTTGCGCACTTAGACGAAAACACGCTACGACCGCGAAACTGTGCAGATAGCTAGAGTGCCTGCTGGTATACAAATGATCCACGTTTGGTGCGAGTGCGCATGAGAGAACACCCTTTGGTGGCGCAACAAGCACGAACCGGCGGTCTTATAAACCGGCGTATAATCGATGCCCCACGTAAGCGTAAAACCCGGCCGGAGCAAGCAAGAGTACAGGGTGACAAGAATGCCGGGTAGACACTATAGACGTTGATTTACGCAACTTACGCACTTTGACAGAGGCCTGATCATCCGACTGAAAATCACAGGGTGGTCAACGAGCCGTATAGCCCGCCACGTGGATCCTTCTGGCCATACCGTCCGACTGTGTTTGGAGCAGTAGACATGTTACGGCACTGCCACACGGCGTGGCGGAGCAGTAGACACGTGACGGCACTGCCACATGACGTAGCGGCGCCGGCCGGACCAGGAGGACCACCGGTAGAGAAGATCGACGGATCGAGCACCAGGCACGAAGGAATTACACGGGGACTCGGTCCACTATACAGGCAGATATAGCGGCTCCTGAGTGCCCACGAAAACTTGCTGGGCTCGTAGATTCGCGGAAACGAATCTACGAGCACAGAGCCTCTTCCGTGTGCTGCCATTAACACCGGAACATTGTCGCCTCTGTCTGCAGTGGTGCCAAGTCAGATCGACGTTGAGCGCCCTAGACTGAGGACGTGTGGTATTTAGCGATGAGTGACGCTTTGTTTTTGGGACAGATGATCATCGTACCCGGGTGTGGAGGTCCTCGCGTCAACGTCACAATCTCAACCTCGCTATCGAGTGCCACACCTCCCCCACTGCAGGCATTACGGTCTGTGGAGCGATTGCCTACGATATCCTATCAGCTCTAGTAGTGGTACGAGGATCATTGACGGGCCAGCTGTATGTGGATGAGATCCAACGGGCCTCCCCGGTGGCGCAGTGGTCTAAGCGATGGCCTCTGATCATTCGTCCGAAAGGCGTTCGGGTTCGAATCCCGGTGAGGCATGGATGTTGTGTTTGTCTTTCGGCACTGGCTCTCTCCCTTCCCTGAAACCAGTGACACTAAATTAGGGACGGGCGACTGCTTATAGCCCATTGAGTTGCTCACGGTGGTCGTTAAACCTCCAATAAAAAAAAAGATCCAACTGCCCCAAGGGTTTCCAATCCTAGCCAGGCTTCCAGGTTCGCTATACCAGCAGGATAATGCCCGCTCACACACAGCTCGGATTGCCCAAGACTGCCGGCGTCATGCCCAGACACCTCCATGGCCTGCGCGCTCCACGGACATGTCCCCTATCCACCATGCGTGGGACCAGTTGAAACGCCGGCTGCCGCCTTGCCGCACTATCCGGGATTTGGAGCACACCGTCCAACACGTGTGGGCCTGCCTCTCGCAAGATAACATCAGGCGTCTGTTCGCTTCCATGCCGGACCATATTGCAGCATGTACGGCCGCACGAGGCGGTGCGACGCGCTATTGAAGATGACGGGACTGCGTGCCACATATCACTCTGTATTTGCCCTGTAGCTCTGTTTTTACCATCATGTATATCATTCATCAGTATCATTACCTCCATAAAATTTCAGTTCAGTCCGATGCTTCCTTCTTGATGCGCAAAGTTTATTGTCCGTGAGTGTATCAGAGCGGAGATATTTGTTTTCCAGTTTTTGTATGATGCATAACTTCGCCACCAGAGGACTTAAATGCACAAGCAATCTTCTTCAAAATGCGTTTATTTAACATAATTGTTTCTGAACATCTGATAAAAACTTTCTTTCTTCGATGCGATATCATTTATAACGAAGACTATCTTGAGCACAGTTTCTTTTTCGAAGTAATGTATAGTTTTTTTGATAGGAGGCATAAAGCTAAATTACGATTTTCCCGACATCTCTCTTTCTAAAAGTCCAATTTGAAAAATTAATTTTGCATCTGATAGAACGTCTAGCGTAAAAGTTTCTACATATAACTTCTAAGTTCTGTGGGGAATGCTCTGCCCACTAGAGGCGTAAGTGTATATTTTTGTTTTTCATGTGCTTACAGCAATATCTGGACTTGTGAAAGTTCGATCTAAAATGCTATTTCGTGCTCAGATATTACTCATCACATGTTTTTTGGAATACCTTGTGCTGAAAATAGTGCATAAAATTTCCGATAGGAATCCTAGATTTATATCTTATTTTTGTTCGATATCTCATACACTGACAGTTCTATTTGAAAAATATTTTCTTTGTTGGAGAGGGTTTCGGGTGCGAAATGTTTTGCTTATATTTTTAAATTTTTCTTAAGGTACAATTTCGCCACTAAGATGGCATAAATTCACATTTCCGTTTCATAAGATTAGCAGTAACATCTGCGCTTGTAAAACCCCGTTTGAAACAAATATTTTCTCGCGGAGAAAGTTCCAACTGCCAAAAAATGTTACTTGAATTTACTGTCAAAAATGGTGCACAATTTTCGCGTTAGGGACCCAAATGCCTTATGTGTTTTTGTTAGTATCTCTTCTTTTAAAAGTCCGCTTTAAGAATTTCTTTTACAGCCATATACTACAATGCTGGCCAACCATGTGCAACAGCAAGAAGGAAGCATCCGATTAGCCTGAAATTCGCAACATGCGTCACCCGCGACAGGACATGCAAACGATTAGCATTGTAATGCATATGCAAATTATGTGCGCCCGGCACGCCACCGAGAAGCACTATAAGAAGGGTGCACAGAAGGCGGGGTGTGAGCAGTGGAAGTGTGTTGTGCTGCCGGACCTGTGCGGGGGAAGCTTCCTGATGCCTCGTCGCAGAATACGGCAGTCATTCTGCGACGGCGACAGCGGCTTATCGTACCGAGACATCGGCGCCCGTGTGGGACCACATCCAGTCACAGTGAGGCGAGTATGGATTCGGTGGGTGCAGGAGGGACGGACGGACCGACGTGAGCGATTGCCGCGGCCGCGGCACACCATCGAGCGAGAGGACCGGCATGTGGTTAGGCGAGCATTGCCGGCTCGTACAGCCATATCACGAATGTTAGCGCAGGAATTAGGGTGTGTTGCGCAACAACCTGAGTCAGCACGTACCGTTCGACTTCGTCTGCAGCAGCCGGAACTTGTCGCACAGCGCCCATTGCTCCGATTACCATTGACGTTACAACACCGTCGAGTGCGGCGGCAGTGGGCCGTTGAAGGCCACACCTAGACTACGGAATGGCACGACATTGTCTTCTCCGACGAATCCCGCTTCTGCCTGAAACACCACGATGGTCGGATCCGCGTGTGGCCGCACCGCGGCGAGAGACTGTATGACACCTGCATGATGCATCGCAATACAGGTCCGTCGCCTGGCGTTATGGTTTCGGGCGCAATTGGATATAACACCCGCACCCCTCTGGTACGCATCGCCGGTACACTGAACAGCTACCGCTATATCTCCGACGTTTTGGAGACTGTAGTCCTCCCTTACTTGCAGGACCTTCCACCGGCCACGTTTCAACGGGACAATGCGTGCCCGCATGTGTCACGCGTCGTGCAACAATTCTTTACGGCCCACCAGGTGTCACTGCTGCCGTGGTCCACCTTTTCTCCCGATATGTCGCCCATCGAACTCGTTTGGTCGCTGATCGGCAACTGAATGGCCCGGCAAGCACCACCCGCGGCTACATCTGATGAACTGATGCAACGTGTGGAAACAGCCTGGACAGACATACCCCAAGCGCACTTCCAAAGCCTCTTTCGTTCGATCCCGCGGCGTATAGGGGCCGTTATTGCCGGCCATGGGGGCCACACAAACTATTGATGTCTGCGTGTTCCGCAAGTCGCACGGCCTATAAGCTCAATCGTTTCATCTTAGTATCTGTTGTTATGTGTCCAGTAAATCTGGCTTTGCTATCTCGCGTCCTTCTTGGTGTTGCATTTTGGGTGGCGAGCAGTGTATTTACTTTGTAGAACATTTCCTGCTAATCGTATGGTGTTATTTAGTTCACAGTTCTAGCGCTAGAAGGTGTTAGTATCCCAGCAAAAACACAAGTGCTGGGAAACTGCTGGACACCAGCTGGCAATGATGGGTCACTGCTGGCTGAAATCTGCCGCTCACGGCCCGGTAGTGGTCCGTTGGTGGCAGCGCTATCAGTTGGCGAGCCATTGATGGCCCTGCAGCATCGCCGTGAATTGTGGTCCTCCAAGCAAGTGCCACTAGTGGCCCGTTGCTGGCAACCAGAGCAGCCCCAACAGCAGGTGGAAGCATCGGGATTGCGCATGCGCAGAAGCAACACTTGCTGTGTCTCTCATGGTACCAGTTAGTTGAAGACGACGCTATCGCCATCGTGTTATTTTAGTGGATGTTAAGAAAAAATCCATATGCGGAGAGGCGAATTAATTTCCTAATGAAATTTTACGTCGACGAAGATATCAGATTAAGCCGTGAAATACTAGATTACAGCCATCAAATACACCCACTCCATTCCCATGAATAACAATTGAATGGAGTGGATGAATAACAAGAAAAAATTTGAAACCCCTTGAAAGACAAATCCTGGAAAGCCATTAAAATAGCGTTTGTTGGAAAAAAAGAGAATTATACGCGTACAAAATTTATTAATTGTTTGAAAGAAAAAAAAAGCAACGCTATGTGGTGTACTCTTCCATATGTTGAATACACAAGACTGGGAGGAATTCGCTTCTAAAAATAACGAGAAGTAAAATAAATATCTTTTACTCTTTAAAACAAATGTAGCTTCGGACAACGGAAAGGAAAGACACAACGTTAAAAATGTAACTGAATGTGACATGAACCCGGGTAAATATATATTTATTCAACAATCTCTTTTCAAGACGGCAAGGGCAGTACAAAACTTTGGAAAGCGACTCTAAGTATGTACACGCCTTGAAAATGAGTGCAGTTCCCTTTAGGTAAAAAAAAAACAAAAAAACTATCGTTACGTTGAAAAAATTAATTTATCAATTATATGAAACTGACTTTTATGAAAAATACCTCGCAATATTATAAAATGAAAGAGGAAAGCATTCGATTACAAATTGCATACCAAACAGATAGCTTCCAACACGTATCCAAGAGTAGTGAATTAGTCCGGTCGGTAGCGAGCTCGGCTTTCACGCAAACGGCCGAGGATCAAATCTAATCAGATGCAGACGGGCGTTTTCCCGGTCTGTCGAAAAATTTCCACAGCGTAGTGTGTTAATTCACAAGTTTCGTAAAGGTAGAAAAAAAATTGTAGCTTTAGGAAACTGCGGTTATCCTTGTTTTTTTTTTATTATTATGGCTACTACTGGGAAATTGGCGGACAAGATTCGGCAAGCCATCAGTTACGTCACGTGGTTGCTGGCTGCCACTAACGGCCAACTAGCGGACCACATTAGGCTAGCCATCATTTCTGGCACGTGCTTGCAGGGCCACTGAAGGGCCACTTGTGGCAGCTACTGCCTATGATGGACCACTGATGGCCCTGTTGTAGCATATGACAACTGATGGGGTGCCAACTGTTGGCCAGCTGTTGGCCTGAACTGCTGGCCCTTCTGTTGGCCGCCCGCACATTTTATTGAAGGTTCGGCAGCGGCCACATAGTGCTGGGCCATTGCTGGCAGTGCTGGCCCAGCAAGACTGTTTTTGCTGGGATGTATTTCTGTTTTGTGGTGTATTTCCGCTTGCAAAAACCGTTTTGGAAATTTTCTTATTTTACTGTACGCCGTTCATTACAGTAAACATGGGGAATATGATCTAATTAAAATAGTTAATAATTTACCCGCTAGGAGACAGAAATGTCAAAACGTTTTTCTCACTATCTCTGCTGCCAGGAGACGTACCTTCGTCATGGCAATACATGTACGCGCAGCACATGAGTGATTTTTATAAACGGTAAGAATAGCGGAATCTTTTGCGTTTGTAAGGAAACACGTTTAATAGATAAAGTACTCAATTTGATCTATAGTTTAAAACAAAAATATGTGCAAACACTGTAACAGGCACATCGATATATGCCTGGAAGCATTTACTTCATCCAAAACCCGGAGGCAATGAATTTACGCGCACCCACTTCTCGCGTACAATCACTACATTGTGGGTCCTACTTTTGCATTATATACGTCGGCAACTCGTCTCAGCATCGATTTGACGTAGGCACGGTAAAGGTATTGCGAAAAGTTGGTCCACGCTTCTTGAAAAGCCGTCTTCAGGTGACCTTTTGCCCAGGGCTTGAGTTTTCGTACTTATTTTCGAGCACACGCCACAAGTCGTCCAATGGGTTCAAACCGTGCGAATTCGGGATTCACTAGGACTTGGTCCCCATTACGGTGAAACCAAGCAGTGGTGGAGCGTGCAGTATGTGGTTTGGCGCAATCTTGCTGGAAGATCGCATCTCCCTGCGGACGAAGGCGGGCTACGTAAGGCATGTAAATGCTGTTGCAAAGTTACCTGGCAGCCTTACGCATTGACATACCTGTCACACGGGATCAAATCGCCAATCCCAGAATACCCAAAACGCCCCCATCCTGCACAATACCTGGAAACTTGACTTCTGGAATCACACAGTTTTGAGCGAGTCTTTCATTCGGCAGGTATATGACTCACCTTCTGATATCTCCGCATAAAACTGGGAAGGGCGATTCGTCAGACCAAATCACCCTCCGCCACTGATCCTTTGTCCAGGACAGGTGGTCCCCGGCCCACGTAAACCGCTTCTTTCGTTAAAGTGGCGTCAACATGGGATTTCGCTTACTTTTATACGAGAAGTAGCCGATGTCATAAAGCCCACTGCTAGTAGTTCTTCGAGATACAGGTCAGTCTATGCGTTCGCCTCTTTGTTCAGTAACTTCCATGAACGCATCAGGTCGGCCTTTTATGAAAAGGCGTCAGAAAATTCAATCCTTCCTGGCAGTAATCCTTAGCAGTCTACCGTAGCTCCACCCAGAAACGATGGAACCGGTTTCATCGTCGTGTCTGAGGAACGTTCTGTTAGTAGACTCGTTCAAGCACGATTCCCGAACCATCTGCCCCATAACTGATCCATTTCGTCCTTCTGAAGGATCTTCTTTCGTACCTGCAATCTTAAGGTGAGTTTTGCCAATTTTTCGAGTTTTAAACCGCGCACAGGCTGCACCAGATTTTATACTGCACTTTGTTTGCATATTGTCTATTGCACATAACACACATCAGCAAAAATTTGCATGTTCAGCCTAAGAACGTCTGGCGAGTGCAGGGTGCGCGTAAAATTATAGCGTCCGAATTTTAAGAGGAGTAATGCTTCCAGGAATATATTGAGATGCCTTTTACAATGTTTGTACCGATTTTTGTTGTATTTGTTGTAAACCATAGCTCAAGTGGAGTACTTTCTGTATTAGACAGGGTTCCTTACAAACGCAAACGAGTCCTCTTTTCTTACCGTTAATAATAACCACGTATGGGGTACGATTATATTCATTGCCACGGAAAGGGAATTTGAAAAATCATTTTCCCTTAATATAGCTATTGCTGTGAAGAATACCGTTCACATATTTTCTACTTTTCCATTATTAAAAAATATTCTGCTAGGGCGTATAAAGTTTGATCATGCTTTTCTTTATATCTGTTCCCCTAACTCTTTGGTATAAAAATCGCATTTTCTCTGAAATGTACCTTCAGCTAAGAGAAATTTTTAACCACATTTTGTAAATTTTCTTAACATGGTTTTCAACCGCTGGGGGGGGGGGGCGTTTTTGTATGTTTTGTCATTTGAAAAAGTACTGTTCAATTCGTTTTTCTATTTTTTGTAATGGGTTCCATTGACTATGAATAACTTTGAAATATTTTATTTCTGTCGGAAAGAATTCAGCAGGCATGCTCCTTACAAACGAAAATTTGGTGTCATTTTTCTTGTTTGCTTTTGTACAGAAATTAATGATTATTAACTTACTGCATGAAAGAATTATTAAATCATTTAGTTATGTGCAAAACCTTTCGGAGTCACAAAATGCTATCTTCTTTCTGAAAACAATGGCAGACGAAATGTTTTTACTAATTAGAAGACTATCATCCATCATTTTCTGACAGTTCGAAGACAACTACTGTTTTATTAGCAGTAGAATTCGTGGTGACACTTTTTTAGCACTCTAAATCATATTTAATGGATCCCTTTAAATAACGTTATAAGAATCAGAATGTCACTAAATTGAATGGCTTAATATGCAAGTCATTTATCACTCCTTGTTTTTTGTTCAGAAGATGGAAACAGTAAACAAAAACGGCTGCAAATGTTTTGACTTCAACGGCATGAAAGCTGTGTTAAGCCACATTGACGAAAACGTCTCAAAATCCAATTTTTTAGAAATAAAAATGGGTTGGTTATAGATCCTACAAGTTACTTATTTTTGTGGCTCGAAGTTCGTTCATATTCTGAGGTAAAGACCGTGCACGAAATGGTAGTGAAGTGATAAAGCATTTTCTTAAGAGAAATAATGTTTATTTTAAACAATGTATACTGAGTGTTTCAAAAATATATGGCCAAATTGTAAAGGGTGGTAGATGGGCCTCAAAAAATAATTGTCAAAGAATGTGTGTCCGGAAATTCCGCATTTAGGTGGTAGAGGGGCCCAAAATAAACAGTTTTGGTCAAAGAATGTATGTCCGGAAATGCCGCATTTAGGTGTTAGAGGGGCCCAAAATAAACAGTTTTGGTCAACGAATGTATGTCCGAAAATGCCGCATTTAGGTAGTAGAGGAGCCTAAAATAAACAGTTTTTGTCAAAGAATATATGTCCGGAAATGCTGCATTTAGGTGGTAGAGGGGACGAAAATAAACATTTTTGTCAAAGAATGTATGTCCAGAAATGCCGCATTTAGGTGGTAGAGGGCCCCAAAATAAACAGTTTTTGTCAAAGAATGTATATCCGGAAATGCCGCATTTAGGAGGTAGAGGGGCCTAAACCAAACAGTTTTTGTCAAAGAATGTATGTCCGGAAATGCCGCATTTAGGTGATAGAGGGACCGAAAATAAACATTTTTGTCAAAGAATGTATGTCCGGAAATGCCGCATTTAGGTGGTAGAGGGTCCAAAAAAAAAAAACAGTTTTTGTCAAAGAATGTATGTCCGGAAATGCCGCATTTAGATGGTAGAGTGCGCTGTTTAAGTCAGTCGATAACATCGTTTCTGTCACGTAAGGCGTCATTCCCAGCTCGGATTTTCAACTGCATGCATCGCTACACGAATTCAACGAGCTCGCAGATATGCATCTGATGTATGGTGCTGCGAACGGAAACGGACCAGCTGCTCAAAGGTTGTACTGTGCACGATTCCCGACAAGACACCTGCCGAATCACCAAACGTTTGAGCGTGTGCACTGTAAACTTTACAACAGCGGATCTTTCAGAGCTAGCAGGCGTGATGTGGGCCGGACAAGAAGTTCCAGAACTCCGACAGTGGAAGAAGCTGCCATACGTGCAGTTGAGTTAAATCCTGCCACAAGCACAAGAGATGTTGAACGTTGCCTGGGTTTTAGCCATTCAATGGCATCGAGCATTTTACATGACGAAAAAAATGTGTCCATTCTATTTACAGAGAGTGCAGGCATTGAAACCAGAGGATTATCCTGTTCGTGTAGATTTCTCCCGATGGTACCTTCAGCAAGCAGGTACAGCCTGACTTCCCTTCATACGTGTTATTCACGGATGAAGCTACATTTAATCCTGAAAAAACTGTTTAACAGCCACAATGCTCACGTTTGGGCCCACGGAAATCTACATGCGACAAGACCACATGCCTACCAGCAAAGATTGTCCAACAATGTTTGTCGTGCACGATTTTTTGATTGGACCATACTGTACATCCTACTTATAGTCGCTTCACTGGCCGCACGTACCACATCTTCCTGCAAGAGACCTTTCCGGAACTTATCACCGCTGTTCCTTCGTCTGTTCGAAGAGAAATCTGGTTCCAGCATGATGGTGCGCTTGCACACTTTAGCACTGATGTGAGAAATTACCTGGACGCAACTTATGGAAACCACTGGATAGGTCGGGGTTGACCTGTTCCTTGGCCACCACGATCACCAGATTTGTTATGGATGGATTTCTTCTTCTGCGGTCACATGAAGAGCATCATGCACGATATGCCCATTGACTCCGAAGAAGATCTCATCTCTAGACTGTCTGTTGTTGCAGGAAATGTTCGGGGATTGCCTGGAATCTTTGCAAATGTACGCCAATCCATGCGCCGACGATGTGAAGCTTGTGTAAGTGTTGGTGTTTGCTCTTTTGAGCATCTACTGTAAAAATAGGACTCATTAAAAGGTTTGTTGCATTTCATTTTATCTGTCTTTTATTTTGTATTTCAAACCTTGCTTTAGGGGCCAGCGCTTAAACACGGCATTTCCGGACACAAATTCTTTAACAAAATATGTTTATTTTGGGCTCCTCTACCATCCTTTATAAATTAGCCAAATATTTTTGAAACACCCTGTATAATAAACATTCTGTAGTCACCTGCGCACACCACAGCTTTTGTTGCGGGAGTTCAAAATAGCGATTAAGCTGAAAGTTTGGTCTTGTGAAAAGGACCGAGGAGAGATCTGATTTTTATACAAGGGGATTCAGAAATGTTGGTCGTAAATGAAAATATAGGTGGTACTCATCAAAACAAACGTAGTCAACATACGCCCAGAAACGAACCGTTTCCGACATAATTGACATTTTACTACAAGGTTTCCATAGGTAATGTAAATTTCGTTTTTCCCCAGCTGTCAGCTACACTATCCGCCAACAAGTAATTGGACACCCTTGCAATCGACAATATCTGCAGTCCTAATACACGTCACGGCCGCCGCCGTTAAATATCGTGTGGGAAGCATCAACGCAACCAGTCGCATGCAAGATGCCACGCAGTTCAAAGCTCTCTGATTTCAAGAAAGGTGTAATCGTCGGTTATCACAGAAATGGTCGATTAATACGTGACATATCCAGCGAGTTGAAGTACCCAAAATCGACAGTGGCCTACGTGATTGGCAAGTGAAAGATGAGAGGTGATTGTGGGAATGGGCCTCAACCCGGCAGATCCACAAAACTGGGAGTTAGAGACCGACGGGTGCTGAGCAGAGAAATTCGGAAGAACCGCACCAAATCTATGTGTCACATCCGCTAGGTGGTTCAGGCATTCGGGAGTACTCTTTCGATGAATACCATCCGTAAGGAAGCCCATCTGCTCGGTTATCATGGACGTGCTGCCGCCCACAAGCCTTTGATCACCAAGTAAAATAGCGCTGCTCGGCTAACGTGGTGCAAAGAACGTCGACAGTTGACCGTTGAACAGTGGAAACAGGTTCTCTGTAGCGACGAATCAAGGTTCACTTTCTACCGTTCAGGTGGCAGGGTCTGGGTTTGGCGTCTGCCTGGAGAACGCCTCCTGCCGGAATGTATTGTGCCAACTATGAAGTTCGGCGGCGGTGGAATCATGCTATGGGCGTGTTTCTCCTGGTATGGCACGGGACCCTTGGTCGCAATTCCTGGTAGACTCAACGCCGAGACCTACTGCACCATTTTGGATGACCATGCGCTTCCTACGTTGTGGCAGTTTTACGGGGTGGACCCATGTTACTTTCAGGATGACAATGCCACCTGTCATGTTGCGAGGTCCACCATGGCTTGGTATGGTGACAATGGGGTTAAGCGAATAGACTGGCCTGCGCAGAACCCGGACCTTAACCCTATCAAGCACCTCTGGGATGAGTTGGAGGGCCGACTTAAGGGGTGCCCCCACCGTCCAAAATCGGTGAAGGAACTGACCTGTGTTCTCCAAGTCTAGTGGAAGAAAATATCGCTAGCCGTCGTACAACGCCTGGTTGAGAGTATGCCCCGGAGGGTCGCAGCTGTAATCGCCGCTCGTGGAGGATCCACCAACTATTGGAGGTGAATAAACTTCGTTTTCCTTTGCTATCACACGTGTCCAATTACTTGTTGATAGATAGTGTATTTCGATAGGCTTTGGACTCCTGATGAAGACATCGGGCGGGCTAAATTGTTTGAGGGACCGGTTAGACCACAGTTGTTTGAGGGCCCGGTTAGACCACAATTGTTTGAGGGACCGGTTAGACCACAATTGTTTGAGGAAACGGTTAGATCCAAAACCTGCCGCTCCACGAAAGTGCCCCCTCGACTTCTCCCTAAGGTAAGAAACAAACCACCCCAGTTCTTGGAGTAAAAAACCACACACGGGGAATACTTTAAGTTCCTGGGATAGAGTGAAGCGGATGATTTTTGGGAGGGGATGGGTTTCAGCCTAAGAACAAATGATGGTCACAACTTTCAGCCCAAGACCAAATGATTCTGAGATGTCACCCGCAGGAGCTCCCCAAATACAACAAATGCAACATAAATAAACTGTGGGGAGAAACCATCATTACATCTGTTAACCCTGCATGATGTCAAAATGGAAAACAGCACGTACAAATACGGACAGAAGTGTCATGTAGGGTGCGTGCCTTCACAAAAATGTTCAAAATGTCCTTCGTTTCCTTCGATACAAGACTCCAGTGTCCTTCTCAGCGAGACGCGCGTTCGTTCAAACATGCCTGGGTTGTGCCTGATTTCTGCACATGCAGTTTCCACTCTTATCCGCAATTCGTCGATGTTGCATACAGGGACTGCATACACTCGCCCTTTAAAATAGCCCGAGATGCAGAAATCCAATGGATTTAGGTCAGGTGAATGGGGGGCCCACGAGCGCCCCCGCCCCCTGACATATCCATCGCTCTCCAAACGGTGCATTGAGATGCTACTCCACCGTGCGACGCTAATGCGTTAGTGAGCCATCGTGCATGCACCACATTGTTACAGGTGCACGAAGTGGGACGTTTTCCAGTAGCTGCGGGCTGTCATGCTGCTGAAAGTGCAGATACAAATCGCCTGTAAGCCTGTTGGGAAGCACAAATGGTCATGTGAAACTATCACCTAAAACACCAGCCCACATGTTAATTGTAAATCTAACCTGGTGACGTGATTGCTGGATGGCGTGGGGATTTTCGGCTGCCCTCTGGTGGCAGTTATGGATGTTGAAAATGCCATGTCTGGTGAATCAGGACTCATCAGTGAATAAAATATTACCATAAAAGAGCGGATTACGCGCGCATTGACGTAGCTGCCACCTGAAGATTACAAATCTCGGTCGAAAGTTCCTCACATCTAGGGCTTGCGCTGGCTGGATATGGTAAGGGTTGTAGGCTATTTTCATGCAGAACTCCACAGATGGTACTTTGACTCCTGTTCTCCGCGACAGCAATCCTTCTAGTGCTCCTTGCCGGGTCTTGTTTTATTCTTCGTAAGATTCGCTCGTCCAATCGACGATTTCGCGCATTTGTTGGCCTCCCCGCTGGTGCAGCAAACTGAAATGACCCATTCTCTTTTAGGCGCTGGTGGATCCGCACAAATATACGACGAATGCGATGCCTTCGGTTTGGATAGACCTCGGTGTACATACGCCCTGTGAGCGCTGCATTTCAACTTGCCCGACCTTACATGAAATACATGTCATCTAACTCTGCATTTGTGAAAGCGCTTGATATAGCAGTCTTTAATAGAAACAGTACGGAACACACTTCAATATTGCCTGTAATGTACACGTTTGAGCCCCCTCCTGCTAACTGATGCTATGCAGACGTGATGCGTTCGCTGAACCGCGATACCCTCACGGCAGCAATTGTATGTTTTCTGTCATGTGTGAGGAAGTGTTCGCTGTCCTGATGCGGAGGTTTTTGCGTGAACCCGGTTAGTATCATAAAAAAGGTCTCTCTGTCTGTGTGTCGCCCACCAAAGACTTCCGTGCACCTAGGTTTCCCATTGATTCGTCAAGTTCCCGTGGAATACATCTCAGGCATTTTTGTTTGTTTGCCGTTTTAACATCATTCAGGGTTACCATATGTAACGTTGGTTTCTTCCCACAGTTTATTTGTGTTGTATTTGTTGGGTTCGGGTATCTCCTGCAGAAGACATCTCAGAATAATTAATTCTTGGGCTGAAAGTTGGGATCCCCAAATCACCCCGTCCCAAAAATTATCCTCCTCACTGTCCCCCTGGAGCTCAAAGTATTCCCTATGTGTGGTGTTTTACTCCACGAACTTGGGAGGTTTGTTTTTTACCTTGGGGGGAAAGTCGATGGGGCACTTTCGGGGAGAGGCAGATTCAGGGTCTATCCGTTCCCTCAAACAATTGTGGTCTAACCGGTCCCTCAAACAATTCAGACCTCCCTATTTCTTCCTCAGAAGTGCGAAAACTATCGAAATAGCTGGTAGCTAAGGAAAAACAATTTTACGTTACCTCTGGAAACCTTGCAATAAAATGTCAATTATCTAAGAAACGGTTCGTTTCCGGACCTATGTCGACTGAGACTTTTTTGTTCGTTTCGATCAGTACTACCTATATTTTCTTTTATGACCAACATTTCTGAATCACTTAGTATATGAAAAGATTCCTTCGCCGGCAGACATGCATCGATAGTTTGTAAACACACTCACGGACAATGAAATTTGCTCACCTAGAAGAAAACATTCTACAACCGCGAAACTTTGCAAATAGCTAGAGTGCGTTCTGGTATGGAAATGATCCACGTTTTAGGCGATTGCGCACACCATGTGGAGGCGCAGCAAGCACGAACCGGCGGCCTTATATACCGGCGTGTAGTCGATGCCCCATGAAAACGAAAAGCACCGGCCGACTCAAGCAAGAGTACAGAGTGACAAGGATGCCGGTTAGACGACAGAGACGTCGTTTTACGGAACGTACGGACTTTAAGAGAAGCCGGATCATCAGGCGGGAAACCGCAGGGTGGTCGGCGCGCCGTGCAGCCTGCCACGTGGATCGTTGTGACTATACCGTCCGACTGTGTTCGGAGCAGTGAACACATGACGGCATCTTTCAGGTTCACGGCGGCGGTTTTTGTTGATGAGAGACAAGATGCGATTGTCGTAGGTGCTGTAATCCCTATGCTGAAACCAAGTTTTTTAAGAAATTTTTTTAAGAAATATGTGAAGCCTGGTACGTACTGGCATAAGCCAGCGTATTGGGTGGGGCATCCGGTGCCACGGAATGCGAGCTTAGACTTCGTCTGGTGTATGATCTGATCGACCATGCTGGGTGAGTATCCTGAAGAAAAGCCTAAAGACCTCGCGGTGTCAAGCTCGGCGTGGAGTGTGGCGTTGTCTGATGAGTGGGTGAAAGCTCGCCTGTCCCTGTGTCGGAAAAGGGCTAGGTTTCTCTCCTTGAAGCAAAATGAGGAAGGAAGTACGACATTAGGAACATGGGTAGATTTGTAGTGGGCACTAGTGTTGAGGTACCTGGATGGCGAATTCTTGACAAATACATCCAGGAAAAGTAGGGGTGCATTTGTTTCTCGCTCCATAGTGAACTTTATGGCAGGGTGTTCCAAATTCATGGTAGTGAACAACTGATTTAGTTCCTCTTCGGTGTTTGTCCAGATAAAGAAAACGTCATCTGCGTATTGCAGCCATGTACAAGGGGTTGGTCCAGGTGCGCTGAGTATCCGGGCTTCTAGGGGTCGTAGGATTACTTCGCCCGAGCTCATTGGGACCCTTTTGGTCTCCTTGTAGGTATGGTTCTGGAAACTAAAACAGTTAGCATTAGTAAGGAGGCCAATGACTTTGGATATCTCCATCGGTGTACTTTCAGTGCAAAGCGATGAATCGGCGAGTGCTTGCTTTAGGGTGTTCGTAGCTTCCTTAACAGGAATTGAGGGGTACAGTGTAACAATATCAAAACTCCGTAAGATATGAGCAGGCGTTACCTTTAGGCTTCTAATTCTTTCGATAAAGTCCTTATTCGACAACAGAACCACACTTGAATGTGGCAGGAAAGGAGACAAAAATGTAGCTAGCTCCTTTTCGAGAGAGAAGGATGGAGCACACCTTCTTAATACGATTAGTCGAATTGGGTTTTCTGGCTTATGATGCTTAAGCCATGCAACAATTGGTGGTATGTTTGCATGATGCTAAAGCCATGCAAATATTGGTGGTATTATGGCCTTGAAGGTATCCTGGCCCCTTTCCTTATGGTGTCTGGGAGCACGGCCTTCTTCGCCACCCTTTTAATCTGCTGTTGACTGCGACTGGCGGATGAAGTCCAGGATCACTTCATCATGGTCCGGCTTGTTCATCACTGCCAGATGGCCAGATCTGTCCGTGAGCGTATAGATTACGCTACGGTCACGTTTTAGCTGCGCGATGGTCACCTTGTGCTCAGGAATTCTGTTAGAAGCGGTCGAGGAGAGCTTCTGTGCCTGATTCAGTTTGTTGACGCATTGTTAACTAAGTGAGTCTCGGTGTTCTAGCGGGACTCTGCTAAGTAGGTTTTTTATGGCCGGAACGAGATTTTGAAGGCGCGGACTTGAAGCAAGGCAGAATTTCGGACCTTGCTCTAGTGCGTTCAGCTCTCTTTGATAGAAAGTCTTACTTTAGACGTTGATTATTGGTATCGTGAAAGGAGGAGCGGACGGCTTGCATTGAGCTCGCGTACTGGAGAGCACATCTGGAATAAGACTAGAGCCCTTAATCACGCATCTGGAATATGACGCGCACGTTCAAAAATATCTATAGCAAAAAGTAAATTTTTGAGTTCACAACTGGAACTCTGTTTTTCTTTTCGCATTTTTACAATACCTCTGCCTGAAGGAGCCAACCGTGTTGGTGAAAGCTAGCGTTTTGTCTTAGTGTTTTCTAATATTACACCAATAAAACGGATATCAGCGTTTTATTAGTATTACTGGTGTATGTGCAAACAATGTTTTCGTTATAAACATAATTAATTCAGAGATGTATATAACTTCAAGACATACCCCACACATAAGTTAGAAAGGAAAAAGGAACCGATTTGGTATCGAAATGGATCATCATGCTTCTGTGAAGTGATGTTCTTTCGCAGCGTCCGCGAAGAATTGACAGTCATCATGCATGCTGAACCCGAATGGGAAGTTAAAGTCCCGTTAACAACTATACAAACAAACCCGTTAACAACTACCTTGTTTATACTTAAACGTGGAAGACGGAATTCATTTACGTTTCTAACAGGAGTAGGTAATCATGTCTGAACCTCATCTGTGGAAGGAATTTCTACGAGAAGTGTCATGCCTCACTACGTTGCATTCCGTTTAATACCGACACAATTCAGCTAAGTAGAGCAGATTTGTTGCTCCAGAGGAAGAGCTGAGTAATTTGCAACGCGTGTTGGAGAACGCGTAATGGAAACTTGAAACGGGCCGGGCCGTCTAGAGGCGTATCAGAATAAAATGACCACCTACCTAATAATGAGAATAACAACATTTGGCCCCGCGAGACGGCATGGCATGGAAGCAATGAGGCCCTGGATGGTTGCCAGATGCACATGTGCCCATTAGGACTGCAGCAGATCACGGAGGTCCAGGAGTTGACGTGATTGTGGGTCTGGACGTCTCACCTGTCGATTCAAATAGTCCTACAAGTGTTCTATGGTATTGAGGTAGGCGATATCGCAGGCCAAGGAAGAACGGAGACATCGCTGTCGTGCTTCTAGAACCAGTCATAATCCCCTTAGCGACGTGGAAGGGCACATTATCCTATTGGTTGACACCATCACCACCAGGGTGAACGTCCAACATGAAGAGATGCATGTAGTCAGCGAGGATGGACAGGTAGCCGTTGGCGTTCAGAGACCAATCCAGTGGTACCAGCGGTCTTTGGTGATACCACAAAAACATCCTCCAGACAAGCAGACTGCCATTTTCGGCCTGTACGTGACCGAAAAGGGTGTCTGGCTGTTGGTTCACGCGTGTTCTGATGCCGTGTCAGTCACCTCCCTCTTTTTTCAGGAGTACAAACCTCGATTTGTCGAAGAAAGTAACCTTTTCGTATTCTTTCACTGCCCAATGACTGCAGGCGTCGTTGCCGATGGACCTGGGTTAACTTGGGTATCTTGACGTAGCGTCGACACCGGAGACCCATGCATAACAGGGTTCGCTCTACTGTTATCGGGGTCACGTACCTGGGTGCCCCGGCGTTCATTTGCGTGGTTAATTGCTGTACTGTTGCGCGTCGAGTGCGCTTTACCAGTCGACGGAGGCGACATTCCCTTCCGGGATCGTTGTCCTTTGGGGCTCCACTGTTATGACGTCGGGGGTACTCGGTGAGCCAGCGGTCCATTCTTGGTACACCCTTACTACATCACTTCGCGAACAGCCCACGAAGTCTGCTGTTTCTGAGATGCATCCACCCTTGGCGTACTAGCCGATTATCATCCCTTTATGAACGAGCGTCAGATCACTACCTCTTCCCATTGTGGTCCCCCTCACGCACTATGGCTCATCTGTCGTGACTTGCTGCTTATATCTCCGTGCCGTCGACCTTATCACGTGCAATCTTTGACGCGCCTGGGTGGTTACATTGTGGTTCGGCGTGTAGTCATATTATTCTGATACAACCGTGTAAATTGTAAAGTCTTTTAAATTAAAGTTCATGCAGTCAAGTTAAGATGTCCACTGCGCTGAATACCACGGTCTGAGGCAATTTGACTAGAACGATTGAGTTAACGCCACTACGCGTATTGTATCACGAAGAAAGACAAAGTGGCTTACTTTGCAAAGAGCCCACATTTGGCCTACTTTCTACAGTCGGTAACTTCGTGTCTGAAGGACCTCAGGAAAATGTGATACTCAGCTTTTTTTGTCAATGTTTGCATCCCTTTTATTAACGGGTCATTTGAGAGTGGGAAATGATATGCTTCGATAATCGCGTTGATCTATGTATATGTTTATCGAAGTCACGCGAACGCTAGTTTGAAGTAAGTAATCATCAGAAGTAGTGTGGCATTTTCACAGTGTGTAAGAGGCAGTAGTTTAATCTTCATGGAACACAATGTACACCTAATTGAGCACACAGCCTGGTCGCGAACTGGAAGTTGGCGAATTCCAGGTTTGCCACTAACGCCAAGGTCACTGAACTTAAACCCCATTAAACATATTTGGAACGTACTGTAGATGCGCTTTAACAGGCACTTTCTACAGTTTCAAAACTTCATAACATATTGCCTCGCCTAACGGCAGCACCATCTCCAAGCAAGGTAAAGCTTTTCTTCTGTGCTACGGAGGTACGTGCCAAGAATTGGGGTACAACCAAAGTGGTGTCACAATTACTAACTCCCATAATAAACTTTGTGTGTTTCTCATACCTACTGAATCCATAATAAATCCCAAAGTTTGCGTCGATAATTTCATGTTTGATTGTATTTGCACCCAATGTTGTACAATGCTAGAAGCATTCAGTTGTTTTACTAGATGTCAGTCTACGTTCTTCTGTAATACCACTAATTTTCTTTGATGAGTTTATTTATTCCGAATCCTTGAGTATTTGTTTAACGAGAGCAGTTCTACTAAAACAGGCTAAGTAACCTGAATTACCACGAAAATCCTGCAAAATTTCTGAATCACCACTTCATTGGCCGTTCTTCCACCACACCTGCGGCAGAAGTGGGCGGTTTCGAAAGTAAAGCGACCTCGTGTGCTTTCCGGCTACTGATAGTGCGGTATCGAAAAAATGGTCCCAAGAGGTTCCCGCACCACAAGAGAATTCTCTCTCTTGCGATCCGCTGCTTCGATCCTGCGCCGGTACAAAACAAATCCATTTCAGTGGATCAAACTAAAAAGAGGCTGCTTAATTTTCTGCGTTTACGGCCATCAACAAGATAAATAAAACTTTTCCATACCATGAAGCTGAAACGGAAAATCCACAAAACCATTTTTGACTGTATTTCCACGTGTTCTTCTCGAATCCGTGAAACACACAAAAATTCGCAGTTTCAACAATTTTGCCTGCATTTCATTAATACAATTTACTTACCTCGAAAACATTTTCACTGCAGGGAAAGGTCTCCCATTTTGTGATTTTTGAAGCGTTTTCGCAAACAAAATCAGCCATCTTTTTCCACCTGGCGATCTGTTTTCCTTCAGAATCAGTGAAGTTCTACCTCAGAAAACAAAGAAAAATCCTAATGTGCATTTTGAAGCTGAAACACTTTTAAAATGAACTCCGAATATCTCGCTCTACTTTCAAGAGCCCATACTGTCAGTCAATATACACTTAAAAATATATAGAATGCTTTTTTATGATATGATCATTAATGAATCCTTGTTTCTTTAATTTCACTTTTCATTTAATATATTAAGCGTAAATATTCTTTGGTCATTTGATTAAAAATTCGGGACATTGACAGCAGAACAAAAGCAAGCATAATGTTAAATAAAATTTGCACTAAAGTCATTTCGAAGGGAATTAATTTAACACTAATCAAACAAACATACAAGAGGGTAGCAGCGAAATTTCTTTAATGGCATTTTTCACATCCATGTAAAAATACGACAGCACACGTTCCATGGGTCTGTACATATCAGCAAAAAAGCTTTCCTGTCAGACTTCTAGAACGATGGTACACTGACGGAAAAAGAAATTTGCGCATCTAAAAGAAAATAATTCTACAATCGCGAAACTTTGCAAATAGCTAGAGTGCGTACCGGTATGCAAATGATCCGCGTTTGGTGCGAGTGCGCATGACCCCACACCCTGTGGTGGCGCTGCAAGCATGAACCGGTAGCCTTATAAACCGGCGTGTAGTCGATGCCCCATGAAAGCGAAAAGTAACGGCGGACGCAAGCAAGAGTACAGAGTGACAAAAATGCCGGGTAGATACGAAAGACGTCGATTTACGCCACTTGCGCACTTTGAGAGATACCTGTTCATCTGGCTGAAAACCGCAAGGTTGGTCGACGCGCCGTATTGCACACCACGTGGATCGTTGTGACCATACAGTCCGACTGTGTTGGGAGCACTGGACACGTGACGGCACTGCCACACGGCAGAGAGGCTCTGGATGGACCAGAAAGACCACCGGTAGAGAGGATCGATGGATCGATCTCCAAGCACGATCGGATCCCACGGGGAGCAGGTCACTATACAGGCAGATGTAGCGTCTCCTGTGTGCCCACAAAACGTATCTCGATGCCTCGCGGAAACGAATCTACGATCCTAGTGCGCCTCTTACGTGTGCTGCCATTAACACCGAAACATTGCCAGCTCCGTGTGCAATAGTGCCAGGACAGAGCGACGTGGAACGTCACAGACTGGCGACGTGTGGTGTTTACCGATGAGTGCCGCTTTCTTTTTGTGGACTGATGATCATCGTGTTTGGGTGTGAAGGTCCCCGGGTCAAAGGCACAATCCCAACTTCGCTATCGAGCGCCACACCTCTCCCACTGCAGGCATTATTGTCCGAGGAGCTATTATGTACGATAGCCGATCAGCTCTAGTAGTGGTACGTGAATCATTGACGGCTCAGCGGTATGTGGATGAGATCCTACAGTCCCATGTGCTCCCATTCCTAGCCGGGATTCCAGGTGCGCTATACCAGCAAGATAATGCCCGCACACGTCTCGGGTTGCCAAGGACTGCCAGCCTCATGTCCAGACACACACCCATGGCTTGCCCGCTCCCTGTATATGTCACCTATCGATCATGTGTGGGACCAGTTGAAACACCGGCTACCGCCGGGCCGCAGTATCCGGGATTTGGAGCACTCCGTCCAACACATGTGCGCCAGTGTGCCTCGAGACAACATCAGGCACCTGTTCGCCTCCATGGGGGACGGTATTGCAGGATGTATCGTCGTACGAAGCGGTGTGATGCGCTATTGAAGATGACCGGACTGCGTCACAGATCCCTCTGTAACTGTCCTGCAGCTTTGTATCATTCGTCTGTACCTTTACGTCCATAAAATTTCAGTTCAATCCGATGGTTCCTTCTTGATGCACCAATTTTATTGTTTGTGAGTGCATTTGTTGATATAAAATGCATTTCCGGACCTTGTCTAAATTAATACCAAAAAAAAACATTTAGGAAATTTTAGTAAAACGAATTCTAAAAGAAACATTTCTCTTTCTGAAACAAGACTTTGTGTTCTATTTGTATGCTCATTACTAACAATTTTAGTAAAAGCAATTTCGATAAATCAATCCGTTGCATGTGATGAAGAAAACGAAATAATTAATTTTAGCTTTATTTCTCCATGAAAGTGTACAGTTTTAGAGGAATATTTGACGTAAAGCTTGGCATGAAATGCAACACCTATAATGTACATAGTAGCACAAATCATAACGATATATTTTGTTTCCAGCCGCTCTTGACATGGAATTTCTGAAAAGCTTTTTATATGTAAATAACTTCAGTGTGATTCCCAGAGTAAATACGAACAAGTGAGGAATTTGAAACCTTCGAGGGATGAAAGGTTTGGCAAGGTAAAATGGAACGGCACTTTCTGAGCGAGATTCAAAATGGTGTTTGGGTATCGTATTTCCTGTAGTGCAAAAAAAACATGCGAAATACTCGAAAATGTCCTAAAAACGTGCATCATAGAACCATTAAAAGATACAAATATATTCCTTTGCTCTTCTGTGGGTAAGAAATGAACTTAAGAAGTTAATATCAGTGAATGTTCAGGCGAATTTCTCGTTCCAGCACAGGAGCCAGGAGGTAGACTGAAACTCAAGTTTTCTGTCATAAATAACAAGTTTCCTGTCTATCAATTTTTTTTTCAGAAAAAGCTTAGATCATTTCTTCTGTCTCGATTCAACTTTTCCTCTAAATACTGTTGAAAAAGATAAGTTACAAATTCGCCCAAATTTCGAGTAACCCACACAAACGAGTGCAGCATCAGAAAGCTTAGGAACTATTTAGGTAAACTGCTCCAACGCTGGAAAAACTTGCTACGTAAAAAAGTCAAAAGAAGCAAATTACAGTCAACACTGAGACGCCAGTTTATTAGGTACACCAACCTACTGGTGTGTTGCGCCGCTTTTGGTCTGCGGGAGAGCCCAAATTTGTCTGAGCGTGAAACATACCAGATGCTGGAAGCTTCTTATAGAAGTGCTCTAACATGAGGTAAATCACGAGTCCCGCAGTTTACGGTATGTAGTCTTGACGAAGGAATAGTTTTGCAGCTAACAGCCTGTTTCTTCTCATCGCAGATATGCTCGATGGGGTTTAAGTCTCTAAGACACTGCAGACTACTGAAAAGAGGAAAACTCTTCCCCATGTTCCTTGAACCATTGGGGGAAGATACTTTCCATGTGAACGGGTACGTTATTGTTCTGAACCTGTCGATTTGTTTAAGGATGAACTCTTGTCATTAAAGGATGAATTTGATAGGCAAAGATGTTTAGATATGCCATGATGTACAGATATCCTTCGAATCGTAGGCCGAACGAGAGCCGCGACAACATTTCCCGTATCATCACACTGCTCATACTAACGTGTAATGCTGATGCATGACAGGATGGCTTTATCGACTCATATTGCATGCATTCCACGCGGATTCTTCCATGCAGATGATGCAAAATAGACCTTATTTATTCGTTCAGACGAGTTGTTTTAGTCTTTAGAGGTCCAACGTCGATTTTCTTTGACATGCTCATCGACTGTTGTAGCCCACTTTCTCTAGTATACTTCGATCCCTTGAGTCACTAGTTGTTTTCGTCCACAGGATTGCCGTTTTTCGGACGTTTTTGTATGTATTCAAGGTTAGCTCTTAGTGTGTATTCACGGTAAACTCTTGCTAAGGTCACACACATTATTCACGTAAACTCTTGCTAAGGTTACACACCATTCACGGTAAACTCTTGCCAAGGTCACACACCATTCACGGTAAACTCTTGCCAAGGTCACACACCATTCACGTAAACTCTTGCTAAGGTTACACACCATTCACGGAAAACTCTTGCTAAGGTCACACACCATTCACGTAAACTCTTGCTAAGGTTACACACCATTCAGGTAAACTCTTGCTAAGGTCACACACCATTCACGTAAACTCTCGCTAAGGTCACACACCATTCACGGTAAACTCTTGCCAAGGTCACACACCATTCACGTAAACTCTTGCTAAGGTTACACACCATTCACGGAAAACTCTTGCTAAGGTCACACACCATTCACGTAAACTCTTGCTAAGGTTACACACCATTCAGCTAAACTCTCGCTAAGGTCACACACCATTCACGTAAACTCTTGCTAGCCGCCCCGGTGGCGCAGTGTTCTAAGCGATGGCCTCTAATCATTCGTCCTAACGGGGTCAGGGTTCGAATCCCGGTGAGGCATGGATGTTGTGTTTGTCTTACGGCACTGGCTCTCTCTCCTTCCCTGGAACCAGTGACCCTAAATTAGGGATGGGCGACTGCTTATAGCCCATTGAGTTGCTCACGGTGGTCGTTAAACCTCCAATAAAAAAAAACTCTTGCTAAGGTTACACACCATTCACGGTAAACTCTTCCTAAGGCTGTTTGTAAAAACCCAGTGCGGTGGCCAGTTGGGAGGCACCCGTATGGGCACACGTGACGCCAACTGTCATGTCAAATTTAGATTCGCTGATATCACTCGCTTTGCCAGTGCGAACACTCAATAGAACGCTAGCAAAGTCACCGCGATCATGTGTCTCGTAAGATTTCGGAGAGAGCCATTTATGTGCTGAGGGAATTTGAATCTAACAAACTGGCATTTCATTGTCGTGCGAACAGCAAGTTTCTGACTTTTGCAACAAATGTCTTCGTGAAAAAATCTGCAAAGAGCGAGATAAAGTAGAAATGAATAATCTGACCTAAACCGAACAGAGAAGGAAGGTAGAGTGTGACCCAGGAGTACAAAAAATGAAAAAAAAATCTTAATAAAAAAGGAACTGACATTTTTAAGTACTTTTGGGTTACTTTCAAGCGAATAAAGAAGCAAACATCAAGAACCTTCTTTAGCAATACCGAGTTCCATAGTTAGAGCTGAGAATTCTGTAGCTGGATTCCGTAGTGTGCATTTCCCTAATTAGACATGCGCCATCCACGAACGTGCGTGATGCTGAGGTTCCTAGCTCGTGATCTTCCACAGAGAGGAAATAATACCTAGACCCACATGTGATTAGAAGAAAGACTTAGCCAAATGGCAAACTCACGCGTTCCAACTAACGACGGCATAGATGAATTCTGCATTGCTGTTGTGTGCTTTAAGTGTGAATATTTCTGCAACTTAAAAATCAAAATGAGTGATTTTTGTTTTTGCACTTACGTCATGCGATGCTGTGTACCATTCTGTGTTCCATTCTCACGTGTCAAGTACTCCTGTTATTCCACTAGTTGCATATTTCATGTCTTCATTGTGATATTATTGTAATATATTTTAATATTAAGGTGGTTCCTCCCAAAATATCGGCCTTATGTATCCAATGGTAAAACTTCTTTACATACTTTCTTCGCAATTAACGTATTCCGAAGGATGAAAATTTGCACATCGATAAAACTAACTTTAAGTTATAGCATGGGATACTTAATACTTGCTAAAACATAACCATAATTAAGCAATCCAGCATTTCTTTGTCTAATAACGTCATCAATGTAAGGGTGCGCCATCTAGTAACAGGTCTGAACATTACTCAAAGAAAAATAATTGATTTTTATTACAGGGTGATTCATAAAGAAGTATACAGCTTCAACGCACTATAAAACAAGAACAATGTAAGGTATTTTATGTTACGTGCAACAGAATTGTAGAGGGATGTTTCAAGTTTTTTTAGAGACAGTCACAGATGTTCTACGTGTGCACCCTTAGTCACACGACACACATCGAGCCGGTAAACCATTTCCGCCCAAACTCGAGGTAATATATCTGAAACAAGTACAGTGATAATGGCTGTGGTCCTAACTTAACACCTTGTGACGATTTCCTGTGGGGGTACGTAAAAGACAAGGTATTCGGCCCTCCTCTTTCTGTTGATCTAGAGGAGCTGAAACAGCGTATCACAGCCACTATCACTGCACTTGATTCAGAAATTTTACCCCGCGTTTGGGCGGAAATGGATTACCGGCTCGATGTATGTCGTGTGACAAAGGGTGCACACATGACTGTCTCTGTGACTGTCTCTAAAAAACTTGAAACATTCTCCTGCAATTCTGTTACAGGTAACATAAAATATCTCACATTGTTCTTGTTTTATAGTGCATTGAAACTGTATACTTCTTTATAAATAACCCTGTATAATTATGGTTAGGTTTTAATAAGTACTAAGTATCCAATGCTGTAACGTAAAGTTTGCTTTATCGATGTGCAAATTTCTATCCTTGGGAATACATTAATTGCAAAGAAAATATCTAAAGAAGTTTTACCATTGGAAACATAACGCAGAGATTTTAGGTGGAACCACCTTAACGTACCAGAAGTTGGCAACAATTCTGATTGTTTACATCCGCTGTGAGTAAGTTGGTTACGTGATTTCCGTTGAAGTGAAGTAGTAGTGAAACATATATGGCCAACACAACAGCTGTATTTTTTGTCAATTAAAACCGTATTAAATGAAGGTAAGTTTTTTGGTATTTACTTTTCAACATTTACATCTTCCACTAAGATCTAAATACACTGCATTTATGTTCGTACAGCATACCGTCCTATTACGACCTCTATTGATTTCTTTCTTTCATGAGTACGATTCTTCAAACTGACTCATAGTCAGTTTAGCTGTTTAGTTTAAATTCTGTGAAATTTCCTTTTTAAATACTTCGATATTGATACTAGGCAATCTGTAATTACGGAAAGTTGATAGAATGAACTTCTGGGCATCCCCAACAAGAATAAATATTTCCCCCGTCATTAATATAATACAAAGCGGTTAAAACGATGACGCTAACTTATTTCAATGAAAATATTACTTATGCATCACTCGGTGCAACATTTTGGACTTCAGAAAGGTAAGTTTCAACGGCAAATTCTAAAAAAACCTCAACCCGGCGAGGTCATGAATTGCGTTGTTTGTGCGCGTTACTAGAGCAACCATGCGGTCACTTCTATCGTTCCTTAAACAGAAAAATGGGACGCTTTGTCGATGTCATGTTGCCTTTTGAGCACGTGGTACCTCTAATCACATGTGTGTCTAGATAATACTGCCTTTGTTGCATCGTAATTTCTGTAAAAATGATCGTAAGTAATATAACTGGAAGGCAAATACACTATTACTAACCACATATACACTGAATAAACGATGGTCTTAAATATCCATTTTTTTGGTGTAAATGAACTCAAGAACTGCTAAGCTTAACTCAACAACTGCCAAGCTTTTTTTAGCACGTCTTTTGCAAAAAAAGATCCCGCTAATGTTATCGGTTTGTCCGTCCGTCTATACACACGATATCTCTGCAACTAACAGTCCGATTTCAAAAATTATTTTTGCATTAGGAAGCTTGAAAAGTGCGAATAATGATCTTTTATTTATTTTTTTACGATGCAAAATTTCGCCGCTAGAGGGCATAAATGCATATGATATCGAATTCAAAACACACTATATTCCATGTATTGGCTTCTAAACACCCAATTCAAAAAAAATTTCACTTTTCGATTCCATTTAAGTCGAAGATTAATTTAGGCATAGTCACTTTTCCAAGTTACGCACATATTCTCCTCTAGGGGGTGTAAAATTAAACTGCTTTTCCTCAGATATATCTGCTTCCAAAACTCCGATTTGAAAAATTGTTTCCTTCAGCAGATACAGCTAGTGATGGGAAATATTTTGCATATAATTTCTAATTTTTGGTATTGAATGGTTTGGCCATCAGGGGTCGTAAGTGTTGATTTCTGCTTCTAATGTATTTGCAGCAAAATCTGAACTTCTAAAATCTCGATTGAAAGAATTCTTTCGCGGCCCGACACTACTCACGTAGACAAACCTTTCCGGAATATTTTCTTCTTAAGATAAAGCATGGTTTTTCCGCCAGGTGGCGTAGATGTACATTATGTTCTCGCCAACATCTTTGCTTCTAATGATCCGATTTGAAAACTTTCTTCTTTGTTGGGTAGAGTTTCTGTTGCGACATGATTCTAATAGAATTTCAAAATGTTCAAATAATTCATTGACTTTCCGCTAGGGGGTGTAAAGGTAAACTGCGCTTTCCCCGATATCTCTGTTTCTAAAACTCCGATTTGAAAAGTTCTTCCAGCACAAGATACAGCTCCTGGTGGGAAGTGTTTTATTGTAATTTGTAATTTTTTATAAAAAATGGTTTGACCACCAGGGAGCATATGCGTTAAATTTCTGCTCCGTAGGTATTTGCAGCAATATCTCAGCTTCTAAAAGCCCGATTGAAAACGTTCTCTCGTGGACCGATGCCGCGTCTATCGGTAAACAATTGAGAATATTTTCATCATAAAATAATGCATGGATTTTCCGCCAGAGGTCGTAGATGTCTATCATATTTCTGTCAATACCATGTAAGTTCAAAATGTTACTCATCTAAGTTCAAAATTTTCAAGTAATGCATAGACTTTCCGCTAGGGAGCGTAAAGGTAAATTGCGTTTTCCTCAATATCTCTGCTTCTACAACTCCAATGTGAAAACCTTTTTCTGCAGCGGATACAGCTCCTGATAAGAAATTCTCAGCATATAGTTTCTAATATTTGATAAAGAATGGTTTGGCTGTCAGGGGGCGTAAGAGTTACTTTCAGCGTCTGATGTATTTGCAGTAAATCTGTGCTCCTGAAAAGTCGATTGAAAAAATTATTTCATGGACTGATACCGCTAACATCGAAAAAACTTTTAAAAATACTTTCTTTTTAAAATAATGCATGTTTTTTCCCCGGGGGAGGGGGATTTAGACGCATATCTTATATTTGTCGATATCTCTGCTTCTGAGAGCCCGATCTGAAAAATTCTTTCTTTGTTGAAGACCGTATCCATTGCGAAATGTTTCTCATATGAATTCAAATTTTTCTTAACGCATAAGTCTGCCACCAGAGGGCGTAAGTTGATGTTTCCGTTTACAGCAATATCTGCGGGAATAAAAATCCGATTGAAACTTTTTTCTTCGGTCAGATACTGCTGTTTGCCATACCGGTTCCATTGATTTTAAATAGCTTTGGTAAATTTAATTCGCATCAGAACGGATTCAAAGGAAGTGCTCCTTACACCCGAAAATTCAATGTCATCTTTCTTATTTTCTCTCTTCTCAAAGAGGCTTTTTATAAGCTATACGTTGCAGCAGGGTTCAAGATAGAAAAAGTAGGAGGTATATTGAGAAAGTAAGTATTTTTAGGCTACTAAAATTAAATGATAATGCCTTAAAGACTGGTGTTTTTCATCCGATTCGTCATACGTTAAAATATTTCTCTACAAGGTTTCTCTACCATTATTGAGGTATTTATCGTAACGGGACACCAGTTTTATTATCTCCTTGTCGTTGAATGAGACCGCCTGTGAAGACAGCCACTTCTGCACTGCTCTTTTGATTTTATCATTGTCGAAGAAGCACCGACCAGCAAGGAACTTCTTTAGATGCAATGTAACATCACAGACTTGGTGCTATTGCACTTCATTTCACACCCTCAAAATACTTCTTCTTGGCCAGCTACTACCAAGGAGTTTAGAATAATACTTCTGGTGGTGCCCTGAGTCTCTTAACAGTAAAATCGCGAAGGTGTAGGAATTTGGCATTGTTTACATAATACTTATATAATTGCAACCGTGTGTATTTTTGAAATTGCCAACACAAAAAGCATTGCAATAACATTGAAAACCATCAGCTTTCCAACACTTTGAAGGCCGTCGATCGTGTTTATACATTGTAGGCTTACGCAAATCGGTGCTGCTCCGTTAACAAGAGCATATCTAGATATCTTATTCTAACCTCCTGCTACCACACGTCTCACTCTTTCAAAGTTCAAAACTAAATTGACAACGAACTCTGCACTGCCCGTAGGTCATCACACTCAAAGTCACGAGACCTGGTTGCGTCACGCTCGACGCTCCGACAGTCAGTAGTTCAATACCTCAGTCCATGTTCTGGGGCATGGAAGTCCACGTTTCGGGTCTAGGTTGCGTTGCTTCTTGCTCGTGCTCCAAAAGTCCACAGTTCTATGTATCAGTCCGCATTCTAGCGCATAGAATTTGAAGATATTACAGCAAGAACAAGCGACAGTCACTTACAGTTTGATATGGGCTGTAGAAAGGGGATCCATTTGTTTCGAGACAAATGACGTGGTGAGCACTTGAAGCTGTGCAGACATGATGAAAAGAATGAAAGAAATGTGAAAAATGTTTGACCGTAGGCCACACAAATATTACGGTAAATGTCAACCAGTTTCACATTTCTTGCACTCAAAAATCGAATTATGGTCCATATCTCACAGTCAGTGGGCCGCTCGATCTTCTTAAATGTTAAACGCAAACAACAACACACAAACACGATCTGATGTTTTCGTAATGGCGTCTGTGGCTTGCCCCTAGATCAGGAAGATGGAAGACTGGTATTTTTAGCACAGTGGTCTAAACGATGCCTTCTGATCATTCGTCCGAAAGGGGTCCGGGTTCGAATCCCAGTGAAGCATGGATGTTGTGTTTGTCTTACGGCACTGGCTCTCTTCCTTGGAACCAGTATCCCGAAATTAGGGACGGTCGATTGCTTATAGCCCACTGAGTTGCTCACGGTGGTCGTTAAACCTCCAATGAAAAAAATCTAGGAAGTCAGCGCGCATGCGTGATATCATGACCGCACCGCTGCAGCAAAAATATACGCAAACGGTGCTCACTTACTGAATATGCCTCGTCTATAAAACTGAAATCTCACTGGTTAGGATGAACACGTGTTAATAACTATGGCAACTATCTTCGCATTACGTTACGTTTTTCTGTTGTTAACGAATTTTCGGTATTTTTCCGAATATACGGCCCCTACTGAGAATTACAAGGAATTTTTTTTTAATGCAGCTAAAACTTCTTTCATTTTTAAGCGGCGCATTATCCACAGAGCGTGAATTTATAACTTTTTTTAAGAAATAAAGCGGGGATTATACGACGGGAATAATAAAAATTTAATAAAAACTGCTAAGTAATGAAGCAACAAATCAGATTCCTCATTGCATTTGAAAAGTCTGAGGGCCTTCTTTCCGGGTTGGTTTCAGCTAATCCGTTCATCGCTAAGGCCTACGTTCAAATAAGAACTACATCACTGGTGTTATCCATCCTTGCAAATATTAACGCATTTTATATCCATTCGTGGTATCGTAAATTTAAAACAGTATTACCGATTCTTCAGTGGTACGGCTCTAAGAGAGAGGAAGTATAATATTTAGCTATTAATTTGCGGGAGGATCTTTATTTAACGATGCAACAAATTTTGCACAGCTTCAGCTATTTTATTTTGTCTCAGGCGGTTCCTGGACGTTTCATTAAAACTTGGGTTTTTATATCATGTTCTAAGATATAGTGAGTGGTAATAAAGAAAAGCTGCCGCTTCGTACCTTATGTAATAAATTTTTGTTGGTTCATAGAAAGCGCAGTAAGTTTTTTCAGATCTCATTCGCAGATCTAAAGATAACAAAGTGAAACTGCTGTCTCGTATCTTTTATGAAATCTTTCTTTCATTTTTCAGAATCGCAGCCCAGCAAACTGCTTCTGTTCGCTTCACATGAGTTGCTTCTTCCTCCGTGCTTCGATGGGGTTCTTCTCACCCCAGTGAATTTTCAAGATATAAAATATTGCTTCCGAGAGAACTTGCCGCAAATGAGTGAACGAACAGCATTAAAAATAGAATTACTGTAATGCAGTATGTTAGCATATTATATCCTGAGAAGCCGTCGTAGTTGAGGATATGCGTATATTTTTGAAATAAATCATTTCGGAAAGCGATTTCTGGAAGAAAATTAAACATTTTCGCACTGTGAACTCTCCTAGAACTTTACGAACTAGGATTTGTAGAACTTCAATAGGACAAGTGTATTAGACAAGTGGGTATATACAATATTTTTTTTTTTTTTAGATTTGCTTTTCGACATTTTGCTACATCTTTATAATAAAACGAAGTGTGTGTATGTCCTTCGCGATACAAAAGAAAAAAAAAGATACTCAACCTAGAAACCTGAAATTTTGCACGAAGATATCTTACATACCGAGGATGTGCACCTCGGTCTTAGATTTTCGAATTTTTGAGTTTTTCGAATTTTTGATATAAAATAGCTTGATCCCACCCAACATGTAGGAAAGTAGTTCACGATAAGTTTTGCGCGTTTCTTTTTTATAATTTCGTTATAATAGACGTCTTAGCGTCTATTTTTATTCGTAAATACATTTTCCGAAGGAAATATATCGAATAACAGTACTAGGATTTTTTTTTAGTTTTATCCGGAGCTAGCGTATTTTTTAAGTGAAGCTATTTCGAAATTTTGCTGCCAAGAGATGGAATTATGGCGCATAAATTTGCCTATTCGCTGTTACAATGCGAGCTAGCCGACGATGACCCCGCTCATCCACACGCTGATGTCCACGGCAGTTGGTTCTTGCAGGGATGGTTTTACCGGATTCGATGTACTCACGGTGCACCCGTGACACAGTGGCTCGTGAAAATCCCAGTGCCTGCACGACGTCCGAGATGGAGTAACCCATTCGTCGGGCCCTGACAATTTGCACACGATCAAATGCGCTTAGATTCTTCGTCTTACGCATACTGCGTCCGACTCTTACTGATTCTCGTCGCATCACTCCTTATATTGTCGGATCGCTGCATACGTCATGTCGTTTCCGTTTACAGGGCCGCCCATAGCGCCACAATTGTATAACGCCAGCTGTCTCTAACTCAATTGCTCTTCAGTGTATAAGCGGGCTTTTTTATGCTGATAGCGTCTGTCGATCTGTGTTGTATTATATACTGTATATGTCATCATCATCATCATTGTCAACCATTATCAATCCACTGCTGGACGAAGGTCTCCCCAAGTTTCCTCCACAACGGTCTGTCTTGTGCCAGTCTCTTCCATGTCACTCCCGCATACTTTCGAATTTCATCCACCCATCTACCATGTGGTCTTCTTCTGGGTCTTTTCCTGTTCCTTGGAATCCAATCTAAAATGTATGTATATATATTATAACGAAGTAAATTTCTCCGACATTTTTATCCGCGCCAGGATTCGAATCCGGGTCCCCTCACTCCGGAATAAGTTGCTCTACCAATTGAGCTACGCGGACTTTTATTCTGATTGCTATGTGCCTTTATGTCATGTGCGTCCTGCTGGCAGGTACGTCACATCTCCTTTCCCCGAAAGAGGGCCGGGGGCATGGCCCACGGGTCAGCCGTGACCATGAATCGTTGCAGGCAGCCATCCACTGTAGAACGTGCACTTGAGAACTCCCAGTCAATATGGTGTGTAGAATGCAACGTCACACACATTTATTTTTCGAAGCGCTGGAGATGGGAGTCTCTGATTTTTCCTATCTCGCGGTGTGGAAAGAACACCACACCAATGCGAGATTTTGAACGGTCGGGTCATCCGGATAGTTCGGGCGCCATTATAACGAAGTAAATTTCTCCGTCATTTTTATCCGCGCCAGGATTCGAACCCGGGTCCCCTCACTCCGGAATAAGTTGCTCTACCAATTGAGCTACGCGGACTTTTATTCTGATTGCTATGTGCCTTTATGTCATGTGCGTCCTGCTGGTAGGTACGTCACAATATATGTATATATATATATATATATATATATATATATATATATATATATATATATATATATATATATATATATATCATCATCATCATCATCATCATTGTCAACCATTATCAATCCCCTGCTGGACGAAGGTCTCCCCAAGTTTCCTCCACAACGGTCTATCTTGTGCCAGTCTCCTTCATGTCACTCCTGCATACTTTCGAATTACATCCACCAATCTTCCATGTGGTCTTCTTCTGGGTCTTTTCCTGTCCCTTGGAATCCAATCTAAAATTTCGGCTGTCCATCGATGGTCTGTCCTTCTGGCAGTATGTCCAGCCCATTGCCATTTCAGGGATTTAACTCTGATCATGATGTCTTCCACTCTTGTCATTTTTCGGATCCACATGTTTCTCTTCTTATCTCTACTGGTTACACCAAGCATGCACCTCTCCATGCCGCTTTGAGTTGTCTGCAGCCTTTGTATGTCTCTTTTAGCTAAGGTCCACGTCTCTGCACCATACGTAAGCACTGGAAGGATGCATTGATCAAACACTTTTCTTTTAAGACATAATGGCATATTGCTCTTGAAAATTATGCTGTTTCTTCCAAAAGCTCTCCAGGCAAGTTTTGTACGCCGATTAATTTCTTCATCAATGCGACCCTCACTTGATATCTGCTGTCCAAGATAAATGTACGTGTCTGTTATCTCCAGCTTTTCTCCATCAATCGATAAATCTTCATTTCTTGTAAAAGCATTGTACAACACTTTTGTCTTCTAAAAGTTCATTTTTAATCCCACTTCTTTACTCTTGTCAGCAAGTTCTTGGATCATACTCTGTAGCTCTGATGGGGAAGTTGCAAAAATTACTAGGTCATCAGCAAAACGAAGGTGGGTTAGATAATCTCCATTAATCTTTATCCCTTTGTTTTCCCAGTTCAGTGATTGAAAGACATTTTCCAATGTGGCATTAAAGAGCTTCGGAGATATGGTGTCACCTTGTCTCACTCTGTTTCCAATTTTTATGTGTGTTGTATTTTCAAACAGCCGAATCTTTTCACTTGCATTTTCATAGATGTTATTAATAATATTAATGTATGCATCTTCAATACTGCAGGATTTCAGAGCCATTGCAACTGCTGATGGTTTCACTGAATCAAAGGCTTTTTCATAATCGATAAAAGCCATGCACAATGGAAGTTCATATTCCCTCGCTCTTTCAATTAGTTCTCTCAGTACGTGGATATGATCTATTGTGCTGTAGCCACTCCTGAATCCAGCTTGTTCTCTCGGTTGAGACATGTCCAGTGTCACCTTCAAGCGGTGTGAAAGAACTTTAGTGAAGATTTTATAAACCACTGATAGGAGTCAGATATCTGTAGTTCCTGAGATCCTCAATGTCACCTTTTTTATGTAGCAAGATCATTGTAGCGTTGTTCCAATCCTCAGGAATTTTTACTTCATTAAGGCATCTAGTGAAAATTTGGGCGAGTATTGTTTCGATTTCTCCACTTGCTTCTTGTATGATGTCTACAGTAATTCCATCTTCTCCTGGAGCTTTTCCCCGCTTCATGCTCTTGATTGCATGTGCAACTTCTGCTATAAGGACTGAAAGAACTCTGGTACTGTTACCTTTCATGATGTCTGGAGTACATGTATCATCCCTTTCATATAATTTGGAGTAGCAATCTTTCACTCTTGTCAAAATTTCGCCTCTATTTCTTTTTACAGAACCATCTTCTTTTCTCAGTGCCATGATCTGTTTTTTTCCCTTACTGAGATGTCCCTTTGCTATCTTTAGGCTTTGGTTGTTTTCAATTGCTTTCCTTACTAGTTCACAGTTGAATTTCCTTACGTCTTCAGTGATACTTTTTCGTACTGTCTTGCATAGCTCTATATATTCCACTTTGGAAGTCACATCTTCTTTAGGTGTCCTCATCACTCTTCTTTTTTGCATCAACATTTTGGTTTTTCCTGATAAGTTGTTCACAAGCAATTTGTTCTTAGACCCAGCTAATTTTGTTGCTGTTTCCGTAAAAGCTTTGGTTACTTTTCTGTTAACTTCAGAAATATCCACTTCTTCCGATGTTAGGCCTTCTAAAGCGGAGAATCTGTTCTTAGTTCCAATTTGAAGGTATTATGGTGTTTTTTAAGGTTGGTTATGTCAATACATTTTGTTTGTCTTATGAGCTTGCTACGTTCGAGTTTAGTGTTGAGGTGCATCTTACATCTCACCAATCTATGGTCACTGCCTGTGTTGAACTTGTTTAGCACACTGCAGTCTTCTATGACGAATTTTTTGTTACACATAATAAAATCAATTTCACTTGTCGTCCCATTTGGATGTCTCCATGTCCATTTCCTGTGTGGCTTTTTCTTGAAAAAGGAGTTCAAGATGAAAAACCTTTCTGCCTCTGCAAACTCTATGAGAGTATTTCCACGCTGGTTTCTGTTGCCGTGACCAAATTTACCTACTGAAGTTTCATTCTGTTGCCGTTGCCCTATTTTTGCATTGAAATCTCCCATAATTATCTTCAAGTGCTGCTTACCTTTATTATTTAAATCACGAATTTCCTCATAAAATTCTTCAATTTCTTCTTCAGCATGACTTGTGGTGGGTGCATAAGTTTGAATAATCTGAGCCTGGTATCTTCTCGAGAGTTGGATAACGAGTTGTGCAGCTCTGTCAGAGGAACGTTCAACTTCTACAACTTTATCCTTCAGTTTCTTGTTTATTATAAATCCAACACCACTAGTTCTGCCAGTATCTGTCCCACGATAGTAGAAGGGATGTCCACTTTTCAGTTCAATGAGATCTTCTCCTTTTCTCCTTACCTCACTTAGCCCGACGATGTCCCACTTGATCCTTTGTAGTTCCTCTTCGAATTCAAGAAGCCTTGAATCAGAAGATAGGGAGCGTCCGTTATATGTAGCCAAGGTCAGCATCAGATGGCAGCCTAGTCCGGTCCTCCAGGGATTCTTAGCACCCTCTGCCTTCATGTCGCACTGGCCGCTGCCTTGGCCAGGTACATTCCAGCTGCCGGAGACTGAGGGCCAAGATTTAAGTTGTGGAATCATTTTGGAGGGGTTTGGCCATAACTCACCACGCTGGCCAAGCGGGTTGGTGAGTGTGGGATAGCATTTCCTCTAATCCCGATGGTATAGTTATACCGCTATTGGCGGTCGTCAGAGCCCCTTTAGTGGGAGCAGGATGTACCACCAGAAGGCGGGGTTGACATTTGTCAAGGAGAGGCTGTGATGTTACGCATCACCTGACCTTACATCCCACACATATATATATATATATATATATATATATATACCTCCCACATATATATATATATATATATATATATATATATCAAATTAGTTTTGTGTTTACTAATTCGACTAATTGACTAATGTTGTAATTGGAGTAATTATCTAGATTTCTCCATCAGTGATGTGCGGCAAAAATAGAAGACGAACTGTAAGTTTTTCTTGAACTTTGTTTGAGTGACTCTTGTTTTACTCAAAGTAAGCGCATAAGAACGAACTTTATGTAATGTTCTGTAAGTCACATATACACGCTTCAAGTAGTAAATAACGCTTCAAATGATGCAAGAGTGCATTTAATGATGGGGCTACTATTACCTGATGTTGAACAGAGAAACCCCTCAAAAATAAAGTGCACGAATCTCAGATTTAAAGGTAAATACCGTTATTTTACAAGATGGGATTTGAAACTCACAAAAGAGATGTGCAAATTATTTGAATGAGATGGGGTTTTTTTCATTAATTAAAATCACTTTTCCTACATTTTTCGTATTAGTAACGTATTATTTTATGCATAGTCTACCCAAAGCGCTACTTCAATTTAAGGAAACATTCGGGATACATTGCAACTAATACTGTATTTGCAATCGTCACCGTAAATGTTTAACATCTTAGAAAATTCTTCAAACTTATGTGGCCATTGAAAAAAGTTTTAGCTTACTTTTAAGGACATTTTTAACTGATATCAAGTTTTCAACCAGGTTGCAGAGAAAAAGAGAGTGACAGTTGAAATTTGTGGAAACTAAACACAGTTTTAGTATCAATGACGGTGTCATTTTCCATTCATTTAGTTGGGAAAAAATGACGGTTCACTGCGGTCAACAGTATTTACGTTTGCATTTTATGCCTAAAAATATAAATGTAGTTAGTACTTCGGATCAGTGGGATTATGTGTTTCCCTGAAGAATACACTATATGAAGTTCTTGTATAAACCGATGTGCCATTCCATTATAAACATCCCCAGCCTAGAGAAATAAGCTTGCCTGGACACCGAACGGTGGCGCTGGTGAAGTTCACAGAACAGTATACATACAACCCGAGGACCGGCTTTCGGTTAGTAGAGTGTTCTGAGTCAGAATGGAAAAAGGTGCTGATTGATTGGAGTTCGATAAAGGACAAATTATGAAGGCGCGGCGCCTCGGAACTACGATTTCACAAACGGCGCAGCTTGTGGGTTATTCACGTGTCGCTGTAGTGAGTACGTATCAAAAGTGGTGCACAGATGGCCAAACAAATAAACATCATTTAGCCAGGTGTCGTCCGCAACTCATTGAAGCCATAGGGGAGCGGAGACTGTCGCGCATTGTACATAGCAACCGCAAGGCCATAATGCGGCAAACCACCCGCAGCTACAACAGTGTTGATCAGGGCAATGTCTCACAGCACACGGTTTTTCGCAGTCTTCTGCGCATGGGCCTGAGTAGCCGAAGACCCTCCAGGGTCCCAATGCTCACTGCACATAATCGCCAACAACACGTGAAATGGGCCCAAGATCATCGAGATATATATATATATATATATATTTTTTTATTGGAGGTTTACGACCACCGTGAGCAACTCAATGGGCTATAAGCAGTCGCCAGTCCCTAATTTAGGGTCACTGGTTCCAGGGAAGAGAGAGAGCCAGTGCCGTATGACAAACACAACATCCATGCCTTCCCGGGATTCGAACCCGGACCCCTTTCGAACGAATGATCAGAAGCCATCGCTTAGACCAGTGCGCCACCGAGGCGGCATCATCGAGTTTGGACGGTGGATTATTGGAAGAAAGTAGCGACGAATCGAGATTCCTGGTGCATCACGTAGACGGCCGAGCATGGATACTCCGATTACTAACGGACGCTATGGCACCTGGATGCATTGCTGTGCGGAAACAGGTCAGCGGCGGAGGTGTTATTTTGTAGGAGGGTTTTTCCTTGGGACACTTTAGGCGCAATTATCCCAATATAACAATCCCTGACAGCTGTCATTTATCTAAACATCGTTGCGGACCAAGTTCATCCATTCATGGCAAAGATGTTCCCAGCTGGTGATTGTCATAACCAACAGGATAATGCGACAAACCACACTGCAACAATCGTCAACGAGATGTTCGAGGAACATGCTGGTGACTTTTTGTTAATGCCCGGGGCCTCCAAATTCACCGAACATGAACCCAATCGAACATTTGTGGTTTGACTTGGAAAAACGGGTTCGCGCTAAATCACCACCACCCCGAAATGTACGAGAACTGGAGGACCTGCTGTTGATATTATTGTACCAGATACCCTAGGATACCTATCGCCACCTCATCGAATCGATGCCTCCCCGAGTGGCTGCTGCTTTGCAGGCTAAAGGGGGTCATACAACTTATTAGGTAGGTGGTCATAATGTAATGGCTCAACGGTGTAGATAGTTGAAAAAATTTCGAGACCCGTATGCCTCAGGTTTTGCAGAAAATTAATGTTTCAAGACATTAATATGGTGCAGAGTGGTCTAAACGCTGGCCTGTGACGCAAAGGGCTACTGTTCGAGTAACGGATGATGCATTTTTGTTGGTTTGGGGTCACAGCACAGACTGCTTCCCTTCCCCGGGACTGGTGCTACGAGATGTGCAACTGATAATAGGCCTTAAAGGGGCTGTTCACGATTGTCGTTTACGTGTAAAACAAAATCTGGGATTAAAAAAGCCCTCTCTCACTCAATTTCGCATATCTTTGTCTTTCAAATAAAGCTAAAAACAATTATCCTGTACAGCTAATTTTCAGGCACAACAGAGTTTCGTGTAACTCACTAGGCACAACAGAGTTTCGTGTAACGCCATAGGCACAACAGAGTTTCGTGTAACGCACTAGGGACTTTTATTATATTAAGCTAAACGTTGCGTTAATATTTCTGCTTGAGCAATCACAGGCGCGGACTTACACGCGGACCTACAGACGCTTAGTGCGACGGGGGAATGACGCTGCGATCCAGAATCTTGCATTATCTGAATCTTCCATATAAGAGTGTTTCTTCTCCTGGCTACTATACGATTTTTTATAATTTTTATTCATTTATTCACTTTCATAACACTGTTACTAATCTCGGAAACATCCCAAGACAATTACTCAGTTAGTGAATAACTATAGTAAGCCATTTTTTTATTTTTATATTAGCCAGCTTTAGTGCTCTTATTAAGGATCTTACGCTGTGCACATTTTTTAATTGTTTGTTTGACGGTTTAACGACACCGTGAGCAACTCAATCGATATAACCGGTCGCCCGTCCCTAATTTAAGGCCACTGGATTCGGGGAAGAGGAAGAGCCAGGATCGTAAAGCAGACACATCATCCCTGTCTCACGGGATTCGAACACGGACTCATTTCAGACGAATGGTCAGTAGCCAGCGCTTAGACCACTACGCCACATGTTTGGGGGGGGGGAGTGAGCACATTTTTCTTCTGCTTTGCATTAGGTAACTATTAAATTTAAATCGTTTCTTTTTTTTTTTAATTGAAAGTTTAACGACCACCGGAAGCAAATCAGTGGGCTATAAGCAGTCTCTCGTCCCTAATTTAGAGCCACTGACTCCAGGGAAGGGAGAAAGCCAGTGCGGTAAGACAAACACAATATCCATGCCTCACCAGGATTCGAACCCGTACCCATTTCGGACGAATGATCAGAAGCCATTGCTTAGACCACTGCGCCACCGGGGAGCTTAAATCGTTTTACATTTATTTCTTCTTAATAGTTCTTAACTTGGATTTCACACAAATGTGCATCAGACGATTGCAACAAATAAAGAACCCAATTTTTGGATGTAGAGGAGACGGAGATTACAGCATATTACGCTGTTTTCGTCTGGTAGATAGTGCCTAAATATTAAGCCGAAACGTAATTTTTAGTCGCGAACATATCCGTTTTCCGCGATTCATGATATAGCTTTGAAATTCAATTACTCTGAAGATTTTTGTCTCTCAGATTTCAGTGTTTTCTCAATATGATAAAACATACGTAGTCAAGATTTGTTAGGGGAAATTTTATATATTTTCGTATACAGATGGGGTCTGCTAAGATAATTTGAAAGACAATAACCCCAACGTCTTCATTATATATATGGTGCGAACAGAACAGAGAAATTTCCATTCAGAAATACGTTGCAAGACCTTTAACACACCACCAAGCACGCTTCGCCCAGAATCCAAATTCGTAATCAATATTCAAGCATGCTGAGGTCAGTCGAGGTGGTATGTCAGCGAACGCTTCTAAACAAGAGCTTATTTGGATCACGGGGGCAGTAATCCAATCATAACGTATCCCTGATTTGATACCGAAGGAGCCCTACAGGTCTCTTAGATTTAAGCTATTTAATGGAGTCGCCCAGAGGTTCCTCACATGTTCTGGCTTGCATTTTACTGCATTTGTTAAGTATCCGAAACCATATTATTTCGCGAAATAAACAATACAAAACGCACACATCTTACAACGAAACATCTTTAATCTTAATCTTTATTTACTTCTGTTCATTGAGCTTCAGTAGCATTCGCCTGGAGAATAGGAATGATTTTCATTTGTGGATAAGGCATTATATTTAAATGATATAATTGTAAAGCTACGTGGCATGTATATGAATAATCTTCAGACGTTTTTTCTAGATTTCATGATACACTAAAATTCGGGTATCAGAAGAAATAGTATGATTCGGCTAAATCAACATAAATAATCAGAAAGCTATAAATTAGCATCAAGTAGGACAGAAAAGAAGAATTCATCTTCAAGTGATCGTACCTATGAAATGCATGTCTTTGCCGGGTGTACTTTCAGAGATAGACTTATGGTCGAGAAATGATGGAAGGCTTTCTGAATGAAGTCGTAGCACTTTCAACTGTCAATTACGGCAAAAATTCCCGTCAGTATGATTTTTACTTCAGCGCCCTGTTGAGATGCCTGATTGAAATAACGGTTGTTAAGTTGTTTGTTGCTGTAATAGATTAAATTCCTGTTCACTTCTCTGCAATTTCAGGTTGGCTACGTGAATGAGGGGTCAAGAAAATGAACAGCAATCATTGAGAAGGAGAACAGCAAAGAAACAATTGATCGATAGATTGGTATCCTTAATCGTTTACTCAATGCTAAAAGAAGTGCATGTTACTCACATAAAGCTCTGGATAAAACATGTTGCTTTGTTATGGTAACAGTAGGTTAGTGTTACTGGTGCAAAGTCTACATATATCCATCGATGAGTCACCTGTGTGTTCTGATATAGCGATTCCCTGGTGGGTAGTGTGTGCTTGTGAAAACTGCATTCCACATTATATCTTATGTTGCAGTTGTTCTGGCAGGTATTGGGTTGTCAGAAAAGTCATGACGTATTTTACCCATGTTTTGCAAAGGTCATTTATTCATAGAAAGAACAAAGATCAATCAATGATATAATGCCCGTTTTGTTCGATGACCTTTTGCCATTTGTCAGTGAGCTGCAGAATGCCTCGTTCATAGAAGGATCTGTCTTTCGTGACGAAAAATTATACAAGGTGCTGATTTACAGCCTCATCTGAATTGAACGTTATACCACACAAGGACTGCTAAAGAGAGCGAAACAAGTGGAAGTCTGACGGCGCAAGGTCAGGCGAGTATGCTGGGTGTGGCAACACATCCCACCCAAGCTCCAATAATTTTTGGCGGGTGATCAAACTTGTGTGTGGTCTAGCGTTGTCGTGATGGAACACAACACCTTTACGATGAACGAGCTCTGGACTTTTCTGGATGATGGATTCGTTCAAACGTTCCAATTGCCGACAACACACATTCGAATTGATTGTTTGGTTCCGTGATAGGAGCTCGAAAAACACGACACCTTAAAATCACATCACACTGAGACCAGAACCTTCCGCTGATGAATGTCTGTTTTTTATGTCGTTTGAGGCGAAGCAGCACGTCGGTACCAAGATCGTTTTCGCAGCAAAATGTTGTACACAATTAACTTTTTGTCAACAGTTATCAGTCGCTTCAAAAAGGATCGTTTTCCTCGTTTAATAAGCATATTGCAGATGTTTATACGCGCCATCAATTGAACATCTTTGAGTTCATGAGGAACCCACACATCGAGCTTGCTTACGTATCCCAGCTTCTTCAGGTGGTCGTGAACGTTTGAATGATGGATGTGCAATGTGTCTGCAATCTCTGGTGTCGTGTAACGTGGGTTTGACTCGATCAATGCCTTTATTTGGTCGTCATCAGCCTCGGTGGGCCTCCCGGATTGAGGAACATCGTTGAGATCAAAATCACCAGCACGGAATTTTGCAAACCACCGCTGGCACTGACGTTTTTGTGGAGCATTATCACCGTACGCTTTGCGCAACTTTTCACAAGCTTGACGCGCCTTCTTCCGTTTACGGAAGTAAAACAGTAAAATATGGCGAAAATGCACAGTTTGGTATTCTATCTTCAACTTGATGTCAAATCTCCGCAAATCAACCAAATCTCTCAATAATCCTTTTAAACTGCGCCTAGAACTGGCCCCTGTCGAATGCCATAACGATAACAGAGCTGCGCATGAGTCTAGTCCTTCCAAAATCGCCCAACCGCTATCGGGTGCCAAAATACCGCATGACTTTTCCGACAACCCAATAGAAGAAGTTGAGGTAAACTAGCCCTCTGTGTGGTCGAAGTACGTGAACCGAATGGTTCCTTAAACATTTCTGCGCTCCTTATACAGTAATGTGTACATTACAGGCCAATTTTTACGAAAGCTAAGGCAAAGCAATTGCTTTTCCCCTACAATTTCAGCAGTATCGACTATAAATCTATCACTGGTGGTAAAACCTCACGTGTAGTTATTTATTATGTGCGCCATGACGCAAGGCATGATGGAGAAGAGAAAATCCACCTGACAGGAACAACATGTCATTGGGCACAAACAGGTAACCCAAACATCCTCTCTCTCCTTTCTTAGGTTCTACGTAATTGTTACACCCCTTAATCAGATAACAATGCGTAATACAAAACTTGTTTATATGTTTTTAATGGTTCTTATACAAGTCAGAAGAGCTGATTCCAACGGTGGTTTTAGTTTTGTCTGTATCACCAAAGATTTTTCAGCTATCTTACATTTGTGTTTTTGTTAACGCACTGTCATTCACCTGTGTTACAAGGTAAACATGGCTACGAAAAAATATGTAAGCTCTCACCGGACTCTTTCTGTTATGTTTATGTTCCTAAGCAACTCAAGCACAAAATTATCACAAGGACTAAATTTTTCATTTTATATCAAGCTTACTTGGGAATGCTAATAGGAGATAAAGACAAGTTTGGGGTACGGCATTTTAGCTGTGGTAGTTATAGGTCAACTTTGGAAGGTTGGCTTCGTGGTGCAAAGAAAACTATAGCAGTTTCCATTCCGCAAATTTAGAGGGAACCAGAGTGCCATCTTGGTGACCGTTTCGTTTGTGTGTTTGATATTTCCAAGTGCAAGAAGTCTTGCGACCAGAATAACATTACATAAGCCAACATACCATCATCTACTGCATCAGTTTCTCATTGCGATGAGCTTCCCATTCCCCAACCACCAAAAAGTGTGCAGACATCAGAGGAGGTTGTCCAGTTTGGTTTTGATAGTGAGAACGACTAAGATATGGACTTCCAAGGAACATCTAGTACTGCTCATCCCTATTTTCGAAATCGACAACGACTAGATAATTCAATAAGAGACTTGGGGATAAAAAAATCAAATACAGATTTTTTGACTTCTCCTGTGTCAATGCTAGAACTTATTGTATCCCAGCTGTAAATCGACCATGTACAGAAAAAAACATTTCACATATGCACATTATTATACCGTTACTGATGCTCTTTGCCATTGGTTTGATATAAATGGGCTCTTTGAGAACAATGGCATCTTTCACATACCTGAAGAATAGATTATTTATATACAATTCGGTTAGAAGTCTGAAGGCAGTGCTATTGTACAATGAAAATATACACTGAATGGCCACTTTATTATGACTACCCCCTCAGTACTTCGTTGGGCCACCTTTTGCCTTTAATACTGCGTCGATTCTTCGTAGCATGGACTCCACGAGATGTTGATGTGGTTTGTGGAATTTCCAGGAGTGTGAGATTGCAGGGTTGTGGATCCAGCTGTCTGATGGCTCGTTCAACTTCATCCCACAAATTTTCAATGGGGGTGAGATCTGAAGATTGTGGGGGCCAACTAAGCAAAGTAAGCTCACCAGCATGTTCTTGAAACCAATCCTGTACAATACGAGCACTATGGTAGGAAGCATTATATTGTTGAAAGTAGCCATCGCCATTGGTTGGTTGGTTGGTTTGTTAGTTTTTATGGCGCAAGGGCCATGTCTGGCCAAAGAGCGCCAAACACAAGACAAGACAAGACACAGGACAGACAAACAGTATTAAAAATATGGTAGAAAACTTAAAATCTGGCTGATTAAGTAAAAGTGAAAAATGAGAGTGATGGGAGGGCTAAAAGACAATGAAACAAGCAGCATTAAAAACATGATACAATGTTTAAAATTCAGTTGTTTCAGTAAAACTGAAAAATGAGGATGATGGAAGAGCTAAAATCTAAATGCGTTTAAAAAAGTCAATTTCTTTTAAAAACGAAAACACAGCGACAGTATTGCAGTGGTCATCCAGGACCCGCTGCAGAGTAGCGGCGTCCTCGGTCAACAAATGATAATAAAAATTGTGGAAACGTACACCACGAAATCGAACACAGCTACACAAAAGATAAATGACAGTGAGTCGGCAATTGCACGTCTCACACATCGGCGCAGTGTCGCCACACAGCGAAAAGCGGTGAGTGAAACGACAATGCCCAATGCGGAGACGCGCAAGCACCACTTCCTCCCTGCGGTTCGGACGAGATGAGGAGTTCCAGATTTCGAGAATAGGTTTTATACGATACAGTTTATTTTCCACCTGTTGGTCCCACAGACCCTGCCACGTTCGTTTGATATGATCACGAACAAGAAATCGAAAATCGCGATGAAAGAGTGGCAAGGGTGTGACGACCAAAGAGGAAGCAGATCTAGCGGCCGCATCAGCACACTCGTTACCCGAGATTCCAACATGCCCAGGAATCCAGAAGAATTGAATCTGGACACCGGCCTCGAGCAAGGAACGAAGAAGCCTTCGTACGTTCAAAAGAAAATGATGATTACAATAGTCCAGCGATGACAAAGACTGCAGGAAACTTAAGGAATCCGTACAGACCATAGCCCTTTGATGAGAACTCGACTGAACATGAAGAAGTGCAAGATACACAGCATGCATCTCCGCCGAAAACACCGTGGCCTCAGCTGGGATCGGCGCTACTGACACGTCATCAACACAGACAGCTGCGGATCCAACGACTCCATGCATCTTGGAGCCATCAGTGAAAATGGAAGTGTATTCAGTTTTGAGGGCACGGTGCTCAGCGAAGAGCTGCTGGTACACTGACGCAGGGGTTGAGGATTTGTCGTAAGACGTAAAGGTGGTATCAACCATGACACCAAGTGAGTGCCATGGAGGATCCCCAAAGCCCCTGGTCTCTCCAACAAGTGACAAGTCGAGCCCTGCATCACGAGCGACGGCCGCCATACGAAAACCAAAGGTTGGAATGCACGAGGGCCGGTTCTCAAATAAACGAGCATGCTGAGGATGGAAAACTGCACCGTACAAAGGATGGTCTGGAAGAGACCGAAGTTTTAAGTAAAAGTGAACAGACAGCTGCAGACGGCGTAATTCAAGCGATGGTTCGTTCGCATCAGTGTAAAGGCTGGGAATCAGAGATGTTCGAAATGCTCCCGTACAAAGACGCAGCGCCTGATGATGAACAGCGTCCAAAGGCCGAAGAACGGAAGGACAAGCCGAGCCATACACGATACAGCCATAATCCAGTTTCGACCGAAACTCTCGAAAGGATTTTTAGAATAGAAAGAGCACGCAGACAGGAAATCTGGAGCCGCCGAACGTACGCACGGAACGTAAGCGTACGGTCGACGGTCAGTCCAAGGAACTTGGTCTCCGGCAAAACTGGAATGGCTGCACGGTCCAAATACAGCTTGGGGTCAGGATGGAGGCCACACCTCCGCCAGAAATGAACACACGCTGTCTTGTCGGGAGAAAGAACGAAACCATTGCTATTCGCCGCTTTAAAAATCTGGTTAACTGCAGACTGCAACTGCCTTTTAATGAAACGCATGCTCGATGACGAGCAGAAGATGTGCAAGTCACCGACATACACAGTAGCCGAAACCGCAGGAGGAAGATTTGTGAGGAGACAATTAATGCGCAGGATGAACAATGTGACAGATAAAATGCAACCTTGAGGAACACCTTGTTCTTGATGGAATGTTGCAGATAGCGTCGTACCCAGGCGCACCTAGAACACCCGATTGCGAAGAAAATTTACAATAAATGTCGGATGATTTCCTCGCAATCCACATGCGTGGAGGTCACGGAAAATCCCGTGCCGCTACGCCCGATCATAGGCTTTCTCGATGTCAAAGAATACAGAAACCTGGTGATGCCTACGCACGAACGCCTCGCGCACAGATGTCTCAAGTTGCAGGAGATGATCGTGAGGTGAACGATGACGCCGAAAACCGCTTTGTGATGGTGAAAGTAGTTGATGTTGTTCTAAAAAATGAATTAATCGTGAGTTAACCATGCGTTCGAGAACTTTACACAGACAGCTAGTGAGAGCAATTGGGCGATAACTAGAGGGAGACTTAGGATCCTTGCCAGGCTTCGGAAAAGGTAGAACAAAAGCCTTTCGCCGAGACTCCGGGAAACTGTGTTCCAACCAGATGCGATTGTATAAGATTAAAAGGTTCTCGAGAGACGACTGCGAGAGATGACAGAGCATGTCGTAGTGGATGTCATCGGGACCGACAGAAGTAGCGCCGGACCGATGCAGAGCCACCCGAAGTTCACACATGCTGAAGGGAGAGTTATAACCAGTGTCGGTATACGGCGCAAAAGAGATTCTCTTGGCGCTCCGCGGAGGTTTGAATCCTATGAAAGGAGGCCGGATACGCCAGATCACTCGACACGGAGGCAAACGCCTCCCCCAAACAATCTGCAATCTCCCCGACTTCAGCATATGTGCAGCCGTTACTCTCGAGAATGGCAATCTGGTGTGAACTGTAGGTACCCCGAATCTTACGAATCCTTTCCCACACAGTTTTCGAATTGGCACGTGAGGTAAGAGATGATACATACTGGATCCAAGACTCCCTCTTGCTACGTCGACGCGCCAACCGAGCATAGGATTTAGCACGTTTAAAAGCAACGAGATTAGCCTCGGTTGGATAACGCCGAAAAGTAGACCAGGCCTTGTGTTGAGCTCTCCTAGCCGCTGCGCATTCAGGGTTCCACCAAGGTTTCGGAATTCTGGGGAGCTTCGTAGATGTTTTAGGAATTGAAAGATCAGCTGCCTGAAGAATACAAGTTGTGACTTTAAGTACAGCTGCGTCGATTGACTCTTGGGTCACCATTTCAGAAGATATCACCGCGGACGATGCGAAGACCTCCCATCTGGCACAATCCATCCTCCATCGAGGTGGGCGGGAGGCAGAATATGGCACGTTTGCATGGTGCCAGAGGACGATTGGGAAGTGGTCGCTCCCGTGGAGATCCTTACACACCGTCCACGACCAGTCAGCAATGATCGATGGTGAACCCAAGGTCAAATCGATTGCACTGAAAGATCTTGTCGGCTCATGGAAGTAAGTGTCAGCACCGGTGTTTAAAAGGCACACAGAGGCCGAGCACAGAAGAGACTCTATGCGACGACCTCTCGCGCTGACGCTGACACTACCTCACAAAGGATGATGAGCATTAAAGTCCCCGAAAAGAAGGAAGGGTGATGGCAGCTGATCAATCAAGCTCTCCAGAACAGAAACGCTAACATCCTCATCCGGTGGTAGATAAACACTGCAAACAGTAAGAGGCACAGGCATAGAAATACGAACCGCCACGGCCTGCACAGTTGTGGAAACCGCGACGGAAGATACCGGAACCCTGTGAGGGACGAGAATAGCGACACCCCCACAGGCTATATTTTCAGACGAGTGATCTGTCCGAAATGCACTGTCGCCTCGAACTGAAAGCAGGTCCGATGGTTTAAGCTTTGTCTCCTGAAGACAAAGGCACACCGGGGAGTACAAATAAAGCAGATGTTTCACGTCATCAAAACTGGTGCGAAAACCTCGGCAGTTCCACTGAATTATTGAACCCATGGGTAAAAATGAAATGAAAAAGGAAATGGTTAAACTTGGTCAGCCTCCATTTCCTCTGATGAGCGTTCCCCAAGATTTGGGGGGTGTGTGACCAGGGGCCAAGATTGGTGAATGCTTCATCCCAAGTGTCTTAGCGGGATTAGCTCGCCGTTGATTGTTTGGCTGAGACTTTGGAGCAGAAGAAACGCTCTTCTTATCCTTGACTTTGGTGTTAGTGGTGGTTTGGTGTTTTTGCCAGAAGTTGCCTGAGTTCCCTTGCTGGTGTGGGAGTGAGTCTGCTTCGGTGAAGTGGCGGGTGCCGCTTTCAGACCCCTAGCTTGCGACTGGAGTGCGTGCAGTCCGGCTGCGATGATTTCCTCCACATTGAATGGACATTTAGGGGGGATCTGAATGTCGGTCTGAATGGCAACCGTAGATTTGGCAACCACCACTGAAGCGTAGGATCGCCAATCAGATGAAACAGGAACCACTCTTCTTCTGGCCTCAGGATAGGAAATATTTTCCACAGTTTTGAGCCTTTGGATTTCCTTCTCCTCCTTCCACTTGGGACAATCTTTGGCTGATGCTGGGTGTGAACCCTTGCAATTCACACAAAACTCGGCCTCTGCCACACATTCTGAGAGTAGATGCTATGTGGCACCACAGCGTCCACACCTAGGAGTACCCCTACATGACTGCTGAGAGTGGCCGTACGACTGGCACCTAAAACATCTCAACAGGTTAGGAATGTACGGTCGTACCTCGAGGTGGAGATAACCTGCCTTGATGGATGTAGGCAGGGAAGGGCAGTTGAATGTCAAGATAATGTTCCAGGATGGGACAAACTGCCCATTCCTCCGGAAAGAAATACGCCGCACACCCGTAACATGTTGGCTCCTCAGTTCTTCGAGAAGTTCCTCCTCAGTGCAATCAATAAGATCCCGAGAGGAGACAACACCTCGAGATGAATTTAAGTAACCGTGTGGTGTTATTTTGACCGGAGTCTCAAGCAGCATGCTGGTGTTGATAAGTGTGGAACTGTAGGCCACAGAAGACATCTTAACAAGAAGATCTCCAGACTGGAGCTTCTTGACGCTTTTAGGAGAGCTTGCAATTGATTGCAGTGCTTTATGGATCCAAAATGGACTTTTGGCACTCAAAGGCTTTGAAGGGTCCAATGAGTGCACAAAAAAGAATCTAGCATTGGAAACATCAGCGACAAATTTTTTGGCGGAAGAACCTGAACCGTCCTCCATACCTCTTTTAGTTTTGGGTTCCTGGGAAATTTTATTGTCTGCCATGAAAAAATAAAGGATTCATCCGCCGACTTCCCCACCCACAATCGAGCCCAACAAGGGAGAACCGGAGGTCCGCAAGCCCAAGTGGACGCAGGGCATGGCTCCAGGGATAGCAAGCGGATATAGCAAGTTGATAGGGTAGACATGCGTTCGGCGAGCACCCAGACTTTCCCATGCCTGGGGAACACCCGTTTGGCATGCCCACCCTATTCCCAGACTCACCCTGTCGTACGAGACGACAAGCCGTTAGAGGTCTGGGCTCCACTCGGCCACAGACCTCATTGACTAGGAGTGGGTTAGTTCCCAGCCGCCCGTTTAGGGTGAAGCAGGGGGCAAAGAGGAGTGTTGGCAACTGGCGACAACAACACCCAGGCCTCCAGAAACCTCAGCCTCCAGCATCCCCTTTTCCACCTTATGGGTCACCGCACACGGCAAACGTGCAGGTAGGTCTAGCTAACCAGCTCGGAAAAACAAAGAAAGGAACATGAAATGGAGAAGACAGGAAAGAAAACGAGAAACTAAAATCCTGAGCTGGCGCATAATCACAACCTCAGCAACCTACAACTGAGGCGGGTTCATGTCAAGTGAAAAAACATAAAAAATGTGAAAATCATCACATATAGTACATGTTGGCTCGGTCCGTGGGGACGCCATCCCCCAGCAGCTGGATGAACAGCTGTCCCTTTGGTGATGTAATCTTCAAAGCCGCAGAGGCAATAGAAACTGTCACAAGGTTAGCTCGGGCCGTGGGGGCGCCGCTCCCCAAATAACCAGAAAACCAGTTATCCCCGTTCGGGGCCATCGCCATTGGGATAAACCATCCACATGACAGGATGCACTTGGTCCGCAAGGAGATATGATGTGCCAGTCAGACGTTGATCAACACAAATTAAAGGGTCCAATGCATGCCAGGAAAACATTCCCAAAACCATAACGTTGCCTCCACCAGCTTGAAGGGTTGTAGCAATGCATTTGGGGTCCATGCTTTCGTGCTGTTTCCGCCAAATTCTCACTGGGCCGTCGGCATGGTGCAACTGAAAACGTGATCCATTGGACTACGTAATTTGTTTCCAATTATCGAATGTCCACTCCTTGTGCTCCTGTGTGAACTGGAGACGTTTTCTCTTGTTAACTGCAGACAGCAAAGGTGTTCGAACAGGCCTTCGGCTGCCATCTCCCATCCGATGCAGTGTACGGCGAAAGGTGCGTGCAGAGATCATTTGAGGGGATCATTGATTAAGATGGTCTGTAATTTGCTGCACTGTTGCCCTTCTGTTGTCTGTTACCAGTCTGGAAACTCCCCATTCAGCCCGAGCAGTCACTAGTCGATGACGACCACACGTTGCACGTAGAGACCCAGATTTTTAGCTGACAGTTCAGTCTTTAAACACTTTAACAACAGCTGCTCTAGAACATTTCACGGATGCGGCGGTTTCGGTGATACTCACTCCATGGATCCGAGCTCCTACAGTCATTCCGCGCTGAAAGTCCGTCAAATCTCATTTTTTACCCATCTTGCCACCCAAAAATCACTTCTACTACTGTCGCAATCACTAAGCTTTCCCTTTTTATACTAGCCTCGCCATCTGGCGGCTACAGCGTGCTGCCATAGCCCATTTGCGTAAAACTGTCAGGTGGTCATAATAAAGTGGCCACTCAGTGTATAAACTCTTAAATTTCAGTAGTGCACATGAAAAAAGACTGCACCAATGTCAAATTTTTTCTACTGTAGAAAAAATCAAATATGATGTATACAATTGATTGGGATGCATGTGCTGATTTTAAGATGATTAGGTTCCTTTTGGGCTTGCAACCTGGCTTTACAAAGTATCCTTGTTTTCAAATAAAATGAAACTTCACCGTCTATGTACGATATTTCATAAAATACGAAAGATATATGCAGTTAAAATACCCCACTAGCACTTTCGGGGTAACATTTACCCCATCACCAGATGAAACAGAGGCAATGCAGCACTCCTTTACACAGTAGTGCAACGATGCATTATGGGTATAAGTCATCAAACGTCGCATGGGTCGTGACCGTTGCCATTATACCAGTGTAACGGGTACAATTTCACAAATTATAGTTTTAAATTGTACCATGGGTCGTGACCGTTGCCTTTATACCAGTGTAACGGGTACAATTTCACAAGTTATAGTTTGAAATTGTACCCGTTACAATGGTATAATGGCAACGGTCACGACCCATGCAAGGTTTGATGACTTATACCCATAATGCATCGTTGCATTACTATATAAAGGAGTGCTGCATTGCCTCTGTTCTACCTGATGATGGGGTAAATGTTACCCCGAAAGTGCTACTGGGGTATTTTAACTGTAAATATCTTTCGTATTTTATTAAATATCGTAAATAGACGGTGAAGATTCATTTCATTTGACTTATTGTGGGAAGTCATTCTTTTTATCATCCTTGTTTTCGTTGCTTGTGAGACAACAGAAAAGTCAGCGAAAATTACAAAACAAAGGAATGGCCCCGGAGAGTTGAAATACTAACTCGTACATAGAATATTATTCATGACGCCCTCGTTTTAGTACAGAAAATCTTATTACCCTAGCTGCACATCAAGTTCACTCTGGTGAAGCAGTTTGTGAAAGTATTGAATCCTGATGGACAGACGTTCAAGTTCAATCGTTCAATGTTCCTAAATTTCTTGGAGGCCTAAGGAAAAGGTGGTATATTTGTGAGTCCACAGATGAAAGCAATACTGACTAGAGAGCAAACTGACTGATGTTGAAAACGATGCCTGGCAGTCATTCCGTCTTATTGTGACTGATGTTGAAAACGATGCCTGGCAGTCATTCCGTCTTATTGTGACTGATGTTGAAAACGATGCCTGGCAGTCATTCCGTCTTATTGTGACTGATGTTGAAAACGATGCCTGGCAGTCATTCCGTCTTATTGTGACTGAATTTCTTGAAAATAGGAAGAGCACCAACTACACGCATCTTGTGGAGAATTCAGTAGAACATTTTGGATAGATGGGGTGTCGAATATCAGTGAGACTTCATTACTTGCACTCACATCTCGATTTTTTCAGAGAAAATTTGGAAGTAGTGATTGAGATGAACATTATGAGAGGTTTCATCAAGACATGCCAAACATGGGAAAGAGATATCAAGGAAGATGGGATGTAACTAGGATATGAACCTACATCTGGAATTTGGTGTGCTATGGTAGTAGTGTTCATAAGAGGAAAAGGCGATCCAGAGTGGCTTTTTAGGAGAGGCATACTTCTTGTCTTTAATTGCTTCAATTCCTGCTGTGCATTGATAACATTCATGATTTGAACTCTTTCACATCCCCTATCCTACTGCTTAACGCACTTTAATACACGCTGTACATTATACATGTACAACTGCATAGATTCAGAAGTAGCGTAAATTGTGGCTGAACTATTGATGCTATTCCAAAAATAGCGGTAATTTTGAAATCCTCGCACCAAAATTAAAAAGGAAGCATCACAATATTCAGATAAACACGTAATTGTTCAGATTTTGTTACTCAGTGTAATCAATCAGAAATTAATGTCAATCATTGCGCTTTTAATTATCGCTTTCAGAAACAAAACTGTACTAAAACAACGCTTTATGAAGCGCAGGTTCACTCATTCCAGCAGCATTCAGCCATTTCTTAGATAGCGGACATATTCGTTTGAGCTGACATCATCCTCTTTTGCTAACGCCGAGTTAATTTGTTCCAGTCGGTTAAAAGATAGAAATCCGGTATTTTGCTCCATCGAGAAGAATTTCAATGGATTTATATACTAATTGACACATCAGTTAAGGGGTTTATTCCGAAGAGCCAAAACATGACCACTGTGCCTTTATGCAAATCGGCAAATCGAAGCAACTGCAGGTAAACGACGGTGCGTGTAAAGCTGATGAAATGGTTTAAATACAATAACACCTAATACTGAGCTTATAGTATTTTTTAGTATTTATTTGTAAGCACATCCCTACAGATGGTGTATTTAGTTATAGGAATTGTTATAGGGATATTTACAGTCTTGCAAAACATGCTATAGGAAAAAAATTATGATTTACGTTAAAAATACCGCACATCTTAAAATGAGTTGTAAAGTCTATACATTTTGCATAACGGATAATTTTTTCCAACATTAGTCCTGCAAAATTCCACTGCAAAAAGTTCACATTTCGTCCTCGGTAAACGTGGGACATGGTAACTTAATTGATTTACTATTTGAGTATCATCTATCTCTCCATTGATTATACCGTACAGGAACTTGAGTTGGAAAGCCTTCCTTTACGATTGCAGAGAAGATATCTTGAAGAATGAACAGGTCAGCCGTCGGAATGTCCGCTGTGTAAGCACCAGTCGATTTGTAAAAGGCATCTAACAACGTTTTTTTTTTTTTTTTTTTTTAACTTTTTCGATTTCATTTACTAGAGTTACGAGTCTAGGGCACCAAATGACTGCCGCATACTCCGGTGAAGATCTGACCGTAGTCACAAAAATGCGAATAAGGGACTCAGGATTCGAAAAATACTTGGAATGTCGCATGATTAATCAAAGACTTCTGCACGCTGTAAATACATGTTCTTTGATATAAATTTTTAAGTCCAAGTTAGAATCAAATGTGACTCCCAAGTTCTGGACATAATTTGTCCGATAAGAGAACAGGCGCCAGCTTTGTAGGCAAATTGTTTTTCCGCAAAAATAAAACGACATGATACTTGGAGATGTTGAGGTGGAGATGGTTTAACGTACATCACTGAAGCGGGTTATTGACGCCAGTTTGAAGAGCAAGACAGTCATCATACGTCTGTACACTGCGATAAAGCTTGAAATCATCAGCGAACGCGGGACAAGGGTCATCAATAAAAAAAGGAAGGTTGTTAATGTATATGTAAAATGAAAGTGGTCCTAAGTTAGAGCCTTGGGGTATTCCAGACGTGACACCACAAGAATCAGAAAAATGGTTCTTATAAATAACAGACTAGAGTTATCGTTCTTAAAATGGGAAAAGCAGCAGACTTAAGAGAATTTAAGATGGCAAAATTATAATGGCCAGACGACTGGATCAGAGCATTTCCAAGACCACAATCCTTGTGGAGTGCTCAGTTGTCAGTACATTCAGAAATTGGTCGAACGAGGTACAACTACGAACGGGCGGCTAGGTGTGACCAAACCACAGCTCATCGATGCTGCAGGTGAGTTAAGGCTATTCCGAATGGTACGAGGCAACAGAAGGGATATTGAGGTGAAAATCGTTCGTAATTGGAATGCTGATCACGGGAGTAATCTTTCACAACATGCAACACATCGAATCCTGCTACAAATGTGCTGCGTAGCCGCAGGGGCGCTTCGAGAGCCCATGGAACCCTCAATTCACCGTCGTCGAAAACGCTTACATTAGGTACGCGAGCATCAAAACTGGACCTTGAATGTTTGAAAGAAGTCACTTGGTCCGAATAATCTCTTTTCTAGGTACACCACGTGGAAGGTGAAGTACATATTCGTCGTGAACGAAGTGCAATGCTTTTGGCAATGTTCTTCTGGGAAATCCTGAGTCCAGTATCTCACGTGCAGTAAATTATGACTTATACCACCCACCCAAACATCATTGGAGACCAGGTACATCCTTTCATGGTAACGAAATTCCTCTCCAGTAGTGCCTTCTTTCACCAGGATATTGCGCCATGCCACACTGTCCGGCTTCTTCGAGAATAATTTGCGGAATATGAGTAAGACTTCCATGTAATTTCCTGGACACCAAATTCCTTAGGCATGAATTCGAATAATGGTTTGTGTTGAAACGGCAAATCCGATTTAACGAGGTTGAAACAGGTAACCTAAAAGAGTTAGAGGATCCGCTGGTAATATGTTGGTACCATATGTCGCAAGACATCTTTAGAAATCTAGAGACGTTTTGGTAGCTCGTGAACGACCAACATCATGTTAGGCAGGTGGTCATAATGTTTTGGCTCTTCGGCGAACGAACGGACGTATGTCAGTAGATGCTTATTACAGTCTGTTCTGAAAAGAAAATTAATGTTCTTCTCCGGTTTAGAGTATGGGTTCTGTACAGATGTCTCTAAATTACGGCAATATAGACGAAATTAAAACTATTTACGTTGCTGACCTTGCAGTGAATCTGGGAGATGCACGGAAAATTCTTGTCATTCGGATATTATTTGGAATAACTGGTTTAAAGACAATTGGGCGATATGTATGACTCATTGATAGCATATGCAAGCAGCTATGCATCCAAAGTAGAAATATGAAGCCCCCATTGAGAAGGTTAATTCTCTCGTGGATAAAAACGACGTGATATTAAATTGAAAACATATCATAAAACTTTGCATTAAGTCATCTGCACTTAAGATCAAGCCAGACGTTACTGCTGATGATTTAAACCCCTACTTTCATAGAATCAACCCTGAGCTGACGGAAGGAATGTACTAAAAACCTTCTAGACAGAATCTGACCGTAAATGAGCCTCATTGCATGCTTTGCAGAACACTTGTAAAGTCATTGCAGACGAATAAACATTAACCGGTAGTTATCAAGATTGTGGTGAATGCGCAGATAGTGATGGCAGCTAAGAATCCATTTTTTAAATCGGTTGTATTACAGTTGTGTTGATATTAACGAAAGAAGTACTTTTAATTTATTTTATCTTCTGGAATTATCACCATGTTAATGTTTCGATAGGTGTTAAGACTTCTAGCGCTTATGAATATATTTCGTGTTTGACGACAGATAAAATCCATGTAACATTAGGTTTAATCGATTTTGCATTAGATATTTTATTCTACATTCTAATTATTATAAGTCTTCATTGTATTATTGTGTCAAACTCTGACTTCGTTTAATTCGCAAACTGCGTTTTACTGAAAACGATACTCTACAATTATTCTAAGAGTTACATGAAGTGAATGAGCTAAGAATTAAAAAAATATTGTGAAATAAGAAATAATGGTAGTGGGTATTTTTTATATTTTATAGTATAAATTGATTAAATATTCTGAAATTGTAGTTCTTGATTCACCTTATCTAGGATTGTTCTATCAGTATCTTGGTATGAAAAAGTAGCCTATGAAAAATTCGTAGCCGAGGCTACTTTTTGAGCAGCTGTGTTACGCCTATGTTTAATGACTACAATGAGCAACTACTAGGAACATGGGCAGTCGCCCATCCCGAATTTGTTATCACTGGCTCCACTGAAGATACAGAGCCATAACTCATGCTTCATCCGGTACTGAAGCCCAGGCCTGTCTCGGATGAAAAGTCAGAGGTCTCACACGGCTCGCTCTCTAGGGTGGCTTCCGCAGATTTACTGTAGTTGCCTGATATATGGCGCTGTTGTCTGTTTTTGCCTTACAATATCCATGCGCAACAGAAACTTCTCTCAATAGAGATTCATTCATTGGTCAGTAAAGTAATATCTGAAGTATGGTCTATTTGCAACAAATCCTTCTAAAAACTGCTAAACGTGTGTACAATAGCATTTATTTTAGCCATAGTTCGAAATCTTATAAATTGTTTAGCTACCATTTTTAAATACCTCAAAAAGATATACTGCAAAATGCAAAGCGTGAGAAAGCGGGTGCTCTTATGGGTTTCATAAAACCACCCTCTTTTCCTTACCTTTTCCAACTTATACATGGAAAAGGAAAAAAATCCCCATAGCAAAAACGACTCAATCTAATTTGTAACCCTAATTATAACCGTATTTTTTGAAAATTTTGTTTCAGGTAATAATTTGAAGTACATAAAAGACCTAACGTACTACGTAGCATAAAATAATGATGTACTACTCCCGTGCCGTAGGAGTCAACCCGAGAACGCTGCAGCGATAAATCAGCCGACGTAGTTCAGTTGGGACAACAAACGCTCCGGGCTGGGCAGACATGCTTTCGAATCAGACCATCGGCGAAAAGGTTTTATGTTATAATGATGCCCAAACAAAAATTAATCTACTGGCCGTTAGGTTTGAAAAACTTTGTGTGATGCGTCTTCTACAAAAGCACGTAAATAAAAATTGATTCTTCTGTGATGAGATGATATTTTAATCTTTAATAATTCGGCTGATACGAAACCTGCAAATTCATACCTCCGCCTTTTTTCAAAAAGGGGAAGATGCAACGTACTACGTAATACGACATAGATGAGGGCATATGAGTCAAATCAGCAATGTTACAGTAATAACTCTATCACCTTAGTTCAGTTGGGAGAACAAAAGCACAGTAGAAAGATGTGGATTTAGTCTTCACCGTCGGCGAAAAGTTTTATGTTATAACCTATTGTGCGCTTATCCTTTAAAGCTTACAAAATGTACTTTCATTGTTCAAAGCGTCACGACAACTGCTAACGATTAATTCACTTCTTTTTTCCAATTATTCCTACAGCGAAGTTTGGTCTTCGAACTCATGGAATATATATTACTGAAAACGGCCAAATTTGTCTTAAGATACACTGAAGAGCAATTGAATTAGAGATACCTGTCTAGTAACGTGTAGCACCAGCTTTCGTCCTGATGACGGCGGTGATTCGTCTCGGCATAGACTCGACAAGACACCGAAAGCGTTGGGAAGCCATACCGATCCACGACCCCTGAACAAGTTCCCACAGTTCACGAAGATTTGATGGAGGGTGGTCATACCCTCGAACATCTCTCTCGATGGCATCCCAGATGTGCTCGATGGCATTGAGGTTAGGTGACCTAGCTGGCCAAGGAAGCGAGGTCACGTCGGTGGAGTGTTCATCCAACCATTTGGATACAATTCGGGAGCGATGGCACAGTGCATTGTCTTGTTGCAGGATGAGGTCCCCAGTAGCATGTTGAAGACGCACAAACGGGAGCAAATGGTCGTCCAGGATATCCCGGTAAAGTTGACCTGTGAAGGACGATGTAACACGTACCAGGGGTCCCATTTCATTTCACGTAAACAGTCCTCAGACGAGAATGCCAGCACCACCAGCTTGAATAGTACCATGCTGGCAAGAAGGATCCATCACTTCATGTGGTTTGCGCCGTACTCGTATCCTATCATCCGCATGTACCAACGTGAATCTCGACTCATCAGTCCAGGCAACATTTGTTCACATGTTTAGGGTCCAGTGGCGATGTTCCCGCACCCATGCTAATCTTTGCACCCTGTGATGTGAAGTCAGCAGCGGTACCCTCGTGAGACGATGGCTTCTGTGTTCCATAGCGAGGAGATGGTTCTGGATGGTGTGGCTGCTTACACGTTTTTGTGCACCAGCGTTAAATTGCCGAGTGATTTCTTGCACTGTGGCCCGTTTATCCGCTGTTACAATGCGAGCTAGCCGACGATGACTCCGCTCATCCACACGCTGTTGTCCACGGCAGTTGGCCCTTGAAAAGATGGTTTTACTGGATTCGATGTACTCACGGTGCACTCGTGACACAGTGGCTCGTGAAAATCCTAGTGCCTGCACGACTTTCGATATGGAGTGACCTGTTCGTTGGGCCCCGACAATTTGCCCACGATCAAATGCGCTTAGATCATTCGTCTTACCCATACTGCGTCCGACGTTTACTGATTCCCGTCGCATCACTCCTTATATTGTCGGATCACTGCATACGTGATGTCTTTTCCGTTTACAGGGCCGCCCACAGCGCCACATTTGCATAACGCCAGCTGTCTCTAATTCAGTTCCTCTTCAGTGTATAACCTACTTGTCGAGGTGTCGTTACAACGTTCCAATGTTATTATATCTGGAGAACGTTTATTCAGGCGGTTACGGGTAAGACGACAAAGGTAAATCGTTTGTGAAGGTCCTTTAAAAGAACTTTAACACTAAAAGGAGAGACTGAAGCATAGGAGCTTCACAAAAATTTTAATATATTGCATGAAGGGAGTTTAGGAAAACATTTTTTCTGATGTTACTGGCTCCAACTGCTTTAATCCTGAAGTAGAATATTTCCAATATTTTACACGACGTCTTTAACATAACAAGGAGTGTTGGATTTGAAGGCGTAGGTGAGAACAAATTGAATGACTTGCTTCGATTTTACACGGGGAATATCGCAAGTGAATACCATCTTCAATTGGAGAAGACCTATGTCAAGAAGATGATGAAATATCTGTTGATGAACCTGTTAAACAACTATTAACAAAGCAAATAATTGATTTTCAAGCATATTGAGAATGTATAGTATCATTGACGAGAATGTTCTTAAACTGGAGAAAAGTTCAAAGTTCTTTGAAAGATTATTAATTATTAGTTTAATATAAAGAAGGGAGAGAAAGGATATTGCCTGTAAGGTTCCTCGTGATCATTTCTTTAACACAGCTGAAGATCTCCAGACCACTGACGTAGGCTCTTCAAAAGAGCGAGAAAATGTTGATCCACACCGACATGTATGAGCTCATTCATCGTACAATTAAATTAATTACAAAAGTGAAAAAAACATGCATATCTTTACAAATTTTAGACAGGTAATTTGTTTTTATATCGAAATGCATTCCTTATTATTATAATATATTTATAATAAATTTATAATTAAATTTATAAGATGTTTTCTTAGAACCGATTAACTGCCTAACAGCAGAGAAAACTATATTGCATTAGTCTGAATCAATTCCTCGATTGAAATAACTAAAGTTCAAGAATCTTCATTTGTTTGAATAACTCATTGTATTATCATAAGGAGTTAGGGAAGGTAACCACTACTGCTATATACCTATGCCAATCTTCTAAATTAATTAGGCATGATGTGCCCTCTTTCAAAATAATTTCTCTTAGAGATGTGCTAAGTTAAGAATGCAGATATTTCAGAATCTTGATCCTTGGGTTCAATTGATTATTCAAATAAAAATGTTTTGATTACGAATACCCAAGTATATCTAACGCCCTAATCTGTTCTTCTGTTCAAAAATGTTGGTCGGCCAAACTGATTGTTAGGAAAATGTGTGATAATTTAAACCTATATTAATAAATTACGGGACTTCTTTCATTTTCTCCCCAGAATAAATTTCCATTACACTAAATCATGTAAAGTAATGCTTTTTCTTCAGGTCTGCAGTTAACATGGAAGCAACACAGTAATGTTAAATTCTGCAGTGATGGAACTCATGAATCAAGACATCTGGGGAAAACCCACTAAGAATACATCTCTCCAAATCTCGCATTCGACTTAAACGGATTACTAGAAACAAGCCTCCGGAGAGTGATATGATCCATCAAAAGTCAACGAATATTCAGGGAGATTTCCAGCCTCAGTGAAGCTTTGATATTCATACACTCGAGTAAATTATCATTCTGAAGCAAAGCATTAGTAAAATTTAAATCAATGGGTAAATTTTCACTTAAGATTCACTTGGGTGAATATTGTATGACGCAAAGTGAAATTCAAGATCAATCTGAGGCATTTAATGCTTTATCTTCTGTGAATACTTCCTTATTGATGTTTATGACTTTATGTCCGTGATATCCAGGAAAGTTGGGGAACAAACTGTATAATTTCTGACTCATAAATGGATTTATGATTAGGAAAACAAGACTCTCTTTGTGCTGTTGTAAACTCAAATGTAATTTAAATTAACTGTTCAAAATTAAACATAGTTTGAATTGTTGCTATATCAAACACTGAATAGGAATTGAGAAGTTTGTATTAGCAAATGAGTGATTCTGAGATATGAAACAATAATATATTGAAAGTGTGAAAAACTTTTTGAATGATCTTCTGACAGTTTTTTTTTAAGATTTTCTCTTATATTTTTTACGATAGTGTATTGAGAAAACAATGAAGGAAAATGACATACGGGTCTCATTCTAAATCAGATGTCCATGTTGATTGCAAAAATTGTACAAAATTAGCGGTTGACAGCCCTTTAGTGATTCGAAATCGGTTGGCAGACACAGTGTTAGCTCGTTTCAGTATTACAAGACACGGTTTGCAATTTCCTACTGTTTTTACATGTAGTGTTTGTTTTCTTGTATAATTTCTACTTGTTTAAACACAACTGTGAAAACACAAGTTTGTCCACGACGGACATCAAACCCATGTTCCATCACTCCGGGGTAAGTCGCTCTCCCAACGGAGCTACGCTGACAGAATCTCTCGCTGCAGATTTGTCGTCTTGACACACGTTTTCACTTCTGTAGTACGTCACACAACATTACACAATTTAATTTTAGAGCAGGGTGGTAAAAGAGTGTTTTCAAGTTTAAATATTTATTTGTTAGAAAACTAAATGTGGTAGGGCAACAATGTTTCTTTTATTTGTTTATTTTTTGATTGGGGGTTTAACGAATACCGTGAGCAACTCAATGGGCTATAAGCAGTCGCTCCTCCTTACCTTAGGGTCACTAGTTCCAGCGAAGGGAGACACCCAGTGCCGTAAGACAAACACAACATCCATGCCTTACCGGGATTCCAACCCCGATCCTTTACGGACGAATGGTCAGAAACCAGCGCTTGGACCATTGCGAAACCCGTACGGCGCAACAATATTTGCAGCTCTTAGAATATTATTTCTATATTATTTTGTACGAATCATGTAAATGATAATTTTTTAATGTACTGCCGCTTCTACGTGGTGCATTAGTATAAATATCTTAAAATTACGTTTTTCTTCTTCACGTATTGTTTCGGTAATAACTTTTACTAGTCAGATTAGAGCTTTTTGTTATGATGTTTAATAACAAACACTGTCCTGTACATTAAATTAGAATGCAATCTCAACCATGCCTCATCCCTAGGGTCTGCTGCCCAATCACTTCTTGCTCATCCGCTTTTTTTCCTCCGATGCAATGTCAGCACTAGATCCATCACCACATCTTGTTCGGACGCCTCCATCGGGATCGCGATAATTTTAAGGCGAGGTCTGATGGCATGGATGACGTGACGCAGTTCATCTCGTGTTATGTTTCTATTTGTTGTTTCATTGTGCTATATGCTATTGTGTACATGAGTATTACGACATTTATTACCTATCGTCATTTGTCGTTAGGTTCTAGTTCACTGTAAAAAAAAAAAAAGTGGTGTGAATTCACGGAAAATTTCTGAAAATAACGTGCAGCAAAGTTGACGGTAGGTATCCGTCTTTTAACGAAATTTCCGTTTTAAAAGTGGTCCATTTATTTTAACTTCCGTTTTTTCACAGATTTTACGTACTCAGAAATTCCGTTTATTTTAGAAAAATCCATTTCAGCTTATTTAAACTGAAATTCCGCAAAATTGATGCCCGTGCATCTTTCAGCCCTTACCCCAGATAACCCTTCCGCTAGAGTTAGGATCGAAACCCCGTTGTTTGAGCTGATAACACGTGCCTTTAACCACTGAGCTACAAACGCTCGGGAATCGGAATCACGTACATTGTAAAACAAATTGCGCGACGATGAATTTTTTTTTCAGAATAGTTTTTTTTTCTGTAGCAGGACTTTTCACAAATTAAGCACTTTTCAGCTTGATTTTTGGAAGCAACAAAATGCTTTGCAACTTGATTTTTTTTTTTTTGACAATGGTTTTCAGTTATCTTTGAAAAAGGTGAAAGGTAATTTTTAAAAATATTATTTAACAAAAAATATTCCACAATGTAAAATTTACTCTAGATAGCTATTACAGTTTTTGTCCTAAGTTGTCCAAAGACCGATACATAGATATCTTATATCTGTACAATAAGGTAAGTACTACACAGTGGAGTCACATTATTTTGATCACCTTCTACTTTTGACATCAACAGCACGTAGCCAATGAAAGAAGGCACGTGTCGTGAGCTGGCTTGGAGGGTATTTAAGGTGTGTTGTAGGCAATCTGAAAACATATCACTCGTTGCTGGCATGGAAAAAAGAACGATTTACCAGATTTGCAAAAAAGGGAGTATTATCGGTTTTCGGGCCAAGGGTGACAGTGTTTTTGAAACAGCTCAGTTTGTGAACTGCTCGCGTGCTACTGTGGTTAAAGTGTATCATGATTAGAGAAACAGCACCATTGCGAATAAGCGACGTGGAAACTGCGAAGCACCACGTGCCATTGGTGTAAGAAGTGAACGTCGGCTTCGAAAGTGCGGGAGGGCCTATCGGCACGCTACATAGGACGAACTCACTGGTCGAATGAACCAGGGGGCTACCGGAAGGGTGTCTAAAACGGCAGTTCAGCTAATCCTGCTGGGTATGGGGTTCCGATGCAGACGGATGGTCACTGCACTTATGCTAACGAAGGTGCATCGGCAGAAAAGGCTTTCATTTGAACGGCAGTATCGGAATGGGACCTCCGCAGTTTGGCAAAGGATTGCCTTCTCCGATGAGGCTCGTTCTCTCCTTCATCGAACGGATAGACGTTGGCGTATAAGATGAATAACATCGGAGAACAAACACTCTTAAACCATTGCTGGAAGAAGACAAGCTGGTGGGGAGATTGCTGGAAGAAGACATTATGGTCTGGGGAATGTTTTCGTGGCATTCTCTGGGTTCACTCATCCCTGTGGAAAGCATTATGGACCGAATTCATTATGAATCCATCCTTGCAGACCACGTACAGCCATACATGCTGATTGTCTTCCTCGGAGGGGGGGGGGTGAGCTTCCAGCTAGACAGTGCGACTTCTCACACAGCTAGAAATGTCCGAGAGTGGTTGGAAAAGCACGATGAAGACTTCAAAGAACTTCCCTGGCCCCGCAAACTTAACTACCCAAACAAATTGGTCAAAAAAACGCGCATAATTTCCAAATTAATTAAATGAGAAAGCTCAAAAATTTAGTAAAGCTTCCTGCACCAAATACTAATTTCTCAGGTACTTAGAATTTCAAGAATTTCCAGCAACAATTTGGATTTCAATAACCACATTTGAATCTTATTAAACTGTTTTCTAGAAAACGAGATTCCTACTACATTCATAAAAAGAATATTAAGGAAAATAGTTCTGAATAATAGAGTTAGGTTAGAAGATCTGTTTTTAATTTCGGCACAGTTAATAAAATGATTCTGGCCAATGAAAGCCTTCATGGAAGTTGGTCTAGCGTTTTATTCTGAGGAGGAGTCTTTACACCTCTCCCACCACACCCCTGCTTCTAAGAAAGCGATGAGTAGAGTAGTCGGCCATCTTTTAGGGACTCTTGAATGGAGAGGGAGATGTAGGTAAGCTCTAATCTTTGTTCCTGTAATTTTTTTCTTTCTTAGCTTTATAGTGAACTTTCAAAACGGAAATTTTCTATTTTTCTCAGTAGGCATTTGGTGCAGGAAACTTTACTAACTTTTTGAGCTTTCTCTTTCACTTAATTTGGAAATTATGCGCGTTTTTTGACCAATTTGCTTGGGTAGTTAAGACGTTTTATTGTACTTGTTGTTAACGATGCTGTTTTGCATTGTTGGTAGGAACATAGAAGCTACATTATTATACACTTAAAGCACTCCTGGAATATTTTGTAAGTATTGCAACTAATTGTTAACTTCATATAGTTTATCCAAAGCATCATTTTAAATTTTTATTATTTTTTTGTTCTTGTGATGTCCGTTTTTTACGGAAGTTGTAGTCACAAAAATCCTGTTCACTCTACTGACTCAGCTAAAATTTTTAATCTGTTATTTCTTATTTTATGGCATTTTAGGTAAAACTTTTGTTCACCAAAAAGAATAAGACTTAGTAGTACTTTTAGTACTGTTCTTAAAGTTTAAATTCTCACTCAGATGACTTTGTTGCTCAGCAACGTGTTTTAACTGAATAATTCTGATGATTTGTTCAGACCCTTTCAACAGCTTGTGATTTTGTAATCGTTATTCTGTTTTTTTTTATGGATGACGAGTGTGGGTTGGGCCAGGAATGTTATAGATGCATGCAAAAACTTTGACTAAATTATTCTACCTGCAACTCTGAGGAGGTTTCGCTAGTTAAAAAAAAATTGGTGGGCTTTATTCTTGCATCTATGGCTTTGCAGAAACCCATTTCCAACTAGGTCTTTGTGGAAGTGAGAAAATGCAGAGTTTTCGCTGGTCCTTGATAAAACCAAGGCTTGGCATTCTCGACACTTTCTACATTCAGTTTTGCTATTTTTTATTTTATTGTTTACTCATGCCCGTTGGGCTTTTAAGTCTTTTTTATACTGTTTTAGTTCTTGTTATATATATTTTTTATTTTTTTACAGTCTATACTTGGTCGTATATATATATATATATATATATATAGACTATTAATAAGAGACAGAAACAAAAACAATTTTTCAACTCATACCAAAAAACAACATAGAAAAATTCATATACTGACAGATGTGAGCAAAAATAAAATAAAATAGTAGCAACCTGAATGTAGAAAGTGTCGATAATGCCGAGCCTTGGCTTTATCAAGGACCAGCAAAACTCTGCATTTTCTCACTTCCACAAAGACCTAGTTGGAAATGGGTTTCTGCAAAGCCACAGATGCAAGTAATAAGCCCACCAAAAATTTTTTTTCAAAAGTTATAACCTCCTAAGAGTTGCTTGACGAAAATTAAGTTAACATTATTTTTGCATGCATCTATAGCTTTCCTGGCGCAAACCCATGCTCGTCATCTGCTATTAAAAAACAGAAAAACGATTACAAAAAAACACAAGTTGTGAGAGTGATTGAATGAATCAAAAGAATTATTCAGCAAATAACACTTAGCCAAGTTACCTAGCCGCCTAAGAGAGAATTTATACCAGAATAGTAATACTAAAGTACCACAGATTCTTATGCTGTGCAGTGAAAAAACGTTTTATGCAAAATGCCATATAAAAGTTAATAATTTTTTTTTTTTTTGAAAAAATAGATTCCTGAAGGAAACTGGAATATTGAACCTCCTACTCAGCAACAACTGACATGACAAGTACAAAAATTAAAAACTGATAATAACTAACAAAAATACTTTGTGAAGATTATATGATGTTAACAATTAGTTGCAATATATACAAAGTATTCCAGGAGTGTTTTAAGTGCATAACAATGTAGTTAAAGTGTTCTAACCGACATTGAAAACACATCGTTGACTGCAAGAACAATAAAACGGCCAGCTACTTTGCCCATGAACCCTAAAAACACGCTAAGTTTCCAATAAAAGTGAAAGTGAAAAAAACACTAAAAGTTAATAGACTTGCTTGCACCTAATTGCTTGATGCGAAAAAAAGAAAATAACTGCTCAAAAGTTCATAAGTTGAACTTGGAACATCTTAACTAAAAGAATAAAGAAGAGAACTTACATCTAATACTTCTTTCTTGCCTCTACTTCCTAAAAAAAATGTCCAAAAACTTTCTCCCCTAACTTTCAACTCAGGCCACTCCCTAGACGCTGGGGGCGGCATTGGGAGGGTCTGAAGGCTTCTGCTCACTGAATAAGATCTTACGCGCGGAGTTTTAGTCAAGAGAGTTATGCAACTAAGAACGGAGCCCAGTTTGTTCAGAGTGTAGAATTAACTCTCCAGAATACATGAAAACTATTATCAAATACACATGTAGTGTATTTAATAATCTTTATATGTATTTAGGGATGTAAGGTCAGGTATTGCGTAACATCACAGCCTCTCCTTGACAAATGTCAACCCCGCCTTCTCGTGGTACATCCTGTTCCCACTAAAGGGGCTCTGACGACCGCCAATAGCGGTATAACTATACCATCGGGATTAGAGGAAATGCTATCCCACACTCACCAACCCGCTTGGCCAGCGTGGTGAGTTATGGCCAAACCCCTCCCAAATGACTCAACAACTTAAACTTTGGTCCTCAGTCTCCGGCAGCTGGAATGTACCTGGCCAAGGCAGCGGCCAGTGCGACATGAAGGCAGAAGGTGCTAAGAATCACCGGAGGACCGGACTAGGCTGCCATCTTAAGCTGACCTTGGCAACGTACAATGGACGCTCCCTATCTTCTGATTCAAGGCTTCTTGAATTGGAAGAGGAACTACAAAGGATCAAGTGGGACATCGTGGGGCTAAGTGAGGTAAGGAGAAAAGGAGAAGATCTCATCGAACTGAAAAGTGGACATCTCTTCTACTATCGTGGGGCAGATACTGTCAGAACTAGTGGTGTTGGATTTATAATAAACAAGAAACTGAAGGATAAAGTTGTAGAAGTTGAAAGTTCCTCTGACAGAGCTGCACGACTCGTTATCCAACTCTCCAGAAGATACCAGGTTCAGATTATTCAAACTTATGCACCCACCACAAGTCATGCTGAAGAAGAAATTGAAGAATTTTATGAGGAAATTCGTGATCTAAATAATAAAGGTAAGCAGCACTTGAAGATAATTATGGGAGATTTCAATGCAAAAATAGGGCAACGGCAACAGAATGAAACTTCAGTAGGTAAATTCGGTCACGGCAACAGAAACCAGCGTGGAAATACTCTCGTAGAGTTTGCAGAGGCAGAAAGGTTTTTCATCTTGAACTCCTTTTTCAAGAAAAAGCCACACAGGAAATGGACATGGAGACATCCAAATGGGACGACACGTGAAATTGATTTTATTATGCGTAACAAAAAATTCGTCATAGAAGACTGCAGTGTGCTAAACAAGTTCAACACAGGCAGTGACCATAGATTGGTGAGATGTAAGATGCACCTCAACACTAAACTCGAACGTAGCAAGCTCATAAGACAAACAAAATGTATTGACATAACCAACCTTAAAAACACCATAATACCTTCAAATTGGAACTGAAGAACAGATTCTCTGCTTTAGAAGGCCTAACATCGGAAGAAGTGGATATTTCTGAAGTTAACAGAAAAGTAACCAAAGCTCTTATGGAAACAGCAACAAAATTAGCTGGGTCTAAGAACAAATTGCATGTGAACAAATTATCAGGAAAAACCAAAATGTTGATGCAAAAAAGAAGAGTGATGAGGACAACTAAATAAGATGAGACTTCCAAAGTGGAATATATAGAGCTATGCAAGACAGTACGAAAGAGTATCACTGAAGAAGTAAGGAAATTCAACTGTGAACTAGTGAGGAAAGCAATTGAAAACAACCAAAGCCTAAAGATAGCAAAGGGACATCTCAGTAAGGGAAAAAACAGATTATGGCACTGAGAAAAGAAGATGGTTCTGTAACAAGAAATAGAGGCGAAATTTTGACAAGAGTGAAAGATTTCTACTCCAAATTATATGAAAGGGATGATACATGTACTCCAGGCATCATGAAAGGTACCAGAGTTCTTCCAGTCCTTCCAGCAGAAGTTGCACATGCAATCAAGAACATGAAGCGGGGAAAAGCTCCAGGAGAAGATGGAATTACTGTAGACATCATACAAGAAGCAAGTGGAGAAATCGAAACAGTACTAGCCCAAATTTTCACTCGATGCCTTAATGAAGGGAAAATTCCTGAGGATTGGAACAACGCTACAATAATCTTGCTACATAAAAAAGGTGACATTGAGGATCTCAGGAACTACAGACCTATCAGCCTCCTATCAGTGGTTTATAAAATCTTCAGTAAAGTTCTTTCACACCGCTAGAAGGTAACACTGGACATGGCTCAACCGATAGAACCAGCTGGATTCAGGAGTGGCTACAGCACAAAAGATCATATCCACGTACTGAGAGAACTAATTGAAAGAGCGAGGGAATATGAACTTCCATTGTGCATGGCTTTTATCGATTACGAAAAAGCCTTTGATTCGGTGAAACCATCAGCAGTTGCAATGGCTCTGAAATCCTGCAGTATTGAAGATGCATACATTAATATTATTAATAACATCTATGAAAATGCAAGTGCAAAGATTCTGCTATTTGAAAATACAACACACATAAAAATTGGAAAAGGAGTGAGACAAGGTGACACCATATCTCCGAAGCTCTTTAATGCCACATTGGAAAATGTCTTTCAATCACTGAACTGGGAAAACAAAGGTATAAAGATTAATGGAGATTATCTAACCCACCTTCGTTTTGCTGATGACATAGTCATTTTTGCAACTATCCCATCAGAGCTACAGAGTATGATGCAGGAACTTGCTGACAAGAGTAAAGAAGTGGGATTAAAAATGAACTTTCGGAAGACAAAAGTGATGTTCAATGCTTTTACAAGAAATGAAGATTTATCGATTGATGGAGAAAAGCTGGAGATAACAGACACGTACGTTTATCTTGGACAGCAGATATCAAGTGAGGGTCGCATTGGTGAAGAAATTAATCGGCGTACAAAACTTGCCTGGAGAGCTTTTGGAAGAAACAGCATAATTTTCAAGAGCAATGTGCCATTATGTCTTAAAAGAAAAGTGTTTGATCAATGCATCCTTCCAGTGCTTACGTATGGTGCAGAGACGTGGACCTTAGCTAAAAGAGACATACAAAGACTGCAGACAACTCAAAAAAGCATGGAGAGGTGCATGCTTGGTGTTACCAGGAGAGATAAGAAGAGGAACACGTGGATCCGAAAAATGACAAGAGTGGAAGACATCATGATCAGAGTTAAATCCCTGAAATGGCAATGGGCTGGATATACTGCCAGAAGAACAGACCATCGATGGACAGCCGAAATTTTAGATTGGATTCCAAGGGACAGGAAAAGACCCAGAAGAAGACCACATGGGAGATGGGTGGATGAAATTCGAAAGTATGCGGGAGTGACATGGAGGAGACTGGCACAAGACAGACCGTTGTGGTGGAAACTTGGGGAGACCTTCGTCCAGCAGTGGATTGATAATGGTTGACAATGATGATGATGATGATATGTATTTAATTACCTTAGTGAAATCCTACAGACAATCATAATCCTATTTATTTTAACGTTAGTTTTGTTATTTTTAGTTTAGGGATTCTAGCAAGTGAATACCTAATTTTCTATTGATTTATTTTTATTTTATTTTTTCATCATATTTTTAAAAAATGTTGCCTAATTTTTTCTGTATTATTTTATTTTTTATTTTTAATAGGACTGTCCTGTCCATAGCACTAAGGTTCCTTTTTGTAGTTAATATGCATCCTCCAGACCAACTTCCAAAAAAGGCTTTCATTGGCCAGAATCATTTTATTAACTGCGTAGAAATTAAAGCAGATCTGCCAACCTTACTCTATTATTAAGAATAATTTTTCTTAAAGTTATTTAGATGAAAGGTGTTGGTATTTTGTTTTCTAGAAAACAGTTTAATAGTATTATAATGTGGTTATTGAAGTCCAAATTGTTACTGCAGATTCTTGATATTCTTAGTACCTGAGAAATTAGTACATTCTCAATTACTTTGGTTGAGATGTTATTGTTCCAGTGCCGATATGAAAGTGCCACGGAAACGAGGTAGGAAGGAGAGGAAGGCGCCCTTATTTATTACCGGGGGCCACTACCCAGGCCCGACGGCTTAACGTTCCCATCCAACGTACGGCGGATATTTAATGGTTCGAGCTTTCGTACCTGCTGGGATCGAACCTAAAGTCTTCTACGTGGCAGTAACGAAAGTTAACCACTAGGCCGCCCGAGGCTCGATCTGAGACACTAAACTTACAGTTCGTCGGTTATAGGTCCGAGCCTCGGTTCTACATAAGGCATGGGGAAAAACGCGTCCAACTCTCGGAGACAGAGGCCCCAAATTAGGGAAGAGTTATCGGTTATAGCCCTCAGAGTTTCTCATGTGGTTTTTAACAACCCCATCTGTCCCTCCCCCCTTTCCTGGAAAAAACACACCTTACGCCATCTAGTTGCACAGCTGGCAAAGAAAAGAAATACATTCAGCTTTCAAGCGCTAAATATCTTGTCCTTGTACTACGTTACGTTTTATTAAAAATGAATTTAGGAAATAGAAAATGATTCTTGAATCATTTTGCATCACCCCAATACTGACAAATAAACTAGGAGTTTCATTAGTATTAAGAAGATGTATAAATCGAAATATTATGTAGAGTGAATTTGACATCGGATGTTCCACGTTCCATGACGTATGGAGTGAAAGATAGAACTGCTAAAATAACGTGTATTTACATCGTCTCCTGAATAACATTAACCTTTGATAACTTAAAATATAACAATCATCGGATCTTTATCGGCAGAGGCAAATTTAAAAACAGAAGCTTATGATAATTGTTTATTAGAATGCAATTGGGATACTTACTGGGTTTCTTTCACGTCTTGTCGTGGGTTCGTCTGATCTCCACTTTAGGCAATTTAGCAGTTACGGATTTTTCTGCGATTTCCTTGTCGATGATGAATCGAATTAATTACTAGCTTTATCACAACACCGTATTCTGAAATAATAGTTTTTATTCATGCAATATATGTACGCATGCATATCTATTATCAATTGTGTTTCTCCTGTTTTTCTCTAAATTGTCATGTCAGGTCAATTGTGGTCAATGACCTTGTTTGTAATGATAGAACTGCCCTACTGTATTACATAATTTTGATTTTCAACAATAGGTTTTGGTTGGTGCTTATAATAAGTTAGAATATAACTTTTAATTAGGCCCTGTTAGACACTTAGCTGTAGATGTAAGATCTTAGCATCATGGTCGTGTCTGTTAAGGTATTGTTTTGGCGCAAGGAGACCCCAGCTGGCTATAAAACATATTCTGTGGTTTTATTGCTTTTCCAAACATTCTACTACTGCCATCAACTATAACTTTCATTACGCATTTTCTGCTGTCCATGGGCTGCGATAACAAGTTATTGAATTCCAATACATAACACAGTAGAGCTTCGAGAATCCGAACGTCAAACATCCGAACAAACTCCTCTCCACATTTTTTTTGTGTTTGTTGTGGTGGAAAATGTAAGTATAGTCCGTTCATTTTAACTGCGCACTTGATGATATCGGAATCGCCTAATTTTAAGTGTGCAAGCATTTTGTGGAGACGTGTCGCAGGTGGAGGAGACTTCTGATACTCAAAAGTATTCCCCAGTCACCTGCACTCAGCATAAAGCCCACCCCTTGGGAATCGGAACCAACTTGTAATGATTGGTAAGTTTTTGAATATGTACCTTATGTTTTAAAATTTCACAGCAGTAATAAAAATGGCAAACTTGTTTCGTATTGCATAATAACAAAAAAAAAGAAACCTTTGTCTTATGTAATTTTTTTGTATACAGTTGTTTAATTTTGATTCATGTATTTGGAAAATATAATGCAGAAATGTTAGCGTATATGCATTTTTTATACGTTCGATAATCCGAACTACAGTGGTCCTAATTAGTTCGGATTTTCAACGCTGTACTGTACTTTGATTTTTGCATAGAGCTGACAATGCTTTCAATATCTAAGAAGTTTGGATGTTTGTTTTGCTTATCCGAATTCTCTATGTATCTGAATTGTTTTATGACTGAAGGAAGAGCTCAACACTATTGGAGTTCAGCAGGAAAAACTCTTTGCCAGCTGCTTCCACCACTGTAGCTACGGTGCGTTTTTTCCCTAACAAATATTGTTTGAGTTCTTCCTGTCTTTTGCCGCAAATACATGATATCCTGAATAGTTCCTTTCCACATTCTTTTGTTTTTATCCATATCAAATTATTATTATTGTTGTTGTGAACTTTCTCGGTCAGGGCCTTTGAACGAAAAGCGGAAGAGTTCATCTCAAGCTTAGAAATTCCGGAATTTTCTACTAAACGGCAGGTCTGAAGAAAGAACGCGTTTTGGATTTGTTGCAGTAGTCTTTGTGGAAAATTTCATTCCTTGAGATGTTTCCGAAGGTTTTCAGGTACCACTTTTCAAAAAATGTAAAATTATACAATACATTTTATAGTATCAAAGAAAATCCTGTATTTCGAGATTTATTTAGATACTATTATCTCAGTGTTTTCTGTAAGTGGAATTGCTACATCTATCAGTTGTGCCTACATCAGATTTGGTCTGAAATTATAAGGTCAGGTCGATTATAGTCAATAGTTTTATCTGCAATGATAAGTTCGCCCCAGTGCTGTACATTATTTTGGTTTTCAAAACAGGATCTCGTTAGTACTTGTAATAAAGTAGAATATAGCTTGGGCTACATATACGTATATATTCCGCAATTAAAGCCATGCTCTTTAAGCAAGTCTATAGCTAACCGCTCGTGTCTCTTAAGGTATTTGTTAGACGCAAGTAGAGAGCAGCCAGCTATAATATGTGTTCCATGGTTTCATTGGGTTTTTCACACATTCTATAGTTGTCATCAACTGCAACTTCCACGATGTATTTTCTGTAGTTCTATGTTGCGGTAGCGCGATCATGAATCTCAGTGAAGAATATATTGCGCTCTCTGGATAGAGCTGATCTGCTTTTGCTCATTGTAGTTCAGTTGCTGTTTTTTTTTTCCTGTTTTGCTGTTTTTTGTTCTTTTGCATTCTTGTTTATGTTATTTAAAGCAATCTTAGTAGAAGGCATGTACGCGATGTTTTCCAAAAGCCTGTTGTTCTCCAAACCCCGGATTATTTTTTTGTTATATAAACTTGCTTCGTCGCTCTTTTGTTATATTTTCCTGCTTTGTCTCAGAATTCAGAGCAAATATAGTTAACATCAGTTAGTGTTGACGTTGACTTCATCGTAGTTGTTGCCCTTACTTTCAAAGGTTCTTTGAAAACCCTTCTGCCGCCCCGGTGGCGCAGTGGTCTAAGGCGATGGCCTCTGATCATTCGTCTGAAAGGGGTCCGGGTTCGAATCCCGGTGAGGCATGGATGTTGTGTTTGTCTTACGGCACTGGCTCTCTCCCTTCCCTGGAACCAGTGACCCTAAATTAGAGACGGGCGACTGCTTATAGCCCATTGAGTTGCTCACGGTGGTCGTAAAACCTAAAAACAAAAAAAAACCCTTCTATTGCTACGATATTAGGAATTCTGGGCTTTAACCTCATGGTAGGCTTTGTACCTTTTTAATCATTTTGAACATACGCCAAGCTGCTGAGATTATTTTGTCAATACCGGCAGTTTAACTGATATAATATATCTTCACAATTTCCACTGTTTCCAAAATTTAGATTCATATTTTAATTCACGTGTTCATATTATCTTTTACACCGGACGAGCTGTCCAATTGTTACAGATATCAGCCGCACAGGGATTTGATAGCTATTGACTGTATCAATGACCGATACAAGTATTCACTGAATACGTCTTTGACCTATATCCACACTTCATCAACACTGGTAGGGCGCCGTGGAGTGGTCTTACCTCGTCTGACACTGCCGTCCCACACTTCCCTGTTAAGGAGTGATCTGATGGCATGGATGTTGTGTTTGGCGTACGGCACTGGCTCTCTCCCTTCCCTGGAACAAGTGACCCTAAATTAGGGGCAGACGACTGCTCATAGCCCATTGAATTGCTCACGATGGTCATTAAACCCCCCAATCGAAAAAAAAAGAAGTATGATGATCGCGCTGGCGAGGGCAGCACCTGGAAACATTTTTGGCACTGTGCTCTGATGTTGGAAATGTGCTGGTAGAAGATTGTAAACTTGCATAGCTGCACCTCAAAGTTGATACAGAGTTATCTTAAGAAATATATTCGAAAACAGTTCAAAAGATCTCCTAAGAGAAATATAGTATTTAATCTCATTACTTCAGTAAACGTTTCTGATGAAATACTGAAATAAATAGAAATGAAACTGACTATCCTCCGATTAGTGATTGCTTGGTTCGATAGATTCTTCAAATGTATATATGATATGCCATTCTATTAACAAATCAGTACATAAAAAATAAGTGCCTTTAAAAGTTATGCCATTTCAACAGGCTTTATTCGCAACACGAATCAGAGGAAACGTTTGGAAGAATTGCGTTGAAACTGCAGCAATTCTAAGTAATTTAGGATTTATAAGAGATACCACGGAGAAATGGCAACATAACCGGATGAAGTATCTGATCGACGTATTGTCGCGCTGCATCGTAACCAGAACGCGTACGAGCAGTGAACAGATATTAAAACTGATAGCCCTACAAATCATGACACTAGGCTGAGCAGTCGAGTGACGCTCACAGATGACCCGGATACCACGTCGTCTGAAGGGTATAAATAATCAAGTGTTGGCGCTGAATGCCACATTGGGCACGTTGAGCCGTCGGGCCCCGGGTACTGGCCCCTCGGTAATAAATAAGGGCGTCTTCCTGCCTTTTTCTAACTCGCTTCCGTGTCACTTTCTTATAGGGCACTCTAGTTCAAATCTCCTAGCTTCCTATTCCTAAGGGTCGTTTAAGACCTGGGGTCAGACACTCCCTTCCTAAAATCCTCTACATAATATCTGTTCTGATCTGAATACCACATAGTTCCATTCGTCTCGTCACGCATGTCTGCTACGACACCACTGCAAACTTGCTGGACGATTTGCTGTGATGACTGGCAATCTTCCCAGTGGTTGGCAAGAACGCAAACCTGCAGCGGTCAATCTGCTATTCACAGTCCGTTCGATACGGGGATGTCGACAGCTGCCTGAATAACTCTTCGAATGTCGCTTTCAAGATAGCGTTATCCTGCTTTGTAGCATACTTTCATCAAGGTTGAGCAAAATCTGACTCATCATGCATGTTGGTGCTACTTTACGATTACTATGTTTAGAGCAAGGATGAGAATTTCGCCTGAGCTGCATTGAAATGAAGTTCAATTTTATGTTTCAAATTTGAGCCTTGTTCATACCGCTAAGCATCGAGATGTTGACTAGCGTATTACATAACGCTGCTTTTTCACAAGTTTATCCTGTTTCTTGCACTCTTCTTTATTTCATAACAGTTGAACTGGGATTGTTTGCTTTATATTTGTCCTTTGACTTCATGTACAGCAATATCGAAAAGAAGGTTGCTGGTAATTACGAAACGCATATAGCATATGAAATCCGTTTATTTTCGTGGTGTAGTCAGCACAAATATTTGCCAAGCTTTCGCACTCCACTTGGCGAATATTTGTGCTGACTACACCACGAAAATAAACGGATTTCATACGCTATATGCGTTTCGTAATTATTCAACTCTGGTGTATTTAAAAAAAAAAAAAAAAAAGGTTGCTGGTGACAATTACTCTTGTGAGAACAAACGTTATTTGTTGACGCACTCTCACACTGTCATATAATGGTATTTTAAAGATCCTTAGGTCATCATGCGCGTTTCTATATTTTCACATCTCCTGTAGCACTGCAAAACATTCCTGTTTATCTCACTAACCGTTTTTGGAGCGTTTTTCTAGAAATCGACTTGACGAGCTGTCATACAAATCCCACTTTTGGTGGTCGATCTTTGTTCATCTTGTAATCGACTTGACGAGTTGTCATACAAATCCCGATTTGGTGGCGACAAGACCTTTTGGGAGCGTTTCTTCACTTAAGGCACTGAAGTGAGAAAAGCACTTCCGGTTACGCTCAGCCCGGTTTGAGGCTCTTTGTAGTTAGGAAGAACAACAGCCAGCGTGACTATATAGGTTTTATTTATATTAAGCGCCAAATTTTATGTTTTCTATTTTTTAAACAGAACATTGACTCTTAATTACAATCGGAACTGTTGACAACAGACAATCAATTAAAAGCAAAAATCAATGGCAGAGACTTTTAACTTTAAATAAATATGTCTGCGCTTGCAAAACGGCTTTACAAAATATAGCTTATCTGGATATGATACAGCTGTTATTACGGAAATGGTATAGTGTGAAACAGATTCTTATTGATTGTAACCTGAGAGGAGCATAAATACTTTTCAAACCAAATTTTAATGTACTCACTTGAAGAAATACATGCATTTCCATAGACTATGTTATTCATGGGATCACCTTCGTTTCTATTTAGGGTTTGTATATGATTTCTTGTCCAGTAAATATTTAACTGTTCCTTAAAAGAAATTCGCTAACAAAGCCAATAAATCAGCTGAAACTGTGAAATTCATGGGCTTCTTTCCTTTTTAAACTGTATATTCGAAACTGAAACACCTAGGTAATGTTGCACTAATACTGTATTTCAAGGAAAGAAACAATTTAAAAATTTCTATGTATTAATAAACTGCATCCCTGAAAATAAACTTCGGTCTTTCAAAACTTTAATGAAATCCGTTAAGTAAACTCGCATAGCTACAGCGTAAAGTTGATACAGATTTCTCTTAAGAAATACATTCGAAAACAGTTCAAAAGATCTCCTAAGAGAAAGATAGTATGTAATCTCATTACTTCAGTAAACGTTTCTGATGAAATACTGAAATAAATAGAAAGGAAACTGTCTATCCTCCGATTAGTGATATTTTGGTTCGATATATTCTTCAAATGTATACATTCAAATGCCATGCCATTAACAAATCAGTGCATAAAATATAAGTGCCTTTAAAGTTATGCCATTTCAACATGCTTTATTCGCAACGTGAATCAGAGGAAGCGTTTAGAAGAATTGCGTTGAAACTGCAGCAATTCTAAGTAATTTAGGATTTATAGTTGCAAGAGTTTTAATAAGATCCTATTAGAAGAAATTATTCCTTTCATGTAAGCCTTACGTTTTGCCTTTTTATAATTTTTCCATTTCTTTCTTTCTCCTTTTTTTAATTTTTTTTCCATTTCGTGTCTCTAATCTTTTAGGAATTTCTAAGTTAAATGCAATAGTTTTCTTCTGATTCTTCACTCCTAGCGTAGACAAATTTAGAGCTGCCTAAAAAAAAAAGTATCGAAAGAATGGAAAATAAAAAAAAATTCTGCAGCGGAATTCTCGTGCAAAGCAGTAGGGGTTCGTTAAGCATGGGAAAGTGTAGAAAGAAAATTACTAAAATTCGAACATCTCAATAAAGCTTTACGCAGCCTTTCTTTTAAAATTAATACATTACTTTATTTGCCTGCGCCGCTTTTCTGTTCTCGACAATTATATCCCAGTTCCCTCTTATTAAATCCAAGCAAAAAAAATCAGCTACCTTTGCGTCTGGTTCTTTTAACGAATGAATGGAGCGTTCTCTTATAATTAACGAATTGATTACAAACAGAATGAAAATTAAAAAGCTTAATGTAGCGTAAAACACAGATGCATACACACAGGCCTCTCCCACCCCACCCTTAACAACCAGCTACCGAAGACGTAATCAATTAAACGTCTGAGTTGTCCTCAGAGACCAAAAAAGAAAAGAAAAAAGGCAACAAGACCCTTTGATTTTGGGATCGCTTTTTCTTCTTTCACTGCAAAAAAATTTGACAAAAAAGGTAATTAACGGAGACTATTTTATTTTTTCCTATTCTTCGAGTAAAGAGAGATAGCTTTTCATTCGTGTAAGAATACTGCTTTTTGTGTAGTTATATCAAAAAATATCGAAATATCTTTTGTGCCTCGAACTATAAAGAAAGGGAGTTATTTAGTTTGACATGGAAATATCATTCTTTTAGATGATGTCTAAAATAAATACTGCGAGTGAAAAACGACGTGTTCATGAATTTTTGTCAAAGAGAGCAATTCCAGGCAAGACAAACTCATTTTGATTTTCCCTGATTTCATAAACAGAAAATTCCTTTTATCTGTAGATTTTAAATGGAATCAAACTATCAACATTTTGAATGCGAAATTTACATGAGCGTTAGCATTGAAAACCCTTTAAGAACGTTTTCGCGGCATAAACATATTATGTACCTCGCACAAAGAGAAAAAACGCTCAACTAGAGAAAACCATTTATATTTTTAAAAAGCGTACTCTTGTAAGGAACCCAATTGATAAAGTTTGTTAAGCATACCAAAATATAAAAATTGCATTCAGATTCTTTGTTGCAGCCTTCTCTAAATTTCCTTACATGATAAAAACTGCAATTTCGTGACTAACCTGTTATAAAGCTTCTTGTAGTGGTTAAAGCCTTCAAACTTTTCGTCGTTCAAAATCAGACGAAAAAACTATAATTATTTAAATAATCATCATCATTGTCAACCATTATCAATCCACTGCTGGACGAAAGTCTCTCCAAGCCTCTTTCACAACGATCTAACTTGTGACAGTCTCCTCCATGTTACTCCAGCATACTTTCGAATTTCATCCACCCATCTCCCATGTGGTCTTCTTCTTGGTCTTTTTTTGTCCCTTGGAATACAATAAAAATTTTCGACTGTCCAACGATGGTCTGTTCTTTTGGCAGTGTGTCCAGCCCATTGCCATTTCAGGGATTTTACTCTGATCATGATGTCTTCCACTCTTGTCATTTTTCGGATCCACGAGTTCCTCTTCTTATCTCTCCTGGTTACAACAAGCATGCACCTCTCCATGCTTCTTTGAGTTGACTGCAGGCTTTGTATGTCTCTTTTAGTTAAGGTCCACGTCTTTGCAGTATACGTAAGCACTGGAAGGATGCATTGATCAAACACTTTTCTTTTAAGACATAATGGCATATTGCTCTTGAAAATAATGCTGTTTCTTCCAAAAGCTCTCCAGGCAAGTTTTGTACGCCGATTAATTTCTTCATCAATGTGGCCTTCACTTGATATCAGCTGTCCAAGATAAGCGTACACATCTGTTATTTCCTGCTTTTCTCCATCAATCGATAATTCTTCATTTCTTGTAAAAGCATCGTACATCACTTTTGTCTTATGAAAGATCATTTTTTCTTCCACTTCTTTACTCTTGTCAGCAAGTTCCTGGATCATACTCTACAGCTCTGAGGGGGTAGTGATTATTTAAATATTATACGTTAAATCTTGTAAAAGAATTCTTAAAATGCTAACAAATTCGATAAGGATTGCCGTTGAAATACTACAAAACTTCAAGTTCCGGATGCATTTTCTTAGCAAAAATGGCCCGTATTCGTAGCTTTGTTTACGGATGTTATTTTCTGCTGCCACGCTTTAGGTTGACTGTAAAATGATGGCTCAACAAATAACTTGAATTTAAAACTATATATCCAGAAATTTCTACTGAATTTCTGGATATATTAAAATTAAGAATTAGCAAATATCTTGAAAACAAAAAAGAGGTGACGAGGTAAAAAGCGGTTTTAGAAATCAATAGCATCGCCAGTGATTACAGAAAGAAGAAGAAATAAAAAGGGACCTTCTGTAAATCTCTTGATGTCTTTACGGGTAAAACTGTTGCTGTCTATAAGATAAGTTGAGTTCAAAGAATAATGCGGAAGTCCTTAAAACAGTCGATGGTTTTGTGTTTTACTGCAATCATGAAAATGTACTAAAGACCGTCATGTTGTATAACGAAATTTGTCTTTCCGCTGTAATTTAGTCTTTACGTCAGTAATTACGTTATGTGTGCTAAAGACAATGTAACAATATTAGCAGGTACGCATACGCAATACAAGAAAGAGGTCAATTGTAGCTCTTACAAATACGTTTATTTTCCTTGCATGGTTTGTATTCCACACTCACATCCGGTTTATTGACACACTCAATACAGTGTCAGTGATTTAACATCCAATCGCAGTATAACAGCACGTCTATCATCAATAACATCAATCCTCTTCAACAACCGCTGCATTGCCTTTTTATCTATCGTTCTTATCCGGCCACACATACGTAACTTCTTTTGACGTCAGTGTGTTGCCAACATCATTCTCGTTTGAGGGAAAAGACATAACGTTAAGGTTTGAAAATGTCTAAGAAAACGAACTCAAATGTATATAGAAAAAGGAAATCAAAAGGAAAGTTAAAATAGAATATACGTTACAGTTACTAGTTTTGTAGATTTTCCAGCAGAGAGAGGGGGGGGGAGAGATCTCGTTTCGTTTGATAAGTTAGTTAATCATCCAGGTAACCTTGTTACCTGGCTGAAAGTTTTATAAAAAAAATTGAATTATGTTTTGGTTTTAAACAAACTGGTTTTACGTACGACCGTTAAAAAACACTTAATGATTACTAGGAGAAAGTTCAACTAAAACCAATAAAAGTGAAAGCGATAAAGGTTTTATTCATACCTCAGAAAACATATGCATTCAATTTTATTCAAAGCTCCTCCTCTTGAAGAGGACATTTGCTGTCACTGATCAACGTATGGATTCAAGAGAACTATTTCTTAGGCTTAATGCCCAGTCACTTGCGCACCAGTATTCAATAGAAATTAAAATGCTTTTCCTGAAGTAATTCTGAGAAGGAGCTAAAGTGATAAAATTAATCGAAGCTAAGTCAGGCCAGTAAGGTAGATGGAGTAGCACATTAAAAAGTAGCATCAAGAAATGTGTGAAGGAGCGTTGTCATTTTACAAACAAAAATGCTTTACAGAAAATAATAAAACTATATTACTAGTCCGATTTATTGGAGTAAAAAGAAGAATAACAGTTTCCGAGCGTTCGCACTTCAACCAGATAGATTTTTCGAGAAAGGCAAACACAAAATGCAGTTTTCTGTCTGCCGTCCTTGAGAAAGCGATTTGGCCGGTGTTAAAAGCTTGGAGACTATTGCTTCTATACTTCAATAAATCGTATTACCAATATAATTGTATTACTTTATGTATAATTGTTGTATCATCATCATCATCATCATTGTCAACCATTATCAATCCACTGCTGGACGAAGGTCTCCCCAAGTTTCCTCCACAACGGTCTGTCTTGTGCCAGTCTCCTCCATGTCACTCCCACATATAGTTCTCTATAATTAATTAGAAATCCTTGGATAGGAAATGTTGTACTTTGGACAGGATAGCAGACTTCCGTTTTGCCGTTTTAAGCACGTATTTTGTGGAAAAGGTACATACTCATGATATCACTTCTTTGTTCATCCGTCTTTGGACATCATATACGTATCTGCAACTGTTAACATCATTTGAAATATCTTTTTTTTTTTTTTTGCTTCACGATGTCTGAAATGTGGGAACTATTGCCATTCTACTGATTTATCAGCAGATCTACTGATTTTTATTCCTGTCTGCTGATAGATTTTCGTAACCTACTGATTTGCTTCCGTTTTTAGACCACTGACGCACTCAGAAACAGCCTGTGTAAGAATGTCTGCATTATTTCAGTAATCACCATCTACTGAACCAATGGGCAATACTCACCTCAAAATTGGACTAAAAAGAAAAGGTTGACCAAGACTAAAATTATTCAACACCTGCTACCTATTATTATTATAATATGTTTTTAATCCATGCTGGTTGTCAGGAAATATTTTTTATCCTCGGTAATTAATTATTCTGTTATATAAAGATCTTCCCTAGCTGTGTTAAAACGCAGAAAATGAGGAAAGCATCTATATTACGATATCTGTATTAATGATACTTTTTTTAGTACACCCTTATTTCACCTACTTTGGGAACATCGGGTTATCGTTGAGTAGAAGTGTAAGTATATTATAATTCTTTGTTTTCAGGAAAATACGTGGGACAGATAGAGCTGTGTCTACATTAAAAGGCAAATGCCGTTATTATTTACACCAACATTAGTTTTAATGATCAGCACTGTTTTATAAAGTTTATCATCAGTAATATCTTTTTAAAAGCGACTCAGGACTGTATTGGTTTGAATTTTCATTCCGTTGTTTAATAGTAGTTTGTGGAGTATTGGTATTATTTTCAGCACCACTAGATTTAAGTGTTCCCTCATATTGATATTACATCTAATACTACATAACATTTGAAAGGTGGTGCATATTTAAAGAAAAAAATCTGATCTACTGATTTCTACTGATGTTTTGAGCTATGGTCTACTTATTGCAGGTAAAAAATCTCATCTACTGATTTCTACGGATTTTTTGAGTTCTGGTCTACTTATTTTAGGTAAAGGTCTCTTGCAACGCTGGCAGTGTTGCCATTGTACTGATTTATCAATAGATCTATTGATTTTGGCTTCTGTCTACTGATAGAATTTGGTAATCTACTGATTTTTCTCTGTCTAAAGCTACTCCTGAATTTTCAACTATTAGACCTAATTTTTTGGCTTGAAGTGTAATTATTTTATTATTTGACAATTTGTTTTTCTTTTATAATTTATATGAAGCATCCCTGATAATATAATTTTTCAATCAGCTAGTTTTTTTTTGTTTTTTTTTTTATCGAACAAGGAGCTGGGCCTCTAGGCTCGCTACGCTCGTTTCCAGAGTAGCGGTTGGGCCCTGCAGCCCGTTTTCCAAGTAAATCACATTAAACAAAAACTGGAAAATTCACATAAATTTTAATTTTTATTGCATGTCTAAGCAGAATAAGTCTTGGTATTCCGAAGTTTCCAAGTTTTTTTACTGTCATTACTTTTTGGAAGAGCGGACTTTTGTCGTTTGAACTTATAGCACTTACTAAATTTACCACTAAGGAAAAGAAAAGCGGTACAAAAAGCAGTTACGTAAACCGTAAACCGTTGTGCTAAACCGTTAAGGTGGACGTCAAGTAATTTTGTCACCCCGCCTTCTCGTGGTGCATCCTGTTCCCACTAAAGGGGCTCTGACGACCGCCCATAGCGGTATAACTATACCATCGGGATTAGAGGAAATTCTATCCCACACTCACCAACCCGCTTGGCCAGCGTGGTGAGTTATGGCCAAACCCCTCCAAAATGATTCCACAACTTAAATCTTGGCCCTCAGTCTCCGGCAGCTGGAATGTACCTGGCCAAGGCAGCGGCCAGTGCGACATGAAGGCAGAGGGTGCTAAGAATCCCCGGAGGACCGGACTAGGCTGCCATCTGATGCTGACCTTGGCTACTTACAATGGACGCTCCCTATCTTCTGATTCAAGGCTTCTTGAATTGGAAGAGGAACTACAAAGGATCAAGTGGGACATCGTGGGGCTAAGTGAGGTAAGGAGAAAAGGAGAAGATCTCATCGAACTGAAAAGTGGACATCTCTTCTACCATCGTGGGACAGATACTGGCAGAACTAGTGGTGTGGGATTTATAATAAACAAGAAACTGAAGGATAAAGTTGTAGAAGTTGAAAGTTCCTCTGACAGAGCTGCACGACTTGTTATCCAACTCTCGAAAAGATACCAGGCTCAGATTATTCAAACTTATGCACCCACCACAAGTCATCCTGAAGAAGAAATTGAAGAATTTTATGAGGAAATTTGTCATCTAAATAATAAAGGTAAGCAGCACTTGAAAATAATTATGGGAGATTTCAATGCAAAAATAGGGCAACGGCAACAGAATGAAACTTCAGTAGGTAAATTCGGTCATGGCAACAGAAACCAGCGTGGAAATACTCTCGTTGAGTTTGCAGAGGCAGAAGGGTTTTTCATCTTGAACTCCTTCTTCAAGAAAAAGCCACACAGGAAATGGACATGGAGACATCCAAATGGGACGACAAGTGAAATTGATTTTATTATGTGTAACAAAAAATTCGTCATAGAAGACTGCAGTGTGCTAAACAAGTTCAACACAGGTAATGACCATAGATTGGTGAGATGTAAGATGCACCTCAACACTAAACTTGAACGTGGCAAGCTCATAAGACAAACAAAATCTATTGACATAACCAACCTTAAAAAACACCATAATACCTTCAAGTTAGAACTGAAGAACAGGTTCTCTGCTTTAGAAGGCCTAACATCGGAAGAAGTGGACATCTCCGAAGTTAACAGAAAAGTAACCAAAGCTCTTATGGAAACAGCAACAAAATTAGCTGGGTCTAAGAACAAGTTGCATGTGAACAAATTATCAGGAAAAATCAAAATGTTGATGCAAAAAAGAAGAGAGATGAGGACAACTAAAGAAGATGTGACTTCTAAAGTGGAATATATAGAGCTATGCAAGACAGTAAGAAAAAGTATCACTGAAGACGTAAGGAAATTCAACTGTGAACTAGTGAGGAAAGCAATTGAAAACAACCAAAGCCTAAAGATAGCAAAGGGACATCTCAGTAAGGGAAGAAAACAGATTATGGCACTGAGAAAAGAAGATGGTTCTGTAACAAGAAATAGAGGCAAAATTTTGACAAGAGTGAAAGATTTCTACTCCAAATTATATGAAAGGGATGATATATGCACTCCAGACATCATGAAAGATACCAGTACCAGAGTTCCTCCAGTCCTTCCAGCAGAAGTTGCACATGCAATCAAGAACATGAAGCGAGGAAAAGCTCCAGGAGAAGATGGAATTACTGTAGACATCATACAAGAAGCAAGTGGAGAAATCGAAACAGTACTCGCCCAAATTTTCACTCGATGCCTTAATGAAGGAAAGATACCTGAGGATTGGAACACCGCTACAATGATCCTGCTACATAAGAAAGGTGACATTGAGGATCTCGGAAACTACAGACCTATCAGCCTCCTATCAGTAGTTTATAAAATCTTCACTAAAGTTCTTTCACACCGCTTGAAGGTAACACTGGACATGGCTCAACCGAGAGAACAAGCTGGATTCAGGAGTGGCTACAGCACAATAGATCATATCCACGTGCTGAGAGAACTAATTGAAAGAGCGAGGGAATATGAACTTCCATTGTGCATGGCTTTTATCGATTATGAAAAAGCCTTTGATTCGGTGAAACCATCAGCAGTTACAATGGCTCTGAAAACCTGCGGTATTGAAGATGCATACATTAATATTATTAATAACATCTATGAAAATGCAAGTGCAAAGATTAGGCTGTTTGAAAATACAACACACGTAAAAATTGGAAAGGGAGTAAGACAAGGTGACACCATATCTCCGAAGCTCTTTAATGCCACATTGGAGGGTGTTTTTCAGTCGCTGAGCTGGGAAAACAAAGGGATAAAGATTAATGGAGATTATCTAACCCACCTTCGTTTTGCTGATGACGTAGTCATTTTTGCAACTACCCCATCAGAGCTGCAGAGTATGATCCAGGAACTTGCTGATAAGAGTAAAGAAGTGGGATTAAAAATGAACTTTCAGAAGACAAAAGTGATGTTCAATGCTTTTACAAGAAATGAAGATTTGTCGATTGATGGAGAAACGCTGGAGATAACAGACACGTATGTTTATCTTGGACAGCAGATATCAAGTGAGGGTCACATTGGTGAAGAAATTAATCGGCGTACAAAACTTGCCTGGAGAGCTTTTGGAAGAAACAGCATAATTTTCAAGAGCAATGTGCCATTATGTCTTAAAAGAAAAGTGTTCGATCAATGCATCCTTCCAGTGCTTACGTATGGTGCAGAGACGTGGACCTTAACTAAAAGAGACATACAAAGGCTGCAGACAACTCAAAGCAGCATGGAGAGGTGCATGCTTGGTGTAACCAGGAGAGATAAGAAGAGGAACTCGTGGATCCGAAAAATGACAAAGAGTGGAAGACATCATGATCAGAGTTAAATCCCTGAAATGGCAATGGGCTGGACATACTGCCAGAAGGACAGATCATCGATGGACAGCCGAAATTTTAGATTTTATTCCAAGGGACAGGAAAAGACCCAGAAGACGACCACATGGGCGATGGGTGGATGAAATTCGAAAGTATGCAGGGGTGACATGGAGGAGACTGGCACAAGACAGACCGTTGTGGAGGAAACTTGGGGAGACCTTCGTCCAGCAGTGGATTGATAATGGTTGACAATGATGATGATGAATTTCAATGGAAAAACGTTTGTACACATTTCCTTCGCAATTGGTGTGTTCTCAAGGATGAAAAATTGAACATCGATTAAAATAACTTCATATTATAACTTGAAATACATAATATTTTCTAAAACATAGCCATTATTGTATTAAAAATCAATAACTTTTCCTTTGGTGGTGTTGAAAAAAAAAAAAAAAAGATGGCGCGACCTGTACTTTGATGACGTTAGTAGACAAACAAATGTTGGATTGCAAAATTATGGTTATGTTTTAGAAAATATTAAGTATTCCAAGTGATAAATTTGAAGCTATTTTAATCGATGTTAAAATTTTCGTCCTTGGGAACTCATTAATTGTGAAGGAAAAGGGTACAGAAGTTTTTCCATTTGAAGCATAGGAAGCAAAATTACTTGACGTCCACCTTAAACAACTGAGATCGCTTTACCAACAAAACATATGCATAACAAATTCTCTACGTCACCATGGCAGCAGGTCACGGGACTAGAACGTTCTTCTGTGGTTATCGTGAAGACAGACAATCCGTTCGTTTCTTTCCTTTGCGTCTTTAAAAAATGCTTAAAAATGAGAAAATGACTTTTTCTTAAATTTATTTTGTAAGAAAGGAACGATAGTTGTAAGTTTATGCTGTAAAAATTGCAATGCGTTATGATTTATAGTTTGCCATATATCCGTTTTTTTAAATAGATAATTTTGCGAAATTTAGAAATTTAATTTCTCGAAAAATAAATCGAAATTCAAAAAAAGGGCGACCAGGTGCAAAAATTCGGTATGGCACTACATGCCTACAAAATTTCGTGGTTCTGTTGCAGTTAGTGTGTCCGGAACGCGACCTGATAGCACGTTTTTGCTTACCTAAAGTTTGAAATACAATAGCTCTTGAAGTATCCCTAGAATCATGAAACAGTTTATGTTCTCCAAACAAATATCTACAAACGATGTAAATTTCATATTTTTGTGTTCAATAGGTTTTGCGCTGCGAGCTAGGAGAGCAAGATTCTAAAACAGCGGCTGCAGCAGCGGCGGCAGTTACTTTTTTTAGAATAGAGAAATATGTCAGAGAAGTAAAATAAGTCCTACAGTTATTTCAGCGGAATTGTATGTTTTGGGAAAGTTCATGAAAAATAAACGATGAATATGTGCTGTTGGAGAGGAATTTAGGAAGGGACTATCTGACTGTAAGAGCGAACTTGTCGTCACGTGACTTAGCGCCGCCTCCTACTTAAGGATCCGAGGCGCACGCGCTACGTGGACTCTCACAACAAGCAGAGAGTGGTTTACTCTTCCCGGAAACTCTCTCTCTCGCTCTCTCACTCTGTTCGAGCGAACAAACGAAACCTTCCCCACTTTAATATGTAAATCTGTGAATCGGAAAGGCAGAGTGACAACGGCTGGTTATACGGAATTATATTCACCTTCAGACATAATAATTTGAAAAACACGCTTGGTTAACACATACGCGAAACATTTATTCTTCATCAACTGTAATTTTGATGGCGGCTGATTACTCACTCTTGAAAGTGGCCTCGTTATGGCTGGGCCTGCTGAAGTTAGTGGAACGCGCAAGATAAGGTGATCGAATTCTGTAGAAATCTCACTCTACGTTGGCGTCCTAACTTAGAGTCTCCTTGACACTAGATAGACCTCTATCTCCTCGATGCTTCAGGAATAGTCTTCTAGCTATCCTTCTCTAATCGATGTTTCAGTAGACTGTACTAAGTCCGTAATTCAGTAGTATATCATCAACTACTCTACCGGAATCCCTGACTCGGGTCGATTCCTTCTGTAGCGGCGACCTACATCTTCTAGGGTCGGTGCCCGCTCATTCACCGTGGACTCCGAGAGTCCATCCTACCATCAACGCAAACGCGTTCCTTTCTATCGGAGGACTATCACCTCCGCTTTCCAAAGATAGACTGCCGAGCAGGCGCCAAGTGAAAATGAACAATGTATCTGTGAAAGTCACAGCGTCCTTAGCGATATTCTCAGTTCGAAGAACAAGTCCTGGCCCTTTCTAAGGCGTGAGAACCTGAAGTCCTTTGTCATACATCTCGAATTCACAAAAGAAAATGATTCAACATATTTGCGAACTCTCTGTCGCCATTTTGGGAGCTTGCGTTGCTTTTCTTTGGTCAAAAAAACCCCCACATAATGTTTATCATTGAAATGAATTAACATTGTTAATGTGTCGGTTCTTACACTGACCAAGATCTTAAAGAACTCTCAGAAACAGAAAGCTAGGAGATTTGAAATACAGAATGATAACTGTTTGTCAGTGAATTCTGACTTTCACACCAGATTCCACGGGGTGTTAGTTTTAGTTAATAGTAGCTAGCTGACTAGGTAAGAAAACTTTGTAGGCAATGGAGCTGTTAAGCGAAGTACGACAGTGCCTGTGTGATAAGTCTAATACACTCAGGATCACGCAGTCTAAGAAAGTCTGTATCCTTTCAACATTCACCATTTACTTATCCAGTCGACAAGATTCACCTCAGAACTGGTATGAAGAGAAAAGTGGCGAAGACTAAAGTTTATCCAACACCTCCTATTTTAGCACGTTTTTTGTGAAAAAGATCGTGCTTATGTTACCGGTTTGTACGTCCCTCCATCTGTTCGTCCGTCCGTCGGTGGGTCCTTCTCTGCAACTATTAGTCCGATTTGAAATGTTCAAATGATGGTCCATTATTTCGTTTTTTTTTACGATGTACAATTTTACCGCTAGAAGGTATAAATGCAGATGATATCGACTTCAAAATACATTTTATCAAATATATTTACTTCTAAACGACCAATTGAAAAAAAAAATATCTTTCGATTCCCTTCATATCTGTTATAGGTATAGTCACTTTATCAAGTTTCGCATAGATTTTCCGCTAGGGGGTAAAAGTAAATTGCGTTTCCCCCGATATCACTGCTTCTAAAACTCCCGATTTGAAAAATTCTTTCTGCAGGGGATGCAGCTCCTCATGGAAAATCTTTTGAATATAACTTCTAATTTTGGTAAAAAAGTAGTTTGGCCACCAGGGGCGAAACTGTTCATTTCTGCTTCTGATGCGTTTGCAGCAAAATCTGAGCTTGTAAAATCTCGACTGATTTTTTTTTTTTCGTGAGCCGATACCACTTACTTCCAATAAACCTTTTCGGATATTTTCTTCTTAAAATAATGCATGGCTCCTCCGCCAGGGGGAGTAGACGTATATCTTATTTTTGTCAATATCTCTGCTTCTGAAATTCCGATTTGAGAAATTCCTCCTTTGTTGGATAGAGTTTCTAGTGCGAAATATTTTTCATATAATATCAAAATTTTCAAATGATTCATAGTATTTCCACCTGGAGGTGCAACGGTAAATTGCGTTTTCCCCCATATCTCTGTTTTTAAAACTCCGATTTGAAAAAAAATATTTCTTCAGAGGATACAGTTGCTGATGGGAAACGTTTTCATATAATTTCTAATACTTGATAAAGACGGTTTGACTACCAGGGGGCGTAAGTGTTAATTTCTGCTTAGGATGTATTTGCAGCAAAATCTGAGCTCTTAAAATCTCGATTGAAAAAATTATTCCTTGAAGCGATACCAATCACGTCGATAAACCTTTTCAGAATATTTTCTTTTTAAAATAAAACACGATTTTTCTGCCAGGGACGCGTAGATTCCTATCTTATTTTCGTCGATATCTCTGCATCTAAGAGTCCAATTTGGAAATTTCTTTCTTTGTCGGAGAGCGTTTTCATTTTGAAATGTTTCTCATATAATTTCAATTCTTTTAACGCACAAGTCTGCCCCCAGAGGGCGTACGTTTCGGTTTACAGCAATATCTGCGGAAATAAAAACCCGATTAAAAACTTCTTTCTTCGGTCAAATACTATGCAAACTCTGAATACGTATTTTCTTCCCAGAATAAAGAACAATTTCGTCGCTAGGGGCGCAAATTCTTAATCTGTTTTTTGCAATATATCTGCTTCCACATGTGTGATTTAAAACATTCTTTCAACAACGGAAGTCATTTACCTTGTAGAACAGTTTAGCATAGTATATGAGAAATTTTGGTATTCTCTGTTCTGTCGGTAGGTGTGTTTTTGTACTTCAGTTTGCAGTTGTATCGCCTCTTCAAAAAACGCTATTGAGAAATTTCTTCTTTACCGTATGCCATTCGCTACAACAGAGATGTGGAGCATTATCCTTCTAAATAACACAAATATTTCCCGTTAGTTGTGTAAAGGTCTAAACCTTTTTTTATTTCTTTCTCTTTCTTTGCTATCTCTTCTTCTGGGAGATATATTTGAGAAGTTATTTTTTCTTAGCATAGCTTTTTCCATGAAGAATATTTGCTTGCGTATTTTCAACTTTTCCATTACCCAAAATTTTTCTGATAGCTGGCGTAGACTTATATTAGGTTTCCTTCTATATTTCTTCTTTTAACTGTTCGATTTGTCCGTGATACCTTCCTTGTCCTATGAGAATTTTTTATGCGCCATTTGTTAATTTTCATAATATGCTTTTTAGTTGCTGCTGGCGGAACTAAGTAAATGTTCCTATTTCTGGATGTTTTACGATTGTAGAAACCGGTTTCTTGTTTTCCTAACCGGTTTCATTGACTTTGAATAGCTTTGATAAATTTAATTCGTGTCAGAACGGATTCAAAACACGTACTCGTTACAAACGAAAAGTAGGTCTCCTCTTTCTTGTTTTATTTTTAATTCATACAGGTTGTCATAAAACAATTTTTTTATGACTAATTAGTCTGTTATACAAAGATGCTCTCTAGTATTTTGTTAAGACCGAGAATATTAGGAAAACGTCTATTCTATTGGGTTGAGGAATAAGTAATGTCGTTTTTCTTCACAGTTCCATTTCTGTGCCAAAATAAAATATTGTGGCAACATGTGATATACTATTAGATAGATACGTGTTCGCTCCACATGCCAGTGTGTGTGATTTGATTTAATTTTATTTGGGTTTCAGGTCATTAAAATGGAATATCAAGTGAACAAAATGGAGCATTACACACATCTGCTGCTCTTCGCGTTTAATCCAGGGACAAAAGCCACGAAAGTTGCTCGCGAGATTTTTGCTGCCTACGGTGAAGATGCTGTGACTGGCTTAAGATTTTTGCTGTCTACGTGAAGATGCTGTGACTGGGTGGTTTTCGCGCTTGAAATCCGGCAATTCGACCTGAAGATCATGTAACGCCCGGGTCTCCCGGTTGAGTTCGTTGAAGAGCAATTGAACCAGATGCTGCACGAAAACCCGCCTCAATCGACCAAAGCATTGGCTGAGCAAATGAAATGTGATCAGAAGTCGTGAATCACCTTCAGGTGATGGGAAAAGTTCAAAAGCTCGGCGCTTGGGTTCCGCACGTTTTGAACGACAACAACAGAAATCAACGTTCCATAATTGCTGCCGGTTTGTTTGCTCTTCACAGGGCTACTCGTGGTTACAAGGAAGTATTTCTGTACCGCATCGTTACCGGCGACGAAAAATGGCGTCTGTACGTCAACATGAAGCAGCGAAAAGAATGACTCAGTCCCACGAAACACGGGACGCTGCGAGCAAAACAAGAGTTTGCGTCCTCGGAAGACGATGTTGTGTGTCTGGTGGGATTGGCAGAGAATCATCCACTACGAACTTCTTCGGAACAATGAGACGGTCAACGCGGACCTCTATGTCCAACAACTGCATCGACTCCACGACGCAATGCAACAAAAGCGACCCGATCGGCGATACGGTGTTCTGCTGCAACACGACAACGCTAGGCATCACATCGCCAATATGACCAAAACCGCCATTCAAGCGCTCAATTGGGAAGTTCCGCCGTATCTGCCCTATTCTCCGGAATTGGCTCCATCCGATTTTCATCTGTTTCGATCGCTTTCCAACAATTTGCATGGCGTGTCGTTCAATAATGTCGTGGAATTGCGGACGTGGTTGGACGACTTCTTTGGATCACGACCGGCAGATTTCTATGGCCGAGGCATCGAACAAGTTGTTGAACGATGGAAAGCAGTTGTAAAATACTAGTGGCGAATACATTATTCATTAAATTGTTATTTTTTGTTGTTAAGAAATAAAGTTGTCCAACGTTTGAAAAACACGACATTACTTATTCTTCAACTCAATAAGATGTTCGTGTTAATGATACGCTGTTTATTTTTTATTTTTTTACATAGCACTTATTTCACGTACTTTTGGAACATTTGGGTATCGTTTAGCAAGAAGTGTAAGTACATAGTTACATGTTTTTAGAAAGACAAGTGGAACCGCTACAACTGTGACTATATAAAGAGGCCAATGTCATTAATATTTACACCAACATTAGTTTTGATGTTGAGCACTATTTCATTAAGCTGATTATAGTATATTATTGGTTACATCTTGTAAGAAAGTGATTCAGGATTGTATTAGTTTGAGTTTGAGTTTCGGTGTTTAATAGCAGTTTGTGGAAGACTGGTATTATTTAAAGTACCAGTAGATGTAAGTGTACCTTCGTATTGAGATTACATCAAATGCTGAATTACATTTGTCAGGTGGTGCATATTTCAACAACAAAAACTGATCTACTCATTTCTACTGATTTTTTGAACGCTGGTCTACTGATTTTTTGAACGCTGGTCTACTGATTTCAGGTAAAAGCCTCTGGCAACAGCGGAACAATGTATTCCAGTTCTTCTCCAATGCATACCTTCGCCACTAGAGGGTGTAAACGCAGATGCTGTCGAATTCAAAATATATTTTATTCCATAGAATTGTTTCTACACATCGATTGAAAAAAGTTTTTCATCCTTCGATACCATTTGTAACGAACACTATTTTGGGTGCAGTTAGTTTTTCAAGTAGTTCCCAGTATTTGTGCTAGGGGACGTAAAGTTAATTTGCAATTTCTTCCCATATCTCAGCTTCTAAAAGTCGGATGTGTAAAATTCAATTTGCATCGAATAAATCTCTTACACGGAAAGGTTCTGGATATAATTTTTAATTTTTGAGAAGAACGGTTTTGACACTAGGGGAGGGCGGCGTAAGTTTATATTTCTGATGTATTTGTAGCAATATCTGTGCTTCTGAAAACTCGACTTAAAAAATTATTTTGTGATAAAACACCGCTCTCCAAGAAAATCCTTTAGAAAATAAAAATTTAAGTGATGCATAGTTTTTTCCGCATGGGGCGTAGTATTACATATTACATCTCTCGCTAACTCTGCTTCTAATGGACCTATTTAAAAATAATAAAATATTTTTTTGTCGGAAATCTTTTCTGCTGCGAAATGTTTTGCATACAATTTTAAATTTTTTTGTTAAAAAAAAATGTAGGTGTGACTCTAGAGGGCGGGCATAAGTTCATTTTTCTGTTTAGAGCATATTCACAGCAATATCTGCGCATCTACAATCCCACCTGGAAGAAATTGCTTTTCGTGCGGATGCTACTAACGGCGAAAACTTTTTGTATACATTTTCTGCCCAAAATAATGCAAAATTTATCCGCTAGGGGACGCTAGTGTTTAATCTATATTTCTAGATGTATCAGCTTCTGAAAGTCCGATTTCAAAAATTCACTTAAAACCGGATGCCATTTATCACGTGGAACGCTGTGCACGCACTCATGGGATTTTTCAGTTCACGGTTCAGACGCTAGGTGGTGTTAGTGTCTATTTATGTTTGCAACCGTATGTCCACTTTTAAAAAAACCTATTGAAAATTTTTTTCTTGTACAATATGTCATTCGTGACAGTAAAAACAAGAAACATTGTACTCTTCATAACTTTTTCTCGCTATCTCTGCTTCCAAGAGACGTATTTGAAAATAAATTTTTCCGTAGAGTAGCTTTTACTATAAAGAATACTTTTAACATACTTTATACTTTCTCATTATTCAAAATTATGCTACAACAGGGGCGTCAATGTACACTGCTCGATATAGAAATCGGCGCACCCAGGAGGTGTTCTACAGACACGCAAATTGCAAGGCCGTTGTACCCACTCGAGATATGCAAATTATATTAAACCGGAGCCGATGGCGTCACACGTTCGTGAGATAAAGGTGACGGCAGCAACAGAGATGATGATGTGCGGACGCTAGTAGAATTGTATTGGACTTTTCAGATTTGTTGTTTGTGCTGGGAAACTGTTTGGCAAAGGCCGAAGATGCCAGATACACGCCGTTGGCAAGTTTATTACCATTTGGATTCGTTTCTGAGAGGAAGAATTGTAGGCCTGTGTGAAGCTGTCTGGTGTACACGTCATATCACTGCGCATATGCAACGGGATGCAAGAACTGTTGAACGCTGTTTGCATCAATAGCTGCAGGAAGGTTCATACGTGCGTCGGAGCGTCAGTGGTTCAGTCCGACAGACGGCAGCATGCCAGGAGCAGCTGATTGCTTGATACGCTCGTTTGTCGCCAGAACGCATTGCAGCCGATATTCGACTTCCATGACGACCCAAAATGTAAACCAAAGGTTCCATGTGGAAACCCTGTGCAGTAGACAACCGTTACGTTGACTCCCATGGACGGCCAGCCATCGCAGCTCTCGTCTGGCTTGGTGCCGAAGCAATGCAAACTGAGGTCATGGATGGACCACTGGGGTCTTCAGTGATGAATCCCGATTCTGTCTGGGTGCTAAAATCAACGGATCCGTGTCTGGCTACACCCCGGTGAGCGGACTGATCCCGATTTTCTTCGCGACAGCAACACCGCCCGTCACGTAGGCATCATGGTATGGGGTGCTATTGCGCATGAGAGCAGGCCACCTCCTGTCGGCATCACGGGCGCACTGACAGCTGCCGATACGTGAGCGAGCTTCTACAGCCCGATTTGATACTGTTCCTGAACGGCCTACATCACTTTATTTTCCACCAAGATAACGCCCGTGTGCGCACCGCTCGGGCCTCTAGACAATGTTCGCAACATATTCAAACACTACCATGGCCAACAAGAGCTCTCGATTTATCCCCAATTGAAAACTTGCGGGGGACCACATTGGATATCGTCTGCAATTGAGTCAGCCTAAGATCGATCTCGATAAATTATGGGAGCAAGTCAGCAGTGCTTGGTGTTCCATTCCTCAGGACGATAACCGTCGACTGTATGACTCTATGTCACGCTGTATTGTCGCTCGCAGCGGTGCAACCACTTACTGAGGCGCACCCATTGTGCTGCATTATCTCATCTGATAAACACTGTACGTGGCTGAAAATAACATCCAGGTAAACCTTCTCAGCAAAAACACAAGTGCTGGGAAACTGCTGGCCACCAGCTAACATTGATGGGTCACTGCTGACTGAAATCTGCCACTCACGGCCTGGCAGCGGTCCGTGGGTGGCAGCACTGTCAGTTGACGAGCCATTGATAGCCCTGCAGAATCGCCGTGAATTGTGGGCCTGCAAGCAAGTGACACTAGTGGCCCGTTGCTGGCAACCGATGCAACCCCAACAGCAGGTGGAAGCAACGGGACTGCGCATGCGCAGAAGCAACACTTGCTGTGTCTCTCATAGTACCAGTTAGTTGAAGATGACGCTATCGCCACCGTGTTATTCTAGTGGATGTTAAGAAAAAATATCCATATGTAGAGAGGCGAAATAATTTCCAAATGAATTCCACGTCGACGAAGATATCAGATTAAGCCATGAAATACACCCACTCCATTCCCATGAATAACAATTCATGGAATGGAGTGGGTGAATAACAAGAAATAATTTGAAACCGCTTGAAACAAATGTCCTGGAAAAACATTAAAGAAACGTCTGTTGGATAAAAAAATTGTAAGCGTGCAAAATTAATTAATTATTTGAAAGGGAAAAAAAGCAGCGCTATGTGGATATAATGTACTCATCCACGGGTTAAATACACAAAACTGGGAGAAATTCGCTTCTAAAAATAACGAGAAGTAAAATAAAATATATTTCCTCTTTAAAACAAATGCAGCTTCGGACAACGGAAAGGAAAGATACAACGTTGGGAATGTAACAGATTGTGACATGAACCCGGGTAAATATATATTAATTCAACAATCGCCTTTCAAAACGACAAGGACAGCACAAAACTTTGGAAAGCGACTTTAAGTTGGTACACTTCTTGAAAATGAGTGAAGTTCCCTTAAGGTAAAAAAACAAACTACCGTTACGTTGAAAAAATAAATTTATGAATTATATGAAAATGACTTTTATGAAAAATACCTCGCAATATTTTAAAATGAGAAAGATAACCATTCGATTACACATTACGCACGAAAGAGACAGCTTCAAGCACACGCTCGGGTGTGACAAATTAGTCTGGTCGCTAGAGATCTCGCCTCTCACTCAAGCAGCCCTGGTTTCGTTTCCAGCCAGGTTCAAACGGGCGTTTTTCCGGTCCCTCGAAAAAATTCCCCCAGCGCCGTGCCATAATTCAGGCGTTTTGTTAAGGGGAAAAAACAAAAGTTGTAGCTTTGGGAAAGGAATTGTGGTTATCCTTGATTTTTTTTTTTTTATGTCTACTACTGGGAAATTGGCGGACAAGATTCGGCAAGCCATCAGTTACGTCACGTGGTTGCCGTCTGACACTACCGGCAAAATAACGGCTAGCCCTCATTTCTGGCACGTGCTTGCAGGGCCGCTGATTGGTTGGTTGGTTGGTTGTTGGATTTTATTGGCGCAAGGGCCAGGTTTGGCCAAAGAGCGCCAGACAAAGAACGATCAGCCACAGATTTTTAAAAACGTGAATAATGATTAAGATCAGACAGGCTTGGTAAAAGTTGAAAAAGAGTATGAAGAAAGCAGTGAAGAAAAGGTAGTTAATGAAATTTATTAAAAGTAACATATTTACTAATGGAAAAGGACGAACCGTCACTCTCCTCCCCCCCACACTCCTCTGCAATGCTGGTAGAGGCTGGGGACGAACTGTCACTCTCCTCCCCCCCGTGTTCTTCTATAATGTTGGGTGAGGGTGGGGACCTCGCTGAGGCCGAGACAGTTTGATGGACACCGCACACCTTTGCGGATTGAGGGCCGGGTCTTCCGCACGTGCAGGCTGTCTGCTGGGAACCGGAAGAGGCGGGCGTCTTCAAAAGAGAAGGCGAAGACGCAGCTGGTCGAATAAGCTGGAGCTCGGTGAAATCCACCTGTGTCGCTTGTTCAGCTGTAGATCGCTTGGCAAGTGCGGCGAGAGCTACAGGGCGCGGAACAAAGGGCTGCACGGGTTGCGGCAGAGACTGAACAACTGCGGCAAAAGTACGCTGTCGGTTGTTGGGAATACCCAACTTGGCCTTGGCAGCAGGGTACGAGAGGCCCTCCAGGGTCTTGAGGAGCGCTGGATCGCCTTCTCGTCGTTCCACTTCGAACAGGACCTGGCATAAGCAGCGTGGGAGTCACCACAGTTTACACAGCAGGGCTCTGAAGTGCATCCAGTCCCTTCGTGGTCGCGGGAACCACAATTGGCGCACCTCGCAACACTGTTACAGGACCGCTGGGAATGTCCATACCTCTGGCACTTAAAACAGCGTAGAGGATTTGGTATATAAGGACGAACTGCACATAACAAGTAACCAGCCTTGATTTCAGTAGGTACCTTCGGGCTGTTAAAAGTCAAAATAACATTTCGTGATTTGATCAGCGCGCCATCGCGCCTGAAAGTCATGCGTCTTGCAGCTATGACACCCTGATCAGCAAGTTCACACACAAGTTCATCTTCATCGCAGACCAACAAGTCGGGCTCAGAAATGACTCCCTTGGAGGTGTTGAGATACGGATGTGCCGTCACTTGAACTGGAATATCCTGAAGTCTGGTCAACTGCAGAAGAGATTTGCTCTGAGAGAGAGTGCAAGTTTCCACAAGCAGGTCTCCAGAGCGTAGCTTCTTCACTGACTTCAAAGAGCCAGCAACACCCGCAAGTGCCTTCGAGATGAAAAAAGGAGACTTTGAGGAAAGTTTCAACATCTGGTCAGTAGAAGAAATGACGAGAAAAGTAGCTTGAGGTATCGAATCTGCAAGTGTAATGCGACGTTTCTGAGCTGACGGCTCAACACCTGGATCTAAAGATACGTCGCGGTGATGTCGTTTTTCAACGAAAGTTCTCTTCAGTGTGTTATGTGTGGGAGGTGGTTGAGGCAAATTTGGCGCCTGATCAATCACCATATCCTGTTGCTTTTTAAATTTTGAGGAGGGTTTATGTTTCCCCATGGGAGTAAGAAAGAATTCATCTGCAACGTACTCCGCCCACAATCGAGCCCAACAGGGGAGAACTGGAGGTCCGCAAGCCAAAAATATGACGCAAGACACAGTTCTAGAGCTTAGTTGCAAATATAGTCCGTTGGCTGTGATCACACGCACTCGGCGGACACTTCGGCCTCCGGGTACCGTCATGCCAACGCCTTTGGCATGATCCCACAGCCCCCGGGCTCACCTCTGCCGTGCAATACGACAAAAAGCCGCTAAAGCCCTGCACACAACTTGGTACAAGACTTCTGACCAGAGGTGGGTTAGGCTCTAGCCTCCCGTTTACAGCGAAGCCGGGGTCGAAGAGGAGTGTTGGTACACAGGAGGCACTTAACCGGTCTCCTGCGACCTCAGCCGCCAGACATCCCATTTCCGCCTCACGGGTCTCCGCACGCGGCAAACATGCAGGTAGGTCTAGCACCCAAACCAGCTAAAAGGAAAAAAAAAGAAATCCAAAGAAGACAAATCCTGGCAGGGAACCTAAACGGAATCTCAGCAACCTACGAACTGAGCGGTTAATATAAATCAGTTAGTGGTGGAGGGTAACAAAACCACAAGACCGGGGTGTTAGTACATAACGTGGTAGAGATTAGGTAGAGAACACAACACGGGCAACTAGCCAGTGGAGAAAATAAATAAAAACGAAAAAGCGAGACACAAGACCAGCTCGGGAACGTGGGGCCGCGACTCCCCAACAGCTGGATGAACAGCCGTCCCTGCAAACACCAATAGCACCAAAATAAAAATCAAGCGGTGGCATGACATCAGATGTTGACCAGTCACAAGGTCAGCTCGGGCCGTGGGGCGCCGCTCCCCAAATAACTGGAAAACCAGTTATCCCCGTGCGGGAGCAGGGCCGCTGAAGGGCCATTCGTGGCAGCTACTGCCTGTGATGGATAACTGATGGCCTTGTTGTGGCTTATGACAACTGATTAGGGTGCCAACTGTTGGCCAGCTGTTGGCCTGAACTACTGGTCCTTCTGTTGGCCGCCCAGAAACATTATTGGCAAAAGAGTGCTGGGCCATTGCTGGCTGCCAGCAATGACCAAGGGCTGGCCCAGTAAGACTCTTTTTTCTGGGTTCATGTATTCCTATTTATGTGCTCAATTTAATCCCTCTATCCTCACTCCTTCTGGGTGGGGTAATTTCAATGTCGAGCAGTGTACATTTCTATTTGAAAGAGGGAATTGAATTCTCATAATACCTTAGAAAATGCGTTTTTATTACGATAATCTTCATTATGAAGAGTATTTTGAACTCATTTTTTAAATAACACAAGTTTTCCGCGAAGGAGCTGAAAACGGATGCAGAAAGTTCAAACAGCCATTTTTTATGATAATACGTAATACTAAAAAATATATTTTAGGGATATTTCAGATGCAAAAATATTAGAATTACGAGTCTTCATACAAATTTGTCACGATATAGAGATTTTAATTCTGATAAAACGAATTTCTAGTCCGAAATAATGAATAAGCTGGTATTTCTTTTATTTTATCCGTAGCCGTAAAATGTACTCTCAGATCATTTACAAGACTTTTCTGAAAACGCAGAAAAAAGGTTCTGATACCAGTAGCAGAATTTTGAATAATAGAATCCAATTCCCTCTTTTAAATAGAAATGTATACTTCTATTTGAACGAGGGAGTTGGATTCTAGGAATCCCTTCGAAAAATCCGTTTTTAGTTTTTGAATTCATTTTTTTAAGTACCACACAATGTTCCGCTCATGAGCAGAAAACTTAAAAACTTATACAGAAAGTTCACATAGCCATTCCTCATGATAACATGTAATACAAAAAGATATCTTTTGGGATTTTTTCAGATGCAAACATATTAGAATTATGAATCTTCATGCAAATTTGTCACGAAATAGAGATTTTATTTCTGATAAAACGAATTTTTAGCCAGAAACAATAAATAAGCAGGTATTTCTTTTATTTTTTCCTTAGTCGTAAAATGTACTCTCAGATCATTTACAAGACTTTTCTAAAAACTCAGAAAAAGATGTGCTACAGCGTTTTCTTTAAATGGAAGCTTGATGTCAAAAAACTTTTAGATTTAAGAAGTTCTTTCACGTCGTTTTACTTGATCTTTTGAATCGATCTATGGTTCCAGTTATCTTCATGTTTCCTAGCAAAATTCTTCTATATCTAACATTTTTTTCAGTATGTTCTGAATGTATCTTCTCCCTGATACAACAGAAATTGTGACTTCATCGCTCGACAAATTTTGTCTGGGTATTGTTGGAAATATGAGACAATCAATTAAAGTTGTTTAGCGAGATGGGATCGGACAGGTTCCATTTTCTCCATTGTCAGCGGCCTGCATCTGCCATTTAGGAACTTGAGAAGAACTGCGCTGTCTCGGTCTGGGGATGAAGGAGAACTGGGTGAAAATGTTGGACAGATAAGTGATTCTGCCGTCTTGTTCTTGACAGGCTGATAAGGTAGATTCGAACGTTTAAGAGCCAGTATGCCCTTGCTGCTCGCAGGTCAGGAACACAGGCCGGCTGACAAGTAATTTTCGCCGTAGATTGTTGAAAGCACTTGCGATAAAAGCATGGCTCTCTTGTGGACGGCAATCACGTTCCTCGCCCAGTCCCCGGCTTCTGGGCACATTAGTGGGTGCCATTCGTCGAGAAATGGAGCTCCGAGGATTCTGCGTTGTCCTCCTCTCCGAAAAATAGATTTTCCACTGATTTTGTTTATGGCGTTCGTGCCAATGCTATTACGATAAAGAAAAGTTTTCGAAATTTTGCTGTTCTAAATTGCTGCTTTACCTTATTTCAGATTGTTGCTCTCAAGAATTTTAAAGAAAGAATGTTTTCCCCGAGAATATTTCTCACGTGTGTATGAATTTCCATCTATTTAGTAGTACCTAAAAGTTTTCCTAAACTAACGCTCACATTTTAAATCTAGATTACCGATCTACATCCAAAACATTTAATCTGGTACAACTAAAATCCCTATTTAAAGGAAATTCCTCAGAAAATGAGCTTTATTTTTTATCATTCATTGTATTTTTTATTTGTAATACTATATGATGCGCATTAAATTAATTCAGCGATATTTCTTTACTGTTCATTTCCGATTGACAGATGTTTTCGTTTAGGATGTGATCATAACGGAATAAAGGCTACGTCAAATGTATAATTAATAGAAAATTAATCCGTGCCTCTCCTGTGGCGCAGTAGTCTAAACGCTGGCTTGTGACCATTCGTCCGTTATGGATCCGGGTTTGAATCCCGGTGAGGCATGGATGTTGTGTTTGTCTTACGGCTCTTGCTCTCTCCCTTCCTTGAAACCAGTGGCCCTAAATTAGGGACGGGCGACTGCTTATAGCCCACTGAATTGCTCACGGTGGTCGTTAAACCTTCAAAAAAGAAAAACTAATATGTTTAATTGGCGTATAATACATAGATATATGCAAAACTAGCAAGCTTCCACCATCCCGGATGGCTTCATCAGGCTTAGACGCTTGTTTTAAGCGTGATGAAGCCATCCGGGATGGTGAAAGCTGGCTAGTTTTACATATATCTATGTATTATATGCCAATTAAAAGGATAAATTATCTATTAATTAAGGATGTGATCGTTGAAATTTGCATATCCACATAACTTTCAGAATAACGGTTTTTAAAAGCTCTTGCATTTCAAACATCACGGAAAAGTTTAGTTTTCGTGAATTACCTTTCTCATTTTTATCGGTATTACATTCAATACGAGAAGAAGAAATGAGAAGAAATTTGAAAATAACTGAAAATGAGAAAAAATTTGAAACAAACTTTTTTCATCATTTCTTACATCACGGAAAAGTTTAGTTTTAGTGAATTGTATTCCTCATTTGTATCGGCATTACTTTCAATATTGCCATCACCTCTCTGAAAATAGCAGAAAATGAAAAGAAATTTCAAACAGAAACTTTTTTCATCATTTCTTACATCACGGAAAAATTTAGTTTTCGTGAATTACCTTCCTCGTTTGTATCGGCATTACATTCAACACTATCATTATCTCTTTGAAAATAACTGAAAATGAAAAGAAATTTAAAACAGGGAATTTTCAATCGTTTCTTGCCTATCTTTAGCTGGGATTTTTATGAAGACTGTTATATCTAAAGTAAAGTTCTGCAACTCTAATAGTGTTTTCATCACAAATACAAACTCAACGTTTTGAAATAAAATTTTGTTTATATCACGAGTAGTAAACATACAATATTTTGTAATGATATACAGAGTATTGTGTCTAGCCGCTTCTTGCACCCATTATCCTTTCTACACTTGCACCCATTATCCTTTCTACACTTGCACCCATTATCCTTTCTACACTTGCACCCTTTATCCTTTCTATACTTTCACCAATTATCCTTTATACACTTACACCCATTATCCTTTATAAACTTGCACCCATTATCCTTTCTACACGTGCACCCATTATCCTTTCTACATTTGCACCCATTATCCTTTCTACATTTGCACCCATTATCCTTTCTACACTTGCACCCATTTTCCTTTATACACTTGCACCCATTATCCTTTCTACACTTGCACCCATTATCCTTTCTACTCTTACACCCATTATCCTTTCTACACTTGCACCCATTATCCTTTCTACACTTGCACCCATTTTCCTTTCTACACTTGCACCCATTGTCCTTTCTGCCTAATCTTTACCGTTCTCAGTTCACTCTTCATCTCGTAGTGTTTCTATTTGTATACTTAACTTGATGCTCAATGAAAGTAACGTAAAAAGAGGTAATTTTGGAAGGTTTCATTTTTTATTACAATGCGGGCTGAAAGGGAATAACACTCTTACCGTCCCCGCAGATGTTTTTATTTCAAAACTGTTCTGCGATGAGCTATCCCATCACTTATAAGCCAGACGCTGTCCCATCACTTATAAGCGAGGCGCTGTCCCACCACTATTATATACGAGGCGCTGTTCAATCCTAGGACGGTGAGTGATTTCCAAGTCTGCTGTTTTAATTCGACTCAGGAATATGCGTGAATTATGAGCAGCGGCACATACAGCAAGCATGTGTGGAGATACTTGTGGAATGCTTTCGCGACTTAGTTAATTTAATACCTCGCAGTATAACTGCACTTATCTTGGAGAAAGGCGGGCTTACCCATTACTAGGTATGTATCCCATAAAATCTGTCCACTCAGTGTATATAACTATCACACCTGAACCACTATTTTTCCTGATCAACGTATACTATTTGAGAGCTGCAGAAGACGTAAGAACGCAATATGGTCGAATGCATAAATGAATATATGCCTGATATGTCACTCACTGAGCAATTGGTCTAGGAAAGCCATTACCGCTTTTCGTACTGCTTAGAGTTCCAGAACAAGACGTGCATATTTGGCTTGAAGTTCTTGTGTTTATTCTTTCCCTTGCCTGGAACTAGTGGTCCAAATTTGCAATGCTAGACTTACTATTGCATTAAAAGTTTATGTTAAACTCCGAAAAAACGCTAGATAATGCCATTCAGTTAAAGACAAAGTGTATGGTGCCGGAAATAACTGTGCTGATAAGATTCCAAAGGTACAATTGTGGTTCCTTTTGTGTGTGAATCATAACATTGATCAATTTATAAATTTTTAAGGGTTTAAGAAAAACTGCAAATAATGTTCACAAATTCTTTATAACGATTTTCCAGTAATATTATTATAGTCTAAAATAAAATTATTTCCTTTTTAAGTGATCTATCTGCTACCTTTTTCTCTGGACTATGAACCTACATCGAGATTTCCAAGATAACAGGATATTTCTTAAATTGGTAATGGTATTTTATTCCACTTCTGTTCAACTGCTTTCCATAGTCTAATCATAGCATTAGGTCTGCGTCTAGAAAGCACTCCTTTTAGCAATCCGAAAGCACACTAGATTATTAATGGCTCACCAGGGGACTTTGAGGGAACATGAGCAAATGTATAGACCTGTCACTTTTTTTCATTTTTTCAAGAAACAGAGTGGTAGATTTGGAAATATAATTGGCAGCCTTATCCTGAAGGAGTTCTACTCTTTGAAGGGACTGTGGGTAAAGCAATTATATTTCTTCTTTAAATGTAGGAGTTAAAACATCATTTTGGTAATGTGTAGAATTGATTTTAACATTCTTTTTAACTTTTCTTAACTTTAGATTCCCACTGTGCGTGAAACCAGCAATAATCATGAATTCTTTACTAAAACTTTTTTCGGATTCTTGGAACTAAGTTTGCAAGTCCTTTACTGCTCTTTTGCGATAGTAAATCGACCATTTTTATTAAGGTCGTTTAAGAAGATCCGTACTTCATCAATAGTCACCGTAAATTTCCATCTGTCTCCCGTTAAGTGAGTTACATAAAGAAGCCTACACCGTGTTCTGCACTCGACCCCTCGCCTAGGCAAAAAGCGGGGAACATTATGTTTTTTAGGTTGTTTTCAGATTCAAATCTTTGTTTATTACCATTTATTTAGAGTTGATACAAAGATTTAAACGACTTAACGATTGCTTCTTAGGTTGGTGGATTTTCTTTTAAGACCAGAGACCTTACTTTTGAAATAGCTATAAAAGTATGTACTTTCATTGGATATTCATTTGGTGTTCTTTTTTCCTGTAAAAAGCAAGACTTGACGATTTTCCTTCTATTATTAATAATATTGCTTATTTTACATTTCAAAATGCTAATTCCATGATTTAATTGCAGAATACGAATATTTCTCTTCGTAAAGAGGAAAAACATAACCTTTTATCCACAGCTCGTTTACGTGCGCCGTTTTCTTAGCAGACAACCGCCACACATGTTTCTTTTCGTGTCCGTCTAACACCTTGTTGCCAGTTTCGATTCTTTGAACTACTTTTGTTTTTTGTGATTTCTTATCAAAATCGTTCTAAAATTGTGCAAACATCCTCTGTAAGATGTTTTTCCAAATAATAGTCCCTCAAACAGATTTTCTATGATGGGTAGTCTGAGAAAAAAAATGTTATTTCAGTAAGAAACAAAATATAGAAAATCGCACTGATTATTAACTGGGAGTTGATGTTGATGTGTACATTATTGTGCAAGAAGAGCTTATTATTACTTTGCCAACTCATTTCAATTGGAATTACGTCCGTCAGCAATTCCCTAAGACAACTGTCCGCAGATTATTATACAACACACGCTATGATATTTAAAAGAATTCGTGTTTCGCATTGGAGAACGCTATACGCCGAAAAAAAAATAGCTTCTAGAAAACAGGACTGCATGGTAGTAATCAGTGTAAACCGGAAACACCACGATGCCTACGGATTTTTGTTTATCGCTACAAATAACGTTATGTAAACACGAGGAGTTGGGGAAGGATGTGTTACTTTTTACCTCTAGCAGACGAGAATCACGCTCCCTTCCAAATGAACTATTGACAATGGTAATGGCGCATGCGTCGTGCGGTCGGAGATCTCGGTAATTAGATAACTCTTCCGAGTATTGCCGGCGGAGCTATCATAGTTTCTTCTCCCTAGTAATCGCGTTAACGGAAGTAATATCTTGCGAAAATATCGACGTAACTTAATAAAATCCGCTTGGCACGACGGCGGTGCAGCGTCTTAAGGTGCATTTTTCCAAGGTGCGTTTGTTGGGGAAAACGTGGCTGCGTTTGTAGAAATAGTACTACTTTGTTCGCGAACCAGACACTTTCGCAAGTTCCTTCAGAAAGTAAAATTTGCAAGTCAAACTTTTCGACGTCTGGGTGAAGCTGAAACAGACACATTCTGCCTGAAGCATTTCAGTATGCTCGGATGAAGACGTTGGAATCATGCATTGAGCATTACTGTTCCGTATTAATCATAATCTGAAAAGGAATTTTAAGGCTACTATCCCGACTAATAATTAACGTGATCCAATCTGGAAATAACGAACAGAGTGAAATGAATTGCAAAAGAGAATGTAAACTATGCAGCATAAATTGTTCAAGCAGCTTCGTTTAGAAAATAAATGCTTATCCCAGCATACTCTTCAGAATCACTAGTAGGAACTATACTATAGGACTATCGTTCTCTTCTGAACCTTAATGATGCTACGCCCAAGTAATGTCCATATTTTTTCTGCTCTGTCTGCTGCAATTCAATAACACACATGTAGGAAAAGGTCATTTTAACAATACTTTCAAATTTTATCAATACTTTTCGAGTACGCAATATGTTCTTGTTTAATCACTTCATTTGCGTTATTTATTGGTCGGCATTAGAGGGCTGCGTATTCCATGCAAACTAGATAGGTAGGTAGATAGATATTAGATAGATTGGTAGATAGGTAAATACAAAGGGCATCCTGACAGTAATGCCTCGTTCCTCATAAGATTTTTATTTGTAAAAGCAAAAAATGTAAATTTTAGTGACAAAATACTTGGACATATTGTTAATAATGCTAACCTATTCAAAGTATTGTCCATGACTTTCTGTACATTTCCGCCATCTTTGAACACATTGGTAAAATCCATTTTGGAAAAATTCTTGAGGTTGTCGTTTTACCTATGAGGTCCCAGCCAGTTTAACGTCTGCCGCATCGGCAAAATGTTCCCCACGAAGGTTGTTTTCAAATGGGCAAACAGGAAAAAGTCTGAGGGAGCCAAATCAGGACTATAGTGGGACACCACCGTGCACCCCATTTTAGCAATAGCCTGTGAAGTCTCCATTGAGGTGTGGGGACGTGCATTATCATGGTGTAAAACAGCACTCTTAATGTCACGTCTTCTCCTTCTGATAGCTTCCTTTAGCTTATTCAATGTCTGCACATAGTGAGCACTGTTTATTGTTGCAACTCCTGAATGGTGACACGACGATCAGCTGTAATGAGATATTTCACTCGTTGCCTATTGGCATCTGTCACTGCAGTTGCAGGTCTTCTACTACGTTGTTTGTCCGACACTGAACTTTCTCCATCTCGAAACCTCTTCATCCATCTTTGGATATTACTTATATCGATTGTGGCAGCTCCGTACACCGCCAGGAGTCTTCTGTGGATTTCTGGATCCTCACATCCGTCTTTTTCCAGGAATTCAATTACGACTCGCTGCTTTGCTCTGTCATTCATGATCGTTATTTTCGATTCTGAAAAAACAATTGCTCCCACGTTGGTAACATAATCATTGTACATGTCAGCGTAGTTGAATTAAAATAACTTCAAATTTCAAAAGTTATTAAGTAGCAGGCATTACTTTGAATATACAACTTGTAGATAGATAGATGGTTATATATATAGATAGGTTGTATGTGGCCAACCAGTAGGTTTCTGAGAAAGAAGTGCCATCTGCATTATTACAGCTTCCCGGAAGGGTGGCGTGAACCATTTCTACAACTTAAACAGTGAAATCGGATGATGCAAATAATGTTAGGGTAATATTGGTAATACAGCCCAAATTTGTCTATCCATGCTGAAGATTAACCTCCGCGTTCCATGTTCCAAGTTCTCCAAAACCAGAGTTAAACAAGGCGCATCGCGCTTTGATTCACATGGAAAAGCTACATCCTCGCTCTTAGTGTCACGCCCCCTCACTCTTAGTGCCACGCCCCCTCGCTCTCGGCTCTCACTGTTCCCGGAGCCCCGTTTTCTACCTACTTACATGCCCGGCCTGTAGGCTACGTCTCGGAGCTTTCTACGAGTTTTTCGTATGCCTAAGTGGCCGGCAAGAGGAATATCATGAAATTCGTATAATAAAGCCATGCGAAGAGACTGTGGTATCGCAGGGCGGTACTCAGCTCTCAAGGTTACACATTTTTTATAATACAAAATACCATCGATGATCTCATAATTTCGACTACGACCCGCTAAAGAAGGTTCACTTGGAGCAGAAGAACCAGCGAGTAAGAAATTATAAGTTTCCCCAAAATCTGGATCATTCGGCAGTTCAGAAATTATTTGCTTCCTTGAAGTTATTTCCGAAATAAGAAATAGGGAGGGAGCTTCAGTATCCGCCTTGGCACCAGAACTGACCGGACAGCGAGACAGGTCGCCAGGCAGTTGGTTTGACTTGCCAGGGCGATACTGAATTTGAACATTATATTCCTGAAGTCGAAGTGTCCATTTTAACAATCTTCGCGACAGATTCTTTGCTGTGGTTAAATATTGTAATGCCGAATGATCCGTAATAACATTGACAGTTAAATGATAGAGACAGCTTTTAAATTTGGTGACAGCAAATAAAATAGCTAAGCATTCTCGCTCAGTAGCAGAGTAATTACGTTCTGCTTTATTAAGAATTCGAGAGGCATATGCAATAGGATGCCCTCGTTGAGATAGAACAGCTCCTAGACCAACACCTGATGCATCGGTAAAGATATTAAATATTTCGGCATGGTTAGGAAAGGCTAACACAGGTGGCGAAACGAAGGCATGTTTAAGAGTATTAAAGGCAGTCTCTGCCTCTGTGGACCAAGCAAAGTGTCTATATTTTCGTTTCAAAGCGAATAAAGGTTAGCATAGAGTAGCGTACCCCGGAACGAACTGTTGGTACCACCCGGTCATGCCTAAAAATCGCGACAATTCTTTCGCCGACTTAGGCCTCGGAAGTCCGAAATTGGCTTTACCTTTGAGTCATCAGTTAGAAGACCTTTAGGGGTAATTTTCAGTCCGAGATATACGAGTTCGTCCCGGCCAATTTGACATTTGCTAGGCTTTAACGTCAAACCTGCATTATGTAGCAGTTGGAAAACTTTGTCCAACAGAAATAGATGCTGTTCAAAAGTTTCGAAGAGACGATAATATCGTCCAGATAAACATGGACATTAGGTCCGAGTACAGGATGTAAGACTGAATCAATTAAGCGCTGAAACGTTGCAGAAGCATATGCAAAACCAAAGGGCATGTGTAAAAACTCATATGCTCCAAACGGGGTAATAAATCCAGATTTTTCAACGGAATCTGGATGGATAACCACCTGCCAATAACCAATAGCTAAATCCAATGTTGATAGCCAGTTTGTTGACGATAAGTCCTGGAGAATATTCACTAATTATAGGCAATGGATAATTGATAGCTTTGGTTACCGCATTGAGTGTTCGGTAATCTATTACGAAGCAATATTCTCCAGATTGTTTTCTTGGAACAAGAAAATCATATGCTGCCCAAGGACTAAGTGATTCTTTAATTATCCCCGAATGGATCTTGTCCTGAATTTGTCTTTGGAATTCAGTTTTCTTCTGGTTCGGATGATAAGGCTTACATGCAATGGGTTTAGCTCCTTCTGTATCAATAGTATGATACAACACCTGTGTAAACCCTGGTTTATCTGAAAATAATCCTGGTCTGCTGCGTAAAACCTGACCAAGTTCGCTTTTATGTTCAGGCAATAATTTGTCACTTGCAAGAACTGCAGAAAAATCAATTGGCTCTTCTGGGGTGGGAGGACTAATCTCAGGCATTAAGATTAGGCAATGTTCGAAATCAAGTGTGAGCTTAAACATTTTAATGAAATCCACCCCAGATGGCAATCCACGGGTAACTCTTGGATTAAAAAGAAAGTATAAGAAACTTGCACTTTGCCAATCTTGACAGGTAAGTTAACTGATCCAGAGATTGTAAAAATATTATTGTCGGCACCTCGCAGACATTGCTGGGAGGGCTCGACACAAGCAATTGGAAAGGTAGCAGCACAGAAATCAAAATTTAATGCCGAGATGTCAGATCCAGAATCAATTTTAGTAGACACCACCACTTTGCCTAAGGTCACAAGAATATCAGGCAAAAGCGGAGCTTGAATAGTTAACAAGAGAGATTTGAGGTCTTCAGAAAAACGAAGAGATAGATTCGACCCATCTACCTCCTGTTGAAGTTTAAATTGTCATGAAACTTATTAGAATGTCTAGATTGATTTTGGAAATGTGGCGAACCACCAGGACGTGCTGAACTGTAACGTGCAAGAGAGACAGCATTATTATCATTAGGCTGGCCATGCCCCCCAGCACGGTGTTTTGGATATGTCTGGTCCACCGGGTAGTAACTATCCCAGGGACGAAAAACTTGGTTGCCCTGATTTGCATAATGGCCAGGATGTCGCACCTCTGATACCCGACGATGGGGCGGCACGTATCTAGACTGCTGATAGGTGTTTTTAGGCTGATTGAAAAATTGTCTTTGATGAATGTTCTGGTTTGGCTGCTGATTCCTGTTGTTTTGAATATGAGGTTCACGGTACTGCGTAGGTTGGCAGTACTCGTGAACCTGTGAAGATTGACCTTTGCTGTGGCGGTCTTCATAGACGCGAACGAGTTTTAAGCACTCGTGAATGGAGACAGGACGTCGAACTTCCAGATAATCCTGCAGGAAGGGATCCAGCTGCTGTAACAACATGTCAAAAATCTCAGACTCGGCTGCAGCGGGATCCCATAATTTGTAAAGTCGGACTGTTTCCAGGGCGAACGAGACTGGGTTAACTGACGCTCGCTCTCTCCTGGAAAACAGTTGTTGTGTAAGGCCAGCCTTATTGGTGCCAAAAGGAAAGACATCCAAAAAGTCAGCTCGGAATTGCTGATAGAAACCCTCTGGACTCATTCGACGCCACTGTCTGTACCAGACTTTTGCCGTATCTTGCAAACATGTGCCAGCAATAGGTATCTGACAGTCTTCAGGAACATTATAAAGGTCAAAACGATCGTCCAGATCCTCCAAAAACCTAAGCGAACCGCCGTTTCCCCTAAATATAATAGAACCTGCATGGGGTACGTAATGAGCAAGAAATTTGCTCCTTCTCATGGGGGGTGGTGAAGTAAATAATTGTTGAGGCACTTCGGTCGACGTACGCGGTACATAGGCTTCGTACCTCGCGTACTCGCTATCTGGTAAGTCAGAACCGCAGGCCTGGTATAGAGCGCTTGGTGAGTTATGAGGAACCCTATAACGCTGAGTACATATAGTTTCAGCTGTAGAATTATGAGCCTCATCATTGCTATAGCGGTCATGAACGAGACCGATAGAATTCGTTAAATTTGCCATTTTCGTGACTTCTATGAATTTGTTCGAAGGAAGGTTCGGGCGCCAATGTGGCGTAAAAGGAAGTCTCGGACCTTTACGCTAACTTAAAATATCAACATACTAATAAATTGTTCTTAAATGAAACAAACCTTAACGGCCAGACAAAACATATAACCAGATGTCAACTTACGGAAACAGTCCTTAATTCGGAATGGAATCACAACATTCTCCACACATTTATCTCAACACTGTTCAATTCTCTCGTACAGCACTTTCTTAACAACGCTCATCATAATCGCTCACAATAATAGCTCTCAATAATCGCTCTCATTAACACACCTCAATAATCGCTCTCAATAATATCAACACCTCTCTCATACAACAGATGAGTAGTCGCTTTTTATCTCGTGTTCTTATCTTATTACATGCATACGTCACGTGCATTCCACCTCAATTGTGTTGCCAAACGTATGCATTTAAAGGAAAATATATTCCGTTAAGCGTGAAGAATACTGAGAATAAACTCAAGATTTACATAGGGAAAGAAACTAAAAAAGGAAAGTTAATCTAGAATATACGTCACATATCTCTTTGACAATTTTGTATTTCGCCGTGAGCCTTTTACTCCATAGGATCACATCCTGTCATGAGGCGGAGTATACATATCCAAGGCTTTCCATTGGTCATTTTCAAAATTCCAATACGGCTGATACGCTGTGCCAAAATTCCAGATCGCTGATTTGCTCTTAGGTATGCTTCTCTTGTTCTGGAATACAAATACGGGGCATTAACCCTTTAATGACTATAATCCAGAAACGACCTTACGTCTAAACTACCACGACCGCCCGAAAACGCCAGTCTAGTGTCAGAAAAATTTCCAAGCCCCACAATGTACACAGCCACTACGGAATTAGCAAAAGTCACCCTCAGTAATCATTGTTGTCGCTAAACAAATAAGTAAATCCCGCGTTGATATTATTACTCTCATGCCATCGCATGCCTTCTGGAAGAATGCAGTGATGGCACCCAGGAAACATCTGAAAGAAAAAACACATCAAGAGTAGAGGTCATTTAGGTTGATACCTTTAGGAAAATGAGTTGGGGCTTCCAGTATCTCCCGTGTCCCACATTTTCATCCATTCATCTAAGTCAGCACATACCATCGCCGCCCGCACGGTTTGCTGAGGCGTTTTAGCATGGGCGTCGGGGATACTCTTCGTTGTAGCTTGTTTCAACAACTCATCTGCTTTCTCGTTTCCTTTGGTTCCGATATGGCTTCGGACCCGGTGGAAACTTACTTCCCTTTCTCCCTCTGCCTTCAAGCTGGATTTTATAATTTTTACTTTGGAATTTCTGCACCGGAATTCGCTCGGAGCCATCAGGGCTGTTTCACTGTTTGAGTAACTATCAGCTTCATCTCTACTTCCACTCGGCGAGGCTCACATGAGCGCCGTTTCTATTGCTAGAAACTCCGCTAGGAATACGGACGCGTTCTGCGATAGTTTGAAGCATTCTGCGGTCGCTTCTCTGCCATCCGAGAGCGCACATAATCTTGCTCCAACCAGACTGTTCATCTTTGAGAAGTCAGTATCATGGCTCACTCCCGTTGGGAACACTATATCCCATGTGGGACAAATCTTATTTGGCTTGGGGATGGAGCCGTCCACCCTTGCCAGTTACAGATATGTGGCTTTGTATGGGGCACCGAGAGGTAGGCATCTTTATCTTCCTTTAGGCAGTGCATCACTGCGTCTTTTTCCACTCTTAAATCAGCAGGTTCGCAACCCGCCAGCATTTGCAGTGCTGGGATCGAGGTTGTACGAACGCCCACGGTGATTCCTAGTAGGGCCATCCTCTGGATCTGGTTAATATCATGACGCATTTTGAGCGGTTCAGCCCACCATGCACGCATATGTCAGAATTCTCTCTGTGCCGCGTTTGTAAACAGCCTCTTTGGTTTAGCCAGACATCCCGTTTAATATGTTCAGGATGTGCGCGCATCTCTCCTTTACCTGTTTGAGTCTAGATAGGTTCTGGGCAATGAACACACATAAGTACCTCATTTCTTTTACTGCTTTGACGGTGCATCTTTGGAACTTGTACCACGGCTGCGTTTTCATCCGACCACTCTTTTCTACTGCTAGCCATGTGGCCTTTTCTGGGGAAAAGCTCAGTTTGCTTTCCTTACTACATTCTTCAAGCACAGTTAGGGCTCTATGCCCTTCCTTTTTGATCACATTTCTCTCTGTGTTGGAGACGACGAGGATGAAATTCGTCCGCATATGATTGCAATTCTACTGAGGCACCTACGGCTAGGTTTAACGCTGCATCTCACGTTGTTTTACCAGAGGGATCCCCGAGTTGAAACCTTGCGGTTATCCTTTTCCATACGAACGCAAGACTTGCCCCTACCACACGTCAAATTCAATCCTCTGCGTCACAAGTTATGCAAGCGAAAACTTGATTTTAACCAGTTTTACTTATGTACAGATACCTGCAATTCATCAGTGTTTCTTAAACTTCTGTAGATGACGTTCAGGAATTAGCTTCTGCGGCACTACTTTAAATCTGTGATTAAGCAGGTAATTTGTATGATATTTATCACTCTCCCTCTCTGAGAAAATTACGAACGCCAATATTACCTTTCTAGCAAAATTATTAGTCCTTCCCTAGAACAATCGTTCATTGTACTTATTGAATTCATTACTGGTGAACTTTAATAAGTGATCATACATCTACCCACATAAATAATAGAACTTAATAAAAATTATTTCATTTGGTTCCAAAAGAAATCTTCAAAGCAACGAGCAAACATTTTAGATTTCTAACAGTAACTAAATTTATGACATTCCGTAATTTCAAAACAGTTATTTCCTGAGCATAAAAATATTCTTATGTTTTTCGTATTACCAATTTCTCATTCGGGACTCACTTGGACGAAACGTCAGAAGCCAAATCCTAGACAACTGAACCAGCCTGTCCAGAACGGCTCTTTCCGTCTTTGCATTACACACAAAAAGAGCACACGGCTGCGATGGCATTCTTGTGGCAGATGGTAAGAGCAAACTGTTCCATGGAGACGTTAACCAACCTTGGAGTTCATTTGGGTGAACTACGCCAAGGGTGAGAACAATGCTCCAAATGATTTGTTCGAACTTGAGACTAACAAACTTTTTGCAGACGAAAGATGGCATGCGACCATAAATTCTGAGTAAATATGAGACTGCCTTAACAAGATTCACATTTTTATGGTAGACCAGCAGCTACAGATTAATCTGATTGGCGCATCACAATACCAGGAAAACATTAATTAGTTTTAAGCGTATGATTTCATATTTGCATAGATGAAAACCTTACTCTAGTAACTAAGATGATACCATAGATATTACCCACAACAACTCCATGCTCCTAGAAAAAATTGTGTGGTGATGTTCGAGATTAGGAGATCTGAAGAAGTGGCTGGAACCATGTTCGTTCGCCTTCGCTGTACTAACCACTATAAAATTTTAAAATACGTTTTCATTCATCCTGCATAGCAAAATGTTCCATATCAAGAATCTGCTAGTATGTTCTGGTTCAATCTCATCTTTCAGTAGGCTAGTAATGGTATACAACTTGCGTGCGATACATTGTTACTTATTTTGCAAACCAAAAATAATACATTCAACAAGTGTGAAAACACAGGTTTGTCCACGCCAGGCATGGAAGTAAGTCGCTCTCCCAACTGAGCTACGCGGACATGTGCTCTCATTGCTATCTGACATTCCCTCATGTGCGTCCTGCGGTGCAGGCATGTCACATCTACCCCCCCCCGAAAGAGGGCCGGGGGCATGGGTCAACCGGGATCATGTGTCGCTGTAAGCAGGCATCCGATGAAGAACGAGCGTTTGAGAACCCCCAGACAATTTAGTGTGTGGAATGTAACATCGCACTCAATTATTTTTTCGAAGCGCTGGAGAAAGAATTCTCATTTTTCCTGTCTCGCGGTGTGGAAAGAACATCACACCATTGGAAGAAACTTAACGGCCAGGTCTTCCTTGAAGTTCGGGCGCCAATGTGAAAACACAGGTTTGTTCACGCCGGGTATCGAATCCGGGTCCCCTCAGTTTGAAGTACGTCGCTCTCCCAACTGAGCTACATGCACATGTGCACTCATTGCTATCTGCCTTTATCTCATGCGCGTCCTGTGGTGCAGGCATGTCACACAATATATGTCAAGGTTGAATAAGCTGTTGTCCAAAACTTATGCAACGAACATGAAAGCAAACATGATGAGCCTAAAAGATCTAACTTTTATATGAACACGAGTGCGATATGACGAATGAGAGCATTCCAAATTGCTCAGCACGTAAATAGCTTTCCTGGGAGCATGTGGCAGCTGGCGATTGGGTATATAATATATAGGAAGGAGGTCGAGTTGTGTCTTATACGAATTCATTCCGTTTGTCATATGTTTCAAAAACACCTCATGTCTGAGATAACAAAAGAACGACTCGTATGTATCATATAGATAATATTACACGATCCCGAAACATCTGCACGCTTCAAAAAGGCCAAAGTGTGACCAACGTCTCCAGCACACGATGCAATGTCCCGGATTTAGTCAGCCGTCAGGAGAAACAGAGTCCATGTGCTATACTTTACATGAGGTCTTTCCCAATGTACAACTCAGCAGGATGATTGATACCTAGACACAATGGCAAAAAGCACTACAGCCCTGTTGGCTACTAATCTTCAAGAAAGCACCGGAGCACGATTTTCGCTCTTAAGCTTAATTGTCAAGACGTCTAACTGCAGAAGGACTGTATGCCCGGACACCTGCACGCTGTCTAAAATTATTCAGGACGCATCGTACAGCCCGTCGTCTGCAGCGTATATTTCACGTTTACTATTCTTCGGATCAATGGGCCATAGTTATGTTCACAGATAAAAGCAGCCTTTATCTTTCGTAAAACTCCATGCAGCAATTGATCTGGAGGGAACGTGGCACACTGCGTATGATGCCAGGAACAATGTTTAGAGTAATAGATACGGCAATAGCAGCATAACCGTGTTGGCCGGTATCACGATCAATGGACATACCGTACTGAACGTGATGGATAAATGAACGATCACCAACACAATACTGCGATGTTGTGATTAAGTGCAACGTTCTTCTGTTACGAGAAGTTGTGTGTGCTGATTAAATTTTTTGGATGGTAACGCCTGTCCTCAACTGCGGATGAAGTGTGAGGATATCGGTCTGATACTCGTAGAATGGCAACTCTGCTCCCGTGACCTAAATCCTGTTGAACATGCAACGGGTGCTCTCCAGAGATGTGTCGCGTGAAGGAATCTTCCACGAGACGGCCGGAGAGCGACAATTTAACCCAAGAGCTAAAGTACTTCGTGATAAGCAAGGCATCCCGTTGCAAACAATTTAAGACGATGTAGTGTGAACATACACTCGTTGCAAAAAGACAAAACAAAAAACGAAGCACCCAGAAGGAAACACCCAATCAAGATGAAAATTGGTATGAGCATATACATGCATAGGAAAGGAGATTATTGCACTTACAGAGTAGTTGGACCCTTTATTCGGATAAAATAGAACTAGTGCATTTTAGCACCACCTCTGGTTCTTATACAAGCGGGTACACTGGTGGCACAGTCGCATACAATTCACGGATACTGTCCAGAAGTATAGCATGCTAGATGGTTACTGAATTGCTGGCCAGTTGGCTGACATTCCGGCATGTTCCAAACATATTCGATCGGTTAAAGGTCAGGCGATCGGAATAGCCATGCAAGGGTGTCGGAGACAGGTCTGGGATAACTGTGCCGAGTGTGGCCGAGCATTATCTTTTTGAAAAGTTTGCTTGGTGACGTTATGGCAGGAATGGCAGCACAACGAATGTAGAAAGTCGCCGACGTACCGTAGTTCATCCATGAGGGTGGTACGGAAGACAACCAAAGTTGTCCGGCTATCATAGGAAATGGCTACCTAGGCAGTCACTCCTGGTGTGAAAGACGTGCGCTTTCTTAATAATAATAATAATAATAATATTTTTTTTGCTCTTACATTGTAGGATTTGTGAATATACATAAATAATTTTTATTTCATAAGAACAGCAGGGGAAATCGTAGGAAAGGCCTCAGAGAGTCCTGACAAGTCCTAATTTCGCAAGAAAATAGGCAAGCAAAATCAGGTTCAATAAAACACAGCAGTAATGTGAAAATGTTAGTTATATTGTAAACAATTTTTGTTTTAAGTTGTTATTTTTTTTTAGTTATATTAGCAAATATTTTTTTAAGTTTGTTTTTTAATAAATTTAGGTTATTTATTGTGCTTAACTGAGCTGACAGTGTATTCCAATATTTATGACCAGTATAATTTAAGCTCTACTTCATCATGAGGGTTTTTGGATGCATGGGTCTTAATAATGATCTGTGTCTTGTATTGTAGTGATACGTATGCAAATTCAATTCAATGATATCTATGTGTAAGTTCAGTTTAATTCTTTGAAACATCAGTGTACCTATTTTGAAATTAAATAATTGTTTAATAGATAAAATTCCATAATGTTTGGGGTTGACATGGGTATGGTGAAAAGTGTAAAGTTGGAAGTTCATATGAGAAGAATTTCTTTTTAAGAATAATAGCCTAATGTATTTATTCTGTAATTTTAGTAGTTTGGCAGGATACATGGACTTGCCAAATTACAAAAATTACAGAATGAATTTACGGCCAAGACAGGATCCATGGACTTTCCAACTCGTCTCCAGACACATATGCACTGGTCATCTGCGCCAAGTGCAAACCGTAACTCATCACTGAAGACAAAAAGACGCCACTGAACGCTATCCCACGTTGATCGGGCCGGACACGATTGCAACCGGTGCCGGTGATTCTAGCTGGTCAGTGGTAGGCAGCAGAGTAGCTTCATCGAATGTAGTCTTCGTGCCGCAAGTCGTTTGGTAACGTTCCGGGTGGCCACTTGCGTACTTGCAAGTGATCCCCCGGAACGTTACCAAAGGAATGGTTGAGAGTGACGAATTCGGTTATGTTCGTGGAGATCTCACATTTGCTCGATCTTCGCTTTCTGTCGTTTCCCCTCAACCGTCGCTGGGTTTTGCCCTTTCTGGACCCATTGGTTCCAACACTGTCCGATTACCGCGTCGCTCTGACCAAAATGTCTGGTGATATGGCGACTTGACCAAACGGCCTCTCTCAGCCCATTTATTATAATTCCTCTTTCAAACTCGCACAACTGTTCGTATTGTGCACCGATCCAACGACGGGCGTCACTATCCGTGGCTGTCACAGTTCTCCCTGCGCGCAAGTTTTGCTCATGATATACGCTAGAGATTAGTTCAGGCTCAATTTTAGGAGCCCGGGCCCGGCCCGCTTTCTTTGATGACATGTGTTTGCTGAGCCCAGGCCCGGATACTTGGAAAATGTTTGCTTATCAACTTCTGCATTTATGCATTATACACTGGCAAAAGATGTGGCCCAAGCAAGGATTAGTTTAAAAATTATTAGTTTAAACATTTAGTTCAGTTAATCCACTTCACAATATTAATATATTTTTAGAAATACCACGTATAATACTACTCGGAATTACACGTGTTGAATTAATTACAGTAATGAAATTTAAGACGTGTAATTCCGAGCCCGGGCCCGGGTATTTCGGTAGTTAATGAATTCTGAGCCCGTCCGAGCCCTGTCCCGAGCTCATCTCTAATATACGCCCCTCTATGCACGGCTCCCATACGCTGTAGCGGGTCATTATTTTATTATTGCTCATTATTTTTTAATCATTTGCGTATTCGGCCTTGAGTATTTGCATGTGGAGTTTTATCAGGATCGAAAGACTTTCCGGGATGCCCCGTTGTTTTTTGTTTTGTTTCTTTTTTGCGATGTGTATTTTCTCTAATGATGACTTCGCTTGGTACTCTGTTTATGAAAGAGATCTACTGGATAGAACACAATTCCTACTTTGTGAAAGTTTGATTGGTTGTGATCTCTATTATACATCATTCATGATTCTTGATGGCATGAGTTTCATTTTTGCCCCACCCATTACCATGGACACTACTGACACTTTAAGACCTATTTTTTTTTTTTTTGGTTGGGATTTTCATTGGTCAAAATGAATAGAGTTCGATTTTGGACTGCTGTGTATTTATGCACTAGAAATATTTTAAATGCATGAATGATCCGACGTAGTGGCCTCTAGACTGACACAGTTTTGACATCCGGGGTTTGAGTTGTTAAAGGCATAAGTTTCTAGCTATAGTCGTCGGATCATGCCGTGGCTGCTTATAGCCCATAGATTTTCTCATGTTGGGCCGTAAAGAAACAGTAGGTATTTTCTACCTCAAAGTAGGTTTGGTTTGTTAATTGCTAACAATTACGATAGATTCAAAATACACACACACACACACATACTGTATGTATATACCGGAGATCGATTAAGTCTGAAATATCGGAATTCAATCAAGGTCGTATCGTATCAAGGTCGTATCGTTTCCTGATATAATGCAGTGGATATGCATGCAAAATGTGCAGCACAAGCATTTGTTTTGTAATCAAAATGACATCTGTACATCTCGTGAATAAAAGCTGCTTCCATTCTATTCGCGCATCAGTATGATCCACCAAAACCCATTTTCTGGTGGATACGATAGAATGAATGCTACCTGGCAAAATATATGCAAAGCAAATTGATGCAATTTTAAATATTACGGGAAACATTTGGTTCATCAGATAACAAAGAACTCTATTCTGATTCTCTTTCAGAGCTCAGAGCGTTTATCAATTCCTTATATTTGAGGTTGCATCCAAAACGATCTTAGGCAATTTTTAATTTTGTTGTGTGAATGGCTTTCTGTTTCCCGAATGATTTTACCGCTTTACGAAGATGGCTTTGAAACTGCTGTCGTCGTACTGTCTATACACTCACAAAGAGAGATATTTCCCTTAAAACATATTCTTCTCATTGCAGACGAAACTATGTTTCCCAATATCTCTTTGTCTAATACTAGCCTATTACGTACATTTCTATGTCACTCTCTCTCTCTCTCTCTCTCTCTCTCTCTCTCTCTCTCTCTCTCTCTATCTATCTATTTCGCTCTTTCAGATTTACTCCAGTCTGAAGATACAATTGTTCTCTGATTTATTGCCTTGCCTCTTCTTCACAGTTCATTTGGGTGTTTAAAGACTGCTGTGAGCAACACAATGGGCTATACGAGGTCGCCCGGTACCAATTTACGGTCACCGGTTCCAGAGAAGGAATAGAGCCATTGCCGTAGGACAAGTACATCTGTTATGCTTGTGTCAGGATTAGAACCCAGAGCGACTCGGACGAATGGTCATTAGAGTACTGGGCCACATATGCGGCTACGTATATTGTTTTCTTTACACGTAAAAACTATGAGATATTATTCATAAGATATAAAAAATTGTTCATAATCAAATATAATTTTATTTCAAATATTCCAAACACATAGCTCACAAAGGGCGAGAGAAATGGTGAAGATTTTCACCATTTCTCTCGCCCTTTGGATTTATCAGCTATAATTAAATAGCTTGTGCCATTGAGACCCACCAGATGGAGACGTCTCAGTTGATGAGCCAATCCCTACAGATTTGTGGGGTCAGATGTAGACAGATAAACATACATAGCGCCGTGGATTGTTGGCACTGTACTGTAAGGCGAACGCACTCGGCTAGTTATCGAGAGATCTGGGGTTCGATCCCAGCGATACCGAAATACAATTTTTCAGCTGCTGTGTTTTAGTTAAAGAAAAACGTGGAGAGATCGATGATTTTGTCTATTTATAATACATAGCTCACAAATTAAGTGCGACAATATTCTCTCCAACGAAACAACGTTGAAGAATTCCTCACAGTATGACGGATACATCTGCAATTACCACTGAAGCAACGATATGCACTATATTGAGAAAGGTCACCGGACGCCTAGAAGAGAAACACAACATAGCATTTATTGACATACATTAGTACGGTGTCGTTCCACCTTTAGCCTGAATGCATGCACTGACTCTTAGAGTCAGGCTTTCGACAAGGTTTTGGAATAAAGCGATAGGTATGCGCTTCCATTCAGTAAAGCTGCCGCTAACTGTTGCTTAGTAGTAGGCCTTGGTTCCAAACTTCTTATGCGGAGTTCTAATTGATCCCATAGGTGCGCTATGGGATTAAGATCAGGGCTGTGTGCTGGTAAGTCCACACACGATAAAGAATTATCATCAAACCACGCCGTAACTGTCCTTGCTTTATGGCTCGGCGCATTATCCTGCTGGAACCAACAAGGCTCAGTTCCGTAGTGTTGCCACAGAGTTGGTAGGGCATAATTGTGCAGAATATCGAGGTAGACGTGCTGGTTAACAGGTTTGTCCACGATACCCAATAGGCTGGGACCATACCACGAAAAACACCCCCTATGAGTACACTGCTAACTCCAAACCTGACCGTAGTAACAGTGCACTGTGGTTAATAGCGTTCCCCTGGCTGCCGCCATACCCCACACACTGCCATCAGACTGCTGAATAGTGTATCTGGATTAATCAGTCCATAGGACCCGTTTCCATTGATCTACGGTCCGCGATAAATCTTCTTTACACCATGCTAAACAACGTGAAGCATTCCGAGTGGAGATGAAAGCCTTATGAGCAGTCGCACAACCACGGTAACCCATGGAATTAAGTTCTCGGCGAATGGTACGTGTACATACCGAGGTTCCAGTATTTTTACCCACCTGCACACTGAGGTCTTGTGCAGTATTCCGTTGATTAACTGTAACGACTCTGCTGAAGCTTCGACGTCCTCTATCACTGGCTTTCTTTGGTCTGCCAGTACATTTTGCTGTTTCAGTCATGCCATGTGTCTTCCACTTATTCAGTACATCCAAAAGAGTTGACTTGGGTATGTTTAAACGCCTCTCGGTTTCTCTTATAGACAACCCAAATTTACGTGATGTTAACTTGATGGGAACCTACTTAATAGTGTAAAAGCAATGTATGCTTAATAGTGTAAAAGGTGTGTAAGCAATGTATACTTAATAGTGTAAAAGCTATGTATGCTTGCAGTAGAGCTTGTGTACGAGTGAATGGTGTTTTATCAAAATAGTTTACTATTGTTGCAGGAGTCAGACAAGGTTGTGTACCGTCACAATGGCTGTTCAGTATACAGTATTTATGGATGCGTGCATGCGTGATGCCAAAATAGATCATACTGGTTTATGTCTTGGTGATATCCTTGTGCGCAGATTGCTGTATGCTGATGACACTGTATTGTTGGCATAGAGCAAAAAGTGAGTTTCAGAGTATGTTGTCCTGGATATACGAAGTTTGCATGAAATTCAAACTGAGTATAAATTTGGGAAAAACCAAAGTTAAGGTTTTTGAGAGTGGAACTGGTTGTACGGAATGTAATATACACTGGCGTGCAAAAAGTAAGGACGAGACGGTTTTTCGAATGTAACGTCGTGCAGAAATGCTCCACATCGACTCAAATCATACCATAAGATCCACAAGATGTAAGAATATGAGACAAATGAGCAAAACAGTCGAAACAAGGAATCCAAAGGATACAAAGGCACTTTATTGAAAAGGTAGCTTCGAGCACAACTGGACAGAAGACAGAAACGTCCATGTGACAGGCGGCTGCCAAGAGAAATACAGTCTTTAATAGGGTATATGATCACCACTGACTATGTTTCAGGATTTAAAACGTCTGTCCATGCTGAGGACGAAGTCGTCAAGGAGCTGTTGAGGCATCGCGGCCAATTCCTCTTGTAGCGCCAATCGCAGCTGCAGAATCGTTGCTGGCGGGTGGTGGCGTGCTGTCAAGTGCCCCCCAAGAAGGTCCCACACGTGTCCGATTGGATTTAGGTCCGATAATCTTGCGGGTCAATCCATGCGTTAAATATCTTCACTCTCCAACAGCTCTGCGACAGCCACTGTACGATGAGGTGTAGCGTTGTCTTCCATGAAGAGGAACTCAGGACCCACAACATCTCTAAACAGACGCACGTGAGGCAGGAGAACCTCGGTACAATAACGGACACCAGTGACTGAACCTCCTTGGAAGATGTGGAGGTCAGTACGGCTACCAAGCATGATATCACCCCAAACGAGAACTCCGCCACCTACAAACCGATCCCTTTCGATGATGTTGGAGGTGTGATTGCGTGTTCCCTGCTCTCTCCATATGTGTATACGTCCACAATCGCTCGTCAGACTAAATCGGCTCTCATCCGTAAAGAGAACTCGACCCCATTGCTGATGTGTCCAGTTCTTGTGTTCCTGGCACCACAGAACCGCCGTCTCCGATGAGCAAGCGTGAATGTCACACACCGTACTGGTCTTCGTGCAAATAGACCACCTATGTGCAGCCTCCTGGCCACGGTAAAACGCCATAACGGACGTCCAGTTGTCTGTTGCATGTGCCTTGCGATTTCTCTTGCTGTGTGCCGTCTGTCTCTTCTCACCTGTAGGAAAATATACCGGTCGTCCGCCGCCGTGGTTGCTCGTGGAAGACAACTGCTAAATTCTCGGACAGCTGTTTCTGTCATTGGAAATGCTTTCCAAGCTCGTGAAACGATGATGTGAGCGATCCCGGACTCCTCGGCCACACTAGTCACACTTCGACCTTCTTCCTACTTCCCAATGAAGCGACCTCGGGTAAAGTCATCCAGATGTCATCTACCGGATTGCCTGCTGGACAAAGCACACGGTGGCAGCAACTCGACGTCGTTCAAACCGATGTACACCGTGCAATAGCTTTCACCGAATTGCTGAGCGTACACCGTCCATGTATTGTATACCCGTTTGACACTCCCCCCCCACGGACGTCATGCTGCATATATGCCCATGGCCTACCATACCGGACCCTAGTCTATCTCCTGAGTGGTCTTTCGGTCCGTTCTGCCTGCTCGTTCCGCTGTTATGCTAATTTCTCCTCCTCATCCTTAATTTTTGCACACCAGTGTAAGTCTCAATTGCACAGTGGTTGATCAGGTGGACGAATTTGTGTATTTAGGAAGCATGTTTGACATAGAGAACAAGTCGCCCCGGTGGCGTGTGGTCTAAGCGATGGCTACTGACCATTCGTCCGCGATGAGTCCGGGTTCGAATCCCGGTAAGGCACGGATGCTGTGCTTGTCTTACGGCGCTGGCTCTCTCCCTTCCCTGGAACCATTGGCCCTAATTTAGAGACGGGCGACTGCTTATAGCCCGCTGAGTTAAACCAAGTGAATTCTTCATTGAAAGTCATGACTGTTTTGGGAGGTTTTCACAGGAATGATGGGTTCTCAAGCGAGTCCCGTATGGCAGTCTATGAAAGTGTAATTGTTCCTACTCTGATGTATGGCAGTGAAACCTGGGTACTACAGAAGAAATATAGGAGTTGTTTGTGTGCTGGACGACAGTCGTTGTTTACTTCGTGCACGTATTTTGTTCAGTTTGTGATAATTTCCGAGAAGATTCCTCACTACCACAGACACCAGTTTCTGGTGCGGAGTTATACTCCTATCTCATTGGTCCTCGTAGTAGAACCATGTCTCATGATTTTCTCCAGTCCTATCTCACGGATCTTGCAGCAACTATGACGCTAGTGGCGGTTGTTCGATCTCACCTCCAAACCTTAGCATCCACATCTTTCGGCGAAAGCGGATGTCTCAAGAAAGTCTGCTATCGTCTCTCTCGGCTCCAACGAGCCGCTGACAAGCTCCTTGAACCGCCGGCGGACATTTCCGTTCAATAAAACGACACTGAACTGTAGGGAGTTTGGGTCCGCTCTGGCAAACTCGCTTGCTCGTGAGGATCTCCATCACCTCACAGCAGCCATTCTTCTGCTCCAAGAGACGAATTGCCTGTCAACAACGCCCTTCAATCGATGGCGTACGTGGAACTATCAGTTCCACCACGCTTTCCGACACTCTACAATCGGCGGTCTGGCCATAGGCATCCGCATTCAGTTCCGTCAAGTTCTATCTTCAGTGTCGGTGCAGTATCTCTGCCGTGACTTGTACAACGCCTCACCTTTGTTCTGGACGAGCGTCGTTATGTCGTTTTCAAAATCTACGTCCCGTGCACAACTCAACATCACACCCTGCTTTTCATGGCGCTCCGTTCGGCTCTTCAGTCAACGTAGCCGTCGGATCCCGTGTTGATCGGCGGCAATTTTAATTGCACGCTTGGCCCTGATCTTGATCGTGCTCCAATTTATAAGGAAACTCGCTTGCGTCTTCTGGAGCAATTACGCTCCCTCATCACGGAGTTTGATCTTCGGGACGTCTTTCGTCAAATTTATCCTACAACGGTCTCCCATACGTGGAGGTCCTCATCTGCCACCTCGTCATCTTCCGCTAGACTTGACCGTTTCTACGCAACCACTGCCCTTCTGCCCGTGGTCACGGACTGTCAGCATCTACTCACCGCCTCTTCTGACCATTGTGCCGTTGTGGCCACCTTCACCTCTTCTTTCCGTCAACGCTCCGAGTATCACTCCTGGACATTAGATACCTATCTCCTGGATGACCAGGCTTTGTGTTCGAACATCCGGAATCTCCTTCACTCTTATCACCCTGTCCTGTCCACTGCCTCCTGTGCACTAAGTTACTGGCTGGATGTCAAGTCACACCTGCTCCACTTTCTCAAGAGCCACTCGTTCACAGTCACCAATCTGCGCACCATATAAGAACGCAATCTCCGACAAGTTCTCGCCCAGCTTGGAGCCACTCACCCCTCTATCCAGCATATTTGGCAGACCTCCGTGCTCTTCTGGAACCTCGAGCCTGGCAGGCCATTTTACGACTTCATCTCCAGCACTTATCTCCCGAAGACTGCTGTTTTAAGTTCTTGTCTTCGTTAGAGGATCAGTGACGTTCTTCACATCGACTCCGGGTGCTGCGTCTGCTTGACGGCCATGTGGCTTCGGACCCAGATGTGCTTTGCTTCCATGTTCGTCAATACTTCTCCGAACAAATACAGTGATACCCCTCCACCTTCTGCTTCGGCGTCTAATACTTTACTTTCTTCTCTCCCTCAAGTCCCTCTCACCTTTCCGCTTCTCTTCTACAGCCTATCTCTCCATCTGAATTCAGGACTGCAATTTCCTCTCTCAATCCCCGAGCCGTCCCTGGTCCTGACGGCCTCACTCTATCATTTTATCTTATCTTTTTACCTTCTCTCCTTCCTTTCCTTCTCGCTGCTTACTCTTCTGCCTTTGGATCTATCTCCCTTCCGAGGGGCTTCACTGTTGCTCACATGGTACTTTTCCCTAAGAAGGGCGACCTCCTTGACCTGGGGAACTGGCGTCCGATTTCACTAATAAATCTTGATTACAAACTTTTCACTAAAATTCTCTCTCGCCGCTTATTCCGTATCTTTTCTCTTCCGACCAGTCCTACACGGTACCTGGTCGTTACATCGCTACAAACTTTCACCTCCTTCGTGATCTTCTGTATCTTGCCCGGACTAGTTCTGAATTTCTTGCACTACTAAATTTATACCAACGTGCAGCTTTTGATAATATCTCCCATTCATTTCTTTCAACTACTTTACAAGCTTTTGGCTTTCCATCTGTCTTCGTTGTCACTATTCTTGCTCTCTATCGCGACTCCGTCTTTCAGCTCAAGAAAGCCGTCTTTCTGACAGCACCCATTTCTTACCGTCGTGGAGTAAGACAGGGGTGTCCACTTTCTGGGCAATTATTCGCCCTGGCGTTCTAGTCTTTCCTAGGCACATTACATGGTGCATTTCTTGCGGCTCTTCTTGCTCCCACGGAAAGCACCAGGCACTTCTATATAACCTACTCCGCCTACGCCGACGACGCGACTTTCTGCGTCTGGATGGAGTCGCAATTTGATACCCTCGCTCATGTATATGCACTCTACTCTTCTTGCTCGTCAGCGATGCTCAACACTACCAAGAGTGCCGGCCTGTGAGTCCAGGACGGACACCCCATGGGGCGCCTCCTGGACTGCCTATTCTCTCAAATTCCTTGGTGTACACCTGGGAGCTACCATAGCTGCCCGAAACAACATGTGGGCTGCTCTTCGTAATCGCCTTGTTCGATCGGCCGCCTTCTGGCAGAAAGCTCAGTTCAGCGCCTCTTACGTCACCCGGTCACGCCTTGCTCGTACATTTCTTCTGTCCCCTTGTCTTCATGTGTGGGCAGCTGCTCGCATGCCAGCTTACTATCTTGCTGAAGTGACACGGATCATCTCTACTATTATGATCTGGTCAGCTCATCATTGGATAAAAGTCTCAACTCTAAGTCGTCCGATCTTCACCGGTGGTATTACGCTCCTGGATGTCCGCCAGTTCTACAAACCACACCGGATAGTATCCCTTCTGCGTCTACTCTGTGAACCAAAATCCGCAGCCTCTCTTCTCTGAGATGTGACGATTTCTCCCCGGAACCACCGCTTCAAATTCACAACTTTTCTGCTGATGGACCGCTTTTCCCTCCTCCGCTCTCGTCTTTCTCCCGTTTATTCGGAGGCGCTTTCCTTTCTTCGCTCTCTGCCACTACTCCGTGCCCTACTCGCTTCTACCTTAGAACTTCTAGTTGAACCCCTCTTCTACTCCTCCATCCTCCTAACGCACTGTATTTCACTGACCTTTCCTGGCTCCCCGATTTGATCATATCCGTCCGAGACTTACTTTCCTCCGATCTAACACGGAAACCCTTTTCCGAAATCTCTCCTTTCCTTCCACGCACCTCTGCCTCTTTTGCACTCTACGATTCTCTCCGCTCCTCGATCGTTACTCTTTTTCCTGCTCTTGCTTCTCCGGCTGGACTCTTTCTCGTTTCATCTGCTTCTCTTCCCCTTCCTTTGTTTCTTCCTGTTCGTGGCTCATTCCTTCCGATCTCCAGTTTTACTGTCCGTACTCTCTATCGCTTTCTCCTTCAGGATCCATCGCCACCTGCACCCCAACTGATTTCAGGAGTGCCGCCAGCCGCTCTTCCGAGTGTGTGGTCGGCAACAGGTTCACCCATCTCGACACCAGATGAAAGGAATGTTCACTGGCTCTTCCTTCACTGCCGCCTGCCAGTGCCGGCCACGTTATTTCGGATGACGCTGGCAGCCGCACTCACCTACATCTTCTGTCCTGAGCATGCCGATGTTCTACACATCTACCAGTACTTCCCGGCGATCCTTCCTGTACTACACCTAGCCTTTACCGTTTCCAAGTGTCACTGTGCCAAAGAGCTGCCTTTTTCTTCGTACAGTACGTTGCTGGTTTCTTATTCTCCACCGGTGCCTTTATCTGAGCCATGCGCATACATCTTTGTACTCGCAAAGCATGTGATTTACTGCTTCTATCTGCAACTCCATCATACTTGTAATGCGCCTACGTTCCTTCAAGCAGGAGATACCCTCTGTGCGCAATTCCGCAATCGACGGCTCCGATTGGCGTTTACCTTTGCCCAGGCCACTGACCAGAGCCAGCAGTTCCTGAGTGTATGGTCACCATTACACCGCTTGTTTTTCGGGCCTTCTGCAGACCTACATCTTATGCTTTGACTTTCACCCTGTACGTCTGGACCTTCCCCGCTTTGATCTTTGTGATGAACCCTGGACTGGCTCACCGGATCCGGAGCGTATCTCCCTAAACTTGTCAGACTTATATCTTCTGTACATTCTTCATATTCCCATCTCCAGTTTATCTTTTTACTGTCAGTGTTTGTAGTGTATTCACGTGCACTTTGGGGTGCCCTCTTCTGAATAAGTGTTCTTTTTAGTAATTTCTTCTGTGTGCCTCATATTGTACCTGTATATTCAATGTTTTTATTTCGTCATATATCTTCTGCTCATTCGTTCGTCATATTGCTCATATAAATTGCACATACACATCCTGCATATATTTCGCTGTTCATTATGTACATATACACATTCCTTGGTACTGTGTATGCTCCTTTTCGGAGCCGTCCTACAAGTTCATTCTTTACTGTCTGCATCATGCGTATCTCAGTCACGCACTTTTTGTACACATCTTGTATATAAGTACACATTTTCAATTGCATTATTATGTTCTGCGTCATTTGTATTTATATTTTCATTGCAATGTATGTATTACACACTTGCTGAACATAGTTCGTTCCCTGTTCCTATATGGCCTCCCGCATATCTGTATATACTTCGCCTAAATTGTACGTTTATTCAGTCTCACCTATATATTTTCCATTACCACACCCTGCACTGTTGCACTTATGTTGTATCATCGCTCATCTATCTCACTAGCACTGTATTATATATTCACCTCTCATACTGTAACTTGCGCACTCGCTGTATATATACACCTTTCATACTGTAAATAGTGCACTTCTTGTAAACATACTACGGTAATTATGTCTTGTCGTTCGATCATCTATTTCACTCGCATTGTACATACCCCTCGCATAATGTAAATTGCGCACACTGTGTATCATCATCATCATCATTGTCAACCATTATCAATCAACTGCTGGACGAAGGTCTCCCCAAGTTTCCTCCACAACGGTCTGTCTTGTGCCATTCTCCTCCATGTCACCCCTGCATACTTTCGAATTTCATCCACCCATCTCCCATGTGGTCTTCTTCTGGGTCTTTTCCTGTCCCTTGGAATCCAATCTAAAATTTCGGCTGTCCATCGATGATCTGTCCTTCTGGCAGTATGTCCAGCCCATTGCCATTTCAGGGATTTAACTCTGATCATGATGTCTTCCACTCTTGTCATTTTTCGGATCCACGAGTACTACTTCTTATCTCTCCTGGTTACACCAAGTATGCACCTCTCCATGCTGTTTTGAGTTGTCTGCAGCCTTTGTATGTCTCTTTTAGTTAAGGTCCACGTCTCTGCACCATACGTAAGCACTGGAAGGATGCATTGATCAAAGACTTTTCTTTTAAGACATAATGGCATATTGCTCTTGAAAATTATGCTGTTTCTTCCAAAAGCTCTCCAGGCAAGTTTTGTACGCCGATTAATTTCTTCACCAATGTGACCCTCACTTGATATCTGCTGTCCAAGATAAACGTACGTGTCTGTTATCTCCAGCTTTTCTCCATCAATCGATAAATCTTCATTTCTTGTAAAAGCATTGAACATCACTTTTGTCTTCTGAAGGTCATTTTTTAATCCCACTTCTTTACTCTTGTCAGCAAGTTCCTGGATCATACTCTGCAGCTCTGATGGGGTAGTTGCAAAATGACTACGTCATCAGCAAAACGAAGGTGGGTTAGATAATCTCCATTAATCTTTATCCCCTTGTTTTCCCAGCTCAGCGACTGAAAAACACCCTCCAATGTGGCATTAAAGAGCTTCGGAGATATGGTGTCACCTTGTCTCACTCTTTCCAATTTTTACGTGTGTTGTATTTTCAAACAGCCTAATCTTTGCACTTGCATTTTCATAGATGTTATTAATAATATTAATATATGCATCTTCAATACCGCAGGTTTTCAGAGCCATTGTAACTGCTGATGGTTTAACCGAATCAAAGGTTTTTTCATAATCGATAAAAGCCATGCACAATGGAAGTTCATATTCCCTTGCTCTTTCAATTAGTTCTCTCAGCACGTGGATATGATCTATTGTGCTGTAGCCACTCCTGAATCCAGCTTGTTCTCTCGGTTGAGCCATGTCCAGTGTTACCTTCAAGCGGTGTGAAAGAACTTTAGTGAAGATTTTATAAACTACTGATAGGAGGCTGATAGGTCTGTAGTTTCCGAGATCCTCAATGTCACCTTTCTTATGTAGCAGGATCATTGTAGCGGTGTTCCAATCCTCAGGAATCTTTCCTTCATTAAGGCATCGAGTGAAAATTTGGGCGAGTACTGTTTCCGATTTCTCCACTTGCTTCTTGTATGATGTCTACAGTAATTCCATCTTCTCCTGGAGCTTTTCCTCGCTTCATGTTCTTGATTGCATGTGCAACTTCTGCTGGAAGGACTGGAGGAACTATGGTACTGGTATCTTTTATGATGTCTGGAGTGCATATATCATCCCTTTCATATAATTTGGAGTAGAAATCTTTTCACTCTTGTCAAAATTTCACCTCTATTTCTTGTTACAGAACCATCTTCTTTTCTCAGTGCCATAATCTGTTTCCTTCCTTACTGAGATGTCCCTTTGCTATCTTTAGGCTTTGGTTGTTTTCAATTGCTTTCCTCACTAGTTCACAGTTGAATTTCCTTACGTCTTCAGTGATACTTTTTCTTACTGTCTTGCATAGCTCTATATATTCCACTTTGGAAGTCACATCTTCTTTAGTTGTCCTCATCTCTTCTTTTTTTGCATCAACATTTTGGTTTTTCCTGATAATTTGTTCACATGCAACTTGTTCTTAGACCCAGCTAATTTTGTTGCTGTTTCCATAAGAGCTTTGGTTACTTTTCTGTTAACTTCAGAGATGTCCACTTCTTCCGATGTTAGGCCTCCTAAAGCAGAGAACCTGTTCTTCAGTTCCAACTTGAAGGTATTATGGTGTTTTTTAAGGTTGGTTATGTCAATAGATTTTGTTTGTCTTATGAGCTTGCCACGTTCAAGTTTAGTGTTGAGGTGCATCTTACATCTCACCAATCTATGGTCACTACCTGTGTTGAACTTGTTTAGCACACTGCAGTCTTCTATGACGAATTTTTTGTTACACATAATAAAATCAATTTCACTTGTCGTCGCATTTGGATGTTTCCATGTCCATTTCCTGTGTGGCTTTTTCTTGAAGAAGGAGTTCAAGATGAAAAACCCTTCTGCCTCTGCAAACTCAAGGAGAGTATTTCCACGCTGGTTTCTGTTGCCATGACCGAATTTACCTACTGAAGTTTCATTCCGTTGCCGTTGCCCTATTTTTGCATTGAAATCTCCCATAATTATTTTCAAGTGCTGCTTACCTTTATTATTTAGATGACAAATTTCTTCATAAAATTCTTCAATTTCTTCTTCAGGATGACTTGTGGTGGGTGCATAAGTTTGAATAATCTGAGCCTGGTATCTTTTCGAGAGTTGGATAACAAGTCGTGCAGCTCTGTCAGAGGAACTTTCAACTTCTACAACTTTATCCTTCAGTTTCTTGTTTATTATAAATCCAACACCACTAGTTCTGCCAGTATCTGTCCCACGATAGTAGAAGAGATGTCCACTTTTCAGTTCGATGAGATCTTCTCCTTTTCTCCTTACCTCACTTAGCCCCACGATGTCCCACTTGATCCTTTGTAGTTCCTCTTCCAATTCAAGAAGCCTTGAATCAGAAGATAGGGAGCTTCCATTGTAAGTAGCCAAGGTCAGCATCAGATGGCAGCCTAGTCCGGTCCTCCGGGGATTCTTAGCACCCTCTGCCTTCATGTCGCACCGGCCGCTGCCTTGGCCAGGTACATTCCAGCTGCCGGAGACTGAGGGCCAAGATTTAAGTTGTGGAATCATTTTGGAGGGGTTTGGCCATAACTCACCACGCTGGCCAAGCGGGTTGGTGAGTGTGGGATAGAATTTCCTCTAATCCCGATGGTATAGTTATACCGCTATGGGCGGTCGTCAGAGCCCCTTTAGTGGGAACAGGATGCACCACGAGAAGGCGGGGTTGACATTTGTCAAGGAGAGGCTGTGATGTTACGCATCACCTGACCTTACATCCCACACTGTGTATACAAGGAGGTTATATATTACTGGAGACACCACTCCTATCCACGCAGCGTTGGCCGCCATAAGTCACCGTCTGTGCTGCAAATGACGTCATGAGCAGGCACGACGCAGCCGCAGAAGAGAAGCTGCTTGGAAACCAATGGAACAAAAGCTTCTAAGCGCATAAACAGATAAAATGAGTAATTCAATAATCTTTATCAATGATACAAAAGCTTACTGTTTTATCAACGGTATAACGTAGTTCATTTTTGCCTGCTTGTGACGTCACAATACAGATTAGCTGTGACCTATGACTGCAGAGCCAGTGGTGTCTCCAGTAATACACTGACGGAAAAAAATCCCAACACCAAGAAGGAGTTGTGTTAGATAAACGACAGTTGGTAGGCGGTGAGATTACATCTGTAAGATGACCTCTATGCAAATTTCGCGTTCGGCGCATACGTGTGGCGCTAATAGCGCCTCTCGGAACATGCAAAGCAGGTTTGCTGTAAATACGCGCTGTAACGCTCGTGAGCGTTAGTTATCGTTGAGATTCGACGCAGTGTGTTGATGTTAGTCAAGAATGCCTTTAAGAAGACGAAGAAGCCATTATCAACAGCTCACGGAGTTTGAACGAGGTCGTGTAATAGGGCTACGAGATGGTGGATTTTCGTTCCGCAATATTGCAGAACGACTTGGCAGGAATGTAGCCACTGTGCATGATTGTTGGCAGCGGTGGTCAAGGAAAGGTACTGCTTCAAGAAAACCGGGTTCCGGTCTGCCACGTAGCACTACTGAGAGGGAAGACCGCCGTGTACGGCGTATGGCCGTGGCGCATCGTACCGCGTCTGCGGCAGCAATTCGAGCTGCAGTTGCCACCACGGTGACACAACGAACTGTTACAAATCGGTTACTTGAAGGACAGCTCCGAGCCAGACGCCCTGTAGCGTGCATTCCACTTACTCCGAACCACTGCCGTTTGCGACGTCATTGGTGTCAAGTTAGAGCTCATTGGAGGACGGAGTGGAGATCTGTTGGGTTTTCTGATGAAAGCCAGTTCTGCCTGGGTGCCAGAGATGGTCGTGTGTTGGTTAGAAGGAGGCCAGGTGAGCGCCTGCAACCAACCTGTCTGCGGCCGAGACACACGGGATCTAAACCTGGAGTTATGGTGTGGGGAGCAATTTCCTATGACAGCAGGAGCACTCTCGTGGTTATCCTACGCACCCTGACGGCACAGTTGTACGTAGTTCTGGTGATTTAACCTGTTGTGCTGCCATTCTTGAACAGCATTCCAGGGGGTGTTTTCCAACAGGATAACGCTCGCCCGCATACCGCTGTTGTGACCCAACATGCTCTACAGAGTGTCGACATGTTGCTGTGGTCTGCTAGATCACCAGATCTTTCCCCAATCGAGCACGTATGGGACATCATCAGACGACAACTCCAGCGTCACCCCCAACCAGCATTAACCGTCCCTGTATTGACCGACCAAGTGCAACAGGCATGGAACTCCATCCCACAAACTGACATCCAGCACCTGTACGACACAATGCATGAACATTTGCGTGCTTGCATTCAACATTCTGGCGGTTACACCGGTTATTAATGTACCAGCATTTCACATTTAAAATGGCTCTTCTAGCGCTTACATTAAGCTGCTATCTTGAAACCTTAATCAATTAAATATGTTACCTATAGAAATGTATTGCCGCCATTTCATTCCTCTACAACTATTTTTTCGTGGTGTTGGGATTTTTTTTTCCGTCAGTGTATAACCTCCTAGTGTGTATATATCTGACTCCTGTTATTATGATTTCAGGCATTGTAAAGGCACATGCCACCTACCGCCTTCATTCCCTGTAACTTTCGCTCAGAATAAAACATTTTGAAAGTCTGTGTGTTGGAGAAATGCGTTGCTTAAGGGGGTTTGTGGCAAGACACGTTCCGATTGTGTGAGGAATGAAGAAGTGTTGCAGCTGTGTAATGTGAAGTAAAATGTTATTAGCTAGGTGAAGACTAATGAGTGATCAGGTGCTTACTAAAAAAATATTTTTAGCCCAAGTAGCAGGAAGGTATGGTAAAGGAAGGCCAAGGAAGTCATGGGAGGATCAGATTCAAGAGTGTCTGAATGAGAAAAACATAATGAGCATGAAGCATATAAGGTCTTGTGTACAGCGTTTGATATTTGTCAGTGAAGCCCGAGTTGTATGTCGAAATCGCTGTAAATGGGGAAGTTTGCTACGGAAACAGTAGGTAAAAATTATCTGGTAATTTGTATTTCTTTGTGGAGCTAAACTTTGAATCGCAGAGAACAGCTTAGTGAGGATGACAAAGATAATAATAAATCCAAAGGGCGAGATAAATAGTGAAAACTTCCAAATACGTGGAGATAATGTAAATAGACAAAGGCATTGCTCTTCCACTTTTTTCTTTAAGCAACACACGACAGCTGGAAGAACTGCTGTTCGACACCGCTGCGATCGAACCCAAGATCTCTCTATAACTGGGAGAGAGCGTTTGCTTTTCGCTACGGTGTCAACAATCCACGGCGCTATGTGTGCTTATCTGTCAGCAACTGACTTCACAAATCCGTAGGGATGGGCTCAGCAACTGAGATGTCTCCATTTGGTGGGGCTTAGCGGCACAAACTATTTTATTACAGCTAATAAATCCAAAGGACGAGAGAAATGGTGAAAATCTTCTAAATACGTGGAGAAAATGTAAATGGATAAAGTCATCGCTCTTTCTAGGTTTTTCTTCAATTAACACACAGCAACAGGCATTTTTTTTTTGACACCGCTAGGACCTAATCCCAGATCTCTCGATAACTTGCCGAGTGCGTTCGCTTTACGTTATGATGCCAACAGACCACCGCGCTAATGCATGTTTATGACATTTTTTCAGGCCACGTGAATCTTTTTGTATTTTTATCGGGTGAGTGGATGCTTTTGATCATACGTTAAGTATTAGTGTTGTTGAGAACCGCAGACGAAGTCCTTTGTAAATGAATTTCAAAGGTTTTAACTTTGTAAATTGGAAATCGAAGTACACATTCGGGATTTGTTGTCTGTAAACTTTAGTCTGATAATGAAATTCAGACTTTTTTAAAAATGCAATGTAACCACCGGAGTTCTGATATTGACACTTAACGCGCGGTTGTTTCTTCTAAAAAAAACGTCTGGATCTCAATAAAAATTGTGGTATCTTGGTTCAACATCTCCAGAGAGAGATGAATAATATATCAAGGAACTACAGACTGGTATCGCCCGCCATTGCTACGTTATATGTGAAAACATGACACCACTAGCTTTGAGAACTAACTTCACTAAAGCAGAGATTATTCGTTTACTCTTCATAAGAGATCTATTGGATTCGTTTGGCTTAAGTTCCAACTGCATTTTTTCGGAAGACTTTCGCAAAACCTGCTGCTGTCGATCTACATCTGCCTACAACAGCAGTAACTCTTTTCAGTTTTGTTTTTTTCAGTAAAGCACCCTTGTGGATTTCTATATCAAAAGTTAAAAAAATATGACTGCAATCCAAATTGTGAATCGTTTGTTGGTGGAAATATGACATGGATGTTAAGTCAGATAATACCCGTGAACATGAAAATGTTGTCGTCCTGTAGAGGGAATCGAACCCGCACTTCCCGGATAGCGCCCGGTTATGCTAGCTACTACACCACCCAGAACGACCAAGTTTCAAGTTTCCAATTAATTTGAATATAACCATCACAGGATTCGCTAGTCGAAGCAACCGACATTCATATAATCTGGAAGATTGGAATCCTTTCCCGTGATTGCCCGAAGGAGCAGAATATCAATGAATGAATTACGGAATTACACCATTGTACGATACAAAGTTGTAAATCCGTTTATTGGTGTAAATATGACATGGATGTTATGACATCCCGTAATTCACTCATTAATATGACTACAATTATGCACCAAATGAATCAGATAATCAAATTCCTGAGATTAAATCAGCATTCTCCATCTGTTATACTGTATTTCATTCTCCAAAGTTGGTCAAATTTTCAAGTCGTTTTTCCATACCAGAGTGTAAAGTTTACAATCTTTCATTGTGGAGATATTAATAAAGAAGTTGATTGATGAACGAAATCTTTCAGTTCATGCTAGTTTTGCCAATGTAGATATTGGTAATAAGTTGCAAGTAACAATTGTTCATCTGTATTAAAATCACTAGAAGCCAACATGAACTCTATACCGTTTGTGCACTTAAGCAAATGATGCGACAAATGAAAGCCACCTATATATCCAAGTCAACTGTTTTTTTCTGATAACCGAATTTTCACCCGCAATCTCAGATAACGTCCTTTCAGAATATTTTTTTGGAAGTCCATTGACTTTATTAGATTTATTTATATTTCGATAAATAAATCTGGGATAAGACTAGTAGATTTGGCGTTTCTCTTTGTTGTATCTCATATACTGTTTATTTCAGAATGAAACACAGATTTACTGAAAATCCTTTTTATTACAAAAACATATTTTTTTAATAAAAGGCCTTTTTTTTTATTTTGTCCGACCTCAACCATATAAAATCATCTAATATGATATTGTTTAAAACGTCTTTCGCAGTGATGAGACTCGATCCCACGTCTTCCTGCTTCGGAGTCGGTAATTCTCCTGATTGAACTACACGGACCTTGGTTTATCGCGGGAACTTCCCGTTTCGACTCTTGCGTCATCTCAGTGGTACGTCACATACACTCATTGTCATAAAAATCCGCCCACCAAGAGAAAACCGTGCGATTAACGAGAAACTTGGCAAATAGCTACAGGGAGGTCAGACATGCAAATGATTACAGTTTCATGTGATTCCACATGCCAGTGCGTCCAAGACCGGCGCTGAAATCGCAATCCTTGGGGCTTATAAGACGCCGCGCAGGGGACTCCACATGCGTGCCGAAGCACACGGTCAGAGTCAGGTGAGATCCCTGACCGATAGACATGCCGAGGAGCTGCTGTTGATGTGCGTACGGGCAACTGACAGAGTTTGAACGAAGCCGCATCGTCGGGATGACAGAGGCAGGGCAGCCGGCGCGCCGAATCAGCCGCCATTTGGGCTGGTCGGACAGTACGGTGCGATCGTGTTGGGAGCAATGGACACGGGAAGGCACCCAGACACGGCGGACTGGCTCTGGACGATACAGACAAACCACCAGCAGGGAGGACCGTGGGATCGTAAGAGCAGCACGCACAGATGCAACGACGTCCTTGTCCAATATCCAGAGACATGAGAGGCTGTACAAGAGACTCTTAAGTCCGCCAGAACTGTTTCCAGACACCTAGAGGCGAATCTGCAGTTCGACGGTCCCTACGTTTTCTGCCATTAACACCTGACGATCGTTGGCGTAGATTTTAGAGGTGTCAGCAGCGAAGAGTTTGGAATATCTACGGACTGGCGACAAACAGTGTTCAACGACTTGTCCCGCTTCTGTATGGGAACGGACGACCATCGTGTCAGAGTGTGGAAGACCGCTGGCGAGTGCTACAATCCCAACCTCACTGTACAACGGTGGACGTCCCGAACTGCGGGCGTGATGGTCTGGTGAGCCATCGCGTATGACAGCTGTACTTTCCTCGCAGTGATACGAGGGATGTTGACCGCCTAGCGCTACGTACAGGAGATCCTGTGGCCTCATGTGCTGCCTTTCCTGACGAGGCGGCCCGGAGCCATTTTCCAACAAGATAACGCCAGTCCGCACACGACTTGGATTTCCTAGAACTGTCTACGTCAGGCTTCGACGCTTCTGTGGCCTACCATATCGCCTGATCTCTCGCCCATCGAGCACGTGAGGGTTCAGATGGGACGTCAGCTTTCTCCATGTCCCAGTATTCGTGATTTAGAGCGTCAGTTGCAAGAAGTGAGGGCCAATCTGTTTCAGGATAACATGCGGCGTCTCTTTGACTCCATGCCGGACCGTATTACCGCATGTATCCGAGCACGAGGCGGTACGACGCGGTACTAACGCTGACCAGAATGTGCGCCTTATGTCCGCGTGAAATCGTTCTGCTGCTGTGATATTGTAATCACTTCTGTCCTTGGTATGTACCATCTCACTAGTAAAATCTCATTTCAAGTCGACGCCTCCTTCTTGGTGCGTGGACTTTTATGACAATGAGTGTATATTCCTTCTGCCTCCCTTGAGGAAGATCTGAGACGAAATCGTATGTTTCCGGGTCAGCCAGCAAACCTGGCTTGAAGTACCTCGCCGAGATGTGTGGAAGAATTGTCATACATTTTTCGAAGTGTTAAAGAAGTAATTCTTATTAATTCCAGAAGGTGACTCGAAGAAACATCAGAAAATTTTCTCGGACGTCATGGCCAGGAGATTCATTTCTACTTTCTGGCGACAATACAGCGTAAAACCTTTATGGTGGTATTAGAAACCACATCTTCCAAGCTCAGGAGTCGGTTATTCTCCCGACAGAACTACACCGACCTTGGGTCATCACTGCAAATTGATGTTTTAGTGCTTGCGTCACCTTAACAGTATGTCACAATCAGTGCAATACCCAGAAATCTTTTTCGCGGGGAAGCGGGTTACGAAATTTATTTTTTATACAACTAAATATGTTATGAGTGCGTTTTTTAAATATATGTAACATGCGGGCAAAAACATTCCAATAAATATTGCTGGAAATTGTTATTAGTATTATTTTTACCTGTATTCCTATCACCATATAATGGGTGACCACATATATTTTGCTATTTATCCGTGCAGAAAACCATACACTACTTATTACTGTTAAATGGCTAAAAGATACTAGTAATTCTAGAACGAAATAAAAAATTACCTTCCAATGAAACATTCTGCATTTGTATAATGGAGCTTTTTTACGCTTTCCAACCATAGGTTGAAAAAGAGTATATGCTCCAGCTTTGTCCGTCTGCACCATAACTCGCGTAAAAATTGTTCAATTTCGATGAAAGTTTAGTATGTGGTAGGGGACCACCTGGGGACAAACCCTATTGAAAATGGACGAAATGGGTTCAAAGGTCACGACACAGGATCGGGATACATCCCATTGTCCTTATGCGTCAAAACTTGCGTAAAAATGGTTCGATTTCTATGAAATTTTAGTTTGTGGTAGGTGACCACCTGGGAACGAAACCTGTTGAAATTGGACGAAATGGGGTCAAATGTCACGAGCGGGATCCATTCCATTGTCCTTATGGACGAAATAGGGTCAAAGGTTAGGAGCTGGATCCATTCCATTGTCCTTATGCGTCATAAGATGCGTAAAAATGGTTCGATTTCGATGAAATTTTAGTATGTGATAGGGACCACCTCCGCACGAATGCTATTAAAAATGGACGAAATGGGGTCAAAGGTCACGACATAGGAGAGGGATCCATTTCATTGTCCTTATGCGTCATAACTCCCGTAAAAATGTTTTGATTTCGATGAAATTGTCGTATGTGGTAAGGGACCACCGTGGGTTGAATTATGTTGAAAATGGATGAAATGGGGTTAAAGGTCAGGACATAGGAGTGAGATCCATTCCATTGCTTTTATGCGTCATAACTTGCGTAAAAATGTTTCGATTTCGATGAAATGTTAGTATGTGGTAGGGGACCACCTGCGGTCGAATTTTATTGAAAATGGACAAAATACGGTGAAAGATCAGGACATAGGAGCAGGATCCATTCCATTGCCCTTATGTTTCATAACTTCGGTAATGAAAATGCTTCGATTGCGACAAAACTTTATCATGTTGTTCCAGAGGTACAGTGAACAGGTTCTGTTGAATATCATCGAAATGGGGTCGAAGGTCAGGACACAGGAGAGAGATTTATTCCACAGCCATTATCCTCCTAATTTGAGTAATGATTTCCGGCATGTTGGAATGCGTATCATAATCAATGCATTGCATAATTTTACTAACTTGTGTTATTCTACAGTAACACTAACAATGCCTGACGACAATCATTTCGACAAATATTTTTTTGATTTTATTCAACTCTCGTGTTTCTTTTACTTCATCATCATCATCATTGTCAACCATTATCAATCCACTGCTGGACGAAGGTCTCCCCAAGTTTCCTCCACAACGGTCTGTCTTGTGCCAGTCTCCTCCATGTCACCCCTGCATACTTTCGAATTTCATCCACCCATCTCCCATGTGGTCTTCTTCTGGGTCTTTTCCTGTCCCTTGGAATCCAATCTAAAATTTCGGCTGTCCATCGATGATCTGTCCTTCTGGCAGTATGTCCAGCCCATTGCCATTTCAGGGATTTAACTCTGATCATGATGTCTTCCACTCTTGTCATTTTTCGGATCCACGTGTTCCTCTTCTTATCTCTCCTGGTTACACCAAGTATGCACATCTCCATGCTTTTTTGAGTTGTCTGCAGCCTTTGTATGTCTCTTTTAGTTAAGGTCCACGTCTCTGCACCATACGTAAGCACTGGAAGGATGCATTGATCAAACACTTTTCTTTTAAGACATAATGGCATATTGCTCTTGAAAATTATGCTGTTTCTTCCAAAAGCTCTCCAGGCAAGTTTTGTACGCCGATTAATTTCTTCATCAATGTGACCCTCACTTGATATCTGCTGTCCAAGATAAACGTACGTATCTGTTATCTCCAGCTTTTCTCCATCAATCGATAAATCTTCATTTCTTGTAAAAGCATTGAACATCACTTTTGTCTTCTGAAAGTTCATTTTTAATCCCACTTCTTTACTCTTGTCAGCAAGTTCCTGGATCATACTCTGCAGCTCTGATGGGCTACTTGCAAAAATGACTACGTCATCAGCAAAACGAAGGTGGGTTAGATAATCTCCATTAATCTTTATCCCCTTGTTTTCCCAGCTCAGTGACTGAAAAATACCCTCCAATGTGGCATTAAAGAGCTTCGAAGATATGGTGTCACCTTGTCTCACTCCGTTTCCAATTTTTATGTGTGTTGTATTTTCAAACAGCCTAATCTTTGCACTTGCATTTTCATAGATGTTATTAATAATATTAATGTATGCATCTTCAATACCGCAGGTTTTCAGAGCCATTGTAACTGCTGATGGTTTCACCGAATCAAAGGCTTTTTCATAATCGATAAAAGCCATGCACAATGGAAGTTCATATTCCCTCGCTCTTTCAATTAGTTCTCTCAGTACGTGGATATGATCTATTGTGCTGTAGCCACTCCTGACTCCAGCTTATTCTCTCGGCTGAGCCATGTCCAGTGTTACCTTCAAGCGGTGTAAAAGAACTTTAGTGAAGATTTTATAAACTACTGATGGGAGGCTGATAGGTCTGTAGTTTCCGAGATCCTCAACGTCACCTTTCTTATGTAGCAGGATCATTGTAGCGGTGTTCCAATCCTCAGGAATCTTTCCTTCATTAAGGCATCGAGTGAAAATTTGGGCGAGTACTGTTTCGATTTCTCCACTTGCTTCTTGTATGATGTCTACAGTAATTCCATCTTCTCCTGGAGCTTTTCCCCGCTTCATGTTCTTGATTGCATGTGCAACTTCTGCTGGAAGGACTGGAGGAACTCTGGTACTGGTATCTTTCATGATGTCTGGAGTGCATGTATCATCCCTTTCATATAATTTGGAGTAGAAATCTTTCACTCTTGTCAAAATTTCGCCTCTATTTCTTGTTACAGAACCATCTTCTTTTCTCAGTGCCATAATCTGTTTTCTTCTCTTACTGAGATGTCCCTTTGCTATCTTTAGGCTTTGGTTGTTTTCAATTGCTTTCCTCACTAGTTCACAGTTGAATTTTCTTACGTCTTCAGTGATACTTTTTCGTACTGTCTTGCATAGCTCTATATATTCCACTTTGGAAGTCACATCTTCTTTAGTTGTCCTCATCTCTCTTCTTTTTTGCATCAACATTTTCGTTTTTCCTGATAATTTATTTACATGCAACTTGTTCTTAGACCCAGCTAATTTTGCTGCTGTTTCCATAAGCGCTTTGGTTACTTTTCTGTTAACTTCAGAGATGTCCACTTCTTCCGATGTTAGGCCTTCTAAAGCAGAGAACCTGTTCTTCAGTTCCAACTTGAAGGTATTACGGTGTTTTTTAAGGTTGGTTATGTCAATAGATTTTGTTTGTCTTATGAGCTTGCCACGTTCAAGTTTAGTGTTGAGGTGCATCTTACATCTCACCAATCTATGGTCACTACCTGTGTTGAACTTGTTTAGCACACTGCAGTCTTCTATGACGAATTTTTTGTTGCACATAATAAAATCAATTTCACTTGTCGTCCCATTTGGATGTCTCCATGTCCATTTCCTGTGTGGCTTTTTCTTGAAGAAGGAGTTCAAGATGAAAAACCCTTCTGCCTCTGCAAACTCAACGAGAGTATTTCCACGCTGGTTTCTGTTGCCGTGACCGAATTTACCTACTGAAGTTTCATTCTGTTGCCGTTACCCTATTTTTGCATTGAAATCTCCCATAATTATTTTCAAGTGCTGCTTACCTTTATTATTTAGATGACAAATTTCCTCATAAAATTCTTCAATTTCTTCTTCAGGATGACTTGTGGTGGGTGCGTAAGTTTGAATAATCTGAGCCTGGTATCTTCTCGATAGTTGGATAACGAGTCGTGCAGCTCTGTCAGAGGAACTTTCAACTTCTACCACTTTATCCTTCAGTTTCTTGTTTATTATAAATCCAACACCATTAGTTCTGCCAGTATCTGTCCCCCGATAGTAGAAGAGATATCCACTTTTCAGTTCGATGAGATCTTCTCCTTTTCTCCTTACCTCACTTAGCCCCATGATGTCCCACTTGATCCTTTGTAGTTCCTCTTCCAATTCAAGAAAGCCTTGAATCAGAAGATAGGGAGCGTCCATTGTACGTTGCCAAGGTCAGCATCAGATGGCAGCCTAGTCCGGTCCTCCGGGGATTCTTAGCACCCTCTGCCTTCATGTCGCACTGGCCGCTGCCTTGGCCAGGTACATTCCAGCTGCCGGAGACTGAGGGCCAAGATTTAAGTTGTGGAGTCATTTTGGAGGGGTTTGGCCATACCTCACCACGCTGGGCAAGCGGGTTGGTGAGTGTGGGATAGAATTTCCTCTGATTTCGATGGTATAGTTATACCGCTATTGGCGGTCGTCAGAGCCCCTTTAGTGGGAACAGGATGCACCACGAGAAGGCTGGGTTGACATTTGTCAAGGAGAGGCTGTGATGTTACGCATCACCTGACCTTACATCCTTTTACTTACTATTACTTAAATCGTATTTCCAGCCTTCTGAGTTTTTCTTGCTAGTTCTTCTAAAACTTCTGCTTTCGGTGTGTATTCTCGATGAATGTAAAGTAATGTTAACCCCATTACAGTAAAACACAAGGCAACTTATCTTGGTGAACGATACATCAATAAAAAGAATCAATGGTTTAAACCCGAAGATGAATCATAACTTTAATTATGGTCAAAATACAAGTTAAAACCTGATGATAATTAAAACACTTCATAAGAACTTTCGGGTTCACTCAGGATCCCGTCTTCAGATGAAAAAATATACAGACACGAACATAAGAAAGTGCAAAACAATAATTTATAGGTCCCGCCAACAGATGTAATTTGTGTAGTGGTCCCCTCTTTCGGCAGCTTGGAAACATTATTTGTGAACATTACCATAAGCAACTTTTATGTCTTGGACTACTCTTATAAACTACATTTTGTGTTTGTTAATTTTGTATGTTAGTTAAGTTCCTAAACTTTAAGATACTTATTTCTGATAACATATTCCACCACCCCCCTTCCCACCTACTACCTCTTTATGTCCCCAGGTACATTTTCTTTTTACCTTTCGGCCTTCGTATTTATTCTACCTTTCCTTATACACTGATGAGCAATTGTATCAGAGACAGCTGGCGTTATGCAAATGTGGCGCTGTGGGCGGCCCTGTAAATGGAAACGACATGACGTATGCAGCGATCCGACGATGTAAGAAGTGATGCGACGGGAATCAGTAAGAGTCGGATGCAGTATGAGTAAGACGAAGGATCGAAGCGCACTTGATTGTGAGAAATTGTCGGGGCCCGACGAATGGGTCACTCTCTCTCGGAATTCGTGCAGGCACTGGGATTTTCACGAGCCACTGTGTCACGGGTGCAGCGTGAGTACATCGAATCCGGTAAAACCATCCCTTCAAGGGCCAACTGCCGTGGACAACAGCGTGCGGATGAGCGGGGTCATTGTCGGCTAGCTCACATAATAACAGTGGTTAGACGGGCCACAGTGCAAGAAAACACTCTGAAATTTAAAGCTGGTGCATAAAAACGTATAAGCAGCCACACCATACAGAACCATCTCATCGCTATAGGGTACAGAAGCCATCGTTCCACGAGGGTACCGCTGCTGGCCGCACATCACAGAGTGCAAAGATTAGCATGGACGCGGGAACATCGCCACTGGACCCTAGACATGTGTAAAAATATTGCCTGGACTGATGAGTCGAGATTCACGTTGGTACATGTGGATGGCAGGATACGCGTATGGCGCAAACCACATGAAACAAAAGATCCTTCTTGCCAGCAGGGTACTCTTCAAGCTGGTGAAGGTGGCATTCTCGTCTGGGGACTGTATACGTGGAATAAAATGGGACCCCTTGGTACGTGTGACATCGTTCTTCACAGGTCAACTTTACCGGGATATCCTGGAAGCCCATTTGCTCCCGTATGTGCGTCTTCAACATCCCACTGGGGACCTCATCCTACAACAAGACAATGCAACGTGCCATCGCTCCAGAATTGTATCCGAATGGTTGGATGAACACCCCACCGACGTGACTTCGCTTCCATGGCTAGCTAGGTCGCCTGATCTCAAACCCATCGAGCACATCTGGGATCCCATCGAGCGAGATGTTCGAGGCTCTGACCCCCCTCCATCAAATCTTCGTGAACTGCGGGAACTTGTTCAGCGGTCGTGGATCCGTATGGCTTCCCAACGCTTCCGGTGTCTTGTCGAGTCCATGCGGAGATTAATCGCCGCCGTCATCAGGGCGAAAGGTTGTGCTACACGTTAGTAGACAGGTATCTCTAATTCAATTGCTCTTCAGTTTAGTATATCACTCGTTTCAGCTAACTGATATTGTTATATCATAGTAGCCGCTAGGGTACTACTACACAAATTACGTCAATTGTCCGGACCTATAAATTACTGTTTTGCTCTGTCTTATGTTCGCATTTGTATATTTTTTCAGGCTGGACCCGAAAGGTCTTGTGAAGTGTTTTAATTATCATCAAGTTTTAACTTGTATTTTGACCATAATTAAAGTTATTATTCACCTTCGGGTTTAAACCATTGATTCTTTTTATTGACGTTACGTGAACCAAAGTAAGCTGCCTTGCATTTTACTGTAATGTTCTTAGCTGCACGGAAGTCTCTATAGAATAATGCTAACCCATTGAGTCTAACAGGGAACTCCTCCGGGTTCGAAGAAACAAAGCCGCACCAAACTTCCGTTACAAGTCATTTACGTGGCTCCGAATTCAGTAGTGATATTCGTTTCCTGTTAAATTCTGCAGTTGCTCACTAGAGGGCTCCGGTGAGACACCCATCGCTCGCCGGCTGCAACGCCAGTCGAGAGTGTGCAGGTGCTTGTATCACATGTGTTGTTTGTCTGTGTACGTAGTGAGACGACAAAATGTTTCAACCTTTTTTGCGTCAGTTTTGAATATACATCTGTATGACAAGCCTCTCGTACTTTGTGATTCCTGGTCTGGACACAAGGATGAACGAATACTTCGGGAGGCCTCCGGGGGAAAACAAGTTCATTTAAAAATCATTCCACTAAAAACTGCGAAATATGTTCAACTACTCGATGTTCATTTTTTCAGACAATAAAAAATGTACGCAAGGAGGAGTACAGACTACATAAAACTACGATCCAACATGCCGCAGCCAAAATTACATGACAGAATATTCCTTCTGAAGATGCATTCTGTGATCTACAATAAACTGTCTGCGGAGATCTATAGACGGATGCTTCGTTACGCATGGCAGAAAGATGGCTACCATTGTGGTGAACCTGTGCAGAATTTCAAAAATGTCATCGACGCGGCTTTCAACATTAATGTGTTTCGTGCGTGTGCATTCTGTGGGTGTACCGATGTTGCATTTATTAATTGTTGTGCATTTTGCGGCAATGGTTAATCATTTGATCATTTTATGGACAGCCCTCACATGAATTAATTATTTGACACTTGCACATCCTGACCCTTTGTTATGAAGTAACGGACGTCAACAGTCCCATGTACGTGATAATTATTTTCGTACAGATTCGCTCTTTACGCTTCGACGTGGCACATATCTTCAGAGACCACTGCTTGTCAATTGCGGAGTTTTACAGAAAAACAAATATCACCATTGAATTCAGATTCGATCAGATCATATGTAGAGGATTTTAGGAAGGGAGTGTCTAACCCCAGGTCTTAAACAACCCTTAGAAATAGGAAGCTAAGAGATTTGGGCTAGAGTGCCCGATAGGAAAGTGACACGGAAGCGAGGTTGAAACGGGGAGAAAGACGTCCTTATTTATTACCCGGGGGCCAGTACCCGGGGTCCGATGGCCTAACGTGCCCAACCGACGCTCGGCGGATATTTGGTGGTTCGAGCGTTCGTACCTTGCTTGGATCTAAGCCGAGGTTTCTCCGTGGTAGTCACGAAGTTGACCACTAGTCCATTCGCGGCCCCCACCATTGAAAATGACATGTAACGGAAGTTTGGTGCGTTTTTTTTGTTCGACCCCGGGGGTGTTCCTTGTGAGTTCTGGTATTACATAGATATGATTTTAAGAGACGCACTGTTGAAATCAATCACTCACTTACTGAAGTTGTCACTGGTAGAGTACCTAGTATATGAAACAATGTTTTTATACTAAGTAACACCTCACTGTAGTACAGTTTTAGAGCACTTAATGCATCTTTTGGCCAGTGCTCATTTTCTTCGCGGGCGATTCTACGGTACCACATTTTCAATTCTGCAATTAGTTCTTGCGAGCCATTCAAGTCACCTCTACAAAATTCAGTTAAGGTTTCAAAACCATGAGTACCTTGAGAATATTGTGGCACATTGGGATTTATTGGGGAAAGTTACCAGAATCCTGATACGACCGATTTGTGTGCGAGAAATCTATTTTTCAAAGCACTAATAAACATGTATAAAAATGGCACATAAATTGAAATCTTGTAACAGTGTTCTGGATTTTCTGTGTAAATGATACAGCTTTGGTTTTGCTTTGAGGTGATTCTTGGTATTTTAATCAAAACTCCTTGATTTTTCAGTGTGCTTTAGAGTAATCTGAAATCACTCATGAAACTCAAATTACGCATTGCCTCGTCGTCACGGTAACTTTCAATGTGCCCATGCAATGGCTTTTCATTGAAATGAGACATCCTGGTCCTTGGCTCCTTGCCTTTTCCTCGTCTTCATGGAATAAACACGTTCAATTGTTGCTATGAGACATGAACACAATTTCAAGTATTAACAAAACTTTGCCTTTTAAAATTGTGTGTCTGAAACATCGAAAGGTTCCATATTTTGGACTCCACTGGCCACAATGTTCCTAAAATTGGCCTGATGAGCTAAATGAGAAAAGTTCACAAACCATTGTGTGACATATATTCTAATTTAACTTTCATTGTTAGTTCATTTTCCTATGTAAATTTGAGTTTGTTCCCTTTTGCACTTTCCAAACTTCACGTCATATCTTCTTTCTCACACGAATGAGGTTGGCTACACTTTTGAGGTCAGAGAGAGTGACGTATGAATGTGATAAGAACAGATAAAAAGGACGATACAGCAGTTGCTTAGTGTGTGTATGTGTGTGTGTGTGTGGAGATGTTCGATCGTTGTGAAGTTAGATTATACGATAGATAATTAAGGTATTATATGTGAAGTAAGAAACTCATAGTGCTATATTGTGGGTTTCATCAAATACCGTAAGTTTGACTTCTGTATATGTTTCGTCTGGCCGTAAAACCTTAATCCCGTGCAACTATTGCATCGTATTATCATTTAGTTCAACGTTTCCTTCGTCACGGTTGTAGACATAACGTAACACCAATCTCGCACACGAAAAAGTGTTACGTTATAATTGTGATTTGAATGTTCCAATTTTGGTTTCCTCAGGGACTTAACTTTAAAATCCATATATGATAAGCGCAGTTCTATAATTACCTTAACCTGGTTGGGATAAAGTATTCTGGTAGACTAGTGTTATTAAACAATTCTTTCAGCGTTTTAACACGGATCCAACAATTAGAAATCATGGAAGCCCTATCGAATTCAGTGCATTTTTCCACCGTTCCCCCTATTCCGTAAAAGTCTTACAAGTGCATTCAAAGTGAAACGCTTATCACTCCTTAATGGCCTATCACAGATAAAAATAAAATGCCGAACATCCTTTGAAAATACATTCGTCATAATTAACTGAACTCTACGTTTCGCACGTGCAAGGCGATTATTCTGCCCTCTCAAGTTTTCAAGGAGTTTCATCATTTAATCGAGAAACTGCGTAGGGAGTGTCGATCGAGTGGAATTGTAAGAGCACTCCGTTCTGCCGATTGTAATTCTACCTTTTAAGGTTCAAGATTATTACATCCACACGCTCGTTTAACCTGGGAAACACGCGATTTAAAAGTGTTGATGCAATCTCGGAGAAAAGTTCATCGCATGTGAAATACTTTATAATGATCCACGGTGCCAAGCTTTCAACGAAATGCAAATCATTTTCCCTCCGTGAGATAACGGTTATGAATTCTCAGTAGTCTTTCATACATCTCTGATGTTCACTTTGAAAAAGACCCAGGAGAATTTTCAAGATCCTGTTGTGCGCCAGACATGTTATTTCCCGCAGGATTTATACTGTGTGAAGCAGTTAACCTTTGCAGCACTTATTGACGTAACGATCTCGTCTTCTCAGAAGAAGATATTACTTCTACGGAGTGTGTGTGTGTGTGTGTGTGGCACCTGCATCAGAAGCAGAGGAGTGGTGTCATCTTTTGAACAAAATAGATGGCCTACGAGCGCATATTTCACGAGACGCAAAAGCTGCTGACGAGAAGGACAAGAAACAAAAAAGTATATATCGTTAAACAGGGGAGTCGATTCTTCTTCATCGCCGGCAATGCAGCTTCCGACTTAAAAAGAAGATCAAGAAGGAAAAGGAATGACATCCATCAGCACGAAAACTTTTTTCGTTTTTTGTTTTATGAGAAGGAGGAATCATTACTTAAGTTTTTCCCCATGATCTTAAGCCAAACAAAAACAATGGATTCCCAATGGCAAGCAAAATGTGTTGCTTTTCATTAAAGAACACAAACCGAATGTTTCCTTCTACTTTATGATAAACCATCCAGAAAATATATCCAACTAAGATATATTTTGATATGGTTATAAAACGCGCTTTAACCTTTCACTCGTCCCACAATTCTTTGAAACCATTAGAGAATTATCTTCGACAACGCTGTTGTAGGCTTCAAACTCTTCCGATTATGCTGTATGCGAAACACCAAAATGTGAATTGAAAAAGACGTGTGATGCACACTACAATATCAAAAATATTCGGAAACTACTAAATGTTTGCATAAGCGTAAAGAACGGTTGCGTAAAAAGGTGTGCTATGAGTGGGGATGTAGATATACACTGAGTGACCACTTTATTCTGACTACCCCTCAGTACTTCGTTGGGGCACATTTTGCTTTTAATACTGCGTCGATTCTTCGTGGCACGGACTCCACGAGCTGTTGATACGTGGTTTGTGGAATCTGAGACCATGCTTGATTAATAGCACTTTCCAGGATTGTGAGATTGCAGGGTTGTAGATCCAGCTCTCTGATGGCTCGTTCAACTTCATCCCACAAATTCTCAGAGGGGTTGAGATCTGGAGATTGTGGGAGTCACCTAAGCAGAGTAAACTCACCGGCATGTTCCTGAAACTAATCCTCTACAATACGAGCACTATGGCAGGACGCATTATCTTGTTGAAAGTAGCCATCGCCATTGGGATAAAACATCCACATGACAGGATGCACTTGGTCCGCAACGAAGTTTAGATATAATGTGCCAGTCAGACGTTGATCAACACGAATTAAAGGGCCCAAAGCATGCCAGGAAAATAACCCCTAAACCATAACGTTGCTTCCATCAGCTTGAAGGTTTGTAGCAATGCATTTGGGGTCCATACTTTCGTGCTGTTTCGGCCAATTTCTCGCTCCGCCATCGGCATGGTGCAAATATAAACGTGATTCATCGGACCACATAATTAGTTTCCAATTATCGACTGTCCAATCCTTGTGCTCCTGTGCAAACTGGAGACGTTTTCTCTTGTTAACTGCAGACAGCTAAGGTGTTCGAACAGGCCTTTGGCTGCCATATCCCACCCGATGCAATGCACGGCGAAGAGTGCGTGCAGAGATCATTTGAGGGGATCCTGATTAAGATGGTCTGTAATTTTCTGCACTGTTGCTCTTCTGTTGTCTGTTACCAGTCTGGACACTCTCCGTTCCGCCCGAGCAGTCACCAGTCAATGACGACCACACGTTGCACGTAGAGACCCAGTTTTCTGGCTGACAGTCCAGTCTTTAAACACTTTAACAACAGGTGCTCTGGAACATTTCACGAATTCGGCGATTTCGGTGATACCCGCTCCATAGCTCCGAGCTCCTACAATCATCCCACGTTGAAAGTCCGTCAAATCGCATTTTTTACCCATCTCGTCACCCCAAAATCACTTCTACTACTATCGCAAGCACTAAGCTTTCCCTTTTATACTAGCCTCGTCCTCTGGCGGCAACAGCGTGCAACCATAGCTCATTTGCTTAAAACTGTCAAGTGGTCATAATAAAGGGGCCACTCGGTGTATAAAGTCAATATATCCTATCATGTTATCAATAATTTTGCAGCGCACGTGAACTTTCCGAGTTCCAGCATGGGCTAGTCACAGGATGTCATTTGAGCAACGTTTCCATACGGAGCATTGCAGCTAAAATAAACATACCGAAATCAACTGTACGTGGTGTTGTGAGAAGACATGGAAGCAGGACAGCTTCCATGTCTTCTCACAACACCACGTAGAGTCGGCGAACGATTCTCGTCGGACTAAATTCTTCCAACTGTTAAGTTTGGCTGAAGGTCCGTCATGCTATCGAGTTATTTTTCGTTCATGGGACTCGGCCCTTTGGTTATTATACCACACACCATGTACTCTGACGTGTACCTCAACGTTCTGGATAATTCTGCCCAACCAACAATATGGCACTATTGTGGAAATGACCGTTGTCATTTCCAACACGATGGAGCTTCCTGCCACCCTACACGACGTGTGCAGGACTCGTTTCTTGAAAATGCGGTGGAATTGTTATACTGGCCTTAAGTTGAAGAAAGGTTGAGTTAAACCTTAAAATTTAAACATTACTCGAGTCTGAGACTCAATTAAGAATTATTTAATTTCTATTCGACTACTTAATTAGTGAATTTTAATCAATACCGGGTTGTATCTCCTTTAACCTGAAATTACAGCACCAGTGTGGTTTGGTATACACTATATTAACAAAAGTCACCGGGAGAAAAACAACATAGTATTTATTGACGTACATTAGTACGGTGTCGCTCCACCTTTGGCCTTAATGCATGTACTGACCCTTCAAGACAGGCCTTCGACTAGGTTGTGGAACACAGCAATAGGTATGCGCTTCCATTCAGTATATAATGTTGCCGCTATCTGTTACTTAGTAGTAGGTCTTGGTTCCGAACTTCTTATGCGGCACTCCAATTCATCCCATAGGTGCTCTATGGGATTTCGGTCAGTGCTCTGTGCTAGCCAGTCCACGCACGATACAGAATTATCGTCAACACACGCCGTAAGAGTGCTTGCTGTATGGCTAGGTGCATTATCCTGCTGGTACCAACAAGGCTCATTTCCATAGTATTGCCACAGAGTTGGTAGGGCATAATTGTCCAAAATATTGAGGTAGACGTGGTGGTTAACAGGTTTGTCCACGATAACCAATGGGCAAGGACCGTACCTCGAAAAACCCTCCCTACGAGTCAAACCTGACCGTAGGAGCAGTACACTGTAGTAAATAGCGTTCCCCTAGCTGCCTCCATAACCACACATGGCCATCAGACTGATAGATCGTGTATCTGGATTCATCAGTCCATAGGACCCGTTTCCGTTCATCTACGGTCCACGATAAATGTTATTTACACCATGATAAACAACGTGTAGCATTCCGAGTGGAGGTGAAAGGCTTATGAGCAGCCGCAAGACCAAGATAACTCATGGAATGACGTTTTCTACGAATGGTACTTGTACATACCAAGGTTCCAGCATTTTTACTTACCTGTACACTGATGTCTTGTGCAGTACTCCGTCGATTAGCGGTAACGACTCTCCTGAGGTTTCGACGTCACGTGTCACTGGGGTTTTCTGTGGCCTGCCTGTTCGTTTTTCTGCTTCAGGCACGCCATGTGCATTCCACTTATTGAGTACATCCAACACAGTTGACTTGGGTATGTTTAAACGCCTCTCGGCTTCTCTTATGGGCAACCCACTAATATAACACCCAACAATCTTTCCTTTCGGAAAGTCAGCTCTCTCCCGCCGCGACATTTTCACTCAACCTCACAGTGCGATATAATCGCGGTGAGCTTCAGGCTTGTTTTTATACCGTTTGCAGCTGTACCGCGCATCTTAACAACGCAGTGGATGCGTTCATTTGCTTTGAAGGGGTTTCCGGTGAATTTTGTCAATATAGTGTATATTCCACAAGGTGGTGGAGTGCGTCTACATTTTGACGCAAAGGGGACTGTACCCCCTGATCTGGTTTTGTAACATGTCTCATTGATTTTTTGGGTGCTGTGTCGATAGCAAAGATGGTGATAGGAGCCTTAGCTGAACCACTTCTGAATACATCTTGCGGGATGGACAGTAGCATTGTTATCCATTAAACGGCCGTCACCTGCTGGATGAAAATCAACACTGCAAAATGGACTTGATCAGAAACATTGTTCAAATAATTATTTGAAGACACCTGAACTTCCACCATATTTTGGGTCCCGTTCCGTACCAACAGAACGTATCCCACACTATGACACCATTCCCAGAACTTTAATTTATGTTTACAAAGCTGGGTAAATTTCCTAATGAGGGTCTCCCCCTAAATTTCTACCTACCGTCGGTGCAGAATGAGGTGCACCGAGAATCGCCAGACCACTTGACTTTTTTTCAATCTTCCACTGTCCAGTCACGGTGTTCCTGACTCCGCTGTGGACGAACTTTCCAAAAATCTGTGGTTCCTGTAAAGCATGCAACTGCCAATAGCGATCCTTTTCAATTCCCTGATCACAGTTCACTGCCATGGGTCAGGGGCAGCTTTTATTGCATGTTTAGGCCAATTGCTGCACATAGGAAGTCCTGTTTCTGCGTACAAGCCTTTTTAGACGACGGCGACCTCGTTCCTGACAGATTGCAGTCCAACCACAGTTACTACTCATAGACAAGCAATGTGGGTTATTTCTCCACTGATTAGAAACTTGGCATACCTCACTTTTTGAGAAACCAGTTAGTTCTGCTGTTTTCAATATCGTCGCTGAAGCTAGACGGGCACCCACAGCATGCCCTTTATCGAACTCCAAAAGATCATTTATTTTTCCCATTGTCGTCAACGGTACGGACAGTTCCTGGTGAACAGCAGATTTAAATCGTTGCCTAGATCAAGTTGTGACGCATGTGACCAAGCATTTTGCCTTGCGTAATGACGTTTACGTATATCTGCATATACGTTTCTAATTCAGTGGCCGCTGTGTGCATATATTATACACTTCTGCACATTTTTGGCTCTTACAAGGGAAACTATCAGACCTCCCGATGACAATCGTCACGGAACGTTCTGTGCTGGACAAGCATGACACCAAAGTAACAGGTGTGAAGTACGACATTTCGCAATCCCCAGCGAACCCCTAGTACATGGCTTATAAAAGTGGGACACCAACCTGTAATGCATGCACCCATAAAGTGTCAAACAACATGTACATGTGGGTATGATGCGATTGGGTGATACTGCGCATGTCTGGAAGGTGTCCTACGTTGTGTACGTTTGTGCCTGTTAAACGTGAGTAGGGTGAGACAGCGCACGGGCCTGTTCGTACGCTTACAAATATTGTGTTGTGTGCTTTAAGAAAATGGCTTGTAACCCTCATGCTGCTGTACAAATACTGGCGAACGAGGGGAAGCAGAAATACCAAGCGGACGACACAGCTCCAACATACATCGACAGGCGTATAGCATTTTGGGGCAACGTGTCATTGGAGGCACTGACATGTTTGATGGACAGGCATTGTGACGTGATAGTGATGAAACGTCGGACACGTTATAGGAATATAGTGATACACTGGGCACTCCAGCACACAACGTGCCAAGCAGTTCGAGTTCCTATGAACCATCACCCCCAAAGTGAAACGGAAAAACATTCACAAACAGTTTTCCGAACAAACCATGAAGATGTTCTATGACAATGTGAAAGTCGCAAAGAAAACCGTTTTAGCAACTGCCCGTAGATACAAGATATCCCCAGAAAAAGTGCGGCAATTAGTAACGGCTGTTGAGAGTGGTGGTACGATGGAACACAAAACTGCACGCATTCGCCAGCATATGAACACCAAATTCCAAGATGCGCATAACATGGGACTCTCCATTCACTACTGGCATTTAAAAACGTTGGCGGAGGAAGCAGCTAACGCAATGGGTATCCCCATTTTTAAAGCCAGCACATATTTCCCGCACAAATTCAAACGCCGCTGTGAAATCTCATCACTCAAGTTCACGAGGTTCGCTGCCAGGCGGAATGCTACCCTTGACACGGCGGTAAGGAATAGTGCACTGGAGTTTGTACGAGATGTTACGGACTGCATTATAGCCAATGCAATTCATGCCGACATGATGTTCAATACAGACCAAACTCAATGGGAATACGAACTCACGTCAAACAGAACGCTATCATTGACTGGGGAGAAGACAATTGAAGCTGTTGTGCAATCCGTTGCATCAATTGTCCACTCCTATACCATTCAGGTGCTTATGTCCATGTCAGGACGCCTTCCAAAGAAACTGTACATCTGCTTTCAGGAAGCGGGTGGTAAGTTTGGCAAATGTGTTTCCGAAACAGTAATACGTAACCAACCTCCAAATACAGAATATGACTGGCCGCCCCGGTGGCGCAGTGGTCTAAGGCGTTGGCCTCTGAGCATTCGTCCGAATGGGGTCCGGGTTCGAATCCCGGTCAGGCATGGATGTTGTGTTTGTCTTACGGCACTGGCTCTCTCCCTTCCCTGGAACCAGTGACCCTAAATTAGGGACGGGCGACTGCTTATAGCCCATTGAGTTGCTCACGGTGGTCGTTAAACCTCCAATCAAAAAAAAAAAAAAAAAAAAAAAAGAATATGACTGCAGCACCAGTGGTAATATGTCCATTGCTCTCGTTCTGTCCTGGATGTGTAAGGTACTGGAACCAGAGCTAATAGGACCTTCCCTTCTCTTACTGGATTCGTAGTTTAGGTCAAACCACCACTAATTTGCCAGCCAAAACCTTTGGTGACAGGGACGTCAATTTGTACACAAAAATCATACCACCGAAAGCCCCTAAATACTGCCTGCCCCTTGATATTTATTTATTTCGACAATACAAACTGTTTGCACGTCGCATGGAAGAGTACATACGTTCTGATGAGGTGCATGGCGTCAACCTGCATGACATAATTTTCATATTCAAGTTGCATTCATTTATATACAACCAGTTACGTGCACAACAGCGCCTACCTACAGTAGCGAAAAAAAGTATTTGGCGAAACACTTTTTAGACCATATCTTTTTTTCTGCTGGACCAAATCGGGTCATTTTGGGATATGATATGTGTTGATTCATGGGTTACAATACCGCGTAGTTTGTACAATGTATTTCGCTCAGAACGAATTTATCTTTCGAAATGGGCCATATTCAAGAGTCGCCAATTATTACCCATTTGTTTGCTGCAAGTATTAATGTTTTTCTTGGGATTTTTGTGGGTTGTGTGATGTGTAGTGTAATAATAAGTCAATATTAGGTTGTTTTCAGAAATGGGTAAAAAGGCGGAGATCCCTGTTGGAGCTCGCCAGGCGGCAGTGAACATGATGGAATCCGTAATGCGCGTCACCGACATTGCGTGGGCCCTTAAGATCCGACACCAGTCTATTTCAGCTATCCTGCAACGTTATAAGGAGACTGGGACCGTCGAGAGCAGTCCGCGATGTGGTAGGCCTCGTTCCACTATGTTGCGCAACGACAGACCCATCCTCCGTCGATCTCGTGCTGATCCCACCTTGACTGCTGTGGACATCGCCACCGAATTCGCGACAGCGACGACCTGAACGTCAGCCGAATGACCCTCTCTCGTCGTCTCATTGCTGGTGGATTGAATGGAAGACGCTCCGCCAAGAAACTACTCATCGGAGTCAAGAAGCGACGAGCCAGAGTCGCGTTCGCATGCCGTCATCTACACTGGACCGCGGAGGACTTGAGTAAGGTGCTTTTCACCGACGAGAGCAAGTTCAACTTGTTCGATAGTGATGGCATCCGATACGTACGACATCCGTGTGGCCAGAGATTCAACCCCCAGTTCATTCAGCCGACTGTCAAGCACGGAGGAGGAACGCTCATGGTTTACGGCGCCTTCTCTCGCAATGGAATGGGCCCCATCATCAAGATTGACGGAGCAATGACTGGCCAGAGCTACACGAACATGCTTATCAACGATGTCTTCCCATGGGCAAAACCAGAACATGCCACCGGGATGGATCATGCAGCAAGAGAACGACCCGAAGCACACCTCCAGAGTAGCGAAGGCAGCCTTACAGCAGCCACAGGTCACACTTCTAGACTGGCCAAGTCAATCTCCAGACCTCAAATCCATTCAGCACATGTGGGAGGAGCTGGAGAGACGATGTGCGAAGAAAACCTCCCAGAATAGACGCGAATTCCGCAGGTCACCGTCGAGAAGCTAGTGGACTCGATGCCGGCCCGTTGTGCAGCTGTTATAAAGTCTCGTGATTATCCCACTAAGTATTAGTTATTGTTTTGTCGTTTTCTCGTACTTGTTTTCTGTTATCGTTGCATTAAATGAATGTGATACACACCTGTAACGATTTTAATTTCTCCGTCATTTTTGGTCTACGCCGGGATTCGAACCAGGATCCGCTTATTCCAGAACAAGTCGCTCTACTAACTGAGCTACGCAGACGTTCATTCTGACTTGCTATCTGCCTTTATGTCGTGTGCGTCCTGCTGGCAGGTACGTCACACACCTACTTTGTTGGTCAATATGTATGATCTTTGCGATTAAGCTCGGTACCTGATCTGTGTTAAGGTTTCCGATCCATTTGCATATAGGTCATGTTTGCAACTGAATAACACATCCAAAATTCGTGGAGATTCGTGTCAATAAAGTATAATAACCACCTTCAGAATGCTGTTGTTACACGATTTAAAAAGCAGGTCTCAGTTGCAATTAAATAATGAACTTTATTTACATCTAAAAACCATCACTGGAAACATGCTAGTACTTTCGGACCCACACTGGGTCCATCATCGGGCAACATATTGTGCTAAACTCCCGTTTATAAGGAGGTGGTTAGTCATCTAAAGTCACTGGTTGGATGACGTAATTCCATTTGACGCAAACGCACTTCAGCAAGATATACACATACACAAATAAAAATCACTACAGGTTAAAATGATGGTATAAATTATGAATTGTGATAAAATGTACAATGATTAAAAATGAAATGTCTCCATGACAATGGTAATATACATGATCGTTACAGCATTGGTTGAAGAATAAGTTGATAAAAATGCTCTCCATAAATAGTAAATTAGTTTTGTTGGATGATGTTGCTAAGTATTTAAAATTGTTCCAATCCGGTATATGGCAGCCCTGATTAACCAGTCGAGATAACGCTGTAGCGCACGATCCTTTCCTTACATTGTAGGCATGTTCAGAAATCCTAGTCGAGATATTTCGAAGGGTGGATCCTATATATCTGGTATCATGCACATTAGGGTGAGTGGCCTTTAGAGGTATAGCGTACACTCCGTGTCTATGTAAAGGGTTGACTTTATCACGATATGTTGATGACATTTTGGTAGCATGGCCACATTCTGTTGATGATTTACATGAGTTCGTTGACCTTTTATCTGCCCCCTTTCCAACCATGAATTTTACTGTTGAATTGGAGGATCAGAACTCTTTACCTTTCTTGGATCTGTTCTTGACTCGGTTTCTCTCCACTCGGTCGTTCTCTTTCCGGGTTTTTCCGTAAACCTTCAGCTCCCCTCCCCCTCCCCCTTCTTTTCTGATACCTTTTTCTTCATTCAGTCCTCCACAACACAAGAATGCAGCTTTTGCATTCCTGTTTAACCGAGCTTATACTCACTCATCTTCTGCCACCCTAAAGATGCGTGAAATTCAAAATATTTTTGATTTGGCTAACTAATTTGGCTATCCTTGCCATTACGTGCTAAAACAACTGCATAAATACCAACGTTCTAAACTCTCTATATTACAAAGAAATAATCAAGCTAACACCTTTGTAGGCTCCATTGATTACATCCCCGATGTCGTACAGATCCTGAAAAAAGCGTGTGCCAAGCAAAATATGGATATTGGAATTCAGACTCAAAAATTACTTTCTTTGGTCAAAAGAGATCGTGATAAAGTCAACCCTTTACATAGACACGGAGTGTACGCTATACCTCTAAAGGCCACTCTCCCTAATGTGCATGATTCCAGATATATAGGATCCACCCTTCGAAATATTTCTACTAGGATTTCTGAACATGCCTACAATGTAAGGAAAGGATCGTGCGCTACAGCCTTATCTCGACTGGTTAATCAGGGCTGCCATATACCGGATTGGAACAATGTTAAATACTTAGCAACAGCATCCAACAAAACTAATTTACTATTTATGGAGAGCATTTTTATCAACTTATTCTCCAAATAATGCTGTAACGATGACTCACCATGTATATTACCATCGTCATTTCATTTTTAATCATTGTACATTTTATCACAATTCATAATTCATACCATCATTTTAACCTGTAGTGATTTTTATTTGTGTATGTGTATATCATGCTGAAGTGCGCTTGCGTCAAATGGAACTACGTCATCCAACCAGTGACTTTAGGTGACTAACCGCCTCCTTATAAACGGGAGTTTGGCCCAATATTTTGCCCGATGATGGACCCAGTGTGGGTCCGAAAGTACTAGCATGTTTCCTGTGATGGTTTTTAGATGTAAATAAAGTTCATTTTTTAATTGCAACTGAGACCTGCTTTTTAAATCGTGTAACGACAGCATTGTGAAGGTGGTTATTATGAATAACACATATCATATCCCAAAATGACCCAATTTGGTCCAGCAGAAAACAAAATTATGGTCGAAAAAGTGTTTCGCCGGATACTTTTGTTCGCTACTGTATGCTTCGCTATGCGTGGAAGGCATCTGGATACTTACCACACGAAACGCCTCTCCCGTTCGTAATGTGTTGGACATCAATTTTGCTATGCGTGACATGTGCAACGTTCCTGACTGTGATTCCAGTAGCGTCATTAGCTGCTCGTGGTGCGAGATTCACCTTTGCTTGCAACACTGCCTTCTCTCAACACATTACCATGACGTGAAGTAAGGTATGTATATGACATTTTCAACTTAATGGTGTTGTACGTGGCCTCTCTCGACATTTAGGTGCTTCATATCTAACAGGTAAGTGTTGGTTGACACTTTATGGCTGCATAAATTACAGGCGGGCGTCCCACTTTTATAAGCCATGTTCTAGGGGTTGCGGACGATTGTGAAATGCCGTACTTCACACTTGTTACTTTGGTGGTATGCTTGTCCAATACAGAACGTTCCGTGACGATTGTCGTCGTGAGGTCGGATAGTTTCCCTCGTAAGGTAAAGAAAAACTCTTCAGTCTCATTTCTTTCTTATATTTAAATATTATCCCGTTAATCAACTTATGAAACATACAACCCTCTCTTACATTAGGTACTGTAAGAGATTTTCTGAACCACATTAAGAGCTTTATTGTGTGTACTAATGAAAGCAAACTTTCGCGTTCCTTCACAACGGCCTGGCTACTTCTTACCGAAACGCTTGCAAGAATTATCTAGGAAACCTCTCCATCAAGCTACTCAGCTTTTGGTATCCTACTGTGGAAGATATCGATTTATAGGAATTGGAACACGTACCCAGTTGATATTCTTACAATCTCCATTACTAGGTGAAGTTAACCAAAAAAGTCAAAGCTATTTCCTCGTAATTGCTATGATTGAAATATATGTGTTTCGCTGCATATTTAACGTTTTCTTGCTCTATCAGGTTTGGAATGTGGATACATGGCTCGGTCGTCTGTCTCTAAATTCCATTTCCTCTCTATAAAGAATTGTCATGAGTTCCTGGTAATCAACTTTCTTCTCGTTTTCTTCTATATGTCCTTCTCCACTCTTCAATATCACATTTTGTTCTATATCTCTTTCTCTAACTGTTCAATTTGAAGATTCCTTCGTCTCTGATATCTTCTTTTACCTACAAAAAACTTTTTGTGCGCAATTTGTTAAATTTAGTAACATATCGTGCAGCAGCTGGATGGAGAAGGTAGCTATTTCTACATGTTTTACCGAGTGTAGAGATCCGCTTGATTTTTTTTTTTTTGCTGCGAATTTCATTGACTTTGAATGACTGAAGTATTGTATTCGTGTCGGAAAGGATACGAATAAAATAATTTCTTGTTTCCAATGGGACAAGTTGTGCAATGCCATTTTATCCAACGGGCTATTCGTCCAATGATATGATCCGTAAAACGGCTGTTGTTTCCTACTTTTAAGAAATGCTTATTAATTAGAGGTTACTCTCCTATTTAGAGTGTTTCCAGAAATTATTTCCATCCCTAGAATTTATATTTTAACCAGATTTTACAGACTGTTGTACATAACTTAGTAAATATTCAAGGCTCGAGGTATGACACCTTGTAATTATTTAATAACTAAATAGCTCAATTCTTGTACCAAAGTTTGACAAGTAAAATCAATTTTGTAAAATATTAAACAGCTATTTGAAAGAATCTTCTGCCAAACGCGAAAGTATGTAAAAATAAAAGAGCAAGAATTTTCCACTTGAGGTACCCTTAGTGTTTTCTATAATATTAAAGATTTATAATACAAAAAAAGTGTTTTCACTTATATTAGGAACTTTCCGTGTTCTTTTTAACAGCCATTAATCTCATCGACATTCTCATAATATTTTTTCTAACTTATTTTTCAGTGATTATTTTCGTAGGTATCAGGCTTTCTGCATCAAGTGCCAAACATAAACATGGAGAGATGTTAAAATCGGGAATTGATTTAGCCCAACACATTTGTGCTGTTGCGTTGCCATACTTTCTAATATTATGGAATTGTGATGTATTTACCATGCAGACACATGTGACCAGAAAGGGGTGTTAGAATAAAAGATAAATGCACATTTATTCGCTTGAAACAAGGATTCATTCTGTTCTTCATTTACTTTGTATTTCATTGTTTTCATCTCACTATTGCACTTCGAAAGGTGATTGTTCTACTGAATAAACAAGTCTTTCAAGACATCTGCACAAGTGCACATAAACAAGAATAATAGACCGAAATTTTCAAGTAAAATGAACACGCCGTTTGAACCAAGGAAGTGCGACAATGTAAAATATAGTAATTAAACATTTATTAGCATGTGAAATTGTAATCTCTAAAAATTTGTTTCATAAAAATTCATTTCGCTTCAGTGCAAAGTGTATGCAAATATTGTTTGCACTGAAGCGAATTTAGTTTCAATGACACTATTGTATTTGATGCAAAATAGATTTTTTTACAATTGAGCAAAAATTGTCAGCTCTATTTTCTCTAACTCTAATGAATAAAAACAGCATTGAAACGCAAATACTCGGCGAAGATTATTTTGAAGTGGAACTATTGCTACTGTTTCTGATAAGAGTAAGTTAACGTAACGCGTACTTTTTCTTAGTACACGGCAAAACCTATTTGCCCTTTGTATAACACATGGGAAGGAAATTACAAAGGAACGTAAATAGGCCGCCCCGGTGGCGCAGTGGTCTAAGCGATGGCCTCTGATCATTCGTCCGAACGGGGTCCGGGTTCGAATCCCGGTGAGGCATGGATGTTGTGTTTGTCTTACGGCACTGGCTCTCTCCCTTCCCTGGAACCAGTGACCCTAAATTAGGGACGGGCGACTGCTTATAGCCCATTGAGTTGCTCACGGTGGTCGTTAAACCTCCAACCAAAAAAAAAAAAAAAAAAAAAAAAAAAAAAGAACGTAAATAGCCATAAATACATTCGCGAAACCATATTAATTGTAACATACTTCGTTTTCCTGTCGGCACAGTAAATGGTACAATCTTGTAACACAAGCACAAAGATACTTCAGTTTTTTATTTCTATTCCAATGACAAGAAAAATAAGAAATGATGAAATGGTAGAAATCAGAAATCAGGAATGCAGTAGACGTTGCTTCTGAATCCTTTGGATCCAGAAGTGACGTCTGCTTCATTCCTCTAGTCTCAATCTCACCCAACCATGGAAATCTTGTGTACATAGGTTCTACCTCGAAGCATTGGGACCCGAGTTTGTGAACATGGATGTTCTACTCGGTCCACTACAGTTACCACAGGACGTACTAAAGTGTTATCTAATGGACTATATTATCCAGAGTGGGATGGTGTTAAACTTCTTGTGTAGGTTACTACGAAATAGGCCATCGTTATTGCTGTCTGAGACTCTATTCATTTCCCATTTCAGAAACCAATGTTGCAATGATGATTTCCCTGCTTTTTTGAATCCTATTTGGAGGGACCTAATTCAGTCTCTACCTAATACATTACACATATGACGTCAATCTTCAGAAAGCTTGAGAGGTGAGTACTTTTGCAATCTTGGAATCTCGTAAGGGACCCATTGACTCTTGGGAATGTTTATGGCTATATAACTTTCTGCTTGCATTTGGCAAACTGTTATGATGCGGCCAATGTGGTCTGCGGAAGATCTTGCCTTTCAACGTTTTTAGCCTTTTAGATCATAAATAAATTAAATTTAATTGACTTCTGAAGTAGGGTTTAAATGATTTTTGAATCGTGCTTCAACAGTATAATTGCTTATGTGTTTATCGTATTAGCACGAAAATTTGTTATTATGATACTTAATTACTGTTCTTATCTTACTCGGAACCTGTCAAACATATATTTCACTTTTGCAATAAATTAGAGAATAATAATAACAACTGCCATGCTCAAAGTATTAGGATTTACATTTAACGACAGACTTTTCCTTTATTGTTTCACTCACTGGAAATACAAATGTCATCACTTTAATCCACTGATGTGAACTTTTGTTTTTGATTGAAGGTCTAACGAGCAACTCAATGAGCTATAAGCAGACTCCCGTCACTTATTTACGGTCACTGGTTCTAGCGAAGAGACAGAGCTAGTGCCGTAAGACAAACGCAATATCCATGCCTCATCGGACTTCGAACCCGGACCCTTCTAAGACGAATGGTCACAAGCTAAATCTTAAGCCAGTCCGCTCCCGGGGCAGCTATGAACTATTTCGTGTACTAACATAGATGTTCTTGTGTACTAACATAGATGTAAAAATGAAGAACATAGATGTTCTTCATATATTAACAATACATATTCATCTATTCACATAGATATCTAACAAGCTATAATCTCTTTCGCTGTATCAGCTCTCCGTAATCAACTTGCAATCTCTCCAGCTACTATCCCGTACTAACTTCCAGGGTCCTCTTTATTTTGCACTGACTCACTGTATGCGTTGGCAAAATGTACAAACTGTATGAAGAAATGTGCCTTTCTGTGAAAATATCTTTAACAAACAGGGGAAGAAATTTACATAAGAAAACAGAACTGAAAATGAAGGTCAAATAAAGGTATCATCACAACTCTTAATTGTAGATCACAAAATTCTTCAAAATGGCATTCCTTAACTTATTCAGAGATTTTCAGACTTCACGGGAAGTCTTCAAAAGCTACACGACCTATAATTCAGCACGAACTTGCAACTTCTCGGCTGAAAGTTGGGTTTGTTTTGACTGTGCTAGTATTTTTGAAAGAGAAGGCCTTCCAAAAAATTCCGCAGGATGCCTTGAAAAACATGAGCATTCCATCTGGAAGAAGTGAAAGCAGAAACTCACGGCTGCCAATATCTGATCTACCAGCACGGATTTAAAAAAAAAGGACCCATACGGTAATTTAGTTCCAATATTTTTTTTTAAATTAAAAAATATAAAATCTAATGCTCTGCAGCAACGTAAGCTCTGCGAGCATACACTTCTGTTTGTAAATATTGCAACTCTAAGGAAGAATTGCGCTATCTAAAGGACATTTATCTCAAAGATAACGGATTACATTTGTAGACCTATGCAACATTTTTACGCTTCAAGATCCAGTATCGTGTGAAGCCTCCTTGAGCAACAGTAATTCCATGGACACGACGTGCTTTGAATGGAAGAGGTTTTTTATATCGTCTTGGGGAATGATATACCAGGCGGCTTCTATGACAGGTCAGAGTTCATTTGTGGAGATTGGTGAAGGCACTCAATGAGCCAGTCGCTTAGCTATAATGACTCAGAGATGTTCGATCAGGGACAAATCTAGAGGACTTGCAGTCCAGAGAAAAAGATGCACAGCCATGCTTGGAAGATGGCTTGGTGATTCTCGGCCGCATGGAGACAAGCATTGCCCTGCTGGAATATAGCTCCAGAAAAACTCTGAACGAAGAGTATAACCTTTGCCCCTGAAACATCCCTGGTGCACCACTGGCTGTTGAGTGTTCCCTCAATTCGTATCAGGCGAGATTGCGAACTGAACCTAATAGCGACCCAAACTATAACGCTTAGGGTTGGTTCGATATGACGCAGCAAAATGCACGCTAGAAGGTGCCGTTCACCACGATGTCTTAGTACACAATCATGATGCATCAAGCTGAATCATGACTGGTCAGAAAACACGTCCTGTTGCTAATCAGCGAGCCAGTGCCTATGGTAGAGATCCCATTGTAGCTGGAGGCGTCTGTGGTTGAGGGTCAAAGGAATGTACAGCATATGGCTGCGGGCGACCAGCCCTCTGCTAAGCAGACGACGTCGAACTGTGCTATAGTTTCGTCCCGTATGAATGACGAGGCAAAACCCAGCGTCTCTCCCCCCAAAAATGCTTCCTCGCTCAAAGTCCGTCAGGTTTTCATAACCGGATCTTCTTCGGCGACGGGACACAGTGAGACACAGAAAACACCTTTTTACTTATTGCAACATCTGATTTGAGCTAGCTCTTTATACCTAGTATTGTACATTTAAGAGGGCGCTGCTCCGAAACTGTATGCGCATTTTCACTGACGTTTTAATCATTTGCATGTCTCACCCTGCTGTGTACATATATCTTTTAAGTTTCAATCTAATACCAGCAGTCATTTATGGAGTTGCAATTTTCACAAACAGTAGTTTGTATATTTGCTTATTTCAGTCTTCTGCAACAAATTAATTTAGACCAACAACCAAATTATGAATTCACCATATTATTCGATTTTTTTACGTGTATACCGTATGTGTTTACTTGATTGTAAAGTTGGGCCGCGGATGGCCTAGTGGTCAGCGTTAGTGACTGCCACGGAGAAACCTCAAGTTCGATCCCAGACAGGTACGAACGCTGGAACCACAAAATATCCGCCGGGCACGTTAAGCCTTCGGACTCCGGGTACTGGCCCCCCTGTATTAAATAAGGGCGTCTTCCTACCCCTTTCTACCTCGCTTCCGTGTCACTTTCCTATCGGGCGCTCTAGCACAAATCTCCTAGCTTCCTATTTCTAAGGGTTGTTTAAGTCCTGGGGTCAGGCACTCCCTTCCTAAATTCCTCTACATATGACATGAATTGATGTATTATTGCAAAGTTTATGGTTGAAAAACAATCGCACACTCATGAAGTAGTTAAAAACAACTAAAATCTTGCATCTGATATAGAATTATTGCCGCCTCGTAATATTACCAGTATACGATCATCAATAAAATAGAAGATATGTATGAGATTTTTTGCTATATCTATAGATTCGGAATATCAGTATTAAGTACATTGATTATTAAAATATTCCTGATTATTTCATTAGAACACAGTTTTGTTTTTGTGATTAATAATTAATAAATTTTCAAAATACATGAAGATCCACAGAGACAGAGAAATACCTCTATTTTTTGGTATATGATATTTCTGTGTATTAATCATGACACTTCTGTGAACACATGTCAAATTTCGGAGGTTTGAGTTTTCCTGTGGTGAAAATCGGAAAATCCTGCTTCATTTCCTGCTTGAAATCAGTAGCGACTTTTAAATATCTGGTAAGTTAATTCATGACGTGAATAAGAGCCTCCAAAAATGTGCTACGTGCTTTGTTAGAATTATTTTGCACCAATTTCCATTAATGTGCTCCAAAATCGGTGAGTAGAATGCCACCCCAGGGCACGATTTTTTTTCGTGACAGCTTATTGTTCGAGTACTTTACCATTTTCCTAGCGGAAAGCGAACTTTTCGAACGATTTTTCGAGATTCTGCACGTCTTTATTAAGACAACTCTACCAAATTAATCACGTTACCAACTCGAATAGAATTTTGATTGAGATTCTCTTTTATCTAACGCAGTTCATCACCAAATGATCTTTCCAACGCTATTAAGAAAATGAAACAAAACCGCAGAGTTGGACATTATTCAAATTGGACTTCCAACTTTATCTGGGGTAAGTTTTTCGCGAGTCAAAACTGATGAAGGAGATGAACTATTTAAAGAAGTCAATGTTTTTGCTTATGCTATTCTTATACTATTATTTAAAACTAATATTATTTCACCGTGCCTAAGAATTCATTATGAATCATCATAATAAGTCTCTATGGACGATTTGGTGAGAACAGAAAGAAATAGGCATTATTTCTGCATTTTAACTCAACACTGTTGAATTGATGCATTAATTCAACAGTGTTGACTTAAAATGTTTCAAATAGGTGACAATTGAATACACATGAATATCTGGTATTTCAAAAATGACTATACTTACAAGTAAGTACTCTTTTAAAGTAGATGGGATACAAGTATAGAGTTGAATCGAAAACGTGCATGAGAGAAAAATACACTGTTGTGCAAAACTCAAGGACAAGCCAGGATTTCACCTGTAGCGTCGCACAGGAGCTGCCTGGATATGTGAAATTCGAACCAAAGGAACCCCATTACTTACCGAAATGATGACAGAAACAACACCGACACACCTGCAGACACTAAAGCATGTAGAGGAACTTGATTCAGAATTGGCTAGGTAGCACTGGGTGTCATGATAAAGATGCATCACTGCCAAAGACAGTATGAAGGGAAGAGGAGGTCCTGAGCATGGAACATGAACACCTGTAACATTGATGCATGATTTGCTCTCTCTGCCCAGAACACTAGAATGTTAGCACGTCTTTTGTAAAACAGATCGTGCTTATGTTACCGGTTTGTCCGTCCGTCAGTCCGTCTGTAGACACCATATCTCTGCAACAATTAGTCCCATTTGAAAAACTTATTTTTTGCATTAGGAAGCTTGTAATGTGCGAATGATGATCCTTTTTTTTTTGTTTGTTAGGATTTACAATTTTGCCGCTAGAGGGCGTAAATGCAGATGATGTCGAATTCAAAGAACATTTTATTACATCTATTTGCTTCTAAGCGTCCGATTGATAAATGCTTTTTATCTTTCGATTCCATTTATGTCGAAGAGTATCTTAGGTATAGTTACTTTCTCAAATTACGCATAGATTTTTCGCTAGGGGGCGTAAAAGTAAATTACGTTTTCCCCGATATCTCTTTTTTGAAACTCCGATTTGAAAACATTTTTCTTCACCGGATACACCTCATGATGGAACATCTTTTTGCGTATAATTTCTAATTTTTGGTAAAAAATACTTGAGCCACCAGGAGGGGTAAGTGTTAATTTTTGCTTCTGATGTATTTCCCGAAACATCTGAGCTTCTAAAATCTCGATTGAAAAAATTCGTTCGTAGACCGATACTACTCACGATGACAAACATTTTCGGAATATTTTCTTCTTGAAATATTGCATGGTTTCTCCTCCAGGGGGTGTAGATGTATATCGTATTTTTCTCAATATCTCTGCTTCTAATGGTCTGATTTGAAAAATTATTTCTTTATTCTATAGAGTTACTGGTGTGGCACGTTTTCTATATAATTTTAAAATTTAGAAGTAATTCATAGACTTTCCGTTAGGGGGCGTGAAGATAAATTGCGTTTCTCCCAATATATTATCTTCTAAAACTCCGATTTTAAAACTACTTTCTGCACTGAATACAGTTCCTGATGGGAAATATTTTGCATATATTTTTTTTATTTTTGGTAAAAATGGTTTGGCCACCAAGGGGCGTAAGTCTTAATTTCTGCTTCTGATGTATTCGCAGCAAAATTTGAGTTTCTAAAATCTCGATTGAAAAAAAATCGTTTTTGGACCGATACTACTCACGTCGACAGACCTTTTAGGAATATTTTCTCATTAAAATAACGCGTAGTTTCTGCGCCAAGGGGCGAAGAATGTATATCGTATTTTTGTCAATATCTCTACTTCCAGGAGTCCGATTTGAAAAATTCCCTATTTGTTGAACAGCATTTCTGACACGAAATGTTTTTCATATAATTTTAAAATTTTCAAGTAAATCGTAGACTTTCCGCCAGGGGCCGCACACATAAATTGTGTTTTCCCCGATATTTCTGCTTGCAAAACTCCGATTTGAAAAATTATTTCTGTACCGCATACAGATCGTGACGGAAAATGATTTTCATATATTTTCTAATATTTGTTAAAGGGTGGTTCGACCACCTGGGAGCAAAAGTGTTAATTTCTGTTTGTGGTGTACTTGTAGCTCCTGAAAACACGACTAATTTTTTTTTCTTGACCGATACCGCTTACATCGAAAAATCTATTAAGAATACTTTCTTGCTAAAATAATGCATGGTTTTCCTGCTAGGGGGAGTAGACGCGTATCTTATATTTGTCCATATATCTGCTTCGAAGAGTCCGATTTGAAAAATACTTTCTTTGTTGGAGAGCGTTTCCTCCTCCAAATGTTTCTCATATTGATTCAAATTTTTCTTAACTCATAAGACTGCAACCCGAGGGCGTAAGTTAAACATTCCGTTTACAGCAGTATCTGTGTGATTAAAAACCCGAATTGAAAAACTTCTTTCTTCGGTCAGACACTACTTTTTTCCAGACTGGTTCCATTAACTTTGTACACTGAAGAGCAATTGAATTAGAGATACCTGTCTAGTAACGTGTGGCACCACCTTTCGCCCTGATGACGGCGGCGATTCGTCTCGGCATGGACTCGACAAGACACCGGAAGCGTTGGGAAGCCATACGGATCCACGACCCCTGAACAAGCTCCCGCAATCCACGAAGATTTGATGGAGGAGGTCAGAGCCTCGAACATCTCTCTCGATGGCATCCAAATGTGCTCCATGGGATTGAGGTCAGGTTACCAAGCTCTCCAAGGAAGCGAGGTCACGTCGGTGAAGTGTTCATCCAACCATTCGGATACAATTCGGGTGCGATGGCACGGTGCATTGTTCTGTGCAGGATGAGGTCCCCTGTGGGATGTTGAAGACGCACAAACGGGAGCAAATGGCCGTCCAGGATATCCCGGTAACGTTGACCTGTGAGGGACGATGTCACACGTACCAGGGTCCCATTTTAGTCCACGTAAACAGTCTCCAGACGAGAATGCCACCTACACCAGGTTGAAGAGTGCCCTGCTGGCAAGAAGGATCCATCGCTTCATGTGGTTTGCGCCGTACTTGTACCCTGCCATCCGCGTGTACCAACATGAATCTCGACTCATCAGTCCAGGCAACATTTTTCCACATGTCTAGGGTTCAATGGCGATGTTCCCGCGCCCATGCTAATCTTTGCACCCTGCGATGTGCGGTCAGCAGCGGGATCCTCGTGGGACGATGTCTTCTGTTCCCCATAGCGAGGATATGGTTCTGGATGGTGTGGCTGCTTACACGATTTTGTGCACCAGCGTTAAATTGCCAAGTGATTTCTTGCACTGTGGCCCGTCTATCCGCTGTTACAATGCGACCTAGCCGACGATGACCCAGCTCATCCACGCGTTATTGTCGACGGCAGTTGGCCCTTGCAGGGATGGTTTCACCGGATTCGATGTACCCAAGGTGCACCCAGGACACAGTGGCTCGTGAAAATCCCAGTGCTTGCACGACTTCCGAGATGGAATGACCCATTCGTCGGGCCCCGACAATTTTCCCACGATCAAATGCGCTTAGATCCTTCGTCTTACCCATACTGCGTCCGACTCTTACTGATTCCCGTATCATCATTCCTTAAATTGTCGGATCGCCGCATACGTCATGTCGTTTCCGTTCACAGGGCCGCCCACAGCGCCACATTTGCATAACGCCAGCTGTCTCTAACTCAATTGCTCTTCAGTGTATCATCCCCTATTCTTGAGTCTGCGCTGTCTTCAGCTGTTGGACAGTTTCCAGTGTGTATGGACGTTCTGCAACGCGTCTACCAAGAGCTTCACACATGCGTTCTCTCGCATATACGTCGAAGAAACGTGTTGCCAATCCATCCGCTGAATGTTTTCACTTTCCCAACAGCTCATTAACAACCACTGTACGGGGTGTAGCGTTATCGTCCGTAAACACAAACTGTGGGTTAATGGCACCTCGGAACAGACTACCACGGAGAAGGTTTTCCTTATTACAGTAGCGTTACTAAATTATGGTACCTTCTTTCAGTATCTGGAGCTTTGTACGTCCATCGATTAAAATGCCTTCCCATATGCCTCCATATCTATCTCTTTCATTGATGTTTTCTGGGCGATACCGAGTGTTTAATTCACGCCAGATTAGCTGACGTACAGAATCGCTAGAAAAATTAAATCTACTTTAATCAGTAAAGAGTGCCGTACCTCACTGTTCTTCTGTCCAGTCGTTATGTTCTCTGGACCACTGCAAACGGTGTCTCCAGTGAACAGTTTTTAATAGCACACAGCACACTGCTCGTCGGGTAATTAGTCCACATTTGTATAGCCGCATGACCACTGTAAACCGCGATGTAGTTCGTCCTGTGCTCATGTTTAGTTGTTTTGCAAAGTTTCTTGCTGTTTGGTGTCCATACCTCTTGTCCGTTTGGAGCAGATAGCGCTCCTCACTGGGAGTTGACTTTGGTGTACGACCCCTACTGGTGTTTCGCACAGCTATACCTGTGATACTGAAAACCGACCAAGCGCGCGATACCCTGCTATAGGAGGTACCAAACTCTTGGGCCGCACTCATCACAGTTCTGCCCTCCTCGAGCCTCCCAAATATTCAATCACGAGTAAAATCCTCAAGATGTTCTCTACGGGTCATTTTTTCGTCTCTAGCACACAACAAACACAATCTAACGTTTGTAACACTTATGCAAAATTTATGGTGTCTTCCGTTCAACTGATGCTATTGGACTGCGGCATTTTGTTCTCGCGTTACGTAAACCACATGCCGTTCTCTATTGTTACGCATGGACTGTGGCTACTGTTCGTAGACATGGTCATAAGTAGATTTGGGTTTGGGTGCTGCTGCTATTTGCGGTGTTATTTTAATTTATCCACTTCGTCCTTACGTTTCGCACGCTAATCTGAAGCAGAAACAAAACAATGCTAGAGTTCTTACCTTTACAACCTATAACGTACAAGTTTGTCCACGCCGGACATCGAATCCGAGTCCCCTCACTCCGGAGTAAGTCGCTCTCCCAACTGAGCTACGCGGACATGTGCTCTTACAGCTATCTGTCTGACACGTCACATCTCCCCCTCCTTACAATGAAAGAGTGCCGGGAGCATGGCGCACGGGTCAGCTGGGACCACGTGTCGCTGTAGTCAGTCATCCCATGAAGAATGTGCATTTGATACATCCCTGAGAATTTGGTGTGTGGAACGTAACATCACACTGATTTAATTTTTGGAAGCACAGAATAATGGATTCTCATTTTTTCTGTCTCGCCGTGTGGAAAGAACATCCCATCAATGTGGGAGACATAAAAGCTGAGTTATCCTGGAAGTTCGGGGGCCAATATAAAGTACAAGTTCGTCCGAGGCGGGCGTCGAATTCGGGTCCTCTAACTCCGGAGTAAGTTGCGCTCTCAACTGAGCTACGCTGGCATGTGCTCTTTCAGCTATCTGCCTGTATCTCATGAGCGTTCTACTGTGCAGGTACGTCACACATCTCATGAGACTGATGTGTAATTTTCAGGATTCTACTTCCTAAAGTATTAAAAGTATTTTAATGGAACACCTACATATATGTATATTTTCTTTATTGGCTTTTAAATGTCACAGAGCCCAATATGAAATTTTATTAAGGCGAAGGAATAAATTTCTTTGTTTTTTATGCCAAAACAGGTAAAATTTCAGAAGCAATTTTTGAAATCAGTAAGCGTGTAATAACGTCAAAGAAGAATTCAGTTTTGTTTTTACGTATATCAAATCCATAAATTGTACAAAAACCGACAATTAAGCGTCACCACCCATTAATATAAAGATCTGTTCATATTGATGATACCACTGCTAAAGGAATAAAAAAAAAAAGATTGGACTTCCTGTAAACTACTTATAATGAATTAGGTTTAATAATGGTTTGTTGTGTGCTAATTATTATATCATGAATAAAGTCTTATGCTGGTTGTTAATAGTAACACTTAATGAAAAGACATCCAACGGCCAGACAGAGGTCTGACAGTACTATGAACTGAGAAAAAACGTACTTACTTAAAAAACAAAACCTTTTATTAGGAAACTCCTGGTATCATCCAACACACACACTACTAGTCACACTAATCGTATCACAATAATGAAGAAGAACCTAATCACATAGAACGAAGCTCTCGACACAAAATAACGTAGCTCTTTTCACATCGAACAAAACCTCTCCACATATGAACAAAAGCTCTCCGCATATAAACAAAAGCTCTCCTCGCACATAAACAAAAGCTCTCTTAGGTATCATTGAACGCGCCTATTTATACTGCCTACCACCACATCATGACTACACTCGTTGCCACATATCATTCAGCGGGAGAAATAACATCTCGTTAAGTAAGAAGATAATTTACATAGGAAAATAAAATAACGAGAGATAGTAAAATCAAAAGGAAACTGAATCTAGAGTATACGTTACATACTGAATGGCAATTTAACAGAAATTCTAGTGCATTTCATTTAATAAGTATCCACGAAGAAAGTAAAAACAGTGATATAAACCACGGGTATACGTTTACCTAATGGATAGCCTTAAAAAAACGGATAAATGTGAAAAACGTGTAAATGTAAAAAATGTTTAAACAAAATTTCAAACAATACAAATGCTTTTGTAAAATTTATGTTTTAAAAGATAACAAGGTGTTCCTTAATAATGTTTTATTTAAAGTCGAATTGGCGGCAAAAGAAAAAGAAGAATCATAAATCAGAATATATTTTGTCGCATTCAAACGCCATACAGCCTATGAAAATCAAAATTAATTTTTCCTATCTCTATCTATCTATAAAAATCAGGATTCTAGATTAATAAAATCCTCATAGCTAAAGATCTGAGACCAGTATAGAGCTCATGAATCAACACGGGTTTTTGGTCCGTGCAGATCCGTATCGCATCCATTTGAAACCCGAATGTTGAATATTGGTGATAGATTTAGGATTGGATTCAACTACGCCACGAAGTAGTAGAGCCACAAAGTTACGTCCCAGAGATTTATCAATTTTAACGTAGAGCATATGTGTGTGGGACGTGAAATTCGAACTGAATTTTTATCCAAACCGAAAGTAAACAACATATCTTTCTCTGATGGAATTGATGTTCAACGTTGGCTGCACCAAGGAGAAACACAACAACGTTGGCTGCACCAAGGAGAAACACAACAACGTTATCTGCACCAAGGAGAAACACAACAACGCTGGCTTGATATTCTCAAAATTGTAACTACCGGGTAATGAGTAAAAGAATCAAAGAACCATGTATTTTTGATAATATTATGTTCAAATTTTAACGCATAATCGTAAAAAGCGTATAAATGAATTACGTATAGCAGACGGAAAAATTGGGTAGGTATACACTAGTAAATGCTAACAAAACTCTAAAATCTGTTTTTATTGGTGTAATATTGCAAAAACTAGAACAAAACGCTAGCTTTCGCCACCACGGGTGTCTTCTTTAGGCAGGAGCATTATTCCAAAGCAAAAACAAAAACAAAGAGTCCCAGTTAGGAGGCATTGAATACCTAAAGCAAAAACAAAAACAAAGAGTTCCAGTTAGGAGGTATTTAATACCTAACTGGAACTCTTTGTTTTTGCTTTTGAATAATACTCCTGCCTGAAGAAGATACCCGTGGTGGCGAAAGCTGTGGTTTTGTTCTAGTTTTTGTAATACAGTGTGTCACACTCGCTACCGAACCCGGCATTTCTTTAATAATATTAACAGCAATGAATATATTGCAACGAAATTTGAAGAGGACTTACCTCATTTCGTGCGAAATGTGATTACGTCACAACACGTGCTGGAAATGGACAACATTTGCGTCCAGACAGCATTGAATCTGGCGCACCATATTGTGGAAATTCCTTGGCAGTACGTCCGCCGTCACTGTCTCAATTTCTTCGGTTATGTTTGCTTTCAAGGCATCTACGGTTCACGGTTTCTTTTGGTAAACTTTCCCTTTTTGATATCCCCATGAAAAAGTAATCACGAGGCGTCAGATCGGGCGAGCGCGGTAGCCATAGACCTTTCGAAATTTGTGGACGACCTCCTGCATGGTCGTCTAATAAAGTATCCTTGGTTTCCAGTTTCTTCCACAATGCCCAAATGGTGGACTTGCTCGGCTGATGTCTGCCTACAAACCTCTCCAGGATTTGCTATTGACAAGACTTTATCGAGTCTGTTTTCCAATAAGTGCGAACAATAAGTACACGCTCCTCCAGAATCTACCGGTACATTTTCTCACGCACGAGAGAAGCCACAAGCACTCATTATCAACAACCGTATTGTGTAGACACGCTCAGCGAAATTGTATAACAAAGCAGCAGAGAGGCACGTCCGGCTGGCTAGTGGACTGCTCCCCAGTGACGCGACACTTAGGAATGTGTCTTCTACTAAGGAGCACTCCGACTGGCTGGAGGACGGCGCCGGGTTCAATACTGTCTGGACGCAAATGGCGGTCATTTCCAGCACATGTTGTGATGTCATCACATTTCGTATGAAATGAGGTAAGTCCACTTTAAATTTCGCTGCATTATTTTCACTGGTGTTAATATTTTTAAAGAAATGCCAGGTTCGATAGCTTGTAGGACACCCTGTATTACACCAATTGAAACGGATTTGAGCGTTTTGTTAGTACGTATAGCAGAGATAAAATAGGGATAGCCGAGTTATTTAGTGATGCAGTAAAATATTGGGACTAGCGCCGAATTTCGTATAGAAGGAAAAAACATATAACTGAGAAAGGTAGAGACGGGGTTCCACTGTAATCTGTTTTTAATATCACATAGCACAGGTTTAATATCATAACAAATAATCAGCAATTTGTGAGGTTACATTGTAGAAATTATATAGTAAAAAATAATTAAATTCTGACAATCTAAGGTCATGGTAATAAATTCGTAATTAATAATCATCAACATGGAAGATAATGTTGTGGTAATAACTTTCTTATCAATAATTAGAATACTGTAATTTAAAAACACGTGATGAAATTCCTAGCAGGTAATCATCGTTTTGTAGCCCAACATCATAATAATACATTCAGGGCAAATAATCAACATCCCGTAAGGAAACATAACCGAAAAATAATTCCCGCCGACGAATCATGCTCTTATAACGTAAAATTCAGGAATTTGTCTGAATTTGTTTTTTGCAATAACCGTCATTTTTTAATATAATGATATCATATAATACTGAAGTCAAAACTGATCATGGGCATGTCAAGCACTACACAATTTATCTCATGTAAGTCTAAATTTGCCATATTAAATTGGTTTCACAGTAAACTGCACTTAAGGCTTACTGAATTACTTTAAGTTCAACCCGGACAGCTTCCTTTTTCGTAGCAGCTGAAAGTCTTGATCGTTATAGGCCTATAACTTATTTCAATACAACAAAGCTGCCAAAAGCACAAAGGTACTTACGAAATTTGTGCTTTACTCAACCAGCACACCATCTAATGGCACACAATTAGCCAAAAATCTGTTAGACTTTGAATAAAATTAACAATACGTCTTAATCAAACCACGCATAAATATCCTGTCTGCTTGGTACAATCTGCAGCATACGGCTTTTGCTCCTTAGTAGTTAAGTTTCAAACACTAATCCAGAATCAACTATATTTTAGAATTGTTAACGAAACATACAAAGATTCACTATTACCAAAATAGCTCACTGAAGATTGCTTATGTAATATAACATTGCCTGATCATATACTAATCAACAGAACATAGATCACTCAACTGAGTAATCCAAAGAACACACTCATGCTTCTAAACGCAAGCTATTATCTCTCAATTAGAACACAATTCATTGACTTGTGACCTTTTTTTTTGTTATTGCAAACTCAAATTCATTGGACAGAAATCAGTAGCGTTAAACTTTTAAACGAAAGAAACAGCAAATGTGCATAAGACGACAGGGACTAAAAAGGAAGGATAAATTAGATTATTCATCACTGGTAGAACATAATTAATGTAACATATAAATTTTTAAATTGGATCTGGTGCATACCTGCACGTTCCGTACTAAATATTTGTATACATTATTATCAACGCAACTGTACAGAATAAATACTGCATATTGAATAGGGAAACACACTGCGAATGTCCAAACAATAAAAAGTTTGTTATTTTAAGAGCGGTTGCGAGCACAATTCCACCTCTTCCACATGCTTTTGCCCCCTGTTGCATTAGCTTGTTTGTTTCATGCTACTGAAGCAGGCGATGTTTTCTTTCTCGTGCAGCTACCAAAGTAGGATGTTTTCTCTTTGGCAGTATGACTGCTCGTGGGCTCAGAGCTGTTAAGCCTTAGCAATTACTAATTTGGGAATTGCAAAAAAAGTAAACAATATACTAAGGTGTAAAACGAAGACACTACAAACGATTTCAAGAAATACCATCCTAGTGATTACATAAGAGCCCATGGGGAAATTTCGAAAACTGGCTCGAAGAAAAGGCGATCACCTATTTTTCCACTGCAACTAAAATTCTTTGGGCCATGATATTGACGCTGTGATCCTTTTACTGGAATGAGTAATTATTTTAAAGAATTAAACGAGTGAATTTGTAATTGCAAACTTGGAAGCGACGCTGAATTTTTCAGAAAATAAGTTTATTTATCGTCGCATTCTGATACTCACAACACGTTAAAATGTGCCTTTTCTTATGCATAAGAAAAACTCGGTTAATGAATAAATAAGCGAAACGCTTTTGAATAACACTGGCAAACGGCAAAAAAATGGTTCAGTGTTCGCTTCTATGAGTGTGCTCATGCATTTAGTTCACAAAATGTCGCAGTGGTGTAGAGAAAGTCTTCTTTTAAATCACGTTCGAATTATGTATCTTTTGGGTATGTGATTTGCTCTGCTACACTAATTAACTGCCTTTTCAGTTCTTTCATATTTGATTTTTTTTTGCATTTTATTTCTCCCCGTTCCGATTCAAAAATCAAGCACTTTTCTTAGAAATATATCAGCGATAAAAGAAACGTGAAATCTATATCGAAACAGAGAAAAATTTCAACCTGCACCAATTTGTGTAGCTCCACAGACTAAATTAAATGTTTCCACCGGTACTTGATGAAAGTAGATACGCATGCCTGTAAAAGTTATGCCAAAAGTATGACACAAATTAATTTCTTTAATTTCTGAGGCATGGACGTTACTCAGTTATGTTATACGTTCATCTCACCATCAAAGCATAGGAGTTGTTTTTACACATTCTTTGAATTTCTTTCTGTCGGGCCTATCTTGAGAAACAATTTATTTCAGCTTTCTGGAATTTTCCAGTTTCATCATTAAACATGCCAATGCATCTTTACCTAAGATAAAAATATATCTTTAAACCGTGGCTGCATAGCTTCTGGATTGAAGATTTCATCGGTGGAAATGATTTATCGGCTCGTTTTGCCATTAGCAGTGAGACTAGCATAATTAAAAATGATAAATCTACACTCTAGGATCTGCAAAGCCTAACTTATTAGGAACGAAATTCGGAGTTTTAAATGATTTACTTCAAGTAACCCGGTAAAGGTTTTAGACGATAAAAATGACAAACTTGTGGGACGGACCTCATAATTGAAAGGCAACTCGGCCGCTCGCGAAAGGTTAGAAATTCTTATCACAATTCTCTGACGGGGTCAAACAAGAGCTAGGAAAAAGATAAAGCAAGACTATACTGCATTTAAGTACAAGCTACAGATATTATTCACTGTAATGTTCGTGATAGTATTACTGACTGAACACTACACAAATCAGTTCTGAAATTCTTCAGCTACAGCGAAAACAGTAGTCACCCAAGTAATTTCAGAAAAAGTTACTTACTATTAGTCTTTATTCAGTCACTAATCCTTTGGCACTTCAACAAGGTATAATCAAACAAGCGTGATTTAATAATAATAATAACACTTGCTTAATAAAATAAAACCAACGCTAAAGTAGAACACGCAGCCTTTAAATAACTCAAATATCAATGTAGCAACGTCTCTTCCACAATTGCTATCATAACTTCCACGATCTCCATACTTTTGCTGCTGCTCAAACATTATACACAGCAGAGTCACATTATTGTGACCACCTCCTTTTCATGTCAACAGCGCGTAGCCAAAGGAAGAAGGCACTTGTCGTGAGCTGGCTTGGAGGGTATATAAGGCGTGCTGTAGGCATTCTGAAAACATATCACTCGTTGCTATCATGGATAAAAAGAGCGATTTATCAGATTTGCAAAAAGTGATGATTATGGGCTTTCGGGCCAAGGGTGGCAGTATTTCTGAAACAAGCCAGTTTGTGAACTGTTCGTGTGCTGCTGTGGTTAAAGTGCATCGCGATTGGAGAAATGGCACCATTGCGAATAAGCGACGTGAAAACTGTGGAGCACCACGTGCCATTGATGTGAGAGGTGAACGTCGGCTTCGAAGGTGCGTGAGGTCTGACCCGTTTACCCATACATGCTGATTCTCTTCCCTGTGGCGGATGGGATCTTCCACGACAATGTGACGTGTCTTACCGCTACAAATGTCCGAGAGTGGTTGAAAAGGCACGATGAAGACTGAAGACTTCAAATTACTTCCCTGGCCCCCAATTGAGCATCTGTGGGACCACCTTGATCGTGTTGTTCGCTCTACGGATCCTCCACAACCCACCCTGCAGTAGCTGTTAGATGCACCGCAGTAAGCATGGCTCCACATACCTGTGAACACCTACCAGCACCTTATTGAGTCATTCCCAGCTCGTCTAGCTGCTGTCCGCGCTGCGCGCGGCAGTTACTATCGATAATACCTGGTGGCCACAATAATGTGACTCTACCGTGTATAACGTTCAGTTCTCATCGGACACATCCACACGTCATACGTTCTGACCTCAATGTGTTGCCAACCATGCCTTTGCGAGAGAGAATAAATCACGTTAAGTTTGACAAACGCTATGGAGAACGAACTCAAATTTATATAGAGAAAAAAATTAAAAATTAAAGTCAGAGTGTACAATCACATCATGAAGAATCCTTCAAGAAATCATGAAAGCATGGCTTATTTTGTAGTTGACACATTCTTGGAATACTATCAATGCAAAGCCTTTCCTCCCTCTTTCCAGTTTCCCAAAGTTCACTGATATAAAGCTTGATTGAAAAGAACAAGGACGTGGTAATTCCTTCTAATATTGAACGCCACGTTTCGTGAACGACGGAACGGTGCCAGTTATTTTCAACTTAATTATTTGAAAAACTAGGTTAAGTTCTGATAAAAAAATTTCCTTCGGTGTCATTAGTATAAAAATACAGAATACAGTTTAGATCAGTGTAAAAAAGCCATCAATGATGCTGGAAAATAGAAAGTTAAACTTCAAACTCATTTCGGTGGCAAGGCACCTAATTCTAAAAAAGAAATTGCCCAACTTTTGTATCTTTCTTTTAGGACCACATTTCGTATCTGATGCACAAACACTGATAAACTAGGTAATTATGGCGCACTCTGTTTCCAAGAGTACCTGCATCCCAGAGCACATATCTGTAAAGCGCCTCCAACAGGAGCGGAATATGCAGAGAGAGCACGCAATGAGCAGGACAGTTTGTCATTCAAAAGTTAGCGCAATGCGCAGAGCAAAGAACATGTCGGAGTTCGAACGGGGAATTATTATCGGATTGGGAAAGGCGCTAAGTAAGATCTCAGAAACTGCAGGTATTGTTGGATGTTCGACGGCCACATAGTTGAGTTGTGGCGAGGTAATTGTCCGAAGAGGAACACACATCCAATCATCGTGCCGAGAAAAAGGGGTCACCACTTGTCGACAGTCGACGAAAACGACTGCTGGCACCTGCTATCTGTGACAAAACATGCTTTACGATCCCTATGTTAACAGCACACTACAAGTTGGGTGTACAGACAAATATTTTCGTTCACATAATCCAGCTAGGGCTTTGGCAGAAAAGCCTAAGAGGTCGTTGGTCAGTTTATGTGCCGATGTTGAAATTCAGTTCAGTCATCGGCAGCTTCTCGGAATTTCTTTCTGTCGCGCTTAATTTGAGACATGACTTCCTTTCTTCATTGTTGAATAAAGGAAGGCGGAGCTGCCGCGTTTCTTCAATAATGAAGAAAAGCTGCAGCTTTTATATTTAGGTCTTGAACGGCTAACACGAGCAAATGTAAAGGCTGAAATCGGTCGTCCATACCTAATTCGGGACCATTAGTTCCACAGAATGCAAAAACTTAGCATTATGCAAGACTAAGCAGTATGCAAAGATTCAGCACTATGCAAAGGAAGACTTAGCACTATGCAAAGGGAGACTCAGCACTATGCAAAGGAAGACTCAGCACTATTCAAAGGAAGACTCAGAAATATGCAAAGACTCAGCACTATGCAAAGGAAGACTCAGCACTATTCAAAGGAAGACTCAGAAATATGCAAAGACTCAGCACTATCCATACTACATTCGGGGCCTGAACCTGTGCGATCTAAGGCCAATGGTCAGAGGAGTCTGTCGTAGACAACACGGCCACGACGGGGCACTCAACTTTCAGTTCACATGGAAACACCATAACTAGAAAATTGTAAGCTGAAAAAGTAATTAAAACTGCGTAGTTGAGTAATTGCAACCACACTGAACGATGGAAATGTTACGGGCAAGTGTAGGTGGTATCATGAAAGTGGAATTGTTCTAATTGGTATCACTTAGTTCCCTCATTTTTGCTACCAGATCTAACCAGTCTTTTCCTACATGGCGAATGTGTATAGCCCTTCCTAAAGACAACGGCCCGTGTCACATGGCCGAACCGCACACGAATGGTTCGAGGAATATGGCCAAACATTCCGTGTGCGACCGTCGCAACCAAACTGCTCCGATTTAAATCGCATTGAATATTTCAGAGCAGCCGTGGAACGAGACTATTGACAGTCAACCATAGTATATCGCTCCGTGGCCGTACTTTAGGTTTTATTCAGGTGGGACCAAATACAAGAGAACATCTCTTGCCTTATGGTGGAGCAGATGCATTCATGGTGCAAACAGTTAACAAGACGAAATACTAACCAACGCGCAATCAGTCAGATGGACAGTAATTGTAATATTATTTTTCAAGAGTGTGTATCATTTCTTGATGGGACGTGATAAGATGCTGGTAGTAAATAATTTTTAGGTCCATACTTTTTCTGGACATGACAAGATGGTTTGCGCATCTTATGAGATTATTGGTTAATTATGTGTAATTTTGGATGAAAAGTCAGTTAGCCTACAATATTACATTACGTGATCCTGAAACTCTTACTTGATGATCCGGATAGTTTTAACTTAATATTTGCAAATTTCTTAACTAAGAATAAAAATGTCACTTCAAGAAAACATTATTTTTTTTATTTCACGGCAACAGTGAGCGACTCGATGGGCCATAAGTAGTCGCACGTTCCTTAATTAGGACCATTGCTTCCATGGAGAGGAAAGAACCAGATACGACTCAAGACAAAAGAAATCCATGCTGGTCCCATCCTGGGCGAATATTCAGAAGTTAGCGCTTAGCCCACTGCTCCACCTCGTGGCTCAAGAATACTTCTAGAAATTCAGTGAAAACAAATTACTTAAATATTTTGACTTTATTCATATGTCATAGGTTACTCATAATCCACAGGTTGTTAGTACGTGTCAATGAACCATCGTACAATTTTACTTGGAAAACAACTGAGTCTTAAATACAGGGATTGGATATTGTTCAGTGAGAATCGTGCTGCATAAGAGACGGGAGTCCTCCAAGACACTCTAACGGGTATTCCCCATAAAATACACCTTCCCGACTCGCACTAAATAATTTCCAACCCCTGTAAGGGAGAGGATTCAGAATGATTGAATGCTCTCTCAAACGGCATGTATGCAGTAGCAACGCAAACACACCTTGTAGTTAATAAGTTGTCTAATGCCATGTTTATGAAGTTCGAGCAGAATTCGTGGCTAAAATAGAAGTGACTAGAGGTCGTACCGTGAAAAGCGTTATCAAGGACTACAACAAGCTTGTGGAGCATCTGGTTTACAGTATAGTACGGTAGTAAGGTGGGTTACCGCCTTTAAAAAAAAGGACGGAAAACTGAGGCTTGTGCTTCCGGTGTCACACAATTGGTCGAATAACGATTGGTCGACATAACGATTGGTCGACAGTAACGATTGGTCGGCAGCACGATTGGTCGACATAACGATCAGTCGACAGTAACGACTAGTCGACAGTAACGATTGGTAGACATAACGATCAGTCGACCATAACGACTAGTCGACAGTAACTATTGGTCGACATAACTATCAGTCGACTGTAACGACTGGTCGACAGCACGATTGGTCGACACACACAGCGATTGGTCGAGATAACCATTGGTTCAGAGGAATATGGTTTACACTCGAAGCGGTACCTCTCAGAACGTACTGTCCACTCAAAACGTTACGTTCCTTTTTGGAAATATTATCTTTTAGAATGTAGTCCTCAGAACGTACAGCATTATACCATCTTATTTTTTAATAAGCTCCCGTGTCATATTTTGTACTCTAAGTGAAATCTATATAGAGGGCCTTCTGAACGATGTTATTTCCGAAAGTGCCCCGGGGCACTTTAAGTATGGGCACCTTGGGAAACTGCCACACATAATTCGGAAACTCGGAAAATTGCCACACATTCAAAGCGTTTTTCGGACGAACGGCGATTCGTGCTCGTCACCTTAATGAAAACCATGTGGCAATTTTCCGGTGGGGCAATTTTTCGGTGTGTGGCAATATTCCGGGTTGCTGAAAGATGTGTGGCAATCTTCCGGTACCACCAAATTGTTTGCACTTATTCACATTTTTTTCCAAGTTTCGGTGACCATTTTATGTCGACCAATGTCGACTAATCGTTATATCGACTAGTCGTTACTGTCTACCAATTCTTATGTCGATGAAACATGCTGTAGACCAATCGTTACTGTAGACTAATCATTACTGTCGACCAATCGTAATGTCGAGTAATCATTTCTATCGACCAATCGCTATGCCGACCAATGGTTATGTCGACCAATCGTTACTGTCGGCCAATGGTTATGTCGACCAATTGTTACTGTCGGCCAATCGTTATGTCGACCAACCGTTTGTCGACCAATCGTTACATACCCTGTGCTTCTGATCGAAGACTCTCGCAGGTGAGTAAAACTTAAATGCTCGCTTGGTTTCCATTGTTGGAGAATGACTGGCGGTGGACAATTTGTAACTTTTCGCGTATGACTGTGCAGCAGCTTGTAAAAAAAAACCCTGCTGAACATGTGAAAAATCTCATCACATTGAGTGCCTCATGCTTTAAGTGATGCTGGAAAATGGCAACATTACGAGGAACCTCGACACTATTTAGAACGGTATGAGTGTGAAGGGTACACATTTTTACGACGTGTCCTTACGTTGGATGTTGGATGCAGCATGGACACGGTGCTATTAACCGGAACTCAAACGCCAGTCTAATGAATGGAGGCACTACCGCTCGCCGTGCGGAACAAAGATCAGACAGAACCATAGTAACGTTAAGGTATGATCACTGCCGTCTATGACTGGAATGGCATCGTTCTAACACATGCAGTACCTCCAAGGTAGACGGTTAATGCAGCTTATTATGTGCATTTTCTCGAATATAACCTGCGTCCAGCTCTCCATAAGAAGCGGCGTAATTTGTTGGAGCATACTCCAATTATTTTTCATGACAACTCTCGCTGTTATGTTGCCGGCGTTGTTACTGGCCTTTTCCTTTGATGGGGTTGGGAAATGTTGTACCACAATCTCTAATCACCTGACGTAAGTCTCTGTGACTTCGATTTGTTTCCGATGAGGAAAGCACTGCCTTTTGATTGGTTTCAAGATCACCGATGACACTGCAACAGCCGTAGACCGGTCCATCGTTAAGATCAACACGTCTCGCTCTGCTCACGGCATACAAGGACTTCTACACAAATGGCACTGGCTTCTGGGTAATGCTGGCAGTTATATCGAAGGGACATATCCTCCGACTAGAGTCGGGTCCTATGTTATATTTTAACTTTATGTTCTCATTAATGAATTTCCAACCCCTGTACACCGAATGCTTTTCAATATCCTTCAAGCATTAAACTTGACAGACTTTATCAACAGCAAGATTAAACGTTAACATCTAATCTCCAACACATAATAAGTAAGTAATAGACTTTTAACAAGAAGAAGTATCTTAACAAGATACTCAAAACAATTGATAAGGAAATGATTACATCTAACGAAAGTCAGCAGAATACTTCTAACGTGAGACAACCTGATCCGCACAGCATAAACATCCTTCTTATCTCTGTTGAACGTATACCTCATTTTACTCCTAACTTCAATTTCGGGTTGCTGCAAAGGATTCAGTTGACAGAGAGAGAGAACGCGGCGTTATGTCAAGAAACCGTATAAAGAGAACGAACGAAAATATACATAGGTACAGGAACTAAAAAGGAAAGTTATATTAGCGTATACGTCACAATCTGTCAGGGCGGGTTTCTTGTTTCTTTATTTTATGTCTCATGCCCGATCTTAATGAAAACCGATAATGAGTGACTCAAAGAATTGTTAAGGTGGACGTCTAGTGATTTTGATTCCTATACTTCGAATGGGGAAAATTCTGCGCCCATTATTTTCACAATTGCTGCGTTCCCAAGGATGAAAATTGGAACATCGATTAAAATAACTTAATATTAGAACTTGGAATACTTAATATTTTCTAAAATATAACCATTATTACATTTAAAATAACTAACCTTTCTTTGGTGGTGTCGATACCATAGGAAAGATGGCGCGACATGTAATTTGATGACGTCAGTAGACAGACAGATGTTGGATTGCATAATTATGGTTATGTTTTAGAAAATATTAATTATTCCAAATTATAAAATTTAGCTATTTTAATGGATGTTTAAATTTTGATCCTTGGGAACGCATTAATTGTCCAGAAAAAAGATCGCGCGACCTGTACTTTGATGACGTCAGTAGACCAACAAATGTTGGATTGCATAATTATAGTTATGTTTTAGAAAAAACTAAGTATTCCAAGTTATAAAATGAAGCTATTTTAATCGGTGTTCAAATTTTCATCCTTGAGAACGCATTAATTATGAAGAAATGTGTACAGGATATTGTAGAAGCACACCCTTAACCCCCCTCCCTTCCTCTTCAGAGTCAACCCCCAACACAACTGATCAAAGTTCTACCCCATCCCTCACCAACAAGAACAAGGACTAAAATCCAAAAGGATAGACTGGACAAATTAAAGTATAAAAGTTTATACTTTTATTAAAACTTAAATTTTTATATAAACTTTATAACATTTTTCTTTTATAAAATTTTATACTTTTATTTGTCCAGATTATCCTTTTGGATTTAAGTCTTTGTTCTTGTTGGCTGGGGAGGAAGGGGGACAACTTTGATCAATTGTGTTGGGGGTTGTCTCTGAAGAGGAAGGAGGGGGAGAACTTTGATCAATTGTGTTGGGGGTTGTCTCTGAAGAGGAAGGGAGGGGGAGGGTGTGCTTCTACAGTATTGGTTTGACTACGGTGACTAACACGCAAGGGCACAAGAGTTTGCGCATCACCCAGCATTGTGGACTACTATATAACCAAGGACAGTGGCCATGAATTGGTTTTCAATTTCATCACAACTGAAGATGGGATCCGTTGCAGATAACGAAAGTCTTATCTATTTTAATATGTTTAATTTTGAAGTATTTTAACCCAGTAATTGATAATTAAAGAGTTTCAATCTGTCGGTAACTTGGTTTTCACTTGATTACCATCGTGCAATGTCAGTTAGCCCTTTTATTCACATGTGTTTCTGCACGAAATAAGCATTTAGTCTGGATCCTATTATGGATTTCTGATTTATTCAATATTATTTTATTACAATGTCTTATTAAGAATATCATTACCTTTTCTTCACTGGAAGGGAGTTCGGCATATTAGAGGATAATCCCATCCGTGGTCAAAGACATAAAAAAATTCATTTTAAGGAAATCATAGATACTGACATTTTATAACAAGATATTGTATGTCTACACTGCAGCCATAGTTGTTTAAATGATACGCTTCCTCCCTAACTAATTGTGAAATCCGAAGTTCTTTAAAGTGGCAAAAAGACGCAACTGATAAAGCCTGTTCTGCTACGTGTTGCACAATTGGCTGAACATCTTAGCATCCCGACAAAAAATGATCCATAACACCTCCTCGTGAATAAATACAGCCAGTTTCATGAATGATATTCTCAAATCAGAAAAATACTAAGCTGAAAAATGAACTAAGATTTTCGAAATGTTGAGACTGTTTCAAAATTCACTGTTGTATCTAAAATTACACATGCTTAAGAAATACATAACTTGCGATGCAAACTTACGTACATTCTCCCTGCTGGGTATGAAGGCCATTACTAAAGTGAAGTGCAAAAACTCATAGGATACGTACTTATTATCGTGTAGGACCTGCTCTAGCCCGGCGAAGTGCAGCAACTCGACGAGTCATCAATTCCGCAAGTGGCAGGAAGACTTCTGGAGAGATGTTAAGACATACCTCCTGAACACTGACCCAATATTCCCTGGTATTTGTAGGTGTACGATCTCAGATGCGAATGGGCCTTTCTAGTACGTCCCAGAAGTGCTCTGTTGGGTTCATGTCGGGCAAACGTGGTGGCTACACCATCCGAAGGAACTGTCCAGGATACTCCTCGAACCAATTTTGGACAACTTGGGCCCGATGACATGGTGCATTGTCAGCCTGGAAAATCCTATCGTTGTTGGGGTACATGAAGTCCATGAAGGGGTGCAAATGGTCCTTCAGCAGAGCAACACAGAGATTACCAGTTATTGATGTGTATATGAGGACCAGAGGACTTAAACTCGGCCACGTAAAGACACCCCACCACGACTACCTTACACAGTGCCTTGTTGACAACTTAGGTCCACGGCCTCATGGGTTCTGCACCACACCCGAACCCTACCATTAGCTCGTAACAACTCGTAGCGTAACTCATCGGGTCACGCTATATGTTGCAAGTCTTTCAGGGTCAAGTTACCATGTTCACGAGCGCAGGTGAGGCACTGTGTCCGATATCGCGGTGTTAACAAAGGCACTCTGGTGGGTCTTCTTCTCCCATACCTCATGGATGCTAAATTACGCTGCACTGACCTGTTGGATGTCTCTGGTACCCTCTGCACTGAATGTGGATGTTATTTGAGCAAGTGGCGTTGTCCGTCAGCATGGACAATCCTGGTCTGACGCCATTGGTCACGGTCATACAGCACCGGTGGTCGGCTACTGCGCTGTCCACGGTGGGTGGTAATGCCTTCGATGAGGCATTCTGGGAACACACGGGACACCGTGGACCGAAGAATGTTGAATGTTCGCACAACTTCGGAAGTCGAATGTCACATCCGTCTGGCTCCCGCTACCATGCCTCGTTCAAACTCCTATAATTCACGTCGGCTTACCATAATCCTACTGCCGGTTGTTCAACCTGACGCACGAGATCACACTTTGCAACTGATTAAAATCGTGAGTGCGTCGAAGCCTTTATACGACAGCAGCACCAGATAAAAAATTGCATTTTTAGCATTTCAGTGTAGAGGCGCGTATATGGCGAAAGCTCTAGTGCATGATGCGACACATTTACGATAGCTTCAAATAGACGATCAATGATATGGTTTTAAGTTTCTGATTAATTTATACTATAACGAAGTAAATTTCTCCGTCATTTTTGTCCACGCTGAAGCTCGATCCGGGTCCTTTCACTCCGGAATAAGTCACTCTACCAATTGAGCTACGCGGACGTTCGTTCTGACTGCTATCTGCCTTTATGTCATGTGCGTCCTGCTGGAAGGTACGTCACATCTCTCCCCCCGAAAGAGGTCCGAGGCCATGGCCCACGGGTCAGCCGTGACCATGAATTGTCGCAGCCATCCGCTGTAGAACGTGCACTTGAGAACTCCCAGTCAATCTGGTGTGTGGAATGCAACGTAACACACATTTATTTTTTGAAGCGCCGGAGAAGGGATTCTCTGATTTCTCTATCTCGCGGTGTAGAAAGAGCATCACACCATTGCGAGATTTTTGAACGGTCGGGTCATCCGGAAAGTTCGGGCGCCATTATAACGATGTAAATTTCTCCGTCATTTTTGTCCATGGCGGAGCTCGAATCCGGGTCCCCTCACTCCGGAATAAGTCACTCTACCAACTGAGCTACGCGGACGTTCGTTCTGACTGCTATCTGCCTTTATGTCATGTGCGTCCTGCTGGAAGGTACGTCACATCTCTCCCCCCCGAAAGAGGTCCGAGGCCATGGCCCACGGGTCAGCCGTGACCATGAATTGTCGCAGCCATCCGCTGTAGAACGTGCACTTGAGAACTCCCAGTCAATCTGGTGTGTGGAATGCAACGTAACACACATTTATTTTTTGAAGCGCCGGAGAGGGGATTCTCTGATTTCTCTATCTCGCGGTGTACACCATTGCGAGATTTTTGAACGGTCGGGTCATCCGGAAAGTTCGGGCGCCATTATAACGATGTAAATTTCTCCGTCATTTTTGTCCATGCCGGAGCTCGAATCCGGGTCCCTTCATTCCGCAATAAGTCACTCTACCAACTGAGCTACGCGGACGTTCGTTCTGACTGCTATCTGCCTTTATGTCATGTGCGTCCTGCTGGAAGGTACGTCACATCTCTCCCCCCCCCGAAAGAGGTCCGAGGCCATGGCCCACGGGTCAGCCGTGACCATGAATTGTCGCAGCCATCCGCTGTAGAACGTGCACTTCAGAATTCCCAGTCAATCTGGTGTGTGGAATGCAGCGTAACACACATTTATTTTTTGAAGCGCCGGAGAAGGGATTCTCTGATTTCTCTATCTCGCGGTGTAGAAAGAGCATCACACCATTGCGAGATTTTTGAACGGTCGGGTCATCCGGAAAGTTCGGGCGCCATTATAACGATGTAAATTTCTCCGTCATTTTTGTCCATGCCGGAGCTCGAATCCGGGTCCCCTCACTCAGGAATAAGTCACTCTACCAACTGAGCTACGCGGACGTTCGTTCTGACTGCTATTTGCCTTTATGTCATGTGCGTCCTGCTGGAAGGTACGTCACATCTCTCCCCCCCGAAAGAGGTCCGAGGCCATGGCCCACGGGTCAGCCGTGACCATGAATTGTCGCAGCCATCCGCTGTAGAACGTGCACTTGAGAACTCCCAGTCAATCTGGTGTGTGGAATGCAACGTAACACACATTTATTTTTTGAAGCGCCGGAGAAGGGATTCTCTGATTTCTCTATCTCGCGGTGTAGAAAGAGCATCACACCATTGCGAGATTTTTGAACGGTCGGGTCATCCGGAAAGTTCGGGCGCCATTATAACGATGTAAATTTCTCCGTCATTTTTGTCCATACCGGAGCTCGAATCCGGGTCCCCTCACTCCGGAATAAGTCACTCTACCAACTGAGCTACGCGGACGTTCGTTCTGACTGCTATCTGCCTTTATGTCATGTGCGTCCTGCTGGAAGGTACGTCACATCTCTCCCCCCGAAAGAGGTCCGAGGCCATGGCCCACGGGTCAGCCGTGACCATGAATTGTCGCAGCCATCCGCTGTAGAACGTGCACTTGAGAACTCCCAGTCAATCTGGTGTATGAATGCAACGTAACACACATTTATTTTTTGAAGCGCCGGAGAAGGGATTCTCTGATTTCTCTATCTCGCGGTGTAGAAAGAGCATCACACCATTGCGAGATTTTTGAACGGTCGGGTCATCCGGAAAGTTCGGGCGCCATTATAACGATGTAAATTTCTCCGTCATTTTTGTCCATGCCGAAGCTCGAATCCGGGTCCCCTCACTCCGGAATAAGTCACTCTACCAACTGAGCTACGCGGACGTTCGTTCTGACTGCTATCTGCCTTTATGTCATGTGCGTCCTGCTGGAAGGTACGTCACATCTTTCCCCCCCCGAAAGAGGTCCGAGGCCATGGCCCACGGGTCAGCCGTGACCATGAATTGTCGCAGCCATCCGCTGTAGAACGTGCACTTGAGAACTCCCAGTCAATCTGGTGTATGAATGCAACGTAACACACATTTATTTTTTGAAGCGCCGGAGAAGGGATTCTCTGATTTCTCTATCTCGCGGTGTAGAAAGAGCATCACACCATTGCGAGATTTTTGAACGGTCGGGTCATCCGGAAAGTTCGGGCGCCATTATAACGATGTAAATTTCTCCGTCATTTTTGTCCATGGCGGAGCTCGAATCCGGGTCCCCTCACTTCGGAATAAGTCACTCTACCAACTGAGCTACGCGGACGTTCGTTCTGACTGCTATCTGCCTTTATGTCATGTGCGTCCTGCTGGAAGGTACGTCACATCTCTCCCCCCCCGAAAGAGGTCCGAGGCCATGGCCCACGGGTCAGCCGTGACCATGAATTGTCGCAGCCATCCGCTGTAGAACGTGCACTTGAGAACTCCCAGTCAATCTGGTGTATGAATGCAACGTAACACACATTTATTTTTTGAAGCGCCGGAGAAGGGATTCTCTGATTTCTCTATCTCGCGGTGTAGAAAGAGCATCACACCATTGCGAGATTTTTGAACGGTCGGGTCATCCGGAAAGTTCGGGCGCCATTATAACGATGTAAATTTCTCCGTCATTTTTGTCCATGCCGGAGCTCGAATCCGGGTCCCCTCACTCCGGAATAAGTCACTCTACCAACTGAGCTACGCGGACGTTCGTTCTGACTGCTATCTGCCTTTATGTCATGTGCGTCCTGCTGGCAGGTACGTCACAATACCTATTGTTCCTAATCGTTTAAAAATAGCTTTGGTATCGCAAACTGAAATAGATGCCAGACAGAGAAATAAAAATTGAGTGATATACTTAACCGTCCCGTTTGGCTATCTGTATGGATTTGAGTGTTTAAAATTATGAGAATTTAAATATTTAAAATAAGACATCATCTGCATATTTTATTTTTTCAAGAAGAAAAATTCTAACATCTCAGTGTTGTGCAGGTGAAGAACAAATAAACGAAAAAAATTGTGTAATGCACACCACAGTTGGCTCGAAATAAAAATACGAAATTTGAATCTTTATTTTTCACTCTTACACATACTTGGTTCCCAGTATCTTCTACTGCTGCGCACAAAGTAAAACAAGAAGCCTTCTTCACAGATATTCAGATTTAATGTCCTCCCTTTGATAAAAACTATTTGTTTTTTTTACACCTGCTCTGGTGACAAGCGCTTTATTTATTACATGTGCTCACACACTTCGTCACGTCTCTTATTTTTCTGGCATTCTTAGAAGCGCTCTATTCGATTCCTTTAAAATGGAAAGAAAATCTTCAAAATCCATGATAAGTACGGCATAACCTTAAAGAACGAAATGCCACTGTAATGTCTTATTCTTGTGGGAGAATATGTAAGCGCATTTCTCTGAAAGAGCGAATAAAAAGAATGCTGTTCCTTTGAAAAACATAATCCTTTGCTGCTTTTTATGTGTTATTTCGCAGAAACAGGTGTAGGTCTTGAAATTTATATCGACGTCGAAACAAACATAACAAATATGTCTTTGAAACAAGCCCTCTGCCGATGCGTTCATTTTTAGCACTTCAGTGAGTGGAACCACTGCTAACATGAAATGCGCTTATGTTTGCCATTTGGATTTTGATCTCGTGATATAAACCTTAGCCATATACTTGCATGAATAGTCAGAAAGAGGATTCAATAGACTTTCAAGTAAAATTTGCTGTTGACGAACGGTTCATCATTTCGTTGAAAGAAGTAAGAATAATTTGAAAAAAAAAATCCTATGAGGTTGTTTTTTAATCTTTGCGCTTTACAGTCTCTCCTGTCTTCATTAAAAGATGGGAGAAAAAGTTAAAATGTCTTCACGTTAGACTTTGGTATTTGCCTTTCCTATTCAGTGGCAACAAAATTTCGTGAAACGGCTGCTGAGGTTACCTTCCATGTTACATCTTCCCTCAGACAAATGTTTCATGGCATATTTCGGAAGTATAAATCAGCAGATCCTACATTACTGTTGATATTTTCAGCTAAACATTGTCAGAACATTTAGTCAAGTTGACTCAAATCATTTTAAGCGTTTCAATCTATCGCATGGATGTACTTAAACTTTGATTCCTTTCCCAAAATTAATAACATTATTGAAAAAAAATCAACAGTAGGTACTGCTGATTTCCAATTCCGAAATAAGGCGTCAAAAATATTGTTACGACCCACCGCCGCCATTAATTTAGAAATTAATGTGTTGAAACACCACGCCCACTAATTTAGAATTTAATGGGCGTGGTGGATGTATGAAATTAATTAAGTATTAATTATGTTCGAGGCTTGATTGGAGTTTAAAAATGTAAACAGCAGAGAAAGTTTTATCTGGGGATAGGACAGAAAGGAGGCGAAGCATTCCCTGTGGTTGGATGGTCTAGAGTTCCTAGCGCGCTGTTAGGTCATAACGATCAGGGCGCAGCTGACGGCCAGTCTAAACAGGGAAGGAATTACGTATGGAAGAGGGCCACTTGTGTAGAAATGAATGAAGATGGGAGACAAGAGGTTTAGCGAATAATCGTAAATGCGTCGTCTGTTTAGGGCATTTTCGAGAACAATTGCTCTCTGTGTGGTCCGTGCAGAAAAATAAGATTTCGTACTTAGCGTGAAAATAAGGAAGAAAGTTATGTTGTCTGTACGCTCTCCGATGTGAAAGGCTGTATTGGATGTCTTGGATCTGCTATATGAATTGGGAAATGATGCAGCAAATCTCCCCGCATTGGATAAGAAACGGAGAAGCAACAACTCGGGTAGCTGGAGATGCCGGTTTTGCTATAAAGACAGCGGAAAGCCTACATCCGCGTGATAAAGCAGCAATTTCTAGGCTGGGAGCCTAATGGAACTTAGCGACTGGTTGGCCCAATGAAAGCAAAGTTACAGAGGAATTAAGAAGTCTGCGAGTGGACAGTGGTCATTCCAAAGAGTAGTGAAGCCAAGCGAAGTCGGGTTCGAATGCCGACTACTGCAGTGTGGAATCATTATCCCCATTCATCCCCCTACTGTGGAGAAAGTGAAGAGTCGCGCTTATCTTGGGAGGCAAAGCGAGGCTACCTCAACAAACGTCTGGATGTGTGTGTGTGTGTGATTACGGTAGCGCCAGGGGACGCAGCTCCTGAAATGAAATCTTCCATTTAAAAAGGAAGTGTCTATTACTTTACTGGTGCAATCACAATTTGGATTTATTCTTGGCAGCATCCATGTAAGTAGAAACATTTTTGTTTTTATTGTTACATCTGCTACGCAATTAGTTGAGGAACTGAACTAATATATTGCAGGAACTGAACTGAAAAATAGTAAGACCGAACTCTGGAATTTAAGTTCATTAAAACTATTTCACGGTAACTGATTTAGGTCAAAGTTGACATAATACTTATGTTCAGAAGACAGCTAAATTTTATTCGTATGTATGCCATTGTTCTGTTTTTATAGCCAATTAAATACACTGACGGAAAAAAAATCCCAACACCAAGAAGTGGTTGTGTTAGATAAACGACAGTTGGTAGGCGGTGAGAGTACATCTGTAAGATGACGTCGATGCAAATTTCGCGCTCGGCCCATACGTGTGGCGCTAGTAGCGCCCCCAGGAACATGCGAAGCAGGTTTGCTGTAAATACGCGCTGTAACGTTCGTGAGGGTTGGTTATCGTTGAGATTCGACGTAGTGTGTTGATGTTAGTCAAGAATGCCTTTAAGAAGACGAAGAAGCCATTATCAACAGCTCAAGGAGTTTGAACGAGGTCGTGTAATAGGGCTACGAGAAGGTGGATTTCCCTTCAGCAATATTGCAGAACGACTTGGCAGGAACGTAGCCACTGTGCATGATTGTTGGCAGCGGTGGTCAAGGGAAGGTACTGCCTCAAGAAGACCGGGTTCCGGCCTGCCACGTGGCACTACTGAGAGGGAAGACCGCCGTGTACGGCGTATGGCCATGGCGCATCGTACTGCGTCGGCGGCAGTAATTCGAACTGCAGTTGCCACCACAGTGACAAAACGAACTGTTACAAATCGGTTACTTGAAGGACAGCACCGAGCCAGGCGCCCTGTAGCGTGCATTCCACTTACTCCAAACCACTGCCGTTTGCGACGTCAGTGGTGGCAAGCTAGAGCTCATTGGAGGACGGGGTAGAGATCTGTTGTGTTTCCTGATGAAAGCCGGTTCTGCCTGGGTGTCAGTGATGGCCGTGTGTTAGTTAGAAGGAGGAAAGGTGAGCGCCTGCAAACCAACCTGTCTGCGGCAGAGACACACTGCTCCTACACCTGGAGTTATGGTCTGGGGAGCAATTTCCTATGACAGCAGGAGCACTCTGGTGGTTATCCCACGCACCCTGACGGCACAGTTGTATGTCTGTCTGGTGATTCAACCTGTTGTGCTGCCATTCATGAACAACATTCCAGGGGGTGTTTTGCAACAGGATAACGCTCGCCCGCATACCGCTGTTGTAACCCAACATGCTCTACAGAGTGTCGACATGTTGCCGTGGCCTGCTGGATCACCAGATCTTTTACTAATCTAGCACGTATGGGACATCATTGGACGACAACTCCAGCTTCACCCCCAACCAGCGTTAACCGTCCCTGTATTAACCGACCAAGTGCAACAGGCATGGAACTCCATCCTACAAACTGACATCCAGCACCTGTACGACACAATGCATGAACGTTTGCATTCTTGCATTCAACATTCTGGCGGTTACACCGGTTATTAATGTACCAGCATTTCACATTTAAAATGGTTCTTCACGCGCTTACATTCAGCTGTAATCTTGAAACCTTAATCGATTAAATATGTTACCTATACAAATGTATTGCCGCCATTTCATTCCTCTACAACTATTTTTTCGTGGTGTTGGACTTTTTTTCGTTAGTGTATTTGTTTAGGCAGTCAGCGCAGTCATAGAACACATTATTTATGTGTACGCATGTGATTGGTTCAAATTGTTTAAGTGTATGCCCATATAATACAGTTTTCGCGCCAAGAACTACGTCGAAAGAGATCAGTGAAGAAATATACTAATTGCTCGGCTACGGTTGTTAAATTGATTGACAGCGGTGGGATAATGACCCACTGTCGTAACATTTTGGTGCCAGCGGTGGTATCATTTGATGCTAGCGGCGGTATCAATATGTTTGTACACTGACATCATCAATGTACAGGTCGCGTCGTCTATTAGCAAGTCTCAACATTACGAAAAGAAAAATCATTGATATTTACAGAGGGTGAGTCGAAAGTTTTGCAATATTTGCATAAACGCATATGCTGCGGAGGGTATGTCACGTGTTAAATTTTTTTATGGGAGGTTTAACGACCACCGTGACCAACTCAATTGGCTATAAGCAGTCGCCCGTCCCTAATTTAGGGCCACTGGTTCTAGGGAAGGAAGAGAGCCAGTGCCGTAAGAAAAGCACGACATCCATGCCTCACCGGGATTCGAACCCGGAACCTTTACGGAGGAATGATCAAAGGCCATCGCTTAGACCACTGTGCCACCGTGTCGGCTTAAACTAATTCAAGTCGCGAACACGCAGTCAGTCAAAAGGGATATAAAGTGGTAATCTGTGAACAGCATTGCATGTCGTCGTTCTACCTGTGGTTCGGACGTGTAAAAGATGAACAGCCAGAATCGGCTAATTACGTAACTTTTGCTTTACGAGTTTGAACTCTGACATAACACTGCTCAATTAACACGAAAAAGTTCTCATGCGAAAGTGGAAGTTTCCGTGGACCACAGCACCTTAACCAGATGCTTCAAGAAATTTCGCTCAAGTGACAGAAACTCGACGATCAGCCGAGGTCAAGTAGGCCGCGTACCGTGGATTTGGAGGCCGTGCGCCAGGCCGTAAAAGCAAACCCGACAACCAGCACTGGGAGATTATCAGGCGAGCTGGGCATATCACTGACCACTGTGGTTCGTCACCTTCAGGACCACGGCAATTTCTACAGGAGCTGCCACATTGTTCCTCACGAACTGACGACAGCTGAAGCAAACCGCCAAGTGGACGTGTGCACGAAACTCCTAGAAAGCCAGCGCGATGTACGTTTCAACAAGAGAATTTTTGCGTGCGAAGAAAAGTGGTTTTATTTCCGTAATCTTAAGACACAACAGCAGTGGTTGGGCTCGGCCCAGCTTCCTGAACCTGTTGTCAACCTGTGGGTGCTTCGAGCTCAAGGTGATACTCTGTGTCTGGTGGAATTTGGAGTTGGAAATCCATTGCGAATTTGTTCCAGACGGTCAGACCATCAACGCCAACCTCTACTCTAAACAGCTGGAGCAGATGTACGCCGTTTTGGAGGAGAAGTACCCGGCACCGGTAAACAGAAAGCAGGTTCTCCTTCAGCAGGACAACACTCTGCCTCATACCGTACGAACGACCCGTGCAAAACTCCAGGAACTTCAGGGCATCAAACTGATGCCAGACCCAGAATATAATCCGGACCTTGCCCCGTCGGATTGTCACATGATCCGGTCCAGCACTTCAACAACCAGGAGGAGGTGGCAGGTAGAGCAAAGGAGTTCTTCGCCTCGTAGGATAAGAACTGGTACCGCCACGGAATCGAAGAATTGGCAGACAGATGGCTAAAGACGGTGCGACACTATGGCCTATACTTTTAATGCTAGTCAGCTTTTGTCTAAAGGTATGTATGAAGACAAGGTGATCCAAATATTACACATTTTTTTTAATTACCCTCTGTAATATAATTATGGTTAAATTTTAACAAATATTAAGTATGTCATGCTATAATTTAAAATTATTTTTAACAATATCCAAATTTTCATCCTTGGGACTACATTAATTGCGAAAAAATTGTCTACAGAATTTTTTACTATTGGAAACAAAGGTGTCTGCACCAGTGTCGTAGTGGTCTAAGGGTCTTGCTTCTTGATAATTTTTCCACGATGAGTCCGGTTCGAATCCCAGTAGGGCATGGATGTTGCGTTTGGTTTAGGGCACATGCTGTCTCTCTTGCGTGGAGCCAGTGGCCATAAATTAAGAGTGAGCGAACACTTATAGCCCTTGAAGTTGCTTGCGGTGGTCGTTAAACAAACAATCCAATAATCCTTGAAGTGATATTTCTGTTCTTAGTTAAGAACTTTTGGACCTACTAAGTTAAAGCTGTCCGGAGCGTAAGTAAACGCATAAATTAAAGCAGAGTTTTAGTTTCGCGTAATATAATGTTATGTGGAAGCTGACTTTTTACCCATAATTAATAATATAAACACCCAGAATCATCTCTCTGGAACGCTTGACATCACACCAACTTCTGCATTGTTGCGTCATCACTAATCGATCAATTCCTGTGTGCTCTCGCGATGTCAAAATGATTGTCAGCTATATAATAACACGAGATCACTTTCAGATGTCAAGGTGATCGCGTGCTAATTTAAAAATATTTGATTATTAATGACTCGAGTTCTATTTTTTCGTTCTACAAAATTCGAATTGAATTCTCAATATCACAACAAGTTGAGTTTGCACGCGATCATATTGAGATGTCAAGGTATCCGATCTACAAAATTCGAATTGAATTCTTAATATCACGGCAAGTTGCGTTTGTATATTAATTTAATTTAGCACAATTCGAATATTAATTTGTACGCTTTAATTATATTTTTGCTTTTTTTATTTAACTAACTTTCCGAGTTTAGTGTTGATTATATTAAACATTTTGCGAAATATCGAGCTATCTAAACACTGTAACCTACAATAAAAACTCAAATCTTGCTAAGTCGAAGTAAGCAAAATTGCATCTAAAAACATATGTCGTCCCAACAGAACATTGTCGATAACTTAGATAGTTCGCATTTGTAATGCCGGGTTTCGCATTTTTTTGTAGAAAAGGCTATGAAGTTGCAAACTAATTTCCGAATAGGACAGTCCAAAACAAGCCATGAACGAAATAATATCTGTACCGGAGAAAAAGTAATTTAACGCGAAAAATCAAAGCAAAAGTTAGTAATGTAAGTAAACATGAAAAAACTGGACTACAAGGAAAATTGTTAAACAAGAAATATTTCGTACAGAATGTTTATTTATCGTGAGGTCTTTTGAGAAACGGAAATAAATAGCATATAATTTTCAGTTCTAACATGAACGATTTCTTCCTATATAAATTGTTTGATATTTCTTTACAAAAGTGCCGGCGTCTATTTGATTTGTTTTCAACCTGCTTCAATTGAAAATTTCATTGTTTCATTTTTTTGATTGGATGTTTACCGTCCACCGTGAGCAGCTCAATGGGCTATAAGCAGTAGCCCGCCCCTAATTGTGGGTCACTGGTTCTAGGGAAGGGAGAGAGCTAGTGCCGTAAAACAAACACAACGTCCATGCCTCACCGGGATTCGAACCCGGACCCCTTTCGGACGAATGATCGGAGGCCATCGCACAGACCACTGCGCCACCGGGGTGGCATTCACCGTCTTAGGACGGGCAACATCCCCTATATATTAATACTTATTTAAAGTTTAAAAACAACCGTCTTAAGACGGGCTATTGGCTAGTTACACATATTAACTAAGAACATTACAAGATGCGCAACTCCTCTTTGCATATCCAGCGAAAGTACCGACCTTAACATTTCTTACCACCTGCAGCTCAGTACGCCCCATTAGAAAATGATACACACTCCTCAACAATAGGGCGGAGCGATTGATTTATAACCCATCGAGGTGCTCACAGTCGTCGTCTTACCCTCATCTACGGAAATGAAATTAAGCAGAGTTTTTAGGTGGAATCACTTTAAAGTCGAATTTAAAATGCCGCTCTTTTTGTGATAATAGATGTGCACGCATGGTTTTTTGATAAATCATTTAGCAGCTATGTGATGGCAAAAGCGTTTGCGTGAGAATTATGCACATGATTATTTACGCTTTGCATGAGGTCATTCGATGGGAGAGCACTGCCACCACTCTGTTATGCAGCAGAGAAGTCGGTACCATTGTATCTGATACACTTGAATTGTTGCATGATATGTATAGCGCTGATTGCCTATCTAGTGCACAAATATTTCAATGGTATGCACGTTTAAATGATACGCTTGAAGATTCTGAAAAATTACGTAATGACCGGACGCCCGACTTTAGTGCGGATGTCTGAACTCATTAAAAAAGTTCGCGAAATAGTCCAGTCCCTGGCCATAAGACCCGTCGGAATGTTTTGGTGGACGAGGTTTCTCTTCAGATCCTGTTAAGGCATGCCCAAAGGAAGGATAAAATCTTGGGTAATCATCTGGCAACCTGGGCATAAATTTTATAGGACGCCATTTTGTTTTGGGAATATACGCGCAGTAGTTAGTATTGAATTTCGTAATTTTCTTTCCAGTATAGCTATGCAAAATACGACATGTTTTTGGAGTTCTCATACAATTTCATATAAGATAAGACTATTTAACCAGTAACAAAACCAAGATTATGAAAATCTAACATTTTTTTATTTTATTTAGTTATTTCTTGAAAGGATACTTTTATTTAGCTACACCAAACATTTAACTGATGTGAATTTTGTTTGTTTCAAACTAAATAAATGAAATGGAGGATAACAAACAACTTGTTGGCCTACTCTTGTGCCGGGAGAGTGGAACTTCAATAGATGCGGACATAGCAAAATGCATTTTATGCCTAAAACAAAAAAAAAAAAAGACAAGAACTACAACAGAAGGAAGATAAATAATCTTAGCTGCAGCTGAATTACGACAAGGAGATGTTTTCAAACGTATCAGTCTCCTTGGACGTGATTCTGAGTTTGCGAACCATTGTTCAAGTGCATGTTATAAATGCTGCACACTAAAAAAATTTTGCTTCAGAAAAAAAGAAAAAATGTAGCCAAATAACTGGAAGAATCAAGTAAGACCCACTCCAAGATTCAGCAATATCGCCACACAAAAAATTGAGAACTCATGTTGTTTGTCGTAACCAGCCATCGTCTAATAAGGTGGAGCCTACAAAACTTCTATGTATTATTTGCGGAAAACAGAAACACAGGAGCATCAAAGAAAAATATAGAATTAGTGAAACCAATCGGGCTAAAACATTTCTTGCAGCCGCTCTGTTCTTCAAGGACGATGAATACATCAGAACTTGTGATCTTGAAGATCAATGGGCTTTGTTTGGAGCAGATTTATACTACCACAAGCTCTGTCTTGAAGCGTATCTCGAAAGATATGGAAAACAAAATCAGCCAAATAATAAACAGCAAACGCAAACCAAAGGCCAAAGGATAGAGGATATTGAACCACTTCTTGTAGACATTCTGGATTATGGTTTAACACTTAGTGAGATTCGTGATTATGCCAAAAACAGCCTGGAGAACAGTCGATTACAGAGGTAAAATCGTACATGATAAAAATATTTTGGAATAACATTCAGTTCTACAAACCACCACAAAAAAATCAGTCCCAGCTTGTTTATTCGCCAAAGCTTACTGTTGATCAAGTAGCGGGTAACCTACGAATTTTACACTGTGTTAGGGAGGCTAGCAAAATTATTAGACAATGGCTCCTGCAAACAGATTTCAGCCTTGACAATGAGTTTGGGGATGCAAACCAGCTAGAAAAATCTTGGGTAAAAACCCCAATCCTACATCCACTACCTGATTTCTTGTGTCACGTAATTAATGTTGATAAACTAACCATTCTTTCCAACATTAATGATAACAGTCGACCATATACGACTTCAGGTGAAGTAAAGAAGAAGAAACGGACAATGATGAAATTGGAGAAGTCAGTGAGAAAACAGAGATCGCTGTAACTAGCAGAATCAAAGCCTTTTTTCAGATATTGTTCCACAATGTTCATAAGTGAAGAAAGAAGACTCCTCTGCATCTGATGACTGACCATTCAATTCATGAGAAGTGTAAGAGCAAGCAGCTTATCACTTTATTCCACAAAATTGAATTGTGAGTCAGCTACAATGAGATTATGGAATCTCGTTGTAATTTTGCACAGTACACAATGAAGTCATATTCGGTGAGCCCTGAACTTCCAAGTCATTTTATCAGAAGCAACTTCACCATATGTGCGATTGATAATTTTGGCAATGAAGAGGCAAGCCATTCAGGTTTTCACGGAACCCATGATACTATTATGGTCTTATTTCAGGAAGCTCCAAGCATAATTCCAAGTAAGCCAAAGTTGTCAGCAGTGAATCATAATAAACTTGGAAAAAGGTCTGTTGCTCTACTTACAGGTCTGTTGCTCTACTTACAGGTCTGTTGCTCTACTTTCATCATACCCATGAAGTGTCAATTCATATCTGAGTTGACTAAAAAATTAGATATTCCGGACAGAAATTTCCAAAAACAGCATACCCTGAAACCCATTGTGGTTGTTGATGTCATGAATCAGTTTCGAAGGCTGTCAGTTAAGGGAAATGTCACATTTGAAGATATGTTTACAATCCTTGACAGTAATGGTAATAAAATGTTTGTAAATTCAGTCGTGTGGACTATGTGTTTGACAGCTACCTTCAATCGTCAATCAAAAACGCTGAGAGAGAAAGAAGACCGTCTGTGCAACCACTACCATTCACATCCATTGCTACCACTACGAAGCTTCCTGTATAAATGAAAAGAATTTAGGGCATCATCTGACAACAAAATTCTGATTCGAGATGCCTTGAGGGTGTTTTTGAACACATTATCAGCTAATCAGCAATGGGAAACTATCCTCAACGGCGAATTGCTTGAAAGTGGACCTACTCCCCCTTAGCGATGAAAGACGGAAGCTTCACGCAAATCAATGATGTTCTTCTAGTAACTGTTGAGGAGGACGACATATCATTTCTCATGTTTTTTACGCTGTTAAAGAAGGTTTACAGCGTATTGTTATGCTTTCAATTGACACAAATGTTTTTGTGATACTCATTTCTACAAGTTTCTTAATGAAAATGGACTTTCCGAATTATGGATGAGAAATTCGGCATCAGATATCATACCAATTAATACTCTCGTAGAGAAGATAGGTGCTACCACAGATGTCCTTCTTGCTACTCCTATTTTACAGGTTCTGATGTGACCAATAAGATAGGCACCAAATTGTCATCGTTCAAGGGAGAACCAGAAAAATATCTCCACAACTTTGGTAGGCGTTATCCTCCAAGTATTCAATCCTTTAAGCTAGCCGAGTGGCACTTGGTGAAGGTTTTAAAATCGGGCTCCGTTTTAAAGGTTTTAAAACAAGACACTTGATGCACTTTGATTTGAAATAATGACCAAAGTTGTCATTCCGAACTTACAAGGCTTCACTTGCACAAGCTCTTCATTACAAGGTCACCTGAAATGATCATTTTACATGGTATACCTGTGATTTACAGGGTTATTGATGGAAGACCCATTAACCCCAACTGATTTTGGATCGACATTCAATGCTGATAACTCATCATTCTCGCCAGACCTATGCATTAGTGAACTATCTGAAGATGTCATTCTTAACTGTACTTGCAAAAGCTGTCATACAAAACGATGCAGGTGCCACAGAAACAATGTTTCTTGTACGTCATTTTGCAAATGCAGCATGTCTTGTGACATTCAGAAACATGTAAAATACTTAAAGTGACCATTTAACACTGTGAATAATTTGTGATTCTTTATGTATCGTAATTTAGTAGTGATACTTCAATACATTATTATCTATTCTGGCCTTGTATGGTTTTTTATTTTTATTTTCTGTTTTCTCCTTCAATATTCACAGCCAAGGGTCCCAGAGGGGTAAACATAGTCCTATATTATAGGAAAATTTTTATGAGGAATTCCCAAAACATGTCGTATTTCGTGCAAGTATACTAGAAAGAAGAGAAAATTACGAAATGCAATACCACTTACTGCGCGTATATGCCCAAAACAAAATGGCGTCCTATAAAATTTATGCCCGGGTTGCCAGATGTCTACCCAAGATTTTATCTTTCTTTTGGGCGTGACCTAACAGGATCTGAAGAGAAACCTCGTCCACCTCGAAATTCCGACGGGTCTTATGGCCAGGGACTGTATTAAATGGTTAAAAAGTGATCGTTGTGTGACCTTGAGGTTTCTGGATTGTGTGACCTTGAGAATGCTGGACTGTGAGCTCTTTGTTAATTAGGAGACGATTCGTCCGACTTTAGTGCAAGATTTCGGGAATAAAACTGTGTGCTCATTTTGTACCGCATGCTTTGTCAGACGACCAGAAATATACACGAGTGAAGTACGCAAAATACATCTTGGAAGCTACAGAAACAATGCAAAAGTTTCCCCAAAGCATTGTTGCAAGCGAAGAAACATGGTGTTTTCATTTTGATCCTAAAACAACGAAACAGTGAGTTCTCAATGTAAGTCGCTACAGTCACCCAAAGGAAAGATCAGTTTGCAGAAGGTCAAAATGAAGACAATGCTTGTGTGCCTTTTCACGGCAATAAAATTCTGCATCACTAATTCATTCCTGAAGGTACAACTGTCACTGGATATACTTACACGTCCATTTTGGAACTATTGTGGAAGATGATTGTTACGGTCAGGCCTGAGTACAAAAACTGACATTGGTTCCTTCTTCGCGATAACGCACCCACACAGAGCAGTCGGTGTACAGCAATTTCTGAGACGAAAACAAGTGTGTGTGTGTGTGTAATCAACCCTCCCTCCTATTCATCAAATTTATCACCGTGTGACTTTCTATTCCCTAAATTAAAGCTGCCTTTAAAAGGAAAAGGGTTTTCAAGACATTGAAGACTTGCAAAGAACTGCGACATCAGTTCTTCCCTCCATGCCAAAAATGGCCTATGCAAGTCCATCCTTTCGTTGGTTGATCGTACCACTTCTTGTGTAAACGCAGGAGGAAGTACTTCAAATAAAATACATGCACGTAAGTTTACCTGCTCTTCCTTTTATTTTCAAATTCGGTCTCATTACTACACTGTGATAATCGGTCTGAACATAAATATTCTTAACACATAATACACAGTCGAGTCACATTATTGTGAACACCTCCTACTTTTGAAGTCAGCAGCGCGTAGCCAATGGAAGAAGGCATGTGTCGTGAGCTAGCTTGGAGGGTATACACGGTGTGTTGTAGGCGATCTGAAAACCTATCACGAGTTGCTCTCGTGGATAAAAGGAGCGATTTATCAGATTTGCAAAAAGGGATGATTATCGGCTTTCAAAACAAGGGTGGCAGCATTTCTGAAACTCCGCAGTCGATGACCTGTTTGGGTGCTGCTGTGGTTAAAGTGCATCGTGATTCGAGAAATGGGACCATTGCGAATAAGCGACGTGGAACCTGCAGACTACCACGTGTCATTGATGTGAGAGGTGAACGTCGGCTGTGAAGGTGTGTGAGGGCAGATCGACACGTCACAGTGGAGCAACTCACTGGCGGTATGAACCAGGGGGCTACCGGAAGTGTGTCTAAAACGGAATTTCAACGAACCCTACTGCGTATGTTGCTCGGATTTAGACGGATGGTCACTGCAACTATGGAAACGAAGGTTCATTGGCAGAAAAGGCTTACATTTGCACGGTTGTATCGGAATTGGACCTCCGCTGCTGATTGGCTAAGGACTGCCTTCTCCGATGAGTCACCTTTTCTGCTTCATCGAACGGACTGACGTTGGCGTATAAGGCGCAAAACATCGGAGAACGAACACTCCTCAACCATTGATTGTATAACACAAGCTACTGGGGGCAGCGTTGTTATCTGGGGATTGTTTTCGTGGCATTCTCTGGGTCCACTTCTACTTGTTGAAGGCATTATGGACCGAATTCGTTATTAATCCATCCTTGCAGACCACGTATACCCATATATGCTGATTGTCTTTCCTGGGGCGGATGGGTCTTCTAGCACAAAAATGCGATGTGTCACACAGCTAGAAATGCCCGAGAGTGGTTGGAAAAGCACGATGAAGACTTCAAAGCAATTCAATGGTCTCCTTATTCCCCAGACTCGAACCCAGTTGAGCATCTGTAGAAGCATCTCGACTCTCCTGCAGCTGTCAGATGCCCTGCAGTCAGCATGGCTTCAATCTACTGAAATGGCTGTTGAAACAGATCTACTGAAATGGCTCTTGCTAAGTTGTCAAACTTCATTTCCGAAGCACTAGATGACAATTTTTATACTATTTTTTTTTATTGATTTCCAAAAAGCTTTCGACACGGTAAATCACGACATTCTGTTACATAAATTACCCAAATACGGTTTTCGTGGCAGAATTCTTTCCCTCTTAATGAGCTACCTCTCTCATCGCAAACAGTATGTCACTGTAAATAAAATAAACTCCGATCTACTTAATATTTCATATGGAGTGCCTCAAGGTTCGTTATTGGGACCGTTACTGTTCCTGTTATATATTAATGACCTTCCTCTGTGCCTGCAATCAACTCATGTTTTGCTATAAGCTGATGACACTGTCATTTTTCAAAAATGTCATGATTTGCATAAGTTACAGATAATGATCAATAATGATCTGTCAAATTTATCTCATTGGTTATGTTCTAACAAATTATCAGTTAATATTCTAAAAACCAACGCAGTATATTTCCAGAACGTTCATAAAAGAGAGGACATAAAGAAATTTCCAGTCAGGATTAATGATCTCCCTCTTAAAATTGTGGACAAAGTTCAGTGTCTTGGTGTTTGGTTTGATGAATTCTTTAACTGGAATACGCATTTTCAGTTTGTTTTAACAAAAGTTTCCTTACAGGTTGGCCTGCTTGGTAAAATTAAGCATCTCTTCCCCATCAATGTCCTAAAAACATTTTACCATGCTTTTATTTATAACCATCTCCCCTATTGTCTGGTCTTAGTATTCAAATATAAGTGCAAACAATAAGTTATGCTTTCTCAAATTACAGAAGAAATCTGTTCGCTATATGCTGAACACGGATTACATGTCTCATTCGAAACCATTATTTCTAAAACTAAATATTCTAAAAATTCATGAAATTTTTACTTTGAAACTAGGTATCATGTTTTTTAAAATAATGCATCTTAAACTGCCTATTTTTCAATCTGACATCAAATATCTGAATTATTCTATCTTCACCAGATCTGTTGCTAACAACAAATTATGTCAGTTGTGTGTTAGACTTAATTATGGTTTAAATAGCATACTGTATATAGCCATTACCCTATGGAATAATCTCCCAGAGAGCATCAGATCCCTGGAAAATATCAAAAAGTTTTCCTTGTCTCTGCGAAATTACATTGTAAATCACCCTGATCTCCATAACGAATCTGAACCATATCATTAAATTGTAGTTCGAAGCACGCTGCTAACAGTGGTGCTTCTGTTATAACCATCTTACTTGCTTTCATGTATGCCATATGTTTTATTCTTTTTCTTACATCTGATACGGGGAATCGCCTGACAACCAATGTGTTCAGATTCCTCCTGGTGTATTGCATTTTCATATAACTGTAAGTTTTAAATGGGTGCAATAAATAATTGTATTGTATTGTAACCCTGTATAAGTGATTGAGAAAAATTCCTCTATTAAAAATGAAATGGCAATGATTCATTTCCATCATTCTTTTTCTTATTTATTTTTAGACACATTGAGCTGTCCAGGGCAGCACGTAGGCACCTTATTATTACAACTGGTGATGTTGGCATTGCGTGTGGGGGTTATCTTGTTGAACATGAGTGTCAGGGATACATCGGAGATACGACAACAAAACGGGCTGCAGAATCTCCTTGACATATCGTCGTTCTGTCATTATGCGTGCGAGTGTGGAGAAGATATTGAAGCTGATAGCACTACCATAACACCAAGCTGAGGAGACGTATGACGCTCACGGATGGCACTAAGATCATCCCGTTGACCAAGTCATCCCCAGGTTCTCAATCGGCGATTTTCAGTGCTGAGCCAGGTGCGATACTCTGAATATTATACGGTACATTCCTTCCATCACGGATGTTTAGTACGACACAACTGCAACCTTTCCTGACGTAAAGCTACAGTGAACGGCAGTCGTCAACAGGGATGTCGCCAAGAAGAAGCGAGGGTGGGTTGGATCCCAACCTGAAATCTTTCTCGTCCACCTAGTTCAAGATGTACCAGTTTTCATTTTTAACCTTAAAATCTGGACTTCGCGAAATACAAAGGTGTTCAGAAAGTAATGCATCCATCTTTATGTACAAACCAGTGCTAAGGTATCAAATTAAAACAAACGAAGGAAAAAGTTCAGATCAATTACTTTTTTTCACATATTTTTTCTACGCAGTACTCCCTCATGCTCGTTACAGATACGCTAACGTTTCACAAGTTTTTTAACCCGTCTCTTTAAATTTTTTTAAGGTTGTTCTCGGAACCATTTCCTCTTAGCGGCTTGAACGCATTCGTCACAGGTGAAATGCATGCCTTTCGGATGTCTCTTGAGAGCAAGCTACAAGGCGCCAAATCTAAGCTGTAGGTAGAATAGAACTTCAAACTCGATTTTCTGTATGAACTCTGAAGTGAAAGCTTTTATTTCCTACACACGAGGTTTGTTCTTTCTTTTAACTTTTATAAGGTATATACGAAGCTTTCTTAGTTCATGGTCGTACCTTTGACCATGTGCTCCTAATGAATAAACTATCTGTACTTCCAGAACACAGTGAGCACGCGCTTACCGTCAGAAATTTGCGTTTTGAAATTTTTTGGCTAGGAGACAACATTGTTGACGGTATTCCAGAGATCGATTTTTCATTTCTATGTCATCATGGCGTACACAACTCTCATCACCAGTCATAATACTTTGGAGAATATCGCCTCCATATTTTTCGTATGGAGTAAACAACCTTTGGCATGTTTCAAGTCACGATTTCTTCATTTCAGCCGTCACATGCCGCGGTACTCAATGAGCGCACACTTTTGTTTAATCCGATAACGTTAACAAGGTCATTGGTACTACTTAAACTAATGCTTATCTTACAAACTATGGCTTCCTGAGACATTTTTCCGATTCTTCCTGCTGAGCTAATGGACGTTTTCCATGTTTAAAACGCAACTTGCGATTACGGGCCTCCCACTCTACTGCTAATCTTTATGGCCAACATTCCTAAACTGTCCTTTAATTTTTTTACGCAATAATGGACAGTGTTTATGTCCAAAGCTTGAGAACCATAAACCGCCACTAATCTAGCGTCAATTTTTTCGGAAGGTACATTTTCATGAGTAAAAAACTCTAATACTGATCACTGTTTGACACCCGCCGGCACAGTTTTATCCATTTTAAATACAATTTGATACGAACAAATACATGTACGGAGATCTATTACGCAGTAAAATTAGGCCGGTGGCGCAAAGAATAATTTGGCCGTTTGGCTGGTTTCTAGTCAACAAGTCATGCCCGAGACACATGTGCCCGACACACGCCTCGTAAAAAGAAGTCTCGTGCTTTTCGTCGTGAAGTACTATGTTTTTCCCTTAGAAAGTGCGTTGTTTAACAAAATAAGAAGTAAAAGGAATCAAATCAAATAAACGATGGTCACGCAAAATTAGATTAACATGATGTCTCCCGGTATGCACATGATAAAGCTACTTTTTGTTTAGCTTTATAAGAGCAGTCCATTCACGTGGTACATGCATTGATAAAAGTCATTACTGCTGTCACTGCATTTATATAGTCTCCCTAAGTAAGGTTTTTTTGTTAATTGAAGGTTTAATGACCACCGTGATCCACTCAATTAGCTATAAGCAGTCGCCCGTCCCTAATTTAGTGTAACCGGTTCCAAGGAAGCGGGAGAGCCAGTGCCGTAAGACAAACACAACATCCATGCCACACCGGGATTCGAACTCGGGCCCCTTTCGGACGAATAATCAGAGGCCATCGCTTAGACCACTGCGTCACTGGGGCGGCTAAATTAGGTTTCTTTTGCTGTGCTGTACGGATCCAAAATCCTCAAGGCGCTGCAGAGTGGCGCGTTGCATCATTATTTAGTGCTTCCCTTGACATCTCAGTCGTGAGTTTCCCATGTTTGATATCCCTCTAATGCTCTTCAAGACTTGTAGAAAAAGACCTTCTTGTTTTTCCTCTTTATATTTTTTTAGTTCCATCAGGTCAGGGTTGGAAAGTTACGCGTAAAAAAATATTTTCTACCTGACGCGCAAATTACGAGTAAAAATGCGCAATGTATGTCATAAATGTAAAAAATGTAATAAATTCAGCACTTGGTTTAAATACAATAAAAAAACGAAGTATTAGAATGTTATTTGAGTTCTCGGGCTAACACCGACAAATACGTATGTAACTTGCGGCAAATCAAACGAGCTCTCCATACTGCGTTTTTCATTTCTTCTATCCTTTCCAACGACACGTTGACACCACACATTCGCAAACGTGTTATTTCCTAATGATACTGAGGATGCAACACTGCCAACGCGTTGCATCGTAAATATAAGGAAAAGAAACTTAATGAAGAACTTCTTGAGGTGGTAGAAACTCTTATGCAGCAGAATTTGGATGCAGCCGGAATTTCATGTTAGTATAGATGAAACAAAGTGCAGTATGACAGTAATATGGATGAAACAGAGTGCAGAGTGCAGTATGACCTCGTTCTTTCTTGAAAAGACGAGATATTAATACAATATGTACATGACAGCGCAGCCACTTCAAAAGAATTGTCATATACAATGAGAAGAGTCTCTCCTGTGGCCAAGAGTTGTGAGGAATTGGTTTCTGACCACTAGTCCTAGATTGGACCGGGCTAGATTCCCGATTAATGCATGGGTGGTATGCTTGTGAAAAAAGAAGTGGATGGCTCTCTGCAGTTTCTAGACGTAATGATAAGGGAAACAGTAGATGACTCCCTGGGTACTTCAGTATACTATAAGCCCTCGTCCATAAATAATATCATCAACACGAGATCAGCTTGCCTTGGAAGTCACAAAGAGGGTTTCATCAGAGCACGTACAACCCAGGCGTTTCCATTATGCTGTGATCGTGAAACTGTAAAAACTTAAATTGAAAGTCTACAAAACCTGGCTGTTTCCTTTGGACATGAGCAGCATAGAGTCCTCAAGGTAGTTGAAAAAGTGAGAACATGTATAACAAAGGTAACATGCGCCCTATCAATCATGCGCCAAGGTTCATCGGGTCTATCTTATGAAGTTCTATTCTAGTTCATAAGAATCCTATAAAGGCTAAATTATGACGTGGGAATGAAGTCAGCTAGATCGATATCAAACGTAATCATATGCTATGATCTCCAATGTATCACATCTGATCGTGCTGGAGTGTACTCGTTCCCTTGGTGAACCCTGATCATGGTTGGCAACGCAAGTTACATGATACATATTTTACATAGATCACGCGTAATTTATAAGTATTTTACGTCAGGGAGAAAACTAATTTATTACACAATTTTCTACGCCGCGTAATAATTTATTTACGTGAATATAAATTAATAAATAGCCACGTTAACGCAACTAGATGTAAGCATATTCTTTAAATTGTTTAGTTTATAACCACTGAAAGGAAATAATTACAATTGTGAAATATCAAAACTTACGTAGATAATGCGAATGATAGAACATATTTTTCAAAAAGATGAACTTTTTTTTTAATTTGGCAGTTGTTGTTAATGTTAATGACTACTCACCTAAACTAATATCACTCTTACCAACTTCAGTGTCATTCATTTTATCTAACAGTAACCAGAAAAATCAAATGCCTCTTACAGTTAAGCTAGAACTGCACTTTTTTGACATTAAATAACATGTTATACCATGACATAACTATTTCCATTCTCCTCAACTGGAGGGGAAAGTTTTAATAGTTGTGTCCCAGGTTTTGGTATGTAGACTGGAGTATTGTCATTACAACATGAAGTTCCATGTGCAGCAATTATCAAACTTTCGGTGAATAATAAGGAGGAGATAGTACGTGGTGTTTTAATGATTTTTGCCTCTTTCCAATTAGGATAATGTTGTCTTTCGTTCACTAGTCTTGCAAGGGCAGTATTTGATAGGCCATTCATAACAGCATATTTATGTTCGTTGAGCATAATTCCTAATGACGTTTTGGTTGATCCGATGTATTGGCTGCAAGGGGGAATTTGATTCAAACTATCAAGTGGGGTAGTGTATGTACCAAATTTTTTAGCCTCTGGAACCATGTCACGATCTTTCTTTATCAAAGTAAAAATATTGGTGGTATGTATCCCAAAGTCAGAATTGAATGGTTTACAAATATTTTTAAGCATTGAGGAGACAGTTGGGAAATAATCCATTGAGCCCACATAATTGCTACAGGGGTGTTCGGCCTGAAGGGTAGTTAGACGTTGACGACAGATTTTCCCGAGTTCAGCTTTAACAGTAGACTTTTTGAAACCATGGGCACAAGCAATGTCGAAAACCTTATTCATTTCGCAACGCTGCCTGAGGCCATAAGACGAATGAGTGAACGCTCTTCTTAGAATGAATTTAATTGGTGAAAGTTTATAATTATTCGAATGCGCAGAATATGCAGTTATCAAAGTGGGTGCGGAGGTAGGTTTCCTATACACCGAATAGTGTAAAGAGCAGGAGTCTGAGTCACGTTCTAAGAGAAAATCCAGGAACGGTAAAGTACCAATTTTTTCAAGTTCTATGGTCAATGTTTTCAAGTTCTATGGTCAAAAAGAGGCCATCGCTTAGACCACTGCGCCACCGGGGCGGCTTCCATCTTTCAGAACAGCCTCATTTCCTCGAGGGTTGCAAAAACCACATGCACAAACTCATCTGTTGCCTTGTCTTCTGCTTCGGCGTTCTCGTCTTCCCCTGTAAATGTTCTGGATTCTTATGGTACTCCCCATGACAATGAACTTTTCCGATATTTTTCTGAAGATTCTCCCACTGGCTACAGCTGCATACTGCATGACCTCGGAGTTTCCTTCGAGGCCTTGCCTGATAATCCCCTGGAGAAATAGTGTTCTGTTCCGCTTTAAAGACGATACTCCCCCGGTGCTCTCACTCACATGGCCAGAACGCTTCAGTCTGTCATTGTGTCTTTTGCTTTGGCAGTGTTCCTCATGGTGACCCCGCTTTCGGACTTTTGTCCCAGCTTTCTGGGCCTGTTTGCCAGCAAAAGTCATTTACAGCCTCTGCTCAACGCATGTCTTCGCTTCCACCGCCATTTGGACCCGTTTCTCTGCAACAGTCAGTTCCAGGCACTGTTCAACGCGCGTATTCCCATCCGAAGCCATCTGCCTCTACATCCGACGATTCCAGTTTCCGCCAGTCCGCACCACCTGTTGCCGTGCATCACCTTCCGCCATCGCCCTGATCTTCTCTGATGAGATGCAGTGACCCTTGTCGCCGGGTCCACTGTTCTTCATCGTCTGCCCTGCCACGTCTGTGCTACTCAGGCCTATGTTGCCGCCCTGATCTCACTGTGTTCCACCGGCTCGTGTAAACATTTATGTACTGAACTTCTACTGATTGCGTCCTGCCTCCTGCTTCGTGCGCCATGCTCATCATTGTGTGTTCACGTTACTGTAATGATTCCCTGCTTCGGTCTTACTCCGGTTCGTGTGAACATTTCTATACTGAACTTTTACTGCTTGAGCCCTACCTCGTGCTCAATTCTCATCATTGTGTGTAATGTTTCTCCTGCCACGGTTTGTTATGCGCAGTATTTTGGTTGTTTTGCTCTGTTTTATTGTATTGCTATGTTCTTCCCGGTATTTCAATGTAACGCTCCGATAGAACTATTAAAGCGATTTTGAAAACTTGCTTTATGGCTCGGTGCATTATCTTGCTGGTACCAACAAGGCTTGGTTCCATATTATTGCCACAGAGTTGGTAGGGCATATCTGTCTAGAATATCAAAGGTAGACGTGCTGGCGAACACGTTTGTCCACGATAACCAATGAGCAGGGACCATAACACAGAAAACAACCCCACGCGAGTACACTGCCAACTCTAAACTTGACAGTAGCAACAGCGCACTGTCAATCATAAAAGCTTAAGGTAGGAGTCACTGTCAATCATAAAAGCTTAAGGTAGCAGTCCACTGCGCCACCGGGGCGGCGATCATTCACTTTCTGTGCAAAAACTGAAGGAAATTATATATTTCACATATTTTTGAAATATATGGATTTTGGGTACATATATTTGAAATACCAGATATATTCACAATTAATTCCCTGTATATACTCAAAATGAGTGCGTGTCTTTTCCAAAAATGAGACACAACACTCGGAGCTAACTTATTATAAGCGCAGAATGTACTCATAAACAATTACATTTTTCTTATTTCTAAGTACCAATTTTTTAACAGTGTAAAAATCAAAAGCGCATATCAATTAAAATGATCACGTACATATAGCATTAGATAAGCCTCAATGAAAGGTTCGGAAAGCTCGCCTTCTATCTTACTTGACTATCCTGTTTAGACCATTTAATAAATTTTAGGATTTGGGTGAAGCATCACTAAATGCTTCATCAAAACAATAGCTAAAAGAAGACGAAAATATCACTTGGTTGCAGGCTCTATCAGTAAAAATTTATAAAGGCTAATATTTCCCTGTTATTATATATAATTAATCTTAACTCTCGAGGCAGCTTGGTCGTTAAAGTTGCATTGATCACAAAGACTTATTTTCCCCGCTCTTACCAGATATTTTGGAAAAGAACGTAAATCATCGCAAACGAGACCGAAAATTCAAAAACCATATAATTAACAGTGGTGTAATACAAAAAAGAAACATTGTGTTTGCCAATCTATCGATACTTCATCCACATACGCCAAATTACGTTAACCAGGCAAAATCAATTAAGTACGAGAACGCAATTAATCACGTAACGCCTTCCTTTTAGTCCTGCTTTTGACAGCTATAAAACCAAAAAAACATATGCATTTACCTGCGGCAAACGGGAGCAATAGCAATTGAAAGAAATATTTTGCTGAAAAACAGAAAACTTTCCTGAAATGAAAGTATTTAAGCGTGTCTCTAAAGCCAAGGAAACATTAATGCGATAATTTGTGCAAATAGAGAAACTAATTACATTGATTAAAAAAAACCCCACACATTTTAAATTTCCGTCCAAGAATTTTTACAGCCTTTACTATTTTGATGGAAGGCATTCTACGTCAATTAATGAACCTAAATTAAAAATAAATGCAAACGAAAGGCAACCGATTGCGTGAAACACCTGAAACTCAAAATAAAGACGACAGAAGCATTTTTAACAAACCCATCATGCCTCCTTTGTTCCAGTGCAATTTAAATTCTCATTAAATTCGGCAGCAGGAGTATATTACGCAGTAAAAACATTTAAATCGCACACCTAGAATACTGCACCAGAGTAAAAGGCTCTTTACGTATCTGACGGATTACTACCTTCCCCATTTATTCTGCTTTGCGACTAAGCAAAATGTTACGTTCGTTCACAAAGTACACTTCTTCTTTTCTTGTGGGTTTACCGACCACCGTGAGCAACTCAATGGGCTATAAGCAGTTGCCCGCCCCTTATTTAGGGCCACGAGGTCCAGCGAAGGAAGAGAGCCAGTGCCGTAAGGCAAGCACAACATCCATGCTTCATCGGGGTTCGAAACCGAACCCACCTCGAGCGAATGGTCAGAAGGCAGCGATTAGAGCACTGCGCCACAGGGTCGGCTATAAAGTATACTGAAACAAGAAAGATGAAATGATTTCGTCTTTTAAATGCTAACCGACAGATACACCGAAAATCAGCGAAAGAAAACAATTTTACATCTTCTAGGATATTATTGGGGATGATGTAAAACACACAGTGGGCAAAAGAAATATAACCCGTTACAAGTAGAAGTTGTCAATTCTTTTGGGGTTTAATGCCCACCGAGTGGTCTAACAGCTGTCTTGTGACCATTCGTCCGAGATGTGTCCGGCTTCGAATCCCGTGAAGCATGGATGTTGTGTTTGTCTTACGGTACTGTCCCTCTCCTTTCCCTGAAACCAGTGGCCCCAAATTAGGGTTGGGGAGCTGCATATTACCCATTGACTTGCTCACAGTGGTCGCCGAATCTTCAAGTAAAATAAAATAAAATGAATGCCCACTATGAGCAACTCCAACTGCTATAAGTAATATCTTGTCTCTAATTGTTGAGGTCACAGGTTCCAGGAAAGGGAGATAGCCAGTACCTTGAGACTAGCACACAACCCAAATATCATCTGGGAATCGAACCCTGTCCTCTAGGGCGAACAGTCAAAAGAAAACGCTTTGAGCACTGCGCCACCGGGTCAGCAATTTCACGAATTCGTAAAACGTTTTCAAGTAAAAGTGACTTACGTCCATTGGAAATAGTATTGTGCGCTATCAAGTGTGAATAATTGTGCGCAAAATATTGCTTATAGTAGAAGGTACCATAAAAAAACAAAAGGAATTTTTTAGAAGAGATGTGGTGGAAAGTGCAACAGAATTTGAAGCACCTAGTGATAAAACACTGGACTATTTTAAAAGAATCAGCGAAACAGTTTTTAATAGTGACACAGAAACAATCTTTTTAATGGAATAAACTAACGAAAAAAAAATCCCAACACCACTAAAAAATAGTTGTAGAGGAATGAAATGGCGGTATAGGTAACATATTTAATCGATTTAGGTTTCAAGACCACAGCTTAATGTAAGCGCGAGAAGAGCCATTTTAAATGTGAAATGCTGGTACATTAATAACCGGTGTAACCGCCAGAATGTTGAATGCAAGCACGCAAAAGTCCATGCATTGTGTGGTACAGGTGCTGGATGTCAGTTTGTGGGATGGAGTTTCATGCCTGTTGCACTTTGTCGGTCATTACAGGGACGGTTAATGCTGGTTGGGGGTGACGCTGGAGTTGTCGTCCATGGATGTCCCATACGTGCTCGATTGGAGAAAGATCTGGTGATCTAGCAGGCCACGGCAACATGTCGACACTCTGTAGAGCATGTTGGGTTACAACAGCGGTATGCGGGCAAGCGTTATCCTGTTGGAAAACACCCCCTGGAATGCTGTTCATGAATGGCAGCACAACAGGTTGAATTACCAGACCGACGTACAACTGTGCCGTCAGGGTGCGTGAGATAACCACGAGAGTGCTCCTGCTGTCCTAGGAAATTTCTCCCCAGACCATAACTCCAGGTGTAGGTCCAGTGTGTCTCGGCCGCAGATAGGTTGGTTGCAGGCGCTCACCTGGCCTCCTGCTAACTAACACACGGTCATCACTGGCACCCAGGCAGAACCGGCTTCCATCAGAAAACACATCAGATCTCCACTCCGTCCTCCAAGGAGCTCTACCTTGACACCACTGACGTCGCAAACGGCAGTGGTTTGGAGTAAGTGGAATGCACGCTACAGGGTTTCTGACTCGGAGCTGTCCTTCAATTAACCGATTTGTAACAGTTCGTTGTGTCACTGTTGTGGCAACTGCAGTACGATGCGCCACGGCCATACGCCGTACACGGGGGGGGGGGTCTTCCCTCTCAGTAGTGCCACGTGGCCTGCCGGAACCCGGTCTTCTTGAGGCAGTACCTTCCCTTGACCACCGCTGCCAACAGTCATGCACAGTGGCTACATTCCTGCCAAGTCGTTCTGCAATATTGAGGAAAGAAAATCCACCTTCTCGTAGCTCTGTTACACGACCTCGTTCAAACTCCGTGAGCTGTTGATAATGGCTTCTTCGTCTTCTTAAAGGCATTCTTGACTAACATCAACACACTACGTCGAATCTCAAAAATAACTATCGCTCACGAACGTTACAGCGCGTATTTACAGCCAACCTGCTTTGCATGTTCCGAGGGGCCTACTAGCGCCACACGTATGTGCCCTGCGCGAAATTTGCATACACGTCATCTTACAGATGTACTCTCACCGCCTACCAACTATCGTTTATCTAACACAACCCCTTCTTGGTGTTGGGATTTTTTTCCGTTAGTGTATTTGGAAGCGGAGAGCGAATTTGTAGTGCGAGACAAATGGTTATTTGCCTTTCTTTGGCGTGCTAGTAGGGAAAACGCCCGCAGGGATTCTTTACATAAAGGTCTGTTGTAAACGTATATATGCTCCGAACACTATCGTTCCTGCATCTACGTGCTCTGATGCCTACAAGTTGGCTCTTTTCCGATTTAGAGCTAAAAAGGCTTTCGATTTTTCCTCGGGTCAAGCTGCTTGTGATTGAGAGATTAGTAGTTTAAGATCTCTCGCCTTGTCTGATGGTTTTGATGCACAAAGGATCGACAACATCATCCGGAAGGTTAAAGCAGCCATTATTAATTGCATCCCTGCGATCTCAAACCCTTCTCTGGGTTATATTGTTCAGTATCTCTTTCCTATATTCCTGGATTTATATACTACCTCAAGAACTACCTTAGAAAGTTTGGCCTTGGTATGAGAATTCGAGAACTGAGGTCAACATTAGATCTTCTAACCAACCATTGAGACCATGTCACGCAAGTTTCCGATGCTGGTCTATACTCCATTCGTTTGGAGTACCCTAATAGCTCTATAAAGTATTATGTTGCTATGACCAAGAGGTCGTTCAATATATGAATTCTTGAGCACAAGCGTGACGTAAAACAGATCAGGTTAACGACAGCTTTAGCGCGTCAGGTTAAGAAACCACGCTGGTGTCCCTAAATAGGATGAGACAAGTTAGTAAAATCATTCAATTCATTAGCTATGATAAGCTATCCAACATACAAGAAATCATTACCCAAGTTATTACTCAAGTTATGAGGATAACAGCTGTGAAATGCATCTCGTTCCTGTGTCCCCATTTCCATGATATTAAACAGAATTGGTTCAGTATACCTCCGGAACGACATACTAAAGTTTTGTCGTAATAGAAACGTTTTAGTCAAGTTTTGAGGATAATGGCTGTGAATAAATCTCTTTCCTGTGTCTTGAACACATTTCGATGATATTCAACAGAATCTGTTCATTAAACCTCCGAAACAACATGATAAAGTTTTGTCGCAATCGAAACATTTTTAAGTAAGTTACGACGCATAAGGGCAATTTAATGGATCTCGCTCCTATGTCTTGACCTTTGCCCACATTGCATCCATTTTTCAATAGGGTTCCTACCCAGGTAGTTCCCTACCACATACTAAAATTTCATCGAAATCGAACCATTTTTACGCCAGTTATTGTGCTGACGGGCGGACAGACAGACAGACGGACGTACAAAGCCGGAGCATATACACTTCTTTAACCCACGGTTGGAAAGCGTAAATAAGTAAAATCGCTTCATACACTAACACAAAAGCCATTTCATATAGGGAGACTTTGAGATCCTGTCCGATCCAAATGTTTGCAAAGACGTTTCTGTTGACTTACCTGCTATCTGGCACGCGTTCCTGGGCGTTCCACACGTTTGATTCTGATAGAGATACACTGGCGCGCAAAATTTAAGGACGAGACGGTTTTTCGAATGTAACGTCGTGCAGAAGTGCTCCACATCGACTCAAATGATACCATACGATCCCCAAGATGTAAGAATATGGGACAAGTGAGAAAAACCGTCCAACCAAGGAATCCAAAGGATACAAAGGCACTTTATTGAAAAGGTAGCTTCGAGCACAACTGGACAGAAGACAGAAACGTCCGTGTGACAGGCGGCGGCCAACAGATATCCAGTCTTTAGTAGGGGATACGATCACCCCTGACTGCGCTGCAGTATTTACAACGTCTGTCCATGATGAGGACGAGGCTGTCAAGGAGCTCTTGAGGCATCGCGGCCAATTCCTCTTGTAGCGCCAATCGCAGCTACCGAATCGTTGCTGGCGGCTGGTGACGTGCTGCCAAGCGTCTCGCGAGAAGGTCCCACACGTGTTCGATTGGATTTTGGACCGGGGACCTTGCGGGCCAATCCATGCGTTGAATATCTTCACTCTCCAACAGATCTGCGAAAGCCAATGTACGATGAGGTGTAGCGTTGTCATCCACGAAGAGGAACTCAGGACCCACAACACCTCTAAGCAGACGAACGTGAGGCAGGGGAACCTCGGTACGATAGCGGACACCAGTGACTGAACCTCTTTGGAAGATGTGGAGGTCAGTACGGCTGCCAAGCATGATACCGCCCCAAACGAGAACTCCGCCACCTCCAAGCCGGTCTCTTTCGATGATGTTGGAGGTGTGATGGCGCGTTCCCTGCTCTCTCCAGATGTGTATACGTCCTGAATCACTCGTCAGACTAAATCGGCTCTAATCCGTAAAGAGAACTCAACCCCATTGCTGATGTGTCCAGTTCTTGTGTTCCTGGCACCACAGAAACCACCGTCTCCGATGAGCAGGCGTTAATGGCACACACCGTACTGATCGTTGTCCAAATATACAAACCTTTGTGCAGCCTCCTGGCCACGTTAAAATGCGATAACGGACGTCCAGTTGTCTGTTGCATGTGCCTTGCGATTTCTCCCGCTGTCTGCCGTCTGTCTCTTTACGCCTGTAGGACAATATACAAGTCGTCCGTCGCCGTGGTTGCTCGTGGACGACCATTGCTAAACTCTCGGACAGCTGTTCCTGTCGTTTGAAATGCTCTCTAAGCTCGTGAAACGATGCTGTGAGCGATCCCGAACTCCTCGGCCACACTAGTCACACTTCGACTTTCTTCCAACTTCCCAATGACGCGACCTCGGGTAAAGTCTTCCAGATGTCGTCTACTATATTGCCTGTTGGCCATATCACACGGTGCCAGCAACTCGACGTCGTTCAAATCGATGTACACCGTGAAATAGCTTTCATCGAATTGCTGAGCGTACATCGCCCGTGTGCTTTATACCCTTCCGACACTCCCCCTCCACGTCATGCTTCAGATATGCGTATGTCCTACCGTACCGGACCGTAGTCTATCTCCCGACTGGTATTTCGGTCCGTTCTGCCTGCTCGTTCCGCTGTTATGCTAATTTCTCCTCTTCATCCTTATATTTTGCACACCAGTGTACAACCTATGCGAAGCTTTACCCTTAACACCTAGCACGTTATTCATTATTTACGCTTTACAACCGTAGGTTGAAGAAGCGTATAAGCTCCAGCTTTGTCCGTCTGTCCGTCCGTCAGCACGATAAGTGGCGTAAAATTGGTTCGATTTCGATGACATTTATGTGTGTAGTTTGGGACCACCTGGGGACGAACCTTATTGAAAATGGGAGAACTGCGGTCAAAGTTCACGACATAGGAGCGGGATCCATTCCATCACTTTTATGCGTTATAACTTACGTAAAAATGCTTCGATTGAGACAAAACTTTATCATGTTACTCCAGAAATACACTTTACCGGTTCTATTGAATATCTTCGAAATGGGGTCAAAGGTAAGGTCATAGGAGCGAGATTTATTCTACAGTTAATATCGTCATAACTTGAGTAATAACTTGGGTAATGATTTCTGGTATGTTGGAAAGCGTATCATAATCAATGCATTGCATGGTTTTACTAACTTGTTGTTTATGTTATTAAATTTTAAGTAGAACCGCTCATTCTACACACTGAGCTATTGTATTTTCATGATGAAGCCCTTCTTCTCGTGATGAAAGAACGCATGTTTATGCTTGTATATTAATTTACACCAAATAAAGTGGGTTTTCTCGTACGATTTCACATACGAATTTTTTAATTACGGCTTTTAAAAACAGATATAATGAGAAGATAAGTTATACATATAAGCCCGTTGCGAGATAAAAACTCGTCCTTATTGAAAGTCGATAGTGCTAGCAATATTTATCGTAGCGAAAGCGATAGTGCTAGCAATATTTATCGTAGCGAAAGCGATAGTGTAAGAAAACAGCAAAAATTCATATGATTTTTAGAAGAGATACACTTGGAAAAGGAAACGTGAACTTCATCCACTTAAAGTAAGAACTGTGCTCACCCTCTTTATAAATTATAATAAAAAATTCCCAAAACATTTCAAAATTTAATTTAAAATATTCTCTCACAGTGAATAATGAAAAGGATTTTTCATGTCGAACATTGAGAGGAGCAGAAATAGCGAGAACATTAACGTGCCGATTAACGGTCCTTTTGCGGATTAATTGGGAATTTTTTGGACAAAAGCTATGTCTTTACTCTCCGGAGTGAGTGGTATCTGAATAAAGAAAGAGTATTTTCATTACGGGGTTTATAATCCGAGAATAAGCTGTAAAAACTTCGTGTTGTGAAAATTAGAAATTATATTCTAAATATTCTTCATTCTAAATCCTCTCAGAAGCAAAAGTCTTTCTTAATTGTAATATCAGCAGAAGTATCCAGAGAACTGTGATGAACAATTCCTACCCGAAAGAGGATCACGTGCATTATTTTGAGCAGAAAATATACCGAAAATATGTTTCGTATTGTGTGGCATGAGAAGGAAAGAAAATTTTTCAGTTGGATTTATAGAAGCATATGTACCTTTGGAAATAAATACGTTCCAAAAAGAAATTTACATCTATGCTTTCTATACTCCAGTTCACCCTAAAAGTACACTGTTGATAATGACGGGAGAGCCTTATCACGACTCGTCGTGGAGCGTAAGAAAGGTATCCATCCGCGTTAATGTGCTCTCACAAGCAGTGGGGATTGGGAGCGGGGGTCTTTTGGAGGCCTAACTGCTTCCCCTACTGCCTGTTTAAGTAACCAACCCTTCGAGTTTCCCCGATTGTCAATGTATTGTCTCTGTGTTGTTAATGGTGGGAGAGGTCTCCCACCGCTTTCCCCCGTTCGAGTTGTATATCCCAAGTGGGCAGAAACAGCAAAAAGTGCGAAGGTCTTGATTCAGCAACTTCTCCTAACAATAAATGAACTGAAGTTTACGTGCTGATAAAACTACAAACTATGTACAAAAAACCTTCACACACGTAACTCACTCGAAGAAACTCCGTAGTAATTTTTAATAACTTCAACAAAAGTCATACGACTTCACAATCCGTTAGATCTTTTAGGACAACTTGTTCCAATCTTCAGACAGAATGTCTCAGTCCGGTGCGTCCCCTATACAGTAGTGAACAAAAGTATTTGGCGAAACACTTTTTTGACCATATTATTTTTTCTGCTAGACAAAATCAGGTCAGTTTGGGATATGATACGTTTTATTCAGTTGTAAACATGATCCATATGCAGATGGGTCGGAAACCTTAACACGGATAAGGTACCAGGGCTTAATCGCAAAGATCGTACAAATTGACCAACAAAGTTGGTGTGTATCACATTCATTTAACGCAACGATAACAGAAAACAAGTACGAGAAAACGACAAAGCAATAACTAATACTTAGTGAGATAACCACGAGACTTAATAACAGCTGCACAACGGGCCGGCATCGAGTCCACTAGCTTCTCAACGGTGACCTGCGGAATTCGCGCCCATTCTGCAGACAACTGGTTGAAATTCTGGGCCCTATTCCGGCAGGTTTTCTTCGCACATCGTCTCTCCAGCTCCTCCCACATGTGCTCGATGGGGTTGAGGTCTGGATATTGGCTTGGCCAGTCTAGAGGTGTGGCCTGTTGCTGCTGGAAGGCTGCCTTCCCTACGCTGGAGGTGTACTTCGGGTCGTTGTCTTGCTGCATGATCCATCCGGGTGGCATGTTCTGGTTTGCCCATGGAAAGACATCGTTGATGAGCATGTTCGTGTAGCTCTGGCCGGTCATTACTCCGTCAATCTTGATGATGGGGCCCATTCAATTGCGAGAGAAGGCTCCGTAAACCATGAGCAATCCTCCTGCGTGCTTGACAGTCGGCTGAATGAACTGGGGTTGAATCTCTGGCCACAAGGAGGTCGTACGTATCGGATGCCATCACTTCCAAACAAGTTGGACTTGCTCTCGTCGGTGAAACTTACTCCAGTCCGCCGCGGTCCAGTGCCGATGACGGCGCGCGAACGTGGCTCTGGCTCGTCGCTTCTTGACTCCGATGAGTGGTTTCTTCGCGGGGGCGTCTTCCATTCAATCCACTAGCAATGAGACGACGGGAGATTGTCATTCGGCTGACGTTCAGGTCGTCGCTGTCGCGGAATTCGTTGGCGATGTCCAAGCAGGCAAGGTGGGATCAGCACGAGATCGACGGAGGATGCGTCTATCCTGACGCAACGTAGTGGAACGAGGCCTACCATATCGCGGACTGTTCTCAACGGTCCCAGTCTTCTTATAACGTTGCAGGATAGCTGAAATGGACTGGTGTCGGATCTTCAGGTCCCTCGCAATGTTGGTGACGCGCATTCCGGATTCAATCATGTTCACGGCCGCCTGGCGAGCTCCACAAGAGATCTCCGCCTTTTTACCCATTTCTAAAAACTTAAGATTGACTTATTATCACACCACACATCACAAAAATCACAAGAAAAACATTAATGCATGCAGAAAACAAATGGGTAATAATTGGCGACTCTTTAATATGGCCCATTTCGAACGACAAATTCGCTCTGAGCGAAATACAAACTACGCGACATTGTAACCCACGAATCAAGACATATCATATCCCAAAAAATGACCCGATTTAGTCCATCAGAAAAAAACATGTGGTCGAAAAAGTGTTTCGCCAAATACTTTTGTTCGCTACTGTATATACACACTGAAGTTACAGCAATGACGCATGTCACAAGTGTGCGCATGCTTATTTGTGACATGCGTCATTGCTGTAACTTCAGTGTGTATATATAGGGGACGCACCGGACTTACACAATCTGTCTGAAGATGGGAACAAGGTGTCCCGAAAGATCTAACGGATTGTGAAGTCGTATGACTTTTATTAAAGTTTTTAAAAATCACTGCGGAGTTTCTTCTGGTGAGTTAAGTGCGTGAAGGTTTTTTGTACTAAGTTTGTAGTTTAACTCCTCCTAACACATTTATTTCCAAAAGCGCACTAACTTCTGGAACTTTTTTAGATGACAACTTAGTTTGATAAACTGCTGAGCAAACAAAAATAGATTCTGAGCAATAATTCTACTGGTTTTCGCTCAAAACTCTAGGGACTACATTTCGTAGCGGAGGTAACTGTTCCGCACCTTACATAGTGGTACACTCTAAGGTTGACTCGGAGTATAGTGGCAATTTTTTTCTCTTTTTGAAAAAAATCAGAAATTGCATGCAAAACATTTACCACCACGAACACTTATCGACACCAAAAGAATATTTCAAACCGGATTTTGAGAAGCAAAGGTATTGAAAAAAAAATTCGCTCTCAAGCGGAAACATTGTGCATTATTTTGAGTCATAACAATGCATAATATGGTCCTCGAAAGAAAAAAATACTGTTTCGATCGGAATTTGTTTTTATTACTTTTTCATTTCAGGGTTGACCGACACCGTGACCAACTCAGTGGAATGTAAATTGCCGTCCTTCCTTAAATTGGTGCCATTGGTTCTAGGGCAGAAAGAGAACCATTGCTGAAATATTAACACGCATTCCATAGCTTAATTCGACTCGGTTGAAGCCAACGCCATATATTATTAGAAATGAATAGGGATGTAGTATAAAATATTCCTTTAGTGCCGTATGAATTTGTGCCTCCTAGCTGAGACATAGCTCAGCAGAAAATGATCCAATTGCGTTGATTATAGTCCTCGTAGTTGATGCTTTCCAATGCAGAAACGTTTTCAAAACGGACTAATAGGTGCAATGAAATAATGCCAACAGGCATGCCGACATAGCGTTAACACAAGCCACGCTCTTTTGCTCTTAAATATGTGTTTGACAGTTTTTTTTTACGTTTTTACGTATTTATTTTGGATACTGCACATGAAATTGCAAACTCACAAAGCCCCGTGCAACTTTTTAATCAAAAATTACCTCATCCAGACATCCAGCAGCATCACACTTGTGAATAAGCAAAGTCATCGCTCTTTCCACAATTTTCTTTAATTAACACACAGCAACCGAAAAATTGTTATCCGGACACCGCTGGGATCGAACCCCAGATATCTCGATAACTAGACGAGTACATTTGCCTTACCCTACGGTGCCAACAATCCACGGCACTATGTGTGTTTTTCTGTCAGCACATGACTTCACAAATCCGTAGAGATGGGCTCAGCAACTGAGACGTGTCCATCTCTATCGAGAGATCTAGGTTACGAATCCCAGCGGTGTCCGGATAGTAATTTTTTGGTTGCCGCGTGTTAAAGAAAACGGGAAACGAGCGATGACTTTATCTTTTCGCATTGTCTCCACGAATTTGGAAGATTTTCACTATCACTCTCGCCCTTTGGATTTATTAGCTATAACTTAATAGCCTGTGCCATTAAGTCAAACCAGATAGGGACGTCTCATTTGCTGAGCCCATCTGTACGGATTTGTAAAGTCATATGCTGACAGATAAACACACATAGCGCCGTGGATTGTTGGCCACCGTAGCGTAAGACGAACACACGCTGCTATTTATTGAGAGAGCTAGGATACGCCCCAGCGGTGTCCCGAAAATGATTTTTCGGTTGCTGTGTGTTAATTAAAGAAAACGTGGAAAGAGCGATGACTTTGTCTATTCACATTGTCTCCATGTACTTGGAAGATTTTCAGCATCACACTGTTGCCAACGAGATAAAAGCTTCTGCATGCGGTCGTGAAAAAATGTCGAGCTTCGGTATGCGACGAACTCACTGAATACGATTTTAACTGATGTTTTATTGATAAACCATTTACCTTGTACAACAGTGTCCAGTTTCTTGAAAAATATACCGATCGAAGGGGACAGTTCAGGTAAATAAGGCGCACATGGGGAAAGGTTTCCTTCCTCAACTGGTATGGCTTTGTTATAGTCTGGCGTGCTATGTGAGATCTCGCGATATTATGATGATGCATGGTCCCGAGGCGATTTACTAATACCGGCTGTTTGGCGGACAGTGTCCCATGCAAAATTTCGAGTTCTTTACAATAACTGTCCTCCGTGATGCTTTGACCAGGTTATAATAAATCAGGGTGGATCACACCGGCTTCTGACAAACAAACTCTCACCATCGTCTTTCTCGGATCGAGTACCGCGTTTCGGGTTTCGTTCTCAGTCGAGTCACTGTGCGGAACGTTGGCAATTTTCATACAGCTTCTATTGTCTATCACATATGACGAACCGTCTCAAAAAGGTCATTTGTTGATTGCGGAAAAGCATATAAGAGTAGATGCCGAAATCGTTGGGCTTTGTCCCGTTTCGTCAAATCACGTGGAACCCATTCACACAACATCCATTTTTCATCACACCTGACGAAACGTCTCAAAATGCCATTTGTTTGCTTGTGGAAAATCATAGAAGAGTAGATACCTAATCGTTGTGTTTTGTCCCGTTCCATCAAGTCATGTGGAACCCATTTATCCATATTCTTCAATTTGCTAACTGTCGCGAAATGGTTGAGTGGTGTGCTCTGAGTTTCTCATTAAGTTTCCATACTTTTGACGTACACTGATGCTCAAAATTAAGACAATTTGCAGATTTTGTCGAATTTCTGAAAAACTAATGGCCACATTTGAATGAAATTTGGTATGGATGCACAGTTATATAAGAGAAACATTATACCACACAACAATCATGGTACGCACTCATTATCGTCAGTAAGGCTCATCAACACAGGAATGTCCAAAATCCACGTTGCAAGATCGAACATAAAATGACTCTAATATGGGGTATGGTTCCCTCTCACAGTCATGCAGCTCTCACAGCGTGACGTCATACTGGAAACGAGGCAGTTGATGAGTCCCTGTGGCAGTCGGTCCCACTCCTGCAGCAAAGCAGTTCTCAGCTCCTGTATGCTTCTCGGAGGGGTATGGCGAGCTGCAATTGCCCTCCCAAGAGCGTATTCCAGACACGTTCGATAGGGTTTAGGTCTGGCAATCTGGCTGGCCAATGCATCCGGCGAATATCCTAACTTTCAAGATAATCGTCGACCAGGTAAGTCCTATGTGGACGAGCGTTGTCGTCTATAAAAATGAGCCGAGGGCCAACTGCGCCCCTGAAAAATTGAACATAGGGTTGTAAGATCTCATATCTATACCTCTCAGCAGTCAGGGAGCCTCTGTCAAACACATGTAGAGGTGTCCGGCCGTCCGACATGATGCCTGCCCAGACCATGACACCTTCGCTGCAATAGCGGTCCCTTTCTCGGATGTTGGAGGAAAGGTATCGGGTGCTAGGTTCTCTCCAGATGAAGGTAGGTCAAGAATCAGTGTCCTTGCTGAATCACGACTCGTCTGTGAAGAGAGCATTACCCCACTGTAGTGTGGTCCAAGGCTGATGTTGTCTGCACCATGCTAAATACGCTCTCTTGTGTGCTGAAGTGAGCGGGAGGCAAACAGCGGGTCTTCTGGCAAAAAGCCCTCTCTCATGAATCCTTCGAGAAACAGTAACCCTTGAAACTGGGGTTCCAGTGCCGGCATGCAGCTCACGAGATAGCTGTGCTGCTTTAGCAGTCATGTGGCGCCTCTCTGAAAGTACCAAATAACGATCTTCATTGGCCGGCGTGGCTCTTGGACGACCTTACCCAGGCCTTCTCGATATAGATCCAGTGTCCTTAAACTGTTTCCATAAATTGCAGACGTCATTGGGCGTTACATTGAGCTCTGTAGCAATCTGCACTTGTGATTACCCTGCCTCCAATCTACCGACGATTCCCCACGTCATTCCGTCATCAATACGTTCGTGGTAACTCCTTTTACCTGATTGCTTATGAAATTGCACCAACTCCCGCAAGAAACACAACGAATGTTTCCAAGGAGTACGAGAGAACTAATCGTGGAAAAAGCCACGTGTGTTTTTTCATGCCCTCCGCTGTCACAGCTCCTCCCACACGCACGTGTACGCTTACGTATTCGACACTGCAAATTTGCATTCTTATTCGGCGGCATAATTAGTACCTTTGGTTCCGTACTTCTTGTGAAAATCGACAAAATGTGCAAATTCTCTTAATTTTGAACACCAGTGTACATCCGATTCAATCATATGCTTCAACTCCTTATCTCAGCAGTAGCTTCTTCTCTACCCCATGGGTCATTTTCAAGGCTCATATAACCAGACAGGCATTTAGCAAACCAATGTGGTGTCTTGCATTCACTAACGGCGCATTACCCAAATCCTGCAGGGACGCTGCGTGATATCATAATTCCTAAAGTAACCTCCAACTGCAAGTGTCTGCCTCTGATGGTCGGTGTGCAAGTTTATACTTATCTAAGGAAATGACACGAATTTTATTTTTTTCCGCCGTTTGCTTCACTCTAGCGCAACTTCTTTGGAACTGATGCCACTGACGAGATAACTATATCTTCATATGCAGCAACCTTAGAGCTTTAAATTTGCGTGTCACAATTCACATAGCGTGATATGATAATTCCTGAATTAACTGCCAACTGCAAGTGTCTGTAAAATCCGACGTTGCATCTGCAACAACCTAACACTTTTAAAATTCGTATATACAAATTTCCAATCGGAATTTCCGACCTTAATAAATATTTGAAATTTATACACTTAGAATTAACACTTAATTGGTTACAAAACTTTCTGCCATCTTATCTTTCTTCTTACTTAGTTGTTCGGACAACCTTTCTCTTTCACACCATTCTGTTGTGTAGTTTCCTTCTCTGTTTTACAATTCCCAATTGTTCTACAGATCACTTCAGTAATAGCTTAGTGGTCTTTTCCAGGGTCCCATTGCAGCTGGAATTCATCATTTCAGCCTAGGGCACTGTCGTCTCCCATGCGTCCCACTATCGAAGCCCTCTCAATCTGTTCGATTTATTTGCGCTTATTTGTCACCAGTATCCGAAAAATACATGTACACTCCTCACCAAAATTTAGAGATATTGCATGAAATGAATGAGGTATGTGCCTCACTCAAGTAACACGCATTGAAATAACTTAAGTGAAACTACGTAATTCAAACGATAAAAAGTGCGTTTAGAAAAGCAATTTATTGTACAATTTTTGCACACATGAAAGTAGCACTGCAATATACGCAAAATAGTAAACTCGGGGAATGCCCGTACCTATGGAGTTCAGTACCTGGTGGTAGCACCACCTATGTGTCGAAGGACATCTTGGTAATATTTTCTTATATATATTTAAACATGGTGTTGAAAGCAAACGTGGTTCTCAAAGGGATAAGGTGTGTGCATTTACGATTGCCATGGCTTCAAGAGGTTGTGTCAATTCTCCTGACAGCTTTTGCTATATCTGTGGCGAACATGTAGTGAAAACGCAACAGCGGAAGATCACGGACTTTGTTGGAAAAAGTGTTTTTTGTATACTTCGGTTTAAGGGTTGGAGACCAACAAAAGTCATAGGCCCCGCATTCAGTGTGTTCAACTTGCGTGGAAGGACACTACATGTGGTCTAAGGGTAAGGTGAAATCTTTCCTATTTGGAGTGCCTTTGATATAGAGGGAGACCCGAAACCACAGCGATAGCTGCTACTTTTGTTCGTGCAACATACAGGGGTACAGCTTAAAAAACAAAAAAGAAATCTTCTACCCGAACCTTGAATCTGCTCTGCGCCCTGTGCCTCACGGACCTGACATTTCCATACCTTTGCCTCCAGAAAGGCTAGACGATGTCCCTGCACCCTCAGAGAGCGAGTCAGATGACACTGCTGATGACTATTTTCAAGTCGATGACTGCAGTGAGCCCGAGCTGTTGTTACAATCATAATTGAACGACTCGATCCGAGATCTGGCCCTTCCAAAAGATTCTGCTCAGTTACTAGGCTCTAGACTCCAGGAGAACAACTTATTAACCGCTGGAACTTCTTTCTATAGATTTCGAAACCGAAAGAAAGACAACGTGCCTTAGTTTTCTCAAGACGGCGAACTTGTTTACTGCTCCGATGTCCGCGGTTTGACGCAAATGTTCAAAATTCAGCATGAGGCGGAAGATTGAAGATTCCTCATTGACTCATAACAAGGAAGTCGGAAAGCTGTACTTCTTCACAACGGCAACATAGACGCCTCTCTACGGGTTGGAGATTCCGTTCATCTGAAAGAGAGGTATGAGAATTTAGCCTTGATCCTGACAAAGCATAACTACACGGAATACGAATGGACCATCTGTGGCGATCTTAAAGTGCTCTCTATGATCCTTGGTCAACAGGGCGGCTACACCAAGTACCTCTGTCTCCTCTGCGAATGGGACAGTCGTGCTAAAGCCAAGCACTGGACTCAGAAGGTGTGGCCAAACAGGACGCTAAAAGTAGGGGAAAAGAACGTGAACTTCGAATCTTTGGTGGACCCAAAAATGTATTCCTGCCTCCACTTCTCATGAAACTTGGTATCATGAAGCAATTCGTGAAAGCCCTATTAAAAGATGGTGATGCTTTCAAGTACCTGGCAAGTAAGTTTCGACGGCGCTCAGAAGCGAAGCTGAAAGAAGGGGTTTCGTCGGTCCTGACATTCGAAAACTCATGAAAGACGAAATCTTTGAAACCAAAAAGGATGACACTGAGAGATCGGCTTAAACATCCTTTAAAGAAGTTGTAAAGAGGTTTCTTGGCAAACAGAAAGACCCTGATTTCAAGAACATCGTAGGAAACCTGCTGGAGAACTTGAAAGCCTTGGGCTGCTCACTGAGCTTAAAGCTCCACTTTTTGAACTCCCATCTAGGCTGTTTCCCAGAAAATCTAGGTGCTGTGAGTGAATAACAAGAAGAGAGATTCCACCAGGACATAAAGGAAATGGAAAGGAGGTATTAGGCCCGGTGGAATGTGAACATGATAGCAGACTGCTGCTGAATGCTGAACAGGGAGGCAGTGCACAAGAGAAAAAGTTCTAAACGGAGCTTCGAGGGGAAGAAGAAGAGACATTATAAAGATTTTTGACGTTTTGCTAGCTATAACAAACATAACAAATTAATAAAATGTATAATAGAGCTTATTTTTAAGTTTTTTGTAAATAAGGTTTTTTGACTCTGCTAGATTTTCTGTGTGATTTACCTGGATCTTCATCCTCACTTTGTGGGAAAATGTTACGTGATAGAGGTAAAAGCTCATCATTTTAAACTCAGCTTATCGAAATACATCACAAACACCTAAAACGGTGCAGAAAAGAAAGTATTATTTCGCAGACCTGTGTTATTGATTAGTTTCTGGGGTAACTTACTCCATGTTACAGGCAACACGCTACAGCGGTCTGCCAGTGTACTGGCGTATGGAACATGGTGATCCAGACCAGATGTCGCTCTACATCGTTCCAAATGTTCTCAATAAGATTTAGGACAGGATACCTCGGAGGCATCTGTAACGATTCAATCCCATGACTTTTGATCTCCTGAACCGTGCTCCAGGCACAGTTACTCGTTGCATTTCCATCAAGAAAACAGAAGGCATGTAGAGTAGTAGCGTGAAACAGTGTCACAATGGTCTCGTTTCGGTACACTGAGTCATTCACGTTGCCTTGATAAACATACAAGGAAGCGCAGCCATTAAAACACACTTCTACTCAGACCAGAACTGACTGCCGCTGGTAAGGGTAGACAGACTGCACATGGGGTGGTTGCATTTGTGTGTCGGATCCCCTCCACACCTGTCTTCGTCGAGTATCAGGATAAAGAGCGAAACGGTGTTGTCTGTGAAGAGTACATGGTGCTGCTCTGTATTTCATGGCATGCAATGTGGGTTCCAGGTACCTCTTGGACAACGGTGTGCCGATTTCAATGCTTTGCTGCTCAGATGCTTCCTTTCTCTGAGCCCGTGCAGTTCAGGACGGTTTCATAGCGTTTGAGTACATACTGAGACACCAAAAAGCAGCTCGAAGTGATTCCCTTAGTTGGTTGCTGGTGAAACAACAGTAGGACTTTTCCGCGCACTTACTGTCAGCTACCGATCTCACCTCTTGGTGGTTAACCTCCAGTTACCACTCCTGCATCGATCTACAACATTTCCATGCCGCAGAAATCTTGTGTGTAACCGACTTACTACACTTTGCGAAACTCCTAAAGCAACATCCATACCGATCTGCCGCACACTTGTCTGTAACATGGCAACAGCCTTGTTTTTGTTGACAATGCTGTGACGTCGTCTGGACATCCTTTCAGGTTAATTCCACCCTGAAAGCACTATATTCAGCAAACGTTTTGACCAAGCGGTAAACTGACCCGTTTCCCGCTTCTTGCAGGTTGCTTTTTCGCAGCTCGGACGCTACGTTCTGTCTGGTTATGACGCTAATTTATACATGGCGTAGATGAACGATTTCTAGTAGTTGCTAAATTTGCATATCTCCTCGTTTTCTCTTTGAAACTTCAATATTCCCAAAATTTGGTAACCAGTGCATTTCATTATTACGTTTGATCTTTCATTCTTAAGTTTTATGGTTTCTTATGAGTCCTAATATTTTGATAATTAAATTTTCAAAATATTGGAATATATCATCCAGGACAGTTGCAGCCAAGTTCCTTCTCAAGGGTGTCTGATTGCTTTGTAGATTTCAGTATTTAAGTCTATTTCAGAGAGTTTCCTTTAAATCATGTAATAGAGGACTGTAATTTTTACTTGTTGAATTCTAGCTCGAATATCAATGTCAACTTTGTTTTGAGAGGTCATTATTTTCCCGTGACATTTGAAAAAAAGATTCTTCAACTCTTAAAATATTTGTTCTTGTCTTGATTCATCACTTGAGTCATCTAAAAGATGATGATACGTCATATTCAGTAATGATGAAGTTTCTAATTTAGTGAGGAAATAGAGATTGGGGTTCAAATCGGTGGGACTGAAAGTCACTGTCTTATGCGAATGAGTCAGTTGCCTATAGCAGTTACTGGTAAGTTTTTACATGCGTTTTCATTGGATTTACAGTATGTCTGCAATTGTGTTACTATGATTTCGTTCTTTTTTTCATCAAGAACATTATTAAAATGCAAGTACTTATGGTAAACGCCGTGCTGCCTTAAATTTGTCTTTAGAAAATCCCTTTCTAAACCAGAAGTAACTTGCTTTAGTAATAAGGAATACCATGTTATATTTACAAACAAATTATAGATACACATGAAAACAAAACATTATGGAATTATTTCAATGGCTCTTCAGAAGGTCTTTTCAGGAAACAAGTAAAGGGTAATTCAAAATCATTGCATCGATTACAAACGGCAATACCTGGTTTATGAACGTAGATAGAGATCACATTGCTGCACAACAAAGAAGGAAGTTTAGAATTTTGTTTCTATACCTTACAAATGTTTTGACTACCCTTGGTCACGCGGACAACATCAAAATGGTAATCCATTTCACGCTATATATTATGAAGCATGTCTGTAGTAATTGATTCCACTGCAAGCTGTATGCGAAGCTTTAGTTCTTGCAGTGCTCTCGACAAATGTGGCACATACACATGGTCTTTGACATACCCTCACAAAAAGAAGCCATAAGGAGTAAGGTCCGGAGATCTGGACCGGACTTTTCAAACTCTAGCACGCAAACCTCCTTTTCTGCTGCGGTCGCATTTCTTCCCACTGGCTTTGGCGCACGGGCCGCTCACTTTCCGACGTCACCATAGCAACACAGCAGTAGGTCCCAACAAAATTCTAAACTTCCTCCTTTCTTGTGTAGGATATCAGCTGTCTGTTTATCTTCATAAACACGTTATTTCCATTTGTAATCGAGCCATCATTTTGAATTACTCTGTACACTGATACTTAAATTTTAGGAATAGTGTATAAAAACTTACACAGGCATGATATGAGTAAATAGGCACCTGTCGTAATGTAATTTTTGCTATGTAGTGGAGTCTATATTGCATTGCATGCTTGAATTTCCTTTAATATACTTTGCAGGACAACGTCAGTGAGTACGTGACACCAAACGAAAATGCCTTAAACCAAGGAAGCCAAGGAACAGAGAGGACAAATCGTGAGACAATAGGATTTCCGAGTCAGATTGCAGCACGAACCTGCATATCCCCCCTTGCCACAAATAGTGGAATTCCAGAAGGCAGGCAAGGAAGCACCAGCATCAGGTATGAGTCGCTCTGGGCCATCACAGAGGTGTTTTGGAGCTTTCAAGCATTCTGTGAATAGAAATCCTCGTGGCAAGGCCTCTGAGATTGCAGAACAGCCCCAAGTGAGTTCCAGAACTACTCAGCGGTGTCTTGGCTATCATGGAAGAACGGCTCGACGTAAACATTTTTTGCGAGAAGCAAATATTTGTCGCAGATTGGCATGGGCGACAGACATGATTGAGAGACCCTTAGCATTTTGGCACACTGTCATATTCTGTGATGAGTCCCGATTTGCACAATTTTCACACAGTGTGACAGTTGCCCAGCCAGGAGTTCAGTTTAAAGCACTTAGAGCCAACTGTGAAACGTGGCGGTTTTTCGGAAGCTGGGGCGCCATATAGATGACTGGTAGCTCAGTCCTCATATAATGTGAAGGCAACATCAATACAAAGAAATACATAACCATCCATGCGATGGGTCTGCTGCTAATACGAATATTCCCCAGTGGTCAGACGTCAAAGGATAGATCCTTGTTCATGGAGGATGGCGCTCCATGTCGTAGGGCAAAACGTACCCAAACAGTACATGAGCAAAACGCCATCCAGAAACTTTCGTGGCCAAACCCAATCCTAGATATGAACCCAATTGAACACTGTGAGTGATATCAATCCGTTTATTAGTGTAAATATGACATGGATGTTAAGTCGATAATATCCTAAAACTTGAAAATTTCGTTGTCGTGGAGCGGGAATCAAATCGAAACCGCGTCTTTCGGAAAGCGCCCGAGGATGCTAAACACTATACCACCCAGAACGACCAAGTCTCAAGTTTCAGATTAATTTGAATATAACCATCACAGGATTCGCATGCCGAAGCACCGGGCATTCATATATAACGAATCTGGAGAATACTTGAGACTTGGTCGTTCTGGGTGGTTTAGTGGTTAACATTCTCGGGCGCTATACGGGAAACGCGGGTTCGATATCAGCTACAGGACGACGATATTTTCAGTTCTTCGGATATTATCTGACTTAAGATCTTTGTCATATTTACACCAGTAAACGGATTCACATCTTTCTAATTTGTATTGTACAATGGTGTAGTACCGTATATCATTTACTGTGGGCGATATTAGATGGACCTCATAAACAAAACAACAAGGCGCACCTTCTGGGCTTGTTACGTGAATCGTGGGCCCAAATTCCACAAAACACCATTGCTGATCTCATTATTCTACCATGTCCGACAGGGTGAAAACCCTACGTACTGCAAAGCGTATGGCTACCAGATATTAAATCCAGCTACAGCTCTTTCCATTACATGCGGACAGAAAACAAATATAATTAACAAATCAGGTGTCTATTCACTTATGTCATGTCTGTGTACATGGTAGCCAATGAATGTAAAAACATACAATGAAAATTGGAGAGCATGCAAATTTCGAATATGTCACATCTACGTTTTCACAAATAAATCAAAATATACAAATTACGATTGCACTAAAAAGACTTGCGAGTCTACTGGCATCATGTAGCTGGTTTAGGCAACTCTTGCTTTCACTTCAGTGTCACGTTGATCTGACGAAGTTAAGTAGACATCGAATGGAGGATTTTGATCGGTTAAAAGCAATTGCTAGGATACAAGCAAGTCAGTCCAGAAGAAAGTTTCCGAAGCATTGAACGCTCCACAAAATGTCCTGTCAAAGCTATGGAGAGACAGATGTTTTGCCAAGAGACAGATATTTGTCGTAAACAAGCATAAGGCAGTTCAACAGTCACAACTCCTGCAGACGAACGCCATTTGAGTCAGGTTGTCTGACGGAACACAGAAATATCCGCTAGACAACTCCCTTTGGAGCTTTCAGCAGCTCCAGAAAACCTTCTGAGCAATGCCTTTACACAAGGAGACCAACACTCTCTACATTCTAAAGCTTGGAGAGCTCCTTTAACGTGAAGACACCAACATCCTACTTGGAGTCCAGAATAGTGGGCGAATGCTCCTTTCAGAGAAAAATCGCGATTTTGTTTTAATTCTAATTAGCGCTTTATTCTCATATGGAAAAAACCAACGACCCGCAACAGTGATTCTAACGTCAGATAAAAGAACTACTGTGGTGGCGGGCGCGTCATGATCTACCCAGGAATCATAACGAACGGATGCCCAAGCCTACACATTTTTAAGAGACGCCTGTCCTGCTCTGAGGTATAGAAACGAGATCCTAAACCCATATACAGTCGTATCAGAATAATATGACCACCTACCTAATAATGGGAATAACCACCCATGGCCCGGATCACAGTGGTGAGACGGCGTGTCATGGACGCAATGAAGCCCTGGAAGGTTCCCCGAAGCACTCGTGCCCATTCGGACTTAAGCAAAGCGCGGAGGTTCCAGAGATGAGGTGGTTGTCGGTCGACACGTCAAACCTGTGGATCCAAATAGCCCCACAAGTGCTCTATGTGATTAAGGTCGGGCGATTTCGCCGGCCAACGGAGACATCGCTGTCGTGTTCGTGGAACCAGTCACGCACCTCCTTAGTGACGTAACACGGCGCATTGTACTGTTGGTAGACACCATAAACACGTAGGGAAAACGTCTAATATGAAGGGATACATGTGGTTAGCGAGTATGGACAAGAAGCAATTGGTGTTCAAGGACCATCCATGGGCCAGCGGTCCCAGGTAATACCAGGAAAACATTTCCCAGACAAGCACACTTCCACCGCCCGTCTGTACTTGACCGACAAGTGTACCCGGGTGTTGGTTCACGTATGTCTGACGCCGTATCCACCTCCACCCGTCACTTCTCTGGAGTAGAAACCTCGATCCGTCCGAGAATGCAACCTTTTCCCACTCTTCCACTGGCTGATGACGGTAGTCCTATGCGAGTTTTAGGCGTCGTTGCCTATGGATCTGGGCTAACATGGACGCCTTGACGCAGCGTTGACTCCTCAGACCCATGTGTAACAGGGTGTGATCTACTGTTATCGTGGACACGTACCTGGGTTTCCCAGAGTTTAGATATGTGGTTGATTGCTGCATTGCTTCGCGTTGATTGCCCTTTACCAGTCGACGGTGGCGACGTTCTTCTCTAGTGTCAATGGCACTTGCGGCTCCACAGGTATGACGCTGGGAGGTACTCGGTGTGCCAGCAGCTAATCCTTGGTACACCCGTTCTACAGCACTTCTCGAACAGCGCATGAAGTCTTCTTGTTTTTGAGATGCTTCAACCCTTGGTGGGGTAGTCGATCATAATTATTTTAAAGCATCTGTCAAATCACTACTTCTTGCCATTGTGATGACGTTACGCAATATGGCTCATCTGTCCTTGCCGGCTGATTATATCTCCGTGTGTTCGACCTCGTCACGTGCACCCTGTGACCCGCTTAAGCGGGTACACTGTGGTTCCGGGGGTGATTATCATATTCTGATAAGACCGTGTATGTCGGGCCCTTCAAGGAATACAACCGTCCAGATTTTATTCTTATGGACGATGATATTCAACCTCATAGAGTTCATTTGGTCGACAATTTTCTCAAAGAGAAAGATATGCGCCAACTGGGGTAACCACCCAGATCCTCTGACCTCAATCCCACAAAGCATGTATGGTATGTTCTATAGTGACGCTTTGAAGCTCGCTAACCCTTTACAGGAAACTTCAAGAACTCAAAACAGCTTTTGTTGAGAAGTGGTCACTTATTCCACAACACCTCATCAATACCCCCATAAAAAGCATGCGGAGTAGCTGCATGACTTGCATAGGTGACCGTACTCACAGGGTTTTACAAATATTTGAAAAGTAACACACCCAGCTGGGCATGTGCATAACTTATCTACTTTCCCAAGTAGTAAAACCTGGATGCCCAGGAAAATTTATGTTTTAAAATAACAAATCATAGCCCTCATATTTTTTAAGTTAAAAATAATGAACTTTTTTACATGTTTTGAATTTCCGTTTTAAGGGTCTGTATTCAAAATGTTCAATGAACAAAACGTGTATCTCAATTTTAAAGATGATGATGCTGAAACTGGTACGAAATGAAGTGATGAAATTGGTATTTCAAAACTTTAGTGATTCTGCCATGTTCCTTTCGTCGAAGTTTTCACCCTTTGTCACTGAATATCGGAAGTTAGTTCCATCAGAAGCTTGCGCGTTGCTGACTATAAACTACACTTGGAGCAAAGCTGCATATGGTTAAAATTGCTGGATTTAGAGCATAATATAATTAAAGAAGAGATATTCTTTTGTTTTGGGCAGTCCGTAACGATACTTTCGCTGATCAGCAGTGAAATGAAACATGATATGAGACGACTGTCTTTTTTCTTGTTGTAGGAAATTCTAATTCAAACTTTGTTTTTAAACTTAGTTGCCAGGACTGGTCAACTAGATATTTTTTTACATGCCCCTGTCATCTCGGGCATGGTATTTTTCAAACCCTGTTACCAAATATTAAAATACAGCGCCTCTTAAGCAGCAAGTTTTAAATGTTATTCCACGGACTGTTTTTTCATGTAAATTATGCGACTTTTATGTTAAAAGTCGCTAAATTTTATGTTAAAAGTCGTGAAATAATTATGACTTTCTTCTGATTGTGTTGCTTAAGTAATATAGTACACACCCGTTAAAAAAACTTTGATATAAGAAATGTACGGTTATAAGAAAGAAATGCATTGCTTTGGTTGGCCCAGTGTTAAAGTATAGGAATGTTTCATGTTTATAAGAAAACAAAAAAAAGTCAAATTTCTGTTATGAGAAAGTTCAAAAAATTTATTTCCAAAATAATATTTCTTCCACCTGTATTTCAATGTTTCTTCTCTTTATCACCCATGAAATTTTAAGGACTTTTCGAAACGACTTGTACCAGATAACGCACGTCGTTTTTTTTTTGTTTTTTTAGCCCTTCACCCCTCCCTACAGTGTGTGATAAACGTTCTCTTGAAAGGGGTAAATCTTCTCTTGACTTTCCCCTTCCAAGAATTCTAGATCATCACCTGCGCGTTCATAGATGAAGTTCAGTACATTGCTACATACGGTACGTATGCATTCACTGTTTTCATCTTTTCATTTTGCACTGTTTTTGAGTTCTATTTCTTCCTGTTTGCATTAGCGAGCGAACTAACGATCTGACTGTTTGATACGAAAGGACGCGCTTAAAATTGCGCACCAAAAATGGGAACTACCGAAAGTTAATGTGAAAATTGTTGATGATTTTGTACACACCGCTTGGAATTCAGTGGAGTAAAAACGAGTAAACACGCCGCTTGGAAATTCAGTAATTGAGAACTGCTTTAGGAAAGCTGGATTTTATAATGAAGAAAATTCTGAACAGGAACAAGCCTTTGAGGATAAAGTTCCCCTTGATGAGTGGGTTCACTTGGATGTGGAAGGTGTTTCTGTTGAGGATTTTGTCACCGCAGAAAACGGTAACGGTAGGCAAACATCGCCTGAGCTGACAGACGCCGAAATTTTGGCCTAAGTGAATCGTGTTGAAGAAACTGGAAGCAGCAGTGAAGAAAGGGATGATAACTTTTCTGAGCCACAGCTACCGACGCGGGTGTAAGTCATGGATATTCAGGAGGTGAAAGACTTGGTTACTATAGGATTCCAAGTGCTCAGAAAGGAGAGACAAAGCAATGTTTAATTGGACTCCAAAAAGGTGAGACGATTGTAATGGTAAATGAAAAAAAAAACAGTTCTATAACATTTTTTTTTATAAAAGGTATGTAACGGAAGAATTGGATAGACATACACCAGTAATACTAAAAACGCTGAAATCCGCTTTATTGGTGTAATATTAGAAACACTAGTACAAACACGCTAGCTTTCACCACCACGGGTGGCTTCTTCAGGCATAAGTATTCCAATGCAAAAACAAACACAAACAAAAAACAGAGTTCCAGTTATGAATTCAAAAATAGAAGTTTGCTATAGATATTATAGAACGCGCGCGTTATATTCTAGATGTGTGATTAGGAGCGCGCGTATTAATGAGCGAGCGCCATACATGTGGGAGGTCCATTGACGTTTCCTCGTTACATATCCCGTGACTGGATAGGATTTCTATAGTTTCTCTGAGGAGGGTGGCTCTGGCGGTTGTGTATCGTGCTATTTTCTTTATTTGTCCCCACAGAGGTGTTGCAGAGTTTTTGGCGACTTCACGCGCTAGTGCCGTAGTGAGAAGTCCTCTTTTGACATCTGTTTGATGCTCCTGGAGTCTTAGTCTTAGAGACCTCTTGGTCATGCCCACATAGTTCTTGTTTGTTGCGTCCGGGTACAAGAGGGGTATAGTGTATACGCTAAGATTTTCCAGGTCCACGCCGGCGTTTTTTATTGATGCGAGACAAGATGCTATTGTCCTAGGTGTTGTAATCCCTATGCCGAAATCAAGTTTTTTTGGGGATTTTTTTAAAGAAATATGTGAAACCTGGTACGTACTGGCATGAGACGATGTATTGTAGTTTTTGGGTGGGGCATCTGGAGCCACAGGATGCGAGTTTAGACTTCGTCTGGTGTATGATCTGATCTACCATCTGGGTGAGTGTCCTGCAGAAAAGGCTAACTATCTTACTGTGTCAAGCTCGGCGTGGAATGTGGCGTTGTCTGATGAGTGGGTGAAAGCTCGCCTGGCCCTGTGTTGGAAAAAGGATACCTTTCTCTCCTTGGAGCTCGATGAGGAAGGCAGTATGACATTAGGAACATAGGTAGGTTTGTAGTGGACACTAGTACTGAGGTACCTGGATGGAGACTTCTTGACCAATACATCCAGGAACGGTAGGGATGCATTTTTTTCTCGCTCCATAGTGAACTTTATTGCAGGGTGTTCCAAATTCATGGTGATAAAAAAGCGATTTAGTTCCTCCTCGTTGTTTGCCCTGATGAAGAAAACGTCATCTGCGTATCGTAGCCATGTGCATGGGGTTGGTCCAGGTGCGCTGCGTATCCGGGCTTCTAGGGGTCGTAGGATTGCTTCGGCCAGCATTGCAGAGAGGGCGGAGCCCGTTGGGACCACTTTGGTCTGCTTGAAGGTATTGTCCTGGAAACTAAAATAGTTAGCATCTGTAACTAGGTCAATTACTTTTGATATCTCCATCAGCGTATTTTCATTGTAAAGCGATGAGTCGGCGAGTGCTTGCTTTAGGGTGTTTGCAGCTTCTTTAACAGGAATTCAGGAATACAGTGAGATAATATCAAAACTCCCTAAGATATGAGCAGGCACTACCTTTAGGCTTCTAATTCTTTCTATAAAGTCCTGAGACGACAACAGCACCACACTTGAATGCGGCAGGAAAGGAGACAAAAATGTAGCTAGCTCCTTCTGTAGATGAAAGGATGCAACACACTTTCTTGAAACGATTTATTCATAAAATATGAACTTGTTTATTCATAAAATACATGTATTGTATCTGCTTTAATATCGAAATTTTAACCATTTTAATCCAAATTCGGTTATTAGAAATTTCGGTTATAAGAAACTGATTTTCAATCTCCTTTACCTTTCTTATAACGAGAGTTGACTATATAATAATAAACCTCTTTTCCGAATTTCATTCAATTTCCTCATAACTCCTTCCAGAAATAAGAGAATTTATAAAGTTTCCTTTAATTTTCAGCACCAGTGTATTTAAGCATCTTAAAAGATACATTTAAACTTTGTGTCATAAGATGATGTAAGTACAGTGGGAAATAACATTCTGATTTGAGATTGTGTGGAGAAGTGAAGAAATCCATATTTCATTTCATAACTTATTAAAGAAGATTTTCGAAACTTGCTAAAAGTTACTAAAGGATCATATAAGCGTACCATTTCTATAGTACAGACTAACCTTCGCTTCTTTATGGTATTTAATCTATTCTTCCTGTATATTTCCGTTTGTATCAACATCTAACCGAAACACATTTTTATTTTAAACAAAGGTGTATGGGAGAAACTCTTTGTTCTTTATGCAGCGTACTGTGTTGCAGAAACGTGTTGCACTTTCTGAATTACCATCTTTAAAGTATGAGACTGAGTAGCGTACACAACACATCGAATTGGGCAAAATTAAATGACTTGATGTCAAGCACAATTTATAGAGCACCAGTTTGATGGCTTTAAATGAAGGTGACATTTTAATCTGGCTCATGCAGAAAATCTCCGTAGGGTAGCATTGTCTAGTGACTAAAGTCCTAAACAATGGCACGTTTAATTTAATCATTATCATTTAGGATTCGAGTGAAAGATTCGATCGATTATTTTTGCATCACATGCTTATCGAGGATCGCAAGCATCGATCATTCAGTGCACTTTTGACACGAGCAATATATTCATACGGCAAGCAACACGTTTAGACTTCGGTGATATGTGTAATTCTGACTATGCTAGCGAAGGACTAATTGCTCCTAAATGGGGGCTAACTGCTGCTGAAATGGGAATGGAATGTACAATCAATATGTCAAGCGGCAATTTATGTCCATTCAACCATGGTATTAACTGAATCGTAAGCATCATTAATATTAGAAGGGATATTAGGTTCTAATAACTAAGGGGTAAATATTGATTTATGGACAAGCGTCGGGATACATTTTCAAGTGCTCGCGCATTAAAGATATTTCTCAGCTTTATAAAGAATGAAAAAGTAAATCACTTAAGATCGTGCTGAGCAATTTGTCCTGTGATACTCTAATAGGAGAGTTATCTTTATTAAAAGTACATTAAAACAAAGTTACACTTACGACGTTTATGTAATATTACATTCACAACGAACTGAACTTTGAATCAAATTATAAACCAATCGTCTTTGATGCAATGCAGCCATTTTGCTTAAACCTAGGTGAAATGCTAACTCGCGCGGAGAGAAAGCAATCCTTAACACATTTTCCTCAATACAGGGTAAATATAGCTTTTGTAAATTTAACGAAGTTTAAGTAGACCAGGTTGCACGATATTTTGATTAGGAATTTTTCGAATTTCAATTATTCATTTCGTCTAACTTGATGAACATGTTTTTGTTAAATAATTAATTATCGACGTTTTTCTTGTGAAAGACGGGATGTTCAAAAGAAGACAACAAAACGCACATTTCCACTTTAAATAGGACACTTCTATGACAAACCTTTCCCTTGTGATCCTTATACTGCTATCAGGAAAGGAGCAAGCGATTGCCACTTTCTAATGCCTGAACCTCTGTTTATTCAGAAAAATTATTTGCTCAGAAATGTTTAAGTTATATGATTTATGTTTACTTCATGTCTCTGTGTACATAAAATGCATTTTTGGAAGGTCGTCAGTATTTACAAGATTCGAACCTCTCATATCAGTCATATACCGAATTTCGACTATTGCTCGAAGGCTTATAAAGCGTAATTGGTGTACAGAAATTAAAAATTGATGTACAGTGCTTGTACAAGAAAGAATGTTTTAGTATTTGATAGGAAAAGTTTATACGTAACTCATGATTATGTCTACCTTGGAAAACACATATTAAGCGTTGGCCACACCGAAGAAGAAATTAATAGGCAAATAAAATTTGCAACAGTGTGGGATGTGTGAATTATTTTCCTTTCTTTTACTAACAGATTGACTGCGATCTTAAAGACTTATTTCCTCAGCATTGTAATTTATTTATGCACTCCCTTCTGTCAGATTTTTGTTGTTTCTGTTGTCGATGCTTTTGTACATAATTTGCTTATTCGCATAATAAAGTATTATGATATGCATGAAATCAATTTGGAAGAAACAGGGAAATTTTCAGGTACCATTTACTAAACATTTATATTCAACCTGTTTATAGCGAAGCTAAAAGGAGAATCAAAACATTGACATATATTATATTATATTATATTATACTATATTATATTATATTATATTATATTATATTATATTATATTATATTATATTATATTATATTGGGTTGTCGGAAAAGTCATGACATGTTTTGGCACCTGATGGCGGTTGGGCGGTTTTGGAAGTACTAGAGTCATGTGCAGCTCTGTTATCGCTATGGCAATCGACAGGTGCCAGTTCTAGCTGCAGTCTAAAAGGAATAGTGCGCGATTTGGTTTATTTGCAGAGATTTGACATCAAGTTGAAAATGGAAGATCAAACTGTAATTTTCGCCATATTTTACTGTTTTACTTCCGTAAAGGGAAGAACGCGCGTTAAGCTTGTTAAAAGTTACGTAAGTTGAACGGTGATAATGCTCTACAAGAACGTCAGTGCCAGCGGTGGTTCGCAAAATTCCGTGATGGTGATTTTGACCTCAACGATGCTCCTCGGTCCGGGAGGCACACCGAGGCTGATGACGACCAAATCAAGGCATTGATCGAGTCAAACCCACGTTACACGACACGAGAGATTGCAGACACATTGCACATTCATTATTCCAGCGTTTATGACCACCTGAAGAAGCTGGGATACGTAAGCAAGCTCGATGTGTGGGTTCCTTATGAACTCAAAGAAGCTCAATTGACGGCGTGTATAAACATCTGCGATATACTCTTTAAACGTGAGGTAAACGATCCTTTTTAGAAGCGCCTGATAACTGGTGACGAAAAGTGGATTGTGTACAACAATGTGCTGCCCAAACAGTCTTGGTGCCGACGTGCTGCTTCTCCTAAAACGACATCCGAAGCAGATATTCATCAGCGGAAGGTTCCGGTCTCAGTGTGGTGGGGTTTTAAAGGTGTCGTCTTTTTCGAGCTCCTACCACGGAGCCAAACAATCAATTTGAATGTGTACTGTCGACAATTGGACAGTTTGAACGAATCCATTATTCTGAAACGTCCGGAGCTCGTTCATCGTAAAGGTGTTGTGTTCCATCACGACAACGCGAGACCACACACAAGTTTGATTACCCGCCAAAAAATATTGGAGCTTGGGTGGGATGTGTTGCCACACCCAGCATACTCGCCTGACCTCGCGCCGTCCGACTTCTACTTGTTTCGCTCTCTTCAACAGTTCTTGCGTGGCATAACGTTCAATTCAGATGAGGCTGTAAATCAGCACCTTGTACAGTTTTTCGCCACGAAAGACAGGTCCTTCTATGAACGAGACATTCTGCAATTCACTGAAAGATGGCAAAAAGGTTATCGAACAAAACGGTCATTATATCATTGATTGATCTTTGTTCTTTCTATCAAAAAATGACTTTTGCAAAGCATGGCTAAAATACGTCATCACTTTTCTGATAACCCAATATTATATTATATTATATTATATTATATTATATTATATTGTATTATATTATATTATATTATATTATATTATATTATATTATATTATATTATATTATATTATATTATATTATATTATATTTTATTTTATTATATTATATAATATTATATTATATTATATTATATTATATTATATTATATTATATTATATTATATTATATTATATTATATTATATTATATTATATTATATTATATTATACGCCGATGAGTCATCACATTATGACCACCCACAGCCTAGAGAAATGAGCGCACACCGATGTCGAACTGTGGCGCAAATGAAGTTCAGACAGCAGTATTTATACAACCCCAGATCTGGATTTCTATTAGTAAATTTTCTGAATCAGACTGGGAAAAACTGCCGATTTATCGGAGTTTGATAAAGGACAAATTGTGATGCCACCGCACCTCCCAACTACGATCTCGGAAATGGCGCGGTTTGTGGGTTGTTCACGTGCCGTTGTAGTGAATACGTCTCAAAAGCGGTGCACAGATGGCTAAACGACGAACTGTCGTCCGCAGCTCAATGATACCAGAGGGGAGAGCAGAATGTCGCGCATTGTTCATAGCGACCGTACGGCCACAGTGTGACAAATCATCGCAGCTACAACATTGGTGATCAGAGCAATGTGTCATAGCATACAGTTCGTCGCAGCCTTCTTCGCATGTACCTGCGTAGCCGAAGAGCTAGCCGGGTCCCCATGTTGTCTGAACGCCATCACGAACAACGCATGAAATCGGCCCAAGATCATTAAGATTGGACCGTGGATTATTGGAAGAAAGTGGCCTGGTCTGACGAATAAAGTTTCCTGGTGCATCACGTAGATGGCCGAGCGCGGATACGCCGATTACCAACGGAGGCTATGGCACCTGGCTGCACTGATGGGAGAAAACAGGCAGGAGGCGGTGATGTTTTCTTGAGACACTTTAGGCCCCATTATCCCAATAGCACAATCCCTGATAGCTGTCAGGTACCTGAACATCGTTGAGGACAAAGTTCACCCATTCATGGTTCCCTGTTTCTGATGGTCATTACTAACAGAGTAATGATCCACGTAACACTGCCAGGAATCGTCAAGAATTAGTTCTCAGAACGAGTTCCTGACTTTCTGTTATTGCCCTGGCCTCAAAATTCACCTGACATTAACCCAATCGAATGTTTGTGGTTTGACTTCGAATAGCGGATTCGCACTAAATCACCACCACCCCAAAATGTACGAGAACTGGAGGACCTGCTGTTTACATTATGGTACCAGATATCCCAGGATATCTATCGCCAACTCATCGAATCGATGCCTCGCTGAGTGGTTGCTATTTTCCTGGCAAAAGGGGGTCCTACAACTTATTAGGTAGGTGGTCATAATACACTATCTACCAACAAGTAATTGGGCACCTGCGATAGAAAAGGAAAACGAAGTTTATTCACCTTCAATAATTGGTGGAGCCTCCACGAGCTTCAACCAGGCGTTGTTCGACGGCTAGCTGTATTTTCTTCCACTCGGCTTGGAGAAGACCGGTCAGTTCCTTCACCGATTTCGGACGGTGGGGGCACCTCTTAAGGTCGACGCTCCAACTCGTCCCAGAGGTGCTCGATAGAGTTAAGGTCCAGGCTCTGCGCAGGCCAGTCCATTCGATTAACCTCATTGTCATTATACCAAGCCATGGTAAACCTAGCAACATGACAGGTGGCATTGTCATCCTGAAAGTAACATGGGTCCACCCCGTAAAACTGCCACAACGTAGGAAGCGCATGGTCATTAAAAATGGTGCAGTAGGTCTCGGCGTTGAGTCTACCAGGAATTGCGACTAAGGGTCCCGTGCCATACCAGAAGAAACACCCCCATAGCATAATTCCACCGTCGCCGAAATTCACAGTTTGCACAATACATTTCCGGCAGGAGGCATTCTCCAGGCCGACGCTAAACCCAGATCCTGCCATCCGAACGGTAGAGGGTTAACCTTGATTCGTCGCTCCAGAGAACCTGTTTCCACTGTTCAACGGTCCACTGTCGATGTTCTTTGCACCACGTTAGCCGAGCAACGCTATTGGACTTGGCGATCAAAGGCTTGTGGGCGGCAGCACGTCCATGATAACAGAGCCGATGGGCATCCTTAGGGATGGTATTCATCGGAAGAACACTCCTGGATGCCTGTTGAAACTGCTCGCGGATGTGGCCCATCGATTTGGTGCGGTTCTTCCGAATTTCTGTGGCCAGCACCCGCCGGTCTCTAACTCACAGTTTTGTGGGTCTGCCGGGCCGGGGCACATTCTGACAGTCACCTCCCATCTTCCACGTGCCAATCACGTAGGCCACTGTCGATTTTGGGTACTTCAACTCGCTGGATATGTAACGTACACCTTTCTCGAAATCAGAGAGCTCTGAACTGCGTGGCATCTTGCATGCGACTGGTTGCGTTGTTGTTTCCGACATGATATTTAACGGCGGCGGCCGTGACGTGTATCAGGACCGTATATATCGTCTGTAGCAGGAGTGTCCAATTACTTGTTGGTACAGAGTGTATAATGGCTCATCGGTATATTATATTATATTATATAATATTATATTATAATATATTATATTATATTATATTATATTATATTATATTATATTATATTATATTATATATTTGTGAACTTTTCTATAACCTGACACATGTCGCCCCGGTGGCGCGGTGGTCTAAACGATGGCCCCTGATCATCCGTCCGTAAGGGGTCCGGGTTCGAATCCCGGTGAGGTATGGATGTTGTGTTTGTTTTACGGCACTGGCTCTCTCCTTTTCCCTGGTACCAGTGACCCTAAATTATGGACGGGCGACTGCTTATAGCAAATCGAATTGCTCACGGTTACCGTTAAACAAAAAAAAACCTTGACGCATAGAAATTTTTTTTTGTTTTTCATATTATATTATGTCAGATTAAAACTAGCTAATGAAACTACACTGCTGGCCACCCAAAATGCAATACCAAGAAAGACACGAGATAGCAAAGCCAGATTTACTGGACACATAACAACAGATGCAAAGATGAAACGATTGAACTTACAGGCCCGTACGACTTGCGGAACACGCAGACATTAATAGTTCGTGTGGCCCCCATGGCTGGCAATAACGGCCGCTACACGCCGCGGCATCGAACGAAAGAGGCTTTGGATGTGGGCTTGGGGAATGTCGGTCCAAGCTGCTTCCACACGTTGCCACAGTTCATCAGGCGCAGCCGCGGGTGGTGCTTGCCGGGTCACGGCAGCAGTGACACCTGGTGGGCCGTGAAAAATTGTTGCACGATGCGTGTCACGGGCGGGAGCGCATTGTCCTGTTGAAACGTGGCCGCTGGCAGGTCCTGCAAGTAAGGGAGGACTACAGGCTCCGAAACGTCGGAGATGTAGCGGTGGCTGTTCAATGTACCGGCGATGCGTACCAGAGGGGTGCGGGTGTCATATCCAATCGCGCCTCAAACCATAACGTCAGGCGACGGACCGGTATGGCGATGCATAATACAGGCGTCATACAATCTCTCGCCGCGGTGCCGCCACACGCGGATCCGGCAATCGTGGTGTTTCAGGCAGAAGCGAGATTTGTCGGAGAAGACTTTGTCGTGCCATTCCGTAGTCCAGGAGCGGCGTTTTACGGCCCAGTGCCGCCGCACTCGCAGGTTGTGTAACGTTAATGGTAATCGGAGCAATGGGCATCGTGCGACAAGTCCCAGCTCCTGCAGAGGACGTCGAACGGTACGTGCTGACACAGGTTGTTGCGTAACACACCCTAATTCCTGCGCTAACGTTCGTTATGTGGCGATGTGAGCCGTCAGTGCTCGTCGTACAACATACCGGACCTCTCGTTCGGTGGTGTGCCGCGGCTGCGGTAATCGCTGACGTCGGTCCGTTCGTCCCTCTTGCACCCACCGAATCCATACTCGCTTCGCTGTGGCTGGATGTCGTCCCACACGGGCGCCTATGTCTCGGTGCGATAAACCGCTGTCGCGATAAGCCACTATTTGTCCTCTGTCGAATTCCGAAACGTTCTGGAAAGACTGTAGTATTTTGCGACGCGGCATTAGAAAGCTTCCCACGCACATGTACGGCAGCACAACACATTTCCACTACTTACCCACCTCCTTCTGAACACCCTTCTTATAGTGATTCTCGGTGGCGTGCCGGGCGCACATGATTTGCATATGCCCTGCAATGCTAATCGTTTGCATGTCCTGTCGCAGGCGAGGCATGCTGTGAATTTTAGGCCAATCGGATGCTTCCTTCTTGGTGTTGCATTTTGGGTGGCCAGCAGTGTATTTCTCAATTAATCGAACATAAATAATGCTGTTTAATTTAAAACTATATCTAGAAAAATTATGTGTTTGAATTCTACAATAAGCAAAGCACTTGACGAATGTAAATATTAAAGTAACTGCCAAAAATTTTAGATTTCTCCTGCTACATTTTACGTCGGATATAAAAGCTAATTCTTGCTGGTTTTGTGTTTAAGACGATCGCTGTTTTAAACGTTCTTGAATTTCTTCTGATGCTTGGTGAAGATGTTTCTAGGCAAATTTAAACTTTAAGGTATTTGTAAATACAGATTCAGTTATCGAAAAGCGGCGAAGGAAGGTAAAAAGAGACAGCACTTGCCCAGAAGATGTATGTTTAGCAAGTGGCGGTGGATGGTGGGTGGATGATAAAAAAATCAACTGATTAATGCTGACCAATCTGTAAAAAGAATCACGGTGTGTTGATAAAAGCAGGGAATTCCGTGTTTTCCAGTGAAAGAGAAATGTATAAAAACTGAGTAATTGCTTCTTCCTTTGCTTGTTAATAACAGCGCTGAAATTAGATATATACGGTTTCTTAAAAAAATGTTTCGTAATATTGGGTTAAAATAGGAAGGGAGAACATTACAAAGGTCAAGGTATCTAAAAATCTTTGGTTTATGTGGAACTTCTCATTATTCGAGCTTGCTATATACACTGCTGGCCACCCAAAATGCGACGCCAAGAAGGACACGAGAGAGCAAAGCCAGATTTACTGGACACATAACAACAGATACAAAGATGAAACGATTGAGCTTACAGGCCCGTGTAACTTGCGGAACACGCAGAAATCAATAGTTCGTTTGGCCCCATGGCTGGCAATAACGACCGCTACACGCCGCGGCATCGAACGAAAAAGGCTTTCGGATGTGGGCTTGGGGTATGTCGGTCCAGGCTGCTTCCACACGTTGCCACAGCTCATCAGGCGTAGAAGCGGATGGTGCATGACGGGCCAATCGGTTGCCGATCAGATGCCAGGCGTGTTCGATGGGCAACATATCGGGAGAACAGGCTTTCCACGGCACCAGTTACACCTGGTGGGCCGTGAAGAATTGTTGCACGATGAGTGCCACGTGCGGGCGCGCATTGTTCTGATGAAACGTGGCCGCTGGCAGGTTCTGCAGGTAAGGGAGGTCTACCGGCTCCAAAACGTCGGAGATGTAGCGGTGGCTGTTGAGTGTACCGGCGATGAGTACCAGATGGGAGCGGGTGTCATATGCAATTGCGCCCCAAACCATAACACCAGGCGACTTACCGGTATGGCGATGCATAATGCAGGCGTCATACAGTCTCTCGCCGCGGTGACGCCACACGCGTATCCGACCATCGTGGTGTTGCAGGCAAAAGCGGGATTCGTCGGAGAAAACAATGTCGGGCCATTACGTAGTCTATGTGTGGCGTTCAACGGCCCACCGCCGCCGCACTCGCCGGTGGTTTAACGTCAATGGTAATCGGAGCAATGAGCGCCGTGAGACAAGTCCCCGCTCCTGCAGACGACGTCGAACTGTACGTGCTGACACAGGTTGTTGCGCAACACACCCTAACTCCTGCGCTAACGTTCGTGATGTGGCGGTACGAGCCATCAATGCCCGCCGTACAACATGCCGGTCCTGTCGTTCGGTGGTTGTGCCGCGGCTGCGGCAATCGCTCAAGTCGGTCCGTCCGTCACTCATGCACCCACCGAATCCATACTCGCCTCACTGTGGCTGGATGTCGTTCCACACGGGCGCCGGTGTCTCGGTACGATAAACCTCTGTCGCGATAAGCCACTATTCCTCCTCTGTCGAACTCCGAAACGTGCTGGAATGCCTGCCGTATTCTGTGACGAGACATCAGGATGCTTTCCACTCACAGGTCCGGCAGCGTAACACACTTACACTACTTACACCCCGCCTTATGTGCACCCTGCTTATAGTGTTTCTCGGTGGCGTGCCGGGCGCACATGATTTGCAAATGCCCTGCAATGCTAATAGTTTGCATGACCATTCGCGGGCGACGCATGCTGCGAATTTGAGGCCAATCGGATGCTTCCTTTTTGGAGTTGCATTTTGGGTGGCCAGCAGTGTATATATGCGGGTTTGAATGTAATATGTCATAAACGTGTTTAATCAACGTATCCTTCCAGCTCATATTTAAGGACTAGAAATATGGACTTTAACTAAAAATGCCATTTTTGAATTATACACAAGTCACTGAAGAGGAGTGCCTCAGATCTCTCAAAGCCCTCAATGTTCCTTGCACGAAGACCTTCAGGATGCAGCACCTAGTGATCCGGAGTCTGACGGGTTTTTTTATGTCATACTCTACTACCCCCCACGATTCCACAAATTTCTCAGGTCCTCTGTAATACCCTGTTCGTCCATAAATTCGTGAAAGCTATCTGGGAACGCAATTTTTCCAGAGTTCGCAGAAAGCACCAGCATCCAAAGTTAAGCCAAATATTCCCAGAGCTTCTAAGAGAGATCCTCTTAAAAGAAGAAGAGCAGGATCTCCTTCACCATCGTCATCTGAAGAAGTATTGGATGCTGCATTTCAAAAGTTGAAAAAGCTTTTTCACCGAAGTAACCGCAAGCGTTAGCCTCCTTGCTTCGTTCTTACAGCATGTACGGTTACCCTGTCTAAATATCTTGGGCTGATAACGAACATTCTTGGTGCTTAAGGTGGGGAGGGGAGCCATGAGCTTTTGGCAATTTTTTTGTGTGTATTCCCTGCAAAATCGGATAGGTAAAAATTGTTAGGAGTGTAGGTTTCTAGTAATTTTGTGTGCTGTTTTTATGCTATCTCAGTTTATTATTTTGAAACTTATGAACTCGCAATCTGATTTTTCCGATCTCTAACACCAACCTCTTGAACTGGCTTTTATTATATTCAATTATTTAATTTATGTTTAGGAATTTTGACAGGCATTTTTTTGGAATGGATGGGCATAGAATAATTGATTTAAATTTCTTCTCTTTTGTAACGTTCGTTCTCATTCGTCATTCGCCAGACATACAACTCAAACAAGAAGGGAGAGAGGCGTGCTTGGTGTAGTCAAGAAAGATAGGCAACGGAAATCGTAAATAAAAGAGTGAAAAAAGTGTATGACGTCATGATGAAATAATAAAAACTCAAAAGTCAATAGACTGAGCAATCGACACAACGCCAGAAGAACTTACCGCCGTTGGGTAACTAAAATACTTAGCTGAATAAAAAAGGACAGGGAAAAACCCAGACTAAAACGACGTTGAAGACATGTAGGCAAAATTTGGAAGCATGGAGAGAGTGAGAGAGAGAGACAGAAAGTCTGCCCAAATTTCATAAGAGAGATTTGGGCAGACTTGCACGCAGTGGTGGTTTGAGAATATTTTATAATAATGATGCATATTTAATTTACTCAACGAGATGCAAGAACTAGTTCAAAGTCTGTTAAAAGTCGACACATTTCGAGATAACAGGTAATATTTTTATTTACTGTTGACAAAAGATGTACATACAGAAAGAAGTTTAGTGGCAGCAAAACCACAAATACTAAACTTAAAATTGTTTCCGCGAGGTAACTCTATGACTGAGTTTTAACATCAGTCGTGCTGCAGGTGTAGATTTGAAAAGCAGCACGACGTCCATCTTAAACCGTGGAGACATTTTCAGACCCTTTGTTTATTTATTACTTCAAGGCTGCTTTAATTTAACAATTAAGAATTTATTTTGTGCAAGCGAATGTCGAAAAACCGCAATTGTTTAGAGCTTTGGGGATTCCTAGTCATAAATCGAACATTTTTCTACCTCGAAAACAAGTATCTCTGAACATTAAGCAGTATTCTAAATTGCCCAAATTTTAAAGGGTACTTTTCCTTTTTATAGACAACTTCCTCCTTATGAAAATGATTTCTTTAACTAACTGTGCAACCTCTATTACAATACTGCACATAAATGTGGGGTCCGTTTGATAAAAGGAATAATTGTAAATATTAGTCACGATACATGACTATAAGATTGCACATGCATGACTATAAGACTATACATGACTATAAGGTAACTACATACATGGTCGAGTCACATTATTGTGACCACCAGCTAATATCCAGAGTAACCGCCGTGTGCTGTAGGGCGGAGCGTAAAATTATTTTTTTCGAATTTTGATATGCCCTAGTGCGGAAATATTGTTTAAACGTAAACCAATATTTTTTTTTTCTACGTAAACCAATATCTTTTTTTGCACAAAATAGTGTGCAAATGTGCAGCAGTACACACTGCACACTGTGCAGCTCTTCACATTTTTCATGTTTCAGAAAAATCCCAGAACTCATCATGAGGAGGTGGCTGCACAATGAGTTCCACCCGTGCCCAACCTAACCACCCATCCATTAAGGCAAATCAATTTTCTGTTCTTTTCAATCTTTAATTTCCTGTTCTTCTTTATTAATTTTTACCGTAAAATCTGATTTACTTTCGAAGGCTGGCATTATTTACCGTGCTTCCAACCGTACTCTAATAAATCAATCCCTTTATTATTCTCCGCAAACACCAGCAGATGCTTCTGTTGTCAACTTACGCATCACTCCACTGATTGTGACAAGAGAAGTTGTGCGTGCCCAACCGCTCAACAATGTCCTTACCGTCACTGTTGCATAAGTTCCTTATTTCATCGGCTGTTAAATGAGCCGTCAATGGTGGTTCGCTGAAGACGCATGATTGCCAGTTAATTAGGTCAAAATAATCTTCCCCCTGAACAGCTGAACTGAGGAATTTCGAATGCACGGATTGCATCGCAGTTTTGAGCCCTTGCTCGAAGGATCCTGCTGGAGCCATCGTCTCTGATATGTTTTCTCTTGTCCTTGATCATAGTGAATGGCCAAAATAGCCATTCCTTTGGAATACGTGGTCCATAACGCTCTTAAAACCCTGGGTGAGATATCTGGATGTATGGATGTCCTTTCAAAGATTCTGTGCTCCATCATGACAATGAGTGTGTGATCTTATAAGAGAAACACATGGGCGCATAAAGATCACAACAAATTCTGCCAGAATTTTAAGTGAATCCGAAGGCTGCGAATTGCCAATATAAAGGCGCAAAATATGATTAGGTGTCGTTTGCCACCGTGCATGGCTCATTTCCCCCGGGTGTTTATGTGCCAGGCTTGATGATCACGTACGCTTTGTCATGGAGTGGCCGAGGTCCAACAGGTATTTCTGAGACGTGTTAAGATCCCTTGCAATTTTTTCATCACGTTCAGGAAAACCTGCATTCAATTGCTTCAGATTTCAAAACCGGTAGATTTTCGCAGCCCTCCAGCTGTTTAACGATTTCCCCCTCAAAATGTTTTTGGGCCACTAGTTTCGACATCCAACTGTTGAATTAAGTAACGAAGTGTCAGCTCGTTTCCGTATGACTGGCATATGCTCCATTGAAGAGAATTTTGGCAGTCTAGCTCTAGAATGCGAAATGCACCTCCTTTACACCCAGTATTAACGACGGTTCCGTCGCAGCCTATCACCAACAGTTTGCTTAGGTCGATATTCTTGGCATATAAGAAATCCAGCTGACATTTGGCAATGTCCTTTGCGGTGGAAGATGTAGGAGTGATATGCCCAAGATATTTACTTCCAGGTTCTTCCAGACTAGTCACGTTTCTTCAGTAATAGTTTTTGTAAACCGCTTTCCTTCCCTTTCTTCATACATTATGGTTTGGTCCCTTCGCCCGCCGAAATATAGCCCTTTAATAACTTTACCTGCTGTCAGATTATCGTTTTGAAGCTGTCTTCTTCGGGTTTTTTCTCTGCCTTCTAATTTTGCGCCTATCCATAACACTTGAAGTATCAGCTTGAGTTATCAGTCCTACATCTTCCAAAAGTGCCCTTGAAAGAATGGCTCCATACATACATCCTCGTCCACGATTTGAAGAGCGTTCTGGACCTCGTAATCCAAAGGAACGGTTATTTTGCCCATCCAGAATCAATACTTCTGGCTAATATCACGAAAGAGAGGAAACATATTAGATAACTTGGCTTCTGCAGGATCCTTCGAGCAAGGGCACAAAACTGCGATGCAATATGTGTATTTGAAATTCTTCAGTTCAACTTCCAAGGGGAGGATTATTATGACCTAATTGACTGTCAATCATGAGTCTTCAGCCACTAGTTTCGACATCCAACTGTTGAATTAAGTAACGAAGTGTCAGCTCGTTTCCGTATGACTGGCATATGCTCCATTGAAGAGGATTTTGGCAGTCTAGCTCTAGAATGCGAAATGCACCTCCTTTACACCCAGTATTAACGACGGTCCCGTCGCAGCCTATCACCAACATTTTGCTTAGGTCGATATTCTTGGCATATAAGAAATCCAGCTAACATTTGGCAATGTCCTTTGCGGTGGAAGATGTAGGAGTGATATGCCCAAGATATTTACTTCCAGGTTCTTCCAGACTAGTCACGTTTCTTCAGTAATAGTTTTTGTAAACCGCTTTCCTTCCCTTTCTTCATACATTATGGTTTGGTCCCTTCGCCCGCCGAAATATAGCCCTTTAATAACTTTACCTGCTGTCAGATTATCGTTTTGAAGCTGTCTTCTTCGGGTTTTTTTCTCTGCCTTCTAATTTTGCGCCTATCCATAACACTTGAAGTATCAGCTTGAGTTATCAGTCCTACATCTTCCAAAAGTGCCCTTGAAAGAATGGCTCCATACATACATCCTCGTCCACGATTTGAAGAGCGTTCTGGACCTCGTAATCCAAAGGAACGGTTATTTTGCCCATCCAGAATCAATACTTCTGGCTAATATCACGAAAGAGAGGAAACATATTAGATAACTTGGCTTCTGCAGGATCCTTCGAGCAAGGGCACAAAACTGCGATGCAATATGTGTATTTGAAATTCTTCAGTTCAACTTCCAAGGGGAGGATTATTATGACCTAATTGACTGTCAATCATGAGTCTTCAGCCACTAGTTTCGACATCCAACTGTTGAATTAAGTAACGAAGTGTCAGCTCGTTTCCGTATGACTGGCATATGCTCCATTGAAGAGGATTTTGGCAGTCTAGCTCTAGAATGCGAAATGCACCTCCTTTACACCCAGTATTAACGACGGTTCCGTCGCAGCCTATCACCAACATTTTGCTTAGGTCGATATTCTTGGCATATAAGAAATCCAGCTGACATTTGGCAATGTCCTTTGCGGTGGAAGATGTAGGAGTGATATGCCCAAGATATTTACTTCCAGGTTCTTCCAGACTAGTCACGTTTCTTCAGTAATAGTTTTTGTAAACCGCTTTCCTTCCCTTTCTTCATACATTATGGTTTGGTCCCTTCGCCCGCCGAAATATAGCCCTTTAATAACTTTACCTGCTGTCAGATTATCGTTTTGAAGCTGTCTTCTTCGGGTTTTTTTCTCTGCCTTCTAATTTTGCGCCTATCCATAACACTTGAAGTATCAGCTTGAGTTATCAGTCCTACATCTTCCAAAAGTGCCCTTGAAAGAATGGCTCCATACATACATCCTCGTCCACGATTTGAAGAGCGTTCTGGACCTCGTAATCCAAAGGAACGGTTATTTTGCCCATCCAGAATCAATACTTCTGGCTAATATCACGAAAGAGAGGAAAGATATTAGATAACTTGGCTTCTGCAGGATCCTTCGAGCAAGGGCACAAAACTGCGATGCAATATGTGTATTTGAAATTCTTCAGTTCAACTTCCAAGGGGAGGATTATTATGACCTAATTGACTGTCAATCATGAGTCTTCAGCCACTAGTTTCGACATCCAACTGTTGAATTAAGTAACGAAGTGTCAGCTCGTTTCCGTATGACTGGCATATGCTCCATTGAAGAGGATTTTGGCAGTCTAGCTCTAGAATGCGAAATGCACCTCCTTTACACCCAGTATTAACGACGGTCCCGTCGCAGCCTATCACCAACATTTTGCTTAGGTCGATATTCTTGGCATATAAGAAATCCAGCTAACATTTGGCAATGTCCTTTGCGGTGGAAGATGTAGGAGTGATATGCCCAAGATATTTACTTCCAGGTTCTTCCAGACTAGTCACGTTTCTTCAGTAATAGTTTTTGTAAACCGCTTTCCTTCCCTTTCTTCATACATTATGGTTTGGTCCCTTCGCCCGCCGAAATATAGCCCTTTAATAACTTTACCTGCTGTCAGATTATCGTTTTGAAGCTGTCTTCTTCGGGTTTTTTCTCTGCCTTCTAATTTTGCGCCTATCCATAACACTTGAAGTATCAGCTTGAGTTATCAGTCCTACATCTTCCAAAAGTGCCCTTGAAAGAATGGCTCCATACATACATCCTCGTCCACGATTTGAAGAGCGTTCTGGACCTCGTAATCCAAAGGAACGGTTATTTTGCCCATCCAGAATCAATACTTCTGGCTAATATCACGAAAGAGAGGAAACATATTAGATAACTTGGCTTCTGCAGGATCCTTCGAGCAAGGGCACAAAACTGCGATGCAATATGTGTATTTGAAATTCTTCAGTTCAACTTCCAAGGGGAGGATTATTATGACCTAATTGACTGTCAATCATGAGTCTTCAGCCACTAGTTTCGACATCCAACTGTTGAATTAAGTAACGAAGTGTCAGCTCGTTTCCGTATGACTGGCATATGCTCCATTGAAGAGGATTTTGGCAGTCTAGCTCTAGAATGCGAAATGCACCTCCTTTACACCCAGTATTAACGACGGTTCCGTCGCAGCCTATCACCAACATTTTGCTTAGGTCGATATTCTTGGCATATAAGAAATCCAGCTGACATTTGGCAATGTCCTTTGCGGTGGAAGATGTAGGAGTGATATGCCCAAGATATTTACTTCCAGGTTCTTCCAGACTAGTCACGTTTCTTCAGTAATAGTTTTTGTAAACCGCTTTCCTTCCCTTTCTTCATACATTATGGTTTGGTCCCTTCGCCCGCCGAAATATAGCCCTTTAATAACTTTACCTGCTGTCAGATTATCGTTTTGAAGCTGTCTTCTTCGGGTTTTTTTCTCTGCCTTCTAATTTTGCGCCTATCCATAACACTTGAAGTATCAGCTTGAGTTATCAGTCCTACATCTTCCAAAAGTGCCCTTGAAAGAATGGCTCCATACATACATCCTCGTCCACGATTTGAAGAGCGTTCTGGACCTCGTAATCCAAAGGAACGGTTATTTTGCCCATCCAGAATCAATACTTCTGGCTAATATCACGAAAGAGAGGAAACATATTAGATAACTTGGCTTCTGCAGGATCCTTCGAGCAAGGGCACAAAACTGCGATGCAATATGTGTATTTGAAATTCTTCAGTTCAACTTCCAAGGGGAGGATTATTATGACCTAATTGACTGTCAATCATGAGTCTTCAGCCAATCGCCATTGACTGCTCATTTAACCGACGATGAAATAACGAACCTATGCAACAGTGACTGGCACACAAGACTTCCCTTGTCCTAATCAGGCAGTGGAGCGATGCGTTAAGTTGACAACAGAAGCATCTGGTGCTGTTTGCGAAGAAGAACAAAGGGATTGATTTATTAGAGTACCGTTGAAAACTTGGCAAATAATGCCAGCCTTCGAAAGTAAATCAGATTTTACGGTAAAAATTAATAAAGAAGAACAGGAAATTAAAGATTAAAAAAGAACAGGAAATTGAATATTAAAAAAGAACAGAAAATTGATTTGCCCCTAATGGATGGGTGGTTGCTTTGGGCACTGGTGGAATTCGCTGTGCAGCCAACTCCTCATGATGAGTTCTGGGATTTTTCTGGAACATGAAAAATGAAAAGAGCTGCACCATGTTCAATGTGCACTACCGCACATTTGAACAATATTTTGTGCTTTCAGTGCAGTAGTGCACACATTAACACAACTAGGAAACAAATGATATGGTGAACACTAGGTATCAAAGTATTGAAATTTTCCTTAAACATGGAGTTGCATTAAATTGGAACCATAAGATATTAGTAGCTTTACCTGAAAAATTGTACACATCTTTTAGGTACCAACAGATTGTTTTTGTGCACTGGGGAAAGTCTGTAACGAACACTGTTTTTTTCTCACAACGGACATGAAAATGTGAGGATTTTGCATAAATATCGAAATTTTTGAGGCAAAGTGGAACCGTAAGATATTATTTGAATTTCGCTAAATTTTTGCACATGGTTTACGTAGTAATACACAACGTTTCCGCACTACGGCATATCGAAATTCGATAAAAAAAACATTTTTTACGCTCTGGCCTAGTGAGCAGCGCGGACCGCAGCTAGACGGGCTGGAAGTGACTCAATAAAGTGCTGGAAGGTGTTTACAGGTATGTGGAGCCATGCTGACTGCAGTGCATCTGACAGCTGCCGGAGGGTGCTTGGTGGAGGATCTATAGAGTTTGCAACACGAACGAGGTCGTCCCACAGATGCTCAATTGGGTTTAAGTCTGGGGAATTAGGGGGCCAGGGAAGTACTTTGAAGTCTTCAGCGTGCTCTTCCAACCACTCTCGGATATTTCTAGCTGTATGACACGTCGAATTGTCGTGCTGGAAGATTTCATCCGCCCCAGGGAAGACAATCAGGATGTATTGGTGCACGAGGTCTGCAAGGAGGGATTCATAACGAATTCGGTCCATCGTGACTTCCACAGGTATGAGTGAACCCAGAGAATGCCACGAAAACATTCCCCCAGCCATAACGTAGTACACACCAGCTTGTGTTCTTTCATCAGTTGCTGAAAAGTGTATGTTCTCGGAAGTTTCTCGCCTTATACGTACGCCAACATCCATCCGTTCGATGAAGCAGAAAACGTGACTCATCGGATAAGGCAATCGTTTGCCAATCAGCGGAGATCGGATTCCGATAATGCCCTAAAAATGTACGCCTTTTTTGCCGATGCACCTTCGTTAGCATAGGTGCTGTGCCCATCCGTTCGCATCGGAGCCCCATACGCAGCAGAGTTCGCTGAACTGTCGTGCTGGACACACTTCCGTTAGCCTCCTAGTTCATTCGGCCGGTGAGTTGCTCCAGTGTAGCTTGTCGATCGACCCTCACGCACCTTCGCAGCAGATGTTCATCTCTCACAACAATGGCACGTGGTGCTCCGCAGTTTCCACATCGCTTATTCGGAATGGTGCCATTTCTCCAATCACGATACACTTTAACCACAGCAGCAGGCGAACAGTTCACAAGCCGCGCTGTTTCACAAATACTGCCACACTTGGCCTGAAAGACGATAATCTTCCTTTTTTGCAAATCTGATAAATCTCTCCTTTTATCCATAACAACAACAGGTGTGATATGTTTTCGGAATGCCTGCAGCACAACTTATATGCCCCCCAATCCAGCTCACGGCACGTGCCTTCTTTCATTGGCTATGCGCTGTCAACGTCAAAAGTAGGAAGTGGTTTCAGTAATGTGACTCGACTGTGTATAACTTCTCTCTATATATAAAGTTTATTGTTTATGAACCATAAGCTATTTTGGAATTACAGTCGAACTTATAAACCTATATACATTGTCTTCAGTATCTCAGGAACTTAACCCAGTCATAAACGTAGGTAAAGTTCCTGAGATTCCGGCGTACAATGAAGTGGTATAAATTGGAACAAAAACATAATGGGAACATATGTGAATGCATTAGGTTCCGCTTTAAGATTTTTAGTAATCAACACAAAATACTAGAAAAATGTTTTATTTTATAAAATTTATGTATTGAAAATTATTTGATACTTAAGATAATCTTTAAGAAAATTTATAAACGGTAGAACAGATGACTTGCGTTTTCTTCTTTTCTGCTAATAATTTATAGTATGGCTGCATAACTGTCTCAGTTCTTCCCTTAAAGGTTAGATCCGCTCCTATTTATTGTCGTTGCTACAGAAGATCTCACATCCCTTATTAATGGGAGTATTAGCCGCTTGCATTGGTTTCACTTTAGTGTTCTGACCGGCATTGTAGACTCAGCTTCACTTTCATTCTGTCTTCTTTGGAGTGTTGTTTAGCTAGTTCCTCTAAATCTTCCATTGAAAGATTTACACCATGGCTCTCAAGGAGGACATTTATGTCACAAAATTCTACATAATCTAGTCCTACTTCCTTTACTCTCTCTGTCACATGCTATGTTACTGACGCAAGGGTATTATCGTGCTCTTGCAAACCAGGAATGCAGTCAGGCTATAGCTTACGCCAGACACCATTCATATATGATTTTGACAGTTTACTCCGAAATGTTGCAGTTTCTTTTGACGATGTCCTTTATATGACTTCCAGTAGTCTGTCAAAGTGTTATTGTGCGACTCTTGAATAACCTCAGAAATTCTCTTGAGTGTTGTCCGCAGTAATAAGCCTTCAAGGTGGATATTGCTCCTTGATCCATGCGTTGTAAAAGTGAGGATATGTTCGATGGAAGGCAGAACATCTTGACTCCTTTGTCACTGATATTCATCAAACAGAAATCATCGCTCTTTTCACGTTTATAAATGAGTCACGAAAAAATTTCTCATCGGCCGCCACAGGAAATCGAACCCAGGGTCTTCCAGTTACGCGCCGGATATGTTCCACTGTACCACAGCGGCCTCGATATTCTCCAGACTCACAAACGACAAACTGCCAAACCGCATGACAGAGCTGCGAAATTTTTCCGTGACTTACTTATAAACGTAGAAAGAGCGATGACTTCCATTTGATGTTCCCAGTCCACGCCACCTGTGTATTTATCATTGGTATTCAATTTACTTAAATCTAGAAAGCGACCAGGAGCATTTTTTCAGCTGACGCAAAACCTTTATTTATTTAAATTTTAGGCCGTAATTTAATAATTTAGTATTATAGTTTTATTACGACGGAACTTTTGTTAAGATGTCGAAATCATCTGTGTCTAGAAATTTGGGGAAAGTCATGACTCATCACCTCTTCCAACCATTGCCTATGAGAGGAGCAAAAGCGAAGGTGACGCACAATGAACCGTTGTAAACCGAGTCCAATCTACTTCATTTATTACAAAAAAAAATGTCTCTTTAGTCGCATCTGCTGCATCATTTAAAGGACAGAATTTCCACACAATTAGATTACACATTAGCATGAAGAATTAATACGTTATATGCACTAGGTGAAGCAAAAACATTGAATTCGTGTGATCACATGGTGAGGTTCAGTGTCGACATATAGTGGTTTAGTGTCGGAGGTCGTAGATCACATGGTGTGATACGACCTTCCACACTAAACCGCTATTTTTACGCACCATGATTCCTGATTTGTTATTTTAACGGCAGGTTTGTCATACATTTTGATCAAATAATCAACGAGCGTTTTTGCGGAAAGCTTAATGAAAAATTCCGGAACTTTAGATAATTTTGTGCTAACGTAATTTTTTTAATTTGTTACTAGCAATCCGGTGTTTACATTCGAAGAGACTCTTTTGTTAAGCATATCAAAATATTTTGTATAGTTTAGTCTTAATGTTTTCGCAAAAGGAGTTTATTATCACTGCATTTTGAGCTACAGAATTGTTAAAAACCTTATGTTCTCCGTGTATTCATAAAGCTTGCTAAAACAAAGATTTTCTGTGACACTTACTTGCATAGGATAATCACAAATGCATTACATTCACAAATTACTGGGAAATAATTTGCTACTATAAATCCTTTAATCCTGTAGCTGCATAAAAGGATACTTTTCGCAGCTGCATCTGCCTTAATTCTTTTAGCGTATTCTTTTAGTCCCTCTTTCATGGAACTTGCTCATTAACGTAAGTCTTCTTTGAATTTCTGAGACAAAGGACTTCTATGCGAGATGAGAACGGAATGCTGTTTAATGTTCTAACGAAATAGGGCGAGGTTTTAACTTCCTTTTTTTCTCCTCCGTCTTACCTTTTCAGAAGTCTCAGAGTATCACCAACTTCTTCATTATTTTAATGCCTCTTGGTCGCAAATGCGAGGATAGAGACTAAACTTCTTCCAGGCGCGAAAAACGCGAACGACAACATTCACGCAAAAGAAGCGTATACAACTATACAGATACACGTATTTAGAGTTTTGCGGTTTAATTATTTCTAAGAAAAAACACAACTCATGTGCAAAAGGAGCTTTTGATGTGTTAATGCTGCTTTTTGTTTCAACTCAGTGAAACTTGAAATATATACTACTATAAGCTATAGGAAAAATACAGAAAATTCTCAGAAACTGTACAATTTCTGAAAATTTTCAACGAAAATTCTCAGAATAAAAACTTGGAATGTTAACGTAACATCTATGTTCAGCTTCAAGGGGTATTTAACGACATATATGCACAAGTGAGAAGCCGCTTTCGGTTGTAAAAAGTGAAGAAAATAGTTTCCCTAAGATTCATTGCAGAAAACTTTCTGGCGACCCCAATGTTGCAGTGGTTTAAACGCTGGTTTCTGACCATTCATCCGAAATAAGTTCGAGTTCGATTCCCGGTGAGGCATGGATATTGTGTTTTTCTTACGGCACCGGATATCTCCCGACGCCACGGGAGCGCAGTGGTCTAAGCGATGACCTTTGGTCATTCGTCCAAAAGGGGTCTGGGTTCGGATCCCGGTGAGGCATGGATGTTGTGTTTGTTTACGGCACTGGCTCTCTCCCTTCCCTGGAACCAGTGACCCTAAATTAGGGACGTGCGACGGCTTATAGCCCATTCAGCTGCTCACGGTGGTCGTTAAACCATCAATAAAAAGAAATAAAAAAATATCTCCCTTCCCTGTAGGCAGTGCCCTTAAATTAGGGAAGGGCAACTGCTTATATCCCATCGAATTCCTCACGGTGTTCGTACAACCAAACAACAACAACAACAAAAAATATTTCCTGGTAACGTCAATCACCCCGACCCTGTAGCACAGTGGTCTAAGGCCGTTCGTCCGAAATGGGACCAGGTTCAAATCCCGGTGAGCCATGGATGTTGTGTTTGTCCTACGGTACTAGCTTCCTCCATTCCCTGGAACCAGTGACCCTAAATTAGGAACGGGCGACTGCGTATAGCCCATTAAGTTGCTGACAGTGGTCGTAAAACCTCCAACAAAAAATAAAAAGACAATCAGTAGCTTTGGGTGCCAGTGTGAATTCATTTATTACCACTGTTGCCATTTTCATGTAAATTTCATATGGTTTGAACCCTTTTGCCCCAAATAAAAGTTATTACGCTAAGTCGTTCAAACTTGATGCACTCGAAAAAGAGTAGGTTTAGCGTTAGCATTGCGTGATGAAGATTCAATCTAGTCTACCTACCATTATTAGAGATAGACCATTCGTGAATGACTCGTTCACAATGAATGACTTCACCGTGAATTGTTTGTTCACACCGCTATCAAGGATCATTCAATCCCTCAGTAAGTTTTTTTTTATTGTAGGTTTAACGACCACCGTGAGCACCTCAGTGGCTATACGCAGTCGCCCGTCCCTGATTTAGGGCTACTGACTCCAGGGAAGGGAAAGAGCCAGTGCTTTAAGACAAAAACTGGATCCATACTTTACCGGGATTCGAACCCGGACTCATCTCAGAAGAATGATCAGAAGCCTTCGCTTAGACTACTGCGCTATCGGGGCGGCCCCTCAGTACTGCAATACACCGTAAAGTCGTAGCACATCTAACTTTCTTCCGTTCCTATGAGTTCGGAAGCGAATTCACAATCAGAAATGTAATGTCGAGAACTTACTATGTATAAGTGTCAACCGTTAGGCGAGTGTGCAATCAGCAGTCAGCTGAGAAATAATGGCGAAACTTCGGAATACGAATGATACGAAAATACCATACACTTGAATGCTGTGTCTAAAGCATTCGCCACGAACAGTCGTGAGTCGTGAACGAACTGTGAGTGTGTCTGACACTGTTTTTGTTAGTTTGTTAGAAAGATCTCTGAATGTCACGTTGATTGTTTAATGCCAGATCTCTAATGCCACATTGTGAACGTTGAATGGTTGAAATCTTCTGTTTTGGGAAGTTTGTCAATATCCGCCTGGTCTCGCACTCTCAGGCGCTTGGCAGCAAAGAAAGATTTGCTCAGTGAGTGGAGTGAGACAAAAAGCGGGGAGTGAGTACAAAGGGAATGAGCGTTCATTCGAATGAACATTCGTGAATGACTCTTTTACGTGAATGAATTCCAACGAAAGACTGACTTATTCCATCACTTGTCATAAGGACGCCTGCCGTCCTGGTGGCGCAATGGTCTAAGGCTGGCTACAGATCATCCTTCTTAGATGCAGTGACGTAACTGACACCCCGGCAGTCCCCGCAGCTGCGGCGGGGCGCAGGTAATGAATTATAGTTTTACGAAAAAATTTGAGCACGCACAATAATTAATCCAAATATTTTTATTTTGCTGTAACATAAATTTATATTTGCCTAAATCCACTGCTATCCACCCAAAATGCTACACCAAGAAGGACACGAGATAGCAAAGCCAGATATACTGGATACATAGCAACAGATACAAAGATGAAACGATTGAGCTTGTAGGTCCGTGCGACTTGCGGAACACGCAGACATCAATAGTTTGTGTGGATCCCATTGTTGGCAATAACGGCCGCTGCACGCCGCGGCATCGAACGGAAGAGGCTTTCGATGTGGGCTTGGGGTATGTCGGTCCAGGCTGCTTCCACACGTTGCCACAGTTCATCAGGCGTAGCCGCGGGTGGTGCTTGCCGGGCCACTCGGTTGCCGATAAGCGACCAGACGTGTTCGATGGGCGACATATCGGGATAACAGGCGGGTCACGGCAGCAGTGACACCTGATGGGTCCTGAAGAATTGTTGCACGATGCGTGTCACTTGCAGGCGCGCGTTGTCCTGTTGAAACGTTGCCGTTGGCAGGTCATGTAGGTAAGGGAGGACTACAGGCTACAAAACTTCGGAGATGTAGCGGTGGCCGTTGAGTGTACCGGCGATGCGTACCAGAGGGGAGCGGGTATTATATCCGATTGCGCCCCAAACCATAACGCGAGGCGACGGACCGGTATGGCGATGCATAATGCAGGCGTCATACAGTTTCTCTCCGCAGTGCCACCACACGCAGACCCGACCATTGTGGTGTTGCAGGCAGAAGCGGTATTCGTCGAAGAAGACAATGTCGTGCCATTCCGTAGTCCAAGTGCGGTGTTAAACGGCCCACTGCCGTCGCACTCGCCGGTGGTTTAACGTAAATGGTAATCGGAGCAATGGGCGCTGTGAGACGAGTCCCCGCTCCTGGAAACGACGTCGAACGGTACGTGCTGACACAGGTTGTTACGCAACACACCCTAATTCCTGCGGTAACGTTCGTGATGTGGCGGGGCTAGCCGTCAATGCCCAACGCACGACGTGCCGGTCTTCTCGTTCGGTGGTGTGCCACGGCTGCGGTAATCGCTCACGTCCGTCCGTCAGTCCGTCCGTCCCTCCTGCATCCACCGAATCCATACTCGCCTTACTGGGGCTGGATGTCGTCCCACACGGGTGCCGATCGGTACGATAAACCTCTGTAGCGATAAGCCACTATTCGTCCTCTGTCGAACTCCGAAACGTGCTGGAATGACTGCCGTATTCTGCGACGAGGCATTAGGAAGCTTCCCATGCACATGTCCAGCAGCACAACACACTTCCACTACTTACCCACCGCCTTCTGTACACCCTTCTTATAGTGTTTCTCGGTGGCGTGCCGGGCGCACATGATTTGGATATGCCCTGCAATGCTAATCGTTTGCATGTCCTGTCGCGGGCGACGCATGCTGCGAATTTCAGGCCAATCGGATGCTTCCTTCTTGGTGTTGCATTTTGGGTGGCCAGCAGTGTAAATGCCTAGTTTCACTTTTAAAACGCTAAATGTCCTACAAATTGAAAGTGTTCGGCTCTTTGACTTCGGGTTGTAATACGATTGCTCTGCAATTGTTCGTAAATAATACGATCGATCACCAATCGTCCTCTCTGCGCTGCTGAGGAAAAGGGCGAGGCCACAATGGGATTTCCCGTAGAGGATGTGTGAAAACAGCCAGTTACCTAGGATTACGTGCACGACGTGCGTCAACATATATTCACAGCAGCCGCAGATTTGCCATGTCTACAAGAGAGATTTCTTCAAGTGATTTATTTTAGATTTTGACAAAGCTATTGCACGTATTGTTAAATCTATTACTTAAAAAGTTAAAACTACAGGACTCTAGGCACCACCATGCACGCCGATTCTTCACTACCAAGTACAATTAAACTACTCCTCCCTCCACCTCTATCTCAGCATGTCTTCTATCTGCTCTCCTACAGCCCCTCCCCCACCTCACTGCCTCTCTTCTCAGCCCCATCTCTCCTTCTGAACTCAGGGCAACTCTTGCCTCTCAGAATCCCTGTGTCGTCCCTGGTCCTAACGGCCTTCCTTTTCTAATCTATCTTGCTTTTTTTTCCAGCACTTCTTCCTTTCCTTCATGCTGCTTCCTCTGCGGCTCTTCGATTTCCCTTCCTAGGTGTTTTACTGTCGCTTATTTTGTTTTTTTCCACAAGAAAGGCGACTTGATTGTCTTGGGAAACTGGCGTCAGATCTCTTTTTAGAACTTTGTTTATAAACTTTTCACCAAGTTCCTCTCACACCGTCTTAACCCTGTCCTTTCTTCCCTTCTTTCACCTGACCAAACCTAGGTCTATCGCAACTAACCTCAACATCCACCGCGACTTCATTCATCTCGCGCGCACTAAGTTTGAATCTCTCGCTCTGTTTAACCTCGATCAACGTGTAACATTCGATAACGTTTCCCACTCCTACCTTTCTGGAACGCTCCTATATTTTGGCTTTTCTCCTGCCTTTGTAAATCTCCTTCTCGCTCTCTATCAGGACGCCGTCTTCCACGTAAAGACTGCCGCCTTTCTTACGGCCTCGATCTACTTCCGTCGTAGCATTCGTCAGGGGTGCCCGCTGTCAGGGCAATTATTTGCTCTCCAATTTGAGCCTTCTCTTCGATTCGTTCATAGATCATTCATTGCCGCTCTTCCTCCTCGCACTACCAGCACCAGACATTTCAACGTCATTTACTCCGCTTACGCGGATGATGCCACATTTTTCATCCGAGAAGACTCTCAATTCGCAGCCCTGTCTCGTGTCTACAGTTTCTGCATGTTCTGCTGCTTCGCTCAATAACACCAAAAGCACCGGCATCTGGTGCGGAGCCGGGACTCCCGCTACGACGCCTCTTGGGGTTCCGCTTGGGCTTCCTCTTCCTAAAAGCTTCTCGGCGTCCATTTTGGTGCTCCATTATGCGCTCAGAACCCCACTTGGAACGCTCTCTAGCACCGTTTATCCCGTTTCGCTGCATTCTGGCTTAGGGCTCAGTTCTGTGCTTCGTACTTCACACGTGCTCAGATTTACCCAGACCTATCATATCTCGCCATGCCTTGACGTCTGGACTACGATCAAGCTGCCCGCCTTCTGTCTCTCGGAATTGACCGAGTTCATTTCCTCAGTGATTTGGTAACATCGTCATTGCGTTCAAGTGTCGACACTCTATCTTCCATTGTCCAGTGGTGGCCTCTCTCTACTCGACGCCCAGCTTTACTACAAAACGCATCGTGTGGCCTCCCTACTTTTTCTCCTGTGAGCTCCAGCTTCACCCGCTTGCTTAGCCAGGGTTGTCATGGTTTTACCCAGGAACCCGTGCTTCACTTTCATCACACTGCTATAAATGGATCGTTTTCCTTTACTCCGTTCTCGCCTTTCTCCGGTGTATTCGAAGGCTCTTTCTTTTCTCCGGGGTAATCGGAGACTCCTACCTTTCTCCGTTCTTTGTCACATCGGCGTTCTCCTCCTGCTTCCACTTCTGATCTTCTTGCAGGAACCCTCTTTTTCTTTTCTGTTCTCCACCGCCCTAATGCCTCCTACTTTTCTGACTTTTCCTGGTTCCTCGCCGGGATCGTAACTGTCCGAAAATTGCTTTTTCGTGACCTCTTCTGGAAACCCTTCTCCGCGCTCTCTCCTCTCCCCTCTCTCTCTACCGCTTCTCTTTCAGTCCACTCCTCCCTCCGTTCTTCTATCGTTGCTTTCTTTCCGACTCTTGCCTCCACGGCTGGTGTGCTCACAATCCCCTTCCCCTCTTCCCCTCTACCTTTCTTTCTTGCGTTCCGGGGCACTGCTCTTTCTCTCTCTAGATTTCCTGTTATACTTCTCTACCTTTTTCTTCACGATCCGCCGAACCTGTATCGTTGCCAATCCCCACCGTTCCACCTGCTGTTTTGCAGTGTGTGTGGTCGGCGACGGCTTCTCCTCTGTGTGCTCCCGCAGAACGCAAAAAATGTTCACAGGTTGTATCTCCATCGTCTCCTGCGTGTACCTTCTACCCTTTTCAGGATGACACTCACTGCCTCAGCCGCCGGCATCTTCTGTCATTCACATGCCGACGTGCAACACGTCTACCATCATTGCCCAGTGCTCCTTCCGTTGGTCCACTTAGTGTTCACTGTGGTCCGGCATCTGAGTGCTTCGGATCTTGAGTTTTTCGCCTATTGCTTGCTGCTTCTCCTCAATTGCCTCTTCCTGCGCCTTGCGCCTATGTCTTCGTTCTCGTTCGTCATGTTGTTTACAGCGATTATGTCAACAGATATGCGCCGCTGATTCTACGCCCTCCCTCTTCCCGGCAACGGACGCACTCGACCGACAGTTCCGAAATCGTCTCTTCTCTCGCCTCCGTCTGGCCTATGCGGCTGCACGTCCCACCAACCAAGTCTCCGCCTTCATGAGGGTTTGGTAGCCACATCAGCGTTGGTTTACTGGACCTTTCAACGATCTCCGTCTGACTTTCTGACTCTGATGCTCTAGTCAAGACTTGTGTTCTCTCCTCTTGCCGTTGCTGCTCTCTGTACATAATTTAGCAGTTTGTTAATTTCTAGACGTTGTGGGTGTACTCGTCTCCTATTGTCTCGCTATAGTTCCCAATAAATGTTTGAAAACAATTACTTTTACATACACTCCCCCTTACTTCCTAACCCCTCTCCCCCTCAACCACCACACACACACACACACACACACACACACACACACTGCAAAAAATGCATCCTCCCTCATGTTCGAAATCCTGGAAAAATTACTGTGCTTCGGGGTGCTGAAGTAAATTTCTCGCGGGATAGGGGGGCGCACGTTGGGCCTGTTATGCCCAGATGGGTCCGGATTGTAATAATGATGCAGTATGGATGTTGTAATTTTCTTACGGAACTGGCTCTTTTCCTTTTCTCGAAACAGAGGTCCTAAATTAGAGACGGGCGACTGTTTATACCCCTTTTTGTTGCTAATGGTTTCGTTAAACCACAAATCAAAAAATAAATCAATCAAGACGAACAACAATAGAATATTAAATTGGAAGAAACCAACATTCATAAACATAGATATAAATAAATGTAGATATCACATGATTTTTTTAATTGAATTTCGATGTGTAGTAATATATGGAGTGTATTAGATTGCGTTCTACACTACTGGTCATCCCAAAATTCAACACCAATAAGGACACGAGGTAGCAAAGCTAGATTTACTGGACACAAAACAACAGATACAAAGATGAAACGATTGAACTTACAGGCCCGTGCGACTTGCGGAACACGCAGACATCAATAGTTCGTGTGGCCCGCATGGCTGACAATAACGGCCGCTACACGCCGCGGCATCGAACAAAAGAGGCTTTAGATGTGGGCTTGGGGTATGCCTGTCCAGCCTGCTTCCACACGTTGAACACATTTCATCAGGCATAGCCGCGGGGGTGCTTACCGGGCCACTCGGTTGCCGATCAGCGACCAGACGTTTTCGATTGGCAACATATCGTGAGAACAGGCAAGCCACGGCAGCAGTGACACCTGGTGGGCCGTGAAGAATTGTTGCTCGATGCGTACCACGTGCGGGCGCGCTTTGTCCTGTTGAAACATGGCCGCTGACATGTCCTGCAGGGAACAGGCGCCAAAACGTCGGAGATGTAGCGGTGGCTGTTGCGTGTACCGGCGATGCGTACCAGAGAGGGCGGGTGTCATATCCAATTGCGCCCCAAACCATAACGCCAGGCGACAGACCAATATGGCGATGCATAATGCAGGCGTCATACAATCTCTCTCCACGGTGCCGCCACACTCAGATCCGACCATCGTGGTGTTGCAGGCAGAAGCGGGATGCGTCGGAGAAGCCCACTGCCACCGCACTTGCCGGTGGCGTAACGTCAATGGTAATCGGAGCAATGGCTCCATGAGACAAGTCCCCGCTCCTGCAGACGACGTCGAACGATACGTGCTGACACAGGTTGTTGCGTAACACACCCTAATTCTTGAGCTAACGCTCGTGATGTGCACAACATGCCGGTCCTCTCGTTCGGTGGTGTGCCGATGCTGCGGCAATCGTTCACGTCGGTCCGTCCGTCCCTCCTGCACCCACCGAATCCATATTAGCCTCACTGTGCCTGGATGTCGTCCCACACGAGCGCCGATGTCTCGGTACGACATACCGCTGTCGCGATAATCCACTATCCGTCCTCCGTCGAACTCCGAAACGTGCTGGAATGACTGCCGTATTCTGCGACTAGGCAACAGGAAGTTTCCCACGCACAGGTCCGGCAGCACAACACACGTCCACTACTTACACCTCGCCTTCTGTGCACCTTTCTTATAGTGCTTCTCAGTGGCGTGCCAGGGCACATGATTTGCATATACCATGAAATGCTAATCGTTAGGATGTCCTCTCGCGGGCGACGCATGCTTCGAATTTCAAGCCAATCGGATGCTTCCTACTTGGTGGTGCATTTTGGGGGGCCAGTAGTGTATATTTGTTGACAAATGTTTTTCGAGTAAAACTAATGATGGATAGCAGTCTTGTCTTACCGTAAGCCTTAATATATATATTAATGTGCTGAAAAAATTGTAGACCAAAAGCATTTAAAATTTTGCCCTGGAAATGGGTACTTGAATGGAAACGAAAAGACGGAGGAAAATACTGGAATGCAATATTTGACGAAGAGACCCTTATTTTTTTTTCTTTCAGAAAACGAATAAGACAGTTTCCAGTAAAAGTTCTGAGAGGCACAAACACATGGGAAAAGAAAAATATTCTTTAGAGTTCACTGGCTATAGTAAGATCCTAAGAAATAAGATATTTTTTCGAATATTATGTAACATTTAAAGGACCCTTATGCTTGGCTTGATTGGAAAAAAATAGGACGATGGCTGAAGAATAACCTCCTGCACTTCCTGAGATTACACTTGGAGTTTTGCGCATTATTATGAAACCATTTTTTTTTTCAATTTTGTTCTTATATTTTCCAGAATCAAGTACTCTCCTATTCTTCCTGTTTCTATTTCATTAACTTTAACAAACTCCCTAAAAACTCTCTACGCCATTTACTATAAATACATGGGGTGTTGTACCCTTTTTAGTTGAAAAGTGCCTTATTGGAAATATACTTCATGTTGCACTATAGGAATACGTGTACGATTCACCACGTGTTATATCGTCATTTCAACAATTAGTTTCCTTTTAGATATTCCGTTTTGTGCGGTGAATAAACTATCTACACACTCTGCATGCTACACTGACGGGAAAAAAATCCCAACATCACGAAAAAATAGTTGTAGAGGAATGAAATGGCGGCAATACATTTGTATAGGTAACATATTAAATCGATTAAGGTTTCAAGATCCCAGCTTATTGTAAGCGCGAGAAGAGCCATTCTTAATGTGAAATGCTGGTACATTAATAACCGGTGTAACCGCCAGAATGTTGAATGCAAGCACGCAAACGTTCATGCATTGTGTCGTACAGGTGCTATATGTCAGTTTGTGGAATGGAGTTCCATGCCTGCTACACTTGGTCGGTCAAAACAGGGACAGTTAATGCTGGTTGGGGGTGACGCTGGAGTTGTCGTCCAATGATGTCCCATACGTATTCGATTGGTGAAAGATCTGGTGATCTAGCAGGCCACAAGAACATGTCGACACTCTGTAGAGCATGTTGGGTCACAACAGCGGTATGCGGGCGAGAGTTATCCTGTTGGAAAACACCCCTGGAATGCTGTTCATGAATGGCAGCACAACAGGTTGAATCACCAGACCGACGTACAACTGTGCCGTCAGGGTGCGTGGGATAACCACGAGAGTGCTCCTGCTGTCATAGGAAATTGCTCCCCAGACCATAACTCCAGGTGTAGGTCCAGTGTGTCTCGGCAACTGGCCTCTTTCTAACCAACACACGGCCATCCCTGGCACCCAGGCAGAACCGGCTTTCACCAGAAAACACAACAGATCTCCACTCCGTCCTCCAATGAGCTCTAGCTTGATAATACTGACATCGCAAACGGCAGTGGTTTGGAGTAAGTGGAATGCACGCTTCAGGGCATCTGGCTCGGAGCTGTCCTTCAAGTAACCGATTTGTAATAGTTTGTTGTGTCACTGTGGTGACAACTGCAGCTCGAATTGCTACCGCAGACGCGGTACGATGCGCCACGGCCATACGCCATACACGGCGGTCTTACCTCTCAGTAGTGCCACGTGGCCGGCCGGAACCCGGTCTTCTTGAGGCAGTACCTTCCTTGACCACCGCTGCCAACAATCATGCACAGTGGCTACATTTCTGCCAAGTCGTTCTGCAATATTGCGGAAAGAAAATCCACCTTCTCGTAGCCCTATTACACGACCTCGTTCAAACTTCGTGAGCTGTTGATAATGGCTTCTTCGTCTTCTTAAAGGCATTCTTGACTAACATAAACACCCTACGTCGAATCTGAACGATAACTAACGCTCACGAACGTTACAGCGCGTATTTACAGCAAACCTGCTTTGCATGTTCCTAGGGGCGCTACTAGCGCCACACGTATGCGCCGAGCGCGAAATTTGCATAGACGTCATCTTACAGATGTTCTCTCACCGCCTACCAACTGTCGTTTATCTAACACAACCTCTTCTTGGTGTTGGGATTTTTTTCCGTCAGTGTATATACTATGAACGCTTGAGGCGTTCAAATTCCTTTAGTAAAAAAGAGGTTTATTAGAAACACTGCCGTGCTGCACTTTATAAATCCTTGTACAGTTCACTATCTGTCTTATTGCAGTTTTTACATTTCTTTTCTATTCGACATTTCGTGTTGTGCTCTCTACGACAATTGTAATTTGTGTTTGTATATAAGATTTTACACGCCACTTCTTCCTAAATGTATATCCAGTACGGAGTGTTTCGCTGGGAAGTGACAAAAGTAAGAGACAATAAAGTTAACTTACTTTATTGGAAGAGGAAAAAGGCGTTTACAGGAGTAGGAGTACGCAAAAAGTAATCAATGGATGACATTTACACATTATTACCATCCGCTGTCACGACGTGGCAAATACGTGCTTCAAAGTTCTGCAATACCGACGAGTAGATGCTCAACGGGATCCGTGCAATTTCCTGTTGGATGACGCGTCGGAGGGCAGACAGAGTTTGCGTGTTGTTCTGGTACACCCGATCTTTCAGATAGCCCACAAGAAAAGGTCGAGCGGCGTTAAATCGCGGCTGCACGGAGGCCAAGAGAAACCGATTGAAAAACGCTGGGGGAATCGTCTGGCGATAGCCCGTGGGCCATACTGATGGTGAAGAATAGCATTTGTCGGAGTGTGACGGTGCTCCGTCCTGTTGAAACATGCGATTGTGAATCCTGTGTTTCTTGACTGCAGCGGGAAACAAAACGATTCTTCAAAAGGTCATTGTAGGCGGCAGCGGTAACTGTGGACTCCTGGAAAAATGGCTCAATGAGGGCATCACCACTCATGGCACACCAAACGGTTAGCTTTAGCGGATGGAGAGGCTACACAACATTAACCGCCGGCTTCTCGCTTCCCCAGATGCGGTTATTTTGCCAGTCATCCAACCATAAGTGCTCCTCATCGCTGAAGAGAATGCTCTTCACATCAAAGTTGTGCTCATCGATTAGTGAACACATGTAATTCACAAACTCATGACGCTGCTGGACGGCTGTCGTGCTCAAAGGCTAATGCACCTGGATTTTGTACCGAAACATGTCTAAATCCGACGTCACAATATTCCATGTGGACGCTGGGCTAACGTTTAGTTGCTGCGCAAGTCTTCGTGTTGGCGTACCGGCTTCTTCGTACAGTAGTTCTCGTGCGGCTTCGATATTTCACGCCGTCTGCGATGTTCTTCTCTTCGTCGCCACGCTTGCCACGTCATCTGTGACACTGCCGGTTCGTTCGCATTTCGCTACCAATTTCGTCAGGTACGCAAGGGATGGCTTACGACGATTGTTAAACGCTATACCCTACGTTTGTAACACCTTTGTGGGGTTTCCGTCCTCTGCATATCAATTTTTCACCAAGGAAACTTTTTCTTCCGTTGTATATCGCTGCATGTCTGAAATCGCGTGTCGACGGTTTCACTAGTTCCTCACGAATGCCTGTCGCCTCCTGATTAAAGTCTCGGACTTACAGCGCCACATCTCGTTATTCTTTAACGATTTATTCCACAGGAAAGCTGTCGTTACCCAGTAAAACACTCGTACGTACTGTATATCAGCATAATATATTAATGGAGAAGTTGCAAAGAATTAAAAACTATTAGGTGTACAAGTAAGTTTTAAAGCCATTTTAGACAACCTAACATGTAATTTGAGAGAACACAACAATACTTTTATGAATCAAAATATACGCTGTCATTATCTATCACCTTCCGCCATCGGTTGGGCAGCTGACAGATTCCAGCCAAGAAGAATACTTCGTCGTGTGACGCGATGAAGTCGTCAACCCATTTTTTGCACTTCGTCACATGTCCAGAACTGTATAGCAGACATACCTTTTTTGCATCGATTGAAACAAATGATAGTATGAAGCGACTATGTCGGGACTATACGTCGTGTGCTCCAAAGCTTCCCAGCCAAGCGTCAATAACGTTTCCTTGACCAATTTCGCGACGTGCGGCCTAGCGTTGTGATGCAGTAATTTCATGGGACGCAATCCTTTGCCTGTGAATGGACGTTTCCGACAGATTTCCTGGTTCAATCGCGGCAATTGTTGCTTGCAGCGATCAGCAAAAAACCCATTCCATAGGAAAATTAATAACATCCTGCATTGTAAGCAGAAAAATTGTTCAACAGAAAAAGTAATAACGTCCTGTGTCACAAGCAGGAAAGAAATTCTTTAGAAAATAAAATAATGTCCTGTGTCCTGTGTTGCAAGCAAGAATCAAAGCTTTAAACCATTTTACAGATTCCTGGATATACACTATATTGACAAAAGTCATCGGACACCCCTTCAAAAGCAAATGAACGGATCCCCTGTGTTATTAAGACGCAAGATACTGCTGCAAACGGCATAAAAACAAGCCTGCAGCTGACCTCGATGATATCGCACTGTGAATTTGAGTGAAAATATCGCTGCGGGAGAGAACCGACATTGAGATAGGAAAGATTATTGGGTGTTATATTAGTGGGCTGTTCGTAAGAGAAACCGAGAGGCGTTTAAGCATACCCAAGCCAACTGTTTTGGATGTACTGAATAAGTTGAAGGAACATAACGTGCCTGAAGCAACAAAACGTACCGGTTGACCAAAGAAAATCCGTGATATAAGACGTCGAAGTCTCAGGAGAGTCGTTAGAGCTAATCGACTGAATACTGCACAAGACGTCAGTGTACAGGTAGGTAGAAATGCTGGAACCTCGATATGTACACGTACCATTCGCAAAGAAATTCAGTTCATGGATTACCGTGGTAGTGCGGCTGCTCATAAGGCTTTCATCTCCACTTGGAATGCTACTTGTCGTTTAGCATGGTATGAAGAACATTTATCGTAGACCGTAGATTAATGAAACGAGTCCTATTGACTGATAAATCCAGATACACGATCCATCAGCCTGATGGCCGTTTGTGGGTATGGGGGTAGCCGGAGGAACGCTATTTAATACAGTGTACTGTTTCTACGGTCATGTTTGGAGCTGGTAGTATACTGGGGGGAGTCGTGTTATGGTCCTGGCTCGTTGGTTGTCGTGGACAGAACTGGTAACCAGCACGTCTACCTCAATATTTTGGACAATTATGCCCTACCAACTCAGTGGAAATACTATGAAACTGAGCCTTGTTTCTACCAGCAGCATAATGCCCTGAGCCATATAGCAAGAATTTTTACGGTGTATTTGACAATAATTCTGTATCGTGTTCGTGTGTGAACTGTCCAGCAGAGAGCCTTGATCGTTATCCTATAGAGCACCTATGGGATGAAATAGAGCGCCGCATAAGAAGTTTGGGACCAAAGCCTACTACTAAGTAACAGTTAGCCGCAGCATTGTGTTCTGAATGGAAGTGCGTACCTATGGCTGTGTTCCAAAACCTTGTCGAAGACATGTCTCGAAGGGTCAGTACATGCAAATGTGGCGCTTTGGGCCGTCATGTAAACGAAAACGACATGAGGAATGCAGCGATCCGACAATAGAAGGAGTGATGCGACGGGAATCAATAAGAGTCAGACGTAGTATAGGTGTGACGAAAGATCTAAGCGCATATGATCGTGGGCAAATTGTCGGGGCCCAACGAATGGGTCACTCCATCGCGGAAGTCGTGCAGGCACTGGGATTTTCTCGAGCCACTGTGTCATGAGTGCACCGTGAGTACATCGAATCCGGTAAAACCATCCCTGCAAGGGCCAACTGCCGAGGACAACAGGGTGTGGATGAGCTGGGTCATCGTCCGCTAGCTCGCATTGTAACAGCGGATAGACGGGCCACAGTGCAAGAAATCACTCGGCAATTGAACGCTGGTGCACAAAAACGTATAAGCAGCCACACCATCCAGGACCATCTCCTCGCTATAGGGTACAGAAGCAATCGTCCCACGATGGTACCGCTGCTGGCCGCACATCACCGGGTGCAAAGATTAGCATGGGCGCGGGAACATCGCCACTGGACCATAGACATGCGAAAAAATGTTGCCTGGACTGATGAGTCGAGATTCACGTTGGTACATGCGGATGGCGGGATACTAGTACGGCGCAAACCACATCAAACGATGGATCCTTCTTGCCAGCAGGGTACTCTTCAAGCTGCTGCTGGAGGTGGCATTCTTGTCTGGGGACTGTTTACGTGGAATAAAATGGGACCATGGTACGTGCGACACCGTCCCTTACAGGTCAACGTTACCTGGATATCCTGGACGACCATTTGCTCCCGTTTGTGCGTTTTCAACATCCCACTGGGGACCTCATCCTGCAACAAGACAATGTGCCGTGCCATCGCTCCCGAATTGTATCCGAATGGTTGGATGAACATTCCACCGACGTGACCGTGCTTCCTTGGCCAGCTAGGTCACTTGACCTAACACATCTGGGATGCCATCGAGAGAGATGTTCAAGGCTCTGAAACCCCCCTCCCCATAAAACCTTCGTGAATTGTGTGAGCTTGTTCAGGGATCGTGGATCGGTATGGCTTCCCAACGCATCCGGTGTTTTGTCGAGTTCATGCCGAGATGAACCGCCGCCGTCATCAGGGCGAAAGTTGGTGCTACACGTTACTAGACAGGTATCTCTAATTCAATTGCTTTTCAGTGTATATACAGTATGTATATATACATATATAATGTATTCATAAATGCACTGTAACAAAAATGCACCCATAGGTCAGCTCACTTGAGTTGTCGCGTCCTCATGCCAACAAAAGGGACAACAGCCAATCTACAGTGGGCCTTCGATCTCCACCACATTGGTTACACATTCACCAGGAAAACCTTTCGGCATTCCAACGTTCACCTAGCAAACGTCTGGAACCCCCAGGGAATACAACCAATACCTGCCGTCCGGTAACCAATCTGAAATTCCATCCACGGGCGCGTCTGCTGTTCCGTGCAACTCCACGTGCACACACCAAAAAAAGTCACTTGCTGCGGAACGATTCAGATACAGAGTGTGGAAGCAAGAGAAAACTTTACCGTGCGCTGCGACACGTCACTGCCATCCTTTGAATTTTCGTCGCAGATGAAATGAAGAAAACCGAAACCAACGAAGGTGCACCCATCTTTCGACCCCTCGACCATCGTGACTCTCCATGGGGCACCTTTCATTTCCCTACATCACGGACTTCCCCACCGCGGGTCTTGCCATCCAGGTATTTTAACGAAAACAAAATTTCAGCCGCATTTACAAAATATCAGTTACGAAATCTTAACGCAAGGAACGCATGAAAATTATTTCGTCTTTGAGCATTCTACAGCCATCGTGCGCAGAGCATGAAAAATAACCGGGCCGCAACTCGAGAGACGAATGTGAAACTGTGGCGACAAACCGAAACCAGATCTCGCTACCTCACCTCTATAACCTTATACCTCCCGCAACAACATTTCGGTTACTCTTCCTACATCAATAACTTCCCAATTAAGCCTACGGCATCTACCTGAATCCTTCCTGGATATTTTTTAACCCTTCAAAAATCCCGTTAAAACAATTGCCTAATTCCCGCCCTCCTACAGTTTCTCAGAATTTATCCATTACCTTGCTCAATGGATGACGTGAGATGCTGCCTACCACAAAAACAAAAGGAGAATTTATCCCCACTCGCCTGAGCGACGCAGGACCCTACCATTTAACAAAAATGATGTTACACTCCACAGGTGGCGTAATCAAACGAAAATAACATCGAAATAATTTAGAGAGGTAGCTTACCGGGCGATGGCCACGCCCATGAGGTAAACATTAGAATTAAAAAAAATGAGAATTATTCCGGCATTCTTTATAGCCGAGGTCTTATTGGAGCGAGAGAATTAATAACCGAAACTTATTAGCCTGTTGAGAACAAATTTAACTGACACTCAGAATAACACAAACTCAGGGGTTTTGCACAAGACGACAGATATTTGTAATCAATTAAACACATAATAAAAGATAAAATAATATAAATAAGGCGTCACTACAGAGTATTATATGTAAACATGACCGGCAGCCTTGATTTTAGCTACAAGTTTAAAGACACGGTTTATTGTAGTTCACTTATGCCAACTACTAGCTGATTAATGACCAGCTGCATTAAACAATTGTAACTACACTGGAGGAAGTGAAAAAATAACACCTAGAAGGAGACGTCTGATACCAACGAAATTTATACAGCAAAATAACGGAATACAGAACATAACGTGATCAAAACATTATGGCAAAATACAGCTGTATTTGCTGGTAAAATGAAAAATAACATTTCCATGTAACATGGTTAGTACGAGGTTTAACCGCCATGAACTGCGTCACACTGTGCAATTCTGGCATGGAGTCTGTCGTACAGATGTTGGATGTACGTTTGAGGTATTGAGTACCAAGTATCCTCAACCTGGACGTGTAAATCGGGGATGGTCGTGGCTCGCCGTGGAGACCGGATAAGTCGTTGTCCCATAAAATCCCACACCTAATCAATGGGGGACAAACCCGGTAAACGTGCAGGTCATGGAAGTTGTCTCACACCCTGAAGTGCGTATTGCGTTGCACGTGCCGTGTGTGGGTGTGCGTTATCTTGCTAGAAAACACCACGATGGACCGACCTTACAAACGGCACAACAACGGGCTGAATGATGTTGTTGATGTAGGAGGTGTTCTTCAACGTACCCGGTAACACTATTTGTGTACGGGGGAGATAGCTAATCGCTACCCACACCAGGAGACCAGGTGTAGGTCCTGTGTGTCGCTGGCGGATGCAAGAAGGGTGGAGACGCTCCCCTGTGCTTCTGCGAACACGCATACGGCCATCGGAGTCTCCCAAGCAGAATCTGCTTTCATCGCTGAACACGACAGATCGCCATTGCGCTCTCCAGTGCAGACGTTGGCGACACCACTGCAGCCGTTCCCGACAGTGGGCTGGAGTCAGAGGTACACATGCAAGAGGCACACGTGCAGGTAGTTTTGTATCCAGTAGACGGTTGCGGATTGTTTGCACAGTCACCTCAGGTGGAAAGGCAGCTCGGATTTGCGTCGCAGTGGATGTTCTGCTTGACAACGTCGCTCTTCTTATGCGTCGATCGGTCCGCTCATCAGTCCGTCTGTGACTCCAGGTTCTACGTCTTGTCGTGTGGGAATGTTCCTCGGACCATCTACGCCACCATCGTACCACCACTGATACTTCATGTCCAATTCGCTCCGCAGTACGACGCTACGACCACCTGGCCTCGCGGAGTCCGACTGGATGACTTCTCTCAAAGTCCTATAACTGCTGAAATCGTACACGTGTTCCATGTCCAGGCATTTCAGCTTCTTCAGGGTCTTCGCACGTGTCCGTACGCCGACGACTGATTACATTCACTTCGCCGTACTCCTTAAATACCACCGACGATAATTTGCATATTATGCCGTATTGTGGCGTAAGCGCTCACCGGTTGGTCCCGAAATTAACATCACACCTACGTAAACTCGACACCATTAACATATGTAAAGTTCATGATCGTCCGCCAATTGCTTCTTGGTGTTCTTTTTTCACTTTCCTCCAGTGTATACTTGTTATGACCAGCCAACCACATGGGCTTGAGTCCTGCAGCACGCATTCCAAACTATTATTTCCTAACTCATGAAATAGATAAATCAAGAGTTAAATCAATTGTTTCTTGTTCTTATTTAAGTTGTCACACTGTAGCATAACACTATATTGCAGTGACACTAATTCGGAGTTGATTTTTGTTGAAGAGCTCGAACTACAACGTGCGCGCGCGCGCAGACACACACACACACACACACACACACAACACACTTGTTTCTTGCTGGCTATTTACCACTCCTCGCCGAAGTTCCTTTTCGATCTCTACACGAAGTGGTGGAGAGGAAGATGCCGAGTCCCTCCTCGTTCTTCTGTGGGTGAAACTCTCTCTAAAGGTTCAGAATATTTTCTCCGTCATGGGCAGTCCATTAGCTCCCTGAAAGAAGCAGCCTCTAACGAACCTGACTTCAGCATAGCGTCTCAATGCTTGGGATAGTATGTCCTTCAGTCCAGGATTTTCCACAGCACCGTCCCTTTTCAGGATTATTTACGTACAGGCTTCGGCATGGACGCTTTTACTTGCCACAGGTGAATCTTCTTACCTTTCCCGTTAGCAATATGCTGGCTACCAACGAGTCCGCCACAACGTAGGTCCAAGCTTTGTTTCTATATCGGGACTCTCCGTCTATACTTCCGTAGACGCAGACCAACTTGACATTTGTTCCGATAACAGTGGTTCATTTGCATACTACGAGCCACTCGCAGGCCATATACTTTGGCCTCCGGGATACATTTCCCACACTCGGCGTTTCTTCTCTGCCGACGTTACGCAGTCCACTAGACCAGTGAAAACCCGAATGTTATTCTTCTTCTTTCGAGTTGCTTCAAGACTGATCGTTTTTTTTTGTTTTTTTTTTTTTTTTTTTCTTTTTTTTTCTTGTGTATTCTGTCTTTGCTTTCTGTTACAATTTACTCGTGTCTAATTTATGGCAAAAAAATTTCACTGCCACGTTCAAGCATTAGCATGACTTTGTCGCTTTTAGTGTTTTGAGTGCGTGAAATATCAGTGGATTCTGCCCTAAGTACCTCATTTCGACATACACAAGTATTTTATTGCCACGACTAATGTCTTCTCGAAATGGCATTTTTCATATCAGCGCTATGTTTCTTACTTCCTCACCAAAGAGAGAAGCACATTTCGGGACAGAATGTGTCAGTGCCCATTCCTGACCATATTTGAGTTCAAAAGCATACACCGGTCCCTCACATTTTTTTCTTTTCCTCCCGACTCCGCTGTGCTTTCGGGGATAGGTTTTATTAGTCCCCTTTATCTTTCAAGAGCTTAGTTTATTGCCCTGGAATTTTGGCTGCATTTACCACCCATTTCGCTGACCTTTTCTCCCTCTTCACATTTCCTGACTGTCAGCAAACACTTGATTCTGATTTCCGAAATGTTCTAATAATTAACCTCTTCATTAATTTAACACAATTTACACAAGCCAATTTACATAATTAATTCGCTCCTATCAACTTGATTTATTTACACATATTTACACACCTGAATTCAAAGCTCCACCTTTGCGGCTAATTAACTGAACAATCCCCAAAATTATGCATCAATATATATATATATATATATATATATGTGTGTGTGTGTGTGTGTGTGTGTGTGTGTGTGTGTGTGTAGGATGGTTATAAATTTGTTGGGCAAAAAAGAAAAGGTTATTGTGCAAAAAGAAAAGGTTATTGTGCAATTGTGCATTGGTATAAGGATGCATATGATTATAAGTACGAATAATACTAGTATACAGTTAAACACACCAAAATTTACGTTTTGTGGACCTTTTTGTGTGGACAGATGGAGCTGAGTCATGCAAGGTCACATATCTCCAGCAGAGAAAGCGCGATTGCTAGCATCATGATTGTTTCATTATTCTCGGTAGGCTGTGGACGTTCAGCGGCGCGGAAAAAGCGAAATGCTGCCTGTGGTTTCACGAGACACATTCAGCAACACAAGTGAAACGACATTTTCGCCTAGAATAAGGGGAAACTGCACCAAAAACGGGCACGATTGCAGCATGGTAGAAGCGATTTTCCGAGAATGGATGTGTGGCTCATAGGAAAAGCCGCCAAAGCAGACCTGGAATTCACGAGGAGACGGCGGATGCAGTGCGAACAGCATTTCTGCTAAGCCCCCGTAAATCGACAGCACGAGCAGGGCCGGATTAAAAGGGGTCTATAGGGGCTATAGCCTTGGGGCCCACCATGACCAAGGGCCCAAGTGGCATGCCTGGTAAAGTAATAGACAGAGAGAGAGAGAGATAAAGGTTTATAAAATAGTTTTACTTTTGTCTTGTGTGATTTCCATTTGGTCAGAAACAGAGCCTGGAAGACGAACAGATTTCAAGGCAGTGAGTCACCAAGGGTAAATGTTTCATATCTCTGTACATATACAGCGGGGTCAGGCGAGACAGTTTCAGCTTTTTTACTACCATCCACCCAAACCTCCCAATTTGCAGTTGGAGCTGCTAATGGGCGAAGTACCCTGTGGCTTCACATTGCATAACAAAAGTGATGCACTAAGAAAAGTATACAATGCTAAATAATTAGAAAATCCGAGACAAAATCTAGATATCTTAACCTTTTAAATCATGTTTTTGTGAGAACAATGAAAACTCGGCAGATAATTTAGTAGTTACAGTTTCGTGTTTTAACGGACTTCATAATAATTCCCCGTCATAAGTTCTTTAGGGGCCCACTCAAATGTCTTAGCCTAGGGGCCCACTGAGGTCTTAATCCTGCCCTGGGCACGAGCAACTCTGGAGCTTGGAGTTCCAGAGTCAACAGCGACAAAAATCCTACGGAAACGTCTGAAATTTAGGTCTTACAAAAAGCAGTTCGTTCAAGCTCTGAACGTTGATGACAAGAAGCAGATATCAGATTTTAGCAGTGACATGTTAAATCGCATGGAAGCTGATGGCTTCTTGTCGTCGAAGTTGGTGTTCTGTGACGATGCGACCTTTCACTTCAATGGCAAAGTCAATGTGAACAATGTCATGGTTTGGAGATCAGAAAATCCCCATACCTTCTTGGTACATGAAAGGAACAGTCCCAAGATAAATGTTTTTTTGCGCCGTGAGTAGTGCTTTCCGTTTCTGGCCCATTTTTCTTTGCTGAAAGAACTGTTACCGAATTCACGTACCTGGACATGCTTCAGATTTACCTAATGCCAATATTCAAGGAAACAATGCAAGGAGGTTTCATTTACCAGCAAGACGGGGGCGCCTCCTCACTACCACAAGGACGTCACTTATTTCCAAGCTGCTGAAGTCCGAGTTTGGATTGGTCGCCGCTGCCCAATTGCATGCCCCCCTACCCTCTCCCGTCACTGAACCTAAGGCCCCCTCGATTTCGAGATTTCGGTCTACGGGGTTTTGTAAAAGATCAGGTTTACCTTTCGCCGCTTCCCAGGTCCCTTTCTGAAATGAAATCAAGAATCGACACTGCACTCGCATTGGTCGATGCCGAGATGCCGACATGCTGACAGCAATATGGAAGAACTGATTTACAGATGGGACTTTTGCAGAGTAGCCAATGGAAGTCATTTTGAGCATTTGTGAAAAAGTTAAACTTGGTGTCTTTAACTATATATTATTCGTACTTATTATCATATGCATTCTTATAACTATGCACAATAAAATTTTCTTTTTGCCCAACTAATTTATAACCACCCTGTGCACAGAGACTGGTTCAAGACAGAATGATGTGGAATAAACTTGGAAAGACCTTTATCCAGAGTGCATTGATATTGTTGACGAAGATGATTATATATATATATATATATAACCAAACATTCTGAAGAATACGCGTAATAATAAAAAATAATGAAAGAACAAACAAGTAAAAAATAATGAAATAGCAAATAAGTAAAACATAATGAAAGAACAAATAAGTAAAAAATAATGAAAGAAAAAAATAAGTAAAAAATAATGAAAGAACAAATAAGTTAAAAATAATGAAAGAACAAATAAGTAAAAAATAATGAAAGAACAAATAAGTAAAAAATAATGAAAGAACAAATAAGTAGAAAAAATGAAAGAACAAAGAAGTAAACAATAATGAAAGAATAAAGAAGTAAACAATAATGAAAGAACAAATAAGTAAAAAATAATGAAAGAACAAATAAGTAAAAAATAATGAAAGACCAAATAAGTAAATGAATCAAAACATACCAAAGTGGGGTCGCGCGGTGAAGCCAACACCTACCCGGAACTATATAAAATAGTCGATCACAAATCGCAACGTATGGGGCCGTGGGTGGCCTAGTGGGCAACGTTCGTGACTGCGGCGGAAGGGACCTCAGGTTCGATCCCAGGCAGGTACGAACGCTCGGTCCACTAAATATCCGCCGTGCGTCGGATGGGCAATTTAAGCCGTCGGACCCCGTGTACTGTCCCCCCGGTAATAAATAAGAGCGTCTTCCTCCTACTTTCTACTTCGCTTCCGTGTGACTTTCCTATCGGGCACTCTAGCCCAAATCTCCTAGCTTCCTATTTCTAAGGGTTGTTTAAGACTTGGGGTCAAACACTTTCTTCCTAAAATCCTCTACATGTGAAAAAAGAAACCGCAACGTACAAAACCAAAAACCCACCAACAAACCCCTACCCCTCACAGGCAAGCGCCCAACACTCGCAAGACAAACCAAGCCAAACCAGACCAAACCAAACAAACCGAACCAAGAAACTAATAAAATTGCACCTATCCCTAGAACAAAAAACCCAAAAGACACGTATACCCAAATTCACACAAAGTAATTTTATTCACATAATTCAACCAACTAACATGGAACTGCACCCAAACTTAGGAACACAGTAGTTAAATCATACATACCTCAAATCACCAATTTTAATAAAAATCCCCCATTGAGCAATAGAAAACCAGTATGAGGCTAATAAAACAACAAGTCCTGAAGCCAGTGCCGAGACGCACAAAACTTACACACAAAGTTACGACATGTATCTTACCTATCTTGGTTCATTTCATATGGGGTAAGTGTAGCGTGTGTTTCGGCACTCTTTTCAGGACCTGTTGTTTTATTAGCCTCATACTGCTTTTCTGTTGCTCAATGTGGGATTTTTATTATATTTGGTGATTTGAGGTATGTAGGATTTAACTAATGTGTTACTAAGTTTGGGTGCAATTCCATGTTAGTTGGTTGAATTATGTGATTAAAATTACTTTGTGTGAATTTGGGTGTACTTGCCTTTTGGGTTTTTCGTTCTAGGGATGGCTGTGTTTTTATTAGTTTCTTGGTTCGAATTGTTTGGTTTGCTCTGGTTTGGCTTGTTTGTATTGGAGGTGTTGGGCGCTTGGCTGTGTCATGTAGGGGTGTGTGAGAGGGTGTGTGTGTGTGTGTGTGTGTGTGTGGTTGGTGGGTTTTTGGTTTCGTGCGTTGCGGTTTGTGATAGACTATTCTCTTATATATTATACACACTGAAGTGCCAGAAAAACTAACACACCTGTCTAAGACTTGGTAGGTCCCCCACGGGAGCGCAGCACTGCAGAAATACGACGGAGCATGGACTCCACTAGCTTCTGGATATATGCTGTAGGCAATGCACACCATACTTCCTGCAAAGCGTTCGACAATTCGGGTGTATTCCGAGGTCTCGGATTCCTGTGTTCGATAGCGCGTTTCAGGGAATCCAAAATGTTTTCCATCACGTTCAAATCTGGGGTGTGGATGGGAATGACAACACCCCAAACTCAGATGAATGCTGCTCTAAACATAATGTGGCGTCCCGACACTTGTGTGGAGGTACATTGTCCTATTTTAACAGGCCCAACCCATCAGCATGAATGCAGGACATGAACTGGTGTACCTCGTCAGAAAGGATGCGCACATAGCGTTGGCCGGTCACAGACGTTTGTAGACGTACCAGGGGTCCCAATGAAGTCCAGTTAAATACACCCCATACCATTATGGACCCCCCATCAGCCGGTACAGTTCCCTGTTGACAGGAGGTCTCCATGGCTTCATGGGGTTTGTGCCACAAACGAATCCTTCCATCTGCCCGATACAGTTGGAAACGCGATTCGTCAGACCACGCTACTTTTTTCCAGTCATCAAGTGTCCAGTGGCGGTGTTGCCGTGCCCATGCGAGGCGCATAGTTCTGTGTCGTGCACCCATCAAAGGGACTCGAGTTGGGCGTCGGCTCCCAAAGCCATATCGTGCAGGGTACGTTGCACAGTCTGGACGCTGATGCTTGTTGAGGCTCCAGCATTGAATTCCGATGATACCTGCGAGAGTGTTGCACGCCTATCACGTGAAACGATTCTTGACAGCCACCGATCGTCACGTTCACCCAATGTCTTTTTACGGCTACACTGGTTCCTTAGGTTGGAGGTTTTGCCGAAATTCTTGTAGTCACGGTACACCCTGGTAATTGTCGTCCGTGAAAATCCGAACTTCGTTTTTACCTCCGAAATACTATGGCCCATCTTACGAGCGCCAACTATGACACCGCGTTGAAAATCCCTTAAATCGTTATTACTTGTCATTCACATGCCGAAAATACCTCTGACAGCTGGCAAGCATGTCTATCGCTTTTCGCACCGGCGGACGCAACCGAGTACGCGCATATGTGACATTGCTATGTATTTCGCATCAGTTCGTCTGTACCAGTTTTTCTGGCACTTCAGTGTATATATGTCATCATTTCATCATTGCTGTCAACCATTGTCAATCCAATGCTGGACGAATGTATCCTCAAGTTTCTTACACAACGGTCTGCCTTGTGAAAGTCCCCTCCATGTTATTCCCGCATACTTTCGAATTTCGCCCATCATCGCCCCATATGGTCTTCTTCTGGGTTTTTTCCTGTCCCTTGGAATCCAATCTAAAATTTCGGCTGTCCATCGATGGTCTGTCCTTCTGGTCATATGTCCAGTTCATTGCCATTTCAGGGATTTTAATCTGATCATGGTGTCTTCCACTCTTGTCATTTTTCTGATCCACGATTTCCTCTTCTTGTCTCTTCTGGTTACAAAAAGCATTCATCTCTCCATGTTCTTTGAGTTGTCTGCAGTGCTTTTATGTCTCTTTTAGTTAAGGTCCACGTCTCTGTACCATATGTAAGCACTGGAAGGATGCATTGATCAAACACTTTTATTTTAAGACATAATGGCACATTGCTCTTGAAAATTATACTGTTTCTTCCAAAAGCTCTCCAGACAAATTTTATACGCTGATTGATGTCTTCATCAATGTGACCCTCACTTGATATCTGCTGTTTAAGATAAATAAAGATATTGGTTATCTCCAGATTTTCCCCATCAATCGATAAATCTTCATTTCTTGTAAATGCATTGTGCATCAGGTTTGTCTTGTGAAAGTTCATTTTTAATCCCAGTTCTCACTCTTGTCAGCAAGTTCCTGGATCATATTCTGCAATTCTGATGGGGTTGTTGCAAAAATGACTACGTCGTTAGTAAAACGAAGGTGAGTTAGATAATCTCCATTAAACTTTATCCCTTTGTTATCCCAGTTCAGTGATTGAAAGACATTTTCCTATCTGGCATTAAAGAGTTTGGGAAATATATTGTTCCCTTGTCTTACTCCCTTTCCAATTTTTATGTGTTCTGTATTCTCAAATAGCCGAATCTTTGCACTTGGTTTTTCGTAGAAGTTAGTAATAGTGTTAATGTATTCATCTTCAAAACCGCAGGATTTCAAAGCCATTATAACTGCTGTTGGTGTCACCGAATCAAAGGCCTTTTCATAATCCTTAAAAACCAAGCATAATGGAAGTACAAATTCCTTCGCTCTTTTAATTAGTTATCTCAGTACGTGAATATGATATTTAGTGCTGTAGCCACTCCTGAATCCAGTTTGTTCTCTCGGTTGAGCCATGTCCATTGTCCCTTTCAAGCGGTGTGATAGAACTTTAGTGAATAATTTATAAAACACTGATAGAAGGCTGATAGGTCTGTAATTCCTAAGATCCTCAAATATATATATATATGTATATATATACTTAAGAGCAAAACTGAAGACTAAGGAAAAAAATTTTAGAATTTAGAACGAAGGGTGCAAAATAACCTGAAAATCAAAACGCGCAACGCAGCAGTTTTGAAAATTCAGAATTCACATTCTATAAAGATACCTAAGCAAAAAAAATATACAAATATAATTTTGACTCACACCTAGTACAACATAGAAAAGGTTATGTATCTACCTGTGTGAGTAAAAGGAGAAAAGAAAAAAAAAACAAAATAAAACAACTGAATGTAGAAGGTGTCGAGAATACTGAGCCTTGGCTTTATCAAGGACCAGCAAAAACTCTGCATTTTCTCACTTCCACAAAGACCTAGTTGGAAATGGGTTTCTGCAAGGCCATAGATGCAAGTAACATTCCCACCTAAAATAGTTTAAAATATATATATATATAAGTCATGTCCTCCGTAGAGTAGCATGATATAAAAAAAGAAAACTAGTTATTCATCACTAGGATAGCTATACTAAAAATAGTAAAACCAACATTAAAATTAATAAGATTCTGATTAATCTATAGAAGCTCACTACAGATTTAATACATGCAAAGATTATTAAATAAACTGCTCGTGTATTTTATAATATTTCTCATGTATTCTGAGAGTTAATTCTGCTCATTCTGATCATACAGATCCACAGTCTTAAGTTTATATTTTTTTCTCTGGTTAAAATCTCCGCGCGTTGGTTTCTTGCTGTATGAGGAGGCCATCAGCCCCACCCTCACTGCCCCCCAGCGTCTAGGGAGTGGCGGAAGAGGTCAGCCATGTTCTCCTCTTGTGAGGAGAAAAGTTTTTGTAACACAAGAGGTAAGCTCTCTTCCTTGTTTTTGGGCTCTAGGTTTTATAAGTTCAATGTTAGTACTTCATGTACCTTTTCTCTGTATTTTTTTAGCTTTTCAGCTTTTAAGCATTGGTTTGTCTGTTAACATTTATGCGGGTTTTAACTCTTACTTTTCTTTGAAACTTTGAGCGTCTTTTGTGGTACCTAGGAACAGAAGATGGCTAAGCTTGTTCCTTTTCTATGCGCTGTCTATGCGCTGTTTTTTCAAAGTAGTTAAGTTCTTAATAACTAATTAATTATGCACTTAAAGCACTGCTGAAATACTTTGTACATATTGCAACTAACTGTTTAAGGTATATAACTTTCACAAAGTTTTCTTTAGTTAATTATTATCTTTAACTTATTCTCGTTTTCGTGCTGTCATAAGTTGTAGAGTAGGGGGTTTTAGACTCAAGTTTTCTTTCAAAAATCTGTTCGTTATAAATTAACATTTCCTTTTTTAATTGCAATGTAAAATTTGTTTTTCAGGTTTAAATTCTCTCTCAAACGAACTTGGAATTTCGTTATAGCTGAAAATCATTTCTATTTATTATGTCACTCTCACAGCTTGAGTTCTTCTTCTCTCTGTTTAATAGTAACAGATGAAGAGCATGGGTCGGGCCATGAAGGTTAATGGATGCAAGCGAAATTGTTAACTAGTGCTAGGTCATGCTACTCTACTGAGGACATGACTTATATATATATATATTTTAAACTATTTTAGGTGGGAATGTTACTTGCATCTATGGCCTTGCAGAAACCCATTTCCAACTAGGTCTTTGTGGAAGTGAGAAAATGCAGAGTTTTTGCTGGTCCTTGATAAAGCCAAGGCTCAGTATTCTCGACACCTTCTACATTCAGTTGTTTTATTTTATTTTTTTTTTTTTTCTTTTCTCCTTTTACTCACACAGGTAGATACATAACCTTTTCTATGTTGTACTAGGTGTGAGTCAAAATTATATTTGTATATTTTTTTTGCTTAGGTATCTTTATAGAATATGTATATATATATATATATATATATCGGATGTAAGGTCAGGTGATGTAAGGTCAGGTGATGCGTAACATCACAGCCTCTCCTTGACAAATGTCAACCCCGCCTTCTCGTGGTGCATCCTGTTCCCACTAAAGGGGCTCTGACGACCGCCAATAGCGGTATAACTATACCATCGGGATTAGAGGAAATTCTATCCCACACTCACCAACCCGCTTGGCCAGCGTGGTGAGTTATGGCCAAACCCCTCCAAAATGATTCCACAACTTAAATCTTGGCCCTCAGTCTCCGGCAGCTGGAATGTACCTGGCCAAGGCAGCGGCCAGTGCGACATGAAGGCAGAGGGTGCTAAGAATCCCCGGAGGACCGGACTAGGCTGCCATCTGATGCTGACCTTGGCTACGTACAATGGACGCTCCCTATCTTCTGATTCAAGGCTTCTTGAATTGGAAGAGGAACTACAAAGGATCAAGAGGGACATCGTGGGGCTAAGTGAGGTAAGGAGAAAAGGAGAAGATCTCATCGAACTGAAAAGTGGACATCTCTTCTACTATCGTGGGACAGATACTGGCAGAACTAGTGGTGTTGGATTTATAATAAACAAGAAACTGAAGGATAAAGTTGTAGAAGTTGAAAGTTCCTCTGACAGAGCTGCACGACTTGTTATCCAACTCTCGAAAAGATACCAGGCTCAGATTATTCAAACTTATGCACCCACCACAAGTCATCCTGAAGAAGAAATTGAAGAATTTTATGAGGAAATTTGTCATCTAAATAATAAAGGTAAGCAGCACTTGAAAATAATTATGGGAGATTTCAATGCAAAAATAGGGCAACGGCAACAGAATGAAACTTCAGTAGGTAAATTCGGTCACGGCAACAGAAACTAGCGTGGAAATACTCTCGTTGAGTTTGCAGAGGCAGAAGGGTTTTTCATCTTGAACTCCTTCTTCAAGAAAAAGCCACACAGGAAATGGACATGGAGACATCCAAATGGGACGACAAGTGAAATTGATTTTATTATGTGTAACAAAAATTCTTCATAGAAGACTGCAGTGTGCTAAACAAGTTCAACACAGGTAGTGACCATAGATTGGTGAGATGAAAGATGCACCTCAACACTAAACTTGAACGTGGCAAGCTCATAAGACAAACAAAATCTATTGACATAACCAACCTTAAAAAACACCATAATACCTTCAAGTTGGAACTGAAGAACAGGTTCTCTGCTTTAGAAGGCCTAACATCGGACGAAGTGGACATCTCTGAAGTTAACAGAAAAGTAACCAAAGCTCTTATGGAAACAGCAACAAAATTAGCTGGGTCTAAGAACAAGTTGCATGTACATAAATTATCAGGAAAAACGAAAATGTTGATGCAAAAAAGAAGAGAGATGAGGACAACTAAAGAAGATGTGACTTCCAAAGTGGAATATATAGAGCTATGCAAGACAGTAAGAAAAAGTATCACTGAAGACGTAAGAAAATTCAACTGTGAACTAGTGAGGAAAGCAATTGAAAACAACCAAAGCCTAAAGATAGCAAAGGGACATCTCAGTAAGGGAAGAAAACAGATTATGGCTCTGAGAAAAGAAGATGGTTCTGTAACAAGAAATAGAGGCGAAATTTTGACAAGAGTGAAAGATTTCTACTCCAAATTATATGAAAGGGATGATATATGCACTCCAGACATCATGAAAGATACCAGTACCAGAGTTCCTCCAGTCCTTCCAGCAGAAGTTGCACATGCAATCAAGAACATGAAGCGGGGAAAAGCTCCAGGAGAAGATGGAATTACTGTAGACATCATACAAGAAGCAAGTGGAGAAATCGAAACAGTAGTCGCCCAAATTTTCACTCGATGCCTTAATGAAGGAAAGATTCCTGAGGATTGGAACACCGCTACAATGATCCTGCTACATAAGAAAGGTAACATTGAGGATCTCGGAAACTACAGACCTATCAGCCTCCTATCAGTAGTTTATAAAATCTTCACTAAAGTTCTTTCACACCGCTTGAAGGTAACACTGGACATGGCTCAACCGAGAGAACAAGCTGGATTCAGGAGTGGCTACAGCACAATAGATCATATCCACGTGCTGAGAGAACTAATTGAAAGAGCGAGGGAATATGAACTTCCATTGTGCATGGCTTTTATCGATTATGAAAAAGCCTTTGATTCGGTGAAACCATCAGCAGTTACAATGGCTCTGAAAACCTGCGGTATTGAAGATGCATACATTAATATTATTAATAACATCTATGAAAATGCAAGTGCAAAGATTAGGCTGTTTGAAAATACAACACACATAAAAATTGGAAAGGGAGTGAGACAAGGTGACACCATATCTCCGAAGCTCTTTAATGCCACAATGGAGGGTGTTTTTCAGTCACTGAGCTGGGAAAACAAGGGGATAAAGATTAGAGGAGATTATCTGACCCACCTTCGTTTTGCTGATGACATAGTCATTTTTGCAACTAGCCCATCAGAGCTGCAGAGTATGATCCAGGAACTTGCTGACAAGAGTAAAGAAGTGGGATTAAAAATGAACTTTCAGAAGACAAAAGTGATGTTCAATGCTTTTACAAGAAATGAAGATTTATCGATTGATGGAGAAAAGCTGGAGATAACAGACACGTACGTTTATTTTGGACAGCAGATATCAAGTGAGGGTCACATTGATGAAGAAATTAATCGGCGTACAAAACTTGCCTGGAGAGCTTTTGGAAGAAACAGCATAATTTTCAAGAGCAATATGCCATTATGTCTTAAAAGAAAAGTGTTTGATCAATGCATCCTTCCAGTGCTTACGTATGGTGCAGAGACGTGGACCTTAACTAAAAGAGACATACAAAGGCTGCAGACAACTCAAAGGAGCATGGAGAGGTGCATACTTGGTGTAACCAGGAGAGATAAGAAAAGGAACTCGTGGATCCGAAAAATTACAAGAGTGGAAGACATCATGATCAGAGTTAAATCCCTGAAATGGCAATGGGCTGGACATACTGCCAGAAGGACAGATCATCGATGGACAGCCGAAATTTTAGATTGGATTCCAAGGGACAGGAAAAGACCCAGAAGAAGACCACATGGGAGATGGGTGGATGAAATTCGAAAGTATGCAGGGGTGACATGGAGGAGACTGGCACAAGACAGACCGTTGTGGAGGAAACTTGGGGAGACCTTCGTCCAGCAGTGGATTGATAATGGTTGACAATGATGATGATGATGATGATATATATCGGATGTAAGGTCAGGTGATGCGCAACATCACAGCCTCTATTTGACAAATGTCAACCCCGCCTTCTCATGGTGCATCCTGTTCCCACTAAAGGGGCTCTGACGACCGCCAATAGCGGTATAACTATACCATCGGGATTAGAGGAAATTCTATCCCACACTCACCAACCCGCTTGGCCAGCGTGGTGAGTTATGGCCAAACCCCTCCAAAATGATTCCACAACTTAAATCTTGGCCCTCAGTCTTTGGCAGCTGGAATGTACCTGGCCAAGGCAGCGGCCAGTGCGACATGAAGGCAGAGGGTGCTAAGAATCCCCGGAGGACCGGACTAGGCTGCCATCTGATGCTGACCTTGGCTACTTACAATGGACGCTCCCTATCTTCTGATTCAAGGCTTCTTGAATTGGAAGAGGAACTACAAAGGATCAAGTGGGACATCGTGGGGCTATGTGAGGTAAGGAGAAAAGGAGAAGATCTCATCGAACTGAAAAGTGGACATCTCTTCTACTATCGTGGGACAGATACTGGCAGAACTAGTGGTGTTGGATTTATAATAAACAAGAAACTGAAGGATAAAGTTGTAGAAGTTGAAAGTTCCTCTGACAGAGCTGCACGACTTGTTATCCAACTCTCGAAAAGATACCAGGCTCAGAATATTCAAACTTATGCACCCACCACAAGTCATCCTGAAGAAGAAATTGAAGAATTTTATGAGGAAATTTGTCATCTAAATAATAAAGGCAAGCAGCACTTGAAAATAATTATGGGAGATTTCAATGCAAAAATAGGGCAACGGCAACAGAATGAAACTTCAGTAGGTAAATTCGGTCACGGCAACAGAAACTAGCGTGGAAATACTCTCGTTGAGTTTGCAGAGGCAGAAGGGTTTTTCATCTTGAACTCCATCTTCAAGAAAAAGCCACACAGGAAATGGACTTGGAGACATCCAAATGGGACGACAAGTGAAATTGATTTTAATATGTGTAACAAAAAATTCGTCATAGAAGACTGCAGTGCGCTAAACAAGTTCAACACAGGTAGTGACCATAGATTGGTGAGATGTAAGATGCACCTCAACACTAAACTTGAACGTGGCAAGCTCATAAGACAAACAAAATCTATTGACATAACCAACCTTAAAAAACACCATAATACCTTCAAGTTGGAACTGAAGAACAGGTTCTCTGCTTTAGAAAGCCTAACATCGGAAGAAGTGGACATCTCTGTAGTTAACAGAAAAGTAACCAAAGCTCTTATGGAAACAGCAACAAAATTAGCTGGGTCTAAGAACAAGTTGCATGTAAATAAATTATCAGGAAAAACGAAAATGTTGATGCTAAAAAGAAGAGAGATGAGGACAACTAAAGAAGATGTGACTTCCAAAGTGGAATATATAGAGCTATGCATGACAGTAAGAAAAAGTATCACTGAAGACGTAAGAAAATTCAACTGTGAGCTAGTGAGGAAAGCAATTGAAAACAACCAAAGCCTAAAGATAGCAAAGGGACATCTCAGTAAGGGAAGAAAACAGATTATGGCTCTGAGAAAAGAAGATGGTTCTGTAACAAGAAATAGAGGCGAAATTTTGACAAGAGTGAAAGATTTCTACTCCAAATTATATGAAAGGGATGATATATGCACTCCAGACATCATGAAAGATACCAGTACCAGAGTTCCTCCAGTCCTTCCAGCAGAAGTTGCACATGCAATCAAGAACATGAAGCGGGGAAAAGCTCCAGGAGAAGATGGAATTACTGTAGACATCATACAAGAAGCAAGTGGAGAAATCGAAACAGTACTCGCCCAAATTTTCACTCGATGCCTTAATGAAGGAAAGATTCCTGAGGATTGGAACACCGCTACAATGATCCTGCTACATAAGAAAGGTAACATTGAGGATCTCGGAAACTACAGACCTATCAGCCTCCTATCAGTAGTTTATAAAATCTTCACTAAAGTTCTTTCACACCGCTTGAAGGTAACACTGGACATGGCTCAACCGAGAGAACAAGCTGGATTCAGGAGTGGCTACAGCACAATAGATCATATCCACGTGCTGAGAGAACTAATTGAAAGAGCGAGGGAATATGAACTTCCATTGTGCATGGCTTTTATCGATTATGAAAAAGCCTTTGATTCGGTGAAACCATCAGCAGTTACAATGGCTCTGAAAACCTGCGGTATTGAAGATGCATACATTAATATTATTAATAACATCTATGAAAATGCAAGTGCAAAGATTAGGCTGTTTGAAAATACAACACACATAAAAATTGGAAAGGGAGTGAGACAAGGTGACACCATATCTCCGAAGCTCTTTAATGCCACATTGGAGGGTGTTTTTCAGGCACTGAGCTGGGAAAACAAGGGGATAAAGAATAATGGAGATTATCTAACCCACCTTCGTTTTGCTGATGACATAGTCATTTTTGCAACTAGCCAATCAGAGCTGCAGAGTATGATCCAGGAACTTGCTGACAAGAGTAAAGAAGTGGGATTAAAAATGAACTTTCAGAAGACAAAAGTGATGTTCAATGCTTTTACAAGAAATGAAGATTTATCGATTGATGGAGAAAAGCTGGAGATAACAGACACGTACGTTTATCTTGGACAGCAGATATCAAGTGAGGGTCACATTGATGAAGAAATTAATCGGCGTACAAAACTTGCCTGGAGAGCTTTTGGAAGAAACAGCATAATTTTCAAGAGCAATATGCCATTATGTCTTAAAAGAAAAGTGTTTGATCAATGCATCCTTCCAGTGCTTACGTATGGTGCAGAGACGTGGACCTTAACTAAAAGAGACATACAAAGGCTGCAGACAACTCAAAGGAGCATGGAGAGGTGCATACTTGGTGTAACCAGGAGAGATAAGAAGAGGAACTTGTGGATCCGAAAAATGACAAGAGTGGAAGACATCATGATCAGAGTTAAATCCCTGAAATGGCAATGGGCTGGACATACTGCCAGAAGGACAGATCATCGATGGACAGCCGAAATTTTAGATTGGATTCCAAGGGACAGGAAAAGACCCAAAAGAAGACCACATGGGAGATGGGTGGATGAAATTCGAAAGTATGCAGGGGTGACATTGAGGAGACTGGCACAAGACAGACCGTTGTGGAGGAAACTTGGGGAGACCTTCGTCCAGCAGTGGATTGATAATGGTTGACAATGATGATGATGATGATATATATCGGATGTAAGGTCAGGTGATGCGCAACATCACAGCCTCTATTTGACAAATGTCAACCCCGCCTTCTCATGGTGCATCCTGTTCCCACTAAAGGGGCTCTGACGACCGCCAATAGCGGTATAACTATACCATCGGGATTAGAGGAAATTCTATCCCACACTCACCAACCCGCTTGGCCAGCGTGTTGAGTTATGGCCAAACCCCTCCAAAATGATTCCACAACTTAAATCTTGGCCCTCAGTCTCCGGCAGCTGGAATGTACCTGGCCAAGGCAGCGGCCAGTGCGACATGAAGGCAGAGGGTGCTAAGAATCCCCGGAGGACCGGACTAGGCTGCCATCTGATGCTGACCTTGGCTACTTACAATGGACGCTCCCTATCTTCTGATTCAAGGCTTCTTGAATTGGAAGAGGAACTACAAAGGATCAAGTGGGACATCGTGGGGCTAAGTGAGGTAAGGAGAAAAGGAGAAGATCTCATCGAACTGAAAAGTGGACATCTCTTCTACTATCGTGGGACAGATACTGGCAGAACTAGTGGTGTTGGATTTATAATAAACAAGAAACTGAAGGATAAAGTTGTAGAAGTTGAAAGTTCCTCTGACAGAGCTGCACGACTTGTTATCCAACTCTCGAAAAGATACCAGGCTCAGATTATTCAAACTTATGCACCCACCACAAGTCATCCTGAAGAAGAAATTGAAGAATTTTATGAGGAAATTTGTCATCTAAATAATAAAGGTAAGCAGCACTTGAAAATAATTATGGGAGATTTCAATGCAAAAATAGGGCAACGGCAACAGAATGAAACTTCAGTAGGTAAATTCGGTCACGGCAACAGAAACCAGCGTGGAAATACTCACGTTGAGTTTGCAGAGGCAGAAGGGTTTTTCATCTTGAACTCCTTCTTCAAGAAAAAGCCACACAGGAAATGGACATGGAGACATCCAAATGGGACGACAAGTGAAATTGATTTTAATATGTGTAACAAAAAATTCGTCATAGAAGACTGCAGTGTGCTGAACAAGTTCAACACAGGTAGTGACCATAGATTGGTGAGATGTAAGATGCACCTCAACACTAAACTTGAACGTGGCAAGCTCATAAGACAAACAAAATCTATTGACATAACCAACCTTAAAAAACACCATAATACCTTCAAGTTGGAACTGAAGAACAGGTTCTCTGCTTTAGAAGGCCTAACATCGGAAGAAGTGGACATCTCTGAAGTTAACAGAAAAGTAACCAAAGCTCTTATGGAAACAGCAACAAAATTAGCTGGGTCTAAGAACAAGTTGCATGTGAACAAATTATCAGGAAAAACCAAAATGTTGATGCAAAAAAGAAGAGAGATGAGGACAACTAAAGAAGATGTGACTTCCAAAGTGGAATATATAGAGTTATGCAAGACATTAAGAAAAAGTATCACTGAAGACGTAAGAAAATTCAACTGTGAACTAGTGAGGAAAGCAATTGAAAACAACCAAAGCCTAAAGATAGCAAAGGGACATCTCAGTAAGGGAAGAAAACAGATTATGGCACTGAGAAAAGAAGATGGTTCTGTAACAAGAAATAGAGGCGAAATTTTGACAAGAGTGAAAGATTTCTACTCCAAATTATATGAAAGGGATGATATATGCACTCCAGACATCATGAAAGATACCAGTACCAGAGTTCCTCCAGTCCTTCCAGCAGAAGTTGCACATGCAATCAAGAACATGAATAGAGGAAAAGCTCCAGGAGAAGATGGAATTACTGTAGACATCATACAAGAAGCAAGTGGAGAAATCGAAACAGTAGTCGCCCAAATTTTCACTCGATGCCTTAATGAAGGAAAGATTCCTGAGGATTGGAACACCGCTACAATGATCCTGCTACATAAGAAAGGTGACATTGAGGATCTCGGAAACTACAGACCTATCAGCCTCCTATCAAAAGTTTATAAAATCTTCACTAAAGTTCTTTCACACCGCTTGAAGGTAACACTGGACATGGCTCAACCGAGAGAACAAGCTGGATTCAGGAGTGGCTACAACACAATAGATCATATCCACGTGCTGAGAGAACTGATTGAAAGAGCGAGGGAATATGAACTTCCATTGTGCATGGCTTTTATCGATTATGAAAAAGCCTTTGATTCGGTGAAACCATCAGCAGTTACAATGGCTCTGAAAACCTGCGGTATTGAAGATGCATACATTAATATTATTAATAACATCTATGAAAATGCAAGTGCAAAGATTAGGCTGTTTGAAAATAAAACACACGTAAAAATTGGAAAGGGAGTAAGACAAGGTGACACCATATCTCCGAAGCTCTTTAATGCCACATTGGAGGGTGTTTTTCAGTCGCTGAGCTGGGAAAACAAGGGGATAAAGAATAATGGAGATTATCTAACCCACCTTCGTTTTGCTGATGACGTAGTCATTTTTGCAACTACCCCATCAGAGCTGCAGAGTATGATCCAGGAACTTGCTGAGAAGAGTAAAGAAGTGGGATTAAAAATGAACTTTCAGAAGACAAAAGTGATGTTCAATGCTTTTACAAGAAATGAAGATTTATCGATTGATGGAGAAAAGCTGGAGATAACAGACATGTATGTTTATCTTGGACAGCAGATATCAAGTGAGGGTCACATTGATGAAGAAATTAATAGGCGTACAAAACTTGCCTGGAGAGCTTTTGGAAGAAACAGCATAATTTTCAAGAGCAATATGCCATTATGTCTTAAAAGAAAAGTGTTTGATCAATGCATCCTTCCAGTGCTTACGTATGGTGCAGAGACGTGGACATTAACTAAAAGAGACATACAAAGGCTGCAGACAACTCAAAGGAGCATGGAGAGGTGCATACTTGGTGTAACCAGGAGAGATAAGAAGAGGAACTCGTGGATCCGAAAAATGACAAGAGTGGAAGACATCATGATCAGAGTTAAATCCCTGAAATGGCAATGGGCTGGACATACTGCCAGAAGGACAGATCATCGATGGACAGCCGAAATTTTAGATTGGATTCCAAGGGACAGGAAAAGACCCAGAAGAAGACCACATGGGAGATGGGTGGAAGAAATTCGAAAGTATGCAGGGGTGACATGGAGGAGACTGGCACAAGACAGACCGTTGTGGAGGAAACTTGGGGAGACCTTCGTCCAGCAGTGGATTGATAATGGTTGACAATGATGATGATGATGATGATATATATCCACTGAAGAGCAAAGCTGAAAACAAAGGAAAAACCTTTGAATTTAAAACGAAAGTTGCAAAATAACCTGAAGATCAAAAACGCGCAACGCAGCAGTTATGAAAATTCAGAATTCACATTCTATTAAGAAGAGACCTAAGCAAAAAAATTTTTGACTCATACCAAGTACAACATAGAAAAAGTTATGTATCTACCGGTGTGAGTAAAAAGAGAAAAAATAAAATAGAGCAACTCAATGTAGAAAGTGTCGAGAATACTGAGCCTTTGCTTTATCAAGGACCAGCAAAAACTCTGCATTTTCTCACTTCCACAAAGACCTAGTTGGAAATGGGTTTCTGCAAAGCCATAGATGCAAGTAATAAGCCCACCAAAAATTTTTTAAAAAAATATATATAATTTTTTAAATATATATATATATATATATATGTCATGACCTCCGCAGAGTTGTATGACCTAGCTTTAGTTAACAATTTAGCTTGCATCCATAACTTTCCTGGCCCGACCCATGCTCTTCATCTGTTACTATTAAACAGAAAGAAGAAGATTAAAGAAAACTCAAGTTGTGAGAGTGACATAATAGTTAGAAATAATGTTCAGCAATAACGAAATGCCAAGTTCGCCTGAGAGAGAATTTAAACAAACCTGAATAGCAATGCAAAAGTATTCCAAATTCTTACATTGCAATTAAAAAGGAAGGAAATATTAATTATTTAAAACTCAGATTCTTGAAAGAAAACTTGATTCTAAAACCCCTACTCCACAACTTCTGACATACACAAAAACGAGAATAAATTAAAAACAATAATTAACTAAAGAAATGCTTTGTGAAGGTTATATGACATAAACAATTAGTTGCAATATGTACAAAGTATTTCAGAAGTGCTTTAAGTGCATAATTAAGTAGTTATTAAGAACTTAACTATTTTGAAAACACAGCGCAAAGTACAAGAACTATGAATGGCCAGCTGCTTGGCTTAAGTTTCCTAAAAAACGCGCGAAGTTACCAAGAAAAGAAACAGTTAAAATCCGCAAAAAAGTTAACAGACTTGCCAGTGCCTAAATGCTAAAAAGCAAAAAAAAAAAAACAGAGAAAGAAAAGTACAAGAAGTACAAACATTGAACTTGGAAAACCTAAAACCCAATAACAATGAAGAGAGCTTACCTCTTATGCAACTGAACTTTCTCCACACAAGAGGAAACATGGCCGACCTTTTCCCCAAACTTCCAAACTCCTCTGCCACTCCCTAGTCGCTGGGGAGCAGTGTGGGTGGGGCTGAAGGCCTCCACACACTAAAAGAATCCAACTCGCGGAGATTTTAACCAGAGAAAAAAATATATACTTAAGACTATGGACCTGTATGATCAGAAAGAGCAGAATTAACTCTCCAGAATACATAAGAAATATTATAAAATACACAAGTAGTGTATTTAATAATCTTTGCATGTATTAAATCACCTTAGTGAGCTTCTATAGATTATTCAGAATCTTATTAATTTTAATGTTAGTTTTACTATTTTTAGTATAGCTATTCTAGAGAGTGAATAACTAGTTTTCTTTTTTATTATTTGTTTTTATTTTCTTTTATAAACAGATTTTTAAGCTTTTTTGTGATTTTGTCTATATTATTTATTTTTTTATTTTAATAGGACCTTCATATCCATAGCACTAAGGTTCTTTTTAGTAGTTAATAGGCATCCTCTAGCCAACTTCCAAACGGCTTTCATTGGTCAGAATCCAAAAGAGTAACCTACGAGCCCGTAAGTTATTCTACCAAGCAGTTAGAAAATCGGTTTTAGGCATTCTTCAAAAAACTTAAAATTCCACAAACAAGAAGATATGAGCCTGAATTTCCATTTCTTTTGCAACGGTTAAGTTTCATAAAGATCCAGTGAAGTTCAGGTTCATAGCTAGTGGAGTAAGGAGTCATAAAAAGAAAATAGATCTTGCTTTTGAAGATATCTTGAAGAGGGTTTTGAAACACATTAGAAACTGTACTAATTTGATGTACAGAGATTTTTGGATAATTAATAATAATGCTGAAGTAATTTCCACTATACTCAAAGTAAGTACCTTAGATATTAATAGTTATGATTTTGAGAACCTATATACTAATCTGCCTCTATCAGATATAATCACTTCCTTTAAAGAGCTGTATGCAGAATTTAAACTTAACCAATTTGTTAATGTAAGAGCCTGGAACTCTTATCTCAATTGCTGCATAAAAAATAACCATATCTTATGTAATAATACTCTCTATAAGCAAGTAAACGGTATACTAATGGGAACGTCTACCTCCACGAGTATTGCTAATCTATTCCTGTTCTTTAAGGAATATAAATTCATTAAAAATCACTCCACCTGCTCCGATAACTACCTTTACATATTTAGATATATTGATGATCTGCTGTGTATCAATAATTCAGAAGTTATAGAGAGTGATTTTGATAATATCTATCCTAGCTCTCTTAACTTATGTAAAACCAACCACAGTAATCAGGAACTTGAGTTCCTAGACTTAAGCATTAAGCTTAACAGAGGTAACCCATCTATTAGCCTCTTTGATAAAAGAGTTAATTTTCCTTTCAAAGTAATTAAATATCTACACTGGAATAATAACATATCAACCAAAGTAATTGAGAATGTACTAATTTCTCAGGTCCTAAGAATTTCAAGAATTTGCAGCAACAATTTGGACTTCAATTACCACATTAATATACTATTAGACAGTTTTCCAGAGAACGAAATTCCTTCTTCTTTCATCAAAAGAACTTTAAGAAAAAATTATTCTGAATAATAGAGTAAGGTTGGCAGATCTGCTTTACATTTCTACACAGTTAATAATATGATTCTGACCAATGAAAGCCGTTTGGAAGTTGGCTAGAGGATGCCTATTAACTACAAAAAGGAACCTTAGTGCTATGGATATGAAGGTCCTATTAAAATAAAAAAGTAAATAATATAGACAAAATCACAAAAAAGCTTAAAAATCTGTTTATAAAAGAAAATAAAAACAAATAATAAAAAAGAAAACTAGTTATTCACTCACTAGAATAGCTATACTAAAAATAGTAAAACTAACTTTAAAATTAATAGGATTCTGAATAATCTATAGAAGCTCACTAAGGTGATTTAATACATGCAAAGATTATTAAATACACTACTTGTGTATTTTATAATATTTCTCATGTATTCTGGAGAGTTAATTCTGCTCTTTCTGATCATACAGGTCCACAGTCTTAAGTATATATTTTTTTTTTCTCTGGTTAAAATCTCCGCGAGTTGGATTCTTTCAGTGTGTTTAGGCCTTCAGCCCCACCCACACTGCCCCCCAGCGACTAGGGAGTGGCAGAGGTGTTTGGAAGTTTTGGGAAAAGGTCGGCCATGTTTCCTCTTGTGTGGAGATAGTTCAGTTGCATAAGAGGTAAGCTCTCTTCATTGTCTTTGGGTTTTAGGTTTTCCAAGTTCAATGTTTGTACTTCTTTCTCTGTTTTTTTTTTTTTTTGCTTTTTAGCATTTAGGCACTAGCAAGTTTGTTAACTTTTTTGCGGATTTTAACTCTTTCTTTTCTTGGTAACTTTGCGCGTTTTTTAGTAAACTTAGGCCAAGCATCTGACCATTCATAGTTCTTGTACTTTGCGCTGTGTTTTCAAAGTAGTTAAGTTCTTAATAACTACTTAATTATGCACTTAAAGCACTTCTAAAATACTTTGTCCATATTGCAACTAATTGTTTATGTCATATAACCTTCACAAAGCATTTCTTTAGTTAATTATTGTCTTTAATTTATTCTCGTTTTTGTGTTGTCAGAAGTTGTGGAGTAGGGGATTTAGAATCAAGTTTTCTTTCAAGAATCTGAGTTTTAAATATTAATTATTTCCTTTTTCAATTGCAATGTAAGAATTTGGAATACTTTTGCATTGCTATTCAGGTTTAAATTCTCTCTCAGGCGAACTTGGCATTTCGTTATTGCTGAACATTATTTCTAATTATTGTGTCACTCTCACAACTTGAGTTTTCTTTAATCTTCTTCTTTCTGTTTAATAGTAACAGATGAAGAGCATGGGTCGGGCCAGGAAAGTTATGGATGCAAGCTAAATTGTTAAATAAAGCTAGGTCATACAACTCTGCGGAGGTCATGACATATATATATATATATATTTAAAAAATTATATATATATTTTTTAAATTTTTTTGGTGGGCTTATTACTTGCATCTATGGCTTTGCAGAAACCCATTTCCAACAAGGTCTTTGTGGAAGTGAGAAAATGCAGAGTTTTTGCTTGCCCATTGATAAAGCCAAGGCTCAGTATTCTCGACACTTTCTACATTCAGTTGTTTTATTTTATTTTTTTCTCTTTTTACTCACACCGGTAGATACATAACTTTTTCTATGTTGTACTTGGTATGAGTCAAAATTTTTTTTTGCTTAGGTCTCTTCTTAATAGAATGTATATATATATATATATATATATACTGAAGAGCAAAGCTGAAAACTAAGGAAAACTTTAGAATTTAAAACGAAAGTTGCAAAATAACCTGAAGATCAAAACGCGCAACGCAGCAGTTAAGAAAATTCAGAATTCACATTCTATTAAGAAGAGACCTAAGGAAAAAAATATATGCATATTTTTGACTCATACCAAGTACAACATAGAAAAGGTTATGTATCTACCGTTGTGAGTAAAAGGAGAAAAGATAAAAAATAAAATAAAACAACTGAATGTAGAAAGTGTCGAGAATACTGAGCCTTGGCTTTATCAAGGACCAGCAAAACTCTGCATTTTCTCACTTCCACAAAGACCTAGTTGGAAATGGGTTTCTGCAAAGCCATGGATGCAAGTAATAAGCCCACCAAAAATTGTTTTAAAAAATATATATATATGTCATGACCTCCGCAGAGTTGTATGGCCTAGCTCTAGTTAACAATTTAGCTTGCATCCATAACTTTCATGGCCCGACCCATGCTCTTCATCTGTTACTATTAAACAGAGAGAAGAAGATTAAAGAGAACTCAAGTTGTGAGAGTGACGTAATAATTAGAAATAATGTTCAGCTATAACGAAATGCCAAGTTCGCCTGAGAGAGAATTTAAACCTGATTAGCAATGCAAAAGAATTCCAAATTTTTACATTGCAATTAAAAAAAGGAAATATTAATTTTTGAAAACTCAGATTTTTGAAAGAAAACTTGATTCTAAAAATCCCTACTCCACAACTTCTGACAACACAAAAACGAGAATAAATTAAAGACAATATTTAACTAAAGAAAAGCTCTGTGAAAGTTATATGACATAAACAATTAGTTGCAATATGTACAAAGTATTTCAGCAGTGCTTTAAGTGCATAATTAAGTAGTTATTAAGAACTAAACTACTTTGAAAATACAGCGCAAAGTAAAGGAACTATGCTTAGCCAGCTGCTGGGCCTAAGTTTTCTAAAAGACGCGCAAAGTTACCAAGAAAAGAAAGAGTTAAAACCCGCAAAAATGTTAACAGACTAGCCAGAGCCTAAATGCTAAAAAGCAAAAAACAACAGAGAAAAAAAGTACAAGCAGTACAAACATTGAACTTATAAAACCTAAAACCCAAATCAATGAAGAGAGCTTACCTCTTATGCAACAAAACTTTCTCCACACAAGAGGAAACATGGCTGACCTTTTTCTCAAACGTCCAAACACCTCTGCCACTCCCTAGTCGCTAGGGCAGTGTGGGTGGGGCTGATGGCCTCCTCACACTGAAAGAAACCAACTCGCGGAGATTTTAACCAGAGAAAAAAATATATATACTTAAGACTGTGGACCTGTATGATCAGAAAGAGCAGAATTAACTCTCCAGAATACATGAGAAATATTATAAAATACACAAGTGGTAAATTTAATAATCTTTGCATGTATTAAATCACCTTAGTGAGCTTCAATAGATTATTCAGAATCTTATTAATTTTAATGTTAGTTTTACTATTTTTAGTATAGCTATTCTAGTGAGTGAATAACTAGTTTTCTTTTTTATTTGTTTTTATTTTCTTTTATAAATAGATTTTTAAGCTTTTTTTGTGATTTTGTCTATATTATTTAACTTTTTGTTTTAATAGGACCTTCATATCCATAGCACTGGTTCCTTTTAGTAGTTAATAGGCATCCTCTAGCCAACTTCCTTACGGCTTTGATTGGTCAGAATCATATTATTAACTGTGTAGAAAATTAAAGCAGATCTGCCAACCTTACTCTATTATTCAGAATAATTTTTCTTAAAGTTCTTTTGATGAAAGAAGAAGGAATTTCGTTCTCTAGAAAACTATCTAATAGTATATTAATGCGGTAATTGAAGTCCAAATTGTTGCTGCAAATTCTCGAAATTCTTAGGACCGGAGAAATTAGTACATTCTCAATTACTTTGGTTGATATGTTATTATTTCAGTGTAGATATTTAATTACTTTGAAAGGAAAATTAACTCTTTTATCAAAGAGGCTAATAGATGGCTAACCTCTGTTGAGCTTAATGCTTAAGTCTAGGAACTCAAGTTCCTGATTACTGTGGTTGGTTTTACATAAGTTAAGAGAGCTAGGATAGATATTATCAAAATCACTCTCTATAACTTCTGAATTATTGATACACAGCAGATCATCAATATATCTAAATGTGTAAAGGTAGTTATCTGAGCAGGTGGGGTGATTTTAATGAATTTATATTCCTTAAAGAACAGGAATAGATTAGCAATATTCGTGGAGGTTGATGTTCCCATGAGTATACCGTTCACTTGCTTATAGAGAGTATTATTATATAAGATATGGTTATTTTTATGCAGCAATTCAGATAAGAGTTCCAAGCTCCTACATTAACAAATTGGTTAAGTTTAAATTCTGCATACAGCTCTTTAAAGGTAGTAAGTAATATCTGATAGAGGCAGATTAGTATATAGGTTCTCAAAATCATAACTATTAATATCAAAGGGACTTACTTTGAGTATAGTAGAAATTACCTCTGCATTATTATTAATTATCCAAAAATCTTTGTGAACCTCCGCAGATTTGTATGACCTAGCTTTAGTTAACAATTTAGCTTGCATCCATAACTTTCCTGGCCCGACCCATGCTCTTCATTTGTTACAATTAAACAGAAAGAAGAAGATTAAAGAAAACTGAAGTTGTGAGAGTCACATAATAATTAGAAATAATGTTCAGCAATAACGAAATGCCAAGTTCGCCTGAGAGAGAATTTAAACCTGAATAGCAATGCAAAAGTATTCCAAATTCTTACATTGCAATTGAAAAAGGAAGTATTAATTATTTAAAACTCAGATTTTGGAAAGAAAACTTGATTCTAAAACCCCCTACTCCACAACTTCTGACAACACAAAAACGAGAATAAATTAAAGACAATAATTAACTAAAGAAATGCTTTGTGAAGGTTATATGACATAAACAATTAGTTGCAATATGTACAGAGTATTTTAGAAGTTCTTTAAGTGCATAATTAAGTAGTTATTAAGAACTTAACTACTTTGAAAACACAGCGCAAAGTACAAGAACTATGAATGGTCAGCTGCTAGGCCTAAGTTTCCTAAAAAACGCGCAAAGTTACCAAGAAAAGAAAGAGTTAAAATCCGCAAAAAGTTAACAGACTTGCTAGTGCCTAAATGCTAAAAAGCAAAAAAAAAAAAAAACAGAGAAAGAAAAGTACAAGAAGTACAAACATTGAACTTGGAAAACCTAAAACCCAAAAGTCAATGAAGAGAGCTTACCTCTTATGCAACTGAACTTTCTCCACACAAGAGGAAACTTGGCCGACCTTTTCCCCAAACTTCCAAACCCCTCTGCCACTCCCTAGTCCCTGAGGGGCAGTGTGGGTGGGGCTGAAGGCCTCCACACACTGAAAGAATCCAACTCGCGGAGATTTTAACCAGAGAAAAAAAAAATATACTTAAGACTGTGGACCTGTATGATCAGAAAGAGCAGAATTAACTCTCCAGAATACATGAGAAATATTATAAAATACACAAGTGGTGTATTTAATAATCTTTGCATGTATTAAATCACCTTAGTGAGCTTCTATAGATTATTCAGAATCTTATTAATTTTAATGTTAGTTTTACTATTTTTAGTATAGCTATTCTAGTGAGTGAATAACTAGTTTTCTTTTTTTATTTGTTTTTATTTTATTTTATAAACAGATTTTTAAGCTTTTTTGTGATTTTGTCTATATTATTTAATTTTTGTTTTAATAGGACCTTCATATCCATAGCACTAAGGTTCCTTTTAGTAGTTAATAGGCATCCTCTAGCCAACTTCCTTACGGCTTTGATTGGTCAGAATCATATTATGAACTGTGTAGAAGAATTAAAGCAGATCTGCCAACCTTACTCTATTATTCAGAATAATTTTCTTAAAGTTCTTTTGATGAAAGAAGAAGGAATTTTGTTCTCTAGAAAACTATCTAATAGTATATTAATGTGGTAATTGAAGTCCAAATTGTTGCTGCTAATTCTAGAAATTCTTAGGACCCTGAGAAATTAGTACATTCTCAATTACTTTGGTTGATATGTTATTATTCCAGTGTAGATATTTAATTACTTTGAAAGGAAAATTAACTCTTTTATCAAAGAGGCTAATAGATGGGTTACCTCTGTTGAGCTTAATGCTTAAGTCTAGGAACTCAAGTTCCTAATTACTGTGGTTGGTTTTACATAAGTTAAGAGAGCTAGGATAGATATTATCAAAATCACTCTCTATAACTTCTGAATTATTGATACACAGCAGATCATCAATATATCTAAATGTGTAAAGGTAGTTATCTGAGCAAGTGGGGTGATTTTTAATGAATTTATATTCCTTAAAGAACAGGAATAGATTAGCAATATTCGTGGAGGTTGATGCTCCCATGGGTATACCGTTCACTTGCTTATAGATAGTATTATTATATAAGATATGGTTATTTTTTATGCAGCAATTAAGATAAGAGTTCCAGGCTCCTACATTAACAAATTGGTTAAGTTTAAATTCTGCATACAGCTCTTTAAAGGTAGTGATTATATCTGATAGAGGCAGATTAGTATATAGGTTCTCAAAATTATAACTATTAATATCTAAGGGACTTACTTTGAGTATAGTAGAAATTACCTCTGCATTATTATTAATTATCCAAAAATCTCTGTACATCAAATTAGTACAGTTTCTAATGTGTTTCTAAACCTTCTTTAAGACATCTTCAAAAGCAAGATCTATTTTCTTTTTATGACTCCTTACTCCACTAGCTATGAACCTGAACTTCACAGGATCTTTATGAAACTTAACCGTTGCAAAAAGAAATGGAAATTCGGGCTCATATTTTCTAGTTTGTGGAATTTTAAGTTTCTTGAAGAATGCCTTAAACCGATTGTACTAATTTGATGTACAGAGATTTTTGGATAATTAATAATAATGCAGAGGTAATTTCTACTATACTCAAAGTAAGTCCCTTAGATATTAATAGTTGTGATTTTGAGAACCTATATACTAATCTGCCTCTATCAGATATAATCACTACCTTTAAAGAGCTGTATGCAGAATTTAAACTTAACCAATTTGTTAATGTAAGAGCCTGGAACTCTTATCTGAATTGCTGCATAAAATAACCATATCTTCTGTAATAATACTCTCTATAAAGCAAGTCAACGGTATACCTATGGGAACGTCTACATCCACGAGTATTGCTAATCTATTCCTAGTTCTTTAAGGAATATAAATTCATTAAAAATCACGCCACCTGCTCCGATAACTACCTTTACATATTTAGATATATTGATGATCTGCTGTATCAATAATTCAGAAATTATAGAGAGTGATTTTGATAATATCTATCCTAGCTCTCTCTTAACTTATGTAAAACCAACCACAGTAATCAGGGAACTTGAGTTACCTCTGAGGAGCATTAAGCTCCACAGAGGTAACCCATCTATTAGCCTCTTTGATAAAAGAGTTAATTTTCCTTTCAAAGTAATTAAATATCTACACTGGAATAATAACATATCAACCAAAGTAATTGAGAATGTACTAATTTTCAGGTCCTAAAAATTTCAAGAATTTGCAGCAACAATTTGGACTTCAATTACCACTTTTAATATACTATTAGATAGTTTTCTAGAGAACGAAATTCCTTCTTCTTTCATCAAAGAACTTTAAGAAAAATTATTCTGAATAATAGTAAGGTGGCAGATCCTGCTTTAATTCTCTACACAGTTAATAATATGATTCTGACCAATATATATATATGAGATGTAAGGTCAGGTGATGCGCAATATCACAGCCTCTCTTTGACAAATGTCAACTCCGCATTCTCGTGGTACATCCGGTTCCCACTAAAGGGGCTCTGACGACCGCCAATAGCAGTATAACCATACCATCGGGATTAGAGAAAATGCTATCCCCACACTCACCAACCCGCTTGGCCAGCGTGGTGAGTTATGGCCAATCCCCTCCAACAAGAGTCCACAAATTATATCTTGGCTATCAGTCTCCGGCAACTGGAATGTAACTGTCAAAGGCCGCGGCCTGTGTGACATGAAGGCCCAGACGGCTAAGAATCACCGGAGGACAGGACTAGGCTGGTATCTGATGCTGACCTTGGCTACGTATGATGGACGCTCCCCGCTCCCTATCTTCTGATTCAAGGCTTCTTGAATTGGAAGATTAACTACAAAGGATCAAGTGGGACATCGTCGGTCTAAGTGAGGTAAGGAGAATAGGAGAAGATCTCATTGAACTGAAAAGTGGACATCTCTTCTACTATCGTGCGACAAGTACCGGCAGAACTAGTGGTGTTGGATTTATAATAAACAAGAAACTGAAAGATAAAGTTGTAGAAGTTGAAAGTTCCTCTGACAGAGCTGCACGACTCGTTATCCAACTCTCAAGAAGATACAAGGCTCAGATTATTCAAACTTATGCACCCACCACTCGTCATCCTGAAGAAGAAATTGAAGAATTGTATGAGGAAATTCGTCATTTAATAATAAAGGTAAGCAGCGCTTAAAGGAAATTATGGGAGATTTCAATGCAAAAATACGGACACGACAACAGAATGAAACTTCAGTAGGTAAATTCGGTCACAGCAACAGAAACCAGCGTGGAAATACCTTCGTAGAGTTTGCAGAGGCAGAAGGGTTTTTCATCATGAACTCCTTTTTCAAGAAAAAGCCTCACAGGAAATGGACATGGAGACATCCAAATGGGACGACAAGTGAAATTGATTTTATTATGTGTAACAAAACATTCGTCATAGAAGACTGCAGTGTGCTAAACAAATTCAACCCATGTAGTGACCATAGATTGGTGAGATGTAAGAATCACCTCAACTCTAAACTCGAACGTGGCAAGCTAATAAGACAAACAAAATGTATTGACATAACCAACCTTAAAAAACACAATAATACCTTCAAGTTGGAACTGAAGAACAGATTCTCTGTCTTAGAAGGCCTAACATCGGAAGAAGTGGATATTTCGGATGTTAACAGAAAAGTAACCGAAGCTCTTATGGAAACAGCAACAAAATTAGCTGGGTCTAAGAACAAGTTGCATGTGAACAAATTATCAGGAAAAACCAAAATGTTGATGCAAAAAAGAGAGATGAGGACAACTAAAGAAGATGTGACTTCCAAAGTGGAATATATAGAGCTATGCAAGACAGTACGAAAAAGTATCATTGAAGACGTAAGAAAATTCAACTGTGAACTAGTAAGGAAAGCAATTGAAAACATCCAAAGCCTAAAGATAGCAAAGGGACATCTGAGTAAGGGAAGAGAAACAGATTATGGCACTGAGAAAAGAAGATGGTTCTGTAACAAGAAATATAGGCGAATATTTGACAAGAGTGAACGATTTCTACTCCAAATTATATTAAAGGGATGATACATGTAATCCAGACATCATGGAAGGTACCAGTACCTGAGGTCTTCCAGTCATCTCAGCAGAAGTTGCACATGTAATCAAGAACATGAAGCGGGAAAAGCTCCAGGAGAAGATGGAATTACTGTAGACATCATACAAGAAGCAAGTGGAGAAATCGAAACAGTACTCGCCCAAATTTTCACTCGATGCCTTAATGAAGGGAAGATTCCTGAGGATTGGAACAACACTACAATGATCCTGCTACATAAAAAAGGTAACATTGAGGATCTCAGGAACTACAGACCTATCAGCCTCCTATCAGTGATTTATAAAATCTTCACTAAAGTTCTTTTACACCGCTTGAAGGTCACACTGGACATGGCTCAGCCGAGAGAATAAGCTGGAATCAGGAGTGGCTACAGCACAATAGATCATATCCACGTACTGGGAGAACTAATTGAAAGAGCGAGGAAATATGAACTTTCATTGTGCATGGCTTTTATCGATTATGAAAAAGGCTTTGATTCGGTGAAACCATCAGCAGTTACAATGGCTTTGAAATCCTGCGGTATTAAAGATGCATGCAGAAATATTATTAATAACATCTATGAAAATGCAAGTGCAAAGATTCCGATGTTTGAAAATACAACACACATAAAAATTGGAAAGGGAGTGAGACAAGATGAAACCATATCTCCGAAGCTCTTTAATGCCAAGTGGAAAATGTCTTTCAATCACTGAACTGGAAAAACAAAGGGATAAAGTTTAATGGAGATTATGTAACCCAACTTCGTTTTGGTGATGACGTAGTTATTTTTGCAACTACCCCATCAGAGCTGAAGAGCATGATCCAGGAACTTGCTGACAAGAGTAAAGATGTGGTATTAAAAATGAACATTCGGAAGACAAAAGTGATGTTCAATGCTTTTACAAGAAATGAAGATTTATCGATTGATGGGGAAAAGCTGGAGATAACAGACACGTGCGTTTATCTTGGACAGCAGATATCAAGTGAGGGTCACATAGATGAAGAAATTAATCGGCGTATAAAACTTGCGTGGAGAGCTTTTGGAAGGAACAGTGTAATTTTCAAGAGCAGTATGCCATTATGTCTTAAAAGAAAAGAGTTTGATCAATGCATCCTTCCAGCGCTTACGTATGGCGCAGAGACGTGGACCTTAACTAAAGAGACATACAAAGGCTGCAGACAACTCAAAGTGGCATGGAGAGGTGCATGCTTTTGTAACCAGGAGAGATAAGAAGAGGAACACGTGGATCCGAAAAATGGCAAGAGTGGAAGACATCATGATCAGAGTTAAATCCCTGAAATGGCAATGGGCTGGACATACTGCCAGAAGAACAGACCATCGATGGACAGCCGGAATTTTAGATTGGATTCCAAAGGACAGGAAAAGTCCCAGAAGAAGACCACATGGAAGATGGGTGGATGAAATTCGAACGTATGCGGGAATAACATGGAGGAGACTGGCACAAGACAGACCGTTGTGGAAGAAACTTGGGAAGACCTTCGTCCAGCAGTGGATTGATAATGGTTGACAATGATGATGATATATACATATCATCATCATCATCATCATTGTCAACCATTATCAATCCACTGCTGGACGAAGGTCTCCCAATTTTCCTCCACAACGGTCTGTCTTGTGCCAGTCTCCTCCATGTCACCCCCTGCATACTTTCGAATTTCATCCACCTATCTCCCATGTGGTCTTCTTCTGGGTCTTTTCCTGTCCCTTGAATCCAATCTAAAATTTCGGCTGTCCATCGATGATCTGTCCTTCTGGCAGTATGTCCAGCCCATTGCCATTTCAGATTTAACTCTGATCATGATGTCTTCCACTCTTGTAATTTTTCGGATCCACGAGTTCCTCTTCTTATCTCTCCTGGTTACACCAAGTATGCACCTCTCCATGCTCCTTTGAGTTGTCTGCAGAAGTTTGTATGTCTCTTTTAGTTAAGGTCCAAGTCTCTGCACCATACGTAAGCACTGGAAGGATGCATTGATCAAACACTTTTCTTTTAAGACATAATGGCATATTGCTCTTGAAAATTATGCTGTTTCTTCCAAAAGCTCTCCAGGCAAGTTTTGTACGCCGATTAATTTCTTCATCAATGTTGCCCTCACTTGATCTGCTGTCCAAGATAAACGTACGTGTCTGTTATCTCCAGCTTTTCTCCATCAATCGATAAATCTTCATTTCTTGTAAAAGCATTGAACATCACTTTTGTCTTCTGAAAGTTCATTTTTAATCCCACTTCTTTACTCTTGTCAGCAAGTTTCTGGATCATACTCTGCAGCTCGGATGGGGTAGTTGCTAAAATGACTACGTCATCAGCAAAACGAAGGGGTTAGATAATCTCCATTAATCTTTATCCCCTTGTTTTCCCAGCTCAGCGACTGAAAAACACCCTCCAATGTAGCATTAAAGAGCTTCGGAGATATGGTGTCACCTAGTCTTACTCCCTTTCCAATTTTTACGTGTGTTGTATTTTCAAACAGCCTAATCTTTGCACTTGCATTTTCATAGATGTTATTAATAATATTAATGTATGCATCTTCAATACCGCAGGTTTTCAGAGCCATTGTAACTGCTGATGGTTTCACGGAATCAAAGGCTTTTTCATAATCGATAAAAGCCATGCACAATGGAAGTTCATATTCCCTCGCTCTTTCAATTAGTTCTCTCAGCACGTGGATATGATCTATTGTGCTGTAGCCACTCCTGAATCCAGCTTGTTCTCTCGGTTGAGCCATGTCCAGTGTTACCTTCAAGCGGTGTGAAAGAACTTTAGTGAAGATTTTATAAACTACTGATAGGAGGCTGATAGGTCTGTAGTTTTCGAGATCCTCAATGTCACCTTTCTTATGTAGCAGGATCATTGTAGCGGTGTTCCAATCCTCAGGAATCTTTCCTTCATTAAGGCAACTAGTGAAAATTTGGGCGAGTACTGTTTCGATTTCTCCACTTGCTTCTTGTATGATGTCTACAGTAATTCCATCTTCTCCTAGAGCTTTCTCCCCGCTTCATGTGCTTGATTACATGTGCAACCTCTGCTGGAAGGACTGGAGGAACTCTGGTACTGGTATCTTTCATGATGTCTGGAGTGCATGTATCATCCCTTTCATATAATTTGGAGTAGAAATCTTTCACTCTTGTCAAAATTTCGCCTCTATTTCTTGTTACAGAACCATCTTCTTTTCTCAGTGCCATAATCTGTTTTCTTCCCTTACTGAGATGTCCCTTTGCTATCTTTAGGCTTTGGTTGTTTTCAATTGCTTTCCTCACTAGTTCACAGTTGAATTTTCTTACGTCTTCAGTGATACTTTTTCTTACTGTCTTGCATAGCTCTATATATTCCACTTTGGAAGTCACATCTTCTTTAGTTGTCCTCATCTCTCTTCTTTTTTGCATCAACATTTTCGTTTTTCCTGATAATTTATTTACATGCAACTTGTTTTTAGACGCAGCTAATTTTGTTGCTGTTTCCATAAGAGCTTTGGTTACTTTTCTGTTAACTTCAGAGATGTCCACTTCTTCCGATGTTAGGCCTTCAAGCAGAGAACCTGTTCTTCAGTTCCAACTTGAAGGTAATATGGTATTTCTTAAGGTTGGTTATGTCAATAGATTTTGTTTGTTTTATGAGCTTGCCACGTTCAAGTTTAGTGTTGAGGTGCATCTTACATCTCACCAATCTATGGTCACTACCTGTGTTGAACTTGTTTAGCACACTGCAGTCTTCTACGACGAATTTTTTGTTACACATAATAAAATCAATTTCACTTGTCGTCCCATTTGGATGTCTCCATGTCCATTTCCTGTGTGGCTTTTTTCTTGAAGAAGGAGTTCAAGATGAAAAACCCTTCTGCCTCTGCAAACTCAACGAGAGTATTTCCACGCTGGTTTCTGTTGCCGTGACCGAATTTACCTACTGAAGTTTCATTCTGTTGTCGTTGCCCTATTTTTTGCATTGAAATCTCCCATAATTATTTTCAAGTGCTGCTTACCTTTATTATTTAGATGACAAATTTCCTCATAAAATTCTTCAATTTCTTCTTCAGGATGACTTGTGGTATGTGCATAAGTTTGAATAATCTGAGCCTGGTATCTTTTCGAGAGTTGGATAACAAGTCGTGCAGCTCTGTCAGAGGAACTTTCAACTTCTACAACTTTATCCTTCAGTTTCTTGTTTATTATAAATCCAACACCACTAGTTCTGCCAGTATCTGTCCCACGATAGTAGAAGAGATGTCCACTTTTCAGTTCGATGAGATCTTCTCCTTTTCTCCTTACCTCACTTAGCCCCACGATGTCCCACTTGATCCTTTGTAGTTCCTCTTCCAATTCAAGAAGCCTTGAATCAGAATATAGGGAGCGTCCATTGTAAGTAGCCAAGGTCAGCATCAGATGGCAGCCTAGTCCGGTCCTCCGGGGATTCTTAGCACCTCTGCCTTCATGTCGCACTGGCCGCTGCCTTGGCCAGGTACATTCCAGCTGCCGGAGACTGAGGGCCAGGATTTAAGTTGTGGAATCATTTTGGAGGGGTTTGGCCATAACTCACCACGCTGGCCAAGCGGGTTGGTGAGTGTGGGATAGAATTTCCTCTAATCCCGATGGTATAGTTATACCGCTATTGGCGGTCGTCAGAACCCCTTTAGTGGGAACAGGATGCACCACGAGAAGGCGAGGTTGACATTTGTCAAGGAGAGGCTGTGATGTTACGCATCACTCCTGACCTTACATTTGTTTCCACACGAAATTATATATATATATATATATATATATATATATTCACGACTATGGCATTCAATCAATAGTTTTTATAACGAGATTTTCATTTGTTTACTTGGTTTTCGTTGTAAAAGGTCGCGACTGTGGTTCTTTCATTTGCAGAACTTTTTTGTTTCAGTTTTGCAGACTAGAAGTTATAATCGAAACAAAAGATACCGTTGATTTATTGCGAATTGCCTTGAGATATCTTCTGTGTTGTGGCTTGCGTACCTTCTATATGCAGATTGTGAAAATTAGTTGGTTCAGTAAAATCCCAGACTTTATTTACTGCGATCTTCATTTCGATCCATATAGATAATGCTACTAAGTTTCATTTTCTTTCCCATATATTTAATTTATTTCCCAAGACACGAAGGCTTTAAGACCAGTCTGTTTACTCAGTGGAGAAGAAAAAAGAGCACATATCTACTTCGTGATTCCTCCTGAGGTTATGGACCTGAGAAGGTAAATAATCTAAACAAAAGGCCCCGTGTGATTCGTATGCGTTTCAAAGTTACCGAAAACAGCCTGGTCTCCATTGGGAATAGTTGGTCTCATTTGTAAATGCAAATATTGTATTTATGCTGTACGTTATAATATGAATAATATTTCGGGAAATAATTTCGTGTGGAAACAAAATAAGGTTTCTCAACATTTCAAGCTGTTCTAAAAAGGAAGTATTACTAGTGAAGAGAAAATTTTTGAGGTAATTATCTTTCAGTTGAAGTTATTTGTATGCAGAAAAGTTCTGCATTGTATTTCAAGAACTATTTTATTACATCTTCTTCATGTATTTCACATGTACTAACTCATCCAATTTCTAATGGAAACTGTAAAAGTTTTCTTAGCAAAAGCCGGTAAGCTCATTTCGAAGTGTCTCGTTTTATTTGATTCTTCATTTTATAAGTTACTCTTTAAAGAATCGAGATTTTTTTTCTAAGCTATTTTATTCCTCACCATCTTCCTCATTTTGCTCTTCATATTGAAGTCTACGGATAGATATCAATTTTTCTTTGCTATGAGTGTGTGTATCTCTCTCTTTCTCTCTGTATCTCTTTTTTCTTCTTTTCTTTCCTTTTCGAAGTATGACAAATGCTTGGCGGTAACTGGAGCAGGTCCTTTGGGTGCTGACCTATGTGGGTTACACCGAACGTGAATTTGGAAAGTTTTCAGCAACTTTTGGGCTGCAACGGTGGCGTTTCCGGTAGACGGTTAAATGTTCGCATTCATTCGGGAAGCCCATCGGGCCCCAGGGAAGTCAGACTCTTGGAAACTGAGGTAGAAGCAGGGGCCAAATAAAAGAAAAATGAGCTATCGAATAGCTGTGGGACTCTGTCTCTGCTGACCAGCGTTACTGACGATTGACTGATCGCCAGTGGAAACTCCCAGTTATTTTTCATTTTTTATACCTCCTGGTATATTACATTCCTGAACCAGTGTATAGGCGAAGTTCTTTCATTGAGATCTTGAAAGATAAACTTTCGAACATAAAAACGAATGCCTTCCTTCTTTTTTTTTTTTTTTTTTTTTTTGAAGAATATCTCTAATTCTTCTCAGAAATTCTTTATGTGGTCGTGTGTCTTCCTAACAATCAAACAGCGTGAAACGCTCTTATGTTTTCATTGAGTAAATTACCAATGTCTCTAACTATTATATTTACTTGTAACCTCAACCAAACCTAGCTTTTTTTTTTTTTTTGATTGGAGGTTTAACGACCACCGTGAGCAAACTCAATGGGCTATAAGCAGTCGCCCGTCACTAATTTAGGGCCACTGGTTCCAGGGAAGGGAGAGAGCTAGTGCCGTAAGACAAACACAACATCCATGCCTGACCGGGATTCGAACCCGGACCCCTTCCGTGCGAATGATCAGAAGCCATCGCTTAGACCACTACGCCAACGGGCTTCACTGTATACTTAAATTTTAACATTAACATCACATATTGTTGCCCCGGGATGAGTCGCAGTCGTAGTAATCGTTTTCTTTTTGTTTGTTTGTTTGTTTGAGGGTTTAGCGCAGGGCCGGATTAAGGCCTCAGTGGGCCCCTAGGCTAAGACATTTAAGTGGACCTCAAGGCCGAGACATATGAGTGGGCTTCGCAAAGAACTTATGGCAGAAAATCATTGCGAAGACCATTAAAACACGAAATGGTTGCAATATGTTGATGTTAATTAAGACTTAGTGCATTCTCCAAACTAATAAATTACTTACAGAGTGTTCATGGAAAGGCACTGTACCTTTCATTTTTCTCACAAGAACATGAGTGAAAAGCTTAAAATTCCTGAATTTTGTCTTGGATTTTATAATAATTTAGCATTGTATGCTTTTCTTAGTGCATCGTTTTTACGCTTTCCAACCGTAGGCTGAAAAAGCGTATATGCTCCAGCTTTGTCGGTCTGTCTGTCTGACCGTATTACCGTTCGCATGATAACTCGCGTAAAAGTGCTTCAATTTCGATTAAATTATAGTATGTTGTAGGAGATCACCTGGGGGCTGCCCCTTTCGAAAATAGGCGAAATGGGGTCAAAGGTCAGGACATAGGAGTGGGATCCATTCTATTGCCCTTATGCGTCATAACGGGCGTAAACATGAATCGATTTCGATGGAATTTTAGTGTGTGGTAGGGGACCACCTGGGGACGAATCCCATTGAAAATGGGTGAAATGGGGTCAAAGTTTAGGACACAGGCGCGGGATCCATTGCGTCGCCCTTATGCGTAAAAATACGTGAAAATGATTCGATACGTAAAATGCTAACTTGCGAAAAAATGCTTCGATTGAGACAAAACTTTTTCATGTTGTTCCGGAAGTATACTTAACCGGTTCAGTTGAATATAATCGAAATTTAGTCAAAGGTCAGGGCATAGGAGAGAGATATATTCTACAGCCATTATCCTCATAACTTGAGTACTAACTTGAGTAATGATTTCTGGTATGTTGGAAAGCGTATCATAATCAATGCATTGCATGATTTTACGAACTTGTTTGTTATGCAATGTGAAGCTACAGGGGACTTCGACCATTAACGGTTTCAAATCAAATTAGGAGATTGGGTGGATGGTAGTGAAATAGCTGAAACTAGCTTGCCCACTTCGCTGTATATAGCGACATGAAACCCTTGATGAGTCACTATCTTAAAATTTGTTCGTCTTCCAGCCTTTGTTTCTGATTAAGTAGGGATCATACGAGACAAAAGTAAAACAATTTTTTAAATTTCTCTCCCTCTCTCTACCTATCTATTATTTGCCCAGGTATGTTTCCTGGGCCCTTGGTCATGGTGGACCCCAAGGCTATAGCCCCCTCCCCTTTAATCCGGCTATGCTTTAGCGACCACCGTGAGCAACTAGATGGGCTATGAGCAGTCGCCCGACTTTAATTTAGGATCACAGGTTTCAGGGAAGGGAGTGAGCCAAGAGACAGTGCTGTAAGACAAGTACAATATATCACCGGGATTCGTATTTCGATCCATTACGGATAAATAATTAGAAGCAATCGGTTAGACCACTGCGCCACAGGGGTGATTAAATCTTGTAAGGCAAAAATTTAATAATGCACAATTGAAACACTTGTGTAATAAAATGCTAGGGTTTGTAAATCAATCGCCGTAACTTACAATTGAATTTTGATTTTTCACAGTCTTTCAGCACGTCAGTAAATCCAATATTCGCCATCAATCAGTCACTCAAACAATGATATTACCATCCCGAAATCACAATGTACATGCCCAGGCGCGTCACTTAGTGCACCTGACATGGTCGACGGAGATATAAGTGGCCCGCCAGGACATTTGACATATAATGAGTGACGTAAGCACAGGTAGCAGAGGTAGTGATTTGACGGCCAAATAGGAATCATCATCGGCTACCACGCGAAGGGTAGAAGCTTCTCAGAAACAACAGACTTCACGGGCTGTTTGCGAGGTGCTGTAGTAAGGGTGTACCAAGAATTTACCGCCGGCACACCGAGTACCTCCCGACGTCATAACTGTGGAGCCCAAAAGGCCATCGACCCCAGAGGAGAGCGTCGCCTCCGTCGACTGGTAAAGGGTATTCGACGCACAACAGTGCAGCATTTAACCACGCAAATGAACTTTAGGACACCCAGGTACGTGTACCCGAGAACAGTCTAACGAACTCTGTTACGCATGGGTTTCTGGAGTCGCTGATGCTTCAAGGAGCCCATGTTAACCGAGGTCCATTCGCGACGGCGCCTGTAGTTCGCATGAGACTACCGCCATTGAACAGTGAAAGACTGCAAAAAGGTTGCCTTCTCCGACGAATCAAGGTTTCTTTTCCACAGAAGTGACGGACGCGAACGGATATGGAGTCAGACACACGAGAACCGAAACCCGTGCACGCTTGTTGGTCACGTACAGGCCGGCGGTAGCAGTGTGTATGTCTGGGGGATATTTTTCTGGTATGACCTGGGACCGCTAGATGTGTCCCTGAAAGCATATGGCTACCTGTCGATTCTCGCTGACCACATGCATCCCTTCACGTTGGACGTTTACCCTCGTTGTGATGGTGTCTACCAACAGGACAATGCGCCGTTCCTCGTCGCTATGGGGATGCGTGGCTGGTTCCAAGAACGCGACAGCGATGTCTCCTTTCTCAGTTGGCTGGCAAAATCGCCCCACCTCAATCTCATAGAGCACTTGTGGTACTTTTGGAGTCGACAGGTTCGACGTGCATACCCACAACAACATCATCTTCGGTATCTCCGTACTCTGCTGCAGTCTGAATGGGCACGTGTGACTCGGGCAACCATCCATGGCCTCATTACGTCCATGCCACGCCGTTTCGCCGCTGCCATCCAATGTGCTTATCCTCATTATTAAGTAGGTGGTCATATTATTCTGATGCGACTGTGTATACCGTGATAATATGACAATCTTTCGTTTCACATAAATATCGCTCGCTCTTTCCACAAATCGCTTTGTACGTAGAATGTTCCACAAACATAGCTCTCAGAAGATCGCTTAAAACACTGATCACCAAAATGTTAGTGAGAAGGGCCAAATGAGAAATTGGCTAAAGCTCGGGTGCCGGAAACAAAAAAAAAATTAGTTAACCGAACATTAATCAGTGCAGATATCATACATTTTGAAAAAATTAATACTCGTCAAGGTCTAACTAATTTTATATGGTCTGTGATTTAACATGAACGTTTTCAAATAAATATCTAAAGATTTGTGTACACACCTGAAATAAATACAAAACTAACCTTACTAAAGAGAAAAGTTTTGGCTTTAGTAAGATGACTTCATCACATAAACAAATTGAATTTATGACATCTAAAATTGAAAAAAAAATCAATGGTATTGTTTCTGGAATGATTTTGCGATACTTTCGATATTTGGTTCTAGGTTGGACAACCAAATTTTTAAAGTCTGACAAGAGTTTGCCGGTCAGTCGTGAACGAAACTTTAATTTCAAGTATTTAAATTTGGAGAAAGGTTGTTCACGTAAAATATGTGAATAAAAACTATTTACAGACAAACCGAGGGCGCTTCGATGGGATCCCCTCTATCATCGCTTCTAGCCGAAGTAATTTTGCAGGATCTCGAATACTAAGTGATCTCCATGTTAAACCACTTCTATATATTCAATACTTCGACGACGTGTTAGGGTTCTGGCCACGTTCAACGGACAAGTTGATAATCTTTCTAGTCATTACCCAACTATAAAATTCAAAATAGAAGTGGAGAACAACCAAATCTTATCCTTCCTAGACATTCTCTTACATCGTAACCAGGTTACAAACACCGTTTCAGCCTTCCCTAAACATCCTTTCTTTACTGCCATGATGCTTCAAGTTTCTACATACTCAAAGACACACAAATTATTTTCCATGAGATGTATGTTACGACGTGCTCTTTCTCACTGTTCAACCAGAGAATTCCAAACCTCTGAGGTTGCTCACATTAAAGAAATCGCAAAAACATATGATTATTCTGACAAGGTCGTTGATAACTTACTCTACAAATTAAAGTCTTTCTTTCACAATCTTAACCCAAGACTATACGGAAACTAGATATATTGGATACATTCCATTTATTCCGAGCATTGCAAGAGCTTTAAAAACATTTAAAATAAGCATAATTGAAATTTTAGTTCAAAAACCAGAAATTGATCATAAATGATCACATGTAGAGGATTTTAGGAAGCGAGTGTCTGACCCCAGGTCTTAAACAACCCTTAGAAATAGAAAGTTAGGAGATTTGGGCTTAGTGTCCGATATAGGAAAGTGACACTGATGCGAAGTAGAAAGGGGAGGAAGACGCCCTTATTTTTTACTGGGGGGAAGTACCCGGGGTCGGACGGGTTAACGTGCCCATCCAACGCACGGCAGATAATTAGTGGATCGAACCTGAGGTCCTTTCCGTGGCCGTCACGAACGTTGCCCACTAGGCCACCCGCGGCCCTTAAAAACCAGAAACATCCTTTCCATGGTTAAGAGTGACCGATATGTGGTTTGAACGGAGGACAGACATGGAATTTATAGCATACCATTGAATGCAGTGGATCCAGACAACATAGATCAGATCTACACCGGATCTACAGTTCGGAATCTGAAACTACGGCTGCAAGAACATCAATGTAATTTAAAAACAGAATCAAGAGCCACAGAATTATTAATGGAATTCACCGCCTAGATTGGAATAATGTTACCATCGTAGCCCTCAAACACGAAAATTTTAACGATTACAGAAAGTCTTGATAATGACAACCATAAACAATTATGCTGTAACGATGATCAACCAAGTTACATTCCTTTACTGTGTGAAATGCTCATGCCGACCGACGTTAAAGACGAACAAGATTATTTTGATATTTACACGATATATTTCATAATTATCAGCTATAATGAACCTTTTAGAGCACGCGCATTGAAGGATGACCAATGTCAACCCTCTCTTAGCCTCAACCAGTTTATATATCGTAGTCATTTACGCTTCTACATTTGTAGTGCACAAACGAATCTAAGGATGGACACCGTTGCGGGTGCGAAATATATTATGCTTTTGACTTCATGATATTTCAACGATTTTTTAGGAATAAATAGTCTTTAAAAATGATCATCGAAGTTGGCTTTAATTTGTATTTAATCTCGCTACTTCAGATCGTGCAAAAGACGGTAATACTTTGCATTAAGTGATATATGTGGCACGCATATAATCTGTCAACAGACTGCAAGCATTTTACTGGAAAAACTTTTCTGATTTGTGAAACTCCTCCGAGACAAAAGAAAATAAAAGGTTTTCAAACGTTTACTCTTAAACAGTGTCTTCAGATTGTTATTAGGTTACAAATCGGACAGTAAATTCTCCTTGGCACCACCAACTGCAAAATTAAATGGTTACTGCAATAACTGGATTGGTTTTTCATGCTTGTAAAAATCCGTAAAACGTATTTTACACTCAGTTTTCAACAAATTAATGTTTGTGACACAGTATTCAACATCAAAAAGAAACTTGTCACACATGTTGTTCCAGATACATTTACAAGATGGAAAGTGTAAAAAAACGTTGCTATGCTAACTGTCGCTCGAACAGTTCCAACTTCGATTGTAAAGACTTTAGATAAAAAAACAACTCATCTGCGAGTTCAACTTTCCCTTGCAAAAACAAATTGAGTTGATTGAGATGGTCAGTATTGTCTGTTAAAAATTCAAGATCCCCAAACCAGTAGATGTTACTTAGATCAGATCACGCATTCCCGCTTGCCGGATTTGGCATGCTGGAATGCGTGATCTGGCGCTAGTTTACGGACCACTGGTTTAAAACATTGCTTGCAAATTATCCAACATAGCTCAGGTGAAACGAGATGGCCTACAGAACATTGAACACCTAAGCTCTTATCTTTCGAGACTTACTGCGTAGTTGAACTTTGACTCGTTGTTAGGTGTTTCCAAGTTTAATTTCACCGGGAGATAATCTGTAGCGTTTAGCCAATTTTTTTTTTTTTTTTTTTGTTTGCAGCCCCACTTGCGCAGTGGTCTAAGCAATGGCTTCTGATCGTTCGTCCGAAATAGGTTCGGGTTCGAATCCGGGTGAGACATGGATGTTGTTTTTGTCATACGGCGCTATTTCTCTCCCTTCCCTGGAGCCAGAGGCCCTAAATCAGGGACGGGTGACTGCTTATGGCCCACTGAGTTGCTCACGCTGGTCGTGAAACCTCCAAAATTAACAAGAATAAACGAAATTTACATTGGAATACAGGGAATCAAAAGGAAGGTTAAATTGTAAAATACAGCACAACCCCCCTAACTAAAACATAAAAAAAAAGAAAAGGTAGATGTTAGCACTGATCATCGTGATGGTCCTATGAGCCTAGATTTCTAACTTTAACATCTCAGTTACTAGACTATGACCTTTTTTCTATAATTTATTATGTTCAGAAGAAAACTGAAAAGTCTATCCGTATTGAAATTATAAATTGAAAATAGGTTCGTGTGTGTGTGCATTTATCTGTTAGTCATGTATTTCAGGTATAAACTTGCATTTAATTCGCTGTTAAATTCTGTCTCTTAGGCTGTACGGATGTCACAACGAATCACCACATTTCAAAAAGGTATAAAGTAGGATCGCAGTTATAAAAATAAGAAAAAATTCTTGTGCCTCCCTTTCTACTGATGAGGGATGCTTCCAAAGTAGTTGGAATTAATTTTTAACTTTTACATGAAAATATTACGTCTATAATCCCTGTTCATGGTTTTAATAAAATCTCCATTTAGGTGTGTGTGTTAGGTTTCTTATCCGACTTTATTTAATATAAATTTTCCATTTAGCAGACAGAAAGGTGCATCTCGCAATGATTTCGCTATTTCGGGGAATAAATGGTAGTTATGGGATAAGTTTGGCTGGCGGGTCTGTTGAACTTGTAATTTCCATCATAAATAAGTCAAGACTTCAAAAAGAAAAATTATTACCATTAGGTGATTTAACCGCGCCGAGGCGGCACTTAAACTTTTGTAATGCATCTTTGCACTCCACGAATGATGGAAGCAAAAGAACAAGCTTTAGTTCTTACATAGTGTCAAATATGTTAGGTCCGATCAAAACATTCCGAGACTTGGCTGTTATACAACAAAGTACTTACATTACTTAAGTCTGGCTATGATCTCTGTCAAAGTAGCCTCCTTCGGCAGCGATACACCGCTGCCAGTATTTTTGCCATAGTCGGAACACTCCCTAAAAGTCCTTTTCGCGAATCGTGCTAAGCACCGTCTGCGATTCGCGCTGGATCTCGTCCACGGTTTCAAAACGGCGACCCTTGAGCTTCAGCTTCATCTTTGGGAACAGAAAGAAGTCGAAGGTGGCCAAATCCAGTGAGTAAGGCGGGCAAGGAAGAGTAATCATGCTGTTTCGACTGAAAAAATAGCGTGTTACTAACGCTCTGTGAACTTCTGTATTGTCGTGATGGAGCAAGAAATCGCCGCTGCTCCACATTTAAGGTCTTTGCGCCACATTTAAGGTCTTTGGCGGCGAATGTCCTCCCTAAGACGCCCGCAGAATATCGCAGTAAAAAGGGGCAGTGAAGGGTCTGGCCATGGGGGACGAATTCACGGTGCACAACCCCACGAATGTCGAAGAACACAATGAGCATGCTTTTGTTTGCGTTCCAGACCTATCGGGCCATCATCGGTCGTGGAGATTCCCGGCTCTTCCACTGCGACGACTGTTGTTTGGTCTCTGGGTCGTAACTGTAGACCCAAGTCTCGTCCCCAGTGATGACCCGCTACAAGAACGTTGGTCCATTCACTACCTGCTGACAAAATCCTGACTGAGTTCGACACAGAGCGCTTTCTTTTCGGAGTTCAGAATCTTTGACACATACTTTGCAGCAATTCGGTGTATGTTCGAAACCGTCGTCCGAAATTCTGACACTGTTCCGAATGACACATTGACGATGGTAGTAATATCTTGAATGGTTCTCCAATTATCCTCATGCACCAGTTCCCTAATTTTGTCCACATTTTCGGGGGTTTTGTTCGTGGACTGCTGACCTCTCGTCGTCTTCCAGTGCCGTTCTGCCGCTTTTGAAGCGCGAGTGCCACTGAAAACACCTCGCATGACTCATTGCCATGTCGCAACATTTCATGCGTCTCCGTTCCCGATTATCCGAGTTTGACGCAGAATTTGATGTTCTATCGCCGTTCTAGTTTGCAATCCATACCGAAATTGCAAGTTTGTTCTGCACGTGGTCACCAAATATCGTGTATCACAGCTCCTGATGTTCACAGAACGACCCCACTCGGCACAATGACTCATGAGGGTCACTGCTCTCGACCTCTGCTCGTGCATCCTCGTACTACCAATTGTTGGCGCGCCAGGTACCTAGTCTCGGAACGTTTTGATAGCACTACGTATACTATGATTAAGCTCGGAATCACATTTCATCAGCGAAATTACTCTCTTGTGCGCTATAAAAATCTGTTTTAAATACAGGGTGTTCCGAAATTATCTTTACAACTTTGACCTTCAATAAAACCTAAACGAAATAAGATAGCGAAATTCTGTTTTTGGTACAAGCAAGAGCAACGTATGAAGTTTTATTGGTATGCAATAGGTTTTTGTTTACTTTCAGGTACGACCCTGAACTTATGATGGCTACTCCACAGTAAAAAGCTCAGTGTGTGGCATGGTTCATAGAGACGATGTCTGATATAGAAGTCCAAAGGAATTTCAGTACCAAATACCGACGTAATCCACCATCCAGACACTCAGCACGCGAGTGACACAAGATGTTTATGGGGACTGGTAGGGTGCTTCATAAAAACGTCGCTAGCCGGTAAAGGAACGTGTTCGACAGAGTTTCCTACGAAGTTCAGAGAAGTCCATTCGCACGGCCTCTTTTTTTATTATCATTTTTTTTAGATTGGAGGTTTAACGATCACCGTTAGCAACTCAGTGGACTATAAGAAGTCGCCCGTCCCTAATGTAGGGTCCTAGTTCCTGGAAAGGGACAGAGCCAGGGCCGTGAGACAAACACAAAATCCATGCTTCACAGGGACTCGAACCCGGATCCCTTACGGACGAATGATCAGAGGCCATCGCTTAGACAACTTCGCCACCGGGGCGGCGTGTTTTATTCAGCGATTGAGCAACGTTTCATATCTGTGGTGTTATCAGCAGACATAACTGCAGAATTTGGGGGTCTGAAAACCCACAGGCCATCCCTGAGATTGAACGCGACAGCCGTGCGGTTAACGTCTGGTGCGGTCACCTGCACAACCGCATCCATAGGCCCATTCTGTTTCGCAGAAAACACAATCACATCCAATGTTTATTTGTACATGCTGAGGGAGTTTGTTACCCACAATTGGAAGGCCTGCCTGCAACGGCTATCATCGTCCAGCAGGACGGTGCAGCCCCGCACTGAGCACTTCATGTTCCTGTTTTTCTTGATGAAACCTTTCCGGAGCGATGGATTGGACAGGATAGTAGAATTCTTTGGCATCCACGTTCACCGAATCTTACACACCCTTGACTTTTTTTCTTTGGGGCTATGTGAAGGATAGTGGGTATCGCACTAAGGTTCCGGATGTGGATGAGCTGAAGCAGAGGATTACAACTGCCATCACAACAATTCCTAGTACTTGCTTGGGAGAACATGGCAGGATGTCGAATACCGTCTCGACCACATTCATGCAACAATTGGTGCGCGTAACTCTACTAGCATTACAGGAAACTTTGGAACGAGCTGTTCAATACGCAATAAACCCATGTTTGTTCTCCTATTCCGTTTCTGTTGTATTGAGGGTCGAAGTTCTAAAGGTAAGTTTGGAACGTCCAGTACATTAAACCAAAAGAGTTTCCACTTCCAAGATATAGCTTGATGATGCTATTATTTGCATATATTAACTGTATGTATCCACTTCCAAGATATAGCTTGATGATGCTATTATTTGCATATCTTAACTGTATGTATCCACTTCATTCAGAAAACTTGAAAATTTCCATCATGCTGGAGCGAGAATCGAATCCGCACCTCCCGATTTCCTGTCGAACATGCTAGTCATTACACTACCCAGGACAAGGAAATTCCAAGCAGCTGAACGTAGATATCAGAGAACCTTCAGATTTGCGCTAGTCGAAGCTTTTCCTGCCCCATCGTAGCGTCTCACGACATTTTTTCACATCCTGGGTCGGATATAAGTCGAAAATTTCAGTGATGGAAGTACGTCATATACAATTGGGAAACGAATTTCCCTGAAGAAACAATGCTTCACAAAGTTTAGAATTTTCAAGTTTTCTGAAGGAAGTGGTTACATGAAATACAGTGAAAATATGCCAATAATAGCATTACAAATGCCTACCATGTATTTATGAAGAATTATTTCTTCAGGAAAATTCGTTTCCCAATTGCATATGAGACGCAGCTTGATGAAATGTTTTCTGCATTGGCTGAACAGGGATATTTCCTAAACCTGCAAAGAATAGATAATCGAATTTCCTGATCATTTGTGTTTTGTTTCCCTGTTTAACCAAACCATCAGCATCTGAAGTGATAACGTGCCCCTTGTTCCCAATTTAGCGCCATTGTCTCCAGGTCTAATCCAAGACTAAAATCCGGGCCAAGCGTGGACGGTTAGCCATAATCCTGCGAAACCAACCAACCGAAAGTAAGGACGGATTTCCAAGGTTCCGTGACCCAAATAAGCATCAATAACGCTCATAACCTTCAACGGTGTTTAACGATGTGTTGAATTTCGAAGTCGTTACTTTCCAAAGGTGGACGTCAAGTGAAAATGCGCCGCTATATTTGCAATGTTGAAAATTGAGTTACGTAAAGTTCATAGAAGAAATGCTTCTTGACTCGTGACAATTTCTCACATGGACGAAGCAGACACTGAACTATAGTCAGTGACTTGCAAATTTGATAAGCAAATAATAAGGAATACTTTAAAATGAAATATCCGCGTCTTGGAGAAGTGTTTCATATCGTTAATAGGTGGCGCTGTATGAACGTCAAGTACGGTATACGTGGCACTTCTTACATTTTTCTTAATTATAAAAAGTTTTCATACAAACAATAATAACTGAGCGGTTATAGACTTTTATTTAGAATGTCAGTTATTATTTAAATCCCTTACATTACAGTTTGTTAGTTTTTCTACCCGCAAACTTATGTAAATTATAATTCAGATGCTGGTAATCTAATATGCTAACAGAAGGGTTTTCAGAAATCACTATCAGATAAGGTAAAGACTTCACGAAATTCATTCACAAAACTAAGACCCCCACAAGGAGGCTCAAAAACAGCGCGATTTTCAGCGTCCTCCATCAGCAGAAGGTTGCAGTGGATATGAATTTATCTACACCTTAAAGAACAATAAACATGAATTTATTTATATCTAAAGAAAGCATTGGGCACCGACGTACAGCATTAAGTAGTGTATTTGGGGGTCGGGGGTGGAAGGGGCGGGGCCCGATATTATATTCTGTCAGGATTTTCATTGTCTTCGTCATAATAGCAACGGCTTCATTCCAGTATTGTTTTGGATATTTTTAGCACGTCTTTTGTAAAAAAAGATCGTGCTTATGTTATCGGTTTGTCCGTACGTCCGTCTGTACCCACGGTATCTCTGCAACTGTTAGTCCGATTTGAAAAATTCTTTTTGCATTCCAAAGCTTAATACATGCGAATGATGATTCTTCATTTCTTTTTTTTTTTTTTTTTTTTACGATGTACAATTTTGCCGCTAAAGGGCGTAAATGCAGATGATGTCGAATTCAAAAATACGTTTTATTCCACATATTTGCTTCTAAACATCCGATTGAAAAAAATATTTTATCTTTCAATTCCATTTATGTCGAAAAGTATTTTGGATATAGTTTCTTTTTCAAATTACACATATATTTTTTGCTAGGGGGCGTAAAATAAATTGCATTTTTTCCGATAACTCTTCCTCTAAAACTCTGATTTGAATTTTTTTTTTCAGCAGATACATCTCCTGATGCACAATCTTTTGCATATAATTTCGAATTATTAGTAAAGAATACTATGGCCACCAGGGGGCGTAAGTGTTACTTTTCGCTTCTGATGTATTTGCCATAAAATCTGAGCTTCTAAAATATCGAGTGAAAAAATTATTTCGTGGACTGATGCCACTCAGATCAGTAAACCCTTTCGGAATATTTTCTTCCTAAAATATTCCACAGTTTCTCCGCCAGGGGCGTAGATGTATATCTTTTTTTTGTGTTAATATATCGACTTCTAGGAGTCCGATTTAAAACATTCCTTCTTTCTTGGATAGTGTTGTCCGTGTGACATGTTTTTCATTTAATTTCAAAATTTTCAAGTAATTCATAGACAGATATTCAGCTAGGGGGCGTAAAGGTAGATTGCGTCTCCCCCTATATCTCTGTTTCTAAATCTCCGCTCTGAAAAATTATTTCAGCACCGGATACAGCTCCTGATGGGAAATCGTTTGCACATAATTTCTAATTTTTGTAAAAAAATGGTTTTGCCACCAGGGGGCGTAAACCTTAATTTCCGCTTCTGATGTATTTGCAGCAAAATATGAGCTTCTAAAATCTCGACTAAAAAAAAGTATTTTGTTAACCGGTACTACTCATGTCGACAAACCTTTTAGGAAAATTTTCTTCTTGAAAAAATGCATGGTTTCTACGCCAGCGGGCGTAGATGTATATCTTATTTTTGTCAATATCTCTACTCGTAGGAGTACGATTTGCAAGATTCCTTCTTTGTTGGACAGTGTTTCCGAAGCGAAATGTTTTTCCTATAAATTCAAAATTTTCAAATAAATCATAGACTTTCCGGTAGGGCGTACAATGGTAAATTGCGTTTTCTGCTCCTAAAACTCCGATTTGAAAAATTCTTCCTGTATCGCATACAAGACCTGACGGAAAATATTTTTCACGTAATTTCTATTGTTTGGTAAAGAATGGTTTGGCCACCAGGGGTCATAAGTGTTAATTTCTACTTCTGATGCATTTGTAGCAAAATCTGGGCTCCTGAAAACTCGACTAAAATTTTTTTCTTGGACCGATACCGCTCATATGGATAAACCTTTTGTGAATACTTTCTTCCTAAAATAATGCATGGTTTTCCCACCAGGGATGTAAAGTCACATCTTATTTTCTTCGATAACTCTGTTTCTAAGAGTTCGTAAGCTCACGATTCCGTTTACAGCAGTATCTGAGGGATTAAAGACCCGATTGAAAAACTTCTTTCTTCCGTCAGATACTATTGTTTTCCATACCGGTTCCATTGACTTTGAATAGCTTTGATAAATTTAATTTGCGTCAGAACGGATTCAAAAGACGTGTGTATTACACCCGAAAGTTCGGTGTCATTTTTCTTGTTTTAATTATGAAGACGTTTTTGCAAAGTGTTTTGTAAAATAACATGCTTTTTCAATTTAATTGTTTGTAAGGACATAGAACATCCATCATGTGGAGCATATTTCAGCTTACTATTTCTACCAAACTTATACTTGTCTAAGAGATTTATGTTTAATCTCCATCCTGAGAAAGAGATAAGAGATTCATTTTTAATCTTCATCCATGAGATTCCGCAAATACAAATTCAAATAGGTGGTTCTTCATACAAATATTACCAGTAAATGCAAAATCTCGTCTAGCCTTTGGTGATGTTCAGGTAAATCCAAGTGTACGAAATTTTGATGCTCTCTGTTGCAGTCATTGAACTTCTGAATGCAGTACAAGATTCTGTCTTTGTTTTGGAATTTAACGAACAAAATGAGCATCACGGCTATAATCAGCATGACGCCCCTAGTATGCGGACACTGATTCCAGGGAGGGAAAAGAGCCAGCGCCATAGGACAAACACACGACCCATGCCTCATACGGGTCTCGATCCCACGCCCGTCTCAGCCACTAACTACAGGTCAGCGTCTTAGACATTTCGACCACCAGATCACCGAATAAGAGATTTTATAATCTTTTGTAAAGACATGTAAAACTGACTAAAACTAGGGCCGATTCAGTGAATTAGGCACAGTAATGCTCGCAATCTTCGTAGAGTCTGTAATGTTGTTCGACTTTATTACACATTCCTGTTCTGTTCAATATCTGGCTGCATATCTCACAGTGCGTAACTTTCCAAAATCAAACTTTTGGGTCCTTGCTAACCTCTCCAGCTGCTCCACATTTGCATCAGCATCGTTTACTCATTTACCTATATCCCAAAACCGACACAGAAATTATTTTTAGAAGCTTGAGGATTGGAAGAGTTGACTCTTCAAAATATGCCTTATGAAAAAACACTCATCGACAGAAAAATTGTTGCACCCAGAAGGACATGTCGGATTACAATGATATTCGAAAGTAAGGTAAAGGTTACCTGGAACAATAAATCATTAAGCATTGAGACTGATATGGGCGATAATTATTGAGCTAAACGCCAATATACTGTCTCTCAGTATGGCGTCGGGCCGCCATGTTTGCTCACACAGCATGCGAGACGCTTCGACATGGAATTGTGCAGGTTCCTAATTGTGTCCTGTGGTAAACCGTCTCATGCAACTTGAATCTTCTCGCGCAGTTCCTGGAGATTGTGCGCTAGGGGTGGAGTGTGGATAGCGCGTCCAACAACATCCCACACATTTTCAATCTGCGATAAATCTGGCGATTCGGCTGGCCATGGTAGAGTGTCATTGCCTTGAAGGCAAGCTCTCGATACAGCAGCGGTATGAGGACGAGAGTTGTCATGTGGTAAAATAGCACCGGAGTTAGCGTTCAGGAAAGGTAGAGCCATTGGTCGCAGGACCGCATTATCGTATCGTTGCGCTGTCAAAGTGTATGTAATGAACACCAAAGGTGATCTGGCATCGTACGCAATTGCACCCAACGCCATAACACCAGGCCTTGTGGACGTGTGACTCTCGACAACACACCATTCATCTTGGCCCTGACCACGGTGCTTCTACACACGGATTCGTTCTTCGTCTCCTTCAAGACAAAAGCACGACTCGTCACTGAAGATCACCTGCTGCTATTCTTTGAGTGGCTCCATGACAGTCTGGTACGACACTATTGCAGTCTTTGGCGACGATGCAATGGTGTTAAGGACAGGCGCCGTAACGGTCTGCGTAGTAGTAGTCTTACGTCATGAAGCGGTCTGCCAATGTTGCTGGCATAAATCGCGCGGTGCCCTACACCATTGCTGCCCTCCACCATTGCTCGCTGAATGTCCGCAATCATGGCTGTTGCGTCACTCTGCGCATGTCGGACAACCCGTCGGTCCTCTCTGTCCGTGGTTCGTCTGGGTCTTCCAGACCCTTCCTGTCACTGTTGCATACCTTGTTCTATCCACATCTACCAACAGCGTGCGATGGTGATATCCGCACGACCGATATGGCGCGCAATATGGTGATAAGTCCATCCCGCTTCCTGGACCCAGACGACGCGGCCCCTCTCGAACGCCTCCAACTGCTCGAATTGCTTCCGAACTTTTCTCCCTAAGCATACTTCACTTGCAAATGATGCAACCAACGCAACAGCATAAGTGAGAATGGCAAACGCGTATCACACAGTGTTTGTCATTTTCTTGTAGGACTTCCGTCCACAGTGAGTAGAGTTTAGGTCCCAGCCACCTACAGCGAGATCGCCTTTTGGGCAGGACACAGAAACGGAAGGAATGAGAGCAACTCTACCGACTTTGACAGAACAGTTTGTAGTGAGATTAGAGTACAGTAGATGGCGCCACCGTACAAGTACGATGTTGCACATAGAGGGTTGAGAGAATTTCAGGGGGGGGGGGTAGGCATAGGAAAGGATACCCTTTTAACCAGTGATTCCAGCCTGTGATCCGTCACTTAACGTGTTCGTTAGATGCACGACGGATATTCAGCGATTGTTAGTAAATCACACAATCTCTGAAAGATAAGCCCAGGATCAAACCTGAGCAGCTTGCATTGGTATTCTGACTAGCTAACCCCTAAGCCATCCGCGGCTCGGCAAACGCGTGCAACGGGACGATCTTATATAGCCAGTCAGGCACAGCACTGCGAACCCACTCCCTTGCCTCAAATGAGCGTGATACTTGAACCATTTCCATGTCTCACTATGTCAAACCTACCCACCAAGTTTCATTTCTGCCGTTTTCTTCCTTCTGAGTGGAACTATTTTTTTGACGATGAGTGTAGATTTTACAATGGAATTGCAATGTGGGTATGGTTCATTTCGGTGCTGTAGACACGGCTCCCGAAGGTAATCAAGATTGTAAATACCTGCAATTTGTCCAGCTGTTCTGAAAGCCACTTTGCCTTCATAGGCCTTCAAAAATGTTGAATTATTTAGCCTGCAGTAGATACTTTGTGAAACAATAAATTTAGAAAAGAAAATCTTGTTAAATTTTATTTCGCGCTACTTCATGTGTCGGTGCAGTACTATCGGTGGACTACTAGACTCCGGCTAAGGCAGATGTAGGTTCGAATCCCATCAACGATAAACGAGGATATACTTTAACATTGGTGCCGTTACGTGAAAGTGAATCTCCCGGTGGTGAGGTTTAAGAAATATATGGGATGATCTTCCACACATCGTCTGGAATTAATAAGAATTCCTTCTTCAACAGCGAGATGCATCAAGCATGATTTGCTGCATGATACAGAAACGCACGATTTCGTCCTGCCCTTTTTCAAGGAGGAGGGGAGGTCATGTGTGACATACTCACCTCACAGGTGACACACATGACAAGACGGTAAAGTCGCAGAGATAAGCTTCGACGGTATAGTTCAATCGGTAGAGCTGTCGACTCCGGGGAATGCAGATGCTGCTTTGGATATATAATAGATTTTGGCGTCGTATCGTCACAGATGAAAAGCGGATATTCCAACGTTTGTCTACTACTCGGAAGTACATAATAGCTGAGGCTAGGCCCGGAAGCAATCAGTAACGCAAAATGAGAGGTTCGCGATACAAGTCATGTTGTGCCTTTGGGGAATTTCGAGGCCTCTGGGAACCCGTGCCAGATGTGCAGGCTGTTGATGTGAATCTCTATGTCGAACAATTGCAGTGGGTCCATGATACTTTGCGCGAAATGACTATCGACATCAGCAGCGTCAGAACATGGATGAAGTGATTTTAAGCAAGAAAAAACCCAGTTGCCGACATATAATGAAGTGCAAGATGCAATCATCGGCGAGAACCATCGTTAATTTTATGACATGCCGTTTGTTCTGTGCATATAATGGCATCTTTCTTGTTAATTTTCTTGAACAAGGTGGCACTAAAAACAGTTCTTGCTACATTGAGACATTAATGAAGCTCAGGGAAGCTATCCGCAAGAAGAGACCGTACATAATTTTTTATTGTGATTTATTGTACCACGACAATGTGTAATGTATACTCTCATTTCGTACATGTTGGTGCACTCTCTTTAAGAGTTTCTAATTTTAACGCTACATTTCCACTCTCGGGGAGTGTTGGTTTGGAAATCTGAAATTAGGTCAAACGTGAATGACATATGTTAACTAGACATATCAGAATGTTGTTTACAACTGTATTAGGGCGGTCGTGAGAAATTGTATCAGAGCTTTGACGTTCCACTGAGAGTCAAAACTGTACGTTGCAGTGATAAGCTAAGGTCGGTGTAGCTTAGTCTGGAGAACAACTGGATGCGGAGCGAGGATACGTGGGCTCGAATCAACCACAGGCAATTAGAGCGTTTTACTCTGCGTCGGCGTCCAAACGATATATGTATCTCCTCGCCGTGAGGTTCAAAAATAATAAGTGATCATCCACACATCGTCTGGAATTTGTAAAAAAATCCTTCTTCTACAGCGAGCTCTCCTTCAAGCATGCGTTGTGGTGGACACGGAACCTACGATTTCATGCCCACCCACCTTCCTCAAGGGGGATATATGTGACGTACTACTGAGGTCATGCAAAAGTCAAAAAGGCAAGTGCGGGAATAAACCCAGGTCGGTGCAGTTCAGTTGGGAGAATAACTGGCTTTGCAGCGAGGAAACGTTTGTTTGAATACCACCACCGGCCATTTGAGCTTTTACTGTATAAGCTCTCTGAGAGATTGTTTAGGGAGCTCGGATTGCGTTGATGTAGCACGATTAGCGTTTGATGTTATGCAAATTAATTCGGTCTTTGACGTCAAATGTCACGTTCGCTTTATCATCAAAGTTTCAAATCGTTATCGAGTTATTAAGACTTGAAGAGTATTTTATGTTAGCAGTATCTGCTACATTCAGATATTATTCAGCCGTTAATTAAATACCAAATTGGACATATATTCCTCATGTGGTTTTGTGAGATCTTTATGTGACTGACGTAATAAGCAGATTCAATACTGTAAGTAGAATACTTCTTATTTTCGCCGTTGATGCCATTAAGTGCCTGTTTAGCTTTATATGTTATATACTTGAGCCATCCGAAACACGAAGTTGAACTTTATAGTGAAGCCCAGTTCTGCTGCAGAATTACGCTTAGGTCAAAAAAACTTTACACTGCAGTTATACTGTTGTTTTGGTGCAACATAAACAGCTAGTAGATGCCTTCAACAAATTACACTTAAACCACTACAAACGCCCGACCTCCCACTACAGTTAATACATCTCGGACCATTGCCAAAATGGACAGGAAAATAATTTCACGTCCACCATATAGTCCTGCTTTCGCACCTTCTGGCTTTTGCATGTTATGACCCATGCAAAAAAGTATCTGAGGTGAGAGTTCCGAAGACAGAGATCGATTTGAGATGCTGGGCAACAAACAAGGAATTTAAAAAAATTGGTTAATGGAGTCGAGTGCCAACATCATGATTTGATTTAAGCGGGTTACTATTTTGAGAGGCATCATTACACCCAACAGATGCCATCGTATTTTTATACCAAATTTCACTAAAATATGTCATCTCATAGAAGTCATTTGCAAAGAGGAATTACTTATAAGACAAAACCTCCCGTAGAATAAAGCTGTTATAAAATAACCTTAAATGACAATTCGAATAGTAAAAAGAATACCCGGACACACCTTATCACCTAAAGTTTTCACTTTAGTGCCAGAGTTATGCCATTAGAGATGCAAATTGGAACGATAAGGATGCCAGCATGGGCACCAAGAACGGTTTAAATATACTTGGCCATATCGTATTATTTCAAATATGACAATACCAATGACATGCTTAATGTAACAACGCCTCGAAACATTGTGTAAATGAGTAATAAAGGAAGAAATTATGATAAAATGTATGCACTACAGCTGATGCAATTACCTTGAACGCGAAAGGCGTTGGAAGCGTTAGTAAAGGAAAAAGGAAACGACTGAAAAGTATGTACCTGAAATTTATGCATCCTTTAGTTCATTTGGGAAAATTAAGTGATGTATGTTTAATAACTGTGAAAGCACAAATTTGCCCGTGGCGAATACGGAAGCTGCATCTTTCTGCTCCGGAGCTGAATGCTTTCCCAATTAAACTACACCGACGGGATTTATCAACACAACTTTGCCGTCTTAACGTGTGCTTCAACTCTGTAGTGTCCGCTTTGAGAAAGGCAGGAGCCCGCATGTTTCAGGTCCGCAGCTAACCGTGCTTAAAATTAATTATCCGTAGAAGAAGGAATGTTCACTAATTCCAGACAATGTGTGGAAAAGCACTACACATTTTTGAAGAAAAGAAGGAATTCATATTATTTCCAGACATGATAATTAACACAGCAATCCGGCATCTCTGAATTGACGGTATTTACTGTTCTTCACGTTTTATCCATTACATTAGAAATCTTGAGCATTTCCTCGCCCTGGAGCCGAAATCGAACCTGCATCTCCAGTTTACAGTTCGAGTATGCTACCGTTACACCACCGAGGATGAGAAAGGCACAAGTATCTGAGTGTTAAGAGCATCGGGGAGTAGTCCGACCGCATTCTTAATCGAAGCAACTGCGCTGCCATCTAGCTTTGTTAAACATACTCGAACGGTAATCGGGAGATGCTGATTGGATTCTCGCTCCAAGGCGATGTGATTGATAATACGTGAAGATCAGTAAATACAGTCCATTTAGAGATGTCTAATTGCTGTGTTAAATATTATGACGTATTTTCCACGTATTATTAGAAGAAAATTTCTTCCACATTATGTATTAGCTGTACAAATAAGTTTTAAAGCGTTTTAAGACAACACAACATGTAATTTAAGAGGAAACAACAATACCTTTACGAATCAAAATATGCGCCGTTATTATCTATCAAATTCCGTTATTGGTCGGGCAGCTGACGAATTCCAGCCATGAAGAATACTTCGTCGTGTGACGCGGTGAAATTGTCAACCCATTTTTCCACTTCGTCACATGTCCGGAACTGTACAGCAGATAAACATGTTGCATCGATCGGTACAAATGTTAGTATAAAGCGCCTATGTCGGAACTACACGCCGGGTGCTCCAAAACTTTACAGGAAAGCGTCAATAACGTTTCCTTGACTGATTTCGCGACATGCTGCCTAGCGTTGTCATGCAGTAATTTCACAGGACGCAATCCTTTGCCTGTGAAAGGACGTTTCCTACAGATTTCGTGTTTCAATCGCAGCAATTGTTGCTTGTAGCGATCAGCAGTAACAGTTTGACACTGTTCCAATAGTTCATAATAGAGCACACCCTTCATATTCCACCAGATGCACAGCACAACTTTCTTAGAGTGAATATTGCGTTTCGGTGTCGAAGTCGTTGCTTCACGGGGGTCTACCTAGTGCTTTTTTGCGTTTGGAATTGTCGTACCATATCCCCTTTTCATCGCCCGTAACGATTTTCCACAGGAAATACTTACTGTGTTGTTTATTCAACAGATTAAAAAACTTCGTAACACGCTCATCCTTGTTCCTCTGGCTTAGGTCACATGGCACCCATTTTCCTTCTGACTCTTTCACATTGCGCGTAAACAATTGTAAATGATTTGCTGAGTTACTTATCCCCAGGTGTTCAGCTAGTTTTTTTTTTTTTTTTTTTTTTTGCGTTTGAGACGAATCTTCATCCAGCAATGCTTGCAGTTCCTCATGTGCAACCTTCTGCAGGGCGTCGCTACGTTCTCGATCGCTAACATCAAAATCACCTGCTTTAAAACGTCTAAACCAAAACTCGCACGTGCTTTTCGATACAATATTCTCTCCCTAGAACAGAACAGATCGATGCACATGCTTTTGCAGAACTTTTGACTTGATGAAATTCGTAACGAATACAGTGTCGATTAAATGCAGTATCGCTTGCATCTTTCACCTACCGATGTGCAACTGCGTTTAACTGTTGGGCAAACTTCTGTGTCACAGCTTCAACGGCATATGCCGTATGATAATACTGTTACTCACGTTGATTGATAACTGTTTTGATAATGACCAGCCGACAAAGTATCATATTGTTTCACTATTTAGTCCCGATACGCCAGTGTATATTCGCATTTAAATCAATTCTATTTATTATATGATGAAAATGCTGTATTAAAGATCCCTGTAACCTATTACAACAGTTCTGTATTGTCATTCGCAGTGCACTAAGTGTATAACAACACTGACAATTGGACGCACTAAGACGCACACGCAGAGCACTGAGTGTATAATACACTGTGGACAATTTGAATGGCAATACAGAACTGTTGTAATAGCTTACAGGGATATTTAATACATGTAATAAATAGAATTGATTTAAATTTCGAATATACAGTGGATCATCGGGGATAAATAGTGAAAGAATATGAAATTTTATCGGCTGGTCATTATCGACACAGTTATGAATCAACATGAGTAACAGTATTACTATACGGCATACGCCGTTGAAGCTATGAATACGTCACCACGTATGTATATACTTTCACGTGAAATGTAAATGAGAATTCTGTGTCACATTTTATACTCTGGACCATGTCGGAGTGGTCTAAGCGACCGCCTCTAATCATTCGTCCATAAGGGGTCCAGGTTCGAATCCCGGTGAGGCATGGATGTTGTGTTTGTCTTACGGCACTGGTTCTCTCCCTTCCCTGGAACCAGTGACCCTAAATTAGGCGACTTCTTATAGCCCATTGAGTTGCACACGGTGGTCGGTAAACCTCCAATAAAAAAAAAATACTCTGGACCATTTACGGTAACATGACAACAACGCGGAGGAATACCAAATATGTAAATTAGCGGTATACGTCCCACACAAAAAAAGCTTTAAAACTTATTTGTACACCTAATACTTAATTTCAGACGACATGTGTAATGAACATCACGCATTTTTCAAACAACCCTACGGCCAGTAGATCCATTTCCACAATTAGGCGCCAATGTGAAAACAATTATTTGCCAGTGACGTGGATCGAGACTGCATCCTTTTGCTCCGCAGCCAAACGCTTTCCCAACTAAGCTAAACCGACGGAATTTAGCTATGCAACTTTGCCGTCTTGACATGTGCTTCATCTCTGTAGTGCCTTACGTTCACAAAAAGAAGACTTCCGAACAATGCATGATTCCAATTTTATTACATGCGCAATATGCTGTAGCCGCCTTTTCGAGACAGAAAATTTTGGAAACGCCTAAATTATGTGTTACTTAGTTTACCAGGGAATTTTTAGAATTACGAGAAAAAATTCCTTTCGAGAATATACAGGGGTTGGACAGAATAATGTGAACACCACGCTCAGTGACGTGGCTTTTAATGCAGCTGCGTACGGCGCAATACTCAAAGATATCCACCACTTTTTCATTGTAATAACTTAGTTTAAAACCTCAAGGTTCTTGATAACAAGGTTGATAACAAGGTTGATCCTCAAGGTCCTGTTTAACTACATTTGAAGTGTCTTGTTGAAAATTTTCTTTCAGGGTTACGACGACATGAGCGACCTAACGGTCTTCGGAAGAGGGCTAATTCTTGGTGGCCGGTTAGTTGGTGTCTCCTTGACAACAGTCACCAGTGTAGTGTGGTATCAGGAGCTACTGTGTCTAGCGTGATGACAGGATACCGTGTTCGTGGCAAAACCTCGTCTGCGAAACACAAGAGCGGCTGGAAAACGACCGAGACCAATAGAGACAGGAGAGCATTAAAGAATACTAGATGAAAGCCCGTCAAGAATGACGAGGAAAATAAAATTTATGGTACAGAAATTATTAACACCTATTTAGAGATTTTGAGCTCTACGTCAATAGATGGCGACGTTGGCTCGCAGCTTTCTGAAAATTTCCCAAGCAGTCGGTTATGGACTTTGATACAACGGGTTGTCTGTTATGTGTTTTGTAAAACTTTTAGTTCCTATTTCGTCAACACTTCCTGGAACACAACATTTTTCGTATACACTGACTGTGAACCCTGTATCAATTTCCCCTGTTCTTTTCCGTGAACTATTTTTGCCGGCTCAACGCCATGCAGAGCGGCATAACTAATGCTTTCTTGTTCAACTTCATAAAACATTTTGCATGCGTCAGCAAAAGGATTATTTTGAGACATGAAAGTGCTTAACTCTTGCATCAGACTTGGATTGCACTGGGCGTTTTCCCTAATCCTCATTCTTCAATCACCAGCCTCTTTCCCGTCCAATATATACAGTTGAGCAAACTTTCTTTGGTCCCCATTTGCTGGGTGCAAAGCTCCTGCTTGATGGTAAATTTGTCCGTTACTTCGGAAACAATAGGAGCCGTATACAATAGGCGGAGCAATATTGGCTCTCATAGACACAAACGACAAAGCGCTGTTTATTGATCTTATGTTGTCCATAAAATTTTTTGAATGTTGATGCTGTTGTTTCGTTAACTGCTGAATAACAGGGCTAATCTTATAGCATCTAATTTTACTTTGCCTTTATGACAGCATTGCGTAAAAAGTTTGTCAGATGGCTGTTCTGCCGCAAAATGTTTTGCATGACAAAATTCGCAAATACTGTCCATGAAACCACAGTTATGAGCTTCTACATTTGGTTCGACAACGTTAACTGCGTCAAGAACAACTTGTTTTCTAGTTTGTGGATTTTGTTGGCGGATTGTAACACCACGTATCTGCGGTAATTTTTGCGATTGTAACATGTCTGCAATCTGATGTCGTTCGCGACCTTGTGCGATTTGTTCTGACGTCATGTTTGCAATTCGGTGTCGTTCCCGACTTTGTTCAGTTTGCTGAGCAGTTATATTTGCAACGCGACGACGATTCCGATCGCATTCTCTTTGCACAGCAGACAAACATACTTTCCCGACGGGTAGTTTCTTGCTCCGCCTTTCGTATTTTTGATGCTTCCTTCTGGAAAGCTACTTCCTCAGCAGATTTTTTCCGATAAGGAGTGTTGTTGTTAAAACTCATTCAAAACAAAGTCGATGTTTTGAGATAAATGAACCACAATATGAATTAAATGACTTCGAATCGCACACACCCGAAAAAAAAAAACGCTAACTTCGAACGATAAAAAAAAGACTTAAACAAAACATTAAACAGGAACGGTTACGGATAACACAGTTTGAACACCGGAATGTAAATGTTCGTCTTTTTCTGTTAAACAGCGTAATAAAGCATATATTTTTATTAATATTATATAAATAATAATAATAAAAATATATCTTATTTTTTGCTGTTACATTATAGGCTGGAAAAAATAAAATTTATTATTATTATTATTTATATACCCCATATGAAATAGAACCAAAATTCCTGACGTAAAGTTTTGGAATCTCTAAAGAGTTGACCGTCTGACGTCATGTGAGAATGATTTGGATTAGATGACGCCACAGCAGCAGCTGTGTTCTTTGTTGCTATGACAATATATATATATACGCGTAGATTGTGCGCGTGTATGTGATGACGTCACCTACACCAAAAGCAAATCGTGACGTCACAAGCATTAGTTTCTCGGTTGTTGCTATGACGATTTAAAAAGTGGCACGGAGGAGGACTCTACCAAATTATATATTACGATTTTTACCTGCAATAAGACCACGGCGCAGAGAATTAGGGAGAAGCACAATCTGCCTCTCCAGGCTTAATTAAGTATAAACGAAAACAGTGCAAAGGAAACTGCGTAAACAAGGTATTCATGGTAGAGCCGCGATTGCAAAATCTCTGGTGACCCAGATGAATGCACCCCGGCGACGGCAGTGGTGCCAGCAGAATACAACTAGGACTCCCGATGCACTGAAGCGTGTAATGTGGTCGAATGAATCCACATTCACACCATTTCCCACCGCAGGTTGCGTTTACGTGTGGGGAACACCATCGGAAGCGTACAACCCAGACTGTCTGCTCCCAACAGTGCAGCATGGTGGTGATTCTGTCATGCTCTGGCCGGTCATATTGTGGTTTTCAGAAGGTTCGCTGATCACCTTGAAAGGACGGATGACTGGCAGGGGGTATGAAACAACTTTCGCCGACCAAGTCCATCCAATGGCTTAGGTATTGTTTCCTACAGGGAATACCATCTATCAAGACGATAACGCCCCAACTCATAGAGCTCAGAATTTCCAATCCCGGTTTGAGGAAAACGAGGACGAACTTTCACACTCTCCTTGGCCTCCCCAATCCCCAGATTTAAACATCATCGATTCACTGCGGTCGGTGTTGGAAAACTGAGTAACACCCCGTTATCCTCCTTTTGCATCTCTCAAGGACCTGGTGCGGGTTTTTAATGAAGATTGGTGTAACATCCCCATAACCACCATCCAGGATTTGTATGCTTCCGTTCCAAGGAGTATTCAGTCGGTTTTGAATGTCAAAGATGATCCCACACCCTCTTTGGTACGTAAAACATTTCCAGAGTGTTCACATTAATCTGCCCAACTCCCGTATATGCCTAAGTAGAGATCGCGCATTTTTTGAAAGATCACAAAATTTGATACATTCCTTATGTTCTATTATTTTGGGCAACATTAAAAATATGCGTATAATACTGAATTTAAGATTGAGCACAGCTTTTTATGAAACAAGTGATTGCCTTTCTGAGTAGTTTAAATGGAAGTTATCATGGTTATACTGTGAAACTCGCAAAGTTGTAGTCAAACTATTCCTTTCGCCGATGTATATTCATTCTACACATGTTAAGCATGAAGAGCTAAGATATAAATCTTGCCAGAGAGTGAATTTTAATTTCCAGAAAGTCGGATGATTGTTAGGTTTCTCACGCTTTACGACCAGAGACGAACAAGAATAATTCACTTTATTTCGCAGTTTTTCTTCTGTATTTTGCTTTATTGGAAATGTCACGAGAAAACTGTAGTTCATTTCATTTTAGAGCCCTTCGGCAATAAAGACCGTTTCGGAAAATCTTCAGACACCAAATGGAAAAGAATGTGAGGTCTAATAATTAGTATAAACGGCGGGAGTTATGGCCTCCTGTCAGCGTTAAAGTGATATAGAGCTTTTACGAAGCAACATAACGATTTGGAAACGAGAATTTTAAAAATAAACCAGAGAAGCCTTCCATCGAGAAACGTGTCGTGCCACGTAGCTCGCTGGGAGTATGGACAAAATATTCATCAAAGCCAGCCCTTGCTCTGATTGGTCATGGTCTGAAAAATTCTGGAGAGTTTCATAACGACGCATTTCTGATGAAGAGAGAAAGAAAAAAGTTATAAAAAAAGTGGAATAAAAAAAAAGGAGACTACGAATGGGGGAATAAGAACATCTCCGATAGTTGGGCCGTTATAGAAATATTTAACGGTTGTAAAGGTAATATACGACACCACGATTTCTCTTCGCCCTCACACACACTCCCCTTTAACGGTGAAACACGCTGTTACCCATCTGAGACACGATAGCATTGCAGAGAAATTCATGTTCGTGTCTGCGGTGCTCGGGATGCATCTCGGGAGCCATCAACAGTACTACGATGGTGTGAAAAAAGGATGATGCTCATACGTTCAATTTAGAAATTTAATGCATATCTCCGGGAACTCGTATAATTTATGACAGGTTCATATAAAAAAAGGGAATGAAAAGAAGACGTTACCATGAGAAAGAACGAGAAAAATTTATATATAGCGATGAGTTTTCTCAAAGTAACGCGTCGATAAAAGAAAATTTCTCCTTGTTATAAGCTATAAAAATGTAAGTGCGCCCTTTTTTCGTGGGTAATGTATATATGTGTTTTTTTAAACCTGAAATGAAAAATAGAAATCCGTTATTGGTTGCCTCGAGTCATGCAAAACAGGCAGAGTCGTCGAATACCCTGATCGGAACGCTGTCGTATCTCCATCTTCGAATGAAATATTACTTCGCGTTCTTGTTTTCGCTTTTTTATTGTTTGTTTGATTTTTTTCGCTGGTAATTTTGTCTCTGTACGCGTTCAAGACTTCCAGTGTTGTGGCTTGCTCTTAAAGCGGAAGACTCCCCATACGTTTCTAAAAGCTGTCAAAGTGTTTTCGAACTATTCTCACTTTAAGGACACTTGTGGGATATATCTAGCCAGCTTTTAATGCATACGGCTAGCTGTTTAGAGACATACATAAAGAACCTATTAATGTGTAATGCATTTTGAATTTGATCTAAGGAACACTCACACAAAAACTATCACAAAGAGTAGGCACACGAAGATGCGTCGAAGACATTTGTTACAGTTTAGCAAACTTAACCACATGTAGGACCCTAACGACAAAGGAATATATTAAGAAACTTTGTCGTTTGTGAAAAATACTAAGTAAACCTTATATGCGGAAATATGTATGCTACTGAAATTTTTCATCGTACAAATAGCGGAAATATAAGTGCAGGGCCCAGGAAGCCCTGTTGATAAATTTTATTTTGTGAAAAATGCAACGAAAACGTCAAACACAGAGTTATGTACGACACTGAAACGTGTCTTCATGTATTTTTATTTATTTATATATTTATTTTGCAATGTTACACGCAGTTGGCAACATAGCAGGGGAAAAGGCTAACGTTAGCCTAACAAGCCCCTGGCCCTTAAAATAAGAAAAATGTGAAGTCAAGTAATTACATATTTTTCAACATATGTACACATACTGTATTTGCAATAAACTAAAGTGCCAAAAGTCATGGGATACGTACCTAGTACTGTGTAGAACCTCCTCTTGCTTGGCGAAGTGCAGCAACTTGACGTGGCATCGATTCCACAAGTGGCTGGAAAACGTCTAGAGAGAACTTGAGCTATGTCCTCTGAACAGCTGCCCACAGTTTCTTGGTATTTGTAGGTGCAGGATCTTGGGGGCGAATGGACCTTTACAGCTCGTCTCATAAGTGTTCTATTGGGTTCATGTCGGGCAAACGTGGTGGCCACACCATCCGTCGGAACTACCCAGAATGCTTCTCGAACCAATTTTGGACAGCTTGGGGCAGATGACGTGGTTTTTGTCGCGGCTGGAAAATTTCATCGATATTTGGGGTACATGAAGTCCATGAGGGGTTGCAAATGGACACCCAGCATAGCAACCGAGGGAGTACCGGTTACTGACGTGTTTACGAGGACCTGAGGACCAAAACTGTACCACGTTAAAACACTCCACACATGTAGGGAAAAAGCACCAGCTTGCACAGTGCTTTGTTGACAGCTTGGGTCCAAGGCCTCATGGGGTGTGCGCCACACCCGAATCCTACCATCAGCTCATAACAACTCGTAGCGTGGCTAATGAGACCACGCTACATTTCGCCTTGTAATCCGTTAGGGCCATTAGAACCACGCCAAACATCTGCAGTATTTAACAATGGCGTTGAGATAAAGAAAGTTAATTCCTTCGTGGGAGAGAGAAGTCCTTCTCCGAGATAAAATACCGTTTCTCATAGTCGAACACGTGACATTGTTTCTTCCTGAATATGCGTAAATTAAAATAAATGTATACATTATCTAATATACGTTGAATTATTAATTTTCGCCCTTACAGGCGGATAACATCCTGTACTTTTTTTTAAGATTCAAACCTTTGTTCATTACCTTCTTTACAGTTGATACAGAGATAAATAATTCCATCGCTCTTTCCACGTTAAGCAACGCACAGCAACCGAAAAATTGTTATTCGGCCGTCGTCGGGGAATCGAACCCCGAATCTTTCGATATTTAGCCGAGCGCGTTAGCCTTACACCACAGAGGTAATATATATATACTGATTTCATTGTCCCGTTCCGCCAATCCCCGACGACGGACGAATAACAATCTTTTCGTTTGTTGTGCGTTGCTTAACGTGGAAAGAACGATGGATTTATTTATTCAACTGACGCCACGTATTTAGATGATTTTCACCTTAGATCTCGCCTTTTGTATTATTGCTATAATTATAAATAGCCAGTGCCGTTAATACCCACCAGATGGAGACGTCTCAATAGCTGAGCCCATCTTACCGATTTATGATGTGAGATGCTGACTGAAAAAGAAAAACACACATAGCACCGTGAGTTGTTGGCCTCTGTGGTGTAAAGCTAACGCGCTCGGCTACATATCGAGAGATTCGGGGTTCGATTCCCCAACGACGGCCGAATAACAATTTTTCGGTTGCTGAGCGTTGCTTTACGTGGAAAAAGCGATTGAACTTACTTATTCAACCGACGCCACGTATTTAGATGATTTTCATCTTGATACAGAGATTTTTAACGACTTCGCGACAGTTGTTTGAGTCGGTGGATTTTCTTTTAAAACCAGAGACTTACTTCCGAAAAAGTTGTAAAAATACATACTGTCCTTTGGATATTTGTTTGGTGTTCTTTTTCCTGTTAAAAGCAATGATTGTCGATTTTTCTTTATTAATTGCTTATTTTATATTTAGATACATTGCTTATTTTATATTTAGATACATTGCTTATTTTATATTTAGATACATTGCTTATTTTATATTTAGATACATTGCTTATTTTATATTTAGATACATTGCTTATTTTATATTTAGATACATTGCTTATTTTATATTTAGATACATTGCTTATTTTATATTTAGATACATTGCTTATTTTATATTTAGATACATTGCTTATTTTATATTTAGATACATTGCTTATTTTATATTTAGATACATTGCTTATTTTATATTTAGATACATTGCTTATTTTATATTTAGATACATTGCTTATTTTATATTTAGATACATTGCTTATTTTATATTTAGATACATTGCTTATTTTATATTTAGATACATTGCTTATTTTATATTTAGAAATGCTTATTCCATGATTTTCAAAGCGTTTTTTATGTACAGAATAGGAAAATTTCTCTTCGTAAAGAGCAAAAACATAGCCTTCTATCCACAACTTGTTTACGTGCTAAATTTTCTTAGTAGACGATAGTTAATTGAGGCAGATGTTTCTTTTGTGTTCATCTAACACAGTGTTGCCATTATCAATTATTTAAACTTTTTTTATTTTCTGTAATTTCTTATCAAAGACGTTCTAAGAACGTGTGAATGTCCTCTGTACAAATCCCACGAGTAGAAAATAAAGTGTACCAAAAAATTAAATAATAATATACGGCGTTCGAATAATTTTTTAAATCGCGCTTTTAAAAGCAGGGATATTAACAAAAACCGATAAGACATTTGCTTACCTAGCAGAAAAATTACAACTTTTTTTGACAGTAAATGTACAGAAAATGCTTTGGCAGTTAGCACTGCCTTACTGAAAAAGAATTTTTAAAACCAAGCTTTCCGAAGAGTAAAATTTGTTGCAAATGTATCAGAAGCAACAATATACAGATACGCCACCTGGTGGCCAAACTATTATATTCGAAAATTTCGAAATTATATGCAGAACATTTTTCACCAGGTGCACTATCCCGTGCAAAAATAATCACTCAGATCGGAAATTTAGAAGGAGAGATATGGGAGAAATCGCGTTTTAAAGCTACGCCCCCTACCGGAAAAACTATGCATTGCTTGAAAAAGAAGCTACCGAAAATAACCTTCGTTTTAATCAAAATAATATTCGTTTGGTATCGAATGGAAGAAATGACGTTTTCAATCGAATGTGCAGAAGCAATTATATTGAATAAAACATATTTTGAAGTCGATAGCATCTGCATTTACGCACTCTAATGGCAAAGTTACGCACTGTGGAAAAACCGGAAAGCAAGGATCACCGTTCTCACATTGTAAGCTTCCTAATACAAAAATTATTTTTCAAATCGAACAGATAATTGAAGAACTGTTGTGTCCATAGGGGGCGGAAAAAGTATTAACATACGCACGATCCGTTTTTTTTTCAAAAAACGTGCTAAAGATACAATATAACTGTCTATGTATTTTCTGATTAATTTCGCTCTATTACTAAGCAGCTAGCAAAAAAAAAAAACAAAAACAGAATCTCTACAGATTGAATTATTTGCATATCTCTTTACTGAATCTCTGTACAGGAAGACCAAATGGATATTTTTACAGCGAAACAGGAAAATGTGCCGCATCCTCATTGATTTCGCCAAAACATGTACTTTTCCTCTACTTAGTAATTTAAAATTAGCAGATATCTCTTAGATGAATAAAGACTTCGTGATGCGACAACTTCACGGAGGTTACTATACAGGGCAATGTTCGGTCGTATGTCAACAGACAAAGCATTATTTCACTCAGCTGGGCGTATTCAATGTCAAGCAGTAAACTTCTCTGCGGTTGGGTTTCCCACGTTTCAACGAATAGCTGCAGTAACACGCGAAACATTTTACATTGCAATTGCTTGGAGCAGAAGCATTGTTTTCCTGCGGGGATACACTGATGTCTTTGACATGAGCACAGAGATTTAAGTACTAAAGGTCATAGGTTCGTAGATCCAAAAGACCGCTCTCACTAAATAATAGGGGATATGAATACCAACGATCATTTGCTATGTGTCTAATGAGCAAAAATATCTTTAGTAGATGAAGTTAGATTTATTAATACACGCAATTGACGTGGATTAAAAACATAAAGAAAAGTCATCGCTCTTTCCCCGTTTATGAGTGAGTCACGAAAGATTCTCATCGGCCGCCACGCGGATCGAACGGGGACTTCCAGTTACGCGCCGGACATTCTACCACTGCACCACAGCGGCCTCGAATTCTCCAGACTCGCATACGACTAACTTCCAAACTACTTAGTAGGTTGCTTTTTTATTCGGCAGTTAGTCGTATGTGAGTCTGAAGAATTCGAGGCCGCTGTGTTGCAGTGGTAGCATGTCCGGCGCGTAACTGGAAGTCCCTGGGTTCGATTCCCGTGGCGGCCGATGATAATCTTCCGTGACTCACTTATAAACGTGGAAAGAGCGATGACTTCTGTTTGATATTTCTAATCCACGTCAATTGTGTGTATTAATTATTCATTCGCCTCCTAGTTATTTGATCTGTTGTTGCTTTTCCATCTTTGGTGAATCCCCAGCATTGTGCTGGGCTCCAAGAGGCAACCTGCCAAGTGGTTTGGCAGTTAGTCATATGTCAGTCTGGAGAATTTGGGGCAGCTGTTATGCACTGGTAGCATGTTCGGAGCGTAACTGGAAGACCCTGGGTTCGATTCTCCGTGGCGGCCGATGAGAATTGTTCCGTGCCTCGCTTATAAACTTGAAAAGAGCGATGACTTCTGTTTGAAGTTAGATTTTACATCAAAATCGACCGTTTGAAGTCAGCAAAAAATCATATGTTACGCAAATAGATATTATTTGCGAATACATAAACATAATTAAATCAGAGAGAAGCTACGACAGAGTACATTTTTAATTTTAAACCTTGAGCGACTATAGTTTAGTCATTCCAAAGAATTGCACGCGCTAAGTATTCCTCGAATAAAATGAAACAAATTTTGAGCTGTTTTGCATTTCTGAAGAAAAAAATGAAATCGAAGTATTTTGCTGAAATTAAATTGGATGTACCAGGACGTATCGCTCTTGCTGCCCCCAGCAGATGTTGTCGATTTTTCAAAACTTTTCGCAAACGGGTATTACCGTCAGCACAAAAGCTGTCTCATCAAACTATTCACGTGTTTCTTTTTCCAGGTTACGATTACTGTCATAAGTATAATTTTTTGTACTATGACGTCCTAGAGAGATAATCCTATCTCTAGTTACACAAGACGAAAGAGAATAAATGAGCTAATCATATAACTTACAATACCATGTAGCAGTTTTCTTACACAACGCAAAATTGATTCATGATAAAAAGCTGACGCTGCACGATTTCTAAAAAACTTCCAAGAGATGAAACACTTTGCACAGTGTTTCATCTGTTGGAAACCACACAGTTAAAAGATGCACAAGATCTTTCGGGTGAACCTTCCACCCATCATCAGGTTAGAACATTGCAGATGGTCGTTGGGTGTCAGACAATTACATACTGCCAGTAGATAACCATGACTTATGCATATCAACAGTGCGTATGCTCACGGTGATTGACAAAATACGGTTCTAAAAACAGCGAAGTCCCAGTATCGATACCTGAATTGCACATGTCACATCCATCGTTCAAGAGACTATCTCATATTTTGTTCTTACTGACTTGATTTTCTGTCAAGTATTTCCAAAAAAGTAAGCACTTGGAAGACACACTGATTAAAAGTATCCGGACACTTGCTTGTCCACAAAGTCCCTGCAATAGGAAACGAATTAACATCGAGTTGGTCCATTCTTTTCTGCTATCACATTCTCCACCCTGCTACGCAGTACACAAAATTTCGGTGCGTTGATGCTGGAATTGCTTTTCATTTTGCCGCAAAAGCATTAGTAAGATCTGTCACAGATGTTGAGCAGTTGCGATTGGCTGGCAGTCGGAGTTCCAGTCCATGCCAAAAGTGTTCAATGGGATTGAGATCTGGTTTCTACGCCAGCCAGCCAAGTTATTCGACACCCATCTAATCAACCAATTCATTCACGGATTTCGATTTGCGGGCGACGGCATTGTGCGCTTGGTAACAAAAAGGACCTTCACTGAACTGTTTCCATACTATTTGGAGTCAGAATTGCTGAGAATGACATTACAGGCTGCGGCGTTAAGATTCTCTGGGACTGGAACTGGGGCACCCGGCTGAAATATAGGGCGGGGCTAAAGTCATGGTGTGTGGCTGTATCATAATCAATGGATGAAGTGCTGTTCTTCTGGAAAAAGAGACTATGACGAGTAAATGATATTGAAACGAAGTTTGTCTACGTCATATTCGATTATTCTGTGGTGTTGTAGGCGAAGACTTTCGTTCATGAATTACAAAGCGACACCCCATCGTACGAGTGCAGCGCAGACACTTCTGGAGACCTAGGATATTCACAGCATCGGCTGGTCAGCATTGACGTTGCATTGATCGCAGTTCGAGGTTGACATATTCCACAATGAATTGCCTCTCCGACTTGTTATCGGTAAGCACTGTGCATCCATTCCTTAACTATGTCCTTAAGAAATGCGTAACTTCTGCGTAAACACTGATTACAACGTAATGTGTGCCTCATTTGCAAAAACAAATGTGTATTGTATTTCCATGCGTTCGTATGCTGGAAATAGGTTTGTTTCCCCATTTGGCTGCGGTCGTTATTGTTTTTCTTATACAGGTACAAAATGCAATACGTCCTTAGGTTTTGAATACCAGTATATACATCAAATCATGGGTCTGGTACGTTTCGTCCAACGACGATTGGTCCAATGCCGATTCGTCTTATGCCGATTGGTCCAATGCCGATTCGTCCAGAGGTACGATTCGTCCAATGGTACGATTGGTCCAATGCCGATTCGTCCAATGGACGATTGGTCCAATTCCGTCCTATCTGTCCAAAGTGCTACTCGTGTTATGAAAATCTCAGCTGTTCTGATTTTATCTCCGATGTTATACGAAAGTGCCGGTAGTACAAATAATGTAAAATAATGTTACATTTCATGCGTAATATTGTTTTACAGATTTTTTTTTACTGTCCTTGCTGCCGTATGAAGTTACTGATGTACGAGCCGTTCAATTAACTTCAATGTTTCTCTTTTGCATGAAACAATATAAAATACTAGTTTTCCGTTTCTGTTTGTAGCATGCAGTGAGGTTCCGCCAACTGGCCAATGGAAACGTTCTGGTCGGGTTCGGACAGAGGCCTTTTAACAGTTTTTATTCTAGCGATGTCATATTCATAACGTTTACATATCAAATCAAGTTAATAATATTGAGCTTTTACTTAGGTACGAAATATTAATTCGTAAGGCCTAGGCCTTTTTAACAGTTTATATTCTACCGATGTCAGATTAATAATGTTTACATATCAAATCAAGTTAATAATTTTGTGATTTTACTTAAACATGAAATGTTAATTCATAGGCCCTAGGCCTAGACCTTTTTAAAAAAAAATATTCTACCGATGTCATATTCATAACGTTTACCTATCAAAGCAAGTTAATATTGCGTTTTTACTTAAGCACGAAATATTAATTCACAGGCCCTAGACCTATGCCTTTTTGACAGTTTTTATTTTACCGATGTCAGATTCATAACGTTTACCTATCAAGAAAACTTACTAATGTTATGCTAGTATTTTTAACTTTACTTAAACGTTAGAATATGACATCAGTAGAATAAAAAGTGTTAAAAAGCCTAGGCCTAGGTGCGTGTAAAGAGCTAAGAAATGATACGATGAGTGCCTTTTATTAGGTTTTATAAAATGTTTACAAATACCAAATATCTAGGTTTTAACTTAAAATATTCTATAAAGTCCCGCGCCTAGGTGCTTTGCAAACAGCTGAGAAATGCTCCATTGAGTGTCTTTTACCAGGTTTATGTAAAATGTTTACTATTACCAAATATACGGAAATGATCTTTCAAAAGGATATAATGAGCAGAATAATTTAAATTCTTATTCCTTTCTGGAAAATAAAACAGTTTACCGTTGGTAAGATGATACCATTGGACGAATCGGCGTTGGACCAATCGTACGATTGGACGAATCGGCATTGGACGAATCGGACATTGGACCAATCGGCATTGGACCAATTGTCAATTTGGACGAATCGGCATTCTACCAATCGTCGTTTGACGAATCGTCCGGGACCGCATATCATACATATCACTAAGCTGTTCTCTGAGAATCAGAGTTTAGCTTCACAAAGAAATACATGCTACCAGATGAACTGGTAACTGATTATTTACTTACTGTTGCCGTATCAAAGTTCTCCATTTACAGCGATCTTAAAATACAGCACGGGCTTCACTGGCATCCATCACACGATGTACACAAAACCTTCTATACTTCATACTCATAAGCTTGTTCTCATGCAGACACTCCTGAATCTAATCCTCCCATGTCTTCCTTGGCCTTCCTCTGCCTTTCCTTTCTGTCACTTGGGCTAAAAAATTTCTTAGTAAGCATCTCATCATATGGTCTTTCAACATTTTGTTTCACATTACACAACTGCAACATATCTTCATTCCTCATGCGATCAGAACATGTCTTTCTTCAGTACACAAACGATTCCTGTATTTCTCTGTAGTACCCAGGTTTCACTGCCACACATCAGAGTAGGAACAATCACACTGTCATGCACAGCCATGCGAGCTTCTTTTGAGAACCCATCATTTCTGTGAAAACCTTCTAAACCAGCTATGACTTTCTATGAAGAATTCACTTGCCTACTAATTTCACCATCCAATTTGTTCTCTCTGTCAAACATGCTTCCAAATTACACAAACCCATTCACCTGGTCAATCACTGTGCCATTCAGTACTCGCTTAAAACCATAACTTCTGTTTTTCCCTTATTTATACTCAGTTTGAATTTCACGCAAACTTCGTACAAGCCGGAGAACATACTCTGCAACTCACTTTTGCTGTCTGCCAACAGGACTGTATCATCAGCATACAGCAATCTGAACACACAGATATTGCCCAAACATAAACCAATATTGTCCATTTTGGCATCACGCATGCAAGCACCCATAAATACGGTATATTAAACAGCCATGGTGACATTACACAACCTTGTAAAACTCCTCCACCAATAGGAAACAATTTTGATAAAACACCATTCACTCGTACACAAGCTCTACTGCCAGCAATAATGGCTTTTACACTAAACACCTTAAGCGGCTGATGTAACTGAACCAAAAGAAGCACAACATTTTCTGAGCTTCGCAAAGAGAAATGTTCACACAGCTACTGAGTTTTACCAAAGGTACCGCAAAATAATTCATTTCCCCCTATCTGACCAGTACCCACCATACACCTGTTATTGATGCTAAGTGCTCGCTTCTAGTTCTGTATTTTCTGCTACATGACCCATGGCACGCCACTCTACGGCGCAGTTGCATGATGTTGGTGTCAGGGAAGACATCATGACACGGACATCATGTCACTGGATAAAAACAAGAGTTATTCAAGCATCTTCTATCTCTCTTTTCTTAGCTTCGTCGCATTTGTTGTAGCCGTTTTAGAAGGTTTCATTCAGAAAGGATTAGTGTCAGTACTCTCCCTAAATGATCACTATGAATAGGAAAGTTTAGCGGAAAGCAACGCTTCCTAATGCGCAAATTTACTCGCTCCAGCCGTGTTAAGCCCACTTCTTAGACAGCGGTTATATTCTTTCCAGCTGATTTTGGCCCATTTTGCTAACCCCGAGTTAATTCGTTCCTGCCAGTTAAAGGGTTAAGTAGATTCTCAGTAACACCGTATTTATTTAATACCTCCCACAAAAGTATTCTATTTTCTCGGTCGTAAGCTTTCTCTAAATCTATGAAGGCAGCAAAAACTTTCTTACCAACATCCAGATACTTTTCAATAATCATGCTTAATGCAAAACTTTGGTTGTGAAGCCCTTACCAGGCATAAAACCAGCCTGAATATCCCACACTTTCTCTAATGTAAGACCCCGTACTTTTTCAATAAAGACTTTACCAAACATTTTCCCTGACACACTCAGTAGGTTAATACCATGATAGTTCTTGCAGTCAGTCTGATCGCCTTTTCCCTTATAGAAGGGAACAATAAGAGCATCCTTATAGAAGGGAATAATAAGAGCATCCTTATAGAAGGGAATAATAAGAGCATCCTTATAGAAGGGAACATTGAGAATTCCCGGAGTCTTACCACTCTGAAGAGATTTTAGAGCTTTACACACCTCTTCTCTTGAGATCTATCCAGTGTTTAAATTTATCCCTGAGACATCATATGTTTCTGCCTCAGAAACATCTGATGCCTTAGACATCATATGTTTCTACCTTTGCTTTCTGATATAATAACTCACAGAAGTATTCACCCCATCTTTCACTTAACTCATTGAGCCCCGATATCGTTTCCCCGATCATATTCTCACACAACTTGCAAATTTGTTACTCCTATTTTTCCTGAGTTTCATGCACTTCCAGAACATTTTTCTATCTCTCCAAAAAGCCAGTTCATGCCTTTCCACCTTCTCTTTCCTACCTTTTGCCTTACTCTGGCAAACCAGCTTAGCTGACTCACGTTTCTTACAGCGATATTCATACTCAGAAACTCTACTTTGCAACATCCGCAAGTATGCTTCCTTCTTTCTCTTTACTGCCTCTTCAATCTCACTATTCCACCAAACACCACCTCTATTGTTACCTACTATTGTGGGGCAACAGGCCTTTTCAGCAGCAGTGAAAACACAGTTTTTAAAACATACCCACTTCTTTTCTACCTCCTTCTCACATGACGTCAGCTCCTTCAGTCGTTCTCTGAGTAAGTTAGAGTAATGCTGATGATCTTCAGGGAGCATTTCAACATTTATTCTTTCAATCCCAGGTCTCTTCTTATTCCTTTTCCTCCAACCAATATTCCGTTTCACTCTTGATCCTACCAAGTAATGATCAGAGCCAACATCCGCACATCTCATCACATGAGTGTCAACAACTAAGTGTTTCAGACGCTGACGGTAAACAACATAGTTGTTGACACTTGTGTGATTAGAGGTGCGGATGTTGGCTCTGATCATTACTTGGTAGTATCACGAGTGAAACTGTATGTTGGCTGAAGGAAAAGGAATAGGAAGAAGCCTAGGATGGACAGAATAAAGGTTGAAAGGCTCCCTGAAGATCATCAGCGTTACTCTAGTAACTTGTACACCAGTATATACATATTCAATATTTCGGTATACGATACTTGATAAACAACACCTCTCAAAACTGTAAAACCAATCACAAAATTTAAAACTCAATTGATTTTGTAATAAAAATCTTGGCAAAATTTCCTGTTCACTAACAAGACACAAGGTTACAATTCTGCTTCATGAACTGTAGATCAACAATTTTAAATCATAAGACCAAAGCATGTAATAAGAACGAAATTTAAAGTGTGTGTAAATTTTACCTTCCTTTCATCATTCAAACAAGAATGCGTATGTATTACCGTTCACATAAAGCAGCCGCAAGAGTTCTTCCGATTAAAAAAAGTGTAAAAGGTGTCGAACCAGGCTCTTTATATAATGCGTCAAAAATATGTCATAGTTCAGTCAGCTTATTTGTCTTTATCACTATTTCTCAGGCTGTGAAAGCGAAATTGCTTTTATCTCCAACTGGCTGTCACTTGTCGGTTCTTACATTGATCTTCCTATCTTCAGGTTTTGTAAACACTTGAAATAACTTCGTTCTCTTCCGTTTTTTTATTATTTTTTTATTTTATTAGTTTTCATCTGAAGAGAAAAAAACAGAGGTAAAATTTCCTCTCTCGCTCTTTCTATTTCTCTCTCTCTCTCTCTCTTTCTCATACTTGATTTCCCTATCCACTTTTGAATTTTTAACTGGAGAATGATCACAACTGTTCCAGTATCAAGAATAGCTGGTTTTGTTTTGTACTTTTCTAGACACAAATAAAATATATGAAGATGAAAATATAGATATTTGCACTAATAAATCTTCCCGTTCCTCCAAAAATACCCTTAGGTGAGAAGAAGCATAAAAAAGAAAATATTGCATACCAAAGAAACTCCCAGCTATGACGGCAAAAAACAAAAGCACAAAAAACTTAAAATGATATTAGATTCTTGTGAATCAATTGAAAAGGTCACGAATTGTCACTGATAAGTGCACATACAGTAGTTTGAAGTTAAAGCAGACATATAGTTGCACCTCTCTCTATATGCAGTGATTTTCGACTTTATCGAATCCAAGCACTGAAAATCCTTTGAGTTATTCTTATCAGTCCTGATCTCGTTAAGAGTGATTAGCTATTATTTCTTTCCGTAGCTTTTTTTGTTACAAGTTCATTTTGACTATTATTTGATGATTACTACTGTAATATTCAAACACTGTGTTCTACATCCATTATTGTTGCTGAGACACAATTCCATGAAATAATCAAATGCAAAGTCAACATATTCTGATTGCTGCATACAAGACCTTATAAATTGCTAATGAGGCAAGGAATAAAAAATTGGAAGCACTGTCTTAGTCATGAAAAAAAACTAATTATTAAAAAAATTAAAGGAGTTAGTCATCAAGAAAACTAATAGGTCTTCCTGTGGGAAAATACATTTTAATTACCTCTGCCCAATTTAATGTTGAAACGTGAATAAAACAAATAAAGTTCTTGGTTCCATAAAAAAAGCACGAACTATCTTAAGCGAATCGAAAAAATGATCTTAAGCAAAATATTTTGTGTGAAAACTTGTTCAGAAAGAAAACGAGTCAGAAAAACATGATATACAGAGGGGACTTTCCTTAATAGAATACGGTTGTTTGTCGAAATTCATTGCTTCAGCTAGTGTTTTTTTTTCTTTTCCTATAATATTTTTATAGCAAACGTTACGGGAAACGGTCTATGTGCAAAATGTATTTCTTTTGTGAGGAAAACATAATAGAAATCATGTAGTGTCTTTTGTGAAATAAGTTTTCTGCAGTCTTTGAGAGATTAAAATCTGAAATTGTGATGTATATCGCCTGCGGTATTGAAGATGCATACATTAATATTATTAATAGCATCTATGAAAATGCAAGTGCAAAGATTCGGCTGTTTGAAAATACAACACACATAAAAATTAGAAAGGGAGTGAGACAAGGTGACTCCATATCTCCGAAGCTCTTTAATGCCACATTGAAAATGTCTTTCAATCACTGAACTGGGAAAACAAAGGGATAAAGATTAATGGAGATTATCTAACCCACCTTCGTTTTGCTGTTGACGTAGTTATTTTTGCAACTACCCCATCAGAGCTGCAGAATATGATCCAGGAACTTGCTGATGAGAGTAAAGAAGTGGTATTAAAAATGAATTTTCAGAAGACAAAAGTGATGTTCAATGCTTTTACAAGAAATGAAGATTTATCGATTGATGGAGAAAAGCTGGAGATAACGGACATGTATGTTTGTTTATCTTGGACAGCAGATATCAAGTGAGGGTCACATTGATGAAGAAATTAATCGGCGTACAAAACTTGCCTGGAGAGCTATTGGAAGAAACAGCATAATTTTCAAGAGCAATATGCCATTATGTCTTAAAAGAAAAGTGTTTGATCAATGCATCCTTCCAGTGCTTACGTATGGTGCAGAGACGTGGACCTTAACTAAATAACTAAAAGAGACATTCAAAGGCTGCAGACAACTGAAAGCAGCATGGAGAGGTGCATGCTTGGTGTAACCAGGAGAGAAAAGAAGAGGAGCTCGTGGATCCGGAAAATGACAAGAGTGGAAGACATTATGATCAGAGTTAAATCCCTGAAATGGCAATGGGCTGGACATACTGCCAGAAGGACAGACCATCGATTGACAGCCGAAATTTTAGATTTTATTCCAAGGGACAGGAAAAGACCCAGAAGAAGACCACACAGGAGATGGGTGGATGAAATTCGAAAGTATGCGGGAGTGACATGGAGGAGACTGACACAAGACAGAACGTTGTGGATGAAACTAGGGAGACCTTCGTCGAGCAGTGGATTGATAATGGTTGACAATGATGATGATGATATTAAAATATTTCTATAATCAAGGATTTCATACCATACCATAATATAATTAGTTCATTTTCTGCAACCAAGGTTTTTTTCTTTGCCATCGTTTTTCGTGAGAAGGATCGCAGTGAGCAACAGCTGTTCGATTCACTTCAGGTTTTTTGGTATATTTCGCAGCAGAGGCCCGATGCACTTCTGAATTGCTTTCCGTGGAGTTATCTTCAACAGCTGCCAGATTAACTTGCGGATTGCTGTTCCTATATTTTTCAGCAGCAGCTCGGTTCACTTCTGGATTTTTTCTGTACTTTACAACAGCGGCCCAGTGTACATTAGGAGTGTTTTTAGCTTATAATGCTGATGCTTTGCTCAGTTGTTCTTTTCTATAGAGTCATCTGAAAAGCGAGCACGTCGTTTAGAACCTCTTCTGTTTCCAGAATTATTATTTGACTGTTCCAATGACTGAATGTACGAAATGGTGGGGGGGGGGGTGCGAGTAGGTGATTCCTCAACAGATAGAAGATTTGAAGGATAGTCTATTCTGGATATATTTAAGGCAGTTATTTGTGCCACCACTAATTGTTGTGAATTGAAATTTTCTTCACAAAGAATTGTTAAAAGAGATTTCGTTTGAAGGAAATAGTCCGGGAAAACTGATACTGTACACAATTTCTATACGTAACACTGCACACTTCAAATTAACAGTAGGGATAATATTTTCAATAGAAAGAAAAGTATGTCTTACTTGATTAATAGTTTTGCACTCCATGCAAAACTGGTCGCTCTCCTTAAAATAAAATCTATTTGGTCTACTGAAAAGAAAGAATTTGATAAACCTACACCATAACAAATTGCGACAGTTGAAATGGCAATACGCTGCATATTTCGTCGCTCTTTTGGGAAACACTTATTCTTCCAGACGACACATAAGCAATTTTGTTCCTAACTGTAAATTTAAAACTTCAAGCCTACACGAAACAAATAAAAAAGACGTCGTTACTCTTCACTTTCATCGTTAAAATATTAATAGACAACAGAACAAAATAATAATAGAAACCAGAACAAAATACTTTGTTACTTTCAGCACAAATGTAAAAACAACCTTGCTTATTAACAATTTCGTAGACAACTTCGCTCGAAACTACACTGGCATGCAAAAATTAAGGACAAGGCGGTTTTTCGAATGAAACGTCGTGCAGAAAGGCGCCACATCGACTCAAATCATACCATATGATCCCCAAGATGTACGAATATAGGACAAGTGAGAAAAACCGTCCAAACAAGGAATCCAAATGATACAAAGGCACTTTATTGAAAAGGTAGCTTCGAGCACAACTGGACAGAAGACAGAAACGTTCATTTGACAGGCGGCTGCCAAGAAAAATCCACCCTTTAGTAGGGGATATGATCACCCCTGACTGCGTTGCAGGATTTACAACGTCTGTCCATGCTGAGGACGAGGTTGTCAAGGAGCTGTTGAGGCATCGCAACCCATTCCTCTTGTAGCGAAATCGCAGCTGCGGAATCGTTGCTGGCGACTGGTGACGTGCTGCCAAGCTTCTCCCGAGAAGGTCCCACACGTGTTCGATTGGATTTAGGTCCGGGGACCTAGCGAGCCAATCCATGCGTTGAATATCTTCACTCTCCAACAGCTCTGCGACAGCCACTGTACGATGAGGTGCAGCGTTGTCGTCCATGAAGACGAACTCAGGAACCACAGCACCTCTAAACAAACTCACGTGAGGCAGGAGAACATCGGTACAATAGCGGACACCAGTAACTGAACCTTCTTGGAAGATGTGGAGGTCATTACGTTTACCAAGCATGATAATGCCCCAAACGAGAGCTCCGCCACCTCCAAACTGGTCCCTTTCGATGATGTTGGAGGTGTGATTGCGTGTTCCCTGCTCTCTCCAGATGTGTATACTTCCAGAATCCCTCGTCAGACTAAATCGGCTCACATTCGTAAAGAGAACTTGACCACATTGCTGATGTGTCCAGTTCTTGCGTTCCTGGCACCACAGAAACAGCCGCCTCCGATGAGCAGGTGTTAAGGGCACACACTGTACTGGTCGTCGGGGAAATACGCCCCCTTTGTGCAGCCTCCTGGCCACGGTAAAACGCGATAACGGACGTCCAGTTGTCTTTTGCATGTGCCTTGCAATTTCTCCCGCTGTCTGCCGTCTGTCTCTTCTCGCCTGTAGGACAATATACCGGTCGTCCGCAGCTGTGGTTGCTCGTGAACGACCACTGCTAAACTCTCGGATAGCTGTTCCTGTCGTTCAAAATGCTCTCCAAGCTCGTGAAACGATGCCGAACTCCTCGGCCACACTAGTCCCTTTTCAACCTTCTTCCAACTTCTCAATGACGCGACCTCGGGTAAAGTCATCCAGATGTCGTCTACTGGATTGCCTGTTGGCCATATCACACGGTGACAGCAACTCGACGTCGTTTAAACCGATGTACACCGTGCAATAGCTTCCACCGAATTGCTGAGCGTACACCACCCGTGTACTTTATACCTTTCGGACACTCCCCCTACGTCATGCTGCATATATGCGCATGCCCTACCGTACCGGACCCTAGTCTATCTCCTGAGTGATCTTTCGGTCCGTTCTGCCTGCTCGTTCCGCTGTTATGTTAATTTCTCCTCTTCGTCCTTAATATTTGCACACCAGTGTACATTTAAAAGCTAGCAAGTCAGATGTTTTTGGAAGCGTGAGCAAAATTGCGTTGCCATCGCTAATATCTCAAGGGGGAAACTTTTGTTTTTTCAAATTTCAATTACTATGAAAATCTACCCGCATATTTATATTTATTGCAGTCGCCTTACCATTTATATAATGTCACCGTTGCTTCGGTGAAAATGAATGTTAGTAATTTGATTTTGACTCAAAAAACCTTGAAATTCGATGTGTCAAACGATAATATAAATGCTTAAATTCAACGCATATTATGACATAACGTTTTTTACGTGATTTGTAAGGGGTTTTTTTTCTTAAATAAATTCAAGATATATAGTGAGCAGGTCAATTCAAGTCATTCAAAACTTAGGGCGGGGCTTCAGTTGCTGGGCAACAATGGCTCGATCATTGCAAAACATCCTAGAGTTACCAAAGCTGGGTTATTTAAAAAACCTATTTCGACCCAAATAGGAAAACATATTTTCTTAGTGCGCCTCTATGTTGTAAAAGGAACATTCCTGCCAAATATGAAAATTCTAAGTTCAGTAGTTTCTGAGATTCGGTGACGAGTCAGTGAGGGTTTTCAGTTTTATATGTACATACATACATATTGGAAGAAACAGCATAATTTTCAAGAGCAATACGCCATTATGTCTTAAAAGAAAAGTGTTTGATCAATACATCCTTCCAGTGCTTACGTATGGTGCAGAGACGTGGACCTTAACTAAAAGAGACATACAAAGGCTGCAGACAACTCAAAGCAGCATGGAGAGGTGCATGCTTGGTGTAACCAGGAGAGATAAGAAGAGGAACACGTGGATCCGAAAAATGACAAGAGTGGAAGACATCATGATCAGAGTTAAATCCCTGAAATGGCAATGGGCTGGACATACTGCCAGAAGAACAGACCATCGATGGACAGCCGAAATTTTAGATTGGATTCCAAGGGACAGGAAAAGACCCAGAAGAAGACCACATGGAAGATGGGTGGATGAAATTCGAAAGTATGCGGGAGGGACATGGAGGAGACTGGCACAAGACAGACCGTTGTGGATTAAACTTGGGGAGACCTTCGTCCAGCAGTGGATTGATAATGGTTGACAATGATGATGATGATGATATAATACACCATTACTCTCTATAAATAAATAGCTCAAGTGACACTATATAATAAATAGCTCAAGAGGATATTTAAGATACAAGAACTTCTATTACAATGTTAATTTTCAATCAAATTCAAAGGATTTCTGAGACTGTAGAATATGAATATGACTAGATTAAATTGAAACTGCTTTCTCTGTATCTGCACCTTCATCTATATAAGAATAAAATAAAAGCTGCTCCTTTAGCCAGCGGTCAAAGGCGTTGGCTTCTTGGTAGTTTGTCCATCATTCAGATAGCTAGCCAAATGAGTCACCGGCATCATTCGGTCCGATACCCGAACGCTGCCGCTGGCACTCATCCCTCGCGGAAATCAGTGGTCTCAAATTAGGGACGGTCGACTGCTTATAGGCGGCTGAGTTGCTGATAGTGGTCGTTACCCCGCCCGCGGAAAAAAAAGACGAAAAAAGGAACGTTTTCTATGAAACAAAGACTAAAACCTGCCATTTATAGGAACATCGTAGCCCTTGAGAATAAAGTAACTGCTGTCCAAAAAGCTATCCTCAATGTTATTAAATAAGAATTAAATTTGAAAATGAAGGAGTTAAAGGAAAGCATCTTATATTGGAGTCTAATTATCTTTTCATAATTCCTCCAATTAATATAAAAACGAAAATAACTTTTTCTGCATATGAAAAAATATGTTCTCGCCTCACCATTAACGACCTTCTTTTATCACATTAAAAAAATTAAGCTTTCTTTATCTCTCAAAAAGTTGAGTATGGTGCCACTCAAATTTGCATGCTCTTTATGAAAACTGTTAGGGAATTTCTTTTTAGATGTATTACTTCTGAGTATCTGTGTTTGACGTTCATATTCCAATTTTAATTATTGAGGAATTCTTCCTGTGAACGTGTTATTCATGTTAGATGCTTATGAACTTCTATATTTGCGATAAATTAAATATTAACCCTGGCTTTTTATATTATAGTAACTTTTTATAAAATACAAGCATTCCGGGGTACAAATGCAGAAATATCGGTGCTGTCATTCTCGTCCCATATTAAAATTATTATCTTCAAGTGCCTTCGGGGGTTCGCTGGTGCAGTGGCCTAAGCTTTTGTCTCTGTTTGTCCGAGTCGATTTGGGTTCGATTTCCCAATGAGGCATGATGGTGCTTTCGTCTTTCGGTATTGACTCGCCCTTCCCTGGAAAGTGTGGCTCTGAAATAGGGATGAGTGGCTGCGTATAGCCTTTATAGTTGCTTATGGTCATAAGACAACAACAACCACTGTCGTCGGTTAAACAATTCTCAAACATTTGCATGTCCTTTGGTTGAGCCAATATTCACCCATATGACATTTGAAAACGCGATCGCATGTGTGTTTGACTCAAGAAAACCCCAAAATACATGTCATTGTTGTTCGTCTGTCCGTCCGTCCTTCTGTGCACACGATAACTCGCGTAAAAATGGTTCTATTTCGATGAAATTTCAGTATGTGGTAGGGTATCAACAGGGGACGACCCCTATTGAAAATCGGTGCAATGGGGTCAAAGGTCACGACATAGGAGTGGGATTCATTCCATTGCCCTTATGCGTCATAGCTTGCGTAAAAATGGTTCGATTTCGATGCAATTTCAGTATGTGGTAAGGGACCACCTGGAGCGGAAATCTATTCCAAATGGGTAAAATGGGGTCAAAAGTAACGACATAGGAGCGGGATCCATTCCGCCACCCTTATGCGTCATAACTCGCGTAAAAACGGTCCGCGTTCGATGAAATTTTAATATATGTGGTAAAAGAAAAACTGGGGACAAAGGCAATTTAAAATGAGCGAAATGGGGTCAATGGTCAAGACATAGGAGTGGGATCCATTCCATTGCCCTTATGCGTCATAACGTGCGTAAAAATGAATCGATTTCGATGAAATTTTAGTATGTGGTAAGGGACCACCTGGGGACAAATCCTTTTAAAAATTGTGTCAAAGATCAGGACATAGGAGCGGGATCCATTCCACCACCCTTATGCGTTATAACTTAGATAAACATGCTTGATTGAGACAAAACTTTTTCATGTTGTTCTGGAAGTATACTTTACCGGTTCTGTTGAATATCATTCAGATGGGCTCAAAGGTCAGGTCATAGTAGCGAGATTTATTTTACAGCCATTATCCTTATAACTTGAATATAACTTGAGTAATGATTTCTAGTATGTTGGAAAGCGTGTCATAATCAATGCATTGCATGATTTTACTAACTTGTTTACGCTTTTCAACCGTAGGTTGAAGAAGCGTATGTGTTCCAGCTTTGTCCTTCTGCCTGTCCGCACGATACCTCGCATAAAAATGGCTCGATTTCGATGAAATTTTAGTATGTGGTAGGGAACAACCTGGGGGCGAATTCTATTGAAAATGGACTAAATGGAGACAAAGGACAGGACATAGGAGCGGGATCCATTCCATCGCCCTTGTGCGCCATAACTTGCGTCAAAATGCTTCGATTGCGACAAAAAGTTACAATGTTGTTCCGGAGATATGCTGAACGAATCAACAATCATGGCAGGGAGGAGAGTGTGTCTGCGCGCAGGATTACTCACGTAGAAATTGTTTGAATTCCATACAGTTCAGTATGCTTTTGTGGGGAACCACGGAGCGAAGTGCAAAGAAACCGTTAAAATCGAATCATTAGTCAATACAATACACACTGAAGTTTTTCTGGCACTGAAGTGCCAGAAAAACTGGTACAGACGAGCTTATGCAAAATACATAGCAACATCACCTATGCGTGTACTCGGTTGCGTCCGCCAGTGCGTATATAAAGCGATAGATATCCTTGCTAGCTGTCAGAGCTGTTTTCGGCATGAAAATTACAAGTAATAACGATTCCAGCGATTTTCAACGCGTTGCCATAGTTGGCGCTCGTGAGATTAGCCATAGTATTTCGGAGGTAAAAACGATGCTCGGATTTTCACGGACAACCATTGCAACGGTGTACCGTGACTACAAGAATTCCGGCAAAACCTCCAACCTACGAAACCAGTGTGGCCGGAAAGAGACATTGGGTTAACGTGACCATCGTCGGCTGTCAAGAATCGTTTCACGCGATAGGCGTGCAACACTCTCGCAGGTATCATCGGAATTCAATGCTGGAGCCTGAACAAGCATCAGCGTCCGGACTGTGCAACGTACCCTGCTCGATATGGCTTTGAGAGCCGACGCCCAACTCGAGTTCCCTTGATGGGCGCACGACACAGAGCTATGCGCCTCGCTTGGGCACGGCAACACCGCCTCTGGACACTTAATTACTGGAAACAAGTAACGTGGTCTGACGAGCCACGCTTCCAATTGTATGGGGAGATGGAAGGATTCGTGTGTGGCGCAAACCCCATGGGCCCATAGATTCCGCCTGTCAACAGGGAACTGTACCAGCCGGTGGGGTCCGTAATGGTATGTAGTGTGTTAGCTGGACTTCACTGGGACCCTTGGTACGTTTACAGAGGTTTGTGACCGGCCAACCCTATGTGCGCATCGTTTCTGGTGAGATTCACCCGTTCATGTCCTGCATTCATGCTGATGGGTTGGGCCTGTTCTAACAGTACAATTCACCTCCACACAAGTGTCGGGACGCCACATTATGGTTAGAGGAGCAATCATCTGAGTTTGGGGTGTGGCCATTGCCACCCAAATCCTAAGAACTGGACGTGACAGAGCACATTTGGGATGTCATGCAACGCGCTATTGAACACAGGAATCCGAGACCTCGGAATACACCCAAATTGTGGAACGCTCTGCAGGAAGTATGATGTGTATTGCCTACAGCATATTTCCAAAAGCTAGTGGAGTCCATGACCCGTCGTATTTCTGCAGTCCTGCGCTCCCGTGAGGGACCTACCAAGTATTAGACTGGCGTACCAGTTTTTCTGGCACTTCAGTGTATTTTAACGTTTAGGGAAGGAGTATATACTTCCGTCCTCCTGCATAGTCACTTTCTTACATTTATTCGATTTTGACGCGCACAATTTGTGGTGTTTGGGTATATACGGTAACAATTCTTACTTAAAATGGCTGAAAACTGACTTAGGTCACGCATAACATTCGAGAAGCATTACGTTTTCTTAAAGCATTAAGACCAGCAGATGTTTCACCCACGGCGCAGCGCAGGTGTTTTACGCAACACATGTCAATGAATTTTTCTACTACCCTTCTGCGTGATAGCTTGCGTAAAAATGCTTCGATTTCGACGAAATACATTATGTTGTTCGGTAACGACTTTGGAAGTAGTTCTGCCAAAAATGTTTTTGTCAGCAATTGGGGGCAGTGCGCATGCGTGAGATTCGTTAGCCATTATTTTTGCACTATAACTTCCGTGAAAATTGCCCGATTTAGATGGGATTTTATTATAAAACAGATCATGTGTGGTAGCTCTTGATAATAGAAATAGGTAATACGGGTAGCATGAGACTTAATTTTTACGTATGTGAATCTCAAACGTCACACCATTGTTTAGTCCTCTCAAAACCAAGGCATTTTCTTATAATTTCTGGTATGCTGGGAAGCGTTTAATAATCAATGCATTGTATGATTTTACTAACTTGTTTTTTTTTCAATTTTTTGTCTTCTGTTTTCTCCAAGAGCATTGTCGAACGAGTAATCAGCTGCATAAATACTATACATATCGAGAATACCTGAGAATACCACGTACATGAATTAGAAATTTTTATTCAATACCGAGTTGTGTTTACTCCTAGCAGTCTGATCGCACAGTAAAGCGTGATCAGACAGTATCAGTCCCGTCCTTGTCGTCATTTCTGTGCGATCCGGTACGAATATGCTTTCATACAAATCAGTGTTCTTTTTACATGATCATCTAAAAAATATCCCGGCTTTACTTCCCAACTTACCTCGAAAAATGCTTTAAAGTAGCTAAGCCTTGATAAGGCGCTTCTACAACGCTGCTTAAGATAGGACCGCATGCTATTGTATCTTGAGCAAAAGACGATTTGTACACCAAATGAGTGTTAATAGGCTGTTGTATAATAATAGATCGTTGTTGATGTGATCGTGGATATGTGTCTATAAATTGAATCCTGCAAGTTATATTGAAATAAAGGCGACGTGGATATTTTTACATAAATTGTTCTACTGCAAATGAACGATGACCGTATTTTCATATTTTCAAATGGTGAATATTTCAGTTGGATTTCAAGTGAACACGCGCAGCTATAGCTGCTATATTGAAAATTGAGTTACATAAAGTTAACATACAAGAAATTCTTCCTGACTCGTAAAAATTGGCCCACGGACGGAAAAGACGCTGAACTATAATCAGTGACTTATAAATTTGAGGAGAAAATTATAAAGAATATCTTAAAATTATATCTCCGCGTTTTAGAGTAGGGTTGCATATCGTTAATAGGTGGCGCTCTTTTTTTTATTTTCATTGGAGGTTTAACGACCATTGTCAGCAACTCCATGGGTAATAAGCAGTTGCCCGCGTCTAATTTAGGGCCACTGGTTAAAGGGAAGGGAGAGAGCCAGTGCCGTAAGGCAAACAGAACATACATGCCTCACTGAGTATCGAATCCGTGTCCCTTTCGGATGAATGATCAGAGGTCATCGCTTACACCACTGCGCCACCGGGGCGGATAGGTGGCGCTCTACGTTGGTCAAGTACTGGAAAAAAGCAGTTCCTTACCTTTTTTCTTGAATATTAAACGTTTTCGTACAAACAATAATAGTAAGTGAGCGGTTACGCACTTTTGTTTAAGATATCAGTAGTTATTTAAATTAAGTTATTGTTTATTGGCTTTTCTACCCGCGAACTTACGTAAATCAGAAATCAGATGATGAAAATCTAAGATGCAATCAGGAGCTTTTTCAGAAATAAATACCTCATAAGGGAAGTACTTCACTACATTTACTCACCAAACTAAAATCCCACAGGAAGGTGTCGCAAAAGCAGCGCGGTTTTCAGTATCATGTATGAGCAGAAGGCTGTACTGGATATGGCTTTATCTCCACCTTAAAGAGCTTTCCTTATAATGAAAAATCTGAAAACACAAACCTAATATCTTAAAAGATTATAAACTTTCTGAGTTTAGCATCCCATTTGAAAAACACATTGATACATATGAAGTTTTACATCACAGTACTGTAATTTTAGGGCTGAGAGCCGGGTCTCACATGGGTAGAAATAAGAGGATTGCCTATTTTGCGGCCCTTACTCGATTTCTTTCCTCAACTTCTGAGAAAACAACAATTGAAAGTTTGTGTGTGATAAACTCTTACAGTAGTAATACCTTAATTTATAAATAGATAACGAGGAACAGTACACCAATTATGTAGGAAATAGTAATACTATATATAATAGTGATCCGATTTATTGGCGTAGGAATATATACATAAACGTTTCCAAGCTATCGCGCATCAACCAGATGGCTTTTTCAAGGAAGTTAGACAGAAACTGCAAACTGAATAGTAGAACGCTTTAAAAATTTGAACTCGGAAACTTGACTTGACAATAAATATATTCGACTTTATATTCTTTTAAAGATACGAGGCATCGCGCTTGTTGTTCGCGCTGTATCCAGGTAGAGAGAAGGCGTTACTTGAAGAACTGGTTCCAAATTCGTGGCAACTCGAGTGAGACGCTATCATTGCAAGTATCGCTGTTGGTAATGATCTCCAAGGTTTCCCGAACGGCTGTGCATTTAGGAGTAGAGTAGGTAGCTTATTTCTTTATATCATCCCACTTAGGAGTAGCGGACTTGAATTTGACTTCTATGGATAGTGCTGTGGCTACTTTACCGTACTTTGTGTACTTTTTATGTTCGTTGACTCTGATTCCAAACGAATGAACGTCCTTCCACCAACACGGCCTATTCCAAACGAACGGCCTACCACCTGGATGCGTTATACGGACGACGTATTTTTCGTGTGCCCTCATGAAAAAAAGACTCTCCCAAAATTCCTTGATAAAATCGATGATATGCATCCTACAATCAATTTCACGATGGAGCTTGAATGCAACAACGTTTTACCTTATCTGGATGTTTTATTGAGAAAATCGTCTGACGACCGACTCGATACACAAGTCTAATATAAACCCACGCCCGTCCCCAGCCTGATGCTCTGCAGCTCTTTCTGTCCCGCAGAATACAAAACAGCTGTCTTCCGTTCTCGAATTCGAATAGCCTTCGCCGTTTCCTCCGATAGCCATTCTGGACAACACGAAATTGAAAGCGTCATCAAGTTGGCCACTGATGTAGGGTATTCATTGAATCAGATACGTAACTTTATCCAAAAAGCCAGGGTCAAATATTCTAATCTTCCTGTACGTACAAAATGTGTCTTACCAACTCAATAATGCCCTCAAGAAGATGAACTACAATTCCCTACATACCAAATGTGTCTTACCAACTGAAGCGTGCCCTCAAGAAGATGAAGCACGGCGTCGGCATAAGGACTCCAACATCTTTATATATTATGTTAAAGAGAAATAGTGAAAACCCACCTATCTTCTGGGAAGCAGGTGTTTATGCGATCCCTCTACAGTATCCGAACGGCTCTAAACGTTACTACATTGAAATGACCAAGCGTTTGTTTGGAATCAGAGTCAAGGAACATAAAAGGGACAAAAATACGCTAAAGTAGCCACAGCAATATTTATAGAAGTCAAATTCAAGTCCGCTACTCCTAAGTGGGATGATATAAAGAAATTAGATACCTACTCTACCCCTAAATGTACAGCTATTCGGGAAACACTAGAGATCATTACCAACAGCGATACTTGCAATGATAGCGTCTCTCTGGAGTTGCTATGAATTTGGAACCAATTCTTCAAGTAACTCCTTCTCTCTACCAGGATACCGGGCTCACAACTAACGTTATGCCTCGTATCTTTAAAAGAATATAAAGTCGAATATACAGTATTTATTGTCAAGTTCCCGCGTTCAATTTGTTAAAGGGTTCTATTATTCAGTTTGCAGTTTCTGTCTAACTTCCTGGAAAAAGTCATCTGGTTGATGTGCGAAAGCTTAGAAACGCATTTGTATACAGTACATTCTTACGCCAGTAAATCGGATCACTATTATAGTATTATTATTTCCTACCTTAATTTCTCATTGTTTTTGACCCATTTATCAAACAATGAACGTAATGAGTGGTTTTCATTAAGAGAGCTCATGATGTACTTAATTATCTACAAATTATGTAATTAAAATGATACAACTGTTCCTATTTAATGATAGCAGTTTGTATGGGATTAATAGGTCAAATTTTTCACAAACTGCTGTCATTAAAGAGGAACAGTTGTATCATTTTAATTAAATAATTGAACACGTAACTCTGTAGCGGCATGTGTCTTTCAATTTTGCGCCATAATTTTTTGGTTTAGCCTTCCCTCTTTCCCACGCTTTCCCTCAGGAAGTGACAGGTTTAATTTGGCTCCCTTCCACTTTCTGTTTTTATGGTTAGTCTCTTTCTCACTGTCCACTAACACAAGACGTTGCTGAGATTCAAGGGATTCCTTGTTTCGTTCCTTTCCTAGGTAAAAGGTTAAAACCAAGGAGAGATAATCTCTACATGTCACCGGTAGCTTAGGAGTCATAGATATACACTGGACACATAAAGGATAAGGATATTGATTTTCCGAAGGGAAAACATGATAATATGCAAATTTAGCGACTACTTGGAATCTGTTATCAGCGTGGTTACCTACGTCATATGTAGGTAAGAATCATGACAATACTGCACGTGGCGAGCGAGCCCCGATAAAAGTACAAAGCGGGAAGTGGAAAATGGGCCAGTAGTAAGGGCGCCACTTGGGCGGCGAAAGTGACGTCACATGTGGGTGTGGTCATATTCCGAAAGTGACGTCACGGATGCGCTCTCCGAGGAGGTCGACAAAGAAACTTTCCTTCCAGTTGCAAAATTGGGCTTAACCTTCTGTGTCCGCCATTTTCTTTACTGCGTGACGGCATCTTTACGTGGTTGTGGTCGATGTTGACGAAACCCCTTTTAGTTCTGGAAAATTTCTCCGCCTATTTTATTTTGCAATTTCTCATTCTGTTTTTCGGGTGGTGGGAAATTTAATTGAAAGTGGACTCGGGGAATTTTTTTTATGAACAATGTATTTATTTTCGAAAAAAGTGACGACTAGGTTAGGAACAGGATGGATTCGATTCGGCTACCGAGCCATTGGTTGGGGTGATCAAGGGGATTAAGAGATATGTTTCACGTAAAAGGGGAAGACTGCCTGAGGGACTTGATGTTGGCCGTCTTACGATTCAATACAGGGAGGAGAGCGTATGAGTCATGCAAATATGCCCGCTCATTATTTTGACAACCACGCAGGTGTGATTCCGTAACCATGAAGAAATACTGTCGCGTTATGGTGTTGCTACTGGCCTGATGGTGCAAGTCTCACGTTCATAAACAGTCACAGGGAAGTTTATTTTCTCTGTGAACAGGAGCTAATAATTTTCTCATGACATATTATTCTTCATAATCATAATCAAACTCTTTTCTTCACGAATTTTCAAATGTGAGGTGCTGCTTAAACTTTTTTTCCGATGTGATTCATACGCGTTTTGATTTGGTTTATGCATTTTTTTATGAAATGAAGGACTTTTTCACGTTTTCGAATTATTTTTTCTGTAGAGGTTTCTCATATTTTAATTTTTTAATTCGAACGACATATGAAATCTTTTTTTATAATTTTTTCAACGCAACATGTTGTTTTCAATAATTGAGATTTTCTTTCGATCATGTTCATACACGTTCATATTTTTCTCTTGTAAACTGAAGAACTTTATTTTCTTCACGCCTTCAACATTACTTTTTTGGGTGGGCGTTTATTATAATTCATTTTTCTATAGGAAGACTAACTAGTTTCTTTTTCATGAATATACTACGTAACATGCTGTTCTCGGTAATTGAGATTTTTCCTCGTATCTTTTGTTCATGCTTTTGTCTTGCAAAATGAAGAACTTGATTTATTTCCTTCGTGCCTTCAAATTTATATTTTCTCATCAAGTGTTTATCATAATTTATTTTTTCTATAGGAGGACATATTAATTTTTTCATTATTTATTCTGCGCAACGTGTTGTTTTCAAAAATTCCAATTTTTGTATCACATTTATGTTCGTACATGTGTTTTCTCTTACAAAATTTTGGGGGAATTATTTTTTCTTTCACGTTGTAACAATTTTCCACAGGGTTATTACATTTTACCTTTTTTGTAGAGAGACAAAATTTGTCTTTTCGGTCGTAATTTTTTCAAACGTTACGTTATGCTTTGACAACTTAACATTTCTTGATCTGTTACGATCGTGTTTAAGTTGGGTCATGTTTTTTCTTGTGAAATAAATGACTTCTTTTTTCACGTTTCAATTATTATAAGTTATTTTTTCACGAGTATTCAATGTAACATGTTTAAAAATACTCCGATATTTGTACAATCATGTTTATGCTCGTTTATGTTTTTTCTTGCAACATAAAGAACTTTACTTTCTTCGCGTCTTCAACATTACTTTTTGTGGAGCTTTATTAACAAAATTACTGTAAAAAGATCTGCGTGTTTCATCAATATTCGATACATCATGCTGCTTTCAGTAGTGAGACTTTTGGGGAAGTTTGTGTTATTTCATGTATTTATCTGGTGAAATGAAGAACGTGATTTATTTTCTACGTGTCTTCAAAATTATTTTTTCTGCCAGGGTTTATTGTACTTTATTTTTTTCAAAGGAGGACTTAAATTGTTTCTTCATGAATTATTCTGTGCAACGTGTTGTTTTAAGAAATTAAGATATTTTTCGATCTGTTCATGATCGTTCACATGAAATGAAGTACTTCATGTTTCAACATTAATATTTATTTCCGTTCCAGCATTATTTTAGGAGATAGCTTCGTATAAACATTTTGTATTACTTTCCATAGCGAATGCACTTAATTTTAACGCATTCCGATTGACATGTGTAAGATATTTTAAAAGAGGCAGTGCGTTTTTATTACCTATATGACTTTTTGAACCTTATAAGTCGTTTTTCTGTGCTTTGTGTCTTTGATGAAAACACTAGATGAAAATATCTGGATATCTATGCGTTAGATAGATTGCAAATATTTCTTTCTTCATTACAGCATTCATCCTACAGAGAATAAAAATAATAAAACACACCTTTTCCTTAATGTTTTTGCGAAATGTAATACAAATAACTAAAAAAAAATAGACCATACTTAAATCACACAAGATAGAATGCAAATACTTTATTCTTCATTACGGCATTCATCATACAGAGAGTAAAAAAATAAATTTCATACTTTTCCTTAATGCTTTGCAAAATGCAATGCAAATAACTGCAATTATAAAGATATCGGTTAAAAATATTTGAAGTGTATAGGAAGAAAAAAATTCATGATTTCTTCCAAAATTTGTAGAACGGTGGTGGAACACTGATTAAACCGCTATAGATATGCTTAAATACTGATCAGGACATAGGAAACTGAATGAGGATTTTCCTGGAAGCGATCGATTTTTGGAATAGAAACATCCCTTCACAGGATGTCCGGTAAGACTTCAATAAGGATTATCGCCCGCTTTTGAAGAAATCACACATTAGCACGCATTATGAAAGAGCGTTTTATATTAGATTTCTTAAAGAGTCCTCGGGAATAAACACATTGAATTTTCAGTTGATAAACGAGTGAGAGTCAGAACGAAGAAATTATAACAACCTTTTCATTGCAAAGGAATATAAGAAAGCATTAATACTAAGAGATTAAGAAACACTTAATAAAGAAACTGCATAAAGAACCGAATAAAAAACACCTTTAAAGAAATGCAACAAAATTATCTTCTCGACCGGAAAAGTATATTCGAGGACAAGTTGTCAAAAAGATGTTGGATGGTTTAGTGAGAACTGCTTCCTTGAAAGGAAATAGTCTGGAACATGCACAAGAAACTCACTTTACTAAGAAGACACGAGAAAATGAAGAATGCCTAGATAATAATACAATTTCTCAAGCATAAAGATACGTAAATAAAATTCAGCATTCCAGTCGTTTGAGTAATTTTAGCATACAGAGGGAAAAAAGGAATTGTAAAAAAATTATATGCTGACGGGAAATAGATCTTAGCAATGGAACAAGGTTGGATGATATTAACACATTTATTTAGTAAATTTGTGAAAGATCTTTAGTTCTCCAAAGACACAATGTGAGAAAAAATGTTTTTCAGTAAAAGTTGCAGGATAAGTTAGATGATTTTTTTATATTTCGCTGGAAAAATACAAATAAGCTCTATCTTAATGCATTTTTTATAAGGAAACAAAAAGAAAAGTAAACATTGAAAATAAAACAAAGTTTTGTAACACAAAGGATGAAGACATGTAAAATAAATAAAAAAAACACGAATAAGAAAGGAAAAAATATTGACGATCAAGCAAAACTGGATGATATAAACACAATCCGGGCAGTGAAATTGTGGAAGATCCTCAAAACACACGATGAGAGAAAAACAATATATCTGAAAAACAAATAAAATAAATACATATGTCATCAAAGGGGCAAAAATTATGGCTCAGAAGCAGTGAAATGTTTGAACAGCTAAGCATATCTAGAGATAAAACATTTACAGCACTGACAAAAACTTCATAATTTGTGCCACTTGGACGAAATTGGCAGTCCTCCTCTGCTTGTCTTTAATCTTGCGAGAAAATTAACATATACCGCACTACGTAAGAGCTTCGTTTATCGAGATGCATTTGCTGAATTAGTGTGAAACGGACAAAATTCTTCATTCTATCTTTATTTCCAAGTTTGCACCCTCTTGATTTTCTTAGAAACAACACAACCATATACATTCCACATAAAATTTCATTCACACAAATTAGATTTGTTTTGGATAGATAACTTTTTAAATCAAAAATGGGTGCGAAAAATATCAAGTTGAAAAAATTGCCGAATATTAAGATTGAATGGATTTTCTAAGCGAAGATTTGCTGTTTGTGAATGAGTTAGATTTGGAGTTCCTGGAGAAAGTGCTTTTCCTGAAGACGGTTGAAACACAGTCTTTATTTACCTTATAAGATTGAAGCTTAACTTGTCTCCACTGAAAACTCTGGGTCAGTCTAGGAAGGATTCAGTGACAACAAATTGATTCAATCAGGGTCAAGAAGTGTTCAACATAATAAGAGAGCAAACGCCTTTAAAGTTTTTCCTTTGTGAAACTACCTGTAGTTTTCGTGAAACTTATTTTTTCTAACATTCGTGCTTCAAATTTGTGAAGCCTTTTTTTTAAGTTTATTTATCGCAATTTGTTTTTCTCTTTTTGGTAAACGTTTTTTCGTTTAAAAGCTTTCATTTTTGTAACCCAGGCTGATGACTTTACCGGCACCGTCTTAGTGTAGACCTCGGAGGGAAATGCGGAACTCTCTCGAATAGTTTGGGATTAATAGGATTCCTGACGGCCTTCCGACAGCTAGCCCGTCAGTCACCGGAAACCACAGTCTTCCACTCGGACAGATTCGATCTACAGACCTGTGGGGATCTGCCTTCCCCACGGGACCGGTACCTTACACCCTTCTGTCACAACCCGTGTGTGCGATGTGCTATGGGCAGTTGGGGCAAGCAACTTTTCAATAATTATCACATCTCGTGACCGGGAGATCACCCGCCAACGCGAGTTTTTGGGACAAAAGTCCTTTATTTGGTATCAATAAAACAAAATACATGCACATTACATTCTGAGGGTCTCATGCACCCCTCTCACAAATATTCAGACACTAAATCACATTGAAAATATTTACATGGTCCACAGCGCTAGGGCCAGTGCTGTGGTGATGACCCCGGGCCAGGGTCATCAAAAATATCTTGGTCAATAGACCCAAAAATCTCAATATCGAGAGCAACGTACCTCCGAGGGTACTACCATCTGTCAACCACAGTTGACCCGGCTTTTCCTTTGCTCAAGTTCCCTAATAAGACTAGGGCATGTCTTACTGAAGCTGGAGTGAGAGACGTTAAACTTCAGGCGGAACTTGGCATTCGCAGCGGTGCAGTTGCTGCACACTAGTGGTGCTGGTGCCCAACTTCACCGCAATTGCCGCTCCTTGCTTCTGACTCGGGGCAGTTACCTCGGAAATGGCCGAAGCCATTGCACCGAAAGCACCTGACCTCCTGCAAAAATTGCTTTAGGCGGAACACTGACCAACCCAAGTTCAGTGTCTTCCGCCTCACCAAGTGCTGGAAGACCTTGGGCTCCACGTCTGCCACCCAGTGGACCCTATCTCCCTTGCCCTTGATGGGAAAACAGGCTTTAAACCCGTTCTCGAGTTCTGGGTTCTGCCCGCGAACCGCCTCCTCGAACTCTTTCCTTGAGAGATCCCCGTCGACCTCATAGATTATCAACCGGGGGTGTCTCTTTCGTGTGGCCTTGGGGAGTGTGCATTCCTTGGTCAACGGATTGATGCTCAATTCCTGGGCAAGGCGGTCGAGCTCCCCGGGATGGGAACACGCCACCGCGACCCCTCCTTTCCTAAAGCTCCGAAAGCTCTTGACCCCTATCTGCAGTTTAGTTGGGTTGACTGCAGTCTTCAGGGTCTTTTTGTGTCCTTTGAGGACGCACTCTCGCCTGTCGGGTAAACCAAAAGCACGTGTCTCTTGTCTCCCGACTTTTTCTTCTTTTTATTCTCTATCGGGGCGGGCGAAGACCCTTTCGCCGTGCTTGCCCCTTTCCTAGCCACTTTGGCGTCGGCTTTGCAGCTCGACTCCTGCCGAACGGACAGCCTGCCTTCAATATAAGCCACCCGATCTGCTTGCTCATAACAAGCCTTATTAATACTGTTCAGGGCCGCTTTCACCTTTTCTCACATTGAGCAAGTGACCCGCGAGTCCTTGAGAACGGACTGTACTTCCCCAATGAGGGTGAAAATGCGGCTCATGAAAGCATCATGTGTAAGCACCGGGGGTGTCCTGGGATGCTGGTAGCCCTCCAAAGGTGTCTCTGGAGGACCAGCAGAAGACCCCTCAGGAGTCCGAAAGGGTTCGGGCTGGGGTGGTGTTTTACCTTTCCTTACCATGGGCGGATCTGGCAAGGACGTGCTTACACCTCGGACAGGCTGAGGGAGCTCAGCCTTAGGTGAGACTCCTTCGTGGGTGTAGCGGCTTTAGAGCCCTTCGCCCCGGGAAGGGTCTTTGAAGGTCTCATCCTGGGGCTAGGCTTTTTCTTCCGGTTGGCCTCGGAAGTGGGGCAAGACTCCTTAGTACCACCGACAGGGCTAGGTGGACTTTCAGCCGCTACCCTCACAGACCGGGATGACCCGGCCGGTTTAGGGGCTGACCCCTTAGTATTCACTTTACCCTTCTGGGTAGTTGACATCTCTGTGATAGAGATGAAAAATCACAAAATTCTTCTAAGTACTGAGTGGGCACCCTGGGAGTTCTCCCAGTCAGGTTTAACCTTAGAATCCGGGCGCTCGGGCTTTGGGCTGACAAAGGATCAAAGAGTCCCTTCGTCAGCGAGGCCGGAACGACGTCGACGTACCCGAATCTGATGCTAGAGTCTCTATGCGGGCTGAACGGAATTTCGCCCTTACAAGGGCGTTTTCTCTAAGTCCCGTCACTGCTCTAATTGATAGGTAGCATAATGTTCACCTATTCTGAAAAGAAAAAATCGCGAGATCGGGATGAAACCCCGTCTCGCGGTTGAAATCATCAGTTCTGCTTAACAATGCAGTATTTCTCAGCCAAGTATCCCAAAGAACTCTTCCGCGGTCGGCATCAGAACGACCGGCCTTCGTTTTTGTAAACTTTACTCTTTTAAAACATTTTTTGAAACGTTTTCTATGAAACTTTTATGGCAATTTCACTGATTTTTGTAAATAATTTTTTCCGCAATGTCCTTCCTAAAACACTATTGTAAATATTTTTTACATTTTCTCTTTGAGACTTATTTTTCGTAATGCTTTTCCTTAAAACTTGTGGTAAGTATGTATTTTACTTTTCTCTATAAACGTTACTCTTTGTAAATTCTTTTGTCGTACTGCTTTCCTGAACCTTATGTTTTCCTTTAAAAATTTTGGGTATGAACGTTTTTATTTATTTTTAAACATTACTGTTTGGTAATTATTCTTTCATATTGCTTTTCTAAATCTTATGTTTTTCCTAAAACTTTTTTTCGAAATCTCTTACTTTTCAGTAAACTTATTTGGCAAATTTTTCTCACTGAAGTTTTGGTAAACAGATTTTTTTTTAAATGGCAAAACTTACTACTTTGTAAATATATTTTCTGTAATACGTTTTTACCTAATATTTGTGCTGAAAACATTTTGAGAATCCCATTTTGATTTTTTATGACGTTTATTCGTCACAATATTTTCTTCTAAAGCCATTTCATTCTTCTTTTTGGTAAACCTTTTTCCTTTGCAAATTTCCGTTTTATGAACTGCCATTAATCCTTCAACACTAAGCCACTCTTACAACATGGAGCCATCGTAGGAATACCATTACCCCAACGCAGCACACAACGTCAAACCGTCGTTTTGATAATATTGTGCTAACATCATTTACAACATTAGGCCATCGCTCATATGACATTGTGCCGCTGTCGCAACGACGAGCAGACGTCTTTATAACATTGAGCCACCGTATAAAACACCGTTAAACCATCATTTGGACAACATTGTACCAACATCTTTTACATTATTAAGCCATCACTCCCACAACGTGGAGCCACTGTTACGACGTTGAGCCATCAGTTTCAGGACGTTGTGTCAATGTATTACAGAACATTCAGCCATCACTCATATTTCTCAGCAGCTTTGTATGTTATATCTTTTATATGTGTTGCTCTACATTTTTACGTGGAAGTGTCGCAATGTATTATTTTGCCCCACACTATATATGTTCTAGTGTATGAATGAAAAGGCATGATTTTATAAAAACAGGTGAGCCGAAAATTAGCTATGTACAGTTTACATAAATCTTTACTTCTATGTATGTACAGCAAGAATGTTACACATTCTAGTGCACACGGATGTAGCAAATTTTTTTAATGATGCACGTGGATGGGACATTTTGCTACGTAGCATACTGCGATGATTGCAAATATGGTAAAACCATGCTATAGCAAATTATGTTTATCACAATACCTTGACTACTTACCATCCATCTTTCTGGTATATAAAAAAACACTTCTGGAATAAACTATTGGCTGGTTATAAGGAAAACTGAATATATCAAAGCATATTCTACACACACACACACACACTAAATTGATGTATAGGTTTCACTGTACTTTCAAGCATTTTATAGTACCGAAAAAAAGTGGGAAAAAGTAATTGCTTTTGTTCATGCAGTTTGTAAGCTTACCCTTCTCCCTCTGTATTCTTTTGCTCCTGATTCTAAAAATGAAATGACGGGAAATCTAATGTGGAACGTTAAAAAAACATAGCTAAATATGACGGCTCTATCCAGAGATGTCCAGTTCAAGTCCGCCTATCCTATGTGGGATAACATAAAGAAACTGGCTGCCTACTCTATTCCTAAATCCACTGCCACTCGGGAAACATTGGAGATCATTACCAACGACGAGGCCTGCAACGATAGCGTCTCGCTAGAATTACCACGAATTTGGAACCAATTCTTCAAATAATGAATGCCTTTTGTTTTCCTACAAGGATTCCGCGTGCAGTACGAACATGATGTCTCGTGTTTTTATTGAATAATTACGTTCGCATCTCTTCCTTTATTGTCAAGTCAACTCACCGCGTTCAAATTGTTGAAACGTTCTATTATCCAGTTTGCAGTTTGCTGTCTACCTTTCTGGAGAAAGCCATCTGGTTGATGTGCGAAAGCTTGGAAACCTTGATTTTATATACGCCAATAAATTCGGATAACTAGTATAGTTGTACTATCTTATATGACATTCTTCAATAATACAATAACGACAGTGTTAATGCTACAGGTGCTTGTATTGAGGCAGTGATTTAGAATGAAAGTTTCTCAGTCAAGTACATATTTCAAGTAATATATATGCAGTTCACTCATGAAAAATAAAGTACCTTATCACTACTAGCTTAGACCAGTGGTGTGAAAGCAGTGATATTATCAATAAAATAGTTTTCGAATCACACATACACACACACACACACACATATACACATTTTTTTTCCAGTTTTATATTAAATTTTCATTGTATTGTGATATCCGGGTAGCTTTATAATATGCAATAAAAAACTTAGTAGACGACATTTTGAGAATGATTGTTTACTTTTTAACACAACTGAAAGGCAAAACTACACACATGCGATTAAATAAACTTTAGCCCATATTGATACGTTAAATATTTTTTTTGAAATTCCACTGCTAAATACAACGCAACAGTCGCAACTGATAAAACCTGAGAAAAAATAACATTTTTGAAATTCTGATTTACATTTATGAAGCTAAAATAATTATCAATGACATATTCCATACTAAAACACACATGGAAAGTAAAAACTACTGGAAAACAATGTTATAATCTCTAAAAGCACAGTATTCATCTAAGTGTCATGGTGAGGTGGTGATAAAGGACTGTATGCGCTCCTACACATGCCAGTCTAACTGCTGGATACAGTTGGATTTTCACAACGACCGCTCAAGTGGAAACACAAGAAGGAAGGGAAAATCATAACATATAATTCCTTAATGCACAAAACCACAAATGTATATACTTAAATATTTCCCATGTAATATAGCAACAGGATACACTAACACAAAACACTTACATTAAATCCCCAATGCAGTTTGTGAAACAAGATACCTCATAAATATTAAAAATTGATAAACAACATGAAAAAAGAATTGTCTAAATTTTTTTTTATTAGATAGTTTATGTACTTTCTTGGATGAATAAACATTGAAAAAAATTTCCAATGTTCCAATAGAACATGGAAAACAGAATGTTAGAAATACCTCTGTGAACCAATTAGTAAAAAAACATCTATGAAATAAAGACCAGCTATACAGGAAATTTAGTAGAAAATTCGATAGAATTTCCTGAGATCAACTATGAATAGAAAAATATGAAAAAAAAAACCCTTAAGAAAAACTGAAGGGCACAGACTATTTTCTTCAAGTGATCTGAAGCAGGATAACACGTGCAATTATGCTACGAGATTTCTTGAAATTTTAATTTGTAATTTTTTGATAATTTGTTTAACTTTCATAAGGAACATAATCATGCAAATTTCCAATTAAAAAAAGTTAAGAAATTCAGACATTGAGCATTCACTGTTCATTATTAACATTCAGCATTCGCTGTTCTTTTTGAAGGATTTTCATTGATTTAAATGCTTAATATAGCTATTATATATTTTATTTGCATCAATGTATTCTGCATTATTATTTTGATCATGACAAATCTGGACCACTGTTTCTTATACACATTTTTAACAGAAAAAATTAATATTTCACAAATGAAGATATTCTGCCTATATCCAGTTGCAAAATTGGGCTGTGTTCATAATTTCAAAACACGTTTAATGATGTTTACTATCAAAAATATTATTTTGACAATATATATCCAGACCACCACAGCAAAGAAAAAAATGAATAAATAGAAGCTAGTGCAACCATTTTACCAAACCTAATACAGTGGATCCCGCTTTCGTTGGGACGAAGCGATGAAAACGTCTTAAGCGGGAAACCTTTTTAAACGGAAAGTGTCTGATTGGGTTTTGTAAGACTTGAGCGATTAAAAATGTTGCATAGGTTAAATCCAGAAATTACATTTTAGCTAATTTTAAAGTAACATAAAAAATGTCACAACTTCCCCATTTAAACTTGAATATGAGGATTAAAAGCTACATTTATTATGCTACAGGATTACAAAAATATTGATCTAAAAGCGTTTGTTTCTTCCTTTTCTCCGCTAGATTCACGAAGTACGTGTCCATTTCCCTCAAATTTCTCATTATGTCCGTTGGAACACGTTCGTGGCTTTCTATAAAGCGGCGAAAAGTTTCTAATGCTTTTCCAGCTTCAGCTGAAGTTGGAATTGGTCTGCACTCATCTTCTTGCGTTTCTGGTCCATCGTCCTCTTGCGTTTCGATGTAGCAAATATCTTCGATATGTCGCATTTCAAAAGTGGGAGCATCTTTGTCAGCGTTTACAAACTCATCAAAAGAAGATTTGATGTTTAGTTTTTTTTTTTTTTTTTTTGCAAACTTTCCCAAGCTTCATTGTTATCATGCCTGTTTTCTTCATCAGAAAAACTAAGCTCATCAGCGTTGATACCAGCTTTCCTGAAGCAATTTGTGATCGTTGAAGATACCTTTTCCAACAAAGAAACAATAAAATGCATAACATCTAATAAATTCAATTTCAGTGTACATCTGGTGTAACTTGAGTCTGATTCAAGCTTCTGCAGTAGCCAATGAACTAAATGTTTCCTGTAGAATTGTTTAATGGTTTTAATTATTCCTTGGTCCATTGGTTATAACATTGAAGTCGAGTTAGGTGGCAGGAAAACTACTTTTACATTTTCCAGATGATCCATGTTCTTTGAATGGGCTGTGCAATTATCCAAAAATAACAAAACTTTTCTATTTTCTTTGGCCATTTTTTTCTGAAACTCCATTAAAAAGTCTTCAAAAATCTGAACTGTCATCCATGCGTTTTTGCTATTTCTGTAATTGCATGGAGACGTTTTCACATTTTGGAAGCACCTCGGATTCTTCAATTTTCCAATGACTAACAAAGGCCACTTTTCTGTTAAATCCATATTAGCTCCTACTAGAACTGTCACTGTCAATCTTTCTGTATTTACTTTGACTCCGTGACTGCTATCTCCTGTGAAAGAGTAGGTCTTGTCAGGAACAAGGTTGTAAAACAAAGCACACTAGACAGCGTTGAACACATATCTTGCTTCGTATGCTGATAACAGTTCTGGTAAAACATTAGATTTCCAATCATCCACTTCTTCGACGTTAACACTTTTTGATTCTCCACAAACAGTTTTATAAGTCAGTCCTGCTCTTTTCCTAGGACGGTCGATCCATCAGTTGAAAGGAATAAATTCAACATTTAATTTCTTGGAAATCGCTTCTGCTTTCTCACGAAGAATTGTCCAACTAATCGGAATGTTAGCGTTTCTTGCTTGTTTAAATCTCACAAGAAGTTTTTCTTCGACATCTTTGTACTTACCCTTCTTAATTTCTTTGATTTTTAATGAATGGGAAGTATTTGCAAGCACAGTGTCTCGTTTCGCCACTATACCGTTGAGGGTTGTAACAGGTAAATTTAGTTCTTTTGCTATCTGCACCCTAGCTAAATGCGGGTTTTCATCAACTTTCGTAATAATGTTTCGTTTCTCAACTACAGATAACCCTTTTCTTTTGATGCCTTTAGACGCCATATTTCTAGCTACGCATTTCACAATAAAACTAAACGTTTAACTCCACGTATACGAGGTGCAACATCTGAGCATAACACTGACAGGATGACTAACTTTCAGCAGGTGTTTCCTTTCCCAGCCTTTCCCCAGCCCCAAAGAAAAGGCGATTGTGATACACAAAGGGCAGACGCAGCAGAAGTGGGGGGAGTAAACATAACCCACTGCGTTGACCGTGGGAAGCCGGCAGGAGCATCACTTGCTACATGTGTGGGGAAACAAAGAAACGTTTCCTCCCAACTTCTTTGACATGTACTTATCTGCTGGACGGGTTCCAAAATCGTATGTTTTTACTTAGAAACTTGTGCCACCTACAACTTCTTAAGCGGGAAAACTTGAGACACCGTTACTTCTTAAGTGGGAAAAATTAACATTAGCACTATGGAAAAAAAATCGGGACTCTAAAAATAAAACTTCTTAAACAGGAAAACTTCTTAAGAGGAAACGTCTTAAATGGGATCCACTGTATATGTCTACGCCCTTTTAAAAAAGTTGACAGCAAACGTCAGTGTAAAAAAACATAAAATACCAAAATCAGTTTTCATTCAACGGGGTTGATATTGTGCCCTGTTGTTTTAGTGGCAACACAAAAATAATAAATATCCAGATTTATACCATTGCTAACGTATAAAGTACGTGTATAAAGGTATGCAACTTTCATTCAGGTAATATTACAAGAAATCTTTCTGAAGAGAACAGAGTGAAATCAGTTTACAGCATAACATAAAATTTACTGCAATGTCTATGTTTGCAGTTTTTACTGAACCTTCATCATATTTTGAGATAACAGTGCTGAAATTCTGGAATATTGCATTTTGAATTATGGGAATATTCGTATTTTCTTAGCACAAACTCACATGCTCATATAGTATCTAAGTGGATAACCTAGTTAATCTGTTATTAGTAATTAGCCAATCGTTTAAACACACTTACTTCCTTGTCACAAAGAAATTATACTGTAACAACCTTACCTACACTGCTGGGCACCCAAAATGCAATACCAAGAAGGACACGAGATAGCAAAGCCAGATTTACTGGACACATAACAGATACAAAGATGAAAAATTGAGCTTACAGGCCCGTGCGACGTGCGGAACACGCAGACATCAATAGTTCGTGTGGCCCCCATGGCTGGCAATAACGGCCGCTACACGCCGCGGCATCGAAAAAAGAAGCTTTGGATGTGGGCTTTGGGTATGTCGGTCCAGGCTGCTTCCACACGTTGCCACAGTTCATCAGACGCAGCCGCGGGTGGTGCTTGCCGGGCCACTCGGTTGCCGATCAGCGACCAGACGTGTCCGATGGGCGACATATCGGGAGAACAGGCGGGCCACGGCAGCAGTGACTCCTGGTTGGCCGTGAAGAATTGTTGAACGATGCGTGCCACTTGCGGGTGTGAGTGCATTGTCCTGTTGAAATGTGGCCGCTGGCAGGTCCTGCAGGTTTGGGACGACTACAGGCTCCAAAACGTCGGAGATGTAGCGGTGGCTGTTGAGTGTACCGGCGATGCGTACCAGATAGGTGCGAGTGTCATATCCAATTGCGCCCCAAACCATAACGCCAGGCAACGTACCGGAATGGCGAAGCATAATGCAGGAGTCATACAGTCTCTCGCTGCGGTGACGCCACACGTGAATCCGACCATGTGGTGTTGCAGGCAGAAGAGGGATTCGTCGGAGAAGACAATGTCGTGCTATTTCGTAGTCCAGGCGCAGTGTTCAACGGCCCACTACCGCCGCACTCACCGGTGGTGTAACATCAATGGTAATCGGAGCAATGAGCGTCGTGCGACAAGTCCCCGCTCCTGCAGACGACGTCGAACGGTACGTGCTGGCATAGGTTTTTGCGCAACACACGCAAATTCTTGCTCTAACGTTCGTGATATGGCGGTGCGAGCCGTCAATGTCCGCCGCACAACATGCCGGTCCTCTCGTTTGGTGGTGTGCCGTGGCTGCGTGAATCATTCACGTCGGTCCGCCCGCCCCTCCTTCACCCACCGAATCCATACTCGCCTCACTGTGGCTAGATGTCGTCCCACACGTGCGCCGATGTCTCGGTACGATAAGCCGTTGTCGTGATGTGCCAATATTTGTCCTCTGTCGAATTACGGAACGTGCTGGAATGGCTGCCTCATTCTGCGACGAGGCATCAGGTAGCTTCCCACGCACATGTCCGGCAGAACAACACACTTCCGCTATTTACACCCCGCCTTCTGTGCTACCTTTTTATAGTGCTTCTCGGTGGCATGCCGGGCGCGCATGATTTGCATATGCCTTGCAATGCTAATTGTTTACATGTCCTCTCGTGCTGCGAATTTCAGGTCAATCGGATGCTTCCTTCTTGGTGTTGCATTTTGGGTGGCCAGCAGTGTATTTACTTTTCCCTCTGTGATATCACTGAACAAATAGCCCAAACAATTCTCATCTATCACATTCATAGTTTTTTTACTTCGTGTACGTAACAAAAAATATCCGTAAGATGAACAACAGCAGATTTTTCAAATTATTTTAGACACGATGTACTTAGCTTCCAAAATTCAATTCGATGCTGCAGATATAAAGCAGCATCAAAAATGCAACATCTATAAAGAAAATATGTTATCGAAATTTAGCAAGAGCTATTTTAAAATAATTTTATGTGTGATAAAACATGCAGAAAATCTAACAATGAAATTTATTCTCCTCCAGTTAGCACGTGCTCTGTTAACGAACAATGGTTGAACCATAGACTGTTGAACAAGAGTTGCCCATTGCTTCAAGCGTTACTTCTCTCCATGTTGATGACCCACGGGGGCACTGGTTGGAGCTTAGGTCGCGCTTGACTGATTGCGCCTCCTGCCGGAATGTATTGTGCCAACTGTGAAGTTCGGCGGCGGTGGAATTATGCTATGGGAGTGTTTCTCCTGGTATGGCACGGGACTCTTGGTCGCAAATCCTGGTAGACTCAACGCCGAGACCTAATGCACCATTTTGGATGACCATGCGCTTCCTACGTTGTGGCAGTTTTACGGCGTGGACCCACGTTACTTTCAGGATGACAATGCCACCTGTCATGTTGCGATTACCCAAACCTTCCCCTCAGTGGTTCATCAGTTGGAAACTCGTTAGAATTCAACGATAACGTCTTGCCTGCAAGATTGGGAATAGAATACGGTGGCGCAGCGTCGCGACTACGTTAATTTGCAAGTGTGTGCTGCCTGGGACAGCGCCGGGGATTGTTGGCACCGTAGAGTAAGGCGAACGCAATCAGCTAGTTATGGAGAAACCTGGGGTTCGATACCATGGGTGTTGAAATATATTTTTTCGCTTTCTGTGCGGATAATTAAAAAAAAAACTTGGAAAGAGTGATGACTTTGTCTATTTACATTGTCTCCACATATTTGGAAGATTTTGACCAGATTTTCACTAAGGCAGATGACATCGCATCAACTGTCAGGATTCGCAGATGTGTTCAGAAATATAAAAGATAGCCAGTGTCGTACTTAGAAGTGGATGTCAGACAGTGACCTAGTTAATTTTTCTGGGGCATCTCGGAAGAAGTGAACGTGACATTTGAAGCCCGAAGAAAAGGTTATTTCAAAGAGAAATGTGCAGCAATATTGCATAATCTTATATTAAAAGTTTTTTCATGATTCAGAGAGGCAAGTAAATTCTTGAAATGAAAAATACAGTAACCAGTGATAGTTATTATCAACAGAGTGAGAAAACAACTTTTTTAGCTGTTCTGTGATGTTAACCTTAGTATTACAGATTCGTGTTATTCTTAGAAATGGAGATACAATAATACACTGCCGGACAATTGCTAAGGACGGATGACAATAGCAACGATAGCAACCATAAAATGGAAGGCAGGAAAATGTGGAAATTAGCATAAGTGCGGGATACAGTAAGACGTGTTTTGCGTATGCAAATTTTGGATTGCCGAACTTGTTCGTGACTTCATAGCGCTGATAAGAGGTATAAAGGATTTGATGCGTATTGACCGTTGTTGTTCAAACGCAAAGTTGAAAGGGAAACAATCAATTGACGAACTTGTAATTTTCAGTATGTCGTCCCGACATCACCTAGATGATTTTACGCGTGGCCGTATTATTGGCAAGATTGAAGAAGGGCGAAAAATAACAGATGTTGCCAGGGAGTTCGACGTCAGCCACGGTGTTGTTTCAAGGCTTTGGAAATCATTTCAAACAAATGGAGAGTGTAGCAAACGTCACGGAGGAGGACGTGTTCGCAGTACCACATCTGCAGAAGATCGGTACACAGTGCTATCAACAAAAAGACACCGGCGCAGCACAGCTAGAGAGGTAGCAAATCAGTTTATGAATGCTACTGGCAAGCGGATCTCCCGAAAAACTGTCGCCAGACGTTTGCATGAAGGAATACCATACGCCCGCGGTCACGTTGTGTGTATCAAATTGTCCAGACGTCACCGTACCGCCCGTTTGCAATGGTGCCATCAACATCGCAATTGGACCGATAACGACTGGTTAGCTGTCCTCTTCTCAGATGAGAGTAGATACAGTCTATCGTCTGATTGTCGACGACAACTGATCTGGCGTGATAGTGGTACTGCATATTGTCCAGCAAACATACAGGAAAAGGATCGATATCCGACATGTAGGGTCATGGTATGGGCTGGCATCATGATCAATGGCCGTACGTCCCTCTATGTGCTTCCAACTGGGACTATGACTGGCGAACGATACATTAATGATGTTCTGCTACCTCATGTTCGCATGTTCCGTGGTGCTGTCGGTGATAGATTCATTTTAATGGACGACAACGTAACATGTCATCGAACAGTCGCTGTCCAGGAGTGTCTTGAGAGCTAGGATATTCAACGCCTCGTATGGCCAGCACGGTCTCCAGATCTGAATCCCATTGAAAATGTGTGGAATGCTTTGGGTTCTTGCTGGTCGCCAATGCCCTCCAATAAACAAGGACACCCTCATCCGTGCACTGACAGAGGAATGGGATAAATTACCTCAACAGCTGCTTGATAATGTTGTGCAAAGCATGGCACGACGTGTGGAATCTTGCATTGACCTCCATGGTGGCCATATTCAGTATTGACATCTTACGCCGGAACGCCTGTGGACGGTAATTTCATTTTTTTCACGTTTACGTATTCTGTACAAAATGACCTGTTTGTCCCTTGAACACGTTCCAAAGCCTTCTGGATTTCAGAGCACAATAAATTGTCTTTCTTGTAATGTCCTGGCATTCTGACATTATATTATTTTACTTGGCATCCAACCACACTTACTTTTTTATGCGCTATATAGCCGTTTATGATCCGTCCTTAGCAATTGTCCAGCAGTGTATTTCCATGAATATTTCTAGAATTATTTCAAGAACAATTGCTGAAATATATAGGCTCAAAATGAAAAGCAATTATTTTATCAATCCGAGCTCCGAATTCAAATTGAAACTGATAATATCATCCACATATCTAAAATTATGAATGTCTCTCAAGCAACATTGTTCTTCATAAATGAAGGTATGAATTAGACAAAAACTAGAAAAACAGAGGACTATCGGTATAACACATTTGGGTGGTCTTAGGTTTTTTGTGTCCAATAAGAAATTATTAAAGACACTTAGTATTATTAATTTCTTTTGAAGTTGTGTTGTGTCAGTGTGACTTGAGTGAATTTCAGTTTGATGTATATTACCAGTTCTTAATTCTAGCAGCTAAGCGCAGTTTCATGATAGTGTAGATAAAACATGTTTTCTTATGTGTTTCTTTAGTGTGATATACTCTATATATAACATATATATATACATACATAGTGTGATATACTATATATATATATACTGTGTTATACTGTATATATATATATATATATATACATACTATATATATGGGATGTAAGGTCAGGTGATGCGCAACATCACAGCCTCTCCTTGACAAATGTCTACCCCGCCTTCTCGTGGTGCACCCTGTTTCCTGTTCACACTAAAGGGGCTCTGACGACTGTTCAATAGCGGTATAACTATACCATCGGGATTAGAGGAAATGCTATCCCACACTCACCAACCTGCTTGGCTAGCGTGGTGAGTAAACTCGTCCAAAATGACTCCACAACTTAAATCTTGGCCCTCAGTCTCCGGCAGCTAGAATGTACCTTGCTAAGACAGCGGCTAGTGCGAATTGAGAGCAGAAGATGCTACCACATGGGAGATGGGTGGATGAAATTCGAAAGTATGCGGGAGTGACATGGAGGAGACTGGCACAAAACAGAAAGTTTTGTAGGAAACTTGGGAGACCTTCGTCCATCAGTGGATTGATAATAGTTGACAATGATGATGATGATGATTATATATACACATATTATACACTATCTACCAATAAGTAATTGGACACCACTGTAATCGACGACATCTTCGGTCCTTATACACGTAACAGCCGACGCCGTTAAATATCGTGTGGGAAACAACAACGCAACCAGTCGCATGCAACATGCCACGCAGTTCGGAGCTCTCTGATTTCGAGAAAGGTGTAATAGTACGGTATCACAGAAATGGCCGATCCATGCGTAACAATCCAGCGAGTTGAAGTACCCAAAATCGACAGTGGCCCACGTGATTGGCAAGTAAAAGATGAGAGGTGTGCTGGCCGGAGAAATTTGGAAGAACTGCACCAAATCGATGGGCCACATCCGCGAGGAGTTTCAACAGGCATCCGGGAGTGTTCTTCGATGAATACCATCCGTAAAGAGACCCATCTGCTCGGTTATCATGGACGTGCTGCTGCCCACAAGCCTTTGATCACCAAGTCCAATAGCGCTGCTCGCCTAACGTGGTGCAAAGAACGTCGACAGTGGACCGTTGAACAGCGTAAACAGGTTCTCTGGAGCGATGAATCAAGTTTCACCCTCTATCGTTAAGATGTCAGGGTCTGGGTTTCGCGTCTGCTTGGAGAACGCTTCCTGCCGGAATGTATTGGGCCAACTGTGAAGTTCGGCGGCGGTGGAATTACGCTACGGGGGTGTTTCTCAAGGTATGGCACGGGACTCTTGGTCGCAGTTCCTGGTAGACTCAACGCCGAGACCTAAAGCACCATTTTGGATGACCATGCTCTTCTTACGTTGTGGCAGTTTTACGGGATGGACCCATGTTACTTTCAAGATGACAATGCCACCTGTCATGTTGCGAGGTCCACCATGGCTTGGTATAGTGACAGTAGGGTTAATCGAATGGACTGACCTGCGCATAGCCCGGACATTAACCCTATCCAGTACCTCTGGGACCAGTTGTAGCGTCGACTTAAGGGGTGCCTCACCGTCCGAAATCGGTGAAGGAACTGACCTGTCTTCTCCAAGCCGAGTGGAAGAAAATACCGCTTGCCGCCGTACAATGCCTGGTTGAGAGTATGCCCCGGAGGGTCGCAGCTGTAACGTCGCTCGTGGAGGCTCCACCAACTTTTGAAGGTGAATAAACTTCGTATTCCTTTGCTATCACAGGTGTCCAATTGCTTGTTGGTAGATAGTGCATATACAGGATGTATAGGAAAGTCCTTAAAAATGAAAATAACTTTTGAACGCAAAGTGCTAGAATTGTAGAAAAAGTGTGTACATACACTACTGGACAATTGCTAAGGACGGATCATAAATGGCTATATAGCGCATAAAAAGTAAGTGTGGTTGGATGCCAAGTGAAATAAAATAATGTCAGAATGCCAGGACATTACGAGAAAGACAATTTATTGTGCTCTAAAATCCAGAAGGCTTTGGAACGTGTTCAAGGGACAAACAGGCCATTTTGTGCAGAATACGTAAACTTGAAAAAAATGCAATTACCGTCAGCAGGCGTTCCGGCGTAAGATGTCAATATGGGATATGGCCACCATGGAGGGCGATGCAAGATTCCACACGTCGTGCCATGCTTTGCACAACATTATCAAACAGCTGTTGGGGTAATTTATCCCATTCCTCTGTCAGTGCACGGATGAGGGTGTCCTTCTTTATTGGAGGGCATTGGCGACCAGCAAGACTCCTCCCCAAAGCATCCCACACATTTTCAATGGGATTCAGATCTGGAGAACGTGCTGGCCATACGAGGCGTTGAATATCCTAGCTCTCAAGACACTCCTGGACAGCGACTGTTCGATGACATGTTGCGTTGTCGTCCATGAAAATGAATCTATCACCGACAGCACCACGGAACATGCGAACATAAGGTAGCAAAACATTTTTAATGTATCGTTAGCCAGTCATAGTCCCAGTTGGAAGCACATAGAGGGACGTACGGCCATTGATCATGATGCCAGCCCATACCACGACACTACATGTCGGATATCGGTCCCTTTCCTGTATGTTTGCTGGACAATATGCAGTACCACTATCACGCCAGATCAGTTGTCGACAATCAGACGATAGACTGTATCTACTCTCATCAGAGAAGAGGACAGCAGACCAGTCGTCATCAGTCCAAATGCGATGTTTATGGCACCATCGCAAACGGGCGGTACGGTGACGTCTGTACAATGGGATGCACACAACAGGACGGCGGGCGTATAGTCCTCCTTCATGCAAACGTCTGGCCACAGTTTTTCGGGAGATCCGCTTGCTAGTAGCATCCATAAACTGATTTGCTACCTCACTAGCTGTGCTGCGCCGGTGTCTTTTTTGATAGCACTATGTACCGATCTTCTGCAGGTGTGGTACTGCGAACACGACCTCCCGCGTGACGTTTGCTACACTCTCCATTTGTTTGAAATGATTTCCAAAACCTTGAAACAACACTGTGGCTGACGTCGAACTCCTTGGCAACATCTGTTATTTTTCGCCTTTCTTCAATCTTGCCAATAATACGGCCACGCTTAAAATCATCTAGGTGATGTCGGGAAGTCATACTGAAACTTGCAAGTTCGTCAATTGATTGTTTCCCTTTCAACTTTGCGTTTGAACAACAACGGTCAATACGCGTCAAATCCTTTATATCTCTTTTCAGCGCTATGACGTCACGAACAAGTTCGGCAATCCAAAATTTGCATACGCACAATACGTCTTACTGTATCCTCCACTTATGCTAATTTCCACATTTTCCAGCCTTCCATTTTATGGTTGCTACCGTTGCTGTTGCCATCCGTCCTTAGCAATTGTCCGGCAGTGTATAATAAAGTGACTATGTTCTATCAGATGAGACCGATTGCAGCACCCCTAGCAGCGAATTATGAAAGTTAGCGATCCTATCGCGAGAACCATGAGCGATAGCGAAAAAAGGTCAATAGCAAACGTGTAGAGCGTCACCGATTCAGTATGAAATGACTCCCTACATTTATCAAAAACTCTAATAGGAGTCCGGAAATGCAGTTCTCGGTATCCGATCACCGGCATAAATACGTCACGAATGACATCGCAAAACGTAAAATCTGTAAACGAATTTTGCCTGCAAAACAGCGAAGGATGGATATAAGTATGCAAACAGAAACGCTACATCACACCTCCTCGGGAAGCAGAAATTGTCGGTCAGGGAAGATTTTTCAGACAGTGCGCGGACTGGATCTTGGAGTGTACACATGGCTAGTTATTCCAACGAGGAGTACTGAGAGATGGTTATGTTGTACGGGGAATGCGGTCGTCGGGCAAGAGTGGCAGCACGCCAATATGCATTACGTTTCTTTAATTGTTCCCATCCTACTGCGGCTACTACCATTAATGTCGTTCGCTGGCTGAGAGAAATCGGGAGCAGTACAAGTCGTTCTACTAGGGGTGTTCAAATGAAAAGGTACGAAACGACACTGTGGGTATAAATGAAGACTTTATTCAAACTATACACCATAGGCCGTAGCACAACGATCCCATTGATTAACGAGCCGAAGGATTCCTTGTTCCCAGAATTCCTGTGGCCGTGACGAGTGGAAGTTCGTCGTCCGAGTGGAAGCGCTTCCCTTTCAGATGTTTTTTCAGGGGACCAAACACATGGAAATCGCAGGGCGACATGTCCGGGCTGTAGAGCGGATGGTCAAGCTGCTCCCACTGGAACTTGGCCAGTTCCGCGTGTGTGACACTGGAGACGTGTGGACGCCCGTTATCATGGAGAAGAACCACACCCTCCGTGAGCAGCCCCGGTCTTTTGTTCTTGATGGACCTGAGTAAGCTTCGGAGTGTCTCACAGTACACATCGGAGTTAATGGTTCGTCTGTGCTGGAGGAATTCAACAAGTAGTCAATTGGACGGCGCTCTTTATAAGAGCCTCTGCTCTCTCCTGCGCATGCGGGCGCCCGCGCATGCTCCGATCCACGCCGGCGACTCCAATCGCATCCCTAGATGTGGCCCCACATTCTCCCATAGTGGCATAGGCAAATATGTTAACGGTTACGTTCTTATGACGTTTCGTACCTTTTCATTTGAACACCCCTAGTAGTTGAGGTAGGCCGACACCTGCAGGTGTGGACGTGCAGCCAGTGGACGTCCTGGCCTATGCGCTAGCCCACCCACACTGCAGTACGAAAGACATCAGTGCGACTTGTGGCCTTACATTTGGTCGCGTATGGAAAATTTCTACACCCCCGTATTATCCAAGCACACAGTAACGTAACACCTGAAATGCTGCAGAACGCTCAACAAGAAATTCTAGCTCGAATACAGATGTTTATTGCTGCCGATGGTGGACACATCGCGAATGCTTAAGTATTAGTACTGAACATTATTTTGTGTTTTTCTCCTTCACAATGTCCTACTGCTGAATGAATTTCCTACTACTTTACTGTACAGTACATATTAAATTGTACTTTGCTGACACGTACATGTATTAGTTTTATTAGTAAATTTGCTTCACCTTACAATGTCACACATCTGCACACGATGAGTGACCTATTTATGCCAGTGATCGGATACCGAGAGATCTGCATTTCCGGACTTCTATCGGAGTTTTTGGTGAATGCAGGGCATCATTTCATACTTAACCGGTGACGCTCTACGAGTTTGCTATTGACTTTTTTTCGCTATCTCTATTGGTTCTCGCGATAGGATCGCTAACTTCCAAATTTCGCCGCTAGGGTGCTGCAAACAGTCTCATCTGATTGAACATAGTCACTTTACTATATGTACACACTACTTCCACAACTCTAGCATTTTGCGTTCAAAAGTGAATTCCCTGTTTAAGGGCTTTCCTATACACCCTCTATATATATACATGTATATTTATATATATATATATATATATAAATCATTTTCCCTTGATACATGCCCATACCACTCTGCTACAGCGCAATGCAGCTGGAAACCAAGAGTGAATAGTACATACATATATAAATAACCGTAAGCAACACCTCTCGAACATGTCCATGATAAAAAATGAACTCCAGACCACAGCAAAAGAAAAAGGAGAGCGATAAACGATACCTAAAATTCACACTGCAAAATTTTAAAGATACTAATAAGGAAAAGAAAAACTTAAACAAAATATCGTTTCAAATGGCTCCGATCCCCCGAACCACTCTTCAGGGAAAGACATCCGGGAGCCCGTAGCCAGTCGGATTCGGGTTTCATGAGATAGCCTGATAAATAATTTTCAACAAATTGTGGTTGCAACCGAATTTGGATTTGCAAACTTTATTGGTCATCTACCTGAACCCTTAAAGTAGCACAGCAATAGATGTATAACTAAACATCCACCGAAATATGTCAAGTACACAATAATTTCTTACCTTGTCTTCTTAAGGCTGTCTTTGAATGAGTGTAACAGAAATTCTCTCCTATATCTATAATGCAAATTCTTTTGTACACATTTTCTCGAAAACTATTACTTTGTAAAGTTTGAAATTTTGCGCACGAATAAAAACGACACATAGCTAATACGTGTCACAGTTATTTTTCCGAAAAAATTGTTAGAATGTTTTTTAAAATTCAATTTATCTGACTCGAAAGTATTCAAATTTGGCGCTACATGGCGCCAGAAGTTAGCTTGGCAGTGTTTCTGTATGGAAGAAACGAAATCTCTCATTTCTGTTTGATTTCTTTATTTATCTAGGCCAAATAGAAATCAAAGAATGGGCACTTAGGTAATATTGGAATCTTGTCTTCTATAGATCATCTTAAATTCTACTGTACGTTCATTTTTTGAAGAGAAAATGTGTACATTACCAGAAAACACTTGAAACGCCCACCTACTAAGCTCCACCCCCAAACAATGTCATTGGTTAAAACGTAAGAGCGCGTATTTTGTCTTTTCATTGTGGAGCCATAGACAGACCGCTGCCATTGTGAATATGATAAGGTCTTCAGTCATTCGCTGACGCCAACTTCTGGGACAATCCCTCAAGACGTAAAAGCCACGCCCAATGAGTGATATTTTGCGCCATCTATCGCAGAAAAAAACCTAACACTTATTCAAAGACAGCCTTAATGGACAAAACATACTGAAGTCTATAATATAAAGGTCATACATATATATATATATATATATTTTAAAACAAACATAACTCATGCTCAAAATAGTATAACTATACTAAAAATCCTAAAATTCTTGGCGTAGAATAGAAATAAAAGTTTCCAAGCTTTCCCACATTAACCAGATGGCTTTCTCAAGGAAGGTAGACAGCTAACTGCAAACTGAATAATAGAACGTTTCAACACTTTGAACGCGGTGACTTGACTAGACAATAAATGATTAGGAGCAAACGTGATATTTCGCAGAAACGAGGTCACGTTGGTTGGGCACGCGGTACAATGGTAGAGAACTCAGCATTATTTGAAGAACTGATTCCAAATACGTGGCAACTCCAGAGAAACGCTATCATTGCAAGCCTCGCAGCTGGTAAAGATTTCCAAAGTTTCGCGATAGGCGGTAGATTTGGGTGTGGAGTATGAAGCTATTTTCTTTACATCACTCCATATAGGATCGGCGGACTTTAACTTGACTTTTCTTGATAGGGCAGGGGTTATTTTCCCGTCTCTTGTATCCCTTTTATGTTCGCTGATTCTAATTCCAAACGAACATTTGGTCATTCCGATGTAGTATCGCCTGGAGCCGCCCAGGTATTTTAGTGGGATGGCATAAACACCTGCTTCATTGAGAAGAGGGGCTTGTCAATATTTCTCTTAAGCATCGTGTATAAAGATGCCGGAGACCTTATGCCGACACCGAAGTTCATCCTCCTGAGCGCGTTTTTGAGTTGATAGGAAATATTTGTTATGCAGGGAATAGAGCCCAGGTAGCGAAGTTGCGGCATACAAATGTTATTAGCACTGCTGGTTCTGGCTTTCTCGATAAATTTATGCATCTGGTTCGAAGTATATCCTGCCTCAGTGGCCAATTCGACGATGTTTCTTAGTTCGGATTGTTTAGAACGAACATCAGATGAGACAGCAAAGGCTCTTCTAATTCGAGAACGGAATAAGGCGGTCTTGTAAACATCAGGGCAGAATGAGCTGCGGAGCATCAGGTTGGGAACGGAGGTGGGTTTATAATAGACTTCCGTATGAAGGCGGTTGTCATGCGAGTTGCTCACTGAGACGTCGAGATAAGGTAAGATACCATTGTGTTCAAGCTCCATGGTGAAATTGATTGTAATGTGTATATAATTTATTTTATCGAGGAAAAACGGGGGTGTCTCTTTTCCGTGTGGCCATATGAAAAATACGTCGTCTGCATATCGTAGCCAGGTGGTAGGTCTTGGGGTGATGTTGGTGAATATATGTTGCTCAATGGGGCGAAGTATTGCTTTCCGCAAGGACGGCTGAAAGCGAAGATCCCATCGGAGCGCCATTTACTTGCTTATAAATTTGCCCTCGGAAACTGAAGTAGCTGGAATTTGAGACCAAGTTCATTATTTTGAAGATGTTGAGGCAAGACTCCTGAGAATAAGCCGATGAATTAGATATAGCCTCTTTAAATGTTCTGATGGCTTCCGGTACGGGGATCGATGGTTAAAGAGAAACTAAGTCGAAACTGCCGATAATATCGCGTTGTTGAACGGTGAGTTGCTTGATTTTCGTGATAAAATCTAGAGTGGAGGTTATTATAAAGTCCGACTCCGGTAGATGATTAATTAAGAATTTGGTTAACGCTTTCTCTAAGTAGTACGTCGGTGTGGATCTTCTGGATACCATCGGTCTCAATGGATTGCCGGGTTTGTGGTGCTTAAGTCTGCCGAAGAGATTTGGGATCTGAGGGCCAGGCGGTAATTTGGCGGATTTTTTGAGATCATCTGGAATATCAGTTGACCTTGCAGTTCTTTTTACCTGTGCAATCCAAGAATTTAGAGGATTCCTCCGTAACATTATAGATCCAGAATCGGATATAAATTCTTCTAGTTTTTTATTATAATCCGCTACGTCCATTATCGCTATCTGGCCGGATTTGTCCGTTAGCGTCAGTTATATGGAGTGGTCATTTCTAAGGTTGGAAATCGTCCTTGGAATTTTGAAATTATCAAACGATTGCTTCTGATTGTACCACGATTTTAACCTAGAGCAACACAGTTGACGTAGTTCATCTTTGTTGTCTTCTGGAATTCGCGATATTATGGTCTCAAACTCAGAAACGACGCTTTTTGGGTCAGGTTTTAATCGGAAGCAGAACTTTGGTCCAAGTTCCAAAACTTTAGTTTCCTCTCGGGTGAGCGTTCGGTTAGAAATATTGATGAAGGGAATGGTGAAATCTTTAGGTTTAGGAGTCTGGAAAGACTTCAGGTAATCCAGTTTCTTGATGTGTTTAATGAAAAGGAAGACTGGAGTCTTTCGACTAACATGTCCACCCGGAGGGTAAGTTTGTTGAAGGTAGTAGGGTCGCAAAGACTATGCAAGTTCATATGTAGGTGATAGCATCGGATCTCTAATGACATGACGTCCTTTCTTCTGAGGTTCACTATCCTTGACAAGGTCTGGCAAAGAAATTTGTCTTTTTTCTTCTCGAACCATGATCCTTTTACTGACGTCTTAAAATTAAGGAACTTTGGGATCAAGCCGAATGTCTTGCAAGCGGTTAGGAATTAGAGATGGGACCGTTCCTTTTCCAGTTTGAGTCTAAGCTGTCGAAATGACTTAAAGGTGTTCCACATTGCTCGGAGACTGCAACAAGTTCAAAAAGTAGGAACTGTACACCAAATTATACTCAAAATAGTATAACTATACTAAAAATCCGAAAATTCTTGGCGTAGAATAGAAATAAAAGTTTCCAAGCTTTCGCACATCAACCAGATTTTTTTTTTTTTTTTTTGATTGGAGGTTTAACGACCACCGTGAGCAACTCAATGGGCTATAAGCAGTCGCCCGTCCCCAATTTAAGGTCACTGGTTCGAAGGAAGGGAGAGAGCCAGTGCCGTAAGACAAACACAACATCCATGCCTGACCGGGATTCGAACCCGGACCCCTTACGGACGAATGACCAGAGGCCAGCGCCTTAGACCACTGCGCCACCGGGGCTGCCCAATGGCTTTCTCAAGGAAGGTAGACAGCTAACTGCAAACTGAATAATAGAACGTTTCAACACTTTGAACGTGGTGACTTGACTAGACAATAAATGATTAGGAGCAAACGGGTTATTTCGCAGAAACGAGGTCAGGTTGGTTGGGCACGCGGTACAATATATATATATATATATATATAAGAATCCCCAAAGAAGTTTCAAATATAAAATAGATATTCGATGTCAAGAATAACTAAAATAAAACAGTAATAATTAAGAAAACTTATAAGAAACTGTATCTTGTCTTTAGTTTTACTATAAGGTATTTTAATACAGAGGAATAATAATAAATACCTATCGGGTGTATTTGATGATATTTTACATGTATTCCGGTGAGCTTATGGTCTCTCCAGACAAATTGTTTATCTTTTTCATTTGGGAATTTTCTGATTGGTGGACTAACGTCTGCGGAGTGCTTTTTGTGCGGGATTGCCTTCCTGGCGTCTCCACTTCAAAAGCGGGAATTTTGTCGGCCATTTGCAACGTTGGTTTCATAAAGATAGGTACTCTAGCAGGTAGGTCCTTTCATTTTTCCTTTTGGAGTTTCTGTTTTTTTTTCTCGTTTCTGTGCCTGCCGAAATTTGTTAGTTTTATTGGCGCTTTGCTTTTACTGGCGTTTCTTTCTTGCTGGTGCCCTTGTATTTTCTTGTTCAGGGTGTTTGCAGTGTTCTTGGGCTCGTGGCGTTGCGTCCCTATCGTTCGTTGTTTGGGGTAACATTTGCTGTTTTCGTAATTTGTATAGAGCATTCTTATAATACTGTGTACATATTGTAATTCTTATTTTTCATTTTTAAGTACATTTCCAATTATATATATTACGTTTCTATTGTCTAACGTCATGCAGTGTATCGCGAATATTCTGTGTTTTTCTTCTGTTCTCTGTGATGCTTTCCTGAATTTTTAATTGCTGATTCTTAGCACAGACATTGGCTTCTTTTTACTGATCTCTTGACTTCGTGTCTTTTTTTTTTTTTTTTTTTTTTTTTTTGCCGTGATTCTTAGTTGGGTGTTACTGCTGTCAATATTTTGGAATTTATGCCTTCAAAATTAAGCTTTTTTACAGGGTGATTATTTTATTTTTTTCTATTTTTTAGTCTTCTTCCAGTTGGGAAATTTTACATTGCTGTGTAGATCTAATAAAAAAATATTTATGTTCTTTTGCAGCTTTTTTCCAGGTTATGTTTCTCATTTCACTGGTCTAAATTCTACGCCTATCTTGCAATAGTTTTGGGCTCTGTATTAACGTTTTTCTGTTTTCTGGACAAGGAGGATTTTTTGGATTGCGCCAGATATGTCCTAGATGTAATACAAAATTCAAAATCTTGCTTAATATTTAAGTTTCCGAGCCTATATGGGTGGTTGAGACTTTTTGGTGATTTTTGGGAACTTGTACCTTTTGCATCTATGACATAGCAGAAACCCAAATTCAACTAGGTCTTTGTAGAAGTAAGTAAATGCTGAATTTTGCTGGTGCTTGATAAAGCCAAAGCCCAGCATTTTTAAAGCTTTCTGTATTCCATCCTTTCTCCCAGCTCATTTCCTTTTTTGTTTATTATTTTATTTCATTTTTTTCATATTTTATCACCTGCTGTAGCCTTTTCTGCTTATTGTTGGTATTGTTTCTTAGAATTCTTCTCTGCTGCTTTTGCGCGTTTGAGTTTTCAGATTGTCTGTTTTTTTTAATTTGTTTTAAATAAATTTTCAAAACATTTTTTTCTGTTCATTGCTAAAGTTTTGGTTTAAGTTATATATATATATATATATATATATATATATATATATATATATATATATGTATATATATATATCCATTAATGGAGATTATCTAACCCCCTTCGTTTTGCTGATGACATAGTCATTTTTGCAACTACCCCATCAGAGCTGCAGAGTATGATCCAAGAACTTGCTGACAAGAGTAAAGAAGTTGGATTAAAATGAACTTTCAGAAGACAAAAGTGATGTTCAATGCTTTTACACGAAATGAAGATTTATCGATTGATGGAGAAAAGCTGGAGATAACAGACACCTACGTTTATCTTGGACAGTAGATATCAAGTGAGGGTCACATTGATGAAGAAATTAATCGGTGTACAAAACTTGCCTAGAGAGCTTTTGGAAGAAACAGCGTAATTTTCAAGAGCAATATGCCATTATGCCGTAAAAGAAAAATGTTTGATCAATGCATCCTTCCAGTGCTTACGTATGGTGCAGAGACGTGGACCTTAACTAAAAGAGTCATACAAAGGCTACAGACAACTCAAAGAAGCATGGAGAGGTGCATGCTTGGTATAACCAGGAGAGATAAGAAGAGGAACTCATGAATCCGAAAAATGACAAGAGTGGAAGACATCATGATCAGAGTTAAATCGCTGAAATGGCAATGGGCTGGGCATACTGCCAGAAAGACAGACCATCCATGGACAGCCGAAATTTTAGATTGGATTCCAAGGGACAGGGAAAGACCCAGAAGAAGACCCCATGGGAGATGGGTGGATGAAATTCGAAAGTATGCGGGAGTGACATGGAAGAGACTGGCACAAGATAGACCGTTGTTGAGGAAATTTGGGGAGACCTACGTCCAGCAGTGGATTGATAATGGTTGACAATGATGATGATGACGGTATATATATATATATATAAGTCCTATTTAAAAGGACATAAGAAACCCAAAAATATAATGTGTGACGTATTTATTCCTTTATGTTCAAAATAGTCATACGTAAGGATATTTTTCAATGTATTTCCTCTAAGCCGGTGCCATAACTCTCACATCCAGGCTGTTCAAGATAAATTCATTGAGGTAAGATCGGCATAAAGATTTTTTGCAAACGAAATTACTACACGCACTCAATCCGGGTGTTATGCTTCGTCAGGAAATTTCCTCATCCTCCCATCCGCAGGGTTCTGGAAGAGGTCCAAGTACTCTAATCAATGATTTGGTAACACATAACGATTACTTTCGAGTCACTGTTGCCGACTTCGCAGGCGCCGGTTGTCTCGATCTATATTTCACAGAGTTACAGATTATGAGGTTGTAAAGGGTGAACAAGGCTTACTTCTCCATCATCCCCAACAAGAAATCGGAGAAAAAAGAGAACAAAGAACAATGGGAGCAAAGAACCCGCTGCTCTTTTCTTTTCGCAGAGAAATTCTCAGGCAGCTAATGGTTTCCTGATAAATAGCACTTTGAATTGCTGGAAGTACTTGTACTAGAAGTGATTTTGGTAATTATTAAGGTGCACGGTAAAACTTTAAAGAAAGTGAAAAGGTATTGATCATCAAAACGAACATTGCATAAAAACGCTCACATCAATCTTTCCTAATATAATTCATAGCACTAAAAACGCAAAATAACAACTCGGGGTTTAGACATGACGTACTTCTATCCGGATCAGTCGCAAATTCACTAACTCGAAACGCATGGTCCATAAATAGCGCAGAAACAAAGTTACATTTCGTTAAACATTTCATCATAGATACATCTTTAAACATGTCAAAGAAGCTATGGAAGGCACGTTTCTAAGTTCACAATTGTCATCAAAATCATGCACTTATTGAAATATGTAAACACCTAAATATATTTTTCTAAATTAACGAGCTTTAATATTAATTATTTATCAGCTAATAGAATACGATGCTTATCTGGTATATCAGATGCTTCTTTGAATTTTCCTTTCAGTATGATAGTAAATTAAAAAGCTCATTATGCTTGCACACGGGTCTAATTAATAATTATTCTGTATCATTCTTACTTAAATTGTATGAGCATGAATGCAATTAGAAGATATAATTATCATCCAGATCAAGACCTCAGAAAGACGTATAAGGACTTTTGCAATTGTAACAAATTTAAACACTCGTGTAAGAATCTATCTCCCAACTTTGTGAAGCCTATAAAGAAACTAATGCAATCTGATTGTTAGCAAACCAAATATTGCAGAAAATCTCCAAAGAGTACATCATTAGCTCTGAAGAAGTAATGATTAAATACTGAAATATTTCATCTAGTTCAGTCCTAAATAGAAACGTATCGTGAAATGGAGTCATTTATTTGAATAGATTTTTGTGCAGACAAAAGATATTTATTCCTTTAAGAACGTCTTTTTAATATTAATTATTATCACAAAAAGGTATCCTACGAATTCGTTTTGGAAAAGTGTGGCTTCTTCGTCCTTTGCTTCTTGCTAATAAAGAGATATTGTAAATTCAGACTATTCAATTACTTAGTTTAAATAATTTGCTAGTCATGTGCGGGATATAACAGTTTTGTCTAAATGAAATATTTTCGAAATATTATTTTAACAAGATAAATGACATCGAATTTTCTGTTGTAATGAGCACGTCTTTCGAATCCTTTCTTATACGAAGCAAATATTCTAAGCAGATTTTTGTAAAACCTAAAAATTAAGGTAAAAAAAAAAAGAATACGCTTGCACCACTTACGGGAAAAATTCGTAAAATTTAAAACCCGAATTGTGAGAGTGGTTATTCATGTCGAATGTAACCGTTCCCCCACGCACCCACACGCCCACAAATTAATTACATTTCTACAATAGATAAAACATCCAGTAATAAGCACACCGGACACAAAATTAGTCACCCATAACAGAAATTACCTAATAACGGGTGACGGCGCCTTTTGACTTGATAACAGCATGAAACCGGTGTGGTAGAGAGATAGTGTTGCTGATTGTGCGTCATGCCTCTGACATGCAGTTTTAGCCATGTGCACACGGCAATTATCGTCTTGGAAGGCCAGAGTGGCAATGTGATGCTTCTCCTGAAGATGTAGGGCAAAAGGCAACACTTCGTCATTCAGGATGCGGAATTACGCATGCTGGTTCAAATTCATCGTCACTGCAACGAGAGGGTCCATTTCGTGGTACGAAACACACCCCCAAAACATCACAGAACCCCCTCCAACTTGAAAACCACCTTCGACGCAATCAGGATTAAAGACCTCATTGGGCCTGTGATGCACTCATCGCCTCCCATTATTGGAGTACAAACAAAAATGGGACACATCAGACCAAATTGCTAGTTTCCGATTCTCCACACTAAAGTTCTGGTGCTTCTGAGCCAATTGATAATATGCGACTTTGTGACTTGCTGTTAAAAGAGGCTTCTTCCGTGGTATGTAGTTCTCGTCGCAATGTCCTTTCAGAAATTGGTTGGAGAGGACGTTTATTCACGGTTTGGAACAACCTGATGCCTTGTTTGAAACCTATTTGCAGTTACTAGGCGTGAAGCATGGCGGCGGTCCCTGTTGGTGAGAATCGTTTTACAGCCAAAGCTAGGTCGCCGATTTTCACTTGAGTGAGAACTACACCGCTGTTTGTAGGAACGCTGGACAGTACGCTTCGACACACCAAGCAATTGGGCGACTTCAGTCCCGTTGTGTCCGTGGGCACGGTCAAACACGGTTCCTTTTTCACACTCGGTAACACTGACAACCCATATTGCAGACTAAATTTAAAACACACGTTCCTCTTCACCCCTGCATGAGTCAAAAATTATCCTATAGATCAGATCAAATCAGATGTAGGGGATTTTAGGAAGGAGTGTCTGACCCCAACAACCCTTAGAAACAGGAAGCTATAAGAATTGGGCTAGAGCGCCCGATAAGAAAGTGACACGAGGCGAAGTAGAAACGGGGAGGAAGACGCCGTTATTTATTACCGGGGAGGGGGGTACCCGGCGTCCGACGGCTTAACGCGCCCATCCGACGCACGGCGGATATTTAGTGGATCGAGCTTTCGTACCCGCTGGGATCGAACCTGAAGCCCTTTCCGTGGCAGTCACGAACGTTATTATCCTGTAGACCTCATCAGTGCTATTTATCTCTCAGCAATGCTATCATGGCGCCTTCGGTGCAACCGGTAACTTTCTACTGTCATTTCTGTTAGAGGTGACTAATTTTTTATCCGCTGTGCTTAAAAATAGCTACTTACTCCCACTAGCAGCTGAAACGTGTGTTACAAAAAATAACGAATTATGCACAAGAAGTTTATCTTAGCAGAAGATATTAGAGGTAAAATGGGTTTTCCAACTGGATAATTTGAAAACATAGCCACACCCGTGGTACAGTGGTCAAAGCGTTGTCGTCTGACCATTCTTCTCAGATGGGTCCGTGGTCGAATCTCGGTGAGGCATGGATATTGTTTGTCTTACGGAAGTGGTTTTCCATTGAACCAGTGACCCTAAATCAAGGACGGGCAACTATTCATAGCCCGCTGAGTTGCTCACGGCAGTCGTTAAAGCTCCAAATAAAAAAGCAAGGGAGAAGGAGATGGAGTATAACGTGACATAACCAAGTACCCTAGTGGAACTGCTGTGTGTTACTTAAAAGAGAAAATGGGTGCAACATTATCGTTTTAATGACGAGAATCCTACCCAAAAAGGATTTGCTTACGAATTTTGAGAATCGAATGAAGTATTTCGCAAAGAAATACATGCTGACGTCACTTGGCAGCAGGGTTTTAAATAATGAAGTACTTTGCGGCGCCTAGCTGGTGAGTTATAAGTTATATGACGAAGGAAATGGCCTCAAAACGTTCTTCATAGCAAAAGACACCCCTATCAAAAATAATTTTTCCAGTTGACTTTTAGAACCCGAGATGCTGTTAAATATACGCTGACGGCGGAATTTTAATTCATGAACGTTGAAAATATGTGCAATAAAATAATTTATAGCAGAAGCAGCGCGATCGAAAACGAATGATCACATTCGACTGTTGGAAATGTAAAATCGTTTTTCTCGATTCTCTGAGAGAAACATTTTTAACTAGCGGCAAAAGTTTGTTTCATTTAAAAACGATGAACCAGAGAAAGTTTTTTAACAGAATATTTAGAAGTGGAGACAGAGATGCGAGCACAGTTACACGATTATGCCATTAAACATCAATATTGTGCGCTATGAAAAATCCCAAAAGTATGAGTAAAATATTCGGCAAAATGAATGGCAATAATGTTACAAGAACATTTTGAAACTGATTCTTAGACGTGCAGGTCTCGAGAAAAATCAGTCGAGTTGATAGGAGCGCAGATAATAATTTCAAATATATCGGAAAGAGAAATAAACGAACGAGCCATTCCATTTTGTCCTAGCCTAGAGAAATAAGCGCGCCTGAACACCAAACGTTGGCTTAGGTGAGGTTCACAGAGCAGTAGGTTAGCATAGTGATAGGAGTCAGAATGGGAAAAGCTGCCAATTTATCGGATTGGCGATAAGGAACAAATTGTGATGGCACGGCACCACGGAAACGCTGATGCTTGTGGGTTGTTCACGTGTCACTGCAGTGAGCACGTATCAAAAGTGGTGCACAGATAGCCAAACGCCGAACCGTCGTTCAGCCGCGTGTCGTCCGCAAATCATTAATGTGCCAGAGGGGAGCGAAGGCAGTCGCGCATTGTTCACAGCGACCGAAGTGCCACAGTGCGAAAATCCCCCGCAGCTAAAACAGTGGTGATCAGGGCAATGTGTCACAACACACAGTTCATGGTAGCCTTCTTCACATGGGCCTGCGTATCTTAAGACCCAACCGGCTCCCCATGCTCACTGCACGTCATCGCCAACAGCGCATCGAACGGACCCAAGATCATTGACATTGGACATTGGGTGACTGGAAGAAAGTGGCCTAGTTTGACGATTCTAGATTCTTGTGCTTCACGTAGACAGCCGAGCGTGGATACACTTATTAGCAACGGACACTATGATACCTTGTTGAAACAGGACGGCGACGTTGTTATGTTGTGGCGATCTTATCTCGGAACGCTTCAGGCCCCATTATCCTAATAACAAAATCCTTGACAGCTGCCAGATGTCTGAACATCGTTGCAGACCAAGTTCACCCATTCATGGCAGCTGTGTTCCCTGCTGGTGATGGCCAATACCAACAGGATGCGCCATGCTACACTCCCAGAATCGTCAAGGAGTAGTTCGAGGAACATGCTGGCGAGTTTCTGTTAAAGCCCTGGCCTCCAAAGTCGCCTGACATGAACCCAATCGAACATTTTTGGTTCGACCTGGAAAAGCAGGTTCACGCTAAATGACCACCACCTCAAAATGCACGGGAAATCGAGGACCTACTGTTGGTATTACGATACCAGATGCCCCAGGATACCTATCGCTACCTCATCGAATCGATACCTCGCCTAGTGACCGCTGTTTTGCGGGATAAAGGGGCTCTACAGCTTATTTGGTAGGTGGTTATAATGTAATGGCTCACCGGTGTATGTTCTATAGCCCCTTTTGTGCAAATTGTTGGTTACCAAATTTTTATGTAATATGCAAAGGGCACTTTTTGAACTCTGATGCAAAAAACACTTTTCAGATCAGACTGTTCGAAGCCAGGGAAAATGCAATAAACTTTTACATAGGTTAGTACATTCATCGGATCGATCATTAATGAACTACTCCACAAGTTACAATTATTTCAATTTCATATTTTTGTCATTCATTAAGGTTTTCACCATGTGATTGAAAAATGTATGATTCTTTTTAAATTCTTCAATTTGGTAAATGTTGACCTGTATATTGACTGATCGAGAGATATGTCTTACAACCTGGAAATAATCTTCCCTATGTTCCAAATCACACAACGTGTGTGTCATTATCGTGGCGTGTAGACTACACAGAAAAAACAAACGTTACGATTATCTTTTGCGTATCCTTTATTGTATATATTCTCCAGGTGGTATTCCAGCGCAGTACAAACTGTGTTCAGTAACGATACGCACGAACGGTCGGTAAAATTTGTTGGTGACCGGTCAGACTTCCAGAGAGGACAAATCATGTTAGCTCGTTTAGCAGGAGCGTCTGTAACCAAAACAACCAAATTGTTTGGTGTTTCAAGAGCAACAGTCTCCCCGGTTTTGACTGCGCGCGCAGAGCATAGCAAAACTGCATCGGCGAACAAAAGGAATGTGTCCAACCAACACAGAACTATTTTAATAAAAGTGACAGCAGAATTCAATATCGACCTGGAACACCCTGGTTCCACAAAAACAGTCCGCATAAAATTTAATAAGGTCAACATCCATCAGGGAGCTGCAATTTCTAAACCTTTAATCACAGAAAGCAAAGGTATATGTTAAGAGGTAGTGTCATAAGCATAAAACCAGAACAGCTGATGACTGGAGACGTATGATATGGTACGATGAGTCATCATTTACGTTAATTCCCATAGTAGGTCGGGTTGTATATGGAGACCATAAGAAAGCGTTCAATTCGGAATGTCTAGTTCCAACTGTCAAACATGGGAAGGATCGGTGATGATTTTAGGCGGCCATATCTTGCTGATTTCGAAAGTATGCGGGAGTAACATGGAGGAGACTGGCACAAGACAGACCGTTGTGGAAGAGGCTTGGAGAGACCTTTGTCCAGCAGTTGATTGATAATGGTTGACAATGATGATGATGGTGATCTTACTGTTCGGCTGGCCCCATTATTACTCTAAATGTTTAGTTACTGTCAGCGAGTACTTGGACACTCCAGATGATCAGGTGCATCCTATGGTCCAAATTATGGTGCTTCCCACCAATGAATCCTTTTTTCAAGATAATAATGCACCCATGCACTAAGTTAGAACAGTAGAACAGTTCAGTCTTGGTTTCAGGAGAACCATGATGAACTTCAACATTTACGATGGCCAGTTCAATCACCTGACTTGAATATCATACAACCATTGTTGGCAGTTTTGCAGAGCACGATGAGAAGCATATTCTATCCTCCAACGTCTCTGAAGCAATTGGCTGATATTCTGATTGATGAATTGGACATCATTCCACAGCAGTTTATTCAAACTCTGTGTGAATCTATTCCAAGAAAGGTTGGAAGATGTAATAAAGGCAAATGGTGCTCCAACACCTTATCAAGAAAGACATAACGTGAACTTCCCTGGTGTTCATACCATTTTGTCCAACCCATGTACATCTGAACTGAATTATTTTTCCTTTTGTACTATTATTTACTTTTAGGTATTGTTCATAACTTAAGAATCTCTGTTGATATGGTACGCACTGCAATCCTCTGCTGTTAATAGACCCAAAGATGTGATGAATAAAAAAATGACGTGAGAGTTCTGCAACATAAAAATGGAATGGATAAAGATTATCAACTATAGCAATCCTACATACATATGGACTATTTATGCTTCTGAAACATCCATAAAAGCACGTACTGTGCCATTAATGTCGCTGATTTCTTAAAATCTTACACATATATACTATATTGGCAAAAGTCACCGGACACCTAGTAGAGAAACACAACATAGAATTTATTGACATACATTAGTACGGTGTCCGTCCATCTTTGGCCTTAATGCATGCACTGATACTTTGAGAATGCCTTCGACAAGGTTTTGGAACACAGCGTAGGTATGCGCTTCCATTCAGTACATAATACTGCCGCTAACTGTTGCTTAGTAATAGGCCTTGGCTCCAAACTTCTTATGCGGCGGCTAATTCATCCCAAAGGTGCTCTATGGTCTTAAGATCAGGGCTTTGTGCTGGCCAGTCCACACACGGTACGGAATTATCGTCAAACCGCGCCGTAACAGTCCTTGCTTTATGGCTTGGTGCAATATACTACAGGTACCAACAAGGCTCGGTTCCATATTATTGCTACAGAGTTGGTAGGGCATAATAGTCCAGAATATCGAGGTAGACTTGATGGTTAACTGGTTTGTCCAAGATAATCAATGGGCCGGGCCCATACCACGAAAAACAACCCCACACGAGTACACTTCCAGCTCCAAATTTAACGGTACGAAGAGTACACTGTGGTACATATCGTTCCCCCGGCTGCTGTCATACCCACACTCGGCCATCAAACTGATGGATCGTGTATCTGGTTTCATCTGTCCATAGGACCCGTTTCCATCGATCTACGGTCCACGATAAAAATTCTTTACACCATGCTAAACGACGAGTAGCATTCCGAGTGGAGATGAACGACTTATGAGCAGTCGCACGACCACGATAACCCATGGAATGAAGTTTTCTGCGAGTGGTACGTGCACATACCGATTTTCCAGCATTATTATTTACCTGTACACTGAGGTCTTGTGCAGCACTCCGTCGATTAGCTGTAACGACTCTCCTGAGGCTTCGACATCCTTTATCATTGATTTTCTTTGGTCTGCCGAAATGTTTTGCTACTTCAGGCACACCATATGTCTCCCACTTATTCAGTACATCCAAAACAGTTGACTTGGGTATGTTTAAACACCTCTCGATTTCTCTTATGGACAACACACTAATATAACACCCAATAATCTTTCCTATCTCAAAGTCAGTTCTCTCCCGCCGCGACATTTTCACTCAACCTCACAGTGAGATATGATCGCGGTCAGCTGTAGGCTTGTTTTATACCGTTTGCAGCTGTTCCGCGCGTCATAGCAGTACAGAGGATCCGTTTATTTGCTTTTGAAGGGGTGTCCGGTGACTTTTGTCAATATATTGTACATCAAATTCATAGAATGGTATTTTAATGAATTTATGAGGACTATAAACTAGACGACACTAAATGAACTGCCCATACAGAAAGAGCTCAAGAGAGCTAGCTGGATTGTGAAGACCCTTTTTACCCTTCAGGACTATGATTTCGGCAGAGAAGACAGTAATGTTGAAACTATTGTGTTGGTGCAGATAAAATATCTGCTTTCAGCAGATGGTTCGACTCTTCCAGTGGAATGGTGCCGTACAGCAAGGCAATATGGCATATGTCACAAGATTGATACATATATGAGCAGCTCGGTGGCGCACTGGTCTAAGCGCTAACTTATGATCATTTGTCCTAGATGGGTTCGGGTTCGAATCCCGTGAGGCACGATGTTGTGATTGCCTTACGGTAGTGGCCCTCTTCCTTCCCTAGAATGAGTGACCACAAATTAGGGACGAGCGACTGCTTATAACCCACTGAGTTGCTCACGATGATCGTTAGATCTCCAATTAAAAAAAAGGATACATGTCTGGTTTACGCTTTGTGTGCCTCATTTCGCGACAATGTTCAAGGGAGTGCACAGGTTTCGGGAAAAGTAGACCATGGAGACAGGCCAGTTGCGTCTAATTTTTTCGTGCGAGCTCAAACTCGTACATTCCGCGTGTGTAGCGACCCAAAACGTTAAGTAGGTGTTTAGGCAGGATACTACGGATGAACACATTACACGCTGTTAGTCCCTAAAATTCCAAGAAGGAGACACGTCCCTTGCAAATGCTCTTCCTGGTCGTCCACCAGTCGCGTTAACCGATAAAGAGCAGAAAATATCATGGAAGCTGACTGCTGGCAACATTTTTTCTTTTTAAACGCGAGATCGCAGTAAAAGTTCATGTGCATCATTCGACCGTTGTCCGTCACCTGATGGTTTTGGGAAAGGTCAAAATGCTGGATATCTCGGCCTTACATGGATTGACAGTAGGCAGTGAGACCCGTCGTCTAGAGGTATGGGTTATCCCCTTTGGCAGGTACAAAGATGAAAACACATACCTCCAGATCGTGACCTGTGATGAAAAGTGTGCCGTCAGATCGTGACGTGTGATGAAAAGTGTGCCGTCAGATCGTGACGTGTGATGAAAAGTGTGCCGTCAGATCGTGACATGTGATGAAATGTGGGTCTTCTACAACAATCGTAGGTGACCAAACGAGTGCTTAAATAAGGTGACTACTGCACTCACGGGACGTGTTGGATCTCATATTGTGATCTGCTGCAAGTTTGATTCATGATACAATTTTCCGGCCAGACGAGACTCCCGATTCGGACCGTTGTTGTAGTGAAATCCAGCAGATGCACAAAACGCTTTGCACAAAGCAGCCACATTTGGCCAACGGGTATGGAATCCTTTCTGTTGCACGACAATGCTCGCGCATATGTCTCCCAAATAACCTTCTAACAAATACAGCAATTGTTCTACTAAAATCTGTCGTTGCCAATCCGTACTTTGCTCCCACGGTTAGCACCTATCCCGGTATTTGGACTATTTCCTGCGGAAAAGACCTTCCTGAACGATAAAGCTGTGTCTGAAGCCGTTGCCACCTTTTTTGCTTCACATGCTCGGGGTTTTAATGCCTTGAATTCCACAAACTCTTAACCCTTGGGCAGAAGTATGTCGATGCAGAGGGGAACTACTTCGATTAGGTGGGCAGATGCTTCCTGTTTTTATGAAGATTTGTAGGTGGCACTGTCATTTCATCTCCAGCAATCCAACAGCTTAAAAACCTTCTCATTTTGCGGCTCATCTCAGGTGTGCTTTCGGCTACAGATAAGTTTTAAAATAGATATTAAGGCTGTCTCAGTGTTGACTAAGATATGTTAACTTAATATTGTTTTACTAGACATACGTTTATTTTTTCGAATTTCTTAGGTACATATGTTTCAGAATCTTAATTCACTGCTTAAGTTTTTAACAGCAACATATTTGATGAATTAACGACATTAAATTAGGCTTTCTAGAAAATGGAAAAACACCTGTAATTAGGGGAACTCTGAGAAGCCATTTTCCGTCTCTGTAACATAAGTCCTTTCTTCCCTTTGTGGCATTCATCTTTGTCCTCGGCAACAAGGCGAGTAAAATGCAATGCGTTTCTAAGACCTGCTATTCTGTTTGTTTATCGACGCTCTTAATTATCTTAGAGTGAAGTACTGATACTGGAAGTCGCTGACTTTTTCTCTCTCTCTCTCTCTCTTTTCCTTTTTCCTTCTTTCGAACTTCCTTCATCTGATACAATTGCAGAGCTTCCGAAGGGTAAGGAAATCTCGAATAGGCTTCTTTTAACAACTGCATTCGATTCACGCTGCCTTAAATTGACTTCTTGTAGATGGAGAGATCGCATGGGTGTCTTTCATGCCGTGAGAACAAGTTGAGGAAATTGCTCCTCTTGGACTGGGGCTTCGAAATAGCTTTCGCCAAATGCCCGCCGATATTCGCCGTTGGTCAGCAAGTGCTCGTTACGGATACTAGATGGCCAGCACATTTCTTCTAGAGATCCGTCTGCTTTTTATTTTCACTTTTTTTCTGTTTTCTAACGTCTCCTGCCTTTTCTCCGTGATGTCATTTTTCCTCACAAGAGATATTTCAACGTATAGAGCACAGAATCTACTCGACACGCTCGCCGTATTTATTAAAGTGAAAATAAAGACCTTTTCGAGAATTCGCCGTGAAACAATCTTGACTTGAAAAGCAATGCCTTCGAGTAAACCATTAAAGTTACCTCTTACTTCAGTTATACCGAATGGAATAGAGTAAATATGCACTTGCGGAAAGTGAAAAAAGAACACCAAGAAGGAATTGGCGGACGATCATGAAATTTACATATGTTAATGGGGTCGGGTTTACGTAGGTGTGATGTTAATTTCGGCACCAACCGGTCAGCGCTTACGTTACAGCACGGCATAATATGCAAATTATCGTCGGTGGTATTTAAGGAGTACGGCGAAGTAAATGTAATAAGTCTTCGGCGCACGGACACGTGAGAAGACCCTGAAGAAGCTGCAATGCCTGGACATGGAAGACGTGTAAGATTTCAGCAGTTATCGGACTTTGTGCGAGGTCGTCTAGTCGGACTCCGTGAGGCCGGGTGGTCGTATGGTCGTATTGCGGAGCGAATTTAACTGGAAGTATCGGTGGTGGCACTTCAGGGTGTGAGCAGATGGTCAATGGAACATTCCCGCACGAGAAGACGTGGAACCGGGAGTCACAGACCGACTGATGAGCGGATCGATATAAGAATAAAAAGAGCTGCGTTGTCACGCAGAACATCCACTACGACGCAAATCCGAGCTGCCGTTGCCCCTGAGGTGACTGTGCGAACAATTCGCAACCGTCTACAGGATGCAGGACTACGTGCACGTGTGCCTCTGGCATGTGTACCTCAGACTCAAGCCCACCATCAGGAACGGCTGCAGTGGTGTCGCCAACGTAATGTCCATCTGTCGTGATCAGCGATTAAAGCAGATTATGCTTGGGAGCCTCCGATGGCCGTATGCGTGTTCGCAGACGCACAGGGGAGCGTCTCCACCCTTCTTGCATCCGCCAGCGACACACAGGGCCTACACCTGGTCTCCTGGTGTGGGGAGCGATCAGCTATCACTCCCGTACACAACTAGTGTTTGTACCGGGTACGTTAAACAGCACCTCCTACATCAAAAACAACATTCAGCCCGTTGTGCCATTTGTAAGGTCGGTCCATCGTGGTGTTTTCCAGCAAGATAACGCACGTCTACACACGGCAAGTGCAACGCAACATGCACTTCAGGGTGTGAGACAACTTCCATGGCCTGCACGTTCACCGGATTTGTCCCCCATTGAGCCCGTGTGGGATTTTATGGAACAACGACTTATCCGGTCTCCACGGCCAGCCACAATCATCCCCGATTTACGCGTCCAGTTTGAGGATGCTTGGAACTTAATACCCCAAACTTACATCCAACATCTGTACGACAGACTCCATGCCAGAATTGCACAGTGTGACGCAGTTCATGGCGGTTCAACCTTGTACTAACCATGCTACATGGAAATGTTATTTTTCAGTTTACCAGCAAATACAGCTGTATTTTGCCATAATGTTTTGATCAAGTTATCGTCTGTATTCCGCTATTATGCTGTATAAATTTCGTTGGTATCAGACGTCTCCTTCTTGATGTTCTTTTTTCACTTTCCGCTAGTGTATTTTTCCTAAATATTTGCCTCAATCTTCCAGGCTGTTCAGTGATCTAAGCACTGGTTTTGTAATATTTGTCCGAGTGGTAGTTACGGGCGAGGTATCGATGAGCAATGGGTAGTGTTTCTGTCTCACGGCAGGGTCTCCATACTCCCTGGAACCAGTGGCCCTAAATAACGGCCGGTAGATTTCTTATAGACCATCAACTGCTTACAGGGTTGTTAAATCCTCCTCAAGAACTGTAAAATTTACCTGGAAAGAGCACGTGAAGGATTTGTAGTACCCATCAGCAAAAAACGTATTTACAATAATTTGATTTATTAATCTAAAATTCCAATTATTGTTTAAAAACATTCCTTTCAAAAAATTCCAATTACATGTTCAAAACCTAAGGATTTCGGCTTTAAATCAATAAAGAAGAATATTTAAATCTTGATAATTGGAAGATATGTTATATTTGTATTGGGTATGTTCATAAGTTCTACCCCCGTTTCTGTAGGCTACAAAGAAAGGAGGAGAACACAAGAAATAACGTACGTAGGATTTCACATAATTGTCGTTATTCTGTATGATCACTTGCCATCTGTCTATGAATAGGTGAATCCCACGCCGGAAAACCTTTTGTGTTTTAGAGTCAAAAAAGTCATGTAATACCGCTTTCACATGATCTACATCATCGAATGTTTGGAGAGCGAAGGCGTTCTGTAATGATAAAAAAAGGGAGTGGTCCGTATGTGCCAGTTCAGGGGAACACGCCGGGTGAGGTAACACTTCCCAAACAAAGTCCAGTAATTTTTGCCGAGTGATTAAAGCAGCATGAGGTCTGGCGTAATCATAATGAAGGATAACGCCTTTGCGACTGACGAGTGCTGGCCGCTTCGAAGTCAGTTGTTTTCGCAATATATCCAACTGTTGGCAGTAGAGGTCAGCATTTATTGTACGGCTATGTGCCAACACCTCCAAGTGGATTATTCCCTGGACATCCCACCAAACACTCAACAAAACCTTTTGGGATGCAGTCCTCCTTTTAAGGTCGATGGAGCAGGCTCCGCACCTTGGCACACAGTTCGTCGGCGCTTTACGTTACGGTACAGTACCCATTTCTCACCACCCGTTACAATTCGTCACAAAACCGGTTCATTTCTGTGACCAGAAAGCGAAAAAACACAGGTACGGATTCTCTCCTATTGTTGCTTTGCAGAAATCTGCTGCGGAACCCAGTTATCGAATTTGGTGATGACCCCAAGCGCATGCATCCATCTTTCGACTGTTGTTCTGTGTACCGACAAGGTTTTCGCTAATTGCTGAACGTTTGGATGTGGGTCATTTGTTATGACTTGGTCCACATCCTCGTCAGAAACCACGGATGGACGTCTAAGACATGATTGAACTTTACAGCTTCTGTCTCCGTCCTGGAATTTCCGAAACCAACGGCAATATGTTCTTTCATCAACTGCATCCTTCCCATACACTTGGCAGATGTTGCGGCAAGCTGCTGTTACAGTACTGCCTTTATGGAACTCGTACAGTAAACAATGTCTAATGTGTTCCTTATTCAATGCAATGTTACACCGTCCGTGATTTCCGTTACGAATGACTTACTCGAATAAACCTAGAGTCTCAATATGCTCTTCTGCTCCACGCTTTATTGGCCAAAAATTCGGCATCGCAACGGCATCTGTGACATAACTACTCCGATCGCAATTGCATCGATTTCAAAAACGGGTAGAACTTTTACACACACCCAATACTTGTTCAATCCCTCCGCAGCCATTGCAGTATTTTCGGCCTCCTGGATGTTGCTTCGGTTTTCATCCATGTTTCATTTCACAGGCACAATGTATCTTATTTTTGGTCTCTTGTCTAGCACCATATTAGACTGAATAAGAAGATCTGACATTTGGTTTGTTTCAGAAGTTCATAAAGCCGTTTCTTTTGTTAATCTAGGTGCTATTGGCTGCGAATTACATCATTCGCTGAAAGTTTTTATATCGGTGTACGGCAATCGCATTCTCTCTCCTGCCGGTTATATACGAAATCTGTATAATTTCGCATCACATTCGAGTAGTACTCTGCTAACATACGCGAGATCCGTGTTTCTTAATGTTTCTTTCCCATTGCAGTAATTTCTTGATGAAATCATTTCCGGTGCTCACCACTCACAGCACCACAGTTTTCCAGAAAGAAATCCAAATTTAAACTTACGAATGATTCCTTCAAAGGAAAAAAAACATCCCAGTGTTTGATACAAAGACAGCAGTTCTTCAACAAAGTCCTTGAAATATTGCGGTTTTTTATTTCCTAAGTAGCCCGTCGCTATCTACGAGAAGGCATGTAATGCACTCCGGTTATCATGAGTGATGACAAGATAAAATTATCTGGTAACGTCCTAATATAGACACCTTTGAAATCCACCGACACGTGCAGCTAAGCTTCGCTGCGTAAAGCGTTGACGGACACGGCATCTCAAGTCGCGGACGAGCGTCGACTATCGTAGCCTTAAAGGGAACGTAAACAAATCGCAAATGCCACCATCACCTAGGAAATGAAGACGGGTTCTATTAAGGGACCGTCTACAAATTGAAATGCGACTTACTACGGCCACATGAAAGCATATTTCTTAACAAGTAATCGACTTGCATACAAATGGCCTCTTTCTACTCAGGAACGAATCACCCATGAGATACAATACAGAATTACGTTCCATCCGTGCGCCGTCTGTCAGTCCGTCCCAAATAATAAAAACAAATATCTCCTCCGAGAAACAACCGATTTGCACGGAAATAGCCCCTTTCTACTCAGGGAAGCCTTACACTTATCAGATATGATAGAAAATTACGTTATATCCGTCCGCCGTTTGTCTGTCCATACAAATCGGTTGTTTCTCGGTAGGGTTACGTGCTTTCGTTCTTCCGGACGGACAGACAGATGGCGGACGGATGGAACGTAATTCTCTTTCGTATCTGATAGGTGTGAAGCGTCCTTGAGTAGAAAGAAATCATTTCCGTGTAAATCGGTTGTTTCTCGGAGGTGATATTTGTTTATATTCTTCGGGACGTACGTACTGACGGCGGGTGGATGGAACATAATTTTCTATTGTATCTCATGGGTGATCGACGGTCGTCCGCGACGTGTGATGCCGTGCCCACCAGCACTTTACGCCGCGGAGCTCAGCTGCATGTGCCGGTGAATTTCAAAGGTGTCTTTATTAGGACATTACCAAATATCTCATCATGTAGCAGCGTGTTATTAACTTGACCAGAAATACCACTTTCTTTTATCTTTGCATCACTACATTTACGAAATTTCTGTCGAAAGTACAGAAAGACAGTTTGGATCAGATGAACACAAGACAATGTTGTCCTGTGTTTTGACAATATTGTGTTTGCCAATTTTGTGCATGAGGCCCACTTTCGTGTGCAAAGATGGCAACAGAACTTAGTACACTGCACCGGTCGATGACGCTGTACGTGCTTTTTTGGCTCCAGTGATTGCTTTTTAAGTAACAGAATGGTGTACGATGGTAAAAGATACCAGAAATGATTTGCCGGTAACGATACGCACTTACCTTCACATTTCTATCAAGGAGATTCCATTGCTGCACTCTGTATCCTAGCAGTTCAAAGTTGCTGTTTGATAGTTTTAGACCTCTAACAAATTCATTCATTTCGTTCTGCGCGATTTCGTGTGGTGCAACGGAAATTGCTGATATGAAGTCGGGATCAGCAGATTGCACCTCATATGTTCCTGTTTCTTTATTGTGTCTCGATTTCACATTTGACCTTCTGGTAGCTCTGGGACTGGCATGTTTACCCCCTGTGGCATTGCGTGGATGGCAAATCGCATGGTATGGTAGAATATTGTTTTCCTTTTAGAAACATAACTTCCCAGAGGTGGTGTCATACATAAATAACAGCCGCTGACGTGGTTGGACGATTCCCTCAATACAATAGGAATACCAAGTAGCATCGACCACCTCCTGACGTTTAGCCAGCTGCGAAATCGTGTTGTATAACTATTCCACTATATATGCGGTGCTCAGCTCCTCTGTTAATCTTTAGTCTTATACCCGAAATGGCTTTTGTTGATGGCAGGCGTTATTTCACGCTGCTTTTATTCAAAAATGACTTCACCTCAATTATAGGGAAACGCATTGTTCAACAAGGACGTGAGATGTAACTGACATTCAGTAACCGCATACATTCTTGGATGGGAGATTACTTCGGAAGGATAACTCTGTAACAAGTTCGTAAAATCATGCAATGCATTGATTATGATACGCTTTCCAACATACCAGAAATCATTACTCAAGTTATGAGGATAATGGCTGTGAAATAAATCTCGGTCCTGTGCCCTGACCTTTGATCCCATTTCGATGATATTCAACAGAACCGGTTCAGTATACCTCCGAAATAACATGATAATCTTTTATCTTTTAGAATCGCTTTATTGTACAACTAGGAGTATACAATAAAATAGGGCATAAAAACATGAGCAAAGGACATACGACACTCGGACAAAATCACAGGCAATAAACATAGGGCATACATGGGGAGAACTAAAGATAACGAAATAGAAATCGTGGACACTTGCATTATAATTACTGAATATATACAATAACACCAGGGCTGAGAACAGGAGCTAATATCAAAGCAATAGCACGGAGGAGTCACAGGCAATTGCGTGAGCATTCATGGGAAAAGAAGCATACATACTGAACGCGTGGGCTCGCAGGCCTCTCTCAAGAAACGAGAGCGAACAAGAAAACAATAGGAAAGCACGAAGAATTATACACTAAATGTTACATATGAATGCAGGGCAAACAATAAGAGTATACATAATTTGCGCACATACATACTACAGGTGATGTCACTATAGTAAACGAAGAAGAATGAGCAAAATCGAGAAACCAATATAGCACATAGAAAACCGGGCGATACACAGGTATAACATGGAGTATGCACAGAGTAAGGAGAAACATGATAACATGGGCACCCAGGTTGCACTCATAGTACAGGGGTAGCATAATATAACAAGAACATAGTGAGCGACAGGCCATAGCATGGGATTATAACACTATAACAGGAAGAACATGAAATATGCATAAGATAAGGAAGATACAATACAACGTGGGCATGCAGGCGATACCCGTAGAACAAGAGCAACACAATACAACAAGATAACAAGCACGATGAATAATACACGTAAAGTTCAAATGATAGGTGTAGGACAAATCCGAAAACCAGAACGATAGTACATAGAACGCCTAGGAAGGAGCAAAGTCAGACAAATAGTAAAGGTCGGACGAATGCAATTCTTCCCAAAGAGTGAAGGCGTCAATGAAGTCCTCATCATTGGGAAAGTCTTGTGGAAATGGCTGTGGTGGAAGTGGAGAACATGGTACATACACAACAGGAACCGCTGAAGAAATTTTGATTTTGGCACGACGTTTCCGCGTGCGCTGAGAGGAGCGACGTGCACGTTTCTTTGGAATGGCCCCTGTTAAGGGCGCTGAAATAGAAGGCTGAGCGGAAGACGACAGATCGAGCGTAGATGAAGATTGTAGAACAACAGAGGACGGAGGTTGTGCAACAATGGGGCGCGGAGACGGTTGAATGGAAACGGAAATAGGCACAGACGGAGCTGCAGATGCCGTCGGCGAAAGCGTGACAGAGGGCTTGGAGGACGGACGCAGATGATCAAATCGCCCAGCCATCGACAAGTCCCTATCTGCCGTGTACGGGAGGTTAAAGTACGATCTGGCAGAACACCAGGAGTCTAGAGCTTTGTTATAAGTGATTCGAGAGCTACAATTCTCACGAAATGGTACAGGGATCTTAATTAAGGTGAGATAATGGAGAGCTTTCTTGATATCAGCCGGAGCAGTCTCATGGGAGTGCTTAGCACAAAGAAGTTGACACTCGGAAGCAGAAAGATGTGCTCAGTAGTTTGGAGGCAGAGAAGTAACCGAGTACTCTGTGGGATCAGAACCTGAGTCCGTAGCTGAAAAGGTGTCCGAGGAAACTGTGGAAGAAGCAGTTGAAGAATGTTTCGAAGAACCGGTGGCGCAAGAAGACAAGCCGGGCAATGATGAACGTACTAGTGTGTCGTCAAGTGCTGCGGTGATGATGGGTGAAAAACCAGAGGCTGGTAACGACAGTTCAGAAGAGCAGTGAGAAGGAACAACAGGCGAAGACAAATCCGGGCAGACGGTGGTGTGTTCCGTACTCGGCGGAGGGGAGACCACCGATGTGCTCACACAAGAGTGGGACGAGTCCAGGGGCGATTGCTGAAGAAACGCCGGGGAGTCCACAAGGGGCACAGTGGAGATTGTAGCAGCTGAAGATGATGCAGGCATTGTAGAAAAATCCTGGTGCAAAACGGTGGAGAGGCCAGGCGGAGGCAACAAACTGGAATAGCCCTGGAGCGGTGCAATGAAAGGAGCAGGTAGAGACGGCAAACTGTTGAACTGAGAAAGAGCTGATGAGTCTGGAGAAACACAGTGGTGGAAGATATGCAGCCCAGAGGAACAGTAGTCACAAATGGAATAGATGTACCCGAACTGGAAAACAGCGGTTGAGGGAAAGAAGCTGGGTATGATGAGAGTAAGGAAGAACTTGTCGAAGTGCTGAAGTCCAAGGCCACAGAGAGTGGAGGATGTGACACAGGAGGATGGAACAACCCACCTGGTACAGAGGGTAAAGTACATGCAGTAGAAGAAGACAGTAAAGGTGCAGACTGAAATGGCTTAGCAGATGACGTAGTGAGAGCAGTAGAGCCAAGAGGTGCAGGTGATAATGTAGCGTTTTTAGGTGGGCAAGAAGCACGGAGATGAGTAGGTGATTTACATATGAAGCAATGAAGGGCAGTATAAGCATTCACAGCAGGAATATGTCTACCACAGACTACTTGGAATGTGTTAGGGCAGGAAATAATCGAAGCTTCGTCCGGAAACACGACGAGAGCCTGTCGTCGGAAACTAAGATAAGGGCGAGGTCCTTGCTCGTCCAATGCGGCAGGTAAGGTACGAATTGGACCAATGACAAGTCCACAACGAGAAAGAAAACCAAAGAGGACATTTTTTTTTTATTGGAGGTTTAACGACCACCGTGAGCAACTCAATGGGCTATTAGCAGTCGCCCGTCCCTAATTTAGGGTCACTGGTTCCAGGGAAGGGAGAGAGCCAGTGCCGTAAGACAAACACAACATCCATGCCTCACCAGGATTCGAACCTGGACCCCTTACGGACGAATGATCAGAGGCCAACGCCTTAGACCACTGCGCCATCGGGGCGGCCCAAGGAGGACATCATCAGAAATGTCCGGTGAAACAGGAGACATGCTTACTAGGATAGGGCACTGTACGAGAGAAATGGCGAACAGACTTTAATTACCAACAAAGATGGGAGAAGACATAACTCGTGCAACATGAGCAGGAGAGGAAAATAAATAAGCACAGAGTGAGGTTTGCGTGCAACATGTGTAATGTCATCTGGAGGAACAAGTTCATGCAGAGCTGATGTGTACACAGTAAGGTTTGTATTGGGGAAGGGCAACATATTTCACCCCTAAAGCTAAAGAGGCTAGTAGAGACTTACCCCGGGGCGAAGATTCAGGAAGATGAAGAGTAAGAGTTGAATCCTCACGAGAAAGAAGGAAGTCCAGGCATGACGGCAAAAGCGTTGAATGTGTGGTATTGGCGGCCGACAAAGAGTGCTAAAGTTATCTTGAAGCAGAACATCTGGTGGAGGCGTCAGTGGTGGAAGATATTCTCTTTATATTGCACAAGCGATGAGCGGTGGTAGACTGCACAATTGCCTGGAAGACAAATGGGGAAGGCACAACAAACAGGTGAACGAAGACTGAGCGACAAAGGATGACGACACAAGTAGAGCTGCAAGAGAGATGTCACAACTGGGAGACCATGACGTCACCGGAGGACCACTAATGGAAGATGAGTTAACCGGGAGAAGGGTAGATAAGCTCAGGAACACAAGCACAGAAGGCAACGTATAGGAACGCTGATGGAGAATAGAAGACAGTCAAGGCAAGTCACGATTGCTAGATGGTAAACAAACCGACCGAGATGAAATATGAAGGAATATCACTATAATATTCCCTTACCGGTGCGGAAACGTAGCTGGGAATATTGCTGACAGCTTTTTACTTGAACGAGGTGCACAGGAAAGGAACAGAACGCACTGGAACGTGTACACAGGGCGCACCCTTCAGAACGCAGAAGGGCGTGGTCAGCAGGTAATATTACTATGAAAATCAAGTAAATATGCACAGTTAGGCTAGGAAAGGTGGTGAGAAAGATAACACATACCCTTATGCATAATTGGAGCGGAAAATTTGGGAGCAACAGGTACTTTTACCGAACATACTGAGCAAAATGTGAAGAGCTCGGAAGGGCACGTCCAACGACAGTTTTGTCGAAATCGAAGCATTTTTACGTAAGTTATGATGCATAAGGACTATGGAATAGATCCCAATCCTGTGCCCTAACCTTTGACCCCATTTCTCCCAATTTCAATACGATTCGTCCCCAGGCACGCCCCTACAACATACTAACATTTCATCCAAATCGAAGCATTTTAATGTAAGTTGTGACGCATAATGGCGATGGAAGTGAGTCCGCTCCTATGTACTGACCTTTGACTCCATTTAATCCATTTTGAATAGGGTTTGTCCCAAGGTGGTTCCCTACTACATACTAACATTTCATCGAAATCGAACCTTTTTAACGTTAGTTATGATGCATAAGAACAGTGGAATAGATCCCACTCCTATGTCCTAACTTTTGACCACATTCCGTTCACTTTCAATAGTGTTCTCTCCCAGGTCTTCCCCTACCACATACTAAACTGTCAAAGAAATCGAAAGATTTTTTCGCGAATTATCGTGCGAAAGGACATGCGCACACAACGCGTGACGTAATGAGGTAGATGGAAATCGCGACCATCTGCTCTCAAGAGTGTGACGTCATAAAAATTTAATGCGATCCACACACAACGCGTGACGTAATGACACAGATCGCGTCACCGCGCGCCAACATCTAATGTAACGACGCCATGACACTAAAAACGTGGTGATTCGGGGTGGTTTTTTAACCCGCTAAACTAATTTTCCTAAAGTCGAGATCAAGCTAAATTGATTTCTAGTGCCAGAAAACCGTAGGTAGGTTAACGACTTTAATCAAAATCCTTAGAGCCGTTTTCAAAATTAAATTTACATACATACAAGAATTGCTCCTTTAATAGTATGGGATAAGAGCGATGGGAAAAACCAAAATGTTGATGCAAAAAGAAGAGAGATGAGGACAACTAAAGAAGATGTGACTTCCAAAGTGGAATATATAGAGCTATGCAAGACAGCACGAAAAAGTATCACTGAAGACGTAAGGAAATTCAACTGTGAGCTAGTGAGGAAAGCAATTGAAAACAACCAAAGCCTAAAGATAGCAAAGGGACATCTCAGTAAGGGAAGAAAACAGATTATGGCTCTGAGAAAAGAAGATGGTTCTATAACAAGAAATAGAGGCGAAATTTTGACAAGAGTGAAAGATTTCTACTCCAAATTATATGAAAGGGATGATACATGTACTCCAGACATCATGAAAGGTACCAGAGTTATTCCAGTCCTCCCAGCAGAAGTTGCTCATGCAATCAAGAACATGAAGCGGGGAAAGCTCCAGGAGAAGATGGAATTACTATAGACATCATACAAGAAGCAAGTGGAGAAATTGAAACAGTACTCGCCCAAATTTTCACTCGATGCCTTAATGAAGGGAAGATTCCTGAGGATTGGAACAATGCTACAATGATCCTGCTACATAAAAAAGGTGACATTGAGGATCTCAGGAACTACAGACCTATCAGCCTCCTATCAGTAGTTTATAAAATCTTCACTAAAGTTCTTTCACACCGCTTGAAGGTAACACTGGACATGGCTCAACCGAGAGAACAAGCTGGATTCAGGAGTGGCTACAGCACAATAGATCATATCCACGTACTGAGAGAACTAATTGAAAGAGCGAGGGAATATGAACTTCCATTGTGCATGGCTTTTATCGATTATGAAAAAGCCTTTGATTCGGTGAAACCATCAGCAGTTACCACGGCTCTGAAATCCTGCGGTATTGAAGATGCATACATTAATATTATTAATAACATCTATGAAAATGCAAGTACAAAGATTCGGCTGTTTGAAAATACAACACACATAAAAATTGGAAAGGAGTGAGACAAGGTGACACCATATCTCCGAAGCTCTTTAATGCCACATTGGAAAATGTCTTTCAATCACTGAACTGGGAAAACAAAGGGATAAAGATTAATGGAGATTATCTAACACACCTTCGTTTTGCTGATGACGTAGTCATTTTTGCAACTACCCCATCAGAGCTGCAGAGTATGATCCAGGAACGTGCTGACAAGAGTAAAGAAGTGGGATTAAAAATGAACTTTCAGAAGACAAAAGTGATGTTCAATGCTTTTACAAGAAATGAAGATTTATCGATTGATGGAGAAAAGCTGGAGATAACAGACACGTACATTTATCTTGGACAGCAGATATCAAGTGAGGGTCGCATTGATGAAGAAATTAATCGGCGTACAAAACTTGCCTGGAGAGCTTTTGGAAGAAACAGCATAATTTTCAAGAGCAATATGCCATTATGTCTTAAAAGAAAAGTGTTTGATCAATGCATCCTTCCAGTGCTTACGTATGGTGCAGAGACGTGGACCTTAACTAAAAGAGACATACAAAGGCTGCAGACAACTCAAAGAAGCATGGAGAGGTGCATGCTTGGTATAACCAGGAGAGATAAGAAGAGGAACTCGTGGATCTGAAAAATGACAAGAGTGGAAGACATCATGATCAGAGTTAAATCCCTGAAATGGCAATGGGCTGGACATACTGCCAGAAGGACAGACCATAGATGGACAGCCGAAATTTTAGATTGGATTCCAAGGGACAGGAAAAGACCCAGAAAAAGACCACATGGGAGATGGGTGGATGAAATTCGTAAATATGCGGGAGTGACATGGAGGAGACTGGCACAAGACAGACCGTTGTGGAGGAAACTTGGGGAGACCTTCGTTCAGCAGTGGATTGATAATGGTTGACAATGATGATGATGATGAAGAGCGATGGAATGGATCCCGATCCTATGTCCTGACCTTTGACCCCATTTCGTCCATTTCAATAGGGTTTGTCCCCAGGTGGTCACGTACCACATACTAAAATTTCATCGAAATCGAACCATTTTTACGCATGTTATGAAGCATAAGGGCAATGGCACTGGATCCCGCTTCTATGTCCTGACCTTTGATCCCACTTCACCCATGTTCGACAGGGTTCGTCCACACGTGCCACATAAATTTCATCGAAATCGAACTATATTTAAGTGAGTTATCGTGCGGACAGACGGACGGACGGACAAAGCTGGAGCATGTATGCTTCTTCAACCTACGGTTGGAAAGCGTTAAAAAGGCAATAGCTCTCGAATATTACGTTACCTTGAATGATGTAAGAGCTCCCTGGTACTGTGTCACCTCGGCTCTTCGTACAGCGCGCGAATGCCTAAAAATACTATGTACGTAGACTCCTTTGATTCTAAACAAGAGCGGATTACCTTTTTTAATTCCATAATCATGTTTAAGGCCTTACAATTAGTTTGAACAGATGTTTTCATTTCTGAAACATTTTAAGTGTGTGGTCTGATGCATGCTTTTCTGTAATATCTAATCTCCCATTAGACACCCAAGTACGAATCTCCTCAATTTGTTCTTATTAACATTTCTTCTATCGAAGAAGTACCCATTTGAATTGTAATGTCTGTCTTACATATGTTCTGTTGTGCTATCAGATCCCCCGATTATTTTCCACATATTCCTCTTATCACTTTGAATATGTGAAATAATTTTCCCATATAGATTTGAAAAATCTTCTGTTTTGTTTTTGATGCAATATCGCATGAATGTGAAAATAAACCACATTGAATTTAGAAGGTATACTGAAAATATTCTGTAATGGCAATGACTCTAAAATGGACTTGCATACCGACGGTTTAATATCCATTGATTCTTCTTCTTCTTCTGTGGAATTATTGTGTGAAACCCGCTGTGGCCATGAAAAAAGTTCAAATCCTGCAATAATTTCGTTAGGCACGTGTGAACAAACAGAAATATTTTTGCTCAATAAATCATGGTATGCCCAGTCGGTTGATGTTAGCACAATTCTATTACTTTAAGTCTCACTTTTAAATAAAAATGCATCTATCATGTAATACGTATAAAATGAGCAAAACATAAGGGATTGTCATACCGTTAATAATAATTTTAGAAGTTCCTGTATTCCTCAGTATTAACTCATTTGTTTTCCATACTAAAATAATTAAATATCTGTTATCAAAAATGTCGGGGTTATTTTTACAGTCATACTTAACTGTCTACTAGAGAAATGACTGAACATACGAGTTTATGACACAAGTCTTTCAGGATAGGATATTCTCCATTTTTCACTATTTACTACAATCAGCAAAACACTTTTCAGTTATGGCTTCTCCACTCTATTGAGCAATGACGACTCTTTCAGATTCCTAATACTTAACTCTCAGAATTAAAAATCTAGGGATTATTCCTTGAAACACCCCTGATTTGTTCTTTTTTACTTTTAAAACAACAAACATATAATAAACAGTTTTCTAATTTATTGAGACACATACTCTTTTTTTTTATTGTTGTTGTTGTACGGAGGTTTAACGGTTTAACGACCACTGTAAGCAATTCATTGAGTTATTAGCAGTTACTCGTCCCTGATTTAGAGTCAGGTTTCAGGGAAAGGGAAGAGCTATTGCCATATAAGACAAACACAGTGCCCATGCTCACCTTGGATTTGCTCACCTTTTTTATTGTTGTTCGGAGGTTTAACGACCACTGTGAGAACCTCTCTGAGCTACAAGCAGTTACGCGTCCCTGATTTAGAGTCAGGTTTCAAGGAAAGGAACGAGCTATTGCCATGTAAGACCAACACAGTGCCCATGCTCATCTTGGACTTGCTTACCTTTTTTATTGTTCTTGTTGTTGTTCGTAGGTTTAATGATCTCTGCGAGCACCTCATTGAGCTATAAGCAGTTACTCTTCCCTGTTTCAGAGTCGGGTTTCAGGGAAAGGAACGAGAAATTGCCATATAAGACAAACACAGTGCCCATGCTCACCTTGGACTTGCTCACCTTTTTTATTATTGTTGTTGTTGTTTTTGTTGTTCGGAGGTTTAAAGACCACCGTGAACACAACATTTAGCTATAAGCAGTTAATTTTCCCTGATTCAGGGTTGGGTTTCAGGGAAAGGAACGAGCTACTGCCATATAAGACAAACACAGTGCCCATACTCACCTTGGACTCGAAACCAGTGCACTGTGCCTCCGCTTAGATTATTCGTCACAAGATCGGTCAATTACTCTTCAAATGTCTCATATAATACATTTAAAACGACGACGTTTGACGTCCTGTTGATCAAGTGGCCTGAGGCCAGTATGTGCTTGGCTCGACTAACACGCTCTCGCACCCCTTACTGGGATGAGGTGACCCTAAATTAGTGACATGTGACCCTAAATTAGTGACATGTGACCCCGAGATATCTATGGAGTTTCTGAAATTCCTTAAAAACATAATGAAGTTTGTATTATTTCACAGTGTCTTTAACTTTTATTCCATTTTCACTTGATGCAATATGTGGTCTTCAGAAGGCCGAATTTATAAATTTTTTTTAACTTCTCAAAATTACAGCTATGATCAATACCCTTTTTTTTTACCAGGTGTTCTACAAAAGTTTTGAGGCGTGGTCCATATTAAACCTTTGATAAAATTTAACGCGTGGAAACCACCGTGCAAAACATATAGACATGCAAAATTGACAAAAACGCCTGGTGTTATAACGAATTGTAGGCTCGGTTTAACCGTACTTGCCTACATAATAAAGTCAGTTATGAGAAATCACATAAAAGGTTTCTCAAGAAATTGAAAATCACTTCACTTTTCCGACATTTGTTAAAAAGAACTGATATCATTTCAAACTACACTATCTACCAACAAGTAATTGGACACCCCTGCAATGGACGATATCTGCGGTCCTGATACGCGTCACGGCCGCCACCGTTAAATATCGTGTGGGAAACAACAACGCAACCAGTCGCATGCAAGATGCAACGCAGTTCGGAGCTATCTGATTTCGAGAAAAGTGTAATCGTCGGGTATCACAGAAATGGCCGATCCATACGGGACATATCCAGCAAGTTGAAATATCCAAACTCGACAGTGGACTACGTAATTGGCAAGTGGAAGATGAGAGGTAACTGTCGGAATGTTCCCCGACCCGGCAGACCCACAAAACTGGGAGTTAGGGACCGACGGGTGGTGGCCAGAGAAATTCACAAGAACCACACCAAATAGATGGGCCACATCCGGAAGGAATTTTAACAGGCATTCATGTGTTTTTTCGATGAATACAATCCATAAGGAAGCCCATCACCTCGGTTATCATGGACGTGCTGCCGCCCACAAGCCTTTGATCACCAAGCCCAATAGCGCTGCTCGGCTAACGTGGTGCAAAGAACGTCGACAGTGGACCGTTGAACAGTGGAGACAGGTTCTCTGGAGCGACGAATCAAGGTTCACCCTCTACCGTTCGGATGGCAGGGTCTGTGTTTGGCGTCTGCCTGGAGAACGCCTCCTGCCGGAATGTATTGTGCCAACTGTGAAGTTCTGCGGCGGTGGAATCATGCTATGGGGGCGTTTCTCCTGGTATGGCACGGGAACCTTGGTCGCAATTTCTGGTAGACTCAACGCCAAGACCTACTGCACCATTTTAGATGACCATGCGCTTCCTACGTTGTAGCAGTTTTACGGGGTGGACCCATGTTACTTTCAGGATGACAATGCTACCTGTCATGTTGCGAGGTCCACCATGGCTTGGTATGGTTACAATGGGTTTAATAGAATGGACTGGCCTGGCCAGAACCCGGACCATAACCCTATCGAGCAACTCTGGGACGAGTTGGAGCGTCGACTTAAGGGGTGCCCCCAACGTTCAAAATTGGTGAAGGAACTGACCTGTCTTCTCCAAGCCGAGTGGAAGAAAATACCGCTAGCCGTCGTACAACGCCTGGTTGAGAGTATGCCCCGAAGGGTCGCAGCTGTAATCGCCGCTCGTGGAGACTCCACCAACTTTTGAAGGTGAATAAACTTCGTTTTCCTTTGCTATCACAGGTGTCCAATTACTTGTTGATAGATAGTGTATATCCTTTGTTGTCTGGGACATATTCCTAGACACGTTTCATTGCGTTTAGGCCACTGCGTGACTGTGCGGATGGATCTGAACATGAATAATGTAATTATAATTATCCTGAACTTTTGCAATGCTTGTGTGATGTATGTGACCATTTTAACTTTCAATTTTCAGTTTCTCTTTCTTACGTATTTTTTCTCTTTTCTTAACGGAGCTTCCAAAAGTTTCTAACGATTTGGCAACAACTGCTATCGAATCGAAACATAAGTAAATGTTATTCCGTTTGTGAAGTGAGAGGAGTGATCCAACATATTAATATCAAGTTCACTCGCTGGTAAGTTTTTCCGCAGTTATTAATCTTGTTGTAATTTGAATGATCTGTGTTAATATTAGTTCTAGTTGTCTTGTATTCACTATTCAGGTTGAAATCATCTTCCATGTGTGAGTGTTGTGTAAAGTACAGAGTTTTTGAAGATGTATACCAGCTGCAGTGATCGGAAATAAAAACTACTGGTTCTGATTTCAGTCGCTTCCCTTCTTTAGTTTTGTAATTAATGGATCTAGTTTGAAGAAATTAAGTGTTGAAGTTGTCTTAAGCATTTAGTGACTCTTATTTAACTATAACTGAGAAATATTTAATTAAAGCTTTACACTCGTTTTTCAGTAATAATAAATTTGTTTCTTTTTGCCGATGCTATGTTAGTTGTTGGGCTCAATAAATTGCATTCGCCTGACGGACAAATTAGAGCCGAAAGAGGAAACAATAAAAGCTGTGGGATGGAAAATCAAGGCCGCCGGAGGGACGGACAAATGCAAGTTACGAGATCCATTTCCCTACTTCAGATTGACTGTTTTTCCTACTCAACTACGCAGCCAGGCTTATTCTGCTCCAGTGCCGATTTGGGCAGTTCGTCACCTTAATAGTACGGCATATACGTCATGCCACGTAATACGCTAAAAGAGAAAAAGGCACTGAAAGACTCAGAAGAATACCACGTGGGAAATTGGTTGATGAATTTCGAAAGCATGCTGTAAGAAAAGGAATTCATTGATGAAGAAAATGGAGTGTATTGCATCATGGACAAAGTAAAGGTCCTCAAGTGGTCTGGACACATTGCTAGGACAAGTGCCCAGCGTTGGACATCTAAAATCCTAGACTGGATATTAAAGGGCAGGAAAAGGCTAAGAAGATCACGTGGGTAATTGGGAGAAGCAATTCGAAAGCATCCCGGCGTGATGTGGAAAGTACTACTCAAAGCAAGGAGTTGTGGAAGTGAATTAGGGATCCTCATCCAGCAGTGGTTGACAATGGTCGACGATGATTGTGATGATAAAGTGAAACCAAAATATTTTTTATTTGTTGATTTCCTTTTTTTTTTTTTGATGTTTTATCTGTTCTTGTGATCGTCCAGCATAATATTCACCCATCCTCCTTTGTTTAGTGCCCCTACTCGTAGGAACAAATGGAACGAAGCTCTAACTCTGCGCTGATATTTTATCTGGAACTTTCTAATTACTAGGAGCTAGCATTCTCATCTATGGGCCACTTCTTTATCCTGACCGCTTCTTGCGCATTACACTCTAGTTCTGAATTTTGAATTTAGTTTTTAGTTGTTGTTTTTTTTTTGAAGAAAAAACAGGTTTTAAACTAGCAGGCTGCGTAAATTGCAGTTTTGAAAGGACTTTAAAATTCTTTATTTTTTATTTTGGACGCATTTTATCAAGTATAAAGTTGATTTAAGAAGCCACAGCAAAACATTTCCACCGGATGAAAGAAAAAAGAAAGATAAAATGAAATTCTTAAATCAGTAACAAATCTTTGATTTATGGAATTCCGCTTAAGCTTAACTACTAGGCGCGATATTTTTATTGTACTTATTGTTTTAATTTTTTGTGACAGCATTCCCAACTTTTGATTCAGAGGACCTTAAACTTAAGGTGAAGGAAGTTAGCAGAAATGCTACTTTTTTCTTTTTTTTTCTTTGCTCTTGTTCCATCTCTTTCTTTCCACGAAAGTGGAGCTTCATTTCCATAAATTGTTCTTCCCGCGAAACTTTTATTTCATCTTTCCGTTAGATATAATTTATTTCACTCGCTTTCATGGAATCGATTTTTATAAATAAAAACGTCTACAAATGAATACATTTTACATGCCTTACGTATGTTCGCGAGGTTTAGAAGATAATGCATTTTCCACTCGGTTATGGAGCTAAAATTACACACTATATAATATAGTATGTAGTGAAATTTCCAGTGAAATAGAAGCATATTAAATTACTTAAGCAATTATGATTTCAGACAACACTGAGCTACGTGTCTTGAAAATACAGAGTTTACAAAGCATGGTAAAGCTACAAGTACGGCTGACATTTGGGGTTGTGCCATAGTTCTTCCACTTTGGTTTTGGAGTTTAACGACCACGAATAGGTCTATAAACAAAGTTCAATTTATTTAGTGGTGGTCTGGTTCAAGGACACTGAAATTCGAGTAATACCACAAAAATTTAAATAATGGTGTTCCGACGCACCAGTTATTTTTTTCAAGTAACGTTATTTATTTCATAAAAAAGCTACGACATTTTTATTTGTAAATGTAAGTGGAAAACTATTTTAAGTTCTTGGTAAATGACAAGTCATTTATTAGTTACAGTAAAAAAATATATACATACATATAACATCATCATCATCATTGTCATCCATTTTCAATCAACTGCTGGATGAAGATCTCGATCTCCCCAGTTTTCTCCCAAAATTCTACAACTGCCTGTCCACCATTATCAATCCACTGCTGGATGAAGGTCTCCCCAAGTTTCTTTCACAATTCCTCAACTGTTCGTCTACATATATATATATATATATATATCATCATCATCATCATTGTCAACCATTATCAATCCACTGCTGGACGAAGGTCTCTCCAAGCCGCTTCCACAACGGTCTGTCTTGTGTCAGTCTCCTTCATGTTACTCCCGCATACTTTCGAATTTCATCCACCCATCTCACATGTGGTCCTTTTCTGGGTCTTTTCCTGTCACTTGGAATCCAGTCTAAAATTGCAGCTGTCCATCGACGGTATGTCCTTCTGGCTATGTTCAGCCCGTTGCCATTTCAGGGATTTCACTCTGATCATGATGTCTTCCACTCTTGTCATTTTTCTGATCCACGAGTTACTCTTCTTATCTCTCCTGTTTACACCAAGCATGCACCTCTCCATGCTTCTTTGAGTTGTCTGCAGTCTTTGTATGTCTCTTTTAGTTAAGGTCCACGTCTCTGCACCATACGTAAGCATTGGAAAGATGCCTTGATCAAACACTTTTCTTTTAAGACATAATGACATATTGTTCTTGAAAATTTTACTGTTTCTTCCAAAAGCTCTCCAGGCAAGTTTTTTACGCCGATTAATTTCTTCATCAATGTGACTTTCACTTGATATCTGCTCTCCAAGATAAATGTAGGTATTGGTTGTCTCCAGCCTTTCCCTATCAATCGGTAAATCTTTATTTCTTGTAAAAGCATGGTGCATCACTTTTGTCTTCTGAAAGTTCATTCTTAATCCCAATTCTTTACTCTTGTCAGCAAGTTCCTAGATCATACTCTGCAGCTCTGATGGGGTAGTTGCAAAAATGACTAAGTCATCAGCAAAACGAACGTGAGGTAGATAATCTCCATTAATCTTTATCTCTTTGTTTTCCCAGTTCAGTGATTGAAAGACATTTTCCAAAGTGGCATTAAAGAGTTTGGGAGATATAGTGTCCCCTCGTCTCACTCCCTTTCCAATTTTTATGGGTGCTGTATTCTCAAATAGCTGAATCTTTGCACTTGCATTTTCATAGATGTTATTAATAATTTTAATGTATGGATCTTCAATACCGCCGGATTTCAAAGCCATTGTAACTGCTGATGGCTTCACTGAATCAAAGGCCTTTTCATAATCGATAAAAGAAATGCATAATGGAAGTTCATATTCCCTCGCTCTTTCAATTGGTTCTCTCAGTATGTGGATATGATCTATAATACTGTAGCCACTCCCGAATCCAGCTTGCTCTCTCGGTTGAGCCATGTCCAGTGTCACCTTCAAGTGGTGTGAAAGAACTTTACTGAATATTTTATAAACCACTGATAGGAGGTTTATAGATCTGAAGTCCCGGAGATCCTCAATGTCACGTTTTTTATGTAGCAGGATCATTGTAGCGTTGTTCCAATCCTCAGGAACATACCCTTCATTAAGGCATCGAGTGAAAACTTTGGCGAGTACTGTTTCAATTACTCCACTTGTTTCTTGTATAATGTCTACGGCAATTCCATCTTCTCCTGGAGCTTTTTCCCGTTACATGTTCTTGATTTCATGTGCAACTTCTGCCGGGAGGACTGGAAGAACTCTGGTACTGGTACCTTTCGTAATGTCTGGAGTAGATGTATCATCACTTTCATACAGTTTTGAGTAGAAATCTTTCACTCTTGTCAAAATTTCACCTCTATTTCTTGTTACAGAACCATCTTCTTTTCTCAGAGCCATAATCTGTTTTCTTCCCTTACTGAGATGTCCCTTGGCTATCTTCAGGCTTTGGTTGTTTTCAATTGCTTTCTTCACTAGTTCACAGTTGAATTTCCTTACATCTTCAATGATACTTTTTCGTACCGTCTTGCATAGCTCTATATATTCCACTTTGGAAGTACATCTCCTTTAGTTGTCCTCATCTCTCTTCTTTTGTGCATCAGAATTTTGTTTTTTTCTGATAATTTGTTCATATGCAACTTGTTCTTTGTACCAGCTATTTTAGCTGATGTTTCCATAAGAGCCTTGGTCAGTTTTCTGTTAAATTCAGAGATGTCCACTTCTTCCGACGTCAGACCTTCTAGAGAAGAGAATCTGTTCCTCAGTTCCAATTTGAAAGTATTATGATGTTTTTTTAAGGTTGGTCATGTCAATACACTTTATTTGTTTTATGAGCTTGCCACGCTCGAGTTTAGCGTTGAGGTGCATCTTACATCTTACCATTCTATGGTCACTACTACCTGTGTTGAACTTGTTTAGCACACTGCAGTCTTCGATGACGAATTTTTCGTTACACATAATAAAATCAATTTCACTTGTCGTCCCATTTGGATGTCTCCATGTCCATTTCCTGTGTGGCTTTTTCTTGAAAAAGGAGTTCATGATGAAAAACCCTTCTGCTTCTGCAAACTCTATGATAGTATTTCCCCGCTGGTTTCTGTTGCCGTGACCGAATTTACCAACTGAAGTTTCGTTCTGTTGCAGTTGCCCTATTTTCGCATTGAAACCTCCCATAATGATCTTCAAGCATACTTAGATGACGAATTTCCTCATAAAATTCTTCAATCTCTTCTTCAGGATGGCTTATGTTAGGTGCATAAGCTTGAATAATCTGTGCCTGGTATCTTCTCGAGAGTTGGATAACAAGTCGTGCAACTCTGTCAGAGGAACTTTCAACTTCTACAGCTTCATCCTTTTTTTTTTTTTTTTTTGATTGGAGGTTTAACGACCACCGTGAGCAACTCAATGGGCTATAAGCAGTCGCCCGTCCCTAATTTAGGGTCACTGGCTCCATGGAAGAGGAAGAGAGAGAGCCAGTGCCGTAAGACAAACACAACATCCATGCCTGACCGGGATTCGAACCCTTACGGACGAATGATCAGAGGCCAGCGCCTTAGACCACTGCGCCATCGGGGCGGCCAAAAAACAAACGACTTTATCCTTCAGTTTCTTGTTTATTATAAATCCAACCCCACTAGTTTTGCCAGTATCTGTCCCGCGATAATAGAAGAGATGCCGCTTTAGAGTTCAATGAGATCTTCTCCTTTTCTCCTTACCTCATTTAGCCCGATGATGTCCCACTTGATCCTTTGCAGTTCTTCTTCCAATTCAAGGAGCCTTGAATCAGAAGATAGGGAGCCTCCATTATACGTAGCCTAGGTCAGCTTAAGATGGCAGCCTAGTCCGGTCCTCCGGTGATTCTTAGCACCTTCTGCCTTCATGTCGCACTGGCCGCTGCCTTGGCCAGGTACATTCCAGCTGCCGGAGACTGAGGACCAAAGTTTAAGTTGTTGAGTCATTTGGGAGGGGTTTGGCCATAACTCACCACGCTGGCCAAGCTGGCTGATGAGTGTGGATAGCATTTCCTCTAATCTCGATGATATAGTTATATCGCTATTGACGGTCGTCAGAGCCCCGTTAGTAGGAACAGGATGCACCACCAGAAGGCGGGGTTGACATTTGTCAAGGAGAGGCTGTATTATGTTGCGCCTCACCTGACCTTACATCCCTATATATATATATATATATCGAATCTGGTAAGTTCGCTAGCGAAATGCAATGCCAGATGATCAGCTGTATTGTCTACAAGAAAAGGCGTATTTGGCGTCTTTCTTTTCTTGGTCAATGACATGCAAATGCTAATAGCTGAAAACAGTTTTATTTTGATCCACGATTTGATCTCTATAACTGAACACGTGACAGCATCATAACTGAAGTACAAGAATTACTCCCTCAGAAGACATAAAATCTGAATTGGAATTAATTAACTTAACGTTACTGTTCAGCTGTTTAAACGCAACTCTATATTTATCGCTAAAACGTCATTTCTGCCTAAAATATTTCGAGAAACCAATTTTTATGAGAGATAAAGAGCTTATGAAGAGAAAAAAGAACCTTGGTTTATGTAACGGAAAGAATTTGTTGATCACAAATATGTAGCGCTAGTACTTCATATTTTCTATTTAAGACAAAAAAATATTTCGATAGGGTCTTTATATTATTAATAATTTCCACTTTTTACACTTAATATAAATAACAATCCGTTTTCATGGTATTTATGTTAGGCAAACTTCACGCATTAAAAAAGATACACAAATTTGAAATTGTACTTGTTGGACTTTCTGTTGAATTTGAGTCTATTTTTCTTTGCTTCGTGCCCTTCATTCTCCGTTTGACTTTTCTTGCAAGCTCACTTTTCTTCAAGCACTTATTCCGTCAATATTTTAAACAATCCTTGCATGTTTGTACTTTCACACTGAATCGACATGACTTAAAAACAGGGTTGCATAAATTCTTTTGAATCGTGGAGCGTAGTACAGAAGTAAAACACGTGTCAAGACGACAAATTTGCAACGGTGCATTCCGTCTGTATAATTCAGTTGAAAGAGCAACTTAGGCCGGAATGAGCGGGCGCGTGTTCGATCACCGTCACGGACAAATTTGTGTTTTCACAAACGAAGAGACAAAATATCACTCGTTTCAGTGGTTAAGTTCTTAATTCACCCGTTCTTAGTAAAACAGTAGTTCTTAGGGAAAGGATAAAATTTTCCTCAGAAGGAATGCAACTTAAAATACTGGATCTTTTCCAGAAATTCACAAGAAACTGGGAGAGTGAAAATTAACTGAACAGTATTTCTGTTTTGAATTAGGTGCGTTATTTACAGCACCCCACACGAAATTCAAGAAATTTTTAATGTTCTTTTGACAGTTTTTAGATAACGTTAATGCCAACTACTTTCTTTCAGTTTCCTTTAGATCACAGCTTCATCGCAGCAAAAAAAACTAAAAGACGGCATTAAAGTAAAAATCATTGCTTCAAATATTGCTTCTGGAGAGAAACTAACACTATCGGATATGGATAAATTGAGAGTGCATTTGTCCTAGCAGACTGTACAAGATATGTAAATTGCCAGTTTAACACTCAGGTATATTAATCTTTTTCTGTTTCAGAAGTAGGCAACGAAAAAATAAGGGAAGATAAAACTTAATAGTTTAATTTTTCCTCCTCCCAATGAGATTTAACGATCGAAACAAATGCACTGAACTTATTTATTCAAATAATAACGCAAGGAACGGTACACCAACTATATATAAGATAGTACAACTTTACTAGTTATAAGAATTTATTGGCGTAAATAACATCAAGGTTTCCAAGCTTTCGCACATCAACCAGATGGCTTTCTCAAGGAAGGTAGACATCAAACTGCAAACTGGATAATAGAACGTTTCAACAATTTGAATGCGGTGCGTTGACTTGACAATAAACGAAGAGATGTGAACCTAATTATTCAATAAAAACACGAGACATCATGTTCGTTTTGCATGCGGAATCCTTGGAGGAAAACAAAAGGCATTCATAATTTGAAGAATTGGTTCCAAATTCGTGGTAATTCTAGCGAGACGCTGTCATTGCAGGCCTCATCGTTGGTAATGATCTCCAATGTTTCCCGAATGGCAGTGGATTTAGGAGTAGAGTAGGCAGCTAATTTCTTTATGTCATCTCACATAGGATCGGCGGACTTGAACTGGACTTCTCTGGATAGGGCCGTGGTTAATTTGCCGTTCTTTATGTCCCTCTTATGCTCGTTGACTCTAATTCTAAATGAACGTTTAGTCATCATCAAGCCATCTGGTTGATGTGCGAAAGCTTGGAAACCTTGATTTTATTTACGCCAATAAATTCGGATAACTAGTATAGTTGTACTATCTTATTTATTGATTCAGTTTAACATATGCATAAAATTGTATAACTGATTCGTCATCAAGGGTAGAGTAATTTCACAAAATTATCTACCCACGAATTGTATATATAGTGCTAAAATATGTCTGTCATATTTGTATCTGCTTTTTAACAATTTTATTTGTCAAATGAAATTAATATTTTAAAATGCCATATTTTTATATTTTTCCGAATATGAGAAGCACAGGTATAAAGATCAGTCCCTCATTTTTTGAAAAAAAAATTAAGAAAGATAAATGAAATTGCATTTTAAAGATATTTATTCAGAAAAAATTAGCTTATGAGTCACCAAATCCTTGAGATTTGCGGAGTCGTCAATACTGCTGATGAAAACAACGTTAAGAAAAGCGACGCCGTCCACTGTCCAATGGCGTCCGTGCGTTTGTAGGTTTTGTCCGTGACGTCACACCTTCATACAGCCAATGGCCTTCCTTATTGGTTCGGACTGTCATTCCCGTAGCATAGCTGTTGTGTCGAAATAAGACGGCCTTGTTCGAAATCTAGCGGCATTTTGTGGCATACAAACAACTCCTGGGAATGGGAATTGTTTTGTTTTTATTTAAAACTTTGCCAAGAACCTTTCGAAATAAAACAATATCGCCAAAGTAGCGAACGGGTAAACCGGCTGTACGTTGTAGATGAGCAGCAGGTGAGTGAGAAAGGGGAAAGATCGGCAAATGCCGCAGCGTGATTTGGTGCATGTGGTGGAATCTTAGGTCGTAAACTGAAAAAAGAAAAAAGTATGTTCCCCGCCAATTAATGTTTATTCCAAATTTGCACGGTTCATGGATTTCTTCGGAAAAATTCGACCCCACTGTATTTATGTTACTGTGAATAAATAAGATTTCTTGCGTTTTGTTTACCAAAGTTCTGCTCAAATCAAAGAATTTGCGGCAGCAAAAACGCAACCGACACTATTGCCATCGCATCCTCAATTCGCTGGATGATGTCTTAAACGCCTGTTGTGATGTTGGGTTCCAAGATGCGATTATTTCCTTCTTTTTATATGCCACTTCGCATGTAAAGGAACTGTGATAGTCCTATGTCTGTTTCATATCGTTATGTACAACATATGAATTGCGTTCTGAAACTCGATCGTAAACTCAAGAACGCCGAACTACACTATATTGACAAAAGTCACCGGACACCCCTTCAAAAGCAAATGAACGGATCCGCTACATTGTTAAAATGCGCGGTCCAGCTGCAAACGGTATAAAAACATGCCTGCACCGCGATCATATCGCACTGTGAGGTTGAGTGAAAATGTCGCCGCGGGAGAGAACTGACTTTGAGAACGGAAATATTGTTGGGTGTTATATTAGTGGGTTGTCCATAAAGGAAACTGAGAGGCGTTTAAACATACCCATGTCAACTGTTTTGGATGTGAGGAATAAGTGGAATATACATGGCTTGCCTGAAGCAGCAAAACGTACTGGCAGACCAAAGAAAATCAGTGATAGAGGACGTCGAAGCATCACGAGAGTCGTTACAGCTAATCGACGGTATTCTGCACAAGATCTCCGTATACAGGTGAGTAAAAAAGCTGAAATCTTGGGCTGTACACGTACCATTCGCAGAGAACTTCATTCCGTGGGTTACCGTGGTTGTGCGGCTGCTCATAAGCATATCATCTCCACTCGAAATGATACCCGTCGATTAGATGGTGTAAAGAACATTTATCGTGGACCGTAGATCAATGGAAACTGGACCTATGGACTGATGAATCCAGATATGCGATCCATCAGTCTGATGGCCGCGTGTGGGTATGGCGGCTTCCGGGAGAACGTTATTTACCACAGTGTACGGTTGTTACGGTCAAGTATGGAGTTGGCTGTGTACTCGAGTGGGGGTGTTTTTCGTGGTATAATCCCGGCCCATTGTTCATCTTGGACAAACCTGTTAATCAGCACGTCTACCTCTATATTCCGGACAATTGAACCCTACCAATTCTGTAGGAATACTATGGAACCGAGCCTTGTAGGTACCAGCAGGATAATGCACGAAGCCATAAAGCAAGGACTGTTACGGTGTGGTTTGACGATATCTCCGTATCGTGTGTGGACTGGCCAGCACATAACCCTTATCTTAATCCAATAGAGCACCTATGGGATAAATTAGAGCGCCGCATAAGTAGTTTGGAACCAAGGCCTACTACTAAGTAACAGTTAACGGCAGCATTATGTACTAAATGGAAGCGCATACCTATCGCTGTGTTCCAAAACTGTGTCGGAAGCATGTCTCGAAGGGTCAGTGCATACATTAAGGCCAAAGGTGGACAGACACCATACTAATGTATGTCAATACCTTTGTCAATATAGTGTATGTACAGAGGCACATGTCTAGCACGAAAGCAAGCACGGCTCATAAAGGAACACACGCGTAGTTTACAAGGATGAACATAAAAGTATTGTACGAGCGTCATTTGGAAAGTTTTGCACACTGTGGTTACCTCTTAAAAGGGAATTCATTTCCCAACATACCCTTACAGGCCTTCAAAGTAATCTCCATGTTAGTTTATGACAGCGGCCAACCGTTTGGGCACGTCTTGTATTCCAGTTAGGTCTCCTCCATTGTCGAGGTGTCAGATTACTTGGGTCACCTCATTAGAAACATCCTGAATCGTAGCGAATCGTTTCCCGGGGAGTGGCTTCAGTTTTGGGGGTCAAGTCTTAGTCTAGTGGACACTCGAGCTGTATGGCTCGCGTAGGGAAGCAATTCCCCATACTTTTCCGGAATGTCTCTTCCTGTACGGGCGACACATGGCCTCGTATTGCCGTACAAAATAATGGCACCACCTTCCAGCATATTGGGCCGTCTTCGGCGAATCTTTGGGCGCAAAACGTTTTGCAGAAAATGCTGTACTATTCCGCTGTTAGAGTGGTCGCCTCGGACATTCTGTCTGTTGCTATCCTTCCAACCTTGTCATAGGCCGTAATCATCATCAGCTTAGCCTTCGATTGTTGGCTGCGGAATTTTTTCTGCCGAGGTGATTCTTGACGTTTCCACTGAGCTGACGGAGATTTCAGTTCTGGTTTAAAATCTGGTATCCTGCTTTCCTCTGTAGCAAGAATTCTGCGCAAAAACTGCTCGCCTTCTCTCTCGTACCCATGAATCAATTCTTCTGCGAACCCTTTGAGAACTGCTTCCTGCTCTTCATTCAGACTATGTGGATCCGAATTGGCAACCCTTTTTGCTCTACTGTAAATTTTCAGTTAGGATTCTGAAAACCAAAGCTGCAGAAATGTTTCTAAGGTATGCCATCTCTTCTCATGTTTTCCGTCGATCTCCTACCAAAATGCTGTTCACGGTAACCACAGAAATGTCGTCAGTTGCATCTGATGGCCGGCCACTTCTTGGGTCGTCTTTTATGCTTTTCCCACTTTGGCGGAAACGAGAAGCCCACCGTGACGCTATGCTACGATCTACTACACTAACTACACAAATTTCACGCAAAGCTTTATGAATTTCGGTAGGGGATTTTCCTTACAAAGAAAATGTAGGATCGCTGGTCGCTATGCGATATCTGACCTGACTCACTGTCTTCTCCCATCTCTGGGCAGAAGTTTTCGGAACAGGAACAAATTGGCCATGAAACGTAGACACAAATTTGTATACTGAAGCTTGACTCACAATTGACGCAACGACTGGAACGATTGCATCATCCTATGGGCAGCGCCTGCGCAGTGTGCCAAACTTTTGAAATGACATTATTGATTGAATGACATTGCAGAAAATGTGCAGAAAAATATCAATTACTGTAACTAAAATGAAGCGATACCATTTTAAACTATTTAGCTATCTTTATAGTAGTACCTGTATATTCGTGGCAATAATACACTGGCGTGCTAAAATTAAGGACGAGACGGTTTTTCGAATGTAACGTCTTGCAGAAGTGCTCCACATCGACTCAAATCATACCATAAAATCCCCAAGATGTAAGAATATGGAACAAGTGAGCAAAACCGTCCAAACAAGGAATCCAAAGAATACAAAGGCACTTTATTGAAAAGGTAGCTTCAAGCACAACTAGACAGAAGCCAGAAACGTCCATGTGACAGGTGGCTGCCAAGAAAAGTCCAGTCTTTAGTAGAGCATATGATCACCCCTGACTGCGTTGCAGGATTTACAACGTCTGTCCATGCTGAGGACGAGGTTGTCAAGGAGCTGTTGAGGCATCGCGGCCCATTCCTCTTGTAGCGCAAATCATAGCTGCGGAATCGTTGCTGGCGGCTGGTGACGTGCTGCCAAGCGTCCCCCAAAAAGGTCCCACGCGTGATGGATTGAATTTAGGTCTGGGGACCTTGCGGGCCATTCCATGCGTTGAATATCTTTACTCTCCAACAGCTCTGCGACAGCCACTGTACGATGAGATGTAGCGTTGTCGTCCATGAAGACGAACTCAGGACCAACATCACCTCTAAACAGACGCACATAAGGCAGGAGAACCTCGGTACAATAGCGGACACCAGTGACTGAACCTCCTTGGAAGAGGTGGTGGTCAGTACGGCTACAAAGCATGATACCGCCCCAAACGAGAACTCCGCCACCTCTAAACCGGTCCCTTTCGATGATGTTGGAGGTGTGATTGCGTGTTCCCTGCTCTTTTCAGATGTGTATACGTCCAGAATCGCTCGTCAGACTACATCGGCTCTCATCTGCAAAGGGAACTCGACCCAGTTGCTGATGTGTCCAGTTCTTGTGTTCCTGGCACCACAGAAGCCGCCGTTTCCGATGAGCAGGCATTAATGGCACACACCGTGCTGGTCGTCATGCAAATAGACCACGTTTGTGCAGCCTCCTGGCCACAGTAAAACGCGATAACGGACGTCCAATTGTCTGTTGCTCGTGCTTTGCGATTTCTCTTTCAGTCTCTTCTCGCCTGTAGGACAATGTACCGGTCGTCCGCCACCGTGGTTGCTCGTGGACGGCCACTGCTAAACTCTCGGACAGCTGTTCTTGTCGTGTGAAATGCTCTCCAAGTTCATGAAACGACGCTGTGAGTGGTCCCGAACTCCTCGACTACACTAGTCACACTTCGACCTTCTTCCAACTTCCCAATGACGCGACCTCGGGTAAAACCATCCAGATGTCGTCTACTGGATTGCATGTTGGCCATATCACACGGTGGAAGCAACTCGACGTCGTTCAAACCGATGTACACCGTGCAATAGCTTTCCCCGAATTGCTGAGCGTACACCGCCCGTGTGCTTTATACCCTTCCGACCCCTCCCCTACGTCATGCTGCATATATGCGCATGCCCTACCGTACCGGACCCTAGTCTATCTTCTGTATGGTCTTTCGGTCCGTCCTACCTGCTCGTTCCGCTGTTATGCTAATTTCTCTTCTTTGTCCTTAATTTTTGTACACCAGTGTAATTATCTGTATATAAGACGCAGGGGCATTCGATACCATTTTTTTTTTCTAAAACAAAGTGCGTCCTATATTACGAAAAATACGGTAAATATTTTTTAACTGCTGTCGTTTTTCTCCAATGTAAGTCAATACTTCTGGAGGAATTATGAAACAAACGATACATTTTTCTCTTACTTATGCTCTAAAAAGTCTTTGAATATGTTGTAACCATTAGGGTACCTGATTAAAATAAAACGTAAAGTCTTTAATTATGTCTTTGATTTTGTCAAAGTCTTTGATTATGTAGTAACCATTGTCTTTTATTATATAAGTCTTTAATTACGTAGTAATCATTGTCTTTGTTTATGTAGTAACCAATGTCTTTGATTCTGTAGTAACCATTGCCTTTAATTATGTAGTAACCATTTGGGTTACCTGTCGAATAAAACGAATTACGACTTTGTGATAATCAGTAGGAACAGAACAGAAGTGCGCCCACGTAGGAAAACTGGATGATACGAGAATGTTGGAAATTTATATGCAGTATTTAAATTCACACTTTATGATACTACGTTATTTCGTATCAGCGGTCAAAAGCTAGATCACCACGATCTTTGGTGTATTGTTCCTTAATCTTTTTGTTGTTTTCAGTCTGTTCGTCCAAAAGCTGCGTCATAATCGTTGACGGAAAGGAGGCTAGTGAGCAGCGGAAGCACATGACAAGTTCTACAACGTGCTGAGCTATCAAGACGAACTCGCGAAGATCATTCTTTCAGAGCCCCAAGGCTTAAGGTGGAGCGAGGACTGCGAAAAATTACGGCAAGATATCAGCGATGAGCAGCGAACTGCACGCGATATGGGAGCGGAGAAAAGGGACGGAAAGTTACTTAATGGAGCATAAAGCGCATTCTTCCTTTTGTTACCTCCTCTCAGGTTATTTCTTTTCTTCTGCTCAAGGAACAAAGTCACTGTTTCGTCTCCCACAAGGACATTTCACTCTTATGCTTCATTATTGCTGTTGTACCATTATTAATTTTGGATTTCGCTACACGAGGAGGTAAAAACAAAAGCCAAACGTAGTATTTGAACAACTGAGACAAATATATTTGTTGACTTTTCAGGTCTTACGCGACCCATCACGGCTTATACGATTCCAGCATTAAACATTGTGGAAACTGTCGGAAAGTTTCAAGTAAGGCGATCTTTGAAAGTAAAAAATAACCATACTATACGCAAAAAATGGTTCTCTCTTTTTTCTCTTTTTTGCATTTTCACATACAGTGTCTGTAAAAAAATCGTGTGATCATATTTCTGCACATATTAGTCTGATAAAAATACTCTTTATATGGTAGGTAGTCCCAACTTTTGAACCGCAGTTCCGGTGGCATCAGGCTCTAACTGTGGATCATTTGTTCAAGATGGACCCAGTTTTAAGTCCCGGGAGAGACATAGGTGCTGTGCTTGTTTTATCGCGCTGGCTGTAACCTTTCCCTGGAACCAGTGGTCCTAAATTAGGGACGGAGAACTGTATATAGCCCAATGTGTTTTTTTTTATTGGAGGTTTAACGACCACCGTGAGCAACTCAATGGGCTATAAGCAGTCGCCCGTCCATAATTTAGGGTCACTGGTTCCAGGGAAGGGAGAGAGCCAGTGCCGTAAGTCAAACACAACACCCATGCCTCACCGGGATTCGAACCCGGACCCCGTTCGGACGAATGATCAGAGGCCATCGCTTAGACCACTGCCTTCAAAATAAACCTTTATTAGTCTAAAAGCAAGGTACATGTGATACGCTTCAGTCACATGAGACTGTATTAAAAGAGACGAGGCCAAGAAGTCTCAACACAAAAGAAAGGAGGAAATAAAACTGGTAACATCAGAACAAGATTAAAATATATACAGATAAAAAAGGAACACAGAAAAAAAAACGAAAAACACACACATTACAAAACCCAAACCCCAGAGTGAGGGAAGAAAAACACATTCCAAAAACTAGTACATAGCAGCGCGAACACAAAGGTGACAGGTAAAAAACACAACAACAATACAACACAACACAAATGGACTGACACTGCAAGACAGCGACAGGAGAAACAAAACTGTACTTCTGAAAACATGCAGCAGCGGCCAAAACATTAGTACAAGAAGAACATAAAAAACAAAAAAACCCGTGCACATAAAGAGGGTGTTAACCAACCGCTATAACTAAAAACGAAATACGAAGTGACGCATGTTAGTCAGGAGGAACACTGTACAGAAGAATACATGCTAATAAGGGGAAAAACCGCTGCATCACACAAAATAAATGTAGCCAAACAGGCACACGGGGTTCACAAAAAAAAATCGCACTCAATTCAAATTTCAGACTCAAAACAAGAAGACGCGCGTTGACAAACCCCAGAAGCCGACGTGGCGCTATAGAGAGACTCACGCGGAAACAAGATCGCATAGCATCATAACACACTGAAAACAACACAAAGTACGTCCAGTCGTGCACGGCAACAGAAGGCTGTGCCGAGAAAAAATACAATATTACAGGAAAAACCCGGACAGGAGAAGCACGAAGCAAGACGTAGAACCCTAGCTTGAGTGCAAAGAAACACAAAAACGAAAACACAAAAAGTGCACTTAAAACATAATCAAAGACAAAACTGCCTCAACGGACTACTTCACTACACATGTAGTCACATACAGTAAAAAAAAAACACAAGAGGCACCGTAAAAGAAAGTACAAGGCAAATAGAGCGTTGACCAACTCCTTTGGTCAACGTAACCCAATAGACAAACAGGTGAACATGAAACACAAGGCATGAGAAAAAAAAGGCTCCCTAAACTGCGGAGCCAACTGAAACACGAAAGTAGAACATGCACAAACAAGTAAAAAGCAAGATTATCACATTAGCAGTATAGGTAAAATACAATCACAGTATTAAAAAAACTCACACAGGAGCAGAGCGTGTAGGACAGCCGCCATCCGAACAACTAAACACAACACGTGCAAAAAGCAAGAGCAATTACAAAAACACGGTAATACCACATTAAGGAAACACAGTACAAAAAGAAGATCAGGAACAACAACAAACAAAAAAGTACAAAAGAAACACAACACGCCAAAAATTGTTTGCAAAACTAGACAACACAGACTAGCCCAACGGAAAACAACAACACCCAACAAGCATCACGCTAATACTAAACAATAACAGTGAACACAAACAATTGGTGGCCAACCAGTACAACAAAAAACCACAACAAGAAATGCGTCGACCAACAACTGTGGCCGACGAAATCATAGAAAGCAAGCACACAATAATACATAGACAAACAACTCAACAAAAATACCGACACAAAAAACAATAACCGATTGCACAGCACCACCAAGAACCAGAAAAAAATACACACAGAACACAGGAACACAAATGCCCACGGACTACGGACAGAAAAAAGGTCAAAGCAACTAGCTGTAAAACATCCAATAACAGCGCAAAACGACAAGAAAATTCAGACAAAGAGGCAGAGGCCGCTAGTAAGAGGAAAAGTATAGAAAAGCACTATCAAAGAAAGAATATACCGACCAGTAGAATAAGCTAACAAAGCACAGAGGAAAAAACAACAAAAAGACCGGAATCTCAAGGAAGCAAAACAGTACAACATTACCAAAGAGCCATCATAAAAACAAGAAAAGGAAAACGGTAAAAAAAAAAGGAAAAACAACAGGATTAGAAGAAAGGAATGAATACAGGGCAAAAAAACCTGCAGCTCAATCAAAAACAGAACAAGACAACAACCCGGAAAAGCAAAAACAAACAAAGTGAAGAAACCAGTACACCATAACAAAAACAAGAAAAAACAACTGATCAAACGAATTGAATCAACCCATGCTCAACCCGAAACCAGGGGAGGTGGAGGGACCAGATCGAGAAGAAAGCAGGAACTGCCTGCCGGGCCAGAGCTACCTCGTACTCAAGTTGGATGACGGACTTGATCGAGGAACGAAACCTACGGCACAGAAAAACTCTCGCAGGATGATATCGACGAAGAGCAGGCCGATCAACACTGGTATGATAGTATAAATAAATAGTCAGTTTGGCCTGCAAAATTAAAAACGTGCAAACTGGATTGTGAACAGCAGCGGAAGGATGATGACGGCGAAGAAAATAGTAATGTGAAACAGAGTGAAAGGAAGGACAGACCTTGGAGAGAAGAGCAAACATCAATGAAAAAAGAGGCTGTAAAACTAAACAGGAGTCATATGCGTGATGAACATCACCGAGCGTTGAACAGAAAAACACAAGGGAGAAGACAGGCGACCAAAACGATGAAGAGTTCGTGGTGTGAGCAAGCGGCGATGAAGATGTAGCCAATGAATATCAGTTGCTTTTGGGGAAGCCAGTGAAATGAGTGAATCGACCCATGTCTGAGAGGTTTCATTAGGAGGCACAAAAGGAATAGCGAGAGGTGCTCGAAAATAAGTAAGAAAGTGGCGGTACAAGAGTTTTGCAGTAACTTGATGCACCAGAAAGGGAACATCATTCAAATAAACCAGAAAAGGAAGGCAAGGGGAAGCCGAAGAAGAAACAATTAACCCAAAAGAATTCACGAGGGACGGGTAAAGGCGTTGAAGCTGAAAATGAAGCAACCGGAGTTGGGCGCGATGTAAGGGAGTGTCAGCAAGAGGGGGTAGATTTGGGAAAGAGACTTCCAGCGGAGAGAAGCATCTACAAGTTGGGATACCTGTACCACGCCACTGGCGAACCAGGTGGAGAAGCACAAGTACGGTGAAGAGGGAGAACGGAGTGCAGAAGAGTAAAAGAGAGGTTCCACAAGCAGATCATTAGTTGAGGTAGGTGGGAGACGGACGGGACATAAGGAATGCCAGAGGGAAAAGACGGTGCGATAAGTATCGGGAAAGTGATCTGGAATGAGGGGGAACAGATCCATACGGAGGAAATTAGCGAGAGTGAGAAACGGACTACGAGGGAAAAGTAAAGTTACAACAATAGTAATCGATGAAATCTGAGGATGAGAAAAAAGAACGGAGAAAGGTCTGAAGATGAATAGCATTAGATTTTTGAAAAAGATCTGGGAGGGCAAGACCTCCAAAGGACAGAGGAAGGACGAGAGTAGAACGATGAACCCAGTGAACTTTATTCCAGATGAAATCAGTAATCAAACGTTGAGCGGATTGGAGAAAAATGGGCGAGGGAAAATAAGCGAACCACGAATGTGTCAAAATGGGAAGAAGAAAGGAAGAAACCAGATGTGCTCTGCTAAAAAAGGACAAAAAACGTTTGAACCGGCAAAAAGGAGCAAGACGGCGATTGAGCTGCTGAACCAAAGGAATCCATGTGGCATCAGCAACAGCCACGGGATTTCCAACGTACACACCAAGAAGTTTAATGACTGAGGATGACCAACGGGCACCCCAAGGGCGATCACCGTGTGCCACCCACGATCCGGCCCACAGACCGACAGATTTAGACATATTAAGTTCGGAACCGGAAATTGAAGCCTACTCACGATAAGCAGAAAGGACAACACCGAAAGAACGTTCAGTGCGAAGAAAGAGAGTGAAGTCATCAGCATATGCAGACAACACTATGCGGTGGTGACGAGTAGGAGCAATACTGCGAGGAATCACAGAAAACGAACGAGAACACAGACAAATTAAGAGATGTTCAAATGCAAGCGTAAAAAGTTGACCCGAAAGGGGACAACCCTGCCGGATCCCGTTGTCAAAGGGGATGGTAGCTGTCATGAATGTGGAAGTGCGAATACGGAAAGAAGAGTGAGAGTAAAGATTAATAAGAGCTTGACAGAAAAGAGTAGGAAAGCCAAAATGACGAAGAACAGCAAAGAGATAAGAGTGATTAATGGAGTCAAAAGCTTGTTTCTGATCAATATTAAAAATTGCGAGTGGTTCTGAAAGTTGGGAAGCAAGAAAATATAAGTTGCGAATGGTGGAAATGTTGGTAGTAATCGAACGGGAGGGACGAGTGTAAGTTTGATCGGGGTGGATTAAATGCTGCAAGACGGGATTGAGGCGAAAAGCGAGAATTTTAGCAAAGGTTTTGTAGTCAATATTAAGAATAGAGATAGGACGCCAGTTAGAAAAAAGACCAAGGTTTCCGGTTTTGGGGATGAGACGGAGAAGAGCAAAAGTGAAATCAGAAGACTGAAAATTTGAAGAAGTAAAAACGGCATTAAAACAAGCAACCAGAAGCGGGAGGAGAGAAGGAAGAAACTTCTTATAAAATGAGAGCGGAAGACCGTCCGCGCCAGTGGAAGAACAGTCATTCAGACTGGAAATTGCAGAGCGGACTTCAGAAGGAGAGATAGGAGAAACAAGAGAATAAAAAAAACAATGTGGAACCTGAGGGAGGACATGAAGAAGAGGGGAGGTATCTGCAGGAGAAAGGAGTCGGTGTTGAAAACGATCCGAATAATGGGAAAAAGTAAGTTCACAGATACGATAAGGGTCGGTAACTGTAGATCCGTCAGGTAGTGAAAGAAAGGAAATTGTGTTGCTTTTTACATCATACTCCTCAAGGGACTTCAAACTAGAAAAGGGGTCGTCGTGAAACCGCAAGTGAGTGAATTTCAGACGAGTAATGGCTGTTGAAGCAAAAGTAAACAGAATACGACGAAGTTGAACTTGAAACACGGGAAAAGAAGGATCAGAAGGAGAAATAGTCTGCAATTTACGACGGAGAACATCAATATCTTGAAGAAAGCGAGAAGTACGGGAAGAGAAAGAAAACTGACGTGCGAAAGAAATAATCGAAATTTTCGTGGAAAGCCACAGAGCCACTGGGTCGTCAGACGAAGAAAAGTGTTGCACAGAAGACGAGATCATAGAGCGAATTTCAGCACAGAAAACAGGATCAGTTAAAACTGAATCGTCGAGCGACCAGACTGGGGAAAGGGGAACAGAGGAAGAATGCAAAAAAAGTTTTAAAAGAACGGGGCGATGATCTGACGAAACGGAAGGATGATGAGTAATTTCAACTAGAGAGGAATGGAGAAAACTGGAAACATAGAATCTGTCTAGGCGTGCTGCGACACAGCGTGAAGCAGCCGGGGGAACCAGGAAAATTCCTTGGACCGGGGATGGAGGGAACGGAATGCATCAATCAAATCAAAATTAACAACGAGTTGAGTGAGATTAAAAACAAGGTCGGAACGGCTTTCGGTTGAACCATCTCGGTCAAAACCGGGTTGCAAAGTGCAATTGAAATCGCCTGCAACAATGACTGTATCATTTGGATGGAGAGTCGAAAGGATAGAAGAAAGATGTTGGAGGAGAGTTTCTGCATCCGTAGCAGATTGCGGAATATGGATATTGAAAACGTGAATACGTTTAGAACAAAAACAAAAAGAAATATGTTGAAAAGAACCCAGCAGATTCTGTGACTCAACAGGATCAGAAAGGGAAGAATGAAAACTCACATGAAACGCTATAGCGGTACCAGACCTGAGATGGGTCCGGTAATTATGATAAAAAATGTACGGCCAGCGTCTCCAGCGGGAACACCCGGCATCCAAGGAATAGTTCGTCTCCTGGAGAAGGTGGATATTAGCCCCCAGGTAACGAACGTCCTCGTAACAGAAGACGCAAGCCTTCTACAATTAAAGCTAAGTAGTGTTAACAAGTACATCACTGGTAGGTTGCATCCAGCCTTCCAGTTCAGCCTTCAAAATCTTGAATAAGTATCCCAGACGGCAAGCATATTGCTCAGTCCCGCCAGGCAAAGTAACATTAGTTATAAATGCATGGAACTGGTTTAGCTGTGCAATCATTTCAGGCAGCAAGTGAAGCTTACTCTTAATGCAAGGCAGTGTGATCAACTTCGCCTTACGCGGGCGAGTGGTCAATGCATACATATCAGTTAAGGTAAGAGAGTGCAAAGGCACCGCAAGTTCTTCAAACATAGTAGAAATGTCAAGAAGTGTAGGAGAAGGAGAATCATCGTCAGAGTCAACCATTGCAGTGTCATCAGGATCAGGGGCAAACGTGTCCATAACATCATCATCCTGGAGACATGCGAATCGGTTCGAAACTAGTAATTCAGAATTTGGCTCATGATGGCTAGGTGAACCCGAGGTAGAATGGGCTGGTTTCTTGGACCGAAGACGTTGAGACGAACGAGAAGAGCGAGTAAAAACACCAGGTGAGCTGGGGCGTTTACGTTGTGATTTAGGTGCAGACACTTCCAGCGATGGAAAATCCTCATTGGAGGGCTCCAAACCATCCAGTACGACGACAGGAACCGGGAGGGAAGGAACGACTGGAGAAACAGCAGGCAAAATTGATGAAGGTAGAATGTGAGCAGGTGCCTCAGCGGCCTGCACAACATCCGCAGGGGCAGCGGCCACCTGAACTGTAGTAGCTAATGAAGAATCAGATCTAGCACCAGGAGTAGTATGAGGACAAGCAGAAGCGAGATGACCTTCCCCTTTACAGCGGAAGCACTGAACCCCTGCAAAAAGATTAAAAATGTACGTCCGGGTATCAGTGACTAATTCCAGAGTTGCAGGGCGTTCCGCAATTGACTGAGAAGTTAGAAAAATAACCCGGTACTGGCGGCGCCCACCCTGCACATGTTTCAGGGGGAATCACGGGCTGTAGCTGGAAGAATCTTGGTCACTCTCACAACACGACCCATCGTGTTGAGGGCATCAATCAACAGAGAATCAGGAACAGCCGTTGGTACAGGAGAGAGGGTCACCGTAACTGGTCTTTGGGCTGCAGCAACAGGTTGTAGATGAAAGAACCCAATATCAACCCCATGAAATATAATTAAATCTACTGCTTGCTGGTGGGTGAAGTGAACAACCACCCCTCCACCCAAGCGAATAATGGACACAATGCTTTCGGCTGGAACGACCTTCGACACAGCATGCAGATACTGGGGGAGGGGGTGTCACGCAAAGCAGGAATGAAAACACTTAATAATAAGGCAGACGACAACTGCTTACCTTGCGGCGAATCACTTGGAAGAATAATTTTCAACGCCGAAGCTACACGTTTGAAATGTGGTGCAGAATCACTAGAAATATATGAGGTACTTCCCACAGCTTGTGCGAACGACGTTGAAGTAGAACTAGCAGAACCAGGAATATTAGACGCAGCCGGCACGCGGGTGGCCAGAAGCACAGTTTCTGGAAGTCCAGCAGCACTAGTCGACGCAACATTCCCCGAAGAAGGCACAGAACTAAGAAGCTAAGACATATCAGCAATCGACGATGCAGCTGTAGACGACGGTGACTTATTCACAGTGGTAGTGGACATTCTCGACCACTGGCCCACCAATACTCATGCGTCGTAACTGACGACACACGAAAATGAAAAAAAATAAAAAATGAGCACCCACTCGGCACTCAGCCTCACTGCTCGTGAAGCGAGGGTACGAAATACTGCAACCAAAACACAAAACGACGAAATACCACAAAAAGAACAAGTAAGCTAACGAACGTTGACTTCTACGAAGGAGCCGAAAAAATATGCGACTTGTCTGTTCAACGACCACTGCGCCACCGGGGCGGCCCCAATGTGTTACACGTGACGGTTTGTAAACCCCAAACAAACAATAAAACACTGTTGCAGCAATGATTAACATTAGTTTTCATTTATCTGCTAAGTCCTGTGACTGCCAGATAGTTTCTGATGCTATAGATCTTTCTAGCAACTCGTAGTAGTAAAGTAAATCCCAAGTAAAAAAATCGAGAGGAAGCCCTGTGATACTCTTCGTAAATAATTCATGCTACGCATCTTTCGCATCCTTAGATCTTTGTGAGTGTGAAATAAAACTATTGATTCGAGAGTATACATTTATTTACGTTCAACACGTTGCATTTATTTACGACACTCATGACCACACCGAGCCATAGTGTGGTACATACTATACTGTGCAAATTAACTGGGACAAAGTAAAAAATCACTCTTTTTTTCCAAAACTATGCCTTTATATCATTCTATGCCTTGATATACACTGATAAATACCTGTATTAGCATGAAGTATGTCCTCCTTTAGCATAAATGACATCTTGAATTCGTGTTGGCATTGACTCCACTAATTGAGTGCACATATTTTTGACTTCATAATCGTGGAACCACACTTTAATAGCATTCGTTATCATGCGTTCTTTGGCTGTACAGTCCATTTTACCTAAACGTCTCTTCAAAATTTTTCCACAAGTTTTCTATGGGATTTAAGTCTGGTGAATTTCCAGGCCAATCAAGCAAATGAATTTGATTTTCCAGCATGAAATTCTTGACTAATTTCGAATTGTGGCATGAGGCCAAGTCATGTTGAAATGTCCCGTCAAAAGTTTGCAAGAATGGAACAATCCTACGCTGTAATATTTCTACGTACTTGGCTGAATTCATCATATCTTGAACAGGAACTAAGATTCCTGTGCCATTTGATGTGAAAAAAACCCAAAACATCTGTTTCAGAGGGTGTTTTACAGTTCGTTTGACATGCTCAGGTCTTAAGGGTTCACAGTTGCTTCGTCTAACGACATTGGCTTGGCAACCCTGCACAAATAAATGAGTTTCATTACTGAAAATTACCTTTTTCCAGTCGTCAGCAGTCCATGATTTATATTTTTTGGCCCATGCTAAACGTTTTATCTTCATTTTCGCATTCAAATATTGTTTTTTCGTTGGTTCTCTTGCCTTCCAGCCAACTTCCAGAAGCCTACGGCGTACAGTCAAATCACTAACATCTCAACCAGTAGCCAATAAATCTCATTGAAGGTCGGTGCTTGTCTTTTTTTTTTTTTTTTTTTGATTAATTTTACTATTTCTGATTAGATATTTATCGGTTCGTGGAGTGGTTTTTCGTTTTCTTCCACATTTACTTCTCCTTTTTGGAGACGATGATCCAGATGCATTGTATCACGTAAGCAGTCGTGATACCCTTGATTTGCCTAAACGAACTGCAGAAGCGATATCTCTCACTGTCATAAAAGTGTGATCCTTAAAAACAATTATTTTTGCACGCTTCCTTGAGGAAATATCCATTTTTCAATACACGAAAGCAACACGTCAGAGAGAGCAAAAACTAACATGCACCTGTCACACACGAAAGCTCACAACTGAAGCTGAAGTGCCTATTTCCTGTTTAAAACCGGTCAAACCACATCCTTACTATCAAGTTCTAACAGTCACACCACCTCACAGCTGATAAAACCGGTTTACGTGGGTTTCCGACATTAACTGGCGATCACATTACAGTTCTGAGAATAAAATAACTTGTCCCAATTAATTTGCACAGTATGGTACTAAGTGGAATTAAGTTATAACAGCGAACAATAAAGTTTACTGCTTCCTGACATTGAATCGCACTAAGGTACGTAGAGTAATGCATGTTATTGTCGTAAAATCAGTGAAAGAAGATATGAGAGTCATAAAAGAAATATTTCCTAAACTATGGTGACGGCAATAGTTAGTATTTCGACTGTTTTTTTTTTTTTTTTTAATAATATTTATTGTTAGTATTATTATGATATATTATTCAGATTTACAGGAACGTAAAAATTGACCTACCCGATCAAATGTGATGTAGCTACGAAAGTCCAGCTGCCCATGCGCAAGCTAAAGTCTGACCTCAAGACAGAAAGACGGCCGAATAGCAAGTGTGTTAGTGGAAAGGATTAGTGACTTTCAGTCTAGGACATCTTCAGGTTACACCCCATCGTGTTATACATAATTTTAAAGTTCTCGTCAATAGCAGGTAACTGCTGTCTAGAGAAAGCCAAATTTTGCTATCGTCTTTCATAGCAACAAAAATGCGGTTTTGTAGTAGCTTTTATGCCATTTAGCATCGGGTTCTCGTAATTTACGAACATTGCAATTAGATATTGTAATGTTTAAATAAAACCTGATGAAATAATGTTTCGCGATAGTTCAGTAAAATATATTTTTCAGTAACATTGAAAGTAACTATTTTTGCGTCAGTTTATTGGACAGCATTCAAAAATCAGATTTCAACAATAGTTTTGCCTACTTCAAAAACCCATTTTCGTTACATTGAAAATTGTTTACTTGAGATTATTTTACTGCTTTCGGCAAAGACGCATATCATTAAAATTTTGATGTAACGAAAATGGGTAACGGAAGTAGTCAAAACCGTTTTTGGAATCTGATAGAGATGCAACAATAATAAATTTTTTTACTCCACAAAACCTTTTACTAATCTATCGCCGAATATTATTTCATCACATTTTACATAAACCTCATTAGGTTAAGGTACGCAAACCTTAGCCTCATCGAGGGCGCTTGAGATGCTTTAGCAGTGGCGACCCTAGCCCTTGCAGGGCCGCTGGCGATGACTCTTCAGAGAACCCTTCGCGATCTAATAACACTTTTTATATACAGGGTGCATAAGAAAGTACCTTTAGCCTGAAATAACTTACGAACGGAGAGAAGTACAGTTATGCAAGTGAGATAACGGTAAAGTAAAGCGACTACGCCCGGTCGAATGCAACCAATAGCAGCGCCCCTAGTGGCGAAATGCGGAAGTTAGCAATTGCAAATCGAAAACAAAAAGAGATAAAGCAAACTTTCCAACAACAAAGTTGTAGAGCATCAATTAAATAGTACAAAACGACACTTGTTTCATACGGATAACATAAATTGTCGTCTAAATACCCTAAAATGTCCAAAATCGATTCGCGACGATTCGAATCTGCATATTCACATTTCGCAGATGTAGCCATATGCAAATGCAGATTGCGACGTTGTGCCGTACCTATGATATAACAAGTTAGTAAAAGCATGCAATGCATTGATTATGATACGCTTTCCAGCATACCAGAAATTATTACTCAAGTTATGAGGATAATGATGGCTGCGGAATAAATCTCGCTCCTGTGTGCTGACCTTTGACCCCATTTCGATGATATTCAACAGAACCGGTTCAGTACACCTCAAGAATAACATACTAAAGTTTTGTCGCAATAGAAGCAGTTTTACGCAAGTTATGATAACAATGGCTGTGGAATAAATCTTGCTTTTGTGCAATGACCTTTCACCCCATTTCGTTGATATTCAACAGAACCGGTTCACTATACCTCCGGAACAACATGATAACGTTTTGTCGCAATCGAAACATTTTTTGGTAAGTTATGATGCACAAATGCAATGGAATGGATCCCACTCCAGAGTCCTGAACATTGACCCCATTTCGCCCATTTTCAATAGGGTTCGTCCCCTGCGGCTCCCTACCACATACTAAAATTTCATCGAAATCGAACCATTTTTACGCAAGTTATGACGCATAAGGGCAATGGCATAAATCCCGCTCATACGTCCTGCCTGACCTTTGACCCCATTTCGCCAATTTTCAATAGGGTTCGTGCCCAGGTGGTTCCCTACCACATACTAAAATTTCATCAAAATCGAACCATATTTACGCATGTTGTGATGCACAAAGGCAATAAAATGAATTCCACATTTATGATCTGACCTTTGACCCCATTTCGCCCATTTTCAATTGGGTTCGTCCCCAGGTGGTTCCTTACCAAATACTAAAATTACATCAAAATCGAATCATTTTTACGCAAGTTATGACGCATAAGGGCAATGGAACAAATACCGCTTTCATGCCCTGCCTGACCTTTCACCCCATTCGCCCATTTTCAATAGGGTTCGTGCCCAGTGGTCCCCTACCACATACTAAAATTTCATCGAAATCGAACCACATTTACGCATGTTATGACGCATAAAGGCAATGAAATGGATCCCGCTTTTATGTTCTGACCTTTGTCCCCATTCCACCCATTTTTAATAGGTTTCGTTCCCAGGTAGTTCCTTACCACATACCAAAATTTCATCGAAATTGAACCATTTTTACGTAACTTATGACGCATAAGAGCAATGGAATAAATCCCGCTCTTATGCCCTGCCTGACCTTTGACCCCAATTTGCCAATTTTCAATAGGGTTCGTGCCCAGGTAGTTCCCTACCACATACTGAAATTTCAACGAAATCGATCCATATTTACGCATGTTGTGACGCATAAAGGCAATGAAATGGATCCCGCTCGTATGGCGTGACCTTTGACCCCACTTTACCCATTTTCAATAGGGTTAGTTCCTTGGTGGTCCCCTACCACATACTAAAATTTCATCGAAATCGAACCATTTTTACGTGAGTTATCGTGCCGACAGACGGACAGACGGAAAAAGCTGGAGCATATACTCTTCTTCAGTCAACACAATTTTTATTAACAAGGTTGGGTTCAGGAGGCGAACATGGGCGCCCTGATACATATATTGTACGGTAAAATACACAAACTCTAAAATTCTATGTACATTATATACAGCACGATGTATTGATTCACAAAGGAGCCTCGTGGTAAGAGGTGCAGGCATTTTGCACAAGAACAATAAGAGAGATTGTCGAAACATTTCGTCTCGAAGCATAAGTATGCCGCCCCAGTGCCGCAGTGGTCTAAGGCGTTGGCCTCCGATCATTCGTCCGAACGGGGTCCGGGTTCGAATCCCGGTCAGGCATGGATGTTGTGTTTGTCTTACGGCACTGGCTCTCTCCCTTCCCTGGAACCAGTGACCCTAAATTAGGGACGGGCGACTGCTTATAGCCCATTGAGTTGCTCACGGTGGTCGTTAAACCTCAAAAAAAAAAAAAAAAAAAAAAAAAAACAGAGAACAGATGGCGCGACCTGTACTTTGATGATGTCAGTGGACAAATAAATGTTGGATTGCATAATTGCGGTTATGGTTCAGAAAATATTAAGTATTCCAAGTTATGAAATGAAGCTATTTTAATCGATGTTCAAATTTTCATCCTTGGGAACGCAATAATTGTGAAGAAAATGTGTACAGAAGTTTTTTCATTACAAGTATAGGAAACAAAATTACTTGACGACCACCTTAAAGTGGCAATTCTGTATGTATGTATATACATTTATTTTGAAAACGGCTCTAAGAATTTTGATGAAAGTCGTTAACCTACCGTTGGTACTAGGAATCGATTTAGCTTGATCTCGACTTTAGGAGAATTCGTTTAGTGGGTTAAACAACCACCCTGAATTATAACGTTTTCAGTGTCAGGGCGTTTTTCCATTAGTGTTACTAATGCTTAGAAATCTTATGGCCGCCCCGGTGGCGCAGTGGTCTAAGGCGCTGGCCTCTGATCATTCGTCCGTAAGGGGTCCGGGTTCGAATCCCGGTCAGACATGGATGTTGTGTTTGTCTTACGGCACTGGCTCTCTCCCTTCCCTGGAACCAGTGACCCTAAATTAGGGACGGGCGACTGCTTATAGCCCATTGAGTTGCTCACGGTGGTCGTTAAACCTCAAAAAAAAAAAAAAAAAAAAAAAAACAGAGAACAGATGGCGCGACCTGTACTTTGATGATGTCAGTGGACAAATAAATGTTGGATTGCATAATTGCGGTTATGGTTCAGAAAATATTAAGTATTCCAAGTTATGAAATGAAGCTATTTTAATCGATGTTCAAATTTTCATCCTTGGGAACGCAATAATTGTGAAGAAAATGTGTACAGAAGTTTTTTCATTACAAGTATAGGAAACAAAATTACTTGACGACCACCTTAAAGTGGCAATTCTGTATGTATGTATATACATTTATTTTGAAAACGGCTCTAAGAATTTTGATGAAAGTCGTTAACCTACCGTTGGTACTAGGAATCGATTTAGCTTGATCTCGACTTTAGGAGAATTCGTTTAGTGGGTTAAACAACCACCCTGAATTATAACGTTTTCAGTGTCAGGGCGTTTTTCCATTAGTGTTACTAATGCTTAGAAATCTTATGGCCGCCCCGGTGGCGCAGTGGTCTAAGGCGCTGGCCTCTGATCATTCGTCCGTAAGGGGTCCGGGTTCGAATCCCGGTCAGACATGGATGTTGTGTTTGTCTTACGGCACTGGCTCTCTCCCTTCCCTGGAACCAGTGACCCTAAATTAGGGACGGGCGACTGCTTATAGCCCATTGAGTTGCTCACGGTGGTCGTTAAACCTCAAAAAAAAAAAAAAAAAAAAACAGAGAACAGATGGCGCGACCTGTACTTTGATGATGTCAGTGGACAAATAAATGTTGGATTGCATAATTGCGGTTATGGTTCAGAAAATATTAAGTATTCCAAGTTATGAAATGAAGCTATTTTAATCGATGTTCAAATTTTCATCCTTGGGAACGCAATAATTGTGAAGAAAATGTGTACAGAAGTTTTTTCATTACAAGTATAGGAAACAAAATTACTTGACGACCACCTTAAAGTGGCAATTCTGTATGTATGTATATACATTTATTTTGAAAACGGCTCTAAGAATTTTGATGAAAGTCGTTAACCTACCGTTGGTACTAGGAATCGATTTAGCTTGATCTCGACTTTAGGAGAATTCGTTTAGTGGGTTAAACAACCACCCTGAATTATAACGTTTTCAGTGTCAGGGCGTTTTTCCATTAGTGTTACTAATGCTTAGAAATCTTATGGCCGCCCCGGTGGCGCAGTGGTCTAAGGCGCTGGCCTCTGATCATTCGTCCGTAAGGGGTCCGGGTTCGAATCCCGGTCAGACATGGATGTTGTGTTTGTCTTACGGCACTGGCTCTCTCCCTTCCCTGGAACCAGTGACCCTAAATTAGGGACGGGCGACTGCTTATAGCCCATTGAGTTGCTCACGGTGGTCGTTAAACCTCAAAAAAAAAAAAAAAAAAAAAAAAAAAACAGAGAACAGATGGCGCGACCTGTACTTTGATGATGTCAGTGGACAAATAAATGTTGGATTGCATAATTGCGGTTATGGTTCAGAAAATATTAAGTATTCCAAGTTATGAAATGAAGCTATTTTAATCGATGTTCAAATTTTCATCCTTGGGAACGCAATAATTGTGAAGAAAATGTGTACAGAAGTTTTTTCATTACAAGTATAGGAAACAAAATTACTTGACGACCACCTTAAAGTGGCAATTCTGTATGTATGTATATACATTTATTTTGAAAACGGCTCTAAGAATTTTGATGAAAGTCGTTAACCTACCGTTGGTACTAGGAATCGATTTAGCTTGATCTCGACTTTAGGAGAATTCGTTTAGTGGGTTAAACAACCACCCTGAATTATAACGTTTTCAGTGTCAGGGCGTTTTTCCATTAGTGTTACTAATGCTTAGAAATCTTATGGCCGCCCCGGTGGCGCAGTGGTCTAAGGCGCTGGCCTCTGATCATTCGTCCGTAAGGGGTCCGGGTTCGAATCCCGGTCAGACATGGATGTTGTGTTTGTCTTACGGCACTGGCTCTCTCCCTTCCCTGGAACCAGTGACCCTAAATTAGGGACGGGCGACTGCTTATAGCCCATTGAGTTGCTCACGGTGGTCGTTAAACCTCAAAAAAAAAAAAAAAAAAAAAAACAGAGAACAGATGGCGCGACCTGTACTTTGATGATGTCAGTGGACAAATAAATGTTGGATTGCATAATTGCGGTTATGGTTCAGAAAATATTAAGTATTCCAAGTTATGAAATGAAGCTATTTTAATCGATGTTCAAATTTTCATCCTTGGGAACGCAATAATTGTGAAGAAAATGTGTACAGAAGTTTTTTCATTACAAGTATAGGAAACAAAATTACTTGACGACCACCTTAAAGTGGCAATTCTGTATGTATGTATATACATTTATTTTGAAAACGGCTCTAAGAATTTTGATGAAAGTCGTTAACCTACCGTTGGTACTAGGAATCGATTTAGCTTGATCTCGACTTTAGGAGAATTCGTTTAGTGGGTTAAACAACCACCCTGAATTATAACGTTTTCAGTGTCAGGGCGTTTTTCCATTAGTGTTACTAATGCTTAGAAATCTTATGGCCGCCCCGGTGGCGCAGTGGTCTAAGGCGCTGGCCTCTGATCATTCGTCCGTAAGGGGTCCGGGTTCGAATCCCGGTCAGACATGGATGTTGTGTTTGTCTTACGGCACTGGCTCTCTCCCTTCCCTGGAACCAGTGACCCTAAATTAGGGACGGGCGACTGCTTATAGCCCATTGAGTTGCTCACGGTGGTCGTTAAACCTCAAAAAAAAAAAAAAAAAAAAAAAAAAAAAACAGAGAACAGATGGCGCGACCTGTACTTTGATGATGTCAGTGGACAAATAAATGTTGGATTGCATAATTGCGGTTATGGTTCAGAAAATATTAAGTATTCCAAGTTATGAAATGAAGCTATTTTAATCGATGTTCAAATTTTCATCCTTGGGAACGCAATAATTGTGAAGAAAATGTGTACAGAAGTTTTTTCATTACAAGTATAGGAAACAAAATTACTTGACGACCACCTTAAAGTGGCAATTCTGTATGTATGTATATACATTTATTTTGAAAACGGCTCTAAGAATTTTGATGAAAGTCGTTAACCTACCGTTGGTACTAGGAATCGATTTAGCTTGATCTCGACTTTAGGAGAATTCGTTTAGTGGGTTAAACAACCACCCTGAATTATAACGTTTTCAGTGTCAGGGCGTTTTTCCATTAGTGTTACTAATGCTTAGAAATCTTATGGCCGCCCCGGTGGCGCAGTGGTCTAAGGCGCTGGCCTCTGATCATTCGTCCGTAAGGGGTCCGGGTTCGAATCCCGGTCAGACATGGATGTTGTGTTTGTCTTACGGCACTGGCTCTCTCCCTTCCCTGGAACCAGTGACCCTAAATTAGGGACGGGCGACTGCTTATAGCCCATTGAGTTGCTCACGGTGGTCGTTAAACCTCAAAAAAAAAAAAAAAAAAAAAACAGAGAACAGATGGCGCGACCTGTACTTTGATGATGTCAGTGGACAAATAAATGTTGGATTGCATAATTGCGGTTATGGTTCAGAAAATATTAAGTATTCCAAGTTATGAAATGAAGCTATTTTAATCGATGTTCAAATTTTCATCCTTGGGAACGCAATAATTGTGAAGAAAATGTGTACAGAAGTTTTTTCATTACAAGTATAGGAAACAAAATTACTTGACGACCACCTTAAAGTGGCAATTCTGTATGTATGTATATACATTTATTTTGAAAACGGCTCTAAGAATTTTGATGAAAGTCGTTAACCTACCGTTGGTACTAGGAATCGATTTAGCTTGATCTCGACTTTAGGAGAATTCGTTTAGTGGGTTAAACAACCACCCTGAATTATAACGTTTTCAGTGTCAGGGCGTTTTTCCATTAGTGTTACTAATGCTTAGAAATCTTATGGCCGCCCCGGTGGCGCAGTGGTCTAAGGCGCTGGCCTCTGATCATTCGTCCGTAAGGGGTCCGGGTTCGAATCCCGGTCAGACATGGATGTTGTGTTTGTCTTACGGCACTGGCTCTCTCCCTTCCCTGGAACCAGTGACCCTAAATTAGGGACGGGCGACTGCTTATAGCCCATTGAGTTGCTCACGGTGGTCGTTAAACCTCAAAAAAAAAAAAAAAAAAAAAAAAAACAGAGAACAGATGGCGCGACCTGTACTTTGATGATGTCAGTGGACAAATAAATGTTGGATTGCATAATTGCGGTTATGGTTCAGAAAATATTAAGTATTCCAAGTTATGAAATGAAGCTATTTTAATCGATGTTCAAATTTTCATCCTTGGGAACGCAATAATTGTGAAGAAAATGTGTACAGAAGTTTTTTCATTACAAGTATAGGAAACAAAATTACTTGACGACCACCTTAAAGTGGCAATTCTGTATGTATGTATATACATTTATTTTGAAAACGGCTCTAAGAATTTTGATGAAAGTCGTTAACCTACCGTTGGTACTAGGAATCGATTTAGCTTGATCTCGACTTTAGGAGAATTCGTTTAGTGGGTTAAACAACCACCCTGAATTATAACGTTTTCAGTGTCAGGGCGTTTTTCCATTAGTGTTACTAATGCTTAGAAATCTTATGGCCGCCCCGGTGGCGCAGTGGTCTAAGGCGCTGGCCTCTGATCATTCGTCCGTAAGGGGTCCGGGTTCGAATCCCGGTCAGACATGGATGTTGTGTTTGTCTTACGGCACTGGCTCTCTCCCTTCCCTGGAACCAGTGACCCTAAATTAGGGACGGGCGACTGCTTATAGCCCATTGAGTTGCTCACGGTGGTCGTTAAACCTCCAATCAAAAAAAAAAAAATCTTATGACGTCACAATCTCGCGCTTGAGAATGTTGTCGCGCGGTCACGCCATCTGTCTTATTACGCCACGCGTTGTGTGTGGATCCAATTAAAGATTTATGACGTCACACCCTTCGAGCAGATGTTCGCAATTCCTATCTGCCTCATTACGTAACGCGTTGTATGCGTATGTCCGTCAGCACGATAACTCGCGTAACAATCGTTCGATTTCGATGAAATTTTATTATCTGGCAGATGATCACCTGGGAAGGAACCCTATTTAAAGTGAACGAAATGAGGTGAAATGTCAGTACATAGGAACGGGATACATTCCACTTCTGTTATGCGTCATAACCAACGTAAAAAAGATTCGATTTCGATGAAATTTTAGTATGTGGTAGGAGACCAACTGGCGACGAACCCTATTGAAAATGGGCGAAATGGGGTCAAAGGTCAGGGCATAGAAGCGGAATCACTTCCATCGCCATCATGCGTCATAACGTACGTAAAAATGCTTCGATTTGGATGAAATGTTAGTATGTTGTAGGAGTTTGCCTGGGGACAAATTGTATTGAAAATGGGCCAAATGGGGTCAACGGTTAGGACACAGGAGCGGGATCTATTCCATAGCCCTTATGCATCATAACTTACGTAAAAATGCTTCAATTGCGACAAAACGTTATCATGGTATTTCGGATGTATACCGAACCGGTTCTATTGAATATCATCGAAATGGGATCAAAGGTCAAGGCACAGGACCGAGATTTACTCCACAGCCATTATTCTCATAACTTGAGTGATATCTTGAGTAATGATTTCTGGTATGTTGGAAAGCGTGTTATAATCAATGCATTGCATGATTTCGCATGATTTTACAAACTTGTCGTTTTCGATTTGCAAAGAATAACTTCCGCATTTCGCCACTAGGGGCGCTGCTATTGTTGCATTCGATCGGGCGTAGTCGATTTACCATACCGTTATACTAGAAATTAAAAACAAAAATTTTTAATTGTTCGTTTCCTGTTCCAACTACCATCTTAACACCTGTACAGTCGCCAGGCCAAAAGTCGGATGCCCTCTTCACCGAGAACAACCCGCTTGCAGTCTTGCTTTCTACGACTGCCACCCCTCGTTCCTCCATCTCTGCAAGTCTAGAGGCTCCGTCGGATGCTTTCAAAGTGCTCGTCCCAACTGCCACTGGAATTGCGAGCACGTTTTTTCGGCCTAAGCGTCACAGGAAAGGTCGCCCACGTGCCAATAAATTATGCACTTCCCCTACCTATGACGGAGGCCGTGATCGTTCCGTGGATCAAGCATCCTCATCGGAAGGTTACGTGGACTACAACTCTGAAGAGTGCATTGACGCTCCCATCACCTTAGAGGACTTTCAGAATCTTCTGGTGGCTTGTTCCCTCCTGCAGACGCCTGTTCCTGGGAAGGAGTTGCACAACCTTGCCATCTGCCTCCGGAAAAAAATACGTCTCGCAACCTCCTCAGCAAGATCCCACACGACCATCAGGAGATCCTAACGCAAGTGTTGGCCTTACATTCTCACTTCACAACCATGTCACCATCCACTTTTGGGGACGGCGACTGGAACAAGAAATTCTGTAGCCGGCTCAAACTCTTGCATACAGCTGTCGAAAATTCCATACACACGCCTTCGCATTCCCTTCGGGATAGCGACTCTGAATTGTAAGGGTTTTAGAACCCCTTTGGCGAATGCGTTTGTCCATGAGGACCTCCACCACCTACACTCAGATATTCTTCTCTTACAAGAGACAAACTGTTAACCCACCACACACTTTCATCGCTGGCGTAAGTAGGATCATCAGTTTTACCATGCCTACCGACTCTCCACCGTCGGCGGACTGGTGATCGGACTCTTTTCTCAGTTCCAACAAGCGATTTCTTCTGTCGGAGTTCATCTTCTGCAACGCCTTACCTTCTCTGTAGAAAGGCAGCGTTACCGGATCTTCAATATATACCTACCGTGTTCACCTACATACTATACTTCACTCTTTTTGGCGTTACGTTCAGCTCTTTTATCTGCCATGCCGTCGGATTACGTGGTGATAGGCGAAGACTTTAGTTGTACATTACAGCCAGACCTGATAGTGCTCCTACTTATCGAGGATTTTGCCTCCGTCTCGTGGATCTTTTACATACACTCGTCGCAGAGTTTGAACTACAAGTAATATTTCGCCAGTTACACTCCACGACTGTTTCCCATACGTGGCGAGCGTCTGTAGCTTCCTCCTCTTCCTTTGCCAGACTGGATCGCTTCTACGCCTGCGCTCCTCTGTTACCTGTTGTGATGAACTCAACACATGTACCTACCGCTTCCTCAGACCACTGGGCCGTAACAGTCACTTTCAGCACCTCCTTTCGACAGAAATTTGGATTTCGCTCCTGGGCGTTGGATTCTTCTCTTCTGGATGACACAGCCCTGCGTTCCGTGGTTCGTGAACTCCTTCAACATTACCTCCCCGGAATTTTCACTGCAGCCTGTGCTCTCTATCACTTACTGATAGCACGTTAAGTCGCACCTTCTCTACCTCCTCAAGGAGCGCTCCTTTACAGCTTCTACTCTTCGTGAGATGGTAGAAGCCAATCTCCGTCTGATTCTTGCGCAACTCGGCGCCAATCGTCCCCTATATCCAGCGTATTTAGCGGATTTACGTGCTCTGTTTGAACCTCGTTCCCAGCAGGCGATTATCCGTCTTAGACTGCAACATCTGTCTCCCGAAGACTGTTCGTTTGGATTTCTTTCCTCGTTGAAGGAGAAGCGTCGCTATTCCAATCGTCTCAGTGTGCTACGTCTACCTGCTATTCAAGTGATTTTAGATCTGGATGCTGTCTGCACCCAAGTACATCATTTTTTTCAACAAATACAGTGATACCCCTCCACCTTCGACTTCTGTCTTAACAACTTTACTCTTATCTCTTCCGACTGTTCGTTCTCATCTCTCTATCTCTCTTCTTCAGTCTATCTCTACTTCCGAGCTTAGGATCACTCTCGCCTCTCAAAATCCACGGGTCTCTCTCTTCCCTTCTATGGCATCTTTTCCCCCTCTCTTCTCCTTTTCCCTCTTGCTGTTCTTGCGTCTACTCTTATTTCTTCTTTTACAGTGGCCTTTCACTGTCACCCACGTGGTGCTTTTCCCCAAGGGGGTGACCTGCTCGACCTGGGAAACCGGCGCCCTATTTCACTACTAAACATTGACAACAAACTTTTCACCAAACTCGTTTATCTACGACTTAGCCCGGTTCATCCGTTCCTTCTTTCCCCCGACCAGTCCTACACGGTTCCTGACCTGTCCATTGCTTCTAACATTAATCTGCTCCGCGATCTTACACACCTAGCCCGCTCTAAAGCTGAATCTCTCGCCCTCCTTAACTTAGACCAAGTGTCTGCGTTTGACAACATCTCTCACTCTTTCCTTTCTGCTTCTCTGCTTGCCTGTGGTTTTCCTTACGTCTTTGTCACCTCTATTCTTGCACTCTACCAGGACGCCGTCATCCAGGTCAAGACGGCCACCTTCCTTGCAGCACCCATCTCCTTCTTGCGTGGTATCCGGCAGGGTTGCCCGCTTTCTGGACAGTTATTTGCCGTGGTGTTCGAGCCATTTCTGTGCACCGTTCGCCGGACCTTTCCTTCCGCTCTTCCATCTCCAACAGCAAGTACGCGGCACTTTACCATCACCTACTCAGCTTATGCAGACGACGCCACCTTTTGTATCGAAATGTACTCCCAGTTTTACATCCTGGCTCACCTCTATCAGATTTACTCTTCTTGCTCAGCGGCATTCCTAAACACAACTTAAAGTGCCGACCTCTGGTGTGGTCGCTGGACTACCCGGACGGATGCCCCAATGGGCGCTTCCTGGACCTCAGCATCTCAAAAGTTCCTTTGTATTCAACTTGGCGTACCTCTCGCGGCACGTAATTCCAATTGGTCTGTTCAACGACATCGCATTGCTCGCTGGGTGGCCTTCTGGCGTCAAGCTCAGTTTTGCTCCTCTTATGCCATCAGACCGCGCTTGGTTCGCACCTACCTTCTTTGTTCCTGTCTGCACGTATGGTATGCAGCCCGGACGCCTGTCCACTCTCTCACTGAAATCACTCGGCTTATCTCGACTATTATCTGGACCCATCATCATTGGGTTCAAGTTCCCACTCTCTGCCGTCCTATCTCTCATGGAGGGTTGGTTCTACAAGGCTCATAGACTGGTGGTCCTACTACGCCTCCTCAGTGCTCCTGGATCTCCAGCATCTCTTCCACGGGATGTGATGATTTTACCGACTAACCCCCGTTTCACCTTTATAACGTTTCTTCTTATGGATAACTTTCCCTATCTCCGCCCTGGTCTTTCCTCAGTTTACGCGGCGGTGCTTTCCTTTCTGAGCTCTCTCCTCCTTCTACGCGCCCCACCTGCTTCTACCTCTGAGCTTCTTGCTGAGATCCTCTTCTTTTCCTCTGCCATTTATCCTCTTAACGCCCCCTACTACTCTGACCTTTTCTGGCTCCCAGCCGGGATCGTATCTGTCCGCGACCTCCTTCCTCCTGACATCTCCGGGAAGTCTCTCTTAGATCTGTCTCCTCTCCTCCCTCGCACCGGAGCCTCTCTTTCGCTCTATGACTCCCTCCGCTCTTCAGTTGTTACCCTTTTCCCTAACCTTGCCTCCCCGTCTGGTCTCCCAGTTTCTTCCGCCTCTCTTCCTCTGCCTTTCTTTCTCCTCTTTCGGGGCTCCGTTCTTCCTATTTCCAGGTTTTCTGTTCAATCTGTATATCACTTCCTTCTTGCTTCCTCTACAACAACGCCACCACTCATTCCGGATGTCCCACCGGGAGTTTTCCCGAAGGTGTGGTCTACTGCAGCCTCGCCTCTATCACCACCACAGGAACGAAACGATTATTGGCAGTATCGAAACCGGCGTCTGCCTGTTCCAGCCAAACTCTTCAGAATGACACTGGCTACTTCTCCCACTTGCTTCTTCTGCACCTCGATAGCCGGCGTGCAGCATGATTATCAACACTGCCCAGTACTCCTTCCTCTACAACATCTGGCCTTCACCGTAGTCAAACAGCTACGTGGAGAGGATCTACCATTCCAGGCTTTCAGCACCCTCCTTCGATTCTAAAACCCACCCGTGCCTTTCCCTGATGCGTGTGCCAACGTTTCCATCCTGGCCTGCCATGTAACCTACTGTTTCAACTTCCAACTTCAACCTGTCACTGGCCTGCAATCCCTCTTCCAGGCAGGGGAGGGCCTTTGCATTCAATTCCGGCGCCGCCTATCATCGCGTCTGGGCCTTGCCTTTGCCTCCGCCCGTGCAGAGCGCCGAATTCCACACTTTATGATTTTTCGGGCCTGCTGACGACCTCAGAGTCTCGGCGACTGGCTCGCCGAGACTCTCCTCCCTTCGTGAACTCTGTGTTCTTTCCTGATTCCCCTTCGACTGGATTCTTCTCCATGGCAAGGCGTCTCGCCGCTTACCTGCAACAACCCAGAAGAACTTTCTGGTTCATCCTACCCACCTCCAGTGTCTTTCCAATATACACCAAATTGTTTACAACGTTTTTGTACAGATTTGTGTGATTTACTTCCGGTTCAGTTCTGTACCTGTGCTTCTGACACCGCCCTGTTTATCTTCTGTTGTACTTGCGGGCTAGTTATTGTACATACCTCCCCATTTTTGCGTTATTCTTAATGTGTATACGATAACCACAATTGTGTATTGTGCATTTTTTAACCTTGATGCTGTATGTTGCGATTTTTTTAATCACTGTGTGCATACTTGTAAGCTGTTTTTTGCACTTGTAAGTTTCATCTTCCAGTGTATTCGACGACCTGTAGTTTGTATTGTGCCGGTTTTAAACTCTGGTGCTGTACATAGCGATTCTCTTCTATTTACTGTTTTACATTATTTCTATCCTGTTTTTTGCCCATGATGTTTGTTAATCTCTGATTTAGAGTTTCCTCTCAGAGTGTATTTTGCCGACCTCAAGTTTGTATCGTGCCGGCTTTCAGCCCTAGTGCTGTACATTACAATTTCTTCCATTTACTGTTTAGCATCATTTATATCTGTATTTTGCACATGTTGTACATACAATTCTAGTTTCGAGCTTTATCTTGCGGTGTAATCGCCGACCCCTATTTTGTAATGTATCCGTTCTCAACTCTGGTGCTGTGCAATGCGATTTCTTCTATTTACTCTTTTGCGTTATTTGTATACTATGTTTTGCACATGTTGTAAATATAACCCCTGTTACCTCTAGTTTGTATTGTACGTACTTCAACCCTGTTGCTGTACGTTGTATTGTTCTTCATTTCCTGTTAACATTTTTTATACTGTATTCGCACATGTTACAGTTCTCCTGCTCCGATTCTGCCTTCGGTTCTGCATGTTACAGCCGTTGTGTTGTCCAAGTACGATATTTTCATCTTATTTGTACATATTTTACTCGCTTTGTATCTATCTGTCATTCTCATCCTGTAAATGCGTTCTTTCTATGTATATACACATCCATTCTTTATGCATTTCAGGACACAGTTATCGCATATTGTAATTATTCGCCGAGTCTGCTACTGTTTGTGTTTAAGACAAAATTCAGACTTCTCATAATATAAATATTATATATACTCATTCCCTGTATAAAATCATCACTTAGTGTAAAGTTTCCTGGAATGCTATTTGCCCAGGTCTCTTGTCACTCATTCTGTATGTATATATTACTCTCATCTTGTGAATTGTGCGCATCTTATATATATAAACATCATGATTTCATTCATTTCCTGGCACAGTCATAGCCTATTGTAATTATTCTTTGTCTCCTACTGCTTGCATTGTATATATTTGCCTTCCGCTTATGTACATAGCATTCTTTCTCTATATAAATACATTTATTATGTTTATTAATTTTCTTGGCATAGTGTTGCTCAGGCTCATGTAACCATTGAACTTCATTTTTGCCCAGAATAAAGAATTTGAAAAGCCTATTTACAGCAGTGCACTGTTCCTACCGTCGAGTTTGGAGCCGGCAGTGTACTCATGTAGGGGTGTTTTTCGTGGTATGATCCCGGCCCGTTGGTTGTCGTGGACAAACCTGTTAACCAGCACGTCTACCTCGATATTTTAGACAATTATGCCCTACCAACTGTGTGGCAATACTATGAAACCGAGCCTTGTTGGTATCAGCAGGATTATGCACACAGCCATAAAGCAAGGTTTCAAAATCGCTTTATTATTATTCATCATAAGAAAACGTAAGAGGGAGACGTACAGCGTTGGGCGTCTCACTGGGAAATAATACAAACTGTTAAAACATGATGGTATATACACTGCAATGACAATGGGGATGAATAACAGATGCTGCAAGCAAAGCTTATTGCATAAAAATTGCAGGAGAAGTGACAGAGAGAAACACATCGTGTCACATGACATTGGCTGGGGATGATGTACAGGATAACACAGGCGAAACAATAGTACACAATTAGAAAAAGAACAGCACAAACACCGCCGTGAAGGTAAAACATTACATATATGAGATAAAAACACAGCTGCCGCCCCGGAGGCGCAGTGGTCTAAGGCGCTGGCCTATGATCATTTGTCCGTAAGGGGTCCGGGTTCGAATCCTGGTGAGGCATGGATGTTGTGTTTGTCTTATGGCACTGGCTCTCTCCCTTCCCTGGAACCAGTGACCCTAAATTAGGGACGGGCGACTGCTTATAGCAACTTGAGTTGCTCACGGTGGTCGTTAAACCTCCAATCAAAAAAAAAAAAAAAAAAAAACACAGCGTGCACAATTGTGCAAGTTATTTAACGAGGGCACCAAAGCAACATAATACAGGCGGGGTGAAGGTAATTAATGTACACGAGTAAGCATGAAAATATACTGAGATGACATTAGCATTCACAATTCAACGGTAGCGTGGATTGCACGAAAAAAAATGCAGAAGGAACAGTAAGATCACAGAGCAAAACTAGGAATGCACACTGGGATGACAAGAGGAATTAACGCAAAATGAAAGCACTGTACGACGCAATAGATGTAACTGGTACATTAACAATACATGATGAACCATATTATACACAGGGATGACCAAATAAAGTACACAATGTGAAGACACGATACAGCGCAAGAAATGTTAGAAGTACAGTAAAACGCACACGATAAACCATGATTGCACTCAGGGATGTTATGAGTATATGCATAAAGTGAAAGCACAGGACAAGCCATGGGTTCTGACAGATGACAAAATTTATCATAAATTTGTACGTGCACGAGCAAAGCATTAACACAATGTGAAAGCACGAAAATAGTATGTACACAATGTGGAAGTACAGAACTGTACAAAAATCAAACAGATGCAAGGAAATGGCTAAACACTAAGAAGGTGTGTGAGTGCGGAAAATATAACAAATGAGAGATAGATACGTACACCACATGACATCTCAAAGTAAAACACACTACAGGAACACGGTGTAATACACTAGGTGCATAGACAGAAAGCACTTAAGGTGACCAGGGTACAGTCCCAAGTACTTAAAAGGGACGGTAGGTCACGGAATCAGAGGGCACACTGATAACAATGTAAATATGGTAAAGCATAGTATGACACGAAAAAAAAAAAACAATTCAAATGACAAGATCACAATGCTATGCACACTGAAAACGAGAAAACAAAAACTTGGGTATTACAGCACAGGCTGTAGCTCGATCACATGATATACATGGAGACGAGTCGTAGAGTGGAGTAGGGGCACCAGGGTGCCACGGAACTCAGCAAAGGAGGTGTAGAATGTCCTAGGGTACTGATAGGTGTAGCTGTCCAGAATCAACCGCAAACCATTAAGCGACCGGCACCCAGGTAGCATAGAAAGTGGCTTCTCGACTACTGGAAGAAGCCTACTGGTACTCCAGGCGGAGTCGAGAAAGCAATCGATCTTGAAAATGGCACAAAAGGGCTGCGCTGGCCTGGTGTAAAGAGACCGGCGAGGAAACGCTGCGGAGTTGTTGAAGGTATACGTAAATAACGTGTTTAACCAGCACGAAGAGATAGACACATACTGACGGAAGAGGCGTAGGTGGATGAGCCCGCAGAAGAAGATGTCTGTAGGCAGTGAACGGAAGATCTGGAGAACAAGAGCGACTGGCAATCCGTAAAGCCTGGTGGACGAGAGGCATCAGGATGGGACAGTAAAGGTAGACGTGAGAAACGTCTGCCTCATGTGCGCAGAAGGAGCAGAGAGGGGAGGAGAGAAGGGACATGCGAAAGAGAAAATACGGAACAGGTAGGCGATTATGCAAAAAGAGCTAGTGGGTATTAATTTTAAGAGGGGCGGATAAGGGTGGGCGGGCAGCGGCCCAGACAAGAGGAAGAGAAGCAGGTGGAACCTCGAGAATAGAAAGCGGTGAAGGGGTGGCAAGGTGCACTAGAAAACGATAAAGAGATTTAGAGGAGAGAGAGGAGAGAGGAAGAACCGAGTCTGAGAGTCGGAGGAAAAACGGCAGCGGAAGAGGGGCAGAAAAGACAGAGACGAGACCGGTGGGGGAGACAAGATCAGGGAAAGCGAAAGAAGTGCAGTTAGCAGAGAGTCATAGACCAAATGGGAGGATGTGGACCAGAGAATAGCAGGGGGAGGCAAGCGAGAGAGCGCCAGGACAGATCCGAGGTAGTGAGGTCTTGTACGGTTACTACACCTGCTCGGAGCCAAGAGGGGAATGAAAAGCAGGGGAGATGGGGGGGATGAACAAGGGAGTTGAAAAAGAGGGGTTCAGAAAGAAGCTCTAGAGTTGAAGAGGGAGGGGAGCGAATGAGGGGGAGAGAGCGAAGGTGAGTGAGGGTTTCAGAATATGCAGGTGGGAGTTTGGAGGGGGAGGGAAAGGACAGCAATCCATGAGAACTAAAGAAAGAAAGGGAAAATGTGTGTTACGCAAGGAGGCAAGAACGTCACGTACCTTAACTGCGGAAGCCACTGGAGCCGTGAAAAGGTGAATGAAGTTTATCACTCGGCTGGCTTTGTAGCACAGCGGGACATCAGGTAGGCCAGCACCACCATAGGAGGGAGGAGCACAGTGCTTTTGGACGTTAATCCAGTGATGACCCGCCCACATTACTACAGTAAGGCAGCGTGTAATCTCCTGGAGACAGAAAAGCAGGGTCGTAGATGCAATCCAAGAATGCTTGCAGATGGACAGAAGGTATGTCCTGGTGAGATTTGCACGCTGGTAGTAGGACGTACAGAACTGCGCACGACACCAGAACGCAGATGTGCGGAGGAGGCGAGGATGGAATTCCGTGCGAGTTGCACTGGATGTAGCTTGTGGTGCGCCTAAGTGCACACCCAGGAAGCATTGGGTAGTGGATGACCATGTGGCCCCCCATGGAACATCCATGCGATTGGACCACGACTCGCACCGCAATCCAGTGCTCTTAGACGTATTCAGTTCAGCTGCAGAACATGAAGCATATGCGGAGAACAAACGACAAAGCAGTTGGAACTGTGAGTCGCTACGAATGCAGACGGTAATGTCATCTGCATAGGCAGTGTAAATGACTGAGTGATGCCGTGAGCTGGCAACTGGTGGTGGAAGGTTTGCTAGGAGAGATGTTTGCAGAGAGCGTAGAAAGGGCTCGACGGCAATCGCAAACAGTTGACCATAAAGCGGGCAGCCCTGACGAACTCCCCGCTTGAATGGAACATGTGCTGTGAGAAAAGATGCCGTCTTGACATGGAAAATGGCGTCCCGGTAGAGGGACAGAAGAACAGAGACAAATTGTGGAGGAAAGCCAAAGTGTAGCAGGGTTTGTGTTAAACAGGCGTGTGAGATATTATCGAAAGCGGAACGGAGGTCTAAGCAGAGGAGAGGAAGAGGTTCTGAATGAGTCTTGGCAAGATGAATGAGATCGCGAAGAAGTTGAACATTGGAGGAAAGAGAACGGCCAGGAACAGTATAGGTTTGAGAGTCAGCAAGGATGTGAGGAAGGACAGAGTTTAGTCGACGGGAAAGAAGCTTAGTATACAGTTTATAATCTTAATTGAGAAGAGAAATGGGGCGCCAATTTCCCAAGTCAAGAGGGTCACCCTTCTTGGGAAATAGGACCACATGTGCGTCCGTGAAACTCCTCGGGAGGGGGAGCAGTTAAATGCAGCAGAAAAAGCGGAGAAGAGAAAAGGCAACAGAAGAGGCAAGAACGCACGATAAAAAGGAAAAGAGAGGCCGTCCGGACCCGGAGCGGCATGGGGGTTAAGGGAAGAGAAGGTGTCGGACACCTTCGTGGATGTGGGTGAGAGAGATAGGGTGTGAGCAAGATGAGACGGAACTTGAAGCAGGTTATTGAGAAGATGGTGGAGAGCAGAGGGAGAAGGGGGAGGAGTTTCACTGAACTTGGTGGTATAGAACTGACGAACGTGAGAGCAAATCGCTGCCGAATCGGATGTGATTTCGCCAGAGGAGGCGAAGATGACGAAAAGAGGTGGAAGACTTACGTGCAGATTCCATTGATGTTAGAAAATCATAGGTGCATTCCTACGGATTGAGATGTTTAATACGCAGACGTAAAAGTGTTTGCTGCGCAAGAGGTTTCAGCAAAGCCTGGAGCTCCGCCTGATATGCTGGAAACAGCGGATATGACAACCCAATCAGTGCGAGCATCTGCCTGGCGTGATCGAAGCGCATCTGGCTAGAAGTCTTCATGGTGAAGGAAAGTTGCTTGATATGTAAGAGGAGCTGATGCTTGACATGAAGCCAATACGTCAAGGTACAGGGTGCGGAATGCAACCGTGCGCGACGAGCAGCGAGGAAAGAACGGACAGAGGCACAAAAGTCAGGATCAGTGAGGAGATTGGAGTCAAACGTCCACGGACGTACAGTCCGAGGGAGTGACGCCGAAACAAACACTGTGAGGGTGACTGTGCAGTGGTCTCCGGAAGCAGTAGGGTGATGTCGCAACTCGGTAATAGACGCAAGAAGCAGTGTGGAAACGTAAAACCGATCCAAGCGTGCAGTCGATGGAAGCTGACTCCCAGACGAACGCCACGTGTGTGAGGTTTCTTGTGGATGTAGGCACCTATTAGCATCGGTGAAATAGAAATCAGCAACAATGTCATGGAGTAGTGCGACGAGATCCGTCCGACGCTCTCGAGACGAAGGAGAGCGATCCAGTGCCGGGTCAAGGGTGCAATTGAAGTCTCCACCCAAGAGCGCACGATCCGAAGGCGAGATTTTCGAGAGAGCTTGACGGAGTTTGGTGAACAAGATGGATAAATGAATAGAGGTGCATGGAATATACACATTAAAGATGTGAAATCGAGCTCCGCCAACTGTGAAGGAGACTTGCTGGAGTAAATCCCGGCATAAGTTCTGCACTGAGAGTGCAGTGAGGGTGGATCGGAACTGCTGATGTATTCCAATAGCAAGCCCACCATGAGATGAATAGCGAAATGCATGATGGAATACATAATCGCTAGCACGCCAGCGAGTAAACAGACTGGAGGAATGGCAGTTTATTTCTTGCAGTAGTAACAGATCGGCCCCGAGGGGCGAGAGGTCTTCCATTACAAGAGCATTCGCTAGTGGGCTAGCGAACCCTCTGCAACTAAGGGTCGTGACCTTGAACGGACTGATCAGTCGTTGATTGGAGGAGTCGCGGAGCAACTTTCAAGTGTTGTTGTAATACGTTTACGCAGCCAAGGGTCCAAGAGTTGTGCAGTGGGTCATGTACAAACTCACGAAGGTATTTAGCAATGCATCCGGCTTGCAGGAGCAGCGCGGGAAGAATGTCTTCGCGCTCTCGGAGGTAGTCATACGTCGACTCCAGGTTCGTGGTGTGGGTGCAAAATTGCTAGTAATCTCCAAGATTGAGAGGTTCTGAAGGAGCACCACATTTGCAGAGTACACTTGAAAAGACCTCAAACGAAGGCGGAGACCCATCATCATTAGTGTCCCTTTCAATTTCTGTTGGCGCAGGAGAGGGAGAAAAATCTCCTGAAGATTTGGCAGCACGGAACGGTTGCCCATCCGCAGAGGAAGATTTCTTCTTCTTCCTCTTACGTCGGGTACCTGTACGAGTGCCAGAAATGCGTTTTCCAGGGAACGACGATGCTCGGGAAGCAGACGCAGAGTCACAGGAGTTATCGGCGCCGCCGTCACACTCGGAGACACCAACAGTGAAGACTGGTAGGAAACAAGCGGCGAGGTCTCCTGATGTTGCCACGTGATCAGGAGTAATAAGTGAGGCGAGCACTGGAAAGTGTAGGTGGGATGTGAGGTCAGCATCAAAAGACGCTCGTTGACAAGAGGTTTTAGTTATACTTTTTGTGTAACTCGGCCCGGGGGCAGTTGGTACACTAGAAGACGGTGCAGATCGAGAGCGAGTTGTAGTAGGAGGCTGCTTAGAGGCGGTAGGCTCTGTAGAAGCCGTGGGAGCTGGATACTCGTTGTTGGGGCATCGAGCACGCTGATGCCCAAGTTCTTTGCAATTAGCACAGGGTTCTGATGTTAGCATGTCAATTCTAGCAGAGTTGCCCACATCGGACGTTTAGGATCCGTGGGAACTTACGGAGATGCTCCTCTGATGGAAAGATGAGTCGAACACTCCGGCGAAAACTACGAACATTCTTATTTGCAGGATCTTTGGGCGCAGCTGAATGTGTGATAACAGGACCAACAATCTCACCACACTTACTAATTGCAGTACATATCATCGCATCAGAGATTTCGGGGGGCACCGGATGCAAGGAGACCTGAACAGGGCGCCTGGCGATCGGTTAAGCTTCCAGGTGGTGGTCTCCCAGATCAAGACCAAAGTTTAGAAGCGTGTCTGCATGCTCTTTGGATGTGAAATAAACAATCACCGTCCGCGGCCGGCGGGTGAGGTGAGTAATGGCTCCGGCTGGAAGAAAAGCAAGGAGCGTATCACAATAGACCTTCAACGGTGTATTCGGAAGAGCATCTAGGCACACTCCCAACTCGCGGGTGGAGTGAAGTTCCTGCGCAGCGGGTGAGAAGTGCGGAACGTCCAATTGAAGTGAGTCACCATGTATCTGGACATGGGCATCCGCAAGAGGAAGGCGAGTCGCTTGCGTCGGTAGGGACGCACCTGAGGTAACGCTAGAATAAGAGCGGGAAGGCAAACCTCCACTGGAAGGCAGAGGTGCAGCGCTGGATGAAGGAGCTGACACAACGCTGGGCAAGGTTACCGAGGGTAGAGAAGCAACGCTCTCAGATGTATCCATTACGTCATCGGCAGCATCAGAAACGAACGACGTAGCATCACCACCAGGAGGGGTGGAGTCAGATAGTCGAAGAGTAGAAGAAGAAGAGCAATAGGCAACAGGAGGAGGAGGACGATATTCCTTGTCATTAAGGACGGACGCTGATTGGTTTGCTCCGTCAGAGATAAGGATCGACGTAGTAGGAGAAGCTGTGACGAGAGCGGGAACGTTGCTCTTATCAGCAGTCGCCATCGCCGATGGCGAGGCCTAAATTAGTAAACACGACCAACTGGTCGAAAAAATAAAATGCTGATAGCTAACCGAAAATAGTACTCACCGACTCGGGAGATGTCTTAAATGAAAGATACAACCTTCGTCTTAAAGGCACACACAAAAGTTAAACGACAGAGCACACAAAACACACTCAGTAGACGGCGAAACACGGAGCTCAAAAGAGACACGACTTACGTCCCATAAAGCAAGGACTGTGACGGCCTGGTTTGACGATAACTTTGTTTCGTGTGTAGACTGGCCAGCACAGAGCCCTGATCTTAATCCCATAGAGCACCTATTGGATGAATTAGAGCGCCGCATAAGTAGTTTGGAACCAAAGTCTACTACTAAGCAACAGATAGCGGCAATATTATGTACTGAATGAAGCGCATATGTATCGCTGTGTTCCAAAACTGTGTCGGAAGCATGTCTCGAAAGGTCAGTTTGTGCATTAAGGCCAAAGGTGGACCGACACCTTACTAAGGTTTTTGAATAAATGCTATGTTGTGTTTCTTTTCTAGGTGTCCCGTGACATTTGTCAATATAGTATATATACGCAAAAAATGACATGTGACTTACTCTGACCCCAAATCAGTCGCTCGCTTGTTTTTCTCCCATAAACCCTCACTTCGGGTCAATGTAATCCCACATCAATTTTTTTAATCGGAAATTGTGGTATTGATTTATATGAAATAAACACGAGGTAATACAATACACTGTTTACTAATATAATTAGGAATCCAAAATATGACCTTTCCAAAATAACCTGTTACTAAATAAATAAGAATAGCTGTAAAATTAGAAGATAAGTCTATTATTTAAAGAACTCTGCGACTTTTCTTGTGGTTGAAGCGTTCAATCAAATCTCTATAGTCCAAAGTAGATGCCACGTCGTTTTCTACGGAGAGAAGCGCGAGTACATTGCAATTTTCTACTTGTACCCGAAATTGTGGCAAAACTATGAAAAATATGTTGAATAAAAATTGAATTTAGACATTTCCCCAGAACGTTCGCGCTGAAAAAATGCCTCTGATCAAAAAATAAAAAAAATTCTAATAGAGTAATTTTTGATGTCACTAATTAAAAGCATGTATAATTTATGACTACAAACTTGTGGTGTTGAATAAAGTAAAAATATCAACGTTTACCACAATCAATGATTTATTATATATCGACTATAGTTTCGCAGAGCTTCTGGCTCGGCTTCATCAGGATTCCGATATTCGTCCTGATGAAGCCGAGCCGGAAGCTCTGCGAAACTATAGTCGATATATAATAAATCATTGATTGTGGTAAACGTTGATGTTTTTACTCTTACTTTACTTAAATTAAAAGCATTAAACAAATATTACAATTGGTTATTTATTTGAATATGATCGTGAACAACAACAACAACAATGTTTTAGGTGACGCTAGGCAAAAACCACTAATTAATTTGCAGCAATATTTAGGTGACGCTAGGTAAAAACTACTAATTAATTATTACAATATTTTAGGGGACGCTAGACAAAAACTACTAATTAATTAACGGCGATATTTAGGTGACGCTAGGCAAAAACTACTAATTAATTACTAAAATATTTTAGGTGACGCGAGGCAAAAACTAGAAATTAATTAGCGGCAGTGTTTAGGTGACGCTAGGCATAAACTACTACATAATTACTACAATATTTTAGGTGACGCGAGGCAAAAACTAGAAATTAATTAGCGGCAGTGTTTAGGTGACGCTAGGGAAAATTTACTAATTAATTACTACAAAATTTTAGGTGACGCTAGGCAAAAAGTACTAATTAATTACTACAATAGTTTAGGTGACGTTAGGCAAAAACTACTATATAATTAGCGGCAATATTTAGGTGACGCTAGGCAAAAACTACTAATTAATTAGCGGCAATATTTAGGTGACGCTAGGCAAAAACTACTAATTGATTACTACAATATTTTAGGTGACGCTAGGCCAAAACTACTAATCAATTACTACAATATTTTAGGTGACGTTAGGCAAAAACTACTATATAATTAGCGGCAATATTTAGGTGACGCTAGGCAAAAACTACTAATTAATTAGCGGCAATATTTAGGTGACGCTAGGCAAAAACTACTAATTAATTACTACAATATTTTAGGTGACGCTAGGCCAAAACTACTAATTATTTAGCGGCTGTGCGAAGCCCCTCTGGAAGCAAAGCCCTGGGCGGTAGCCAGTTGTGCCCATACCTGGAGCCACCACTGCTCTTTAGTACGAGGAACTGAAAGTCGTCAACTTCCCCTTCACCAATGAAAACCTAACAACATAAAAATGCTCTGATAGAGGAGTGCGATCGTCTCCTTGCTGAGCTCCTGAACATTGTTTCGTTTTTTGAAGCAAGACAAATCTTTGTGTAACCAGTATGGCAGTTAGACGTGACCAAACACCGTATGGACTCCAAAATGAAACAGTGCCGTATAAAACAGGACATTTATTTGCTTGCAACATCTGTCATAAACAAACTGCACGATATTTTGTATTTTACATGATTTTGAGGAGTTATGCCAAAATATATATCGATACAGAGCTTTATTAAATTGCATAAAGCGTTCATTGAAATATGTGAATTTATGTCTTACTTCCATAATTTATGTACACCAGCGTATTTGAGAGACAATGTCAGACAACGAAATGACTCTACAGCTTGTGCTGTAAAATCTTTAGAAAAGAACTTATCAGCCCCCAAATCCTTCAGTTATAGATTAGTTTGCTCAAGGCGGCGGTGCTTTCACAGTCAACGTAAAAAGCTAATTGGAACAGACTACATCCTACCATCGAAATTGTAGAGATACATTCACTCTCAGGAAAGACTGATATGGTCCGAAACGTTTTCGATTATGTCCTGTCAACTATGACATATACACTGATGAGCAATTGAATTAGAGATACCTGTCTAGTAACGTGTAGTACCACCTTTCGCCCTGATCACGGCGACGATTCGTCTCGGCACGGACTCGACAAGACACCGGAAGCGTTGGGAAGCCATACGGATCCACGACCCCTGAACAAACCCCCACAGTTCACGAAGATTTGATGGAGGGGGGATCACAGCCTCGAACACCTCTCTTGATGGCATCCCAAATGTGCTCGATGGGATTGAGGTCAGGAGACATAGCTGGCCAAGGAAGCGAGGTCACGTCGGTATAGTGTTAATCCAACCATTCGCATACAATTCGGGAGCGATGGCACGGTGCATTGTCTTGTTGCAGGATGAGGTCCCCAGTGGGATGTTGAAGACGCACAAATGGGAGCAAATGGTCGTCTAGGATATCCCGGTAACGTTGACCTGTGAGGGACGATGCCACACATACCAGGGGTCCCATTTCAGTCAACGTAGACAGTCCCCAGACGAGAATGCCACCCCCACTAGCTTGAAGAGAATCCTGCTGGCAAGAAGGATGCACTGCTTCATGTGGTTTGCGCCGCACTCGTATAATGCCATCCGCATGTACCAACGTGAATCTCGACTCATCAGTCCAGGTAACATTTTCCCACATGTCTAAGGTCCAGTGGCGATGTTCCCGTGCCCATGCTAATCTTTGCACCCTATGATGTGCGGTCAGCAGCAGTACCCTCGTGGGACGATGGCTTCTGTACCCCATAGCGAGGAGATGGTTCTAGATAGTGTGGCTGCTTTTGTGCTCCAGCGTTTTTGTGCCCCAGCGTTAAATTGCCGAGTGATTTCTTGCATTGTGGCCCGTCTGTCCGCTCTTACAATGCAAGCTAGCTGACAATGACCCCGCTCATCCACACGCTGTTGTCCACGGCAGTTGGCCTTTACAGGGATGGTTTTACCGGATTCGATGTACTCACGGTGCACTCGTGACACAGTGGCTCGTGAAAATCCTAGTGCCTTCACGACGTCCGAGATGGAGGGACCCATTCGTCGGGCCCCGACAATTTGCCCACGATCAAATGCGCTTAGATCCTTCGTCTTACCCATACTGCGTCCGACTCTTACTGATTCCCGTCGCATCACTCCTTATATTGTCGGATCGCTGCATACGTCATGTCGTTTCAGTTTACATGGCCGCCCACAGTGCCACATTTGCATAACGCCAGCTGTCTCTAATTCAATTGCTCTTCAGTGTACCTCCAACTCAACATTACTTTTGAGGTTATATATTCGTATGTAAATTTTGTTTTTCTTCATTAAATAGTTTCTGACTTAACTCATCGGATTCGACAACCGGACAACAGGTCGGCGCATAGGCGCCGACTTGAAAAATTATTGGGTGTTCCGGAAATTTTTAATCGAATTACCCATGCATTTTTCAAAGTATTTAATTCTAATTTAAATTTCCCCGAACGGGGATAACTGGTTTTCCAGTTATTTGGGGAGCGGCGCCCCCACGGCCCGAGCTGACCTTGTGACGGATCAATTTATCATTTCGTCTTGAACGATTATGTAACCGAAGGGACAGCTGTTCATCCAGTTGCTGGGGGATGGCGTCCCCACGGCCCGAGCCGACATGTACTAGATGTGAATTTTCACATTTTTTATGTTTTTTGTTTTTTCACTTGACACGCTCCTGCCTCAGTTGTAGGTTGCTGAGGTTGTGATTATGCGCCAGCTCTGGATTTTCGGTTCTCGTTTTCTATCCTATCTTCTCCATTTCATGTTCCTTTCTTTGTTCTTCCGAGCTGGTTAGCTAGACCTACCTGCACGTTTGCCGTGTGCGGTGACCCGTAAGGTGGAAAAGGAGATGTTGGAGGCTGAGGTTTCTGGAGGCCTGGGTGTTGTTGTCGCCAGTTGTCAACACTCCTCTTTGCCCCCTGCTTCACCCTAAACGGCCGGCTAGGAACTAACCCACTCCTAGTCAGTGAGGTCTGTTGCCGAGTGGAACCCAGACCTTTAACGGCTTGCCGTTTCGCACGACAGGGTGAGTCTGGGGATTGGGTGGGCATGCAAAAGGGGTGTTACCGAGGCATGGGAAAGTCTGGGTGCACGCCAAGCGCATGTCTGCCCTATCAACTTGCTATATCCGCTTCCTATCCCTAAAGCCGTGTCCTGCGTCCAGTTGGGCTTGCGGATCTCCGGCTCTCCATCGTTGGGCTCGATTCTGGGTGGGGAAGTCGGTGGACGAATTCTAAAATTTTTTCATGGCTCTCAATTCTGTTTCCCACGAACCAACAACCAAAAGAGGTACGAAGGAAGGCTCATCCCCTTCCGCAAAAAAAACATGTTCCTGATTCTTCTAATGCTCGTGTCTTTTTTGTGCACTAATTGGACCCTTCAAAGCCTTTGAGTGCCAAAAGTAAATTTTGGATTAACAAAGCACTTCAATCTATAGCAAGCTCTCCTAAGAGCGTAAAGAAACTTCAGTCTGGAGATCATCTGGTAGAAATGTCCACTGTGGCCTACAGTTCTACACTTCTAAACACTACCACGCTGCTTGAGACTCCGGTCAAAATAACACCTCATAGATACGTAAATTCATCTCGAGGTGTTGTCTCCTTTCAGGACCTCGTTGAGTGTACTGAGGGAGAACTACTTGAAGAACTGAGGAGTCAACACGTTACGGGTGTGCGGCGTATACTCTTTAGGCGGAATGGGCAGTCCGTCCCATCTCGCAACATCATTTTAACGTTTGATAGCCCTTTCCTGCCTACGTCCATCAAGGCAGGGTATCTGCACCTTGAGATACGTCCGTACATCCCTAACCCTCTGAGATGTTTTAGGTGTCAGCCTTACTGAAATTCTCAGCAATCGTGCAGGAGCAATCCTAGGTGTGGACGCTGTAGTGCCACAGAGCATCTTTTATCAGAATGTGTGGCCAAGGCTGAGTTTTGTGTGAACTGCAAGGGTTCACACGCAGCATCAGCCAACGATTGTCCCAATTGGAAGGAGGAGAAAGAAATCCAAAGGCTAAAGACGGTGGAGAATATTTTCTATCCTGAGGCCAGAAGGAGAGTAGTTCCTGTTTCTTCTGATCGGCGCTCATATGCATCAGTGGTGGTTGCTAAGTGTACAATCGGCATTCAAACCGACATTTAGATCCCTACTAAATTTCCCTATAAGCTGGACGATATCATCGCAGCCGGACTGGAGTTACTCCAGTCTCGAGCTAGGGGTCTGAAAGCGCCACCCATCACTTCGCCGAAGCAGACTCATCCCACCACCAACAAGGGAACTCAGGCTACTCCTTCTAACAAAAAACAAAGCTCAGGATAAGAAAAGCATTTCTTCTCCTCTAAAATCTGAGCAAACGACTCAACGTCGTGCGCCTCCCGTTAAGACACTTGGGACAAAGCATGCTCCCATTTTGGCCCCTGGTCACACGCCTCCAGATCTGGGGGAACCCCCATCAGAGAGTGATGGAGCCTGACTTCGTTTGATCATTTTCATTTTCATTTCACTTATAACCATGGCTACAATCATTCAGTGGAACTGTCGAGGTTTTCGGACGAGTTTTGATGAAGTGAAACATCTGCTTTCGTTGTACTCTCCGGTGTGCTTTTGTTTACAGGAAACAAAGCTTAAACCATCAGACCTGCTTTCAGTTCGAGGCTACAGTGCGTATCGGACAGATAATGCATCGGGAAACATCGCCTGTGGGGGAGTCGCTATTCTTGTCCCTCACAGTGTTCCGGTGTCTTCCGTTGCGTAATCCACAACTTTGCAGGCCGTGGCGGTGCGAACATCTGTCCCTGGGCCTCTTACTGTCTGCAGTGTCTATCTGCCGCCGGACGAGAACGTAAGCGTCTCTGTACTAGAGAGATTGGTTGATCATCTGCCTTCACCCTTTCTTTTACTGGGTGATTTCAATGCTCATCATCATTTGTGGGGTAGTGTCAGCATCAGCACGAGAGGTCGTCGCAGAGAGTCTCTTCTGTCCTTGGCCTCTTTGTGCCTTTTTAACACCGGTGCTGACCCGTACTTCCATGAGCCGACAAGATCCTTCAGTGCGATCGATTTGACCTTGGGCACACCATCGGTTATTGCTGATTGGTCGTGGACGGTGTGTAATGACCTCCACGGGAGCAACCATTTTCCAATTGTCCTCTCGCATCATGCAAACATGCCATCTTCTGCCTCCCGCCCTCCTCGGTTGAGGATGGAGAGTGCGAGATGGGCGGTCTTCACATCGTCCACAGTAATATCTTCTGCAATGGTGACCCAAGAGTCAATCGACGCAGCTGTTCTTGAAGTCACTAATTGCATTCTATAGGCAGCTGATCTTTCTATACCCAATACATCTACGACACTCTCCAGAGGTCCGAAGCCTTGGTGGACCCCTTAATGCGCTGCGGCTAGGAGAGCTCAACATAAGGCCTGGTCTACGTTTCGGCGTTTACCGACCGATGCTAATCTCGTGACATTCAAACGAGCAAAATGCTATGCTCGGTTGGTGCGTCGACGTAGCAAGAGGGAGTCTTGGGTCCAGTATGTTTCATCTCTCACTTCACGTGCCAGTTCGAAAAGTGTGTGGGACAAGATTCGTGAGATCCGGGGTAACTACAGCTCTCACCAGATCTCCATTCTCGAGAGTAACGGCTGCACATATGCTGAAGTTGGGGATATTGCTGATTGTTTGGGGGTGGCGTTTGCCTCCGTGGAACGCCGGAGAATCTCCTTTGCGCCTTTTCTCGACACTGGATATAACTCCCCCTTCAGCATGGTTAAACTCAGGGTGGCTCTGCATCGGGCCGGCGCTACATTTGTCGGTCCCGATGGAATCCACTGTGATATACTCCGTCATCTCTCGCAGTCGTCTCTCGAGAATATCTTAATATTTTATAATCGTATTTGGTCGGAGCACAGTTTCCCGGAATCTTGGCGAAAAGCTTTTGTTCTGCCTTTTCCGAAACCTGGCAAGGATCCCAAGTCTCCCTCTAGTTATCGTCCAATTGCTCTCACTAGCTGTCTGTGTAAAGTTCTTGAGTGCATGGTTAATTCCCGGTTAATTCATTTTTAAAAATATCATCAAGTACTTTCACCATCACAAAACGGCTTTCGCCGTCATCGTTCACCTCACGATCATCTCCTGCACCTTGAGACATCTGTGCGCGAGGCGTTCGTGCGTAGGCAGCACCTGGTGTCTGTTTTCTTTGATATTGAAAAAGCCTATGATCGAGCGTGCGCGGCACGGTATTATTCGTGACCTCCACGCATGCGGTTTGCGAGGAAATTTTCCGACTTTCATCGTTAATTTTCTTCGCAATCGGGTGTTCCAAGTGCACCTGGGTACGACGCTTTCGGCACCGTTCAATCAGGAACAAGGTGTTCCTCAAGGTTGCATTTTATCTGTCACATTGTTCATCCTTCGCATTAATTGTCTCTTCACAAATCTTCCTCTTTCGGTTTCGGCTACTGTTTATGTTGATGATTTACACATTTTCTGCTCGTCATTATGCATGAATTTTATTGAAAGGCAGTTGCAGTCTGCGATTAACCAGATCTTTAAAGCGGCGAATAGCAATGGTTTCTTTCTTTCTTACGACAAGACAGCGTGTGTCCATTTCTGCCGGAGGCGCGGCCTCCATCCTGACCCAGAGCTGTTTTTAGACTGTGCAGCCATACCAATTTTTGCCGGAGACCAAGTTCCTTGGACTGACCGTCGACCGTGCGCTTACGTTCCGTGCGCACGTTCGGCGGCTCAAGATTTCCTATCTACGGGCTCTATCTATTCTTAAGATCCTTTCGAGAGTCTCGTGGGGCGCAGACAGGAAGTCTTTAATTCGCATTTACCATTCCTTAATACGGTCGAAACTGAATTATGGTTGTATGGTGTATGGCTCTGCTCGTGGTTCCGTTCTCCGGCCTTTGGACACTATTCACCATCAAGCACTGCGTCTTTGTTCGGGAGCATTTCGAACATCTCTAATTACCAGCCTTTACGCTGACGCGAACGAACCATCGCTTGAATTACGCCGTCTGCAGCTGTCTATTCAATTCTAGACCATCCTTTATACGATGCAGTTTTTCATCACCAGCATGCTCGTTTATTAGGGAACCTGCCCTCGTGCATTTCAACCTTCGGTCTTCGTATGGCTGCCGTAGCCCGTGATGTAGGGCTCGACTTGTCACTTTCTGGAGAGACCAGGGGCTTTGGGGATCCTCCATGGCACCCACTTGTTGTCATGGTTGATACCACCTTTACATCTTTTGATAAATCCTCAACCCCTGTGTCAGTGTACCAGCAGCTCTTCGTTGAGCACCGTGACCTCAATTTTGACTACACTCCTATTTTTACTGATGGCTCCAAGATGCATGGAGTTGTTGGATCCTCGGCTGTCTGTGTTGATGACGTTTCAGTAGCGCGGATCCCAGCTGAGTCCACGGTGTTTTCCGCGGAGATGCATGCTATGTATCTCGCCCTTCTCCATGTTCAGTCGAATTCTCATCATTGTGCTATGGTCTATACGGATTCTTTAAGTGTCTTGCAGTCCTTATCATCTGCGGATTGCCGTGACTATCCTTTTCTCTCTGATGTGAGACGGTTGCTTCGTCCTGTGCTCGAGGCCGGTTTTCAGGTTCAGTTTTGCTGGATTACTGGACATGTTGGAATCTCGGGTAACGAGTGTGCTGAAGCGGCTGCTAGATCTACTTCCTCTTTGGTCGTCACACCCTTGCCACTGTTTCACCGGGATTTTCGCTTTCTTGTTCGCGACCATATCAAGCGAACGTGGCGAGGTCTGTGGGACCAAGAGGTGGAAAATAAACTGCATCGTATTAAACCTAATCTTGAAATTTGTAAATCCTCATATTGTTGGAACCGTAGGGAGGAAGTGGTGCTTGCGCGTCTCTGCATTGGGCATTGTCGTTTCACTCACCGCATTTTGCTGTGTGGCGACACTGCACCGATGTGTGAGACGTGCAATTGCCGACTCACCGTCACTCACCTTCTGTGTACCTGTGTTCGTTTTCGTGATGTACGTTTTCATTTCTTTCATTCTCATTTGTTGACCGAGGACGCCGCTACACTGCAGCGGCTCCTCAATGACCACTGTGATACTGTTGTCGTGCTTTCATTTTTTAAAGATATTTGACTATTTTAAACGTATCTAGATTTTAGCCTTATCATCATCCTCATTTCTCATTTTTACTGAATCAGCTAGATTTTAATCATTGTATCATGTTTTTAATAGTGTTTGTTTCATTATCTCTTTTAGCCCTTCCATCGTTGTCATTTTTTTCAGTTTTAATTGTTCAGCCAGATTTTAAACTTTTTACTACGTTTTTAATACTGTTTGTTTGTCTTGTGTCTGGCGCTCTTTGGCCAAACATGGCCCTTGCGCCATAAAAATTAACCAACTAACCAACCAACTAATTTAAATTTCATTCAGTCAGACTACCTGGCACAATAAGACGCCTGAAATGCTGAAATGAAGCAAACTACAGTTGATTGCGGACATTTTTTTCTCTAGATAATTATTTATTTTATTTATTTTGTTTTTGTAGGCGCGGCATTATTATATTCAATACACAGATACTGTGAGAATGTCCAACTCAATTGTCTTACAAAAGTAACAAAAACATGTACATTTATTTTAATTCTTTTTTACCAATTTAAAAATGGCAACAATTTTTTTCTTCAAATTATTTCCGAGTTAAAATAAGAGGTTAGAAGGGAGAGGACATGACATCAGCCGCACGCCCTGCGTTTTACGTGGGCTCCACTTCGTATCAGCTATGTATGCCCTGTATGCAGAACTTGGGCTGCTTCTGTACTTTTCTATGGGGAAATCGTTGAATTTGAAGAGGATTTAGAGGCAGTTGTGCAGCATGTACCGTCAGGAAAAAAATTAGACCGAAATATGCATGCACATAACAAAAACTTTGCAAAAAGTTACAGAAATATTGTTTAGTATTTTCTAAAAAAATTAAACAAAACTATGCTTCGTCGACCGGAAGTGCATATTGCGTATTGACCAATCACGGCAGTGCTAAAGCTGTGGGAGCCTTGTTGACCTTCAGGAACTGCTGCAGAGAGTAAGAAACGGCCGCTATCAACATATGTAGGTCACAGGTCTTCAGTGAGTGACGTCACGTCACTAAACCCTCCCAACGCAGAGGGCGCAAGAAACCAGATGATCAGATTTGGCTGCAACAGCGGCTGCTGATGCGATTTCCTCCCTCATCTAACATCCTTGGTCCTCGACTGCCAGAAGATAAAGATAGGGCGGTTCAACTGACTGTACAACATATTTCCGCTTTTATCACTATGACCTCGAATGGGTTGTCGTCTCCGAATGTAGAGTTATACTTTTTTATTTTTTGGGAACCCAGACAAACCGAATAATTTTCTTTTATAAAGGAGGTAGTTTTAAATGCTCTTAAACAACGGTACTCGAGGTATTGTCCGTCGCGTCAAATTTGATGAGCACGAACAAACCCTAATTCTTTTTTGAGGAATAATAAACAGTATCAGGGGTAAATTTCTATACACACTTTCTATATATAGAAAACGGGGAATGAATTATAAAAAACTAGAAGAATTGATAACGAAAAACAAAATTTATGCACATATGCGTGCGTGTATTTTTCCCACGAAATACGAGCAAAAATATTAGGGGTTTGAGGAACCCACAACAAAATCATTGCGGGTTCAAAACGTGTCTCGAACCCACGAAGTCGGCGCCTATGGGTCAAAGTGCAACTACGTAGTAAGACTCGAGAGATAAGAGCTTACGCTTTCAATGTGCTGTGTGCTATGTTGTTTAGCTGGTGATAGAGGAGCGACTTATGCTATGAGCTGTTTGTAATCTTGCACGAATACTTATCGTATGAAGTTCTATGTATTAAGAGCGAGTAGATATTATGCTCGATATTGCATTGATCTGGACAGATAATCTGAGGGAGCTGTATCTGTGTGATACTAACGACTGTTGTACAAGTGGATTGTTTTCGATGCTTGAGTTACTACTCAACTTCACAAGAGGGAGTGCATTCAAAGTGAGAGCAGAAGAATGTCAAGCCGTGATGTCATAACATCCAGTACTTGTAGCCCTGTTAGGGAATCAAAATACTGGAAATGATCGTAAACTAGGTTAACTGAAGCCATCGAACTAATGGAAAATCATATTCGCTTGTTAGTATGGTTAAAGTCATCGACCAGAGGGTACTAACTGTAAATTTTAGGTATTTTGTAGCAGCTGATACACACTACAATAGATCGTACTATATATCATGCAAATCGAAGAAACCAGAAACATAACATGTGGGTTACAAAACCCCATACGTTGACGTAGAAACAACTGCTGGTAAAAATATGTTCTTGTTCTTTCGATGTGAATCCCTTGTGAGGTATGGGTTATGTGTATGCCCTACGACACTAGCTTTCTTCCTTCCCCGTAACCGGTTGCCTTAAATAATAGACTGGCAATTTGAAGCCTATTGAGTTGCTCACGGCGGACATTAGACGTCCAAACAAAAGCAATGCAATAACGAAACCCTTAAAAATGAAAAGAATCTCCTTTTTTGATGATAAGAAAGGTCAATATTTTCTTACGTAACGGCACATTATGTTTCCCGACGGGTTTTTAAAGTTGCAACCTGACAGTGAGTAAAAAGGCAAATAAATCATTTAGTTTGCTGTTACTAGCTAGGCGATATCGATGTGCTGCATACTTGACGTATTTGAAGACTCAATAACAGACACTGAACATGTAAATACAGAATTCTGTGCTTACTGAGACTTGGACATATTTCAGTAAAAAGTATATATTACATTTTTTAATTTTGATCATCAACTTCTGCGCCAACGATACGAATTAGAATATAAGGGTTCTATAAGTGCCTAAATTCATCAAATAGTCTTAAACCGATGTTTTTTTCATACATCAAAACCCTTATTATTCTACATCTGCTATTGATCGAAATAATAATGTTTTGCTATCATGCACTAACATATCCAAATTTAGTGTTTTTAAGATTATGTGCTTTCAGGTAGTAAACTTTATGATTGAGAAGTGGGTGCTAGTAGCACCCCGCGGACGGGAAAATATAAAATATTTGTTTCTTCGGGCGGAACAAAAGTGCAGCACACGTTTATAGGGTTTCTGAGTTAACCTAATGTTTCATACTATATGAACTTTGCAAATGTTATCCTATTCTCTTCTATGAAATTTAAAATCTTTTCACAAGAACATTTACCGGTTCGTTGCCTCTTAACGACGCAGAATTTTCTTGAAAATTGTACAACCTACAACATACATATCGTATTTAATACTGGGGAATGTTCTAAAATTCCGAATTAGAAGCAAAGACGGAAATACAAAGTATGTCTTAATTGATGTTCATATCTGGAAGAGGATTAGCGAGTATCCTCATGTTGCATTTTCGCATACTGAATTTTTTAATCTCTGGTATGTTTGAGTAGATGGTTTCTGCACTCATAAATGCCAAGATTTAACGGTCCATGAAAATATTAAATTCAGTTGCGGTTATATTTCACAAGTATTTCTTTAAATGTAGGAAGAACAATGCTTAATGGCAGTCGTAAATTATAGCGTCCTTCCAGATATTTTGTGTGCAAGAGTCGACTTTTGAAAGCTTCTAAAAGAAATTAAACTTCTCCCTTAGTATTTGAAATTTGAATTTCGTTTACTTAAGGGTGCCCAGAAGTTAAAAGTGCGTTTCAAGTAAATTACTTTGATCTCATTCTTCTTTAAAAAGTCGACAATAAACTTGCGTGTTTAAGATTGTATCTCCATTTTCGAAGTCTAAGCATGCCAAAAATGTGTGATGACTTCTTTATAACGGAAAACACAGTCTCTTTGTGTGCTAACCATAAGGCTTTTACAGCGATTAGTTTAATGAAACTTATCTGCGAATTTACGGCATTACCCGACATTCTTATAATGTGGTTCGCACCATATTAAAAATATAGTTACACTGTTCTAATCTTTGTGCAATACTATGCTGGTGTGCGAAACTTAAGGACGAAGTAGAAGTGAAATAACCAATCATAAAAACTTAAGGTAGCAATCTTAAAAGCAAGATAATTAAAACATTACGCTGGCTTCCGATGAATTGAAGAACGTATTTAATGTATAAGTTAAAAGTTATAAAGCCATAAGAACTTTCGGTCTTCCTAAAGTTGATGGTCTTTAGGAAGACCAAAAGTTCTTATGGCTTTATTTTTAATCTTTTAACTTATACATTAAATACGTTCTTCAATTCATCGGAAGCCAGCGTAATCTTTTAATTATCTTGCTTTTAAGATTGCTACCTTAAGGTTTTATGATTGACTCATATCGCACGAGAACCTGATATCTTGAAGTAAAATAACATCATAAATAGCAGCAACATCCAAACACAAATTAATTCATAACCGTGTTTGGAAACAGGAGCAACAGCACATACGTAATAATGGAAAATGACGTGAGAACAGAATTCGTCCAAAGGCAACAGTTGACCGGAAGTAACCAGAGGTTGTCCACAAGTATTACAGACGTTCGATTGGGTTTGTTGGGTGCTAGAGACGACGACATGGCCCGTCAAGAACATCTTGATGATTTTACTCGAGGTCAAAAGATTGGAAGGCTCGAAGAGGGATGAACTGTGATGAGTGTGGCCCAAGAGTTCGGAATTGCCCATAGCGTCGTATCCCATGCGTGATTGGCTTTCAGGGTTATAGGTACAGCTGTGCAGAATACCGGTCACGGTTGTACACCGAGAACCACCTCCAGTGAGGAGCGCTATCTTGTCCTACAGGACAAGAGGGATCGACATGAGGCAGCAAATAACCTTGCAAAACAACTGAACATCAGCACAGGATGGACAATATTGCAGGTTACAGTGACCAGGTGACTATCCAAAGGTGGTCTGTTTTCACGACCACCAGTAGGCTGTGTTCCATTAAAAACTGTTCACCGAAAGCACCATTTGCAGCCGTCCAGAGAATATAAGGACTGGACAGGACTGGTAGTGTGGAAAGCGAGGTACGGTACTCTTTACTGAAGAGATTAGATTTAGTCTCTCTTGCGATTCTGAATGCCAGTTAACCTGGTGCAAGGTAGGCACTGGAGTTCGCTCCGAAACATTAATGAAATGGATAGATATGGTGGCCGCGGTGTTTTCGTATAGCCAGGCATCCAGATCGATGGACGTACGGAGCTCGAGATACTGAAAGGCAGCACTGTAATCGGCGCGCGCTAGGGTAATGAGGTAATACTTTCCTGTATTCGTCTGTTCCGGGGTTCCATTGGCCCACAGTTCGTGTTAGTGGACGATAGCGCCACATCCAATCGCACGGTGACGGTTAATGATCTATTGGAAAGTAAAGACATACAGCGGATCGATTGGCCAGCACGTTCCATCGACAATACTCGAATACAACACGTGTGGAATGCTCTGAAGAAACTTGTTGCGGCATGTAAGCACTCACCCGAAACTTTCCAACAGCTCAAGAAGGTGCCGACGGAAGAATGGGCGATGTCAAAGCAAGAACTCATCAACAACCTAGTGCGAATTATGGACAGACGGTGATGTATCGACGTTAAGGGTGGTCATATCACCTAATGGGACCTTCTCCTGTCTTTGTACCGTCTCTGGAAGTGATGCATCTGTATCATGGTACCCAGTGCTAAGTAGCCAATTCTGAATAAAGCTTACACTACGTATAGTAACGGCAGTTGTGTCGGTGTTGTTTCCTTCAACATTTCGGTAAGTAATGGAGTTCTTACAGTTTGAATTTCTCAAAACCAGGCCGCTCTTGTGAGATTTCGCTCCCGTAATGCCGCTAATACACATAAACGAGATGGTGCCAAATATTTATATGCTTCTTAAAGAGAAATGTTCGTATAACTGCCGGGTTTTACGGAAGTTACGGCAAAATATTTTTTCCCCACCCTCGTCATAGCTCTTATTACAATTTTAAGGTTTATGTCCATAACGACCGTAAGCCTGTCATTGGCGATAAGAACGCGTGTCAAGTACTTTATTCTCTGCTATGTTACCCAAGGTATGATAGGGAAGAAACACACTATATCGACAAAAGTCACCTGACACCAAGAAGGGAAACACAACAATGCATTTATTGACATATATTAGTACGGTGTCAGTCCACGTTTGGCCTTATTGTAAGCACTGACCTTTCGAGACATGCTTTCGACAAGGTTTTGGATCACAGCGATAGGTATGCGTTTCCATTCAGCACATAATGCTGCCGCTAACTGTTGTTTAATAGTAGGCCTTGGTTCCAAACTTCTTACGCGGCGCTCTAATTCATCGGATAGGTGTTCTATGTAATGATGATTGTGCTGGCCAGCCCATACATGATACGGAATTATCGTCAAACCACGCCGTAACAGCTCTTGCTTTATGGCTCGGTGCATTATCCTGCTGGTACCGACAATACTCGGTTCTATAGTATTGCCACAGAGTTGGTAGGTCATAATTGTCTGGAAAATCGAAGTAGACTGGCTGGTTAACAGGTTTGTCAACGATCACCATTGAGCCGGCACCATACCACGAAAAACACTCCCACACAAGTACTCCATATCCAGCTCCATACTTGACCGTAGGAACAGTAGACTGTGGTAAATAGGGTTCTCCCGGCTTCAGCCATACCCACACATGGCCATCAGAGTGATGCATCGTGTATCTGGATTCATCAGTCCATAGACCCGTTTCCATTGATCTACGGTATACGATAAATGTTCTTTACACCATGCTAAACGACGAGTAGCATTCCGAGTGGAGATGAAAGGTTTATGAGCAGCCGCACGAACACGGTAATTTATGGAATGAAGTTATCTGCAAATGGTACGTGTACATACCGAGGTTCCAGCATTTTTACCTATCTGTACCCTGACGTCTTGTGCAGTTCTCCGTTAATTCACTGTAACGACTCTCTTGAGGCTTCGACGTCCTCTATGACATATTTTCCATGATCTGCCGGTACGTTTTGCTGATTCAGGCATGCCATGTGTCTTCCACTTATTCTGTACATCCAAAACATTTGACATGGGTATGTTTAAACTCCTTCGGTTTCTCTTATGGACAGCCCACTATAATAACACTCAAAAATCTTTTCTTCCTCAAAGTCAGTTCTTTCCCGCCGCTACATTTTCACTCAACCTCACAGTGCGATATGATCGCGTTCAATTGCAGGCTTGTTTTTATCTGTTTTGAAGCTGTTCCGCGCATCTTAACGACGTAGCGGATCCTTTCATTTGCTTTTAAAGGGTTGTCCAGTGACTTTTGTCAATATAGTGTAGTCCCCTCGCCCCTCCCCCAGCACGGACATCATGCCTATGGGTAGAGACACGTGACTCAAGCTTTCGTAAGTTCGTCGCCATTGTTACAGTTCTATTAGCAGGTAATTAGTTAGAAAGGATTATTATCAATTATCCCCCTACATGACCACTTTGAATAACACAGCTAACGGGAAAGCAGCCTTTTCCTATGTGCAGGTTCATTTGTTCCAGCCGTGTTTGGCTCAGTTATTGGGCAGCGAACATATTGGTTGGAGCTGATTTCAGCCCATTTTGGGAATCCCGAATTAATTTTTTCCAGTCGGATACAGCGTTCAAACACACTGCGTTTATTAAACATTTGAAATAATAAAAACCAAGTTAGTAAAATCATGCAATGCATTGATTATAATACGCTTTCCAACATACCAGAAATCATTACTCAAGTTATCACTCAAGTTATGAGAATAATGGCTGTGGAATAAATCTCGGTCCTGTGCCCTGACCTTTGATTCCATTTCGATGATATTCAACAGAACCGCTTTGGTATACCTCCAAAATAACATGATAAAGTTTTGTCGCAATCGAAGCATTTTTACGTACGTTATGATGCATAAGGGCTATGGAATAGTTCCCGCTCCTGTGTCCTAACCTTTGACCCCATTTCGCCCATTTTCAATATAATTCGTCCCCAGGCAAGACCCTACAACACACTAACATTTCATCCAAATCGAAGCATTGTTACGTAAGTTATGTTGCATAATGGCGATGGAAGTGATTCCGCTTCTATGTCCTGACCTTTTACCCCATTTCGCCCATTTTCAAAAAGGTTTGTTGCCAGGTGGTTTTCTACCACATACTAAAACTTCATCGAAATCGAACCTTTTTTACGTTAGTTATGACGCATAATAGCAGGGGAATGGATCCCGCTCGTATGTACTGACCTTTGACCCCATTTCGTTCACTTTAAATAGGGTACCTTCCCAGGTGATCCCCTACCAGATACTGAAAATTCATCGAAATCGAACGATTGTTACACGAGTTATTGTACGGACGGGCACAATCACACAACGCGTGACGTAATGAGGCAGATGGGAATAGCGACCATCTGCTCGCAAGAGTATGACGTCATAAAACTTTAATAGGATCCACACACAACGCGTGACCTAATGAGAGAGATGGCGTGACCGCGCGCCAACGTTCTCAAACGGGGCGAGATTGTGACGTCATAAGATTTCTAAGCATTGGTAACATTAATGGAATAATGGAACAACGCCATCACTAAAAACATAATAATTCGGGGTGGTTATTTAACCCACTGAACGAATTCTCCTAAAGTCGAGATCAAGCTAAATCGATTTCTAGTACCAGAAAACGGTAGGTGGCGACTTTCATCAAAATTCTTAGAGCCTTTTTCAAAATAAAATGTACATACATACATACAAGAATTGTTACTTTAAGGTGGACGTCAAGTAATTTTGCTTCCTATACTTCCAATGGAAAAACGTCTGCACACATTTTCTTCACAATTAATGCGTTCCCAAGGATGAAAATTTGAACATCGATTAAAATATCGTCATTTTATAACTTAATATTTTCTAAAACATAACCATAATTATGCAATTCAACATTTGTTTGTCTACTGACGTAATGAAAACTCAGGTCGCGCCATCTTTTTCTGGACAATTAATGCGTTCACAAGGATGAACATTTAAACATTGATTAAAATAGCTTCATTTCATAACTTGCAATACTTAATATTTTCTAAACCATAACCGTAATTATGCAATCCAACATTTTTTTGCCCACTGACGTCATCAAAGTACAGGTCGCGCTATCTTTTCTCTGGTTTCAACACAACCAAAGGAAAGTTATTGATTTGTAATATGATTATGGTTATGTTTTAGAAGATATTAAGTTTTCCAAGTTATAATATGAAGTTATTTTAATCGACTTTCAAATTTTTGTCCTTGGGAACACATTATTTGTGAAGAAAATGTGTACAAAACTTTTTTCACTGGAAGTGTAGGAAGCAAAATTACTTGACGTCCGCCTTAATAATATAGGATAAATGTAATGGAAAGCATCGCAATCCTATGTCCTGACCTTTGACCACATTTCGTCCATTTTCAATAGGGTTCGTCCCCAGGTGGTCTCCTACTACATACTGAAATTTCATCGAAATCGAACCATTTTTACGCAAGTTATGACGCATAAGGGCAATGGAATGCATCCCCATCTTTTGACCTGACCTTTGACCCCACTTCACCCACTTTGAATAGGGTTTGTTCACAGGCGGTCTCCTACCGCATAGTAAACGTTCATTGAAATCGAACCATATTTACGCAAGTTATGACGCATAAGGGCAATGGAATGATCCCGCTCCTACGTCGTGACCTTTGACCCCATTTGTCCCATTTTCAACAGGGTTCGTCCCTAGGTAGTCCCCTAGCACATAGTAAAGTTTCATTGAAATCGAACCATATTTACGCAAGTTATGGCGCATAAGGGCAATGGAATGATTCCGCTCCTACGTCGTGACCTTTGACCCCATTTGTCCCATTTTCAAAAGGGTTCGTCCCTAGGTGGTCTCCTATCACATACTAAAATTTCATCGAAATCGAACCATTTTTACGCCAGTTATCGTACGGACGGACAAAGCTGGAGCATATACGGTTCTTCAGTTCAACAATTTTATTAACAAGGTTGGGTTCAGGAGGCGAACATGGGCGTCCTGATACATATATTGTACGGTAAAATATACAAACTCTAAAATTCTATGTACATTATATACAGCACGATGTATTGATTCCATTCACAAAGGAGCCTCGTGGTAAGAGGTGCAGGCATTTTGCACAAGAACAATAAGAGAGATTGTCAAAACATTTCGTCTCGAAGCATAAGTATATTATAGTGCTGACATATAACAGAACGATAATATTATAATGAAGCACTGTACAAAAGGAGAACTGTAGATGACAAAGTAGACGATGTGAAACCTTAGGCAAACAGAATAACGATGTCTTAGCACTGGTAGAAAAAATGATAATCAAAGAGAAAAAACAAGGAAGACTATATACATTTGTACAGTATGGTGCATATTATATTCACATTTGTTAGAAGATATAAGCTTTATGTTGAAGTTTGATTCCGAAAACCAATGGTGAGCATGCACGTTGAACTGAAGTTCAACAGAGCTAGGAACAACGAGGTTATAAATTACCGCCAGTCAGTTGCAACGTCGCCGGCATGCCGGCGAACCAGTAAGCGGCCGGAGACCAGGTGCAATGGAAAAGTGGTTCTCTCTGTTGGGCAACGGCCACAAGGTTCTCTAGACGAAGTCATGAGAGGAGACGCTCCCGAAAGTGGCAGAGTAGTTCCACAGAAGCTTGGTGGATGGTATAAGGATATGAGATATCTCTGCAGCGCTGATGAAATACGTAGATAACGTGTTTCACCTGGATGAAAATATGTGAGCAGATGGGTGGAAGCTTGACTGGCAGAGAGACTTGCAGGAGAAGTGTCTTATAGGCATCGAAAGGAAGATCAGTTGTGTCTGAACGTTGAGCAATGGAAAATGCAAGATGGAGTAGTGGAAGGAGAATGACACAATGTAGATAAACGTGAGAGACATCAGCTACTGGAGCACAGACGGGGCAAAAGAGGTGAGTCAAGAATGGTCATGCGGTGGAGGATGGATGGAACGGGAAGACGGCGGTGGAGAAATAGCCAGTGAGTGTTTTTTTCAAGAGGAGCTGAAAGAGGTGAAAGGGTGGCAGACCAGACAGCGGTGAGAGAGGATTGGGAGACATCAGGGATGTGAAGGGGAGAAGGAGAGTGGGATTTTAAAAGTAACCGATAGAGAACTGAGGTTGAAAGAGAGGAGAGTGGAAGTGTAGATCTGCCGACTGAAAGAAAGAAAGGAAGGGGAGGGAGGCGGAAGGAACAAAGGTCAGGCCGGTGGTGGTTGCGAGATGAGGAAACTTAGCAATGATGGTAGAGAGTAGGGAGTCATAGACAGAGCGAGAGGTGGGTGAAAGTAGAATAGTGGGTGGGAGGCTGGCGTAGGGTCGCCAGGACAGATCTGAGGTTACAAAGTCTTTGACGGTTACATCTCCGACTCGGAGCCAAGAAGGATAGGCGAAGCATGAAAGATGAGGGGGTGAAGAAGAGAGGAGAGGAACAGGGGTTCGGCAAGGAGTTCAGTGGTGGAATCGGGTGGGGATAGAGTGAGCGGGAGAGAGCGGAGAAAGTTAAGAGTCTCCCGTAAAGCAGGAGGAAGGCGAGAGTGAGTGGTAGTACGGAGGTCCATTAGAATGAAAGAAGTGAAAGTGAAATTAGTGTTGCTCGAAGAGGTGATGACATTCCTTGCGGTAACGGCGTCGGCAACAGGTGAGGTATGAAGACGGAGGAACGAAGTAATCCGGAGAGCTTGATAGTACAGTCGTGTATAAATTAGGCCAATGCCACCTTGGTCAGGAGGAAGGCTGAGCTTGGGGGCACTGAGCCAGTGGTGTCCGGTCCAGATAACTGAGGTGAAGCAGCGAGTGATATCATTGAGACGAAGAAGTGGGGATTTAGTAGCAAGCCAGAAATGTGTGCACATGGAGAGAAGATAGGTTTGCGCAAGACGTGCACGTTGAAAATATGAGGTGCATAACTGCGCTTTTCGCCAAAACGCAGTTGACCGATGAAGACGTGGCTGGATGGTATTCCACGTTGTGCAGGAGGCTTCACCTGGGACGCCAAGATGTACGCCAAGGAAACGTTGAGAGGCTGAAGACCAGTGCGCTCCCCATGGGGAATCCAAGCGGTCAACCCATGAGCCGCACCACAGGCCTGTGCTTTTGGTTGTATTAATCGCAGCTCCGGAGCAGGATGCGTAATCGGCGAAAAGACTTTGGAGCAAAGAGAACTGTGAATCCAGGCGTATACAGAAGGTAACGACGTCTGCATACGCCCCGGAAGTGGTGACATGGTGTCTCGTGCGGGCGATGAGTGGCGGCAGGGTGGCTTGAAAGGAGCGTTGAACGGAGCGGAGAAAAGGTTCTAAGGCTATAGGGAAAAGTTGACCGGAGAGTGGGCAGTCGTGCCTCACTCCACGGCGGAAGATGATTGGTGCTATAAGAAAGGTGGGCAACTTGACCTGGAAACTGGCTTCCTGGTAGAGGGAGGTGAGGAGAGAAATAAACGGAGATGGAAATCCAAATCGGAGAAGTGTGGCGTAGAGATAAGTGTGGGAGATATTATCAAAGGCGGACTGTTGATCTAAAGAGAGGAGGGCGAGGGGTTCAGATCGGGAGCGCGCAAGGTGAATTAGATCAGTCAGGAGATGGATGTTGTGAGATAGGAAACGGCTGGGAACTGTGTAAGTCTGGTTAGGGGAGAGGATGTAAGTGAGGATGGGATTTAGTCGTTGTGAAAGAAGCTTGGTATAAAGTTTGTAGTCGAGATTCAGTAGGGAAATTGGGCGCCAGTTCACCAAGTCAAGGAGATCACCTTTCTTGGGGAAAAGGACAACGTATGCATTTGTGAATCCCCTCGGGAGAGGAGAGTAAGTAAAGGCAGCAGAGAAAGCGGATAGGAGAAACGGAAGAAGAAGAGGCAGAAAAGTTTTATAAAAGCTAAAGGTTAGGCCGTCCGGACCCGGAGCGGCACTAGAATTCAGAGAAAAGAATGTAGTCTTTAGTTCATAGGGCGTGGGGGAAAAGAGAAGAGAAGAAGCTAGATGGGGGAGGAAAACCTGAGGTAGATTAGAAAGGATAGAATCCATTGCTGCAGAGGATGGTTGAGGAGGTTCACTGAACTTCATGGAAAAGTACTGACGGACGTGGGAACAAAGTGCAATCGGCTCATCTGATACCTCTCCAGAAGAAAGGCGTAGATGATGAAGTATGGACGAAGCTCGTCGGGTGTTTTCCACCGACGTCAGGAACTCATAGTTTTGAGCATCCGGCGTCAAGTGTTGCAAACGAAGTCGGCGGAGAGCTTGTTGCACCAGAGGAGGGAGAAGAGATCGAAGCTCTTCTTGAAAGGAGGAGAAGAGAGGATCACTGAGACTGAGCATGGATAGCATTGAACGAGCATAGTCTAGGTGCATGTTCTGGAGTGTCTTTAAGTGGAAAGAGTAGTTTCGGACATGCAGAACGAGCTGCTGCTTGATCTCCAACCAAGAATTTAATCCCCAGAGTGCAGATTGAAGCTGCGGTCGTCTGTCAATCAGGAATGACCGGACCGAAGAGCAGAATGCCGGGTCGGAGAGAAGTGCATCATCAAATGTCCACGGCCGAATTATCCTGGGTTTGAATGGTGCAGTATGGACTATGATGGCAATGGCGCAGTGGTCAGATGAGGACGTGGGATGCACACTCGATTCTGTCACGGCAGGAAGTAGAGTACTGGAGGCATAAAACCTGTCAAGGCGGCCTAAGAAAAGATTTTGCGCATGAGAGGAGCGCCAAGTGTAATTAGTCGACCATGGATGAATATGCCGATGTACATCATGAAGAGTGTTGTTGGTGACAACTGTCTGGAGCAGGTTCGCCAGGGCATGGCGGCGCTCTCTATTTGTAGAAGACCTATTCAGAAGAGGATCCAGGCTACAGTTAAAATCCCCACCAACGAGAACATGATCTGACGGTGGCATACGGTTGAGTGCTCTGCGAAGACGCGTGAAGAGAATTGATAAATATGTTGTAGTGCTTGGAATATAGATATTCAATAAATGGTATCTGGAAGACGCGATGGTAAAGGATGCATGCTGTAAGAGATCTCGACAAATATTTCGCACAGAGAGGGATGTGATAATAGAATTGAGAGTATGACTAATGCCGATGGCACGACCGCTATGAGATGTTAGTCCATAGGCGTGATGAAACACAAAGTTCCACTGGCGCCATCGAGAATAGACGGTAGTTGGTTTGCAATTTGTCTCTTGAAGGAGGAGAATATCAGCCCCCAACGGGTTGAGGTCTTCATATGCCAGAGAGTTGCTGAGGGGGGAAGCGAATCCCCTGCAATTAAGTGACACGATCTTGAATTGTGGGGTTCCTTGCCTCTAGCTGAAGATCTTTCAGAGCTGGAGGAAAAGACTTGAGACGATTATAGAAGATTTGTGCCCACGGATGGGTGGGAACATTCTGGCGGCAGAAATGCGACACATTGAAGATCTGCTCCGGCACAAGTTGGCGAAGCGATGGATTCTTGACTGCTAAGGCACGTGCTATTGCGTAGCTTGTCGGATTTGTTAAGTATGTATGGAGATCAATGTATGAGAGTGGTACGGGAGGTGTATTGGCTGTCTGGAGAAATGCAGCGAACTCTTCGACCGTGGGAAAGGAGACTTCGGCTGGCGAGGTGTGTCGAGGAGAAATGCTGGAGAGGGAGGTTGAACGAGGTGAAGTAAAGTTTTGCATCTTCGCAACTCGCCTGCTGCGGCCAGAGCCGCGGCGCTTCAGTGGAGGCTCGGTCGTCTCATCCTCACACTGCGTCTCTGGACCATCGGACTCCACATCAGCTGTTTCGGAGGTTCCAGTGGTAATAGCTGGTTGTAAACCTTCTGAAAGGGACTCAGTGGTGGAGCGACGACGTTGCGGGAGTGAGGATGCAATTGTAGGAAAGTCCTCTAGTGAAAAAGAGGAAGCGGCTGTGGGAGCGTTGCGTTGACCAACGTCTGTAAGCGAACATTTTTCATCATATCTTGGCTCCGAGGCCTGCTGTGCTAAAGTAGATGGTGTAGTACGCTTCGAGGTAGAAACAGTACCTGTAGGACCGCCAGTCGGAGTCGGTGGAACTTGATGTGGGCAGTGCACGCGAAGATGGTTTTCGCCATGACAAAGCGTGCAGTGCAAGGAGGTAATGACGTTGATTCTCCGACGTTGCTGGCCACACCGTACGGTTAGGATCTTCGGGCACGCAAGCAGATGATCGTCCGACGGAAATATGACACGGGCACTTCGACGAAACCCTGCAATGGATTTGTCATCGGGATCTCTGGGCGCCGCCGAAAGGGTCGTTATTGGTCCAAACACTCGGCCAAATTTGCTGAGTAAAGTGCATAGAGCGACATCTGAGACTTCAGGCGGGACTGGGTGGAAAGTGACCTGGATAGGTCGCTGCGCCACAGGTTCAGCCAGAAGATGCACATCTTTGATGGATAAGCCATCAGTCATCACAAGGTCTGCATGTTCTTTACGGGCAAAATACACTAATACGGCCCGTGGCTTTCGAGCCATATGAGTGATATAAGCTCCTGTAGGAAGCATCTTCTTTAGGGCAATACTATATTCCTTGAGTTTCGTGTCTGGTAATGCATCAAAACAGACACCGAAATCCATTGTGGAGAAAAATTGTTTCCCGGCTGGGGAATCCTCTGGGATATCGATGGTGGCAGAACTACCCTCAACACTGACGTAAGAGTCAGGAAAAACGGGAACTTGGAAGGAACTCTCGCTCCGGAGGTCACTTTGGAGCAAGTGAGAGACGTAGAGTCGGCAGCGGAAGAATGCGACACAGTGCTGATTGCTGGTAGCGGCTTGGTAAACTGCGTTGAGCCAATTGAAGGCAACGCAACCGTGCAATCGGTCATATCCATAGCTTCGGCAAATAAACCAGGGACGTGCGTCAAGGTGACGTCACTCTCCTGGGCAGGGATATCAGCTTGAGCCTTTGCAGAGGAGTCGCGCTTCACATCTTGTATGCGTATGACGTCTCAGACGTGCATAAATGCTGATTGGTCTCCTGAGAGTGAGGAGGAGGAGGAGGTTGAATGAGCATCACTGATGTGGGCGTGGACATCACCCTTCTGAGTGCCCGCCATTGTAAATGGCGAGGATTAACTTAAGGATCGACCAGCTTGATCGAAAACAATTAAACGCTGAATGCAAACAAAATATGCAACTCACCGACTTGGGAGCTGAGCTAAAAGAATGTACAGATCTTCTTCTTGTAGGGGTACACAAAAATAGGAACAAACACTCACTATACACTTCCAAAAACTGGACACAAACAATGAGCTCGAAAGGAACGTGACTATATCGGTTATACGCTTCTTCAACCTACGGTTGGAAAGCGTAAAAAGGAATAACATTCCTACACTCTTTGTTGGTTCATAGTGAAATACCAAGCTTCAACATTTAAAAAATACACTACTCTTTGTCAAAAGCATGAGCTGTACAAACGTTACGGTACCGTATCTCTAGCAAATAGAATGAACAAGTATCCAGAATATCTAAATGGCGAAACCATAAAGAATAAATTGGAACATGTCTATGAAACCTAATCTCAGACTAGTCCGTAACCCGTGTCATACATGGTTGAAAAAGCTACGACTGAATTTCTTTTTTTTTTTTTTTTTTTTGTCATATGGGCCACCATCAACAACATTTTCGTAATATTCCCATTCATTTTCAATTTTTTCAACGACTCGTATACGAATTTCTCGATGACGTTCCTCATTATTACATAAACACTTAAAAACAGCACGAAATAAACAATTGCCGTCACCGATAATAGGGATAACATGTCGTTTCGACACCAAAACAACTCTTTTCAAGAGTAAGATTAAATGCTTTCACTTAGAAAGCAAAGTCCAAGGCGCCGCTGTTCCGTTTTATTTTGAACTTCGATTGCAACTACGTAATTGATAGCGGAAGGTTTAGTTCCACTTCCGACCACCGCAGAAAGGCGGATGGCGCTGCAAGTACTCAAGCTAGAACAAACGCCAGATTAACGAACGGCAGATTGTACTAAGAAAATGCCATGGTAACATAAAACAAGAACGTACAAGAAATATCAAACTAAACTAATTTATTTTACTCAATTTTATATACAAGGTGAACCTATATGAAAATAAGTAGTATAACAGATGTTCGCACGTTTTCTTATACACAAGCCTTAAAGACACATAATGCACATAATATTTACTTCTTTTGATACATAAAGATACAACAACAATTTCTAACTTTTACTTGAGAAAATAAAATGTAGATCCACCAAGTTATTTTTCCTCTCAAAGACCTTTGATCTATGCTGTAATTATTTCATCTGCAGCTACACAAAAAAAACCAAAAAAAAAACGAGAAAGATGACACCGTCTTTTGAATCCGTTCTGACGCTAATAAAATTTATCAAACCTATTCAAATCAATGGAACCGGTTTGGAAAACTTTAGTATCTGACGGAAGAAAGAAGTTTTTCAATCGAGCTTTTAATCCCTCAGATATTGCTGTAAACGGAATCTTGAGCTTACGCCCTCTGGTTGCAGGCTTGTGCGTTAAGAAAAACATGAATTTATATGAGAAACATTTCGCACCGATAACGCTCTCCAACACAGAAATGAATATTTCAAATCGGACTCTTAGAAACAGAGGCATCGACAAAAATAAGATGCGACTTTGCGTCCCCTGGTGGGAAAACCATGCATCTATTTATAGGAAGTAAGTATAATTAAAAGGTTTTTCAATATGAGCGGTATCGGAACAAGAACAAAAACTTAGTCGAGTTTTCAGGAGCCCAGATTTTGCTACAAATACATCAGAAGCATAAATTAACACTTATGCCCACTGGTGGCCAAACCATTCCTTACCAAATATTAGAAATTATATGAAAAATATTTTCCATCAGGTCTTGTATGCGATACAGGAAGAATTTTTTAAAATCGGAGTTTTAGAAGCAGAAATAACGCAGAAAGCGCAATTTACCTTTGTGCCCCCTAGCGGAAAGTGTATGATTTACTTGAAAATTTTGAATTTATAGGGGAAACATTTCGCATCGGAAACACTATCCAACAAAGAAGGAAGTTTTCAAATCGGACTCCAAGAAGTAGAGATATTGGCAAAATTAAGATATACATCTACGCCCCCTGGCGTAGAAACCATGCATTATTTCAAGAAGAAAATATTCCTAAAAGGTGTGTCGACATGAGCAGTATCGGTCAACATAGGACTTTTCTTTCAATCGAGATTTCAGAATCTCATATTTTGCAGCAAATACATCAGAAGCGGACATTAAGATTTACACCACCTGGTGGCCCATCCATTTCTAAAAAAATTAGAAATTATGTGCAAACGATTTCCCATCAAGAGCTGTATCTGGTGCAGAAAGAATTTTTCAAATCGGAGATTTAGAAGCAGATATATATAAGGGGAAACGCAATTTACCTCTACGCTCCATAGCGAAAAGTGTATGAATTAATTGAAAATTTTGAAATTCTATGAAAAACGTGTCACACTGAAAACACTATCCAACAAACAAGGATTTTTTCAAATCGGACTCCTAGAAGTAGAGATATTTACAAAAATAAAATTTACATCTACGCCCCCTGGAGGAGAAACTGTGGAATATTTTAAGAAGAAAATATTCCGAAAAGGTTTATCGATGAGAGTGGCATCAGTGCACGAAAGAATTTTTTCAATCGATATCTTAGAAGCTCAGATTTTATGGCAAATGCATCAGAACCAAAAATAAACATTTACGCCCCCTGGTGGCCAAAGTATTCTTTACCAAAAATTTGAAATTATATGCAAAAGATTTTCCATCAGGAGATGTATCCGCTGAAGAAAATATTTTTTCAAATCGGAGTTTTAGAAGACGAGTTATCGGGAAAACTGCAATTTATTTTACGTACCCTAATTGAAAATCTCTGCGTAATTTGAAAAAGTAACTATATCTAAAATACTCTTCGAAATAAATGGAATCTAAAGAGAAAATAAATTTTTCAATCGGATGTTTAGAAGCAAATATGTGGAATAAAACGTATTTTCGAATTCGACATCATCTGCATTTATGCTCTCTAGCGGCGACATTGTGCATCGTAAAAATAAAAACGAAATAAAGGATGATCATTCTCATATTTCAAGCTTCCCAATGCAAAAAAAAAAAATTCGAATTGGTGTTATAGTTGCAGAGATATCGTGGGTAAAGACGGACGGACGGACAAATCGATAACATAAGCACGATCGTTTTTTACAAAAGACGTGCTAAAAATTACTTATGACAATAAAAATTAGCAATGACAAGTCTGTGGTTCAGAAGTTTTCATTTTAAAAAGAATCATGCAAATCACTGCGGTGGGTGCGCCTTGCGGATTGTATTATAGAAAGAAACGGCATTGTCTTTTCAATATATATAGATTTTGTTAGTCTCTTCAAAAACCCGTCGTTCAGAACATGCATAACGAAAGTTTCAGTGTTGTGAAATTTTTCTTGGCACATGCTGAACTATCAAAATGGAACATGGTGAAACCTAGCATAAAACATTCTATAACTTCTTCCGCTCATCACTATTCCGGTAAGTATCTATTGTACATGGGCAATTTGTAACTTAGGGCAATTTCGTCAAATCATGAGTATCTATTTTAGTTCTTGGAGAACTAGGCCACACAGAGGTTTGTGACGTACCACTGGGCTGACGCAAGAGTCAAAACGGAAAATTAAAGAAAAGATGCACGGTCGGTGTAGTTCAGCCAGGAGAATAACTGACACCGGAGTCAGGAGAGGAAGGTTCAAATGAGGCTTTAGCTTACTAAGTTGTTTTAAAATGGTAATGCCTTCTTTGCAAAGCACTCCAGTAATTTTGGAATTATTTGTATTTCAATTTGTATGAATCTAGATACAAATACATTTGATCAGAAAATCAAAATGTATTGTGTTTAGATTAGGCGAAGTGTGACCATCTGTTGATTTGTGGTGCGCTACGTATTGGTCCTAGCGTTATGAAAATAATAATGCATTATCTGCGTAATCGGATAAATTGTGTGATGTTGGTTTCACGACACTTACAACAATGAGCGATTCTATTATGACCACCCCCATCCTAGAGAAACGAGCGCGCTTAGAAATTGAACTGTGACGCAGGTGAATTTCACTGAGCAGTATATATACAACTCGAGGACCGGCTTTCGGTTAGTAGAGTGTTCGGAGTCAGAATGGGAAAAGCTGCCGATTTATCGGAGTTTGGTAAAGAACAAATTGTGACGGCACGGCGCTTTGGAACTACGATTGCGAAAACGGAGCGGCGTGTGGGTTGTTAACGTGCCACTGTAGTGAGTGCGTTTCAAAAGTGGTGTACAAAACTACGAACCGACTTTCAGCCCCATGTCGTCCGAAGCTCATTGATGCCAGAGGAGAGCGGAGACTGTTGCGCATTTTTCACAGCGATCGCAGGGATGCAATGCGACGAATCACCCGCAGCTACAACAGTGGTGATCAGGACAATATGTCACAGTACAGAGTTCATCGCAGCCTTCTGCGCACGAGCCTGCGCAGCCGAAGACTCAGCCGGGTCCCCATGCTCACTGCACGTCATAGCCAGCAACGCACGAAATTTGCCCAAGATAATCGAGATTGGACCGTGGATGATTGGAAGAAAATGGTCTGGTCTTACGAATCAAGATTCCTGGTGCTTTCCGTAGATGGGAGAGTAAAGATACGCCGATTACCAACGGTGGCTAGGTGACCTGGATGCAATGTTGGACGGAAACAAGACGAGGAGCCCCATTATCCCAATAGCACAATCCTGACAGCTGTCAGGTATCTGAACATCGTTGCGGATCAAGTTCCCGTATTCAACAGAACTGTGTTCCCTGCTGTTGATGGCCATTATCAACAGGATAATGCGCCATGCCGCACTACCAGAACCGTAAAAAAGTGGTTCGAGAAACATGCTGCCGACTTTCTGTTAATGACCCGGCCTCCAAATTCACCGACATGAACCCAATTGAACCTTTGTGGTTCCATTGGAAGAGCGGGTTCGTACTAAATTACCACCACCCCGAAATGTACACGAACTGGAGGACCTGCTGTTGACATTATGGTACCAGATATCCCAAGGTACCTATCGCCACCTCATCGAATCCATACTTTGCTGAATGGCCACTGTTGTGCGAGCTAAAGAGAGTCCTATAGCTTATTAGGTAGGTAGTCATATTGTAATGGATCATCGATGTAAATCAGGAAGATCGGACAAAAGATCGAAGCCCGCTGAGATCTGTTGGGGATGTTTGAAACGATCCAGGATACATTTGTTTCCTATGTTATTACTGGAGTTGCGACCTTGACAGTCTTATATAATCCAGAGATAAAAGTGCAGACCATGGAATGTCTGCATAAAGCGTTGCCTTGGTCTAAGGTTTTCAAAGGTCAACGTTGAACAAAATGAGTGATGGTCATAAATTTGTTGATGTTCTTGATCAAGGCAGAATTGGTAACAATTCTTGACAGATTGAGACAGTAAAGAAGCTATTCCGCAAGAAGAGACCAGACAAGCCTCTCCGTTCAGTCGCCTTACACCAACGCAACGCCCACCCTCACACTTTACTTGAAAAATCTGGGCCCCTTGTCTAAACAAGCTGAACAAAAACCCCACATCTCAATATTACCAAAATTTGGCACCTTCCGGCTTTTACGTGTTCGATCCAGTGAAGGAAATTGTACGTGGTCAGTGGTTTGTGGAATCGGATGAAGTTTAAACTATGCGATCTTCGACCAAAAATCAATCAGCGAAATTTTCCAGACTAGTTGCATAAATTGGATTGATCGGTGGCGTATATTGTTTATTTTTTGCAACACTATTTTGAGTAGCACCACTATATTCAGTCAGCATACTGTATTGTACTTTCATACCAGATATCATTAAGATATCTCAACTAACACAGGAGTTATCTGCAGAAAGGACCAGTGGTACCCGTATACATACATAGAAGTTAAAGCGAGAGTTTTTTTTTTTTTTTTGATTGGAGGTTTAACGACCACCGTGAGCAACTCAATGGGCTATAAGCAGTCGCCCGTCCCTAATTTAAGGTCACTGGTTCCAGGGAAGGGAGAGACCCAGTGCCGTAAGACAAACACAACATCCATGCTTCACCGGGATTCGAACCCGGACCCCATTCGGACGAATGATCAGAGGCCATCGCTTAGACCACTGCGCCACCGGGGTGGCAAAAAGCTAGAGTTAAGGCAAAGTCAAACGGAGAGTTATAACATTTGGTACATGCGAGCTTCGTTACAACCAGACAAATAAAATAAGGGCTAAATTTGGCCCATTATGTTATGTCAATTTAAAACTTGTTGATAATAAACTGTTCATCAATTAAAAATTAATCGAAGGTAATTGATAAACAGTTAACTGAAAATATGGCTTGCAAAAACATGAAACAAATCTGCAATAAGCAAAATATTTTACTATTGTAAAAGTTATAGTACCTGTCAAAAATTTAAAACTTCACTAGTTATATTTGACTTGTTGTTTGTACGTTACGTCGGAAAGATAATTCAATTGTGTCTTATTTTGTGCTTGTCATTGTAGCTGCTTTTATTATTTTCAAACTTCCTTTGGCGCGGTGATTAAGATGTTTCTGGATGCCAAATAAACGCTAAGATTTTCTAAACAAAGATTAAATTATTGAAGGGTGGCAAGAGGTAGGAAGACAAAAGGCAGCACTTTTCCAGAAGTACGTGTAGCAAGCTAGAGAAAGAGGTAGTGAAAAAACAACTGTAACTTTCTGGTCTTCAGTTAAACTGACCTGTCTGTAAGAGGAACCACAGGATGTTTTCAACAGCAGGAAGTACCTAAATTTTAGGTGAAAGAGATAGGGATAAAAACTGGGTGAATACCGCTTATTTGTTTGGTGATAATCGTGATGAACATCGATAGATGCTGGTGTCCCTAAAAACATTGTGCGGTTAAGATAACAAGGGAGAATATACGAAGTTCAAGAGATCTATAAAAACTTCGGTTTATGCGGAACTTCGCGTTATGGGAGCGAGTTATTTGTGGTTTGGACTGCGTAACTTTTAGGACAACCCACGTATTTACAGCAGTTAGTTAAGTAAATTGTGGGTTATCAACACCAAGGTAATACAAATATAAAACAATCCGTATTTATTTGGCAGGAAAAATTATAATCTTCCCGCAAGCTTTCCTGTGGCCTGGAGCCATCTGCTTGGTATAATAAATATGATGCAGTGATCCTGTATACATTACGATTTATTACGTTTTGAATATATATAACATACTGTAGCGTTTCAGTTGTTACCCGCATGTTTGGAATGCGCGAACGTGGTGTTCTACATATCATATTTATTCATTTATGTGCATGCGTATTAATCTATTAGTTTGATTCTGTTTTCCTCTGTAACCGCATGAAGAAGCCGTCCGTTGACGGGGAAAGCTTGCCGGAAGATTATATTTTTCCCTACACCAATAAATACGGATAGTTTTATATTTGGCTTAGCAGTTAGTTACTTCACAGCTGCTTCGAGGTTTTCACACTTGTAGTTAGTAAGACATAGCTGAGTTTGGGCATTCGCTCCTGATCATTTAGCGGTGATGTCTGTCATCATTCGTAGAATACCTAATTCATTCTATGGCAAGCGTGTGACACTTTGTTAAGATGGCAACTTTCGAGCTGAAACAACTAAATAGCCCCTCCAGTTGTATCCTGTTCTAGCTAATTTCCTACCAATGTATTTCAAATTCCAAATCCTGTAAGCGTACTCTTTCCAAGATGAACTGGCCCTAATGTTTCTGAGAGCAATTGTAGCGGAAATTTATGCCCATGTAAGATGTAGTTTGCTTTCTCAGAATGTCGCGGTGCCTTTCAGCCAACCAACATTACAGAGGAAATTCAATGCTTCCTTACTGAACCCCCGCTTTGGTCCGTGTATTCCAGAGATAACTTACTCTTTTCATTTCTCTCTTTCCTTTCCAATGTAGTTACGGGAGATGGAAACCATGTATTTCATTCATGTATTAAAAATTTACTTTTTACTTGTTTCAGGGCTGTGTTATCTACCATGGAAAGCATCTGGGTTATAACGAAGCAAGCTACCGAATCTAGAGCTATTAGAAGACCAAACTTCGAGCATCTGATTAACACATAACGCATACCTCATCCAAAAATCAAATCCGGATCAAACTCTGACGCCTAAAATCCGTGTTAGGCATGCCAGGTTTTCCTCACCACGATTTTGGTTATGGAGCAGTGAAAGGGAGTGTTTATCACCTCGAAGAGGTGCGTGGCTGGAACTGCTGAGGTCGGAGGGGGAAAGATGTTTTTTTGCTCTAGCCAACTCTGTTGCTATGTGAGCTTTTTTATTATATTTGGGAAGCGCAAAAGGTTTTGTGCTAAGTTGAGCACAGGTATATCGACCGTTTTAGGGGTTAATGGACAAAATATGAAGTTCGTGTCATTAATGAATATGTTTCTTTTTCAATTGTTAAGGAATTAAAATGTGTAGAAACATGAATTTCGGCAGAGAAAAGAGAAGCGTGCCATCGTGAAGCACATTTTTGTTGGAGCATTGATCCCTAATCAAATCCATGAGGACATGATGGGAACAATGCCTGATGACTGTCCTTCCGACAGCATGCTCAAGAACTAGGAAGCTGAAATTAGAAAGGTTCTGGTATCCACACCAGAGGAAGAGGAAAACCAGTGTCACTATGTCTTTTCACTGTGATACTGGGGACCGGTGTCACAGTGGAAAGACTTTGAGACACTGGTCTTCTACATCACGTGGAAGACCAGTGTCACAATCAACTCGAGAAGACATTCGTCCTATACCCAACTGGATAATGGAAAATTGCCTGGGTTGCATCTATACAATTGCTGCAGCTATGAACTTGTGCTGTGGATATGTACTTCATATTAGTCATTACGATTTGCTGATGAGAAAGAGGTCTTCATAACGGATACCAAAATGTCTGACATCGCAACGTAAATGGGAGATGGTTAATAATGGAAAAATAGTTCTTGACAATTTTGCGCAAGATTCTGTAACGTACCAGGAGATGTGACGTACCTGCCAGAAGGACGCACACGACATAAAGGCAGATAGGAATCAGAATAATCGTCCGCGTAGCTTAATTGGTAGAGCAACTTATTCCGGAATGAGGGGACCCGGGTTCGAATCCCGGCGCGGATAAAAATGACGGAGAAATTCACTTCGTTATAATGGCGCCCGAACTACCCGGATGACCCGACCGTTCAAAATCTCGCATTGGTGTGCTGTTCTTTCCACACCGCGAGATAGGAAAAATAAGAGAATCACTTCGAATAAAAAAAAAATAAGGGGGAGATGATGTAACGTACCAGATGTGACGTACCTGCCAGAAGGACGCACACGACATAAAGGCAGATAGGAATCAGAATAAAATGTCCGCGTAGCTTAATTGGTAGAGCAACTTATTCCGGAATGAGTGGACCCGGGTTCGAATCCTGGCGCGGATAAAAATGACGGAGAAATTCACTTCGTTATAATTCTTCTACCTTTGTGAGCCGACTTGTAAATATTAATGGATTAAACCTGAATTCACCACTATAATCCAGAGGACAATCCACGGAATACCTGCATTTTGATCTTCAAGGCCCAAAAAATGTCAATTATATCCTTTGCCAGCTAAGAATTATTATCAGTCTTTTGAGATAATGAAGTTCCCCGAAAACAACTCTCCAGATTAATCATCTTTTCTCAAGGCGCTTCTGCAACATAAGAAAACAAAATTCCGAAATAAATGGATATTCTTCAGAATTTGCACTTCATATTGCTGCACCCTATTCTCCAGATTTATCTCCCCCTGATTATTACCTATTCCTCTAATTAAGAAATATACAAACAGGCGTTATTTTTAACACAAATGGAGTTATTAGGTAAATGCATGTTTCGAAGACCAATATATTTATCACTGGGGTTTGTAGCAGCTGGAGGAGCTTTATAATAAGTGTGTACAGTTAATACTCTAATTACCAAGGCTCTGAAATCTTATGGTCTCCAATAATACCATAACGCCCGAAACTGTCTGTTGCTACTTTCAGAATTTCTCCCCTCTGCTTTACGAGTTTACAAAAGAAAGATTACTGTTCTGTCACCACACTAAACTTCTGATCAGTAGTTTTCATCTGCATTGAACTTCAGACGTTTCTCGGGGACGGACATAGCATTCTTTCACAGAGAAGGCATGTAATGTCATGAGAGTAAATTATATCTCCTCAGGAGATATCATCGCCTGTTTTACTTATTTGTTTAGCGACTAGAATGGTTATCGAGAGTGACTTCTAAGTGGCTGCGTAGATTAAATAACAGGTGGGAGTAGGAAATCCTACTCAGTTTAGAAGGGCGTTATTGGGACGTTTTACTAGTTTGGATGTAAGGACGTTTCAGGCGTTATGGTTGTTAAAGGATTAAAAAGAAAGATTATTTTGAACAAAAATACAGTAGTTTTTCTTGCGGCGCTAGAAGTTATATATTAGAATGCAAACTTATTGATATCCCCTCCGATATTCTAAACCAAAAATTTATCCCTTCGCGTTTCTAGAACGCTTGTGGAGCTTAGGACATCTCAATCCATTTGGACCGACAAATTACTTTTAGATGTCATTTAAATAGAAGAGTTGCGTTATTTCTACGCAACAGGCAATTTATATCTTCCTTTTTCTGCATTTTGTCAGATTAAATCGTCCTTATTATTTACTTAGTTTGATAACTCCAAAAATAAATAATTTGCAGCGATTTGTGTTTTTTTTTTGAGCGCACTCTGCACATTATCATTAATCTCTGATAAAAAAGCGCTATTGGCTGCGAAACTGAAGTAAAAGTCTTTTTGGAGATTTCCTCTTTCTTTTGGCAGAACTCTTAACGCATAAGGTTTTGAAAGACAACGACATGGAAGCAGAAAAACGAGAGCCATTTTATCCCCCAATTTATCTTTCTAGAAGAAACTGAAGCCGCAGTGCATACAGGACAAGTTTCAAACGATTTATAGGCAATCGATGTTCTGAAACAGCGAAAAGTGAAACCCTTCTTGTGCGGCCAAAACTGGAATCAATTTCTGTTACCTGCATATACGTCTTAGAGAAAAAAAGTGGGGGAGTGGAAGGGAGAAGAATAAGAAAGGAAAATAAAATATTCCTTTACTTTAGTTCGTAAATTCTTCCCTGAAGAGCAATTTCCGTTGTTATTTACCCTGAGATGCACAATCACGTTTCGATTATTTATTCATCATAATTATCTTCTTTCATATTACTTCGACTTTCACTTATTTTTCACTGTCTTCTCTTCATTTTACATTTTTATATAGCTGACTGACGAATGTTTGGGCATTCCAGATCCAAAAAATCGAAAACTTCCTTGCGCAGAAATGGAAATGATAAAACTAAATTACGCTTTATCATCTACTAATTAATATGTTTGTTCGTCTATGAAACAATTATTTACTCACGTAAAGAATTCTACATCGAGGAATTTAACTGGATAAAAAGAATGTTTATTCAGTCTGCTAATTTCGAATAAACATAAATGTTTCGCACATCAAAGAACGTTACGATTCGCATATGAGACGATAGATGCAAACGTATTTTTCTGAAAGTAAAAATAAATAGGACTGGTTGTAAAATTATGAAGAAACCTAATTATCAAGTGTAAGTGTTTTATCCTTAGTACGTAAATCGAAGTAGAATGAGGTAGAATTAAATTTAGAGTCTTCTAAAGAAAATCTGGTGATTGTATTTCAAAATATGGCACACGTCAATATTAATATCGTCTCCAAAATTTATGTTCAGTTTTCAACGCAGAATGACTTCACATGTAATGTTCAGTAGAGGGAATTTTAACAGCTACTTCTTGCCAAGAAAATGGTTAATGAGTCGGCAAAACAAAATCGACTTCTATTCCAGAAAGTCCTTTCCGTTAATGACCAGGACAGTGAGTGACTCTTCCTCGTGCTAGAATGTGTGCTGTTGATCGTTCATCGTGTATGGAATGCTTGAGTGCTTGTGTTACTAATTGGAAAATATGGCTAAAAGGTGTTTGCTAGTTTTTAGTCGAAGGCTCGTTTTTTAAAAATAAATAATGTATAATATCCCAGTTTTGTGACTACTTGCTTTAATTAATTACCCCATTTCTTTTGAGGGCGTTTAAAATTTTGTGAGAAATTGGTGGGGGTTTGCATTCTATTTCTCGTTTTGTTTCAACATTTTCATTTCTATTTTACGTATCTGCAATTCTATCGTAGACTTTCTTGCTTTGCCCCTGCACTCTATCTATTTTCTAGCTCTCCGTTTGAAAGTTTTCACTGCATTGGTTTTCCGGTTTCGTTTTCCAGAGTCCGTCTTCTATCTTTGTTCAATACTTTTTATAAAAGGTCATGTGACTAGATTTGGATTCAACATTCCCTACTTTATTTTTGTATGATTTATCATTTACTTTAGACAATGTGCCAGAATAAGTGGGATGCTTGCACACCCAGAACTGTACTGATGATTTAGCTTGGTTTTAATTAGATTGCAAATTAACTAATATTGTAGTTTTGTTTCTATTTTGGGGTTGGGGGTGGGGTGGAGGGTCGAGGTTTTTTGCTTTTTTTTATTGGAGGTTTCACGACTATTCTGAACAACTCAATGGCTATAAGCAAATGGTAAAGGCTAAAAGTCTATCGTACGAAATGTCACTAAAGTAATTCACCGATGCTGTCACACGTACGGTCATTCACAAACATAATTTTCAAATTGTAGGTCAAGATTAAAAACACTTTATTTACAATTAAAAATTAATATTTACACGCGAGATCTTTCGGGGCTGAACATAGCACCCATCATCAAGCTCAAGCGCCACGAAACACAGGAGCAGACATTATATACTGTCAAACACGACCCACAATTTACTCGGTTTTCTCAATCACCGGTGATGCCATCAACAAATCGTTAAAGTCCAAAAAATCAAGTCTTAATATCTTTTCCTATAAAGTCCTCTTCTTCAGAGTGGTGTACAGAGGGGGCAACCATCTTTCTCCACTGTCTTGGAACAAATGTCGGGAGTTCAATGTTACAGCATGTTTCCCCATATGCAAGGACTTTAACGATTTGCTGATGGCATCACCGGTGATTGAGAAAACCGAGTGAATTGTGGGTCGTGTTTGACAGTATATAATGTCTGCTCCTGTGTTTCGTGGCGCTTGAGCTTGATGATGGGTGCTATGTTCAGCCCCGAAAGATCTCGCGTGTAAATATTAATTTTTAATTGTAAATAAAGTGTTTTTAATCTTGACCTACAATTTGAAAATTATGTTTGTGAATGACCGTGCGTGTGACAGCATCGGTGAATTACTTTAGTGGCTATAAGCAGTCGCCCGTCCATAATTTAGGGTCACTGGTTCCAGGGAAGGGAGAGAGCTAGTGCCGTAAGACAAACACAACATCCGTGCCTCACCGGGATTCGAACCCGGACCCCTTTCGGATGAATGATCAGAGGCTATCGCTTAGACCACTGCGCCACCAGGACGGCAGGGTCGAGGTTTACGGACCACTATGGACAACCCTTAAGACTATATTCTTTCTCCCATATCTGGTTTAAGACCGGTTTCGTGGAAGAGAGACAGAGTCATCACCGCAAGCACATTCCGGAACCTTAATCGAGACCCATGTTGGACGACTAGCCAGAAACCTTCGCCTCTGACCACTGGGTCACCGGCGCATTTTTTTTTTTTTTTTTTGGCTGGGCTTTTAACGACCACCGTGAGAAACTCGGTATGCTATAAGCAGTCACACGTCAATAATTTACGGCCACTGGTTTCAGGGAAGGGAGAGAGCCATGCCGTAAGATAAACGTAACATCCATTCCTCACCGGGATTCGAACCCGGACCGTTTGTCGGACGAATGGTCACAAGCTATTGCCTAGACCATGGTGCCACCGGGGCGGCTACAGTTTTATATTGCTTTGGCTCTTGTAAATAAGGTATAATGCTCAGATTATAACAGCATACAATGTTTGATTATTACAATATCTCACCTATGTTCCTAAGACTACGAGCGAATTTAAAAGCTTGAGTAACTGCTGTTGTGGAGATGCTGTGGACGAGTGGTCAGAGGCTCTATTACCTGCTAGTCGTAAGAGGTAGGCCCATGTCCAAGTCTCGAATGCAGTACAGATGGTGTTTTTGCGCTACCATGCAGACTCTCTACTTTCCCTAACCTATTGCTCAAGATTATGGACGGCTGACTGTTTAACTCCGAACAGCTTGGCCTGACAGCCGTTACGTCTCCCCAAAAATAAAAATTAAGCTGCATTTGTTTCAACTTTTCAAGCCAAAAATTTATGCATTCTCAACTTTACAGAATGACTGTAGCTATAGAAATATCTACGAAAACATCAAGAAGGAAAATTGCTCTTCCTAAGCAAAAAGAGCAATTTTTGTTTCTTATATTCTGCTGCCAATAGTTAGCTTAACCGAGTTTCATAAGAAATGGTGCCTTCAAATGATGTAAAGTTAATTGCAGATACTTAATCATGATTTCATTCACAGTTGCGAATTGAAATCACGTAATCAAAGCATAAGCGCGAGATAAAACTGTATTTTGTATTAGCAGATGGTGACATATCTCATAAAATACACTGAGAGGACACGAATCACGGAATACCTTCTTCCTGGGCAACGCGATGCTGTCACCTCTCTGCCTAGTGGACGAATTGACCGATTGTCAGGTACACGTATAAGTAGGAGGATATCACTGCATTCACGCAGGTGGCAATTCGATATCATTAGGAATGAACGTCGTGAGTTAACAAAGTTTGAAAGAGGCATGATAATTGGTACCGGACAAATGGGCCATTCTATCGCTGATGTGGTACAGAAATTGCAGTACCAAACCTTGAAGGTATCAGCAATGTATCGGGAATACGCCATTTCCGTAATGATATTGCATCGTGGACAATGCTTTGCGAGGAGGATGATAGTGGACGAACATGGCCGTCGATTACTGTCTCGCATAGTTCCAACCAACTGGGGAGTGAAGGTAGAACAAGTCACCGCAAATTTCAAGGAAAGAGGTGATAGAAACGTTTCCATCAAGCCCATCAACCGATAATTAGTCACAATAGGTTACGGGAGCCACCAAATCACCAGAGTCCCATTGCTGACGCCCCAACACCTGACTGTACACCTCAACTGGGAAAAAGAACATCGGCACTGGATTTTGGATGACTGGAGACCGGTCTCGTGTTCCGATGAGCCCCGTTTCCAGTTATTTCACGCAAACGGTGTATACCGCACGAAGCGATGAACCCGGGTTGCCAACAAGGAATCATTGAGGCTGGCGTGGGAACTTTTATGGTCTGGGAATGTTCAACCGCAAAACGTTGGTGTCTGGGGTGCGTCTAGATGCATATATGAACTGTCCTCTCTACGTCCCCGTCCTTGCAGACATTCTGCATCTATTCACGGTCATCTTACACCCGGAAGGCAATGAACTCTTCCCGCTGGACCAGGCGCCTCTCTATCCTGGTGACTAGAACACGCTTAGAAGAGCATTCTGTAAAGATTTCCACCTTGAATGCTTAGAAGAGCATTCTGTAGAAATGAAATTCTCACCTTGAATGCTTAGAAGAGCATTCTGTCGAAATTTCCACCTTGAATGCTTAGAAGAGCATTCTGTCGAAATTTCCACCTTGAATGCTTAGAAGAGCATTCTGTCGAAATTTCCACCTTGAATGCTTAGAAGAGCATTCTGTAGAAATGAAATTCCCACCTTGAATGCTTAGAAGAGCATTCTGTAGAAATTTCCACCTTGAATGCTTAGAAGAGCATTCTGTAGAAATTTCCACCTTGAATGCTTAGAAGAGCATTCTGTAGAAATGAAATTCCCACCTTGAATACTTAGAAGAACATTCTGCAGAAATGTCCACCTTGAATGCTTAGAAGGGCATTCTGTAGAAATTTCTACCTTGAATGCTTAGAAGAGCATTCTGTAGAAATGAAATTCTCACCCAGAATGCTTAGAAGAGCGTTTTGTAGAAATGAAATTCCCACCTTGAATGCTTAGAAGAGCATTCTGTAGAAATTTCCACCTTGAATGCTTAGAAGAGCATTCTGTAGAAATGAAATTCCCACCTTGAATACTTAGATGAGCATTCTGTAGAAATTTCCACCTTGAATGCTTAGAAGGGCATTCTGTAGAAATTTCTACCTTGAATGCTTAGAAGAGCATTCTGTAGAAATGAAATTCCCACCCAGAATGCTTAGAAGAGCATTTTGTAGAAATGAAATTCCCACCTTGAGTGCTTAGAAGAGCATTCTGTAGAAATTTCCACCTTGAATGCTTAGAAGGGCATTCTGTAGAAATTTCCACCTTGAATGCTTAGAAGGGCATTCTGTAGAAATTTCCACCTTGAATGCTTAGAAGGGCATTCTGTAGACATTTTTACCTTGAATGCTTAGAAGAGCATTCTGTAGAAATGAAATTCCCACCTTGAATGCTTAGAAGAGCATTCTGTAGAAATTTCCACCTTGAATGCTTAGAAGGGCATTCTGTAGAAATTTCTACCTTGAATGCTTAGAAGAGCATTCTGTAGAAATGAAATTCCCACCCAGAATGCTTAGAAGAGCATTTTGTAGAAATGAAATTCCCACCTTGAGTGCTTAGAAGAGCATTCTGTAGAAATTTCCACCTTGAATGCTTAGAAGAGCATTCTGTAGAAATGTCCACCTTGAATGCTTAGAAGAGCATTCTGTAGAAATGAAATTCCCACCTTGATTGCTTAGAAGAGCATTCTGTAGAAATTCCCTCCTTGAAAAGGCCACCACGATCACTGCACATAAAACCTTTGGAAAATATATGGGATCATGTGGAAAAGTCCGTTCGAATGTTGGATCCTCCACCTACAAATGCAACGGAATTATAGTCAGCAGCGCAGCAAGTTTGGTTGGAGGCATCTGTGTGAAAAGCATATGTGACCTAGTAGACTCAATGGCTTTATCTGAGGAAAAGGTGTGCCCACCCGTTGCTAGATTTGTATCCTATAGGCTAGGTATTTATCCTGTTGCTAGGTAGATATCCCACAGCTACGTAGTCTGTCCACTCAGTGTGGATTATCCTTGAAAATTATTAGAAATTTGATGTTTAATAACCTTTTTCGTTTTTTTTTATAAAATTCCCACATTAGATTTTGTCTCCATTTTACACGGAATGTATTGCCCGTCAGTAGGCAAAACAAGTTAGCAACAAGATATAAGTTCATTTTTCCTTTAACGAAACGCTAAGATATGAGCACGATATTTGTTATCAAATTACGAAAAGTTAGTAAAAATTCGTTGTATGAAACAGTGGATGAAAAACCACAGGAGAGTAATATCGTGTTATTACAGTTTCTATAAATCGCATACGACTGGAGCGCCGAGCCATTCGGTTTATAAGCTACAACGTTTTTACTTTATTTTTTCTGTTCGTGCTGTCTATTTGTTTGCAAACTCCTGGAAGTCATTTTACGCCTCATATATGTAACCAAGAAATGTTGGAACGCATGTTAGCAAGCAGTGTGCACTTTTGCTATTTAACTTCTTCACCTTTCTTCCGTAGCCTCTTTTACAAAATGCCGCCAAATTAATTAATTCTCACTTGCCTATATTTACACACAGTTCTTTGTCTTAAGAAGACGAAAAGGGGAAAAAAACGGATTTTTTTTTTTAGTATGTGATGAAACTCCTTAGAAATAAGAAATGTTCTTTATATTTGTAATTTAGTTTGCCTAGCTTCTCATGTTAAAACTACTCTCCTTCAAATGCAAAATCTGCTTCAATTCAAGGAGAAAATCCTTTCGATAAATGTCGATGTATCAAATTAAAAAAGTGTATCCGAATAGACACACTGGCTAAAAAATTACACACATTCTTGATAAGACACTTACAAACTATGAACGCGATGAGATGCAAATATAAAGTGTGACGTACTACAGAGGTGAAAATATGTATCAAGACCACAAATCTGCAGCACAATATTCTGTCCGCGTAGCTCCGTTGGCAGAGCGACTTACTCCGGATTGAGGGGATCCGGCTCGATGTCCGCCGCGGACAAACTTGTACGTTATATTGGCGCCCTAACTTCCAAGATGACCGGGCTCTTAGGTTTCTCGCAATGGTGTGACGTTCTTTCCACTCGGCGGGACAGGAAAAATGAGAGCCCGTTTCTCAGTGCTTCGAAAAAATAAATCAGCGTGATGTTACGTTCCACACAACAAATTGTCTGGGATTTATCAAATGCATGTTCTTAATGGAATGACTTCCTACAGCGACACATGGTCCCGGTTGATCCGTGGGTCATGCCCCCTGCCCTCTTTCGCGGGGAGGGGGAGATGTGACGTGCCTGCCCCGCAGGACGCACGTGAGATAAAGGCAGATAGCAGCCAGACATTCTGTCCGCGTAGCTCAGTTGGGAGAGCGACTTACTCCGGAGTGAGGGGACTCACTTGGGTTTTCACATTGGCGCCCGATTGCGGAAAAATGGATCCACTCGCCGTTTGGTTTCCTCGAAAAATGTGTGATGTTTTTTCCACACATTGTTTGGAATTAATGAAAAATTCCTACTTCGCTTCAAAAAAAATAATAATAATAAGAGGGAGATGATGTGACGTACTACAGAGGTGAAAACATGTGTCAAGTCAACCAATCTACAGCGCGACATTATGTCCGCGTAGCTCAGTTGGGACTCCGGAGTGACGGGACAAAGTTGTATTTTGACAAACTGTCATATGAAATTTCGCATTGTCCCTTTTTAAAAAGCGTATATAATATCAAAGTACCATAACTCATGCAAACATGGGCGAAAGCCAAGATCTTCAAGAATTCGAAAAGAGTAGGCACACAATTAGTATCAATCACGATTAACAATACAAAAATTACCCGTCCCTAAAAGGCGATCATTTAAAATGCCTTTAGCTACTGAAAGACGATACTATCTATTCCATATCTAAAAAGGCCTAAACGTTGCCCGGAAATTAAACATATAGGGCGTAATCTTTGTGTTGTTTGGAGAGTTTTAAGGAAGAACACATCATTCAGCATTTAAACTGCGACTGATGAGTTCAACTAAGGGCCAGAATAAGTCCGTTTTGACCTGAGCAATGCTTAGCGTGTTAAATGAACTGTTTCTTGAGTATCCTCTGCTCACTTGAACTTCTCCTATCACAGTAAAACACAGAACAATATCTCCTTTCATTGGCACCCAGAATATCACAACTGGACAGAAGAACAGTGCAAGCGAGTGATGTGCTTAGATGAATCACCATGTTCATTGTTTAGTACTGACGGTTAGCAGAGAGTGTAGTGAGAACGGTATGATGCGAATGATCTTTCACGTCATGGGAACACAGTCTTAGCATCTGGAGGTAGTAAGGTTCCATTGGGATATTCTGTTTGTACGGATCGGTTCCGCGAAAGCCAGTAGAATGTAAGACGGATTTCGAGGAGGGGCTAAGTCCCAAAATAGGAGCTAAGTCCTAGGTCCTAAAGTGAATTAAGTGCACCTTGCAATGTTACACTTTTTCCCGTGCGCGTGATGACGTCTTTATGGATAACAATGCAAACAGCACATCCTGCAAAAAAGGGATTCATAAATGGGGAGGACTTCATCATTTCCCACGTCCTCCATGTGATCTCAATACTATGGAAAATATGCGGAAAATGTAGGAGAAAGCCATTCGGCGTCGATTTATCCATCAACACTAGGAGAGTCGCGCGATATCTTACTGCAGAAATATTTATCTTTGGATTAAAACGAACTCAAGCACTTCGTACACACACCCGTCACTGAATTAGGAACGTTTATGAAAATGTACATAAACGTCACTTACACGGCGAATGTGCTAAATACCTGATCGCGGGAGTCATCATGTTATCTAGGCAACTACATTTTAAGCCTGCTGCTTGTCAGTGCTGTGATCACAATGTGGGAAAAACAAAGTTTTTTTCGGAGTTCGATAAAGGAGTTATTGTGAATTCCCCTCTTGCGGGAGCAACTATTTCGAAAACAGCAGAGCTGACAGGTTTATCAAAATGTGAAATATCCCGGTGTCCTCCTTAATCAGTAAAAAAATAACTCACATTGCTTGTCCAAGGGGCAAAACTACGGCCGGACGAAAATCCGTCAGGAACGAGATCGTTGTCGTCTGAGAAGGTTTACGGAAAAATAAGACTTCCCGTATTCAGCAATTGACGGAATCATTCGATGAAGGCTCTTCCCAACTCATATCTCAGCAAACTATGCACAGGGAAATGAAGATGATCATTATTGCCATTGCATACCTATAACGAAACCACTGATGTCTCGGAAAACCAGGAAAATTCGTCTACAGTGATGTCAGGAACACTGTAACTGGACACAGGATGGCCGGAAAAACGTAATGTGATCCGACGAGTCCTTGTTCTGTACCAACGATAGGCAGGGAGTTTGGTGAGAGCCCCATTGAGCAAAGAACGTGCCTTGCCTTGTGAACACAACTCAGGTTTGTGGAGGTGGTATCATGGCGTGTTATGTTTGTATGGAAAGAATCCGATGATATTTCTGGAAGGTCGGGTGTTCTCCAAGTATTATCTTAAGACTGTTGCCGTTCAAATCCCACCCAGAAATATTGACTTTTTGTCAAGAACGTGACGGCTGTTTCATAGACTACCATTCTACTATACAACGCGCACAATATATTGAGCAGTGGTTGAGCAGGAGCATGACAGCGACCTCCGCCACCTTCTCTGGCCACAACGAAGCCCGATTCTGAACTCACTTCACATGTTACTTGCGTAAAAACAGATCCTGGAGCTAAATCTTATTCTGTTAAATATGAGCCGGTCAATGGACTGTTTGCAGAACGCCAGGTATGCTGTAGATACACTCCAACACCTTGCAGAATTTTTACCAAACTGCATACGTGTTATATATACACTGAAGAGCAGTTGAATTAGATATACTTGTCTAGTAACGTGTAGCACCACCTTTCGCCCTGATGACGGCGGTGATTCGTCTCGGCATGGACTCGACAAGACACCGGAAGCGTTGGGAAGCGATACGGATCCACGACCCCTGAACAAGCTCCCACAGTTCACGAAGATTTGATGGAGGAGGGTCAGAGCCTCGAACATCTCTATCGATGGCATCCCAGATGTGCACGATGGGATTGATATCAGGCGACCTAGCTGGCCTAGGAAGCGAGGTCACGTCGGTGGAGTGTTCACCCAACCATTCGAGTACCATTCGGGAGCGATGGCACGCTGCATTGTCTTGTTGCAGGATGAGATCCCCAGTGGGATGTTGAAAACGCACAAACGGGAGCAAATGGTCGTCAAGGATATCCCGGTAACGTTGACCTGTGAGAGACGATGTCACACGTACCAGGGGTCCCATTTTAGTCCACGTGAACAGTCCCCAAACGAGAATGCCACCCCCACCAGCTTCAAGAGTACCCTGCTGGCAAGAAGGATCCATCGCTTCGAGTGGTTCTCATCAGTCCAGGCAACATTTTTCCTCATGTCTAGGATCCAGTGGCGATGTTCCCGCTCCCATGCTAATCGTTTTCACCCTGTGATGTGCGGTCAGCAGCGGTACTCGTGGGACGACGGCTTCTGTACCCCATAGCAAAGAGATGATTCTGTATTGTGTGGCTGCTTACACGTTCTTATGCACCAGCGTTGAATTGCCGAGTGATTTCTTGCACTGTAGCCCGTCTATCCGCTGTTACAATGCGAGCTAGTGGTCGACAACCCCACTCATCCACACACTGTTATCTACGGCAGTTGGCCTTTTCAGGGATGGTTTTACCGGATTCGATGTACTCACGGTGCACCCGTGACACAGTGGCTCGTGAAAATCCCAGTGCCTGCACGACTTCCCAGATGGAGTGACCCATTCGTCGGGCCCCGACAATTTGCCCACGATCAAATGCGCTTAGATTCTTCGTCGTACCCATACTGCGTCCGACTCTTACTAATTCCCGTCGCATCACTCCTTATATTGTCGGATAGCTGCATACGTCATGTCGTTTCCGTTTACAGGGCCACCCACAGCGCCACATTTGCATAACGCCAGCTGTTTCTAATTCAATTGCTCTTCAGTGTATAGTTCGTGATAAAGGAGGTCCGACTCGGAATTGAATAAAAGTTTTTAGTTCAGCGAGTGCAGATTCCAGTAGATTCCTAGAGTATGTGTAGATTCCATGTTGCGTCGATTACTTGCTGCCATTGCCAACACAAAAGTCCCTACTCTGTGATAAATAAATGTTCATATTTTTGGACGGTGTCTGTGCAATATTTCCCTATGTCAAAGTAAATAATTTAGCACAATTTATCCATTTGAAAGATGGACCATAGTATTTGTCGTTATGAAATTCTCTCTCCATGACCAAAATACACTCAAAATTAGTACTCAAGTATTGCATAAATTGGTGAAGATAGTAGCCTAATAGTTGGTAACCATGAATTTATATTATCAAAATATCCAGTTAACTTCTCTTTGGCAAAAATAGTGCTCTCTCTCTCTCTCTCTCTCTCCCTGCTTCTCTATTATAAATGACCACATCTTCTAGAAGCAGTTTGGAAGTGCCAAAAATTTAGTCTTAGCAACAATCACAACGACACGGAGCAGCACGACGAGAGGAAATGGAAACAATTTTCGGAAAGAGAACGACATCCTCCCCTCCCACGTCGCATGATATATCCGCACAGCGACCTCGACGGTGTCATTCTCCGTAGGCGAGCCATTTGCAGTCTTCTGGAAGCATTTCTTCCAAATGCAAAACCGTTGGCCACTAATCTTTCACTCTGCCACCACTGACAACCCATACATATGGAACAGTCTCAGGCGTTTTCTATTCCCCTTTGCATACACATCGAATCATACAAAGTCGAGCATTTGGAACATTAATAAAAGTTACTCGGGCCACTCTGGAGTCCTTGGGAATATTTTATTCCAGACTACGCTGTTTAGCGTGAGTAAGAGGGATGAGACGCGGCTGAGGGGGATGGGAAAGAGGGAGGGAGAGGAGGAAGAACTCGGCACATTGCATCATCGGAATTGCCATCTTCCGCAGATACTGCTCCCTCAAATTCAGGCTGCTCAGACCTTCCATATTAATGGCTGGATGGCTTCACTTCAGCAGCTAAAAATGGTGGGCCCATATTGGCTAAGGGAGAAGGCTGCATTTCTATGCTTGGGATGGGAAGGAAACCTCCTATAGAGAGGAGCATCGAAATGATCCCACATTGGTAGCAAGTTCTTTTCCTTCCTCTTTTTTTTATTTTGTGTTTCCCTTTTTTTTATTCCCACGCACGGAGTTTAAAATTTTTCCACTGTCAAAACCAACTTTTTGCTTTTGCTAAACATGAATGGAAATACGTTGTTCGACGAATTTTGGCATATTTTTAAAGCAAACTGCGTTGCTTAGAGAAACGAGAACCAGAAAGTTTTCAGCATTTACAATTATACCATGAGTGTCGATTGGGAAATCAACTAGTATACCTGCAGTTATTATAATCGAAAGTACATGGTTTTAAAATTCTTCATCAAGAATTTGCTCTCACACAAAACAGAAAAACTCATTCCGTATTCCAAATTAATTTGCTATGCTTTAAGGAACTAGTAAATACTTCTTTTTTTTCCAGGAACCATTCTAACAATAAGGGCAGTGGCGGATTTAAGAATTTTTATTGCTCATGTTTTTTTTTCAGGAACCATTCTAACAATAAGGTCTGTGGCGGATTTAAGAATTTTTATTGCTCATGTTTTTTTCCAGGAACCATTCTAACAATAAGGGCAGTGGCGGATTTAAGGATTTTTATTGCTCATGTTTTTTTTTCAGGAACCATTCTAACAATAAGAGCAGTGGCGGATTTAAGGATTTTTATTGCTCATGTTTTTTTTTCAGGAACCATTCTAACAATAAGGGCAGTGGCGGAGATAAGAAATTTTATTGCTCATGTTTTTTTTTCAGGAACCATTCTAACAATAAGGGCAGTAGCGGATTTAGGGATTTTTATTGCTCATTTTTTTTCCAGGCACCATTCTAACAATAAGGTCTGAGGCGGATTTAAGGATTTTTTTATTGCTTTTAGGGAAGGGAGAAAGACAGCTCTATACCTTTATTAAACATTCCTTTTCACTTTCCATTCTGTTAGAAAAATTTAGTTACTTGTCGTTAAACTGTTTCCTACTGAACGACACTTTACATTCAAGATTAGCTTTCACGTTTTGGCAACACTGACAGTGGGACAGGGAGAAAGGGATTTCATCATTGAGTGTAGTCCAACTGTTGATTGTTGAACATGACAGTTGATTGGCAGTTGTCGGGACATTTCTATACAACAGAAATTTATAATAAACTAATAGTTTCAATGTTATTTATTGATTTGGGCAAATATAATTATGTAATGCTTAGTATTCACGCGTCAACCTGACGGCTTTTTTTACACTTTCCAACCGTTGGTTGAAGAAGCGTATATGCTCCGGCTTTTTCGGTCTGTCTGTCCGTCCGCACGATAACTAACGTAAAAATGGTTCGATTTCAATGCAATTTTAGTATGTGGTATTAGACAACCTGGGAAGGAACCCAATTAAAAATGGGCGAAATGGGGTCAAAGGTCGGGACATAGGAGCGGGATCCATTCCATCACCTTTATACGATATAAATTACGTAAAATGCTTCGATTGCAACAAAACGACATCGTGTTGTTCCGGAGATGTACTGAAACAATTCTGTTTAATATCATCGAAATGGGGTCAACGGTCAGGGCACAGAAGCGAAATTTATTCCACAGCCATTATCCTCATAACCTAATTAAAAATGCTGCTATTGCGACAAAAGTTGAGTATGTTATTCCAGAGGTGTACTGAACTAATTCTGTTTAATACCATGAAAATGGTGTCATAGGTCTGGGCACAGGAACGAGAATTATTTGTTGTGGTGGACATCTCAGCCACGTTACATAAAGTTATTATCATTGATAGCCAAAAGTAAACCTGAAGGGAAATTTTGAATTTAGACTCAAATTTAACTTTGGGAGATGGGTAGATGCATTTTGAAACAACCAAAAATTAAAATTTATAAGAGAATACTTTGAGATGTCATATTTGTTATAGCACATATGAGTTTTCGCCGGTGATATTGTTTATGTGAATACTGAACATGTTTTTTCTTGTTTTTCACACCTGAGGAATAACTATAGCACTGTGTTTTTGGTACATGTGTAATATATGTGTCAACTCAAAGAGACCGTATTTATGAACTCGTGTTGGTAAGCATGGGAAAAAAATTATCAGACCATAATTATTTTAATTATTAGAACATTATCATTATTTAAACAACACCCAAGGGACTTCCTAGCCAACGTCAGAGCGTTGGGTGATGAGTGCCATTGCTCAGAAATTTAGGAGACATCAAGAAACTGAATTGCCACTTCTTAATAAAAATTTGGTTTTTTGAAAGGCTAATGCCTATATTGTTATTGTTTTACATATTTCACAGCCACTATCCTCATAACTTGAGTACTGATTTCTGGAATGTTGGAAATTGTATCATAATCAATGTATTGCATAATTTTACTGACTTGTCAAAGATATCAACTTAATTACACGATAAATAACGCAGAACAAACAGAAAGAAAATTAGTTTACTAATTCATCGGTTTAAAAATACTCAGTTGAAGAAAATCATTTGCCATCACGTTCGGTTAGTTCTGTGTGTCATAGAGTGTGGTTTACACAGTAATCAAATGTTGCACAAAATATAATGATTATCTAAAGACACGTAAAACATATGGCAGCTCGTGTGATATATTTTCTTTGAAACACCTGGTGTCGTAAAGATTTATATAGCCAGCAGCTTCGTTTTGGGCGGCGTACGATAGAGATATAGCGATTTAAGTGACGAGATCTATGTACGGGAACTGTTGTTATTGGAGAGTAGGTAATTAAACATTGTTTTAAAAGTTATTATATATACACTATCTACAAACAAGTAATTGGATACCACTGCAATTGACGATATCTGCTGTCCTGATACACGTCACGGCTGCTGCCGCCGCCGTTAAATATCGTATGGGAAACAACAACGTAACCAGTCGCATGCAAGATGCCACGCAGTTCGGAGCTCTCTGATTTCGAGAAAGGTGTAATCGTCGAGTATCACAGAAATGGCCGATTCATACGTGACATATCCAGCGAGTTGAAGTACCCAAAATTGACAGTGGCCCACGTTATTGGCCAATGGAAGATGAGAGGTGACTGTCGGAATGTGCCCCGACCAGGCAGACCCACAAACCTGGGAGTTAGAGACCGACGGGTTCTGGCCAAAGAAATTTGGAAGAACCGCACCAGATCCATTGGCCACATCGGCGAGGAGTTTCAGCAGGCATCCGGAAGTGTTCTTTCGATGAATACCATCCGTAAGAAAGCCTATCTGCTCGGTTATCGTGGACGTGCTGCCGCCCACAAGCCTTTGATTGCCAAGTCCAATAGCGCTGCTCGGATAACGTGGTACAAAGAACGTCGACAGTGGAACGTTGAACAGTGGAAACAGGTTCTCTGGAGCGACGAATCAAGGTTCACCCTCTACCGTTCGGATGGCAGGGTCTGGGTTTGGCGTCTGCCTGGAGAACGCCTCCTGCCAGAATGTACTGTGCCAACTGTGAAGTTCGGCGGCGGTGGAATTATGCTATGGGGGTTGGGGTTCTCCTGGTATGGCACGAGACCCTTGGTCGCAATTTCTGTTAGACTCAACGCCGAGACCTACTGCACCATATTGGATGACCATGCGCTTCCTACGTTGTGACAGTTTTACCGGGTGGACCCATGTTACTTGTAGGATGACAATGCCACCTGTCATGTTGTGAAGTCCGCCATGGCTTGGTATGGTGACAGTGGGGTTAATCGAATGGACTGGCCTGCGCAGAGACCGGACTTTTACCCTATCCAGCACCTATGGGTTTATTTTTGGAGCGTCGACCTCACCGTCCGAAATCGGTGAAGGAACTGACCTGTCTTCTCCAAGCCGTGTGGAAGAAAATACTGCTAGCCGTCGTACTACGCCTGGTTAAGAGCATGCCCCGGAGGGTCGCAGCTGTAATCGCCGCTCGTGTAGGCTTCACCAACTATTGAAGGTGAATAAACTTCGTTTTCCTTTGCTATCACAGGTGTCCAACTATTTGTTGGTAGATAGTGTATATCTGACTGGAAAGGTGATTGACGTTCTCATATGTCAGACTGGAAATGTGATTGACGTTCTCATATGTCAGACTGGAAATGTGATTGACGTTCTTGTAGTGTATATCAGACTGGAAATGTGATTGATGTTCTTGTACTGCATAACAGACTGGAAATGTGCTTGACGTTCTTATACGCATATTCCACTGGAAAGGTGATTGCGGTTTTTATATATCAGTCTGGAAAAGTGATTGTTTTTCTTATATATCAGACGGGAAAGGTAAATAGTCAAATGAGTAACAGATTTAGCAAGGAAGGAAAAGTTTATCAACAGAGAAACATGTTAGCCGGAAAGCAAAACCTGGTCACAATATGGAATATAGAAGTAACCTCTTACCGGGCAGCGAGAGTTGCATTCAAAGTAAAGGGTTCTTCAAAAGGTTTGAAGATGTAGGCATGAGAATGGTAAGAGGAATATTTGCAGGTGCTTCAAATAAAAAACCGGAATAGCAACGCAAATGTTATAACTCAGAGGGATACTTCTACAGTTGTAAAAATCGACAGTGAGAAAGAGGTATACCTAGAAAAAGTGGATTGAAGGTATGATATCAGCCATTAGGGACTTCTTGCGTCACTAATGGCTAATCGAAAGCTACGGAGAAAGAATATTACCGGAAGGAATTCTTTTTATGTACGGTTTATCTTTTGAGCAGGACTTATCTGGTACACAAGTGAGAGAAGATCGTGGTAATGAGTGGATACTTTTTACGCTGTGCAGCACGTAAAATAAAAACCTGCTGATCCTATCCGTGGGCAAGTTCTTTGACAGTGATCAACTTTAAATGTGAAATGCGATTTTCTGCTCCATTGTTCGGAAGACTGGTGTTTCAGTCTAGCCAGAGTTCAAAATAGCGAGAGATTAAATGTGAACATTGTCTTGCCTGTAAGCTGCTATAATTTACAGAATCGTTAAAAGGGGATTTTCGATCTGGATATTGCGAATGGGTAAATGACCGCACATTTTTTTTTTTTTTTTTTTGTGGAAACTCCTCTGGAATTCTTCATTAACTCCCTCAGGGTGTAGTGAATACGGAAGTTTTTTTTTATTTCTAAATAAAAGATATCACACGCAGAAATTCAGAGCAATCATGATCAGCTGTAATGTTGGTTAAGGCTTTTGAAAATCACTTTGAACGTGGGCATTATCCAATCAGTGAAAACGTTAGAGCTCCATCCATTTTTAAAGTAGCTAATTATGTGCATCCATTTCCAAAGTAACTGATTATGTGCATCAATTTCGAAAATAACTAATTATGTGCATCCATTTCCAAAATAACTAATTCTGTACATCCATTGTCATTCAGCTTCGCAAAAATAATCGGAAGTTGTTAAAACTATGCAGTGCACTCATCAGGAAATAGGGCTGATAAACCTTCGACTTAAACTTGTCTGACACCAGCCTTTCCAGAATAGAGCTATAAGGTGCAATTCCTAAATGTTTTAGATGTAGCTTATGAATTGGCATGCTTACATCGCTGTTGTACGCCACACGTAAGATGACTACACTAACTTCTGGGTGGTGCAAAAAATAGAAGTCAACAATTTTTCGTTCCCCGCTTGTATCACTTGTTACATAGCTCTTTACTTCTTGCGATGAAAAATTAACTGGTTAAATGTTTTCCTGACACCCTCCATAGGATAAAAGGATCTATCTCCACTTCTTCACATACCTTAAGTACATGTATTGTCCACGAAACCGTTGGATTTCCACACCACCTTTCAAACAGCCTGAATCTTAGTATGAACTGCTGAATGTTAACAATGATGTAGCCAGAATCTTTTTAAAAAAAGAACAAGCCACTTTTTTGATAAAACTTAACACAAAAGACTGCAGCAGAAGAGAATAACAAAACTAGAAAGGTAACACTGAATTTTCGGTTGTAATGAACATGTCTTTTGAATCCGTTCTGACGCGAATTAAATTTATCAAAGTTATTCAAACTCAATGGAACCGGTTGTGATAACAATCAACCTGTTTCAACAATCAATGAAACATCCAGAAATAGAAACATCTGCTTAGTTCCACCAGCGGTTAAAAAGTATGTTACGAAAATTAACAAATGGCGTACAAATAATTTCTCATAGCACAAGAATGGTATCAAACAGAAAAAGATTTTTAAATAGAACTGTTAAAAGAAGAAATATACGAGAGAAGGAAACATTATATAACTCTATGCCTTCCAGCGGAAGAATTATGCATAATACCGAGATATCGACAAAAATAGCATATACATCTACCCCTCTCGCGGAAAAACTATGCGTTATTTTAAGAAGAAAATATTCTCAAAAGGTGTTTCGATGTGAGTGGTATCGGTCCACAGAAGGATCTATTTTATCGGGTTTTCAGAAACTCAGATTTTGGTGCAAATTTGCATCAGAAGCAGAAATAAGAACTTACGCCATTGCTGGCCAAACCATTATTTAACAAAAATAGGAATTATATGCAAAACATTTCCCATCAGAAGCTGTATCAAATGCAAAAAGAAATTTTGAAATCGGAGTTTTAGAAGCAGAGATATCGAGGAAAATGCAGTTTACATTACGCCCCTAATGCAAAGTCTATGAATTGGTTGAAAATTTTTAAATTATATGAAAATAAATTTCGCACTGGAAACTATCCAACAAAAAAGGAATTTTTTCAAATCGGTCTGTTAAGAACAGAGATATCGACAAAAACAAGAAGTATATCTACGCCTCCTGGCGGAGAAAACATTCATTATTTTCAGAAGAAAATATTTCGAAAAGGTTTTTCGGCGTTAGTAGTATCGGCCACGAACGAAATTTTTAATTCCAGATTTTAGAAGCTGAAATTTTGCTGCAAATGCAACAGAAGTAAAAACTAAAACGTACGCCCCCTAGTGGCCACACCGTTTTTTACCAAAGAGTAGAATTTATATGCAAAACATATCCCATCAGGAGCTGTATCCGCTGCTAATTTTCAAATCGGAGTTTTAGAAGCAGAGATATCGGGGAAAATGCAGTTTGATTTTCGCCCTCTAGCGGAAAATCTATGCGTTACTTGAGAAAGTGACTATACCTAAATTAGTCTTCGACATAAATGGAATCAGTGAGTAAAATATATTTTTCATTTGGGCGTTTGAAGGCAAATAAATGGAATAAAATGTATTTTGGATTCGATACCATCTGCATTTACACCCACTAGCGGCGAAATTGTGCATCGTGAAAAAAACGAAAAAAAAAACGAAATAAAGTATCGTTATTTACACACTTCAAGCTTTCTAATGCAAAAGAAATTTGTTAATGGGACTATTCGTTGCTGAGATATGATGTCCTCAGGAGGACGGAAAAACCAATAACATGAGCACAATCTTTTTTACATAATACGTGCTATGTATTATGTATGTATTATGTAAAAAAACTGAGCCGAAACAGACAGAAGATAAGTTGTAAACCCATTGCAAAGGCAATGCAGCAACCTCTTTGATAGGGAAAGCATTTGCATAAAAGCACAATCACAGAACAACTGAACAGGCGGAAACCATTAAGCAAAAGGAAGGGTGAACAATGGGAGCCATTCAGTAGGGTTTTTCATGGGCAAGTCGTGTTGAATGTTCCCACTCTTTCCTCCCAGACCTAGGAGTTAGGTTCCTGCCTATGCAGTGTGTTAGTTAATTTTAAATTGTAGAGAAAGGGACTTCTAAAGTAAAAAGTTAGAGACATAAATTTTATGAGAATCAAGCATAAAATTAAAATACAGCAGAACAGTCGTCCGACCCTAAATAAGTGAAAGTTACCATGACTGGTCAAGTTAAAATTGACTTATTTTGGCTTGGGACAATTGAAACAAATCAAAGTTAAAATTGAATTGTCTTGTTTTGTGCAATGGCTATTCTGCATGTTAATTTCGTACTTGTCGTCATACAGTTTAAATCTTTAACTTTTCTTTTAGGGAGTTCCCTCCCCTAAAATTAACTAATAACATACTGCACAGGCAGAAACCCAAACTTCTACGTCAGGGTTTAAACAGTGAGAAAATTCAACACGCCACGCTCGTGAAAAAGCTCTGCTGAATGGCTCCCATTGTTTCTGCCTTTAGCATCACTCTTTCCTCCAGTTTGGCCGTTGTGAGTATCCTTTTGCAAACGTTTATCCTGTGCCAAATAGGCTGCTGCATTGTTTTTGCAATAAGTTCACAACTTGTCTTTTGCCTGTTTTGTCTTATACATACAGCTGCCGTTCCATTAAAACTAAGAGCAGTTTTTTTTAAGTCGGTAATAGTGCGAAGAGGAAAAATAACCGCACAGATGACTAACTGAATTAAGGAAGTATATATGGCAACAGTTATCAGCCGTGGCAGACGATTCTGATTTTGTTATTGCGCAGTTATCTAAGGTACCTCTGCATTTCGCCATACAGCTAGGGAGGTGAGCGACTCAGAGTTAAGAAGTGGAACGCGTTGTCCGATAAAACTTTGCTATCGTTTGCGTAAAACGGATCCAGAAACAGTTGATTTATTGAAATAAGCTTACAAAGAAAAATGTTTGGGTGAATCGTCGATATTTAGATGGCACCATGATATCGAAAAAAGGGCGTTTGTCGGCAGAACAACTGTTTTCAGTATTGTTACGGAGCGTGCTGTTAACACTATTTGGGCAATCCTGCAAGAAAATCGGCAACTGACGTGTGAAGACATAGCGGCGTCAACTAATACTTCAAAAACGTCGGCATTCCGCAATTCACGCGACAAATTACTGCTGCATCGTGTGTATTGCAGATGGATACCTCATCACCTGACGAAATAACAATTGTTTAGCCGGAGCTCAGGTGTGTCATGAGTGGAATCAAATGATTGCAAAGGACCGAAATTTTCTAATCACAGTAATAGCAGCCGATGAAACATGGGTCCACTATTTCGACCCCATCACGAATCGCGCAACGAGTGTCTGGAAATACACTGACTCGCCCGCTCCGAAAAAGGTCCGCCAAACCAAATCAGCTGGGAAAGTGATAATGATAATTTTTTTTATCATAAACGTGCAGTCTACCAGCATGCCGTTCCTCCACAAAATACTGTTAATATATATATACATTTTAGTATTGGGGTGCCTGCAGTTTACGTAGGTGTGATGTTAATTTCGGGACCAACTGGTGAGCGTTTACGCCACAGCATGGCATAATATGCAAATTATCGTCTGTGGTATTTAAGGAGTACAGAGAAGTGAATGTAAACAGTCGTCGGCGTACGGACACGTGCGAAGACCCTGAAAAAGTTGCAATGCCTTGACATGTAAGACATGTACGATTTCAGCAGTTATCGGACTTTGAGTGAGGTCGTCTAGTCGGACTCCGCGAGGCCGGGTGGTCGTATCGTCGTATTGCGGAGCGAATTGAACGGGAAGTATCGGTGGTGGTACGATGGTGGCGTAGATGGTCCGAGGAACATTCCCACACGAGAAGACGTGGAACAGGGAGTCACAGACGGACTGATAAGCGGACCGATCGACGCATAAGAAGAGCGGCGTTGTCAAGCAGAACATCCACTGCAACGCAAATCCTAGCTGCCGTTGCACCTGAGGTGACTGTGCGAACAATCCGCAACCTTCTACTGGATGCAGGACTACGTGCACGTGTGCCTCTGGCATGTGTACCTCTGACTCCAGCCCACCGTCAGGAAAGGCTGCAGTGGTGTCGCCAACGTCTGCGTTGGAGAACGCAATGGCCATCTGTCGTGTTCAGCAGATTCTGCTTGGGAGTTCCCGATGGCCGTATACGTGTTCGCAGACGCACAGGGGAGCGTTTCCACCCTTTTTCATCCGCCAGCGACAGACAGGGCATACACCTGGTCTCTTGGTGTGGGAAGCGATCAGCTATCACTCCCGTACACAACTAGTGTTTGTACCGGGTACGTTAAACAGCACCTCCTACATCAACAACATCATTCAGCCCGTTGTTGTGCCGTTTGTAAGGTCGGTCCATCGTGGTGTTTTCCAGCAAGATAACGCACGCCCACACACGGCACGTGCACTGCAACATGCACTTCAGGGTGTGAGACAACTTCCATGGCCTGCACGTTCACCTGATTTGTCCCCCATTAAGCACGTGTGGGATTTTATGTGACAACGACTTATCCGGTCTCTACAGCCAGCCACAACCATCCCCGATTTACGCGTCCAGGTTGAAGATGCTTGGAACTCAATACCCCAAACTTACATCCAACATCTGTACGGCAGACTCCATGCCAGAATTGCACAGTGTGACGCAATTTATGGCGGTTCAACCTCGTACTAACAATGTTACATGGCAATGTTATTTTTCAGTTTACCAGCAAATACAGCTGTATTTTGCCATAATGTTTTGATCACGTTATCCTCTGTATTCCGTTATTATGCTGTATAAATTTCGTTGGTATCAGACGTATCCTTCCTGTTGTTCTTTTTTCACTTTCCGCCAGTGTATTATGACTTTAAAAGAATGGAGTTTGAAATGGCTGTTTGAAAATAATCTGACATTTTCTACAAGTGAAACATTTTGGGGCCCTGGGCACCTAGACCATCCCCTTGGCTACGTCCTTGCATGTTGAATGTTGTAGCCAAATTCATTTCAATTTAATGCTACATTTTGAAACATCGCCGGTGAAATAATTTTTCTATAAGTTTGACAGCAGAGTTGCGAAACATAAACTACTTCGACTTGTACGAGAACTATCGTTTAAAGAACGCTGCACTCAATTGTGGCGCCATTTGTTGAAGATGAGCCACTCAGACTAACCTGATAAGCGCAGATTTACACACTTCGGCGTTATGTTCAAAAGATAAGGTAGATCATCTAAACGTTAGGCCTAAAAACCAATCACAGAATCTAAGCGAATAAAGGCTTTCTTGAGAATTATTTTTTCTCGAGACAGGCTTATTTGATCACCGTGATCAAATATAAGTGCTATAAGCAGTCTTCTGTGCATATTTCATGGCCGTTACTTACAGGGAAGGAAAAAAGACAGCTCTATACCTTTATTAAACCTTCCTTTTTACTTTCCATTCTGTTAGAAAAATTTAGTTACTTTTCGTTAAACTGTTTCCTACTGAACGACACATTACATTCAAGATTAGCTTTCACGTTTTGGCAACACTGATTGTGGGATATGTATTTCATTATTGAGTGTAGTCCAATTGTTGATTGTTAAACATGGCAGTTGATTGGAAGTTGTCGAGACATTTCTATACAACAGCAATGTATAAAAATCTAACAGTTTGAATGTTGTTTATTGATTTGGGCAAATATAATTATGTAATGCTTAGTTTTCACGCGTCGACCATACGGCTTTTTTTACACTTTCCAACCGTAGGTTGAAGAAGCTTATATGCTCTGGCTTTTTCAGTCTGTCTGTCCGTCCGCGCGATAACTCATGTAAAAATGGTTCGATTTCAATGCAATTTTAGAATGTGGTAGGGGACAACCTGGGAAGGAACCCTATTGAAAATGGGCGAAATGGGATCAAAGGTCGGGACATAGGAGCGGGATTCATTCCATCACTTTATACGATATAACTTACGTAAAAATGCTTCGATTGCGACAAAGCGTCATCATGTTGTTCCGGAGATGTACTGAACCAGTTCTGTTTAATATCATCGAAATGGGGTCTACGGTCAGGGCACAAAAGCGAGGTTTATTCCACAGACATTATCCTCATAACCTGATTAAAAATGCTTCTATTGCGACAAAACTTGAGTATGTTATTCCAGAGGTATACTGAACCAATTCTGTTTAGTACCATCAAAATGGTGTCAAAGTTCAGGGCACAGAATTGTGATTTATTCTACAGCCATTATCCTCATAACGTGAGTAATGATTTCTGGTATGTTGGAAAGTATATCATAATCAATTTCTGTGGCCAGCAGCTTCGTTTTGTGCGGCGTACGATAGAGATATAGCGATTTATGTGACGAGATCTATGTACGGGAAGTGTTGTTATTGGAGAGTAGGTAATTAAACATTGTTTTAAAACTTATTATATATACACTATCTACCAACAAGTAATGGGACACCCCTGCAATCGACGAAATCTGCGCTCCTGATACACGTCACGGCCGCCGCCGTTAAATATCATGTGGGAAACAACAACGCAACCAGTCGCATGCAAGATGCCACGCAGCTCGGAGCCCTCTGATTTCGAGAAAGGTGTAATCGTCGGGTATCACAGAAATGGCCGATCCATACGTGACATATCCAGCGAGTTGAAGTACCCAAAATCGATGAGTGGCCTACGTGATTGGCAAGTGAAAGATGAGAGGTGACTGTCGGAATGTGCACCCGACCCGGCAGACCCACAAAACTGGGAGGTGTAGAGACCGACGGGTGCTGGCCAGAGAAATTCGGAAGAACCGCACCAAATCGATGGGTCACATCCGCGAGGAGTTTCAACAGGCATCCGGGAGTGTTCTTCTGATGAATACCATCCGTAAGGAAGCACATATGCTCGGTTATCATGGGCGTACTGCTGCCTACAAGCCTTTGATCACTAAGTCCAATAGCGCTGCTCGGATAACGTGGTGCAAAGAACGTCGACTGTGGACCGTTGAACAGTGGAAACAGGTTCTTTGGAGCGACGAATCAAGGTTCACCCTCTACCGTTCGGATGGCAAGGTCTGAGTTTGGCGTCTGCCTGGAGAACGCCTAATACCAGAATGTATTGTGCCAACTGTGAAGTTCGGCGGCGGTGGAATTATGCTATGGAGGTGTTTCTCCTGGTAGGGCATGGGACCCTTGGTCGCAATTTCTGGTAGACTCAACGCCGAGACCTACTGCTCCATTTTGGACGACCATGAGCTTCCTACGTTGTGGCAGTTTTACGGGGTGGACCCATGTTACTTTCAAGCTGACAATGCCACCTGTCATGTTGTGAGATCCACCATCGCTTGGTATGGTGACAATGGGGTTAATCGAAAGGACTGGCCTGCGCAGAGACCGTGCCTTAACCCTATCGAGCACCTCTGGAACGAGTTGGAGCGTCGACTTAAGAGGTGCCCCCACCGTCCGAAATCGGTGAAGGAACTGACCTGTCTTCTCCAAGCCGAGTGGAAGAAAATACCGCTAGTCGTCGTACAACGCCTGGTTGAGAGTATGCCCCGGAGGGTCGCAGCTGTAATCGCCACTCGTGGGCGCTCCACCAACTGTTGAAGGTGAATGAACTTCGTTTTCCTTTGCTATCACAGTTGTCCAATTACTTGTTGGTAGATAGTGTATAAGCACACCGGACCAACAATTTGTCACCCTTGGGAGAACTTACCTAATAACGGGTTCTTTTGCCCTGATAACAGCATTAATCCCGTGTGATGGTTTGAATATCGGTGAGGCATGGCTGTTGCGTTAGTCTTACCACACTGGCTTTCTTCCTTCCCTGGAACCAGTGGCCCTAAATTAAGCACTAACGGCTTCTTATAGCCCGTTGAGTTGCTCACGGTGGTCGTTAAACATCCAATCAAAAAAAAAATATATGTGTGGTAGAGAATCCACGAGGTGGTGTACAAACGAATTAAACATGGATTTGCAGCCATTCGTGCGTCAACTGATTACGAACATCCGCCAGATTACGTGGGTGTCTATTTTGACATTTCACTTTCTGTTCCAAATGATCCCACAGATTTTAAATAGGATTTAAATTTGGCGATTTGGCGGGCCAGTCGAGTTAAAGCAGTGTTGCTGATTGTTCGTCCTGCCTCTCAGACACAGTTTTAGACCAGTGCACACGGCAATTGTCGTCTTGGAAGACAGGAGTGGCAATGCGATGCTGCTCCTGGAGATGTAGGGCGAAAAGCAACACTTTCTCATTCAGAATAAGGAGGTACGCATGCTGGTCCAAATTAATCGACACTGCAATGAGAGGGCCCATTTCGTGGTACAAAAAACATCCCCAAAACATTACAGAACCCCCTCCAGCTTGAAAAACACCTTCGATTCAATCAGGATTAAAGGCTTCATTGAGCCTGCGATGTACTCGTCGCCTCCCATCATTACAGTACAAACAAAAACGAGACTCGTCAGACCAAATTACTCAATTCCAATCCTCCACAGTAACGTTTTTGGTGCCTCTGAGCCCATTGATAACGTGTGACTTTGTAACTTCCTGTTAAAAGAGGCCTCTTCCGTTATAGTCTGCTCCAGATTTCTATCGCATGCAGTTCTCGTCGCAATGCTATTTCGGAAATTGGTTGGAATGTACTTTCATCGAACGTTTGGAGCAATTGTTGCCTAGTTTGAAACCGATTGGCAGTTACTAGGCGTGAAATACGGCGTCGGCCCCTGTTGGTGAGAATCGTTTTCTAGCCACAGTTACGCCGTCGTTTTTCAGTTGACTGCGAACTACACCACTGTTTATAAAACTGCTGAACAGTATGCTTCTACGCACCAATAAATTGGGAGACTTCATTCTCTTTGTGTCCGACCAAGCACGACATCTCCTTTTTGCCACTCAGTAACGTCTGTCTTACGACCCATATTGCAGACTAAATTCAACACACACGTTGCTCTTCACCACTGCACGAGACAGAAATGATCCTGTAGACCACGTCAGTGCTGTTTATCTCCCAACAATGCTATCACGGCGCCCTCTGTGCCACCGGATATTTCCTACTGTCATTTCTGTTAGGGGTGAATCATTTTTGTCTGGTGTGCTTGTATTGTTAAAGTAAGAAACCGGGTTTTTATATTATGTTAAAGTGGTTGTACGAAGTCAATGTATGAGTCTGTGGGGTGCTTAAGACAAAATCTTTGCTGCCCCGGTGGCGCAGTGGTACAAGCAATGATTCTGATCCTTTATCCAAGATGGGTCCGGGTTCGAATCCCGGTAAGGCATGGATGTTGTGTTTGTCTTACGGCACTTGCTCTCTCCCTTCCCTGGAACCAGTAGTACTAAATTAGGGAGTAGGGACGGGCGACTGCTTGTAGCCAATTGAGTTGCTCACGGTGGTCATTAAACCTCCAATCAAAAAAGAAAAGAAAAAAATCCATTTTACACTAATAATGACGGTTGACCAAGTTAATGAAAGTTACCGACGAAGCTTAAGGTAATCCGTTCGTAAAGCAAGCAGAGAACTTTGCATTCCGAAATCTACAGTTACGATTATTAAAGTTTCAAGCTTATACAATTCAAATAGTGCAAAAGATGCATGTAAATGATCACTCTGTGATACGATTTCGCTGCGGATATGCTGAATCGAGTGGAAAACGACGAAAACCTTCTCAGTACTGTAATGTTTAGTGATGAATCCACATTTCATGTATCAGGTATTGTTAATCGTCACAACTGTAGAATATGAGGCAGTTAACCGCCTCATGCTGGTATTGAACTGGAACGTGATTCTCCACAAGTTAATGTGTGGTACGCCTTATCAAAAAAAGAAGTGATTGGTCCTTTCTTCTTCTGCGAAAAAAACATAAATGGTTTCATTTACTTGGATATGCTAGAAAACTTCTCTATACCCCAGATCAAAAGATATGACGTCGTCGTTTTCCAACTAGACGGCGCGCCTCCACATTGGTCAACGTGTGTACGTAAGTGCCTAAATGAGCTTTTCCCCAACAGAGGGATTGGGCGTGGTGGTCCCATTTCGTTGCCTCCTTGCTCTCCAGATCTAAATTCATTGGATTATATCATGTGGGGTTATGTAAAGGATCGTGTCTATCAGACGCCTTGTACTGATTTGCAGGAACTGAAGCATCATACCACAGCTGCTATTAATTCCATAATGCTTGCCAATACATGGCATGAAATAGAGTATCGCTTGGACGTACTACGAGCAACCAAGGGATCTCACATCAAAATTTATTAACTTGTGTAGTTACACTGTAAGTTTGTACAGTCAGTTTCTATATGTTTAATGTTTTGTTTTATATAATTTTATAATGTGTCCAATAATTCTCGGACACGCTGTATATAAAAAAATTGCACATAAAATAAAATTTTGATAAATGTAAATATATAAAGTGTCTATTTAATAACACAATTTCAAATTATAGTTAAATGGGGTGAAATAATACTCGAAAGAAATAGATATAATTGACTGAAGGCATCGTAAAGTGAAGGCGCCGTTAAACTGCATTTTGTTTCAGTAGTAATGTGAAGAAAGCATTTGGCAGTCACGCAAAAAAGCACAGTGCTGCTATACGTAGGAACTTCTGTAGGAACTAGACGTGAAAAGAAGTTAATATCCTGTAACTTCAACAGAAAACGTTCCACATTGTTTTTATCAGAACTATCAAAAGCGAAACATCACAAAAGCGTAGCCAAGAAATCTTTCTTCACAGATGCCATCGGGATATTTCTGTTTAACACGGACATTATGACGGCTCAAAGCAGGGTTTCTGTAACACTACAGTGATTCACCAGACACTATTTTTCATCTTGATGTGTCATATCTGATCAGCTCTTCGACTTTCAAGCTTGAAATATTTGTTCTCGAGTCGTTAAGTACAGAACATTTGCCAAGTTCTCTTTTGTCGAAGGAGAAATTTTTCAACGATTCTTTATATCTGCCGCCCTTGTATTTTCGGGAGTTTCCTTTCTAGAAACCTATTATCTTGAGCTTTTTATCTCTGGAACACGCGTTTTTGTTTTGCATTCTTGTCTGTCTCTATATTAGCATGCTTTTGAGGATTAAAGGATAATATCCAAAAGTTCCAGTTCCAGTCATAAGAATGAAAGTGCCGTTTTGTCTTAAAGCTGTGAAGTAATCACAAAATCAACAGATATGTAATGAAACTGCTAGCATCATATCTAGTGATGTAAATTCGATTGAAAGGAGTTTGAAATTTGCTTTACCCTGCCAAGATTCGAAATCAGCAGGAGCCAGTTAGTCTCGGAGATTTTGTGAAAAGTATGTTTGCACCGTGTAGAACATGAATGTAATATTTTGGTTTCTTGTATTTTCCGGGATCAAGAAATCATACAATTCCTATTTAGGGAAAGTATAGCACCTTCATGGAAATGAGTGCGAGTTGTGCAAGGTACAAGACGCAGAGTGAGAAAAACAAAATGCTACACCACAACCCAGGTAGCACAGTCTTGCCATTTAACGTAGGCCCAACACTGAGCCACCGTCTTCTATTCCTAAACGACGGTGGCTCAGTGTTCGGCCTACGTTAAATTGCAAGTCTGTGCTACCTGGGAAGAAAGTAAATAGTTGGCAATAGACAGAGATGCACATAACAAGAGACGACAATGAAGAAAATTAAAGAAAAACCTTCCTTTTCAATTTTATTGGATAGGAGAGGGCTTTAAATAAGGGATAAGCAATCTGCCTTAAGTCAGACTCCAATGCGTCGGCCAGACTAATCCCCTGATCTTACACCGATATAGCATATCTGGAACATGCTGGAATAACATTTCCAGATACTGCGTTGGCCAGCTCCAACAACATATTCTTTGCGACACCTTCTTCACGAAGCATGGCGTTCAGTTCCTCACGAGTGTATTGGACGTTTGTGCAACTTTATTTCGTAGAGATTTGAATAATGCATTGCTCATAAGCAATGGATTATTTCTTTTAGAAATGTCCTGCAGTCTTTCACTATTAGGCCGCCCTTGGGGCGCAATGATCTAACCGCTGACTTCTGACCAATCGTTCGAGATGCGTACGGACTTGGATCCCGGTGAGGTGTGAATCTGACCATTCGTCCGATATGGGTCCGGACTCGGATCCCGGTGAAGTGTGAATAAATTGACTGTTTTATTGCATTGGCTCTCTCTCTCTCTCTTCCCTAAAACCAATAGCCCTAAATTAGGGACGAAAAACTGGGTATAGCCCATCGAGCTGATCACGGTGGCCGTTAAACCATCAAGTAATCATTGCTTACGTATCTGCTTTCCCATGTATCTAGCAAGCCTTGCAGTATTTGCGACACTACTGCCTTATGTGATAACTTTCTTTATGGAGGTCCTTCTGCCTACTTATAACCAAACACACTAAATCTTTATCTATTTTTCCTTAGCATAAGGTTCCCTGTATAGGACGTAAACGTTGATGCCACTGAATTCGAAACACATATTATCCCTTATTACTGCTTCTAAAAATTCGATTGTAGGAATGATTTTTTCTTTCAGATACCTTTTCCCATGAAGACCATTTTACGTACGGTTTCTTCTTTCGAGAGTGCACAGCCTTTCCGTCAAGAGGTAAAGAAACGTATCGTATTTTTTCTCGATGTCTCTTCTTCAAAAGCCCAAATTCTAAAAGTTTATTTTGGGACCATCATTCATCCCCAGTAGCATTAATGGTGGGCAATAGTTTTTATATGTTTGCTGATTTCTAAAATACACATTTTTGCCCACTAGGGAAGAGCAAGTGCATAAATTTGTTTGCAAAAGTTTTTGCAACATTATCTTCGTTTAATGAGATCTGCCAGGAAAAATATCGATCAGACATCAAACATCATTAAAACCATTTTTCGCGCCAAAGTTCTGCTCAAGATTATGTCCATTTTTCCAGTTGGAGGTTAAATGTATGTGGAGGGAAATACACTGCCGGAAAGTGAAAAAAGAACACCAAGAAGGAATTGGCGGACGATCATGAAATTTATATATGTTAATGGGGTCGAGTTTACGTAGGTGCGATGTTAATTTCGGGACCAACTGGTGAGCGCTTACGCCACAGCACGGCACAATATCCAAATTATCGTCTGTGGCATTTAAGGAGTACGGCAAAGTGAATGTAATCAGTCGTCGACGTACGGACACGTGCGAACACCCTGAAGAAGCTGCAATGCCTGGACAGAGAAGACGTGTACGATTTCAGCAGTTATCGGACTTTGAGCGAGGTCGTCTAGTCAGTCTCCGCTAGGCCGGGTGGTTGTATCGTCGTATTGCGGAGTGAGTTGGACGGGAAGTATCGGTGTTGGTACGATGGTGGCGTAGATGGTCCGAGGAACATTCCCACACGAGACGACGTCGAACCGAGAGTCACAGACGGACTGATGAGCGGACCGATTGGCGCATAAGAAGAGCGGCGTTGTAAAGCAGAACATCCACTGCGATGCAAATCCGAATAGCCGTTGCACCTGAGGTAACTGTGCGAACAATCCACAACCGTCTACTGGTTGCAGGACTACGTAAACGTGTGCCTCTGGCATGTGTACCTCTGTCTCCAGCCCACCATCAGGAACGGCTGCAGTGGTGTCGCCAACGTCTGCACTGGAGAACGCAATGGCGATCTGTCGTGTTTAACGATGAAATCAGATTCTGCTCATGAGACTCCGAGGGCTGTATGCGTGTTTGCAGATCCACAGGGGAGCGTTTCCACCCTTCTTTCATCCGCCAGCGAGACACAAGGTCTACACCTAGTCTCCTGGTGTGGGGAGCGATCAGCTATCACTCCCGTACACAACTAATGTTTGTAACGGGTACGTTAAGCAGCACCTCTTACATTAACAACATCATGCAGCCCGTTGTTGTGCCATTTGTAAGGTCGGTCCAACGCACGCCCACACACGGCACGTGCAACGCAACATGCACTTCAGGGTGTGAAACAACTTCCATGGCCTGCACGTTCACCGGATTTGTCCCCCATTGAGCACGTGTGGGATTTTATGGGACAACGACTTACCTGGTCTCCACGGCCAGCCACGACCATCCCCGATTTACGCGTCCAGGTTCATGATGTTTGGAAATCAATACCCCAAGCTTACATCCAACATCTGTACGACAGATTCCATGCCAGAATTGCACAGTGTGACGCAATTCATAGCTGTTCAACCTCGTACTAAACATGTTACACGGAAATGTTATTTTTCAGTTTATCAGTAAATACAGCTGTATTTTGCCATAATGTTTTGATCAAGTCATCCTCTGTATTCCGTTATTATGCTGTATAAATTTCGTTGGTATCAGACGTCTCTTTCTTGGTGTTCTTTTTTCACTTTCCGCCAGTGTATTTTCACGGCGCTGCAGCGTAGTCACCGTCGGAAATGTGGTATAAAACACTCATGTTAGTGTGAAGTTGAGGAAGTTTAGTATCTAGTGTACGTACGCAAGATGAAAATTGCGTACCAGAAGGAAATTGGTACAAAGAGGACCACATAGCGGTGAATCAATTACTCAGAGCTGAAGGGTTTCAGCCTGCTGTTATCCCCAAATGAAAGCATGCCGTCTATGAAGAAGCATGTTCATTGAGGACATCTCCTAGCAGCAGAAACTCTATCAAATGTTACATAACTTCAGGTGAGGCAATCAGTATTCCTAAAATGTTAGCATCTGTGACTTTTAAAGCCCCTGGTGATCTCCAAACCACAAAAAACGCACATAACCTTCCTAGTTTCTGGCATAGAAATGCTGCAGGTTACTTTTATGAATATGACCAGTGTTAGCGGCCGTGGCTTACGATTAGCGAAACACTCATGCTAGCTATGTGAAGAAAACAGCGTTAAAATGTTCACTGAACTTTTACCGCGGGCGCTTTTTCTTCTGTGCACAATTCAGTCAAAAAATTATGGTCACCCCTGATGTAAGAAAGAGCCGTTTTCAGCAGCCAAATGGCGTGCTTACCAACATATGAAAATCATGTAAGGCACTTAAAAGTCACGCGAAACACGAAAAGTTTTAAAAGGGAGTGACATTTAAAATCTCTTTGGGGTGATAAAAGTTTTTAAAGGGAGTGATATTTTAAAAGTCACGAACTCGCAGACAGTATGATGTTTCGCGTGAAATGGGAAAAGTTTTAAAAGGGAGTGACTGTTGCCCAATGATTAACAGGGGCGGATCTAGAGGGGGTAGGCGACTGGGGCGATTGCCCCCTAAACCCTAACGAAGATTTTACGTTAAAAGTAGCAAAAATCAAAAATGGTTTTCCTGCATATTTTTTTTACGCTTTTAAAAAAAATTAACAATTAAACTTAAACGGAGGATTTAAAATACTTATTACATTGATTTAGTTTCAGTTAAAAAGAAAGAGAAGGGAATAGAATAAAAGAGAGAGAGAGAGAGAGAGAGAGAGAGAGAGAGAGAGAGAGAGAGAGAGAGAGAGAGAGAGAGAGAGAGAGAGCAGAAGCTAAAGGGAAAACATGGACAGCGGGGGTAAAAATCATGGGGACATTCTTTGTTAGTTCTTTGTTATCGTCATATTGTCTAGCATCTGTAATGTCTCGAAACAGGGCAAGGCAGAGGTTGATACTGAAATCAGAGTAGATGGCAGAAACTGTAAATAACAATCTGATCTACGTACGTTTTTTAATTGGGTCATAAAGCAAATTCGTAAAAATGTACCCACCGCTTCCTCCCAGATGGTCTTTTTAGGACTTCCTTCTTTTTCCTTATTTTTCCTGCTCCCTCATGCCTCACGGGCGCTTCCCATTTTTCCACACACTCCGAATATATATATATATATATACATTTTATAATGGTATATGCCCCCCTTTTTGCACCCGGAACCCCCCCCCAGAGTAAACTTCTGAATCCGCCCCTGCTGGCTGAAGGATGGTAGCATTACAGAAATGGCAGCCCACACAGCACAGAATATTTCGTATATGTTACAAGTACGTAGCACTAAAACATTGAGACCTTTCAGATACGTTGCACAATGTAACAGTAATGTTTCAGAAACTTTATATATACGTCAAAATGTCCTCAAACGTTAAATATCTTTAAAACATAACCGATACCTTACACTGAAAGGTCTTTCTAACTTCATCATTCCAACTTCAGTTATTGTTACGTATTTGAAAGATATTTGTAACTTCGTTACATTACTGTTACGCATTTGAAAGATATTTGTGACATCATATTACTGTTACGTATTTACTACATTGAACATTATAGTTTTAATAAACTTTGTAAAATCACAATGAAAATATTACACTCGACAGCTGTTTCATTTGTACTGTTGGATGGTACTGGCTCTGTCCTCGCACTGGAGCCAGTAGTCCCAAATTAGGAATTTATGACTCCTTATATCCCCAAGAATTACGGTGGTCTTCAAACCATTAGACAAAAAAATAAAAACATAAATCGAGACATTCGTGTTCGATTCCTGTATTAGGAAGTATTGTTCGATTACTGTATTAGGAAGTTGAATGTTTCAAGTTCTTTGAAGATTTGGCCTCCACACAGATGACAGCTAAATGAGTTCCCCCTGATGCCATGAAATGAAAAGTTATCGATTTTTGTTATTTGATGTGTGAAAATGCCTGATGTCTTTAATTTCATTTACATGGACAGCTTACATTACCAGCATAACAACCACTGTTCTTCTGTTTGTCGACGGGAATGTAATCCGTGCTTTCTGGAATGAGCGTTATCTTGTTGGAAGCTTCGAGAGCACTTCCGCTAATTTTGTTTCAGGGTTTTCTCTCAGGAAATAGCTGGTTTTCTCTGGCAACATGGAAGATTGTCAGTTGTAACTAATCACTCTGTGTTCACTTCTCTTTCATGTTCCAGGAATGTTCTGGGAAGAGCGCCAGCATCTATCCCTTGCTGTGGTGGGACTTGTTCAGCAACAAGGCCATAAATATCAGATTACGTGAAACATCTACAGATGGGGATGTCATTGCTACTACACTACTGCCTCTCGCAAGATAAGCCATGCAGCTTGCTACCAGCAGAGAAAACACACCCGCGTAAAATCACACCTGTAGACATTTGCGCATCCGGCTGCATTTTATCATGAGACGTCTGCAGAATTCGTATAATTTTTCTTGGAAACGACGGAGAATTTCTGTAGTGAACATTTCACAGCCAACGGAAGCGCGCAGTTGCAGATGTGCTATTAATATATTGCCCTTGCTCATGGCCTCAGGGAGTCCGGACAGATCTTCATCTATTCTGAAGTGCATTAGTAAACGCGAAATCGATAATTTGGGAACATTTCAACCTTCTAGGGTACGTCATTTCAAATGCGTATGCTTTCAGCAGCTTTGGCAGAATATTTACGTACTTAAAAATGAATACTAATCACGATATTTTTTTGCCTAAGTAATTTTGTACTTGCTGTGGACAGCTAAATTTCGAAAAACCTTGCAAGCACTGACCTCTGACGCCAGACCAAGTGGGCTCGGATTCGCATATTGGATGAAGTATGGGATATGTGTTTATGTTATGGCACTAGCCCTCTCCTTGCCCTCGAATCAGTGGCCCTAATGTAGGAACGCACGACTGTTCTTACAGCTGCTTACGGTGGACGCTGAAACAAACACAAATTTTCAAAGGAAAAGAGTTGCTGTTTCAAATAACGTTCGATAATTTTATAACTACGGGTATCAATTTGAGCATCACTTTTAAAAAAGAAATTATAAATGCCCTGTACAGAGAGAATTTGAACACTATCAATTCTATGAATTATTATTTACATCAGGCTTTTATTTGTCAGCAGGTTTTGATCGATTTCTGAACCAAGGACTCCCTCACTTTCCAATCGGATTTGAATAATCTGAAAGGTATGAATTCTACGCGATATGGTTTACTCCGCTATTCTTCTTGTCCACCGGGCTGAAGTCTTATATTACATTATTATTATTATTATTATTATTATTACTACTATTAGTATTATTATTACTATTATTATTACTATTAGTATTATTATTATTACTATTATTATTATTGTACTTATTCTTATTTTTTTTTGTTGTAGTTTTGTTCGGGATTTAACAACCACAACATGAGTAGATCTTTGAACTATAAACATCGCCCGTCATTGTTATTGTACCACTGGTGCCAAAACGAGAGGAAAGTGTATGACAAACAAACCACCAATGCCTCATCCACGTCTCGAAACCTGACGCGACTAACCGAAAACCAATGCTCTTACTGGACACAAAGCCAGCGCCGTAGATCAAACGCACCCCCCATGCTTCAATTGGGACACGTAACCTGACACGATTACCTGAACACCAGTGCTTTTATGGGACATAAAAGCAGAGCTGCAGGACAACGCACCACCCATGCTTCATCCGGCACACGTAATCTGACTCGACTAACCGAAAACCAGTGCTTTCACTGGACACAAAGCCAGCGTCGTAGATCAAACACACCACCCACGCGTAATCCGGGACTCGAAACCTGACTCAACTAACCGAAAATCAGTGTTCTTTTTGGACATAAAAGCAGCGCCGCAGGACAACGCACTACCAATGCGTGATCCGAGACTCGAAACTTGACACGACTAACCGAAAACCAGTGCTCTTACTGGACACAAAGCCAGCGTCGTAGATCAAATGCACCTCCCATACGTCATCCAGGACTCGAAACCTGACTCAACTAACCGAAAATCAGCGTTCTTTTTGGACATAAAGTCAGAGCTCTAGATCAAACGTACCACCCATGCCTCATTCGGAACACGAAACATGACTCAATTAACTGAAAATATCTGCTCTTTTTGGGCATAAAATTAGCCCAGCAGGGCAACGCACCACCCATGCCTTATCCGGGACTCGAAAACTAACTCGACTAACCAAAAATGGGTGCTCTGAGCACTTGGCCAACGGGGATGCTTCTCATCGTTCTATCCAGCTTTCCCTGTCTGAATCTTAATCCTCTTTTATTCATATGCCAAAATAATTTGATCAGTTCATAGCAATACTACAATACAGGATAATATTATTTTACACCATGAAATAAATACGGGATTACACCATATAATACAAATTCTGAAGATGACAATACGATTTTTGGTGCAAATGTGTCAAGGATGGCAAGTCGGATAATATCCGAAAACTTGAAAATTTTCAAGTTTTCGGATATTATCTGACTTAACATGCTTGTCACATTTACACCAAAAATCGGATTGTCATCTTCAGAACTTGTATTATTTTACACTTTAGATATTGCGCTTAAAAAGTAGTTTTGCTTTTATTAATAGTTTTTTTAAACATCAATATCCTAAAAATCGAGACACTACCCTGGAACTCTTTGTAGTTAATTTATTTTATGAATCTTTCGCATATCAGGACATTTGTGGGTGTTAAATAAAAAGAGTGATTCGAGAGTATACATTTATTTTCATTAACACATTTATTTTATTCGCTCCACTCACAACCACGTAGTGATGAGATACAGACCGGTACATAATAAGTGGAATTTAATTCTACTGATATTCAGCGGTACTTAGATACAGGCCCGTAGCCATACAAGCAAGTTGTGAGGGGCGGCTGACGATTGAGATCGGGCAAAGGATATAAAGTGGTCTGGCAAACGATCTAAAAGAGGTCAGCAGGCACTATGCTGTTGTACGAGTCGCTAGAACGGGCGAAAGGAAGCTGCTCGGACTGGCCTTCTCCTGGCTACGGCTCTGCTTAGATAGGCGGATTAAAGGATGTCATTTTCGTAAAACCAATGAAAGAAGATATGTGAATCGTAAAAGAAAATACTTTCTAAACTATAGCACCGGCAATAAAAAGTATTTCTACTGTTTAGTTTTTCAAAAGCAATATCTTTATTATTCTATATTATTCTAATTCAAGCCAAAGTAAGAAACGAACCTGACGCCGAAGAAATGTGATGTACCTACGGAAGTCCATCTGCGCATGGGCAAGCTAAAATCTGATCTCAGAAGAGAAGGAAAAGCTGAATTGCATTGGTGTTACTGAAGGGTATCGGTAACTTTTGGTCTAGGATACCTACATTTGCACCCCATCGTGTTATACACTATTTTAAAGCTCTCGTCGATAGCAGCTGAACCCCGCTTGGGGTAGGGATGGTGTGTAAGCCAAATTTTGCGCCGCCCCGGTGGCGCAGTGGTCTAAGGTGCTGGCCTCTGATCATTCGTCCGTAAGGGGTCCGGGTTCGAATCCCGGTCAGGCATGGATGTTGTGTTTGTCTTATGGCACTGTCTCTCTCCCTTCCCTGGAACCAGTGACCTTAAATTAAGGACGGGCGACTGCTTATAGCCCATTGAGTTGCTCACGGTGGTCGTTAAACCTCCAATAAAAAAAAAGCCAAATTTTGCTACGATGCATCATAGCATCAGAAATGCATTTTTGTAATGAGTTTTAATACATTTAGTATCCTGTCATCGTAATTTACGCAGATTGCAATCAGATATTGTTACGTGCATATATCTAAAACGTGACGGAATAATATTTGGTTATAGTTTAATAAAACATAGTTTTGGGTAACAATGAAATTTACAATTTTTGGGTCACCTCATGGACAGCATTTTAAAATCATATTTCAACAATGGTTTTGACTACTTCCGTTACCCATTTGCGTTACATCGAAATTTGTTGCCTTGGATTTACTTTGCTGCAGTCGAGAAAGATGCATATCATCAGAAACTGCTACTTTTCATAGGCACAGCCATATAAACCTTGGGGGAAGGAATATGGGTTGAGGTAGGTGCTAAGACGTCTAATCCCTTAAGTCCATTTACCTCGCAACCTCCCGGTGACCTTGGAGCACTAGGTTTTGGGATACACCCTTTATAAGATCAAAAGGAGTCCAACAGCCTTATGGGAAGCAAGTGTAGCAGTAGCAATACTTTATTCTAACATTTATGTACTAATTTTTATCTTTTTGAAGTAAAACTAATCATAACTCAGCGGATGATATAGGGCGACTTACGGCCTACCGCCAGTGACAAAAATACAACCCAATTCAAATTATAGCAATAAAAATGAGTGCCTCACACTAATCGTGTTAGCATATTCGTAAACAGCATGGAGTTCAAGTCGCGTACTGCGCAATATATCGTGTGCGCGACGCTCCCCTCTCTCCTTGTGCATGGGAGAGATGTTGCAATATTTCTGGGTGGGCCGCCGCGTTTGTGTCAGTGTATCTCGGCAATAGTGAGCGCAACACGACTGTGAATATTATTGTTCTAAAGCTCTCAACGAGATCTATTCAAATATACGAAGAACAGTTCCAAGTGGTTGTAACTGAACATTTAAAAACCTGTTTTCTTGTGAACTGGAGAACACTTTTGACAATATCGTAGTTTATCTGGACAGCCGTGAGTGCAAAGCGACTGTGCGTGGTATTTTTCTAAAGCTCTCGACGAGATCTGTTCAAATATATAAAGAACGTATCGCAGTGGTTTAAACTAAACATTTTAAAAAATGCTTTCGTGTGAACTGGCTAACATTTGCGACAAAGCCGCAGAATTCGCAGAATGAATGAATGCAAGCAAAAAGTGGAGCAAATCCAAACGAGAGGCAAGAGCAAGTGATGAGGAATGTCAGAACCCAAGAAGACAGAGCACCACGTTGGATAATTCGTGTAACGATCTGCTTTGTGTTCGCAATGTATCCAGCATTATTTGTAAAAAGTTTGCAAACTACTTTTCATATCATAGATCTATGTTGGCTATAACAAATTAAATAAACGCTTTGAAAACATACTCGACTAGCTCACTTCAACTTTCCGATCTGCAATTCGTACTCGTACGTTCCAAACTGACGGCTCAATCAGAACTGATCCTAGCTGTATTTTTTTCTTTTTCGTGCTGAGGACCTTTTGCTAATGACAGAAAAAGATATCTTGAATTTAACAGATATAATTGGTAAGGAAATTATACACTCTAATACAAAAGCTGGATTCGTTGGATTTTTTTTATTTGCATCCACAGTTTCATAAAATTGTATTAAAATCTTTTCATTGCATCCGGGAGTCTGCGATATTTACCCTAACGTAAATTCTCTCAAGATAACATCGAGTTGTTCTTTGGACCTACACTGCTGGCCACCCAGAATGCAACACCAAGAAGGAAGCATCCGATTGGCCTGAAATTCGCAGCATGCGTCGCCCGCGAGAGGACATCCAAACGATTAGCATTGCTGGGCATATGCAAATCATGTGTGCCCAGCACGCCACCGAGAAGCACTATAAGAAGGGTGCACAGAAGGCGGGATGTAAATAGTGGAAGTGTGTTGTGCTGCCGGACCTGTGCGTGGGAAGCTTCGTGATGCCTCGTCGCAGAAAACGGCAGTCATTCCAGCAAGTTTCGGAGTTCGACAGAGGACGAATAGTGGCTTATCGCGACAGCAGTTTACCGTACCGAAACATCGGCGCCCGTGTGCGACGACAAGCAGCCATAGTGAGGCGAGTATGGATTCGGTGGGCGCAGGACGGACGGACGTGAGTGATTGCCGCGGCCGCGGCACACCACCCAAAGAGAGGACCGGCATGTTATGCGGCGGGCATTGACGGCTCGCACCGCCACATCACGGACGTTAGCGCAGGAATTAGTGTGTGTTGCGCAACAAGTCTCCGCTCCTTCAGACGACGGTAATTAACAAAAGTTTTAATTTAGTGGCCGCCATGGATGAAGCCAGATGTTGTGCAGAGTATGTGCATTGCCATGGATGAAGCCAGATGTTTGCTATGCGTGTATCAAAATAATAACCTGATTTACGTATTGTACGCCATTTCATTGAGAAAAAAACAGGTATTCTAGTTCTGACTGAGCCGTCAGTTTAGAACGTAGGACTACGACTTGCAGATCAGGGAGTTGTAATGATCTAGTCGTATATGGTTTCAAAGCGTTTATTTAATTTGTTATAGACAACATAGGTCTGTGATATGAAAAGTAGCTTACATAATTTCTACAATTCATGCTGGATACATTTCGAACACAACGCAGATCTATACACGAGTTACCCAACGTGGTGCTCTATCTTCTTCGGCTTCTTACATTCTTCTTACTTGCTCTTGTTTCTTGTTTTGATTTTCACCACTTTTGTTTGCGTTCATTCTACGTATTCCACGGCATTGGCCAAAAAGGATAACCCGTTCACACGATTTTTTTTTTTTTTAATGTTAATTTAAGCCACTGCAATATGTTCTTAATATATTTGAATAGATTTTGCACTCACATTTGTCTAGGTAAACCGCGATATTGTCAAAAGTGTTCACAGGTTCACAAGAAAACATTTTTTTAAATGTTCAGTTCACACTACTACGAATTGTTCTTCCTATGTTTGAATAGATTTCATCGAGAGATTTAAAACAATACCACACACAGTCGTATTGCGCTCACGGTTTGCGAGATAGACTGACTTGTGAGTCAAACGCGGCGGCGCACCAAAAAATATTGCATCATCTCCCACACGCACAGGGAGCGAGGGGAGCGTCATTCGCACGATGTATTGCGCAGTACGCGAATTGGGCTCCATGCTGTTTACGAATATGCTGATACGATTAGTGTGCGGCACGTATTTTTAACGCTATATTAATTTCAATTGGGACCTAATTTTTTCACAGGCTGTCGGCCTTGAGTCACCCCATACTATCCGCGGAGTTAGACGTAGTCCTACGTCAAAAGCAACGGATTGTGCAGAAAATACCCTTGACATAGAGCAAGATGTGATTCGAAAGGGTTGTATCATGCAAAACAGCGATGGTAGATGTGATTCGATATACCGGTATCATTTGAAACTACATTGCTAGCAGCACCTGCAGCTTTAAGGGCATATAATCTTTATTAACCAAAGTATTTGAACACTACGAGATATTTGTATAAGTGCAAATGGCACTTATAAGACTTGGTGCAAAGAACGTGATATTAGTATAAGTAACATAAGAACGAGATATTAGTATAAGTAATATAAGAACGAGATATTAGTATAAGTATATAAGAACGATTATAAGTATGAATATTAGAAGATTTATATAATTAGTATAAATATTAGAAAATTTATATAATTAGTATAAATATTAGAAGATTTATACAATTAGAATAAGTATTAGATGATTTATATTATTAGTACAAGTATTAGAAGACTTAAACGAATATAAACGAATAAACAAATAAACGAATTTATAAAAACAATGTAAGTATTAGTATTATTAATATTAGTATCATTAAATATTAATATTAGTATTATTTAATATTAATATTAGTATTATTAAATATTAGTATTATTAAATATTAATATTTGTATTATTAAATATTAATATTAGTATTATTAAATATTAATATTAGTATTATTTAAATATTAATATTAGTATTTTTAAATATTAATATTAGTAATATCAAATATTAATATTTGTATTATTTAAATATTAATATTTGTATTATTTAAATATTAATATTAATATTATTTAATATTAATATTATTACCTATTAATATTGTTATTATTAAATATTAGTATTGGTATTTTTAAATATTGTTAGTGATATTAATTATTTATACACTGCTGGACAATTGGTAAGGACGGATCATAAACGGCTATATAGCGCATGAAAAAGTAAGTGTGGTTGGATGCCAAGTGAAATAAAATAATGTCAGAATGCCAGGACATTACAAGAAAGACAATGTATTGTGCTTTGAAATCCAGAATACTTTGGAACGTGTTCAAGGGACAAACAGGCCATTTTGTGCAGAATACGTAAACGTGAAAAAAATGCAATTACCGTCCGCAGGCGTTCTGGCGTAAGATGTCAATACGCGATATGGCCACCATGGAGGGCGATGCAAGATTCCACACGTCGTGTCAAGCTTTGCACAACATTATCAAGCAGCTGTTGGGGTAATTTATCCCATTCCTCTGTCAGTGCACGGATGAGGGTGTCCTTGTTTATTGGAGGGCATTGGCGACCAGCAAGACTCCTCCCCAAACCATACCACACATTTTCAATGGGATTCAGATCTGGAGAACGTGCTGGCCATACGAGACGTTGAATATCCTCGCTCTCAAGACTCTTCTGCACAGTGACTGTTCGATGATATGTTGCGTTGTCGTCCATGGAAATGAATCTATCACCGACAGCACCACGGAACATGCGAACATGAGGTAGCAGAACATCATTAATGTATCGTTGGCCAGTCATAGTCCCAGTTGGAAGCACATAGAGGGACGTACGACCATTGATCATGATACCAGTCCATACCATGACGCTACATGTCGGATATCGGTCCCTTTCCTGTATGTTTGCTCAACAATATGCAGTACCACTATCACGCCAGATCAGTTGTCGACAATCAAACGATAGACTGTATCTACTCTCATCTGAGAAGAGGACAGCAGACCAGTCGTTATCAGTCCAATTGCGATGTTGATGGCACCATTGCAAACGGGCGGTACGGTGACGTCTGGACAATGGGATGCACACAACACGACGGCGGGCGTATAGTCTTCCTTCATGCAAACGTCTGGCGACAGTTTTTCGGGAGATCCGGTTGCCAGTAGCAGCCGTAAACTGATTTGCTACCTCACTAGCTGTGCTGCGCCGGAGTCTTTTTTGTTGATAGCACTATGTACCGATCTTCTGCAGGTGTCGTACTGCGAACACGACCTCCCCCGTAACGTTTGCTACACTCTCCATTTGTTTGAAATGACTTCCAAAGCCTTGAAGTAACACTGTGGCTGACGTCGAACTCCCTGGCAACATCTGTTATTTTCGCCCTTCTTCAATCTCGCCAATAATACGGCCTCGCGTAAAATCATCTAGGTGATGTCGGGAAGACATACTGAAAATTGCAAGTTCGTCAATTGATTCTTTTCCTTTCAACTTTGCGTTTGAACAACAACGGTCAATACGCGGCAAATCCTTTATATCTCTTATCAGCGCTATGACGTCACGAACAAGTTCGGCAATCCAAAATTTGCATACGCACAACACATCTTACTGTATCCCGCGCTTATGCTAATTTCCACATTTTCCTGCCTTCCATTTTATGGTTGCGATCGTTGCTATTGTCATCCGTCCTTAGCAATTTTTCGACAGTGTATTAGTATTATTAAATGTTAATATTAGTATTATTAATTATTGTTAGTGATATTAATTATTTATATTAGTATTATTAATTATTTATATTAGCATTATTAAATGTTAATATTAGTATTATTAGTAATAGTATTATTAAAATAAATATAAGTATTAGCATTATTCAACAACGATAATTAGTATAAATATTAATATTATTCAAGAACGATAATAAGTATTAATATTATTCAAGAACGATTATTAGTATAAATATTAGAAGATGTATAGTATTAGTATAAGTATTAGCATAAGTATTAGAAGATTATTTGTATCAAAAGATATATTAGTATAATTATTAGTATTATTCAAGAACGAGATATTAGTATAAGTGCAAAGAACGGTTGTGCAGGTTGGTTCGTTGTCAGCGGGGATATTATTAGTAACTTTAAATCGTTATTAGTAACTTTAATTGTTATTAGTAACTTTAAATCGAATATATCTGGTGGATGTGAAAATTCCGAGTTTTAGAGTGGGCGGTCATAGAATGTAATTTGAGTAACATTTTCATACGGAGCATTGCAGCGAAAGTAATCATACCAAAATCGACTGGAAGCGATGTCGTGAAGAGATGGAAATAGGACGATGCAATGACTGTAGAAAAGCGTTCAGGCAGGCTTCACAAACTAACGGAATGTGAAAGAAGAGACATGGTGAGAAATGTTAAGAAATCCCGTTCCACCTTTGCTATTACCATCGCTGATGAAGTAGGAAATAATTGGAATGACTCGGTTAGTACCATAACAATCCGCATAGTATGTACCGCGGGGGTCATTATAACAAATCGGCGGCACACAAGTCACACATCACTACCGTGAACGCGAAGCGCCGTTTTGGAGTGCTATGTCTCCCGTCGTTCCTGGACTGTGAGCTACTGAAAATCTGTTCTTCGGAGTGATGAGTCACGCTGTTCAGTCATCCAATCTGATAAGTGAGTTTGGATTTGGCGACATCCTGCGAACGATTTTCCTTTTCTTGTCTTCTTTCGACTGTTTAGTTTGCGGAGGGTCCATCATAGTATATGAAGTTCATTTTCGTGGATGTGACGCGGTCCGTTGGTAATTACACCACAAACCATGGACTCTGAAGTGTACCTCGACGTTCTGGATAATTCTAACTTACCAACAATGTGGCAATATTAGGAAAATGACCGTTGTCTGTTCCAACACGGTCGAGTTCCCTGCCACACTGCACGGCGTGAGCAGGACTGCATTTCTTGACACTCAGGAGAAATTGTTAGACTGGCATGCTTAGAGTTTTAATCATAATCCCATAGAACACCTCTGAGATGAACTGGAGCGATGGATGCCAAATCGACAAAAACAACCGCCCTCCCTCACTACTCTGGCAGCAGCTTTGCAGAACGAATGGCTCGAGAACTTCCGGAAATTGGTTGATAGTATGCCTCGACATGTTGCCACTGTCATACGAGTAAAAGATAGACCGACTAACTACTAATTGCGATAATAAAGCCATTCGTTTCAAAGCATTGTGGTAACTGAGTACTTTTGATAACGAACGCAGTGTGTAGGGCCGGCGGCGTTATTATTAGTGCTGCAGTTATTCTTCTGTATCAGTGAGCCACTTCCTCCTCTTTAATATGGAATCTGACAACCAAGGCGGCATTTCTTTATGAACTTAATGCGTAACTCAGCCATACACATGATCAAACTTAATGACATACTTTATTCTAAAGATTGCATCCTTGCTTCATCGGTGTTCAGATGTATTTCTCGACATGAGATATCCGCATTGCCACGTAACTCCTCCTACACAATGCTTCTTGCCGATCCCAGCGGAAAAGGATTGCTGTTCCTTTCAGCATCCAACTTCAGAATAAATCTGATGTAGAGGATTGTAGGAAGGGAGTGTCTGCCCCCAGGTCTTAAACAACCCTTAGAAATAGGAAGCTAGAAGATTTGGTCACACGGAAGTGAGGTAGAATGAGGGAGGAATGGGCCCTTATTTATTACCGAGGGTGGGGGCCAGTGCCCGAGCCCCGACCGCTTAACGTGCCCATCCTAAGCACGGCGGATATTTGGATGTTCGAGCGTTCGTACCTACGTAGGATTGAACCAGAGGTCTTCTCCGTGGCAGTTACGAACGTTGACTAGCAGGCTACTCCCGGCCCAAACCTCAGATAAAACCGACCATCACTCCCTTTTAGCTTACAGGCCAGCGCACCGGATTGTGACGTCACTAGGGTAGTCCGCATAGCAAAAACACGCTAGGGTACTAGGGTAGACCGCATAGGAAAGAGGAGGCCCTGAACAGAACCGTCATGTGACCAATATGGTCCCAGTTTCCAGCTTATTATTTGCAATTATTTATTATTTTTTACTACTGCAAGCAAATTATATTTAAAAGTGCCACACATATAGTAATCTAAACCCCACACGAAATTTAATATTACACCCTTTTACATTTTTTTTACAAAACTGGCACAAATATAAAGCAGATTTGACTGGAAAACATAATGCTATAAGGGTTTTTAAGAGACTTTAGTCACAAGAATAATAACTGTATTCACTTCCGAGAGAAACTTAGAGAAATTTCACAAAGCTGAGACCATTTTGGTTGCATAAAAACCGTTCGTTTCAGGGCCTCCTCTTTCCAGTGGGCTATGGTAGTCCGTACTCGGGGAGAGGGAGGTGCTGGGAGAGGTACGGCGAAATGAACGCGTCTTTACGTACTCCAACTAAACAAGTCACGTGTTCTTTAGAGTTTCACTGCATTTAAAAAATAACTTCTGTGTTAGCTTTTTTTAATATCTGCAGAGTTTACACGTTTGTTTTATAATCTGTTAAAATACAGAAGAAAAAGAAATTACAGCGTAAATCTAGCGTAGCAATAATGTCGACGTAAAAGTGTAAGAAAGACAGATTCGTCAACTTAATGAAAGCATCGCTGTCACTTCACTGGAAATGATAAACCATTCCTGTAATCAAAATTATAAACTGTCATCATAGTTTCACTTCAAGTTATAGTGTCGTCATGGTTCACTAAAACATTTTTGTACTTGTGAACAAATCATTCTTCTACTTGAAAGATTAGTTTGAGAGCACATTACCAAGTACCGCTGTCCTTTCAAAAGGATGCCAATTCACGAATTCAAGGAATCAGATTTTTCATTCATTGCGAGCTTACGACTACAAAATATTGAGTAATGATATATTTCCTTTAATGAAAATATATTTTCATATCAGACAATAACAAGCAATTTATTTTCATTCCATGTTCACTAACATGTAAAAAAACGGTCAAGAAGAGATACTGATTTTTTTTCCTGTTTTTTTTTTAATTATTACCAAAGGTTCAATAAAACACTTCTTAACATACACACATAGAATGAATTGCTACTTGATCCATTGATTTCATGAAATAAATTAAGATTTTAAGAAAATTACGCAATTGTTACATTATTAAATGTACAATAACGACATTTTAATGACGTAACAAGTTTTCCTAATTTAGTACCATCTAGTTATGTGTTTGGACAGCATTTTGGTAAGCAAATATAAAGTTTATAATTTTTGTCTTCCAGAGCACTATTTAAAGGTTTAAGGACCACCGTGATCAACTCAATGGGCTGCAAGCTGTCGCCTGTCCCTAATTTAGTGCCACAGCTTCCAGGAAAGGGACAGAGCTAGTGCCGTAAGACAAACACAACATCTATGCCTCACGGGATTCGAACCAAGACCCTTCACGAGTGAATGGTCTGAGCGCCACCAGGGCTGCAAAAGTTACCTTGTCAAAGCTTAAAACATCTGTATAAAGTATGTTAGTAGTATTAAACAAAACTATTTGGATCCAGAATATAAACATTTCTTTCTATCTGGAAAAATACGAGTACTTATTGGCATAGTGGTCCATCGTCATAATTACCGAGACAGTGGGGTATGCTGCATCTAAACCGCATATTGAATTTTCTTCTGGAGCTGTTTGTCCTAAACATATTTCCTTTATTAGAACAAAGAGAGGAAAACTTATTTGACAATTTGACAACGACAGCCACGCACATTGACAGTGACGCTGGTACAGAGAGGCAGCAAGTTCGACAGATCGACCACACACCACGGATGAACAGAATACCCTCCCCTACGTTATCCAGATTCCAGTATTCGGTGCGCGGCCCTATAAGGGGATGATAGACCGACACTAGATACCCAAATCCGGCAACGCTATCGGAAAACACTGGAAGCTACAATTCTATACAACATACACTATATTGACGCAGAGCACCGGACATTCCTTCAAAAGTAAATGAACGGATCCGCTTCAATGTTCAGATGCGCAGTACAGCTTCAAACGGTACAAAAACAAGCCAGCAACTGAACGCGATCATATCGCACTGTGAGGGTGAGTGAAACTGTCGCGACGGGAGAGAACTGACTTTGAGAAAGGAAATATTGTTGGGTGTTATATTAGTGGGCTGTACATAAGAGAAACCGAGAGACATTTAAACATACCCAAGTCAACTGTTTTGGATGTACTGAATAAGTAGAAGACACATGGCGTGCCTGAAGCAGCAAAACGTTCCGGCAGACCAAAGAAAATCAGTGACAGAAGACGTGGAACCATCAGGAGTCACTACAGATAATCGACTGAGTACTGCACAAGACCTCAGTGCACAAGTGAGTAAAATGCTGGAACCTCGGTATGTACACGTACCATTCGCAGAGAACTTCATTCCATGCATTACTGTGGTCGTGCGGCTGCTCATAAGCCTTTCATCACCACTAGGAATGCTACTTGTCCTTTAGCATGTTGTAAAGAACATTTATCGTGGACTGTAGATCAAAGAAAATGGGCCTTTTGGACTAATGAATCCAGATACACGATCCAGCAGTCTGATGGCCGTGTGTGGGTATGGCGGCAGCCAGGATAACACTATTTACCATAGTGTACTGTTCCTACGGTCACCTTTGGAGCTTGCAGGGCGATCGTGTGGGGGCGCTTTTCGTGGTATGATCCCGGCCCATTCGTTATACTGGACAAACGTGTTAACCAGCACGTCTGCTTCGATATTCTGGACATTTATGACCTACCAACTCTGAGGAAATACTATGGAACCGAGCCTAGTTGGTACCAGCAGTATATTGCACCAAGCCATAAAGCAAGGACTGTTACGGTTTGATGATAAATTCGTATTGTCTGTGTACTGGGCAGCACAGAACCCTGATCTTAATCCCATAGAGCACCTATGGGATGAATTAGAGCGCTGCATAAGAAGTTTGGAACCAAGGCTTACTACTAAGCAAAAGTTAGAGGCAGCATTATGATCTGAAAGGAAGCGCATACCTATTGCTGTGTTCCATAACCTTGTCGAAAGCATGTGTCGAAGGGTCAGTGCAAGCATTAAGGCCAAAGGTGGACCGACACCGTACTAATGTATATCATTAAATGCTATGTTGTGTTTCTCTTCTAAGTGTCCGGTGATTTTTATCAATATAGTGTACATGAGTACACACACTGAGAATCACTCCTCAGTTGGACAACGGGTGTAGGTGACCTTTCTAAGTTGACATCTGCGTCCGTTCAAGCTCGAGCGCCCTTAGGTGTTGCTCACTGTCCGTCAGCCGGGTTACCAGGTGACCTCTGTAAGGAATGTCCGTGTTCACTGTTCTAGAATGGAATTAATTATTTACATATCTACATTTCATTCTGTAATCTTAGGCGACCCTTTCACAGTGTAAACACTTCCAGCTTGTTTTATAATCTTCCATAGTTTTTTTCCTGCGTTTAAGAAATGCAATAAGAAATTCTTAGGACTACAATCAGTCGTCCATGCAAAATTGGAGGCCTCTTGTTCTAAGGAAAGGACCGTGAACCAGTTCTGTTGGGAAAATACACCACGTATGCCTCATTCGTGATTCGGTGAGTGGTGGGGGATGATTCAACGCTTTAACCACTGCGCCACGAAGGTGGCTTCAATACTTGTAGTGGAAAGTTTCATTCCCCAAAATGGTGGTACTAAGCTTCTGTTTGTCCGTAGTTAAAATAGGCAGGAGAGTCGATAACAATGGGCCAGTCATTACAGGACTTGTGTGCGTGTGTGTGTGTGTGTGATTGGAGGTTTAACAATCAACGTGGGTAGCTCGATGCGGTATAAGCAGTCGTCCGTCCCTAATTTAGTGCTACTGGTTCAGGGAAAGGCGAGAGAGCCAGTGCCATAAGACAAACACAACATTCATGCCTAACCGGGATTCGAACAAGGACCCTTCTCGTAAGATTTATCATAAGCCAGTACTTAAACTACTGCGTCACCGGGGCACACTGGAGGTTTCGAAGACGAACTTCAATTCTGAAAAGTAGAATTTGCCCATTTAATCCTCCAGCTTACATCAATGCTGGAAACATCTGTTGAATGTCTTGTGACGCAGTGGTTTAAGCGATGGCCTCTGATCATTCGTCCGAAAGGGGTCCGGGTTCGAATCACGGTGAGGCATGGATGTTGTGATTGTCTTACGGCACAGGCGTTTTCCCTTCTCAGCAACCAGTGACCCTAAATTAGGGACGCGCGACAGTATATAGCCCATTGAGTTTCTCACGGTGGTCGTTGAAACTCCAATAAAAAAAAAAAGAAAAAAATAATGTCTTGTTCACGTTTTAACAGGAAAATCTTTGTAATTAATGGATATGATTCGTTCACATCATACTATTCATAGACAACAGTCTAACTTCAAAAAAATGATATTGCGCTATGGCACTCAGGACCTCTGAGCTTTCGCTCAACATGCTTAAACTCTGTAATACTGAAATTTCAGCAGTCAGAAGGAATAACAGAAAGTGCATGCAAATCGGCAGGCAGATGTGTTGCGCAGGCATGTGAGAATGATTACATTATGAGACAAGTCAAGTGGAAGTTTTGGCTGACATAAATACAGACGTAGAGTGTATGGACTTCAAAATAACACTTGCGGGAGACATTTGATAAAATTCTATCTCGCACTTCAGAGAGCAAGGAATTTATATAGAATGACAAGATTTCAAATTCGACACAACTATCACCCATTCGACGACTTCGAAAAGGGGCGGAGTATTCGCCTTCGAGAGGCAGGATATTCTCTTCGCATTCTAGGAGAACATATGAGCAGTGACAATAGTACAGAAAGATCAGAGTACTGTTCAAATTGCTAGAGAAAAAGATGGACGACGAACAGCTGTATTGTAGTGACGATTCAACGAGCTGTGACTTGCAACGCTTGCAACCCGGTCTTCCGTCGAGCCATTGCAAGCCGATTTACTAAGAGCCACGCCAAATTAAAATTCGCAGAAGAAATTGTTCTTCAGAATGTAGAACATATTAGAAGCCAGCAACGCGCGACTTCACGCAAGAAGATGCTTAATACCAGGGATGTTCTCACCCAGATTGATGGACGACTGTGTGAAAAGATTCCTTACATGACAGCCTTGGTCCCAGAATGAAACGAAAACCGCAACATTTAGAGCGAAATGGTACCTATACTTCTGGGGCATTAGTCTACCAGTGAAAGCAATTTTGGAAGATAAAATGGAATTTACAAATCTCGCCCTGTTGAAAAAAAAAGGAATTTGAGGCCCTAGCGCATCCTGTCGTGATCTCCTGTAGAACGGATCGCTACCTCTTGTGGTTAACGTCCTAAGATACCCTCCAAGAAGCAAATAAACTGCAGAGTATAAGGCTACTCTTTTTCAAAGCGTAAAGATTTAGTCTTATTCACATTCTGTGCGGAGCCTGTACTGTTCGCACAAATTTCGAAATAGTTCCCCACAGAAAATTCATCTCGGAAAAAGAGGACAACGTCATTGGTAATGGCAAAGCATTTGAGCTTTTCAGTCCTATAACTCGCATCATCATTGGCATGACCCATTTGGTTAACGTTCTGTGTGCAGCGTGAGAGGCCGACGTTTCTTTCTGCTGTTCGAAACCAGTCCTGCCTGCCATCTAGTCAGCGGTTTTTCCGTGGCTTTCCGCAGACTCCTTGGGCTCAGGGAGGCGAATGCGTAGATGGTTTCTTGTGAAATCGCCCACGGCCACCCCAGTGGCACAGTGGTTCACTGTAAAACATTGCCGTGAATAGTCAGTTTTTCACGCGGAATAAGACGGTTTACAGATCGTAAGCACGCCACATGGCGGTGAACCATACATTTTCGGTAGATAAACTACATATGCACGGTGTTTAAACTGTTTGAACTATTACTGTATTTTAACGTGGACAATTTGGCAACGTTATTCTTAAAGTGGCTATATATATTTTTTTTTTCGCGTGCGATCAGTCGACTGGCAACACCTCTGTAGGCAACACATTTTTATTTCCCGGTCATTAGACTGTTAATAAATATTACGGTATGGTACTATAAAATTACGGTTTGTTGAGTGGCCACTCAGCTGCCGGTGTATCTACCGTAATTTGACGCTGTAATTGTTTACACTGTAATGGCTGGCTTCTTACTGTTCCCCCTTGTTGGGGCCGGGTTCGCATCTCGGTGAGGCGTGGATATTTGGGTTTGTATTTCAGCAATGTCTCTCCTTATGTTTCTTGATCAACACTAGTTCTCTCCCTGTGTACATTGATCATTTCACATAATATGTACCATGTTTGATATGTAATAGTTCTCTATGTGTTACTTGATGAACATTGGTTTTCTCTGTGTAAACTGATACAGTGTACCAAGATTGATATGTACTAGCTATCTATGAGTTACTTGATCAACACTGGCTCTCGGTGTAAATTGATCATCTAGAAGAGAAACACAACATTGCATTTATTGCCATACATCAGAACCGTGTTGGTCCGCCTTTGGCCTTAATGCATGAACTAATCCTTCGAGACATGCTTTCAACAAGGTTTTGGAACACAGCGATAGGTGTGCGTTTCCATTCAGTACATAATGCTTCATCTAACTATTGCTTAGTAGTAGTCCTTGGTTCTAAACTTTATATGCGGCGCTCTAATTCATCCCATATGTGCTCTATGGGATTAAGATCAGGGTTCTGTGCTGGCCAGTCCACGCACGATACGGAACTATCATCACATCACGCCGTAGCAGTACTTGATTTATGGCTCGGTGCATTATCCTGCTGGTGCCAACAACGCTCGGTTCCATAGTATTGCCACAGAATTGGTAGGGCATAATTGTTCAGAATATCGAGGTGGGCGTGCTGGTTAACAGATTTGTCCACGATAACCAATGGGCCGGTACTATACCACAAAATACAACCCCACACGAGTACACTGCAAGCTCCAAACTTGACCGCAGGAAAAGTACACCGTCGTAAGTACCGTTCGCCTGGCTGCCGGCATACCACACACGGCTATCAGGCTGCTAGAATATGTATCTGAATTCATCAGTCCATAGTACCCGCTTTCATTGATCTACGGTTCGCAATAAATGTTCATTGCACCATGCTAAACGACGAGTAGGATTCCGAGTTGGGATGAAAGGCTTATAAGCAGCCACACAACCAGGGTAACCCATGGAATAAAGTACTCTGCGAATAGTACGTGTACATACCGAGGTTCGAGCATTTTTACTCACCTGTACATTCAGATCTTGTGCAGTACTCCATCAATTAGCTGTAACGACTCTCTTGAGGCTTCGACGTGTTCTATCACTAATTTTCTTTGGTCTGCAGGTACGTTTTGCTGCTTCAGGCACACCGTGTGTCTTCCAGTTATTTAGTACATATATTAAAAGAGTTGACTTGGGAATGTTTAAACGCCTCTCGGTTTCTCTTATGGACATCCCACTAACGTAACACCCAGCAATCTTTACTTTCTCGAAGTCAGTTCTCTCCCGCTGCGACTTTTTCACTCAACTTCACAGTGCGATATGATCGCGGTCAGCTGCAGGCTTGATTTTATACCGTATGCAGCTGTACCGTGCATCTTAACAACGCAGCGGATTCGTTCATTTGCTTTTGAAGGGTTTGTCAACCATGTCTAATAAATAATTTTTTAAATCTACAACAACAACAAAAAAAATTGCCAAGGCTGCCACGGACGCACTTTACCCCTTACCCATATGCAGCTGAAGAATGACAAACCGGCTGCATTAATTTGCCAGTAACCCTCAAAACGCATAATCGCTTTTGGGGGACTCAATCCGTCATGGTCGTACGACAGAGAGAGACAGATAGCTCACATCCGTAGCAGGGACACCATAGCTGCCCGAAACATACCTCATTTCCCTCAGCAATGTTTCCAGCTGAACGGTATTAACTACACAAATCCCTAAATATTTGAATTGTATTTTTGTTTTACCTCTTGGATGACATATTTCCTGAACTTTATTTTAAGATACTATGGCAATCTGAAAACACACACATAAATTCAAAAATTATTTCCAGTTAATCCGCGAAACATTGTCACAAAAATTTTGATGAGAATTTTTTATTTTAATATGAAAGATTTTATACGTTTTAATATTTATAACCCTCTTTTCATTCATCTTCCTTGGGATGCTAAACGCACGTAATTTGCAGACATATAGTAAGTCGTCGAAATCGTTAAAGGGAAGATCTGAACGAGAAAAAAAATCCGAATGCAGATTTTATAGCTCACAGAATGAAATGTAAGTTGAACTAAAGTGATATACACTGCCAAGCATTTTTCATTTAAGTAACGAAAAAAAAAAAAAAAAAGAATGGAAAAAGGAAATTTTCCCTATTAAACTACGGTTTTCAGCCATTTGTGACTTTAAACGAAGAACGTACGCGACCAGTTTGACAAGATTTTTTTATGCTGCACTTGTTCGCAACGCCTGTTACCGCCGTTATACTGAGAAGCGTCGCTTTATGATATTCGTAAATGATTTTCTTATGTTCCCAAAGGTATATCAATACATTAATTTTTACGGCAATTTTAATGAAAATGTGCTGCCTCAGAGATTAACGACGCAGTTTTATGAAACCCTTCATGTGGTTTTTATTAGCAATTTGTAGCATCTTTATGGGCTAATAGAAAGTTCACTGAGAGGATGTTAGACATTTAACCGGAAAATGGGTAATGTAAGAGGCTTTCAAGTATTTTCCGCTCCTCATACGTTTTCAGTAACTTGACATTGTTGGTGGACCGAAGTTTTTCACCATGAGAACGAGAAACAGTTTAGCAAAACAAGTTCCATTACTTCAAATTAAAATAATTAAATGCTGCTAAGAGGAAATTTCTAGAATGCATATTCTTTCAGTTAGTGGAAAAATTAGCTATCACTTGGCAACATCCGCTTGTGTTGGTAACAAAAAGTTGTTCTTCAATTTTTATATGAACTTGAAACACTTAAAAAGTTCAGCTTTATACCAATTCGAAAGATTTTCTTTTGTTCAGGAAAACACTTAATAAAGTTCGTTTGTTTGAAGTACGATATATCTATCAGTGGACAACGATGTAGTTTATCGTGAAGAAATTTAACTTTCTTTTAGAACATTCATTTTTGTATTATGTTTCTTACTTATCAATTTTTGTCCTTTAAGATTTGCAGAATCAGGTATAACACAGTTCTCATCATGTCATAAGGAATTTTCTCAATATTGCATTGGTATGTCCGTAAGAGACTTGCTCTTTAACATAAAAGTTATTTTCCGGGCGAAATTTTCCGTAAAAAAAATGCCGATTCGTCCAATGGTATCATCCTACCAACGATAAACTTTTTTATTTTCCAGAAAGTAATAACAATTTAAATTGTTCTCCTCTTTATATATTTTTAAAAGATAATTTCCGTATGTTTGGTAACTACACATTTTACATAAATTTGGTAAATAGCACTCAATGGAGTATTTCTCAGCTGTTTGCAAATCACCTAGCCCCCAGGCCTTTTTAGAAGATATAAACTTACAACCTAGGTATTTGGTATTTGTTAACTTTTATAAAACCTAATAAAAGGCACTCATCAGATCAATTCTCAGGTCTTTACAAGGCACCTAGGCCGCGGGCCTTTTTAGAAGATTTTAAGTTACAACCTAAATATTTAGTATTTGTAAACATTTTATAAAACCTTATAAAAGGCACTGAACGGATCATTTCTCTGCTCTGTATAAGGCACCTACGTCGCTGGCCAGTTTAGAAGACTTTAACTTACAACCGATATATTTGGTATTTGTAAACTTGTTATAAAGCGTAATAAAAGGCACTAAAGGGATCATTTCTCGGCTCTTTACAAGGCGCCGAGGCCGAGAGCATATTCTAACGTTTATATATTAAGTAAAGTTAAAAACACTGGTACAACATTAGTAAGTTTGCTTGATAGGTAAATGTTATGAATATGACCAAAAGAATTGGTCCGAACCCCGACCAGTTGTTTCCATTGGCCAGTTGGCGAAAACCCATTCCATGCTACAAACAGAAACGGAAAACTAGTATTTTATATTATTCAATGCAAAAGAGAAACATTGAAGTTGATTGAACGGCTCGTACATCAGTAACTTCATACGGCATAAAAAAGAAAACACGATTCCGAAAGAAATAAAAAAATCTGTAACCACAATATTACGCATGGAGTGTAACATTATTTTACATTCTTTGGACTACCGGTACTTTCGTATAACATCGGAGATAGAATCAGAACAGATGAGATTTTTATAGCACGACTAGCACTTCGGACAGATCGGACGGAATTGGACCAATCGTCCCATTGGACGCATCGGCATTGGACCAATCGTACCTTTGGACCAATTGTACATTGGACGAATCGGCATTGGACTAATCGTCGTTTGAGGAATCGTACCAGACCACTCCAGAAGTCTTCCGGGCACTTGTGGCTCTAACAAGACGTATATTAGTGTGAGGATGTGGTTTTGTCATTATTCAGTGATAATCTTTCATTCATGTTTAAATGAATAATTATCCTTATAAGAAGTTCATACCTGTCGGAGTTCCATATTTGAAGTAGAGGCCTCGTCTCAAGTTTAACCAAGTTAGAGGTGTTGGCGCAATTGGATTGAGAAGATAGGGGGAGGGGGGGGGACGGACACACATACACACAAAAAGGAAAGCACGCTTTTATTTTATTGCAAGTTGTTTTCTTTTTACTAAGAACTCGCTCAAAATTTTATATCTTCCATTTCATAGAAATGTCTATTTTAAGTCAACAGCTAATCAATTCACAGTCCGTATGCGTATTGCAATATCCTTTTTTATGCTTTCCAACCGTAGGTTGAAAAAGCATATATGCTCCAGCTTTTTCCGTCCGTCAGTCCGTCCGTCCGTCAGTCCGTCCGTCCGTCTGTCGGCACGATAACTCGCGTAAAAATGGTTCGATTTCGGTTAAATTATATTATGTGGTAGGGAACCACCTGAGGACAAACCCTTTTGAAAATGGACGACATGGGGTCAAAGATCACGGCATAGGAGCGGGATCCATTCCGTTGCCCTTATGCATCATAAGTTGCGTAAATATGGTTCGATGTCGATCAAATTTAGTATATTGTCGGGGACCACCTGAGAATGAACCCTATTGAAAATGGGTGAAGTGTGGTCAAAGGTCAGGACATAGGATCGGGATGCATTCCATTGCCCTTATGCGTCATAACGTGCGTAAAAATGGTTCGATTTCGATGAAATTTTAGTATGTGGTATGGGACCACTGGGGACGAACCCTATTGAAAATGAACGGAATGAGGTCAAATGTCAGGACATAAGATCGGGATCCATTCCATCGCCCTTATCCCATACTATTAAGGTGGATGTCAAGTAATTTTGCTTCCTATACTTCCAATGGAAAAACTTGTACACATTTACTTCACCATTATTGTGTTCCCAAGGATGAAAATTTGAACATCAATTAAAATAACTTCATATTATAACTTGAAATACTTAATATTTTCTAAAACATAACCATAATTATATTAAAGATCAACAACGTTTCCTTTGGTGGTGTGGTAACCAGAAAAAAGATGGTGCGACCTGTACTTTCATGGAGTCAGTAGACAAACAAATGTTGGATTTCATAATTATGGTTAAGTTTTAAAATATATTAAGTATTTCAAGTTATAAAGTGAAGCTATTTTAATTGTTGTTCAGATTTTCATCCTTGGGAACGCATTAATTGTGAAGAAAATATGTACAGACGTTTTTCCATTGGAAGTATAGGAAGCGAAATTACTTGACGTCCACCTTAAAGGAGCAATTCTTGTATGTATGTAAATTTTATTTTAAAAACGGCTCTAAGGATTTTGATGAAAGTCGTTTACCTACCGTTTTCTGGCACTACAAATAAATTCAGCCTGATTTCGACTTTAGGAAAATTCGTTTAGTGCGTTAAATAACCACCCCGAATTAACACGTTTTTAGTGTCATGGTGTCATCCCATTGATGTTATCCATGCTTAGAAATCTTATGACGTCACAAGCTCGCGATTGAGATGTTGGCACGCAGTCACGCCATCTGTCTCATTACGTCCCGCGTTGTGTGTGGATCCTATTAAAGTTTAATGACGTCACGCGTTGTGTGTGGATCCTATTAAAGTTTAATGACGTCACGCGTTGTGTGTGGATCCTATTAAAGTTTAATGACGTCACGCGTTGTGTGTGGATCCTATTAAAGTTTAATGACGTCACACTCTTGCGAGCAGATGGTCGCGATCCCCATCTGCCTCATTACGTCACGCGTTGTGTGCGTATGTCCGTCCGCACGATACTTCACGTAAAAAGCGTTCGATTTCGATGAAATTTTAGTATGTGGAAGGGGAACACCTGGGAAGGATCCCTATTGAAAGTGAACGAAATGGGGTCAAAGGTCAGGACATAGGAGTGGGATCCATTCCACTGCTGTTGTGCGTCATAACTAACGTAAAAAAAGTTCGATTTCGATTAAAATTTTGTATCTGTTAGGGGACCACCTGGAGACAAACCCTATTGAAAATGGGCGCAATGGAGTCAAAGATCATTACAAAGGAGCGAAATCACTTCCATCACCATTATGCGTCATAATTTACGTAAAAATGCTTCGATTGCGACAAAACTTTATCATGTTATTTCATAGGTATACTGAACCGTTTCTGTTGAATATAATCGAAATGGAATCAAAGGTCAGGGCACAGGAGGTAGATTTATTCCACAGCCATTATCGTCATAACTTGAGTAATGATTTCTGGTATGTTGGAAAGCGTATTATAATCAATGCATTGCATGATTTTACTAACTTGTTTAAATATCCTTTTAACAATTTCTTCTTTGGATAACTGAGCGGAGTGATCCACAAGTTTTCTGGGAGGGAAGTTATCCCATAATTTTATTTTATGGGGTTTTTAACTACTGTTTTTAAACAAAAATCAATTTTAGAAACACTTACTTTGCTCACTTGGCTTGGTTGTTAGTGGTAACTGCAGTGCAGTTAGGGATTTTACAGGTTTGAGATTCCGTGAGTTCTGTATATATCACCATTTCCCTAACACTCGTCTGCGCTCTTCATGCTTTTCAGAGAATATCTTCATTATTTCATTAATGTTCACACTATCAAGTACTTCTTGATGTAAATGGCAAAGAACTACGATATTCAGTCGGTATTGGGATGACGTGCTTCTCAGGTAAGCCTTTAGTCTTCTTAAGGCACTAAAGTTTCTTTCAGCTTCACATGTAGATGCTGGAACTGTCAGTATAGGAGACGATTTAAATGAATGACTTTACTGAACAATTTTTTTACTTCAGGTATCATGTCCTTAATAATCTGGACAGCCTCAGCTGTTGTTTGGTATTTATAATGCTGACGGAATATTGCAAGTTCAGCTATAAGAAAACTTTGGTCAAACTCCAGATATGAAGCTATGCTCTTATGGGTGACGCCTTTGACCTTTCAGAAGACATTCTTCCAGATCTCCATATTTAATGATCCCATGTTGGGGGGACCGTGTAGTAAGTTGCACGGTTGGTGGGTCCAAAATTTGTAGGAACTGTATTTTGTAATATTCCTCGGGGTTTTCAGTTATGTAATTTTCTGCATTTCCGCAAAAGCGCGTCGAGGGATTTCTGAGCCTTGGTAATTCAAGTGGATCCAGATTCATCGAATCAGTAATATAATCAATAACATTCATTGCTCTCTCGAATACAATTTTGAAAGAACTTTCGTTTCTTTTACGTTCCAGCATAGCTTTAACAATTTCTACTGATTTAATCATGCCAGAGACCGTTTGGGTTTGGCTTTGTAAGGATCTATTCTGTACTTGCAGCGGCTACAGTATTTATTCTGCGAAACACATACTAACAGCTGAAGAGCCCTTCTAAGTCTGTCTAAAAGGCCTGATACTCGCATGTGGTGGTGATTGACCAATTCCTCCAATGCATTTAACACTGATTCATACTGAGTACGAATTGCCTGAACCGCTACCAAACGACCAGTCCAACGTGTCGGGCAGAGAGGTTTTAGCGTAGTGAATGAACCGGAATCGCTTATGGCAATGCTTTCAAATAAAACTCTTAATCTCCCACGTTGCCCAAATAAAATACCTATTTCATTAACTAACTCTAAAGAGGATTTTAATGCAGGGCAGCTGAAGCAAACAGCCTCAGTAACAAGTTTGCAACAGTGGGGTTCACAGTGAACCAATAACGCCAGTGGCTGTATGTCTGATATAACTTTTTGTGTACCGTTATATCATCGAGACATATTTGCAGCGCCGTCATAAGTTTGTCACCTTAAAAGATGTATCGGCTGTTGCAACCGACGAAGGGCATCCAGAATTATTTCACTAAATTTTTGTCACGTTGTTTCGTTCGCCAGGTAAAATCCAATAAATTCCTCTCTTGCTCTTAGGTTTTTATCAACGTATCTAATACATATCGACTGCTGATCTTTCCCAGTAATGTCATGCGTATCATCTACAATAATGGGAAATACAGGATAAACTATCCCATTGATTTCTGAACAGATTTTACGTATTATTTGGCCAACAAACATTTCCCAAACTTCATTTTGAATTTCCCAGCTGGTAATAAATCTTTTTTACGACACATCCATTCTTTCAGTTTAGAGATTTTTTTTTTTTTTTTTTTTTTTTGGTTGGAGGTTTAACGACCACCGTGAGCAACTCAATGGGCTATAAGCAGTCGCCCGTCCCTAATTTAGGGTCACTGGTTCCAGGGAAGGGAAAGAGCCAGTGCCGTAAGACAAACACAACATCCATGCCTCACCGGGATTCGAACCCGGACCCCGTTCGGACGAATGATCAGAGGCCCAGTTTAGAGATATCGTCACGCCTCAATTCTAGAAGTTTCATGAAATTCTCTTCATCATTTCTATGATCTCGGATCGCCAAACCTTGTCTGTAGAGGTATTTTAAGCTCGAAACTATCTTCTCTAGGCAAACACGGGCTTTCTGCTGCTGTTGTTTAGATTGAGTGGATACTTGGAATTCAATCGGTTCTGATTGTTTTTTTTTTTTTTTTTTTTTTTTATTGGAGGTTTAACGACCACCGTGAGCAACTCAATGGGCTATAAGCAGTCGCCCGTCCCTAATTTAGGGTCACTGGTTCCAGGGAAGGGAGAGAGCCAGTGCCGTAAGACAAACACAACATCCATGCCTCACCGGGATTCGAACCCGGACCCCGTTCGGACGAATGATCAGAGGCCCAGTTTAGAGATATCGTCACGCCTCAATTCTAGAAGTTTCATGAAATTCTCTTCATCATTTCTATGATCTCGGATCGCCAAACCTTGTCTGTAGAGGTATTTTGAGCTCGAAACTATCTTCTCTAGGCAAACACGGGCTTTCTGCTGCTGTTGTTTAGATTGAGTGGATACTTGGAATTCAATCGGTTCTGATTGTTTTTTTTTTTTTTTTTTATTGGAGGTTTAACGACCACCGTGAGCAACTCAATGGGCTATAAGCAGTCGCCCGTCCCTAATTTAGGGTCACTGGTTCCAGGGAAGGGAGAGAGCCAGTGCCGTAAGACAAACACAACATCCATGCCTCACCGGGATTCGAACCCGGACCCCGTTCGGACGAATGATCAGAGGCCCAGTTTAGAGATATCGTCACGCCTCAATTCTAGAAGTTTCATGAAATTCTCTTCATCATTTCTATGATCTCGGATCGCCAAACCTTGTCTGTAGAGGTATTTTGAGCTCGAAACTATCTTCTCTAGGCAAACACGGGCTTTCTGCTGCTGTTGTTTAGATTGAGTGGATACTTGGAATTCAATCGGTTCTGATTGTTTTTTTTTTTTTTTTTTTTATTGGAGGTTTAACGACCACCGTGAGCAACTCAATGGGCTATAAGCAGTCGCCCGTCCCTAATTTAGGGTCACTGGTTCCAGGGAAGGGAGAGAGCCAGTGCCGTAAGACAAACACAACATCCATGCCTCACCGGGATTCGAACCCGGACCCCGTTCGGACGAATGATCAGAGGCCCAGTTTAGAGATATCGTCACGCCTCAATTCTAGAAGTTTCATGAAATTCTCTTCATCATTTCTATGATCTCGGATCGCCAAACCTTGTCTGTAGAGGTATTTTGAGCTCGAAACTATCTTCTCTAGGCAAACACGGGCTTTCTGCTGCTGTTGTTTAGATTGAGTGGATACTTGGAATTCAATCGGTTCTGATTGTTTTTTTTTTTTTTTTTTTTTTATTGGAGGTTTAACGACCACCGTGAGCAACTCAATGGGCTATAAGCAGTCGCCCGTCCCTAATTTAGGGTCACTGGTTCCAGGGAAGGGAGAGAGCCAGTGCCGTAAGACAAACACAACATCCATGCCTCACCGGGATTCGAACCCGGACCCCGTTCGGACGAATGATCAGAGGCCCAGTTTAGAGATATCGTCACGCCTCAATTCTAGAAGTTTCATGAAATTCTCTTCATCATTTCTATGATCTCGGATCGCCAAACCTTGTCTGTAGAGGTATTTTGAGCTCGAAACTATCTTCTCTAGGCAAACACGGGCTTTCTGCTGCTGTTGTTTAGATTGAGTGGATACTTGGAATTCAATCGGTTCTGATTGTTTTTTTTTTGTTTTTTTTTATTGGAGGTTTAACGACCACCGTGAGCAACTCAATGGGCTATAAGCAGTCGCCCGTCCCTAATTTAGGGTCACTGGTTCCAGGGAAGGGAGAGAGCCAGTGCCGTAAGACAAACACAACATCCATGCCTCACCGGGATTCGAACCCGGACCCCGTTCGGACGAATGATCAGAGGCCCAGTTTAGAGATATCGTCACGCCTCAATTCTAGAAGTTTCATGAAATTCTCTTCATCATTTCTATGATCTCGGATCGCCAAACCTTGTCTGTAGAGGTATTTTGAGCTCGAAACTATCTTCTCTAGGCAAACACGGGCTTTCTGCTGCTGTTGTTTAGATTGAGTGGATACTTGGAATTCAATCGGTTCTGATTGTTTTTTTTTTTTTTTTTTTTATTGGAGGTTTAACGACCACCGTGAGCAACTCAATGGGCTATAAGCAGTCGCCCGTCCCTAATTTAGGGTCACTGGTTCCAGGGAAGGGAGAGAGCCAGTGCCGTAAGACAAACACAACATCCATGCCTCACCGGGATTCGAACCCGGACCCCGTTCGGACGAATGATCAGAGGCCCAGTTTAGAGATATCGTCACGCCTCAATTCTAGAAGTTTCATGAAATTCTCTTCATCATTTCTATGATCTCGGATCGCCAAACCTTGTCTGTAGAGGTATTTTGAGCTCGAAACTATCTTCTCTAGGCAAACACGGGCTTTCTGCTGCTGTTGTTTAGATTGAGTGGATACTTGGAATTCAATCGGTTCTGATTGTTTTTTTTTTTTTTTTTTTTTTTTTATTGGAGGTTTAACGACCACCGTGAGCAACTCAATGGGCTATAAGCAGTCGCCCGTCCCTAATTTAGGGTCACTGGTTCCAGGGAAGGGAGAGAGCCAGTGCCGTAAGACAAACACAACATCCATGCCTCACCGGGATTCGAACCCGGACCCCGTTCGGACGAATGATCAGAGGCCCAGTTTAGAGATATCGTCACGCCTCAATTCTAGAAGTTTCATGAAATTCTCTTCATCATTTCTATGATCTCGGATCGCCAAACCTTGTCTGTAGAGGTATTTTAAGCTCGAAACTATCTTCTCTAGGCAAACACGGGCTTTCTGCTGCTGTTGTTTAGATTGAGTGGATACTTGGAATTCAATCGGTTCTGATTGTTTTTTTTTTTTTTTTTTTTTATTGGAGGTTTAACGACCACCGTGAGCAACTCAATGGGCTATAAGCAGTCGCCCGTCCCTAATTTAGGGTCACTGGTTCCAGGGAAGGGAGAGAGCCAGTGCCGTAAGACAAACACAACATCCATGCCTCACCGGGATTCGAACCCGGACCCCGTTCGGACGAATGATCAGAGGCCCAGTTTAGAGATATCGTCACGCCTCAATTCTAGAAGTTTCATGAAATTCTCTTCATCATTTCTATGATCTCGGATCGCCAAACCTTGTCTGTAGAGGTATTTTGAGCTCGAAACTATCTTCTCTAGGCAAACACGGGCTTTCTGCTGCTGTTGTTTAGATTGAGTGGATACTTGGAATTCAATCGGTTCTGATTGTTTTTTTTTTTTTTTTTTTTTTTATTGGAGGTTTAACGACCACCGTGAGCAACTCAATGGGCTATAAGCAGTCGCCCGTCCCTAATTTAGGGTCACTGGTTCCAGGGAAGGGAGAGAGCCAGTGCCGTAAGACAAACACAACATCCATGCCTCACCGGGATTCGAACCCGGACCCCGTTCGGACGAATGATCAGAGGCCCAGTTTAGAGATATCGTCACGCCTCAATTCTAGAAGTTTCATGAAATTCTCTTCATCATTTCTATGATCTCGGATCGCCAAACCTTGTCTGTAGAGGTATTTTGAGCTCGAAACTATCTTCTCTAGGCAAACACGGGCTTTCTGCTGCTGTTGTTTAGATTGAGTGGATACTTGGAATTCAATCGGTTCTGATTGTTTTTTTTTTTTTTTTTTTATTGGAGGTTTAACGACCACCGTGAGCAACTCAATGGGCTATAAGCAGTCGCCCGTCCCTAATTTAGGGTCACTGGTTCCAGGGAAGGGAGAGAGCCAGTGCCGTAAGACAAACACAACATCCATGCCTCACCGGGATTCGAACCCGGACCCCGTTCGGACGAATGATCAGAGGCCCAGTTTAGAGATATCGTCACGCCTCAATTCTAGAAGTTTCATGAAATTCTCTTCATCATTTCTATGATCTCGGATCGCCAAACCTTGTCTGTAGAGGTATTTTGAGCTCGAAACTATCTTCTCTAGGCAAACACGGGCTTTCTGCTGCTGTTGTTTAGATTGAGTGGATACTTGGAATTCAATCGGTTCTGATTGTTTTTTTTTTTTTTTTTTTTTTATTGGAGGTTTAACGACCACCGTGAGCAACTCAATGGGCTATAAGCAGTCGCCCGTCCCTAATTTAGGGTGACTGGTTCCAGGGAAGGGAGAGAGCCAGTGCCGTAAGACAAACACAACATCCATGCCTCACCGGGATTCGAACCCGGACCCCGTTCGGACGAATGATCAGAGGCCCAGTTTAGAGATATCGTCACGCCTCAATTCTAGAAGTTTCATGAAATTCTCTTCATCATTTCTATGATCTCGGATCGCCAAACCTTGTCTGTAGAGGTATTTTGAGCTCGAAACTATCTTCTCTAGGCAAACACGGGCTTTCTGCTGCTGTTGTTTAGATTGAGTGGATACTTGGAATTCAATCGGTTCTGATTGTTTTTTTTTTTTTTTTTTTTATTGGAGGTTTAACGACCACCGTGAGCAACTCAATGGGCTATAAGCAGTCGCCCGTCCCTAATTTAGGGTCACTGGTTCCAGGGAAGGGAGAGAGCCAGTACCGTAAGACAAACACAACATCCATGCCTCACCGGGATTCGAACCCGGACCCCGTTCGGACGAATGATCAGAGGCCCAGTTTAGAGATATCGTCACGCCTCAATTCTAGAAGTTTCATGAAATTCTCTTCATCATTTCTATGATCTCGGATCGCCAAACCTTGTCTGTAGAGGTATTTTGAGCTCGAAACTATCTTCTCTAGGCAAACACGGGCTTTCTGCTGCTGTTGTTTAGATTGAGTGGATACTTGGAATTCAATCGGTTCTGATTGTTTTTTTTTTTTTTTTTTTTTTTATTGGAGGTTTAACGACCACCGTGAGCAACTCAATGGGCTATAAGCAGTCGCCCGTCCCTAATTTAGGGTCACTGGTTCCAGGGAAGGGAGAGAGCCAGTGCCGTAAGACAAACACAACATCCATGCCTCACCGGGATTCGAACCCGGACCCCGTTCGGACGAATGATCAGAGGCCCAGTTTAGAGATATCGTCACGCCTCAATTCTAGAAGTTTCATGAAATTCTCTTCATCATTTCTATGATCTCGGATCGCCAAACCTTGTCTGTAGAGGTATTTTGAGCTCGAAACTATCTTCTCTAGGCAAACACGGGCTTTCTGCTGCTGTTGTTTAGATTGAGTGGATACTTGGAATTCAATCGGTTCTGATTGTTTTTTTTTTTTTTTTTTTTTATTGGAGGTTTAACGACCACCGTGAGCAACTCAATGGGCTATAAGCAGTCGCCCGTCCCTAATTTAGGGTCACTGGTTCCAGGGAAGGGAGAGAGCCAGTGCCGTAAGACAAACACAACATCCATGCCTCACCGGGATTCGAACCCGGACCCCGTTCGGACGAATGATCAGAGGCCCAGTTTAGAGATATCGTCACGCCTCAATTCTAGAAGTTTCATGAAATTCTCTTCATCATTTCTATGATCTCGGATCGCCAAACCTTGTCTGTAGAGGTATTTTGAGCTCGAAACTATCTTCTCTAGGCAAACACGGGCTTTCTGCTGCTGTTGTTTAGATTGAGTGGATACTTGGAATTCAATCGGTTCTGATTGTTTTTTTTTTTTTTTTTTATTGGAGGTTTAACGACCACCGTGAGCAACTCAATGGGCTATAAGCAGTCGCCCGTCCCTAATTTAGGGTCACTGGTTCCAGGGAAGGGAGAGAGCCAGTGCCGTAAGACAAACACAACATCCATGCCTCACCGGGATTCGAACCCGGACCCCGTTCGGACGAATGATCAGAGGCCCAGTTTAGAGATATCGTCACGCCTCAATTCTAGAAGTTTCATGAAATTCTCTTCATCATTTCTATGATCTCGGATCGCCAAACCTTGTCTGTAGAGGTATTTTGAGCTCGAAACTATCTTCTCTAGGCAAACACTGGCTTTCTGCTGCTGTTGTTTAGATTGAGTGGATACTTGGAATTCAATCGGTTCTGATTGTTTTTTTTTTTTTTTTTTTTTATTGGAGGTTTAACGACCACCGTGAGCAACTCAATGGGCTATAAGCAGTCGCCCGTCCCTAATTTAGGGTCACTGGTTCCAGGGAAGGGAGAGAGCCAGTGCCGTAAGACAAACACAACATCCATGCCTCACCGGGATTCGAACCCGGACCCCGTTCGGACGAATGATCAGAGGCCCAGTTTAGAGATATCGTCACGCCTCAATTCTAGAAGTTTCATGAAATTCTCTTCATCATTTCTATGATCTCGGATCGCCAAACCTTGTCTGTAGAGGTATTTTGAGCTCGAAACTATCTTCTCTAGGCAAACACGGGCTTTCTGCTGCTGTTGTTTAGATTGAGTGGATACTTGGAATTCAATCGGTTCTGATTGTTTTTTTTTTTTTTTTTTTTTATTGGAGGTTTAACGACCACCGTGAGCAACTCAATGGGCTATAAGCAGTCGCCCGTCCCTAATTTAGGGTCACTGGTTCCAGGGAAGGGAGAGAGCCAGTGCCGTAAGACAAACACAACATCCATGCCTCACCGGGATTCGAACCCGGACCTCTTACGGACGAATGATCAGAAGCCATCGCTTAGACCACTGCGCCACCGAGGCGGCGGTTCTGATTGTGCAATATGCTTTAGTTGCAAAACACAATATTTATGTGCTTTACTTCTTTCGTGGGCGTGGAATCTTTCGATAGCTTTTTTCCAATTACTAAAACAAGATGTCCTGAAAGTGATTTCTTTTGACTTTGGAAGAAGAGCATTAAGATTGTTTTGACAAAGTTTTGCGCACAAATAACACGCAGCACCATGGCTTTCAATTGAGTACAACCACGGAAATTTTACATACCAATTGTTTTGAAAGGTCAAAACTCTGTTCTTTAATGTTTGGACTAGAAGAAATCACGGATCAAAGTGCTATGGTTTGCTGGGTAGATGAAATACCTTTCTTTATCAAATCATCGAGAGAAATCTTCGGCTGCAAAATCTTCGGCTCATTTTCTTTCAATGAATCAAGAGCACATACAACTGCATCCTGAACTTGCTCAATTTCAACTAACTTTTTGTTAGGTTTCGAGAACCAATCAACCAAAGGTTTTTGCCCCTTTCATTTTAAAGACATATGAATTACAGCACAACGCAAAAGCGAATAACCACCAAATCCTGATAAGAAACTCTTGTAGCATCAGACCCAGGTATGCAGACACGAACAACGAACTAATATTTCACAAAAGCTGCATGCGGTTTTCGATTTAACTAAACAATTTCGTCATGAGAGAGCCGCTCTTTACGTTCGCCGCTAGACGCCAGAAAACAATCTGGTCGTAGTCAGTCTGAAACTGACTACGACCAGATTAAGAGAAGCGGTCATTTCGGGTGCGGCAACTGCCACCTTGAAATTTTTTTGGGGTTGATACAGGCAGACAGGGAAGGAAGTTAGTCCACTCCGGCCGGCTGCATGCGATTCTCCTCCGTAGAAATTTGCCAGCGTTCATTTCGCCCCCACTATGCCATTTTCCTATCTAAGCGAACTTTATCTACCCTGCCCTCTGCCCTCTCACTCCGTTTTAAACCAAAGGATGTTGTCTTTGGTACAAATAGGGCCGCGGATGGCCTAGTGGTCGACGTTCGTGACTGTCATGGGGGAAACATAGGTTCGATTTCAGGCAGGTCCGAACGCTCGAACTACTAAATATCCGCCGTGCTTCGGATGGGCACGTTAAGCCGTCGGACCCCGGGTACTGGCTACCCAGTTATAAATAAGGGCGTTTTCCTTCTCCTTTCTTACTCGCTTCCGTATCACTCTCCTATCCGGCACTCTAGCCTAAATCTCCTAGCTTCCTATTTCTAAGTGTTGTTTAAGACCTGGGGTCAGACACACCCCTCCTAAATCTCCTACATATGATCTGATCTGATTTGGTACAAAAAAAAATGTCCCCCTTACCTTGTGATCCTGTATAGTCATTCTGTCAAGGTCGGGTGCTTTTTACCAGTCAAACGCAACATGCGATTAATCTCCGTGTTGAAGTTTGTCTCTTAGTCTTACTGTTATACGTTTAAAAAAAAGAGAAAGAAAAAGTCCCGAATGAAATTTTTTTGTACGATTAAAATGCTATTTTTTTTTGCTTCTCTTGGAGGCAAAAGCAGAGGGATACGCCCCCCCCCTTCTTGTAGCTGCTGCTCCTATGGTTACCGGTGGCGCTGCGCTCACTGATTTATTTTGTTTGCAGTAGCGAGCGTAGCCTAGATACCTTTCTGTCGTCAGTAAGTCATTACGCGGTATGTCGGCGGTATAGATTTTGTGCGTTATCGCTGTAACATGATTTATATTAGTGTGAGGATGTGGGTTTGTCAATATTCAACTGTTTATTTTTCATTCAGTTTTAAATAAATAAATAGTTTTAGTTTGGTGAATGGTAGCTTTGTTTTATGCTTTGCTGAGTGCACGGATGATCTCCAAACAGCTGGTGAGTGGTTTACTGCGTTATGCAAAGGGCAAATTTAAATATAGATTTTATTTATTTAGAAATTTCTAACACTGTTATGAGTAGCGTTCGAAGAAGACCACCCAAACGAGGGCGTGTTTTTCGTAATGTACGTGAGCGCGAATGAATTTTGAAAGCACACCCATAATCACAGTGATACACGCGGCAACCTATCTTTCCGGAAAGATTTATTGGACGAAACTGCCATACATAAGCACAGCTTGCGTGCGATGTAATATTGAGTGTGGGAACTGCCAAGCTCTGCACTTCTCTAATGAGGAAACTAATGGCCATTTTAATTCCTGTTGTCAAAACGGCCTTATTTCCTTTCCAGAACTACAGATAAATACAGGGCTGAAAGACGTAGTGCTGAACAGTCCTAATTTAGTCCAAAACAGCCGGAAATAGAAAAGTACGAATGCATTCGCTTCCCTCTTGGCCACATAAAAGGAGATTCTAGGCAATGGCCTATATTTGCTTTGAAATTCAGGGACATATTCACCGGTACATCTCGGATTTGTTACTACCTATTTGTGAAAACCCTTCATACAGCCAGTTGTACTTTATAGATCCCTCGGCAGCAACTGACATATGTATTGGTCGTAATGAAAATAAAGAACTGAATCGATCGATGTTGACAGCCCTTGCAGATATCCTGGATAACAATCCTTACGCCCAGACATACAAGACTGAAGCTCAGACGATCGAACTTGACGTAGCAGTATGACGAAGTAAATATCTCCATCATTTTTATGCAAGGGGAGGGATTCCAACCCCCAGCTCCCGGCTTCGGAGATCCGAGTGATATCTACTATAGTACACTGGTATGTACTCTCACTGCCATCTGCCTTTATATTAACGTCGTCCTGCAGGCCAGGCACGTTACAAGAACTGCCGGGGTCAGCCGGGACCATGTGTCGCTGTAGGCAGTCATCCCATGAAGAACGTGCATTTGAGAAATCGAAAATTTGATGTGTGGACTGTAACATCACACTCATTTATTTTTTTCGAAGCACTGAAGAAGGGATTTTTATTTTGCCTGTCTCGCAGTGTGGAAAGAACATTCTTTCGCTGGTTCCTAATTGGTTTCACCCGGCGTAATATTGGGAACCAAGGGGGCGTCGAGTGGATTGTGATTCTGCGATTCCCTGATTTAGGGTTGGCGCAGCTTCAGGATCCACACAGCAGATTTTACTTTGGGAGTCAAAGGGTCTGCTCTGTGCCGCAATGTTTTCGTGAACGTCTAGTTTAAAATAAAAAGCATAAGTGAACGGATTTTCAAAGTCCCTGCCGTAAAATATACAAATTCTCCAAACATCCAGGGTTGAGCGCACCATTTGTAACTAACGAAGCACTCATGACAGAACGTAGAACAAAATTAACAAAGAAAGCAATGTGTTAGTTATGTTTCCGCATAATAATAAAGATACACTAACGATACTAGCAAAAATAATTCCGACTTTCTGACAGGAACCTGAACTGAATTAACTACTCGCTTATAAAATATTAACTCTAACGGAAGACTTTCGTATGGACTGATCCGATAAACATATGAGGGGGCACCAAAAGAAAGAATAGGATGGATTTCCTACTTTAACATCCGAATCTGGCCTAGATGTCGCGCTGCTACCATCCTATCACACGGAAAAAATGGAACCACATGAAAGTCCAGTTTTCTTGTCATCACTTATTGTCCGTAAAACACTACTATCGCTGTTCCTACACCTAGGGTACTGGTCTGCGATGGATGTCCTGATCCGTCATAATTGGTGTGCGGCCTCATCATCCTTAGCAGGGTTCTCTTCCTTGGCACCACGGTTTAGATCCTCCATCCATGTCGGGAAACGGTACGCAGTTACGGATGTCCTGCCGTGATATTTGGCAGTTCTTAGGTGACAGTCATGGAGGAAAGTCAAGTGCTCCGTAAAAAATGTCAAAGTAAAAAGTGCTCCGTAAAAAAAAGTAAAAGTGCAGTGCCGAAGTTCTTCTCTTCCCTTGGAGAAGTTTCGACGACCCACAAGAAGACCCACACTGCCTCAAAATATCCCATCATCCAATCACTAGCTGGCAAACGCAAGCCTCCCTGAATTAAATTCTCAAGTCTAAATCCTACTGGTCAGAGAATTAACATTTTGTTCATCCATTCGCTAGGAGTCAAAATTGCTACCTGTACCCGTGAAAATTCTGAGAACCGCTCAAGTTACGTTAGCCCCGTGATATAACCACCGGGCCATAAATCCTTACCCAATGAAACTGTTAGAACCGGTTCCAAAAATTCTACGGTCTACCCAACACGCATTGTGGATGCTAGACACGGTGGACACTTCTATTGTCCCAATAAAACATACTACAAAGTCAGATAAATTATGGATGTCGCCAGCGTTGTCTCCTTACGCTATGCGACGCCTTGTGCGGGGAGAAGGGACCGAGAGGAAAAAAAAAGAAAAGAAGAATCACCCGTAAGTATATGGCAAAATAAATAAAAAGTAAATAAAACGTACTCTTTCCTCAAAAATTGCACGAATTAATAAAAATAAATAAATAAATGAATAAATAAATAAATAAACTAGGGAATGGATTCTCCACCTAAATGTGCAGGCTCGAATCTGAGCGCTGTCACAAGAACATCACACAATTGCAAGAAGCCTATCAACCAGGTCATCCTTGAAGTTCGGGCGCCAATATGTCGCAATTTGCCTTTCCGTTGTAATTTAGTCCTTACGCCAGTAACTACGTTATGTGTGCTTATGTAATATCAGAAGGTACTCATACGCATTACAAGAAAGAGGTCAATTGTAGTACTTACATATACGTTTATTTTGCTTGCATGGTTTGTACTCCACACTCACATCCGGTTTATGGGCGTATTCAATACAGTATCGGTGATTTAACATCCAATCGCAGTATAACAGCACGTCTATCATCAATAACATCAATCTCCATAAACAACCGCTGCATTGCCTTTTTATCTATCGTTCATATCCGGCCACACATACGTCCCTTGTTCCGACCTCAGTGTGTTACCAACATCATTCTCGTTTGAGGGAAGAGACATAACGTTAAGGTTTCAAAATGTCTAAGAGAACGAACTCAACTTTACATAGAAAAACATAGAAAAAGAGACTCAAATTTTGATTTTCCCTTTGAGTCTCTTTTACATAGAAAAATAGACTCAAAGGGAAAGTCAAAATAGAATATACGTTACAACAGGAAACCTGGACCTGCATTTCGTTGATTATATATCAATTGGCATGCGGCGATTTAACAAACCCACAGCAAACGAAATTGCAGGGGTGTGACATTTTACAGAACGGGAACCACGAAGTCATTGTCATGTTTTTGTTCACCATCGGCAAAGTAGTCCAAAGTTACTGTCTCTTATGAGTTCTCACTGTGACCCTATGTTAGTCCCACTACTATACCCGTATGGTGACCCAGAATGGGACCCTAAAATGACTCATAATAATCCACATAGACAAAGAAAACGTGAACGCTTGACTATGTTGCAGTTTGCTTGCCGCTGGCTTGCGATTCTCAAAATATTTTCACACATTCACCATTCTACGAAGCTACTCCAACAATACATCGCTGATTTGTATGTTAGAATTGAAGGTGAAAGATTGAATTATATCCTACGCCACCAGTCTGACCTTCGCGTTGAGCATTACAGAGGATTGCAGGATTCTGTTATACAGCGTGCCGAGTTAAAAATCTTAATGGGGGAAAAATTGTTTTTTTGCCTTCTTCGTTTTAGGGAAGTCCACAAAATGTGACTCTACGATATCAGGACGGAATGGCAATCGCCCGCAAATTCCGGAAACCGGTTATATTTTTAATGATGACCTGCAATCTTAATTAGAATTAAATAACTGCCGAGCTTGGCGAAGAAAAAATTTCTGCTGATTGTCCTTATATTGTTTCTCTGGTAGACCCAACGAGCTGAGAAATGATATATTAAAAAATAACGTCTTGGGAATTGCTGTCGCCCATGTATATGCGACGGAATTCCAAAAACGTGGATTACCACACGACCACATGTTTCTGATACTTGATGACTCCAAATTTTGAGAGATATCTGATATTGACCTATACATGTATGTGTGTGCGCGCAGAAATACAAGACCCGGCCCGTTTTCCAAGTCTTTATGATAATGTTGTTTCGAGTATGACTCATGGACCATGTGGTGCTCGTAATCCCAAGGCAGCTTGCATGAATAACGGAAAATGCACAAAAACGTTCCCGAAAGATTTTTCAGACGAAACTGTTGAGCATCATAATGGTTATCCAAATATCGCACGCATTATAACAAAATGACTGCACAAAAAGGAGTCTACCAAATCGACAATCGAGATATCGTCCATTGCAATCCGTTTCTACTATTGAAGTACAAGGCACACATAAATGTCGAAATATGTTCCAGCGTGCGCTCGGTGAAATACTTCAAGTATGTCTATAAATGCCATGACTCGGCATTACTCGTGAGATGCGTCAATGAGGATAATCAACAAGGATATGGCGAAACTGTAACCTAGGGTAACATGCGATACGTTAGCTCACATGAGTGCGTTTCCCGCCTTCATTCAAACGAAATGCATAGTCACATTCGTTTGGCAGTCCATGAAGATGGACATCATAATGTGTACTTCCCAGAAGGGGGTGAAGAGATTTCACTTAAAGCGTCGGAATTAAAACGTACAGCACTAACAGCACGGTTTGGTTTAAACCAACGTGATCCCAATGCTTGCCAATACCTGTATTCTGAAATTCCCGAACATTACAGATTTAATAAAAATAAGTGCCTTCCACGGCAAAGAGGGGTTAACAAAGTGATTGGAAGAATGTACGTTGTTGGGCCAAGCGATCATAACAGATTTTACATACGTATGTTACTGCTTCAAGTTAAAGGGGCTACATCATTTGCTTATATGCGCTGCTACAATGGTATAACCTATTAAGCATTTAAAGAAACAGCACTTTCACGTGGTCTACTTGAAAATGATACTAAGTGGCGCAATTGCTTGGAGGAAATGCAGAGAACACGCATGTCGCGTCGACTGCGAGAATTGTTAGCATACATTTGCTGCTTATGTGAGGCAACATTACCATATGAATTGTGGAGAACTTTCAAGCCTCCAACGACGAAAGATATGGAGAAGCTTGATGAATGTTCAACTCAAAACACATCTTTATAGGGAATAGATCAAATTCTAAGATCTAATGGTTTGGACTACGGGTATGAACGGTCTGCCAATACCAAGGAGTTAACTGCTTAATGAGCCTGCATACGAGGAGAATGAAGAGGCTGTTCGGGGTGTCACATGTACAGTAATTTAAATGAAGAACAAAAGTTGGTAATAAATATAATTCTAGGCGCGATTTCGCGCGAAATAGAAGAAAAGTTATACTTCTTAAAAACACCAGCAGGGTGTGGTAAGAACTTCTTCTACTCATGCATTTTGATAATTGTTAGGGGCCGAGGTCATATCACATAAGCAGCTGCCTAGACTGGGATAGCTGCGTTACTGTTAGATGGAGAAACTACACTCCATCGGTCGTTCGGTCCTCCTGTTCCTGAAATGTCTTTGTCAGTTTCCTCCATTAAGGCTAACTCAGCAAGATCTATAATTTTACGTGAAGCGTCTGCTATACTGATTGACAAGGCATCAATGGTCCTGGCAGCAGCAGTAGATTTAACGGACCGTTTACTTCCAGACATTATGACATGTAAAGATCCGTTTTTGGGAAATTTTCCAATGGGTGGAAAAGTAATTGCTTTTGGGTGGGGATCTCAGGCATGTCTTACCAGTAGTCGGGTAAAGTTCAAATCCTGGAATCCTGCATTCAAACAACCAGATTTGGAACTCTCTCACCATCCTTCATTTGACACAAAATTTGCCAATGAACGAGTACATTCTGAATTGGTACTTCATTCGGAAAATGGAACTCGCAAATGCAACTGTGATGAAATCATTGTTACGATTCCCAACAGTGTCATGTGCGAGGGAAATTCAATACCTACATATATATTCCTAAGTTGTTCTCTGAGATTCAGAGGTTAGCTCCAAAGGAAATACAAAGTACCAGATATTTTTACTTATTGTTGTCGTATCAAACTTCTACATTTACAGCGATCTTGACATACAACTCGGGCTTCATTGATATCTATTACACGCCGTGCACAAGATCTTTTATACTTCATACTCATAATTTTTTCTCATGCAGGAATTCCTGCTTTTTCAATCCATCCATGTCTTCATTGGCCTTCCTCTGCCTTTTCTTCCTGCCACCTGGTCTAAAAATATTTTCTTAGTAAGCATCTCTTCACTCATTCTTTCAACATGGCCAAACCACCGAAGCATTTTAGTCTCCACCTGGCTAACAACATTTTGCTTCACATCACACAACTGCAACACATCTTCATTCCTCACACAATCAGATCGTGTCTTTCCAGTAACGCATTTCCCCAGCACACAAACGACTTCTATGTTTCTTCTGTAGCACCCAGATTTCATTGCCACACATCAGAGTAGGAACAATTACACTTTCATACACAGCCATGCGGGACTCTTTAGAGAACCCATCATTCCTGTGAAAACCTACCAGACCAGCTATGACTTTCAATGAAGAATTCACTCGGCTACTAATTTCACCATCCAATCTGTTCTCTCTGTCAAACATGCTTCCTAAATACACAAACTCACTCACCTGGTCAACCACAGTACCATTTGTACTTACATTACATTCCTTGCTACCAGTTCCTCTCTCAAAGACCATAACTTTGTTTTTTCCCTTATTTATACTCAGTTTGAATTTCATACAAACTTTGTACATCCGCGACAACATACTCTGCAAAACACTTTTGCTCTCTACCAACAGGAGAGTATCATCAGTATACAGCAATCTGCACACACGGATATCACCAAGACATAAACCCCTATTATATATTTTGGCATCACGCATGCACGCATCTATAAATATATATTAAACAGCCATGGTGACATTACACAAACTTGTCTGACTCCTGCACCAATAGAAACCCATTTTGATAAAACACCATTCACTCGTACACAAGCTCTACTGGCAGCATACATGGCTTTTATACTACTAAGTAGATTTCCAGTGACACCATATTCCTTCAATACCTTTTACAAAAGTGTCCTATTTACTCGGTTGTAAGCTTTCTCTAAATCTATGAAGGCAGCAAAAAATTTCTTACCAACAGCCAGATACTTTTTAATCATCATGCGTAATGCAAAATCTGGTTAGTGCAGCCTTTACCAGGAATAAAATCACTCTGAACATCTCACACTTTCTCTGATGTAAGACATCGTGTTATTTCAATAACAACCTTACCAAACAATTTCCCTGGCACACTTAGTAGGCTAATACCACGACAGTTATTGCATTCAGTCCGATCACCTTTTGCCTTATACAAGGGAACAATAATAGCATCCATCTAATCCCGAGGAACCATTCCTAACTCCCAGCACAACTGGCAAATTTCAGTTAACCAGTCAATTACAGAGTCACCACCATATTTCAACATCTCGGCAGTTATGCCATCAACTCCCGAAACCTTACTATTCTGAAGATATTTTAGAGCTTTTCACACTTCTCTTGAGATCCCTCCTGTGCTCCCATCCTTCACTGTGACATCATCTGCGTCTGCCTCAGAATCACCTTTGCATTCCTGACCTAATAACTCACAGATGTATTCACCCCATCTTTCACTTAACTCATTGGGCTCCCATAATATTCCCCCAACTTATTTATCACACAACTTTGTTTCCCCTATTTTTCCTGAGTCTCATGTACCTCCAGAAAGACTTCATACTTTTCCAAAAAGCCAATTCCTGCCTTTCCATCTTCTCCTTCCTATCTTTTGCGAATCAGCTTAACAGTTTCGCGCTTCTTACAGCGATATTCATCCACACAAACTCTACCTTGCAACATCCCCAAATAGGCTTCCTTCCTTATTTTTATTGCCTTTTCAATCTCACTATTCCACCAAGCATCGCTTCTATTTTTACCCACCATTGTGGTACCACAGACCTCTTTAGCAGCAGTGACAACACAGTTCTGAAAACATTCCCACTTCATTTCTACACCCCACTCACAAGACTTTAGCTCCTTCATTCGTTCTCTGAGTAAGTCAGAGTACCGCTGATGATCTTCAAAGAGCCTTTCAAGCTTTATTCTTTCTATCCTGGGCCTCTTCCCTATTTCGTTTCCTGCAACAAACATTCCATTTCACTCCTGACACTACCAAGTAATGATCAGTACCGTCATCCGCACCTCTCATCACACGGGTGTCAATAACTAAGAGTTTCAGACGCTGATCGTAGACAACAAAATCTATCCCACTCTTTTGACCAAAAGTACGATTTTCCCAAGTACTGTATATGTGTCGATATACTTGTGGTTGAAAAATATATTAGATACACACAAACCATTCTCAATGCAGAGTTCAAGTCTTTCACCATTATCATTCACACAAGGATTGTTAAACTTACCCAGAACATTGCAGAAATTGCATTATGCACACCTACTTTAGCATTGAAATGCCCTGCTATTATATTTTTTCACTTAAAAACACACCTACACCAGCCTGTCCTCTCCCATTATCCAATACTCCATATTACACACTCACTGTGCCATTCACTTCTTCTACCCCAATTTCCTTATTTTTGGTTTCACTTACACACAACACATCCAATCTATACTCATTCATCTCCATAATGACCTCATTCATCTTACCATTTATACCTCTAGTATTCCATACACAAATCTTACATTCAGTCAGCCGAGCTCTCTTTCTCATGTGCCGTTTAGACAGTCCAGGCCGATTCCGTGGTGGACCATCCTTCTAAAGTGTGTTAGGTCCCCCATATCCCACACTTGAGTCCGGATATTGATTTCTTTTTGTCTTTTTAATCAGGTAGGTACATCAGTGTGGGAGATTAGTCTACAGCTGACGGTTCCAGTTGGTCATTCAATCTAAGGATTCTGGAACAAAACCCAGTGAGTTGGGGTCTTTTCGCAAATATTACACAGAACTAGCTGGCACCTCTCCAAGATTCACAGAGAGCCTAGGTTCTGTCATTTATGCCATTGTTACCATGGAGCGCCCCGAGGAGGCAAACCCATTGGTCACTACGACTGCCCTCTGAATTTTTACTTGAATTGTAAAATGGAATTCGCAAATATAAGAATGATGAAAACATTATTACGATTCCCAATAGCTTCATGTGCAAGGAAAATTCAATTGTTAACCATATTTTTGGTAATTCGTAGGAATCAGGTAATGGAAATGAATAATGGTTGGTTGGTTGGATGGTGAATTTTTATGGCGCAAGAGCCATGTATGGCCAAAGAGCGCTAGACACAATAGATAAATATTCAACCCGAGCTCTATTGTGTGCCTGTTAAACGACAATTGCTACCAAATAAACAGAGAGGTGCCAGGTTTAATTGCAAGGGATTTTAAAGAGTAATTACATTGTAGAGTCAATCATCACAAATGATCCGGTGAGAAGTTAAACATACCGATAGAGTACCTGAATTCTATTACACCCTGAGCAATGCTACTACGCAAACTCATCCTGAATGTCGGCTCGATTGTTATGCTCATCAGTAATATGAACTTGAGCTCAATCTTGGAAAATGGTGTTCCCATGGTGGTACGTGGTTAAATGGAAAAATCTGTAAAACTTGAAGTTATTACTGGCGTTGGAAGATGTAATATTGTTTTTTTAATGCTGAGAATAAAGCTGATATCCACTGGACTAAACATGCCGTTCCCCATGGCAAGATTGCAAATCCCATGAAGGTTAGCATTTCCTTTAACTATAAACAAAGCGCAATGGCAGACTTTAAGAAAATTGGTATCTACCTGCCTAAGCCAGTATTTACTCACGGACAGCTATATGTGGAGTTCAGAGGCTCCCACAGATGTACATGTCCTTAGCATGAAAAAATGGTGCGATTTCATTTCCATTTACTCGAAAAGTACGAAAAACTTCTTACTAGAATCAGACTTTTGCCCCACTAAACCACTAGTATAAATATATACTAAAACCGAAGTGCCAAAAGTCATGATATGCATATATAGTATCGTGTAGAACTTCCTCTAGCCCGGAGAACTGCACAACTCGACGTGGCATCGATTTCACAAGTGGCCGGAAGAGTTCTGGAGAGATGTTAAGCCATGCCATCTGAATAGTCGCCCACAGTTCTCTGACATTTATTGGTGCTGGATCTTGGGTGCAAATGGACCTTTACACCGCATCCAGAAAGTGCTCTATTGGGTTCATGTCGGGTGAACGTGGTGTCCAAACCATCCGTCGGAACTGTCCAGAATGCTCCTCGAACCAATTTTCGATACATTAATTATCCGCCTGGAAAATCCCATCGTTGTTGGGGTACGTGAAATCCATGAAGGGCTGCAATTGGTCACCCAGTAGAGCAGCAAAGTGATTACCAGTTAATGATGTGTTTACGAGGACTAATGGGCTCAAACAATGTCACGTGAAGATATCCCACATAAGTATGGATACACCACCAGTTTGCACAGTGTCTTGTCCTCAGCTTGGGTCAATGGCCTTAATGGGTCTGCGCCACAACCAAACCTTACCATCAGCTCGAAACTCCTGGTAGCGTGACTCATCCGGCCACCGAGTCTTCCAGGGTCCAATTATCGTGATAACGAATCCAGGTGAAGCATTTTGTCCGATATCGTGGTTTAAATAAAACTACTCTGGTGGGTTTCCTGCTCCCATATAACATGGACTCTAAATTACGTTGCACTGACCTGATGAATATGTGTCTGGTACCTTCTGCATTGGATGTCAATTGAGCCAGTTTCGTTTATCTGTTGGCATGGATGATTCTGGTCAGATGCCGCTGGTCAGGATCATTCAGCACCCGTGGTCGGCCACTGCGCTGTCTACGGTGGGTGGCATTGACTTCCATGAAGTATTCTCGGCACACACGAGAAACCGTGGATTGAGGGATGTTGAACGTTCGCACAACTTCGTAAATTGAATTTCCGATCAGTCTGACTTCCACATCCATGCCTCTTTCAAACTCCGATAATTCACTTCGGCTTGCCATAATCCTACTGGAGGTTGTTCAACCTGACTCACGAAATTACACTTCGCAAGTGATAAAAATCGTGGCGTGCGTCGAAGCCGCTACACTACGGCAGCGACGTGAAAATTTGCATACTGCTATCCCATGACTTTTGGCACTTCAGTGTATATACAGCGCATTCTTTATATCCCTTCTACAGAATACATAAAGCGTTAAAAAATGCTGCAATTTTTTTGCCGCTTACTTGAAAATTGTGAAAAATGCTACTTACTAGATTGTATCTTTTACAACTGGTTCTCTCTCTCTCTCTCTCATGGTGGCAGAAGCCCTAAATTAGGAATGAGCGACTGCTTTATTTGCTCACCGAGTTGCTCACAGTGGTCGTTAAGCTTTCAATCAAAAATAATTAAAAGTCTGTAATTTGGAACATTTATTAGAAACAACATGGTCATCGAGTCAAATTTCACTTCTTGTAATTTTTTTATTGAAAGTTTAGCGACCAAAATGAGCAACTCAACTGGCTATAATCAGTCCCCCGTGCTTAATATTGGGCCACTGGTTCCAGGGAAGGGAGACAGCCAGGGCTGTAAGACAAACATAAGGTTTGTGCCCTACCGGCATTCGAATACGGACACTTTCTCGGACGAATGGACATAAACAAGCGCTTAGAACCCCGTCCTACCGGAGCGGCAAATTTGACTTCAATCAAAGAATTCGTTAGTGAAAAATAACAGGTTGAAGTCGACGTCTTTTCGACGGCAGTATCTCCCATTTAAAGACCTTTTTACATTTTGGTATCCAGGTCCCAATATCTCGAATAAGATCTTTTCAATTAGTTATCGACGCCTGGGCCTTCTCTGCTTACATTTGTGCGTTTACCGCTAATTGTTGCATCACTACGTCTTATGTTCTTCCACGAAATGGTGTCAAAACTGCGTATCTCAGTCTAAAAACGCACTTGAAAAGTGAGATGTTTTATACTGATGTCTCTCCGTTGGCGCAGTGATCTAAGCGAAGGCTTCCGATCTATACGGGTCCGGGTTCGAATACCGTGAGGCATGAATGCTCTGTTTGTCTAGTGGCACTGGCTCTCTCCTTTCCTTGGAACCAGTGCCCCTAAATTAGTCACGGGCGACCGCTTATAGCCAATTGAGTTGCTCACGGTGGTCGATAAACTTCCAACCGAAAACAAAAAGCCAAATGAGATATCTCGTATACAACATTTAAAGTTAATCCATCCACCATTGCGGATCTTACTGAATAACTGCTGGAATGTTTGTCTACCTTTTACGTTGTATTCTATAAAAGAATCGTTACACATTTATTATGCAAAGTGTTCATGTATTATTATTATCCTGATTTAAGTACGTTATAACTTAAAAAATTCTAAATAAACACCTCGGGGTTAGCGAATTACTTCAGAATTAAAAAAATGGGCTGAAATCAGCTCAGTCGAATATATTCGCTGTCTAAGAGGTGAGCCGAAAGCTGCTGGAATGAGTGAAAATACGCATCAGAAAGCGTTAATTTCCTTATTGAAAGTGATCATTTATGGGGATGATTAACACTAGTCCTTTCTGACTAATTAACTGAGAAAAGGGCTATAACAATGGCGATGAAGCTAAGAATGGGGGAAGATGTTTCAGTCATATGTTTCTATCCCGTAGCATGACTTATCAAAAAAAGTAGCTCTTCCTTATCGTGCTTAGCGTCACGGAGTGCAGAATCAAGCACTGTAACGAAGTTCTTATCACCGATTACAGGTTTATGATCGGAACTGCTGAGATTATCGGGGGTGGGGGAATGTTTGGCCTTAGCGTTTGTAAAATCCGGCCGTAATATGAACATTCCCGTTTGGGGAGTGCAGAAATATTTGGGGGCCTTTTAGTTTATGTACATTGGCAGATTAAAAGGTTAATAAACTTCTATACATGCACCCCTTGTAGTACGCAATTGTCAAAACGAAGGACCAATAATTATTCTCTTATGCATTAGCCCAAACTAGTCACTGATCATCGGGTTGTCTCGAATGTACGTGTTTACCACATGTGTTTTGTTGTTGTTGTTTAGTTCGGGGGTTTAACGACCATCTTGAGCAATCTGATGGGCCATTTACAGTAGCCCGTCCATAATTTAGGGACACGGGTTCCAGGGAACGGAGAGAACCAGTGCCGTTAAACAAACACGGGGATTAGAACCCAGATCCATCACGGCCCAGTGATCAAAAGCCATCGTTTAGACCACCCACTGCGCCAAGGGATCCATCACGGACCAATGATCAATAGCCATCTTTTAGACCACAGCGCCACCGGAGCCACCCACATGTGGGCCTTCCTTTCCACAAATGCTCACATTCTGTCTGTTGACTGTACTTCTAAGATGGAATGTAACCTCGTCTGAAAAGCAGCACCTTAGCAAGAAATAATTATCGTCATCAGTAAGGTTCAAAATACCATTAACAAATGTTTCACGTTTTAAACGATCATCAAACTGCAATTCATGAAGAATTTGTAACTTATATGCGTGTAATTCCTAAATTTGTGTAACTCCTTCTGTATCGTAGATCCTGTATCTGTAGTTGGCGTGATGCTTGACTTACCGATTTCTCTGGTGACCTTGTGAAAGCAGTTTGAATGTTTTCCACCGTCTCATGGGAAATGGCTGGTCGTCCGATGTTTCTTCCCTTTCTGACTATTCTTGTTTCAAGAAATTTTGTTATCCACAACTTAGTTAACTTTATATCCGACGGTTTCTCTTAATACTTTATTCTGAACTTTCACTAAATAGTAACGGGATATTTGGTTTCTGCCAGCCACAGAACGCATTGCGCCGTCTCTTTCAAAGACGCCATCTTAACTGCATAGCTGCAAAATCGCTCCTGGTGGCGAATGAGGTAGACAAAACACACCGCACGTAAATTGTAAGTGTGGAAGACATCAACTGTAAGAAGGAAACGACTGTTCGTTAAATACATAAAGTATTGCAATCAAACAAATCATTTTGTACATCCCGTACAGACGTACTATGATATATTAGTTGCTTTGTAATTTGCTAATGTCCGCAAACAAGTATAACCACCAGTGTCACTCAGATTATGCTGCTTCCCTATCTTCTGTTATTTTTAACCAAACGCAGAAAACATTTTCTTTCATCCTGATTGATGTTGTGTTTCAGAATCACTGCCATTGACTTATGATTAATTTTCTGGTACGGCATGTTTGAAGAGCATTCATCGATCTTAAGATCTTACCATTCAGCTCTTTGAGACAAGTGCTTTATTCCTGCGTCTCTGTTAGTAAAGGAACTGACTTCTGTGAGATGCATCGTCATTCTCAAATCTTGAATTATGATGATCAGACATGGACTTCATGTAAATTCAACCTCTATAGTCTTTTCGTGAAGTGCCAGTTTTCTGTTTCATGGAGCAAAAACGACGCACTTAAACTATCGGCGTCTCATAATGTTTTCTTTAACTTGATGGGCTTCAGAATGCTTACTCTTTTTTCAAAGACACTTTAAAGCCTCCAAAACGAATCGAAGTCTGGTATGCAATTCATCCTTTTATTTAGAAGTGCACTTTACATCAAAAGGCTTAGTTATCCGATTTTCCAGAATGTTTAACGCATATGGGTCGCTACGATCTTTTGAAAATCAGTATAATGTAGTCTATGATGCGTGACTAAATATAGTGAATTTTAAACAATATAATAAAAAACTTCAGGAACGAAATAAATAGTGACGGATATACGCTACACTTAAGTGCATATACATCAATTACGTTCGCTCTATATTTGTTTTAATTTAGGACAGAGTTTTTGAGGTTACGCTAGTGTCTTTGATTTGCTATTCCTGCCAGCCAATATTATACCCGCAAGAAATTTCTATAAGGTTTGATCAACAGATATAAAAAGTACATAGTTCAATACCGATCTTTCGCTTCACGTAATTGTAATTAGAAATAAATTTCATATTTTTTCTATGTATACACTCCGTGGTCAAAAGTATCCGGACACCCATCTTCAATAGTCACAGCCATATCATATACATGTGTTTAAAGACGCATGCGGCCTGGCAAACATCATAGCCAATCATAAACAGTAGAATGGGACGTACGGAAAAGCTCAATGACTTTCAACGTAGCATGGTAATATCATGTAATCACAAAAGTATGTTCTGTTTTCGGAGACTGAGACAAATTATAACACATGCGTAGTAGAAAAGCATTTTATTCATCAAAATAATTACCATGAATCAACAACGTTCTGCCAAACGTGTTAACAAATTATACTGTATATACCCCTGCGATAAAGTGCTGTGTCATGAGAAAAGAAACAGTTTTAGAGGGCAGCGTGCAACTCATCAAAGTTTCAGAAGTTGTGCCCACTGAAATGATTATCCAGTGAAAAAACAAGTGTCAGACTGAAGACGAGATACCTGGTGAGTAATCTGGATGACATAAAAGCTACCAATGAAGTTCTTTGATAGTGTTTCTGGTCAATGAAGCTGGTTGGGTACAAGCGTTATCTTGAACGGTAGAACTCCCTTTCTGTTGACCAGTGCCGCTTCCTTCCTTTTCAGGTCCTCTTTCAGTTGTTCACAGTACACAGCAGCCGTGATCGTTTAGCCGCGTTGTAAGAGTTCATAATGAACATCATCACGTGATGTCCACTCTACACACAGCAGAACTTTACGTGGTTGCAGTGCTGGCTTGCTTCGAAGTGTGAGCAATTGAGTTACTAGTGGATAACCAATATCTGCAACGTTTTGGGGTGCTGTACTGGACCCATTTCTCATCACATGTGAGCACCCTACCTAAAAATGGTTTGTTGTCATAGTGAGACAGCAATACAAGACAAGCTGAGACACGTTGCTGTTTGGTCACTGCTGAAAACTCATGGGAGACCCACTTAGACAATTTGTATGCCTTACCCATTGCATGCAGATGTCTTCGGACGGTTTCATTAATAACGCCAAATTCCTGGTATGTTTCGCTACTATCCTCTTCAGTAGCAACTTTCAGGGTTTCTGTGTTAAGGCTCACAGGAAGACCACACCGGGACTTGTCTTGAAGGGATTCATCTCCGTCTCTGAACTTTCGAACCTAATTCCGAGTTCTTCTTTTCTTCACCGCACCCGCCTTGAATGCTAAGCAAATGCGAAGAGTGGTTTCTGCAGTAGATGAAGCGATTCCAAATTCGCATAAAAGAACACCATTTAATAATCTTTACTGATTCTGCCATTGTAATTGCACGTCTTTCCACTGTCGAACTGCTTACTCATCTGATTCATATGCGCAGGACACCTTGGAATTTCAGTTGACGCGGGAGGAACGCCATCTAGCAGCAAATTCAATCATTACAAAGGGGTTTCTTTCGCTTCCTCGAAAAACGGCAAATACGTTTGTGGGTTCCTGATAGAATGATACCTTGGCAACGAGTCAGTTCGAGAAATTTCTGCCGCCGATGAAATTTTGCCTGTCAATTGCAAGTGAGGTTATTGAGAAGTAGAAACACACATGAGCAAGAACAGTGGTAGCTCGACCTCGTATGCAACGTAAGATGACATAATAAAACCGCCGAGTGCCGACGCGGGTGGTGCGACCAAATCGCCCGTACTCTGTTGCAACATTCACCACCGAGTTCTATTTGCTTCTGCAAGCAGCACTATAATAGTTCGTTCAAAGCTGAAGGAAGTGTGTTCATATTTCAGAGGAGCCCTACAACCAAGCCTGACATGAGCAAGAATGGCCAAGCGTTGGTTGGATGTGTTTAAATATCGGCGCCAGTGGACTATGAAGTAAAGCGAACGCTTATCTGGGATGATGAAGTACGATTCACCATCTAACAGTCCGACGGATGAGTCAGGATGGGAAGGATTCCAGGCGAACGCTGCCTTCCAGACTGTATTCTGCCAACTGTAAAGTTGTGGAGGAGGCATCGGGGTATGAGAACATTTTGAATCACGTTTTGGGTTAGGTCTCCTCTTTCCAGTGCCCAAGGATCTTAATGCTAAGGCTTCAACTGACGTTCTCGACAGTTATGTGCTCCCGACATTGCGGCAGCAATTTTGGAAGGCCCGTTTCTTTACCAATAGGACAATGCTCCCGGACACGAAGCAAAGTTCTTGCAGGAATGGTTACGTGAAATGGTCGTGAAAGAACTTGACTGCTATGCGCAGAGCCCCGATCTCTATCCCGTTAAAACCTTTAGAATCCATCGACTGCCAGCCTTGCCGAACCTCTCGATATCAGCTATAGATCTGACTAATGATCGTTTAACAGAATAGAAGGCAATTACCTCAATCAAATTTAATGGAAAGCAGCAGTCCGTGATAGCAGCAATGAGTGGACCAACTCGATATTAATTCCTTTCATTACAGTGAGTTTGTGGATAGGTAGTGTCTCGATAGTTTTGATCAGATATGGTATTTAAGTTGGAATTATTTCATTTTCATTGAAGTGCGAGGGTGTTTCAAATTTAACCTGCGTCTTTTATTTCAACTCTCCATGTTCTATTCCGATTGTAACAGAATCAATCTGAATACTATGCAATACCGTTTTAGCACGATTTATTAAAAGATGAAAATTATGTACAGGTTAAAAACACACAGACGAGCACTTTCGAGGTGAAGTATGCTTGATCCATGCTCAGGTGAGACCATCAGCAAATACATAGGATCTACAAAATGGCAAGTAGGTTTGCACTTGCAAGAGCATAAATACAGTATAGAAGCTAACCTACACAGCACAGTCCTGGCAAGGAATGTTAACTCTGGAGCTATGTACCCAGACTGCCAAAACATCAAATTACTAGCAACCCCCGCCTCTATCTACTCACTACTATGCATGGAAAGCATAAACACTGACCGGAAAAAAATCCCAACACCACGAAAAAATAGTTGTAGAGGAATGAAATGGCGGCAATACATTTGTATAGGTAACATATTTAATCGATTAAGGTTTCAAGATCACAGCTTAATTAATGTAAGCGCGAGAAGAGCCATCTTAAAATGTGAAATGCTGGTACATTAATAGCTGGTGTAACCGCCAGAATGTTGAATGCAAGCATGCAAACGTTCATGCATTGTGTCGTACAGGTGCTGGACGTCACTTTGTGGGATGGAGTTCCATGCCTGTTGCACTTGGTCGGTCAATACAGGGACGGTTAATGCTGGTTGGGGGTAACGCTGGAGTCATCGTCCAACTGCTGTCCCATATGTGCTCGATTGGAGAAAGATCTGGTGATCTAGCAGGCCACGGCAACATGTCGACACTCTGTAGAGCATGTTGTGTTACAACAGCGGTATGCAGGCGAGCGTTATCCTGTTGGAAAACACCCCCTGGAATGCTGTTCATGAATGGCAGCACAACAGGTTTGAATCACCAGACCGACGTACAACTGTGCCGTCAGGGTGCGTGGGATAATCCACGAGAGTGCTCCTGCTGTCATAGGAAATTGCTCCCAAGACCATAACTCCAGGTGTAGGTCCAGTGTGTCTCGGCCGCAGACAGGTTGGTTGCAGGCGCTCACCTGGCCTCCTTCTAACCAACACACGGCCATCACTGGCACCCAGGCAGAACCGGCTTTCATCAGAAAACACAACAGATCTCCACTCCGTCCTCCAATGAGCTCTAGCTCAACACCACAGACGTCGCAAACGGCAGTGGTTTGGAGTAAGTCGAATGCACGCTACAGGGCGTCTGGCTCGGATCTGTCCTTCAAGTAACCGATTTGTAACAGTTCGTTGTGTCACTGTGGAGGCAACTGCAGCTCGAATTCCTGCCGGAGACGCAGTACGATGCGCCACGGCCATACGCCAAACACGGCGGTCTTCCCTCTCAGTAGTGCCACGTGGCCGGCCGGAACCCGGTCTTCTTGAGGCAGTACCTTCCCTTGACCACCGCTGCCAACAATCATGCACAGTGGCTACTTTCCTGCCAAGTCGTTCCTGCAATATTGCGGAAAGAAAATCCACCTTCTCGTAGCTCTATTACACGACCTCGTTCAAACTCCGAGAGCCTGTTGATAATGGCTTCTTCGTCTTCTTAAAGGCATTCTTGACTAACATCAACACACTACATCGAATCTCGATGATAACTAACGCTCACGAACGTTACAGCGCGTATTTACAGCAAACCTGCTTTGCATGTTCCGAGGGGCGCTACTAGTGCCACACGTATGCGCCGAGCGCGAAATTTGCATAGACGTCCTCTTACAGACGTACTCCCACCGCCTACTAACTGTCGTTTATCTAACACAACCCCTTCTTGGTGTTGGGATTTTTTTACGTCAGTGTATATTACAGCCTTTGGTGACCAATGTTGTAACGAATACACCCCTTGTAAATTATCTGGAACTTGGGAGCACCTCATTCATACATTTCGTGACAAATTATTGTTTCATGTAGCATAACGTGTTTAATTCTGGATTATCTCGTCCTCACAACTGACAGTCATCATGATTTGCATATAATGTTCACAAATACCCCTGTCGTGTCACGTGACTATGCAGTAACGTACCCATGGTGCACATAAGATGTCGTGCTGGCGTGTTTTTGTTACATCTGAAGATGAGGCGAACGTCACCCGGAAAGTGCTCATGTGTGTGTTTTTAACCTGTACATAATTTTCATCATTTAATAAATCGTGCTAAGACGGTATTGCATGGAATTCAGATTGATCCTTTTGCACGAAATTTTCTACTTGTAACAGAATCTGTACAGCAAACCCAAGTGAACTTACCCTTTGTTCCAGCAGCATTTTCGTCTACGCATCACATGCCAGGTGTATGCCTAGCTGTCCGTGAATATCGAACTTGAATTTCGTGTGAAGTAGATGAAGCCTACTGAAGTTTTGTGAAGCTTACAAGTTCGATGTGTGTATAAAAAGCTGTCAAAGCAAGTCTCTGCGATAGGTGCAACAAGTCATCTAAGGGAAGGCAAGGAGTGGAAAAAGGAAAGACATGCACATGTGTCACTTACTGTTGTGACCGAATTTAATATCGGTCGTGTTCAACATGTATTTTGGAAAACAGGAGGGTAATTGTAAGTGATATGGCTGCAATAGTAAACATTAATTTTGGTAGTTTAGAAAAAACCATGAGAGCCTGCTGCTCTGCAAATGTGTGACCACGTTAGGCACAAAGTCATTGGCATTTTGTCAGAAGTTGATTTATCTGCACAGAGTTGTCCATCTGCACAGATCTTTTGTATCGTTCAAGTCGGAGTAGGATGCACATCTGCCGCAGATCGTGACCAGTTACAAGATTTGGATAAATTATATTTCTCCAGAAACCAACCATGTCAGCTGTAAATAGCGCCACAGGTGTTCACCGAAGACAAAGGAATCGAATGCAGTTCCTTTAAGGGAATAACTAATGGCTGCTGTATTATGGGATGTAAACAGTGTACTCCTGTTAGATTTTATTGCACACGGGACAACAATGAATGCACAGTATACGCTAACTTCTCGAAAAAGAAAGCATCGACCTAACATCCACAAGAAGAGGCTAGGAAAATAGTTGAAACAGGTCATTTTTTTGTATGAAATTGCTTGACGTCACCCGTTTCAGGCTATACCGACAGCTGTAGGTATCAATGGGCTAGAAAATACTCACTTATTCCACCGTATAGTACTGAACTGGCTTCTAATGATATCTACATGTTCGGCCCATTTAATAATAATATATATTTAGGAGGGAAAACTCCACTACAGATGGTCAAGTACAGGGGTGTGTCATAAAATGGTTACGACAGCAACACGAGTTCTTTTACATCGCTGGGGTAGAGAGTCTTCCACAAAGATGGAAAACCCCTGTTAATGCTAAGAGCGAGTACCTAGAGCAGGAGGCAGTTTGGTAGGTGTATTTCTGTTAGTTTCTGTTGTAAATACAGTCTAGATAAACTTTGGACCATCTACTTGTATGTAGTATCACTTAAAGCTATGCACTCATCGGCGTTTCAGACAGGAAATTATGGGTGAAATTGTGAATGGAATGGAACAGTCGATAATAGCCGGCGGCCATTTGAAAAGAGCAATAGATAATTCACGGTAATATTTAAATTTATATAAAATTGTTTGTAAAACCACTGTGTGTGTGTGATATAACACAGTTATGATCTCGGAGATTTTGGATATGTATAACATTTTTCGCAGTCCTTCTGTTCCCGAAAACTCGTCAAAAATCTAATAACGACCTACAACGTAAAACGTTCTCTGTCGTTTCAGTGTTTAACTAATTCCAAGAGCATCGAAGGCGATGAGCAAGCACTCTTTCCTAATTTCAGGACGATGGCACCAGAAATGCGACAGAGCCAGAGCTGTTAGAAAAACTAACACCGGGCACTCGATGCCGGGCGCATCTAAGAAGATCATCCTGAAGACATCCTTCCACTACTTGTCCAGCTCTCCTAAATATTTAAATTTCCAGCTCAGATGAATTCAATCCGATCTGTTTCACATTTTTTTCATGCATCAAAAATATGAATTGGCGTAATGAATTAATTTTTCATGCATCAAAAATATGAATTGGCGTATCAAAGTTACCAGCATAGAACAAACTGAAATATTAGAACGTTACAATTTAAATATGAATGTGATTACTCGTGATAAATAAACAATGATTAAATACACGCAGTGTTTTTAATTTGAAGTTACGTGATTTGTTGGTAGGGCACGTGGCAATTTGGAGGGGACAAATCATTTAGGCAGTGGATCTAAATTAGAAAAGAATCATGTAGGCAGACCTATAATCACCAGTGAGGCTGGAGTTTATACCATATGGCCATCATACCCTGATGGTACTCAAGTACAGATTACATCGGAATGACTAAACGTTCGTTAGTAAACAGAAGCATGGAACACAGAAGAAACGCTAAGGAAGGGAGACCATTCCCATATCTTTCCAGAGAAGTGAGTTTCTAAGTCCACGGTTCCTATATGGAGCTGTATCAAAAATATTAGCCTCTCACTTAAACCCAAAAGCAACAGCATTAATCTCTAGCAGTGACGACAGCGTCTTTCAAACGATAGCCTCTTTCAAACGACGGCATCTTTCAAACGACAGCGTCTTCCAAACGACAACCTCTTGCAAACGACAGCGTCTTCCAAACGACAGCGTCTTCCAAACGACAGCCTCTTGCAAGCGACAGCGTCTTCTTGGAACTCTTGCAAAGACTGCGTCTTCCTGGATTTACCAAAACTTGGATCCAATGCTTCAGTGATTTTCGTCTCCAAATCGCCACGTGCCCAACCTGCACATCATTTGAGTTCAAAATTAAAACATTGTCTTGTGTAATAATATTAATATTTAAATTATAAAGTTCCAGTATTTCAGTTTGTTCCATGCTGTTAGTCTTGAAAAAGCTATTCATCAATGAGCAAAATCTTGGTAAAATGTATGTCTAATTTTTTATGCCAGTAAACGATCTGTTGTAACAAAACATCAGAATTTGAAGAACGCCGTTGTTGATTGTTAGAGAAAGCATCGCATTTTATGAAAAAAAAAATTCGAAAGAAATCTTAATCCCATTTCACCATGTGATGGGCGGCCGTAATATGAAGTCAAGACGAAGTTCGCTTAATCGTACGTCGAAGTCAGTGATTAAGACGCAGTTACGGGGCGTGAAAATTGGCTGCGGCAGTATTTGCGTTTCGTCGTCATCCTGAAGTAACGGCACGAACATGACTCATTAGATGGACACAGCAATTAACAAAATCTTAAAACCTTACACAAATGTCCTGGGAATATTGAAAACTCATTTTAGCGAATGCAAAGTAGAAACTAGGTAAGAATTAATCATTTTCAGCTGTTTTCAATGATTACATCAAGTAATTTCTTGTGCCTCGGTATTTCAGCTCAAATTCCCAGTTAACGACAAAGCGCAGTAAGGAAAGTGTTTTTCTATTTTATATTTTCTGATCATTCTGGCATTATTATTTTTTTCTTTTTTGATGCTAAGTAATTTTCCAGACAAGAGTAAAATAAATCCCAAGTAATAATTTAAATGCCCGTCCGTAATTTATGGCCACTTTCTCCAGGGAAAGAAGAGAGCCAGTAGTGCAAATTCTGAAAACATTAAGAAATTACTTGAGCTCATAGCAACTGATGGTCGACGGACTTTGCGAATTATCACTGAGGAATCGCGTATTATTATCAATGCAATAGTACGTGAGATTTTGAAAAAAGGATTTGGGAAGGAGCATGGTCTTTTTCACACGATTTTATAATGAGCCGTTGCTGCTTTAAATCACACATCATATTTGCCTGATATGGCACCGGCTGACTATCTTTTACTCCCCAAACTAAAATTAGCACCGAACAAGTTAGTAAAATCATGCAATACATTGATTATGATACGCTTTCCAACATACCAGAAATCAATTACTCAAGTTATTACTGAAGTTATGAGGATAATGGCTGTAGAATAAAACTCGCTCCTATGACCTGACCTTTGACTTCATTTCTATGATATTCAACAGAACCGGTGAAGTATACTTCCGGAACAACATGATAAAGCTTCGTCTCAATCAAAGCATTTTAACGTAAGTTATAACTCATAAAGCGATGGAATGGATCCCGATCCTATGTCCTGACATTTGACCCCATTTATTCCATTTTCAACAGGGTTCGTCCCCAGTTGGTCCCCTCGCACATACTAAAATTTCATCGAGATCGAACGATTTTTCCGAAAGGTATGACGCATAAGGGCAATGGAATGCATTCCGCTCCTATGTCCTGACTTTTGAACCCACTTCCATACTACAATTTCATCGAAATCGAACCATATTTCCGCACGTTATGACACAAAAGAGCAGTGGAATGGATCCCGCTCCCATGTCGTGACCTTTGACCCCATTTGTCCCATTTTCAACATGGTTCGTTCCCAGGTCGTCCCTACCACATACTAAAATTCCATCGAAATCGAACCATTTTTACGCGAGTTATCGTGCGGACGAATAGACAGATGGACAGACGGACAAAGCTGGAGCATATACGCTTCTTCAACCTACGGTTGGAAAGTGTAAAAAAGAAGAGACATTTCGGACATTCAAGTAAAGTGATTACCCATGTACTGACGATAACAGAGGGTCTTTTTTTCCATATATTCCAGAAGTTATGTAAAAGACGCCAAAAGGGTATTGTGACCGGGAGTAGGATTCATTTGAAGTTTAGTAAAGTTAGCTTTCTTAAATATTTTCTGATGTATTCCATTTTACCACCTTTTCATCGGACATTATTGCCACACGTGGTAAATACGCAGGCGTCAGAATAATATAACAGGAATAACTACACTCAGTTAACTTTGCATTAGGAACACCAACCTAATAACTCCTTGGTCTCCCTTTCTGTTCACTCACGGTACACAGACGACTAGAAACAGTACAACCAGTGTATCGGGCTGAGTGCTGTTTACGTCATATGCAAACCCGGCCACGTTTGGAGTGTTGAGTCCCGTTTGATGTTGCGGCATGAAACGGGACTCATCACTCCAAATGACCTTCTACACTGACGGAAAAAAAATCCCAACACCAAGAAAGGGTTGTGTTAGATAAACGACAGTTAGTAGGCGGTGGGAGTACGTCTGTACGATGACGTCTACGAAAATTTCGCGCTGGGCGCATACGTGTGGCACTAGTAGCGCCCCTCGGAACATGCAAAGCAGGTTTGCTGTAAATACGCGCTGTAACGTTCGTGAGCGTTACGTATCGTTGAGATTCGACCTAGTGTGTTGATGTTAGTCAAGAATGCCTTTAAGAAGACGAAGCAGCCATTATGATCAACAGCTCTCGGAGTTTGAACGAGGTCGTGTAATAGGGCTACGAGAAGGTGGATTTTCTTTTCGCAATATTGCAGAACGACTTGGCAGGAATGTAGCCAGTGTGCATGATTGTTGGAAGCGGTGGTCAAGGGAAGGTACTGCCTCAAGAAGACCGGGTTCCGGCCGGCCACGTGGCACTACTGAGAGGGAAGACCGCAGTCTACGGCGTATGGCCGTGGCGCATCGTACCGCGTCTGCGGCAGCAATTCTAGCTGCAGTTGCCACCACAGTGACGCAACGAACTGTTACAAATCGGTTACTTGAAGGACAGCTCCGAGCCAGACGCCCTGTAGCGTGCATTCCACTTACTCCAAACCACTGCCGTCTGCGACGTCAGTGGTGTCAAGCTAGAGCTCATTGGAGGACGGAGTGGAGATCTGTTGTGTTTTCTGATGAAAGCCGGTTCTGCCTGGGTGCCAGTGATGGCCGTGTGTTGGTTAGAAGGAGACCAGGTGAGCGCCTGCAACCAACCTGTCTGCGGCCGAGACACACTGGACCTACACCTGGAGTTATGGTCTGGGAGCAATTTCCCAGGACAGCAGGAGCACTCTCGTGGTTATCTCACGCACCCTGACGGCACAGCTGTACGTCGGTCTGGTGATTCAACCTGTTGTGCTGCCATTCATGAACAGCATTCCAGGGGTGTTTTCCAACAGGATAACGCTCGCCCGCATACCGCTGTTGTAACCCAACATGCTCTACAGAGTGTCGACATGTTGCCGTGGCCTGCTAGATCACCAGCTCTTTCTCCAATCGAGCACGTATGGGAGATCATTGGACGACAACTCCAGCGTCACCCCCAACCAACACTAACCGTCCCTGTGTTGACCGACCAAGTGCAGCAGGCATGGAACTCCATCCCACAAACTGACATCCAGCACCTGTACGACACAATGCATGAACGTTTGCATGCTTGCATTCAACATTCTATCGGTTACACCAGTTATTAATGTACCAGCATTTCACATTTAAAATGGTTCTTCTCGCGCTTACATTAAGCTGTGATCTTGAAACCTTAATCGACTAAATATGTTACCTATACAAATGTAATGCCGCCATTTCATTCCTCTACAACTATTTTTTCGTGGTGTTGGGATTTTTTTTCCGTCAGTGTATCTGTCGAAGGTCCATTGCCGGCATTCCTTGCCCCATCTGAAGCGTTGTTTGCGATGAATGGGCGTCGTCATGGGCATCATTTTTGCTCTACGACGGTGAAACCTCAGGGAAAGCTATGTACAGCGCATGCGCATGTAAAAATACGTAGGTTGAAATGCACCTATGTTGTACCGGTGGGTGAACTGGGTGAGTGATATTCGTCGTTGCTGAGTAGCAGTCGTCACACACGACGCTCATCTCAAAGATCAACCACGTGTGGCTGATCAATGCAAGCCCTACTTCTGGATGTCCGTGTAATGGTTTAATCCAGTTTCGGGACATCCTTGATACAGTAACACCAAGTGCTGCTGTCTTCGAAATACTGCACCTGTCCCCATTATATGCCCGCTGTTAAATTTGGCTTAAGTAGCCATGTTTTCCCATTACTGGCAAATGTTTACTGACTATGTGCAAAGCAAGCAAGTATGAGTCATTTTCTTGTAGGACTTCCCCCGTCCACAGTGAGTATATTTTAGGTCCCAGCCACCTCCAGCGAGTTCGCCTTTTGGGCAGGACACTGAAACGGCAGGAATGAGAGCAAGTCTAGCGATTTTGACAGAACAGTTTGTAGTGAAATTAGAGTACAGTAGATGGCGCCACCGTACAAGTACGATGTTGCACATAGAGGGGTGAGATAATTTCCGAGGGGGGCATAGGAAAGGATACCCATTTAACCAGAGGGTCCAACCTGGGGGCCGTCACTTAACGTGTTCGTTCGATGCATGGCGAATATTCAGTGATTGTTAGCAAATCACACCACCTCCGCAAGATCAGCCCAGGATCAAACCCTGGCATTGGTAGTCTGAAGTGTTAACCACTCAGCCATTCGCGGCTTAACAACATACAAAGGTTAGGTCTGCACAATTTATAGTAGCCGCACATGACATTGATATCACGTTGTACTACGTTATCTATCCGAATACGTAAAACCGGGAGTGTTCCTACTGCAAGGTTACAGAAGATGAGTCGAAAATTTTGCAATATCTCCATAAACGCATGCGCTGCGGCGGATATATCATGTGTTTAAACTAATTCAAGTCGCGCACTGCAGTCAGTCGAAAGGGATATAAAGTGGTAGCTGGTAACAGCATTGGACGTCGTCGCTCTGTCTGTTGTCGGAACGCCTAAAAGATGAACAGCCAAAACCGGCTATTTAGGAAACTTTTACTTTACGAGTTTGAACTCGGCCATAACGCTGCTCAAGCAACACGAAGCATTTGTAATGCGAAAGGGGAAGGTTTCGTGAAGCACAGCGCCGCAACCAGATGGTTCAAGAAATTTCGCTAACGTGAGAGAAACCTCAACGATCAGCCAAGGTCAAGTAGACCGCGAACCGTGGATTCGGAGGCCGTGCGCCAGCCCGTAGAGGCTAATCCGATAACCAGCACTCGGAGAAGATTATCAGGCGAGCTGTGCATATCACATATTATCGTGGTTTGTCAGCTTCAAGACCTCGGTAAGGTCCACAGAAGCTTTTGCATTGTCTCTCACGAACTGAAGCAAACCGCTGAGTGGAACTGTGGACGAAACTCCTAGAAAACACGAGCGATGTGCGTTTCATCGGTATAATTGTTACGTGCGATGAAAATTGGATCTGTTTCCGTAATACTAACATACGACGTAAGTGAATGATCCAGGACCAGCTTCCAGAACCTCTTGTCGAACGTGGGTGCTTTGAGCACAAGGTGATGTTTTGCGTGTAGTTGGATTTCGAGGAGATAATCCGTTACGAATTTGTTCCAGACGGTTGGACCATCAACGCCAACTTCAGCTCTGAACAGCAGGAGCGGATGCATGCCGTTTTGTAGGAGAAGTACCCGGTACTGGTGAACAGAAAGCGCGCTCTCCTAGAGCAGGAGAACGCTCGGCCTCATACCGCGCGAACGACCCGGGCAAAACTCCAGGAACTTAAGCGCATCGAACTGATGCCGCACCTAGCATATAGTCCGGAACTTGCCCTGTCGGATTATTACCTGTTCCCCTCCTATGGCCTACTTTCTTCGCGGGCGGCACTTCAACAACCAGCAGGAGGTGGCAGCTGGGGTGAAGCAGTTCTTCGCCTCGAAGGACAAGAACTGATGCCGCGGAATCGAAGAACTTGCAGATAGATGGCTAAAGATGGTGCAACTCGATGGCCTATATTTTGAATGCTAGCCAGCTTTCGTCGTAAAGGTACGTATGAAAACAAAAAGTGATCCAAATATCGCAAAATTTGGACTCACCCTCTATATAACAGGAATATCTACAAATCTGTATACAAGGAGCTAGCTTTGCACTAGGAACATTTACCTAATCGCGCCTTGGTCTCCTTTTCTTGTCACTCGCGGTTCACAGACGACTAGAAACAGTACAACCAGTGGATAGGGTATAACGAAGTAAATTTCTCCGTCATTTTTGGTCCACGCCGGGAATGGAACACGAGTCCAATTATTCCGGAATAAGTTGCTCTACCAACTGAGCTACGCAGACGTTCGTTCTTGCTGCTATCTACCTTTATGTCGTGTGCGTCCTGCGGGGCAGGCTCGCCACATCCCCCCCCCAAAAGGGCCGGTGGCATGGCCCACCGGTCAGCCGTGACCATGAATCGTTGCAGGCAGCCATCAGCTCTAGAACGTGCACTGGAGAACTCCCAGTCAATCTGGTGTGTGGAATGCAACGTCACACACATTTATTTTTCGAAGCGCTGGAAAAGGGATTCTCTTATTTGTCTTATCTCGCGGTGTGGAAAGAACATAACACCACTGAGAGATCTTGAACGGCCGGGTCATCCGGGATGTTCGGGCGCCATTATAACGAAGTGAATTTCTGCGTCATTTTTGGCCCACGCCGGGAATCGTACCCGAGTCCACTTGTTCCGGAATGAGTCGCTCTACCAACTGAGCTACACAGACGTTCGTTCTTGCTGCTATCTGCCTTCACGTCGTGTGCGTCCTGCAGGGCAGGCCCGCCACAAGGGCTTCGTGCTATTTACCTCATATGCGAACCCGGCCATCAGCATGGGGCAGTAGGAAATAGAAAGCATCACTCCAGATGAGTTTCATCGATCTGTCGAGGGTCCATTACCGGCATTCCTTGCGCCATCTGAGGCGTTGTTTGCGATGAATGGGCGTCGTCATGGGTATCATCGTTGGGTTTCCGGCTGTGGAACCCCAGGCAAAACAAGGTACGGCGCATGTGCATGTGGAAATATGTTGAACTGCACCGCTGTTGTACCAGTGCATGAGCTCGGTGAGTGTTGTACGTCGCTGCTGAGATAGCAGTCGTGACACCTGATGCTGCTGAGATAGCAGTCGTGACACCCGATGCTGCTGAGATAGCAGTCGTGACACCCGGGGCTGCTGAGATAGCAGTCGTGACACCCGACGCAGCTGAGATAGCAGTCGTGACACCCGACGCAGCTGAGATAGCAGTCGTGACACCCGACGTGCTGAGATAGCAGTCGTGACACCCGACGCTGCTGAGATAGCAGTCGTGATACACGACGCTCATTTCTAGGATCAACCGTGCTTTGGCTGATCAACGTAAACTATTCTACTGGATGTATATGTAATGGATAATCCACTTCTAGTACGCACTTGATACAGTAGTACGGGAGCAGCCACCAAGTGCGGCTGTCTTCCAAATACTGGCAACTACCCACCTGGTCCCATTATATGCCCGATGTCAAATTGGCTTCCGTCTCCGTATTTTCGCATTAATGTCAAACGTTTACCGATTTCGTAAGGTGTGAACAATTTGTAGTAGATGCACGTGGCGTTTATATCACGTGGTACTTCGTTATCGCTCCGAATACGTAAAACCGAGGGTTTTCCTACAGCAAATTTACGCTGTAACTCATTAAACACTGAGTGGCCACTTTATTTTGATCACCTGACAGTTTTAAGCAAATGAGCTATGGCTGCACGCTGTTGTCGCCAGAAGGCGATACTAGTATAAAAAGGGAAAGCTTAGTGCTTGCGACAGTAATAGATGTGATTTTTGGGTGACGAGATAGGTAAAAAATGCGATTTGACGGACTTTCAACGTGAGATCATTGTAGGAGCTCGGAGCCACGGAGCGAGTATCACCGAAACCGCCGCATTCGTGAAATGTTCCAGAGCAGCTGTTGTTAAAGTGTTTAAAGACTGGACTGTCAGCCCAAAAACTGGGTCTCTACGTGCAACGTGTGGTCGCCATCGACTAGTGACTTCTCGGGCGGAACGGAGAGTGTCCAGACTCGAAACAGACAACAGAAGGTCCACAGTGCAGTAAATTACAGGCATCTTAATCAAAGATCCCTTCAAATGATCACTGCATCGGATGGGATATGGCAGTCGAAGGCCTGTTCGAACACCTTGCTGTCTGCAGTTAACAAGAGAAAACGTTTCCAGTTCACACAGGAGCAAAAGGATTGGACAGTCGATAATTGGAAACAAATTATGTGGTCCGATGAATCACGATTTCAGCTGCAACAGGCCGATGGCCGAGTAAGAATTTGGCGGAAACACCACGAAAGCATGGACCCCAAATGCATTGCTATAACCCTTTCAAGCTGGTGGAGGCAACGTTATGGTTTGGGGAATGTTTTCCTGGCATGCTTTGGGCCCTTTAATTTGTGTTGATCAACGTCTGACTGGCACATCATTTCTAAACATCGTTGCGGACCAAGTGCATCCTGTCATATGGATGGTTTATCCCAATGGCGATGGCTACTTTCAACAAGATAACGCGTCCTGCCAAAGTGCTCTTATTGTACACCATTGGTTTGAAGAACATGCCGGTGAGTTTACTTTGCTTAGGTGGCCCTTCACAATCTCGAGATCTCAACCCCATTGAGAACTTGTGGGATGAAGTTGAACGAGCCATCAGACAGCTGGATCCACAAGCCTGCAATCTCACACTCCTGGAAAGTGCTATTCATCAAGCATAATCTCAGATTCCAGAAACCACCTATCAACATCTCGTGGAGTCCATGCCACGAAGAATCGACGCAGTATTAAAGGCAAAAGGTGGCCCAACGAAGTACAGATGGGGTAGTCATAATAAAGTGGCCACTCAGTGTATAACGAAGTATTCAACGTGCTGTGTCTTAGGCGCGCGTCTGTAAAAGTTTTTGTCCGAAGGAAAACAGTAGTTTGTGCTGTATGGGTGAATTCTCTGCATTGCGTTTCAATTCTGTTGAGGAATCGGTTCGTGTAAGATCCATTGCATTTCCCAGTTCTAAGTTTTTGGTGCGTGTCGGTAACGGCTGTTGGGGAAATATCATGATTAACATTCCAAAAGCATTAAGGAAATGTTTTACGTTAGGACGTCTGCAGTGTTTCTAAACATTTTCCCCAAAGGCTAATATTCAGCGTCTTGCATGAAGATGATAAATTTGAAGCTCTTCTTGCAGTTGAACACTTGAATTACTGTTCTGCTGCCAAATCAATTGCTCCAGCTGTGAAATTAACTTCCAGCACAATACCACTTAAGTTTAAAATAGTCCGAGATCTCTTAGATTTAAGAAAAAAGGTGATGAGAGCTTCCGATGACCATTTCAATTAATGAGGTATCCTGTTCATTAAGTTTATGTGACAACAGTGTAAAAAAGGCAAACAATAGAATGACAGAGCCCGGGTTTATATATACAACCATCACAGTGGAGTATTAATGAGTTCAGAGGCTCTTCGCTGTCCAGAAAGAGATACAATATAGATACAGTTGCTTCTGAATAATGCAATTTTCACACGATACTTTTTGAATGAATATTTACCCTTTTTTGCCATAGTACTGCCCATTTTTCAAGTGTTCGACGATTTACAGATTGAAACTTTTACTTCTCTTTTCTAGTACTACAGTATTATATTCCGAGCAGGAATTTATTCAACGGAAGAGCAGACTTCTCACGAAATTTATTACATCTGCACTTTTGTCTTTCATAGTATTCTTTTTTATAGTCAACTAATGTTGCTAATTTTTTGCAATATAATTAAACCATTTTTGCATCTTATGCTTTTTTTTTGCGGATTTAACTATCATCGTGAGCAACTCGATGGATTATAAGTAGTCGTCCGTCCCTAATTCCGGACAACTGGTTACAGGGAAGAGAAAAAAAGCAGCGCACTAAGACAAACACACCATGCAAACCTCACCGTGATTCTTACCCACACCCATCTCGTACCAATGGTCACAAGCCAGAAGTTAGACCACTGCAATACCGGTGCGCGGCGAAAGTTTTCTATATTAAAAATTCTATGCATTGAACTTCTGATTTTAATTATGCGTTGCTCAGGTCTCTGAATTATAGGATTTTTTTCTTTCTGTCCTGGATTGCTTCCTGTATTTTCTCTAAGGGAAGCTTACTGGATTCTTACAGTCATTAGATTCCATTCGAGAAACTATGCCCATAACATCTCCAACAGATCATAATGCTGCTATGTACTCGCACCGAATATAACTCGTGTCTGTTAAGAGTACCTGCATTTCGTCTCGTCGTTCTCATGGGATGAAGGTGCTAAGCTACTAAGTATTGCCGCCATGCCATCATTGCGCTGCATTACTCTACAATCCTAAACCCCCTTTGCCGGTGCTCAATCCCTTCAATGTTCATTTCTTTGTGGGTTTAACGAGCACCCTGTCCGTGATTTAGTGGGCACTAGTTTCAGAGCGGGGAGAGAGCTACTGCCTTAAGACAAACAGAAAATCGGACGAATGGTCAGAACCCAGCACTTAGACTATTGTGCCACCGGGGCGACAATATTATGTCATAGATTCAACATTATTCTAGGTATGCGTGTTTGTAATATCTACACTTCTACACTTTTTTCTCTGGCAACAGTCTTTCCAGAGAATGTTGCCCTCAGAGATGTAGTCAGGAGATTTATGAACGATAGATGTACATTGGGTTTTCTCAGACCAGTAAAATCTATGATAGCATCAATGACGTCCTTGTCTGTCATAAAATTCAAATGACAAGTTCCTTTTAAAATTGGGGAACAGAGAGTACTCGAAAGATGCCTAGGTCTGGGTGATGATGTGGTTGTGGGTCGCCACGTCGTACCTGTCGAATTAAATAGTCCCATAAGTGCCCTAAGGGATTGAGGCCCGGCAATGTTTCCGGCCAAAGGAGAACGGAGACATCACTGTCGTGTTCGTGGAACCAGTCACGCAGCTCCTTAGCGAAGTGGTACGGCGCATTGTCCTGTTGGTAGACACCATCACCACCAGGGTAAACGTTCAACATGAAAAGATGCATGTGGTCAGCCAGGATGGACAGGAAGCCATTGGCGTTCAACGACCCATCTTGAAATTCTTGAAATTCGCAGCAACAGTTTGGACTTCAATTATCACATTATTATACAATTAGACAGTTTTCTAGAGAACAAAATTCCTACTTCTTTCATCAAAAGAACTTTAAGAAAAATTATTCTGAATAATAGAGTAAGGTTGGCAGATCTGCTTTAATTTTCTACACAGTTAATAATATGATTCTGACCAATGAAAGCCTTTTGGAAGTTGGCTAGAGGATGCATATTAACTACAAAAAGGAACCTTAGCGCTATGGAGAAGAAGGTCCCATCAATAATAAAAAAAAATAATATAGACAAAATCACAAAAAAAACTTAAAAATCTGTTTATAAAAGAAAATAAAAATAAATATAAAAGAAAACTAGTTATTCACTCACTAGAATAGCTATACTAAAATAGTAAAACCAGCATTAAAATTAATAGGATTCTGAATAGTCTACAGAAGCTCACCAAGGTGATTAAATACATGCAAAGATTATTAAATACACTACTCCTGTATTTCATAATAATTCTCATGTATTCTGGAGAGTTAATTCTGCTCTTTCTGATCAAACAGGTCCACAATCTTAAGTTTATATATTTTTTTTCTCTAGTTAAAATCTCTGCGAGTAGGATTCTTTCAATGTGTGGAGGCCTTCAGCCCCATCCGCACTGCCCCCAGCGACTAGGGAGTGGCAGGGATGTTTAGAAGTTTGGGGTAAAAGGTCGGCCATGTTCTCCTCAAGAGTGGAGAGAAGTTAAGTTGCATAAGAGGTAAGCTCTCTTCATTGTCTTTGGGTTTCAGGTTTTCCAAGTTCAATGTTTAAACTTCTGTACCTTTTCTCTGTCGTTTTTTAGCTTTTCAGCTTTTAGGCACTAGCAAGTCTTTTAACTTTTTTGCCGATTTTAACTCTTTCTTTTCTTGGTAACTTTGCGCGTTTTTAGGGTACCTAGGAACAGAAGATGGCTAAGCTTGTTCCTTTCTATGCGCTGTCTATGCGATGTGTTTTCAATGTACTTAAGGTCTTAATAACTACTTAATTATGCACTTAAAGCACTTCTGAAATACTTTGTACATATCGCAACTAATTGTTTATAGCATATAACCTTCACAAAGCATTTCTTTCGTTTATTATTGTCCTTATTTTATTCTCCTTTTTGTGTTGTCTGAAGTTGTGGAGTAGGGTTTTTATAATCCAGTTTTCTTTCAAACATCTGTGCTTTAATAAAAAATTAGTATTTCCTTTTTTACTGCAATGTTTAAGAACTTGTAGTACTTTAGTATTGCTATTCATGTTTAAATTCTCTCTCAGGCGACTAGGTAACTTGGCAATTTCGTTATTGATGAACATTATTTCTGATTCATTATGTCTCTCTTACAACTTCAGTTTTCTATAAGCATCTTCTTTCTGTTTATTAGTAACAGATGAAGAGCATGGGTCGGGCCAGGAAAGTTAATGGATGCAAGCAAAATTGTTAACTAAAGCTTGGTCATACAACTCGGTGGAAGTCATGACACACATATATATATATATATATATATATATATATATATATATATATATATATATATATATATATATTTTAATTTTTTTTTTTGGTGGGCTTATTACTTGCATCTATGACTTCGCAGAAACCCATTTCCAAATAGGTCTTTGTGGAAGTGAGAAAATGCAGAGTTTTTGCTGGTCCTTGATAAAGCCAAGGCTCGGTATTCTCGACACTTTCTACATTCAGTTTTTCTATTTTTTTCTCTTTTTACTCACACCGGTCAATACATAACCTTTTCTATGTTGGACTTGGTACGAGTCAAAATTATATATGTATTTTTTTGCTTCAGTCTCTTCTTAATAGAATGTGAACTCTGAATTTTCATAACTGCTGCTTTGCGCGTTTTGATCTTCAGGTTATTCTGCAGCTTTCGTTTTAAATTCTAAAATTTTTTTCCTTATGTTTTCGGCTATGCTCTTAAGTCTATATATATATATATATATATATATATATATATATATCATCATCATCATCATCATTGTCAACCATTATCAATCCACTGCTGGACGAAGGTCTCCCCAAGTTTCCTCCACAACAGTCTGTCTTGTGCCAGTCTCCTCCATGTCACCCCTGCATACTTTCGAATTTCATCCACCCATCTCCCATGTGGTCTTCTTCTGGGTCTTTTCCTGTCCCTTGGAATCCAATCTAAAATTTCGGCTGTCCATCGATGATCTGTCCTTCTGGCAGTATGTCCAGCCCATTGCCATTTCAGGGATTTAACTCTGATCATGATGTCTTCCACTCTTGTCACTTTTCGGATCCACGAATTCCTCTTCTTATCTCTCCTGGTTACACCAAGTATGCACCTCTCCATGCTTCTTTGAGTTGTCTGCAGTCTTTGTATATCTCTTTTAGTTAAGGTCCACGTCTCTGCACCATACGTAAGCACTGGAAGGATGCATTGATCAAACACTTTTTTTAAGACATAATGGCATATTGCTCTTGAAAATTATGCTGTTTCTTCCAAAAGCTCTCCAGGCAAGTTTTGTACGCCGATTAATTTCTTCATCAATGTGACCCTCACTTGATATCTGCTGTCCAAGATAAACGTACGTGTCTGTTATCTCCAGCTTTTCTCCATCAATCAATAAATCTTCATTTCTTGTAAAAGCATTGAACATCACTTTTGTCTTCTGAAAGTTCATTTTTAATCCCACTTCTTTACTCTTGTCAGCAAGTTCCTGGATCATACTCTGCAGCTCTGATGGTGTAGTTGCAAAAATGACTAAGTCATCAGCAAAACGAAGGTGGGTTAGATAATCTCCATTAATCTTGATCCCTTTGTTTTCCCAGCTCAGCGACTGAAAAACACCCTCCAATGTGGCATTAAGGAGCTTCGGAGATATGGTGTCACCTTGTCTCACTCCCTTTCCAATTTTTATGTGTGTTGTATTTTCAAACAGCCGAATCTTTGCACTTGCATTTTCATAGATGTTATTAATAATTTTAATGTATGCATCTTCAATACCGCAGGTTTTCAGAGCCATTGTAACTGCTGATGGTTTCACCGAATCAAAGGCTTTTTCATAATCGATAAAAGCCATGCACAATGGAAGTTCATATTCCCTCGCTCTTTCAATTAGTTCTCTCAGTACGTGGATATGATCTATTGTGCTGTAGCCACTCCTGAATCCAGCTTGTTCTCTCGGTTGAGCCATGTCCAGTGTTACCTTCAAGCGGTGTGAAAGGACTTTAGTGAAGATTTTATAAACTACTGATAGGAGGCTGATGGGTCTGTAGTTTCCGAGATCCTCAATGTCACCTTTCTTATGTAGCAGGATCATTGTAGCGGTGTTCCAATCCTCAGGAATCTTTCCTTCATTAAGGCATCGAGTGAAAATTTGGGCGAGTATTGTTTCAATTTCTCCACTTGCTTCTTGTATGATGTCTACAGTAATTCCATCTTCTCCTGGAGCTTTTCCCCGCTTCATGTTCTTGATTGCATGTGCAACTTCTGCTGGAAGGACTGGAGGAACTCTGGTACTGGTATCTTTCATGATGTCTGGAGTGCATGTATCATCCCTTTCATATAATTTGGAGTAGAAATCTTTCACTCTTGTCAAAATTTCGCCTCTATTTCTTGTTACAGAACCATCTTTTTTTCTCAGTGCCATAATCTGTTTTCTTCCCTTACTGAGATGTCCCTTTGCTATCTTTAGGCTTTGGTTGTTTTCAATTGCTTTTATCACTAGTTCACAGTTGAATTTTCTTACGTCTTCAGTGATACTTTTTCTTACTGTCTTGCATAGCTCTATATATTCCACTTTGGAAGTCACATCTTCTTTAGTTGTCCTCATCTCTCTTCTTTTTTGCATCAACATTTTCGTTTTTCCTGATAATTTGTTTACATGCAACTTGTTCTTAGACCCAGCTAATTTTGTTGCTGTTTCCATAAGAGCTTTGGTTACTTTTCTGTTAACTTCAGAGATGTCCACTTCTTTCGACGTTAGGCCTTCTAAAGCAGAGAACCTGTTCTTCAGTTCCAACTTGAAGGTACTATGGTGTTTTTTAAGGTTGGTTATGTCAATAGATTTTATTTGTCTTATGAGCTTGCCACGTTCAAGTTTGGTGTTGAGGTGCATCTTACATCTCACCAATCTATGGTCACTACCTGTGTTGAACTTGTTTAGCACACTGCAGTCTTCTATGACGAATTTTTTGTTACACATAATAAAATCAATTTCACTTGTCGTCCCATTTGGATGTCTCCATGTCCATTTCCTGTGTGGCTTTTTCTTGAAGAAGGAGTTCAAGATGAAAAACCCTTCTGCTTCTGCAAACTCAACGAGAGTTGTTCCACGCTGGTTTCTGTTGCCGTGACCGAATTTACCTACTGAAGTTTCATTCTGTTGCCGTTGCCCTATTTTTGCATTGAAATCTCCCATAATTATTTTCAAGTGCTGCTTACCTTTATTATTTAGATGACAAATTTCCTCATAAAATTCTTCAATTTCTTCTTCAGGATGACTTGTGGTGGGTGCATAAGTTTGAATAATCTGAGCCTGGTATCTTTTCGAGAGTTGGATAACAAGTCGTGCAGCTCTGTCAGAGGAACTTTCAACTTCTACAACTTTATCCTTCAGTTTCTTGTTTATTATAAATCCAACACCACTAGTTCTGCCAGTATCTGTCCCACGATAGTAGAAGAGATGTCCACTTTTCAGTTCGATGAGATCTTCTCCTTTTCTCCTTACCTCACTTAGCCCCACGATGTCCCACTTGATCCTTTGTAGTTCCTCTTCCAATTCAAGAAGCCTTGAATCAGAAGATAGGGAGCGTCCATTGTAAGTAGCCAAGGTCAGCATCAGATGGCAGCCTAGTCCGGTCCTCCGGGGATTCTTAGCACCCTCTGCCTTCATGTCGCACTGGCCGCTGCCTTGGCCAGGTACATTCCAGCTGCCGGAGACTGAGGGCCAAGATTTCAGTTGTGGAATCATTTTGGAGGGGTTTGGCCATAACTCACCACGCTGGCCAAGCGGGTTGGTGAGTGTGGGATAGAATTTCCTCTAATCCCGATGGTATAGTTATACCGCTATGGGCGGTCGTCAGAGCCCCTTTAGTGGGAACAGGATGCACCACGAGAAGGCGAGGTTGACATTTGTCAAGGAGAGGCTGTGATGTTACGCATCACCTGACCTTACATCCCATATATATATATATATATATATATATATATATATATATATTATATTATATTAAGAAGAGACTGAAACAAAAACAATTTTGGACTCATACCAAGTACAACATAGAAAAGGTTATGTATTGACCGGTGTGAGTAAAAAGAGATGAAAATATAAAAAATATAACAACTGAATGTAGAAAGTGTCGAGATTACCGAGCCTTGGCTTTATCAAGGACCAGCAAAAACTCTGCATTTTCTCACTTCCACAAGGACCTATTTGAAAATGGGTTTCTGCAAAGTCATAGATGCAAGTAATAAGCCCACAAAAAATATAAATATGTCATGACCTCCGCAGAGTTGTATGACCAAGCCTTAGTTAACAATTTAGCTTGCATCCATAACCTTCCTGGCACGACCCATGCTCTTCATCTGTTACTATTAAACAAAAAGGAGATGATTATAGAAAACTCAAGTTGTAAGAGTGACATAATGAATCAGAAATAATGTTCAGCAATAACAAATTGCCAAGTTCCCCTGAGAGAGAATTTATACCTGAATAACAATACAAAAGCATTACAAAGTCTTAATATTGCAATAAAAAAAGGAAACATTAATTTTTTCTAAAGCACAGATTCTTGAAAGAAAACTGGATTGTAAAACCCCCTACTCCACAACTTCTTACAACACAAAAACGAGAATAAAATAAAGACAATAATAAACTAAAGAAATGCTTTGTAAAGGTTATGTGACATAAACAATTAGTTGCAATATGTACAAACTATTTCAGAAGCGCTTTAAGTGCATTATTAAGTAGTTATTAAGACCTTAACTACATTAAAAACACAGCGCAGATGGGAATCGCGACCATCTGCTCGCAAGAGTGTGACGTTCTAAAACTTTAATAGGATCCACACACAACGCGTGATGTAATGAGACAGTTGCCGTGATCAAAATCCTTAGAGCAGTTTTCAAAATAAAATTAACATACATACAAGAATTGCTCCTGTAACAGTATGGGATAAGGGCGATGGAATGGATCTTGATCCTATGTCCTGACCTTTGACGCCATTTCGTCCATTTTCAATGGGGTTCGTTCCCAGGTGGTCCCCTACCACATACTAAAATTTCATCGAAATCGAACCATTTTTATGCACGTTATGACGCATAATGGCAATCGGAATGCATCCCGCTGCGATGTCCTGATGTTTTGACCCCACATCACCCATTTTCAATAGGGTGCATTTCCAGGTGGTCCCCTACAATATACTAAAAGTTCATCTACATCGAACTATATTTACACAAGTTATTAGGCAAAAGTGCAATGGAATGGATCCCGCTCCTATGTCCTGACCTTTGACCACATTTCGTCCATTTTCAATAGGGTTTGTCCCCAGCTGATCCCCTACCACATATTAAAATTTCATCGAAATCGAATAGTTGTTACGCAAGTTATCGTGCCGACAGGCAGACGGACGCACGGACAAAGCTGGAACATATACGCTTCTTCAACCAACGGTTGGAAAGCGTAACAAGTTAGTAAAATCATGGAATGCATTGATTATAATACGCTTTCCAACATACCAGAAATCATTACTCAAGGTATCACGTAAGTTATGGCTGTGGAATAAACCTTGGTCCTGTGCTCTGACCTGTGATCTCATTTCAATGATATTTAACAGAACTGGATCAGTATACCTCCGAAATAACATGATAAAGTTTTGTCGCAATCGAAGCATTTTTACGTAAGTTATGATGCATAAGAGATATGGAATAGATCCCGCTCCTGTGTCCTAACCTTTGACCGCATTTCGCCCATTTCCAATAGGATTCGTCCCCAGGCAGACCCTTACAACATACTAACATTTCATCCAAATCGAAGAATCTTTACGTAAGTTATGACGCATAATGGTGATGGAAGTGATTCCGCTCCTATGTCCTGACTTTTGACCTCATTTCGCCCATTTTCAACAGGATTCGTCCCCAGTCAGGCCCCTACAACATATTAACATTTTATCTAAATCGAACCATTTTTACGCACGTTATGACGCATAAGGGCAGTGGAATGCATCCGTTCCTATATCCTGATCTTTGACCCCACTTCACCCATTTTCAATAGGGTTCATTCCCAAGTGGACCTCTACAATACACTAAAATTTAATCGACATCGAACTATATTTACACAAATTATGAGGCATAAGGGCAATGGAATGGATCCCGCTCCTATGCCGTGGCCTTTGACCCCATTTCATCCATTTTCAATAGAGTTCGTCCCCAGGTGGTCCCCTACCAAATAATCAAATTTCATCGAAATCGAACCATTTTTACGCAAGTTATTGTGCCGACAGGCGGACGGACGGACAAAACTGGAGCATATACGCTTCTTCAACCTACGGTTGGAAAGCGTAAAAAAGACATACAAAGACTGCAGACAACTCAAAGCAGCATGGTGAGATGCATGCTAGGTGTAACCAGGAAAGATAAGAAGGGGAACTTGTGGATTAGGAAAATGACAAGAGTGGACGACGTCATGACCAGAGTGAAATCACTGAACTGCTAGAAGAACGGACCACCGATGGACAACCGCAATTTCAGACTGGAATCCGAGGGATAGGAAAAGACCCAAAAGGAGACCCCATGGGAGATGGGTGGATGAAATTCGAAAGTATGCTGAAGTGACGTGTAGGAGAAAGACTCAAGACAGACAATTGTGGAAGAAACTTGCAGAAACTTTCGTCCAGCAGTAGATTGATAAAGGTTGATATATATATATATATATATATATATATATATATATATATATATATATTAATCTAGTGCTATGCATAACTAACCACAAGAATCATTTACAATTCCTTGACATAGACCTTGTTATACAAAACAAAAATATGATCACGGATGTTTTTGATAAAAGATTACAATTTAATTTCAAAACTAAAATTCTCAGTGATTGGAACTCCAATATATCGAAACATGTATTCAGAAATATTATATCTCAATTCATCCGGATTACCAGAATATGCAATAACAAACACAACAGTACCGGACAATTGAAAATACTTTTCTCTTCCTTTTTGACAAATCACTATCCAAGGAGGTACTGCTTATTCCACTTCGGAAACTTATTAACCTCTTATAATTCTAGAAATCCATTTAAAATCAGACTTTGCAATATCACCACTTCTGATACTTTGGACTAATTATTTTCGGGCCTCAAACTTAAATCTCTTCTTACGAGTCGCCCCGGAACCATTAACAAATTTTACTGGCACACATTAGATTACCAACATCTTGTTTTACTTTTATTCCATTTTATTTTATTTCAATTATCCTTTTTATTAGTTCCGACAGGAGTCGCCACACGACTCCTTAGGTTTGTGAGTTCCGTTACACAGGGAATTGACATTCCAAATTCAGTAGGGGAGGGACATATTTTAGATAGGAGTTAGTTACCTACCGTCCACACTGGAGATGATATTGGGGGACTAATTGCCAAGGTAAGTTAGTTATATTTCATATATTGTATATTTGGTTCGAGTAGGGAAGACCAGGTGTCCTAAATTAGTAAAACGTTTGGTAAAAATTTTTTAACCCTCGTTTCTAGAATTCGTTTTTAAAATAAAATTTTCTAACCTGACACCTGCACGAAACTCGAAGCTAACTCGGATGTCGCGGGACGTCTTTCCCTGATGAGTGGCCTGCGGCACCCGAGTTTATATATTTATTTTTGTGTTTTTTCTTATTATATTTCCAGTGTTATTTTTGTTTAGTGAGATTTTATACCTTGGTTCATTCTTATTTACGTTTCGAGTTCCAACCCAAGAAAATAGTGGAGGGGTTCGAATGAAGGTTCTTAGCGGGAAGTGAGGTATGGATATATACTCTACCAGTGGTTCTAGCAGCTAAGCGCGGATCCCCGGTAAGTAATACAACTCAATAGTACACGGTTTTATAGTTATTGTCATATATATATATATAGCCGCCCAGGTGGCGCAGTGGTCTAAGGCGTTGGCTTCTGATCATTCGTCCGTAAGGGGTCCGGGTTCGAATCCCGGTCAGGCATGGATGTTGTGTTTGTCTTACGGCACTGGCTCTCTCCCTTCCCTGGAACCAGTGACCCTAAATTAGGGACGGGCGACTGCTTGTAGCCCATTTGAGTTGCTCACGGTGGTCGTTAAACCTCCAATCAAAAAAAAAAATATATATATATATATATAGATATATGGGATGCAAGGTCAGGTGATGCGTAACATCACAGCCTCTCCTTGACAAATGTCAACCCCGCCTTCTCGTGGTGCATCCTGTTCCCACTAAAGGGGCTCTGACGACCACCCATAGCGGTATAACTATACCATCGGGATCAGAGGAAATTCTATCCCACACTCACCAACCCGCTTGGCCAGCGTGGTGAGTTATGGCCAAACCCTCCAAAATGATTCCACAACTTAAATCTTGGCCCTCAGTCTCCGGCAGCTGGAATGTACCTGGCCAAGGCAGCGGCCAGTGCGACATGAAGGCAGAGGGTGCTAAGAATCCCCGGAGGACCGGACTAGGCTGCCATCTGATGCTGACCTTGGCTACTTACAATGGACGCTCCCTATCTTCTGATTCAAGGCTTCTTGAATTGGAAGAGGAACTACAAAGGATCAAGTGGGACATCGTGGGGCTAAGTGAGGTAAGGAGAAAAGGAGAAGATCTCATCGAACTGAAAAGTGGACACCTCTTCTACTATCGTGGGACAGATACTGGCAGAACTAGTGGTGTTGGATTTATAATAAACAAGAAACTGAAGGATAAAGTTGTAGAAGTTGAAAGTTCCTCTGACAGAGCTGCACGACTTGTTATCCAACTCTCGAAAAGATACCAGGCTCAGATTATTCAAACTTATGCACCCACCACAAGTCATCCTGAAGAAGAAATTGAAGAATTTTATGAGGAAATTTGTCATCTAAATAATAAAGGTAAGCAGCACTTGAAAATAATTATGGGAGATTTCAATGCAAAAATAGGGCAACGGCAACAGAATGAAACTTCAGTAGGTAAATTCGGTCATGGCAACAGAAACCAGCGTGGAAATACTCTCGTTGAGTTTGCAGAGGCAGAAGGGTTTTTCATCTTGAACTCCTTCTTCAAGAAAAAGCCACACAGGAAATGGACATGGAGACATCCAAATGGGACCACAAGTGAAATTGATTTTATTATGTGTAACAAAAAATTCGTCATAGAAGACTGCAGTGTGCTAAACAAGTTCAACACAGGTAGTGACCATAGATTGGTGAGATGTAAGATGCACCTCAACACTAAACTTGAACGTGGCAAGCTCATAAGACAAACAAAATCTATTGACATAACCAACCTTAAAAAACACCATAATACCTTCAAGTTAGAACTGAAGAACAGGTTCTCTGCTTTAGAAGGCCTAACATCGGAAGAAGTGGACATCTCTGAAGTTAACAGAAAAGTAACCAAAGCTCTTATGGAAACAGCAACAAAATTAGCTGGGTCTAAGAACAAGTTGCATGTGAACAAATTATCAGGAAAAACCAAAATGTTGATGCAAAAAAGAAGAGAGATGAGGACAACTAAAGAAGATGTGACTTCCAAAGTGGAATATATAGAGCTATGCAAGACAGTAAGAAAAAGTATCACTGAAGACGTAAGGAAATTCAACTGTGAACTAGTGAGGAAAGCAATTGAAAACAACCAAAGCCTAAAGATAGCAAAGGGACATCTCAGTAAGGGAAGAAAACAGATTATGGCACTGAGAAAAGAAGATGGTTCTGTAACAAGAAATAGAGGCGAAATTTTGACAAGAGTGAAAGATTTCTACTCCAAATTATATGAAAGGGATGATATATGCACTCCAGACATCATGAAAGATACCAGTACCAGAGTTCCTCCAGTCCTTCCAGCAGAAGTTGCACATGCAATCAAGAACATGAAGCGAGGAAAAGCTCCAGGAGAAGATGGAATTACTGTAGACATCATACAAGAAGCAAGTGGAGAAATCGAAACAGTACTCGCCCAAATTTTCACTCGATGCCTTAATGAAGGAAAGATTCCTGAGGATTGGAACACCGCTACAATGATCCTGCTACATAAGAAAGGTGACATTGAGGATCTCGGAAACTACAGACCTATCAGCCTCCTATCAGTAGTTTATAAAATCTTCACTAAAAGTTCTTTCACACCGCTTGAAGGTAGCACTAGACATGGCTCAACCGAGAGAACAAGCTGGATTCAGGAGTGGCTACAGCACAATAGATCATATCCACGTGCTGAGAGAACTAATTGAAAGAGCGAGGGAATATGAACTTCCATTGTGCATGGCTTTTATCGATTATGAAAAAGCCTTTGATTCGGTGAAACCATCAGCAGTTACAATGGCCCTGAAAACCTGCGGTATTGAAGATGCATACATTAATATTATTAATAACATCTATGAAAATGCAAGTGCAAAGATTAGGCTGTTTGAAAATACAACACACGTACAAATTGGAAAGGGAGTGAGACAAGGTGACACCATATCTCCGAAGCTCTTTAATGCCACATTGGAGGGTGTTTTTCAGTCGCTGAGCTGGGAAAACAAGGGGATAAAGATTAATGGAGATTATCTAACCCACCTTCGTTTTGCTGATGACGTAGTCATTTTTGCAACTACCCCATCAGAGCTGCAGAGTATGATCCAGGAACTTGCTGACAAGAGTAAAGAAGTGGGATTAAAAATGAACTTTCAGAAGACAAAAGTGATGTTCAATGCTTTTACAAGAAATGAAGATTTATCGATTGATGGAGAAAAGCTGGAGATAACAGACACGTACGTTTATCTTGGACAGCAGATATCAAGTGAGGGTCACATTGATGAAGAAATTAATCGGCGTACAAAACTTGCCTGGAGAGCTTTTGGAAGAAACAGCATAATTTTCAAGAGCAATATGCCATTATGTCTTAAAAGAAAAGTGTTTGATCAATGCATCCTTCCAGTGCTTACGTATGGTGCAGAGACGTGGACCTTAACTAAAAGAGACATACAAAGGCTGCAGACAACTCAAAGAAGCATGGAGAGGTGCATGCTTGGTGTAACCAGGAGAGATAAGAAGAGGAACTCGTGGATCCGAAAAATGACAAGAGTGGAAGACATCATGATCAGAGTTAAATCCCTGAAATGGCAATGGGCTGGACATACTGCCAGAAGGACAGATCATCGATGGACAGCCGAAATTTTAGATTGGATTCCAAGGGACAGGAAAAGACCCAGAAGAAGACCACATAGGAGATGGGTGGATGAAATTCGAAAGTATGCAGGGGTGACATGGAGGAGACTGGCACAAGACAGACCGTTGTGGAGGAAACTTGGGGAGACCTTCGTCCAGCAGTGGATTGATAATGGTTGACAATGATGATGATGATGATGATAGATATATATATATATAAAGTGAGAGTTAGATTTCGAAAGACCATTTAAGCAAATAGTTAAATATAAAATGTGTGCCATAACTGCATTTAAAAACGTTCGACTGGGCGTACTGAATAGCAGGACATAAACTAATTTGAGAAAAGAAAATAAGAATGTTACCACTAATTCCTGAGTCTTCAATTTATGTCTTCTTTTTATTTGAATAGTGTAGTACAACAAAAGTGGGAAGGCAACAGGTTTACTCCTGTGCAAAGATGTGAATCAGACATTGCTTCCTCCAACCAGCTATTAGAGAATGATACCATGGATGCTCCAGTGGTCGATAGTTTCCGTTCTTGTATAGTCACATTAAGCACCGCATACTGCTTTGTTGCGGGGTTCTCCCGGGTAATCAAATAGTGTTCAATGCTAATGGATATAAAGGTCTGAACCGTGCGCGTATCTGTGGGTCTGTGCGGCAATAATTAGAATACCACCGAACTCCCTAATTCATCAGTGTCCCGACCTGCTGTTAGGCAAGCTCCGACTCAGATACGGACTAGCCCGAGCTTCCTAGCAGGGATGAAATGTAATTCTAAAGCGCACTTCTCCCATTTATCATCCTTCATTCTGTTGTTGCCTGGAATAGACAGCAGAATGCTGCAAACGCGAACGGCAGCAGATTGTTTGCATTGGAAAACTCATTATTTCTTCTCGGTTTTTGTCTTAAGAGATTTTGATCTCACATTTTTTTTTTCAATCAGTGATGTTCCGGAAGCAGCAATCGGGCGAAGGTACAACAAACCAAGAGCAACGAACTTTATAATTTCACGCAAAAATGATATTGACTTTCGTTTAAAGGAAGGGGAAGGACATATTTGAAAAATGAGACGTTGCTCTTACTGTAATCTCGCCGAACTTATCTCTTAGGAGATGATGATTTACGCTATGGCGATATTTACTTCAGACTTCGATAACTCAGGTAAAATTATGTGGATGATACTTCAGAGAAGAACTTATAGGTAGCTATAGTGATTCAACAGCTCCAATGTTTGCGTGCCTCGCAAGTTATCTTTAATCTTCCGCTTTCCCCTTACAAAATGGTTTTTTTGCGATCACTGCTTTAGAATTCGTTAAGTTCTTGCATTAATCTTTAGCTTTCTTTAAAAAAATCAACATCGTTTGGCACCAAGCTCAAGCTAAACTCCAACAAACATCACTTTGTATAGTCACACATTAAGTAAGTATTCAGTTGCCGTTCAAAAAAATGTTTCAAAAATGTATTAGTCTTTTAGGATTGGATACATCCCCTACCACCGCACGAAGACACTTTGCTCTGATATTAATCACCCTTTAGTGCATTGAATACCATTGCTTCCAAGTTACGAAATGCTACAGTTCATTTTCGTAAATGTCTATTGTGAGCTCAAAGCGAAAAAACATGCTAAATATAAACTAAGCTAAAAATGACCATGATAAATTTCGAAGAAACTTTATATATAATTCTGTAGATACACATTAGTCAAATTTTCTTCCTCCTCCAGAAAGTAATGTTGAAAACAGGAAAACCTCGGGATAACTTTAAACATATATTTTTAAAAATGTAAGTGCTTCCACGGCACATATACACGGTCGAGTCACATTATTGTGAGTAACCGCCGTGTGAAGTACGGACAGCAGCTAGAAGGGCTGGTAGTGACTCAATAAGGTGCTGAAAGGTGTTCACAGGTCTGTGGAGCCACGCTAACTGCAGTGCATCTGACAGCTGCTGGAGGGTGCGTGGTGGAGGATCCATAAAGCGAACAACACGATTCAGGTGGTCCCAAAGCAGCTTAATTGGGTTTGAGTCTGGGGAATTAGCGGAACAGGGAAGTACCTTGAAGTCTTCATCGTGCTCTTCGAACCACTCTCGGACATTTCTAGCTGTATGATACGTCGCATTGTCGTGGTGGAAGATCCTATCCTCCCCAGGGAAGACAATCGGCATATATGGGTGTACGTGGTCTGCAAGGATGGATTCATATCGAATTCGGTCCACAGTGCCTTCACAGGCATGAAAGGACCCAGAGAATGCCAAGAAAACCTTTCCCATACTATAATACTGTCCCCACCAACTTGTGTTATTCCAGCAATGGTTGAAGGTTGTTTGCTCTCCGATGTTTATCGCCTTATACGCCAACATCCATCCGTTCAATGAAGCAGAAATCGTGACTAATCGGAAAAGGCAATGCTTTGCCAATCAGCGGAAGTCCAATTCCGATACTACCGTGCAAATACAAGCCTTTTCTGCCGATGCACCTTCATTAGCAGAGGTGCAGTGACCATTCGTCTGCATCGGAGCACCATACGCAGGAGTGTTCGCCGAACTGTCGTTTTAGACAAACTTCCGGTAGCTCCCTGGTTCATTCCGCTAGTGAGTTGCTCCACTGTAGCGTGTCGATCGGCCCTCGCACACCTTCGCAGCCGACGTTCACCTCTCATATCAATGTCACGTGGTGCTCCACGTCGCTTATTCACAATGGTGCCATTTCTTCAATCACGATACATTTTAACCACAGCAGCAGGCGAACAGTTCACAAACTGCGCTGTTTCAGAAATACTGCCACTTTTGCCCCGAAAGCCGATAATCATCCCTTTTTGCAAATCTGATAAATCGCTCCTTTTATCCATTAACAGCAACGAGCGATATGTTTCCAGAATGTCAACAGCAGTGGTTCCCAACCTGTGCTCAGCGGCCGCTCCAGGAAAATAAAATAAATAAAAATTGAATGAAAGTAAAGAATAAATAAAAAAAAAGTAGAATCAAAATAAGAAAAGTAGAAATTACATTCTGAACAGAAATTTGCCAAGTTGAATTTCGCGCCTCCTCTAGCAGACGACGGTTGGTCATTCTGCTGCCACTTCCTCCAAAATTATTGCAGCGCGAGACGGGCAGACGGTGAGGCTGATCGGAACGGCGGCCTGTAGCGCACACTTTTAATTTATAATTTTTTTGTAGGACTTCCGTCCACAGTGAGTAGAGTTTAGGTCCCAGCTGCCTACAGCTAGATCGCCTTTTGGGCAGGACACAGAAACGGAAGAAATGAGAGCAAGTCTAGCGACTTTTGACAGAACAGTTTGTAGTGAGATTAGAGTACAGTAGATGGCGCCACCGTACAAGTACGATGCTGCACGTAGAGGGGCGAGAGAATTTCAGGGGGCATAGGAAAGGATACCCATTTTACCAGTGGGTCCAGCCTGGGGGCCGTCACTTAACGTGCTCGTCTGATGCACGACGGATATTCAGCAATTGTTAGTAAATCACACCATCCCTGAAAGATCAGCCCAGGTTGGAACCTAAAGACCTTGCATCGACAGTCTGACTCGCTAACCACTAAGCCATCCGCGGCTCTGTAGCGCACACTCTGTCGCTTGCCGCGTTAGATGAGCCAACGACAAAAAAAGATGATAACCAATCAATGCACTCCAGCGTTTGTTTGTCAGAAGAACTTTCCGCAAAAGAAACCATTTCTGAATCTGCGGCGCCACTTTAATCATTGTTTGCAAAACGCGACAGAAGTAGGGCAGTAGGGGAAAGTCCTCCCGATAAAATACGAAAATATAAAGAATGTTACTTGAATATGGAATTCATAAAAACAAATGGTGGTTGGCCTCTGTGTGATTTGCGGAAATGTGTTTTCCAACACATTCGTGTTTCCTGCTAAACTGCGGCGTCATTTCGAGGGAAACCATCCCGAGTTGAAAGATAAACCGTCTGATTTTTTCAAAAGGAAGTGCAACGAAATTTTGGCTTCGCAGAAAACTATGACAACACTTGCTGAAACCAATAATGAAAAAGTACTGGAAGTTTCCTTCCTAATAAGTTACCGTGTAGCTCGAGCTGATGAATCTCATACCATTACAGAGACTCTTATTAAACCTTATACAATCAATATTGTCAAGTGTTTGCTTGATGAAAAAGCTGTTAAGTTAGTCTCCAACATTCCTTTATCCAATAACACCTTTGCTAGACAAATCAGCGACATGGTTGATGACGTGAAAGAGACACTTACAGTCGCATCAGCGGTACCAAATTTGCACTATAAAGGGATGAATCGACTGACGTTTATGTTTACTTACAAAGCCATCAGGAAGACCTTCTTTGCAGACCAGTACCAAACAATACATCAGGGGATGAAATATTTAATCTCTTCGATGAATTCTTATCATCAAATGAAATACCGTTGAAAAACTGTGCAGATATACACTGAAGAGCAATTGAATTAGAGACAGCAGGCGTTATGCAAATGTAGCGCTGTGGGCGGCCCTGTACACGGAAACAACATAAAGTATGCAGCGATCCGACAATATAAGGAGTGATGCGACGGGAATCAGTAAGAGTCGGACGCAGTATAAGTAAGACGAAGGATCCAAGCGCATTTGATCGTGGGCAAATGGTCGGGGCACAACGAATGGGTCACTCCAACTCGGAAGTTGTGCAAGCATTGGGATTTTCACGAGCCACTGTGTCACGGATGTACCGTGAGTATATCAAATCCGGTAAAACCATCCCAGCAAGGCCCAAGTGCAGTGGACAATAGCGTGTGGATGAGCAGGGTCATCGTCGGCTAGCTCGCATTGTAACAGCGGATAGACGGGACACAGTGCAAGAAATCACTCGGCAATTAAACGCTGGTGCACAAAAACGTGCAAGCAGCCACACCATCCAGAACCATCTCCTCGCTATGGGGTACAGAAGCCATCGTCCCACGAGGTACCGCTGCTGACCGCACAGCACAGGGTGCAAAGATTAGCATGGGCGTGGGAACTTCGCCACTGGACCCTAGACATGTGGGAAAATGTTGCCTGGACTGATGAGTCGAGATTCACGTTGGTACATGCGGATGGAAGGATACGAGTACGGCGTAAACCACATATAGCGATGGATCCTTCTTGCCAGCAAGGTACTCTTCAAGCTGGTGGGGGTGGCATTCTCGTCTGCAGACTGTTTACGTGGACTGAAATGGGACCCCTGGTACGTGTGACATCGTCCGTCACAGGTCAACGTTACCAGAATTTCCTGGACGACCATTTGCTCCCGTTTGTGCGTCTTCAACATCCCACTGGGGACCTCATCCTGCAACAAGACAATGCAGCTCCCGAATTGTATCCGAATGGTTGGATGAACACTCCACCGACGTGACCTCGTTTTCTTGGCCATTCAGGTCACCTGACCTCAATCCCATCAAGCACATCTGGGATGCCATCGAGAGAGATGTTCGAGGCTCTGACCCTGTCCATCAAATTTTCGTGAACTGCGGGAGCTTGTACAGGGGTCGTGTATCCGTATGGCTTCCCAATGCTGCTGGTGTCTTGTCGAGCCCATGCCGAGACGAATCGCCGCCGTCATCAGGGGGAAAGGTGGTGCTACACGTTACTACACAGGTATCTCTAATTCAATTGCTCTTCAGTGTATGTACTAATGGTGCAAATGCAATGATGGGTCACAATGCTGGAGCCATTGCAAAAATTAAAGATAAGGCAAGGAAGTGTACCAGAAGCCATTGCGTTCTACATAGACACGCGCTAGCCTCGAGAAAAATGTCTTCTAAGCTTATGATAGTGTTGAATGATGCTATAAAAGTAATAAACTATGTAAAATCGCGACCTCTTAAAAGCAGGCTATTCAAACTAATGTGTGAAGATATGTGAAGCCACCATGAGTCCCTCCTGCTTCACACTGAACTAAGGTGGTTGTCTCACGGAAAAGCGTTGACACGTTTGATGGAACTGCTTGCAGAGGTAGCAGCATTTTTGATGGACCATAACGCTCTATTGTCGACGGTTTAAAATGATGAAGACTGGGTGTGCAAACTGGCGTATTTGACCGACATTTTTAGCAAAATGAACGAAAGGAATCTATTATTGCAAGGGGAAATTGCCACAGTTCTTGATGCAAACGCCAAAGTGTCTTCTTTTAAGGGGAACTTATGTATTGGTTGGAGCGCGTGGAAAAGGAAGATATCTATTACTTCCCTCTTACAAAAAGCTTCTTGAATGAAAATGACATCAAGATTCCGGAAAAAATACAGAAAAAATATTCAGGCGCATCTCGGAGCTATGAAAGACACCTTTGAACATTATTTTCCGACAGCTCAAGAAAAGGCGATTGATGACTTTAAATGGGAATGTGTTCAGCGTGAACAAAAAAACATCGAGGTCCTCATAGATCTGACATCTCAGAGCGAACTAAAAATCGCGTTTCAAAACCAAAGTCTACCCTCCGGTTTTGGCTTCATTTACAAGATGAATTCAAAATCTTGTCTGAGAAAGCAAAATCAGTATTTCTGCCTTTTTCAACTACATTTATCTGTGAAGCAGAATTCTTCGCCTATACAGGTACCAAAACAAAATATAGAAGCCGCTTAAATGCAGAACCAGACATTCGCCTGCAAATACCAGCAATTGAAGCTAAAATAAGAAATTGTACAAATAATGCAACCACAGGTGACTCAATAAACGTTTGCCGTATATACTCGTGTACAGGTCGATTTTTTTAATGAAATATTTAGGTCGAAATTAGGGGGTCGAACTATACACGGAAAATATTTCTGTTAGGTTGAAAACCAAAATTTTAAAGCCTTATGGAAATGCACATACTTAGCCCTTTGCGCCATCAGTTCATTTGCAGTTGTATATTTAGTCATTTTCTGGGTGTTAATGGTACAGAAGAAAGTTATTGCTAAGAATTTTCTTGATTTTATATGTATTGATTTTTTTATGCACTAATAGGAAAACTCATTTCGCAAGGATGTCTCAAAGTCCGTTTTAGATCTGTCGATATGGCCTTGACTGCTCCACTGGTAAATCACACACAGGAAAGAGGTGAACGCGCCAGTTAATAGTTGAAGTTGCACCTACGACCGTGCTCACCTCTCGCCGGAGGGGATGAAGAGGGAAAAGAACAGACTATTGCAAAAGGAGACCGCTGCCCCTGCTTAGCGACGCCGGAGAAGAGAGCCGTGACAATCTACAGAACAGCGGTAACTTGATCAATGCATCCCGAAAACGAAAGTGTTTAAACTTGGCCGATCGCTCAGAATAGCATTGCCACTGATAGTAAAAAGTGCATTAGTTTAACAACCTACTTACTTTTGTTATTAAATTGAGTGCGCCCCGGCTCTAAAAATCAAACAAACAGTAACATTTTCTGAAGACTATAAGAGCGAGCAAAAAGGATTGCATCTTTATTGAATGGACGATGTTTGGTTTTGTCACTAAAGCCGATTGTTTTTCACAGACATGGTGGAGAGGGGGGTATGAAACTCTGGAGTAGATAAACTACCTCTCTGTCGATCACACACTCGTCCAGCTCAGCAGTTGACCGACAGCTGCTACTCTGCACAGGGAAGTTTGAGAAAATTTTATACAAAAAATTGTCTTAAATTGTTTAAATATTTGCGTGCAAATTTTACAGTGTCCACAATATATCAAAGTAAAGACTCATTTTAAATTTTGAAGAAATCGATTGAAAACTTCAAAAATGACACATTTATTTTTTACGGCATGCATATTCTTTATGGGATAAAAAAACTATCAGGTTGACACTGAGACCTATTTACGCTTTCCAAATAAGGTTGAGGAAGTTTTTTTGTTTTTTTTTCTTTTTTTAAAATAACGATGTGACTTACGACGTTTGGTAAATGCATCACGATTCGTCTGCTGCGGGAGCAAATGCTCTACTCTCCATGAGTGAAGTAACTGCAGAAAACTCGCTCGCAAAAAGTGGGAGAAGTGGGGGGGGGGGCGATGTGCAAAAGTTGGTTCATATACTGTTAAAGTGTGCAATCTTCCCCTGAAAACTCTGTATCCAGTATGATGAGCCCTATCATCTTCCCAGAATTGTGTCTCAATTCAACCCATATTTTGCTGGAAACTGCAGGAAGCAACATTGCGAAAGTAGCTACAACGATAAATAGTAGGTTCACATTTTCGCATGCAGGCGTATGCTTCGAAAATATTTTTTTTTTTAAATTTATACATAAGATCGGTAGGTATACAAAAACTACAGATATTCACATAAAAATCGCGGGGTCGACTTATACACGGGATATACAAAAACTGCAAATATTCAGATAAAAATCGGGAGGTCGACCTAAACCCGACGTATATACGGTATACGTTATTTTATTTACGCTTTCCAACCGTATGTTGAAGAAGCGTATATGCTCCAGCTTTGTCCGTCCGTCTGTCAGCACGATAGCTCACGTGAAAATGGTTCGATTTCGACGAAATTTTAGTATGTGGTAGGGGACCACCTGGGGGCGAACCCTATTGAAAATGGGCGAAACAGGTTCAAAGGTCAGGATATAGGAGCGGGATCCATTCAATTGCTCTTATGCGTCATAACTTGCGTAAAAATAGTTCGATTTCGATGGAATTTTAGTATGTGGTAAGGAATCCACTTTGAAACGAACCCTGTTGAAAATGGGCGGAATAGGGTCAAAGGTCAGGACATAAAAACGGGATCCATTTCATTTCTATTATGCGTCATAACATGCGTAAATATGGTTCGATTTCGATGAAATTTTAGTATGTGGTAGAGAACCACCTGGGCACGAACCGTATTGAAAATTGGCGAAATGGGGTCAAAGGTCAGGCAGGGCATTAGAGCGGGATTTATTCCATTGCCCTTATGTGTAATAACTTGCGTAAAAATGGTTCGATTTCGATGAAATTTTGTTATGTGGTAAGGAACCACCTGGAAATAAAACCTATTGAAAATGGGCGGAATGGGGTCAAAGGTCAGGACATAAAATTGGGATCCATTTCATATCCTTTATGCGTCATAACATGCGTAAATAAGGTTCGATTTCGATGAACTTTTAGTATGTGGTAAGGAACTGCCTGGGGATGAACCCTGTTGAAAATGGGCGCAGTGGGGTTAAAGGTCAGGGTATAAAAATGGAATTCATTCCATTGCCTTTATGCGTCATAACTTACGTAAATATGGTTCGAATTCGATGAAATTTTAGTATGTGGTAGGGAGCCACTGGGGACGAACCCTATTGAAAATGGGCGAAATGGGATCAAATGTTACGCAGAATATAAGAGCGGGATTTGTTCCATTTGCCCTTATGCGTCATAACTTGCGTAAAAATGGTTCGATTTCGATGAAATTTTAGTATGTGGTAGGGAGCCACTGGGGACGAACCCTATTCAAAATGGGTGAAATGGGGTCAAAGGTCAGGACAATGCAGTGGGAACCATTCCATTGCCCTTGTGCATCATAACTTACCTAAAAATGTTTCGATTGCGACAAAACGTTATCATGTTGTTCCTGAGGTATAGTGAACCGGTTCTGTTGAATATCAACGAAATGGGATCAAAGGTCATTGCACAAAAGCAAGATTTATTCCACAGCCATTATTTTAATAACTTGAGTGAAACTGCTTCTATTGCGACAAAACTTTAGTATGTTATTCTTGAGGTATACTGAACCGGTTCCGTTGAATATCATCGAAATGGGGTCAAAGGTTAGGACACAGGAGCGAGATTTATTCCACAGCCATTATCCTCATAACTTGAGTAATAATTTCTGGTATGTTGGAAAGCGTATCATAATCAATGCATTGCATGATTTTACTAACTTGTTTTGTGTCTTAATTTAGGCCTTGCCTACTGTTGCACTGTAGTTAGTAAAATCAAATAGCAATTGTCTTCCATAATTAATAATAAAAATTTCGAATAACAAGTAATGAACGAATATATATTTGAATTGAATTAGATGTAATGATTAAATTGGAGGAACTGAGTTTTATGTATGGACGTTATTGTTGCTCTCACAAATATTCTAAAATCTGTTGTAACGCAAAGGGTTTGATTTATCGAACTTTGGAATAACTTTTATGTATGGCCAACTTTTGACAATATCATGTGTATTGGTGGTAGTTGAGAATAAATTGAGATATTATGGTAAATTTCAAAGTTGTTAAAATATAATTTCATTGCATTGTTTAGCTTATATATCCTTTACTTTACATTCCCTTACTATCTATCGCCTCTTCCTCCCCACGTAGCACTACTCCTAAACACCATTAACTTGTAAGACATAGAGTAGGCCTAAGGGGCTCCGCCATAAAAATTCGTTCTAAAAGGGGCTCCGCTAGTCAAAAAGGTTGGTAACCGCTGGCCTACAGCATACCTTATATACCCTCCAAGCCAGCTCACAATACGTGCCTTCTTTCATTGGCTACGCGTTGGTTACGTCAAAAGTAGGTGGTGGTCACAATATAGTGACTCGACTGTGCATATACAATAGGGTGGAGCGAAAAACACTTTTTTTTTTATTTGAAACGTCACCATGTGCAATAGTTGCGATTTTATTATTTCATTACTGAAATGACTCCCTGAAATATGGATGACATCATTTGATATCTTAGGCTGCCCCAAGAACCTCGAAGTTTAAAAGTTATAGGGAAAAATGGTTTAAAAACACCCGCTTTCTCCATTTTGTAAATATATAAATGAACTGTGTCACCATGTTATTTAATATCACCTTTGAGTGTATAAACACGGGTAAAAGTTCAGCAGACATGAGTTAATTTCTTAGGCTTCCCCAGATCCCTTAAAGTATGTAATCTTTGCCAAAAATGGTATGATAAGTTGCGTAAGTATTAAGTTCGACAGCAGTCTTATTGTTACCAATTTGGGCTTAACATTAACAACCCCCCCTCTCATACTTTCTGGAAACCTCTTGTTGATTTTCAGAAACATAGCTTGCTGTTTTGCTCTCTGCTTTGTTTTTGTTACCTTTTTCATCTCAGCCCAGCCCCTCTCTCACAGCGGAGCTCTGTTTGCGAACTCGCTGAGTCATTTTATTACAATCGCACAGGTCCGTTTGGGAGAGAGTGTTGGCAGGTTTGCGTCATAATGATGCAACAGTTTCTTTCACTCCAAGTGACGTTGATTGGATCGTACCGGCGTTTTCGTTTTGTCGTCCAACTACTTAAGATGGCTGAAACAAGAAATAAAGCTGATTGCCCTATCCTTGGGAGTTGTAAGGAGATGCATGAAAATGTGTTGCCTACGTACGAAGATGTAATGCGCCATTACTACCTTGTGAGGAATACTCTTAATCAGAAAGCTGCAAATTATGAGCCTGCTGCAGCAGAAATAGCAAGTATTGTCGCGGACAAACTGCTAAGTATATGGAAGAAAGCATCTCTTCCGACATCTCTCCACAAATCTGCTGCAAAGCGTATTACCACATACAACACTGAAATCCGAAAGCTGAAAAAACACCCTGCAAGAATGGATGAAAATTACCGAAAGAAGATTGAACAATTTCGTGCAGTACTTGCTATTTCTGCTGCAGCAGGCTCATAATTTGCACCTTCCTGCCTAAGAGTATTCCTCACAAGGTAGTAATGGCGCATTACATCTTCGTACGTAGGCAACACATTTTCATGCATCTCCTTATAACTCCCGAGGATAGGGCAATCAGCTTTATTTCTTGTTTCAGCCATCTTAAGTAGTTGGACGACAAAACGAAAATGCCGGTACGATCCAATCAACGTCACTAGGAGTGAAAGAAACTGGTGCATCATTATGACGCAAACCCGCCAACACTCTCTCCCAAACTGACCTGGCCGCCCCGGTGGCGCAGTGGTCTAAGCGATGGCCTCTGATCATTCGTCCGAAAGGGGTCTGGGTTCGAATCCCGGTGAGGCATGGATGTTGTGTTTGTCTTACGGCACTGGCTCTCCCCCTTCCCTGGAACCAGTGATCCTAAATTAGGGACGGGCGACTGCTTATAGCCCATCGAGTTGCTCACGGTGGTCGTTAAACCCACAATCAAAAAAAAAAAAATAAATAAATAAATAAACCGAACTGTGCGACTGTGATGAGATGACTCAGCGAGTTCGCAAACAGAGCTCCGCTGTGAGCGAGAGGGTGGGCTAAGAGGAAAAAGGTAACAAAAACAAAGCAGAGCGCAAAACAACAAGCTATGTTTCTGAAAATCAACAAGAGGTTTCCAGAAAGTATGAGAGGGCGGGGGGATTGTTAATGTTAAGCCCAAATTGGTAACAACAAGGCTGCTGTCGAACTTAATACTTACGCAACTTTTCATGCCATTTTTGGCAAAGATTACATAATTTAAGGGATCTGGGGAAGCCTAAGAAATTAACTCATGTCTGCTGTACTTTTGCCCGTGTTTATACACTCAAAGCTGATATTAAATAACATGGTGACACAGTTTTTTATATATTTACAAAATGGAGAAAGCGGGTGTTTTTAAACCATTTTTGCCTATAACTTTCAAACTTCGAGGTTCTTGGGGCAGCCTAAGATATCAAATAATGTCATCCATATTTCAGGGAGTCATTTCAGTAATAAAATAATAAAATCGCAAATATTGCACATGGTGATGTTTCAAATAAAAAAAAAAGTGTTTTTCGCTCCACCTATAATATTAATTCTATGCATAACTTTCTAAAAGAGAAATTTTGGAAGTTTTGTCAGATTTCATGCTGTGGGGACGAGGTGGCACCAGTGCTTAAACAAATTTCTGTTTTCTCGTAAGGGGCGTCACCAGTCGCAGAAATGTTTATTCATATACACTGGCTGAAAGTGAAAAAATAACACCAAGAAGGAATTTGCGGACGATGATGAAATTTACATATGTTAATGGGGTCCGGTTTACGTAGGTGTCATGTTAACTTCGGGACTAACCGGTCAGCGCTTACACCACAGCATGGCATAATATGCAAATTATCGTCAGTGGTATTTAAGGAGTATGGCGAAGTGAATGTAATCAGTCTTCGGCGTACGGACACGTGTGAAGACCCTGAAGAAGCTGCAATGCCTGGACATGGAAGACATGCACGATTTCAGCAGTTATCGGACTTTGAGCGAGGTCGTCTAGTCGGACTCCGCCAGGCCGGGTGGTCGTATCGTTGGATTGCGGAGCGAATTGGACAGGAAGTATCGGTGGTGGTACGATGGTGGAGTAGATGTTCTGAGGAACATTCCCACACGAAAAGATGTGGAACCGGGAGTCACAGACGGACTGATAAGCGGACAGATCGACGCATAAGAAGAGCGGCGTTGTCAAGCAGAACATCCACTGATACGCAAATCCGAGCTGCCGTTGTACCTGAGGTGACTGTACTAGATGCAGGACTAAGTGCACTTGTGCCTCTCTCCAGCCCACCGTCATTAACGTCTGCACTGGAGAACGCAATGGCGATATGTCGTGTTCAGCGATGAAAGCAGATTCTGCTTGGGAGCCTCCGATGGCCGTATTCGTGTTCGCAGACGCACAGGGGAGCATTTCGACCCTTTTTCATCCGCCAGCGACACACAGGGCCTACACCTGGTCTCCTGGTGTCGGGAGCGATCAGCTATCACTCCCGTACACAACTAGTGTTTGTACCGGGTACGTTAAACAGCACCTCCTACATCAACAACATCATTCATCCCGTTGTTGTGTCATTTGTAAAGTAGGTCCATCGTGGTGTTTTCCAGCAGGATAACGCACGCTCACACACGGCACGTGCAACGCTACATGCACTTCAGGGTGTAAGACAACTTCCATGGCCTGCACGTTTACCGGATTTGTCCCCCATTGAGCACGTGTGGGATTTTATGGGACAACGACTTATCCAGTCTCCACTGCCAGCCACGACCATCCCCGATTTACGCGTCCAGGTTGAGGATGCTTGGAAGTCAATATCCCAAACTTACATAAAGCATCTGTACGACAGACTCCATGCCAGAATTGCACAGTGTGACGCATTTCATGGCGGTTCAAACTCGTACTAACCATGTTACATGGAAATGTTTTTTTAGTTTACCAGCAAATACAGCTGTATTTTGCCATAATGGTTTGATCACGTTATCCTCTGTATTCCGTTATTATGCTGTATAAATTTCGTTGGTATCAGACGTCTCCTTCTTGGTGTTCTTTTTTCACTTTCCGCCAGTGTATAACTTTGTAATAGGGAAATTTTGTAATTTTTGTCAGAGTTCATGCGATGGGGGAGGTGGCACCAGTATTTAAACAAATTTCTGTTTTCTCGTAAGGGGGGCCCTCAAGTCGCAGAAATGTTTATTAATATACTTTGAAATTTCCGAAATGTGCAGTTTTGGTTTTATATCTTTTGTGGATGTCAGTCCGATTAAAAATAACTTTCAGTCCTTAGAAAAGAACAAATAAAATATCTTGAAAGGCGATTGAATATTAACTTTAAGACGTGTAGTCAGTAGATGGCGCTCACTGCACTTGATAATTTAATCGAATCCCCCTTTTTATTGAATGTCTTTCGTTCTGCAAAATCAAACAGAACCCTTCAAGCTTCATTAACTATGTTCGATACTTTTGGAATTTCTTATTCGCCTTTTTATTTGATTCATTTTTGCTTCTTATTTATATATCCATTAATTTATTTATTTTTTTTATTTTACCTTATCATTTTGCAATCGCATTTGATTTCTCCTACGCAGACTAGGAAAATTAAACAAAATAATTCAATGCGATAATGCTTATGATGCATGCCTGATTGCATTGAAAGGAACGTCAGCGTAATCTCAATATTTATTGTCATTTTAACGGTCATTTTCTGGCAGATAGAATGCATATCTCAAAGAGTCCATTTACCACCATTCGTTCAACACGACGAAAGAAGGATCTATAACGTTTTCCAATCTTTACATGCATCCTAGAAAGGAAATAAATATTACAAATGCGCATCAATCATAAATGCATTTCTTTTCCGTGAAAAAAAAGATATGAATCCGTGATGTCTTTATTCTGATGACAATCATGAAAGATGAAAAATATCTCAGTTGGAAGACATGTACATAAAAATGGAGGCCGCTGCAAATAATTCAAATTTAAAGTCAAGTTCTTTCCATTTTTTCCACGTATCAAAGATTCAGAAGGCAGACAGAATATAAATGAATAATTTTATGTAGGAATGGTAAGCTGTATTTGTTCCAGTTCATTGTTATGATTTAGGAAAGTAAATAAGGTATGAATTATTTGCATAAAATCGAGATGGCATAAGGTTTTTGAGTTGAAATTGAAATTCCTAAAGAATCCGGTTCATATTGGTTTTACGGTAAGTTCCGCATTTTAAATTCACATGAACTGTTTGTGAAGATGTTTCATCGATATATAATTATTTCGAACAGGAATTTTTCGTCGTCGTATTAAATAGAGAAAATGGGCTTCGCATTTTACCCAGGAGCTATTTCTTTGCATAGGGAATAACGGAAAAATCGTTTTGCTAAATCAGTGCGGTAAAAGGCGAATATGAAATTAGTTCAATAATATGGTTTTCTAGCAGCACGAAGTTGAAATAGGGGTTCAGATAGGAGATAATATTGTTTAAAATATTAATTAAATTAATTATTTTCGATCGAGTCATATTATTGTGACCACCAGCAAATATCCAGAGTAACCGCCGTGTACGGCGCGGACAGCAGCTGGAGAGTGCGTGGTGTAGGATACATGGAGCGAACAACATGATCGAGGTGGTCCCACAGATGCTCAATGGGGTTTAAGTCTGGAAAATTAGGGGACCAGGGAAGTATTTTGTAGTCTTCATCGTGCTCTTCCAAACACTCTCGGACATTTTTAGCTGTGTCACACGTCCCATTGTCGTGCTGGAAGATCCCGTCCGCCCCAGGGAAGACAATCAACATGTATGGGTGTACGTGTTCTGCAAGGGTGGATTCATAACGAGTTCGGTCCATAGTTCCTTCCACAGGTATGAGTAGACCCAAGGAATGCCACGAAAACTTTTCCAAGACCTTAACGCAGCCACCACCAGCTTGTGTTCTTTCAGCAATGGTTGAAGAGTGTTCGTTCTCCGATGTTTCTCGCCATGTACGCCAACATCCATTCGTTCGATGAAGCAGAAACGTGACTCATCGGAGAAGGCAATCCTTTGCTAATCAGCGGAGGCCCAATTTCTGTACTGTAGTGCAAATGTCAGCCTTTTCTGGCGATGCACTTTCGTTGGCATACATGAAGTGACCATCCCTCTGCATCGGAACCCCATACGCAGCAGGGTTTGCTGAACTGTCCTTTTAGACACACTTTCGGTAGCCCCCTGGTTCATTCGGCCAGTGACTTGCTCCATTGTAACGTGTCGATCGGCCCTTACGCATCTTCGCAGCCGACGTTCACCTCTCACATCAATGGCAAGTGGTGCTCCGCAGTTTCCATATCGCTCAATCGCAATGGTGCCATTCCTCTAATCACGATACACTTTAACCACAGCAGCACGTGAACAGTTCGCAAACTGCGCTGTTTCAGAAATACTGCCACCCTTGGCCCGAAAGCCGATAAGCATCGATTTTTGCAAATCTGCTAAATCGCTCCTTTTATCCATGACAGCAACGAGTGAAATGTTTTCAGTATACCTACAGCACACCTTATATTTCCTCCAAGCCAGCTCACCACACGTACGTTATTTCATTGGCTACGCGCTGTTTACGTCAAAAGTAGGAGGTGTTCACAATAATGCGACTCGACTGTGTATATGTATTGGTGCGCAGAAAACCAAAGGACAAGGCACGTTTTGACCTGTAACGTCGCACAAAATCGGCCTGCATGTGTAAAATTCAAACAACAGGAGCACCGAAATGATGACGAAAACAACACCAACACAAATGCAGATATTAAAGGATATAGTGGATTTTTTCAGAATTGGCTGCATAGATCTGTGTTCCATGGTACAGATGCATCACTGCCAAAACGTTACGAAAGAAAGAGGTGGTCCTCAGCAGGGGATATGATCACCCCTAAAGTCGATTTATAATTTGCACCGTCTACCCATACTTCACAATAAGTTGTTGATGAATTCTTCAGGATATGTATCCCATTCTTCTGTCAGCGACCTTTTCATCTGTTGGACACTTTCCAGTGTGTCTTGAAGTGCCGATATGTATCTCCCCAGAGCTTCCCGCACGTCTTCTATGAAATTTTGGTCATGGGAACGCGCTGGCCGATCCGTCCTCTGAGCGTCTTCACTTTCCAACAGCTCATCAGAAGCCAGCGCAAAATGGGGTAGGGTGTTATTTGTCCATTAATACTAACTGTGGTCCAATATCACCTCGAAACAGACAAGCATTGGGAAGGTATACCATATTACAATACCGCGCACCGGTTAGAGTACCTCCTTAGAAAGCATCTGGAGCTCAATACGTCCATCATCAGAATGCCTCCCCATACCAAAACACCGCGGACGCCATTTTTACCCCTCTCGTTGACGTTTTTGGTGCGATACCGAGGGCCTACCTCACGCCAGATAAGCTGACGTCCAGAATGGGTAAAGAGACTAAATGTAATCTCACAGTCCCCACTGTTCCGCTGTCCAGTCCTTATGTTTTCTGGACCACACTGTAAACGGTGTCTTCGGTGAGCAGTTGTTAATGAAAGACAGCCTACTGGTATTCGGGCAAACAGTCCACCTTTGTATAAACAGAGATATTGTGCGTTCTGAGCTCCTGTTCAGTTGTTTTGCACGTTTACTTTCTGTCTGGGGTCAATCTCTCTTGGCCTGTAGGAAAAGATAGCGGTCCTAACTGAGGGTGATTTTAGGTGGACGAACCCTACTGGTCCATCGCACAGCTTTACCTGTAGTCTTGAAGGCTGACCAAACACGCGGCACGATGCAATGGCTGATACCGGACTCTTGGGCCACACTCATCACAGTTCAGTTCTCCTCGATCCTCACAATCTTTTGAAAACGAGTGAAATCATCAAGATGTTCTCGACGGGCCATTCCGTCATCTCTAGCACCCAACAAACACAATCGAACGTCTTTAACACTAATACATACAGTTCGGTTACTTCCGTTCAACTGCTGCTTTTGGAGCACATTTTGTTCTGATATCGCGCAAACCACAAATCATACTCCTTTATTAAGCATGTGCTGTTGCTCCTGTTCCTAGACACGGTCCAGAATTAATTTTTGTTTGGGTCTTTCTGCTATTTATGGCGTTATGCATAGCTCGAAGCCAGAATCAGTTCGCTAGATCTGGGTCAGTTCAATCTGCTACATTTTCATCACCATAAACGGAGTCCCATCCATACATTTCTGCTGGTATACTCGAAGTGGATAAGAATTTGTAAGATATGTCGTAAAATAGGAGTTAGTGTTCTCAAAATTTCGCAGTAAGAAATTATGGAGTCTTAACTGATAATGTCTAATAATTTGCATCGCGACTGAAGGAAATGTATAATGACATGGTGTCACATGGATTTTCGAGTGCTGGAAAAGTATTATCGGTAGGACTGAAAGAGCAAGACAGTTGGAGAGAGGGCTATAATGCAATTTTTCAGCAGAATGACGAAAACAGATTGCTCATTTTCTAATCCCGTTCAACACACTTATACATAAATTCGATCATTTAGTAGCGAAATACAGTATATACTGTGTTTTTAAAATTACAATACCAAGAAATAACCACGCTATTCAAATGAAGTTTATATAACAAATTTGCCATGTTGCAGGAGATAACTGATTATATTTGTAGAGTTGTACACGAATTTTTCGCTTCAAAATGCAGTATCGTGTGGAGGGTGTCGTGCGCGAAGCGACCCTCTGCAAATCGTGCACGAAGCGACCCTGTTATATTTTACCGTGGACGAAGCGACCCTGCTAATCGAATCGTTTTACTTATATATATATATATACACACACAAATCGTAGTCAAATTACTAACATCTAATTAATTAATTACTTACACCAAGTTTTTTATACTAAACACAACGTTTTAATATCATTATATATATATACACAAATCGTACTCAAATTATTTACATCTAATTAATTAAGTACTTACATCTTCTGAGTTTTGTAGCTTTTGTCCTTAGTCCAACTTGGTAAGATAGCTTAATGCTTTCAGACATTTTTTATGGTCTTTAAATTCCCAAATTTGACGTGTGATGCACAAACAACTATTAAAAGAAGAATTAGGAGAACTTGGTCCAAAAAGGAAGAAAAAAAATGTGTATACAAGTAGAAGAACGCATTCGTAATATCATGGCGGAATTTGGAAATTCTAAAGACCTTAAAAAATACCTGAAAGCATTAAGCTATCAAAATTCAGAAGATGTAAGTACTTAAAAATGTCTGAAAGCATCAAAATCCAGGAGATGTAAGTACTTCATTAATTAGGTGTAAATAATTTGACTACGATATATATAATATGCAAAATGATATTAAAGACTTGTATTTAGTATAAAAACTTGATGTAAGTAATTAATTAATTAGATGTAAATAATTTGACTACGATTTGTATATATATATATATATATACTTAAGAGCAAAACTGAAGACTAAGGAAACAATTTTAGAATTTAAAACGAAGGGTGTGCAAAATAACCTGAAAATCAAAACGCGCAACGCAGCAGTTTTGAAAATTCAGAATACACATTCTATAAAGAAGATACCTACAAAAAAATACATATATAATTTTGACTCACACCTAATACAACATAGAAAAGGTTATGTATCTACCTGTGTGAATATATATATATAAGTAACATTATTCGATAAGCAGGGACGCTTCGTCCACGATGGAATATAACAGGGTCGCTTCGCGCACGATTTACCACAGGGTCGCTAGGCGCACGGTCGCTTCTCGCACGTAATCGTGTGGAGACACTTCGAGCAACAATAAAATCCGCTACACGGCGCGGCATTGAATGGAAGAGGCTTTTGATAAGAGGCCTTTCATATCGTTCTGGGGAATATCCTGCTAGGTTGTTTCTGTGCGAGACCAGAAGTACTTTGTGGTGACTGGAAAGCCGCTTGACGGAGCAGTCGCTTAGCTATCATGTCCCAGACATGTTCTGTCGGGAATTATCCTGCGAACATGTAGGCAAGATAAGTAGCGGTATCTGCAGTGCATAGAAGGGGACATGGTACATCGCACGCTCGGCCACATGTGGTCTGGAATGTCCAGAATACACGTGTTCGAGCATTGTCTTGCTGGAATATAGCACCAGGACAACTCTGAAGGAAGGGTGCCACCTCTACCCCTAAAACATCACTGATGTATCTCTGGCTGTCGAGGGTTCCCTCATTTCGTATGAGGCAAGATCATGAATTGAACCCAATGGCGCACCAAACCCTGACGCCTGGCGTTAAATCGGTATGTCCCTACAAGATACCACTCACCACGATGTATTCGAACACGTATGAAATCATAACGGTACATCAAGCTGAATCGTGATTCGTCAGAAAACACGACCTGTTGCCAATTAGCACGGGAATGTCTGTGTTCGAGACCCACAAACTGAGGCATCTGTGGTTGAGGGTCAAAGGAATGCCCAGAAATGGACTGCTAGCAACCAGTTATCTGTTAAGCAGACGACTTCGAACTCTGCTGGAGCACAAAGCCTGATCTGCAACACTGCTGCGCTGAACACCGTGGATGTCGCTGTGCGATCGGTCACTGCCATGCGGTAGAGGTGTCTGTCATCTCGTACGATCTTTCATTTTGCATTCCATTTCCCGGATTTCTGTGTGACCAGGGCTTCTTTTGTCCACTGACGCTACGTTCACATCACTGTACTGGCATTTTGTCCCGTAAGAGTGTTAATTTCGTGGTAGAAAATCCCGTTTCTCTCATCCCAACAATCTTTCCTTGCTCAAAATCCATCAGATACTTATAATAAAGAGACACAAGAAGCACCTCCCCTTTCGATTCAAAGTTGACTCTTCACTGATTGAGGCATCTCTTTTATGCCAAAGCGAAGACCGGACATTTCCCATACAGAACAAAACGCTTCAGATATGTAGCAGTAATGTTACAATCTCTGATTTTCGTTACACTTTCAGAGTTATCTTACAATTGCGTTTCAGCAACATCTATTTTGGAATTCCATAGTACATAATTGCTACCTTGATGTTACATTCCGGCGATATTTAAGATTTTTGATTTGGCAACGGCGTGGAAGCGCATGCAGGCCATTTCATCTAAGCACTCTCGTGGTCGTTCCATGTGCTACTGGGATATTCTTTGGTGATAATGTGGTACTCGAGTTAGCTAGTTAGTGTACACTAGTACCTGTCCTTAAGGTTTGTACACCAGTGTGTAATATCTTAGTACATTTGTTGGTTTTGAATCAGAAAAATAAGTATCAGTAAAAATAGTTTTTAGGTTGTAATGGTAGAAAAAATAATGTTGATATATTTAAAAAGTTTAGCGACTACGCAAGTTTTGAAAACAAAAGTGAGGTATACATTAAAAGGTACATCTTGTTGATTATTCATGAAGAAATGTAAATCATCCTACAGTAAAATAAAATAAATGACCCGTGGAAAAAATAATACATTTCTATTAAACAACGTATTCGCAAAGCACTGGCTTTCTCGTTAGTTCTTACAGAACGCTGTAATCACGAGGCGTTCCATGGTCGAGTGGGATAATGCATCTGCCTAGAAACCCGCTGGACTGGGGTTCGAACCTGGCGTGACTTCGAGGATTTGAATTTCCTTAACGTCGGGACGTCACACCGTAAAATTTCCTGATGGGGGAAAATAAAAATGCGGACAAAAGATATTGGTGAGACCATGTGGGGAGGTAAAAGAAACATTCGCGAGCAAAACATGTTCGGTAGGACCACGTGGCACACAAAAATGTTATGGTTCAACACAAAGAGAAGATGGTCGGGAAGATCACTTGGGAAAACAATGGCTGCGACTGACGTCATGATTGACCAGGAATCGACCACATGCGTCCTTGAGGCAGCACGTGGACGGGTTCCTTTTTACAGAAATCCCCTATATCATCACGTAACAGTAATGGAACAACGTTACAAATTTCATTCAAACACATAACAATAACATGAAATTGGTATCTTGATGTTACTAAGTCCTTTCACTGTAACGTGTCAGTTACGTTTCAAAGTTGTGTAACGTTTGCGGATATTTTGACGTAACCGTAAGGTTTCTGACACATTACTGCTACCTTGCGCAACGTAACTGAAAAGTATCAATGTTTCAGTGTTACGTACCTGTAACATATACAAAATATTCTGTGCTGTGTGGGTTCAGAGGTCGCTGCTCCGTAGCTCCGTAAACGCTTGCGCATTTTCACTGACATTTTACTTATTTGCATGTCCCAACCCGTTGTAGATATCCTCTAAGTTTAAATCTAAGACCAACAGTCGTTCATGCTGTTTCCATTTTTAAGGACAGTTGTGTATAAGTCGCTAAGCGTTTGCTCCGCTTTTTCGAGGCAGTAGTATAACACTAATTTCGGAGTATTAGAACGCATAAGAAACACGGATAATTTTCTAAGAACAGACAGTGCGGAAGACACCACGAAAAATGATCCTACGGCGTTACGTGAAAAATCCAAGAAGACGGGCGGTGGAGTGATTTTCGTACCTTCACGCCCTGCGCCACCTAACGTGCCACATTAAAAGCCGTTCAGATTCTCGTTTTGCCCATTCCTACCCGCAGTCATGGGCTGACTGATGCACGACGTCACAACTTCACTGTAGATCCAAAATCACCGACAACTTTATCACGTATATCTGACTTCAAGGAGACAAAATGCCAGGAACAAACAAGAAACCCGAATTTTCGTGTGTAATGAGCACGTCTTTTGAATCCATTCTGACGCGAATTAAATTTATCAAAGCTATTCAAAGTCAATCAAACCGGTATGGGAAACAGTAGTATCTAACCGAAGAAAGAAGTTTTTCGATCGGATTTTTAATCCCGCAGATATTGCTGTAAACGTAATCGTGAACTTGCGCTTTCTGGTTGCAGACTTGTGCGTTAAGAAAATTTTTAAATTATATGAGAAACAGTTCGCAGTGGAAACGCTCTCCAACAAAGAAATAATTTTTCAAACTGGACTCTTAGAAGCAGAGATATGTACAAATATAGCATACGAATCTACGCTCCCTGGTAGAAAACCATGCATTATTTTCAAGAAGAAAGTATTCTCAAAAGGTTTCTCGATGTGAGCGGTATCGGTCTAGAAAAAAACAAACATTTAGTCGAGTTTTCAAGAGCTCAGATTTTGCTGCAAATACTTCAGAAGCAGAAATTAACACTTATTCTTCCTGGTGGCCAAACCATTTTTTACCAAATATTAGAAATTATATGAAAGACCTTTCCCTTCAGGAGCTGTATGCGATACACGCGATACAGGAAGAATTTTTCAAACCGGAGTTTTGGAAGCAGAGATATCGAGGAAACACAATTTACTTTTGCGGCCCCTAGCGGAAAGTCTATTAATTACTAGAAAATTTTTAAATTATATGAAAAACATTTCCCACCGGAAATTCTATTCAATAAAAAAGAAATTGTTCAAATCGGACCATTAAAAACAGAAATATTGCCAAAAAAAGATATATATATCCACGCCCTCTTGCTGAGAAACCATGCAATATTTTAAGAAGAAAATATTACGTAAAGGTTTATCGATGTGAGTGGCATTGTTCCGCGAACGAAGTTTTTCAATCGAGATTTTTGAAGCTTAGTTTTTGTGTCAAATACATCAAAAGCAGAAATTAACACTTACGCCCCCTAGTGGGCAAACCATTCTCTACCAAATATTAGCAATCATATGCAAAAGATTTCTCGTCAACACCTGTATCCTGTGAAGGAAAAATATTTCAAATCGGAGTTTTAGGAGTAGAGACATCGGGCAAAGCACAAATTATTTTTATGCCCCCCAGCGAAAAATCTATGAGTAACTTGAAAAAGTAGCTATACCTAAAATACTCTTTGACATAAATGGAATCGAAAGATAAAATAATTTTTTCAATCGGTTGTTCAGAAGCAAATATATGGAATAAAATGTATTTTGAAGTCGATATCATCTGCATTTACGCCCTCTAGCGGCGAAACTGTACATCGTAAAAAAAAAACAAAAAAACAACGAAATAAAGGATTATCATTCACATATACCAAGCTTCCGAATGCAAAAAATATTTTTAAAATAGCATTAACAGTTGCATAGATACGGTGTCTACAGACAGACGGACGGACGAAGGGACAAACCGATAACATAAGCACGATCTTTTTTTACAAAAGAAGTGCTAAAATCGGTTGTGCACTCCATTTCGTTAATTTACCCTTTCAATCTAGAACAGTCATGCATTGGAATGAGAAATCTACTTTAACACTAGATGTATCAATAGAAGTGTTAACCGGGACATACAGAATACGGAACTGCGGTTGTAAACTTTGTGTGCTGCTGTAACTTACGGTATGGGCTTAATTCATGCACTGCTTTTGCTTAATAATATTCTCTGGTATACGTTGTTTCCGTAATGGAGGATGCTGTTGTCCTTTCAACACTTTAATCATCGACCATTATATCCAACCACTCCAAATTATCAGTGTTGAATCCTTACAGAAATTATGCGAGGTGTTTCAAAAAGGGTTCGGTAAATACTGAGGCAGCCCCCGGTGGCGCTGTGGTCTAAGTGCTGACCTCTGATCATTAGTCCGAGATGGGTCCGGGTTCGTATACCAGTGAGGCATTGATATTGTGTCTTACGGCACTGGCTCTCTTCCTTCCCTGGAACCAGTGAACCTAAATTAGGGATGGACGACTGATTATAGCCCATTGAAGTGCTCACGGTGGTAATTAAACTCCAAAATAAAACAAAAGTAAATAGCAAGTAAAAGGAAACACTGTGAAAGATACTGTAACTTGCGCGACGCAGTCAATACACGAGCAAACATGTTCATAACCGTCACGGAACTGTGAGAAAATGGGTGCCACCGTCAGCGTGTCGCGGCGGCTGATATAGGGGCACGTTGTTAACCTACGAAAATGGAGCAAAGAGCTAATGTGAAATTCTACTTCGTATGAAGAAACACCTCATCAGGAACACATGCAGTGCTGAAAGAAGTTTACCGAGATGAAGCAGTAACCTTGGAGTGTGTTTTTTTACTGGTTGAAGCGTTTACGCAAAGAAAGGCATTCCGCTGAAAACGCCGCTCAAAGTGGAAAGCCCGTGAGGCGTTCCACTAAAAAAAAATCTCCAAAACTCTTAAAAACATGGAAAAATGCACTAGAGCTCATAGCGAATGATCATCGATTGACTCTACGAATGATCGCTGAGGAACAAGGTATTAATCGCGAAGGAAGATTTGAGAAAGCGCGATATATGTTCAGCGTTTGTCCCACACCTAAGCACGAGCCATTGTTGCGTTGAATCACTGACCATAATCTCCGCGTTTGGCAACGGATAGTTACTTTTGGTTTTACCGACTGAAGTTAGCTCTGAAAGGAAAGATATTTGCCGACATTTGGGATATTCACGCAAACGTGATAATTCAGCTGCACATGATTACAAAGAGGGAATTTTCCCATAACTCCGAAAAGTTGTACGACCCGTGACTGAAGTGTGTTGTATCCGGAAGGGATGTCGATATTATTTTGAAGGCCAAAATTTTCACCTTTTCGGAAATATCACCTTTTGTATATTTTTATGGTGCATTCACCGAACCTTATTGTGACCTAGTATGGGACTCTGATCATCCTTGAACATCACGCGCACGATTGATAAGTACGAGCACTTGTAACGGATAAAAGAAAACTGTGTTGAATACAATTTAAATGCATCGTTGTTTTGCATCTCATTTGTGCTAAGTTTTAGAGTTAAATGCGCATGCGTGCGGGTAGCAACGTAATACTTTATGGAGACGAATCAGAGGGAACAGCTTTTTCACCATTACAGCATTTGGGAAACACTACTTCACTTACAGTGGAAAACGATGTCCATACTACAATGTTGGACCTTTTTAGTTTCTGTTTATCATTCAAATTTCCCACAGGGGACGCATAAAATCACATTTTTTTTGTGTGTATGCGTTTAATTACGGCCAACATTTTGCGGGTGACAACGCGGGGAGCTAAATAAAAAAATCTCAAACAATGATATTTGCGTCTCTGTTTTTTTCTTTTAGAAACATTGAATTTTTTACACATCTTGAGTTTGGTTTGCGGAAGCATCACAAGAAGAATTGCTGTTTTCTGAAGCGATAACAGAACCTTGTTTCTTAAAATCATCCATCGCTCTCGTGCACCTGGTCTTTGCGTAACATACAACTGGGGTGAGGCTAGAGCCAAAACGGAAAGTAAAAGCGAGAAGCCAAGGTCGGCGTATTTCAGTCGAGAGAATAACTGCCTCCGGAGAGAGAAGACGTGGGTTAGAATCTCCCCAAAGCACAAAGCGCTTTATTTTAACATTGGCACCTGAGCGTACAATGAGTCTCCTGGCTGTAAGGTTCGAGAAAATTATGTGATGCTTCTGCCCTACTTTGCCTGGAATTAATGAGAATTCCTTCTTCTACGCTTCGAAGAATGTGTGATCGTCTGGAATTAATAAAAATTTCCTTCTTCTACAGTGAGCTCTCCTTCAAGCATGGTTTCCGGTCAAGACCGGTGCAGTTCAGTCGAGAGAATAACTGGCATCGGAGCGAGGAGACGTGGCTTCGATTCCACCATTTTGAAAGTGGGCTTTATTTTCCAATTTGAGACAGAGATAATTTTTCATCTAAATCCTCAGGACATTTCTTTGTACCACTGACTTTGCATTGTTTATATTTAACTTCTTAGATAAGGCATACCGCAACAAAACAAAAATTCATACCAGTCAGTTTTGCCATAAAACTAATGCTTAACGTCGTTAACACTGCTTACTCATAAAAGAATGAAATATGAGTTGCTTTTGCAAAACAAGGTATTAATACTTCGACACGAATTGAAAATCAGTGAGTTTTACCACAAAATTATTATTGCTAATTTTCTTCGTTATATCTCAGCATGTCTTACGTGCTTTGATTTACGCTTTCAGGAATTATCACATCAAAACATTTTGGATTCTTCTGAAATGTACATTCTTTGCACGTGATAAACTTGTTATGTGCATTAGAACCGTCCAGCTCACGTAACATCCTCTGAATCCAAGAAAGGATTCGGTTTCTTTCACATTCTTGAATCCTCTCATTAATATTTCTTTCATTTTGCAATATGAACCAAAAACAGCTGCTAGTTTAGGAAAAATAGCATTGACGTGATAGAAAGACTCAAGATCTATGTACAAATGAAACTGAAGAAAAAATCCAAAAAAATCACTTTTTTCTGTTTTTGATTTCTTAGTTTAAACGCCGACATCAGGAAATAATTCTAGTCGGTTCTCGCCATGTATTTTATATGGACTCAAACGCGTAAAAGAAATTATAAGGGGGTGTCTACGCGCTCGAAACTCTAGGAAAACTCGTTTCCGTGTTTCATTAAGGAAGATCAAAATACCAAATGCAAATATTCAAAAAAAAAAAAAAAATTGAGCAGTCGTTGTTATCTGGTTTCTGTTGAAGACTGGGTAGCAATACACTGATTGTGCTTATGTGGAGATTGAAATTGAAATGAGCTGCATTACAGCTATTTCTTTTTTGTGTGACTGGCCGAACAATTATAGATCTGGGACATTGAATTTGCAATACTACGAAGCGGAACGGCGATTAGAATGCAGATCAGTATGTGAGAGCTTCATGTCCGAATATGCAAATGATTCCGGTATAGAACAAATCCGTGAGAAGCGGTGGTCAATATCAGGTCGAACTCCTAGACAGCTTAATTAAACTTACCACGTGTTGTGATTCATAAAAGGTTTCCAGTGACCGATTCTGAGGTCAACAGTAGCTTGAATGCACAGAATTTCGAGTCGACGTACAGCTCCAATGTGACTGCTAATAAAAGTGGGCGTGATTGGCTTTTGAGACTATATTAAAACAGAGTCTAAAGAAGTACTACTATTAAAGAAGTGTTGGTCTTCTGAGGGTGAATGCGTATTTCTTTTATACGAAATGCATCAGAAGGACAGTGAATGAGCAATCGGCAAGAGATAGTCTGAATGAGAGGAAACATAGAAGGCAAACGAAGCCACTGAAATATTGAACAAAAAAGAGTCGAATTCTTGAGAACAGTTGTAGTTATGCGAGTTATTCCAATCATAATATGTGAAATGCATTTTAAGGTCAGCAATCTGTTGTTTCCACGATTTTCGCACTAACTGGATAAAATATTTTACGTAAATTAATCTCCCGTTGGATTCAAATATATTACGATTAATGCAAAATTTTGTATTAGAAGATTTTGGGAAATGGACAGTTATATTTACGTCGGTTGGGTCCCTAGGAATACCTTAACCCCAGCACCACAGACAATTGTTTAAAACGAATTTTCAAATGGCATAAGAAACGAAGTTATGCTGACAAATACAAACACAGAGTTGAGCCGTATAGGAGTATTACCAAGAACCAGAGCCCATTTAAGAGGAAGGCTAGTGGGTTTGCAGCCCCGGGGTTGGCATTTTCAAGAGGCCTCAGAATTATACAGGATGCGTAAAGAATTGACAGAGTTCTACAGTTTTTGTTTTCAGATAGCACAGCAAAGACTATAAGAAACTGCCTAGGGGAAAAAATTCTATTTCTTTCGACTTTTTTAGGAGGAGTCTGCAAAAAATATAGTCGCCCCCAGTTCATCTTCAAACCTTTCAAAGGCATTACAGAAGTTTTTTGTACACATATGTACTTGGGGAAATTTTAACATTAAGAATTCCTTTGAATCATGGGGATATTTTTATTTCTTCCTCATCATATTTTGGAAATGTTTTGTCCTGCGTATTTTTATTCATCCACTCATAGTAAAACTCTAGGTGTGTCACTAATACTGGGGCATCGGGACTCTGTTTCCTTAAATGCGCTTTGCAGAGAACCTACAAGTTAAAGGGAAAGCATGAGAACTACTAATGATAGTAGCAACTATCTTTCCAGTGAAAATGTTTTCTCGAAGTTACTCTACGAAACTGGTTGTCGCAAATGCCCGCAGGCTGATATGTAAGTCACCTGGGGAAGACATTTTACACGAGAAAACTGCAAAATCAGGAAAATGTAATGGGATTGGTGAACGCTAGTTTTAAACAGAAGCAAGGCTGCTTTTGTCGCTTTGAAAAAATGTCATTTTTAAAGATAGATTTGAGCCATTTAAATCATCTGGAAAACATTTAAATTTATCTAATGCTAAAACAATTACTTTGCACTTTTATCCAGTGTAGTTATTGTGGAAATAAAAAGCTATACTGACTTCACCTAGAACGTAATTTCAGTGTAGATGAGCACGAAATGTATATAGCCGTCCAGGTGGCGCAGTGGTCTAAGCGATGGCATCTGACCATTCGTCCGAAATGGGTCCTTGTTCTAATCCCGGTGAGGCATGGATGTTGTGTTTGTCTTACGGCGCTGGCTCTCTCCCTTCCCTGGAACCAGTGTCCCTAAATTAGGGTCGGACGAGTTGCTCAATGCTCATGGTGGTCGTTAAACCTCCAAACTAAAAAAAGAACAAAAAACAAATGTATGTAACCATTTCGTTTGCGATTGCTGCTGTAGAATTTAGAAACAGAACTCCAGATACACTATGGGATAAAAAGTAACCGGTTTTGAGTGTTGAATTTATGCGCCTGCGTCACAGCAATGGCCCACACAGACGTATGTGGCTAACATTATAGACAAGAACGAACAGCAGAATAGGCCGTGTGCCAAAGTTTAGTGTCTTTCAACGTGCCTGGGTCGTACGATGTCATTTCAGAGACAAGTAATTTTGGAAAATTTCTGCCCTACTACAGCTACCCTGATCAAATATAAATGATGAATTGGAAACGCTTAGGAGCAACGACTGCGCAATCCCGACCTAGTAGGCCACGAAAAATGATAGAAGGGAACTGCTGAACGCTGAAGCGGGTGACGGAAAAATCGCCTTATCTCGGTTATGTTACCTACCACCGAGATCTATAATAATTCCTCTGGAAGCAAAGCTGGTACGATAGTCGCACAAGATCGCGTCGGTTGGAGTGGTCAGTAGTGCAAAGCTTGGCGCCAGTGGACTAGAACAGTGGGTAGAACCACCTTCAATGGAATGTTGAATCACGTTTAACTATCTGGCAATGCGACAGAAGAGTCTGCCTTTGGTATATGCCAGATGAACGATACCTACCCGCCTGTGTTGTTTCAACTGTGAACTTTGGTGGAGGAAGAATTATGCTTTGGGGCCGTTTCTCATGATTTGTGCTTGGCACCTTAGTTCTAGTGCTATGTTATCTTAACGCTGCGAGCTATAATGACATTCTCAACAATTCTGTGCTTTCAACATTATGGCAACAGTTCGGTGAAGGCCCTTTTCTTTACCAACAGCACAATGTTTCCATCCACAAAGCAAGGTTGGTTTTGCAGTAATGGTTTGATGTGTAACTACATGACTGTCCTTCACAGAACCTCAACCGTAACTAAATGAAACACCTTTAGGATGAATTGGAATGCCAACTGCCAACGTGGCCGAAACGCCCGGCATTGATCACCGACGTGACTGACTAATGTTCTTGTGGCGGAAAAGTTGGCGATTACCACGGCAATGTACCAGAATCTAGTAGAAAGCCGTTCCAGTAAGGTGGAGTCGTTCTTTTGGGGGAATGGTTGGCGATTCGCACGGCAATGTACCAGAATCTAGTAGAAAGCCGTTCCAGTAAAGTGGAGCCGTCCTTGTGGGGGAATGGTTGGAGATTCCCACGGCAATGTACCAGAATCTAGTAGAAAGCCGTCCCATTAAGGTGGAGTCGTTCTTGTGGGGGAATGGTTGGCGATTTCCACAGCAATGTACCAGAATCTAATGCAAAGCTTTTCCATTAAGGTGGAGCCTGTGATATCAACATAGATGGTACCAACTCTATAGTAACTCCTGTCCTATTCCAGAATGTTTGTGGATATACAAGTGTCCAGATGCTTTTTACAAAATAATTTTAGGGCAAATGCAAATCAATATAATATCGTGGCATCTAGAGAGAGACTTGTTCCACACGAAAGAAAAAAAAACATGTTCAGATAACATTGGTCGTGGTGGACGATAACCCATGCTAAAACATTTTCTCTAAATACCAAATAACCATATAAAGAAACTTTTATCATCTTATGAGAACGATCTGAATCAGGGAAATATACTAAAAGCATCATACATGTTAGCTTGATTATAGATATCTGATTCAAAAACAATTTTTGATATCAGTATGATAAACGAGTGATATCGTGCAAAACGTAAATATACATTAACACAAAGTTATGTTTTAATATCTTTAAGTTTGTTCGTTTCTTGTTAATAAACTTTCCATAAAAGATTAATTTGAATTCTAAAGAACCCTGGAATATTAAAGCTATCATACATAGCACAAGGTTCTTTCGTTTGAAAAGGAACCACTAATAAAAAATGTCAAAGCTCTCCTATTTCTTCTTCAGTGTGTGACATACAGCTCATCGTACAACTTAGTGATCACAATCTATGAAGAACCACTAATCGTAATATGCTGAACACTAACAAGAAATCACAAATATTGCAATATCCGCTGATTTCCGTTATGTAGGCAGCGCGTCATCGAATTGATCATTCATTTGTTTTACTGAGAACATACATACTTCATGTATATACCTTCTGACAAATTGTCGATTTTCTCCAAATCTTGCATAGGATCTTTGATGTGCCATTTAGGAAAATATAATCAACTGAAATGTAATAATTTACCCGGAAGAAAGAAAGTAAATTGGTAGGTCAAATAGGTCAAGATCACTTTGCAGAAATATGCATCTAACCCAAGTTTGGGAAATTCAAACGCAAGACTTACAGGCACTTAATGTGTACAAAAAATAAAAACCGATGTACACTTGCAGTACAGTCCTTTTCGTTTGGGGGATAATTTTGGTCAATTTATATCCCTAATTTAGAGCCCATGGTGCCAAGGAAAAAAGCGCTAGACTCGCAAGACAAACACAACCTGGAATCACATCGAACGAACAGTCACAAGCCAACTCTTAGACCAATGCGCGTAGGCCTTCTGGAGGAGGACACGGGCGTCGTACAAAATAGAAAATGACAAGCCTTTCATTAAAATTCCAGGTATTGAATGAAATCCAATATCCGATTTTCAGCTATAAAGCCGTGGTAAAAATTATAGAACATATTTATGTTCCCTGGCGAGAAACGCTACGAGATATAAATCAGAAAGTTGTGTCGCCTGCCACAGAAGGCAAAAAATGCACATTTCTGGTTTATCATCATGATCATCATCATCAACCACTTTCAGGCCAATGCTGTAAGGTCTCAAAGAATCTCTTCCACAAATCTCTATCATGACCTTCCACGTCACTCTGTCCAGCTTTCGAATTTCATCTACCAATCATTCAGTTTGTCTTCTTTTAAGTCTTTTTTTTGTCCCATAGTGTCCAGTCTAGTGTTTCAACTGTCAAATTGTGGTCAGTACTTCTGGAAATATGTCCAACATATTGTCACTTTAGGATTTATTGCACTTTTCATAAGTTCCGTTTCCTATGCTTGTTGGTTACACCAAATACGCACCTGTTCAGATTCTTTGAGTTTTCCGTAGCTTTTATAAACTATCTACCAACAAGTAATTGGACATCTGTGATAGCAAAGGAAAACGAAGTTTTTTCTCCTTCAATAGTTGGTGGAGCCTCCACGAGCGGCGATTACAGCTGCGACCCTCCGGGGCATACTCTCAACCAGGCGTTGTACGACGGCTAACGGTATTTTGTTCCACTCGGCTTTGAGAATATATGTCAGTTCCTTCACCGATTTCAGACAGCGGGGGCACCCGTTAAGTCGCCGCTCCAACTCGTTCCAGAGGTGCTCGATAGGGTTAAAGTCCGGGTTCTGCGCAGGCCAGTCCATTTGATTAACCCCATTGTCACCATACCAAGCCATGGTGGACCTCGCAACATGGCAGGTGGCATTGTCATCCTGAAAGTAACATTGGTTCACCCCGTAAAACTGCCACAACATAGGAAGCGCATGGTCATCCAAAATGGTGCAGTAGGTCTCGGCGTTGAGTCTACCAGGAATTCCGACCAAGGGTCCCGTGCCATAACAGGAGAAACACCCCCATAGCATTTTTCTACCGCCGCCGAACTTCACTGTTGGCACAATACATTCAGGCAGGAGGCGTCCTCCAGGCACACGCCAAACCCAGACCCTGCCATCCGAACGGTAGAGGGTGAACCTTGTTTCGTCGCTTCAGAGAACCTGTTTCCACTGTTCAACGGTCCACTGTCGACATTCTTTGCACCACGTTAGCCGAGCAGCGCTATTGGACTTGGTGATCAAAGGCTTGTGGGCGGCAGCACGACCATGATAACCGAGCAGATGGGCTTCCTTACGGATGGTATACATCGAAAGAACACTCCCGGATGCCTGTTGAAACTCCTCGCGGATGTGGCCCATCGATTGGGTGCGGTTCTTCCGAATTTCTCTGGCCAGCACCCGTCGGTCTCTACACCTCCCAGTTTTGTGGGTCTGCCGGGTCGGGGCACATTCCGACAGTCACCTCTCATCTTCCACCTGCCAATCACGTAGGCCACTGTCGATTTTGTGATACTTCAACTCGCTGATATGTCACGTATGGATCGGCCATTTTTAGGATACCCAACGATTACACCTTTCTCGAAATCGTAGAGCTCCGAACTGCGTGATGGCATCTTGTATGCGACTGGTTGCGTTGTTGTTTTCCACACGATATTTGACGGCGGCGGCCGTGACGTGTATCAGGACCGCAGATATCGTCGTTTGCAGGAGTGTCCAATTACTTGTTGGCAGGTAGTGTATGTCTACTTTAAGCAAAGTCTATGTCTCTTACCAATAAGAAAGGACTGACAATTATTAAACGTTTTTCGTTTTAGATTTAATGGTAAAGTGCTCTTGAAAATTCTACTTGGCTTTCGAATGCAATCCATTCAAGAGATACTCTTCGAAGATAAAACATTAGAGTTAGGGCTGACGGGCATTTAACATGGACATCCCCCTGTACGTGGGACAGACCCAATACGAACGCGAGCAGCCCCGGTGGCGCAGTGGTCTAAGCAATGGCCTTTGATCATTCGTCAGAAATGGGTCCGGGTTCGAATCCCAGTGAGGCATGGATGCTGTGTTTGTCTTATAGCACGGGACCAGAACCTTCCCTGGAACCAGTGACCTTAAATTGGGGACGGGAGACTGCTTATAGCCCATTGAGTTGGTCGTTAAACCTCTAATCAAGAAAAAGAAACCGAACGCAGGCGATAAATAGGCTGACAGCAGTGCTACACAAAAGTATATATCGCAATATACGAACACGGGTAAACGTGGTGATTTCAGCAGCTTTGATCATGGACGCATTGTTGGCTCAAGACAGATGGGTTATTCTATCACCCAAGTAGTACGAACCCTAGGGTACTCGGGAGCAGCCATATCAAGGGAGTACAGCGAGTATACCAACGACGGACGTAACAGCGTCCAGAGAACAAACGTTTTCCGGTCACATGCCATTGACGTAGAATACCTAGGCGTGTACATCCCGGACGCTTGGTAACAGTGGCGCAAATCACATCCATGTAAAATGTCGGAGACCCAAACAACGTTAGCGACTGAAAGCCACGGTGCCTGCTGCATACACTGGGATAAGGGAATCCACGCACGACTAATAAGCCTCTCTTGACTGCTCATTATCGGGAATTACGGCTCGTATAATGTCAGGAACTTCAAAACTGGACCTTTCTCTTGTCGCCGCGTCGTGTGGTCAAATGAATTATCTTTTCAGCTCTAACAAACTGACGGGTGGGTGACGGAGTGGCGCCGACAAGAGAAACCCATTGGCCCCGTCGTGCCAAGTCGGGTCTGATGGTTTTGGCAGCCACCTCATTGGATACATTAGGTCCCTTGTTGTGTCTGGAGAGGTCCTTAACCTCTGTGTGCTATCAGCCAGATCATGCTGACTTAGCGCACCCTGAAGCTGATGGTCTCTTTCAGCAGACAATGCGCCGACTCACCTGGCCGCAACCTCCCGCCTTGAAGCGCACATCTGAGTTTGACACTATTCATTGGCCCCCAAAGTACCCGGATTTAAATCCCGTGGAGTGGAGTGTTAGATCCATGGTTCCTGGATCGGTGTTTAGGGCGGTGTTGTGAACAATGCTGTAAAAGGCATGGCTGACATTACCTCCGAAATTTCTCTGCTATCTGGTGGAGCCGATGCCTCAGCGTGTGAGGTTTCGCTTCGCACTAGAGGAGGACCAACACGCCTCTCGTAGGTATCTCTAATGTGTTTTGACCATTGAGTGTGTATGCCTATTAATCTCTTCTCCGATTTGGCCCTCGCTTGATATACACTACATTGATAAAAGTCACCGGACAGGCCTTCAAAAGCAAATGAACGGATCCGCTGCGTTGTTAAGATAAGCAGTACAACTGCAAACGGTATAAAAACAAGCTTGCGGCTGACAGCGATCATATCACACTGTGAGGTTGAGTGAAAATGTTGCGGCGAGAGAGAAATGACTTTGAGAAAGGAAAGATTGTTGGGTGTTATATTAGTGGGTTGTCCATAAAAGAAACCTAGGTGCGTTTAAACATACCCAAGTCAACTGTTTTGGATGTACTGAATAAGTAGAAGACACATGGCATGCCTAAAATAGCAAAACGTGCCGGCAGACCAAAGAAAATAAGTGATAGAGGACGTCGAAGCCTCAGAAAAGTTGTTACTGCTAATCGACGGAGTACTGCACAAGACCTCGGTGTACAGGTGAGTAAAAATGCTAGAGCCTCCGTATGTACACGTACCATTCGTAGATAATTTTTTCCATGGGTTACCATGGTCGTGCTGCTGCTCATAAGCCACTCGGGATGCTACTCGTCGTTTAGCATGGTGTAAAGAACATTTATCTTGTACCGTAGATCGATGGAAACTGGTCCTATGGACTAATCAATCCAGATACACGATTAATCAGTCTGATGGCCGTGTGTGAGTATGGCGGCAGCTGGGAGAACGCTATTTACCATAGTGTACTGTTCCTACGGTCAAGTTTTGATCTGGCAGTGTACTCGTTTGGGGGTATTTTTTCGTGGTATGATCCCTGCCCATTGGTCATCGTGGAGAAACTTGTTAAACAGCACGTCTACCTCAATATTTTGGACATTTATGCCCTAGCAACCCTGTGGCAGTACAATGGAAACGAGCCTTGTTGGTACCAGCAGGATGATGCACCGAGCCATAAAGGAAGGACTATTACGGTGTGTTATGAAAATAATTCCGTATCGTGTGTGGACTGGCCAGCACAGAGCCCTGATCTTAATCCTATACATCATCTATGGTATGGATAAGAGCGCCGCACAAAAAGTTTGGAACCAAACCCTAGTACTAAGCAACAGTTAGCGGCAGCATTATGTACTGAATTGAAGCGCGTACCTATCGCTGTGTTCCAAAACCTTGTCGAAAGCATGTCTCGAAGGGTCAGTGCATGCATTAAGGCCAAAGGTGGACCGACAATGCATGTCAGTAAATACTATGTTGTGTTTCACTTCTAGGTGTCCGGTGATTTTTGTGAATATAGTGTATGTTACCTCAGGAGAGTATCGGTCACTTCTAAATTTGCACCAATCAACCACTAAATCTTCAGTTATTGCAAAAACAGTTCCATCAGTTTGGTTTTCTGTAAGTTAATCTTTTATCCCAATTCTTACTCTTATCACCTCGTTCATGGTCATATTCTACAGCTCTTAGAAGGTTTTTGGTTATTAGATGAAGTGATCTTGTAAAAATTGGTTTATTATGTGAAGTAAAAATTTGTTTTGTTTTGTAGAAGTATCCCTCAGAATGCACATTTTAAAGTAAGCAGTGAAGTTTCCTTGTTAGGTGACAGAATGGAAATCAGTGAAGATTCAAAACGAAAGAAAGCTTTTCGCTTGTGAGAGTTCAAAACAGAACCATCTACACAGATAACAGAGATAATTGAAGAGAAAGCAATTATCATGTTTACTTTTACATGAGATAGAAGCGAGAAATCGTTATTTGGAGCTGATCGCATTTGCTTTTAGGTAAAAAAAACAAAAAAACGTTTTGATTCTTTTACATATTTTTATGAAAAGTTTGTTTAAACTTTTCTTTCTTTTTCATTAAAGCGCGATTTGGGGATCAGTAATTTGTTTGAATTTACGCAGAGATTTAATTGAAGTTGAAGTTGAATCGGAAATCATTTTAGTTTTCTAAATGTAAAAAAAAAAAAAAGCATTTTTGAAAAGAAAACCACCAAGCTTTGTTCCGATCCATGTTTGTAGCAACGAAACCAACCAGAACATATCTAGCATATCTGGAAACAATATCTAGCTATGCACAATCCATTACTTTGCAATTTTAAATTGTCTTCTAATAATTGTTTTTACAACGACCGAGGATGAGCTTCTTTCCTTCAGCATCTGAATTATTGACTCCTTTTGAACAAAAGAACTTTCTTTTAGAGTCACTACTGCCGTCTTTTGGTCATTCTCTTGGATCAATGTATTATACATGTTTGAATTATTCGCCTTGTTTTGGGAAGCGTTTGGTTATCCGACCTATGAGAACGATGTGTCACCTTCGGTGTCGGAGCAGTGGCCTAAGCACTGGCATGACGATTCGTTCGAGATGGGTTCGGGTTAGAATCCCGGTGTGGCATTGACGTTGTGTTTATGGTACGGCACTGGATTTTTCCCTTCACTGGAACCAGCGGCTTTAAATTACCGATGGGAGGCTGCATATAGCCTATTGAGTTACTCACGGTTGTCTTTAACCCCTCTCCCCCTCCCCCCCAAAAAAAACATGGTTCCGTCAATTTTGGTCATCTTCCGATGCACAGGTTTGCTGCCAAGAAGCGTACTTCAAAGTCAATTGTATTCTATACCATTATTTCTAAAGATAAGTTGGAAAAATTATTTTTCCTTCAATACATTTTACCTGAAGGAACATTTTGTGCACAGTTTCTTCTGGAAGTAATGCGCAATTTTTCCGCTATAGGACGTAAGTTTACATTCTTGTTTTATCAATATCTCTGTTCCTAATGTTCCAATTTGAAGAATTATTTTTAGATATATGTCATTCACTGCGGAGAACATTATGCATACGTTTTTTAATTTTTCATAGTGCATAGTTTTGACACTAAATAGCTTAAGTACATGTATTATGTATTTTTGCTCGCTACTGCAGCTCTATTTCTATACAGTAAGTATGACTGAAAAAGTATGTTTGTGATATGTGCCGTTCGCTTCGTTAATGATTTCGAACACTATCTGCTTTAAATAATGCACATTTTGGTCTTCTTGGGGGCGTATAGTCTAAACTCTTTTCCTGATATTTCTGCTTCTAAAAGTTACGTTTTAAAAATTTCCTTTTGCATCTCAAAGGACAACTGACCTATGAAAACGATGTGTCGCATCCTGAAGGAACAATAACCAAAAACAATATTAATGTTACTCAATTTAATGAGAAGCCTAAAACTGACAAAGGGTCAAACACAGAAAACATTCTCGTTATCATTGTTTAATTACTTTATATGAACTTTTTTCTCTAATTACATAACTAATCGTACACAAACAATCATTACTAAAAATATTATTACCACCGGGAAAACCATTCAATATAAAGGACTTATTTGAGGTATATTTTCTTCTCCAGCCTGACAAACTGATATTTAATAACTTTATTTTTCGTAATTAATTTAAGAGACTAACACCTAATCTCGGCCACTTTTCTATCCTCACTATTTCAAAAAATCACTTTTTCTACTTTTTGCTTATATTTCTAAATTTTCTATGAAAAATACTTTTCGCTTATATTTCCTAAATTTTGATATTAAGTAGTTCTGCCCCTAGGAGTACTCAGTGCTCATTCTTATTTACAGGAGTTTCAACTATTCCAAAAATCCTATTTAACAAATCCTTTCCCGGTAGTACAACAAGTACTAGAGATGATTTTCCATCTATTTTGTTGTGCAATTAGCTTTCTATTTTCCGCCAGGGAGTTTAAAGTTGTATTTTATTTTCATTTATATCTTGCTTCTAAACGTTCGGTGCGAAAAAAACAAACAAAAAACAATTCGGTTATATTCCGCTATGAAGAATAGTTTGTTTGAGGAGTTTCGTAAAGCAAGTTCTGCAGCTAATACAGAAAAGAGTTATAGGAGTTTAAAGTGAAAAAAAAAATAGGCCAAGCGTACATATCTCTATTACAGCAAAATCAACACTTTCGTAAAATTAGCAACTTCGTTTTGGAAACTTAGATCTGGTATTTTGGAGGTTATTGCGATGGTGGAGAGATGATTGCTTTCAGAGATCCACATTTCAAATGCATTGTTTTATTCAATTAGTAACACAAAGGTTGTTGCAAATAATTTATCTAATTTTCATCGTGATACTGAGAAAAATTTATATTAATATTTTTCGCGTCTAAGTTGTGATTTTTCACTTTGTTATAAAGATATCATTTGTAACAGAAGTCTTAACGGTGTACTTTACTTCTTGCAGTCGAAATTTTTCGCATCTTCGTCTATGTTGTATAAAAGCTGATTGCGTGTCTGGTGGAATAGTACATTTGTTAAAAAGAAAGAAAGTCTTGAAAACTAAATGTTTATTCAAACGTTTTCTTTCATGTTATCTCTGAAGGAAAAAAATGTTTGTTTATAAGACGTTGCCATGGATGTGGAGTGGTTCGTACTGAATTTGAATTTCAGGTTCGTTTATAATTAAATATATTCTTTTTAAAATAAGGCATTTCTTAACCTTTTGGTTTTAAGTTTTGATGGAATCTATTGCGATGTTTTTTGGTCACTGCAATAAACATTTTCTTTTATTTTTCTTTCTTGTAGAACACTGGCTTGTTCAATTGCACTGTCGCGTAATGTTCCGGTATTTATGATGTACTATCTAAGGGAGCCAGTGTTTCCCGAGTTTGGCAAAAAACAAATCAGTCAGCTTCTCTGCCAGCGTTTTGCGAGGTTTCCTGAAATTATGATTAGAGTATATTGTACTGAAACGTTTAATCGAAAAATGTGGCAGTAATCACAAGAAAGAACAATTTAAAATAAGAATAAAATCCATGCATTTTTCGTCAAAATTAAATAAAACCAGCAGTCTTTACTGATTTTTAGTATGAGAAATTTGAAATAGAAAGCAATATTTCACACATCTACATTTTTCTGTTTTGTTATGACCAGTGTGACGTACAATGGCCGTTCCATAATAACAGAGTAAAATCACACAAAATCTAGAAATACACTGAAAAGCATTTGAATTAAAGAGAGCTGGCGTTTTGCAAATGTGGCGCTGTGAGCGGCCCTGCAAACGGAAATAACATGACGTATGCAGCGATTCGACAATATAAGGAGCGATGCGTCGGGAATCAGTAAGAGGCGGACGCAGTATGGGTAAGACGAAGGATCTAAGCACATTTGATCGTGGGCAAATTGTCGGGGCCCGACGAATGGCTCACTCCATCTCGGAAGTCGTGCAGGCCCTGGGATTTTCACGAGTCACTGTGTCACGGATGCACCGTGAGTACATCAAATCCGGTAAAACCACCCCTGTAAGAGCCAACTGCCGTGCACAACAGCGTGTCGATGAGCGGGGACATCGTCGGCTAGCTCGCATTGTAACAGCTCATAGACGAGCCACAGTGCAAGAAATCACTCGGCAATATAACGCTGGTGCATAAAAACGTGTAAGCAGCCACACAATCCAGAACCATCTCTTCGCTATGGGGTACAGAAGCCATCGTCCCACGAGGGTACCGCTGCTGACCGCACATCACAGGGTGCAAAGATTAGCATGGGCTCGGGAACATCGCAACTGGACCCTAGATATGTGGGAAAATGTTGCCTGGACTGATGAGTCGAGATTCTCATTGGTACATGCGGATGGCAGGATACGAGTACGGCGCAAACCACATGAAGCGATGGATCCTTCTTGCTAGTAGGGTACTCTTCAAGCTGGTGGTGGTGGTGGCATTCTCGTCTGGGGACTGTTTACGTAGACTGAAACGGGACCCCTGGTACGTATAATGTCGTCCTTCACAGGTCAACGCTACCGGGATATCCTGGACGACCAATTGCTCCCGTTTGTGTGTCTTCAACATTCCACTGGGGACCTCATCCTGCAACAAGACAATACATCGTGCCATCGCTCCCGAATTGTATCCGATTGGTTGGATGAACACTCTACCAACGTGACCTCGCTTCCTTGGCCAGCAATCTCACCTGACCTCAATCCCATCGAGAACATCTGGAATGCCATCGAGAGAGATGTTCGAGGCTCAGACCCCTTCCATCAAATCTTCGTGAACTGTGGGAGCTTGTTCAAGGGTCGTGGATCCGTATGGCTTTCCAACGCTTCCGGTGTCTTGTTCAGTCCATGTCGAGACGAATCGCCGCCGTCATCAGAGAGAAAGGTGGCGCTACACGTTACTACACAGGTATCTCTAATTCAATTGCTCCAGTGTATAGGTACAGCAAATAGTAGGTTATTCTTTCTCAAAGTTTCTTCCTTCGGATGATATGCAATGGTCCCATCGTTCAGTCCACTTTTCAAAGCATGTTGCGAAAGTATTTTGAGGAAGATGCTTTAGCGACCCCACTGCAGCGTAAATAACGTCAGCATATGTGTAGAATGTTGCACCACGGAACTCTCCTTTCATTGTTGGAAACAACCAAAAATCGCACAGGGCGCGGTCAAGATTGTAGGCAGGCTGTGGAGTGATTTTAGTACTGCATTTCGTAAGAGACTGTTGAACACAAGCAGCCACATGTCGGCGGGCGTTATCATTGTGTAGGTTCCAGTTGCCCATCAGTTCCGGTCGCTTAATTGATATGTGCCAATGCAGGCGTTCCAAGACTAAAATGTCTCAGCATTGACAGTATTTTGTGGAGGACGGCATGCTAGGAGACTACACGTTTATGATCAAAGAAAATTATCACCTTCTTAGCTGATTTGGTTTGGCGGACGTTTTGCAAAGGAGTTCAGCCTGCGTGTTTCCAGACACTCGTTGCTCGCTTCGTGAGGGGGTCGAAATAGTGGACCCATGTTTCATCGGTAGTTATTACTGGGTTTAAAAAGTTTGGATCCTTTGCAATCATTTCTTTTTTTGCTCATGACACACCTGAATTCTGGCTAACACACGAGTTCTCTCGGTAGGTGATGAATCACCTAACTGAACACACACGATGCAGCAGTAATTTGTCGCGTAGAATGCGGAATGCCGACGTTTTTTAAATATTAGTTGACGCCGCCATGTCTTCGCTCGTCATTCGTCGATCTTTTTGCAGGATTGCCCAAACAGTTTTAACAATACGTTACGTAACAAGACTTTCATATCGGTAAGGCCTAGGAGTGAGATCTCTCAACGAACTCCCTTTCTTGAAATCATGGTGCCATTTAAAAATCGTTGACTCACCCAAACGTTTATCTTTCTAAGCTTGTTTCATTAAATCAATTGTTTCTAAAGTCGTTTTACCCAAACGATAGCAGAATTTTATCGCACAACGCATTTCACTTCTTAACTCTGAATCACTCACCTCCATAGCTGTACGGCGAAACGCAGACGTACCTTAAACAACTGCGCAATAACAAAACCAGAATATTCTACCACAGCTAATAACTGTTGCCATACATACTTCCTTAATTCAGTTAGTCATCTGCGTGATTATTTTACCCCTGTTGCCAACACAAAAAATACTTTCAGATTTTATGCGACGGTCTTTGTATATTTCGTCGGAAGCGCAAGTAAATTTATTCTTAAAGGATCTCTGGTGAACAACGTTGAGTGTTTCTCGATTTAAAGTCAAGATTAAGAGATTTTCATTTCTATCAAATCCAAAGCAACTAAAACAGAATTGGTCATGGGCAAAACACGAGTTTTGCAAACCAATATTATCACTTCAACCTCAAATCGCATCAATAGAGGATGTAGGAAACAATCAGGAGTACAAAGCATTAACAATTGGCCGTTGATACTCATGAAGATTCTTGATCACAAAGACTATACAGTCTTGTGACGGTTATATATATTAAGAGAATACAACGTGGTGTGTCACAAATTTTTTATTTTTCCAAGTCGACTATGGTTTTGCTGGGTATTGACCAAGCTCATCAGGACGAATGGCACGTAAATATTCAAATTATGTCCTTCATCATGATTGTCAACCATTATCAATCCACTGCTGGGCGAAGGTCTCCCCAAGTTTCCTCCACAACGGTCTGTCTTGTGCCAGTCTCCTCCATGTCACTCCCGCATACTTTCGAATTTCATCCACCCATCTCCCATGTGGTCTTCTTCTGGGTCTTTTCCTATTCCTTGGAATCCAATCTAAAATTTCGGCTGTCCATCGATGGTTTGTCCTTCTGGCAGTATGTCCAGCCCATTGCCATTTCAGGGATTCAACTCTTATCATGATGTCTTCCATACTTGTCATTTTTCGGATCCACGAGTTCCTCTTCTTATCTCTCCTGGTTTCACCAAGCATGCACCTCTCCAAGCTTTTTTGAGTTGTCTGCAGCCTTTGTATGTCTCTTTTAGTTAAGGTCCACGTCTCTGCACCATACGTAAGCACTGGAAGGATGCATTGATCAAACACTTTCCTTTTAAGACATAATGGCATATTGCTCTTGAAAATTATGCTGTTTCTTCCAAAAGCTCTCCAGGCAAGTTTTGTACGCCGATTACGTACGTGTCTGTTATCTCCAGCTTTCCTCCATCAATCGATAAATCTTCATTTCTTGCAAAAGCATTGAACATCACTTTTGTCTTCTGAAAGTTCATTTTTAATCCCACTTCTTTACTCTTGTCAGCAAGTTCCTGGATCATACTCTGCAGCTCTGATGGGGTAGTTGCAAAAATGACTACGTCATCAGCAAAACGAAGGTGGGTTAGATAATCTCCATTAATCTTTATCCCATTGTTTTCCCAGTTCAGTAATTGAAAGACATTTTCCAATGTGGCATTAAAGAGCTTCGGAGATATGGTGTCACCTTGTCTCACTCCCTTTCCAATTTTTATGTGTGTTGTATTTTCAAATAGCCGAATCTTTGCACTTGCATTTTCATAGATGTTATTAATAATATTAATGTATGCATCTTCAGTACCGCAGGATTTCAAAGACAGTGTAACTGCTGATGGTTTCACCGAATCAAAGGCTTTTTCATAATCGATAAAAGCCATGCACAATGGAATTCAAATTGTATATGATATCATAAATGGCGTTTACAGGCACGGGTTTTTACTATAAACACCGTTACTGGTGTTTAAAGTTGCGTGACCTAAAAAGTCATCGATGGCTAAACACTGTTACGAAAAGGACCATACATTTATCTTTGAAGAAGCAAAACTGATTGACAAACCAGATTCAACCACCAAACTTGATATTTTGGAAGCTTTCCATATATATCAGAAGTATTCGCAACTTGTTAATGATATGGCATCCACCCCATTTCTATCAAGCACGTGGAAGCAACTACCCATAACCCGTGACTGTAAACACCATTTATGATATCATATACAATTTTAATATTTACGTGTCATTCCTCCTGATAAAGCTATGTCAATAGTCAGCGAAACCATAGTCGTCTTGGGAAAATAAATATTTGTGACACGCCACGTTGTATTCTCTTAATATAATCATGAAGAAACTGAGACGGACTGGAAATTGTTGGCGTTTAACCTTAAACGAATGATAAGATGTGATGATTGGAATTCGTTGAATAACACCATGGTCTCTTGTGCAGTATACCAGTCATGCTAATAGCTTTCAGGACATCTGGCATGAATTTCTTGACAAACAACAGCCGTGTACCACCATAAAAGTGTATAGGTATCCAGATTTCGTCAAGACAAAATAAGCAAATAATCCAGGTGATTTGGAAGAATAACCAAACAGAAAAATAGCAATGATAACCTTTGAAGAAATGAAATTCGAGGAAATTCAGAATATTCTCACATTAAAGTACCTGTATCCTTTTCGAATTTCATTGAAAAATATTTCCTTTCTAAAAGAATCCCGGACCTATTTTTTAAATAGTGGAACTACTTTTAGCTCGTAGTAACACACGGAGAGGCGCGATGTGGAACCTAAACACACACACACACACACACACACACACACACACCGGCAACTATGGCAGAAGGATACACACACCTCTTCGGAAATCTAACACAGTTAGCAGTAAAATCGAATATTTAAACTGTAAATCGCATACGTAACGTCAGAAGCAACAGCTGAAAAAACCTAATCAAAATCTTCCCGTAGAAATAGCTTGGAACTATTTTTAGCTTGTAGTAACAAGCGCAAGGCTGTGGTCTGATACAGAAACAACCGTGTTAGCAAATGCGGAAAAAGGATACATGTACTACTTCGAAAGTACGTTCCTAAAAATTTCGAAAGAATATATTAATACTGTCGGATTTATTTTCACGTAGGTAGGTGTTCTCCCACATAGGTTTGCAATATTATTCTACCTAGATCAATGGTCGTCAACCTGGTCCCTACCGGCTACTAGTGGGCGATTCAAGTTTTCATGGTGTGCGGTGAGGGTTTATGTCTGTTGATACAAATTTTGTTCTTCGGCCATATATTAAATACATTGCTAACAACTTCGCGAGTTTGACTTTTAAAATATGCTTTTGCAATTTCCATTTGAAATCTATCTCTAAACTTTAAATATAGATAATAATTAAAACAAATGTAATCCGTAAATACAGAGTGTTGAGGATAACACAAAACACATTTTATCAATGATGTAGATCATACACAAAATAATATAAGAAATTAAATGTGAAAAAAACGTTTACTCTTCTTGCAGAGAATGTTATGTGCAGAGCTAAAAACAACACAACGTTAAAGGTCGACGACACAAACACCTGTGTGAAAACACTTAAAAGTAACCCATAATATCTCCTGTGCGATTTTTATCGCTACAGAAGAGCAACAACATAAAAGGGTTTTCTCTTTGACAACGTAGTACAAATGTAAATAATATGGCTCTATCCATCGCCTCCCCCTCCCCCCGAGACACAGTAACGTGTTACACACTCAAAATAATCTTAATTGAGAGTTGGGTTGTTTATATAAGCAAACACATCTGTGGATTGTAGGAGCGACTTTTTTCTCACACAGTTCTCACGACGGCGACTTCAGCCCAACGTGGGTTTAACATTGCTTTGTTTTTTTCAAAATTTAGTGCGTATAACACAGACAAAATGTTGTTTGAAAAAATAAAATAGTTTTGTTGAGCTGTTATGTCGATTTATTTTGTTGCTTCGGCCAAACTCCATCGGAATTGTTTTGTTGGCAACACAAAATTATTTCGTTGGCTATATTTTGTTAATTCAACTAAAGGTCTTACAAAGATAACAATACATATTGTTTGATCAAACAAATTTGCAGAAATCGACCTAGGCATTTTGTTAAATGAACAAAACGTTTTGCCATGACAACAGTACATTTTGTTGAATCAACAATAATTTTCAGCAAAATACATTTGTAAATTGAACAACCATTATGGTTGACTGCATATCGGCGAATTGCTTTGGTTGATTCAACAATTTTTTTGCTGAATTAACAAAATGTTTTTCACAGTGAACGAGGGCGGGCCTTATCACAGGCCACCACTCAGTCTTTGAGCTGTACCTGTTTAATAGTGGGGGACAGTACGTGGTTAGATTTGTGAGCGTAAGCACGCGTCCAAGGTATGGAACGAATTCATAAATTGTGCAACAAATTGTGAACCCATGTCTCAAAGAAAGAAATACGCTCGTGGCTATTAACCTGAGCATTTGAAGATGGGTTTCTTCGAATCTGTTATAAATAAACAGTTTCCAATGTGTTTACTGTGCCACAAGACATTATCTAATGAAGCAATGATGCCAAGTCGATTGCGAGAACATTTTCCTACAAAGCATTCAAAAGATAAGGATAAGCCCATCGAATAGTTTCAAGTAATGTATAAAATATTTCAAAACCGTTCAACAATAACTGCATCATTTAAGAAACAACATGGAAACAACGAAGATGGATTAACTGCAGCTTATCGTATATCACAATTAATTGCAAAAAGTGGTAAAATCCATAATATTGGATAAACTTTGATAATACCCTCTATCAAAGAATTTATCTCAACAGCAATGCATCAGGATATACCTGAAGTTTTAAAAACATTGCCCCTTAGCGATAGCACACTAAAGCGAACCATTGACGAAATGGCGGTTAATGCTGAAAATAAACTTATAGATATTCTCCTAAACCCTTCATTATCCATAGAGTTTAATGAGTCTACCGTTGCAGATAATAATCATATATTAATACCATATGCACGGTACCTTGATGAAAACAATGCATTGCAAGAAGAAATGCTTATTGAAGTCACATTTAATTAATCATTAATTAAAGTTAATTTCAATAAACTTATAGATATTCTCCTAAACCCTTCATTATCCATAGAGTTGGACGAGTCTACCGTTGCAGATAATAATCATATATTAATACCATATGCACGGTACCTTGATGAAAACAATACATTGCAAGAAGAAATGCTTATTGAAGTCACTTTTAATTAATCATTAATTAAAGTTAATTTCAATAAACTTATAGATATTCTCCTAAACCCTTCATTATCCATAGAGTTGGACGAGTCTACCGTTGCAGATAATAATCATATATTAATACCATATGCACGGTACCTTGATGAAAACAATACATTGCAAGAAGAAATGCTTATTGAAGTCACATTTAATTAATCATTAATTAAAGTTAATTTCAATAAACTTATAGATATTCTCCTAAACCCTTCATTATCCATAGAGTTGGACGAGTCTACCGTTGCAGATAATAATCATATATTAATACCATATGCACGGTACCTTGATGAAAACAATACATTGCAAGAAGAAATGCTTATTGAAATCACATTTAATTAATCCTTAATTAAAGTTAATTTCAATAAACTTTATTGTTTTCACATTTCACTTTCATTTTCTTCAATTTAAGCAGCTCTAGCACTGGTAGGCGCTGCATTGGTGGAGATGCAGACATTCATTAAAATGAAATTATCTATGTATAAACACACATAAACTATAAATAAAAAAATAAATTTAACTACATATTTTTTTCCAAACTATCCTCTCTAAAAATTACTTCACACGTGCGCTAAATTGAGTTTCTATGGCACCGGTGGGTGGTAAGGTAATTTTACCATCCACAAAGATACAAAAGTAGGCGTTAGGTATTAAAAGGTTGACAAACCCTGACTTAGATAAAGCCACCCGTAAGTGTTGAAAGATTGGCTCGTAAGTTTCTACCTCAAAAAATCTCTAGACTTTTGTGATCTATTCTAAAACGTTTATATGGAGCTTCTAGTAGTTTACTCAATAGTGCAATGAGGTATTTTTGCAGTTTAAAGTGTAGTGAAATACTTTTGTACAATAGTGTAATGATATAATAGTGCGTAACAACGAAGTGAGATATTCTTGGGTGAGCTTATGGCACAAAATACCGCATGATCAAATATTAACAATGGTGGAACACTTTAAAAAATAAATTAATAAAACATTTCCACATTCGAATTTCTAATAAAAAAAAACATGACACCAAATAATTGGTTGTAATCAGCGAGTGTTTTAATCATTTCCGAAGCGAAGAAAATTTATCAAAGTTATTCAAAGTCGATGGAACCCGTTAGAAAAAAAATGAACTTGATTTCAACAATCGATGAAACATCCAGAAATAGAAACAGCTACTTATTTCCACCAGCAGCTAGAAAGTATGTTACGATAATTAACAAATGGCGTACAAAAGGTTTCTCACAGCAGAAGGAAGTATCAGAAAAAATACATTTTCAAATCTAACAGTTAAAAGAAGAATGAAGTATGATATAACTCTCGCCTTCTAGCGAAAGAATTTTACATACTGGAAAAGTTGAAAATAGCCAAAAAATATTCTTCATGGCAAAAACTATGTTAACGAAAAATAAATTTTCTAATGCTTCTCCCGAAATCAGAGATAACGAGAAAAAGGTTTTGACCTTTGCTCCTGCTGTGCATTATCTAAAGAGGATATGCTTCCAATCAATAAAAAAATACATTTCTCAGTAGGGTTTCTAGAAGTGCAGATATAGCTGCAAATAAAAAAAAAGTTAGTAAAATCATGCAATGTATTGATTTTGATACGCTATACAAAATACCATAAATCGCGCAGAAAAAGCCTCCTCCCTACCCTGATTATTTCTTCGTTCAGTATACCTACGGAACAACATACTAAAGTTAAGTCGCAATAGAAGCATTTTTAGTCACGTTATGAGAATAATGGCTGTGGAATACATATATCTCCTATGCCCTGACCTTCGACCCCATTTTGATCATATTAAATATAATTAGTTCAGTATACCTCTGGAAAAAACATACCAGAGCTTTTGTCTCAATGGAAGGATTTTTAGTCAAGTTTCGAGGATAATGGCTGTATAGTAAATCTCGCTCCTGTGCCCTGACTTTGGATCCCATTTCGATTATATTCAACAGAGCCGGTTCAGTATACCCCCGGGAGGACATACTAAAGTTGTGTTGCAATCCAATAATTTTTACTTAAGTTATGCCGCATAAGGGCGATGGAATAGATCGCGCTCCTATATCCTGATCTTTGACCCCATTTCCAATAAGATTCATCCCCAGGTTGTTCCCCACCACATATTAAAATTTCATCGAAATCGAACTATTTTTACGCGATTTATCGTGCGGACAGACAGACGGACGGACGAAGCTGGAGCTTATACGTTTTTCAACCTACGGTTGGAAAGAGAAAACAAGTTAGTAAAATCATGCAATGCATTGATTATGATACGCTTTCCAACATACCAGAAATTATTGCTCAAGTTATGAGGATAATGTCTGTGGAATAAATCTCGCTCCTGTGCCCTGACCTTTGACCCTATTTCGATGATATTCAACAGAACCTCTTCGGTATACCTTCGGAATAACATGATAAAGGTTTGTCGCAATCGAAGCATGTTTACGGACATTATGACTAATAAGGACGATTAAATGGATCCCGCTCCTATGTCCTGACCTTTGATCATATTTCGCTCATTTTCAATACGATTCGTCGTCGGGTGGTCCCCTACCACGTACTACATTTTAATCGAAATCGAATCAGTTTAACGCCAGTTATCGTGCGGACAATGCTTTAGCTTAAACGCTCCTTTAGCCTACGGTTGGAAACCGTAAAAAAGTACAGAAACACCACCTAGTGTCAAAACTGTGAAGTACAAGATTCCTCAAATACTTACCTAAAGTGTTTCACAAAATAAATGTTATCCGGTGTTAAAGACACTTTTTAAATCGCACATTTAGAAGCAGAGATATTGAGAATAACATATTAAACGTGTGTGTCTCATAGCGGCGAAATTGTGCATTATTTTGGGAAGAAAATACACACGAAGTGCTTTCATAGATAGTAGTAACTGGCCGAAAAAGAATTCTTTTCAATCGGATTTTAGTCATGCAGATATAAACGGAAACGTGAACTTACGAGCTGTAATGGTACACTTGTGCATTAAGAAAAAAATTTGAAATTATATGCGAGACATTTGGGAGCGTTTCTTTCTTTTTTGGAGAGCACATCTGACTATACGAAGCAGAAATATCAACAAATAAAATATATAAGTTTACGCCTCCAAGCGGAAAACCTTCACACTATTTTAAGCAAAAGGTATCCTCAAATGATTTTTCGAGGACAGCGGAATCGGTCTACGAAAGAATTGTTCAATCAAGTTTCCAGAATTTCAGATATTGCTGCATAATCATCCTCAGAAGCCTAAAATAATAATTTACACCACTGGTGTCTGATCTGTTCTTTAGCAAAAATTAGAAGTTTCGTGCAGAATATTTCAAACCCACAGCTGTATCCGATGTAGGAAGAATGTTTCAAATCGGACTTCTAGAACAAGAGATATCGGAGAAAATGCAATTTACCTTTACGATCTCTAGCTGAAAATCAATGCATTTCTTGAAAAAGAGAAGGTACCTAAAATACCGTTCTGTATAAATGACATCGAAAAGAAAAAAACAAATTTCAGTCGGGTATTGTAGAAGCAAATACATGGAATAAAATTTTTTTGAATTCGGTATCTTTGGCATTTACGCCCTGTAGCGGCGATGTTATGCATCGAAAAAAAAAACCGGAATGCAAGGATCATAATTGTCGCATTTCACGCATCCCAATGCAAAAAGATTTTTTTTTTCAAATGGTACTAAGTTTGAAAAAAAAAATATTTTCGCATTGGGAAGCAAAAAAAAATGTTTTTTTTAAATTAATCCATTGAAAAAAAAATACAGGCAGACGGACGGAGGGACAAAGGGATAACATAAGAATTATGTATTTTTTTTAATGACATTGATGATTATGACGGTGCGTGCAGAATAAAATTCAATAATCAGGTAGAAATGCTGTGTTATGCAAGATTAAAACGAACGCTGAAGATCACAGATGTATATATATATGAAGAAAATATAACGTAGTTTGTCACAAAAATTTATTTTTCAAGCCGACCATGGTTTCGCCCGGTATTGACTTAGCTTCATCAGGACGAATGGCACGTAGATATCCAAATTGTACATGACATCATAATAGGTGTTTACAGTCACGTGTTTTGGTTACATGCTTCCACGCGCTTGATAGAAATTACGTGGATGCAATGTCACTACCAAGTTGCGAAAACTTCTGATATATATGGAAAGCTTCCAAAATATCAAGTTTGATGGTTGAATCTGGTTTGTCAATTAGTTTTGGTTCTTCAAAGAGAAATTCTGTCCTATATACGCAGGAGCACAAGACCTACATTCAGGAAATGATTGAAGGAGCACAAGGCCTACATTCGCAATTGTGACTCCTCGGACAATGCATAACTATTCGCCTTAATGTATAGTCATCACGTGCAGTTCTTTTCCTTGGACGTCCACTTCTCTTTCGGTCGCTAAATTCACCTACACTATCTGCCAACAAGTAATTAGACACCCCTGCAATCGACGATATCTGCGGTCCTGATACGCGTCACGGCCACCGCCGTTAAATATCGTGTGGGAAACAACAACGCAGCCAGTCGCATGCAAGATGCCACGCAGCTCGGAGCTCTCTGATTTCGAGAAATATGTAATCGTCGGGTATCACAGAAATGGCCGATCCATATGTGACATATCCAGCGAGCTGAAGTACCCAAAATCGACAGTGGCCTACGTGATTGGCAAGTGGAATATGAGAGCTGACTGTCGAAATGTGCCCCGACCCGACAGACCCACAAAACTGGGAGTTAGAGAGCGACGGGTGCTGGCCAGAGAAATTCGGAAGAACCGCACCAAATCGATGGGCCACATCTGCGAGGAGTTTCAACAGGCATTCGGGAGTGTTCGTTCGATGAATACCATCCATAAGGAAGCCCATCTGCTTGGTTATCATGGACGTGCTGCCGCCCACAAGCCTTTGATCAACAGGTACAATAGCGCTGCTTTGCTAACGTGGTGCAAAGAACGTCGACAGTGGACCGTTGAACAACGGAAACAGATTCTCTGGAGCAACGAATCAAGGTTTACCTTCTACCGTCTGGTTCGCAGGGTCTGGGTTTGGCGTCTGACTGGAGAACGCCTCCTGTCGGAATGTATTGTGCCAACTGTGAAGTTCGGCGGCGGTGGAATTATGCTATGGAGGTGTTTCTCCTGGTATGGCACGGGACTCTTGGTCGCAATTCCTGGTAGAGTCAACGCCAAGACCTACTGCACCATTTTAGATGACCATGCTCTTCCTACGTTCTAGCAGTTTTACGGGGTGGACCCATGTTACTTTCAGGATGACAATGCCAGCTGTCATGTTGCGAGGTCCACCATGGTTTGGTATGGTGACAATGGGGTAAATTGAATGGACTGGCCTGCTCAGAGCCCGGACCTTAACCCTATCGAGCACCACTGGGACGAGTTGGAGCGTCGACTTGAGGGGTGCCTCCACCGTCCGAAATCGGTGACAAAAACTGACCTGTCTTCTCCAAACCGAGTGGAAGAAAATACTGCTAGCCGTCGTACAACGCCTGGTTGAGAGTATGCCCCAGAGGGTCGCAGTTGTAATCGCCGCTCGTGGATGCTCCACCAACTATTGAAGGTCAATAAACTTCGTTTTCGTTTGCTATCACAGGTGTCCAATTACTTGTTGGTAGATAGTGTATATCTCGATATTTCGTGAGCGTATTATGAATAGTCGTCTTGCTTACATTCACCTTTCTTGTTATGTCGGGTTCAGAGTATCCTTCATGATATAAAGTCACAATTTGTGCCCTCTGAGTAACACTTAATGACGCTTTTTTGCCCCTTTTTACACTCTATAAAAAAATACGTACAAAAGTTCTCAGCATGAAAACCAGAAGCAAACTGACGCTCAAAGGATTCCTCCAACTCTATCAACAGCTGACGCCGTAGGATGATACAACACCGACAGGAAGTTGAGTAATACAGACAGTAGCTGACGCAATCGGCAAAAATCTAATACCAACAGGCGGTCTTAAACTTTTGCAAATGACTGTATTTGCAGAAATATCACGGCGTGTGAAAACTCGATTCAAAAAATTATTTTGTGAGAAGATACAGCTCAGCACGTAAAACCTTCTGCGAATACCTCCTGCTTAACAAAACTCATAGTTTTCCGGCGGGGACGTAGTGTATATCCAACCTCTCTCATTATCGCTGCTTCTAATAGTCCGATTTAAAAAAAAAAAAAACATTTTCTTGTCAAAGAGCGTTTTTGGTAGTAAATGTTTTGTACATAATTTCTAATTTTTCGAAGCATAAATCTGCAACTAGAGGGCGTAAGTTCACGTTTCCGTTTAGAGCAGTATCTGTGAGTCTAAACACCGGATTCAAAAAATCATTTTTCGGTTAGATACTACTGAATACAAAGGTATCATGCGTGAATTTTTATTCCATATTAATATACAATTTTCTCGCTAATGGCGCCAATATTTAATACGTTTTTCTCAATATCTCTGCTTTTAAAAGCCTGATTTAAAATATTATTACATCGGACAGCATTCACCACATGGAACACTTTGCATTTATTAGTGGGGTTTCGTTTTACAGTTCTGGAGCTAGGTGGTGTTAGTTTGTATTTGAATTTAAAAGCGTGCGTCAGCTTTTAAATACACCGTCCTATCAGAATTATAAGAACACTTATCTAATAATGGGAATAAACAGCCTTGTCCCGGATGACAGCGACGACATGGCATGTCATGGACGCAACGAGGCCCTGGAAGGTTGGCGATGCACATGTGGGTGATGGCTAGTCTCTTTGAGGAACTGAATGCCGACCCGTGTCTGAAAGGGTGGGTGGAAAACGGGTTGGTCCCTTGTTTCTACGTCATCGCGCTGGCCTGCTTTCTAAGCTTTGTTTGTCAACTTCCGTACAAACTCGATTTCCCTCGGTTATGGTTTTGCAGGTCCGAGCCTTTTCTTGGTTTATAGTATTTGTTTCACATTGTGTTTTATTTAAGTTGCATACTGAGTGTTGATTTTTATTTCCGTTTTTTTAACGAAAGGTCGTCACGTTCCGATGTAACGTGCTGAAATACACATATAAACACGAAAGGATGGGACATCATGTTCCACGTCCTTTCGTGTTTATAAGACGGATCTTTATCGCGTTCCGATAAAGATCCTTCTTTAGGAACTAGTATTTCTAAAAACTGCCCCGAAACTAATTCTGTTCAAGACAATTGTGTAAGATTAATATCTGCTGCATGTTTGACAGTACTTTCATGTTCTTGGAATAATGTTGTGAACCAGTTTGAGAAGTTTTTTCTGTGCAGTTCACTGCAGGGCATTTAAAAAAGGCAAAAGGTGTTATTCGAGAACTCACAAAATGAACTAGAAAAACGTTTTTCATCTGTCAACAAAGATGCTATTCATCTGTTTTGCAGAATCTGAACATTTATTCAAATACGTTTTATAAACAGAAGTTCACTATTAGTGCTGCGCTCTGCAGAAAATGAAAAATTGTATTGACTCAAACGCAGCGAGAAAAACATAAGTTTATATGGGGGTTTTCTTTTTCCATTTGTGCAATGAAAAAAAAAACTGTTACACATTTTTTTTCCAGTTTCTGCAATGCGGAACACATCTTCATTTCATGAAGTAAATTTTGTTTACCACTTTTTAAACGCAGTGAACTTCAGAAATCATGATGGATGTAAAATGTATGTAAGGGTGGAAGCTCATTATGTTAATTATTGCTTATCAGCTAAACGATCCTGGCTTCCCGTGCTGTCGAAAATTCCCCACTGCAGGAAGTAAAAATTTATAAGGTTCTTTTTGCATGGAAACTATCTATCAACGAAAAGCTGAAGACATCCCGGCGTTCTTACTCTCCCAGCTTTACTAAAATGATCTGCAATTCGGGAGAGGGAAATAAAAATAATGGCAAGATATTCAATACATGAATTCAACATTAGGCTTGTTTGAAACTTAACAATTTTTCATCAAATATAATTAATCCTGGCTGCTATTGTTCCATAACACGAGCTCCTGCAAGTTGGAGTTGCGCGGAAAATGTCAGAGTACCTATTCATTAACGGAATACTCTTCTCTGCAAATAAACCTTTGCTAATTCTTTCCCTATCGCGAAAGAACGTGTTCTGTTCCCGAACACGTGTCTTCGTAGCTAGTTTTCTCCGTACTTCGTTACAGACAACCGGTGTCTCCCGCCGGCTCTTGCAACAACGAACTTTTCCCGTGCTATATCTGGCACGTGTCCTACGACCAACTTTCTTTCCGTGCTGCCCCCAGCTTCTTCCTAATTCGAAGTTTCTCCCTAGTAAATTCTCCTCGCCTCCTGATTGGCTCCTGCATTCTACGCCTGAGGCGCCAACACTTTTTCTGAGCAGGCGACCCGCCTGCCTCTCTGAGCCCCCCACCCACCCTTTTTTCTCCCTGACCTGTGAATTCTGGCGCTGACCTTCCTTCGCGTAACCTTGACCTTGCACCTTCCGTGTATCCCACAACTTGCATTTCCCCCGCCAGAAACAATAGCGGTGCCTCCGCGAGTACATCGCCATTACAATAGGCACATTGAAATGTCGCCTTAGCCGCCCCGGTGGCGCAGTGGTCTAAGCGATGGCCTCTGATCATTCGTCCGAACGGGGTCCGGGTTCGAATCCCGGTGAGGCATGGATGTTGTGTTTGTCTTACGGCACTGGCTCTCTCCCTTCCCTGGAACCAGTGACCCTAAATTAGGGACGGGCGACTGCTTATAGCCCATTGAGTTGCTCACGGTGGTCGTTAAACCTCCAATCAAAAAAAAAAAGAAAAAAAAGAAAAAGAAATGTCGCCTTACTAGTGCATGTACAAGGGTTAACATCCGTTATTTCAGGTTATGTTGCTTTTTCACATCCGTTCTAAGGAAGATCTTAATACACTTGATAATAAGTGACATCAAATGTTCATGTCTTGATGAAAACTAATTTTCATCAAGTTAATTCTTATGAGATTAATGTAATTGAATGTCCATCACATGAATCTAAAGAGTTTCGATCAAAATATATTATGCCGACAAATGTTTATCACATAATTCACCGATGTGCATAAATTGTCGCCCCTACAATGTAAATAAATAATTTTTAATTTAAACGTCAACAGAGTATTTGAACTACTTTTGCGGAGTTTGAAGAACCCAATAACTTCCCGTGCCTTAAAAGTTTTAAACAAATAATGTCTGTGACAGAGATAAAAACGTTTTAAACCAAACACAAACTTTTTCTATGGAATTAGAAGAAAAAAAGACAAAATATACACTGAGTTTTAGACATCAGAAAAAATATAGTTACTATATAAAGCAAAATACTTTTTAAATAAAAAGCGTGCATGATAGAAGTTAGCTCATTTAAAATTATCGTATTTATACTACTTCATCAACGTTTTCTGATTTTAGGACCCAAAATCCTTAACTTTTGTTCTCGAAAAAGACCATTTTCTAATATTTGCGTGCGCATTGAAATAGATGGAACATTGTAATATGTTAAATACAGTAATAACATTGACTGAAAGTGCCTTTCCTAGGGAGCTTCGCACAACTTTCCGTGGCTCCTGGCTTCGGAAAGGCCAGCGCAGCTACGTCATCAACCTCGGGTGCTTGTCTCAGGGAATGAAATGCTAAGGACTGGCGCTTTCCTCTCAAGCCCTGGGTTGTGGGTGGTCACGTCGAACCTGTCGATGCAAATTATCCCATACGTGCTCTATGGGATCGAGGTCGGCCGATTTCGCCGGCCAAGGGGAGTCGCCCGACCTCGGGTTCGAGAAACACACATTGCTGTCATGTTCCTGGAACCAGCCGCGCACCCTCTAAGGGAGGTGGCACGGTCCATTGTCCTGTTGGTAGACACCATCACCACCATAGCAAACATCCAACATGAAGGGATACATGTGGTCACCGAGGGACCAATCCAATGATACCAGCGGCCCCAGATCATACCAGTTAAACATCCCCCGTACATCCACGATGTCACACCCGACCTGTACTTGACGGACAAGCATGTCCGAGTGTTGGTTATCCGGGTGTTGCAGAGAAGGTGCGGTGGCGGATACGGGCTGACGCCGTATCCGCCACCGCTCGTCACTTGTGTGGAGCAGAAGCCTCTTTTTCGCTCTTCCACTGTAAAATGACAGTAGTCCGATGCGATCTGCAAGCGTCGATGCCGATGGACGGGGGTTAACGTAGGCGCCTTGATGCAACGTCAATTTCGGAGATCCATGCGTAACAAGGTTCACTCAACTGTTATCTCGGACACGTACCTGGGAGCCCCAGCGTTCATTTGCGTGGTCAATTGCTGCACTGTTGCTCGTCGATTGCATTTACCAGTCGACAGAGGCGACGTTCTCCTCTGGGATCGATAACCTTTGGGACTCTACAGTTATGACGTCGGGAGGTACTCTGTGTGCCAGCGGTCTATTTTGGTACACTCTTACTACCCCACCTCGCGAACAGCCTACGAGGTCTGTTTTTTCTGAGATGTTTCCTGCTTTCGCACGGTAGGCGATGATCATTTATTTTTGAATGTTCGTCAAATCACAACTTCTGCCCACTGTGCTTATACCATGCACTATGGCTCTTCTGTCCTGGCCGCCCGCTTATATCTCCGTGTGGTCGACCATGTCACGTGCACTCTGACGCGCCTGGGAGGGTGCATTGTGATAGCGGGGGTGGTCGTATTATTTTGATACGACCTTGTATGTCCTTTGAAATTCCTTTTTTACTGCATTCCATTCGCTACAGTATGGATGGAGAACATTTTTTTAATAATGTATTCTTTTTACTCTAAGAAGGGGTTATGTCAAACACTTTTTTCTTGCTGTCTCTGCTTCCAAGAGTTGTACCTATTTGAAAATTTATTTTTCTTCAGCATAGCTTTTGCTGCAAAGAATAGTATGTTTTCTACGTTTCCATATTTCAAAATTCTGGCTCCGAGGATCGAGCGTCTATTTAAAAGAATTTATTTGATTCTGTAGGTGTACTTTATTTTCTGATGAATTTTTTGATTTTTCTGAAAACCTTGTTTAAAATATATTTTTCTTGCCGGAAAAGATTTTAAAAACCTACTTACAGAACCAAAAATTCTGTGTCATCTTTCTTGTTTTACGTATAGAAGCTGCTTCACTTTTGTTCTTGAAATCTTCCTTTATAACAGTATGTTACAGACACGAATTAATTCAATCAGTTTCAGTTAATTTGTCATTTGAATAAGTTTAAATACATATTTTGTGTAATCCCATTATCTGAAAATTTTACAGTGGTTGAAATGGACGGAAAGCTTCCACAGAGGACTTTCAATTGATAAACAAATCCTTTTGCCATTTCGTATCTGTGTATTTTTTTTTCTTCTTTTGGATGCATGTTTTTCTTCTGTCTTGTTTTGTTTCTAAAGTACGCGAAATCCTCTTGCGCGTAAGTTACAACAGAATAAAATCATGTGGTCTCCTGAAGGTAAAAGGATGTGTAGAATAGTTGTTTGTTTTTCTGTGGACGGAACACTCGTTGATGCGTAAGATTAAAATTAGATTTAAAACTACACTGCTGGCCATTGAAGGTGCAACACCAGGAAGATCGCAGCCCAGGGGATCGAAAGTTGCCAGAAGGGCAGAACACGGACGCACCTGTAAGTGAATAATCTGGCAGCACACATGGAAATAATGTGGTTCAGTAACGCCCCTGGAAGTCGTAAAAGGGAGGGTAGAGAAGGAGCCGGTGTTAAGCACTCGAATTGCGTTTGCTCGCGGTTCCTGGCCACAGACAGCTGTAGCATGCCACGTCGAAGACAATGGCAGCCATACCAGCAGGTCTCAGACATCGATCGCGGGAGAATTATGGCATATCGGGATTGCGGATTATTACTCCGAGACATTGGTGCTCGTGTTTGACGGCATGCGTCCACCGTTGGGAGAATGTGGCGTCAGTGGGTAGAAAAGGAACAAACATAGTGACGTGTGGGATCCCCAACGGCTCCGTCACACCACCGAAAGAGAGGACCGACATCTATTGCGCATGGCTCTGATTGATCTGACAGCCACACCTACCATCGTAACTCATCAGTTCGGGTATGTGGTACAACACCCAGTCTCCGCACGAACTTCTTCTACAGGAGAGGATCATTTTTCCACGGCGCCTAATGTGCTACGGCTACCTTTGAGTGTACAACACCGTCGTCTGCGACTGCAATGGGATCAGAAACGTCGCGCATAGACAGCGTATGGCAAGTCATCGAGTTTTCCGACGAATCTCTCTTCAAGTTGCGACACCATGATGGACGAATCCGTGTTTGGCGATACCGCGGCGACAGTCCTGCATTATGTTGTCCCATACCAGACCGGCATCCGGCGTTATGGCATGAGATGCCATTGGATTCCACTCCCGCACGAGGCTAGCCAACTTTACCGATACGATGAACGGCCATCGTTGCATCTCTGAGGTGTTGGAGCCTGATGTACCGTATCTTCAGGGACTATCTGATGCCATTTGCCAATAGGATAATGCCCGATCGCACGTGACACGCAACGAGCAAGACTTTCTGGATCGCCACCATGCGCCACGTCGTCCATGGTCTGCGTGGTCCCTGGATATGTAACCTATTATACACGTTTGCTCCACTACAGACAGATGACTGGCATGCCAGCGACCGCTCTCCTGCTACAACGGCGGAACTGGGGCATCGTATCGAAATATAGATGGACATTCCTCAAACAGACATTCATCAACTTTTTCTTCCTCTGGATTCCAGGCCATGTCACTGAAGCCTATGATTCCTACACCAGATACTGATGGTTATACATTCCCCTCGTCTCACCGTGCTGTGCTGTATTTGTAATCGATTCATCCTTGTATCATCTGCTTTCTGTAAAATAAATAAAGCTTTGACACATCTTGTATTTTGTGGTGTTTCAGTTTTAATGGCCAGCAGTGTATATTAGCCTTTGTTTACAATCGGTTGTTTTCGCAGTTGTCTTTCTTTACAATATACATTTTATTGAGGATATAAAAATCAAGAGTTTCGAGTTTAGTTCTCGGAAAAATTCGATGAAAAGGTGTTCATGTGCAAGTGTGCATTGTTAAATGTTTTGATGCCTTCTTGAGAAATTATCTGAGTTTTCAGATTTCTATTATTTTAATTTAGCCGGTTTTATTCGGTAGAATAATACTAAATTTCAATTTACGGAACTTTGTCACATAAAACTTATTCATATAAGTAAAGTACAAAAAGTCAGTTTTTCAGACATGCAATGTGGTTCATTTTTTAAAAAGTTCGTCTTCGTGATGCAAAATAGAGTAATATCGGCTGTACATAGTATTTTCATTGTTGATTTAATATTTTCTGGAAAACTAAAATGATGTTGTTATAATTTTTAATTCCTAAAGTAATGAACAGGTATTTATTTAGTTTTCTGCATGTCGCCTAAAGCTACTCAAAAAGTATTGAGTAAATTTGGGGTGTGCCGTATTCATTGATTAAAAAAAACGTAATGTTTGTTTAGCGTGATTTAGCGTACTGGAATTTTTTTTTCTCAAACCTTTGCTTTGTCTGTTCATTCGCAAATTTTTTGCATTATTTTGCTTGATATGCTACATGTTGCATTTGATTTTTTTTTATTTATATAAATTTTCGAATGTCAAATAAAGAACTGCGCTTTTATTTACGCTTTTTAAATTTTTTATTTAATTAATTATTTTTGACGTCATAATGTGTAAAAAAATCGATATTCGAATGTTAGATGAACACCAAAAATGATAGGATAACAAACACTATTTAATGAAGTGGTAAATTTCTGACAAGATAAAAAAATTAATAATAAAATATTTGCTAAGAGTACCAAGTGAAAGAGAGCGGAAGTCTATCCAAAGCATAAGGTATAAAATCCACAAAAATAATCCTGAAATACACACTTTTTTAATTATTTTTTTTTATTTTCCTCAGAAGAATGAAGAGTTTTTTTTTATCTCAGTTACAATCAATCTGCAATTTTTTTTACAAATTTCGATTCGTAATATTTTTTTCATTGGTGGAACCAAAGTGTACGTGGAATTCCTTTCTGTTTCGTTTTGCGATTTCTATTTTTACAAGTTTATTTAAGACGCAAATCAAAATAAAGCATAACAAACAAACCAGTAGAAATACAGTATATAAGGCAAACATCAGCACGAAGTATTCAGTACAAAGACATATAAAAATTGAGCAATCGAGCAATCCAGTGTGCCAGAATATGTTTACGAACATCTCAGGAATGAATTTTGATTGTATCTTGATATCAAAATCAAAGGTTTTTAAACATTTAATTTCATTTATTTGTTTTGCTGAGCATTTCCATATAGAACATGCAATATAGTTTATAAAACAGAGCGCAGCAAAAAAGCAAAGGGAAAAGGTCTACAAGGCCTGACAAAGCCCCTAACTCCCCATAGAGCAGTGTTACACAGTATAAAAAAGAAAACAAGTACATTAAAAGAGAACAGACAAGCCAAAGCGTCAAGCATGATCAGTATTGTGTATGGATATGCCAGCGAAACAGGATTAGTAGGTTAAGTGTAATTTATTTTGAAATTAATAATTTTTGCTTTTCTTTTTTTTTTATTAATGGGTTAGTTAATGTGATTCATTATGTAACTTTTTTAAATTTCTTTTTAAAACGTTAAGGTAATTTAGTATTGTTAGTCCGTTGGTAGTGAATTCCAGTAATATAGACAAGTGTAGTTTAGACTTTGTTTCATAATTTCAATTTTTGGATGAATCTGTCAAATGTGTGATTTAGTTGGTCTGTCGTGTGGGTGTGTCTGTGAAATAATTTTTATTATACCAGTGCATAGATTATCTTTAATTATCCTGATCATGATTTTTCCAATGTTAAAATACACTGGCGGAAAGTGAAAAAAGAACACCAAGAAGGAATTAGCGGACGATCATGAAATTTACATATGTTAATGGGGTCAAGTTTACGTAGGTGTGATGTCAATTTCGGGTCCAACCGGTCAGCGCTTACGCCACAGCATAGCATAATATGCAAATTATCGTCGGTGGTATTTAAGGAGTACGGTGAAGTGAATGTAATCAGTCGTCGGCGTACGGACTCGTACGAAGACCCTGAAGAAGCTGCAATGCCTTGACATGGAAGATGTGTACGATTTCAGCAGTTATCGGACTTTGAGCGAGGTCGTCTAGTCGGACTCCGCGAGGCCGGGTGGTCGTATAGTCGTATTGCGGAGCGAATTGGACGGGAAGTATCGGTGGTGGTACGATGGTGACGTAGATGGTCCGAGGAACATTCCCACACGAGAAGACGTGGAACCGGGAGTCACAGACGGACTGATGAGCGGACCGATCGACGCATAAGAAGAGCGGCGTTGTCAAGCAGAACATCCACTGCGACGCAAATCCGAGCTGACGTTGCACCTGAGGTGACAGTGCGAACAATCCGCAACCGTCTACTGGATGCAAGACTACGTGCACGTGTGCCTCTGGCATTTGTACCTCTGACTCCAGCCCACCGTCAGGAACGGCTGCAGTGGTGTCGCCAACGTCTGCACTGGAGAACGCAATGGCGATCTGTCGTGTTCAGCGATAAAAGCAGATTCTGCTTGGGAGCCTCCGATGGCCGTTTGTGTGTTCCCAGACCCACAGGGGAGCGTCTCCATCCTTCTTGCATCCGCCAGCGACACACAGGGCCTACACCTGGTCTCCTGGCGTGGGGAGAGATCAGCTATTACTCCCGTTCACAACTAGTGTTTGTACCGGGTACGTTAAACAGCATCTGCTACATCAACAACATCATTCAGCCCGTTGTTGTGCCATTTGTAAGGTCGGCCCATCGTGGTGTTTTCCAGCAAGATAACGCACGCCCACACACTGCACGTGCAACGCAACATGCACTTCAGAGTGTGAGACAACTTCCATGGGCTGCACGTTCACCAGATTTGTCCCCCATTGAGCACGTGTGGGATTTTATGGGACAACGACGTATCTGGTCACCACGGCCAGCCACGACCACTCCCGATTTTCGCGTCCAGGTTGAGGATGCTTGGAACATAATACCCCAACTTTACATCCAACATCTGTACGACAGACTCCATGCCAGAATTGCACAGTGTGACGCAGTTCATGGCGGTTCAAACTCGTACTAACCAAGTTACATGGAAATGTGTTTTTTCAGTTTACCAGCAAATACAGCTGTATTTTGCCATAATGTTTTGACCACGTTATCCTCTGCATTCCGTTATTATGCTGTAGAAATTTCGTTGGTATCAGACGTCTCCTTCTTGTTGTTCTTTTTTCACTTTCAGCCAGTGTAATAAAGTTGATTGATTGTGAGAATATTATATTTATTCAAGTAAACTTTTGCGTTGGTGTATAATGATAACTGTGTGGTTTTATTGAATTTAAGATCAATTAATCTAATATATTTTATTTTGCAAAGTTTGAAGGTTTTTAAAATTGTATTGTTCGGAACTTTAACCAGGATATAAAACAAACTTTTCAGTGCCTTAAGTTTGATGAACATTTTTTTAAGGTTTTATTTAACTGTTTTTCTTTTGAAGTGGCTGGGGAAAGAAATTTTCAAATGGATTCAAACACTATAAATATTAGCCTATAGATCATTCTAATTAATTAGTACCGTCTCCTTAAAAATGAGTAAATTTACATAGGTAACCACTCATTTTAACACCGCCTGTAACTTTTTTGTTAATGGTTTTTAGTTAGCGTAGTTGTTGGTCCCTTATTATATATGTATGTGTGTATTGTACTGGGGCGCTGAATGCCTCCTCACCACATTTGCAATTTAACTTTATTTCCAGGCCGTTTGCATAAACTGTTCCCTAATGCTATCAAGATAAGGCTTAATGAAGACGTTTAGCTCTTGTGGAAGTAAAAGAAATTAATTGTTGCAAAGTGTTTGTCAACTGCATATGTCATTAAAGGGAGCAGTTCTCTGAAGAAACTGCAGTTTAATGCATTCTACCACAGTAAATATCCGCTGCCGGTGCGCATTGCGAAAGAGGGATTTTTGCGTCTGCAGACAAACATCTGGCGAAAAAGAAGAGAATACGGAGTACCTAAAAGAACAATGTTACGTTGCAGCAAGAAAAAGGCGGGAACCGCTTAGAATGCATTGCACATCCCAACGAGGTAACGATGTATGCGAAACATTGTCACGCATAAGCGAAGTTACAGGGAACTCGCATAAATCATAAGTATGCGCGCGCGCACACACACACAAACACACACACACACACAAATACAGACGCACACACACACACACACACACGACGCAGCGATTCAAATGTAAATCTCAATCTGAATGCACTTAACTCTTTCTCCAGGTTAATGGAAACACGGGAATGGCCCTTTTAGGGAGTTATTTGCGTCAGACTACCATAGAAACAAAAGATAAAGTTTTAATGCTGCGCTTGGAATCTTGAAGGATAGATTTAATGGCAAAGAACACAGCTGTCGCTTCCCGGCCTCTTTTGACATTGGGCGAGCTCCCTTCATCTTATCTAAATGGCGATACTCATAATATGAAAATATAACCGTGTAACTTGAAGGCAAGAAGAATAACCTGGCATCTTTGAGAACCGTAAAGATTAGGAACTGGAAAGCGAGTTCAATTCTACGACTTTCCTTCGAAGAAATTTGCAAGTTTTCAAGAAAAAGACTTTTGTTGACTGAAGAAAAAGGAAAAATGATTTGCATAAGGTAATATGTTAATGAAGCACGTCGTCTGGTTGTTCTGAAGCTAATTAAACAAGGATGCTCCTTTTAGCATTAGAAATATTTTGCATTTGAATCGCTTTGGAAAATTAGAACTATGTCAGTTACGAATCTGAGAAACAAGTCAGTGAAACCTGTAAAGCCTTATAATTGTTCTCGACGAAAATCAGATGCATATTTGCTTAAACTGAATTACAGCTTTTTCAGGCGATGGTTATTGTTCAAAATAATAAAAGTGAATATATTAAAAAAAGAGATTAATACATACGACGTTTTCAGTTCTACAATATATATTTATTCCCGAAATCTTGATGCTAGGTTTCAACACAAAAGTCGAAATATATTTATGAAACAAAGCGACCATGTGATCTAAAACTTAACAAAATATGAGCACTTATATGCGTACTAGGTTATAGCCCGTCTTAGGACGGTTGTTTTTAAACTTTAAATAAATTTTAATATATAAGGGATGTTGCCCGCCCTGTGAAACAGCAGAATTTTTAATTGAAGCAGATTGAAAACAAATCAAATACACGCCGTATTTCTCTAAGGAAACATAGATAGTAAGCACTCATTCATGTTAGAAGTAAAGATTATATGCTATTGATTTCCGTTTGTAAAAAGACCTTGCGATAAATAACATTCTGTGTAAATGTTTGATTGTTTAACAATTGTAAATTAGAGCGCTTAGGTAGATCGATATTTTGCAAAGTGTGTTAATATAATCAGCACGAAACTCGGAAAGTTTGTTTTCGTGTAAACTTACTTTAACAACTTTTTCTTTGATCTTTTGAGTTAAATTACTTTTTCTTCGGCGCAGTTGTTATTCTTTTCACACGGCTTGTTTTAGACTGTCCTATTCGACGGTTAGTTAGATAGTTCATAACAATGCTTTTTCTACAAAATAAAGAACTATCTAAAATCTGGACAATGTGTTGTAGGGGCGACATCTGCTTTTAGATGCAATTTTCCTCACCTTGACATCTCAAGATTTCAGTTTTATTGTAGGTTAGAGCGTCTATATTTTGCAAAATGATCTATATTTTGCAAAATGTATAATATATTCAGCCCTAAGTTCGGAAAGCTAGTTAAATTAAAAAAGTAAAAAATAATTAAAGCGTACAAAATAATATTCGAATTGTGCTAAATTAAATTAATACAAAAACGCAACTTGTCGTGATATTAAGATTTTAATTCGAATTTTGTAGATCGGATAAATAGAACTCGATTAATTGATAATCCAATGTTTTGAAATTAGCACGAGATCACCTTGACATCTCAATTTGATCGCGTGCTAACTCAATTTGCTGTGATATTAAAAATTCAATTCGAATTTTGTAGATCGGAAAAATAGAATTCGAGCAATTAATAATCCAATGTTTTTAAATTAGCATGCAATCAGCTTAACATCTAAAAGTGATCGCGTGTTATTATATAGCAGGCAATCATTTTGACATCCTGAGAGCACACACGAATTGTTCGATAAGTGATGGCGCAACGATGCAGACGTTGCTCTGACGTCAAACGTTCCAGAGAGACAGACGGATCTGGGTGTTTATATACTGTATATTATAGAAAGAAGAGTCAAAATGCTATTGTTCATTGATCCCTGACAATAATTCACATACTATCACAGAAGAGAAGAATATTTTCAGTTATTTCCACACTTCCTAAGATTTGATATGTGATTCGATTTCAGTGAGTTTTGCAGTAATTTCCTTAAGACTTATTATAAACACATAATAATGACTATTGGCACAAAAAAAATACGAAAAAACTAGAAGTTGAGTTAAGTAAAACATCACAGGAATAAAAATGCTTTAGAAAAAAAATATAATTCGGAAATCAAATCATCTGCGTGTGTGTGTATTTGATATTTTGACACGGCGTATATTACTAATATTCCCGCTCCGAATGAAACGCGCCCGCACCAGTGGCTCAGAGGTCTAAGCTCTGAACTTAACCATTCGTCCGAGATGGGTCTGGGCACAAATCCAGCGAAGCATGCATGATGTGTTCGTCTTACAGCACTAGCTCTCTCCTTCCCCTACAATGTTTATGATCCTTAATTAAGAACGAGCGACTGCCTATACAGTACATTGAGTTGCTCATTGTAGTGGTTAACCCCCAAACAAAAGAACCAGCAAATGCACAACATTTAAGCCTTTCAACAAAAAATCCTAACATTGGAAAGTTCATAAATATTGGAAAGGAAAATAAGTACACTACATGATATTTAAACGCAGGTATAGTCAAACGCTCTAATCAAAGATATTTGTGAAGATCATGGTGAAACACCTTTTTCTATTCTGAGACGAACAGAAGATAAAGCTGCTTGATTCTGAGTTTAATAATGGTGAAATAGATTACATTTATTAATTAATAACAAGAAACAATACACCAACTGTACTTAAATAGTATAACTACACTAGTGATCCGAAATTTCTTGGCGTAGAATAGAAATCAAAGTTTCCAAGTTTTCGCGCATCAACCAGATGGCTTTCTCAAGGAAGTTAGACAGCTAACTGCAAAGTAAATAATAGAACGGTTCAACAATTCGAACATGGTGACTTTACTTGACAATAGCGGATAGATGCGAACGTAATCAGGTATTCAAAGACACGAGGCGTTATGCTCGTTTAGCACGCGGATTCATGGAAGGAAAACCAAGAGGCAATCACTATTTGAAGGACTGGTTCCAAACCCCTGGCAACTCCAGTGAGATGCTATCATTTCACGGTTCGCTGTTGGTTATGATCTCCAAAGTTTCGCGAATGGCAGTAGATTTTGGTGTGGAGTAGGAAGCTAATTTTTTTACGTCATCCCACATAGGAGCAGCGGATTTGAACTTTACTTCTCTGGATAGAGCCACGATTACTTTGCCGTTCTTTATGTCCCTTTTATGTTCGTTAACTCTAATTCAAAATGAACGTTTAGTCATTCCAATGTAGTATGACGCGGATCCGTCCGGATATACTAGAGGAAAGGGCATAAACACCTGCTTCATTTGAAGGTGAGAACTTCTCAGGGTTTCCCTTGAGCATGGTATATAAATATGTCGGAGATCTGATGCCGACACCGAGGTTCATCTTCTTGAGCGCGTTCTTGAGCTGATAGGAAGCATTTGGTATATAGGGAATTGAACCCAGGTAACGTAGCTGCGGCTTCGAAAGATTAGTGCGATTGGTTCGGGTTCTCTCGATGTAGCGATGTAACAGGTTCGGGGCGTATCCTGCTTCAGTGGCCAGCTCGATAAAGTTTCGCAATTCGCATTGTCTAGAAGGAACATTGAGGAGACTGCACAAACACTTCAGATGCCACGGATTTGGAACCAGCTCTTCAAATAGTGATTGCCTCTTAGTTTTCCTTCCCTGATTCCGTGTGCTAAACGAGTATAACGACTCGTGTCTTTGAATACCTGATCACGTTCGCATCTATTCGTCATTGTCAAGTCAAGTAAAAACTTTTCGAATTGTTAAACCGTTCTATTATTTAGTTCGCAGTTAGCTGTGTACCTTCCTTAAGAAAGCCATCTGGTTGATGTGCGAAAGCTTGGAAACTTTTATTTCCATTCTACGCCAAGAAATTTCGGATCACCAGTATAGCTATACTATTTAAGTACATTACATTTGTTTTTCATAGGACGGAAATGTGGTATTTAGTACGAAAATAAATGTTGCTGTGATGATATCAATAATGAGATTGCGTAAAAGTACACAGCTTAACAAGGGGGTGTCATACTCTCACTGATGACATCTAGATTTAAATTGACTATTCTCAGGGCAGAAATCAGTGAGCAACGAATTTGGGTTCTCACTCAACGAATTTGGGTTCTCACTTTACCCTGCAATCCTCTGAGTTCATGAAGAAACTAGATCGTCAACCTGAAAAATATCTTCACCAATACCAACGATTTTAGGTGCAAAAGTTGATACGTAATTCTGTTCAACTTCGTTGTCACAAATTCAGGTAACTTCTCCAAACACGATCATATTAGTTTTTATTTAGTCCACGTAGTGAAAGATAAGTGTCTCTCATGCAAGTGCAACATGTACGCCACATATTGGTTTAATGCCCAGAGAGTTGATAAAAAGCAGAATCTGCTTTAAATCGTTATTCATATCTTACTACTTTACCAGAATGGGTTACAAATCCCGTTTTGAGCTTCATAGAATACTAAGTCTACATTTCTGTGGGAAACACGCCCAGTGTTGAATGGGTACCGCGATGACGTGGAATACACGACACTGATGACGTGCATTTGGCACGAAGACACATTGCATTATCAGGTGAGTAGAACCTGCTTTTCGCCGATGCTTGTACGTAAGTATTTGAATAAAAGGCTTAAGCTGGACAGCAGCACCGAGAGAAATTTGTGAAGTTGAAGGCGAGGAAACAGTGGATAGCAGCACTGTACGAAAATGATTCCGGCGTTTTAACACCGGGAACAATAGTCCAGAAGACAGTCCAAGGTAAGGATGTCCAACGACCATCAATCCTGACACCCTAGTCGGATGTGTGATAGCAAACTCTGGTACCGCTACATTGGCAACCTGTGGTGCAGTTTTCCCGGTCCATCGTCGATCGTTCCCTTTACTAGCTTGGTTTCTCCGCCAGGTGCCATCCAATAGTTCCCCATGAAGTAACATACTTTTCAAATAAAAAAACGATATTTTTGGAGGTCGTGTCGTCACAGGCGATGAAAAGTGGATATTCCTTCGTTATCCCACCAAGGGAAACCAGTGGCTGAGGTCAAGCCAGGAAGCACAGCCAGTGGTGCAACGAGAGTTGTTCGAGAGGAAAGTCATTCTGCGCATTTCGTAGAATTGTTAGGGTCCTGTGCACTGGGATCTGGGGCCAGATGGTCAGAATGTGGACGGGAACTTCCATGCCGAAAACCTGCAGTAGGATCATGATGATCTGCACCAATACTAATAGGAAGCGTCCGTTGTTGGAAGTAATAATTATTTCTCAAAGTCACCCCGTCCAAAATGGAATGCTGAAAACCCCAACAATTCGAAGGAATTCAGATTTTACCCCTTTTTCTGTACATCCCAGAGTGATCCATCCAACTACCACTTGTTTCACTCAGTGACACTTCTCCTACAAGGATAGCCCTTAGCTTCAGTATTGGGTGTCGAATCTACATAGCATGAGAGATTTTCTGTTCTCGAAATCTGCAGAGTGGTACAGCAGAGGGATCGTGGCTATCCAAAGGACTATAAAAAACAACGGCCTATGCTTTGCTGAGTGAGGTGAGCCTTATTGCTTTCTTGTCATTTGGGCAACGATTGGTTTCTTTGGCAAAGGACTTTAGAGAACAGCGGCCAATACTTTGTTGAGTGAGGTGAGCCTGTATGGCTTTCATATATAATCAAATTCGTTAAAATTTCAGAACGAATTTTTGAATCATCCTAGTAGGTCAGTGATTAGTTCTAATAAGAAAAAGTTGTACCTTTACAGAAAGTGAACGGAAGGGGAACACATAAAGAAACCGGTAAGATAAATTATCTTGCTGACTTGTGATGACGCAACTTCTGAATCACTCTCGTTCAAGAAACCGGAACCACAATTTTATTTAAATTTTTAAGTCGAAAGTGAATAAGAATTATAAGTTTTGCATTTAATACGGGTTTTATACAAACGGGGAATTCTGAGATGGACTGATTTGGATATAATGCACGCAGATGAAAGGAATTCCGTAAGATGAGTGAAAAGCGCAAAGTACCGAATCTTTCCTTGGTCAACGAGTTGTTTCCGTCTGTACAGAGACATGGCGAGGAGGATCACTTCGGTACATCAACACTTTTAGGACAGTTCTCGTTATAGACACAGAAATTACATTATACAGCACTTATGTTTCAGTCCTCCTTTGTCCTTGCTGCAGGTATGATGTTTTGATGACATAAGGTACCTCAAAAAGAAACAAGCGTAGAGAGCAGTCAGGATTGAAAAGATGCTGGAGGGCGTTTGCTCACTTACAGATTATTTCTTAACTAACATAAAAATTCAGGGAATAACAAATCCCTTTGTGATTCATATTAATAGATTTTCATTGCACCTTCTACACATTAGAAGATAATGCAATCTTCCATGACGCGGCTGAATAAACATTGCACTAGCCTTTGATCATGTGATTAGAGAAACACAGCAGCAACAAAAACGGTAGTTGACTGGCCCATAGATACCAATATTAAAAGAGGAGTGCGTCAAGTATACGTAATCTCATCAAACCTCTTTACAAGAGCTCTGAAAAGACATGATAATGATAAAAACAAATACATAATGTTAAAAACAGAGCGAGGGTTTTAAAGAAAAAGATTAAAGTTACAAAAACATTATCGCTTTTTAACTTACAAAGGAAATACCCTAACCTCCCGTGCCTGAACAGGATGAAATTTTCACAATTGATCGACACAGCAAAGATAAGAACTCGTGTGAAGCGCGATATTTCGCAACAATGTGAAAAGAGAGTTACGCGGTTCTGAAGACCAAACCGAGGGCACGGAAGTCATGCAAATCTTGTAAGCATAGTTGTCAGAATGACTACGAGAATCTATCTGTAAGTCGCAACTGGACCCCAATTCGAGAGATATCGTGTGGAACCAGTTGATTTGTATATAAATATCAGTATAAGGTGCCCACAGGACGTGCACGGTAGGAGTAGGAGGAGGTGACAGCAGGTCGCATTTGACGTGACAGTTACATGTGAGGGTAATGCGTAGTCGTAGGAACACGAGGTGTAATCCGCATGCCATCGCAGAACTATTGAATGAGCAAGTGACGCAGACATTCGAATGTAATATAATGGTCTGCCCATTGTTAACGACAAACGAATGGCTAAAATTATGTTCGACATGTTGATAGACCATGTGACTGTTAGTGCTACTATTAAAGGAGATAGAGCACTGTAGTATGACAGCTGTGTCTCATCAGATAGCGAGACTCCTGATTCTACTGCCACGAACACTCCAGACAGGAATAAAGGGAGCAGATCAAGTTCGTACCAGCCATGTTCACCTGGAGCAGCCCAAGTTCGTACCAGCCATGTTCACCTGGAGCAGCCCAAGTTCGTACCAGCCATGTTCACCTGGAGCAGCCCAAGTTCGTACCAGCCATGTTCACCTGGAGCAGCCCAAGTTCGTACCAGCCATGTTCACCTGGAGCAGCCCAAGTTCGTACCAGCCATGTTCACCTGGAGCAGCCCAAGTTCGTACCAGCCATGTTCCCCTGGAGCAGCCCAAGTTCGTACCAGCCATGTTCACCTGGAACACGGCAAAAGATCATCAGCAAGCAGTTTAACTGGATAACGATGCAACATATCTGCAGAACAGCCAAGGAGAAGCACAAGACGATGGCTACAGCTGCGCGTAAGTACAAGGCGATTGGGGACAAAGTGGACAGGTCCTTTGAGTTCGTCGACAAAAGAGGCAGTAGGTCCGAAAAATATTACCAGGTGTCAGCACACAGGCTACAGCAATTTAAAGAGGCACGGAACCTTTTTTAACATTTACAGAAATGGAGCAGGCGGGGCTGCGATGTGTGTCATCCTACATGATTTCAAAGCACCAGTTGTTTGAATCATTCAAATGGCTTAAGTAAAATGTCTTTACGGAGGATCACCAAGTGTCTACATGTCACAGTAGCGAGAGAGACACCATCTAACAGCGCGCTGATGATTTATCTCCGGAGTGCGAGAATTCATTGTTCACATTAATGTCGAGTAATCGTCAGTGTTCTACTGATCAATGTAGGTTTGAGTACGAAATGACGGCTAACAGAACACTTACGCATACGAGGGAGAAGACAATGGAAATTCTGGTTCAATCATTAGCATGCACTATCCACAAATATACAATTCAGTGATGATATCAATTATTGTAATACTGGGAAGAATGCTATTCATTTGTTTTCAGGAACCAACGGGTAAATTTCGAAAACGCGTTGCCATCTAGACGATGAGAAATACGCCATCCAGTGCCGTCTACAACTGCAGTTCTGGTGGTAAGATGTCTACTAATATAGTCATTTCTTCGCTGTAGCAAGTCTTGAAACCTGAATTACATGGAAGGTTTTTTCTTCTGGACTCGTGGTCCATACAAAAAAGCACGGCCTCTTTTGCGTCCAGAGCTTACCTGAAAGACGATGTCGATCTACATTTCAGAATCATTCCACTGAAAACAACACTATATTATCAGCCAATGGACGTGTATTTCTTCCGACCGCACAAGCTCTTTGCACGACGTGTGGAGGAAGGGTCTGGTACGATTCGTCCAACAACGATCGGTCCATTGCCGATTCTTCCAAAGGTACGATTCGTCCAATGGTACGATTGGTCCAATGCCGATTCGTCCAATGGTACGATTGGTCCAATGCCGATCCGTCTAATGGTACGATTGGTCCAATGCCGATTCGTCCAATGGACGATTGATCCAGTTCCGTCCTATCTGTCCGAAGTGCTACTCGTGCTATAAAAGTCTCATCAGTTTTGATTCTATCTCCGATGTTATATGAAAGTACCGGTAGTCCATAGAATGTAAAATAATGTTACATTTCATACGTAATACTGTGGTTACAGATTTTTTTTTTTTTGGAATAGCGTTTTTTTTTTGTTATACTGTCCTTGCTGCATTATGAAGTTACTGATGTACGAGCCGTTCAATCTACTTCAATGTTTCTCTTTTGCATGAAATAATAAAAAATACTAGTTTTCCGTTTATTTTTGTAGAATGTAGTGGGGTTTTTCGCCTACTGCCCAATGGAAACAACTGGTCGGGGTTTGGACAGAGGCCTTTTCAACAGTTTTTATTCCAGCGATATCATATTCATAACGTTTACATATTAAATCAAGTTAATAATATTGCGCTTTTACTTAAGCACGAAATATTGATTCATAAGAACTGAGGCCTAGGTGCCTTGCAAAGACCTCAAAAATAATACGGTGAGTGCCTTTTATAAAGTTTTATAAAATATTTACAAATACCAAATATCTAGGTTGTAACGTAAAATCTTCTAAAAAGGCCCACGACCTAAGTGCCTGTTAGATAGCTGAGAAATGATACGATGAGTGCCTTTTATTAGGTTTTATAAAATGTTTACAAATACCAAATATCTAGGTTGTAACTTAAAATCTTCCAGAAAGGCCCGCGGCCTAGGTAACTTGTAAAGACCTGGGAAATGATTCAATGAGAGCCTTTTCACAAGGTTTTATAGAATGTTTACAAATACCAAATATCTAGGTTGTAAATTAAAATCTTCTAAAAATGCTCGTGGCCTAGGTGCTTTGCAAACAGTTGAGAAATGCTCCACTGAGCGCCTTTCACCAGGTTTATGTAAAATGTTTACAATTACCAATTATACGGAAATTATCTTTCAAAAGGATATAAAGACGAGAACAATTTAAATTATTATTCCTTTCTGGAAAATAAAAAAGTTTACCCTTGGTAAGATGATACCGTTGGACGAATCGGCGTTGGACAAATCGTACCATTGGACCAATCGTACCATTGGACGAATCGGCGTTGGACCAATCGTGGCATTGGACGAATCGGGCATTGAACCAATCGTGGCATTGGACGAATCGGACATTGGACCAATCGTCCCTTTGGACGATACGGCATTGGACCAATCATCGTTGGACGAATCGTCCGGGACCGGTGGAGGAATACATAAAGTGTTCCGTAAAGCACGCCCGTAATCTGCACGACCGGCACTTCATTCTGTAAAGGCACAACTTTACTCACAAACGAACCGAGTTCTCCGAAATACCAGCTCATTCTTCGATATGCGTGGATAGCATATCTGTTATTTACGACGGGAATAAAGGAATTCAAAACGTACTCGCTCTCAACTTCGCAATAAGCATGACCTGTGGCTATCCAAGCTCTGAGGATAGTGCATTTGTGGTTTGTTCGTGGTGTAACACACATATTTGTATCACGCACTGTATTTTTGCATTGCACTGTAATGATGTGGAGTGGCTTGATGTTTCCATGACCACAGTTCCTATGTCGTTCTCTACCTGTATCACGTTTTAGTTGACGTACGTATTTTGGCGCACTGTCCATGTATATATCATGTTACCACATAAACTCTGTGTGTGTACTACGTAATGCTCCCTTTCTTTCAGTGAATGGGGTCTCACCTTTACGTGTAAAATGTGGCAGCTCTTCCACGGCGCTCGTTTCCGGACCGTAAAACTCACGTTCGGAAAGGTTGCAAAACGTAACATTTCACACTGATTTATCTCCTGCATGTCTCTAAGACGTGTGAACATTTCGTCCTGTTCCGGCAAGGAAGGTTGGGATACTTTCCGTATCAGAGGAACGTGGACGACATCATAAAAAATGTCTTAATTTTAAGGAGCGTCCGAGCTCACAAAGTAACATGTCAAAGAGATTTAATAATGGAGAAAATAAATCAGGAGAAAAATGTTTGAAAACCCGACCAGCTAATCTCGAAAGATGAGCCTTTCCCCATCACTTGAAAGCGAATTTTGCTGCTTAAAATGATTTCATTGAGACATACTCTACACAATACAGAGCTTCTATAGAAGCTTAATTAATGATACACCCATAGTTTGTGACTTGCCTGCCCCGCAGGACGCACATGAGATAAAGGCAGTGGTTAGCACTCGGAGCTCTGGAGCCGAGAGTCTGTCGAATCCCACCCGTGGCAAAAAAAATTGGAGAAATTTACTTTGTCATAAGTTTGAAAAATGAGTTTGGACATCCCCATCCAAAATTTAATTTCAGATACTCCACGAATCATCTAAATGAAATTTACCGTAATTGCTAAACCTAAGTAGGTAAATCTGTTTTTAACTGCGCTACTACATGGATTCTGAATACGAAATGTGTGCTTAAATTTTATATACCATCAAAGCTTTAAGAAAATTATCATACCCAATTATGATAGAACATGCAGGTTTTTTTTTATTTTCAAAGCTTCTATATGTGTATTCCCGGGAAAGGATCCATACTAAGCTAAATGATCTTCAAAAAATATGATTTTTTATTGGTGCCCTTATAACGAAGTGAATTTCTCCGTCATTTTTATCCGCGCCGGGGTTCGAACCCGGGTCCACTCATTCCGGAATAAGTTGCTCTACCAATTAAGCTACGCGGACATTGATTCTAATTGCTATCTGCCTTTATGTCGTGTGCGTCCTTCTGGCAGGTACGTCACATCTCCTGGTACGTTACATCATCTTCCCCTTCTTTTTCTTTTTTTTTTCTTTCGAAGTGCTGCTCATATTTTTTCCTATCTCGCGGTGTGGAAATAACATCACACCAATGCGAGATTTTGAACGGTCGGGTCATCCGGGTAGTTCGGGCGCCATTATAACGAAGTGAATTTCTCCGTCATTTTTATCCGCGCCGGGGTTCGAACCCGGGTCCACTCATTCCGGAATAAGTTGCTCTACCAATTAAGCTACGCGGACATTGATTCTAATTGCTATCTGCCTTTATGTCGTGTGCGTCCTTCTGGCAGGTACGTCACATCTCCTGGTACGTTACACCCTATACGAACATTTATTTTTCTTCGTTGTCTCCGGTAGATCATTTGTAAACCTCACATATACAACAATCGGAAAATTTATTGAGGTGATGATGTGCTACACAAGTCATAGCAAAGAACGAATATTGATAAAACAGAGCACAGATCATTTATCTGATGAGTGTACTCCGCGAAAAACAAGAAAAAACTAATTATCAGGAGAGAGTATAAGATATGGGACGAAATTAGAAAATATACCACTTTGTCAGAGTCAGATATACATTTGAAGTATAAAAAAGACGCCTCGGTGACTCAGTGGTCTAGACGCTTTTGTTTGACCTTCCGGACGAGTGGGCCTGGGTTCGAGATTAGAATGAAACATGCATGGTGAGTTTATTTTACGGCTCTTCCTCTTTATCATACCTGGAATCTATGGCCCAAAATAAGGGACAGAATACTGCTAACAGCTCTTAGAGATGCTCAAGGTAGTCGTTAAACCGCAAAATAAATACAAGATAGTAAAAATCATGCAATACATTGATTATGATGCGCTTTGCAACATACCAGAAATAATTACTCAAGTTATGTAGATAATGGCTGTGGAATAAGTCTCGTTCATGAGCCCTGACCTTTGACCCCATTTTGATGATATTCAAGACAATTGGTTCAGTATGCCTCCGGAAAAACATACTAAAGTTTGGTCGCAATAGAAGCATTTTTAATCGAGTTATGAGGATAATGGTTGTAGAATAAATCTCACTCCTGTTCCCCGACCTTTGACCCCATTTCAATGACATTCAACAGAACCGGTTCAGTATATTTCCGGAACAAAAAGATAAACGTTTTGTCGCAATCGAATCATTTTTACGTAAGCAATGACGCATAAGGGCAATGAAATGAATCCCGCTCCTATGTCCTGACCTTTGATCCCATTTCGTCCATCTTAAATAGCGTTCGTCCCTTACCAGATACTAAACTTTTATCCAAATCGAACCATTTGTACGCCAGTTATCGTGCGGACAGACGGACAATACTGAAGCACATAGTGTACGCTTTTTCAACCTACGGTTGGAAAGAGTAAATAAAGTCGCAAAAATATGAATACGCATATCACAAGATTCCAGATCACTAAAAACTACACATTAACCCCCCAAAAATATTGGGAATGCATTTTGGGTGGGATGGGGAATTGACGAGAATACTCTGCGCAACTATGAGTGCTACAAACAGTCTTCCTCTCTCGTCCCTAACTTAGGGACACAAGATGCAGGAGAGAGAGAGAGAGAGAGAGAGAGAGAGAGAGAGAGAGAGAGAGAGAGAGAACGCCGTAAGGCAAGCATGTCATCCATGCTTTACCCAGGATTCAACCCGGGTTCAGATCAGATGACTAGTCAGTAATCTACGCTTCTGACTACAGAACTGCATGGACGGGAAGAAGTAAATATGTACGCAGTTGTCATGGAAAACTGAATGCCACCCTGGTAGCGCAATTTTCTAAGCGCTGTGCTTGGACCATTCGAATGATAAAAATCCGGATTCGAACACCACTGAGGCATGAATTTTTGTCTTACGGCACTTTCCCTTGCTCTTTTATGGAACTCACGGCCAAACGTAAGGAAGCGGACGACTACTTGTAGCCAGTCCAGTTGCTTACTGCTTATGGGGGTTGGTATTTCTTCCCCTCTCCAAATAGCTGCATCGTTAACTTTTTTCCAAACTATCTCATGAAGGTATGATTGTAACGGCATTGTCCTTACAGACAGAAATATAAAAAAAAAAAAACGATAGAACGTAGGAGCTGTACTTATCAAAAAGAACGTACCCTTTATTCAATAAATACCGATACAAACGTAACAAGTTAGTAACATCATGCAATTCATTGATTATGATACGCTTTCCAACATATCAGAAATCATTACTCAAGTTATGAGGATAATGGCTGTGGAATAAATATCGGCCTTGTGCCCTGACCTTTGATCCCATTTTGATAATATTCAAGAGAACCGGTTCAATATACCTCAGAAATATCATGATAAAGTTTTGTCGCAATCGAAGCATTTTTGCGTACGTTATTATGCATAAGGGCTATGGAATAAATCCCGCTCCTGTGTCCTACCCTTTGACCCCATTTCACCCATTTTAAATAGGATTTGTCCCCAGCAGGCCCCTACAACATACTAACATTTCATCCATATCGAAAATGTTTACGTAAGTTATGACGCATAATTGTGATGGAAGTGATTCCGCTCCTCTGTCCTGACCTTTGACCCCATTTCGTTCATTTTCAACAGGGTTTGTCCCCAGGTGGTCCCCTACCACATACTAAAATTTCATCGACATCGAACGCTTTTTACGCGAGTTATCGTGCGGACGGACACACGCACACAACGCTTGACGTAATGAGGCAGATGGGAATCGCGACCATCTGCTCGAAAGAGTGTGAAGTCATAAAACTTTAATAGGATATGCACACAACGTGTGATGTAATGAGACAGATGGTGTGACCGCGCGCCAACATCTCATTCGCGAGAGTGTGACGTCATAAGATTTATAAGCATGGGTAACATTAATGGGACGACGCCATGACACTAAAAACGTGTTAATTCAGGGTGGTTGTTTAACTCACTAAACGAATTTTCCTAAAGTCGAGATCAAGATAAATCGATTTCTAGTACCCGAAAACGGTAGGTTAAAGACTTTCATCAAAATCCTTAGAGCCGTTTTCGAAATAAAATTTACATACATACCAGAATTGCTCCTTTAGTAGTATGGGATAAGGGAGATGGAATGAATCCCGTTCCAATGTCCTGACTTTTGACCCCATTTCGTCAATTTTCAATAGGGTTCGTCCCCACGTGGTCCCCTACCACATACTAAAATGTCATCGAAATCGAACCATTTTTAAGCACGTAATGACGCATAAAGGCCATGGAATGCATCCCACTCCTATGCACTGATCTTTGACCCCACTTCACCCATTTTGAATAGAATTCGTCCCAAGGTGGTCCCCTGATACATACAATAATTTCATCGAAATCGAACAATATTTACGCAAGTTATGGCGCATAAGGGCAATGGTATGGATCCCGCTTCTGTGTCGTGACCTTTGACCCCCACTTCATCCATTTTCAATTGGGTTCGTCCCCAGTGCTCCCCTACCACATACTAAACTTTCATCGAAATCGAACCATTTTTACGCAAGTTATCGTGCGGGCAGACATACAGACAGACAGACGAACGGACGGACAAAGCTGGAGAATATACGCTTCTTCAAATTAGGGTTGGAAAGCGTAGAAAAGGCCTTTCGAAGGCAAAAAATTATTCACTTTTGTACAACATCTTCCAAAACAAAAGCGTTTTAGAATGATATGACTACATGACTTAGTAGCCAGTATATTCACCAGAGGTTTTAATCAATGCAGATGTACTGATCTTCGTAATACCTTCTGGTCAACCTCCGCCTGTTTCGAAACTATTGTTGCCTTTAGTTCCGTAATCTTCGTATACGGCTTTGCGTTTCCGTACAGCCCCTTTTGTAGAATACTCCACACATTTTCCATGGGATTAAGATCAGGCATCACAGATGTGGCCATTTCATCACATGCACGCCGTTACGTAGAAACCACTATCATGTGCTGTTTCCTGTATGAAACGGTGTGTTATCTTGTTTCAGAATCCATGTAGATGCAGCAGTTTCACCAGCACATGGTAGCAGATTGTTCTAAAGAAGTGCTTGGTAATCTATAGCCTTCGTTCTCCCTGACACAAAAGCTACGGCAGTTTTACACTTATATCCAAAGCCAGCCCAAAACCGAAACGGACCCACTACCTTGCTGTCGTTTGAAAAAATCTCAGGCTCTTTAAGTGTCAATATTTGCTTCATCCATTCGAGCCGCCTGTATTGAACTTCTCCTTATCAGTAAAGATGACGCTTTCAAATTATTGTTTCCAGAAGATGTGATATCTTGCCCTACCTCAGTTGATTTTTATGGTGCAGGTTAGTCATTCGTGTTAGTGATTTAGTTTTTTTTTTTTTTTGATTGGAGGTTTAACGACCACCGTGAGCAACTCAATGGGCTATAAGCAGTCGCGCGTCCCTAATTTAGGGACACTGGTTCCAGGGAAGGGAGAGAGCCAGTGCCGTAAGACAAACACAACATCCATGCCTCAGCGGGATTCGAACCCGGACCCCTTACGGACAAATGATCACAGGCCAGCGCCTTAGACCACTGCGCCACCGGGGCGGCAGTGATTTAGTTTCTCACAGCCTAATTTCGCGTTGCTCTTGGTAACACCATGGACAAAGTCAATCTGGGAACTGATAACATTTGTTTCTTCGACAACTTTGTAGTTTCCTCATAACCGTTCTGGTCTTCCTGGAGTCTTTTCTTCTGACCGTAAGCCGCGCAAACATTCAAATAATTCAGTATTGTGACAATCCTATGTTTTTTGCTATTGATCAGGAGAATTCATCGCACCTGTTCCAAGCCATAATCCACACACACTATTTCTCAAATTCACTCAACACCTTTCCTCGACTCATGCTTCCGACGTTCAGCATGCGAGCTGCTAATGCTACTAAATCTACCTGAAACGATGTCTTTGTAACTAGCATGATTTGCATACTTCAGTAGTTTTTTTTGCGCTTAAGATAACATGCAGCGTTGCCATCGTGTGGCACGTAAATCATGATTCTCACACTTTGGCTAAAGGTGGTCATATGATTTTGCAACACAGCATTTCTAATAAAATGCATTATAGCTACATTTAGGGCTTTTAAAAACACTTCTATATATTTTATTCACTATCACATACAAACCGTTGTAATGGATTTTGCTGTTTTGACATTAAAGTTGTTTTCCAGTGTTCCTTTCAAAATGGTGGGTGGTCATATCATTATGAAACGTGGTCTATTTTATGGTTACATTTACTTTTCTGAGGGTTTCATGGGGAACGAACATGGATGATATTAGTTTTATGGCTACGACTGTTTTATTAGATCATGTCTACAATTAAGCTAGAATGTATACATTACAACTCGCGTTACTTTCAGTAGAATGAACCACATATTTTAAGATATTCAGGGATTTTTTACTATCAAGATAATCCTTTCTTACAGCCCAATTGTCCAAGTAGTTAGACGCCAATACTGGAACCTGAATTCGAGGCCTTGGTGAGTCAGAGTTTGTTTGTATTTAGGCGACGGTTCCGCCTCTCCTCTGCCTTTAGCAGTGAACCTGAATTAAGGCTTTGCTACGTTATACACCCTTTAATACTCATGGAGGTCGTTAAGAACAGGAACAATAAAATTCTTCTTTACCTCATTTTCGAGAATATAAAGGCTGAAGAAACTACGTTAAATGCACATATTCTCAATTCCTTAGTTCTCCGCAAGGATAGTTCTGTCCTTTAACCGAGATATTGGATAATCCTAAACGTGCCTAACAGATGCATTTATTAAATTGTGACATTTTGTCCTAACATATGAGCAGAAGTAGGGAATCAGATTTACCGTATATCTTACATTTTTTACAAGCCTACAAACAACAACCTCGAAAGTTCAATTACTTTTAGCTGTAGTTAAAAATAAAATAAAAAAAGTGCATGTCATATCTTCCGAATTTCCGGCAGTTTAATGCTAATAAATTTATGATAATCTATTAATTACCAATAACGTTGCGGACGTTATGGCTCTCATATAAATTAATGACTTATTTTAGAAACTGTCTTCTTAATCATATAGGATATAAATATTTAACGTTCAATGTTGACATCACGATTTTCATCCAGTTTTATTTGTTATGGAGATGACTGAAGTGAAATGCAGAGTAGCCTACGGAGTTTCAATCAGTGATACGTTCAAAAATAAACCAAAACACATGGTTGTTTCTAACATGAAGAAAAAGTGCCTCGCTCCCAAGTAATATAAGATATATTTTATTATGTGCTATAAAAATCAGATCGCATCAGAGATTCGGGTGGGTGACTGAATAAGTTCTTTTTCGACACACCGTGCATGAAAAACAAATTGCACTACACCGGATTCTTTAAAGTAATAAAATAAAACAGAAAAAACGTAATAACTCAAAAATACAAGAGGAAATGTGATAAAATTTCGTGAAAACCTATATGATATTAAACGTTAGAGAAAGTTTCTAAGACATTTCGTAAGAAACACTTCATTCCGAGAAAAATGACTACATTCAGAACCAGGCGAAAAATAAGGTCTCAAAATGGAATAGCCAAAATATCAGAGTTGGGAGTGTAGTCATCCCACACAGCGATGTTTCATGCTGCTGATGATGATATCTATGAACTCAGTAGAGAGCAACAACAATTTTGTCGTGAATACTTTGTCTAAGCCACTACAGGTCTTACAGAGTGGTCTTGATGGCAGCAATACATCTCACTAGAGCACCGTGGACATGTTACATCCGTTACGGACACCTGGCTGGCCAATCCATACGGATAATTGTTTCGTCCGGAAGATATTTTCCCCCAGACCCGTACGGTAGGAGGGAACGTTATCGTCCTGTAGGAGAAACGTATCTCCTATAGGAACTGCATAACGGTGAACATCGAGTCCAGAACATCATTTCTATAGCGACGAACATTCTTATTTCCACTTGGAAGTACATAGAGGTATCTGCGTCCACCTAACAAGAAGCCAACCCAAATCAGCAGGCTATTCTCACTATGAGTGTCCCTTTCACGGGTCATAGGGGAATGATAACGTGCCATTTGTTCTATCCATATCAGGAAATGACTGGGAAGAACGAAGGACAAGTTATCATCCCTCTATTCAGGCATTTCTGACTACCATGAAGATTTTAAAAAGCTGTAAGCGTTTGCCAGCCCCTAATTTCGGGGAATTGGTTCTAGGTGGGGCATGTGGGTGCACAACCAATACCTCATCCGGGACTCTACCCCGTATCATCACAGACGAATGATCAGAACTAAGGTTTTAGACCACTGTGCCACAGGATCAGCGCTCATATGCACCTTAAAAGCTAAAGTACACGGCCGTACCGTAAAAACTGAGAGTAAACTCCTACAAAGTGGAGTTATATAGCTACAGCAAAATATATGTTATTCTTTCTCAAAGTATATTCCCTCGGATGATATGCAACGGTCCCATCGTTCAGACCCCTTTTCAAAGCATGTGGTTAGGGCATTTTGTGGAAGCCGCTTTAGCGACCCCTGTACAGCTTGAATAATGTCAGCATCTGCGTTGAACGCTGCGCCACGGAACTTCTTCATCGTTGGAAACAACCAGAAATCGCACGGGGCGATGTCAGGACTGTAGGCTTGCTGTGGCATGATTTCATACTGCATTTCGTAAGAAACTGTTGAACACATGTTGGAGGGCGTTATCTTGTTGTAATGTCCACTTGTTCACCAGTTGTTGTTGCTTAATCCATATGTGTCGTCGCGTACACTTCAAGACTGAAATGTAATACTCAGCATTGACAGTAATATGTGGACGTCGGCATTTCGGAAAACTATACCTTTATGATCAAGGAAAATTATCATCATCATCTTCCCAGCTGATTTGGTTTGGTGGACATTTTTCGGAGGAAAAGAGCCTCTGTGTTTCCAGACACTGAACTCTTAAAACAAACAGGCTCTCCTCCTCCAAATCAGTCCACAAAACCAAATCAGATGAATCATTTGTCCCCTCTCATAACACACCTGAACTCTGGCTAACAATTGTTATCTCGTCAGGTGATGACGTAATCATCTGGAACACGCACGATGCAGATGAGACCCGATTCACTGAAATATCAGTTGAGGCCACTATGTCTTCACACGTCATTCGTGGATCGTCTTGCAGGATTTCACCAACAAAGTTAACAACACGCTCCGTAATAACACTTTCAGGTCGACCAGGACTAGGATCGAGTTCTTCCGAGAAAGGCCGTTTTTTGATACCATGGTGCCATCTAAAAATCGTCGACTTACCCAAATATTTATCTTTGTAACCTTTTTCATTAAATCAATTGCTTATTGAGCAGTTTTACGAAAATGATAGCTACATTTTATAGCACAACGCGTTTCGCTTCTTAACTCTGAATCACTCTCCTCCATAGCTGTATGGCAAAATGGAGACGTATCTTAAACAACTGCGCAATAACAAGGCCAGAATCGTCTGCCACGGCTAATAAGTGTTGCCATATATACTTCTTTAATTCAGTTAGTCGTCTGCGTGGTTATGTTTCCCCTTCGCACTGTTGCGAACTCAAAACAAAAATACTCTCAGTTTTTATGGAACCGCTTTTGCATTATGATAAGTTATATCTAAATATTTAGAGATTTACCATTGTATTTATGAAATCGAAACTCAGTTATCAAACGCCATCTATTGACAGTAAACAATATTTATTTCAAGAATTTTATCTCAGAAAGAAATAGAGATGAATTCTCTTTTAAAATTTGCAAAGAGCATTTATTTTTAAGCGAGGAAACAGCGCATATGAAATATAATGAGTCCTCGCAGTGCTTTCAGTAATCATGCAATGCGTGTTTTCCCTTTGACTGTTAAAAAAACAAGTCTTTTAGAATGCTTCATATTTCGGCGCAATTAGTAGAAACAAGCTCGATGATTATTCGCCGAAATAAGCTTCGATCTGAATTTAAAAGCAAATCGATCAACAAGTAAAGCTAAAGTGAGGAAAGCATTTCCCAGATCAATCTTATAACAAACTTTCAGTTATGTTCTTCTCATACATGCTAATTTATGATTTAATTGCGCATCGGATTACATAAAAACCAGGATTGTAAATTAATTACGTATGCAGGAAATACAGTTCAATATAAATTGCATGCCGTAAATTTTCTTAACATGCGAGTAAATGTTGTAGTCAAATCGTCAATGCAGTCTTTAAAACGGAGACAGCTGTTAAACCATAAATTATTCATAGAGGCTGGTGGGCAAGAAAATGGGGCATTCTTTGTTGCAGGTTTTTATTCGCGTATCTGACAACTTAAACGCATGTTGCTTCCTAGTAATTTGTGTATTTTTTTCATGTGTCTTATTAGCTGATAACAAGTTAGTAAAATCATGATTGTATTGATTATGATACGCTTTCTAACATACAGAAATCATTAGTCAAGTTATTACTCAAGTTATGATCATAATGGCTGTGGAAAAAATATCGCTACTGTGCCCTGACCTTTGACCCCATTTCGATGATATTAAACAGAATTGATTCAGTGTACCTCCGGAATAACGTACTAACGTTTTGTCTCAATAGAAGCATGTTTAGTCAAATTGTGGGGATAATGGCTGTGAAATATATCTCGCTCCTGTGCCCTGACCTTTGACCCCATTTCGATGATAATCAACAGACCCGGTTCAGTATACCCCCGGAACAACATAATAAGTTGTTAAATTTTCAACTTTGTCGCAAAGAAGAATTTTATGTACGTTATGACGGATAAGGGCGATGGAATGGATCTCGCTTCTATGTATGACATTTGGCATTTCTGTGTATTTCCATACTATGACATTTGGCATTTCTGTGTATAAGAACAGCAGTATCAAGGGTGTGTAACAAGTTGTTAGCAAAGAACAACACTAGCAATCCTCAGTCTTCTTCGGGGAAGAACGCTTGGTCAAAATTCGAGGGCAACGGCGGCTGGAAAGAACAGCACGAGGTAACAGGCGAGCTTAATTCCATCAAGCAACCGTGCAGTACAACAGCGGTATTGAAATAGAAAAATTCGGCACAGAAACCCTTCTTTAGATTGGCGTGAATGGGCTGAAACAGCAGATGTCTTCTTTTTGAACCACTCATCTTTGCTTCAGAACGTACTGAAGTACCGAAACTGATCGTGGAAGGCTGGAAACCGGTCTCATGCTCGGATGAATGATGTGGTTTTCCGTTAATTAACGCCGATAGATGTGTCAGAATGTGGCTTTGACAGCACGAATCGATGGATTTATGCTGCTTAGCGTTAACTGTAAGAACTGCTGGAATTGGTGTAATGGTCCAGGGGCTAGAAAACATATGTCTGGAGCATCATTCGTATATCACGAGGTATCTTAACACCATTGCGGACCAGACACACCCGTACATGGTGTTTTCTGACGGCGAAGGCTATTTCCGACTCTGTAATGCAGCATACTACAAGGCTCGGTATGGTCACACAGTGGTCCCAAAAGCATGATATTGGCCACAAAACACTGAAATGGCCCTAATAGTCCTCAGATCTTAACACAACTGAACACCTATGGGATGAGATTTAGAAAACAATTCGTAATAGAGATCCTTCTCCAGCAAATATTAGGCAATTTACTGACGCCATCATACCTTCTTGGCTCAAAATACAGGGTGATCAGAATCGACCGCACAATAAACCTACAAGACAAATCCTCGTGGAGAAAGAATCCAAAAACCGTTGTCCATTGTCAGATTGGACGTCTGATTTTGGAGATATACGCGCCGAAAATTTCCTGATGTCAAATCCGGTAACCCACATGCTCGTTGAAGAGCGACGTGGATAGTTATACAGACGCACGAATCATAAAGCAATCAAGCCGTCCTGGTGGCGCAGTGGTCTAAGCCGATGGCTTCTGATCATTTTTCTGAAAGGGAATCCGGGTTCAAATCCCGGTGAAGCATGGATGTTGTGTTTGTCCTACGGCACTGATTCTCCCCCTTTACTGGAACCAGTGGTCCTAAATTCAAGACGGACAACTACACTGCTGGCCACCCAAAATGCAACAACAAGAAGGAAGCATCCGATTGCCTGAAATTCGCAGCATGCGTTGCCCGCGAGAGGACATGCAAACGATTAGCATTGCAGGGCATATGCAAATCATGTCTGCCCGGCACGCCACCGAGAAACACTATAAGAAGGGTGCACCGAAGGCGGGGTGTAAGTAGTAGAAGTTCGTTGTGCTGCCGGACCTGTGCGTGGGAAGCTTCCCGATGCCTCGTCGCAGAATACGGCGGTTATTCGAGCACATTTCGGAGTTTGACAGAGGACGAATAGTGGCTTATCGCGACCGCGGTTTATCGTACAGGGACATCGGCGCCCGTGTGGGATGACAGCCAGTCACAGTGAGGCGAGTATGGATTCGGTGGGTGCAGGAGGGACTGACGTACCGCCGTGACCTATTGCCGCAGCCGCTGCACACCACCGAGTGAGAAGACCGGCATGTTGTGCGGCGGGAATTGACGGCTCGCTCCATCACATCACGATAGTTAGCGCAGGTATTAGGGTGTGTTGCGAAACAACCTGTGTCAGCACGCACCGTTCGACGTCGTCTGCAGGAGCTGGTACTTGTCGCGCGGCGCCCATTGCTTTGATTACCATTGACGTTACACCACTGGCTAGTGCGGCGGCAGTGGGCCGTTGAACGCCGCACCTGGACTACGGAATGACACGATATTGTCTTATCCGACGAATCCCGCTTCTGCCTGCAACACCACGATGGTCGGATCCGCGTGTGGCGGCACCGCGGCGAGAGTCTGTGTGACACCTGCATTTTGCATCGCCATACCAGTCCGTCGCCTGGCGTTGTGGTTTGGGGCGCAATTGCATATGACACCCGCATTCATCTGGTACGCATCGCCGGTACACTCAACATCCACCGCTACATATCGGACGTTTTGGAGCCTGTAGTTCTCCATTACCTGCAGGACCTGCCAGCGGCCAAGTTTCAACAGGACAATGCGCGCCCGCACGTGGCACGCATCGTGTGGAAGCAGCCGGGACTGACATACCCCAAGCTCACATCCAAAAGCCCCTTTGTTTGATGCCGCGGCCGTTATTGCCAGCCATGGGGGCCACACGAAATATTGATGTCTGTGTGTTCCGTAGGTCGCACGGGCCTGTAAGCTCAATCGTTCCATCTTTGTATCTGTTGTTATGTGCCCAGTAAATCTGGCTTTGCTATCTCGTGTTCTTCTTGGTGTTGCGTTTTGGGTAGCCAGCAGTGAACTTATAAGCCCACTGAGTTGCTCACAGTGGTCGTTAAACCTCCAATTGAAAATAAAGAAAAAAAAGGCAATCAACCATTAAAAATATGCGAATTTGAAGGACGTAGTGGCGTGCAACCATCAGTTGTTCGCCTGCGCGATACGGCAGGTAGGGATAAAATGGGTTGGCGACAGTAGCAGGTAAGCTCATACTGCGTTGGTACATTTGAGAGTAGTGTGGGTAACGATATGGCGTACAGTTTGAGAGAGTATTGTGACATGTATCTCCTATTGGGGGAATGCCATGGTTCAGCATTGCGTGCAGCAAGGGCCTACAGCGAGCGATACCCTGTACGACGGCACCCGGACGCCATTGGCGCTGGACCCCCTCTGTGAACACCATCTCTCGAGGACGTCATTTTAGAGTTCATAGAGGAGGAGTGGCGATATCCTAGTGGGACAATATCTGGTGTGGTATTGTGGGCGATAGGCAACGAACAGCAGCCGTGCGATCGCGCGAAAGTTCAGTGAGCACAAACGTACCGTACTTGGCCGTTCTACACGACGAAGACCTGCATCCATATCACATAACACGGGTGCAAGGCCTATAACCACAGGATTATCCTCGATGACAGGCATACTGTGAGTGGTTGCTACAGCAACATGCTGCCGATAATAGTTTCATCCGCCGGATCTTGTGGACTGATGAAGCAAAGTTTACACAGCAGGATATCTGCAACATCCATAATAGTCATGTTTAGGCATTGGACAATCAGCACGCTACACGTGAACACGCTCACCAGGTCCGGTGGGGTGTTAATATCTGGTGTGGTATTGTGGGCGATATCTTAGTGGGACCATATCGTCTCCCGAACGTGTCACAGCTGCCAAATACATGGTGTTCCTACGTGATTTTCTGCCAGACTTACTGGAAAACGTACTATTGGCTGTTCTCAGCAATTTATGGTTCCAGCATGATGGATCACCGGCGAATTACACTGCAAATGTACGCCAGTGGCTGGATACGGAATATTCCGGTCTATGACTTGGCCGTGGTGGTTCTGCGGCATATCCCCGCTATGTCGCCGGATCTTAACCCATTGGACTTCTTCCTCTAGGGTCATCTTACGTAGCTGGTATATGGACGGCATGTCAACAGCCTGCACGACCTGGTGGCCACCTTACACGCGACCCTCATAACTGTAACCCCTGCTATGCTGCAACCCGTTCAGATGTCTATTCCTCGGTGGGCTGCCGCCTGTTCCTCACAATAAGGTGGTCATTTTGAACACAGGTTGTAATCTAACACGAATCCACGTGTTTTATCATTTGTGTTGTAGTGGTACACATCAATAAGTTACATGATTTCTGTCAAAGTGATTGGGTAAGTTTTTTCTAATATCTGTATTCTAACTGGATGTGACGTCACGAACTTTCTGCGTGTATATCTCCGGAATGTGACGTCCGATCGGAAAACGGCTTTCAGCTTCTTTCTCCAAGAGGAATCGTCCGGTAGGTTTATTGTGCGGTCGATTCTGATCACCCTGTATATGTAGAACGATATCAGCATCTCGTTCAATCCACGTCACATCGAATCCAGGCTGTCTGGAAGAAAAGGTCGGTCCATCACTTTATTAGGTAAGTGTTCCTAATAATTTACTACTTCAGGGTATTTCGTCTTCTTTATGAGGTTTTTATGACGCAAATATCTGCGCAGATAATACGGCGAAAAAGAGGAAAAATAAAATATTACTTTACAAATTGATGAATGAATGATTCCATGTTTGCAGAAAGACATGAAATCATTCATATATCTTAGTTCAACCCCTTTTGTTGTTTTATTACATGTTTGTATGAACTGATTCCTCTATTCAAAGCTGATATTGATTGATAGGACGGAGGATTTCTTTTTTTCGTTTTAAAATGCCACACAATTTTAAACCATCCGGGAAATGTTCATGTTGAAACCGAATACGTTCCCAGATCTTTTTACAGATCGGAGGAAGTAAAATCAGGGGAAAACGTCCCTTCATAATTTCTAACATTAGTAATTTTCCGGGTACTGGCAAAGATCAATTGTAGAAACACGGGAGGCAATGTTTTTGTGAAATGTTTCTGTAAAAATTCAACGGGGGAGTGATAATCTAGCTTCCGACGCTCACTTGCATGAATTAGGAAGTAAAAAGTGGTAGATATTACATTGAGGAGATTATCAAATAAACCCAAAGGCGAAGCAACATGGAACTTGTTAGTGAAAGTTTATTAAACAGGAAAGAAATCGCGATCTGCAAGTTCATTGATAAACCCATTACAAATGCCTATGTGCAGTATCAGTCATTTATGTTAAAAATAGATGTGCATAAAAAATCAGAATTACCTCAAAGCTGCACACTGTACTTACGAAACTAAACGAGGAATGTTCTGAAAAATCGACGTACAGAGATTGCGGCTGATCGTATGTAAACCGTAGGCTTAGCAGTTAGAGATTTAATTCAAAAGCACACACAGTGCATTACCCTGTCTGCATATCCAAGCTAGTGATTTTTAATGCGTATATGTGTCACATCCGTATTTATTTTGTAGGTCAGCTTTGTGCATTGCAGTTTCGGAAGCCAATATTTATTTATATCACACTGACAGCATACTTATCTGAACACTGTTTTCGGAAATATAATTTTGAATTTACTGCATGCATCAAGTTGCGATAGGAATCCTATTAAGTACTGCTCTTAATCTGGGATATAACAGGTGTTCTCTCGGTTGACATCCGGGAAATTATAATATCCCTTGAAATTGAGCGTAGAAACGCGTTTCACTCGCTCGAATTCAATGCAGTGCGGTAATGAAACCTCCTTGCGTTAAATCGATTGGAATACAATGAGATCGTAAGATAATGTTTCGGCAGCACCACTGTAATATACCACTGCTTGCTCTCACTCTAATCTTCCGCAGCATGTCGACTCGTGCTATAGAGGATGCTACCGGATTGCCAGAGCTGATGTGCTTCTAGAACATTACTAGCATAGCGCAGTAGATTGGAGAACTCCTCATGCATCATGGTTGTTAAACAATGCAAAATTACAGCTTTAAACTTCTCTGGTGTATCATAATATTAAGAGTAAAAAACGGTTTTCTTCTGTTATACATTTGGGTTCGTAGAATATTTTTGTGCCCTTTTTAAACGGCAGTTTAAGAGAATTTCGCTGTAGAAACAAACAAGAAAGACGAGACCAAATTTTGGATTGAAATGAGCAGGTCTTTTGAATCCCTTCCACCATAAAAAACACATTTCAAAGCAGAATTTTATAAAATCTAGGAATTCAGCAAAGAAAAAATGCACTTGCACTCCCTTGGGAAAAACTGCGGACAACTATAAAGGAACGTAATGTGAGTGAGGTTGTTCTTAGTCAATCGGAACCGTTAAAAATTATAAACCACGTTTTTAAAACTGATAAAAAATAGAAAAATAAAAAGGATTACTTGCATCCACAAGCCACTTAAATGTATGTTGCGAAAATTAGCAAACTGCGCACGAAAAGTTTCTCACAGTGAAAGGAAGAGACAAAAGGTTTTCCAGATTTAACAATTAGAAGAAGAGATACAGAGGAACGCATGGCATAACTTTACACCCCTTGGGAGAAAGCTTTATGTTACTTAAAGACGAAAATGGGTTCCGAACGCTCGTCATTACCGTGAGACAACAGAGACAAAAAGTTTTCAGATCTAATAATTAGAAGAAGAACTAATACACACTATTGACGTGGATTAGGAACATCAAAGAGAAGTTATCGCTCTTTCCACGTTATAAGTGAGTCACGGAAAAATTCTCATCGGCCGCCACCGGGAATCGAACCCAGGGTTTTCCAGTTACGCGCCGGAAATGCTGCCACTGCACCACAGCGGCCTCGAATTCTGCAGACTCACAAACGACTAAATGACAAACCACATGGCAGGTTGCTTCTTTGAGCTCCGCACAATGCTGGGTATTCACCAAAAGCCGCTGTGGTGCAGTGGTAGCATGTCCGACGCGTAACTGGAAGACCCTGGGTTCGATTCCTCGTGGCGGCCGATGAGCATTTTTCCCGTGACACTTATAAACGTGGAAAGAGCGATAACTTCTGTTTAATGAAATTAGAAGAAGAGATATAGAGGAATGCATGCCATAACTTTACACCCCTTGGGAGAAAGCTTTGTGTTACTTAAAGAAGAAAATGGGTTTAGAATGCTCGTCATTATCCTAATACAGGTTTTCTATAAGCGATTTTTGCAATCGAATGAATTCTTTCTTAAAAGAAATATACGCTTACTTCCTCTGGCAGAAGAAATTTGAATAATAGGAAACTAGAAGATGTGCTTAAACTATTATTCACTAGCGGAGATACCCGGCGTTGCCAGGGACAGATATAAAGTTTGTTTTCAAGCAACAATGTAAACCGCACTATAAAAAAATCCTACCATGATGAACGACGCTCAAGTCGGGCCTCACGTTGTTCCAAGGCCTCTGCCGCTCTAGATACAATGGCTCTTTCCCGTTGATCCATAAGTCTTCAATCACGTTGTTCGGTTGTCTCACTCTCTCGAAGTAATTTTACTTTCTTTGCTTTCGGCTGAACTTGTCAGATGGGTTTGTGTTTTTTTGGGGGCATTTCACCATACTTGATGAAAATTTTATTATAAAAATCACAATTTATAATGGCCGTTCTGAGCCCTAAAAACTCGAAATAGCAAACATGCTCAATAATGCACTTCCTGCACTCCGCATTCGTCTTTCTAGAGTGTGTATATACAACCTGATCATACCCAACGTGAAAGAAAGTAATTCGCCATAATATACAGACATGTTTTTACTAATCTCGAAAACTAAACCGATTCGGATAATTTTTTCACCGTTGCGAAGCTTACGTCTTTCCAGTGGACATAGGCTGTTTCTTTTATCTATACTAATACCAAAACTAATATGAAGAAGACTGTCTGTTTTAACTTCAACTTAACCTTGATGATATTTGAGAGAACCACGCCTATTGGTGGGAATCTGTAGCTTCACCGATATTTGTGACTCCTGTGCCAATTGTTGGGAGTCTAATGAAACCTAATAATTGCAAAGAAAAGGCTATGGTAAGAAAAAAAAATACTTATGACAATATGTTCCGCCGGTGCGTTTTTTTTTTCCAAAATCGCACTTTTCCCCATATGCCTGAACCGCGGAAGTTTGCGAGGAATGAGGCGTTACCTGACGACCGTTGCTCTGACACGCGGAGTAATACCACAGCAGCCGACTTGCACCCAGTCTATAGAGTGCCTCGTAAAAACACATTTGACCCTTTTAGGGGTGGAATTTCTAAAAATAGTCTTGACTGTATTTTAATCTGGGTGATGAAGAGTATGCATGCCAATTTTGGTGCAGATCCATCAAACCGTTTAGGAACATATGTGGAACAAACATACAAACCTTCACTTTTATATACATGCATATAGAGATAGCAATATCTATGGTAAAGAAAAACAATTTCTTAAATACGTCTCTTGGAAGAAGAGATAGGAAAAAACAAGTGTTGTTATTAACAAGCGGGGAAAAGGATGCATCATTTAAAGAGGATAATCTTCTCTATTTCTATTGTGGTGAATGTCATATAGTGAAAAAAAAGGTATTTTTTTAGAAGCGGAGATACGATTGAAAGCATTAAAAAAAACATTAACAACCCCTGGCGCCAGAATTGTGATCTACAAAAAAACCCAAGACAACATGCAACGTGTTTCACATGCTGAATGGTATTCGACGTTAAGAGGAAATTTTAAAACTGCCTATTCGAAACAAATGTATAGATAAAGACAGATTAAACATACACGCCGCCTAGCCGGGAAGTTGTGCGTTATTTTAAGGCAGGAAATGCACACAAAATAAAATTTTCGTTGTTAGTAGTGTCTGAATGAATAAAATGTTTTTCCAGTGAGATGTCTTTGTTCGCCCCCTTATCGACACGGAAGTGAATCGCAGATTGGCTGAGGTAGGTTTTTGCTCCTCAGCCATTGAGACAGCTTGCACACACCCAGCACATCGTCGCGGAAAGTTACACTGGCGGCGTACCGAACGTGCATCGCGGGAGGAATGGAAACGCGTCGCACTCAGCGACGAGTCCCGCTTCTATCTCAAAATCGCCGATCACCGATTGAGAGTCTGGAGACGATATGATCATCGGAATGATCTTGCTTGCACATACAGACACATGCAGTTTCTTATTCTCGTGTCATGGTTTGATGCGCTATCAGTTTTAACAGCAATTCAACGCTCCTGAGCATAGAGAGTATGACGACTGACATCACGATGATACTTTGATCAGGTGCTGCAGCCCGTTTTGTTGTCGTATCTCCATGATATCCATGCTTCTCAGTTTCAACAAAATAATGCCCGCTCGCAAACTAACACAATCAATATATAGTACCTACAAGGAGTTCGGGTGCTTCTCTTACCAGAAAACAAACTTACTTTTTAAACCGAAAAAATCACGAGTATATTACAGAAATTTCCTGGGATGCATTCCATTCTACTGTATTATTTAAATGTAGCAAATGTTAAAAGGTATAAAAGTATCCTGATATGCAATTTAGAAACTTAAATGGAATTTTGCTCGTATTCACTGCTTAAACATGAATTAGTTAGAAGTAGCGCCTGCGTCGTATTTTTTACTGATAATTCTTTGTTTACAAGAAACGATTCTGTTCGCGGTATCAGCAACGCATTTTTTGCATATGTTAATTATTAAGGAACCAAACGCTTTTACATAAACTGCATAAATTAATTTACATTATCAAACAATTTCCATTAATATGTCTTGAAAGCTTCACCCTTGAAAGTAACTAGAGAATGGAATACAGTCCAGAAAAGAGGTCTGATCAATAAATTAGCCACACCGATGGCGCAGTAGTCTTTCACCATTTACCAGGATGTGTCTTTGGCCCACCCCGGTGACGCTAGCTTTTGACCATTCTTCCGGGATGAGTTCTGGTTTTGAATCCCGGTGAGTTCTGGTTTTGAATTTCTTACGGCAGTGTCCTCTCCCTTCTCTGGAACCAGTGGCGGTAAATTGGGGACGGGCGACTGACCTTTAAGTAAATAGTGAATAAATTTCAAATACGTGGAGATAATATAAATGTACGATGTCATCTCTCTGTCCACGTTATTTTATAAACAACGAATAGCAACTGAAAAATTGTTCATCGACACCGCTGGGATCGAACTCCAGACCTCTCGATAACTAGCCGAGTGCGTTCGCTTTACGCTACGGTGCCAACAACTCACAGCGCTATTCGTGGTTTATCAGTCAGCATCTGACTACACAAATCCATATTGATGGGCTCAGCAACTGATGTGTTGCCATCTAGTGGCATTCAACAGAGCTAGCTGTTTAATTACAGCTGATAAATCCGAAGGGCGATAGAAATGGTGAATAAATTTCAAATACGTGGAGATAATGTAAATATACGATGTCATCGCTCTGTCCACGTTATTTTATAAACAACGAATAGCAACTGAAAGATTGTTCATCGACATCGCTGGGATCGAACCCCAGATCTCTCGATAACTAGCAGAGTGCGTTCGCTTTACCATTAAGTAGTTCATGGCAATAAACTCTCAAACAAACAAATCTATAAATAATCTTGTGTTACTCTAGTGGCAAGAAGATTGCAGTTCCAAGGTTCCGCCAAGACAAGACTATCGCGATTGGAAGACGGAAAGAGCAACACATGTTTATTTACTTTTTTTCATTAAAAATTTCTGGAACACAGACCACGGTTTTTCCGGTCGTTTCATAATACACATCATATCGCATTAAAAAACTAAGGTAAACAAAGTCTAAATTAAACAATGTTCAGTTTATTCCATTAAGTGTAAGCTGTTCCTTGCTCGAGGTCATTTCTTGTTGGTACCACTGTGCTCTGGGACTTCTACAACTGAGCATGTAGGACACACACACACTAATCATGCACCTTTTGATATTGTCAGCATGCAATTTTTTAGATCTGTTAGGCTCTAAGAGACGGCTGTGATTTTGAACATGGTGGCTGTCTTGCAACTCTAATTTGTAGAGAACTCACCCCTGTTGAAAGAGGGCAGCAATGAAAAATGGGGTAGAGTAAACCGCGTTTTACTCCTTTGATTGCTACTTAGTCCTTTATGGATTCACTAGATTTTTGATGTGATTATAGGATATTTTTCTTTTTGTTGTGGAATATCGACTGTTTTCTAATGAATAATGAGGCTACATAAACGCGTAAATACACTAAAGTTACAAAGGTCATGGCATACGTACGTAGTACCCTGTAGGACCTTATCTAGCCCAGCAAAGGGCAGAAGCTCCACCGATTAAACAAGTTGCCGGAATACTTCTGGAGAGATATTGAGCCATGCCGTCTGAAGAGCAGCCCACACTATGACTCGGAACTGTACAGAATGCTGATATTTGTCGGTGTGGGTGCGGATAGATCTTTCCACCTCGTCCCATAAGTGCTCTATTGGGTTCATTTCGGGCGAACGTGGTGGCCACACTATTCGTCAAAACTGTCCAGAATCCACCTCGAGTCAATTTCGGACAACTTGGGCCCGGTGATATGGTGCATTGTCCGCCTGGATAATTCCATCTTTTTTGGGGTACATGAAGTCCATGAAGGGCTGCAAATGATAACCCAGCAGAGCAACAAAGCGATTACCGGTTAATAACGTGTTTATGGGGACAAAAGTACCCAAACAGTGCCACGTAAAGACACCCCATACATGTATGGTACCACAACAGCTTGCACAGTGTCTTGTTGACAATAAAAAGATGACTTCGCACAATACGTCAAATGAAATGAAAACCTCGCCGTCTATATACGATATTTAATAAAATATGAAAGATATTTACAGTTAAAATACTCCTCTAGCACTGTCGGGGTAACATTTACCCCATCATCAGGTAGAACAGAGGCAATGTAGTACTCCTTTATATAGTAGTGCAACGATGCATTATGGGTATAAGTCATGAAACGTCGCATGGGTCGTGACCGTTGCATTTATAACAGAGTAACTGGTATAATTTCACAAGTTATTAGTTTAACATATCAAGGATTCGTTACGAATATAAAGTTATGATCAATTTTATATATTGTAGGAATTGTAAATGTATATTACTATAATTTAAAGTTCAGGTTGGTTATACGCTCTTTCCAAATTCTTGATATGTCCACAGGCAAGTAGTCATTACAGCATTTGTACCCTAAAGCTTCGATGTACATACTTTCAACAAAATGCAGCGAATGTATATATGTTGGAGTATCCAATAGTCTAATGTTGTCCCAGTCTGATTGTAGAATTCCGTTTACCACATTCCTTGATAAAGATGTATTATTGCTGTTGGTTCGGATATCGTATTTGTGTTCCTGGACACGGATACCCAAACTTATTCGTGTCGAGCCTACATAGTTGTTAACATGTTCTCCTGTTGAGGGGTCCAGCAGTGGAATATTATACACACCCCATTTGTTCATGATATCTGTTGTTGCTCGATCCTTTTTAACTGATGATAGGAGGTTCTTCGAGCGGGTGCCGAATTGTATGTTATGTTTTGAAGAGATACGATATAGTGCGATAGTGATATGGGGGTGCTGGTCCAATGCTCCCACGAATCGTTTATTAGGCCTAATATCTGGCTTCAGATTAATAGTTCGTTAACTTGGTGTCCTATTGTATAATCCATTAATCATCGTCCCGGGGTATCCATGTTTATTCGCTAATTTGAGAATGAACTGTATCTCAGACTGGAAATGACCATCATTTGAAGAATGCGTGAAGGCTCTTCTAAAAAGAAAATTGATAGCAGAAAATTTTTGTGGAGTTGGATGTGAGGAGTTAAACGGGATAAAGCTGTTACAATCGGTAGGCTTTCGATAGACACTAAAGGACATTGAGTTAGTATTTGAATCACGAAATTAACGAAAATCCAAAAACGGCAAGAAGAAGACAGATTCAAGTTCTATCGTGAACCTGATAGTAGGAAATACTGACGAAAGTGCGTCGGCGAATTGTTTTAAGTCATCCTTTTAGTGAGGCTAGATAACAAGGATGTCGTCGACGTACTAATGTATAAACTGGGAACTAAAGGGAATGTATTGACAACTGTGTTCTCAATGCATTGTAGCAGAATTTCTGCTAAAACTGCAGAAAGTGGGGATCCCATGAGGGAATCCTTGGTTTGTAAGTAGATTATGTCAAGAAATTTGAAATACGAATGTCATTTAACTAAACGAAGTGCGTTCATAATAGCGGAAATTTCAGTGGTGGGAACATTAATTTCAGCAAGTTTGGCCTCTATGATATGATGAGCGGCGTCCACGGGTACATTAGGGTACAGTGAAACCACATCTAGAGAGGCTAATAAGAAAAGGCCAGCATGTGGCTGAATCATTTTGATTCTTTCTATTGCCCTGGTGGAGCTTTTAATAGAATACAGGGAGCTCTTTGCTAACTTAGCCAAATATAGGGCAAGAGCTTTTCCAAGCGGTCGGGTGGGGCTAACATAGCCCGCGACCAAAGGTCTAATAAGTAACTCCTATTTATGTACTTTGACACGCCCAAAAATATCGGGCACACGGGGACAATCAAGTGGGGGAATAAAAGCTTCAGAAAAACCTTCAGGGAAGTTGTAAGAATTCTTCAATCAGGTTAACACTGCACATGTTGCTTTTGTTAGTTCACGCTCAACCGCTTTGTGCTGAATAGAAGATATGGCTTCAAACATTTTAGCCCTATAGCATGAGCTATCCAATATGACCGTCTGATGAGTCTTGTCCGCGGCCATAATTGAAATTTCATTATTATTTCTAAGCTCGGCTAGCTTCTGTTTTTCTTCATTTTATATTAAATATATTTTAGGTTGTTGCTGTGGTTTGCCTCTTCGTAGTAGTCTATCAATATGTAAGTGTGCAACATCATGTTCGGTTTCAGGAAAGTTTTTGATAATATGCTCTACTTGTGGGACTGTCTGAAAGACGTTAACTTTGTGCCTCGGATATGCGAATTTAGTTCCTCTCTCTAAAGCTCGACGCTGTACTTCATTTAATTCGTAATTACTGAGATTAACAACGTCAGATATTAAGCCCTCACTTTCGTGATGTCTATGGCTGCGATATTGTCTATTACTGACTTCACGGTCAACTAGAAGATGAATTTTATGTATATGGATGTTATCCAATCATTCGAGAGAGTTTTCAATCAAAGTCGAAGTAATAGTAAGGGCACGGTCCAAAATAATTGGATGTTCACAACCAGACAGTTCTTCATACGATGTGTAGCACTTTCTACTGAGGAAGTCAATAAAAGATCTCTTACTTCTAATGGCGCTTATTAGTCGCTTCTTCTCAGCAATTTGAAGTATACATTTGTCACGCCACGATAGAGGAGCAGTACGGATGTTAAGGTGACTCAGGATCGCATCCAAGTCTTTGCAGCTGGCCAGAAATCCCAAATGAGTTCACTCTTTGCGAGCTTGATTCGTGTTGACTGGAACTCTTGCAAAGCTGCGCTCTACAGCAATAATCCAGCTTTATCAAGGAATGTTGTAAACGGAGTTCTACAACCAGACTGGGACAACATTAGACTTTTGGACACTCCAGCATATATACATTTGCTGCATTTTGTTGAAAGTATGTACATCGAAGCTTTAGGGGAGAAATGCTGTAATGACTACTTGCCTGTGGACATAACAAGAATTTGGAAAGATCATATTACCGACCTGAACTTTAAATTATAGTAATATACAGGGGGTCCGAGAATTATTGGACACATTACAAAATTATGTACAAACAGAACTATGAGCATTGTCTGTTTTTCTATATCACGTATTACTAACACGGTTTCTATATTTTTGTTTTGCAGAATTGTTATTCCCAGAATCCGATAGATGGCGTTAGGTGTGTCATGATGGGGAATGTATGAGAAATGCGTAATCAGTAGTCATGCCATCCGTACAGCAGAAGGCGATGTGTGTGTTATGGCTTGCGGAATTCAAGTCTGTCATTAAAGTTAAAAGACGGTACCGTTTGAAGTATGGTTGTAATCCTTCGTCAACGAATTCAATTAAGCAATGGATGAAACAATTTAAAGAAACTGGCAACGTGGAACATCGTGGAGGAGCCGGTTGTCCTACCGTCAGCGGTGAGACGGTTGACCAAGTTAATGAAAGTTTCCGACGAAGCTTCAGGAAATCCGTTCGTAAAGCGAACAGAGAACTATGCATTCCGAAATCGACAGTTCACGATATCTTACATAAGAAATTAAAGTTTCATGCTTATACAATTCAAAGAGTGCAAAATATGCATGTAAATTATCACACTGCGATACGATTTCGCTATGGATATGCTGAATCGAGTGGAAAACGACGAAAACCTTCTCAGAACTATAATTCTTAGTGATGAATACAAATTTCATGTATTGGGTATGGTGAATCGTCACAAATGTAGGATACATGGCAGTGAACAGCCTCATACTGCTATTGAACAGGAACGTGATTTTCCAAAAGTTAATGTGTGGTGCACCCTATCAAAAAGAGAACTGGTTGGTTCTTTCTGCTTCTGCGAAAAAAACTATAAATGGTGACATTTACTTGGATATGCTAGAGAATTTCGTTATACCCCAGATCAAAAGATATGATAAACGTCGTTTTCCAACAAGCCTCAGTGTGTACGTAAGTGTCTAAATGAGCATTTCCCAAACAGATGGATTGGGCATGGTGGTCCCATTCCTAAACCTCCTCGCTCTCCAGATCTAACTCCATTGGCTTATTTCATGTGGGGTTATGTGAAGGATCGTGCCTAAGACGCCTTGTACTGATTTGCAGGAACTGAAGCAGCTTATCACAGATGCTATTAATTCCATAAATCCGCAGATGCTTGCCAATATAGGGCATTAAATCGAGTATCGGTTGGACGTACTACGAGCAACCAAGGGATCTCACATCAAAATTTATTAACTTGTGTAGTTATATTGTATATTAGTACAGTCAGTTTCATTCTATCTGTTTAATGTTTTGTTTTATATAATTTTGTAATGTTTCCAATAATTCTCGGACACCCTGTATAGTGTATATTTACAATTCCAACAATATATAAAATTGATCATAACTTTGTATTCGTAACGAATCCTTGTAATAATATGTTAAACTAATAACTTGTGAAATTATACCAGTTACACTGTTACAATGGCAACTGTCACGACCCATGCAACGTTTGAAGAATTATACCCATAATGCATCATTGCACTGCTATGTAAAAGAGTACGTACTACATTGCCTCTGTTCTACCTGATGATGGGGTAAATGTTACCCCGAAAATGCTAGTAGGGGCTTGTTGACAGTTTGGGTTCATGGCCTTGTGGGGTTAGCGCCACACCCTAACCCTATCATCAGCTCGTGACAACTGGTAGCGTTACTCATCGGACCACTCCAAATGTTGCCAGTCTTCCAGGGTCCAATTACAGTGTTCACACAATGCCTTGTTGGCAGATTGGGTCCATTGCCTCATGGGGTCTGGGCCACACTCGAACCCTACCATCAGCTCGCAACAACTGATAGCGTGACTCATCAGAACACGCCACATGTTGCCAGTCTTCCAAGGTCCAAGTACCGTGTTCACACAATGCCTTGTTGACAGATTGGGTCCATTGCCTCATGGGGTCTGAGCCAAACCTAAACCCTACCATCAGCTCGCAACAACTGGTAGCGTGACTCATCGGAACACGCCACATGTTGCCAGTCTTCCAGGGTCCAATTACCGTGTTCACACAAAGCCTTGTTGGCAGATTGGGTCCATTGCCTCATGGGGTCTGGGCCACACTCGAACCCTACCATCAGATCGCAACAACTGATAGCGTGACTCATCGGAACACGCCACATGTTGCCAGTCTTCCAAGGTCCAAGTACCGTGTTCACACAATGCCTTGTTGACAGATTGGGTCCATGGCCTTGTGGGGTTAGCGCCAAACCCTAACCCTATCATCAGCTCGTGACAACTGGTAGCGTTACTCATCGGACCACTCCAAATGTTTCCAGTCTTCCAGGGTCCAATTACCGTGTTCACACAATGCCTTGTTGGCAGATTGGGTATATTGCCTCATGGGGTCTGGGCCACACTCGAACCCTACCATCAGCTCGCAACAACTGATAGCGTGACTCATCGGAACACGCCACATGTTGCCAGTCTTCCAGGGTCCGATTACCGTGTTCACACAATGCCTTGTCGGCATATTGGGTCCATTGCCTCATGGGGCCTGAGCCACACCCGAACCCTATCATCAGCTCGTAACAACTGGTAGCGTGACTCATCGGAACATGCTACATGTTGCCAGTCCTCCTGGGTCCGAGTACCGAGTTCACGACTTCAGGTGAGGAATTGTGTCCTATGTCGTGTCGTGGTGTTAACAAAGTCACTATGGTGAGCCTTCTGCTCCCATACACCAAGGACCGTAAATTACGCTGCTCCTGGTGGATATGTCTCTGGTACCTCCTGCATTGAATGTGGATGTTATTAAAGCCAGTGTCGCTTTTCTGTTGGCATGAACAATCCTAGTCAGACGCCGCTGGTGACGGTCATTCAGCACCCTTGGTCGGCTACTGCGCTGTCTACGGTGGGTGGTAATGCTTTCCATGAGGTATTCTCGGTACACACGTTATACAGTAGCTCGAGAAATGTTGAATGCCCACACAACTTTGGAAATTGAATGTCCTATCCGTCTGGATCACAATTCCATGCCTCGTTCAAACTCCGATTATTCACGTCGGTTTGCCATAATCCAACTGGCGGTTGTTAAGCCTGACTCACGTGATTACACCTGGCAAATGAGAAAATTTGTGGCGTGCGTCGAAGCCTTCATTCGACTGTTGCTCCAGTTAAAAATTTGCATACTGATATTCCATAACTTTTGGCTGTTCAGTGTAACGCTATTGAGTCAACGTGTTTTAAATCGAGTTTCTGAGTTAGTGAGTGAGTTACTTGTACTTTCGAAGTAGAGTTATTAAAATCACGAATGTAAAGTATGTAGTTATTTGTATTTATTCAACCGACGCACGAAGGTTTTGTCCATAGTAAAGATCCTCTCTGTTCCGCGTCTATCATTCCCTGATTCAGTCAAAACTGGACTATGGCTGTGTCGTCCGGCGCGTTGTTCAGTGCTATGATATCAAAACACTGTTTAACATAAGGCCTGACGTTTGTGAACGGAAGCTTTCCGTACATACTCTACACCTGGTCTGTATGAGGAAACTAACGTAGAGCCACTGGACCTTCTTTGTCACCAGCGTTGGCTTCTATTCTACTTCAATTGCTGTATCTTCCAGAACATTCCGTATACGATGCAGTTTCCAATATTAGCATTCCCACCTGCTTGAGAATCGGCCCCTATGTTGTTCAGCCTTTAGGCTTAGGATGACGATCGTAGTAATGGATGCAGAAATCTACTTGGCTTACTTGCTTACTGCTCTGGGCTTATTTTCTTCAGGAAACTTCTATTCTGTGGTTAAAGATTTTGAAAAAAGGAAAAAAAAAATGGGCTCTCAGAAACCTCCTTCGCACTTTCTTGGTGTCCAGGATGATGCCTCTTCTTTCATACCCTCAAACCTCTACTGCTGTGGGTGTGCACCAGAAGATTTATGTTGTGCACATATTACTTCATTCGGAATCCGTTCTTATCTTTACGGAAGGTGCGATGTTGCAGTACAACGTATGGAATCAATATTTCTAACAAACGTACAATAAATTAAGCAAATACTAATGAGGTACATGTCTGATTATCAAAGAGAAGACCAGTTGTGCCCGTTCAAGAGAATCATCCCTGACTGAAGCTGCTGACAGAACTGCTTTAAAAGACAGGGTAGTATTAAAAAATCTCACACACACATACGGCATTTGAAATGAAGAACTCTGCTTGAAAATCTAAAATCAGAAAACAGAACTATGTTGGGATGTCTTATGAAAATCCTAAAACCTGCGTCACCACAGCAACCACAGAACCAGTTTTCTTTTCAGGGTTAAAGGACTCTTCTGAGCAACTACGAGAAAGGCTATAAGGAGTTGCGCAAGCTCATTTTTATGGCAGAGTTTCTGTCACTAAGCAGTTTCTTAGAAGCTCCAGTTATTTGTAACGGAAGAAGACTGGTGGTGACAAGAAGAACTAGAAATTAAATACACTCATCATCAAAAATAAAAAAATAAAAATAGTTGCACTCAGAAGGAAGCAACCGACAAAAACGAAACTTAGCGGGTAGGCTTGTCATTGTGAGATATACAAATGATTCAAGTATCACGATCGGCCAGGCATGTGACGCCAGCAAGGAGGGGTCGTAGCGCTGTGCCTGACTATTTTTTTTTATTGGAGGTTTAACGACCACCGTGAGCAACTCAATGGGCTATAAGCAGTCGCCCGTCCCTAATTTAGGGTCACTGGTTCCAGGGAAGGGAGAGAGCCAGTGCCGTAAGACAAACACAACATCCATGCCTGACCGGGATTCGAACCCGGAACCCTTACAGACGAATGATCAGAGTCCAGCACCTTAGACCACTGCGCCACCGGAGCGGCACTGTGCCTGACTGGATATACACTGGCGGAAAGTGAAAAACACAAACACCAATAAGGATACGTCTGATACCAACGAAATTTATACAGCGTAATAACGGAATACAGAGAATAACGTGATCAAAACATTATGGCAAAATACAGCGCTATTTGCTGGTAAACTGAAAAATAACATTTCCAGGTAACATGTTTAGTACGAGGTTGAACCTCCATGAACTGCGTCACACTGTACAATTCTGGCATGGAGTCTGTCGTACAGATGTTGGATGTAAGTTTGGGTTGTTGAGTTCCAAGCATCCTCAACCTGGACGCGTAAATCGGGGATGGTCGTGGCTGGCCGTGGAGACCGGATAAGTCGTTGTCCCATAAAATCCAACACGTGCTCCATGGGGGACAAATCCGGTGAACGTGCAGGCCATGGAAGTTGTCTCACACCCTGAAGTGCATGTTGCGTTGCACGTGCCGTGTGTGGGCGTGCGTTATCTTGCTGGAAAACACCACGATGGACCGAGCTTACAAATGGCACAACAACTGGCTGAATGATGGTGTTGATGTAGGAGGTGCTGTTTAACGTACCCGGTACAAACACTAGTTGTGTACGGGAGTGATAGCTGATCGCTCCGCACACCAGGAGACCAGGTGTAGGCCCTGTGTGTCGCTGGCGGTTGCAAGAAGGGTCGAGACGCTGCCCTGTACGTCTGCAAACAGGCATACGGCCATCAGAGGCTCCTAAGCAGAATATGCTTTCATTGCTGAACACGATAGATCGCCATTGCGTTCTCCAGTGCAGACGCTGGCGAAACCACTGCATCCATTCCTGACGGTCGGCTGGAGTCAGAGGTACACATGATAGAGGAACACGTGCACGTAGTCCTGCATCCAGCAGACGGTTGCGGAATGTTCGCACAGTCACCTCAGGTACAACGGCAGCTCGGATGTGTGTCGCAGTGGATGTTATGCGGCACAAATCCGAGCTGCCGTTGCACCTGAGGTGACTGCCGCTCTTCTTATGCGTCGCTCGGTCCGCTCATCAGTCAGTCTGTGACTCCCGGTTCCACGTCTTCTGGTGTGGGAATGTTCCTCGGACCATCTACGCCACCATCGTACCAGCACAGATACTTCCCGTCCAATTCGTTCCGCAATACCACAATACGACCACCCGGAGTCCGACTAGACGACCTCGCTCAAAGTCCGATAACTGCTGAAATCGTACACGTCTTCCAAGTCCAGGCATTGCAGATTCTTCGGGGTCTTCGCACGTTTCCGTACGCCGACAACTGATTATATTCACTTCGCCGTACTGCTTAAAAACCACCGACGATAATTTGAATAATATGCCGTGCTGTGGCGTAAGACCTCACCTGTTGGTCCTAAAATTACACTCATGCCTACGTAAACTCGACCCCATTAACATATGTAAATTTCATGATCATCCGCCAATTCCTTCTTGGTGTTCTTTTTTCACTTTCCGCCAGTGTATAAGGCCGTCCCGTTGCGCGTGCTTTGCCATTCTGACTCGTGTTGTTGTGTTGGTTGCATTCTTTGCGAGTGAAGTATGCCACGGAGAAAAGTTCGTAAGCAATTCGAGCAATTGGAAGAGTTCAAGAAGGCCGCATATTCGTGCTCCTGGAAGAGAGGTGGTCTTATCGCCGTATTGCGCGCCACACCCGTTGTGAGGATATCATCATAGCAAGATGTTTGGGGCAGTGGATAGAACAAGGCACGAAGAAGCGACAGGAAGGCTCTGGGAGATTTAGACGAAACACGGAGAGAGAGAGAGAGAGAGAGAGAGAGAGGACCGACAGGTTTTCCGACATGCGCGGAATGACAACAGCCAAGATTGTGGATATTCAGCGAGCAGTGGTACCTTCGTGCATCGTCCGATTAGTGTCACCACCATTGGCAGACGGCTGCACGACGTATGACTAAACGCACACAGACCGTTACGACGACTGCCCTTAACACCACTGCATCGTCGCCAAAGACTGCAATGGTGTCGTGCCAGACTGTCATGGCGCCACTCAGAATGGTAGCAAGTGATCTTCAGTGAAGAGTCCCACTTTTGTCTTTGAAGAGACGACCAACGAAACCGTGTGTGTGTGGAGGCACCGTGGTCAGCGCCTAGATGAATGATTTGTTGTCGACCGTCACACGTCCAGAAGCACTGGAGTCATGGTGTGAGGTGCAAGTGACTAAGAAGCCAGGTCACCTTTGGTGTTCATTTTAGGCACTTTGCCCAGCGTTACGTTAATTAGGTCCTGCAACCAGTGGCCCTACCTTTTCTGAACGCTCACTCCGGTTTGATTTTCCAACAGGACAGCGCTCGTCCGCATTCTGGTACTGTCTCGAGAGCTTGCCTTCAAGGCTCTAGAACTCTGCCATAGCCAGCCGCATCACCAGACCTATCGTCGATTGAAAATGTGTCTGTGATGCTATTGGATGCGCAATCCACACTCCACCCCTACCACACAATCTGCACGAACTGCGCAAGCAAATTCAAGCTGCATGGGATGGCTTATCGCAGGACACCATTAGGAACCTGTACATATCTATGCCGAGACGTCTAGCATACTGTGTGAGAAAACATGGTGGCCCGGCATCATACTGAGAGACACTACTTATTGGTGTGTAGCTCCATAAATGTTGCCCATATCAGTCTCAATGTTTAATTATTTATTGTTCTGGTAACCTTTAGCTTCCTCCCGAATAGTATTACAATCCGTGTCCTTTTTCTGGGAGCAACTATTTTTTTACGATGAATATACAGTATATCATGTTATATTTTGAGACAAATCTTTTTTCTCACTTTTTCAATATCCTGCAGGTTGTTTGATCGAAGAAAACCAAAATAATAGCTTACTGACAAATTAGCGGAGCCCCTCAAACATGGAGGATGACTCGTTTACACATTATGGCAGCTGTGTCTTAGAATTCCTTATGCATCATCAAGCAATGCATAGTACGTATGCATTTTATACGGTTAGCTACATCTCTTGATCGAAATATTTCTCAATGGTCATAGTTCCGGACTGTCCTTCATTCAAATATTGATAATTCACAGATTTTATAATAATAGTCGGGTTTGCTAAATGTTTGCTGGACTTACATGAAGACGACTTTCTCACCGCCCACTGTCTGCAGTCATCCAATATAAGTATTATCGAACAGGTGTTTCCAGATTCAGAAAACGGAATGGGAAATACATTTTCTTTTACAATTATGGAGCTTATAGATTTCCTCCATGAAGCATATTCCCTCAATCAACTTTCAGCACTTAGTTTCATCTATTCCGTCAATTAATACGAACGGTTTCCTAAAATTAGGGTAACACCTTTCTTTCCTCCACAATGTCTTGAAATTGCACACAATGAAAGAAAAAGCGTACGTGAACCCATTTTTCACGTAATTTTCAAATTTATGGAGACACGTTTTACTTAAAATTCATAAGATCCTCCATTCCGCTACTACTGAAGAAGGCAGGGTCCAGACCCATTAACCGAGAACTCACCTCCTAAAGAACTTTGTCCTGAAATGCCATTCAGAAAGATGAATCTTGAGACTTCGACAAGTTGATCTCTTGTGCAATTTAACGGAGCTTTACTCACCTCTTTTAGAGATCTGTGACCTTAATGTGCGCGAAATGTTGTCTTTCGTATAGCACGTATGCATTTATACGTTTATAATATAACTGAAAGCTTATACTACATAATATAATATAACTGAAAGCTTATACATTCGAAGTCTTCAGGGACGGCTGCTCTAACGACAACTTCCCAGTTGACTTACCCTGGATTGGGAAACGACTTATTACAGCTATGAACTTGCATAATAATATTTCTTGTTAACCATGTGAACTACCACAAATATATATATATATATATATCATCATCATCATCATTGTCAACCATTATCAATCCACTGCTGGACGAAGGTCTCCCCAAGTTTCCTCCACAACGGTCTGTCTTGTGCCAGTCTCCTCCATGTCACTCCCGCATATTTACGAATTTCATCCACCCATCTCCCATGTGGTCTTTTTCTGGGTCTTTTCCTGTCCCTTGGAATCCAGTCTAAAATTTCGGCTGTCCATCTATGGTCTGTCCTTCTGGCAGTATGTCCAGCCCATTGCCATTTCAGGGATTTAACTCTGATCATGATGTCTTCCACTCTCGTCATTTTGCGGATCCACGAGTTCCTCTTCTTATCTCTCCTGGTTATACCAAGCATGCACCTTTCCATGCTTCTTTGAGTTGTCTGCAGCCTTTGTATGTCTCTTTTAGTTAAGGTCCACGTCTCTGCACCATACGTAAGCACTAGAAGGATGCATTGATCAAACACTTTTCTTTTAAGACATAATGGCATATTGCTCTTGAAAATTATGCTGTTTTTTCCAAAAGCTCTCCTGGCAAGTTTTGTACGCCGATTAATTTCTTCATCAATGTGACCCTCACTTGATATCTGCTGTCCAAGATAAACATACGTATCTGTTATCTCCAGTTTTTCTCCATCAATCGATAAATCTTCATTTCTTGTAAAAGCATTGAACATCACTTTTGTCTTCTGAAAGTTCATTTTTAATCCCACTTCTTTACTCTTGTCAGCAAGTTCCTGGATCATACTCTGCAGCTCTGATGGGGTAGTTGCAAAAATGACTACGTCATCAGCAAAACGAAGGTGGGTTAGATAATCTCCATTAATCTTTATCCCTTTGTTTTCCCAGTTCAGTGATTGAAAGACATTTTCCAATGTGGCATTAAAGAGCTTCGGAGATATGGTGTCATATATATATATATATATATATATATATATATATCATCATCATCATCATCATCGTCAACCATTATCAATCCACTGCTGGACGAAGGTCTCCCCAAGTTTCCTCCACAACGGTCTGTCTTGTGCCAGTCTCCTCCATGTCACCCCTGCATACTTTCAAATTTCATCCACCCATCTCCCATCTATTGACATAACCAACCTTAAAAAACACCATAATACCTTCAAGTTGGAACTGAAGAACAGGTTCTCTGCTTTAGAAGCCCTAACATCGGAAGAAGTGGACATCTCTGAAGTTAACAGAAAAGTAACCAAAGCTCTTATGGAATCAGCAACAAAATTAGCTGGGTCTAAGAACAAGTTGCATGTAAATAAATTATCAGGAAAAACGAAAATGTTGATGCAAAAAAGAAGAGAGATGAGGACAACTAAAGAAGATGCGACTTCCAAAGTGGAATATATAGAGCTATGCAAGACAGTACGAAAAAGTATCACTGAAGACGTAAGAAAATTCAACTGTGAACTAGTGAGGAAAGCAATTGAAAACAACCAAAGCCTAAAGATAGCAAAGGGACATCTCAGTAAGGGAAGAAAACAGATTATGGCACTGAGAAAAGAAGATGGTTCTGTAACAAGAAATAGAGGCGAAATTTTGACAAGAGTGAAAGATTTCTACTCCAAATTATATGAAAGGGATGATATATGCACTCCAGACATCATGAAAGATACCAGTACCAGAGTTCCTCCAGTCCTTCCAGCAGAAGTTGCACATGCAATCAAGAACATGAAGCGGGGAAAAGCTCCAGGAGAAGATGGAATTACTGTAGACATCATACAAGAAGCAAGTGGAGAAATCGAAACAGTACTCGCCCAAATTTTCACTCGATGCCTTAATGAAGGAAAGATTCCTGAGGATTGGAACACCGCTACAATGATCCTGCTACATAAGAAAGGTGACATTGAGGATCTCTGAAACTACAGACCTATCAGCCTCCTATCAGTAGTTTATAAAATCTTCACTAAAGTTCTTTCACACCGCTTGAAGGTAACACTGGACATGGCTCAACCGAGAGAACAAGCTGGATTCAGGAGTGGCTACAGCACAATAGATCATATCCATGTGCTGAGAGAACTAATTGAAAGAGCGAGGGAATATGAACTTCCATTGTGCATGGCTTTTATCGATTATGAAAAAGCCTTTGATTCGGTGAAACCATCAGCAGTTACAATGGCTCTGAAAACCTGCGGTATTGAAGATGCATACATTAATATTATTAATAACATCTATGAAAATGCAAGTGCAAAGATTAGGCTGTTTGAAAATACAACACACATAAAAATTGGAAAGGGAGTGAGACAAGGTGACACCATATCTCCGAAGCTCTTTAATGCCACATTGGAGGGTGTTTTCCAGTCACTGAGCTGGGAAAACAAGGGGATAAAGATTAATGGAGATTATCTAACCCACCTTCGTTTTGCTGATGACGTAGTCATTTTTGCAACTAGCCCATCAGAGCTGCAGAGTATGATCCAGGAACTTGCTGACAAGAGTAAAGAAGTGGGATTAAAAATGAACTTTCAGAAGACAAAAGTGATGTTCAATGCTTTTACAAGAAATGAAGATTTATCGATTGATGGAGAAAAGCTGGAGATAACAGACACGTACCTTTATCTTGGACAGCAGATATCAAGTGAGGGTCACATTGATGAAGAAATTAATCGGCGTACAAAACTTGCCTGGAGAGCTTTTGGAAGAAACAGCATAATTTTCAAGAGCAATATGCCATTATGTCTTAAAAGAAAAGTGTTTGATCAATGCATCCTTCCAGTGCTTACGTATGGTGCAGAGACGTGGACCTTAACTAAAAGAGACATACAAAGGCTGCAGACAACTCAAAGAAGCATGGAGAGGTGCATGCTTGGTGTAACCAGGAGAGATAAGAAGAGGAACTCGTGGATCCGAAAAATGACAAGAGTGGAAGACATCATGATCAGAGTTAAATCCCTGAAATGGCAATGGGCTGGACATACTGCCAGAAGGACAGATCATCGATGGACAGCCGAAATTTTAGATTGGATTCCAAGGGACAGGAAAAGACCCAGAAGAAGACCACATGGGAGATATATATATATATATATATATGTATATATGTTTTTCTTATATTTTCGAGCAAAGCCGAAAACATAAGAAAAACTTTAGAATTTAAAACGAAAGATGTATATATTCTGTGTATGTTTGCACCCTGTTTACCATATTCTCACATAGACCTGGTCTGATTTGTGATTTAGCCATGATGTGATGGCAACACTACGATACCCTTGCGACGCTGTTCCACACTTGGCACGTCATCACACCCAGACGTATATATGGTAGCACACTGGCCGCAATTGCTCTCCTCCATCAGAAGACGGATGCGAATGTTTGCTTGGAAGTGCTTATGGGTTTTTAATCTTTTTAACTATGTAAATGATTAACTATCATCTTTTAAAATTAAATTATCGTGCAAAGACGGTGTATGTTTTCAATGTATTGCATATACTTAGCACGACAATTTCACTAGTACTATGTTGTTTTTTGTTTTGTTCATTGATGGCCGTCTTGCCTGATGTGGTTCTTTAATATCCACACTGCCACTTTTAAATTAATTGCATCAAAAACACACCTTAACCTCATGTTTTCTCAATACATAAAAACCCCTTAAAATAAATGCTGCTTCGTGAAAACTATTTATTTGCAAGTAACGAATTATAGTTTCACTTATACATGTTTGTACCACGCTGTAACAGTGGCCTCAATCCTGCAAATATGACTCTTTGAGGAACTACAGAAGCTTCCTATGCATACGCAGTTTTCGCGAACTATCATTGGCACCATCTGTGTTGTAACGTTTAATTTCATTCCACTTCCCCATTATCAAGAAAATACAGTGTTTTACTTTACCCTTCGTATATACAAGCAAATGGTGGGCAGATTGAGGAAAGCAAACATACAAGAAAACTGTTGGGAGACGAAGACACGCAAACATACAAGAAAACTGTTGGGATACGGATACACGCAAATATACAAGCAAATATTGGGGTGATAGAAACATGCAAACATACAAGCAAATCGTGGACAGATAAATGCAAGTAAACATACAAGCAAGTGGTAGACAGACACAAGGAAATACACAAGCAAATGGTGGCGAGCCACCATGATAATAAACACATTTTCGTCTTGTCACTGGTGTTATCTTAATTTCGATCATCTACTGTGTGTAATCTTAAAGAAATGTTTGCCTGATAATGTGTTCTAGTTAAAATTTCCAAATAAATCAGCCGACGAACAGTTTTGTAAAAATTGCTAACGTTTTTTCGCTCTTCTTTCTCAAAATTATCACCTGTCAGCAAATGAAATGTTTCGGCGAGTTGTGGCTAAGAATAATACGAATCAAATTTCTTCCTTCACAATCAACTACGTAGACATCACCTTAAAGAAATAAAATCATGCGTTTTGTGCTTCGGGAAAAAATCGTGTTTAAGAATTTAAAAATTATCATCTTGGGAAGTCTTGTTAGAAGCAGAATGTTCCGGCGTTCCATGAAATATCGAGAAACCGACGGTGTTGGAGCATTCTTCTCCGATCTATTTCACCGGAAAGGGAACGAAAAAAAATAAGCAAATGTAGATCGAGGATAGGAAAATCTGTTGATTTGAATTGTTAGTAACGATGCCCGGGTCGATACAAACGGAAGACGACTGCGTCGTTGAGCGTAGCAGATAACGTGCGCGAAGAAGCTCCCCTTATTTCTCCATCACCAAAGAAATTCCACCGACACGGGAGGATTCAACTCATCCGAGATCTTTTCCATGATAAGCGGCCAGTAGCTTGGCCGCACAAGCGGTTCTGCTTTTCACCCCACCCTCTCCTCTAGTCTTCTATTCTTTCTCGTCTCTTATTTTTTTTCCCTTCCCCATCTCTGAGATACTTCTCTTTCCGTCTTTTCTTTTTCTTTTCACGTTCTCCCCAGGAAACTTTCCGTTGCCAACATCGAGAGAGAAATCCATTTTTCGAATGCGACCGCCTTGCGACCAGAAAGCAGAGAAACCGCGAAGGCCAATCAAACAGTATTTTGACATTCCGGAAGTGGCAACTGGAGCAAGAGCGAGCCTCGGAGGAAGAAAAGAGCTCGGAGACGAGAAAGATCGGGAGAAAGTATGGGAATGCTAAGTGGAAACCAGTGGGAAACTGATTCTGACTTCGATCGTCAAACTTTCGCCGTTCCAAGATCGTGCGTTTCTTTCCTTCGCTGGAGCATAAAGGGGCAATAAGAGTCAGGACAGCATAACGAACAGACTATAATAAATCATTCTTTAGACAGAATAATTCTCATTCAAATGACTTGGATTTATATCCATCTGTGTCATCCTGTCTGAGATTTCTCCTCTGTCGCTGTTTCTGTGGTTTCGGAACAGTATGGTATAAAATATTTTCATGGCGTTACGTAATCACAGTAACAGATGAGTCAGGCGGCATTTATCTACGTCTTTTCTCATTTATAAGCAGTACATTTAGATCGCATATTTTTGCATAGATTTAGAATAATGTCGATGGGAAATGCTACTAGTGGTATCACAGTGAAAAGAAATTTTATCCTACAGTCTTTTGTATAGTTTTACAGTGAATTAAATATGCCTCAGTTTACACTATCAAAAGTATGAAATAAGAAATGCTTCAGTTTAATTTCTAGTAAATGTATTTCATGATAAAATCTATGACTAAATATCAGAAGAATCGTATATGAAAAAATGCATTTCATGGTATAATCTACAAAATCTAATGGCATAATCTAATGTATTTCATGGTGACATTTACAAAGTGAAATTGTATAATCTAATGTATTGCATGGTATAATCCAAAATGCATTTCATGGTATAATCTACAAAATCTAATGGCATAATTGAATGTATTTCGTTATATAATCTACAAAATCTAATGGTATAATCTACGACTAAATGTTATTAATCTCTCTTGAAAACCTGCCTCCAGGTTGTTTAACAAGCAGCATCTTCACGTCTCGATTCCACAAGGAGATTATTTTCGGTAGTCTCTTCAGACAGTTTAGGTGCCACTTTACTGCTTTTGTTTTTTTTAATTTGGTTTCCTTATTTGATGTGAAATATTCAAGTGTATAATATTCAAATTCAGAATTCTTCCTTTATAATTTTCTTTACGAATTATTTCACGAAATGAGAGCAGAACCTTCAAGTTACAGTACTTTTTCATCACAAAGCGAATGATAAAGGATATGACTAAAATGCTTTGTTTTAGAACCGATAAAGTGAAGTTCCAAGACAAGGACAAATAACAAAAATTACTTTAGAGTGATGACACAAAACTCTTTCAATAACAGAAAAATGCTCTATTTTTTTTTCATATTTTGAAAACATTACACAGCTCAAAAGATTCTGATATATCCCGATGTAAGAATGAAGTGACGGAAAGATAGAAGAGCTACAAACCTGTGCTGCAATGTTAACCCCTGAGCCGTACATGTCAACAACAAAGCGTGGATCATAACATGCGAGGGATCAGAAGAGACATATTTGTGTACGTAAACAAATTATTATAAGAACCTCGCCCGCTTAATCCTCTTCCATTAGGGACAGCGGATGGCCTAGTGGTAAACGTTAGTGACTATCACGGAGGAACATCACCCAGGTAGCACAGTCTTGCAATCTAACGAAGGCCCAATACTGAGCCACCGTATTTTAGGAATAGAAGACGGTGGCTCAGCGTTGGGCCTAAGATAAATTGCAAGATGGTGTTACCTGGGCTGGTTCGATACCGGGCAGGTACAAACGCTCGAACCACTAAATATCTGCAGTGCGTCGGATGGGCACGAAGCCGTCGGACTCCGGGTAATCCCCCCCCCCGGAAATAAATAAGGGCGTCTTCCTTCCCTATTCTACCTCGCTTCCGTGTCACTTTTCTATCCGGCCATCTAGTCCAAATCTCCTAGCTTCCTATTTATAAGGGTTATTTAAGACCTGGGGTAAGACACTATCTTCCTAAAATCCTCTACATATGATCTGATCCTCTTCCATTAGACAGTTGCAGCTGTGCAGGTGTGTTTCAATTGAACGGTGTCTCAGCAATGCGAGTTATCGTATTCAGTAGCTTGAAAAGCAATCGAATGACTGGAGTTGAACAGTGACAGAGGCCTTTGGAGTCTTGCAAAGCGTATAGTGTGGAAGAGTATACATGGACAGCATGGAAACTAGGGCAGGGTCTGCGAACATCAACAACAGCACCAGATGATTGGTATTTTATTTGACTGGCTTGAAGGAACCGCCGAACTGAAGTGCCTGTTTTGCTTCTTTTCTGCTGCCACAGGACGACGGATAACCACACAGATCATACGTAATCGTCTCCGGGCTGTACAGCCGGCGATCAATTTGGAGGCTTATATATGTGATCCTTCTCTGCATATATATATATGATCCTTCTCTGCATATTCACCGAGGCTCGCGAAGTATGTGTTAAACTCTCGTGGTTGTAACTATCAAAACTGGCGCTCCATTCTTTTCACTGATGAGTCAAGGTTAAGTCTGCAGTCTGACAACGTTTGCGCTGTTTTCTGACGTGAACGGGCAAAATATAATAGAATAATGCATCCTTCATGTACCAAAGTGTAGCCTTCTGTGGTGGTAGAATCTTTGTGTGTAAGGGAATCAGCATTGACGGTAGTATAATCCTCCAAATCATCAGAAATTGATCATTGACTGCTGTCAGTTAGCAAGATGAGATCCTGCAATGTGTAGTTGTCATATGCAGCAATAGATAGGGATAATTTGTCCGTTGTGGTATGAAAACACAGATTACTCAGTGAACGGAGATCGAATTCGCTTCTCCTAACTCCTGAGTGAGTTGTTCAAACCAACTAAATTACGCCGACTAGAATATATGGCTGCATACTTGCTTCACCTCTTTGTCGTCTTCCACGTGCTTCACCTCTGTAGTACGCCACACCATCTCTCTCTTAAATGTTTCTTTTTTTTTTCTTTTTTGAAGCGAAGAACGAATTTTCCATTAATTCTAGACTATGTGTGGAATAAACATCACACATTTTTCGAAGAACCCAATGGCCAGTAGATCCATTTTAACGTTCGGGAGCCAATGTGAAATTCACAAATTTGTCGGTGACGACGATCGAAATCTCGTCTCCTCGCTCCGGAGTGTGTTAATCTAACCGAGTAAACTATACCGAGAAATGTATCGCTGCAGATTTGTCGACTTGATATGTGCTTCACCACTGTAGTACGTCACAATGGTTGATAACGCAGGCCTCAATCTAGCGCTGCTAGTTTGAAACATGCTTCAGAAGGAGGGCATTGAACGTGTGAATTGAAGTTCTCATCCTCCGGATCTCAACCCCAATGAGCACGTGTGGGGCTCTTGGTAGATGTGTTGCAGCTCACCCGTCCTCTAGTATGACGCTTTAGCACTTGAGGCATGCTGAAGTGGTAGAGAATTCCCCTAAAGAATCGCTGGATAAGATCCTCCTTTCGATGTCTAACCAACGTACCAATGTTTTAGCAGTCGCTGGTAACCATGCACGATAGTAGAAATCCATCACGTGTCGAGCTGTGCACAGTCGTTACCGCAACATTACCTATTTTTTTTAACAATCCGTATTTATTTTCTGGAGAGTTTTCAGATTGGGTGTGCAAGTAACCTATCGAAAGTTTGCCTCCATCTCGGTTAGTTTGCCTTCTTTTTTTTTTTTTTTTTTTTTTTTTTTTGATTGGAGGTTTAACGACCACCGTGAGCAACTCAATGGGCTATAAGCAGTCGCCCGTCCCTAATTTAGGGTCACTGGTTCCAGGAAAGGGAGAGAGCCAGTGCCGTAAGACAAAACACAACATCCATGCCTCACCGGGATTCGAACCCGGACCCCGTTCGGACGAATGATCAGTAGGCCATCGCTTAGACCACTGCGCCACCGGGGCGGCTAGTTTGCCTTCAGTCGGTTTGACGTAAATCTCAAGAGATTAAGTAGGTCTCAGGGACAAAACGCGTAACTCAGTAGTACACTACCCACGTCTAAAGTAACTCACGTGTATTTTTCTGAATTCGAAACCGACATCACGAGTATCGCAGGAGCCTCAGCCCTGACTTAATTTATCTACATGTAAGATAAAAGTCACTGTGCTCAATAGCGTTACGCTCAGTACCCCACATGTTCTCCATCGGCTGCAAAGGATGTTATAGCTGACAAAATGATATCGTATCGCCCCACCTCTTCGGTACTACTTTTCGAATTATCTACCACTCACTGAATTGGGAAGACAGAGAAATACGGACTAATAAAGATTGTTTATATCGTCTGACTGACGATATGGCATCTCAGAGCTACAGGGTTCCAGGAATGTCCTGCCAAGGGTCTGAAGGGGGACTAAACTAGAACTTACATAAAACAATACTGACGGACACAGCTTTTAAAAAAACTGCAGATTTAGCGGTTATGGGGGCAGGAAATTCAGAAGTAATCGATTCCTGCAAATTTCCTGGATAAGAGAAGTAATTCGAGACTCACATCGAAATAGTTTAAAGGCATACATACACTGGCGTGCAAAAATTAAGGACGAGACGGTTTTTTGAATGTAACGTCGTGCGCAAGTGCTCCACATCGATTCAAATCATACCATAAGATCCCCAAAATGTAAAGTAAAAACATGTGACAAGTGAGCAAAACCGTCCAAAAAAGGAATCCAAAAGATACAAAGGCACTTTATTGAACAGGTAGCTTCGAGCACAACTGGACAGAAGACAGAAACGTCCATGTGACAGGCGGCTGCCAAGAAAAATCCAGTCTTTAGTAGGGGATATGATTACCCCTGACTGCGTTGCAGGATTTACAACGTTTGTCCACGCTGAGGACGAGGTTGTCAAGCAGTTGTTGAAGCACCGCGGCCCATTCCTCTTGTAGCGCCAATCGCAGCTACGGAATGTTTGCTGGCGGTGGGTGACGTGCTGCCAAGCGTGTCCCGAGAAGGTTCCACACGTGTTTGATTGGATTTAGGTCCGGGGACCTTGCGGGCCAATCCATGCGTTGAATATTTTTACTCTCCAACAGCTCTGCTACAGCCACTGTACGATGAGGTGTAGCGTTGTCGTCCATGAAGAAGAACTCAGGACGCACAGCACCTTCAGACAGACGTACGTGAGGCAGCAGAACCTCGGTACAACAGCGGACACCAGTGACTGAACCTTCTTGGAAGATGTGGAGTTTCAGTACGGCTACCAAGCATGATACCGCCCCAAACGAGAACACCGCCACCTCCAAACCGATCCCTTTCGATGATGTTGGAGGTGGGAGTGCGTGTTCCCTGTTCTCTCGGAGATGTGTATACGTCCAGAATCGCTCGTCAGACTAAATCGGCTCTCATCCGTAAAGAGAACTCTACCCCACTGCTGATTTGTCCAGTTCTTATGTTCGTGGCACCACAGAAACCGCCGTCTCCGATGAGCAGGCGTTAATAGCACACACCGTACTGGTCGTCGTGCAAATTGGCCACATTTGTGCCGCCTCCTGGCCACGGTAAAACGCGATAACGGACGTCAAATTTTCTGTTGCTTGTGCCTTGCGATTTCTTCCGCTGTCTGCCGTCTATCTCTTCTCGCCTGTAGGACAATATACCGGTCGTCCGCCGCCATGGTTACTCGTGAACGACCACTGCTAAACTCTCGGACAACTGTTCCTGTCGTTTGAAATGCTCTCCAAGCTCGTGAAACGATGCTGTGGAGCGATCGCGAGCTCCCCGTCCACACTAGTCACACTTCGACCTTCTTCCAACTTCCCAATGACGCGACCTCGGGTTAAGTCACCCAGATGTTGTCTACTGGATTGTCTGTTGGCCATATCACACGGTGGCAGCAACTCGACGTCATTCAACCCACTGTACACCGTGAAATAACTTTCACCGAATTCCTGAGCGTACACCGCCCGTGTTTTTTATACTCGTCTCCCCTCCCCCTACGGTACCGGACCCTTGTCTAACTCCTGAGTGGTCTTTCGGTTCGTTCTGAATGCTCGTTCCGCTGTTATGCTAATTTTTCCTCTTTGTCCTTAATTTTTGCACACCACTGTATTTGACTGAATGCGTATGGACGAAACTATTGGATCGTTTAATAATTCTTGGCCGATTCAGACACAAATCAACAAACAGCAGTAACAGACGTCGGAATGCATTTTATTACGAAAAATTTCTGCCCTCGACAGCAATACTCTGTGCCCAACGTGTTTTCAGTACAAAAATAACAAATACCACGGTTGCAGAAACTGGTATCACAGTTGTCTGAGGAATCGCTAACGCTAGAAATCACAGCATCCTTGTTAGCGAACCGTTTGCCCCTCAAGAAGTGGTCCAAACAACGAATCACGTGAAAGTCTGATGGGGGGGGGTGGCAAGTCAGGTGAATAAACAGGGTGAGAGAGGACCTCGTACCCCAAGGTGCTGGGTTTTCGCATGTTTCCAATAGACAAATGCGGTCGTTCACATTCCTGAAGCAGTATGGCACCCAAACGATTGGCGAGCGATATTTGTTTGCTGCATAATTTCAGGTGACATTCGTTCGGCTTACGGCAGCACATGTCTGTTGTGTGTGTTTGACATCGCGGCAAAAACTCATAATGAACCACAGTCTTGCCAGTCCACCACACAGAGATCGGAACCTTCTGTGGGTGCAACTCGGGTTTGGACACGTGTTTGGGTGGTTCCCCTTTATCGAGCCACGGCGCTGTTTGCTTCTTTTTGTCATAAAGCACCCATTTTGCATCAACCGTAAGGAACCGATGCAGAAAGGGAGCACTAGCCTCACGTTTTTGGAGGCAATGCATGTTTCCAGACCCCGTATCTGCTGCTGTTCGGTGAATTTGTGTGGAACCCAGGTAACCAGTTTTTAACCTTGCCCATAGCTGCCAGGTGTCTGGAAACTGTCGCTGATGATACGACAAGTTTGGCACTGAGCTCATGTACTGTGGACGATGGTGTTTCTTCCACTTTCCGCCTTCAATATACAGTGTCACACAGAACCGGAAGACCGGTTCCTGGCTTATGGTCGATGGCAACAAAACCGGCATGGAACTTGGAAAACAGTCTACGGACAGTTATGCCCCTCGTCGTTCCGACAACCCACGCTCTATTGACATTTGCGACTATTTCGGACACATTCCGGCCAAGTTTAGATTCGTGCAAAATCACTAATCTCACGTCGGGATGCTCCATCACGCCCCAACTGCTGAGATCTGTCTGAAATAACGTTTTATACACGTGGACTGAACAGATACAATTTGCATGGGTGTTTGGTAGTTCCTCCTACAAGGAGTCTCTTGTAATCGGCTATGCAAATTCGCCTTGTAGGCATTGACCAATAATTATGAAACCGACCCAATACAATTTTTAAAAACATTTTACTATGTATTATATCTCGTAAAAAAGTGTTTAATGAAAATGCAATTGTCCAGTTATCTCTCATGAGTCAGAGATGGACCATAACTACAAAAGACGCAAAGAGGCTACAAACAACTTAAAATAGCTTAGAGTCAAAATTCATTTTGCTTAGGGTCTGAAACTTAACGTATGGATGGCCGACACAGATATATTTAAGAAAAGGTATATGGATGCACCACAAACTTTGCACAAAAAATTCCGGAGAAAATATTTGAATTCATAAGGTTGTGTTAAAACTTGCCTATGAATCTTAAGTAGTTAGCCTTATATTTAAAATTGTTGTCCCTGTAGTGGCGTTAAGTTTGTGTTACTTCCAGACATATAAAAAACAAAATTCTCAGTGGATTCAAAAATTTGATAACTTCAGAGTGCGCAATTGCAAATAAGAAAACAACCTGAAATGGGTATGTGGTTTTCAAAGAAATCATTTTAACTTCCTCTCATGAGAGTTAGATTCACTTTAGTCTTATTAAATTTTCTTTTCAGAAATAAGATTATCAGCAAAGGCGATTGAGGATGAATCGAATTTTCCAAATAACTGAAGATCATTCTCAAGTAAGCTCCCACGCAATTTTCGAAGAACCTTATAAACAAAGAAAATTGTTAAAAGGGCGCAGTATTTTTTCCCTAAGCATGAAGTGGCAAGAATCGAGATGGAATTGTCGTGAAAAGTAAAGTATGAGATATTTCCCACATACACTGCACTACCATTAGCATTCAGACATCTGCATGTCTACATATAATCATTATTTAGAGAAAATTTAACTTCATGTGCAAAATTTATTGGCCTTTAATTCGTCCTCTACGTTTCGTGGAATATTCTCCACTTATTTCCTGTTAGTGTCCGCACATACACAGAAGAGCAATTGAATTAGAGACAGCTGGCGTTATGCAAATGTGGCGCTGTGGGCGGCCCTGTAAACGGAAACGACATGACGTATGCAGCGATCCGACAATGTAAAGAGTGATGCGACAGGACTCAGTGGTAAGACAAAGGATCTAAGCGCATTTGATCGTGGAAAAACTATCGGGGCCCGACGAATGGGTCACTCCATCTCAAAAGTCGTGCAGGCACTGGGATTTTTACGAGCCACTGCGTCACGGGTACACCGTGAGTATATCGATTCCGGTAAAACCATCCCTGCAAGGGCCAACTGCCGTGGACAACAGCGTGTGGATGAGCTCGTCGGCTAGCTCGCATTGTAACAGCGAATAGACGGGCCACAGTGCAAGAAATCACTCGGCAATTTAACGCTGGTGCAGAAAAACGTGTAAGCAGCAACACCATCCAGAACCATCTCCTCGCTATGGGGTACAGAAGCCATCGTCCCACGAGGGTACCGCTGCTGACCGCACATCACAAGGTGCTAAGATTAGCATGGGCGCGGGAACATCGCCACTGGATACTAGACATGTGGAAAAATGTTGCCCGAACTGATGAGTCGAGATTCACGTTGGTACATGCGGATGGCAATATACGAGTACGGCGCAAACCACATGAAGCGATGGATCCTTCTTGCCAGCAGGGTTCTCTTCAAGCTGGTGGGGGTGACATTCTCGTCTGGGGACTGTTTATGTGACTGAAATGGGACCCCTGGTACGTGTGACATCGTCCTTCAGAGGTGAACGTTACCGGGATACCCTGGACGACCATTTGCTCCCGTTTGTGCGTCTTCCACATCCCACTGGGGACCTCATCCTGCAACAAGACAATGCACGGTGCCATCGCTCCAAAATTGTATCCGAATGTTTGGATGAACACTTCATTGGCGTGACCTCGCTTCCTTGGCCAGCTAGGTCACGTGACATCAATCCCATCGAGCACATCTGGGATGTCATCGAGAGAAATGTTCGAAGCTCTGATCCGCCTCCATCAAATCTTCATGAACTGTGGGAGCTTGTTCAGGGGTCGTGGAGCCGTATAGCTTTCCAACGCTTTCGGTGTCTTCTCGAGTCCATGCAGAGACGAATCGCCGCCGTCATCAGGGCGAAAAGTGGGGCTACATGTTATTGTACAGGTATCTCAAATTCAATTGCTCTTCAATGTATATCCCATCAGGCCTGCAAAGCAGCGATTAGTTTTGTTTGATTGGTTGGTTGGAGGTCTCTTTTCCACCCACTCGACGATCCAATCAGTCTCAGCAATTCTCCACTGGGTTAAGGCCCGAAATCTGGACTGGTCAACACAACTTTTCGAAGCCCACGTCCCCAAACCCGTCTGTGACAAACCAAAGAATATGTCAGTGTACATTGTCCGGGTGATAAAGTTATGGTCATTCCCCAAAGTACGCCTTAGCACTGGTTGTTCATAATTGTCCAGAATTTCTAGGTAGAGTTGAGCATTCACGATTTTGTTGAAAAAGAATAATGGGAAGAAGACGAACCACAATAATACACAGCTCTATTACATCATGTTGCCTTCACCCAAACTTCACTGTAGGGACAATATCATCCCAAATATACACTATATTGACAAAACTCACCGAACATCCCTACAAAATAAAATGAACTGATCTGCTGCGTTGTTAAGATGAGCAGTACAGCTGCAAATGGTATAAAAACAAGTCTGCAGCGAACCGCGATCATGTCGCACTGTGAGGTTGAGTGAAAATGTCGTGGCGAGAAAGAACTGACTTTAAGAAAGGAAAGATCGTTGTGTGTTATATAAGTGGGTTGTCCATAACAGAAACCTAGATGCGTTTAAACATACCCAAGTACGCTGTTTTGTACGTACTGAATAAGTGGAAGGACACATGGCGTACCTGAAGCAGCAAAACGTACTGGCAGAACAAAGAAAATCAGTGATAGAGGACGTCGAAGCCTCAGGAGAGTCGTTACAGCAAATCGACGGAGTACTGCACAAGACCTCAGGGTACAGGTTAGTAAAGATGCTGGAACCTCTGTATGTACACTTACCATTCGCGGAGAACTTAATTCCATGGGTTACTGTGGTCTTGCGGCTGCTCATCAGCCTTTCAGCTGCACTCGGAATGCTACTCGTCGTTTAGCATGATATAAAGAACATTTATCGTGGAGCGTAGATCAACGGAAATATGTCCTATGGACTGACGAATTCAGATACATGGCCCATCAGTCTGCAGGCCGTGTGTGCGTATGGGAGCAGTCAGGAGAACGCTGTTTACCACAGTGTACTGATCCTACGATCAAGTTTGGAGCTAATAGTGCACACATGTGGAGGTGTTTTTCGTGGTATGGTCCCGGCCCATTGGTTATCGTGGACACACCTTTTAACCAACACTTCTATCTCGATATTCTGGACAATTATGCCCTACCAACTCTGTGGCAATACTATATATCCGAGCCTTATTGGTACCAGCAGGATAATGCACCGAGCCATAAAGCAAGGACTGTTACGGCGTGGTTTGACGATAATAATGTACGGTTTGTGTGCTGGGCAGCACAGAGCCCTGATCGTAGTCCCACAGAGCCCCTAATGCGATGACTTAGAGCGCCGCATAAGAAGTTTGGGACCAAGGCATACTACCAAGCAACAGTTAGGGCAGCATTATGTATTTAATGGGAGCGCATGCCTATCGCTGTGTTCCAAAACCTTGTCGAAAACATATCTTGAAAGGTCAGTGCATGCATTAAGGCCAAATGTGGACCGACACCGTACTTGTATGTCAATAAATGCTGTGTTGTGTTTTTCTTCTAAGTGTCCGGTGACCTTTGTCACTATAGTATACATTAAGCATGGCATTCACCATACCAGGGAACAACCACGACACTAGACTTTTGCTACCCGAATTAGAAAATCCAAAACACATTCTTCCATTGGTCTACAACTCAAGATCAATGTTTTTAGGCCATACGATGTGGTTTTAGTAGCAGTTAATGTCGTCTAAAGCCGCATCGCTTGCACTGTACTAATGTAGCAAGAGTCTCACACTGGATTTGGTTGGTTTGAGATACTGTAAATTTGGTTTCTCAGGAGAAAGTCCTTTGAAGAGAGCTCTTGTCAGTCTCTGTTAATAAAAGGGGTTTACTGGGTTATTTCCTGGTAGACTCAGCCTCAGTCCGTTGTCATTTGCAGATCACATCGCAAGCCGCCACAAATATATTCAATGCTGCTGAAATGTAATATTCGGTGTAGTTGTTATGTTGGCAACCTATTATACTGTATGAAGCTGTGGCTCTGTAGGACCTAATTAGCTATCTTTAGAACGGTATCCGGATATTAATCTTATGTCAGTGAATATACACCAAACAGCAAAAAAAAAAAAAAAAAAATCAGCACTTCATGGCATGATCTAAGTTCTCCATGTGGCGCCAAATCACCTCTTATCCTGTGAGCACAGATGCAAAAAGATTTCTAAATGTGCCTTGTAGTATCTGGTGCAAATACGTTACCAGTAGATTCTTTAGATCTTGTAAGTTACGCAGATGAGCCGCGCAAACAGTATTTGTTGTTCCAACGAAAACATCTGATGCTCGATCGTACTGATGTCTGGAAAATTTGAAGACCACGACAATACAAGGAAGTCTTCCTCATGCTCCGAGAGCCATTCTCGAACAATCCTACCAGTGTGGATTGTTCGAGAATGAATCGTAGATCTCGAACAATCTCAACAGGAAAATCTGTATTTTTTCCTGCCGATTTGCACAATCTGAACAAAACCAACTTCCGTTTTTGCACGATATTCAATAAGACATTATTTAGAACCACTGACTTACTAAATTTACAATTAAAAGACATAATAATATCGTAGTTTAAAACCATAAGACCTTTCAAACTCGCTACGAGCTCATCCTCAGATGGGGAACTACAGACTAATGGAACTAGTGTTTAAATATCAAATTATCAGTCACATGATTGAAGGATACGCGACAAATATGCGTGTAAACAATCCATGAAAACTGCAAAAATGTTTTAGTGTGAGTTGTCACTTGAGTTCGAATGGTCACTCCAGACAGCTGGTATCCACGAGTCTGGGATATAGCAAAGAGTTTCTTCATTAAAACAGGACAAGCCATATCCACGGATAAATAAACTTTCCGCAAAGAGTGTGGCGAATTTCGTATTCGCAGTGGTGAGGACACAGGAATCCTCCCAAATTGGTACACGAGTTCCTTTCGAAGTCAGTCTGGATAGTGCAGTTGTTTGCGCACCCATTTTGACATTGTATCTGTGTTCCCTAATACTGGTTCCCAATGTGCGTAATGTTGATCCTATATAGACTTTGTCTTCTAGGGACGAATCTGTAGCCCTCTCAAAAGATAGGCGCACATTATTCTACGGAAAGAAGGCACTACTAGAGGGGAATACAATTTCCAAGAAAGGATGTACCTGGTTCTGAAAGGATGCAATGATGATTTTTGTTTTGTTTTTTTGTTGTTGTTGAAAGGATGCAACAATATTTTTTGTTTTGTTGAAAGGATGCAATGTGGATTTTTTTTTTGTTGAAAGGATGCAATGATGTCTTTTTTTTGTTTTTATTGAAATGATGCAATGGTGTTTAGGTAGGTAGTAGATGCCATAGTTTCCTGCAAGTGAATAGCTGGACAAAGGATTTCCTAGCAGATCATTGCCCAAATCATTGCACTTCTCCCACCGGCTTGTTTTCGTCCCACTGTGCATTCTGATGCTTCCCCAGGTAAACGATACACATGCACCCAGCCGTTCTCATGGTGCAACACAAAACGAGATCCATCAGACCAGAAGACCTTCTTGCTTCATTAGACCAGAAGATCTTCTTTTCAACAGGAATACTTTCGTTTGAACTGGAAATCTTGAATGATCTTGCGATCATTCAAGATCCAGTTTTGATGCTCACTTGGCCATTGCAGGCATTTCCGACGGTGAATCAAGGTTAGTATGGGCACTCGGAGCGACGTGAAGCTACGCAGCCACATTTTCAGCAGGACTCGATGTATTGTGTGTTTTGTCACGATACTGTCATCACCAGCATTCAAATTACCGGCGAGTTGCATCACAGCATCCCTCTGTTGGCTAGCGTCATACGGGATAACCATAGCCCACCTCTAACAGCCATAAACAGTGGTCGGGCCACACTTTGCCGGCGGTTTGTGGTTTTTACCGCATCGGACAGCTGTTTGAAGATACGAACCACGGCTGACATACTCCACATACCTTGCCGTCACGGAAAGGCTCTGATTCAGTCGCCTGGCTATTGGAATTTAGCATTTGTCAAACTCGCTTAAGTCAACTGCCTCTTGCATCGGAACAAGAATAATTATGAATAACAGAGCGCAGTACAAGTGTTATCTATATGGCCTGATGACCTTCGCACACGCCGTCGTTTACCTGCAGTTGCTTCGATTTGCATAAATACGCTCTGGTCTCAATGTTTTCGCTCTTTTTTGTGTGTGTACAGAGATACAGATACAAATATGGTATTTTCATATCGACAACGTACACATTTTCTTGCATAACTAATGCTTCACATTCTCTCGAATTTCATCTTGTATATGTTACCGTTACAGTGCATAATTCAGTTATTTCATAGAATACCTAGTTATTTCATGAAATAACTGATCAAGTTAGTTAAAGCGTGCTATAAATTAATAATTCCACACATTAACTAGTTATTCCATGAAATAACTAGGTATTCTATAAATTAACTAAAATAAACAATTTGACTGAATTATACAGCATACAAAATGTTATTTATATAAAGACACAATAAAACCATTTGTTACAACATGGATTACTAAAATGGCATTTGGAATTGCATATAACATTATTTCTAAAACAAATACATTTTTTGTTGACACATTGCGTTTTACATGAACATTTTTTAAATCCCTGACCGGTACCTAAACTTTGAGCTGTAGCAACCAACCGGAGCGATCTCTCTATATCCGACACTTCTTCGATCTGAATTAGTTTTTGTTCACAGGCGCTGAACTGGGATCGGGAATATAGCTGTTTTATGCGGCCATTTCTTGTTCCCAATTGAAAAAAATCCTTCTCCGGTTATTTTCATGATAACTGCTAAAATAGTCCCCTTTCCTCTGTCTACTTCAGGTACTGGGATACGGACTGCAAGCCCCACAGAGGCTTCAGAATGAGATTTATCTGACATAAATTTCATCTTCTCAGCGTGAATTTCCAAACATTCTTTAGAGTTTCCTCTTTCCCTCTGAACATTCAGTTCATTAAAACACAATTTGCAGATCTTCTGTACAACTTTGTCTTCCAAAACATAGTCTTCTAAACATGACATGTCGACTCATTACATTTCGAACAAACTACTTTTTCACTGCATTCTTGTGAACAAACTATACATATAATTTACTAATGGCATTATTTAACCTTGTTTTTTCAACCAGCACTTCATGATCAGGTTGAGACGACGTACTCATTGCAGTCAAAGAACCTTGTGATTGATCTTCGTCATCCAGTGAATCAAATGCTTCCTTCGGAATAGGAGTTGTTGACAGTTCGACTCTAGCTGCGTAACCATACATAGCCACATTATTATTATATAACACTTTATAGTGGGTTGAAAATAGTGTGCTATTTCTGACCAGTGGTTCTCACTTTACAGCCTTTTGAATTTGGGATTTATTTATTCGGTTATTTTACACTTTAACGGGGTGCAGATCGTTATTCTATGAAATAACTATTTAAACCTTAGAATGAAGTGAGTTTTACGCTTTAACTGACTTGATGGAGTTATTTCATGAAATAACTAGGTATTCTATGAAATAATGGATTTAATACTTTAACGATAACATATACATAAAATTTCATCTTGTATACACAGTTAAAATTTGACATATTGAATTTATTTTTAAGTGTTCTGGAGATTTTAAGATTCCCCAATTGCAAAAGCAAAAGAATAGAAATCGTAGACATTCGTTGAAATACGTGTGATTTTGTTGCGAATAAGCATATAACCAATTCTACGAGAGATAAACCTCGTTGTAGTTAAGATAGCAGGCGATTTTCTTTCGGTTTTGACTATCAAAGGAAACGCATTGCAAAAATGTAAAGTTCTAAACACTGAGGGCGTCACCAAATGAGGTGAAACCAGCTAAGCCACAGAATGATTTGCCTGCAATAAAAGGAGAACGATTTTGAGGAATATCTTGATTCGTAGATTGTGTTTTGACCCTATCTCATGGCAAGTTCATGGACGAGCACGGGAGGTCGGCTGCCGTTGGGCGTCCCTTTAACAACTCCTTCCCGTGGTTAATGAGGAAGCTTAGGTTGATTAATGAGATGTTGGAGACAAGACACTGGTGGTCAGCGGGAATCACAAAGAGCACCTCCCAGAGTGACTTCCAGAGGCTCTATCATTGTGTCAAGCATGTCCACTGTTAGATCTATATCTCTACGCTTCTCACTGCGTCCCAAGAACATGGAACCAACGTTAATTGTTTGCGTATTCAATCTATCAGATTCAAAATCCGCGGTATTTAGTACAAGAAGTTTTACTTTCCAGTTTTGGTGATAATGTATCTTGAATTTTTACATAATATTCTCACCAGACAGCATTCAATATAGATTAAAGATATCTCCGTTTCTGCTTTTTTGTTGATTAAGAAGTCTCCTTTTTCTGATTTTATTTATTTAATAATAAATGTGTTCAACGAAAATGAACAAATAAATACAAATATGTTCACTTTCGTACTGAATGAAAATTAACCCATTTTATTTATTTAATAATAAACGTGTTCAACGAAAATGAGCACATTTGTTATTAAATAAATAAAATGTGTTTATTTTTGTTCAGTAAGAAAATGTGCACATTTATTATTAAATACAAAAAATGAAATGGGTTTATTTCCGTTCAGTACGAAAATGAGCATATTTTTATTTATTTATTTATTTTTTAGAGAGGACATGTAGGCTATGTTTTGCTATGAAATTTTATATGGTGAGTTTAATTTCATAGATGTTCGAGATCACGTCTAAAATATTATCTAGCTCTCGAAAGAAAAAGAACAAGTTCTTAATCTGCACTCAAAGACAACTTTTACAGATTCAGAATTATCGCACTAAATAAGATACCTCACGACAGCTCATACGCTACAATTTATTCACATATATGGAACGCATAATAGATGTAGACTCAAAAAAGGAGATCACCAAAATTTTTCTATTGTATTGAACACGTTTTTTGCATCCTTGGATCCTTTCCGACGCGAAATGAACAAATCCTTGAATTACGAATACAATTTTCCAAATCCTTGAATTTTATATTAAAATATAAATATTCAAAACGTATGTGATATGCCTACCATTCGTTGACGTCCTGGTTACTCGCTCAAATGGATCTCTCGCAACCACGACTTATCGGAAGCCTTTCGCTGCTTTCTCACCTCCACGTGCCCAGTCCAATCACTCCTGGCAACAACAAAATCAGCGCCTTTACAGTTACGTTTATCGCGTGATATATATCTATGTTCAGATAAAGACAGTTTGGAAAAAAAACCTTATTCCCTCAAACGTGTTGCACTACTGCGAGGATAAAACTCTTCCATTATAGACAAGGTTCTCACAAAATTCCGGAATCCGAAGCCTATCTGTACGTTAACTCCTGTGATGCGCCTATTGAGAGAGAATGTTTCCATTATTCCACTTTCCCGGGATATTGCCTTTTCAAAAAATTTCAAAACCTTTAATTTTAAAGTGATTTTTAAACCCATAAATAAAATGAACTTTTTAGGATCAAAGGACTATGTTGAAGACAAAAACTTGTGGGGAATCTATCAACTTCCATGAGAATGTGGCACTTCGTACGTATATAGGACAGACCGGTAGATACTTGCGTTTTCGATTGAAGGAGCGCAAGATCTACATTCAGAAAGGTGGCCTAAAGAAGTTATCGATGCACTGTTACGAAAAGGACAGTAAATTTTTCTTTGAAGAAGTAAAAGTAATTGACAAGCCAGATTCAACCACCAAACTTGATATTTCGGAAGCTTTCCATATACATCAGAAGTCTTCGCAACTTGTTAATGACATGGCATTCACGCTATTTTTATCAAGCGTGTGGAAGCAACTATCCCAAATCCGTGATTGTAAACACCATTTATGTTGTTATACACAATTTGAATATTCACGTGTCATTCGTTCTGTTGAAGCTAGGTCAATAAGAAGCGAAACCATGGTCGACTTGAAAAAAAGATATTTGTGTCACACCACTGGGTATTATCTTAATATAAATATTGGGTTGTCGGAAAAGACATGACGTATTTTAGCCATTTTTTGCAAAGGTCATTTATTGATAGAAAGAACAAAAATCAATCAATTATATAATGCCTGTATTGTTCGATAACCTTTTGCCATCTTTCAGTGAGCTGCAGAATGCCTCTTTCATAGAAGGACCTGTCATTCGTGGCGAGAAACTGTACAAGGTGCTGATTTATAGACTCATCTAAATTGAACGTTATACCACGCAAGGACTGTCGAAGAGAGCGAAACAAGTGGAAGTCTGACGGCGCAAGGTCAGGCGAGTATGCCGGGTGTGGCAACACATCCCACCCAAGCTCCAATAATTTTTGGCGGGTGATCAAACTTGTGTGTGGTCTCGCGTTGTCGTGATGGAACACAACAGCTTTACGATGAACGAGCTCTGGACGTTTCTGGATCATAGATTCATTCAAACTGTCCAAATGCCGACAGTACACATTCGAATTAATTGTTTGGTTCCGTAGTAGGAGCTCGAAAAACACGACACCTTTAAAATCCCACCACACTGAGACCAGAACCTTCCGCTGATGAATGTCTGTTTTGGATGTCGTTTGAAGCGAAGCAGCACGTCGGGACCAAGACCGTTTGCGCAGACACTGTTGTACACAATTCACTTTTCGTCACCAGTTATCAGTCGCTTCAAACAAGGATCGTTTCTTTACGTTTATTGAGCATATCGCAGATGCTTAGTCGCGCCGTCCATTGAGCTTCTTTGAGTTCATGAGAAACCCACATATCGAGCTTTCTTACGTATCCCAGCTTCTTCAGGTGGTCGTGAACGCTTGAATGATAGATGTGCAATGTGTCTGCAATCTCTCGTGTCGTGTAACGTGGGTTTGACAAGTTCAGTGCCCTGATTTGGTCGTCATCATGTTCGGTGGGCCTCCATGACCGAGGATCATCGTTGAGGTCAAAATCACCAGCACGGAATTTTGCGAACCACCGCTGGCACTGACGTTCTTGTAGAGCATTATCACCGTACACTTTATGCAACTTTTCACAAGCTTGACGGGCGTTCTTCATTTTACGGAAGTAAAATAGTGAAATATGGCGAAAAGGCACAGTTTGGTCTTCCATTTTCAACTTGATGTAAAATATCCGCAAATCAACCAAATCGCTCACTATTCCTTTTAGACTGCAGCTAGACCTGGCACCTCTCGAACGCCATAGCGTTCACAGAGCTGCGCATGCCTCTAGTACTTCCAAAACCACCCAATCGCCTTCGGGTGCCAAAATACGTCATGACTTTTCAGACAACCCAATAGAAATAATCCCTGAAAACACACCTATTTACATCTTAAACCTTAGAATATTCTAGAAGACCGAAGAATACACCACACTCCAAGCCACCAGGGAAAGGACGCCATCACACGTAATGTGGCCTTTGTGAAATACACTCTACATTCCTAAAAGAATGAAGGCGAGAAGGAAATGAAGTCTTAGTGTCATTGTGAAAACCAAAATATCTTCTCGGACTCAGTGAAAAGATCTCCGGGACCCCAGAAGTCCGCCGACGTCACTTGGAGAAGCCCTGTTTCAAAATATCAAGCTAGCAAGTTTTGCACTGCGCTCGAGATCAGAATCTGAAGTTTAGTACGCTGGGAAAGCTCATACAGCGATTTTGATGGATAAATGTAGTCTAGTTTGAAAACTCATGAAAAGAAATTAAAGACTCAATCAAGGAAAAGTAATGGGTAAATCACTTTACTCTATTTTCATTTAGGTGCTAATAACTACGTTCATGAGCAAGCTGTCGACAGTTACTAATTTAAAACCGCTAGTTCGAGGGAAGGGACAGAGCCTGATCGCTCAAGCGCCGCAGATTCCCATGAACCATTCAGGACTCGAATCGGGGGCCATTTTTGCTAAATCATCAGAAGCTAGATCCTCAGACAACTTGGCCACTGGGTCGGCCTACTGTATTGAAACCGCTTCCGCAATCTGCAGTTTCTTCCTTAGAAAAAGCCTAGCAAACAACTTGCAACCGTACCTTCTGGAAAAATAATTGTGGTTAAAGTACCACAATGCTCGTCCATCTGTTTGTACTCGGCGCATTTCTGCACGTATTAGTCAGCTATCAATAATCTATTTTGCATTGGAGAGCCTGAAGCATTTGACGTATACTTTTCAGCTTCTGTATTCTTCGGCAAATTTTCGTTTTCCTCGTTAAATATTTTCTGACTCTCCAATACGTTACTCATACCGATGAGTTTTTCAAATTCGATAGCCTGACAATGAGTCAAAGTTTCAGAAAAGGTAAACAAAACAGAGTATTCGGCATGTTATCGATGAGAAAATTTCAATATGCTCTACACGGACTACACTATATTGACTAAGGTCACCGGACACCTAGAAGAGAAACACAACATAGCATTTATTGACATATATTAGTACGGTGCAGGTCGGTCATACTTCTTTTTACGGCGCTCTAATTCATCCCATAGGAGCTCTATGGGTTTTAGATCAGGGCTCTGTGCTGGCCAGTCCACACACGATACGAATTATCGTCAAACCACGCAGTAACAGTCCTTGCTTTATGGCTCGGTGCATTATCCTGCTGGTGCCAACAAGGTTCGGTTCCATAGTATTGCCACAGAGTTGGTAGGGCATAATTGTCCAAAATATCGGGGTAGACGTGCTGGTTAACAGGTTTGTCCATGATAAACAATGGGCCGGGACGATACCACAAAAAACACCCCCGCACGAGTACACTGCCAGCTCCAATCTTGACCGTTGAAACAGTACACTGTGGTAAATAGCGTTCTCCTGGCTGCCGCCATACAACCACACTGCCATCAGACTGATGGATCGTGTATCTGGATAAATCAGTCCATAGGACCCGTTTCCATTGATCTACGGTCCACGATAAATGTTCTTTACACCATGCTAAACGACGAGTAACATTCCGAATGGAGATGAAAGGCTCGTGAGCAGCCGCCCGACCACAGTAACCTATGGAATGAAGTTCTATGCTAATGGTACGTGTTTATTCCTAAGGTCCAGTATTTTTACTCACCTGTACATTGAGATCTTGTGCAGTACTTTGTCGATTAGCTCTAACGACTCTCCTGAGGCTTCGACGTCCTCTATCATTGATTTTCTTTGGTCAGCAGGTACGTTTCGCTACTTCAGGCATGGTGTCTTCCACTTATTCAGTACATACAAAATAGTTGACTTGGGTATGTTTAAACGCCTCTCTGTTTCTCTTATGGACAACCCACTAACAACAATCTTTCCTTTCTCAAAGTGAGTTCTACCCAACAATCTTTCCTTTCTCAAAGTGAGTTCTCCCCCGCCGCGATGTTTTCACTCAACCTCACAGTGCGATATGATCGCGGTCAGCTGCAGGCTTGTTTTTATACCGTTTGTAGCTGTACAGCACATCTAAACAACGCAGCGGATCCGTTCGTTTGCTTTTGAAGAGGCATCCGGTGGCTTTTTAATATGCTACGTGTTAAGAAAAGAAATAAACTGCTGTAAGTTCGATAAGTATTTAATAAAGAGTTATACACTGAGTTAGGTTTGCATTAGGACCACAACATTTTACATATTCGGAGCCATAACGAAGTACCACGTAATATGAGCGTCATGTGCCACTACTATAAACTGTGCACCCCTAACCTTTGTACGTATTCAATAAACGTTTGCCAGTAATGGGAAAACATGGCGACAAAAGCCAATTTGACAGCGTGCATATAATCGAGTCCGAAGGTCAGGTGTCAGTATTCAGAAGACAGCCGTATTTGTTGGCCCCTCCCGTACCACTGTATCAATGGCATACCAGAACTGGATTAAATAAACACAGACATCCAGCAGAAGGGTTTACATTGGTCAGCCACGCCAGTTTCATCTGTGAAATGAGCGTTGGACTGGGATCTCAGCAACGACGTGCAACAGTCACTCAGCTCACCTACCAATAGTACAGTATAATGGTGCAGTTAGACCTATTTTCCATATGCACCATGCGTCACATCTTGCTTCGCCTGGGGTTTCACAGCAGGAGACTAAAGACGGTACCCATGATGACTCCCAGTCATCGCAAACAACGCCTTACGTGGGCCAAGGAACGTCGGCAATGGAACTCTCGACAGATGGAACAAGGTCAATTGAAGTGATGAGTCCCGTTTCCTGCTGCACCATACTGATTGTCAGGTTCGCGTAAACAGTATAAAGAGTATGAATCCGTATCCGCTGGATGCACAGTTGGGATTTGACAGGCCAGTGCAGGTGGTATTCTGGTCTGAGGACCTTGTCTGTAGCAAGTCCTCTGACCGTTTGGGTATCGTCCCACAAACACTGAATGTTGGACCCTACGGGGATCCCTTAACCGACGATCTCCATCCATATCTGCAGGAGGTTTACCAGGACCACAGTGCCATCTGTAAACAGGAAAAAGCACCGCTTCATGGAGCCTGTATAACTACTGAGTGGTTAGAGGAAGAGGGCAGCAAATTCGCCACATCGCCTTGGCCCCCAAACTCCTCTGATTGTAACTCGCTTGAACATTTGTTGGATATGCAACAACGGGGTGTGAGAACTTCTGATCTTTCTCCACGGAAGAGCGTGAACTGAGGAAGCTGCTGTAGCGGTCATGGGTAAAGTTACGCATGGATGTTTTTGGACACCTTGTAGAATCTGTTCCGAGAAGTCTGCGAGCCATGATTGCAGAAAAAGGTGAACCAACGTGTTATTATTTAGGTGTTCCTATCACATTGATGGATAAATTAAACGCCGTATGAAACTTGGATGCAGAGCTTTTTGGAAGAAACAGTAAAATTTTAAGAGCACTATTCTCAAAAGAAAAGTACTTAATCAATGCATCCTGCCAGTGCTTACGTATGAAGCAGAGACATGGACCTAAACTAAAAAAAACATACAAGGCTGCAGACAACTCAAAGAAGCTTGAAGAGATGCATGCTTGGTGTAACCAGGAAAGATAAGAAAATCAACTTGGGGATAAGAAAAGTGACAGGAGTGGACGACATTGTGACCAGAGTGAAATCGCTGAAATGGCAATGGGCTGGACATGTTGCCAGAAGAACGGACCACCAATGGACAGCCGAAATTTTAGACTGGATTCCAAGGGACAGGAAAAGACCCAGAAAGAGAGCCCACGGGAGATGGATGGATGAAATTCGAAAGCATGCTGGAGTGACATTGAGGAGACAGGCCAAAGGCAGACAACTCTGGGGAAAATTTGGGGATACCTTCATCCAGCAGTGGACTGATAATGGTTGATGATGATGATGATGAATTCAAAGTTAGCTCACTGTACAGCTGTTGATTTCACCACCTTGTTATTAGCAAGTTAATGCCTTGAATTGCTGGATTCACCGTCTTAATACTTATGATTTATCTTTAACGTATTGTCATCTCTTGTAAATAAATACATGTTGAATAAGCAAGCAATGTTTCTGTGCTGAAACATTTACCATGGTGTTTATTAAGCGATTACGGGAATGCTAATTACGTTTTTCGCTTCTACAAGCAACGATACGAATTAAAACATATGGGTTAAGTGAAAGGACTTAAGCAGTCATGTAACCTTAGATATTTAATCCGATATTTCAAGAGAATCAAACTCTCATTATAACCGTAAGAAAGCATATTCATTCTTCTGAAACTACAATCTGAAAATTCGATTTTAAAATTCGTTTGATATAGGATGCCACTCAGGGGTGGAGGGGAAGCATTATGCAAATATGGTATTTCCGAATTTTTCATAACACATACAACGGGTGTTCAAATGAAAAGGTACGAAACGTCATAAGAACGTAACCGTTAACATATTTGCCTCTATGGGAGAACGTAGCGACACATCTAGGGATGCGATTGGAGTCACCGGCGTGGATCGGAGCATGCGCGGGCGGCCGCATGCGCAGGAGAGAGCAGAGGCTCTTATAAAGAGCGCCGTCCAATTGACGCGGCAGTGCGTGTGAGGACAGGATGGCGTTCACATTGCAAAATTCGACGATTGAGGAGCAGCGAGGCGTTATCAGATTTCTGACAGCGGAAGATGTTAAACCGGCCGCTATTCATCGCGGAGGGTGTGGTTCTGCTCCATGATAACGCGCGTCACCACGTCTCCAGGGTCACACACGCGGAACTGGCCAAGTTCCAGTGGGAGCAGCTTGACCATCCGCCCTACAGCCCGGACATGTCGCCCTACGATTTCCATGTATTTGGTTCCCTGAAAAAACATCTGAAAGGGAAGCGCTTACACTCGGACGACGAACTCATGGACGCTGTGCAGGACTGGGTCTCGTCACGGCCACAGGAATTCTGGGAACAAGGAATCCTTCGGCTCGTTAATCAATGGGATCGTTGTGCTACGGCCTATGGTGTATAGTTTGAATAAAGTATTCATTTATACCCACAGTGTCGTTTCGTACCTTTTCATTTGAACACTCCTTGTAGATCTGCTGATAGAAGGAGTAAAGCTACATTTCTGTTTGCTTTGGTATTTACGCCTAAAAAAATTTAATTGAAAAAAAAAATCTTGTACTGTATGGTGTTCCCTGTGGTAAATATTGTGAACACTAGCAACTTTGAATATTGCGCAGTTTCCCGGCTAGTAACATACATGTAAAAATCACTTTCTTGTTATCTCTGCTTTCCCAAGTCATATTTAAAAAAATCTTGTTTAACGTACTTCTCCCGAAATGAATAGTTTGAATACATTTTCTGTTGAGTAACAAACCACAGTTTCGGTGTTAGGGAACTACTAGTGTACATTCTAATTTGCAAAAATTTCGCCGATTGAGAATCATATTTTATTAGTAGATTGTCACTGAGTGTGAAGAAGTTTGAGATTATTTTGTTATTCAGCTAAATCATTGTTTTTCCAGTTATGGGCCGTAAATTTATATTACATTTTCCTCCATATCTCAGCAACAAATTTTGTGACGTGAAAAAATCCTTTTACTTTGGATAGTTTCTGCTCTGAGTAACATTTTGAGTCTAATTTGATATTTTCTTTACCAACATTTGCGACTTTAAAGGAAGATGATAGCTATTTTTACTAGCAAATATTTTTTCGATTTCGGTTGAAGAGAATTACTTTTGAACTTTTTCCATTTCCTCGGAAGAACACTCATAATATATATTTTTAAATAAAGGAGTTTTTCCGCTAGAGGGAGCAAATGCATTGTGTTCTTACTGATTTTCTCTTTTATTAAAAATCAGCTTGGGAACATTCTTTATGTGCAGGAAGGATTCAACTGATATTTTCATCAGTGAATTTTTATTGGGTTTTTCTTTCATATGAGATACGGAGATATATCTTGTTCGTAAATCCCTCATATCAAAAATAGCTTACGCGGATTCATTTGGTTCAGTTAGGAACTCTAATTATCCCCGTTAGGATAAGACATATTTTTCGTCTGCTTCAATGTTTTGACATTAAGTTACTGTATAATTCGTTTTTTTTAAATATTGTTCACTGGATTAAGATTATATTGAATATATATGAAAGATATTACTAAAATCCTGCCATCTTTATCTTCAAAGTATTTCCCGTCAGTGTTGTTTGGAATTTCTTTTTTGTTGTTGTACTTTGTGCGAAATTAAAGTTTGAGTAAAAGGGCAAGAAAAGGTCCCTTTTGCGTATTTTGATAGTTTGTTTAATTAAGATATACATTTTTGGTTCAGCGTTTAAGGAACATCGTGAGCAACTAAAGGCTATACGTTGCCTCCCGTGTTTTATTTAGGGTTACTGCTTTCAGGGAAGGAAGAGAGAGAGAGAGCAGTGCCGTAAGACAAACACATCACCCATGGCCCATCCCCTTAGACCAATGTTCCATCGGGGCTGTGCAAAGATGATCAACACAATAAAATTTGGGCATGTATTTAATCAAATGCGTAAACTTTGTTTCTTACAAATTTTGAAGATGACAATCCGATTTTTGTCGTAAATGTGACAAGGATGGTAAGTCAGATAATATCCGAAAACGTGAAAATTTTCATCGTCCTGCAGCGGGAAGATGAAAATTTTCAAGTTTTCGGATATTATCTGACTTCCCATCCTTGTCACATTTACGCCAAAAATCGAATTGTCATCTTCAAAATTGGTATTATATGGCGTAATCCCGTATTTCTTTCAGGATTTGCTTCTTAGTTTGTTATTTTAATTGTCAAAAAGAGCTCAGGCTCCGAAAGCGCAATACGGGATCTTTGCAGCGGATGATTTATACAGCGAGCGCAATTACAACCTGGAATTTAGATCATTCATGAAGAACACTTTCGTGTGAATGCTGAATGATCTACAAAGAAGGGAGGATTTAGGAAACATACTAAATATGAATGGTGACATGTTGTTTTGTTGTTACAAAATATATATGGTGGTATGTTGTCTAAAACTGCTGGGTGGCGCAGTTCATTTTGAGTTAATTTTCTTTTAGTGTTTTCAAACTTAATGTAATATTTTTTCTGTCCCGAAATGAGCTTGGTAACATTTGTGAGGTCAGAGAGTATGATGTATGCACTCGCCCGATTGGAACAAAAAGAGATATAATGTTGAAGAAGCAGCAAAAAAAGGGGTGGTGGATCTCATAATGCTATAAAAGTGGAAGCGTCGTTGTTTTACCTGAAGTTATTTGAAGTCTGCGTATTGAGTGCTGATATTCAGCCTACTAACGTTTGTTTGATTGTTCCGGAGTGTGAATACCTGCTTGATGAATTTAAGCTTGTGGGAACAGTAACTTTCTGCATGGACAGTCTTTATGAGAATTGCCCGAAAAAAGGAAAATAACTATAAATAATGATTTATTTGGACGTCATTTGCGAACATCGTGTGTCACTTTAAGTGAAGCTCTTAAGAAGAGCTGGTTGTATGTAGTGTTCAGTAAGCCATATGTAAATGAACATTACAAGATAGTGTTAAAAAATGTAAGAAAATTCATAACTGGAACATAAAATACTCCAGTGTTCTTATACAAGTCAGGTTAAAGATCCGTATGTGAATTCCGGTGAGGCATGATGTGTTTGTCTCACGGCACTGTCTCTCTCCTTTCCCTGGAGCCAATGACCCTAAATTAGGGACGGGCGACTGCTTATAGCTCATTGAGTTGCTCACGGTAGTCTTTAAACATCCATTAATAAAGAAAAAGCTGCTGGAAATTTCAAGGAACTTCTGGAATTTATTTGCTGTCTTACATTTTAGTACCAGGAAAAGAAAGAATAAAACAGGGATGGCAGTTATTACCACTTCCAATTATCATTATTTGTGTGTGTGTGTGTGTGTGTGTGTGTGTGTGTGTGTGTGTGTGTTTTGGTGTGTGTGCATATTTATTAAATTATATGGCCTTTTTTCTTTAATAAAAGTATGAGTCAGTACTGCACATTGTGGCAAGATTAATCTTTTTTAAACAACTGAATCTTTAACCTGACTTGTATAAGAACAATGGAGTATTTTCTGTTCCAGTTATGCATTTTGTTCCTTTTTTTGACACTATCTTGTAAAGTTCATTTACATATGGCTTACTGAACACTACAGACAACCAGCTCTTCTTAATAGCTACACTTAAAGTGACACACGAGTCACGCAAATGACGTCCAAATAAATCATTTATAGTTATATTCCTTTTTTCGGGCAATTCTCATAAAGACTGTCCATGCAGAAAGTTACTGTTCCAACAAGCTTAAATTCATCACGCAGGTATTCACACTTCGGAACAATCAAACAAACGTTAGTAGGCTAAATATCAGCACTCAATACGCAGACTTCAAATAACTTCAGGTAAAACAACGACGCCTCCACTTTTATAGCATTATAAGATCCACCACCCCATTTTTTTGCTGCTTCTTCAACATTATATCTCTTTTAGTTCCAATCGGGCACGTGCATACATCATACTCTCTGACCTCACAAATGTTACCAAGCTCATTTCGGGACAGAAAAAATATAACATTAAGGTTGAAAACACTGAAAGAAAATGAACTCAAATTTACATAGAGAAAGTTGTGAAAACACAAGTTTGTCCACGACGGACATTGATTCCGTGTCACCTCTCTCCGGAGTAAATCGCTCTCCCAACTGAGCTACACGGACATAATATCTCGCTGCAGATTTGTCGTCTTGACACATGTTTTCACCTCTGTAGTACATCACATCATGTGCCTCTTAATTTTTTTTTTATTTTCTTGTGAAGCGAATAGGAATTTTCATTAATTCCAAACAATGTGTGGAACAAACATCACACAATTTTTGAAAAATCCAATGGCCAGTGGATCCATTTTCCACAATCGGGCGCCAATGTGAAAACACAAGTATGTCCACGACGGACATCGAACACGTGTCCCCTCTCTCCGGAGTATGTCGCTCTCCCAACTGAGCTACACGGTCATAATATCTCGCTGCAGATTTGTTTTCTTGAGACATGTTTGCACCTCTGCAGTACGTCTCATCCACTTAAACAACCGCTGCATTGCCTTTTTACCTATCGTTCTTATCCGGCCACACATGCGTCACTTGTTCCGACCTCAATGTGTTGCCAACATTATTCTCGTTTGAGGGAAAAGACATAACGTTTAGGTTTGAAAACGTCTAAGAGAACGAACTCAAATTTACATAGAAAAAAAAACTCAAAAGGAAAGTTAAAATACAATATACGTTACAAAGTAACTAAGAATGACAGTTAATTTAGAGTATACGTCACAATTTTTTAATATGTAATTTGTGCTAAAACGCTTATAAAAATGCGAAGAAAATCAATAAAATTTTACCCGATATATCTCAATCATATCTTTAGTTCGGAATTCAAGTAATTGACGTCATGGTAGATAATTTTTCTTAAAATGCATATGCTTCAAATTAAAATAACATATGTTTACTAAAGAGAAATTGCATAGTCAAACGTGCTTTGAAGTATGTTGCTATCATCTTAATGAGTAAACGTGCTCTTAATACCTTATACCTATTATATTTTATGGATGTCAAAGAATAAAAAAATGCTAGCCTGTTCTTTATCTTTATCAGTTTTCTTGCTGATAAGACATCAACGACAAGTAGCAAATTCAAATTTACGAAATCCGAATTAGATTTAGGATAAAACCAGCCCTATATTTTCAATACTTCGTTTATATATTCACCAGCCCTATATTTTTCAATCTTTCATTTGAATCAGATTGAATTGCATCCAGGAAACAGCGATCCAGTACATCAGCTTTCCTTGATATCAACAGAAAAACTGTCATTCTGATTTCCTCCAAAGCAGCTGAAAAACGTCAGCTTTTCGTGATCGCTCTATCACTGACGGCGTTTCTCACTCTTAACTTCCTCCTCACTCTATTAAGGAATTTCAGCATCTCCAAATGCTTTACAATTTTTCTTTCCCTCTCCTTCCTTAAACGGCTTCCTCTGGAACCGCTCGTCTGGTAGAAATATTACACAGGAGTGCTGTGTCTCATCTATTGTGACGAAGAATTGAATGAGTGAACTTTGAAATTCCTAGGACACTGAAAAATATAACTTTTTAAAATCATTAAATATCCTCAAGTGAATCATTGACGACGAATATAACAATAAGATGATATGAAATTATTTATTTTGATACCAACACAATTGTACATATAGGCATCACAATTTATCATGGTACATAATTTCGTTAATGAAGTTTCATTTATTTGAAGTCATACTTTAAATATACGAAAATATAAAGTAATGGCAACACGCATTCACTTCATTGAATTCGTTGAATAATTTTGCGATTTTAAGTTGTGTTTCTATAACACTGATGAATTACAAGAACACCGATGTAAATCTAAGGATGGCGTCAGATACTTTGTATAATAAATTCATTTGTCGTGAGAAATTTTAAACTTTGGGAAATATGCTGCAGCTGATGAAAATAACGAACACACTGACATCAGAAAAATTCGCCCTATTCAAAAGTCGAATTGGGCGATTTCTAAATGTTACACGGATTCTAGAGTTTAATGATCACAGAATTATCCTTTTTGATACGAGAATATTTTTTTAAAACAAATTCCTTAAGAAGTAAAAAAAATCGTAAAAGAGAATGCATTTACGTCATCTAGTTAAAAAAACGCATATCATTTGAAACACACAATTCGAGAAATGCTCTTTATAGTGAATGGAACCAATTTCAGTAAAGAGAAGCCAACTGGATTTCTGAAATTGAAGACTTTATTGCAAGAACGTGGCAGAACATGTGACAGTGGTGGAAATGTATGAGTGATTGTGCCCTATATTTGTCCCAGAGGTTGGGTTAACCCACGGTTATTCCAAGGTATCTATTAGAATATGCTACCAGCCGGCTTTCTGCAATTGAAGACCTCATTGCAACAATGGGCTAAGCAACAACGCAACAGAACATGTGAAAACGGTGGAAATGGATGAGTGACCCAGCCCTCTATTGGTCCCAGAGTTTAGGCCAACAGGAGTTCCCAAAATTTTCAAACGGCGTCGCCTATCGCATGTCTCATTTTCCGTGCTACGCACCTATGCCCCAAAAAAAAAAAAAAAAAAAGCCCTAATTCGAGTTTGTGGTATTTTCTTTTAAAGAAAATAGTCATTTACATTACTAGCTTGTATTTTTAACACGTCTTTTGTAAAAAAATATCGTGCTTATTTTACCGGTTTGTCCGTCCGTCTGTATGCACGATATATCTGCAACTATTATTCCGATTTATATATTTTTTTGCACTGGGAAGCTTGAAATATGCGGATGATGATCCTTTATTTCGTTTTTTTTTTACGATGTACAATTTCGCCGCTAGAGGGCGTAAATGCAGATGATGTTGAATTCACAAATACGTTTCATTCCACATATTTGCTTCTAAACATCCGATTGAAAAAATTATTTTATCTTTCGATTCCATTTATGTCGAAGAGTATTTTAGATATAGTTACTTTTTCAAATTACGCACAGATTTTCTGTTAGGGGGCGTAAAAGTAAATTACATTTTCCCCTCTAATTCTTCTTCTGAAATTCCGATTTGAAAAAAATTTTCTTCAGCGGATACACCTCCTGATGGAAAATCTTTTGCATATAATTTCAAATTTTTGGTAAAGATTGCATATAATTTCAAATTTTTGGTAAATAATACTTTGACCACCAGGGAGCGTAAGTGCTAATTTTTGCTTCTGATGTATTTGCCATAAAATCTCAGCTCCTTAAATATCGATTGAAACAATTCTTTCGTGGTCTGATGCCATTCACATCGATAAACCTTTTCGGAATATTTTCTTCTTTAAATAGTCCACCATTTCTCCGCCACTGGGCGTAGATGTATATCTTATTTTCGTCAATATCTCTACTTCTAGGAGTTCGATTTGAAAACTCCTTTGCTGCATAGTGTTTTCAGTGTGACATGTTTCTCATATAATTTCAAAATTTTCAAGTAATTCATAGATTTTCCGCTAGGGGCGTAGAGGTAAATTGCGCTCCCCCTATATCACTGCTTCTAAATCTCCGATTTGAGAAATTCTTTCTGCACCGGATACAGCTGCTGATTGATAATCGTTTGCACATAATTTCTAATTTTTGCAAAAACAAAAAAAAACAAAAGTTTAGCAACCAGAGGGCGTAAATCTTAATTTATGCTTCTGATGTATTTGCAGCAAAATAGGAGCTTCTAAATTCTCAATTGAAAAAAAACGTCGCTTGTAGACCGATAGTACTGATGTCGACAAACCTTTTAGAAAAATGTTTTTCTTAAAATAATACATGGTTTCTACGCCAGGGGCGTAGATGTACATCTTATTTTTGTCAATATCTGTACTTCTAGGAGTATAATTTGAAAAATTCCTTCTTTGTTGGATAGTGTTTCCAGTGTGACATGTTTTTGCTATAATTTGAAAATTTTGAAGTCATTCATAGATTTTCCGCTCGGGGGTTTAAAGGTATCCCCCTCCCCCTATATCTCTGCTAAATCTCCGATTTGAAAAATTCTTTCTTCACCGGATGGGAAATCCTTTGCACATAATTTTAAATTTTAGAAAAGAGTGGTTTGGCCACCAGGTGGCGTTAATCTTAATTCCCGCTTCTAATGTACTTGCCGCAAAATATGAGCTTCTAAAATCTCGACTGAAAAAAAATGTCGTTTTTTGACCGATTCTACTCATGTCGACAAACCTTTTAGGAACATTTTGTTTTTGAAATAATGTATGGTTTCTACGCCAGAGGGCGTAGATATATATCTCATTTTCGTCAATATCTCTACATCTAGGAGTCCGATTTGAAAGATTTCTTCTTTGTTGGATAGTGTTTCCGATGCGAAATGTTTTCCCTATAAATTCAAAATTTTCAAGTAAATCGTAGACTTTTCGCTATGGGGCACAAAGGTAAATTGCGTTTTCTGCGTTATTTCTGCTTCTAAAACTCCGATTTGAAAAATTCTTCCTGTATCGCATACAAGACCTGATGGAAAAGATTTTTCACATAATTTCTAATGTTTGGTTAAGAATGGTTGGCCACCAGGGCATAAGTTTTAATTTCTGCTTCTGATTTATCTGCAGCAAAGTCTGAGCTCCTGAAAACTCGACTAATTTTTTTTTTTTCTTGGACATATACCTCTCATATGGAAAAGCTATTTGAGAATACTTTCTTCCTAAAATAATGCATCGTTTTCCCACCAGGCGACGTAAAGTCGATATCTCTGTTTCTAACAGTCCGATTTGAAAAATTCTATCTGTGTTGGAGAGCGTTTCCGCTGCAAAATGTTTCTCATATAAATTCATGTTTTTCATAACGCACACGTCTGCAACCAGAGGCCGTAAGCTCACGATTACGTTTACAGCAATATCTCAGGGATTAAAAACTCGATTGAAAAATTCTTTCTTCCGTCAGATACTATTATTTTCCATACCGGTTCCATTGACTTTGAATAGCTTTGATAAATTTAATTTGCGTCAGAACCGGATTCAAAAGACGTGCTTATTACACCCGAAAACTCGGTGTCATCTTTCTTGGTTCTAATGTAAAAAATACAAAATTATAATAAAATTACAGAACTGAATAAGAAGAAATTAATGCGATTGGCATATTTTTACAATGGTAACACTCTTCATTTATCTTGCACATTTTATCAATACTTTTATAGAAACTACCTAACACAAGCATTAGCGTCTTAACGGGATGGAGGAGTCTATTTCTCGTCACATAATACATCGAATCTGGGGACAGTGTTTGATACAGCTACGCAGGTCTTCTCAGCGTTAACTGTGCTTGTGTATTTGGATTTTATTACTGCCAGAGCTGAAAATCCTGCCTTGCGAAGGTAGGATATGGCAAAAAGGAGAATTACTCTCACGTCTTTCTTACTCAATTGCGGATACTCCTTTGCCTAACTTTTCCAAAACTATGGCAAAGTTTCGGAAGACAATACCATTTTCAGTGTGGATTCTGAAGAAATGTCTGTTCTCCACTCCAGGTGGTCTAAAACAAAAAAAACTCGAACGGTGTTTTACTCTATACACAAGTAGTTAACGTTTGATGAACCAAAAAACAATATATATATTTTTTAGGAAATTGTGACTTGTCAAACTCAAATTATCAATTTAGCTCAAAAAATTACAATGTTTTTTGCTATTTAAAAATATACATAACGTATCGCGTTTCTGGGTCATCAAACGATAAAGGATGTTTGCTGAACACGCAGTCTTACATTTGAAGTCGATCGGTCCAATAGTTTTTGAAATATCATGTCAACAATTCGCGGAAAAGCTGTTTCGATAAAAGCGCATTTAAAAGTTTCAAGTACAATTTACGGAGGTATATCGAGTACTTACAGTATTTTTCTGCTAATCTTCTCTACCAGAGACATACAGTGTCCCTTTCACTGCTTCGTGGAACTCGTTTAGAGACTTTCGCTCACTTCTACGCCTTGTACGAGCGTCTTTTGTAGCCTCGAGGCTGCGTCTCGACGATATATACAGACGCTGTTGGTCCCGCGCTTTGGCAAATATCTTCGTTTGCTCGCCAATAACAATTCTTATCAGTCATCATTTTCAGGACGGCAAAAAAACCTTCATTAAAAATGCCTGCTTCTACATAAGCTGCCATTTCGATGGTTTTTGAGCCACAGTGAAGATATTTGGGCGCGAACCCTCAAACAGTAGAATTAAAACTTTAGTTGTTGTTTTGAGTGTCATCACCCAAACACCTTTCCAGCAACTCATTTGACAAATCGTTGTAAATCGGCTTTATAGCATTTTCGACATCTTTATGAAGTGGAGGTTTGTGATTGAATTCGTCCAGAGTTTTCTCAGCTTCGGCTTTGCGACAGTTTCACTAACTCTGTGACCCTCCACACTGGACGACAACAATAGATTATAACTTGGCCAATTTTCCGAATTTCGACGACATTTGGTACACATATTCTTAAGACCTGAAATAATAAAACGTAACGTAAAGAATAAAAAATCGATTTTTTTTCACAAAAAAAAAAAAAAAAAGTCTCCCCTTAAAAGCTGCGGAAACTTCGAAATCAGAAAGAGAAAATTTTCAAACATAAATGTCTTGCACAAATTACGAATAGGTAGATGTAAATAAACAGCGAGCCTTAAGTTTCCTTGCATAGATCAACAGAACATTTTAAACTTTTTTTTATTCAAATTTCGATGTACTTTTGTTCAAAATTATTTCAATTAGTGGAAGTCTCGTTCCAATTAAAGATTTATTAAGGGAACGCCGTCCCCACCGTTCCCACCTGCTTTTACCACTGCCCTTGTGGCAAAACTGTTCTTTATGAAAAATTAGAAATTACATGCGAAACATTTTTCTTTCTGAACTCCACTTGTCGCAAAATAAAAAACAGGTCGAGCATTTAGAAGCAGAAATATCATGAAAAATATTTCATATCCACGCCCTTAGCCCAAAACAGTGCAACATTTAAAAAGGAACTGTACACAAAGTAGTGAGCATTTTAAATCCGAATTTTGGATTTCAATGAGCACGTCTTTTGATTACGTTCAGACCCGAAAGGAATATTTCAAACCAGATTTTTAGAAAACCATAAAAATTCAACTAAAAAGAAAAAAAATGCGCTTACAATAAACTCGCTTAACTTAAAATGCGCAATGTCAGCGGGGTTATTCTTAGTGAATGGAGCCCGGCTACAAAACTACTTATCCGCATTTCCACAGTCGCGAAATCTATTACGCAAAATTAACAAATTGTGAACTAAAAGGTTCTCATAAGAGAGGCAAAAGGATTTTCAAATTAAACTATTCGAAAACGAGATATGAAGTGAGATAATATATACAGCGGATGGAGAAAAATATGGAAACGCCTGGTAAAAGAAGAACTTCTATACCTAATATGATGTAGGACCGCCTTTTGCATTCAAGATGGCTTGGATTCTCCTTGGAATGGACAAATGTAAGTATTGGATGGTGGGTAATGGGATACTTAAATAGTATAACTATACTAGTGATCCGAAATTTCTTGCGTTGAACTGAAATAAAAGTGTCCAAGCTTTCGCACATCATCCAGATGGCTTTCTCAAGGAAGGTAGACAGCTAACTGCAAACTGAATAATAGAACGGTTCAAACGTGGTGACTTGACAATAACGAATAGATGCGAACGTAATCAGGTATTCAAAGACACGAGGCGTTATGCTCGGATAATGGAATGTTATACCATTCTTCCTGAAACACGCATTCAAGTTCCTGTAAAGATGCTGGAGGCGGATAGTGCTCTTGAACCTTGTTCTCCAAAATGGCCGATGTGGCTCTATTATATTGAGACCTGGCGATTGAGCGGGACAGGGAAGATGGGAAACCTCATCAGCGTGCTCAGTATACAATGATTAAACGCTATGGGCAATATGAATTGGGCCTTATTGGGCCTTATCGTCTTGGCATCGCTTGCAGGAAACACTATTTGTACCATGGGATAGACTTGGTCGCTCAAAATGCTTAAATAGCCCTTGGCAGTGACACGACCTCGCAAGGTAACAATGGGGCCGGCAGAATACCATGATATGGCTGCTCAAACCATGACAGACCCGCCGCCATGCTTTACTGTTGGCAAAAGACAAGCCGTTTCGTACGTTTGGGCGGTTGTTCGCCACACGTAAACTCGCGCCCGCAAGTTGGAAACAGTATGAAAGTCGATTCATCGGACCAGATGGCAGTCTTCCATTGCTCAGCAGTCCACGCTTTATGAGTGTTGCACCACTGTCTCCTGCGTGCTCAATTCACGTTATTAACCAGTGGTTTAGCGGTTGCCGCTGGCTGGACCATAAATTCCTAGCCTATGTAGTTCTCTTCGCACTGTTTTTGTACAGACGTGGTTTGAAATCACGTTATTCAGCTAAGAAGTAACTTTTGCAGCTGTTGTCTTCTTATTTGTGGTCACAATCCTCCTCAATGTCCTTCTCTCTCTGTCATTCAACGCACACGCTGGTGTTTATCGGATGATGTTTTTCCAGAAGCACAATATGCGGTCATAACATTCGATACAGTACCTCGCGATACACCAAATAAACTTGCTACTTTGGTCACGGAAGCACCCACCATACGGGCCCCAACAATTTGCCCTTTTTAAAAATCTTTAAGCTACGAATAATTCACTTGCAACGCACATATCAATGTCTAGACAGCAACTGTGGCTACCTGCTGGTTTGCCACGTTTCGCAGCACACATTAACTATTAAGACATCCGGCGCCATCAAAAATTTCACGTTGGTCATTTTGCCCATACTTTTGCCATATTTTTGTCCATGCCCTGTAACTATGCGCACTTAAAGAAAAAAATGAATTGAAAATAATGTTCATAATGAAGAATATCATACCAGAAAAGGATTTTACTAAGGGATTTTTAAAATCGAATAAATATTTTCGTATAAAAATGTATGCTGGCGTTCCGTGGGTGAAGAATTTTGAATAATGGAAAAGAAAATTATATGCAAAAATTCTTCTTCATGGAGACAGCTATGTTCAGGAAAACGAATTATTATTTTTTTTTTATTGGAATGTTTAACAATCACCGTGAGCAACTCAATGGGCTACAAGCAGTCGCCCGTCCCTATTTTAGGGCCACTTGTTCCAGGGAAGCGAGAGAGCCAGTGCCGTAAGGCACACACAACATCCATGCCTCACCGAGATTCGAACCCGGACCCTTTCCGGACGAATGATCAGAAGCCATTGTTTAGGCCACTGCACCACCTGAGCGGCAAGGAATTTTCCAAGTACTAATCTTCAGAGCAGAGATAGCGAGAAAACACTTCTCACATTTATACCTCCTAGCGGGAAAACTATGCATTATTGAAAGAAGATAATGTTCTCAATACTTGTAACGGATGGCATTCATTTAAAAAAATTCTTCAATAGGATTTTTAGAAGCGGCTATAGCAACGGAAATACACACTAACACCACCTAGCTCCAAAACCTGTACCTACAAATAACCAGGAGTACATACAAAATGTTCCGTAAGAAATACCACCCTATTTTAAAGGAATTGCTTAAATCGGGCGTTTAGAAGCGGAGATATCGAGAGTTTAAATATTTGCCCCCTCTAGCGGGAAAATTGCGTTTTACTTTTTGGCAGGAACTGCGCATAAGAGCTTTTCGTACTAGGCTGTACCTTACCGAAAACTGATTTTTTTCAATCCGGTAATTAGACAAGCATATATTAGTGTAAATATGATGCAAACAAAATCGTGACTTATGATTGACTTCCGGTGTCTTCTTTTGAATGAACTTCACACATTTTCTACAGCCTCTTCCGAGATGGCACGATTTCCGCCATTGTGTCCTTTGAACACAATACCGGTCTCCAAAAATTGATCACATCAATCCCTGATAGTGTTAAATGTCGAAGGGTCCTTATTGATGATACGGCGGAAGTACCGTTGCCCTTGAGTGATCGATTTCTGTTCCGCGTACCGCCCCACCAGAGATGGAAACGTGTCTCCTGATCGACAATTTCTCGCGGGACACACGGGTCGGGTCAAGGTGTTTATGATCCTATTTCAACCCAGATTTTTTTTTCCGTTTTATTTTTAAAAAGAAAAACGATATTTCCAAGAACCCTTCATAGGTCTATGAAATAATATTTCAGAGCTGATGAGTATGATCCAGGAACTTTCTGAGAATGGGAAAAAAACATGGGATTAAAATTAACTTTCAGAACCCAAAACTGAAGTACAATGATTTTACAAGAAATTAAGATTTATCGATTGGTGGAGGAAAGGTGGAGATAACCGATACCTACATTTACCTTGAACAGCAGATATCAAGAGACGGTCACACTGAAGAGGAAATTAATCAATGTACAAAACTTGGTTGGAGAAATTTGAAAGAAACCGTACAATTTTTAAGAGCAATATGCCGTTATGTCTTGAAAGAAAAGTGCAAAGTGTTTAATCAATGCATCCTTCCAGTGCTTACGTACGGAACAGTGACGCGGACCTCAACTAAAAAAGACATACAAAGACTGCAGACAACTGAAAAAGCATGGAGCTTGGTGTAACCAAGAAAGATAAAAAGAGGAACTTGTGGACAAGGAAAATGACAAGAGTGGAAGACATCATGATTACAGTAAATTCCTAGAAATGGCAATGGGCTGGACATATTGCCGAGAGAATGGGCCGCCGATGGACAACCAAAATTTTGGTCTAGATACCAAGGGACAGGAAATTACCGGGAAAAAGACCACGTGGGAGATGGGTGGAGAGAGGACACTGGAATAAGACAGTTCGTTGTTGAAAAAACTTATGGAAACCTTCATTCAGCAGTGGATCAATAATGACTGACAATGATGATTATATATTTGAATTAATAGTTCAAAACAGATGTGTCTAGGTCAGGTCCGTGTCAGGTCCAATTATGCGACGGCCGGGTAATGGTCGGGGCCGGGTCCAAAAATGTTGACACGTTCCCAACTCTGCACCACGCAACCTGTGGGCAGTCGTTCGGAGTCGACATTTTAGAAAATGATTGAGAGCAGCGCCATTGCGACTATGTTGCACAGAACTTTTTCGCGTGATCTTTGGCTAATCCCTACTTCCGTTACGTCCAGAATCAAAGCTCTAAAACCTGAAATGAAATAATAATAGACTTTCAAAATATTGGAGTCCAATGGTGGACACATTCTTTGAAAGGTAACACTGCAACATTTTCACGCCTGGATTTATGGTAGCATATACCATCATATACTGGACAATACCGCAATCTATTCTAACTTGCACCATCTAAATTTTATAAAAACCGTGTAACGCTCAAAAATTGGGACATAATTTTGAGACCATGAGCAGACGTGCTCCGCCACATTCATACATCAAAAACGTACCCAGAAAAATGTGGAATCAAGGAGATTTTAAACAATACGATGTTATTTTCTTCCTAATATTTGCCGTAACAGTAGCATTATTCATCGCACGTGATTTCAAATGACGATCATTGTGTGATATGACAATGAAAACTATTCGTGTGTCGTCTTTAATCTGCCATATAGCAATTTCCTTGGGCGTCTGATTGTTTTACGAAACTAGTCGTTTTGTAAAAATCCAGACGACAAAAGAAATTGTAATCCGAGCCAGACAGAGTAAATATATCATGCATACAAGAACAATGGGAGTACCTTATTGATCCGTCTGGCATTTGCTTTCTTCTAGAACGAACTGATCTTCGGAAACTATCAGTGATATGCCGACATTCAATTAAAAGTCGATGAATTAATTCATTCACTGCACACTTCGACGTTATTTAGAGAAATGTGATTAATTAATGACAATACCTAAATCATTAATCTAAAAGAATTTTTACCAACAAAACAACATTTGCCATGTAGCAGGAAATAAATTATACTACTGCAACTGGAAAACGCCTGAGTCCACTTGTTTCCAATCAAGTGTTGTTCTTTGATTGGGGGTTTATCGACCACCGTGATCATCTCAATGGGCAACAAGCAGTCGCCCGCCCCTAATTTAGGGTCACTGGCTCCAAGAAAGGGAGAAAGCCACTGCCGTTAGACAAACTCGCCATTTAGGCCTCACCCGGTATTCCAACCCAGACCCATTTCGGACGAATGGTCAGAAGCCAGCGCTCAGATCAATGCGCCAGCAGTGAGGCAAAGTGTTCTTCAGTAATACAGAATATTTCGATATCTTACGAGTAAACTGCTCGTAATTAAGCAGGACGCTAAGCAAAATCAAAAGAAAACGTTTCAAAGTATGAAATTATCATATAATAAACAGCACGAAGTAACTTACGAAAAAGACTATTTAAATGTACCTGAAAGTGTACGGTACTAAACCTATTGTATGATTACCTTTCGCGGTATTGTGCCATTACGTTTTACAGGTTTTAACTACTAGAGGCACGAAAAGTGTTGTATGTGATTTCAGTACTTCATGTTGTGCCTTTTACTATGTACACAAACAATTTTCCTGCAGATTCCAAGAAGTACAGAAAACCTTTAACACTATCACCAATAAAAAATCAAATGCTGACACAGAGAACTTTATTATGGGAGGAAAATCACATGAGAGCATGAACACATGCTCTCATGTGATATATATATATATAATACAACACACATAAAAACTGGAAAAGGAGTGAGACAAGGGGACACCATATCTCCGAAGCTCTTTAATGCCACATTGGAAAATGTCTTTCAATCACTGAACTGGGAAAACAAAGGGATAAAGATTAATGGAGATTATCTAACCCACCTTCGTTTTGCTGATGACATAGTCATTTTTGCAATTACCCCATCAGAGCTACAAAGTATGATCCAGGAACTTGCTGACAAGAGTAAAGAAGTGGGATTAAAAATGAACTTTCAGGAGACAAAAGTGATGTACAATGCTTTTACAAGAAATGAAGATTTATGGATTGATGGAGAAAAGCTGGAGATAACAGACACGTACGTTTATCTTGGACAGCAGATATCAAGTGAGGGTCACATTGGTGAAGAAATTAATCGGCGTACAAAACTTGCCTGGAGAGCTTTTGGAAGAAACAGCATAATTTTCAATAGTAATATGCCATTATGTCTTAAAATAAAAGTGTTTGATCAATGCATCCTTCCAGTGCTTACGTATGGTGCAGAGACGTGGACCTTAGCTAAAAGAGACATACAAAGGCTGCAGACAACTCAAAGTAGCATGGAGAGGTGCATGCTTGGTGTAACCAGGAGAGATAAGAAGAGGAACACGTGGATCCGAAAAATGACAAGAGTGGAAGACATCATGATCAGAGTTAAATCCCTGAAATGGCAATGGGCGGGACATACTGCCAGAAGAACAGACCATCGATGGACAGCCGAAATTTTAGATTGGATTCCAAGGGACAGGAAAAGACCCAGTAGAAGACCACATGGAAGATGGGTGGATGAAATTCGAAAGTATGCGGGAGTGACATGGAGGAGACTGGCACAAGACAGACCGTTGTGGAGGAAACTTGGGGAGACCTTCGTCCAGCAGTGGATTGATAATGGTTGACAATGATGATGATGATGATGATGATATAATATATATTGGGTTGATGCATAAATTCATTTTTGTTCACCGCACTGCAGGAATGTATTACATCAGAAGGGAAAACTGAATCAATCAACTATGTATTACCCCCTTCCCATTATTTCCAATGGTGTCCCAAGTCTGGATAGGTCTAAAATACCATTCTCGAAAAAATGTGCAGGTTTTGTTGCGAAGAAATCATCAAGGAAGTTCTAGAGATCATCATCATTGTTAAACGTTCTGCCACGGAGTGCATTCGACAGAGATCGGAACATCTGATAGTCGTCTGAAAGGACGACATCTGAGGAATAGGCCGGATGTGGAAGGATCTCCCATTTCATGTCCTAAATGGCCATTTTGGTCATGTTTGCACATTGAGGGGCGCATTATCATGTTGGAGAAGGACACCATAACACTGATGTGGCAGTTTCTGCTGAAGTGCTCCCTCCACATGGCGGAGTTGCTCACAATAGAGTGAGCGTTGATGGTCTGATTGATCCCTAGCATTTCCCTTTGAATAATGAATGCCATACATGTCCCACCAGACACACAACATGATCTTCGCAAGATAGAAGTCATGCTTTGGACTTGGTGTGGGCATCTTGTATGGGCTTAACCATTCCCTTCAATCCCTGAAATTCACGTACAAACACCACTTTTCATCTCCAATAATAATACGTGACAGAAACGGTTAGTGTTGCTGAAAACATTCGGAACCACATACGTCAACATGCTGATTTTTGTTGTCCTCGGTGAGAGTGTGAGGCACCAAGACCTCAATTTCTGGACCTTTCCCATACGTTCCACCACTGTGGCCAGATCACAGTCCATCTCAGTGGACAATTTGGATGTTGTTTGACGCGGATCCAAGTGGATGAGATGGTTCAAACGATCCTCATCAAAGGGAGATGAACTACCTGAGCGTAGAGTCGTTGAGATAAAAAGTGCCACCTCGGAACTGCTCGAACCTTTTCCGGGCTGTCCTCGAAACAATAGCATCCTCCCCATACACATCACAAATTTGTCAAGTAGCCTCAGCGGCTGAGGATCCTTTGTTAAACTCGTAGAGGAGCAGATGTCGGGAATGTTCATTCCTCTCTAATTGACACTCCATACTTCAGGATCTGAAAACCAAAAAAAGATTAACCACAATCACACAACGCAATATCATTTAGATACACGATATTACTGGCTACATTTTGATATACAACTGGCCATCTGCACCGTTACTGCTGATCTGGGAGATAATCGTGAAATAAAACGGCATGAACTTATGTATCAAACCAATATATACCTAATACTTCGTAGGTCCTCCTTTCGCCTTCAGTACAGCAGCTATCCGACGTAACATCGATTCAATAAAATGCCGGAGACAGTTGGGAGGTATGGCCAACCAAGCTGTGTGTAATGCGGCCTTCAATGCAGGTATGGAGGTGATTGGTGAATACCCAATACTTCGTAGGTCCTCCTTTCGCCCTCAGTACAGCAGCTATCCGACGTGGCATCGATTCAATAAGATGCCAGAAGCAGTTGGGAGGTATGATCAACCAAGCTGTGGGTAATGTGGCCTTCAATGCAGGTAAAGAGGTGATTAGTGTATCCGGACGCCTGATAGGACCTTTCATATTATCCCATAAGCGCTGTATGAGATTGATATTGGGGAAGTTCGGAGACGAATTGATATGCTGGAAATCTGAACTGTGTCTCTCAAACCATTCCTGCACAACATTGAACTTGTGGCTTGGCATATTATCACCTTGGAAGACACCGTCGCCATTCGCGAAAAAGTGCAGCGGTGCTGGGTGTACAGAGTCAACAAGCAATTCACGACAGTGGGCAACAGTCTTATGTTGTTTCACATGCATCAGGGGTCAAAGTTCCTGCCATGTAAGCATGTCCCGCAGCATACATCAGCCTCAACTTGCCCGTATTGTGGAAACCATGCAGGAAGCATTGAGTACCTCATGTTGATTGCGCCAAATACGAATACCACCATCCACGAAATGGGGTAAAAACGCAACCCGTCAGACCAGCACACTTTTTTGCAAGTTATCCGACGTCCAAGTTGGAATATCTTTGCACCAGGAGAGATTTTTGCGCCGATGAACCGCGGTAAGTAGAGGATGTCGTCGTGATCGTCTGCTGTTATAGCCTACCAGTTCAGCCATTTGGGAAATCGAGTCACCAGCTCTTCGAGTTCCTACAATCTGTCCTTTTTTAAAATCCGATAAATCTTTCTGTTCATCCATCACGTTCCAAATCTTACTACCGACTGTTCTACTCACACCTTATGCGTCGGTAGACTAATTGCATCCTCTCGGAAAGCACATGGTTAACAGGCCGCATCTATAATAATCTAATGAACTTTCTTTCAGCTTTGTACCTTAATAAAAAGAAACATCTATTTCGAACTGCCAAGCAACAAAATTATTTTTACCGCCTGCATGAATACATGCGCACAATGCACGAAGAACGTCTGTTCATCCGTTAGACACTCTTCTTTTCTGCCTGGAGAAACAATATTTCCATGTTTAAGGTTGGAAGTGTTTTGTGTAGCAGGTACAAGATATTATGTGCGCAAGGTCTGGTACGGCATGTCTACTGTCCATCTGCCTGCTAAACCAGCAATACTGCTTCTAAAATTAGGATTAAAGACATTCAGTGTGATATAGTGGAAACCATGCGACTGTGAGAGGGACGACTGTTCCTCCGATTACCCGTCAATCAGTCTATTTCTTTCCTCTCTCAAGCACGTAAAGAATTTCTTCCATCTGACCTTAGAAGCGGATATATCGCTTTTGACGACGGACAGACAGACGTGATGTTGACGGTTGAACACACCCGAGTGTTATGTGAAAATGGGTACCTAATTCCTCCTCCACGATTTACATAGGGGCTGAAAAATACAATTGACTGTTTGATTATTAGATGGGTCGTATTATGATTCGTATCTATTCCAGAGAAGCTCACATTATAATCCATTACAACTGCTTCATTTCTGAATTATTAGTAAAATATGAAACCGGTTTCCGCACGGTGTAAAAAATAAAGTGGTGTGAATTCAAGGAAAATTCCTGAAAATAACGTGCAGCAAATTCGCCTTTTTAACAAACTTTAAATTTTTAAAATTTCCTGTTTTTGTTTTTAACTTTCATATTTTAGCAGATTTCCGTAGTCTGTAATTTCGTTTATTTCAAAATAGTACGTTACAGGTCTTTTCGTATTTACACAGACATTTTGCAAAAACGATGAACCTGAATTTTTTCAGCATTTACATAAGATAATCATTTCTCCTTTTCCTTGAGCGAATTCGACTCAAAGTCGTTTCGGTTGGTTGCCTCAACAGAAACCGTGTATCTAAATTGCTGAGCACACAGTCACTTCCGTTGTGCGAACCGTGTGCCGTTCCACGGTAAAGGCAGGACCCGTGTGCTGGCCGGCTTGTCTCGAGACACGTATGCGCTGGTCATCGGCGCCATGTGCTAACCGTGACTCATCCCTGAAGTCACACGACACCATTGGACACTATCCCACGTTGATTGAGCCCGATACTACTTCAACCGGTGCCAGAGATAATAAATGGTCAGTGGTAGGCAACGCAGTGGTATCCTCGAATATAGTCTCCTTCCAGAAATCTTCTGGCAAGGGTCCGAATGGCAAATTCCCTACCACTAGACGACGCAACATGGCCACTTCCCTACCGCTAGACGACGCAACATGGCTACTTCCCTACCGCTAGAGGACGCAACATGGCTACTTCCCTACCACTAGACGACGCAACAGGGCCACTTCCCTACCGCTAGACGACGCAACATGGCTACTTCCCTAATACTAGACGACGCAACAGGGCCACTTCCCTACCACTAGACGACACAACACGGCTACTTCCCTACCGCTAGACGACGCAACATGGCCACTTCCCTACCGCTAGACGACGCAACATGGCCACTTCGCAACCGCTAGACGACGCAACATAGCCACTTCCCTACCGCTAGACGACGCAACATGGCCACTTCCCTACCGCTAGACGACGCAACATGGCCACTTCCCTACCGCTAGACGAACCAACATGGCCACTTCCCTACCACTAGACGATGCAACACGGTCACTTCTCTACCACTAGATGACGCAACATGGCCACTTCCCTACCGCTAGACGACGTAACATGGCCACTTTCCTACCGCTAGACGACGCAGCATGGTCACGGATGGTTGAGAGCGACGAATTCGGTTCTCTTCGTGAGTCTCTCACACAATCACTCGATCCTCGTGTTCTGTCGTTGCCCTCGACTGTCCAATGCCAACGGGTTGTGCCCTTCGCTACCCATTGGCGCCAATATGGTTCGATTGCCGCGTCGCTTCCAACCAAACGCTGGCGATACGGCGACTGATCAACTGGCTTCAACTTTACGTCCTCTTTCTCAAAATCGTTCAACCGCTCGTATTTTGCACGAATCCTTTGTCGAAAGCTCCTCGCAGTCGTTGTAGGTCAATCCGAACGCGATCCACTGTCGCAATTGTGCCAGCCTTGGAGCTTTGCTCTTCTTATACCCTTCTTGATAAGCGGTTGCCATGTGATCTAGCAGGGCACTATTCAGTCATTGGTCTTTATTTTTTAATCTTTTGCATATTCAGCTCTAAGGTATTTGCATGCTGAGTTTCATCAGAATCGAACGACTTTCTCGGGGTGCCTCGGGTTTTTTTCAGAGTGTATTCATTATTTTTTTAAAGGGTTGTAAAACTTATTTTCTGTATTAGGCATATCAAATAATGCATTTTTTATCGTCATTTTTAGAAACGACGGGATACCAAGCAAAAACACAAGTGTAGGAAAACTGCTGGCCACCAGCTGGCACTTATGGTTCACTGCTGGCTGAAGTCTGCCGCTCACGGCCCGGTAGCGGTCCATTAGTGGCAGCGCCCTCAGTTGGCAGCCATTGATGGCCCTGCCGCATCGCCATGAATTGCTGGCCTCCAAGCATGTTCCCCTAGTGACCCGTAGCTGGCAACCGATGCAACCCCAACACCAGGTGAAAGCAACGGGGCTGCGCATGCGGAGAAGCAACCCATGCTGTGTCTCTCGTTGTACCAGTTAGTTGAAGACGACGCTATCGCTATTTATTTATTTTAGTGGATGTTAAGAAAAAAAAAACCATTTGTAGAGAAACGAATTGATTTCCTATAATTAAATGCCACGTCGACGAAGATATCAGATTAAGTCATTAAATACTAGTTTACAGCCATAAAAAATACACCCATTCCATTCCCATGAATAAAAAGAAATAATTTCAGTGTAATATTTCGTTTTAACAAACACTAAACCGTTTGAAAAAGAAGTCCTTGAAAAACATCAAAAGAAACGTTTTATTGAAAAAAATACAGAAGAATTATACTCGTACAAAATGTATCAATTATTTAAAAAAAAAAAAGGCAGCGATGTGTGGATATAATGCATTCATCCATGGGTTGAATACACAAGACTGGAGGAATTCACTTTTAAAAATAACAAGAAGTAAAATAAAATATCTTTCCTCTTTAAAACAAATGTACCTTCGGGCAGTGGAAAGGAAAGGAGAGATGCAAAGTTAAAAATGTAACAGAATGTGACATGAACAAGTAATTGCACTCCAGGCCACCCAAAATGCAACACCAAGAAAGATACGAGATAGCAAAGCCAGATTTACTGAACACATAACAACAGATATAAAGATGAAACGATTGAGCTTACGGGCCTGTGCGATTTGCGGAACACGCAGACGTCAATAGTTCGTCTGGCTCCCATGGCTGGCAATAACGGCCGCTACACGCAGCGGCATCGAAAGAAAGAGGCTTTGGATGTGGGCTTGGGATATGTCGGTCCAGGCTGCTTCCACACGTCGCCACAGTTCATCAGGCGTAGCCGCGGTTGGTGCTTGCCGGGCCACTCGGTTGCCAATCAGCGACCAGACGTGTTCGACATATCGGGAGAACAGGCGGGCCACGGCAGCAGTGACACCTGGTGGTCAGTAAAGAATTGTTCCACTATGCGTGCCACGTGCGGGCGCGCATTTTTCTGTTGAAATGTGGTCACTGGCAGGTCCTGCAGGTAAGGGAGGACTACAGGCTCTAAAATGTCGGAGATGTAGCGGTGGGTGTTGAGTGTACCAGCGATGCGTACCAGAGGGGTGCTGGTGTCATATTCAATTACGCCCAAAACCATAATGCCAGGCGACGGACCGGTATGGCGATGCATAACGCAGGCGTCATACAATCTCTAGTCGCGGTGCCGCCACATGCGGATCTGAAAATCGTGGTGTTGCAGGCAGAAACGAGATTCGTCGTAGAAGACAATGTCGTGCCATTCCGTAGTCCAGGTGCTGCGTTCAACCGCCCACTGTCTCCGCACTCGCCGGTGGTGCAACGTCAATGGTAATCGGAGCAATGGGCGCCGTGCGACAAGTCCCCGCTCCTGCAGACGATATCGAACGGTACGTGCTGACACAGGTTGTTGTGCAACACACCCTAATTCATGCGCTAACGTTCGTGATGTGGCGGTGCGAGCCGTCAATGCCCGCCGCACAACATTGCGGCCCTCTCGTTGGGTGGTGTGCCTCGGCTGCGGCAATCGCTCAAGTCGGTCTGTCCGTCCCTCCTGCACCCACCGAATCTATACTCGCCTCACGCCCACACGGGCGCCGATATCTCGGTACGTTAAACCACTGTCGCGATAAGCCGCTATTTGTCCTCTGTCGAACTCCGAAACGTGCTAGAATGACTGTCGTATTCTGCGACGAGGCATCAGGAAGCTTCCCACGCACAGGTCCGGCAGAACAACACACTTCCACTACTTACACCCCGCATTTTGTGCACCCTTCTTATAGTGCTTCTCGGTGGCGTGCCGGGCTCACATGATTTGAATATACCCTGCAATGCTAATCGTTTGCATGCCCTCTCGCGGCGACGCATGCGGCGAATTTCAGGCCAGTCGGATGTTTCCTTCTTGGTGTTGCATTTTGGGTGGCCAGCAGTGTATATTAATCCAACCATCGCCTTTCAAGACAAAAAGGACAGCACGAAACGTTGGAAAGCGCCTTTAATTTAGTACACTAATTGAAAACTAGTGAAGTTCCCTTAAGATAAAAAAAAAGCAATCGTTACGTTGGAAAACTAAATTTACGAATTATACGAATTTGACATTTATGAAAAATACCTCGCAATGTTGTAAAATTAAAGAGATAACCATTCGTTACACATTCCGCGGGATAGAGGCTCAGCTTCAGGCAAATGCTCGTGCGTGGCATATCAGTCCCGTTGGCCAAACACCCGCTTCCCAAGCAGACAGTCTTTGTTTCGTTTCCACCCAGATCCAGAACGGGCGTTTTTCAGGACCTGTTGAAAAAATTACCCCACCGCAGTGCTGTAATGCAGAATTTTCGCAAGGAGAAAAAAAAAAGAGTAGTTGTAGCTTTGGGAAACTGCGGTTATCCTTTATTTACTTATTTTTATAGCTACTACAGGGAAATTGGCGGCCAAGATTCGGCAAGCCAGCAATTACGTCGCGTGACTGCCGGCTGCCATTACCGAGAAACTAACGGACCACAATAGGCTAGCCATTAATTATTGCACGTGATTGCAGGGCCGCTGAAAGACCAGTTGTGAAACCTACTGCCTGTGATGGATAACTAATGGCCCTGCTCTGGCATATAATAACTGATGGGGGTGCCACTTTTGGCCCGCTGCTGGCCCGAACTGCTGGCCGATGTGGCGGCCGCCGGGTCATTTTATTGGCGGTTGGACAGCGGCAACACAGTGCTGGGCCACCGCTGGCAGCCAGAATAGGCCCAGTGTTGGCCCAGCAAGATTGTTTTTGCTAGGGCTGTAGAGCTTGGAATTTTTTAAAGTGGCTATGACTTTCAATTATTTTAAAGAAAGAGTAAAATGTTCTGTTTCGTAGTAATATCATTTTAGAAAACTCCTAAATATAAAATTTACTCTTGATAGCTATAATATTTATTGTCTTAAATATTACACAGACTATACAGTCACCTGAACAATAATGTTAGTATCCGGTTTCCCACGCTATCACTATAGGAGGATACAAAATGGGGGAAAGGAGAGGGAATATCCGGTGCCATAAAAACCGAAATCCCACGCGATATGCTACTCACAACATCAGATCACTCTACAGAACTTCAAACCAGATCCTCCGACAGACGACTGAAATTTACCAGTTAACAAAATCTCAAGTATTCCCGTGAAGCTCTCCTCTTACGTGAAAATTTTCAGCATATGGATCCGAGAAAGAAGAGAACAGGGATTTTCCGTACATACACGCAAAAAATTGCGGAGAGGTTTCTGAAAATTTAGAATTTTCTGTTAACACGTCTTAAAAATGGCAATTTACCGTCAATATAACAAAATATGGAAATTCCGAAATTTTTCTGGTGTACAAGAAATCCGTTAAATTCAGGTTTCTCCTCGTCATTTCACGGATTGGGTTGTATCAGGAATCATCATCATCATCATCATTGTCAACCATTATCAATCCACTGCTGGACGAAGGTCTCCCCAAGTTTCCTCCACAACGGTCTGTCTTGTGCCAGTCTCCTCCATGTCACCCCTGCATACTTTCGAATCTCATCCACCCATCTCCCATGTGGTCTTCTTCTGGGTCTTTTCCTGTCCCTTGGAATCCAATCTAAAATTTCGGCTGTCCATCGATGATCTGTCCTTCTGGCAGTATGTCCAGCCCATTGCCATTTCAGGGATTTAACTCTGATCATGATGTCTTCCACTCTTGTCATTTTTCGGATCCACGAGTTCCTCTTCTTATCTCTTCTGGTTACACCAAGCATGCACCTCTCCATGCTGCTTTGAGTTGTCTGCAGCCTTTGTATGTCTCTTTTAGTTAAGGTCCACGTCTCTGCACCATACGTAAGCACTGGAAGGATGCATTGATCAAACACTTTTCTTTTAAGACATAATGGCATATTGCTCTTGAAAATTATGCTGTTTCTTCCAAAAGCTCTCCAGGCCAGTTTTCTACGCCGATTAATTTCTTCATCAATGTGACCCTCACTTGATATCTGCTGTCCAAGATAAACGTACGTGTCTGTTATCTCCAGCTTTTCTCCATCAATCGATAAATCTTCATTTCTTGTAAAAGCATTGAACATCACTTTTGTCTTCTGAAAGTTCATTTTTAATCCCACTTCTTTACTCTTGTCAGCAAGTTCCTGGATCATACTCTGCAGCTCTGATGGGGTAGTTGCAAAAATGACTACGTCATCAGCAAAGCGAAGGTGGGTTAGATAATCTCCATTAATCTTTATCCCCTTGTTTTCCCAGCTCAGCTACTGAAAAACACCCTCCAATGTGGCATTAAAGAGCTTCGGAGATATGGTGTCACCTTGTCTCACTCCCTTTCCAATTTTTACGTGTGTTGTATTTTCAAACAGCCGAATCTTTGCACTTGCATTTTCATAGATGTTATTAATAATATTAATGTATGCATCTTCAATACCGCAGGTTTTCAGAGCCATTGTAACTGCCGATGGTTTCACCGAATCACAGGAATATGCTTCGTTAATTCACGAATGGAATCACAGAAAGTGGCCCGTGAATTTCAGTATGTTTCTTAAATGTAGTTTATTATTCACTGTTCAGTCATCGGACCTGTGTCTGATGAATAAACTTCGCGTTATATCGAGCATACCATAAATACTTTTTCACCTTTTCTGACTTCATTTTCTGAAGCGGGAAGTATTACGGTAGTAGATAAGATCAGTTCCAAATATAGTGCGCTCAAAAAGTACATAAGGAGTATTACAGAATGATTCACTCGGAACGTTTTACCCAAAAAAGACGCTATAATTTTGAAAAGGGAAAACATTTCAAGCTGAAATTTAAAGACGAAGTGCCGTTTCAAGCTGAAATTTAAAGACGTTCTGATATTTGCATCCATATCTGTGCCGTCTGGCTCGTATGCCCAGACGGCGCCACAATACACAGCGTCTGGTGGGAACGGTTTCGCGCCAGTGCCTTTTTTCTGTTGGCTAGCGTAGAGTACGATGGTGTTTACGATTGCTGAGCATGTGTTTATCGTTCGAAGTTATTGGAATTCCGGCTCTTTCAAGGTTTCAAAATCGCTTTATTCTAATTTATCATAAGAAAACATAAGAGGGAGACGTACAGTATTGGGCATCTCACTGGGAAATAATACAAAACTGTTAAAAACATGATGGTATATACACTGCAATGACAATGGGGATGAATAACAAAATGCTGCAAGCAAAGCTTATTGAATAAAAAAATTGCAGAAGTGACAAAGAGAAACACATCGTGTCACATGACATTGGCTGGGCATGATTTACAGGATAACACAGGCGAAACAATAGTACACAATTAGAAAAAGAACAACACAAACACCGCCGTGAAGGTAAAACATTACATACATGAGATAAAAACACAGCGTGCACAATTGTGCAAGTTATTTAACGAGGGCACCAAAGCAACATAATACAGGCGGGGTGAAAGTAAGTAATGTACACGAGTAAGCATGAAAATACACTGAGATGGCATTAGCATTCACAATTCAACGGTAGTGTGGATTGCACGAGTCGTAGAGTGGAGGAGGGCCACCAGGGTGCCACGGAACTCAGCAAAGGAGGTGTAGAATGTCCTAGGGTTCTGATAGGTGTAGCAGTCCAGAATCAATCGCAAACCATGGAGCGGCCGGCGCCCAGGTAGCATAGAAGGTGGCTTCTCGACGACTGGAAGAAGCCGACTGGTACTCCAGGCGGAGTCGAGAAAGCAATCGATCTTGAAAATGGCACAAAAGTGCTGCGCTGGCCTGGTGTAAAGAGACCGGCGAGGAAATGCTGCGGAGTTGTTGAAGGTATACGTAAATAACGTGTTTAACCAGCACGAAAAGATAGGCACATACTGAAGGAAGAGTTGTAGGTGGATGAGCCCGCAGAAGAAGATGTCTGTAGGCAGTGAACGGAAGATCTTGAGAACAAGAGCGACTGGCAATCCGGAAAGCCTGGTGGAGGAGAGGCATCAGGATGGGACAGTAAAGGTAGACGTGAGAAACGTCTGCCTCCTGTGCGCAGAAGGAGCAGAGAGGGGAGGAGAGAAGAGACATGCGAAAGAGAAAATACGGAACAGTTCTTAGAGGAGTGTCACAGAGAATTTAAGAAGAAATTTCCCAGTCGGGAACCACCTGCGAAGCCAACGATTTCAAATCTTGCGAATAAACTTGAGACGACAGGAAGCCTTGCTGATAGGCATTCAGGAGGGCGACCCGAAATGTCAGAGAACACGATGCAATGTGTGAAAAAAAGGTTGTTACAGTCTCCAAAGAAATCCATACGCAGGCTGTCGCAAGAAACAGGACGGTCATTTTCCACATGCCAGAATGCTGCAAAATGAGTAAACTGAAGTCATATCGTGTTAGAGTTGTTCATGAGCTGTTACCAATCCACATGTCGAAGCAAATGCCAGTTAAAATCCAGGCATATTATTCATTTCGAGGTTTACGGACCTAGCCTGGTTCCACTTTTCAGGCTATGTGAACTCACAGGATACACGGGTATGAGCGAGTAAGAATCCCCATGTCATTCACGAGGAAAGAATGCATTCCATAAAGATTGCCGTATGGTGCGCTATTTCACGGAACCGGATAATAGGTCCCATTTCCTTTGGACAGACTGTCAATGTAGAAGTGAATCTCATAATCTTCACGCAGTTCGTGAACCAACTGGATGATATTGAACTGCAGAATGGCTTCTTCCAACAGGTGTCACGTGTCACACTTCCAATGCCAGCATGGCTGAGATTCGAAGATTCTTTGGAGATCGGGTTATCTCCAAAGGCTTGTAGCCACCCAGGTAACCAGATTTAACTCCACTCGATTACTTCTTATGGAATCATCTAAAAGTTACTGTATATATCAATAAGCCTAGGACTATTTGGCAGCTGAAGAACACCACCACACAGGAAATTGAAGAAATAAATACCAACATGCTGAGGCGAACATTTGACAATATGCAGCGACAAGTTGATCTCTGTTTGAATGCAAACGTAGGGCATTTTCAGCATCTTCTTTGATATCGATGTGATTGTGGAAAGGTAAGGCACTTAGTCTTCAAATTGAAATGTTTTCCCCTTTCACTCTTATAGCGCTTTTTTTCAAAGGGGTAATATAAGTTAAGCCCTCATAGGGAAATCGTCAAGGTGTTTGCATATCGATATAATCTGTAAATCAATATTCACAAAAAGAAAAAAATGTTGCTATTTAGAGCCGAAAATAAGCAAAGATATTGATTTGTTGTCTTTCGTAAAATTTGGAGTAAAGCCTGCAATTTTTTGTTTCATGACATGAATATAACATGCGACGAGTTATTATTTTCTGTGTTATTATGTAAATTTGATTTTTCTTCGTCACAGTAAAACCGGTTTGAGATGGAACCTGCAAAAAAGGAAACCTTCCCTAAACTGAAATTGGTGCCGAAATGAAAAACAAACAAGAAAGATGACACCGAATTTTCGGGTGTAATAAGCACGTCTTTTGAATCCGTTCTGGCGCAATTTAAATTTATCAAAGCTATTCAAAGTATGGAAAACATTTGTATCTGACGGAAGAAAGAAGTTTTTCAATCGGGTCTTTAATCCCTCAGATATTGCTGTAAACGGAATCGTGAGCTTACAAACTCTTAGAAACAGAGATATCGACAAACATAAGATGTGACTTTACGTCCCCTGGTGAGAAAACCATGCATTATTTTAGGAAGAAAGTATTCTCAAAAGGTTTATCCATATGAGCGGTATCGGTCCAAGAAAAAAAAAATAGTCGAGTTTTTAGGAGCCCAGATTTTTGGTGCAAATACATCAGAAGCAGAAATTAACACTTATGACTCCTGGTGGCCAAACCATTCTTTACCAAACATTAGAAATTATGTGAAAAATATTTTCCATCAGGTCCTGTATGCGATACAGGAATAATTTTTCAAATCTGAGTTTTAGGAGCAGAAAACGCAATTTACCTTTTTGCGCCCTACAGGAAAGTCTATGATTTACTTGAAAATTTTGAATTTATAGGAAAAGCATTTCGCATCGGAAACATTATCCAACAAAGAAGGAATTTTTCAAATCGGATTTTTAGAAGTAGAGATATTGACAAAAATAAGATATACATCTACGCCCCCTGGCGTAGAAAACATGAACTATTTTAAGAAGAAAATGTTTCTAAAAGGTTTGTCGACATGAGTAGTATCGGTCTACAAACGACGTTTTTTTCAAACCAGAATTTAGAAGCTCATAGTTTGCTGCAAATACATCAGAAGCGGATATTAAGATTTACGCCCACTGGTGGCTAAACCATTTTTTTACAAAAATTAGAAATTGTGTGCAAACTATTTCCCATCAGGAGTTGTATCCGGTGCAGAAATAAGTTATCAAATAGGATATTTAGAAGCAGAGATATATATCTCATTGCAAGCTGCGTAAATTACGAGAAAATGCTAAGTGTAATAAAAGCCATTACAAATTTGCATTTTGGTGCTATGGAAACGGTACTTCGTGAAAAAATTTGGCTTCTTCTTGAACAGAAGTCACATTATTAAGTATGAACCCAACCCACGGGAGTCACATTATTAAGTATGAACCCGGTGGGTAGGGAGATCGCAAAGAAGCCAAATTTTGCAAAGGGGTCATGTGCTATTGATGAGTTTTTAAAATGATGCATAACACGATAGTGTTTAACCTGGAGATATCCTAGACAAAAAAGTAAAATTCCCCTCCTTTAGACACTTCCGATTCAACTTTTATTTCTACCTTGAAGTCACATTTTGCCGCCCCGGTGGCGCAGTGGTCTAAGCGATGGATTAAATCATTCGTCCGTGAAGGGTCCAGGTTCGAATCTCGGTGAAGCATGCATGATGTGTTTGTCGTATGGTGCTGTCACCACCCTGGAACCAGTGACCCTAAATTAGGGACGGGAGACTGCTTACAGCCAATTGAGTTGCTCACGGAGGTCGTAAACCTACAATAAAAAAAAAAAAAAAGAAAAAAAAATCACATTTTAGCTTGTGCATACGCAGATGGGCTTACGTAGCTACATTACATTTCATTGGTTTCAGAGTCGTCTCTTACATTCTCCTTAATCTGAATAATAATAATAATAACAATAATAATAATAATAACAACAATAATAATAACAACAATAATTATAACAATAATAACCGTAATAGTAATAACAGTAATAATAGTATTAGTAATAATAGTAATAACCGTAATACTATTAGTAATAATAATAATAACCGTAATAATGATCGTAATACTAATATTAGTGATAATAATAATAATAGTTAAATAACAATTATAGTAAAACAATTATAATAAATATTGTTTTTGAAAAACCAAACAGTCGAAATACGTACTATTGCCACCACCAAAGGAGGTGAGAATAATATTATATTTCTGGCAATGCCCTGAGTCTCTTAACCGTGAAGCCGAAAAGTGTGGGAATTTCAGGTTGTTTACCCGATATCCATGTAGATTTAACTGGGTGTGTATTTTGAAATTGCGTGGATTTTGGTTGCAGAAATCATGTTAATGTCAAACCGGAATGAATTATGCTTCATACAAAAATGGAGTTTTCAATTTTAACGTTATGCTTTGTTTTGAATTCGAACTAAAATTTATATGTTTCAATTTAAAGTAAAACTGGGAAGGGGCTTCAAAATAATTAAGAATTTTATTAATCCAACGTTTTCTCACATACCGGCAACAAATTTCGATGCAAAATTTGGTACATTTGTGACGAAAGAATGCGATTATGCCAACACAAAATGTATTGCACTAGCCTTTAAAACCACCAGCTTTCCTTCACTTTAACGGCCGTCTCTCACGGTTACAGGCTTCACGCAAAGTGGTACTGCTCCATTAACTACCACTGAAGGGCATTCCCAGATATCTTCTTGTAACCTCCTTGCCACCAACAAACTGTAGTTTGGTGAGTATTTAATTTTATGACTCGCATATCTTCTTTCGTTGATTTTAGGACAATAACATTCATTGGTTTTAGGACAATAAGATTCACCTACCTAAGTACTGCGCTATGTCAGGAATTGATAAACATTGTTTGTTGATATGATTTAATTCCGCTCAGTATGTACTGGGCCGTTTCTCAGTATGGATGTGGTGACTAGAATAAACGCAGTGTGTTTTACGTAAATAAAGGTATACTCTGGAATCACCCGTTTATTTCACACTCAAAAAGGTCTTAGAATGCGAAAGATGCATAGCCTAAATTATCTACAAAGACTACCAGGCTACTCTCTTGATTTTTTATTAAAATTACACTCAACCTTCGGTATGAAATAATGTAACGAACTTCTGCGCAGATTATTTCGAAGCCATTTTTGGAGATTTCGGCTTTTACCAATTCACTAAACATAAAATAGAGCAATGGTAATTAAAACAGTATTCGACATTGCGCAACATGATTCGATTTACTATAATGTCGGTTATTTTTTTTTTTTTTTTATTGGAGGTTTAACGACCACCGTCAGCAACTCAATGGGCTATAAGCAGTCGCCCGTCCCTAATTTAGGGTCACTGGTTCCAGGGAAGGGAGAGAGCCAGTGCCGTAAGACAAGCACAACATCCATGCCTCACCGGGATTCGAACCCGGACCCTTTCCGACGAATAATCAGAGGCCAGCGCCTTAGACCACTGCGCCATCGGGGCGGCATAATGTCTGTTAAATGAAGTGCATTCCAAAGAGAAATCCGTTTAAAAGATTACATAACTTACTGAAATGGCTGAACGGAAAATGCAATTTCGGGTTTCGCTCTTTTTACCCATCATAAACTACTAAAACTTTGTGAAATTAAGTATACTTAAAGGAAGCTTTCAGGTAGTTTTCGGGTAGATATGATACATGACAAATTTTAAGAACTCTTTCATTATTTAAAAATTATAACCTCTCAGTTTAATTTATGGTTTAAAATAAGCATGACGTCGATGGTTGCAAAACGTTTCCTGATTTAAAACCAATTGAATATAGGTGATGTATATTCGCAAAAAAGGCTGAGTTTTAATTTCAAAAAATCATAACTGAACAATTGAAAACAAGATTTCATTTATTCCTTTCTTCCATGTAGTCTAAATACAGGTCACACATGTTGGACACTATCGGAAAATTCGTGTCTTTAACCTGAACAAGTTTGTAAAATCATGCAATGCATTGTTTACAATACGCTTTCCAACATACCAGAAATCATTACTCAAGTTATGAGGATAATGGCTGTGGAATAAATCTCACTCCTACGCCCTGACCTTTGATCCCATTTCAATGATATTCAACAGAACCGGTTCGGTATACCTCCAAAATAACATGATAAAATTTTGTCGCAACGGAAGCATTTTTACGTAAGTTATGATGCATAAAGACTATGGAATAGATCCGATTCTGTGTCCTAACCTTTGACCCCATTTCGCATATTTTCAACAGAATTCGTCCCCAAGCAGGCCCCTACAACATACTAACATTTCATCCAAATCGAAGCATTTTTACGTAAGTTTGGCGTATAATGGCGATGGAAGTGTTTCCGATCATATGTCCTGACGTTTGACCCCATTTCGCCCATTTTCAATAGGGTTTGCCGCCAGGACATATACTAAAATTAATAAGGTTTGCCCCCTACCACATACTAAAATTTCATCGAAATCGAACATTTTTTACAATAGTTATGACGCATAACAACAGTGGAATGGATCCCGCTCCTATGTACTGACCTTTGACCCCATTTCGTTCACTCTAAATAGGGTTCCTTCCCAAGTGATCCCCTACCAGATACTAAAATTTCATCGAAATCGAACGATTGTTACGCGAGTTATCGTGCGGACGGAAATACGCACACAACGCGTGACGTAATGAGGCAGATGGGAATCACGACCAACTGCTCGCAAGAGTGTGACGTCATAAAACTTTAATAGGATCCACACACAACGCGTGACGTAATGAGACAGATGGCGTGACTGCGCGTCAACATTCTCAAACGCGAGATTGTGACGTCATAAGATTTCTAAGCATTGGTAACATTAATGGAACTACGCCATGACACTAAAAACGTTATAATTCGGGGTGATTGTTTAACAGAGTAAACGAATTCTCCTAAAGTCGAGATCAAGCTAAATTGATTTCTAGTACCAGAAAACGGTAGGTTAACGACTTTCATCAAAATTCATAAAGCCGTTTTTAAAATAAAATGTACATACATACATACAATAATTGCTACTTTAAGGTGAACGTCAAGTAATTTTGCTTCCTATGCTTCCAATGGAAAAACTTCTGTACACATTTTCTTCACAATTAATGCGTTACCAAGGATGAAAATTCGAACATCGATTAAAATATCTTCATTTCATAACTTGGAATACTTAATATTTTCTAAACCATAACCGTAATTATGCAATCCAACATTTATTTGTCCACTAACGTCATCAAAGAACAGGTCGCGCCATCTTTTTTCTGGTTTCAACACCACCAGAGCAAACGTTATTGTTTTTTAATATAATTATGCTCATGTTTTAGAAAATGTTAAGTATTCCAAGTTATAGAATGAAGTTATTTTAATCGATGTTCAAATTTGCATCCTTGGGAACACACTAATTGTGAAGGAAATGTGTACAATAGGTTTTCCATTGGAAATAAAGGTAGCAGAATTACTTGATGTCCACCTTAATAGTGTGGGATAAGGGCGATGGAATGGATCCCGATCCTATGTTTTGACCTTTTACTCCATTTGTCCCATTTTCAATAAGCTTCCTCTCCAGGTTGTCCCCTACCACATCCTAAAATTTCATCGAAATCGAACCATTTTTACGCACGTTATGATGCATAAAGGCAATTGAATGGATCCCGCTCTTATGTCGTGACCTTTGATGAATGGATCCCGCTCTTATGTCGTGACCTTTGACCCCACTTCACCCATTTTCAATAGGGTTCGTCCCCAGGTGGTTGCCTACCACAAACTAAAATTTCATCGAAATCGAACCATTTTTACCTAAGTTATCGTGCCGACAGGCGGACGGACGGACGGACGGACGGAAAAAGCTGAAGCATATACGTTTCTTCAACCTACGGTTGGAAAGCGTAAAAAATCAAGATTAATAGATGAAAAAGTCCTATTAAACTTCATCTGCCACAAATTTGTTTTCCTTTGCAGCTATACTCACTTGCTAGCGTTTCACCAAAATTTCGCAAATCGAAAGTCTTCTTGCATATTGGCTTTAGAAACCATGAAAATTTGAAAATGTTTTACCTATCCTTCGTGAAATCAATAAATGAGCAATGCCTTAAGCGAGGTGCACAGCATTCACGTATAGGAAAGAGATGAAGCACTTCGATTGTCGCATGAGAAGTAAGATTGTCAAAGATATTAAAATTTTACTTTTAATCATATATGTACGCGAGACATGCGAATAAACGGAATATTAAATGAAAGGTATGATGCAAACTTTATATGTGTAATTCCAAGGAATGCATTTCAGATGCTAATTTTAGATGCTTTTCATGTAATATTTTCCAAGAGACGACCACTAATAATTGGGATCTAGCAACCATGCCGGGGAAAATTTGAAAGAATTCCATTTCAAATATTTCTCAGTTCTCTCGCTGTAGAAACAACCTCAAATTCATTAATGATTTTGTCGGAAACGAAAACCGCGCTCCGCATACTTACTGACACTTTTGAATAAATATTGTCATACTCTATTCAAGAAAAACATCTAAATAAAAATGTGCTGCCCATTTGCCTCTTTCTTTTTATTGACTCACTTATCATATTTTTAAAGCATTTCCGTGCGTAATATCGTAACTAGGACAAGCCGCCAACGGTAACCGATAACTTGGATACAGTTGGCAAATTTGGAGCGAAGCTATTGCGAAATCTATGCTCATTAAGGCGTCTATTATAACAAATTCTAAAACAGAAACGCGTAAAATTTATGACTCCCAGAACAAAAGTACGAAACATTCTAAAAAAGAAATGCCTAAAATTTATCATGAACTACTTTCCTTCACGCCTTCACGTTGGTTGTGATCAGGTTTCATGCAAACAAAGCGGAAAGACACACTCAGATCGGGAATAACGTTTTGCATTTTGTATCGCGAAAGACAGACACACACAAACTTCCTTTTGTTATTACAGATTAAACAAGTGTTGAGCTAACAAACGCAGTCTTTCCATTTCTTCATTTTTCAATTCAAACGATTTTTTTTAATTAATGTTAGTGAGCCGAATTTCGTGACATGGTTCAAGTAAAAAGTCATCTAATTTAAATTCCTCAATGACACGGAATTTAAGGAATCGGAAGGCGTCAAAACCTGACCATGCACGAACGCATGCCAAACATCACGGTGATCGGATGCGTCTATGCCCGAACAACTAATTGTCCCGAGTCTCATATAGAGAGCGGATTTTTAATTATTATTAAAATTGCTCAATTTTTAATGGTCATTATTTTTATACGACACGACCAATTACAATGTTACCAACCCCATGTCACCCACCATGTCCTTCCCTTTCTCTGTGCAAGTGTCATTGCAATTGGCTGAAGATCTTTGGAGGAGATAGGTAATAGACGACCCCTTCTCAAAACCCAGAAACCCCCTAAAAATGCAGGTTTTTGGACGATTATTCCTCAATGATATGAAGTTTCGAGAATCGGAAGGTGTAAAAACCTGGTCATGTACGATGTACAATCGCATGCAAAAAATCACGGTGATTGGATGTGTCATCTCGTACCTATGCCCGAACAACTAATTGCTTCCAGTCTCGTAAAGAGAGATCCGCTCCATAATGCTGGTTTCAAACGTATTTTTTTTTACTTTTTTATACACGAAAGGTCATCCGTAAACTAAAAGACCTTATAAAGTTATAAGCTCAACAGGTCTCGACTTAACTAAAGTTAAGTCTTCATCAGGAGCAAGCCCAACAATACATTCAGTTAACGCAAGGTGAGTTAACGAAACAGCAGTTTGAAAAGAAGAAATAGTATAAATAGACTCATAATTACACAATTTAAATCAGGTGCGTTCATCATCCCAGAAAAGGTTACGAAATGTTTAGAATATTTGCAGCTGGGCTCCAATATCTGTTTAAAACCAGATTTTTTTGTTCTTGAATATCATTTTTCTGTTGTTTTTTTGACTAAAGTTTTAACGACAACGTGAGTAACTCAATAGGCTGTAAGCAGTCGCCCGTTCCTAACTTAGGGCCACTGGTTAAAGGAAAGGGAGAAAGCTAGTGCCTTAAGACAAACACAACACGCATGCTTAGCCAGGATTCGAACCCGGACCCTTCACGGACGAATGGTCATAAGCCAGCGTTTAGACCATTGCGCCACCGCTGCGGCTTTGGATATCTGCAATGACTTATCTTGAGATGACGAAGGAAAGAAGACATAAAAGTTAATTTCGCATCTTTCCATCTAATAGGGTTCGGGCATGGCCGTCTAGAACACACAAGGCCATCACATTATAAATAGATGATTTCCCTCCGTTCATGGCGTCACTGTTTTGTTACACTGACTGATACATCAGTTCGTGTTTAACGTCACACAAGACAGCGCTGGAAACGAATCTGAAGCCTTGGTTTGCGCGTAACGTCACTAAAAGGGGAGTCAATGCCATGACTATCTGTTTTGCAGACGGCCATGGTTTCGGTCGATTGAATGTTCCACTAGAGCTAATTTTGTGATACTTTGAACCAAAACGGAACATTCAATAGACTCAAACCGTGTTAGATGGAAAATGTAAAATAAATTTTTAAGTATTCTTTCCTTCCTCATCTCAACGTCAGAGTTATCGGAGATATTCAAGAACAAAAATCTGGTTTTAAACAGAGAATTGTGCCCAGCTGCTAACATTCTGTACATTCAGAAGCCAGTTTTGGGATGAAGAGCACACTTTATTTAGGTTGAGTAATTACGAGTTTATTTCTACTGTCTCCTTTTGTCGAACTGCTGTATCGTTAACTGAACGCACTGTTGGACTTTGCTCCTGAAGAAGAAATGACGTTAGTTAGGTTGGGACATGTTGAGCACATATAGTTTTTGTAATTTCTTTTAGTTCAGAAACAGTAAAATACACGCGATTCATAGCAGTCCGCTTGCTGTGTTAAAAGTTTAGATTTTATCCTGATATACGTCAGAATAACTATGGATTTGTTTTCCGAAGTCAGGCATGGCCGCGAAAATTACATGACACATATTTAACATAAATTACTCGTAATTTATACGTATTTTATGTCACGTGGAAAACTAATTTATTACACAATTTTCTACGCGACGTAATAATTTTTACATTAAAATAAACTAATAAATAGCCATGTTAACGCAACTTGAAGTGAAAAAATATTTTAAAGTATTTAGTTTCTAACTACAGAAATGAAAATAATTTTAGTGGTGAAATATCAAAAGCACACATCGATAATGCGAATGACAGAATATTTTCTTGAAAATGCTTAATGTTTCTTTTAATTTGGCAGTCGTTACTGTTCATAACTACCCACCTAAACTGATATCACTCGTAAAACTTCAGCTCCATCAATTTATCAAAAATAACCAGAAAAATTAAATGTCTCCCTTTTATAGCACTAAATAATATGTTGTGACATTAATCTTATTCTAAGGAAAAAAAAAAGAATAAAACGTTACGACAAAAAAGTCTCACATTGTTCATTGTCAGTTTTTTTTAAATTGAAAGTTTACTAACCTGTAAATTGTTCATAAACTTTTTGATGATTCATAGCTTTCATTAATAAATTCTTCACTATATTCAGGCGTCATAGTTAGTTTAATTTGTGTAGTTAGAAAGGATGGAATTTATGATAAATGTAATGTGCAGAGCTCGTTTGATTAGCTCCAAGTAACCCACGCACGTGTCGGCCTGGGTACTCAAGTAATATTATAAAACTGTTTCTTGTATAGCATTTAAAGCAAGTTTTAAATTTATTGCATTTTTTTACATTTATGACATAAACTACGCATTTGTACGGGTATTTTACGCGTCACGTAGAAAATAACTTTTACGAGTAACTTCCCAACACTGTTTGAATTACTTCAACTTCACCAATTTCTGAAAATCAAAGTGACTCAGCTTTACGCTATAGGCATAATAGTTATGCGAGTAGTGCTCGCATTACGCCATAGGCACAAAATATATGCAGGTAGTTTTCACTTTACGCCATAGGTATGAAATGTATGCAGGTACTTTCGCTTAACGCCATAGGCATGAAAGGTATGGAGTCAATGTTTCGTGAAATCGGAACCTTCACAACATTTTAAATCACATAACAGTTCACATTAAAGAAATATGTTTTCTGTGATAAATTGCTTTGTATGCAACTCTGTAGTTTTACTTTGCATAAAATTTTACATTTTTAAGTTAAGGTTGTTTTACAGGAAATTAGATTAGATTGTAGATTTTATACTTATCTAGAAGTATATAGGACTGTCGCCAACGTACCGCCCATGTAGACATGGTGTTTGTTTATTCAAGAAAAACAAGATATTTCTTTAGGACATAATATCTTTTGAGACAGATCCAAACGTTGTGGAAATAAAGAAAAATATTTTTGCGAACACGTTTGGAGGAAAATAACAAAAACTGCATATGTTAAGCCCCCATATGAAATAAACAAGAAAGGTGACACCAAATTTTCGGATGTAATAAGCACGTCTTTTGAATCCGTTCTGACGCAAATTAAATTTATCAAAGCTATTCGAAGTCAATGGAACCGGCATTGAAAACAATAGTATCTGACGGAAGAAAGAAGTTTTTAAATCAGGTTTTTAATCCCTCATATATTGCTGTGAACGGAATCGTAAGCTTACGCCTTCTGGTTGCAGACTTGTGCTGTAAGAAAAACATAAATTTATATGAGAAACATTTCGCACCGGAAACGCTCTCCAACACGGAAAGAACTTTTGAAATCGGACTTTTAGGAACAGAGATATCGACAAAAATAAAATGTGACTTTACGTCCCCTGGTGGGAAAACTATGCATTATTTTAGGAAGAAAGTATTCTCAAAACGTTTTTTCATATGAGCGGTATCGGTCCAAGAAAAGAAAATTTAGTAGAGTTTTCAGGAGCCCAGATTTTACTACAAATACATCAGAAGTAGAAATTAACACTTATACCTCCTGGTGGCCAAACCATTATTTACCAAACATAAGAAATATGTGAAAAATATATTCCATCAGGTCTTGTATGCGATACAGGAAGAAATTTTCAAATCGGAGTTTTAGAAGCAGAAATAACGCAGAAAACGCAATTTACCCATGTGCTCCCTAGCAGAAAGTCTATGATTTACTTGAAAATTTTGAATTTATAAGAAAAACCTTTCGCATTAGAAATACTATCCAACAAAAAAGAATTTTTTCATATCGGACTCGTGGAAATAGAGATATTGACTAAAATACGATATACATCTACGCCCCATAGCGTAGAAACCATGCATTATTTCAAGAAGAAAATGTTCCTATAAGGTTTGTCGACATGAATAGTATCGGTCAACAAACGATGTTTTTTGCAATCGAGATTTTAGAAGCTCATATTTTGCAGCAAATACACCAGAAGCGGAAATTAAGGCTTACGCCATCTGGTGGCCAAACCATTTGAGTACAAAAAATTAGACATTATGTACAAAGAATTTCCCATCAGGATCTGTATCCGGTGCAGAAAGAATTTTTCAAATCGATGGTTTAGAAGCAGAGATATAGGGGAAAGCAATTTACATTTACGCCCCCTAGCGGAAAGTCTACGAATTACTTGAAAATTTTGAAATTATATGAAAAACATGTCAGACTGGAAACACTATCCAACGAAGAATTTTTTAAATCGAACTCCTACAAGCAGATATATTGACAAAAACAAGATATACATCTACGCCCCCTGGTGTATAAACCATGCATTATTTTAAGAAGAAATTGTTTCAACAAGGTGTGTAGACATAAATAGTATCGGTCTACAAATTGCGTTTTTTTTTCAATCGAGAAGCTCTTATTTAGCTGCAGATACATCAGAAGCGGAAATTAAGATGTACGCCCCCTGGTGGCCAAACCATTCTTTTAAAAAAAATAGAAATTATGTGCAAACGATTTCCCCATCAGGAGCTGTATCCGGTGTATAAATAATGTTTCAAATCGGAGATTTAGAAGCAGAGATATAGGGGGAAACGCAGTTTACCTCTACGCCCCCTTGTGGAAAGTCTATGATTTACTTGAAAATTTTGAAATTATATGAAAAACATGTCACACTGAAAACACTATCCAACAAAAAAGGAATTTTTGAAATCGGACTCCTAGAAATAGAGATATTGACAAAAATAAGATATGCATCTACGCCCCCTGGCGGAGAAACTGTGTAATATTTTAAGAAGAAAATATTCCAAAAGGGTTCATCGATGTAAGTTGCATCAGTATACGAAACAAGTTTTTTCAACCGGTATTTTAGAAGCTTAGATTTTATGGCAAATACATTAGAAGCAAAACTTAACACTTACGCCCACTGGTGGCCAAAGTATTCTTTATCAAAAATTTGAAATTATACGCACAATATTTTCCATCAGGAGGTGTATCCGCGGAAGAAAACATTTTTCAAATCAAAGTTTTGGAAGAGCAGATATCGGGAAAAACGTAATTTACTTTTACGCCCCTTAGCGGATCTATGCGTAATTTGAAAAAGTAAGTATATCTAAAATACTCTTCGACATAAGTGGAATCGCAAGATAAAATATTTTTTTCAATCAGATGTTTAGAAGCAAATATGTTAAATAAAACGTATTTTTGAATTCGACATCATCTGCATTTACGCCCTCTAGCGGCGAAATTGTACGTCGTAAAAAAACGAAATAATGGATAGTCATTCGCATATTTCAAGCTTCCCAATGCAAAAATAATTTTTGAAATCGGTCTAATAGTTGCAGAGATATCGTGTGTACAGACGAGCGAACGGACGGACAAACCGATAACATAAGCACGTTCTTTTTTTACAAAAGATGTGCTAAAAAGCCTAAAATGTCCATTCCATGTAACGTATATTCTATTTAACTAGTTCCTGTATTCTTATGTACATTTGGTGTATTCTCAATAAATATTTTCTGTCAGAACGCCACAGATTCCTTCTCGTCAAACATGGGATGAGCAACACTTGTCAACAGGCGGCCAAAGCGAAACTACGTAATGAGTCTCCAGAAATAGGAGCTGGAATGTTCAGCAATAGGTGAACGTTCTGGTCTTGGACTGCGTGCATTGTTGTTCGAACCACACATTGTTGTTCCAACAAGCTCACACTGATATCTTGTTTTCAACTAAACGACGTTTGTTGAATATTTAGCGTAGTAAACTCTGTTTGTGGAAAGAAACGAGTGTAATTTATCTAAAGCGAATCGTTCGTATATATCGCCGAGTCACATTATTGTGACCACCAGCTAATATCCAGAGTTACCGCCGTGTGCAGCCCGAACAGCAGGTAGTCGGGCTGGGAGTGACTCAATAAGGTGCTGGAAGGTGTTCACAATTATGTAGAGCCATGCTGACTGCAGTGCATCTGACAGCTGCTGGAGAGTGCGTGGAGGAGTTTCCATAGAGCGAACAACACGATTGAAGTTATTCCACATATGCTTCATTGGGTTTACATCTGGGGAATTAGGGCGGAAGGAAGTACTTTGAAGTCTTCATCGTCGTCTTTCAACCACTCTGACGTTTCTAGCTGTGTGACACGTCGCATTGTCGTTCTAGGAGACCCCATCCACCTAAGGGAAGATATTCAGCATGTATGGGTGTACGTGGTCTGCAAGGATGGATTCATAACAATTTCGGTGCATTGTGCATTCACCGGATATGAGTGGACTCAGGGAATGCCACGAAAACATTCTTTAGACCATAACATTGCCTCCACCAGCTTGTGTTATTCTAGCAGTGGTTGAAGACTGTTTGTTCTCAAATGTTTCTCGCCTCATACGTCAAGGTCCATCAGTTTGCTGAAGCAGAAAACATGAATTATCGGAGAAGGCTATCGTTTGCCAATCAGCGGATGTCCAATTCCGATACTGCCCTACAAATGTGCGCCTTTTCTGCAGATGCACCTTCGTTAGCATAGGTGCAGTAAGCATCCGTCAGCATCGCATCTCCATACGCAGCAGGGTTTGCTGAACTGTCGTTTTAGACAAATTTCCGGTAACCCCCTGGTTCATTCTGTCAGTGAGTTGCTCCATTGCAGCGTGTCGATCGGCCCTCTCGCACCCTCGCAGCCGACGTTTACCTCTCACATCAATGGCACGTGGTGCTCCGCAGTTTTCACGTCGCTTATCCGCAATGGTGGCATTTCTCCAATCACGATACACTTTAACTACAGAAGTACGCGAACAGTCCACAAGCTGCGCTGTTTCAGAAATACTGCCACCCTCGGCCCGAAAGCCCATAATCATCTTTCTTTTTGCAAATCTGATAAATACCTTCTTTTATCCATGACAGCAACGAGTGACATGCTTTCAGAATGCCTTCAACACACCTTATATACCCTCAAGCCAGCTAACGACACGTACCTTCTTTTACTGACAACGCGCTGCTGTCGTCAAAAGTAGGAGGTGGTCATAATAATGTGACTCGACTGTATATAATTAGTGTGCAATTTGATGGTGATGATCTGATGTTCTGACGTCCTGAAAGACTACTGAAGGAACAAGGTTAAAGCCTAAGTTCAACTGATTCATTTATGATACTTAGCAGTTTTTTACAGAAGTTTTCTGTATGTGCGTAATTAAGTTTTCAGCAATTACTAAGCCATTTGGGATAACAACCATTTTCAAGAGTGACTGGTAACTCCAGAAAACACATTCCCACTGCTCAAGATTTCTGTGCTCCTGAGATTTACATTATTCTAACCGACGCTGTTCTTGATAATGTTAGGTTTCTATTAGGCTGCTCACTCATGGAAACCCACTCCTTTCATTTCTTGACAAATGATTATGGGGCTAGAGTTTCTTTCAGAGGCATTTTTAATTCAGTAGTGAGCGTTACAACCGAGGACATGCAGTTTTTTCACACTCCCGCTTCACCGCTGAGCGCTCCCTGTGTCATTTTACTTAGCCTACCAGATCAATCTTGCTCTTTTGTTGCTCCTAGGCGATTCCACTTCCCAGTAAAATCCCTTAGAGTTCATCAAGATACCTGCCGAAAGGCAGAAATTTCCCAAACTGACTAGTTGCTAAGATGGCATTCTATGACCGCGCCACGTTAAAAGTTATTGAACTACTATAACGTACAGCCCATTCTACTGTTCTTGTTTATCTATGGTGGCTGTGAGGTATATGAAAATATCCACTACTCAAAAGGGGTGTCCGGAGGTGTATGATAACATACACCATGTGTATCCGGACACCTATTGGACGTACCATTCGAAAGTACCAGACAACATTTTCGTGTATTCCAGCTTGTCGTTGTTGGAGAGACCTACTTGTGAAATTTTACACCCCAAAAATGCCAAAGAAATCTTGGTATACTCTAGGTCACATGCCAAAACGAGGACACGAAAGCCATTCCTTGACCGTTTTGCAAGGTTTTGTCTCACACAGAAGGACTGAAAAATATGTGAACGAATTGCATCTACAGAGAAAAGGATCAGTAGACCTTTTTAAGTTTATCTGCGTGCGTGCCCTATAAATCCGTGGGCATGGGCCGCGGATGGCCTAGTGGTCACCGATCGTGACTGCCACGGAGGAATCTCTGGTTCGATCCAAAGCAAGTATGAACTCTCGAACCACTAAATATCCGCCGTGCGTCCGATGGGCGCGTTAAGCCGTCGGACACCGGGTACTGGCCCCCGATAATAAATAAGGATGTATTCCTCCCATTTTCTACAGTGCTTACGTGTGTCACTTCCCTGTTGGGCACTCTAGCCCAAATCTCCTAGCTCCCTATTTCTAAGGGTTGTTTAAAACCTGGGGTCCGACACTCTTTTTAAAATCTTCTACATATGATCTGATCTGTAATTCGTGGGCATGATATTCGCGAAGAAGATTTTCGCAAAGTCATTACTGTTCAATTCTCGAACGCTTTCAAATTCTAAAATTAAGTTTGCAGTTGAAAAAACTGCATCTGGTTTTCGTCTCCGTTTCAAAGAGATTTATCCCCACTAAATTTAAATGCTGCTTCTTCAATGCAATTTGTGCAGGCGGAAATATTATTTATGTCGTCCGAAAAGATACAAATTGGGGAAATAAAATGCATTGAGCCAATTCGTTTCAAGTGGTGGAAGGGAATCAGGCGAATGCATAACTCGGCATGGCATTAGTTATTCTCCAGCAAGAGCAACCTCTGTGTCAAGAAGGAAACGACATATTGTTTCCCGTATCTCCGAAGTAATTCATAATAAAATTTCCCTCGCGATAACACAAATCATTGTTTCCTGATATTACTTGTCAGAAAAGCTGCACAAATCATTTCCAATATCTCTATCTTCGTCGAAGAAAAGAAATTCTCTCTCCTGTTCTGCCTTTTTGGTGCATATCTTTACAACAATGCGCATAAAGTATTCGTTGAAACACGATGTTGATTAGTTTATGGGTGAACAGAAACTTACTGTAATGTTCGAATTTGAATCAGTTTTTCTTTTCTTTTTTTACAGTGTTCTGTTCAGCATGAAAAAATCTATTCCGCTCCTTTCTCTTTTCCTTCTGCGCTTTCTCAGGATTGGAAAGACAAAAAGGTTTAAAATTTTCGAAACATTTCTGAACTCAAAATCATAAACACAACAAAATATGTGCCTGCAGTGCTTCATAAGAATTTGTACATCAGAAATATTTCCAGGTTTATCGTGTACAGAAGAGAAAGGGATGTACACGTAAGATTAGTTTGCGTCTCGTCATGTTATAAACCTAACAAAAGTTTTAAAGCACTCAAACAAACTTTGACATGACTTGAACAGAACACATACCGTAACTGTGTAAGAAAATATGCAATGAAGTATATATAAAACTTTATTATTTTAAACAAAAATTTCAGTAACTATAACCATATACACAGTCTACTCACATTATTGTGACCACCTCCTACATTTGACATCAACAGTGCGTAGGCAAGGAAAGAAGGCACATGTCGTGGGCTGGGTTCGAGGGTATATAAGGTGTGTTATAGGCATTCTGAAAACATATCACTCGTTGCTGTCATGGATAAAAGGAGCGAATTATCCGATTTGCAAAAAGAGATGATGATCGGCTTTTGGGCCAAGGGTGGCAGTATTTCTGAAAAAGTGATGTTTGTGAACTGTTCGCGTGCTGCTGTGGTTAAATTGTATCGTGATTGGAGAAATGGCACCGTTGCGAATAAGCGACGTGAAAACTGCGGAACACCACGTGCCATTGACGTGAGAGGTAAACGTCAGATGCGAGGATGCGTGAGAGCCGATCGACAAGCTACAACTGGAGCAACTCACTGACAGAATAAACCAGGAGGGCTACCGGAAATTTGCCTAAAACGACAGTTAAGCGAATCCTGCGGCGCATGGAGATGCGATGCTGACGGATGGTCACTGCACCTATGCTAACGAAGGTGCATCTGCAGAAAAGGCGCACATTTGCACGGCAGTATCGGAATTGGACCTCCGCTGATTGGCAAACGATTGCCATTCTCCGATAATTCATGTTTTCTGCTTCATCGAACGGATGGACCTTGGAGTATAATTAGAGAAACTTTGGAGAACAAACACTCTTCAACCACTGCTGGAAGAACACAAGCTGGTGGGGGCAGCGTTATTATTTGGGGAAGGTTTTAGAGGTATTTTCTGGGATACTTCTACCTGTGGAAGGCACTATGGACCGAATTCATTATGAATCCATACTTTTGAGACCTCGTACATGAAAACATGCTGATTGTTTTTCCTGGGGTGGATGGGATCTGCTAGAACGACAATGCAACGTGTCACACAGCTAGAAATGTCCGACAGTGGTTGAAAGAGCACAATAAAGACTTCGAAGTACTTCCCTGTCCCCCTCATTTCCCAGACGTAAACCGAATTGAATATCTGTGGGACTGGGGCTAACTCAATCGGGTTATTCGCACTATGGATACTCCACCACGCACCTTCCAGCAGCTGTCAGATGCAGTGCAGTCAGCATGGCTCCAGGTATATGTGAACATCTTCCAGCATTTTATTTATTCACTGATGTCTAGCTTCTGTCCGCGCTGCACACGGTGGTTACTCTGGATATCAGTTGGCGGTCACAATAATGTGACTCGACCGTGTATAAACTTTACAAAACAGCAATCATTAAGGAAGAAATATTCTTCACAAATATACGGAAACATTATCTATATATTAATTCTATAAGGTTTTCCACTGTAAGGCCTTTTTTGAGAGAACGGCTGAACGTTAAAATATGGTTGAGAAGTAAAAATAAATCCTTATGTAGATGTGCCAGTCTGAAAGAAACATGAGATTTGGGGCAACGGTCCGGGTGTTTTGGGACTGCAAAGCTTTCATGTAAAGTCTATGGGAGAAGCGTGCGTTGATTGAAACAACTCTTGCCAAACACGCGCTGTTAAAAACTGTAGCATAGCGGGACTGAGATAGCCCAATGTCCGAAGTCTTCTCTTTTCTGAGCGAACCGTTGCGCGAAACAATAGTACATTTACCTCGATACGCTGATTCATGTCATGGAAACGCTAGCAGGCGATCATATTGAAGTTCTTCGCATCAGAACAGACTCTTGCAGACCTGCTTGCGTTATGCAATTGGATTATTTAATATTCATTCGATCCAGTTTATTCACGTAGGCAAGACATTTCCCATTATGTAAATATGTAAATAAACATTCCGTTGACCATTTTTAGTAAAAATATTTAGAATGTACATATTGAGTTTTTTTTACTGTGAAGACCTATTTTGAGAGAAAGGCTTAACGTAAAAATATGGTTGAGGTATCAAAATAAAGATATTTCCATGTAGATGTGCCAGCCAAAGAGAACTCTGAGATTGGAGCAACGGTTGGGGGTGGCAGAGTGGCATATTTACCATGTAAACTCTATGGGTGAAGCATGTGGCCCTTATCTACACATCAGGCGCTCAGTTCAGTTGCAGACTTGGTGTGTGCATGGTGTTCTATGATCAATCTTAAAGTAAATAAATACTTTAATCATACTTACCCTTAACAGAATGTCTCTTCCGCAGAAAAAAAGGAATCGTAAGAGCCTTACTGGAAGTCGTGAGCGATCAACGCGTGGCAACTATATTTCTCAGACAAGAGAAAATGAAGACTGAAGAGTATTCGCAACGCGAATCTCATTACAACAAGATTTACAAACACAGTTGTGACTGAAGATGAGAGTGAAGGAGTGCGCTTTCCAGTTGAATTTTTGCACACGATCGAGATGAGTTGACCTCCGCCTCAGATTCTACGACTGAAAAAGGGTGCAGTTGTGATGCTCATCACTAACCTGGCCACCCCGGTGGCGCAGTGGTCTAAGCTCTTGCTTATGGTCATTCGTTCGTAAAGGCTCCGGGTTCGAATCCCGGTGATGCATGGATCTTGTGTTTGTCTTACGGCACGGGCTCTATCCCTTCCCTGAAATCAGGGACGGGGGACTGCTTATATCCCACTGAGTTGCTCACGGTGGTCGTTAAACCTTCAGCCAAAAAAGAAAAGAATCACAAAACTGGACATAATGAAATGTTTAGTCAATGGCAGACGTATGATTGTAAGTCGCTCTTCCAAAATGCAATTTCTGTGAACATTTTGTGCGGAGAACACAAGGGGTCGCTGCGCACCTTGCCACGCATTACGCTGACTAAAAGCGAGCACTTTCCTCTTTTACGATCAAACGGATTCAATTTCCGATCATATTGTTCTTTACGATGACAATAAGAGTCAAGGACAGACACTTGCTGAAATCGGAATATACCTGCCAGAACGAGTCTTCACGTAGTATGCTTTACGTTGCCCTATCTCGATCAAGATCAAACGATTCTGTTGCAGTAAAGATCACTAACGAAGATGCACCTGGATCACCTGTCGCAAATGGATGGACTCAAAATATATTGCCTTTATTAAGTGTTTGAATGAATTTGAAACATTTTTTTGTCAATCAAATAAAGTTTACATTTGTTGCTTCATATGAATTTATCCTTTATAAAGAAAAAAAGCTAACCGTCGATTTCGAAGGGGTTCGTCTGGTAAGATTATTAACACAACAATTAAAATAATCTTAATTGCTTTATTTACTATTCAACATAACATTATTTCAGAAAATTTCAAATTTACATTACCCTGGAGCGCGTCCTGCATTGCCCGATTTTTTTTTGCAGGTTTAACGACCACCGTGAGCAACTCAATGGGCTATAAGCAGTCGCCCGTTCCTAATTTAGGGTCACTGGTTCCAGGGAAGGGAGAGAGCCAGTGCCGTAAGACAAACACAACATCCATGCCTGACCGGGATTCGAAACCGGACCCCTTACGGACGAATGATCAGAGGCCAGTGCCTTGGACCACTGCGCCACCGGGGCGGCCCCCGATTTTCACAGTAGCGTGTTACCCTCTATGGCATTCTACAGAAATTTAGTTGATGCCTAGGATTGAAAACCCTTCAGAACGCTTTTCACGACATTATTTATACGACTGTTGATCTGCTGCACTCAGTTTTTTTGGGGAGGGGGGAGGAGGAGGAGTAACAAAATGACAAAAAGTTGTTGCAAATTTAGCGTAAACCCGAGCCTTGCTTAGGGTTACAACGTAGAGCTGTTTGGCACATTTAAACAATCTGTCCATCCTTCTCTAATAGCTTTTCGTTAGTCTGAAATAATAACGTGAATAAGAAAAACTGATTCAAACATGTAAGTTACTGATCACCCATAAACTAATCAACATTATAATTCAGCAAGTGCTTTATAAGCATGGTAATAAAGATATTGCCAGCAATAGTTATGCATGTCAGTGTGCTACACGCAGGAACCAGGAATGCTTTATTATCGAACACTTGCCGCAATACCATTTCATTATTTTTAAAAGCCTTACTCACGGTTTCTTAATTTCGGGAAGTAATTTTTTTTTTTTTTTTTTTTTTTTGATTGGAGGTTTAACGACCACCGTGAGCAACTCAATGGGCTATAAGCAGTCGCCCGTCCCTAATTTAGGGTCACTGGTTCCAGGGAAGGGAGAGAGCCAGTGCCGTAAGACAAACACAACATCCATGCCTGACCGGGATTCGAACCCGGACTCCTTACGGACGAATGATCAGAGGCCAGCGCCTTAGACCACTGCGCCACCGGGGCGGCTGGGGAAGTAATGGTCAGCTGTTGTTAAAAAAAAAAAACAATTCATGCCATCATAATACGCATCTTCGATCAGCTGTCTCCAAACACACTACGCATTTACTAAAGTTGCGAACCACAAGTTTGCTGCTGTTTACTGAATGCCTCCGTTTCCCACAGATTCAAATCTATCAAATTCCATATCTCTGTTATTTTATCCCTTGGTAAGTGGTTTTCGGGGATGTGAAAAAAGATTTCTGCTGAAGTATGTCAGGAGTTCTTTTTTTAATTTATTGGAGGTTTAACAACCACCGTGAGCAACTCAAATGGTCTATAGGAAGTCGCCTGTCTCAAATTTAGGGTCACTGGTTCCAATGAAGACAGAGAGCCAGTGCCGTAAGACAAACACAACATCCATGCCTTACCGGGATTTGAACCCGGACCCCTTTTCGGATGAATGATCAGAGGCCATCGCTTAGACCAATGCGCCGCAGGGGCTGCCGTCAGGAGTTCCTAATGCGTCGTGTATAAAATTAATTATCTCTGTACAAAATTCGATCAAGTTAAACAGGGCCCTTTTCTCTGAAGCCATCACACGTTCAAATGCTGTAACGTTTCTAAGAAGATGGAATTTCTAACTTACAGGACAACATTATTTCTTCTAAAAGCTTTAACGTAGAATGTCCAATCCTCTGACTTTTTATGTCTACCATAATCCAGCGAGGATTTTAGGTTGCAAATCTGAGCTTTTGCGATAGTTCTAACAGTGCTTCCAAGAGGATATTCTCGAAGGGAATTGCTTCTTTACACGCTTTTTATATCTTTTGCTGCAGCATCTGCAGTGGAATCACTTTGTCCGCGACTTATGATGGATGAAGGTCACCTCATTATGCACCCGTACCATTTCTAGCTTGGTTCTGTTAACGATAAGGATTTCTTTTCGATGAAGACGGGTTAGAATGTTAATCGTATAGTTGATAAAATTTTCTCAGCGCTTTTCTTGGCTTTTCAGTTCTGCAACTTGCCCTGATAGCAGCTCCTGTGATTATCATAAATTCTACAGAAAAACATTTACTACATTCTTTATACTACTGTTGATAAGGTGCATTGGTTATTGCGATGTACCAAAATGTCCAGCTGTTGTTGCGACTGTCAGCGTAGATCCAAGCTTCGTCTGAAATTAAAATGAGAAGCACCATTTCTCACATTCTATTATGTGTGTTGTGCAGCATGCTGTATTTCATCTTGCACTCTTTTATGCCGCGAGGAAACAACATGAGAGTCTTTCTCTAATGACCTTCCGTCAGTCTGTTGATGACAAGAACGCCTGACTGACTGTACCATTTCTACAGGGTTTCGTCCGCTCCTGTGGCGTAGTGGTTTAAACGCTTGCTTCTGACCATTCGTCTGAGATGGCTCGGGGTTCGAATCCCGGTGAAGTATGGATGTTGTGTGTGTCTTGCGGAACTGGCTCCCTCCATTCCCTGGAATCAGTGAACCTAAAGTAGTAAAGGGCGACTATTTATAACCCATGGAGTTGCAGACGGTATCTTTAAACCCACAAAAAAATCAAATAACAGGGTTTGGCAAATAGTTACCGCAGACAGGAAGTCTGACTATTGCAATCATTTTCGAAGAGCAAGTCTAAAACTCGACGGTTCTACAGAACATACAAATTATTCTGTTTGGCTTTGAATCGTTCATCAGAGTATTGTGTACTTTAGGATTTTGAAAATCATTTCTACCTGTTCTCAGTAGATGCAACAATAATCCGTTATACCCAATAATTGCTGCCAGAAAGGGAAGTAAGGTACCTCACAAGGAAAGCGGCAACTTAAGTACTTCACTGCCATCAATTTATTGCTCACACCAACTATCCAAATATCTATGAGCTGCGAATTACTTTTGCATGCATCAGGTTTCCATAAGTTATATGTAGAATATGATATCAGCCCGACTTTACACATCAATTTTTTGCAGCCGAAAGGAATTCCTGGGTACCTCAGTGTGCGTCAGTGATCCAAGTTTCCTCTTCTGACCACTCTTCAGAGATGGGTTGGAATTCATTTCCTTCTTTCAGGGTAAGGGGGTGAGCAACTGACGGGCAATGAGCAGTCTCCCGTTCCTGACTTAGGGCGACTTGTTCCAGGAAAGATAGAAACCCAGTTCCATTAGAAAACACACGAACCTGAACCCTATCTCGGACGAGTTGTCAGGAACCAGCGCTTGAACCACTATGCCATCCTGGGGGCAAATTCATAGTGGTAAAACCCAAAGTTAACCATCCCAGGTTCTCTCCACTCCCTGGAACCAGATGCCCTAAATTAAGGGCGGGGTACTGATTATAGCCCTTAACGTTGCAGGTAGTGGCCGTTAAACTTCCAGAAAGGAGAAATTTCTGTCGGATTTTTTTAATTTGGAGGTTTAACGACCATCGTGAGCAACTTAATGGGCTATAAGCAATCGCCCGTCCCTAATGTAGGGTCACTGGTTCCAGGGAAGGGAGACAGGCAGTGCCGTAAAGCAAACAAAACATCCATGCCTGACTGGGATTCGCACCCGAATCCTTCTTGGACGAATGGTCATAAGCCAACGCTTAGACCACTGGTCCACCGGGGCGGCAGTCTGAATTGTGTTCATTATATGTTAGAAATACACTGTGTATATCAGAAGTTTAAGGATTCAAGGTTCTTACAGATATTAGCGAATCGCTATGCTTCTCAGGATCATTCAGGGTGCAAGTGGGCTAGCTCGTGCTCCTCTTTTTGCTGGAACTACGTTTAAATTCGAAGTAAAGCATGAAAGTTTTGCTCACATTTATGGTATTTGTTCATTTGATTCTTAAAAGCCATTTGCTCTAGTTTACACAGCAGTGGTTATTTATAGCTTCAGAAATTCATAAGGTTTCTAAAACTATGCGTTTGTATCAAAAATGTACCAGCCGGTATTTTCTCAAAAATTCTCCTCTTGTTAGTTTAAAATTCCACTGCTATTTTGGATAAACAATACAAATATATACTCCAATAATTACATAGGGTCTAAAAATCTATTTGGAGACGTCAAAGAAGTGTAAATGCTCTCGTATTAAACAGTTCCAGATGGACAAGAAACTTTTTCTTTTAAAGTCGTGAATTATCCTGAGAAAAGACTAGGTTTCTTTGAGTTGTCCGCGTTTGAATGACAACGATCGCGTTTTTCAGAATAAGCGTAGTGATCTGCAATGAAAAAAACACAGAAAACATTTGGTAAGTATCAACAGTGTCAGGGAGCATGAACTGAGAATCGCTTGGAATTATCGGTGGCCGAATTGTCAGAGTCGTAGAATTCCGAGTTAGAGTACCTGGTGAGGTATTTCTGGTGTGTTTGTCTTTCCTGTTCTGGGTCTCTTCCTATCCTGGAACTAGTTGCTAAACAAATTAGGAAGATCTGACTGCTTATAACCATCGGAGTTGCTCATGGTAGTTGCTAAGCCAAGGAATAAACATATGAGGCCATTGCGAATCTCAAAGAACCGAATTTCTGAGCAGTAATTAAATACGAGCGCAGTTAATGTGAATTAAATTTACGGAAACATCCTTCCATTTCCGTTTGAATATTTGATGTTTTTTTACTTCTTTGATTCATTTTTGGGGTAGTGGAATTCACTCAAAAGCCAGGACACTGACTTTTCATTTTAATCACGCCACAAGAGAATTACTCTTAAGCTAAGCTAATCATGTACAATATTCACATACAGAGATAAAGCGTTCAAACGATCGGAGGGAAGCATGGCCGCTACTGTTCTTTTCGACTTTCTTTCAGTATTACGCACTATATTTACTCAGCAGTCTCTACAAGCATGTCGAGAGTATTTCATTGGAGGAGATATTACTCGTAATTTTAAATAAAGAGCAGTGCACTTTCACGTATACTCTGCTTAAAGACAAACGAATGCATAGAACTTCTCGATATATCCCGCAAATTAAGGGAATTCAGTAGTATGCTATCATAATATAAAAACTTCAGTATACATTAAAGAAAGCGAATAAAATAAGCTAGGCGATCACTCAAATGACACTGAATTCCAAAAAAAAAATAAAATCTAAAGATCACGACATGGCCACAGTATTCTACACTCATGTGCAACAGTTAAGTTAAAACACAAATACCAACATTGTGAGAAAATGGTTAGATATATTACACCGAAACGCGGCAGAACAATAATATGGACAACAACACGAAATTTACCCCAAAATGGAGATAAAATACTGAATGTAATTCAGATAAACCGTATTATTCTGAAAAAAAAGATAAATATAGGAATTAATAAACATACCAGAAGGATATACTTTGGCCTCAGTATGGTCTGAGATCGCCTCTCATGGTGACACATCATGCACTGACAGTGTCGCTTCTTGCCTTTCAAAAGAGAGTCAATAAGTTTTGAGGGAAGTCCGTCATATTCCTGTACGAGAGCACTTCGCAGTTCACGTATGCGTCTTGCACGGGGTCTCAGAGCAGCCACCTGTCTCCCTAAAGCACTCCACATATGTTCTTTAAGATTATGGTCCGGAAACTTTGCTTCTCACTCCATGACCACAACGCCTTGATTTTTAAGGTATTATTGCAGCACCAGTCGAGCGGTATGGATTCGGGCATTGTCATGCATTAAACAAATTCTGGAACAACAGCAGCTGTGAACTGGCGAACGTAAGGTGCTACGATCTCATATCGACAGCGAATAGCATTGTTGAAACAACTGAAAAGCCGGTGCAGGTAGGTTCGTCTGTAATTCGTATACCTGCCTACACCATGCAACTATCACTTCCATATGTATCACTCTCTCTGGTGTTTGATAGACGGGAACGCATGTCCTGTTCTCTCCAGATAAATACACGTCGGGAATCCGTTTGCAATGAGAAACGCGACTCATTTGTGAAGAGAACGTTAGACCACTGTTCACGTGTGCAGCGCAGATATTTCCCAAAGTAATCGTACATTCCTATGGGAAGATGTTAGCTGTATGCACACCATATGCCTTCTGACATAAAGACTGCTTTCTTAAAGAAGGCTTTCTTAAAGCCTTCTGGGCACTGTTCAGCGGGATACTGATCGTCCAGTTGTTGCTGTCAGCTCTGAATCCAGCTTACGTGATATCATGCTTCTGTTGCGTCTTGCAGTTAAGGCAAAAAGCGGTCATCAGAGAGGAAAGTTTATATTGGACGGCCTGGTATAGGTCGTCCACAAACTCTTCCTGTGCTTTGGAATGGTTGCCTGCAGGGCCTGTTGACAGCCATTCGAGACACACAAAGCCACTCGCCACCTCTGTCCGGGATTGCCCCGCCTCCAGTCTCCCGCCATTTCATATCATCGTTTAAATGGCGTCTGTGTGACATTTTCAAGACAATATGTCCTTTACTCACAGTTTGATAGCAGAGAAGATATTTTATACTCTTGTTCCTGTCTGCCCTTTACAACTATTGTCTCCTCCAGTCTACGTGCAACGCCGACTGGAACGACATACGCGTGTCATCATGCGGCCATGCGTTACTTACGTACACATCACAGCCTGTTATACTCTCTGTAAAAGTCTCAGACCATACGTTTCGTTCCTTTTCTTACTACGAAGAAAAAACCTTTTGTTACACAACTTTTACACATCAGTGTAACTTTAGTATCACTTCATTCTGAATAACACAGCAGAATAAGAATTGGCCAAAGAATTTTAAAACTATCAGCACTTGAATATGAGCAAGTTGTACATAACTCTACAGAATCGAATACAGGAAGCCTAAAGATGACATAAATGTAAATGGACGATGTCATCACTCTTTCCATAACGTGGAAAGAGTGATGACATCGTCCATTTACATTATCTCCACGTATTTTATATATATTAACCATTTCTATCGCCCTTTGAATTTATCAGCTACAATTAAAATAGCTGTTGCGTTAAATGCCACCAGATGACGACATCTCAGTTGCTGAGACCATCAATACGCATTCGTGTAGTCAGATGCTGACTGATAAACCACGCATTGCGCTGAGAATTGTTGGCGCTGTAGCGTAAATTCGAACGCACTCGACTAGTTATCGAGAGTTCTGGGGTTCGATCCCAGCAGTGCCGGAATACAATTTTTCAGTCGCTATGCGTTGTTTAAAAAATAACGTGGAAAGAGTGATGACATCGTCCATTTACATTATCTCCACGTATTTGATATATATTAACCATTCCTAAAGATGACCATGAGGAAATCAATGGCATGTAAGAAGTCACCCGTCCTTAATTTAGTGCCACTGCTTCCAGGGAGGAAATAAGGCCAGTACCGAAGGATAAATACTCCATCTATGACACACCCGGGATTTGAGCCAAGTCCCATCTGGAAAGAATCGTTAGAAGCCAGAGCCTTGTACCACTCGACCATCGGAGCGTCGATAATCCGACATAACCATAATATTTTAACTTTTGTGTCACTTGAACGTGATTGAATTAAACAACGTGTCAGATATGGTTATGCTTTTGCAACTTTCTTTCTGGTTTAACGTCCGCCGTGAGCAACTCAATGGACAATCAGCAATCGCCCGTCCAAATTTAGGACTACTGGTTATAGGAAAATGAGAGAACAAGTACCGAAGGACAAACACACCCTCATGTGTCACCTGAGATTCGAAACAGAACCCAGGTAGCTCAGCTTTTCAATTTAACGTAGGCCCAACACTGAGCCATCATCTTCTATTCCTAAAAGACGGTGGCTCAGTGTTGGGCTTACGTTAAATTGCAAGACTGTGTTACCTGGGAATCCATCTTGCACCAATGATTAGAAACTAACGCTTCGTACTATTCTACTACCGGGATGGATGGCGTAGTGTAACTTTAATATGATGCGAATGGAATAAATATGATTACATTATATTCGGACATGACTGTAGTCTTGTAGATTCCGAACCCGTGAGTGAGTGAATTAAATAAAGTGAGATTCAGACATGTGACCACTAACTTCAGGATTTCTTGAATGGGTGTCAACTAAAAAACTTCAGAGTATCCACGATAACTACAATATTTTACGTTTAGTATCACCTGAGTGTGAGTAAATTAACCTGAAGACGCTTAAAGACACTATTCTTTCAAACTTATCGTGAGTGAATTAATTGGTGAAACAAATTTGCGCCATGACAATGATATTTTTACTTTAGTATCACTGAAGCGGGAGTTGCGTGTTATGCGTGGGGCAAAATTAGTCACCGACTTGACAGATGGGTCATGAATGACTTTCTAATGTGATTAGAACGAATATTGCTCATCGTAAGAGATACTGCGAGCGCGTGATGAAGTTGTTTACTCCATGTAAACAATAACATCGTGAATTTGTGTTATACGAAAACATTGTTTAACCAGTGTCATTGCTTAATTTTTATTTAGTTAATTTCAAGGCAAGTCATTCACTCATGATGAGATGCTAATCGCGCATTCTTTGTCCTTATCGACTGGATCTTTAAATTAAAGTTCCCTGGCCGAACCTTTTACTACCACGATTGACCCAGACGCTCATTTAAATAACACGTCTCCCAAAACACGCTGCAGGAAACTCATATCCAAGTATCTGCGCGGATAGAGCGGAAAAGGCTGAAACGGGATTAGCAAAGATCACGAGCGACTAATTTGCCCTAATTCGCCCCGCGGCTGTCACACGCTGTGTTTCTCGCTGTGCACTAATTTCGCTAGCAAAAGATGCTATTGCTCGACGCTTTATTATTCGTCTGAACATCCAATCAAGGGGCTCCACACTCGAGAAGATGGCGACGACCGCCATTTGTCTTTCCTGAAAGCCAGACAACGGGGAATTGCGAAGACGGAGAGATGGCGCCAGGACACGACTTCCTATTTGTTCACGAGATTCGAGACTGAGATGCTCTTTGCAAAAATGGTGTGCTTAGTAATTGGCAAAGCACGAAGAAGACCAAAAGAAAAGAAAATAAGGGAAGGAAAAGAAAATGAGGCATATTTATTTTATCAGTTGTTAGATTCTGATAAAATTCTACTCTTTTCTGCCATTGAGAGGTAGAGGAATATGCAGCTTGCGTGAATTCACTCACCCATTGTCTGTTCTTATCCCTTCGCAATGAATGTTCATCTCCACGAAAAGATCGAAACCTTATCGAAGCTAACTCTTAATGAATCATTCACACCGATGAGCGATTCCATTATGACCACCCCCAGCCGAGAGAAATGAGCGCATGAAGACCAAACGGTGGCGCGGGTGAAGTTCACATATATACAACCCGAGGTCCGGATTTCGGTTAGTAGAGTGTTCGGAGTCGGCTTCCGATTTATCGGAGATTGATAAAGGGCAAAGTTGTAATGGCACGGCGCATCGGAACTACGATCTGGGAAACGGCGTAGGTTGTGAGTACGCATCAAAAGTGATGCGTAGATGGCAAAACGACGAACTGTTGTCCAGCCGTGTGGCGTCCGCAGTCCATTGATGCCAGAGGAGAGCGGAGACTGTCGCGCATTGTTCACAGTGACCGCAGGGCTACAGTGCGACAAATCACTCGCAGCTACAGCGATGGGGATCAGGGCAATGTGTCACAGCACACAGTTCATCGAAGCCTCCTGCGAATGGTCCTGCGTAGTCGAAGAACCAGTCGGGTCCCCATGCTCACTGCACGTCATCGCCAACAACGCATGAAATGGGTCCAATATCATCGAGATTGGACCGTGGATGATTGGGAGAAAGTGACCTGGTCTGACGAATCAAGATTTCTGGTGCATCACGTAGACAGCCTAGTGCCGATACGCCGATTACCAAGGGAGGCTATCGCACCTGGGTGCACATTTGGGTGCAAACTTTCCGGCGGCGGCGGTTTTATGCTGTGGACGATGATTTCTTGAGACACGTAAGGCCCGATTATACCAAATGCACAATCCCTGATAGCTCTGAGGTATGTGAACATCGTTGCGGACCAAGTTCACCCATTCATGACGCAACTCTGTTCCCTGCTGGTGATGGCTGTTACCAACAGGATAATGCGCCGTGCCACACTGCCAGAATCGTCAAGGAGTGGTTCGAGGAACATGCTAGGGATTTTCTGTTAATGCCGTGGCCTCCAAATTCATCTGACATGAATCCAAACGAACATTTCTGGTTCGACTTGGAAAAGATGGTTTGCGCTAAATCACCACCACTCTGAAATGTACGGGAACTTGAGGACCTGCTGTTGACATTGTCGTACCAGATACCCCAGGATATATATCGCCACCTCATTGAATCGATGCCTCGCCGAGTGGCCGCTGTTTTGCGGGACAAAAAGGGGTTCTTCAGCTTATTAGGTAGGTGGTCATAATGTAATGACTCATTGGTGTATATTGCAAAAACAAATAATTATCGGGGGCAGATAGTTTTTTGCTACTTTCCTTCAATATTGAAAGCCTACCTGATGAACTTCAACTGATGGACTATTTCACCTCATCAATTTTACGTCTGCTGCATCATAAAAGTAACCAATGGCGGAAAAGAAGAGTTAATTCTAGAATAAATGCTGCGCAGAGATGGAAAGGGGTCACACGGGTCAACGGTTCGACAATTTCTAACGCGGCAAACGGGTCGGGGCAAGGTGATCCTGACCCGATTTCGATCCCGTTTTACTTCTGTTTTCTTTTTGAATAGCGAAAATGAATTTTTTTCTCAAAAAAAAAAATAAAACTAAAATTCTGTGCTCGATACTGGTGCCCGCGGATTGAAAAATGATTTGTCATGCAATTTGAAAGAAGAGTGTCCACAGAAGTAATAGTGTCCCTTCTTTGTGAATAGCAATGATGAAAACATCATCCACATTTTGAAAACTTTCAACCCGTCATAAACTTGTGAAAATTTGTGTTGCCGTGAAACATATTCTGAAGCTTGATATGCCGCCCCGGTTGCGCAGTGGTCTAAGGCGCTGGCCTCTGATCATTCGTCCGTAAGGGGTCCGGGTTCGAATCCCGGTCAGGCATGGATGTTGTGTTTGTCTTACGGCACTGGCTCTCTCCCTTCCCTGGAACCAGTGACCCTAAATTAGGACGGGCGACTGCTTATAGCCTATTGAGTTGCTCACGGTGGTCGTTAAACCTCCAACCAAAAAAAAAAAAAAAAAAAGCTTGATATGTTGTTAACAAAACAGCAAAAACTGTAATTAAACATACAACGAGCTGATTAATTCAAAAAATGTAACTATATCGCCATCAAAATTATGTGAAACAGCCTTACAATTACTGCGCAGGAACTTTTTTCACTCTCGTAGATGTGTTTGAAAACATGTGGTTATGTTTTGTAAATGAAGGACAACAGTTTCAGTATTTCTGCTAAGTGAGTAAATTATACCTTCCCATAATGCACTTGTTTGATTTCCATATAATCTAAGATAGCCACTGCGAAGAGACTTTTTGAACGGCCTAATTACAGGGTTACAAGGAAAGTATGTGACCAGGCCAATATCTCACGAACTATGTCAGTTAGAGATTTACTTCTTGCGCAGTTGTATAAGAAACCCCCTGTGGCGCACACAATAACACCACGTAGGATCCCCTCTCCCCCTTTTTTGGGGGTTTGAGAGGGCTATCATGCCCCCCCTTTTGCAGATATGGCAAAAAAGTCAATTACAAACATGATCAGCGAGGCACAAATAGTACATAAATGTTTTTGTCCCATTAACAAAAGATGGAAGGGGACTCTCCAAATTCGAAAAAAGCAGAAAGCTACCTGAGTCGCTGTGTCCGAAGCATATTTGCATGGATTTCAAATGTGCTTTCTGTTCCGTCGTCAGAATACAAAAATGATATGAGTGGTCGGTATGCCAACACTTCGTGAACCAGTGACGGGAAGTCGAAAGCTTTGCCACGTACACAGGTCAATTAGATGTGCATACAATTTTCCTATTGGACGGTGTTTCGCCACTTTATGCTATTTCTCCTTGTCTCAGTGTATTTTTTACTGTAATGGACATCAAAGTTTGATGTTGAATATGTCAAAAAACTGCGTTTTATTTCAGAACAAGGACTGTTGAGAAGGTTTGTAGGAAAAATGTTCCTTTGTGCTTTCATTTACTTAGAACTTACCATAGATAAGTAATAAGTTCTTGGCTAAATACTTTGTCGTTGGTTCCGGATGTTGTGATTTTCTTGGGGCCACATTTCCGGTCCCCTTTCATCTTTTGTTATGGGACAAAAAGTTCCATCTTTTGTTATGTGACTGAACAAGTTTGTAATTAATTTTTTGCCCTATCTACAAAGGGGGGCGCGATAGCCCCTCAACCTCCCCAAAAAGGGGGGCGAGCGGATCCTTCGTGGTGTTACTGTTTGTGCGATAGGGGGCTTCCAATACAACTGCATAAGAAGTAAATCGCTAACGACCATAGTGCGTGAGATATCTGCCTGGTGAAGGACTTTCCTTGTAATCCTGCATATATTATAGTTCAAAGCAGATTTTTCCGGTCAGGTCCGGGTCAATTATCAATCTGAGTGAGCTCCAATTATGTGACGTCCGGGTCGGTTTTGCACCCGTTTCCAACTTTGGTGCTGTGACACAAGCGGTTTCACGTATTGCCATGCAAAAATATGAAAAGAAATAAATTGTTTCAAATGCAACTTACCATTCTGATGGCCCATTAGCTCGAGATGCTAGCTTCAAGCCCTCCGTCTTTCAAGATTTGTTTGCAGATTGAAATTAAGACATTGAAGACACACATGAAATTTCATTTCTATATTACCAAACAAGGGAGATGACAGCGAATGTTCTGTTGTAATAAGCACAATTTTTTGAATCCTTAACTTTGAGCTGAAGAACGCAGTGACGAACGGAATCTTCCACCTCTGGAACTGTGGTGAACCTCTGTTGGGCTAGGACATGTTGCATAGAGCGAAACAGATGGAAGTCTGAGGGTGCAATGTAAGCTGGGCGCGGTAAAACCTCCAGTGTAACTGTTCGAGGGTTGATTTCGTGGTGGAACCGAAATGGGGTCTGGCATTATTGTGTAATAGGATCACTGGAAGACTTCCTTTACCTGTCCATGAGCGTTTTTGCTCGATTGCGGCATTCAGTTTCATTAACTGATCGCTATATCGTAGTGCAGTGATTCTTTCGGCCGGTTACAACAGTTTGATGTACAACACTCCAAGCATATCCGGGTCAGTTACCAATCTGAGTCGGGACCGCGTCGGGTAGAATTACGTGACGTCCCTGTCAGTCTTGCACCCGTTTCCAACTTTAGTGCTGCGACACAAGCGGTGTCACGTATTGCCATGCAAAAATATCAAAAATAATAAATTGTTTCAAATGCAAATTACCGTTCCGATGGCGCAGTAGTAAGAGCTGCTAGCTTCAAGTCATTCGTCCTTCAAGATTTGTCTTCATATTGAAATGAGGGAATTGAATATACACATGAAATTTCATCTCTATATTACCAAACAAAGAAGATGACAGCGCATTTTCTGCTGCCATAATCACGTTTTTGAATCCTCGAGTTTTGAGCTGACGAACGCAGTGACGAAATTTTCCACCTCTGGAACGCTATTGGGCTAGGGCATGTTGAACTGTAGTGAACCGCTGTTTGGCTAGGGCATTTTGCATAGAGCGAAACAGATGACAGTCTGAGGGTGCAATGTCCGGGGTGTAAGTTGAGTGCGGTAAAACCTCCCAGTGTAACTGTTCGAGGGTTGATTTCGTGGTGGAAACGATATGTGAAACCGTTCCGCCATATGCCTAACATTTTGAACCGCATTCTTCACTCGCACTTTTCCCTAAATTAAACATTAATAACAAACACCGCCGCAAATGAACTTTTTCAACCGCTATGCTTGCCTTCATGTGCGAACTGACAGCACGGGTTTGCAGGCCTGTTAGAGCCCACTAGCGGGGTCGGCGGAAACTTTTGCATACTCTAATACAATACGCATATTCCGTGTCGATAGTTAAAGTGGAGCGTATTTCAGCAGTATTATGCCCAATTAAGTGGCATCATTTTTCATGATTTACTAAAAGCCTGTGTTCATTTTATGTATGCCGAATGCCATTTTGAAGTAACAGATTGTAATCACAATTTTGAACGGAATGAGCAATTTTTTAGTCGTCAGAAGACTAGCAAGAATTTTTCGGTTCTTGTTGCAAACCACACTTTTTTTTGATAGACTTCTCTTTCCTTAAAAAAAATATGTGACTGTCTTCACTTTTTGATTTTACTTCAAGAGAGACTCACACCACGTTATGTTTAATAAGAACATACTATTTTGCTCCATTTTTTTTTCAAGAAAAAGGGAGAAAGTGAGAGGGAAAGATAAAGAGAGAGAGAGAGAGATTCAGTTTCTCTTCCTCAGTATAAATGCAGGATTCCGTTTCTTATTCCTTTCTTTTATTTATTGAGAAAAAATATACATCTCTTTCTTGGGTGAGAACATGAGGACTGCCGGTATCGCTGTGATTAGAAAAGGTGACCGTTTAATCAGATAGATGGAAACTCGATCCCTTCTCGACTTCCTTACCACTAAATATCTGCCACGACCAGGCAAGCATGCGAATGGCGATCCCCGGTCATTGAATCCTCTTTACGAATAAGGTCGTCTCTGCTCATCTTTCTCTGTCCCGCCGCCATGTGTATATCCTGTCAGACACCTTAACCCAAATCACACAGCTTTCTGTTTCTAGGGTGTGTATATGACCTGGGGGCCAATCACACTCTTCCTAAATTCCTCTGACACCATTCATGCATGATAATGTATGATTAGTGTAGCTTATAATATTGTCTTCTCAGTATGTAGAAAAAATCAGTTTAAAGGTGTTTAAACATGGATCTCCGCTCATCAAAAATCAGTTTCATGGTGTTTTTTTTTTTTTTGTTTTTTTTTTTTATTGAAGGTTTAACGACCACCATGAGCAACTCAATGGGCTATAAGCAGTCGCCCGTCCCTAATTTACGGTCACTGGTTCCAGGAAGGGAGAGAGCCAGTGCCGTAAGACAAACACAACATCCATGCCTAACCGGGATTCGAACCCGGACCCCTTTCGGACGAATGATCAGAGGCCATCGCTTAGACCACTGCGCCACCGGGGCGGCTTCATGGTGTTTAAGCATGTATCTCCGCTCATCGGACATTATTCAACTATACAGTACTCCTTCAAATGTCGTTCAGGCCCCTCATTTAAGACAAGGAAAAAGAACATGACGTATCACAGAAGTAAAAGTTTAGTACAAGTCTTTCCAGAACTTGCATTTCATGTAATGAAAGGAAGCTCTAAAAACAGGATATGTTAAATCCTGAGGTCCAACTGTTTTTTTTTTTTTTTTTTTTTTGGGATTGGAGGTTTAACGACCACCGTGAGCAACTCAATGGGCTATAAGCAGTCGCCCGTCCCTAATTTAGGGCCACTGGTTCCAGGGAAGGGAGAGAGCCAGTCCCGTAAGACAAACACAACATCCATGCCTCACCGGGATTCGAACCCGGACCCCGTTCGGACGAATGATCAGAGGCCATCGCTTAGGCCACTGCGCCTCCGGGGCGGCAAGAGGTCCAACTGTATCAAACAAGTTAGTAAAATCATGCAATGCATTGATTATGATACGCTTTCCAACATACCAGAAATTAGTACTTAAGTTATTACTCAAGTTATGAGGATAATGGCTGTAGAATGAATATCACTCTTATGTCCTGACCTTTGACCTCATTTGGCCCATTTTCAACAATGTTCGTCCCTATGTGTTCCCCTACCTACCACATACTAAAATGTCATCGAAATCAAACCATTTTTACACACGTTATCACGCAAAAGGGCAATGGAATGGATCCCATTCATATTTCCTGACATTTGACCCCATTTCGCCCATTTTCAACAGGGTTTGGCCCCGGGTATTTCCCTACCACATTCTAAAATTTCATCGAAATCAAACCATTTTACGCGAGTTATCGTGCGGACAGACGGACAGACAGACAGGCGGACAAAGCTGGAGCATATACACTTCTTCCACCTACGGTTGGAAAGCGTAAAAAAAGACATTTTAATATTCAGTCATTTACGAAAGCAATCGAATGGAAGCATGTGACTAGTAAGTATTTGGAACAACCGTATCTATTTACTTGGTCAATGCCGGCAGGTATTGCATGTTTTTCATCAGTAGCAAAATCTGCAGCACTTTTGAAAATACACTGACGGAAAAAAAATCCCAACACCACGAAAAAATAGTTGTATAGGAATGAAATGGCGGCAATACATTTGTATAGGTAACATATCTAATCGATTAAGGTTTCAAGATCACAGTTTAATGTAAGCGCAAGAAGAGCCATTTTAAATGTGAAATGCTGGTACATTCATAACCAGTGTAACCGCCAGAATGTTGAATACAAGCACGCAAACGTTCATGCATTGTGTCGTAAAGGTGCTGGATGTCAGTTTGTGGGATGGAGTTCCATGCCTGTTGCACTTGGTCGGTCAATACAGGGACAGTTAATGCTGGCTATGGGTGACGCTGGAGTTGTCGTCCAATGATGTGCCATACGTGCTCGATTGGTGAAAGATCTGGTGATCTAGCAGGCCACGGCAACATGTCGACACTCTGTAGAGCATGTTGGGTTACAACAGCGGTATGCGGGCGAGCGTTATCCTGTTGGAAAATACCCCCTGGAATGCTGTTCATGAATGGCAGCACAACAGGTTGAATCACAAGACCGACGCACAACTTTGCCGTCAGAGTGCGTGGGATAACCACGAGAGTGCTCCTGCTGTCATAGGAAATTGCTCCCCAGACCATAACTCCAGGTGTAGGTCCAGCGTGTCTCGGCCGCAGACAGATTGGTTGCAGGCGCTCACCTGGCCTCCTTCTAACCAACACACGGCCATCACTGGCACACAGCCAGAACCGGCTTTCATCAGAAAACACAACAGATCTCCACTCCGTCCTCCAATAAGCTCTAGCTTGACACCACTGACCTCGCAAACGGCAGTGGTTTGGAGTAAGTGGAATGCACGCTACAGGGTGTCTGGCTCGGAGCTGTCCTTCAAGTAACAGATTTGTAACAGTTGGTTGCGTCACTGTGGTTCCAACTGCAGCTCGAATTGCTGACGCAGACGCGGTACGATGCGCCACGGCCATACGCCGAACACGGCGGTCTTCCCTCTCAATAGTGCCACGTGGCCGGCCGGAACCCGGTCTTCTTGAGGCAGTACCGTCCCTTGACCACCGCTGCCAACAATCATGCACAGTGGCTACATTCCTGCTAAGTCGTTCTGCAACATTGCGGAACGAAAATCCACCTTCTCGTAGCCCTATTACACGACCTCGTTCAAACTCCGTGAGCTGTTGATAATGGCTTCTTTGTCTTTTTAAAGGCATTCTTGAGTAACATCAACACACTACGTCGACTCTCAACGATAACTAACACTCACGAACGTTACAGTGCGTATTTATAGCAAACCTGCTTTGCATGTTCCGAGGGGCGCTACTAGCGCCACACGTATGCGCCGAGCGCGAAATTTGCATAGACGTCATCTTACAGATGTACTCTCACCGCCTACCAACTGTCGTCTATCTAACACAACCCCTTCTTGGTGTTGGGATTTTTTTCCGTTAGTGTATGATTATAGTGAGCGTGTAATACCGCGTTAAGTTGTTTTTAATCTCTTATCTTGACCTTTTATCGCTTTTCTCTGGCAAACTTATATGCACAAAAGTCAAACGTTGTGTCTGTTCAACCCAATTATTAATGTTAGCATCTAGTACACTCTCTGAACTGAAATTACAGCAACCAGATGGAGCGACCAGAAGTGAATGCGAATTTCATAAGGATGAGTTGTGCCGTGATATGCAAATGATTAAAATACGGGGCCAGTCTAGTGCAAGCTTCAGCTGCACAGGCCTAAGATGTCTAGAGTTCTTTTTTTTTTTTTTTTTTTTTGATTGGAGGTTTAACGACTACCGTGAGCAACTCATTGGGCTATAAGCAGTCGCTCGTCCCTAATTTAGGGTCACTGGTTCCAGGGAATGGAGAGAGCCAGTGCCGTAAGACAAACACAACATCCATGCCTCACCGGGATTCGAACCCGGACCCCGTTCGGACGAATGATCAGAGGCCATCGCTTAGACCACTGCGCCACCTGGGCGGCTGTCTAGAGTTCAGTGCAATGTACACTGTGTATATGTTAGGTAATTCACATAATCTTTCTCTCATGGACCGATTTGGTATTGCAACAAGTTAGTAAAATCACACAATGCATTAATTATGATACGCTTTCCAACATGCCGGAAATAATTACTCAAGTTATGAGGTAATGGCTGTGAAATAAATATCGCTCGTGTGTCCTAACCTTTGAACCCATTTCGATGATATTAAACAGAAGAGATTTACTATACCACCGGAACAACATTATAAAGGTTTGTCGCAATCGAAGCATTTTTAGTCAAGTTATGAGGATAATGGCTGTGGAATAAATCTCATCCTGTGTCCTGACCTTCGACCCTATTTCGATTCCAGCAAAAACACAAGTGCTGCGAAACTGCTGGCCAACAGCTGGCTGTGATGGGTCACTGATGGCTGAAATTTGCCGCTTATGGACCGGCAGCGGTCCGTTGGTGGCAGCGCCATCAGTTGGCTGCCTCCAGTTACCCACTGATGGCCCCGCAGCATCTCTGTGAATTATGGGCCTGCAACGTAGCGCCACTGTGGGGCGGAACTGGCAAACCAAAACAACCCCAACAGGAAGTGCGAGCGCGGGACTGCGCATGCACGAAAGCATTGTGTTACCGTTTCAGTTTGACTTTTTGCTGTTGACGACTGCTAGTACGACATTGTCTGTGTTTCTCTCGGTGTTCTTCGCTACAATGGCTCCAGTAAATGAAAGGTAAGGTTTTTTTTTAATGTCATTATGTGTTTTAATCCCCATGTCCTTAACAACAATGTTAGTTTCCATCTAAAAATATCTGAATTTAGTGCTTAAAGGTGGGTCATGCTTCTTGCCAAAATTTGTTCTGCTCGACTGCAGATTATCGATTTATTTTTAATGTAGTATACAGTAATGTGAACATTTTCTCTTTGGCATTTCATAGATAGCGATGTTTTAAAAAATGTTATGAAGTTAAGGCGCTGAGATAAGAGGAACCGTCACAACATTCTGTACTTTTGAGGCGCTTTTGTTTCAAAGTTCGTAGGTAGGGCCCGTTTGCTTATACCTGTACTGAATATTTTTATGTTACTCCGATAACAGCCATACATAATTTTAAAAACGTTGGCGAATTTCTGAAAATTAGCACTAACTTGCACGCTTGAATTGTTTTCGTAAGTTTCGGGCTTTTTTTGTATATCAGTGTGTACCTTCAATACTGAGTTCTGATACAGACATGACCACGAATTTTAGGAATAATAGTTGTGTTTGTGTGTGCATTTTAGAATTGTGTTTGACAAGTATTTTGTTGTAACTATGCCGTTCATTACTTTTTTTCTTTTTTACTGCTTCACTCTGGTGGCATGTTTTTTGTTAAATAATATTTTGTTTGACACCACACTTAAGTTCCCAGTTGTGTCCCATTGCATTCTGCTTCACACTGCTATAGTCCATCCATAGGCGTCATCGCCTAATTATTAGAGGAGGGGGGGGGGGCACAGATATATCATACCTTACCTTCCCAACTCTCTTGTTTTTCTCACTATAAAAGCAATGCATTATTTTTACTTGAGAGCTACCCTTTCCACCCCCTGTAAATTTATCCACCTTTAGATATACTTCATTGATGCCATAACCAGAATTTGTCAGCTGTATTGTACGAGTAATTAGGGGTAAAATAATTAAATTGAACTCTTTCAAAGGTGAGTATTGACAATGTATTTATTCAGTTAAAGTAAATTTTTTCACGTATACTTTAATGACATTTCATATGTATGCTTAGTTTATAGAATAAAATCTTGTTCTACAACACCTTGATTTAGAAGCAGGAACATAATAAGTGTATAGTTTCTATTTCTTCACACACTGATCGAAAAACGTTCCTCCTCCCGTCCCTGTTTGATATGAAAGTCTTTGTCCAGCTCAACAGTATCGACTATGCTCTGGTGGAAATAGCACAACTCTACGCGGTTAAGTGCCATATGTTTTTATTTTTTTTATTGGAGATATAATGACCACCCTGAGCAACTCAATGGGCTATAAGCAGTCTCCTGTCTCTAATTTAGGACCACTGACTCCAGGGAAGGGAGACAGCCAGTGTCATAAAACAAACTCAACATCCATGCCTCATTGGGATTCGAAACCGGACCTTTCTCGCACAAATGGTCAGAAGCCAGCGTCTTGACCACTGTGCCACCGGTGCGGCGAGCCGTATTAGTGTATTTAGTACAGTAATAAGAAATTCTCAAGTTTTTAATTGATTTTTAAAACATTTTCTCAAAGTATTAATTGATTTGTAAAAAAAAAAAATGTTCCATGCCAATGTAGCCTGTCCCTTGGTTCCCTATTTGGCAAAATATGGGGGGGGGGGGGGTGTCCCCGAATCCTCATAGGCTGTAACGCCCGTGGTCCATCCATCGTTATTAGGCGCAGCTGAAAGATGTGCCATTATTTTTTCTGTGACATTTCTTTGTAAAAATAAAAACAATTAAAATTTCTCTTAGGGTTTTTAACTTTGCAAAATTAATGTGTGAACTACACATATACTCACACTATCATTGTAGAACACACCACTTTTAACACTATATCTTAAGACGGGTATTGTTCACTTGATCGAGAGGTCACTTGACCGAAAATCAGTTGATCGAAAGGTACATTTCACCGAAGGGTCACTTGACCGAACAGTTCATTTCACCGAAAAGTCACTTGACCGAAAAGTTCATTTCACCGAAAAGTCACTTCACCTAAAAGTTTATTTCACCGAAAAGTCACTTGACCGAAAAGTTCATTTCACCGAAAAGTCACTTCACCTAAAAGTTTATTTCATCGAAAGGACATTTAATCGAAAAGTTCATTTCACCCTAAGAGATCTGTTAGAGTGTGGTGCTGGTTTTTGAAAAACTGGCCACCTAAACATTATTGGATTGTATAAAAAATACTTTTAATTTATATGAAACCCCCATGAGTAGGTTTCTCGAAATATAACATTAATTATAAGGCCTAGATCTGTGCCTTTTTCAAATTTTATTTCTCCGAGCTCATATTCACAAGGTTACCTAGCAAATCAAGTAAATAATGTTCCTGTTTTACTCAACCACGAAACATTAATTTGTTTGACTGTAGCCCTAGATACAGGACATTTTAAGAGATTTTAACCCTACTCATATTCATAAGCATTACATAAAATGTAAAGTAACTTTTTATGTAAACCTTATGAACACGATTAAAATTTGCTAAAAAGACCTAAGCCGAGGCCTATTGTCTTGAAAAAAAATTGTCTTAAAACTAAATCTTTGCGTTCTTTGTTACACAGAGAAAGCAAAAGCGCAATTTGAGTATAATCTCCTAACGTTTCGGTGGTCTGTCTACCGAACTTGCACCACGCTTCAACAGATCCTGTAATGAAATCCAAAGTTTTTGATAAACTGACCCTTCGGTGAAATGACCTTTCAATGAAATGAACTTTTAGGTAAAAAGACCTTTCGGTGAAATGAACTTTTCGATCAAGTGATCTTTCGATGAAGTGATTTTCGGTCAAGTGACCCTTCAGTGAAGTAAACGTCGGGCAAATGAACCAGACCCCTTAGGACACACCATTTCTAATACTATACGAATTCTAACACTATCTTATAGGGTTGTTGGCCTAAACAGAACACTATACTTCACCCCATATAAAATTAATCAGCTGATGTAAGAGTAATCTACCCATTAAACACAGTTCATTTCTGGAATTCCACCGTAACCTGTTTTGTTATTTAACCATTGTTAAAAACTGCAAATATCCAAACACTTCCTTACTTTGTAATTATTTTCACCCGTGTATCAGGAACATTTTTGATCCACGGGTGAAAATAATTGCAAATTAAGGAAGCTTTTGGATATTGGCCCGGACAATTTAATTCTAAGGGTAGCACGAAAAGTGCTTGGTGGTGGTTAAAAACAAACCATCTTTAAATTATCTCTAGGGGATTTTAACTTGTCTCATGAATTCATTACTCAATAAAAAAATTGAAACGAATCGACTCAACAGTGAAACCACATTCACCAACAAAGCATTACCCATCAACACCTGTAATGGTGAAACAGTGTGACAGAAGTTATCACAATTGAATTTTTCACAAAACCCCTATGAAGTTCATTATAACTAATACCGTTAGAAGTAATGTGGTTGAGGGCGCAAGCCTTTGTTGTTGTTTCGCCAATTTGTAAACAGTGTTAGAAAACAATATTGTTGCTCACCACTGCAACGGTGAAGAGAAACTGAACCACAAATACTGTATGTCTAGCTTGTGCTCTTGTCTTTGAGAATGGACAACCTACGGTTTGAATGGCATTATCAGTACTGCAAAATTTCGGAGATGAATGAGATGTTATATTTTCAGGGGCACTGCATCAATCTTTGTTTCAAATTTATATACTTAACATTATACCATGCTCAAATGTATTATTTCAAATCCTCTTTCATATTTTTTCTGTGTCTGTGGGTGAGGGTACCTGACTGGTATTTTCTCTTTAATTTTAGGGTTGATTTGTACAATAAAGGGAGGGATTCTGACACTATTGAAAAGCGGAAATGAAGGCAAGCATATAAGATTATTTGTAAAGAAAGGAAAGAGATGTTGTTGGACCAGAAATGTGCAGAACTGTCCTCAACTGATGTATTAGTATCCCAACTGCCAAGTACTTACCATGTCTTGGAAAGCTCATCCAGTAGTATTGTTAGAATGAAATCAGTGATGAATATAATACTTCATCGATGAACAGTTTTAGCGATGCAAATTTATGTTCTGGGGATGGATATTCCAGTACGAGCATTTCTGAAAATGTATCTCGTAACTGTAAGGACATGGATGAAGAACCATCTATTGAAGAATTTTTAAGAAACCGGTTTGTCAGCAGTAGAGTGCCAATGCAAGCACTGACAAATCTTTTAAAACGTTTACGGAAGTGGCATCCTTCCTTACCCATTACTGCTGTTACTCTGTTAAACACTCCCAGGGCTGTAGAAGTACAGAATATGGGAGTCGGGGAATTTCACCATTTTGGTTTGAGAAAAAGAATCGTTGATGTTCTGGAGACAGTTTAATTTACAGATGTACTGAACTTGAACTTCAATGTAGATGGTTTGCCTCTCTATAGAAGCAGCAGTAAGCAGTTCTGGCCCATCTTATGTTTTGTTGAAGAAGATTGGTCAAAAAGACCTTTCATTGTTTCTCTATTCTGCGGTCCTTCTAAACCGCCTTTAGATGAATTCTTCTCTTCATTTGTTGCTGACCTACAGCAACTTCAACAAAATGGCTTAAACCATGATAACCACCAATACCGTGTAGCCGTTAGAGCATTTACGTGAGATGCACCTGCCAGAGCATTCGTGAAAGGCACTGTGTCACATAATGCATTTTATGGATGTGACCGCTGTGATCAGCACGGTGTACGATACAAGAATCGGACAACGTTTCCTGATTGCTGTGCAGAAACACGATCTGATGAGTCTATTGATAAAATGACTCAACCTGCCCACCATAAAGTCATAAGTCCTTTAGTTAATGTAGATGTTGGGCTGGTATCCAGGTTTCCTCAAGATGCAATGCACTTGGTTTACTTGGGAGTCATGAGGAAACTTCTAACATGGAAAGGAAAAAGGCCTTCTCTCCTTGGCAAACTGTCTTCTCAGAGTCGTAATTTGCTTAATGACCAGATGGCAAAGGCCCAAATTTATTGGCCATCTGAGTTCAACAGAAAACCAAGATCACTGAATGATTTGGAAAACTGGAAAGCTACTGAATTTAGGCAGTTCCTTTTGTACCTTGGGCCAGTTTTCCTAAGGGATATTTTAGAAAAGAAGTATTTGCCATTTTGTACTTCTTTTTGTGGCAGTTAAGATTTTGGCTGGTTAAAATTCTAATTTACAGCTCATTGAGTATGCTGACTCCCTTCTGATCATGTTTGTTCAAGAAGCCAAAGAACTTTATGGCCAGGAGTTTGTCATATACAATGTACATTCTCTAGTGCACATTTCAGAGGATGTTAAGAAGCTAGGCCCAATAGACTCCTTTAGTGCATTTCTTTTTGAGAATGTCATGCTTACTTTAAAACGTATGCTACATAAACCTAACCTTCCTCTACAACAAGTCTGCAAAAGGATGGCAGAAAGTGCACACTTGAAAAGGCAAAGAAATGTTTATGCAGGGAGGCAAACAAGTGAAGCAGAATTTAGAGTGGTTTCTTCTAGTAGGACAGTACACAATACAAGACCAAGTGGTGGTGTACCTGGAATACACTTTTCATCCATAGAGTGCCCATCCTTCAAATTGTCCATTACTAAAAGAGATTCATTTGTTTACCTTACAAATGGGAAGGTCATCCAAATAGTTAATTTTATTTTATCAGAAGATACTGAAATTTTCATCATAGAAATGGAATTCAAGAAAAAGTGTAGTTTCTACCATTACCCCCAAGATCTTGGAAATCTTCACTTTTATTCTATTCAAAATTTATCTGACACGATCTGTCTATCCGGCAACACACATTTCCGCAATGGCAGTTGTTTTACCCTATAAGTCATTTTTAGCTTGTACACCTTTACAACAGTAGGTGCAGAAAGGTATACATGCCAAATACACTGCTGTTTGTGAAAATTGCAACACCATGAAGAACTGCTGGTATTAGCTTAAAACTTACACGATATGTACTTGAGAGAGCTCTTAACAGCCAGTGATACATCAGGGTTGTTTCAGATTCATAGTGATACCCATCCTTCAGAATTGTCCTAGCACAATAGCTCAGTAGGATTATAGTGCTTAGCAACATGTCACCCATGGAATGTCCAAGACCTCATCCATGAATAACAGATACTGCTTTTTCCCTGGCTGCGTGTTCGGCTGATATGCACGGCCCGAGCTCACCTTGTGACGGTATACATTTTGTTGACTCTTGTTCGATAACATCACCGAAGGGACAGCTGTTCATCCAGCTGATGGGGATGGCGTCCCCACGGCCCGAGCCGATTTTCTCTTATTGTTTTGCTTTTTTCGTCTTCAGTTCATATAATGGCATGTACCCGCCTCAGTTGTAGGCTGCTGAGGTTGTGATGAGGCGCCGGCTCCGGGTTTTGTTCCTCGTTCTCTTCCCTGTCTTTTCTCTTTTATGTTACAATTTCTGTTTTTCCGGAGCTGGTTCGCTTAGACCTACCTGCATGTTTGCCGTGTGCGGTGACCCGTACAGGTGGAAATGAGGATGCTGGAGGCTGAGGTATTTGGGGGCCGGGTTGTAGTGTCTCCAGATGCCAACACTCCTCTTTGCCCTCTGCTTCACCCTAAACGGGAGGCTGGGAGCTAACCCACTCCTGGTCAGGAAGTCTGTGGCCGAGTGGTGTCCAGACGTCTAGCGGCTTGTCGTTCTGTTCGGCTGGGTGAGTTTGGGGGTAGGGTGGGCATGCCAAAGGGGTGTTCTCCGGGCACGGGAAAGTCTGGGTGCACGCTGAGCGTGTGTCTGCCCTACCAACTTGCTATATCCGCTGACTATCCCTAGAGCCGTGTCCTGCGTCCTCTTGGGCTTGCGGACCTCCGGCTCTCCCTCGTTGGGCTCGGTAGTGGGTGGGGAGGTCAGCGGACGAATTTTTTCCTTCCTTCATGGAAACCCCAAGTGTTTCCCATGCTAATAATACTTTAAAGCGCCCTGTGGAGGAAAGTGCTCCTTCCTCCACAAAGAAACTTGTCACATCTAATTGCAATGCTATGTTTCTGTTGATTAAATCTGGTGACTCTTCACAGTCACTCAGTACCAAGAGTCCTTTCTGGATCAACAAGGCTCTGCAAGCCGCTGCTGGCTCTCCAAAGAGTGTGAAGAAGCTCCCTTCCGGGGATCTTCTCGTGGAAACTTCTACTCCACGCCACAGTGCCACCTTGCTGGAAACGACCGTTTTGCTTGGCGTTCCTGTTCAGGTTTCTCCACACGGTTATCTCAATTCCTCTCGCGGTGTAGTCAACTCCCGCGACCTGCTTGAATGCAGCGATGAGGAATTGCTGGAGGAACTTGGTGAACAGCATGTCATTGGGGTTCGGCGGATTCTTTTTAGGCGGGATGGGAAATCTATTCCCTCCCGTAACATCATCCTAACGTTTGACTCCCCAAACCTGCCTACTTCCATCAAGGCAGGTTATTTACGGCTTGATGTTCGCCCATACATCCCGAACCCCTTGCGCTGTTTCAGGTGCCAGCATTACGGTCACTCCAGCAGTCTTGCCGTAATGTTGCGAAGTGTGGCCGCTGTGGTTCCACAGAACACTCTTTGGCGGATTGCTCTGCAGAGTCTGATCATTGCGTCAACTGCGAAGGGACTCATCCGGCTTCTTCTAAGCAGTGTCCAAAGTGGATAGAGGAACAGGCAATCCAACGCCTGAAGACAACTGAGCATCTCTCCTATCCCGAGGCTAGACGGCGGATCGCCCCTTTACAACCAGGCCGGCGGTCCTATGCTTCAGTTGTGGTGCAGAAGGCTTCAGTGGCGGTCCAGACTGAGGTGTCCATCCCAGCGGGGTGTCCTTATGATTTTGGGGACATCGTCACTGCTGGTATGGAAGCACTGAAGTCTCGCCGTATTGCATCCAAGGCGACATCAACATCGTCGCCTAAACCTACCTCTATGCCGAAACCATCTACGGCCATCACAGGGACCCAGGTCCAGGGCACTGGAAGGAAGAAGCCGGAAAAGGTAAAACCGGGTTCATCCTCCCCGAAACAGAGCAAGCACAAACCATCTCTCAACACAGGGGTAAACACAGCCCTGTGTTACCTCCCGACACTGCGGATGGATTGGAGGTGATGGACGACAGTGAGACGTTCTAGTCGTCTGTCTTTTTTCATTCTTTCATTACATTTTTCATTATGGCCACGCTCATTCAGTGGAATTGCCGAGGTCTGCGTTCACGCATTGACGATTTAAAGGGCTTACTGTCTTCGCACACACCTGTGTGCGTGTGTCTCCAGGAGACAAAGCTTCGCATGACGGACACTCCTTCGCTGCGGAGACATTCTTTTTTCCGCAAAGATCACCAGGACGGCGTAATTGCCTGCGGAGGAGTGGCCGTTGTTGTTCCTCATGGTGTCCCTGTCACTGCGGTTGCCCTTCGGACGCCTTTGCAGGCAGTGGCAGTGAGACTGTCTGTGAACACTCTGCTCACGGTGTGTTCCATCTACATACCACCAACTGAAGCTGTAAGCCTTTCGGATCTGGAAGATTTAGTTGACCAGCTGCCGCCTCCTTTCTTCATCTTTGGAGATTTTAACGCTCACAATCCGTTGTGGGGTTCTACAACTCGAGACTCCAGGGGCCGTGTTGTTGAGTCCCTTCTCTCCAACACGTCCCTCTGTCTCCACAACACCGGAGTTGCTACTTATTTTCATGAACCCACCCGTTCGTCCTCAGCCATTGATCTGTCTTTGAGTTCACCATCCTTATATCCTGACTGGTCCTGGAGCGTGTCTGGTGATCCCCTTGGCAGCGATCACTTTCCCATCTTTCTCCGTCTAGCGGGTGGCGGGTACCGTTACCCTACTCGCCCTGCTAGATGGAATATTGATCGTGCCAAGTGGGACGCATTCACGGCTTCAGCGATTATTAATCCAGCTATGGTGACCTCAGGAACGGTCAATGACGCTGTTGCGGCGGTAACGGATTGTATTGTGCAAGCGGCCGAACTTACCATCCCCAGGACGTCGACTAAACTTCCACGTTGCCCAAGACCTTGGTGGAATTCCACTTGCATGGCAGCTCGTCAGGCCCAACATCGGGCTTGGGGTAGGTTTCGTCGGTACCCCACCGACGCGAACCTACATGCTTTCAAGAAGGCCAAGTCCTACGCGCGATTGGTTCGTAGGCGTAGTCAACGGGAGTCCTGGATACAATATGTATCCGGGATTAACACCAATACCAGCCCTAAGATCGTTTGGGACAGGATCCGTAAGATTCGGGGACAGTACCCATCTGGGGAAATCTCCATTCTTGAGAGTGGTGGAGGGACGGTTGCTGACGCTCAGGGTATTGCTGACTGTCTGGGCGCCGCTTTTTCTTCGGTGTCCAGCAGCAGCAATTACCCTGCTTCGTTCCGGCAGTTACAGCCGCGGCTTGAACGGTCCAAGATTTCTTTTGGACCGTTTTCTGCCACAGATTACAACAGCCCGCTGACTGCCGTGGAGCTGAAGACCGCTCTGAATCGGTCCGGCCGGACATCTGTCGGACCGGATAACATCCATTACGAAATGCTGAAGCACCTTTCTCCGTCCTCTCTTGAATGTCTGCTAATCCTGTTTAACAGGATTTGGCAAGAGCATGTCTTTCCCGGATCTTGGCACACTGCCATTGTCGTTCCTGTACCCAAACCTGGTAAAGATCCCACTAACCCGTTGAACTACCGGCCAATTGCTATGACGAGCTGCCTTTGCAAAGTACTCGAGCGTATCATTAATTTTCGTCTCATTTTTTATCTGGAGTTTCATCACATTTTTTCACCTCATCAGAGTGGATTTCGCACATCTCGATCCACCACCGATAATCATCTTCGCCTTGAGACATCTGTCAGGGAGGCGTTTGTCCGACGTCAGCACATGGTCTCCGTATTCTTCGACATGGAGAAAGCCTATGACCGTACCTGGAGATACGGCATTCTCCGTGATCTGCACGAGTGCGGATTGCGGGGAAACTTACCATCTTTCATCGCCGGATTTCTCCAGGACCGGAGTTTCCGTGTGCGCGTCGGGTCGACCCTCTCTGCGGTGTACCCGCAAGAACAGGAGGTGTACCTCAAGGCTCCATTTTATCAGTCACTCTGTTCATCCTTCGTGTCAACCATATTTCCCACCTGCTTCCTCCGACGGTTCGTGGAGCCATGTACGTGGATGATCTGCAGATCTCTTGCGCGTCAGTTAACATGCGCACCATCGAGAGACAGCTCCAGTCTGCCATTACCAAGATCTCTCACTGGGCTTCCCAAAATGGATTTGGCTTCTTGACGCAGAAGACCGTTTGCGTGCATTTTTGCCGCAAACGGGGTCTTCACCAGACCCCAGCCTCCGTCTGGGGTGTTCTACCATCCCTGTGGTGTCAGCAGCCAGGTTCCTTGGGCTGACTTTTGATAGAGCGCTCACCTTCCGGCCTCACATTCAGTCTTTGAAGGTGAAGTGCACGAAGTCATTGAGTATCCTGAAGGTCCTCTCCCGAACATCTTGGGGGCCGACAGGTGCTCAATGCTTCGCATTTACCATTCTCTGATTCGGTCAAAGTTAGACTTCGGATGCATTACGTACGGTTCAGCGCGTCCATCGGTTTTAAAGCCTTTGGACCCCGTCCATCACCAGGCATTGCGGCTATGTACTGGTGCTTTCCGTACCTCTCCCGTGCATAGCCTGTATGCGGAGGCTCATGAGCCGCCGTTGTGCATCCGTCGTACGCAGCTGTCTCTTCAGTTTTACACAAAGCTGAAATCTCTTCCTGATCATCCCCTGCATGGTTCCATCTTCCAACCGGACTGTGTCCGCTTGTTTTCCAACCGCCCCTCCTGTGTTCCGACGTTCGGGATTCGGATGTCTGCCATGGTGCGCGATGCTGGTCTAAACTTGTCAAGGATTGGTTTGACCACCTTTTTCAACCGTCCTCCTTGGCAGTCCGTTCTAGCAACGGCTGACCTTCTCTCTTTGTGTGTGGCCAAAGTCTTCCACTCCTGCTCTGGTGTACCAGCAGCTCTTTGCTGAAATACAGTCTGTCTACCCGGATTTTGTGCCTGTGTTCACCGATGGCTCGAAGTCCGGGGATGTTGTTGGATCCGCTTTTGTGTGTGGCGAAGCCTCACATGCTGAGAGGCTTCCGCCTGAATCCACCGTCTTTTCGGCAGAGATGCGTGCGGTACACCTCGCTTTGTGCCACATACAGTCTCGATCACTTCGTCGCGCTATGGTTTGCTCTGATTCCCAGTCCGTCATCCATGTTTTATCTTCTCCAGAGGACACGGACTCACCTGTCATCCGTGATGTCCGTCGTCTTCTTGGAACCTTGGAGGGTGATGGCTTCCTGGTCCGATTCTGTTGGGTTCCTGGCCATGTTGGGATCCGGGGTAACGAGCTGGCAGATCTCTCTGCCAGGTCTGTTTCCTCCATGTCGCCAGCTCGGCTGCCACTGTCTTTCCGTGATTTTCGACCTTTGATCCGGACCTTTCTCCTGGACGAGTGGCAGTCCCTGTGGTCTCAGCAGGGCAGCAATAAGCTGTATTCTATTAAACCACAGATCGGACTCTGGAAGTCTAGTTTGCGGAAGAACCGTCGTGAGGAGGTTGTTCTTGCGCGTCTCCGCATTGGGCACTGTCGTTTTACTCACCGCTTTTTGCTGTGTGGCGACAGTGCCCCGATGTGTGAGGCGTGCCAATGTCGTCTCACCGTCCTTCATGTTCTGTGTACTTGTGTTCGTTTTTGTGATCATCGTTTTCGTTATTTTCATTCCCATTTGTTGGACGAAGGAGCAGCTACGCTGCAGACTCTCCTTGGTGAGAACTGCGATCTGACGGCAGTGTTCGCATTTTTTACAGTAATTGACTTTTTTAATCTTATCTAGTTTTACCGCTTTCATTTCCATCTTTCACTTTTACCGTTTCATCCTGTTTTTACCCTTGTGTACGTGTTTTACTGTTTTGTTCTATTTTGATGTCTTTTGTTTGGCGCTCTTTGGCCACATATGGCCCTTGCGCCATTAAAATCTACTAACCAACCAACCAACCATCGGCTGATATGTCAAGGGTGATCAAATGTTTGGCTTTTGGAGGACATGTCCTCCTTTTCTTACTATGTCCCCCTGTCTTCCAGACATTAAGGGAAGCAGCCCAAATGGCCAGCTTTTCAATAAGGAATAATTCGAATACATTTTGATCAAATTCTTGTATTGTAATCCTACATCCTATCAAGCCACCTCTAAAATGTATTCATTCATTTTTGTATTATTGCACATGTACTTCCTCGGCCTCGCCTCCTGGTCAGTTTATTCCTGCAGTCTTACAGCAATGAGTCACTTGTGAGTCAACAATGCAGAAAAAACCCACAAGTGCATGTTAGACTGTCATTCATCACATGTGGATGTTGCCATGCAATGCATTCCTGTAAACAGTGAGCCCATCCTGCTTGTTTGGTGTGTTTCGTGTCTCATTGCTGTGACTACACGAATTGTTTATAATTCAAGTTTCTTAATCAGTGAGGAGTATACAGCTAGTTAAATGCAATTTGAAAGACATTTCATGCTTAGAATTTCACAAATATTTGTTAAATAAACTTGATCTACTGAATAAAATCTCTTCCAGTTAAAAACATAAGATGTCCAGCAGACTAAAATCTTAGTTTTGCACGTATAAACTCTCAAACTGTAATATTTAAATATAGTATGGGCATTCATATTTATTTTTGTGCAAATTTTTTGTGCCCTTTTTGAATAAAAATGTCCTTCCATTCCAAAAGGTAATGTGTTCAGCCTGCATATCCCCAATCAAACATATGTGGGACATGGTAGCTTAGCAACTGGCCTGTCAAGTACCTCCACCAATCACCACAAATGAACTCTGGTCTCGCATACAAGCAGCCTGGCAGGCTATTTCCCAGAACGATATCAAAAACATCTTCCATTCAATGATATCTGTGTAGAGGCTGTTAGTGTTGCTCGAGATGGCTTCACACGGTACTGAATTTTGCAGCGTAAAAATCTTGTACAGCTCAAGAAATCTATCATTTTTCTCCTGTAACATGAGGAATTTGTGATGTAAATTTCATTTGAACAGCAAAATTCTTTCTTGGTGTTTCAATTTTCACAAACAGTAGGGCTTTTGATGAAAATCCTTGAACATTTTTTGTATCCTTGAAAATTTCTTTATTTTTGAAATCTAGTGTTCTTATCTGTAATATTGCCATACACTGGTTATTTTGCAGTTTTCCCTAGTTTTCATTATTTTATTTTTCCTTTCATTTACTGTTTCATTTCTTTATGTATATTCCTTGTCTCTGACCATTTTGCTCCCTCACATCTGCAGTTACTTGTAAAAAATACTTTAAAATTGCGTTTCAGTTTTTGTGAAAAAATTGTATAGTTTTTAAAAAAATCACCTTGACAAGCCCTTTTTTTTCTCGTTATGTGTACTCGCAATGGATTTGCTTTGTGTTTTTAAAATGACCCCCCCCCTCTTCCAAAGAAATTAATTTTTATAATTAGGAATCAATTGCAATGATACATTAGGAAAAGAAATAAAATTTTGGGACTTCTGGGTTGAATGATCATTATGCATGAAATTCAAAGGTGTTATCATTACAGGAATAAGTACATGTATTGTGTTGTTTAGTTCCCTAATGAAAATGGGAAAGTGGCTGTGGTCCCTCTGACGTGGGTTTTGGAAGAAGTATTTTGCTGGTGGCCAACACGGAATGTCCAAAAGCACGTGATACTGAGGTCTACACCAGAAGAAGACAGCTGGATTTTGCGCAAAGTGAAAGTGGCACATTATTCAAGTAAGTATATAGTCGATTTTCTAAGGGTTCGGTCCAGGCAACTAAATTTAAAAATAAAGTTTGGTATAGAATTTTCTACTACATGAAAAAAATAGTCATTGCATGCAGTGTTTCATAGAATTTTCTACTATAAGAAAAAATAGTTGTTGCATGCTGTGTTTCATAGAATTTTCTATTATAAGAAAAAATAATCATTGCATGCAGTGTTTCATAGAATTTTCTACTATAAGAAAAAATAGTCATTGCATGCAGTGTTTCATGGAATTTTCTACTATAAGAAAAAATAGTCATTGCATGCAGTGTTTCATAGAATGTTCTACTATAAGAAAAATAGTCATTGCATGCAGTGTTTCATAGAATTTTCTACTATAAGAAAAAAATAGTTGTTGCATGCTGTGTTTCATAGAATTTTCTACTATAAGAAAAAATAGTCATTGCATGCAGTGTTTCATGGAATTTTCTACTATAAGAAAAAATAGTCATTGCATGCAGTGTTTCATAGAATTTTCTACTATAAGAAAAAATAGTTGTTGCATGCAGTGTTTCATAGAATTTTCTACTATAAGAAAAAATAGTCATTGCATGCAGTGTTTCATGGAATTTTCTACTATAAGAAAAAATAGTCATTGCATGCAGTGTTTCATAGAATTTTCTACTATAAGAAAAAATAGTTGTTGCATGCTGTGTTTCATAGAATTTTCTACTATAAGAAAAAATAGTCATTGCATGCAGTGTTTCATGGAATTTTCTACTATAAGAATAGTCATTGCATGCATAGTCATTGCATGCAGTGTTTCATAGAATTTTCTACTATAAGAAAAAATAGTCATTGCATGCAGTGTTTCATAGAATTTTCTACTATAAGAAAAAAATAGTCATTGCATGCAGTGTTTCATAGAATTTTCTACTATAAGAAAAAATAGTCATTGCATGCAGTGTTTCATAGAATTTTCTACTATAAGAAAAAATAGTTGTTGCATGCAGTGTTTCATTTCATTGCTGATCACTGGAAGTTGCATTATTGCAACAGAGTGCCAATGAAGGAAAAAAGCACTTTTTTAGTTATTGTGCTCCAGGTTCTAAAATTAAAACCATATGTAGTTTTACTCAAATTTTTATAGTCAGCAACTGGATGCCTACTTCAGCAATAGAGACAGCATCTGGTGTTTAGTGACAAAGGGTGAAAACTTCAACGAAAGGAGCATGGCAGAATTACTAAATTTCTAAAATATTAATTTCACCATCATACTATTTCATAACAATTTCAGCATCATTTTAAAACTTGACATACACGCTTTTGTGCATGGAACATTTTTAATACATACCCTTAAAACGGGAATGCAAAACATGTAAAAAATGTCCCTAGTTTTTAACTTAAAAAATGAGGGTTCTGATTTTTTATCTTAAAAGATATATTTTCCTGAGCATCCAGCATTTTTATATGTGGCAAGTAAAATATTTCTGCACTAGCCCAGCTGAGCATGTAACTTTTCAGGTATTTTTCAAGCCCTGACATGTCAGTTAACTGTTGCAATGTTCTACTCAGAGGCATTTTTAACCCTGTTGATAACTTGCTGGATTGATATGGATGGAAAGTGATCAAAAAGGTTCATTCTCATAAGGAATTTTATATAATTTCATTTTCACATACCCAGTCACAATGAATGGCAAAATGAAAAAGCCATGTTGGAAACACCTATACAAACATCAATATTGCAATGCCATGTGTTGGTGTTCGTAAAGAACAATCACGTAGGACACTAAATGAGTTCCTTCATAGATGTATTCAGAGTTGTATTTAAAAAGAAAATGTATCTGCATACACGATTGAAACAGAAAACTTGCTACAAATTGGCGAAGAGCGAAACACAATACAATAGAATATGATAATTAAAGACATTAATAAAATATATTATTATTAGAACATTAAATTCCAATGAGAACATCATAAGTACATACAGTGTAATTGAATGTGCAGCAATGTGTGTGAAATGGATCTTTATGGCAAAATATTAAAATATTGGTTAATGAACCTCATAAAAAAAAAACTAGCGACTAATTATAGTTTTGATATCCAGCAAAATAGTTCCATTAGTGAACCTTCAAGAATTATAATAGCATTTTAAACAACAAAATTCTAAAGTAGAAGACTTACAAAACACGTAAGAAAAAGATTTGAATTTAATATCTGGCAGCTCCAAGAGGAACCTGCTAATAAAACTTAAATTCTTTCAGTGTAAACGGAACTTTTGATGCAGATCCTATAGATCGAGAACAGGCCTTGATAAAATCCAGAGGCCAGAAACTTCTGTAAAAACAAAAGATCATAGAAAATGTTAAACTATTTTAACTTTAAGAACTTTAAATTATTTTTAAGTATATTAATATCAGTAAAGCCTTGAGTAATTGCTCTAATTATTTTTTATTTTAATGTACAAGCAAAACCAACTGCAAAATCCCCTAATAATTTGGAAACTATCCGCATACGCCTACATTCTACTACTATGGATATATATATAATAAATATTTAAAAACACGACAAAATTTTAAGACTGTTACTGAAGTCCAAAGAATTAACTGAAATACAATGAAACAAAACTACGAAATTACAAAGCTAATATCTCGGTTGCACAATATGCAGCAGACTGAAGGAATTAGCGAATTATAGAGTTATGAAACAACAACAAATGAATATCGAACAAAAAATATTTTGTGAAGTCAGCAACATTGAAAAATAGAAATAAAAATAAAATGAAACTGAAAAAACCAGTTTGCCTTCATCAGGAGCTCCCTATGGTTTTTCCTAGTCGTTCACTGATACCAGAAAAGCCACTCCCCGGGTTGTTGCTCTCCTGATGAAGGCAACCTGGTTTTTTCAGTTTCCTTTTATTTTTATTTCTATTTTTCCACGTTGCTGACTTCACAAAAGATTTTTTGTTTGATATTCCTTTGTTGTTGTTTCTTTGTTTTTGTTTCATAACTCATGTATGTATGTATATATATATACACACATTTAGGAGGTTCACAAGTCTACTATACATACCACACAATATACACTGCTGAACAATTCCTAAGGACGGATCATAAACGGCTATATAGCGCATAAAAAAGCAAACTTTTTTGGATGCCAAGTGAAATAAAATGTCAGAATGCCAGGACATTACAAGAAAGACAATTTATTGTGCTCTGAAATCCAGAAGGCTTTGGAACGTGTTCAAGGGACAAACAGGCCATTTTGTGCAGAATACGTAAACGTTCAAGAAATGCAATTACCGTCCGCAGGTGTTCCGGTGTAAGTTGTCAATACGGGATATGGCCACCATGGAGGGCGATGTAAGATTCCAGACGTCGTGTCATGCTTTGCACATTATCAAGCAGCTGTTGGGGTAATTTATCCCATTCCTTGGTCAGTGCACGGATGAGGATGTCCTTGTTTATTGGAGGGCATTGGCGACCAGAAAGACTCCTCCCGAAAGCATCCCACACATTGTCAATGGGATTCCGATCTAGAAAACGTGCTGGCCATACGAGGCGTTGAATATCCTCGCTCTCAAGACACTCCTGGACAGCGACTGTTCGATGACATGTTGCGTTGTCGTCCATGAAAATGAATCTATCACCGACAGCACCACGGAACATGAGGTAGCAGAACATAATGTATCGTTGGCCAGTCATAGTCCCAGTTGGAAGCACATAGAGGGACGTACGGCCATTGATCATGATGCCAGCCAATACCACGACACTACATGTCGGATATCGATACCTTTCCTGTATGTTTGCTGGACAATATGCAGTACCACTATCACGCCAGATCAGTTGTCGTCGACAATCAGACGATAGACTGTATCTTCTCTCATCTGAGAAGAGGGCAGCAGACCAGTCGTTATCAATCCAATTGCGATATTGATGGCACCATTGCAAACGGGCGGTACGGTGATGTATGGACAAAGGGATGCACGCAACAGGACGGCGGGCGTATAGTTCTCCTTCATGCAAACGTCTGGCGACAGTTTTTCGGGAGATCCGCTTGCCAGAAGCAGCCATAAACTGATTTGCTACCTCACTAGCTGTGCTGCGCCGGTGTCTTTTTGTTGATAGCACTATGTACCGATATTCTGCAGGTGTCGTACTGCGAACACGACCTCCCCCGTGACGTTTGCTACACTCTCCATTTGTTTGAAATTATTTATAAAGCCTTGAAACAACACTGTGGCTGACGTCGAACTCCCAGGCAACATCTGTTATTTTTCGCCCTTCTTCAATCTTGCCAATAATACGGCCACGCGTAAAATCATCTAGGTGATGTCGGGAAGACATACTGAAAATTACAAGTTCGTCAATTGATTCTTTCCCTTTCAACATTGCGTTTGAACAACAACGGTCAATACGCGTCAAATCCTTTATATCTCCTAATCAGCGCTATGACGTCACGAACAAGTTCGGCAATCTAAAATTTGCATACGCACAACACGTCTTACTGTATCCCGCACTTATGCGAATTTCCACATTTTCCTGCCTTCCATTTTATCGTTGCTATTGTCATCCGTCCTTAGCAATTGTCCGGCAGTGTAGTATTAGGTGACATCCAATGAAGCTTTAACGCTGAATCATGTTGTAGAGAATTTCAGGAAGGCAGTGTCTGATCCCTGGTTTTAAACAGCTCTTAGAAACAGCAAGGTAGATTAGGGTTAAGGATACCTTATAGGAAAGAAGAACGGTAATTTTAGAGACCTTATTGCACAGTTAAGACGCCGTGCGCGGAAATAAGAAACAAAACCCACAGAGATCAAATCAAAAAGTACCGCCACGAACGAGCATTATTCCAATTACCAGAAACAGATTGATTGAGACATACATGAGAGCTGGAGATAGTCTCAAGTAATTACCGTCACAAGTGGAACTAAACTTTAAATCCTTTCTTTTCACTTAAGCAACCCATCCTTCTCGAGACACATCCTTTATCAACATTCTTTATCTCTATCTCTCTGACTCACCTAATGGAGTACCTAAGTAAAATCATAAGGAACAAGCTAGAAGCCTGATCTTCTTCTGAATGGATTTGAGTGTCAGTTGACCGCTCTTACGAAGTTCCGTTTGCTCGGAGGTTATGGATAGTATTAGACTCCTGCAGCTGTTTTGTACTAAGCAACACCTGCCATTGCTTGGAGGTCACAATTTTGCGGATATGTCCGTTAATAGACGTTTTGATGTACTACAGAGGTGAAGCACTTGTTAAGACGACTAATCTGCAGCGATACATTCCGTCGGTGTAGTTTAGTCGGTTAGAACAACTTGCTCCGGAGCGGTGAGGCGTGATTTCGATCCCTGTAACCGACAAATTTGTGAATTTCGCAAGGTTTCATTGTATAAATCGAAACAAGGATGCATTATGTTACCTTCCAAATGAAGAGCAGCAATTTAATAACAAAACAGATAGGGAACGCAGAACAGATGCTATAAACGTTGATGTCCTTAACTGTCGTCTGTGTTTCTGGTGACATATTTGCAAGTACTATCACCTACTAAAAGGAAAGGCATAAACACTGGGAAATACAAAACGATTATGCTACAGAGATCAATATAAAAGTCGACAGTCTTTGTTGATCTATGGGAAAATTTGTATCTTTGTTATAATCTCTTCTGGCAGACCTGGAGAAAGGTTAACATATCTTAATATTCATTAATGTAAGTATTCAATAGATCAATGGGGAAATGTGTTGCATAACTACTTCCTGATAGCAAAACAGTGAAGTCAGTGTTTACCGTTCATCGTCCTCGTTCTCCTTTACAAATGAGTCTGTCCTGTTCCTCGTACATCAGCTCGAGCTGTTTGGAATGTCATATCATTAAGATCACGAAGCTGCCGCCTGTTTGTCTTAGTCGAATATATAGTTATACTTAGACATTCCGTAGATGGATGGCTGCTTGACTCTACGATGAAATCTTTTATAGTCGAATCTGTTACCTTTTGCACTATAAGCACGGCAATGTTACAAGTGCCATTTGGACCCATTTGATTAAGTAGTGATATTTGCAAGAGCTCTTAGCCTATGAACCTTGATATTTTATTATGAAATTAGCGTTGCATAATTGATTTAAATTATCTCACCAATGGGGAAAAGTATTAACATAATTTGACTATTCTGGGAACCCACAGTTATGAACCATCTTCATTTTGGGCACACTTACTGAAATAATTTACTTTCATTATTAACTTCCCTACGTTTAGTATGTGCGCATACCTATCTTTAACTTTGCAGCTTCAAAGTTAGGATATCAAATATATATCCCTTCGGCAGCATTGATTCTCTGTCTTCATACGGGCATTTCTACACCAATCAGGTTTTTAGACGCATTTCCAATTCTTTAATAATATTACTTTACTCTTTTGATGTTCTTAAGACCCGGTCGAAGTGTATTGAAAAAATCGTTTTTTGAGGTTCACAATCCGACGAATGGCAAGTTTCCGTTTCGAAAATGCGTTTTATATTTCTGGATAACAAACTCCCCTAAATGCATTTTGGGAAATATGAAAATAGTTTATAGGTTAGTGAAATATAACTCTGTAACACTGAAATTGAAGAACGCTGAACTTAAGGAAAAGGAATACAGATATTGTACTTAGCGTATTGGCGGCCAAAACAGTAAGAAACACGTCATAAATATTGCAGATACTTATGAAAAAAATTATTGATAAAATACAATGCCTACACAAATCAATTTGATATAAATTTTCCTTGATTATTCATGGATCTAAGTCTCGGCATGGAATATTTCAGCTGCGAACCTTGGGTGAAAATACCTCAGGTGGCAGAATAGCCACCTGTGGTATTTTCACCTAAGATTCGTGCGCCTAGTCCCTCACAGTAGTAGAGCTTAGTACAGTGTAATGGTGGGTGCCGTACACGGCGTCCAATTATGGACCACACGTGCTCAATTGCGGACAAATACGGGGACCTGACTGGCCCAAACAGTACGTTCACACCACAAAGAGGACCCACACTCGATATGTATCCCGTCGTTATCATGCTGAAAATCAACACTATGAGCCCTTGTGAGAAAGGAAGGAACGACTAGTTCCAGAATCTCCGCAACATAGAGGCGTGCAGTCAGATTGCCGTGGACAAACAGCAAAGATGAGAGACGAACGGTAATTGATTCCTACGCACACCATAACACTTAGGGAATACTGTCTGTCGCAACGCAATGGTTCTATGTTAATTCCATCAATACGTTCCCTCTATACATGAATGCACCTCTCACCGGCTCGAAGCAGAAGCGTGGTTCGTGATAGAAAACCACTTGATGCCATTTTGTAGCTCAGGTGTCGTTTGCGCGAAACATTTGCCGGCCTTGTCGAAGATGAATACTTGGAGAGCGGCCAGTGGTATTCAACTTAATGGCCGGTATGCATGGAGATCTACCTAGTAGGAGGGCAATGGTTCGACGGAAGGTGAAGTAACACCCAGTAGAAGTCACAGCTCAGTAGACGGTCGTTAGCATGGACGTAGGCAAGGTGTGAACTTGTCGACGGATATCAAAATCCTCCCGTTCCGTAGTAGCTGTTATAGATCCACTACCATTTCAATGAATTATCTAATTTTTCTGCAACCACTGTTGTCAGCATCGGTGCACAGGATAATTTTCATGGCTCACACGCTTCCTTTCACGACGAAGCGAACAGTCTCCCCACGAAGGATAGTAACTCGACATATACGGAAGGCGCTACGTTTCTGAGATCTGTGTCAAACGTTACGTCCTGACATTCAACACAGTCTTTTTTACGCTTTCCAACCGTAGGTTGAAGAAGCATATATGTTCCAGCTTTGTCCGTTCGTCCGTCTACACGATAACTCACGTGAAAATGGTTCGATTTCGACGAAATTTTAGTATGTGGTAGAGGACCACCTGGGAACGAACCCTATTGAAAATGGGCGAAACAGGGTCAAAGGTCAGGACATGGGAGCGGAATACTTTCCATTGTTCTTATGCATCATAACTTGCGTAAAAATTGTTCGATTTCCATGATATTTTAATATGTGGTAGGGAACCACCTGGGGAACGACCCCTATTGAAAATGGGTGAAACAGGGTCAAAGGTCGCGATATATGAGCGGGATCCGTTCCATTGCCTTTATGCGTCATAACTTGCGTACAAATGGTTCGATTTCGATGAAATTTTAGAGTGTGGTAGGGAACCACCTGGGCACGAGCCCTATTGAAAATGGGCGAAATGGGGTCAAACGTCAGGCCGGATATAAGAGCGCGATTTATTTAATTGCCCTTATGCGTCATAACTTGCGTAAAAATGGTTCGATTTCGATGAAATTTTAGTATGTGGTAAGGAACCACCTGGGGACGAACCCTATTGAAAATGGGCGGAATTGGGTCATAGGTCGCGAAATATGAGCGGGATCCGTTCCATTGCCCTTATAGTTCATAACTTGTTTACGCTTTCCAACCGTAGTTTGAAGAAGCGTATACGCTCCTGCTTTGTCCGTCCTTCTGTCCTTCCGCACGATAACTCACGTGAAAATGGTTCGATTTTGACGAAATTTTTGGTATGTGGTAGGGGACCGCATTTGGACGAACCCTATTGAAAATGGGCGAAACAGGGTCAAATGTCAGGACATAGGAGCGGGATCCATTCCATTGCTGTTATGCGTTATAAATTGCGTAAAAATTGTTCGATTTCCATGAAATTTTAGTAAGTGGTAGGGAACCACCTGGGGACGATTACTATTGAAAACGTCGAAATGGGGTCAAACGTCAGGCAGGACATAAGAGCGGGATTTATTCCATTGCCCTTATGCGGCATAACGTGCGCAAAAATGGTTCGATTTCGATGAAATTTTAGTATGTGGTAGGGAACCACCTGGGGACAATCCCTATTGAAAATAAATGAAATGGGGTCAAAGGTCAGGACATAGGAGCGGGATCCATTCCATTGCTTTTATGCATCATAACTTGCGTAAAAATGGTTCGATTTCAATGAAATTTATTATGTGGTAAGGAACCACATGATGACGAACCCTATTGAAAATGGGCAAAATGGGGTCAAAGGTCAGGACATAAAAGCGGGATCCATTCCATTGTCTTATGCGTCATAGCATGCGTAAAAATGGTTCCATTTCGATGAAATTTTATTATGTGTCGTAAGGAACTATCTGAGGACAAACCTATTGAAAATGGGCGAAATTGGGTCAAAGGTCACGATATATGAGTGGAATCCATTCCATTGCCCTTATAAGTTCATAACTTCCGTAAAAATGTTTCGATTTCGATTAAATTTTAGTATGTGGTAGGGGACCACCTGGCATCACATTTTATTGAAAATGGACGAAATGGGCTCAAAGTTCAGGACATAGGAATGGGATCCATTCCATTGCCTTTATGCGTCATAACTTATACAAAAATGCTTCGATTACGACAAAACTTTATCATGTTGTTCCAGAGGTACGCTGGGCAGATTCTGATGAATATCATCCCAGCAAAAACAGTTATGCTGGGCCAGCACTGCCAGCAATGGGCCAAGCACTATGTTGCCGCTACCGAACCGTCAATAAAATGTCCGGGCGGCCAACAGAAGGGCCAGCAGTTCAGGCCAGCAGCTGGCCGACAGTTGGCACCCCCATCAATTGTCGTATGCCACAACAGGGCCATCAGTGGTCAATCACAGGCAGTGGCTGCCACAAGTGGCCCATAAGCGGGCCTGCAGACACATGCCATAAATGGTGGCTAGCCAAATGTGGTCCACCAATGGCCCAATAGTGGCAGTCGACAGCCCCTTGAATGTGTGACGTAACTGATGGCTAGGCAAGTGGCCCAGTAGTGTGAACCAACAGCTGTTAAAATGCACTGAAAGAGTTTGCTACTACAAAATGTCCAAATAATGCTCGAGAAAAGTTATATTATACAAACTTAATTCTTGTTGCGTAATGAAATTTATATATTCTCTGCATTGCAACTAAATGTACCATTTTTTGCAATGCAGCAAAATACGTAAAAATTTACTTTGACAGTAAACATTTGTATCAAATAATATTCAAGGGCTTTTAACATGTGAAGTTCTTAGGTTACAAAATTGCGAACATAAGAATTATTATAAGAATTTCCTTATTCAAAAGTATTCCAAGGCACTTATAATAAAGGGAGACCAAATTTTAACTTTTGCATGTTCACAATTTCATATATAAACATTTTATTACTGTCCAACCCCCTGTAGACGTGAGCAATTTCACACATTTAAGGAATACTTTGGTGTTCTCATCGAAGCTATGAGACCCCTGTATTCGTTCCCCAAGAGTTTACTTTTCAATGTAGTTTATTATACCTCAAATAAAACTAACAACAAAAAAAACTGAATAGTCATGTGCCCTCAACTGCCATAATACAGCCCTGCAGAAAATACATAGAAAAGTTCATTCAGTTATGTAAATTGGACAGAAAAATGTGTGTGTGAATAATTTCTCTACTTTCTTTTCCCAAAAGTTTAGGTTTTAAGCAGTCTGCCTTATAAATCAGGAACAGCAATTTTAGCGGCACTGATCCGCAAGTGACACCCCTGGTCACATTCATCCTTTCCTAGATACTTCGAATGTCAAGCGAAATCAATTTAAAATTTCTTCAGCATGCAAAAATTATTAAAAATACCTAACAGATGTAACAAGATGTGGCTACCATAGATCTAGAACTGTCTCCTAAGCCAAAATGTGTATTACATAACATTTTGTATATTATAAAATACAGAGCTTTTCAAAATTACATTTGCAAGTACCACATCAACCTAGACACAATGTGCATCTACCCCTAAAATTTACACCTTGCAGTTACCAAAAGTTCATTAAATGAGAGAAAATAATGTTTGAAATTACATTTATTTACATGATTAAAAATACATTTTTTAAAAACAAATGAATTATTTAACAGCGACATTTCTTTTTAAGAACTGTGTTGTCAATGCTGCTAAAGAGGTCTGTGGCACCACGATAGTAACAATAGAGGTGATGCTTGGTGAAATAGTGAGATTGAAGAGGCAGTAAAGAGAAAGAAGGAAGCCTATTTGGGAATGTTGCAAGGTAGTCTCTGTGGATGAATTGCGCTATAAGAAGCGTGAAGCTGCTAAGCTGGTTCGCCACAGTAAGGCAAAAGATAGGAAGGAGAAAGTGGACCGGCATGAACTGTTTTTTTGGAAAGATAGCAAGTCCTTCTGGAAGTACATGAGACTCAGGAAAAATGGGGGAAACAAAGTTGTAAGTTGTGTGAAGAATGAGATTGGGGAAATGATATGGGAGCCCAATGAGTTAAGTGACAGATGGGGTGAATACTTCTGTGAGTTATTAGATCAGGAAAGCAAAGATGATTCTAAGACAGATGCAGATGATATAACAATGAGGGATGAAAGTGCAGGAGGGATCTCAAGAGAAGTGTGTAGAGCTCTAAAATCTCTTCAGAATGGTGAGGCTCCTGGAGTTGATGGCAAAACTGCAGAGATGTTGAAATATGGTGGTGACTCTATAATTGACTGGTTAACTGAAATTTGCCAGTTGTGCTGGGAGTTAGGAATGGTTCCTCGGGATTGGAAGGATGCTATCATTGTTCCCTTGTATAAGGGAAAAGGTGATCAGACTAAATGCAAGAACTATCGTGGTATTAGCCTACTGAGTGTGCCAGGGAAAGTGTTTGGTAAGGTTGTTATTGAAAAAGTACGGGGTCTTACATCATTGAAAGTGTGGGATGTTCAGAGTGGTTTTATGCCTGGTAAAGGCTGCACTAACCAGATTTTTGCATTACGCACGATGATTGAAAAGTATCTGGCTGTTGGGAAGAAAGTGTTTGCTGCCTTCATAGATTTAGAGAAAGCTTACGACTGAGTGAATTGGACACTTTTGTGGAAGGTATTGAATGAATATGGTGTTACTGGGAATCTACTTAATAGTGTAAAAGCCATGTATGCTGGTAGTAGAGCTTGTGTACGAGTGAATGGTGTTTTATCAAAATGGTTTTCTGTTGGTGCGGGAGTTAGGCAAGGTTGTGTAATGTCACCATGGCTGTTTAATATATTTATTGATGCACGCATGCGTGATGCCAAAATAGATAATAGTGGTTTATGTCTTGGTGATATCCGTGTGTGCAGATTGCTGTATGCGGATGACACTGTCCTGTTGGCAGAAAGCAAAAGTGAGTTGCGGAGTATGTTGACTCTGATGCACGAAGTTTGCATGAAATTTAAACTGAGTATAAGTAAGGGAAAAACCAAAGTTATGGTGTTTGAGAGAGGAACGGGTAGCACTGAATGTAATGTAAGCATAAATGGCACTGTGATTGACCAGGTGAGTGAGTTTGTGTATTTAGGAAGCATGTTTGACAGAGAGAACAAGTTGGATGGTGAAATCAGTAGGCGAGTGAATTCTTCTTTGAAAGTCATAGCTGCTCTGGGAGGTTTTCACATCAATGATGGGTTCTCTAGAGAGTCCTGCATGGCTGTGTATGAAACTGTAATTGTTCCTACTCTGATATATGGCAGTGAAACCTGGGTACTGCAGAAGAAACATAGGAGTCGTTTGTGTGCTGGACGACAGTCGTTTACTTCGTGCTCATATTTTGTTCCATTTGGGATATTTTCCGAGTCTACAGCTCCTAACTTTGTGTGTGTAGCGTGTGTGAAGGTGCCATCCTACTTCTGATTTATTTACCAGGTCGGTAAGTGCCCTTTCTGTGTTGCATTTTTCTGCTTTGGTCGAGTTCGCCAAAGCTCGTAATCTTATCGCCATTGCAAATGGCAACTTCCGGGGGTAGCGGAGCTTCTATCCTCGCTTCCGGAAGTGACTCTTTATCTTTCTCAGCTACTCAGCAGCAATCCGCCAATGGAGGGCTTCCTTTGATAAGCCCCTCCTCTCCGCAGCGTGACAAAGTTGCCTTGCCCATTAAGTCATCTCCTTCCCATCTGACGAAGAGTGGTGAACCATTGCCTTCCCCTGTGCCATCTGACGTCATGGACGTCACACTTCCGCGTCATCACAACGCGCGCCAGGTGTGACGTATGCTGCAGTCACCTCAGGTGCGTCAACTTCTTCTCACCAGCCCCCTTCTTCAAAGGGCCCTTATCAGATGACGTATGGTACAGACCATATCTACGTGGATGTTCCGACTACTTGCCCTCAAGGTCAACTTTTTCTTGATAACATCGGGCTGGGTGTATTCTTCCGCAGCCTCCCCAACACAAAGCTGACGGCGTACAGCGCTGCCCTTCGACAAATTGTTCCAAAAGTGGCTGTTACTCACGTTAGTAGAAGAACCAGTCAAGTAATTGCTTATCTTGCGACTCCAGCCTTCACTCTTCGAGTTCTGACCGAAGGCATTTCCATCGGCGATGGCCATCTCCTTGCGACCCCACTCACACAAGCACCGACTGCAGTCAGTTTCGCCCCTGTTCCTCCTGAAAGTATCCGACGACCTATTGCTCTCCGTCGCCAAGAATTATGGACGTACTGTCGGATCGGTCATTACGTACTCCTCCTTTCCGGGAGTTCCTGAGGACCGTTCTCTTTGGATTCCGCCGTAACGTACGTGTGATCTTTCTTTCGGAGGAAGCCATGTTACGTGTTCCATCCGTACTCAATGTACGCTGTGACACTCATATTAGGCGCATTGACATCATTGTGGGCACCCTTTGTTCGGTATGTAAGAACACTGGTCACCCTAGTGCGCTATGCCCTCATCGGGCAGCTACTGCCTCCAAATCTTCAGCACAGCCTACTCAACGGTCAACTGGACCCCCGGCATCTTCATCTGGCGCCTCTGACCAGCGGCAATCGAGTCATTCCGAAAGTCTGCATAAAACCATTGGTCAACGCGTGACTTCGTCGCAACCTTCCACTTCCAACTCAAATTCTATACTCCAAACGTGCCCACAGCAGGAGAATTCTTCGACCGGAGACCAGTTGAACTCTCCTCTGCTTTGTTCATTTACTCCACAGCAACCTTCAGAGCCCGATAATGGGGTCGATGCGCCTGATGCCTTCACAGTGTAAGACAATCCTGCCTTTAGTCCCGAGCAACATAGTGTACGCTCGAAGCGTCGTCGGACTACTCGACGTCGCAATAAGAAGACACACAGATCTCCCACCTTTCAAAGAGGACGTGATTGCTCGGAAAGTCGTTCACTCGCATCTGACGCTTCTAGCATCTCCATCTCCGACTCTGACGACAGCACACTGGTCCCCCTTACTCTAGAGGACTTCATACAGCAATTCGAAGATTCCTCACTACCACAGACACCGATTTCTGGTGCGGAGTTATACTCCTATCTCATCGGTCCTCGTAGTAAAACCATGTTTCATGATTTTCTCCAATCCTATCTCACGGAGCTTGCAGCAACTATGACGCAAGTGGCAGTTGTTCGATCTCACCTCCAAGCCTTACCATCCACATCGTTCGGCGAAAGCGGTTGTCTCAAGAAAGTCTGCGATCGTCTTTCTCGGCTCCAACGAGCCGCTGACAAGCTCCTTGAACCGCCGTTAGACATTTCCGTTCAAGATAACGACACTGAACTGTAGAGGGTTTGGGTCCCCTCTGGCGAACTCGCTTGCTCGTGAGGATCTCCATCACCTCACAGCAGACATTCTTCTGCTCCAAGAGACAAATTGCCTGTCTACAGCGCCCTTCAATCGGTGGCGTACGTGGAACTATCAGTTCCACCACGCTTTCCGACACTCTACAATCGGCGGTCTGGCCATCGGCATCCGCACTCAGTTCCGTCAAGTTCTATTTTCAGTGACGGTGCAGATTCTCTGCAGTGACTTGCTTCAGGGCCTTACCTTTGTTCTGGACGAGCGTCGTTATGTCATTTTCAACATCTACGTTCCGTGCACACCTCAACATCACACCCTCCTTTTCATGGCGCTCCGTTCAGCTCTTCAGTCAACGTAGCCGTCGGATCACGTGTTTATCGGGGGCGATTTTAATTGCACGCTTGACCCTGATCTCGATCGTGCTCCAATTCATAAGGAAACTCGCTTACGTCTTGTGGAGCAATTACACTCCCTCATCACGGAGTTTGATCTTCGGGACGTCTTTCGTCAAATTTATCCTACAACGGTCTCCCATACGTGGAGGTCCTCATCTGCCACCTCGTCATCTTCCGCTAGACTTGACCGTTTCTACGCAACCACTGCCCTTCTGCCCGTGGTCACGGACTGTCAGCATCTACATACTGCCTCTTCCGACCATTGTGCCGTTGTGGCCATCTTCACCTCTTCTTTCCGTCAACGCTCCGAGTATCACTCCTGGACATTAGATACTCTCTCCTAGATGACCAGGCTTTGTGTTCGAACATCCGGAATCTCCTTCACTCTTATCACCCTGGACTGTCCACTGCTTCCTGTGCACTAAGTTACTGGCTGGATGTCAAGTCACACCTGCTCCATTTTCTCAAGAGCCACTCGTTCACAGTTGCCAATCTGCGCACCATGGAAGAAGGCAATCTCCGACAAGTTCTCGCCCAGCTTGGAGCCTCTCACCCCTTCTATCCAGCATATTTGGTAGACCTCCGTGCTCTTCTGGAACCTCGAGACCGGCAGGCCATTTTACGACTTTGTCTCCAGCACTTGTCTCCCGAAGACTGCTCTTTTGAGTTCTTGTCTTCGTTAGAGGATCAGCACCATTCTTCTCATCGACTCCGTGTGCTGAGTCTGCCTGACGGTCATGTGGCTTCGGACCCAGATGTGCTTTGCTCCCATGTTCGTCAATACTTCGACAAGTACAGTGATACCCCTCCACCTTCTGCGTGTAATACTTTACTTACTTTCTTTTCTCCCTTAAGTCCCCGCTCACCTCTCCGCTTCTCTTCTGCAGCCTATCTCTCCATCTAACATTAGGACTGCACTTTCCTCTCTCAATCCCCGAGCCGTCCCTGGTCCTGACGGCCTCCCTCTATCATTTTATCTTATCTTTTTACCTTCTCTCCTTCCTTTCCTTCTTGCTGCTTACTCTTCTGCCTTTGCATCTATCTCCCTTCCGAGGAGCTTCACTGTTGCTCACATGGTACTTTTCCCTAAGAAGGGTAGCCTCCTTGACCTGGGGAACTGGCGTCCGATTTCACTAACAAATCTTGATTACAAACTGTTCAATAAAATTCTCTCTCGCCGCCTAAATAAAGTTCTTCCGTATCTTCTCTCTTCCGACCAGTCCTATACGGTACCTGGTTGTTCTACCGGTACTAACCTTTACCTCCTTCGTGATCTCCTGTATGTTGCCCGAACTAATTCTGAATCTCTAGCCCTACTAAATTTAGACCAACGTGCAGCATTTGATAATATCTCCCATTCATTTCTCTCAACTACTCTACACGATTTTGGCTTTCCTTTTGTCTTCGTTACCACTATTCTTGCTCTCTATCGCGACGCCGCCTTTCTGACAGCACCCATTTCTTTCCGTCGTGGAATACGACAGGGGTGTCCACTTTCTGTGCAATTATTTGCTCTGGCGTTTGAGCCTTTCCTACGCACAGTACATCGTGCATTTCTTGCGGCTCTTCCTCCTCCCACGGCAAGCACCAGGCACTTCTCTATAAACTACTCCGCCTACGCCGAGACTTTCTGCGTTTGGATGGAATCGCAATTTAATACCCTCGCTCATGTATATGCACTCTACTCTTCTTGCTCCTCAGCGATGCTCAACATTTCCAAGAGTGCCGGCCTGTGGTGTGGTGCCTGGGAGTCCAGGACGGACTCCCCATGGGGCGCCTCCTGGACTGCCTCTTCTCAGAAATTTCTTGGTGTACACCTGGGAGCTCCCATAGCTGCCCGAAACAACACGTGGGATGCCCTTCGTAATCGCCTTGCTCGATCGGCTGCCTTCTGACGGAAAGCTGAGTTCAGCGCCTCTTACGTCACCCGGGCACGCCTTGCTCGTACATATCTTCTGTCTCCTTGTCTTTATGTGTGGGCAGCTGCTCGCATGCCAGCTTACTATCTTGCTGAAGTCACACGGATAATTTCTACTATGATCTGGTCAGCTCATCATTGGATACAAGTCTCAGCTCTAAGTCGTCCGATCTCCACCTGTGGTATTGCGCTCCTGGATGTCCGCCAGTTCTACAAAGCTCACCGGATAGTATCCCTTCTGCGTCTACTCTGTGAACAAAGATCCGCAGCTTCTCTTCTCCGAGACGTGATGATTTCTCCCCGGAACCTCCGCTTCAAATTCACAACTTTTCTACTGATGGATCGCTTTTCTCTCCTCCGCTCCCGTCTTTCCCTCGTTTATTCAGAGGCGCTTTCCTTTCTTCGCTCTCTACCACTACTCCGTGCCCCACCCGCTACCACCTCAGAACTTCTAACTGAACCCCTCTTCTATTCATCCATCCTCCTAACTCACCTTATTTCACTGACCTTTCCTGGCTCCCCGCTGGGATCGTATCCGTCCGAGACGTACTTATCTCCGATCTAACATGGAAACCCTTTTCCGACCTCTCTCCTTTCCTTCCCCGCACCTCTGCCTCTTTTGCACTCTACGATACTCTCCGCTCCTCGATCATTACTCTTTTTCCTGTTCTCGCTTCTCCTTCTGGCCTCTTTCTCGTTTCTTCTGCTTCTCTTCCCCTTCCTTTTTTTTTCCTGTTCGTGGCTCTTTTCTTCTGATCTCCAGTTTCACTGTCCGTACTCTCTATCGTTTTCTCCTTCTGGATCCATTGCCACCCGCACCCCAGCTCATTTCAGGAGTGCCACCCGCCGCTCTTCCGAGTGTGTGGTCGGCAACAGCTTCACCCATCTCGACACCAGATGAAAGGAATATTCACTGGCTCTTCTTTCACCGCCGCCTGCCAGTGCCGGCCACGTTATTTTGGATGACGCTGGCAGCCGCACCCAACTGCATCTTCTGTTCCGGGCATGCTGATGTTCTACACATCTACCAGTACTGCCCGGCGATCCTTTCTTTACTACACCTAGCCTTTACCAAGTGTCTCTGTGCCAAAGAGCTGCCTTTTTCTTCATACAGTACGCTGCTCGTTTCTTGTTCGCCACCGGTGTATTTATCTGAGCCTTGCGCATACATCTTTGTACTCGCAAAGCATGTGATTTACTACTTCTATCTGCAACTCCGTCATACCTCTAATGTGCCTACGCTCCTTCAAGCAGGAGATACCCTCTGTGCGCAATTCCGCAACCGGCTGACCTCCAGGCTCCGATTGGCGTTTACCGCTGCCAGGGCCACCGACCAGAGCCTGCAGTTCCTGAGTGTATGGTCACCATTACACCGTTGGTTTTCCAGGCCTTCTGCAGACCTACATCTTCTGATTTGACTTCCATCCTCTACGTCGGGACCTTCCCCGCTTTGATCTTTGCGATGAACCCTGAATTGGCTCACCGGATCCGGAGAGTGTCTCCCTAAGCTTGTCAGACTTAGTTCTTCTGTACATTCTTCTTATTCCCATCTCCAGTTTATCTTTTTACTGTTAGTGTTTGCAGGTTATTCACGTGCACTTACTTTGTGGTGCCCTCTTCTGAATAAGTAATTTTTGTAGTGATTTTTTTTTGTGTGCATCACATTGTACCTGTATATTCAATGTTTTTATTTCGTCATATAACTTCTGCTCATTCGTTCGTCATATTGCTAATATAAATTGTACATACACATCCTGTATATTTCGCTGTTTATTCTGTACATATACATCATCCTTGGTACTGTGTATGCTCCGTTTTGGAGCCGTCCTACAAGCTCATTCTTTACTGTCTGCATCTTACATATCTCAGTCATGCACTTTTTGTACACATCTGTATATAGTACACATTTCAATTGCATCATTATGTTCTGCGTCATTTGTATTTATATTTTCATTGCATTGTATGTATATCTCACTTGCTGCACATAGTTCGTTCCCTGTTCCTATATGGCTTCACGCACATCTGTATATACTTCGCCTAAATTGTACATTTATTCAGTCTCACGTATATCTTTTTCATTATCACATCCTGCACTGTTGCACTTATGTTGTATCATCGCTCATCTATCTCACTAGCACTGTATTATACACTGCTGGACAATTGCTAAGGACGGATCATAAACGGCTATATAGCGCATAAAAAAGTAAGTGCGGTTGGATGCCAAGTGAAATAAAATAATGTCAGAATGCCAGGACATTACAAGAAAGACAATTTATTGTGCTCTGAAATCCAGAAGGCTTTAGAACGTGTTCAATGAACAAACAGGCCATTTTGTGCAGAATACGTAAACGTGAAAAAAATGCAATTACCGTCCGCAGGCGTTCCGGCGTAAGATGTCAATACGGGATATGGCCACCATGGAGGGCGATTCAAGATTCCACACGTCGTGTCATGCTTTGCACAACATTATCAAGCAGCTGTTGGGGTAATTTATCCCATTCCTCTGTCAGTGCACGGATGAGGGTGTCCTTGTTTATTGGAGGGCATTGGCGACCAGCAAGACTCCTCCCTAAAGCATCCCACACATTTTCAATGGGATTCAGATCTGGAGAACGTGCTGGCCATGCGAGGCGTTGAATATCTTCGCTCTCAAGACACTCCTGGACAGCGACTGTTCGATGACATGTTGCGTTGTCGTCCATGAAAATGAATCTATCACCGACAGCACCACGGAACATGCAAACATGAGGTAGCAGAACATCATTAATGTATCGTTGGCCAGTCATAGTCCCAGTTGGATGCACAAAGAAGGACGTACGGCCATTGATCATGATGCCAGCCCATACCATGACACTACATGTCGGATATCGGTCCCTTTCCTGTATGTTTGCTGCACAATATGCAGTACCACTATCACGCCAGATCAGTTGTCGTCGACAATCAGACGATAGGCTGTATCTACTCTCATCTGAGAAGAGGACAGCAGACCAGTCGTTATCAGTCCAATTGCGATGTTGATGGCACCACTGCAAACGGGCGGTACGGTGACGTCTGGACAATGGGATGCACACAACAGGACGGCGGGCGTATAGTCCTCCTTCATGCAAACGTCTGGCGACAGTTTTTCGGGAGATCCGCTTGCCAGTAGCAGCCATAAACTGATTTGCTACCTCACTAGCTGTGCTGCGCCGGTGTCTTTTTGTTGATAGCACTATGTACTGATCTTCTGCAGGTATCATACTGCGAACACGACTTGCCCCGTGACGTTTGCTACACTCTCCATTTGTTTGAAATGATTTTCAAAGCCTTGAAACAACACTGTGGCTGACGTCGAACTCCCTGGCAACATCTGTTATTTTTCGCTCTTCTTCAATCTTGCCAATAACACGGCCACGCGTAAAATCATCTAGGTGATGTCGGGAAGACATACTGAAAATTGCAAGCTCGTCAATTGATTCCTTCCCTTTCAACTTTGCGTTTGAACAACAACGGTCAATACGCGTCAAATCCTTTATATCTCTTATCAGCGCTATGACGTCACGAACAAGTTCGGCAATCCAAAATTTGCATACGCACAACACGTCTTACTGTATCCCGCACTTATGCTAATTTCCACATTTTCCTGCTTTCCATTTTATGGTTGCTATCGTTGCTATTGTCATCCGTCCTTAGCAATTGTCCGGCAGTGTATATACACCTCTCATACTGTAACTTGCGCATTCGCTGTATATATATATATACATCTCTCATTCTGTAAATAGCGCACTTCTTGAATACATTCTCGGTAATTTTGTTTTGTAGTCCGCTCATCTATTTCACTTGCATTGCATATACCCCTTGCATAACGTAAATTGCACACACTTTGTATATATCTGACTCCTGTTATTATGATTTCAGGCATTGTAACGGCACATGCCGCCTACCGCCTTCGTTCCCTGTAAATTTCGCTCAGAATAAAACATTTTGAAAGTTTGTGTGCTGGAGAAATGCGTTACTTACGTGGGATTTGTGGCAAGACACTATATGATTGTGTGAGAAATGAAGATGTATTGCAGCTGTGTGATGTGAAGCAAAATATTGTTAGCAAGGTGGAGACCAATATGCTTCGGTGGTTTGGCCATGTTGAAAGAATGAGTGATGAAATGCTTACTAAGAAAATCTTTTTAGCCCAAGTGGCAGGAAGGAAAGGCAGACATGGGTGGATCAGATTCAGGAGTGTCTGCATGAGAAAAAGATTATGAGTATGAAGTATAAAAGATCTTGTGTACGGCGTGTAATGGATATTAGTGAAGCACAAGTTGTATGTCAAGATCGCTGTAAATGAAGAAGTTTGATACGACAACAATAAGTAAAAATATCTGGAAGTTTGTATTTCTTTTTGGAGCTAACCTCTGAATCTCAGAGAACAGCTTAGTGATATGTATGTATGATGTATGTATGATTTCTTTTTGTACTCTCACCATCTCGATCACAAGCAGTGCGGAGCCATCGCTTCATTACATCTTCCATATCCGACTGCTTTGAATCTTTCAAATGTTCTCTCTGACGAACTGAAGCCAGAAGAAAATATAAATCTATAATAAAAAGTTTCAATCTAATAACATCTATCAATAGTGATATAATATCTGTTAACAATAAAAAAAATATAACACATACAAAACTTTTATCTGTTTTAGAAAGTAGTCTATGTGAAGTATCCTTATTTAAAACAAGTTGTGCTGCATATTGCAGTATACTTTTTCTCCTTACTTTAAGAAACCTTTTCATTTGTTTTGTGCAGCTCTAGTGGTATGTGTGCTAAGTTTTGGTGATTAAATATATTTTCAAAAATTTCAGTTGAAAATTTCTGAATAAATATCAAAGGTAGAATATGAACCGATTTTTCAAACAGATGTCTTTTTGCCCCCCCAACAACCACTGTTTGACACAATCTAGTTCCTAAAGCTACTTGCTTTTCATTATGTAATTCTCATCCACTTATATGCTTGAATGCTTCTATATCGCTTGTCTTGCAATCATGAAAAAATATTGTATTTCATATTTTACTGGTTGGTTACTAACCACCACTGGGCACTACTTATGCTACACTAAATTTAAGCTGAAGTCCAGAGACATGTGAAGTTAGATTTGTTTATTACGAGTCTCTACCAGCAGGCCCAAATGCTTAACGTAACTTCCAAATTATCACAAATATTTATTGGTTAGTCAAACTCCCAACTAAGGAGAATCATCAAGATTTAAGTGGAAACACCCATTTAGAAGTTCCCTCAATGTGATTTGTGGCCACCACAACTCAAACTATTATGGCTGATGAGATAGATGTTATGGAGAGATGGATGCCAAAATAATCATGCAAGTAGACATGCCTCAGAAAACGTGAAAAGTACATTGTCCTGGAACGGGATACTGTAATTTTCCCATTCCAGGATGATGCAATTTTCATGGTTTTTGAGGCATGTCTACTTACACAGCTATATACAGCTATCAACACAAAATTTAATATTTAGGGGTTTATTAAAGCCATCTTGCGCCAATTAGATTTTGATAGAAATTGAGGAAGTGGGCACTCCACACACTTCTGATTTTTTTAATGTAGCTGAGAAACTATTGTAAATGTCGACATAAAAATATATATTTATTTGCTGATACCAGACCTGCCAAACTTTCAAAAATTGAAATCCGTAAAAAATTCAATCAAAGTTTAAATCAATATGTTCCACTAACTGATCTTTAGCTTATTGAACAAATGCATTGAACATATTGATTAAAAACCAATGTATTATACACGTTTTGTTGATTCTAATCAGCATATGCTATAGTTAAGATATTTGGCTATTTAATTCTTAGTGATTAGAAATGCAATTGGTACATAATTATCTCATTAGTATGTTACATATGAGTACATTTTCAGTTGTAACTCCGAAATTATGATAAAAATTGCAGCAACTTTTTAGTTTCACTTAATTGGCAATTCAATCTTACATTTTTGTGCCAACATGTTAGAATACCTTTAAAATAACACAAGTTTAAGTCTTATACGAGGCTTATATTTTTCATTTATTTCCTTCTCTTTTTCAGCAGTTATTTTCAATTGTAATTCTACAGCATTTTTACTCCATCTTTCCTGCTCAGCTGCAAGTCGAGAAGGTTGGGGACACACAAATGGGAGTAAATGTGATCAGGTAAATCAGAATATAAAGGTACATTGGTCCTGGAAGATACACATTGTTTTTAAATTGTACTAATCTAAAAGGGGGAAAATCTTATCTCAAATATGTCACCCATAAGTAACCATAAAACAAGCAGAATTTCTGTAAATCTTATGGGTAAATCATAAAACATTGCAGGGACCTGATACCTTTATGTGCTTAATAGATTTTGGTAGAAATCATGGAACTTTAAGTGGGCATTCCCCATAGGTATTTTCAAATTTTTAAATATTCTTTGTTACATGCAGCTTAAAATATTTTACCTATCAAAACGAAATTTTGTATTTACAACTTCATGTGTTGAACAAGAATTAGGTATTCCTGTAGCATTTTTGTTTGTTTATGTTTAAATCAGTCTATGTATAAGAAAATTCAGTGCAGGATCCTAACCTGGCTGCCACTTGTTTTCGGTGGCTCCACCCATTCACTGATGTGCAACTACGTATTTCTATCTCATCGATTAATTTTATTCAATCATTTAAACAGAATAGCAGCAGCTCAAAAGGGAAATTAGTGTTTCCTTATAAAAGTTGTCTGAAGGGAACGAACTTACAAACAGCAGTCTTCATCTGTCCATCATGTGCCCTCGTAGGGTGGGCACTGAGAGCTCTTTCATATCTGAGTAACAGGACTGAATTAAATTTTCTGAAGTAAGTTGTTCTTATCCTTTGGCCTGTCTCCCCCCCCTTTTCTTTCTTTTTTGACAGAAAGAAGGCTGGATAGCAAACTGAATTAAAGAGCAATGAAAATCAGCAACTACTGGGTTGAATAGCATTAAATCATTGAACACGTTTAATACCGTGGTATCCCCCAAAAAAATTCTAGGACTTCTGAAAGGACCTTGAAATAATTTTGAGAGCCTAGCTTTCTCACAATTCTTTTTTTACAGCCTGGCGGCAAGAATTTTTAGCTGGATGGTACTTTTAACAACCCCTTCTCAAATTGGAAAAAAAATTGCTATCCTTAGCATTATTATACTTAGCAAATATCTTTAGCAGTGTGGTACGTATTAATGTAATATAACATGATAAACGGTTAGAAAATTGTACAAAAATGGTTAAAAAAAAAGTATTTACTAGCAAATCATATTCAACAGATTTTTTTATTTAATAGATTCAAAGTTTAACGACCACCGTAAACAACTCAACAGACTATAAGCAGTTGTTTGTCCCTAATTTAGGTCCACTGGTTCCAGGGAAGGCAGACAACCAGTGCCGTAAGACAAACAGTGCTGTAAGACAAAACACATCTATGTCTCACCAGGATCCTTCTCGGACAAATGGAGGACATAAGCCAGCGCTTAGACCACTGCACCACCAGGACAGTGACACAGATTTCAGGCAGTTTTCATCAACACTGATGGTGTCTGTGGGAATAAGTTTTCCATTCTTACTAGTATGAGAATTATGGAAACATTCATTAAAAGAAATATAGCCGGGTGACAGACAAAATTAAGTGGGTGGGCCACCCAGTAGAAAGGCTCTAGGGAGAACAACAGAGCCTACATGTGCATCACTTACAATTACTCAAAACTGTACAAATACCTTGTAAATAAATTAGTTATCATGAACTATAAATAAATTAGAAACTGTAAGATCGCATTTCACATCAACAATTACAGATTGCATACAATTAAAAAAAAAAGCTCACAGTATTAACCAAGGCTGTCACAGTCTGTAGTCAGTTCTGCATTAAATGTATTTCATTTCATTAATCACAACAAAATATTTTAAATTTAAAAATGCCCTCAAGAATTTTGATAGGGAACATACCTGCAACAAGTTGAGGGAGATATGGGAATTCCTTAATTCCTTTTATGTTTTTGCTGCCGGCCCAGTTCAACTGCAAAGCAACATCATTCGTCATCACAGAAGCCAAAACTCGCCGTGTAGCTTCATTAATATCTCTCCCACCAAGTTTTCCAAGCTGCCTAACCTAGAAAATAAATTATATCACACATAAAAATGTATTAAAAAAAATTAGTTTTCCAAACTGCTTAACCTGAAAAATAAACAGTAATATCACACGCAGAAATCTATATAAAAAGACAGTTTCCAAGGTACTTAGTCTGGAAAATAAATTATATTTCACATAAAAATGTATGGGAAAAAATACACAAAATTAGGCTGGTATTTGAATACCACAGCAGTTTTGTTTTCCATTTAAATTTTGTAATACATTCTGGGCCAGATAATAATTGTTAGTAATATTTAAGCTCCCAGATGAGAAGGCCTGTCTAAATTGTATTTATACGATTTCACAATTTATAACTTAAACTTTTGCCAGCACATCAGCTTTTTTGTAAACCCAAAAGTTATTTTACATGACTTCACTGCACTGCTGAGCCTAAATGCAAATTATGTTACGAACAAAATCAATTCCTTTATGTTTTTACAGCCAAGCACAAAAAATCACCAAGTGTTTTGCCGGTGTTCTGTAACCAACGTACCATAGTTTTCGATGTGTTTGAGGCAGTCGTGTAGCGAGGCTTGTTATTCTTCTTGCTTTATTTTTGCCACGGGAAAGTTTATTTACAGCAGTGAACTTCAACCTGGTCGCGTGATGTGATTATGTGAGCTGAGTGCAGCTACAGGTCGACGGAGAACAGAAATGTTAAAAAAGTGCATGTGCCTTTGGAGGTGTGAGAGTTCTTTTTCGACGACGTGAGAGTCTGACTGGATTATTTTCTGTGCTTATGAAAAACTAATGCTCGCGAGTTTTATATTTACGATGAACAAAAGCTTATCGGATGACTTATGCAAACTTTGAACAGAGTAATAAATCATTCTTTCGACATTTGCAATGTACATGGTGATCACAACAAAGAGGCAAGGCGTATTTGACTCTGCTACCTGCAGTTATCAGCAAAAATAATTTGCTTGTAGAACTTGCTGCCTAGGCATTATCAAGTGTATTGTTGGACATTTCAGTCATTATTCCTCCAGTGCATTTGCAAATTATCCATTCATCTTGTGAGTTGTTACTTTTGAGTTGTTAAATGCTGATGTACTTTGTGATATTTTGAAATGCACTTTAGAGGAAGTTTTATGTGCTCACTATCTTTTTTATTGTTCTCTGATGTAGAGGTCAAACTCTAACAATTCTGTTTCATCCTGTGAGTGGCATCTTGGATTTGATTTGGGGCAGAAGGCCACCAGCGACGTAACATTATAATTACTCTCAAATGAGTGTACAATTGTTTTCACTTATTTCAAGATTCTATAATCTCTTGAGAGTTTATTCTGTAATAAAGAGTGAGGAAATAAAATTGACCCCGGTACCACAGTTTTCTCCTTTTGGCAGCAAATAAAACATTTTATCTAACCCTTCTACAAATCAGCAAGGTCAAAACACAAGGAAAATTTTCAATCCCTCTCTTAAGTCAACTCTGGTCTCCGATTAGCAGAATTGTTTTATATGAACTTGAGAAAAGTGTGTATTCTTACCATACCACACTTTTGGGAGTATGATTTAAAGATTAAATGTATTTCACTCCATTGACCTCAAAACATAGGTTAAAAAGTATATCAGGTTAGTAACCTGTTGATTCAGGGGTCAATCTAGGTCACATTTGATATTGTTGGGCAGTGCATCTTCCCACAAAAATATTTTTAAACTGTAATGGTATCTTCACAAAAAATTTCTGAAAATTTATTTTTAACATAATGTAGCACAATGTACACCTTGAATACTGTATCACTTTTTTTTTGTAAGTAGGGTGGAGGCTTAGGATTTTTAACTAGCTGCAAAAGTAAAAACTGTGTGGTTAGAGCTGAAGGGTTTTTTTTTTGTTTTTTTTGGTTTTTTTTAACGTGCTCTGCATCTGGGCAGGGAAATTTTGCAAGTCCTATGTATATGATAATGATCCAATCTGTGAGTCCACAATATTTTGAACCTTCATGCCGGTTTGGTGGGTTGGTAAAATTGCTATAAACACAAAAATAAGCATACATATCACTAAGCTGTTCTCCAAGATTCAGAAATTAGCTCCACAAAAAACATACACAAACTACCAAAGAAACGCAAACTACCCGATAAATTTTTAACTGATTATTAGTTTACTGTTGTTGTATCAAACATCTCTATTTGCAGCGATCTTGAAACACAACTCAAGCCCCACTGACACCCATCACACGACATACACAAAAACCTATACTTCATGCTCAATCTTTTTCTCATGCAGATATTCCTGAATTTGATCCTCCCATGACTTTATTGGCCTTCCTCTGCCCTTCCTTCTTGCCACTTGGGCTAAAAAAAGTTTACTCAGTATCTCATCACTCATTCTTTCAACATGTCCAAACCACCAAAGCTTATTAGTCTCCACCTTGCTAACAACATTTTGCTTCACATACTGGAACACATCTTTCCTCACACGAGCAGAATGTGTCTTGCCACAAACCTCTGGTAGGCAACGCATTTCTCCAGCACACAAACTACTCCTATGTTTCTTCTGTAGTACCCATGTTTCACTGCCATACATCAAAGTAGGAACAATTACACTTCCATACACACCTGTGCGAGACTCACTTGAGAACCCATCATTTCTGTGGAAACCTCCCAAAGCAGTCATGACTTTCAATGAAGAATTCACTCGCCTATTAATATCTCCATTAAATTTGTTTTATCTGTCAAACATGCTTCCTAAATACACAAGCTCACTCACCTGGTCAATCACTGTGCCATTTAGACTTACCTTAGGTATATTACATTCAGTGCTAACAGTTCCTCACTCAAAAACCAAAACTTTAGTTTTTCCATTATTTATACTCAGTTCGAATTTCATGCGAACTTCGTACATATGGGAAAACTTACTCTGCAACTCACTTTTGCTCTCTGCCAACAGTGTCATACAGCAATCAGTACACACAGATATTATGAAGACATAAACCAATATTGTCCATCTTGGCATCGCGCATCCATAAAAACATTTAACAGCATTAGACAACCTTGTCCTGTGCAACTAAGAAACCATTTTGATAAAACACTTCACTCGTACTCAAGCTCTATGCAACAAATTTCACAAAACTAGAGTGAATGTCACAAAAATTGGTATCAAAAATTGGATCTACCCCCTTTGATTGTTTTCTTTTAGATTAGCAATTATGAGTTGCTTATCCACAATTAGTTTGGTACATGTGAAACCTGGTTCAGCTGCTAAATCAGACTAAACCTTTTCATACTTCGACTAAATTTGTTCCGGAGTATGTAATAAAAAAAAATTTCTGGATTATTAGTGATCCAGTCCTTAATAAATCTACCATTATTGCAATCCTTTGAAAATTATAAGAACATGATACAGATCATTTGGCCAAACATGATTTTGGAAGTGATGGTAAAATGGAATTAAACTGTAAAACATATATATAAGAAAGTGTGTGAATTTTCTACAGCTTTTTGGTACAATTAATTCTCACTATTTTTCTAAACTCTCCCTCATTTGCTGCAGAATTGTTTATTGCCTCCAGCTCACTTAGCGATGAAGCTAACACAACAGCAAGGTGGTGCATCATTTGCTCTGCTTCATCAACATTTTGGCATACTAACTGCCGCAGACTTCTTACTTCTTGTCTGAGCTCCTCCACTACAGTCCATATTTTCTTTAATAGACCTGGTTGCAACCTGCCCCCCCCCCATCCTAATAAATCATGAGTCAGCAGTAGGAGTGTCTTCCCTTTTTTGATGAAGGCATGTAGTGTAAAATCTCATATCACAGAATTATAAATATATTTCACATGGAATGGACACATATTTCTCTCATATTTCAATAAAATATAGGACAGGAAAAATTACTAACCACTTGTCCTACATAATGGATAAAAATGCACTGTCCTTACTCTCATATATATAAGAGATGAGGGGTGATTGTTAGGTGAAACAAAAATCCAGAAACTTTAGTGTACAGTGCCAGTATAAATATATAATACATATTTATATACTATATTATGCACTATGCACATATTAACTAGCTACACAGCTAACAGGCATTAGTGCCTGTGCAGTTTCACTTTGCTTCTTTTCCTGAACAACATTTTCCTTTGGTGTAGCTAGAAATCCTTCAGACATTGCATTTTTTGCAGTCAGGTTTTGCACTTCATATTATGTATTATTTGGGTTGTCTACGGAGATAATTTCAGTTCTGGAAACCTACAGTGGTTTCTACTCCATTTCTAAATGTAGCTCATTTAATGTACCACATCTAATATAATCAAATCTTTTTTTATGATATATATTATCGGAAGTACCGCATGTAATATACACCCTAATTCATAAAGTATACAGTCTCCAGATGCTGTAAAACAGTAGCAGTTGAAGACAGACCACAACTGCGAACCGTTAGGTAGATGTACTCATGAAGTTTGTGTCCCGCTACTGAGAGAAGTGACATAGGCGATAGCGCGCGTGTAACGTGACTGATCAGTTAAAATGGCAGTGTCTGCAGTGGAGGCGTTTTGTGTTCCTGTATTGAGGAAAACGGAATCTAACTGTTGTGCAACGACATTTTCGATTACGATTCGGAAAAAAAAACGCCAACTAGAAAATCTATTTACGTTTGGCAAAATTTGAAACTAGGGGCTCTTTGAGCAAACTTAAAAGTCCAGAATGACCGCGTGTATCGAAAGAATTCCTCGATAGTGTTTGCACCGTCATTCAACGAAGCCCGGGAAAATCAATGCGGAGAGATGAGTCGTGAAGTGCAGATTTCACAGCCCACTGTCTGGAGAATTTTGAGAAAGAAGCTGAAAATGATTCCATACAAAGTGCAGATGTTGCAAAATCTCACTGACCTTGACAAGACAAAGCGCTTTGAATTTTGCGCCGAAATGCAGCACCATTTTGAAAATGATGATTTTGACAATCACTTAGTTTTCACCAATGAAGATACATTTCACGTGAGTGGTAAGGTAAACAAGCACAATTTTCGATTTTGGGGAACGGAGAATCCCAGATTTACAGTGCAACACGTGCGAGAGTCCCCTTAGGTAAATGTGTTCTGTGCTGTCCAAAAAGAAAGTGTACTGCCCCTTCTTTTTCACGAGAAAACTGTCATGGAGGCTTTTCTTTTTTCACGAGAAAACTGTCATAGGAAACTTTTTTCTGGATATGTTAAGTCTTTGGTTAATGCCACAGTTGCAGGACGACAGTGACAACTTCATTCTCTAATTGGATGGTGCACCACCGCACTGGTTAGGCGACGTGCGAGATTATCTCGATGAACATTTTCCTCACCGATGGATTTAACGAGCAGCGGACTACAACATGCCACCGACCCAATGGCCACCCAGAAGTCCTGACTTAACACCTTGTGACTTTTCCTGTGGGGGTACACGTAAAGGACAAGGTATTCGCCCCTCCTCTTCCTGTTGATCTAGCGGAGCTGAAACAGCGTATCACAGCCACTATCACTGCATTTGATTCAGATATCTTACCTCACGTTTGGGCGGAAATGGATTACTGGCTTGATATGTGCCATGGGACTAAGGGTACACACATAGAACATCTGTGACTGTCTCTAAAAAAAAACTTGAAACATTCCCCTGCAATTATGTTACAGGTAACATAAAATATCTTACATTGTTCTTGTTTTATAGTGCATTGAAACTGTATACTTCTTTATGAATCACCCTGTATATCATAAAAAAAGTCTTCCTTTCAGCGTGCTGTTATCTTGAGAGAGCTTGTTCGATAACAAACGAAACTCTCAAGGGATCACAAATCTTTGCGCAATTCAAATGGAAATGTGTTTTCAAACACTCTAATCCCCCCCATGGAGGTATTAATAAGAAGAGAAAGCACTCTCCGTTGGCTCAATGCAATCCAAGTGAAGCCAATGAAACGTCCCGGCAGCCATCTTAAGCCTGATATGAGCAGACTATGCAATAGCTCTTAACGCTGTGCGAGGAATGAAGTTGGCAATTTGCTTTTAATATTAATAAATTTGCCCTTCTTTATTATCTTAATCGTTGATATACTATTCTTAAGGATATTATTAGTTGATTTATCAATGTTTAGGGTGTTACGGCTACTTCCAGGTATTTGGAATTTAGGAAACATTTTGGCTGACTTCTGGAGGATCTGCATAGGTACAAGGGTTTTTCTCATTCTGTAGGTAAAACTGCCGTGTAATTTCAGAGTTTTTAATGTCGTGTGTACGATAATCTAAGTTTAGTGATGGGTTTTAATCTAAGTTTAATAACATTTTACAGAGATTTGCTCTGTTAAAATGGAGAGTATGATAGTGTACGCAAATTAATGTTAAGCTGTAATACTCCAATAATACTTTATACAGTATTACATATATTATGATGAAAACATACTTTCACCAAGGAAGGGCACAATTTCAAAAGCAATAAAAAATCCTTATATTTCTACAGTATTTGGAAAAGCAATACAAAATCTTTACATTTCAACACCACTAAATAAAACATAAAAATTGCATGCCAGGTCCAGTTACATATCCCCCAGCTTTGTAATACATCTTGACTATACAATCTAAATCGGAAAATGTCTTTTCACCTGCAAACAAGCATACACCTTGAAATGTGACTTTTCCAAGAAAATTGCTTGGAGCACACACACTTGTGAGGCTTCTCACCTGTGTGAAGGAGAATGGGCTGTGAAAGAGGACTTTTCCAAGCAAATTGTTTGGAGCATACATCACACTGGTGAGGATTTTCCCCTGTGGGAATAAGTAAATTCTTCGAAAGATCACTTTTTCGAGCAAATTGTTTGAAGCATACATTACATTGGTGAGGCTTTCTTCCCATCTGAAAGAGTAAATGCTTCAGAAGATCACTGTTTTGAGCAAATAAGTTTTTGTAGCATATATCACACTGGTGAGGCTTTTCCTCCGTGTGTACGAGTAATACTTCGAAAGAACACTTTTTCGAGTAAATTGTTTGGAGCATACATGACATTGGCAAGCCCCCCCCTCGTGTGAATGAGTAAATGCTTGGAAAGATAACTTTTTCGAGTAAATTATTTGGAACATAAATCACATTGTAAGGCTTTTCACTTCACCTGTGTGCATACGCATATGCTCCAAAAGATGTGTTTTATTAGAATTTTTTATTATTTCCGAGAAGTTTCTATTAGAATTTTTACCTCTATTAGCACAACAAAATGTTATACTGTTCAGTGCCATTCTGTCAATCAAAATGGGAAATTAAGCTGGTCATATCAAAATTGACTTCATATACACTCTTTACTACTAACTGCTCGTCAGAAATTAAAGGAATTCATATTAAATGTTTCTCCGTTGCTTACCTGTGAAAAGTAACTCCAGGAGGTGGTCGACCGGAATTGCTGTGACATCCGTAAGTTCAACAACGCACCATTTCTAAAAAAAAAATAACTTCAAATTTCGAAAATCAAACTTGTCACGTACGAAACCCAATGGCTCGAAACCACTATCAGAGGCTTAAGATGGCCGTCACACAGTCAGCATCGTCTGCTAAGAAAGCTTCAAGTTTGTGATGTCATATTTTCTCCCCTTATTCCTACCTCCATGAATGCCCCCTCCCCAAGAAACCTATTAGTCACCATTTCATAGCATTTTCAGAAATGAACTGACGGTTGACTCTTAAATTCTTCTGAAACTCAAAAACTGGCTTTTCGGGTTTTGAATGTGAAAAAAACCTGGAATTCTGCACTACACCAGCATTACAAGAAGGTCTGGTAGGTAATAACTACAATACCTTTTTGCATGTGTGCAACACCTCCCTCAGTGTTCTGACTTTCAGAATTTCACAACAGATGTGATACTTGATAGAACTGGCAATCTGAAGACTTTCAAACCCATTAGTTTCAAATACCAGTATGCTTTCCATGAAACTAAGTACATGAGACAAAACTGATTATCATATGATAAAGTGCAACAAATTTTTTTTTTTTTAAATTAAGGTACTGAAAAACACAAAAAAAAGACTGACCTTCATTTTTGCTGCAGTTACAGAAATCTTTTCTTGACGAATTAGATGGCAGCTCACGCTATGTTGAATTTTGCCTCAACTCTACAGACGATAACATGTGGTTCATTGGTGGAGGAGGCGGTGGATGTGGTGGCTGTGATGAAACTGAAGGCTTCTTTTTAGGCCTTTGGATTGTAGGCCTGTTATCTTCAGATTCATCACTCTCTCCAGGAAAAGCTGTGCTTCTAGGCCTTTTTTTTTCACGATCAGAGAACAACTCGATGTCCGTATGCATCTCATACTCTGCCAAGGCTTTTGCAGCATTCTGGTATAAGGCTGTAAAGGTAAAAACTGCTTTGTTAGTCAAAATAACATCTGGAAAAAACATACCATGCTGGTAAGACACACCTAAAAAACGAGTTTTAAATTGCAGAGGCAATGTAAAAATTGTTTGCACAAACTGTGCCAAGAAACAAAACATCTTTCATAATGCATAAGCACATAATACAACATGACAAAAGCATGGGAAAAATTGAATTATTTTTATTAAAAAAAGCCATCTTCTTGAAAGTTGGCATTTTAATTTAATAATATAGGTAGGAAAACCAATAGTAAACTAAGCACGGGTACTCTCGTGTTTACCTTTTCAATGCCTACACAAGCAGACAATTTTGTTTTCTGTTATAACAAGAAATGCAAACACTTGCAACATTCAGTTCATTATAAACTGTAATATAAAATAACAGGATGCAAATAACAGTGATCACTCGGGCTTTTTTAAGTTTTTGCCAACTTATTCACCAAATTCAATTTTTTCTCACCAAAGTACAAAAAGTAATTACCAAAACTTTGCCTCCCCCCATCTCCAAAATAATTTTTTTCGCAAATTGCAAAAAATGCGATCCGCAACGTTACCCCTGAAATGTTTAGTTTGTACCAATGTCAAAAGGGTGCATAACAGTATCAATTCTACACCTTTATTATAAGTAATGCCCAGCATGTTAACCTTTAGGCCATCACGGCAGATTATAGCTGTCTTTTAAATTTTTTATATTTGAAGTATTTTTTTTATTTACATTTTTGCATATATTGTTTACATTTCAGTATTTAAAGTGAAGTGGGGTAATGTATTATTTAACAGAACTGTTGTAAAATAACAGAAGATAGTATAATATACGCAGGGCTGTAGCTACCCGGGAGGGATGGTATTACCAACAGCATAAATTCATGCTTGGAGAAGCAATCGAAAATAAATATGTAACTAAAGGTACTCACACAACATGTGGATACATTTACTGAAAATTGTAACTGAAAAAGAAAGCGCTACACTCTTCAGTATTTTATTTTTTGAAGATTTTAATTTGCCATATTCAGTGTTCTGCACAGATAACCAGTGTACAGAATAACTTACACAGTGTCATATCAGCTCTTCATACACATGAGAGAATTGTCCAAAACGATTTGAATGGAATTTTTCCAACTCCTACAATGACAGCTAATGTGTACTGTTGAGTTAAATATCTGATATTTATTAGGTCTGTGCTGGTTGTTTGGTTTTTATTCTGCATTTCCGGGGCATTATGTGTTGTCAGCATTTATATAACTTTTGCATTTTACTTGTTATTCCCAGCCATTTGCCCTTTTGTATTTGCCTGGTTATTGCATTCTCAGTAAAACTGTCAAAAACCTGAAGGGCAATTTTTGAAGGATCATAATACTTCCGTAAAAAGAGAGTATGCGATGATAAAAATTGCATCCTGTGTGAGTTAAGTGTGGGACTTTTGAACTCAAAGCGGCATAGTTTCAAGTCTCTCCCTCCCAGAGAAGTAAAGCCTGTTTTGCTCCTGAATATAAGGCAATACATTGATTACATTCTTCTAATGCATTGGCAGCGGAGTTATGTGAGTAGAGGTAGGACGATGATGGCTATTGGAAAGTAGTTTAATATGTGTATGTAGTGCCTCATAATAAATGGAAAATAGTGAAGTTAATCAGGTATGTAAGTTGTCCTGTATTACCACTAACACATTTAGGAGGTTAACAAGTGTACATACCACACACATATATATCATCATCATCATCATTGTCAACCATTATCAATCCACTGCTGGACGAAGGTCTCCCCAAGTTTCCTCCACAACGGTCTGTCTTGTGCCAGTCTCCTCCATGTCACCCCTGCATACTTTCGAATTTCATCCACCCATCTCCCATGTGGTCTTCTTCTGGGTCTTTTCCTGTCCCTTGGAATCCAATCTAAAATTTCGGCTGTCCATCGATGATCTGTCCTTCTGGCAGTATGTCCAGCCCATTGCCATTTCAGGGATTTAACTCTGATCATGATGTCTTCCACTTTTGTCATTTTTCGGATCCACGAGTTCCTCTTCTTATCTCTCCTGGTTACACCAAGTATGCACCTCTCCATGCTGCTTTGAGTTGTCTGCAGCCTTTGTATGTCTCTTTTAGTTAAGGTCCACGTCTCTGCACCATACGTAAGCACTGGAAGGATGCATTGATCAAACACTTTTCTTTTAAGACATAATGGCATATTGCTCTTGAAAATTATGCTGTTTCTTCCAAAAGCTCTCCAGGCAAGTTTTGTACGCCGATTAATTTCTTCATCAATGTGACCCTCACTTGATATCTGCTGTCCAAGATAAACGTACGTGGCTGTTATCTCCAGCTTTTCTCCATCAATCGATAAATCTTCATTTCTTGTAAAAGCATTGAACATCACTTTTGTCTTCTGAAAGTTCATTTTTAATCCCACTTCTTTACTCTTGTCAGCAAGTTCCTGGATCATACTCTGCAGCTCTGATGGGGTAGTTGCAAAAATGACTACGTCATCAGCAAAACGAAGGTGGGTTAGATAATATACATGTATATAAATTATAGCAATTAAATCCAAAGGGCGAGATCCAAAGTGAAAATCCTCCAAATACGTAGCGTCAGTGAATAAACAAACACATCGCTCTTTCCACGTTTTAGAAACACAGCAAACGAAAAATTGTTATTGGGTCACCGATGGGGATCCGGACCTGAGCCTATGTTACGGACTTGTGATGTCAGAAGCTGATAGAAATGAACACATAGCGCCGTGGATTGTTGGCCACCGTGATATAAGGTTAACGCGCTCGGCTAAATATCGAATGATCTGCGATTCGGATCCCCAGGGGTGACAGAATAACAATATTTCGGTTGCCATGTGTTGCTAAAACGTGGAAAGAGCGATGTCTTTGTTTATACACCGATGCCACGTATTTAAAGAATTTTCACTGTAGAAGAAACTACAGATTCCGGACACTGAATTATAGACTTCTATTAAATACCGGGTGGTATCTTCTTCTTCGCGAAGAAGATACCACCCGGTATTGCATAAAAGTCTGTAATTCATTATGTATGCGGTTTGGCATCGATTTCAAAAAGTGTTGTAGTGAATCTCTTTCTACCGCACAACAGACTTTCACCAGATAGTTCTTTAATTGGATAAGATTTTACGTTAGAGGACTTTGCTCCTTTCTCTACTTTTCTAACATGTCCAATACATTCTCAATGGGGTTCAGATCCGAGTTTCGTGATGGTCAATGAAAATGGTGGAAGTCTGTTTCATGCTCTCTGAACCACTGCTGAACACATCTTTCATGGTGGACAGTAGCACTGTCGTCCACGAAACAGTCGTCACCTTCTGGATAAAATGCCAATATTGCGGGACCAACTTGATGGACAACAATGCTCGGGCCATCCTTGGATGATACCCGGCCGTCCAACGATATCAAGGCACCCATTCCGTATCAACATTGCGTGCCCCACACTGTAACACCTTCTGCAGAGCCTTGAGTTCCCAGCAAAAACCCAAGTATTGGGAAACTGCTGGTCACCATCTGGCAGTGATGGGTCACTGCTGGCTGAAATGTGACGCTCACGATACAGTAACGATTCGTTGGCGGTAGCGCCATCAACTGGCAGCCGTTGTTGGTCCTGTAGCATCGCCGTGAGGGTGGGACCTCCAAGCCAGCGCCAAGAGCGGCTCGTAGCTGGCAACCGAAGCAAATCCAACACGGCCGCCCCGGTGGCGCAGTGGTCTAAGGCGTTGGCCTCTGATCATTCGTCTGAAAGGGGTCCGGGTTCGAATCCCGGTGAGGCATGGACGTTGTGTTTGTCTTACTGCACTGGCTCTCTCCCTTCCCTGGAACCAGTGACCCTAAATTAGGGACGGGCGACTGCTTATAGCCCATTGAGTTGCTCACGGTGGTAGTTAAACCTCCAAAAAAAAAACAAAAAAAACGAGGCGAAAGCAGGGGCTGCGCATGCGCAAAAGAAACAAGTGGACGTTCTCTCGTGGTACCGGTTAGTTGAAGACGACGCCATCTTGTTATCTTAGTGGATGTAAGAAAAAAAGGGCCATATGTAGAGAGAGAAATTAATTTCCTTAATGAAATGCAGCGTCGGCGAAGCCTATCGTCGAAGGAAAATCATATTATTGGTGTACAACTTAATTCTCGGCCCCTAACCGCAAGTGATCATAGAGCGTCGGCAAATGTAAATAGCTTTCCAGGCAACCGTAACCGCTCACAGCTGTAGTAACAGAAGGGACGAACGTTGACGGTGAAAGCAATGTCTTTCGAGAATCACCATTTGAGGCACTGCCTCCTGTTCGCGTTTCAGCTGAAATAAAGTGCCACGGAAACACAGCAAATGATCTGTGCTGCTTTGGGTGGGGCTGCTGTGTCCTGCAGTACGTGTAAGAAGTGGTTCCAGCGGTTTAAGCAGGGAACTTTCGATCCGGGACAACCACAGAAAGTTGACGATGAGGAACTGGAACAACTGTTGGACGCAGATCCCTGTAGCACACAGTCAGAGCTTGCCCAGGAACTCGGAGTAACACGGCAAGCCATTGCAAAGCGCCTGCACAAGCTTGGACGGATTCACAAGGAGGGCCGTTGGGTGCCCCACCGACTCACAGCTGCGAACAAGTTAGGCGCTACGATGTTGCTGTGTCCTTGCTCTCCAGATTCAAGAAGAAGGATTTCCTCCACAAGATTTTGACTTGTGATGAGAAGTCTATCTTCTACGATAATCCTAAGCGGCGCAAATCGTGGGTTTATCCAGGTCAGCCTACCACCAGTACCGCTAAACCGAATATCCAAGCCAGGAAGTTGTTGCTGTGCATATAGGGGTATCAGCGCGGTGTCGTACACTATAAGTTACTGAAACCTAGTGAAACGGTCAATGTTGAGCGTTATTGTCAGCCACTCATTCGTGTGAGTGACGCAGTGAATGCGAAAAGGCCATACACCGGCAAGGGTAGAAGATCAATCCTGTTGCTTCTGGATAACGTACGTCACGTCCTCACACCGCGAAAACTAATTTAAACACGATCACCGACCTGGGATGGGATATTTTGTCCCACCCGGCGTATTCTTCAGACTTCGCCCCGTCGAATTATCACCTCTTTTGCTCCCTGCAACATCACCTGAGTGATACGCACTTCACTTCTGTCGAGGAGGTCCACGCAAGTATTGATGACTTTATCAACTCGATAAAGCCCTCTTTTTTCCGCAGTGACATTCGGCAGCTACCTGACCGATGGCTCAAATGTATCCAACACGACAAGGATTATTTCCCTGATTAGGTACGTATTCGATTTGCTATACCTTGATGTCAACGTGTCGTGCCTGTGGCCGAGAATTAAGTTGCACACCTAACATTAAATAATTAATGAACTGTAAGAAGTAGTCAATTAATCTCGTGTATTTATAGAAACTCATTTATGCCGCCCCGGTGGCGCAGTGGTCTAAGCGATGGCCTCTGATCATTCGTCCGAACGGGGTCCTGGTTCGAATCCCGGTGAGACATGGATGTTGTGTTTGTCTTACGGCACTGGCTCTCTCCCTTCCCTGGAACCAGTGACCCTAGATTAGAGACGAGCGACTGCTTATAGCCCATTGAGTTGCTCACGGTGGTCGTTAAAACTCCAATCAAAAAAACAAAACAAAAACTCATTTATGGCAACATTCCTGCACTAACAAACGGAGAATCGAGAGTACAAACAGCCATGAAACACATTCACTCCATTCCCATAAATAACAAGAAATGATTTTTGAAAACTTAATAAATGCGTCGTATAATATTTCGTTAAACCACTTCACAAAAATGTCCCGGAAAGATTTTAAAATCGTTATGTTGAAAAAAAAAAAAATAAGAATTATACGCGCAAAAAAAAAAAAAATGGGTATTTTCATTAGAAAATGATCAAGTATTGGGGGGGGACGCTACGCTAAGTGGATATGATGCACATGGGTTAAATACACAAGATTGGAGTAATTCGCTGCTGAAAATAACCAGAAGTAAAATAAAATATCTTTCCTATTTAGGACAAACACAGCTTCGGACTATGGAAAGAAAAGATACAACGTTAAAAATGTAACAGAATGTGACAAGAACGGGTGAATACATTAAATAAACAATCGCCTTTCGAGACCATAAGGACAGCACAAAACTTTGGAGAACGTTTGTTTTTAAGTTGTACTCCCGTTGAAAGTGAGTGAAGTTCCCTAATGGTAAACAAACAATCGTTACGCTGAAAAAATAAATCTATAACTTATATGAAACTGATATTTCTGAAAAATAGCTAGCAGTATTGTAAAATTAAAAAGATAACCCTTCGTTATACGTCGCTCAGGAAAGAGACTCACATTCAAGTAACAGGTCACACGTGGCAAACTAGTGTATTGGTTGAAGTGTCCGCTTTGCAAACAAGCTCTCATGGTTGGATGCTAATCTGATCCACCAGGCGTTTTATTGGACCGGTTGAGAAAATTTACCCAGCGTCGTGATAGGTAAGTTTCGTTAGGAAAAAAAGAGGAGTTAGGGAATTGTGGTTATAATTTTTTTTATTGCTACCAGTGGGAAATTGGCGGAAAAGATGCGGCAAGCCACCAGTTACGTCACGTGACTCCCGGCGGCTCCCATTGGCGGGCCACAGTAAGCTAGCCATCATATATGGCACGCGCTTGCAGGACCGCTTGTAGCAGCCAATGCCTGTGATGGATAACTGATGGCCCTGTTCTGGCATATGCCAACTGATGTGGGTGGCAACTGTTGGCCCGCTGCTTGCGCGAAGTGCTGGGCCATATGGTGGCCGCCGGAACATTTTATTGACGTTTAGGCAGCTGCAACATAGTGCTGGGCCTGTGCTGGCATTGCTGGCTGCCAGTGCTCGCTTGAGTGCCAGCCCAGCAAGACTGTTCTGGCTGGGTTGTATTTACAAGGCAAGCTGGATACATTGCTTCATAAGGCTTTGGCCAAAATCTCTGAGCATCGTCGTTGTGGAGCAAGGACGATGCCCAAGTCATCAGGTCCGCGACTTGCGGACCTGATGACTTCTTTCCAATCTTCCAGTGTCCAGTCACGGTGTTCCTGACGCGATGGGAGAAGAACATTCCGGGTTTTCGAATAAATCATTGGTTCCTATATAGGCATGCGACTGCCAATACTGATCATCTTCAATTTCCTGCTGATAGTTCGGCAACAATTTTCACTAAATGCTTCGATCGATTCCTGTGCACGTCAATTCCTGTTTTTTCGTACAAGTCTTCTCAGAGTGCATCGATCTGGTTTATGACAGATTGTTGCTGTGCTACAGTTACGCCTGTTTAGACAAGCAATGTGGGTAAATTTTTCACTAATTAATGACGCGAGATATTTCATATTTTGAGAAATCAGTCAGCTCTTTTAATTCCGGAATCTTCGCTCCAGGTACACAGGCACCCACAATAAATCTCTCTCGAACTCCGAAAGATGCTTTGTTTTATTCCATTGTGGTCAACGCTACTAGCGATTCCTGACTAGCAGCAGTGTTAAATAGATGCCAAGATCGTGTGGTGACCACGTAGGTTGCATATACTTTGCGAAAGTAGCGTCTACGTACACTTGCGTAAAGGTTTTCAATTCAGCGTCCGATATGTGTAGAATGCAAACGATTCTGTTGTTACACAAACGTAAAAGGTACAATCACATATTACACATAGAAATAATAGACAATAAGAATCCAGGTAACAAAGCTTTGCATTCTAACGTAGGCCCAACACTTAGCCGCCGTCTACCATTCCTAAAAGGCGGTGTTGGGCCAGCGTTAAATTTTTAAGGTGTGCTACCTGGGAGTGGAGCCAAACTGAAAAAAAAGTCAGCAAAATCTTCTTCAAATAAAATGCACATCTGGATCAAATTTGCTTTCCTGTATCAATTATGGATTACAGCAAAACTCCGGATTTCTGCGGAATCTGACACACTTCACGAAACAAATTTATTTTATCAATTTTCGTCTTTACATCTCAAAGGTCTTGGCATGAGAAACAGAGCTGATATTCCTCTACCAGGAAATAAATGTTATTCAAATTCCCCACGAAGATCTAGAGGAATTCTTTCCAGCAGCGACAAGAAGAAGGAGTCTGCTAAACAATTGCTTCGTTAAAGCTGTCAGTTACGTACACTTTGTGCTGTTGTCGTTGCCACTACCGGTTCCACAGAAATGAAGGCCCCGGATGACGACAGGCAGCAGAGCGATTCCTCGAACTGGGTTGCAAGTCTTCCTTCTTTCTATCTTAACCTAGAATACAAATTTCTATTATTCCGATGTTTACCGACTTAACATGCTGTTATTGTAATTTTCCGAAGAACGCCCTTCAAGCCAATTCAGATTCCTTCTCTTCTCGGAAAAGGAGCGGACCTTCGGGGCCCGAGGGATACGAAGCAATCAGAGAAAGTGGCGGAGTAACAAAATAGCGAAGTAACCTCCAGCAGTCGCGCTTTCTCCTTGGGACTCTAAACAAATGGCGTGGGAGGCCGTAATTCCTTTGTGCCAGTTGGTTCATTACGGAAGACAGGGTAGAAACGCGGGCAGCGCGTCGAGAATGCATGCAGACTGGAAAATTTTTAAGTAGCACTCGTTGCAATTTCCTCCAGTATTATTCTGAATCGGAACTTTTGATAGCTTGATACTTAAATTCACATAAAAAGTGAAGCAAAATACGTTTTCCAACTGCAATGGATTAATGAGTACAGGCAAGTAGCTGCAGCAAAGTTTCCATTGCGATGTTCACACAACCACAGCGATTATGGGCAATGAGGATTTAAGCCTTTTTTTTTTTTTTTTTGATTGGAGGTTTATGAAAGGAAATGATTTATTGGACCTGGTGGTACAGACATGACAAACAGACAGACTTAAATAGGATACAGATATTTCAGAGCAACAAGTACAATTGTTGCTGTGAAATCAAATCACACCTGGGTTACAGCATGCCAAATGAGCAACTTACACAGATATAGCCAGCAGAGGCGGCGGAAAGGGAAGTTTGCTGACTGGGTCCGAAATTCCGAATCGTGGTGCACCCCCTCCCGCGCTTTCCGGAACAAACAGAAGAAAAACAATGATTTAGGAGCTTTTTTAGGGATTAGGACCACCTAGAGAAACTTTGTTAGGGATTAGGATTACCTAGAGAAACTTTACATCACAACAAAATATCGCACAGATGCCAAATAAAAAAATAAATAAAAATAAAAATCTTGGTTTAGATTATTGAAATTATTGACCGGGCACGAGCCCTGGCGGCTACGCCGCCACTGATGGCCGGTGTTGATCATGTAACACATTGTGAACCAGACAAAGTATACATCAAACATAGATTTTTCAGTATGCTAAATGCCCAATGTACACAGATAACCAGTGTTGGACAAGTAACCCATTTAGAGCCAATGACGAAAGACAAACACAAACATGCATGCCTCACCGGGATTCGAACTCTGACCCAACAGGTGTGAATGTTTAAAAGCCAGCGCCACCGGGGCAGCGATTTACGTCTCACTTAGAGATATGAGAAATAAGTATGTAAACTCAGTTCCACACATCTAAAGATTGATATTGATAAATATTAGTCTCAAAATTTATATTGTTGTAAACATACTTTTGAAAAACGCTACTTCTTATGGTCACGACAAGATTCATGTCCGGAAAATTCGTTCAAGGAAACTCATTACAGATTTTTTCCCACCAACACAGATATAGATACGAGCCATTCCCAGTGAATGTTTCAAGAACGATAAACGAAAATACGGTCAAAGTGCAAAAAGGAAAATAAGGAAACGGATGATCCGAAATTGATAAGTGTATTTCGATCCCCTAAGTTTTACAGAAAAATCCGAAAGAGTAACCGACGAAAGACCAACCTCAGACCTGAGTGGCTTAACATTGTCGTTAAGTATGTAGGTAAAACTATACGAACGTATTACATATTTCAACGCTTATATTTATCAAACGGACAGGATTCGTAGTGTTTTAAAACTCCAAAAGCTGTTTTGTTGGCCCGCATGCTACTGCTTAATACCCCGTAATCTTTTCTAATATTTTTTGTTTGCATGCATACACGTAACTTTCAGTGCAGGCCACTGTAGTAGTGTTAAAAATGAAGTTGTACCGAACAGGAAGTGAGGGGTGTGACGGCAGAACGTTTTTTTATGCGAGGCGTATTTGTGAATGACTCGATACTTCCCTGAGAATATGTGGGATTAGCTGGGAAACATATAAATGGACGCCATTACACATCCTAACCATAAACATCCTCAAATAGAGATGAGCATATATTGTACCTCTTATCAGTTTAATGGCATTACCGAGAAACGGTACCAATTGTGTCACCACCGTTGCCAGTGCTTCAATTAATTTAACTCAATCGGCCACTAACACGGGATTTTCATAACATATCAAATCAGTTACTGAATCGAATACATCAAATAAACTACTGAATCGAATACATCAAATAGACTACTGAATCGAACATATCAACTCGGTTACTGAATCGAATACATCAAATAGACTACTGAATTGAACATCTCAAATCGGTTACTGAATCGAATACATCAAATAGACTACTGAATCGTCGAATACATCAAATAGACTACTAAATCGAATACATCAAATAGACTACTGAATCAAATAGAGCTACCTGAATCGAACATATCAAATCGACTACTCAATCGAACGTATCAAATCGAGCTACTCAATCGAACGTATCAAATCGACTACTCAATCGAACGTATCAAATCGACTACTCAATCGAACAATGATGCGAAGCAGTGCTATGTGAGATGCGTAACTATAGAAACGGGCTTGATAACCTGGAAATTGGGACTTCATAAATTTACAGATGTGCATACCGAAATTGTCCCATAGTAGTTCCTTCTGTCACCTAGGTAGAGCATTTAATGCAAGTACATTGAAGAACGTATCGCAGACCACAATCCATCGAACTGTGCTCTGTACGGTTTCCGAAGCCGCCGTCCACTCAATGCACTCATGCTGATGGTCAGACATTACCGATTGCGGGGTGAATTTGCATCCAAGAGGGGGCATTGCGTCATGGAACAGTGGACAAAATTCGTCTTTTCAGAAGAATGGTGGATGGTCGACGGAGAATACGGCGAAACCCTGCTGACAGAAATCATCTCGACATGATGCTCGAGAAGAATCAGGCAGGAAGTGGCTGTGTGGTAGTGTAAGACATGTTTTTCTCGTAATAATTGGGGGAAATCATCCCCCTCGATCGTACAATGAACGCTCCAGGCTACCTATCCACTTTGGCAGATCAGGAAATCCCATTCGTGATGAATGACTATCTACCCTGATGGCATGGGTTGCTTTCAGGAAGATAATGCTCCTTTCCATGCTGCTATACTTGCGCGAGAATGGTTTGATCCAGTAACTTTAGCTTACTCTCCTGGACACCGTACGCGCCGGACATTAATAACATTGAACATCGGTGGGCCAATAGGATCAACACATCGATCCACCACTGATGACTTTTGATGATCTGCGAGAAGCTCTGTTGATGCATGGTATACTATCCATACAGAAACATTCAGAGGCCTCATTGAATCAATGCCACGTCGTATATCTGCGGGATTGGTGGCACGAGGAGGTCTTACCTCATTCTAACAGGTGGTCGTAATTTTTCGACTAGACGGTGTGTACTGAGCGTAAAAATAGTTGATACTTCTGTTTTGAAAATAATATGGAAAATATACAAAACATCTTATATTGAAATTTTCAGAATACTTCCAATTTCATCTGCATTATCTTATGCTGTGTTTCGAATTTTCCTAGCTGAAATACACTTTGTGTTATTTTCCATTCCAGTACGTATTTTTAAAATTTCAGAAACCACACATAAAACCTTCCTGTAAATTGAACGATACAAAAGTAACATTACGGCTAATTCTCGATATTTTGCAGCGTTCTTTTTCTTTAAATTTACATGGTGAAACACTATGAATTCAGTTAAAGAACACTTACGTGTTTTTCCTAATTCCGTTGTATCCCGTTCGCCGCAGGAAATACCACACCACGCAGTATTTGTCGGAGCGGCATTCAAATTAGTAGATATGTGTCGAGAGCTAGGTTAGATGAATATTTGCAGTTGCGAACCAATCACGTGACAGATGAGGGAGAGAAAATGGTAAAACGTCTAATCGTAGTTAAGTTTGCTGGTCCTCACCGGATCGTGTAGACAATTGCATCGGAATGATCTCCGTGGCCAGAGCTCGTGTAATGAGTGAGAATGCCTGGGCGACGTCATGTCGAATCTCTTCATCACGTGAACAACTTTACCAGGGAATTTATCATATGGCTATGTACAGCTCCTTGGTCCGTACGTCACATAAAATCGGAAACGCACAGCGATGCAGAAACTGTTGTTTGAATGAGGAGACAGTAGTTTAAGGAAGGTAACGTGCGTCGCCGTCGTAGAACAGGTGCATGGAGATAGACGTACAAACGTTTCGATGGTCCATTTGAAAGCAAACCGTAGCAGCCCCATAATCTACAGCTTTCGACATTAAACGAGGTGTAGAGGTAGCTATGGATATACCCGTATCAACACTATACCGTATCATACCCGTGTCAGGTAGCTATAGACATACCCGTATCAACACTATACCGTATCATACCCGTATCAGGTAGCTATGGACATACCCGTATCAACACTATACAGTATCATACCCGTATCAGGTAGCTATGGACATACACGTATCAACACTATACAGTATCATACCCGTATCAGGTAGCTATGGACATACCCGTATCAACACTATACAGTATCCTACCCGTATTAGGTAGCTATGGACATACCCGTATCAACACTATATCGTATCATAGCCGTATCAGGTAGCTAGGGACATACCTGTATCAACACTACCGTATCATACCCGTATCAGGTAGCTATGGACATACCCGTATCAACACGGACTGTGAATCGCAGATTGGCAAATACACGTTTGAGCTCATACCAGACATTGTGAGGACTCCAAGTTACGGCAGCACATCGTCGGGTAAGTTTGCAATGGTGCCGGGCAAGATATATGTGGGGGTAAGAATGGAACTATTGCGTATGGAGCGACGAATTTTGCTTATGCCTCGGCCAATTGAGATTCTGGAGACGACATGATCCCCGGGCTAATCTTGTTGCCAGCCGGGAATATCATACAGCTCCTCAGCGTGGTGCCATGATGTGGGACGCTCCCAACTTCAACAGCCGTTCACCTCTCGAACACATATTGGGTATAATCACAGCACGACTATATATAGATGAGGTTCTGCAATCCAGTTTTGTTATCTAGTCTACCTCCGTGGTAGATCGGATGCCCAGTTTCAACAAGTAAACATCCGCCGGCACCCTGTCAACATCAGCGGACAGTACCTACAATGTGCTCAAGTGCTGAACTTGCCAGTGTGCCACCGAGACTTCTCCCTAACAGAAAGCTTTTCAGACAGTTTTTAGCAGTCGACATAGAGCCTTCGCATGATCCCCTTGCCTTGGCGCTGAATTGTGTACATGTTCGATTCTTGGTGACTCTATGAACAAAAGCCCGCCATCTGGACTTCTGATCAGCTATATCTAGCCACTCTTTCAAGGTCTTTCTACAATATGATCATTCGCAACGAAAGGGTTCCGGTTTCGGATCCCGGTAAGGCACGGATGTTGTGTTTGTTTTACAGCACTGGCTCTCTCCCTTCCCTGGAACCAGTGACATTAAATTGGGGACGGGAGACTGCTTATATAGCCAATTGAGTTGCTCACGGTGGTCGTTAAACCTCTAATAAAAAAAATCCCTCAAACCATCTTGTTCTTTGTGTCCTGATTCTTTCACTTCCCTCAACCTTGTCAAACATGATAAGGAGTTATTAGTAGGCATTGAAAATATGTGAGATTTTCATTGCCTCAAGGAAGCAGCTGTGCTTGATTTGGTCAAGAACTGATAGATTAGTTTTTTTGCAGTCAATTTAAATTTAAATAGCCGTTTTTAGGTACATTATTAAAAAAAAGCATCTATCTTCTTTCTCTCACTCTTCCTCAATGTCCAGCCTTCATAACCACATATTACTAGAAGAGGGATAATTGCTTTAACAATTTTGATTTTTGTTTTCATTGAAATATCTTTTATAATCATCTCTAAACGTGTCACTGTATTTCTCCCCAGAGGTGATATCCTCCTATTTCTTATTTCTGCCCCTCATAAGTTTTCTTGGGAAAACACGGGTGGTTTGTCATTGCCTCCTTTCGGGTGTCTTATTTCGTCTGGTACGTAAACAGACGGTAGCATAACTCGAACGCTAATCGGCAGATGGGAAGGTCGATTCCTGTTCTAGGGAGATGTAATTTTCAAGTTTTCTAAAGGATGGTTGCATGCGAAACAATAAAATGTGCGGGTGATTAGGCCGATAATGACTCGCATTTGACTTTCATGCGTTTGTGAGGCACAGATTATTCCTGGGATCCATTTCCTATTCGTCTAATGCACACCTTATTAATGTGATAATGGGCAAGTTTGTCTTTCTAAACAATGGAACGTAGCTATCAGGGTATAATTGCTCATGACATCCGCTCTCTAATACTCTAACGCCCAAAATGCACTTAGTTTGTATTTGAAATACCAATGGCTTCTGGCCATTGTGGTTATTCGTGGCTCAGCCCCGGATCAAAATGAGAAGAAAATTGTTTCTTCTTTTAATCGGAAAAATTTCGAAAGAAAATCCAAATTAGTAGCCAGTCTATAGAATTTCTGAAAGCAAATATGAGTCATTACAATAGTTGAACAACTGGGTAACATAGTAATACAGCTTTCCATATCTCTTTACCAGAACGAGCTGAGTACCCCGTACGTTAGGGAGGCGACACTAATCAATTCGTCGCCATGTCGAAGCTTTAGAGAACAGTAACGAATGAGCAGATGCGCGCTGATCTGCGCGTGCGCAAAACGGTCATTCAGGGCCGTTCGCTTGCTGTTTAACTGTGGCAATTCTGCTTTCGCCTAGTCCAAGAGTGAGCGGTTGATTTTTTTTTTTTTTTGATTGGAGGTTTAACGACCACCGTGAGCAACTCAATGGGCTATAAGCAGTCGCCCGTCCCTAATTTAGGGTCACTGGTTCCAGGGATGGGAGAAAGCCAGTGCCGTACGACAAACACAACATCCATGCCTCACCGGGATTCGAACCCGGACCCCTTACGGACGAATGATCAGAGGCCATTGCCTTAGACCACTGCGCCACCGGGGCGGCAGGTTGATTTTCGTTTGCGGGGTTAAGCTACAAGGGTCGCTCGTGTAAGCAAAATGAACACAATGGATCTTTTATTAAAACACCCTTTTAGCCTATTAAGGAATGAAGAAAAAATAACTTTAAAGACCTTGGCTTACATAGGACAAATATTTGCTTGGTGCAAAAATATAAGAGTAACTCTAGAACTCAACTTTGAAGGGCATAAAAACTTTCCTACGAAATACAATGGTGCAAAAACGATTAAACGTCTTCACTGTTTTATCTCTTCAGGTAAAGTACATTTCAGAAACTGACAATTTTAATATGAAAATTACCCAGAAGTTCGCCAAGCAAAAAAAAAAAAAAAAAAAAAGACAAAAAAAGAAAAAAAGCGCTGAATTCTTCTATAAGTGAAGTAAGACAAAAACCTAAACTTTAATATTATGTCATACAGATCTGCATATACGTATATCATCATCAAACATTGTCAATCCCCTGCTGGATAAATGTCTCCCCAAATTTCTTCCACAATTGTCTGGGCCTGTCTCCTTTATGGCACTCCAGCATACTTTCGAATTTCATCCTTTCATCTCCCATGGGGTCTTCTACTGGGTCTTTTCTTGTCCCTCGGAATCCAGTCTAAAATTTCGGTTGTACACCTGTTGTCCGTTCTTCTGGCAACATGTCCAGCCCATTGTCATTTCAGTGATTTCACTTTAGTCATGATGTCGTCCACTCCAATCATTTTCCTTATCCACAAGTTTCTCCTCTTATCTTTCCTGGTTACAACAAGCATGCATCTCTCCAGACTCCTTTGAGTTGTCTGCAGTCTTTGTATGACTTTTTAGTTAAGGTCCATGTCTGGGCTCCATACGTAAACACTGGCAGGATGCATTGATTAAACACTTTTCTTTTGAGATATACTGGCATACTGCTCTTAAAAATTGTACTGGTTTTTTCAAAAGCTCTGCATTCCAAGTTTTATACGCCAATTAATTTCTTCATCAATGTGACCCTCACTTGATATCTGCTGCCCAAGACAAATGTAGGCATCAGTTGTCTCAAGCTTTTCTCCATCAATCGCTAAGTCTTCGTTTCTTGTAAAAGCATTGTACATCACTTTTGTCTTCTTAAAGTTCATTTTTAGTCCCATTTCTTTACTCTTGTCATCAGGTTCTTGGATCATACTCTGCAGCTCTGAAGGGGTAGTTGCAAAGATGATTACGCCATCAGCAAAATGAAGGTGAGTTAAGTAATCTCCATTAATCTTTATCCCTTTGTTTTACCAGTTCAGTTATTGAAAGACATTTTGCAATGTGGCGTTAAAGAGCTTGGGAGATATGGTGTCACCCTGTCTCACTCCCTTTCCAATTCTTATTCGTGCTGTATCCTCAAATATCCGAACCTTTGCACTTGCATTTTCATAGATGTTATGAATAATGCTAATGTATGCATCTTCAAAACCGCTGGATTTCAAAGCCATTGTTACTTCTGATGGTTTCACGGAATCGAAGAAGGCCTTTTCATAGTCAATAAAAGCCATGCATAATGGGAGTTCATATTCTCTTGTTCTTTCAATTAGTTCTCTCAGTACATGGATATGATCCATAGTGCTGCAGCCACTCCTGAATCCAGCTTCTTCTCTTGGTTGGGCCATGTCTAGTGTTACCTTCAAGATATGTGAAAGAACCTTAGTGAAGATTTTATAAACCACTGAAAGGAGGCTGATGGGCCTGTAATTCCTGAGATCCTCAATGTCACCTTTTTTATGGAGCAAGATCATTTGCGTATATACACTGAGTGGCCACTTTATTATGACCACCCCTCAGTACTTCGTTGGGTCACCTTTTGTCTTTAATACTGCGTCGATTCTTCGTGACATGGACTCCACGAGATGTTGGTAGGCGGTTTGTAGGATCTGAGACCATGCTTGATGAATAGCACTTCCCAGGAGCGTGAGATTGCAGGGTTATGGATCCAGCTGTCTGATGGCTCGTTCAACTTCATTCCACAAATGCTCAATGGGGTTGAGATCTGGAGATTGTGTGGGTCACCTAAGCAAAGCAAACTCACCGGCATGTTTCTAAAACCAATCCTGTACAATACGAGCACTATGGCAGGACGCAAAATCTTGTTGAAAGTAGCCATCGCCATTGCGATAAACCATCCACATGACTGGACTTGGTCCGCAACGATGTTTAGATATGATATGCCAGTCAGACGTTGATCAACACGAATTAAAGGGCCCAAAGCATGCCAGGAAAACATTTCCCAAAATATAACGTTTCCTCCACCAGCTTGAAGGGTTGTAGCAATGAATTTGGGGTCCATGCTTTCGTGGTGTTTCCGCCAAAATCTCACTCGGCCATCAGCATGGTGCAACTGAAAACGTGATTTATCGGACCACATAATTTGTGTCCAATTATTGACTGCCCAATCCTTGTGCTCTTTTGCGAACTGGAGACGTTTTCTCTTTTTAACTGCAGACAGCAAAGTTGTTCGAATAGGCCTTCGGCTGCCATTTCCTATCCGATGCAGTGTACGGCGAACAGTGCGTGCAGAGATCACTTGAGGGGATCCTTGATTAAGATGGTCTGTAATATGCTGCACTGTTGCCCTTCTGTTGTCTGTTACCAGTCTGGACACTCTCTGTTCCGCCGGAGCAGTCACTAGTCGATGACGACCACAGGTTGCACGTAGAGACCGAGTTTTGTTGCTGACTGTCCAGTCTTTAAACACTTTAACAACAGGTGCTCTGGAACATTTCACGAATGCGGCGGTTTCGGTGATACCCGCTCCATGGCTCCGAGCTCCTACAATCATCCCACGTTGAAAGTCCGTCAAATCGCATTTTTTACACATCTCGTCACCCAAAAATCACTTCTACTACTGTCGCAAGCACTGAGCTTTCCATTTTTATACTAGGCTCGCCCTCTGGCGGCAACAGAGTGCGGCCATAGTTCATTTACTTAAAACTGGCAGGTGGTCATAATAAAGTGGCCAATCGGTGTATGCCCAAGTAAATAAAATTTCTACCACATTCTGTGTGGTCAAGTATGATATCAGCAGGTGTTTGGGATATCACAATAAACTGAAATTATAGGGGTTGTCTTTAAATGAAGTATACAACTTCAGTATGTTATTGCAGAAAAAAAACTAAAATAAATAACAACTTACTTTTAATGTCAAAACACGTGGTAAGTGTGAAAGTTTTCTTTTAAATGTCAGTAGATCTCCACGTGTGTTCCGTCGGTTCCTTGCAGGATATCTAAACGATAGTCCATTACCACCCACGTACGCTATAGAATGTCAGGTGTGACAAGAAGGAAGGCTACAGTAATGCGTTCTTTGAGCTTAGTTATAGATGTAAACTTTTTCTTATATAAAATATCCTTAATAAAGCCCCCTAAAATCGCATGGGTTAATATCAGGTGAACGGGATGGCCATGCCGTCGGACACCCACGTCCAGCCCTCGCCCTGGAAAATGGTGGTCTATAGATCAGCGTATTTCCAAAGCCCAGTGCGGAGGCGCTCCATCCTGCTTGGAAACGATGTCTTGAATATCCTGGTGTTATGGAATTGCGAATTGTTCTAACATGTCCAGGTACGTTATGCCAGTAACGTTTGGTTCAGCGAAGAAAAAGGGCCCCTGTCATACTGTTTTCCATTTGGCCAGCCCAAATATTATCCATCTTGCTGTCTTTATTTACTCATTGTTCGATGCTCTTTCGTGACGGCGACTGTCTCTTGTACTCCGTTCTGAACTTACGCTGAACTGTTGTTTGAGATTATGACTCCGCAAACCAAAAAACACACGCTGCTTTCCCCATTGGGGAAGCCATGTTTGTTGTATTCCGCGTTGGACGGGATTTTTGATTACATGAGACACCTGGCGCCATCTATCATTTGATTTAACAAACGTTAACACTTACCACGTCTGTTGAAGTTTAAAGTACGTTTTTTACTATCGTGTTTTTTAATAGCGTACTGAAGCTGTATACTTCATTTAGTGACACACTATATTTCACAGTAAGGAAGAAGGTTGAGAGCAATTTTAAAAATATTTAGCCCCGGATAAATTTTCCGTCCCTATACGCCACTGTGAAATACCAGTTTTATTTTTTATTTTTTATTTGAACATTCTCATCGACAAACACATTCACTTATCACTTATTATTGGAGCAGATTTAAATACAATAAGTTCCTCTTAATGTGAAGTCTCATGGGGATCTCTATTAGTTCATTAGAAGAAATAACTAATTATCTCCATCTACGTTACAATAAGAATTGGTCCTCTACTTTTCAGGTAATCGAATAATCGAAAATTCTTTATATCGGACTGCGTTGTTACCAGAATTATGTATAACTTTTTTCTAACGCAAGAATTTTATAAATTAAGTTTTCTTAATTTATAAAATTCTCCAGGAGCAGATTGGCCCACCGGGACACCGCCCCTGGACAATACGTAATGTTATGTCCAGGGGAGGACTGGCTCACTGGGACACCGGGATTTTCGCAGGCGGACCGCTCGAAAAATGGCCCACTTTCTCGTATCCTCATTGTCTGGATAGTTTGAAAAGAACGAATAATTATTTTGGTACTTATGAATAAGAATCTTTAACTTCATTTCAGCTTTCTATTATGTGTCTAAAATATTACTGTTTTTTAAAAGAAAATCAGCATTTCCTTCTGTATACATACATGTAAAGCGTTTGCTCTAAAATTACAAAGCAAACTTTTCTCTAATTCAGTGAAAATTCTTCAGCCGCAGTCCGGACCAAGCAGGTTGTTATACAAAAGTTCAGCTACCTACGGTTAAACGTAGGTCCTTGGACTTGGAGCCAAAGGGTCACTGGTAAGCCCTACCCTCATTTTGTTATTTTGAAGGAGGCACTGGTAATTGTTTTCATGCTGCATCATGCCCACATCCTTATCCACGTACAGACATAGAGCACAAAGCAATTCTCTGGCAGAGATGTTCGAAATCCTTGTGCCAACCACATTTATTTTAAACAAATCAACGATTTATGTACTTAAACTGGTTCATGGATCCAAATGGTAGTTCATGAGTCAAAATAATGACTGGACATAAGAAAACGCCGGGACATACGTTTAACCGTAATTAGCTTAATTGTTTATAACAGCTTGCTTCACTGAAGTAGAGAGAACTTCGCTTTATAATTTTAGAGCAAACACCCAATATATATATATATATATATATATATATATATATATATATATATATATATATTGGGTGTCTGCTCTAAAATTATAAAGCGAAGTTCTCTCTACTTCAGTGAAGCAAGCTGTTATAAACAAGGGATGTAAGGTCAGGTGATGCGTAACATCACAGCCTCTCCTTGACAAATGTCAACCCCGCCTTCTCGTGGTGCATCCTGTTCCCACTAAAGGGGCTCTGACGACCGCAAATAGCGGTATAACTATACCATCGGGATCAGAGGAAATGCTATCCCACACTCACCAACCCGCTTGGCCAGCGTGGTGAGTTATGGCCAAACACCTCCAAAATGACTCTACAACTTAAATCTTGGCCCTCAGTCTCCGGCAGCTGGAATGTACCTGGCCAAGGCAGCGGCCAGTGCGACATGAAGGCAGAGGGTGCTAAGAATCCCCGGAGGACCGGACTAGGCTGCCATTTGATGCTGACCTTGGCTACCTACAACGAACGCTCCCTATCTTCTGATTCAAGGCTTCTTGAATTGGAAGAGGAACTACAAAGGATCAAGTGGGACATCGTCGGGCTGAGTGAGGTAAGGAGAAAAGGAGAAGATCTCATTGAACTGAAAAGTGGACATCTCTTCTATTATCGTGGGACAGATACTGGCAGAACTAGTGGTGTTGGATTTATAATAAACAAGAAATTAAAGGATAAAGTGGTAGAAGTTGAAAGTTCCTCTGACAGAGCTGCACGACTCGTTATCCAACTATCGAGAAGATACCAGGCTCAGATTATTCAAACTTATGCACCCACCACAAGTCATCCTGAAGAAGAAATTGAAGAATTTTATGAGGAAATTCGTCATCTAAATAATAAAGGTAAGCAGCACTTGAAGATAATTATGGGAGATTTCAATGCAAAAATAGGGCACCGGCAACAGAATGAAACTTCAGTAGGTAAATTCGGTCACGGCAACAGAAACCAGCGTGGAAATACTCTCGTTGAGTTTGCAGAGGCAGAAGGATTTTTCATCTTGAATTCCTTTTTCAAGAAAAAGCTACACAGGAAATGGACATGGAGACATCCAATTGGGACGACAAGTGAAATTGATTTTATTATGTGTAACAAAAAATTCGTCATCGAAGACTGCAGTGTGCTAAACAAGTTCAACACAGGCAGTGACCATAGATTGGTGAGATGTAAGATGCACCTCAACACTAAACTGGAACGTGGCAAGCTCATAAGACAAACAAAATGTATTGACATAACCAACCTTAAAAAACACCATAATACTTTCAAGTTGGAACTGAAGAACAGATTCTCTGCTTTAGAAGGCCTAACATCGGAAGAAGTGGATATTTCGGAAGTTAACAGAAAAGTAACCAAAGCTCTTATGGAAACAGCAACAAAATTAGCTGGGTCTAAGAACAAGTTGCATGTAAACAAATTATCAGGAAAAACCAAAATGTTGATGCAAAAAAGAAGACAGATGAGGACAACTAAAGAAGATGTGACTTCCAAAGTGGAATATATAGAGCTATGCAAGACAGCACGAAAAAGTATCACTGAAGACGTAAGGAAATTCGACTGTGAGCTAGTGAGGAAAGCAATTGAAAACAACCAAAGCCTAAAGATAGCAAAGGGACATCTCAGTAAGGGAAGAAAACAGATTACGGCTCTGAGAAAAGAAGATGGTTCTATAACAAGAAATAGAGGCGAAATTTTGACAAGAGTGAAAGATTTCTACTCCAAATTATATGAAAGGGATGATACATGTACTCCAGACATCATGAAAGGTACCAGAGTTCTTCCAGTCCTCCCAGCAGAAGTTGCTCATGCAATCAAGAACATGAAGCGGGGGAAAACTCCAGGAGCAGATGGAATTACTATAGACATCATACAAAAAGCAAGTGGAGAAATCGAAACAGTACTCGCCCAAATTTTCACTCGATGCCTTAATGAAGGGAAGATTCCTGAGGATTGGAACAATGCTACAATGATCCTGCTACATAAAAAAGGTGACATTGAGGATCTCAGGAACTACAGACCTATCAGCCTCCTATCAGTGGTTTATAAAATCTTCACTAAAGTTCTTTCACACCGCTTGAAGGTAACACTGGACATGGCTCAACCGAGAGAACAAGCTGGATTCAGGAGTGGCTACAGCACAATAGATCATATCCATGTACTGAGAGAACTAATTGAAAGAGCGAGGGAATATGAACTTCCATTGTGCATGGCTTTTATCGATTATGAAAAAGCCTTTGATTCGGTGAAACCATCAGCAGTTACCACGGCTCTGAAATCCTGCGGTATTGAAGATGCATACATTAATATTATTAATAACATCTATGAAAATGCAAGTGCAAAGATTCGGCTGTTTGAAAATACAACACACATAAAAATTGGAAAGGGAGTGAGACAAGGTGACACCATATCTCCGAAGCTCTTTAATGCCACATTGGAAAATGTCTTTCAATCACTGATCTGGGAAAACAAAGGGATAAAGATTAATGGAGATTATCTAACCCACCTCCGTTTTGCTGATGACGTAGTCATTTTTGCAACTACCCCATCAGAGCTGCAGAGTATGATCCAGGAACTTGCTGACAAGAGTAAAGAAGTGGGATTAAAAATGAACTTTCAGAAGACAAAAGTAATGTTCAATGCTTTTACAAGAAATGAAGATTTATCGATTGATGGAGAAAAACTGGAGATAACAGATACGTATGTTTATCTTGGACAGCAGATATCAAGTGAGGGTCACATTGATGAAAAAGTTAATCGGCGTACAAAACTTGCCTGGAGAGCTTTTGGAAGAAACAGCATAATTTTCAAGAGCAATATGCCATTATGTCTTAAAAGAAAAGTGTTTGATCAATGCATCCTTCCAGTGCTTACGTATGGTGCAGAGACGTGGACCTTAACTAAAAGAGACATACAAAGGCTGCAGACAACTCAAAGAAGCATGGAGAGGTCCATGCTTGGTATAACCAGGAGAGATAAGAAGAGGAACTCGTGGATCCGAAAAATGACGAGAGTGGAAGACATCATGATCAGAGTTAAATCCCTGAAATGGCAATGGGCTGGACATACTGCCAGAAGGACAGACCATAGATGGACAGCCGAAATTTTAGATTGGATTCCAAGGGACAGGAAAAGACCCAGAAAAAGACCACATGGGAGATGGGTGGATGAAATTCGTAAATATGCGGGAGTGACATGGAGGAGACTGGCACAAGACAGACCGTTGTGGAGGAAACTTGGGGAGACCTTCGTCCAGCAGTGGATTGATAATGGTTGACAATGATGATGATGATGATGATGATATATATATATATACGATATATACAGGGTGTCCCACTCGTCACCAAACCCGGCATTTCTTTAATAATATTAACACCAATTAAGATATTACAACGACATTTGAAGTGGACTTTCCTCATTTCGTGCGAAATGTGATGACATCACAACATGAGCTGGAAGTGGCCATCCTTTGCGTCCAGACAGCATTTAACTCTGTCCACCAGCCAGCCGGAGTGCTCTTTAGTAGCTGACACATTCCTAAGTGTGGCGTCACTGAGGAGCAGTCCGCCAGCCAGCCGGGCGTGCCTCTCTGCTGCTTTGTTATGCCATTTCGCTGAGCGTGTCTACACAATACGGTTGTTGATAATGAGTGCTCGTGGCTGTTCGCGTACGTGTGAAAATGTCTCGAAATACTGCATATATGAAAATCTTCAACACCTTTGTAAATCACTTGGGCGACGAAAAACTCTCATTACCAGCATGATGGAGTGACATCACACACATCACACACCAGTATGGCCGAAATTCAGTCCTTTTCAGGCGGCCGCGTTATTTCGAAGGATCTACGGCCACTGCGATGGCCCGTTCTGACGCCTCCTGATTATTCTTTATGGGGTTATACGTGTAAAAGAGCGAGTTTACCTAAAGAAACCGCGAATCATAGATGCCTTGAAAGCAAACATAACCAAAGACATTGAGGCAGTGACGGCGGACGTAATAGCAAGAACTTTCCACAATATGCTGCGCCGGGATCAGGGCCGTCTGGACGCAAATGGTAGACACTTCAAGCACACGCTGTGATGCCATCAAATTTCGCGCGAAATGAGGTAAGTCCACTTCAAATTTCGTTGCAATATCTTCATTGGTGTTAATATTATTAAGAAATGCCGGGTTCGGTAGCGAGTGGGACACCCTGTATATATACACTGAAGTGCCAGAAGATCTGCTACAGACGAGCTTATGCAAAACATATAGCAACGTCACCTATGCGCGTGTTCGGTTGCGTTCGCCAGTGCGTATATAAAGCGATAGACATCCTTTCCAGCTGTCAGAGCCGTTTTCGGCGTGAGAATAACAAGTAATAACGATTTAAGCAATTTTCAACGCGGTGTCATAGTTGGCGCTCGTGAGATGGGCCATAGTATTTCGGAGGTAGAAACGAAGTTCGGATTTTCACTGACGACCATTGCATGGGTGTACCATGACTACAAGAATTGCGGGAAAACTTCCAACCTGCGATACCAGTGTGGCCGTTAAAAGATATTGGGTGAACGTGACCATCGTCGGCTGTCAACAATTGTTTCACGCGATAGGCGTGCAACACTCTCGCAGGTATCATCGGAATTCAATGCTGGAGTCTCAACAAGCATCAGCGTCCAGACTGTGCAACGTACCTTGCACGTACCCTGAACGTGTCGTGTACCCATCAAGGGGACTCGAGTTGGAGCCAACGCCCAACTCGAGTCCCCTTGATGGGTGCACGACACAGAGCTATGCTCCTCGCTTTGGATTGGGAACACCGCCACTGGACACTTAATGGCCGGAAACAAGTAGCTTGGTCGGCCGAGTAGCTTTTCTACCTGTATCGGGCAGATGGAAGGATTCATGTGTGGTGCAAACCCCATGAAGCCATGGATCCCGCATGTCAACAGGGAACTGTACTGAGTGGTGGCGGGGGGGGAGGTCCGTAATGGTACGGGGTGGGTTTAGCTGGGTTTTACTGTTACCCCTGGTACGTCTACAAACGTCTGTGACCGGCAAACGCTATGTGCGCATCCTTTCTGACGAGGTACACCCGTTCATGTCCTGCAGTCATGCTGATGGGTTGGGCCTGTTCCAACACGACAATGCACCTCCACACAAGTGTCGGTGCGCAATATTATGGTTAGAGAAGCATTCATCTGAGTTTGGCGTGTTGCCATTCTTACCCAAGACCCCACATCTGAACGTGATAGGACATATTTGGGATGCCATGCAACGCGCTATTGAACACAGGAATCCGAGACCTCGGAATACACCCGAATTGTGGAACGCTCTGCAGGAAGTATGGTGTGTATTGCCTACAGCGTGTTTCCAGAAGCTAGTGGAGTCCATGTTCCGTCGTATTTCTGCAGTCCTGCGCTCCCATATATATAAACTTGGATGTAGAGCTTTTGGAAGAAACAGTACAGTTTCTTAGAGTAGTATGCCATTATGTCTCAAAAGAAAAGTGTTTAATCAATGCATCCTTCCAGTGCTTACGTATGGAGCAGAGACATGGACCTTAACTAAAAAAGACATAGAAAGACTGCAGACAACTCAAAGCAGCATGGAAAGATGCATGCTTGGTGTAACCAAGAAAGATAAGAAGAGGACCTTTTGGATAATGAAAATTACAAGAGTGAACGACATCTTGACCAGAGTAAAATCATTGAAATGGCAATGGGCTGGACTTGTTGCCAGGAAAACTGACCACCGATGGTCAACCGAAATTTTAGACTGGCTTCCGAGGGACAGGAAAAGATCCAGAAGAAGACCCCATGGGAGATGGATGGATGAAATTCGAAAGTATGCTATAGTGACATGGAGGAGACAGGCCCAAGACAGACAATTGTGGAAGCAATTTGGTGAGACCTTTATCCAGCAGCGGATTGATAATTGTTGATGATGATGATATAGGTAGCACGAAAAACTGTTTTTTTTTTTTTTTTGCTACCGTTGCGCAGTCGACGATAAATTACCGAATAAATATAATTATCTGGTAAGATACCCCATTTTGAACATGGTTTGATATGCTACGTTCAAACATGAGTGGAGTTTTAAAATTCCTTCACCTTAAATTGTTATTAAAAGTTGTTTACGACTAAATTAGTTTTATAGCATGTATTCCAATAGTTCTCTTTCATCCAGGAGATAACATTTTTTTTTTCGTGAAGGAATTTATGAGGTGTTCCACTGTGGGTTCGTGTGTTTCTGTAGTGGCCCATAAGACCAAAATTCTCGGCCTCGTTTCGTCAACCCAATCCGCCTCTGGCTACGTCTTAATTGAGATGTTTCTTTCAAATTCCTTTATTATATGCACAAGTTTTCAGAGATAGAGTTTGTATCATGCCCTCGTTAGAATTACTTCCTACAGAAAATTATGCATTAGAATATATGATATTAATTGCATTTTTGGAGAATACTTTAAGGCACTTTCACACAAATTGAAGCAGAATACCCAGGGTGCGACGAAACGGAAAATATGGCAAAATTATCAGTGTAAGATAAAAAGGAATAATTTCATTGTACTGAAAACGTGACCGCTTCGACCCTTTAATTAATATCGTAAGACTCAAAAATGTTTAATATTTAAATAATATCGGATTTTTTCCATTTAAAATCCACTTACAGTGTAGACGTTTTTCCCATGTAAAAATCCACTTACAGTGTAGACATTTTTCCCATGTAAAAATCCACTTACAGCATAATAATTTTCCCCACTTAAAATAAAAATATAAGGGCGTATGTTCCGTTGCAGAAAAAAACAATGTCATTTTTGTTCTGCTGTATGAGACAATCCCTTAGATGTCGAAAACTGCGTATTTCGTCTTTTTTTATACGGGCTGCATTCGAAACACAAGATGCACACTATTCTTTATCATAAAGCAAAGCATCTCCCTTTTAAGACATCCACATTTTTCTGTCTCATGCAGAAAACAGAAAGAAAGCAAGTGGGGAGAGGAACAATGGAAATTTCAGTATTCAATATTCTCAAACACGTTTCAGCAATCCATTAAATCTGCCATAAGCACCAGACTGCGACATCAGCGATCGATCACGTTTAAAATACACTAACTGGACAGAAAAGTTGAGATTCCTGGTTCCTGGGCAACCCGACGCTACTATTTCTCCCGTTAATAGACTAGCCCACCTCGTGTCAGGTACAGTATTGGAGGTCATTACAGCATTAATGTAGACGGTAATTTGATCTCAGTGTGGAAAAACATCGTGTGTTCACAGAGTTTAAAAGAGGAATGCTACTGGGTCAGACGTAAGGGTCACTCTATCGGGAATGTTGTACAGGAATTCAGGGAAGACTGGCAGATCAACGTCGACGACAGTCTTATGTACACTGGTTTCCATAAATGAAGCAACAAACCGAAAAATCGCGATAATTGGGCAAAATACTGTTCAAATTTCACGAAATTTGCATATGTTACGGGCGAAGGCATACAGCATTGATGATGGAAGGCAAATGAGTGGCGCCGGCAGCGCTTCATGCAAATACTGTTGTTTAAAACCAGCTGTTTGCAGGGTGTCGCCAATTCATGTGCGGCGGTGCATGACAAGATTTCAAGATAGCGATTTCGTTAACATGGTTTCGAGACGTCATTTTTTTATTAGAGTTTTAACGACCACCGTGAGAAACTCAAATGGCTATAAGCAGTCGCCCGTTCCTAATTTATGGTCACAGGTTCCAGGGAAGAAGAGCCAGTGCCGTAAGGCAAACACAACATCCATGCGTCACTTCGATTCGAACCCGAACCCCCTATGACGTGCCTGCACCGGAAAACGCACATGAGATAAAGTCAGATAGCAGCGAGGATATAAGTCTGCGTAGCTCAGTCGATAGAGCGACTTATTCCGGAATAAGGGGACTCGGGTTCGATGCCCGGCGTGGACAAAAATGACGGATAAATTTACTTTGTTATACCCCTTTTTTGTTGATTCAAGGTTTAACGACCATCGTGAGCAACTCAATGGGCTATAAGCAGTCGCCCGTCCCTAATTTAGGGTCACTGGTTCCAGGGAAGGGAGAGAACCAGTGCAGTAAAACTAACACAACACCCATGCCACACCGGGATTCGAACCCGGACCCATCTCGGACAAATGATCCTAAACCAGCTCTTACACCACTGCAACATCGGGGCTGCGACACGTCATTTACTAGCGGAGTAACGCCACAGAGCGATAGACGGACTCGAAGCAGGGCAACGGCAGGCGAACGTCGCAAGATGGCTCAACGTCGATCGTTCTGTGGTCAGCAGGATGTGGCAGCAGTTTCAAGCCACAGATGCAGCTTTTCGAAGGTATGCAAAGGGCGGCGACCTCCCAGGATGACCGGTATCTGCGGCTTTCGGCACGGGCGGAACAGGACAGCTACACCGACTCATCTCAGATCTGTGCTAGTGGCAGCCACCGGACGGACGGTATCATCTTCGATGGTGCGCAGAAGGCTACATGCAGGAAGACTGTATACTCGGCAACCGGTATTATGTGTGACCCTCAACACCCACCACAGGAGGGAACGTTTCAATTAATTGGACAATAATGCATGTGAATTGGAATCAAACTGAGTGGAGATCCTTTCTGCTCACTGATAAGTCACGATACTGTTTACAGAGTGATTCTCGCCGAGTTTACATCTGGAAAGAGGCCGGTACTCTCTTTCTTCCCTCTAATATCCAGGAAAGGGACACTTATGGTGATGATAGAGTTCTCGTGTGGTCACGCATATCGTTAGTCGGCCGTACCGACCTCTCTGTGTTGCCACATGGAAACCTCAATGCTCAGGAGTATAGAGACAACATCGTGGATCCTATTGTTCGTCCGTATGCTACCCTATTTGGCGATACATTTGTACTGTAGGCGGATGACGCTCACCCGCACACAGTTCGCCTCCTGCACCAGAACCTCGAACAGGGGATTATAGTCCGTATGGATTGGCCAGCACGCTCTCCCGATCTAATTCCCATTCAGCATGTCTGTCATGTTCTCGGGAGGCATGTTGCTGACCTCCAATGAACGCAGCTACCTACGGAACTGCTCGACACCATAATTAACAGCATGGAATATCTCTGTCGGGCCTGTATTGCTATTCGGGGTAACCGCACTCAGTATTGAAGTGCCTTTTTCTATTTCATCGTGATACCTATATTTCTGTATTTTCATATTTACATCGCCCATATGAAACTGTAAATGCTTTGTACCACATGTTCTTACGGTTTTTGTTCCATTTGGTCTAATAAAGCTTACTATCAAATTTCATCTGAATCGGTTGCATACCTTTTGAGTTATCACGATTTTTCCATTTGTTGCTTAATTTATGGAAACGACTGTAGTTGCGAACAATCGAAGAGTCAAAGTAGAAGAAATCAACCGCTGACTTCAACGAGGGTGGTACCAGAAACCTTTCGTCCAAGACCATCAAGCAATCATTAACCGCTATGAGTTATGGGAGCCGCCGACGCATCAGAGACCAATTGCTATCGCAACATCATCGTACTGTACCCCTCAGCTGGGCCCAAGAACGCCAGCACTGGACCCTGAATGATTTGATACGAGTCTCTTGGTTCTATAAGTTCATTTTACAGTTATTTCCCGCAGACGTTAGAGCGCGGATCTGGAGAAAACCGCACGAAGCGATGAACTCGGTATGACAACACAAGAATGCGTTCAAGCTGGTGTAGACGGTTACGTTCTGGGGATTATCAACTTGCAAGCGCTTGGACCTTTGTGACGCCAAGATGCATCACTGAACGGTCTACGCTACGTGCCTATACTTGCAGACCATCTGCATCCGTTCATTGTTGTCATGCACAAGCAGGGCAAAGGACTCTGCCAGCAGGACAATCAGCAACCCCTACCCCCTCCCACGCACACACACACACATCTATAGTGACTAGAACATGGTTAAAAGAGCACTCCGTAGAAGTTCCCACACACGAATGCCTCCCTGTTCACCAGACATAAACCCTGTGGAAAACTCTTTGGTATGCTACGTGAAGGTCCGCGCCAACCTTGGATTCTTCACCCAGGAATTCGACAGCCTTAGAGCAAGCATGTGTGGAGATACCATTATTGACCTGCAGTACTCAATGCCTCGCCGGTTGATTGCCCTTATATGGGAGAAATTTGGACCTGGCCGTTACTAGATAGGTATCCCATGATTTCTGTCCACTTAGTACATATGTTCGGAAATTAACAAATTCAATAACCTTCGTTATATTAAAATGAAATGAAAAAAAAATCCGAATTTCTTCCTTTTCCTCTGCCTAGAAAAACTATACCAAACTGTTTACCATGTGTCCGTCTGTTCGGAAATCTGGAGCATTACATGAGTCGAGCATGAGTCCAATTTGCGTCTCCTGGTTCCGTTCGAAGGTGCCATCGTTAATCCACCCAAGGGCAAATGATCTCCAAGCAACCGAAGGATAAGAATCTGGAAAATCATCAGATTGTATTAATCGGGACATTCAATCACACCTCGTTATAATGCCTATTTCAAATCTAAGAACATATCATCAGTCCTTATAACATCATGGAAGTTCTGAAGAACATTTAGTTTTGCAAATACGTCATAGAAGTTAACGAAGAATCAATATCATTTTAGATATGTGGTAGTAAAACATGCACATAAGTTTTGCGTCATAGGAAATCAGCATTTAAGAGTTTATTATCCAATTGTCTGATCAGAAAAACTGAAGATTACATCGCAATTTTCTTTCGAGAATGTAGAGGTAAGAACCATTTGTTGCTTTAACTAACGCGATTCGTTGTTTGCATGGACTCCGTTCATTATGTCAGAGGATACCTTGACAAGTATAATCAGTTGTTTGCTCAGGTTTCTTTCCAGTATACTACCTTTGCATCAGCGGATGCCTTTACTAGCACAATCTGTGGTTTGGGAAGTTTTTATTCCAGTATGTGCACTTCATCAACAGTGAATTATGTTCAGATACTTTTTCATAATCATAATGTTATCAGATACATTTTCATAATCATAATCCTTTGAACATGCTACTGTTTTTTTTTTTTTTTTTTTTTTGATTGGAGGTTTAACGATTACCGTGAGCAACTCAATGGGCTATAAGCAGTCGCCCGTCCCTAATTTAGGGTCACTGTTTCCAGGGAAGGGAGAGAGCCAGTGCCGTAAGACAAACACAACATCCATGCCTGACCGGGATTCGAACCCGGACCCCTTACGGACGAATGATCAGAGGCCAACGCCTTAGACCACTGCGCCACCGGGGCGGCACATGCTACTGTAACTGCATTGAGTGCCTCGACTAGAACAATATCTTGTTTTCTTCGGATTCGTTCCGCCTTGCTACTTTGGTATCAATAGATGACTTCACTAGCACAATCTGTTCTTTACGTAGCTTCGGTTCCAGTATTGTACCCATCAACGGTTGATGTCTCGACTAGCACAATCTGATACATTTTAGACCCCGTTTCGGGCATACCACTGTAACATCTATAACGAAGTAAATTTCTCTGTCATTTTTATCCACGCGAGGGCTCGTACCCGGGTCCCCTCATTCCGGAATAGGTCGCTCTACCAATTGAGCTACGCGGACGTTTGTAATCACTGCTATCTGCCTTTATGTCGTGTGTGTCCTGCTGGGCAGGCACGTCACATCCCCCCATCCCTGCTGCGCAAGCACGTCACACATCATTGAATGTCTCAATTAGTACAGCCTTCCGTTTGCTCATACTCTTTTCGAAAACGCTACCATTATACCATTGGGTGCTCTGAGTAACTCATTCTGTTGTTTGCTCTGCTTCTGTTCCAGCATGCTTGTTGGGCATCAGTGGAGCCTTCACTTCAGTGTAAAAAGTTTTGGAAATTACCGATACCCTTCCCGTGATTCCTCTGTGGTTAAACGAAGCATATTCCTGTTGCAAGATTATCAGTGAAATGACGGAAACCTTCCTGAATTTCATGATTTTTTTACCCTTCGAAATGGCGCTGTCGCCGAAAAAGGACTGAATTTCGGCCATGCTGGTGTGTGATGTGTGTAATGTCGCTCCATCATGCTGGTAATATCCAATTGAGAGTTTTTCGTCGTCCAATTGATTTTCATATATGCAGCTGTTGTGATAGTTGTATCGAAGAAGATGGGACCCATTATGCCGCTCAGGGTCACCCCACACCAAACACAAATTTTCTGTGATTGAAAGGGGTTCTTCATGTATTGCGTTGGGATTTTGACTGGCCCAAATACGGGAATTTTGAGAATTGGCGAATCCGGGCAGGTGAAACCACGCCTCGTTCGAGAACCACGTGTACTCCAGGATGGCCGGATTTTCCTGAAGAAATATCTGAAACAATCGACAGTATGTCACTTGTTTCACGTGGTCAGGCTCTTTCATTTCGTGGACCACGGAGATACGGTGCGCATGAAGCTTCGCTTTTTTCACAGCACGTTGACAAGTGCTTTGAACATGCCTGTTTCCTGATACAGTCAGCGAAGTAACTTTCTGGGAGACGCAAGTAAGATACTGATTTCATTGTCCCGTTCCGCCAATCTGTCTTGGCTCCACGGGGACTTATTGAGCACCTTGGATGTTATTTTGACATGTTGCGACAATTATCCTGCCTTGAGACGCCGGTTCGGACCCTGGCCACCCCAATGGCCTAGAGACCAGCCCGTGGTGACGTGCTGGCAGGCGACCTAGTATACCTTGTCTGGGTTCCCGCTCTGTCTGGCGGGATAGGTCGTTTCTTACTTTATCGTTGACTGGAAGATTCCTTGCCCTCGAACTTTTTTTGGGGAATAATTTCCGTTTATTTTCTTTTTCAAAACATCTACACACATGTATACACTTGTCCTCATGCTTAGGACTCACAACATCAAGAGATAGCAAAAATTTATTTACAGAATATTTACATTGGTGGTCTCTTCGTCTGCTTGCCTACAGACTTTCGCCCTCATTGATCTTCCGATTCGCTTTCGGTGTGCACGTGCACCTCCTGCGTTTCGGTCCCCATTTGATTGGGGAAGATCGTATGTTGCTGGAGGGTTAGCCTCTCAACCAAGGCTATTATCCCCCTCCTGTTAACGGAGGATTGGATGAGCAGATCCAATCTTCGCGTTCTTTGCACACCTGGGATCAGTGTGTTTCTCCATTCGGCAAAGCCACTGCATTCGAGCACGCAGTGTTCTATGCTTGCCGCTCTATTTCCACAGGGACAAGTGCAGTTCCTGATGGCAAATCTGCCCAGGTATTCAGGGCTGATGCCATGGCCACTGAGTACCTGATTCAGGAGCTTGTTTGTTTGTGCACGTTTGGTCGAGACCTTTGGAAACACTCTATGTGTCTTCCGGCCTGTCTCTCCCGTGTCCCATCTGACCTGCCATTAGGTCATGGTCTGTCGTGCTAATGCTGCGCGAATACTCCTTCGCGGCGTTCTGCATTGCACGTCAACCGTCTCTTTCAGCGTGGCTGCCCTCGCCAGCTGATCCGCCCTTTCGTTTCCCTGGGTTCCGACATGGCTTCGTACCCAGTGAAACTGACTGCCCCATCTCCCTCTGCCCTCAAGAGGGATTTGATCCTCTGGACGATGGGGTTTTTCCCCTGAATCTACTCAGAGCCTGCAGTGCTGCCTCACTGTCCGAGTAGAGTTTTATCCTTTCGTCACTACGCCTGGGGAGTGCCCAGGTGAGTGCCTTTTCGATCGCCAGAAGTTCTGCCTGGAAGACAGAAGCGTTCTGCGATAATTTCACGCATCTTGCAGTGGCTTCGTTCCCATCCGAGAACGCACAGAAGCCTGCCCCCACTTGTCCCTTCCACTTTGAGCCGTCCGTGAACAGCTCGTGCCCAACTCCCGTGGGTTTCTCCTTGTCCCACGGTGGTCAAATCTCCTCTGCCGGGTGGATCTGCCAATCCACACTTTCCAGCTCCATGTTGGAGGCTCGATGTGGGACACCGAGTAGGTAGGCGTCCTCGCCTGACCTAAGGCAGTGCATTGCTGCCTCCCTTTCCACTACCAGGTCTGCCGGCTCGCACCCCGCCAGCACTTGGAGTGCTAGGGTCGACGTTGTGCGAAAACAACCGGTTATCCCTAGTAGCGCCAACCTTTGGATTTGGTTTATCCCCTTCCTCATTCTGACTGTGGGAGTCCACCATGCTCCGCTTGCATACGTCAGAATTCTTTCAATTCCTCTCTGATAGATGGCCTTCTTGGTTTTGCCCGTTAACCTCATGCCATTCAATCTATTGAGAATCACCGTGCACCTTGTTCTAAGGTGCCTCAGGTGTGGCAGCCCTGATAGACTCCGATCCAGGACCACACCCAAGTACTTCATTTCACGCACCGCCTTGATAGTGCACCCTTGGAATCTGCACTGAGGTGGTGTTTTCATTACTCCACGCTTAGCTATTGCTAGCAGAGTGGTCTTCTCAGGAGCAAAGCAAAGTTTGTTTTCTTTGCTCCAGTTGTCTAGCACATCCAAGGCTCTATGTGCTTCTCTTTCGATCACGTGTCTCCCTGAGGCGGAGACCACGAGAACGAAATCGTCCGCATAGGCTTGAATTTCCACTGCCGGACCCAGGTCTAGATTCAGAGCTGCGTCTGCCACTATATTCCACCAAATGGGTCCGGAGTTGGATCCTTGCGGACACCCTCTGTGGTACGAGCGCGAGGCTTGCCCATTCCCCGCTTCGAACTCGACCCTTCTATCAGACAGGTAGCTGCTGATCAACGAGAACAAGTTCCTTGAACAGCCAAGTTCTTTCAGTCTGGTTAAAACCATTGGCCACCAGACACTGTTGAATGCCCCCCTCACGTCTAGTGAGATGAAGCAGGTGTGGAGCCCCACCGCTTTGTTCCTCTCTGCCCTCTCTCTGAGGCTGCGAATTGCCTGCGTTGCGCAACGCCCCGGAAGGAAACCAAACTGGTTCCTGTTTAGCTTTCCCTGCTCCATGAGAAAGCTAAGTGCTCTGTTCGTTATGAGCTTGTCCAGCACCTTGCTCCACGCTGAGAGGAGGCAGATAGGCCTGTAGGCTGCGGGATCATTTTTGTTCTTTTCGGTCTTGTTGAAAAGAACTAGCACCGCTGTTTTCCACAAGTCTGGGAAGATTCCCCTCCCGAGGCATTCGTTTAGGAGCGCCACAAAATACTCGGGATTTGCATAGTAGATTTCTCTGACTATCCTGAGGTCGAACCCGTCCTTGCCTGGTGCTTTGCCAGTGTTAAGACTGGAGAGGGCGTTCTCCACTTCCTCTCTTGTGAAGGGGGGTCCTCACCAGTGTCCGGTGGGATCCGACATTCATCCCTTATTTCTTTTTGTCGTGGGGAGTCCCCTTCTCCCTCGTCACCTTGGAAGTGGTAATCCAAGAGACTCTCTATGGTACTATCAAGAGTCTTTGATAGGCTACCGTCTGCCCTTTCGACCGCTGCTAGTTTTAGCGGTTCGGTGATGGATCCCCTCGAGATCTTATAGGGGATCCCGAAAGGGTCTGCCGGTGTTTGGAACTCACACAGTTTTCTCCAGTAAGAGATTTTCGAGAGATTCAGTTCTCTCCTATATGCTGAACGAGTCTTTTTGTGCACTTCTGTGCACTCCCTGTCTTGCGGTGTAGCTTTCGCTCTTTGCAGAGCTTTCCTACTCCGCCTAGCTCTCGCCCTTAGAGCTTTTAGTTTCTCCGACCACCAGGGGTGGGGATCCTTGGCTCCCCTTATGTTTCCTCTGCTACTCTCGCATAGCGCTGTGACTTCACTGGTAAGTTCTTCAAAGAGGGAGTTGAGGTCCGATGTTTCTCCGGCCTCTTCTGCCCTCCTACCCCCCAACAGGGTAGTTAGTTTGGCTTTAAAAGCCCACCAGTCGAGGTTCTTCATTAAGAACCTTTTGCGCTTGGGTCGGATGGGCGTTTCCGATCCCAAAACGAAAGATAGTGCTAGATGGTCACTGCAGCTTTCATCGTCCAGTACTTGCCAATCCTGGACGAGGCTGCGCTGCGAGACTCTGACGAGAGTCACGTCGATCCAAGAGGAGCCCCTCGCCCCTTGGAAGGTCGGGGTGCTCTCTGGATCGTTCAAGACTCTCAGGTCTGCCGCGTTGGCAAAGTCCACTAGTAGCTGGCCGCGTTCATCCTCCTCTTGTTGGCCCCAGAGAGGACTCTTCGCGTTGAAATCGCCTGCTATTATTATCTCATGACTGGGGAATTCCCCTAATAGAGCCATTAGCTCATTCAGCGTTTCTCTCAAATTGCCTGCTGGAGAACTATATACGTTCACCATTAAGAATTTCTCGACTCCACATTCCACCCCCAGGACGACCACGTTCTCGGAGCATTTTACCTCGAGAACCGCTAGGGACGGGTCTTTCACGACCGTGGCCACCCTGGGTTTCTCCACCCTGGGGTGGTAGATCCGGTAGGAGTTAGGGAAGCCCACCACTCTTCTCCCCTGTCCAAACGGTTCCTGCAGAAGCAGTAGATGAGCTTTTTGCTCAGTGGCTGTCACCAGGGCCTGTGTTGTTGCTGCCCTTGCATGGTGCAGATTGATTTGCAGCACCTTAACGCCTCTCTTTGGTCTTTTATCCATAGTGAGTGCGTTCTTTTATTAGAGCCAGTTCTCTGACAAGGCTTGGGCATTCCTTATCGAGGCTCGAGTGGCCTATATCCACTCGACGCCTAAATTTCTTGTTGCTTGCCAGGCAGTTAGTGCAGACCGGGCTGTTGCTGCAATCCTGGCGCTTGTGCCCGGTTTCCCCACACCGGGCACACCTATCCTGCTCTTCGGGACACCTTGCCTTAAAGTGCCCGAACCCGTTACACCTGTAGCAACGGACCTCCCTCAAGTATTCCCTTACTGAGTGGACGGACCATTCCACCCCGAGCTTGCCTCGCTTCATTACTTTTTTGAAGGTTAGTGGGTCGCCTCTACTACCCAGTGGCGTTTCCCACCCTTCACCTTCAAAGAGAACTTGAGTTGGAGGCTGCTCTCCTCCAGCTCTGGGTTCTGTTCTACGAGACATTGCTCGACCTGTTGCCTTGACAGGTTTTCATTAACCCCATAGATTATGAACCTCGGGTTTCTCTTCGCTGGCAACCGCGACCGAAGGTTTTCCTTGGTCACTTCGTTGCTCTTAAGCTCCGAGTCCAATTTCTCTATGTCTCGGGCGGAGGAGCACTCCACCATCACTCCTCCCCCGTTCACCTTCCTGACACTTTTCACTCCAATTTGGAGTTTGGCGGGGCAAATCTGTGTTTGCAGTGCCACCTTGACCTCCTCAGACGTGGGAGATCCCTTGTCTGATACCGGGTACACGAGAAGTACGTGCTTCTTCTCGTGCTTCTTCCCGGCTGGCTTCTTAGCCACTTTTTGCCTTGGGGCCGTGCTCCCCTTAGTAGGCTTAGCTCGTACCGCATCTGCGTACGATTTTGGAGCCGCGCTAGCGCTCTCCCTTCTCTCCTGGAGTCTCCCTTGGGCGAGACTCATTTCTATCACTTGCTTGGTGCAAGCCTCTTGTAGCGAGTTCGCTACTTTTCTAATCTTGGTCCTGGTGTTAACCAGAACCTTATTAGCTGGATTCTCAATAATCCTCTCCAACTCTTGGAAGAAGGAGTCGACTGCGCTTGCGAATTCCGACGGAATTGCTAAGCCGCAGTCTGCCTCAACAGGCTCACTTGGACCGGGGTTTGAGCCCCTGCGTCCTCTGCCATCTCTCTACTCGGGTTGCTAACCGAGTGCAAGCCCTGGGAACTGTGTCCCTGGTCGGTTAGACTTAGTACGTTCGACAGTCAAGTGCTCAGCGGTACCCTAGGGTTCTTCCGCTGTAACCTGCACTTGACCCTGGTTGAGTGCGGGATTTGGCCTGATCCGTAGATCAGGGGGACCGGCACGACGACGACGTACCCGCTCGTGTGTCAGAGTTGCGCACCGTGCTTTGACCGCAGCCCGGACTTTGCCCTTACAAGGACAGTTTTTCTAAGTCCGAACTGACTGCACCAAAACACTTTTTTCAAATTAATGAAAAAATGTTTCTTCCCTTCGTTTTGAAAAACGAAAGAGAAGAAAAATCAAGTTTTTGAGGGGAGAAACAACTCCCCTCGCTCTGCTAACAGAGTCTTATTGGAACAGCAGTCGATTTGATTCGCAATCAATCACACAGTACTCACTCAACCAGCCTCTGACAACGGCCGGTCGGAGACGCAAGTAGTCAGCTCTTTACATTCTGAATCGCTTCCTCGGACATTTGTGGATGCCTTCCTGCATGATCGTCTGATAAAGTCCCCTCGGTTTCCAGTTTCTTCGACTATGAACAAATGGTGGACTTGCTCGGTAGAAGTCTGCCTGCAAACGTCTCCAAGAATTGCTGTTGACAAAACTTTATCGATTCTGTTTTCCAGTAAGTACGAACAATAAACATTCACTCCTCTATAGTATACCCGTACATTTTCACACGTATGCGAGCAGCCACCAGCTCAAGCACACATTATCAACAACAGTACTGTGTAGACACGCTCACCGAAATGGCATAACAAAGCAGCAGAGAGGCGGATCCGGCTGGCTGGCTGGCGGACTGCTCTTCAGTGGCGCCACACTTAGGAAAGTGTCTGCCACTAAGGGGCACTCCTGCTAGCTGGTAGACAGCGCCGGATTCAATGCTGTATGGACGCAAATGGTGACCACTTCCAGCACATGTTGTGATGTCATCACATTTCACGCGACATGAGGTAAGTCCACTTCAAATTTCGTTGCAATATTTTCATTAGTGTTAATATTATTAAAGAAAAGCCGTGTTCGGTATCCAGTGGGACACCCTGTACTCGAGGTTTGATTAACTGTTAAAATTTCCGTCGTCTGTCGGAGCATCTGATTTTGAGGTTCTGTAGCAAGATCGGATATTGTAGATAACATACCATGTGAAATGTTCGTTATTATTGCCCAGGATGTTTCTTTTCGTCCCTCCTCCTTATATATTCAACCTATTGTATATTCCATTACCGGAAGAAATCGGGTACATAAATAATTGTACAGGTGATTTTATGATGTCTATGATTCAGACTGTAAACCACTTAAGACAAAAACTATTATGACTATCCAAAGTAAATTTTATATTTAGGAGTTTTGTGAAATAATGCTATAAAGCAGTGCATCTCAACTTTTCTTAAAGATAATATAGAGTTATTGTCAGTTTAAAAAGTTGTCAAGTTCCAAAGCATTCTCTTGCTTCGAAAACTCACAAGGAAAAAAATACTTATGTTGCGATGAGTCATCCTACAGAACATAATGAAATTATTACAAACCTATTAAAGAATAAGCTCCAACAGAAAATAAAATGATTAATTCATCAGCTTTAATGGTATAAACTTTGCATCATCGCGCAATTAGTGTCCTACCTTGAAGGTGATTGCGATTTCTTGGTCTTTTTAGCTCGGCAGTAGTACGCGCGGATTCTGTTCGGCCAACACAAATCGCCTCATTTCGAAACCCGCAGGGAAAGTGGGAAAGAAGTTTCTGGTGCAAGGTTTGAAGAATTCAGTCTTTGATTTTGCGAAATCCGTGTGTAATAAATAAGGAAAAAACAGAAACGCGCTTTTCTAAAATAAACGGAATTACAGACTTTGCAACACCTGTCAAAAGGCGAAAGTCAAAAGCAACTAGAATTTTAAAAGCTGAAATTTTGTTAAAAGACCGACAACTACCCTGAAATTTGCTCCACGTTATTTTCAGGAATTTTGCGTGAGTTAATACCACTTACTTCTTTACAGTGTAGATCTATAGATTGTTTTCTTAGATTCAGTTTCAGCAAGCTACCTGAACATCAGCGGATACATCGACAGGTACAGTCCGATACTTGACCAGACTCCACTCGAGAATATTACTGTAAACTGTTCCAGCATGCTTCCTCTGCATCGGAGGGTACCTTGACTGGCACATCCTCTGCTTGCTTAGATTCGGTTTCAGCAAGCCACCTAAACATCAGTGTATATCTCCATAGATAAATTATGGTACTTGCCCAGACCCCTCTCGAGCATATAACTGTTCCAGGATGCTTCCTCTACATCAATGGATGTCTTGTCTAGCAGATCCTCTGCATTCTTAGATTCGGTTTCAGATAGCTACCTTAACATTTGCTTATGCCTCTACTTGCACAATCATATGTATGCTCACATTTCGTCGAAGTATGCTGCCATTGCACTAGGGGCACAATCTGATGATTTTTCAGATTCTTATACTGTAGTTCTGTTATTTATCAATATTCGCTGTTCTTGTTTAGCACTCCGAGGGGGTGTAGACTCTCAAACTCTTTCAAGATTTTTGATGATATGCTTACACGGTAAGTACGAACCCGTAGTTAAGCACGCCGCTTTTATGTTGAAAAAGTAATCTGCTTGTATGGGCGGCATAAAAACGCACTAAGGTGCCAAAAAAACTGTAAAGGGAGCTAACATTTTCATTACATGCCACAACACCGATGCGGTAAATGGTATCTTCCGCAAACGACGTATTGTATAAAATCAGATATATAATTTCGCAGGTTCAAAGAGTAGTATTTGCAGTTCAGAAGGCAGTTATCCAGGATTTATGCGATTTCGAACATGGTGTGTGATTCTATGTATATAATTTATGACTACAGAACTTGTGGTGTTGTGATAGAATAAAACTACCAAAGTTTACCACAAACAAAGGTTTATTATACATCGACTACAGTTTCGCAGAGCGTTTGGCTCGGCTTCATCAGGACGAAGAAGCGTTTGGCTCGGCTTCATCAGGAAGATGAAGCGTTTTGACGGAGAAGCGTTTGGCTCGGCTTCATCGTACTGATGAAGCCGAGCCAATTGCTCTGCGAAGCTATAGTCGATGTATAGTAAATCTTTGATTGTGGTAAACGTTGTTATTTTTATTCTATGGTATGTGATTGTCGGCTCTCTCGAGAGATGGGTTACTATATATCTGAATTTTCCACGAAATTTAAATTTACACGGTCAAGAAATTCAATGGTGTAGCTGGTTAGATTCGGTTACAGCAAGGATACACGCCAGTAGTGCATGGGGGACAGTGAGTTGTAAGAGAGTCTCCAGTTGTAAAAGGGTCTCCAGGATTCAATAATGCCTCGGCGACGACAAAGGGCGCAATATCACCATACGAAAGCGTTTAAACGGGGACGAATAATTGGTCTGCGTGATTGGTCTGCACAAACTCAGGGAGGAAATCCAGAGTGCGAGATAGAGGTAGAAGTAACGTCTAAGCTGATAACTCTACACCGTCCAAATGAGGACTTCGCTGGGATATGCAGCACTCTCTCGAAATGATAGTAGTGAAGGCGTTGCGAGAGCAATCCCAACAGGATCCAGCAGTCCTTCACACGGACAGGATCGGTCGAGAGACCAGGAGATATCTGCTGCCCCCACGGTACCAATACTTCCCACCCCTTTACCATGGCCCGTATGTGGGACGTGCTAATGGGTAGGGGCTCTAATTTTGCGTCTGGTTGGAAGATTGTTTTACCAGCGCAAATGTGTGGGGGACAGAAGCCCTTTATTAATTTCTGGCTAAAGTACAAACACGCATCTATGCACTGGGGGTCACGTGCGATGGGAAAAACTCCGTTATTTTCACGAGCCCCCTCACAGAGGTATAAAGAAAATTATTTACAAAGTATTTACACCGCAGCACGTGGGCCTCGTGCTGAGGAAACGACCTTGGGCTAGGTCGTTTTTACACCTCTTTATGCCTTCTGTCTTGTATCTTCATCCTTCTTGCATGATTTCTTTCTGCCTCGCGACGAAATCTTTGACCAACTTGGAGAGTTCCGGTCGCGCCTTGGGGAGATCGAGCAGGACCGAGAGGTCCTACGTCTTTCCCAGACACGGGGCGAGGGCTTTTCTCCTACCTGAAAGAGAGGGGGTAAACGTAAAAAAAAAAGAAGAAAAGCACTGGACAATCATGGACAGCGGCATTTGACACACATCGTAGCATCCGTTCGACGTGCAACAATGCTGCAAATCAGAGTGCAATCCAATGCTGGGGCTAGTAGTAGCATCAGCGTTCGGATAGTGCAACGCACCTGTGTTATATGGGGTTACTCAGCAGATGGCTTACCCGGGTGCCATTAATGACCCTACAACATACGGCTGCGCACCTTGACTGGACTCGGGAACACCGCTATTGGACGCTAGATGACTGGTCCGACGAATCGCAGTATAAAATGTTTCGGACAGATGACCGACCCAGGTTGTGGCGTCAACCCCACTAAGCAATGGACCCTGCATGCCTGTAAGGGGCAGTGCAAGCCAGCGGTGGCTCCGCAATGGTATGAGGTATTTTTAGATGACACGCATTAAGATTCACCATAGGTCTGCAAGCCGATCTGACCGACAGAGGCTACGTAACCATCCTCGGGAATCATTTGATCTCGATCACGTCATACAACCACTCCGACGGATGCGACGTATTTCAACACGACAATGCGCTACCACGCATGTCCACTCTTGCCAGATTATGGTTGAAGGAATATTCCACAAAGTTTGGCACCCTAACTTGTCTTCCTCGTTCACCGGATTTAAAAGCCATCGAAAGCATTGTGGATGTTGTTCAACGTGCGGTCAGTGCCAGGAATCCTCCACCAGCGAATATCACGGAATTGTTGAACGCTCCTCAGGAAGCATGGTGTGCACTGACTCCATAGTAGTACAGAGAGCTCGTGGAGTTCATGCTCCAATGTGTTGCTGTCGTTATCCGATCGCGAGGACGAACAATTCTGTATTAGAGAGGTATCCAAGTTGTTTTGGCACTTCAGAATAAAATAAGATTTTCATATTTGAAAAGTACACTATAATAACAAAAATCACCGGACACTCCCCAAAAGTAAATGAATGGATCCGCTGCGTAGCTAAGTTTCGCGGTACATCTTCAAACGACATAAAAACAAAAAAAGATGACCCCGAATTTTCGGGTGTAATAAGCACGTCCTTTGAATCCGTTCTGACGCAAATTAAATTTATCAAAGCTATTCAAAGTCACTGAAGCCGGTATGGAAAACAATAGTATCTGACTTAAGAAAGAAGTTTTTCAATCGGGTTTTTAATCCCTGAGATATTGCTGTAAACGGAATCGTGAGCTTACGCCCTCTGGTTGCGGACTTGTGCGTTAAGGAAAACATGAATTTATATGGGAAACATTTCGCACCGGAAACGCTCTCCAACACAGAAATAATTTTTCAAATCAGACTCTTAGAAACAGAGATATCGACAAAAATAAGATGTGAATTTACGTCCCCTGGTGGGAAAACCATGCATTAATTTAGGAAGAAAGTATTCTCAAACGTTTTTCCATATGAGCGGTATCGGTCCTAATTAATCGAGTTTTCAGGATCCCAGATTTTGGTACAAATACATCAGAAGCAGAAATTAAAACTGCCCCATTCTTTACCAAACATAAGAGATTATGTGAAAAATATTTTCCATCAGGTCCTGTATGCGATTCAGGAAGAAATTTTCAAATAGAAGTTTTAGGAGCAGAAGTAACGCCAAAAACGCAGTTTACCTTTGTGCCTTATATGAAAGTCTATGATTTACTTGAAAATTTTGAATTCGTAGGAAAAACATGTCACACTGAAAACACTATCCAACAAAGAAGGAATTTTTCAAATCGGACCCTTAGAAGTAGAGACATTGACAAAAATAAGATATATGTCTACGCCCCCTGGAGTAGAAACCATGCATTATTTCAAAAAGAAAATGTTTTTAAAAGGTTTGTCGACAAGAGTAGTATCGGTTAACAAACTACTTTTTTCAATCGAGATTTTAGAAGCTCATAGTTTGCTGCAAATACATCAGAAGCGGATATTAAGATTTACGCCACCTGGTGGCCTAACCATTATTTTTACGAAAATTAGAAACTATGTGCAAACGATTTCTTATCAGGAGCTGTATCCGGTGCAGAAAGCATTTTTCAAATCAGAGATTTAGAAGCAGAGATATAGGGATAAACGCAATTTACCTTTACGCCCCCTTGCGGAAAAACTATGAATTACTTGATAATTTTGAAATTATATGAATAAAATGTCACACTGAAAACACTATTCAACAAAGAAGAGAGTTTTCAAATCGGACTCCTAGAAGTAGAAATATTGACAAAAATAAGATATACATCTACGACCCTAGGAGGAGAAACTGTGGAATATTTTAAAAAGAAAATATTCCGAAAAGGTTTATGGATGGGAGGGGCATCAATCCACGATATAATGTTTTCAATCGATATATTAGAAGCTCAGATTTCATTTCAAATACATCGGAAGCAAAAATTAACACTTATGCCCTCTGGTTGTCAAAGTATTCTTTACCAAATTTTTATAATTATATGCGAAAGATTTTCCATCAGGAGGTGTATCCGCTGAAGAAAAAAGTTTCCATATAGGAGTTTTAGAGGCAGAGTTATCGGGGAAAGTGTAATTTATTCTACGCTCCCTAGCGGGAAATCTATGCGTAGTTTGAAAAAGAAACTATATCTAAAATACTCTTCGACATAAATGGAATCGAAAGATAAAATATTTTTTTCAATCGGAGGTTTAGAAGCAAATATGTGGAATAAAACGCACTTTTGAATTCGACATCATATGCATTTACCCCCTCTACAGGCGAAATTGTACATCGTAAAAAAAAACAAAATGAAGGATCATCATTTGAATATTTCAAGCTTCTCAATACAAAAATAATTTTTCATATCGGAGTTAGAGTTCCAGAGATATCGTAGGAACAGACGGACGGTCGGACAAACCGGTAACATAAGCACGATCTTTTTTTACAAAAGACGTGCCAACAATCGCACTGTGAGGTTGATTGAAAATGTCGCGATGGGAGAGAATTGACTTTGAGAAAGGAAAGATTGCTGGGTGTTATATTAGTGGATTGTCCATAACAAAAACCGAGAGGCATTTAAGCATGCCTAAGTCAACTAGTTTGGATGTGCTGAATAAGTGGAAGACACATGACGTGCCTGAAGCAGCAAAACGAACCGGCAGACCAAAGAAAATCAGTGATAGAGGACGTCGAAGCCTCAGGAGAGTCGTTACAGCTAATCGGTGGAATACTGCACAAGACCTCAGTGTACAGGTTAGTAAAAATGCTGGAACCTCAGTATCTACAAGACCATTCGCAGAGAAATTCCTTCCATGGGTTACCGTGGTCGTGCGGCTGAACATAATCTTTTCATCTCCACTCGGAATGCTACTCGTCGTTTAGCATGGTGCAGAGAATCGTGGACCGTAGATCAATGGGAACGGGTCCTATGGACTGATGAATCCAAATACACGATCCATCAGTCTGATGGCCCGCAATATTGGGTATGGCGGTAGCTGGGGAACGCTATTTACCACAGTGTACTGTTCCTACGGTTAAGTTTGGAGCTGGCAGTGTACTCGTGTGCGGGTGTTATTCGTGGCATGGTCCTGGCCCATTGGTTATCGTGGACAAACCGGCTAACTAGCTCGTCTACCTCGCTACTCTGGACAATTATGCCCTATCAACTCTGTGGCAATACTATGGAACGGAGCCTTGTTGGTACCAGCAGGATAATGCATCCATCCATAAAGCAAAGATTGTTACGGCATGTTTTGACGATAATTCCGTATCGTGTGTGGACTGGCCAGCACAGAGCCGTAATCTTAATCCTATAGAGCACCTATGCGATTAATTAGAGCGCCGCATAAGAAGTTTGGAACCAAGTCCTACTACTAAGCAACAGTACTGTATCAAAATGCATACCTATCGCTGTGTTCCAAAACCTTGTCGAAAGCATGTTTCAAAGTGTCAGTGCATGCATTAAGGCCAAAGGTTTGACCGGCACCGCACTAATGTACACTATGTCAATAAATGCTATGTTGTGTTTCTCTTCTAGGTGTCGGCTGACTTTTGTCATTATAGTGCATTGTAGTTTTTAGTAGTTTAGTTTTAGTAGTTTTCGGATTTCAGAAATTTGAGAAATAATTTAAAGACTGAAATTACTTATCTACCGTGACAATGTAGAATGGAACACCGTTTATACGTTTCTCATTTATACAGTTTTTCACTTTTATACGTAATTCTGCTTTAGTCTCGATATTTCACTGTAGTTCCTATTGATTTCCTTGGTTATGCCTATTTTATCTATACGCTTTTTGGGATTTTACTTTAAAATTTGAATTTCAGATTATTGAAAAGACACTGTCATCATCATTATTATTGTCAACCATTATCAATCCACTGCTGGATGAAGGTCTCCCCAAGTTTCTTCCACAAAGGTCTGCCTTGTGCAAGTCTCCTCCCAGTCACTCCTGCATACTTTCAAATTTCATCCACCCATATCCCATGTGGTCTTCTTCTGGGTCTTTTCCTGTCCCTTGGAATCCAATCTAAAATTCCGGCTGTCCATCGATGGTCTGTCCTTCTGGCAGTATGTCCAGCCCATTTCCATTTCAGGGATTTAACTCTGATCATGATGTCTTCCACTCTTGTCATTTTTCGGATCCACGAATTCGTCTTCTTATCTCTCCTGGTTACACCAAGCATGCACCTCTCCATGCTCCTTTGAGTTGACTGCAGCCTTTGTATGTCTCTTTTAGTTAAGGTCCACGTCTCTGCACCATACGTAAGCACTGGAAGGATGCATTGATCAAACACTTTTCTTTTAAGACATAATGACATATTGCTCTTGAAAATTATGCTGTTTCTTCCAAAAGCTCTCCAGGCAAGTTTTGTACGCCGATTTATTTCTTCATCGATGCGACCCTCACTTGATATCTGCAGTATAAGATAAACGTACGTGTCTGTTATCTCCAGCTTTTCTCCATCAATCGATAAATCTTAATTTCTTTTAAAAGCATTGAACATCACTTTTGTCTTCTGAAAGTTCATTTTTAATCCCAATTCTTTACTCATGTCAGCTAGTTCCTGAATCATACTCTGCAGCTCTGATGGGGTAGTTGCAAAAATGACTATGTCATCAGCAAAACGAAGGTGGGTTAGATAATCTCCATTAATTTTTATCCCTTTGTTTTCCCAGTTCAGTGATTGAAAGACATTTTCCAATGTGGCATTAAAGAGCTTCGGAGATATGGTGTCACCTTGTCTCACTCCTTTCCAATTTTTATGTGTGTTGTATTTTGAAACAGCCGAATCTTTGCACTTGCATTTTTATAGATGATATTAATAATATTAATGTATGCATCTTCAATACCGCAGGATTTCAGAGCCATTGTAACTGCTGATGGTTTCACCTAATCAAAGGCTTTTTCATAATCGATAAAAGCCATGCACAATGGAAGTTCATATTCCCTCGCTCTTTTAATTAGTTCTCTCAGTACGTGGATATGATCTATTGTGCTGTAGCCACTCCTGAATCCAGCTTGTTCTCTCGGTTGAGCCATGTCCAGTGTTACCTTCAAGCGGTGTGAAAGAACTTTAGTGAAGATTTTATAAACCACTGATAGGAGGCTGATAGGTCTGTAGTTCCTGAGATCCTCAATGTCACATTTTTTATGTAGCAGGATCATTGTAGCGTTGTTCCAATCCTCAAGAATCTTCCCTTCATTAAGGCATCGAGTGAAAATTTGGGCGAGTACTGTTTCGATTTCTCCACTTGTTTCTTGTATGATGTCTACAGTAATTCCATCTTCTCCTGGAGCTTTTCCCCGCTTCATGTTCTTGATGGCATGTGCAACGTCTGCTGAGAGGACTGGAAGAACTCTGGTACTGGTACCTTTCATGATGTCTGGAGTACATGAATAATCCCTTTCATATAATTTGGAGTAGAAATCTTTCACTCTTGTCAAACTTTCGCCTCTATTTCTTGTTACAGAACCATCTTCTTTTCTCAGTGTCATAATCTGTTTTCTTCCCTTACTGAGATGTCCCTTTGCTATCTTTAGGCTTTGGTTGTTTTCAATTGCTTTCCTCACTAGTTCACAGTTGAATTTCCTTATGTCTTCAGTGATACTTTTTCGTCCTGTCTTGCATAGCTCTATATATTCCACTTTGGAAGTCACATCTTCTTTAGTTGTCCTCATCTCTCTTCTTTTTTGCATCAACCTTTTTGGTTTTTCCTGATAATTTGTTCACATGCAACTTGTTCTTAGACCCAGCTAATTTTGTAGCTGTTTCCATAAGAGCTTTGGTTACTTTTCTGTTAACTTCAGAAATATCCACTTCTTCTGATGTTAGGCCTTCTAAAGCAGAGAATCTGTTCTTCAGTTCCAACTTGAAGGTATTATGGTGTTTTTTTAGGTTGGTTATGTCAATAAATTTTGTTTGTCTTATGAGTTGCCACGTTCGAGTTTAGTGTTGAGGTGCATCTTGCATCTCACCAATCTACGGTCACTACCTGTGTTGAACTTGTTTAGCACACTGCAGTCTTCTATGACGAATTTTTTGTTACACATAATATAATCAATTTCATTTGTCGTCCCATTTAAATGTCTCCATGTCCATTTCCTGTGTGGCTTTTTCTTGAAAAAGAAGTTCAAGATGAAAAACCCTTCTGCCTATGCAAACTCAACGAGAGTATTTCTACGGTGGTTTCTGTTGCCATGGCCGAATTTACCTACTGAAGTTTCATTCTGTTGCCGTTGCCCTATTTTTGCATTGAAATCTCCCATAAATATCTTTAAGTGCTGCTTACCTTTATTATTTAGATGACGAATTTCCTCATACAATTTTTTAATTTCTTTTTCAGGATGACTTGTGGTTGGTGCATAAGTTTGAATAATCTGAGCCTGGTATCTTCTCGAGAGTTGGATAACGAGTCGTGCAGCTCTGTCAGAGGAACTTTCAACTTCTACAACTTTATCCTTCAGTTTCTTGTTTATTATAAATCCAACACCACTAGTTCTGCCAGTATCTGTCCCACGATAGTAGAAGAGATGTCCACTTTTCAGTTCAATGAGATCTTCTCCTTTTCTCCTTACCTCACTTAGCCCGAGGATGTCCCACTTGATCCTTTGTAGTTCCTGTTTCAATTCAAGAAGCCTTGAATCAGAAGATAGGGAGCGTCCATTATACGTAGCCAAGGTCAGAATCAGATGGCAGCCTAGTTCGGTCCTCCGGGGATTCTTAGCACGCTCTGCCTTCATGTCTCACTGGCCGCTGCCTTGGCCAGGTACATTCCAGTTGCCGAAGACTGAGGGCCAAGATTTAAGTTGTGGAGTCATTTTGGAGGGGTTTGGCCATAACTCACCACGCTGGCCAAGCGGGTTGGTGAGTGTGGGATAGCATTTCCTCTAATCCCGATGGCATAGTTATACCGCTATTGGCGGTCGTCAGAGCCCCTTTAGTGGTAATAGGATGCACCACGAGAAGGCGGGGTTGACATTTGTCAAGGAGAGGCTGTGATGTTACGCATCACCTGACCTTACTGTACTTTGATTTTATTATGCGTAACCTGGTATTTTTCAATTTTGAGAGAACTAAGACAGCATTGTATTGTTCCTTCTTATTAAAGTCAAAGGGGAACCTTCAGACAAGGCTATGTTGTTTTCTTTTAGTTTTTATTTCATGACTCATACATATATGCGGTATTTGAAAACTGCTAAAGTTCTGGGGCGTAACTTTATAGCTCTACACTTTCGTGGCGTTACAGAATATAATCTATAACGAAGTAAATTTCTCCGCCATTTTTGTCTACGCCGGACATCGAAACCGGGTCCCCTCACTCCGGAGTAAGTCGCTCTCCTAACTGCGCTACATGGACCTATGCTCTCGTTGCTATCTGCCTTTATCTCATGTGCATCTCGCTGTAGGAAGTCATCCGCTGAAGAACGTACATTTGAGAACTCGCAGTCAATTTGGTGTGTGGATCGTAACATCACACACATCTTTAGCACGTCTTTTGCAAAAAAAATATCGTGCTTATTTTATCGGTTGTCCGTCCGTCGGTCCGTCTGTACCCACGATATCTCTGGAACTATTCGTCTGATTTAAAAAAATCTTTTTGCATTAGGAAGCTTGAAATATGCGAATGATGATCCTTTATTTCGGTTTTTTTTACGATGTACAATTTTGCCGCTAGAGGGTGTGCATGCAGATGATGTCGAATTCAAAAATACGTTTTATTCCACAAATTTGCTTCTAAACATCCGATTGAAAAACTTATTTTATCTTTCGATTCTACTTATGTCGAAGCGTATTTTAGATATAGTTACTTTTTCAAATAACGAATAGATTTTCCACTAGGGAGCGTAAACGTAAATTACATTTTTTCCCGATAACTCTTCTTATAAAACTCCGATTGAAAAACCTTTTTCTTCAGCGGATACACCTCCTGATGGAAAATCTTTTGCATATAATTTTAAATTTCTGGTAAAGAATACTTAGGCCACCATAAAAACTGAGCTTCTAAAATATCGATTGAAGAAATTCTTTCGTGGACTGATGCCACTCACATCGATAAACCTTTGCGGAATATTTTCTTCTAAAAATATTCCACAGTTTCTCCGCCTGGGGGCGTAGATGTTAATCTTATTTTTGTCAATATCTGTACTTCTAAGAGTCCGATTTGAAAAATTCCTTTTTTGTTGGATAGTGTTTTCAGTGTGACATGTTTTTCATACAATTTCAAAAGTTTCAAGTAATTCGTAGACTTTCCGCTAGGGGGCGTAAATGTAAATTGCTTATCCCCTATATCTCTGCTCCTAAAACTCCGATTTAAAAATTATTTCTGCACAGGATACAACTCCTGATGGGAAATCCTTTCCACGTAATTTCTAATTTTTGTAAAAACTGGTTTGGCCACCAGGTGGCGTAAGTCTTAATATCCGCTTCTGATGTATTTGCAGCAAAATATGAGCTTCTAAAAACTCGATTGCAAAAAAGTCGTTTGTTGATCATTATTAATCATGTCGACAAACCTTTTAGGTACATTTTCTCCTTGAAATAATGCATGGTTCCTACGCCAGGGGTTGTAAATTATAACGAAGTAAATTTCTCCGTCATTTCTGTCCACGCCAGGATTCGAACCCGGATTCCCTCATTCCGGAACAAGTCACTTTACCAATTGAGCTACGCGGACGTTTATTCTGATTGCTATGTGCCTTTATGTCGTGTGCGTCCTGCTGGCAGGTACGTCACATCCCTTGGTACGTTACAAAATGTATATCTTATTTTTGTAAATATATCTACTTCTAGGAGTCCGATTTGAAAAAATATCCTTCTTTGTTGGATAGTGTTTCCGATGCGAAATGTTTTCCCTATAAATTCGAAATTTTTAAGTAAATCATAGACTTTCCGCTTGGGGGCAGAAAGGTAAATTGCGTTTTCTGCGTTATCTCTGCTTCTAAAACTCCGATTTGAAAATTTCTTCCTGTATCGCATACAAGACCTGATGGAAAATATTTTTCACATAATTTCTAATGTTTGGTAAAGAATGCTTTGGCCACCAGTGGCATAAGTGTTAATTTCTGCTTGTGATGTTTTTGTAGCGAAATCTGGGCTCCTGAAAACTCAACATTTTTTTTTTGGACCGATACCGCTCATATGGAAAAACCTTTTGAGAATACTTTCTTTCTAATATAATGCATGGTTTTACCACCAGGAGACGTAAAGTCACATCTTATTTTTGTCGATATCTCTGTTTCTAAGAGTCATATTTGAAACAATCTTTCTGCGTTGGAAACCTTTTTTGGTGCGAAATGTTTCTTATATAAATTCATGGTTTTCTTAACGCACAAGACTTCAACCAGAGGGCGTAAGCTCACGATTTCATTTACAGCAATATCTCAGGGATAAAAAACCCAATTGAAAAACTTCTTTATTTCGTCAGATACTATTGCATTCTATACCGGTTCCATTGGTTTTGAATAGCTTTGATAAATTTAATTTCCGTCAAAACGGATTCAACAGACGTGCTTGTTACCCCCGAAAATTCGGTGTCATCTTTCTTGTTTTTTTTTTTAAGCGCTGGAGAAGAGATTCTCTTATTTTTTCTGTCTCGTGATGTGGAAAGAACATCACACCATTGTGAGAACTTTAACGGCCAGATCATTTCTATAGTTCGGGCGGCAATAAAACGAAGTAAATTTCTCCGTCATTTTTGTCCACGCCGGCTATCGAATCCGTGTGGACACGGATTCGATAGCCGGCGTGGACAAAAATGACAGTCGCTCTCCCAACTGAGCTACGCGGACGTATGCTCTCGCTGCTATCTGTGTTTATCTCATGTGCGTCCTGCGGTGCAGGCACGTTACAAATCATAAATGCAGTATCAGTATTCAACATTCTGGTTTCAAGTGGATGCACTATAACGTAATTTTCTTTCAGCTCTAACTTAGTCCTTGAAGTCAAGGCAATGTTAGAACGTACCCATACACCTTACAAAAAAGAGGTCAAGTAGTTCTTACAAATGCTTTTATTTTGTTTGCATGGGTTGTACTCCACACTCACATCCGGTTTATTATCGTATTCAATACAGTATCAGGTAGTTAACATACGATCGCAGTATAACAGCGCGTCTATTATCAATAACATCAACCCCCTTAAACAACCGCTGCATTGCCTTTTTATCTATTATTCTTATCCGGCCACACATACGTCACTGGTTCCGACCTTAGTGTGTTGCCAACATTATTCTCTTTTGAGGGAAAAGACATAACGTTAAGGCTTGAAAATGTCTAAGAGAACAAACTGAAATTTATAGAGGAAAAGAAACCCAAAAGCAAAGTTAAAATAGATTATATTTTACAGCATAATAACGTTAAGGCTTGAAAATGTCTAAGAGAACAAACTGAAATTTATAGAGGAAAAAGAAACCCAAAAGCAAAGTTAAAATAGATTATATTTTACAGCAGATAGACAAAAACCTCTTAATTCATGAGTTCCACACCATAGCACTGGTCTCAGATTCTTGGTTGTGAGCATACCGCTCAATCTAGCTTTCATATACAGATAGATTAGGCAAAAGAGAAGTTTAATTTTCATAAGCTTTGTAATTTTTTGCAATGCGTTAAACAACTTTTATCGCTTTCTTTCTTTCACCGCCAATTCGACTTTAAATACAAGTAAACCATAATTAAGATAGCTTGCATTCCATCAAATCATACATTTTACAATAGTATTTAAGATTTGGAAATTTTGCTTATACCTTTTTACATTTATACTTTTTAAAGCTACTCCCTAGATGAAAGTACAACCGAGGTTTCACTGTCTCTAGAAAACAGAGTTTTATAACATTTATTCTACTTCTCTTTGAAACCAGTTTACGGTAAAAATCCTAAAAGAATGCAGTAGAACTTGCTTCTTATACTGAAATAAGAGTACACTGCATCAACGGTGGATGCAGTGATTAGTAAAACTTCTGCGATAAAATGACGAAAACTGCGAAACTACTTCACTTCAAGTCATTACACATGAGCTGAAGAAAACCCTAGCTTCCTGAAATAAATTCTTTATTCCGATTTACTTTCCTACTCCTTATGCTGCACGTGTTCGCCATGTTTAAATAACAGAAAAGATAAAAAATTGCAAGGAGAGTAACATTTTAATAAATATACAGATGTTGTGAAAGACCTTCCATTATTGAATCGCGACCACTTGTAAAACCCAGTCAACCTTTGGCAAGTTAATATTTCGCTTTGACGGCTTCTTTATGGATGTGCGCTCTTATTACGGAGAAAGATAAAAATGAAAACTCTTTCTGGCGGAATGGGCTATGAGTAATTTCTTCAAGGAGATTATCATTAAGATAGAAGGGAAGATAAAACGGCACATACGGAACTTTATTCTTAAGCACGTCATTAAGTTTTGCTTGAAAAACATGTTGTTTTCTGTTCCGACTCCGACTTCGGAAAAGGCACTTTGTTACGAGATACTCCTGGGTGAAAGCCAACTTTCAGTCTGTTGAACAGGAGAAAAATGTCCGGACAAATGCTTTGGATGGAGAAGCCTTTAAGTTTACGAGGGAAAAAATGCACAAAATGTTTGAGAAATGGCAAAACTTCATTGCCGTAAAAGGTGACGGGCGAAATAACAATCTGTTGGAAAGGAATAATTTTTTTGAGAAGAAACGGTACTTACATCTTTATCCATTAAACTAGTTTTTAAAAAACGAGGATGATTTATTTCATTTTTGTTTTGGTTCGATTACATTTTTGGGTGGTTATTTTTCTTCACTCGCTTTTGTACGCTTAATGTAACGATTATGATGGCAACACTGAAGGAAGTACGTTTCATTTTTACTACATTCTTAGACACAGCGATTTGTTACTACTAATGAGTTAACACATCCAGCTGTTTTATTTTAGCAGTCTGCTTTGTATCATTACTACCTATTCGATGCAATAAATATGTCATATAAATAACTCTTAAAGTGGCGTTTGGTATGTTACGAAAATTAACTAGACTTTTGTTTGTAAGCAAAACTACAGAAGCGTATTGCATCGTGACGTTTTCTTAACGTGCACTTAATAATGTCGTACCAATATTTTGCACGCACAAGTTAAAGATGAACTCTAATTCACACATTTGGCTCTTCTGAAATTATGTTATATTCTTTGAAATTGAATCCTTAGACTTAAGGTGGACGTCAAGTAATTTTGCTTTCTATACTTCCAATGGAAAAACTTCTGTACACATTTTCTTCACAATTAATGCGTTCCAAAGGCTGAACATTTAAACATCGATTAAAATAGCTTCATTTTATAACTTGGAATACTTAATATTTTCTAAAACATAACCATAAATATATTAAAAATCAATAACTTTTCCCTTGGTTGTGTTGAAACCAGAATGAAATATGGCGCGAGCTTGTACTTTGATGACGTCAATAGACAAAAAAATGTTGGATTGCATAATTATGGTTATGTTTTAGAAAATATTAAGTTATCCAAGTTTTAAAATGAAGCTATTTTAATCGATGTTCAAATTTTCATCCTTGGGAATGTATTAATTGTCCAGAAAAAGATGGCGCGACCTGTATTTTCATGACCTCAGTAGACAAACAAATGTTGGATTGCATAATTATGGTTAGGTTTTAGAAAATATTAAGTACTCCAAGTTATAAAATGAAGCTATTTTAATCGATGTTCAAATTTTCATCCTTGGGAACGCATTAATTGTGAAGAAAATGCGTACAGAAGGTTTTCCATCAGAAGTAGAGGAAGCAAAATTACTTGACGTCCACCTTAAAACTATATCAAATGACAGCCACTCTGTGAAGTGTGACTTCTGAGAAGTTAAAACCAGAGATGGAAACGGGTCATGGGTCAGCGGGACAAATGGATCGAGTCAAGGTATTCCTGACTACATTTCGTCCCGGTTTCACTTCCGTTTTTCTTTTTTAAAGAAAAAAAAATCAAAATAAAACAAAGAGAAATGCGTTCTGTGGAATTTTTTGGTCGATACTCATGCCAGCGGAATGAAAAATGATTTGTCATACAAAAATATTGTTATCTGTTTCTTAAAGAAAAGAAGATTTCCACCGACCGACACTATGACTTAGACGCCAGACTCACCGATACCATATCGTCAAATGATATTTCCTGTGCGTTTGTTTCCTGTGCTATTGTCCAGAACAAAATAGAGACAAACAAACGCCTGTCGCCTGCTTCTCTGGTGATTCACTTTCTCACACCACACGGGTCACACTGTAAGATTGAGAGTTACTTTCCTCATCGCATCTTTTGCATGAGCATTGAGAATTTTTCGTTTGACGTGCTAACATCCCTTTAAGTTGTATGTCATGTCCGAAATAATGCCTAAGTAGTAAATATGGATCAATTTAGTATTAAGGGGATTTAAAAAACCTTCAAGGGCAACAAATATGTGCTTGTTGAAAACAAAAACGGGAAGAGTGAATGCTGGAAGTTGTTTCATCTCATTAAGAAACCAGAATATGTTTCACAGAAAATCCACTTTCACAAGCTTGTGTTGAGTTGAAAGTGTCCGAAATGTAAATGTTAATTTCACGAGTGTTCCTTTTTTCTGAGGCGCAATGGTGAAATCAGCATCCACATTTTGGAAACTTTCAACTCATTAGAAGAAGATGAAGATTGGGGCTGCCGTGAAACATATTCCGAAGTTTGATATGCTGTCAAGAAAACACCAAAAACTGAAATTAAAAATACAACAAGTTACTTTAAATCGAAAACAAATGCCGTCTCCTGCACGATACATTTTAATGATAAAAACCTAGGTACAATTAAAATAAATGTGTTTAAGAACTTTCAACGCCACAACGGTGTCATCCTTAGAACCAGTGCAGCAGTGAGCACAGAAGTGAGTAGACTATATACTTTACAAGACACATAGCACTTAATGCGCATGTGCAATACTTGGCAAAGTCCAAATCAAGTTCAGTGGGTACGAGCATAGTTGGTGGGCGTGACCTGGCCAAAAAGTGTTCTCCAAGGAAGGGGGATAAACACGGAAGGTTCATCATTACAGCATCTTTCACCATTGACGAATATGTGAATGCTTTCACAGAGAAGTGTTGATCGACGATTCCTGGGAGAATCCAGAATAATGGTATCATTCCAACATGGTAGGTAAGAACCGTTTAAACAGAGTCTCGGCAAAGATGTAGCAACAGAATACGTCCTGAGATTATACTGATGTTCGTAAATGTGGCGCCACAAATTACGAGTGGTAGAGCCTACATAACATAAATTGAGCTCTGCAGGGTTAGTAGATTTAAGTGGAACCAAATATAAACTGTGACGGTTCACACATTCAACACAGTCTCTGTCCTTTTGAACAGTGTTAAATAAAGTACGAGGCATTACACCAAACTTGTATTTGTACTTATGACACATATGTTCTTTAAGATGTTACATACAGGTTTCATATATGGAGTGGATCCCACAAATTGGTAGTCAAATTTATCTGCAAGCAAAGCTGTCTGCAGTCGATCAATCGGTTTCTTAACAATCAAGCTATCAATCATGTGACGAGGGTAACCGAAAATCCAGGCAAACTGTTTAATCCTAGCTAACTGTTAGTCCCGGAGATCCTGTGTGGACGAGTGTGTGAATGCACGATTAATAAGAAAATTAAAAGCAGATAATTTTTGCGACATTGGATGAGAAGAAGTAAAAGGTATAAACGTAACAGAAAAAAGTTGGTTTACGGTAAGAAGAAAATGATAAGGAGTTATTGGAAAGGTTACGAAAAAGTCAAAAGTCGAGAAAAGGCAAAGTGCCTAAATTTTCGAACTCTACCTCGAACATGATAGAATGATGTCGTGAAGAAAGTAAAGTGGCAGAGGATATCAAATTCGAGGCAGAGTTCGAAAATTTAGGCACTTTGCCTTTTCTCGACTTTTCCCCTTTTTCGTAATCTTTCCGATAACTCCTTATCATTTTCTGCTTACCGTAAACCAACTTTTTCTGCCACGTTTATACCTTTCACTTCTTCTCATACAATGTCGCAAAAAGAATCTGCTGTACATTTTCTTATTAATTATGCATTCACGCACTCGTTCACACAGGATCTCCGGGAACAAGAGTTAGCTAGGATTAAACAGTCTGCCTGGACTTTCTGTTACCCTCCTCACATGATTGATCGCTTGATTGTTAAGAAATCAATTGGTCGACCGCAGATAGCTTTGTTTGCAGATAAATTTGACTACCAATTTGTGGGACCCATTCCATATATACCACCTGTATGTAACATCTTAAAAAACATATGTCATAAGTACAAACGCAAGTTTGGTTTAAGGTCTTGTACTTTATTTAACACTGTTAAAAAGGACAGAGACTGTGTTGAATGTGTGAACCGTAACGGTGTATATTTGGTTCCACTTAAATCTACTAACCCTGCAAAGCTCGATTTATGTTATGTGGGCTCTACCACTCGTAATTTGGGGCGCCGCATTTACGAACATCAGTATAATCTCAGGACGTATTCTGTTGCTACATCTTTGTCGAGACTCTGTTTAAACGGTTCTTACCTACCATGTTGGAATGACACCATTATTCTGGAGTCTTCCAGGAATCGTCGATCAACACTTTTCTATGAAAGTATTCACATATTCATTCGTCAATGGTGAAAGATGCTGTAACGATGAACCCCCTTCCTTGGAAAACACTTTTGGGCCAGGTCACGCCCACCAACTATGCTTGTACCCACTGAACTTGATTTTGACTTTGCCAAGTATTGCACATGCGCATTAATTTCCATGTGTCTTGTAAAGTAAATAGGCTACTCACTTCTGTGCTCACTGCTGCATTCTTTCTGGGGATAACGCCGTTGTGGCGTTGAAAGTTCTTAAACATATACTTACTTTAATTGTACATAGTTTTTTATCATTAAAGTGTATCGTGCAGGGGACGGCTTTAATTTTCGATATAATAGCTTTTGGTGCAGGAGTTAATTTTTTCATAACAAGTTGCTTAATGGAAAACGTTTGAGTGTAGCCCCAGCAAAGTTAAGTGGAACAGTCTTAACATCACTGCGGAGGAGCTCTTGACTCTCACAGATGTGTTTGAAAACATGTGTAAAACAGTTAGGTCTTGTGAAGGAAATTAGTTTCAGCACTTTCTGTAAGTCAGTAAATTATACGTTACCATGATACATTTGTATGATTTCAAAATAACCTACGATACACGGAGAAAAAATGTTCAACAAAATTTACTGTTATCATGACAAAACGTTTTGTTCATTTAACAAAGTGCCTAGGTCAATTTTTGGGAATTTGTTTGATCCAACAATATGTATTGTTATCTTGATAAAACGTTTAGTTGAATTAACAAAATATAGCCAACGAAAAAATTTTGTGTTGCCAACAAAACAATGCCGATAGAGTTTGGCTAAAGCAACAAAATAAATTTACAAAACAGCTGAATAAAACAAACAAACTTTTTTATGGAGCCATGCTGACTGCAGTGCATCTGACAGCTGCAGGAGGGTGCGTAGCGGAGGATCCATTGAACGCAACACGATCGAGGTGGTCCCATAGATGCTCAATTGGGTTTAAGCCTGAAAATTAGGTGTCCAGGAAAGTACTTTGAAGTCTTCATCATGCTCTTGGAACCATACTCGCACATTTCTAGCTGTGTGACACGTCGTATTGTAGTGTTGGAACATCCCATCCGCTCCAGAGAAGACAATCATCATGTATCGGTGTACGTGGTCTGCAAAGATGGATTCATAACGACTTCGGTCCATAGTGCCTTCCACAGGTATGGGTGGACTTAGATAATGCCACGAAAACTTTCCCCAGACCATTGCGCTCCCCCACCAGCTTGTGTTCTTCTAGCAATGGCTGAAGAGTGTTTGTTCACCGATGTTTCTCGCCTTATACGCCAACGTCCATCCGTTCGATGAGGCAGAAAACGTGACTCATCGGAGAATGCAATCTTTTGCCAATTAGCGGAGGTCCAATTCCGATACTGCAGTGCAAATGTAAGCCTTTTCTGTCGATGCACCTTCGTTAGCATAAGTGCAATGACCATCCGTCTGCATCGGAGGCCCATATGCAGCAGGGTTTGCTGAACTGTCGTTTTAGGCACACTTCCGGTAGCCAGCTGGTTCATTCAGCCTGTGAGCAGTGGCGTAACTATCACTCCGCAGCTGCTGTGGGGCTCAGGCAACAAAGGGGCGAACTACAGCTACCAGTTGTATGTTTATGAAAAAATTGAAAAAATCCGAACACGCACAAAAACAATCAAACAAATGATTAACCAAAAAATTCATGTTTTCCTTTAAGACAGTGGTTCCCAAAGTGTGCTCCGCGGCTTCCCACAGGGGCGCAGCGAAATATTACAAAATTTTCATCATTTTTATATAATATTTCCATTTTCAATTCAATGTAATAGGACGCGACATCGCAACATCTAGTGGACCTGGTGCAACCAGTAACTCACTTAGCAATAACTGTTTGCAGAAGCTTCTAAAAATGGCTACTAGATGGCGCTTTACAATAATGTTACAAGCGGGAGCTTTTCCTCCACACGATTGCCGCCCGACGGGCGCACGGGTGTGTTCCGCGCGGCCGCTACCGGAAGTAACCTGGGCGTTCGCACCAGCATCCGGGCTTCTGATAAACATTCATCCCTCGTTCTCTGAGCGTCTAAAAATGAGACATCTCAGTCCAGATTTTTCGAGAAGGCCATCAGATCCTTTAAATATGCTCATTCCTTGCAAATTGAGACTCATTTGGCGGTTAGCAGTCTGTTATGTTGATGCTCTGTCGCTGAGTTTCGGCATTTGTACGCTTTCGGCGTATCAACTGAATATTGTTTTGATTAAGTGAAGTGAAGTTTTTGAAGTTTTTCTTCTCGTATGTATTTTTAAAACTGGATCGGTTTTTACTAAACAGTAATAAGCGTTGTAAAAGTGAAAATAAAGAGGGCACACCGTCAAATAGTGACAAATGTGTGAAGAAGTGTATATATCAAAAATATGATGACAGTGTTTTGGACTTTGGTTATATTCCGACAGAAGTCAATGGTGAAGAGAGGCCGCAGTGTGTACTGTGTATGAGAGTTTTGGTGCCAAAGTGCATGCTATCAAGTAAGTTGAAACGCCATTTAGAATCCAATCATCCCAGCATGCTTAGTAAATCTCGTGATTGCTTTAAGAGAAAGTTACAGGAGTTAAATCAACAAAAAGGTAGTTATTTATAAGCAGGCATCAATACCAAGCAATGATTTGCCAGCATCTTACAAGGTGACACGTAAAATCGCAAAATGTAAGAAGCCTCATACCATCGCAGAAGAACTCATTCTACCGGCTGCTGTAGACAGGGTGAACATTATGATCTGTGAGTCTGCTGGGAAGCTGCTTTCAAATGTGCCTTTGTCCAATAACACCATCAGTCGCCGAACACAGCACATATCGGAGGACCTCAATGATCAATTAATTGAAAAAATGAAAGGTAAGGAATTTAGTTTGCAGCTGCATGAGGTCACAGATAATAATATTGATGCTCACTTGATTTGCTATGTACGGCTTATAGATGGTAATAACATTGTAGAAGACCTTCTCTTTTGTAAAAGTATCACTGGTAGTGCTAGGGCTCGAGACTTGTTCGAGATCCCTGATACTTTTATATCCGAAAATAATTTGGAGTGGACTAAGTGCGTTGGTGTCTGTACTGATGGTGCTCGTTCTACACTGCTGGCCACATAAAATGCAACACCAAGAAGGACACGAGATAACAAAGCCAGATTTACTGGACACATAACAACAGATACAAAGATGAAACGACTGAGCTTACAGGCCAGTGCGACTTGCGGAACACGCAGAAAGTTATAGTTCGTGTGACCCCCATGGCTGGCAATAAGATAATAACGGCCGCTATACGCCGCGGCATCGAAAGAAAGAGGCTTTGTATGTGGGCTTGGGGTATGTCGCTCCAGTCTGCTTCCACACGTTGCCACAGTTCATGAGGCATAGCCGCGGGCGGTTCTTTTCGGGTCACTTGGTTGCCGATCAGCGACCAGACGTGTCCGATGGGCGACATATCGGGAGAACCGGCGGGCCACGGCAGCAGTGACACCTGGTGGGCTGTGAAGAATTGTTGCACGATGCGTGCTACTAGCGGGCGCGCATTGTACTGTTAAAACGTGGCCGCTGGCAGGTCACTCCAGGTAAGGGAGGACTACAGGCTCCAAAACATCGGAGATGTAGCGGTGGCTGTTAAGTGTACCGGCGATGCGTACTAGAAGGGTGAGGGTGTCATATCCAATTTAGCCCCAAAACATAACGCCCGGCGACGGACCGGTATGGCGATGTATAATGCAGGCGCCATACAGTATCTCGCCGCACTGCCGCCACACGCGGATCCGAACATCGTGGTGTTGCAGGCAGAAGCGGGATTGGTCGGAGAAGACAATGTCGTGCCATTCCATAGTCCAGGTGAGGCGTTCAACGGCCCACTGCCGCCGCACTCGCCGGTGGTGAAACAACAATGCTACTCGGAGCAATGGGCCACGTGCGACAAGTTCACGCTCCTGCAGACGACATCAACCGGTGCGTGCTGTTACAGGTTGTTGCGCAACACACCATAATTCCTGCGCGAACGTTGCTGATGTGGTTGTGTGAGCCGTCAATTTCCGCCGCACAACATGCTGGTCGTGTCGCACGCAGGTGTGCCGCGGCTGCGGCAATTGCTCACGTCGGTCCGTCCGTCCCTCTTACACCCACCGAATCCATACTCGCTTTACGGTGGCTGGATGTCGTCCCACACGGGCGCCGATGTCTCGGTACGATAAACCGCTGTCGCGATAAGCCACTATTCGTCCTCTGACGAACTCCGAAACGTACTGGAATGACTGCCGTATTCTGCGACGAGGCATCAGGAAGCTTCGCACGCACAGGTCCGGCAGCACAACACACTTCCACTACTTACACCCCGCCTTCTGTGCACCCTTTTTATAGTGCTTCTCGGTGGCGTGCCGGCACACACGATTTGCATATGCCCTGCAATGCTAATCGTTTGCATGTCCTCTCTCGGGCGACGCAGGCTGCGAATTTCAGGCCAATCGGATGCTTCTTTCTTGTGGTTGCATTTTGGGTGGTCAGCAGTGTATATATGTCCGGCTGTTATAGCGGATTGCAGGCACTTATTCGAAGCAAAGCCCCTGAAACACTGTGGATATATTGCGCTATTCACAGGGAAGCACTCGGGTCAAAATATCTGAGTCTTACGTTGAACCAGGTCTTAGAATACGTAGTGCATGTAGTAGACTTTATAAAAACTCGGCCGTTGAAGGCAAGGTTTTTAAAAAAACTATGTGAGGATATGGGATACGAGCACACGTCTTTGTTGTACCACAGAACTTTCCGACGGCTCTCTCATGGTAATGTTTTGTCTCGTACGTTTGAACTGCGACAGGAAATTCATATTTTTCTTAAAGAGGAAGACCACAAGTATACCAAAATACAATGTGAATGAAGATTTTTCGGTAAAATTAACACACTGATGTGATATTTTTGAAAATATATATGCTCTGAATCTCTCCTTGCAGGGAATCAATATTCACCTTTTAAAGTCGATTGAGAAAGTTTCAACTTTTGTAACAAAAACTAAAACTACGGAAAATAAAAATGAATGAAGAGGGAGGTAAAAAATGTTTCCCCTTGTTGCAACAGTTTTTGACCTCCAATGGAGTTGATTTCTCTCGAGACATGAAATCCATTTTTGAAGAACACTTATCACCGCTTATCACCTGGTTTGAGAAATATTTTCAAAATGATAATATCGATAAATTTGTATGGATAGAAGAACCATTTCATGGCCACCTGAATTTACTGCTGCAGAAGAAAAGAAACGTATTGAGTTGTCTTGCGACAACAAGATTTAGCAGCATGAATTTTGGATATCAGTAAAAGATGAATATCCCCTTCTGTGTGGTAAAGCTCAGAGAATTTTAATTCCATTTGCTAATTCTTATTTGTGCGAAGCTGAGTTTTCGGCGGTCGCTGTGATAGATATTAAGTATTGCGAAAATCAATGTGGAGAAGAAAATGAGGGTGGCTATGTCTAGTTTGATTCCGAGATTTGAGAAAATGTGCTGTGATCAACAGGCTTATCCATCCCACTAATTATAACTAGTTGAATTTTTCAATTACATTTTTTTTGTTATCTTCAATACGTGTTTTATGTATTTTTTACCTAAGTGTACTTGTTAGAATTTGACATAGGGCGCCTTGGGAAAACCTGGATACAGCAAGGGCGCCGAGAATCGAAAAGGTTTGGGAACCACTGCTTTACGATATATTTAGCTTTGCCTAAAAAATGTCAAGTTTCACTTTTAAATCACTGGATGTCCTACAGATTCAAACAATCTGCCTTTTGTGATAATTAGATGAGAATAGCTTTTGTGCGAAAATTACTGTTAAATAAACTGTAATAGAAGCACTTAAAGTTCAACGAAAAAAGTCGTAGGAAGATGGATATAAAATATTTTAACATAATCTGGAAGGCTGCTCTGGTGGCCGACCAGTCAGAGGCGCTGCTCTGCGGCTAATCTCTGGAGCTAAGTCCGAGTCCCCGGATAAGACACGGGTGGTGGACCCATCTCACAGAGCTGGCATCGCCTTCCTGCAACTAGTGGCCCCAAACTCCAGTCGCGAGACTGAATGAAGCCTAGCATTCATCATAGTGGCGTTTACCCCGAAACAAAAATAAAATATTGGATATCAAATTTCTGTATTAGGAATTGGGCCGTTGCTTACGAATGCCAATCTAGCAGCAAGATTGGTCTAATACTTGAATAATTTTGATATTTCGGCATGATGTTCCCCCTCGCTGATTTTTATATGAACCGGCCAGTTCCTTTGAATGCTTTCAAATTTCGTTATTAGGGATTGAGCCGTTGCTTACGAAGTCCAATCCAACTACAAGATTGGTCTAATACTGTTATAATTTTGGTACTTCGACATGATGGTGTCCCTCTGTGATTTTTATATGAACCGACCATGTTCTTTTTGAATGTGATTTTCATCTACCTCCTCATTCGGTGCTTTATATTTGGCCAATAGAAGTCTTGAAATACCGCAAAAATTTTAAATATCCTTTCTCGACTCTAACGTTCTGTAAATAACGCCACTTTTCTTTAGCAGAATATTAACAATGGGCCGATGTTTTAGAAGCAATTCAGAAAGCATCTGAGAACATCTAGAATAAAACCCGGCAAAAGACCACCAGTTTAATGAACCATTTGTCTCTGGGTTGAAGGTTTAACGACCACTGTGAGAAACTCAGTGAGTTATAAGCAGTCACCTGTCCCTAATTTAGAGCCACTGGTTCCACGGAAAAGAAAAAGACAATATGTTAAACACAACACCCATACCTCATCGGGATTCTAACATGGGCCCATCCCGGAGGAATGGTCAGAATCCAGCGCTTAAACCAATGCGCCCAGGGGGAAGCAAGGAACTTTTCCTAAGTACATATAAAAGAGAGGAAATCTGTAAGAGAATTCTTTAGGTTTAGTGTTGTTCAAAAAGGTTTCTCTTTGTGACTCCAGAAAGCAATGAAGGTGAGAACCGCAAAAGTTGAAAAATCAATTACTTAAAATTTTAACCAAAGAAGGAGTTGGCTTAGCTGATATTACGCCGAAGAGCCAAAACTTCATGATAACCTGCCTAATATGATGTTAGTGATTTTCTATGGGACACCAAAACAGCTCTTACCCGGTGACTCATAGACGTTACACGATTTCTAAAGCTGACATGCGGTATCTGGTACCAGCACGTTACCAGCAGATTCTTTAACTTGTATTTTAACTCTTACCAGCAGATCCTTAATGCGTATTTATATTGTAAAGAAAATATAGAAATTGAATACTTTGAAATAGCACAAAAACGGTATCAGATGTACACAACACTGCAGGTCACGTGAAAAGTCAAATTAGTGACTTTTGCTACGGTCTCGAAAGACAATAAATACAACAACACTGCTGGACAATTACTAAGGACGGATCATAAACGGCTATATAGCGCATAAAAAAGTAAGTGTGGTTGGATGCCAAATAAAATAAAATAATGTCAGAATGCCAGGACATTACAAGAAAGACCATTTACTGTGCTCTGAAATCCAGAAGGCTTTGGAACGTGTTCAAAGGACAAACAGGCCATTTTGTGCAGAATACGTAAACATGAAAAAAATGCAATTACCGTCCGCAGGCGTTCCGGCGTAAGATATCAATACGGGATATGGCCACCGTGGAGGGCGATGCAAAATTCCACACGTCGTGTCATGCTTTGCACAACATTATCAAGCAGCTGTTGGGGTAATTTTACCCATTCCTCTGTCAGTGCACGGATGAGGGTGTCCTTGTTTATTGGAGGCCATTGGCGACCAGCAAGACTCCTCCTTAAAGCATCCCACACATTTTCAATGGAATTCAGATCTAGAGAACATGCTGGCCATACGAGGAGTTGAATATCCTCGCTCTCAAGACACTCCTGGACAGCGACTGTTCGATGACATGTTGCGTTGTCGTCCATGAAAATGAATCTATCACCGACAGCACCACGGAACATGCGAACATGAGGTAGCAGAACATCATTAATGTATCGTTGGCCAGTCATATTCCCAGTTGGAAGCACATAGAGGGACGTACGGCCATTGATCATGATGCCAGCCCATACCATGACACTACATGACGGATATCGGTCCCTTTCCTGTATGTTTGCTGGACAATATGCAGTACCACTATCATGCCAGATCAGTTGTCGTCAACAATCAGACGATAGACTGTATCTACTCTCATCTGAGAAGAGGACAGCAGACCAGTCGTTATCAGTCCAATTTTAATGTTGATAGCACCATTGCAAACGGGCGGTACGGTGACGTCTGGACAATGGGATGAACAAAACAGGACGGCGGGCGTATAGTCCTCCTTTATGCAAACGTCTGGCGACAGTTTTTAGGGAGATCCGCTTGCCAGTAGCAGCCATAAACTGATTTGCTACCTCATTAGTTGTGCTGCGCCGGTGTCTTTTTGTTGATAGCGCTATGTACCGATCTTCTGCAGGTGTCGTACTGTGAACACGACCTCCCCCGTGACGTTTGCTACACTCTCCATTTGTTTGAAATGATTTCCAAAGCCTTGAAGCTACACTGTGGCTGACGTCGAACTCCCTGGCATCATCTGTTATTTTTCGCCCTTCTTCAATTTTGCCAATAATACGGCCACGCGTAAATTCATCTAGGTGATGTCGGGAAGACATACTGAAAATTACAAGTTCGTCAAGTGATTCTTTCCCTTTCAACTTTGCGTTGAATAACAACGGTCAATACGCGTCAAATCCTTTATATCTCTTATCAGCGCTATGACGTCACGAACAAGTTCGGCAATCCAAAATTTGCATACGCACAACACGTCTTACTGTATCCCGCACTTATGCTAATTTCCACATTTTCCTGCCTTCCAATTTATGGTTGCTATCGTTGCTATTGTCATCCGTCCTTTGCAATTGTCCGGCAGTGTACTTCTTGATTTTCGTGGTTTTGTTCTGCCTGCCTGTAAGCGACATTTTATACCATGAGGAACAGCAACGAAATTAATCAAGAAGAAAAAAATATGTAGTTAAAGTTGGATATATGTGTATCATATCCAACTTTAACTACATATATTTTTTTACTTCTTAATGTAGGAAACTTAAAGCCCATTAAGCAAACAAAATACTCATGTAAAATGGGCAGGAATTGTATTTCATTCACATGGTGCAGATCTCCAGCATTTCTGGAAGTCATGCGTGACTATGCGGTGCCCATACTGTTATTACAATCGACATGTAGTATGAAATTATTTATGATACATACCACACCATTACTCAACAGAGTTTTAAAACTGTACTCCAGTATTATTGGGTTCAGCTCGCGAGATATTTCATACAAGTCTCCAGATTTTTAAAAGGCACATTTTTTTGTTTCAGAAGAAAATTGGAGCTAAATGGAGATAAATCGAAACCTAAATTTTTTATGTACAGAATGCAACGAATAAGTATGGTATGCTTAGAAGTTACTCGCCGTTCCTCGTAAAGTTTTAGATTACCAGGGCAGAGCTGCCACAGTGGCCGAATGATCATATATTGGGCTTCGGATCATTAGCATGAATGAAGACCGGTTCATATCCCAAAGGAGGAATGGGCGGTGTGTTTGTATTACCACTCCGGTTAAGTCCTTTTCTTTAAGCCAGTGGCCCTAAATCAGGAATGGACGACTGTTTACAGTCCTTAGATTTATTAATGGTGAGTGTAACTCCAATGAAGCTATCACGATTTCAGAGATCGTTGCCACTAGTTCAAATAATTTTATTAATATTCTTGAAAAACGTATTATAATGAGATGGAAATTTCTAAGAGATGCAAATTTCAATGACCAGTGCAAATATACACATAAATCAAGCTGTTCTTTCCATGTAACGTAACCGCAGAAATTTTAAAATTAGGAAGGACCACAGAAATTTGGAATCGAACCCGCATCTCCCGATTTGCGCTCGAGTATGCTAAACATTACACCACCCAGGACAATGTTACACCAATGGTTAGCATACTCGAGCTTAAATTGGGAGATGCGAGTTTGATTCCCGTTCCAGGCCGATCAAACTTTCAAATTTCAGTGGTTATGTTACATGGAAAGAACAGCTTGATTTATGTCTATATTAATTATTCCATGTGTATCCAACTTGACCAGTTCAGATTTTTAAGATTTCATTAGACATGAATTCAACATGTTCTGGTCCCGATCATATGACAGCTCTCATATTTTTCTGTACTTTTCAGATGAGTCCTCATGCATCAGAGTGAAAAAATAGGCGAGTCCTGCCGCATTAGAGTGGAATGGTAGGCGAATCCTACGTACATTCTATTAAACGGGGGTCTGCAAATTACAATGAAAGGTTTGTGGGTTTTTGTTTTAATCAGCATGAGTTCAAAAGCTTAAAATAGTAATCGTTGCACAAGACACGAAAAAATTAACTTCCCTCTCTTTTGTTTCGGAGTTACTTTCACCATGAACAGATCTAAGGACTGTAACCAGTCGTTCATCCCTGAATTAGGGTCACTGGCTCAAAGAAAAGGACTTAAACGGAGCCGTTATGCAAACACACCACGCATTCCTACTTCGAGACACGAACCGGTCATCATTCGTTCCAGGGACGTCGCCAAAGGGATGCGATGTTGCGAGGGGGCCCGCCCTGAAATTCTCTCTGCCCCACCCTACCGCCCACTCAGTTCAAGACGTGCCATTTTGTGCTTTATTTAACTTTAAAATATAATCTGGACTTTGCCATGTAATAATAACTCTCGTATTTTTCGTCGGGTAGCCCTACGTATTTCATCCTAGGTGTGCGTTGTTTACTTCATAGGAAGATTGTCAAATATCATTGGCAGGGCCAGGAAAATGTAATTGTTGTCCCCTCTCCGAAATCCTTGATTTAAGCCGTTTTTTCATGTTTGTATGGCCAGGGGCGAATGAGGAGGTTAGATAGGAATTCACTGAGAAGGGTTTTTCACTAATTGCTCAGCTTTTTATTCTGGTAAATAGTTAATTTCAACACCAAAAGGTTAGTCTTGAAGATGAACCAGCGCTCTTAAGTTTGTACTGGGGAAGTGAGGGAGGGGTTGTGGATGACGTCTGCTTTGTAGGTGAGGAGTGCAAAGCAAGGTCGCTGACTTGAAGGAAGGGAGTTATGGGACGGTAGGTGAGTCATGACGTTAAAATGTGATTACGGTAAATAAATAGAACATTTTTTTTTATAAAAAAACTCTTCAAGTACACTACTATTTTCACAAGAAAAGTGCAAAATTTTGGAAAGCAATTAAAATAATGCATTCGCAGCAAGAAACAAGTTGGTGACATTCTACTGACGCTTATATCTTACATCACTAACCCACTAGTCATTGTTATGTTATATTGTTGGATTACCAGTGGCATAACTTGTCAGATCCAGGTGTGTGTGTGTGTGTGTGTGTCTCGAAAGTGGGTGGGAGTGATGAATACTTCGCAGCGGTTAGTGAAAAGCATTAAAAATTCTTTCTTTCCGTGTTTCGTAAATTAAATTGCTATCAAACTTGCCCCACGAAAAATAATGATCGCCCACCCTGATTTCGAAATCTAGCGACGTCCCTGATTCGTGAGAATGATCCCAAGCCCTACCTATGACCATTTTGGCATGACTAGTAATCCAAAAATTTAGAAGGGACACTGAGTTAATTCTAAGCATATATTACTTATTCGTTGCATTCTGTTCATAACAAATCGTTAGATTAAGCGGAACAGTATACACTTGGCACATCTTGTTTCCATTTGTGTTAGACCTTCAAGAACAAGTATTTCACCATCACGCTTCTCTGGTTTCCAGGGACTCTTTGTAATCATTGAAAAAATTCACGCGTTCGTAGGTGATCAAGAACTTAATACTGTTGACACCATCGATTAAGGTGCAATGTACTCAAACCACATGTTCACTGATATTATATCATTAATATCATTACCTTTCGTCAAATTCTTTTTTTCTATTGTAGGTTTAACGACCACCGTGAGCAACTCAATGAGCCATGAGCAGTTGCCCGTCACTAATTTAGATCCACTGACTCCAGGGAAGGGAAAGAGCCAGAGCCTTAAGACAAACACAACATCCACGCCTCACCGAGACCCGAACTCGGACCCATCTCGGACGAATGATCAGAAGCCACCGCTTAGAACACTGCGCCACCGGGACGTCGTCAAAATTTAAGTAACTGACTTTTTAACAATTTGTTTTTTGATTGGAGGTTTAACGACCACCGTGAGCAACTCAATGGGCTATAAGCAGTCTCCCGTCCCTAATTTAAGGCCACTGCTTCCAGGGAAGGGAGAGAGCTAGTGCCGTAAGACAAACACAACATCCATGCCTCACCGGGATTCGAACCCGGACCCCTTTCGGAGGAATGATCAGAAGCCATCGCTTAAACCACTGCGTATTTCCCACGTCCTGTACTTAATGTGGTGATAAAACATATTTCCGAGCTCATCGACCTGATAACCAGTGTATTCCTTGTCTTAATTTGAACATGACGAGTACCAAGGCAATATACGATCAAAAGTATCGGGATACTTCTTTTGAGTAGTCAATTTAAACACTACGTCATAGCCATGACTCATATATGTAAAAAAAGATGCACGTGACCTAGAAAAGATCATAAATAAGCATGAATCTTAGAAAGGGACCGTAAGGTGGAGTTAAGTGATTTCCAATGTGTAACGGTCATAACATATCATCTTAGCAACAAGTCAGTTCGGGAAATCTTTGCTCCGTACAGCTGTCTTGATCAGCTGTTAAGCGATGTTATTGTGAAGTGGAAATATCTGAGAGTATCAACAGCGCAATCTCGACCTGGTAGGCTAGGTAAATGAGACGGCGGGATCTCCAAACGATGAAGCGGATGGCTCGTGGCTCGACAAATCCCCTGTCCTCGGTTGAAACACTCACCATCGAGTTCTAAACTGCCTCTGGAAGCAAATCGATAATGATTAGTCGAGAGCTAAAGGAAATGGGCCACCATGGCAGAGTAGCCTCACGCTCCAAACATTAGCAAGATCAACGCCATTAAATGATATAGAGCTCGAGGCTGGATCAGTGGAAACTAGTTCTTTGCAGTGGTGAATCATGCTTCACCATATCGCAGTTCAACAGACGAGTGTGGGTGCGGGAGGCGCCATGCGATCTCTACCTTCCGCACAGTACTGTGGCATCTGTGAAGTTTGGTGGAGTAGACATCATACTCTAGAGCTGATTTTCGTGATTTAGGCTTGGGCCCTTAGTTCTAGCGCCCGGGAATCTTAACGCTGCGGCCTATACTAATATTAAAGATAATTATGTGCTCCCAACATTATGCCAACAATTTGATTAAGGCTTTTCCTTTGCAATAGCCCAATGAAGTCACTTCAAAGCGAGGTCCGTGCAGCAGTAGTTTGATGCGACTGGTATGGAAGAAATTCATTGGTCTAACCAGAGCCCCGACATCAATCACCAGGAACATTTTCGGATAAATTAGAACGCTCACTGCGAGCCAGGCCTAACTGTTCAACACCGCGGACGATCTGACTTCTGCTCTTGTGACAGAATGGAAGGAAATTCCATCAGCAACTTACCGAAATATAGTGGAAAGTCCTACTAGCAGGCTTTCCACTACATTTTTGTCATATGTTGTAATAGCAGCAAAGGTTGGATCAACTAGATGTTAATTCTTTTCATTTCACAGGGAGTTTTTGGTTATGAATGTGCACGGAAACTTTTCATCACATAGCGTATGTCTTCATTTAAATTGAACAAGCCGATCTCCAATCCCTGAAATCCGCACATACACTCACGGACAATGAAATTTGCGCAACTAGAAGAAAACATGCTACAACCGCGAAACTTTGCATATAGCTAGAGTGCGTGCTGGTATGTAAATGATTCACGTTTGGTGAGATTTCGGATTACCGTACACCCTATAGTGTCGCTGAAAGCACGAATCAGTAGCCTTGTAAACCGGCGTGTAGTCTATGCCCCATACAAGAGAAAAGCACCGGCCGACCCAAGCAACAGTACAGAGTGACAAGAATGCCGAGTAGATGACACAGACGTCGATTTACGCAACTTACAGAGGCCTGATCATCTGGAGTAAAACCGAAGTATTTTTCTGACCATACCGTCCGACTGTATTGGGAGCAGTGGATACGTGACGGCACTGCCACACTGCGGAGCGGCTCCGAACGGGCCAGGAGGGCCACCGGTAGAGAGCATCGACGGATCATGCGCCAGGCACGAACGGATCCCACGGGGACAAGGTCCATTATAAAGGCAGGTGTAGTGGCTCCTGTGTGCTCACGAACTATTTCCTGACGCCTCGAGAAAGAGAATATGCGATCCCAGCGCCCCTCACGTGTGGCTTCCATTAACACCGGAACATTGCCAGGCCAGAGCAACGTGGAACGCCGCCATAGACTGGCGACGTGTTATTTTTACCGATGAGTGTGGCTTCTTTTTGGGGACAGATGATCATCGTGTACGGGTGTGGAGGTACCCGGGTCACCGGCACAATCCCAACCTTGCTATTGAGCGCCACACCTCCCTCACTGCAGGCGTTATGGTCAGGGAAGATATAGCCTACCTTATCCGGTTAGCTCTAGTAATGGTACGTGGATCATTGATGGGCCAGAGGTATGTGGATGAGATCCTACGTCCCCATGTGCTCCCATTAATGGGCGGGATTCCAGGCGCGCTATACCAGCAAGATAATGCCCGCCCGCACACGGCTCGGTATGCCCAGAACTGTCTACGTCTTGTCGAGACAATTTCCTGGAATCCCCGCTTTCCTGACATGTCCCCTATCGAGCATGTGTGGGACCAGTTGAAACGCCGGTTGCCGCCGTGACACACTATCCGGGATATGGAGCACAGCGTCCAACACGTGTGGTCCATTCTGCCGAAAGACAACATCAGGCGTCTGTTCGCCTTCATGCCGAAAGGTATTGCAGCATGTATCGTCGCACGAGGCTGTGCGATAAGCTAATGAAGATGACCGGACTGCGTGTTACAGATTCCTCTCTAATTGTCCTGCAGCTCTGTGTTTACCAGCATGTGAATCATTTATCTGTATTATTACGTTTATAAAATTTCAGTTCAGTCCGATGCTTCCTTCTTGGAGCGCAAGTTTTATTGTCCGTGAGTGTATATTTTCTGGATTTCAACTTGCAGAGCAGTAGCACCTGATACCCTCCGTGTACGCATTTTGTGGATTTTAAAGTGCCTAGCTCCAGGACCTGGTATTTGACACATGGGCCAGGGCCTGGTATCTGGTATTTTTTTTAATAAATCCTTTTTCCTTAGCTCAAAATAATTTATGTGTTTGCAATACTAATGCTACGTGTTTCGTTTGTTGAATAGTTTATGAAATATTTAAAATGGTACTTATGTATATTTAATATTTTTGACTAATCACCTAATATTTCATGTAATTTTATTGCGGTTGAGTATATTGCATAATTGCTGTTATGCGTTGAATAATCAGTTGTGTGGCAGAATATTTCAATAAATGAAATGAAATGAAATGCTTTATCTTGATTTCAACCTACCGATCTCCAAGACCTGATATCCGGTATACCAATTGTACTGTTCGTGTTGTTTAAAGATGGTGCCCTATTAAGAAACAATTTCAATAGAGAAGCAACTTCTATTGCCCTATTAAGAACTCCCTGCTTAGAAGCAATTTCAATTAGTGTTTGAAGGCATATTCGGGTTTCCTCTTCTGTGCATGAAAAGTGGGAGATTTAAGTATAATTTTCATTACTTCGCTGATAGTTAATAAACCAAATTAGGATATATAAATTAGCAACATTTTACTAAGTTACACAAATATGGATTTTAACATTCTTGTGTTCATTTGAAATGCTTTTAAGAGTTGAACAATATATTATATCTTATTATCGTAATCAAAGTGCATTAACAGAAAGCAGCGAAACAAAGAAATTTTGTGCGAGTAACAGAAATACAGTGAAACTTGTCTGAATGGTAATACAAGGAACTGGAAATATTTTCCGTTTTAGTTCCGTTTCATACAGGTGCATCCGTGGAAGTCATCGAAATGTAAACATTACAATTTTTGCCACATTCTAGTAACAGACTCGACATAATTAGTGGTTAAGTAAGAGAATGTATTGTTTTAGTACGAACCAAAATCAAATAAAAATAGCAAACTTTTAAAAATAATCTAATATTTATTTCTGACGCCCACTAAGAGTACGTGCGCTGCTCATTAGGTGAAATAATGCAGTCACTTTGGAGAGGTGTAAAATCCCAAATATGCTGAATGCTTTGCAATACTTGATATGCTTTTACCTTAGATGTGGCCTCTATATTCATCTCCTGTATTTCATCAGCTTCACTACTATTGCTTTTTTTCCCTTCAATTTGATGTAGCTCAATAATTTTGTGAAGATCTTTGTTAAAACACTCGGTCGCAACGTTGCTCTCGGCGTTTATATAATCGTTTGAAAGTAAAGGCTGTGCATAATCATCTCAAAGAATAAACGATAGAGAATTAAATCGGAGTGTCCCGTTGAACTCCGTACGAGACAGCCAGCTGCGATGTCTGCGAAGAATAAACGTTAGAGAATTAAATCGGAGTGTCTCGTTGAACTCCGTACGAGACAGCCAGCTGCGATGTCTACGAAGAATAAACTTTAGAGAATTAAATCGGAGTGTCTCGTTGAACTCCGTACGAGACTGCCAGCTGCAATGTCTGCGAAGAATAAACGTTAGAGAATTAAATCGGTGTGTCTCGTTGAACTTCGTATGAGACAGCCAGCTGGATGTCTGCGAATAATAAACGTTAGAGAATTAAATCGGAGTGTCTCGTTGAACTCCATACTAGATAGCCAGCTACGATGCCTGCGAAGAATAAACGTTAGAGAATTAAATCGGAGTGTCTCGAACTCCGTACGAGACAGCCAGCTGCGATGTCTACGAAGAATAAACTTTAGAGAATTAAATCGGAGTGTCTCGTTGAACTCCGTACGAGACTGCCAGCTGCAATGTCTGCGAAGAATAAACGCTAGAGAATTAAATCGGAGCGTCTTGTTGAACTCCGTACGAGACAACTAGCTGCGAAGATTTTGGATTTTGCAACCAGCGGAAAGAGCAACTCTGGCCATCTCCTAAGACTTAGTCACACTACCAGCTTAAGGAGAAGCCAAATAGTGGATGTGCTGCAGTGTGTGTGTGTTTAAACGACCCTAAGCAATATCTGTCTGTTTAATTATGTTATCTTCATAGTAATTTCTGAAAAATTTCCGTCGTTGAAAAATTCATTTACTCTATTGCCATTTCCGTTTCCGCTTTCGAAAGGTTCTGTATCAGACAAGTTAAATAGTACGCAATTTTCCACATTTCATTTCTGGACTGAAAAAAAAAATATTTTCGGTAGGTTCCGCCTCAAACAGATTTTATCGTGCTATAAGAAAATAATGTATTTTGAGTTTACCTGCCTCAGATCCATATAAGATATTACGTCGTATTCCAAAAACATTAAATGGGAACTCGTTTAATACTACATAGAACAGGTTGAAAAATATAAGCAAAAAGAAAAAGGAAAAAGTAGCCGCGTTCGAACATTTAAGCTTGTTACTTAATGGTAACCTTTTTTTTCGTCTGTGTGTGGGTGCATTATCGGAAGTTTTTATATGTACTGAATGTTATTGTATTTTGGAATTTACCGGATTCAGTGCAATTTTTATATGTACTGAATCCGTGGAATTTCAAAATACAGTAACATACAGTCGTGGCCAAAAATCTTGCACCAATAGAGTGAAAGTCAAATTTTTGATGTTTGAAGTCAACTTATACAGCGTAATGGTAAAGTCAGGAATACATTTTATACATAATTTTAAAGGTAGTTTTATGCTGAATTCAAATATTTTTACAGAATGTTATTACCAGTAATATAAGTTAAGTTACTAGCAAAAGTACAGCGTCTAGTCATAAAAAGCAACAAATGGTGTAATTTGTGAAATTAGTGTACAATGAATTTAACGTAAAATTACTGTACAGTACATTATTGCCACTTGCAGGACAGTTGAAATCACTTACCAACAAGCAAAATACGCTTTAATATTTCATTGGATAACCACGGTTTCTTAGTAACAAAGTGCACCTTCTTGGCATGAAACTAATGAGCTTCTCTAGTTGTCCATTCGTGATAACACGGTGCCATACAACCCTTAAAGACTCAATTTAAGTCTAATAAAGCAAATTATATTGTTTTAAAAGTCTTTATGGTCAAAATTAAAGTATTTAATTGAGCATGTCAGGGCCGTATGGCACCATGTTATCACCAATGGACAACTAGAGAAACTAATCAGTTCCATGCCAAGAAAGTACACTTTGTTACTAAAAAACCGTGGTTATCCAATTAAATATTAAATCGCATTTTGTTTGTTGGTAAGTTATTTCAAGTGTCATGCAAGTTTTAATAATGTACTGTACAGTAATTGTACGTTAAATGCATTGTACACTAACTTCGCAAATTCCACTATTTGTTGCTTTTTATGACTAGACGCTGTACTTTTGCTTGTAACTTCCCTTCTATTATTAGTAATAACATTCTGTAAAAATAATTGAATTCAACATAAAATGTCCTTTAAAATGATGTATAATATGCATTCCTGACTTTACAATTACGCTGTGTAAGTTGACTTCAAACGTCAAAAATTTGACTTTCGGTCTACTGGTGCAGGATTCTTGGCCACGATTGTATATAAGATATTACGTCGTCTTCCAAAAACATTAAATGGGAACTCGTTTAATACTACATAGAACAGGTTGAAAAAAGTAAGTAAAGAAGAAAAACGAAAACGAAGCCGCACTCGAACATTTAGGCTTTTTATTTCATGGTAGCCTTTTTTTTCGTCTATCTGCGTCTGTGTGTGGGCGCATTATTTCTTGGCAATTTTCCCTTCTCATATGTACTGAATCCGTGGAATTCCAAAATGCAGTAATATGTTTCGTCGAATGGCTAAAATTAATTGCGAAGAATTTGGCGTTAATCTTAAAAAGTTGGCAGTAACTATGTCTCCAGGCTCATTCCTGTAGTAGCTCTAAAGGTCCCAGGTTGCCTTTACGAGATCGTGTGTTTATTATCTGATCAGCAGATTATACCGGGTGTCTAAAAAATTTGAAACAAGCTTTTATCTCTTCAACGGTTGATCACGGATACATACTATTAGTTAGAAAAATATCCAAGATAACGTAAAGACTTACGACATGGCAGTTGCACCCCTGAGGGTGGCATTTGCATAAAAATAAAAATGAAAACATTTTTATAAAACATTTGCAGTAAAAAAAGTTAAATTAAAAAAGATGCGCAATGTCCTAATTAGGCTAAAAACATACCCGTTGTTCTGTTTGCAAAACTCAGGAGATGTTCGCAATGAAAACTGTGAAGAAATAAATCGTCTGGAGTGCGTTTATGAGCGAACGGTAGCTTGTTTCGCTGCATAGCTTCGTAGCACTAAAAGCAAGTAAGCTAACAGTTCTCGCGTCTTCAGGAAATTATCACTCCTGACGAGAATTTTTTTTTTTTTTTTTAAGTCTTTCGTACAAAAAGATCGTGCTTATGTTATCGGCTTTTCCGTACGTCCGACTGTGGACACTATATCTCTGCAACTATTATTCCGAACTCCTTTTGCATTGGGAAGCCTGAAATGTGTGAACGATGATCCTTTATTTCGTTTTTTTTTTAACGGTGCATAATTTTGGCTCTAGAGGGCGTAAATGTAGATTATATCGACTTCAAAATACATTTTATTCCATATATTTGCTTCTAAACATCCGATTGAAACATATCTTTTACCATTCGATTCCATTTTTGTCGAAGAATGTTTTTAAATTGCGGTTTCCCCGATATCTCTGCTTCTACAACTCCGATTTCAAAAATATTTCCTTCAGCGAATATAGCTCCTGATGGGAAATCTGTTGCATGTAATTTCTAATTTTTGGTAAAGAATGGTTTTGCAACCAGGGGTCGTAAGTGTTAATTTTTGCTTCTGATGTATTTGCAACAAAATCTGAGCTTCTAAAATATCGACTGAAAAAATTCGTCTGCAGACTTTTGCCACTCACGTCGATAAACCTTTTCGGAATATTTTCTTCTTAAAATATTGCATGGTTTCTTCGCCAGGGGGCGTAAATATGTATCTTACTTTTATCAATTTCTCTTCTTCTAATGGTCTGATTTGAAAAAATCCTCTTTATTGGATAGCGACATATTTTTCATATAATTTTAAAATTTTTCAGGTAATCCGCTATGGGCGTAAGGGTAAATCACTTTTCCCCCGATATATCTGCTTCTAAAACTCCGATTTGAAAAATTCTATATGCACCGGGTACAGCTCCTGGTGGGAAATCTTTTGCATATAATTTGCAATTTTTTTTAGAAAATGATTCGTCTACTAGGGCGCGTAAGGCTTAATTTCCGGTTCTGATGTATTTGCAGCAAAATCTGAGCTCCTATAATCTCGATTGAAAAAAAATCGTTTATGGACCGATACTACTCACGTCGATAAAGCTTTTCGGAATATTTTCTTCTTAAAATAATTCATGGTGTCTCCAACAGGGGGACTAGATTTATATCTTATTTTTGTCAATATCTCTACTTCTAAGATTCCGATTTGATAAATTCTTTATTTGTTGAGTAGCGTTTCCGGTACAAAATGTTTTTCACACAATTCCAAAATTTAACTCATAGACTTTCTGCTAGAGGGCGTTAAAGTAAATTCCGTTTTTTCCAATATTTCTGCTTCCAAAACTCCGATTTGAAAAATTCTTCCTGTATCGCATACAGGTCCTGATAGAAAATGTTGTTCATATAATTTCTAATATTTGGTAAAGAATGGTTTGGCCACCAAGGGGCGTAAGAGTTAATTTCTGCTTCTGATGTATTTGCAGCAAAATCTGAGCTTCTGAAAACTCGACTGAATAAATTCTTTCCTGGACCAATACCTCTCACATCGGAAAAACTTTTGAGAACACTTTCTTCTTAAAATAATAAATGTTTTCCCCGCCGGGGGCGTAGATGCATATCTTATATTTGTCGATATCTCTGCTTCTAAGAGACCGATTGGAAAAAAATATTTCTTTGTCGGTGAGCGTTTCCGCTGCGAAATGTTTCTCTTATAATTTCGAATTTTCTTTAACGCACAAGGCTGCAAACAGAGGACGTAATTTCACGTTTCCGCTTACAAAGTGACACAACCAAAACAAGAAGTTTTTTCAATCAGGGATTAAACAACTTCTTTCTTTGTTGAGGTAGTACTGTTTTTCATACCGGTCCCATTTATTTTGAATAGCTTTGATGAATTTAATTCGCATCAGAACGGATTCAAAAGACGTGCTCATTACACCCAAAAATTCGGTGTCATCTTTCTTGTTACAATTTCCATCGCTAATGTCTCCGCGAGTTTTGCAAGCAGAATAACAGGATTTGTTGATATTTTTTTCGACAAATTAGGATGTTGCGCAACATTTTTTCTACGAAGGTTGTATTGAATAATAGATTTTTTTTTATTTTCATGAAAATAGAACCCACAGGTTTGCAACTGCCATGCCGTAAGCCTTTACGTCATTTTGAGTATTTGCCTAACGGAAAGCATGTATCTGTGATTAACCGTTTAAGGAATAAAAGCTTGTTTGAATATTTTTTGAGACACCCGTTATAGTATATAAAATTCATTAAACTCTGTTCATATATTTTGGCCTCCAACCAATTGATTTTAACTTCATATATTTTAAACATTTTCTTTGCGGTCCAAATATAATTAATATTTTATTCTACCAGAAGAATAATTCGGGCTCGTAAATTTCTGATTTCATATCTAAATAACCAACAAAAAAACATTTGGAAGTGTTTGGTAAATTGATTGAAATAATGTTACATCTGAAAAGGAACTTTCATTCTATTACGAGATATAGACAACACGATGATTCTAAGTCTACTGAAAAGATCAAAGGTTACTGCCGCATAACTAGCATTAGATCCTGGCGAAGGTGGCTAGAAACAGTTTTCTTATTCCTACGTCTTCTCCTAGAAGCTTCCGGCGATGTCTCATAATCCGCTCAGCCAAAGTCTGTGACTTCGAACTTTTTCTTTACCATCATTACTGGCCTGGTAAGTGGAAAGTAGCTGCAGGGTAACAAGTCTCACAAAAATAATAATAAAATTCTATTCAAAGTTTTGCGAGAGATTTAATACAAATCCGATTAAATAAGTCTAGTGTAATTGATAATTTTTGGACCTTTATTTTTTTCTCCCTCTCTCCCTCTCTCTCTCTGCTGTAATTCTGATAAGATATTACTGAGTCATAATCAATGTATTAATAAAAAGAATAACTAATAGAACCTTCATATAAATAAAACTGACAGGATGACAGATGGAAGCCTAGAAGGGAACAAAACATTTCTGTTGAATTTATGGTTCCGTCTGCTATGAATAGTTGTTTGATGCGTTCTCCCATGTGTGCAGTTCTCACAACAAAAGGTTAATCAAAATAATGACGCACTCCAACTTTTCCGATTAATTTATAAAAATTACCAATAAGAAATGTTTCTCTCGTGTAAGGAGGACCATATGTCATTTTTAGTACAACCTTATGCTCATTTCTTAAACAACTGGTTACAAAAATAAAGATGCACAGATGGAATAGTAAACGTGAACACAGAAAGATTTTATCACGAATTCTTAACAGCTTGTGCTTTTACGAATAGAGTACGCCTTCGATAGCGTCAATAAATGAACTGCCTCAAATAGTTAATAACAGTAACATATTTTGTGTCACTTTGTAATCAACAGAGGGCATTTTTGAAACTCAAGCTAATGAAAGCTGGTGCTACGCTGAATTTTTAGTGTCGTCGTAAAAATACTATGATGGCATAGTCTGAGATACGTCGAAAGTGAGAATTTCTTAGTTTAGAAGACAAAGAATTACAAGAAAAAACAATCATTGCTTGTTTAATCATTTAACCGGCTAGAACGGATAAACTCAGGGTTAGAAAACAGACTAAAAATCAGTTCAAACGAATATATTCTTTGTGAAAGAAGTGGGCCCGAAGCTTCTGGAAGTGTGACCCTGAGCATCAGAAAGCGTTGCTTTCCTCTTAACTTTATTAACCAAAGTGGCCATTTAGGGTGATAATTGACGCTAATATTTTTCAGCTGATTAGCTGCTTAAAGGGCTATAAAAATGGCGACGAACCTGAAAAAGGAAAGAGTAGATGTTGGAGTCGCTTGTTTGCACCCAGTAATATGATATCTATATATCAGGGGTACTTGCCTTTTTTTCTTTTGATTGAAAGACCACCGTGAGCAACTCGATGAGCTATAAGTAATCGCCCTTCTCTAGTTTAGAGGCACTGCATCTAGTAAAGACAAACACGTCATCCATGGCCCACCGGAACGAACGATCAGAAGCCAGCGCACCATCTCGGACGAAAGATCAGAAGCCAGCGCACCATCTCGGACGAAAGATCAGAAGCCAGTGCACCATCTCGGACGAAAGATCAGAAGCCAGCGCACCATCTCGGACGAAAGATCAGAAGCCAGCGCACCGTCTCGGATACACGATCATAAACCAGCACACCGTCTCGGATACACGATCATAAGCCAGCGCACGGTCTTGGACGAACGACCAGAACCCAGCACACCGTCTCGAATGATCGATAAGAGGCCAGCGCACCGTCTCGGGCGAACGATCAGAAGCCAGCGTACCATCTAAGACGAATGATCAGAATCCAGCGTACCGTCTCGGACGAACGACCAGAAGCCAGCACACCCTCTCGGAAGGACGAACCGAAGCCGGCGCAACATCTCGGAAGAAAGATCAGAAGCCAGCTCACCGTCTCGAAAGAACGATCATAAGCATCGCAACATCTCGGACGAACAATGAGAAGGCAGCGTACCGGCTCGGACGAACGACCAGAATCCAGCATACCGTCTCGATAGAATGACCAAAAGCAAGTGCACTGTCCTGGGAGAACTTTCAGAAGCCAGCGCACCATCTCGGAAGAACAATCAGAAGCCAGCGCACCGTCTTGGGTGAATGATCAGAAGCCAGCGCACCGTCTTGGGTGAATGATCAGAAGCCAGCGCACCGTCTCGGAAGAAAGTTCAGAAGCCAGCATACCATCTAAAACGAATGATCAGAACCAGCGCACCGTCTCGGAAGAACGATTTCAGAAGCCAGCGCACCATCTCGGAGGAACGATCAGAAGCCAGCGCTTAGACCACTGCACCACCGGCGCTGCATTGCCTTTCTCCATGGTGTCTTTGATCATGAACCAGAGAATAAAGGACTAGGAGGGAGCGATTACTGTTGTTGAAAGGTTTATGCTTGATACCGCTAAGATGGAAGGTTAAAAATAAATCGTTTTGCCTTAGCTTTCATAAAACGCTGCGTTTATGTGAATATTTCTGTTTGGGGAGCGAAGAAAACTTTGGACACGATTCGATTCAGGTACGTAGGTCGCTTAAAATTTTAATAAAACTTCTTGCATTTTTACTTTTGGATCAATAACAGGAAACGTCTTAGGCCCACATAAAAGTTACACTTCACAAAATAACGTTTCGGCTGCGATCAGATGTTTGAATAGTGTACATAAGTGGATAATCTTCAAAGGAATGAGTCCGAGGACAAGGAAAAACACCGTTTGCCAGAAAAGGGACTAAATATATTAATAAAGGAGAAACAAAAATCAAAATTTAATAGAACGCGGAACTGAAATAGAATTGGGATTGAAAATGAAATGGAAATTGTTACCATGTAGAGGTACGAAGATTACAAGCCGAGGAAAGAAAGCTTCAGAGGGCAAACGGTACAAAAAAAGTTTTGCGTGGACTTTATGTAATGATGTAAAACTAATACTGTAATGTGAAAAATAAATCAGTGTTCTAATACACTATGTCATGCAGTTGTTTGTTTCATTAGAATGCCCATGGCTAAATGCTTGAACGTAAAACGTGAGGAAATTCCCAAATACTGGCAAATCACCAGAGCTGAGGTCCGGATTCGAGCTTCTGTGTCGTTTCGGATATTCCACGGCATTTCTATGTTCCTTTCCTGGTATGGGAAACCCTAAATTAAGGACGGCAAAATCTTAGTAGCCAAAGATGCTCATCCGGGACGTAAACGAAAACGTTATGATCGTCTCTTGACATAATACCTATTATTATATCTTTTCAGCCAAATTTCCCCTGCATTATCTGCTAGTGCGTTGATATGAACCAATCTTCTGATATACACTGATGTGTAAAAATTAAGGACGAAGAGGAGAAATTAGCCTAACAGCAGAACGAGCAGACAGAACGTACCGAAAGACCACTCAGGTGATAGACTAGGGTCCGGTACGCTACGGCATGCGCATATATACAGCATGACGTAGAGGGGGAGTGTAAAGCACACGGGCGGTGTACACTCAGCAATTCGGTGAAAGCTATTGCACGGTGTACATCGGTTTGACCGACATCGAGTTGCTGCCACCGTGTGATATGTCCAACAGACAATCCAGTAGACGACATGTGGATAACTTTACCCGAAGTCACGTCACTGGGAAGATGGAAGAAGATCGAACTGTGACTAGTGTGGCCGAGGAGTTCGGGATCGCTCACAGCATCATTTCACAAGGTTGGAGGGCATTTCAAACGACAGGAACAGCAGTCCAAGAGTTTAGCAGTGGTGATCCGCGAGCAACCACGGCGTCTGACGACCGGTATATTGTCCTACAGGCGAGGAGAGACAGACGGCAGACAGCGGGAGAAATCGCAAGGTACGAGTACATGCAACAGACAACTGGACGTCCGTTATCGCGTTTTACCCTGACCAGGACGCTGCACAAAGGTGGTCTATTTGCACGACGACCAGTACGGTGTGTGCTATTAACGCCTGCTCATCAGAGACGGCGGTTTCTGTGGTGCCAGGAACACAAGAACTGGACACATCAGCAATGGGGTCGAGTTCTCTTTACGGATGAGAGCCGATTTAGTCTGACGAGCGATTCTGGACGTACACAGATCTGGAGAGAGCAGGGAACACGCATTCACACCTCCAACATAATCGGAAGAGACCGGTTTAGAGGTGGCGGAATTCTCGTTTGGGGCGGTATCATGCTTTGTAGCCGTACTGACCTCCACATCTTCCAAGGAGGTTCAGTCACTGGTGTCTGCTATTGTACGGAGGTTCTCCTGCCTCACGTGCGTCTGTTTAGAGGTGCTGTGGGTCCTGAGTTCCTCTTCATAGACGACAACGCTACACCTCATCGTACAGTGGCTGTCGCAAAGCTGTTGGACAGTGAAGAGATTTAACGCATGGGTAACCCCGCAAGGTCTCCGGACCTAAATCCAATCGAACACGTGTGGGACCTTCTCGGGAGACGCTTGGTAGCACGTCACCAGCCGCCAGCGACGATTCTGCAGCTGCGATTGGCGCTACAAGAGGGATGGGCCGCGATGACTCAACAGCTCTTTGCCAACCTCGTCCTCAGCATGAACAGACGTTGTAAATCCTGCAACGCAGTCAGGAATGACCATATCCCCTACTAAAGACTGGATTTTTCTCGGCAGCCGCCTGTCACATGGACGTTTCTGTCTTCTGCCCAGTTGTGCTCGAAGCTACCTTTTCAATAGAGTGCCTTTGTATCCTTTAGATTCCTTGTTTGGACGGTTTTGCTCACTTGTCCCATATTGTTACATCATGGGGATCTTATGGTATGATTTGAGTCGATGTGGAACACTTCTGCACGACGTTACATTCGAAACACCGTCTCGTCCTCAATTTTAGCACGACAGTGTATGATGTATACAGTTTATATATTTAATTTTCTTTCTTTAGTATCCGTCTTTATGCTAACTATGTTACTTCTCTGTTTGATTTTCTTTCTGAACGGCATTTCACTTCCTTGAATTTCTTTATGTTTGTTGTGGCAAGAACTGACAATAAGCGGAATGTAAATAAAACGCCATGCAGAGGTGAAGCGGTGGTACAATGAAAAATGATTTACAGATTAAATTCTGACTGCATGTTCTCTTGGCTGATAAAGTTTACTCTGCGAGACTGATTTTATGATTAAATGAGGCGCTATAAGTTGTGGAAATAAGATCTATGATTACAAGCTAGAACCAGGAAGCGAATAAAAAGGTCGTGGTAAATTCCACTTCTTCCTATATCGATCCCTGTTGTTATGAGTGTTCGTCTACGTGTTTTGTAAAGCATTTGGAATTACACTGAGGAGCAATTGAATTAGAAATACCTGTCTAGTAACGTGTAGCACCACCTTTCGCCCTGATGACAGCGGCGATTCTTTTCGGCATGGACTCGACAAGATACCGGAAGCGATGGGAAGCCATACGGATCCACGACCCCTGAACAAGCTCCGACAGTTCACGAAGATTTGATGGAGGCGGTCAGATCCTCGAACATCTCTCTCGATGGCATCCCAGATGTGATCTACGGGATTGAGGTCAGGTGACCTAGCTGGCCAAGGAAGCGAGGTCACGTCGGTAGAGTGTTCATCTAACCATTCGGATACAATTCGGGAGTGATGGCACAGTGCATTGTATTGTTGCAGGATGAGGTCCCCAGTGGAATATTGAAAACGCACAAACGGGAGCAAATGGTCGTCCAGGATATCCCGGTAACGTTGACCTGTGAGGGACGATGACACACGTACCAGGGGTCCCATTTCAGTCCACGTAAACAGTCCCCAGACGAGAATGCCACCCCCACTAGCTTGAAGATTACCCTGCTGGCAAGAAGGACTCATCGCTTCATGTGGTTTGCGCCGTACTAGTATCCTGCCATCCGCATGTACCAACGTGAATATCGACTTATCAGTCAAGGCAACATTTTTCCACATGTCTAGTATCCAGTGGCGATGTTCCCGCTCCCATGCTAATCTTAGCACCCTGTGATGTGCGGTCAGCAGCGGTACCCTCGTGGGACGATGGCTTCTGTACCCCATAGCGAGGAAATGGTTCTGGATGGTGTAGCTGCTTACACGTTTTTGTGCACCAGCGTTAAATTGCCGAGTGATTTCTTGCACTGTGTTCCGTCTATCCGCTGTTACAATGCGAGCTAGCCGACGATGACCCCGCTCATCCACACGCTGTTGTCAACGGCAGTTGGCCCTTGCAAGGATGGTTTTACCGGATTCGATGTACTCACGGTGCACCCGTGACACAGTGGCTCGTGAAAATCCCAGTAGCTGCTCGACTTCTGAGATAGAGTGACCCATTCGTCGGGTTCCGACAATTTTCCCACGATCAAATACGCTTAGATCCTTCGTCTTACCCATACTGCGTCAGACTCTTACAGATTCCTGTTGCATCACTCCTTATATTGTCGGATCGCTGCATACGTCATAACGTTTCCGTTTACAGGGCCGCCCACAGCGCCACATTTGCATAACGCCAGCTGTCTCTAATTCAATTGCTCTTCAGTGTATGCCTATACACTATATTGAAAACGTTAAAAACATTATGGATGATAGCAACCGGTTATTTGCCCAGACGTCTCAACTCTTGTTTCCGGAAGTGGAAATCACATTCCTTCCTTTTTTGTGTAAAAAAATAAATGGCCAAAAAAACAGTTTCAGTTTATACATTCCTATGCGAAAAAGAGCTTAAAAAATTGCTTCTGTGAGACAAAAGGTTTCTCTAAGAATGTTTTCTACAGGCACAGTAGTTTAAGAAACAGTAAACTTAAAAAAAAGGTCCTCGAAAGTACGAATTTTTGCTGCCATTCTATGTGGGTGACGAGGTGATGCCCATAGAGCCGAAATTTGTTTCTCTACGGCCATTGGGAGCTGAGTAAACAGCCGAAAGTATCTGGTGATGACGTCACACTTGACAAACTGTCAGTCAGACCACTTCTCGCACCAGCGGCATCTGAGTACTCGGCGAGGTAGGGGTTGTGAGGGGAAGTACGAGACAATTATGGTCACGAATTTCTCTTCTTGTGTTGCACGTGTCCTGTTCGTTAGTCGTCAAACTTTCTGCTGCAATTTTCACAACAGGAATGAATTTTAAGCAGTTTACGGATTTCACTGAAACTCTTGGTTTACAATCACTCATTAGCACTACTTTTTACAAAGTGGGGACATTTTTAGTTGGGCCAATAATCAAGTTTACGTGGCATAGTACGATAAAAAAAAAATTACTGATGATTTAAAATTACACGATTCCGAAATTAGGGTGAGCGGAGATGGACAGTTTGAATCGCCAGGTTTTTGCGCCAAATACTGTACATATTCCATTATGCATATTCGCAAGGGAAAACATTGTTTGCATGGGCACCTGCAGGCAATTTTTCAAGGAGGGTCAAGTGTAATTAATTAAGGTTTTGCTAATATGTATTAGTAATAGTCATGCATTATCATGTGCATTGGTAACTGTTTTCAAAATAATGAACAGTGTCGAGCAGAGCCACGCCAAGCCTTTAAGTTCAGCACACACCACCCTGAGCGAAACTGGTTTGGGCGTACTGTCTTACAGTTTGCTAGCTTTCTGCTTTCACGTTATCTTTTTCCAATTCCAAATTTCTAATAACATTATGATATTAAATTGATCGCCCCAAGCTCCATCTTTTCTTGGGGTTCAGTTCTGTGAGTGTAAAAAAAGTAATATGTAAAATAAAATGAAATAAAATAAAGGGAAAAATAAGTCTACAGGGGTTCAAGTGACACCTGTGACCCCCTGTCAGCGCTCATGATTGTTTGTATTGTAGCCCAAAAAAGGTGTTTTTGACGGAGACTTAGAAAAGAATGCGTGAGATTTATTAATCTCAGGCCTCTATGAAGAAATAAAGATATCAGTTGTTGTTTTTTATCAGATAGACATAGAAGCATTCGTGTCCTCATGAAGAAAAAATATCCCCAAATTGATCATCAGTTTGATGTGTGGCACATGGCCAATAGTTTGGCTAAAAATGTAAAAGCTGCTGAAAGGAAAGCTCTTTTACTAGAAGCATGGCGGTCCAGTATAACCAACCATTTATGGTGGTCAGCTCAAAGGGGTAATAAAGATGCTGAACTGCTGGTAGAAAAATTTCTATCTCTGACAAACCTGCCATACAGTAATAACAGTAGAAATAACAGTTAGATAAACTGCCTTTTATCTAACTGTTATTTATTAGGGGGGGGTCATTAAGGATTTTGCACTTGGACTACGAGAAATACTCATCATGTTGTTTCTCCCATGACAATAGGAGAAACTAAAGACAACAAAACAAGAAAATATGCACTTAGTTCAATGGAAAATACCTTTATATACTCGTATATATAAGGTCAGGTGATGCGTAACATCACAGCCTCTCCTTGACAAATGTCAACCCCGCCTTCTCGTGGTGCATCCTGTTCCCACTAAAGGGGCTCTGACGACCGCCCATAGTGGTATAACTATACCATCGGGATTAGAGGAAATTCTATCCCACACTCACCAACCCGCTTGGCCAGCGTGGTGAGTTATGGCCAAACCCCTCCAAAATGATTCCACAACCTAAATCTTGGCCCTCAGTCTCCGGCAGCTGGAATGTACCTGGCCAAGGCAGCGGCCAGTGCGACATGAAGGCAGAGGGTGCTAAGAATCCCCGGAGGACCGGACTAGGCTGCCATCTGATGCTGACCTTGGCTACTTACAATGGACGCTCCCTATCTTCTGATTCAAGGCTTCTTGAATTGGAAGAGGAACTACAAAGTATCAAGTGGGACATCGTGGGGCTAAGTGAGGTAAGGAGAAAAGGAGAAGATCTCATCGAACTGAAAAGTGGACATCTCTTCTACTATCGTGGGACAGATACTGGCAGAACTAGTGGCGTTGGATTTATAATAAACAAGAAACTGAAGGATAAAGTTGTAGAAGTTGAAAGTTCCTCTGACAGAGCTGCACGACTTGTTATCCAACTCTCGAAAAGATACCAGGCTCAGATTATTCAAACTTATGCACCCACCACAAGTCATCCTGAAGAAGAAATTGAAGAATTTTATGAGGAAATTTGTCATCTAAATAATAAAGGTAAGCAGCACTTGAAAATAATTATGGGAGATTTCAATGCAAAAATAGGGCAACGGCAACAGAATGAAACTTCAGTAGGTAAATTCGGTCATGGCAACAGAAACCAGCGTGGAAATACTCTCGTTGAGTTTGCAGAGGCAGAAGGGGTTTTCATCTTGAACTCCTTCCTCAAGAAAAAGCCACACAGGAAATGGACATGGAGACATCCAAATGGGACGACAAGTGAAATTGATTTTATTATGTGTAACAAAAAATTCGTCATAGAAGACTGCAGTGTGCTAAACAAGTTCAACACAGGTAGTGACCATAGATTGGTGAGATGTAAGATGCACCTCAACACTAAACTTGAACGTGGCAAGCTCATAAGACAAACAAAATCTATTGACATAACCAACCTTAAAAAACACCATAATACCTTCAAGTTAGAACTGAAGAACAGGTTCTCTGCTTTAGAAGGCCTAACATCGGAAGAAGTGGACATCTCTGAAGTTAACAGAAAAGTAACCAAAGCTCTTATGGAAACAGCAACAAAATTAGCTGGGTCTAAGAACAAGTTGCATGTGAACAAATTATCAGGAAAAACGAAAATGTTGATGCAAAAAAGAAGAGAGATGAGGACAACTAAAGAAGATGTGACTTCCAAAGTGGAATATATAGAGCTATGCAAGACAGTAAGAAAAAGTATCACTGAAGACGTAAGGAAATTCAACTGTGAACTAGTGAGGAAAGCAATTGAAAACAACCAAAGCCTAAAGATAGCAAAGGGACATCTCAGTAAGGGAAGAAAACAGATTATGGCACTGAGAAAAGAAGATGGTTCTGTAACAAGAAATAGAGGCGAAATTTTGACAAGAGTGAAAGATTTCTACTCCACATTATATGAAAGGGATGATATATGCACTCCAGACATCATGAAATATACCAGTACCAGAGTTCCTCCAGTCCTCCCAACAGAAGTTGCACATGCAATCAAGAACATGAAGCTGGGAAAAGCTCCAGGAGAAGATGGAATTACTGTAGACATCATACAAGAAGCAAGTGGAGAAATCGAAACAGTACTCGCCCAAATTTTCACTCGATGCCTTAATGAAGGAAAGACTCCTGAGGATTGGAACACCGCTACAATGATCCTGCTACATAAGAAAGGTGACATTGAGGATCTCGGAAACTACAGACCTATCAGCCTCCTATCAGTAATTTATAAAATCTTCACCAAAGTTCTTTCACACCGCTTGAAGGTAACACTGGACATGGCTCAACCGAGAGAACAAGCTGGATTCAGGAGTGGCTACAGCACAATAGATCATATCCACGTGCTGAGAGAACTAATTGAAAGAGCGAGGGAATATGAACTTCCATTGTGCATGGCTTTTATGGATTATGAAAAAGCCTTTGATTCGGTGAAACCATCAGCAGTTACAATGGCTCTGAAAACCTGCGGTATTGAAGATGCATACATTAATATTATTAATAACATCTATGAAAATGCAAGTGCAAAGATTAGGCTGTTTGAAAATACAACACACGTAAAAATTGGAAAGGGAGTGAGACAAGGTGACACCATATCTCCGAAGCTCTTTAATGCCACATTGGAGGGTGTTTTTCAGTCGCTGAGCTGGGAAAACACGATGATAAAGATTAATGGAGATTATCTAACCCACCTTCGTTTTGCTGATGACGTAGTCATTTTTGCAACTACCCCATCAGAGCTGCAGAGTATGATCCAGGAACTTGCTGACAAGAGTAAAGAAGTGGGATTAAAAATGAACTTTCAGAAGACAAAAGTGATGTTCAATGCTTTTACAAGAAATGAAGATTTATCGATTGATGGAGAAAAGCTGGAGATAACAGACACGTACGTTTATCTTGGACAGCAGATATCAAGTGAGGGTCACATTGATGAAGAAATTAATCGGCGTACAAAACTTGCCTGGAGAGCTTTTGGAAGAAACAGCATAATTTCAAGAGCAATATGCCATTATGTCTTAAAAGAAAAGTGTTTGATCAATGCATCCTTCCAGTGCTTACGTATGGTGCAGAGACGTGGACCTTAACTAAAAGAGACATACAAAGGCTGCAGACAACTCAAAGTGGCATGGAGAGGTGCATGCTTGGTGTAACCAGGAGAGATAAGAAGAGGAACTCGTGGATCCGAAAAATGACAAGAGTGGAAGACATCATGATCAGAGTTAAATCCCTGAAATGGCAATGGGCTGGACATACTGCCAGAAGGACAGATCATCGATGGACAGCCGAAATTTTAGATTGGATTCCACGGGACAGGAAAAGACCCAGAAGAAGACCACATGGGAGATGGGTGGATGAAATTCGAAAGTATGCAGGGGTGACATGGAGGAGACTGGCACAAGACAGACCGTTGTGGAGGAAACTTGGGGAGACCTTCGTCCAGCAGTGGATTGATAATGGTTGACAATGATGATGATGATGATATAGACAGCAGCTGACAAATCTTCAGTAACAGTAGAAGTTAATCGAAATAGTCTGGGTCATTTACAGGGAAACAAACAAAACCCGAATACTGTTCATTAGATTCAGGAAAACATTCTCTAATTTCACTCACAACACAGGAAGGAATTACTTTTCTGATTTTTCGCCATACAGGTATCCAGGCATTCACCCCAATATACAAATTGTTTGTATGCAACGCGTCTCCATACACATTCATATTTTTTTCTCGCTTTTTTCTGCCCGAAGAATCATTTGATAACGACTTGCCCGTAAGGTGTGGATGTTTAAAACAACACTGTCGAATGATTCGTGGTTTAATATACATTGGGCACTACCTTTTATTTTCATCATCTGATCACTCTCGTTGCAATACAAACACTCAGCTTCTTTTTGACATTCTCTCGCAGTTATCACATTGGCACCAGTCAAGATTACCTTTTCTACCCTCGAATTTGTTTTCACATTCCTTGTGAAACATTCATACTGTACCGGCAGAATATCGTGGTTCAAATGAATTAAGACTTACACTAGCCATTTTACAGATTGATGGGATCGACTGTGCTGCACACAACGGTAAACAGCACCGACTGGAGCCCTCCGCAAAATGAGCGTCCGGTCTCTTGTCTAGTGTGACGTCACTGCTGAATTTAAAAAACGCTCTAGCGGGAGAATTACTTTTTAGCACGTCTTTTGTAAAAAAAGATCGTGCTTCTGTTATCGATTTGTCCGTCCGTCTGTACGCACGGTATCTCTGCAACTATTGGTCCGATTTGAAAAATCCTTTTTGCATTCGGAAGCTTAAAATATGCGAATGATTATCCTTTATTTAGTTTTTTTTATGATGTACAATTTTGCCGCTAGAAGGCGTAAATGCAGATGATGTCGAATTCAAAAATACATTTTAATCCACATATTTGATTCTAAACATCCGATTGAAATTTTTTTTTATTTTTCGATTCCATTTATGTCGAAGAGTGTTTTAGATATAGTTTCCTTTTCAAATTACACATAGATTTTCCGCTAGGGGTCGTAAAAGTAAATTACATTTTTTCCGGTAACCCTTCTCCTAAAACTACGACTCGAAAAGTTTTCTTTTCAGCAGTTACATCTCCTGATGGGAAATCTTTTGCATATAATTTCGAATTGTTGGTAAAGAATACTTTGGCCACCAGGGGGCGTAAGTGTTAACTTTCGTTTCTGATGTATTTGCCATAAAATCTGAGCTTCTATAATATCGATTGAAAAAATTATTTCGTGGACTGATGCCACTCACATTGATAAACATTTTTGGAATATTTTCTTCCTAAAATATCCCACACTTTCTCCGCCAAGGGGCGTAGATGTATATCTTATTTTTGTCAATATCTCTACTTCTAGGAGTCCGATTTGAAAAATTCCTTCGTTGTTGGATAGAGTTTCCAGTGTGTCATGTGCTTCATATGATTTCAAAATTTTCAAGTAATTCATAGACTTTCCGCTAGGGGGCGTAAAGGTAAATTGCGTTTCTCCCTATATCTCTGCTTCTATATCCTCTATTTGAAAAATTCTTTCTGCACCGGATACAGCTCCTGATGGGAAATCGTTTGCACATAATTTCTAATTTTTGTAAGAAAGATGGTTTGGCCACCAGATGGCGTAAGTCTTAATTTCCGCTTCTAATGTATTTGCAGCAAAATATGAGCTCCTAAAATCTCGATTGAAAAAAAAGTCTTGTGTTGACCGATGCTACTCATGTCGACAAACCTTTTAGGAACATTTTCTTCTTGAAATAATGCATGCTTTCTACGCCAGGGGTTGTAGATGTATATCTTATTTTTTGTCAATATATCTACTTCTAGGAGTCCGATTTCAAAAATTCCTTCTTTGTTGGATAGTGTTTCCGATGCGAAATGTTTTTCCTATAAATTCAAAATTTTTACGTAAATCATTTAACATTTTCCGCTTGGCGCATAAAGGTAAATTGCGTTTTCTGCTCCTAAAACTCCGATTTGAAAAATTCTTCCCGTATCGCATACATGACCTGATGGAAAATATTTTTCAAATAAATTATAATGTTTTGTAAAGAATGGTTTGGCCACCAGGGGTCATAAGTGTTAATTTCTGCTTCTGATGTATTTGTAGCAAAATCTGGGCTCCTGAAAATTCGACTAAATTGTTTTTTCGTGGACCGATACCGCTGATATGGATAAACTTTTTGCGAATACTTTCTTCATAAAATAATGCATGGTTTTACCACCAGGGGACGTAAGGTCACATCTTTTTCTTATCTATAATTCTATTTCTAAGAGTTCGTAAGCTCAAGATTCCCCTTACAGCAGTATCTCAGGGATTAAAGACCCGATTGAAAAACTTCTTTCTTCCGTCATATACTATTGTTTTCCATACCGGTTCCATTGCCTTTGAATAGCTTTGATAAATTTAATTTGCGTCAGAACGGATTCAAAAGTCGTGCTTATTACACCCGAAAATTCAGTCTCATCTTTCTTGTTATGTCTCTTTCGACATTACATTTTCGCGCGGGAGAAAAAATCCCCGAAATGAGTTTACTGTTCCTTTTAAGCACGACGCTATAGAAACATTTTCTCAATGTTAGCTGAAAACTAAATTTTCGTCTTTTTGTCTGCACCCATCCTCTTTTCTATCGTTTCGTTTTCTCTGTTGAAATCATTAAGCTACTGAATTTTTATCGGTTTGATCCTTGAACAATAAAATCCTCTCGCATTGGGCTAATACTTACAAAAAAAATATTTTTCCGGAAGAATGACGCTTTCTTTTCGAAAAGCATAAAATCTTTGTGTTTGCCGATATGTAGGAAAAAACACGAGTAAAATTTCAAATCCACATGATGAAGGCAATTATCACCAGCAGCGGATAAAGAAAACCCTATTTCAAACACACTTTAATAATATGAAAAATTTAAAGAGAAAATATTATTTGAACGTATTGCCGCTCAGGTGATAGAGTGGTCAGAGGAGCTGCTTTCTGTCTATTCGTTCGAGCTAGGGTAAGGTCTTGAATGAAGCATATGTAGTGAACTTGCCTTACGCCCCTGCCTCTTTTCCCTCCTTGACAACAAAGAGGTTGCTCAACATTAGTGATAAGCTGTGGCTTATATTTGTAACATTTGCTATGGCGGTCGTTAAACCCAGAAACAATGGGAGAGTATATTGGTTTATCAAAATAACATAAATGCTTATTCTTGATCTTAAAGACTCCAGTCTTGTAGCGATTATATATAAAGATAATACAACGTAGTTTGTCACAAATATGGATTTTTTCATGTCGACCATGGTTTCGCTGGGTATTGACCTAGCTTTATCAGGACGAATGGCACGTAAATATTCAAATTGTATATACTAATTGTAAATGGTGTTTGCAATCACGGGTTTTGGTTAGATGCTTCCACGCGCTCGATAGGAATAGGGCGGATGCCATGTCATTAACTAGTTATGAAGACTTCTGATATTTGCAGAACGCTTCCAAAATATCAAGTTTGGTGGATGAATCTGGCTTGTCGTTTAGTTTTGCTTCTTCAAAGATAAATTATGGTCCTTTTCGTAACAGTGTTTAGCCATCGATGACTTCTTTAGGTCACAGTTCCGAATGCAGGTCTTATGCTCCTTCAATCGAAAATGCAAGGCTCTACGGGTCTGTCCTATATACGAAACGCCAAATTCACATGGAATTTGGTAAATTATCAAATTCCATGCGAATGTGGCTCTCCCTATATACGACAGACCTGTAGAGCCTTGTATTTTCGATTGAAGAAGCAAAAGACCTACATTTGGAACGGTGACCTTATCAAATTCCATGTGAATGCGGCGCTTCGTATATAGGACAGACACGTAGAGCCTCGTGTTGTCGATTCAAGGAGCACAAGACCTACATTCGGAATTGTGACCTAAAGAAGTCATTGATGGCTAAACACTGTAACGAAAAGGACCATGAATTTCTCTTTGAAGAAGCAAAACTAATTGACAAGCCAGATTTATCCACCAAACTTGATATTTTGGAAGCTTTCTATATATATCAGAACTCTTCGAAACTTGTTAATGACATGGCATCCACCCAATTTCTATCAAGCTCGTGGAAGCAACTAACTAAAACCCGTGATTGCAAACACCATTTACAATTATCATATACAATTTGAATATTTACGTGCCATTCGTCCTGATGAAGCTAGGTCAATACCCAGCGAAACTATGGTCGACTTGAAAAAATAAATATGTGACAAACTACGTTGTATTATCTTTATATATATAAATGCTTATTGTTGAGGGAAACGTTTTATTAATACGCTGCGGATTCACCTCTGGCTGGCAGCCGCCCTCCTGCCTCGCCCTAGTTACGCCTCTGCCTAAATTAGGGACGGGCGACTGCTTATAGACCATTAAGTTGCTCACGGTGGTCGTTAAATCTTCAATCAAACAATAAAAAAATCGAGAGCTCAAAGCTATGTCTCGTAAAATCGTTTCAACAGAGTTAGTACGTGTTTTCGTACCGCATCGGTTCAATCCCTTTCCAGAATCCATTTGTAGTGAGTTATGGTTGGGTAATTCTGCCCGGTCTCAGAATGTAGTTTAGCTTACTAAATTACGTAGGAGAAAGCAGAGCTTTAAAATACCAGTGAAGCAGAAGTATGGATCATTTATGTACTTTGATAAATTTTCTGCTTTTTGCTGGTGAAGATGTGAGAGAAAACGAAAAGCGGAGATAAAAAGAACAAGTTAGTAAAATCATGCAATGCATTGATTATGATACTCTTTCCAACATACCAGAAATCGCGGGCAGACAAACCGTCCTCCTTACCCTGACAATAGATTCATTTAGTATAACTCCGGAACAACATAATACATTTTTGTTGCAATAGAAGCATTTTTAGTCAAGTTATGAGGATAATGGCTGTGGAATAAATCTCGCTCCTGTGCCCTGAACTTTGACCCCATTTCGATGATATTCAACAGAAACGGTTCAGTATACCTCCGGAACAACATGATAAAGTTGTGTCGCAACCGAAACATTTTTACATAAGTTATGACTCATAAGGCCGATGGAATGGATCCCACTCCTATGTCCTGACCTTTGACCCCATTTCGCCCATTTTTTATTTTTTTTTTTTTGATTGGAGGTTTAACGACCACCGTGAGCAACTCAATGGGCTATAAGCAGTCGCCCGTCCCTAATTTAGGGTCACAGGTTCCAGGGAAGGGAGAGAGCCAGTGCCGTAAGACAAACACAACATCCATGCCTCACCGGGATTCGAACCCGGACCCCGTTCGGACGAATGATCAGAGGCCATCGCTTAGACCACTGCGCTACCGGGGCGGCAACCCACCCATTTTCAGTAGGGTTCGTCACCAGGTTGTCCACCATAACATACTAAAATTCCATCGAAACCGAACCATTTTTACGCGATGTATCGTGCGGACAGACAAACGGACAGAGCTGGAGCATATACGTTTCTTCAACCTACGGTTGGAAAGCGTAAAAACGAAACAAAGTTGACTTTTCTAAGTTGTTGTATTCAAGCAGGCTGTTTTTCTTACAGAGTTATATGACATGTGAGCCACGTAGAAAAGGAAAAGGTATTTATATTTCATAACTGTTTCTAGTAAACAAGTTAATTGCATTTAACATTTCAGAGAATAACAAGCCTTCTTAATGATACAGCTAGCAGAGCTGCGAAAGCGATTAGGAAAACATGGTTGCAGCCTCCAGGATTCCATCACGAACTTTAACGCCTGAAACTCTTGATTTATTTCTGTGCTAAAAACAACCATAACAGGAAAGGCCAACACCAAACTTTGGTAACGTATATCTCGTACAATAATTCGTCAGCCTCGTTAAAAAGTTTTCGTTGATCTTCCTAAAGCAGCATACCCTTGGGATTACGACTGATTGTTTTACCACGATATCTGAACACACACTGGATTAGGGTTATCACTGACAAATATCGACATAAATCAAGGCGTTCATTCCATGTAATACACTGCCGGACAATTGCTAAGGACGGATGACAATAGCAACGATAGCAACCATAAAATGGAAGGCAGGAAAATGTGGAAATTAGCATAAGTGCGGGATACAGTAAGACGTGTTGTGCGTATGCAAATTTTGGATTGCCGAACTTGTTCGTGACGTCATAGCGCTGATAAGAGATATAAAGGATTTGACGCGTATTGACCGTTGTTGTTCAAACGCAAAGTTGAAAGGGAAAGAATCAATTGACGAACTTGCAATTTTCAGTATGTCTTCCCGATATCACCTAGATGATTTTACGCGTGACCGTATTATTGGCAAGATTGAAGAAAGGAGAAAAATAACAGATGATGCAAGGGAGTTCGACGTCAGCCACAGTGTTGTTTCAAGGCTTTGGAAATCATTTCAAACAAATGGAGAGTGTAGCAAATGTCACGGGGGAGGTCGTGTTCGCAGTACGACACCTGCAGAAGATCGGTACATAGTGCTATCAACAAAAAAACACCGGCGCAGCACAGCTAGTGAGGTAGCAAATCAGTTTATGGCTGCTACTGGCAAGCGGATCTCCCCAAAAACTGTCGCCAGACGTTTGCATGAAGGAGGACTATACGCCGCCGTCCTGTTGTGTGCATCCCATTGTCCAGACGTCACCGTACCGCCCGTTTGCAATGGTGCCATCAACATCGCAATTGTACTGATAACGACTGGTCTGCTGTCCTCTTCTCAGATGAAAGTAGATACAGTCTATCGTCTGATTGTCGACGACAACTGATCTGGCGTGATAGTGGTACTGCATATTGTCCAGCAAACATAAAGGAAAGGGACCGATATCCGACAATTAGTGTCATGGTATGGGCTGGCATCATGATCAATGGCTGTACGTCCCTCTATGTGCTTCCAACTGGGACTATGACTGGCCAACGATACATTAATAAAGTTCTGCTACCTCATGTTCGCATGTTCCGTGGTGCTGTCGGTGATAGATTCATTTTCATGGACGACAACGCAACATGTCATCGAACAGTCGCTGTCCAGGAGTGTCTTGAGAGCGAGGATATTCAACGCCTCGTATGGCCAGCACGTTCTCCAGATCTGAATTCCATTGAAAATGTGTGGGATGCTTTAAGGAGGAGTCTTGCTGGTCGCCAATGGCCTCCAATAAACAAGGACACCCTCATCCGTGCACTGACAGAGGAATGGGATAAATTACCCCAACAGCTGCTTGATAATGTTGTGCAAAGCATGACACGACGTGTGGAATCTTGCATCGCCCTCCATGGTGGCCATATCCTGTATTGACATCCTACGCCGGATCGCCTGCGGACGGTATTGCATTTTTTTCACGTTTACGTATTCTGCACAAAATCGCCTGTTTGTCCCTTGAACACGTTCCAAAGCCTTCTGGATTTCAGAGCACAATAAATTGTCTTTCTTGTAATGTCCTGGCATTCTGACATTATTTTATTTCACTTGGCATCTAACCACACTTACTTTTTTATTCGCTATATAGCCGTTTATGATCCGTCCTTAGAAATTGTCCAGCAGTGTATAACCTGAGTAATTTGAAAATTTAATCGTCCTGGAACGCGAATGGAACACGCATCTCCCGATTTGCGATCGAATATGTTAACTATTACACCACCTAGGACAATGAAATCCAAACAACTAAGACATTTTTTTATTGGAGGTTTAGCGACAACCGTGAGCAACTCAATGGGCTATAAGCAGTCGGCCGTCCCTAATTTAGGGCTACTTGTTCCAGGGAAGAGATATAGCCAGTGCCGTAAGACGACAACATCCAATGATCAGAAGCTATCTCTTAGACCACTGCTCCGCCTGGGAGACCAACTGAGACATTATTCTGAAACGTCAGACTTTGATTTCAAGTCTAGTAATCCAGAGCATTTCAAGTTGAGTAACCCAGAGTCGAGTATTCCATTCATTGTCCTGGGTGGTGAAATGGCTAGCATACTTCAGCGCACATCAGGAGACGGGTTCGATTCCCGTTCCAGGACGATCAAATTTTCAAATTTCTGTAGTTACGTTACATGGAAAGAACAGCTTGATTTATGTCTATACTAGCTTTAGTACCCAGCTTTGCCCGGGATTTAGGCTTATTAATTTATATTCCCTTATATGTCTCTGAAAAAATCGGGAAAAAATTGATGCTTGCAAGAAAGAAAAAAGCTGATTTCACAAATTCTGTCATTACAAATTATTTATTCATAGTGTGATTATTTCAGAACTTGGCCGTACATTGCTATCACAAATATTTGTCGAGAATTAAAGCAATGAAATGTACAGAATGTATGGAATCTGTAGAATCATACTGACAATAAGCGTTACGAATTATTTAACACACTTCCAGGAGACACAGCATTAGAACACAGACTGAATAAAATTCGTTAAAAATGTGTTATTGATGATCAAATGTATCACGTGCTTTCAGTTTCAGACATCTTTGAGGGGCGAATCTCTGGGATAGAAAAGTTAAAAACGTATCTTTATTTTTGCGTATATATTTCTGTTTACCGATGAATTACATATTCCATGCCTATTTTATAACGTTTTGACCGGTTTTCTGTGAAATTTTGAGGGACTCCTCTTATTTCCAATTCATGGTGTTGATAAAAATTTCAGCCCGTTTCGTTAAGATTTCGCAAAGTTTGTTTTTGCATTTTTTATGCACCGTTCTCGAAGAATAGAAACACCTGTGAATGTGCGGCGGCGATGAATGCAGTCACGTGCTTTCAGATTTGGACCAGGATAACGATAACGTAGCAAACGACGCTGACTTTATTGATTAGCTTATTAATTAATTCATAACTCTCGAACCAAAAAACGTAGATATCTTAAAATAGTCGCCTTCACCTAGAAATTCCAGTATTAATAAGCTATGCAAATTTCACGATGCCACAGTTCGGTGTTCGAGAGTTTTTGCTGCTTCAGATAAGCAGACGCTTTATCTTTTATATATAAAATTAATTATTCCACGTGTTTCCAACTTTCTGTGACAATGATAATTTTAGAACTATGTAAATGAGCTTCGACGTAAGATATTGTAACAGACAGCTATATAGGAAGTGAAAGCTGATTCACATCATGAACGACAGTTTGGACATTTAGTTTTCAATCCACTACACCTTAAAAGACTGATGATTTTTCGCTTAATTAACACACACCTTTGGAAAAAAATGTTTAGCTACAAACATGAAATCTAGCACAGCAACGGTAAGATCTCATCAGCATTATAGCCAGCAATAATGCTGATTCCTGAAATTAAGTCCTTCACTGATGGTAACAGAAATACATTGTCCCGATCCTCAGTGAAATTATGATCGATCCTAAAGACAAGAATGTTGTATATACTGATGGACCATTCGTGAACAATTCATCCACAATGAATGACTCTTCACCGTGAATGGTGAATGGTTTGCTCACATCGTTGTGAATAATTCTGTAGTCCGCCATTAGTGAGACACACACTGAAATCGCAGCGCGTTTAAGTTTTTTCGGATCAGCATGAGTTCGGAAATGAAGTCCCAATAGGAAATGTAATGTCGAGAATTAATAACTGTCAGCCAATATGTCAGTTAACAATACGCAGTCAGCCAAGAAACATGGCGATATTTAAGAATGGGAACGAAACGTGAATGACATTCGAGTAGTGTGTTCGTGACAAACGTAAATTCGTTTTTGAAAGACAATTAGCCAGGTAGCAATATTATGTTGGACCAACCGTGGGCTTTCAACGGTCGGCCCAGCGACGAGGCGACTCGGCGGCCAACAATTGGATATGTGTTGGTTCAACGGTTGGACCCACATTGGAAAACTGTTGCAAACAGTTTTCCGATGTGATCATGTGTTCTTGGACAACCATGGTTGGTCATGTGATATTGTACAATCATCGGACAACCATCGGACAACCGTTAAATGGTCATTTGCGGATAAATGGTTGGTCATGTGTGGTTGGAAAAACCGTTGGCCAATCTTCGATAAACAACGCAACCTTCGCCCAACGCTGCCGACGCAAAAATATCATTGGGCCAACCGTTGGCCAAGTCAGTGTGCTACTTGGGTAGGTACTAACTAAGCTCCCCATTTTTGGAACAGTCAGTCAGTTCCGCACTACTCTTAAAGATGAGATCCCAAAAACGAAAGATTTACCTAGTGACGTCAGTTGAGACACCATTCATTTTAAGGAAAAGGTCAGTGATATACATGTATATACTGTACATACATGTATATACATATACAGTATACAGTACACTCACGGACAATGAAATTGCGCACATAGAAGAAAACATGCTACAACCGCGAAACTCTGCAAATAGCTAGAGTGCGTACTGGTATGCAAATGATCCACGTTTGGTTCGATTGCGCATGACCGCACACCCTGTGGTGGCACAGAAAGCGCAAACCGACAGCCTTATAAACCGGCGTGTAGTCGATGCCTCATGAAAGCGAAAAGCACCGGTCGAACCAAGCAAAAGACAGAGTGACATGAATGCCGGGTAGACGTCAGAGATATCAATATCAATTTATGTAACATACGGACTTTGAGAGAGGCCTGATCATCGGTCGGGAAACTGCAGGGTGGTCGACGTGCCGTAGAGCCCGCCACATGGATCGTTCTGACCATACCGTCAAACTGTGTTGGGAGCAGTGGACACGTGACCACACTGCCACACGGTGGAGTGGCTCCGGACGGACCAGGAGGACCACCGGTATAGATGATCGACGTATCGTGCGTCAGGCACGAAATGATCTCACGGGTAACAGGTCTATTATACAGGAAGATGCAACGGCCCCTATGTGCCCACGAACCAATTCCCTAAGCCTGGCGGAAACGAATCTGTGATCCCAACGCCCCTCAGGTGTGCTGCCATTAACACCGGAGCATAGCCAGCTCTGTGTGCAATGGTGCCAGACCATAGCGACATGGAACGTCATAGTCTGGCGACTTGTGGTGTTTATCGATGAGTTCCGCTTCGTTTTGAGGACAGATGATCATCGTGTCCGGGTGTGGAGGTCACCGGTCAGCAGCACAATCTAGACCTCGCTATCGAGCGCCAATCCTTCCCCACAGCAGGCATTATGGTCTGGGGAGCCATTGCCTACGATAGCCTATCAGCTCTTGTAGTGGTACGTAGATCATTGACGGGGCAGCTGTATGTGGATCAGATCCTATGGCCCCATGTGTTCCCATTCCTAGCCGGGATTCCAGGTGCGTTATAGCATCAGGAAAATGCCTGCCCGCAAACGACTCAGGTTGCCCAGGACTGCCTACGTCAGGTTTAGCCACTTCCGTGGCCCACCTTGCATCCGAGACATATCCCCTATCGAGCATGTGTGATACCAGTTGAAGCGCCAGCTGCTGCCGTGCCGCACTATCTGGGATTTGGAGCACACCGTTTAACACGTGTGGGCAAGTCTGCTGCAGGACAACATCAGGCGTCTTTTCGCCTAAATGCCGGATCGTATTGCAGCATGTATCGCTGCACGAGGCGGTGCGACGCACTGATGAACATGACCGGACTGGGTGCCACAGAGCCCTCTGTAATTGTTCTGCAGCTCTGTTTTTGCCATCATGTGAATCATTCACCAGTATCATTACTTCCATAAAATTTCAGTTCAATCCGATGCTTCCTTCTTGGTGCGCAAATTTCATTGTCCGTAAGTGTATATACTGTATGTATGTATTGGGTTGGTGGGTTTATGTATATATAAATCTATATATATATATATATATATGGGATGTAAGGTCAGGTGATGCGTAACATCACAGCCTCTCCTTGACAAATGTCAACCCCGCCTTCTCGTGGTGCATCCTGTTCCCACTAAAGGGGCTCTGACGACCGCCCATAGCGGTATAACTATACCATCGGGATCAGAGGAAATGCTATCCCACACTCACCAACCCGCTTGGCCAGCGTGGTGAGTTATGGCCAAACCCCTCCAAAATGATTCCACAACTTAAATCTTGGCCCTCAGTCTCCGGCAGCTGGAATGTACCTGGCCAAGGCAGCGGCCAGTGCGACATGAAGGCAGAGGGTGCTAAGAATCCCCGGAGGACCGGACTAGGCTGCCATCTGATGCTGACCTTGGCTACTTACAATGGACGCTCCCTATCTTCTGATTCAAGGCTTCTTGAATTGGAAGAGGAACTACAAAGGATCAAGTGGGACATCGTGGGGCTAAGTGAGGTAAGGAGAAAAGGAGAAGATCTCATCGAACTGAAAAGTGGACATCTCTTCTACTATCGTGGGACAGATACTGGCAGAACTAGTGGTGTTGGATTTATAATAAACAAGAAACTGAAGGACAAAGTTGTAGAAGTTGAAAGTTCCTCTGACAGAGCTGCACGACTTGTTATCCAACTCTCGAAAAGATACCAGGCTCAGATTATTCAAACTTATGCACCCACCACAAGTCATCCTGAAGAAGAAATTGAAGAATTTTATGAGGAAATTTGTCATCTGAATAATAAAGGTAAGCAGCATTTGAAGATAATTATGGGAGATTTCAATGCAAAAATAGGGCAACGGCAACAGAATGAAACTTCAGTAGGTAAATTCGGTCATGGCAACAGAAACCAGCGTGGAAATACTCTCGTTGAGTTTGCAGAGGCAGAAGGGTTTTTCATCTTGAACTCCTTCTTCAAGAAAAAGCCACACAGGAAATGGACATGGAGACATCCAAATGGGACGACAAGTGAAATTGATTTTATTATGTGTAACAAAAAATTCGTCATAGAAGACTGCAGTGTGCTAAACAAGTTCAACACAGGTAGTGACCATAGATTGGTGAGATGTAAGATGCACCTCAACACTAAACTTGAACGTGGCAAGCTCATAGGACAAACAAAATCTATTGACATAACCAACCTTAAAAAACACCATAATACCTTCAAGTTAGAACTGAAGAACAGGTTCTCTGCTTTAGAAGGCCTAACATCGGAAGAAGTGGACATCTCTGAAGTTAACAGAAAAGTAACCAAAGCTCTTATGGAAACAGCAACAAAATTAGCTGGGTCTAAGAACAAGTTGTATGTGAACAAATTATCAGTAAAAACCAAAATGTTGATGCAAAAAAGAAGAGAGATGAGGACAACTAAAGAAGATGTGACTTCCAAAGTGGAATATATAGAGCTATGCAAGACAGTAAGAAAAAGTATCACTGAGGACGTAAGGAAATTCAACTGTGAACTAGTGAGGAAAGCAATTGAAAACAACCAAAGCCTAAAGATAGCAAAGGGACATCTCAGTAAGGGAAGAAAACAGATTATGGCACTGAGAAAAGAAGATGGTTCTGTAACAAGAAATAGAGGCGAAATTTTGACAAGAGTGAAAGATTTCTACTCCAAATTATATGAAAGGGATGATATATGCACTCCAGACATCATGAAAGGTACCAGTACCAGAGTTCCTCCTGTCCTTCCAGCAGAAGTTGCACATGCAATCAAGAACATGAAGCGAGGAAAAGCTCCAGGAGAAGATGGAATTACTGTAGACATCATACAAGAAGCAAGTGGAGAAATCGAAACAGTACTCGCCCAAATTTTCACTCTATGCCTTAATAAAGGAAAGATTCCTGAGGATTGGAACACCGCTACAATGATCCTGCTACATAAGAAAGGTGACATTGAGGATCTCGGAAACTACAGACCTATCAGCCTCCTATCAGTAGTTTATAAAATCTTCACTAAAGTTCTTTCACACCGCTTGAAGGTAACACTGGACATGGCTCAACCGAGAGAACAAGCTGGATTCAGGAGTGGCTACAGCACAATAGATCATATCCACGTGCTGAGAGAACTAATTGAAAGAGCGAGGGAATATGAACTTCCATTGTGCATGGCTTTTATCGATTATGAAAAAGCCTTTAATTCGGTGAAACCATCAGCAGTTACAATGGCTCTGAAAACCTGCGGTATTGAAGATGCATACATTAATATTATTAATAACATCTATGAAAATGCAAGTGCAAAGATTCGGCTGTTTGAAAATATAACACACATAAAAATTGGAAAAGGAGTGAGACAAGGGGACACCATATCTCCGAAGCTCTTTAATGCCACATTGGAGGGTGTTTTTCAGTCACTGAGCTGGGAAAACAAGGGGATAAAGATTAATGGAGATTATCTAACCCACCTTCGTTTTGCTGATGACGTAGTCATTTTTGCAACTACCCCATCAGAGCTGCAGAGTATGATCCAGGAACTTGCTGACAAGAGTAAAGAAGTGGGATTAAAAATGAACTTTCAGAAGACAAAAGTGATGTTCAATGCTTTTACAAGAAATGAAGATTTATCGATTGATGGAGAAAAGCTGGAGATAACAGACACGTACGTTTATCTTGGACAGCAGATATCAAGTGAGGGTCACATTGATGAAGAAATTAATCGGCGTACAAAACTTGCCTGGAGAGCTTTTGGAAGAAACAGCATAATTTTCAAGAGCAATATGCCATTATGTCTTAAAAGAAAAGTATTTGATCAATGCATCCTTCCAGTGCTTACGTATGGTGCGGAGACGTGGACCTTAACTAAAAGAGACATACAAAGGCTGCAGACAACTCAAAGAAGCATGGAGAGGTGCATGCTTGGTGTAACCAGGAGAGATAAGAAGAGGAACTCGTGGATCCGAAAAATGACAAGAGTGGAAGACATCATGATCAGAGTTAAATCCCTGAAATGGCAATGGGCTGGACATACTGCCAGAAGGACAGATCATCGATGGACAGCCGAAATTTTAGATTGGATTCCAAGGGACAGGAAAAGACCCAGAAGAAGACCACATGGGAGATGGGTGGATGAAATTCGAAAGTATGCAGGGGTGACATGGAGGAGACTGGCACAAGACAGACCGTTGTGGAGGAAACTTGGGGAGACCTTCGTCCAGCAGTGGATTGATAATGGTTGACAATGATGATCATATATATATATATATATATATATATATATATATATATATATATATATTGAGTTGATTTCGAATGATATGTCCGGCAAAGGACCAGCACTCGTTGACGGCGATAGCAGAAAAGGAGGACAACTTACATAAGCAAAATAATTCCCCTCGGCATCCATCTGTCCAGCAAGGCCATGATCCCGGAATTAAAAACGTCATGGGCCTGGGATCCGAAAAAGTCATCAACTGTACGTTGAACCTTGTTGTCTGTCGTGAACAGTTTCCCGGACAGGAAGGGATACAGGCAACGAAACAGATGATAGCCTGGCGGAGATAAGTCCGGGAAACAGGCAGAATGAGGTAGTTCTTCATAGCCCAAGGCACTTAGTGTCACCATCGTTCGATGTGCGACATGAAGACGGACGTTGCCCTGGAGCAGAAGAGCACCATGCCTGTTGACCAAAGCCGGTTGTTTATTCAGAAATTTCAGGTGGATCTGGTGTAATGCAGCACAATAACGTTCTACAGTGATTGTTTGGCCTTTTGCCAAGACACTTTGATGATTTATCCCGGTTGTGGATCACTGGACAAAAAGCATCATCCTGTTGGTGTGCAGGCGTGGCTTAGGATGCTTCCAGCAAGCTGTGTCTTCTTGCTTAACCATTGTGCAGATTGTTTCCAATTATCATAAAGGACCAACCTCTCGTCGCAGGTGACAATTCGATGCAGTAGAGGTTTCTGTTTATTCCTGGAAAGCAGCGACGTTCAGACTTCCAAACGCCTAGTCTTGCTGGCAGTTTTCAACTCATGCGGTAGCAACATGTCCAGCTTTTTGACCTTACCCAGCGTAGCCAGTTGCCGAACAAATGTCGTGTGGTGGAGATTTACCTCTTCCGCTATCCCAGAACACGTTTTTTGGGGCTCCGCTTCAACCACACGTAACAGAACATCTTAAGAAACAACAACATTTCGGCGACCACGTGCTTCGTTTTGCAGGTCCATATCTCAGCTTTAAAACTTTACAAACCATGGCCGAATGGTTGGTTAGTTGGCTGTATTCTCCACAAACGCTTTGTTAACGTTTCGAACTGCGTGTCCTGCAGAACGGCTCAGTTTAAATTCATGCAGGAAGATGACTTTCAAATCCAGCGTCTGCATGTCTCTCTTGCAAGCCACGGTATGTCCGAACAAACCACGCCTGAACCTTGTTCTTCACACACGTACTAGCTATTTATAGTAACTATGTGACGTAATACGCGCAACACCTGTAGGTGGTTCCATTCCGCTGTGGTGGGGGCCTGTCTCCATTGCTCGTTCGCGCCGGAAATTTCATTCGAACCAACGCAGTTTCTCTCTCTCTATATATATATATATCCCTATCTTCTGATTCAAGGCTTCTTGAACTGGAGAAGGTACTATAAAGGATCAAGTGGGACATCGTCAGGCTAAGTGAGGTAAGGAGAAAAGGAGGTCTCATTGAAATGAAAAGTGGACATCACTTCTACTATCGTGGGATAGATACTGGCAGAACTAGTGGTGTTGGATTTATAATAAACAAGAAACTGAAGGATAAAGTTGTAGAAGTTGAAAGTTCCTCTGACAGAGCTGCACGACTTGTTATCCAACTCTCGAAAAGATACCAGGCTCAGATTATTCAAACTTATGCACCCACCACAAGTCATCCTGAAGAAGAAATTGAAGAATTTTATGAGGAAATTTGTCATCTGAATAATAAAGGTAAGCAGCATTTGAAGATAATTATGGGAGATTTCAATGCAAAAATAGGGCAACGGCAACAGAATGAAACTTCAGTAGGTAAATTCGGTCATGGCAACAGAAACCAGCGTGGAAATACTCTCGTTGAGTTTGCAGAGGCAGAAGGGTTTTTCATCTTGAACTCCTTCTTCAAGAAAAAGCCACACAGGAAATGGACATGGAGACATCCAAATGGGACGACAAGTGAAATTGATTTTATTATGTGTAACAAAAAATTCGTCATAGAAGACTGCAGTGTGCTAAACAAGTTCAACACAGGTAGTGACCATAGATTGGTGAGATGTAAGATGCACCTCAACACTATACTCAAACGTGGCAAGCTCATAAGACAAACAAAATCTATTGACATAACCAAACTTAAAAAACACCATAATTCCTTAAATTTGGAACTGAAGAACAGATTCTCTGCGTTAGAAGGCCTAACATCGGAAGAAGTGGACATCTCTGAAGTTAACAGAAAAGTAACCAAAGCTCTTATGGAAACAGCAACAAAATTAGCTGGGTCTAAGAACAAGTTGCATGAGAACAATTAATCCGGAAAAACCAAAAAGGTTGATGCAAAAAAGAAGAGTGATGAAGACAACTAAAGAAGATGTGACTTCCAAAGTGGAATATATAGAGTTATGCAAGACAGTAAGAAAAAGTATCACTGAAGACGTAAGGAAATTCAACTGTGAACTAGTGAGGAAAGCAATTGAAAATAACCAAAGCCTAAAGATAGCAAAGGGACATCTCAGTAAGGGAAGAAAACCGATTATGACACTGAGAAAAGAAGATAGTTCTGTAACAAGAAATAGAGGCGAAATTTTGACAAGAGTGAAAGATTTCTACTCCAAATTATATGAAAGGGATGATACATGCACTCCAGACATCATGAAAGGTACCAGTACCAGAGTTCTTCCATTCCTCCCAGCAGAAGTTGCACATGCAATCAAGAACATGAAGCAGGGAAAAGCTCCAGGAGAAAATGAAATTACTGTAGACATCATACAAGAAGCAAGTACAGAAATCGAAACAGTACTCGCCCAAATTTTCACTCGATGCCTTAATGAAAGGAAGATTCCTAAGGATTGGAACAACGCTAGAATTATCCTGCTACATAAAAAATTTAACATTGAGGATCTCAGTAACAACAGACCTACCAGCTTCCTATCAGTGGTTTTCAAAATCTTCACTAAAGTTGCTTCACACCGTTTGAAGGTAACACTGGACATGGCTCAACCGAGAGAACAAGCTGGATACAGGATTGGCTACAGCACAATAGATCATATCCACGTATTGAGAGAACTGCATGGCTTTTTTCGATTATGAAAAACTTTTGATTCGGTGAAACCATCAGCAGTTACAATGGCTCTGAAATCCTGCGGTATTGAAGATCCATACATTAGTATTATTAACAACATCTATGAAAATGCAAGTGCAAAGATTCGGCTGTTTGAAAATACAACACACATAAAAATGGGAAAGGGAGTGAGACAAGGTGACACCAAATCTCTGAAGCTCTTTAATGCCACATTGGAAAATGTCTTCCAAACACTGAACTGGAAAAACAATGGGATAAAGATAAATGGAGATTATCTAACCCAACCTCGTTTTGCTGATGACGTAGTCATTTTTGCAACAACCCCATCAGAGCTGCAGAGTATGATACAGGAACTTGCTGACAAGAGTAAAGATTTGGGATTAAAAATGAACTTTCAGAAGACAAAAGTGATGTTCAATGCATTTACAAGAAATGAAGATTTATCGATTGATGGAGAAAAGCTGGAGATAACAGACACGTACGTTTATCTTGGACAGCAGATATCAAGTGACGGTCACATTGATGAAGAGATTAATCGGCGTATAAAACTTGCCTGGAGAGCTTTTGGAAGAAACAGCATAATTTTCAAGAGCAATATGCCATTATGACTGAAAAGAAAAGTGTTTGATCAATGCATCCTTCCGGTGAAAGGTTTGATCAATGCATCCTTCCGGTGAAAGGTTTGATCAATGCATCCTTCCGGTGCTTACGTATGGTGCAGATACGTGGACCTTAACTAAAAGAGACATACAAAGGCTGCAGACAACTCAAAGAAGCATGGAGAGGCGCATGCTTGGTGTAACCAGAGGAGATAAGAAGAGGAAGTCCTGGATCCGAAAAATGACAAAAGTGGAAGACATCATGATCAGAGTTAAATCCCTGAAATGGCAATGGGCTGGACATACTGCCAGAGGGACAGACCATCGATGGACAGCCAAAATTTTAGATCGGATTCCAAGGGACAGGAAAAGATCCAGAAAACCACATGGGAAATGGGTGGATGAAATTCGAAAGTATGCGGGAGTGACATGGAGGAGACTGCCACAAGACAGACCGTTGTAGAGGAAACTTGAAGAGACTTTCGTCCAGCAGTGGATTGATAATGGTTGACAATGATGATGATGATGATATATATGCCTTCTCGTGGTGCATCCTGTTCCCACTAAAGGGGCTCTGACGACCGCCAATAGCGGTATAACTATACCATCGGGATTAGAGGAAATTCTATCCCACACTCACCAACCCGCTTGGCCAGCGTGGTGAGTTATGGCCAAACCCCTCCAAAATGACTCCACAACTTAAATCTTGGCCCTCAGTCTCCGGCAGCTGGAATGTACCTGGCCAAGGCAGCGGCCAGTGCGACATGAAGGCAGAGGTTGCTAAGAATCCCCGGAGGACCGGACTAGGCTGACATCTGATGCTGACCTTGGCTACGTATAATGGACGCTCCCTATCTTCTGATTCAAGGCTTCTTGAATTGGAAGAGGAACTACAAAGGATCAAGTGGGACATCGTGGGGCTAAGTGAGGTAAGGAGAAAAGGAGAAGATCTCATCGAACTGAAAAGTGGACATCTCTTCTACTATCGTGGGACAGATACTGGCAGAACTAGTGGTGTTGGATTTATAATAAACAAGAAACTGAAGGATAAAGTTGCAGAAGTTGAAAGTTCCTCTGACAGAGCTGCACGACTTGTTATCCAACTCTCGAAAAGATACCAGGCTCAGATTATTCAAACTTATGCACCCACCACAAGTCATCCTGAATAAGAAATTGAAGAATTTTATGAGGAAATTTGTCATCTAAATAATAAAGGTGAGCAGCACTTGAAAATAATTATGGGAGATTTCAATGCAAAAATAGGGCAACGGCAACAGAATAAAACTTCAGTAGGTAAATTCGGTCACTGCAACAGAAACCAGCGTGGAAATACTCTCGTTGAGTTTTCAGAGCTGCCTCTGAAAACTCAACGAGAGTATTTCCAAGGGTTTTTCATCTTGAACTCCTTCTTCAAGAAAAAGCCACACAGGAAATGGACATGGAGACATCCAAATGGGACGACAAGTGAAATTGATTTTATTATGTGTAACAAAAAATTCGTTATAGAAGACTGCAGTGTGCTAAACAAGTTCAACACAGGTAGTGACCATAGATTGGTGAGATGTAAGATGCTCCTCAACACTAAACTTGAACGTGGCAAGCTCATAAGACAAACAAAATGTATTGACATAACCAACCTTAAAAAACACCATAATACCTTCAAGTTGGAACTGAAGAACAGGTTCTCTGCTTTGGAAGGCTTAACATCGGAAGAAGTGGACATCTCTGAAGTTAACGGAAAAGTAACCAAAGCTCTTATGGAAACAGCTACAAAATTAGCTGGGTCTAAGAACAAGTTGCATGTAAACAAATTATCAGGAAAAACGAAAATGTTGATGCAAAAAAGAAGAGAGATGAGGACAACTAAAGAAGATGTGACTTCCAAAGTGGAATATATAGAGCTCTGCAAGACAGTAAGAAAAAGTATCAAAGCCTAAAGATAGCAAAGGGACATCTCAGTAAGGGAAGAAAACAGATTATGGCACTGAGAAAAGAAGATGGTTCTGTAACAAGAAATAGAGGCGAAATTTTGACAAGAGTGAAATATTTCTACTCCAAATTATATGAAAGGGATGATACATGCACTCCAGACATCATGAAAGATACCAGTACCAGAGTTCCTCCAGTCCTTCCAGCAGAAGTTGCACATGCAATCAAGAACATAAAGCGGGGAAAAGCTCCAGGAGAAGATGGAATTACTGTAGACATCATACAAGAAGAAAGTGGAGAAATCGAAACAGTACTCGCCCAAATTTTCACTTGATGCCTTAATGAAGGAAAGATTCCTGAGGATTGGAACACCGCTACAATGATCCTGCTACATAAGAAAGGTGACATTGAGGATCTCCGAAACTACAGACCTATCAGCCTCCTATCAGTAGTTTATAAAATCTTCACTAAAGTTCTTTCACACCGCTTGAATGTAACACTGGACATAGCTCAACCGAGAGAACAAGCTGGATTCAGGAGTGGCTACAGCACAATAGATCATATCCACGTACTGAGAGAACTAATTGAAAGAGCGAGGGAAAATGAACTTCCATTGTGCATGGCTTTTATCGATTATGAAAAAGCCTTTGATTCGGTGAAACCATCAGCAGTTACAATGGCTCTGAAAACCTGCGGTATTGAAGATGCATACCTTAATTTTATTAATAACATCTATGAAAATGCAAGTGCAAAGATTCGGCTGTTTAAAAATACAACACACATAAAAATTGGAAAGGGAGTGAGACAAGGTGATACCATATCTCCGAAGCTCTTTAATGCCACATTGGAGGGTGTTTTTCAGTCGCTGAGCTGGGAAAACAAAGGGATAAAGATTAATGGAGATTATCTAACCCACCTTCGTTTTGCTGATGACGTAATCATTTTTGCAACTACCCCATCAGAGCTGCAGAGTATGATCCAGGAACTTGCTGACAAGAGTAAAGATGTGGGATTAAAAATGAACTTTCAGAAGACAAAAGTGATGTTCAATGCTTTTACAAGAAATGAAGATTTATCGATTGATGGAGAAAAGCTGGAGATAACAGACACGTACGTTTATCTTGGACAGCAGATATCAAGTGAGGGTCACATTGATGAAGAAATTAATCGGCGTACAAAACTTGCCTGGAGAGCTTTTGGAAGAAACAGCATAATTTTCAAGAGCAATAGGCCATTATGTCTTAAAAGAAAAGTGTTTGATCAATGCATCCTTCCAGTGCTTACATATGGTGCAGAGACGTAGACCTTAACTAAAAGAGACATACAAAGGCTGCAGACAACTCAAAGCAGCATGGAGAGGTGCATGCTTGGTATAACCAGGAGAGATAAGAAGAGGAACTCGTGGATCCGAAAAATGACGAGAGTGGAAGACATCATGATCAGAGTTAAATCCCTGAAATGGCAATGGGCTGGACATACTGCCAGAAGGACAGACCATAGATGGACAGCCGAAATTTTAGATTGGATTCCAAGGGACAGGAAAAGACCCAGAAAAGGACAACATGGGAAATGGGTGGATGAAATTCGTAAATATGCGGGAGTGACATGGAGGAGACTGGCACAAGACAGACCGTTGTGGAGGAAACTTGGGGAGACCTTCGTCCAGCAGTGGATTGATAATGGTTGACAATGATGATGATGATGATACACACACACACAACAATATTACTTTGAGAACATCAACTAAACTTAAAACCCAAAAGGCAAATAACAGAAAAAAATATATATGTCATCATCATCATTATCATCATTGTCAACCATTATCAATCCACTGCTGGACAAAAGTCTCCCCAAGTTTCTTCCACAACGGTCTGTCTTGTGTTAGTTTCTACCATTTTACTCCCGCTTACTTTCGAATTTCATCCACCCATCTCACGAGTGGTCTTCTTCTGGGACTTTTCCTGTCCCTTGGAATCCAGTCTAAAATTTCAGCTTTCCATCGATGGTCTGTCCTCCTGGCAATATATCCAGCCCATTGCCATTTCAGGGATTTTTCCTCTTCTCATCTTTCCTGCTTACAACAAGCATGCACCTCTCCATGCCTCTTTAAGTTGTCTGCAGTCTTTGTATGTATCTTTTAGTTAAGGTCCAGGTCTCTGCACCATATGTAGCACTGGAAGGATGCATTGATCAAACACTTTTCTTTTAAAACATAATGGCATATTGCTCTTAAAAAGCATACTGTTTCTTCCAAAAGCTCTCCAGGAAAATTTTATACGCCGATTAATTTCTTCATCAATGTGACCCTCACTTGATATCTGCTGTTCAAGATAAATGTAGGTATTGGTCTCTAGCTTTTCCCATCAATCGATAAATCTTCATTTCTTGTAAACGCATTGTACATCACTTTTGTCATCTGACAGTTCATTTTTAATCCTACTTCATTACTCTTGTCAGCAAGTTCCTAGACCATACTCTGCAGCTCGATTGGGTAGTTGCAAAAAATGACTACTTCATCAGCAAAACAAAGGTGAGTTAGATAATCTCCATTAACCTTTATCCCTTTGTTTTCCCAGTTCAGTGACTGAAAGACATTTTCCAATGTGGCATTAAAGTGTTTGGGAGATATAGTGTTACCTTGTCTCACTCCCTTTCCAATTTTTATGGTGCTGCATTCTCAAATAGCCGTGTCTTTGCACTTGCAGTTTCATAGATGTTATTAATAATATTAATGTATGCATCTTCAATACCACAGGATTTCAAAGCCATTGTAACTGCTGATGGTTTTACCGAATTAAAGGCCTTTTTATAATCGATAAAAGCCATGCATAATGGAAGTTCATATTCCCTCGCGGTTTCAATTAGTTCTCTCAGTACGTGGGTATGATCTATAGTGCTGTAGCCACTCCTGAATCCAGCTTGTTCCTTCGGTTGAACCATGTCTAATGCCACCTTCAAGCGGCGTGAAATAACTTTAGTGAAGATTTTATAAACCACTGATATGAGGCTGATAATATATATATATATATATATTGAACTTTAATTGAAAACTATTTCTACTACACTGGAAAAATCTTTCCAAAATTTACGATCCATTCTATTCTGTAAAGCATATTTCTGATACAACCTTTTTCCGTTAAATGGCCGAAAGAAATCCGAATTTTACAGATTTTTCGTCCGGCAGTAAAGGTCAGAATTTTCAGAAACTTTTCCGCAATTCCTTAACTATATTAACTGAAAAAGTCCGTTCTCACTGTTTTGTATCCATATGACGAAAGAATTGCGGTTCTACAAGCGATTCGTGGCAATATTTGAGGTTTGATTAAATATTAAATTTCAGTCGTCTGTCTAAGGATCTGATCTGATTTTGAAGTTCTGCATCGATATCGGAAATTGCGGATATTATAGCGCATGAAGTTTGATTATTGTGGCACAGGATGTTTCTTCTCCGCTCCCCCATTTTGAGCACCTGCTATTATATATTTTGCTACCGTAAGGAATCAGGTTCTTAAATTAAATTTCAGGTGATTGTACGATGTCAATATATCAGTCTTTTGACCCCTTAAAACAAAAGCTATTGCAGCTATCAACAGTAAAATTTATATTTAGGAGTTTCGTGGAATAACCCTATAAAAACAGTACGTAAAGATACTTGAAAGTCAATGTCAATTTAAAAAGATCCCAAGTTCCAAAGCATTATGTTGCTTCGAAAAGCCACGATGAAAAAAGATCTTAAATTTTGATAAGTCTTTCTATAGTAAAAATACACAGTCGAGTCACATTATTGTGACCACCTCCTACTTTGGACGTCAACAGCGAGTAGCCAATCAAAAAAGGCACGTGTCGTGAGCTGGCTTGGAGGGTATATAATGTGTCCTGTAGTCATTCTGAAAACATGGGGCCGCGGGTGTCCAAATGGTCAACGTTCGTGACTGCCACGGAGAAGACATCGGGTTCGATACCAGGAAGGTACGAACGCTCCAATCACTAAATATCCGCCGTGCGTCGGATGGGCACGTTAAGCCGTCGGACCCCGGGAACTACCCTCCTCCCCCAGTAAAAAATAAAGGCGGTCTTCCTCCTTCTTTCAACCTCGCTTCCGTGTCACTTTCCTATCGGGCACTCTAGCCCAAATCTGCTAGCTTCCTATTTCTAAGGGTTGTTTAAGACCTGCGGTCAGACACTCCCTTCCTAAAATCCTCTACATATGATCTGATCTGATCTCAAAACATATCATTGGTTGCTGTCATGGATAAAACAAGCGATTTATCAGATTTACAAAACAGGATGATTATCGGCTTTCGGGACAAGGGTGGCAGTATTTTTGAAACAGCGTATTTTGTGAACCGTTCTCGTGCTGCTGTGGTACAGTACAGCGCACTTAAAACAGCACATTTATAAACAGCGCATTTTGTGAACTGTTCGCATGCTGCTGTGTAAAGTGTATCGTGATTGGAGAAATGGCACCAATGCGAATAAGCGACGTACAAACAGCGGAGCACAATGTGCCATTGATGTGAAAGGTGAACGGCGGCTTGGGATGTGCTTTAGTGCCTATCGGCACGCTACAGTAGAGCAACTCACTGGCAGTATGAACCAGGGGGCTACCGGAAGTTTGTCTAAAACGACAGTTCAGCGAACCCTACTACGTATGGCACTCTGATGCAGACGAATGGTCACTGCACCTATGCGAACAAAGGTGCATCGGCAGAAAAGGCTTACATTTGCACGGCAGTATCGGATTTGGACCTCTGCTGATTGGCAAAGGATTACCTTTTCCGATGAGTCACGTTTTCTGCTTCATCGAGCGGATGGACGTTGGCGTATAAGACGAGAAACATCGGAGAACAAACATTCTTCAACCATTGCTGGAAGAACACAAGCTGGTGGGCGCAGCGGTATGGTCTGGGGAATATTTTCGTGGCATTCCCTGGATCCACTCATACCTGTGGAAGGCACTATGGACCGAATTCCTTATGAATCCATCTTTGCAGATCACGTACACCCATACATGATGATCGTCTTCTCTGGGATCTTCCAGCACGACAATACAACGTGTGACACTGCTAGAAATGTACGAGAGTGGTTGGAATAGCACGATTAAGACTTCAAACTACTTTCCTGGCCCTCTAATTACCCAGACATAAACCCAAATGAGCATGTGTGGGACCACCTCGAGTACGTTGTTTGCTCTATGGATCCTCCCCTACGCACCCTCCAGCAGCTGTCATATGCACTGCAGTCAGCATGGCTCCACATACCTGTGAACACCTACCAGCACCTTTTTGAGTCACTCCCAGCCCGTTTAACTGCTGTTCGCGCTGCACACGGCGGTTACTCTGGATATTAGCTGGTGTTCACAATAATAAGACTCGACCGTGTAAAATATTTACAAACGTATTCAATAAAATAATGTGCTCCAACAGAAAATGGAGTTGCAAAATCACTAGCATTAATGATAAAGAAATCATCATTGAGCTATTAGTTTTACCTTGAAGGTGGCTGAGACTCCCTAATATTTCTGGCTAAGTGGTTAAAACGCGGGTTACCTGTTAACGTAACACTAACGGCGTCACTTCGATCCTCATCGCTGCAAAACGAGTGTCCGGTGTAAGGGATGAAAAATTGAGCGTCTTCGCTTCTGCAAAATTTCTGTATGAATACCGAAAATCCTGAATCGACTTTTCTGAAATAAACGGAATTTCTGACTACGGAAAATCTACGAAAATACGAAGAAGAAAACAGGAGCACTTCAAAAATCAGGAAGTTCATTTAAAGAAGGACACCTATAGGTAAATTTGCTGCACGTTATTTTCAGAAATTTTCCGTAAATTCACGCTACTTATTTTTTGCAGTGTAGATAAGAATAAAAAATTAGTTGTGGGTTGTTCACGTGCCTCTGTAGTGAGTACGTATCAAAAGCGGTGCACAGATGGCTAAACGACGAACCTTCGTCCAGCCGTGTGTCGTCTGCAGCTTATTGTTACAAAAGGTGAGCGGAAACTGCCGCGCATTGTTCGCAGCGAAGGCATAGATAAACTGTGAGCTGTGACACGTTCCCCTGTTCACCACTGTTGTAGCTGCGTGCGACAGATCACCCGCAACTACAACAGTGGTGATCAGCGGAATATGTCATAGCTCACAGTTTATCTCAGCCTTCTGCGCATTGGCCTGCGTGGACGAAGACCCAGCCGGATCCCCATACTCACTGCACATCGTCGCCGACAACGTATGAAATGGGTCCAAAAACACCGAGATTGATTGTAGGTGATTGAAAGAAAGTGGCCTGGTCTAATAAATCAGCATTCCTGATGCATCACGAAGGCTACCGAGCACGGATACGACGATTACCAACGGAGGTTATGACAACTAAAGACACTGTTGATCGGAAACAAGCCGGCGGCAGCGGTGTTATGCTGTTGGCCTTGTTTTCTTTGGACACTTTATACCCCATTATCCCAATAGTACAATCCATGACAGCTGCCAGGTGTCTTAACATCGTTGCGGACCAAGTTCGCCCATTCAAGGCAACTGTGTTTCCTGCTGGTGATGGCCATTACCAAAAGAATAATACGTCATACCACACAGCCCAAATCGTCAAGGAGTGGTTCGAGGAACATGCTGGTGATCTTATGTTAATGTCCTGGCCTCCAAATTAACCTAACATGAACCCAACTGAACATTTGTCGTTTAACTTAGAAAAGTGGGTTCGCGCTAAATCACCACCCCCTTTGAAATGTACTGGAACTAGTGGAGTTCAACAAATTTTATTCATAAAATGATGATACAGGCGCACCTCGTGCGATGGAACCAAAAAGAAGATTAATGAGTGACAATATCTACAGATGAAAACATGTGGAAAGATAAAACACGGATGCAGAAGTAATAACAGAAATTGACATATGTACAATAAAGGCTCGGAAATAATCCGAAAAAATTACATTCAATGACACACTATAAAGTCCAATCTGGAAGGAAAGGAAAGTCCGGAAACGCTGTAGATACATAGAACTAGTACAGGAGCAAGTATTAAGTTAAAAAAAGTCTTACTAATAAGCAGGGGAGTGACGTAGAAATGAAGCAGACAATTGAGCGGTTTCCTCCATTCCACAGAGCCGAAGATGACATAGAAGGAGCGTACTGTCAGTCTTACAAAGAGCCTCAAGATCAGCTCTGATACACGTTAGTCGACGATAAACATCATCTGGAGGGAAAGTGGAGTGCGAAAGGTAAGCGGCCATGTTAAACGATGGATCCCGGAAGAGCGAAAATAGACGAAACAGTTGTCTATGGGTAAAGGGGCGAGTGTGCACTTCGTTATCTTGACAAAACTGTTCGAATTGCGCTTGAAGCGTGGCTTCTGCAAGTTCTTCTGGATTATTCGTTAGGCAACACTCTCTAGGGGACGCTGAAGGAGAACAAGTGCTAGAAGATGAGCGAGAACGATACACTCGTGAACGTCCACGTTTAGCTGGAGCGCTAGAAGCTTTGAAGACTGCGCGTTTTGTGGAACGGCCACTGGAATCAACAAGAGTATCATCAGTAATGGTGAAGTCATCCACACCAGTGGGATCTGTAGTAGGAATAATAAGAAGATGAAGCAGTTCCGGAGGGTCTTGAGCAGTTGTTAAAACACCGCGAGCGCAGCGGTAATCATCGAGTTAAGTTGCCGAAGAAGCAGTGGTAATCATGGCTACCTCCTCAGAGGGAGCCTCAACAGGAGAAGTAGAAAGCACCACCTGAGCAGAAACGTCCTGCTCAGAAATCGAGCAAGTAGATGTAAACGGTTCAGGTAAAGTTGAAGAACCAAGGAGAGGAGGAAAGTGAGCTTCAGTAAAATCAGGAGCACGCAATTCAGGCTCTTCACGAGAACCAGACGGGGGTGTATCAACAGGCACTGATGTAGATAATAATCCAGAAGAAGGTCCAGAAGAAGAGGAAGGTCCAGGACATTCTTTATAAAAATGCCCCAGGCCTTTACACTTGCTGCAGTGGAACTCAGTTAAGAGATCGATGTGTCTCCGTTGACCGTGACAATGGACAGTAAGTTGTGTAGGTAAAGTTGCAATATCATCCTGAGAAGAAAAAATGACAGGCACCATGCGACGAGCACCATAAATATGGCGATCCTCAAAGTCGTTGGGCGCTGCCGAGTAGGTTACGACGTCCCCGGCAACGTGACCAAGAGAAGAGATAACTGAAAGGAGCATGACATTTGTGACTTCAGGGGGCACCGGGTAAAACGACACGTTAACCGGGCGCTGTATCACAGGTTTGGGCATCAAGAAGTTATTATTAATAGTAATACCTTTCTGCAAAAGAGAGGTCACATGGTTCGGTTGAGAAAGATAAACAACAATAGTCCTAGCCCGACGATAGAGATTAGTAATAGCAGACGGAGATAAATGCTTCTTAACTGCAGTAGCATAAACTTTCAACTTGGTATCGGGAAGGGCTTTAAAAAAAACTCCTCAAGCCATATGCGAGGAGAACGTTTGAGCTTGAACAGATGACACCGGAATATGAAGATGAATGGAGTTGCCGGTGCGACGAACATGAGGTTTCAAAGCATCGACTTGCTGTAACACAATCGAGGATTGGCGATCAGATGCAGAGGTCGCTGCAGCAGAATAAGACGATGGCAATCGAGCTTCTATGGAAGGTGGAGGAGTGACGTCATCGTGAGTATGCATTGCATCAGTAAAAGTCACAGTAAAAGCTGAATCAGAGGAGCTGTTTGACTGGGCAGCAGCAGAAGAGGTGCCGAATGACGCACCGGAAGAGGGCAGTTGAACAGCGCCGGTTACAGCAAGAGTGGAAGTAGGGCTACCGAACATGACATCTCCACCGGAAGCCGTCATTACTAACGGCGACGCCCAGCAGTTCTTCTGGCCAGCTCGACCAGAAGGTAAATAAAGCTTGGAATGAAGAAAATATCGTACTTACGAATCGGAAAGTAGAACAAAACGATGCACTAGACCTTTAGATACACGAAAAACACAAAATTAGAACTGGGAGGGCACTGTAAACTGAACTTCAGACTCTAAAATATCGGAGCTGATGCCGAGCACGGGAGGACCTGCTGTTGACATTATGGTACCAGATATCCCAGGATACCTATCGCCACCTGGTCGAATCGATGCCTCGCCGAGTGGATCCTGTTTTGGGGGCTAAAGGAGGTGATACAGCTTTTTAAGTAGGTGGTCATGATGTAGTGGCTCATTGGTGTATAATGTGCTTTTAAGTTTTTTTTTGTTTTTTTTTTTGATTGGAGGTTTAACGACCACCGTGAGCAACTCAATAGGCTATAAGCAGTCGCCCGTCCCTAATTTAGTGTCACTGGTTCCAGGGAAGGGAAAGAGCCAGTGCCGTAAGACAAACACAACATCCATGCCTGACCGGGATTCGAACCCGGACCCCTTACGGACGAATGATCAGAGGCCAACGCCTTAGACCACTGCGCCACCGGGGCGGCGCTTTTAAGTTAAACGATATTGTTAAGTCCATCGAGACATCTTCGTTTGGAGTGTGTTTTTAATCTACCGTCTGATGTCTTGATATTGTTAACTCTTGCATGATAGCGAACTAGTTTGCCCCCCCCCCCCGGTGGCGCAGTGGTCTAAGGCGTTGGCCACTGATCATTCGTCCGTAAGGGGTCCGGGTTCGAATCCCGGTCAGGCATGGATGTTGTGTTTGTCTTACGGCACTGGCTCTCTCCCTTCCCTGGAACCAGGGACCCTAAATTAGGGACGGGCGACTGCTTATAGCCCATTGAGTTGCTCACGGTGGTCGTTAAACCTCCAATCAAAAAAAAAACTAGTTTAACGGTTTTATATTGTTGATGGTATGTGTAGAAATAAAGTTCTGAAAACGTGAATGTTGTATAATAGTAGTCGAATTTTTCCTTGAAACCACATTCACCGACACAACAACAACAACAAAAAAAAAAACTTCTAAAGCTCTATGGGCGATGTAATAAATACGTCCTTTCCAATTCTCAAATATAATCCACTGGAAACTGAGTGCCGTCAACGAAATTAATGATCGCGATTTTTCATTGCACGGTAGCGAAACGCTCACTTAATATATCTGACGTAAAGGATTAATAAAAATTGCGTTGGTATAGCTTTGCGTAAATGCAGTAGTTACTTTGATTTGAATAATTGAAGCTCAAAATGGCGGAATTTGCAATTCAGAAGTTTATTATTAATTTACGAGATTACATTGCTACTCAATTTGTGTAATGTTCCATGTTATTTGTTTAAGGTCGAAACAGAAGGTTGTAATGGCAAAATAAAAACACGCACACCGGATAGTAAATACACTTTTCCTTGGGTCTTGTGTTTAAGGTAAATTCAAATTCAAGACGTCGACTTGATTCAATTATAGCGAGAATGAGGTCCTGCAGAACTTCTTGGGCCTGCAGCGACTTATTAAATTATTTCCTTGTTAGTAAGGAAAGTCGCAGTTAATATGATTTCGATATCCTAATTGGTTTCCTAATTTTTGTCTGCGCCGTTCGCAGTCCTGCTTTTAAAGAAGGATCAGAACTATAATTGGCACATTTTGGGTCCTCAGTGTGTTTTGCTTTCGAAACCAGTTTGTATGGAATAAATTGCGGCATGAGAGAGAGAGAAAGAGAGAGAGAAACGAAAAGCTGATGAATGAGACAGTTCTTTTCCCAAACTCTGACGGATAAATATTGATTCGCAAACCTCATCATGATCAGAGATGTTCCTCCACGAGAAAAGGTCTCGCTCCAAAATGTTTCCATTTGTGCAGCGTGGGAGAAAAATATTGAAAATGTGTGCTCAAAGAAACTCAAATACGAAAGAAAACAGAAACAGTCGTCTTTGATTTTCATCTTTATACTTCAAATCTCTCTATATATAAAAGTGAAAGTTTGTATGTATGTTCCGCATACGTTCCCAAACGGTTTGATGGATTTTCACCTCTTCATCACCCAGATTAAAATACAGACGGGAGGATTTTCAGAAATTCCATACCTAAATGGGGTCAAATGTGTTTTTACGGCGCCCTCTTATAAACTAGGAGCAAGTCGGCTTCTGTGGTATTACTCAGCGTTTCAGAGTAACGGTCGTCAGGTGACGCCTCACTCCTCGCAAGCTTCCGCGTTTCAGGCATACGGGGAAGAGTCCGATTTTTGAAAACACAACGCACCGGCGGAACATATTGTCATAAGTATTTTTTTGTTTATGTTACCATGGCATTTTCTTTCTAAGGATTAGGTTTCATTAGACTCCCAACAATTGGCGCAGGCGTCTCAAATATGGGTGGAGCTACAGATTCCCACGAATAGGCGTGTTGATCTCAAATAGCATCAAGGTTAAGTTGAAGTAAAACAGGCGGTCTTTTTCATACATAAAATTTAAATACAATATTAGTATTGGGACTATTATACATACACTGCTGGACAATTGCTAAGGACGGATCATAAACGGCTATATAGCGCATAAAAAAGTAAGTGTGGTTGGAAGCCAAGTGAAATAAAATACTGTCAGAATGCCAGGACATTACAAGAAAGACAATTTATTGTGCTCTGAAATCCACAAGGCTTTGGAACGTGTTCAAGGGACAAACAGGTCATTTTGGGCAGAATACGTAAACGTGAAAAAAATGCAATTACCGTACGCAGGCGTTCCGGCGTAAGACGTCAATACGGGATATGGCCACCATGGAGGGCGATGCAAGATTCCACATGTCGTGTCATGCTTTGCACAACATTATAAAGCAGCTGTTGGGGTAATTTATCCCATTCCTCTGTCAGTGCACGGCTGAGGGTGTCCTTGCTTATTGGAGGGCATTGGCGACCAGCACGACTCCTCCCCAAAGCATCCCACACATTTTCAATGGGATTCAGATCTGGAGATCGTGCTGGCCATACGAGGCGTTGAATATCCTCGCTCTCAAGACACTGCTGGACAGCGACTGTTTGATGACATGTTGCGTTGTCGTCCATGAAAATTAATCTATCACCGACAACACCACGGAACATGCGAACATGAGGTGGCAGAACATCCTTAATGTATCGTTGGCCAGTCATAGTCCCAGTTAGAAGCACATAGAGGGACGTACGGTCATTGATCATGATGCCAGTCCATACCATGACACTACATGTCGGATATCGGTCCCTTTCCTGTATGTTTGCTGGACAATATGCAGTACCACTATCACGCCAGATCAGTTGTCGTCGACAATCAGACGATAGACTGTATTTACTCTCATCTGAGAAGAGGACAGCAGACCAGTCGTTATCAGTCCAATTGCGATGTTGATGGCACCATTGCAAACGGGCGGTACGGTGACGTCTGGACAATGGGATGCACACAACAGGACGGCGGGCGTATAGTCCTCCTTCATGCAAACGTCTGGCGACAGTTTTTCGGGAGATCCGCTTGCCAGTAGCAGCCATAAACTGATTTGCTACCTCACTAGCTGTGCTGCGCCGGTGTCTTTTTGTTGATAGCACTATGTACCGATCTTCTGCAGGTGTCGTACTGCGAACACGACCTCCCCGTGACGTTTGCTACACTCTCCATTTGTTTGAAATGATTTCCAAAGCCTTGAAACAACACTGTTTCTGACGTCGAACTCCCTGGGAACATCTGTTATTTTTCGCCCTTCTTCAATCTTGCCAATAATACGGCCACGCGTCAAATCATCTAGGTGATGTCGGGAAGACATACTGAAACTTGCAAGTTCGTCAATTGATTCTTTCCCTTTCAACTTTGCGTTTGAACAACAACGGTCAATACGCGTCAAATCCTTTATATCTCTTATCAGCGCTATGACGTCACGAACAAGTTCGGCAATCCAAAATTTGCATACGCACAACACGTCTTACTGTATCCCGCACTTATGCTAATTTCCACATTTTCCTGCCTTCCATTTTATGGTTGCTATCGTTGCTATTGTCATCCGTCCTTAGCAATTGTCCGGCAGTGTAAAAGAAATAGCCTATGTCCACCGGAAAGTAGTAAGCTTCCCAACGGTGAAAGAATTATCCAATTGGGTTTATTTTTCGAGATTAGTAAAATAAGTTCTGTAAATTATCGTGAACTACTTTCTTTCACGTTGGGTGTAATCAGGTTGTAAGTAAACAAAGCGAAACGGTAATGGGAAATTGGAAACTACATGGAAGCGATGTTATTCGGTAGTACAGCCAAAAATAATAAAAAATAACAAAAAAATAATAAAAAAATAATAAAAAATAATAATAAATAAACGAAATAGCCTATGTCCTCCGTAAAGCTTTCCAACGGTGAAAGAATTGTCTTAATCGGTTTAGTTTTCGAGATTAGTAAACCAAATTCCGTATATTATCGTGAACTACTTTCTTTCACGTTGGGTGTGATCAGGTTGTGTATCTACACTCTAGAAAGCTGACAGCGGAGGGCAGGAAGTGCATTATTGTGCATGTTTGCTATTTCGAGTTTTTAGGGCTCAGATCGGCCATTATAGATTGTGATTTTTATAATAACATTTTCATCAAGTGTGGTAAAAGGCCTCAAAAAAAACGGCAACCCATCGGACACGTTCAGCCGACAGCAAAGAGAGTAAAATTACTTCGAGAGAGTGAGACAACCGAACAACGTGATCAAAGACTTATGTATCAGCGGAAACGAGCCAGTGTATCTAGGGCGGCAGAGACCTTGAAACAGCGTGAGGCCGAGCTTGAGCGTTGTTCATCATGGTAGGATTTTTTTTATAGCGCGATTTACATTGTTACTTGAAAAAAAACTTTATGTCTATCCCGGGCAACGCAGGGTATCTCCGCTAGTTATACATAAAACAAATCTTCAAGATAAAAATATAGTGGTTCGTGATGAATGACAAATCACGTAACTGAAAAGTTGCAATAATGTTTTAGTATAAAATAAGATTTTGATCTGTAGGAGTCCCGTGAAAATAAAAACCTAATTCAGTACATCACCACAAACATTCAGTCACCTGCCAGATCGAATGCACCACGTTTTTCGATTCTACTGATTATAGATTATGAGGCAGCAGATCTATTTTCTTCCACGGATTTGGACAAAACTTTAGTGGCCTGAAAACGAAAGCACTTCTTTTGGAAGTAAAAATATACAGCATGTCTTTCTTTCTACCCGACAATTCTTCATATGGCTAGAGACACGTACTCTGTGCTCCACGTAGGCCGAGTCACAGAATTACTTCAGCATCGCGACGCAACCTGCCAAATCCAATGAAATAACTATCGTTATATAAATTACACCAATAAAAATTTTGAAGATAACAATCCGATTTTTGGGTGTAAATGTGACGAGGTCGGTAAGTCAGGTAATATCCGATAACTTGAAAATTTCATCGTCCTGTAGCGGGACTCGAACCCGCGTCTCCCAGAAAACGCTCGGGTATGCTAACCACTACACCACCGAGAACGACCAAGTTTCAAGTTTCCGATCAATTTGAATACAACCATCACAGAATTCGCTAGTCGAAGCAACCGGCATTCATGTTTAGCGAATCTGGAGGTTTATAATCTTATACCGTGTTTGCCCGGGGAAGCAGATAAATCATGAAAGAAATACGGGATTACGCCATATAATACAAATTTTAAAGATGAGAATCCGATTTGTGGCGTAAATGTGACAAGGATGGTAAGTCAGATAATATCCGAAATCTTTCATGATTTATCCGCTTCTGCGGGCAAACACGGGATAAGATTCTTTAACTCCAGATTCGCTAAACATGAATGCCGGTTGCTTCGACTAGCGAATTCTGTGATGGTTATATTGAAATTGATCGGAAACTTAGTCGTTCTGGGTGGTGTAGTGGTTAGCACACCCGAGCATTTTCTAGGAGACGCTGGTTCGAGTCACGCCCCAGGACGATGACAATTTTCAAGTTTTCGGATATTATCTGACTTACCATCCTTGTCTCATTTACGCCAAAAATCGGATTGTCGTCTTCAAAATTTGTATTATATGGCGTAATCCCGTATTTCTTTCATAAAACTGCGTCCGAGTTTTGACAGTGTTTTGTTTTTAAACATATGTTGTTTCCACAAGTTTAATTTCCGCTGATAACTTTCAGCATACCTTTTGTAAAACAAGTAAGTGCTTATAGTATCACTTTGTCCATCAGTCTGTTTGTGGAGATCATATCTCTGAAACTATAGTCCAATTTGAAAGAAATATTGCATTGCAAAGCCTGAAATGTGAGAACGATTATCATGTTTTTCTTTTTCTTTTTGTTTTTACGATGCGTAACTTTGGCGCTGGAGGTCGCAAATGCAGATGATTTCGAATGCAATAGCACTTTATTCTATATATCATTACTTCTAAATCCGATTGAAAAAAATATTAATTTCTGTCGATGTCATTTACAACGAATACTATCTTGTGCACAGTTTCTTTTTCAAGTAATGCATCGATTTTTCCTTAAGGGGAGTAAAGGTAAATGGCTGTTTTCCCTATATCTTTGTTTCTGAATGTCCTATTTGTAAAATACTTTCTGTATCTGATATAACTCCTAGTGGGAAATTTTCTTCATATATTTTCTGAATTCTGGTAAAGAATGGTTTGGCTACTAGGTGGCGTAATGTATATTACTGTTTCTGATGCATTTGCAGCAAAACCTTCGCTTCCGAAAAACTCGAATTAAAAAATTCCTTCGTAGACCGATACAGCTCACTATGAAATGTTTTTTGAGAATACCTTTTGCTTAAAATAGTGCAAGGTTTTTCATCCGTTGGGCGTAGATGTGTATTTTTGTCAATATCTCTGCTTCTAATTGACCGATTTAAATTGTTTCTTCATCGGAGAGGTTTTCCAATGCGAAATGGTTTGCACAGAATTCATATTTTTCATTAACGTACAAGTGTACCACTGAAAGGCGTTAAGTTCACGTTTCCGTTTACAGCATATTTGCAGCAATATCTGAGGGACTAAATATCCGAGCGAAAAAATTCTTATTCGGTCAGATACTACTTACTATCGAGGCATTTTTTGTGTATTTCTTTTCCAAAAGAAAAGCACAATTTCTGCGCTAGGGGGCGCAAATATTCAATAGGTTTTCCTGGTTATCTATGTTTCTAAATGACAGATATGAAGAATTCTTTTAACACCGGATACAACCTAATTTGCGGAAAATTTTGCTTGTATTGTAGTTTTTTGTAGTTTCCTGTTCTGTAGCTTCTGTTTACATCTCCGCTTCTAAAAACCCTATTGAAAAAATATTTTTGTACTGTATGTCATTCGCTATAATAAAGATGTGTAGCATTACACTCTTTAAATAACGTACAGCTTTCCCGCTAGAGGGCGTAAATGTCAATAAATTTTTCTCTGTCTCTCTGCTTCTAGGAGATTTATTTCAAAAATATCTTTTCTTAGATTAGTTTTTGCTGGGGAGAATAGTTTTCGCATATTTTCTACTTTCCCATTCAAAATTTTCCCTTAGACGGAGTGAAGTTATATCATGTTTTCCTCTATATCTTTTCTTTCAGTTGTTTGGTTTGAAAATGCCTTTGTCTATATCTTCCTTCAGTGATGAGAAACTACACTGCTGGCCACCCAAAGTGCAACACCAAGTAGGACCCAAGATAGCAAAGCCAGATATACTGGACACATAAAAACAGATACAAAGATGAAACGACTAAACTTACAGGCCTGTGCGACTTGCGGAACACGCAGACATCAGTAGTTCGTGTGGCCCCCATGGCTGGCAATAACGGCCCCTACACGCCGCGGCATCGCACGAAAGAGACTTTGGATGTAGGCTTGGGGTATGTCGGTCCAGGCTGCTTCCACACGTTGCCACAGTTCATCAGGCGTAGCCGCGGGTGGTGCTTGCCGGGCCACTCGGTTGCAGATAAGGGACCAGACGTGTTCGATGGGAGACATATCGGGAAAACGGGCAGGCCACGACAGCAGAGACACTTGGTGGGCCGTGAAGAAATTTTTTACGATGCATGCCACATGCGGCCGCGCATTGTCCTGTTCAAACGTGGCCGCTGGCAGGTACTGCAGATAAGGGAGGACTACAGGCTCCAAAACGTCAGAGATGTAGCAGTGGCTGTTGAGTGTACCGGCGATACGTACCAGAGGGGTGCGGGTGTCATATCCAATTGCGCCCCAAACCATAACGTCAGGCGACGGACCGGTATGGCGATGCATATTGCAGACGTAGTGCAGTTTCTTGCCACGGTGCCGCCAAACGCGGATCCGGCCATCCTTGTGTTGCAGGCGGAAGCGGGATTCGTCGGAAAAGACAATGTCGTGCCATTCCATAGTCCAGGTGTGGCGTTCAACGGCCCAATGCCGCCGCACTCGCCGGTGGTGTAACGTCAATGGTAATCGGAGCAATGGGCACCGTGCGACATGTCCCCGCTTCTAAAGACGGCGTTGAACGGTACGTGCTGACACAGGTTGTTGAGCAACACACCTTAACTCCTGCGCTAACGTTCGTAATGTGGCGGTGCGAGTCATCAATGCCCGCCGCACAACATGCCGGTCCTCTCGTTCAGTGGTGGTGTACAGCGGCTGCGGCAATCACTCACGTCGGTCCGTCCGTCCCTCCTGCACCCATCGAATTCATACTCTCCTCACTGTGGTTGGATGTCGTCCCACACGGGCGCCGATGTCTCGGTACGATAAACCGCTGTCGCGATAAGCCACTACTCGTCCTCTGTCGAACTCAGAAACGAGCTGGAATGACTGCCGTATTCTGCGACGAGTCATCAGGAAGCTTCCCACGCATAAGTTTGGCAGCACAACACACTTCCACTACTTACACCCCGCCTTCTTTGCACCCTTCTTATAGTGCTTCTCGGGGGCGTGCCGGGCGCACATGACTTGCATATGCCCTGCAATGCTAATCGTTTGCATGTCCTCTAGCTGGCGACGCATGCTGCGAATTTCAGGCCAATCGGATGCTTCCTTCTTGGTGTTGCATTTTTGGTGGCTAGCAGTGTATTTCTGCACAATTCGTTTAATTTTCGAAACATACTTTTCAGCCGGTGATTGAGAAAAAGTAGTTATTTGGATTTCTCGAATTTTCGAAGGGCTGAATAAACAGAGAAAAAGTGGGCAAAAACCCAGGTGGGGAAGTAAAAGTGCAGATAATTAGGGGATGGAGAAAAACAGAACAAGAAGGTTTTCCATGAAAAGAGAAGAGACAGTAGTAGGAAGGGCCTGAGCGATGGGAGCAGAGTGCCAGGTAGAAATACAAGCACTGTGAAGAGGATCAACGTGGGTAGGAATTGTGGTGAGAAAAGATATATTGAGGAAGACAGAGGCGGTCATGACAAGAGAACGGCAACTAACATCACCGATACATCGGTAGTCCGATGACAGATTCTTCGCATGAGAACACCGAAGCATCGGCTGTCGGATGACAGATTTTTCTGACGAGAACACCGGTGCATCGGCAGTCAGATGACAGATTCTTCAAACGAGATCGCCGATACATCGGCAACCGAATGTCTGATTCTTCGGAAGAAATCCCCGATGCATCAGCAACAGTATGACAGATTTTGGGACGAGAACACCGATGCATCGGCAGTCGGATGACAGATTCTTCGGACGAGAACACCGATGCATCGGCAGTCGGATGACAGATTCTTCGGACGAGAACACCGATGCATCGGCAGTCGGATGACAGATTTTTCTGACGAAAACACCGATGCATAGGCAGTCAGAATAAACATTCTTCGGACAAGAAAGCAGATGCATCGGCAGTCAGAGGACTCATTCTTCAGACGAGATCACCGATGCATAGGAAGTCGGATGACTGATTCTTCGGACGAGAACACCGATGGTAAAGCATGGAATTTATGTTGTATCGAAATCAGAGCATTACTTCCGTGACAGTTGAAAGAACGAGCGCCGGATGCCAGAACACATAGTTCCATAGAAAACTGTTGAAAAGTTGTTACAGTTTCGTCACAAATTTAGAAGGCGGTTGAAGAACTTGGCAGAGATGCAAAAGGATCGTTGCGTCAACATGGTTGGCGAATACGGACAGACCCATGAGCGGAAAACCTGGCCTACCCTTAGTGCTGGCACGAAACCTGGCCTCAAAGCGACGTGCTTATTAGAACCAAAATTTCGGTGTCGCCTTGGTTTCTTCTCCAACGAATCGTTTGTGACCACCGTTAATATCTTGTCATATGAAAATTCCTTTAGTTTATTGAAGTATTAAATTATTTAATGTTTATACTTGTTTCCATTCTCAAACTATGGTATTATATAGGTATACCATAAGCCAATACTGTAAACAAATCAGGATTCTTAGACACTTCCGGCCCCAATCATTTCAGATAACTTATGAACAACATGTAGGCTATATCTCATCCATCTGCGGGATATCAAGTTTGCGATAATTTACTCCAAAAAGGGAGCAAAACTTGTGCGTAGAAGGTAATGCCGTAAACTGATACAACAACATGCGGTACTGAAAATAAAATTAAATATAAATGTTCACTGAGAAATGGTCCGTGGTATTATACAGAGTTAAAGCAACCAAGAGAAAAATGCAACTCGTGCAAAATCCTTTAATGATTTTGTCGGAATTGTAAACAAAAGGATGGATATCCTCTAAAGAGAGATTTAAACAATTTGGGTTTTTAAGACCAAGAAACGTATCTGACACAGAAGTGACTAGTTTTAATTCCCGAAACGCCGATGTATGCAATCTAAATTTAGTTCTGCTTATAAAGAGATTGAAATGTACGAAGGGCGAATATTATAGGAAAAAGAACAAACAGGACATACCATTAACAAAGGAAAGCGCATTTACCTTTAAAGAAAATTATAGTTTATGAAATACCGAATGGAAATGAATGCTCACGTTTTCAAAAGTGCTCTTGAGTGTTCAGTGTAATTCGGAATGTCTGTTGATCGTATTAAATTCTTTTGAACTACCGATAAAAGCTTTAGATTGGTGACATAAGCAGAACTTCATATTTCTAGGCAGGAAGAGAATCTGAAGTTGCAAGAAGCGCAACATGGAAATGTTAAGACACTGAGAAGAGAAAAACATAAAACTTTTAAAGAAAAATATCCCGTTCTTTGTGAATAATAGTATAACATTAGTGACATAATATCTATGTTATTGAGGTTAGAAGTCAATTCTACAGTTGGATATCTAGGTTTCGATGTCTATGAATATTCCCTAGGCGGTGAAGCTCGCTGTCAACAGAGAGCTATCTTCTTCCTACTAAAGTTTGTAAAGTCATATTACTTCCTATACTTTTTATGTAATTACGAGCCAAGTATATTTCGTGGGATCAGGTCAATTACTCCATTTTTTTTCGCGGTTCTCTAATTCTTACTTCTCGTAACATCTATACGAGCAGTCAACAGTACTTACATATTTTATTAATTTGAAATACACTGCTGGCTACCCAAAATGCAACACCATGAAGAACACGAGATAGCAAAGCCAGATTTACTGGACACATAACAACAGATACAAAGATGAAGCGATTGAGCTTACAGGCCCGTGCGACTTACGGAACACGCAGACATCAATAGTTCGTGTGGCCCCCATGGCTGGCAATAACGGCCGCTAAACGCCGCGTCATCGAACGAAAGAGGTTTTGGATGTGAGCTTGGGGTATGTCGGTCCAGGCTGCTTCCACAGGTTGCCGCAGTTCATCAGGCGTAGCCGCAGGTGGTGCTTGCCGGGTCACTCGGTTGCCGATCAGCGATCAGACGTGTTCGATGGGCGACATATCAGGAGAACAGGCGGGCCACGGCAGCAGTGACACCTGGTGGGACGTGAAGAATTATTGCACGATGCGTGCCACGTGCGGGCGCGCATTGTCCTGTTGAAACGTGGCCGCTGGGAGGTCCTGCAGGTAAGGGAGGACTACAGGCTCCGAAATGTTGGAGATGTAGCGGTGGCTGTTGAGTGTACCGGCGATGCGTATCAGAGGGGTGCGGGTGTCATATCCAATTTCGCCGCAAACCATAACGCCAGGTGACGGACCGGTATGGCGATGCATAATGCAGGCGTCATACAGTCTCTCGCTGCGGTGTCGCCACACGCGGATCCGACCATCGTGGTGTTTCAGACAGAAGCGGAATTCGTCGGAGAAGACAATGTCTTGCCACTCCGTAGTCCAGGTGCGGCGTTCAACGGCCCACTGCCGCCGCACTCGCCGGTGATGTAACGTCAATGGTAATCGGAGCAATGGGCGCCGTGCGACATGTCCATGCTCCTGCAGACGACGTCGAACGGTACGTTCTGACACAGGGTGTTGCGCAACACACCCTAATTCCTGCGCTAACGTTCGTGATGTGGCGGTACGAGCAGTCAATGCCCGCCGAACAACATGCCGGTCCTCTCGTTCGGTGGTGTGCCGCGGCTGCGGCAATCGCTCACGTCGGTTCGTCCGTCCCTCTTGCACCCACCGAATCCTTACTCGCCTTACTGTGGCTGGATGTCGTCCCACACGGGTGCCGATGTCTCGGTACGATAAACCGCCGTCGTGTTAAGCCACTATTCGCCCTCTGTGGAACTCCGAAACGTTCTGGAATGATGCCGTATTCTGCGACGAGGCATCAGGAATGTTCCCACGCACAGGTACGTCAGCACAACACACTTCCGCTACTTACACCCCGCCTTCTGTGTACCCTTCTCATAGTGCTTCTCAGTAGCGTGCCGGGCGCACATGATTTGCATATGCCCTGCAATGCTAATCGTTTGCATGTCCTCTCGCGGGCGACGCATGCTGTGAATTTCAGGCATTTTGGGTGGCCTGAAGTGTATTTTATTCTCCTTACGTCTGCTCAATTTTCCCAAATAACCATCGAAACATTTCTCAGGTATCCCTTCAGAAACTTTTGCGAATGACGATTGTGACGGATAATGTAATTTGTCCTCCGTTTTGGGTTCGTATGCTCTCATATATAATTGGTTTCTTCTTGTTAAAGATCTTTTCTAAGCTTAATGTCACTGATTTCTGTCCGATGAATTTAGTGTTGGCAAACAACAGGTCAAAAATTAATGTAGTACGATCGCGTTTTGAGATAAGAACATGTGTTTTGAATTTGGAGGGTGCTCTTTGGATTTTCTCAGTTGAGTTCTCTATGCTATGTTGATTACTGTATGCTCATGCGATGTTGTATGCCTAAGCGAACTTCAGTGAGCTCCTTGGTAATAATCAATGTTTATATGTTTTTTTTACCGATTCAAAAATAATCTCTGTCAGTTGATTCTCGTTTAATGTTTGAATCCTAACTCACATGCAAGTAAAAGTAGTGTGCTTGAGAACCGTACAGTTAAGAAATAATATTTTTGCGTGGTTTCATCATTTTGTTCGAAGTCTAAGAGATTTGTGACTAAATGTGTGCCAATTTGAACCATTGATTTCGTAGTATCTTCGTTGTGTGCAAACCTTTGGCCGTTTTGCTGTATTGATATAAATTACCTAATAAGCATTAAAAGCAAAGCTGTACAGGTTCAACTTAAAGTAATGTAGACTCTTCTTGATATTAAATAACCAAGCTATTCTTATCCGAGCCTCATTATTTTATGATTAAAATTGATTAATTTACAATACAATATAAACATTATTAAATAAATGTAGATGCGTTACAAAACATCTTGCTTCGGGCACTGGACCCCCAATAACTGACTGCGCACCCTCAAAGCGACTAACGTCATCTTGTTGTGAACACGTGCTGACGTCATTGGGTTGAATCCGTTTTGGTGTTGCCAGGTGTGGCGTCATCTGCCTGAATACGCCTCGTGCTTATCCTACAAACAGCAATTCTCGATTCCGCGAATAGCAGAACGCAAAGAACAGAAAGGAGCAACAATAAATCCTACAGTAATGCGGCAAATCTTTAGTGCAGTTTTATAGCGAAGCCAATTTAAAATGGCGGTTGAGCCTTACATCTGAGATGAGCAGTGTAGTGTCAAAGTTACAAATAAATATCCACTAATGAGTCCAAATACTATTACGTACATCTTGATCCATAGTCATACGAAGCACAGTCTTGGTGTGTCATTCACTTTGTTTGTGGATTCTTTGACGATGTTCAACACATGTCGCGATTATTCCAACTATAATTCCATTGGGAGATGAGCCCCCTAGTTTTAATCTTTCTGTTATGTACATTATTGCACATAAATTACTGCACTTTGGTTCCAACATCTTAAATGTTAAAATCACTATATACATGTTGATAAAATATCCCATTCCATCGATGTTTACTTGTACTTGTTGCACCAGCAGTTAAGTTTGAAGTTTAAAAATATTTCATCATTAAAATCCAATAAAAGTTTAAAATCTCAGCATGCATGAGATCTCCACCATTCCACCATCAAACTCCTACTAAACTCTCGTTAAAGCTTTTCAACTCATATAGAGCCATCATCAGAACCTTCATCCGATACACGATGTTGCAAACCGGCAATGTGCGCTAGATGAGTCCCCTACGGGGTCTCACTACGTGTGCGAAAGGGCTAATGGATCACGTGCTTCTCCTTGCATTCCTGAGTTTTGTGCTTTTTAGATTCCAGTAAGATATTTACCCAGCAGTGTAGTGCTTTACAGACGCATTTAACGTTAGGATAATACTTTAGTTACAACCTACGAACATTTATTAAGATAACTATGATTCTACAAGATAAGTTGAAAATACCTGTGACTAGAGAGATCATAAGAAATATCACAGGTAAACTGGAATAGCTACAAAAATGTTCGGACTTCAGCAGCATTACCAAGACAAAATATAAAATTGTGAAAATAGATGTCTTTTTTTGTTTATTTGGTGGTTTAAAGCGTCTTTCGTCGCGCTATGAGCATTTCGCTCAAGCTTCGCACATAAAGAGAGCCATTCATTTGGAAGATAGCCTGGCCGCACAACCCCGGTTCTAGCTGACTATTAGATTCTTCTCAACAATCTCTTATTAGTTCCGACAAAGATTAGGGCGTCTTTAATCCTTAAACAGTCTGCCTTTTGCTCCCGTGTGCTTCGTGTGAACATTTCTGTCATCAAGAGACTAATGGCGTTTGTATTTTGTATTTTTATAGATAACGCGATTATACGAGGGCATTTTTCGATTAGTTTGGTTTATAACTATACACTAAAGTGTGAAACGTCACGGGAAGCAGTATGCAAATATTTAACTGGCACGGCCGTCGTATAAAGGCTTCGACGTGCGCCACGATTTTTATCAGTTGCGAGGTGGGATCTCGTGAGTCTGGTTGAACAACCGCCAGTAGGATTATGGCAAGCTAACGTTTATCGGAGTCTGAACGAAGCATGGTAGTGTGAGCCAGACGGATAGGGCATTCAATTTCCGAAGTTGTGAGAACATTCAACATTCTTCGATCTATGGTGTCACGTGTGTACCGAGAATACCTCATGGAAGGCATTGCCACCCACCGTACACAACACAGTGACCAACCACGGGTACTGAATTACTGTGACCAGAGGCGTTTGACCAGGATTATACATGTTGACAGGCAAGCGAAACTGGCTCAAATAACATTGAATGCAGGAAGTACCACAGATATATCCATCAGATCAGTGCAGCGTAATTTAGCGTCTATGTTGTATGGGAGACACACCAGAGTGATTTTGTTAACACCACGACATCGGACACAGCTCCTCACCTGGGCACATGAACACGGTAATTGGACCCTGGAAGGCTGGTAACATGTAGCGTTGTCCGATGAGTCACGCTACCAGTTGCTACGAGCTGATGGCAGGGTTCGGGTGCGGCGCAGGCCCCATCAGGCCATGAACCCAAGCTGAATACAAGGCACAATGCAAACAGGTGGTGGTTCCATTCATGTGTGGGGTGTCTTTATGAAATGCTGTTTGGGTCCTCTTCTCCTCATAAACACGTCATTAACCGGTAATCGCTTTGTTGTTCTGATGGATGACCATTTGCAGCCGTTTATGGACTTAATGTACCCCAACAACTATGGAATCTTCCAGGAGGCCAATGCACCATGTCATCGGGCTCAAGTTGCCCAAAATTGGTTCGAGGAGTATTCCGGACAGTTCCGACGGATGGTGTGACCACCACGTTCTCCCGACGTGAAACCAGTAGAGCACTTATGGGACGTGGTGGAAAGGTTCATCAGCACCCAACATCCTGCACCTCTAAATATCAGGGAACTATTGGTGGCTGTTCAGACGGCATGGATCAACATTGCTGCCTTCGCCTGGCTAGAGGAGGTCTTACATGACACTAGGTACGTATCCCATGACGTTCGGCTCTTTAGCGTATACAGTATATTAACTATACTTCTTGCAAAGAAAGAATTCTGAAGTGTTGATATTGAGTAGACTACTTAAAGCAACGAGAAAAAGTAGTGTAAGAGAAGCTCTCACGCCCGACCACTGGCGCAGTTAAACGTGTAGTGACCAACAACGGGTTAACGACCACCGTGAGAAACGAGAAACTCAGTGGGCCGTCTTTAATTTAGGGCTATTGCTTCCAGTGAAGGGAGATAGCAGCTCAATCAGACAAACACAATATGCATGCCTCACCAGGATTCGAGCTCTAACCCACCTCGGACGAATGGTCAGAAGCCAGCGTTTAGGCCACTGCGCCATTGCGACACCATCGATGTCTTTATAGCCATTAGAATAAATTCTTGGAAATTCATTTAAGTGAAGGATAATCCCCAAACTGTTAAGTCTGAAAAAGGATAGAGAAAAGGAAAGATAGTGCGACTGAGAAAATTTAGAATAAAGCGTGAGTAGTTTTTATAGAATGTTTTCTCAAGAAAATTTATGTTCTGAAGGAGAAGTGACGGGCTATCGTATATTCCGTAATTTGCCGTGATGTTTTAGGAATTTACCACACAATGATTAGTTCGAAGAACATAAATTCGTTGATTAAGCTGTTCGACTGTCCCATTAGCGGTTATGCTTTGAAAGCTCAGGAACCTTAAATTCTTCTTCTTTAAATTAGGCAAAACAGCAATGTGCAGCTTATAACATGGCGTATTGCACGGATCTGCTTCTTTTGACAGAGTGTCAGTTTTTAAGTGTTCAAGAGCTTTCATCGCGGAGAAGAATCTATGGAATATGAACCAAGACACAGGCCTTCGCCACAACGTCGCGATCAGGAAGATAGAGCTCCTGCCTCAAATACAAAAGTCTGATCTCGAACATCGTTTTTGAAAATATCACAACACTAGGTCTGATCAAAAAGTATGCAACAGCACATTTTGTTCCTGAACTAGACAGAACACAGCGCCAAGATTCAGTGGTTTGCTACGTCGAACTTTATAGCGCATGTGCGAATTTTTCCATTTTGTCGTCTAGCTCATTTGGTGACTGGTAGTGAAAGTTTGGCTTTGTGAACTCGATGCCGGTCGCATTCTTGTCTTGTGCTGAAATAACTGAGCGAGTTGAACAGGGAATTAATACCAAATTTTGCCACTAAGTCTGCCAGACATCAGCTGAAGCAATTGAATAGAAAATCTTTTGTTCATAAAACTGGGGGTACAACACAAATCAATAAGTGGTATCGGCGCCTCAAAGATGGACAAATGTCTGCTGAGAGTGACGAGAGTTCAGGAAGACCCACCACAAGTAGGAACCCGGAATTAATCAAGAAAGTGCGTTCTGCAAACAAACTGTAGACAAGGAGTCCTACCAAGTACTTCTGTCGTCCTACGAGATGCAGCGAGACTGAAGGGAATTGCGCTGTGGTAGCAATGTGACTTGCAGCTGCACCGTGTCCATGGTCCAGTTCATTCGTCACACTTTGTACATGGCACAGCTCTTTCGTTTCAGCCTTTTCGGCCAAACACCGAATTCCATAAGTGAGGCAACCCTCATACTCTGCTTATACGGCGCCCTGCGACTTCTATCTATTCTCAAAATTGAAAATGCCTTTGAAGGGTAAAAGATTTGAGGACACAGTGGCGATTAAGAAAGCGTGACGCACCATCTATTGGCGATCCTTGAAAGTGACTTTAAAAATGTTTTGATCAATGGACAGACCGCTGGAACAAGGGTGTAGTGTCAGAAGGTTCCGACTTTGAAGGCAACTCGAACAGAAACACCATAGGTTTCTTAGCATATTTTTCCCTGCTACTATCTTTGAAACGTTTTGATCAGATCTTTTAAATGATGTAATTAACTATTTGCACAAGAACACTTGGAAGGCGATTAGATGTTTGACTCTACTTTGTATTAGTTCAGTATTTATTGTTCAAACCATAATATATTTAATTATTAAGCCACTATTTAAACTTTTGACATAACCTTCTGTTATTTCCGCATGATAAGTTATTGAAAATACCTGGCAGATGTCATTGGCATTTGTGGCATGCCAGTGGCAATGAGACAGACTGTAAGATGTGTGACATATACCTCTAATATAGCCTTCCTTTTGAATTCCTGTTTTCCTATGTAAGTTTAGTTTAATATTTTCCAAGCTAAACGTCAAAAGTTTTTCCGTGAATTTAAAATTGGCAGCACGTGAAAGCAAAATGCATCCCGAGTAGTTAGACTCGAGAGATAAGAGCTTTTGCGTGCAATGTTTCTGAGGTAATGTCAATATAAAGTTTGAAAAGCTATGACCGAGAAGCGACTGTAAGGTATATGCTGTCTTTTAGCGGATATTTTATGTAAGATATTATATCCTATGACAGAGTACAGAGTTACGATTCATTGCATTGAGAAATTGTTTATTATTGTTGTGGTTCAAGGGCTATTGAAGGAGCTTGTTTTTATGTGAACGAGCTTATATATGATTAAATATCGACTTGTATATTGAGACTAATAAAATATTTTGACTCATGAGCAACCTTGTTTTCTCTGATCCCTGACAATATTATTGAGGTAAAGTACGTACTTGTATTTTAGTTAAGACTTTGAGCTGCTACAACTCAGAAGAAATGCGAGGTTTCAGAGTGGAGCGGATTGACTACGTCAAGCTAAGCCTTATGTGAGAGAAGTTGTTCAGTGTTTTACACGATAGTAAAGCAAAAGTTACTCTTAAACGAGAAAAGCGTCTCGTGAACGGTATTTAACTTTTAAGTATTATAGATACAAGATATCTCTTTAATTATAAATGCTAATTATCCAAATATTGGTAATACTTTACACAATTGTAAGCACAATTAATAATTTCGTCAAGTTTAAAATACATTCTGAACATTTTCTCGCAAAAAGTCTTTACTTGTCATAAAAATGTTTCCTCCAAACTCAACATCGAATCGATTCTTAGGATTTGGCATCCTGTTCATTTGGATAATTTCTTCCGCTACGAATATCAGTTTATGAAGAAGATCCATTATTCCGCCCGTTTCTTTTTGTTGTAAGTAGGAACTAACAGTCCGGAGTAACCAAAGCAAATAAAACTTTCGAGTTCAGAATGTACTGAGCTTACAAAATCGTGATTCATTTGTGTCATTGTCACAAAAGCAATAAATGTAGGAAATCGCATTTGTTCAAAGGAAAACTTGTTTCCTTTCTGGGGATATGGGAATGAAGATTACCATGAATTTGCAATTTATGGCATCAATTAAAAAATGGGGAGGATTCGTACACGCAATAAGTTTGGAAATCTGGAGATTACTTTTGAATTATTTCGTGTCAAGAAAAATCGAACAAGTATCCTGGTACTTTTTGTAGATAATGTAGATAATTCATGCTGTGTAGATAATTCATGCTATGCATCTCTCGCATGCCAAGGTTTTTGTGGTGTGAAATAAAACGAGCAATTCAAGAGTATACATTTATTTAAGTACAACACATTGGATTTATTCGTGTCATTCAAGACAACGCCGAGCCACAGTACGGTAGATACTAAGTGCAATTAAATCATAACAACAAACAATAACTTTCGCTAATCCCTAACATTGAACAGTACTTAGATAGGTGGATTAATGAATGTTATTGTCGTAAAATCAATGAAAGAAGATGTGTGAGCCATAAAAATAAATATTTTCTAAACTATTGCGCGGTATTAGTAAATATTTCTACTGTTTATTTTTCTCAAAAACAATATTTGTTTTACTATTGGAATGGAGAGAAAGTAATGTCTGCAAACGCAAGGCAACAAAATAGCGCAAATTAACGTATACACCAGTACAAATGAGTCCAAAATATAGTCGCCATTGTTTGTTACGACCTGCTCTCACCGTCTGGGCACCTGTTGGATACCGGTCCTGTAGAATTGGGGTGGCTTGGACGTAAGGAAGTGAGCGTTCGATATCGTCTCGGTTGGTGTTGTTATTCGGGAAATGCTACAACGACAGGAAAAAGTGGTAGTCGCTTGGGAGCTCCCAGACCAGGTTCCTTATCTAGGGACAGGTCACCCTTTCTGTGTGACGTCACACGCCCTCCTGCCATAGCCCACTGAAAAGAAGACGCCCTGAAACGATTCAGTCATGTGACCAAAAGGGTCTCAGCTTCCCTGCTCTGAAGTCATGAACGCCATTAGTCCGTTGGAGTGTTGCCGTGAAGTTGTTCATATTTTATTATAATGTTTTATTACTGTGGTTTTGTTTTCAAAGAAAAATGAATTACCACTAGCAAAAACATATAACGTTAATCTACCTCTGCAACAGAAAAAAACACTAGAGTGTTTTTGATAAAAAAAAAAAAAGATTATTTACTTGTTACTGATATACAGATACGATTTCTTTATTGTGTTAAGTAATATAACGTGCAACGTTTAGTTATTTTTATATACATTGAAAAAAGAATTTGTTATGCATATGTATTGTTGGTAAATCTATATCAGTTCAACAGTTTAGCATTTCCGTCAGATGCACACATCTCACGGAAATGTTTTTTTTGTTTTCCTTAGTGGTAGGCACGGCTACGGGGTAGATCTGCTAAGTGCTGTAAGTTCAAACGACAAAGGTCCGCCCTTCCAAAAAAAGAAAAAAGACAGTAAAAAAAACTCAGAAAATGTTTTCAAGTCACGCAAAATAAAATGCAAAAAAGTACTCAAAAGTCTTCTTCCTTGAGTAATCCATGTATAAAGAACACACTGACATGATACATTAATAATATTAACATTACGTTTATAGGCCAGAACCAAAAGTACAGTCGTCGGAAACTCCGAAATGGCGGCGGAGCAAAGTCCTTTAATAAAAATACAAAGAAATTGAAAAAGAATTCTGCGAAAATCCAACAGGGAATTAAAAATGGTAAAAAAGCCGCCATCTTGGATTCGATGATATCAAAAACATTCAAATATTCGCATTTCTTGCCACAACTTTTGAAGTAATTTGTCAACAAAATAACAGCACATTTCATTTATTTCGTGCGGCAAATTTCAGAGTTCCCATCATCTGGAATTGAAAGCGAAAACTTTGCAAATACTTTGTCAGTTTCGTTTAAACATTAGCATTTCCTTCATTTGGTGTAATAGCACATTTTATTCATATTGCAACCTAAAAGAGACATACAAAGGCTGCAGACAACTCAAAGCAGCATGGAGAGGTGCATGCTTGGTGTAACCAGGAGAGATAAGAAGAGGAACTCGTGGATCCGAAAAATGACAAGAGTGGAAGACATCATGATCAAAGTTAAATCCCTGAAATGGCAATGGGCTGGACATACTGCCAGAAGGACAGATCATCGATGGACAGCCGAAATTTTAGATTGGATTCCAAGGGACAGGAAAAGACCCAGAAGAAGACCACATAGGAGATGGGTGGATGAAATTCGAAAGTATGCAGGGGTGACATGGAGGAGACTGGCACAAGACAGACCGTTGTGGAGGAAACTTGGGGAGACCTTCGTCCAGCAGTGGATTGATAATGGTTGACAATGATGATGATGATGATTCATATTGCAACACAACCTTCGAAGTTTCCATCAGCGCACGTTTTATGAAATTCCCCCAATACTATGTCAGCCTTCCGATTCAGCACATTACTGATAGCTTAGACGACGCACACGGTAGCTAGGAGCTTGGATTCAGTTGATCAAATGACCTCAGTCATAGCCGTTCGTTACGGGTCCTCTTCTTTCCAGTGGGATTTGTCTTCCTGCTGTAGGAGGACGCACTTGCAGTTCAGCAGTGCTGGTTGTTTCGACGTGAGCGATGCGTGCAGATTGTCGAGCTGACGGCAGTACACATGGGTGGCGATAGGAGAGTTGTATACACGACAACCCGCTCAAAATACACGATAACCCGCTTATCCCACCATACAGATAGCAGGACCTCGCGTGACTGTAAGCCGGCTTTGGAGGTCGTCATGCGCTTTTTTTACGGTTTCAACCGTAAGTTGAAGACGCCTATATGCTCCAGTTTTGTCCGTCTGTCCATCCACACGATAACTCGCGTAAAAATGGTTCGATTTTGATGAAATTTTAATATGTGGTAGGTGACCACTTAACGACAAACCCGATTGAAAATGGGACAAATGGAGTGAAAGGTCACGACATAGGAGCGGGATCGATCGTCCGTGTGCGTCATAACTTGCGTAAAATAAAATGGTAGTATGTGGCAGGGGACCACCTGGAGACGAAACCTATGGAAAATGGGTGAAGTGGGGTCAAAGGCCATATCATAGGAGCGGGATGCATTCCATTGCCCTTAAGCGTCACAACTTGCGTAAATAAGGCTCTATTTCAATGAAATGTTAGTATGTTGTAGGAGACCACCTGAGGACGAACCCTGTTGAAAGTGGAACAAATGGGATAAAAGGTCACGGCATAGGAGCGCGATTCATTCCATCACCCTTATGCGTCATAACGTGTGTATATATGGTTCGATTTCAATGAAATTTTAGTATGTCGTAGGGGACCACCTGGGGACCAATGCTGTTGAAAATGGGCAAAATGGGGTTAAAGCTCAGGACATAGGAGCGGGATGCATTCCATCACCCTTATGCGTTATAACGTACGTAAAAATGCTTCGATTGAGACAAAACTTTATCATGTTGTTCCGGAAGTATACTTTACCGGTTCTTTTAAATATCATCGAAATGGAGTCAAAGGTAAGGTCATAAGAGCGAGAATTATTATACAGCCATTATTCTCATAACGTGAGTAATAATTTGAGTAATGATTTCTGATATGTTGGAAAGCGTATCATAATCAATGCCTTGCATGATTTTACTAACTTGTTTTCTGATCCAACCACTGTCTCCGGGCGCTGACATTATTATACAGGATACATTTCTATTTACAATGCTGTCTAAGAACGGTTCAACTTGGTCACGTGCAAGCAGTGAAACGCATGCACTCATACGATTTGCTTTCTGCTCAAATGTGAGTGATGGTGTAAAAAACTCCCCTCTTCTCCTCTTCTACACCTTCCCACGTTGACGCAGTTTCGTGATAATGCTCGTGTGTGTAGTCCCCAGCCATTCGGCCAACTCCAGCGTGGGCGCACGTCGGTCGGTCTCCACTAAGGTCTTCAGCATGTCCATATCCACTGTTGCAGGTCTTCCGGCTATGGAACGGTCTGATAGATCAACATTTCCAGCTCGAAACAGTTCGAACCGACGACAGCATTGATGCTGTGATATGGCATTGAGGTACACACTGGCAATGTTCGTTACAGCACTTACGGGGGGGGGGTACCGCGACGAAACTCCTACAACATACAATGGTCGACGTGCTCCTTCTTCAGTTCCATGTCGGCTAGCGCTTGCACTCTTCGCCTTATGACGGCTAACTGCCACTGTCTAAAGCCTCCGACCAGCTGGTGTGATCGTGAAAGTTCAATTCATCGTGCTAATCACCAGTCATAAAACCAAAGTGCCGTATCTACACGATGGTAATTAAAGTACATATCCTCTCACAGACTAATGATCTTTTAATTACTAAGACACATGTACATGATCTTTTGGAGCACCTTGTACTCCATCCTCAAGTACGAGAATCAACAGAATGGATCAAAGAAGGATTCAAATTATTACAGACGATGGGGCAAATTACGTAATATGCGCATGCGCAAACATACTGTTAAATCGATAACAATATCATATGAAACAATGCATTATAAAATCGATAATATGTTGATTGAAATTAAGTAAATAAATAAATTATACACTCATACGGTCATAACAATTATAGCATAAAGATGCATTTAGATTCCAACAAATTTAGCGTCTGTTCTAGAAAATATTTTTGATTGAATTATCAAATTACACTGGCGGAAAGTGAAAAAAGAACACCAAGAAGGAGACGTCTGATACCAACGAAATTTATACAGCATAATAACGGAATACAGAGGATAACGTGATCAAAACACTATGGCAAAATACAGCTGTATTTGCTGGTAAACTGAAAAATAACATTTCCATGTAACATGGTTAGTACGAGGTTGAACCGCCATGAACTGAGTCACAATGTGCAATTCTGGCATGGAGTCTGTCGTACAGATGTTGGATGTACGTTTGGGGTATTGAGTTCCAAGCATCCTCAACCTGGATGCGCAAATCGGGGATGGTCGTGGCTGGCCGTGGAGACCGGATAAGTCGTTGTCCCATAAAATTCCACACGCGCTCGATGGGGACCAATCAGGTGAACGTGCAGGCCATGGAAGTTTTCTCACACCCTGAAGTGCATGTTGCGTTGCACGTGCGGTGTCTGGGCATGCGTTATCTTGCTGGAAAACACGATGGACCGACCTTACAAATGGCACAACAACGGGCTGAATGATGTTGTTGATGTAGGAGGTGCTGTTTAACGTACCCGGTACAAAAACTAGTTGTGTACGGGAGTGATAGCTGATCGCTCCCCACACCACGAGACCAGGTGTAGGCCCTGTGTGTCGCTGGCGGATGCAAGAAGGGTGGAGACGCTGCCCTGTGCGTCTGCGAACACGCATACGGCCATCGGAGGCTCCCAAGCAGAATCTGCTTTCATCGCTGAACACGACATATCGCCATTGCGTTCTCCAGTGCAGACGTTGGCGACACCACTGCAGCCGTTCCTGACGGTGGGGTGAAGTCAGAGGTGCACATGCCAGAAGCACACGTGCACGTAGTCCTGCATCCAGTAGACGGATGCGGATTGTTCGCACAGTCACCTCAGGTACAACGGCGGCTCGGATTTGCGTCGCAATGGATGTTCTGCTTGACAACGCCGCTCTTCTTATGAGTCGATTGGTCCGCTCATCAGTCCGTCTGTGACTCCCGGTTCCACGTCTTCTCGTGTGGAAATGTTCCTTGGACCATCTACGCCCCCATCGTACCACCACCGATACTTCCTGCCCAATTCGCTCCGCAATACGACGATACGACCACCCGGCCTGGCGGAGTCCGACTAGACGACCTCACTCAAAGTCCGATAACTGCTGAAATCCCAGACGTCTTCCATGTCCAGGCATTGCAGCTTCTTCAGGGTCTTCGCACGTGTTCGTACGCCGACGACTGATTACATTCACTTCGCCGTACTCCTTAAATACCACCGACGATAATTTGCATATTATGCCGTGCTGTGGCGTAAGCACTCACCGGTTGGTACCGAAATTAACATCACACGTAAACTCGACCCCATTAACATATGTAAATTTCATGATCGTCGTCCAATTCTTCTTAGTGTTCTTTTTTCACTTTCCGGCAGTGTAGTTAGAGTTCTGTATTAACATTGTCAATGGACAAATTTTGAATTAACATTTTCCAAGGTAATTGCATGAATCTTGGTAAGTCTGCATTATAACAACTAGAACCATAGACATTCGGTTAATAATAATGACTTCTTACAATATGCAGAAGACAAAGTTTTTACTTTGTTCCAATCCGGGAGATGTAAGCCTGAATTAACGATCCGTGAAAGGGAAGTTGCTTCTGAGTTATTTTTAACATCATATTTGCGTTCATCAATTCTTGAACGTTACTGACGCGTGGTAGATCCTATATAATATAGTTCTTGTTCCAAGTCGTTTAATGGTTTTAATAGGATGCAATATACGCCATGTCGATTCAACATTGGATTGTTGTTACGATCCTTTTTTATGAATGACAAAATGTTTTGAGACGAGGTACCAAAATCCAAGATTTTCCTTTTACATGCATTTCGATGGATTACTTTAATGCCTTGAATATGTTGAGTACAACTTATGTATCGTGTTGTCTTAGTAATTATTTCAAGCCCAGAAAAATTAGATTGTAGCATTTTGTCAACGAACTTCTTCCCAACTACTCGTTAATTTTCGTTTGATCCATTCTGTTGATTCTCGTACCTGAGAATGGAGTACACGGTGCTCCTAAAAATCTCGTACATACACTATATTAACAAAAGTCTCCGGACACCTGGAAGAGAAACACAACACAGCACTTATTGACATACACTAGTACGGTGTCTATCCACTTTCGGCCTTAATGCATGCACTGAACCTTCAAGACATGCTTTCGACAAGGTTTTGGAACACAGCAATACGTATGCGTTTCAATTCAGTACACAATGCTGCCGCTAACTGTTGCTTAGTAATAGGCTTTGGTTCCTAACTTATTATGCGACGCTTTAATTCATCCCGTAGGTGCTCTATGGGATTAAGATCAGGGCTCTGTTCGGGCCAGTCCACATACGATACGGAATTACACGCCGTAACAGTCCTTGCTTTATGGCTCGGTGCATTATCCTGCTGATGCCAACAAGGCTTGGTTTCATAGTATTGCCACAGAGTTGGTAGGGCATAATTGTCCAGAATATCAAGGTATAGGTGCTGGTTAAGAGGTGTGTCCACGATAACCAATGAGCCGGGACCATACCACGAGAAACACACCCACACGAGTAGACTGCCAGCTCCAAACTTGACGGTTGGAACAGTACACTGTGGTAAATAGCGTTCCCCCGGCTGCCACTATACCCACACACGGCCATCAGACCGATGGATCGTGTATCTGGATTCGTCATTCTATCGGACCCGTTTCCATTGATCTACGGTCCATGATAAATGTTCTTTACACCATGCTAAACAGCAAGTAGCATTCCGTGTGGAGATGAAAAGCTTTTGAGTAGCCGCACGACCACGGTAACCCATGGAATGAAGTTCTCTGCGAATGCTACGTGTGCATACCGAGGTTCCAGCATTTTTACTCACCTGTACACTGAGGTCTTGATCAGTACTTCATTGATTAGTTGTAACGACTTTCCTAAAGATTCGACGTCCTCTATCACAGATTTTCTTTGGTCTGCCGGTACGGTTTGCTGCTTCAGGTACGCCATGTGTCTTCCACGTTTCCAGTACATCCAAAACAGTTGACTTGGGTATGTTTAAACGCCTCTCAGTTTTTGTTATGGACAACCCACTAATATAACACCCAACAATATTTTCTTTGTCAAAGTCAGTTCTCCCCCGCCGCGATATTTTCACTCAACCTCACATTGCGATATGATCGCGGTCAGCTGCAGGCTTGTTTTTATACCGTTTGCAGCTGTACAGCGCATTTTAACAACGCATCGGATCCGTTCGGGTGCTTTTGAAGGGGTGTCCAGGTAGTTTTTGTCAATATAGTGTATGTCTTAGTAATTAAAATATCATTTTAGTTTCATGACAGCTGGTGTGACGCCGTTGTGGTGCAGAATCTTAGTGTCCACTGTGCGTCGTGGCCGGGGCTTCGACTCTTTTAATTTAAATCGGCATCTTGTCCTTGATCTTCACTTTTTTTCTTGTCCTTGATTTTCACTTTTTTTCTTGTCCTGAGCTTTCATATTAATGATCTAGATAACTTTCAGCATTTCCCCAACCATTTTCCATGCGTCTCAGTTATCTGAATTCTTCCCTCCGTCTCAAGTCTCTGAATTTATCTTTAAAGAAAAAAACTTCTAAATCCAGCAATCCATATTTGTTTACTGAAAGAATTTAGGAAAGATATTTCTGTAAAACTATTGGTATTTCCTATTTTTAGCTCACCAGACAAAAGAAGGGAAGAGTCGCTTTAATAAGCACATAAAAAGTATTGCAGCAACTCACGTTTTGAGAGTATATTGTGACTGACACGATAATGCTGAAGCATTATAGCACAAAACGACTCAGTCAGTTTATTTCTCCAAAAATGAGAAGCAAGGATAAAAAAAAAGAGCAAAACCTGAATGACGGAAGTAATATCCCCAGAGAAATATTTTCACTTAAATTATGTTCAAGTAAAAATAGATTTCTCAGAAGATTTTTAACACAAGCTAAATCCTTCTGCATGTATATCTCTAGGTACTCATGCATTTTACTGAGTTAAAATTTTTGTCAATGCGGATTCATTAAGAAACCATTATATGGTCAACCATTCCGTTTTCAAATATATATAAAGAAATAAAGTACGCATCTGCTTATGGCCACTAAAATTTAGTGAATGGAAAATACTTTCAAAAAGAATCTGGACGGTCGTTTATTTCTGGGCGAGCAAGCTTTGAAGATATAACAAAAACAGAAATGGAGAAAGACAAGTTTCGGAGGCGGAAGCTACGAATTTGAAACCATCCTTACACTTTCCTTTTATAGCCGATAACCTCTCTCTAAGAAACGTAGAAATGAAATCGTCTTCTTACGTCAATATGGACGTGATATTTTAAGTTACAGCATCCACTGAAGCCATCTAGGCATTAATATGGAAAGATCAGAGCCGCTATTTTTGAGAAGAAGCAGAAGTCTCAGCATAAGAAAGTAATTCCAGTGATGCAATGCTTACTTCTTTCTCGCATCTTCCAATACCTCAGATTCCTGTTGCCAACGATAAACAGCCTCTGCTGGAATAATATATTCCCAAGGACACGCATATGTCCCGAGTAACTTTTATTAATGTTCCGATGCTAGACTTTGTATGATTCGATGTGTATGCAAAAGGGAGAAAGAGGGGGAGAGGTAAAAGATGCCCAAGTCTGTTTCATATGTATGGGTTGTCAGTGAATACATAGTGAAAGATTAGTGATCATAGTTTTGCATTGCGGAGAGATGCGGTGAGGGAAAAAAGTAAATGGATCGACTTCAAGGTGTGATAACAGCAGGTCGCCCCACACTCGCATCATGAGATGAGTTGATGTCGTTCTCTCTACGAAAATGGCTTCGGCTTCTCACCCTGGTGTTTCTCTGCGATGATTACAGCTCAGTTCAGATTTTTTTTTTCCTTTCAGTAACAGTCGCTTGAAATTCAGTTCTGAATCGAATTGTAAAGAAAACGGGTGCGCATCACTGGGATTGAAGCAAAGTGAGTTGAGAAAATGAACGTTTAAGTATTCTGAAGAACACAAAAACATATTTTGAGTTTCTTTTTTCCTTCAATGGAAGCATTTTCCGAGTTTATAATTGAAAGTTGTTAAAATTTTAAAGTTACTCTTACGATTAACCATTAACTGAGCTGTTCAAACGAAGAAGCCTTGGGAAATAGTGTTAGAATAATCTCCTTTACTTATCTTCCGCATTGTTTCGAGTATGTTTCGTTATTTTGTAATAACCTTTAGTTTACGCAAAAATATTATAGACGGTTATAAAAAAATCCTTTTTAAACACACCGTATTTTCCTTAGTACAAACCGCAAATTATGAAATTCCGGAAAAATAAAAACATTCTACGTGTAAACTGCAGGAGTGTGAGATAAATGAAACGATTCCTGTATAATTCGCACTCGAGATGTTGATCCTGAACCGTAATTATGCACAGAGAATTCGCGATTCACAGGGTGACCTGGCAGTCCAAAGAAATAGGAAAAATATATTCCTATAAAGACTAAATAACTCATTTTATCAATGAATGAAATACGGGATGATTGTACAATACAAAATTTGAAGTTGTGAATCCGTTTATTAGTTTAAATGTGAGATGAATGGTAAGTCAGATATTATCCGAAAACTTGAAAATTTCATCGTCCTGGAGCCGAAATCGAACCCGGCTAGCGCCCGAGTATGCCAACCACTACACCACCCAGAATGACCAAGTCTCAAGTTCCAGAGTGTTAGCACACTCGGGCCCTGTCCGGGAGACGCGGATTCGATTCCAGCTCTAGCGCGACGAAATTTTCAAGTTTTCGGATATTATCTGACTTAACATCCATGCCATATTTACACTAATAAACGGATTCACAACTTCAACATTTGTTTTTTACAGTGGTGTCCCGTATTACATTCATTGATATTCAGCTCCTCCGGGCAATCACGGGAAAGAATTATAATCCTCCAGATTTGCTATATATGAATGCCGGTTGTTTCGACTAGCTAATTCTGGGATAGATATATTCAAATTAGTCGTAGACTTCAGACTTGTTCGTTTTGGGTGGTGTTGTGGTTAGCATATTCGGGCGTTAGTCGAGAGACGCGGCCGATCGGTAGTTGCAAAACACACGAATACCTCTGACGCTGAGCTTTACACTGCATGTGATCCTTGTCGAGAGCTAATAATATGCCCTTCCTTGTATTATATTTTCTGTCAAAATACTGGTAAGTAAAAAAAATATTTCCAACTGTTTGCGGAACTCCATCTGCATGTTGCATTACGTTTGCCTGTTATGAACACATTTCTGATGATTTTCCAAATATATTTCCTCTCATAAAAGTTACGACACAATTTTTTTAAAAATCAAAGGCCTCAAAAACGATATTTTCGTCAAAGCGACGTATAATCCGCAGAACATTTAAGTTCTGCGGATTATACGAACATTTACACATTTAAGTGTACCTTTTTTTAGCAGAAACTCCGCAGATTATATGACGAAAACTACGGTACCTGTATTTTAGCTTTACAAAAACATATATTTTTCAGCACACATGAATTGTTTTATTAATAGCTTTTTGTGTCTTCTTTTGCTTACCAAACTGGTAAACTGCTCTTACACTTTCTTTAACCCCCGATTTCAAGCAATGCGAACAAAATACATTCGAATTAAGTTAAAAATAAATTCAGTTAACTAAATAGTACAGATTGTGCAGGTTGAGCTGAAAACTGCAGCTTGAATTCTTTGGTCTCAGCATTTCTCTGCCTGTTCTTCATCTATTGGTGTATCCAGTAGGATACAAACCTACCAAAAAGACCATACTCGCGAAGAATTTTTTACGAAAATCAGTGTTTATCACAATTGATGTAGGAACTCTTCATCCCGACACGGATATCAATTTCTGATGCGATTTTTACTTGTTATTGACTCGTAATGCACAATAAATAAATCGTCCGCATAACGCAGTAATTTTCCTTAAAGTGCCAAGGGAAGGAAAATATCCTCAAACACAAAGCTGCCGCCATTTCTACGGAAAAATTTACTAAACATTTTTTTTAAACCAATACAGAGTGTATATGTATAATGCAATATTTACATAGACACTAAGCAGTCCAAAATGTAGCTTCCTGTCTCGGCGCATGCTTTAGAATATGCCTAGTGTTTGTTTATCTGTAAATCATTAGTAGAAATACACCTTTATTTTAACGAGTACCACATTTTGTGAAAACCCTAAAAATTAGTAGCATATTTCCTACCGCAAAAATTTGTTAGATTGCATTTTTTAGTAATAAAATATCGAAGTCGTAGCTCTGAAAAAATATGCCTACGAGTTAATCATTTCATTCATGCAAGATATGATGTTCAGTGGAAGATAGACCTACCAGAATATTTTCTTAAAGGACGAATGGAGGTTAGTTCGTAGTGCGACTGAGTGTGTTCAAGAAAATCCAATGTAATTCTTGAACACAATGCGTGGACCGTGCACTGTCAGACCGATTCATTTTATCAGCAGTTTGCTGAAATTCACAATAAAATCTGTCCTAGTATAACTTTAGATGTAGCTGAATTCAAACTATATTATATTATTAATCATTATAAAAATAATCAAAAATACTTTTTCATGATTTATATCTGAACAGTCTTCGACAACGATCTGTCTTTGAGATTTCGCTACACTCCTCTGTGAAAAATAAGTGGGGTCAATTCACGGAAAATTTCGTGCAGCAAATTTGCCGGTAAGTACCCGCCTTTTAACGGAATTTCCGTTTTTTTCTAACTTCAGCATTTTTGCAGGATTTCCGTTGCCACTAATACCGTTTATTCCAGAAAAATCCGTTTTGGGTTTTTTCGTATTTTTAACCAAATTTCTAAGTTAGGATTTTTTCGGTGAGTTTCGTCAGCGTAGTACTAAGTTACAGACTCCTTCCTCACTTGTCCCTGGTGGGACTTGAACTACCGATCTTCTGAACGGAAAGTGAGTTTCTTAGCGATGGGCCAGAAATTTGGGTTACTACACCGCACGTGTAAGGTGCAACAGCAATTGTTCGATGATTATTATTATTTCTTGTTTTTTCTTTTTTTTGCCTTATTGACCTGGGTAAATTAGTCATTTTATTTTCTGTTGGAGATTATTATTTTTCTGAAGACGTTTGTAGTAATTTTATTTTTTCTGTAGGACGTAGAGTAACGTGGGGTAATTTTGGCCCAAAATTTCATTCTTTGTCTAACTTAAGAGCAAAATTTGAAAGAAATATTCGATTATTATTGGGAGAATATTTTTTTCCCTATGCAGCATGAAATAAGTTAGTAAGATCATGCAATGATACGCTTTCCAACATACCAGAAATCATTGATTATGATACGCTTTCCAACATACCAGAAATCATTACTCAAGTTATTACTCAACTTATGAGCATAATAGCAGTAGAGTAAATCTCGCTCCTATGACTTGACCTTTGACCACAGTTCGATTATATGAAACAGAACCGGTAAAGTATACGTCCTAAAAAACACGATAAAGTTAGTCTCAATCGAAGCATTTTTACGTAAGTTATAACGCATAAAAGCGATGGAATGGATCCCGCTCTTATGTCCTGACCTTTGACCCCATTTCGCCTATCTTCAACAGGGTTCGTCTCCAGGTGGTTCCTACTACATACTAAACTTTCGTTGAAATCGAACAATATCAACGCAAATTAAGTCTTATAAAAGCAGTGGAATGCATCCCGCTCCTATATCCTGACTTTTGATCCCATTTTCAATAGGGTTCGTCACCAGGTCGTCCCCTATGACATACTAAAATATCATTGAAATCAAACCATATTTACGGAAGTTATGACGCATAAGGCCAATGGATTGGATCCCGCACCTATGTCCTGACCTTTGACTCCATTTCGTCTTTTTTCAATAAGGTTCGTCCTCAGATGATCCCCTATCATATATTAACATTTCATCGAAATCGAACCATTTTTACGCGAGTTATCGTGCCGACAGACAGACGGACAAAGCTGGAGCATATACGCTTCTTCAATCTACGGTTGAAAAGCGTAAAAAAGGATACACGTAAGAGGGTCGTATAAATTTTTCGAGTGTTTAAAGGCCCCCAAATTATTGAGATTTTGGGACAAAAGTGCCATGACTTGGGGTAACTTTGCCCCATGCAGATGTGATATTACACTGATTTAAGAGTAAAATGTCATTGGGATATTTATTCACATCATGATATATCATAATATCAGATTGTTCATCTCGAGAATAAACAATTTATTCCTCTTTGAAATCACTTGTGAGGGATTTATTTTACAAAAAACATCTTCCCATTCGTTTGAAATACAATCCTTCTTTTGAGGCCATCTCTAAAATTTAAAGCCTTTTTCCATACAATCAACTGTTGGTCCTTCTGACAGGCTAACGATTCTTCCAAGGTAACTTTGAACGTTGAATAAAACAATTATTAAATCATCAACAGCATAATCCTGAAGTGTAGAGTTTGGTGGTATGATAAATGCATCATTTGCATGCTTTCGTAAATCAGAAAATATTTCACTATCTGTATCAGACTCCAAGAGCATGTCAACATCCCTTTCATCTGAATGTTCGCTTCAGGAAATACTCGTAGATGGAAATTTCTGTATTTTAGATGGAGGCTGGGGTTTTGGTTTTGTAGGACCAGCATCAGAAAATACGACATCCGTTTGACAAATATGATTTTGCCAGCTGGTATTTGCAATTTCTTCCTTGTTTTCTTCAGCCCTTCAGTTCCTAACAAATGCTTTTGGAAAGTTATTATGTGCGGTGTTGTGATAGATGCGTCAAGAAGGTTACAAATTTGGGTTGGATCAATGTTACCCTAAATCCTGGGCCAAAATAACCCCAAGGCATACAAAAGTCAACAAAGAAAAGAATATGAAATAACTTTAATTTTTAACATTACTGACTCATTCTACACGTATACAAGTATAAGAAAATGTACTTACCAAAACGTATTAACTTCAAGGTTGAGCCACACAGATAGAAGTTAGAGAGGTATGTATTTACTAATTACAGCAGCTGTCTACACCAGAGACACTGTATGACGTCCCGGAAGTACGAATTACACTTAACTGTGAGTCATCTGTAACTAGTGCTGCAACCTACTGTACTTTTCGAGTCAAAATTACCTGAATCAAGCGAAATGCAGGGTTGCAACATACAAAATAAACCCTTTCCGGTTTTAGGCCAAAGTTGCCCAAACTTATATACGGTATATTTTTCATCGTGATTTTTCGAAGTAACAGAATAATGGCTTTGGAACTTGTGATCTTTTTAAACCGACAATGACTTCCCATTGTCTTTAAGAAACGGTCAAATGTACTGCTTTTTAGTATCATTTCACAAAACTCCTAATTAATAAATTTACTGTTGATAGCTATAATAGTGTTTGTCTTAAAACGTCTACATATTGATACATATACATCATACAATCAATTTAGTAGTTAATGAAACCTCAAATATTCCAGCGAATCGTTTCAATTACCGAATTGCTTTCCATCCTATGGATACGGAAACAGTGAAAACAGAATTCTCCCTTAATATACGAAAGGAATTATGGAAACGTTTCCGGTAATTAAAAAAATTAGCACATGTTAGAGACAGCAATTTACCGTCAATATAAAACAAGGAAGATTACACCGAATTTCCTGCTGTAATAAGCACGTGTTTTGAATCCGTTCTGACACAAATTAAATGTATCAAAGCTACTCAAAGTCGATGGAACCGATACGGAAAACAATAGCATCAGACGAAAGAAAGAAGTTTTTCAATCGGGTTTTTAATCCCTCAGATATTGCTGTAAACGGAATCGTGAGCCTACGCCCTCTGGTTGCAGACTTGTGCGTTAAGAAAAACATAAATTTATATGAGAAACATTTCGCACCGGAAACGCTCTCCAACACCGAAAGAATTTTTCAAATCGAGTTCTTAGAAACAAAGTTATCGACAAAAATAAATTGTGACTTCACGTCCCCTGGTGGGAAAGCCATGCGTTATTTAAGGAAGAAAGTATTCTCAAAAGGTTTTTCCATACGAGCGGTATCGGTCCAAGGAAAAAAAATTTAGTCGAGTTTTCAGGAGCGGAGATTTTGCTACAAATACATCAGAAGCAGAAATTAACAATTACGTACCCTCGTGGCCAAACTATTCTTTACCAAACATTAGAAATTTTGTGAAAAATATTTTCCATCAGGTCTTGTATGCGATACAGGAAGAATTTTTCAAATCGGAGTTTTAGAAACAGAAATAATGCCGAAAACGCAATTTACCTCTGTGTCCCCTAGCGGAAAGTCTATGATTTACTTGAAAATTTGAAATTTATAGGAAAAACATTTGGCATCGGAAACACTATCCAACAAAAAAGGAATTTTTCAAATCGGACTCCTAGAAGTAGAGATATTCACAAAAATAAGATATAGTTCTACGCCCCCTGGCATAGAAACCATGCATTATTTCAAAACTAAAATGTTCCTAAAACGTTTGTTGACATGAGCAGTATCGGTCAACAAACGACCTTTTTTTGCAGTCGAGATTTTAGAATCTCATATTTTGCTGCAAATACATCAGTAGCAGAAATTTAGACTTGCGCCATCCGGTGCCCAAACTATTCTTTACAAAAAGTAGAAATTACGTGCAAAGGATTTCCCATCAGGAGCTGTATCCGGTGCAGAAAGAATTTTTCAAATCGGAGATTTAGAAATAGAGATATAAGGGAAAAAGAAATTTACCTTTACGCCCCCTAGCGGAAAGTCTATGAATTACTTGAACATTTTGAAGTTATATGAAAAACATGTCACCCTAGAAACACTATCTAACGAAGAAAGAATTTTTCAAATCGGTCTCTTAGAAGTAGAGATATAGACAAAAATAAGATATGCATCTACACCCCCTGGCGTAGAAACCGTGCATTATTTTAAGAAGAAAATGTTTCTAAAGGTTTGTCGACATGAGTAGTATCGGTCTACAAACGCCGTTTTTTTTAATGGAGAATTTAGAAGCTCATATTTTGCTGCAAATACATCAGAAGCGGAAATTAAAATTTACGCGCCCTGGTAGCTAAACCGTTTTTTTTTACAAAAATTAGAAATTATGTGCAAACGATTTCCCATCAGGAGCTGTATGTGGTGCAGAAATAATTTTTCACATCGGAGATTTAGAAGCAGAGATTTAGGGGGGAAACGCAATTTACATCTACGCCCTCTAGCGGAAAGTCTATGAAATATTTGAAAATTTTGAAATTATATGAAACATATGTCACACTGAAAACACTATCCAACAAAGAAGGATTTTTCAAATCGGACGTTTAGAAGTAGAGATATTGACAAAACTAAGATACACATCAGCGCCTCCTGACGGTGAAGCTGTGGAATATTTTAAGAACATTTTCCGAAAACGTTTATCGATGTGAGTGGTATCATTCCACGAAAGAATTTTTCAATCGATATTTTAGAAGCTCAGATTTTATGGCAAATGCATTAGAAGCAAGAATTCACACTAACACCCCTGGTGGCTAAAGTATTCTTTACCAAAATTTTGAAATTACATGCAAACGATTTTCCATCAGGAGGTTTATTCGTTGCAGAATTTTTTTTTTTTTAAATCGGAGTTTTAGAAGAAGAGTTATCGGGGAAAATTCAATTTACTTTTACGGCCCCTAGCGAAAAATCTATGCGTAATTTGAAAAAGTAACTATATCTAAAAATACTCTTATATATAAGTGGAATCGAAAGATAAAATAATTTTTTCAATCGTATGTTTAGAAGCAAATATGTGGAATAAAACGTATTTTTGAATTTGACATCATCTGCATTTACGCCCTCTAGCGGTGAAGCTGCACATCGTAAAAAAAACGAAATGAAGGATCATCATTCGCATATTTCAAGCTTCCCATTGCAAAAGAAATTTTTCAAGTCGGAATAATAGTTGCAGAGATATCGTGGGTAAAGACGGACGGACGGACAAACCGGTAGCATAAGCACGTTTTTTTTTTAACATAAGATGTGGCATAATATCAGTGAGGGATTTGCAGTTGTCACGTCAAGTAACAGAAAACTTACCTTATTGCCGTTCAATGTACTCTCCTCCGCTGCTAATGACAGCTTGGTAGCGGTGAGGTAGATCCTGGGTGCCACGTAGTACGCCATCTTTGTTCAGCTGTCGTATTTCTCAGGCCACGTGCAGTGACAGTTAGTCTAGCAATTCGTAGTGGATGCCACGGAGGCGAATTTTTAACTTTGGGAATAGATCAAAGTCGGGTGGACTAATTTCAGGGCTGTATGGTGGGTGGCATAAAGTTTCCCAGCCATATTTCGACAAACGTCCCCGTACCGACGCTGCACCTTGACACAATGTGTTGTCATGCAGCAAGATCGCTCCTGCTTCTAACAAGTTGGGGCGATTTTGACGAATTTTCGGTCTCAACTTTGTCCTCAGAAAGTTAGGACAATATTGTGCGTTGGCATTTTCCCCTACCAGCACTCGATCAGAGACCACAGCACCCTGGGCATCGCGCGCAAAAATCATCATTTGCTTCACTCTGGATTGTTGTCGACGACACTTTGAAGTGCTTGAGGAATTTGGATGCCTCCATTCCGGTGATTGTGACTTCGGTTTTGGCGCAAATTCACGGGTCCAAGTCTCATCAAGTGTGAGAATTATTTTCAGAAAAGTGTCGCCCTCCCTTTCGAACTTGAGGAGGGGATCCTGTGCGATGCTCACTCTGGCTACTTTGTGCTCTGGGGTGAGTTGATGGAGTATCCAGCGCGCGGCATTTTTTCTTTTTCCCAGTGGGTAGGTCAAAATCCTGTGAACGGACATGGTGGACAAATTTGCCTGATGAACAATCTCCTCGGCTGTCAAACGGCGATTCTCTTCGAGAAGCGTTGCAACAGTGGTATTACCGCTCCCTGTCGGGTATCAGCGAACCACTACTACGTCTTATTCGCCGTCAGGCCCGGCCGTCCGAATCGCGTCGGGTTGTGTCATTGGCCCTCACAGAATAGCCCTGCTATGCGATTCGCTGGTTATCCGTTCAGTTCGGGTCACTTTCCCAAAAATTATGTCTTCTTTCAGCTGTCAACTTGTCCTCGCACCTTTTTGGTTAATTGACCTCGCCTAGCTACTTAGAAGCGAAGATTGTCATGTAGGTATTTCCGGCGACGTGACTTATCTTAAATTTGGTCCCTACCCTGGACAATGCAGAGACGCTTGCAACAGTTGCTTGAGAAAAGGGGTGACGCCCCCAAAAGGATTTATTGCGCTCCTGCTATTCTCTTCAGTTTCTTTGAGTTTCGTGAGAAAAAAAACTGTGAATGTCTTCCTTTCTCTTCCTTCCCATCTGGGATTTTCAACAAGTTTCCGTGAGAAAAAATATATAATTTTCCCCTATTCGTTTGGCTTGAGTGCAATTACGACTGATCTAATTATCAACCTAAACTTTCGGGTAGCCTGGCTCAGCTTCATCGGAAAGTAATTTTTAATTATTGATATTCTATTTTGGCAATTTAAATATTTATTTCCTACCGCCTTAGAGTAAAAAAAAAAAAAAATAAATGATCAAAATTATACGGATGAAATTTAAATGTTACGGGGATATAGAAAATTCCGCGGTAACAGTGGTGACAGATTTCTTGCTGTTTGAGGTCGGCTTGAGCGGTGATCATCTTCGATGCTGCTTCAGCTCTCCCAAAAACCGCGAAGTCCAGCGAGAATTTGTGCTTCGATCAAAAGCTCCTTTCCCACACACTTCTTCTTGCAAGGCAGTGTGGATCTGTGTCGGAGTTTTTCCTCGCTGAGTTTCTATTTTCACATAAGAGTGCTGGTCTAACGCCTTCACTCGACCTAAGGAGCTGCACGTTTCAATTTCCAAACCCTCCCACGTCCACGGAGCAAATGATAGCGCGTCGTTCTGACACCACTGCGTTGCTAAGATTCTGACCTTGACATGATACAATCGTTTTCGCGATTGCATCATCCGTTTCCGTTTCAAATTAGCCTGTTCAGAACTTTTGTTCACCCTCCTAGTTTGAGTGAAACTAAACAGTATTTCGACTGTTTAGTTCCACTGAAACTAAACAATCGAACTATACTTAGTTTACTATAGCCCCCCCAGTAGTTTAGCAAATATTTAAATTTTATGACTACCATAAATTTGTTTCATTGGTTATACGACAAAGGCATTGATTTATCTACCTACCTAAAGACCAATCTATGCCACGAATGAGTAAATCTTATTGTTTTTTTCGTTATGATTTAATTTCATTTGCTATGCACGGGACAATGCCTCGGTGTGGTCGTTTGTGATCCCCGTAAATGCAATGTGTTTTATGTAAATAAATGTATAGTCTCGAATAACTCCTTTTATTTAACACCAAATCTTAGCATGAGAAAGATACACAGCATAAATTATCTACAGCGAGTACCGGGGTACTCTCTCGACTTTTAAAACACGTATTAATAACAGTACTTAGAGTGAAACATGTTTGTTTTCTTAATAGGGGTGAAATGTATTCCTACCAAATCTCTAAGAGTGTCAAGCCCGCGCTGTTGATGTTATTTTATAAAGATTATCATTCTCATTCTCTCTCTCTCTCTCTCTCTTTTGTTTCTTGACCGCGTATTCTTCTGCTTTCACGTAACAATAAAATGCTATCACGATAAGTTTCATATAAGAATTCCGTATCTGAATGTTTTAAAAATAAGACGAGAGCGTTGAAAAAGTGCCGACGCAAAAGCAAGTTTTGGTCGTAAGTAATCCCAAGCATGCAACTTATGTGAGTGAAAAATAGCTTTGCAATTTCTTATCAAGAAAAGAGTAACGCAAATGCACATTTTCAAGATTTCTCAAAAGAATGAATTTCAATTCTTTTATAAAGGAATGCGTTGCCCTAAGACAGGAACTCCGAGTGAAAAGAAGAGAGAGAGAGAGAGAGGGAGAGAAAACTCTGAAGTTCCGCTCTAAGATTCCGCATTCGTTGTTTGTCTTGTAGTGTCAGGAAAAAGAGGACCAAACCTTCACTCATAAGCTAGTAACAGCTAAGCGTATCCGAGGGGTACACCGCTTTCTCCGCTCTTGGGATGATCGTGTGCGCGCACCTGCTTGCAACGGTTCAACCAAAGAATGAAGCCAGTCCCCAGGAATGACCTTCTTAACCTGGCAAAAACTACTCGCCCTATGGTTGTTTACCTTCGCTACACATCCTTTTTCTTTTCTCTTTTTAGGAAGCGAAAGGTGATGTGCAGCTGCAAGTGAATCTTCTTGATTGCATGTCTTGTTCCGGCTTTACGGGTAATCTTTGAGGTTTCTTTTCTTGTTCGAAGCGCCCTTCGTCTGCTGCTTCACAGTGAGAGACTTCTCTCGCGTGCCGGGTAATGTTTTCTTGGAGGCGGAGAATACGCTTTTCGTGAACTTTTAATATTGCAAAGTGTTTTATGGGATTTGGACGAAATATGTTCATAGGCTGTTACCTTCACTATACGTATGTTGTGTGTGTGTGTGTGTTTGTGTTTCATTTGTTTTATATCTTTTTGTGGGGTTTTGATGATGAGATTTTCTAGTCAGGACTGCGTCTATTATTTTACTATGTCACCACACCCTGCTGTCGATCCATTTTCGCTAATGCAAGTTGTTCCGTGAGATGAAATGGCTCAGAATACCTTTCGCGATAAGCAATATCCATTTTCATCTTTTTTTACGCTTTCCAACCGTAGGTTGAAGAAGCGTATATGCTCCAGCTTTGTCCGTCTGCCCGCCCGCTCGAAAACTCACGTAAAAATGGTTCAATTCCGATGGCAATTTAGTATGTGGTAGGGGACCATACGGGGATGAACCCTGTTGGAAATGGATGAAATGGGGTCAAAGGTCACGACATAGGAGCGGGATCCATTCCATTGCCCTTATGCGTCATAACTTGCGTAAAAATGGTTCGATTTCGGTGAAATTGTTACATGTGGTAGAGGCCTACCTGGAGACAAACCCTATTGAAAATAGACGAAATGGGGTCAAAGGTCACGACATGGAAGCGGGATTGATTGCATTGCCCTTACGCGTCATAACTTACGTAAAAATGCTTCCATTGCGGTAAAACTGTAGTATGTTGTTCCAGAGGTATACTGAAGCGGTTCTGTTTAATATCATCGAAATGAGGTCAAAGGTCGGGACACAGGAGTCAGATTTATTCCACAGCCCCATATCCTCATAACTTGACCCAGCAAAAACAGTCTTGCTGGCCCAGCACTATGTTGCCGCTGCCGAACCGTCAATAAAATGTCCGGGCGGCCAACAGAAGGGCCAGCAGTTCAGGCCAACAGCTGGCCAACAGTTGGCCCCCATCAGTTGTCATATGCCACAACAGGGCCATCAGTGGTCCATCACAGGCAGTAGCTGCCACAAGTGGCCCTTCAGTGGCCCTGCAAGCACGTGCCAGAAATGATGGCTAGCCTTATGTGGTCCGCCAGGGGCGGTAGTGGCAGCCGGCAACCACGTGACGTAATTGGTGGCTTGCCGAATCTTGTCCGCCAATTTCCCAGTAGTAGACATAATAATAAAAAAAAAAAAATGAAGGACAACCGCAGTTCCCCTAAGCTACATTTTTTTTTTCTTACCCTTACGAAACTTATGAACTAACGCACTGCGCTGGGGAAATTTTCTCAACAAACCGGAATAACGCCCTCTTGCGTTGAGTAGATTTCAACCAGGGCCGTTCGCGTGACAGCGGAACACTCTACCGACCGGACTAATTTGCCATGCTCGCGCGTATGCTTAAAACTATCTGTTTAGTATGCAATGTGTAATCGAATGCTTCCCTCTTTCAATTTATAATATTGAGAGGTATTTTTCATAAAAGTCAGTTTGCTATAATTTATAAATTAATTTTTTCAACGTAACGATAGTTTTTTTTTTTACCTTAGGGGAACTTCACTCATTTTCAAAGAGTGTACATACTAGAGTCGCTTTCCAAAGTTTTGTACTGTTCTTGTCGTCTTGAAAAGAGATTGTTGAATAAATATATATTTACCCGGGTTCATGTCACATTCTGTTACATTTTTAACGTTGTGTCTTTTTTTCCGTTGTCCAAAGCTACATTTGTTTTAAAGAGGAAAGATATTTTATTTTACTTGTCGTTATTTTTAGAAGCGAATTCCTCCCAGTCTTGTGTATTCAACTCATGGATGAGTACACCACATAGCGTTGCTTTTTTTTTTTTTTCAAATAATTAATAAATTTTGCACGCGTATAATTCTTTTTTTTTTTTTTCCCAACAAACGTTGTTTTAATGGTTTTTCAGGACATTTGTTTCAAACTGTTTCAAATTTTTTCTTGTTCTTCATCCACTCCATTCCATGAATTGTTATTCATGGCAATGGAGTGGGTGTATTTCATGGCTGTAATCTAGTATTTCACGGCTTAATCTCATATCTTCGTCGACGTAAAATTTCATTAGGAAGTTAATTCGCCTCTCTACATATGGATTTTTTCTTAACATCCACTAAAATAACACAATGGCGATAGCGTTGTCTTCAACTAACTGGTACCATGAAAGACACAGCAAGTGTTGCTTCTGCGCATGCGCAGTCCCGTTACTTCCACTTGCTGTTGCGGGTTGCATTGGTTGCCAGCAACGGGCCACTAGTGGCACTTGCTTGGAGGCCCACAATTCACGGCGATGCTGCAGGGCCATCAATGGCTCGCCAACTGATAGCGCTGCCACCAACGGACCACTTCCGGGCCGTGAGCGGCAGATTTCAGCCAGCAGTGACCCATCACTGTCAGCTGTTGGCCAGCAGTTTCCCAGCCCTTGTGTTTTTGCTGGGGAGTAATTATATCTGGTATGTTGGAAAGCGTATCATAATCAATGCAGTGTACGATTTTACTAACTTGTTAGTTGTATCAGTTTTATTTTTTCCCAATACAAACACCGATGCAAAGTTTCAAGTGAATGCGGTCACTATCTCATTGCACAAAACTAAATACACACGTGTAAAGAGAAGAGAAATAATATAATTTATATATTTTCTCAGTGTCATTTCATTTCCTTTATATTTCGTTATGGGGTTATATTTGACCACATTACATTTCAATAATAATTTTATAACATACAATATTAAGAAGAATAACATATATAATATATGTACTTATGTACAGGGTAACATAAGTGTATATGTTATATAGGGGATAGAGTAAAAGGTTATTTATACCGATGCGCAATTACATTATAACCGTCCCCAGCCTAGAGAAATGACCGCGCCTGGAGACCGAACGGTGGCGCAGGTGAAGTTCATAGAGCAGTATATATAGAACCTGAGGACCGGCTTTCGGCTAGTAGAGTGTTCGGAGGCAGAATAGGAAAAGCTGCCGATTTATCAGAGTTTGATAAAGGACAAATTGTGGTGGCACGGCTCCTCGAGACTACGATCTCGAAAACGGCGTGGCTTGTGGGTTGTTCACGTGCCGCTGTAGTGAGTACGTATCAAAAGTGGTGTACAGATGGCCAAACAAAGAACCATCGTCCAACCGTGTGACGTCCGCAGCTCCCTCCGGCCAAAGAGGAGCGGAGACTGTCGTGTATTGTTCACAGCGACGGCAGCGCCACAGTGCGACAGATCAACCGCCGCAGCTATACAAGAGTGGTGATCAAGGCAATGTGTGACAGCTCACAGTTTGTCGCAGCCTTCTGTGCATGGGCCTTGCGCAGCCGGGTCCCCACGCTCATTGCATGCCATCGCCAACAACACATGCAATCGGCCCAATATCATCAAGATTGGACCGTGGATTATTGGAAGAAAGTGACCTGGCCTGACTAATCATGATTCCTGGTGCATGACGTAGACGACCGAGCGCAGATACGTCAATTACCAACGGAGCTTATAGCACTTGGATGCATTGTTGGGCGGAAACAACCTGGCGGCAGCGGTGTTATGCTGTGATCGATGTTTTCTTGGGACACTTTAGGCCCTATTTTCCCAATATCATAATCCCTGACAGCTGTTGCGATGATGTGAAAACCGTTAGGAAAAAGAGAATAGAAAAAATGCCAGCGTCGCACAGAAATATAGGAACTGCTGAATATATAAAAAAAAAGTAAACGTGGGAAAAATCAGAAATGGGCAAGGGAACGCCATTTTTGAAGTGAAAAGCGAGGAAAGGAGAATGACATATATATTGGTGTCCAGTTCACAAGGTCACAACGAGCCCATGAATTCTCAGAACTGGGAGCATGGAATTCTTCGAAGAGCAGCCATTCAGCGGATGTAAACCGTGGGAAGCAGGACGCGGAGAGTGAAGGATGCCCAGCTAAGGGGGGTGGTCGAATGCGTTCTTGTGATTCGCTAAGCGCTCGCTGGGGCTCAGAAAAGTTTGGGGAGAACTCAGGAAGTCAGTTTTTAGGCGCTCTCTTCTCGTCTAGTTTTTACCAGCGCAGGACGTCAGGTCATCGCGTGGGATGATTTTGCCGTAAGAACAGCGCTCAGTTGCGGTCGAGTTAGCTAGGTATAGATCTCAACTAACTGTGGTTAAGTACAATCTATATTTGTTCCAAGGGATAAGGCCGAGGTCTAGATCCATTATATCTGAGATCGGGTAATCTCATATCTTGTATCAAAAGTGCATAAAAGCATAGTGCTGCTGTGTAATTTAGGACTGTATCAACTAAGTACCCAAAAGGAACTGAACGGTGCTAACAAGGAAGCACCATAATTCTGTTGTGCTCAGCTCAAGCTCCATTGTCATCTAAAATTCTTCTGTATGCAAGGTGTCAAACCAACCTTAATCCTGACCTAAGTGGTGGATGGTAAATTTGTTAGTTATTTATCTTCGGCTCATTTCTACATCAGCTTGGAAATCTTCAAACACGCCTCTGTCTCAAATAAAGTCATCTCCATAAGGCGTCTAGACCTTACCCAAATCTAGACTGGTGGCAGCAAGAAAAAACAAGTAAGTGCAGCTGATGGTAAGAAATAGAAAATATACACAAAAACGAATAAGACTAAATAAACAACGACATTCAGATCATGACAGATAGTGCATGACAGCTCTCATGAATTTGAACATCGCTGGTGACCAAGTTCATCCATTCATTGCAACTGTGTACCTTGCCGTTTTTGGTCATTACCAATAGGATAATGCGCCATGCAGCACTGCTAAAACTGTCAAAGAGTGGTTCGAGGAACTTGCTGGTGACTTGCTGTTAACGCCATCGCGTCGAAATTCACGTGACATGAACCCAATCAAACATTTATGGTTCGATTGTGAAATGCGTGTTCGCGCTAAATCACCACCATCCCGAAATGTACGGGAACCAGGAAATCAGCTGTTGACATTATGGTACCAGTTACCCTAGGTAACCTTTCGCCACCTCGTCGAATTATTGCGTCGCCGAGTGGCCGCTGTTTTACGATCTAAAGGGGTCCAACAACTTATTAGGTAGGTGGTCAAAATATAATGGCTCATCGATGTATATGTGTATAGCCTGAGTGAATCCCAGTTCCCCTAAAGTGCGAAGTCAAGCTAAATGTCCTGTAGATATAAAATGTGCGCATGTATGGACTGATTAATTATTTTATTCTATTAAATATCATAGTTTAGTTTGTTAGCAAATATTTTTAGTTGCTTTCGAAAATAATTGTAATTATTGATATGTGTTAGTTGACAAGGTAGATTATTCCATGACTCCAATCCATGATAATCAATAAATCTTTGTTGGGTTAAAGTGTTAGGCATTGGTAACAAGAATGCATTTCTGCTTCTGCATTGGAAAGAAAACTGTTAACATCGGCCACCCAGCGATCGTCAAAATCGTTTGCAAATAGTCTGCATCAGAACGAGAGGTATCTTAGTAATTATTGAGTTGCTATAATTCCCATAATTCCGTAGTAACGGGTATTGTGATCAGAAAACATATCTAACAGAAATGAAGTCAAGATAATATAGCCGCCCTGCACTGCTAAGAATTTTGTGGCAGGTTGCACCTGAAAGTGGTGCTACACCAATTTCAGCGCTTTCTGAGAAAAGATACACGATCGTGTGGTGCAAACAAAACCTAACAGCATGGTACAACCTTCTTCCAGAACGTAGCGAGAAGTTGCACCATTTTGTGGGATTTTCTTTTTGCATCGAGCATCTTTTCTCACAATGTGGCATAGTACCACTTCTTGGTACAGCATACCACAAAATGTTTAAAAGTGTGATTGCCAAAGATCAGAGGTGTACATCGCTATTTTTTTTAAGTAAGTGGCATGCAAAAGGCGGCACTACGCCAGGTTCGCCATCTTTTGAAGCTAATATTCTTATATGATGCATGAACCTCACAAAACCTTGGTACAATATCTTCAAATTTTCACCATTCAGGTTGAATAGCATAATTTTATGAATCGGAAACTGCGTTTAAAGCCCGAAAGAGGCATAATCTTAATACTCATTCAGTTATTATAATTCTAATCGTCGCCTTGTATCTGGTATTATGATCAGAAAACTTATCTGACAGAAATATCGAAAATAATATCAAAAATATAATAATTGAAATTATATTGCCACCTTGCTTACCTAGACATCAGTGGCGTACATTGTTTATTTTTTTAAATAACTGGCACGTAAAAGTAGTGCTACGTCAGTTTCACCATCCTTTGAGGCTAACACTCTTATGAAGTGCATAAACCACACAAAGGCAACGTTTGTTACTTTGCACCTTCACGTTAGATACCACAACATGTTGCATTATTGCATCATGTTTTTGAACGTATCATGCACCAAACAATGATTTATCATGCTCCTAGAAGATGCCGCAGCTGGTGTTGCATCAGTTGTTGGTCCAACATACCACAACATTTTTAACAGTGAAGGTTTCAAACTAATCGTCTGAGGTGGCCCCGGGTATGAGTCTCGGATGAGGCATGGATGTCATGCCTGTCTAACGCCACAGATATGCTTGACTCCTTTAAGATGGATGCTTGCTTGTCTAACGCCACAGGCATGCTTGTCTCCTTTAGGATGGTTGCATGCTTTTCTAACGCCACAGGCATGCTTGTCTCCTTTGAGATGGATGCATTCATGTCTAACGCGACAGGCATGTTTGTCTCCTTCAAGATGGACGTATGCCTGTCTAACGCCACAGGCACGCTTGTCTCCTTTAGGATGGATGTATGCTTGACTGACGCCACAGGCATGCTTGTCTCCTTTGAGATGGATGCATGCTTGTCTAACGGCACAGGCATGCTTGTCTCTTTTCCACGGAGCCAGTGGCCCTAAATTACGGACAGGCGACACCTTATAGCCCTTAAAGTTCCTCATAGTAGTCTCAAAACCACACCAAGAAGGAAAAGTTGCGACATAAATTGTCAGCATTACATTTTCTAAAATGATGCAACCATTTTTTACGCTTTCCAACCGTAGGTTGAAGACGCGTATATACTCCAGCTTTGTCCATCTGTCTGTCCGTCCGCACGATAACTCGCGTAAAAGTGCTTCAATTTCGACGAAATTTTAATGTGTGGTGGGGGACCATCTGGGGACGAACCCTATTGAAAATGGGAAAAAATGGGGTCAAAGGTCAGGACATAGGAGCGGGATGCATTTCATCGCCCTTATGTGTCATAACTTACGTAACAATGCTTCGATTGAGACAAAACTTTATCATGCTGTTCCGGAAGTATACTTCACCGGTTCTGTTGAATATCATTGAAATGGGGTCAAAGGTCAGGGCACAGGAGCAAGATTTATTTTACAGCCATTATCCTCATAATTTGAGCAATGATTTCTGGTATGTTAGAAAACGTATCATAATCAATGCATTGCATGATTTTACTAACTTGTTTGTAATCGAACAGCTAAAATGTTTGCAGCAGCTATAGAACTTGGTTGTTCTATTGTACAACAACTGTGTGACTTTAAGGGGCAGTATTTGAAAATCAATGTTTCAGATGAAAGATGCTTATATCTGTGTTACCGGTCAGAAAGAAATTTGCCAACATGCGATGATTCAGCGATAGTAGACATATTTTAATTAATAAATCTTACTTATTGCGTATTTGGATTTACATGGACTGACCTGCAAACGAATCAATATCTACCTTGACACCACAGTAATTTAATTTTCATTATAAACAGATAACTCACGAGAAAAGATCCCAAAGCTGGGACGAAGCGTCGCCGAGTAGAAGGCCATGACATTAGGGAAATGAGTTCCCAACATTTGTGACATCACGCTCATTTTTTACGGCCCGATATCTCGCTTTCGTGTTTGACGTCATACACGACAGCGTTGCAAACCAGTCGGAAGCTTTGGTTTCTGCATGATGCCACAAAAGAGGGATCTAATCCAACACCTTCTGTAAATGAAAGCCTAACAACTTGTTCATGACATCATGGTAGGTAGACCATATATTCGTTTCTCATGTTCTACTATCGACGAGAATAAACTGATGGAACAAATGTTTATGTATAGCCGTTGTTTACGGTATTTCGCATCACAAAACAAACGGGATTAACGATGAAAATATAATTGTCTTGATTAGCGACTACTCCTATAGTTGTGCTATATCACAAATTCAGTAGATTTTACTAAACAAAGTACTACGAATAACGACTGCATTTGAACATCTGCTGTTCTGCCTGTTTAGACAGCACCACAGACCTCCCATTGTCTTTGGCTAACGAGTTCTAGAAATCAACATGTATGTTGTTCACTTACAATGACGTAATGGATGAGTTGTTAGGATTTCTGTTACAGGGGGCGTTGATTAACATCTCTTATGTCATGTATTTTCTGGACAGCCTTGGGCGAAGTCTGATTCTACTTCTACACCAAAATGTTAAAATGTATATGATGAATTACTTCATCTCCAATTGGAAGTAAATTTGTGAAAGGTCAGCAGAAAATTAGGATATGCTGAGACTTAACGATTATGATCGATTCAACAGTACAGAGAAAACTTAATATAGTGGAGGATTGTGCATCTTCGAGTAACAACTCTGATACTCAAGTTAACGTGTAATTCATAAAAACATGTCTGTTTTACTTTGTGTTTGAATCTTTCTGTGTTTTATCAACCTGAAACGATTATAACGCTAGACACCAATGCAAAATGACAATCATATTATTCACAGTCAAGTCACATTATTGTGACCACCTCCTACTTTTGACGTCAACAGCGCGTAGCCAATGAAAAAGGCAGATGCTGTGAGCTGGCTTGGAGGGTTAAACGTGTGATGTAGGCATTCTGAAGACATACCGATCGTTGCTGTCAAGGATAAAATCGAGCGATTCATCAGATTTGAAAAAAAGGAATAATTATCGGATTTCGGGCAAAGGGTGGCAGTATTTCTGAAACAGCGCAGTTTGTGAACTGCTTGCGTGCTGCTGTGGGTAAAGCATATCGTGATTGTAGAAATGGGACTATACCGAATAAGCGACGTTGAAACTGTGGAGCACCACGTGCTGTTCATGTGAGAGGTGAGCGTCGTCTTCGAAGGTGCGTGACAGCCGATCGAAACACTACAGGGGAGCAACTCACTGGCCGAATGAACCAGGGGGCTGCCGGAAGTGTGTTCAAAACGACAGTTCAGCAAACTCTGCTGCGTATGAGTCTCCGATGCAGACGGATGTCACTGCACCTATGCTAATGAAGGTGCATGAGCAGAAAAAGGCTTACATTTGTACGGCAGTATCGGAATTGGATCTCCGCTGATTGGCAAAGTATTGCCTTCTCCGATGAGTAACGTTTTACGCTTCATCGAACAGATGGACGTTGGCGTATAAGGCGTGAAACATCGGAGAACAAACTCTCTTCAACCACTGCTGGAAGTACACAAGGTGGTGGGGGCAGCCTTATGGTCTGGGGAATGCTTTCGTGGCATTCCCTGGGTCCACTCATACCTTTGGAAGGCACTATGGACTGCTTTCGTTATTAATCCATCCTTGCAGACCATGTACACCCATACATGCTGATTGTCTTCCCTTGGGCGGATGGGATCTTCCAGTACGAAAATGCGACGTGTCACACAGCTATGAATGTCCAAGAGTGGTTAAAAGAGCACGTTTAAAACTTCAAAGTACTTCCTTGGGCCCCTAATTCACAGATTTATACCCAATTGAGCATCTGTGTGATCACCTGGTTCGTGTTGTTCGCTCTATGGGTCGATCACCACGCGCCCTCAGGCAACTGTCAGATGCACAGCAGGCAGCATGGCTCCACATACATGTGAACACCTTCCAGCACATTATTTATTCACTCCCAGCCCGTCTAGTTGATGTCCGCGCTGCATCCGGCGGTTACTCTGGATATTATCTGATAGTCACTGTCAGATGTTTTAGCGCGCCTGTGCTTTCCAAGCCCGTTTGGTTCGTTTGGTCCTTTATAATGTACGGCCATAGGGAAAATACCTTCAGGAATCGATTTGCTAAGACATCCGAGTATTTATTCAAAATATATATGTATATATTTATGCACTGAAGAGCAATTGAATGAGAGATACCTGTCTAGTAACGTGTAGCACCACCTTTCTCTCTGATGAAGGTGGCGATTTGCCTCGGCGTGGACTCGACAAGACACCGGAAGCGTTGGGAAGCCATACGGATCCACGACCCCTGAACAAGCTCCCACAGTTTACAAAGCTTTGGGGAGATGGTCAGAGCCTCGAACATCCATCTCGATGGCATCCCAGATGTGCTCGATGGGATTGAGGTCAGGTGACCTAGCTGGCCAAGGAAGCGAGGTTGTGTCGGTGGAGTGTTCATCCAACCATTCGGTTACAATTCGGGAGCGATGGCACATAGCATTGTCTTGTTGCAGGATGAGGTCCACAGTGGGATGTTGAAGACGCACAAACGGCAGCAAATGGTCATTCAGGATATCCCGGAAACGTTGACCTGTAGCGACGATGCCACACGTACCTGGGGTCCTATTTCAGTCTACGTAAACAGTCCCCAAACGAGAATGCCAGCCCCACCAACTTGAAGAGTACCCTGCTGTAAAGAAGGATCCATCGCTTCATGTGGTTTGCGCCGTACTCGTATCCTGCAATCCGCATGTACCAACGTGAATCTCGACTCATCAGTTCAGGCAACATTTTCTCACATGTCTAGGGTACAGTCGCGATGTTCCTGCGACAATTCTAATCTTGGCACCCTGTGATGTGCGGTCAGCAGCAGTACCCTCGTGGGACGATGGCTTCTGTACCCCATAGCGAGGAGATGGTTCTGGGTGGTGTGGCTGCTTACACGTTTTTGTGCACCAGCGTTAAATTGCCGAGTGATTTCTTGCACTGTGGCGCGTCTATCCGTCGTTACAATACGAGCTTGCCGCCGATGAACCCCGCTCATCCACACGCTGTTTTCAATGTCAGGTGGCCCTTGCAGGGATGGTTTTACCGGATTCGATGTACTCACGGTGCACCCATGACACAGTGTCTCGTGAAAATCACAGTGACACACATGACACAGTGAAAATCACATGACACAGTGTCTCGTGAAAATCATGACACAGACACAGTGACACAGTGTCTCGTGAAAATCATGACGTCCGAGACAGAGTGACCCATTCGTCGGGCCAGGACAATTTGCCCACGATCAGATGCGCTTAGATCCTTTGTCTTACCCATACTGCGTCCGACTCTTACTGATTGCCTTCGCATCACTCCTTATACGTATTGTCGTATCGCTGCATACGTCATGTCGTTTCCGTTTACAGGGCCGCCCACAGCGCTATATTTGTATAACGCCAGCTGTCTCTAATTCAATTGCTCTTCAGTATATACAACTGTACATTATTTACATACTTTATGGGTTTTATCCCATACAACGAAAAAACATTATGCTGTATCACCGTGACATCTCCTTCTCCTCGCGCTTCGAATCTCTAATGTCCTCCTCGTCTCCCTTCCTCCGCGAACTCCCAACGTTTTTGGGGGTTGCATTGTTGACACCTCGTATCGAATGTTCTTTAAGTTCCACCTAAGACCATGTAAGAAGGCGTACCGAATATCACCATGTACTTGACAACCAACGACTATCTTACAAGTTCGAGCAAAGTGGCGTCGTTGAGGACCAGTGTAACCAAAATGTCCAGCGGTGAGTTTATAAGTATAAAATGTCCGTTCTCGTACAAGATATCTTACACGGCTGTTACTTGAACACATACATATACGCTTGAAAAAGACACCAAAATCATGTTTAAGTTTTTAAAGGGGCCTCTGCTTCGCAGAGTTCATCACAGTCACGATAATATGACTGGATCGTGTATAATCCAAATAAATTCACGCTAAGGGACATATCCATGGAAGCCACTCCAAGGGGTGCGAGGACAGATTAATTGGTCACACTGTTAAATCAAAATCAATAGCTTTTGCACACGAATATATTCTTTCTAAAAAGCATCAAGTTGTCTACTCGTGCGTCTACATGTAAATACGGCATCTTCCAGTCTATGAGTTTGATTTCAAAATTCCGTTTCACACCAATCTGCATCTCATGATGATGATGATGACGAATCGTTCCTTTTTCTGGAGGACGATAACTGTAATGCATACTTTTTCTCTCTGAGATGTTAGCGTATTTGTGCTTTTGGTACGAGATCTGCACTTCTGGAAATCGCACTGCACTTCTGATCTACACTTCTGGAAATCTCACTTAAAAAATTGCACTTCTGATCTACACTTCTGGAAATCTCACTCAAAAAATTGCACTTCTGATCTGCACTTCTAGGAATCGCTCTCAAGAAATTGCACTTCTGGAAATCGCATTGCACTTCTCGAAATCACACTCGAAAAATTGTGCTGAATTCGATTTCCAAGCGGTGTGTAAAAGCTTTTACTGTGCTGTTGATTAGCACGATATCGTGGTACTCCATAAGAGAGCTCAGATGCGTATTCCTGTGAGGCGGTAAAAGTACACATGATCAATTGGCACTGCATATTCTCTTTTGAAAGGCCAATTTAATTTTGTTTAAATCCGAAGGCATTTATCACTATCAAAATTTCTCCTGTATTTAAGAACTTCAGTCGATATTAACTACTCCCGCATTTTGTCAAAACCTTCTGGAAAATATGAGGCTGTGACCTTGAAAATTGAGTTCACTAATTTAATGACGTGACAAGAGGTTACATTACCTGATACGTTGGTGTCGTGTTCTATATCACATACGACATTAATCGCAAAACTTGGTTTTTGCATAACGTTACTGTAGGGGAATCTCCTCTTCTGAATGCAATGCTTTCCTACTTTCTAGGCAGCTTTGAGATTTTAAATAACAGGTTATCTGTAGTTCAGTATCATTTCTGCTTCATTGCATCGCACTGGAAAAGGAAATAACACCACAAGCCAGTTTTATTCATGTGTGACGTAACACAGCGGTAAAACACATCACAAGACTGCAAAGGTGCAGCGATAAATTCCAAGGGTGTAGATTAATTAGGAAAGCATTCGGCACCGGAACAGAAGGATGCGTGTTCGAGTTAGCCACCGGCCAAATTATATTTTCACATATGATTCAATGAAATGCACACTGAATGTCATTTCGATAAGCCTGTCCGACACGGCACTAGGTGTAGTATAATAATAGCGTTAGTAAAAGACCCGTTCCATGCCTTTTCTATCACATTCCTATACCGACTACCATACATAGCTATCCCTTCCTACGTTTTTGAAATGCAACATTTTTCAGCTTAAGTCAGTTTTTATTTACACGATATGGCGCTCTTTGACTAAACCTGGCCCTTGCGCCATTAAAATCAACTAACTAACTAAATACACGATATACCTAAATGATAATGGCTAATTATAAATATAATGATCCGATTTATTGGTGTCTAAAGTAAGAAATCCCACAAATTTCACTCCGCAAGCTTTCTCCGTCAACGGACGGCTTCGTCAGGCGGTTACATAGAGAATATAGAATCAAAATTGAAGACAGAACGTTAATTCTAATATGACAAATGAAATCATGCGTGAAGACCGCGCGCATAAATAACCACGAACGTGGTGAATACAATATCTTAAAAGCTAATGCAAAAGCAAACAATGTAAACTTTAGGAAGAAACTAGAATCATGAAGACCATCTTGCGATGCCTAGCAGATGGTTCCAAGCCACCGGTAGTTCGAAAGAGACATCGGTGTTGCATACATCCTGTTTCGTTAATATCTCAACTGTTTCCCTTATGGCAGCTGTTCTTGCGTCTCCATATGGTGCGATCTTCGAGATATTCTGCCATTGTGGTTGAGCTTGATGGTTAGCTACTTCTTTGGCAAGTGACGTAGAAAGTTTCTTTTGTGCAACATCCCTCTTATGCTCATTCATTCTCTCCTCAAATGACCTTTTTGTGAGACCTACGTAAAATTTAGTTGAGGAGTCTGGGTATAACAATGGGATGCAATAGATGCCCGCATCTGCATCCCATCGTCACTTGCCAAAGAAGTAGCTAACCATCAAGCTCAACCCCAATGGCAGAATATCTCGAAGATCGCACCATATGGAGACGCAAGAACAGCTGCCATAAGGGAAACAGTTGAGATATTAACGAAACAGGATGTATGCAACACCGATGTCTCTTTCGAACTACCGGTGGCTTGGAACCATCTGCTAGGCATCGCAAGATGGTCTTCATGATTCTAGTTTCTTCCTGAAGTTTACATTATTTGCTTTTGCATTAGCTTTTAAGATATTGTATTCACCACGTTCGTGGTTATTTATGCGCGCGGTCTTCACGCATGATTTCATTTGTCATATTAGAATTAACGTTCTGTCTTCAATTTTGATTCTATATTCTCTATGTAACCGCCTGACGAAGCCGTCCGTTGACGGAGAAAGCTTGCGGAGTGAAATTTGTGGGATTTCTTACTTTAGACACCAATAAATCGGATCATTATATTTATAATTAGTTTTCTGGTGTTGGCGTCCCACAAGCTATATGATAATGGCTATTTATACATATTTCCGCATGGCTTCTGATTTTCTGGACAATCAGTATAATCTGATAACTCTTGAGTCGGATTAGTGAATATACATAGATCGGTGTTTCCCAAAGTCACCATACTCCCCTCACTAACGAGTATTTTTTGGCACAGGGATTTGAATAAAAAAATGCAGTGTGAGCAGGTGAAAGTGAAAATAGCTACTCGCCTGACAGCATGGCGTCACTTGGAGGTACGCGCGATGGTTAGTTTCCTCTGGGCACGAAAAACGCCTGCAATGGTTGTCCGAGGCAATATCCAGGTTATCTATTGTTCTCAAGCCATAATCGTTCGGGGTGTGTCAGAATTACGTTCAAAATTTGCATACGGGTGTAGTGCATTGACGGTTGAGAAACGAAGTCGCAAGCCTTCAACATCAACAGCAGTAATGTACAATATTCAAACCTTTGTGGTAGGTTGCGCCAAAAAGTGGTGTGATGCAAACGAAACCCAAAAAACATGGTCCAATCTCGCACCATAATGTGCTGCAACCTTTTACCATAACGTCGTTCGAAATAGCACCAGTCTGTTGGGTTTTGTTTGCACCCAGCAATAGTCTATTTTTCCTCAGAAAGTAGTGCAGCTAGTGTAGCACCACATTTTGGTGCAACCTACCACACAATTTTTAACAGAGATGTTCTCAGACCAGCTTCTTCATAGGGTATATCACTGGACTTCAGCATGGACAACAGTAGCGTAGTCACAAGAATTCAATGTCAAAAAGATGTGCCCTCCTCCAATTTGCCAAAATCTGGTAAATCGAAGAAGGGCTGCGAAAACAACTGGCTATAGAGAGTAGAACCAGACCAGAGTACAAATGCCGGGATGACAAAAAAGAAAATAAGACTAAGATGTCAATTTCCAGGAAGGAGTGATCAGGAGAGTGAAAAGACCAGAATTCCTGGAAGCGGTATTGGAATATGAAAGACATCTTAAAGCAGAAGTGAAAGAAGCATGCAATAACTGGAATAAAACAGCAGGTGCACTATGTAATAGAAGAATACGAATAAAGCAGATGAGTTGCGTTTTCAAAGCTGTAAATATACCAGTAGTACTATACATGCTTATCCAATGATAAGGCGATTGGAAATAGAAGTAAATGTTGCTGCAATGTAAGAGCTGATGGGAAATGTGGTGTCATCAGAAAAGACAGAACTAGAATGGAGTGGATAGGAGTATTCCCTTTTTACTGGAAACTGAAGGATGATCTATGGTGAGGTATAAGGACTGTGTAAAGAATGGATGAAGCAAAGGAAGCAGTAAAGAGAGTTGACGCACAAGTCGATAAAGAATGGAAAATATGATCTGATTATTGCATCGCCTGCCAAGACTTTCTGTGCAATCTGCGTGTTTGTGGTGCAAACATTTCTAGATATAGTACAAAAGCGTCGATACTTTTATTAGAAACACTAATGACTGCACAGTTTAAAACTGGAAAAAATGCTTCTAAGTAAATTTATCGCTTTGTTTTCAGGTCTTTAGGACCGCGGGTGGCCTAGTGGTAAACGTTCGTGACTGCCATGGAGAACACCTCGGGTTCGATCCCAGGCCGGTACGAATGCTCGAACCATTAAATATCCGCCGTGCGTCTGATGGTCACGTTAAGCCGTCGGGCTCCGGGTACTGGCCCCCGGTAACAAATAAAGGCGTCTTCCTCCCTCTTTCTACCCCGCTTCCGTGTCACTTTCCTATAGGGCATTCTAGCCCAAATCTCCTAGCTTCCTATTTCTAAGGGTTGTTTAAGACCTGGGGTCAGACACTCCCTTCCTTCAATCCTCTTCATATGATCTGATCTGATCTTCTCAGGTTTTGGCCTTACGAATTGTGATGATGAGAGATGAGAATTCTGTATTGAGCTCTTTCGGACCCGAAACCAGTAATTTCGTGGCGACGCCTTTTTTAAGGAGATTACTACAGAGCAACGCACATGTCAACATGGCACGTAGGCCTTGTCGGCGTAGATTACTTGGGAAAACATCGGCTCCGGAGCTAAAGGATTGGGATTCGAGACCTCCACCGTCAAATTTGGGTTTCTTATAGTTCAATACACACTGTAGATGAGAGGTATGAGACACATTATCCGACAACTGGTGACGTATCGTTTCAGCTATAAACAACCTACCAGTACTTCAAAATTTCAGGTTTGTGTTTAGCTTTGACGTCGCGGCAGCGCAGTAGTGTAAACGCTCGCTTCTGACGATGGATCTGTGGATCTGAGTCAAATAAATAAAAGGCGAAACATGAATGTTGCGTTTTTCCCGCGGCATTGACTCTTTCACCTCCCTGAAACCAGTGGCTTTTAATTGAGTTACCCACAGTGGTCGTTAAACACCCAAACAAAAATAAAAAATAGCTTTAAACATCTTGTTATCTTTAGGTAAAATGTTGGAATGTCGTTTAGCCAAAACGATATGGAAATACAATGAATACTTTTTCTTCAATAAGCAATATTTTGAACTTTCATTTATATATTTGTTGCATTTTTAAGTAAAAGTATTTCATGTAAAAAAAAATGGGGAAATGCATTTCCTTATGAGAATTCGTAAATGCAGTTTTGACACTCTGAAATCTTTGGCACGTGTCAGATTCCATTTTTAAGAAAAAGCATCAATTCAATTAATCTCTTCAATGCTTGAAATCCAAGGACACTTCGGAATTTCCATTTTCGTTTGCATCGGCAAACATTTTTGAAAGTAATGAGGGTGTATGTGCTGTCATGTACAAAACCCTATGATGGGAGTTCTTGACAACCGCATGCTTGCAACGGAACATCTTCACTCTGAGGTTTTGACAGAGACAGTTACAAAATGCGTGAATTAGCCTCGTGAGAAATTACACCATGAAATTGTTCTGGTATTCCTACCTCGTATCAGCTGAATTGTTTCCGGTGATTTCATGTCGTGTTCTTGCAAGAACTTAATGGATAAAATGAATTTATATGGCAAGACGATCATATTAAAGAGAAAACCTCTAATTCTATTTTTAATGGATAACTAACTTTTTTAAATTCAAGTATGGTTTGACTGATGCTAAAATAATATTAAAGAAATAATATTTTCTTTATTCTAGAAGACTATAAACAAGAAGTGTGTGCTAATATTGTTTTCTCTAATGTAAATGTCTAAAATGTTAATTAAGCTTGATACGGTTGCATGTACGCCTTTAAGTATTCCACAATTGCAAGTGAATAAAATCATACTCATAGAAATGATCTTAGACGATCATGACTCACTCCAAAGGAATTTCGATTTTACGAGAGATTGTTAAAACTCACTGGTAACTGAACGCATTTCAACAAATTATTTTGTCACGTAAATTTGTTAAATAATAATAATCTGCATAATTTCAGTTAATGGCCGAATGCAATATGTTCATGTCTCTCGACTACAAATCTATTGTTACAGTTCCTTCAAATCATTCAGCATATTGCACATAACAATCGCTGCAGCCGTTTGCAATATTGACTGTAACAAACTGTAATATAGTAAAACGTGCCTTAATGGAGAGCCCTCAAATACAGATCCCTCCCAAATCGGCCATTGTCTATATTAACTGCAGAATGGCAACTATTATAATAACATTCCTCCTCCCGTGTGCGGATTATTTCTCATGCGAACGCTGACGTCGATCAGAACATTACACATGCTTACATAGGTTCTTCCAGTTATAATAGGTGATGGTATTACACATGATTTCCCCTGAAAGTATCAGCATTATTCCGTAAGACATAGCGTCGCCGAAGGCTGCGTCCCAGCCCAACTAGTGAATCATTCCTTTCCCTGTGAGAGATGAACTTTTCTAAATATATTTGGTCTTGACACGTTAGAGAGGAGGTAAGCTCTACCACGAGCAAATCTGAGGATTATATAGGGTCACCTATCCTTAATGTAATGCACCTGGTTCCAGGGAAGTCATAGAGCCAGTGCCATAGAAAAAGCATACCATCGTTAAATCATCCGACATGCGAACCGGGACCCAGCTCTGACCACTAGCTGGAAATATGTGCCTCAGACCACTAAGGCACCGTGAAACGCTACGTTTTGTCGTGAGAAAACCCCAATCGAATTTCGCATCATCATCCGAATTCGGCAAAAGATAAATAAATAAATAAAAAGTGTTCAGTGGTACCTAACAAATTGAATAGAGTTGGTAAAAGTGCTTCTTGTATCCATTACTGGAAATCAGAAATAATAGATTTAACGCGCATACTAACGAAACACACTCCGCATTTCTAAAACTGCAAAACCCGCTTGGAAATTTTAATTAAAACTTGCAAGCAAGTTAACAATGGAAGGTGAAAAAGACGTGATATCATCCTAGGAGTAAATGGTCAACTTCTAAACAGGGCCATGCATGCGAAGTATATGCATTTATATGGTGTTTCACAAAGAGTGTCTGAAAGGAATATTGGAATATATGTATATATTCGACTTTGGTTTCCGTGGGAGGCTCTATAAATATTTAGTTTGTGTTTTTTTTTCGGGAATTATCTATTACGGGGTACTACTAGCATAGCTGAATTGTCCTTTGTTAACTTCTTGCATCTTTCACTTTACTGCTACGACTACACACGGTCTAGTTTGGGCCATGCTTTGTATATTTACAGGGTGATTCCTAAAGGCCTAAGCCACCTCAATAACTTGGGAACAAAGACAGCTAGAGCTATGGAAGTAAGGTATGGTATAGTAAAACAACCATGCGCTATCGGATGAGAGTAACTGCAGCGCTCCTAGTGGCAAAATGTGGAAGTAAGCACTCCTATTTCGGAAACCATGAGAGATACGGGAAAGAGATCCAATAGAAACTTGTAGAGCATCAACGAATTAGTAGGAAATGACATATGGTAGAAACGGCTGGGGTAGGTTGAAGGCTGGAAACGTGAGGAAAACACAAGGTTTATTATACTAAAGCAGTACATTAATCGTAGTTAATGCAACAGCGGTACTTACATAAAGTTCCGTTTAACGTAAATAGGGTTCAATATGGCCACCATCTGCCACATAACACATTTGAATGCGAGACATAATTTCCCTTTTTACGTTCGACAGCATAACAGGTGTCACGCTCTCACACGCAGCGACGATACGCAGTCGGAGATCGTGGAGACTCGTCGGTTCCATCCTGTACACGTGATCCTTTAGGTTACCCCAGAGGAAGAAATCCATGGGAGTTAGATCCGGGGATCGTGGAGGCCACGCTACGGGACCACCATAACCGATGATCTGTTACACGAAAGTGTCGGACAGGAAGTGCTGTACCGTTGTTGGTTGATGTGCCGACGCTCACAGGCGTGCGGTCGATGAATTTGCATACGATACTCACAGGCGTGCAGTGGCATACGTCATACGTTTCTCTCTGCTAGACTGTTACCGCAACAACGACACGAACCGGCTTCGCACAAGTTCGCGTTTCCATCCTTCTACTTACAACCAGCCGTTTCTACCATATGTCGTTTCCTACTACTTCGTTGATGCTCTAAAAGTTTCTAATTGATTTCCTTCCGGCATTTCTCATGGTTTCCGAGATAAGAGTGCTAACTTCCACATTTTGCCACTAGGGACCTTGCAGTCACTCTCATCCGATAGCACATGATTGTTTTACTCTACGATACGTTACTTCCATAGCTCTAGCTTTCTTTGTTTCCAAGTTATTGAGGTGACTTAAGACTTTAGGAATCCCCCTGTAAACTGTATACATAGGGTGTTTCACGAAGAGTGTCTAAAAAGAATATATATATATATATATATCAACATCATCATCATCATTAACTATTATCAATGCACTGCTGGTTGAAAGTCTTCTTAAGTGTCTTCCACAATTGTCTGCCTTGTGCCTACCTCCTCCATGTCACTCCAGCATACTTTCGAATTTCATCCATCCATCTCCCATGTGGGCTTCTTCTGGGTCTTTTCCTGTCCTTCGGAATCCAGTCTAAAATTTCGGTTATCCAACGGTGGTCCGTTCTTCTTGCAACATGTCCAACCCATTGCGATTTCAGTGACTTCACTTTGGTCATGATGTCGTCCACTCTTGTCATTTTCCTTATCCAACAAATTCCTCTTCTTATCTTTCCTGGTTCCACCAAGTATGCATCTCTCCAGGCTCCTTTGAGTTATCTGCAGTCTTTGTAGGTATTTTTAGTTAGTCCATGTCTCTACTCCATACGTAAGCACTGGCAGGATGCATTGATTAAAAACTTTTCTTTTAAGACATAATGGCATACTGCTCTTAAAAATTGTACCCTTTCTTCCAAAAGCTATCCATCCAGATTTTATGCAGCGATTAATTTCGTCATCAATATGACCCTCACATGATATCTGTTGCCCAAGATAAATGCAGGTATCGGTTGTCTTAAGCTTTTCTCCATCAATCGATACATCTTCGTTTCTTGTAAAAGCAGTGTACATGACTTTTGTCTTCTAAAAGTTCATTTTTAGTCCCACTTCTTTACTCTCGTCAGCAAGTTCCTGAATCATACTCTTCAGCTCTGAAGGGGTAGTTGGAAAGATAACTATGTCATCAGCAAAACGAAGGTGATTTAAGTGATCTCCATTAATCTTTATTCCTTTTTTTCCCAGTTCAATGATTGAAAGACATTTTGCAATGTGGCATTAAATAGCATGGGAGAATACAGGTATACATATACAGCTTGGAGACATATAAATAGCTTCGGAGAATCATCATCGTCATTTTCAACAATTATCAATCTACTGCTGGACGAAGGCCTCCCCAAGTTTCTTCCACAACGATCTGTCTTGTGCCAGTCCCATATTACTCCCGCATACTTTCGAATCTCATCCACCCATTTCCCATGTGGTCTTCTTCTGGGTCTCTTCCTGTCCCTTGGAATCCAATGTAAAATTTCGGCTGTCCATCGATGGTCTGTTCATACTTGTATATCATCATCATCATCATTGTCAACCATTATCAATCCACTGCTGGACGAAGGTCTCCCCAAGTTTCCTCCACAATGGTCTGTCTTGTGCCAGTCTCCTCCATGTCACCCCTGCATACTTTCGAATTTCATCCACCCATCTCCCATGTGGTCTTCTTCTGGGTCTTTTCCTGTCCCTTGGAATCCAATCTAAAATTTCGGCTGTCCATCGATGATCTGTCCTTCTGGCAGTATGTCCAGCCCATTGCCATTTCAGGGATTTAACTCTGATCATGATGTCTTCCACTCTTGTCATTTTTCGGATCCACGAGTTCCTCTTCTTATCTCTCCTGGTTACACCAAGCATGCACCTCTCCATGCGTCTTTGAGTTGTCTGCAGCCTTTGTATGTCTCTTTTAGTTAAGGTCCACGTCTCTGCACCATACGTAAGCACTGGAAGGATGCATTGATCAAACACTTTTCTTTTAAGACATAATGGCATATTGCTTTTGAAAATTATGCTGTTTCTTCCAAAAGCTCTCCAGGCAAGTTTTGTACGCCGATTAATTTCTTCATCAATGTGACCCTCACTTGATATCTGCTGTCCAAGATAAACGTACGTGTCTGTTATCTCCAGCTTTTCTCCATCAATCGATAAATCTTCATTTCTTGTAAAAGCATTGAACATCACTTTTGTCTTCTGAAAGTTCATTTTTAATCCCACTTCTTTACTCTTGTCAGCAAGTTCCTGGATCATACTCTGCAGCTCTGATGGGGTAGTTGCAAAAATGACTACGTCATCAGCAAAACGAAGGTGGGTTAGATAATCTCCATTAATCTTTATCCCCTTGTTTTCCCAGCTCAGCGACTGAAAAACACCCTCCAATGTGGCATTAAAGAGCTTCGGAGATATGGTGTCACCTTGTCTCACTCCCTTTCCAATTTTTACGTGTGTTGTATTTTCAAACAGCCTAATCTTTGCACTTGCATTTTCATAGATGTTATTAATAATATTAATGTATGCATCTTCAATACCGCAGGTTTTCAGAGCCATTGTAACTGCTGATGGTTTCACCGAATCAAAGGCTTCTTCATAATCGATAAAAGCCATGCACAATGGAAGTTCATATTCCCTCGCTCTTTCAATTAGTTCTCTCAGCACGTGGATATGATCTATTGTGCTGTAGCCACTCCTGAATCCAGCTTGTTCTCTCGGTTGAGCCATGTCCAGTGTTACCTTCAAGCGGTGTGAAAGAACTTTAGTGATGATTTTATAAACTACTGATAGGAGGCTGATAGGTCTGTAGTTTCCGAGATCCTCAATGTCACCTTTCTTATGTAGCAGGATCATTGTAGCGGTGTTCCAATCCTTAGGAATCTTTCCTTCATTAAGGCATCGAGTGAAAATTTGGGCGAGAACTGTTTCGATTTCTCCACTTGCTTCTTGTATGATGTCTACAGTAATTCCATCTTCTCCTGGAGCTTTTCCTCGCTTCATGTTCTTGATTGCATGTGCAACTTCTGCTGGAAGGACTGGAGGAACTCTGGTACTGGTATATTTCATGATGTCTGGAGTGCATATATCATCTCTTTCATATAATTTGGAGTAGAAATCTTTCACTCTTGTCAAAATTTCGCCTCTATTTCTTGTTACAGAACCATCTTCTTTTCTCAGTGCCATGATCTGTTTCCTTCCCTTACTGAGATGTCCCTTTGCTATCTTTAGGCTTTGGTTGTTTTCAATTGCTTTCCTCACTAGTTCACAGTTGAATTTCCTTACGTCTTCAGTGATACTTTTTCTTACTGTCTTGCATAGCTCTATATATTCCACTTTGGAAGTCACATCTTCTTTAGTTGTCCTCATCTCTCTTCTTTTTTGCATCAACATTTTGGTTTTTCCTGATAATTTGTTCACATGCAACTTGTTCTTAGACCCAGCTAATTTTGTTGCTGTTTCCATAAGAGCTTTGGTTACTTTTCTGTTAACTTCAGAGATGTCCACTTCTTCCGATGTTAGGCCTTCTAAAGCAGAGAACCTGTTCTTCAGTTCTAACTTGAAGGTATTATGGTGTTTTTTAAGGTTGGTTATGTCAATAGATTTTGTTTGTCTTATGAGCTTGCCACGTTCAAGTTTAGTGTTGAGGTGCATCTTACATCTCACCAATCTATGGTCACTACCTGTGTTGAACTTGTTTAGCACACTGCAGTCTTCTATGACGAATTTTTTGTTACACATAATAAAATCAATTTCACTTGTCGTCCCATTTGGATGTCTCCATGTCCATTTCCTGTGTGGCTTTTTCTTGAAGAAGGAGTTCAAGATGAAAAACCCTTCTGCCTCTGCAAACTCAACGAGAGTATTTCCACGCTGGTTTCTGTTGCCATGACCGAATTTACCTACTGAAGTTTCATTCTGTTGCCGTTGCCCTATTTTTGCATTGAAATCTCCCATAATTATTTTCAAGTGCTGCTTACCTTTATTATTTAGATGACAAATTTCCTCATAAAATTCTTCAATTTCTTCTTCAGGATGACTTGTGGTGGGTGCATAAGTTTGAATAATCTGAGCCTGGTATCTTTTCGAGAGTTGGATAACAAGTCGTGTAGCTCTGTCAGATGAACTTTCAACTTCTACAACTTTATCCTTAAGTTTCTTGTTTATTATAAATCCAACACCACTAGTTCTGCCAGTATCTGTCCCACGATAGTAGAAGAGATGTCCACTTTTCAGTTCGATGAGATCTTCTCCTTTTCTCCTTACCTCACTTAGCCCCACGATGTCCCACTTGATCCTTTGTAGTTCCTCTTCCAATTCAAGAAGCCTTGAATCAGAAGATAGGGAGCGTCCATTGTAAGTAGCCAAGGTCAGCATCAGATGGCAGCCTAGTCCGGTCCTCCGGAGATTCTTAGCACCCTCTGCCTTCATGTCGCACTGGCCGCTGCCTTGGCCAGGTACATTCCAGCTGCCGGAGACTGAGGGCCAAGATTTAAGTTGTGGAATCATTTTGGAGGGGTTTGGCCATAACTCACCACGCTGGCCAAGCGGTAACTCTATACCATCGGGATTAGAGAAAATGCTCTCCCAAACTCACCAAACCGCTTGGCCAGCGTGTTGAGTTATGGCCAAACCCCTCCATAATGACTCTACAACTTAAATCTTGGCCCTCAGTCTCCGGCAGCTGGAATGTACCTGCCCAAGGCAGCGGCCAGTGCGACATGAAGACAGAGGGTGCTAAGAATCACCGGAGGATCGGCCTAGGCTGCCATTTGATGCTGATCTTGGATACTTACAATGGTCGCTCCCTATCTTCTGATTCAAGACTTCTTGAATTATCTAATAAATGTTATTTTGAATGATGATGATGACGTTGATATATATATTATTTTCAGAGTACAATTTTTAGGAGCTGGAAGAGGAACTACAAAGGATCAAGTAGGACATCATCGGGCTAAGTGAGGTAAGGAGAAAAGGAGAAGATCTGATTGAACTGAAAAGTGGACATCTCTTCTACTATCGTGGGACAGATACTGGCAGAACTAGTGTTGTTGGATTTATAATAAACAAGAAACTGAAGGATAAAGTTGTAGAAGTTGAAAGTTCCTCTGACAGAGCTGCACGACTCGTTATCCAACTTTTGAGAAGGTAATAGGCTCAGATTATTCAAACTTATGCACATACCACATGTCATCCTGAAGAAGAAAATGAAGAATTTTATGAGGCAAGTCGTCATCTAAATAATAAAGGCAAGCAGCACTTGAAGATCATTATGGGAGATTTCAATGCAAGAATAGGGCAACGGCAACAGAATGAAAAAACTTCAGTAGGTAAATTCGGTCACGGCAATAGAAACCAGCTTGGAAATACTCTAGTAGAGTTCGCAGAGGCAGAACGGCTTTTCATCATGAACTCCTTTTTCAAGAAAAAGCCGCAAAGGAAATGGATATGAAGGCATCCCAATGGATGGACAAGTGCAATTAATTTTATTATGTGTAACAAAAAATTTGTCATGGAAGACTGCAGTGTGCCAAACAAGTTCAACACAGGTAGTAACCATAGAATTATGAGATGTAAGATGCACCTCAATGCTGAACTCGAGCGTGGCAAGCTCATAAAACAAACAAAGTGTATTGACGTGACCAACCTTGAAAGGCATCAGAATGCCTTCAAATTGGAACTAAGGAACAGATTCACTGCTCTAGAAGGTCTACCATCAGAAGAAGTGTACATCTCTGAAGTTAACAGAAAAGTAACCAACGCTCTTATGGAAACAGCAACAAAATTAGCTGGGTCTAAAAACAAGTTGCATGTGAACAAATCATCAGGAAAAATCAAAATGTTGATGCAAAAAGAAGAGAGATGAGGACAACTAAAGAAGATGAGACTTCCAAAGTGGAATATATTGAGCTATGCAATACAGTACGAAAATGTATTACTGAAGACATAAAGAAATTCAACTGTGAACTAGTGAGGAAAGCAATTGAAAACAACCAAAGCCTAAAGATAGCAAAGGGACATCTCAGTAAGGGAAGAAAACAGATTATGGCACTGAGAAAAGAAGATGGTTCTGTAACAAGAAATAGAGGCGAAATTTTGAAAAGAGATAAAGATTTCTATTCCAAATTATATGAAAGGAATGATACATGTACTCCAGACATCATGAAAGGTACCAGTACCAGAGTTCTTGCAGTACTACCAGCAGAAGTTGCAAATGCAATCGAGAACATGAAGCGGGAAAAAGCTTCAGGAGAAGATGGAATTACTGTAGACATCATACAAGAAGCAAGTGGCGAAATTTAAACAGTACTCGCCCAAATTTTCACTCGATGCCTTAATGAAGGGAAGATTCCTGAGGATTCGAACAACGCTACAATGATCCTGCTACATACAAAAGTGACATTGAGGATCTCAGGAACTACAGACCTATCAGCCTCCTTTCAGTGGTTTATAAAATATTCGCTAAAGTTCTTTCACACTGCTTGAAGGTAACACTGGACATGGCTCAACAGAGAGACCAAGCTGGATTCAGGAGCGGCTACAGCACTATAGATCATATCCACGTACTGAGAGAACTAACTGAAAGAGAGAGGGAATATGAACTTCCGTTGTGCATGGCTTTTGTCGATTATGAAAAGGCCTTTGATTCAGTGAAACCATCAGCAGTTATAATGGGTTTGAAATCCTGCGGTGTTGAAGATGCATACATGAATATTATTAATAACATCTATGAAAATGCAAGTGCATAGATTCGGCTGTTTGAGAATACAGTACACATAAAAATTGGAAAGGGAGTGAGACAAGGTGACACCATTTCTCCCAAGCTCTCTAATGCCACATTGGAAAATGTATTTCAATCACTGAACTGGGAAAACAAAGGGATAAAGATTAACGGAGAGTATCTAACTCACCTTCGTTTTTCTGATGACGTAGTCATTTTTGCAACTACCCTATCAGAGCTGCAGCGTATGATCCAGTAACTTGCTCACAAGAGTAAAGAAGTGGGATTAAAAATGAACTTTCAGAAGACAAAAGTGATGCACAATGCTTTTACAAGAAATGAAGATTTGTCGATTGATGGAGAAAAACTGGAGATAACCAATACCTACATTTATCTTGGACAGCAGATAAAAAGTGAGGGTCACATTGATGAACAAATTAATCGGCGTATAAAACTCGTCTGGAGAGCTTTTGGAACAAACAGCATAATTTTCAAGAACAATATGACATTATGTCTAAAAAGAAAAGTGTTTGATCAATGCATCCTTCCAGTGCTTACGTATGGGGCAGAGACGTGGACCTTAACAAAAAGAGACATACAAAGGCTGCCGACAACTCAAAAAGCATGGAGAGGTGCATGCTTGGTGTAACCAGGAGAGATAAGAAGAGGAACTCTTGGATTAGGAAAATGACAAGAGTGGAAGACATCATGAACTGGGTTAAATCCCTGAAATGGCAATGTGCTGGACATAATGCCAGAAGGACAGACCATCGATGGTCAGTCGAAATTTTAGATTGGATCCCAAGGGACACGAAAAGACCCAGAAGAAGACCAAATGGAAGATGTGTGGATTAAATTCGAAAGTATGCGGGAGTAACATGGAGGAGTCTGGCACAAGACAGACCGTTGTGGAAGAGGATTGGAGAGACCTTCGTCCAGCAGTGGATTGATAATGTTTGACAATGATGATTATGATGATACAGGGTTTAACCGAAAGTCCGGAAACAGCCACATAACTGGTGAAATAATGGTCGTACAAGGAAAAAACTGGTGGTTAGGTATAGGTAAAGGGGCATGACCGATCGAATGAGACCAACAGCTGCCCTCTCTGGCCGACATTTGCCGTATTTATGAAACCTATCTTCGAAACAAAGGAAGATAGGGCAAAAAAGTGAATTGCAAAGTTGTAGAACATCCGCTGTTCAGTAGGAAACGACACGTGGTTTGCCGTAAATCAACAAGGGTACGCCTGTAAACACAACGAATTCGAACGTTTGCCAGAGGGTGTCAGTCGGAAAACCGTTGGCAACCGTGTCACGGTTTACAGGCATAATTGCATTTTGCATTACATAAAAATGCTTACTCCGTTTCAATAGTGTCATCATTCTTTTGTCACTTATGCTGTATCGTGCGTTTTGCATGTCGGTTTCTAAGCACGGTTTTTAGACTGACACCGTCTGGCGAACGTTGGCATTCTTTGCGTTTACAGGCTTTCCCTTGATGGTTTCCCTCAAATCATGTGTCGTCTCCTACTAATCAACAGATGCTCTACAACTTTCCAATTGACTTTTTTGCCCTATCTTGCTTTGTTTCGTAGCTAGTTTTCATAAGTACGGCAAATATCCGCCAGAAGGTGCCGCTGTTGGTCCTATTCGATCGGCCATGGCCCTTTAACTATACCTAGCCACAAGTTTCGTTCCTGTTCGACCAGTATTTCACCAGTTATGTGGCAGTTTCCGGACTATTGGTTACACCCTATATATATATATATATATATATATATATATATATATAATTAACTTATCTTTGGTTTCCGTGGAGGTTGGGGGAAGGGGGAACTGTATAAATATTTTTGTTTTGTATTTTTCGGTAATTATCCATTCCGGTGGTGCAACTATCATACAGCGGACAATTGCACGCAGCTCTCATAACAGCGTTTTTTTCATTTGTTGTGTTTTCCAATTATTGAACTGGGAAGACATGGGGATTATATATATTTATCCCCTCCCCCTTCATTTCGCTGACGACATAACAGTTTTGTAAGTTTCTCTTTAGGTCTGCTGAGTGAAGATCAAGAACTCCCTGACCTTCACTCAGCAGCCCTAAGGAGAAACTTGCAAAAACTTATGAATCGAAGACATGGACCTTAACAAGAGTATGACACACAGAGGATCCAAAGAACTGAAAGACCTATGGAGAGATGCATGCTTTGTATAACCAGGAAAGACAGGAAGATGAATTCATGGATCAAGTAAAAAGATAAGAGTGCATGACTTCATCATCAAGGTAAAATCCCTGAAATGAACAAATTCAACTGGAAACTTTTTGCAAGCCGTTCTTTATCATATTCTGTCTAGGATGAAGGTAATTTTAATGGGAAAAGCACGTAAACAGTAGATAAATTACTTCATATTTATTTCAAAAAAAGCACATGTTATTTTCACACACTACACGGAAAAGAAAAGCGTTTGTCCAGAAATGAGAGCTGCTTAGAAGTATGCCAGGGGTAATCGAAATTTCGTCCCGTTAACAGCTAAAATATTCATTCTGCAAAGTAGAGGCAAATATTTTCTATAGTCCTGTAACAACGTTCCACCAGAGACGCAATCCGACGGAGATTAATTCAGCAGGTTTTTCAGGACAGAAACTATCTGATATGCTGATGACACTGTCGTGTTGCCAAAGAACAAAGGTTAGTTGCAGCGTATGTTGCCCCGGATGTACGAAGTTTGCATGAAATTCAAACTGAGTATAAATAAGGGAAAAACCAAAGTTCTAGTTTTTGAGAGAAGAACTGGTAACACTGAATGTAATGTAAGTCTAAATGGTACAGTGGTTGACCAGGTCAATGAATTTGCGTATTAGAAAGAATGTTTGACAGAGAGAACAAATTGGATGTTGAAATTAGTAGGCGAGTAAATTCTTCATTGAAAGTCATGGCTGCTCTGGGAGGTTTTCACAGGAATGATGGATTCTCAAAAAAGTCCCGCATGGCTGGGTATGAAAGTGTAATTGTTCCTGCTCTGATGTATGGTAGTAAAACCAGGGTACTACAGAAGAAACGTAGAAGTCGTTTGTGTGCTGGAGAAATGAGTTATTTGCGGGGGTTTGTGGAAAGACACGCTCTGATTGTGTGAGGAATGAAGACGTGTTGCACTTGTGTGATGTGAAACAAAATGTTGTTAACAAGGTAGAGACTAGTATGCTTCTGTAATTTAGCCATTTTGAAAGAATGATTTATGAGATGCTTACTAAGAAAATATTTTTAGCCAAAGTGGCAGGAAGGAAAAGCAAAGGAAGGCCAAGGAAATCATGGGAAGATCAGATTCAAGAGTGTCTGCATGAGAAAAAAGATTATGAGTACGATGTATAGAAGATCTTATGTACTGCGTGTGATGGATATCAGTGAAGCCCAAGTTGTATGTCAAGATCGCTGTAAATGGAAATGTGTGATACCGCAACAATATGAAAAATTATCTGGTAGTTTGTATTTTTTTTTTTGGAGTTGACCTCTGAATCTCAGACAACAGCTTAGTGATATGTATAGCTCTCTGATGCCAGATTCCACATTCACCACTAAAACGAAGTGCTAGCCTTGTAGCAAAGGGTCGTGAAGTGAAAAATGTGGTAGTAGGGTGGGAGAAGGTCCGCACTGTTAGGAAGATGACGTAGGATATCAAACACTGCCAGTTTTCGGCAGACCACTTTTGAGGTGTGAATTCGAGCATTCATTATCCACTTGCAGGAACGCCCGAGCACCGGGCTGCTTTGGTGCTCGTACTCGCTGAAGTTGTTCGACAAAGAGTTTCTTGTCCACAAGTTGACTATCTGGCACGAATTTCTTTTGCACAGGACCTTCAAACTCCCACTAAACGCACATCATGACTTTCTTCTCTAATCGCCCTCTTTGCACAAATGGCTCTGCTGCCTGATGAGCCCTCAACAAAACGGTATCTAATAGAAAGACTTAAAACTTATACGTCACGTCAGAAATATTAGGTATACAAATAAGTTTTAAAGCCATTTTTGTGTGACGTATACCGCTATTTTACATACCCGACATTCCGCTGCTTTGTTGTCATGTGGCCGTAACTGGTCCACAGTATAAAATGTGACACAGAAGTTTGTCCAACAATCAAATGCACTTTCACATTGGTAGATGAAAGATGGCAAGCGATACTGCATTTATTCGACAATGCATTCGTTACGAATTTCGTCAAGGAAAAAGTGCTGCATAAGCATGTGCATTGATCTGTTCTGTTCAGGGAGGAGAATATTGAATCGAAAAGCAGGTGTGAGTTTTGGTTTAGACGATTTAAAGCCGGTGATTTTGATGTTAGCAATGGTGAACGTAGCGGAAGGTTGCACATGAGAAATTGCAAGCATTGCTGGATGAAGATTCGTCTCAAACGCAAGAATAACTAGCCGAGCAACTGGGGGTTACACAATAAGCCATTTCCAATCGTTTGCGCGCAATGGGGAAAAAATTCAGAAGGAAGGAAAATTGGTGCCACATGACCTGATCCAGAGGTACAACGATGAGAGTGTCAAGAAGTGTTTGATTCTGTTGAAAAAACAACATACAAAGTCTCTCCTTTAGAAAATAGTTACGGGTGATGAAAAGTGGATATGGTACGGCAATTCGAAACAAAAAAATACTGGGTAACCCCGATGGAGCAACGACTTCGACACCGAAACGCAATGTTCCCTCCAAAAAGTATTGCTGTGCATCTGATGGGATATGAAAGATGTGCTCTAATATGAACTATTAGGAACAGTGTCAAACTGTTACTGCTGATCGCTACAAGCAAGAATTGCTGCGATTTAACCAGGAAGTCTGTCGGAAACGTCCATTTACAGGCAAAGGATTGCGTCCCGTGAAATGACTGCATGGAAACGCTTGGCTGTACGTCGCGAAATCGGTCAAGGAAACGTTATTGACGTTTGGCTAGGAACTTTTGGAGCACCCGGCGTATAGTCCCGACATAGTCCCTTCAGACTATCATTTGTTCCGATCGATGCAATATAGTCTGTCTGCTGTACGGCTTCGGACATGTGACGAAGTGCGAAAACACGTTGATGATTTCATCGCGTCACACGACGAAGTATTCTTCTTGGCTGGAATCCGTCAGCTGCCCGACCGATGGCGGAAGGTGATAGATAATGACCCTGCATATTTTGATTCGTAAAGGTATTGTTGTGTTCCCTCAATTTACATGTTGTGTTGTCTTAAAACGCTTTGAAACTTATTTTTATACCTAATAGAAGACTGGGCTGCTATGGAACGCCGATAGAGCAACGTGTTTCGCAGTGGAGAAATATTTTCGTGAGGGCGATGCTACATATGATTCACGAAAACGGGGATAAGTTTATCATGTTTTCTTTGTTTTTTCTGACTTTTTTGACTTCGGATAATGCAAACAGATGATATTCTTAGTTTTGTTCTTTTGTTCCATTTGCTACACTATCTGAAAGTATTCAGTGTTGAAGAAATTATTATATGTGTATTCCTTTGCGCGTCGCATAAGAAGCCCAGGATTTTGCCTACTAGCAAATCTTTTATAAAAATATTTCACTTTAACATTTTCGATATTCCTTTCACGTTCGTTATGGTAATAAAAAAACTTTAATTACATAACAAACGCGAAAGCAATACCTCTGATTGGTGCATTTTCAGTATGGTCTAAAATTCTCAAAACTGAAAATCTTGCCACTATTTATAGAAGGGAAAAATTTATACATTAAAACCACTGAGGAAAACTTTCTCCAATAAACATGGAAGTTGCTAATTTTTGGTATCTTGGAATTTACACATAGAATCTAAGCTTTATGCTGGATATTCTGAAAGTCGTATCTTTTTTGTCTTTCAAATGTTAAATTATTTTGCAATATTTATTTTCTCTAGCATTATATTGCAGAGCTTTTTTTTTTTTTTTTTACTGAAATTGCATTGATTTTACAGCATTTCTAGTGGGTAAAAGATAATAACGGGAATATCAATTTACACATTAATGGGAGAAACATATATGTATATATTATCTGTAAAGCCCGTTGAGATAAGAATGCAACGGGTTCTAGAAATCACTTATTGCTGTTCAAGCGTTTATTAATGACGTTGGAAAATATCTTTGTAAACGATATTTTGTGTAAATATTTTTTTAGGAATCTGGGAGTAGTTTTCCTTGTTCTGGCTCATGGACTACTTTAACTGTGACATCATCTAACCATCAGTTCAACATATAGCTGCGCATGGCTAAACACTGGTTCAGGAAGGTAGATAGCTAATTTCTCCAGCGTTTGACTTGAGATTTATTAATGATCATATCAAAAGCTAGGTTTACAGGAAATTGTCGTCGTCTTAATGTGAATGGGCGGTTTATAACAGTAGGCGCCAGGTCAATTCGAGGAATAAAAACAGTTTTACCACATGCTGAGCCTGTGAGTACTTCTGCAATGACCAAATTGGGCTTTACAACTAAAACCATTGCATAAACCTCGTTGGGCATTGAGGTTTCTCAGGAGCATGATAATAGCTCCAATCTTCAACTTCAGTCTGTGAAGTAGCATTCCTGATGGAGTTTGCTCATTTAAAAGCTCTATTGGATAATACTGTTCAATATTTTCTTCGCCGTCGGCATCAATTAAATCAGAGGTTAAGTATGGTATATACACTGCTGGCCACCCAAAATGCAACACCAAGAAGGACACGAGATAGCAAAGCCACATTTACTGGACACATAACAACAGATATAAAGATGAAACGATTGAACTTACAGGCCCGTGCAACTTGCGGAACACGCAGACATCAATAGTTCGTGTGGCCCCCGTGGCTGGCAATAACGGCCGCTACACGCCACGGCATCGAACGAAAGAGGCTTTGGATGTGGGCTTGGGGTATGTCGGTCCACGCTGCTTCCGCACGTTGCCACAATTCATCAGGCGTAGCCACGGTGGTGCTTTCCAGGTCACTCGGTTGCCGATCAGCGACCATACGTGTTCGATGGGCGACATATCGGGAGAAGAGGCGGGACACTGCAACAGTGACACCTGGTGAGCCGTGAAGAATTGTTGCACGATGTGTGCCACGTGCGGGCGCGCACTGTCCTGTTGAAGCGTGGCCACTAGTAAGTACTGCAGGTAAGAGAGGACTACAGGCTACAAAATGTCGGAGATGTAGCGGCGGCTGTTGAGTGTACCGGCAATGCGTACCAGAGGGGTGAGGGTGTCATATCCAATTGCGCCCTAAACCATAACGACAGGCGACGGACCGGTATGGCGATGCATAATGCAGGCGTCATGCAGTCTCTCGCCGCGGTGCTGCCACACACGCGGATCCGACCATCGTGTTTTGCAGGCAGCAGCGGGATTCGTCGGAGAAGACAGTGTCGTGTCATTCCGTAGTCCAGGTGCGGCGTTCAACGGCTCACTGTCGCCGTACTCTCTGGTGGTGTAACGTTAATGGTAATCGGAGCAATGGGCGCTGGTCGACAGGTTCACGCTCCTGCAGACGACGTTGAACGGTACGTGCTGACACAGGTTGTTGCGCAACACACCCTAATTCCTGCGCTAACGTTCGTGATGTGGCGGTGCGAGCCGTCAAAGCCCGACGCACAACATGCCGGTCCTCTCGTACGGTGGTGTGCCGCGGCTACGGCAATCTCTCACGTCGGTCCGTCCGTCCCTCCTGCACCCACCAACTCCATACTCGTCTCACGTGGCTGAATGTCGTCCCACACGGGCGCCGATGTCCCGGTACGATAAACCGCTGTCGCAATAAGACACCATTCGTCCTCTGTCAAACTCCAAAACGTGCTGGAATGACTCCGTATTCGGCGACGAGACATCAGGAAGCTTCCCACGCACAGGTCCGACAGCACAACACACTTCCACTACTTACACCCAGCCTTCTGCGCACCTTTCTTATAGTGCTTCTCGGTGGCGTGCCGGGCGCATATGATTTGCATACGCCCTGCAATGCTAATCGTTTGCATGTCCTCTCGCGGGCGACGCATGCTGCGAATTTCAGGCTAATCGGATGCTTCCCTCTTGGCGTTGTATTTTGGGTGGCCAGTAGTGTAATATAATAGGCAACCTCATTAGATCTTGGAGTATCATAACGCCTTTGGTTATTTCTACGATCTTAAATAATAGTCACTGATACATTAGAAGGAACAGCATTATTCATTTCAGCATCTTGAATACTCTCTTGTTCGACTTCATAATGCATTTTACATGCTTCTACAAATGGATTATGTTCTGTCATGAATGTATTCGTGTTTGTAACAGATCTTTATTGGTCCCACTATTTTCTCGCATGTGCACTCTTTGGGCAGAAGCCTCATCAGGATCCAATATGTATACTTGCGCGTATTTCCGCTGTTCACTGTTACCAGGACGCAATGCTCCAGCACGATGATAGATTGATTAATTTGTGCTCCTATCGATGCAAATGCAATAGAACTATTAATCGACCGTATGTTAACCACAAATCTTTTAAAATGCTCATGCTGATTTCATAAATTGTTCAGTTAATGGGGAAGTGCGATTAGGATCTAATTTTACTGCTCCTTTTGAGCAGCATTTAGAAAATTTACCATTCGAAGGTCTTCCTCCGGCAAAGTTTTTGGCTTTACAAAATTCACAAATTTGCTCAAGAGTGTCACATGACTGTCGTGTCTCGCTACAGTCTTTTCATCGCCTGAATGGTTTAAAGCCACATGACGTGTAGCATGTGTTTTTTGTTGTCGGTTCGTTAATGTCCTGTGAACCTTTCGAGCGCAGCGTTCATTACTTTGTTGGGGGGTCGTATTTTGCGCCTCGGAAATATGTACATTTTTCATGCGCTGACATTCAGCTTCAATATGTTCCGGCGCAATATTACCAGTAATATGATCACGCAAACGTCAAATTTCAGAATTTCTTTCAACAGCACTGCATTTTTTTTCTGGCATGTTCGGGATTCCGGAAGTTAACATCGTATCTTTCGATTGCAGTGCGTTTGTCGCATCTTGCTCGATCGTAATAGGCTTTTTTTCTTATTGTTGGTTTAACGACCACCATGAGCAACTCAATGGGCTATAAACAGTCGCCCGTACCTAATTTAGGGCTACTGCTTCCAGGGAAGGGAGAAACCCGGTGCCGTAAGACAAACACAACATCCATGCCTCACCGGGATTCGAACTCACACCCAGCTCGGACGAATGAGTAGAAGCCATTGCTTAGACCACCGCGCCACCAGGGCGGCAAATAGGCTTTGCGGCATTTATCTTCATTCCCTTCATCTAATGAAGGAAGTAAATTTCTTTTTTGACGCGGCATAGGTGAGGTTTAAAACAACAGTTAAGTTCACGAAAAACACTAACGTTCGTCCTTGCTTTACTAAAATGATAGTGATCCACGTCGTCGCAAGTGTGTATTATCGCAAGCGGGTCCACAGTGGACTTGAAAGTGCTCATGTTCTAATGTATATATCATTTTAACCGTAATTTTTTAAAATCGTGTAAAGACGGCAAACTGTGTTCTTAATATCCTTCAGCACGAAAAATTGACTTCCTATGGTGTATTAAATTTAATAAATTTATAAGTATTAACGGCTATTAAATATTTTAGGAGGAAAATGCATGAAAACGTAATAATCTTGTATGTTTAAATATATAAATAATAAACATCTTACAGCCTAGAACTGTATTCTTCCACTTTCACCACACTCGCAAAAAAAAAAAAAATAATTCTAACTTCGAACGAAAGAAAAAAGATGTAAACAAAACGTTAAATAGGAACGGTTACGGATAACACGGTGTGAACACCGAAATACAAATGTTCGTCTTTTTCTGGTAAACTGTGTAATAAAGCATATCAAGAGTATGTAAAGTAGAACCAAAATTTCTGATTTAGTTTTCATATTTCTAAAGAGTTGACTGTGTGACGTAACGCATTTCTGACGGCATGGAGAATAATTTGGATGAGATGACGTCACATCGGCAGCTGTGTTCTCTGTTGCTATGACAACAAAACAGAGTGATATACGCGTGAACTGTGCCCGTGTAGGTGATGACATCACCTGAACGAAAAACTAATCGTAACGTCACAAACATTTGTTTCTCGGTTTTTGCTATGACGACTTAAAACGTGATCCACGTCGTCGGCAACTCAGCCGTTTATATATTACGATACATATATATAAATATATACATCATCATCGTAATTGCCAACCATTATCAATCTACTGCTGGAACAAGGTCTCCCCAAGTTAATTCCACAAATGTCTAACTTGCGCCAGTCTCCTCCATGTCATTCCTGCATGCTTTCGAATTCTATCGTTCTTCTGGGTCTTTTCCTGTATCTTATAATCTAGTCTAGAATTTCGGTTGTACATAGATGGTCCGTTCTTCTGGCAACATGTCCAGCCCATTGCAATTTCAGGGATTTTATTCTGATCTTGATGTCTTCCAGTCTTGCCATTTTCCCAATCCATGAGTTCCTCTTCTTATCTCTCCTGGTTACACCAAGCATACATCTCTCCATACTTTTTTCTGTTGTCCGCAGTCTTTTTACGTCCTTTTAGTTAGGGTCCACGTATCTGCCCCGTATGTAAGCACTGGAAGGATGCATTGATCAAACACTTTTCTTTTAAGACATAATGGCCTATTGCTGTTGAAAATTATACTGTTTCTTCCAAAAGCTCTCCAGGCAAGTTTTATACGCCGATTAATTTCTTCATCAATGTGACCCTCACTTAATATCTGATGTCCAAGATAAATGTAGGTATTGATTATCTTAAGCTTTTCTCCATCAATCAAGAAAACTTTATTTCTTGTAGAAGCATTGTACATCACTTTTGTCTTCTGAAAGCTCATTTTTAATCCCACTTCTTTACTCTTGTCAGCAAGTTCCTGGATCCTACTCTGCAGCTCTGATGGGGTAGTTGCGAAAATGACTTCGTCATCAGCAAAAAGCAGGGGAATTAGATAATCTCCATTATTCATTCCCCCTTTGCTTTCCCAGTTCATTGATTGAAAGACATTTTCCAATGTGGCATTAAGGAGTGGAAGACATAGTGTCACCTTGTCTGACTCCCTTTCCAATTTTTATGGGTGCTGTATTCTCAAATAGCCGAATCTTTGCACTTGCATTTTGATAGATGTTATTGATAATATAAATGTATGCATCTTCAATACCGCAGGATTTCAATATATACATGTACTGTATATATATATATATATATATATATATATATATATATATATGAATTTCGTACCCTTATTTTACAGCTTCTAATGACTCACAATGTTAGATTAGGCAAAAATAGAAATTTCATTCCGACTGAAATTTCATACCCCGTTTTACATGCACTAATGTCTGGTACATCAGGAAAAAAACGGATTAGGCAAAATGGAAATTGCAATTCTGACTGAAATTTCATATCTACTCACAGTCCCTAATGACCCAAATATTTCATTTCTTCATTTCTATTCTGTTGATGATAGTTTGCGTGACTGCGGGCGCAGTGTAAGCCAATTTGTTTGTCAAACTGTCAGTCCGTGATGTAATTATTATTTTTGCGTCAATCCCGAATCGGCGAATGAGTGTTTCTTCTTACCGTCACTGTTGCCACCGTCGTTGGACTGTATTACTGTCTAGGCTTATTTACAAGTTCAACTACAGATCGATTCGACAATACGTACTCCGAGATGTCAGAAATCCTTCCCTCTCAGAATTGCTTAGTTGTCCATCTAGCAGGGCAGTATGTCTATTATAAATCACTCACTCGTAGTTCATTTAACGGAAGTAACAACACTTCCACCCTATCTTGGGAACAGCCCTGCCGGATTGTTTCAATAACCAGAGTCATTTGTACATCCCAAAATAAAGTTCCCGTTTCGTTATGGTTCTGAACTTCGTACTTTTATCGTCACGAAATGCAGTTTGCTTGATTTAATTAGATGAAGGATTTAAATTACTTTACGTTACGCATCTTTCGCTCGTAAAACATTTTCGATATTCTGAGCATCTTAAGAAACTCCTATTAAAATACATTTTTCTTCACAAAAAAAAGGCATCTGCTTTGAAGTAATGCGACAGGATGTGATACATTTTTTCTAAAACATCGAAATATGTCTGTTCATGAAACGGCGAAAATATGTGTGCTTGTAAAACTGAATTTGCCTTCCTTCGATTCGGTTCTTTCATTTTCTCGCGAAAAAAAGTAACTGTGTAATTTTACCTCTGAAATCTGATAAATTCTTATTGTCATAACTTTTCTGCTGGATCTTAATGTTTTACTGAATATAGTTCCGCAAATTTGTAGCAACGCACCCAAACTAAGATTGAGCACTCTCATTCTAAGACGACGCTTCTTATGAAAAAATCCCTTTCGGATGTAGAGTTAAAACATTCAAATATTTTAAGCATAACTTCTGCCAGTTACATTCAACTAACATTACATTACAGTCAGACAACAGTAACTTATTTTTTTGTATGTCGTGGTTGTTATAAGGTGCATGATGTTGACAAAAAGCTAACAACATTTTAGGCAGATGACAACCTCAGCTGCTTGCGAATAAAAGTTCACCTGGAATACGTCCTTTAACCAAAACAAGAAAATTAACCGAAGCAGTTGCTGAATTTGTTTAATATAGTAGGAATCAGAGGTGACAACAAAAATATTTGAACGCAAAAAAATATATATTTATAAATGTTGGTAGTCTCATAATCAAATTGTTAGTTAGTCGGATATAATTTAAATGAGCCATTACGAATTATAATTATATACCAAAAGAACAAATTATTTTTGAAAAAACATTGTATGATACAAGGAATATATCAAAATATCGTCATGGAAATCCCAGTCACCTGAAAGAACAACGCACTTGTGGTTATTTTACAGGAGGACCTCGCTGACATTCCAAGAGGAAACAGACACCCAGTCTTCTTAATCATTTCACAATCGTCTACCAAAACACAAAACAACCACTGAGGAGCAGGAAATCTCAACTGAGACGTAGGGCTTCGCTTCGTAGGAAACACCAGCTCGTTGCTGCTGCTGCTGATGTGACGTCACAAAAACGTGAAACGCGAAGATCAAAATAAACCAGGCTCTAGCATTTAGTCAACGTAAAATTCATTTAAGTTGTAAAATCAATTGTCAACGTACAAGTGTATATTTCTGCAGTGGTTTTTGCTGAACAATACAAATTTTGGAAATGATGTATTGTTTATCTGGACAGCCTTTTGTGTTCACTACTTCCACAGTAATTATTACAATCAATACTACATATTGCTTCCCTCATAATTAACTGCACAGAAGCAGTTTTTCATGTGCTGTCTGGTTTTTTTGCTAACACTAAAGTGCCAAAAGTTATGGGATACGTACCTAGTATAATGTACGACCACCTCTAGGCAGCAACTCGACGGGAAATTGATTCCACAAGTGGCAGGAAGACTTCTACAGAAATGTTGAACCATGCCGTCTCAATAGCCACCCACAGTTCCATTGTATTTCTAAGTGCAGGATTTTCGGTGCGAATGGACCTTTCCACCACGTCCCATAACTGCTCTATTGGATTCATGTCGGGAAAACGTGGGGGCCACATCATCCGTCGGGATTGTCCGAAATGCTTCTCGAATCAGTTTTGGATAACTCGGGCCCGATGACATGGTGCATTGTCTGCCTGGAGCATCCCATCGTTGTTGGGGTACATAAAAGACTGCAAATGGTCACGCAGCAGAGTAACAAAGCGAGTACCGGTTAATGACGTGTTTACGAGTACCAGAGTACCCAAACTGCGCCACGTAAAGACACCCCACACATGTATGGAACCACCACCAGCTTGTATAGTGCCTTGCTGACAGCTTGAATCCATGGCCTAATGGGGTCTCCACCACACACGAATTCTACCATCAGCTTGTAACAACTGATAGCGTGACTCATTGGACCAAGCAACATGTTGCCAGCCTTCCAGGGTCCAATTACCGTGTTCACGAGCCCAGGTGAAGCGCTGTGTTCGATGTCGTGGTGTTAATAACAGGACTCTTGTGGGTCTTCTGCTCCCATAAACCATGGACGCTAAATTACATTTGACTGTGGATGATCTGATGGATATGTCTCTGGTACATCCTGCATTGAATGTGGATGGATGTTATTTGAGTCAGTGTCGCTTGTTTATTAACATGGACAATCCTCATCATTCAGGAAATTATACAATTTCCCCTATATTCACGAAAAATTAATGTTCAATAAAAAGTACATTAGCTGTTATTGAAAGAATATGAACAGGACCCGTGTTCAGCCACTGTGCTGTCTACGGTGGGTGGTAATGCCTTTCATGCAGTATTCGTGAAACACACGTGACACCGTGGATCGAGGAATGTTGAATGTTCGTGCAACTTCTGAAATAGAATGTCCCATCCGTCTGGCTCCAACCACCATGCCTCGTTCAAACTACGATAATTCACGTCAACTTGCCATAATCCTACTGGCGGTTGGTCAACCTGACTCAGAAGATTACACCTCGCAACTGATAAAATTCGTGACGTGCGTCGAAACCTTTGCACGACGGCAGCGCCAGTTAATATACTACAGTAGTGTATATAGTACTGTAAACATATAATTTACTTTATGAAATTCTATTTGTGAAATATGAACTTAAAATATAAAAACAGCGTCGTTTTTCGGCATCTTTAAAAACCTTTGGTGCAATTTATTGTTTACAGAAGAACTGAAATAGCCAGTTTATCAGCATGTAAGTGTTCAATTTACCCTAAATCATGCACGTGAAATGATCAATAACTATAAATTTCAACTTTGAAAGAATAATATTATGTACCACACATTTCAAATATCAAATAATCGTTATTTAGAAATCTAACCTCATCACACTTTTACATATTCTTGTCCTAGGGGCTCATAGGATGACAGAGAAGGGGGATATAATCTGTTTCAGCCGCACTAAGACACGGGAAAACCATCTGGATGATCCTTTTGGTTGATAGGAATTCTTGTCAGATTGCAATTTTTTTCCTTTTCTTACAAATGATGGAAGAACGCAAGTGACAGTACTTCAATTTCTCTCTGACAGCAGCATCGTAAAGTCCCCTTAAACACAACGGATAATTTTTGTACCATTTTTTTCATCTCTTACCATGCGATAAATCTCCCGAAATCTTCCACATCTGACACCTGTCTCCTAGTACCTCGCTGTGTTTACGGTGGATCTAGACACCAGAGTATTTTAGCGTAATGCTAAGGCTAACAGCATCCTCCGTCTCTCTTCTTTTTTTTTTCGTATTTCTCTATTTTTTATGTTACTTTCTTTTACGAAGGAAAGGATACATAAAGTAATTAAGTGTAACCTGTGAACTAAAACACCTCTGGACGATATATCTATTGACACATGACACATGTACTGCTCGTGAACGTTTTAATATATTTAAGAACGACCAATGAACACTTCTAGATTTATATTTATGGGATTTCACTAATTGTAGACTACATCCATTGTGAAGACTATAATATTAAGAAGAACAACGTAAGTGCACAGCAATTTTATTTTTTTATCGAACAAAGTGCTTTGGACCAGCTTCTTCAGGTCGTAAATATTCAAATCGCATATGACATCAATATTCAATCGCATATGACATCAATATTTAATCGCATATGACATCAATATTCAATCGCATATGACATCAACATTCAATCGCATATGACATCACGGTTTTTGTCAGTTACTTCCTTGGGCTCGGCGAAAATGGTGTATATGCCGTGTATTTGACAAGTTGCGAGGTATTTTGCTATGTATGTAAAGCTTCCGAAATATCAAGTTTGATTGTTGAATCCGGCTTATTAATAAGCTTTTTATCTTCAAATAATTCTCGTAAAGCATCATTACAGCCAACCTGAAGTAGAACAAATGATGAGATATATGAGAATTTGTACCAAACAAAACAGTTTTTCTTCTCCCAGTACGTTTTATGAATAGATAGGAGGGAAAGTCTGTTGTCACCTATTTTTGCGAAATTTACATGCGTCGTTTTGGAGAAAAACTGCTAGCTTGGGAAATTTTTTTGTGGTTAGGCTATGCAGATGATACTTCCATTCTCAAAAAAAAGAAAATTTTCTCAAGTTCCAAAATTAATTAGTCAAACTAATTTCACAGCCTCTCCTTGACAAATGTCAACCCCGCCTTCTCGTGGTGCATCCTGTTCCCACTAAAGGGGCTCTGACGACCGCCCATAGCGGTATAACTATACCATCGGGATTAGAGGAAATTCTATCCCACACTCACCAACCCGCTTGGCCAGCGTGGTGAGTTATGGCCAAACCCCTCCAAAATGACTCCACAACTTAAATCTTGGCCCTCAGTCTCCGGCAGCTGGAATGTACCTGGCCAAGGCAGCGGCCAGTGCGACATGAAGGCAGAGGGTGCTAAGAATCCCCGGAGGACCGGACTAGGCTGCCATCTGATGCTGACCTTGGCAACGTACAATGGACGCTCCTCATCTTCTGATTCAAGGCTTCTTGAATTGGAAGAGGAACTACAAAGGATCAAGTGGGACATCGTGGGGCTAAGTGAGGTAAGGAGAAAAGGAGAAGATCTCATTGAACTTAAAAGTGGACATCTCTTCTACTATCGTGGGACAGATACTGGCAGAACTAGTGGTGTTGGATTTATAATAAACAAGAAACTGAAGGATAAAGTGGTAGAAGTTGAAAGTTCCTCTGACAGAGCTGCACGACTCGTTATCCAACTATCGAGAAGATACCAGGCTCAGATTATTCAAACTTATGCACCCACCACAAGTCATCCTGAAGAAGAAATTGAAGAATTTTATGAGGAAATTTGTCATCTAAATAATAAAGGTAAGCAGCACTTGAAAATAATTATGGGAGATTTCAATGCAAAAATAGGGCAACGGCAACAGAATGAAACTTCAGTAGGTAAATTCGGTCACGGCAACAGAAACCAGCGTGGAAATACTCTCGTTGAGTTTGCAGAGGCAGAAGGGTTTTTCATCTTGAACTCCTTCTTCAAGAAAAAGCCACACAGGAAATGGACATGGAGACATCCAAATGGGACGACAAGTGAAATTGATTTTATTATGTGTAACAAAAAATTCGTCATAGAAGACTGCAGTGTGCTAAACAAGTTCAACACAGGTAGTGACCATAGATTGGTGAGATGTAAGATGCACCTCAACACTAAACTTGAACGTGGCAAGCTCATAAGACAAACAAAATCTATTGACATAACCAACCTTAAAAAACACCATTATACCTTCAAGTTGGAACTGAAGAATAGGTTCTCTGCTTTAGAAGGCCTAACATCGGAAGAAGTGGACATCTCTGAAGTTAACAGAAAAGTAACCAAAGCTCTTATGGAAACAGCAACAAAATTAGCTGGGTCTAAGAACAAGTTGCATGTAAATAAATTATCAGGAAAAACGAAAATGTTGATGCAAAAAAGAAGAGAGATGAGGACAACTAAAGAAGATGTGACTTCCAAAGTGGAATATATAGAGCTATGCAAGACAGTACGAAAAAGTATCACTGAAGACGTAAGAAAATTCAACTGTGAACTAGTGAGGAAAGCAATTGAAAACAACCAAAGCCTAAAGATAGCAAAGGGACATCTCAGTAAGGGAAGAAAACAGATTATGGCACTGAGAAAAGAAGATGGTTCTGTAACAAGAAATAGAGGCGAAATTTTGACAAGGGTGAAAGATTTCTACTCCAAATTATATGAAAGGGATGATACATGCACTCCAGACATCATGAAAGATACCAGTACCAGAGTTCCTCCAGTCCTTCCAGCAGAAGTTGCACATGCAATCAAGAACATGAAGCAGGGAAAAGCTCCAGGAGAAGATGGAATTACTGTAGACATCATACAAGAAGCAATTGGAGAAATCGAAACAGTACTCGCCCAAATTTTCACTCGATGCCTTAATGAAGGAAAGATTCCTGAGGATTGGAACACCGCTACAATGATCCTGCTACATAAGAAAGGTGACATTGAGGATCTCGGAAACTACAGACCTATCAGCCTCCTATCAGTAGTTTATAAAATCTTCACTAAAGTTCTTTCACACCGCTTGAAGGTAACACTGGACATGGCTCAACCGAGAGAACAAGCTGGATTCAGGAGTGGCTACAGCACAATAGATCATATCCATGTGCTGAGAGAACTAATTGAAAGAGCGAGGGAATATGAACTTCCATTGTGCATGGCTTTTATCGATTATGAAAAAGCCTTTGATTCGGTGAAACCATCAGCAGTTACAACGGCTCTGAAAACCTGTGGTATTGAAGATGCATACATTAATATTATTAATAACATCTATGAAAATGCAAGTGCAAAGATTAGGCTGTTTGAAAATACAACACACATAAAAATTGGAAAGGGAGTGAGACAAGGTGACACCATATCTCCGAAGCTCTTTAATGCCACATTGGAGGGTGTTTTTCAGTCACTGAGCTGGGAAAACAAGGGGATAAAGATTAATGGAGATTATCTAACCCACCTTCGTTTTGCTGATGACGTAGTCATTTTTGCAACTACCCCATCAGAGCTGCAGAGTATGATCCAGGAACTTGCTGACAAGAGTAAAGAAGTGGGATTAAAAATGAACTTTCAGAAGACAAAAGTGATGTTCAATGCTTTTACAAGAAATGAAGATTTGTCGATTGATGGAGAAAAGCTGGAGATAACAGACACGTACGTTTATCTTGGACAGCAGATATCAAGTGAGGGTCACATTGATGAAGAAATTAATCGGCGTACAAAACTTGCCTGGAGAGCTTTTGGAAGAAACAGCATAATTTTCAAGAGCAATATGCCATTATGTCTTAAAAGAAAAGTGTTTGATCAATGCATCCTTCCAGTGCTTACGTATGGTGCAGAGACGTGGACCTTAACTAAAAGAGACATACAAAGGCTGCAGACAACTCAAAGAAGCATGGAGAGGTGCATACTTGGTGTAACCAGGAGAGATAAGAAGAGGAACTCGTGGATCCGAAAAATGACGAGAGTGGAAGACATCATGATCAGAGTAAAATCCCTGAAATGGCAATGGGCTGACATACTGCCAGAAGGACAGATCATCGATGGACAGCCGAAATTTTAGATTGGATTCCAAGGGACAGGAAAAGACCCAGAAGAAGACCACATGGGAGATGGGTGGATGAAATTCGAAAGTATGCAGGGGTGACATGGAGGAGACTGGCACAAGACAGACCGTTGTGGAGGAAACTTGGGGAGACCTTCGTCCAGCAGTGGATTGATAATGGTTGACAATGATGATGATGATGATGATATACACCAAAAATTCAAAACATTATGACCAGCGAGTCATTGTACAAATCGAAGCACAGGCAAATGACAACGTGTGTGAGGGTTGAAGTGATATAAATAACATCTGAAACTCAGGTCTGTTAATCAGTGTTATTCTTGTTTTTCAGATGTGAAAAGCAACGGAATTAAATAAATTGGACGAAAGAGAAATCGGAATGACCAGACAACTGGGTCAGAGCTTTTCCGAGATGGCACGGCCTGTGGGGTGATCGGGCTCAGCCGTGGTTTGCACCTTAAAAAGTGTTCCGAAGTGGGTAAAACCACGACCAGCCGGCAAGGTGTGGTCCGACTTCGATACTAGAATTAAGCGGAGGCTTTCTTGTATGGTACGAGCCAACAAAGGGGCTATTATGGGGCAACGCTCATATAACTTAAACGATGTTTCTATGCTGATGAGAGTCACAACACGCATTACATCCAACCTTGCTAACTTGTGATGCCAATGCTAACTTTCGTTAACCGCCGAAAACTCTTACAATGGGCAACTGAGCATCACAACTGGACCCTGAATGATTGGAAGAGGGTCGTCTGGTCCGATGAATCTCATTTTCTGTTGCACCATGTTCAAAGCCGAAACGTTTGCGTGTTTTACCTGGGGAAGTGTTGGCACCAGGATGCACAGCAGGATGCAGAGAACACAACGGTTGAAGTATAATTGTTTGGGAAATGTTCTGATGGGAAACCCTTCAGAGCATTGTTTGGGAAACCCTTCAGAGCATTGTTTGGGAAACCCTTCAGAGCATTGTTTGGGAAACCCTTCAGAACATTGTTTGGGAAACTCTTCAGAACATTGTTTGGGAAACCCTTCAGAATATTGTTTGGGAAGCCCTTCAGCACATTGTTTGGGAAACTCTTCAGAACATTATTTGGGAAACACTTCAGAAAATTGTTTGGGAAACTCTTGAAAACATTGTCTGGGAAACCCTTCAAAACATTGTCTGGGAAACCCTTCAGAGCATTGTTTGGGTAATGTTCTGATGGAAATCATTCATGTGCAGTGAACTACGACGTTTACGACCTCATGGTAACAGTTCCATCTAGTATTGCTTCCTTTCAGCAAGTTTATTGCGCCATGTTCAACTCTCCGGATGGTTCAAGATCTGCTCGCAGAACACGAGGAAGATTTCTAGGTATTATTACCCTGGACTCCAAATTCCCTAGACAGCAATTCAATCGAGCAACTTTTTCTTGTTGGAACAGTAAATCCGATTTGCGGAGACTCAATCCCGTAACTTACAAGATTTAAAGGATCTGCTGGTAACGTGTTGGTCCCAGATACCACAAGACACCTTCAGATATCTTGTAGCTTCCATGTCTCACCGGCTCAGGGCTGTTTTAGAGGCAGGACTAACATCATATAAGAAGGTGCTCATAATGCTTTGGCTCTTTGATATACGTTCCGATGAAGACTGAAAACGATTTTGATTTTCTTAAGAGTATTGCAGAACAGAGATGGTAATGTTCTTCTGTTACAGACAAAGCAATTAAAAAATTTCAGAAACCCAAATTAACTTAATAAGAAATAAAAACTTCAGAAACCACGTTAACTCAATAAGAAAAATAAAACACTGAAAATAGTATCACTATACTAATGATCCGAAATTCTTGGCGTAGAATATAAATCAAAGTTTCCAAGCCTTCGCGCATCATCCAGATGGCTTTTTCAAGGAAAGTAGACATCCGAAGATCTTTCGCCGTCTCTTCCGATGTTCACTCTAGACAATAAAAACTAAAAACATTAATCGAATTGGCCCGTGAGGCAGTATACACCTCGAACGAGATGCGAAATGTTATAGAAAAATCCAGATCCAGCTGTGTTAATTCTTTTGTGCCGCAACTAAGCTACCTGGGCTCTATTCCCTGTATACCAAGTGTTTCCTATCAACCCAAGAACGCGCTTAGGAAGATGAAATTCGGTTTCGGCACAAGGTCTCCGGCATCTTTACATGCCATGCTTAAGAGAAATATTGACAAGTCCCATCTTATCAACGAGGCAGGTATTTCTGCCGTCCTACTACAATATCAGGACGGCTCCAAGTGATACTACATCGGAATGACCAAGCGTTCGTTCAGAATTAGACTCAACGAACATAAAAGAGACACAAGTGACGGAAAAGTAACCTCTGCCCTGTCCAGAGAAGTCAAGTTAGAGTATGCTGATCGTTTGTGGGATGATATAAAGAAATTAGCTTCCTACTCCAAACCTAATTCTACTGCCATTCGCGAAACCTTAGCTATCATTACCAACAGTAAGGCTTGCGATGACAGCGTTTCTCTAGAATTGCCACGAGATTGGAACCAGTTCGTCAAATAATGCTGTCTTTTCTCCCACGGTACTATGTGCCCAACCAACATGACTCCTCGTTTCTTCGAATGAACAATCACATTTGCATCTATTCATTTATTGTCTAGTCAAGTCACGGCGTTCAAACTGTTGAAGTGTTCTATTATGCAGTTTGCTATCTACCTTCCTTGAAAAAGCCATCTGATTGATGTGCGAAAGCTTGGAAACGTTGATTTCTTTTCCACGCCAAGAAATTTGGATCATTAGTATAGTTATACTATTTTGAGTATAATTGGTGCACAGCTTCTATGTATTAAGAAGTTTCTAAAATCATGCAATGCATAGATTATAATACGCTTTCCAACATACCAGAAACCATTACTCAAGTTATCACTCAAGTTATGAGAATAATGGCTATGAAATAAATCTCGGTCCTGTGCCCTGACCCTTGATCCCATATCGATGATATTTAACAGAACCAGTTCGGTATACCTCCGAAATAACATGATAAAGGTTTGTCGCAATCGAAGCATTTTTACGTAAGTTATGTTGCATAAGGGTTATGGAATAGATCCCGCTCCTGTGTCCTACCCTTTGACCACATTTCGCTAATTTTCAATAGAATTCGTCTCCAGGCAGGCCCCTGGAGACGAATTCTATTGAAGCATTTTACGTAAGTTATGACGCATAATGGCGATTGAAGTGATTCCGCTCCTATGTCCTGTCCTTTGACCCCATTTCGCCCATTTTCAATAGGGTTTGTGGCCAGGTGGTCCCCTACCACATACTAAAATTTCATCAAAATCGAACCTTTTTTACGTTAGTTATGACGCATAATAGCAGTGGAATGTATCCCGCTCCTGTATCCTATCCTTTGACCACATTTCGCCCATTTTCAATATAATTCGTCTCCAGGCAGGCCCCTGGAGACGAATTCTATTAAAGCATTTTACGTAAGTTATGACGCATAATGGCGATTGAAGTGATTCCGCTCCTATGTCCTGTCCCTTGACCCCATTTCGCCCATTTTCAATAGGGTGTGTGGTCAGGTGGTCCCCTACCACATACTAAAAGTTCATCGAAATCGAACCTTTTTTACGTTAGTTATGACGCATAATAGCAGTGGAATGTATCCCTCTCCTGTGTCCTAACCTTTGACCCCATTTCGCCCATTTTCAATAGAATTCGTCTCCAGGCAGGCCCCTGCAACATACTAACATTTCATCCAAATCGAATCATTTTTACGTAAGTTATGACGCATAATGGCGATTGAAGTGATTCCGCTCCTATGTCCTGACCTTTGACCCATTTCGCTCATTTTCAATAGGGTATGTGGCCAGGTGGTCCCCTACCACATACTAAAATTTCATCGAAATCGAACCTTTTTTACGTTTGTTATGACGGATAATAGCAGTGGAATGTACCCCGCTCCTATGTACTGACCTTTCACCCTATTTCGTCCACTTTAAATAATGTTCCTTCCCAGGTGATACCCTACCAGATACTAAAATTTAATCGAAATCGAACGATTGTTACGCGAGTTATCGTGCGGAAGGACATACGCACACAACGCGTGAGGTAATGAAGCAGATGGGAATAGCGACCATCTGCTCGCAAGAGTATGACGTCATAAAACTTTAATAGGTTCCACACACAACGCCTGACGTAATGAATGAGACAGAAGGCGTTAACGCGCGCCAACATTCTCAAACGCGAGATTGTGACGTCATAAGATTTCTAAGCATTGGAAACATTAATGGAACGATGCCATGACAGTAAAAACGTTATAATTCGGGTTGGTTATTTAACCCACTAAACGAATTCTCCTAAAGTCGAGATCAAGCTAAATCGATTTCTAGTACCAGGAAACGGTAGGTTAACGACTTTCATCAAAATTCTTAGAGCCGTTTTCAAAATAAAATGTACCTACATAATTACAACAAGAATTGCTACTTTAAGGTGGACGTCAAGTAATTCTGCTTCCTATACTTCCAATGGAAAAACTTCTGTACACATTTTCTTCACAATTAATGCGTTCCCAAGAATGAAAATTTTAACATCGATTAAAATAGCTTCATTTCATAACTTGGAATACTTAATATTTTCTAAACCATAACCGTAATTATATTTTCTAAACCACAACCGTAATTATGCAATCCAACATTTGTTTGTACATTGACGTCATCAAAGTACAGTTCGCGCCATCTTTTTTCTGGTTTCAACACCACCAAAGGAAACGTTATTGCTTTTAAAGTAAAGTATTCCAAGTTATAGTATGAAGTTATTTTAATCGATGTTCAAATTTCCATCCTTGGGAACACACTAATTGTGAAGGAAATGTGTACAAAAGGTTTTCCATTGGAAATATAGGAAGCAAAATTACTTGACATCCACCTTAATAGTATGGGATAAGGGCGATGGAATGGATCCCGATCCTATGTCCTGACCTTTGACTCTATTTGTCCCATTTTAAATAGGGTTCCTCTCCAGGTGGTCCCTACCACATACTAAAATCTCATCGAAATCGAACCATTTTTACACACCTTATGACGCATAAGGGCAATGGAATGCATCCCGCTCCTATGCCCTGACCTTTGACTCCACTTCACCCATTTTCAATAGGGTTTGTCTCCTGGTGATCCCCTACCACATACTAAAATTTCATTGAAATCGAACCATATTTACGCAAGTTATGACGCATAAGGGCAATTGAATGGATCCCGCTCTTATGGCGTGTCCTTTGACCCCACTTCACCCATTTTCAATAGGGTTCGTCCCCTGGTGGTCCCTTACCACATACTAAAATTTCATTGAAATCGATCCATTTTTACGTGAGTTATCGTGCCGACAGACGGGCGGAAAAAGCTGGAGCATATACGCTTCTTCAACCTACGGTTGGAAAGCGTAAAAAATAAAACAATTGTACACCCATTACGAGAGAATATTGTCATTATCCCGTTTCCAGCTTTCAAAATTTAAAAACTCTCAATACTTTCAATTTCATAATGATTTTTAATCCCATAAACAAAATAAACGATTTAGTAGCAAAAGGCAGTGTTGAAGGTATAAATTCGTAAATAATCTATCAAATTGCATGTGAATGTGGTCTTTCGTATATAAGTAGGACAGGTCCGTAGTTCCTTGCGTTATCGACTGAAGGAGCACAAGACTTACATACTTATTAATTTGTGATCTAAATAAATTATCGATGGCTAAGCATTGTAATGAAAATGTATATGGATTTCTCTTTAAGAAAGTAAAGCTTACTGACAAGAAGGATTCAACCGTAAAACTTTACATTTTGGAAGCCTTCCGTGTATGTCGAAATTTCTCAAAACTTGCCCACGACACGGCATATACACAATTTCAGTCGAGCACCTGGATGTAACAGACAAGAACCTGAGACTCTCATCATAGTTGATGTTGCCATATGTGATTCAAATATGCACGTACCATCTGTCCTGAAGAAACTTTGCCAAAGCCCAACGAAACCTTTCACGATAAAGGAAATTAAATAATTGTGCATAAACATTGTCCTTCTTAAACTTACATTCTTGGTGTCACACTTCTTCAAGTAAACCTCAGATTCCAGGATTAAGTGCACCCATTGGCAAGGGAGAATGAAACCTATATAATAGGCTATGTCTGTTCCTAACGCTCTGACGTCGTTCAGTACTTGCAGCACCATCTGCTTCTATTCAGTGGCCGAAATCGAAACTAAGCTCACCGCCATCGCATGGTACGTAAAATCAGGGAGAAATACCGGAAAATAAGAAATAAAGTGGATGTAAGGTCAGGTGATGCGTAACATCACAGCCTCTCTTTGACAAATGTCAACCCCGCCTTCTCATGGTGCATCCTGTTCCCACTAAAAGGGCTCTGACGACCGCCAATAGCGGTATAACTATGCCATCGGGATTACAGGAAATGCTATCCCACACTCACCAACCCCCTTGGCCAGCGTCGTGAGTTATGGCCAAACCCCTCCAAAATGACTCCACAACTTAAATCTTGGCCCTCAGTCTCTGGCAGCTGGAATGTACCTGGCCAAGGCAGCGGCCAGTGAAATATGAAGGCAGAGGATGCTAAGAATCTCCGGAGGACCGGACTAGGCTGCCATCTTATGCTGACCTTGGCTACGTATAATGGACGCTCCCTATCTTCTGATTCAAGGCTTCTTGAATTGGAAGAGGAACTACAAAAGATCAAGTGGGACATCGTTGGGCTAAGTGAGGTAAGGAGAAAAGGAGAAGATCTCATTGAACTGAAAAGTGGACATCTCTTCGGCTATCGTGGGACATATACTGGCAGAACTAGTGGTGTTGGATTTATAATAAATTAGAAACTGAAGGATAAAGTTGTAGAAGTTGAAAGTTCCTCTGACAGAGCTGCACGACTCGTTATCCAACTCTCGAGAAGGTACCAGGCTCAGATTATTCAAACTTATGCACCAACCACAAACCATCCTGAAGAAGAAATTGGAGATTTTATGAGGAAATTCGTCATCTATATAATAAAGGTAAGCAGCACTTGAAGATAATTATGGGAGATTTCAATGCAAAAATAGGGCAACGGCAACGTAATGAAACTTCAGTAGGTAAATTCGGTCACGGCAACAGAAACCAGCGTGGAAATACTCTCGTTTAGTTTGCAGAGGCAGAAGGGTTTTTCATCTTGAACTCCTTTTTCAAGAGAAAGCCACACAGGAAATGGACATGGTGACATCCAAATGGGATGACAAGTGAAATTGATTTTATCATGTGTAACAAAAAATTCGTCATGAAAGACTGCAGTGTGCTAAACAAGTTCAACACATGTAGTGACCAAAGATTGGTGAGATGTAAGATGCACCTCAACACTAAACTCGAACGTGGCAAGCTCATAAGGCAAACAAAATGTATTGACATAACCAACCTTAAAAAACACCATAATACCTTCAAGTTGGAAATGAAGAACAGATTCTCTGCTATAGAAGGCCTAATATCGGAAGAAGTGGATATTTCTGAAGTTAACAGAAAAGTAACCAAAGCTCTTATGGAAACAGCAACAAAATTAGCTGGGTCTAAGAGCAAGTTGCATGTGAACAAATTATCAGGAAAAACCAAAATGTTGATGCAAAAAAGAAGAGAGATGAGGACAACTACAGAAGATGTGACTTCCAAAGTGGAATACATAGAGCTATGCAAGACAGTACGAAAAAGTATCACTGAAGACGTAAGGAAATTCAACTGTGAACTAGTGAGGAAAGCAATTGAAAACAACCAAAGCCTAAAGATAGCAAAGGGACATATCAGTAAAGGAAGAAAACAGATTATGGCACTGAAAAAAGAAGATGCTTCTGTAACAAGAAATAGATGCGAAATTTTAACATGAGTGAAAGATTTCTACTCCAAGGTATATGAAAGGGATTATCCATGTGCTCCAGACATCATGGAAGGTACCAGTACCAGAGTTCTCCCAGTCCTCCCAGCAGAAGTTGCACATGCAATCAAGAACATGAAGCGGGGAAAAGCTCCAGGAGAAAATGGAATTACTGTAGACATCATACAAGAAGCAAGTGGATAAATCGAAACAGTACTTGCACAAATTTTCACTCGATGCCTTAATGAAGGGAAGATTCCTGAGGATTGGAATAACGCTATAATGATCCTCCTACATAAAAAAGGTAACATTGAGAATCTCAGGAACTACAGACCTATCAGCCTCCTATCATTGGCTTATAAAATCTTCACCAAAGTTCTTTCACACCGTTTGAAGGTAACACTGGACATGGCTCAACCGAGAGAACAAGCTGGATTCAGGAATGGCTACAGCACAATAGATCATATTCACGTACTGAGAGAACTAATTGAAAGAGCGAGGGAATATGAACTTCCATTATGCATGGCTTTTATCGATTATGAAAAAGCTTTTGATTCGGTGAAACCATCAGCAGTTACAATGGCTCTGAAATCCTGCGTTATTGAAGATGCATACATTAATATTATTAATAACATCTATAAAAATGCAAAGTGCAAAGATTCGGCTGTTTGAAAATACAACACACAAAAAATTGGAAAGGGAGTGAGACAAGGTGACATCATATCTCCGAAGCTCTTTAACGCCACATTGGAAAATGTCTTTCAATCACTGAACTGGGAAAACAAAGGGATAAAGATAAATGGAGATTATCTAACCCACCTTCGTTTTAGTGATGACATAGTCACTTTTGCAACTACTCCATCAGAGCTGCAGAGTATGATCCAAGAACTTGCTGACAAGAGTAAAGAAGTGGGATTAAAAATGAACTTTCAGAAGACAAAAGTGATGTTCAAAGCTTTTACACAAAATGAAGATTTATCGATTGATGAAGAAAAGCTGGAGATAACAGACACGTACGTTTATCTTGGACAGCAGATATCAAGTGAGGGTCACATTGATGAAGAAATTAATCGGCGTACAAAACTTGCATGGAGAGCTTTTGGAAGAAACAGCCTAATTTTCAAGAGCAATATGCCATTATGCCTTAAAAGAAAAGTGTTTGATCAATGCATCCTTCCAGTGCTTACGTATGGTGCAGAGACGTGGACCTTAACTAAAAGAGACATACAAAGACTGCAGACAACTCAAAGCAGCATGGAGAGGTGCATGGTTGGTGTTATCAGGAGAGATAAGAAGAGGAACTTGTGGATCCGAAAAATGACAAAAGTGGAAGACATCATGATCAGAGTTAAATCCCTGAAATGGCAATGTGCTGGGCATACTGCCAGAAGGACAGACCATCGATGGACAGCCGAAATTTTAGAGTGGATTCCAAGGGACAGGAAAAGACCGAGAAGAAGACCACATGGAAGATGGGTGGATGAAATTCGAAAGTATGTGGGAGTGACATGGAGGAGACTGTCACAAGACAGACCGTTGTGGAGGAAACTTGGGGAGACCTTCGTCCAGTAGTGGATTGATAATGGTTGAGAATGATGATGATGATGATGATGATGATGAAGAAATTAAGTTATTAAGACAAACGACTTCATCTGTGGCAACAACACACGTGGTCGAACAACTGTCTGCGACGTCTGTTCTGTTACGTAGGTGTTATGTCGTATTTTATTTCACTTTCTTCGCATTGGAGATTAATTTCATGAAAAGGAACAAGTAAAATTGTAAGTAAGGTGTAGTTCTGATTCTCTACGATGGAAATTTAAAACAAATATGGGTTACGTGTAATGTTTTCTTTCTGGTACAAGATGGCAGAAGATAAAGCTTTGAAAAAACGTCAATTAAATAGAGAACAACAACGGCGATGGCGTACAAACCAGTCTTCTAATACTTTGCATAACTTGAACGAAGGTAAAGTTAATTGCAGACGAAATGAAACTTTTGAAGAACCACAAGCCAGACATATTGCATCAGTAATATGTAAAACGCCGACATATTGCATCAATAATATGCCGAACGCCAACAGAAACTCCTGAATAACTACAAGCTCGACATAATGCGGGTTAAATTTCATTAACCTCTATCATAGGCTTCTGTCAGGCGAATATTACGGAAATTCAGTATTTAAATGAGTGCATTTTCCTTTTATTTCGGCAGCTTCGTGAAAAAAAACAAGTCACTAATATGCAGCTGAGTCTCTCTCTCTCTCTCTCTCTTTCTCTCTCCCTCTTTCCTCTCTCTCTCTCTCTCTCACTCCCTCTCCCCCTCCTCTCTCTCTCTCTCTCTCTCTCTCTCTCCCTCTCCCCCTCCCCTGTCTCTCTCTCTCTGCCTCTCTCTCTCTCTCTCACTTGATGCAAAATATTACCGTCTTTTGCACGATGTGAAATAGCGATGCATAAATACGAATTAAAGCCAACTTCGGTGAGCAGTTTAAAAACCAGTTATTCCTGCAAAATTGTTAAAATATCATGATGCCAAAAGCATAAGATCTTTCAGACCCGCAACGGTGTCCATCCTCAGTGCGTCTGCGCACTACAAATGTAGAAGCGTAAATGAGTACGATGTATAAACAGGTTGAGGTTAAGAAAGGTGTGACGTTTGTCATCCGTCAATGCGCGTGCGCTAAAAGATCATATTAGCTGATAATTATCGATTATATTGCACGAGTCGAATTATTCTTGTTTGTCTTCAACGCCGCTGGACATGAGCATTTTCCACGGTAAAGGAATGTAGCTTGGTTGATCATCGCTACAGCATAATTGTTTATTACTGTTGATATGTAGACTTTCTGTAAATAATGTTAAAATTTTCGTGTTTGCCGTGGCTAAGATGGTAACATTATTTCAATCTGGTGAGTTCAATTAATGTGGCTCTTGATCCTGTTTTTAAATTGTATTTTTTAAATTCTCTTGATCCTGTTTTCAATTGTATTATAATCATTGTTCTATGATTGGAATGATGTTACCATCTTAGCCACCGCAAACGCGAATATTTTAACATTATTTACAGAAAGTCTATATATTGGCAACTATAAAAAAATATGCTGTAACGATGATAAATCAAGCTACATTTCTTGCTTATATTACTCATGTCGACCAGCTTTGAAGACGAACAAGATTAATTCGACATTTATGCAATATAATCGACAATTACCAACTAATATTATCTTTTTAGCACACGCGCATTGACGGATGACGAACGTCACGCCTTTCTTAACGTCAACCTGTTTATACGTCGTACTCATTTACGCTTCTACATTTGGAGTGCGCAGACGCCTCTGAGGATGGACACCATTGCGGGTCCGAATGATCTTATGCTTTTGACTTCATGATATTTTAACAATTTTTTAGGAATAAATAGTTTTTAAACTGATCACCGAAGTTGGTTTTAATTCGTATTTATGCATTGTTATTTCAGATTGTGCAAAAGACGGTAATACTTTGCATCAAGTGACTTATGTGGCACGAATATAATATCTCTCTCTCTCTCTCTCTCTCTCATTTAAAAGGAATCATTTACCAGTGCTTCAAAGATCCACCAAAGAAAAGCTTCCTGTCTCCCCCCCACCCAAAATTTCACGCGTCTACGGAATTATAGTTTTGCTCGAAAGTAGCCATATTTAGTTCCACAACAGGGCAAGAAAAGAAAAACAATGAATTGTAAATTTACATACGTAGAAATATTTTTACATTGTTTTAAGCGCTTTTTCGACGAAGCGTTTTTTCTAAATTCCAGATAGGCTATACAGCGATAGATTGTGAATTTAAATCAAAATTCTTTGGTTTAACCATGAAATTTTGCATATAAGGTAAATATGAGCTTCCGAAAAAGTAGTAATTTATGCAATAAATCTAATTGAAAAGTCCCAGTTATTTCTACTGTGTCTATGTTTTAAGGTATCCGTACACCTTTAAAATCAGATTTTCAGTCAAAATATCGATTTCCCAATTTTGTTCTAATATTAAAGAATGCTTTTTTTTATCTTTCCAAATCCGGTTAAAATTTGTTTCTATCTTTTTTAGAGCATGGGTTACAGTTACATTAATGTTACTTGACACAGCTTTTTAGAATCGGAAGTACTGTGTATATTAACCGGAAGTGAGCTTTAATGTTTATTTACATTGCAGTTTTATTAAATACGGGCGCTCAAATTTGATCCTGTATATAAATCAAAACAGAAATCAAAATTTCAATTATTTAAAATACTTAAAAGGATATGGCAATACATGTTTCGTTCAAGCATCTGGCAAGAAATTTATATGGCAGAAAATTTCAGGAGGAGGTTTTTGTTTACCACAAAAATATGAAATTAGTCGTATATGTGATGCTGTCATACAATTTATTGATTGATTTCAAGAGTAGTAGCCAAGTTGAACATTAAAAATCCAATATTTTTCATATTGCAGAATTATAGAAAATTAGATAACATTCGAATCCATGACTGGGAACGGCATGCAACCTCTATTGCAAACAAAGCTAGAAAATGTTTGTGAGCCCTCAGGATGAAAAAAATAATTGTTTTACATAGTAAAGATGGTGAAATTTATAAATCAGAGGCACTTCAACGTTTTGCTTTGATTTTAAAAGCAGGATTTGTGTTTAAATGATTCTTAGCTTTTTCTCGAAATGAATTTTTTTATAATTTGCCTTCATGCAAAACATCATAACGCAAAACATTATGCTTGAAATGCTTTGAAACTTTATCGGAATATATTGCAGGAAAATATAAAGGGAATAGATTATTCCTATGAATATACATTCATTATCTTTTTTTCATGGTATAAATTATGAATTGATATAAATTTTGAATGATTTTCTTTTCGACAGTACTTTAACTTTTGCAACTTTTTAAACAACTGCGCTATGATAATGGGAATGGTCTATTCCCTAGAAGATATTATTGTCATCATAATAAAATTTACAAAATGGAAATATATTGATTTAGTTTTGAGTTATCGTGTTTTGCGGAAGAGTTTGCTGTTTTTACTTATTTTTCGAGCTAAAAATTAAAATAAAAAATTAAAACCCCCGTTTTTTTTTGTTATTCCATATTTTTGCAATATTCCCTTATAAATATAGAAAAAATATTTATAAATAAATATAGAAATATATATATGTATATACAGTATATCATCATCATCATGATCATCGTCAACCATTATCAATCCACTGCTGGACGAAGGTCTCCCCAAGTTTCCTCCACAACGGTCTGTCTTGTGCCAGTATATATATAGTATATATATACAGTATATTATATACAGTATATACATAGAAAAATATATAGTATTATTAGCGTTAGCCGGGATATAGGTCTCACAGCCAGAGACTCTCACGGGTTCACTCGAAATATCCAGAAAGGGATAGTTTTCCGAAACAGCGAAGACGGAGATCGGAGCTGAGTTTTATACGACACGGAATTAGAAGTTCACCGGAGATACAGGTCTTGTCTCATACGGGAAAGACTCTCTCCCAAGTTCAGGAAAATATAGTTAGTATAGAGACGTCAAACTTACGTTGGCGAGTTACGAGTTTTTCACTGGATAACGGACGTTTTGATCTGCGACCAAAAGGCGGCGACTCGACGGACAGACTTACTTTCCCACCAAATAAATTACAAGAAACTTGTTGAGTTTTATCAGGTCCTCCTGTACTTTTTTAGGACATTAGCAATTCCTATTTTGAGTTTTTTCAACGTTCTCGATCCATCCTCCTTATTCGCAGTTAATTACGTATAGAAAAGCGGGAAGGATTTCGTCCATTCACCCAGTATCGGTTTTGGGAAAAGTCCTTAGGAACCAGTCTTGTACTTCTATTGGCTCTGAGGGAGGCTTATAACGTGCATGCCAAGGAAACATAATTTTGGGCGTGTCCACATAATGAGCTGAGCACGCGTGCCCTTACAATAGTTATTTATTTTGTAAGAATTTCTATAATAAGTCAGATGGTCTTTCTAAAAGGACAAGCACAATGATTTTAATAATCGAGCACAGATATCATGTAAATAATATTCCTTCGGGTTTGACTGTTAGTACGAGGTACGAAGGACTTTTTCTCGGTGGCCGATTGATCTGGTGCTCTGGCTTCGGATCATTCGTACGAGGAAGGCGTAAATTTTTGTCTCAAATGAGGCATGGATAGTGTGCCTTCCTCTGGATCTGTCTCTTACCTAGAGCCAGTGGCCCTAAATTTGGAACCAGCGACTGCTTGGAGATTCTCATTCTGGTCGTTAAATTCCTATAAAAAAGAGAGTATTACATGCTGCTTTTGAAGCTTTCCGAACATGAAGCCCAGCTTAGAGAAATGCGATTTGGTGTGCCACATGGATAATTTCCAATAATGAGATAATCTCATCAGATTGTTGTATCTATTCACCATTTCTTCCGCTTCACAGCTTTAGCCTTTCCATCACGTACTTTTGCGAATAGTATTCATGTTATGTATTTTCTTTTTGTGCATTTTCCGACAAACTGTCCTTTTTGGAATTGAATCATTCAAATACACATTGAGACCTGAGGTTGTTATACAAGAAACGGATGCTTTGTGCTTTCGGCCAGCAATATTGTACAAAGTCCTACTGTACAGATTCGCTCTTCATGTCACACTTTCTCTCGCATAAAACGTTCGCCTTTTTTTTATTTCATTTATTGATCTCATTGTTACATATTAAAGTTAATAATTCTGAACAATTGAACGTAAACATTTAAATAACAGCAGGGAATATCAAAGAAAAGTCCTCGAAGAGACATGACTCAGCCTTGATCTGCCTAGGTATAAGTCAAGCCAAGAGCATTCATATAACCGCAAAAAAAATCAGAAAAGAAAATACAGAAATAAGAAGAAAACAAAGAAAGAAAATAAAAGTAAGATAGAGTAACATATATAAGAAAGCCGCCCCGGTGGCGCAGTGGTCTAAGGCGCTGGCGTCTGATCATTCGTCCGTAAGGGGTCCGGGTTCGAATCCCGGTCAGGCATGGATGTTGTGTTTGTCTTACGGCACTGGCTCTCTCCCTTCCCTGGAACCAGTGACCCTAAATTAGGGACGGGCGACTGCTTATAGCCCATTGAGTTGCTCACGGTGGTCGTTAAACCTAAAAAAAAAAAAAAAAAAATCCTCACCTGATAAATACCTCTGCCTTCCCTCCTGAGTTGAATAATCCCTGTATCAATCAACTTCCCACCCTGCATTTTTGGATGAGTGTTACTTATTGAGTAGGTAGTGTTTTAATTTATTTTTAAACAAATTGAAATTATTAATAGATATTAATTCTGCAAGCAATGAGTTCCAGATCTCTGGACCAGAATAATCTAGGCTTTGTTTAGTAGTTTGTGTTCTAGGTGTAGTAAGTCTCAGCGAAGCTTGGTTTCGGATATTATATCGGTATGTAGCAGTATTAACTTCTATTAGCTCCTGTCCAAAGTTGATTTTAATTCGTTTATAAATAATTTTGCCTAAGTTAAAGTGAAACAGTAGTTGAATTGTGGGAATATTATATTCGTTCGGGTTGGCTCAGGAATATCTGAATATACACTGCCGGACAATTGCTAAGGACGAATGACAATAGCAACGATAGCAACCATAAAATGGAAGGCAGGAAAATGTGGAAATTAGCATAAGTGCGGGATACAGTAAGACGTGTTGTGCGTATGCAAAATTTAGATTGCCGAACTTGTTCGTGACGTCATAGCGCTGATAAGAGATACAAAGGATTTGACGCGTATTGACCGTTGTTGTTCAAACGCAAAGTTGAAAGGGAATTAATCAATTGACGAACTTGCAATTTTCCGTATGTCTTCCCGACATCACCTAGATGATTTTACGCGTGGCCGTATTATTGGCAAGATTGAAGAAGGGCGAAAAATAATAGATGTTGCCAGGGAGTTCGACGTCAGCCACAGTGTTGTTTCAAGGCTTCAGAAATCATTTCAAACAAATGGAGAGTGTAGCAAACGTCACGGGGAGGTCGTGTTCGCAGTACGACACCTGCAGAAGATCGGTACATAGTGCTATCAACGAAAATACACCGGAGCAGCACAGCTAGTGAGGTAGCAAACCAGTTTATGGCTGCTACTGGCAAGCGGATCTCCCGAAAAACTGTCGCCAGATGTTTGTATGAAGGAAGGACTGTTTTTTTTTTTTTTTTTTATTGGAGGTTTAACGACCACCGTGAGCAACTCAATGGGCTATAAGCAGTCGCCCGTCCCTACTTTAGGGTCACTAGTTCAAGGGAAGGGAGAGAACCAGTGCCGTAAGACAAACAGAACATCCATGCCTCACCGGGATTCGAACCCGGACCCCAACAGTGCGTGCTGATATGCAAATGATCCACGTTTATTTCGAGTGTGTATGATCGCATACCCTGTTGTGGCGCTGCAAGCAATATCAGAATATACACTGCCGGACAATTGCTAAGGACGAATGACCATCGCAACGGACGGCCGGGGCGGCACCGGGGTGGCAAGGAGAACTATACGCCCGCCGTCCTATTGTGTGCATCCCATTGTCCAGACGTCATCGTACCGCCCGTTTGCAATGGTGCCATCAACATCGCAATTGTACTGATAACGACTGGTCTGCTGTCCTCTTCTCAGATGAGAGTAGATACAGTCTATCAACTGATTGTCGACGACAACTGATCTGTCGTGATAGTGGTACTGCATATTGTCCAGAAAACATACAGGAAAGGAACCGATATCCGACATGTAGTGTCATTGTATGGGCTGGCATCTTGATCAATGGCCGTACGTCCCTCTATGTGCTTCCAACTGGGACTATGACTGGCCAACGATACATTAATGATGTTCTGCTACCTCATGTTTGCATGTTCCGTGGTGCTGTCGGTGATAGATTCATTTTCATGGACGACAACGCCACATGTCATCGAACAGTCGCTGTCCAGGACTGTTATGGCCAGCACGTTCTTCAGATCTGAATCCCATTGAAAATGTGTGGGATGCTTTGGGGAAGAGTCTTGCTGGTCGCCAATGCCCTCCAATAAACAAGGACACCTTCATCCGTGCACTGACAGAGGAATGGGATAAATTACCCCAACAGCTGCTTGATAATGTTGTGCAAAGCATCACACGACGTGTGGAATCTTGCATCGCCCTCCATGGTGGCCATATCCCGTATTGACATCTTACGCCGGAACGACTGTGGAAGGTAAGTGCATTGTTTTCACGTTTACGTATTCTGCACAAAATGGCCTGTTTGTCCCTTGAACACGTTCCAAAGCCTTCTGGATTTCAGAGCACAATAAATTGTCTTTCTTGTAATGTCCTGGCATTCTGACATTATTTTATTTCACTTGGCATCCAACCACACTTACTTTTTTATGCGCTATATAGCCGTTTATGATTCTTCCTTAGCAATTGTCCAGCAGTGTATTTTGCCCTGGTAAGTTGCCTCTATTTAGGTTCTGTTTACGATCTATTAATCGAATATAATTATTTTGGAGTATTTGCAATTCATGAATCTTAGAAAGTGTTGTTTGACCCCAGGATAGTAAACAAAGATCAAAATGTGGATGTATTAATGCATAACATAATAATTTTAATGTTCTAACAGATAGGTTTGTTAGAATATGACTAATTTTTCCGATATTTCAGGATATTATTTTGATAAAATTTCTGTATGAAGATTCCATTTTAAGTCATTGTATTTAACAGACATGTTACACTTTCTTCTATGTGTAATATTTTAAACGGTTGGAATACAGAAGACACTCGGTTGACTATTATTTTCGTTATCATTGATCGCTTTTGATTATGATTAATTAGGGTCTTTCAGTAAACTTTTGAACACAGAACACACTAAATACTTCAATTGATGTATTAAAAATAACGAATCAACACTTAACGAACATCAACTGTTTATTCTCTACTAAATGAAGTTTAAGTATGCGATAAATTTCTGTTCACTATTCTCATGTTGTAATTCATCAAAATGTCTTTAATGTCAATCACATGTCATCATCATCATCATTGTCAACCATTATCAATCCACTGCTGGACGAAGGTCTCCCCAAGTTTCCTCCACAACGGTCTGTCTTGTGCCAGTCTCCTCCATGTCACTCCCGCATATTTACGAATTTCATCCACCCATCTCCCATGTGGTCTTTTTCTGGGTCTTTTCCTGTCCCTTGGAATCCAATCTAAAATTTCGGCTGTCCATCTATGGTCTGTCCTTCTGGCAGTATGTCCAGCCCATTGCCATTTCAGGGATTTAACTCTGATCATGATGTCTTCCACTCTCGTCATTTTTCGGATCCACGAGTTCCTCTTTTTATCTCTCCTGGTTATACCAAGCATGCACCTCTCCATGCTACTTTGAGTTGTCTGCAGCCTTTGTATGTCTCTTTTAGTTAAGGTCCACGTCTCTGCACCATACGTAAGCACTGGAAGGATGCATTGATCAAACACTTTTCTTTTAAGACATAATGGCATATTGCTCTTGAAAATTATGCTGTTTCTTCCAAAAGCTCTCCCGGCAAGTTTTGTACGCTGATTAATTTCTTCATCAATGTGACCCTCACTTGATATCTGCTGTCCAAGATAAACATATGTATCTGTTATCTCCAGTTTTTCTCCATCAATCGATAAATCTTCATTTCTTGTAAAAGCATTGAACATCACTTTTGTCTTCTGAAAGTTCATTTTTAATCCCACTTCTTTACTCTTGTCAGCAAGTTCCTGGATCATACTCTGCAGCTCTGATGGGGTAGTTGCAAAAATGACTACGTCATCAGCAAAACGAAGGTGGGTTAGATAATCTCCATTAATCTTTATCCCTTTGTTTTCCCAGTTCAGTGATTGAAAGACATTTTCCAATGTGGCATTAAAGAGCTTCGGAGATATGGTGTCACCTTGTCTCACTCCCTTTCCAATTTTTATGTGTGTTGTATTTTCAAACAGCCGAATCTTTGCACTTGCATTTTCATAGATGTTATTAATAATATTAATGGATGCATCTTCAATACCGCAGGATTTCAGGGCCGTGGTAACTGCTGATGGTTTCACCGAATCAAAGGCTTTTTCATAATCGATAAAAGCCATGCACAATGGAAGTTCATATTCCCTCGCTCTTTCAATTAGTTCTCTCAGTACGTGGATATGATCTATTGTGCTGTAGCCACTCCTGAATCCAGCTTGTTCTCTCGGTTGAGCCATGTCCAGTGTTACCTTCAAGCGGTGTGAAAGAACTTTAGTGAAGATTTTATAAACCACTGATAGGAGGCTGATAGGTCTGTAGTTCCTGAGATCCTCAATGTCACCTTTTTTATGTAGCAGGATCATTGTAGCGTTGTTCCAATCCTCAGGAATCATCCCTTCATTAAGGCATCGAGTGAAAATTTGGGCGAGTACTGTTTCAATTTCCCCACTTGCTTCTTGTATGATGTCTATAGTAATTCCATCTTCTCCTGAAGCTTTCCCCCGCTTCATGTTCTTGATTGCATGAGCAACTTCTGCTGGGAGGACTGGAAGAACTCTGGTACCTTTCATGATGTCTGGAGTGCATGTATCATCCCTTTCATATAATTTGGAGTAGAAATCTTTCACTCTTGTCAAAATTTCGCCTCTATTTCTTGTTATAGAACCATCTTCTTTTCTCAGAGCCATAATCTGTTTTCTTCCCTTACTGAGATGTCCCTTTGCTATCTTAAGGCTTTGGTTGTTTTCAATTGCTTTCCTCACTAGCTCACAGTTGAATTTCCTTACGTCTTCAGTGATACTTTTTCGTGTTGTCTTGCATAGCTCTATATATTCCACTTTGGAAGTCACATCTTCTTTAGTTGTCCTCATCTCTCTTCTTTTTTGCATCAACATTTTGGTTTTTCCTGATAATTTGTTCACATGCAACTTGTTCTTAGACCCAGCTAATTTTGTTGCTGTTTCCATTAGAGCTTTGGTTACTTTTCTGTTAACTTCCGAAATATCCACTTCTTCCGATGTTAGGCCTTCTAAAGCAGAGAATCTGTTCTTCAGTTCCAACTTGAAAGTATTATGGTGTTTTTTAAGGTTGGTTATGTCAATACATTTTGTTTGTCTTATGAGCTTGCCACGTTCCAGTTTAGTGTTGAGGTGCATCTTACATCTCACCAATCTATGGTCACTACCTGTGTTGAACTTGTTCAGCACACTGCAGTCTTCGATGACGAATTTTTTGTTACACATAATAAAATCAATTTCACTTGTCGTCCCAATTGGATGTCTCCATGTCCATTTCCTGTGTGGCTTTTTCTTGAAAAAGGAGTTCAAGATGAAAAATCCTTCTGCCTCTGCAAACTCAACGAGAGTATTTCCACGCTGGTTTCTGTTGCCGTGACCGAATTTACCTACTGAAGTTTCATTCTGTTGCCGTTGCCCTATTTTTGCATTGAAATCTCCCATAATTATCTTCAAGTGCTGCTTACCTTTATTATTTAGATGACGAATTTCCTCATAAAATTCTTCAATTTCTTCTTCAGGATGACTTGTGGTGGGTGCATAAGTTTGAATAATCTGAGCCTGGTATCTACTCGATAGTTGGATAACGAGTCGTGCAGCTCTGTCAGAGGAACTTTCAACTTCTACCACTTTATCCTTCAGTTTCTTGTTTATTATAAATCCAACACCACTAGTTCTGCCAGTATCTGTCCCACGATAATAGAAGAGATGTCCACTTTTCAGTTCAATGAGATCTTCTCCTTTTCTCCTTACCTCACTTAGCCCGACGATGTCCCACTTGATCCTTTGTAGTTCCTCTTCCAATTCAAGAAGCCTTGAATCAGAAGATAGGGAGCGTCCGTTATAGGTAGCCAAGGTCAGCATCAAATGGCAGCCTAGTCCGGTCCTCCGGGGATTCTTAGCACCCTCTGCCTTCATGTCGCACTGGCCGCTGCCTTGGCCAGGTACATTCCAGCTGCCGGAGACTGAGGGCCAAGATTTAAGTTGTAGAGTCATTTTGGAGGTGTTTGGCCATAACTCACCACGCTGGCCAAGCGGGTTGGTGAGTGTGGGATAGCATTTCCTCTGATCCCGATGGTATAGTTATACCGCTATTGGCGGTCGCCAGAGCCCCTTTAGTGGGAACAGGATGCACCACGAGAAGGCGGGGTTGACATTTGTCAAGGAGAGGCTGTGATGTTACGCATCACCTGACCTTACATGTATGCACGTAGAAATCTGCACCGTGTAGTTATGACACGTTATTAATTTTCAAGTTTTTCATCACTCCGTTGTTCCACTACTCCACTCCACACATATATCACATTAGACGTAGATAATTTTTTTTCGGACTCGCCGCATGCGTTGCCAAAAGATGAAAGCTGCACAGGAAATTAATACGCCATTCAGTGAAAATAATTTAACCGAGACCTGACGACATTTAGATAAGAAAACAGAAACACCAAAGCAAAGATAAATTATAAGTACACGACATACACTCACAAACAATACAATTTGCGCACCAAGAAGGAAGCAATGGATTGAATTGACATTTTATGGACGTAATGATACAGATGAATGATACACGTGATGGCAAAAAGAGAGCTGCAGAATAATTACAGAGGGATATGTGGCACGCAGTCCGGCGATCTTCAATAGCGCGTCGCACCGCCTCGTCCGGCGATACATGCTGCAATACGGTCCGGCCTGGAGATGAACAGACGCCTGATGCTGTCCTGCGGCAGACTTGCCCACACATGTAGGACGGTGTGCTACAAATCGCGGATAGTGCGGCATGGCGGCAGCTGGAATTTCAACTGCTCCCACACATGCTCGATAGGGGACATGTCCGTGGAGCAGGCAGGCCATGGAAGTGTATGGACATGAGGTTGGCCGTCCCAAGCAGCCCAAGCAGTTTGCAAGCGGGTATTATCATCCTGGTATAGCGCACTTGGAATTCCGGCCAGGAATGGGAGCACATGGGGCCGTATGATCTCATCCACATACCGCTGGACCGTCGAAGATCCACGTACCACCACTAGATCTGATAGACTATCTTAGGCTATGGCTCCCTAGACCATAATGCCTGCAATGGGGGAGGTGTGTCGCTCGATAGGTAAGTTGGAATTGTGCTGTTGACCCGGGAATCTTCACACCCGGACACGATGATCATCTATCCCCAAAACTAAGTAGCACTCAGCGCTAAACACCACACGTCGCCAGGCTGTGGTGTTCTACGTCGCTCTGGGTCCGCTGCACACGGAGCCGGCAATGTTTCGGTGTTAAAGGCAGATCACGTAAGGGGCGCTGGAATCGCAGATTCGCTTCTGCCAGGTGTTGGTAAATGGTTCGTGAGCACACAGGAGCCGGTACATCTGCCTGTATAGTGGACCGATACCACGTGGGATCCGTTCGTGCCTGACGCACGATCTGTGGATCGTCTTTACCGGTTGTCCTCCTGGTCAGTTCGGAGCCGCTCCTCCGTGTGGCAGTGCCGTCACGTGTCCACTTCTCCAAAAACATTCGGACGGTATGGTCAAAACGACACACGTAGCGGTCTATGCGGCGCGCCAACCAATTTGCGGGTTTCAGAACCCATGAACAGGCCTCTCTGAAAGTCCGTAAGTTGCGTAAATCGACGTCTCTGGCGTCTACCCGGCATTCATGTCACTCTGTACTCTTGCTTGCGTCTGCCGGTGCTTTTCACTTTGATGGGGCACCGACTACACACCGGTTTATAAATCTACCGGTTCGTGCTTGCAGCGCCACAACAAGGTATGCGATCATACACACTCGCACTAAACGTGGATCATTTGCATACCAGCACGCACTGTAGCTATTTTCAACGTTTCGCGGTTGTAGCATGTTTTCTTCTAGGTGCTCAAATTTCATTGTCCGTGAGTGTATAATCTAGTACTCAGCTAACAAATGGACGTCGTACAATAATTGCTCTTTAGCTAAAATGGTACACACTCGATCACTTTTTTGACAACTTCTAAAGATCCGCGTTGTACTCATACAATAAGGAACGTCCTTTCACGATCATTAGACACTTGAACTTTTAAGGTGTAAGCATTAGCTGGAAGCTGAGACTTCTGCAGCACGTGATGGATGATGTATGCTTCCAAAAACGTTTCACACATTGTCCAACGCTGGGAAAACGTCGCGAAACTGCACACCATGCGTTCCAAAGTTCCTTACATCATTGAACACTGGGAATGTACTACATGAATGCATCACTACAGCTGTACACCATGCTGTCATATATCACGAAGTGATGCACGGTCCTGGTGGTCATAATAAAACGTGGTAAAAGAGTAAGTGTCATCATAATACGATTGACACCTGTGTTGATTCCGGTAAGATTGTACACTATATTGACAAAAATCACCGGACACTTAGAAGAGAAACACAACATAGCATTTATTGACATACATTAGTATGGTGTCGGTCCATCTTTGGCCTTAATGCATGAACTGACCGTTCGAGGCATGCTTTTGACAACGTTTTGGAACGCACCGATAGGTCTGCGCTTCCATTGAGTACATAATGCTGCCGCAAACTGTTGCTTAGTAATAGACCTTGCTTCCAAACTTCTTATACGGAGCTCTAATTCATCCCATAGGTGTTCTATGGGATTAAGACCAGGGATCTGTACTGGCCAATCCACACACGATACGGAGGTATCCTCAAAACATGCCGTGACAGTCCTTGCTTTATGGCTCGGTACATTATCCTGCTGCTAACAACAAGGTTTGGTTCTATAGTACTGACACAGAGTTGGTAGGGCATAATTGTCTAGAATATCGAGGTAGTCGTGCTGGTTAACAGGCTTGTTCAAGATAACCAATGGGCTGGGACCATGCCACGATTACCACCCGCACACGTGTTCACTGCCAGCTCCAAACTTGAACGTAGGAACAGTACAGTGTGGTAAATAACGTTCCCCCAGCTGCCGCCATACCCACACACAGCCATCAGACTAATGGGTCGTTAATATGGATTTATCAGTTAATAGGACCCGTTTCCATTGATCTACGGTCCACGATAAATGTTCGTTACACCATGCTAAACGATGAGTAGCGTTCAGAGTGGGGATGAAAGGCTTATGAGCAACCGCACGACAACGGTAACCCATGGAATGAAGTGTTCTGCAAATGGTCCGTGTACATTAGGGTGGAGCGAAAAACACTTTTTTTATTTGAAACGTCACCATGTGCAATAGTTACGATTTTATTACTGAAATGACCCCCCGAAATATGGATGACATTATTTGATATCTTAGGCTGCTCCATTTTGTAAATATAAAAAAATACTGTGTCATCATGTTATTTAATACCACCTTTGAGTGTATATACACGGGTAAAAATTCAGCAGACGTGAGTTCATTTCTTAGGCTTCCCCAAAGAGCTCAAGATTTGTCATATTTCTCCGAAAATGGCATAAGTTATGTAAATATGATAGACACCAGCCTTACCTAGTAGCATAACTTGAGGAGTGAGTTTATTTCACTTATAAATCAGACTTTTTTCAAAACTTGGCATCAGCTTCTTATCCAAAATTTTTGCTCTGATGAATCCATCTCTTGCAAGAAGGCCGCACACATGAGCAGAAGAATCTGTTAGAATCTTAACCATCCTCTCTACTGCCTGAGAATGGCAGGGCATTTTTGTAAATTCGTGGCAAGAATTTGGATATTTATCCGACTGTAGTAATTCCAGAAGCTCATCGTCTTTCCATTTCCATGTGATGGGAGGCTCAATCACATTACACTCTTGCCAGTCGATTAGGTCGATGTAATCATTGCTCTGGAAATTCAGCTTAGGAATCCGAAACTTCCTAATGGTAGTTGTTTGTTCAGAAGATTTCCTGGCCTTCATGATACGTCGAACAGAAAGCTCACGGACATACCTTCTGTCGTCAAACAACATTGCAGCGAGCAAGTTTTCTGCATGGGCAAAATACGCGTTGTCTTGGACGACTCTTTTTAACAATATCCTTTAAATTATCTGGAAGATACTGAAACCTAGATATAAAAAGCTGCAAATTTCTTGGACCATCTTTACAGGTACCGTTTCATTTTATCGTTAACCACGATGGTGCATATACTTTCCTTATGAAGGTGGCTAATGAGACAAGTTGTGGTGTTGGATCACTAGTTCCAACATACAAACGCAGAATGTGATTTGCGAGGGTCAGCCAAATGGAATGTGCAAGTGCTCCAGGATCCCGATTTGCCAGATCTTGTGGGCAATCACCTGCAGAGACTGCCTTACAAATTTCTCACAAATAAAGTTGATCCGAGCTAAGATCTCCATAGTTAATGTCGGACTGAAGCGAAAATTTCAATTTTCTGGAAATTAACTATAGGAACGTTTGCGCACGTTTTCAGGCGCTTTCCAATCAATCCACTAAATCCTCTTGGACCTGATGTTTTTCCATCAAGTGATTTAGTGAGGTAGCGTAAAGGCAGTTCATTAAAATGAAGTTGACATATAATCCGGTGTACGGGAGAATGGAGCTTCTCTTCAAGGCGCCTAATAACACCCGCATTTGTGCCGGTATTAGTCACTTCCCCGTCACTTCCAACAAAAACTAACTCCGACAAGTCAAATGGCTTCTGGTTCAATAAGCTGAAGATACCGTCGGAAATGTCCCTTGCACTCTTGCTCTTCGGTCGCTGATGACTCGCCTATCGCATTTTCTAGAAAATGCAGACAGTGTCATCTGATGCCTACGTTTCGAAAAACGACGTGGAGTGAAATCGGAATCTTTCTCCGAGGCCAACAAATGACTAGGACCGGGCTCGTCTTGTTTTCCTGCAGAATTAGTATTTGTATCCTCTTCTGAAGGATCATCCTCGACTCGCAGGGCTGATTTCAGTGTTGCAGTTTTCTGTAATTTCCTACGGACATGCTCTTCCCTATCGCTCTTTCGAGCTCATCTTTTCTTCAGTACACTGGTGGTTTTTGCATCAAGCCCACCTACTGTCATTCCTCTGTTTGGTCTCTGGTCCATCAGAAAGTCTCGCTTTTTCACGGTTACCTTTTTTGCAGAGCTGCATTTGCAGGTTCTAAAACATTTGCACTTGCATGAGCATATGTCAAAGATACGTTGAGAATCAGCACGAAATTGTTCAATATTCTTTCGGTAGGTTTCATCCATTCTTGCAGCGTGTTTTTTCAGCTTTCGGATTTTAGTGTTGTATGCGGTAATACGCTTTGCAACAGATTTGTGGAGAGATGTCGGAAGAGATGCTTTCTTCCATATACTTAGCATTTTGTCCGCGACAATACTTGCTATTTCTGCTGCAGTAGGCTCATAATTTGCACCTTCCGGCCTAAGAGTATTCCTCACAAGGTAGTAATGGCGCATTACATCTTCGTACGTAGGCAACACATTTTCATGCATCTCCTTATAACTCCCGAGGATAGGGCAATCAGCTTTATTTCTTGTTTCAACCATCTTAAGTAGTTGGACGACAAAACAAAAATGTCGGTACGATCCAATCAACGTTACTAGCAGTGAAAGAAGCTGTTGCATCATTATGACGCAAACCCACCAACATTCTCTCCCTAACGTACTTGCGCGACTGTGATGAGATAACTCAGCGAGTTCGCAAACAGAGCTCCGCTGTGAGAGAGGGCGTGGGCTGAGATGAAAAAGGTAACAAAAACAAAGCAGAGCGCAAAACAGCAAGCTATGTTTCTGAAAATCAACAAGAGGTTTCCAGAAACTATGAGAGGGGGGGGATTGTTAATGTTAAGCCCAAATTGGTAACAATAAGGCTGCTGTCGAACTTAATGCTTACGCAACTTATCATGCTATTTTTGGCAAAAATTACATATTTTAAGGGATCTGGGGAAGTCTAAGAAATTAACTCATGTCTGCTGAACTTGTACCCGTGTTTATACACTCAAAGGTGATATTAAATAACATGGTGATACATTTTTTTTTATATTTACAAAATGGAGAAAGCAGGTGTTTTTAAACCATATTTTCCTATAACTTTCAAACTTCGAGTTTCTTGGGGCAAATAATGTCATTCATATTTCGGGGGTGATTTCAGTAATAAAGTCGCAGCTATTGCACATGGTGACGTTTCAAATAAAAAAAAAGTGTTTTTCGCTCCACCCTAGTGTACATAATGGGATTCTAGCATTTTTACTCACCTGTACAAAGAGAACTTGTGCAGTAGTACTCCGTCAATTAGCTGTAATGACTCTCCTGAGGCTTCGACGTCCTCTATCAAAGATTTTCTTTGGTTTGCCGGTACGTTTTGCTGCTTCAAGCCCGCCATGTATCATCCACTTATTCAGTACATCCAAAACAGTTGACTTGGCTATGTTTAAACACCTCTCGGTTTCTCTTATGGACAACCCACTAATATAACACATAACAATATTTCCTTTCTCAAAGTCAGTTCTATTCCGCCGCGACATTTTCACTCAACCTCACAGTGCGATATGATCGCGGCCAGCTGCAGGCTTGTGTTTGTACGTTTTGCAGCTGTATTTGGCATCCTAACAAAGCAGTGGATCCTTTCATTTTCTTTTGAAGGGGTGACCGGTGACTTTTGCCAATACAGTGTATATTGGGAGTGAATTATGTTGATGTCCTTAAAAAGGCACAAGTGCTTGGAGAATAAAACTATTTCAATTATGTAATTTAATAGATGATTCTTTCTACAACACCGTTTGGTTAATTTTTTCAAAAATGCGATTTATATTCGATGAAGCTATCTCAGGTTATTAGACAAGGTATTAGCTAATCAGTGAACTATTTAAACTAGAACTATTAAAAGCATAAACGCTATAAATAAACAGTACAGATATAAAGCAATTTCTAAAGGTATTTATAAAACTAAAAAACTACGAATTTGACATTTTAGATCCGACCCATCTTCATCTAGATATACAAAGCAAAAATAAACTGAAAACCGAGTGCTTAAAACAAAACATCAAAAAAGTTACTACTACAAGTATTTTCGGAATATTGCGGTCTTAGAACGAGTGGATATTTCCGAACGTATAAAATTGAAAAACTGAAGATGATATTCCAACCACTAACCAAAGCCTGAAGAGAGCAAAAGGATATCTTAGTAAAGTAAGAAAACAGGTCATGGCACTAAGAAAGGGAGATGGTATTGTAACAAGAAATAAAGGCGAAATTATGACAAGAGTGAAAGATTTCTACAAAAAACTTCTGTGTATGAAATGGATGATACATCTACTCTAGAAATTACGAAAGGTTCTAGTACCAAAGTCCTTCCAGTCCTCTCAACAGAAATTACACATGCAATTAAGAACATGAAAGGGGGAAGAGCTCCAGGAGAATATGGAATTACCGTGGACGTTATACCAGAAACAAGTGGAGAACCTGAATGTACGTGTGCCCAAGTTTTCACTCGATGCCTCAATGAAGGGAAGATTCCTGAGGATTGGAATAATACTACAATGACTCTGGTACATAAAAAAGGTGACACTGAAGAACTCAGAAACAGGCCCCTAAGCTTACTATCAGTGGTTTATAAAATGCTCACTAATGTATTGAGGTAACTAATTGAAAAAGCGAGGGAATATGAACTCTCATTATGTGTGGCTTTTATAGATTATGTAAATGCCTTTGATTCCGTGAAACCATCAGCAGTTACAATGGGTTTAAAATCCTCCGGTATTGAAGATGGATGCATTAGTGTCATTAATAACATTTGTGATAATATAATTCAAGTGCAAAGGTTCAGCTATTAGTGGAAACAGCACCAATAAATATTGGAAAGGGAGTCAGACAAGGTGACACCATATCTCCCAAACTCTTCAATGTCACATTGCAAAATGTCTTTCAATCATTGAACTGGGAAAACAAAGGGATAAATATTAATATAAATTATTTAACTCACCTTTGTTTTGTTGATGACGTCGTCATTTTCGCAACTGCCCCTTCAGAGCTGCACACTATGATTTATGAACTATAACGAAGTAAATTTATCCGTCATTTCTGGTCTACGCCGGGAATCGAACCCGAGTCCCCTCATTCCGGAATAAGTCACTCTACCAATTTAGCTACGCGGACGTTTGTTCTGACTGCTATCTGCCTTTATGTCGTGTGCGTCCTGCTGGCAGGTACGTCACATCTCCCCCACCCCCTCCGAAAGAGGGCCGGGGGCATGGCCCACGGGTCAGCCGTGACCATGAATCGTTGCAGGCAGTCATCCGCTGTAGAACGTGCACTCGAGAACTCCCAGTCAATTGAGTGTGTGGAATGCAACATCACACATTTTTATTTTTCGAAGCGCTGGAGAAGGGATTCTCTGAATTTTCCTATCTCGCGGTGTGGAAAGAATATCACACCAATGCGAGATATTGAACGGCCGGGTCATCCGGAAAGTTCGGGCGCCATTATAACGAAGTAAATTTCTCCGTCATTTCTGGTCTACGCCGGGAATCGAACACGAGTCCCCTCATTCCGGAATAAGTCACTCTACCAATTGAGCTACGCGGACGTTTGTACTGACTGCTATCTGCCTTTATGTCGTGTGCGTCCTGCTGGCAGGTACGCCACAGAACTTGCGGACAAGAGTAAAGAAATGAGATTAAAATGAACTCCCAGAAGACAAAACTGATGTGCAACGTCTTTTATGAAGTTTTTGCGATTGATGGGAAAAAGCTAGGGATAACCGATACCTACATTTACCTTTGACAGAAGATATCAAGCGAAGGGTCACATTGAGGAGGAAAATTAATCGGCGTATAAATCTTGGTTGGAGCTTTTGTGAGAAACAGTACAATTTTTAAGAGCAACATGCTATTATGTCTTAAAAGAAAAGTATTTAATCAATGCAGCCTTCCAGTGCTTAGATATGGAGCGCAGGCATGGACTTTAACTGAAAAATTCATACAAAGGCTGCAAGCAACTAAAAGAAGCATGGAGCGATGCATACTTGGTGTAACCAGGAAAGATAAGAAGAGAAAATCGTGGATAAGATAAATGAAAAGACTGGAAGACATCATGATCAGAGTAAGATCGCTGAAACGACAAAGGGCTCGACATGTTACCAGAAGGACGGACCACCGATGGGCGCCGAAATTCTAGACTGGAGTCCAAGGGACAGAAAAAGACCCAGAAGAAGACACGTGGAAGATGTGTGGGTGAAACATAGAAGCATGCGGATAGTGACATGGAGTAAAGTGGCTCAAGACAGAACTTGTGGAAGAAACTTGGGGAGACCTTCATCCAGCAGTGGATAGATAATTGTTGTTGTTGATGATTTTATATATAAATAGGAGCATATATGTGGGTGCGTGTGTGTTGGATATTTATGTCTGTGGTAAGACATTTAGACATCTCAATGAGTATAAAATCCTGTAGAGACTCATACATTCCTAAATAAAGTCAGTAAAGAAATATGTTGAGCACAGCAGCATCAGCCCCAATGATCTAAACCTACACCACAATGATCGCAAAATGGTAGCTTTGAACTTTCAGAATCACATTCACTGAATTGCCAGGAAAACTGGTACAGACGAGCTGATGCAAAATTCATAGCAACGTCACCTATGCGCGTACTCTCTGTTGCGTCCGCCAGTGCGTATATAAAGCGACAGACATCCTTGCCAGCTGTCAGAGCTGTTTTCGGCATGAAAATGACAAGTAATAACGATTTAAGCGATTTTCAACACGGTGTAATAGTTGGCGCTCGTGAGATGGGCCATAGTATTTCTGAGGTAGAAACGAAATTCGGATTTTGACGGACGGCCATCGCAAGGGTGTATCGTGACTACGAGAATTCCGGCAAAACCTCCAACCTACGATATCAGTGTGGCCGCAAAAAGCCATTGGTTGAACGTGATCATCGTCGGCTGTCAATAATCGTTTCACGCGATATGCGTGCAACACTCTTGCAGGTATCATCGGAATTTAATGCTGGAGCCTCAGCAAGCATCAGCGTACGGACTGTGCAACGTACCCTGCACGATATAGGCTTTGGGAGCCGACGCCCAACTCGATTCCATTTGATGGGTGCACGACCCAGAGATATGCGCCTCGCTTGGGCACGGCAACACCACCACTGGACACTTGATGACTGGAAACAAGAAGCCTGGTCTGACGAGTAGGGTTTCCAACTGTATCGGGCAGATGGAAGGATTCGTGTGTGGCGCAAACCCCATGAAGCCATGGATCCCGCCTGTCAACAGGGAACTGTACCAGCTGGTGGGCGGTTCGTAATGGTATTGGGTGTGTCTAGCTGGACTTCACGGAGACCCCTGGTACGTCTACAAACGTCTGTGTCCGGCCAACGCTATCTGCGCATCGTTTCTGACGAGGTACACCCGTTCATGTCCTGCATTCATGCTGATGGGTTGGGCCTATTCCAACAATACAATGCACCTCCACACAAGTGTCGGGAAACCACATTATGATTAGAGGAGCATTCATCTGAGTTTGGGGTGTTGCCATTCCTACCCAAGTCCCCAGATCTAAACGTGATAGAACACATTAGGAATGCCATGCAACGCGCTGTCGAACACAAGAATCCGATACCTCGGAATACACCCGAATTGAGGAACGCTCTGCAGGATGTATGGTGTGCATTGCCGACAGCATATTTCCAGAAGTTAGTGGAGTCCATGCCCCGTCATATTTCTGCAGTCTTGCGCTCCCGTGGGGGACCTACCAAGTAAGTTTTTCTGGCACTTCAGTGTATTAGTTACATAAAAGCACTGATTTGAATTTCATGACGTGGAGAAAGAGAAATTATAAAACTCTTCCTACATGGATTTTATTATTATAATTAAAATTTAACAAGTATTAAGTTTGATTGTGAAACAGGTTTTTTTGACATTTCACATAGCCACTACCTTTTCGTTAATTTTCAAACTGCTTAGATTATTCCAGTGGGTTGTGTACAAAGAAAACAAATTTTTTTTTACCCTAAACGCTGCTGTAGTTTCTACGAATCTATGAGATATATCAGAGCGCTTCATTTTAAGCAGGAGCCGTTTTTTGAGTAAACGATTAACGCATAATATCTTTTTGTGAAAATTGACGAAATAAATAAGAAATTATATTTATTCTTTAAATTCATTTAAAAATTTTAATAAAATGCATGACATATGAACTTACACTTCAAATTTTTAAAAGAAATTTCTGGCCAAAAACGAAACGAAAGAGTATTTCACATACATCTATACAAGTCTTGCCAAACTAAATCCATGCATTCTATTTTTACAATACGCTTGTACTAAACTATTAGTTTTATTGACGTTTTGATTTAAAATCAACCTTAAATCGCTAACTGTTTTCTATGATTTGATGGTTGTACAAATTTGGGAAAACATAGAAAAGGGCATCGCCTTATAAACGTTGATTTTTAAAATGAAGAATAATGTTAAGCACTCGTGTTAGCTTTTTCATGATGGAGAATTTTATTCACTAAACTGTGGAACAGAAACTCCAACACTTTTCAAAGGAAACTACTTCTTAAATTTCTTATTTATATTCTCGAATTAATCTCAACTCTGCCGCTTTCAAGGGATGTTTTAAAAAGAAATTTCAAACTTACTTCAAAATCTTTTAAAAGTGAGACATTCTCCAGAATAACGAGACAACATTTTCCAGACAGTTTAAAATTAAATTTCTTATTGACTTTCTAAATGTCTGATAGTAAGCGACCATTACTATTCTACAACTGCAGAAAAGTCCTATATTCCTTTCATAATATATTTACTTTGAAAGTCAAAGAAATTTGCCGTAAGTCTCTTGACACTCCTTGTCAGAGGTATCTCAATTTTGAGTTTCTCGGGGAAATAAGATAATTAGAATATATGAAATATGTGATGAATGAATAATCGTCGAAAGAATAAATACCAGTTCGAAGCCCCACTATCAAAGAATATATATATATATATATATATATATATATATATACGCACATACACTTTAAAAGGAAAGCAAATATAAATGTTTGTCATCCTTAAAATCAATGAGGATGTTTTAGTCAAAGCACTTAAGGGAGGATTTTGAAAATTAAGTGAGTCCTGTAACTGAAAGTAAACCATTATTTCGAAAAGAAAAATTAAATTGTCTGCATATCATTTTTGTCTCATATTGACATACAGGGTTTGAGCAAATTAATATGAACACCATGATTATAAAGGTTGTATGCCAGTGTTGTACAAGTTATGTTCGGCAGCGGTACATACGAGCGGTCGATGATATGGGTGTCAGAGGGGCGTATGACCCCCGAATATGTTTCATTTGTTTCAAGTTTTTTGGTTAAAATGCGACTTACATTAGAAAAAATACCTTAATTTAATAAAAATTTATCAACTTTCATTACAAAAAATGCTTTAATTTGTTCTCTTATATCACATTAACTCTAACTTCATTCTGGTGGATTTCCAAAAATTCAATTTTTCGCCTCCCCCCCCCCCCCCGGAAAAATCTATATATGCCCCTGACTGTCAGTTTCCCAAAGAGGACAAATCGTGAGAGCCCGTTTTAGGAGGAGCGTCGGCTGGAACGAACTAAGTCGGGCTTACGAAAATGGGCTTAAATCAGCAATAACGAACATAGTCGCTGCCTTAGAAGTGGGCCTACCGCGGGTGAAACGTGTATACTTGAGTATTGAAGCTGAGGGTGAACCTGCGTTGTCGAAGAAGTGGGTCTTATGTGGTGGGAAATAGAGAACCAGCGCTGTGCTTTACTCTTTAACTTTATCATTTCAAGTGGTCATTTAGAAGGAATACCTTTACGAATCAAAATATGCGCCGTCATTATCTATCACCTTCCGCCATCGGTCGGGCATCTGAGGTGTTCCAGCCATGGAACATGTCCAGAGTCGTACAGCAGACAAAACATGTCCGGAGACGTACAGCAGACAAAACATGTCCGGAGTCGTACAGCAGACAAACCATGTTGCATCGATCGGAACAAAAGATAATATGAAGAGGCTATTTCGGGACCATACGCTGGCTGCTCTAAAACTTCCCAGCCAAGCAGCAATAACGTTTCCTTGACCGATTTTGCTACATGCGGCCTAGCGTTGTCGTGCAGTAATTTCACTGGACGCAATCCTATATCCGTGAATGGAGACGTTTCCGAAAGATTCCTTGGTTCAATCGCAGCAATTGTTGCTTGTTGCGATCAGCAGTAACAGTTTGACCCTTTTCCAATAGTTCATAATAGAGCACACCGTTCATATCCCACCAGATTCACAGTAGAACTTTCTTGGAGTGAATATTGCCTTTCGGTGTCGAAGTTGCTGCTTCACCGGTGTCTACCTAGTGTTTTTTGCGTTTGAGATTGTCGTACTATATCCACTTTTCATCAGCCGTAACGATTTTCCACAGGAAAGAGTATCTCTGTGTTGTTTATTCAACAGTTTCAAACACTTCATGACACACTCATCCTTCTTCCTCTGGCTCAGGTCATGCGGCACCCATTTTCCTTCCTTCTGAAGTTTTCCCATTGCGCGTAAACTACTGGAAATTGTTTGTTGAGTTACCCCCAGTTGTTCCGCTAGTTCGTTTTGCGTTTCACATGAATCTTCATCCACCAATGCTTGAAGGTCCTCATGTGCAACATTCTGCGGGATCGCCACTACGTTCTCGATGGCTAACACCAAAATCACATGCTTCAAAACCGTCTAAACCAAAACTAGCACGTGCTATTCGATACAGTATCCTCCCCCAGAACAGAACAGATCGATGCACATGCTTTTGCAGCACTTTTTCCTTGATGAAATTCGTAATGAATGCAATGTCGAATAAATGCAGTATAGCTTGCCATCTTTCACCTCCCGAAGTGAAAGTGCGTTTGACTGTTGGGCTAACTTCTGTGTCGCATTTTATACTCTGGACCAGTTACGGTCACATGACAGCAACGCGGGGGAATGTTGGATATGTAAATTAGCGGCATATTTCATACAAAAAACACTTTAAAACTTATTTGTACTCCTAATATTATCGGTTTGTCTGTCCGCCCGCCCGCTGTGGACGATCTGCAACTATTGGTCTAATTTGAAAAACAATTTTCGCATTCGCAAACTTGAAATGTGAAAATAATGATCCTTTCATTCCGGTTCTTTCCGATGCACAACTGCGCCTCTAGAGGGCATAAATGCGGATGATATCGAATTCGAAACATATCTTATTGCACATATTTGCTTCTACAAGTATTACATAGATTTTCTTCTAGGGGGTTTAAAGCTAAATTGTGTTTTCCCTGATATACCTGCTCCTAAAAGTTCGATTTGAAAAATTCTTCCCGCGTTGGAAACAGCTTCTCATGAGAAATGGTTTGCTTATGATTTCTAATTTTTGGTGCGGAATGGTTTTGTCACAAGGGGCGTAAGCGCTCATTTCTCCGTGTGATGTATTTCCAGCAACGTCTGCATTTCTAGAAACTCCGATTGAAAACATTCTTTCGTGGACCGATAACTCTCACCTCGGAAAACATTTTCAGAATACCTCCTGCTTAAACTAGAACACAGTTTTCTCGCCAGGGGTTGGTTGGTTGGTTTGTTGATGTTTTTTTTTTTTTTTTTTTTTGGCGCAAGGGCCAAATTTGGCCAAAGAGCGCCAGACACGCTCGCCAGGGGAGCGCCCATGTATATATTATTCTTGTCGATATCTTTGCTTCTAAATGTCCGATTTCAAAAAATCTTTCTTTGTTACAGCGCGTTTCCAGCGCGAAATGTTTTTCATATAACTTAAAAATTTTCAAGTGATGCATTTATTTTCCGCTAACAGGACTAAAGTTGATTGCGTTTTCCCCGACATCTGTGCTTCTAAAATTCCGATTCGAAAAATTCTTTCTGCATCTGATACCAATCCTGATGGGAAATGTTTTGATTATTATCATTTCTAATTTTTGATAAAATTGGTTTGGCCATCAGGGGGCGTAAGTTTTTATTTCTGCTTCTGATGTATTTGCAGCAAAATCTGAGCTTCTGAAAATCCGATTCTGAAAATTCTTTCGTGGACCGATGCCGCTCGCCTGGGAAAATCTTTTCGGAATATTTTCTTGTATTCTGAAACGATTTTCCGCATAGTTTTGCCGCACGAGAGCGTAAATATACATCTTGTTTTTGTCGATATCTCTGCTTCTAAGAGTCCGATTTGCAAAATTCGTTATTTTCTAGATGCGTTTAAGCTGAGAAATTTTTCTGGTATAATTTCTAATTATTCTTTACGCACAGGTTTGCTACTAGATATTGCTGTAAACTAACGTGAGCTTACTTGTCGTAAGTTCACGTTAAGTTTACAGTAATATCTGCGGCACTAAAAACCCGACGTAAAAATTTAGTTTTCCGTTAGATACTACGAACTAAGAACACTCTTTTTGTAGTCTTTCCCCCAAATAATGCACTATAATGAATTAGCTTTATTTTCTTTCCGCTAAGCTAATTCATATGAATGATTCTCTTCCTACCAGCTAGCTAATGATATACTTGTACTAAGCTTCAAAATAGTGAATTCAAAAGAGCGTTGTTACTAGTTAATTACGAAAGTAAACAAAGTCTTAACGCTGGTTATTTATAGTTATAAATAAATGTTATAAACCTAACAGCCAGACAGAGGTCTGACAAAAACTATGAATTGAGAAAGACTAACTTACAGTAACTTTTTTATTAGAAGACTCTTGGTCATCTAAAGCACACACACAACTTGATTTACAATAATGACGAATCTCTCCGTAAACAACCACGCTCTCTCATAACAACAACAAAAGCTCTCCCTAAGTCTCGATGAACGCGCCTATATACTAGCTACCACCACGTCATGACTTACACTCATTGCCAGATCTCATTCAGCGGGTGAAATAATATTTCGTTCAGTAAGAAGATAATTTACATAGTAAAATAAAATAACCAGAGATAGTAAAATCAAAAGGAAAGTGAATATAGAGTATACGTTACAGCACAATTTCGCCGCTAGTGGCGCCAATGTTTAACCTGTTTTTCTTAATATATCGGCTTCTTAATGTGCGATTTAAAACATTCTTTGAACACTGGATGCCATTAATCGTGTGGAACACTTTAGCTAAGTATTTCAGGAGTTTTCTTGTTCATAGTTCTATTGCTAGGTAGTGTTTGTTTACTTCTGTTTGCAGTTGTATCTCCGCTTCCAAAAACCTCTTGAGAAATTTCTTTTTTACTGTATGGCATTCGCTACGATGCAAATGTGGAGCATTATCCTCTTTAAATAATGCACAGATTTTCCGCTGGGGTCCGTAAAGATCAATACTTTTTTTTTCTCTGCTATCTCTGTTTCCCGGAGACGTATTTGAAAAGTTATTTTTCCTCAGCATAGCTTTTCCCATGAAGAAAATGTTTTGATTATTTCAGCTTTTCCATAATGAAAAATTCTTCCGCTAGTACCTGAGTTGTATCACATTTCCTTCTATATTTCTTTTTTTCACTGTTAGATTCGAAAAACTGCTTGTCTCAGTTACTTGTGCTACGAGAAACTTTTTTGTGCGCCATTTGTCAAGTTTCGTAACATACGTTTTAACCGCTGTGGAAGTAAGTAGTTGTTTCTATTTCTATGTGTTTTATCGATTATAGAAATCCGGTTGATTTTTTTTTCCAATCGGTTGCCTTGTAAATTTAATTCGCGTTAGAAAGGTTTCAAAACACGTGCTCATTACAATCGAAAATTCTGTGTCATCTTTCTTTTTGTTTTTGTTGTTAAATTTAGTATTGCGCTATCCGTGAAATGGAGAGAGCCCCTTAAACAATATTTAAGAGAGTAGGTGAAAGACGTCATTTTCGCAATTATAATTTAAAAAGGCGAGCGAGAGAGAGTGGGAGATTCCTTGTGATGTTACAAACGGAAATTCATTGTCAGCCTTATGAAAACCAATATTGAAAAAATATACGGAATGAAGTAAGTAATTTAAAATTGCGAAGACATTTTAACTGGTTAAAGGCCATGGACGTTCGTTTGTATTAATAAGAAGACGCACTCGTGGATCTCTGGTTGTGAAAGGAGTACTTCCGTTCCCACTGCAAAGTGCAAAAACCAGTCAGAAAATTTCTGCGACTGAAGATGTTTTTCTCGGTCAGCCTCCATTGTCTCTCACACTGAACTATAAAACAAGAAAGATGACACCGAATTTTCGGGTGTAAAAAGCACGTCTTTTGAATCCGTTCTGACGCAAATTAAATTTATCAAAGCTATTCAAAATCAATGGAACCGGTATGGAAAACAATAGTATCTGACGGAAGAAAGAATTTTTTCAATCGGGTTTTTAATCCCTTAGATATTGCTGTAAACGGAATCGTCAGCTTACGAACTCTTAGAAACAGAAATATCGACAAAAATACGATGTGACTTTCCCCTGGTGGGAGAACCATCCATTATTTTAGGAAGAAAGTATTCTCAAAAGGTTTATCAATATAAGCGGTATCGGTCGAAGAAAAAAAAATGAGTCGAGTTTTCGGGAACCCAGATTTTGCAACAAATACTTACTGGTGGCTAAACCATTCTTTACCAAACATTGGAAATTATGTGAAAAATATTTTCCATCAGGTCTTGTTTGCGATACAGGAATAATTTTTCAAATCAGAGCTTTAGGAGCAGAAATAACGCACAAAACGCAATTTCCCTTTGTGCCGCATAGAGGAAAGTCTATGATTTACTTGAAAATTTTGAATTTACAGGAAAAACATTTTACATCGGAAACACTATCCAACAAAGAAGGAATTTTTCAAATCGTACTCTTAGAAGTACTGATATTGACAAAAATAAGATATACATATACGCCCCCTGGCGTAGAAACCATGCATTTTTTAAAGAAGAACATTTTCGTAAAAGGTTTGTCGACATGAGTAGTATCGGTCAACAAACGACTTTCTTTTTAAATCGAAATTTTAGAAGCTCATATTTTGCTGCAAATACAACAGAAGCGGAAACAGAAGCACGATCTGTTTTTACAAAAGACGTGCTAAAAATACCGCTACCGTGAATACGCATACGTATAAAAATCTCAGGTTTCGTTCTCGAAAGGGGGAACGCACGATTAATGAAGTGCTGAGTCCTATACTATTGTTATTCCACGATTAATAACTAAAGAAGTGTGAGTCTTCTACTGCCTACTCCACGACTGATAATTCAACAAATAAGTTCTGTACTCATTATTACTCCACGGTTAATGAGTCAAGAAGTGAGTCTTCAGTTGATGACTCCACGATTAATGAATCAACAATTGAGTCCCATACTAATTACTCTACGATTAATGGCTAAAAATGTGAGTCCTTTACTGTCTTGTCTACTTCACGATTCGTGAATCAACAGCTGAGACCTGTAATTACACTCCTCGATTAACGAGTAAAAAAAGTGAATCCTAAAATGACTACTTCGTGATTAATGAATCAAAACTGAGTCATGTACTCATTACTTCACGATTAATGACCAACGATTTAGTCCTGAACTCATTGTTTCACGATTAATGAGTGAAGAAATGCGTCTTTAACTGACTAATCCACAATTAAGGAAACAACAAGTGGGTCTTGTATTATTTACTCCACAATTAATGAGTAAAAATGTGAGTCTTTAACTGACTACTACACGGTAAATTAATCAACAACTAAGTTCTGTACTCTGAATCATTGCACGATTAATGAGTCAAGAAGTGAGTCTAACTGATTACTCCACAATTCGTGAATCAACAGGTGAGTGCATTGCTCATTACTCTACGATTAATGAGACAAGAAGTGAGTCTTTTACTGACTACACCACGATTAGTGAATCGAACGCTGAGTCCTGTACTCACTACTACACGATTAATGAGTGAAGAAGTGAGTCCTAAAGACTACTCCATGATTAATGAATCTAACACAGAGTCATGTACTCATTACTTCACTACTAATGAATCAACAATTGAGAGCTGTGCTAATTACTCCAGGATTAATGACACAATAAACGAGTCTTTTAACTGCCTACTCTACGATTTGTGAGTCAAGAACAGGAATTCAAAGAGGTCTGCACTCACTACATCTTCGATTAATCAGTAAAAATCTGAGTCCTGTTCTGGGTACTCAAAAACTTTATGTAGGACGGAGATAATTAGAAAAGATTTGTTCGGCTTATTGCCGTCTAACCTGAGAGATTGAAACGGATATTTGTTAGACGAGCATGTTATAAAACTAAGAAAAAGGTAATTTACGCATAACACTTAATTTTGAATTTTTGATTGTCGTTGATCTTGAAGGCATATCTGTGCTGTAACAGATCAATTATCAATTCGCCAGATACCTAAAAAACGTGGACAAGAGTGAAAGCTTTTCTAACTGTTCAGTCTAGATCTAACTTTATCTTCAGAGTAAAGTTAGATCTAGACTGAACAAAAATGTGCCTTAACCAAACTGACCTGGCATTAAACAAAATGCTATACACCGAGGAGCCGCAATCGACGTATCCGCGCTCGGCCGTCTACGTGACGCACCAGGAATCTTGATTCGTCATACCAGGCCACTTTTTTATTAATCATCCACAGTCCAATCTCGACGATCTTGGATCCATTTCATGCGCTGTTGGCGGTGACTTGCATTGAGCGTGGGGACCCGGTTGGATATTCGGCTACGCAGGCCCATTGCCTGAAGGCTGCGATAAACAGTATGCTGTGACATATTGCTGTGATCACCACTGTTGTAGCTATGGGTGATTTGTCATTTGTCGCACAATGGCTTGCGGACGCTGTGAACAATGTGCGACAGTCTACGCTCCCTTCTGGACATCAATGAGCTGCGGACAACATACACGGCTGGACGATGGTTCGTCGTTTGGTCATCTGTGCATCACATTTGTTACGTACTCACTACAGCGTCACGTGAACAATCCACAAGCCCCGCCGTTTCCGAGATCGTAGTTCCGAGGCGCGTGCCATCACAATTTGTCCTTTATCAAACTCCGATAAATGGGCACCTTTTCCCATTATGACTACGAGCATTCTACTAACCGAAAGCCGATTCTCGGGTTGTATATATACTGCTCTGTGAATTCTCATGCGCCACCGCTCGGTCTCCAGAGGGGCCCATTTCTCTAGGCTGGAAGTATTCATAATGTGATGGTTCATAGATGTTGTATATAATTTTTTTTTATTATTCAGTCACAGGGATAATCTTGAAAATCAGTAGAATGTAAATCATTTCCCATTTCATCTCGTATAAATGCTCGCCAGTGCAAATGGAGGATGCTGGAACGACGAGAGCTGGAGTAAGGGACATATCAGATTCATTTCTTCTCTATATATGAAAATAATTTTTTTTTTTACCAAATTCGTCCCACAGAAAAACTGAGATGATAAATGGATAATCTGCGATAGAATCAGAAATCTAATTTCTTGGTCCCTCTCTTTGTAGGTTATAAGCGAGAACTTCTTTGGGAGATCAGGGCGGAAAAGACTTCTCATCTGCGTTGCATTACTAAAAACTTGCACGCAAAAAAATATGGAGCAATTTGTATTTCAGTAATTCCCCTGAGGGTTTGTTGCAGGCACGAGTTAATAAATACCCATCAACTTTCCGTTTCCGGCATCCTTTTTAAATCAGTAATCCTTTCCCTTTCTTCTTAAGAGCATCGTCCACAACAACCCATTAGGGGAAGAAGAAGAAAGTGACGAATCGCGTCGATTTTCCACATCTTGCTCACTTTGCACTCGGCTTCTAATCCCTGCCTCTCAGGGTCGTAGATGGCCGAGCTGATAGTTCAAAGGCTATATCTCAGTGCAAGAACGAAAAAAATAGAAAAAAGAAGAAGAAAAGGACCTTTAACAACAAAACCAGAAATGCTTTCATTTGGTGCTCCTGACACCCGCTTTTGAGGATAGCGCTTACATTTCAATTAAGGGAAGTACTTTTGCTAATGGAAACGCCAAGTGCTTCTGCACTACTCCTCAGGATTTTTACACACCGATACCTTGAGAGCAAGAGCTCTGAGTGTGGGATAGAAAGGGAGAGAAAGAGAACGAGATTTCTCCTCCTTTGCTCCTATAAGGATATTCGAAAGGTCACTTTATCTATTTTGCTTATCAAAAAGATTGGTAAATTAGAAGCAGAGCACATTCATGATAGCTTTTTCCGAAGCTGACCGAGTAATTGAGGTTCAGAGCCTGAACATAATGGTAACGTATAAAAAAATGTGACTGCCATTTCACCTGATTTTGCTCATACATTATGGTCGAAAATTTCCATCTCGTTATAACCAAACGTACCGTTCATGTAATGTTCTACTGATTTTCACTATCTACTGCGAAGATGTTGAAAAGAAAAGATAAGCCACGTTAAAGCACCTGCACTGAATTAATTTATACATTTGCCTTTTTTCTGCTTTTAGGCTTTACACTCCTTCCATGCTAATTTAAAGTAATGTACCTAATGCTGATAACCATTTCGCGATACTAAAATGCTAAAATTGCTAGCAGTAGAAGACCTGCAAATATAATGAATGTTTTTATAACGTTTGGTACTGTGATGCATTATTTCGTACCTTGTACCTTCTTTCTAAAAGTTTTGTAATATTTATTTTTCTTTTAAAACATATTTAGATTTACATTTACCGATTTCTTAGCTTTCATCTAAATTTAGATATAAGAGGAATATTTCATTTTCCAGTTCAGCTGTTTGGTTATAGTTACAAATCTATGCAAGGTATGTGAAAGAAATCTTGGGGGTATCATACATGCAATTACACTGATATCTTAGCTTTTGATAATACATCAAGTCTTTAATATAAGTTAATTCTAACCAGGAGATCACAAATGGTATTTGGGAAATTCTGCTGTAAATAATATGAGGCGACAAAGCTCAATTGCCGTTTTGGTATTTTTTATTGAAGCTTAAGAAAGAGTAGAACGAACTAGCATTTTTAAAAATATTATCCATCTTGAGCTAAATCTTTGCAACATCGTTAGTGCAGTTTATGTTACAGTAAAAGTACAACAAACTTCACCAGTCATGGCTGCATTGCGATGTCATGACGTATACGTACCATACGTATTCTGATTTGATAGCTACAATATTTTTCTTTTTCTCAAATCATGTAGACTTCACCAGAAGGTTTTACTATCACATGTGCTGATATGTGAAAACTGTTGACACATCATTGTAGGGGAAAAATACCCCATAAAATAATACCAGTTACAGAATGCAGTTTACCATTAATCACATATTTTTTGGTATATGGTCTCAACAAAAACAATGTTGCTGAGCCAGCACTCAAGCCAGCACTGGCAGTCAGCAGTACCAGCAGAGGCCCAGCACTGTGTTGCCGCCTCCCAGCCGTCAATAAAATATCCCGGCCACTGCATGGGTCAGCAGCTGGCACGCTATCATTTGTCATATGCAAGAACAGGGCAGTCAGTTTTCCATCACAGGCAGTGGCTGCCACACGTGGCCCTTCAGCGGCCCTGCACGCTAGTGTCATAAATGATGGCTAGCCTAATGTGGTCCGCTAGTTTCCCGACCGTGGCAGCCGGCAATCACGTGACGTAACGGATATGCTTGCCAAATCTTTTCCGCCAATTTCACTGTAGTAGCCATAAAAAACAACACAACCGCAGTATTTCAGGACTTAGTCTGATGGGTTTTTTTTTTTGATTGGAAGTTTAACGACCACCGTGAGCAACTCAATGGGCTATAAGCAGTCGCCCGTCCCTAATTTAGGGTCACTGGTTCCAGGGAAGGGAGAGAGCCAGTGCCGTAAGACAAACACAACACCCATGCCTCATCGGGATTCGAACCCGGACCCCTTTCGGGCGAATGATCAGAGGCCATCGCTTAGACCACTGCGCCACCGGGGCGGCAAATCTGATGTCTTCGTCGATGTGGCATTTCATTATATAGGAAACTAATTCACCTCTATATATATGGCTTTTTTTCTTAACATCCACTAAAATAATAACACGAAGGCGTAACGTCGTCTTCAACTAACTTGTACCACGAGAGACACAGCACGTGTTGCTTCTGCGCATGCGCATTTCCGTTGCTTTCACCTCGTGTTGGGGTTTCTTCGGTTGCCAGCTACGGGCTACTAGTGGCACTTGCTTGGTGGCCCGCAATTGACTGCGATGCTGCAGGCCCATCAATGGCTGCCAACTGATGGCGCTGCCACCAACGGAGCGCTACCGTCCCGTGAGAGGCAGATTTCAGCCATCAGTGACCCATCACGCAAGCTGGTGGCCAGCAGTTTTGCAACGCTTGTGTTTTTGCTGAGGTGTAGTACCATGCGTTTATAAAGGTCATCATCATTGTCAACCATTATCAGTCTACTTCCGGATGAAAGTCTCCCCACGTTTCTTCCACAATGATTTCCCTTGATCCAGTTTTCTCCACGTCTCTCCCGCATGCTTTCGAATTTCATCCACCCATCTCAACCGTGATCTTCTTCTTGATGATTTCCTGTCTCTTATTAACTATTCAAAAGTTTTGGTTGTCTATCGGTGGCCCGTTCTTCTAGTAATATGTCCAGCTCACTGCCATTTCCGGTATTTAACTCTGAGCATGATGTCTTGCACGATTTCTTGATCCACGAGGGGCTCTTTCATACTACAATGATTTAGTTGCTGAGCGCATGATAGGATACATTCATCTGCTACCGTCTCTCAGCTTTTTGAAAAGACAGGTTTAAAAATTATTTTTGTATCTATTGCAATTAAGAACGCTTTATCCTTTATAATGTAAAACCTCAGAATAACGGTCACTGCTCGAACCGGCTGAAAGTGACCGTTGTTAGGAAGTGGCCGTTGTTTGCAATTTAAGCCTAGGTTAATATTGCTAGGCCGTTGCGTTTCTGCAAACGCACAATAAAGAAAACGGTGCAGTGCATTTTCCAAATGTTGACTGCTGAATAAAACCGAATACAATCATTAAATAAATAATTATGATTATTTTAGGAAAACTACATCTGACGTCTGGGGTTAACAAGCAATTAGAAATAGAAAGCTAGGAGGGTATGCTACAGAAAAGAAAAAGCGAAAAATATAAGGAACATCGTTCCCAACAGGAAAACTTCCAGGCCTCATCAAACCTAAATTGGGGCAACTAGAGAAGGGCGAGAGCTACTAGGGATGACAAACACGACCACACCTACCAAATACGGTATTCGAACCCAGACCCAACCTGGGGGAAATGGGCAGAGGTCAACGATTCAAACCACTCTAAAACTGGAGCGGCAATATCTTACTTGGCATTATATATTTTTAAATACTTATATACTTACGGGAACGGTTTTTGGATTTTTTATAAATGCATATACACTGAAGAGCAATTGAATTAGAGATACCTGTCTAGTAACTTGTAGTACCACCTTTCGCCCTGATGACGGCGGCGATTCGTCTCGGCATGGACTCGACAAGACACCGGAAGCGTTGGGAAGCCATATGGATCCACGACCCCTGAACAAGCTCCGACAGTTCACGAAGATTTGATGGAGGCGGTCAGAGCCTCGAACATCCCTCTCGATGGCATCCCAGATGTGATCTACGGGATTGAGGTCAGGTGCCCTAGCTGGCCAAAGAAGCGAGGTCACGTCGGTAGAGTGTTAATCTAACCATTCGGATACAATTCGGGAGTGATGACACAGTGCATTGTCTTGTTGCAGGATGAGGTCCCCACTGGGATGTTGAAGACGCACAAACGGGAGCAAATGGTCGTCCAGGATATCCTGGTAAAGTTATCCTGTGAGAGACGATGTCACACGTACCAGGGGTCCCATTTCAGTCCACGTAAACAGTCCCCAGATGAGAATGCCACCCCCACCAGCTTGAAGAGTACCCTGCTGGCAAGAAGGATCCATCGCTTCATGTGGTTTGCGCCGTACTCGTATCCTGCCATCCGCATGTACCAACGTGAATCTCGACTCATCAGTCAAGGCAACATTTTCCCCACATGTCTAGGGTCCAATGACGATGTTCTCTCGCCCATGCTAATCTTTGCACCCTGTGATGTGTGGTCAGCAGCGGTACCCTCGTGGGACGATGGCTTCTGCACCCCATAGCAAGGAGATGGTTCTGGATGGTGTAGCTGCTTACACGTTTTTGTGCACCAGCGTTAAATTGCCGAGTGATTTCTTGCAGTGTGGCCCGTCTATCCGCTGCTACAATGCGAGCTAGCCGACGAATACCCCGCTCATCCACACGCTGTTGTCCACGGCAGTTGTCCCTTGCAGGGATGGTTTTATCGGATTCGATGTATTCACGGTGCATACGTCACACAGTGGCTCGTGAAAATCCCAGTACCTGCACGACTTCCGAGATGGAGTGACCCATTCGTCGGGCCCCGATAATTTCCTCACGATCAAATGCGTTTAGATCCTTCGTCTTACCCATACTGCGTTCGACTCTTACTGATTACCGTCGCATCACTCCTTATATTGTCGGATCGCTGCATACGTCATGTCGTTTCCGTTTACAGGGCCGCCCACAGCGCCACATTTGCATAACGCCAGCTGTCTCTAATTCAATTGCTCGTAAGTGTATGTCTACTGCTACGTGTTAAATACAAAAAAGTTTAAAGCTTTTCTCATTTATTCCAACTTCCACAGGTAGATTTTATTATCCATAAAACTTCCGAATTCTCATAATTTTAAATAATTCTTCTGCTTGCTTCCTCTATACTTTCACGTTCCGGCTATTTGGTATTACCTCAATATTCATTATTATTTTCTACCCCCTCATAGATTTCTGAAAGGGTTTCTTCTAAATAGCATTTATTTTCTGGTCGCGTGGTAACATTTTTTCGTATGCAATGAATGATATCATTCGTGGCCTTTTTTTTCCAGTTCGGAATCTTGAATGTTATCTTTTTCATCCTGAGTTCTTTTCTATTGTGTCTTCTTCTTATTTACTGCTGGTCATCTTATATTTTTTAATCTTACATAGGCCTTTGCAGAGTCACCTTTATACTCTCCCTTTCTTCAAGTTTTACCACAGAAAAATAATTCTTTTATCAGGCGTGAGTCCTTCTTTCCTTTTTCTTCCTCTATGGAGCAATATAACCTTTAAAGCTTACGTACGTTCATCTTTCGTTTACTTATGATTTTACATTTCCTTCCTTCTATGAGCTCTAATCTTAGTTATTGTATTTATTTCCCAGCCCTAGCAAGCTATTGATTTTGCATATCCTCTCCTTCTGGAATTACTTTGCAGTTTTTGTTTTTTCATTAACATTTATTATACAATACGCAATCTCTCAGCTATAATATTTCTCCTTTTCCATATGAATTAATTGCTGTTTTTTTTCTTTTCAAAGAAAGTATGAGTTTCTGCCACATCACACACCATGCTAAAATTAATTACTTGCTGCCATCCTAATCCTCATTTCAGAAATATAATTAGAAAAAAGAAATGGTTTTCCTTCATAACTTTACTTCTTAATTACACTGCCCTATCATAAATATCCGAACATCTTTACTGGTAGTGAATGAGGTCCTAAGCAAGCACCACTTCATAGACTTAACAACAAATGTATTTTAAAATGATATACACTGCCGGACAATTGCTAAGGACGGATGACAATAGCAACGATAGCAACCATAAAATGGAAGGCAGGAAAATGTGGAAATTAGCATAAGTGCGGGATACAGTAAGACGTGTTGTGCGTATGCAAATTTTTGATTGCCGAACTTGTTCGTGACGTCATAGCGCTGATAAGAGATATAAAGGATTTGACGCGTATTGACCGTTGTTGTTCAAACGCAAAGTTCAAAAAGAAAGAATCAATTGACGAACTTTCAATTTTCAGTATGTCTTCCAGACATCACCTAGATGATTTTACGCGTGGCCGTATTATTGGCAAGATTGAAGAACGGTGAAAAATAACAGATGTTGCCAGGGAGTTTGACGTCAGCCACAGTGTTGTTTCAAGGCTTTGGAAATCATTTCAAACAAATGGAAAGTGTTGCAAACGTCACGGGGGAGGTCTTTTTCGCAGTACGACACCTGCAGAAGATCGGTACATAGTGCTATCAACACAAAGACACCGGCGCAGCACAGCTAGTGAGATAGCAAATCAGTTTATGGCTGCTACTGGCAAGCAGATCTCCCGAAAAACTGTCGCCAGACGTTTGCATGAAGGAGGACTATATGCCCGCCGTCCTGTTGTGTGCATCTCATTGTCCAGACGTCACCGTACCGCCCGTTTGCAATGGTACCATCAACATCGCAATTGGACTGATGACGACTGGTCTGCTGTCCTCTTCTCAGATGAGAGTAGATACAGCCTATCGTCTGATTGTCGACGACAACTGATCTGGCGTGGTAGTGGTACTGCATATTGTCCAGTAAACATACAGGAAAGGGTATGGGCTGGTATCATGATCAATGGCCGTACGTCCCCCTATGTGCTTCCAACTGGCACTATGACTGGCCTACGATACATTAATGATGTTCTGCTAACTCATGTTCGCATGTTCCGGGGTGCTGTCGGTGATAAATTCATTTTCATGGACGACAACGCAACATGTCATCTAACAGTCGCTGTCCAGGTGTGTCTTGAGAGCGAGGATATTCAACGCCTCGTATGGCCAGCACGTTCTCCAGATCTGAATCCCATTGAAAATGTGTGGGATGCTTTGGGGAGGAGTCTTGCTGGTCGCCAAAGCCCTCCAATAAACAAGGACACCCTCATCTGTGCACTGACAGAGGAATGGGATAAATTATCCCAACAGCTGCTTGATAATGTTGTGCAAAGCATGACACGACGTGTGGAATCTTGCATCGCCCTCCATGGTGGCCATATCCCGTATTGACATCTTACGCCGGAACGCCTGCGGACAGTAATTGCATTTTTTTCACGTTTACGTATTCTGCCCAAAATGGCCTGTTTGTCCCTTGAACACGTTCCAAAGCCTTCTGGATTTCAGAGCACAATAAATTGTCTTTCTTGTAATGTCCTGGCATTCTGACGTTATTTTATTTCACTTGGCATCTAACCACACTTACTTTTTCATGCACTATATAGCCGTTTATGACCCGTCCTTAGCAATTGTCCAGCAGTGTAATAATATTACTGAACAGGCAAAAAGCCTCGATCGACAGCGTTTCATTATTTCCTGCAAAAACAAAAGTGTTGAGAAAACTGTGGCCGCCAGCTGGTTATGATGGGTCACTACTGGCTAAAATCTGCCGCCAAGGGTTAGGTAGCGATCCGTTCGTCGCAGCGAAATCAGTTGACAGCCGCTGATGTCTCAGGCGCATTACCATGAATTACAAGAATCCAAAAAAGCACCAAGAGTGACCCGGAGCTGGCAACCGAAACAATCCCGAAAACGAAGTGCAAGCAGCGGGACTGCGCATGCGCAGAAGCAACACGTGCACAGTCTCTCGTGGTGCCAGTTAGTTGAAGACGACGCCATCGTGTTACTTTAGTGAATTTTAAGAAAAACAGAAAGCATGTACAGAGAAACGAAGTCATTTCCTTATGAAATGTCGCGTTAACAAATATTAACGTCAGAGGAAAATATCATAATGAACTGTCAGAAACAGTCAACTACTCTCCTTTATGTATAGAAGTTCATTTCACAGCAAACGTTCTTCACTAACACACGAAGAATCGAGAATATAAAGAGCCAAGAAGCACACCCACACAATTCCCATGAACAGCAAGAAATAATTTCTGAAAATTAGTAAATGTATCGAATAATCATTCGTTATCATACACTAAACCGCTTCAAACAAAGGTTCCCCAGACACATTTAAAAAATTATTATGTTAAAGAAAAAAGAATTGAACAAAATGGGTATTTCTGAAAACAAAAACGGTATAAATTCATTACAAAATTATCAAATACTTGAAAAAAAAGGTAAGCAACACTATTTGAATGTAATGCGCGCATCCATGGAATGAATACACAAAATTGGAGAATTTTGCTGCTACAAATAACCAGAAATAAATTATATATGTATCTCTTATTTCGAACAAATATAGCTGTGGACCGTGGAAATAAAATATAATATTGTTAACAATGTAAAAAAATGTGTCATGAACACGTAAATATATTAATTAAACAATCGCCTTTCAAAACCACAAGTACAGCACAAAACTTTGGAAAATGTGTTTAAGTTGATACACTCATTGAAAACGAGTGAATTTCCGTCAATGCAAATAAAAAAATCGTTATGTTTAAAAAAATTATTTATGAATTATATAAAACGGAAATTTAAAAAATAACTCGCAATATTGTAAAATTAAAGAGAGGACCCTTCGTTTCACATCGGGCAGGAAATAGGCTCACCTGCATGTAACCTCTCATAACTGACAGCACAGTGTTGGGGTGAAAGCGTCTGCTTTGCGACCAAACTGTCATGGGTTCGATACTACACTGACGCACGGGGCTTTTTCCCAGATACGTTGAACATTTCTCCAGCCCCAAGACGTCACACACATAAATTTCTTGTGGGGGAAAATAGCGCCTACAGAGTTGTGACGTCATTCGATATCGACTATGTGCAGATAAAATATGTCGTACACAGGGAAATGTTGAGGAGTTGTGATGATTTTCTTTGCCACTACTAGGCAATCGGAGTGTCGGATTCGGCACGCCATCGGCTAAGTCAGGTGATTGCCGGCTTCCACTGCTGAGAAATTGGAGGACCACATTAGGCTAGACATCATTTATGGCGCGTGCTGGCAGGACCTCTTAATGGTAACTTGTGGCAGCCATTGCCTGTGTTGGATAACTGATGGCACTGTTGTGACGTATGACAACTGATGGAGGCGTTAGTTGTTGTCCCTCTACTGGCCCTGCTGGCCATGTATTGGCAGCCATGACATTTTATTTACGTTTGGGCACTAGCACCATAGTGGTTTGCCGCTGCTGGCTCCCAGGGCTTGATTGAGTGCTGGCAGAGGAAGACTGTTTTTGCTGGGTCTCTTTATGATTGGGAGTTCAACGGCCACTGTGAGAAACTCAATGAGCTATAAATAGTCACCCGTCCCTAATTTAGGGTCACTGTTTAAGGGAATAAAGAGAGAGTCAGTGTCGCAGGACAAACACAGCATCCATACCTCACCGGGATTCGAACTCGGACCCAACTGGAAGGAATGATCTGGAGCCAGCGCTTAGAACAATGAGCTACTAGGGCGGCTTAAATTGTTCCCAGAACGGTCTGATAACAGGGTGCCACATAAGTATTCACTCCATACGTGAAATTTCAGCGGCTTTGAAGATCCGGAGGTCAACGGTTGGTGATGTGATATCAAAATGGAAGAGGACTAGCTTTGAATCTGCCAAAAAACGATTCGGTATACCACCGAAACTAACAGAACGTAGTAGGAGAATTCTGCATGACACTATCAGCCCAGAACGCCAATCGATAATACCTCAGATCTGGGAAACCCAAAGTTTGACTATTAGGAGTGGTGTTAGAGCCACTACAGTGCGGAGGACACTGCAAGATATGGATTACCAAGGTCAAACAGTCATCCAGAAGTCTATAAATACTTCAACTTTCTCCAGACTACAAGAGGAATGTAACCCAATTCGTAGCCCACTGCTGTGCGTAATTTTAATGTCAATTGGTAAGCGCGTGCCCAATGGTTTACGGTGACGGCAGATAGGATTGCGCTGTTAGCATGAATGCACTGAGTGGCAACTTTATTATGACTACCCCCTCAGTACTTCGTTGTGCCACCTTTTGCCTTTAATACTGCATCGCTTCTTCGTGGCATGGACTCCACGAGATGTTGATAGGTGGTTTGTGGAATCTGAGACCATGCTTGATGAATGGCACTTTCCAGGAGTGTGAGATTGCAGGGTTGTGGATCGAGCTATCTGATGGCTCGTTCAACTTCATTCCACAAATTCTCAATGGGGTTGAGATCTGGAGATTGTGGAGGCCACCTAAGCAAAGTAAACTCACTGGCATGTTCCTGAAACCAATTCTGTACAATACGAGCACTATGGCAGAACGCATTATCTTGTTGAAAGTAGCCATCGCCATTGGGATAAACCATCCACATGACAGGATGCACTTGGTCCGCAACGATGTTTAGATATGATGTGCAGTCAGACGTTGAGCAACACGAATTAAAGTGCCCAAAGCATGCTAGGAAAACATTCCCCAAACCACGTTGAAGGGCTGTAGCAATGCATTTGGGGTCCATGCTTTCGTGCTGTTTCCGCCAAATTCTCACTCGGCCATCGGCATGGTGCAACTGAAAACGTGATTCATCGGACCACATAATTTGTTTCCAATTATCGACTGTCCAGTTCTTGTGTTCCTTTACAAACTGGAGACATTTTCTCTTGTTAACTGCAGACAGCAAAGTTGTTCGAACAGGCCTTCGGCTGCCATATCCCATCCGATGCAGTGTACGGCGAACAGTGCGTGCAGAGATAATTTGAGCGGATCCTTGTTTAAGATGGTCTGCAATTTGCTGCACTGTTGCCCTTCTGTTGTCTGTTACCAGTCTGGACACTCTGCGTTTTCAATACATATATCATCGCATCCCAGACCCAGTTTTTTGGCCGACAGTCCAGTCTTTAAACAATTTAACAACACCTGCTCTAGAACATTTCACGAATGCGGCGGTTTCGATGATACTCTCTCCATGGCTCAGAGCTCCTACAATCATCCCACGTTGAAAAGTCCGTCAAATTTCATTTTTACCCATCTCGGCACCAGAAAATCACTTCTACTACTGTCGCAAGCACTAAGCTTTCCCTTTTCATACTAGCTTCGCCCTTTTGCGGCAACAGCGTGCAGCCATACCTCATTTGCCCAATACTGTCAGGTGGTCATAATAAAGTGGCCATTCAGTGTATAACTCAATGCTTTATTAATACTTTAAACTCCAGGAAGGGTGTGATGTCCCGATTGAACATGAACTAAACAAAACTAATATGTGAGCAATCTTACTGAGCTCATGCTCACTCCATCCCTTACAGACGATGATCAAATGCGAAGAAATTCAATGTGTTAAGTTAATATGCTTGGATAAAGGCTCACTGACGTTACTCAACTGACATTCTTAAGTGAAAAAGTAGTCTTATCGACAACGTTTCCGAACAATATAAGAATATTAGTCATCATCACTACAAGCGAACCTTTTTCCACAGAAGACATCTCCTCTATGTAAATAAATATCACCTGTAAATACAAAATATATTATCACAATATTCTTATTGTAATTCTGATGTACGCGTAAATATCATTTTTGTTAAATAAAGGAAATTTTGAAACCACTCGTCATTTAGCAATGTTTAAGGAATGGCGATCTTGGACCAATGGAAAACTATGCTTTTTACTGGAGGAGTTACGGTAGACAGTCTCCCAGTCTGATGGTCACTCCTGGGTGTGGCGAATGCCCGGAAATGGATACTTTCGTGACTGTATCCTCCTGACAATGAAGTGTGGAGGAGGCACCGTTATGATATGGAGCTGTTTTTCGTGGTTCGGCTATGGCCCATTAGTCGTTTCGGACTGAACCATGAATGCTGAACTTTATTTACACATCCTAAACAGTTATTCACTACCAAATGTTATGGCCATACTTTGGATAAGGCCGATACCTCTGTCAGTAAAACATTTCACAATGACATACCGCTGGTGTTGTTGAAGATTGATTTGAGGATATGGGGAGCCAAAACCTTGAACTGGCCAGCTTATGGGACCGGATGTGAACCTTGTACAGAATCTGTGGAACAAAATGTATGGTCGAGTGCGTGAAAGACGATATCGCTCAAAAACAAAGTCGACCCCGCCACTGCTTTGAAGGCCGAATGTCGGAACATTTAGACGGAAATTTATAAATTGGTGGGAAGTATTTCGGGAAGACTAGAGGTCGTCTTAAGGTGGGTTTACATAAAATATCTTCCTTATGTTTCCAATGGTAAAACTTCTTTACATATTTTCTTCGCAATTAATGTATTCCAAAGGATGCAAATTTGCATATCGATAAAACTAACTTTAAGTTATAACATGGGATACTTAATATTATAGATGGCGCGACATGTACATTGATGACGTCAGAAGACAAACATATGTTGGATTGCTTAATTATGGGTATGTTTTAGCAAGTACTAAGTATATGATGTCAAAACGTAAAGTTAGTTTAGTCGATATGTAAATTTTCATCCTTGGGAATACCTCAAGAACACAGGGTTTATTCAGTGTTGTCATTCTACTGATTCATCAGTAGATCTGCTGATTTTGATTCTGTTTAGTGTTAGATTTTTGTAATGTATTGTTTTTTCTCGGTTTAAGGCCACTTCCTGAATTTTCTGCTACTATTCCTACTTTTCTGGATTCAGACGCAAGTTATTGATTAGTTGAAAGTTATTTTTCTCCTATAAACTGTAAAATAATTTGTGTGATGCACCTATGATAATAATATAATTTTCCAAGCTGCTGGCTAAGCTTCTTGTGTCGTATGCCTTCATTAAAGAAGTTAAAAAGCCCTAGTTATTTCAGCGAAATTACAGTTTTTGTGAAAGTTGATTAAAACTGAAAAATGAATGAATGATGTTGGAGAGGAATTTAGGAAGGGAGTATCTAAATACTAGATCTTAAACAGCCGTTTGAAATAGGAAGCTAGCAGATTTGGGTTGGGTTGCTAAATAGGAAAGACACATGGGACTGAAATACAGAAAGATATGTACGTGTCAACCACTCAGTTCTGACATCAACCCAGATTCCAGGGGGTGTAAGATTCTTGGTTACTAGTCGATAGACGACAAGTCAAGGAAACGCTGTAGGCAGTGGAGCTGTCAACAAAAGTCGCTAGTACCTGTGTGTTTTATCTAACACGCTTAGGGATATGCTGTGTAAAAATATCTTCATCGTTTTAATACTCACCATCTACTGATATTATGAACGCGACTCACTTTAAACTCGTCTAAAATAAAAGCTGACAAATAATAAATACACAGTTGATGTGGATCAGGAACATCAAATAGAAGTCATCGCTCTTTCCACGTTTATAAGTGAGTCACGTAAAAATTTATCATCGGCCTCCACCGGGAATCGAACCCAGGGACTTCCAGTTACACGCCTTCTTGTTATTTGCTCAGTTGCTGCTGTTCATCTGCGGTGAATCTCCAGCATTGTGCGGAGCTCCAAAGAATCAACCATGCCATGTGGTTTGGCAGTTTGTCGTTTGTGAGTCTAGAGAATTTCGAGGCCACTGTGGTGCAGTGGAAGCATATCCGGTGCGTAACTGGAAGACCCTGGGTTCGATTCCCGGTGGCTGCCGATGAGTAAGTTTTACGTGGCTCACTTATAAACGTGGAAAGAGCGATGACTTGTATTTGAAAGCTGACAAAGACAAAAAATATCCATCTGTTATTTTTTCTACAAAATTTATACTGTTATCATGAAATATTTTTATTCTAAGTAATTAAAATCTATAGTAAGATATTTGTGACAATGATACTTATTTTTGGTATAGCATTTTTTTCTGGTCCTTTGGGATTATGTGGGTATTGTTTAGTAAGAAGTGTAAATATATAACTATGTATTTTTAGGAAGACAACAAGGGGAACCGATTCAACAATGACTATATAAAACTTTTAACAGGCTGGAACGAGTTAACTCGGGGTTGAAAATTGGGCTGAACCCAACTACAACGAGTATATTTGTTGTCTTAGAAGTGGGCCGAACGCTAATGGATCGAATTAATTCAGGGTACGTTTAGAAGTCCCAAAGCTGCTCGTACGACTTACCTTGAAGACTAGAGCATTGTAAAAAGTTGCTTTCGCTCTTAGATTTGCTATTCAGATTGGTCATTCAGGCGCATGATTGTCAGCAATTACTTCGGACAGATTAATTCATACAGGACTATGGCAGTGGAGGCGAATTTATGGAAGAAGAGAGAGACATTTGAGAACACTTATTTTTACCTATTTGCATGATGTTCGTTTCAGGGAGACTAGCCGTTCCCTATCATGTTTTAGGGCATGAAACAGGGAATATAGAACTAGAAGGGGGAGCTATGATATGTTTATTATTGCAGCTGTTGAGATGAGAGGAGTAAAGACAAATTACTTTACCGTAACTTTCGTAAAACAGCGTTGAACATTTCTGTTTGGAGGGAGGAAAAGTTTTGGGCACTGTTTAGTTCAAGCCACTTAAAGGTTACATCATCTACATCAGCCGCTTAAAGGGTTAGAAAGCCAATTCTATCATTATGTACTCCAACATTGGTTTTAACGATGAACATTATTTTATAAAGCTGATCATTAGTAATAACTTGTAAAAAGTGACTCAGGATTGAATGTAATTTTAATTTGCATTCCAGTGTTTAATATTACTTTGTAAAGCACTGGTATTATTTCAGATACGAGTAGATTTAAGGGTTCCTTTGTTTTGGGAGAACATCCAATGTTACATTGCATTTGTCAGGTGGTGAATAGTTCGAGCACTTCAGAAACCTGGTCGACTGATTTGTACTAATTTTTGAGTATACAGATTTCAGATAAAATTCTCTGGCAGCGCTAGATTTAGCTTAGAATATAAAATTTCCTTCGGGGAAAATACTACAAAAGGAGGGGAAATTGAACAGAAGCACTCCTACCGCACAGGGGCAGCTTAGAACTGTAAAGCATCAGGAGGGAGAGACGAGTAGATAACTTACACCGAAGGAGTAATCGGTGACAAGAAGGAGAGCGGAGGCGGCAGATTAAGGTCTGTCGAATCACCGGTGCCAGCCGGAGCAGTGAACGCAGAAGGGGCATTGTCCTTCACATCCATGCCATCTAGCTATGCAGGAAGCGATGGGGAAAAAGTAGGGGGATCAAGGGGTGAAGATTGAAGAGCAGAGGAAACGGAAGCAGACAGCAGGAGCGCCGAAAAAATCCAGAGGAACAGGCACAGCAAACACATCAGAAGGAACAGCGGTTCAGCGAGAATCCACTAAAGAGGAAGACGATGACACCGAAACAGCAGTCATAAGAGCAGACGAGGAAAAAGACTGTGATTGGGTCGGAGACACTGACGGAGGAGCAGCAGGCAGAGGCAGGCACTTTGAAAGAACGTGTCCAATGCGCTTGCAGTGAAAACATTGAGGAGATGTGATAATATCCATCGTGTAAGAGAGGGTGCCGAGAATAACGGTTAAAGAAGTCAGGTACAGCGCTAAATCAACATCCATGGGAAACGCAATGGATGTTGCGTGGCGAAAGTAACACACGTACTCGCAGAATCGTAAGCAGGAACAGCAGAAAGTGCGGTTTCCGCCCCAGTTGCGCAGTAGTCTAAGCAATGGCTTCTGCTTATTCGTCCGAGATGGGGTCCGGGTTCGAATCTCCTGGTGAGGCTTGGATATGGTGTTTGTCTTACAGCACTGGCTCTCTCCCATCCTTGGAGTCAGTGGTCCTAAATTAGGGACGGACGACTGCTTACAGACCATTGAGTTGTTCACGGTAGTCGTTAAACCCTCAATAAAAAAAAAAAGGAAGTGTGGTCAGCGGACTCGGCACACGACCGCAACGGGGGAGAGATGTGGGATGACAAATTCTGGAACCTCTGAAGGTGGCACACACTCACTGACACAGAACGACGGGAGAGATGATCGGCAAAAAACGCTGGCTCTCGAGGAGGAAGCCAGATGTAAGCACTGAGGCCGCAGATTCGGCCTTGGGATAGTAAACGAGAACGCGCCGAAGCATGCTCCATATGCGTCACAGTCCCAGGTGGTAGATTATGACGAAGAACAGAGTGGAAGGCTTTAAAAAAGCATGGAAGGACATCCTTTTCTGTAGCGTAGATATCATTTGATTTTTTATTTTCGATTTGAGGTTTAATGACCACCGTGAGCAACTCAATGGGATATAAGCAGTCACTCTTCCCTAATTTACTGACAAATTCTGGAACCTCTGAAGGTGGCACACACTCACTGACACAGAACGACGGGAGAGATGATCGGCAAAAAACGCTGGCTCTCGAGGAGGAAGCCAGATGTAAGCACTGAGGCCGCAGATTCGGTTCCAGGAAAGGGGGTGAGGCAGTGCCGTAAGACAAACATAACATTCAGGCCTCACCGGGATTCGAACCCGGACCCCTTTAGGACGAATGATCAGAGACCATCATTTAGACCACTGCGCCACTGGGGTGGCGTAGATATCATCGAAAGTCCAACAAATATTTTTATTATTGGAGGTTTAACGACTACCTTGAGCAACTTAATGGGCTATAAGCAGTCGTCCGTTCCTACTTTAGGGCCACTGGTTCTAGGGAAGTGAGAGAGAGCCAGGGCCGTAAGACAAACACAACATCCATGCCTCACTGGATTCAAACCCGGACCCCTTTCAGACGAATGATCAGAAGCCATCGCTTAGAACACTGGTAGCCCCGGTGGCGCAGTGGTCTAAGCGATGGCCTCTGATCATTCGTCCGGGATGGGTCCGGGTTCGAATCCAGTGAGGCATGGATGTTGTGTTTGTCTTACGGCTTTTGCTACTCCCTTCTTTGGAACCAGTGACCCTAAATTAGGGACGGGCAACTGCTTATATCCTATTGAGTTGCTCACGGTGGTCGTTAAACGTCCAATAAAAAAACCACAGCGCCACCGGTGCGGCACTGGAAGATTCAGGAATGTCGATGAGAAAAGCAGAATCTGTGCAAGAGATGAGGAAATCTAGAAAAGAGCAGCAGAGATCCGGACGGGAAAGCACCGCAGCACTGCCATCCGTCACCGCTGCAGCAAAGTTGAAGATAGTGACTCCATCAGCACTGGAAGACGCAGGAACGGAAGAAGAGTTGTTCATCAGCTCAGGTGCAGGGAATGTAGGAGAAACGTCCAAAGAAGGTGCAACCGCCAACAGAGCAGGGAGCACTCTGTGAGCGGATGACGAGTGAACTGCTAACAGCTTAGCGTCGTTCAGAGTAGATGCTGCACCCGCCATGATGTATGACGGACTGCATATAGCAAGGCAACAACTCAGCCACGTGACAAAACAGTCATTTATACACAAAATACGCATTTACCTGGCAGCTTGCAGTGACGACAAGAACTGAGCAAACGTAGCACGCACGCGAAAACTGGAAGAAACTTCAGAAATGGCAACAAGATCATGAGCTCCTGTTGTACGTGCCATGACTTCGACTCGATGTGGTCGTGAGTGACGAAAATAAATGCAATTGCAATGCGCTGTACGTAAATAAATGTATACACCCCAATCGCTCTTTCGCTTCCACACGTAGAAAGATCTTAGCATGCGAAAGATGCACAGCATAAATTATCTACAAATAACAACAGGTACTCCCTCGATTTTCTTTTGTTGCTGTTAGCTTTTTACAGTATTTTACTATTCACAAAGCTTAAATAAAGTATTGGCAGTGAAGGTTTACCGAAAAGCATCACATTTGGAAGGTATGTAAGATCACTCTATTTGTATTATAATACGTTGAGCGAGGAGAAAGACGTTGATCCACATGAAACAATGTTTTATGCATTTTGTCCTTTCGGCAACAAAAGATCACAAATTCAAAACATTATCAGCCGTATTTTTCGCCGTATAGCTACATAAGGTTTCTAACATCACTCGAAACTCATAAGGTAAAGCCCAGGAATCATTAGGTATGAAATTTCGTGAGAAAAATCCAGAAACATATTCGATTATCACTATTGTTTATGTGTGATCAACAGCTGCAGCAGGCAATGCATTTCCATTTCCTTTTACCAGTTTATTCCCTCACGTTTACTAAGAGCAACAAGCGCTGCTCCATGTGACTCGGGGAAAGGAAGGTCAGTCAAGATTTGCGTGTAGACGCAATCGTTCTAGCGGAAGAACTTTCTCCTCCGTTGGCTTCAGACACGCCCGGTGACATCTCTTATGGGGTAGACCATGTTCCACTGGAGCTGCATAATCTTATTTTTTGCTTCAACTAGCAATCCGACTTGCAAACCACCCTTACGTTCCGCTTGGTTGACAAGAATTCTCGTGTTCAACAATGCTTCGCCGATTTATGCCATTAGCGTGTCAATATGTAACGGTTTTTTAATAAATAATAGCATGAGCTCATTCCGCAGTTGTGACCAAAAAGGATAAGTTATCGATACAATAAAATCCGATCAAATATATAGCTGTTGGGGAAAAATCGATTCACGGGAAAAAGAAAAACATATAAGAAGAGGCCTTCACGCTGGCATTATATTAGTAATGAGTTTCGTTAGAAGCATACGTATATCAAAACCGTTTTCAATGTATTACAGATATGAGTGACGTGTGCATGTTAACTACTTGTATATTTTGGGGTTGATCATTAGATCCTTTAAGGCACGATGCCCTTTTGAGTTTTATCATTTAAGGTACGGCAGCCTCTTTATTTTGATCAGGGAAATGGCTGTAATGCGAAACTATATTTCATGAAGGTGTCAAAAAATTCCTGTCGTCGCACTTTTATTTAATTTTGATGTTTACACAAAATTTTGCCCCCTGTTTGTGAAAAAAAGCCTAAGAGCTTTTTATTGTGAGCAACTTTGGTTGATATTAATCTTTGTTCCTGGGACAAGATTTATCAGTCTGAACTCCGCGTATGTTCCATGAGTGAAGTTTTTAAAGAAAAACTTCAGAATTTTGTAGAGTTTGTGAGTTTGCCGTTATTTATCATCCCTTTCAAGTTTTTGTTTTCTTGGGCAACGACGACATTTATTGGGAATGTAGACGGCATTGAATGTGAATGGAGAGAATGTAGACGACATTGAATGTGAATAGAGAGAATGTAGACGTCATTGAAGGGGAATAGAGAGAATGTAGACGACATTGAAGGTGAATGTAGAGAATGAAGACGATATTGAATGAATAAAAAGCATCAAGACGACATTGAATGTGAATGGAGAGATTTGAGACGACACTGAATGTGAATGGAGAGATTGGAAACGGCATTGAGTGTGAATGGAGAGATTTGAGACGACACTGAATGTGAATGCAGGGAATGGAGACGGCAATGAGTGTGAATGGAGAGAGGCTGGAGATTTACAGGAGGAGTTATCGAGAGGTTGCGAATATACTGTGAAGCGTTGACGTTATGAAAAAGCCTGTTTGATACATCTGTGATTGCCGAGTACATATTGCTGTCGTGTAGTTGAGGTCAGTGTTGATACCAACGAGCCATATTGCATTAGTGGATTATGTTTATGCTTTTTTAATTTCTCTTGGGTGAAGTGGCAAACGATGACGTTCGCGTAAGTTTTTTTCCTGATTCTTTCTACTTGGCCGTAGTATTTACTCAATAATTTAAGAAGTGTAAATATTTATGCTGAGTGAAGTACTAGCACAAATTTAAAACTCTACACGTTCCCTAGCGTTTTCTTAACAAATAAACTATTTCTTAATTTCTTCGAAAGTTTCCAGTTGCTGCGAAAATAAGATTTCTTTCGGATTCAACCGGTATTTGTTCTTTTTTTTTTTTAGGCATCCGGCCTTATACAGTATTTGATTCCATATATCTTCTTGGAAACTTAAGAAACTCCAACGTTTAAATTTGGCTTGGTAGATAGTAGTTCTTTTCTGGTGTCTCGAAAATGCGATGCTGTCTCAGTATCTTCCAATTTACGAGAAGTGTTTGATAAAGATTCATGTTCTGATAAAAAAATTATAGTATCATATTGTATTTTTTTCTTGCAGTACATAGCTATGTGAAGTGCTGCATAATTGATATTGTAGTGGTTTAGCGTACGGCAAGATTGTCATAAGTGACTTTCTTGTAACCGGTTGTAGATTTAAGTGGGGTGTATGTACTTGTATGAACAAGGTCGAGCACAGACACATCATTCGTTTTCTGTCTCGCAAAGGCGAAACTCCGAAAATTTATTTTTTATGAGGAATTGAGTGCGATACATACATGCATACATACATACAGTTGGATGCTCGTCCTATAGGGTTGTAGAGGAGTCGCATAAACAATTCAAACTTAAAAGAGTGAGCTTCTACTGAGAAGAAGGTAATGACCAACCGGTAACTGCTATGATGGGGGCGACGAAATCTTATCACTAATAAAGGAATATAGGCTCTTAACATCATCCACATCCACTTCCATATGAGTAAAGTAGCTGTTAAATGTATTGCACTCCTTTTCACTCCTCTGCAAATCAGATATCAAGCATAGTTTTCAGAAGAATGTTTCACAACAACCAACGATGACCCAAAAGACTTCTTTTAATGATTAGTGACGATGGACAAAAGCGTGTTGGTCCTCCTCTAGCGCGCCCAGCCTGTATACTTCGACGTATCGACTTCTCCGAACGCTGGTGGGTTTCCGCACGCAATTTCAGCCGTACCTGTTAAACAATTATCCACAACTACCCCCGAGATGTGGGTCCGGGATCCATGGATTTGAAGTTCCGTTTCACGACATCCCAGAGAGCTTCCACAAGTTTAAATGCGGGAACCTTGTGGGCCACTGGATGGCTTCAAACTCCGATGAGTGTTCCTCGAGTCATGCCTGGGTGGTTGTGACAGAGTGCGGTGGCGCACTGTCCTTCTGAAACAGACCATCGGCCGAAGGACGCGCGAAGGACATGAAAGCGTGTAGGTTATCAGCCAGCACATGTTGAGAGCGTGCAGTAGTTAACATACAAACTAAGGAATGTAATGTGCCCCACTATAAGTCTCTCCAAACCATTACAGAGCTACCACTGACTTAAACTGAGCCGACCTAGCACGACAGAGCTATGACCTTATACTGTCGACGCCACACCCACACCCTCCTGTGAAGTCAGTTCAAAACGGAATTCATGAGATCATACCACGTGGCGCCACTTTGCAACGCTGAAGAGGCCTAGTTTTGATGGTCCCGGCACCAGGCAAGGCGTAATCCGATTACAAGCATTCAACACGAGCCAATGCCTTAATGATTTACGAGAACACGATTAGGTCATTAGCTCCCGTGGGGTACTCACAGTCAGCCGTGGTTAGTACTTTCAAAAAAGTATCCGAGTAGGGAGAAAATCATGAACTTCCTGCAAGGTGTGGACAACAACAGCTCATCTATGACAGAGGTGAGAGAGAAGCCTATACCGTATGTTACGAGCTAACAGAAGGGGTACTAGGTCACCATTCGCCGGTAATTTGAATGCTGGTGGCGGAAGTAATGTCACAACACACAATATATCGAACCCTGCTGAAAATGTGGCTTTGTGACATAAGCCACTTCGATTGCCACGCTAATCTCGATTTACAGCCGAATGCAACCATAATAAGACGCGAGCTTCAAAATTGGACCTTGAATGATTTGAAGTAGGAGCTCGTCCGGTCTGATGAATCTCATTTCCTGTTGGATCATGTGGATACGTGCGCGTCATTTACCTTCGGATGTGTTGGCACCATGACGCATCGTGGGACGAAAACAAGCCAGTAGGAGAATTCTAACGCTCTGGGCAATGTTCTGCTGGGAAACCCCTTGTCCACTCATTTGTGAGCAAGAAACTATGACGCCCATTACCTACCTAAACATAATGGAAGGCGTGGTATATTGTTTCATGGAAACGGTATTCCCCTCTAGTAGCGTCTTCTTTCAGAAGGATAATGCGTCATGCCAAATTTACCCGATTCTTCAAGAACGATTCGCGAAACACGAGGAATAATTCCAGGTATTCCTGTGGTCTCCAAATTTCTTAGACATCAAATGAGACGTGCATCTGTGGTTTGTGTTGAAAGAGCAAAACTTATCTGCGGCGGTTCTACCACGTGACTTATTAGAGTTAAAAATCTGCTGGAAACGTGTTGGCACACGATACCACAAGACACCTATAGAAATTTTGTAGCATCCATACCAGCCGGATGAGACCTGTTTTTGCGGTATGTTGAGAAGTCACCGCACACCTAGAAGAGAAACACAACATAGCATTTATTGACATACATTAGTTCGGTGTCGGTCCTCCTTTGGCCTTAATGCATTCACTGACCCTTCGAGATATGTTTTCGACAAGGTTTTGGAACACAGTGATAGGTATGCGCTCCATTCAGTACATAATGCTGCCCCAAAATGTTGCTTAGCAGTAGGCCTTGGTTCCAAAAATTTTATGCGGCGCTCTAATTCATTCCATAGGTGCTCTGTGGGATTAGGATCAAGGCTCTGTGTTGGTCAGTCCAGACACGATACGGAATTATCGTCAAACCACGCCGTAACAGTCCTTGCTTTCTGACTCGGTGCATTATCCTGCTGGTACCAAGAAGGTTCGGTTCCATAGCATTGCCACAGAGTTGGTAGCGCATAATTATCCAGAATATTAAAGTAGACGTGCTGGTTACCAGGTTTGTTCACGATAACCAATAGGCCGGGAGTATAACACGAAGCCCCCCCCCCCACACACACACACACGAGTACACTGCCAGCTCCAAACTTTACTGTAGGGACAATACACTGTGGTAAATAGCACTCCCTCGGCTGCTGCCATGCCAACACATGGCCTTCAGACTGATGGATCGTGTATCTGGACTCATCAGTCCAAAGGACTTGTTTTCATTGATCTACCGTCCACGACAAATGCTTTTTACACCATACTAAAGGACGAGTACCATTTATAACGAAGTAAATTTCTCCGTCATTCCTGTCCACGCCAGGATTCGAACCCGGACCCCCTCATTCCGGAATAAGTCACTCTACCAATTGAGCTACGCGGACGTTTTATTCTGATTCCTATCTGCCTTTATGTCGTGTGCGTCCTTCTGGCAGGTACGTCACATCTCCTGGTACGTTACACATTCCGAGAGGAGATGAATGACTTATGGGCATCCGCATGACCATGGTAACCCACGGAATGTAGTTCTTTGCGAATGGCACATGTACATACAGAGGCTCCAGCATTTTTCTCACCTGTACACTGAGGTTTTGTGCAGTACTCCGTTGATTATCTGCAACGACTCTCCTGAGGCTTTGACGTCCTCCATCACTGATTTTCTTTGGCTTCACGTACGTTTTGTTGCTTCACTAGGTCATGTGTCTTGTACTTATTCACACATCAAAACAGTCGACTTGGGTACGTTTAAAGGCCTCTCGGTTTCTCTTATGGACAACCTACTAATATAACACCCAACAAAGTCAGTTTTCTCCGGCCGCGACATTTTCACTCAAACTCACAGTGCGACATGATCGCGGTGAACTGCAGGTTTGTCTTTGCAACTGTACCGCGTATCTTAACAATGCAGCGGATCCGTTCATTTTCTTTTGAAAGGGTGCACGGTGACTTTTGTCAGTATATTACGTACATATACAGGGTGTATAAGAAAGTCCTTAAACAGGGAAATAACATTTGAATGCAAAATGCTAGAGTTGTAGAAGTAGTGTGTACATATAGTAGTGACTATGCTCTAGCAGATGAGAACAATTGCAGCACCCCTAGCGGCGAATTTCGGAAGTTAGCGATCCTATCGCGAGAACCAAGAGCGATAGCGAAAAAAAGTCCATAGCGAACGTGTAGAGCGTCACCGATTTAGTATGAAATGACGCCCTACATTCACCAAATACTCCAATAGAAGTCCTGAAATGCAGATCTCTCGTTTTCCGATCATCGGCATAAATACGTCACTCATCGCGTGCAGAAGTGGGACATTATAAGGTGATGCAAATGTACTAATAAAACTAATACATGTATGTGTCAGCAAGATAGAATTTATTATCTACTGTACAGTAAAGTAGAAGGAAATTCGCACAGCAGTAGGATATTATGAATAAGAAAAACACAAAATAATGTTCTAGAAATACAAACTCTCAGTACTAATACTTAAAAGCATGCGCAATGTGTCCACCATCGGCAGCAATACACATCTGTATTCGAGCTAGAACTTCTTGTTGAGCGTTCTGCAGCATTTCAGGTGTTACGTTTCTGAATGCTTGATATTACGGGTTTGTAGAAATTTACCATACACGACCAAATGTAAGGTCACACGTCGTACTGATGTCTCTCGTACTGCAGTATGCGTGGGTTAACGCATGGGCCAGGGCGTCCACTGGCTGCACGTGCACACACAAGTGTCGGCCTACCTCAACGGGAACGACTTGTAATGCTCCCGGTTTCTCTCAGCCGGCAGACGACTTGTAATGCTCCCGGTTTCTCTCAGCCGGCAGACGACTTGTAATGCTCCCGGTTTCTCTCAGCCGGCAGACGACTTGTAATGCTCCCGGTTTCTCTCAGCCGGCAGACGACTTGTAATGCTCCCGGTTTCTCTCAGCCGGCAGACGACATTGATGATAGTAGCCGCAGTAGGATGAGAACGATTAAGGAAACGTAATGCATATTGGCGTGCTGCCTCTCTTGCCCGACGACAGCATTCCCCGTACAACATAACCATCTCGCAGTACTCCTCGTTGGAATAACTAGCCATGTGTACACTCAAAGATCCAGTCCACGAACTGTCTGACAAACCTTCCCTGACCGCCAATTTATGCTTCCCAATGAGGTATGACGCAGCGTTTCAATTTGTACACTTTCATCCATCCTTCGCTGTTTTGCAGGCAACATTCGTTTACAGATTTTACGCTTTGCGATGTCATTCGTGACGTATTGATGCCGGTGATCGGATACCAAGAACTGCAGTTCCGGACTTCGATTGGAGTTTTTGGTTAAAGTAGGGCATCGTTTCATACTAAATCATTAACGCTATACACGTTTGCTATTGAATTTTTTCGCTATCTCTCTTGGTTCTCGCGATACGATCGCTAACTTCCAAAATTCCCCGCTAGCGGTGCTGCAATTGGTCTCATCTGGTAGAACATAGTCACTTTACTATATGTACACACTACTTTCACAACTGTCCAGCGCGCATATATATATATACACTATCTACAAACAAGTAATTGGACACCTGTGAAAGCATAGGAAAACGAAGTTTATTCACCTTCAATAGTTGGGGAGCCTCCACGAGCGGAGATTACAGCTGCGACCCTCCGGGGCCTACTCTAAACCAGGCGTTGTACGACGGCTAGCGGTATTTTCTTCCACTCAGCTTGGAGAAGACAGGTCAGTTCCTTCACCGATTTTGGACGGTGGGAGCACCCCTTAAGTCGACGCTCCAACTCGTCCCAGAGGTGCTCGATAGGGTTAGGATCCGGGCTCTGCGCAGGCCAGTCCAATCGATTAACCCCATTGTCACCATACCAAGCCATGGTGAACCTCGCAACATGACAGGTGGCAATGTCATCCTGAAAGTAACATGGGTCCACCCCGTAAAACTGCCACAATGTAGGAAGCACATGGTCATCCAAAATGTTACAGTAGGTCTCGGCGTTGAGTCTATCACGAATTGCGACCAAGGGTCCCGTATCATACCAGGAGAAACACCCCGATAGCATAATTCCACCCCCGCCGAACTTCACATTTGCCACAATACATTCCGGCAGGAGGCGTTCTCCAGGCAGACGCCAAACCCAGACCCTACCATCCGAACGGTAGAGGGTGAACCTTGATTCATCGCTCCAGAGAACCTGTTTCCACTGTTCAAAGGTCCACTGTCGACGTTCTTTGCACCACGTTAGCCGAGCAGCGCTATTGTACTTGGTGATCAAAGGCTTGTGGGCGGCAGCACGTCCATGATAACCGAGCAGATGGGCTTCCTTACGGATGGTATTCATCGAAACAACACTCCCGGACGCCTGTTGAAGCTCCTCGCGGATGTGGCTCATCGTTTCGGTGCGGTTCTTCCAAATTTCTCTGGCCAGCACCCGTAGGTCTCTTAACTCCCAGTTTTGTGGGTCTGCCGGGTCGGGGCACATTCCGACAGTCACCTCTCATCTTCCACTTGCCAATCACGTAAGCCACTGTCGATTTTGGGTACTTTAACTAGCTGGATGTGTCACGTATGGATCGGCCATTTTTGTAATACCCGACGATTACACCTTTCTCGAAATCAGAGAGCTCCGAACTACGTGGCATCTTGCATATGACTGTTTGAGTTGTTGTTTCCCACACGATATTTAACCGCGGCGGCCGTGATGTGTATCAGGACCGCAGATATCGTCGATTGCAGGGGTGCCCAATTACGTCTTGGTAGATAGTTTGCATATATATATATATGGGATGTAAGGTCAGGTGATGCGTAACATCACAGCCTCTCCTTGACAAATGTCAACCCCGCCTTCTCGTGGTGCATCCTGTTCCCACTAAAGGGGCTCTGACGACCGCCAATAGCGGTATAACTATACCATCGGGATTAGAGGAAATTCTATCCCACACTCACCAACCCGCTTGGCCAGCGTGGTGAGTTATGGCCAAACCCCTCCAAAATGACTCCACAACATAAATCTTGGCCCTCAGTCTCCGGCAGCTGGAATGTACCTGGCCAAGGCAGCGGCCAGTGCGACATGAAGGCAGAGGGTGCTAAGAATCCCCGGAGGACCGGACTAGGCTGACATCTGATGCTGACCTTGGCTACTTACAATGGACGCTCCCTATCTTCTGATTCAAGGCTTCTTGAATTGGAAGAGGAACTACAAAGGATCAAGTGGGACATCGTGGGGCTAAGTGAGGTAAGGAGAAAAGGAGAAGATCTCATCGAACTGAAAAGTGGACATTTCTTCTACTATCGTGGGACAGATACTGGCAGAACTAGTGGTGTTGGATTTATAATAAACAAGAAACTGAAGGATAAAGTTGTAGAAGTTGAAAGTTCCTCTGACAGAGCTGCACGACTTGTTATCCAACTCTCGAAAAGATACCAGGCTCAGATTATTCAAACTTATGCACCCACCACAAGTCATCCTGAAGAAGAAATTGAAGAATTTTATGAGGAAATTTGTCATCTAAATAATAAAGGTAAGCAGCACTTGAAAATAATTATGGGAGATTTCAATGCAAAAATAGGGCAACGGCAACAGAATGAAACTTCGGTAGGTAAATTCGGTCACGGCAACAGAAACCAGCGTGGAAATACTCTCGTTGAGTTTGCAGAGGCAGAAGGGTTTTTCATCTTGAACTCCTTCTTCAAGAAAAAGCCACACAGGAAATGGACATGGAGACATCCAAATGGGACGACAAGTGAAATTGATTTTATTATGTGTAACAAAAAATTCGTCATAGAAGACTGCAGTGTGCTAAACAAGTTCAGCACAGGTAGTGACCATAGATTGGTGAGATGTAAGATGCACCTCAACACTAAACTTGAACGTGGCAAGCTCATAAGACAAACAAAATCTATTGACATAACCAACCTTAAAAAACACCATAATACCTTCAAGTTGGAACTGAAGAACAGGTTCTCTGCTTTAGAAGGCCTAACATCGGAAGAAGTGGACATCTCTGAAGTTAACAGAAAAATAACCAAAGCTCTTATGGAAACAGCAACAAAATTAGCTGGGTCTAAGAACAAGTTGCATGTAAATAAATTATCAGGAAAAACGAAAATGTTGATGCAAAAAAGAAGAGAGATGAGGACAACTAAAGAAAATGTGATTTCCAAAGTGGAATATATAGAGCTATGCAAGACAGTAAGAAAAAGTATCACTGAAGACGTAAGAAAATTCAACTGTGAACTAGTGAGGAAAGCAATTGAAAACAACCAAAGCCTAAAGATAGCAAAGGGACATCTCAGTAAGGGAAGAAAACAGATTATGGCACTGAGAAAAGAAGATGGTTCTGTAACAAGAAATAGAGGCGAAAGTTTGACAAGAGTGAAAGATTTCTACTCCAAATTATATGAAAGGGATGATACATGTACTCCAGACATCATGAAAGATACCAGTACCAGAGTTCCTCCAGTCCTTCCAGCAGAAGTTGCATATGCAATCAAGAACATGAAGCGGGGAAAAACTCCAGGAGAAGATGGAATTACTGTAGACATCATACAAGAAGCAAGTGGAGAAATCGAAACAGTACTCGCCCAAATTTTCACTCGATGCCTTAATGAAGGAAAGATTCCTGAGGATTGGAACACCGCTACAATGATCCTGCTACATAAGAAAGGTGACATTGAGGATCTCGGAAACTACAGACCTATCAGCCTCCTATCAGTAGTTTATAAAATCTTCACGAAAGTTCTTTCACACCGCTTGAAGGTAACACTGGACATGGCTCAACCGAGAGAACAAGCTGGATTCAGGAGTGGCTACAGCACAATAGATCATATCCATGTGCTGAGAGAACTAATTGAAAGAGCGAGGGAATATGAACTTCCATTGTGCATGGCTTTTATCGATTATGAAAAAGCCTTTGATTCGATGAAACCATCAGCAGTTACAATGGCTCTGAAAACCTGCGGTATTGAAGATGCATACATTAATATTATTAATAACATCTATGAAAATGCAAGTGCAAAGATTAGGCTGTTTGAAAATACAACACACATAAAAATTGGAAAGGGAGTGAGACAAGGTGACACCATATCTCCGAAGCTCTTTAATGCCACATTGGAGGGTGTTTTTCAGTCACTGAGCTGGGAAAACAAGGGGATAAAGATTAATGGAGATTATCTAACCCACCTTCGTTTTGCTGATGACATAGTCATTTTTGCAACTAGCCCATCAGAACTGCAGAGTATGATCCAGGAACTTGCTGACAAGAGTAAAGAAGTGGGATTAAAAATGAACTTTCAGAAGACAAAAGTGATGTTCAATGCTTTTACAAGAAATGAAGATTTATCGATTGATGGAGAAAAGCTGGAGATAACAGATACGTACGTTTATCTTGGACAGCAGATATCAAGTGAGGGTCACATTGATGAAGAAATTAATCGGCGTACAAAACTTGCCTGGAGAGCTTTTGGAAGAAACAGCATAATTTTCAAGAGCAATATGCCATTATGTCTTAAAAGAAAAGTGTTTGATCAATGCATCCTTCCAGTGCTTACGTATGGTGCAGAGACGTGGACCTTAACTAAAAGAGACATACAAAGGCTGCAGACAACTCAAAGGAGCATGGAGAGGTGCATACTTGGTGTAACCAGGAGAGATAAGAAGAGGAACTCGTGGATCCGAAAAATGACAAGAGTGGAAGAGATCATGATCAGAGTTAAATCCCTGAAATGGCAATGGGCTGGACATACTGCCAGAAGGACAGATCATCGATGGACAGCCGAAATTTTAGATTGGATTCCAAGGGACAGGAAAAGACCCAGAAGAAGACCACATGGGAGATGGGTGGATGAAATTCGAAAGTATGCAGGGGTGACATGGAGGAGACTGGCACAAGACAGACCGTTGTGGAGAAAACTTGGGGAGACCTTCGTCCAGCAGTGGATTGATAATGGTTGACAATGATGATGATGATGATGATATGAACAGGAAGATGCTATGTTACAGATAATGCAATAATTAGAATATTTATAGTAAAATTCCTCCTTCACGTTTAATGTTATTAATAGTGGAATGTGTTGCATAATGTAGCAATCACTTTGTGTCCTAATATACCTCTTCGCCCAAATAATACACTAAGAAACTGCTCACAGCGGACACTGAATTATAAACATGTATGAGTACGTGAACGTAACTTGCGCACCGTATATGTGAAATACAAGGCCATGTGCATTATCATTTGATCTAAGCAACTGTGTAAGAATGCTGCTCGACAGTAATAGTTAGTAACGTTAATCTAAATGCAGAAAAATGGATCTTTTTATGCTCGATAAAGAGGATTTTGTGTGTCCCTGTCTTGCTGGAGTGACAAATTTGGAAACAGCAAAGCTGGCTGGCTTCACAAAAGCTGAGATATCCCGGGACTTTAATAAGAGGAAAACTAACCCACATTGTTTGTCTAAGATTCGGAGAAACAGAATCTCCCCTGTGTGTAGCAATTGGTGGAAGCATTCAATAAATGAAGTTCTCGACCCATATCTCAGCGAATAATGTGCAGGTTATTAAAGAGGATAGGTATTGACAGTCGCATGCGTTTACGGAAACCAGTAGTTGCTGCAAAGATCGAAAAGTTCGTCTACATTGGTGTCAGGAACACCGTAACTTTGGACTGGAAAACTGGAAAAAAAGTATTGTGTTCCGACCAGTCGCGATACATCTTGTTCTGTTGCGATTGCCGGCACAGAGTCTGGCTGGACCGCCTTGAAACAATAGACCCAACTAGCCTTGTAAACACAACTCAAGACTCTATAGGTGGTGTCATGGTGTAAAGCATGTTTTGTTTGACTGGAAACGGATTTCCTGATATTCTTGAAGAGTCTAGTGGCCTTCAAAGATTATCTAGAATTCGTTACCGTTCAAGATCATTCTGAGAATGTGACTTTTTATCCAGAAGGTGACGGCTGTTTTATAGACGGCAATGCTTCTGTCCAACGCGCAAGATGTGTTCAACAGTGGTTGAGTGAGCATGACAGCGTTTTCCACCAACTTTCTTGGCCACAACGAAACCCGGATTTAAACCCAATTGAGAAACTATTGGACGAGTTAGAAAAACATATCCGGGGAAAAAAGTCCTCTTCCGTCAAATCTAAACCAGCTAATGAGAGAATACGAATCAGGCATGTGGTGGACGGCTGCTGTGCTGTAGACGTAGATTAGGATAGGCCGCTCAAATAGGCGAAAAAAAACAACAAATTTTGAATTTAAATCTGGAAGTGTGTGTGTGTGTGGGGGGGGGGGGGGGGGAGTTGCCTCTTACCTTCAAAAAGATGTCGATAATTGTTTTAGACTTTTAATTCAAAGTCTTGAGCTCCCTACTGGGCTTTGTATTTTAGTGTTTTCAGCCTAAAACCTAGCCTTTCCAAGAAAAAGTTAAATGTCTTAAAATTCACAAAATATTTCAATAATTATCAAAAATTATATTCAAAGAACTTAATTGATATAAGAAAATTCGTTTTCATAATGCAATATTTTTTTAACACACGAAAGAAAAATTCAAATATTGCGAAATTTTGCAGATTTTCTTTCAATTCAAAAATGAATGAAACATGTTGATAAAACAAACACTGAAAAATAAATATAAATTGAATTGCTTTTTGAAACAATAAATACATGACGACTAAACATAAAACTATACTGATTTTATACTGATTTTTATGATCAAAATATGGCATTATTTGTCGGGACTGGATTTTAGCACGGATTAAGCCATCACGTGCTTCTGGTCCAATGACAGGCATTGATGATGCCTCTGACACCAATTTTACGCACCTTTCCACAGCCTGTGTTTGACAAGGATAGCGAAGAAACTCTGAAGAAGGACTAATTGGAAAATTCATAAGAGATTCAAGGTCTTTATTAGTAGCGTTTGTCAAAATATTGGGAGATACAAAATGACACTCTTTCCAGTTAATGAGATCGATGTAGTCAATGGCTTTAAAGTTAATGTTTGGAAATTTGAATGGTCTTCCTGTGTTAATCGTTCTCTGTGTAGCCCTCAGAATCCTTCTTAGTCCCAGCTCACGAACGGAAAATTTATAAGAGATTTCGGCTGTGATCGCTGATCACCGCAAGGAGCATATTCTTAAGGTAAATAAAGTATGCATTCCTTTGAAAAACTAGGTTAATTACAGCTTTCAGTTCGTCGCTTAAATAAAGAGTTGCCTTTATCGTCTTGAAAACATACAAAGCTCCGTCTTTGCTGGAAGGATGACACTTTATCGTGAACCACATTGGGGCATCAGCTCTTAAAATAAATTCTGAAATAATTTTTAAGTTCGCTGACGGATTATCACCGGAGATGTAGCATCGCAGAACACGTTTTGCAGTCGTCAGCCAACGAGCATAAGACAGCGTTCCAGGTTGACGATTACCTAAATTCGTAGAGCATTGTCCTAAAGAAATAGCATTGTAAATGTCATACAAGTATCTTTGATCTGAGCATACAAGTATCTTTTCTTGTGATAATCACAAGAAAAAGCCATAAAGTTTGCCACTGAAAGCTTTTCGCATTTATCTAATGATTTCTCGATTGTTCCCGAATATTCCTTTGGACCTGTTGTAACTCCACTTAAATATTGGAAAAGGTGTCTCGGAAGCAATTCATTGGCATGCAATTGGCATATGAACGACTGGAGTGAACGATTTATTTTCATTTCAAGACAAATTATAACTCCATTTTTGCTTCCAGTATTGAAAGCCGTACATTACAACCTATTGCCACCAGGTGGTCAAGACTTAACTTTGTTTCGCTGAATAAATTCAGAATACTTTCATCAGTAACTTTAGCTGTACCTGACGGTGCTGTAATGTGCCCTATATAAGAAGAACCTGGCTTTTCCATAAGGGAAATGGCTGCGGTTAACGTTCGTGACTGCCACGGAGAAACCTCAAGTAGGTACGAACGCTCGAACCACTAAATAGGTACGAACGCTCGAACCACTAAATAGGTACGAACGCTCGAACCACTAAATATTCGCCGTGCGTCGGATGGTCACGTTAAGCCGTCGGACCCCGGGTACTGCCGCTCGGTAATAAATACAGTCTTCCTCCCCCATTCTACCTCGATCCCTTGCTACTTTCCTATCGGGAACTCCATCCCAAATCTCCTGGCTTCCAATTTCTATGGGTTGTTTAAGACCTGGGGTCAGACTCTACTCCCTTCCTAAATTCCTCTACATATGTATAATCTGATCTATAAGGGAAATATAGCTCACGCATCTTTCAAGATGAAGTTATTGCTACACTCCAAGCACACTTAGCCTGATAATGGTTAGAACGCCTAGAGCAGTATGATTCCGCCATTGTGATGTAGTGCGCACTTTCTCCTATTAATATAGCTGATAAAAGATATATTTCAGACGTAAAACATTAAAATAATGGTTGAACTGATAAAACGTAAATATATATTTTAGCAGTTAATATGCCTAATAAAATTTATATGTATAATAAAAATGCGAAAATGGCAATACGACTTTATTTTATTTTTAATAATATTAGTCATTACTAAACGTTTGGTAGAGGGCTTAAGATCTTGAATAAAAAAAAACATTTAAAAAATATAGGCATAGATTTGAAGGTAAGAGGCAACTTGTCTACCCTCTTCCAAATTCAATTTCGAAATTATTTTTTTCGGCCCACCCTAACGTAGATGCACTCTAATGTCTTGCGGAATCCATACCAAACTGCATACGTGCTGTAATTCAAGCTAAATGAGGTCCAATGCATTGAATAAAAGTTTTTAATTCAGTGACCGGCGTGTTTAATTTGAAATGAATGGCCGGGGTGAAAAGAATTGGCATTTACCTACATTTGAACTGGCTTTGTTTTACAAGAAGTAAAATAACAAACAAATGTGTTTTTAGTTAAAAATCATCAAGCAGTACTTGATCAGATAACACTTAACCGCAATCTCACATATTTTGACAAACATAGAAATCTCTAGCATATACATCGATGAGCCCTTCCATTATGACGACCCCGAGCCTAGTGAAATGATCGCGCGTGGATACCGAACAGTGCCTCAGGTGAAGTTCACAGAGAAGTATTTATCGGGGGAACCGGAACGTAATGTCATTTTTTGGGGGGCTCAGTTTGGGTAGCAGTTGTGAGTTGTTTATGTACGTTGAACGTAAAGTAATTGTATGCACAAGTGAATGAACTATTCGTCTTTAACTTATGTAGGTGTTTTTGTCTTCCAGATTTGCAGAACAAAATGAGTGGCATAAAACCCGAGGAGAGCCATTTTCGTCGTTGTATGCTGTATGAATTTCACAAAGGGAACAATGCAACCTCGGCCATCAATAAAATTTTCGTTGTTTATCCGAATGCGTTAAATGTCCGCAAGCGTCAGCGTTGATTTGTCCAATTCTGATCGGGCATTTTTGACCTCTCTGATGCCCCTCGTGGAGGAGAGCACAAGGGGCTGGACAATGACCTGCTGCGTGCAGCCGTTAAGGCAGATTCTCGTCAAACCATTGATGAATTATTCCAACATCTTCATGCATCATGGTAACAGATAGGGAAGGTCTATAGACAAAACGTTTGGGTCCAACACCAACTTCACCTGAAAACAAAGCCCAGGGTTCCACCATCTGCAACTCTTAGCTCAGCCGACAGGAAAATGATCCATTTCTTCATCGAATTGTCACAGCACATTAAAAATGGGTTCCTTACGTGAACAACAAACGCAAAAACCAGTGGCTTTCTCCAGGTCAGACACTAGTTCCTACGCCAAAACCAGGCATACACCCCAAAAAAGTTTTGATGTGTGTTTGGTGGACTATCGCTGGCATAGCTCACTTTGAGGTCTTGGAACCCGGACAGACGGTAACAGCCTACACCCCAAAAAGGTTTTGCTCTGTGGTCGATGGACTACCGCTGGTACAGCTCCCTTTGAGCTCTTGGAACCCGGACAGATCGTGACGGCCTACACCCCAAAAAAGGTTTTGCTCTGTGGTTGGTGGGCTCCCGCTGGCATAGCTCACTTTGAGCTCTTGGAACCCGGACGGACCATAACGGCCTACACCCCAATAAGGCTTTGCTTAGTGGTTGGTGCACTACTGCTGCAATAGTTCACTTTGAGCTCTTGGGACCCGAACAGACCGTAACGGTCTACAACTTAAAAAGGTTTTGCTGTGTGTTTGGTATATTATCGCTGGCATAGCTCAATTTGAGCTCTTTGAACCCGGACAGACCGCAACGGTCTACACCCCAAAAAGGTTTTGCTCTCTGTTTGGTGGACTATCGCTGGCATAGCTCACTTTGAGCTCTTGGAACCCGGGCAGACCGCAACGGCTTACACCCCAAAAAGGTTTTGCTCTGTGGCTGGTGGACTACCGCTGGCATAGCTCACTTTGAGCTCTTGTAACCCGGACAGACCGTAACGGCCTACACCCCAAAAAGGTTTTGCTGTGTGTTTGGTATACTATTGCTGGCATAGCTCAATTTGAGCTCTTAGAACCCTAACAGACTATAACTGCCTATACCCCAAAAAGGTTTTGCTGTGTGTTTGGTGGACTATTGCTGGCATAGCTCAATTTGAGCTCTTGGAACCCTGACAGACTATAACTGCCTATACCCCAAAAAGGTTTTTCTCCGTGGTTGGGGGACTACCGCTGGCATAACTCACTTTGAGCTCTTGGAACCCGGACAGACCGTAACGGCCTACACCCCAAAAGGTATTGCTGTGTGTTTAGTGGACTATCGCTAGCATAGTTCAATTTGAGCTCTTGGAACCCGGACAGACCGTAACGGCCTACACCCTAAAAAGATTTTGCCCTGTGGTTGGTGGACTACCGCTGGCTTAGCTCCCTTTGAGCTCTTGGATCCCGGACAGACCGTAACGGCCTACACCCCAAAAAGGTTTTGCTCTGTGGTTGGTGTACTACCACTGGCATATCTCCCTTTGAGCTCTTGGATCCCGGACAGGCCGTAACGGCCTACACCTCAAAAAGGTATTGCTGTGTGTTTGGTGGACTATCGCTAGCATAGTTCAATTTGAGCTCTTGGAACCCGGACAGACCGTAACGGCCTACACCCCAAAAATATTTTTCTGTGTGTTCAGTGGACTATCGCTGGCATAGCTCACTTTGAGCTTTTGGAACCCGGACAGATTGTAACGGCAGACTTCTATTGTCAACAACTGGATCGTTTGCAGCAAACTCTTATTGTAAAACATCCAGCACTGGTAAACAGAAAAGGTGTCATCCTCCAGCATGACAACGGAGACCTCATACGGCGAAACGAACCCAGCAGACGATCAGAGATTTTGACTGGAACGTTCTACCCCAACCTCCTTACACCCCTGACAATGCACCATCTGATTGCCATTTGTTCAGATCGCTGCAGTACTTTCTTAATAAGAAAAGATTGCACAAGTTTAATGATGTCAAAACGGGGCTTGCGGACTTCTTTGAATCAGAGCCAACGTCTTTTTATAAAGACGGCATTGAAAGTTTGGTTTCAAGATGGGCAAGGGAGATCGATCATCTTTTCCAAAAACAACATTCCGTTCTGGACCCCCACCCCCCACCCATACACAACTCGAAGACCGACTTTCGGTTAGTAGAGTGTTTGCAGTCAAAATGGGAAAATCAGCCGATTTATCGGAGTTTGAAGAATTACAAATTGTATGGCACGACGTTTCGGAACTACAATCTCGGAACTGCCCTGGCTTGTTGGTTGTTCATGTGCCGCTGTAGTGAGTACGTATCAAAAGTGGTGCACAGATGGCTAAACGACGTAGCGTCGACCGGCCGTGTGTCGTCCGCAGCTGATTGATGCCAAAGGGGAGTCGCGCATTGTTCACAACGACCGCAGGGCCACAGTGCGATAGATCCCCCGCAGCTACAACAGTGGTGATAAGGGCAAATGTATTACAGCACACAGTTCATCTCAGCCTTCGGCGCATGGGCCTGGGCAGCCGAAGACCCGGTGGTGTCCCCATGCTCACTGAACGTCATCGCCAACAACGGATGAAATGGACCCAGGATCTTCGAGATTGGATCGTGGTTGATTTGAAGAAAGTGGCCTGGTCTGACTTGTAAAGCTTCCTGGTGCATCACGTAGATGGCCGAGCGCGGATACGCCGATTACCAACGAAGGCTATGGCACCTGGACGCACTGTTGTGCGGAAATATGCCGGCGGCGATGGTGTTTTCTTGGGAGGCTTTAGGCACCATTATCCCAAAGCACAAACCCTAACAGCTGTCAGGTATCTGAACATCGTTGCGGCATAAGTTCACGCATTCATGCCAACTGTATTCCTTGCGGGGGTCGGCCATTTCCAACAGCCTCACTGCCTCACTGTCAGCTTTCTAAAAATGTAAAAGCTGTTCGGGCAAGTAATGTAACGTTCACTAAGAAAAGCTTTAACCGCGAAGTTACGAAATTTACAAAGGATACTAATGAATAAACAGAAGACGAAATTAGTATTATACGTTACACGCACATACACTATACTGACAAAAGTCCCCGAACACCCCTTCAAATGCAAATGAACGGACCTGCTGTATTGCTAAGCTACGTGGTAGACCTGCAAAAGTTCTAAAAATAAGCCTGCAGCTGGCCGCGATCATGTCGCACTGTGAGGTTGAGTGAAAATGTTGCGGCGCGAGAAAACAGACTTCGAGAAAAGAAAGATTGTTGGATGTTATATTAGTGGGTTGTCCATAAAAGAGATCGAGAGGCGTCTAAACATACACAAGTCAACTGTTTTGGATGTACAGAATAAGTGGAAGACGCACGGCGTGCCTGAAGTAGCAAAACGTACCGGCAGACCAAAGGAAATCAGTGATCGTGGACGTTGAAGCTTCAGGAGGGTCGCTGCAACTAATCGACCGAGTACTGCACAAAATCTCAGTGTACAGGTGAGTAAAAATGCTGGAACCTATGTATGTACACGAACCATTCGCAGAGAACTTCATTCAATGGGTTACCGTGGTCGTGCGGCTGCTCATAAGCCTTTCATCTCCACTCGGAATGCTACTCGTCGTTTAGCATGGTGTAAAGAACATTTATCGCGAACCGTAGATCTATGGAAACGGGACCTATGGGTTGATGAATCCAAATACACGATCCATCAGTTTGATGGACGTGTGTGGGTATAGCGACAGCCGGGGAACACTATTTACCGCAGTGTACTGTTACTAAGGTCAAGTTTAGAGCTGGCAGTGTACTTGCGTGGGGAAGTTTTTCATGGTATGGTCCCGGCCCATTGGTTATCGTGGACAAACCTGTTAGCCAGCACATCTACATCGATATTATGGACGATTATGCCTTACCAACTCTGTGGCAATACTATGGAACCGAGCTTTGTTGGTACCAGCAGGATAATGCACCGAGACGTAAAGCAAGGAGTGTTAAGGCGTGGTTTGACGATAATTCCATATCGTGTGTAGAATGGACAGCACAGAGCCCTATGGGATGAATTAGAGCGTCGCGTAAGAAGTTTGGAACCAAGGCGTACTGCTAAGCAACAGTTAGCGGCAGCATTAGGTTCTGAATGGTATTAGACCTTGCATACTTTTCGCTATGTTCCAAAACCTTGTCGCAAGCATGTCTCGAAGGGTCAGTGCATACATTAAGGCCAAAGGTGGACCGACACCGTACTAAAGTGTGTCAATAAATGCTATGTTGTATTTCTCTTCTCGGTGTCCCGTGGCTTTTGTCAATATAACGAATGTTCTGGAAATTTTACGAAATGCAATATCTAAAAGCCAACAAACGCTTTTAATTCATTATTATAACTGGAAGACCGGTTTTCGGCTTTTGTTATATATGCGGTATTAGGTATTGTTAAATAAGCCGAAGAAGATGGAAGTCTTTCATTCATGTAATTCTAACTAGATGGCGGAATGTAGCTACTAAAAGCGAAAGAGAAATTGAGAGTGAAAGGAATAATCGTTACACACACAAAAGATACCGAAGCCGACGTTCGCGTTTCCATTGTTTACTTCTTGCTAAAGCACTGGACGACACGCTAGTTTTGAGGATTAGACAAACCTATTCATTTATCACGATGAAGCCGTGGATTTCAGTCTTGTGTATAAGGCATGGGTATTGTGTTAATTAATTATAGAACATTGTTCGCCATCCTTCCTGGAGTAATTAATGCTAAACAGGAAAAGGGACAATATTATTGACCAGCACAATTGTTATGGGTATTGAAAAGTGTACAAGAAAAATTCTTGACTTAGTGTCTTATAACGAAATGATTCAATTTGGAATTTTTTGTTTAATCGCAAACGCAGTGGACCTCCATTTGAAATTATTGACCAAATCTTATATGTACGTCCAAAATAAACACAAAACTCATGTGGTCGCAATTTTTTTTCCACTGATTTAAAAATGCAGAAATAACCCATATACGCTAACAACTCAATTTATGTGCAGCGACGATATCCTGTATGTATAGCAAAGTTAAAAAACAAGCGATGAAAGCTGCTAACAGTGCGAAAGGACAGTGTGATTTTTCCGTAATCCTCCCCAGGGACTCTCAGCAGGCAAATCAGGGACGTTTTCTGCGAGAAACATATACAGATCTAAAATATCTGTTTTAACATTACACAACGCTCTTCATTTGTTAAAAATCGATTGTAAAAAGCATCAATGGGGGAATTTAGAATGTGATAAACAGGTCGATTAAGTGTAAAAGCGCATTTTTAGCGAGTTCAGTGCCGTTAGAACGCACTTTTCACTTTAGAGAGCAGGAATCTCTGTCTCTAAACAATAGAAAGAAATATCCTGCTATTTCATCTGACTAGCGTTTTGCGTTTGTATGCTACAACCTGGAGGATGGGCCAAAAGTAGGTATACAGTACTGATCAGATCATGGAATTTTGTTTTACTTTTAATTTATTTATTTTTCGTTTTTAGTTAGTTATTATACTCTTATTTTAAATACACCAGGTCGTGAGTAACAAAGGAACGCTTTTAGCGTAGAAAATCCGTTTATTTTCATGGTGCAATATGAATAAATGTCCGCACGCCAACCAAGGTTTCGCTCTCCACTGGAAGTCTTTCTAAAGGCAATGTAAACAAAATGCAGGGAATTAAAACACGGAGAAAATGAAGATAATTTCTTTAAAAATAACGTGGATGACATCACGAGCAATGAGTTTCTATCACGCAATAATGAGGTGTAACGCGGTTCGTTTCTATCTTTTAATAACGCATGCCAACCCATTGGTAGTTCCATAGAGACCATGTCATTGCATGCCAGTTTGCTGGAAAGGATTTCGACTGCTTCCCTGATGACAGTTCCTTTAAAGTTCTTGTAAGGGGCAATTATTCTAATACTATTCCACACAGGAGTGGCCGAGCAATGCATGACTTCTCTGAAGACGGTTGTATTCTGCATGTTCTGGCTGCCACTTCGCGTGATCTTTACATCTAGTATCCAAGGATCGCTTTGTCATTCCGATACATAAACTGATGTGCAAAAATTAAGGACGAAGAGATAAATTAGCATAACAGCGGAACGAGCAGGCAGAACAGACAGAAAGACCACTTAGGAGATAGACTAGGGTCGGGTCCGGTACGGTAGGCAGCATGTCGTGGAGGGGCAGTGTCGGAAGGGTATAAAGCACACGGTCGGTGTACGCTCAGCAATTCGGTGAAAGCTATTGCACGGTGTACATCTGTTTGAACGACGTGGAGTTGCTGCCACCGTGTGATATGGCCAACAGGCAATCCAGTAGAGACGACATCTGGATGACTTTACCCGAGGTCGCGTCATTGGGAATTTGGAAGAAGGTCGAAGGGTGAATAGTGTGGACGAGGAGTTCGGGATCGCTCACAGCATCATTTCACGAGCTTGGAGAGCATTTCAAACGACAGGAACAGCTGTCTTAGAGTTTAGCAGTGATCGTCCACGAGGAACCACGGTGCTTGACGACCGGTATATTGTCCTTCATGCGAGAATAAACAGACGACAGACTGCGGGAGAAATCGCAAGGCACATGCAGCAGACAATTGGTCTATTTGCACGACGACCAGTACGGTTTGTGCCATTAATGCCTGCTCATCGGAGACGGCGGTTTCTGCTATTGTACCGAGGTTCTCCTGCCTCACGTGCGTCTGTTTAGAGGTGCTGTGGGTCTTGAGTTCCTCTTCATGGACGACAACGCCACACCTCATCGTACAATCGCTGTCGCAGAGCTGTTGGAGAGTGAAGATATTCAACGTATGGATTGTCGAGCAAGGTCTCCTGACCTAAATCCAATCGAACATGTGTGGTACCTTCTCGGGAGACCCGTGGCAGCACGTCACTAGCCAACAGCAACGATTCCGCAGCTGCGATTGGCGCTACAAGAGGAATGGGCCGCGATGCCTCAACAGCTGCTTGACAACATCTTCTTTAGCATGAACAGACGTTGTAAATCCTGTAACGTAGTCAATGGTGATCATACCCCCTACTAAAGACTGGATTTTTCTTGGCAGCCGCCTGTCACATGGACATTTCTGTCTTCTGTCCAGTTGTGCTTGAAGCTACCTTTTCAATAAAGTGCCTTGGTATCCTTTGGATTCCTTGTTTGGACGGTTTTGCTCAGTTGCCCCATATTCTTACATCTTGGATCGATGTGGAGATTTGAGTCGATGTGGAGCACTTCTGCACGACGTTACATTCGAAAAACCGCCTCGTCCTTAATTTTTGCACGCCAGTGTATATTTTCCGTGTTGTAAGTATACACCAACGGTACAGCGTACACAATGAGAAAGAAAAGGCGGTTGTGAACGCTATATAGATGAAACGATTAAGCTTACAGGCCCGTGCGACTTGCGGAATACGCAGACATCAATAGTTCGTGTGGCCCCAATGGCTGCCAATCACGGCCGCTACACGCCGCGGCATCGAACGAAAGAGGCTTTGGATATCGGCTTGGGGTATGTCGGTCCAGGCTGCTTCCACACGTTGCTACAGTTCATCAGGCATAGCCGCTGGTGGTGCTTGCCGGGCCACTCGGTTGCCGATCTTCAACCAGACTTGTTCGATTGGCGACCAATCGGGAGAACAGGCGGGCCACGGCAACAATGGCACCTTATGGGCCGTGAAGAATTGCTGCACATTGCGTGCCACGTGCAAACGCGCATTGCCCTGATGAAACGTGGCCGCTGGTAGATCCTGCAAGTAAGGGAGGCCTACTGGCTCCAAAACGTCAGAGATGTAGCAATGGCTGTTGAGTGTACTGGCGATGCAAACCAGAGGGCTACGGGTGTCATATCCAATTACGCACCAAACATTAACGCCAGGCGACAGACCGGTCTGGCGATGCATAATGCAGGCGTCATAAAGTCTCTTGCCGCGGCGCCGCCACACGCGGATCCGACCATCGTGAAGCTGCAGGCAGAAGCGGCATTCGTCGGAGAAGACAATGTCGTGCCGTTCCGTAGTCCAGGTGTGGCGTTCAACGGCCCACTGCCGCCGCACTCATCGGTGGTGTATCGTCAATGGTAATCGCAGCCATGGGAGCCGTGCGACAGGTCCCCGCTCCTGGAGACGACGTCGAACGGTACTTGCTGCACAGGTTGTTGCGCAACACACCCTAATTCCTGCGATAACGTTCGTGATGTGGCAGTGCGAGCTGTCAATGCCCGCCACACAACATGCCGGTCCTCTCGTTCGGTGGTGTGCCGCGGCTGTGGCAATCGCTCACGTCGGTCCGTCCGTCCCTTCTGCACCCACCGAATCTATACTCACCTCACTGTGGCTGGATGTTGTCCCACACGGGAGCCGATGTCTCGGTACCGTAAACCGCTGTCGCGATAAGCCACAATTCGTCTTCTGTCGAACTCCGAAACGTGCTGGAATGACTGCCGTATTCTGCGACGAGGCATCAGGAAGCTTCCCACGCATAGGCCCGACAGCACAACGCACTTTCACTACTTACACCCCGCCTTCTGTACACCCTTCTTGCAGTGCTTTTCGGTGGCGTGCCGGGCGCGCATGATTTGCATGTGCCTTGCAATGCTAATCGCTTGCATGTCCTCTCGCGGGCAACGCATGCTACGAATTTCAGGCCAATCGGATGCTTCCAGCTTGGTGTTGCATTTTGGGTGGACAGCATTGTTCATCGAGGCACGGTGCAAAATTACATGCTCGGGATGTCACCCACGTTATTTTAAAACAAGAAAGATGACACCGAATTTTCAGGTGTAATAAGCACGCCTTTTGAATCAGTTCTGACGCAAGTAAAATTTATCAAAGCTATTCGAAGTCAATGGAACCGGTATAGAAAACATAGTATCTGAAGGAGGAAAGAAGTTTTTCATTCGGGTTTTTAATCCCTCAGATATTGCTGTAAACGGAATCGTGAGCTTACGCCCTCTGGTTGCAGACTTGGGCGTTAAGAAGAACATGAATTTATATGAGAAAAAAACGCTCTCCACCACCAAAAGAATATTTCAGATCGGACTCTTAGAAACAGAGATATCGACAAAAATAAGATATGACTTTACGTCCCCTGGTGGGAAAACCATGCATTATTTTAGTAAGAAAGCACTCTCAAAAGGTTTTTCCATATGAGCGGTACGTAGAAGAAAAAAACATTTAGTCGAGTATGCTGGAGCTCAGATTTTGCTAGAAATACATCAGAAGCAGAAATTAACACTTATGCCCACTGGTGGCCAAACAATTCTTTACCAAACATTAGAAATTATGTGAAAAAATGTTTTCCATCAGGTCTTGTGTGCGATACAGTAAAAAATTTTCAAATCGGAGTTTTAGAAGCAGAAATAACGCAGAAAACGCAATTTACCTTTGTGCTCCTAGCGGAAAATCGATGATTTACTTGAAAATTTTGAATTTATAAGAAAAACATTTCACATTGGAAGCACTATCCCACAAAGAAGGAATTTTTTAAATCGGACTCCTAGAAATAGAGCTATTGACAAAAATAAGATACATCTACACCCCTGGCGTAGAAACCGTGCCTTTTTTCAAAAAGAAAATGTTCCTAAAAGGTTTGTCGACATCAGTGTTATCGGTCAACAAATTACTTTTTTTTTCGATCGAGATTTTAGAAGCTCGTATTTTGCTGCAAATACATCAGAAGCGGTAATTAAGATTTGCGCCCCCTGGTGGCCAAACCATTTTTTACAAAAATTTGAAAATACGAGCAAAGGATTTCCCATCAAGAGCTGTATCCGGTGCAGAAAGAATTTTTCAAATCGGAGATTTTGAAGCAGAGACATAGGGGGAAACGCAATTTACCTCTTCGCCCCCTAGCGGAAAGTCTATGAATCACTTGAAAATTCTGAAATTATATGAAAAACATGTCACACTGAAAACACTATCCAACAAAGAAGGAAGTTTCCAAATCGGACTCCTAAAAGTAGAGATATTGACAAAAATAAGATATACGTCTACGCCCCCTGGCGGAGAAACTGGAATATTTTAAGAATAAAATATTACGAAAAGGTTTATCGATGTGAGTGGCATCAGTCCACGAAATAATTTTTTCAATCGATATTATAGGAGCTCAGAGTTTATGGTAAATACGTCAGAAGGAAAAATTAACGCTTCCGGCCCCTGGCAGCCAAAGTATTCTTTACCAAAAATGAAATTATATGCAAAAGGTTTTCCATTAGGAGTTGTATTCGCTGAAGAAAAAATTTTCAAATCGTATTTTTGAAGAAAAGTTATCGGAAAAAATGTAATTTACTTTTACGACCCCTAGCTGAAAATCTATGCGTAATTTGAAAAAGTAACTATTTCTAAAATACTCTTCAACATAAATGGATTCGAAAGATATTTTTTTTTCAATGGGATGCTTGGAAGCAAATATGTGGAATAAAGCGTATTTTTGAATTCGACATCATCTGCATTTATGCCATCTAACGAAATTTTACATCGTAAAAAAAATGAAATAAAGGATCATCATTCGCATATTTCAAGCTTTCCAATGCTAAAAGAATTTTTCAAATCGGACTAATAGTTGCAGAGATATATCGTGGGTACAGACGGACGGGCAAACCGGTAACATAAGCACGATATTTTTTTACAAAAGAAGTGCTAAAAATGATATTTATTTCCTACGCGTTCCAATTCCCTGCATTTCATGTCTACTTTTCCTTGAAAAAGCATCCCGGTGGAGTGTGAAAGCTTGGCGAGTCTTTATACAAATTTATACCACGAAAATAAACGGATTTACCACGCCATAAGTGTTCCTTGTGTATTTATTTATTATTTCTTTTACTTTACAGGTATTGAGAACGATGGAAAGTAATTTGAGTGAATAACAAAGGAAGTGAATTCTGAAGCCGTGTTGGAAAATTGAAAATGCCAAGAGGCATTTAACACTGTTCCACTAATACGTCTGAGAATTTGTCGTATCAGATATTAATTTGATTCAACGGTTTCAGTGATTCTGACAGAAATCTGAACGTCCTCGGACGTTTGTAATAAAGGAGACTGAGATGAAAATCGCCTTGACATTCCTGAACAGTCCGAAAAAGTCCACACGACGTGCATCTAAGGAGCATGAGGAGCCCACGTGAACAGGCATAATTGTGGATACAGAGCAGATGAAAATCCCCATGTGACTCACAACTGAACTGAACCAGCAAGGCGTTAACGAGTGGGGTGGACTGTCCAGCGATGGAGTCATTGGTGCCGACGTTTTTTGATACAACATTTTTCGTTAACAATTGACTAAACATGTTGCGGAACGTGGTGGTGCCACAACTCGCAAACAGGGCTAACTTCGCCGAACTGTTCTTTCAACAAAATGGGGTCCCTCCTCATTTTTGCTTTCTCGGTACGGAGCTACCTTGGCAACACATGCTTACATCGTTTGCTCGTGTGACATGGCAGCGTTGACTGGACGTCACATTCACCAGACCTGTCACTTATGAATTTCTCTTTTTGAGCTGTTGTAAAGGATAACGTTTGTGAGAGGAAGCCCTACATTGTGGACGATGGGAAGAAGTTCACCTCGCAAGCATTTATTGGCATTGATGCTAACCGGAATTTGTGTGTTACTGTGAGTCACAGTTTCGGGGACAGGTTCCAGGAATGTTGCAAGGTTGATGGAGGTCATTTCGAGCATCTAAGAGACTAAACGGTGTTAGAGGGTCGGGAATAGGTTCCAGTAATGCTGCAAGGCTGATGGAGGACGTGTCCAGCACCTAAGAGATTAAACAGTGTCAGAGCGTCGAGGACTGGTTCCAGGAATGTTGCAAAGTTGATGGGGGTCATTTCGAGAACTTAAGAGACTAAACCGTCTCAGAGTGTCGGGGACAGGTTCCGGGAATGTTGCAAAGTTGATGGGGGTCATTTCGAGAACTTAAGAGACTAAACAGTGTCAGAGTGTGGGGGACCGGCTCCAGGAATGTTGCAAGGTTGATGGAGAGCGTTTCCAGCACCTAAGAGACTAAACAGTGTTAGAGGGTCGGAAACAGGTTCAAAGAATTTTGTAAGGTTGATGGAGGACATTTCGAGAACCTAAGAGACTAAATAGTGTTAGAGGGTCGGGAACAGGTTCCAAGAATGTTGCAAGGTTGATGGAGGACATTTCGAGCACCTAAGAGACTAAACAGTGTTAGAGGGTCGGGATCAGGTTCCAGCAATGTTGCAAGGTTGATGGAGGACATTTCGAGCACCTAAGAGACTAAACAGTGTTAGAGTGTTGGGAACAGGTTCCAGGAATGTTGCAAGGCTGATGGAGGACGTTTCCAGCATCTAAGAGATAAAACAGTGTCAGAGTGTCAGAGACTTTTTCCAGGAATGTTGCAAGGTTGATGGAGGACATTTCGAGCACCTAAGAGACTAAACCGCGTCAGACGGTCGGGAATATGTTCCAAGAATGTTGTAAGGTTGATGGAGGACATTTCGAGAACCTAAGAGACTAAATAGTGTTAGAGGGTGGTGAACAGGTTCCAAGTATGTTGCAAGGCTGATGGAGGACATTTCGAGCACCTAAGAGACTAAACAGAGTGAGATGGTCGGGAACAGGTTCCAGGAATGTTGCAAGGTTGATGGAGGATATTTCATGCACATAAGAGACTAAACAGTGTTAGAGGATCGGGAACAGGTTCCAGGAAGTTACAAGGTTGATGGAAGACATTTCGAGCACCTAAGAGACAAAACAGTGTTAGAGAGTCGGGAACAAGTTTCAGGAATGTCGCGAGGTTGATAGAGGATATTTCGAGCACCTAAAAGACTAAACAGTGTTATAGGGTAAGGAACAGGCTCCAGGAATGTTGCAAGGTTGGTGGAGGACATTTCGAGCACCTAAGAGACTAAACCGTGTCAGAGGGTCAGGAATATGTTCCAAGAATGTTGCAAGGCTGATGGAAGACGTTTCCAGCACCTAAGAGATTAAACAGTGTCAGAGTGTCGGGGACTGGTTCCAGGAACGTTGCAAGGTTGATGGAGGACATTTCGACAACGTAAGAAACTAAACAATGTTCCAGGGTCGGTGACAGGTCTAGGAATGTTACACATAAGAGACTACACATGACCCGATCAGTACGGTATACATACAGCGGCAGATGTGTTTGTGTGTATGTGTGTGTACACACATCTGCCAGTGTATTATTACAATGCAGATGTACTTAAACGTCACTTACGCAGTGTTTATGCAAAACATGGGCGTCACCACTGGATATAAGTACCTATTTAAGACTGCTGCTCGTCAGTATTCGCCAATGCTATTCATAACAATGGGGTAAACAAATAATCTTTCGGAGTTCGTTAAAGGGCTTACTGTGTGTTTAAACAGTTAGCTGGGAGCGATGATTTTGAAAAGAGCAGAGCTAACTGGTTTCGCAAAAGATGAGATATAACGTTACTGTAGTCGGTGGAAAAATAACTAACTTTGCTTGTCTAAGAAGAATTACTGTGGTAGATGACATTCTGTCAGGAACGAGATCGCCGTTATCTGAGAAGGCTTGTACGGAGAAATAGGGCTTCCTGTGTGCAGAAATTGCCCGAAGCATTCAAAGAAGGCGGTTTCCGACCCATATATTAACGAACCGTGGGCAGGGAATTGAAAGAGGTCGATATTAGTGGTGAGATGGCTATCATACACCACAGATTTGCGCGAAGAACAACGAGAATTTCGAAGATGAATTCTGAAGTTGTGCCCCAAGCCGTAGAGTCACGCTGCTGCACAAGCACAAGGCAACTCTCAAATGAGCTGGGGATATCTCAGCTCACAATTGCTCGCGAAATGCACAAGCTCGGAAAGACGCACAAAGGTAGTCAACAAGTACCTCATAAACTGACTGCTGCTCAAACCCAACGAAGGGCGCATGTGTGCCGCTAATTGCCAGAATATTCCAACGACTAGCGTTTCTTTAGGGGAATTGTGGCATGTCATCAAAAGCGGATGTTTTCCCAGAATTCTGGCATGAGAAATCTATGGTTAGATCCCCAAAAGGGGAAGATTTGAGAAAAAAGTTATGCTATACGTTTTGGTGGAAATATGAGAGCCTCATTGATTGGAAGCTGGTTCCAGATGTTGGAGGCATTAATACGCCGCGGTATAGTGGCGAGTCGGAGCTGATGTATCTGATGTAAGCCGAAAATATCATACTCTGGTGAACAGTAAACGAGTTATCTTCCAAGAAGGTAATGCCCCTGCTCGTCGTGCCTGGTCAACTAAAGAAAAAGTACAGGAACGGGAAGGTGTTGAGCTTGTACCTCGCTCTTCTTGTATTCAGAGTCTTGCACCATCAGATTACCACTTATTCCGGTGCATTACAAATATTTTACGCGAGAAACACTTTCAAAACATCCATGATGTGTAACTTGGGGTCCAAGACGTTTTCACATCGAAATCAAAGAAGATTATCCTCAGGCAGATTCAACAGATGGCAGCACGATGGTGTAGGAGTACCGAGCACGATAGACTCAATTGCAAATATTAAGCTTTTACGTTTATACAGTTATACATGTTTACATCAAAATGTCTGGAAACGGCAATAACTCTTGTATCATCCTGGTAGAATGCAAGATCTACAGCATCCAACTCATGCTACCCGACTGTAGGCTTTGCTGTTGGCTATTCTTTAGTTTTACAAGTGAACGGTGATATTTTGGCTGACGTTTGTGATAACCGACTACATCGCATTTCTACATGCATTGTAGTCGATGCCGACGCGAGGAATATCCTAACCCCTGCATTTATTGTACAGCAAGATATCCGTCTGCACGTGATAAATTTGTGTGTGCGTCGGTCGCACAACGGGTGCGAATAAATGCCTACGAGTAGTTTTGAATTCAACAGTGTCTGTATGTCTGTACGCCTAGTTTTCTCATTTTACTCCAGCGCAGCTGAAATTCATATGACCGATTTGTTAGCAAATTACTGAAACCTTTCAATTTTGCCATTTGTAGAACTATCATAGTTTCGTAGTATGGGAAGCTAACTTGCGGGAATGGCCACAGAGTTACTGACGTTGAGACGATAACTTTCTCCCCTTACATGCTTACACCAAACCTCGGGCTTTCACTTTGTCAGCAGTCACTCTTCGCCTATACGGCAGCTGTGTCTCTGGTTAACGGTACACACTGTAGGTCGTATAAGCCTTGGTGACGCTTATTCATTGTGGCATAAGCACTTGTGACGCCCGGTCTGCCTTCCTTCTGATGCATACATTGAAGAGCAATTGAATTGGAGACAGCTGGCGTTAAGCAAATGTGGCGCTGTTGGCGGCCCTGTAACGAAAACGATATGACGTATGCAGCGATCCGATAATATAAGGAGTGATGCGACGGGAATCAGTAAGAGTCGGACGCAGTATGGGTAAGACGAAGGATCTAAGAAAATTTGATTGTGAGAAAATTGTTGGGTCCTGACGAAAGGGTCACTCCATCTCGGAAGTCGTGCAGGCACTGGAGTTTTCACGAGCCACTGTGTCACGGGTGCACCGTGAGTACATCGAACCCGGTAAAACCATTCCCGCAAGAGCCAACTACCGTGGACAACAGCGTGCGAATGAGAAGGCTCAGCGTCGGCTAGCTCGCATTGTTACAGTTGATAGATAGGCCTCAGTGCAAGAAATCACTCGGCAATTTAACGCTGGGGCATACAAACGTGTAAGCAGCCACACCATCCAGAACCATCTCCTTGCTATGGAATACAGAAGCCATCGTCCCACGAGGGTACCGCTGGTCACCGCACAGCACAGGGTGCAAATACGGGCCTCAGTGCAAGAAATCACTCGGCAATTTAACGCTGGTGCAAAAACACGTGTAAGCAGCCACACCAATCAGAACCATCTCCTCGCTATGGGGTACAGAATCCATCGTCCCACAAGGGTACCGCTGCTCACCGCACATCACAGGGTGCAAATATTAGCATGTGCGCGGGAACATCCCCACTGCACCACGGACATGTGGAAAAATGTTGCCTGGACTGATGAGCCGAGATTTGCGTTGGTACATGCGGATGACAGGATACGAGTACGGCGCAAACCACATGAAGCGATGGATCCTTCTTGCCAGCAAGGTACTCTTCAAGCTGGTGGGGGTGGCATTCTTGTCTGAGGACTGTTTACGTGGACTGAAATGGTACCCCTGGTACGTGTGACATCGTTCCTCACAGGTCAACGTTCCTGTGGTATCCTGTACGACCCTTTGCTCCCGTTTGTGCGTCTTCAACATCACACTGGGGACCCCATCCTGCAACAAGACTATGCACCATGCCTTCGCTCCCGTATTGTATCCGAATGGTTGGAAGAACAATCCACCGACGTTACCTCGCTTCCTTGGCCAGCTAGGTTATCTCCCCTCAATCCCATTGAGCAGATCTGGGATGCCATCGAGAGAGATGTTCGAGCCTCTGACACCCTTCCATCAAATCTTCGTGAACTGTGGGAGCTTGTTCTGGGGTCGTGAATCCGTATGGCTTCCCAACGCTTCCGGTGTTTTGTCGAATCCATGCAGAGACGAATCGCCGCCGTCATCAGGACGAAAGGTGGTGCAACACGTTACTAGACAGGCATCTCTAATTCAATTGCTCTTCAGTGTATACCAAACCTTTTGCTTTCACATTGTTAACAGTCTCCCTTCGCATGTGCGGCACTTGTGGATCTGCTTCACTGTACACACCGTATGTTGTATAAGCCATGGCGAGGCTAATTTTTCACATAGGCCGACGCCGTTATATGGCCCGTGCGAGTCATTGTTTTTGATGACTGGGAGTCATCATGGGTACCTCGTTGTTCTCCGCCTTTGGAACCCCAGGTGAAGCAAGATACCGCGAATAATGCATGTGAAATTAGGTGGAATTGCAACGCTGTTGTACTTGTGGGTGAGCTGAGTGACTGTTGCATGTTGTTGCTGAGTTGTAATATCTGGCACACACCTCTAGGATCAACCGCGCTTAGCTAACCAATTTGTGCCCTCTATTGGATGTCTCTGCATGGCTAATTTAGTCCTGGTGCACCCATGATATAGAAGTACGTGAGCATTCAACAAGTATGTCTGCTTACGAAATACTGCCTTCCCGGCCCCAAATGTATGGCGGCGGTCAAATTGGTTTACGTCGCCACGTTTCCCCATTACTGGTTAATGTTTATTGATTACGTACAGACGATAGGTGTGGACAATTTATAATATCCGTACGTGACGCTGACATCACCAGGTACTTCGTTATCGCTCCGAATATGAAAACTGGGCGCGTGCTCCTAATGCAAATCTAACTCAGTGTAAATACGGGTACGGTACCTTCGAACTGTCTCATTATTAGGCTTCATGCTCACGTAAGTGTGCACTATATCAAAGAATATGATCTACTCCAAACTGGGACGACTCCGATAACAGAGTTTTTTTATATGCTTTTCAGTGGATTTTTTGATGAAGTACTGTTAAGTCTGTATAAAGTATTAAATCTTTGACTGTACTTTTTCATGATCAAAAATCCGGGACTTCGTATATTTAACTTAAATTAGCTAATGACTGTTTTACGTTTGTATGATTTCCGAGCTCTGAATTATCCTACAGGAATAGTGGAATTCAATGGTTTCCATAAATTAAGAAACAAGATAAAATTTTGAAATGTTTCAAAATTATAAAAAGTTTCCAATGGAACTAGAGAAAAACGTGTAATTTAATATGCTGTTCCATGTAATATCAACAAAGTAAGAAAACGAATATTTAATTAGAAAACAAATAGCAAGTGTCATACCTGGGCACAAGGCATGCTTAAAATGAAATACACAGAGCCAATATGATGTGCAGTCATCACTCATAGCAATACGTGCTTCACAGTGATGTTTCGTGCTCATAATGAGAGTGTCTAGAATTGTCCTAGTAATAACAACCACTGCTACACTGTTGGTTTTGGGTAGGGGTTAAAAGGCTGAAATATGTCCATTTCAGCCATTTAGCCCCTATGTTCTCTTTAATATATCAATCACGGATTCTAACTAGGTGTGGATGTGCATAATCGTATTGTATGGTAAAATTATCACCAATTGCACCAGCGCAAGATATCTCATCCTTATAAATCAGAGCTTTAAAAGAGATGGTTTGAAGCACTTACAGGTCTGTTCGGCCACACAAAAAATCCAGTTGACATGACTGCCACACCATTTGGGGCGTTTTCTTTTAAGATAGACGTGAAAAGAATGTACACCATTGATCCTGTAGCATAAGGAAAGTGTTCATGAAGACTCCTGCACTCCGTTGAAAGATATACCATATTTCTTGTTGTTGACATAAGAATAGAACGCAGTTGACTAGGTGTGGTGGTCTTTCTGCTTCGAACACCTAGCTTCAGATAACGGTCATATCTTGAAGTTGTTATCCGAGATCTTCCATTACTAAACCATTTCGATGCCTTATTTGTTCTTTGGAATGTGACCTCTTAAAGCAGGGAAATGTACTCTTTCAGGAGGGCAATGAACTCTTCCTTGAGTTTTTGGGCCACATCACAATATATAGTAGGCCTCACATTCGGCCACCTGGCTACTTCAGCTTGAGACTGGTCTGTTTCGAGTTTTTCAATGGCTCTCCATCGTAATTCTTCTCAGAAATGGTGTCTAGAAAATGTCGCCTTAATACGTAAACTTTTAAAGCAACGGGTTCTTCTTTCATTTGTGAATCGAAATGACAAGGCGCTCTCAGCTGCTTCCCTCTACCTACAGCCATGCAGCTCTGGGGGCGCAGTGGTGTATGCACTGTCTTATGAGCATTCGTTCAAGAAGGGTCTGGGCTCGAATCCTGGTGAGGCATGGATGTTATGTTTGTCTTACGGCACTGGTTCTCTCCCTTCTCTGGAACCAATGGCCCTAAATTAAAGACGGAGGACTGCTTAAAGCCCATTGAATTGTTTAAGCTGGTCGTTAAACCTCCAATCAAAAGAAAAAAAAATTACAGCTATTCACACGACATTTATGATAATATTCTTATCTCATGGACCTTGCCAGATTAAAATGCTTCCATTGTGTTAAGTTTATCTACTTCACTGTCAATCGTTTTGCTTTTTGTTTTAAACAACAAATTTCATGTTGTTCTTTAACTTCTGGAGACCAGAGTATTTTTGTTTCCAATCTGAACAAAATGATTATAATTTCGTGATAATGATTCTTGTTTATCCTTTAACTTTGTATTTAGAAAAATGTTTTTTATTGATAAAAATGAAACACCTGCCATCGCAAACATTTTTTCGCTTGTTCTTTAGCACACCATCTGAGAGGGCCGAAATCTTGGAATACCTGGTTCATGGTCAACGGGATACTATCACTCCTCTCGCTAGTGCGAACACACCGCTTGACAGGTACTGTATATCGGTAGAAGGACATCTTTGCATTCACGTATACGGTAACTCAGTATCAGTATTTATAAACGTCGTGAGTTAACGGGGTTTTAAAAGGGATGGTTAATAAGTGCCGACGTATGAGTCACTCTGTCATGGACGTGGTACAGGCATTGCCGTATCCCCATTAGACAGTATCAAGAGCGTATTGGGAATTTCGGAATAACATCGCATCATCAACAACGCTATCGGCGGAGATAGGCTGTGAATGAAGGTGGCCGACGATGCTTTCCACGCATAGTTGCAACTTACAGAAAAGCGACAGTGGCACAAATCACCGACGACTTCAACAAGGGAGGTGCAAGAAACTTCTCCAGAAGACCACCAGGCGATTATTAGCCATCCTAGATTATGAGAGCCGCCGACCTACCACAGCCCCTTTGATAACGGCAAAATACCCTCAATGAACGCCTTATCTAGGCGAAAGAGCATCGTCCCTGGAACCTGGATGTTTGTAGAATGGTCCGATGAGTGCCGGGTGTGGATATCGCGGAAATGGCACGGAGCGATGGTCTTGGCGTGTCACAAGAAAATTTTCAGACTGGTGGATGCTCGGTTATGGACTAGATCGTGTTTAACTGGAACACGTTCGGACCTCTGGTACATATAGAGGCATCTCCGAACAGTACACGTCACGTTTTCATCCTTGCAGACCGCCTTGTATATGTTCATGTTCATCATACATCCATAGAGCAATGGACTCTTCTAGCAGGGAAATGGACTCTTCCAGGAGGGCAATGAACCCTTCCAGAAGGGCAATGGATCCTTCCAGGAGGGCAATGGACCCTTCCAGAACGACAATGGACTCTTCCAGCAGGGTAATGCTCCTGCTCAATGAGCCGTGGTGACTAGAACATGGTTAGAAGAGCATTTTGCAGAATTTACCACCTTGAAATGGCTTCCCTATTCAGCGGACATATGGAAAATCTTAGGACGCTGTAGGAAATCTTTGAGGTTCTGTGGAAAGGGCTTTGGATATTCCACCCTGCAATGCAACGGAAATATGGACAGCTGTGCAGCAAGCATAGGTGCAGATACCCGTGGAACGCTTTCGGGACCTCTTGGGTGCCTTTCCTTGTAACTGCCGTTATCTGGGAGAAAACTGGGCCTACACGTAACTAGGTAGATAATCTGTCCGCTCGGTGTATACTGAACAAATGCATTTGTGTCAAACAGATATTTTGACCAACGATCGAAATTTCAGTAGAATATTTTCTGTACGAATTCTCCTTTTTGAGCATGAATATATTTCCCCCTAGCAGAAAATAAATCGAAATGGTGGAGAGGTTTTTTATACACAAGTGGAATATATTTCGATAGGCGGATTAAGAACGAAAACACCAGTGGACTGCTGGAAGTCATATTCCACATTGTGTGATCTTACTAATTGGTCATAACCCTGCGATGCAAAGAGAAAAATGCCTTCCGCATTATTTCAATAGACTCAATCCGTTAAGCACTTTTTTTGTTTTCCTCTGCGTCTGTGAGATCTTTAGAGTGAAGGGATAATTGAGACGCCAAGCAATGCACGCAACCGTGGAGAAAGCGCATGCGTCGAGGAGTGTGTCTGCCTGTGTTCAATCGGGGTTTATTCTGAGAAAATTAACCAAACTCTGTTTTATTCATTCTGCCTCCTTTTCTTTTCTTTATCTTTTCCTATCGCGACGGAGAGAGAAAAGCAGTGGTGAGCTCCTCTTTGAAATGCAAAACAGAGCCGCAGAAAACATTTACCACGACCCCAGTCAAAAGAAGTGGATTTTCAAGGAGTAATTACGGGAAGAGCATCAAAAGGTTTCGCTAATCGAATTAATGCGGACTTGGGCCGGGAGTGGTTTACCCATGATCGCTTGCACTCCCATCCTGAGGTCTCTTTTCTCCGGTTTTATATATTTTTATTTTTTTACTGATTGGCTGAGGATGTCGCCGCGAATACCGATACAACGCGTAGGGCATTATGTGAATAATTAATTCGAATCTTACGGGGGCGAGCCCAGCTGAGTAAATATAAAATGGAATGGTGTGCTTACGGTATCGATTTGTATAAGAGTTCTCAAAACAGAAACAAGAAAATGAACGCAAAATCTACCGTAGTAACTAACATAACTGGAGGCCGACAATGGCAGAGAGGAATTTGCTTAGAATATTTAAGTTATTAGTAAACTGCATCCGCAGCTAAATTTTATACGATACAATCCGGTGCCATTTTTGATACCGTAATGAGTTTCTTTTTACCTGCATGTCGTAATACTTTAAGATAAGCAAGTTCATAAGTGAAATAATCGAGAAAGTACCCTAGTACTCTTCGCAGATAATTTGTACTATGCACCTTTCGCACGTCAACATCATTGTGTATGAAAGAAAAAGTATACATTTATTTCCGTACAACACATTGCATTCTTATCAAGTAAATAAAATAGGCTTATGGTAAACTAAAGTATGAAATGTAAACTTGTGATTCTAGACTACTCAAATGTGTATGGAAAACAGCATTGATTGTTGTATTCCCCTAGAAACATTGAAATTTAAAGTGGTTGTCAGACCAAACTCTTCATTTAGAAACTTGACAAAGGGTTTAGATTTCGGTTTAGAAAAGTTATTATTGAAATCTCCGGCTAATATCATCAGCATCAAGGGATAGTTTTTGGAACTTCTATTTCCCGGATATATACAATCAATAGGAACGTTTTATCATTAGGCATCGTGCATTCAGCAGAAACTATTTCACCTATGAATCTTATAGAAACTTTGAACCCTGAATTCTGCACTTTCCTAATGGAAAGACAACACTTTCCAAATGTCAAGAAAGATGCATAGCATCAAAATGCATTTTTGTAATGGCTGAGCATTACGTTCTCGTAATTTACGCAGATTGCAATGATATATCTTTACATTTATGTAAAACAGGATGCAATAATTTTCAGTGATAATTTAGTAAAATGTGTTGTTCAGTAACAATGGTATTAACTACTGATGGGTCACTTAATGAGACAGCATGCGGCACGATGGGATTTCAATAATGCTTTTCAGAATGACGTACTGTTGCCCATTTCCGTTATATTGATATTTTTTTTACCTGGGATTTACTTCACTACTGTGCGTAAAGATGCATAGCATTAAAAACGAAACGATTCTCAAGGCGACGTATTTCACCACTTTCAGTTGTTAACGTGGAAGTCAACTGAACCTCTTGAGAACCGAGTGGTTTGAAGCGCTGGCTTCTGATAATTTGTCCTATGACTCTGTGACTCTGGTGAGGCATGGGTAGAGAAGTTGTCTGATGGCGCTTGATTAGCTCCTTACCTGGGAACAGTGATCAAAATTTGGAACGGCCGCCCTCTTATAGATCAGTAAGTTGCTGATGGTGGTCGGTAAAGCCCTAAGTAAAAAGAAAGAATTCAACTGGAAGAGAATTAAACAGAGGAGGAGGAGACTAGACTCTAGCTTATTCGCTTTACCGAGAGATGTCTAAACTCTAGCTTATCTTTACCGAGAGACAAGACTGAAGTTTACCTTTACCGAGAGACTAGACTCTAGCTTATTCACTTTACCGAGAGACTAGACTCTAGCTTATTCACTTTACCGAGAGACTAGACTCTAGCTTATTCACTTTACCGAGAGACTAGACTCTAGCTTATTCACTTTACCGAGAGACTAGACTCTAGCTTATTCACTTTACCGAGAGATGACTATACTATCGCCTACTTTTACCGAGAGACTAGAATCTAGCTTACCTTTACCGAGAGACTAGACTCCAGCTTATTCGCTTTACCGAGAGGTAACTAGACTCTAGCTTACCTTTACCGAGAGACTAGACTCTAGCTTATTCGCGTTACCGAGAGATGATTAGACTCTAGCTTACCTTTACCGAGAGACAAGACTCTAACTTATCTTTACCAAGAGACTAGACTCTAGCTTATTCGCTTTACCGAGAGATTCGCTTTACCTTGAAGCCGAGAGATGTGAGCAACAAATATTGAAGACTCGTGCGATATTAATCACTGAAACGATGAAACATTTCCGTCTTTAGCACGATTTTTAATGATTAAAAGACGAAAAATATATACAATTAAAACCATGAGCACTTTCGAGGCAGCCGCTGCCTCGAAAGTGCTCATGGTTTTAATTGTATATATTTTTCGTCTTTTAATCATTAAAAATCGTGCTAAAGACGGAAATCTTTCATCGTTTCAGCCGAGAGGTGTAATTAAATTATTTTTTACATACATAATTTCCAACGACATTAATATTTGACTGTCTTTTGAAGTAATCTCTTTACAAATCCGTCTTTTTAGGATTTGCAAGAACTTGCCTCCAGCAGGTTATCGTAACATGTTTCAAGCCAATCATAAAGGAAGGGTTGCCAGGTAAGTCTCATTCTGTACGCAAATCTCAAAAACAGCTGCACCGTGTGTGACCCTTTATGTACTGTACATCATAGTAGGTAGCTATTCATGATTTTCATTCGCCACCTTTCATTGCGAGCGAATATGAAATTCGTATTATAAAGCCACGCCAGTTTTTAAATGTCATTTCCTGTCTTCATGTACTATATTCTGTATCTTTTGGCTCAGGTTTTCTTAGTAAATGAAGTTTACTTTTTACACCTTACTTCTATTTAGAAATGAAATCCCATCAAATCGAAATTTTATCAAGTACATCTTTATTATCATTCTATACGAAATCTTTCTACTTTTTGTAAAAATTTCAATGTCTCGTTCATGATTTTTTAATCGAAGATGTCGAGTTAGGATTGGACGTTATTCAAACACTGTGTGCTTTACCATCCATATGTTATAAATCTAGGCATATGTATCAAACCCGAAGTTCTCAAATGTGGCGAAAACTGAGAGTGTGGCATTTTTTTCAGTGCCAGGATAATCTGCCCAAAAAATAGTAATCCGACGTATATTGGACGGCACATTGCATTACTGAAACAACAAAAACAAGCTGATATCTTCCCTTCTTTATTTAGCAAATTTTTGGGATAAAATAATAATGCATTTGGTATCACTATGGCCGTTGCTCAGTCTTTGAACATTATATCTCTACACCTGTTAGTTCAGTTTTAAACACTCTGTTTGGCTTGTATGTCCTTCGCCAAACTACTGCAGGTTGATATCCTCCAAGGAGAGGTAATGATAATGGAGAATTAGAACATATATGGAATTTCTATTACGCAGACGACAAAAAGTTTCACGTTGTTATATTCGCATGTCAGCAGAATAGATGGTTTAATTTGAAATCGCAAAACTCTCGGCACCTAATTGTAGTAATGACTTGTCGGGAGTGCAAAGCAATGCTTAATTAAAAGCACAATAAAGAGACATATTGACTGACGTAATTGGTAACCTCGAGTAAATTTCAGCTGCCGTCAACCAGTTGATCACGGCGCGAGGAAGTGTGACGCTCCCAGAGTGCTATAGGAATCCATAAGTGGTAGCAAAAAGACGCATTAGATGTTGTTGTTAGAAACCCAGAATAAAACAATAATTGCATGAGCAAACCAGAAATAGAATATCGCGGCCGTGGAATGCTGATTTCCGGAAACCTACACTGCAGCGTGTGATTATAAAAATGTCATAGATGTTCCGGGATAATTATAGTTTGCCATCTCTATATAAATCAGAAAATCAAACTCCGAATTACGTCGCGTTGAGGCTGCATTAATTAGCATTTGATTTCGTCGTAACAAAGAATTCGGCAAAAATGGTAGACATATGGAGTTTTTTGTCTCTTTCTTAGGTAAACCAACTTTTAGTCCCCGTATTCAACCGAAAGGATTAAATTTGACGCAGCTATCCCCAATGTGACTTTTTCCACAAGTATCTCACAAATTGTTTTGCAAATCACCAAGAACAAGTTCAAGTAGTGTTAACACTTTACCAATGGCAAAGAATTGGAGTTACTAGATGACTGATAATAACTGTTCTCCCGCAGATTGAAATGGAATAGCGGATACGCAATGTCACGAGTTCAACCGGGTTGTAACCAGTTGAAAGGTTTCACATAATTATCTAACGGAGCCCCAAGGAACTTCTGTTATGAATGGGAACAGGAGTTATTAGTGTGACCTCACCACAGATCCATACCACAGTCCAGCACATTTCTTTCTTCACAGCATAGCACCAAACGTTGGATGTTTAACCTCCTCCTTAGAAAATTCCTCCAGTGAAGAACGAAAGCTTTATGGTTTGTATTTACTGTATTACACCAATAAATAAACGGCTTTATACTACGCTATAAGCGCTTCCAAGTTGTATAATTTGGTGTAATCTTAAGTAACATAACGAAAAGACCTGTACTTTCACTGAAATACAAATGGTAATAGATCATGTGAGCAGAATACCTAGCAGGGAAGACGTATTGAATCATCAGAATACACCACACTTCAAAACACCATACACGAAAAGTTCATCAAGTTGGCTTTTTATCTTCACAAATTCACCTGGGTGAACCACGAATATCAGCTAAGTTTTCATCTTCTGGACGTAAGAACCATACATGCTGATGCGGAGCTTCTAGAACAGACATATTGGTTTTAGCTATGGACCTTACCTTACAATCCTTACAATCTTCAAGGTTTCAACGCCGAACTAACCAATGTCACAGGTTTGACTGTCTACTAGGTCGAAATAGGAAGTGGCATACGATGATAGCTATGGACTCACCATAGAGCAGAAGGTGAGCGGATGATAGACTAAGATTGACAGATGATAACTGTTCTTTCACAAATTGAAATGGAAGAGCGGATACGAAATACCACGAGTTGAGCCGGGTTGTAACTTTTCCTGCAGCTGACTCCAGGGAAATGGTTATAAAAAACATAATTACCTAACTGAGCTCCGAGGAACTTCTGATATGTGCGAGTCGACATAGTTGGGAGCTAAAGGCTATGACTTCAAAAGGAGCGCTTCCGGGGATAATGGTAAGGGAATGAGAAGGATAAGATGATCTAATTTGTAACTGGAGCTCTGCTACCAACGGCTTAAAATAGCCATTCAAAGTGGGGAGAGTATTCAGTGGTTCAGAGCAACACAACTTACTTGGGATCAATCCCACAACAGTGGAGTTGGAAGCTCTAGCCACTAAGTTACTCGCGGTCTGCATGAACCGGTTCGCCAAGTAAATAGCTTTTGAACGATCTGCAACATTAACAACCTATACCACTGAAACTATGCCTTTAGCCACACTCAAAAACACAATGCAGAAACGCAATTCTTTTCCCGAAACTCCAATATTATTTTTTCTCTTGCTGATCTCACCATTTCGGTAACAGTATGACCTACACATTTTCTTTCTTAATTTTTGGTAAACTACAGAAGTGATTTTATAGTACAGAAAGGGCGTGTTTCGTATTTTAAATATCGGCTTTAAGTTGATCCATGCTACTTCACTGGGATTATTTTTTAATGCATTTCTTTTCACGGTAACTCAGTGACAGCCGCTCATGAAAACGAGATCACATCAATTATTCGCAAGTTGACGGTGTTTTCCTCAAATACTTCTGGTAAATACAGCGGAAGTAAACATTATCATCTTCTGTAAACAGCATGATTAAATCGTTGTGATCTTGTGTAGAAGACTTAAGTGACTCTTTCAAGAATTTGCTTTAAGTGTGAGAAATTTTAAAACTTTCATAAAAGAAAATAGTTTTGATGATGCTTGTGAGATTTTTTCAGTCAGTAGGTTTGGTTTTCTCAGTGATGCGAGCATTTATGTTAGCTATATTTTAACATCCAGCGCATATCTTATGTTTATGAAACAAAAATATTCTAATGAATGCTAATCGATATAAGGATTACCTATGGGTGATGATTCTTTTCATGTTCCGATTGTAAATCAATAATAAATGTCGCACCATCTCTATACAGCTAATTGTCCAATAGTTAGGAAAAAATTTAGATATTCACCAATGTTCCTGCGCAGGTTATGTGTACAATATTGTCGAACTGTTTGTGAGCTGGATTTTCTTTTCTTCTAAAATATACAGGGGTTTCTTGCTAATTCCATGCAAAGTAAATGACCCATATCGTCAAAAAAGTTTAGATTTTTAAACCTCTTTCAGTGTATAGAGCATTTTCACTATTAAAACTGAAGGCATCATATATTGGATTCTATGAATATAACAAATCTGTATATCAGCGTTTTTTTCCCACAACAGCCCGAAACGAATAACATACAGAAAACGATTCTATTTTCGATAGCACTAATTTCCACTAAAAGTTTTCACTCATTGTCTAGTCATATCTGGGAAGAGCACAACATATTTCCGCAGGCGGTACTAAAGTATGCAGCAGTAGCAGAGGAGTCAGAGTCGTAAGTCCGTAACTAAGAATATGAGCTGGTCCGGAGTTCAAATCCCGAATGAGGCATTCATGGTGCGTGTTTCCAACAGCACTGACCCTCCCACTTCTCTAGAAGAAATAGCTCCAAATACAGGACGGACGTTTGCTTTTACCCATGGCAGTTGTACATGGTGGTCTTTAAACTCCGAAACAAAATCATATCGTCAAATAAAAATTTCCCTTAAACTTTGTTTTCAATTTCAACCATATTATTGAACAAATTTCCTTAACATCAGTTAGCTTTAGCTCTGGTTAATAGTTTATATTCGCTAGTTAAATTCAGTTATATTTTCAGGAACTGCAAACATTTTCCATTGTATTGAAATTTCGTTATACAGAAGTTATAATATTTAGATTTATCTGGCAGAGTAATACCGTACTAATTGTCTTGAAAATTACGAGGGTCGATTGATAAGTAAGATCTGCTACAGCGTGCTGTCGCTTGTGGTTGAGAAAGAAAAACGTTTGCGCATGCGTTCAGCAGCCGATAATGTGTAGTGCAAACTAGCTTTAGGTTACTGTTTGACGTCCTGGAGTAACAGCATTCGTTAATCATGAGTGCTACCTCCGAGTTACGTAAAAATCAACGATCGATAATAGAGGTTTTGACACTAGAAGGTTGCGCGCCAATCGCAATTGCCACAGGAGACAAATCTTGGGTTCATCATTATGACCTAGAAAACAAAAGGCAATTCATGGAATATCGTCATTCTAGTTCTCCGAGCGTAAAGAAATTCCAAAGAGTTCCTTCAGCGCAGAAAGTCATGCTCACCATATTTAGGGACGCAAGGGGCTGATTTACACGGAGTTTCTGCCTAAAGGAACGACGATTAATTCCGAAGGTATTTGAAACCTTACCAGCATTCAAGCAACGCATCGGCAGAATCAGGCCTGAAAAGAGGACTTTTCTTTTACACAAACCATGAAACGATGGAAACAGTGACAAGCCTGAAATTTGCACTTGTTCCACACCCTCCTTACAGCCCAGATTCAGCATCGTAAGAATTTTTGTTGTTCCCAAAATGCAAAGAATTGTTGAAAGTTACACATTTTTCATCCGATGCCGAAGTTGAAGTTGTTGTGTGCAAACGGATCAAAAACAAAAAAACAAACTTTCTTAATGAATGGAATGAAAAAGTGGATATGGTGACTATGTTGAATCATAAGGTTGTAATGTTTAAGAAAATAAATACATTTCCTTCATTTTGATAACACTTTCATTATTTTATTTTGTCGGAAACTTATTTCATTCGATTGGAGACCATACTTATAGTAATAAGGTACTTACGCCAAATAACACCATATACCTCTTTATCGCCATCAAATGAATACCTTGTAACGATACCAGATAGCAGTAGTTTACCGTACGGATTGGCATTCATGGTCCATGTAGCCAGAAAAACTCTTAGTAGTAGTCCGTCATCATTTATGAACGAAACAGCACTTCCGCCATTTTCTCTTGAGTCACAGAACTAAAAATATCCTATTATACAAGGTAAGCGAAAAGAATTGATTTTGTAGATGCCGCAAAGAATAAGTTTCTAAAACAATACATACTCTTGATGTTTGAAGCTTCGTCTGTAGAGAGAAGTTAGTTGATATATATGAAATTTCGAAATATTCTAGAAATGGATGCAGAATGCTATCAAACACTCGGTAGCCCTGTAACGCCATGGTGGCGTTAAAGTTGTACATACAAGAATTTTAGGTTATTCACGACACTTGCGTAAATCTTCGTCATGTTAAACACATTTCCATTTTGCAAGAGGAACAACATTTTAAGTGTTCAGGTGGCGTTATTCGGACCCGGTACCTTATACACTGCTGGACAATTGCTAAGGACGGATCATAAACGACTATATAGCGCATAAAAAAATAAATGTGGTTCGATGCCAAGTGAAATAAAATAATGTCAGAATGCCAGGACATTACAAGAAAGACAATTTATTGTGCTCTGAAATCCAGAATACTTTGGAACGTGTTCAAGGGACGAACAGGCCATTTTGTGCAGAATACGTAAACGTGAAAAATGCAATTACCGTCCGCAGGCGTTCCGGCGTAAGATGTCAATACGGGATATGGCCACCATGGAGGGCGATGCAAGATTCCACACGTCGTGTCATGCTTTGCACAACATTATCAAGTAGCTGTTGGGGTAATTTATCCCATTCCTCTGTCAGTGCACGGATGAGGGTGTCCTTGTTTATTGGAGGGCATTGGCGACCAGCAGGACTCCTCCCCAAAGCATCCCACACATTTTCAATGGGATTAAGATCTGGAGAACGTGCTGGCCATACGAGACGTTGAATATCCTCGCTCTTAAGACACTCCTGGACAGCGACTGTTCGATGACATGTTGCGTTGTCGTCCATGAAAATGAATCTATCACCGACAGCACCACGAAACATGCGAACATGAGGTAGCAGAACATCATTAATGTATCGTTGGGCAGTCATAGTCCCAGTTGGAAGCACAACGAGGGACGTACGGCCATTGATCATGATGCCAGCCCATACCATGACACTACATGTCGGATATCGGTCCCTTTCCTGTATGTTTGCTGGACAACATGCAGTACCACTATCACGCCAGATCAGTTGTCGTCGACAATCAGACGATAGACTGTATCTACTCTCATCTGAGAAGAGGACAGCAGACCAGACGTTATCAGTCCAATTGCGATGTTGATGCCACCATTGCAAACGGGCGGTACGGTGACAACTGGACAATGGGATGCACACAACAGGACGGCGGGCGTATAGTATTCCTTCATGCAAACGTCTGGCGACAGTTTTTCGGGAGATCCGCTTGCCAGTAGCAGCCATAAACTGATTTGCTACCTCACTAGCTGTGCTGCGCCGGTGTCTTTTTGTTGATAGCACTATGTACCGATCTTCTGCAGGTGTCGTACTGCGAACACGACCTCCCCCGTGACGTTTGCTACACTCTCCATTTGTTTGAAATGATTTTCAAAGCCTTGAAACAACACTGTGGCTGACGTCGAACTCCCTGGCAACATCTGTTATTTTTCGCCTTTCTTCAATCTTGCCAATAATATAGCCACGCGTAAAATCATCTAGGTGATGTCAGGAAGACATACTGAAACTTGCAAGTTCGTCAATTGATTGTTTCCCTTTCAACTTTGCGTTTGAACAACAACGGTCAATACGCGTCAAATCCTTTATATCTCTTATCAGCGCTATGACGTCACGAACAAGTTCGGCAATCCAAAATTTGCATACGCACAACACGTCTTACTGTATCCCGCACTTATGCTAATTTCCACATTTTCCTGCCTTCCATTTTATGGTTGCTATCGTTGCTATTGTCATCCGTCCTTAGCAATTGTCCGGCAGTGTAATTAAACGAAATATCTTAGTAAATAGACGTTCTCTTTTCGCATTATTGGACAAAGAATATTTATTCTTAGCTCAAAGAGAAGTAGCTTTGTTCATGCCATCGCGTAGTGTACTGAACATTATTGTCGCTGAAGTCTGAGGATATCACTCTCATGTTTCCAAAGTTTTCTAACATAACCTTTACAAATAGCAATATTCTAAGTGTTTTATGGTATTCTTTTTTACCATCACCTTCCCTTTAATAGAATTCACACTTTCCAGGCATCTTTCTTTGCTTGCAAAACATCTTGTTTTGAATTTTCTTCGTTAAGATCCTTCATTCTTACCCATTCCTCTAGCTAACAGAGATGATAAAATTTAAAATAAATTTGACTAAAGGACAGGGTACGACACGGAGACGCAAGAGCCTTAGTGAGGCGTTAGTAAGGTGCGTCGCATAAATATAGAGACAGTCGACTTTGGGCTGTGAACGCAATGCGAATAAAAGTAGGAAGCTGAAGTGGTACCTAATTAGACATAACCCTACAACAAACGTTTTGATCCGTCGAGATGACCGGATTGTGTGAAGAAAACACCACAAAGTGAAATAATGTAATTTTAGGTGTCTTAAATATAAAGACAACTATGTAAAGTAGCCACATGCAAATGAGATGTACAAATTAGCATGTTGTACGCACGCGCATGGGCCGTTATTCGGTCCAGCCTAGAAAAGACAGCGGACCTGCCGTCAGACATTCATTTGCCGAAATGCCACGCAACAGTAAACTTTATGGTGAGGAGGTGCAGACAATTTGGAGACTGAGAGCAAATGAATTGCCTGTAGCGAAAATTTGTAAATCCATGAGGAGGAGCAGGGCAGTCATTTATAAGACTTTGTCGAAACACGGTGCGTTAACCGCCAGAAAACAGCCTGCAAGGCCTCGAATAACAACCAAACGAGATGATTGTGCCATCATTCGTTTAGTTTCATCCCAAAGGTTATCACTACGTCAAGTTTATCGGACTATTGGTGTCACCGTCTCAAAAGACACAGTTCATCGCCGAATCAAGGAAAGTCGCAACATTGTGCTCCGTAAAATGCACCGTCTGCCACACCTCACTTGGTGCCACAAGGAAGCTAGATTGTTATGGGCAAGCAGCCACATGCACTGGACGGACGAGTGGATCACGACTATTTTCTCCGATGAGAAAAAGTTCAACCTGGGCGGCCCTGACAGTTGGAACTGCTATTGGCATGATTTACGATGCGAGCCAAACACCTTTTCAGCAGACAGAAAGGAGAGGGATCTGTGATGGTCTGGGGAGCTTTTGCGTTCAATGGGACAACGGATATCGCTTTTCTGCAAGGCAGGCAAAACTCCGAAACGTATCAGGACATACTCAGCAGCCACCGTCTACGGTTTGCCGAAACTCTAGCGAGTGTTGATTATCTGTTCCAGAAATACAATGCCTCTATCCATCTGTCTGCATCAACGAAAAGCTGGTTTAACACTCACCATGTGACCGTAATGGATTGGCCAGCACTCAGTCCAGATCTGATCCCTATCTAGAACCTCTGGGGTATCCTTGCACGTGATGTGTAGGCGAATGGATGGCAGTTCTCAAGTGTGGTGGCATTGAAAGGGCAGATTGAACGAAGTTGGTACGCACTCCGTCCAGAACACTTACATCACTTGGTGGACAGCATACCCAATTGGTTTTTCAGTGTTATTTGGAACAACGGCTTCACTATTCGTATCGGAGGTGCTCATAACTAGTAAGTCTTAATATTTTTGAGACAGCGTATTTCTATTCTTTTTTTGTACTTGGAGTTGGAAATGTTATGTTTCCGTCAAACTATTGTGCAGCTGCGTGTCCTATGCTATTTTTGCTATAAATATGAGGCGTACATTTCAGCTCGTTGTTGTTTCTTTTTTATTCGAGAAGTTTGTCTGTCTCTATATTTATGCGACGCACTATAATTCCAGAATAACTCAGGGATTAGGGAATGCGCTTCGCAGCTCGGACGTCCGAGTGGCCTGACGTTCTGGATTCTGACGATTCAATGGCAATGTGTCAGGGTTCAAGTTCCGTATGAGGTATGGGTGGTGCATACGCCTATTCCTTTTCAATGGCATATGTGACCCGAAATTTGGACGTACGAGCGCCTGCTTATAATGCTTTTAGTTGCCCATGGTGCTCTTTAAAGCCCGAAACAAAAAAAAGAAAAAGGCTTTATTAGTTGAATGTTTGCCAGACGAAAAAGTACAAAATGAAGTGCGTAGTCGGCAACAGCGGTCCTTTATGTAGCCTTTCTCATCAGAACGTGCAAAGTATTTGTCTGAGGAGGAGCTTTCCGTCATTTACGTCCAGTTCACCAATTGTGGTTGAGGTGCGTAAAAGTACTTTGTCGAAACAATTGTTCTGCAACTGTTACTTGAGAGACAGGTAAAGGCAACGTTTTTCTTTCGGCTTTAAATAACACGCTCTTTGAGTGGTTTTCAAATAATTGCTTTATAATTTCGTAAGAAAAGTAGACCATGATATTCATTAAACAGGAAATGTCTATGAATTTCATTTCATTAGAACTAAGTTGGGTCTTGTTATGGAGAAAAGTTTGCTATTACGAAAATTTTGTTATTTTCTAATTATTTTTTTTCACGGATTTTAACCGCATCTGGTTTGCCAAAAACAAATTTTCGCGATAAGGAATTTCCCCCTAACATTTACATTTTGAACTGTGGTATATGGCCGTTTCTAGAATCCAGCTTGGTAGGTATCGTTTAGAAAAAAGTGTTAATAATGGCATGAGAACAGTTTCTGCATTAATTAATTCTGTACTTCCATACTCAACTATCTTACTTGAAAGCATGGGACTGTGATTCCCATCGCATTGGAATGAACTACAGAGAGTATAAAATTTCGAACTATCATAATCAGATCTACTGGTTTTAATACGAGTTTGTGGGGTTGTATTACAGTTGGCATTAGACTATTCGAAAACTTCTCAGAGTACGCAAGTTGATCTTCACTATAATCACTGATGGTACCGTCAATTTTCCTGGTATAGGCTCCAGCAAGCTATTGTTGAAATTGAACGATACTTCATTCGTTGCACTGGGCATTGCTCTATCCTTACAATGTTCTTCAATGTGTTAAAAAGTGTGTATGTAGCTTTTGAGAACACTATGCAGCCATTATTTGTTTATTCACTCACTTGAATGAATTAAAGTCACTCAAATAACGTTCAAGAAAGATTTACTTACAGTTCGCTTTCTTATTCAGCCGCATTTCACTAAATCATATATACCATAGCAACAATGGCTACATAGTTGGTTTAACTTGATGTAGTAAAACATATAAATCATCATCATCATCATTGTCAACCATTATCAATTCACTGCTGGATGAAGGTCTTCCCAAGTTTCTTTAAAAAAGGTCTGTCTTGAGCCTGTCTCATCCATGTCACTCCGGCATGCTATCGAATGTCATCCATCCGTCTCCCATGGGGTCTTCTTCTGGATCTTTTCTGTCCCTTGGAATCCAGTCTAAAATATCAGTTGTCCATCGGCGGCCTGTTCTTCTGGTAACTTGTCCAGCCCATTGCCATTTCAGTAATTTCACTCTGGTCATGATGTCGTCCACTCTTGTCACTTTCCTTATCCACAAATTTCTCTTGTTACCTTTCCTGGTTACACCAAGCATGCATCTCCTCATGCCACTTTGAGTTGCTTGCAGTCTTTGTATATCTTTTTCAGTTAAGGTTCATGTCTCTGCTCCATACGTAAGCACTGGCAGGATACATTGATTAAACACATTCTCGTAAAGACATAATGACATACTGCTCTTAAAAATTGTACTGCTTCTTCCAAAAGCTATCCATCAAAGATTTATATTGCAATTAATTTCTTCATCAATGTGACCCTCACTTGATATCTGCTGCCCAAGATAAATGTAAGTATCTGTTATTTCAAGTTTTTCTCCATCAATGAATAAATCTTCTTTCCTTGTAAAAGCTTTGTACATCGCTATTTGTCTTCTCGAAGTTCGTTTTTAATCCCACTTCATTACTCTTGTCAGCAAGTTCTTGGATCATACTCTGCAGCTCCGAAGAGCTAGTTGCAAAAAGGACTTCGTCGTCAGCAAAAAGAAGGTGAGTTAAATAATCTCCATTAATCTTTATCTGTTTGCTTTCCCAGTTCAATGATTGAAAGACATAAATAAATAAATACATACATATATATATATATATATATATATATATATATATATATATATATATATATGTAAGTTCAGGTGATGCGTAACATCACAGCCTCTCCTTGACAAATGTCAACCCCGCCTTCTCGTGGTACATCCTGTTCCCACTAAAGGGGCTCTGACGACCGCCAATAGCGATATAACTATACCATCGGGATTAGAGGAAATGCTATCCCACACTCACCAACCCGCTTGGCCAGCGTGGTGAGTTATGGCCAAACCCCTCCAAAATGACTCCACAACTTAAATCTTGGCCCTCAGTCTCCGGCAGCTGGAATGTACCTGGCCAAGGCAGCGGCCAGTGCGACATGAAGGCAGAGGGTGCTAAGAATCCCCGGAGGACCGGACTAGGCTGCCATCTGATGCTGACCTTGGCTACGTACAACGGACGCTCCCTATCTTCTGATTCAAGGCTTCTTGAATTGGAAGAGGAACTACAAAGGATCAAGTGGGACATCGTCGGGCTAAGTGAGGTAAGGAGAAAAGGAGAAGATCTCATTGAACTGAAAAGTGGACATCTCTTCTACTATCGTGGGACAGATACTGGCAGAACTAGTGGTGTTGGATTTATAATAAACAAGAAACTGAAGGATAAAGTTGTAGAAGTTGAAAGTTCTTCTGACAGAGCAGATTCTCTGCTTTAGAAGGCCTAACATCGGAAGAAGTGGATATTTCTGAAGTTAACAGAAAAGTAACCATAGCTCTTATGGAAACAGCAACAAAATTAATTGGGTCTAAGAACAAATTGCATGTGAACAAATTATCAGGAAAAACCAAAATGTTGATGCAAAAAAGAAGAGAGATGAGGACAACAAAAGAAGATGTGACTTCCAAAGTGGAATATATAGAGCTATGCAAGACAGTACGAAAAAGTATCACCGAAGACGTAAGGAAATTCAACTGTGAACTAGTAAGGAAAGCAATTGAAAACAACCAAAGCCTAAAGATAGCAAAGGGACATCTCAGTAAGGGAAGAAAACAGATTATGGCACTGAGAAAAGAAGATGGTTCTGTAACAAGAAATAGAGGCGAAATTTTGACAAGAGTGAAGGATTTCTACTCCAAACTATATTAAAGGGATGATACATGTACTCCAGACATCATGAAAGGTACCAGTACCAGAGTTCTTCCAGTCCTTCCAGCAGAAGTTGCACTTGCAATCAAGAACATGAAGCGGGGAAAAGCTCCAGGAGAAGATGGAATTACTGTAGACATCATACAAGAAGCAAGTGGAGAAATCGAAACAGTACTCGCCCAAATTTTCACTCGATGCCTTAACGAAGGGAAAATTCCTGAGGATTGGAACAACGCTACAATGATCTTGCTACATAAAAAAGGTGACATTGAGGATCTCAGAAACTACAGACCTATCAGCCTCCTATCAGTAGTTTATAAAATCTTCACTAAAGTTCTTTCACACCGCTTTAAGGTGACACTGGACATGGCTCAACCGAGAGAACAAGCTGGATTCAGGAGTGGCTACAGCACAATAGATCATATCCACGTACTGAGAGAACTAATTGAAAGAGCGAGGGAATATGAACTTCCATTGTGCATGGCTTTTATCGATTATGAAAAAGCCTTTGATTCGGTGAAACCATCAGCAGTTGCAATGGCTCTGAAATCCTGCGGTATTGAAGATGCATACATTAATATTATTAATAACATCTATGAAAATGCAAGTGCAAAGATTCGGCTGTTTGAAAATACAACACACATAAAAATTGGAAAAGGAGTGAGACAAGGTGACACCATATCTCCGAAGCTCTTTAATGCCACATTGGAAAATGTCTTTCAATCACTGAACTGGGAAAACAAAGGGATAAAGATTAATGGAGATTATCTAACCCACCTTCGTTTTGCTGATGACATAGTCATTTTTGCAACTACCCCATCACAGCTACAGAGTATGATCCAGGAACTTGCTGACAAGAGTAAAGAAGTGGGATTAAAAATGAACTTTCAGAAGACAAAAGTGATGTACAATGCTTTTACAAGAAATGAAGATTTATCGATTGATGGAGAAAAGCTGGAGATAACAGACACGTTCGTTTATCTTGGACAGCAGATATCAAGTGAGGGTCACATTGATGAAGAAATTAATCGGCGTACAAAACTTGCCTGGAGAGCTTTTGGAAGAAACAGCTTAATTTTTAAGAGCAATATGCCATTATGTCTTAAAAGAAAAGTGTTTGATCAATGCATCCTTCCAGTGCTTACGTATGGTGCAGAGACGTGGACCTTAGCTAAAAGAGACATACAAAGGCTGCAAACAACTCAAAGAAGCATGGAGAGGTGCATGCTTGGTGTAACCAGGAGAGATAAGAAGAGGAACACGTGGATCCGAAAAATGACAAGAGTGGAAGACATCATGATCAGAGTTAAATCCCTGAAATGGCAATGGGCTGGACATACTGCCAGAAGAACAGACCATCGATGGACAGCCGAAATTTTAGATTGGATTCCCAGGGACAGGAAAAGACCCAGAAGAAGACCACATGGAAGATGGGTGGATGAAATTCGAAAGTATGCGGGAGTGACATGGAGGAGACTGGCACAAGACAGACCGTTGTGCAGGAAACTTGGGGAGACCTTCGTCCAGCAGTGGATTGATAATGGTTGACAATGATGATGATGATGATGATATATATATATATATATATATATATATATCATCATCATGGGTCCAATATATATATATATATATATATATATATATATATATATATATATATATATATATCACAAAACTTAAAAACCTGTAACTTGCAAACAAATGCAATATGATTTCTGCAAAACGGCACCTTTCTGCATGTTTCAGACATAATCAGCATAGTAATAAAGTCAATCATAGATAAATTATAATCATACAGAAACCAAAATAACAACCCTAAATTCTTGATAAGAGAAAATTTTCCAAAGACCAAATAAGCAGAAACACTAACAACAAAAAAAAAGAAACCTAAATTACAAGTAAACAAGCGTTTTTAGATAAATGTACTCCGGAACACCAAACCATTCATCCGGGAAAGAGATCTGGTGCCCCGGGGAGGAGATTCAGTTTTCATGAGAGTGCCAAATTTTGCAACCAATGGACAGATATCTTAAAAATTTTGCAACAAATATATATCTCTCTTAGGTACTCTTTCTTCTCTCCTTAAAACTTTTTGTAGAGCTTAATGAACATAAAACAAATATAACTTATTTGTAACTCCTAAGTGAACAACATATAACCTGAAATAGAATGATGAAACACGTAAACTAAAAAACATCAATCTCCCCAAGGCAGCAAAGTAAATACATCTGGCGGTTAAAGTCGGTAATCACTTTTTACGGTGAACTTTAATTCGATCGAGGTACTTTCCGAAAATAATGTAAAGGTGTATAACGAAGTAAATTTCTCCGTCATTTTTGGTCCACTTATTCCGGAACAAGTCACTCTACCAACTGAGCTACGCAGAAGTTCGTTCTCGCTGCTATCTGCCTTTATGTCGTGTGCAGCCTGCGGGGCAGGCACGTCATAGGTGTTTATGCGTCATGGATGAAAGTTCGGGCAGTTAGAACTCTCCAGGGTGACTTGGAGGAAATGAAGTTGTTTTGTGGCCCTAAGTACAGATTAATAATAGAGTAATTAGATGGTATAATGTTGTAAAACTTAATTGAATAGATGGAATTAGGGTTGAAAGATGACAATACATTTTGAAAGTGGAACTTGCAGAAATTAGGATGATAGTTATTTTTCAACAAATTAGAATATAGTAAGTTAAGAGCTTTTATGGTACTACTTTTATTATTGCAAATCTTTGAAATTCTTAATAACTGTGAAATAATGATATTCCGGTGCATTATTTTGGGGAATTTTGAGTTCCAAATACTTAAAAGTAGAGGAAAAAAATCAAATTCTGTTCTTTTTATCGAAAAACCCAGTGAGAACTCCTTTACGATTCCGAACTATCTCTAAATCCAAAAAAGTAGTTCTAAAACCCTCACTTGTTTTTACCAAGACTAGACCTTATGGGTAAAAGGTCTCTAGTGGGAAAACTTCCTTATCATTCTGAAGACTATGTATCTGAAATTTGTTACTTTATTAAACATAATATTCGTTTCATAGTAATGTAGGTATAAGTTTGTTAGCAAACTAGAAAAAGTGGTCCCAATGGGGATACCGCGACTCTGAATTAAAAGGTTCTTCTGGTCATAGATGTAATATTGAAAAATACAAAAGTTACCCAATGTACACCAATATTCTTTGAAAATCTTCATAATATGTTCAAATTATGAAGATTTACCGCACCAAACGTTAGTTGCCCAACGTCGTTGATGTCGAGCAGCTCGTCCCACCGATGGTTTGCTCAGAGCCCAGTAATCGGTGTTATGCCGATTGAATATTCCGTGCTGTGTAAAACGAGACTCATCTGTCCGCAAGATATCGGCCAAGATGTTTGGATTAACCTCCAACGTGTTACGTACAAAGTTGCAGAAACCTAAACGCCTTCCCTGGTCTCCATCCATCAAACCTTGCACGAGCTATACGGGTTACGGGTGAGCTCCATGCTCGTTCAGGATATTCCAAACACGTTGTGCCGTTAATCCGCATATTTGGCGACTGCTGTGGTACTAATGTTGGGATTAGCAAGGAGATATTCCAGGGCAGCCTAATGAGGCACTGTAATACCCGAACCCATAGGTCTGCCAGTTCGCGGACGTGCCTGTCTGCTTACAGTCTCTCGCAGGCCGCGAACACAGTTGTTGATAGTCGCTGCAGTTGGATGTTGACCAGTCGGAAAACGCTCGGTATGCCACATTGCAGCTTCTAGGGCATTGCGATGACATTCTCCATAAAGCACGACAATTTCACAGTACTCAGAGTTCCAGAAGCCCACCATCAGTGCTTGCAACGTGTTCGTTGACTGACATTCAAATTCCCAGCCTCGGTATTTTACCTCACCGACCGGCTTCTACGTCACTATCAATATTTCCATACGCATTTGAATCGTTATCCATCTTAGGTCGGTATTTTGCATTGCCTAAACACCCAGCTACGGCGTGCATTTTATCAGCATTTTGACCCGTCCATGTACATAATTTGAGCTCATCATATGTCGTTTCCTGCTAATTAGACGATGCGCTACAAATTTGTAATTGGAGTTTTGTTTCTATCTCGCGTTGTTCGCGAGTTAGGTTTCCTAACTTCGTACCTTTGACGATAGGGGCGCCCCAATCGCTTTCATTCGATCGGCCATCATCTCTTTCTTATTCATAGACCTAACTTGTGTATCACTCGGATCCTTTCTTCCGCAGTTATTGCTCTGAATAAGGACTTTCCTTTTATTCCTGTATATATACAGGGTGTTCGTAAACTGTTTTGACAAAAGAAGAGAGGTGATAGTGCCCATCAAGACGAACAATATTTACAATGGAACCTAGGCGCATTCCACGCTGAGTGTCAGAAAAGAGTAACTTCGAAATACGTCCAACAAGCACAAATCGTCACCTTAGACGTCATCTCTTTCGTGCCGGAGAAGTAGCACATCGCCAGTACATCACCGTCAATCATTTACCGTATGCAAATTGCCAGAGAAAAGACGCAGCATCGACAGTTACAGCTGATTGGCTTATCAAGGTGCTGTAGACACTTCCTACATGCCACATATCCTGCACGACGGATTGGACGTGGCGGACCTGTGGCATGGCCTCTACGCTCACCGGACTTAAACCCACATGACTTCATCTTCTGGGGGCACATAAAATCATTGGTGTACGAGACACCTGTCGACTCCGTGAAAGATCTCGTCGCAAAAATCGTTGTTTCAGCGGACAGGATAAACACGACACCCGGAGTCTTCGATAGGGTGCGCCAGTCTTTAATTCGCCGGTGAGAATGGTGCAATGGCACACGTGGCCGCCACTTTGAACATCTACTTTGAGTCTGTCCCTGATTTCCATAAATGGGATTGTGCAACTTATGATGTCGTTAATTCTCTTTCTTTGCACTGTTGAAAGTTCAGTTTGGACAACTAACTTTACTCTTTTCTTACACTCAGAGTGGAATGCGATCCTAGGTTCCATTGTAAATATTGTTCATCTTGATGGGTACTATCACCCCTCTTCTTTTGTCAAAACAGTTTACGAACACCCTGTATATACAGGGTGCATAGGAAAGTCCCTTTTGCCTGGAATAACCTGCGAACGGAGAGACGCACAGTTATTCAAATGCAAAATCGGTACAGAAAAGAGACTACGTCCGATCGAATGCAACCGATAGCAGCACCATTAGCGTCGAAATGCGGAAATTAGCCATTGCAAATCGAAAACGAAACAAGATAGAGCAAAATTTCCAATTACAAAGTTGTAGAGCATCGATTAACTAGTACAAAACGACATTGTTTACATACACGGATAAAATAAATTGTCGCCTGAATACCTTAAAATGTCAGACATCGATGCACGACCATTTGTGTGAACGTGTGAAAGGAACAGGCATAGGTATGAGGAAATACACACAATTTATAGCATAAATGCGTACGTATGCCATTACAGTTTGATGACGTCAGACAAAAAAAGGCAACCTGGCGCACAGTGATAAAAAGTTAGTGACGAGTATGTTCGAAGAGTTCGCCATTGCCCACGGTACACATTTGTATTCGTGAAAGTAACTCTGCATGCACATTCCTCAGCATAAAAATTGTCACACTATTACAAGCATCTGTAAAATCACGACGTAGATCCAGCAGACTTGTAGGCGCTGTTGCATACACCTGATTTTCAACGTAACCCCAGAAATCCAAGCTCGCCATTCTCACACAGCGTACGTAGACCTAAACTTCTGATCAGGGTACATCCTGCTACTGGTTTTTATATCGTAGGCACGGTACAACGTCACAATCTGCATTTGCATACGGCTACATTTGCGAAATGCGAATATGCAGATTCGAATCGTCGATAATCGATGTTGGACATTTTAGGGGAAATCAGGCCACAATTTATCTTATTCGTGTAAAAAATGTCGTTTTCTACTAAATAATGGATACTCTACAACTTTGTAATTGGAAATTTTGCTCTATCTCCTCTTCGTTTTCGTTTTGCAATGGCTAACTTCCGCATTTTGCCACTAGCGGCGCTGCTATCAGATGCATTCGATCGGGCGTAGTCGCTTTACTATACTGTTATCTCACTTGCATAACTGTACATCTCTCCGTTCGCAAGTTATTCCAGTCTAAAGGGATTTTTCTATGCACCCTGTATATATATATATATATATATACACTGAAGTGCCAGAAAAACTGGTACACCAGTCTAATATTTGGTAGGTCCCCCACGGGAGCGCAGGACTGCAGAAATACGACCGAACATGGATATGCTGTAGGCAATGTGCACCATACTTCCTGCAGCGCTGGGCATGGATATGCTGTAGGCAACGAACACCATACTTCCTGCAGCGCTGGGCATGGATATGCTGTAGGCAACGAACACCATACTCTTTGCAGAGCCTTCCACAATTCGGGTGTATTCCGAGGTCTCGGATTTCTGTGTTCGATAGCGCGTTGCATGGTATTCCAAATGTGTTCTATCACGTTAAAATCTGGGAACTTGGGTGGGATGGCAACACCACAAACTCAGATGAATGCTCGTCTAACCATTATGTGGCGTCCCTACACTTGTGTGGAGGTGCATTGGCCTGTGGGAACATGCCCAACCTATTAGCATTAATGCAGGACATGAATGGGTATACCTCGTCGGAAAGGATGCGCACATAATGTTGCCCGGTAACAGACGTTTGTAGACGTACGAGGGGTCTCAGCGAAGTCCAGCTAAACACACCCCATACCATTACGAACCACCCACACCCACCGGGCGGTAAATTTCCCTGTTGACAGGCGGGATCCATGTCTTCATTGGGTTTGCGCCACACACGAATCCTTCCATCTTCCTGATAATGTTGGAAACGCGACTCGTCAGACCAGGCTACTTGTTTCCAATCATCAAGTGTCCAGTGACGGTGTTGCCGTGCCAGAGCGAGGGCATCGCACTGTGTCGTGCACGCAACAAAGGGACTCGAGTTGGGCGTCGGCTCCCAAAGCTCATATCGCGCAGGATACCTTGCACAGTCCGGACGCTGATGCTTGTTGAGGCTCCAGCATTAAATTCCGATGATAACTGCGAGAGTGTTGCACGCCTATCGCGTGAAACGATTCTTGGCAGCCGACGATGGTCACGACCACCCAATGTCTTTTTACGGCCACACTGGTATCGTAGGTTGGAGGTTTTGCCGGAATTCTTGTAGTCTGGGTACACCCTTGCAATGGTCGTCCGTGAAAATCCGAACTTCGTTTCTTCCTCCGAAATACTATGGCCCATCTCACGAGCGCCAATTGTGGCACCGCGTTGAAAATTGCTTAAATCGTTATTACTTGTCATTGTCATGCGAAAACAGATCTGATAGCTCGTAAAGGATGTCTATCGCTTTATACACTGAAAGTCCACGTTATTATTACCACCTGACAATTGTAACCAAATGTGCTATGGCTGCACGCTGTTGCCGCCATAGAGCGAGGCTAGTATAAAATGGGGAAGCTTAGTGCTTGCGACAGAAGTAGAAGTGATTTTTGCGTGACGAGATGGGTGAAAAATGCGATTTGACGGACTTTCAACGTGGGATGATTGTAGGAGCTCGGAGCCATGGAGCGAGTATCACCGAAACCACCGCATTCGTGAAATGTTCCAGAGCAGCTGTTGTTCAAGTGCTTAAAGACTGGACTATCAGCCAAAAAACTGGGTCTCTACGTGCAACGTGGGGTCGTCATCAACTAGTGACTGCTCGGGCGAAACGGAGAGTACCCAGACTTGTACTAGACAACAGAAGGGCAACAGTGCAGCTAATTACAGACCATCTTAATCAAGGATCCTTTCAAATGATCTCTGCACATACTGTTCGCCGTACACTGCATCGGATGGGATATGGCAGCCAAAGGCCTGTTCGAATACCTTTGCTAACTGCAGTTAACAAGAGAAAACTTCTACAGTTCACACAGGAACACAAGGATTGGACAGCCGATAATTCGAAACAAATTATATGGTCCGTTGAATCACATTTTCCGTTGCACCATGCCGATGGCCGCGTGAGAATTTGGCGGAAACAGCACGAAAGCATGAACCCCAAATGCATTGCTACAACCCTTCAAGCTGGTGGAGGCAACGTTATGGTTTAGGGAATGTTTTCCTGGCATGTTTTATGCCCTTTAATTCGTGATGATCAACGTCTGACTGGCACATCCTATCTGAACATCGTTGCAGACCAAGTGCATCCTGTCAAGTGAATGGTTTATCTCAATGGCGATGGATACTATCAACAAGAAAATGTGTCCTGCCATAGTACTCGTATTGTACAGGATTGGTTTTAGTAACATGCCGCTGAGTTTACTTTGCTTAGGTGGCCCCCACAATCTTCAGATCTCAAACTCATTGAGAATTTGTGTGATGAAGTTGAACGAGCTATCAGACAGCTGGATCCACAACCCTGCAATCTCACACTCCTGGAAAGTGCTATTCATCAAGCATGGCCTCAGATTCCACAAACCACCTATCAACATCTGGTGGAGTCCATGCGACAAAGAATCGATGCAGTATTAAAGACAAAAGGTGAGCCAACGAATTACTGAGGGGTGGTCATAATAAAGTGGCCTCTCAGTGTAAATATATGCATATAAAGCCACACAACCCTTTTCGGGTGTCTTCCAAGGTATCGGATTCTTGTGTTCGAAAGTGCGTTGCTTGTCATCCCAAATGTGTTCTATCACGTTCAGATCTGGGGACTTGGTGGGAATGGAAACATCACAAACTCAGATGAATGCTCCTCTACCCATAATGTGGCGGCCCTACACTTGTGTGGAGGTGCATTGCTCTGTTGGAACAGGCCCACCTCATCAGCATGAATGTAGGAGATGAACGAGAGTACCTCGTCAGAAATGATGTGCACATAGCGTTGGCCGGTCATAGATGTTTGTAGACGTACCAGGGGTCCCAGTGAAGTCCAGCTAAACACACCCCATAGCATTACGGACCCCCACAGGCCAGTACATTTCCTTGTTGACAGGCTGAATCCGTGGCTTCATGGTGTTTGCACCACACACAAATCCTTCCATCTGCCCGATACAGTTAAAAGCGCGACTCGTCAGACCAGGCTGCTTGTTTCCAGTCATCAAGTGTCCAGTGGCGGTGTTGCCGTGCCCAAGCGCGGCGCATAGCTCTGTCTCATGCACCCATCAAGGAGACTCGAGTTGGGCGTCGGCTCCCAAAGCCCATATCGTGCAGGGTACGTGGCAAAGTACTGACGCTGATGCTTGTTGAGGCCCCAGCATTGAATTCCGATGATACCTGCGAGAGTGTTGCACGCCTATCACGTGAAACGATTCTTGACAACTGACGATAATCACGTTCACCCAATGTATTTTTACTGCTACACTGGTATCGTAGGTTGGAGGTTTTGTCGGAATTCTTGTAGTCACGGTACACCCTTGCAATGGTCGTTCGTGAAAATCCGAACTTCGCTTCTACCTCCAAAATACTATGGCCCAACTCACGAGCGCCAACTATGACACCGCGTTGAAAATCTCTTAAATCGTTATTACTTGTCATTCTCATGCCGACAACAGCTCTGACAGATGGCAAGGATGTCTATCGCTTTATATACGCACTGGCGGACGCAACCGCGTACGCGCATAGGTGAAGTTGCTATGTATTTTGCATAAGCTCGTCTGTACCAGTATTTCTGGCACTTCAGTGTACACTTAAGGGTAATTGAATTAGAGACAAGTGGCGTTATGCAAATGTGGCGCTGTGGGCGGCTCTGTAAATGGAAACGACATGACGTATGCAACGATCCGACAATATAAGGAGTGATGCGACGGGAATCAGTAAGATTCGGACGCAGTATGGGTAAGACGAAGGATCTGAGGGCATTTGATCGTGGGCAAATTGTCGGGGCCCAACGTATGGGTCACTCCATCTCGGAAGTCGTGCCTGCACTAGGATTTTCACGAGCCACTGTATCACGGGTGCACCGTGAGTATACCGAATCCGGTAAAACCATCCCTGCAAGTGCCAACTGCCGTGGACAACAGCGTGTGGATGAGCGGTGTCATCATCGGCTACCTCGCATAGCAACATCGGATAGACGGGCCATAGTACGATAAATTATCCGGCAATTTAACGCTGGTGCACAAAAACGTGTAAGCAGCCACACCATCCAGAACCATCTCCTCGCTATGGGGTGCAGAATCCATCGTCCCTCGAGGGTACCGATGCTGACCGCACATCACAGTGTGCAAAGATTAGCATGGGCGCGGTAACATCGCCACTGGACCCTAGACATGTGGAAAAATGTTGCCTGGACTGATGAGTCGAGATTCACGTTGGTACATGCGGATGGCAGGATACGAGTACGGTGCATACCACATGAAACGATGGATCGTTCTTGCCAGCAGGGTACTCTTCAAGCTGGTGGGGTGGCATTCTCGTCTGGGGACTTATAATGAATTCAACTTCTTCTACTGATAAGCTTCTTCTAATGCTTGTTGTTTGTTAATTATATCATGAATAAACTTGCCTGCTAGTAGTGTAGTAATAATAATGAACAAGCTTTTAACTGCTAGTAATGTTGTAGTAGTAATTAAGATGAATAAAGTCTTAATGCTGGTTGTTAATAATAACAACTAATGAAATAAACCTGACAGCCAGACAGAGGTCTGACAGTACTATGAACTGAGAAAAACGTACTTACTTAAAAAGCTTTTATTAGGAAACTTCTGGAATCATCCAACACACACACACACTAGTCACATTAATCGTATCACAATAATGAAGAAAAAACCTAATCACATAGAACGAAGCTCTTGGCACAAAATAACGTAGCTCTGCTCACATAAACAAAGCTCTTCCTACGCACATCAACAAAAAAGCTCTCTCGCACATAAACAACAGCTCTCTCGCACATAAACAACAGCTCTCTCTTGTATCGTTGAACGCGCCTATTTATACTGGCTACCACCACGTCATGACTTACACTCATTGCCAGATCTCATTCAGAGGGAGAAATAACATCTCGTTCAGTCAGAAGATAATTTACATAGTAAAATAAAATAACCAGAGATAGTAAAAATCAAAAGGAAAGTGAATCTAGAGTATACGTTACAGACTGTTTACGTAGATTGAAATGGGACCCCTGGTACGTGTGATATTGTCCTTCACAGGTCAACGTTACCGGGATATCCTGGATGACCATTTGCTCCCGTTTAAGCGTCTTCAATATCCGACTGGGGACCTCATCCTGAAACAAACAATGCACCGAGTCATCGCTCTCGTTATGTATCCGAATGGTTGGATGAACACTCCGCTGACGTGACCTCGCTTCCTTGGCCAGCTAGATCACCTGACCTCAATCGCATCGAGCACATCTGGGATGTCATCCAGAGAGATGTTCGAGGCTCTGATCCCCTTTCATCAAATCTTCGAGAACTGTGAGAGCTTGTTCAAGGGTCGTAGATCCGTATGGCTTCCCAAAGCTTTCGGTGTCTTGTCGAGTCCATGCCGAGACGAATCGCCGCCGTCATCAGGACGAAAGGTGGTGCTACACGTTACTCGACAGGTATCTGTAATTCAATTGCTCTTCAGTGTATATCGCAGTGCTTTGAACTGAACATTTAAAAAATTATTTCCTTGTGAACTGGTGAACACGTTTGACAACATCGAGGTTTCTCTTGACAACCGTGAGGGCAAAACGAATGTGTGTCGTATCGTTTTAAACCGCTCGACGAGATCCAGTCAAACACACTCAAACCTCGATTAAACGAACTTCAAGGGACCAAGACTTGATCGCAAAATAGCGGAATTCGCTAAATCGAGGAAGCCTTTCGTGTGCAATAATCAAATTAAGCTGGTGTTCATAAAAGGTTATGTAAGCGGCTAAGTTCTCTTTCTTTCAGAGAAATTTAAATTGTTTATGTTATTTAGTACTTTTAATTAAGAAATGTGTTATCAAAATGTTATAATACGTACAAATTTACTTTGGATAATAAATACATAATTCGTAGATATTAGCTTTTAACATGTAGCATCAAAATTGAAGCGTACTTTGAAATTGCGAGAAAAATAGGATGGTTGATTTTTTCCGAGTGTTTAGCTTCTTAAATAACGACTTCGGTATTCTAAGCTGCATAACGAGATGTGTTGTTTCATTTGACATGTAGATTTAAATCTGAGAAGAAAAGGAGAAGCGCAATTTGGGGAAGAATTTCAGAGTGGTTCAGGAATGGGTAAGTACAGTGTGTGTCCCCTGAGTCCACAGAGAGCTGTTGTTCTGTCTGTAGCTGAAAACAAGAATCTCACTGGGTACCCTAGATTTCCTTCCCCACACCGCCTTTCTTTTTCTTGCTTCGCATCTATGCAAAGAAACGTTGCCGCTCCTTTGAAACTTGTTGGTCATTTGCTTCCTCCTGTAAGAAGCTTACGCTTGATAGTCGGAGGAAAGGCAAACTGATTAATAATTCCGTCGCGCGGTGTCGCAGATGGTGTTCTTTGAAACGCTGGTTAACTGCATGAATACAATTTTCCTGTTACGCGAGGCTCTTTTTCTAGCTAACTTTTAAACTGAAAATGCAGGTTAACATACCCAGGTAGCACAATTTTACCTAGTACCAACACTGAGCCACCGCCTTCTATTCCTAAAAAACGGTGGCTCAATGTTGGGCCTACATTAAATTGCAAGGCTGTGCTACCTGTTTGGTGGTTTAAAAAAATAAAAATGTTCGCTAAATTGAGTAAATGTGTTCGTTAAATCGGGAATCACCAAACATTAATTTCAATGTGATTCCATCCGTACCATAAACAAGAAAGATGACACCGAATTTTCGGGTGTAATAGGCACGTGCTTTGAATCCGTTCTGACGCAAATTAAATTTGTCAAAGCTATTCAAAGTCAATGGAACCGATATGGAAAACAATAGATCTGACGAAAGAAAGATTTTCAATCGGGGTTTTCATCCCTCAGTTATAGCTGTAAACGGAATCGTTTGCTTACGAACTTTTAGAAACAGAGATATCGACAAAAAAATAAGATGTGACTTTACGTCCCCTGGTTGGAAAACCATGCATTATTTTAGGAAGAAAGTATTCTCAAAAGGTATATCCATATAAGCGGTATCGGTCCAAGAAAAAAAAATTAGTCGTGTTTTCAGAAGCCCAGATTTTGCTACAAATACACCAGAAGCGAAATTACCACTTATGACCCCTGGTGGCCAACCATTCTTTACCAAACATTAGAAATTATGTGAAAAATATTTTCCATCAGGTTTTGTATGCGATACGGGAAGAAATTTTCAAATCGGAGCTTTAGGAGCAGAAATAACGCAGAAAACGCAATTTACCTTTGTGCCCCCTTGCGGAAATGCCAAGATATACTTGTAAATTTTGAACTTATAGGAAAAGCATTTCGCATCGAAAACACTATCCAACAAAGAAGGAATTTTTAAAATCGGACTCTTAGAAGTAGAGATATTGACAAAAATAAGATATATATCTACGCCCCCTGGCGTAGAAACCATGCATTATTTCAAGAAGAAAATTTTCCTAAAAGGTTTGTCGAAGTGAGTAGTATCTGTCAACAAACGACTTTTTTTCAATTGAGATTTTAGTAGCTCATATTTTGCTGCAAATACATCAAAAGCGGAAATTAAGTCTTACGCCACCAGGTGGCCAAACCATATTTTACAAAAATTAGAAAGTATGTGCAAACGATTTTCCATCAGGAGCTCTATGCGATACAGAAATATTTTTTCAAATCGGAGACTTAGAAACAGGCATATGTAAAGGGGAAATACAATTTACATTTACGTCCCCTAGCGGAAAGTCTATGAATTACTTTAAAATTTTGAAATCATATGAACCACATGTCACACTAGAAACACTATCCAACAAAGAACGAATTTTTCAAAAAGGACTCCTAGAAGTAGAGATATTGACAAAAATAAGATATACATCTACTCACCCTGGCGTAGAAACTACACACTAATTTAGGAAGAAAATGTTTCTAAATGGTTTGTCGACATGAGTAGTATCGGTCAACAAACGACGTTTTTTTCAATCGTGAATTTAGGAACTTATATTTTGCTGCAAATACATCGAAGCGGAAGTTAAGATTTACGTCCCCTGGTCGCCAAACCATTTTTTTACAAAAATTAGAAATTATATGCAAACGATTTCCTATCAGGAGCTGTATCCGGTGCAGAGATATAGGGGGAAACATATTTCCTATCAGGAGCTGTATAGAAGCAGAGATATAGGGGGAAACACAATTTCCCCGTACGCCCCTTAGCGGAAAGTCTATGAATTACTTGAAAATTTTGAAATTATATGAAAAACATGTCACATTGAAAACACTATCCAACAAAGAAGGAATCTTTCAAATCGGACTCCTAGAAGTAGAGATATATTGACAAAAATAAGATGTACATTTAAGACCCCTGGTGGGGAAACTGTGGAATATTTTAGGAAAAAAATATTCCAAAACAATTTATCGATGTGAGTGGAATCAGTGCACCAAAGAATTTTTCAATCGATATTTTAGAAGCTCAGATTTCATGGCAAATATATCAGAAGCAAAAATTAACACTTACGCTCCCTGGTGGCCAAAGTATTCTTTACCAGAAATTTGAAATTATATGCAAAATATTTTCCATCAGGAGGTGTATCCGCTGAAGAAAACATTTTTCAAGTCGGAGGTTTAGAAGAAGAGTTATCGGGGAAAATGCAATTTACTTTTACGCCCCGTAGCGGAAAATCTATGCGTAATTTGAAAAAGTAACTATATCTAAAATACTCTTCGACATAAATGGAATCGAATAATAAAAGATTTTTTTCAATCGGATGTTTAGAAGCAAATATGTGGAATAAAACGTATTTTTGAATTCGACATCATCTGCATTTACGCCCTCTAGCGGCGAAATTGTACATCGTAAAAAAAACCGAATTGAAGGATCATCATTCGCATACTTTAAGCTTCCCAACGCAAAAAGAATTTTTGAAATCGGACTAATAGTTACAGGGATATCGTGGGTACAGGCGGACGGACGGACGGACAAACCGATAACATAAGCACGATCTTTTTTACAAAAGACGTGCTAAAAATGTACGTAAAATCGCGGAATTCGTTAAATCGCAGTCCGTTAAACAGAGGTTTGACTGTATATGAAGAACATATCGCAGTGATTTAAACTACAATTTTAAAAAATTATTTTCGTGTGAACGGGTTAACATTTTCGACAATGCCGCGGAATTCGCAGAATGAACGCAAGGAAAAGTGGAGAAAATCAAAACGAGACGCAAGAGCAAGTGATGAGGAATGCAAGAAGCACAAGGACACAGAGCACCACGTTTGGCTGATATGGATCTGTTTTGTTTTCGCATTGCGTCCAGCATTATTTGTAAAATTATGTAAGCTACGTTTCATATCATGGACCTGTGTTGGCTTTAACACATTAAATAAACGCTTTGAAGCTATACTCGCCTAGCTCATTGCAACTCTCTGATCTGCATGACGTAGTCCTACTATCCAAACTGACAGCTCAATCAGAACTGAACCTACCTGTATTTTTTATATTACCTGTTTTCTCCTTTTTCTCTTTCCAAGAACAGTGTTTTTATCTCTTCTCAGCTATAGCTTCATCCAGTCGGTGATTTGCAAGTCTAACTTTCTCTGTCTCCTTTCTGGGTATCCTCCACTCTTCATTTAAGTGTCCCCTCTATGTGCTTCTACCTTTCTCCACTATTTTTTTTTTATTTTATCTCACATCACCTCTAACACCAGCCATTTTTCTTTTCTACGGCAGCTTCTCTGCACTTTTCACTGGTACTCTCCATGCATGTATGTTTATCTTCCTCGTTTCTTCTTCTACGTATCTGACTTTCCTTATTTATCTGATATCTCAGGCCTTCAAAGTTTCTCCTGGTTTGCGTTCTGCATGCTTATGTCGTCTCATTTTCTTGACTTTCGCAGTTAATCCCACTTTATGGTTTTTGTATGTATTTCTATCAATATGCATTATCTACTTCTTCCTCTAAATAAGAGTGAACACGTCTCACATCCACTCAAGTATTCACATTCGTAGACGATTGTTGAAAGAGCAAAATTTCTCGAACTTATTTAAATCCGCAAACATGAAGTAAAATCATAAATCAGTCGAAACATATGTTAACAAAAATTGCGAAAATAGTCATGATGTCTCCAAAGAATAGATTGAATAAAATCGACAAAAGTGGGGCTTTTTAAATAAGGGTTTCGCGGATTTCAATATTTCTGAACATACGTTTTTCTGAAGCGCGATCTTGGTGTTTTTTCAACGTCGATTCGAAAAAAAACTCATCAGTGATAAGGGGGGGGGAAAGCAGTTTTGTTCGTTTTTCCGATCTTTTGTGGATAATATCCATCTGCGTAACGCTTGTACTGAAGGCGTGAGACTTCCTCCAGGATAAGAAACATTTCCTTTTTTTATTGCTATCGTTATTATGCACGGTCTCATCAATCAAATGGATTTTGTGACCGTCGGCTTTTTCCATTATACATGTCACGTCGGAGAAAGTATTCTCCTTTTCGCCTTCGCGTCATGAAAACTGCCCCTTTTCATCTGAACTGGAAAAGCAGAAGACAAGGATATTTGAATTGGAGCCCAAAGTAAAAGTTGACAACACATATTTACTTAATATTGCGTCCGCTCTCGCAGAACATTTTGCTTTTATGCCAAAAACGTGCGGACTTCAAGGGATTGGGCATAGTTCATTCATTTCCAAAGTACTCATGTATCCGCATGTAGTAAGTTGTGTGCCTATTGAGTCCAGGGAATCTGCTCTGACAATTTTGTGAAAAGCCGGTTTCCTTCAGAGATCGACAATTTTTTTTCAATTAGGTACCACATTTCATTGCATAATATCCTGTGTGAGGAGTATGATCCGAATCACTGAGATCAATAACTGATGTAGTAGTTGCAATGTTTTTTGTAACGACCCGAGATTTGAACATTAAATACGGAGGGAATAAAAATCAGTACAGATTATTTAAACTTGGTTTTGACGACGAGATAGTAATATTTGCAAGTACTTCCTCAGAGCTGCGGAGTATGTTTCAGGAACTTTCTGACAGGAGTAACAAATCAAGCTTAAATATTAATTTACAGAAAACAAAATTGGTGTACAATACGTTTTGGAAGAACTGAAGATTTAGTGATTGATCGAGCCAATCTAGAAGTAAACAGTGCCTACATTTACCTTGGACAACAGATATCAAGCAAGCGCCATATCGAGAAAGAAATTAATAGGCGCGTGAAACTTGACTGGAAAGCGTTTGGAAGAAACAGAACAATTTTCACGAGCAATTTGTCATTTCGTCTTAAAAGAAAACGTTTAATCAATGCATCCCTCCGTGGACTAAAGATGAGGAAATTCAGAGAATGCAAAAGATGTATGGGAATTTTTATGCTGGGTATAACCAGGAAGGATAAGACAAGTTAGTAAAATCATGCAATGCATTGAATATGATATGCTTTCCAACATACCAGAAATCATTACTCAAGTTATGAGGATAATGGCTGAGGAATAAATCTCGCTCCTGTGTCCTGACCTTTGACCCCATTTCGATGATATTCAACAGACCCGGTTTAGTGTACCCCCGGAACAACAAACTAAAGTTTTGTGGCAATAGAAGCATTTTCAGTCAAGTTATGAGGATAATGGCTGTGGAATAAATCTCGCTCCTGTGCCTTGAACTTTGACCTCATTTCCAAGATATTCAACCCAACCGGTTCAGTATGCCTCCGAAACATCATGTTCAACATTTGTCGCAATCGAAACATTTTTACATAAGTTATCAAGCATAAGGGCAATGGAATGGATCCCGTTCCTATGTCCTGACCTTCTATCCCAGTTCGCCCATTTTCAACAGGATTCGTCCCCAGGTGGTAGTCTCCTACCACAAACTAACATTTCATCGAAATCGAACAATTTCTACGTGAGTAATCGTGCGAACGGGCGGACAGACAAACAAACAGACGGACAAAGCTTTTACCTTGGACAACAGATATCGGTTGGAAACAACATGATAAAGTTTTGTCGCAATCGAAGTATTTTTACGGAAGCTAAGATGCATTAGAGCAATTTAATGGGTCTCGCTCCTATGTCCTTACCTTTGAGCCTACGTCACCCATTTTCAATAGTGTTGGTGCCCTGGTAATCCCCTACCACATACTAAAATTTCGTCGAAATCGAACTATTTTTACGCAAGTTATGACGCATAAGGGCAATGGAACGGATTCCTCTCCTATGTGCTGACCTTTGACCCTATTTCGTCCATTTTCAATAGGGGTCGTCCCCTGGTGGTCCCCTACCATATAGTAAAATGGCATCGAAATCGAACCGTTTTTACTCGAGTTATTGTGCGAACGGGCAGACAGACGGACAAAGCTTGATCATATACGCTTTTTCAACCTACCGTTGGAAAGCGTAAAGAAGGAACTCCTGAATCTTAAAAATTATTGGAATTGACCACCAGATCAAGGAAAATGTCGGTATGTTTCACTGAAAATTATTTGGACTGTAAAGCACTGAACTGTCGATGGGTGGAAATATTGGTAGAACAACTGATCATCGTTGAACAGCTAAAATGCTTGAATGGATTCCAAGACAAGCAAAAGGCCTCAAAGAATATCATATGAGCGATGAAAGCCTATCCCAGGGACATGTAGCATACTTGCTGAAGACAGACAGTTGCGAATGAAAGTTACGGCGACCTTAATCCAGCATTGCATTGTTAATGATTGGTGATGATGGTGATCGTACTAGTTGAGTGAATTATCGTGGACCATATGCGGCCCATCTTTCTCACATATTTTTTACGCTTTCCAACCGTAGTTGAAGAAGCGTATATGCTCCAGCTTTTGCCCTTCTGTCTGCCCATCCGCACGGTAACGCGTAAAAATGGTTCAATATCGATAGAATTTTAGTATGTGGTAGGGGACCACGCGGGGACGAACATTATTGAAACTGGACGAAATGGGGTCAAAGGTCTAAACAAAGGAGCGGAATCCATTCCGTTGCCTTTTACCTTGCGTAAAAATGGTTCGATATCGATGAAAGTTTAGTATGTGGTAGGGTACCATCTGAGAACCAACCCTATCGAAAATGGGAAAAATGAGGTCAAAGGTCAGGCCATAGGAGCGGGATCCATTCCATCGTCCTTATGCGCCATAACGTGCGTAAAGATTGTTCGATTTCGATGAACTTTTAGTATGTGGTAGGGGAGCGCATGGGGACAAACCCTATGGGAAATGGGAAAAATGGAATCACAAGTCAGGTCATAGGAGTGGGATTTATTCCATTTCTTTATGCGTCATAACTTGCGTAAACATGATTCGATTTCGATGAAATTTTAGTATGTAGTAAGGGTCACCTGGGGACAAACCCTATTAAAAATGTACGAAATATGGTCCACGGTTAGGACATTGGATCGCGATCCATTTCATCTCTCTTATGCGTCATAACTTGCGTAAAAATGGTTCGATTTCGATGAAATTTTAGTATGTGGTAGGGGACCGCCTGGGGACGAACCCTATTGAAAATGGGAAAATGGTGTCAAAGGTCAGGCCATAGGTCCTGGATCCATTCCATTGCCCTTATACGTCATAACTTACGTCAAAATGCTTCGATTGCAAAACAACTTTAACATGTTGTCCCGAAGGCATACTGAAACAATTCTGTTTAATATTACCGAAATGGGATCAACAGTCAGGGCACAGTACCGAGATTTATTCCGCAGCCATTATTCTCATAACTTGAGTGATAACTTGAGCAATGATTTCTGGTATATTGGAAAGCGTATCATGATCAATGCATTGCATGATTTTACTAACTTGTTTTCTTTGGGTTTTAACTATCACTGTGAGTCTCGAGTCACCAATTGTCGCCCCAGTCATCAATTTCGTAACTTAGGGCCATTGGTTCCAAAGAATGAAAAAACCTAACACCGAAAGACCAGCAAACCATGCATCCTTCATTTGGGTTTCTAACCCGGGACCAGTCAGGTAACTAGACAGAAACCTACGTCCCTGAATTGTTGACCACCTGAACTGCACTCTACTTAATGATAAAATAATTTTATCTGATATGTGTACTTATTTATCGCACATGTGTTTTAATATGAGAGGTTCTCTGAAAGTTTTGAGCTCAAATTTCCAAGTTCCGTTTGTCCCGGCGAGGCTACATCCAGTTTTAAAATTTTGAAGATTAAATATATTTGAACGAATTTTGTGAGGGTTATTTCTCTTTTAACTTACAATTTTCAGATTGGAATATCAAGTGTTGTTCCAATGAGCGATACCCAAGTACAAATGCTGGACGTCCGAGGAACATATAAGAGATGAAATAAATATGACAGAGTAAGAAGAATTGTACGAGTATTATGTGTTCGCTTCAACTTCTCTTACAGCTGATATCCTACTGTAACGAATTTCAAGGGACGGTAAAAAAATTTCGTTCTCCTGAATTACTTAAATTTAAATGCTCATTCTTTTGAAGTACTGGGGCACTTACTTTAAAAATGCTGTTTTTCAGTTATTTTTCAAATCCGAACCGTTTTTACCAGATAGCTCGTTGAGTTCTGATTCTCTTGTGAATTTCGAGACCTAATAAAAGTATCTACGATAAAATAGCCTAATTCTTTTTATCTGAGATTCTACGGAGTTTCGGTACATCTTCTAAGGTCTTAAAAAATAGTGTTGGAGTAGCTATATGAAATGCGTTCTGCAAATCGTTTTTACCAAATCTACAACTTTTAGAATTACCTTGTTTCATTCCATAGTGGAGAGCTGTTGTACACGTCACATCAAATTTAGGCAAATAAAGATGATTACTTAGCAAAAAATTCTTCAAGGTGGGGGTAAAAGAGACAGAGACGCAAGCGCCGCAGTAAGGCAGGACAGTTCCTGACTAATCGAAAAAAAGGTTACCTACTCGGATGATCAACAGATGAGAAATGAATAATGCCAGAGGACACTATTTAGTAATATACAACACTTCAGTCGTAGCGTCTGAATTCATTCGGTGAGCACCTGAGGAAGAGCAAGTGTATCATATAAAAGCACTTCACTATTTTTATTTCAGATGGATAAGATAAATAGATGAAACAGACATTTTAATCAATATTTCATTTTGTCCTGATGACTTGAAGTTTAACCTGAATTTCACTTCTCTCTAGCTATTAACTAAGAAACCGATGAGAAAGTGATGGATATGTTTTGTTCCCTGAGATTCAATAGAGGGTTCAACGATAGTTCAGATGTAGATTAGAAATATTAGCTATTTTGGAAATTTTCTTCTTTTTCTTTTCTTTTATTCGAATCCATTTTGATTATTTCTTAGGACCGTCCTTTCGAAAAACTAAATATGCGTAACCCTATCTCAAGCATTTTAGGATTTCGGTATTTTTTGTAAGGATATTTCACTTATATACGCATCCTTAAAATTGCAGATGCACAACGCAAGCAGCATTTTACAAGCTCATGCATATAATGTTCGCAGCTGACAGCTATTTTCACCAAAAAATGCATCTGGTAAAAGAAATCGCAGAAAAAAATTGTCCTTCTTTCTCTGAAGAGGTGTAGTTACATTCGTGTTTTGAAGGAGAATAGCTGTCGTGGACAACAAAGCATTTGACTCGGGCGTTTTAAGTCATGATGTTAGCCTTAAAGATATGCGTTTGCAGTCTAGAGCTCCATACCTCATTTAATTTTTATACATTGCTTTTGAAAATTGCAACACCAAGAAACAATCGCGCTATTCAAGTGAAATATATACAATAGATTCCCCATTTTACGATAGGTAACTGATTACATTTGTAGAGCTGTTCAAGATTTTTTCGCTTCGAACCTCAGTATCGTGTGAAGCCAATTCAAGCAACACTCTCAGCCTCAACACAGCGTGGCACTGAAAATGAATGGAAGAGGTATTTCATAATGTTTTAGGGCCTGTCCGGCAGCTTCTATGAGAGACCAGGTTTCATTTGTTGTGACTCGGGAAGGTGCTTGATGGGCCAGTCGCTTAGCTATCACGTACCAGAAATGTTCGATCGGAGATATATCCGCCGAACCTGCAGGCCAGAGAAGAAGTGGTATCTTCCATGCATGGAAGAATTCTTGAACATTCCGGCCAAATGACACCGAGCATTGTCCTACTGAAATATAGAGTCCGGTCAACTATCAAGGAAAGGTATCACCTCTGCCTCTAAAACATCACTGATGTATCACTGGCTGTTGAGAGTTCTCTCAATTCGTATCGGACGAGGTCGAGAGTTGAACCCAATGGCACCTCAAACTGCGACACTTGGCATAACGGAATGTCGATGTAAGGTGCCGTTCACCACTTAGTCTTCAAACATCATGGTCAATCAAGATGAATCATGACTCGTCAGAAAACACAACTTGGCAATCACCCCGCCAATGTTTGTGTTCAAGAACCCACTGCGGCTTGAGGGTTCTGTGGTTGAGGGTCAAAGGAATGCGCAGGAATGGCCTGCTAAAAACCGAACTGTACTACAGTACAAATCCTGAACTGTGTAGTGTTCCTCTGCGCGCTAACGCCGTGGATGTCGCTGTGTGATCGGTAACTGCCATGCGGTAGGAGTGTACGTCACCTCGTGCAGTCGTGTGATTTTACGCTCCATTTCTCGGTTTTCTGTGCATTAGAACCTCGTCTGCCCACTGAAGCCATGTTTTTATCACTGTACTAGCGTTTCATCCCGTTTTATCACTGTACTAGCGTTTCGTCCTGTTTTATCACTGTACTAGCGTATCGTCCCGTTTTATCAATGTACTAACGTTTCGTCCCGTTTTATCACTGTACTAACGTTTCGTCCCGTTTTATCACTGTACTAGCATTTTATCACTGTGCTAGCGTTTCGTCCCGTTTTATCATTGTACTAGCATTTCGTCTCGTTTTATCACTGTACTAGCGTTTCGTCCCGTTTTATCACTGTACTAACGTTTAGTCTCGTTTTATCACTGTACCAGCGTTTCGTCCCGTTTTATCACTGTCCTAACGTTTCGTCTCGTTTTATCACTGTACACGCGTTTTATCACTGTACTAGCGTTTCGTCCCGGTTTATCGCTGTACTAGCGTTTCGTCCCGTTTTATTACTGTACTAGCGTTTCGTCCCGTTTTATCACTGTATTAGCGTTTTGTCCCATTTTGTCACTGTACTAGCGTTTCGTCTCATTTTATCACTGTACTAGCGTTTTGTCCCGTTTTATCACTGTACTAGCGTTTCGTCCCGTTTTATCACTGTACTAACGTTTCGTCCCGTTTTATCACTGTACTAACGTTTCGCCCCGTTTTATCACTGTGCTAGCGTTTCGTTCCGTTTTATCACTGTACTAGCGTTTCGTCCCGTTTTATCACTGTGCTAGCGTTTCGTTCCGTTTTATCACTGTACTAGCGTTTCGTCCCGTTTTATCACTGTACTAGCGTTTCGTCCCGTTTTATCACTGTATTAGCGTTTCGTCCCGTTTTATTACTGTATTAGCATTTCGTCCCGTTCAAATGGCGATTTCGCGGTAAGGAAATCCAGCTCCTCTCATTCCAACAATCCTTAGTCGCTCAAAGTCGACCAGGTGTTCAGAATACGACATTCTTTGGCGACGGGTCATAGTGAGACGCAAGAAACACCCTTTCGAATGAATGTCGGATCTCCACTGCTCGCAACATATCTTTTGGGCCACCCCTTTAAAGCCAAGACTGTACAGTTCAGAGGGCGCCGCTCTAAAACTGCATGCGCATTTTCATTGCCATTTTAATCATTCGCATGCTCCATCCTGTTGTATATATCCTGTCAATTTCAACCTTATATCAGTAGTCATTCGTGGCGTTTCAATTTTCACAAAGAGTAGTATAGCATAGGAATATCCACACTAGCTCAGATCATTACAATCACTTTACACTAGTATTAATATGCCCAAAACATTGTTGTAGCATTAGAATCACATCAGAATTTTTCAATTTTAGCATGCTGATTGCTTACAAAAACAACAACTACAACGAAAAAAAAAACCTACCCTACCAATGATATCTCCACTGAGTGCACAGAAATCAAGGAATACCTATCTAGTAACGGATAGGCCCACCTTTCTCCCGCATAAGGGTGTTTCCACGGAGAGTCCACGAGGTCACGAATGCGTTTTCACAGGTACATGCAGATATGATTGCTACACCACTCTCCATGATTCCGTCGCATTCCTCATGGAGGATCCAAAGCTCTAATGAACCTTTCCACAGCATCCCAAAGATTTTCCACAGGATTTACATCCGGTGAACAGGGAGGTTTTCCCAAGGTGAGAAGTTCTGCCGAATGTTCTTCCAACCATGTTCTAATCAAAATGGTCTTGTGGAGATGTCCATTTTCTTCCTAGAACAGTCCGAATGTGCTGTGAAAGCATGATCTGATGCAGACGGTCTGCAAAGATGGATACACAGCCTATACCGTTCAGAGATGCATTTAGACCTACTAGAGGTCCTAACGTGTGCCAGTTGAACACGCCTCGGAATACAACCGAGCATCCACTTGCCTCAAACGTTCATTGTAGACATAGTGTTCATGGTTTCATGCGGTTTTTGCCAGATCTATACTCTACCGTCTATGCAAAATTACTGGAACCAGGACTCATCATACAAGCAGATATCATCCAAGGTCCAGTGCAGATGTTCCTCCGCCCAGATGAGGCGTTAACAGTGTCGTTCTATTGGTCGGCGTCTCCGATAACCTATTGTGGTTGATGGTCGCATGATGGTCTTGGAAGAGACGCTTCCGTCACATTCCTCTTTGAAGTCGGCCGTGATTTGGGTCACTGTAGCTCTCCGATTGGTTGCAAATGGGAGAGACAGACGTTAACGGCCACTTTAATCCACCACCATTCTTCGCCCGCAGCTCTGTTCAAGATGGGATGCTATTCCGGAAATGACGTATTTCTGATTCACTACTGACACTCTGTAACAGGGATCCCGTACTTCATGTACCACATTCGTGAGAGAGTGGTCCATGAGTCTGGTACCCAGTACCACCTCTCTTTCAAACTCTGTTAACTCACTACGTTTATACATATTGACATCGGAATAACTGCTGCGTGAATTAAATGAGGACCTACTACCTACATATCTTCTAAACGGTGAGTTCAGAATTGTTCAACACATTGGGTTTTTCGTGTGCTACAGTGGGCAGAGTGCTTTCAGAATGAGATAATTCTTGCGAAAGAACAAATGAATGAGCTGCAAAGGTATACCAGTCTTGACAACTCGTGTTCTATGCCATTTATGTTGCATTGCGCGAACTGCTGGCTGCAAGACAATATCACAAATCACCACTGATTTGAACAGTGGATAAAGTTGCCATGCCAGTGCAAGGAGAGTGCAAACTACTCTTAAAGACCACGGTTCAGGATCCAGCCGGCCCACAATAATTCCACTGCTAACAGATCGAAACCGGGCTTAACGCCTTGCCTAGGAAATAGCAAACCGATCCTAGTCCACAGAGGACAAGAAGCGGATAGCCTGGATAGATGAATTTAGTTTTAAACTGCATCGAGCAGAAAGGAGTGTGTTGTTATGCCGTCAAACTCACGAAGGCAATGGACTCTTAACGTAATGTTGTAACACTACAAACTGGTTGTGGCTCAGTGATGACCTTGTGCTGTCTTTAGATGGAATGTTTTGGGTCATTTGGTACGCACACTGTTGACTTTGAATGCCAACAAATATTTGGACAACCTGGCCGATCATTTATACCCATTCATATCCAACATGTATCCCAGAGGTAATGGCATATTCCAGCAAGATAATTGCCCATCACACTGATCCCTCTTGGCCACTGTATAGTGACAGGAGCATTGAAGTGAAGATGAAACGCTACAGGGTGAAACATAAAGGTCTGTATTTGAACTCCATCGAACATCTTTGGGAAGCCACCGAACAGGCTGTTCGGGCACTTGTCTCATCTGCTATGAACCTGATCGAATTATGGACAGCTTTGGAGAATACACGACTGTCAATATCTGCAGAAAGTTTTCGCAAGCTAGTGGGGTCCATTGCTCTGGTCGTGTGCCCGTAGTCATTAGCACAAGGTCTGACCCAAAGCGTTGCTAGTATGGTATATGTAATTCAATGGCACTTCAGCGTGTATGTGGGGCAGGAGGTATTTCCTGAAGAATGGGTCACCATTGGACAAAAGAAATTTTAGACTAGATACCAAGGAACAGGAAAAGACCTAGAAAAAGACCATGTGGAAGATTAATGAATGAAATTCGAAAGCATGCTGGAGTGACATGGAGGAGACTGGATCAAGACAGACCGTAATGGAAGAAACTTGAGGAGACTTTCATCCCGCAGTAGATTGATAATGGGTGACAATGATGGTGATGGTATGTATATTTCATTAATCAAGCTCAATCCTCTGCTGGATGAAGGTATAATGAATATAATTCTTCTAATGCTTGTTGTGTTAATTATATCATGAATAAACTTTCCTGCTAGTAATGTAGTAATAATAATGAACAAGCTTATAACTGGTAGTAATGTTGTAGTAGTAATTAAGATGAATAAAGTCTTATGCTGGTTGTTACTAATAACACTTAATAAAATAAACCTAACAGCCAGACAGATGTCTGACAAAACTATGAACTGAGTAAAACGTACTTACAACAAAATCTTTATTTAGGGAAACTCCTGGTATTATCCAACATACACTTCACAGAGCACAATAATGACGAAGAACCTAATCACATAAACGAAGCTCTCCTTACTCATATAACCAAAGCTCTCTCCATATAAACAAAAGCTCTCTACGCACATAAACAAAAAGCTCTCTCTGGTATCGTTGAACGCGCCTATTTATACTGGCTACCACCACGTTATGATTTACACTCATTGCCAGATCTCATTCAGCGGGAGAAATAACATCTCGTTCAGTAAGAAGATAATTTACATAGAAAAATAAAATAACCAGAGATAGTAAATTTAAAAGGAAAGTGAATCTAGAGTATACGTTACAAAGGTTTCACCAAGTTCCTTTCACAACTATCTGTCTTGTGCAATTCTCTTCCCTATCACTCCGGCCTGTTTTTCGAATTTCGCTAACCAATTATACATGTAGTCTTCTTTTGATTATTTTTATTCCGTGGTATCCAGACTAATGTTTCAATTGTTCAACGCTGGTTTGAATATAGTTTTAGAAAAACATTTCTAGCAATATGCCCTATTTATATTCACTTGAAATCTATTACTTGGATCATGATATCTACAACTCGTATTATTTTATTGATCCAAAAGTTCTTTTTTTTTTAGATTTCTTGGTTACAAAAAATATAATGCCTCTCTCCATGCTTCTTTGAGTTATAAGCAACATTTTTACATGATTTTCAGGTAAAATTCATACCTACGATCCATAAGTAAGAATACGAAAAATGCATTTTGATTATAAACATATTTCTTTTAAGGCAATTTGGTAAGCTGTACTGTTCTTAACAAATGCAATCCAACAAAGTTTTACATGCCTAACAAATTATTTTCTGGGATATGACTCTTGAAATTTATTTTCCAAGACAGATGTAGCCATTAATATAGCTTATATCTACAGTGGACAAATGATGACAAGCAAAGCAGGTGCAAAAATTAAATTTAGAAATAACTTGATTATTACATCTACTTAAGACAACAGATGTCAAACAAGTGCCACATCAACAGATAGATGTGTGTGTGTGTGTGTGTGTGTGTGTTGTGTATACGTATGTCTGCACGCTATCAGAGAAATTTGAAACGGGATCATTTGATCACTTGAACTCAAGGTATTACGCATTAGAGATTATGGGTTTCAACATTTAATTGCTCTAAATGACAGCGGTGACAACGTAGCATTTTGTGGTACAAATTGTTCGCTGTTCCCAGGTTTTAACTGTTTTTATAAGAAAATTTGTAAAATTTATAACTAACTAAATACAGAATATTCATTGTAACAAATAAGTGAAGCGAATATATCACAATCTGCAGTAAATTTTTCTTCTTTATTTACATTACGGGCTTCGTGAAACATCTATGGCTAGAAAAAGTTCCCATCCCTACTTTGGGGTCACTGGTTGCAGGGATGGATGACAGCTGACGTACCACACATGTGCACGACCTCGGTAACCCATATGGAATGAAGTTCTCTGCAAATGGTACGTGTACATACCGAGGTTCTAACATTTTTACTCACCTGTACACTGAGGTCTTGTGCAGTACTCCTTCAATTAGCTGTGTCGACTCACCTGAGGCTTCGACGTCTTCCATCACTGATTTTCTTTGGTCTGCCGGTACGTTTTGCTATTTCAGGCACGCCATGTGTCTTCCACTTATTCAGTACATCCAAAATTGTTGTTTTGTGTATGTTTAAACGCCTCTCGCTTTCTCTTACGCACAACCCACTAATATAACATCCAACAATCTTTCCTTTCTCGAAGTCAGTTCTCACCCGCCGCGACATTTTCACTCAACCCCATAGTGCGATATGATCGCGGTCAGCTGCAGGCTTATTTTTATACCATTTGCCGCTGTACCTCGCATCTTAACAACTCAGCAGATCCGTTCATTTGCTTTTGAAGTGGTGTCCGGTGACTTTTGTTAATATAATGTATATGACATACTTCATAGGTAAAGCACATGTCAAGACGGAAAAGCTGCAGCGATAAATTCGTCGTAATTGGGATAGCATTCTGCTCCGGAACAGAAAGATGCCGGTTCGAGCTTCACCACTGGCAAATCTATGTTTTCACATCGTATCCAACCTGAATTGTGGGAAGATGCTCCCATTGCGGCTTTTATGCACAACACAAGGGTATGTGTACCCTAGCTCGTGAAGATGTTGCAGCTTCTAAAGCACCAGTTTCTGGTTCAAAACGCCACATAATGTTTAACAGTATGCTTGTAATAATGAAAAGGTTGATGAGGATGATGAGCAAAAACGATGCCCCAATATTATTAGACATGAATTGAGGCGATACGTAATAAGAGAACGACATCCGTAACGTCATTCAAGTCTTCTAACAGCACCATAACTTTCAATAATATCATATCATTTGCTAGTTATAATAACGTTCCCTATACGATCATTCACATAATGTTCCAGTTCTCATAAGGGATTATTTTCAGTTTGTGTGCTTGGAATGATTCTGAAATTATTCTGGGTTTACAATTGAGGTGATGCTATGATTGATTTGGATTTAAGTGACTAAATCCATAACAAATGTGATTATGATGCCCTTAATGCCTTGCAATCGCTTTCATCGAGAAGTGTTAATCGCTTTCATCGAGAAGTGTTAATCGCTTTCATCAAGAAGTGTTAATCGCTTTCATCGAGAAGTGTTAATCACTATGTTTTAACAGGAAGAACGGATTACTCTTCTTGTTCAATGGATGATCTGCAACCTGAGGCGCACAGATTACTAGTCAAATTTCGTTGAATAGAATATTCTGTCTTTCTGGTTCACCGAAAAGGTCATTCGTCTGCCTTAATAGCAAGTCTGTTGCTGATTCACTTGTCACATCTGAAAACGTATTTAACTATCCAAACAGACTAGGACAAAGCAGTAAGTCGAGAACGATATGCTATACTAACACTGAGACCGACTTTATGCTGTCAGGTCTACATCGACATCTTCGATTAAATAGACTTCATGTGTACACTGAAGTGCCAGAAAAAACTGGTACAGACGAGCTTATGCAAAATGCATAGCAACGTTACCTATGCGCGCACTCGGTTGCGTCCGCTAGTGCGTATATAAAGCGACAGACATCCTTGCCAGCTGTCGGAGCTGTTTCCGGCATGAGAATGACATGTAATGGCGATTTAAACGATTTTCAACGCGGTGAAATAGCTGGCGCTCATGAGATGGGCCATAGTATTTCGGAGGTAGAAACGAAGTTCGGATTTTCACGGACGACCATTGCAATGGTGTACAGTGACTACAAGAATTCCGGCAAAACCTCCAACCTACGATACCAGTGTGGCCGTAAGATGACATTGGGTGAACGTGACCATCGTCGGCAGTCAAGAATCGTTTCACGCGATGGACATGCAACACTCTCGCAGGTATCATCGGAATTCAATGCTGGAGCCTCAACAAGCATCAGCGTCCGGACTGTGCAACGTACCCTGCACGATATGGGGTTTGGGAACCGACGCCCAACTCAAGTACCCTTGATCGGTGCACGACACAGAGCTATTAGCCTCGCCTGGGCACTGCAACACCGCCACTGGACACTTGATGACTGGAAACAAGTAGCCTGGTCTGATGAGTCGCGTTTACAACTGTATCGGGCAGATGGAAGGATTCGTGTGTGCTTCAAACCCCATGAAGCCATGGATCCCGCCTGTCAACAGGGAACTTTACCTGCCGGTGGGGGGTCCGTAATGATATGGTGTGTGTTTAGCTGGACTTCACTGGGATCCCTGATACGTCTACAAACGTCTGTGACCGGCCATCGCTATATGCGCACCGTTTCTGACGAGGTACAACCGTTCATGCCCTGCATTCATGCTGATGAGTTGGGTCTGTTCCAACAGAACAATGCACCTCCACACAAGTGTCGGGATGCCACATTATGGTTAAAGGAGCATTCATCGGATTTGGGGTGTTGCCATTCCCACCCAATTCTCCAGATCACAACGTGATAGAACACATTTGGGTTGCCATGCAACGGGCTATCGAACACAGGAATCCGAGATCTCGGAATACACCGGAATTGTGGTACGCTCTGCAGGAAGTATGGTGTGCATTGCCTACAGCATATTTCCAGAAGCTAGTGGAGTCCATGCCCAGTCGTATTTCAGCAGTCCTGCGCTCCCATGGGGAACCTACCAAGTATTAGACTCGTGTACCAGTTTTTCTGGCAGATCAGTGTATTTTGCGCAATTTCAGCAGACTGCTGCCGCATTACTTGGTTATCGCAATGCAAGCGTCTCGTTTGTCGGTAGCTATCAGTATCGTTTAAAGCAAAAAAGATGACACCAAATTCTCGGGTGTAATGAGCATGTCTTTTGAATCCTTTTCGACAGGAGAAAAACCCATTTTAAAAGAGAGTTTTGTAAAGGAAAAAAAATAGCGAAAGAGAATGTATTTGTGCCTCCTAGAAAAAAACTGCGCATCATTTAAAATTCGCAATGTCAGCAATGTTCTTCACCGTCAATAGAACCGAAGATGAAACATAAAATCAACCGAATATTTTCAATGGGTAAATCCTATACAAAGAGAAGTATCTACTTTAGACGTTTAGCGGCTGAAATGGGCGCTGCGAAATTCCTAATTTGATCACAAACTTAATACGTTTACGTAATGGAACCATGAAGAGGGTAAAAGATCGTAGTCAACTACTGTAGAAAGCCGACGAAGATAAAAGAATGAAGAAGATAGTTCAAATCTAACGAAGTGTTGAACAGAATTTACAAAATAAAGTTATTAGTGACCATTATTTAAACCTACTACCTATACACCACGTACATTTGAGTACTCTACACACGGGAGAAATGTGTAAATAATCAAAAACTGTTTCTCCTATCGGAAAACATCCGATGCAAAAATAATTTTCAAACCAAAAGATGAGAAGAAGAGATATGGAGAAAAATGTGATATAATTTTGCGTCTCCTAGCGGCAAAGCTGTGCGTCTGCAAAATTATATCATCTCACACAGATTGGTGCAAAATAGGCTCCATAACTAAGAGTATTAAGGTTTTTCCCATGGGTTGTTTAGAACAGAGATTTTTTTTTCCAATTGAAATATACAGTAACAACCCCTGGAAGCAGAGTAATAATGAATAAGAGAAACGTTAGAAAATATGCGCAAAATATTCTTCATAACAAAAGCTATGCGAATAAAAAAAACATTTCTCATATGACTTCTGTATAAAGAGACTCCGAAAGAAAACCTTTTTACGTACAAGCCCCTAGTAAGGAAACGGTGCATTATTTAAAGACGATATTTACCATAGCGAATGGCATAAAATATGATATAAAAAATTCAGAAGCTTAGATGCAATTGAAAACACAAATGCACACTTACGATATCTATAGAAAAAAACTCAGCTTTATAAAACTGCAAAGTTAACAGGAAAATGATCCCCCCCCTCCCATAAAAAAATATATCAAATATTGTAAAAAGAGCTTTTCAAATCGAACTTTTAGAAGCAGAAATGGCAGGCAATAAAAACAATACTTCAGACAAGAAATCAGCATAAACTTGTATCAGTAGTTCGCTGTATTTGAACGATACAATTTTTTTCATTCAGGTTTTAAGAATCTCGGATACTGCTGCAAATACAACGGAAACATAAATATAAACTAACGCCCTCTAAGTGCAAAACTGTGGGTTACGAAATATTGAAAATTACATGCAAAACAATCACCCTTGGATGCATTGTCCAACAAAGTCAGAAGTTTTCAAATCGGGATATTACAAGAAAAGATATGCAAAAAAAAACCGAAAAAAAAACCAAGATGTACGTTTATCACGAAAAAACTGTGCGTTATTATGAGTATAAAATATTCGCAAAGCACTTTTCTCGGTGAGTGGCATATTTCAGGAAAACGATTTTTTTAACAGATTTTTCAGGAACTCGGGTATTCTTGTAAGTGCTTCCACAAAAAATTATGCACTTAGCGCCCCCTAGTGACAGTAGGGGTCTTGCGAAAAACTAGATATTATTTGCAAACCGTTACTCTCCACTGACTTGATCATTCGCAAAACAACTTTTCAGAACCGGACTTTTAAATGCACAGATATTGGCAGAAAAATCATTTATATTCCCGGCTCTTTGCGGAAAAGCTGTTCGTTGTTTAAAATAGAAACTGTACCGAAATGCTTTCGTTTTAAAGGACATCAAAGGAAAGAGAGAATGCTTTTTAAATGAGATATTTAGAACCAATAATATAAAATAAAATGTATATTGGGTTTTTAGCATCTGAATTTACGCTCTCTAGCGGCGACGTTTGGCATCAGAATAAGACCAACAGGCAAAACATCATCGTTCTCACAATTCAGGCTTCCTAATTTAAAACGAATTTTTTAAAATCAGACTAACACGTGCCGTGAGATAATGTCCAGAGGCGAACAAACGGACATAGTGATATTGTAAGCACGTGCACTTATTTTTCTTTTCAAAAGACGTGTCCATGAACAGGTTGATACACTTATAACTCTAATTTAACATGACTCTCCACAAAACTGAAGAGACTGTACCCAACTATAGGAATAGCAATCCTCTTACAACTCGCATGATATTTAATAGCCATATCTATACTTTTAACCCTAAAATCTCATCTCCTACTTATAGATCGAGGTAGCCACATTTTTGAAAAATAATATTCTCTCGGCAATGTCGATTTTCGTTCTTAACACCGGTTTACTTATACAAAATTCGTTCCGTTCCTATGCTTTCTTTTAGTTCTCCGTTTTTGACTGCGCTTATAAATATATTTCGGTATGTAACTTATATGTGTTGTGTGACGAACTACAGAGGTAAAGCATGTGTCAAGACGACAAATCTGCAGCGATACATTCCGCCTGTGTAGCTTAGTTGGGAGAGCAACTTACTCCGGAGTGAGGGGGTTTGACTTCGATCTCCGTCACAGACAAATTTGTGTTTTCTCAGTTGTCATAAAAATCGGTTTGAGACACAATAATTTTTATTTGTCGTTATGTCATCACTACTTTTAAATAGAAAGTAAAATTCAACACGTTTATTGATAACATTAATGTATAAATACGATATCGTTATACGACTAGTATAGTTAATTTGAAAAATCACGGCAAAAGCTTTCATAATTTCTTTAGTTTTGTTACATGTAAAGAACATACTACATCAAAACGACTATTCTTCTATCTAATTACTAAAGATATTAGTTTTAAATTGGTCCTAAGGTTTCTCTTTCCTAAGTCCAATTACTTGATAATGAAGACGTGTTAAAAAAAAGATTCCGGAGAACTTCGGATATTCAATTAACAACTCTCAAGCCTAAACCTAAATTTCAACACGGGCATATCTTTTTTGAAAGTCAGTAATGATCTAGCTCAGAGAAAGCAAAGATTGGAACTTAGTTTGTGCTCATGTTACCTCATTAAATAATTAACTCATAAACTTCCTTTTATCCGCTACTAACTCAACTAAGTCTTTTATTTCGAAGCATCAGCTATATTGAATTAGATGAAACGAGTGTCAACCACTTTTTCCAAAAATTACACCAGACGTTCTAATATCTCTAGCAGGTTTATTACAACACTTTTGTTTTGATTTTCTGGGCTAAGAAGGTTTTTATTTTGTACGTAAAAAGCCAGGATTTCTCATTTAATTCAATTTAATGTCACTGTCTCCACTGAAGGGCAAAAAACAAAACCAAGAAATAAATATCTATCTCAAAACGTGAACCCAAAATCACTACCTCTACAAGAGAAGCTACAATCGTAACCTCTCTTCCTTCTGAGAAAGGTAGAAATACATTAACGTATTGAAGATCTGACACTGGACAAATTTGGATTTTAAGGGCGAATTTGAAATTTGCTCCTTTCAATCAGACCAAAGTAATAATCACTATTTTAAACCCTGAGCTTTTGTAAATGTCATATACTTAAAAAGTCCTTTTCAAAACTGCTAAACATAACGAATTTTTTGAAAATTGTTAAAAATTTTACCCCTCTTTGGAGGAATTTTAGAAGAAATTTCTTCATTCCTAAATACTGGCATCTGTAAAATGGTAATTCGAGTTGGATTACCTTCGAAATGCTTTAAAATTATTTTTATACAGTTGTGGACGCAAAGTTGAATTTTGTGTCTGCCTTTAATATTTCGATGACCTGCAATATATAATCCAAATCGGGTCATCATCTGTAAAATGATGATTCGAAGTAATGACTCTGTGAATCCAACTCGAGTCATCATCTGTTAACTGATTACTCGAGTTGGGTTTCTCTCGAAATGCTTAAAAATTATTTAATGTAATTGTGGACGCAAAGTTGCATTTTCTGTCTGCCTTTAATATTTCAATGACCGGCAATATACAATTCAACTTAAGTCATCATCTGTAAAATTATGACTCGAATTGGATTTCTCTCGAAATGCTTTAAAACTATTTTAATGTTGTTGTGGACGCAAAGTTGAATTTTGTGTCTGCCTTTAATACTTCGATGGCCTGCAACATGTACACTGGTGCTCAAAATTAAAGATAATTTATAAATTCGTACGTATCACCAAGTATTTATGAAGATATGCAATGAAATTTGATAAAGAGGTATATTATTACATTATTGACGTAACTTTAACAGAAGAAGATCGATATCTTATAATTTGCATGTGTTGACATCTTAATCTAATAATTTGCATCGAAGAACAGTCCATGGAACAATATTTAAAGTCTTTTGCATAAGACTTGCAGAACTTTAATATGGAATATGGTCGTCCCTGAGATAAATGAAGTTCAAACAGCCATTCCCCATGCTATTTAACAGGGTACTGATGGCGCCTTAAGTGATGTGTGACCACTCCTCAATAGGAGCTGTTCTGAGTTCGTGGACAGTTCTGGTAACTGTTGTGGCCCAATGCGTCTTCCAAGAGCATGCATTCAGTACACTCTCAATTGAACTGATGACGAGGAATCTGGGTAGCCAATTCATTTGGCGAATATCTTCCTCTTCGAGAAAATCGTCGACCAAATAAGCGCGATGAGATTGGGCATTATTTTTTATAACAATAAAATGTGGACCGACGGCTTTCTTGAATACCTTGATGTACTGGTTCAGGATCTCATTCCTATACCTCAGAGCATTAAGAGAGTGACTCTGAAAGACATGCATGTCTGTACGTCTCTTCGTCATTGTTCCTGCTTAACAATTGCTACACTTCAAGTAGAGTAGTCCCTTTCTCTAATGTTAGAGGGCTTGTCTCGGACAACTGGTTCTCTCCAGACAATAATACGCCGCCAATCAGTGCATGAACTGAATCAATGTGCTCATCAGTGAAAAAAAAAGCATTCTCTCGCTGGTATGGACTCCAAGGGAGATATTGGTGACTGCACGATAAACGAGCTCGTCGGGTGGCGTAAGTTAGAGAGGAACAAATAACTGCCTTCCTTGCATAAAGGCATTTCTCCCGAAGTATTCTACAAACAATATGCCTTGAAACTCTCGTTTCTGCAGGTTCCGCAAGCCTCGAAGAAAGTTGTCTAATGGATACCTCTCTCTTCAGTCTGGCATTCAGACTCCAGACTCCAAAGGTGATCGTCTGCGCCAACTGTGGTTTTGGAACAGCCTTGTGCTGGTCGACGACGAACACCTGTTATCTGTTGAAACTGTCTCCAGAGAAAATAAATTTTGTTGAATATTCAATGCTCAGAAAACTTCTGTCTGGGATTAACCCGCTGCAATCTTACCAATTGTTCTCCTCCGCTGAAAAATATCGATAAGATACCTTCGTTACATTTTCAGCTCGATATGCCAATGAAGTGAAAGAAAAATTTGTCTAGATCAGCTTCAAGATTCGAGTAAAGAGGCTGACGCGCGCCTTTGTTATATATGCTGTGTATCTCTTCCAGAAAGTATTTCAGCGCCTATGTTTATGTTGCTTGATTTTATAAGAATCGGAGGTAGAACAGGTCCCCAAAGTTAGAACCAGCATTTCAGAAACACCTTGTATGTAGTCCATGAAAAAAGTGCAAAGATCAATTATTAATGCACGTTAAGGACATAAACGTTTCTCACAAATGTTTCATTCTTCAAATCCACCAAGGTTTCGCTGGGCTCTGGCCTAGCTTCATCAGGACGAATGGCCATGATGAACTAGTCATAAATACTTTCCATTCGTCCTGATGAAGCTGGGCCAGAGCCCAGAGAAACCTTATTCTATTTGAAGAATAAAACATTTGTGAGAAACGTTGAATGTCCTTAATACGCATAATCACCACAAATACTGTAGTATCCGAATTTGTCGAATCAATAAGTAATGCCGTTGTACAAGCTCGTCAGTAACAAAAGGCAAAGCAGAAATTTTCAACAATAGCAAATTGCAATAAGCAATAATGAATCTGGGATCAGTTTAAAAGATATACATTTTGGCACATAGGTTTTTTTTACAAAGACATCTGAGTGAGATCAACTGATTTAACGACTAATTAGTAACGAGGAACTGTGTACCATTTATACTTAAAATAATATAACTGTACTAGTAATCCGAATTTCTTTGTGTAGAATAGAAATAAAAGTTTCCAAGCTTTCGCACACAAACTCGATGGCTTCTTCAAGGAAATGTGACAGCAAACTGCGTCAACTTTCCTTGAAAAAGCCATGTGGTTAATGCACAGTAGACAAAAGCAGACAGCAGACTGCGTCAACTTTTCTTGAAAAAGCCATCTGGTTGATGTACAGTAGACAGAAGTAGAGAGCAGTCTGAGTCAACTTTCCTTGAAAAAGCCATGTGGTTAATGCACAGCAGACAGAAGCAGACACCAGACTGCGTCAAATTTTCTTGAAAAAGCCATCTGGTAGACAAATGACTGCGTCTACTTCCCTTGAAAAAGCCAACTGGCTGATGTACAGTCGACAGAAGTAGAAAGCAGACTGCGTCAACTTTTCTTGAAAAAGCCATGTGGTTGATGTACAGTAGACAAAAGTAAACAGCAGACTGCGTCAACTTTTCTTGAGAAAGCCATCTGATTGATGTACAATAGACAGAAGTAGACAGCAGACTGCGTCAACGTTTCTTAAAAAAGCCATCGGGTTGATGTACAGTAGACAGAAGTAGACAGCAGTCTGCGTCTACTTTCCTTGAAAAAGCAAGCTGGTTGATGTACAGTCGACAGAAGTAGACAGCAGACTGCGTCAACTTTTATTGAGAAAGTCATCTGGTTGATGTACAGTAGACAGAAGTAGACAGCAGACTGCGGCTGCTTTCCTTGAAAAAGCCATCTGGTTTATGTGCGGTAGACAGAAGTAGACAGCAAACTATATATACTTTCCCTGAAAATGTCATCTGGTTGATGTGCGAAAGCTTGGAAACTCTGATTTCTATTCTACGGCAAGAAATTCGGATTACTAGTACAGTGATTTAACGATTGTTTGAGAAGCTTTGATTTTTCTTAACTCGTATTGCTGTACCTCCACATGGCGCCTAATAGAACTCACATTACCAATCATGTATTTCTGCGGTCCAGCATAGATTTCTTTCATAGGAATTCATATGAAATTTAAGCATGGTTTGTTTTTACGACACAGGAAATGTTGTTCCAGTGCATACCTCATCTGCGTATTCAGTGAACTAGCTACTTGAAACTGTAGCATATTCATAATAATTTATACGCACTCACACGCCTACTGCCAGCATACACAGCTTTCACAAATCCAAGTGCATGTCCATTATATCATTATTTTTTCTGATTTTTTGTTCAAATAACTCACTGAAAGTTTCTAAGTCATCTTCTCAATCCTGTTTATCGTACCATTTAGTATTTTACCTCTTTCTATTTTTTTTCTACGCCATGTGTACTTCTGACTAGAATTCTTGTCTCCCCAAAAAATACATTCCCCGCTGTCTACCTTAACGTTCTCACATTTTTCTTTTATTCTGGCAAATCAGCTCCACATTTTACGGAGAGAAATTTTTCGTCAGTTACTTTACTCTGCAACCTCCCGAGATTTCGTTTTCATTCTTCTCTTTAACAGATTCTTACATTCCACAGAAGCACCCTGTTTACACGGTTATAAACTTTATCTAATTGTACTACATATGCAAAGGGGACAAAACTTTCTTATGCCAGACAAATAACTTTCAGTCACCATAAGTAATACAAACAAATGATTAGTACAGCAGTTACTTGACATAAAACGACGCTGTATGTTCCACACTTTATCTTGCCGACCCGATGGCGCAGTGGTCTAAGCGATGGCTTCTGATCATTCGCCCAACGGAGGGGTCAGGGCTCGAATCTCAGGTAAGGAATGATGGTTCGTGTTTGGCTTTCGGCGTTTTATTCACTGAGTTCTTTGTTCACCTATGTACATTGCTGTTGTTGAAAAATAGAATGTTTATACTGTATATATCTGTCCATCAAGTTCAATGCGTATATCAATGTATCTGTCAAGCAAGTCCAATAAATAATTTAAATAATTTAAACCTTCAATAAAATCAAATTTAAACCGCACTTTCTCTGACGTCAAGCTCCATCTTTATCAGTAATAACATTTCTAAACAGTTTATCTGCAGGGTTAGCAGGATTATACTACGGCAGCCCTATATTCGGTCTGATAACTTTATCTTTTAGAAAAAGAAATCCTGTTGAGCAACTCCAACTACCAACGTAACTCATCAATTTTAGTTAGCCGCTCCTTAACCCTATCACCATCATGCTCCTTCTCGAATTTTGCGCAATCTATGCCTGGGGATCTCCCACGTCTTTAGAGATTTTATAGCTGTATGAACGTCTTCTCTCAAGATCCATACTATACTTGTTTCTATTTCTATGTCATCATCTGCATGTACCAAAAGCGTAACTAGGCCTTTCTGCACCAGGGGCAAACCACAATAATGCTCCCCCATCTGTTTTCCTATCTTATACGTCTACACACACACACACACGCGCGCGCGCGCGCTCGCTCGGGCGCACACAAATATGCTTTTCTCGACAAAACATATTTTCACTCACCAATGTTATTTCTATGGGAGAAACACAAACTATGACTGTTTGTTTATTTTTCCCAACTGCTTAAAATTTCGGACCTTCCGCACCACGTAAAATGAACCAAGTGTAGCTGGCAGTTGCGGGTGGAAACAGCAGTAATGATCGAATAGTTCCCAGATAATCTTCAATAAATGTGAATGACATCCTTATCATGTAATGTAATGTCCATCCAACAAAAGTCCCAATGTTATCGACGAAGGCCGTGGTTCTTCTTCAGTATGAGCAAGTAATATCTCTTAAACATTTTGAGGAAAACATGCGAATTAACAAAACCTACAAAAACTTGCGAATCATATTGAAAAAATTCTGTAAATTGACAAATGACAAAGTAAAACGCTAAAACAAACCCTACCTGAAACCGGCGCAAAAGTTTCAATTCCAATTTTAACCAGATTGTAAGCAGTGATTTTTGCGCGCTCTCTTGAGCTGCGCCGGGAGCAGCAGCCCCGTCTGCTCCGCCCTAGTTACGCCCTCTGGAATCTACTTCAAAATCCGCTTAGCATTTCTGCCCAAATAATTCACAGAAGGCTCCCAGATTACGTTTAAAATCCTGCTCATTTGTGACGTATACTCCAATTTATCTTTTCTTTTTAGTTCTTGCCATGAAATTTTTGGTTCATTCTCTTTAAGCAGTTTCTAATCTTAACGCTACATTTTCTCTGCCGCTGATCCCAGGTAATTACAGAATGACGTATATGTTCCAGACTGATAAGAGTGATATTTACGATTTTATCAGAGCTCTCGTTAGAATTTGGCTAGAGCGAATGTTCGTTGTAACTGCTTTGGAGGTAGATTGTTGAGACAGCTTAGATTACTTTGATATTATGCAATTAGTGCTTAATATATATGAATGGATTAATTCTTTCACGTTGAATATTACGCTTGTTCGATTACTGAAGTAAAATTGCTGTTGTGCAGTAAGACTTTAAGTGGATGTGCCAAGAGATCGTTGCTTTCGGACACTGAAGCAGACAATTGTTTAAATACCTAGCCGGAATTAACCACTAGACCACTGTGTCGCAGTGGTCTAAGCTCTGGCTTCTGATCATTCGTTCGACTTTGACACGGGTAGGAATAAAGGTGAAAAATGGATGTTGTGTTTGTCTTTTGGCACTGGTGGTGCCCTTACCCTGGAACCAGTGGCCCTAAATTTGTGAGTGACGACTGTTCATAGCCTATCGAGTTGCTCACGGCTGTGGTTAAACCTTCAAACAAACAATAGTCCAGTCAACGAATGCTGAAAATAGGCAAAAATAAGAAATAAATATGGAAGTTTTGAAACTTGGTACACTTGTTTATGGGTATCTAGTGAAGATTATGTCAAATGTCCTGACGAATCAGAGGCGAGCTGTAGCCGCCATCTTGAAAAATAGGTATTTTTGTTTTGGGTTTCCGTGAATATCTCAAAACCGGTGGTCGTAGCCCAACAATACTAACTACAAAATTGAAGCTTACAAACTTTCCTACAAAAAAGGTGCTATTCACTTTTTTTGTATCTCTAATAGTTTCTGCGATAATCGGGTGTCAATGTTGTACTGTTTCGCTGATCGCTTCATTATCACTACGGGTTTTCATACAAATAAGCTAGTGATAACGTAGCGATCAGCGAAACAGTACAACATTGACACCCGATTATCTCAGAAACTATTAGAGATACAAAAATGTGAATCGAGCCTTTTTTGTAGGAAATTTTGTAAGCTGCAATTTTGTGATTCGTATTGTTGGGCTACGAACAACCGGTTTTGAGATATTCACGAGAAACAGAAAACACTTACTTATTTTTCAAGATGGCGGCTAGAGCTCACCTCTGACTCGTCAGGACCTTTGATATAATCTTCACTGGATACCTATAAACAAGTGTGCCAAGTTTCAAAAAGTTCATATTTATTTCATCTGAAAACCCTATTTTGACCGGACTACAAGCGAAAAAAGATTATATTGTACTCCACATTGTGATGTTTTGTGCTGACATTTTTAAGTGCCGAAAGTGGACCTAGTAAACAAGTTGATTACTTCAAGTACAAGATTATTCAGTCACTTGGCCTTTAGTACCTAATTAAGTGTTTGATGTGTTTTAATTTACCTACCGGAGCTCGAAGTTAAGTTTTACAGTAACACCATGCGCTGCAGTAAGACAACAATCAAACCAGGACGTACTTTACAGTGAAGCAATATGGATTTTAATATATATAAAAACAATAAGTAACTCCTATATGTACTTCCAAAATGAATTTTTGTGTGCACAGAACAGCCTTCTACACTGTTCACTTTAGTATTTATATCTTTTTGACTGACTCTGGTAAACCAGTTTTATCGTATCACTCTTTTCAGAGAGACATTCATCTTCAGTTATATTATGATATCTAGCAACCCTCCTAGATATGTATCGTTCTACTTCTTCGCCGAATATTAAATCTTCCTTTATCTTTTATTTTTGAGGCACAGAGAAGTACTTAATGTTAGAATGTGAAATGAAATATATTTTGAATTACTGAAGATATTCAAAGAAATATGTTCTAAATGCTAAGGGTCTCGAATAAATATGCTCTGAATTTTAAATGTCTCGAAGGAAATATATTTCCAATACTAAGCATTTTGAATGAAAAAGTAGGAAATGCAAGGAATCTTGTATAAATATGTTCTGAATGTTACGAATCTTGATAAGAATACATTCTGAATAGTACGAAACGTGAGCGAAATAAATTCTAAGGATCTGGAATGAAATATATTCGCAGAACTCTTATTTCCTTTGAAGATATCATTTATCTAATGATTAAGTGATGTTAATTTTCATAGATAAGTGCACTTAAAATTCATCAAACGCTTGAACTACATTATGCACTTGTTCAGCTTCATCACAAAACTTTATAAGTAGCTTGTTTACCTACGATATATAAATATTTGTCCGTAGCCATCAATTCTTTTAAACCAGGAATGTGGGTTGAGAAAAATTCTGGAAGGTAATTTTAGAAGAACGAGTTAATAATGTTTATCTGCGTATAAAAATGACATTTTTCCATTAGGAAAATTAAAACAATATTTATTCGTTGAGAGAAAAAAAACGAGAAAAGCTCGTATGATGCATAGTTGATGACGAACTTAGGTAATGTACGTATTATTTCTCAAATAACAGCACGGCATAATTTCGCATGGCACTTCCTCAGAGTTAGATAATGATCTATTGCGCAACGCGAGTCAAGGATAATGAAATTTCGGAGGTACTAATTCTAGAGGAAGCAGGGATTTTGTAGAGTCAAAGTTTTGACTGCTAAGAGAAAATGAAAAATGATCTTCACTCCGGTAGTCTCTTTGTTTTTAAATCACATTATTTCATTTTCTTTTCTTCTTTTTTTTTTACCTTATTTTTCATACCAAACGAACATATCGTTTAAAAACGAGCAAAAATATATCGTACACATTTTCTCGTCTGTAATATACTTAATCCATCGAATAATGCGGTTGGTGATTTTTTTCCCTTTTATGAATAGCATGCTTCATTCGAAAGTGTACCCGTGGAAAAGAAAATGCATCGTGGTAATGTCAGAATCTTCGCTTTCCGTAATCTGTCTCGTAGATTTTGTCCATATTCCAGTTTCTGGCAGAACATTCATTATTTGTCAGACGAGTAAATTGGATTTAAGTAAACAACGTTCAGCGCGATGTTTCTTAAGCAAGCATATAAATTCCCACAGCTTAGAAGAGGTTTGTTTCACCCAAATCTGGCTCAGTTCCGGGTATTAAAAAATAAACAGATAAATTTATTATTATTTCTTAAGTTTACGTTGCATAGTTATTACGCAACAAAATGAAACTCTTAAAGCCCACATATTTCAGTGTCTTTTAATACAACAATGTATTTCACGTGGCATCTTAAGTGAGATTTCACATTAAGAAGTGGACACAGTATATTTCACTTCTGAATGTTCTGGGAAATATATTTTATCACGTGCTCTAACGCATTTCATTCTGATTTTTTTTTCAAACACTCAGTATAATACACGCGTTTAATAAATTCGTTTCAAAAACTAAAACATATTATCCCGCGTAATTTATCTCTATTACTACAGTTTGACTGTGCGAGACATTACACGGAAGATATGCATTAGTTCCAGAGCGCAATTTATTTTCACTTGTCCAAACATTGCTGCAGAGAAAGAAGTGCGTTCAGAAATATTAATATCACAGTGCTAGAGAAGTTAATTTTATTCAAAAAAGTTACAAAAAAAACGTTGTCGTTGAGAATAATAATTAAAAACAAAATTACTTAAGACGAAGCGATGAACAAAATATGATTCTTTAGTGCAGCATTTTCTAAACGGTTGTTTTTTGACCTAGATAACAGTAAGCTAATATTTTATATAAAATAAAAATAGTTCTATGTCGAATTGCTCTTGTCAAAAGGAATATTTTTCTTATTTACTTAGATACTGAATAAAAGTAGAATGTATGTATAGACTCAAACAAAAAAAAAGAAAACTGCAAAAAACTAAGGGATAAGATCGGCAAAAAACTACGATATGAGAATTCATGAAGAGTTTTAACGTGCATAAGCAGCAGAATAAGAATAATCCCAGCAATAAATAAAGAATAAGTTAAACTCTTGTTAAATTTAACCAACTATCCTTAAGGACTAAAGTACACTATTCCGTGCAGGAACTAACATATAAGAAAAACGCGTATGTTTCTAGAAAACAAAACAGAGAGATTTTATGCGAAATGTAAAAGACATTCCTGTAAACAAGCATTTCCAGGATAAACTTTTCAAGAGGGTTTTATAGATCGGAACTGCCAGATTACTAGGAAGCAACTTAGGATTCTGAGCTTTTCCAAAGACTGTTTAAAGGATCCTCTGGACAAGTGTGTCCACCACGAAGCTGATATCTTTTGACGAAACTCAGATTCTGAGGTTGTTTCCTCGTAAGCCGGATATCTCGGACCACACCACATCACTACCTTGACAATCATGGCTTCAAGTGACTTGTTTAAAGGAATTCTGTTTGTATGTCACATATTTTTTTATTTTCACATATTTCCTTCCTCACACTTTAATACAGTATATATATATCATCATTGTCAACCACTATCAATCAACTGCTGAACGAAGGTCACCCCAAGTTTCTTCTACAAGAGTCTGTCTTGTGCCGGTCAGTCTCCTCCATGATACTCCGGCATACTTTCGAATTGCTTCCACCCATCTCTCATGTGGTCTTCTTCTGGGTCTTTTCCTGTCCCTTGGAATCCAGTCCAAAATGTTGGCTGTCCTGGCAATATGTACAATCCATTACCATTTCAGGGAGTTTACTCTGATTATGATGACTTCCACTCTTGTAATTTTTCTGATCCACGAGTTCCTCTTCTTATCTCTTCTGGTTACGCCAAGCATGCGCCTCTCAATGATGCTTTGAGTTGTCTGCAGTCTTTGTATGTCTCTTTTAGCTAAGGTCCACGTCTCTGCACCATACGTAAACACTGGAAGGATGCATTGATTAAACACTTTTCTTTGAAGGCATAATGGCATATTGCTCTTGAAAATTATACTGTTTCTTCCAAAAGCTCTCCAGGAAAGTTTCATACGCCGATTAATTTCTTCATCAATGTGACCTTCACTTGATATCTGCTGTACAAGATAAATGTACGTATTGGTTATCTCCAGCTTTTCCCCATCAATCGATAAATTTTCATTTCTTGTAAAAGCATTGTACCTCACTTTTGTCTTTTAAAAGTTAATTTTTACTCCCAATACTTTACTCTTATTAGCAAGTTCACGGATCATACTCTGAAGCTCTGATAGGGTAATTGCAAAAATGACAACGTCATCAACTAAACGAAGGTGAGTTAGATAATCTCCAAATCTTTATCATTTTGAGATATAGTGTCGATATAGTGTCGCTTTATCTCACTCCCTTTCCAATTTTTATGGGTGCTGCATTCTCAAATAGCCGAATCTTTACTCTTACATTTTCATTGATGTTATTAATAATATTAATGTATGCATCTTCAATACCGCAGGATTTCAAAGCCATTGTAACGGCTAATGGTTTCACTGAATCAATGGCCTTTTTATAATCGATAAAAGCCATGCATAACGGAAGTTCATATTCCCTCGCTTTTTCAATTAGTTCTCTCAATAGTGCTGTAGCCACTTCTGAATACAGCTTGTTCTCTCGGTTAATCCATGTACAGTGTCACCTTCAAGCGGTGTGAAAGAACTTTAGTGAAGATTTTATAAACCACTGATTGGAGACTAATAGGTCTGTATTTCCTGAGTTCCTCAATGTCACCTTTTTTATGTAGCAGTATCATTGTAGCATTGTTGCAATCCTCAGGAATCTTCCCTTCATTAAGTCATCGAGTGAAGACTTGGAAGAGTATTGTTTCAATTTCTGCACTTGCTTCTTGTATGATGCCTACAGTAATTCCATCTTCTCCTGGAGCTTTCCGCTTTTCCCCGTTTCATGTTCTTGATTGCATATGCAACTTCGGCTGGGAAGACTGGAAGAACTCTGGTACTGGTACCTTTCGTAATGCCTGGAGTACATGTATCAACCCTATCATAAAGTGTTGAGTAGCAATCTTTCTTGTTACAGAACCATCTTCTTTTCTCAGAGCCATAATCTGTTTTCTTCCCTTACTCTTATGTCCCTTTGCTCTCTTCAGGCTTTTGTTGTTTTCAATTGCTTTCCTCACTAGTTCACAGTTGAATTTCCTTACGTCTTCAGTGATACGTTTCGTACTGTCGTGCACAGTTTTATATATTCCACTTTAGAAATCACATCTTCTTTAGGTGTCCTCTTCTCTCTTCTTTTTTGCATGAGATTTTGGTTTTTCCTGAAAATTTGTTGATGAGCAACATGTCCTTTTTACCAGCTATTTTTGTTACTATTTCCATAAGAGCCTTTGTTAAGTTTCTGTTGACTTCAGAGATGTCCACTTTTTACGACGTTAGGTCTTCTAGAGCAGAGAATCTGTTCCTCAGTTCTAATTTGAAGGTATTATGAAGTTTCTTAAGGTTGGTCATGCCAATACACTTTGTTTGTTTTACGAGCTTGCCAAGCTCTACTTTAGCTTTGAGGTGAATCTTACATCTTACCAATCTATGTTTACTACCTGTGTTGAACTTGTTTAACACACTGTTATCTTCCATGACAAATTTCTTGTTACACATAAAATCAATTTCACTTGTCAAGCCATTGGGATGCCTCCATGTCCATTTCTTTTGCGGCTTTTCTTGAAAAAGGAGTTCATGATGAAAAACCCTTCCGACTCTGCAAACTCTACGAGAGTATTTCCACGCTGGTTTCTGTTACTGTGACCGAATTTACCTACTGAATTTTCGTTCTGTTGCCGTTGCCCTATTTTTGCACTGAAATCTCCCATAATGATTTTCAAGTACTGCTTGCCTTTATTATGTAGATGATGAATTTCCTCATAAAATTCTTCAATCTCTTCTTCAGGATGAATTGTGGTGAGTGCATAAGCTTGAATAATCTGAGCCTGGTATCTTCTCGCGAGTTGGATAACAAGTCGTGCATCTCTGTCAGAGGAACTTTCAACTTCTACAACTTTATCCTTCAGTTTCTTGTTTATTATAAATCCAATAACACTAGTTCTGTCAGTATCTGTCCCGTGATAGTAGAAGAGATATCCACTTTTCAGTTTAATGAGATCTTCTCCTTTTCTCCTTACCTCACTTACCCCGACGATGTCCCACTTGGTCCTTTGTGGTTCCTCTTCCAGTTCAAGGAGCCTTGAATCAGCAGATAGGGAGCGTCCATTGTAATTAGCCAAGGTCAGCATCAGATGAGATTGCAGCCTAGTCCGGTAATCCGGTAATTCTTAGCACCCTCTGTCTTCATGTGGCACTGGCTGCTGCCTTAGCAAGGTACATTCCCGCTGCCGGAGACTGAGGGCCAATATTTAGGTTGTGGAGTCATTTTGGCGAGGTTTGGCCATAACTCACCATGCTGCACAAGTGGGTTGGTGAGTGTGGGATAGCATTTCCTCTAATCCCGATGGTATAGTTATACCGCTATTGGTGGTCGTCACAGCCTCTTTAGTGGGAACAGGATGCCCCACGAAAAGGCGGGGTTGACACTTGTCCGGCTGAGGCTCTAGTACGTTGCGCATCACCTGACCTTATATCCGATATATATATATATATATATATATATATATATAGGGATGTAAGGTCAGGTGATGCGTAACATCACAGCCTCTCCTTGACAAATGTCAACCCCGCCTTCTCGTGGTGCATCCTGTTCCCACTAAAGGGGCTCTGACGACCGCCAATAGCGGTATAACTATACCATCGGGATCAGAGGAAATGTTATCCCACACTCACCAACCCGCTTGGCCAGCGTGGTGAGTTATGGCCAAACCCTCCAAAATGACTCCACAACTTAAATCTTGGCCCTCAGTCTCCGGCAGCTGGAATGTACCTGGCCAAGGCAGCGGCCAGTGCGACATGAAGGCAGAGGGTGCTAAGAATCCCCGGAGGACCGGACTAGGCTGCCATCTGATGCTGACCTTGGCAACTTACAATGGACGCTCCCTATCTTCTGATTCAAGACTTCTTGAATTGGAAGAGGAACTACAAAGGATCAAGTGGGACATTGTGGGGCTAAGTGAGGTAAGGAGAAAAGGAGAAGATCTCATCGAACTGAAAAGTGGACATCTCTTCTACTATCGTGGGACAGATACTGGCAGAACTAGTGGTGTTGGATTTATAATAAACAAGAAACTGAAGGATAAAGTGGTAGAAGTTGAAAGTTCCTCTGACAGAGCTGCACGACTCGTTATCCAACTATCGAGAAGATACCAGGCTCAGATTATTCAAACTTATGCACCCACCACAAGTCATCCTGAAGAAGAAATTGAAGAATTTTATGAGGAAATTTGTCATCTAAATAATAAAGGTAAGCAGCACTTGAAAATAATTATGGGAGATTTCAATGCAAAAATAGGGCAACGGCAACAGAATGAAACTTCAGTAGGTAAATTCGGTCACGGCAACAGAAACCAGCGTGGAAATACTCTCGTTGAGTTTGCAGAGGCAGAAGGGTTTTTCATCTTGAACTCCCTCTTCAAGAAAAAGCCACACAGGAAATGGACATGGAGACATCCAAATGGGATGACAAGTGAAATTGATTTTATTATGTGTAACAAAAAATTCGTCATAGAAGACTGCAGTGTGCTAAACAAGTTCAACACAGGTAGTGACCATAGATTGGTGAGATGTAAGATGCACCTCAACACTAAACTTGAACGTGGCAAGCTCATAAGACAAACAAAATCTATTGACATAACCAACCTTAAAAAACACCATAATACCTTCAAGTTGGAACTGAAGAACAGGTTCTCTGCTTTAGAAGGCCTAACATCGGAAGAAGTGGACATCTCTGAAGTTAACAGAAAAGTAACCAAAGCTCTTATGGAAACAGCAACAAAATTAGCTGGGTCTAAGAACAAGTTGCATGTAAATAAATTATCAGGAAAAACGAAAATGTTGATGCAAAAAAGAAGAGAGATGAGGACAACTAAAGAAGATGTGACTTCCAAAGTGGAATATATAGAGCTATGCAAGACAGTACGAAAAAAGTATCACTGAAGACGTAAGAAAATTCAACTGTGAACTAGTGAGGAAAGCAATTGAAAACAACCAAAGCCTAAAGATAGCAAAGGGATATCTCAGTAAGGGAAGAAAACAGATTATGGCACTGAGAAAAGAAGATGGTTCTGTAACAAGAAATAGAGGCGAAATTTTGACAAGAGTGAAAGATTTCTACTCCAAATTATATGAAAGGGATGATACATGCACTCCAGACATCATGAAAGATACCAGTACCAGAGTTCCTCCAATCCTTCCAGCAGAAGTTGCACATGCAATCAAGAACATGAAGCGGGGAAAAGCTCCAGGAGAAGATGGAATTACTGTAGACATCATACAAGAAGCAAGTGGAGAAATCGAAACAGTACTCGCCCAAATTTTCACTCGATGCCTTAATGAAGGAAAGATTCCTGAAGATTGGAACACCGCTACAATGATCCTGCTACATAAGAAAGGTGACATTGAGGATCTCGGAAACTACAGACCTATCAGCCTCCTATCAGTAGTTTATAAAATCTTCACTAAAGTTCTTTCACACCGCTTGAAGGTAGCACTGGACATGGCTCAACCGAGAGAACAAGCTGGATTCAGGAGTGGCTACAGCACAATAGATCATATCCATGTGCTGAGAGAACTAATTGAAAGAGCAAAAGAATATGAACTTCCATTGTGCATGGCTTTTATCGATTATGAAAAAGCCTTTGATTCGGTGAAACCATCAGCAGTTACAATGGCTCTGAAAACCTGCGGTATTGAAGATGCATACATTAATATTATTAATAACATCTATGAAAATGCAAGTGCAAAGATTAGGCTGTTTGAAAATACAACACACATAAAAATTGGAAAGGGAGTGAGACAAGGTGACACCATATCTCCGAAGCTCTTTAATGCCACATTGGAGGGTGTTTTTCAGTCGCTGAGCTGGGAAAACAAGGGGATAAAGATTAATGGAGATTATCTAACCCACCTTCGTTTTGCTGATGACGTAGTCATTTTTGCAACTAGCCCATCAGAGCTGCAGAGTATGATCCAGGAACTTGCTGACAAGAGTAAAGAAGTGGGATTAAAAATGAACTTTCAGAAGACAAAAGTGATGTTCAATGCTTTTACAAGAAATGAAGATTTATCGATTGGTGGAGAAAAGCTGGAGATAACAGACACGTACGTTTATCTTGGACAGCAGATATCAAGTGAGGGTCACATTGATGAAGAAATTAATCGGCGTACAAAACTTGCCTGGAGAGCTTTTGGAAGAAACAGCATAATTTTCAAGAGCAATATGCCATTATGTCTTAAAAGAAAAGTGTTTGATCAATGCATCCTTCCAGTGCTTACGTATGGTGCAGAGACGTGGACCTTAACTAAAAGAGACATACAAAGGCTGCAGACAACTCAAAGAAGCATGGAGAGGTGCATACTTGGTGTAACCAGGAGAGATAAGAAGAGGAACTCGTGGATCCGAAAAATGACAAGAGTGGAAGACATCATGATCAGAGTTAAATCCCTGAAATGGCAATGGGCTGGACATACTGCCAGAAGGACAGATCATCGATGGACAGCCGAAATTTTAGATTGGATTCCAAGGGACAGGAAAAGACCCAGAAGAAGACCACATGGGAGATGGGTGGATGAAATTCGAAAGTATGCAGGGGTGACATGGAGGAGACTGGCACAAGACAGACCGTTGTGGAGGAAACTTGGGGAGACCTTCGTCCAGCAGTGGATTGATAATGGTTGACAATGATGATGATGATGATATATATATACACTGGCGGAAAGTGAAAAAAGAACACCAAGAAGGAATTGGCGGACAGTCATGAAATTTACATATGTCAATGGGGTCGAATTTATGTAGGTGTCATGTTAATTTCGGGACCCACCGGTGAGCGCTTACGCCACAGCACGTCATAATATGCAAATTATCGCCGGTGTTATTTAAGGAGTACGTCGAAGTGAATGTAATCAGTCGTCGGCGTACGGAAACGTGCGAAGACCCTGCTGAAGAAGCTGCAATGCCTGGACATGGAAGACGTGTACGATTTCAGCTGTTATCGGACTTTGAGCGAGGTTGTCTAGTCGGACTCCGTGAGGCCGGGTGGTCGTATCGTCGTATTGCGGAGAGAATTGGACGGGAAGTATCGGTGGTTGTACGATGGTGGCGTAGATGGTCCGAGGAACATTCCCACACGAGAAGACGTGGAACCGGAAGTCACAGACGGTCTGATGGGCGGACCGGTCGACGCATAAGAAGAGCGACGTTGTCAAGCAGAACATCCACTGCGACGCCTATCCGAGCATAAATTTTGTTGGTATCAGACGTCTTCTTCTTGGTGTTATTTTTTCACTTTCCGCCAGTGTATATATATATATATATATAGTTAATTCTGGATATAGTGAACACTCGGCTATAGCGAACCGAAATCATTGGTCCTGACCCGCAACATCGATAACTACATTAAAACTTATGTTTATGGTGAACCCTCAACTTCGGTTATAGTGAACCTACAAAATAAAACTTCAAAGAAAAGAATGTACTTGTAACATAAAATTGTAACTTATTTTAAGACAAACCTTGTAAAAACTAGAAAGAATGTGTTGAGGACAAGCCGACTACTACTCCTCATGTGTTGAGGTAGGCCTAATACTCCTTAAGTGCACTGAAGGAAAAAAGTAGGAGATTAAAAATTTTGGCAACATCTAGCTGGTATTTTTACCCGTCAATACCACGTCAGTCCTCCAACCCATGCATCCAGGTGTGATTCGCAGCTTTAAAACATCTTACAGAAGGGAAGTAACACTTCATTTATTCCAAACCTTGGAATCAAATCAGAACACATCAATAAATGTTCTAAATGCTGTACGTTTTGGAAATAAAGCGTGGAGGAATGTGTTAACTGTCACTATAAAGAACTGTTTCCGGAGGTCTGGTTTGGCTACTGGACGTGTGGCATTGGAAGAGGAGGATGATGTGCCTCTCAAGGACCTTCTTCAGCATTTCGGTGCGAATTCCACTGAAGCTGAAGATTTTATCAATGCTGAATGTGAAGTTATAACAAATGAAATCCCGTCGGATGAAACTATTGTCCAGGCTGTGAAACGCGGTTCCAGCACGGAAGAAAACGAGGCTGAGGATGACGAGGACCATAATGAACGATTTCCAAACGAGAAAGACCTGTTGGAGGATGTCAGGACTGTGCTGAAGTTCCTAGAATGTATGGAAAAATGTAGAATCGAATATAGCGAAAGCACAGATTCTAGAAAAGTATATAGAGAGAATATTTATTTAAACTGTTTGCTACAAGCAGCGGCACATAACAGACTATTTTCACGGCAATAAAGGTAACGTCAAATATTTTTTTTAATTAATATACACCACGTACATAAAAATAGTTTTTAGATACATATGTACTTTTTTTTTCTTGATCAACATATATATATACACTGCTGGCCACCCAAAATGCAATGCCAAGAAGGAAGCATCCAACTGGTCTTAAATTCGCAGCATGCGACGTCCGTGAGAGGACATGCAAACGATTAGCATTGCAGGGCATATGCAAATCATGTACGCCCGGCACGCCACCGAGAATCACTATAAGAAGGGTGCACAGAAGGCGGGGTGTAAGTAGTGGAAGTGTGTTGTGCTGCCGGACCTGTGCGTGGGAATCTTCCTGATGCCTCGTCGTAGAATACGGCAGTCATTCCAGCACGTTTCGGAGTTCGACAGAGGACGAATAGTGGCTTATCGCGACAGCGGTTTATCGTACCGAGACATCGGCGCCCGTTTGGAACGAAATCCAGCCACCGTGAGGCGAGTATGGATTTGGTGGGTGCAGGAAAGACGGACGGACCGACGTGAGCGATTGCGGCAGCCGCGGCACACCACCGAACGAGAGGACCGGCATGATGTGCGGCGGGCATTGGCAGCTCGCAAAGCCACATCACGAACGTTAGCGCAGGAATTAGGCTGTGTTGCGCAACAACCTGTGTCAGCACGTACGGTTGGACTTCGTGTGCACTTGTCGCACGGCGCCCATTGCTCCGATTACCGTTGACGTTACACCACCGGCGAGTGTGGCGGCAGTGGGTTGTTGAACGCCGCACCTGGACTACGGAATGGCACGACATTTTCTTCTCTGATTAATCCCGCTTCTGCCTGCAACACCACGATGATCGTATCCACGTGTGGCGCACCGCCGCGAGAGACTGTATGTTGTCAACATTATGTATCGCCATACCGGTCCGTCGCCTGGTGTTATGATTTGAGGCGGAATTGGATATGACACCCGCGCCCCTCTGGTACGCATCGCCGGTACACTCAATAGCCACCGCTACATCTCCGACGTTTTGGAGCCTGTAGTTCTCCCTTACCTGCAGGACCTGCCAGCGGTCACGTTTGAACAGGACAATGCGCGCCCGCAGGTGGCACGCATCGCGCAACAATTCTTCACAGGCAATCAGGTGTCACTGCTGCCGTGGCCCGCCTGTTCTCCCGATATGTTGCCCATCGAACACGTCTGGTCGCTGATCGGCAACCGAGTGGCCCGGCAAGTACTACCCGCAGCTACGCCTGATGAATTGTGGCAACGTGTTAAAGCAGCCTAGACCGACATACCAAAAGCCCACATCAAAGCCTCTTTCGTTCGATGCCGCGGCGTGTAGCGGCCGTTATTGCCAGCCACGGGGGCCTCACGAACTATTGATTTCTGCGTGTTCCGCAAGTCGCACGGGCCTGTAAGCTCAAGCGTTTCATCTTTGTATCTGTTGTTATGTGTCCAGTAAATCTGGCTTTGCTATCTCGTGTCTTTCTTGGTGTTGCATTTTGGGTGGCCAGCAGTGTACATAAACATACACTATATTGACAAACGTCACCGGACACCTAGAAGAGAAACACAAAATATCATTTATTGAGATACGTTTGTACGGTGTCGGTCCACCTTTGGCCTTAATGCATGCAAGACATGCTTTTAACAAGGTTTCGGAACACAGCGATATTTATGCGCTTCCATTCAGTACATAATGCTGCTGCTAACTGTTGCTTAGTAGCAGGCCTTGGTTCCAAACTTTTTATGCGGCGCTCTAAATCATCCCATAGGTGCTCTATGGGATTGCGATCAAGGCTCTGTGCTGGCCAGTCCACACAAGATATGGAATTATCGTTAAATCACGCCGTAACAGTTTTTGCTTTATGTCTCGGTGCATTATCCTGCTGTTACCAACAAGACTCGGTTCCACAGTATTGCAGCAGAGTTCGTAGGGTATAATTCTCCAGAATATTGAGGTAGTAGGTGTTGGTTAACAGGTTTGTCTACTATAACCAATGGACCGGTACCATACAACAAAATACTCCCCTACACAAGTACCGTACCAGCTCCAAACGTGACCGTCGGAACAGTACACTGTGGTAAATAGTGTTCCGCAGGCTGCCTCCATACCCACACACGACCATCAGACTCAGGGATCGTGTATCTGGATTTATCAGTCCGTAGGACCCGTTTCCATTGATCTACGGTTCACGATAAATGTTCTTTACACCATGCTAAACGACGAGTAGCATTCCGAGTGTAGATGAAAAGCTTATGATCAGCCGCATGACCATGGTAACCTGTGGAATGAAGTTCTCTGCGAATGCTACGTGTGCATACCGAGGTTCCAGCATTTGTACTCACCTGTACACTGAAGTCTTGTGCAGTACTCCGTCGATTAGCTGTAACGACTCTCTTGAGGTTTCGACGTCCTCTATCAATGATTTTCTTTGGGCTGCCGGTACGCTTTGCTGCGTCAGGTACGCCATGTGTCTTCCACCTTTTCAGTACATCCAAAACAGTTGACGTGGGTATGTTTAAACGGCTCTCGGTTTCTCTTAAGGACAACCCATTAATATACCAGTCAACAATCTTTTCTTTCTCAAAGTCAGTTATCTCCCGCAGCGACATTTTTACTCAACTTCACAGTGCGATATGATCGTCGTCAGCTGCAGGCTTGTTTTTATACCGTTTGCAGGTGTTCCGCGCATCTTAACAACGCAGAGGATCCGTTCATTTGCTTTTGAAGGGGTGACCACAGACTTTTGTCAGTATTGTACATATACTGTATATACAGGGTGCATAGGAAAGTCCATTTAGCCTGAAATAACTTGCGAGCGGAGAGAGGTACAATTATGTAAGTGAAATAACGTTATAGTAAAGCAACTACGCCCGACCGAATGCAACCAATAGCCGCGCCCCTAGTGGCGAAATGCGGATGTTAGCCATTGCAAGTCGAAAACGAAAAGAGAGAGAGAGAGCAAAATATCCAATTACAAAGTTTTAGAGCATCAATTAATTAGTACAAAACGACATTTGTTTCATACGGATAAGATAAATTGTCACCTGAATACCCTAAAATGTCCGAAATCAGTGCGCGACGATTCGAATCTGCATATTCACATTTCGCAAATGTAGCCGTATGCAAATGCAGATTGTAATGTTTTACCGTACCTACGACATAGAAGCCAGTAGCAGGATGTACCCTTATCAGAAATGTAGGACTGCGTACGCTGTGTGAGAATGGCGAGCTTTACTCACTCCCAATTTTGCGAGATGGTGCTTATTTACGACGAATGCCAACGAAACACGGTGCTAGCTGCATGGGAATATGCCGTTCGTTTTCCAGCTGGACCACATCCGAGTGCTGTTACCATCGCAAGTGTAGTGAGATGGCTCAGGGAGACAGGAAGCACTAAATGTCGTTCTCGCACTGGCAGACCAGTGGGTGCAGGAATACGTATAATGGCAGAGGATATTTTGGCATATGCACTAGCCCATCCACAAAGCAGTACAAGAGATATCAGCAGGGCGAGTGGTTTAACGCGGGGCTGTGTGTGGCAAATACTGCATGCTCAAGGTGCACATCCCTATCGTGTCACTCCGCAGCAAGAATTGTTACCACGGGACAATGAGCGTCGATTTGATTAGTGCAACTGGGCGTTGATTAATGTTGAAGCTGACTCAGTTTTTGTATCCAACATTCTTTGGTCGGACCTGGCACTGTTCCACCGTACCGGATTACTAAACCGACACAACACCCATTGCTGGACGATAGAAAATTCCTCGTGGGGACGATCCACCAGGCATCAAATGCGTTGGTCCATTAACGTGTGGTGCGATATTTGGAAGAACCGCTTAGTGGGACCTGTGTTCTACAAAGGCACATTAAACGGACAGAGATACATTCAACTATTACAGGATATCATACCTGACTTTTCAAATGGCATTCCCCTGTCCGTATTACGTTCCTTACGGTTCGAACATGACGGTGCCCCTGCACACCAGCCAGCAGCAGTGCGACGCTTTCTCACATATTGTTTTGGTCAACGAATCATCGGGTATAGTGGTGCTGTTGAATGGCCACCACGATCGCCGGACCTCACTCCGTTGGATTACTTCCTCTGGGGTTACGTAAAAAATCAGGTGTATGCAACAGCGCCTACAAGTCTGCTGGATCTGCGTCGTCGTGTTACAGATGCTTGCAATAGCGTGACACCTTCCATGCTGAGGAATGTACTTTCACGAATACAAATGTGTATCGTGGGCAATGCCGAACACTTCGAACATACTCGACATTAACTTTTTATCACTGTGCGCCAGTTTATCTTCTTTGTTTTTGTTTTGTCTGACGTCATCAAACTGTATTGCCATAAGTACGCATTTATGCAATAAATTGTGTGTATTTGCTCATACCTATGCCTTTTCCTTCAAACGTTCACACAAAAGGTCGCGCATCGATTTCGGACATTTTAGGGTGTTCAGGCGACAATTTATTTTATCCGTGTGAAACAAATGTCGTTTTGTACTAATTAAGTGATGTTCTACAACTTTGTAATGGGAAATGTTGCTCTATCTCTCTTCGTTTTCGATTTGCAATGGCTAACTTACTCGTTTCGCCACTAGGGGCGCTGCTATTGGTTGTATTCAATCGGGCATAGTCGCTTCACTATACCGTTATCTCACTTGCATAACTGTACCTCTCTCCGTTTGCGAATTATTTCAGGCTAAAGGGACTTTCCTATGCACCCTGTATATACAGAAAGACAGAGAGAGAGAGAGAGAGAGAGAGAGAGAGAGATTTCAAATTGTTAAATATGACTGCAAAATTCAAATGAATCTGAAAAGAAAAAAGGCTAAAAGAACCACATAATTTTAGATTTTTCTAATTTATTATGTAAGGCACAGACATACGTAATTAAATGAATACTTGACCTTGAACTTTGTACTCATTTTTATCCGATTTCATTATAAAAGGTAGGTTAAAAAAATCTGTATGATTTTATGTTTCAAACGTACAAAAAAAAACACACCATTGAAATACGGGTAATAAATCCCAACAAACATTTTGTTTTATATTCAATGCTCCTGTTACACATCAAAGCAGTTATTTTGTCCACTAACTGATTTGTCATTAGTTATTTACTAAACCCTCTTGTCTGAAATTTCTTGAATTCAGAAAAAAATTGAGTACTGTAAACGTTATTTAGTAAACTTTGATTGCACCCTCTATTTCATGACGGCAAAAAAACGCTGTCTCGATTCTTGGCAAGTTGTAACATACGGGTTACATGTGAAAGAATCCAAGAACCGTGTATTTTTGATAATCTAAAAGCAAAATTTAACCTGTAATCGTAAACATTATATAAAATAATTACGTACACTGTTAAAAATGTTGTGGTAGGTTGCACCAAAAAGTGGTGCTACTCTCTTGGAAAAGATATGAAAAGGGATGCAAAAAGTCCCAACAACACGGTGCAACTTTGCACCATATTATGGTACTAGATTGTACAACCTTATGGCGGTACCACCTTGCACCACGTTATGGTATTAGGTTGTATCATATTATGGTGCAGGGTTACATCATATTGTTGGGTCTCTTTGCTTCACACAATGGTGTATTTTTTCCAAAAGGTGGTGCAGCTGGAGTAGCACCACTTTCTGGTGCAGCATACCACACCATTTTTAACAGTGTATAACTGAAATGAAAAAAGTGATAGAAACTACAGTAAAATATCGGGAGTAGTGTAGAATTACGCATGAGAGTGAAAAACGTGTATATATGTGTGGTTTTTCGGTATGTGTCATCCTGATGGTGAAATGCCGAGATCACTACACAGAAGAATGACCGCTGGATGGCGTGAGCATCGGACGTCGGCGCGTCGCCAAAACATGCTCCCAGAGACTAGAAGTAGAGCTGCAGAGCTGCAGAGAGTTCTGAAGCGTGATTACCGAGACAGGGCTGTGTGTCGAAGGGTGTTCGATGTGTTCGCCATTTTGTATTTCTTAGCGGAACGAGTAGGTTCCGTTGTATGTGTACCCTGATATCAATTGTAAGTGTGCGTCAGATTAAATATGTGTGTGTTCAGAGTTCGTCCAGACCGTCCATTATTTAAGTGTTGTGATTCGATGGAACAGTAGTGGAGAAGTTTCCCAATACCCCACATATATATATATATATATATATATATATATATATATGGGATGTAAGGTCAGGTGATGCGTAACATCACAGCCTCTCCTTGACAAATGTCAACCCCACCTTCTCGTGGTGCATCCTGTTCCCACTAAAGGGGCTCTGACGACCGCCAATAGCGGTATAACTATACCATCAGGATTAGAGGAAATTCTATCCCACACTCACCAACCCGCTTGGCCAGCGTGGTGAGTTATGGCCAAACAACTCCAAAATGACTCCACAACTTAAATCTTGGCCCTCAGTCTCCGGCAGCTCGAATGTACCTGGCCAAGGCAGCGGCCAGTGCGACATGAAGGCAGATGGTGCTAAGAATCCCCGGAGGACCAGACTAGGCTGCCATCTGATGCTGACCTTGGCAACGTACAATGGACGCTCCCTATCTTCTGATTCAAGACTTCTTGAATTGGAAGAGGAACTACAAAGGATCAAGTGGGACATCGTGGGGCTAAGTGAGGTAAGGAGAAAAGGAGAAGATCTCATCAAACTGAAAAGTGGACATCTCTTCTACTATCGTGGGACAGATACTGGCAGAACTAGTGGTGTTGGATTTATAATAAACAAGAAACTGAAGGATAAAGTTGTAGAAGTTGAAAGTTCCTCTGACAGAGCTGCACGACTTGTTATCCAACTCTCGAAAAGATACCAGGCTCAGATTATTCAAACTTATGCACCCACCACAAGTCATCCTGAAGACGAAATTGAAGAATTTTATGAGGAAATTTGTCATCTAAATAATAAAGGTAAGCAGCACTTGAAAATAATTATGGGAGATTTCAATGCAAAAATAGGGCAACGGCAACAGAATGAAACTTCAGTAGGTAAATTCGGTCACGGCAACAGACACCAGCGTGGAAATACTCTCGTTGAGTTTGCAGAGGCAGAAGGGTTTTTCATCTTGAACTCCTTCTTCAAGAAAAAGCCACACAGGAAATGGACATGGATACATCCAAATGAGACGACAAGTGAAATTGATTTTATTATGTGTAACAAAAAATTCGTCATAGAAAAGACTGCAGTGTGCTAAACAAGTTCAACACAGGTAGTGACCATAGATTGGTGAGATGTAAGATGCCCCTCAACACTAAACTTGAACGTGGCAAGCTCATAAGACAAACAAAATCTATTGACATAACCAACCTTAAAAAACACCATAATACCTTCAAGTTGGAACTGAAGAACAGGTTCTCTGCTTTAGAAGGCCTAACATCGGAAGAAGTGGACATCTCTGAAGTTAACAGAAAAGTAACCAAAGCTCTTATGGAAACAGCAACAAAATTAGCTGGGTCTAAGAACAAGTTGCATGTAAATAAATTATCAGGAAAAACGAAAATGTTGATGCAAAAAAGAAGAGAGATGAGGACAACTAAAGAAGATGTGACCTCCAAAGTGGAATATATAGAGCTATGCAAGACAGTAAGAAAAAGTATCACTGAAGACGTTAGAAAATTCAACTGTGAACTAGTGAGGAAAGCAATTGAAAACAACCAAAGCCTAAAGATAGCAAAGGGACATCTCAGTAAGGGAAGAAAACAGATTATGGCACTGAGAAAAGAAGATGGTTCTGTAACAAGAAATAGAGGCGAAATTTTGACAAGAGTGAAAGATTTCTACTCCAAATTATATGAAAGGGATGATACATGCACTATAGACATCATGAAAGATACCAGTACCAGAGTTCCTCCAGTCCTTCCAGCAGAAGTTGCACATGCAATCAAGAACATGAAGCGGGGAAAAGCTCCAGGAGAAGATGGAATTACTGTAGACATCATACAAGAAGCAAGTGGAGAAATCAAAACAGTACTCGCCCAAATTTTCACTCGATGCCTTAATGAAGGAAAGATTCCTGAGGATTGGAACACCGCTACAATGATCCTGCTACATAAGAAAGGTGACATTGAGGATCTCGGAAACTACAGACCTATCAGCCTCCTATCAGTAGTTTATAAAATCTTCACTAAAGTTCTTTCACACCGCTTGAAGGTAACACTGGACATGGCTCAACCGAGAGAACAAGCTGGATTCAAGAGTGGCGACAGCACAATAGATCATATCCATGTGCTGAGAGAACTAATTGAAAGAGCGAGGGAATATGAACATCCATTGTGCATGGCTTTTATTGATTATGAAAAAGCCTTTGATTCGGTGAAACCATCAGCAGTTACAATGGCCCTGAAAACCTGCGGTATTGAAGATGCATACATTAATATTATTAATAACATCTATGAAAATGCAAGTGCAAAGATTAGGCTGTTTGAAAATACAACACACATAAAAATTGGAAAGGGAGTGAGACAAGGTGACACCATATCTCCGAAGCTCTTTAATGCCACATTGGAGGGTGTTTTTCAGTCACTGAGCTGGGAAAACAAGGGGATAAAGATTAATGGAGATTATCTAACACACCTTCGTTTTGCTGATGACGTAGTCATTTTTGCAACTAGCCCATCAGAGCTGCAGAGTATGATCCAGGAACTTGCTGACAAGAGTAAAGAAGTGGGATTAAAAATGAACTTTCACAAGACAAAAGTGATGTTCAATGCTTTTACAAGAAATGAAGATTTATCGATTGATGGAGAAAAGCTGGAGATAAGAGACACGTACGTTTATCTTGGACAGCAGATATCAAGTGAGGGTCACATTGATGAAGAAATTTATCGGCGTACAAAACTTGCCTGGAGAGCTTTTGGAAGAAACAGCATAATTTTCAAGAGCAATATGCCATTATGTCTTAAAAAAAGTGTTTGATCAATGCATCCTTCCAGTGCTTACGTATGGTGCAGAGACGTGGACCTTAACTAAAAGAGACATACAAAGGCTGCAGACAACTCAAACAGCATGGAGAGGTGCATACTTGGTGTAACCAGGAGAGATAAGAAGAGGAACTCGTGGATCCGAAAAATGACAAGAGTGGAAGACATCATGATTAGAGTTAAATCCCTGAAATGGCAATGGGCTGGACATACTGCCAGAAGGACAGATCATCGATGGACAGCCGAAATTTTAGATTGGATTCCAAGGAACAGGAAAAGACCCAGAAGAAGACCACATGGGAGATGGGTGGATGAAATTCGAAAGTATGCAGGGGTGACATGCAGGAGACTGGCACAAGACAGACCGTTGTGGAGGAAACTTGGGGAGACCTTCGTCCAGCAGTGGATTGATAATGGTTGACAATGATGATGATGATGATGATGATGATGATATATATATATATGTACACTCATGTCCAAAAATTTTGGGTTCACGACACAAATGCTAAATTTTTGACTCGCAAATCATTGGTTAAAGGTCGAAACATTTTTATGTCATTGAAATACGCAAGCTATGTGAAAGTATTTGATCATATGCCCATTGTCGGGAATCACGTGACCGCTAAGTACTGCCGATCAGCGATAACAGCTGAAGCGTAAGTGGGAAGAAATTGTTTGTTTCGTAGGTGTTGGAAAGTGGATCTGCCTTTTTTGTTGTTATGGCAATTTGTAATACATCTCAAAGAACATATCTAGACGATTTTACCCGTGGGCGAATTGTTGGTAAACTGGAAGAGGAGCGGACAACGAGAGACGTAGCGAATGAGTTCGGAATTGCACAGAACGTAGTATTGTAGATTTGCAAACAATTTTCTGAACATGGAATAAAGTCCATAGTGGTCATACACGTAAAACTACTCAATCACAAGATCCTTATCTTGTTGTGACGGCTAAAAGACGCCGAATAACTACTGGCAAGTTAGCATATCAGCTGGTATCAAGTGTGGGTACCAAGATATCGTGTCAAATCATGTCAAGGAGTTTGAATCCTTTGGTATTGTATGCCAGAAAACCTGTACATTGTGTCCATTGACCCCAGCACGCAAAACAACTTGGTATTGATTGTGTCGTGAACACTCCACACGGAATGAAGAGCAATGGGCCAAAGTTCTGTTCACAGACGAAAGCCGATTTTGTCTATCGTCTGACTCCGAGCGGCAATATATCTGGGGAAAATCCCACACATTCTATTCATCAAGAGTCATCTTAGAAATCGATCATTAAGAGGGTGGTTGAGTAATGGTCCGGTCTGGGTTTGTGATCAGTGAGCGTGCAGAGATCCTACTTTTGGAGAAATATTCAATAAATGTCCAGGGTTCTTGTAAGGAGTTTATTTTAGATCGTGTAAGGATGTTTCGTGGAGTTGTAGAAAACTATTTCGTTTTTATAGACGATAACACCCGTCGTCATTGAGCATCATGTGCTGATGAACTGATGGAGAGGAAAGGGGAATGACCGAATGGAGAGGCCTTCCTATTTCCCTGATCTGAATTCCATCGAAAGTGGTTGGGACTCTCTCAGAAGGCGCATTGCTGAACGCAATCCCCCATTGGGCACCAAAAAAGACATGGTGATGGCACTGAAAGAAGAATGGAGGAACTTCCCTCAGGAACTTCTGGATAATCTCTTGAAAAATACGGCCCATCGACGCTAATCATGCATTGCAGTCAGGGGTGGACATATACCCTATTAAAATGATCCATGAGAAATTACTAATTTTTTTTTAGTCAGTTTTAGTTACTGTGAACCAAAACAAGAAAATAGCACGTTTTGTTCTCAGCTAGTGGTGTAGCGAAGGTAAGGAAAAACAGGCTATGACAGTCCAGGTCCACATCTTGTTCATTTGTTGACTGCAAGACTCCGAAAGATTGAGCTGCAGTTTGCAAAAGCCTATGGCAACTGGTGTGCGGACGACTGGAAACGCCTGATCTGATGAATGCAGGCTTTAACTTTATCAAGACGATGTGAGGGTGTGTATGTAACCTAAACCACACGAAGCGATGGACCCCGCTTTCAAACTTGTGGTCACTCAGGTATGTAAAGGCAGTGTTACAGTTTGGTGTGTATTTACATGAGCATCCTTTGGTCCCTCGCACCCGTCAAAACCTTCTTCACCGGTACAAGGTATATGACTATCCTCGCCGACCTTCTCAGCCATTCATAACTATTTCCTTTCCATAACACGACACCGTCGGTCGCAAAGGACAACGCCACAACGCATACTTGGCGACAATTGGCTCCAAGAACAAGTGAACTTACCACACTCTAATAATTTCCTCGATCGTCGAAGCTCAACCGCATTAAGAATTTGTGGGAAGATTCAAAAAGTTCTGTTCGAGCTCGTCAACCACCACCGGCAATTGTAGATGGTCCAAAACAAGCGAACTTGGCTTCATGGGGGCAATCCCACTATTGTGTTTTCAACATTTCTCTGAGTCCTTACCGAAACATCTACTTGCTGTTGTAAAGGGGGAAATGTGGGGCAACAATTTATTAGTAGGTACGCCAATAGCGGTATAACTATACCATCGGGATTAGAGGAAATTCTATCCCACACTCACCAACCCGTTTGGCCAGCGTGGTGAGTTATGGCCAAACCCCTCCAAAATGATTCCACAACTTAAATCTTGGCCCTCAGTCTCCGGCAGCTGGAATGTACCTGCCCAAGGCAGCGGCCAGTGCGACATGAAGGCAGAGGGTGCTAAGAATCCCCGGAGGACCGGACTAGGCTGCCATCTGATGCTGACATTGGCTACGTATAATGGACGCTCCCTATCTTCTGATTCAAGGCTTCTTGAATTGGAAGAGGAACTACAAAGGATCAAGTGGGACATCGTGGGGCTAAGTGAGGTAAGGAGAAAAGGAGAAGATCTCATCGAACTGAAAAGTGGACATCTCTTCTACTATCGTGGGACAGATACTGGCAGAACTAGTGGTGTTGGATTTATAATAAACAAGAAACTGAAGGATAAAGTTGTAGAAGTTGAAAGTTCCTCTGACAGAGCTGCACGACTTGTTATCCAACTCTCGAAAAGATACCAGGCTCAGATTATTCAAACTTATGCACCCACCACAAGTCATCCTGAAGAAGAAATTGAAGAATTATAGAGGAAATTTGTCATCTAAATAATAAAGGAAAGCAGCACTTGAAAATAATTATGGGAGATTTCAATGCAAAAATAGGGCAACGGCAACAGAATTAAACTTCAGTAGGTAAATTCGGTCACGGCAACAGAAACCAGCGTGGAAATACTCACGTTGAGTTTGCAGAGGCAGAAGGGTTTTTCATCTTGAACTCCTTCTTCAAGAAAAAGCCACACAGGAAATGGACATGAAGACATCCAAATGGGACGACAAGTGAAATTGGTTTTATTATGTGTAACAAAAAATTCGTCATAGAAGACTGCAGTGTGCTAAACAAGTTCAACACAGGTAGTGACCATAGATTGGTGAGATGTAAGATATACCTCAACACTAAACTTGAACGTGGCAAGCTCATAAGACAAACAAAATCTATTGACATAACCAACCTTAAAAACACCATAATACCTTCAAGTTGGAACTGAAGAACAGGTTCTCTGCTTTAGAAGGCCTAACATCGGAAGAAGAGGACATCTCTGAAGTTAACAGAAAAGTAACCAAAGCTCTTATGGAAACAGCAACAAAATTAGCTGGGTCTAAGAACAAGTTGCATGTAAACAAATTATCAGGAAAAACGAAAATGTTGATGCAAAAAAGAAGAGAGATGAGGACAACTAAAGAAGATGTGACTTCCAAAGTGGAATATATAGAGCTATGCAAGACAGTAAGAAAAAGTATCACTGAAGACGTAAGAAAATTCAACTGTGAGCTAGTGAGGAAAGCAATTGAAAACAACCAAAGCCTAAAGATAGCAAAGGGACATCTCAGTAAGGGAAGAAAACAGATTATGGCACTGAGAAAAGAAGATGGTTCTGTAACAAGAAATAGAGGCGAAAGTTTGACAAGAGTGAAATATTTCTACTCCAACTTATATGAAAGCGATGATACATGCACTATAGACATCATGAAAGATACCAGTACCAGAGTTCCACCAGTCCTTCCAGCAGAAGTTGCACATGCAATCAAGAACATGAAGCGGGGAAAAGCTCCAGGAGAAGATGGAATTACTGTAGACATCATACAAGAAGCAAGTGGAGAAATCGAAACAGTACTCGCCCAAATTTTCACTCGATGCCTAAATGAAGGAAAGATTCCTGAGTATTGGAACACCGCTACAATGATCCTGCTACATAAGAAAGGTGACATTGAGGATCTCGGAAACTACAGACATATCAGCCTCCTATCAGTAGTTTATAAAATCTTCACTAAAGTTCTTTCACACCGCTTGAAGGTAACACTGGACATGGCTCAACCGAGAGAACAAGCTGGATTCAGGAGTGGCTACAGCACAATAGATCATATCCACGTACTGAGAGAACTAATTGAAAGAGCGAGGGAATATGAACTTCCATTGTGCATGGCTTTTATCGATTATGAAAAAGCCTTTGATTCGGTGAAACCATCAGCAGTTACAATGGCTCTGAAAACCTGCGGTATTGAAGATGCATACATTAATATTATTAATAACATCTATGAAAATGCAAGTGCAAAGATTCGGCAGTTTGAAAATACAACACACGTAAAAATTGGAAAGGGAGTGAGACAAGGTGACACCATATCTTCGAAGCTCTTTAATGCCACATTGGAGGGTGTTTTTCAGTCGCTGAGCTGGGAAAACAAGGGGATAAAGATTAATGGAGATTATCTAACCCACCTTCGTTTTGCTGATGACGTAGTCATTTTTGCAGCCACCCCATCAGAGCTGCAGAGTATGATCCAGGAACTTGCTGACAAGAGTAAAGAAGTGGGATTAAAAATGAACTTTCACAAGACAAAAGTGATGTTCAATGCTTTTACAAGAAATGAAGATTTATCGATTGATTAAGAAAAGCTGGAGATAAGAGACACGTACGTTTATCTTGGACAGCAGATATCAAGTGAGGGTCACATTGATGAAGAAATTAATCGGCTCACAAAACGTGCCTGGAGAGCTTTTGGAAGAAACAGCATAATTTTCAAGAGCAATATGCCATTATGTCTTAAAAGAAAAGTATTTGATCAATGCATCCTTCCAGTGTTTACGTATGGTGCAGAGACGTGTACCTTAACTAAAAGAGACATACAAAGGCTGCAGACAACTCAAAGGAGCATGGAGAGGTGCATACTTGGTGTAACCAGGAAATATAAGAAGAGGAACTCGTGGATCCGAAAAATGACAAGAGTGGAAGACATCATGATCAGAGTTAAATCCCTGAAATGGCAATGGGCTGGACATACTGCCAGAAGGACAGATCATCGATGGACAGCCGAAATTTTAGAATGGATTCCAAGGGACAGGAAAAGACCCAGAAGAAGACCACATGGGAGATGGGTGGATGAAATTCGAAAGTACGCAGGGGTGACATGGATGAGACTGGCACAAGACAGACCGTTGTGGAGGAAACTTGGGGAGACCTTCGTCCAGCAGTGGATTGATAATGGTTGACAATGATGATGATGATGATGACATATAACAATTTGTTAATTCAGTTTATGTCACATTTGAAAAATTCTCAAAGACAAATCCATTCCAGCTGTAACTACGTTTTCTTCCCTCGAAAGGGAATTAAAAGCAACTTTTTTTACCACTGATACTTTTGTTGTCTTTATGGTCAATTGTTGAAGCTTTCCCAGTAACGTATGAGATAGTAAAATAGGCTTTGGCGCTAAATGCACTAACAAATCCTTGAATCTGTTCAAAATAGAATTAGGCACTACAAGAAAATAAATAGAAAGGAATTATACTTTCTAAATATGTTTTTAGGTTACACGAAATGTAAATAGGAAACATTCTATGCGCATAATTTCTTTACGGGAATGCTACTATTATATAGTAAAGACATTATGTAATTTCCTAATAAAAAATTCATTTCAAAATTAATCGATGAAAGGATCCTTCATGATCATGCACGAAATTTTCAAAATCAGTTTATTACAACTACGTAACGTACATATGTTCAGTTGTCGTAAGAGTTTTCATTTAGAAACAAGAAAGATAACACCGAATTTTCGGTTGTAATCAGCACGTTCTTTGAATCCTTTCCACACGAATAAAATATTTCAAAGGTATTCATGACCAATGGAACGCCTTAGAAACTACACTACTGGCCACTCAAAATGCAACACCAAAAAGGAAGCATCCGATTGGCCTGAAATTCGCAGCATGCGTCGCCCGCGAGAGGACATGCAAACGATTAACATTGCAGGGCATATGCAAATCATGTGCGCCCGGCACGCCACCGAGAAGCACTACAAGAAGGGTGCACAGAAGGCGCGGTGTAAGTAGTGGAAGTCTGTTGTGCTGCCAGACCTGTGCGTGGGAAACTGCCTGATGCCTCGTCGCAGAAAACGGCAGTCATTCCTCAAGTTTCGGAGTTCGACAGAGGACGAATAGTGGCTTCTCGCTACAGTGGTTTACCGTACCGAGACATCGGCGCCCGTGTGGGACGACATCCAGCCACAGTGAGGCGAGTATGGATTCGGCGGGTGCAGGAGGGACGGACGAACCGACTTGAGCAATTGCCGCAGCCGCGGCACACCACCGAACGAAAGGATCAGCATGTTGTGTGGCGGGCAGTGACGACTCGTACCGCCACATCACGAATGTTAGCGCAGGAATTAAGGTGTGTTGCGCAACAACTTGTGTCAGCACGTACCGTTCGACGTCGTCTGAAGGAGCGGGGACTTGTCGCACGGCGCCCGTTGCTCCGATTACCATTGACGTTACACCACTGGCAAGTTTGTCGGTAGTGGGCCGTTGAACGCCGCACTTGGACAACGGAATGGCACGACATTGTCTTCTCTGACGAATCCCACTTCCGCCTGCAACACCACGATGGTCAGATCCGCGTGTGGTGGCACCGCGGCAAGAGACTGTATGACGCCTGCATTATGCATCGCCATACAGGTCCGTCGCCTGGCGTTTTGGTTTGGGGCGGAATTGGATATGACACCCGCACCTCTCTGGTACGCATCGACGGTACACTCAACAGCCACCACTACCTCTACGGCGTTTCGGAGCCTGTAGTCCTCCCTTACTTGCAGGACCTCCCAGCGGCCAAGTTTCAACAGGACAATGCGCGCCCACACGTGGCACGCATCGTGCAACAATTTTTCACGGTCCACCAAGTGTCACTGCTGCCGTGGCCGCCTGTTCTCCCGATATGTCGCCCGTCGAATACGTCTGGTTGCTGATCGGCAACCGACTGGCACGGCAAGCACCACCCGCGGCTACGCCTGATGAACTGTGGTAACGTGTGGAAGCAGCCTGGACCAACATACCCCAAGCCCACATCCAAAGCCTCTTTCGTTCGATGCCGCGGCGTGTAGCGGCCGTTATTGCCAGCCATGGGGGCCACACGAACTATTGATGTTTGAGTGTTCAGCAAGTCTCACGGGCCTGTAAGCTCAATCGTTTCATCTTGGTATCTGTTGTTATGTGTCCAGTAAATCTGGCTTTGCTATCTCCTGTCCTTCTTGGTGTTGTGTTGCATTTTGTGTGGCCAGCAGTGTATAAACCTGATTTCTGCAGTCGATAAAACGTCTAGAAATAGAAGTTGCTGCTTTCTTCTCCACTAGCGGCTTAAAAGTATGTTACGGAAATTGAGAAATTGTGCGCAAACGATTTGTCGTAGACATCAAGAACAAAGAAATTTTCCAATCTAACAATTCGAAGAAGAAATATAAAGGAAAACGCGATATAAATTTACGCCACTTAAAGGAAGAATTTTCAACAGTGAAATGTTAGAAGATATGCGAAGAGCATTCTTAATAGCAAAGGCAATTTTTTTCTTTTCCGATTAGGCTCTTAGAAGCAGAAACATTTTAAACAGGTTTTCGTCGTATTCGTTATCCTACACGAAATTAGTTTGCCAATCGAGTTCAGAAGGGCAGATTTTGCTGAATATAATATGCATTTACGCCCCCTAGTGGAAAAACTGTGCTTTATCAAAAATTAGAAAATGTGTGCACAACATGTCTCGGAAGGCACCCTATCCGACGAAGGGTCAACCTTTCAAATCGATCATTTAGTAACAGATATATCCGGGAAATTACATTTTACCTTTATGGTTTCTAGTTGGGGGAAACATTTCTTGTAAACGAAACTACTCCCAAGGTATTCTTTGTTATAAATGGCATCGAAAGGAGCTAATAATTGTTGCAATCGGATGATTTGAAGTTAAGATACGGGATGAAATGTATTTTGAATTCGATAGCATCAGCATTTGCGATATCTAGTGGCAAAGTTGTGCATCAGAAATAAACCGGAAAGCAAGGATCATAGTTATCACATTTTGGGCTTACTAAAATAAGAACAATTCTGATCTGGCTAATAGTTACAGAGATATGATGTCAACAGGCGGATGGACATAGTGATACTACAAGCACGTACAAAAGACATGGTAAAAGATAATAATTTCTAAACCACGGACTTCAACAATATGTTAAACTGAGTCGATTGCTAACGACAGGAAAGTGATGTTGCTGTTGTCCGAACCAATTTGGTAGAAAATCCACGAAGCGTGAAAACGAAACGTTGACACTTGATGGTCAGAGAAATTTGACATCGATAGACCTGAGAAGCATTTATCGTCTGCCGAGTGGACATTGGCCATTACTGAAGAACTAGTAGTTGTACAGCTTAGTCGCTTTTACCAACACAACTGGATCACTTTACGTTAGTGCTTATACTCCTTGTCAGCATTGCAGGAAACGAGTATAATCGCCAAATATGGACTAATGGTCCAATATCCAAATCTTCTGTGAGAGAAAAAGAGTTATGTGCTGTCAGCTAACACTGCGAATCTTCAAGAAATATCCTACGTTTTATTCAGTTGATCCAATAATGAGCATTGATTTAAAGACTACATGAAACGAACTGTTGTGGCATATCTCTCTGACATATTCAACAAATTTGGAGGTGATCATTCAATTACCAGAAAATTTTCTATATGTAAAAAGTGATTGTTTCTGTACAACAAAAGTACTTGCTGTGGCTCATTTCCAACTTGAACAACATCATTCCAACTATTTTGGCGCCCACATGGACTTGCGTCCGGTCCTCTCTGCCTCGTCGTACTCCTCTGTCAGTGATTATTATATTTTTCTTTCTAAATCAGATGGAATGTTTTCTTCTCAATACGTTTCTTGCAATAGCGGAACTTGATGCAACTGTTATCTACCACAAATAAAACAAACATGAGGTACAGAAAATAATTTTATGTGAGTTTTATGTCAAACTGTTTTGACGCCTAAAAGAAGAAGTAAATTAATTATAGAAGCTGCTTTGTTCCGTAGTGTGACAACAAGGCCATCTTTTCCCAAGAAAAAAGGGATAAAAGAAGCATAAGAAAACAGACTCCCAGCATCAGTTTTATTTCAAATTGTTCTTCATGAATACTTTAATCGGATTTAATGGAAAGTAATCACTCTGAAAGCTTTCCTTGCTTCAGGCATATTGATGTTGTATGAATGTTGTCTTTAGTTTGAAGCTGGAATGAACTTCCCAACTTTTTTCATTCGTTTGTCCTTTTAATATTTTTTTCAGTCTTTATTATTATTTTGTGTATACCTTTGAGCTCACCTGAACAGCAAATTATCAGCATATAATTTCCAAAATTTAAATATAACTCCCACTCATTTCTCCTGAAAGTATCGATACTTGTGTGTTGAATTGATAAATCGTAGGTGAATAAACTGTGTTTATTCTAAAGACAATTTTGCTGCCAATTGATCCGAATGGATGAAAGAAAATAGTGTTCATATTTTTTTTTAATTATTGGAGATTTAAGGAACACCGTGAGCAACTCAATGGGCTATAAGAAGTTGCCCGTCTCTACTTTAAGGTCACTGGTTCCAGGGAAGGGAGAGAGATGAGAACTGTAAGACAAACACAACATTCATGCCTCACCGGGATACGAACCCAGACATCTTTCGGACGAACGATAGGAAGCCATCGCTTAGACCCCTGCGCCACCGGGGTGGCCTGTTCATATTGGTTTAAGTTACGAAAAATAGATGACACCAAATGCATGGGCGAAATGGTCACAGCTTTTGATAAAAATATCTACCTAAGTAGGTAAAGGTATTTCAATAATTTTGTGTAATTTCAAACTGATGATCAATATCTAAACACAAAATCATATGGTACTCTGTTAACTGGAATATGTTGTACCAGAAAACACTACAGGAAACATTGTCCAGATTTATAGCTACCTAGTAGAAGAAAGCTCTCTTTAAAAAGGTTTTCAAAAGAGTAGGAACTGGACTAATTTTGGCCTCTAGTGGGAAAATATTTCAGAAGGACTACGGATAATATGACTGTTAGAACCAGCAAATATTACAGTGCTACAAAAAAGGAGAAAAGTTACACTGCAAGCTATGCGAGATTTGGTGCCGTCTAATCTAAAATCAAAATTACCGACATGCAACACAGGGAAATTCTATATCTTTGAAAAGCCAAAGAGTGCGGTGAAATTTGTTGTCATGTCCACATCAATCTGATACAAAAAGATTTACTTTAAATTAGGCTTTCATAACTGCAGGTATACACTCATGGGTCAGACCATTACCTCCAGAGGTAGACGCTTCACACAGCACTTAGCAGTGACGTCACATACCGGCTCGGAATACATACACTGGCCGCCCCGGTGGCGCAGTGGTCTAAGCGAGGGCCTCTGATCATTCGTCCGAAAGGGTATAACGAAGTGAATTTCTCCGTCATTTTTATCCGCGCCGGGGTTCGAACCCGGGTCCACTCATTCCGGAATAAGTTGCTCTACCAATTAAGCTACGCGGACATTGATTCTAATTGCTATCTGCCTTTATGTCGTGTGCGTCCTTCTGGCAGGTACGTCACATCTCCTGGTACGTTACAAGGGGTCCGGGTTCGAATCCCGGTGAGGCATGGATGTTGTGTTTGTCTTACGGAACTGGCTCTCTCCATTCCCTGGAACCAGTGACCCTAAATTAGGGACGGGCGACTGCTTATAGCCCATTGAGTTGCTCACGGTGGTCGTTAAACCTTCAATCAAAAAATAAATACATACACTGAGTAGCCACTTTATTATGACCTCCTGACAGTCTAAGCAAATGAGCTATAGCTGCACGCTGTTACCGCCAGAGGGCGAGGCTAGTATAAAAAGGGAAAGCTTAGTGCTTGAGACAGTAGTAGATTTGATTTTTGGGTGACGAGATGGGTAAAAAATGTAATTTGACGAACTTTCAACGTGGGATGATTGTAGGAGTTCGGAGCCATGGAGCGAGTATCACCGAAACCGCCACATTCGTTAAATGTTCCAGATCAGTTGTTGTTAAAGTGTTTAAAGACTGGACTGTCAGCCAAAAAACTGGGTCTCTACGTGCAACGTATAGTCGTCATTGACTAGTGACTGCTCGGACGGAACGGAGAGTGTCCAGCCTGGTAACAGACAACAGAAGGGCAACAGTGCAGCAAATGACAGACCATCTTAATCAAGGACACACTCAAATGATCTCAGCCGAAGGCCTGTTCGGACACCTTTTCTGTCTGCAGTTAACAAGAGAAAACGTCTCGAGTTCACATAGGAGCACAAGGATTTGACAGTCGATAATTGGAAACAAATTATTTGGTCCGATGCATCATATTTTCAGTTGCACCATGCCGATGACCGAGTGAGAATTATGCGGAAACAGCACGAAAGCATGGACCCCAAATGCATTGCTACAACCCTTCAAGCTGGTGGAGGCAACGTTATGGTTTGGGGAATGTTTTCCTGGCATGCTTTGGGCCCTTTAATTCGTGTTGATCAGCGTCTGACTGGCACATCATATCTAAACATCGTTGTGGACCAAGTGTATCCTGGCTTGTGGATAATTTATCCCAATGGCGATGGCTACTTTCAACAAGATAATGCGTCCTGCCATAGAGCTCGTATCGTACAGGATTGGTTTGAGGAACATGTCGGTGAGTTTACTTTGCTTATGTGGCCCACACATTCTATAGATCTCAAACCCATTGAAAATTTGTGGGATGCAGTTGATCGAGCCATCAGACAGCTGGATCCACAACCCTGCAATATTACACTCCTGGAAAGTTCTATTCATCAAGCATGGTCTCAGATTCCACAAACCACCTATGAGCCACCTATCAAGAATCGATGCGGTATTAAAGGCAAACGGTGGCCCAACGAAGTACTGAGGGTGTGGTCATAAAAAAAGTGGCTACTCAGTGTATAGATGGCACAATCGGAGCATGTGAGTTGGCCAGTATCTTGAAGAATTCTTGAACAGCAAACAAAATGATAGCTAAGTAATACAAAAAGAATGGACATCTTGTATTCAGATAGACATATTCGTATACGCACCGCTTTTTAGTTCTCAAGGATTACGGTATTTATTTTTAAAGTGCATTGAACTTTTGAGGCAGATATTCATGCATTAGTCGTACCCTTATAACGCTGTAAATATATTGTAAAAATAAAGTAATATCTTGAGTACAGAAGAAAGGAACACAAAAAGGAACAGGTACATCATTTTATGAATTTTCAGCATATGTTTGTCATTCTGATGGTATGTTTAGGAGTATTTACACTATAGGTATGAATCCAAACTGTCCACAAAATTACATCCGCGAATTCGTAACTGATGGGACCACTTTCCACCATAATAGTTCCAACATGGCAAGTTATGGATTCCTCTCATATGATATTTTGTTGTCAGTGTATGGTTGGCGGTCGAGAGTAACTACCGCAAAGTGTTCGTTACAACACATCCCAGACATTCCCTATAGCATTTAAATCTGGAGATAAATATAGCTATGTAAGGTATGTGAAGCACCGGTAGTGCTCAGAAGATCAATCATATAGTTCAAGATATGAGAAATCCTGATTTTGTTCGTATGGAAACATCTTGGAGAAAAATCATATGCCACGACGTATATAGCTTCCCAGAATAATAACTGCGATATCTCACATCTTCGCAGAGGCATGATCAAACTCAACCAGTAAAAGCTGAATGTTCTCCGTAAATAATACCATAGTGAGGGAGCTTCAACAGTTGGATGTCGGAAAGCTCAGTATACGGTATCGTGCTGTTGGATTTAAGATCTTAATCTACTGTCAATGAAAACGAGCGTGCATAGTGTCTCAACAGAGTACATTTTATTTCCTCATCGACAGTCATGCTTAAGTTTGATTTTCATCAGTGTAAGCAGCTTCCGGATACACGGGCGACAAGTTAAAACAAATTTTCCAGCCACTTTTATATGTATGGTGCCCTGGTGTGGTGGTATGTTTCTTGATCAAGATAATCTCGGAAGTTAGCTACCGTACACAAAGACATGTCTATTCCGGTGAATTTTCCACCGAACACTCCGACGATCTCTCTCTCTCTCAAAGTAAAACATTCATGCCACATTTTCATCTTACCTAAACAAACAACTCCTCCGTATTTATTTCTTAAAGGTCGTTGAAACAGTAACGTCTTCTTCCATTTTCATTTCGTAAAGGACTTTGAAACAGTTTGGTCTTCGAAACAACGGTTACCTGATATATATACTGAGGGTGAAACGGGAATACTAGGAAAATGGAAACAGGAATTCTAGGACATGGAAACAGGAATTCTAGTACATGGAAACGGGAATTCTAGGATATCTGAGTGTGGAACGGTTTTCTACGACATGAAATTACTGCTCCCTTGAATGGGGGAGTAATTTCATGTCCTACAAAACCGTTGCTCTATACACTGTTAAAACCTAACCTCACCATAGAATGGAAATTAGAAAAGTGTTTTCACCGAAAATACGTTATGCCGTAGAAGTCTTTTCGTACTTCTACGTTATTTTAAAAACATAACCATAGCATAAAATAGTTCCTAAATTAAACCTTAACGGCCAGACAAAATATGTAAACAACAGAAGTCAAACTTACGGAAAAGATGCTTTATTCAGGATGTAGCACTTCCACAACAAATCTAACATCACATAGTACTTCACATTAAACTCTCCACACACCACACAGCTCTTAACAGAGCGCTCTCCAGCAACGCTCTGTTTAACAACGCTCCTAAGCAACAGTTTATTTGTCGTTTTTATCTCTCGTTCTTATCAAATCAGGCATACGTCACGTTCATTCAACATCAATTATGTTGCCAACAGTATTCATTTGAGAGAAAAGATATTACGTTAAGGGTGAAGTATAACTGATGATAAACTCACGATTTACATAGGGAAAAAAACTAAAAAGGAAAGTTAATTTAGAGTATACGTCACAACGTCTTCTTGTTTTTCAGTATTTATCCGCATTAATAAAACACAATGAGTCAGGGACTGCCCTCTAAACCCTGAAGGTGTGCCACCGTGAGGAGAGAAAAGAAGAAAAGAAAACTTCCCGCTCATTCTTCTATCGACGGTTTCTGTCCCAAGACTATCACTTAGAGTTTCCCAAACCACTTGAGTGTCCACTTCCCGTTCCACCCTCAGTAAATATCTCGGGTATAGCCCTTCTAACGCACATGACCAACTGACAGAAGTCACACTGATGTAGCCAAAAACAAATATCTGTACTAGAAACACTACTGAAACTGAGATCTTCCTTTCCTGATGTACAACGTTTAGCACAATTAAGCAATTTTGAGTTACATTTCAAGCTTCAATACGAGCTTTAGGGCTGGAGCTATATTTTGCACTAGGGTGGGCCGAAAAAAACTTTTTTTTTCAATTCGCATATCGCCTAGTGCGGAGAAGTGGCCATTTGGGTCAGCAAGAATAACAAAAGAAACTTTTTTAAATCGACAAATATCTTACGTCTCCACACGGCACACTAAGTACCTGCTTTTCCAACCGCATTGGGCCGTAAGCAAAAACGGTTGGAATTTTTTTGCAATTGAAATCGAGTAACCCCTAGCGCGGAAAAGTGTTCTTGAATGTTCCGAATAATAGTGAAAAAAAGTTTGAAGTTGATCAATATGCTATGTCTCTGCACTGCACGCAAATTTCACCATTTTCTTCCCACATTTGGCTCGTAGGTCTAGGCGAGGTACAGGCATCCTGGCATGTAGGGCATCGGAAAAATCCGTAGGACATTGCACTGTTCTGAGTGCACCATGCGTGTGCATATGTAGTACACTCAGTTTGCTTTGATATGTGAGCTCTTCGTTTTTTTTCATATGTGTTCCTCCCGCCCTCCCTCCAGCTCAGAATTTTATTTCTACGTGGTATATCTTGTTCGGTAATCCGCTTTACTCGAAAAATGTGGCATTAATTGCTGTGATGCAATTGTTGCTCTTATGAACAAATCTCTAGCTTCAAATCCACACACTGAAGCAGCTCTTCGGTCACCAGTTTCCCGCAACGTTCCACAGCTAGCGTATGGTAGGAAAACTTGGTTATTTCTTCGCCACCTGCGGCAGAAGTTGCTATTAGTCGATCCAGATCTTCGTTTGAGATGTGTTAAGTCAGGGGTGGTTCGGTAAGACGCGTTTTAGGCCAATCAATCATCTCATAATATCCATTAGCATCCAAATTTAGATGCGGCACTTCGAATTCTCTTATGACATCATTCATTTGTTGTTGTCTAGCTTTCCTTATTCTTCTTCATCCAAAAGTTCCAACGTGGGTGCGTTCGTCCGCAATCATACATAGCAATATATTCTCTGGGTGACTGAAGAACGCGTTTCTCTTGATCACTGCATCAATGATTACTTTGCACTTCAAATCTATGAAGCGAGATAAGTTGATCAGTTTCCAAAAGTGTTTGGCCCCTGTTCTGCACGAAGGCTTCTTCTTCATGAAAAACTAGACCGGGGCACATGCCTTCATTATGTAGTTGATAACACAGATCAAAGTTTGCGATGGGTTTTGAGTGGCGACATAGAGGCGCATGACTCTGTTAGCTGTAGTCAACCACCGCGAATGTGACAGTGGTTCTGGATTTCTTCTAGAAAGGCTGACATCACAGTCTCCGTGTGGCACGGCGCAACAGATTTCCAGTAAATACTGCTGGTCGGTACTCAGTTCACGTGTATCCAGCAATTATTTCATGTGCTCTGTCCACTCTACATGAATAGCTGCAAAGTCAACTATTGGTAGGTTTTCACAGCAATTGAGAGCTGTACCAATCTCTCCTGAACGAGTTGTAGGACCTACAACTCTCCTCAGTCACCCAGAAAATATATATTGCTAAGTATGATTGCGGACGAACACGCCCACGTTAGAGCTTTTTGATAGAGAAGAATAAAGTAAACTAGACAGCAACAAATGAATGATGCCATAAGATAATTCGAAGTGCCGCAATTAAATTTGGATGCTAATGCATATTATGAGATGATCGATTGGACTAAAACGCCTCTTACCGAACCACCCCAGACAAAACATATCTCAGAGGAAGATCTTCATCGTCTAATCGCAACTTGTGCCGCAGCTGGCGAAGAAATAACCAAGTTTTCCTGCCTCACGCAAGCTGTAGAACGTTGCGTGAAACTGGTGACCGAAGCAGCTGTGGATTTGAAGCTAGAGATTCGTTCATAAGAGCAACAATTGCATCACGGCAATCAATGCCACATTTTTTGAGTAAAGTGGATTACCGAACAAGATATACCACTTAGAAATAAAATTTTGAGCTGCAGGGAGGGTGGGCGGAACTCGAAGTGCAGCCACCTCCTCATGGTGAGATCTGGGTTGTTTCCATATGTGGCGTTGGAAGCACGCGAAGAGCTACACGCTAAACATTGCAAAGCAAACTGAGTGTACTACACATGCACACGCATGGTGCACTCAGAACAGTGCAATATCCTACGGATTTTTCAGATGCCCTACGTGCCAGGATGCCTCTACTTAGCCTAGGCCTACGAACCAAATGCGGAAAGAAAATGGTGAACTTCGCGTGCAGTGCGGAGACATAGCATATTGATCAACTTCAAACCTTTTTCTTTCACTGTTATTGGGAATACTAAGGGAGACTTCTCCGCACTAGGGGTTACTCGATTTCAATTACAAAAAAGTCCATCCGTTTTTGCTTACGGCCCAATGCGTTCGGAAAAACGCGAACTTAGAGTGCCGTGCGGAGACGTAAGATATTGTTCGATTTAAAAAAAATATCATTTGTTATTCTTGTTATTTTAAATGGTAACGTTTCCGCACTAAGTGATATGCAAATTAAAAAACAAAAGTTTTCGGCCCACCCTATTATGCACACACTCAGCATTTTTAACTCGGTAGTCAAGTTAGCATTGCCACATTTAGATCAACCATTTTTTAAAGACGAACACGTCGAACATGTTGAACAACAGTTACACTGCATATCATCTATTGAACGCTTTTTGATTGCGCGCAAGTCACTGTGCTACCAATTCAGTAATCCCGCAGTATGTACAGAGCCAGGCCACTATGTATTGCATGATGTTGATGTCCAAACGTACATGAGGTTGTTTATTTTTCAGGCTATGATGTGTAAATGTTTACATTGGTCTTATTCTAATTTTTACTGGGATAACTGAGGCAGTTTTAGTTCATAATTGATCAGCGCTATTAATTAAGTAATTAAAACGTAATTTTAAATTTTTGAGTATGAAAATTAAACTTTTTTTTTAATTTTCAAATTGTGGTCATGTGTGAAACACTGAAAAAATTGTTAGTGATAACCTTTTTAAATCGAGTGGAGTTTCACTGGATTTAGGCCGAACTTTTTATAAAGCTTTATTTAAAATTCTCTAATACTCTCTTTCTCGTTTAAGGTATCACTAACTAATTCTAACTACGTTATATATAGGAAGGCACTGCTTATATCTAATTTTTTTGGAAAAATTAAAAAAAAATGTTTAAGTCAGCGTAAACTGCTCTTCTAAATCATCTACATAAAAAACGAAGCAAGTTATTCGCCCTTTTCTGTAATATCATGTCAGTTTTCATGGGAAAAAAAGAAAATTTCGCATTTAGGAAGAAGTCTTTCCTTTCTGAAAAAAGGGACGAAAAAACGCAGAAAATTTCTTAATGAAATGTTCCAAAGAAGACATGGAGTATTAATGCATGAAGCAACGGTGTAATATTGCGGTTACAGCTGGTCATATGCATTGTTTTTGATTTAAGATCCATGTTGAGCACAGAAAAATGCTCAGTTTAATGTTTCGCGAACTGGCAAAAATATTCCTGGTTCAGTTATTACTCGGAAAAGATATTAAGAAACTCCCTCCTCTTCAGTAAAAAATGATTAGTTTTAAACTTTTTTTTATCAGTGAAAGAAGGACATTTTTATTTATTTCGCCATTTGAATTAAACGAGTTAACTAAGTTTTTTAATTTCCATAATTCAATTAACCTGATAAATTGTACTTTCCCTTTTTTTCCCTCCTTTTCCTTTTTTTTTCAGAAAAAGGCAAAACAACAAATTATGCACAGCTTTCTCTAATTCTAAATTAGACACATTTTTTCTGTTCTTTAGGAAGGACAAAAATAAAGAACTTAATTTCCTACAAAATCCTGTTTAAAAATATTCTGAAATGCTGGTTGTTGTTTAGTAAAATGATTGCTGGGCATCAAGAACCCGAAGCATTTGAAGCCTTAAGGTGTAGTAATTTTTCCTTGTCTTGACCCTAAGGAATGAGAGAATGAGCTCGAGGATTTCTTAGAAGTTGGTGGAGTGTTGTTTATTGTAAACACCCTTCGAAACTATGAACGCCGTGCAATCTGGGATCATGGTTAGAAGACTTTTATTGCTTCGAAGCCAGAGTATATTCTTTCTCTGATGTGAATGGTGCAAAATTAACACCAAGGACAAGCCACTTCCTTCACTTTATTCTGAAGACTTTGGTCTAGACAAAGGAGTTGGCGTTGTACAAGGGTTCGATATTTATTAGTCAGAACGAAATGGTTACATTGGAATATAAAGTGAAGGAGGTGACTTGTCCTTGGAGTTAATATTGCACCATTCACATCAAAGAAAGAATATACTGAGGCTTCGAAGCAATAAATGTCTTGTAATCACGATCCCAGATTTCAAGGCGTTTATAGTTTCGAAGGGTGTTTACAATAAACAACACTTCACCAGCTTCAAAAAAGGGAAATCCTCTAGCTCATTCTCAGAAAACGAATGACCAAAGATTCGTTTGGAATTAGAATCAGCGAACCTAAAAGGGATACAAGAGACGGAAAAATAGCCACTGCCCTATCAAGAAAAGTCAAGTTCAAGTCCGTCGATCCTATATGGAGTGATGCAAAGAAATTAGCTTCATACCCCTCCCCTAAGTCTACTGCCATTCGCGAAACCTTGAAAATCTTGACCAGCTGTGAGGCTTGCAATGATAACGTCTCTCTGGAGTTGTCACGTATCTGGAATCAATTCTTCAAATAATGCTGCGTTTGCTACCGTGGTACCGTGTGCCCAACCAACGTGACCTCATTTCTTCGAATTATCACGTTTGCGCCTATTCATTTATTGTCTACTCAAGTCACCGCGTTCAAATTGTTGAAACGTCCTATTGTCCAGTTTTCAGTTAGCTGTCTACTTTCCTTGAAAAAGCCATCTGGTTGATGTGCGAAAGCTTGGAATGTTTATTTGTATTCTACGCCAAGAAATTTCGGATTTTTAGTATAGTTATACTATTTTGGAATATAATATAGTATCCAACTCTAGTTGGCTATGTCCCTTCGATATAATTGCCAGCATTAATCAAAACCCGCTGCTACCTGTGTAGAAGTCTCTGTATGCCGTCAGCAAGGCGAGACGTGTTGATCTTCTCCATGGGCCGGTCAACGGCCTTACAATGTCGTCGAAACGAATCCCCCAAAGCAATGCTTTCATCTTCGGAAACAAATCGAAGTTACAGGGGCTTACGTCAGGAGAATAGGGAAGGTGGTACAACACTTCCCAACCCCATCGGTGGAACAGGTCGGCAATAAAACCAGCCACATGACAGCGAGTGCTGTTATACCCAATAATCGGAATATAATCTAGCAAATGACGCCTCTTCTTCCGGAGACATGGATGAAGGTTATGTTCCATGAAATGCCCATAGTACGTCGCATTTACCGTTTGTTCTGGAAGTACTACATTGTTAGTGCGACGTCATCCCAATCATGGACTTCGATTATCATTACCTTAAACCTAGTGGGTTCTGTTGGACTTTTGTTCGGCGCGGACAGCCGTAATGCTTCCATTCATTAGACTGGCTTTTGAGTTCCGATTCATAACACCACGCCAATGTACCACCCAATGTAAGGATACGCCGTAGATATGTATCCCTTTCACACGCATATCATTCCTAATCGAGTCGTAACGTTGCCACTTCTCAACATCACTTAAAAACATGAGGCACACAACGTGATACGATTTTTCGCATGTTTAGCCGGGTTTTTTTTTCAAAATGAGCAGCACAGTCGTATGCTAAAGGTTGCACTCATTGGCGAGTTCACGAAATATTTACCGCCAGTCATTCTCCAAAAATGCAGACAAGGCGACACTCACCTGAGGACGTCCGCACCCAGAAGCGCAAGCCACATTTCTCCGTCTTTTTTTGCTTTTGAAGGCTGCTACTCACCTTGCTACCGTACTATACGATAAACCTGACGCTCCACAAGCTTGTTGTAGTCCTTCATAACATTCCTTTAACGGTACGACCTCAAGCAACTTCAATTTTTAGCCCACAACGCTGCTCGAACTACGTAAACATCATTTTAGACCGCTTACCAACTACGAGGTGCGTTTGCGTCGCTACTGCGCATGTGTCGTTCCAACGAGGATTCATCCATTCTACCCAGGGAAGGTACATTACATAGGGAATGGCCGTTAGATTATCTTGGATGATTCCCATCTCGTCTGCAGCACAGTTCTCACTAAATAATTTTCAACCCCCATACTTGAGCTATCATGATACATGAGAAATCCTACTGCGTGACCCACATGTTTGGTCTCATCATTGTACGAGAAACCTTTGATTGCGATAGGACTACCTGGCACATTAAACGCAATGTTCTTTACCTATTTCAAATATTTGATCATTTAAAATAATTCAACTGTCTAGCTTCTGCAACCATCTAACCACAGAAAGCTATATAGAGCCGCTAAGCCTAGACAACCTACGGCCTTAACCAGGCTAAGACTCTTCTACATCACTAACATAGCTGAAAAGAAGGCCAGGCCTGCTGTTGGCATTTCTGTGCAAAGATGACTGGTCAAGAACACCTTCGGATAATACAAGTTCAAACGACTAAGAAGTTGCATTAAATCTTAATGTATATTTAGTTTCTGATGAAGTAACTGCAAACCAGGATGTCTGGGACTCTATGAACTTACGTGGAATGTGAAAAGTCATTTCTTGAAAAGAAATCTGGAAAATATTAGGCAAAAAATTAAAAATAAGGAAATTATGCTACTTGGTTCGTGTCACGTCAGGCGTACTAGCTTTAAAGAGATAACGACAGGTGATAACACATTGTTTTGCATCAGAAGGCTAGAGAACCTGTGCAAAATATGGATCACATTGGACAAGACCTCATAATGGAAATTATTTTTTTGTCTACGCTTCTCACCGGTGCGAGAATGGTAATCTATTACACAGGTTCATTCCTTTAATGAAGTGATCATCATCATCAACCATTATCGATCCACTGCTGGATAAAGATCTCCCCAAGTTTCTTCCACAACGGTCTGGCTTGAGCCAGGCTCCTCCATTTCTATCCATTATGCTTTTTAATTTCGATTTCCCATTCCCAACGTGGTCTTCTCCTAGGAAGTTTTCTGCCCCTCGGTATACAGTCTAAAATTTCATTTGTCAAACAGTAATCAGTTTTTAGAAATAATTCCAGCTCATTCCCATTTCAAGGATTCTACTTTGATCATAATGTTTCAAACAGAAGTCATCGCTCTTTCCACGTTTATAAGTAAGTCACGAAAAAATTCTCATCGGCTGCCACCGGGAATCGAACACAGTTCTTCCAGTTACGCGCCGGACATGCTACCACTGCACCTCAGCGGCCTCGAATTCTCCAGACTCACATGTGATTAACTGTCAAACTACATGGCAGGTTGCTTCTTGGAGCCCCGCACGATGCTGGGGATTCACCAAAGATGGTAAGCAGCAACTGAACAAATAACTAGAAGGCGAATGAATAATTATAAGATATTTGACGTAGATTAGGAACATCAAACAGAATAAATACAAACGCGGAAAGAGCGATAACTTCTGTTTGATGTTAATAATCCACGTTAAATATCTGTATTAGTTATTCATTCGCCTTCTAGTTATTTGTTCAGTTGCTGTTTACCATCTTTGGTGAATCCCCAGCATTGTGCGGAGCTTCAAGAAGGTTTGGCAGTTAGTCGTGTGTGAGTCTGGAAAATTCGAGGCAGCTGTGGTGCAGTGGTAGCATGTCCGGCGCGTAACTGGATGACTGGGTTCGATTCCCGGTAGCGTCCGATGAGAATTTTTCCGTGACTCACTTATAAACGCGGAAAGAGCGATGACTTCTGTTTGAAGCATCATGATCAGAGTAAAATCCTTGAAATGGGAATGAGCTGGAATTATTTCTAAAGCTGATTAGTGATTACTGTTTGACAAATGAAATTTTAGACTGTATACCGAGGGGCAGAAAACGACCCAGGAGAAGACCACGTGTGGGTGGGAGAACGAAATTAAAAAGCATACTGGAGAGAAATGGAGGAGACTGGCTCAAACCAGACAGTTGTGGAAGAAACTTAGGGAGATCTTCATACAGCAGTGGATTCATAATGGGACCGATTATCCGGTTGCGTGAAATGGCGCATCATACGCCATTCTTTATGGGATGCATTCTTTCCTCGTGAATGACCTGGGGTCTATCACTCGCCCATACCCGTGTGTTCTGTTAGTTCTCATTGCCTGAAAGGTGGAACGAGGCTTCGTCCGTGAACCACGTAATGTCTAATACACCTGGATTTTGACTGACAAATCCTATAAACCACCGGCAGTGATGCATTCGCTTCGACATGGCAATTAGTCAACAGCTCATGAACAATTTGTAACACGATATGGCTTCAGTTTACCCATTTTCGCAGCCCTCTGGTAGGTGGAATATGACAGTCCTGTTTCTTGCGACAGCCTTCGTAGCGATATCTTTGGAGTCTCTAATAACCTCTTTTTCACACATTGCACAGTGTTTTCTGACATTGCCTCCTATAGGCGTATCAACAAGGCTCCCTGTCGTCTCAAGTTTCTTCGCAAGATTCGATATCGTTGGCTTCGTAGGTTATTTCCGACCGGGAAATTTCTTCTTAAACTCTTTCTGACACTCCTTGAAAGAGCCGGAACTCCAATAACTTCGGGCGATAAACACGGGCTCTGCAATCGTGAACATCACCGTATTCGACGCTAGCCGACGGACAAAGAGAATGGCGCGAAACTGTTTTCACCAGACGCCGTGTATTGTGATGCATACTGGGCATATGAGCCAAACGGCGCAGATATGGATGCGATTGTCAGAACGTACGGCACTTAGTCTTCAAATTTCAGCTTGAAATGTTTTCCATTTTCAAAATTATAGCTCTTCCTTTGGGTAAAGTCCCTAGTGAATCACTCTGTAGCTTTGCATTATGTATTTGTGAAGAATTAATTCTTCCAGGGATTGACTTCCCATTGCTTTCCGTAAATATCGGAACAACTTCAAAAATCAAAGCATCCAAAGAAAATAAAGGAGGAAAACAAGAAGGAATGGACGGCTCAGGAAATTTAAGATTTAATAAAACAACTGAAAGACGAAAACTGCAGACTTCTAAAAACACGCAAAGAAGTAATGCAAGGGGTTTAAAGATCATATAAACGTAAAGAGATTAAATATGTTTTGGGAACAGCCACCATTCCATAAAATATGAAAGGACTAGAAAACTGCACAGAACAGACGGAGGAAATAATCTTGCATATCAGGAGTGAAAGAGGAGATGCATGCTTTTAAAGAAATGACACTTTAAAGAAATCAAAAATTTCATCAAAAATCCATATTTTGACAGGAGAGAAACTGAAATTAAATCATAAAAATACATTAATTAGCTCATTAATTTTAATATATGAGGTAGGAAAAGCACAAATTGTAAAAGAAACAAATCACCAGCTACACACGAATCGGAACATTAGATATTTCGCTGTCTGGGAGAAACGCAATTGAATGAACTCATACGGAACCTTAGTTTGATGTATAGCCTAGAAGAGTTGCCACAAATTTCACACACAGAAAAAAATACTAGTTCATACCTAAAAAAATATAGATTACACCACTTTATCTGGTTTTGTTAGAGAACCTTTTGAGTTATTTCCAGTACAAAACGAGTTTTTATAAGTGGATTTTTAGGAAACAAAAAAATCGGCGAAAACGAAAGAGGCTTTTATTCCATCAACTAAACCAGCTACGTGTTATTTAAATTACACAATGTGAGCAAAGTTTTTTACAATGAATAGAATCAATTACCGAAAAAAAATGAGGCAGAAATATCGGGCGTAATGATTATGTCCTTTGAATCCGTTCCGACATAAAAAAAAAAAAAAAAAAAAGGAATTTCTCAGATGGAATTTAAGAAAACAATAAAATCAACGAGAAGTTACACATTAAATAAAGTTTACAATAGTTGCACTAAGAGATTTTTTTTTCAATCAGATCCCTAGAATTGGTAAATCATTTTTTGCAAATGGAAGTGCAAGAACTAAGAAATATACTTCCCGAGCCAAAAGCCCTCACCTGGTAAATAGGCTCGAGTTTTCTGGATTACCTATACTGAAGTTTCGAGTAAGCTCCAAGGTTTTCCAGTTATATTCAGGGATTGAAAAAATGGATTTTTTTTGGAGGAGGGGGCGGGTGTTGGGGGATATGGGTATAATGAACTTCACTGCAATTTATGTCCTTTATAGCCCACCGGAAAAAAAAACTGTCAGCCCTGGCAGAACTTGCTAATAACGGGTGACGGCGCTTCTTGCCTTGATAACAGCGTGAATCTGGTGTTGTAGAGACTCCACGAGGTAGTGAATGTATTGAACATTGATTTGCAGCCACTCGTGCATCAAATGGTCCCGACGTTCCACCAGAGTAAGTGGGAGTCTAATCCAGCGTTTCACCTTCTGTTCTAAATGATCTCACAGATTTTCAATAGGATTCAAATTTGGGGATTTGGCTGTCCAGTCGAGGTGAGACAGTGTTGCTGATTGTTCGCCGTGCCACTCAGACACAGTTTTAGTCATGTGCTCAATAATTGTCGCCTTGGAAGACAGGAGTGGCAATGTCATGCTGCTCCTGGAGGTGTAGGGCAAAGGACAACACTTCGTCATTATAAATGCGGTGGTATTCATGCTGTTTAAAATTCATTGTCATTGCAACGATAGGGCCCATTTTGTGGTACAAAAAGCATTCCCATAACATCAAAACATCATCGATACATTCAGGATTAAAGGCTTCATTTGGCCTACATTGCAGTCATGGCCCCCCATCATTGGAGTACAAACAAAAAGGAGACTCATCAGACCAAATTAACCGTTTCCAATCCTCCATGGCAAAGTTTTAGTGCCTCTGAGCATGTTGATAACATGCGACTTTGTGACTTGCTGTTAAAAATGGCCGCTTCCGTAGTACTCTGCTCCACATGTACATCGCATGCAGTTCTCGTCGCAATGTCCTTTCGAAAATTGGTTGGAGTGGATTTTCATTGACTGTTTGGAGCAAATGTTGTCTGGTTTGAAACCGATTTGCAGTTACTAGGCGTGAAACAGGGCGGCGGTTCCTGTTGGTGAGAATCGTTTTCCGGCCACAGCTACGTCACCGAATTTCAGTTGTCCGCGGACTGCAACACTGTTTATAGACACGCTGGACAGTACGCTTCGACGCATCAACAGTTTGGGCGATTTCATTCACCTTGTGTCCGTGGGCACGGCCAAACACGATGGCTTCCTTTTGCCACTCAGTTACGTCTGTCTTACGACCCATATTGCAAACTAAATTGAACACACACGTTGTTCTTCACCACTGCACGAGACAGAAATGATCCTGTATACCACGGCAGTGCAATTTATCTCCCAATAATGCTATCATGGCGCCCTTTGTGCAGCTGGTAACTTTTTACTGCCATTTCTGTGAAGGTTGACTAATTTTGTGTCTGTTGTACTTACTTACAAAGCATGTCTATTAAATAGCGATATTGGTCGCTTACGTGTCGTACCTTTTCAAAATCGAACTTTCCAGAACACATGACCTGCAGATCACGAAATAAACGAGTAGGGGAAGAATTAAACATACCTACGAATACAAATGAACTAGGTTTGCTAGGTATAAAAGGTTTTTATATATGAACTAGGTGTACTAGGTATAAAAGGTTTTTATATATGAACTAGATTTACTAGGTATAAAAGGTTTTTATATATGAACTAGGTTTACTAGGTATAAAAGGTTTTTATATATGAACTAGGTTTACTAGGTTTAAAAGGTTTTTATATATGAAATAGGTTTACTGGGTAGAAAATGTTTTTATATATGAAATAGGTTAACTCGGTAGAAAATGTTTTTATATATTAACTAGGTTTACTAGATATTCCTAGGAATTAATGAACTAGGTTTTGTCTCTGGGAAGTATGGTGTCACATGACAAAAGACGTCAAATTAAAACAAAGATAATTCAAATAGTGAGTATTTCTTTTTGAAATATGCAATATTAACTGCCAAAAATATTTCAATGAAAGCATACGCGAGATTCATAAACTGCCGTTTCTTCTCTGTTCTCGTGTACACATCGAGCCATGACCATAGGGAAATTAAAGGAAAATAGGCCAATGACTTTCGAATCAGTGGATTAGGTGAGGATTAGGTGGAGACAGAAAATATCTTTTGAGAATGTTTCTAGATCGGCTAACCAGGATAAAAATCTCCTGAATATAGATACAATTGTTGAATGAGGAAGAAACCTCTTAGGAGACCAATTATGGCAGAATGAATGCCGAAAGAAGAGGCTGACGACGGCAGGAGCACTTATTTAAAGGAGCGTGGAAAATCCACATGGAAGGAATAGAACTCAGGTTAGGTTGTTAGGTATTCTAGCGACCGAATGATGGAAAATTCACATGTAACCAACGTGCCGTTCGAAGAACGCACTTCTCTTGACTTACACGCAAATGGCAAGACTCCCCAACTGCTTCAGTCACTCAATCCAAGTTGGGAGTATACTATTCTGAATTTTTGCTTATCAATTACCTTTCGCAGATTTAGTCCTATCATTGGAATTGGCTAAGTGTTCTATCTTAGTAGTCCATGTGTCCCAGCCACACAGCACTGTTTCGCCAGAACTTGGTTCTTCTTATTTCACGAATTGATCATCTTTCTAATATTAAATTTAAGGAAATGCCTGAAATATTATTTTCTAAATAATGCTGCGTTGTATTTCATTACTAAACATTCAAAATGCTGGCATCAAACTACAAATTAATGCATTTTTCGCGAATTTCTTGAATACAATAGGTAATACGAGACACAAACCTATAGTTCTCGGAACAAGAACACGCTATTTCTAAATGCTAGATGGACACTCTTATTCCACATGGTAATGCAACGCTCCTCGTGCATTCTAGCTAGCTTTCAGGCCACTCCGTGTGACCGAGTGGTGCTAGATTCTGGCTAATCGTCAGAATTAGGTGCGAGTCCAAGTCCCAGATGTGGTTAGAGTGACGTGTTTGTCCTACGAATGTAACGTAGAATGTAACTAGTGGCCCAGAATTATATACGGGCGATACTTTATACTTTATTCCTTAAACTTCACCCAGAAATAATTAATTCGCCAAGTTCAAACGCCCTGCATAAATGATAAATAATTCTAATAAAATTGACTATCATTGTAACAACTACTATACCGTGAATATTAATTGGGACAAGCTATTTATTCTCAGATTGGAATGTGATCTCCAGTTGATGTCGGAAACCCACATAAACCGGATTTATCAGCTGTGAGGTGGTGTGACTGTTAGAACTTGATAGTAAGAATGCGGTTTGACCGGTAATAAACAGGAAATAGGCACTTCAACTTCAGTTGTGAGCTTTCGTGTGTGACAGGTGGATGTTAGTTTTTGCTCTCTGTGAGTACGTGTTGCTTTCGTGTATTGAAAAAACGATATTTCCTCAAGGAAGCGTGCAAAAATAATTGGTCTGAAGGATCACACTTCTATGACAGTGAGAGATATCGCTTCTGCAGTTGGTGTAGGCAAATCAAGTGTATCAAGACTGCTTACGCGATACAATGTATCTGGATCATCGTCTCCAAAAAGGAGAGGTAAATGTGGAAAAAAACGAAAAACAACTTCACGAACCGAAAAATATCTAATCAGAAATAGTAAAATGAATCCAAAAAAAAAAAAAAAAAAACAAGCACCGACCTTCAAAGAGATTTATTGGCTAGTGGTTGTGATGTTAGTGATTCAACTGTACTCTGTAGTCTTCTGGAAGTTGGCCGGAAGGCAAGAAGACCAACGAAAAAACAATATTTTAATGCGAAAATGAAGATAAGACGTTTAGCATGGGCCAAAAAATATAAATCATGAACTGCTGACGACTGGAAAAAGGTAATTTTCAGTGATGAAACTCATTTATTTGTGCAGGGTTACCGAGCAAATGTCGTTAGACGAAGCAACTGTGAACCCTTAAGACCTGAGCATGTCAAACAAACTGTAAAGCACCCTCTGCTTTGGGGTTTTTTCACATCAAATGGCACTGGAAGCTTAGTTCCTGTTCAAGGTATGATGAATTCAGCCAAGTACGTAGAAATATTACAACTTAGGATTGTTCCACTCTTGCAAACTTTTGACGGGACATTTCAACATGACTTGGCCCCATGTCACAATTCGAAATTGGTCAAGAATTTCATGCTGGAAAATCAGATTTATTTGCTTGATTGGCCTGAAAATTCACCAGATTTAAATCCCATAGAAAACTTGTGGAATATTTTGAAGAGACGTTTGGGTAAAATGGAATGTACAAATAAAGAACGCATGATAACGAATGCTATAAAAGTGTGGTTCCACGATTATGAAGTCAAAAATTATGTGCACTCAATTAGTGGAGTCAATGCCAAAACGAATTCACGAGGTCATTTCTGCTTAAGGAGGACATACTTTATACTAATACAGGTATTTATCAGTGTATATCAAGGCACATAATGATATAAGGGCATAGTTTTGGAAAAAAGAGTGATTTTTTACCTTGTCCCAATTAATTTGCACAGTATAGTAACAAATGACACCCGCGTTGTCTAGGTTTAGCACAAAATACATCAATCTGTTTCTGGCCCAGTGTTTTCCGAGTTTATTATAAATTATGACTAGATATATTACATGAATCCATTTAATTGAAATAAGTTCCAGCAATGAATAGAAAGGAATTTAAACAAGAAAGATGACACCGAATTTCCGGTTGTAATGAGCATCCTTTCCGAAGCGAATACAATTCATCAGTTATTCATAGTCAACGGAACACGTTAGAAAACAATCAAACAGGTTTTTACAATCGATAGAAAACACAGAAATAGATAAAGTTACTTACTTCCACCAGCGGCTAAAAGTACGTTGCGAAACTTAACAAATAACGAACAAAACGTTTCTTAGGTCACAGACAAAGATATTTTCAAATCGTACAGTTAAATGAATAAATATAGAATGAAAAATGTGATATTGCTATGTCTTCTAGCGAAAGATTTTGCTTAGCGGCAAAGTTAAAGATAGGGGAAAAATATTCTTCATGGCAAAAGCTATGCTAGAGAAAAAAATGTTCGAAATACATTCCCGTAAACAGAAGTAGCGAGAAAAAGGTTTTTTTTTTACCTTTACGCTCCTAGCGGGCAATCTGTGCATTATTTAAAGATGATAATGTTGCCCATATTTATTGTAGCTAATGGCATAGAGTAAAAATGGAAAATTTTCAGTAGGGTTACAAGAAGCGGAGATAAAGCTGGAAACAAAAGTACACAAACACCACCAAGCGACAGAAGTGTTAGCTATAAAAAAGACTCCAAAGGTTTCCACAAAATAAATGGCATCCGCTGTTTGAAACATTTTTTAAATCGCACATTTAGAAGCAGAGATATTAGAAAAACAGGTTAAACATGGTGCCCTAGCGGCTAAATATCATCAGTTTGGGAAGAAAATACACGCAAAGAGTTTTCATAGTTAGTAGTATCTGATGGAAACAGAATTTTTTTTTAATCGGGCTAACAGTCCCGCAGATGTTGCTCTAAACGTAAACGTGAACTTGCGCCCTCTAGTGGCACATTTGTTCGTTAAGAAAAATTTGAAATTATATGAGAAACATTTAGCAGCGGAAAACTCTCTCCAACAAAGAAAGAATTTTCCAAATCGGATTATTAGAAGAAGAGATATTGACAAAAATAAGATATACATCTACGCCCCCTGTTGGAAAAACCATGCGTTGTTGTAAGTAGAAAGTATTCTGAAACAGCTTTTCGATACGAATGGTATCGGTCCACGATAGAACTTTTTCAAACGAATTTACAGGAGCTGAGATTTTGCTGCAAATAAATCCGAAGCAGGAATTAACACTTACAACCTTTGGTGGCTGAACCATTCTTTACCAAATATTAGAAATTATTGGGTGGGTGAATAAGTTCTACCCGTTTTTGTAGGCTACAAAGAAAGGAGTAAAACACAACAAATAACGTACCTGGGATTTCACATAATTGTCATCATCCTCTATGACCTCTTGCCATATGTCCATGAGTAGGTGAATCCCACGCCGGAAGAAACTCCTGTGTTTTAGAGTCAGAAAAAGTCACGTATTGCCGTTTTCACATCGTCCACATTATCAAACGTTTGGAGGGTAAAGGCGTTCTGTAACGATAGAAAACGGTGGTTGTCCGTAGGTGCCAGATCAGGGGAATACGCCGGATGAGGTAACACGTCCCAAACAAAGTCCAGTAATTTTTGCCGAGTGATTAAACATCATTAAATCTGGCATTCTCATGGTGAAGGATAACGCCTTTGCGATTGACGAGTGCGGGCCGCTTCGATGACAGTTGTTCTTGCAATCTGTCCAACTGTTTGCAGTAGAGGTCGGCATTTATCGTTCGGTTAGGTGCCAACACCTCCTCTTGGGTTAATCACTGAACATCACACCAAACACTAAACAAAACCATTTTGGGATACAGTCTTTCTTTTTATGTCGATGTAGCAGGCTCTGAACCTTGGCACACAGTCCGTCGACGCTTTATATTACGACACAATACCCATTTCTCATCACCTGTTACAATTCGTCCCCAAAACGGTTCATTTCTGTGACAAGAAAGGAAATAAACACAGGTGCGGATTCTCGCCAATCGTTGCTTTGTAGAAAGCTGGTGCGGAACCCAGTTATCGAAGTTGGTGACAAACCCAAACGCATGAATCCTTCTTTCAACTGTTGTTCTGTTTACCGAAAACGTAACTCCTCATTTCCGAACGGTGTGATGTGAGTCACTTGTTATGGCTTGGTCCACATCCTCGTAAAAAAGCACGAATGGACGTCCAGGACGTGTTTGATATTTACAGCCGCTGTCTCCCTCCCGGAATTTTCTAAACCAAGGGCGACATGTGCCATCATCAACTGCATCTTCTCCATACAATGACAGATGTTGCGGCAAGCCGCGTCTGCGGTACTGTCTTTGCCGAACTTGTACATTAAGCAATGTCTGATATGCTCTATTGCATGCCATGTTACACCGTCCGTGATTTCCGTTACAAATGACTTACTCGGCCAAACCTAGTGTTTCTATATGCTCTACTGCTCCACGCTTTATTGGACGAAAATTCGACATCGCAGCGTCATCAGCCACTTAATTAATCCGATCGCAATTTGCATCTATTACAAAAACTGGTAGAACTTTTGCACACACTCAATATATGCAAAACTTTCCGCATCAGGAGCTGTATGTGATGCAGAAAGAAGTTTTCAAATCGGAGTTTTAGGAGCTGATATATCGGGGCATTTATCAATTATGAAAAGGCCTTTAATTCGGTGAAACCATCATCAGTTACAATGGCTCAGAAATCCTGCGGTATTGAAGATGCATACATTAATATTATTCATAACATCTATGAAAATGCAAGTGCAAAGATTCGGCTGTTTGAAAATACAACACACATAAAAATTGTAAAGGGGGTGAGACAAGGTGACACCATATCTCCCAAGCTCTTTAATGCCACATTGATGGAGATTATCTAACACATTTTCCTTTTGCTGATGACGTAGTCATTTTTGCAACTACCCCATCAGAGCTGCAGAGTATGATCCAGGAACTTGCTGACAAGAGTAAAGAAGTGGGATTAAAAATGAACTTTTAGAAGACAAAAGTGACGTCAATGCTTTTACAAGAAATGAAGATTTATCGATTGTTGGAGAAAAGCTGGAGATAACAGATACGTACGTATATTTTGGACAGCAGATATCAAGTGAATGTCACATTGATGAAGAAATTAATCGCCATATAAAACTTTGATGGAGAGTTTTTGGAAGAAGCAGTACACTTTTTAAGAGCAGTATGGCATTATGTCTTTACGAGAATGTGTTTAATCATTGTTTCCTGCCAGTGCTTACGTATAGAGCAGAGTCATGGAACTTAACTAAAAAAGATATACAAAGACTGCAAGCAACTCAAAGAAGCATGGAGAGATGGATGCTTTGTGTAACCAGGAAAGGTAACAAGAGAAATTTGTGGATAAGGAAAATGACAAGAGTGGACGACATCATGACCAGAGTGGAATTACTGAAATGGCAATGGGCTGGACATACTGCCAGAAGGACAGACCATCGATGGACAGCCGAAATTTTAGACTGGATTCCGAGGTACAGGAAAAGACCCAGAAGAAGACTACATGGGAGATGGGTGGATGAAATTCGAAAGTATGCGGGAGAGGCATGGAGGAGACTGGCACAAGACCGACCGTTGTGAAAGAAACTTGGGGAGACCTTCGTAAAACAGTGGATTGATAATGATTGACAATGATGATGATGATGATGATGATATCGGGGGCAAAAAGCACCTTTACCATAACGCCTCCAAGCGAAAAGTCTATGTACTTGAAAATTTGGAAATTATATGAGAAACGCTTCGCACAGGAAACGCTATCCAACAAGGAAGAGATTTTTTTAAATAGAACACTTAGAAACAGAAATCACGACAAAAATATGATATAAATCTACGCCCCTGGCGGAGAAACTATGCATTATTCTAAGGAGAAAATATTCCGGAAATGTTTATCTACGTGAGCAGTATCGGTTCGCGCAAGACGTTTTCAATCGATATGTTGGAAGCTCATATTTTGCTGCGAATGCATCACAAGCCGAAATTAACGCTTACCCCGTGGTGGTCAAAGCATTTTCTACCAAAGATTAGAAATGATATGCAAGAGATTTCCCTTTAAAAGCTATATCCCCTACAGAAACATTTTTTTTCAAATCGGAGTTTTAGAAGCAAAGACATCAGAAAATATTTTTATTAGCCATAGTGGAAAATGTATGCGTAACTTGAAGAAGAGACGATACCTAAAACAGTCTTCGACATAAATGGAATCGAAAAGTAAAGTAATTTTTTCAATCGGTTGTTTAGAAGCAAATATAGGGAATGAAATGTATTTTGAATTCGATGTCATCAGCATTTACTCCTTCTAGCGGCAAAATTGTGCATCGTAAAAAAAAACGAAATGAAGGGTCATCATTCGCACATTTTAAGCTTCCCAATGGAAAAAGAATTTCACAAATCGAACTAATAGTTGCAGAAATATGTTGTCGACAGACGGACGGACAAACAGGTAACGTAAGCACGATCATTTTTTTTACAAAAGACATGCAAAAAGCTTACGCCCCCTGGTGGCCAAGCCATTCTTTTCCAAAAATTAAAACTTACATGCAAAACATTTTCCATTAGCAGCTGTATCCGAAGAAATTAGAATGTTCCAAATCCGACTTTTAGAAGCAGTGATATCGGGGAAAACGCGATTTGCTTTTACGCCCCCTAGCAAAAAATCTGTACGTAACTCAAAAAAAGTAACTGCGCCAAATATTGTCTTCGATATAAATGGAATCGAAAGGTCAAAGTTTTTTTTTTCCAATCGGATATAGAAAATTTCTTCGTTTTGGAGCGGGAGTTGAAGCTCCTTCTCCCGGACAGAGCCCGAGTATGCTAACCACTACACCACCCAGAACGACCAAGTTTCAATTTTCCGATTAATTTGAATATAACCATTACAGGATTCGCTAGTCGAAGCAACCGGCATTTTTATATAGCGAATCTGGATGTTTAGAATTCATTCTCATGGTTATATTGTATTGTACAATGGTGTAATCCCGTATTTAATTCATTGACATTACATTATGTTGAGAATGAGACTACTGTTTACTGAGTTTTCGTTCTATATCTTTAAATTTCAGTACACGGATCAGTAGCGATTATTAGGCAACATCAAGTAAAAGTTTAAAGTTTGCAATGATATATGTTTGTCGATGATTTCGGCAACACACATGTTATAGATGTCTGATATTCTTAGATCATCAGACATACGTATATGTATACATTAATTACCCTTAAGTATACATTTTTACTGTACACCAACTTACGAGTCGCACTGTTACGAATCAAACTCTTCAGAAAACATGATCTGCAGCGCTTAATATGAAATATATGGTAGTCAACTGAAATCTTAGTCATATCGCAATTTTTACAATGAAAACTTCTTTTAAGCGTTTACTGGAACTGCTTAACATGAAGAAAGGTAAACATGCGACCTCTAATCTATCCCTTTATATTAAGTACATGTTCATTTATATTGGTATGCATGGATGCCTGAGGAAGATCCGTTGTGAAAGTTTTCTGGAAACTGCACGCGCCATGAGTAAAAGCCCTTAAAATGTTCCTCCGTCAGTGGTAGGCGAATTCCGGCTGCAAATAGATTGCACCTTCACCTCGCCGGACGCTTGGACTTCTGAAAAGGTCAGCAGCGTCGAGAACAGCCGATGTCGCTCATCCACGATGGCTTAGCAGGTGACACAGAGGGGGAAAAGGGGGCTTTCCCCCATGAACGGAGTGTGTCCCTAGGTATCCGCTAAGAAGCAGGCGACAGAGAGGGAAAACGGGGGCTTTCCTCCATGAACGGAGTGTGTCCCTAGGTATCCGCTAAGAGGCAGGCGACAGAGAGGGGAAAAGGGTCTTTCCCGTATGAACGGAGTGTGTCCCTAGGTATCCGCTAAGAAGCAGGCGACAGAGAGGGGAAAAGGGTCTTTCCCGTATGAACGGAGTGGGTCCCTAGGTATCCGCTAAGAAGCAGGCGACAGAGAGGGGAAAAGGGGGCTTTCCCTCATGAACGGACTGTGTCCCTAGGCATCCGCTAAGAAGCAGGCGACAGAGAGGGGAAAAGGGGCTTTCGCCCATGAACGGAGTGTGTCCCTAGGCATCCGCTAAGAAGCAGGCGACAGAGAGGAGAAAAGGGTCTTTCCCGTATGAACGGAGTGTGTCCGTAGGTATCCGCTAAGAAGCAGGCGACAGAGAGGGGAAAAGGGTCTTTCCCGTATGAACGGAGTGTGTCCCTAGGTATCCGCTAAGAAGCAGGCGACAGAGAGGGGAAAAGGGTCTTTCCCGTATGAACGGAGTGTGTCCCTAGGCATCCGCTAAGAAGCAGGCGACAGAGAGGGGAAAAGGGTCTTTCCCGTATGAACGGAGTGTGTCCCTAGGCATCCGCTAAGAAGCAGGCGACAGAGAGGGAAAACGGGGGCTTTCCTCCATGAACGGAGTGTGTCCCTAGGTATCCGCTAAGAAGCATGCGACAGAAAGGGAAAAAGGGGGCTTTCCTCCATGAACGGAGTGTGTCCCTAGGTATCCGCTAAGAAGCAGGCGACAGAGAGGGAAAAGGGTCTTTCCCGTATGAACGGAGTGTGTCCCTAGGCATCCGCTAAGAAGCAGGCGACAGAAAGGGGAAAAGGGGGCTTTCCGCCCATGAACGGAGTGTATCCCTAGGCATCCGCTAAGAAGCAGGCAACAGAGAGGGTAAAAGGGGGCTTTCGCCCATGAACGGAGTGTGTCCCTATGCATCCGCTAAGAAGCAGGCAACAGAGAGGGTAAAAGAGGGCTTTCGCCCATGAACGAAGTGTGTCTCTAGGCATCCGCTAAAAAGCATGCGACAGAGAGGGAAAAAGAGGGCTTTTCCCAAAGAACGGAGTGTGTCTCTAGGCATCCGCTAAGAAATTCGAATCACCGTCACTCCCAAGCGAAGCATCATCCGAAGATTTGTGGGGCTGCGCATCTAGCCGACCTGCCTTACCTGCGTATCTGGCAAGTAGTGACTAGAGATGGAAACTGGTCAACGTGTCGACAATTTTTTGCGTGTACAACGGGTGAGGTCAAGGTGTTCTGGACCCGATTTTGACCCAGTTTTATTTCCGTTTTATAACAGAAAAGAGAAAAATATGTTCCAAAAAAAATCTGTAATCGGTAATGGTGTCCACGGAGTGAATACTGATTTGCCATGCAAAAATATTGTCGTCTCCCTCTTAAAGCAACGAAGATTTCCACCGATCGACGTCAGACACACCGACATCATATCGTTAAAAGATACTTCCTTTGCGTTCTTTTACAGTGCGATTGTCCAGGGCAAGGTACAGGCAAACGCCATTCGCCTACTTCTCAGCTGATTCACTCTCTCCGTGCGAAGTCCACTGTATGACTAAGAGTTACTTTTTACATCGCATCTTTAACATTGAACATTCAGAGGTTTTCGATTGATGTGCTAACACCCCGTTTCCATGACATGTCATGTCGAAATGAACTCCTTATTTGATAATATTATTGGGATAAATATATATATTACGTTTATATGTATATACACTGGCGGAAAGTGAAAAAAGAACACCAAGAAGGAATTGGCGGACGATCATGAAATTTACATATGTTAATGGGGTCGAGTTTACGTAAGTGTGATGTTAATTTCGGGACCAACCGGTGAGCGCTTGCGCCACAAAACGGCATAATATGCAAATTATTTTCGGTGGTATTTAAGGAGTACGGCGAAGTGAATGTAATCAGTCGTCGACGTACGGACACGTGCGAACACCCTGAAGAAGCTGCAATGCCTCGACATGGGAGACGTGTACGATTTCAGCAGTTATCGGACTTTGAGCGAGGTCGTCTAGTCGGACTCCGCGAGGCGGGCTGGCCGTATCGTCGTATTGCGGAACGAATTGGACAAGAAGTATCGGTGGTGGTACGATGGTGGCGGAGATGGTCCGAGGAACATTCCCACATGAGAAGACGTGGAACTGGGAGTCACAGACGGACTTATGAGCGGACCGATCGACGCACAAGAAGAGCGGCGTTGTCAAGCAGAACATCCACTGCGACGCAAATCTGAGCTACCGTTGCACCTGAGGTGACTGTGCGAACAATCCGCAACCGTCTACTGGATGCAGGACTACGTGCACGTGTGCCTCTGGCATGTGCACCTCTAACTCCAGCCCACCGTCCGGAAGGGCTACAGTGGTGTCGCCAACGTCTGCACTGGAGAACGCAATGGCGATCTGTCGTGTTCAGCGATTAAAGCAGATTCTGCTTGGGAGCCTCCGATGGCCGTATGCGTGTTCGCAGACGCACAGGGGAGCGTCGTCACCTCTCTTGCATCCGCCAGCGACACACAGGACCTACACCTGGTCTCCTGGTGTAGAGAGCGATCAGCTATCGCTCCCGTACACAACTAGTATTTGTACCGGGTACGTTAAATAGCACATCCTACATCAACAACATCATTCAGTCCGTTGTTGTGCCATTTGTAAGGTCGGTCCATCGTTGTGTTTTCCAGCAAGATAACGCACGCCCACACACGACACGTGCAACGCAACATGCACTTCAGAGTGTGAGACAACTTCCATGGCCTGCACGTTTACCGGATTTGTCCCCCATTGAGCACGTGTGGGGGGTTTTATGGGACAACGACTTATCCGGTCTACACTGCCAGCCACGAGCGTCCCCGATTTACCCGTCCAGGTTGAGGATGCTTGGAACTCACTACCCCAAACTTACATCCAACATCTGTACGACAGACTCCATGCCAGAATTGCACAGTGTGACGCAGTTCTTGGCGGTTTAACCTCGTACTAACCATGTTACATGGAAATGTTACTTTTCAGTTTACCAGCAAATACAGCTGTATTTTGCCATAATATTTTGATCACGTTATCCTCTGTATTCCGTTATTATGCTGTATAAATTTCGTTGGTATCAGACGTCTCCTTCTTGGTGTTCTTTTTTCACTTTCCGCCAGTGTATGTATAAATTGAGTTTCGTATTTATAGTTCAATGCGGATTTGTCCTAGTCAGTTAAGGGTTCGGGTTGGGTCCAGTTATGGGACGTTTGGGTCCGAAATGTTTGACCCGTTTCCAACTCTGGTAGTGACGAGTACATACCCGTGTAATTTACCACAGGCCCGCCAGGCCAGTTGGCCGTGGAAGTACAACGTAAAGCAAATAAACAAATAATGGATTACACTACGTATTGCTGAAGCGGACTGTTCTGTAAGTACTTGGTTTTCTTTCTTGTTCGCGTGCATCAGCAGAATTTTTTTGGATTCCGAATATGCTTACTGAATTATAACTATTAGAACTGACTCGAATTTTTGAGGCCACAGCTCCGCCGGGTTGTGCATAATTCTGGCTTTGACTTAGCTAAGGCTAAGCAGGGTTTAAGCATCCAGATATACTCAAGCATTTTAAGTGTAGTATTCCGCATCCTGTTCGTGCGCTAAATTTTTTGGCATAATTTAGCAAATCTCTGCCTAGCTTATTTGCGCTAGTCACTGCCTCCCTCACCAGCTTCCAGGAATTTTAATTCACGTTAACCACTCGAAACACATTAAAATTGTGACCTTGGTAAAGGATGAGGGGGTCGAAACAATTTCGACCGCTTATCTTGACATTGCACCCCGGGCTCTTATCTCAGAATTACTTAACTCTATTGCTTGCTCTTTGAACCGCTGTTAGGATTCTCAACTCCAAATTTATCGGAAGAAATTCTTTGGAGTTACGTTTAGAAAATAATTGAAGAGAAGAAACCAAATTAAAAAAACCAAATTCCAGCCTCATTATATATTAAGGCAATAGAACGTAGTTTGTCACAATTATTTATTTTTTCAAGCCGACTATGGTTTCGGTGGAGATGAGCTCAAGTGAATGTTTAGACATCTTTGAACCCTGTAACCACATGTTTCACAACCCTGTGACCACATCCTACGTTATCACATTTTTAGCAGATTCACGTGAAGACATGTTTCATAACAAGTTTGAGTGGCAACATTATATTGCAGACGATCGGAGTGAAATAGCTACTTATAAAGCCCTTTTTTTCCTTAACCCAATGACTTGAAATATTATTATTTTGTGAAAAAAACTGTACGTGATAGAAAAATCTTAGTAATGTTTTTGAAATAAGTACCATTTTATTAGGCGCCATTAATTTTACGATTTTATTAGACACTATTTCTTTTACGATTTAATCGCGCATTATAACTTTTATTTCATTTCATTTATTGCATTTTAGTTGTTACAGACATGGTATTACGTAATCATAAATATATAACACAAATAATATATTTTTGTAACAACAGGGAATGAGGTGGGAAAAGGCCTGATAGGCCTGACGTGCACTCTTCTCCCAAAGCATCAAATTTTTTATGAAATTAAAAAAAAATGCAAAAAAACATAAACAAGTCAAGTCCACACAATATCAAACACAGCTAGTGGGGTGCTGTCAATTAATAAAGGTAATAGTACATTATGAGCTTTTGGCCAGAAAGAAATGCCTGAGTTTTCCTTTAAATATATCAATATTATTAAGTGATATAATATCAGCAGGAAATGTATTCCATAATGCATGACCAATATAATTAATAAATGATCTAAATCGATCTGTTAGTGGAAGCATGGGGATTAATGTTGTTTTATGTCTCGTGGAATAATCATGACTGTGAGTACTTATTGTAATAAATCTTGGTAATAGCCATTTTTAATTCTCAAAAACATTAGTTTACCTATACTACAGATATGCAATTGTTGAATAGTTATTATATTAAAATCGTTTGGACTGAGTCTAGCCTGAAAGACTGTATTTGAAAAGTGAGTATTTTGTAGTTTAAATTGTAGTAGTCTTATGAATCTGTTTTCTAACGACTTAAATTTTTTCATATTGTATAAAGTAGTCGATCCCCAAACAGATATACAATAGATTAGATGAGACTGAATTAAAGTGTAGTATAAAAAAATCATTAATTTTGGGGTTAAATTGGCCACTGCACTACTAATAACCCCTATATTTCTTGAGATCTTATTAGAAAGGTAGTCAACATGTGAATTCGATTTTAAATCGTGCTGAATAATGATACCAAGATAGTTATTACTTTGAACCACTTCTATGTATGATCCAAGTAAATTAATATTCTGAATTAAGGAGGTGGGGGTTGACGTACTTAAAAAAATCATTAGTTTTGTTTTGTTAATATTAATAGCCAGATCAAATAGCTACTTATAAAGCCTTTTTTTGTTTTGCTAGCATTAGTACTTTTACGATTTTACTTAGATTATTACTTTTACGATTTTATTAAACATCATCACGTTTGCGATTTTGTCAGACATTATTACGTTTACGACTTTATTAGGAATTATTACTTTTACGATTTTATTAGGAATTATTACTCTAACGATTTTATTAGGCATTATTGCTTTTAGGATTTTATTAGGTAGTATTACTTGACATAATTACCCTTACGATTTCATTAGGCGTTATTACTTTTACGATTTTATCAGGCATTATTTATTTTACAATTTTATTAAGTACTATTACATTTATGATTTTTTAGGCTTTATTAATTTTACGCTTTTCGGAGAATAATTTCAAAATGGCACATTTTCTCTTCTGCAAAAACACGCTTGGAAAACAATTGCCAATTTTCCTTTCAACATTCTAGGAAGAAATTTCGTATTTCTTACTTTGTCATATAATTAAAGAAAATGAGGAAGACTAATCATTCCTCTTAATGTAACGTGTATTTTTCTATCATGTAAATTCCTTATGAGTCATCAGTGCAACTATTTCCTGTTTGAGATGAGAAGGTAGCCTTTTACGCCGATTTTCAGCCTTATATGTTTTGTTATCAATCAGAGAAACAGTGTTGTCGCTAAAAAGATGGATTATATTAAAGCAACGTGCACACTATAAAATTATCCTGAAGCGAAAAATTTGATAAGGTTCATACTTTTTTCACGAAATTAATTACTACAAGATAATGCAGGATGAAAATTAGCATCGGTTAAAGTGAGGCAGGAAAGAAATGAAAAATGCAGTAACCTCATCCCACAGAAAATAAAGTTAAAGGAAAACTAATACACGAAAAAAATCTTAAAAAATATACATGCCTAAGGTTTGAAGAGAATAATCAGAAAAACAAAAGTGACGAAGGAACAAAATAAAAATTCCGTCATCCTAGATAAAAAGCAATGCCAAGGCCTTCAGATAATGCTATCACTCACGTTACTGCTTGTAAGAGAAATGCAGTAGCTCAAGAAGGGCATGTAAAAATACGGCGAAGCAAAAACTTGATTACGTCAAAAAGAAAAAAGAAAAAAAAAGAAAGGAACACCATAAAACATAACGGAAGTACATTTTCTTTGCTGACTTAAAAAAAAAAAAAAAAAGAATGCTGTTCGCTACCACCGAAATGGGTAGCAGATGTGCGTGCAAAATCACGTAAATGGGCAAGAAACAACGCGATGAATGGAAGCCAACATAAAAAGAATAGCTTCCTGTTTCACAAGCAGGACCTTTTCTGTTCGAGAAGAAAAACAAGCACTGAAGTAACTTCTTCATTTTTCCGTTACTTTCTTCAATCTGTGAGGATTCATAGCTCCAGTGTTTTAAGGATTACCCAGGATTCGTTACCATGCAAGATTTCCCAGTTACAGATTAATGTGCCGCAATAGTCTGATTAAGACGACCCTTCGGATCTATTTACTGTGATGGAACCAAGACACATAAAATGTGGTTCTTGCGTTCAAATACTGCATCACGCTGAACAAAGAGAAATACTCCGAAATGGGTCAAGATCATGAAAATTTATGAATACCAGCTGCGAGAAGTGAATTTCTCAATGAGCAAAAAATGGCTGAAGTTCCCCTAGTGCAGGCAAAGATGGTAAGTTACCAGAATTACAGTACTTCAAACTTTCTACCAGTATTCAGGGTGAGAAATATTTCAAGTTTTTAAGTGCCTGTATCTTCGTTTCTGCCCAGATGGTGAACTCCAAAGGCCGCCCTGGTGCGCAGTAGCCTAAACGATGGCTTATGACCATTCTGCCGAGATGGGTCCGGGTTCGAATCCCGGGTGAGGCATGGATGTTGTGTTTGTCCTACGGCACTAGCTCTATCCCTTCCCTGGAACCAGTGACCCTAAATTAGGGACAGGCGACTGCTTATAGCCCATTGAGTTGCTCACGGTGGTCGTTAAAACTCCAACCTCAAAAAAAAAAAAAAAAAAAAAAAACATTCTTGAGTTTGGGATCGCCAGACATGAGTTTTATTTCCATCAATAGCTGTGGTGGAAAGCATCGTATTTTCAGTTGCCTTAACTACTTCTTACCATCCGCTAATGAGAAAACACTTCATAACAAAACTCTCTTCTCTGCAATCCTAACTCTAATTTGTGATACACTGAAAGGCCACCACTGTGGACAAGTGGCTGGAGACGCTGGTTTCTGGCTTGACATCCCAGATACGCAACGAGTTCGAGACGCGGATCAAGCCTGGAGTAGTTTGTTTATTCTTCAGATCTGGCAATCTCCCTTCCCCGGAGACAACGTCCTCACATTATGGACCAGGAGCTGCTAATAACCGTCAGTATTGCTCAAGGTGGCAGTGAAGCGCCGAGTAAAGTATTAAAATACTAATAATATATCGACAAATTACCAATGAATGCAATACGGAATTACACCATTGTACAGTACAAATTTGGAAGATGTGAATCCATTTATTGGTGTAAACATGACATGGATGTTATGTCAGATAATATCTAAAAACTTGAAAATTTCGTATTACAGGAATGGAATCCGCGTCTCCCGGATATCGTGCGATTATGCTGATAGATAAATATGTACACTGTGTCTATGACAGTGTACATATGCAGTGTACATGGGTGGTGTGGTCATTCGCATACTCGTGCGCTATCGGGGAGATGCGGATTCGATTCCGGCTCCAGGACGACTAAATTTTCAAGTTTTCGAGTATTATCTGACTTACCATTCTTGTCGTATTTACACCAAAAAACGGATTCTCATCCTACAAATTTGTACTAACATAGTTTAGGATTTTTTGTAACATTAAAAAAATGAGAAATTGAAATGTATTATATACATAACTGGACTCACGGAACTACTACTATTGTTGATGGGGTAAAGATTTCTGCGAAGTTGAGTTCTCGACCGGATGAGACCTTCGGGTGAAACGCGTTAAAATATCTTATGCAAAATTTTGTTCTCCTGACAACGGATCTCATGGAACTTCCACTTTGTTGATATTGATTAAGATTCCTGCAAAGTACAGTCCTCTAAACTGTTGAACCTTCAGGAAAAAGGGTAAAGCGATCGGATACAAAATTTTGGTTTGCTGACATCTATAGGCCATATATATTAAACAATGGTTTTCTCAAGGGCCGTATTTCCAAAATGTGGAACGACACAAGTCCGGCGTTATCTACAGCGAAAATAACATTTGTAATTGAAATTTGCTTATTTTAAGATGCCACTGTGACACTAATGTGTCATAGGCACTGTGACACTAATGTGTCATAGGCACAGTGTACATATTTATCTATCAGTAATTATACACGACAGGCATCCCCTGTGCCCATGTGGTCGCAGACTTTGTCCTCTGACGATACTCCGTGATGGGCATGGGTTCAAGTCTCAAATGAGGTATGGATGGTGTTTCGTCTTACGACACTGGTTCTCTCCCTTTCGTATAAACAGTGGCATAAAATTAGGGACGGGAGAATGTTATAATCCTTTGAGCTGCTCGTGGTGATAGTTAAATCCCGAAACGAAAACGACAGAACATAAAAACAAAGAATACGTTAAACTCATACCTCACTCATTTCTGTATTACTGAGCTCCCTGGCACATGTTAACCTTTCAAGCACTCACGCTTACTTCCGGAGCTTGCTGCGTATGGGCAGAGAATGGTTTTCTTCTGTAGTGGACAATGCGTTAAGGACTTGGATCTTCGCCGTGGGACAAGGCATTCTGATTCAAGTGTAAATACTGCGTTAAAGCTTTTGGCATTAAGTTAAGTGCTGAATAATCACACACTGGAAGCATGTTACCTGCATGGCGTTTTGTTCATGGCTGCAAACACCTGCGAAAGTACGGTGAATTAAAAAAGAAGAAGCATTTTGGAGGCAGGGGTTCGCTTTCTTTTTTTTTTTTTTTTTGAGGGAGATGCAAGCAGACACATTGCTTGGCGTTTCAATCTGTTGTTTCGCTCCATAAGAGGAGAACGCCAGCATATTATAATTTTGATGTTCCTGTATATTTTGTACCGTCCTTGTGTTCTCGTGTGGTTTTACTAAAAAATCATTTATTTATCTCTCTGCATATTATTTGAATAATGCAACATGTTAATTTGCGTCAACGTGCGGTAATGAGAAACGGCTGGTGATGATAAGTGCTGATCTGTTTGCCCGACGCTATTATAAACAATATTATGTGTGAGTGGAATCAAAACCATCACATGTTTTGGTATTTATTGGCGAGCAGTGGAATTAACAGTACTATCAAGTCACAACATCCCAAAATCCCAAAATCCGAAAATAGATGTGCAATCATCTATCTGCGTTCTCTAAACTGTCGGAAAACGGTATTAAATCCCAAAACAGATGTGTAATGATCTTTCTGGCTATCCAAACATCCAGGAAACGGTATTAAATTCCAAATTAGACGTGTGCTTAATATCATTATTCAATAATAATATCATTATTCAATAATATCTTTATTTAATAACATCACTATTCAATAATATGCAGAGAGATAAATGTCCTTACCCTTAAACGGAAATGTATCCCAAAATAGATGTCTAATGATCTGTCGGCTCTCTCCAGACATCCTTAAGATGGAATTAAATCCCCAAATAGGAGTGTCTTGATCTGCCTCCGCTCTCCAGACATCCTCAAAAAGGAAACTATATCCCAAAATAGGCGTGCAATGATCTGTCTGCGTTCTCCACACATCCAGAGAACGGTATTAAATCCCACAATAGAAGTGTAATGATCTGTCTGCACTCCCAAAGCTTCCAGAGAACGTTACTAAACCCAGAAATAGATATGTTGATAGAATTCGTTTTGCATGATCTGTCTCTTAGACGTCTCACAAAACGGCTACACCACCTTCACGTGAAACAGAAACTCCTCTTCTTTAGTATGTGAAGAAAGATGAGCATGTTTACACCCATTTTTGATGCGCACTTTTCTATTTTTAGATAAAAAAGTTTGTAAAATCATGCGATGCATTGATTATAGTACGCTTTCCAACATACCAGAAATCATTACTCAAGGTATCACTCAAGTTATGAGAATAACGGCTGTGGAATAAATCTCGGTCCTGTGCCCTGACCTTTGATCCCATTTCGATGATATTCAACAGAACCGATTTGGTATACCTTCGAAATAACATGATAAAGTTTTGTCGCAATCGAAGCTCTTTTTACGTGAGTTATGATGCATAAGGGATATGGAAGTGATTCCCCTTCTATGTCCTGACCTTTGACCCCATTTTACCCATTTTCGATAGGGTTTGTCGCCAGGTGGTCCCCTACGACATACTAAAATTTCATCGAAATCGAACCCTTTTTTACCTTCGTTATGACGCATAACAGCAGTGGAATGAATCCCACGCCTATGTACTAAACTTTGACCCCATTTCGTTCACTTTAAATAGAGTTCCTTCCCAGCTGATCCCCTACCAGATACTAAAATTTCTACGAAATCGAACGATTGTTACGCGAGTTATCGTGCGGACGGACATACGCACACAACGTGTGACGTAATGAGGCAGATGGGAATCGCGACCATCTGCTCGCAAGAGTGTGACGTCATAAAACTTTTATAGGATCCACACACAACGCGTGACGTAATGAGACAGACGGCGTGACCACGTGCCAACATTCTCAAACGCAAGATTGTGACGTCATAATATTTCTAAGCATTGGTAACATTGATGGAACAACGCCATGACACAAAAAATGTTATAATTCGGGGTGGTTATTTAGCCCACTTAACAAATTCTCCTAAAGTCGAGATCAAGCTAAATCGATTTCTAGTACCAGAAAACGTTAGGTTAACGACTTTCATCAAAATTCTTAGAGCCGTTTTCAAAATAAATGTACATACATACATACATACATACATACATACATACATACATACATACATACATACATACATACATACAAGAATTGCTACTTTAATGGGGGCGTCAAGTAATTTTGCTTCCTATACTTCCAATGGAAAAACTTCTGTGCACATTTTCTTCACAATTAATGCGTTCCCAAGGATGAAAATTTGAACATCGATTAAAATAGATTTATTTCATAACTTGGAATACTTAATATTTTCTAAAACACAACCATAATTACGCAATTCAGCATTTGTTTGTCTACTGACGTCATGAAAATACAGGTCGTGCCATCTTTTTTCTGGACAATTAATGCGTTCACAAGGATGAAAATTTGAACATCGATTAAAATAGCTTCATTTCATAACTTGAAATACTTAATATTTCTAAACCATAACCGTAATTATGCAATCCAACATTTATTTGTCCACTGACGTCATCAAAGTACAGGTCGCGCCATCTTTTCTCTGGTTTCAACACCACCAAAGGAAAGGTTATTGATTTTTAATATATTTATGGTTATGTTTTAGAAAATATTAAGTTTTCCAAGTTATAATATGAAGTTATTTTAATCGATGTTCAAATTTTGATCCTTGGGAACACATTAATTGTGAAGGAAATGTGTACAGAAGTTTTTCCAGTGGAAGTATAGGAAGCAAAATTACTTGACGTCCATCTTAATAATATGGGATAAGGGCGATGGAATGTATCGCAATCCTATGTCCTGACCTTTGACCACATTTCATCCATTTTCAATAGGTTTCGTCCCCAGGTGGTCCCCTACTACATACTGAAATTTCATTGAAATCGAACCATTTTTAAGCACGTTAGGACGCATAAGGGCAATGCAATGCATCCCGATCTTATGTCCTGACCTTTGACCCCACTTCACCTATTTTGAATAGTTTTCGTCTTCAGTCGGTCTTCTACCACATAGTAAAATTTAATTGAAATCGAACCATATTTACGTAAGTTATGACGTATAAAAGCAATGGAATGATTTAGCTCCTACGTCGTGACCTTTGACCCCATTTTTCCCATTTTCAAAAGGGTTCGTCCCTAGGTGGTTCCCTTCCACATTCTAAAATTTCATCGAAATCGAACAATTTTTACGCCAGTCATCGTGCGGACAGACGGACAAAGCTGGAGCATATACGCTTTTTCAACCTACGGTTGGAAAGCGTAAAAAATATCCGATGTGTTCAATATCAGAATTTATACGGTTAATTTCTACTTCTGTTTCTCACAGGGAAACAGAGGAATGAAAGTATCTATATTTGTGCACTTGTTATTTCGTGCTTTGCACAAAAAGTTTGCTGTCATTTTCGCATACACTAGAACCCTAAAGGTCATTCGTATGCAAATATTCGTAAATTAAATGTGTTTAGAATCCATTGGTTTTCGATAAATATTTGCTTTTAGTCAGTTTAGCTATGACCGTGTTAGCCTTAAGAGTTCAAGAAACATTTTATACAAGTGATAGCAATAGGTCTTAGAGATAAACATTAGCGAAAGTGTCTCTAATTTTCAGTTTTCAAATTCTTTTAAATATCATTTAGGGCATTTACTCCTGCGATTGCGCTGTTCAGGATTAATGCTGTTTTCTCTTTCGCGAACATGACTAGCTCATTTAGAGAATGTTCTGTGAAAATAATGCACTTAGGTAATCAGAAACGTGATGTTTATCTGTGTAACAGGAGGCTTCCCTTGCGTAGGCTCTCGTGAACAAATCCCAAAAACGGAGCATCGTTGAAAATGTCATCTAAATTATGACTTAATTGGCCAGTTAACGGACGTTCAATATTTTTTTCATTTTGAAAGAGCAGCATGGCCTGCTTTTTATGCATTATTCTTTTTTTAGAAAGACATTAGCGACTATTTGTAATGGTTGTACACTGTTAATACATTAGCTCTGTACGAATAAATAAATGCTGGTATCACAGAATATCAGAATCATACTGAAAAAAGAAGATTCAAATGAATCTTCTTGATGGTAATGGTTAATGCTCCTTTAAAACTAATTACAGCTTTTATTGTAATGATTTAATTTTATATTATGAGGTCCAGATTGAAACTGGAAATGTTTGTGTTACGATATGTAAATTGTCATATATTCATAGCCAAAAACACGAAGATCACCAAAAGTTAGTAATATTTTCCATGTTGCAATGTGTTTCCAACGTAATGACTGCTAGAATAAATTTATAAACCTATTTCAATATTTATTCACAATACTTTCAGTAATGAAGTTTTATACCTATATTTATTTAGACGATTTAAGCAATACGTAAAAATGCACTATCCTACAGCTCATCCGTATTACGGAAATGTTGAGTATACCAATGCTAGGTATCACCTCTGCCTCTAAAACATCCGCATGTAGAAGGCATCAGATGATGCATGTTCGGTGAGCAAGAAATAGGGAGATTGTGTGAGTCACAATAGCCTTGCTGGCACTTGTAATGACAACAGTATTTAGTCCTCCGTTATCTAGGTGGATTACAGAATTCGTTTTACTAGCTAGAAATGCTAAGGGAGCCGGATTTAGGACGGTCTTTCTTAGGAATTTCGAAGTAGATGTCGTTTTTTCGCATTTAATAGCGATTTAAATCACATCACGTGCCTATACAATGCGTGGCCACTTTATTATGACCACCCCCTCAATACTTCGTTCGGCCACCTTTCGCCTTTAATACTGCGTCGATTCTTCGTGGCATGGACTCCACGAGATGTTGATAGGTGGTTTGTGGAATCTGAGACCATGCTTGGTGAATAGCACTTTCCACGAGTGTGAGATTGCAGGGTTGTGGATCCAGCTGTCTGATGGCTCGTTTAACTTCATCCCACAAATTTTAAATGGGGTTGAGATCTGGATATTGTGGGGGCCACCTAAGCAAAGTAAACTCACCGGCATATTCCTGAAACCAATCCTGTACAATACGAGCACAATAGCAGGACGCATTATCTTGTTAAAAGTAGCTATCGCCTTTGGGATAAACCATCCACATGACAGGATGCACTTGGTCCGCAACGATATTTAGATATGATATGCCAGTCAGACGTTGATCCGCACGAATTAAAGGGCCCAAAGCATGCCAGGAAAACATTCCCCAAACCATAACGTTGCCTCCACCAGCTGGAAGGGTTGTAGAAATGCATTTGGGGTCCATGTTTTCGTGCTGTTTTCGCCAAATTCTCACTCGGCCATCGACATGGTTTAACTGAAAACGTGATTCAACGGACCACATAATTTGTTTCCAATTATCGACTGTCAAATCCTTGTGCTCCTGTGTGAACTGGAGATGTTTTCTCTTATTTACTGCAGACAGCAAAGGTGTTCGAACAGGCCTTCGGCTGCCATATCCCATCCGATGCAGTGTACGGCGAACAGTGCACGCAGATATCATTTGAGGGAGTCCATGATTAAGATGGTCTGTAATTTGCTGCACTGTTGCCCTTATGGTGTCTGTTACCAGTTTAGACACTCTCCGTTCCGCCCGAGCAGTCACTAGTCGATGACGACCACAGGTTGCACGTAGAGACCCAGTTTTTTGGCTGACAGTCCAGTCTTTAAACACTTTAACAACGGCTGATCTGGAACATTTCACGAATGCGGTGGTTTCGGTGATACTCGCTCCATGGCTCCGAGCTTCTGGAATCATCCGACGTTGAAAGTTCGTCAATCGCATTTTTTAGCCATATCGTAACCCAAAAATTACTCTACTACTCTCGCAAGCACTGAGCTTTCCCTTTTTATACTAGCCTCGCCCTGTGGCGGCAAAAGCGTGCAGCCGTAACTCATTTGCTTAAAACTGTCAGGTGCTCATAATAAAGTGGCCACTCAGTGTATACACAACTGTTTGTGAAAATTGCAGTACCAGAGGAGAATCGCGCTACTCCAACGAAATCTACATCAGAGATTCTTCATGTTACAGTAAATAACTGATTACATTTGTAGAGCTATACAAGATTTCCTCGCTTCAAAACTCAGTATCGTATGAACCACCTCGAGAAACAATACCTACCTCAACACGGCGTGGCATTGAATGGAAGTGGTTTCTGATATAGTTCTGCGGAATTGCTGGTGTAACTGCTTCTGCGTAAGACCATAGTTCAGTTTTTGGTCTGGTGGAGGTGCTGGATGTGCCAGCCGCTCAGCTCTCATATCCCAGACATGTTCGATCGGGAACATATCCTGTAAACGTGTAGGTCAGGAAAGATGCAGTATATTCCGTGCATGGAAGAGGTCTTGGGCATTCCGGGCCACATGTGGTCAATCATTGTTCTGCTCGAATGTAGCGCCAGAACAACAATGAAGGAAGGGTATCTCCTCTGCCTCTAAAACATCCCTGATTCGCCGCTGGTTTTTAAGCCACCACCCTGCCCCCTCTCATTTCGTATCGAACACGACCTATCGCTAGTCAGCGCGCCAATATCTCTCTTCAAGACCTCATTGCAGCCTGAATCGTTGGTAGATAAGGGTCAAAGGAATGCACAGCAATGGGCTGATAGCAACCAGTCCTCTATTAAGCAGACGACGACGAACTGTGCTGGAGGAAAAAGCCTGACCTTTTACAGTACTCCCCTGCTGCGCTTAAACGTTGGATGTCGCTGTGCGATTGGTCACTGCGATGGATTTCTGTGCATCTGAGCCCCATGTGTCCACTGACGCCACGTTCGTATCACTGTACTGACGTTTAGTCTGAGACCAATGGAAATTTCGTGGTAGGAAAACCCAGCTCCTCTCAGCCCAACAATCCTTCGATCTCACTCAAAGTCCGTCAGGTGTTCCTAATGCAACCTTTTTCGGCGACGGGGCATAGTGAGACACAAGAAACACCCTTTCGACTCAATATCAGCACTTCACTGATTGCAGCATCTCATTTGAGTCAGCTTTTTACACCCAAGACCGGACAGTTCAGAGCGCGCTCTCGAAACACATGTGCACATTCGCTGATATCTTAATCATTTGCATGTCTCAAGCAGTTTTACATATCCTGTAAGTCTTAAATTAAGGCCAGCTGTCCTTCATGCTGTTCTCATTTCTACAAACAGTCGTGTATTTGAAACTCGCAAGTGAATGGTTGATCCGCCATTTGCCAACATCTGTTCCGATTATCATCATTTATGCAGAACAAGGATTTGTTGCTGAACACCACGCAGTTCATCTCTCGGAGCCTCGGCTATCCCTGTGTCACTGACTATCTTTGGAGCGGTATGGGTAATAAAGGAAAGCAAATATTATTTTCTGAATTCGACAGCTGAAGCTAGTAAACAGCCACAGTTCAATGAATGAACACTTGTCGCTATTTCTCCCAGCAAAAACACAAGTGCTGGGAAACTGCTGGCCACCAGCTGGCAGTGCTGGGTCACTGCTGGCTGAAATCTGCCGATCACGGCCCGGTAGTGGTCCGTTGGCGGCAGCGCTATCAGTTGGCGAGCCATTGATGGCCCTGCAGCATCGCCGTGAATTGTGGGCCTCCAAGCAAGTGCCACTACTGGCCCGTTGCTGGCAACCAATGTAACCCCCAACAGCTGGTGGAAGCATCGGGACTGCGCATGCGCAGAAGCAACACTTGCTGTGTCTCTCATGGTACCAGTTAGTTGAAGACGACACTATCGCCATCCTGTTTTTTAAGTGGATGTTAAGAAAAAAACCCATCTGTGGAGAGGCGAATTAATTTCCTAATGAAATTTTGCGTCGACGAAGATATCAGATTAAGCCGTGAAATACTAGATTACAGCCATTAAATACACCTACTCCATTCCCATGAATAAAAATTCATGGAATGGAGTGGATGAATAACAAGAAAAAATTTGAAACCGCTTTAAACACATATCCTGGAAAACCATTAAAATAGCGTTTGTTGGAAAAAAAAAGAATTATACACGTACAAAATTTATTAATTATTTGAAAGAAAAAAAAAGCAACGCTATGTGGTGTACTCATCCATGGGTTGAATACACACGACTGGGAGGAATTCGCTTCATAAAATAACGAGAAGTAAAATAAAATATATTTTACTCTTTAAAACAAATGTAGCTTCGGACAACGGAAAGGAAATTCACAACGTTAAAAATGTAACAGAATGTGACACGAACCCGGGTAAATATATATTTATTCAACAATCTTTTTTCAAGATGGCAAGGACAGTACAAAACTTTGGAAAGCCACTCTAAGTATGTACACGCCTTGAAAATGAGTGAAGTTCCCTTAAGGTAAAAAAAAAACTATCGTTACGTTGAAAAAATTAATTTATCAATTATATGAAACTGACTTTTATGAAAAATACCTCGCAATATTGTAAAATGAAAGAGGGAAGCATTCCGATTACAAATTGCATACCAAACAGATAAGCTTCCAGCACATATCCGAGCGCAGTGAATTAGTCTGGTCGGTAGCGAGCTCGGCTTTCACGCAAACGGCCCAGGATCGAATCTAGTCCGATGCAAACGGGCGTTTTTCCGGTTTGTCGAGAAAATTTCCTCAGCGCAGTACGTTAATTCACAAACTTCGTCAGGGTAGAAAAAGAAATTGTAGCTTTAGGAAACTGCGGTTATCCTTGCTTTCTTTTTTTTATTATTATGGCTACTACTGGGAAATTGGCGGACAAGATTCGGCAAGCCACCAGTTACGTCACGTGGTTGTCGGCTGCCACTAACGGCCCACTAGCGGACCACATTAGGCTAGCCATCATTTCTGGCACGTGCTTGCAGGGCCACTGAAGGGCCGCTTTTGGCAGCTACTGCCTGTGATGGACCACTGATGGCCCTGTTGTGGCATATGACAACTGATGGGGTGCCAGCTGTTGGCCTGAACAGCTTGCCCTTCTGTTTGCCGCCCGGACATTTTATTGACGGTTCGGCAGCGGCAACATAGTGCTGGGCCAGCAAGACTGTGTTTGCTGGGAGCTGCAACTACCTGGCAACGAATACTGCCGCTGTAACATAACGAAAGGCATCCTGTAGCGTTTGTTCTGCCCCGTCAATGGTGGCTACCGTTTTTGCGAACAATGGTTCCAACAGCTATTCATCTATCTTTGAACCACGGCCAACGTACATTTCAGTACGGTACGTCCTCACATAAACTGTCCACAGCTTTACCCATTAGTCAACAGGGTTAACGGCAACGTGGATGAAACAACTTTTAACTTTACCGAAAATTTGTTTGCCCTAGCTAGTCTTTTAAACGTTTTTTAAGAGACCAAACAGCTAGTGAAGCATACGATTTAAGCATTGGGCAATAATGTTTTCGTACGCTCATCTGTCTCTAAAATGCCACATTCAGTCGTGGCCAAAGGTCCTGCGCCAGTAGACCGAAAGTCAATTTTTGATGTTTGAAGTCAACTTATACAGCGTAATGGTAAAGTCAGGAATACATATTAGACTTCACTTTAAAGTAAAGCGTAATGGTAAAATCAGGAATGCATATTATACAACACTTTAAAGGAAATTGTATGCTAAATTCCAATATTTTTACAGAGTGTTATTACGAGTAATAGAAGTGCAGTTACAAGCAAAAATGTGCAAATGAGGAAACACAAATCCAGTTCTAAAAACCGGTTCGCGCCCCTCTAATCCACTATAGCTTTCTCCGACGGCCGGTCGTGAGATATAAAAGGATGTAGAATCGTCTGCCGACTTAGAACGCAGCTGCTTGTAGTCAGTGGACTGAAGTTTATGCAGAATTCCTGGTGATATTTTAATTTAGGAATGTCAAAGACCCGATAATTAGTCTTGCCTTTTCAAACCAGGGCAAAAAATATTACTTTGCATGAACATGGATTCAGTAGTCGTAATATTGCTGTTAAATGTGGCTGTGATCATTCTACTGTCTTAGGCATCATTAAAAGAGTTGCAGAAACTGGATGTCCGAGGAAACAGAAAAAGAACAGGTCGACCAAGGCTGTGTACTGAATCTGATGATTACATGTTGATTCGTCGTTCCTAAAAATCAAGGTTTAAAACTGCCACTGATTTAAGAAATGAGTGGGAGAATGAAGTAGGCATTATTGCATCTGCACGTACAGTTTGTCGTAGGCCCGTCTGCCGACTTAGAACGCAGCTGCTTGTAGTGGGATCGCACGAAAAGCTGTACAAAAACTTTTTCTTACTGAGCAACAATGGCTGAAAAAGATTCCTTGGGCCAACGCACACAAAAATTTGACTGTTGATGAATGCTAAAATGTTATTTTCAGTGATGAAACAACTGTTACTATTTCCGCTAATAATGGAAATAATTATGAAAAAGAACAGGTCGATGAAAGATATAAGGCATGCTGCACTGAACCAGCAATAAAGCACCCACATTCGGTGATATCATGGTCCTCTATTTCAGTCAGTAGTGTTTGCCGTCTGCACATTGTTCATGACACATTGAATTTACAGAAATATGTGGATATTTTGGGGTCCAAACTGCTGCCATCTGTCCAAGACATGGGTTTGCGGAATTTTATGTTTCAGGACGATAACCGCGCCATGTCATCGGTCGAAGTTGGTTGACGAGTGGTTTAATCGAAAAGTTAGAAGAAAACTTCAGTGGCCGACACAGTCACCGGATCTTAATCCCATAGAGAATCGGTGGGTGAGCTGGGAGCAAAAGATCCGTCAACAAGGATCGACATCTAAAACACCATTAATTGAGTCTGTACGGGCCGCATGGCACCGTGCTATCACCAATGGACAACTAGAGAAGCTCATTAGTCCCATGCCGAGAAGGTACACTTTTTTACTAAGAAACCGTGGTTATACAGTTAAATATCAAATCCTATTTTGCTTGTTGTTTCCTGAAAATTTCAATAATGTAGTGTACAGCAATTTACGTTAAATGCATTGTGCGCTAATTTCTCAAATTCCATTATTTTTGGCTTTTTATGACTAGAGGCTGTACCATTGCTTGCAAATTCACGTCTGTTACTGATAATATCATTCTGTAAAAACATTTCAATTCACCATAAAATTTCCTTTAAAATGATGTATAATCTGTATGCCCGACTTTACCATTACGCTGTATAAGTTGACTTCATTTACCAAAATTTTACTTCCGGTCTACTGGTGCAGGGCGTTTGGCCAAGATTGCAGCTGACTTGGAAATTCAATGGTTTGCATCATCTCACGTCAGTGCTCAATTCACATGCTTATCCCAGGTAGCACAGCCTTGCAATTTAACGTAGGCCCCACACTGAGCCACAGTCTTCTATTCCTGAAAGACCGTGGCTCAGTGTTGGACCTACGTTAAATTGCAAGGCTGTTCTAGCAGGAAAGCATCCATTCCTGCTGGGTGAGACAAATTCAATGCTGCGCATGTATGTATGCGCGAATATTTCTGTGTTCGTTCGTGGGTGGCGAATAACGGCTACGATAAGTAAAAAGCCTTTACCATAAGTCACTTTCGTGAGACACAGGGATTGCACGGAGTAAAGTAAACACCATGCTCAGAGATGTTACTTTTAATGCAGCCGCGTGCGTCGCAATACGCCTAGGCATCCACCACTTTTTGGTTGTAATAGCTTTGTTTAGAACCTCACGGTCCTATTTCAGTGCTTTTAAAGTGTCTTGCTGCAAAATTTATTTCAGGGTGACGACGAAATGAGCGACCTAACGGTCTTTGAAAGAGGGTGAATTGTTGGTGGCCGGCTGGTTGGTGCCTCCGTGGCAACAGTCGCCAATTGGTAGCCTGCTGGTTGGTGCCTCCGTAGCAATAGTCGCCAGGGTAGTTTGGGTATAGAGAGCTACTGTGGCTAGCGTAATGACAGCATACAGTGTTCGTGGCAAAACCTCGTCTGCGAAACACAAAAGGGGCGGAAAAACGACCCTGACTGATTTCGACAGGAGAGCTTTAAAAAGAATTGGTATCCGGAATAAGAACCCACGGTGCCGGAAGCTAGTACGGAGCTCAAGCTGCATCTCCAGATCGCGGTATCAACGAAAACAATGCACAAGGAACACAAATGACAATAAAGCTAAAATTCATATTCATGCCAGAGGGGCTATTGCAAAACCTCTGGAGAGGCGGGTGAACAAACAACGGCGATGGTTCCAGGAGCTCACAACGTGGACTGCCGATGCCTGGAAGCGTGTACTGTGCTCAGATGAATCCACATTCACACTATTTCCCCACTGCAGGACGTGTATACTTGTGGAGAACACCGTCAGAAACGTACAACCCAGACCGTCTACTCCCAACAGTGCAGCATCGTGGTGGCTTTGTCATGCTCTTGGCGGTCATATTGTGGATTTCAGAAGGTCCCCTGAGAACCTCGAAAGGACGTATGACTGGCTGGGGGTATAAAACTATTTTGGTCGACCAAGTTCATCAAATGGCTCAGGCATTGGTTCCTGCTGGGGATGTCATCCATCAAGATGATTACAACCCGATTCACAATCTCGGAATGTCCAATCATGATTTGAGGAACATGAGGACAAACTTTCACACCTTGCTTGACCTGCGCAATCACCAGACGTGAACATCATCGAGCCAATGTGGTCTGTGTTGGAAAACAGGGTAAGATCCTGTTATCTTCCTTTTGCATCTGTCAAGGGCCTGAAGCAGTTTGTTCATGAAGAATGGTGTAACATCCCACTAACTACCATCCAGGATTTCTCTGCGTCCATTCCGAGGAGGATTCAGGAGGCTTTAAATGCCAAAGGTGGTCCCATACCACGTTAGGTATGAAACCTTCTTTTCCTAGGTTTTCACATTATTTTGCCCAACCCTTGTTTGTGTTACATAAAACTACGCAAAGATAATCATATTTTGTTTGTGACGTACTACCAAAATGACGCTCATATCAAGACCGCAAGTAGTAGTGACATTTCCTTGTCGGTGAAGATTAATTGGGAAAGCATTCGGATCCGGAGCATAAGGATGAGTTTTCGAGCTCCGCCACTGCCAAATTTGTGTTTCGCTCTATTGGGGGTCCAAATGTGAAAATGGATCTAGTGGCGGTTAGGTTCTTCGCATAAAATGTGTGATGCTTCTTTCACACATAGTTTTGAATTCGTGAGAATTTCTTCTTCTTCTAGAGAAAGCCACTTTAAGCATGGTTTGCTGCGGATCCGAAACCGGCGATTTTCTCCCCTTCCCCGCCCTTCTCAATGGAGAAGGGATATATGTGACGTACTACAGAGGTGGCGTTCATGTGAAGACGGAGAGTAACGTTGATAAGCACTTGTCGGTGTAGCTTAATTGGGAAAGCATTTGGATCCGCAGCAAAAGGAATCGGGTTCGAGTCTTCCCGGTAAACTTGTGTTTTCACATATTTCCCAGATCTGTGTGATGAAGCAATTCTTTTGAATTATTGAGAGTTCAGATCATTCCTTCTGTGGAACGCCGGCTTTCTTTGAAGAGCCTACAGAGGACATTTTTATGTGGAAGTCATATTTCCTAGGTAGCTTTTAATTCCGAAGATCGCAGATTTTACTTTTAAACACATTTCTAAAGCATGAAAAATAATCTAATAACATATAATTCGTTGCTTTCCTGCTTCACAGAAGGGATATCTTCCTCTTCGCTATAGTTTCTTGCATTATCTTTGTTTTCTATTATCAAATCACATTGATTGGATTTCTTTGGAACTGTTAACATGGTTTATGCCTATGTGTATGAACGTGTGTCTCTGTTTCAAAGAAACAGACGCCATAAATTCTGCCATCTCCTTTCTTTTTTACTCTTAAGGGCAAAGTGTGTTTCGACATTTTGCCGATCTCTCTTTTTTTTTATTCTAACTTTTTTCTCAATACGTGGCGCCAAATTTTACCTTTATTGTCATTTGTTACTGAACAGTTTGATTCGGCGGGCGATCAATAGTAACACACAGAAATAGTGGTGATTTTATTTTCTCCAATAAAATTCACGAAAAGGATATCTAAGCTGATGTAAGTTGGCCTCAAAAGCTTTGAGATGCTCATAAACTTTTGTTCCCCAGCACCTGACTACTGAGGCGCAATGTAATATCTCAAAAGATAAATTGAATCCAGTAAAAAGCATTAGTAAATAGCGAGCTTTTCAAACATCACGGCGAAACAGCTCTGCTTTATTTTGAAATATGTTCTGAGTAGCACTACTTACAACTTTGTTTATTACGAAAACAGAGTTAAACCCTTTTCTCTAGAAGGAATTTGTTCTATGAATTGAAAAAACACATTTAAGCAAAATACGTAACATATGGTACACGGCTCGTCATGAAAATTTCAAAACCTGTAAAACATGGACCTATGTTCTCGACAATTTGTTCAAAGGTCGTTAAAGCCGAAATGTACGAATGATTAACTATGTAACATAAAAGAAGGAAATGACGCCCAAACCATCAGAGTAGACACCTCGCTCCTCAGATGTTTTGAAATGTTACACCAATTTCGAGTCCAATTTGCTAATAATCGAAGTTCTTAATTGAGCAAAACACCAACGGTGAAACTAAGTTCTTCGGTGTTATGAGTATCGCTGGTTGGTTGGTTGGTGGATTTTAATGACGCAAAGTCCGTAAATGGCCAAAGAGCGCCAGACATAAACATCTTAACCGTTTAACCGACTTGAACGAATTAACTCGGGCTTGCAAAACCGGTTGAAATCAACTTGAACGAATATATTCGCTGTCTAATAAGTGGGCCTAACGCAGTTGGGAGTGAACCTGCATATCAGAAGGCGTTGCTTTCCCTTTAGATTACTTGTTCACAGTGTTCATTTATGGGGATGCTTGGTACTAATCCTTTCGGACTGGTTATCTTCTTAAAAGGCGGTAATAATGGCTATGATCCTAAGAAAGGTGAGAGATGTTTGTTTCGACTCAGTGGCATGATGTTCGTGTCAGAGGTACTTGCCCTTCCCCATCATGCTTGGGTCATGAGGCAGAGAAAGAAGGACTAGAAGTGAGCTCATATTACCAATTATGGCCACTAGTGATGGGTTTTTTTGACAAATTTATGGTGGCACTGGTGATGGTTTGTCCGGTACCGTTAAGATCAGAGCGGGAAAGGAGTTTTTCGCCGTAGCTTTCCTAAACCCGGCCGCTATGTGAAACATTTCTCTTTGGGGAGCGCAGAAAGTATAGGATATCATTTGTTTCTGGTACATCGGCCGCTTAAAGGGTTACACGAGAAAGATGATACCAAATTTTCGGGTGTAATAAGCACGTCTTTTGAATCCGTTCTCATGTGAATTAAATTTACCAAATCTATTCAAAATCAATGGAACCGTATGGAAAACAATAGTATCTGACTTGAAGAAAAAACATTTCCAGTCGGGTTTTTATCCCGCATATATACTGTAATCGGAAATGTCAGCTTACTGCATCTGGCGACAGACTTATGTGTTAAGAAAAATTTCAGTTTATATGAGGAAACATTTCGCGGTGGTAACGCTCTCCAACAAAGAAATAATTTTTCAAATCGGGTTCTTAGAAGCAGAGATATCGACAAATATAAGATATGCATCTACATCCCCCCCCCCTTCCCATCTCCGCGGAAAAAACATGCAGTATTTTAAATAGAAAGTACTTTCAAAATAATTTTCAAAATGAGCGGCAATGGTCCATGAAATATTTTTTTCAGTCGAGTTTTCAGGAGCTCAGATTTTACTGCAAATACATCAGACGCAGAAATTAACTCTTACGCCTCCTGGTGGCCAAACCATTCTTTATCAAATATTCGAAATTATGTGCCGAGAATTTCCTATCAGGAACTGTATACGGAGCGGAAAGAATTTTTCAAATCGGAGTTTTAGAAGCAGATATATTGAGTAAAACGCAATTTACCTTTACACCTCCTAGCGGAAAGCCCATGCATTATTTGAAAATTTTGAACTTATATGAGAAACATTTTACACCGGATACGCTATCTAACAAAAAAGGAAAAATATAGATATCTACGCCCTCTGGTGGAGAAACCATGCATTATTTTACGATGAAAATATTTTCAAATGTTTATTGACAGGTGGGGTATCGGTCCACCAAAGAATATTTTGAAACCACCTTTTAGAAGCTGAGAATTTGCTGTAAATACCTACGAAGCAGAAATTTAACACTTACGCCACCTGGTGGCCAAACCTTATTTTATGAAAAATAAGAAATTGCAATAAAAAATTACTCACCAGGAGCCGTATCCGGTGCTGGAAGAATTTTTCAAATCGGAGTTCTAGAAGCAGAAATATCGGGGAAAGAGCAATTTACCATTACTCCCCCTTTGGAAAGTCAATGAATTATTGGAAAATTTTGAAATTATATTAAACACGTGTCGCCCCGGAAACTCAGCGCAACAAAGAAGACATTTTTCAAATCGGATCATTAGAAGCAGAGAAATTGACAAAAACAAGATATACATCTACACCCCTGGCGGAGAAACCATGCATTGTTTTAAGAAAAAAATATTCCCGAAAGGTTCGACGACCAGGTACAGAGCGACTGCCGTCCTTGGTTTCATTGGATTTATTCAAGGGACATGTAACCAACTCGGTGAAAACCAGGATTGTTGAAAACGGAACTGATTTAGTTGTTGTGCCTGGAGGAATGACTTTCCAGCTTCAGCCCCTGCATGCCTGCATAAATAGAACTTTTAAAGCAGCAATTCGATCACGTGGCTTACATCGGGAGACACAGAACTGACAAAAACTGTATGTGTTAAAAACTCTTAACTCTCTGTAGTAGCACAGTGGATCGTAGATGCCTAGGAGTTCATTTCTAATGACTTAGTTAAGCGGTCTTTTCTGAAGTGCGGCATTTCCAATGCGATGGATAGCACTGAGCACGACGCTATCTTCGAACAATCCATCAGTGAAACCCCAGCCGACAGCAGCAATGAAGATTCGTGCAGTCAAATATCTGAGGACGTAGATGGAGAGATGTCTGTGAGCAATGCATAATTTGGAATAATGTGGAATTTAAATAAATTCAAGGATTGACATATTTCGTAAGTTTCACAAGTTTGTATTTCTTTCAAGTTTTGTTGCGTCTTAGTATAAAAATTTTAAGAAAAAATACGCCTTTTCGTAGCTGAGAGGTAAGGGGCGCGTTAGATTCAAGTAAATACGGTAATTAATATATATATATTGTTTTTGAGAAACTAAACAGTCGAAGTACAATTGCAGCCGCAATATTTTAGTAAATATGTATTTTTATGGCTCACATATCTCTTTTCATTTGCTTTGCAGAAACTAACATTGATTAATCCATCTACCTATGTACCGCTCAATGCCAGAAATTAGTAAACCTTATTGTTTGTTGTTATGATTTATATCCACTTAGTATGTAAGGGCTTGTGACTTGCTGTGGACTTGACTGACTCGAATAAATACAATGTGTAATTCGTAAATAAATGGATACTGTCGAATCACTCATTTTAGTTCATATCCTCAAAATTATTGGCATGCGAAAGTTCAGTAACATAAATTACGAGGGAGGATGGAAGACTAATGCATGAGTAATTTTTTACTCTTTGCAGGTTGCAGTTTGACAGACAACGAGTTTGAATACAGACCGGTTTGGCTGGATCAGGTGTTGCCTTGCAGGAAGACAGTGTACACGACGGTACAAAGAATTCGGCGTTTGTTAACGTTGTCTACGAATGAAGAGCAACGTAGTGTAGTCCAAATATTGTGGGCTAAACGGAAACCTCAGACAGATATTCACAAAGAAATGGTCAAAGGGTATGGTGATGATTGCCTGGACCGCAGCAACATTTTCCAGATGGTGCAATTTCTTTGCAGTGGGCCGTGGCAACCCAACCTATTCTCCGCATTCCGGTCGACCTGCGACCGCGTCATCATCTGCCACTGTGAGAGGCATTTAACAGGCGATTCTGAGTAACAGGCGGATCAATTTGCGGACATTGGTTCAGAAGTTGAACATTTCGTACGGTATACCGTACGATATTCTGCATGGAAATTCCAATTTCGTAAGGTCAGTGCGCGATGGGTGTCCAAGAACATGACCCGAAAGGAGAAAGAATTATGTCAGTCAAGAACATGACCAGAGGGGAGAAAGAATGATGTCAGTCAAGAACAGGACCAGAAGGGAGAAAGAATGATGTCAGTCAAGAACATGACCAGAAGGGAGAATAAATGATGTCAGTCAAGAACATGATCAGAGGAGAGAAAGAATGATGTCAGTCAAGAACATGACCAGAAGGGAGAAAGAATGATGTCACAAAATAACATGACCAGAAGGGAGAATAAATGATGTCAGTCAAGAACATGACCAGAAGGGAGAAAGAATGATGTCAGTCAAGAACATGACCAGAAGGGAGAAAGAATGATGTCAGTCATGGACCACTTCATGCGTTACGCAGAAGAAGGACACGAATGTCTGGCAGGTGTAGTGACGGGCAAATTAGTCCCGGGCGTACAACTGCACTCCCGAAACAAAGGTCAGTATGGTATCGAAACATTCCAACTTCCCATCACCAAAAAAGTCAGAGTACCCCAATCTGCACAAACAATTCCTCATGACGGTGTTCTGGGATATGCATGGCGTTCTCCTGCTGGAGTTTCATCCCACGGGGACCATTGTGAATGCCAAAGCCTACGCTGAAACATTGACAAAGTTGCGTCGTGCCTTTCGTGACAAAAGACCTAACAGAGCAGCTGCAAATGTCAGACTGCTTCATGACAATGTTCAGCCAAATTTGCACAACAGGTTCCTGACAAAATTGCGCAATTTGGCTGGGAGATGCCCCAGCACCCACCGTACTGTCTGTCCGGATCTGGCTCCTTCGGACTTTCTTCTGTTTGATCCCTTGAAAAGATTCGTGGGCGGCCAAAGTTTCGATTCGGCTGACGCACTCAAATCGGCTGGCCTCCGGTAACTATATGGCCAAAAAATTGACATTTATGAACAAAGTATACTAAAACGGATACCACGCTGGGATAAATGTGTCCAGCGCCTCGGTTCTCGCGTTGAAAAATATCTAAAAAATGTAGTTTCAATGTGTATATGTTTCGTTTTGTCTATCTATCAAACTGTTTCCGAAAAAATAGTGTACGTTACTTTACGGTCCGCCCTAGCATCTACAGAAGTACCAGATACTCTCTTGATGTCTTTAAGATTTCTCACTTAGAGTTTCCAATACAGAATAAAGCCAAGCAAAAAAAAAACATCTACCTTTTAAATTTTAGTTCATCGGGTAATTTTGAAAGACTTCGTACAATCAAGGTTTCACGTATTTTATATGTTTCCATAAATTCGCACTAATCATTCATTGAAGTTTCGCAGTGCCACAATGAATGAATAAGCAGCGCATCTCCCCTGGTGAAATCATGATCACCCACAGTTGCATTCAACGGTTGATGATTATTTCTGGATGTAATAACCAAAGGCTTTGAGAGATGTATCATTTGAAGAGTAAATTTCCTGCAGATTTCTCACTTTGGTTTTAAGTGAGGTAGTAATCCACTGGAAGTACGGTATGTAGAAATGATTATTCGGACAACTTCACATTGAAAAATGTATCAGCATTTTCAAAAGCGGACACCAATGCGGGAATTCTGTTGGGTGCTGCATACGAAGGGAGAGCGTTCGCCTATCTGTTACACCGCCCTGGAAGCGATTACACCTCGCGGAATTGAACTGCCGGACATTGAGAGGGACATGGTGGTTGAACACCACCTCACTAAGAAATCAGAGTATCATTGCTCCCATTCTGGTATGCCGAAAACCCACTGTCATTAATTTTCTAAATCGATGGAAAGCAGATGGTGTCACTACTGCAAGGCTCTCTGGGAGGCTATGCAAAGTGAAGTTTACAGCAAATTTTGAAAAGTCACGCACGTCATCTGCCACATACCTTCCTGCACCGTCTAACGAGCCAATGAAAGAGCTATTTACACCAGATCAGTTCGTTGGGAACAGCATGCTGTGGTTCCATGCTATTTCAGCTGCGCCCAAAATCTACATCACTCAAGGAAATTCAAGACGACGACTGCAATAGTGCCCCGCCTGTCATTTGTGGACAACAGAAAAATGGAACAGGATTGCATAGAAAAGTGTTTCACGCTGTTCGGCCTTTTGTTCTGATTTAGCGTATTTGAGTGGCCATTTGTTCTGATGGGCGTTTTCCCGGACAACCATGCCAGACGTTAAGAACTGTCACTACAATTCAGTTTCGACGAGGATTTGTGATGGTGCAGAATTGCTTCTGCTCTGAATTTCTGAATCCTTTGGTTCTGGTACCCTCAAGCATGAGCTTATCATGCCTAAGCTTCTGTTATACTCAAGCCTAAGCTTCTGGTACACTCAAGCCTAAGCTTCGCCATCTGCTTTACATCCTGAACACTTTCACGCTACCGATGATGTCTCAGTATTGTCGCACATATATATTTGCCTGTTTGAGCGAGGTGCAGCGCCATTTATACCCGGCATTGTTTGTCCAGCTCTAATTCGTTTATTTATTTTATTTTATTGGAGGTTTAACGAACATCGTGAGCAACTCAATGAACTTTAGGCAGTCTCCCGTCCCTAATTTAGGGCCACTGATTCCAGGGAACGGAGAGAGCCAGCGCACTAAGACAAACACAACATTCATGCCTCACCAGGATTCGAACCCGAACCCATCTCGGACGAATGGTAAGAAGCCATTGCTTAGACCACTGCACCACCGGGGCGACCCAGGTCTAATTTGAGGGGCCGGAAGTGGAAGTGTTGGACTGGCCGGCCTAAGGTCCCGATTCCAATTCAATACGGCATCTGTGTAGAGTTGGAACGCCGAATTCGACTTCGGCAGGTGCCTTTCCCATAAACTGATCTGGTTGAAACTTGGAAGGAATGGAGGAAACCTCTACTACAGTTCTACAGGTGTCTTGGAAAGCATGTCTGGAAGGGTCCTGCAGTCCTAATGGTTAAAGGTGGATAGATTATGCACTGATATGCTGCTATTTCCTTTCAACCTAGTTGTTCGAATACTTTTGTCAATATCGTGCATTTTTCTTTTAATAATAGCTACCTCAAAAGCTTTGTGATTCCATCAGAAAGAAGAAATAGGGACGGACAATCGATTCTAATTATGCGTGCTTATGATTTTATCATGAATCGATGAGAACGAATCATTCTTCGCCCTTGCACCTTAGGTTCGATCTGCGCTTTTACGAAGGTTGTAAACCCTGTGCGTACTCTTTAAACACATTTTTTTTAATCGAACTAATCGGTTACTTGGGAGAAATCAGCGTCTTTTGTTGCAGTAATAATATTTTATCTTGCTAAATCATTCGGTTTCCACTAGAGCCATATTAAGAAGATCAATGGGTGGTTTTAATTCGTCCCAGAACACGTATCGCAAAACAGAAGCAACAACTGTCCTCTCTCATGGACGTAATACGCAATGACTATCATTTAAACTAAGGATACTACATTTAACCCATACGTCACTCCCGTTTCTATTGTGTGTTGCTCAGGGTACATGAGATATATTGCGTGTTCTATTTATATCAGTGCTAAAGTTATTAAATAATAGATATTTCCACTGCTTTATTTCGCAACTGCGGATCTGTACATAGCCAAATATGAACTTTGATCAGCGAATATCTATTTTTCATGTCGTTCGGTAAGGCAGTTTATAATTTCTTTGTTCTCCCTTTTTACGCTTTCCAACCGTATTTTGAAGAAGGTTATACGCTCCAGCGTTGTCCGTCTGTCTGTCCGACTGTACGCACAATGACTCACGTAAAAATGGCTCCATTTTGAAGAAATTTTAGTATGTGGTAAAGGACCACCTGGGGACGAACCCTATTAAAAATGGGCGAAATGAGGTCGACAATCAGGACATACACTCATTCCATTTCACTTATGCCTCATAACTTATGTAAACATGCTTCTATTGAGACAAAACTTTAGTATATTGTTTCGGAGGTATACTGAACCGGTTCTGTTGAATATCATTAAAATGGGGTCAAAGGTCAGGATACAGGAGTGAGATTTATTCCACAGCCATTATCCTCATAACTTGAGTAATAACATGAGTAATAATTTCTGGCATGTTGGAAAGCGTGTCATAATGAATGCACTGCATGATTTTACTAACTTTTCACGCTTTCCAACCGTAGGTTCAAGAAGAGCATATGCTCTAGCTTTGTCCGTCGGTCTGTCCGTTCGCACGATAACTCGCGTAAAGTGGTTCTTTTTCGATGAAATTTTAGTATGTGGCAGGGCACAACCTGGGGGCGAATCCTCTTGGAAATGGGCGAAATGAGGTCAAAGGTCAGGACATGGGAGCGGGATCCATTCCATCGCCCTTATGCATCATAACTTACGTAAAAATTCTTTGATTGAAACAAAACTTTATCATGTTATTCCGAAGGTATACCGAACCGGTTCTGTTGAATATCATCGATATGGGATCAAAGATCAGGGCACAGGAGCGATATTTATTCCTCAGCCGTTATCCTCATAACTTGGCTAAAAATGCTTCTATTGCGACAAAACTTTAATGTGTTGTTCCGGAGATAAACTGAAGCAATTCTGTATAATATCGTCGAAATGGGGTCAAAAGTCAGAGAACAGGAGCTAGCTTTATTTCACAGCCATTATCCTCATAACTTGACTAAAGATGCTTCGATTTCGACGAAATATATTACGTTGTTCCGTAACGACTTTGGACGCAGTTCCGCCAAAAATGTTTTTGTCAGCAATTACGGGCAGGGCGCATGCGTGAGATTCGTTAGCCATTATTTTCGCACGATAATGTCAGTGAAAATTTCCCGATTTAGATGGGATTTTTAATTATAAAACGGCTTATGTGTGGTCATCCTTGATAATAGAAATAGGTAACACGGACACAAAGAGATTTAATTTTCATATATGTGAAACTCAAACGTTATATCATAGTTTGGTCCCCTCAAAACCAATGATTTTCCTATGATTTCTGGTTTATTGGAAAGCGTGTAATAATAACGCATTGCATGATTTTACTAACTTGTTGTGTGTTACTCAGGGAACAAGGGCTTTACTGCGTGTTCTATATCAGTGCTAGAAATTATTAAATAACAGATATTTCCTCTGCTTTATTTCGCAACTTCGGAAACTGTACATAGTCAAATGCGAACTTTGATCGGTGAGGATCTCTATTTTTTATGTCGTTCTCTAAGGCAGTGCATAAATTGTTTGTCTCCTTTTATAGGCTCTAACAACAACTGCTACTTTTTCTCATTTTTCCACGTTTATTTTTGTTACATTTCCTTGTTATATACACTATGTAGACAAACGTGTAAGACAATTACGAATAACGGGAACAACACAATCGAAATCATTACATAGTCGAAACTCATTTAGCGCATATAATTGCAGCGACATTCATTCCACGAGATGCAAATAGGTATGTACTGCACTTTTTCTCTATTCCTCCCGCAATGCTTCTGTCGGAGTTTCCGTAGAGGAAACGCTTACCGGTTGAGATTGAATCCGGCGCTTCAGTTCGTTCCGCGGATGTTCTATTGGATTTACATAGAGAGTCAGGACCTTCCAATCCAACACATGGACGTCCTGCTCATCAAAGCAGACCTGGACAGACCTTGGTCTGTGAAATGGTACTCGAACGTGTTCAGAAAGAGGTCCACACCAACACTGATCTCCTGAAACAATGTCTGAGGGCGAAATACAGTCTTCCAGAGTGCACTCCACGTCCATGCGATCGAACAGGTAAGCAGCGGGACCCTTCACTCTTCCAGAAATTCTTCAACTCTTGTATAGTCCAGAAACGGCTAGAGAAAGGCATCACTGCAGTTGTTGACTGGTATTTTGTATAGTGATGAAAGCTTGTTCGCAGCTGACCTTGCATGTAGTTCCTGATGACGTGTTCTAGAGCATTATGTCTTATTTTTGCTATTGCAGTGGTTTGCGCGGCGTCGGCGGCAAGGTGTGTGGCGGAGGACGTGCATACCTTCCTCACATTCAGCAGTATTCCTAGTTTGGCACTACCACTTAGCTGGTGTGGCCTTCCAGAGCGCTGTTTCGCTGAAGTAGCACTATCTGCTTCCATCCATGAAGAGCATTAACGAGACAGTTGAATTTGTGAATCACAAAATAGGGGCAATGATATGAACTGTGTGCTTACTGATGTGGCATGCAACCACCATGCCCCTTTCAATGTCCGTCAGTTCAACTCCGGACACCTCTACATATGCAAATAAACGTGCATTTGTCACTTTCAGTGCGATACGACAGGAATGCGGGTCTGTTTCTGCAAATGCACGTTTATTTGCATATGTAGAGGTGCCCGAATATTTCTGTCTGCGAAGTGTAGGTGTTTACCAGCTATGTTCTGCTAATGATGAGTAATGAGAAGCCACTGATAAAATCAGTTGTTCGAGTTGGCAAGGGAATAATTTTACTTTGGGAATGAATGGCAGCTTTGCAAATGTGACGCATAGGTCAGTGCTTACATTCTTAGTGGAAAAAGGCTATTGCGTCAGCTGGAAGTGATTGGCGTTTGATTTAACATAATAGTAGTTGTATGAGATTCTATACTATTCTTGAGCTTCTTGTCTTTCATAAGGACGTGAACCAAGTTTTAGACGCAAATCGGAGCTTCAAGCAGGCAGGCATCAATGGATTTCAAGACATCATTGAGATTGTTAATTGTGAGAACAAACATAGCCGCTTGCGTCCGGCCAGCATTTAATGAGGAAGAAAAGATTATCATTCCTTGCGATGCCTCTGATGTTCGTACGATACAACAATACTGGCCGTCCCATGCATCTGCTGTTCGTGAACCTAAAATTTGAAGTGCGTGAATTTATGGTTTTGTGTCATCAAGCGTCCACTTAGAAAGAGTTCAAAATACATTACTTTTTCTCATAACTATAGGTTTTCGTAAGATATTTCTCACGACGAGGATCGAAATCGCAATAATGAGCGTTGTTTGAGAGAGGGGTTGGGCAACTGAAAGAGGCCTGCACTTTTCTTATGGAAACGCGCGAACGAAGGGAAGGTAGTTTTGCTGCTTCTCTGTACAACGGAAGAAGTTTTTCGGCTCCTCGAGGAAAAAGATTGGAAGAAGAGAGAAAATAGAAATTGAAAATATCAGATGCCAAGATGGGAGATCACAGCAGAAGTTAATTAGGAAATACGAACTTGACAGCTTGTTAACCGAGAAAGTTTCCTGATAGAATAAGAAAGAACAGATTTGTGTGTAAACAATAAAACGAGCAATATAGAAATTAGGACAAGCAAATCTGTGAGCTTCCTCCATATACTGCATTAAATAAAGAGCATTACAGAAAACGAGCGAATTCTTATTTAGCTAGTTGTTCGTTCGTTTTGTCTCAGGGAAAGAACAGTTGAAACACAGGAACTGCTTAATTTCATAACAATCGAAGGCCTGACGAACCCACGCGACAGGATACCCATTGATCAGTCTTGAAATCCATTGTTCATCCATTGATCAAGAAATCCATTGATCAGTCTTGTTACTATATTGTGCAAATTAATTGGGACGAAGTAAAAAATCACTCTTTCTCTTTTTCCAAAACTATGCATTGATATTATTTTATGCCATGATATACACTGATAAATTAGTATTAGTATGAAGTATATCCTCCTTTAGCAGAAATGACCTCTTAAATTCGGTTTGGCATTGACTTCACTAATTGATCGCACATATTTTTGACTTCATAATCGCGAAACTACACTTTTATAGCATTCGTTATCATGCGTTCTTTGGTTGTACAGTCCGTTTTACCTAAACGTCTCTTCAAAATATTCCAGAAGTTTTCTATGGGATTTAAGTCTGGTGAATTTCCAGGCCAATCAAGCAAATGAATTTGATTTTCCAGCATGGAATTCTTGACCAATTTCGAATTGTGACATGGGGCCAAGTCATGTTGAAATGTCCCGTCAAAAGTTTGCAAAAATGGAACATTCCTACGTTGTAATATTTCTACGTACTTGGGTGAATTCATCATACCTTGAACAGGAACTAAGCTTCCAGTGCCATTTAATGTGAAAAAACCCCAAAACATCTGTTTCAGAGGGTGTTTTACAGTTTGTTTGACATGCTCAGGTCTTAAGGGTTCGCAGTTGCTTCGTCTAACAACATTTTCTCGGTAACCCTGCACAAATAAATGAGTTTCATCACTGAAAGTCACCTTTTTCCAGTCGTCAGCAGTTCATGATTTATATTTTTTGGCCCATGCTAAACGTCTTATCTTCATTTTCGCATTCAAATATTGTTTTTCCGTTTGTCTTCTTGCCTTCCGGCAAACTTCCAGAAGACTACAGAGTACAGTTGAATCGCTAACATCACAACCACTAGCCAATAAATCTCTTTGAAGGTCAATAAATCTCTTTGTTTTTTTTTTGGATTCATTTTACTATTTCTGATTAGATATTTATCGGTTCGTGGAGTTGTTTTTCGTTTTCTTCCACATTTACCTCTCCTTTTTGGAGACGATGATCCAGATGCATTGTATCGCGTGAGCAGTCTTGATACACTTGATTTGCCTACACGAACTGCAGAAGCGATATATCTCACTGTCATAGAAGTGCGATCCTTCAGAGCAATTATTTTTGCGCGCTTCCTTGGGGAAATATCCATTTCTCAATACACGAAAGCAACACGTACTCACAGAGTGTAAAAACTAACATCCACCTGTCACACACGAAAGCTCACAACTGAAGCTGAAGTGCCTATTTCCCGTTTAAAACCGGTCACACCACCTCACAGCTGATAAAACCGGTTTACGTGGGTTTACGACATCAACTGGCGATCACATTACAATTCTGAGAATAAAATAACTTGTCCCAATTAATTTGCACGGTATGGTATGTACCCACTGTGTCATGGACATACTGAGAAAAATTATATGGAGTCTAAAACGTGGGTACATGTTTTTGTGGAATCCTTGAAGAACACATCGAGCGAATTTTACTAGAAAGTTCTAAGAAATTTCAAGGTGCAGAAGATTTTACTATCGGATACCTGTTGAACAAAACCTAGATGTTTTTATGAAGCGGTAATTAATGTATCTTGTATCCATAAAGATTTTGCTACTTGGTACTGACATCACGGTCAAGACCTAGCGATATTCTTGAGACTTACGTTTGTGATTAATTTCAACTTCGGTTCTGGATATTTCCTCTTCCCACTATCAATTCTTCCAAACTAGCAATAACTAACTCGTCAGGCACTTATATGTTCGCTAGATTCCTCAAATTACGAAGAAGAGGGAGACAATGCTCTTACGAGTTATAAGGGTTTTAAAGCGGTATATACATGTATAAAATTTCTCCTTGCTCTCCAAAAGATCAAAAGGGGGACTTTTTCCTTTTAGCCGCAAAATGAAGACGTAGAAACGAAACCATATAACTGAAATACCTGACGACTACCATATAACTGAAATAAATTAACGTTATCCTATATCGAGTTTGCAGGGACTGAAGTAATTCAACGTACAAATGGTAAAAATATGTTACAGAGAAATGTATAGTCGCTGCTCTACTGTATTTTATTCGTATCTACTTATGGCTTAATATTATGAAACAGTGCGGTTGATTATGAGAGTTATGAAAGCATTGTATTCAAGTTTTAGCGAAGCAATGAAAAGCGAATTTCCTGTCGGGAAGACATTTCTTTCACAGACATCCTACGCATCACTAGTAAGAAATGTCTTTCACAGACATCCTACGCATCACTAGTAAGAAATTTCTTTCACAGACATCCTACGCATCACTAGTAAGAAATTCTTTCACAGACATCCTACGCATCACTAGTAAGAAATTTCTTTCACAGACATCCTACGCATCACTAGTAAGAAATTTCTTTCACAGACATCCTACGCATCACTAGTAAGAAATGTCTTTCACAGACATCCTACGCATCACTAGTAAGAAATTTGTTTCACAGACATCCTACGCATTACTAGTAAGAAATTTCTTTCACAGACATCCTACACATCACTAGTAAGAAATTTCTTTCACAGACATCCTACGCATCACTAGTAAGAAAAGACGCTCATAGCTTTCTTCCGCTGACGAAAGTACAGACAAAACCAACGTCCCGAGCAAAGGGACAATAAATCACGGTAGTTGATCACTTACGTCCCGTTAATGTGCAGAAGATCGCGCTAGAAAACATTTTGCTCTGCATGTGCAAATATTACCACCATTAAATGCGAAACCGGGCAATTAAAATGTACGCATTCCCGAAAAGAAAAAAAAACGAAGCAGCGTGTTAGAGTGCGGAAAAGAAGTTGTAGGGGATGCTGAGACTTTTTCCTGAAATGTTAGTACGAATGCAAAAAAGGCACGAAGTGTTAGGTGGATGAAAATTCCAGAATACCTCACCTGCTGGAAGTATTAATAAATATAAATACAGATCATAGTCACACATTTTTAGAACGATTTTTTCAGCAATGTAATTAATGTTTAAAATAAAATAAGTTAGTAAAATCATGCAAAGCATTTATTATGATACGCTTCCCAACATACCAGGAATCATTACTCAAGTTATGAGAATAATTGTTGTGGAATAAATCTCGCTCCCGTGCCCTGACCTTTGACCCATTTTGTTGATATTCAACAGAACAGGTTCAGTATACCTGCAGAACTAGGTTAAGTTTTGTCGCAATCGAATCATTTTTACGTACGTTATGACGTATAAAGGCGATGGAATGGATCCTCATCCTATGTCCTGATCTTTCATCCCATTTCGCCTATTTCCAATAGAGTTACTCGGCAGGTTATCCCCTACCACATACTAAAATTTCATGAAAATCGAACCATTTTTACGCGAGTTACGGTGCGGTCAGACAAACAGACAAAGCTGGAGCATATACGCTTCTTCAACCTACGGTTCGAAAGCGTAAATTATTCCTTTCTTAAATGTTATGTCTGGTTACCCTTTCTCTGGGACATCTAGATTTCCAAGATCACAGGGTATTTCTTAAAATTGATAGTGGTATTTTATTTCACTGCTTCCTGTAGTTCATTCGTTGTATTTGGTCTGCGTTTACTAAGCGCTAATTTTAGCAATCCGAAGACATAATAGTCCACTGGCGACAAAAAACTACTATGTCGAAGGCATAATAACTTCTTGGCACCTTGAAAGAATATGAGTAAAAGATATAGGCTTCATACCGGCCTCTGTTGTAATTTCTTCCAGAAATGAAGTGGCAGATTTGTGTATGTGACCGGTTGCCTTATCCTGATCGAGGTCCACTCTTTGCAGGATCTGTAGATGAACGAATGGTATTTCCTCTTTAAATATAAGAGTTAAAACATCATTTTGGTGATATGTAGAATTGATTTTAATATTCTTTTCAATTTTCTTAACTTTAATTTCTCATTGTAGGAGAAACCAGCAATAATGATGAGCCCTTTACTGAAACTTTCTTTGGATTCTTAGAACCAAGTTTGTAAGTAATTTTCTGCTCTTTTGCGATAGTAAATCGACTTTTTTCTTGTTACAGTCATTTAGGTAGATCCGTGTTCAGCCACGTGCCTTGGCAAAAGACGATGAACATTATGGCTTGTTTGTTTTTCAAATTCAAATCTTAATTTGTCACCTTGTTTACAGTTGAGACAGATATTTTTAGCGATTTAATGATTGCTCTTCGGGTCGGTGGATTTTCTTTTAAAACCAGAGACCTTTCTTTTGAAATAATCAGAAAAGCACGTTCGTTCCTTGGATATTCATTTGGTGTTCTTTTCCCTGTTAAAAGCGATGTTTGACATTTTGTTTCTCTATTAATAATAACATTACTAATCCTAGATTGAGAAATACTAATTCCTTGATTTTCACAGAGGTATTTAATTACATAATACGAATATTTCTCCTCGTAAAGATACAAAATATAACCTTCTATCCACAACTTGTGTACGTGTGCCATTTTCTTGGCAGCTAGATAAATACCGGACGTTCGTCCCAACAAGTAACAACAAGCTCAGAACAATATACGTTTATTTTGAATTTCCCAAAATACTTCCACTGGGTGCATTACTTTTGCATTTGCGTCCATACATACTGCATATAGTACATACACGGTCGAGCTACATTATTGTGACCACTAGTTAATATCCAGAGTAACCGCCGTGTGCAGCGCGGACAGCAGCTAGATGGGCTCGGAGTGCCTCAATAAGATGCTGGAAGGTGTTCACAGGAATGTGAATTCAAGCTGACTGAAGTGCATCTGACAGCTGCTGGAGGGTGCGTGGTGGAGGATCCATAGAGCGAACAACACGATCGAGGTGGTCCCACAGATGCTCAATTGGGTTTACGTCTGGGGATTTAGGTGGATAGGGAAGTACTTTGAAGGCTTCATCGTGCTCTTCCAACAACTCTCGGACATTTATAGCTGTGTGACACGTCGTATTGTCGTGCTGGAAGATCCCATCCGCCCCAGGGAGGACAATCAGCATGTATGGGTGCACGTAGTCTGCAAAGATGGATTCCTAAGGAATTCGGTCCATAGTGTTTTCCACAGGCATGAGTGGACCCATAGAATGCCACGAAAACATTCGTACGACCACAACGCTGCCCCCACCAGCTTGTGTTCTTCCAGCAATGCTTAAAGACTGTTTGTTATCCGATGTTTCTCGTATTATGCGCCAACGTCCATCAGTTCGTTGAAGCAGAAAACGTGACTCAACAGAGAAGGCAATGCTTTGCCAATCAGCGGAGGTTCAACTCGATACTACTGTGCCAATGTAAGCCTTTTCTGCCGATGCACCTTCTTTAGCATAGGTGCAGTGACCATCCGTCTGCATCGGAGCTCTATACGCAGCAGTGTTTGCTGAAGCCACTTGGTTCAATCGGCCAGTGAGTTGCTCCAACGTAACGTGTCGATCGGCCCTCACGCACCTCCGAAGCCTACGTTCACTTCCCACATCAATGGCACGTGGTGCTTCGCAGTTTCCACGTCGTTTATTCGCAATGATGCCATTTCTCCAATCATGTTACACTTTAACCACTGCAGCACGCAAACAGTTCACAAACCGCGCTGTTTAAGGAATACTGCCATTCTTGACCCGAATTCCGAAAATCATTCCGTTTTGCAAATCTTATAAATTGCTCTTTTCATCCATAACAGCAACGAATGATACGTTTTCAGAATGCCCACATCACACCTTATATACCCTCCAAGCCAGCTCACGACACGTGCCTTCTTTCATTGGCTGAGCGCTGTTGACGCCAAAAGTAGAAAGTGGTCACAAGAATGTGACTCGACTGTATATATATATATTGTGAGCGATACCGGTTTTTATTTTCCGTTTTTGCTTCCATTAGTTAGAGCCTTCAGTATTCAAATATCTATTTACACAATCTCGAAACATTTATGTCATCCGCACCCCGTACCAACAAGCTCAGAAACAATTTCATGAAATACTTCCATTGAACGCATTATATTTGCGTCCAAATACCGAGCTAGGTACTTCCTAGACTTTTTCCAGTCTGGGCAACTGCACTACATTTATCATCCTTTCTAGGTAACCTTTTCAGAAATGGTAAGTTCAAATTTCTACGAAGAGTTTAAAGATAATATATATATAAATTTTCTTGATGTCTGAGGTTATTATGCACTGTTCTCTTGAATTTATATTAGTCATGTATCTCCAAAACCTTCAATAAATTAAGTTATAATTTTTTAAAAGGTGTAAACGTTCTCAAGCGCTTAGCCTCGTGCCAATGAAGCCAGTTCAAAAACAGAGGAGAGAGCATTTACGAGAGCCATTAACAAGAAATTCTTTATACTCATACTAAATTTCTTGTTAATGGTAAAAACTGAAATCAGCTGAAAGACCCCAGAACTTAGTTTAACAGTGTTCTCCCAAAATCTACCACTTCCCTTAAGCCAATTCCATTTCCTCTGAGGAAGGCATACGGTTAATAACATGTCAAACAAAGAACGTTACATTGAAGCCCCCCCCCCCACCGAAATTCACTCTGCACATAATCTTCCAATGATGTCACAGTGTTCTGCCTCATTTCTTACTGGAGGCCATTACGCGAAATCGCTCTTTGAATCACAAATACGATATTTGAGGAGAACATATTATATTCGAAGTACCGAAAGGTTTACTAGGCTTTAGTCTTCCTGATGACACAATCTCTTCAAGAATCTTTACCTTCATTTAGATAAATCCTTCACTTGACTGAAGCACGAATTTTTAACCTAGCATTTTAATTCGAATATCTGGAAACTGCTTATTAAGCTTAACCTTAATTTTCTTGAATTATTCCTAAAAGTTGGAGCTTGACACATGGACCTGCTAAGGCTAAAGCACAAAAATTCTCACATCACTTTCCTGTATCCACCTTTCTCTTAAAAAAGAGTAAAAAAAGGAAGAAAGGAAACAGAGAGATCGCAAATTCCATTTCCAGCTGAAATTCTCAGTTATTGTGTTAAAAAACTTCAATCTAAGTGTCTTTTATCTGGATTCAAAACTTAGTTATTCGTCCTCTCTTTGATGATACTGAGTAAAAGTTATTAGAATACAAGGTTTGTTCAACATCCCTACGTCACTGGCGGAATATTGGTGAAGCAGCTGAGTGACGTTACAGTCTTGTTTTTTTTTTTTTTATTGAGAGTCTCAATGGGCTATATTAGCAGTCACTCGTCCCTATTTTGGGGCCACTGACACCAGGGAAGGGAGTGAGTCAATGCTGTAAGACAAACGCAACATTCATGCCTCTCCGGGTTTCGAACCCGGGCCCATCTCGGACGAATGATCATAAGCCATCGCTTATACCACTGCGCACCCGGGGAGTCGTCACAGTCTTTAGATTTGAATCATGGATCCAAATCAAAGCTATTGAATAGGAAGACTTTTTCAAATATTTTTTAAACCAAATAGGATATAAATCTACAAAACCGCAGTCATAAATTATGCATAAACCAAACTGCCTTTTATGCAGTCTAACATTCTATACAAAATGTAATATACTACATCAGACGACGTAGATGACGTACTACTGCGGTGAGCTATGAGTAAAATTGGTAAAGTTGCAGCGATAAGCCCGCCGGCATAGTTCAGTTGGAAGAACAGCAGCTCCCGAGTAGGAGATGTGGGTTAGGATTCACCAACAACATATAGGTTGTGTGTTGTATTCGGGCCCAAGCAAAAGTGAATCTCCTGATTGTTATGTTTGAAAATTTTGTGTGATGAGTCCTCCACACAGCGGGCACATTTTTAACTAAAGATTAATTTTCGTACGATCCAATGGTCCGTCTCTCATAGTTATCGGCTGACCTGAAGCTTGAAATTTCTTTCCCACCTTTCTTAAGGGGGAATCTGCTGCCCCGGTGGCGCAGTGATTTTAGCGATGGCTTCTGAGCATTCGTCCGAGATGGGTACAGGTTCGAATCCCGTGAGGCTTGAATGTTTTGTTTGTCTTACGGCACTGGCTATCCCCCTTCTCTGGAGCAAGTGACCTTTGATTAGGGACGGGCGACTACTTATAGCCCACTGAGTTGCTCACAGTGGTTGTTAAACTCCCAAACAAAAAAAAGAAAAACGGGGGATATATAACGTATTACGTAACATGACGTAGATGACGAACAATTTCGGTGATGTATGAGTCCAATCGGCAAAGTTGAAGCAATAAACATGCCAGCATAGTTTAGTTGGGAGAACAGTAGCTCCGCAGTAAGAAAACGTAGATTCAAATACCACCACTGGCACAAAGGTTATATATGGTATAAAAGAAACGAACGTCTTTGTGAACATTTTAGTGAGAGAAAATTAAGTTTTGCCGCCAGGGTGGCACATGTTGTGGATCCGGATTGTTCGTCCGAATGAACCCGGTTTCGAGTCCCATGGTGGTGTGCTTGTCTTAAGTGACTGATACACTCATCTTCCTGGAACCAGTGACCAAATATGAATGACAGATGACTGCTTACAACCCTGCGAGTTGTTCATGGCTGTCTTAATGTAATAGAAATAAGAAAGAAAGCAGCAAATAAATGCCTCGGCCTTCCGGAAAATTTGCACAATAAATAATGTTGAGGTGATAATGCATGTTAAAGTCCCCCCGGTGGCGCAGTGGTCTAAGCGCTGGTTTATGATCATTCGACCGAGAAAGTGCCCGTGTTCGGATCCCGGTGAGACATGGATACTGTGTTTGTCTTACGGCGCTGGCTTTCTCCAATCTCTAGAGCCAGTGGCCCTAAATTAGGGACGAGCGACTGCTTATAGCCCATTGAGTTGCTCACGGTGGTCGTTCAACCTTCAATAAAAAAAATAAAAAAATACACGTTTGAACGAACCGGTGTTGTATATACACTGAAGAGCAATTGAATTAAAGATACCTGTCTAGTAACGTGTAGCACCACCTTTCGCCCTGATAACGGCGGCGATTCGTCTCGGCATGGACTCGACAAGACACCGGAAGCGTTGGGAAGCCATACGGATCCACGACCCCTGAACAAGCTCCCACAGTTCACGAAGATTTGATGGAGGGGGGTGAGAGCCTCGAACATCTCTCTCGATGGCCTCCCAGATGTGCTCGATGGGATTGAGGTCAGGTGAACTTGCTGGCCAAGGAAGCGAGGTCACTTCGGTGGAGTGTTCATCCAACCATTCGGATACAATTCGGGAGTCTTGTTGCAGGATGAGGTCCCAGTGGGATGCTGAAGACGCACAAACGGGAGCATATGGTCGTACAGGATATCCCAGTAACGTTGACCTGTGAGGGACGATGTCAGACGTACCAGGGGTCCCATTTCAGTCCACGTAAACCATCCTCAGACGAGAATGCCACCCCCACCAGCTTGAAGAGTACCCTGCTGGCAAGAAGGATCCATCGTTTCATGTGGTTTGCGCCGTACTCGTATCCTGCCATCCGCATGTACCAACGTGAATCTCGACTCATCAGTCCTGGCAACATTTTTGCACATGTCTACGGTCCAGTAGCGATGTTCCCGCGCCCATGCTAATCTTTGCACCTTGTGATGTGCGGTCAGCAGCTGTACCCTCGTGGGACGATGTCTTCTGTACCCCATAGCGAGGATATGGTTCTGGATGGTGTGGCTGCTTACACGTTTTTGTTCACCAGCGTTAAATTGCCGAGTGATTTCTTGCACTGTGGCCCGTCTATCCGCTGTTTCAATGCGAGCTAGCCGTTGGTGACCCCCTCATCCACGCGCTGTTGTCCACGGCAGTTGGCCCTTGCAGGAATGGTTTTATCGGATTCGATGTACTCACGGTGCACCCGTGACACAGTGGCTCGTGAAAATCCCAGTGCCTGCACGATTTCCGAGATGGAGTGCCCCATTCATCAGGCCCCGACAATTTGACCATGATCAAATGCGCTTAGATCCTTCGTTTTACCAGTACTGCGTCCGACTCTTACTGATTCCCGTCGTATTATTCCGTATATTGTCGGATAGCTGCATACGCCATGTCGTTTCCGTTTACAATGCAGACCACAGCACCATATCTGCATAACGCCAGCTGTCTCTAATTCAATTGCTCTTCAGTGTACTATACCCTACCTAAACGGAAGCCTGTGTTATGCATGTTGTGGCGAAGTAGGATGTCACCCGCATCTAAAACTTAGTTTAATAGATCAGTTTTTAAAAAAGACAGGGGTGAGACACCATGTTGTATAACGTGGAGGAAGGAATCTCTTTTACGGGCACGAGAGAGAGAAAGAAAGTCATGTGCGCGGAGCATCCATCTTGCCCGGGAACGGGACGTCCAACTCCTAAAGAGGCAATAGTTTTGGTGAATTATTGGACCCCCGGAGCATACATCCTGCAGGAAATGCACTGACATGATTAGATGTTGGCAAGGGAGCTGAATGAGATCGCATTTCGGACCAGGGGCACAGAAATTTGACGGGCATTACCTTTGTTTTACTGCAAACGGAAGGATGGGGACGATTATTTGCTGATGGCTGCTGTCGTCAGGCCAGCGGTAGTTAGGACATAGTGGACGAGGTCATTCATGAAATACGAGTTTCTACAGATATAAGAGATATCATTTATGTACTGCCGTACAAGTAACACTGGGAGATTTCTATAAAACTGAGTTGTTCGCAGCAAACACAGAGCACCTGGCACCACTGCAAGTGTATATTGCTCTAAACTTGTGTAAGAGGAATTTCACCTCATTCTGTGAATTCGCTGAAGCACTTACCATCCGAAAGTTTCCTCAATTCACTCATTGGAATATATTGAACGAATGACTGATTCACAGTGGAACTACAGATGGAGTGGTTCGGATTTTGTGTACATATTTTGCACCTCTCTGCAATTAGAGGACGTAAACAAAACCTGTAAGTAGAACTAGTGAGTATGCTTTCTTGGATCTAGCTTAAACAATTACTCGTACAAAAGTGTATGTAAAGGATAAGTATTTTCAGTCCGGGAAGGAGAGGATTTGGCTGGTGCTAGCAAACTGCCATAGTAACCAAAATCTAAAATTCCAGTAATCGCTTCATCGTAAAGCTACGCATTTGAATAAATATGGTATTACTGGGAATCTACTTAATAGTGTAAAATACATACATGCTGGCAAAATAGCTTGTGTACGAGTGAATGGTGTTTTATCAAAATAGTTCACTATTGGTGCAGGAGTCAGACAAAGTTGTGTAATGTCACCATTGCTGTTTAATATATATATTTATGGATGCATGCATGCGTGATGCCAAGATGGACAATAATGGTTTATGTCTTGGTAATATCAGTGTGCGCAGATGCTGTGTGCTGATGACACAGTCCCGTTGGCACAGAGCAAAAGTGATCTGCAGAGTATGTTGTCCCGGTTGTACGAAGTTTGCATGAAATTCAAACTGAGAATAAATATGGGAAAAACCAAAATTATGGTTTTTGAGCCAGGAGCTGTTAGCACTGAATGCAATAAAAGTCTAAATGGCATAGTGATTGACCAGGTGTACGAGTTTGTGTATTTAGGAAGCATGTTTGACAGACAGAATAAATTGGATCGTGATATTAATAGGTTAGTGAGTTCTTCATTGAAAGTCACAGCTGCTTTCAAAGGTTTTCCCAGGAACGATAGGTTCTCAAGGGTCCCGCATGGCTGTGTATGAAAGTGTAATTGTTCCTAATCTGATGTATGGCAGTGCAACCTTGGTACTGCAGAAGAAACATAATAGTCATTTGTGTGCTGGAGAAATGCGTGTCTGTGGCAAGACACGTTCTGATTGTGTGAGGAATGAATATGTGTTGCAGTTGTGTGATGTGAAGCAAAATGCTGTTAGCAAGGTGGAGACTAATATGCTTGCGTGGTTTGGCCATGTTAAAAGAATGAGTTATGTGATGCCTAGTAAGAATTTGTTTTAGCCCATGTAGCAGGAAAGAAAAGCAGAGGAATGCCAAGGAAGTCATGGGTGGATGAGATTCAGGAGTGTCTGCATTAGAAAAATATTGTGAGTATGAAGTATAGAAGGTCTTGTTTACGTTGTGTGATGGATGTCAGTGAAGCTAGGGTTATGTGTGAAGATCGTTGTAAAAGGAGAAGTTTGACACGGTAACAGTAAGTAAATAATCAATTAAAAATATATCTAGTAGTTTGTATTTCTTTGTGGAGCTAACCTCTGAATCTCAGAGAACAGCTTAGTGATATGTATGTATGTATGCAAAGCTACGCACCAAGGCGATGTCAAATAAATAAAATCACCACGACACGTGTTCAAAAGTATTATCCTTGTATGTAAGTCTTCGATGATTTGTTACATGAATAGCCTTAAGGGAGAGGAATGATGAAACGTACCGGTCTTGTAAACCGCTACTGCGAAGTAACTGATAAATAGTTATGGATGTTCAAACGAATGGGTTCTTCATGCGCGCATTATTTCGGGAGTTTGTTACACGTATGTCGTGTTCTTCTAGCCTAATGGAGGTGCCAACAACAATCAAGATTCCTTTAAGAAAGCCGCGTCGTTCGTTTCGTTATCGTCGCTGCGACGGACCTGCGAAATGAAAGGATAACCGAAGGTCAAATAATGGGGTCATTATTACCCAGGCGAAAGCATTTGGGTGGAAAGGGAAAATGGATAGTACCTCCCCTGTCGCCATCTGTGGAGCTCCTGACAAATAACTGAGAGATAAATTGGGAGCAATCCATGGGCCAAGTCCCGCTACCATTGCTTGTTTTCCCCTTGTCCCATTACGTTATTGGCCGCAGTCAGTTAACGGAAGAATATTAATGGCCACCACAGCTGCTTTCGCTTCTGACAACGTTGGAACGACAAGAAAGATTGCCTCTTCGGTTTGATGCTTTATTTCCTTTTTTTCTTTTTTCTTTTTCCATCTTTGTTTTTTTTTTTTTTTTACTTTTTTACCGCATGTTTGTATGTTTTTGTTGCTCTAGCTTCCGAATTCCATCTCTCCCGGTGGCAGTGGATTTTGATCGATGACAAGTTACCTGTGTGATGTTCAGCTCTCATTCACCCATCACTCCTTCCCTCCCTCCTTCTTCCCTCTCACCATCTTCCAGTTGCGGCCATGTTTTTCTATAGTCATCAGTCTTCCGCGGGTTATGTCATCCATGCACTGTGATGATCCGCGAGAGAAACGTAATTTATGTAAAACATCTGAATAAACAACGTTTGGTCTTACTCTCAACAGAATGTTGATAGGGAACGAAGGAGAGGACAGATAAATGTATTGCTCGTAGATTCTGTGTTTGTGTTTACCGAAAGCGCCCGGTTCTGGAGAGAGAGAAAGAAAAAATCGCATTGGAATAAAAATTACACTTGAATAATTGATCAGAGAAGTTTGCCTTGTCGCTTACGCAATTTGTTGTTTCTGAAGTAAGCAATAAGGTTTAAAAAAAGAAGAGGAATTGGAAATTTAAATTGTCTGTGTTGTGCAACTTTAGTCGAGAAGATTGGGTTCCGTGCCACAAACTTGTGTTAACTTTATTTTTCGATTCAAATATAGCTGAAGTTGATGTAATTTTACGCGAGTTGGGCTGCGCCATATTTTTTTTTTAATTTTTTTTTGTTTTGCGATATAGAAAGGCAAAAGATAAATGCAGTTTTTCTTTTATTGTCCCCGTTAAGCTTACACGAAAGGAAAACTACACTATATACCAACAAGTAATTGGACACCATTGATAGCAAAAGAAAACGAAGTTTATTCACTTTCATTAGTTAGTAGAGCCTCCACGAGCGGCGATTACAGCTGCGACCCTCCGGGGCATACTCTCAACCAGGCGTTGTACGACGGCTAGCGGTATTTTCTTCCACTCGGCTTGGAGAAGACAGGTCAGTTCCTTCACCGATTTCGGACGGTAGGGCACCCCTTAAGTCGACGCTCCAACGCGTCCTAGAGGTGCTCGATAGGGTTAACGTCCGGGCACTGCGCAGGCCAGCCCATTCGTTCAACCCCATTGTCACCATACCAAGCCATGGTGGACCTCGCAACATGACAGGTGGCATCGTCGACCTGAAAGTAACATGGGTCCACCCCGTAAAACTGCCACAACGTAGTAAGCGCATGGTCATCTAAAATGGTGGAGTAGGTCTCGGCGTTGAGTCTACCAGGAATTGCGACCAAAGGTCCATACCAGGAGAAACACCCCCATAGCATAATTCCACCGCCCCCGAACTTCACAGTTGGCACAATACATTCCGGCAGGAGGCGTTCTCCAGGCAGACGCCAACCCCAGACCCTGCCTTCCGAATGGTAGATGGTGAACCTTGATTCGTCGCTCCAGAGAACCTGTTTCCACTCTTCAACAGTCCACTGTCGACGTTCTTTGCACCACGTTAGCCGAGCAGCGCTATTGGGCTTGGTGATCAAAGGCTTGTGGGCGGCAGCACGTCCATGATAACCGAGCAGATGGGCTTCCTTACGGATGGTATTCATCAAAAGAACAATCCTGGATGCCTGTTGAAACTCCTCGCGGATGTGGCCCATCGATTTGGTGCGGTTCTTCCGAATTTCTCTGGCCAGCACCCGTCGGTCTCTAACTCCCAGTTTTGTGGGTTTGCCGGGTCGGGGCACATTCCGACAGTCACCTCTCATCTTCCACTTGCCAATCACGTAGGCCACTGTCGATTTTGGGTATTTCAACTCGCTGGATATGTCACGTATGGATCGGCCATTTCTGTGATACCCGACGATTACACATTTCTCGAAATCAGAGAGCTCCGAACTGTGTGGCATCTTGCATGCGACTGGTTGCGTTGTTGTTTCCCACACGATATTTAACGACGGTGGCCGTGACGTGTATCAGGACCACAGATATCGTCGTTTGCAGGGGTGTCCAATTACTTGTTGGTAGATAGTGTATATATATATATATATATCAAATGGGCATGTCGATATTCATTTCGATTCTAATACGAGGGTTCTACCGAAAGTAATGCAAAAGTGCGCATAACTTTTTTATCAACTTACAGAGGCCGTTCAAATTGAACATGTAAATAATGGATTCCAAGCAGAAACAACGTGCCGTCATTGAGTTCTTGACGAAAGAAGGACGCAGGCCTCTTCTTTCAACAAAACCTCATTTTTTTCATTCATCTGTGCACATTGCTCTTGTCAATGGTGTCATCTCCGTAAATATTATGTTGGCTTCTGTCCGACACCCACAGAAAGCAACAGAATATTTACGGAGATGACACCATTGGCAAGAATAACGTTCACAGATGGATGAAGAAGTTTAAAGAAGGGCAAACCAGCATTGAAGACAAACCACGCAATGGAAGACCATCATCTGCGACCACTGATACGAATTGTCTGCGAGTGGATGAACTGATTCGCGCTGAGAGACGCGTCACAATCCGTGAGTTTGTTGCACAACTGGACTGCGGTCACAAAACCATAAAACAGATGGTGGGACACTTAGGGTATAGGAAAGTGTGTGCAAAGTAGGCACACCTCGGCAGTTGACACCCGATTTGAAGCAGAGAATAGTGAAAGTCTGCTCTGATTCACTGGAAGCGTTTGAAGCCATAGAAGACACTTTTTGTTCCGATCTGGTGACAGGTAATAAAACGTGGGCGTCTCTTTTCGAATCTCCAACGAAGAATCAATCCAAAGAATGGCTTCACACCTCTTCACCAAGGCCTAAGGAGTTCACAAAACAGTTATCCACACAGAAAGTCATGGTGACTGTTTTTTGGGATGTCAGGGGTGTCATTCTCTTTGATTTTCTGGAACGTAGCCGTAGCGTGATCAGCGAGCGGTATATTGAGTCACTCAAAAAGCTTTGAAAAGCCATAAGGAAAGACAGATCGAAAAAGAATCTGAAAAGGATCCACATTCATTATGACAATCCGCGAACACACGCACACACACAACTCTGCCAACGAATCAGGCGATCAGCAAATTAGGCCACCCGGTGGTCCCACATTCACCGTGCAGCACAAATCTGACGCCCTCCGACTTCCACCTGTTCGGTTCAATGAAGGACAACGATTTGATGATGCGGACGAGTGGCTGTGAAGAAGTGGGTACAACAGTCCACAACTGAATTTTTTTAAAAAAGGATTCGAGAGTTGGCTTCAACAAGAGCGCAAATGCGTTGCTTGTAATGGAGACTATGTTGAGCAGTACCTTTGTTCGGAGAAAGAGTTACTCTACCAACATGTGCAATTCGAACGACCTCTGTCAGTTAATAAAAACGTTTTGCCCTCTTTTGCGTTAGTTTCGGTACAAGCCTCGTATAACGCATAGACTAATAGAATGATAGAAGTGCCACCCCGGTGGCGCAGTGGTCTAAGCCTGGCTTATGACTATTTGTACAAGATGAGTCCAGGTCCGAATCCCGGTGAGGCATGTATGTTGTGTTTGTCTTACGGCACTGGCTATCTCCCTTTCCTGGAACCACTGGTCCCAAATTAGGAGTGGGCCACTGCTTATGGCCCATTGAGTTGCTCACGGTGGTCGTTTAACCTTCAATAAAAAAAAATGACGGAAGTGCACCGTCTTGCATTTAAAGTAAGAAATAGGCTTCAGATATTCCAAATTTTTTCCCACATTGATACACCTCCATGAAAATTTATTTTGATATTATGATTTGTGTTATTAAATTTGGCTCTTCTCTTGTTCTTTACTGTTGAATTGTTAATACTATGCTATTTTCCCGACTGTGGTAAAGTAAATCTCAAGTAAAGAATTTCGATGTATCTAAAATGGGTATCGGTGCAACATTGTCAAAAACAATTACTAAAATTTGATCATTTTCAGAAGATCTTTAATGAATTGAAGAGGTAAAATACATAAAAACTATGTACAGTTAGAATATATACAAATATTTAGAATTTAAATATAACGAAAGCCCACCAACTAGATGGGATCTAACATATTTCATCGCGGAAAATGGAATAACCGTAACGTTGTCAACAGCAAAATTAACGATGAGGCCACTTGCCTCAATTTGAGTTCACGTGGAGATAATCTTTGCTGCACAACACAAAGGTGTAGGCTTGAGTAATGCAAAAGTCCGTCAGCGCCTTTATGCATTCACTATGCAGTGGGTCATCAAGACCGTGAATAGATACAACTCAGATACAATTTTCACATAAAAAATGAACAAATACGTGGCTCATTTCAAAAGTTTTGCACACTGCGCATGCGTTTCCCGTAGGATGATGCAATCGCTCCAATCGTTGCGCCAGTTGTGAGTCAGACTTCAGTTCACAAATTTGTGTCTACGTTTGCGGGATAATTTGTTCTAGTTCTGAAAAATGCTTCCTAGAAATCGAGGAAGAAAGTGAATCAGGTCAGATCTCGCATAGTGACCAGCGATTCTATATTAAAATTGAACATTTCCGTGGAAAATCCCCTACTGAAATTCATAAAGCTTTGTGTGAAGTTTTTGGGGTTAGTGTAGTGGATTGTAACATAGTGTCACGGTGGGCTTCTCCTTTTCACCAAGGTCGGGAATGGATCGAAGACGACCCAAGAAGCGTGTGAACGTTGAAGGGGATATTCAGAAGAGATGGTGAAATTTCAGTAAGATATTTCCATTGAAGATTGGTACCCACTAGCTCAGAAACCTTCACCACTTCTTTGGCGAACCAAGAGGAGAATTGAAGGTAAGAATAAGATAGCTAACGGATGATAGAATTAAAGAATAGCAGTTCTACGGGAAGATTGTTAGTCTTAGCAGGAGGGAGACAGACTGGGTTCAGGGAAGACCAAAGGTTAAGTGAAGTTTTGTAAGTAGGGGGAAGATTGGGTGGAGTAAGAGGATAAAGAACATTCGCAGGGACGCAGAAAGAGTGAGTTGAGGACAGCGGGAGAAGAAGAGCGTATCGATAATGGTAAAAGCAGTAAGACGCGAAAGGATTAGTTAACGAAGAAAATCGGCTGTTGAAAAGTCTTTATTCTTCAAAGAGACATCTGCTAGATTTAGTCCACTAAAGGATACTGGGAGAGCCAGAGTTGTTTTATTAATCCAATGAGTCATGTTTCAGATGAAATCGGTAAAAAGACGTTTTAGATTTTCAGTAGAAAGTTCGGGGACAGTTCTGAAAGCAAAGTATTAAAACGCTTTGATTGAATGTAGATGTTCATGAGAAAAGCTCTGCTAAAGAATGAAAGACCGCTTTTCAGTTGACGAAACTGAGCCAGAATTTGAGAGATATTCCGTAACACAAAAGTCCTGGTGACTGCGATGACAGCAGTCTGACATCTGTTGTAAACACCAATAAGTTTCACTTCAGTGTGCAACCAGTGGTACAACCAAGGCCGGTGGCCGCGTGTCAGCCCACGCTCCAGCCTAAAGGCCGATACATTTCTCGGGATTAATCAAAGTGCCTAAAACAGCAGTATATTCTTGTTAACTAGATGAAAGATTGCGGATTCTGAGTCCTTTCAAATGAAGACAGTCAAATAATCGGCATATGCTGAAAAATTGTCTTATGATGTCTAGTTCTGGCAAAACTGCGAGGTATGGATGAACGTAAACGGGCATGTAAACTGATAAGAAGCTTTTCAAATACTATCGAGAAACTTTAACCCTACACAATGTAACCCTGCTGGATCTCGTTAGTAAAAGTAGTAGCTGGCGTAAGAAATGTTGAAGTGAGAACACAAAACGAGGCGTTATAGTGAACATTAGATAAAGCGTTGCAGAAGATGAAAGGGAAATTCGAAGCGCGGACAACACAGAAGAGGTAAGTGTGATTAACTGAATCGGAAGCTTGTCGCTGGTCAATATTAAATATAGCGAGTGGTTCTGAAAGCTGTGAAGCAAGAAAATAGAGATTGCGAATGGTAGTTATGTTCGTAGCAATAGAACGAGACAAAAGGGTATAAGTTTGGTCAGAATGGATTATATGAGAGATTACGTCGTTAAGACGGGATGACCGAATTATTTTAACTAGAATTTGATAGTTAGTATTAAGCAAAGAAATCGGCCGGCAGTTAGGAAGAAAGCTAAGATTACCAGATTTAGGAATAAGTCGCATGAGTGCAAAATAGGAAGCAGAAGAGGAGAAGTCGGAGGAAGTAAGGAAAAAGTTGAAACGAGCTAGGACAAGAGGAAGAATAGTCAGAAGAAACGTCTTATAGAATTCAACTGCCAGTCTATCTTCGCCAGGTACAGATCGGGTTTTGCGGCTGTAAATTGCAGTGGGTATTTCGGTTGGAGAGATGGGAGCTGACAGATGGCCAATCAAAACTGACAGCAATTTGCGGAAGATTCTGAAATATCGGTGAAGCAGTGGCAGGTGATGTAATAGAAAGCATGAATCAGTGTTGATAACAAGAATGAACTTGTGAGCAAATGAGACTTTTGCAAGAGATTGAAGGTGCTGATGCAGTTTGCCTTGAAGGTGCTGATGCAGTTTGCCTTTGACACGTCGGCGAAATTGTGTCGTCTCTGAGGGAGGAGATCTGCTTGTCAGGGCTTCTTCCAGAAGTTCGAATTGCTGTATCATTTCAGTAAGTCTATGGATTTGAGAGTGTACACATGGGATATACAGAATGCGACTTTTATTTGGCTGTGGATAAAGAAAAAGCAGTTCTTCATAACTTAATGGTGAAGTTGGAAGTGCACTTTCATTTAGCAGGCTATCCAAATTCGTAAGCAGAATGTCACTAAAGTTATCTTCAAGGTTAGTGAGAGGATCAAGATTCGAGATAACTGAGACCTCCACTGCAACATCGAGGTTGGCTAGTGGTGCGAAAGCATTTGAAGTATGGAACGGGGATTCTCGACACCCTGTGCATGATGGAGGAGCACGGGGTCCTGAAGGACTGAGGTGCTGAAGATCGAGGTACTGAGCGCGTTCTTTCCGTATCACCAGCGCGTGTTTTCTTTGGTGGGGAGAGACTAGTTTCTTTACGCTTTCCAGGAGTTTTCGTAGATTTGGAGTCTTTTGGCTGGGTTTCAATAGAAGTCCAAGCTGGAACGTCAGATAGAGATGTGTCTATGTTGGTGGGTTCTGCAAGCAAAACAGAGTCGGTTGGTGAAACACGTCGAGTGGCTGTGAGACTTCCGATGTGGACGCAACGGCAAACGAAGATCGTGGAATTAATTGAGTAAAATTATTAATATTAGTGGCATAATCCGGCTGTTCAGTGACAATAGCATAGACTGGTGACTGAACAGTTGTCATTTCAGAATCAGGTGAAAGGACAGATATCGTAGGTAGGAAAATTTCTATGTGGGCATTATGTTGCTAAGTGTCCTTCGGCTTTACACCTGAAGCACTGTACTCCCACAAACACTGAGAATTTTCCACTACTCTACACAAAGTTCCCAACTCTTGAATCGACAAAGTGACCGGAATGGCACTAGGAACTGGCAATAGGGTTACCATAATAGGTCTTTTAGCAGTGGATGTAGGATAAGATGGAATAATATCAATTCGTTTCACCTGAATTTGTTCTACAGCAGCACGGTGGGTGAAGTGTACTATCACTCCCTACTCCATGAGAATAGCCGATTCAATGCTTTCTTTCGGTACAATTTTAGCAATTGCTTCCATATGGATGGGCTGGTAGGGTTGCGCAAGGACGAAAAAAAACACTCAGTATTAAAGCTGACGGAAATTCCTTACCTTCAGGCGAGTCACCAGAAAATTGAACTTTCTAACATTTTAAATCCTAGTAATTTCCGGTGGAGTCACAGCAGTTGTTGCAGGGGTAGACGAAGAAACGTTTTGACGAGGCAGAGACGCCATTAGGGGCAGCTCGACGACGTAAGTCCAAGTGTTGCAGCTGTCAAAACCATGGAAATTAACATGAAAAACACACAACTTTGAACAAAATAATAAATAACACACAATCGTGATGTGCTTATAACGTAAAATAATGCGGGTACACTTCACCCGAAAAATAAAACAAAGTGCACTAACAACTTCAGATAGGCCTAAGTACGAGCCAGGAACGAGCAAAACATGCGACCGTCCGCTTCAAAAACATTTTCAGAAGGTCTTTAATAACATTAAAAGATAAAATACATAAATACTATATAGTGTTAAAATATATTTACAAGTATTTACAAATCTAAGATAAAGAATCCCAAAGACACTGGGAATCAACACAACTCATTACTATTGGCAAATTAAAGGTGACGTCGTCGCCAGTGTAATATGATACCAATAGTCACGATAAAAGTTCATTTGTGAAAAATATGTGTACCAAAATAAATGTTCTAATCCAATTACCACAGTGACACTTTGCAAGGAACAAAAACTTGATAGGCTACAAAACACAATCCAAATAACAAGTAAACTATATAACATAATTTGCAGCACAAATGAGACAAAACGTTCTACCTTACTTAGTAAGTAACACGTTCCAACACTACACAAATTTGACGTTTCAAGAGCATTAACGTCGGCAATAGGAACATAAAATAAAGCAAGTTATCGCAAATGTAGTTCAGGTAATAAGAGTCTTTACAGCACAAAAACAATGATGCACTAATATTTAAAGAAAAAGACTTTGTACAGCTGGAACGTCAGACAGAGATGTGCAAGCTGGAATGTTAGACAGAGATGTGCTTCTTTAAAGTAGCAGCCCATTGTATATGGGAAATTATGGGACGCCAGAAGTCCCCTTTCGCTAAACGTCAGGGGTAGTACTTCGCAATACAGCTATGTCGTAATCAACTTGTATGAAAGTTCAAATCAAAGTATGAAATGGTGGGAAGAAAAAACTCCGGGCTACAGAATATGATCGTAGAGTTGGGTAATCAACCCTGCTATGGTAGAACATGTAGATTGTGTGCTCGGCCTGCAGGGTAAGAAATTTACAGAATGTAATATAGTGGTGAGACGTCGGATGATGTCGTTAAAGATATCGGTAATTAAACATCGTTCAGGGGGATTAACAAACTTTAGGCAGGAGTGAGAGCAGTAAATAGAACGGCTGAAGCACTAAACAGGAGGTAAATGAATGGTTGACATTACCTACAGTTGTACAGAAATAATAGTCCGCTGATGGAAATCTACGGAATCGGTGAACAGTTCTTGGATGAAGTATACTCTGGTGAAGGTAAAGCCAGTGGGTATCGATGGTTTTTGGAGAAGCATGGATGGAGTGGGCGTCAGTCCAGGTGGATGTAAGTTCGGTAGACGGAACATCAGTGATCGGAGTGGGAGTTGTTAGATTCGTCAAAAAATGATAGTAAAGCTGTTTCATTGTCACGGCATGAGAACGTGTAAGTATATTATTGAGATAAATAACAAATGGTAGACTGTGCTGTGCTGAGGAAAGCAGAATGAGTCTAGTTTGGTTTGCAAGAGACGGATATAGGCGGCGAATGAAGATTTGAAGCAGGCAAAGTTGTGCTCGGTGAAGCAGAGTATTCAGGAGCGTTGGTGGAATACCAACGATATTTTCCCAGTGTAGACTACGATCAGCTAACTGAGAGACCTTCATCACTCCACTGGCGAACGAAGTGGATTGGTGAAGGTAAGAGGAAGAGAGAGGTGAACTAGCGGAATTAAAGAACAGTGGTTCTACGAGGAGATCATTAGTAGTGGAGGGAGAGAGTTGCACGGGGTTTAGGGATGACCAAAGGTTTAGTGCGGGTTTGAAAGTAGTGGAGAGGCTTTTAGGAACTAGAGGGTAAAGTTCATTCGCAGAAACGTAGAAACAGTTAGGTGGGGACTTCTGGGGAAGAAAGGAGTATGGATAATGGTGAGAGCAGACGGAGGTGAAATGACTAGTTCACGAGTAAAAGAGGCAAGAAAAGAGGATTTATGTTTAAGAGAGACATCAGCGAGGTTGACTTCACCAAAGGATGCCGAAAGTGTAAGAGCAGTTTTGTCAATTCAATGTATAATGTTCCAGATAAAATCAGTAAAGAGTCATTGGAAATTTTGCAAAAGGCGTTTCGGCGGTATTTCTGCAAGTCCAGCATGAAGTAGCTTTCGTAGGATGACGGTATAGATAAGATAAGATCTGATAAAAAGCGATAAATAGCATTTCAAAAGGCGAAAAGCAGCAAGACTCTGATTAATAATTTGTAGTACCCGAATCTAAGTGGCTGTTGCAAGATCGGTCTGTCGCGCGACTACAAGGAGCTTCACGACGGTGGAGGTTTCAAATTCACTTTGTTAAAAACCTATATGGTACATGTGAAATGGATAAAATACGGCATGTGGATACGTGGGAAGTCATGAGCATATGACAAGGAGCAATACAGAACAAAAACGTAAGGAAACATCTGGGAAACAATATCATATAGGAGATGTGGGCATGCAGGCCGCACCAGGTGTAATGCATGGTACATTGAAAATATAGGACAAATACCTTATGTAGACACACAGAAAGTCATGAGCATATGACACGGAGCTATACAGAAATCGTAAGGAAACATTCGTGTAATGTTTCCTTACGATCACATAGAAGATGAGGGCACGCAGGCCGTACCGGAGATGAACGACGGTGGAGGACCAGGGGGCCAACCAAAGCGGTCTCCGCAGGTCGCCCACGTTCAACCTATATTCCAGCACATTAGTCATTATTGATCGCTGAACCAGAAAGAGCAGCAGATTCTTTGTATATATTAGAGAGGGTTGAAAATTCGGAGTTCCTTTGGATGAACACAGTTAAATCATCTGCATAAGCTGTATGAATTGTCCTATGGTGTCTTGTTTGGGCTGTATTTCGAGTACAGTGGAGCGAAGACGAGTTCTTAAACTAATGGGAAACGGTTCAAAAACTATGGATAAACGTTGAGGTACGAACGCGAAAGAAAGCATTAGAATAAAGATTAGATAAGGCATTGCAGAAAGCGGAAGGGAAGCCAAAATCACGAAAAACGGAAAAAACAACAAAAAAGCTTTAGGAGTGATAAATGGAATAGAATATTTAGCACTGGTCAACGTGAAAGATAGCATGAGGTTCAGAAAGCTGCGTAGCAAGAAAGTAGAGATTGCGAATGGTAGTCATGAGGGTTGTACCGAAAGTAATGCAAAAGGTTTTATTAACTGATGGAGGTCATAACGTTTTTTATTAACTCATGGAGGTCATAACGTTTTTTATTAACTCATGGAGGTCATAACGTTTTTTATTAACTGATGGAGGTCATTCAAATGGCACATATTGGTAGAGTAACTCTTTCTTTATAGAAAGGTACTACTCAACATAGTCTCCATCACAAGCGATGCATTTGCGCCATCGTTGAACCCAACTCTTGAATCTTCTTTAAAAAAACTTCAGGTGTTACTGTTGTACCCACTTCTTCACAGCAACTTTCACCTCGTCTGTGTCATCAAATCTTTGTCACCGGAGACTGTCCTCCATTGGATTGAACAGGTGAAAGTCGGGGGGACCAGATCTGGGCTGTATGGCGCTTGGGGGCCACCGACCGGCCTAATTTGCTGATTGCCTGATTTGTTCCCAAAGATGTGTGTGGTCACCCATTGTCACGTAGAATGCGGATCCTTTTCAGATTATTGTTCTGTCTCTTTCTCCTTATGACTTCTCTAAGCTTCTTGGGTGACTCAATGTGCAGCTCACTGGTAACAGTACGGCCACGTTCCTGAACATCAAGGAGATGGCATCCCTGTCATCCCTGTGCTGATCGCTGGCTCTTGAACTTCTCAGGCCTTGGTGAAGAAGTGTGACGTCATTTCATGGATTGTTTCTTTATTTCTGTATCGTAATGATACCCTCACGTTTCATCCCCTGTCTCTAGATAAAACAAGAACGTGTCGTCATTAGCTCTAAACGCTTGCAGCAGATCAGAGCAGACTTCCACCGTTTTCTTCATCAAATTGAGTGTCAACTGCTGAGGTACCCAATTTTCAGACTCTTTCTGATACCCTAAATATTCCACCATATACTGTATGGCATTGTGACCAGAGTCGAATTGTGCAACAAGCTCAAGGATTGTGACTCGTCTCTCCGCGCGAATCAATTCATCCACTCGCTGACGATTCGTGTTAGTGATCGCAGATGATGGTCTCCTACTGTGTGGTTTGTCTTCAATTCTGGTTTCCCCTTCTTTAAACTTCTTCTTCCATTTGTGCACATTGTTCTTGTCAATGGTGTCATCTCTGTAAACATTTTGTGGCCTTCTGTGGATGTCGGACCTCTTGCACCCTTCCTCAGTGAGGTCAAGAACTCAATGAAGGCACGTTGCTTCTGTTTGGAATCCATTATTTACCTGTGATGAAGAGAAAGGGTTAATATTGAGAAACAGTTACTCTACCAACATGCGTAATTTGAACGACCTCTGTCAATTATGAAAAAGGTTATGCACACTTTTGCATTGCTTTCGGTACAACTCTCGTATATTAGTAGGGATAGTGCGTGAAGGAACAGTATAGGTTTTGTGACGTATATTCTAGATTAACTTTCCTTTTTTAGTTTCTTTCCCTATGTAAATCTTGAGTTTATTCTCAGTATTCTTCACGCTTAATGAAATATCTTTTCCCTCAAACGAATACGTTTGGCAACACAATTGAGGTTGAATGCACGTGACGTATGCCTGATCTTGATAACAGCAAGAGTAAAAAAGACGACTGATCGATTGCTTGAGGGCGTTGTAAGAGAGCGTTGTACGAGAGCGTTGGATTGTAAACTGATTATTGAAAGGAGTGTTGTGATCATGTGTGGTGTGTGGAGTACATTGCGATGTTATCGTTCAGCTATGGAAGTGTTTTTTACAGCCTGAATAAAGCTTTTCCGTAAGTTGACTTCTGTTGTTTCTTCTGGCCGTTAAGGTTTTCTTTCATTTAGGAACTATTTCCTAGTGTATTGATGTGTTAAAACAGCGTAGAAGTCGAAAAGACTTTTAGGCTACAGTTTGATCAGAATGAATAATGTGAGCGAGAACACAATTAATGCGAGAAGACAGAATTTTAGCACGAATTTTGTAATCACTGTTAAGCAAAGAAATTGGCCGCCAGTTGGAAAGAAAGCCAAGATTACCGGGTTTAGGAATAAGGAGCATTAATGTAAAATAGAAATCAGAAGAAGAGAGAACAACGTTAAAGCACCCAAGGAGAAGAGGAAGAAGAAAATGGAGAAACGTCTTGCAGAAATCAACTGTGAGTCCATCTTCACTTGGAGCAGATCGTGTGTTCAGGCTGTATGCAGCTGAGCGGATTTCTGTTGGTTTGAATCAATACATGCAGGAGCTTTTCAAAGATGCTGTAATATTCATGCAGCAGAAATGGGAGATGTGACAGAATGCGAAAATCGCTGTTGATGATTGTTATGTACCTGAGCGCAGATGATACCTTGAATCGTGGTGATGGAACTGCCAAAAAGAGTAAGTTGCGCGATAGTTGCACTCTTTCAATGGTGTTGTTCCAGATAATTGAGAGCTGTTATGGAATCATTATGGAAGTTAAAAAAATTGGTATTTTAACCGAGTCAGAGCAGTAGTGGCAGGGGAGTTTAGATGCTGATGAAGTTTGCCCTGCATAACTTCAAAAGACGGAGATGAAGGAAATGTCGAATTCAGCGCTTGACGTCTACTATCTATTTCTATGAAGTTCTTAGTTTTTATTGTGAACGAGAAAATTTTGGCATAAGTGATAATTTGCGGCTTCGTTGTGAGCTACAGCGCAGTCGGGTCTTGGGATGTTGTAATTTCAGTGACTGAACAAAAAAGGAGGTACCGAATTTCTGCTTGGAATGCATAATCTTGGAGATTTAAAATACCAAGCGTCCAGACCTTAGGATGAGGTAATATATTGTAAAAAACAAGTAAACAAGACGATGGTCAGATGAAATACTAGTGGCGTGAGTCAGAGAACGAATACGAGTTAGAAGGAAGCTGGAGATATAGAACCGATCAAATCGTGCAGCTGCATTGATGGAACGAAACCAAGTGATTTCTCGTCTTCCCGGATGTAGCTGTCAGAAGATATCACAAAGATCGAAATCGGACACAAGTGCAGAGAGCTGAGTAATAAGTGGGGGGGGGGAGGGGCTTTCATGGGAGTTGTCACGATCGATGCGCGGATGCGACATATAATTGAAATCTCCACAAAAAAACAACGATGTCAGAAGCAGGAATTAAATCAATTGAACGTGCACCAAAAGTTATTCAGCAGCACAATTTTGATTCGGAATATGGATTTTTGGAATATTATATTTTTCTGAGTAAAGAGTGAACGAAATATGCTGAAAAACACCAACCTGACTCTGTGACTCATCAACGTTTTGAAGAAAAGGGAGAAGCCTGTTATGGAAGCCAACAGCATTTCCAAATCCCTTATGTCCCTTGTGATTTTGATGGACTTCATAAGGCCAACGGGTAAAACCTATGTAAGGCGAACAGTTAGTTTCCTGTAGTACAAGTACAGTGTGTATCTACATGGAGGTGTTGAAAGTCTGCGTATACGAGCTTGACAGCGAAAAACTGAACAAAATAAACGCAGATGTCATGTTGAGGTTGTAGTTGTTTGTCTGCTTGCTTTGGCAATGTTGTAATGATATATTTCACCCTTCGTCGGTATTGTGCCACGTTTGGAGTAGGGAACACTTTGGTCAGGATCTTTTCAATAAGTTCAAACTGTTGGATCATTTCTGGAATATGATGTGAATTGTTTTGAACACATGGAAAGTCAAGGATACGTCTTTCTTTGGGTTGTCGGTAAAGGGAAATCTGTTCATCAAACTTGAGGAGCGAGGTAGGGACTGTACTATCCTGTAATAGGCTTTCTAAATTTAGAAGAAGATTTGAAGGGGAGCAGTCTTCAGTGAGAGAGGGTAAAAATAAAGGTACCAATATATTATTGCAATGCGCGTAACCTGATGATAAATCTGATAAAAGCCATTACGAAAGTGCCTTTTTGATGTTATGCATCTTTCCCACAGTAATAAAGTGTGCGTCGTAGCGACATTTGCTTCTTCTGGACCCTCTCCCCCACGGGGATGTCCTACTACTGACGTGAGCTTTTAAATGATGTCTAACACAATGGGGTGTAACCAGCAAATATCTTAGACCAAACGTTACCAAAACCTCTCACTAACACACTTGCGATTTAGCTATTCTTTCTATCTTGAGGTCAGATTTTAACTTGCGCATGCGCAGATGGACTTTCGTAGCTACATCGCATTTCATCGCTGATACGGTTTTTTCTTATGTTCGTCTCAATCACAGTAATATATAATAATAACCAATGTCGTACACAGGGGGAGTGCAAAGGGCCATATGCACAACCTCCAAATATTTTTTTTCTAGTATGAAATATTGATAAAAATTGTAGGTGACGTTATTTTGCTAGTGTCGCCATTCTGGTGTTCCTTAAATTGCAGTTAGTTACTACTTTGTTTGGAATGGTCAAACGATTTCACATATACCTATTGTTAATGCCTATCCCCCACCCATCGTGCGCATTTCCCACTTGTATGCCACCAAAGAAACGAGAGAGTGGACTGGTGTTGTAGTGGTCAATGGGTCAGGCTAATGAATGATGGGGGCTGGGGGAGGGAGGAGGTAAGCCATTTTTCTTGAGTATTTACCATAGCAGGAAAATAAAAACGTAGAACGAACATTACTTTGTAATTAATAGTACTTGAGAAAAACAAAAAACCCTGTTCTCATGCACATTTCTTTCATCACTTTAGGAAGGAATGATATCGTAGCTGCAGGGATAAAACCAAGAATGTGAGAATTTTTGGATTGTTGACTTTACATCATGTAAATTTTATTCACTGATGCATAATACAGATGCAACTTGCTGTAAATGTTATGTATATGGCTTGAACAGTCTGATGCAATTGCAAAAGTGGTTCTTCGATCAAATTTAATCTCTAAATAGCGAGCATACAAACTTCAGAGTTTCGCATTCGTGGTTTTGACATTGCGGTGACCCCCGCCCCAAAAAAAAAAAATTAATTTCTGTGTACGCCACTTACAATAACAACAAAAATAAATATTGTTTTCGAAAACTAAACTGTCTAAATACAGTACTTACTATTTCCTTCGCCATGATTTAGTAAATATTTACTCTTACAACATGCATATGTTCTTTCTTTGGCTTTACTAAAATAACATTCATCAATCCACCTACGTAAGTACCGCTCAATATCAATAATCAGTAAACTTTTTAAACGGAAAAATTGGGTAAGTGTACACTAGTAAATACTAACAAAACGCTGAAATCCGCTTTTATCGGTTTAATATTACAAAAACTAGAACAAAACGCTAGCTTTCGTCACCACTGGTGGCTTCTTAAGGCAGAAGTATTATTCAAAAGTCAAAACAGAAACAGAGTTCCAGTTATGTATTCAAAAATAGACTTTTGCCATAGATGTTAGAGAACGTGCGCGTCATATTCAAGATGTGTGATTAAGGGCGCGCGTATTCAGGAGCGTGCGCGTCATATTGAAGACGTGTGATTAAGGACGCGCGTATTCAGGAGCGTGCGTGTCATATTCAAGATGTGTGATTAAGGACGCGCGTATTCAGGAGCGTGCGCGTGATATTCAAGAAGTGTGATTAAGGGCGCGCGTATTCAGGAGCGTGCGCGTCATATTCAAGATGTGTGATTAAGGACGCGCGTATTCAGGAGCGTGCGCGTCATATTCAAGATGTGTGATTAAGGACGCGCGTATTCAGGAGCGTGCGGGTCATATTCAAGATGTGTGATTAAGTGCGCGCGTATTCAGGAGCGTGCGCGTCATATTCAAGACGTGTGATTAAGGACGCGCGTATTCAGGAGCGTGCGCGTCATATTCAAGACGTGTGATTAAGGAAGCGCGTATTCAGGAGCGTGCGCGTCATATTCAAGATGTGTGATAAAGGACGCGCGTATTCAGGAGCGTGCGCGTCATATTCAAGATGTGTGATTAAGGGCGCGCGTATTCAGGAGCGTGCGCGTCATATTCAAGATGTGTGATTAAGGGCGCGCGTATTCAGGAGCGTGCGCGTCATATTCAAGATGTGTGATTAAGGGCGCGCGTATTCAGGAGCGTGCGGTATACATGTGGGAGGTGCATTGATGTTCCTCGTTGCATATCCCGTGGCCGGATGGGATTTCTAGTCTCTCTGAGGAGGGTGGTTCCTACGGCCGTGCATCGTGCAATTTTTTTTATATGTCCCCACAGATGTGCTGCAGAGTTGGAACTCTGTTTTTGTTTTTGCTTTTGAATAATATTTCAATAATATTTCTGTTAGTAAACCTTTTTGTTTGTTGTTTCGCTTTAATTCCCCTTAGTATGTACCGGACTGTGATTCAGTGTTGTCGTGAGTGACGAGAATAAATGCTGTGTGTTGTACGTAGATAAATGTACGACATACACTCGAATTCCTCGTTTTATTTCACACCACGGGTTATCACGGCTCTTTGTTGATTATTCACGTATAGCATGAATAATAAAAAAAGAATACTAGGATGATCTCTAGAATTTTTTTAATAATGGCGCGCATGCAAAGCTTATTCACTCATATACGAATGATCGGCTCCTAGGGAAAATTAACTGGTAAGACGTTTGGCGAAATTTGTTCTATTTTGTGCATCTCTTCATTGCGACCAGGGGCAGATTAACAAAACAAAACACCGGAACATTTCCCGGTGAACCACTGTAGAAATGGCCCACTTTCTCGTATTCATCTTATTTCTAATTTTTGGAAGGAAAAAGTAAGTATTTTGGTTCTTATGAATAATAACCGTTAATTTCATTTGATCTTTATTTCTGTATGAATAGTTATTTTCTTGTTAATAATTTAAAAAAAATTCTAGAAAGACTTAATAAATACACAGTTCACGTGGATTAGGAACATCAAATAGAAGTCATCGCTCTTTCCACGTTTACAAGTGAGTCACCTAAAAATTCTCATCCGCCGCCACCGGGAATTGAACCCAGGGTCTTTCAGTTACGTGCCGGACATGCTTCCACTGCACTACAGCGTCCCCGAAATTCTCCACACTCACATGCAACAACTGTCAAAGTCAGTTTAGAAAATTAACAGCTAAAGTCTCGAGAATGAAGTGAATTAACAGCAAATTCAGTTAATTAGCCACTATAGCCACTGCAGAAACGGTCTTTCTGCAGTGGCTATCGCAGGTTATATGGTCGTAGGTTATATACGTAGAAATCATATAAATATATTTCAGAAACATATAACTTACTCACATAAAATGTTGAAACAATCGCTCTTTACATAACATAATTGTTTTATAGATGGTTTACAACGAAGTAAATTTCTCCGTCAATTTTGGTCTACACCGGGATTCGAACCCGAGGCCGCTTATTCCGGAACAAGTCGCTCTACCAACTGAGCTACGCAGACGATTATTCTGATTCCTATCTGCCTTTATGTCGTGTGCGTCCTGCTGGCAGGTACGTCACATCTCCACCCCCTCCGAAAGAGGGCCGGGGGCATGGCCCACGGGTCAGCCGTGACCATGAATCGTTGCAGGCAGCCATCCACTGTAGAACGTGAACTTGAGAACTCCCAGTCAATCTGCTGTGTGGAATGCAACATCACACATTTTTATTTTTCGAAGCGCTGGAGAAGGGATTCTCTGATTTTTCCTGTCTCGCGGTGTGGAAATAACATCACACCAATGCGAGATTTTGAACAGCCGGGTCATCCGGATAGTTCGGGCGCCATTACAACGAAGTAAATTTATCCGTCATTTTTGGTCTACGCCGGGATTCGAACCCGAGGCCGCTTATTCCGGAACAAGTCGCTCTACCAACTGAGCTACGCAGACGATTATTCTGATTCCTATCTGCCTTTATGTCGTGTGCGTCCTGCTGGCAGGTACGTCACAGGTTTCAAACACATCTGCGATAGTCAAAAAGTTCTTCCCTAGTAATGTTAACGTTGCTCCACTTAGTTTCGACGGTGCCGCATCTCGCTTTGAGGTCGTTGTGCATAGACGATGTTCTTCACCAACCCCCACAGGAAGATATCAAGGGGGGGGAGGGGGGAGGTTGAGTGAGATCCGAAGAATTTGTAGGCTAAGGCATAGTGCCATCGTAGCCACTTCAGTTGTCATTGAATGTACTGATGAGGAAGTTCCTGACTTTCAGTGACCTGTTGGGTGGGGAGCCGTCTTGCTGTAAAATGACATCGTTATCCAGTTGTGGTACCAAGAAGATCTGTAGCATGTCCAGGTATGGTCCTGATCGTACACTGCCCTCACAGAAGGAAAATGGACAGTACAACTGGTGACGACTCACTTCGCAGCACACCTTTACCTCGGGGCTCGTTCTTTTCTCTTCGTAGAAAGCATGGGGATTCTGCATACCCCAAATGAGTGCATTATGCGTTGTCACTCTTCCGTTCACATGAAATGTAGCCTCGTCTGTGAAGAATCATGGGTCCAAAAATAGTGGTATCGAAACGGCTTACTTGGTCACGCTCCTGTAGTGCGTGTGCATGCTGTAAGCGACATGGGTACATTTTCAGGTAACGCTGCATAAGGCGTTGACATGTGTGAGCTCCAATGATAAGTGGTGTAGATTGTTCCGTGCGCTAGGCTCCAAGACCGCAGGCTCACGCTTACGGTCACCGGGGTTTGGCTTCATGATGGTCCCACAGTGCGCAACAGCAACGCATTATGCTCTCGTACTCAGGCGCCTGCGAAACTTTCGTTGAACAAGTTTATACCACAGGAATTTCGAACATCGCACAAATCACTCCACCGATGTTAGGAAAGACGTGGCAGGAATTGAGCACCAGGTATAAACTCTGCCTAGTCCTCAAAGAGGGTAATGCAGAGGCCTGGACATACTCCCATTCATAAAGCTAATTTTTGCCAAATATTGACTTATTATATCTGCTACAAGCCGTACCGCAACATTTTCAAATTATTCTACACAAACGGATATCCCTGTATATTGATTTCTCTAAATCAAATTAGAGTTAGACGCGGGTTGTTGGACTTATGGCCGAGTGTCATTGGCATGTCCTATGCCCTCAAGGAGGAAATGGCAATGCCTTTGGGCAGTATGCGATTAGGGTCCAAGTGTATAAAAATTAATCCCTAGGGAAATTGCTATGTTGCATGTGCATATATCAACTTTTAGGACGAATTTTATGATGAACTGGTTGGAAATAGGGTCTTCATGAGACTCAGGAAATTATTTTCTACCTCTTTCTTTCTTCCTCTCTTTCTTCCTTTTTTCTTTTTTTCTTCCTCTCTTGTTTTCTTTCTTCCTCTCTTTTTTTCTTTCTTCCTCCCGTTTTTTTCTTTCTTTCTTTCTTCGTCTCTTTCTTTCTCTTTTCTTTCTTTTGTCAAAACTAAATTGTTCAAAGAAAAATAACTAATTGGTGCACTATTTGGTATACCTTGTTTTGAGAGTCGTTTGATGCCAATTGGATTTCTAAAATTATTTCACTGTTATTTTTTTCACAACTGAATTCGTGTTAAGGTGCATATTTTAACATAGATTTCTTTCATCCAGTGTCTAACACTGTTTGTTTCATGAGGGAATTTATGAGGTATAGATACGTGTGTTTTTATAGATTGATGTATGTATTTTTATAAAGTGATACGTGTTTTTATAGATAGATATGTGTGTTTTAATAAGTTGATACGTGTATTTTTGTAGTCAGTCACTAGACAAATATTTTCGGCCCGGTTTTCTCGTCCAAAAATGCCCCTAACTGTTAGCATACCAGGAGGTCATTTATTTTCAATTTTTTCAAGGGTGGGCCTGATTAAAATGCACATATTCTATCGTCCAAAAAATGAAAGAGTATTAATGGGTTTGAGAACTCGCATTGAAACTACAAAGATAATAATACAACACCTAAGAAAAAATTGGAAGTGAGCTATATTTGTTGGCACATGCAATGCTTTTGAGTTAATATATACGATGAAAAAGAAAGCTCTCTTACGAATTTCGTATGCATCATTAAAATGAGCAACTAATAAAAAAACTAACTACCTCACTAAAATAATTATAAAGATGAAAATTTTAGCTAGAGTCACTTAATATGAAATATGAGATGCTTTCTCCTCCGCAAGACACATTGCTGATATTTTATGAAAGTAAATCGTTACGCTGAATTAATGTAATTCAAATGATGTAAAATATGTAATGAACTTACCAGGAAGGCAAAATTAAATGCGAACAATATAAAACGAATCATTTCTGTGTAAAGGTGTTGCACTTAACATCGTTCCTAAATACTAATCCATTAATGTCCTTCACGTTGCTTTGTAACTTCCTGCGCAGTTCTGGGGATTGATTTATTGCTCTTGAAATACACACCCGAAGTACCTTTTCGCTTTGAATACAAATTCGTTGACTAATTTGTGTTGTTCTGCAAATACTCGCGTCTGCTAATACAGCATGGCGAGTCATAACCCTAGAGACAGGTGACAAAAGGTGCTGACTAAAACCAAACGAAAGTCAAGGTTCGATTCCCTGTGAGGCAAGGATGTGGCGTTTCTGTTACAGCACTGGCTCTTTTCCTTCCCTTGAACCAGTGGCCCTAAATTACGGATGGGTGACTGCTTATAGGCAATCGAGTTACAGTGGTCGTTAAACTGTAAGAGTTCGGCAAACCTATACACTGAAGAGCAATTGAATTAGAAATACATGTCTAGTAACATGTAGCACCACCTTTCGTCCTGATGACGGCGGCGTTTCGTCTCGGCATGGACTGACAAAACACCGGAAGCATTGGGAAGCCATACGGATCCAAGACCCCTGAACAAGCTCCCACAGTTCACGAAGATTTGATGGAGGGGGTCAGAGCCTCGAACATCTCTCTCGATGGCATCCCAGATGTCATCGATGGGATTGAGGTCAGGTGACTTAGCTGGCCATGGAAGCGAGGTCACTTCGGTGGAGTGTTCTTCCAACCATTCGGATACAATTCAGGAGCGATGGCACGGTGCATTGTTTTGTTTCAGGGTGAGCTCCCCAGTGGGATGTTGAAGAGGCACAAACTGGAGAAAATAGTCGTCCAGGATATCCCGGTAACGTTGACCCTGTGAGGACGACATCAGACGTACCAGAGGTCCCATTTCAGTATACGTAAACAGTCCCCAGACGAGAATGCCACCCCCAAAGAAGAGTGCCCTGCTGGCAAGAAGGATCCATCGCTTCATGTGGTTTGCGCCGTACTCGTATCCTGCCATCCGCATGTACCAACGTGAATCTCGACTCATCAGTCCTGGCAAATTTTTTCCACATGGTTAGGGTCCAATGGCGATGTTCCCGCGCCCATGCTAATCTTTGCACCCTGTGATGTGCGATCTGCAGCGGTATCCTCGTCGGACAATGGCTTCTGTACCCCATAGCGAGGAGATGGTTCTGGATGGTGTGGCTGCTTACACGTTTTTGTGCACCAGCGTTGAATTGCCGAGTGATTTCTTGCACCGTGGCCCGTCTATCCGCTGTTACAATGCGAGCTAGCCGACGATGACCCTGCTCATCCACACGCTGTTGTCCACGGCAGTTTGCCCTTGAAGGGATGGTTTTACCGGATTCGATGTACTCACGGAGCACCCGTGATACAGTATCTCGTAAAAATCACAGTGCCTGCACGACTTCCTAGATAGAGTGACCCATTCGTCGGGCACCGACAATTTTCCCACGATCAAATGCACTTAGATCCTTCGTCTTACCCATACTGCGTCCGACTCTTACTGACTCCCGTCGCATCACTCCTTATATTGTCGAATCGCTGCATATGTCATCTCGTTTCCGTTTACAGGGCCGCCCACAGCGCCACAGCTGCATAACGCCAGGTGTCTCTAATTCAATTGCTCTTCAGTGTAGTTGAGGAAATCGTAACTATAGTTGATTTACTATTTGCTTAAACTTATTGTGCAAGTTTTTTCGGGCTGATCTTAAAAAATCATAACTTAATGTTTCTGTCTTCTCTCTTGTTACTGTGTTTCGTAACTACTTCGTATTTTTTCTCGTTGTACGTAACCACCAGCCATTTATTTTCTTTCGTTGTACTTGTGTGGTGTGTTCTTCTTCAAATGATCATCTGGCCAGCTCTGACTCGTTGCAAGTCCTCTGTCACTTTGAGCCTCTCCCCTCAGTTCGAAGGAAAAAGCTTTTCACAGATGCATCTTGTGCAATAAACTAATTTAGCTGTCTTGGTTGCTCTTTCGAATCTCAATGCACGTGACTGTAGCGTAGGCCCGTAAAACGATTAAAGCACTTAACGTTTTCTGAAACGGGTCTTGAAGACAAAGAGAGACTGCCTGGGAATATTACTTTACAACTTCTAAAAACCCTTGCCACCTTATACCCCCTTTCGAAATTATCGTTAAAAATATTCCTTCCTTGGAAAATAATTAATTTCAAAATCTAAAAATCGCCTATGCAAAACTCCAGAAGCAGCAATCGGTTAATCCCGTTTAATATAAATACAATTGCCGAGTAGCCAATAGCATAGGTTCTCCGCTAGTAGTCTAAGCCCCGGATGAGACATTGGTATCGTGTTTGTTTTACAGCCCTGGCTCTAACCCTTCCTTGGAACCAGTGGCCCTAAATAAGGTATTGGCGACTGCTTGAAGCAGCCAGAACTACTAATGGTTGTCTTTAAAACCCCAAGTAAAGAAACATATAGTGGCCAGAAACCGCAAAAAAAAGGGAACCCTTTTAAGAACCATTAATTTATACTCTGCTGTGTGCTTCTTTCTTTTACATATAATCTTTAATTTGTACTCATATTTCAAATATGCTTTTCTCAATACTAGCGTCATTTCTGAACATTTCAACATCGAAATGACATTTCAGTTATTTCTGTACTATGAAATTACCTTTGACTTTGCCCTCCATCACCACACGGAAATTGTAGTTGAGTCACAGTCCGTGGCGTTGTTTTGGAATCACCTCGAGCCAAATAATCAAACACTAAATTTAAAAAGGTAAGACCTAAGTTTGTTCCTTTACCACGACGTCACAATGGATTTCTTCTTTATTGTCGCTTTTCCTTGAAGCAAGCATTCAATAATTCTACTTCATCTGTTCCTCCTGCCTTAGAGCAGGGAAATTCTCCTAGTTAAGTAAAGGGAGCCATTCGAAACCAGAATCAATGGCAATATATTATACGAAAAATCACGATAAAATATTCGACCAAGGGAAAACGAATGCAAATCAAAGTACTGGAATGAATTCTGAAAATATTCAAATTTATTTTCAATATTTCGAACTCATATTTTCTTTCACATTCTCCTAGCAAATTTCGGGAGGTTCTTTTCAGGATATTTATCATTTCCAATTTTTAGTTTGCAAGTATTTCCACTTGATAAGTGACTAGTTTTGTCCCTGTAATGTCACTTGAACATACAGATAAAAAAGATGTCTAGAAGTAAGCAAAGAATTTCGATTCTTTGTGTTTTTGGTGGGGAGAAAGAGATCTGCAACTGCCTTCAGCAGTACTAAGGACTTATACACTGAGTGGCCACCTTATTATGACCACCTGACAGTTTTAAGCAAATGAGCTATAGCTGCACGCTGTTGCTGCCAGAAGGCGAGGCTAGTATAAAAAGGGAAAGCTTAGTGCTTGCGACAGTAGTAGAAGTGCTTTTTGGGTGACGAGATGGGTAAAAAATGCGATTTGACGGACTTTCAATGTGGGATGACTGTAGGAGCTCGGAGCCATGGAGCAAGTATCACCGAAACCGCCGAATTCGTGAAATATCCCAGAGCAGCTGTTGTTAAAGTGTTTAAAGACTAGACTGTCAGCCAAAAAACTGGATCTATACGTGCAACGTGTGGTCGTCATCAACTAGTGACTGCTCGAGCGGAACGGAGAGTGTCCAGACTGGTAACAGACATCAGAGCCAATTACAGACCATCTTAATCAAGGATATCCTCAAATGATCTCTGCACGCACTGTTTGCCGTACACTGCATCGGATGGGATATGGCAGCCGAAGGCCTGTTCGAACACCTTTGCTGTCTGCAGTTAACATGAGAAAACGTCTCCAGTTCTCACAGGAGCTCAAGGATTGGACAGTCGATAATTGGAAATAAATTATGTGGTCCGATGAATCACGTTTTCAGTTGCACCATGCAGATGACCGAGTGAGAATTTAGCAGAAACTGCACGAAAGCATGGACCCGAATGCATTGCTACAACCCTTCAAGCATGTGGAGGCAACGTTATGGTTTAGGGAATGTTTTCCTGGCATGCTTTGGGCTCTTTAATTTGTGTTGATTAACGTCTGACTGGCACATCATATCTAAATATCGTTGCGGACCAAATGCATCCTGTCATGTGGATAGTTTATCCCAATGGCGATGGCTACTTTCAACATGATAATGCGTCCTGCCATAGTGCTCGTATTGTACAGGTTTGGTTTCAGGAACATGCCGCTGAGTTTACTTTGCTTAAGTGGCCCCCCACAATCTCCAGATGTCAACCGCATTGAGAATTTATTGGATGAAGTTGAACGAGCCATCAGACAGCAGGATCCACAACCCTGCAATCTCATACTCCTGGAAAGTGCTATTCATCAAGCATGGTCTCAGATTCCACAAACCACGTATCAACATCTCGTTGAGTCCATGACACGAAGAATCGACGCAGTATTAAAGGCGAAAGGTGGCTCAACGAAGTACTAAAGGGGTGGTCATAACAAAGCAGCCACTCAGTGTATAAGTAGTTGCAGCTGCCAGCATCCAGTTTAATACCATTGGTTCTGGAGTGGGTGAAACCAGCCCTGTATATCAAAGACAACCCATCTGTCAACCGGGAATTAAATGCAAAAGCACAGCTCAGACGACTAGCCAGAAACATATGGCTCTGACCTTACACACACACACACACACACACACACACACACACACACACGGTGTAAATCTCGTTTATAACGAGGAGCTCGTAACCGATGGAAATCCTCGTTTAATCCGGGGGTTCACAAAATTTGTTTTTGGGATAAAATTCCAACTGCCTAAACATTATATATACATACGCGGCAATATGAATAAACGTTTATAATATACAAAGGTTGTACCGAAAATAATTCAAAAGTGGGCATGACTTTTTTACTAACTGCCAGAAGTCATTTAAACTGCACATGTTGGTAGAGTAACTCCTCCTCTATCGTAGACCTTCTTCATTGCAGTTAAATAATGGATCCCAAGCACAAGCAACGTGCCGTCATTGAGTTCTTGACGAAATAAGACTGCGACATCCACAGAAGGCTACATGATGTTTACGGAGATGACACCTTTGACAAGAGAAATGTGCAGAAATAGATGAAGAAGTTTAAAGAAGCGAGAACCGGCATTGAAGACAAACCACGTGGTGGAAGGCCATCATCTCCGACCACTGACACGAATCGTCAGCGAGTGGATGAACTGATTCGCGCGGAGAGATGAGTCACAATCCGTGGGCGAGCTTTTTGCACAACTGGACTGTGGTCACAATGCCATACAGAAGATGGTGGAAGATTTAGGGTATAGGAAAGTGTGTGCAAAGTGGGTACCTCGGCAGTTGACGCCGGATTTGTAGGTGAGAAGGCTGGAAGTCTGATCTGTTCTGCTGAAAGCTTTTTAAGCCAATGAAGACACGTTTTTCTTTCGATCTGGTGACAGAGGATGAAACGTGGGCGTATCTGTACAATCCGGAAGCGAAGAATCAATCCATGGAATGGCGTCGCACCTCTTCACCAAGGACGAAGAAGGTAAAGAACCAGCGATCAGTACAGAAAGTCATGGTTGCTGTTTTTTTTAAATAGCAAAGGTGTTATTCTCCTCGATTTTGTGGAACGTGCCCGTAACGTGACCAGTGAGCGGTACAATGAGACTCTCAAAAAGCTCAGGGAAGCCATAACGAGGAAGAGACCGAACAAGAATCTGAAAAGCATACACATTCACCATGACAAAGGGAGACCACACACACCTTTGGTAACAAATCGGGCTGGTCTGTGGTCCCCAGTCTACCGTACAGCCCAGATATGGCACCCTCCGACTTCTACCTGTTCTGTCCAATTAACGGCAGTTTCCGGGGACAACGGTTTGATGACACAGACGAGGTGAAAATGGCTGTGAAGAAGTGGGTACCACACCTGAATTTTTTCAAAGAGGATTCGAGAGTTGGGTTCAACGATGGCGCAAATGCATCGCTTGTGATGGAGACTATGTTGAGTAGTACCTTTGTATAGAGGTAGTACTTTTGTATAGAGGTAGTACCTTTGTATAGAGGTAGTACCTTTGTATAGAGTTAGTACCTTTCTATAGATTTGAGTAGTACCTTTGGTACAATCAACAAAGTAGTACCTAGTAGTAACTTGAGTAGTACCTCTGTTTAGTAGTACCTGTGTTGAGTAGTACCTTTGGTACAATCAACAAAGTAGTACCTTGAGTAGTACCTAGTAGTACCTTGAGTAGTACCTATGTTGAGTAGTACCTTTGTATATAGTAGTAACTATGTTGAGTAGTACCTAGTAGTACCTTGAGTAGTACCTATGTTGAGTAGTACCTTTGTATATAGTAGTAACTATGTTGAGTAGTACCATCGCTTGTGATGAAGACTATGTTGAGTAGTATCTTTCTATAGAGAAAGAGTTACTCTACCAACATGCGCAATTTGAACGACCTCTATCAGTTAATAAATAAGTTATGCCAACTTTTGCCATTCTTTCGGTACAACCCTTCTATATCCATACGTATACCATTACATATGACAACGGTTTTCGCCATTTTTAACTCTCCAATAATGGATACTTTTTCTTTTACGGATAATAATCTTCTCTTAGATGTTTTGTCACCTCTAAAAGTTTATTATTTTATTCTTGACGACTACGTAAGTTGATTAATGTTTACCGACTCATTTGAAGCCAAATCAGCACAGATCTTTCCAATGCAACGCTCCCTTGGAGGGAGAAAGGTGTAATGGGCACAATTTCAGAAATTGTTGTCTCTAGTTTCCCCTCCTGCCACATCTCCATTCCATTACTTCCATATTTCTTTCTGCAATCGTCACTCCTAAATCCACTGAATACATGTGCGGAAGCCCAAACCATTCTATTTCTTCCCCAAGAGTAGGGATTCTGTTTTTACCTCTGCTCGCGCAATACCCCCCAAGGCATAGACCATTGGAGTGGGTGGTGAAAATTCTCTTGCAGCATAATTCATTCATTCAGCATTTAAAGTACACACTTTTTTTATTGGGGTTTGACGACGACCATGAGCTTCTCAATGGGCTATAAGCAGTCGTCCATCCTTAATTTACGGTCACTGACTCCAGGGAAGAGAGAGTTCCGTAAGACAAACACAACATCCGCGCCTCACCGGGATTCGAAACCGGCCACATTTCGTACGAATGATCAGCAGCCATCGCTTAGACCACTGCGCCACCCAGGCAGCATACACCCTTTCCATTGCATTTCTATCAACATTATTTTACTAGCACACGAAGTTTCCACTACGCTGGCCATATTTCGGTCTGTACTCCACCACTTCCATTCCTCCGTTCGAAGACAGTGCACAGCAGGCTTTCTGTGCCTCGTTAAATACGGAATTTCATTAAAATTATTTACTTCACTTGCTAAAACTGACCATCTTAGCTTTTCTCTCCGTCGCTAAGATTTCATTAAATTTTGTTGACAAAACATGAAGCAATCAAATTAGCCTTGAAGTAACATTATACCAAACAAGTTAGTAAAACCATGTAATGCATTGATTATGATACACTTGCAACATAGCAGAAATCATTATTCTAGTTATTACTCAAGTTATGAAGATAATGGCTGTGGAATAAATCTCACTCCTGTGCCCTGACCTTTGACTCCATTTCGATTATATTCAACAGAACTAGTTCAGTATACTTCTGGAATAACATAATAAAGTTTTGTCGCAATCGAAGCATTCTTACGTAAGGACGCATAAGGGCGATGGAATGCATCCCGCTCCTATGTCCTGACCTTTGATCCCCTTTCGTCCATTTTCAAAACGATTCTTACCCAGGTTGTCCCCATACTGCAATTTCATTGAATTCGAACCATTTTTACGCGAGTTATCTTGCGGAAAGGCAGACAGACAGACGGAGAAAGCTGGAGCATATACGCTTCTTCAACCTACGGTTGCAAAGCTTAAACAAAACTTCCCGGTTAGCTCGCTAAATCCAAGATTTCGATATGTGTGTGTGTGTAATGCTAATTAGACTCATTCGTACTTGAAGTATGTTGGTTTAAAATAGTTCAAAACTCGAGAATAGTCATTGAATAAATGTAACTGGATCTTCCGTTCTTGGAGAAAATAGAATATACTTTTTTGTTTCATTTGTTCCGAGGAAGAGAGAGAGGTAGCGCCGTATGACAAACGTACCATCCATGACTCTTTCATAACTGGGCCCCACTCCGGCATTTTAGTATCCGCGTATGCCTAAGTGGGCCCCACTCCGACAAATTAATATATTATGGAGTTGGCAGGACATAATGAAACCGAAAGAACAGGACAAACATGGCGGGAAATCATGAAACACAAACTGTGTTTCATGATTTTAAACAGCTTGGCCTTAGCAGGATACAACATAAACTTAGTTTAACAGCTATTTATGACATTTCAGTAAGACCCCTCTTCAAGCACGTGTTCTTTGGGGAAAATTACACATCGCGTCAATGCTTTAAATAGATGCTGAGAAGTAGCAAGTAAATTCTTTTGGTGCGGCATCTGGTTTTTGTCATCTAGTCTCATGTAAATCAGAAACAACTGAATACGGAAAACGACTTTCTAACCATACTCGTATTCTTTATCAGCGTATGCCTAATCATACTCACATATTTATCCGCGTATGCCTAACCACATCATATTATTTATCCGCGTATGCCTAACCATAATCATATTCTTTATCCGCGTATGTCTAATCATACTCATATATTTAACCGCGTATGCCTAATCACACTCATATGCTTTATCCACGTATGCCTAACCATACTCATATTCTTTATCCGCGTATACCTAACCATACTCATATTCTTTATTGCGTACGCCTAAACATACTCATATTCTTCATCCACGTATGCCTAACCATATTCATATTATTTAACCGCGTATACCTAACCATACTCATATATTTATCCGCGTATGCCTAACCATACTCATATTCTTTATCCGCTTATGCCTAACCATACTCATATTCTTTATCGCGTATGCCTAACCATACTCATATTCTTCATCCACGTATGCCTTAACATATTCATATTATTTATCCGCGTATACTCATATATTTATCCGCGTATGCCTAACCATACTCATATTCTTTATCCGCTTATGCCTAACCATACTCATATTCTTTATCTGCGTATGCCTAACCATACTCATAAATTTTTCCGCGTATACCTAACCATACTCATATTCTTCATCCACGTATGCCAAATCATATTCATATTCTTCATCCGCGTATACTTAACCATACTCATATTCTTTATCGCGTATGCCTAACCATACTCATATTCTTCATCCACGTATGCCTTAATATATTCATATTATTTATCCCCGTATACCTAACCATACTCATATATTTATCTGCGCATGCCTAACCATACTCATATTCTTTATCCGCGTATGCCTAACCGTAGTCATATATTTATCCGCGTATGCCTAACCATACGCATATGCTTTATCCACGTGTGCACAACCGTACTCATATTCTTTATTCGCGTATGCCTAACCATACTCACATTCTTTATCCGCGTATGTCTAACCATACTCATATTCTTTATCCACGTATGCCTAACCATATTCATATTCTTTATCCGCGTATACCTAACCATACTCATATTCTTCATCCACGTATGCCTAACCATAATCATATTCTTTATCCGCGTATACCTAATCATACTCATATTTTTATCCGCGTATGCCTAACCATACTCATATTCTTTTTCCGCTTATGCCTAACCATACTCATAATCTTTATCCGCGTATGCCGAACCATACTCATATTCTTTATTCGCGTATGTCTAACCATACTCATGTGCTTTATCCGCGTATACCAAACCATACTCATACACTTTATCCGCGTATGCCTAACCATACTCATATTTTTTATCCGCTTATCCGCAACCATACTCATAATCTTTATTGGCGTATGCTTAACCGTACCCATATTCTTTATCCACGTATACCTTACGGAACCTGAATACTTACTTATACGCGAAGGGAAAAATAAGAAAACAAGTTAGAAAAATCATGCAGTGCATTAATTATGATAGGCTTTACAACATACCAGAAATTATTACTCAAATTATGAGGACAATGACTGTTGAATAAATGTCGCTCCTGTGCCCTGACCTTTGACCCCATTTCTACGATATTAAATAGAACCGGTTCAATATACCTCAGGAAAGGCATACTGAAGTTTGGTCGCAATAGAAGCATGTTTAGTAAAGTTATGAGGATAATGGCTGTGGAATAAATCTCGCTCCTGTGCCCTGACCTTTGACCCCATTTCGACTATATTAAACAGAATTGGTTCAGTATACCTCCGGAACAACATACTAAAGTTTTGTAGCAATGGAAGTATTTTTAGTCGAGTTATGAGGATAATGGTTATGGAATAAATCTGGTTCTTGTGGCCGGACCTTTGACTCCATTTTGATGATGTTCAAAAGAACCAGTTCAGTATACCTGCGGAACAACATGATAAAGTTTTGTCACAATCGAAGAATTTTTACGTAAGTTATAACGCATAAGGTCGATGGAATGCATCCCGCTCCTATGTCCTGACCTTTGACCCCTTTTCGATTTTATTAAATAAAATTGGTTCAGTATATCTCCGAAACAACATACTAAAGTTTTGTCGCAATAGGAGCGTTGCTAGTCAAGTTATGAGGATAATGGCTGTGGAATGAATCTCGCTCCTGTGCCCTGACCTTTGACCCTATTTCGATTATATTAAAATGAATTGGTTCAGTATTCCTCCAGAACAACATAAAAGTGTTGTCGCAATAGAAGCAGTTTTAAAGTCAAGTTATGAGGATAATGACTGTGGAATAAATATCGCTCCTGTGCCCTGACTTCTGACCCCATTTCGATTATATTAAACAGAATTAGTTCAGTATACCTCCGAAACAACATTCTAAAAAGTTTTGTCGCAATAGAAGCATTTTTAGTAAAGTTATGATGATAATAGCTGTGGAATAAATATCGCTCTTTTGCCATGACCTTTAACTCCATTACGATGACATTCAACAGAACCGGTTCAGTATACCTCCGGAACAACATGATAACGTTTTGTCGCAATCGAAGCACTTTTACGTAAGTTACGACGCATAAGCGCGATGGAATGCACCCCGCTCCTATGTCCTGTACGTTCACCCCATTTCCCTCATTTTCAACAGGGTTCGTTCCCAGGTTGTACCCTACCACATACTATAATTTCATCGGAAACAATCCATTTTTACGCGAGTTATCGTGCAGAAAGGCAGACAGACGAACAAAGCTGGAGCATAAACGCTTCTTCAACCTACTGTTGGAAAGCGTAAAAAAAAGAACAACTGCAGTCCAGTCAGATTCTCCCCGTCGTAGAACCCGGTGTGTGCCGGCTCTACCATCATCAGTTGTGTGTACGTGTTCTTTTTGTTTTCTTTATCAGTTACAAGAAACCTAGTATAAATCACAGTTAATTCGCCCTTAATGTGAATACAATTAACTATTTCCTATAGAAAGTATTTCTTTTTGTTTTATGTTTCGCGTCCTTTCCTTAACGTTTCAAGAACTTTGCTGATCTATCGCAGCCTTACGCTAGTGACGTCCTTTTTGAGAGTTTTGTATATATTACCTTTTCTAGCAAACTTCAAATCACTAATCAGCATGCGCTATCTTGTGCTTTCTAGAGTTCCAACATTAGGATATTTTTTTCTTTGTCATTCAAACACACGAGAGTGCCCAGTTGGCGTAGTGGTGTAAGCGTTGGCTTCTTAAGTCCTGGCTCTGTCCCTTCCCTGGAACCAGTGGCCCTAAATTAGGGACGGACGACTGCTTATAGCCCATTGAGTTGCTCACGGTGGTCGTTAAACCTCCAATCAAAAGAGAAAAAAAAATTCACGCGAGGAAATGCTCATTTTCACGAATGCTATTTTTTTATTAACCTTTACCGGGCACTTTTACATATCGGTCCTCGCTCCTGTGTTTGGATTGGATGATGTGAAATAGCAAGTAAATTATTATTATATATCCAATAAGATTTGGAAATATTTTTTTGTGATTACAATTCATTCCTTTTAAAACAAAATAATGTTCTTGAAAAAAACGGAAAATTCAGGTGTCTTTTTCATTTTTTAAATCATTCTTGGGTTTCTGCTGTCAAATTTTTCCAGATGCTTTTCTGCAAACTATATATGACGAGAATATTTTCTCTCTGGAAGCTACAAGCTGCTTTTAGAAAGGAGTAGAACATTCACATTCTGTTTTAATTTCAGTTGCCTTCCTGTTGTTATTTTTAGCACGTTTTTGTGAAAAATAATTGCGTGCTTATATTATCACATTTTCCGTCCGTCCGTATTTCTGCAACTATTAGACCGATTTTAAAAATTATTTTCGTATTAGGAAGCTTGATTTGTGAGAATGATGGACCGTGTTTTCCGTTGTTCCTTTTTTTTTTTTATCTTTTTTTTTTCTGATGCATAACTTTGCAACCAGACGGAGTAGATGCAGATGCTGTTAAATTCATTCAAAATACATTCTGTTTCCAATCATTGCTGCGCACAGTGCATCCAATTAAAAAAATATTTCCTCGCTTCGAGTACAGTTTCCTTTTCAGGTAGTGCACAGTTTTTTCGCTAGGGGCGTACAGGAAAATTTATATTTCTGTTATATCTGTGCTTCTAAAGTTCGGATTTGAAAAATTATTTTCGTATCGGATAGAGCTCCCGGTAGAAATATTCTGCACATAATATCTAATTTTGGGAAAACGGGATTTGCCTCTAGGGGGAGAAACAGTTTATTCCTATTTCTGATCAACTTGCATTAGGATCTTCGCTTCTGGAAACCTGATGGAAAAAATTCCTTTGTGCTCAGATAACGCTCACCACGAAAATTATTTTAAGAATACGCTCTGCTTTAAATGATGTACAGTTTTTCCGCCAGGGGCGTATTTGTGTATTATACTTTTCTCAGTATCTCTGCTTCTAATTGTCCTGTTTAAAAAGTTATTTCTTTTTCCGAGAACGTTTTTGGTGGGACATGTTTCGCGTATACGAGTAATTTCCATTTTTTAACGAACAGTTTTGCCGCTAAAAGGCATAAGTTCACGTTGCCGTTTACAGCCATATCTGCGGGTATAAACACCCAATTCAAAAATTCCTTTTTTGGTTAGATAACCACGAAAGCATTTTGTGTGAATTTTTTGTCAATAGTAATGTACAATTTTACCACCGGACTGCGCAAACATTTAATCTGTTTTTCTCAATACAGCAGCTTTAATGAAAGTCCGATTTGAAACATTCTTTAACACTGGAGACCATTCATCACGTGGAACACTTTGCATGGAGTAGTGGGTTCTTAGTTCACAGTTATGGTGCTAGGTGGTGTAACATTATATTTGTGTTTGGAACCGCATCTGTTTCAAAATATCCTGCTGAAAATGTTCTTATTTTATTGATTGTGTTCGCAACAGTAAAGACGGAAAACACCATCGTTTTTAAATAATGTACAGATTTCCTGCTAGGAGGTCAAACGATCAAAACTTTTTTCTCGCTATCTCTGCTTCCAGTAGTAGTATTTCAAAAATTATTTTTCCTCAACATAGCTTTTGCTGCGAAAAATACTTTTATCATGTCCTCTACAATTCCGTCATTCAACATTTGGTCACCAAAGTGCGTCAGCGTATATTTCTATTTGAAAGAATCAATTCCATTCTAAAAATCCCATAGATAAACTTTTTTTTCTTTTTTTTTTTTTTGGAGGATCCTCTTCCTTACAAAGAGAATTTCGAACGCATTTTCTTCTTTAAGAAAAGCACAAACTTTTCGCTAGGGAAGCGTAGAGTTATATCACGTTTTTCTCTATTTGTCTTCTTTGAAGTATTCACTTAAAAAACTCCTTTATCTCTGATATCTTCCTTCTGCTATGAGGAGCTTTTTTATGCACCACTGGTTAATTTTGGTGACATACTTTTCTTTTGTTAGTGGGTGTAAGTAGCTATTTCTATTTCTGGCTGATTTGTTGAATTTTTTTAACTGGCTATACTGTTTTCAATACGTATCTTAAATTACACGCAGTTTTCCCCTAGAGAATGTATGTGTATTTTCGTTTTTCTTTTTCGGAATTTTCAGATTGTCCAAAAAACTGTTTTGAAGTACTTTTTCGTGTCGAAAAGGATTTCAAAAACGTGCTCATTACAACTAAAAATTCAGTGTTATTTTGTTTGTTTCTCTTCGCTTTGAAAAACCTGCAAATAATTTAAACGTTAATGATAGGCACACAGACATCGAAAAAATATCTACCAGAAATCTAGATTGCAGTGTTTGCTTTTTGTTGTTTCCTCTCCCGAAATAGCAAAAGGTTATCCTAAAAACTTAGGTTTCTAGATGAAGTCTCTTGCTGTTTTGTGTTTTTTCTTCAGTATAAAATCAATTACTAATAACTTTTTTATGAATCACAAAGTATGTTTAAACCTATGTATCGTAGGTTTTTGACGTACTACTGTGGTAAAGCACCTGTCAAGACGACAAATCTGCAGTGATATATTGCGTCCGCGTAGCTTAGTTGGGAGAGTAACTTACTCCGCAGTGATGGGGCGTGATTTCCATCTCCGTCACGGACAAATCTGGGTTTTTACATTGACGCCCTAATGTAAAAACAGATGTACTGGCCTTTCGGTTCTTCGAAAAATGTGTTATGTTTGTGCCAAACATCGTCTAGAATTAATAAAACTTCGTTCTTCGCTTCAAGGGAAAAAAATTAATTAAGAAAGAGATGATGTGACGTACTATAGTGGTAAAGCACATGTCAAGACCACAAACCTGCAGGGATAATTCTGTCCGTGTAGTTTAGTTGGGAAAGCCGCTTACTCCGGATTGAGAGGGGTGCAGGTTCGATCCCCGTCCCGACAAATTTGTGGTTTCACAGGTTCAGCGCTTCGCAAAGAACTTATTGTTTTTCAGGCAACCCAAAAGTTTAACGTATGTAGTCGATCATATTTTGTGAGGCACTTGAGAAACCCAGTATTGAAAAAAATGTTTTCTATGTTATTCATATCAGTTTTAGTATCTATGAAATGACAAGAGGAAAACTGTAAAAATTTCAGAATTCCCTGATGCAGTTTTGTCTTAAAATGAAATTGAGAACAAGGGCTTATGTACTTCATTTGAAATCATTAATCCGCCATTAAAGATTTTCTACCCAATATCTTCTTTAGAATAATCAATACAAAATGATTGTGTTTCAGGGTGCCAATAAATCGCAATGAACTGTCATGTGTGCTCCAGCTATTTCGTTGTTTGCTCTTTTATTATCGAAGTTCAACGGCTACCATGAGCAATCACACAGGGTGTAAGCATGCACTCCCCGGTTTAAGGGAGGAGTCAGGGCCGCGGGTGGCCTAGTGGTCAGCGTTCGTGAGTGCCGTGGAGATAACCTTAGGTTCGATCCTAGGCAGGTACGAACGTCCGAACCACTAAATACCCAACATGCATCGGATGCGTACGTTAAACCGTCATACCCCGGGTACTGGCCCCACGGTAATAAATAAGGGCATATTCCACCCCCTTTTTACCTCGCTTCTGTGTCACTTTCCTATCGGGCACTCTAGCCCAAATCTCCCAGCTTCCTATTTCTAAGGGTTGTTTAAAACCTGGAGCCAGACACTCCCTTCCTAAAATCAGATCAAAGGAGGAGTCAGGGCCGTAATACAAATGCCCAACCCAGTCATGTTTCTTCTTTTCCTTCAGCACCATCCCGCACTCGAACCGGGGTCCACTGGAATGGAGGATGCAGTCCAGCGCTTAAGTCACTGCGGTACGGGTTTGTGTTGCTTGCTTTCAAATTGAAATGCACAACGGCCGTTCCATAAAAACTGAGAGTAAAATCACCCAAAATCAAGAAATATAGGTACAGCAAAATGTATGTTATTCTTTCTCAAAATATCTTCCCTCTGATGATATGCAACGGTCCCATCATTCAGTCCACTTTTCAAGGCATGTGGCGAAAGCATTTTGTGGAAGCTGCTTTAGCGAACCCTGTACAGCTTGAATAACGTCAGCATCGGTGTTGAATGTTGCGCCACGGAACTTCTCCTTCATTGTTGGAAACAACCAGAAATCGCATGGGTGAGGTCAGGATTGTAAGCATGATTTCAATTCTGCATTTCGTAAGAAACTGTTCAACAGAAGCAACCACATGTGGGCGGGGTTATCATGGTATATGGGTCTCTTGCCTAACAGTCCCTGTCGCTTAATCGATATGTGTCGTCGCAGACGCTTCAAAACTGAAATCTAATACTCAGAATTGACAGTAATTTGTGGAGGAACGGCATGCTGGTAGACTATACGTTTATGATCAAATAAAATTATCATCATCACCTTCCCAGCTTATTTGTTTTGGCCGACGCTTTTTGGAAGAGGAAAGATTCCCATACACTCATTGCGTGCTTAATGAGAGGGTATAAATAATGGACCTATGTTTCATCGGTAGTTATTACTGTGTTTAGAAAGTTCGGATCCTTTGAAATCATTTGTTTCCACTCATGACATACCTGAACTTTGGCCAACAATTGTTATCTTGTCAGGTGATGAAGCAACCGTCTGGAACACACACGATGCAGCAGTAATTTGTCACGTAGAATGCCGACGTTTTTGAAATATTAGTTGACGCCGCTACATCATTTGTCGATCTTCTTGCAGGATTGCCCAAACAGTGTTAAACAATACGCTCAGGAACAACACTTTCAGGTAGACTACACCTAGGAGAGAGTTCTGCCGTCAAACGACCATTTTATGAAATCATGGTGTCATCTAAAAATCGTTGACTCACCCAAACATTTATCTTTGTAAGCTTTCTTCATTAAATCACCTGTTTCTTTAGCCGTTTTACCCAAACGATAGCAAAATTTTATCATACAACACATTTCACTTCTTAACTCTGAATCACTCACCTCCATAGCTGTATGGCGAAATGCAGACGTACCTGAAACAACTGCGAAGTAGCAAAACCGAAATCGTCTTTCACGACTAATAACTGTTGCCACGGGTACTTTCTTAATTCAGTTAGTCGTCTGCGTGATTACTTTCCCCCTTCGCACTGTTGCCCACTAAACAAATACTCTTTTTTTATGGAACAGCTTTTGTAGATTTTTCTTTATGAACAATTTCTCTCCTCCACTTATCAGAGCCTGTATATATAAAGCAAAGAGGGAAAATGGAAAAAACTGAGTGTTACCGTCCGTGAACTGTTGGTCCACTTCTAAATGGACCACTAATATACGCACGTTAAGACTGTTGGACCACTAATATACGCACGTTGGACCACTAATATACGCACGTTAAGACTTATCAGCATATCAATCTGAAAATTGATATGCTGATAAGTCTTAACGTGCGTATATTAGTAACGTCCGAAAACCAAAAAACATCAAAATGGCGGCTTTGGAAGATTGCTTTAATTTTCCGCGAGTTGGTCGACCACTTCTATATGGCCTAGAGATCTTAAAATCGGTATGCTGATATACCTTAAGGTCGGGATACGTAAAATAGTCCAAAAACCAACAAAACAAAAAATAAAAATGGCGACTTTGGAATATTATCTGCTTCAATATTTCTACCATTTCTACATCTAGAAAAGTGTGAAAACCAAAAAATTCAAGAGGGTGGCTTAGCTTTACTGTTCAAAATGCTAATAGGTTTTAAGATCTAGATACCGGAAAAAAACACCGAAAGCCAAAAAAAAAAAAAAAAAAAAAAATTCGAGATGGCGGTTTTGGAATATTGTCTGCTTGAATTTTCGTGCCACTGCTTCACCTAGAAATGTCTGAAAATCTAAAAATTCAAAAGGGAGGCTCATGTGTCCTGTTGCAAAATGATGATATGTTCAAAGATAATCATGCCAGAAACGTTGAAATGCTGTAAAGATTCCATTAAATTTTGATTTGAATTAAGGGCCGCCAAAGCCTACTACCGCTTATGCGTCAAACCTTATGAACGGATGACACGACCCTGTTCTAAACCGCAAAAAGGATCTTAAATTACTTTTCTTTCCTTTTATTACTTTCCCCTTTCTTTTATTGTATGATCAAAAAATGATTTTACAGATTCACCATTTGGAGAGCTGGCATGTCTGTTAGTTAAGTATAAAGTAATTAAAGGAAATGTGGGCATACATTATTAGGGAAAGAATCAAGAATTATTTGCAATTGAAATTACATTAAAATTAATGATTTATTAATATGTCCTAAAGCAATACCCTTTTAATTGCTTTAAAAGTCAGACATGTTTTTGTATCAAAAAGCTGGTTGTTTACACATTTTAAGCCTTTCTAAGAGATAACTGCCGGGAGTTTCAAAAGAAAGCACCAGATTAGAGAAATAAAAGAAACACAAAAATGTAAAGTAGAATACTGTAAGCCTTAAAACTTTCCGTGATTGTAATGTTCGTGTTTTCTTAGTTTGCCTATTTTTTATTTAATTTATTCAACATGATATATTTGAAAAAAGATAACATAACGTCGAAGACAGTGAAGTTGGATCTTATGTTGATGGCAACAAATCCTGAATCCTGACATATCCCGTGCCGATTTTTTTTTCTTTTCCTTCAGCAGCATCTTGTCTCCCTAAAGCCAGGTCCACGTGATGAGTTTTTGAGTGAGACGAACCCGTGCGATTAGACGATGCTGATTTAAAAAAGACGAGATGTTGCTGTCCCTCAGTTGCCGAATGCACAAAACCTGGTTTGCAAACAATGAATTATTCATCAAAGAATCAATTCGCAATCACGTGCTAGGCACGTGGAGGGGTAACTGGGATAGAGCCTCCTAATAACCCTTTAATGCCCGTTAACAGACGAGAGACGCAGTGAGATATCAATTAGTGTCAGTCGTTGTCAGGCTTCTCCGTTGAAAATTTGTCTTAAACTGTGCAAGACTCTTGCAGTGCTACTACTTAACTCTCGAGGTGCTGAATTAAATAGTGAAGGAATTTAAGTTGCCGTATTTTATGGTCTAAAGCTTGCTGCTTTGGAATTCTGTGTGAAACCTGAGAAAAAAAAAGATTTTTCTGGGACATATTTAATTATGTATTTACGCTTTTTAAGCAAAATTCAATTATGTCGAATTATAAGCAGCTTAAATAAAGAAGTTTGGGTGATTGCATTGACAGATCTACAACATAAACAAAAATTGGAAAGAGTTTCGTCTGTAACAACACAGAAGTGACTTTTTAAAGTGTAGAAGTATGAACAACTATGAACAATTAAAAACTCAAGTAAAATAAGCTATCACTGCACGATACAAGAAATATGGGGTCTGAGTTGAACCCTCTTTTAAATTATTTAATTTATTAAAATATATACATGCATTAAAACATACGAGATCTTTCGAGTGGGCAGCCCGCTCATCTTCAGAAAAAAAAACATTAACAAGCAAGGTAGATCAGATCAAATGTAGAGGATTTTAGGAGAGGAGTGTCTGACCCCAGGTTTTAAACAACCCTTAGAAATAGGAAGCTAGGAGACTTGGGCCCCCGATAGGAAAGTGACACGGAAGCGAAGTAGAAAAGGGGAGGAAGACGCCCTTATTTATTACCGGGGGCCAGTACGCGGGGTCCGACGGCTTAACGTGCCCATCCGACGCACGTAGTATATTTAGAGGATCGAACCTGAGGTCATTTCCGTGACAGTCACGTACGTTGCCCACTAGGCCACCCGCTGCCCAAACAAGTAAGGTATGAGAGCATTTGTCATTTTCATGTAGGACTTCAGTCCACAGGGAGTAGAGTTTAGGTCCCAGCCACCTACAGCGAGATCGCCTTTGGGGCAGGACACAGAAACGGAAGGAATGAGAGCAAGTCCAGCGACTTTTGACAGAACAGTTTGTTGTGTGATTAGAGTACCGTAGATGGCGCCACCGTACAAGTACGATATTGCACATAGACGGGTGAGAGAATTTCAAGGAGGACATGGGAAAGGATACCCATTTAACCAGTGGGTCCAGCCTGGGGGCCGTCACTTTACGTGCTCGTCCGATGCACATTCAGCGATTGTTAGTAAATCACACCATCTCTGGAAGATCAGCCCAGGCTAGAACCTGGGGACCCAGCACCGATAATCTGAAACACTAACCACTAAGCCATCCGCGGCTCAACAAGCAAGGTACATGGAGGCAAAGCCTTATATACAAGATTGTTTGGCAGTGACGTACGAGTCTGTCACGGCGCAGTCGCGTGGACTTACGTACTACAAATTAAAGTATGATGAACTTACCATGGTAGTTTGGAAAGATTGCAATGGGTGGCCGTTCATTTGTCGGTGGTTGGAAGAGGGTCCTCCCGACCGATAAAACCGAACATGGCAGATCGTCATTACGGCAGTTGCCGCAGTAATGACATATAACCGGACTCTCAGCAAACACAGTTAATCTTTTAGTTTTTAGAGTCAGTAATACGTGAACGTCATCACAAATGGGAAAATGCGATCCAGATCTGGTCAACCGTTCCAAGGCTGTATCAGAAGAGTCGCATCTGACGTTCTATTTATATGTTCGGAGAGTCTGACCCCAAAAATTCGCAGTGTCGGATATTTTTTGTTTGTTTGGGGGGGATACAACGACCATGGTAAGCTACTCAGTAGGGTACAAGCAGTCGCCCATCCCTAATTTAGGACCACTGGCTCAACGAAAGGGAGAAAGCCAGCTCCGGAAGACAAAAACTTCATCCATGCCTCACGCCGAATTCTAATTGTGGCTAATCTAGGACGAATGGTTATAAGCCAGTGGTTAAACCATTGCGCCATATGGGCAGAGCTAAATGAAATTAATTGATCTAGTTTTTCTTGGTTATTTGGAAGATTAACTACCACCGTGAACACTCAATGGGCTATAAGCAGTCCCCGGTCCCAATATTTTCGTGTCGGTAGTTCCAGGGAAGGGAGAGAGACGGTGTTGCAGAACAAGCTCACCATCCATGCCTCATCCGGGACCTTCTCGGAGGCGTTTATTCATCTGAGACACCGAGGTAGCCAGATTTCAAAGGCAGTTACTGGTCATGTGAAAGTGAGAAAAAATAATTGATACAAAGTTGATATACATGATTATGGATTCGCATTTTCAATCAGAAAACCATCGTCACTTGGATCAATTTGTCGTCTACCCAACAATACGTATAACTGTTTCCCAGCAAGAACACAAGTGTTGGGAAACTGTTGGCCAGCTGCTGGTAGTGATGGGTCAGGGCTGGCTGAAATCTGCCGCCCATGGCCCGGTAGCGGTCATAAGGTGGCAGTGCCATCAGTTGGCAGCCATTGATGGCCCTGCAGCATCACCGTGAATTGCGGGCCTCCAAGCAAGTGCCAATAGTGGCCCGTAGCTGGCAACGAATGCAATCCCAACACCAGGTGGAAGCAACGGGACTGCACATGCGCAGAAACAACATGTAATGTGTCTCTCGTGGTACCAGTTAGTTGAAGACGACGCTATCGCCATTGTGTTATTTTAGTGGATGTTAAGAAAAAAACCATATGTAGAGATGCGAATTTATTTCCTATAATGAAATGTCACGTCAACGAAGATATCAGATTAAGCCATGAAATACACCCACTCCATTCCCATGAATAAGAAGAAATAATTTCTGTGTAATATTTCGTTTTAACATTCGCTAAACCGCTTTAAACAAATGTCCTGAAAAAACATTAAAAAAAACGTTATGTTGGAAAAAAAAGATTTATACGCGTACAAAATTTATCAATTATTTGAAAGAAAAAAAAGCAACGCTATGTGGATACAATGTACTCATCCATAGGTTGAATACACAAGACTGGAGGAATTCGCTTTTAAAAATAACAAGAAGTAAAATAAAATATATTTCCTCTTTAAAACAAATGTAGCTTCGGACAGCGGTAAGGAAAGATACAACGCTAAAAATACAACCGAATGTTACATGAACGGGTAAATATATTAATTCAACAATCGCCCTTTAAGACGACAAGGGCCGCCCCGGTGGCGCAGTGTTCTAAAGCGCTGGCCTCTGATCATTCGTCCGTAAGGGGTCCGGGTTCGAATCCCGGTCAGGCATGGGTGTTGTGTTTGTCTTACGGCACTAGCTCTCTCCCTTCCCTGGAACCACTGACCCTAAATTAGGGACGGGCGATTGCTTATGGCCCATTGAGTTGCTCACGGTGGTCGTTAAACCTCCAATAAAAAAATAAAAAAAAAGCCGACAAGGACAGCACGCGCGTTTAAATTTGTACACTCATTGAAAATGAGTGAAGTTCCCTCAAGGTAAAAAAAAAACAATCGTTACGTTGAAAAATAAATTTATGAATTATACGAAACTGACCTTTATGAAAAAATACCTCGCAATATTGTAAAATTAAAACGGGAACCACTCGTTACACATTCCACAGGAAAAGGCTCAGCTTCAAGGAGACGCTAGTGCGTGGCAAATCAGTCCCGTTGGTAGAGCGCACGCTACCAACGCAGGCAATCCTTGTTTCTTTTCCACCCAGATTCAAACGGCCGTTTTTCAGGACCTGTTGAGAATATTTCTCTAGCGCAGTGCTGTAATTGGCTGACAAGATTCGGCAATCCATCACTACTGCGAAATTGGCTGACAAGATTCGGCAATCCATCACTGCCGGGAAACTAGCTGACCACATTAGGCTAGTCATCATTCACAGGACGTGCTTGCAGGGTCTCTGAAGGACCACTTGTGGCAGCTACTGCTTGTGATGGATAACTAATAGCCCCGTTCTGGCATATGACAACTGATAGGGGTGCCACTGTTGGCCCGAACTGTTAGCCCATGTGGTTGCCGCCCGGACATTTTATTGACGGTTGGGTGGCGGCAACATAGTACTGTGCCACCGCTGGTAGCTCTGGCCCAGCAAGACTGTTTTTGCTGGGTTGTAGCGTTTCTAGTTGCTTACAATGGTTTTAGTAGTTGAACTTCTTGAATATAGTACAGTACACATTAATTCTTCAACTGGCTGAAACGAAATAACTTGGAGTTTGCAAAATAGACTGAAATTAACTCCAAAATTATATTCACTGACTAAAGAGTGGTGCAAATGCGACTGGAAGGAGTGAACCTAAGCATCAAAAGGTGTTGCTTTTTTATTCAAAGTGGCTATTCAGGCTGATTATTGATATTTATGGTATTTGAATTATTACCTGCTGAGTTAAAACGTGCGCGACGAACCTAAGTAAGCAGGAAGATGATGTCAGTGTCCCAAGAGCCTTCCAGCCGTGTTCAAAGAGCTATAACCTTCTACTTATGCTTTAGATCATGGAGCGGAAAATATAGGACTAGAACGGAGAGTTTACCAGCCGTGACAGGTTTATGGTCGGTACCGATGAGATGACAAGGGGAAAGAAACCGTCTTTTCGTAGCTTTCGTAAAATCCAGCAGCTATGGGAACATTTCTCGTTGGGAAGCATATAAGTGTTTGGACACCATTTGGTTCATGCATATAAAGAATGTAACTTTCACTTATACTTTAAGAATGTAACTTTATACATATAAAGAATCTAACTTTCAACTTTTATACATATAAAGAATCTAACTTTCAACGTTTATACATATAAAGAATGTAACTTTCACTTATGCTTTTAAATGTCCTCTTTCAAAACATTTCGGCCGATGGACCAGAAATGTTTTGAAAGAGGATATTTAAAAGTATAAGTGAAAGTTACTCTTTTGACGAAAATTGTGCAACACATTTGGAGTTTTTATTACGATAATTTCACGCACAGCGTTAAATTCCAGTGTTTTTTGGACAGTTTTGGTTCTCCTTTAAGCGGCCGGTGTACCTGAACCAAATGGCGCCCAATATATCCTGCGTTCCTCAGATTAAAATATTCATATACTTCTGGTTTTGCAATAGCTACATCAAAATAGTTTCTTTCCTCATCTTATTACAATCGTACCGATCATATCGCTGTCATTGGTGAAAAACGCCCTTTTCTAGTCTTTTTTTCTCTGTTCCGTGACCCAACACATGATGGTTAAGGGCTACTTACTCTGACATGGACATCCTGCTATTGGGTATAAGCAAATGACTCAAGCATCTTTTCTCTGGGTTCTCATGTTCGTCGTCATTGTTGGAGCACTTTTAGCAGGTAACCAGTTAGAAAGGATTAGTTCTAAGTGATCACTTTGAATAACAAAACTTTGAAGCGCAGGTTGAATTTTAATTTGAATTTATTGAATATTCTGCCATTCATCATAGCAATACCATACATGACAGAATTCAACACAACAATACATAATTACAATAAATTTGTGCTAAGTACAGTAGTTTAAACAAAACAAATACAGTTTCAGTAATGCATCCGTAGTATGTTATAACACAATTACAATAAACATTCCATTAATTACAATTAAATAACTTGCACAATTAAACCAAAATGTATGAAGTAGATGTAAAGAAATGTAAAAGAATAATCTATGTCTGCATATAGCACTGTATGTGGATGACATGGAGCCAGGGGAAAAGGCTTTAAAGAAAAAGGCTGACGAGCCCCCGTACCTCAAGAAGTGTGTGACAGGCCAAGAAGACAGTGCACAGAAATTCACAGTGGGACACGAGTCATCATAATAGTACAGGTAAGTTAAGGAATACAAGATGATAGTCAACTGCAATTAAAAATTAGGTGGCATAGACAGTACAGTTACAATACGTAGTAATCTTAACACATGCCAACATAACCACTGGTAAGCAGAGTATAAAAAAATAATGAATGATTTAGTTAGGATATTTATATATACAGTATACTCCAAACCAATGCAACCGGAAAATACACATCCTAAGAATATCTGTACAGTACATTAAACAATCATGCAACAATAAACAAACCAAAATCAACAAGGCAAAATAATGTGCCACTATATCCCAGAAAAGAAATCAAGGCATCAATTCAAATCATATTAGCCAGCCAATAATTCAGTAGCTAATACTCTCCTGAATGCCCTGAAGCTAACAATTGATTTAATGTGCAAGGGTAATTCATTTCACTGTCGCGGACCGGCTGCACTAACACTGTAATTTAAAAGATTTAGATGTGCTCTGGGAATAACGAAGTTTGCATTACCCCGGGTATCATGAGAATGTGAAAATTGGTGCAATTCCAGAAGACTCGTAAACTTATTAGCATAAATTCTATTGTGCATAAAAAGTAATAATCGAAATATATAAAGTTTATTAAATGGGATTATTTTATATGAACAGCAAACAGCAGCCACAGCACTATTAGTATCCAATAAGCGAATGTATTTCTTTTGTAAAATATATATTCTATTGTCATTACCCAACGTAGTCTGGCCCCAGGATAGTAGACAATACGAAAGAAGTGGATATGTGAACGAGTAATACAATATTAGTTTTAATCTTACCGTCTACATACCCGAAATTCTTTAAACCATTCCTATACGTGATCTAAGCTGATTTGCCAAATAATTAATGTATTTATCCCAAAGTAGAGATTCTTGAATAAGTACACCCATAAATTAAACAGTTGTCTTAAATGTAACGGGAACTCCATTCACAAAGATACCAGATGGGGCAGGCGAACAATAAGAACGAAGTGAAAACAGGACGGCATTAGATGTATCTTGATTTATAGTTAAATAACTGCAACTGATTCAAGGAAAAAATTCCTGAAGATCGCAATTAACTAAAGGTACCATCTCCTTTAAAGAATTACCGGAAAAGAATAAACTGGTATCATCAGCAAACAGCACACGGTGCGCCCCCAAAGTAACATTAAAATTAAAAAAAGAACCGGTTCCAGCACCGATCCCTGAGGAACTCCGCAATTTACCCCACGAACCGAAGAACGAATGCCACGAATCTGAACATACTGCGATCTCTGTAACAAATAATTCCTAAAAAACAAAAGCGGAACTCCCCGGATCCCTTTATGATTTAACTTTGACAACAGAATTTCATGATGCACACAGTCAAAAGCTCGAGTTAAGTCACAAAATATACCCAGGACACTTCTTCCTGAATCAATATTTCTGTGTAAAATATTAAGAACATTCAATATAGCCGTTTCTGTTGAGAAGCCCTGACGGAAATCATGCTGACCGTGATGTAAAATTTTGTATCTCTCCAAGTAGCCAGATAACCTCTTTGGTACTAGTCTTTCCAAAAGTTTAGTAAGCACTGTAATATTAGTAATTGGACGATAATTTTCTACACTAGATCTCAACCCCTTTTTATGTATAACAGTGACTCTACCTGTCGTAAATGCTAAAGGTAATAAACCAGTTTCTAGAATACGATTAAAAATATGTTCCAAGGGTACCAACAAAAACTGAGCAACAGATTTAATAACCCTTGAATAAACATCATCCGGGCCAGCACCCTTAAAGAATCCAACTGCTGTATAGTAGGCAACAGATCCGCCGATACTGGGTCACAATGTTTGGTGGTACAAAAAGTCAGCGTAGTCACCAGACACCCGCGGAATATCGTTCTGTAGTTTCACAGGCAAAGAAACAAAGTAAATATTAAATATCTCTACAATATTATTCAAATCAGTGACACGAGTTCCCCCATCATCAAGTTCTATTGGAGGGTCGCCATCATTTGTTCTATGCAACAATTCACCAACCGATGTTCATAACTTTTTCCCATCCGTGGTACTAGTAAAACGATTTAAATAATATTTTTTTTTGCATTTTTTAATTTAGTATTAAACCAATTTCTGTATCTACGGAACTGGGATAAATCAGAGGCACTTCTGGCCTGTATAAATAACTTGAACAGCCTATTATTTTTGTACAGACATCTTAAAAGATTACGAGTAAACCAGGGTTTTCTACACTTTAATGAACGTGTAAAGGTCTTAAGCGGAAACGAACATTTATAAGAATTCCAAAATAATCCCCAAAATGCATCAAAGGCATGCGTGGGACTATCATGTTGTAGCATCGGACACCAATCCGTAACAGCAAGTATCTCAACAAAAATTCGTATGCTATGCTGATCGTACGAACGAATACGAATCGAAATCCTGTGTACAAAATCAGAGGTAGGTACACTACCCGACAAACAAAAAATAGGGAGGTGATCACTTATATTATATGCCAACACACCCGTAGTGCAACAAAAATCATTCGTAATACATAGATCAAGTATAGTTGAGGTAACAGGTGCAATTCTCCTGGGGATTGTAACAGCACTTATACATCCAGGAGAGCCTATGATATCACTGAATGGATGTGAGACGCTATTAGTAGATGTCATGTCAATATTAAAATCACTTAAACAATATATCGCCTTGCCACTCTGATTGACATCCTCCAAATAACTGGAAAAAAATCACGAAACACTTGCTGATTTCCAGACGGAGGGCGATAAGCTGCACTTATAATGATGGTATTTTCAGTCTCTAAAGTAATAAACTCATAATTATAAGTTATAACCGTATATTTATCAATCCGCAAAAGTGATTGATAAATATACATTGGTTCCAGCAGCATTTTGACCACTTCTTAGACGGCGAATAAATTCGTTCGAGCTGATTTCAGCCCATTTTGCTATCTCCAATTTAATTCGTTTCAGACGGTTAAAGGGTTAAGTTTTTGTAGTACATGGTGTTAAGAAACCGCTATCAAGTAAGTAAGTAATTTCTCATGCACTTTCCAAAACAGGAACAATTGTGTCCTTTCTTTAATTTTGTGTTGGTAATTTTCACGTAAAAAAAATTAAATTCGTTGGTTTGAATATTTGGTTTTCATCTTATTTCTTTATTCTAAGATAAAACAATGGCTAGCACACAGTGTGACCCAAGGAGGAGCTTTCTGTTAAACTAGAATCATATCTAATCAGAAGTTTATTTTAATGGAATAACACTATACAAATTCGGTTAAATGCTTTCTTAGAATTCATGACAGAACTTAACTGCTCTGAAGCTGATCGACAACGAATCCTGTAGTGTTAGCATGAGAACATTATCGGCAAAAGTAAGCATTACCTTGGTAATTAACACTGAGCCGAGAAAGGAAGAAACAAAGGAAGAAAATGAGCCACTCCGATGGTCAGATGCAACGGATTATGACCACTTGTCCGAGCAGAGCCCAGGGTCGAGTCCAGGGTGAGACATGGGTATTGCGCTTGTCCTATGGCGCTGGATTTCACCCTATGCTGGAATCAGTGGCCATAAAATAGAGTTGAACTGGTGTACGATAACTGGCCCCAGGAGAAGTGGCCACCCGATATGACCACAAAAATTTTAAGGGGCCGTATGGAAATTGCGGTTCTGAACGCTTCGTGGCCACGTCCCCAGAGGTTGGTTACCTGTGACACATAAAGTTTTCGTAATTTAGTATTTTCTTAATTGCGATATTTAATGAAATTCTTTGCCGCCCCGGTGGCGCAGTGGTCTAAGGCGCTGGCCTCTGATCATTCGTCCGTCTGGGGTCCGGGTTCGAATCCCGGTGAGGCATGGGTGTTGTGTTTGTCTTACGGCACTGGCTCTCTCCCTTCCCTGGAACCAGTGACCCTAAATTAGGGACGGGCGACTGCTTATAGCCCATTGAGTTGCTCACGGTGGTCGTTAAACCTCCAATCAAAAAAAAAAAAAAAAATGAAATTCTTTATTAAAATGTCCAACAAATTCTCTGCGGGCATGTGCTAACGCAGGAAAACTGTCGGAGGGGGGTTAACCCCCGACAGGTTTCCTGCCTTTGCACGTGCCCACAGATAATTTGTTGAATTGCAATTTGTAAACCTTCCGATTGGGCTACAATTCCTTTACATTTTTAACAGGGTGATTCATAAAGAAGTATACAGTTTCAACGCCCTGTAAAACAAGAACAATGTAAGATATTTTATTTTACCTGTAAACGAATTGTTGGGGAATATTGTAAGTTTTTTTAGACACAGTCACAGATGTTCTATGTGTGCACCCTTAGTCACACGACACACATCGAGCCGGTAATCAATTTACGTCCAAACGCGATCTTCCAGGACTTTTAAGTTTGCACAAACAGCCCGTAGTTTCAATGTTTTTATGCCAATCGTAGATAGATTTTCTGGTTCGAGGTTCTTTTCCAAATCCTTATCGAAAATGCCGTTGCACAACAGTTACAGATTCCGTTTTGCCTAATTCAAGAACACAAAACGCCTTCTCCACTGCATATGCTGCCATTTTGACTGACAAGTCACGCGACGTGCGCTATCGCCTACGTCACTTCTCTCAGTAGCGGGACACAAACGTTATGAGTACATTTACCTAACGGTTCGCAGATGTGGTCCACGTCTTCAACTGTTACTGTTTTACAGCATCTGGAAACTGTATACTTCTTTATGAATCACCCTGTATTTTCGGAATAACTCCCCTTCCATGTGTCCTCAGAGAATTTGTTGAACGCTTAAATTCTGCTCCCGATCGAACGAGAAATCCTTTATACTTTTAGTATTAACCCCACACTCCAGGCCCCCGACAGGTTTCCTGGGTTTGCACATGCCCGCAGAGAATTTGTCGGGCCGTAATTTATAAATCCTAAAATTCCTTCGTTGAGTTGCAGATTATAAACATTTGTATAAAGAATTACATTAAATGTCGCAATTAAGAAAATTCGTAATTACGGAAACTTGACGTGACTCAGATTACTAACCTCTGTGGAGACGTGGCCACGAACAGTCAAGAACGCAATTTTTATACTGTTCCTTAAAAATTGTGTGGTCAGTTCTCAGAGTGGCTAGTTCTCCGTGGGCCAGATCTTCGCTTTGTCTTTGGCCCGAAAATCATGGAAATGTCTAAATTTTTCATTCAAAAGGAAATATTAAAAACAAAATGTTTTGTGAACAATCGTTGCTCAAGTAGTGGGAGCACACGATATTTGTTTATTCAAAACAACAATTTTATGGCACTTATGCAATGTGGACAGCTTTTCGTTAGCCACTTCTCCGTACCCGGGGATGAACAACTGTTTGTAATCCTCAAAAATTCTCATTGTGATATGTTTTTTATTATATGTTACCGGACGGATTTTTTTATTACAATTCTCAACGTAAAACTGTAACATATAATTTCAATCCTTTAGCAACTGTAATTACTCCTGAAACGTCTTCGCATTCAAACTAATACCACGACCACCCGATAGCGTCCGTAAAGAGTGAGTAGGATTTCCTGCCACCACTTGTACTAGGAATTTATATGACCTCTACCAGATTAGCAGAAATCACCTTTAGTCACCATTGTTGTTGCTAAACAAAAGAGTAAAGCAGCTTTGGCGGGTTTACCTAAATTGACGCTGAATAATCCCATTTAATCCGTGAACATTCTAGGTCATTGCAAACCCACCAGAAAATTGCGGCGTAAAGCTGAAGAGAATATTGCTGAACCTTTATCAAAGATAATAAACTCTGCTGCGGAAGAAAATTCTGGCGTTCGGAGGCCTTCACATAAAAGGATATTCTTTGCATTTAAATACTGAATACAGATACCAACAGAACACACGAAGAATGCATGTGAGTCTTTTCATTCTCGGTTTGTTACTCACTTTTATCATCCCCATCTAAGCTTATATAACTTCATAGAAGTTCTGAAACGTTTTCAAACTCAAAAATATGTTAAAAGCTCAGGTGATGTCTTTCGGAGAAGGAAATCCAAAACTGCCATGCAAAGGAAAGAAATGTGTAAGCGAATAATCGATTATAAGAAATGGTGTATAACCAGACTTGAATTGTTGAAATTTGCATCATATGTTTCAAAATAATAATTTTTTAGTAAGCTGAGTTTGACTCCTGAAAAAGAAAGCCGACTGGCGCAGTGGTCTAAGCGATGGCCTCTGATCATTCGTCCGAATGGGGTCCGGGTTCGAATCAAGTAAGGCATGGATGTTGTGTTTGTCTTACGGCACTGGCTCTCTCCCTTCCCTGGAACCAGTGACCCTAAATTAGGGACGGGCGACTGCTTATAGTCCATTGAGTTGCTCACGGTGGTCGTTAAACATCCAATTAAAACATAATAAGAAATGAAATTATCTACATGCAACTTACCTCAAAAAAATAATAATTTATGCATATTCTAGTCTTGCATGTGTCATGACACTTTTACTTCATCTTTCTCTCTTCAGTATCTGCAAGGCAATTTTTTTTATTCCTCCTATAGCAACCATATAAACAGATATTTAACTTAGAAATATAAGTCGATTTTCATTACTATAAATGTGTCGGTTGGTATGTGTTGTGTTCTCTTCCCTTCCCGTAAGCTTAACCCCAATTTACCTATGGAGTTACAGGTAAATCCTCAGCCGCTTACACCTACCCTTTCCTTGGGCTACAGCCGCAGTTTATCAATGGGGTTGGAAACCACCCGTTGCACTTGCTGCTATTTACCAACACCGGCGTTGGCATCTTACTGGGACGATATTATTTACTTTCATTTCATTGCATTCCTTCTCCGTGGAAGAATTTAGTGATTTCCCCAGGGCAACGTCTGAAGGTCAATTCACATCAAGACGGAAGTTTTGCATAGTAACTAAGCACTAATCCTTTTTTAGTTAACTTATAAAGAGAATAAAATAATTTATGAAAGAAGCAACAGAAAGCTTTGGGCGTTATGGTATTCTGATCGACACAAGATTTCAGAGCCAAGGACGTTAAAGGGTTAAGGATTTGTCTGCATTTCGCTGTAAATGTATCCATGCCAAGCACACGGTGTCCGCGCAATTTTGGGAGGTGAAATAATTTCAGTATTGATGTGTATGATCTGGAGGACTAGCATACTAAAAAGGGGAGGGAAGGAAATCGCTTCCAGGAGCACCAGTGCAAAGGAGAGGCGGAAATAATCCTCGTGGGAGCACGACGTGTCTCTAGGTAATCGGCAGTAAATATCTCAAGCCAGCGGATTCGACGTTTCTTATGTGTGAATAACTTTTACAATCTACAAAATTTCGATGATATTTTATGAAGTTCTAGCATTGCTGCAACATAATATCCAAAGTTTCTGAGAGCTGGAGGGTAGGACCTTCACAGTAGAGAATTTATAGTTGCGCGTAGCATAGGTTTTGTCCTACAGACACACACACATACACACTCACTTTTCCAGGCATTCTTGAAAAAACAATGTTTTTTTTTCTTTTTTATTGTTTTTGTCGTGAGCCTTCTACCACTTGTATGAGAAGATATTGGGTAATTAAACCACCAGAAAAAAAAAGAAATGGTTGTAATCGTAAAAAAAAAAAAAAAAAGTCGACTTCGTCTCGAGATTTCACCAGAAATATGCATTTTGAGTTTCCGAGAACATGAGTTGACTGTTTTCACGCTGATGTCTGTGTGTGTGTGTGTGTGTGTGCCATTCGTTGCTGCGATAACTCAGAAACTATCACAGCTATCAAGACGGCATAGTATTTATGGGTTTCATGATACTCTGATGGGAAGAAAATGGCGGAAGTTACAAATTCCAAAGTCTGTTGTAAGGGTCGCCCGCAATCAAACTGTCAATTATGAATTTATTTGATTTTAATGTTGTGATGAACACGTGCGGATGGACACTTCATTCCGCCATTTTGTTGTTTTAGCTAAGAACTGATATTCTTCACCACCCACGTGGTACAATTTTAATCCTGTGTGTGGGGATTAAGGGAGTGGTGCGTGAACACCTGGGGCACCTGACCTTCAAGAGTCAGCTGCTCGAGTGCCTCTGTTAAACAAGTTGCCATACCGCTTTTGTATACGTGTAAGGTTGTAATCGCCCGCGGGTATCCAACGACATTCCTGAGTTCAGGTATTTCATGTGCTGACCGGGTTAACGAGTTTTCTTGCGCATGCGTGGGGGAGGACAAAATGGGCCAGGAGAATTTAGGGAGACAGTGGAGCTTCGGTCGTTAAGGAGAGAGGGTCCTGGTTTGGACACCGGTTTTTTGACAGAAGGGCTGCGGGTTTCGCAGAAGTGCAACGTGGTGAACGGGAAGGAGGATTCCTTCGTCCACCGGGTATTGTGGAAAGGTAGCACGTGGTCAGCACAGGGAGCCTGAGCGGAAAGTCATCGGTAACCCGTGAAGCAAATGTTATCGGAATAATAAAACCCTGCTGTTTTTTATTTCCGTGTACTGGACTGAGTTTTGTCGAGGTAATTATTCTTCTACACAAAGACGCCTTCAACCGCCTTGATAGCCAGATCTTATAGTAAAGGCGAGGCGGTAGCTCGCTATACGGCGGGAAACAAAAAGGTATTATCTAATAATTGATATCTCTGGCGCCCTACACCTGTGTTAAAGAAGGAAAGTCGAAACTTTCATAAAAATGCTTTCTGAAGCCATAGCACAGTAAAATGTCAGTTGCCCGTGGCAATTGGGGAACACTAGAGCCCGGATAACTGAAATATTGAGTGCGTACAAAAGTTCTACCCAGTTTTCATGATGCAAATTCCAAATAAAAATTTTAAGTAACAAATGCAATAACAGGTGGTGCGCTTGATGGGCAAAATGCTTCTAGCAGTAGGCTATAACAATGGCACCAGGAATGCATATGCGTCTCATTCGTAAATAAGTCACACAAGGTTTAACATGTTAAGCAAAAAGGATCACATTTGGCATGGTTTGCTTTATAAGTTCGACAACAAAGTAGCTGAAGTTTGCAGCAACAGTTGTTAGGTCTATGGCGAGAATGCTGTAGACAAAAGCATATCTCGCTGTTGCTTCCAGGAAATTCCGTGTAGGAGACAGAAGCTTCAGAGATATACCACGTTCTGCACGCCCATCACAGGTTTCTGAACAGAATCGCATCCACGCCATGTCAAATGACTAGCATCTAACAGTTGAAGAACTCACAAAAATGAATTCTAAATCGGTTTTAATGGTGTAAAATAATAAAGTACACAAACAGCAAGGTGGCTTCATCAGACATAACTGAGAAAAACACCGCAAACAACAAACAGAAAGTAAAAGAAATTCTGAGTAATTCAAACTTAAACTTAAATATATAATCAAAGTTGATTAACGCTTATTTCATGTCTCGTGAAATCATCAAGCATGGTATGTCTCATGCAGAACCCATGAGCTAGCATGAGTTATGACGTGGAACTTTTATTAGCATGCACCAGATATAGGGGAGATCCGTCGATATTTCTTCCTTGCAGGCATCCGTGCTGGGTATTATTTCTACTGATTATCGTATTGCTGTGGCCCTGGGAGTTCTGTATGCAGCTATTTTCCGAATTTATTTTCCAGTATATCTGGCGCATGCTAGTAAATGTTCCACACCAGCATTCATGCTAGCTTATGGGTTCTGCATAAGACATATCTACCATATCTGATGATTTCACAAGACATGACATAAGCGTTAATCAACTTTGATTATATATTTAAGTTTAAGTTTGAATTACTCAGAATTTCTTTTACTTTCTGTTTGTTGTTTACGGTGTTTTTCTCAGTTTTCCCTGATGAAGCCACCCCTGAGTGGTGAAAGCTTGCTTTCTCTTTACTTTATTATTTTACACCATTAAAACGGATTTAGAATTCATTTTCGCGATAATTTCGGTGTAATCTACCCGATCCTCATTGTCTTGCAAGTTGAGGAATTAGCAGGAAGGTTTTCTGTACCCAGAACAATAGTAGAAAGAAGGATGGGAGCTCTTGGGTTTATCACAAAGTTCGACAAGTTGGTACTACATGACCTATCCGCTAGCAATCGATCGAACACAATGGTCACTTTCTTTCTTTGCTTGCGCGCCACAGAAGTGAACCTTTCTTGGAACGATTAATTACGGGTGATGAACAGTGGGTCCTTTACAGAAATGTAAAGCGCCAAAGGGCTATATGCTGAGTTGGAGAGCTCCATCGACTTATCTCAAATAACATTTCACTTCAGGCTTTAGATTCGTCTGTTTAACGAGAACTGATTGTTTAATTTTCCGAAGCAGAGCTTCCGCATATGAGGTTACAAGAAATTAATGTATCACATGTGTATGTATTGTAGATAACAACAGTGCTACTTTCACGATATCGGAAATCATGCCAGCTGCTTACGTAAAGCCTGTGACTGCCTGGAAATTAGGTATTTAAAAATATTGAATCTGCTAATGAACTTCAAATCCAACTAAAGTTTGTCCACTAGTTGCAAGATGTAACAAGCGGCAGTTGTGAAAAGTTGGCTTTTAGCTGTACTCTTTGAAGCCTATCTGTACTCGACGAAATGTTAGTCTGAGAGAGAATTGTTAGACTTTAGAATAGGTACAAGAATATATCTGGAGTGCATATAAAAAAATCAAAATTCTCTACATACCTGCAGTCTCATTAAAGTCGTCCAACACGATTATGAGTGAAGTGCAGGTATGTAGCAAATTTTGAATCTTTTATATATACGCTTAACATATAAAGATGTTCAAAGGAAAGTCCTTATTCGGGGCAATAACTGCGAAAGAAAGTTAGGTATATGTATAGGAAATGGACGATGGCTGATCGAATTAAAACAATAGGAGCGCCCCTAGCGGCAAAGGTAAGAAGTTAGGAAATCTAACTCGCGAACAACACGAGATAGAAACAAAATTCCAATTACAAAGTTGTAGCGCAACGTCTAATTAGTAGTAAACTACATATGGTGCGCACGAATTACGTACATGGAAGGGTCAAAATGCTGATAAAGTACACGCGATCGCTAGATGGTTAGACAATGAAAAATACCGGCCCAAGATGGAGAACGATTCAAATGCGTTCGTAAATATTGATAGTGACGTAGAAACTGGTCGGTGAGATAAAATACCGAGGCTGGGGATTTAAACGTCAGTCAACGTGCACGTTGCAAACACTGATGGCGGGCTACTCGAACGCTGAGTACCGTGAAATGATCGTGCTTTATGGCGAATGTCATCGCAATGCTGCAAGGCGGTGTGCCGAGCGGTTTCCAACTCAACATCCAATTGCAGCGACTATTAACAACTGTGTTCGCTGCCTCCGAGAGACCGGGCGCATACAGGTACGTCTGTGATCGGGAAGACCTACGGTTTCGGGTGTTACAGTGCATCCTGAGGCCATCCTGGTATATGTCCTTGCCGATCCCAACATTAGTACCACAGCAGTTGCCGAAGCATGCGGATTAACAGCAGAACGTGTTTCGCAAATACCGAACGAGCATAGAGCTCACCCGTACAAAGTTTAGCTAGTGCATGGTTTGATGGATGGAGACCAGGGAAAGCGTTTCGATTTCTGCAACTCTGTACATCACACGTTGGAGGTTAATCGAAACTTCTTGGCCGATATCTTGTGGACAGGTGAGTCCCGTTTTTCACGGGACGGAATATTCAATCAGCATAACACCCATTACTGGGCTCTGAGCTACCCATCTATGGAACGAACTGCTCGACATCAACGACATTGGGCAACTACCGTTTGGTGCGGTATTTGGCAAAACACCCTAGTTGGACCCATTTTCTATGATGGGATATTAACAGGACAGCGGTACCGTCAGCTCTTACGGGGCCCGAGATATCTGCCTTTCTGGATGATCTTCCCCTCAGAGATCTGCTGCGCATGTGGTACCAACATGATGGTGCACCACCTCCCACGGCAGCCAACGTACGGAGTTTCTTGGATGAAATATTCAGACACCAGATAACTGGTTATGGCGGTACGGTGGAACGGTCTCCGCGGTCACCGGACTTAACACCTTTGGACTTCTTCCTGTGGGGTTATTTAAAGGAACAGGTGTATGCTACAGAATCTGATAGTCTGGAAAATTTACCACACCGCATTGCGTGCGCCTGTAACACAGTGACACCTGCCATGCTAGACAGTGTACGAGAAGCTATTCTTACACGCCTTGGAATGTGCATTGTAGCCGATGGTGGCCACTTCGAACCGGCTGTACATGAACTTCGCGCAGATGTGCGTTGTGCCTGTAAGTGGGCATATCTCCTGTAAACATTTTTTAGTATTATATATAAGCCTGCACAGCTTCTGTCTCGTGTCATTATTTTTGTGTCTGTTTCAGCCGCATTACCGATTTCGAATTAACAGCATTTTGACCCGTCCATGTACATAATTGGTGCGCACCAAATGTCGTTTCCTACTAATTAGACGATGCGCTACAACTTTGTATTTGTTATTTTGTTTTGATCTCGTGTTGTTTGCGAGTGAGGTTTTCTAACTTCTTACCTTTGCCACTAGAGGCGCTCCTATTGTTTTGATTCGATCGGCCATCGTCCCTTTCCTATACATAAACCTAACTTGTGTACCACTCGGACCCTTTCTTCCGCAGTTATTGTCCTGAATAAGGACTTTCCTATGAACCCTGTATTCTTGCGGCTCTTCTAAATGAAAAATCATATCATGAAAGAAATACGGGGTTACACCATATAATACAAATTTAGAAGATGACAATCCGATTTTTGGTGTAAATGTGACAAGGATGGTAAGTCACGTAAAATCCGAAAATTTGAAAATTTCATCGTCCTGGAGCGGGACGCGAACCCGCGTCTCCCAGATAGCGCCCGGGTGTGCTAACCACTACACCACCCAGAACGACCAAGTCTCAAGTTTCCGATTAATTTGAATATAACAATCACAGGAATCGCTAGTCGAAGCAACCGGCAATCATGTTTAGTGAATCTAGAGGTTCAGAATTCTATCCCGTGATTGCCCGGAGAAGCAGATAAATCATGAAAGAAATACGGGAATACGCCATATGATACAAATTTTGAAGATGACAATCCGCTCCAGGATGATAAAATTTTCAAGTTTTCAGATTTTATCTGACTTACTATCATTGTCATATTTAGACCAAAAAGTTGGATTTTCATCTTCAAAATTAGTATAAACATCATATTTTTTGCACTTTTATCGGAATTCGCCCAAATCCGTAGCACCATAAAAACAAGAAAAATGACACCGAATTTTCGGGTGAAATGAGCACGTCTTTTCAATCCGTTCTGACGCCAATTAAATTTATCAAAGCTATTCAAAGTCAATGGAGCCGGTATGGAAAACAATAGTTTCTGACGGAAGAAAGAAGTTTTTCAATCGGATTTTTAATCCCTGAGATACTGCTGTAAACGGAATCGTGAGCGTACGCCCTCTGGTTGCAGACTTGTGCGTTCAGAAAAACATGAATTTGTTTGAGAAACATTTCGCCCCGGAAATGCTCTCCAACACAGAAAGAATTTTTCAAATCGGACTCTTAGAAACAGAGATATCGACAAAAATAAGATGTGACTTTACGTCCCCTATTGGGAAAACCGTGCATAATTTTAGAAAGAAAGTATTTTCAAAAGGTTTATCCATATGAGCGGTATCGGTCCAAGAAAGAAAAAATTAGTCGAGAATTCAGGAGCCCAGATTGTGCTGCAAATACATCAGAAGCAGAAATTAACACTTATGCCCCATGGTGGCCAAGCCATTCTTTACCAAACATTAGAAATTATGTGATTTTTTTCCTTCAGGTGTTGTATGCGATACAGGAAGAATTTTTCAAATCGGAGTTTTAAGAGAAGAAATAACGCAGAAAACGTAATTTACCTTTGTGTTCCCTAGCGGAAAGTCTATGATTTACCAGAAAAATTCTGAATTTATAGAAAAAAACATTTCGCATCGGAAACACTATCCAACAAAGAATGAATTTTTCAAATCGGACTCTTAGAAGTAATGATATTGACAAAAATAAGATATACATCTACGCTCCCTGGCGTAGAAACCATGCATTATTTCAAGAAGAAAATGTTCCTAAAAGGTTTGTCGACATGAGTAGTATCGGTCAGCAAAGGACTTTTTTCAATCGAGATTTTAGAAGCTCATATTTTGTTGCGAATACATCAGAGGTGGATATTAAGACTTACGCCCTCTGGTGGCCAAACCTGTTTTTACACAAATTAGAAATTATGTGCAAACGGTTTTCCATCAGGGGCTGTATCCGGTGCAGAAAGAATTTTTCAAATCGGAGATTTAGAGGCAGGGATATAGGGGGAAAGCAATTTACCCATACGCCCCCTAGCGGAAAGTCTATGAACTACTTGAAAATTTTGAAATTATATACAAAACATGTCACAATGGAAACAATATCCAACAAAGAAGGATTTTTTCAAATCGGACTCCTAGAAGTAGAGATATTGACTAAAATAAGATATACATCTACGCCCCTGGCGAAGAAACTGTGGAATATTTTAGGAAGAAAATATTCCGAAAAGGTTTATCGATGTGAGTGGCATCAGTCCACGAAGGAATTTTTTCCATCAATATTTTAGAAGCTCAGATTTTATGGCAAATACTTCAGAAGCAAAAATTACCCTTGCGCCACCTGGTGGCCAAAGTACTCTTTAAAAAATTAGAAATTATATGCAAAAGATTTTCCATTAAGAGGTGTATCCGCTGAAGAAAATACATTTTCAATTCGGAGTTTTAGAAGAAGAGGTGTCGGGAAAAATGTAATTTACTTTTACGCCTCCTAGCGGAAAATCTATGCTTAATTTGAAAAAGTAACTATATTTAAACTACTCTTCGACATAAATGGAATCGAAAGATAAAATAATTTTTTCAATTGGATGTTTAGAAGCAAATGTGTGGAATAAAACGTATTTTTGAATTCGACATCATCTGCATTTATGCCCTCCAGAGGCAAAATTGTACATCGTAAAAATAAAAACGAAATGAAGGATTATCATTCGCATATTTCAAGCTTCCTAATGCAAAAATAATTTTTCAAATCGGACTAATAGTTGCAAAGATATCGTGGGTGCAGGTGGACGGACGGACGGACAAACCGAGAACATAAGCGCGATCTTTTTTTACAAAAGTCGTGCTAACAAATGTTTTAAGAGAATAGTAAGTGCTTCTAAATTTTTGTTCGATATATCCTTTACCAAAGTAAAGGGTGCGAAACACACAGGAATAAAACCGAACCACTTAGCAGTAATTAGTATATTTTATTCCATACCTAACATGCGTCTCAAACTAAGTCCAGTTTCATTGGTTAATACCTTTATTTCTGTAACATTGGTACTTTCTAATCCTAAGATCTCGTTTATTCAATAATCATTCCCTAGGTGATATATATTAAATATGAAGTAAAACCGAATTAGATGAGAGTGAACGAGTCCATTTATGTAAGGATGATGTAGGTTTCTATTGGAATGACATCAGATGCAATGAAATTAATTGATATCACATTTTGTGCACTAAGAGATGTATTGTGAGCTGTTACTAGGGTGATTATGTCGTGTTATACCTTCCAATTTAGGGTCCGTCATGCTTAAAATCTACTGCAATTTTCACTCAACAATGACAAGTAAATAAATCTAAAATATCACGAGCTATAACGAAGCTGTCACATCTGTTAAGAACATATTCTCAACATGCGTCAACCGCAATTTCACGCGTTAACAAACACGTTTGTTCTAAAAATTTCTCAGTTCAAAGCCAAAACATTTCTAAGTAGCAATATTCGTCATTTAATAGCACTTACACTTTCCCTACTGAGATCATCGAAAGTATTGTATCAAATAAAATCATTTGGTTCTTGAGACAATGGTCAATTTAATGTTTCACAAAATCAAAATTACTGATAAGCAGCTTTACTCAACACTTAAACAGTTGCATGAAAGCTAATAGAGAATGTTCCTACAGCTAAACTTTTACGCTTAAATGAAGTAGGAATTGGCCGCAGTGAACGAAGCGCTGGCTTCTGACCGCTCGTACTAGTTGGTCTGTGTTGAAGTCCCTCAATTAGGGAAAGACAACTACTTACAGCTCATGGTTACTCGAGTTAACCCCCAAACAAAGAAAAATATGAATGGCGTTGAAGTAAATAGAAGGATAAGAAGGGAGAAGAAGCTCATGAAGAAAATTATTCGTTAACCTTTAACATCAACAGTTACTCAAAAAATTTTAAAATTTGAAGATTTGCTAGAGAAATCATGGTTTCCTGTTTTCATTAATTCAAACCCATATTGTGTATTGCATATTGTTCATAAACAGCATCGAAATTACTGATAATGATATGCAAAACATTGTACACGTAGCATAATGTTACAAAAATGCGTTCAAAAGTGCTTCTGTGATACAAATTCCTCAAATTTGGTTTTCAACACCACAAATACTCCATTTGTAGTTAACAATATATCCGACTTATTGCAAAAGAGAAGCATCATCTTAAAGGCATAATTGGTGGCAAACAAACTTCAAACTTCTGTGCCACCATTTCCTTAGCTTTTAGATTGTTTTTTAGTTTATGCGTGGTTTAACGACCATAATACAAAGTCTAAAAGGTATACGCAGTCGCTCGTCTTTAATTATATTTTTTTGTTTCACCTTCTCCTTAGTGGTTTTTTATGCATGATTTAAGGATCGTCATGACCAGGCCTAAGAGGCATACGCAGCCTCCCGTCCTTAATTTTGTTTTTTCTTTGGGGGTTTGACGATTACCATGAGCTACTCGATGGGCAATTTAGCTCTACTGTTTCCAGGGAAGGGAGAGGGTCAATTCTTTAAGACAAATGCAATACCCATACCTCCTCGGGATTAGAACCGAGATCCATCTCGGACGAATAATCAGAAGCCAGCAGTTAGACCACTGCGCTACTGGGGCGACCCCTAATTTAGGGTTACTTGCTCCAGGGAAAGGAGAAAGCCATGACGGTGAGACAATCGCACCACAAATGCCTCAGCCGGAGACTCTGACCCTGCTCGAAGGGTTTATCCGACATTTACACTTCTGAAAACTTGGCCGGAGGGATGGAGCTTCCTTACTGATTTATTTAACATAGATTCTCTATGACATGCGCGGAAAATTGGATCTGTATAGACACTGGGATAACGGTTTAATTGGGGCACCAACTCTCGTATCATAAATGTTTCACTTGAAAACGTAAGACGCCAAGTGAGAGCAATTTGCCGTATAAATCAGGAAATCAAGTAGGAGAGCTTATCGAGCATCAGTTAGAGTTCAATTGCTGGCCAGAATAGGCAAAACAAGTTATCTGAGCGACTGTGAAAGTGGTGTGTTCGGTAGTTCCTGGCGTAAAGCACTTTCCATACTACCATTTTCCTAGGCTTTTCACGTAAATATTTGCAAGGGCTTCCCGTGAATGGTGCGAAACGCAAGAAATCACACAGAAATCGGCCATTGTGTGAACAAAAACACGGCTGGCGTGTCAAAGAGATCAAAGGGCACTGGCGAGAGTACAGAAAGCAAACAGATGGTCCACAACACGATGAATCACTGCATAATTCCACATTGGTTAGTCGAAAGTCGTCTCAGAATGCATCGCATATCTCGTTACCAATGAGGTTACAAGAGCTGAAGACTGTTTTTGTTCACAGAGCATTATGACTTCACTGATCCACCAGTTCATTTCGTCCGCAATATCGCCGTTTGCTTCGACTCATTTGAGAGTCGCACCAATCAGAGCAAACGCTTGCTACAGTTGTGCGTAAAATGTCCTTCGTTTGAGAGATGCTCAAACTAGAACGCCTGGGACCAAATATTCCACATTCAAAGTCACTCAATCGTTTCACTTATTTCCATAGTCAATCGAATGATAAATTATTTGCTGGAAAAATTATTAGAAATTCAGAGTGATCAGGGTCTACGAAGCATTATAAATCACAACAACATGCTACCGAATATTGAAAACTTGTTGCAGAATCCACGAATACGCAAAATGAAGAGTGCTAACGTTCGACTACTTTCGATTTTCTATACTATGCACTGCTGTGACTTCCTGTTTTCTAAAATGAGATTCATATTACATGTATATTAATGCGCAGCTAACGAACCAACACCCGACGAAGTTAATCTGCGCAGCACTCAGAATTATTTGAACGGTTACCAAAGGATCAAGACGATCAAGATGCAGATATAGCGGCTCTACTAGTACTAGAAAACCATTAAGTATTATCATCATATTATTATTAATACGTGTATTTATTATTACAATTTACGATTATGTATCGATACAGGGTGTTTCAAAATTATTTGAGCGATGACAACACGTTCCATCTGAAATACAACATTACCAGCGACTGAATATCAGGTGAAAGACATTGGAACCCACACTAAAGTTTATTTCTGAAAAGGCCCAGTAGTTCATAATTCTACCGCCAGGTGTCAGGCGGACTAGTTGTGAAAATGTCGGCCAGAGCTGAGGAGAAAGCATTTTGCGTCTTACGATTTCATGCGAGTAGGTCAGTGTTGAGTGTGCAACGTCAGTTTCGTACATGGTTTCATAAAGAACCACCAGCAGAGAACTCTATTCGAAGTGGGTATGGTAAATTCCAGAGAGCAAGCTGTCTTTATAAGGGTAAATCGTCTGGCAGACCTTCGACTTCGGAGGCCGATGTGGAGAGAATTAGGGAATGTTTTCAGCGTAGCCCTCGAAAGTTTACAGCGAGAGCGAGCCGGGAGCTTGCATGTTCCAAGACAATTGTGTGGCGCGTATTGCATAGACGTCTAAAAATCCACCCTTATCGAGTACAGTTGCTGCAGCAACTAACACAGGCGGTCCACGCCACCCACTTCCAGTTCCGTGAGTCATTTTAAGAGGTGAGCGATGACGAAGATTTTTCAGGGAAGTTACGGTTCAGTGATGAGTCTACTTTTTTTGTTACTGGGAAAGTGAACAAGCAAAATGTTCGCATTTGGGGGACTGGACGGGGTTAGATTAGCTCATTGACGTTTGCGGAGTAACGAAGGGAGCTCACATTGAGCATCTGTGACAGCCAGCTTCATGTTACCCACTGACAATTAAACTTGGAAAGTTCCATTACGTATGTGTGAAATTATATCTCCTTTTGACCATTTAAGATGTAACAATGTTAAATTGTTAAAATCATTTTGAAACACCCTGTATTGATAAAAAAATCGAATGATGCCTGTTATGTATAAGCGTGTACATACACTATATTAACAAAAGTCACCGGACACCTAGAAGAGAAAAACAACATAGCATTTATTGACATACATTAGTACGGTGTCGGACCACCTTTTGCCTACACGTGTCTTCACGAGCTCCGTGTTTGAGTGCTTCACGTACGTGTTTTGTGTATCCCATCATTGTTCTTCTGTGCGTATGCCGAAGTTAAAAGCATGTGCTTTCGTTTAAGATCCCTCACGAGTTGGTGAGTGCTAATTTTTTTTCATTATCAGCGTTTTAATTTCCACACCGAGCTGGTCCTTTTCTTCGTTAACCCTTATTGATTATGGCATCTTCCGATGAGGGCGCTGTTCCCTCCCGCGTCACCTCTTCAACGACAGATGCAGACAATCAATCATCTTCACTTACTAGGGTAGAGCCTCTTAATTTTCCTCCTGTCATTTGCACGTCTTCTCCTGCTCAGGTCTTCGACTCTAACATTGATAACGTGGATGTGACGTCCCTGGCCTCTTCTGACGATGATGAATCAATGGACGTCTCCGTTGGAGTCACTAAACCGCCATCTACAGTTTCTACTGCCTCTGCTTCCAGTACATTGTCCAATGCTGCGTCAATGCCTTCCAGAGGAGGCGCTTCTGCACGCACGTATTCTGAGGCTGCCTCTGGTATTCCACCGGCTTTCTCCTCGTCTCGTCTGCCCCCTATGAATCCTTACGTTACTCTTAACGGCGCCACCATCTTATTAGACATTCCCGAGAACTCTCATGCTGGCCAACGTCTTCATTCGACCCTCGAGTTGGGGGTTTGTTTTGATGCGCTGGCCAACACTCCTTTGAAACAGTACAGCTCCATTCTCAAAAGATTCTTCCTTCTGGTGCCATCACCCACCTTACCCGAAAGCCACGAAATGTGATTGTTTATTTTTCGAAGAAAGAGTATGCCGAGCTTGTCTTGTCTCGGGGCCTATCAATTGGCGATCGTCACCTCTTAGCCGAATCCATCGCCCAGCATCCTGTTCTGGTCTCTCTACATCCGGTACCTCCGGAAATCTCCGATGATATGCTGTGTGCTACACTTAGTCGATCCGGCAGAGTAGTCGGCCCAGTGAAGACTCTCTCGTCCTCCCCCTCTTACTCCGATGATAAACATATCTGTGGCTTCCGTAGAACTGCTCGCATCATCTTCCCGTCGGAAGAGCATCTTATAAAGTTACCACGGTTCCTCCATGTTCGTTGCGGTAACGAGCACCGCCGGATTGAGCTCCTCACCTCTGCTCTTTGCTCACACTGCAAGGCTTACGGCCATCAGCAGGCTCAATGCCCCCATGCAGAGCCACTGATTCCTGTAGCTCCAAGGCAGAATTCTACCACTTCCTCCGTTTCTGCTGTCATGCCTCCTTCTGCGTCTGCACCTCCTGGATCCAGTTCCGCCGAAATTCTGATTAAAGCCTTCAATCAAGACGCGTCTTGCCTTCCCGTGTTCTCTCTCCATCAGAGGACATCACGGCTTATCCTCAAGCTTCATTCACCGTTGGCACTTTTGCCTCCGACGATGAGGTGGACCTTTCCTCTGATTCCACATCTCGTGTGTCATCGATCCATGGCAAACGTTGCTCTACTACAAGTACCGAGGCCCGGAGGAAAAAGAAGAAATCACCTTCTCCGACTGACCACGCACATCGTTCCACCCGTCTAGAAGGTTCCAAGTCTCCCCTGTCACGTCCTAGCTCTTCCTCTTCAAAGTCCAAGGGCCCTCTGCCGACGTTTGAAGATTTCTCGACTCTGCTTACCAATGCCTCTCTTCCTTCAGAACCTGTCTCCTCTGAAGATATTTACGTGTTTCTCACTCATAAAACAAATCGGGAGGCTTCTCTCATCTTTTAACAGCAGTTTGAAGCAGTTCTTCCCTTGTGGTGTCGTGGTATCATCAACGGCCTCCACACATTCCAGAAAGCTGTCACAGCTGCCCTTCATCCGACGTCGGACTTACCCATTCAAGGTCGCCACTTTGAATTGTAGGGGGTGTGCAAACCCCCTCGCTAACGCTCTCGTTCTGGAAAATCTCTCGACCCTTGGGGCCGACTTACTTCTTCTACAAGAGACGAACTGCCACTATTCGACACTTTTTCATAGATGGCGCACTTGGGACTTCATCTTTCACCATGCTTTCGGTTACTCTGTTCACGGTGGTACAGAATGAGTATCAGTCTGCCATTTCCGCATGCCGTGAAAGCTCCTTCTGTGCTACGTGTTCGCCAGTGACCCCGTGGTTCGATGTTACACCTAGTCCGTTACATCTCACGGTGAGTGAAGTCTCTGCATTAACTTTTTGTCACGTCTTTTGTAAAAAAAGATCGTGCTTCTGTTATCGGTTTGTCCGTCCGTCCGTCTGTACCCATGATTCCTGTGCAACCATTAGTCCGATTTGAAAAATTCTTTTTGCATCGGAAAGCTTGAAATATGCAAATAATGATCCTTCATTTCGGTTTTTTTTTTGCGATGAACAATTTCGCCGGTAGAGGGCGTAAATGAAGATGCTGTCGAATTTAAAAATACGTTTTATTCCACATATTTGCTTCTAAACATCCGAATAAAATTTTTTTTTATCTTTCGATTCCATTTATTTCGAAGAGAATTTTTTTCGCTAGGGGGCGTAAAAGTAAAAATTACATTTTCCCCCATAACTCTTCTTCTAAAACTCCGATTTGAAAATGTATTTTCTTCAGCGGATACATCTCCTGATGGAAAGTATTTTGCATATAACTTCACATTTTTGGTAAAGAATACTTTGGCCACCAGGAGGCGTAAGTTAATTTTTTCTTCTGATGTATTTGCCATAAGTTCGGAGCTTCTACAATATCGATTGAAAATTTCTTTTCGTGGACTGATGCCACTCACATCGATAAACCTTTTCGGAATAATTTCATCTTAAAATTATCCACAGTTTCTCCGCCAGGGGGCGTAGATGTACATTTTATTTTTGTCAATATCTCTAGTTCTAGGAGTCCGATTTGAAAAATTCCTTCTTTGTTGGATAGTGTTATCCGTGTGACATGTTTTTTCCTATAATTTCAAAACCTTCAAGTAATTCAGAAACTTTCCGATAGGGGGTAGCGGTACATTGCGTTTCCCCCTATATCTCTGCTTCTGAATCTCCGATTTGAAAAATTCTTTCTGCGCCGGATACAGCCCCTGATGGGAAACCGTTTGCACATAATTTCTAATTTTTGTAAAAAACAATTTGGCCACCAGGATGCGTAAATCTTAATTTCCGCTTTTGCTGTATTTGCAGCAAAATTAGAGCTTTTAAATTCTCGATTGAAAAAAAAACGTCGTTTGTTGACCGATACTAGTCGTGTCGACAAACCTTTTAGAAACATTTTCTTCTTAAAATAGTGCATGGTTTCTACGCCAGGGGGCGTAGATGTATATCTTATTTTTGTCAATATCTCCACTTCTAGAAGTCCGATTTGAAAAATTCCTTCTTTGTTGGATAGTGTTTCTAGTGTGACATGTGGTTCATGTAATTTCAAAATTTTGAAGTAAATCATAGACTTTTCACTAGGGTGCGTAAATGTAAATTGCGTTTCCCCTTATATCTCTGCTTCTAAATCTCCGATTTGAAAACTTCCTTCTGCACCGCATGCAGCTCCTGATGGGAAATCGTTTGCACATAATTTGTAGTTTTTGCAAGAAATTGTTTGGCCACAGGTGGCGTAAGTCTTGATTTCCGCTTCTGTTGTATTTGCAGCAAAATATGAGCTTCTAAAATCTCGATTAAAAAAAAGTCCTTTGCTGACCGATATTACTCATGTCGACAAACCTTTTAGGAAAATTTTCTTCTTGAAAAATTGCATGGTTTCTACGCCAGGGAGCGTAGATGTATATCTTATTTTTGTCAATATCTCCACTTCTAGAAGTCCGATTTGAAAAATTCCTTCTTTGTTGGATAGTGTTTCTAGTGTGACATGTGGTTCTTGTAATTTCAAAATTTTGAAGTGAATCATAGACTTTCCGCTAGGGGGCGTAAATGTAAATTGCGTTTCCCCTTATATCTCTGCTTCTAAATCTCCGATTTGAAAACTTCCCTTCTGCACCGCATACAGCTCCTGATGGGAAATCGTTTGCACATAATTTCTAATTTTTGCAAGAAATTGTTTGGCCACAGGTGGCGTAAGTCTTGACTTCCGCTTCTGTTGTATTTGCAGCAAAATATGAGCTTCTAAAATCTCGATTGAAAAAAAGTCCTTTGCTGACCGATATTACTCATGTCGACAAACCTTTTAGGAAAATTTTCTTCTTGAAAAATTGCATGGTTTCTACGCCAGGGGCGTAGATGTATATCTTATTTTTGTCAATATCTCTACTTCTAAGAGTACGATTTTCTAAACACCTTTCTTGTTGGATAGTGTGTCCGATGCGAAATGTTTTTCCTATAAATTCAGAATTTTCAAGTAAATCATAGACTTTCCGCTAAGGGGCACAAAGGTAAATTGCGTTTTCTGCGTTATTTCTGCGCCTAAAGCTCTGATTTGAAAAATTATTCCTGTATCGCATACAAGACCTGATGGAACATACTTTTCACATAATTTCTAATGTTTGGTAAATAATGGTTTAGCCACCAGGGGTCATAAGTGTAATTTTCTGCTTCTGAAGTATTTGTTGCAAAATCTCGGCTCCTGAAAACTCGACTAATTTTTTTCTTAGACCGATACCGCTTATGTGGAAAAACCTTTTGAGAACACTTTATTCCTAATATAATGCATGGTTTTTCCACCAGGGGACGTAAAGTCACATCTTATTTTTGTCGATATCTCTGTTTCTAAGAGTTCTTAAGCTCATGATTCCATTTACATCAATGTCTGAGGGATTGAAAACACGATTAAAAATCTTCTTTCTTTCGTCAGATCTATTGTTTTTCATACCGGTTCCATTGACTTTGAATAGCTTTGATAAATTTAATTTGCGTCAGAACGGATTCAAAAGACGTGCTTGTTACACCCGAAAATTCGGTTTCATCTTTCTTGTTGATATTCTTTCGCACTGCGGTGCCTCGGCTGTGATCATTTTGTTCTTCCTCAAGCATTACTCTGTGTGCATCACGTTGTAAATTTGCCAATACTTATTCAATGTACATATCATCGCTTTTATCAGTTTGTATCATTCCTGTTCTGTTTTTTTCTTTGAGACGATTCCGTGTTGCTCGTCTCCTCTGTTTTGTTACATTAAAGCGATTCTGAAACCACCTTTGGCCTTAATGCATGCACGACCCTTCGAGACCTGCTTTCGACAAGGTTCTGGAACACTGCGATAGCTATGCGCTTCCATTCAGTACATAATGCTGCCCCTAACTGTTGCTTAGTAGTAGGCCTTGGTTCCAAACTTGTTATGCGGCGGTCTAATTCATCTCATAGGTGTTCTTTGAGATTACGATCAGGGCACTGTGCAGGCAAATCCCCATACGATACGGAATTATCGTCAAACCACGCCGTAACAATCCTTGCCTTATGGATCGGTTCATTATCTTGCTGGTACCAACAAGGCTGATTTCCATAATATTGCTACAGAGTTGGTAAGGCATATTGTCCAGAATATCGAGGTAGACGTGATGGTTAACAGGTTTGTCCACGATAACCAATAGGCCACGACCATATCACGAAAAACACCCCCACACGAGTACACTGCCAGCTTCAAACTTGAGCGTAGGAAAAGTACACTGCGGTAAATAGCGTTACCCCGACTGCCAGCATACCCACACACGGCCATCAGACTGATGGATCGTGTGTCTGGATTAATCAGTCCATAGGACCCGTTTCCATTGATCTACGGTCCACGATAAATGTTCTTTACACCATGCTAAACGACGAGTAGCATTCCGAGTGGAGATGAAAGACTTATCAGCAGTCGCACGACCACGGTAGCCCATGGAATGAAGTTATCTGCGAATCGTACGTGTACATGCCGAGGTTCCAGCATTTTTACTGACTTGTACACTGAGGTCTTGTTCATTATTACTCTGTCGATTAACTGTAACGACTGTCCTGAGGCTTCGACGTCCTCTATCACTGATTTTCTTTGGTTTGCCCGTACGTTTTGCTACTTCAGGCACGCCAAGTGTCTTCCACTTATTCTGTACATCAAAAACAGTTGACTTGGGTACCCAGCAAAAATACAAGTGTTGGGAAACTGCTGATCACCAGCTGGCAGTAATGGCTCACTGCTGGCTGAAATATGCCGCTCACGGCCTGGTAGCGGTCCGTTGGTGGCAGCGCTCTCAGTTGGCGAGCTATTGATGACCCTGCAGCATCTCCGTGAATTGTGGGCCTCCAAGCAAGTTCCCCTAGGGGCCCGTTGCTGGCAACCAATGCAACCGCAACAGTGAAAGCAACGGGACTGCGCAGAAGCAGAAGCATCACTTGCTGTGTCCCTCATGGTACCAGTTAGTGGAAGACGACGCTATGGCCATCGTATTATTTTAGTGGATGTTAAGAAAAGAAAGCCATATGTAGAGAGGCGAATTAATTTCTTAATGAAATTCCACGTCGACGAAGATATCAGATTAAGCCATGAAATACTGGATTACAGCCACCCACTCCATTCCCATATATAACAATTCGTACAATGGTGTGGGTGAATAACAAGAAATAATTTGAAACCGCTTGAAACAAATGTCCTGCAAAAACATTAAAAAAAGGTTTGTTAGAAAAAAAAATAATTATAAGAGTACAAAATTTATTAGATATTTGAAAGAAAAAAAAAGCAACGCTATGTGGATATAATGTACTCATCCATGGGTTGAATACACAAGACTGGGAAGAATTCGCTTCTAAAAATAACGAGAAGTAAAATAAAATATCTTTCCTCTGTAAAACAAATGTAGCTTCGGACAACGGAAAGGAAAGATGCAACGTTAAAAATGTAACAGATAGTGACATGAACCCGGGTAAATATATATTAATTTAACAATCGCCTTTCAAGACGACAAGGACAGTACAAAACTTTAGAAAGCGACTTTTAGTTGGTACATTTCTTGAAAATGAATGAAGTTCCCTTAAGGTAAAAAAAAAAAAAAAAAACTATCGTTACGTTGAAAAAATAAATTTATGAATTATATGAAACTAACATTTATGAAAAATACCTCGCAACATTGTAAAATGAAAGAGGGAACCATTCGATTATACATTGCATTTAGCTTCAAGCACACTCTTGTGCCTGGTAAGTTGGTCCGGTCGGCAGAGAGCTCAGCTCCCATGCCAACGGCCCTGGTTCAAATCCACTCCGATACATGCGGTCGTTTTGCCGGTCTGTTGAGAAAATTTCCCCAGCGCAGTGCGATAATTCACAAGTTTCGTAAGATTAGAAAATAAAATTGTAGCTTTCGAAAACTGCGGTTATCCTTGTTTTTTTTTGTTTTGTTTTTTATTGTGGCTGCTACTTGGAAAATTTGCTGACAAGATTCAGCAAGCCATCAGTTACGTCACGCGGTTGCCGGTTGCCACTACCGGAAAACTAGCGGACCACATTAGGCTAGCCATCATTTCTGGCACGAGCTTGCAAAGCCACTGAAGGGCCACTTTAGGCAGCTGCTGCTTGTGATGGACAACTGATGGCCCTGTTGTGGCATATGACAACTGATGGGGTGCCAACTGTTGGCCAGCTGTTGGCCTGAAATGCTGGCCCTTCTGTTGGCCGCCCGGACATTTTATTGACGGTTTGGCAGCGGCAACATAGTGCTGGGCCATTGATGGCAGTGCTGGCCCAGCAAGACTGTTTTTGCTGGGTATGTTTAAACGCCTCTCGGTTTCTCTTATTTACAACCCACTAATATAACACCCAACAATTTTCCTCTCTCAAAGTCAGTTCTCTCCCGCCCCGACATTTTCACTCAACCTCACAGTGAGATATGATCGCGGTCAGCGCAGGTTTCTTTTTATACCGTTTGCAGCTGAACCGCGCATCTTCGCAACGCAGCCGATCCGGTCCTTTGCTTTTGAATGAGTGTCCGGAGAATTTTGTCAATATAGTGCATGTATCATCCATAAACATGCTAAATATTTATCCCCAAGGGATGAAAATGCAAGGGAGTTGAAGTATTATTCCAAAAGTGTTACAACGATGAAAAGTTTATTCGCTTATTTTTGTTTTAAAAACAATGAAAATTATCTGTCTGTTTTTTACACCAAAACGGTGGATGACAAGAAGAAAGCAATAATTGAAACACCCGTAAAACATTCGAAAAAAAGGGAGCGGAGCAGCTTGTTGTAAACATGATTAATGGTTAGTTATTTGGTACGACATATCAAAGTTGCGATAACAAATTAAATAGAAAATAGTTTGTATATTTTGAAATATGGTCACCAGTTTAATAATCATTGAGACTCTTCTCCTCTTATATTATGGCATGCAGCCTAAATTATGATGACGTTTGGACACCTGGACTCTAGAGGACAGACTGGAAAAATTTCTCTCAGAACTCTTATATAGTACAGCATAGCCAAAATCACTGTGCGAATGTGTCTTCTTGTAAAAATCATATCTCCATATCCGTACAATGGTCGACATGATTTTGTAATTCTGTAGAACGTTATAAATATATTGTATGTGTTTGTAGTAAGAACACGTGCATGTTATACACAAGACTTTGGTAATATTACCCATATTATACATATAAACAGCCAAATCTCTGCGTCATTCTCTCTCTCTGTCAAGAACGCTTGATGTCACAGCAACGTCTGCATTTGGAGTCATCTCTTGATGCTGAGAGGAAATGCAGCATTACTATCGTCAATTTTGCGAAATATTTCGCAACGAGCTTACTTACAAGTAGAAGTTGATATCACTCATGGAAGATCTGACAATTCAGTGTTTTACCAAAATCGACATCTCATACCAACACGATTGAGTTTCTAAAGCTAGTACTACCACATGCTTACAATTTAATTGTTCAGCGAGCCGTAAACAAGGTTTAAACTACTGAACATATCGATCAATTCGATATGTTCAGATCACTTTGACATGTCAAAGTGATCACATGCTACTTTAGAAACATTGAATTATCAATGACTCGAGTTCTACGTCGTAATTATTCGACAAAATTCGAATTGAATTCTTAATATCACGGCAAGTTGAGTTTGTTTATTAATTTAATTTAACACAATTCGAAAATTGATTTGTACGCTTCAATTATTTTTTACTTTTTTATTTTATCTAACTTTTCTACTCTAGGTTTGATTATCTTATACATTTTGCAAAATATTTCAAATATGCCACAATATGATACATTTTACAAAATATTTTGCCACGGGCTTTCTTTTATAAATATAAATACCCAGATCTATTGTGACGTATAATCTATATTAACCTTCCTTTTTAGTTTCTTTCCCTATGTAAATCTTGAGTTTGTTCTCAGTTATACTTCACACTTAACGTGATATCTTTTCTCTCAAACGAATACTGTTGGCAACGTACTTGAGGTAGAACGAACGTGACGTATGCCTGTTATGAGTTAAGAACGAGAGATATGAACTACGATACAACAGTTGCTTGTAGCATGGTGTGTGGAGCGTGGTTTGTGGAGCGTGGTGGAATGTTGGTGGTTGATTTGTGTTATGTGATTTCTATATTATCGTGATGTACTGTATCTGTGCTGGAGAAATAAAGCATCATTTCCGTAAGTTTGACTTCTGTATAAATGTTTCGTTTGGCCGTCAAGGTTTAATTTATGAACTATTTCATCGTATGATTATGTTTTTAAAATAACGTATTAGTACGAAAAGACATTTACGTTATTCTATTTAAAACGCTCTAACTTACGATAAAAACTGAAATTTTGAGATGTCAATGCGAGAAAAATCGCATCTAAAAACATTTTCACCTCTTACATGAATGAGTTTTTAATATATTTCCTTACAGAAATCCGGTGTCTATTTGATTTCTTTTCAATCCGCTTCAATTGAGAATTACACCCCGTCCTAGGTCGGCCAATATCCCCTATAATATACTCATTGTCATAAAAATCCGTGCAACCGGGAAGAAACCGTGCGATTAACGCGAAACTCGGCGAATAGCTACAGGGAGGGCAGACATGCAAATGATTAAAGTTTCGTGCGATTTCGAATACCCGAGCGTTCAGAACCGGTGCTGCAATTGCAATCCTTGAGGTTTATAAAGCGCCGCACAGGGGACTCCATATTCGTGCCGAAGTGCAAGGTAAGAGTCAGGTAAGATCCCAGAAGCCGCCATAGATGTGCGTAGGGCAACTGACGGAATTTGAACGAGGCCGTATCATCCGGATGAGAGAGGCAGAGTATATGGCGCGCCGAATGAGCAGCCATTTAGGCCGGTCGGACAGTACGGTGCGATCTTGTTGGGAGCAATGGAAACGGGAAAGCATCCAGACACTGCGGACGGGCTCTGGACGACCCAGACACTCCACCAGCAGTGAGGACCTTCGGTTCGTGAGAGCGGCACGCTCATGTATAACGACGCTCTTGTCCAATATCCACAGACATGCGGCGGCTGTACAAGGGACGCCTGTGTCCGCCAGAACCATTTTCAGACGTCTGGCAGATGCAAATATGCACTCTCGACGGGCCTTACGTTTTCTGCCATTAACACCTGTCCATCGTCAGCGTCGATTGCAGTGATGTCAGCAGCGAGCAGCTTGGAATGAATGCTACGGACTGGCAACGTATGGTGTTCAGCTACGAATCCCGCTTCTGTATGGGAACGGACGACCACCGTGTCAGAGTGTGGAGGACCGCAGGTAAGCACTACAATCCCAACCACACTGTACAGCAACACACGTCCCGGACTGAAGGCGTGATGGTTTGGGGAGACATCTCGTATGACCGCATGACTTCCCTCGCCGTGATGTGAGGGACGTTGACAGCCCAGCGCTACGTACAGGCAATCCTGTGGCGTGAAAATGCGTGAAGGGTGGCTCGGAGCCATTTTCCAACAAGTTAACGCCCGTCCACACACGGCTCGGGTTTCCCAGGACTGTCTGCGTCACGCGTCGAAGCTTCCGTGGCCTGCTAGATTGCCTGATCTCTTGCCCATTGAGCACGTGCGGGACCAAATGGGACGCCAGCTTTTCCCATGTCCTAGTGTTCGAAATTTAGAGCGTCAGTTGCAAGAAGTGTGGGAGAATCTTTCAGACGATGACTTACGGCGTCGCTTTGACTCCAAGCCGGACCGTATCACCGCATGCATCCGAGCACGAGGCGGTCCGACGCGGTACTAACGCTCACCGGAAGACGTACCGTATGTCCGCGAGAAATCGTCCTGCTGCTGTGATATTGTAATCACCTCTATCCTTGGTATGTACCATCTCTCTACTACAGATCATTTCAATCCGACACCTTCGTCTTGGTGCGCGGAATTTTATGACAGTCAGTGTATATGAATATTTATTTAAAGCTTAAAAGCAGCCGTAGTAGGACTGTTGCAGACTAGTGTCTCCTAAGGATGAAAACTTCGAATTAAAATGGGCTTAATTCACAATGCATCGTTCAAGATTTCTGCATCCTAATATCTCACTTATTCAAATTTATCGCAAGTCCGGTCGGTATACAATGATAAAACTGTCAAACTGAATCTGATATTATGGATACCACTAATTTCAAAAACAATTGGCAAACCTCTCTAAACAGAAGTTAACTTCTAATGATTTAAATAATCCACTGCAGTTCCAGCTGAATATACTTCCCCACCAATTGGTTTTCCTACATATCATTTAAAACACGTTCTACTAATTCTATTTTGAAGAAGTGGAACAAAGCTTACGTCAGACTTATTTGAATTGTAAAAGTGAAATAATTATCGGAGAAGTTTCCAAATTTCTGGGGAAATTATGCTAATTCAACTTTCCTGTGAAATCCTTGAGATTAACAGTTTTATTCTTTTAACGCCACCCTCCCTAATTAAAATGTGTAGCTTTTCATTTCGTGAAAATTGTGAGTTAAAGCAAAAAAACAAAGAAATAACACGCGGAACATTGTGCCCGCATTTTCGCCACAATAATTGATTGCAAGCCAGGTGCAAAAGACAGGTCAATTACCTCAAAGGAAATATCTCATATTTTCTTTCTGAGGGTGTGGTGGAGGAGGTGATGGGGGGGGGGATTTTTGATGTGAAATTGAAGAAAAAGGAAGAGAAAAGAAATAAGGAAAAATGCGTGAAGGGAAGATCGATGGCCACGGAGGAAATAAAATGCATTGTCATCATAAACCTCAAAGGAAGGCTTCGAGAGCGAGGGCTTTCTGCAAAGTACAGATGACTGTTGGATTAGATGGAGCAGCTTCCGGGCGGCACGTTTGGATCTCCTCGAGAGCCGGGTGGGACCGTGTACTACTACACTCTTCGTTATCTATCTACCTTCTGGAAAAACTGGGGAAACGCAACCGAGTAATTAAAAAAGATTTAACAACATGTCGGGAGCAGTAAAACAAAGGTGATTAAATACACGAAGGCTACGTTTAAAAAAGAGAAACATGAAAGGTATGGATTTCTGGGATTGTCTGTGCTTTATTCAGCTGTTTCTTTTATTTGAATAGTACTTAATAACTCATTTTCCGTTTCTCAATGAAATATTCCCTAACAGAAATGTTTTATTCAACATATGCAAGAGCATGTACAGGTTTCATGTTTTTATCAAAAGATCTCGACAAGGGTAACATGAAGGGGTGATTCTAAAATCCAAAATAAAAATAATTCGTACTTCAGCAGAGAAAATGAAAAGGGTTTGTCTTCAGCTATCATATAAAACGGTATTTCGTAGCATTAATTCGTTACGTAAACATTCACACGCGAACTTCTTATTTTTGATATTCACATAAGAGGTCTGATTATGAGATGAAAATAAGACAAGAACAAAACAAAGAAAGTTCGTTCTTTTCTTGCAATGCAGTCTGCTTTATTTCTTGCCATGGCATCCCTCATCTATGTATTTCTATCGCGATGGTTTTCCTATTATTATTTCATTTTTATATCATGTCTCCATTCGCACTGAGTTTATTGATTGGGTGATAACAATCTATATATTTTTTCACCTATAATAGACGTAGCAACTATTATAGGCCAACAGCTTAACTGTCAAATGCAGAAAGCTTTTGCCAACTAAGCATGGTTTTTTTCTGGGTTAGTATAATCCCAAAGGTACTAGTTATTCCATGGTTTAGTTTTTAGGAGGGGGAAAACAGAAATTATAGCTGAGAATAACATATACAACACTGCATGGAAATTTCCATGTGCCTTTTTTACGCTTTCCAACCATAGGTTGAAGAAGTGTATATGCTCCAGCTTTGTCCGTCTGTCTGTTCGCACGATACATCGCGTAAAAATGGTTCGGTTTCGATGGAATTTTAGTATGTGATAAGGAATCAGTTGGAGACAAACCCCATTGAAAATGGACGAAATGGGATAAAAGTTCAGGACATAGGAGCGGGATCCATTCCATCGCCCTTATGCGTCATTACTTGCGTGAAAAGGCTTCGATTGAGACAAAACTTTATCTTGCTGTCCGGAATTATACTTAACCGGTTCTATTGAATATCATTGACATGGGGTGAATGGTCAGGGTATAGGAGCAAGATTTATTCCACAGCCATTATCCTCATAACTTGAGAAATGATTTCTGGTATGTTGGAAAGCATATCATAATCAATGCATTGCATGATTTTACTAGATTGTTGTTATCTAACCATTTTTAACACACGTTCGACTCATAAATTCAATGGGAAAGCAGAAGACCTAAAAGAAACATGTAAAAAAGATGGACAAATGAAATTAAAAAGTATGTTAGGACCATAAGAAAATCTCTTTGCTGTTTTTTTTACTACTTGTGTCCCATGCTTCCCGAACTCCCTGCGATAACTCAGCTGGTCATTAAGAAGAAAAAGATACCTTCAACCCAAAATTCTAAAAATAAAACGGGATATCTTTGCCCAGCAATGAATGGCTGCTGCTAAGGATGATATATATTTTATTTTCTTAACGTTTTATACTTTTTCATACCGTACATATGTACGCTTTGCTCCAACATGCAGTGAAAATTTTATTAATAAAATATTATTCAAAAATCTTTATTACTTTCTGCTGTAAATTCTTGCATTTCTATTCAAAATTGCTAAACCTTTTACACACTTTTACCGTGTACACACGCATCCAGAAGTTAAACCGAAAAATTAGCAGTCAAAGTTAGTGTTACCACGAAAACATCCATAGTACCTTCCAAAAACAGAAAGGGCATGGTCAGATTTCCAGGGAGGGCAAATTCCCCCTCTATATGGGCACCCATGTTTTGTTCCCCTTACCAAATTTTGTAGTTCTTTCTGATTTGTTTTTGCCCTTCTCATTTTCTTTTTTTCAATGATAATGTGAAAACAGACAAGGACAGGTGAAAAACAATGGAAATCCATATTTTAAAGAAAACCTTTGTTTTGCAATCATACGCCGGTTACCAAATAGATATACCTCTATCATATAATTATATTGTTTTTATTTACTCTCATTTTATTGCTATGAGGTTTCTATGCTTTAAGGTGGTTCCACTTAAAATCTCTGCCTTGTGTTTCCAATGGTAAAAGTGCTTTACATATTTTCTTAACAATTAATGTATTCCCAAGGATGAAAATTTGCACATGGATAAAACAAACTTTAAGTTATTGCATGGAATGCTTAATACTTTCTAAAATATTGCCCTAATTATATTAAAAATCAGTCATTTTCCTTTGGATAATGTTCATACCTGTTAATAGATCGCGCGACCTGTACAATGATGACGTCAGTAGACAAACAAATGTTGGATTGCTTAATTATGGTTATGTTTTAGCAAGTATTAGGTGTCTCATGCTATAACTTAAAGTTTGTTTTATCGATGTGCAAATCTTCATCCTTCGGAATACATTAATTGTGAAGAAAATACTGTATGTAAAGAAATATTACCATTGGACACATAAGGCGGGGATTTTAGGTGGAACAGCCTTAAAAAAGTACTGAGTCAACGGCTGGTGATGAGTCTGTCTACTTAAATGTTTCATCTGCAATATTTTGAACAACTAGTATATGAATCTAGTTCCGTTTTTCAAAGCAGAGAGCGTACGCGGAAGTAAATGGCATTTTTTTAAACTCTGGAAGTGTTATTTGCTGTCCAGAAAGTATTATTCTGAACAATCGAGCAGGTCTGTTTCCGATAAACCCTTTTATTTCTAAAACACACATAGAATATGATGTGCACTTATACGTACAAACACACGCATAATTATCGCCAAATGTAGCTGACCTACTCATGGATATATACAGTATAAGCGACGGGTTTTCAGAAATCCAATTGGTGTTCAAGCTTAGGACATGAAGTTCAATATGCACTCTTGTTTTGAACGTAAAGTCCAATGGGTGCTGGTGTTCTAGACGAGAACTCCGCTTAATGCGTAGGCTCTCGATATGTCATTTTGCTGCTGAAATTCAAAACATGAAGTCCAAAGGGGGCTCGAAGTATGCACATGAAGTCTGACGAATGATCGATCCAATAGCGTAGCTAGCAATCTTGGAGCCCTGATGTAGAATCATGTTATGGACCAGGCTGTTCCATAGAAATACCGTACAATAATATACTTCATGACAACAATAATTGTGCTGTTGAGATAGAATAAGCCAGCAACGTTTATTCACAATAAAATATTTTAATTTGAGATCTACTATAATTTAGCTCGGATACATTAGGACAAATGGAGTGTAAATATTAAATTCAGTAGCATTCTGTGGGTAACCGATTTTGGAGAGTTTTCTCCACGTGCATGAAAGAAATGGAGTAGATGTCATGTCGTTTACAAGCCGTGAAGTGTCGTGGTGTATGTTTAAAGCTTCTATAGCTGATTCAGGTGTATCAATAAGCGTAGCGTTTTCAAACAAAGATTTATAATTATTTTCTAAACTAAGTTGGGCTATAGACGACTTCTTGAGTTCAGTTTCGTACTTACCGTAAATCTTGTGTTCCTTCACACGGAAACTAAAATCCCAACGGGTCTGTCCTACATATGAGAGTTCACATTCACAAGGTATTATGTATTCGACAAGGAATTTATGTATTCGACAAAGTCTTTTGATCCGTAAAAAATCCCTTTGCTTATAGGTTTGAAAATAAAGTTGAAATTAAAAATTTTGGAGATTTTTGATATTCTGAAGCAGATCTAAGAAGCAAATGGGATAGCAGCCCAATACCCTCGTACTGGGAGGTCTATTGGCGTGAGCATGCAGACAGGCTTAGGTGTCCTAAATTTTTGGACAGTTTTGTTTATAACGGAAAGTCTATATCCTCTGTGTGATGTAATTCCTTTAAAGAAATCAACCTCTTTTTGCAAGGAATTCTCAGTTGAGCATATATGTATTGCATGACATACGTATGTATAGAAAGCACTGATTTTTTGTTTTCATGGGTGATTTCACCTTGCATGTGTGGTAAGGAGACGAAGTAAATTTTTACAGATAAAATACTATGTCGAAGACATAAATTCCTGGGGAAATCACCCATATCAGATCCCTTGTGAATGTAGGTTCTCATACATAGGAAACACCAGCAGGGCTTTAAGTTTCCGTGTGAAGGAAGACAAGATTTACGCAAGGAACTGTTAACTCAAGAAGTCGTGTATAATCCAACATTGTCTCGAAAATAACCATACATTTTTTGTTTGAAAACACTAAACTTACTAATAAACCTGATTCAACTATCAAGCTTAATATATCAGTAGCTTTTCACATACACCGCAACTCTTCAGAATACGCAGAATACGTCTCCAACAAGAGAAAGAGAAGGTGGGAAATACGTACATTCTCGAAGTTATTTTCGTAACAATAAAAATAACTGATTCAACCTAACTACCGGCAAGTGTTCAGAAAGCGCGATATTGCACAATAATTGCATTACCATTGCATTACCATAAAGAAGATTATAATTACTGCAACTTCACCACCTCGTCCTATGATAAACACGCCAATGGTTTGATCTCTGGCTAATAACAAGCACCTCAAGCAGCTGGGCCTTACTGCAACTTCACCACCTCTTCCTGTGGTAGATACGCCATTGGTTCGATGTCTGGCTAATAACAAGCACGTCAAACGGCTGGGCCTTACTGCAACTTCACCACCTCTTCCTGTGGTAGATAAGCCATTAGTTCGATCTCTGGCTAATAACAAGCCCCACAAGCGGCTGGGCCTTACTACAACTTCACCACCTCGTCCTGTAGTAGATATGCCATTGGTTCGATCTCTGGCTAACAACAAGCACTTCGAGCGGCTGGGCCTTACTGCAACTTCACCACCTTGTCCTGTGGTAGATACGCCATTGGTTCGACCGCTGGCTAATAACAAAGCACCTCTAGCGGCTGGGCCTTACTGCAACTTCACCACCTCGTCCTATGGAAGACACGCCGTTGGTTCGATCACTGGTTAAGTCCCATTTCTGCTGGAACTCAGTATGTGGGATAAAATGTGTGCTCAAACTCTGCGTATATCCACACACACACACACACACACACACACACACACACATCCATAGTGGAACTCAATTATACGCCATTTCCGATTCCGATTTAATCTGCCATACGTTTTAAACATTGGTGCCGAAATACAACTAAGCAAGCACTTGTTCTTATGCACTTTTTACACACACGAGTTTTTAAGTTTTAAGCTTTGGTCCCTAGAATCGGTCCCGGACGATTCGTCCGACGACGATTGGTCCAATGCCGATTCGTCCAATGCCAATTCGTCCAAAGGGACAATTGGTCCAATGCCGATTCGTCCAATGGTACGGATTGGTCCAAGCCGATTCGTCCAATGGTACGATTGGTCCAATGCCGATTCGTCCAATGGTACGATTGGTCCAATGCCGATTCGTCCAATGCTATCATCTTACCAACGGTAAACTTTTTCATTTTCCAGGAAGGAATAATAATTTAAATTATTCTCTTTATATCCTTTTAAAGGATAATTTCCGTATATTTAGTAATTGTAGACATTTTACATAAACCTGGTAAAAGGCACTCAATGGAGCATTTCTCAGCTGTTTGCAAAGCATCTAGGCCGCGGGCATTTTTAGAAGATTTTGAGTTACATCCTAGATATTTGGTATTTGTAAACATTCTATAAAACCTTATAAAAGGCACTCATCGTATCATTCCTCAGGTCTTTACGAGACACCTAGGCCCCGGGCCTTTTTAGAAGATTTTAAGTTACAATCTAGATATTTGGTATTTGTAAACATTTTATAAACCCTTATAAAAAACACTCAACGAATCATTTCTCAGCTATCTACCAGGCACCTAGGTCGCGGGCCTTTTTAAAAGATTTTAAGTTACAACCCAGATATTTGTGAACATTTTATAAAACTTTATAAAAATCATTAATCGTATCATTTCTGAGGTCTTTGCAAGACACCTAGGCCGCGGGCCATTTTAGAAGATTTTAAGTAACAGCCTAGATGTTTGGTATTGGTAAAATTTTTATAAAGCTTTATAAAAAGCACTCATCGTATCATTTCTGAGGTCTTTGCTAGGCACCTAGGCCGCGGGTTTTTGAATTAATATTTCGTGCTTAAGTGAAAGCGCAATATTATTATATTGATTTAATATGTAAACGTTACGAATATGACATCGGTAGAATAAAAAGTCCTAAAAAGGCCTAGAGCCTATGAATTAACATTTCGTGCCTAAGTAAAAGCTCAATATTATTAACTTGTTTTTATATGTAAACGTTATGAATCTGACATCGGTAGAATTAAAACTGTTAAAAAGCCTAGGCCTAGGGCCTATGAATCAATATTTGGTGTTTCAATAAAAGCGCGATATTACACTGCTGGACAATTGCTAAGGACGGATCATAAACGGCTATATAGCGCATAAAAAAGTAAGTGTGGTTGGATGCCAAGTGAAATAAAATAATGTCAGAATGCCAGGACATTACAAGAAAGACAATTTATTGTGCTCTGAAATCCAGAAGGCGGAACGTGTTCAAGGGACAAACAGGCCATTTTGTGCAGAATACGCAAACGTGAAAAAATTGCAATTACCGTCCGCAGGCGTTCCGGCGTAAGATGTCAATACGGGATATGGCCACCATGGAGGGCGATGCAAGATTCCACACGTCGTGTCATGCTTTGCACAACATTATCAAGCAGCTTTTGGGGTAATTTATCCCATTCCTCTGTCAGTGGAAGGATGAGCGTGTCCTTGTTTATTGGAGGGCATTGGCGACCAGCAAGACTCCTCCCCAAAGCATCCCACACATTTTCAATGGGATTCAGATCTGGAGAACGTGCTGGCCATACGAGGCGTTGAATATCCTCGCTCTCAAGACACTCCTGAACAACGACTGTTCGATGAGATGTTGCGTTGTCGTCCATGAAAATGAATCTATCACCGACAGCACCACGGAACATGCGAACATGAGGTAGCAGAACATCATTAATGTATCGTTTACCAGTCATAGTCCCAGTTGGAAGCACATAGAGGGACGTACGGCCATTGATCATGATGCCAGCCCATACCATGACACTACATGTCGGATATCGGTCACTTTCCTGTATGTTTGCTGGACAAGATGCAGTACCACTATCACGCCAGATCAGTTGTTGTCGACAATCAGATGATAGACTGTATCTACTCTCATCTGAGAAGAGGACAGCAGACCAGTCGTTATCAGTCCAATTGCGATGTTGATGGCACCATTGCAAACGGGAGGTACGGTGACGTCTGGACAATGGGATGCACACAACAGGACGGCGGGCATATAGTCCTCCTTCATGCAAACGTCTGGCGACAGTTTTTCGGGAGATCCGCTTGCCAGTAGCAGCCATAAACTGATTTGCTACCTCACTAGCTGTGCTGCGCCGATGTCTTTTTGTTGATAGCACTATGTACCGATCTTCTGCAGGTGTCTTTCTGCGAACACGACCTCCCCCGTGCCGTTTGCAACACTCTATATTTGTTTGAAATGATTTCCAAAGCCTTGAAACCACACTGTGGCTGACGTCAAACTCCCTGGTACATCTGTTATTTTTCGCCCTTCTTCAATCTTGCCAATAATACGGCCACGCGTAAAATCATCTAGGTGATGTCGGGAAGACATACAGAAAATTGCAAGTTCGTCAATTGGTTCTTTGCCTTTCAATTTTGCGTTTGAACAACAACGGTCAATACGCGTCAAATATTTTACATCTCTTATCAGCGCTACGACGTCACGAACAAGTTCGGCAATCCAAAATTTGCATACGCACAACACGTCTTACTGTATCCCGCACTTATGCTAATTTCCACATTTTCCTGCCTTCTATTTCATGGTTGCTATCGTTGCTATTGTCATCCGTCCTTAGCAATTGTCCGGCAGTGTATAAACTTGATTTAATATGTAAACGTTATGAATATGATATCACTGGAATAAAAACTGTTGAAAAGGCCTCTGTCCAAACCCCGACCAGTTGTTTCCATTGGGCAGTTGGCGGAAAACCCTCACTGCATTCTACAAACAGAAACGGAACACTAGTATTTTATATTATTTCATGCAAAAGAGAAACATTGAAGTTGATAGAACATCTCGTACATCAGTAACTTCATACGGCAGCATGGAAAATATAACAAGAAAACGCGATTTCAAAAAAAAAAAAAAAATCTCTAACCACAATATTACGCATGAAATGTAACATTATTTTACATTCTTTGGACTACCGGTACTTTCTTATAACATCGGAGATAGAAACAGAACATATAAGACTTTTATAGCACGAGTAGCACTTCGGACAGATAGGACGGAATTGGACCAATCGTCCATTGGACGAATCGGAATTGGACCAATCGTCCCATTGCACGAATCGGCATTGGACCAATCGTACCTTTGGACCAATTGTCTATTGGACGAATCGTCCCTTTGGACGAATCGGCATTAGACCAATCGGCATTGGACGAATCGTACCAGACCCCCTAGAATGACCTAAAATGGGCATGCGATAATATTCCATTATATTCATTTAAATGTGTGTGTGTGTGTGTGTGTGTGTGTGTGTGTGTGTGTGTGTGTGTGTATTGTCCCTTTCAAGGTATAGTTTATTTATTCATAATTGTATAAACCACCAAACCTTTCCCTCCCCCAAATGGATATCAAAATAATTAAGTGAACGCTTTGTTCACCACATGAATTCGCTTTGCAATATATTTTATGTACAGAGATACCGAAAAAAAGGAAATTAGAGTGTTATGCCATTATAAATTCAAAAAAGGCCAATCTAAGTTGTCGTTGGAGACATGATTGAGATCAGTGATTAAATGGGTCCTAGGCACTCACATATTTGGCACCAATGCAAGATCTACAGTTGAGCTTTACAGAACTCTCTGTCTGCGCACTTTCCCGTATGACTTTAGCGTGTACTTTCAGCTGTCGGTCGCACTCGGACATTTTCGCGGTATTGCTGATCTTTTGGCATGATGTTATGATATTCTCTTAGTCTGGCAAGATGCGTATCTAACTGAGATACACAGAGGTTCAGATACACCTTTAAATAATTTATTTATTAATATACTAGTTATACAAGTACATGAACAAATATAATATCTAGCTGATTGCCACTTTGTTTTCGTACACTGAATGATGCCTGAAATTCTTGTATCTGATCTCATCGCATATGCGTATACGTTAGAAACCTATTAGAAAGGGACTGAGTGAACTAAGGACGTAGTTCGGCGAGGAAAAGTTTCTAGTATTATCTATCTACTCCAGGTGATTGACAAGTGTGTAACTCATCTACATGTGTTCATCAACGTATATTTCAATTGAACTCATTGCAGTTTAATAACAACAATAATTTTCTGACTCTCTGTTTTTCTCTCTGAGCTTAACTTCTAAGTTAGAAAATGTTCTTCATACAGAAAAGCCGTTTTAAGTGCTTTTAGACTTCTCGGTTTAAGGTTTATTTTGCCCAAACTTAAAAGTCGCTGAACTTAAACTTAATCTGCCGTATTTTGCTACTTTGAGAAACCTTATTATTCAAATTCATTCGTTGCTCGTTCATAGTACACAGATCTGCAGAACGTAGCCATATTTTGACCTATAGCGTCTCAAGGTAGATGTCTGGGTATGTAAAATTCAAACAGTAGCAAATATATTACTTATCGAAATGATGACGGAAGTAATACCGACGCAACTGCAGATATTAAAACATATGGTGGAAATTTATTCAGAACTGGCTACATAGCACATGCTCTCATGATACAGATGCATCACTACTAAAGGAGGTACGAAAGGGATGAGGAGGTCCCCAGTAGGCGGTATGATCACCCCTAACGTCGATGCATCATTTGCACCGTCTGTCCAAGTTTCGCACTAGGTTTTTGTCGAGTTCTTGAGGTAACATTACCCATTCTCCAGTCAGCTCCGTTTTCAGCTGTTGAACAGTTTTTGTTGTGTGTTGATGTGTGCCCCACCGCGTCTTTCCATAGCGTCCGATACGTGTATGGGATTTGGGTCAGGGAAATGTGCTGGCCAATCCATGCTCTGAATGTCTTGACTTTCCAACAGCTCATCAACAGCCACCGTAAAATGGGGTCTGGCGTTATCGTCCATTAACACGAACTACATGTACTCCAACGGCACGTCGGAAGAGACGAACATTAGCAAGGACTACTTCATTACCGTATCACGCAGCATTTACAATACTCGTCCCTGTATCTGGAGCTCCGGACGTCCATCGATCAGAATGCCTCCCCATGTGAGATCATCGCGACTGGCATGCACCCATTTCATTGATGTTTTTGTGGTGATACCGAGTGACTACCTCGCGACTGCTTAGCTGACGTCAAGAATCCATAGAGAGACTAAATATGCTCTTATTAGTAGAGAGTACCGTATTACACTGTTCTGCTGTCCAGTCCTTAAGTCCACAGGACCGGTTACAGTACCGAGTGCCTACCTCTCACCTGGTTAGCTGATGTCCAGAATCGCTAGAGAGACTGAATCTACTTTTATTAGTAGAGAGTACCGTACTTCACTGTTCTGCTGTCCAGTCCTTAAGTCCACAGGACCGGTTACAGTACCGAGTGCCTACCTCGCACCTGATTAGCTGATGTCCAGAATCGCTAGAGAGACTAAATCTACTCTTATTAGTAGAGAGCGCCGTACTATACTGTTCTGATGTCCAGTCATTGTGTTCACAGGACCGGTTACATTACTGAGTGCCTACTTCTCACCTGATTAGCTGATGTCCAGAATCGCTAGAGAGACTAAATCTACACTTATTAGTAGAGAGTACCGTACTACACTGTTCTGCTGTCCAGTCCATAAGCTCTCATAACCACTGTAAACTGTGTTTCCGGTGAGTACTTTTTAATGGAACACAGCGCACTGGTCGTTAGGCAAACAATCCACCTTTGCGCAGTCGCCTGGCCACTGTAAACCACGATATTTTGCGTTCTGTGCTCATGTTCAGTTGTTGTGCAAGGTTACTTTATGTCTTTTGTCGATACCTCTTGGCCAGAAGGAGAAGACAGCACGCCACACTTGGGGTGATTTTTGTTGAACGACCACTATCGGTCTTTTACTTATACAGATGATTTTGTTTTCAGAGTGCCTTCTAGTGTAGAACACGTAGCATGTTCCGTAAGCCTCAAAGCGATAAAAGTGAAAGCAAAATAATTTCAAATTGTTTTACGTGTGCTATGATATTTAACGCTGTGGTCATAAATCATCAACGGATAGATGGTGTGTGTTGTTTAGGGAATTAATGATCACCATGAGCAACTCGTAGAGCTATAAGCAGTCGGCAGTTCCTAATTGAAGATGTTGATTTCCGGAGAACATACATAACCAGCGCTATTCGACAATCATGCCGACCGTGCCTCATTTGGGACTAGGACATGCGGATGAAACACGAACCGCCAGCGTCTCATACCCACTGCCACTGGGGCCGCTCATTCAAATCCCATCAGTAAATTGCAGAAAATTTTACAAATATGTTTTTAACAGTAAAGAGACATACATTATGTATTTCTTATAGATGTGAGCATGTGTTCTTCAAACTTTCTTTTATTCAAGGACAGCGTCTAGAAGACTGAGTGGACAACAAGGACGCCCATAAGGGGGGAGGGGCTAGATCTCCCCCTAGCCGTTGGTATAGCCGGAGTTTTGATAAATTTAAAACACTAAAATAGACGAAACCTTTTTCTAAAGCATTTTTAAAAATAATAAGATATTAATGATTGATTGTATCAATTATTTTTGTTGTATTTTAGTATCTTGTACATTTATTAAGAAGTTCGACAGCCTTGAAGGAGGTAAGAATTTTGCTTATCCCACTCCCCTAAAAGTACTCATATGGGCGCCACTGGTGGACAATTAAATGGTTCTGGCCAATCCTCTTATTTGGGCTTGAGTTCGACCTCTGGTAAGGCATAGGTATTTCTCCAATGGTGCTGGTTTTGTCCTTTTCCCTTGACTAGAGGCTCCAAATTCGGCAAACCCTTTCAATCTCAAATGCTCATAAAGTTCTTCAAGCCCCCGGAACAAAAACAAAAAATAATAACAGATAATCATTCAAGACATTTACATACTTTACGATGTACCAAACAAATAATTAAATTTCGTAGTATATTAAAAGATTATTATGTCAGTTCATTCTGCACGTACATGAAATACAGACATATGTCTGCTCAAAAGTATCAGAATATTACCTACCCCAAAACTCCACTTTATAGGGAAAAAAATTAGAATTGATTTAGTCTATGCTCCCCACCTACACACACACACTGCTGCTGTCAAATCTGCTGGGAAAGTTTCCCACTGAATTTTGATACGTTGCTGCGGGAATCGTCTTACATTCTGCCACAGAAGCATTAGTTGGGTCAATTACCGGTGTCGGGTGGTTAGGCCTGGCTAGCACTCGACGCTCCAGTTCGTTCCAAAGTATTCCATGGGGTTGAGATACGTGTAAAAGCTCTCTGCAGGCCAGTCAAGTAATTCTACACCCATCTAATCAAACCATTCCTGTAAGGACCTTTCCTTATGGAAGCGGGGATGTTCCAGTTGGTAAAGGAAAGGGTCATCACCGAACAGTGGCCATAAAGTCGGCGGCGCAACATAATTGTCGAAATTATAATTACAAGCCCCAGCATTATAACTCTAACAAAGTGCAGAGCCCAAACGATGAGAAACAGCTCCACAGTAGAGGTCTGCACTGACTTATTTGGTGAACCTGGCCCTGCCCGTTTCAGATATTAGACACTCGACCCGGCCTTCAATTGCAGCTATTATTTAGGCCTGGCCATGATGCCCCATTTTGTATTATTTTGTCTTTCTGTTGTATTTCATTAAACTGTGAACATTAAATAATGAAATGAGATATCATTAAAATTATTTAGTTGAATGTAAGCCTAACAATATTAACTAAACTTTGGAGATTATGGAAGAATATAAACTTTAAAGAGAGAGAAAATGGAAGACTAAGCGCGTTCAGAATCTCCCTTTCTCTGAAGAAGCAAGCGGTAACACTACAAAAGTCAATCCTTATATGGATTAGGGACGGGAAAAACAATCATGTCGTCCCATTCTCTGTCTCTCTCTCTCTCTCTCTCTCACACACACACCAGCCCACAGCAGACACACCCCAGTCGTTCATCCACTCCAACACATTCACCCGGGGTCGATTGTTTTTGGTTGTCAACAAGCCCCAGAGTGTTTTACCATCCTAATATGTACAGAAGGTAAAAGCACTGTGAGTGCCTCTCCTCGCTTATGTGATTACGTCACGGATGTATGTAAAGCCATCAAAACAGTTGAACAGACCTGGAAACGGAGAAACACGACTTCCTTTCTTTCTTTACTACTGCGATAAAAAGAATCGGTCGACTTGGCCCGGTGCCACGTCAATTCGTCGCCAGCGTTAATGCGTCGACCACGACGATTCGTCGAGCGTCAATTCGTCGCGGACAAATTCGTCGACTACGTCAATTCGTCGCGTTTACAAATTTTGGTTACATACAAAACGAATGCAGGAAAACCTACGATTTCGAACATCTTCCACCCTGATCAAATATATAAAGTGTGGACACTCAGACAGGGTAGGAATATTACGCTTTTTGTTTGGCATTAAAAATATTCGACGGTAGACGGTTTTTGGAACGGGTCGGGCCCGGGGTGTCACAGATTACCCCCCCCCAACAAAATTTTCGTAAAATCTACAGTTTTCAAAACCACAAAATTTGGTATACTATGTCATAGTATTCTAACTTTGACTGCAGATGGTTTTTGAAAAGGGTTGGAACCCGGGGTTCAGAGGCCTCCCTCCCCCATACAAAATTTTGGTAAAATCTACAGTTTTCAATTTAGAACCACCAAATTTGGTATACTATCTCATGGTATTCTAACTTAGACTGTAGACGGTTTTGGGGAACGGTTGGAGCCAGGGGGGTCAGAGTCCCCATTACAAAATTTTCGAAAAATCTACAGTTTTCAATTTAGAACCACGAAATTCGGTATGCTATCTCATGGTACTCTAACTTAGACGGTAGATGGTTTTTGGAACGGGTGAAGGCCCTTAGAAGTAAGAACTCCACACATACAAAATTTTCGTAAAATCCACAGTTTTCATTTCAGAACCACCAAATATGGTGTCATGAAACTCTAACTTAGACGGTAGACGGTTTCTGGAAGGGGTTGGAGCCCGAGGTGTTCAGAGCCCCGCTTATTAAAAAAATTCGTAAATCTACAGTTTTCATTTTAGAACCACGAAATTTGGTATACTATCTCATGGTACCCTAACTTAGACTGTAGACAGTTTTTGGAAGCGGTTGGAGACAGGCGGGATCAGAGCCACCCCATACAACATTTTCGTAAAATCTACAGTTTTCAATTCAGAACCGCCAAATTTGGTATGATGAAACTCTAACTTAGACGGTAGACGGTTTCGGGAAGGGGTGGGAACCCGCGGGGTCAGAGCCCCTTTATAAAAAATTTCGTAAAATCTACAGTTTTCAATTTAGAACCACCAAATTCGGTATACTATCTCATGAAACTCTAACTTAGACGGTTTTTGAAACGGGTCGGGGCACGGGGTCAGAGTCCTTCCATACAAAATTTTCGTAAAATCTACAGTTTTCAATTTAGAACTACCAAATTTGGTATACTATCTCGCGAAACTCTAACTTAGACTGTAGATGGTTTTGGGAAGCGGTTGGAGTTAGGAGGTCAGAGCCCCCCCCCCCCCCCGTACAAAATTTTCGTAAAATCTACAGTTTCCAATTTAGAAACACCAAATTTGGTATACTACCTCATTGTATTCTAACTTAGACCGCAGACAGAAAGGGTCGGTCTCCGGTGTGAAGTGGTTCCATTCAAAAATATCGTAAAAATTACATGTTTTGTTCTTAAAAACTACATCCCAATACAACACTCCAATACCCCACCTACGGTCTAAGTTAGAGGCCGTAGGTAACAATAAAGTGCAAAAATATCCGGTTAATTGTGTATTAAAAACACAAATCAATAAACGTTAGCTTTCACCACCAACGGGGGCCTTATCAGGCAGAAATACAATGTAATGTAAATAATGTAAATTCTTTTTGTTTGGTATAATTAAATTAACTAAATCAAAAAATATAAAATAGGTTTACTGGAAATTTACGGAAATACCTTTTTCATTCATTAACTTTCACCCGCTGAACTTCGTGATTTTACAAATATTAATATTTACCCATGAAATACTGGGTACCAGTTGCGGCTCGTGGCAACTGAAACAGGTTTGGCCAGTAGCCGAAGTCAAACAATGAAATAAAAAACTGTCATTATTAGGCCAACTATTCAGACACAAGATCCCACCCCCAAGATTCTTTACTCTGCCTCTGTTTACCCCCTTGACTCACAATAATGCACAAATCAGGTAGGAATGTGTCAACTATTGTATTGCACCCAAAAAAATTCCTCAGAATAGAATGCATAACTATTAACAGAAAAATGTTAAAACTCCTTAAATAAAATTTTTACCTTAAAACATATGAGCATTAATTTATGTTAGTTGTGCTTTGTGTTCTTCAGATTTCTCAACTGATGAGTAATCACAGGATAAAAAATGTAGTGAAAAAATAATAACTCCAGATATATGCAGGGAGGGAATGTTTCATGAATTTTGTCCCATATAGAATGAGTACCATACTACCATTTGCATTATTTGAAAGGTTTAACCTTTTTTTTAAGAATTTGTGAAACCTAAAAACATATATGTACTCATGTGCAAATTATACTTACAGGTTTTCTCATTTATTTATTTATTTTTAACAAAGAAAATCATCTTAGTTAAAACTGAAATTAGTTCTGCAAAGCGCTTTGTAAACTTCATATTCTTGGAAACTCAAATTCTTGGGCTGATAAGCACAGAGATTTTTTAAGTGAAGCTTTTCGACTCAAATTCTTGGGATGATGAGCACTGTGTTTTTTAAGTGAAGCTCAAACTAAACATTCTTGAGGTGATAAGCACTGAATTTTTTTAAGTGAAGCTTTTCTTCCAGATTTAAAGTAAATAACGGAAATTTAAACAAAATACCCACTCCATTCATTGTACTCGACAAGCAAAAAAGTCACGACACAAAGGAACAACATATCACCGAGAGAGACACACACAGAAAAAACAACTAACTGGACTTTGCTACGTTTGAAACCCTCCCGCCACCATTGAACTTGGTCGAGGTAAGCTTCTCTGTCAACCCACGGCGTTAAGGAAATTAATACTCTCCAGTCCAATCAAATTAGCGCTGGGCCAGATAGATCTGGCTCCACAGCTTTTGCACACGCGGTTAAGACACTGTTGTATGTAGGTCTTCATACTGAATGAGACGGAGAGGAAATCGTCTCCTCTTCTCTTGCGTAGTGATGTTACTGGGGCCTGTTGGAGCTGGCATCAATAACCTCACACTCTGAACGTGATCTCTTTCCTCAGGGAATAGTCTTTTTCGTTTTTGAAGGAAACTTTTCATTTAGGTAATGGTTTTGGAAAGGAAAGGTTTATCACCGTGTTGTTAAGAGAGAGAATAAGAATCAGGGCAAAAAAAATATTTCTAGAAATAGAAATTTTTAAGTAGGACCCGGCCCCTCTGGCCCCTAATGACGAACCGCCCCTGCTGGGTACCCTTGCTAGTAGGAACTAAAGATAATGTTATACTTTTAGTCAGGTACAAAACAATAATTATAAAGCCCTAGGCCTGGGCTTTTTAGCAATTTTCAGTCCGCCGTGCTAATTTTCATAAGGTTTGCATAGAAGCCCAAGATTTTAGCAATGCGCTTTACTGAGGTTGAAACTATTAAGCAGACCCTAGGCCTAGGGCTTCTTGATAGTTTTCAGTCCTTCTAGCTGATGTTTATATAGCTTTCAAAGAAAATCAAATTAATTCTGTTGAAATGTTACTCGAGCGCAAAGCATTAATGGATACGCCCTAGGCCTAGGCAGATGCATTTTTAGTAATTTTATAATGCTGTGATCATATGAGGTTTGCATGTCAGAGCGTTACGCTTATTAAAAATTCTTTAAAAGGCCTAGGCCCAGCGGCTAATAATTAATATTTGGTGCCTAAGTGAAATCGCAACATTATTAACTTGATTTCTTATGCAAACCTTATAAATATGAGCACAGCGATTAAAAGTTACTAAAGAGTCCTTGCAAGTAATATTTTGAGACCGAGTGCAAGTTCGATTTACGAAATGTCAACAGGTTGAAATATCTAAAGTAACAATGAAATTTGTAATATTTCTTTTTTCTTTCTTTTTATTTCAGTTTTGACACTTGTATTAAGTTTTAAAAACGTATATTTCTCCTATTGTTTATCTTCATTGTGCTTTTAACATAATTTCTTATCATGTTTTGGGCATTTCATTTTGTGTGGTTACAGTTTTTTAATGTTTTGGGCATTTCATTTTGTATGGTTACTTATTTTTATGTTTTGGGTTTTTTACTTTGTAGGGGTATTTTTGTTATGTTTTGTTTATTTTTTTCTGTGGTGTATGTATGTCGACAGAATGAAAACGAAAAACTGTGGACAGTCACGATGCCTACTTGCTTATAATTTTTTTTTCAAATACAGTACATCATATTGTATTGATTTATACTACTTACTCATTAAGCGACTACAGGTTTCTTTTAATACGAACTTTTTCTCAGAGGCTTCTGTTTCCTCTACCTCGCTTTTTCGGCTCCGCAGTTTCTTTTCTTGGTTTTAGAATATTTTTCTTATTATTACTCTATTTTCTCATGTAAACTCTTTATCTATTCTATCGAAGTATTTTGAAATTATAAGTGAAGCCCTGTTGCTGAAGTAAAATAAGAAATCTCCATCTGAAACAACGCAGTTCAGATATTTTCCAGCTGTTAACTCAAAGAATGAAAACAAAAACAACAAATCTGGGCAGTGGTTGAGGCATGAGACACTACTTACTAGTAACCAGGCAAAGTTTTGAGAAAGAATGAGCTTAGGAATTTCTAACTCCAACAAAAAAGAATAACCGCACTGTATCCCTCCCCATTTCCTAGTGCCGGCCTTTGGACGTCTTGAAAGAGAAGTTCTAAGGATACATCTGTATCGTAATTGCCTGAGAATTCGTGACAATTTTCTGGTGTCGTAGTAGAAAAATACACTTCTTACGACGCTTAAATTGCTTGGATGTAATGCCAACGAACAAAGTTTTGCTCTGGCATTGGATTTCTGTTGTTTTTTATGGAATACTTTTCCCCTGGGGTTCACCACTTTCAGTATAGACTTTAGGACACAAGGGAATACTCCCCGACGTAAAACACCCGTTTCACGGCAATTATCCTCCAATTAGCGAAAGAGAGGTGCGACACAGGAAATAAGTCGAACGAGACGGATCTGAACTTAGAAAGTCGGGGAAAATGTTGCATGAAAAACTATATTTGGCTTACAGACCATTTGGCCCGGAGGGACATAGGTCTTTTTTTACTACGTTACGGAGTAAACAAATTGTATTTTCAGTATAACAATTTTCTTTCATACGCATGCTGCAGCACAGAAAAGAATTGGAATTAATTTTTTTATAAATTAGCATGAAGCCTACCGGCCCAGTCCGCGCCTGCTGCCGCCCACGGATCATGGCGTCCGGGTGCATCGCATCCGTTGATCCCCCGCTTGGAGCGTCCTTGCTGTAAAATACATGTACCTCTGCGTTTTGGAAAAACAAAAGATAAGATGCCGATCACTAAACTTAGCCTCTTCTTTTGACCGCAGGTACGAAAACCTTGAACTTCGCCTAAACACTAACGAAATGCAATCACAAGTCACAAGCATAACAAAAATGCGAAACGCTATGCAACAAGTACAACACAAAATAAAACAAATGCCAAAACATAAAAAAATGCACACGCTATGTAAAATGTACAAAATAAAATAAATGCCATATTCATAAGGATATCATGACAAGTCAAGTTAAAAATGAGTTTTTACTTAGGCGTCAAACAATAATTATTAGCCTCTATACCTTTTTAAAAAATCTTTGATAAGCGCAACATCATTAACCTGATTTGTCATCAAACATTATCAATATGACCAGGCATACAATTACTTAAAATACTTGTTAATGGATGAATTGAGGAATCACCAAGTTCAGCAGGTGAAAGTTAATGGCTGTTTATTGTTTTGCACTCGAATAAAAACGCAACACAATAAAGTTGACTTTCTCTTAAAATTTTATGTATATGAGCACGGTTGATTGAAAACTGATAAAAAGTCTTAAGGCCTGTTTATTAATTTTTGTTCCTCTGTCAAAACGCAGTACCATAACCTTGGCATGTTATCGAAACCTTATGAATACGTCGGACTAAATATTCCTAAAAAAAGATTACGCTTAAGGTCTTGTAAATAAAGTTTTGTGACAGAGTAAAACTGCAACATTAATAACTTGACATGTTATGTTAACGTTATGAATATGAGCACGGCGGATTAAAGATTTCAAGAAATAGCCTTTGGGATAAATGTGTTGTAACTGAGTAAAAATGTAACATAACCTTTATTTTCTATATAAACCAAAGTACGTGCGGAAATGTCCCGACTATATAATACTTCAACCATATACCGAAGCGCTGACAAGGTGAAAACAAAAGTGCAATTTTGTACGGTCCCCTAACATTTTTTGTTCAGCCTACATGGAAGTGGACACGTTGATATCAAAAACGTACTTTTCATACGGCTCCACAACAAACAGCAATGGACACGTCGCAATCGGTTTTTTTTTAGTTGGGTTTTAACGACCACCATGACCAATTCAGTGGGCTATAAGCAGTTGGACGTGCCGAATTTTGGGCCACTGGTTCCTGGGAAGGGGGACAGCCAGTGCCAGAAGTCAATCACAGCGTCCACGACTCTCCGAGATTTGAACCAGGATCCTTCTCGACGAGTGGTCAGTAGTCAGCGCCTAGATCACTCCACCACCGTAGTGGCACACGTTGAAACGTATTTTTCATACGGCCCAAAACGCTCTTATGGACATACTAGATTGAACTGGATACAAAGAAATCATTAATATAATTTGTACTAGCAGGTATACCAGGTATTTTTTAGGTACATATTACTATTTGTGGAATCACCAAGTTCAGCGGGTGAAAGTTAATGAATGAAAAAGATATTCCTGCAATTTTTCAGTAAACCTATTTTAATTTTTTTGATTTAGTTAATTTAATTTTGCGAAACAAAAAAGTAATAAAAAGGAATGGGAATACTTACCTTCTAGGAGACATCTATAGAACTGCCGTACATCTGGCGTGTGCTTTTGTGAATCCCGCGACACAGAAATGCAATGTACCTATGTGATGTCGCATGCGTACGACTTCACATTGGCATTGATCATCTTTTTCTTACCGTTTTGAATTTTGAATATCTGGAACTCTCTATTTACATTACATTATATTTCTGCCTGATAAGCCGCCCGTTGGTAGTGAAAGCTAAACTGTATTGATTTGTGTTTTTAATACACCATTAGCCGCCCGTTGGTAGTGAAAGCTAAACTGTATTGATTTGTGTTTTTAATACACCATTAGCCGCATAATTTTGCGCTTTATTGTTATCTACAGTCTCTAACTTAGATCGTAGGCCGGTTAGTTGGTTGGTTGGTTAGTTGGTGGTTTATGGCGCAAAGGCCTCAAAGGGCCAAAGAGCGCCTTAGAACGTAGATAGGGTATTGGAGTGCTGCATTGTGTTGCAGATCTTAAGAGTAAAAATGGAACATTTTACGAAAATTTTGTACGGTGCCCCCATGACCCCGGGTTCCGACCCCTTCCAAAACCTGTCTACCGTCTAAGTTAGATAACCATGAGATAGTATATCAAATTTGGATGTTCTAAATTGAAAACTGTAGATTTTACGAAAATTTTGTATGGAGGCCACTTGGCCTAGACCCCTTCCAAAAAACATCTACAGTCTAAGTTAGAGTTTTATGAGATAGTATAACAAATTTGGTGGTTCTAAATGAAAAACTGTAGATTTCATGAAAATTTTGTGCAGGGGCACGTTGACCCCAGGCACCGACCCCTTCCGAAAACAGTCTTCAGCCTAAGTTAGAGAACCATGAGATAGTTTACAAATTTTGGTGGTTCTAAATTGAAAACTGTAGATTTTACAAAACGTTTTGGGAAATCTGCAGTTTTTAATTAACACCGGGCCCCGATCCCTTCCAAAAGCGGTGTTCGCACTGAGACAGAGTACCATGAGATAGTATACCAAATTTGGTGGTTCTAAATTGAAAACTAAAGATTTTACGAAAATTTTGTATGAGGGGGGGCTCCGTCCCTCTGTCTCCAACTGCTTCCAAAAACCGTCTACAGTCTAAGAAAGTGTTTCATGAGATAGTATACCGAATTTGGTGGTTCTAAATTGAAAAGTGCAGATTTTACGGAAATTTTGTATGGTGGTGCTTTGACCCCGGCCTCCGACCCTTTCCAAAACCCGTCTACAGTTTAAGTTAGAGTTCATGAGATACATGAGATAGTATACCAAATTTGGTGGTTCTAAATTGAAAACTGTAGATTTAACGAAAATTTTGTATGAGGGAGGGGCTCTGACCCCCGGGGCTCCGACCCGTTTCTAAAACCGTCTACCGTCTAAGTTCGAGTCCTATGAGATAGTATGCCAAATTTGGTGGTTCTAAATTTAAAACTGTAGATTTTACGACAAATTTTTATGTGGGGGCTCTGACCAGCCGGGCCTGACCCGTTCTAAAAACCGCCTACCGTCAAATATTTTTAGTGCCAAAGGAAAAAATCATTATATTCATATCCTGTCTGAGTGTCGAAACCTTATAAATTTGATCAGGGCGAAAGACGTTTGAAATCGTACGTTTTCCTGCATTCGTTTTGTATGTAACCAACATTTGTAAACGCGACGAATTGGCCAGCGACGAATTGACGTAGTCGACGAATTTGTCCACGACGAAATGACGCTCGACGAATCGTCGTGGTCGACGAATTGACGCAGGCGACGAATTGACGTAGTCGACGAATTGACGCAGCCGACGAATCGATGTAGTCGACGAATTTTCGTACGACGAATTGACGCTCGCCGAATTGACGCAGTCGACGAATTTTTCCGCGACAAATTGACGTAGTCGATGAATTTTTCCGCGACGAATTGACGCTCGACGAATCGTCGTGGTCGACGAATTGACGCAGGCGACGAATTGACGTAGTTGATGAATTGACGCAGGCCACGAATTGACGTAGTCGACGAATTTGTCCGCGAAGAATCGATGCATAACCCTTGGCACGGCCCTAAATATCTGGGAATAAGACCCAGCCCGTTGTTATGTTCTCTAAACTAAGCAAACCCTGACCCGGTTCATGTACACCTTTGACCCAGAGGATCATGCCACCTTCACCAAACCTCAGAGATGGCAAAACACAGTCAGACAGGAAGCATTCAGCTTGCCTTCTTCACACTTACACTCGTCCGTTGGACTACCAGATGGTGAGGCGTCCCTCCTAGGAGCGCGTTTCCACTAGTCCACTGGCGTCCATCCAGCTTTTACCCCTCATATGGACGCTTGGCGTTGATCTTGCTCATGTTAGACTTCTGTGTGGCTTCTCGGCCATACAAATCCATTATTTTTATCAATGAACCGTTGTGGTGTTGGTATATTGCTTCAGGAGGCATTTTGTAACTCGGTGGTGAGTGTTGCAATTGAGTAATGGCGATTTTGTCTCACCACCCTTTTCAGCACTGGGTGGTCCCGCTCTGCTCTCTCTGATATTACGTGGCCTAAAAGGTCAAGATTTCACTGTTGTTGCTTCTAGGTGGTTCCACTTCGCAATAACATCATCTACAGGTGATCAAGCCAGCTGCAGCAAGGCAGAAGTTTCGTGAACTGATTTGTTACTAACAAGGAACACCCCCTGGTTCAAACAAACAAAACCGCACTACACTTCCTTTACAAGTCATTTACGTACCTCCGAATTCAATGGTGATATTCGATTTTCTGCAAAACTCCGTAGTTGCTCACTTGAGGACTCCGTTGAGTCACCCGTCGCTCGTCGGCTCTTACGCCAGTCAAAAGTATGCAGGTGTTTGAATCACATGCCTTGTTTGTCCGTGTACGTAGTGAGACGACAAAATGGTTTGACAATTTTGGCGTCAGTTTTAAATATACATCTGTCTGACAAGTCACTCCTATTCGATAAAAACTGTGTTTCGCACGAAAGGAACATGTAAGTCATAAAAGCTGTCTACGTATGATAAAAACATTATCCTTGCTGATATTATAGACTAATTTAAAAAACTTTATTCACAAGTAAAAGCAAGTTAAAAGCGAGATCTTTCGGGATCCCTAGATCCCATCTTCAGGCTTAAGGCCATAAAGAACAATAAGTGGTCGACTTATATACGATCAGGTTTGACCCATGATGCAACGCAGTGGGCGTTCACATCGGTCAACATAGCAAATCATAAACAATCAATAGTTCGAAGATATGTAAGGTATTGTTCGTAGTGGTTTGTTCGTAGTGGTTCCGGGCATATCGATGGGGATTAGTTTTTTCCATATGTGAGGAATGAATGACGGAAGTTCTGAGTTACAGCATAAAGGCCCATATGAATGGTATATAAGCTCTCGGAGAGGAAAACATTTCCCCTTGTTACTTTAGAGTTCAAAACCACTGCGTTCTTCCAGTCACATATTTTTCCCTCTTGGTCCACAATTTCAGTTAGTGCTGTGTTGGTGGAGCCTGACCTCAAGTAATATTGGTGTTCCGATAATCGTACTTTTAAGGTCCTCAGAGTCGAACCTATATAATATTTCACATCCTCTGGATTTTTAGGGTTGACTAAAGGTATGCGGTATACACCTGGTCTAGATAGATCGGGAATCACGTCACGATCAGTTCTGATAATAGAAAAGATGTTACGAGTCGAGACTCCAAAACCAAGTCCATATTTCTTGCAAGTTAAAAGCGTGATCTTTTGGGATCTAGGGATCCCGAAAGATCACGCTTTTAACTTGCATTTACTTGTGAATAAAGTTTTTTAAATTAGTCTATAGTATCAGCAGGGATAATGTTTTTTATCGTACGTAGACAGCTTTTAAGACTTACATGTTCCTTTCGTGCGAAACACAGTTTTTATCGGACGTTTTTAGCTGCATCTGTGTGTTTAAATAATCATCTGGTGAGTGGTCATACCAACAGTCTGCATTACCTATTGGATTGTTTTTCGTGGCCTGGGAGAATGGAAGTGGCCTTCCGAACATTCTGTACCTTCAGGAAAAAGATTGCTGTCAACGAAACATACCTGAACTTCTTGGTCAACTGCAAATCGCTACAAGTTGTCCCAAGGTTCCTTGATATTCGATGTCATCCGATTTCGTCTCACGATAAAATAGTTATCGAAAAAGCAGAATTCCGACGTCTAACTACTGAGATACGGCAAAAAAAAAAAGAAGTTTCTTGGATTTACTTAACAGAAAGGCTTACCATTCATACTCTACTTTGGTTAACCTAATACCATTCATTACCTTGGGTAAGCACCTTGTAATGTTCTTTTCTTCATTACGAACATTTAGACAGCATTAAAGCCCGTCATACCTCAAAACGTTGTTCGTTCGTTACATCTAGACCACGCAGAGCTACTAGATTCAACCCCCATGAGGCAACAATGCCTTTACCTGATACCTTTTGTAACTTCAGTTGTATCCAACTATCAACACCACAGCGCACAGCTTTAAATCGTGGGTATAAATTTTCATACCCGACTTCTTCGTTCAACCCTCTTCGTTCCATCCCTCAACTCGAAACAATCATTAGGTCATTACCAGAAGATGAAAGAGACACCCTACGCAGTAATCTTGTCAAAACCATATCAAAGGGCTCCAACTCTTCCACTAGGTTGAAGTATGAACGCTCTCAATTGATTGCCCTGTCCAATAACCCTAACATTTCCATAATCGGTGCAGATAAATCTTTAGAAATGGTCATTTTAGATCGAGGTGATTATGAAGCAAAAATGCAACAGGCCATTGAACGAATTCCTCATAAAATCATTAATTTCACCATCTCAGATTTGAGCAAATTGAAAAATAAAGGCTCTTTACCAACTGTTATCTCGGCAATGATGAAACCGCCCATTGGGCCCAGGGTCCCGGGAGCCTTCGGGAAAATGAAGACTCACAAACCTGATCGCCCACTCAGACTTTTAGTTTATGGCTTTTCTAGTCCTACACGCCCCCTTAAGACTGCTCTCGCTAAATACCTTCAACCACTTACTAGTAACTCTCCTTTTTCTATTAAAAGCTCTACCCAAGCCATTTCACGTATAACAGCGGTTAACACTACGGGAACGAACTTCATAATGGCTTCATTAGACGTGGTCTCTCTGTTCCCGAGTGTTCCCCTTGATATTGTTCATTCCATCATTACCACCAAATTACAGGCCAATTTAACTATATCCCCCCACGAGATTGAAGCCATTAAATCTGCCCTCCAGTTGGTGGCCAAGAGATCTTATTTCAAATTTGGTGACAAAATTTATCTTCAAAAGGAGGGTGCACCTATAGGCTCCCCCTTTCCCCGGTTTTGGCGGAAATTTTCCTCCAGTCTCTTGAGGAATTAGTTATGTCAATTTTTCCTGCTCAACCTATTTTATTGATCAGGTATGTAGACGACATGTTAGTCTTTTGGCCACATTCTATGTCTCTACTAGAGGAATTTACCGAATGCTTCTCCTCACAGTTCCCCACGATTAAGTTTACTTTGGAACTGGAAACTGAGGGCAAGCTCCCCTTTTTAGACATACTACTCACTCGAGACTTAAATACCAATTTTATCAGTTTTTCTGTGTATCGTAAACCAACAGCTGTGCCCTGTATGATTCCGTTTTCGTCCTTTAACCCTATTTGTCATAAATCTACCTCCTTCTACTTCCATATTAAACGAGCTTATTCTCATTCGTCGTCACCCGGGGCCCCTGGACAATGAACTTAAGTACATTCGGACTATGGCCCGATCCTTTGGGTACCCGGATTCTTACTTCGGACGCTTCATGAATATAGTTCAACGAACTCGATCCACTACCCTAACTACTCCAAAAACAACTTTACGGTATATAGGCAAGACTGAGTTTTCTCAACCACTTGTGACAATCCTTAGAAAAACATGCAAGAAATATGGACTTTGTTTTGGAGTCTCGACTCGTAACATCTTTTCTATTATCAGAACTGATCGTGACGTGATTCCCGATCTATCTAGACCAGGTGTATACCGCATACTTTTAGTCAACCCTAATAATCCAGAGGATGTGAAATATTATATAGGTTCGACTCTGAGGACCTTAAAAGTACGATTATCGGAACACCAATATTACTTGAGGTCAGGCTCCACCAACACAGCACTAACTGAAACTGTGGACCAAGAGGGAAAAATACGTGACTGGAAGAACGCAGTGGTTTTGAACTCTAAAGTAACAAGGGGAAATGTTTTCCTCTCCGAGAGCATATATATCCATTCATATGGGCCTTTATGCTGTAACTCAGAACTTCCGTCATTCATTCCTCACATATGGAAGAAACTAATCCCCATCGATATGCCCGGAACCACTACGAACAATATTGTATTACCTTACATATCTTCGAGCTATTGATTGTTTTTGATTTGCTATGTTGACCGATGTCAACGTCCACTGCGTTGCATCATGGGTCAAACCTGATCGTATATAAGTGGACCACTTGTTGTTCTTTATGGCCTTAAGCCTGAAGATGGGATCTAGGGATCCCGAAAGATCTCGCTTTTAACTTGCTTTTACTTGTGAATAAAGTTTTTTAAATTAGTCTATAGTATCAGCAGGGATAATGTTTTTTATCGTACGTAGACAGCTTTTATGACTTACAAGTCACTCCTACTTTGTGATTCCTGGTCTGGACACAAGGATGGACGAATACATCAGGAGGCCTCCAGGGAAAATAAGTTCATTTAAAAATCATTCCACCAAAAACTGCGAAATATGATCAACCCCTCGATGTTCATTTTTCCAAACAATAAAAAATTTACGCAAAGAGGATTACAGACAACATAAAACTACGATCCAAAATGCCGCAGCCAAAATTACGTGACAGAATATTCCTTCTAAAAATGCATTCTGTTATCTACAAACAACTCTCTGCGGAGATTTATAGACCGATGCTTCGTTACGCATGGCTAAAAGATGACTACCATTGTGGTGAACCTGTGCAGAATTTTGAAAGTGTCATCGACGTGGCTTTCAACATAAATGTTTTTCGTGCGTGTGCATTCTGTGGGTGTACCGATGTTGCATTTATTATTTGATGTGCTTTTGCGGCAATGGTTATTGCTTTGGTCATTTTGTAGACAGCCCTTACATGAATAAATCTTTTGACACTTGCACACTCTGACACTTAGTTATGAAGTTACGGACGTCAACAGTCCTATGTACGTGAAAATTATTTTCGTGCAGATCTGCTCTTTACGCTTCGACGTGCCACCTATCTTCAGAGACCTCTACTGGTCAACTGCGGAGCTTTACAGAAAAACGAATATCGTCATTGAATTAAGAGGTACATAAATGACTTATAACGGAAGTTTGGTGCGGTTTTGTTTTTTCGACCACGGGGGTGTTCCTTGTAAGATGGTATCCTATGACCATACCAATTGAAAGTCACTGAGATATACGGTATAGCCCATTCTTCTGTTCATGATTGTTCATGACGTTTACCAAGCCACGTGCGACTTTTTATACCTGTATGGACCATGGCTTTGCCGTACATGGGCAAATCCACTACTCAAAAGGGTTTTTTGAATACTTTTGATCACATGTATGTGAATTTGGCGCTTAAACCTCCAACTTAGAATACAGTCATTGAAGTCCATATTGTGCACAACTCGAAAATTTTCTGTTCATATGAGAAACGAAATGCTGCATTATACAGTCAGATTTTATGGTATGTTTTATGATCTGTACTTACTTTTTCAAAAGACTGAGAAAAGTGTGCATTCAGAAAAGACGCGTTTACCTGAACATCGTACTCCTCTAGGCAAAGTGGTAATGGACATAACTACCGTGGCGCGGTGGTCTAAGCTCCGGCTTATGATCCCTGGTGGTCATAAGCCAGCACTTACGTCCGAGAAGCGTCCGGGTTCGGATTCGGTGAGGCATGGGTCTTGTGTTTGTCTTATGGCATCGGCTCTCTCCCTTCTCTGGGAACAGTGGTTCTAAAATTAGGGGCGGCTGACTGCCCATTCAGTTGCTCACGTTGGTCATCAAACTTTCAATAAAAAAAAAAAGAAATAATAATAACTACCTAACTAATCGCACTAGTCGGGCATGGGTTCGAGTTCTGTGGCACATGGGCAGATCGTTTGTTCAGAGGTTTTTTTCATCTCCTGGAATCTGTGTCCTCAAATCAGGAAAGCCTCACTGTTTGTAATCCTACATGGTAAGGGTAATTGTTTGCACCTAGCACCACCATTTATCTTTTTATAACTCAATATCCTTATCTAACTCCAAGATGAAGATGTTGGTGTCGTAGTGGTCTAAGCGATGGCCTCTGATCATTCGTCCGAACGGGGTCCGGGTTCGAATCCCGGTTTGGCATGGATGTTGTGTTTGTCTTACGGCACTGGCTCTCTCCCTTCCCTGGAACCAGTGACCCTAAATTAGGGACGGGCGACTGCTTATAGCCCATTGAGTTGCTCAAGGTGGTCGTTAAACCTCCAATCAAAAAAAATAGATGAAGATGACGTCGTTATTTAACTCTAACAGTAAGTAACCAGATACTGTTCGCCATAGCAGACTACTTGCGTTGTTCGGCTCTTTCTTAGGAATATTAATCCCTGAGTGAAACTATGTCAGTTCGATGCATTTTCTCGACAGTCTACTATATGTGATATCACACTGCCACGTGTTGTATGTCATGTGTTTAGAATCCTCCCTGGAGATGAAAAAGTTTACGATAAGTGAATGTAACTTACAGTTTATGATAAGTGAATGTAGAAGACAGAACTACTAAAGTTACGTGTTTTTGTAACTCGTATTTTGAATACGTGCTGAGAAATAAGAGAAAATCAGAATACCTTCAACGTTAAGATTTCAGTCTAGTCATTTCTCACAGGCGAAAACCTATAATATTATGCCACGGACATTTACACATACTATTAATATAATGCAAGGTTTCCTTTATTTCTTCGCTTTCAGGGCTCTATACGGAATATTCTGCTTTCATACATTTTTTTCAGAGTATCTCTCGATCCTACTTGCAAAATATCAAATATATCTTTCTCATTTGTCGAACATTATGCCCAAGATGTGATTATAACAAACAAACTAAACCTCGATGGGTCTCTGATAAATTAAGCAATTTATCAGCTCTGAGAACACGAAATGAATCCACGAAGCTACTGAAAGCACAGTTGGTCGTAAAACAGAATATAGTAGTTCATATTTATATTAATTCTACTTTTTAAAAGACTAAACAGATGCGTCGCTTTAAAAAGTAAATATTTTACTTACGACAGCTTATTGATAAACACCAAAAGAAAATTAATGTGAACTATCGTACTACCTGAGCAACGCATTGAACGAAATCAAGATGGCTAAAAGTTTTCTAGCGTTTTTCGTCAGTTCGTATTTCAGCTCTTCCGAAGAATGCTTGAAGCTGCATCTTTAGGTGGATGGCTGTAGGTACTTATTTGTTCCCAAGATTTTCGTCGCAGCGAGAGTAGGAATCGTTTTTCCTTTCATCAATCAAGCTGGGATTACAGCGGACGGAGTCGTGTTGATTCGGTTGAGCGATAAAATCAATAATGCAGGAGGTTGTTCAAAATATTTTCGCCAATCCTTCAGAGTATGTTTCCTTCACAGTCCGTTCTTGTAGGTTTTCTTTTGTTTTTTTTTCGTAGTTGTTTCGTAGCATATTCAGAAATTTCCTGAACGCATCGTTTTATTTTGTAGTAAACTTATCAAAAAACTGAAAGAAAAAAAAAACACAATGGAGACCGTTGTGGTACGAAAGCTACAGAAAAATCTTTAACGGAGGAAATTCTCTCTTTGAACTGATAAAGGAAAGATATATTTATCACTGCAAGGTAAAATGAACGAAAACAGGAGCTTTGCGAATGAAATCACCAGAACAATAACGACTCAAGGTCGCCTTTAAGCGTTTTCTTCGAACAATTAGAGCTTTACACAGTGGGAAAACAAAAGCTTCATTTACTAAAAGGATATATTTTTACGGTTAATCACTGACTAACATTTCGACAAAGTCGTCAACAGAGAAGTAGCTTTGTAAAAATACAAAAGAATCTTTGAAGCCAGAAATTCCCTTGGTTTCGAAAAGAACGAGGTGTTTCAGCACAGATGTGTTTTCTTGATCCAGTTTTGGTGAGATGTAGAATAGATGCCTCCAGAAAGGCGCAGATCCACAAAGTGGCTTTTGTCCGTTTTTGCAGATTCAAACCGTTTCAAAATTCTTTCTGCACACTGTTTATTTTTGCACTGAGTTATAGGGCACACAATCCTGTCATTTATTTTAGGATAGCTTCCTCAAGGTAATCAGGCAATACTCGCAAACGAGTTTCTTCGTAAAGCAAGTTCAAAACTCAGTGTATCTGAACACTTTTCGAGATCATCCTAAAACCCAGCAGTCCAAAACTTAAAGTTTAAATACAATTGTAGAACTAATGGTCTCAGATCACGATACAGGAAATTAATGATAGTAGGTTCTTTGCGAAAACCGAAGGATGTCTCTTGGAATCTCGCCTAAGTGCATGTTAACTGATAACAAAACTGATAAAACCACGCTCGTGCCCAAAATTAAAGTCAGGAAGGTCAATTATTCAAAGAGCTCAATAAAATGCTACGATGTTCACAGGACGTATAGAAATGGATGCGAGAAACAAATGCATACAGGGGAAGTTGCATAATAGTGATCAATATGTAAATTGAGTTGCGTGCCTGAAGCCAATTGAGAACGGTTGTGGGATTTTAACAGCGCGTGTAAGAGGAGTTCCTCTTGCTTCAAATGCTTACCTTGTGTCTCATACCCATGTATTCGACGCCATGCGACAGGACAACGAAAAGCAGATCAGTCTGAGGCCCAAGTCGCAAGGGGATTTCTTGAATATCCACCTCAGATTGGTTTCACAGATATGGCAACAATTCAAGAGCACTAGTAGAATGTCACGAAGGCCTGTCCAAAGTCGTCCAAGTCGTCCGACTTTGGACAGGCCTTCGTGACTTGACTTCTCGTGAGGACTGTTATGTCGCTTTAACTACACGGCGTCACAGGTCCTGTACAGCCAAACAATTTCTTCGCAGCTCTCTGCTGCCACTATGACTAGTGGTATCTAAGCAAATTATATATCGAAGTCTTAATGCAATTGGCCATTACGCTAGAAGATCTATAATTAATTTGTGTCCTGCTAGCCGTATCTCAGAGAAGCACTCGCCCGAAATACAGCCGGCAACATCATTCCTGGGGCGCAGACCACTGGGCTGGTGTTCCTTTTACAGACTAGTCAAGATACACACTACTAATAGATTCTCGTCGGTATTTTATTTGGAGGGAACAGGGAACCTGTAACGATCCTGCAAACGATACTTTTGGAGGTGGTGGTCTTTGCGTGCCGGGTGGTGTAATGTTCACCGGCCGCGCACTACCCCACATTCTAAGGAGGCAATGTGAATGCTGAGCGCTCCCGGGACGAGATCCCAGAACCCTATATCAGGTTTTTTCCGGGAAGCTGTTAGCATTCAGTTCCTTTTAGTAAATGATAACGCTCGCTCGTATAAGGTTCAGGGTGTCGATGATTTCCTGCACAGCAAGGATATTCAGAGTATGGACTGACCAGCCAGGTCTCCGGACCTGTACCCTAGAAAGAATATGCGTGCGATGTTCTGAAATGACCCATAGTAGCTGTTAATCCCCTCCCAAGATCTTTCCCAGCTGCTCACCACCCTTATCGAGAAATTTAATTTTTTGTCTCTGAAGTTCATCAACAACCTGTTGATGAGTATGCATCATCGTTGAGAGAATTGTCTGTCCGTACGTGGTAGTCATATTCCTTATTGAGACATTTTTAGATGACATTCTTACATCTCACCTTTGTGGTATTTGTAGGATGCGACACTGTATACGTAACATGTGTAGATATTTATCTGCTGTAATAAAATATTTATTACTCTTATGATTGTGCCCTTTATGTGAAACTTTTCTACCTGCTGTTACGTGTTTTGTTTTTATCCCCCCGAATGCCTTCCGGACTTTGTTTTTACATAACCAGTGTTTTTACATAATAAGTGTTATCTCTTGACAACTTAGTCAGATCAAACAAAAGAATCTGAAAAAACAAAATGTGAAGAACATGAACTTTTTAAGAGCTACAAATCTTTCACATTTGGGATGTTTATGTTGTGAATACCCCTGTAAGGATAAATGTGACACCGAATTCTCGGGGGTAATTAACATTTCTTTTGAATTCTTTTCGACACGAAAAAAAATTTCAGCGCAGCTTCACAGAAGAAATATTTCAGAGAAAAGGAGAATGCACACACACACACACACACACACACACACACACACACACACACACACAAGCAATTTACGCTTCCTATAGAAAATGTGTGCAATGTAAGAAGTGTCCTTTACAACGTAGCGAACTGGTTCTAAAATTATAGCAACTGGACTTTTGCTTGATTGGTACAGCATTCACAAAGAGAAGCAGCAACTTTTGGCCACTAGAAGTTGAAAGATATAGTACGAAAATCACAATCGAGCACGAAGTATTTCTCATAACGGAAGATGTCAGAGGCAAAGGAGATTTTCCAAAGCAAGTTCTTAGAAACAATGATACGGCTCTAAATATGGTAAAAAAGAGATAAGCATTTACACCCCCTAGGGGCACACTTGCCACAGAAGGTTCTTAGAAACCTTGACACAGCTCCAACGTGGTACAAATAGAGATAAGCCTTTACACCCTCAGGGGTATATTTCTCATAGAAGATTCTTAGAAACCTTGACAGGACTCCAAATGTGATACAAATAGAGATACGCCTTTACTCCCCATAGGGAAACACTTTTTTATTGAATGTTTAACGACCACGGTGAGCAACTCAATGGGCTATAAGCAGTCTCCCGTCCCTAATTTAGGGCCTCAGACTCCGGGGAAGGGAGAAAGCCAGTGCCGTAAGACAAAAATACAACATGCATGCCTCACGAGAATCGAACCCAGATCCCTTCCTGACTAATGATCAGAAGACATCGCTTAGGCCACTGCGCCACTGGGACGGCAAACACTTTCCAAAGTGAGTCCTTAGAAACAATGATACGACTCCAAAGGTGGTACAAATAGAGATAGGCCTTTACACGCACTAGGGGCACATTTTCCAAAGCAGGTTATTAGAAACAATGATGCTGCTCCAAATATGGTGCAAGTACACTATCTACCAACAAGTAATTGGACACCTCTGCAATCGACGATATCTGCGGTCCTGACACACGTCACGGTCGCTGCCGTTAAATATCGTGTGGGAATCAACAACACAACCTGTCGCATGCAAGATGCCACGCAGTTCGGAGCTCTCTGATTTTGAGAAAGGTGTAATCGTCGGGTATCACAGAAATGGCCGATCCATACGTGACATATCCAGCAAGTTGAAGTACCCAAAATCGACAGTGGCCTACGTGATTGGCAGGTGGAAGTTGAGAGGTGACTGTCGGAATGTGCCCCGATCCGGAAGACCCACAAAACTGGGAGTTAGAGACCGACGGGTGCTGGCCAGAGAAATTCGGAAGAACCGCACCAAATCGATGAGCCACATCCGCGAGGAGTTTCAACAGGCATCCGAGAGTGTTTTTTCGATGAATAACATCCGTAAGGAAGCCCACCTGCTCGGTTATCATGGACGTGCTGCCGCCCACAAGCCTTTGATCACCAAGTCCAATAGCGCTGCTCGGCTAACGTGGTGCAAAGAACGTCGACAGTGGACCGTTGAACAGTGTAAACAGGTTCTCTGGAGCGACGAATCAAGGTTCACCCTCTACCGTTTGGATGGCAGGGTCTGGATTTGGCGTCTGCCTGGAGAACGCTTCCTGCCGGAATGTATTGTGCCAACTGTGAAGTTCGGAGGCGGTGTAATTATGCTATGGGCGTGTTTCTCCTGGTATGGCACGGGACCCTTGGTCGCAATTCTTGGTAGACTCAACGCCGAGACCTACTGTAACATTTTGGATGACCATGTGCTTCCTACGTTGTGGCAGTTTTACGGGGTGGACCCATGTTACTTACAGGATAATGCCACCTGTCATGTTGCGAGGTCCACCATGGCTTGGTATGGAAAATGGGGTTAATCGAATGGACTGGCCTGCACAGAGCCCGAACCTTAACCCTATCGAACACCTCTGGGACGAGTTGGAGCGTCGAATTAAGGTGTGCCCCCATCGACCGAAATTGGTGAAGGAACTGACCTGTCTTCTCCAAGCCGAGTGGAAGAAAATACTGCTAGCCGTCGTACAACGCCTGGTTGATAGTATGCCCCGGAGGGTCGCAACTGTAATCGCCGCTTGTGGAGGCTCCACGAACTATTGAAGGTGAATAACTTCGCTTTCCTTTGCTATCACAGGTGTCCAATTATTGTTGGTAGATAGTGTAGATATAAGCCTTTACATTAGGGGCACACTTTCCAAAGCAGCTTCTTAGAAACAATGATGCGGCTCAAAATATGGCACAAATAGAGATAAGTCTTTGCACCTCCTTGGAGCACACTTTCCAAAGCAGGTTTTTAGAAACAATGATACGGCTCCAAATGTGGTACAAATAAAGATAAGCCTTTACATCCCTGACTAGGGGTAGAGTTTCTAAAACAGGTTCTTAGAAACAATGATACCGCTCCAATTTACACCTCCCTACATGAGCATATACACTCCCCCCCCCCCCAGGGCACATTTTCCAAAGCAGGTTCCTAGAAATTGATTCTTACACCTCCTAGGCCCATGCGCAGTATATTCGAAATTCGCGCGTTCTGAGTTTTGGCGCAGTGCTCAATCTGGTTTAGGAATAAAATCAATCCATTTTAGGAATAATCGCTGCATTTCTTGAGGCGATGCTTTAAAAGCATGTCATCTTGACTTGGAAATAATGTTCAGTATAACTTACACTAGAAAAGTAGGCTTTAGTTTGATGAAACAGAAGTTTTCACACACAGTAACATGCCTCTCATGAATTTTTCCAAATTAGAAAGAAAATTCGACCAATCTATAATCATCAGTACTTGAAAACCAACTGTAATCCGTATAACACCGTTAACAGAAGAACTGTGTGAATCATACACTCTTTTAACTTTGGAAGAATAAATTCTAGTAGAATTATTATAGTCACTTGAGAAAATTAATCACATTGTAAAACATTTTAAAAACATAAGGATATCAAAAAATTTGAAAAATCATCATGAAGAAATTTTGAGATATCATTTGCCCGTAATATACAGCCCCTGTCTTCATTGAGAGCATGGAGCCAGAGGAACTGGAGAAGCGCCCCTCTTATGCGGGACGCAAGCAGGGACCCATTTCGGAAGAAAGGCAAAGCACATCAGATCACTGGGCCTCAGATACAGCATTAAGATCGTTGTATCTATTCTGTAACAACAATAAGCTTCGCACAGACTCTGAGAATAGGAATGCTATAGTCACCACTGTTCAATATGAAGCGCTCTTGATTAATGTGATACCACATACACAGTCGTATCACAATAATATGACCACCCCCGGAATCACAGTGTTTCCGCCCAGGCGCGTCACAGAGTGGATGTGAAAAGGTCAACCACACGGAGATATAAGCGGCCGGCCAGGAGAGATGAGCCATAGTGCGTCACGAGAGCACAATGGGCAGAGGGAATGATTTGACGGACGTTCAAAAAGGAATGATCATTGGCTACCGCGTCAAGGGTGGAAGCATCTCCGAAACAGCAGACTTCGTGGGTTGTTTGCGAGGTGCTGTGGTAAGGGTGCACCAAGAATGGACACCTGCCACAACGAGTACCTCCCGACGTCATAACTTTGGAGTCTCAAAGGCCATCGGCCTCAGAGGAGAACGACATCTCCGTCGACTGGTAAAGGGCAATCAACGCGCAGCAGTGCAGCAATTGACCACCCAAGTAAACGCTGGGGCACCCGGATAGGTGTTCCCTATAACAGTGAAGCGAACCCTGTTAGGCATGGGTCTTCGAAATCGACGCTGCTTCAAGGAGCCCATCTTAACCCAGGTGCATCGGCAACGACGCTTGCAATTCTCATGGGACTACCGACATTGAAGAGTGGAAGAGTGGGAAGTTGCCTTCTCCGACGAATCGAGGTTTCTGCTCCACAGATATGGCGGCTGGTGGAGGATACGGCGTTAGACACACAAGAACCAACACTCGGACACGCTTGTCGGGCAATTATACAGTAGTGGCCAAAATTGTGGAAATTGTTTCGAAAAAGTGTATTTTTAAGGTTTGATGACTCATAACACCACTTTGTTTTAGAGTAATACCATAAAATTATATATCAATGGACGGATAATTTCATCAAAAATGCAATACATCAAAGTTTGTTCAATTATTTGCATTCCATGAAAAGTTATAGCCAAATAACCAGAAAAAGGAAGCACAACTTGCTTAGGTTGATATGAAGTAGCTTTCTTTCATTTGAATGTAGCCAATGAGAATGAGTCTTTAGAGAGACAATCAGGTGTCATCTTGTTTAGGCAATGAGGAAGTCAGATCACAGTAGGATTCAGTTATTGATGTCATGTAATGGAGCTGAGAGGAGGACATTTGTCAGTGTGTTATGTGATTACTATCAAGTTTGTTTGTTTTGTGTGTGTGTGTGTGTGTCTGTTCTTTCATTTAGTGAGATTGTAAAACGTAATAAATTTAAAGAAATGGCGCAAAGAATTGACTGGTCACCCAGAAAGCTATGTAAAATAGTACTATTAAGTGCCCAAGGCTTCAGTTATGAAAAAATTAGAAGAAAAATTGGTGGAAACTTAACCAAAGGCTGCACTTCCAAATTTTTGAAGAGCTATAAGGAAACTCAGTCACTACAAAACCAGACTGGTAAAGGCAGGAAAAGGTGCACAATAGCAAATAATGATAGAATAATTAAGAGGATGTGCCTAGGTGACAAAAGAAAATCATCTGGGTGTATGCAAGATGAAATGGTGCAATAGAATGTGAAGTGGAGGGCAAGGACTGTTCGGCGCAGACTGCAGGAATGTGGTCTAAAAGATAGAATTCCCGAAAAATGCCATTTTTATCTTTCAAACAAAGGTTGAAAAGATTAAACTGGCCTAAAACCCATGTTAACTGGACAGTGGAACAATAGGACAGTGTTATTTGGAGTGATGAGACCAAAATCTCCCTGTTTGGTAGTGATTGCATAAAATACGTAAGGATAAGAATCGGAGAAGATTTGCATCCTGGTTGCATTACATGTACCGTGAAACACCCAGTTAGTATGTAACGTACCAGGAGATGTGACGTACCTGCCAGAAGGACGCACACGACATAAAGGCAGATAGGAATCAGAATAAAATGTCCGCGTAGCTCAACTGGTAGAGCAACTTATTCCGGAATGAGTGGACCCGGGTTCGAATCCTGGCGCGGATAGAAATGACGGAGAAATTCACTTCGTTATAAGTATTACACTGGCGTGCAAAAATTTGGGACGAGACGGTTTTTCGAATGTAACGTCGTGCAGAAGTGCTCCACATCGACTCAAAGCATACCATAAGATCCCCAAGATGTAAGAATATGGGACAAGTGCGCAAAACCTTCCAAACAAGGAATCCAAAGGATACAAAGGCACTTTGCTGAAAAGATAGCTTCGAACACAACTGCACATAAGACAGAAACTTCCATGTGACAGGCGGCTGCCATGAAAAATTCAGTCTTTCGTAGGGGATATGATCACCTCTGACTGCGTTACAGGATTTACAACGTCTGTCTATGCTGAGGACGAGGTTGTCAAGAAGCTGTTGAGGCATCGCGGCCCATTCCTCTTGTAGCGCCAATCTAAGCTTGCGGAATGGTTGTTGGCGGCTGGCATTGTGCTGCCAACCTTCTCCCGAGAAGGTCCCACACCTGTTCGATTGGATTTCTGTCCGGAGACCTTGCGGGCCAATCCATGCGTTGAATATCTTCACTCTCCAACAGCTCTGCGACAGCCACTGTACGATGAGGTGTAGCGTTGTCGTCCATGAAGAGGAACTCTTCATGGATGACAACGCTACGTGCATCTCTAAACAGACGCACGTGAGCCAGGAGAACCACGGTACAATAGCGGACACCAGTAACTGAACTCCTTGGAAGATGTGGAGGTCAGTACGGCAACCAAGCATGATACCGCCCCAAATAAGAACTCAGCCACCTCCAAACCGGTCCCTTTCGATGATATTGGAGGGGTGATTGCGTGTTCCTTGCTCTCTCCAGATGTGTATACGTCCAGAATCGCTCGTCAGACTAAATCGGCTTTCATCCGTAAAGAGAACTCGACCCCATTGCTGATGTGTAAAGTTCTTGTGTTCCTGGCACCACAGAAACCGCCGTCTCCGATGAGCAGGCGTTAATAGCACACACCATACTGGTCGTCGCGCAAATGGACCACCTTTGTGCAGCCTCCTGCCCACGGTAAAACGCGATAACGGACATCCAGTTGTCTGTTGCATGTGCCTTGCGATTTTTCCCTCTGTCTGCCGTCTGTCTCTTCTCGCCTGTAAGGCAATATACCGATCGTCCGCCGCCGTGGTTGCTCATGGACGACCACTGCTAAACTCTCAGACAGCTGTTCCTGTCGTTTGAAATGCTCTCCAAGCTCGTGAAACAATGCTGTGAGCGATCCCGGACTCCTCGGCCACACTATTCACCCTTCGATTTTCTTCCAACTTCCCAATGACGCGACCTCGGGAAAAGTGTTCCATATGTCGTCTACTGGATTGCCTGTTGGCCATATCACACGGTGGCAGCAACTCGACGTCGTTCAAACCGATGTACACCGTGCAATAGCTTTCACCGAATTGCTGAGCGTACACCGCCCGTGTGCTTTATACCCTTCCGACACTCCACCCCCTACGTCATGCTGCATATATGCGCATGCCCTACCGTACCGGACCCTAGTCTATCTCCTGAGTGGTCTTTCGGTCCATTCTGCCTGCTCGTTCCGCTGTTATGCTAATTTCTCCTCTTCGACCTTAATTTTTGGACACCATTGTATGATCTGGGGTTGTATGACATCAAAAGTTATTCGCAGAATTTGCGTGATTAATGGGAATATAAATGGCCAAAAGTACAATACATTAATGAAATACTTGAGCCCAAACTGAAACCTTCCACATGTGATCTTTTCCAAAATAATGAAGCATTTATATTTCAACAGGATTCAGCTCCATGTCATGTTTCTGTTGTATGGAAAAAAGTGGTTTCAAGATAATCATATTCCACTCCTGTAATGGCCTGGGAAAAACTTAACCCCATCGAAAATCTATGGAGCAGCCGACTAAAGAAACTTGTTAGTCAGAAGCAACCCAGCAATAAAACCCAATTAATAGAAGCAATAATTCAATCTTGGTTTCACATTATAACAGCCGCAGAACTACAAAACTTGGTTCACTCCATGGGAAGGCGTTGTAAAGCCGTAATTAACGCCTAAGTTCACCCAACTAAGTATTAACTGAAATGGTTAGAATTTTTGTATATCTCATTTTTTCGATGTGTTTCACTTTTCTTCTTTATAACTGCTGTTCTAATACAAAATCCTTCATAAAAGTTATAGCATTGCATTTTTTACGCTTTCCAACCGTAGGTTGAAGAAGCGTATATGCTCCAGCTTTGTCCGTCCGTCTGTCTGTCCTGACCGCCCGCACGATAACTCACGTGAAAATGGTTCGATTTCGACAAAATTTTAGTATGTGGTAGGGGACCACCTCGGTGGTACGAACCCTATTGAAAATGGGCGAAGCAGGGTCAAAGGTCAGGACATAGGAGCGGGATCTATTCCATTGCTCTTATGCGTCATAACTTGCGTAAAAATGGTTCGATTTCAATGAAATTCTAGTATGTGTTAGGGAACAAGCTGGGGACAAATCCTGTTGAAAATGGGTGAAATAGGGTCAAAGGTCAAGACATAGGAGCTATATCCATTCCATTGCCTTTATGCGTCATAACATGCGTAAATATGGTTCGATTTCGATGAAATTTTAGTATGTGGTAGGGAACCACCTGGGCACAAACCCTATTGAAAATAAGTGAAATGGGGTCAAAGGTCAGGCAGGGCATAAGAGAGAGACATATTCCATTGCCCTTATGCGTCATAACCTGCGTAAAAATGGTCCGATTTCGATGAAATTTTAGTATGTGGTAGGAAGCCACTGGGGACGAACCTTATTGAAAATGGGCGAAATGGGGTCAAAGGTCAGGACACTGGAGAGTGATACATTCCATTACCCTTGTGCATTATAACTTACCTAAAATGCTTGGACTGCGACAAAATTTATCATGTTGTTCCGGAGGTATAGTGAACCGGTTCTGTTGAATATAATCGAAATGGGGTCAAAGGTCAGGACACAGGAGCGAGAATTATTCCACAGCCATTATCCACATAACTTGAGTAATAATTTCTGGTATGCTGGAAAGCGTGTCATAATCAATGCATTGCATGATTTTACTAACTTGTTGATGAAATTATCTTTCGATTGATATATAATTATATGGCATTACTGCAAGAAAAAGTGGTATTATGAGCCATCCGACCTCAAAAATACACTATTTCCGAAAGGTTTCCACAATTTTGGCCACTACTGTAGGCCGGCGGTGGCAGTGTGCATGCCTGAGGGATATTTTCCTTGTATGACCTGGGACCTCTGGAACCACTGGATGGGTCCCTGAACTTCAATGTCTACCTGTCCATCCTCACTGACCACATGCATTCTTTCATGTTGGAAATTTACCCTGGTGGTGATGGTGTCTACTAGCAGGAGGATGAGCCCTGCCACGTCGCTAAGGCTGTGCGCGACTGTTTCAAGGAACCCGACAGGGATGTCTCCGTTCTCCCTTGTCCGGAGAAATTACCTGACCTTAACCCCATAGAGCACTCGTGGGGCTATTTGGATCGACATGTTCAACGTGCCGACCCCCAAGCACGTCGTTTCCGGGACCTCCGTGCTCTTCTACAGGCCGAATGGACACGTGTGCCTCGAGCAACCTCCCAGGGAATTATGGCGTCTCCATACCACTCCGTTTCGCGGCTGTCATCCGCGCCAAGGGTGGTTATTCCCATTATCAGGTAGTTGGTCATATTATTTTGGTACGATCGTGCACACACTAATAACACATCGCTAGTATTAGTGGAATCATAAACCACCGTATAACTTGAACTTGTCAAAAGTTTCAATTTAGTACCTAGAATGGGTTCCGAAAAAGCTTCGCTAAACTGCCTGAGGTATGTAGAAACCCAAAATAAACTAATTCTAAAGGTGATCTTGGAAACCGAAAGAAAAATGTTATTAAGATGACACCGAGTCAAGTTCCTTTGGCACAATGTAAGGAGATTCCGGCTTCTCTGAATGTATGCTTCGAAACTGCTAATGAGTTTCATATTGCTTCAAAAAGTTTCGAAAATGGAACTCTTAGGGACGAAGTTAAAACTAACGCGCATCAGAAAAAGAAATGAAATGAAGAGAGAACAAAATCCATGGAGTAATTAAGATCGTGGAAGTAGAAAATAAGCAGATGGCAATCGATACCCCTATCAGTAAACGCACAAACGTTAGATACTTTTGAATAATGATGTTCTCGAAATGGACTGTGGATAGACATTTAATATGTGAACCTCCTCTGCTGTTACCGGATATTTTTGTGAAACAAAATGTTCGTTAAAGAGTTCCGATGGCACGGGTAAAGGAAACTTGAGTATTTCTGAAAGTACGTCGCAAAAGAATAATAAGCGATTTGTACTTGAACAGCCAACAAAAATAAACCAATAAAGAGAAGTAAGAATTTAATAAAACGGAGGAGTAAGGAAATATAATTTCTGAATTAACTTTTGTTTTCATTAGAAACGGAGCACCAATACTGTTGAACAAAAAATAAGTAAATGCGACAGTATTACCTTATTTACATAGAACTGGAGTTTATGAGGAGTGAGTAACACCGTTTAAGTGAGGGAAAATTAAGAATTCATGTATACTATAACGACACAACGGAAGTTTCAAGAACTTCCAGTGAATGACGAACTGAAGTATGATCGATTCTAATCTGAAAAATTAATGCATATTATAAAGAAATAGCATCATGGGTTCAAAGGTCAAAAACTTAATGGCTTCAAGACAGTTCCTTCAAGTACCACATAGATGCCAGCTGTACTTGCTGTATTGAAGACAGTTCAATAGTTGTTTTGAGTTTTAGTAGGTTTCTTTCATGCAGACAGAGTGTCTGACTTGAACAGACGGAAGCTGGTTGCCATACACTGCCTTGAAACCCAATTTTGACGAGTCTATGAATAGTCGCTATTGGTGCAGGTCATGTTTGATTCGAAGGCCATATTTCAGGTCATCTACATCGTAGCATAGAACAAGGTCATCTACATCGTAGCAGAAAACAAGGTCATCTACATCGTAGCAGAGAACAAGTCCATCTACATCGTAGCAGAGAACAAAGCCATCTACATCGTAGCACAGAACAAGGTCATCTTCCTTTATGAAGTAAGGCTTTGCTCATTACGATTGTGAAACGAAGTAATTCGTGCATTTTCTTTGAGAAGAATCCATTATAGAAGTCTTGATCCCATTAACTCCGCTTTGGACTTGGACAACTCCAGATCGCGAACAAGATCGTTCAGTTTTTCTTGTGTGAGAATGTGTGGCACAGATGATACACCGTGACCTATATATGGATCATCGTTAGACGCCGAAGGCCCAGGAGAAGACGACATCAGTTCGATTACGTCCACATCGACATCTGAATCGATACAACATTATTTCGGAAATTCCGGAACGGGAAGTCCTACGCCGTGCGGACATGGTGGGACAGCAGATGATATATTCGGGTACGCTAAGACCCATTTCTTTTTCATGGGGATGCCTTCCTAAACGAGTGGTACCATGCAGACGTTGCAGTCATTTGCATGATTGCTTGGCTTCCTACAAACTATAAGAGCAGCAAACAGCATCGACACCTTTCAGACACTTCGGAAGATTTTAAATACACGTACCGCGGCATATGTATTGTGCCTATGCCTTATCCTGGTCCCCGTTCTTGCACCCGAAATAAAGCTGATGCGCATTTTTCACTATAGGATTGATGGGCTTTTCTTCTGGCTTGTAAACGTCACTTCCCCGCAAATATATGAAAAGTTATTTGTACTATTGTATTTTCGGAAATGTCATGACGTATTTTGGTACCCGATGGCGGTTGGGCGGTTTTGGAAGTACTAGAGGCATGCGCAGCTATGTTATCGCCATGGCATTCCCCCTCCATCAAATCTTCGTGAACTGTGGGAGCTTGTTCAGGGGTCGTGGATCCGTATGGCTTCCCAACGCTTCCGGTGTCTTGTCGAGTCCATGCCGAGACGAATCGCCGCCATTACCAGGACGAAAGGTGGTGCTACACGTTACTAGACAGGTATCTCTAATTCAATTGCTCTTCAGTGTATAAGATAGTGCCACAGTTACTTATCTCATACAAGCAATGTTATTTAATTTTCTGCTGATTAAAGAACAATGACATCTCTTTTTTTTTTTTTGGAATACAAGGAAATTCTTCTGTTTTCAAAATCGTCGCTCTACTCAAGACGGACACTCACTACAAACTGTTTATCGAACTTGTGGAAACACACGTGTGTCCCCTCACTCCGAAGTAAGTCGCTCTCCCAACTGAGCTACTCGGACAGAATGTCTCGCAGCAGATTTGTCGTCTGGATACATGTTTTCACCTCTGTAGTACGTCACAAACTCTGAAAGATCCTTTCTTTCTGCTTACAAACAGTAACATTAAATATTTGCCTATATCATGGGATATTCTACGTGACGACATTTTGTATCATACGCTGCGTAAGTGACGTACGCACATTCTAATATAATGCCCAGTGGGTGTATTTTTTTCGATTAAAAGAACCCTGATTTTATTCGCACTCGGATTTAATGAACATAAGTGCTGGACACGTTATGTTTTCTGTAAGCAATTTCGACTTGTACTATCCAATGGCAATCGATGCTAATTCTAATGATGCTAGAACTTTTGGTTCTTCGTAACCTTAGGTTGAAAGGGTTAGTAATGGGGGCGCGAATCGAGCTCAGTTTGTGTTTCCTTTCAATATTTTCGAGGAAACTTTGTAGACTTTAAATCTTCCCCCATTTCGCTAATGGATTAATATTTCTATATTTTCCATGAGCCAATACATGCTTATGATTTTTTATAACACTGTTTCTTCATGTGGGCTTTGTAGTCTTGCAGATACGTGATCGCTAAATTTCTTAACATTTAACTTTTCTTTGATCCACAATGTTCGTTGGGCAATCTTCGTTTGTGCGTTCAATTGTGCCCGAATCACACTACATTTCGCCAAACATTAACTTTTCTTTGATCCACAATGTTCGTTCGGCAATCTTTGTTTGTGCATTCAATTGTGCCCGAATCACACTACATTTCGCCAAACATTAACTTTTCTTTGATCCACAATGTTCGTTCGGCAATCTTTGTTTGTGCATTCAATTGTGCCTGAATCACACTACATTTCGCCAAACATTAACTTTTCTTTGATCCACAATGTTCGTTCGCCAATCTTCGTTTGTGCGTTCAATTGTGCCCGAATCAAACTACATTTCGCCAAACATTAACTTTTCTTTGATCCACAATGTTCGTTCGGCAATCTTCGTTTGTGCGTTCAATTGTGCCCGAATCACACTACATTTCGCCAAACATTAACTTTTCTTTGATCCACAATGTTCGTTCGGCAATCTTCGTTTGTGTGTTTAATTGTGGCCGAATCACACTACATTTCGCCAAACATTAACTTTTCTTTGATCCACAATGTTCGTTCGCCAATCTTCGTTTGTGCGTTCAATTGTGCCCGAATCAAACTACATTTCGCCAAACATTAACTTTTCTTTGATCCACAATGTTCGTTCGGCAATCTTCGTTTGTGCGTTCAATTGTGCCCGAATCAAACTACATTTCGCCAAACATTAACTTTTCTTTGATCCACAATGTTCGTTCGCCAATCTTCGTTTGTGCGTTCAATTGTGCCCGAATCACACTACATTTCGCCAAACATTAACTTTTCTTTGATCCACAATGTTCGTTCGGCAATCTTCGTTTGTGCGTTCAATTGTGCCCGAATCACACTACATTTCGCTAAACATTAACTTTTCTTTGATCCACAATGTTCGTTCGGCAATCTCCGTTTGTGCGTTCAATTGTACCCGAAGTACACTACATTTCGCCAAAATTTTGTCCATTTCAATATGCACCAGGAAGATATATTTTATCCTGAATTAGAACACGTGTACTCCGCCTTGAGGGTGCAGCTGTATAAGCTCTGGATTCTGATAATTCGTCCGAGATGGGTCCGGGTTCGAATTCCGATGGGGCATGGATGTTTTACTTGCATTACGGCACTGACGCATTCCCTCCTTGAAACCAATAACCCTAAACTAGGGAAGGGTGTCTGCTTATAACCCCTGAAGTTGCTCACGGTCATCGATAAACCTCAAAACAAAAACAACACGTTTTTTCTTTTCTTTTTTTTGTTGTTGGAGGTTTAAAAACCACGTGAGGAACTCAGAGGGCTATAAGCAGTCGCCCGTCCGTAAATTCGAGTCACTTGTTCTAGGCAAGGGAGAGATCCAATGCTGTAAGGCAAACCCAACGTCCATGCCTCACCGGGATCCGAACCTGGACCCATCTCGCACGAATGGTCAGAAGCCAGCGGTTAAATCACTTCGTCACCAGGGGACCAACAACAACACGTATATAATAATGATGTCCATCGTAATATTATATTAGTTATCTTACCTTTGAATTAATTTCAGACATAAAAACTATCAACGGAAATTTTATTTGCAATTTTTTCACTTCCAGGATTTATTTGTACATATCGGTCATTTCCGAATAGCACATTTATTTGCATTGTAACGTGTTGTTCGGAAAGGATATATATTTCTGCTGTTCTCTGGAGAATATTGTCTCGAAGTTTTAGAATAATGCCTCTTGTTCTGTGCGTTTCACCTGTTAAAATAACTGCCACTTTAGATGCACAAGGCAAGTTAATCTCCTTTCATAATCACCAGTTGGTCTTTTATCTGCTCGAATTAGCATGTTGTAATCAAGAGACATATTTTCCATTGCATGCTGAACGCTGTTTGTGTATCTACTTTCCCAGTGGAGCATTCAATTTAAGTCATATAATTTTATAATTTAGTTCGGGCCTCATAATTGCGTCGCTGTGTTCTGCTTGTTTCATATGATTGGCAATGAAAGATGCTTGTAAGAATTCATGCTGTTGATCTGATTCGCAGCATGCTACTCATGTAGTGGAAGAATGTTGAATTTTGAAACACTGATTGTAGACTCTTACGTAATATTCTTGCCGAATGAGACCATTTGGAGGAAGCATTTGTTCCACTTAAGTATCCTGTTCAAGAAATTCAGATAATCTGTGCTATTTACAGACAGCAGTCGCCCGTCCTTTCTAAGTGTGGCACTTCAAATCCTGGAACGGTCACGTAGTGTTTCCCTTGTGCCGATGCGGGAAGAATCATGTGCCTATGCCTGTCTGGACATGTTTCAAGTAGTGCGTGCGTTAACCACATACTAGTAAGCAATATGCCATTATGTCTTTAAAAGAAAGTGTTAGGTCATTGCATCGTTCTAGTGCTTATGTTTGGTGCAGAAACGTGGCCCTTAACTGAAAAAGAAATGCGAAGGCTGCAGACAACTGAAAGAAGCATGGAGAAGTGCATGCTTGGTGTAATCACGAGAGATAAGAAGAAGAGTTCGTGGATCAGGAAAATGACAAGAGTGGAAGTCATTATGATTAGAGTAAAATCCCTGAAATGGCCAATGGGCTGGACATATTGCCAAATGGACGGACCATCGATGGACAACAGAAATTTTAGACAGGATTCCAAGGAACAGGAAAAGACACAGAAGACGACCACATGGGAGATGGGTAGATGAAATTCGAAAGTATGCGGGAGGAACCTGGAGGAGACTGGCACAAGACAGACCGCTACGGAAGAAACTTGGTGTGATCCTCATCCAGCAATGGACTGATAATGGTTGACAATGGTGATGACGCTATTTATAGTAAAATAGATAAATCATATTCTACTACTGAACTTACCCCAGCTTTGAAAATCTAAGTGGCCGCCCCGGTGGCACAGTGGTCTAAGCGATGGCCTCTGATCATTCGCCCGAAAGGGGTTCGGGTTCGTATCCCGTGAGGCATGGATGTTGTGTTTGTCTTACGGCACTGGCTCTCTCCCTTCCCTGGAACCAGTGACCCAAAATTAGGGACGGGCGACTGCTTATAGCCCATTGAGTTGCTCACGGTGGTCGTTAAACCTCCAATCAAAAGAAAAAATCAAAGTGCGCTAAGAGCTGCAAAAAAGAATATTAAAAAAAGCATAGTACAACAGGAAAACTACATTACAATAACATAATACACAGTCGAGTCACATTATTGTAACCACCTCTTATTTTTGACGTCAACAGCGCGTAGCCAATGAAAGATGGTACGTGTCATGAGCTGGCTTGGAGGGTATAAAATTTGTGCCGTGGGCATTCTAAAAACATGTCACTCGTTGCTGCCATGGATAAAAGGAGCGATTTATCAGATTTGCAAAAAGGGATGATCATCGGCTTTCGGGACAAGGGTGGCAGTATTTCTGAAACAGCGCAGTTTGTGAACTGTTCGTGTGCTGCTGTGTTTAAAGTGTATCGTGATTGGAGAAATGGAACCATTGCGAATAAGAGATGCGAAAACTGCGGAGCACCACGAGCCTCTGATGTGAGAGGTGATCCATTTGTGAGTGATCAGTTCCAAAAGCAATGTGCTGTCCCCGTGGCGCAGTGGTCTAATCCAAGGTTTCTGATCATTAGTCCAAAAAGGGTCCGTTTTTTTATATTTTTATTTTTTGGTTGGAGGTTTAACGACCACCGTGAGGAACTCAATGGGCTATAAGCAGTTGCCCGTCCCTAATTTAGGATCACTGTTCCCAGGGAAGGGAGAGAGCCAGTGCCGTAAGACAAACACAACATCCATGCCTCACCAGGATTCAAACACGTACCTGCCGCCCTGGTGGCGCAGTAGTCCAATCCATGGCTTCTGATCATTAGTCCGAAAGGGGTCCGTGTTTTTATTTTTTATTTTTTTGATTGGAGGTTTAACGACCACCGTGAGCAACTCAATGGGCTATAAGCAGTCTCCCGCCCCTAGTTTAGGGCCACTGTTCCTAGAAAAGGGAGAGAGCCAGTGCCGTAAAACAAACACAACATCCATGCCTCACCAGGATTCGAACACGGACCTGCCGCCCGATGGCGCAGTGGTCTAAGCGATGGCCTCTGACCATTCGTCCGAAAGGGGTCCGGGTTCGAATCCCGGTGAGGCATGGATGTTGTGCTTGTCTTACAGCACTGGCTCTCTCCCTTTCCTGGAACCATTGACCCTAAATTAGGGACAGGCGACTGCTTATAGCCAGTTGAGTTGCTCACAGTGGTTGTTAATCCTCCAATCAAAAAAAAAAAAAAGCAGTGAAATCTGTATGGGTATTTGGAGAGGAAAATGATTGACAGAAATTCAGAGCAGTGCATTAATATCAAATTATTTGTGATGATCAGTAAAAGTACTACTGACACGTTAGAGTTATTCAAACTTGCATATTGTCAGGATGCTAGCTAAACGTCAAGTACCTTTAAGTGGCATAACAGCAGGTGAAAACACGCATGTCACGCTCACGATTAAAGACCATGCTCGTGTGTTATTTTGATCACAAGGAGATAGTTCATCACGATTTCACTGAACACGGACAGACAATCAACCAACAATGCTATTTTGAGGTTTTGAAAAGGTTACGGGGTTATGTTCGAAGAAAAAGCGTTAAACTGCTGCCTGATATTGCGTCCAGCCATGATACGCTAAGTGTTCTTGACTTCCTAGCTAAGAAATCAATTACCCGATTGCGTCATCCGCCTTATTCACCTAACTTAATTCCTTGTGATTTCTGGCTCTTCCCAAAAAAAAAAAAAAAAAAAAATGCCATGAAAGGATGAAGATTCTCAGACATTTCCGAAATCCAACGTAACGTGACAAAGGACCTCAAGAGTACGAGAGAAAGAGAGTTACAGGTATACTTGCAGCAATTGCAACAGCGTCTAACTAAATGCATTGCTGCTGAAGTGGATAACCTCGAAGTTGACAGTAGCAATACGGGACTTGAACTGGCACAATTCGTATAAACGGAATGTTTCCAGAAAATTATTTTATTCTTCCAGATGTATATTTTTAACCTCAACACACACTTAATATCTCACCCTTCCATTTTAAATACCTGCAGTGGATATTTTGGGTCGTTTCCTAATTATTGGCCGATTCGGACACAAAGAGACAAACAGTAGTAACTTACGACGAAATGCATTTTATTCCAAAAAATATCTGCTATCAGCAATTGTGCCCAACGTGTTTCCAATGCAAAAATGCCATGGTGGCAGAAAGTGGCAACACAGTGGTCCGAGGAATTGCTAACGGCGAAAAGCACAGCATCCTTGTTAGCGAACCGTTTGCCCCTCAAGAACTGGTCCAAATGGCGAAACATGTGAAAGTCTGAGAGGGCCAAGTCAGGTTAATAAACATATTGAGAAAGGACTTCGTACCCCAAGGCGTTGAGTTTTCGCATGTTTCCAATAGACACATGCGGTCGTGCGCCATACTGAAGCAGTATGGGACCAAAACAATTGGCGAGCGATGGTTGTTTGCTGCATAATTTCTGGTGACATTCGTTCGGCTGACGGCAGCACACGTCCGTTGTGATTGTTTGACCACGCGGCAAAAGCCCAAAATGAACCACAGTCTTGGCACTCCACCACTCAGAGATGAGAACCTTCTGTGGGTGAATCTCGGGCATGCGTTTGGGTGGTTCTCCTTTATCGAGCCACGGCGCTGTTCGCTTCCTTTCGTCATAAAGCACCCATTTTTTCACCAACCGCATTTTTCATCATGCAGAAAGGGAGCACTAGCCTCACGTTTTTGGAGGGCAATGCATGTTTCCAGACGCCGTACCTGCTGCTGTTCGGTGAGTTCGTGTGGGACTCAGGTATCCAGTTTTTTACCTTGCCCATAGCTGCCAGGTGTCTGGTAACTGTCGCTGATGATACGACAAGTTCGGCATTGAGCTCATGTATTGTGGACGTTGGTTTTTCTTCCACTTTCCGCCTTAAATATACAGTGTCATACAGAACCGGACCTCCGGCTCCTGGCTTATGATCGATGGCAACATCACCGGCATGGAAGTTTGAAAACAGTCTACGGACAGTTCTATCCTCGTCGTTCCGACAACCCACGCTCTATTGACATTTGCATCCGTTTCGGACACATTCCGGCTAAGTTTGAATTCGTGCAAAATCACTGATTTCACGTTGGGTTGCTTCATTACGTCCCCAACTGCTGAGAACTGTCTGAAATACCGTTTTATACACGAAGACTGAACCGATTCAATTTGCATGGGCGTTTGGTAGTTCATCCTATGAGGCGTCCCTTGTAACAGGCTATGCAAATCCGCCTTGTCGGTATCGGCCAATAATTACAAAACGACCCAATATATCCAGTAATTTTGTTATTAATGCGATACCAAGTAGTGAATTAGTTTCCTAATCCTCAATAGCGATATATGAGAACGCCGCCCCGGTGGCGCAGTGGTCTAAGCGATGGCCTCTGATCATTCGTCCGAAGGGGTCCGGGTTCGAATCCCAGTAAGGCATGGATGTTGTGTTTGTCTTTCGGCACTGGCTCTCTCCCTTCCCTGAAACCAGTGACCCTAAATTAGGGACGGGCGACTGCTTATAGCCCATTGAGTTGCTCACGGTGGTCGTTAAACCTCAAAAAAAAAAAAATATATATATATATATATATATGAGAATTCTATAAAGAAGATACCTAAGCAAAAAAATACATATATAATTTTGACTCACACCTAATACAACATAGAAAAGGTTATGTATCTACCTGTGTGAGTAAAAGGAGAAAAGATAAAAAAATAAATAATAAAATAAAACAACTGAATGTAGAAGGTGTCGAGAATACTGAGCCTTGGCTTTATCAAGGACCAGCAAAAACTCTGCATTTTCTCACTTCCACAAAGACCTAGTTGGAAATGGGTTTCTGCAAGGCCATAGATGCAAGTAACATTCCCACCTAAAATAGTTAAAAAATATATATATATAAGTCATGTCCTCCGTAGAGTAGCATGACCTAGCACTAGTTAACAATTTCTGCTTGCATCCATTAACCTTCATGGCCCGACCCATGCTCTTCATCTGTTACTATTAAACAGAGAGAAGAAGATTAAAGAGAACTCAAGCTGTGAGAGTGACATAATAAATGGAAATGATTTTCAGCTATAACGAAATTCCAAGTTCGTTTGAGAGAGAATTTAAACCTGAAAAACAATGCAAAAGAAATCCAAATTTTACATTGCAATTAAAAAAAAAAAAAGGAAATGTTAATTTATAACGAACAGATTTTTGAAAGAAAACTTGAGTCTAAAACCCCTACTCTACAACTTATGACAGCACGAAAACGAGAATAAGTTAAAGATAAATATTAACTAAAGAAAACTTTGTGAAAGTTATATACCTTAAACAGTTAGTTGCAATATGTACAAAGTATTTCAGCAGTGCTTTAAGTGCATAATTAATTAGTTATTAAGAACTTAACTACTTTGAAAAAGCAGCGCATAGACAGCATAGAAAAGGAACAGGCTTAGCCTTCTTCTGTTCCTAGGTACCTCAAAAGACGCTCAAAGTTACAAAGAAAAGTAAGAGTTAAAACCCTGCAAAAATGTTAACAGACAAACCAATGCTTAAAAGCTGAAAAGCTAAAAAACGACAGAGAAAAGGTACATAAAGTACAAACATTGAACTTATAAAACCTAGAACCCAAAAACAAGGAAGAGAGCTTACCTCTTGTGTGACAAAAACTTTTCTCCACACAAGAGGAGAACATGGCTGACCCCTTCCGCCACTCCTAGACGCTGGGGGCAGTGAGGGTGGGGCTGATGGCCTCCTCATACAGCAAGAAACCAGCGCGCGGAGATTTTAACCAGAGAAAAAAATATATAAACTTAAGACTGTGGATCTGTATGATCAGAATGAGCAGAATTAACTCTCCAGAATACATGAGAAATATTATAAAATACACGAGCAGTTTATTTAATAATCTTTGCATGTATTAAATCACCTTAGTGAGCTTCTATAGATTAATCAGAATCTTATTAATTTTAATGTTGGTTTTACTATTTTTAGTATAGCTATCCTAGTGATGAATAACTAGTTTTCTTTTTTATTTGTTTTTATTTTCTTTTATAAACAGATTTTTAAGCTTTTTTTGTGATTTTGTTTATATTATTTAATTTTTGTTTTAATAGGACCTGTCATATCCATAGCACTAAGGTTCCTTTAGGTAGTTAATAGGCATCCTCTAGCCAACTTCCTTACGGCTTTGATTGGTCAGAATCATATTATTAACTGTGTAGAAAATTAAAGCAGATCTGCCAACCTTACTCTATTATTCAGAATAATTTTTCTTAAAGTTCTTTTAATGAAAGAAGAAGGAATTTCGTTCTCTAGAAAACTTTCTAATAGTATATTAATGTGGTAATTGAAATCCAAATTGTTGCTGCAAATTCTTGAAATTCTTAGGACCTGAGAAATTAGTACATTCTCAATTACTTTGGTTGAAATGTTATTATTCCAGTGTAGATATTTAATTACTTTGAAAGGAAAATTAACTCTTTTATCAAAGAGGCTAATAGATGGGTTACCTCTGTTGAGCTTAATGCTTAAGTCTAGGAACTCAAGTTCCTGATTACTGTGGTTGGTTTTACATAAGTTAAGAGAGCTAGGATAGATATTATCAAAATCACTCTCTATAACTTCTGAATTATTGATACACAGCAGATCATCAATATATCTAAAAGTGTAAAGGTAGTTATCTGAGCAGGTGGGGTGATTTTTAATGAATTTATATTCCTTAAAGAACAGGAAAAGATTAGCGATATTTGTGGACATTGATGTTCCCATTGGAATACCGTTCACTTGCTTATAGAGAGTATTATTAAATAAGATATGGTTATTTTTTATGCAGCAATTGAGATAAGAGTTCCAAGTTCCTACATCAACAAATTGGTTAAGTTTAAATTCTGCATACAGCTCCTTAAATGTAGTGATTATATCTGATAGAGGCAGATTAGTATATAGGTTTTCAAAATCATAACTATTAATATCTAGGGGACAAACATTGAGTATAGTAGAAATTACTTCTGCATTATTATTAATTATCCAAAAATCTCTGTACATCAAGTTAGTACAGTTTCTAATGTGTTTCAAAACCTTCTTTAAGACATCTTCAAAAGCAAGATCTATTTTCTTTTTATGACTCCTTACTCCACTTGCTATGAACCTGAACTTCACAGGATCCTTATGAAACTTAACCGTTGCAAAAAGAAATGGAAATTCAGGCCCATATCTTCTAGTTTGTGGAATTTTAAGTTTCTTGAAGAATGCCTTAAACCGATTTTCTAACTGCTTGGTAGAATAACTTACGGGCTCATGTTACTCTATTATTGAGTTCCATAGTTAACAATTCAAAAATAGAACTTCTTACAGATAATTGCAAAATTATTGCTAGCTTTATCCGTAGTGGTAAAAATAAATTGGTCTTGTAGTTTGGAGAGTGACCTTTTAGCTTCTCCAGAGAAAAAGAGATTTCTGTCGAAACAAAAGTCCAGAATTGCCAACTCACCGGTGAAGCTATTGATAATATTATATTTCCATTCTGCGAAGGCCTCAATAGGCTGATTGTACGTCAAACTGGTTTTTACGATGTACTTATTTACATCTTGAGTGAAGCTCTCAAGAATCCTTTCTTTGGAAATTGTGAAGGAAGGTCTGAATTTAGAGCCATACTCTAATAAATTCCTAAGCTTTTCATTTTCAACATAACTCAAGTTTCCGGTGATAATATGGTAGTAATTCTTATCATAGTGAACTGTTTCTTTATGTTCATCACAAGAACAAGAAGTAATTACAGGAATGTAGCTCGAAGAGTTAAGTTTGTAGTTTTTAACTATTGACCCTAAGGTCTTAACATATTTAAAACTTACAATAGACTGGTGCCTGTGGATGGGAAAAAATTGCATTATTGTAGAACAGCTTCCTTACATTGAGATTATCGTAGGCTTTATTGAGGAACCTGATGGTAACAAAATTATTGGAAAATTCTTTAAGAGAAATTTTATCTTTAAGAATATGTTTAAGAATGTCCAGAACCAAAGCAAAAACATGCTTATCAACATGGTCAGCAGTTTCATTCCAGAATTTGAAAAAACATTTAAGGACAGAGTGCTTGAAGGACTTGAGAATTTTGTAAGTATTTTTAACAAAATTAGTGCCAGTTTTAAAGCTTTCCAGAGTTTTTAGCAAGTTAGCAAAATCAACTTTGCTTGATGTGCGAAATAACCTCTGTCCTCTATTACCTCTAGAGCAGCTCTTATTATTAACAAGAAAGAAGAGTTCACGAATTGAAAATTTATGCTGATTATGCTTATTGTCAGATAGAGTGGAATTAAGGCCATAGGGATAAAGAGACTGATGCTGCAAAATTTCAAGGGATTCAGTTTCTAGCCGAGCATAGAGGTCAGGAATAATATGTAGTACCTCTATTTTCACTTTGTCAAAACCATGAGTATGGAAATGCTCTAATTCAAAGGTAGAGTACTGGTTGGCGTTTGTGGAGGGGTTCACTCCTGAATTAGAGAACTTGTTTACTAGAGACCTGTGACCATTAATCCTAAGATGAAGAGGATTTTTACTTTGGCCAATATAGCTAAGGTTGCAGACAGTACAGGTGAGCTTATAGATGGTATTGTAGGCTTTGCAAAACTTGTTGGAGCAATTATCCTCAACAGAAGAATACAGGTTAGGATCTGCAGATTTACATGTCAAACAACGTTTGTCATTTCATAACTTTAGATTACCTTTGCCAGCGAGTTCATACACTATGGGAAAGGGTGCTAGCCTAACCGAGCGGGAGGACTTAAAATATCTGAGCTGACCTCCAATCCTTTCATCGTCCTTAGAACTCCACTTGGGCCAAAACATACAAATTCTGAGCAAACCAACTAGGAAAAACTTTTTAGAAATAAGCAGTCCAAGAAAAGACCAAACTCGAGTATAAACTACACTCCAATAAGCTGCAACCAAAACATACTAAAAAGAAAAATTAGAAAAAGAAAAAAACCTCAAGTGAAAAAAATAGTAATAAAAAAATAATAATAATAATAAAACATTTCAACTAGAATTTGCGCATGAGCTGCTAAATAATAAATTGAAATTAGTTACTTAAGAGCAAAACTGAAGACTAAGGAAAAATTTTAGAATTTAAAACGAAGGGTGCAAAATAACCTGAAAATCAAAACGCGCAACGCAGCAGTTTTGAATATTCAGAATACACATTCTATAAAGAAGATACCTAAGCAAAAAAATACATATATAATTTTGACTCACACCTAATACAACATAGAAAAGGTTATGTATCTACCTGTGTGAGTAAAAGGAGAAAAGATAAAAAAAAATAATAAAATAAAACAACTGAATGTAGAAGGTGTCGAGAATACTGAGCCTTGGCTTTATCAAGGACCAGCAAAAACTCTGCATTTTCTCACTTCCACAAAGACCTAGTTGGAAATGGGTTTCTGCAAGGCCATAGATGCAAGTAACATTCCCACCTAAAATAGTTAAAAAATATATATATATAAGTCATGTCCTCCGTAGAGTAGCATGACCTAGCACTAGTTAACAATTTCGCTTGCATCCATTAACCTTCATGGCCCGACCCATGCTCTTCATCTGTTACTATTAAACAGAGAGAAGAAGATTAAAGAGAACTCAAGCTGTGAGAGTGACATAATAAATGGAAATGATTTTCAGCTATAACGAAATTCCAAGTTCGTTTGAGAGAGAATTTAAACCTGAAAAACAATGCAAAAGAAATCCAAATTTTACATTGCAATTAAAAAAAAAGGAAATGTTAATTTATAACGAACAGATTTTTGAAAGAAAACTTGAGTCTAAAACCCCCTACTCTACAACTTATGACAGCACGAAAACGAGAATAAGTTAAAGATAAATATTAACTAAAGAAAACTTTGTGAAAAGTTATATACCTTAAACAGTTAGTTGCAATATGTACAAAGTATTTCAGCAGTGCTTTAAGTGCATAATTAATTAGTTATTAAGAACTTAACTACTTTGAAAAAGCAGCGCATAGACAGCGCATAGAAAAGGAACAGGCTTAGCCTTCTTTCTGTTCTAGGTACCTCAAAAGACGCTCAAAGTTACAAAGAAAAGTAAGAGTTAAAACCCGCAAAAATGTTAACAGACAAACCAATGCTTAAAAGCTGAAAAGCTAAAAAACGACAGAGAAAAGGTACATAAAGTACAAACATTGAACTTATAAAACCTAGAACCCAAAAACAAGGAAGAGAGCTTACCTCTTGTGTGACAAAAACTTTTCTCCACACAAGAGGAGAACATGGCTGACCCCCTTCCGCCACTCCCTAGACGCTGGGGGGCAGTGAGGGTGGGGCTGATGGCCTCCTCATACAGCAAGAAACCAGCGCGCGGAGATTTTAACCAGAAAAAAATATATAAACTTAAGACTGTGGATCTGTATGATCAGAATGAGCAGAATTAACTCTCCAGAATACATGAGAAATATTATAAAATACACGAGCAGTTTATTTAATAATCTTTGCATGTATTAAATCACCTTAGTGAGCTTCTATAGATTAATCAGAATCTTATTAATTTTAATGTTGGTTTTACTATATTTTTAGTATAGCTATCCTAGTGATGAATAACTAGTTTTCTTTTTATTTGTTTTTATTTTCATTTATAAACAGATTTTTAAGCTTTTTTTTGTGATTTTGTTTATATTATTTAATTTTTTGTTTTAATAGGACCGTCATATCCATAGCACTAAGGTTCCTTTAGGTAGTTAATAGGCATCCTCTAGCCAACTTCCTTACGGCTTTGATTGGTCAGAATCATATTATTAACTGTGTAGAAAATTAAAGCAGATCTGCCAACCTTACTCTATTATTCAGAATAATTTTTCTTAAAGTTCTTTTAATGAAAGAAGAAGGAATTTCGTTCTCTAGAAAACTTTCTAATAGTATATTAATGTGGTAATTGAAATCCAAATTGTTGCTGCAAATTCTTGAAATTCTTAGGACCTGAGAAATTAGTACATTCTCAATTACTTTGGTTGAAATGTTATTATTCCAGTGTAGATATTTAATTACTTTGAAAGGAAAATTAACTCTTTTATCAAAGAGGCTAATAGATGGGTTACCTCTGTTGAGCTTAATGCTTAAGTCTAGGAACTCAAGTTCCTGATTACTGTGGTTGGTTTTACATAAGTTAAGAGAGCTAGGATAGATATTATCAAAATCACTCTCTATAACTTCTGAATTATTGATACACAGCAGATCATCAATATATCTAAAAGTGTAAAGGTAGTTATCTGAGCAGGTGGGGTGATTTTTAATGAATTTATATTCCTTAAAGAACAGGAAAAGATTAGCGATATTTGTGGACATTGATGTTCCCATTGGAATACCGTTCACTTGCTTATAGAGAGTATTATTATATAAGATATGGTTATTTTTTATGCAGCAATTGAGATAAGAGTTCCAAGTTCCTACATCAACAAATTGGTTAAGTTTAAATTCTGCATACAGCTCCTTAAATGTAGTGATTATATCTGATAGAGGCAGATTAGTATATAGGTTTTCAAAATCATAACTATTAATATCTAGGGGACAAACATTGAGTATAGTAGAAATTACTTCTGCATTATTATTAATTATCCAAAAATCTCTGTACATCAAGTTAGAACAGTTTCTAATGTGTTTCAAAACCTTCTTTAAGACATCTTCAAAAGCAAGATCTATTTTCTTTTTATGACTCCTTACTCCACTAGCTATGAACCTGAACTTCACAGGATCCTTATGAAACTTAACCGTTGCAAAAAGAAATGGAAATTCAGGCCCATATCTTCTAGTTTGTGGAATTTTAAGTTTCTTGAAGAATGCCTTAAACCGATTTTCTAACTGCTTGGTAGAATAACTTACGGGCTCGTATGTTACTCTATTATTGAGTTCCATAGTTAACAATTCAAAATAGAACTTCTTACAGATAATTGCAAAATTATTGCTAGCTTTATCCGTAGTGGTAAAAATAAATTGGTCTTGTAGTTTGGAGAGTGACCTTTTAGCTTCTCCAGAGAAAAGAGATTTCTGTCGAAACAAAAGTCCAGACCTGCCAACTCACCGGTGAAGCTATTGATAATATTATATTTCCATTCTGCGAAGGCCTCAATAGGCTGATTGTACGTCAAACTGGTTTTTACGATGTACTTATTTACATCTTGAGTGAAGCTCTCAAGAATCCTTTCTTTGGAAATTGTGAAGGAAGGTCTGAATTTAGAGCTATCGCATAATTCTTCTGTATTTCCACTGACAATTTTTTATGTTTGTGGTTCGAATGTATCGTTTGTTTCTTTTCCTTCTATAGCTCCTGCAGTGTCCTCTGCTCTTGATCTTGCGTTAGAAGTTCTTTGTTCGGAAGTATGAAGTTCTTTGTGAGAAGTAGTCCTTGGTGTTGAAGCTGAAATTCTTTCTTTGTTCAGAAATATGAAGTTCTTTGTTAGACAGCGTCCTTGGTGTTGAAGCTGAAATTTTCTCTTTGTTCAGAAGTACGAAGCTCTTTGTTAGACAGCGTCTTTGGTGTTGAAGCTGAAATTCTCTAACTTGTTTTCCCTGCCTTTCCGCTTTTGTTTCCACAGCTCCAGCCGCGAATTTTTCCTTTCTCTCCAATTTAGTCCTATATAGTAGGGCTTTTAGGAAGAATGTAACAAGCATTAGACTTTATTCCATATGAATCGTTGCTACTAAATACTGTTGCCATTAAAATAGCAATGCCTAAATAAGAGAAGTTGTTTTGTTTATCCTGATGTTCATAGGAAAGGGACGTTTCCCATGGAAATAAAACACGCTGACACACTTCTCAGGTGTCTCGCTATTATCTTGCTGTTTCCGGTAGAAATGCTGTAAAAATCCGCTTTTCTTTTAACAAGTCTTCATTTCGAATTTTGAGTAGAAACCACTCCCTATATGTCTGCAAAAAAAAACACACGCATGCACACAGGCATTGTATTTTATTATTATAGATTTGGCTAACCTAATACAGTATATTCCCCTGTTGTGTCACCAAATCAGTAACCGACATCATAAATAAATACATCGCTCTTAACCACGTTCAAGTAACACACAGCAACCGAAAAATTGTTTTTCAGCCGCCGCTGTGGAATTGAACCTACAGAACTCTCGATTTCTAGCCAAGTACGTTACACCTACGCGTAAATGTAACGCACTCGGTTAGAAATCGAGAGTTCTGTTGGTTCAATTCCACAGCGGCGGCTGAAAAACAATTTTTCGGTTGCTTTGTGTTCCTTGAACGTGGTTAAGAGCGATGTATTTATTTATATACTGTCGCCACGTATTTGGAGTATTTTCAACCTACATCATGTTTGAAATCTTAAAAACTCCTGTTCTCCATTATCTATATGCCCGCTGGATGTTCACAACTTTAATTATTAACTTTTAAACATCGCCTTTAGCCAAAAAAGTCCATTAAAATTGCGATTAATAATTGAAATTATCTTAATGAAACGCTACTGTTAATTAGTTTTATGGCAAGTATTATAATGAAAATTAGCGTTTAATTTAGGTTACATCTGTTTTAAGTATAGATAAGGTGATAAAGTACTTCTCAAATTTTGTTTTTCTAGAAAAATATTAATTATGCGGTTTTGTACATCATCAATTAGTAGCTCCCAACATTACAACGAAACTAAGTGTATATATACACACTATACTGGCAAAAGTCACCGGCCACCTAGAAGAGAAACACAACATGGTATTTATTCACATACATTAGCACGGTGTCGGTCTACTTTTGGCCTGAATGCATTCAGTGACCCTTAGAGGCATGCTTTCGACAAGGTTTTGGACTTTTGGAAGACAGCGATAGGTATGCGCTTCAATTAAGTACATAATGCTGCCACTAACTGTTGCTTAGTAGTAGGCCTTGGTTCCAAACTTTTTATGCGTGCCTCTAATTCATCTCATAGGTGCTCTATGGGATTAAGATCAGGGCTCTGTGCTGCCCAGTACACAGACGATACGAATTTACCGTCACGCCGTAACAGTCCTTGCTTTATAGCTCGGTACATTATCCTGCTGGTACCAACAAGGCTCGGTTACATAGTATTGCCACAGAGCTGGTAGGGCATAATTGTCTCGAATATCGAGGAAGACGCGCTGGTTAACAGGTTTGCTCACGACAATCAATGGGCCGGCATCATACCGCGAAAAACACCCCTACACGAATACACTGCCAGCTCCAAACTCGACGTTAGGCACGGTTCACCGTGGTAAATGGCGTTCCCCCGGCTGCCACCATACCCACACACAGCAATCAGACTGATGGATAGTGTATCTGGATTCATCAATCCATAGGATCAGTTTCCATTGATTTACAGTCCACGATAAATGTTCTTTTCACCATGCTAAACAACGAGTATCATTACGACTAGAAATGAGAGATTTTTGAGCAGCCGCAAGACCACGGTAACCCATGGAATGAAGTTCTCGGCAAATGGTACGTGTACATACCGAGGTTCCAACATTTGTACTCCCCTGTACACTGAGGTCCTGCGCAGTACTCTGACGATTAGCTGTAACGACTCTCCTGGGGCTTCTACGTCTTCTGTCACTGATTTTCTTTGGTCTGTCAGTAAATTTTGCTGCTTGAAGCACGCCATGTGTCTTCCACTTATTCAGTACATCCAAAACAGTGGACATGAGTATGTTTAAACGCCTCTCGGTTTCTCTTATGGACAACCCACTAATATAACACCCAACAATCTTTCCTTTCTCAAAGTCAGTTCTCTCCCGCAGCGAAATTTTCACTCAACCTGACAGTGCGATATGATCGCGGTCAGCTGCAGGCTTGTTTATATACCGTTTGCAGCTATACCGTGCGTCTTAACAACGTAGCGGATCCGGTCATTTGCTTTTGAAGGGGTGTCCGGTGACTTTTGTCAATATAGTGTATATATATATATATATATATACTGATGTGCCAGAAAAACTGGTACAGACGAGCGTATGCAAAATACATAGCAATGTCACCTATATGCGTAGTCGGTTACGTCCGCCAGTGCGTATATACACTGAAGAGCAATTAAATTAGAGACAGCTGCCGTTATGCAAATGTGGCGGTGTGGGCGGCCATGTAAACGGAAGCGACATGACGTATGCAGCGATCCGACAATATAAGGAGTGATGCGACGGAATCAGTAAGAGTCGGACGCATTATGGGTAAGACGAAGTATCTAAGCGCATTTGATCGTGAGCAAATTGTCGGGGCCCGACGAATGGGTTATTCCATCTCGGCAGTCGTGCACACACTGGGATTTTTACGAGCCACTGTGTCACGGGTGCACCGTGAGTACATCGAATCAGGTAAAACCATCCCTGCACGGGCCAACTGCCGTGGGCAACAGCGTGTGAATGAGCGGGGTCATCGTCGGCTAGCTCCCATTGTAACAGCGAATAGACGGCCCACACAGCAAGAAATCCTTCTTACCAGCAGGGTACTCTTCAAACTGGTGGGGGTGGTATTCTCGACTGGGAACTGTTTACGTGGACTGAAGTGGGACCCGTGGTACGTGTGACATCGTCCTTCACAGGTCAACGTTACCGGGATATCATGGATGACCATTTGCTCCCGTTTGTGAGTCTTCAACATCCCACTATGGACCTCATCCTGCAACACGACAATGCACCGTGCCATCGCTCCCGAATTGTATTCGAACCGTTGGATGAACACTCCACTGACGGGACCTCGCTTCCTTGGCCAGCTAGGTCACCTGACCTCAATCGCATCGAGCACATCTGGGATGCCATCGAGAAAGATGTTCGAGGCTCTGACCCCCTCCATCAAATCTTCGTGAACTGTGGGAGATTGTTCAGGAATCATGGATCCGTATGACTTCCCAACTCTTCCGGTGTCTTGTCGAGTCCATGCCGAGACGACTCGCCGCCGTCATCAGGGTGAAAGGTGGTGCTACACGTTACTAGATAGGTATCTCTAATTCTCCATCAAATCTTCGTGAACTGTGGGAGATTGTTCAGTGGTCGTAGATCCGTATGGCTTCCCAACGCTTCCGGTGTCTTGTCGAGTCTATGCCGAGACGAATCGCCGCCGTCATCAGGGCGAAAGGTGGTGCTACACGTTACTAGACAGGTATCTTTAATTCATTTGTTCTTCAGTGTATATATACTGTATGTACACTATATTAGTTGATGAATGGTCACTTTGTAACGTATAATCTAGATTCAGTTTCTTTTTGATTTTACTATCTCTTGTTATTTTATTTTCCTTTGCAAATTATCTTCTCACTTAACGAGATGTTATTTCTCCCGCTGAATTATATGTGGCAACGAGTGTAAGTAATGACGTGGTGGTATGCAGTATATATAGGCGCGCTCAACTATACTAAGCAGCTTCGTTTTATATGTGATAGGTTCTTCCTAATTATTGTTATGCGATTCTACGATAGTACGAAAGTTCGGTCTAACAGTAGTTGTGTTATTTTGGAGTGTGTATTTGAGTAATACCAGGAGCTCCCCAATAAAAGGTTAAAAGTGAGTACGTTTTCTTAGTTCATTTTATTGTCAGACCTCTGTCTGGCCGTTAAGTCTATTTCATTGAGTGTTTACGTTAAGTTCAGGGGATATTGTGCTTACCGCTCTAATAAGGAGCCTTCAAGGTACTAATGTACTAAAACCGAAGTTATATTACTGATATTCAAGATAATGAAGAACGCTGAGTAAAAAGAAATTCCATATTCTTGGAATTTCTTTTTACTCAGCGTTCCTCATTATCTTGAATATCAGTAATATAGTTATCTTGAATATCAGTAATATATAGCACGTGCGTGTCTTACCTAAACAAACTCTAGCACTTTGAAGATTAAGCACACTTTAGCTACGTCAAGTAACCTATCAATAACCCTAACGTGACTTAACGTAAGCTTTCCTGCACTACACGTCCAGCCGGAGAATTTTATTCATTATAATTGGCGCCCGAACTATCCGGATGACCCGACCGTTCAAAATCTCGCATTGGTGTGATGCTCTTTCCACACCGCGAGATAGGAAAATAAAGAGAATCCCTTCTCCAGCGCTTCGAAAAATGAATGTGTGTGACGTTGCATTCCACACACCAGATTGACTGGGAGTTCTCAAGTGCACGTTCTATAGTGGATGGCTGCCTGCAACGATTCATGGTCACGGCTGACCCGTGGGCCATGCCCCCGGCCCTCTTTCAGGGGGGGGGGAGATGTGACGTACCGGCCAGCTGGACGCACACGACATAAAGGCAGATAGGAATCAGAATGAACGTCTGCGTAGCTCAGTTGGTAGAGCGACTTGTTTCGGAATGAGCGGACTCGGGTTCGAATCCCGGCGTAGACCAGAAATGACGGAGATATTTACTTCGTTATAACTTCATATTTTATACTATACATACATATATACATTATATCATCATTATCATTATCGTCAACCATTATCTATCCACTGCTGGGCGAAGGTCTCTCCAAGCCTCTTCCACAATGGTCTGCCTTGTACCAGTCTCCTCTATGTTCCACCCGCATACTTTCGAATTTCATCCACCCATCTCCCATGTGGTCTTCTTCTGGATCTTTTCCTGTCCCTTGGAGTCTAATCTAAAATTTCGACTGTCCATTTATGGTCTGTTCTTCTGGCAGTATGTCCAGCCCATTGTCATTTCAGGTGTTTTACTCTGATCATGAGGTCTTCCACTCTTGTCATTTTTCTGATCCACGATTTCCTCTTCGTATCTCTCCTGGTTGCACCAAGCATGCACCTCTCCATGCTGCTTTGAGTAGTCTGCAGCCTCTGTATATCTCTTTTAGTTAAGGTCCACGTCTCTGCACCATACGTAAGCATTGGAGGGATGCATTGATCAAACACTTTTCTTTAAGACATAATGCCATATTGCTCTTGAAAAATTGTGCTGTTTCTTCCAAAAGCTCTCCATGCAAGTTTTATACGCCGATTAATTTCTTCATTAATGTGACCTTCACTTGATATCTGCTGTCCAAGATAAACATACGCATCTGTTATCTCGAGCTTTTCTCCATCAATCGATAAATCTTCATTTTTTGTAAAAGCATTGTACATCACTTTTGTCTACTGAAATTTCATTTTTAATCCCACTTCTTTACTCTTGTCAGCAAGTTCCTGGATCATACTCTGCAGCTCTGATGGGGTAGTTGCAAAAATGACAACGTCATCGGCAAAATGAAGGTGAGTTAGATAATCTCCATTAATCTTTATCCCATTGTTTTCCCAGTTCAGTGTTTGAAAGACATTTTCCAATGTGGCATTAAAGAGCTTGGGAGATATGGTGTACCTTGTCTCACCCCTTTCCAACTTTTATGTGTACTGTATTCTCTAACAGCCAAATATTTGAACTTGCATTTTCGTAGATGTTATTAATAATATTAATGTATGCATCTTCAATACCGCAGGATTTCAAAGCCCATTTAACTGCTGATGGTTTCACTGAATCAAAGGCCTTACCAAAATCGATAAAAGCCATGCAGAATGGAAGTTCATATCCCCTCACTCTTTCAAATAGTTCTCCCATTACATGGATATGATCTATAGTGCTGTAGCCACTCCTGAATCAAGGTTGTTCTTTCGGTTGAGCCATTGTCAGTGTTACCTTCAAGCGGTGTGCAGTAACTTTAGTGAAGATTTTATAAACCACTGATAGGAGGCTGATAGGTCTGTAGTTCCTGAGATCCTCAATGTCACCTTTTTTATATAGCAGGATCATTGTAGCATTGTTCCAATCCTCAGGAATATTCCCTTCATTGGGGCATCGAGTGAAAACTTGGGCGAGTATTGTTTCAATTTCTCCACTTGTTTCTTGTATGATGTATACAGTAATTTCATCTTCTGCTGGAGCTTTTCCCTGCTTCATGTTCTTGATCGCATGTGCAACTTCTGCTGGGAGGACTGGAAGAACTCTGGTACTGGTACCTTTCATGATGTCAATAGTACATGTATCATCCCTTTCATATAATTTGGAGTAGAAATCTTTCACTCTTGTCAAACTTTCGCCTCTATTTCTTGTTACAGAACCATCTTCTTTTCTCAGTGCCATAATCTGTTTTCTTCCCTTACTGAGATGTCCCTTTGCTATCTTTAGTTTTTTGTTGTTTTCAATTGTTTTTCTCACTAGTTTACAGCTGAATTTCATTACGTCTTCAGTGATACTCTTTCGTACTGTCTTTCATAGATCTATATATTCCACTTTGAAAGTCACATCTTCTCTAGTTTTCCTCATCTCTCTTCTTTTTTACATCAACATTTTGGTTTTTCCTGATAATTTGTTCACATGCAACTTGTTCTTAGACCCAGCTAATTTTGTTGCTGTTTCCATAAGAGCTTTGGTTACTTTTCTATTAAATTCAGAGATATCCACTTCTTCTGATGTTAGACCTTCTAAAATAGAGAATCTATTCCTCTGTTCTAATTTGAAGGTATTATGATGCTTTTTAAGGTTGGTCACGTCAATACACTTTGTTTGCTTTATGAGCTTGCCACGCTCAAGTTTAGCATTGAGGTGCATTTTACATCGTACCATTCTATGGTCACTACCTGTGTTGAACTTGTTCAGCACACTGCAGTCTTCCATGACAAATTTCTTGTTACACATAATAAAACCAATTTCATTTGTCCATCCATTGGGATGAATCCATGTCCGTTTCCGTTGCGGCTTTTTCTTGAAAAAGGAGTTCCAGATGACAAACCCTTCTGCCTCTGCAAACTCTACGAGAGTATTTCCACGCTGCTTTTTGTTGTCGTGACCGAATTTGCCTACTGAAGTTTCATTCTGTTGCTGTTGCCCTATTGTTGCATTGAAATCTCCCATAATTATTTACAAGTGTTGCTTACCTTTATTACTAAGATGATGAATTTCCTCATAAAATTCTTCAATTTCTTCTTCAGGATGACTTGTGGGGGGTGCATAAGTTTGAATAATCTGAGCCTGGTATTTTCTTAAGTGTTGGACAACGAGTCGTGCAGCTCTGTCAGAGGAACTTTCAACTTCTACAACTTTATCCTTCAGTTTCTTGTTTATTATAAATTGAACACCATTAATTCTGCCAGTATTTGTCTCACAATAGTAGAAGAGATGTCCACTTTTCAGTTCAATGAGATATTCTTTTTTTCTCCTTACCTCACTTAACCCGTCGAAGTCCCACTTGATCCTTTGTAGTTCCTCTTCCAACTCAAGAAGCCTTGAATCAGAAGATTGGGAGGGTCCATTATACGTAGCCAAGGTCAGCATCAGATGGCAGTCTAGTCCGGTCCTCCGGTGATTCATAGCACCCTCTGCTTTCATGCGCACTGGCAGCTGCCTTGGCCAGGTACATTCCAGCTGCCGGAAACTGAGGGCCAATATTTAATTTGTGGAGTCATTTTGGAGGGGTTTGGCCATAACTCACTACGCTAGCCAAGCGCGTTGGTAAGTGTGGGATAGCATTTCCTCTAACCCCGATGGTATAGTTATACCGCTATTGCCGGTCGTCAGAGCCCCTTTAATGGGAACAGAATGCACCACGAGAAGACAAGGTTGACATTTGTCAAGGAGCGGCTGTGATATTGCGCATCACATGACCTTACATTCCATACAGTATATACGTATATATACACTGCTGGCCACCCAAAATGCAACGCCAAGAAGGACGCGAGATAGCAAAGCCAGATTTACTAGATACATAAAAACAGACACAAAGATGAAAAGATTGAGCTTACAGGGCCGTGCGACTTGCGGAACACGCAGACAGCAATGGCTCGTGTGGCCCCCAAGGCTGGCAATACTGGCCGCTGCACGCCGTGGCATCGAACGAAAGAGGATTTGGATGTGGACTTGGGGTATGTCGGTCCGGGCTGGTTCCACACATTGCCACAGTTCATCAGGCGTAGCCGCAGGTGGTGCTTGCGGGGCCACTCGGTTGCCGATCAGCGACCAGACGTGTTCGATGGGCGACATATGGGGAGAACAGGCGGGCCACGACAGCAGAAACACCTGGTGGACCGTGAAGAATTGTCGCACGATGCGTGCCACGTGCGGGTGCGCATTGTCCTATTGAAACGTGGCCGCTGGCAGGTCCTACAGTTAAGGGAGGACTACAGTCTTCAAAACGTCGGAGATTTAGCGGTGGCTGTTTAGTGTACCGGCGATACGTATCAGAGATGTGCGGGTGTCATATCCAATTGCGCTCCAAACCATAACGCCAGGCGACGGATTGGTATGGTGACGCATACTGCAGGCGTCATACAGTCTCTCGCGGCGGTGCCGCCACACGTGGATCCGACCATCAAGGTGTAGCAGTCAGAAGCGGGGCCGCCCCGGTGGCGCAGTAGTCTAAGGCGTTGGCCTCTGATCATTCGTCCGTAAGGGGTCCGGGTTCGAATCCTGGTCAGGCATGGATGTTGTGTTTGTCTTACGGCACTGGCTCTCTCCCTTCCCTGGAACCAGTGACCCTAAATTAGGGACGGGCGACTGCTTATAGCCCGTTGAGTTGCTCACGGTGGTCGTTAAACCTCCAAACCAAAAAAGAAGCGGGATTCGTCGGAGAAGACAATGTCGTGCCATTCCGTAGTCTAGGTGCGACCTTCAACGGCCCACTGCCGCCGCACTCGCCAGTACTGTAACGTCAATGATAATCGGAGCAATGGGCGCCGTGCATTAAGTCCCTGCTCCTGCAGACGACGTCGAACGGTACGTGCTGACACAGGTTGTTGCGCAACACACCCTAATTCCTGCGCTAACGTTTGTGATGTGGCGGTGCGAGCCGTCAATGCCCGCCGCACAACATGCCGGTCCTATCTTTCGGTGGTATGCCGGGGCTACGGCAATCACTCACGTCGGTCCGTCCATCCCTCCTGCACCCACCGAATCCATACTCGCCTCACTGTGGCTGGATGTCGTCCCACACGGGCGCCGATGTCTCGGTACGATAAACCGCTGTCGCGATAAGCCACTATTCGAACTCTGTCGAACTCCGAAACGTGCTGGAATGACTATGTATTCTGCGACGAGGCATCAGGAAGCTTCCCATCCACAGGTCCGGCAGCACAACACACTTCCACTACTTACACCCTGTCTTCTGTGCACCCTTCTTGTAGCGATTCTCGGTGGCGTGCCGGGCGCACATGATTTGCATATGTCCTGCAATGCTAATCGTTTGCATGTCCTCTCTCGGGCGACGCTTGCTGCGAATTCCAGGCCAATCTGTCGCTTCCTTCTTGGTTTTGCATTTTGGGTGGCCAGCAGTGTATATAAACAAGTCAATTTTTTTTATTCCGTATTTAACGACGATCATGAAAATTGAAAGCTATTCTGTGTTTGCTACTTCATAACTTCCTGTCGCTGGCTTTAAGGGAGGGGCACAACAAGCACAGCAGACAAGCACAGCGGCTGTGTGTCACTTTCTCCACTGTCTATATACTTCCTTCCGAGCAGTCGTTTAACGCTCCCATGATTCTCTCAGACCAATATTTTAAAAAAGTAAATCTTAGTTGACGAATGGTCACTTCATATTTTTGATACCTGCCTTGAATCTTATTATTATCTTTCGACGTCGCTGTCAACAATTCCGCGTACAAAAACCCAATATGGTCATAAAGGTTTCCCGTTTCACTTTTCTTCAACGCTCAATTTTCTAGAATGTGTATTTTTATATTTCTAGACATACAATAGGCAAATAAAAGTATTTGCATACATACAGTACTTTGCATAAGTAAACGTGGAAAACAATTATGACGAAATATTTGAAACCATCGGATTTAATTTTACAAAAAAACCCGTAAGCGTATTTCCTTTTCTTACTAATCAGAAGAAATATATTGAAGCGGAAACAGAAAGTAATGTCGTTTTTGGGGGCCAAAGTTTGGGGAGAAGTTGTGAGTTGTTCAAGTACATTCAACGTAAAGTAAGTGTATGCACAAGTGAATGAACTATTCGTCTTTAACTTATGTAGGTGTTTTTGTCTTCCAGATTTGCCGAACAAAATGAGTGACATAAAACCTGAGGAGAGCCATGCTCGTCATTGTATGCTGTATGAATTTTACAAGGGGAACAATGCAACCGCAGCCACCAATATCATTTACGCTGTTCATCCGAATGCGTTAAATGTTCGCAAGTGCCAGCCTTGGTTCACCCAATTCCGGTTGGGTAATTTTGACCTCTCTGATGCCCCTCATGACCCATGGAGCTGGGCAATGACCTGCTCCGTGCAGCCGTTGAGGCAGATCCTCGTCAAACCATTGATGAATTATCCCAACATCTTAATGCATCCTGGTCTACTGTTCAAGAGCACCTGCAACAGATAAGAAAGGTCTGTAGGCAAAGAGTTTGGGTCTCACACCAACTTTTACCTGACAACAAAGCCCAGCGTTCCACCATAATTCGTGGGTAGAGCTCAGGATTCACCACCAAACTTCATTGGCGCGATGATACAATACGGAAGATTCCTTTCTACTGGCAGTCGTTCCATCCTGGGACGGCCATCAGATTGGCAGACAACGTATCATGACACATCATTCTGAAGCACCGTTTTATACATGTATTAGGCAAGTCTAAGATCAGTGTTCTGTACCCGGTGTCTGGCATTCGTCGAAGATTAGTTGCTTGTTGATGGCTGCTCGAAACCTGTTAGCCCGCGTCATGAAGCGTCTTTGCGCACTGTGCTGGAGTTAACATCAGTCCTAATAACCTCAAAAGCTTACGTGATTTTAGACAATATCAATTTGTGTTCTGAGCTGCCAGTCTTTTGCAGAGCTCTCCTGTCATGTTCTGCTAGCTTCAGAGTTTCCCAGGGTCGTTTTGTTTTGGACCCATGCCCATTCCGTATCCATTTGCACACGCCTACATCAGCCATTGACCAAGGGAGCTTTAATGCTGCTGAAACTCACGTACGAAGCAATTGCATACGTGCCACCGTATTATCAATACACGCTGGAAACAATTTAACTGTACCGATCGAGATATTCTACATTCACAGCGTATTAATAATTGGGCCTGTTACGAGATGTTATGGTAGGACCCAATTCACTATGAGTATATAAGTGTCCGAATATTTATTGCAGGGTACTGCGCTATGTGAGTTTGCACGAAGAATATTTAACGTCAACATACTGTAGTGCTTTTGGCACTCAAAGTGTTTTATGGCTCACTACCCTCAATGGAATTGGAAGTGAGACTTTTCACTCTGGTTGTTATCAATTAGGAATCCTATAAAATGATGATATGACACTACACATGCTTACTAAATCAAATGAAACAAAATTACCAGCACATTTGAGACGGATTCTCCTTATGACACGCTGGTTTTGGGGATCAGGTAATATATCTGAAATATGGGAATCCATAAACAATTACTAAGTGCAGGATTCATCATTACAAGAATCATCGAAGACAAGGAAATGGTATCACGCAAACACTCTACAAATCACTCTCAGCTTGAAATTTCTATTAATCCAGAATGCTTTACCTTACAAGAATAACAAATCAAAGCTATCCTCAACATACACTGAAGAGCAATTGAATTAGAGATACCTGTCTAGTAACGTGTAGCCCCACCTTTCGCCCTGATGACGGCGGCGATTCGTCTCGGCATGGACTCGACAAGACACCGGAAGCGTTGGGAAGCCATACGGATTCACGACCCTTGAACAAGCTCCCACATTTCACGAAGATTTGATGGAGGGGACAGAGCCTCGAACCTTTCTCTCGATGGCATCCCAGATGTGCTCGATGGGATTGAGGTCAGGTTACCTAGTTGGCCAAGGAAGCGAGGTCACGTCGGTGGAGTCTTCATCGAACCATTCGGATACAATTCGGGAGTGATGGCACGGTGCATTGTCTTGTTGCAGGATTAAGTCCCCATTGTGATGTTGAAGGCGCACAAACGGGAGCAAATGGTCGTCCCGGATATCCCGATAACGTTGACCTATGAGGGACGATGTCACACGTACCAGAGCTCCCATTTCAGTCCACGTAAACAGTCCCCAGACCAGAATGCCACCCTCACCAGCTTGAAGAGTATCCTGCTGGAGAAGGATCCATCGCTTCATGTGGTTTGCGCCGTACTTGTATCCTGCCACCCGCATGTACCAACGAGAATCTCGACTCATCAGTCCAGGCAACATTTTTCCGCATGTCTAGGGTCCAGTGGCGATGTTCCCGCGTCCATGCTAATCTTTGCACCCTGTGATGTGCGGTCAGCAGCGGTACCCTCGTGGGACGATGGCTTTTGTACCCCATAGCAAGGAGAAGGTTCTGAATGGTGTGGCTGCTTACACGTTTTTGTGCACCAGCGTTAAATTACCAAGTGATTTCTTGAACTGTGGCCCGTCTATCCGCTGTTACAATGTGAGCTAGCCGACGATGACCCCCCTCATCCACACGCTGTTGGCCTCGGCAGTTGGCCCTTGCAGGGAAGTTTTTACCGGATTCGATGTGCTCACGGTTCACCCGGAACACAGTGGCTCGTGAAAATGGGCACCATCTCGGAAGTGGCTCCATCTCGGAAGTTGCAGCGCCTGCACAACTTCCGAGATGGAGTGACCCATTCGTCGGGCCCCGACAATTTGCCCACGATCAAATGCGCTTAGATCCTTCGTCTTACCCATACTGCTTCTGACTTTTACTGATTCCCGTCGCATCACTCCTTATATTGTCGGATCGCTGCATACGTCATGTCGTTTCCGTTTACAGGGCCGCCCACAGCGCCACAGTTGCATAACGCCAGCTGTCTCTATTTCAATTGCTCGTCAGTGTGTAACGACTGAACAAAGAATAGTGTCGTATTGTTTGCATCATGTTATCAGCAGTAAACGGCGGTTTAGCAGGTACCAGTAAATATTTTCTCTGTTGCTGCTACTGCTGGATCGGGAAATTAACCTTCGTATCATTTCGTACCATTAAAGGTTCTGTACCTTTAATGGTACGTACATTGATTGGCTCAACACAAACAGCAGAAACACAATTATCTACTGGCCGACTTTGTTGTTCAACTATCAGAATCATTTAAAAAATAACGTCAACATTCACTTACTCTTTCAAGATCAGGCCTAAATCAAACGCAACTTTATTTAATTGTTTAAGATGAAAGAAATCAGCCTCACGAAAAATATTCCATGGCAGTTACCGATTAATTTGCGGTCTAACAGGATTATTTGCCACTAAAGCAGTACCGGTTTTTGTTAAGTCATAGCTCTCATTTTAAGAAGTAATCCATCACCAAATATTGCAATTTCTGAAACAAGTATCCCCTCTGAGATGAATTTCATGTGAAGAAACACAAGCCAAATTACGATTCCTAGAATGTAGCCAGGAAGATGGTGATGAAATAATAAATGGTGTAATGAAATTGCGGCCATAATACTATTGGGTTGGAAAGATAGTAAAGTTTGCAAATGCAAGGCAACAGAAAAGTGCTAATTACCGTATATACAAATACAAATCAGTCTAAAATGCAGTCGCCATGGTTTGCCACGACTTGCTGCTATCGTCTAGGCAGCTGATGGATGCCGACCTTGTAGAATTCTGGCCCCTTGGACGCAAAGAAATAAGTGCTCGTTTGACATTGTCGCGGTTAATAAACAAAGACATCGCTCTTTTCACGTTTTAGCAACACACAGCAACCAACAAATTGTTATTCGGCCACTTCTGGGGAATCGAATCCCATATCTCTTGATCTCCAGCGGAGCGCGTTACCCTTACACCACGGTGGCCAACAATCCACGGTGCTACGTCTGTTTTTCTGTCAGATTCTGACGTCATAAATCCGTAAGGTGCGCTCAGCTACTGAGACGTCTCCATCTGGTGGGCATTAACAGCAGTGGCTATATATTAATAACAATTTTTCGGTTGCTGTGTGTTTCTAAAACGTGAAAAGAGCGATGTCTTTCTTTATTCACTGACGCCACGTATTTGGAGGATTTTCACTTTTGGATCTCGCCTTGGATTTAACTGCTGTAATTAATATATAGCCAGTACCGTTAATGCCCGCCAGATGGAGAAGTCTCAACAGCTGAGCTCCCCTTACAGACTTATGATATCAGAAGCTGACAGAAATACACACATAGCGCTGTGGATTGTTCGCCACCGTGGTGTAAGGGTAACGCGCTCGGCTGGAAATCGAGAGATCTGGGATTCGATTCCCCAGCAGTGGCCGAATAACAATTTTTCGGTTGCTGTGTGTTGTTAAAACGTGGAAAAAGTCTTTGTTTATTCACCGACGCCACGTATTTGGAAGATTTTCACATTGCCGCGGTTTGTGAACCGCTGTCCGTCCAGGAAATTCTGAAACGACAGAAAATAGTGGTAGTGGTTTGGGGAAATGTCTGGGCAATAGGCTGGGTGCAGCAGCAGCTCCCAGCCCACGTCTCTGATCATGTGACACATCACCCGTACTGTGTGAAATCTTGTGCCATCCTGCAGTAGGAGGACGCCCTTGCTGTTCAGCAGACGTAAGAGATGCGCGCGGATCGTAGAGGTGACTGCCGTACACATCAGCGGTGATAGCGGTGGTGTCCGGCAGCAGCTCAAACAAGAAAGATGACACAGAATTTTCGGATGTAATGAGCACGTCTTTAGAATCCGTTCTGACGCTAATTAAATTTATCAAAGCTATTCAAAGTCAATGGAACCGGTAAGGAAAACAGTAGTACCTGACCAAAGAGAGAGGTTTTTTAACCGGTTTTTAATCCCGCAGACACTGGTTTAAACGTAAGCGTGAACTTACGCTCTCTGGTTGCACACTTGTGCTTTAAGAAAATGTTTAAATTATATGAGAAACATTTCACAGCAGAAACGTTCTCCAACAAAGAATTTTTCAAAACTTAATCTCAGAAGCAGATATATACAAATATAAGATATGCATGAACGCCCCTGGAAGGAACACCATGCATTATTTTAAGAACAAAGTATTCTCTAAAGGTTTCTCGATGTGAACGGTATCGGTCCAGGACAAAATTTTGTCAGTCGAGTTTTCAGGAGCTCAGATTTTGCTGGAAATACATCAGAAGCAGAAATTAACCCTTATGCCCGCTGGTGGCCAAACCATTCTTTACCAAATATTAGAAACCATATGAAAAACATTTCCCATCAGGTGCTGTTTGCGATACAGGAAGAATTTTTCAAGTCGGAGTTTCAGAAATAGAAATATAGGGGAAAACGCAATTTTCCTTAAAGCCCCCTAGCGGAAAGTCTATGAATTACTTGAAAATTTTGAAATTATAAAATAAAATTCGCACCAAAAACGCTATCGAACAAAGAAGGAATTTTTCGAAACGGAATCTTAGAAGTACAGATATTGACACTATATATATATCATCATCATCATCATTGTCAACCATTATCAATCCACTGCTGGACGAAGGTCTCCACAAGTTTCCTCCACAACGGTATGTCTTGTGCCAGTCTCCTCCATGTCACTCCCGCATACTTTCGAATTTCATCCACCCATCTTCCATGTGGTCTTTATCTGGGTCTTTTCCTGTCCCTTGGAATACAATCTAAAATTTCGGCTGTCCATCGGTATCTGTCCTTCTAGCAGTATGTCCAGCCCATTGCGATTTCAGGGATTTAACTCGGATCATGATGTCTTCCACTCTTGTCATTTTTCGGATCCACGAGTTCCTCTTCTTATCTTTCCTGGTTACACCAACAATGCACCTCTCCATGCTTCTTTGAGTTGTCTGCAGCTTTTGTATGTCTCTTTTAGTTAAGGTCCACGTCTCTGCACCATACGTAAGCACTGGAAGGATGCATTGATCAAACACTTTTCTTTTAAGACATAATGGCATATTGCTCTTGAAAATTATGCTGTTTCTTCCAAAAGCTCTCCAGGCAAGTTTTGTACGCCGATTAATTTCTTCATCCATGTGACCCTCACTTGATATCTGCTGTCCAAGATAAACGTACGTGTCTGTTATCTCCAGCTTTTCTCCATCAATCGATAATTCTTCATTTCGTGTAAAAGCATTGAACATCACTTTTGTCTTCTGAAAGTTCACTTTTAATCCCACTTCTTTACTCTTGTCAGCAAGTTCCTGGATCATACTCTGCAGCTCTGATGGGGCAGTTGTAAAAATGACTATGACATCAGCAAAACGAAGGTGGGTTAGATAACATCCAATAATCTCTATCCCTTTGTTTTCCCAGTTCAGTGATTGAAAGACATTTTCCAGTGTGGCATTAAAGAGCTTCGGAGATATGGTGTCACCTTGTCTCACTCCTTTTCCAATTTTTATGTGTGTTGTATTTTCAAACAGCCGAATCTCTGCACTTGCATTTTCATAGATGTTATTAATAATATTAATATACGCATCTTCAATACCGCAGGATTTCAGGGCCATTGTAACTGCTGATGGTTTCACCGAATCAAAGGCTTTTTCATAATCGATAAAAGCCATGCACAATGGAAGTTCATATTCTCTCGCTCTTTCAATTAGTTCTCTCAGTACGTGGATATGATCTATTGTGCTGTAGCCACTCCTGAATCCAGCTTGTTCTCTCGGTTGAGCCATGTCCAGTGTCACCTTTAAACGGTGTGAAATAACTTTATTGAAGATTTTATAAATCACTGATAGGAGGCTGATAGGTCTGTAGTTCCTGAGACTCTCAATGTCACCTTTTTTATGTAGCAAGATCATTGTACCGTTGTTCCAATCCTCAGGAATCTTCCCTTCATTAAGGATTCGAGTGAAAGTTCGGGCGAGTACTGTTTCGATTTCTCCACTTGCTTCTTGTATGATGTCTACAGTAATTCCATCTTCTTCTATAGCTTTTCCCCGCTTCATGTTCTTGATTGCATGTGTAAACGACTGCTGGGAGGAATGGAAGAACTCTGGTACTGGTAGCTTTCATGATGTCTGGAGTACATGTATCTTCCCTTTCATATAATTTGGAGTAGAAATCTTTTACTCTTGTCAAAATTTCGCCTCTATTTCTTGTTACAGAACCATCTTCTTTTCTCAGTGCCATAATCTGTTTTCTTCCCTTCCCTTACTGAGATGTCCCTTTGCTATATTTAGGCTTTGGTTGTTTTCAATTGTTTTCCTTACTAGTTCACAGTTGAATTTCCTTACGTCTTCAGTGATACTTTTTCGTACTGTCTTGCATAGCTCTATATATTCCACTTTGGAAGTCACATCTTCTTTAGTTGTCCTCATCTCTCTTCTTTTTTGCATCAACATTTTGGTTTTTCCTGATTTTTTAGACCCAGCTAATTTTGTTACTGTTTCCATAAGAGCTTTTGTTATTTTTCTGTTAACTTCAGAAATATCCACTTCTTCCGATGTTAGGCCTTCTAAAGCAGACAATCTGTTCTTCAGTTCCAACTTGAAGGTTTTATGTGAAGAGGAACTCGTGGATCCGAAAAATGACAAGAGTGGAAGACATCATGATCAGAGTTAAATCCCTGAAATGGCAACGGGCTGGACATACTGCCATAAGGACAGACCATCGATGGACAGCCGAAATTTTAGATTGGATTCCAAGGGACAGGAAAAGACCCAGAAGAAGACCACATGGAATATGGGTGGATGAAATTCGAAAGTATGCGGGAGTGACATGGAGGAGACTGGTACAAGACAGACCGTTGTGGAGGAAACTTGTGGAGACCTTCGTCCAGCAGTGGATTGATAATGGTTGACAATGATGATGATGATGATATATATATACGTTCCCTGGTGGACAAACCATACATTATGTTAAGAAGACAGTATTTTGAAAAGGTTTATCGACGTGAGTAGTATCGGTCCACAAAATAATTTTTTTCAATCGAGATTTTAGACGCTCATATTTTTGGGGAAATACATCAGAGGAGGAAATTAAGATTTACGCCCTTTGGTGGCCACACTCTTTCTTACAAAAAATTAAAGATCACAATAAAGATATAGCCTACAAGGAGCTGTATCCGGTGCAGGAAGAATTTTTCAAATTGGAGTTTTAGAAGCAAAGATATCGGGGAAAGTGCAATTTACCTTTACTCCACATAGCAGAAAGTCAATGATTTACCTGAAATTTTTGAAATTATATGAAAAACATGTTACATCGGAAACTCTGTCCAACAAAGAAGAAATTTTTCAAATCGAGCCGTTAAAAGCAGAGATATTGACAAAAACATGATATACATCTACGCCCTCTGTCGGAGAAACCATCCATTATTTTAAGAAGAAAATATTGCGCAAAGGTTGACCGCCATGAGTGTATCGGCCCACGTAAGAATTTTTTCAGTCGAGATTTCAGAAGCTCATTTTTTGCTGTAAACACATCAGAAGCATAAATCAACACTTAACGCCCTCGGGTGGCCAAACCATTTTATACCAAAAATTAGAAATTACATGCAAAATATTTCGCATCAACAGCTGTATTCGCCGAAGAAAAACATTTTCAAATCAGAGTTTTAGAAGCAGAGACATCGGAGAAAAGCAATTTATTTTTACACCCCCTAGCGGAGAATCTGTGCATAACTTGAAAAAGTGACTATGCCTAAAATAATCTTCGGCATGAATAAAATCGGAAGGTAAAATAATTTTTTGAATTAGATTTTTAGAAGCAATTATATGGAATAAAATGTATTTTGAATTCGATATCATATGCGTTTACGCCCTCTGGCGGTGAAATACTCCATCGTAAAAAACCGAAATGAAAGATTATCATTCTTACATTTTAAGCTTTCTAATGCAAAAATAATTTTTCAAATCGGACTATTAGTTGCAGAGATATTATGTCTACAGACGAACGGACGGACGGACAAACCGATAACATAAGCACGATCTTTTTTTTACAAAAGGCGTGCTAAAAACACAACACCTCGCATATTCCGCCAAAGAGACTGTAGTACTTTACGTGGGTGTATGCCGGCTTTAAGGATCGGCATGGGTTTCTGTTTTGGGTACAACTACTGTTTCCGTGCACTGACTTTGCCATACGGGACCCATTTCTCGTAATCAGTTATAATGCAGTTCAAGAACGGTTCAACTTGGTCACGTGCAAGCAGAGAAACGCAAGAACTCATGCGATTTGCTTTCTGCTCAACTGTGAGTTGATGAGGAACAAAACACCCCTTTTGTACACCTTCCCAAGTTGACGCAGGTGTGTGATAATGCTCGTGTAGGTAATCCCCAGCTGTTTGGCCACTCCGTCGTGGTCACACGTAAATCGGTCACCATTAAGGTTTTCAACATATACATATCAACTATTGCTGGTCTTTCGGTTTTGGGATGGGGTGACAGGGCAAAATTTCTCTCTCGAAACCGTTTGAACCAAAGACAGCTCTGACGATTCAACGACGCTAATGACAGCACTGACGATGCATTGTGGTATACACTGATAATGTTCCTTACAGCACCTGCGGAAGTGATATCGTAACGAAACTCACACAGCATGGAATGGCGGGTGTGCTCCTTGTCCACTTCCATGTCGACAAGGAGCATATCTGCCATTGCAGTCTTCGCCTTCTGACAACTAACTGCCACTGACTTAAGCTACCTACCTGCTGATGTCATGCTGGTATGCAACTCAGTCTCTGTCGCCAATGTATGCCGTAGTCGAAGCTCCGACTTCGGGTACCTCCTCATCGGACATTACCTTCTTTCGAGCCACATATACTTACATAGAACAGGATGCAGTTACGCAGCTACCCCTATTTTGCTGCTGTTACATCATCCACGACATAATCTTAGGTGCTTGACAGGGGGCTAAGCTCCAAAGATTAAGAAAATGCAGTTTACCTTGATAATCTATATTAATTTCAGATTTTACGTTTATATAAGTATCCTGATGCCCCTAAATATTACGCTTTTAAGTTTTGAAACATGACCATTTTCCTTTTTTAATTCCTCGAAAGCATTTATAAAAGTAAAGGTGATAACACCTGAAAGAAGACGATAGGCAACCGTATTATTTATTTAATATAAAAAAACAACAACCTCTGTTTGTTTTTAGGGGAGCTTTAAAGATAGCATTTCAACAAAATCGTCCTCAAATGCCCGGATAATATTGAAAATTATAGCACTCTTGCTCAACTTATACTGCTTTTACCAAAGTAGCAGTAGCTCTTCTGCAATTAATTATTGCAGCATGGCTCTCCAAGTCTGGAACATGGCTCTCTCTAAGACTAGACATGGCTCTCTAGATGGCTCTGTAAGAACCCATCATACAATAAGAACCGGTGTTATGTGCCATAGAAATTAATACCGATTAATCGTTATCATACTCTACAGAAAATTTAGTGTGATGTTATGAGAATTGCAAAATATCCAGTATCCAGAAACAATAGAAATAAATACACATATGGTGCTTTTTTCAAAAACAAATCGCACTCCTTTCAAATCAGCGCCTATTAAAAAATCTTGAGAGAATAACCGAGAGACTAAGCGAAGTAGCTAAATTAAACAATATTCACTTTGGTTCATCGGATGGCAAAGAAATCACAAATACAATCTTCGTAATGAGGTGACGAAAGAAACTTCTAGCACATATTTGTCGATCTAAAGACATTAAATGATAAAACCAGGTGAAATAATATTTTGGTAATTAAGGAAGTAGGAAGTATCTGCAAATACTAGTAAGAATTGTACAGGCAACATACGAAAACATAAAACAGCTGCTAAAACTAGAAGAGGACAGACACAATATTTGAACATAAAGTATGGGCTTCACTGAGAATATCTGAGTCCTTTTATATATAATTTCGGAGCTATCTGGAATGTTGTGGAAGGTGCGCTGTAAACCTATTTGATCTCTCTCTCTCTCTCTTTGATGAGTTAGTAATTAATCAGAATCAGCAGAAGGGGCACACAGAATTTTATAGACGAGCAAATGATCTTTGAAAAATTTGGTATAAAGGTGAATGTGGCGAAAAAGATGATTTTCAGTTCAAACAGTGTGTACAAAATATTTTTAGTTTATGAGAGAAAAGGTGAAGGACAGCAAGAAGTAGAACAGTTTCAGTATCTGGGTTTAACTTCGCAAGAGAATGGAAGCTACCAGAAGACACCAAGTGAAGTACTGAAAGCACGATGGAATAAGTACGGTGAGATAGCAGAAAAATTTGTGAAAAAAAAGGCCATTGTAAGTGAAAACATTAAGAAACCAGGTAGCTGTAAAACCAGATCTTTTCTAACTCTCCTATTGATCAGAGGCTGAAGAATGAGGTAAAAAGAAAATGAAGAAAACGGAGAAAATAACTGGACATCAAGGAAAGAGCAGAGGAAATGAGAATAAAGTGCTTGAAATTAGAAAAGTCAGCAAATACTCACAAGAGAATTTCTTCTAAGATAGGTTGGTGAATAAGAACTCTCTAATCTCGAAATGGAAAATCACTAGAACTGATTGTGCTGGTAGGAAAACCAAGGAAATGATGATTTGGGAAAATAGTGGAGAGTAGAAGGACGTCGAAGCTGAAATGAAATGTGTGCAGGGTAGCAAATAAAATGAGAAATCGTTTGCGAATGACGGATCCCAGGACTGTCTAGTAAAGGAGATGGGAAAGGTTTACAAATTAATGCGTTACCCTTCCGTTTTTGCAATCTCTGGAATTTAGTTCGTTGTGCCTGTTACTGCTAGAGAGGTTTATAATAAGTTTATTTTAATAATACAGAGTATGCGGTGTGTTTTTTAAAACCCCAGACCTGCATCTTTACTCTAAGATTAATTCGACCAATAGCAGTACCTATATTGATTTTTTTTTCTTTTGTATTATTTCTGTGCGTCTGATCTTTGAAAACTAATCTTGTTTATGCAGTCCTAAGGATTTTCTCTTCTCGCTGATCGAACACTAACTACTTACAAGTCGTGCGACACAATCCGTGAACACGTTCTTTGTCCTTCGTATTTTTTGGGAGAAAAAAATAATAAAACCTCATCCGCAATATCCCATTTACTGCCTCGTTTGGAGAATCCTCTCCTTTGTTTTCTCACGCCAAAAGAACGTAAAGAATTATGCAAAATCCGGTGCGACTCTGTCGTTATTGTTTTCATCAGCGGGCCTCAACAAAGCAAAATCCTGACGACAACAAAGCAATATTTACGACAGGGATCTTGTTGCCAATTTCACAAGAAGAAAGGACCAGGAAGACAGGGGAGAAAAAGGAAAAAAAAGGTATGTAAGAACTTGAAGTAAAAAAATAATTCTGTAGAATACAAAGTGCTAAAGTTTCGAACATTGCAGAGGAGATCATATAACATTTCGGAGTGCGGGAATTTTCTCTTCTCCAGTAGACCTGGAGGTAGAAAGAAGGAACGTGACAGGTTTCTGAAAACGGGGACTACTTAGAAATCGTTCTGTTTAAAGTGGTGCCCTAGATTACCTCTGCTGTTTTCCTCTCCTTTAATCTTTAATAAAGTTTTCCTAACTTGCGTTTTCTTCTCACGTGATGGAAATATACAACGTCGCCATTCGCCGTGGGTCAGGGTACAAAAAACTTTAATAAATCATGTAAAGCGTTGGCGATTCTTTAAGATTAAATATATTTGAAGGGATGTAAAAAAATCCTTATAAATAAAAACAGAATGGAATGTTTCCTTACTTAAGTGCTACTCCATAGCGTGAATTTCCTGGATAAAAGGTAATTTGATATATGAAATCGATTTAAATCTAATCTTTCTCTTTTTTAAAGGGAAACGTTACATCCCTTCTCGGAAATGCAGCTAAGGGCAAAATGAGGGTAATGCTGAATGCCGTGTCTCAAGAGCGATGACTACAAAACCTGTAGTTTAAATAAAAAGCAATATCTGCACTTCTTAAAATTAAATTTTTGGAAATCTGTAAGCAGCTCAAGAATTTTTTCAGTTGTTTAAGTGAAAATCGTATGATTACTTGAAAAGAGATGTTGCTAAATCGCGTTAGGAAATACTGCTACTTAAAAATTCAGTTTAGCTATTTTTTTTGCTTTTCTAAGAAACGAGAGGAAATTCTTTCTGCTGCCGATAATAGCAACCATAGTATGAATTCCCGCTTTTTTTCGTTTTAAATTATTCTTGATATTAATTCCTTTGCTTTTATGAAGTTTAACAGCTTTTTGTACATTTGTTTTACGGTGAAATGTTGTTTCAAAAATTGTTAAAATGTGAATGCACATCTCTCTTGAAATAAAATCAAAAACAAATATCAGTTTTTCCCTAGAAAGGTTATATATTACTAAATGAAAGTCCGTCAATAATGACGGGGAAAAATAAAATTTATGATACAGAAATTATTGGCATTTATTTATTGAGTTTTTGAGTTCCACGTCAATAAATGCCGACGTTGGTTCACAGTTTTCTGAAAATTTCTCGATCAGTCTGTAATGGAATTTGATACGACTATTTCGTCAACATTTCTTGAACACAACATTTTTCGTGTACCCTGACCGTAAACCCTATATCAATTTCCCCTGTTTTTTTCCGTGAACTATTTTATCTTGACGTTATCACATACGGATGGCTAGACACCGGTTCTGGTAGTGAAGCAAAATTTCTGATGTAAAGTTTTTGTATCTCTAAAGAGTTGACCGTGTGACGTAACGCATCTCTGACGTCATGTGAGAATGGTTTGTATTAGATGACATCACACCAGCAGCTGTGTTCTTTGTTGCTATGACAACAAAAGAAAGTGATGTACGCGTGGATAGGTCGCGTATAGCGGATGACGTCACCTACACGAAAACACAAAAAGCTACGAGTGACATCACAAGCATTTGTTTCTCGGTTGTTGCTATGACGACTTAAAAAGTGGCACGGAGGAGGAGGAGGGTTCCAGCAAATTATACAATGAGGGAAAAAAATCGCAACACCACGAAAAAATAGTTGTAGAGGAATGAAATGGCTGCTATACATTTTTATAGGTAACATATTTAATCGATTAAGGTTTCAAGATCACAGCTTAATGTAAGAGCGAGAAAAGCCATTTTAAATGTGAAATGCTGGTACATTAATAACCGGTGTAACCGGCAGAATGTTGAATGCAAGCACGCAAACGTTCATGCATTGTGTCGTACAGATGCTGGATGTCAGTTTGTGGGATGGAGTTCCATGCCTGTTGCACTTAGTCGGTCAATACAGGGACGGTTAATGCTGATTGGAGGTGATGCTGGAGTTGTCGTCCAATGATGTCCCACACGTGCTCGATTGGTGAAAGATCTGGTGATCTAGCAGGCCACGGCCACATGTCGATACTCTGTAGAGCATGTTGGGTTGCAACAGCGGTATGCGGGCGAGCGTTATCCTGTTGGAAAAAATCCCCTGAAATGCTGTTCATGAATGGCAGCACAACAGGTTGAATCACCAGACCGACGTACAACTGTGCCGTCAGGGTGCGTGGGATAACCACGAGAAAGCTCCTGCTGTCATAGGAAATTGCACCCCAGACCATAACTCCAGGTGTACGTCCAGTGTGTCTCGGCCGCAGACAGGTTGGTTGCAGGCGCTCACCTGGCCTATTTGTAACCAACACACGGCCATCACTGGCGCCCAGGCAGAACCGGCTTTCATCAGAAAACACAACAGATCTCCACTCCGTCCTCCAATGAGCTCTAGCTTGACACCACTCACGTCGCAAACGGCAGTGGTTTGGATTAAGTGGAATGCACGCTACAGGGCGTCTGGCTCGGAGCTGTCCTTCAAGTAACCGATTTGTAACAGTTCGTTGTGTCACTGTGGTGGCAACTGCAGCTCGAATTGCTGCCGCAGACGCGGTACGGTGAGCCACGACCATACGCCGTACACGGCGGTCTTCCCTCTCAGTAGTGCTACGTGGCCGGCCGGAACCTGGTCTTCTTGAGGCAGTACCTTCCCTTGACCATTGCTGCCAACAATCATGTACAGCAGTGGCTACATTCCTGCCAAGTCGTTCTGCAATATTGCGGAACGAAAATCCACCTTCTCGTAGCCCTATTACTTGACCTCGTTCAAACTTCGTGAGCTGTTGATAATGGCTTCTTCGTCTTCTTAAAGGCATTCTTGACTAACATCAACGATAACTAACCTGGTCTTCTTGAGGCAGTACCTTCCCTTGACCACCGCTGCCAACAATCATGCACAGTGGCCACATTCCTGCCAAGTCGTTCTGCAATATTGCGGAACGAAAATCCACCTTCTCGTAGCCCTATTACTTGACCTCGTTCAAACTTCGTGAGCTGTTGATAATGGCTTCTTCGTCTTCTTAAAGGCATTCTTGACTAACATCAACGATAACTAACGCTCACGAACGTTACAGGGCGTATTTACAGCAAACCTGCTTTGCATCTTCCGAGGAGCGCTACTAGCGCCACACGTATGCGCCGAGCGCGAAATTTCCATAGACATCATCTTACAGATGTACTCTCAACGCCTACCAACTGTCGTTTATCTAACACAACCCCTTCTTGCTGTTGAGATTTTTTTTCCGTCAATATATATTAGAATGTATCGGATAATACTGTAGTTAAATTGCATGAACCAACCAATAATAGGGCTTGGAGCGATGATTGTGTTTAACAAATATTTTAAACAGGAATTCCTTGGGATCCGAAAGTGAGGGAAAATACATCTTTTTCATTTTTTTATTAGAATTTTTCTTATAATTACACCTTCACTAACGCCTTCATCCTAGACGCTAATTCGTGTTCGCTGACTAAGTTCAACAGGTTTTTGCATTTGTTTTGCGATGAAATCTTTTTTAAGAAATTTTTAAAATTTGAATGTACATCTCTCTGGTAATAATAGGAAATACTCATCTCAGTTTTGTCTTACATATTATAATTTGTCAAATAAAAGTTAGTTAATTTGCTTGTATCAACGAATAGTATGGACGAAAGCATTGATGATTTTTAACTGTTATTCTAAACAGGAACTCCTCGGGTCTGGAAAATGGGGAAGAAATAAAGTTACACAACTTGTGTATGAAAAGTTTTTGTTACGCAGTTACACCATCACTAACGAAAAGGTTTGGCAAATATTGAACTATTTTATAAGTCTTTGTTTTTCACTTGTTTAGGGCTAATATTTTATGTGTTATTTTTACCTCAGGTAAAATTTCGCAGCCTCTAGCTGTGACTCTGTTCATACTCTAAAATGAGTTTTTTAGAAAAGTAATCTTATTTTTACTAGGACTAGAATGTCAGAGAACAAGGCAGACGACCTCATTACTGTGAAAGACCTTCTGTGACGTATATTCTATTTTAACTTTCATTTTTAGTGCATTTTCCTATGTAAATTTTAGTTTGTTCTCTTTTACACTTTCCAAACTTAACGTGATATCTTCTCTTTCACATGAATGAGGTTGGCAACACCCCTGAGGTCAGTATGTAAGTGACGTATACACGTTTATAAGAACGAGAAAAAATATATATTTGGCTACGCAGTTGTTTTAAGGGTGGAGATGTTAGATCCTTGCTGAGTTTGATTGTACGACAGCTAATTAACGTATGTGAAGTTGTGTGTGTACCTCACCGTGATTTCGCCTAAAATTTGCTGGACCAATAAAAAGTTACGTAAGTGATTTCGATTTATGTATGTATTTCGTCTGGCCCTAAAAGGCTTAATTTAAAGTAAATTATCCGGTACAATTCCTTCATCGCATTTGCCCATTAGTGTAACATCTATTCAGCCGGACATTTGAAACTTTAACATAACCACGAATCTCGCATAACGTAAAAGAAGTGTTGCGTTATTCTTCCCACCGTAAGACGGAAGACTTCAGCCATCTTGCAAATCACATACTCTCCAGAGATCTTCCTACATGAAAGCCGAAGTCAAAGAATAATCTAACGTTTTAATGTTGAAATAAAAATGTAGCTTTCTCACGGCTAAAAACATCTTAATGTATTGTTTTCTAGGAATGGTTACTTTATTCAGTGTAAAACTGGACATTTTCCTTCATAGAAATAACAACAACTTCCTTTCAAAGAAGCAAACATTTAAATAAAGATAAATATGAAATCAATACTAGTTATTTGTAGAAAGAGATATCTTGTCTGTTAATTTATTATAATATATTAATTATATTCACTTAGAACTTTAACAATTGTGTTAAGTCTCCGATATTTCGTTTGCTGCAGTTTATGGAAATTTGGAAAGTGTGTGAGTAAGGATAAAATACATTATGTAGACAAACGCGTAACCAGATACTTCGCTGGAATGGAAAACAGAGCAAGCATTAGCCAAATGCATTTCATTTATCCGCCTCTCCTTTGGATACTATGACTACATCAACCCTCCTAGGCATACTTTCTATAAGAACATTCTAAAGTCTGTAACGGAGCTTTTCATCCATTACTTCTGCGAATTTCCTGGCTCAGCTGAGGAAGAGAGATGTCTTACCATCAGAAATCGGACTCGGCTTTCCAATTATTCCCTGTTCTCTTAAATTTAAATCCGGACTTTATGCAGATCAATCCAACACTAAGATTCTGGAGAAAACGCTACGATAAAGAATTATACTTCATTTATAAAAACCCTACTGTTACTAATATACATAACTAGATCATCAAGATTGAGGTGGAATGGCCATGTTGTACGAATGGAGGAAAATGAAGCTCCTAAGAAAATATTGTTTGAACAACCTGAAAAGCACGTATGACGAGGACCACCAAAGTTCAGGTTGAAAATTAGAGTAGTGGAATACACAAAAACACTGGGCTGACAGAACTGGAAAATAACGGCCCAAAATCAGTAACAATGGTAAAAACTTGAAAACTTGTCGAGGACGCCAAGGTTCTTTTTTTTTTTAATTCGAGGTTTAACGACCTCCGTGAGCAACTCAATGGGCTATAAGTAGATCCGATCAGATCATATGTAGAGGATTTTAGGAAGGGAGTGTCTGACCTCAGGTCTTAAACAAACCTTAGAAATAGGAAGCTATGAGATTTGGGCTAGAGTGTTCGATAGGAAAGTGACACGGAAGTGAACTAGAAAGGGGGAGGAAGACGCACTTATTTATTACCGGGGAGCTAGTACCTGGGGTCCTAATAACGCACGTAGGATATTTAGTGGTTCGAGTGTTCATACCTGCCTGGGATCGAACCTGAAGTTCCTCCGTGGCATTGACCACTAGGCCATCCGCGGCCCAATGGGCTATAAGTAGTCGCCCGTCCTTAATTTAGGGTCACTGGTTCAAGGGAAGGAAGCTCTCCAGTGCCGTAAGACAAAACACAACATCCATGCCTCAGCAGGATTCGAACCCGGACTTCTTTCTGACGAATGATCAGAGGCCATCGCTTAGACCACAGCGCCACTGGAGCAGCGAAGCCAAGGTTTACATTGAACTGTAGAGCCCAGAAGAAGAAAAAGGATCCAGCACTTAGAAGTCATGCTCCCCAAGCCAAGCGTGGACAGACCTCCGAGTGTGGCAAAGCCTTCGATATTGCTGAAATGTGTAGAGATCTGTGTCACAGCCTAGATAGTGAGGAATTTTCCACAATGTTTTTGTAAATCGAGGCCGTTAGGACGAAGGACTCTGCAACCAAAGGGACAAGTCCTTCCCAGCAGAGAAAGCCCCATGTAATCACAGATCTTCTGCCATACTTGACTTAATGGACAATCCAGTCCACCTGACCGTGTAGCACGGGCAAGGAAAAATCCATAGTGGGGAGTAGCGTCATTCGTTATTAAATACCACCCTGTTTCATTCTCCTGTTGTCTAGAAGGTGAAAGCGACGTACCACAGCGGTCGTCGTCTGGACACGTCTGGAGTGATGCAATTCTTGTGCCCAGCTGACCTAGCATAGTAACCCTGGAAATGCAGCTCGCAACGGACTGCTTTGTTTGAAATATATGTTCTAGTGGCTTGTGTAACATCGCCGGTCAAGTTTGTAACGTAGGACGTACGTGCCTTCTTCACATTCTGCAGTAAGCTTCGTTTGGCACTATCACTCAGTTTGTGTGGATTCGCAGAGTTGGATTCGCTGTAGTTCAGCCATCTACTTCCATCGCTGAAGAACATCAGCGGCAGCGTATTTTGGGAATCCAAGAAGAGTTGCAATGCTGCGCACTGACTGCTTATTCAAGTGGCATCTAACCACCATGATTCTTTCAAACTCTTTCTCTGTTCAGCTCCTCGCAGCATATTCGCTTCTAATGGGGTCTGAGAGGTGTGCTAACTTATCCTATTGAATATAACACCAAAAACACCCCACTCTTGCGTATCTAGTTCTGCAAGTGCAGGTTTATTTACATATGTGGAGTTGTGTTAATACATTTGTCTATATATGTGTGAGTAATTTTTAAAAAAAAACCCTTTAATTTACAAAATAATTTACGCCATTTCCGTGAACCAACATTGCATAGCAATCTGCTTGTATTACTCTTTGTCATGGGCTTGTATTGCTCACATTTGTTATTAGGTCCGTTTCATTAGCTTTGAATTCTGCGGACTAAAGCTTCCAATTCCATAAAATAAATATTTGCTGTGCTTAAAATATTTCGCTTTCATCGAGTTCGATTAAGATTATCATCAATTTGCTTCATAATTTTGTAGCTTGTGTCGATCACCTTGTTTTGTTCGATGATCCTTAACGGAGTTGTTTCCTGCAGGGAAACTGTCATTAAGAACTCTCATTAAACCTGAACTTTAAATTATCAAAACCCCGGTAGTCTTTCACTGACCCCTTCAATGCCTCGTTTTCACACAATGAGACATCTGGTCCAACATGGGAAAGTCTTTAAATGGATATTTAATTTATATTTTCATCATTTGCATGTTCTTTTCCAAATACATTTACTACAGGCATAAAACCGTGAAAAAATAAGCTCGTGGTATATATAATATTAAAAAAACGGTGTAATTACCGTTACTAGGATTCTTTTTGGTTAGTTCCTCCTCAGATAATGATACTTCACTGTGTTCGTTCCCTTACTGAGGTGAATTTGAAGTTCAAATAAATGTTTTTATCTGGAAGGTGAAGATGCTTGTGAAATAATAAAGTTTTTTCTGCTTGCTATAAGTACTGGTAGTAACCTTGTATCAGATTTATATATACCGAAAATTTCTAACGAAATATTAAAACCTATGTACAATTTTTTTCAAAATCTTTTTTATTAGAGAACCAGTCTCAACGACGGATTGGGAACCAACCTAAATATTTGACGAATGATAATGAAAAATCGTCCTAATAATCCCCTAAAACAAAAATTAAAAATTAATGATCCTAAAGTTTTATACAAAATGCGCCAACTACAAAATTTACACTGACGTGCAAAAATTAAGGACAAGGCGGTTTTTCGAATGTAACGTCGTGCAGAAGTGCTCCACATCTACTCAAATCATACCATAAAATCCCCAAGATGTAAAAATATCAGACAAGTCAGCAAAAAAGTCCAAAAAAGGAATCCAAAGGATACAAAGGCACTTTATTGAAAAGGTAGCTTCTGACACAACTGGACAGATGACAGATACGTCCATGTGACAAGCTGCTACCAAGAAATATCCAGTCTTTAGTAACGGATATGATCACCTCTGACTGCGCTGCAGGATTTACAACGTATGTACATGCTGAGGACGAGGTTGTCAAGAAGCTGTTGAGGCATCGCGGCCCATCCCTCTTGTAGCGCCAATCAAAGCTGCGGAATCGTTGCTGGTGACAGGTGACGTGCTGTCAAGCGTCTCCTGAGAAGGTCTCAAACGTGTTCGATTGGATTTAGGTCCGGGTACCTTGCGGGCCAATCCATGCGTTGAATATCTTCACTCTACAACAGCTCTGTGACAGCCACTGTACGATGAGGTGTAGCGTTGTTGTTCATGAAGAGTAACTCAGGACACACAGCACCTCTTAACAGACGCACGTGAGGCAGAACCTCGGTAAAATAGCGGAAACCAGTGACTGAACCTCCTTGGAAGATGTGGAGGTCAGTACGGCTACTAAGCATGATACCGCACCAAAACGAGAACTCGGCCACCTCCAAACAGGTCCCTTTCGATGATGTTGGAGGTATGATTGCGTGTTCCCTGTTCTCTCCAGATGTGTATACGTCCGTCAGACTAAATCGGCTCTCATCCGTAAAACGAACTCGACCCCATTGCTGATGTGCCCAGTTCTTGTGTTCCTGGCACCAAAGAAACCACCGTCTCCGATGAGCAGGCGTTAATGGCACACACCGTACTGGTCGTCGTGCAAATAGACCACCTTTGTGCAGCCTCTTTGCCACGGTAAAACGCGATACCAGGACGTCCAGTTGTCTGTTGCATGTGCCCTGCGATTTCTCCCGCTGTCTGCCGTCTGTCTCTTCTCGCCTGTAGGAGAATATACCGGTCATTCGCCGCCGTGGTTGCTCGTGGAGAACCACTGCTAAACTCTCGGACAGCTGTTCCTGTCGTTTGAAATGCTCTCCAAGCTCGTGAAAAGATGCTGTGAGCGATCCCGAACTCCTCGGCCACACTGGTCACATTTCGACCTTCTTCCAACTTCCCAATGACGCGATCTCGGGTAAAGTCTTCCAGATGTCGTCTGCTGGATTGCTTGTTGGCCATATCACACGGTGGCAGCAACTCGACGTCGTTTAAATCGATGTACACCGTGCAATAGCTTTCACCGAATTGCTGAGAGTACACCGCCCGTGTGCTTTAAACCCTTCCAACCCGCCACCCCCGACGCCATGCTGCATATATGCAAATGCCCTACCGTACCGGACCCTAGTCTATCTCCTGGGTGGTCTTTCGGTCCGTTCTGCCTGCTCGTTCCACTGTTATGCTAATTTCTCCTCTTCGTCCTTAATTTTTGCACACCAGCGTACTTTCTATATAATTTTCCGTTTATTTCTGCAAATCAATTTACACAGAAAAAGGTTTTTTCCTCATATTTTAATGATGTCCATATTTTTACGAAATTTTGAGGTTATTTAGTGCAAAACCTTTGAGTTTTAGTGAACATTTCTGATAGGCTAAGCATGCCTAACAACAGTCATGTATCAACATCTGCTACGACCATTAAGTTACATGCCCTGTTCCAAACTATGTTTGAGCAAGTTCTATTAAATCAAACTGATGGTATGATTCTCCCGAAAGTTTTGCGGCAAGAATGTTTAGCCGTCGTATCTTATGAGCCTCGAAACACCTTAGGTTTCGGACAGGAGGACTGAAGCTGAAAGGAATCACTGACCTTTCTACGTTCTTCAAAAGCGTAACGATACAACGAATTCCTAAACAAGGTTTCGTGTCCATTTAGCGTGCAACGTGCTGTGTCTCACTGAAAACATAGAAAACCAGGAGTAGGAGCAGGGTTCTCTGATAGTAAAGATCATGAAAGGAAAGTTCTGAAAAAATTAGAGTTTTACGAGTATATGGTTTCTCGTTAGGAATAGTAGCTGTAAGCTACCCCACATACTATACCTGACTGCACGAATCGCAGAGAACACAGGCTCCAGAAAGTGGTAAAGAAGGAAAGGCCCAGAAAAAGGGGGAACCGAAAATAAAAATAAATAAATAAAACACACTGAAAAGATACTACGTGAAAAACATCCAGTTTCTCAGCAAAATCCCAGAAAAGGACCCTTATCTTGTAGCCATCTTTGGTCGCAGCGTGCGAAAATGACGTTTTTCAAGTATAGAGCGTTTTTTTACAAGTCCCATATGCCCTCAAGAACTGACAGTTCTCCAACGCACACGTGTGGCTTTTAAAGGGAGACTTACAATTAATACCACCATCGTTCTGTTTGGAGGAAAAGTAGTCTACGAATTGTGCTGTTCCTTAACGAAGATGCTTCTTAAACACAATGTATCCGCCTCGACGGCGCAGTGGTCTAAGCGCTGGCATCTGATATTTCGTCAGCGATGGGTCTGCGTTAGAATCCTGGTGAGGCTTTGTTTGTTGTGTACGTCTGAGGGCACTGGTTCTTTCCCTTCTCTAGAACCAATGGCCCTAAATTAGGGATGCACTACTGCTCTAGCCCAATGAGTTGTTCACGGTGGTCGTTAAACTTCCTAAAGAAAGAAGCTATGCTTCATGAATAACACAAAACCGCAATTATCATTCGTATCTATTTTTAAATTAATATCGTTATTTTGTCCCATATCTTAGAGTTGTGTTATGATATTGTATGAATTTTTATTAACGCATTTTATTGAATACTAGATACGATTTCTGCTATGCGATCAAAGTACGTTACGTTAAGTTTAATTTCTTTTTCCTTTAGCCAAGTGTGATGCGATTATGGCAGATTTACGCTTTGCCGTTCCGGTAAGCTTTTTTTGTTTTCTATTACACACAACTTCACTGTTAGTATTGCCATCGTACAACAAAAACAATATAATCCGGGTTTTGAATATTTTGTAATAAATGTCCAGTTGCCTGCCATTAAAATGTTTTCAATTATTCCTTTTATCCTTTCCGTGAAGCAATTTCTAGCACACAGGATGGTGCAACGCCACTATTCCTATTTAAGCTCTCACGAAGTGTATGCACCCATGTAATTTCCGAACCTTTGACCGTTTAAGTGGCAGAGGTACACTGAAGTGCCAGAAAAACTGGTACAGACGAGCTTATGCAAAATACATAGCAACGTCACCCATGCGCGTACTCGGTTGCGTCCGCCAGTGCGTATATAAAGCGATAGCCATCCTTGCCAGCTGTCAGGGCTTTTTTAAGGGCCGAGCAAAAAAAAAAAGGGCTTTTTTAAGGGCCGAGCAAAATGTTGCATAAAAGATTTATCTTTTTTGTACTAAATATCTCTGCCCTTAAAAAAAACAAAAAAAAAACAAGGTATTGTTGGTCTTGCCTTTTATGTTAAAATTTGTTGTTGTTTTTCCTTGATTAAAAAAACAAAACAAAACAAAAAAAAAAAAGGCCCTTTTAAGAGCCGAGCAAAATGTTGCATCTGAAACCTCGATCGGTGTAACTTTGTGATCACACCACCTCAGCTATGGTTAATCTGACATGCCTGTCAAGAATCAACAAAAGTAAACCAGTGAAAAAATTCTGTAAACCAATGGGGAAAAATCTTTTCTCTCATTGGCTGGCCAGCAACACTGAGCAAATGGCCAGTTTTGTCTTACCCGGAGTTCAAAGACGATTCTTCTCTGGGAAAGATGTTCTGTGTGTGATGATTTTTTTTTTCCAGGTTCCCCTCTCCCGTGTCCTTTCCTTCCTTTCCCCCTGTGCTCTTCTGTGGCACAGATGTACCGGGCATTTTTCTGCGGAGAGAAATAGCACTTGAAATGGCTTGTTGTTACAGGTAAGTATGTAGGGCAGCTTACAACTTCACTTCTTAACGGGTAACCGTCTACTCCCTCTCCTCTAATATTTCCATACTTTTCTTTCGTACTATTCTATCAGGGAAATCTGTTCCCAAACATCTAATATTTCTCTTTTTCACCTGACAAAAGGCGCAGAGCGCTGAGGGTTCGGGTCTCTCAACCTCAGATAGGAAATATCTCTCTCTGCCAGCTGTCAGAGCTGTTTTCGCCATGAGAATGACAAGTAATAACGCCGCCCCGGTGGCGCAGTGGTCTAAGGCGCTGGCCTCTGATCAGTCGTCCGTAAGGGGTCCGGGTTCGAATCCCGGTCAGGCATGGATGTTGTGTTTGTCTTACGGCACTGGCTCTCTCCCCTCCCAGGAACCAGTGACCCTAAATTAGGGACGGGCGACTGCTCATAGCCCATTGAGTTGCTCACGGTGGTCGTTAAACCTCCAATCAAAAAAAAAAAAAAAAAAGTAATAACGATTTCAGCGATTTTCAAAGCGGTGTCATAGTTGGCGCTCGTGAGATGGGCCATAGTATTTCGGAGCTAGAAACAAAGTTCGGATTTTCACGGACGACCATTGCAAGGGTGTACCGTGACCACAAGGATTCCGGCAAAACCTCCAACCTACGATACCAGTGTGGCCGTAAAGGGACATTGGGTGAACGTGGCCATCGTCGGCTGTCAAGAATCTTTCACGTGATAGGCATGCAACACTCTCGCAGGTATCATCGGAATTCAATGCTGGAGCCTCAATAAGCATCAGCGTCCGGACTGTACAACGTACCCTGCACGATATGGGCTTTGGGAGCCGACGCCCAACCCAAGTCCCCTTGACGGGTGCACGACACGAAACTATGCGCCTCGCTTGGGCACGGCAACACCGCCACTGGACACTTGATGACTGGAAACAAGTAGCCTGGTCTGACAAGTCGCGTTTCCAACAGTATCGGGCATATTGAAGGATTCCTTTGTGGCGCAAACACCATGAAGCCATGGATCCCGTCTGTCAACAGGGAACTGCACCGGCTGATGGGAGGCCCGTAATGGTATAGAGGTGTTTAGATGGACTTCACTGGGACCCATGGTACGTCCACAAGCGTCTGTGACCGGCCAACGCTATGTGCGCATCCTTTTTGATGAGGTACACCTGTCCATGTCCTGCATTCATGCTGATGGGTTGGGCCTGTCCCAACAGGACAACGCCCCTCTACACAAGTGCCGGGACGTTATGGTTAAAGAAGCATTCATCTGAGTTTGGGATGTTGCTATACCCACCCAAGTCCCCAGATCTGAACGTGATAGAACACATTTGGGATGTCATGCAACACGCTATCGAACACAGGAATCCGAGACCTCGGAATACACCAGAACTGTGGAACGCTCTGCAGGAAGTATGGTGTGCATTGCCTACAGCATATTTCCAGAAGCTGGTGGAGTCCATGCCTTGTCGTATTTCTGCAGCCCTGCGCTCCCGTTGGGGACCTACCAAGTATTATATTGGTGTATCAATTTCTCTGGCACTTCAGTGTGCTTGAACCAAATGGTCACATTAAATATTCTGCTCTCTCAAACAGAAATGGTCGCATGGAGGATGGATTTTATGGAAGTTACGGTAAAGCAATTTCTTTCCCCTCTCAATTCAGTAATATTGACCATAAACCTGATAAGTATACCCTTGTAGCCCTGCATTCTCTGCTCCATGACCCAAAGCATGGTAGGGAAGTTCTTGACCCCCAGATGCGGACATCGGGTAGAAGCAAGTCACTGGGTAATAGCAAGTGACTCAAACATCAATTTTAGTTCCTCGCAATTATTGTAGACTTTTAGAAGGTAATTAATCAGAAAGGTTTGTTGTCAATCATCCCACGAAATGATCACTTTAAGTATCAAAGCTAAGGGGAAAGCAAATCTTTATGCTGCCCAGCGTTACTCGCTTCAGTTGAATTCGGCCCACATCTTCAAGATCGAATAAATTCGTACGTGCTGATTTCATCGCATTTTCCTTCGAGTAAGTTAATTGGGTGATGTCGGTTAAAGAGTAAAACTACTTCAACAGTTTTTCACTAAATTTTCACTGTGGTACTTAGACTCCGAAGCAGAAAATAATTACCTAACTGGTGTTCTTATTGTTATTGTCACTACGGGAGCACACACTGATATGTTGAAATCAGACAAGTCCTATGAAGAGTTATTAGGGATATGCAAATGTTTCCGCCGACCCTGCTAGCGGGCGGTGCAGGGGTCTAACCAGCCGGCGGCCAGTGCTATCAGTTCGTAGATGAAGCCAAGCATGGCAATCGATAAGTTTCATTTGCGGCAGTGTTTGTTATTCATGTTTAATTTAGGGAAAACTGCGAATGAAGCATACGGTTCAACATGTCAGGCTTATGGCGAAACGGTTATGGGTGAGCGGACGTGTCGAGAATGGTTTTCCGGTTTTAAGAAAAGTGACAAATAATAAATACGCAGTGGATTAGGAACATCAAATGGAAGTCATCGCTCTTTCCACGTTTTATAAGTGAGTCACGGAAAAATTATCATCGGCCGCCACCGGGAATCGAAACCAGGGTCTTCCAGTTACGCGCTGGACATGCTTCCACTGCACCACATCTTTGGTGAATCCCCAGCTTTGTGCGGGGCTCCAAAGAAAAGCAACCTGCAAGGTGGTTTGGCAGTTTGTTGTATATGAGTCTGGAGAATTTCGAGGCCGCGGTGGAACAGTGGTAGCATGTCCAGCGCGTAACTGGAAGACCGTGTGTTCGATTTCCGGTGCTGCCGATGAGAATTTTCCGTGACTCACTCATAAAACGTGGAAAGAGCGATAATGTTAAGAAAAGTGGTCTAAGCTTGGAAGACAAGCCATGTGCAGGCAGACCGCAGGTACTCATAGCCAAGAAGCTGGATATCGATGCTGCAAGAGGATGCCACACAATCGACCAGGCAACTGGCGAAACGTTTGAAGGTGACTCACTCGATGATGGAAGGGCGTCTACAGGCCTTGAGGTAGACCCAGAAGGTTGGTAAGTGGGTTCCGCATACTTTATCGGAGCGTAATATTGGTCAACTATTGGGAATCTGCATGTCGTTGCTGAAGAGGTTTTAAGAGAAGAATTTATTGTGTGAGGTTGTCACAGGGGATGAAAAATGGGTCTATTGCGACAGCCCCGTACGCAAACGATCCTGGGTCGACCCAGGCTAGCCATCAACATCCACTGCAAAACAGGATATTCGCGGGAATATTGTGTTGTTTTGTGTTTGGTGGGTTGTGTGGAGTAGTGTACTTCGAACTGATGAAACCGGGCGAAACAATCACTACACAACGATATAGCAATCAGTTTATGAAACTGAAAACTGCAATCGAGAAAAAACGCCCATGGACAGGTAACGGACGCCTCCCAGTCATCCTGTTACACGATAATGTCAGACCACATATCGATGCCACCAAGAAATCAACCCTTGAACTGTTACACTGAAAGGTTTTACCGCTCCCAGCTTACTCCACGGACATTGCACCCTCAGACTTTCATCTGTTTCGCTCTATGCAACATGCCCTAGCCCAACACCGGTTCACCACAGTTCCAGAGATGGGAAAGTCCATCACTGCTTTCTTCATCTCAAAATCCGAGTCTTTCTACCACAGGGGCATTCTTTTGTTGCCTGAAAAATTGACAAAAAGTCATTGATGCTAACGGCCAATATTTCGTTAAATAAATGTGTACTGGTTTCCTGATTCTTCCTGTTCCCTTTCTCCTCAAAATGGCAGAAACTTTTTCATACCCCTAATATTTCTTCAGGGATTCGCTTTCTGCTCGCGTGCCGCTAAATACAGGGTGTCTCGGAACTTCGTGTACAAACTTGGAGGGAGGTAGAGAACAGCGTTAGGAACCAGAATTAAATAGGAAAGCGTGGGCGGAAACGTCACCTTCACGTGAGAAAGAGACACAAAGACACAGTAAGGCCACAGTACAGAAAGCAGTGATGAAGCAACCTTTTCACGTGACGGGGCGTTCAACACGCACAACGCACACATGTGGGCCGACCACGAGCCGCACAACAACGCTTCACTGTTAATGTGTGGGCGGGTATCGTGGCGGACAGTTTAGTCGGGCCATACATCTTTCCACCTCGACTGGACGCTTGCAAGTATCTCGTCTTTCTTCAGGCGGTTCTTCCGGAAATGCTGCACGATGTCCCCGCACATGTTCGACGCGGAATGTGGTTGCAACATGATGGGGCGCCATCTCATTACGCAAGCTGCGTACGTGACCATTTGGACCGGACATTTGGAACCAAGTGGAATGGGCGTGGCAGCCCCGTCGAATGGCCCCCCAGATCACTTGATTTATCTCCTCTTGATTGTTGTCTCTGGGGTGCCATGAAGAACATTGTGTACGACACGCAAGTAAATTCTGAAATGGACCTGGTGGCACGAATCTCCATCGCTGCTGCTACGATCCGTGAAATGCCAGGTATCTTCGACAATGTTCGCCAATCCATGTCGCGTAGGTGTCAAGCGTGCATCCAGGCCAATGGGCGCAAATTCGAACACTTCCTGTGATGCTTGTAAGTCCTACATTGTACTCTTTTGTTGTGTAATAAAGCGTTTTACACTGCTTTCTGTATTGTGGCCTTACTGTGTCTTTGTGTCTCTTTCTCACGTGAGGGTGACGTTTCCGCCCATGCTTTCCTATTTAATTCTGGTTCCTAACGCTGTTCTCTACCTTCCCTCCATGTTTGTACACGAAGTTCCGGCACACCCTGTATAAGGATCATGTATGGATGGATTTGCGCAAGGTGAAAAGTTTCATCTGAGCTCCAAAACACATCCTGAGTTGATTGAAAGTTCCTTGTTGTTTGTGGTGCAAGAACAACATACTCGAACGTAAACCCTGGGTTTGCGGGTTCGATTTCCGTTCCGTAATGATGTAATTTTCAAGTTTTCTGAGGCATGTCTACTTGGCTTTGTTAGCACTCACTACACTGAACTGTTACTTTTATAGATTTTAATCCTCTGAACTTTTTATTTGAACCTTTTCGTTTGCAGTTTTTACAAATACAATATAAAAGTAAAGATAACGTGGAGTAACAAAATGATGCCGTAGCTTTCTGGTTTGTAGTGATGATGACATTACATGGCGATGATCCCTACTACATCACACAGCTTCGGTAAAAATCAACCCTTTCGACCACATTCACTACAGTGTCTTTGTTCCACAAATATTGCTAAACACTTCGGCGAAGCACTATTGCATTCAAGCTGGCTCAGCATCTTTGTTTCATCCTAGATGGGTCTATTAGAAGATGCCTTTGCATGTGTTCAGAAAAAAGATGCCTTTGCATGTGTTCAGAAAAAAGGATGCTGGGCCATTCAAGCTGGCCCAGCATCCTTTTTTCTTACCTTGATCTAGTTTTAAGTGTTTAAATATCCTAAAACCCATAGAGAAAGTATCCGATATCGGAACCCGAAATTCGGATTTTATACTATACTTCAAAGACGTGAGATTGGATGCGAAACTTGGTTTTTAATGCAACCATGCAATGTCGAATCTCATACCATACTAAGAAAACTTTTTCTGTCCCGGTATGCACAACATGTCTTTGACAGTACTGATAGTATAGGTATTTCTCGCGGTATATCAAGGATTTTCTTTGACAGTGCTGGTACAAGAAACAACGATTACGCAATTTTGAGTTGAGCTGAAATGGGCCAGGAAACGTTGAGGAAATTTACCACACAATATTGGTATGTCTTGCTATAACCTGATTGGTCATCAATACAGAACAAAATTAGGGACGCAGCCAAGAGAGGTGTCTGGTGCCCGCGACCTCCTATCGTCTTAGAGCATGTTCTTTGTGCGTGTGTGTGCGCGCGTGTGTGGGTACGTGTGCGCGTATGTGTGTGAGTGGTGTATGTTTGGACATGTGCAAACACTTATTATTATAGCCGAGAAAAATGTATGAATATATGTAGCTAAAACAATAGAAAAGAAATTAAGGTTAACATGGGTTATGCAGATTTCAACTACGTCTCTTGATGTTATCATTTATGATTTTTAAGGGCTTACTCAGTACACATGTGTAACTATAACATGACAACAGTCTGTGATTCATATTTATATTTAATTGCGAAAATCCTCTGACTGAATCCAAATTTTCCGCTTTGAGTATTAAATAAACACTTTCTTGTACTTTTCAAAAAAAAAAAAAAAAAAAAGAAGAAGACACGTTTAGGAATAAGAATTTTCATCTTGAAGCATCCAGAGCAAGTAAAAAACGATCCATAGCAAAGAAAATATATATATATATATAAATTTAAAAAAGTATTAAAACATTCTTAAAGAACAATTGAAACGCATTAGTAGAAATACGAATAAAATTTTTACAAATAAGTGGATAATTCAGAGAAATTAATAAATCATTTCTAGCTTTCTTAACATAAATCCTATAAACACAAACAGATATGGCTTCGAAAATTATACCCAGCTTGCCACTTGAAAATATATTTCAACCTTTAAGCGATCTACCGGGTGATCCAAAAGTCTTGCACATTTTTAAAACCTAATAACTCGCGGAGTTTTAAGAGTAGGGCAACTCGGTTTGCGTAAAAATTATCATAATGACATCGAGTTTTTTATGAAATCACATACATTTTTACTCATTTTACTTACATTTTTCATCGCCAGATGGCGCCATAGGCGAACAGGTCTGATGAGCCACCAACAACAGTCGCAAACGCAAGCGGGGATGGGGGGTAGGCACACATCACTAGCCCTAACACTAGAGTTGGTTCCATCAGTATATGGGACTTTGCTTGTAGAACACATAGTAGAGATATCACGACACACAGGCGAGGAAACAAGCACATTCAACGCTGATGAATGCGAAATAGCAGAACTAGAAGACGATGAAGCGGCATGTGAAGCGGTAGACACGATAGCAGAGGTTGCGGCTATCTCGGCCTTGAATCCTAAAGTGAGCGAATGCTGCACCTCGCAGCACTCAAAAAGATAAACCAGAAACCTGTGGCTGTCCGCAATCACTGTTTGTGAAGTGGAAAGGAGTGTAGAACACAACAAAACGATACAAGGAACACTTAAACCAACACACAAATATCCAAGGTGAAGCAAGAACCGACTATCACCCGGGAGCTCTACGAATATGCGACTTGTCGTTATCAGAAGCCATCGCTTAGACCACATCGCCAACGGGACGGCGACGAGTACTTAAAAAGCTTGTAAGGTAACTGTGTGCGCTTACTTACGAACACTATAACACAAAAACAGATAAAGAAAACTTATAGCGCGAAACTTTTGGTTTTCTGTGTACTGACGAGAAAACACCACATTGCCTATGAATCGTGGGCAACATACCAGGCTTACCCTAGGCATTCAGTACCTTCCGATGAGATAATTTAAATGGACGTGGTGTGGTGCCACCTAAAGCCAAATGAAAAGATCACAAAGTTTCCAAAGTGTCGTGAGTGTCGGAAGATGCCTGTCTAAGCACCACAACAATGCAACGAAGAAAGGCTCAATAAGATTAATACCAGATACATTGAAGGCAGGGATACACGAGGAATACCTCTATCTTCGAGCTCCCGAACTGCGATGTGAACTCGATGTGGTGGGATATCATCATTTACAAAGAGGGAAATGTGACCTAGGTACTAAGAAGGAATGTGTCCTATCTCACTGAAGAAAAGTGTCACAGAACATCTGATGACATCTCCTCGGTACATGCTAGCTTTCGTGTAACCTAGACAAATACACCAAAGAGCCAAGATATCATGACCAATGTCTCTTTACGCAAATCGAAGCAACTCAATGTAAACGACGGCTCGTGTGAAGGTCATGTAGCGGTATAAATAACTCCTGATACTGAGCTCTGTTAATAGGCCGCGGGTGGCCTAGTGGGCAACGTTCGTGACTGCCGCGGAAAGGACCTCAGGTTCGATCCCAGTCAGGTACGAACGCTCGATCCACTAAATATCCGGCGTGCGTCGGATGGGCACGTTAAGTCGTCGGACCCCGAGTACTGACTCCCCGGTAATAAATAAGTGCGTCTTCCTCACCCTTTCTACTTCGCTTCCGTGTCACTTTCCCATCGGGCACTTTAGCCCAAATCTCCTAGCTTCCTATTTCAAAGGGTTGTTTAAGACCTGAAGTCAGACACTCCCTTCCTAAAATCCTCTACATATGATCATGCTCTGTTAATAAGTATTATAATGGTTCTTCAGATGGGAAAGACAGCAGACATACGTAAGCGAGTTTGACGACGGGAAAATTGTAACGGCAAAACGACAGGTTCAGAGCATTTCCTAGACGGCAAGGCGTGTGGTGTGCTAACTGTCAGCCGTGATTGGTACCTTCAAAAGTGGTCCGAGGAAGCAAAAATCACGAGCCGTCTGCATGGTTTGCGATAATCACAGCTCGTCGATGCTAGAGGCAAGTGAAGGCTATCCCGTATGTTACGAGTGAACAGAAGGGATGCTGTGGACGCAACTCGCCGTTTAATTTGAATGCTGGTGGCAGGAGAAACGTGTCACAACACGCAGCACATCGAACCCTGCTGAAAATGGAACTGGCAACTCCGGTGGCACACTGGTATAAACGCTAGCTTATGACTATTCGTCGGACATGCCTTCGGGTTCGAATCCCGGCGAAACAGGGATGTTGTGTTTGTCTTACGACACTGGTTCTCTCCCTTCCCTGGAAACAGTGGCCCTCATTTAGGGACGGACGACTGTTTATAGCCTATTGAGTTGCTCACGGTGGTAGTTAAACCTCCAAACAAAAAGCAAAGAAAGTGGGGCTGCCTAGCCGCAGGCAGCCCTGAGTGCCCGTTCTAAACTCGGTCCACCGTTGAAAGCGCCTACAATGGGCACGCGAGCATCAAAGTAGACCTTGAATGATTGGAAAAAGGTCGTTTGGTCTGATGAATCTCATTTTCTGTTGCACCATGTCGACGGCAGGGTACATGTGCGTCGTTTACATGAAGATGGATTGGCACCAGGCTGTACCGAGGAACGAATTCAAGCCGGTGCATGAGGTGTAATGCTCCGATCAATGTTCTTCGGAGTATCCATGAGACCAGTCATTCATGTCCAGGAAACTATGCGTTCTATCATCTACCTAAACATCGGTGTCACGTCAATTCGTCGCGTGCGTCAATTCGTCGACTACGTCAATTCGTCGCCTGCGTCAATTCGTCGCGCGTCAATTCGTCGACTACGACAATTCGTCGCGCGTCAATTCGTCGCATGCGTCAATTCGTCGCATGCGTCAATTCGTCGCGCGTCAATTCGTCGACCACGACGATTCGTCGCGCGTCAATTCGTCGCGGACAAATTCGTCGAGTATGTCAATTCGTCGACTACGTCAATTCGTCGCGTTTACAGATTTTGGTTACATACAAAACGAATGCAGGAAAACGTACGATTTCGAGCGTCTTGCTCCATGATCAAATTTATAAAGTTTGGACACGCAGACAGGATAGGAATATTACGTTTTTCTTTGGCACTAAAAATATTAGACGGTAAATGGTTTTTGGAACGGGGCAGGGCCCGGTTGGACAGAGCCCCCCATATACAAAATTTTCGTAAAATCTACAGTTTTCAATTCAGAACCACCAAATCTGGTATACTATCTCGTGGTATTCTAACTTAGACTGTAGACGGTTTTGGGAAGCGGTTGGAGAGGGGGGGGGTTAGGGCCCCCCTACAGAATTGCCGTAACATATAGTTTTCAATTTAAAACTACCAAATTTGGTATATTATCTCATGGTACTCTAACTTAGACGGTAGACGGTTTTTGGAACGGGTCAGGGGCCCGGTTGGTCAGAGCCCTCATACACAAAATACAGTTTTCAATTCAGAACCACCAAATCAGGTATCCTATCTCATGGTACTCTAACTTAGACGGTTGTCAGTTTTTGGAACGGGTCAGCGCCCGGGAGTCAGAGCCCCCCCCCCCGTACATATAAAATTTTCGTAAAATCTAGTTTTCATTTCAGAACCATCAAATTTGGTATCATGAAACTCTAACTTAGACGCTAGACGGTTTTCGGAAGGGGTTGGAGCCCGCGGGGTCGGGCCCCCCTCATAAAAAATTTCGTAAAATCTACAGTTATTCAATTTAGAACCACCAAATTTGGTATACTATCTCATGGTACTCTATCTTAGACGCTAGAAGGTTTTTTGAAGGGGTTGCAGCCCGGGGGTCGGCCCCCCTCATAAAAATTTCGTAAAATCAACAGTTTTCATATTAGAACCACCAAATTTGGTATACTATCTTATGGTACTCTAACTTAGACGGCAGACCGTTTTTGGAACGGGTTTCAAGGCCTCGGGGGTCAGAGCCCCCCACATACAAAATTTTCTTAAAAACTACAGTTTTCAATTCAGAACCACCTAATCTGGTATACTATCTCATAGTACTCTAACTTAGACGCTAGACGGTTTTTGGAAGGGTTTGGAGCCTGGGGTCAGACCCCCCCCGAATAAAAACTTTTTCGTAAAATCTACAGTTTTCAATTTAGAACCACCAAATTTGGTATACTATCTCATGGTACTCTAACTTAGACGCTAGACGGTTTTTGGAAGGGGTTGGAGCCCCGGGGGTCGGACCCCCCCCCGAATAAAAACTTTTTCGTAAATACTACAGTTTTCAATTTAGAACCACCAAATTTTGTATACTATCTCATGGTACTCTAACTTAGACAGTAGACCGTTTTTGGGAGGAGTTGGAGCCTCGGGGGTAAAGGCCCCCCCATAAAAATGCCGCGTAAAATCTACAGTTTTCAATTTAGAACCACCAAATTTGGCATACTCTCTCATGGTACTCTAACTTAGACGGTAGACGGTTTTGGAACGGGTCGGGCACGGGGGTCAGAGTCCCTCCGCCCATAAATATTTTTCGTAAAAACTAAAGCCTTCAATTTAGAGCTACCAAATTTGGTATACTATATAATGGTGTTCTAAACTAAACGGTAGACGGTTTTCAGAACGGGTCGGGGCAAGGGTGGTTACCCCCCCCCCCCTACACACAAACTTTCGTTAAATCTATAGTTTTCAATTTAGAACCACCAAATTTTGTATATTATCTCGTGGTACTCTAACTTAGACGGTAGAAGGTTTTTGGAACGGATCAAGGCCCGGGGGTAAGACCCCCCACACACATACAAAATTTTCTTAAAATCTTTATTTTTCAATTCAGAACCACCACATTTTGTGTCATGAAACTCTAACTTAGCGGGAGACGGTAAGTGAAAGCGCAACATTATTAACTTGATTTGTTATGCAAACCTTATAAATACGACCACAGCGATTAAAAGTTACTAAAGAGTCCTTGTAAGTAATATGTTTTCACCGAGTGCAAGTACAATTTACGAAATGTCAACAGGTCAAAATATCTAAAGTAACAATGAAATTTGGAATATTTCTTTTTTCTTTCTTTTTATTTCAGTTTTGACACTTGTATTAAGTTTTAAAAACATATATTTCTCCTATCGTATACCTTCATTGTGCTTTAAACAGAGTTTCTTACCATGTTTTGGGTATTTTGTTTCGTGTGGTTGCAGTTGTTTTAATGTTTTGGGCATTTCATTTTGTGTGGTTACTTCTTTTTATGTTTTGGGCATTTTACTTTGTATGGGTTTTTTGTTATGTTTTTGTTCTTTTCTTTTCTGTGGTGGTTGTAATGTCGACAGGATGAAAAGGGGAAACTGTGGACAGTCACGATGCCCACTTGCTTCTAATTTTTTTTCAAATACAGCACATGATTTTGTATTGAGTTGTACCACTTACTCATTAAGCGACTACAGGTTTCTTTAAATATGAACGTTTTCTTAGAGCCTTTTGTTTCCTCTACCTAGCTTTTTCGGTTACGCAATTTCTTTTTTTGGTTTTAGAATATTTTCCTTATTATTAATCTATTTTCTCATGCAAACTCTTTATGTAAGGTATGTTTATTCTATCGAAGTATTTTGCAATTATACGTGAAGCCCTGTTGCTGAAGTAAAAAAAATATTTCCAACTGAAACAACGCAGTTCAGATATTTTCCCGCTGTTAACTCAAAGAATGAAAACAAAAACAACAAATCTGTGCAATGGTTGAGGCATGAGACAGTACTTACTGGTAACCAGGCAAAGTTTTAAGGAAGAATGAGCTTAAGAATTTCTAACTGAAACAAAAAAGAGCATCCGCACTGTACCCTCCCCATCCCCTAGTGCCGGCCTTTGGACGTCTTGAAAGAGCAGTCTTAAGGACACATCAGTATCGTAATTGCCTGAGCATTCGCGACAATCTTCTGGTGTCGTAGTAGAAATACACACTTCCTACTTCGCCTAAATTGCTTGGATGTAATGCCAACGAACAAAGTTTTGCTCTCGCATTGAATTTCTGTTGCTTTTGATGGAATACTTTTCCCCTGGGGTTCACCGCTTTCACTATAGTCTTCAGGACAGGAGGCAATACACCCAACGTAAAACACCAATTTCACGGCAATTAACTGCAATTAGCGAAAGAGAGGGGCGGTACAGGAAATAAGTCGAACGAGACAGATCTGAACTTAGAAAGTCGTTGGAAGGTGTTGCATGAAAAACTGTGTTTGGCTTACAGATCATTTGGCACATAGGGACGTAGGTTTCGTTTAATATGTTACGGGGTAAACAAATTGTCTTTTCAGTATAACAATTTTCTTTCATACGCATGGTGCAACACAAAAAATTTGAATTTTTTTTTAGAATTAGCATGACGCCTACCGGCCCAGAGTACAGCTGCCCAGTCCGCGCCTGCTGCCGCCTCCGGAGCCTGGCTCCCGGGTTCTTCGCATCTGTTGATCCCCTGCCCTGGAGCGTCCTAGCTGTAAAATACATGTACCTCTGCGTTTTGGAAAAACAAAAGATAAGATGCCGATCCTTAAAATTAACCACTTCTTGGGATCGCAGGTACGAAAATCTTGAACTTCGCTTAAACCCTAACTGGAAGAACAAGCTTCACGTGAGTGTCTGTATTCTGAGTGTTTTATTGAATGGTTGCTCATTAGTTCGTAGTTGACTGGAGAACAGAGAACGTGCTTGTTAAAACCTTTGTTGTGCGTTGTCAAGTGATAATAGTGGAAATATATCATTCTAAATATTTTGGAAAGAGAAAGTGCATTGTTTTCCGAAGGCACTATGCAGATTAAGAATGCAACATAAATAGTTAACTCACAAAAAGAAAATGATTTGCTGAAATGGAATCTTGCCATAACATAGTGCGAGGTGATTTACAGTATTGTCACTGTATTGAAAGAAATTATGGAAATTGTACTGGCTTTGCTAGTACTATTCTTATTGTAGATGAACACAGGATGCGCAATGAGAAACCACATAATCATGCTCCAAGACCGGAGAAAAGTGATGTTGCTGTTGCAAGAGCGCAAATAAAAGAACGAGCGAGAAATACGGACGAAGCCCCTGCACAAATTATTCAAACCGTGACAACGTCAATGGCTACAGTAAATGCAGCTTACATGCCTAATATGGATGCACTAAGGCAAGTTGTAAAAAAGAGAAGACATGCCAAGACATGCCTGCGGAGCTACGACTTCAGAACGGATCGATGCCCCAATAAATTTACAGGAGAAGATGGTGCAAAATTTCTTGGCAGAGGTAGCGCATTTGGACATCAAAGAATTATTTTATTTTTAACAGAGAATAATTTACGAAAGCTTAAAGAAGCATCCCTCTGGATTATGGATGGGACATTTGAAACTTGTCCAACCCTTTTTAGGCAATTATGTTAAATTCATGCTATGGTTGAAACGAATCCAGAGATGCACAGACTTGTCCCACTAGTTTATGGGTTACTTTCCAGCAAGTATAAATAATATAATACTATTATAAAGTATTTTTGTAGGATTTACAAAACTATGCATCAGACTATGACATTCAGCTTGCACCACAATATACACATAATAATAGATTTTGAAATAGCTACCGTTATAATGCTGCTAAAAAGGAATTTGGAAGCAGCACACACAAATGTTGTTGGTTTCATCTCGGAAAAAATGTGCTGAGGAATATCCATCCTCTGGCATAGCCTTGGAATATAAGGAAAACAGTGAGTTTGCTCTCAAAGTCAGACATTTGCAAGCACTCGCATTTTTTTCATCTGATGAAATTCCAGCTGCTTTTGAAGAAGTGAAATCAATTTTACTAAAATATGCAGATTCTGTAGTTCAGTGGTTTGAGGAAAATTATGTTCTTGGAAAATTTCGTGGAAGCAGAAGAAACAATCCAAACAGAAGCCCTCCGCTGTTCCCGCCAACAATTTGGTCAGTTAGTGAAAACAATTTATTTGGCTTTCCCAGAACACAAAACGAACTTGAAAGGTTAGACAGACGCTGGAATACAATTCTGGGAGAGAAAAAACTGTGACTGTACGAAATAATCAGTGAAATTGCGAAAGAGCACAGAACAATTATGGCTAAAATCGAAAGAATGATAGCACAGATTCCAACAAATCCACCCGGAAGAGAAACGCTGGCAAGATAAAAAGGAATTAGAACTTCTTTTGGTGCACAGAGACAATGTTAACATGCTGGACATTTTAAAGGGAATTTCATATAATTCTACCCTTTACTAAAATGTGCTGGTATTTCTCACTAATTGAATTATACCTTTTACTAACTTGTATTTGAATTTTTCAAGAATGTAATTCCGCCGAAGATGCAAGAATGTAAAACACAACGCAAAATTAAAAAAGCCAAAATTTTCCAAATAGCATGTCAAAAACATAAAATGTCAAAAAGTAATCCAAAATGTGAAACATATAAAAATTCAAAATGCAATCCAAAATGTGAAACAAATAAAAATTCAAAACGCAATCACAAGTCACAAGCATTACAAAAATGCGAAACGCTATGTAACAAGTACAACACAAAAAATAAAACAAATGCCAAAAAAAATGCATACGCTTTGTAAAATGTACAAAATAAAATAAATGCCATATTCACAAGGATTTCATGACGAGTCAAGTTAAAAATGAGCTTTTACTTAGACTTCAAATAATAATTACTAGCCTCTACACCTTTTTAAGTCTTTAATAAGTGCAACATCATTAACGTGACTTGACATCAAACATTATCAATATGACCATAGCATACAATCACTTAAAAGACTTGTTAATGGATGAGTTGAGGAATCACCAAGTTCAGCGGGTGAAAGTTAATGGCTGTTTATAGTTTTGTACTCGAGTAAATGCGCAACACAGTAAACTTGACTTTCTCTGAAAATTTTATGTATATGAGCACGGTTGATTGAAAACTGATAAAAAGGCTTAAGGCCTGTTTATTAAATTTTGTGCCTCAGTCAAAACGCAGTACCATAACCTTGGCATGTTATCGAAACCTTATGAATACGTCGGACTAAAAATTCCTAAAAAACGTTTACGCCTAAGGTCTTGTAACTAAAGTTTTGTGACAGGGTAAAACTGCAACATTAATAACTTGACATGTTATGTTAACGTTGTGAATATGAGCACGGCGGATTAAAGATTTCAACAAATAGCCTTTGGGATTAATGTGTTGTAGCTGAGTAAAAATGTAACATTATCTTGATTTTCTATATAAACCAAACTACGTGCTGAAATGGCCCAACTATATATACGTATACTTCAACCATATACCGAAGCGCTGACAAGGTGAAAACAAAAGTGCAATTTTTGTACGGTCCCCTAACATTTTATGGCCAGCCTACATGGAAGTGGACACCTTGATATCAAAAACATACTTTTTGTACGGTCCACAACAAATAGCAATGGACACGTCGCAATCTTTTGGGGGGGGGGGGGATTAACGACCACCGTGATCAATTCAGTGGGCTATAAGCAGTCGGACATTCCCAGTTTTGGGCCACTGGTTCCTGGGAAGGGGGACAGCCAGTGCCAGAAGTCAAGCACAACGTCCATGTTTCACCGGGATTTGAACCAGGATTCTTCTCGACAAGTGGTCAGAAGCCAGCGCCTAGATCACCCGCCGCCGTAGCGGCACACGTTGAAATGTATTTTTCATACGGCCCCAAACGCTCTTATGGACATACTAGATTGAACTGGACGCAAATAAATCATTAATATAATTTGTACTAGCAGGGATACCAGTTATTTGCCAGGTACATATTACTATTTGTGGAATCACCAAGTTCAGCGGGTGAAAGTTAATGAATGAAAAAGATATTCCTGCAATTTTTCAGTACACTTATTTTAAATTTTTTGATTTAGTTAATTTAATTTTGCGAAACAAAAAAAGAAAGAAAAAGGAATGGGAATACTTACCTTCTAGGAGACATCTATAGAACTGCCGTACATCTGGCGTGTGCTTCTGTGAATCCCGCGACACAGAAATGCAATGTACCTATGTGATGTCGCATGCATACGACTTCACATTGGCATTGATCATCTTTTTCTAACCGTTTTGAATTTTGAATATCTGGAACTCTCTGTTTACATTACATTATATTTCTTTCTGATAAGCCGTTCGTTGGTAGTGAAAGCTAAACTATATAGATTTATGTTTTTAATACACCATTAAACGCATATTTTTGCACTTTATTGTTATCTACAGTCCCTAACTTAGACCGTAGGTTGGTTAGTTGGTTGGTTGGTTAGTTCGTTGGTTGGTTGATGGTTTATGGTGCAAGGCCCTCAAAGGGCCAAAGAGCGCCTTAGAACGTAAATAGGGTATTCTTAAGAGTAAAAAACGGAACTTTTTACGAAAATTTTGCATGGGGCTACCTTGGACCCGGGCCCCGACCCCTTCCAAAAACCGTCTACTGTCTAAGTTAGATAACCATAAGTAGTATATCAAATCTGGTTGTCCTAAATTGAAAACTGTAGATTTTACGAAATTTTTATGAGGAGGGGGAGGGGCTCTCACCCCGGGGTTCCAGCGCCTTCCAAAAACCGTCTAGCGTCTAAGTTAGAGTTTCATGATACCAAATTTGGTGGTTCTGAATTGAAAACTGTAGTTTTTAAGAAAATGTTGTATGTCTGTGTGTGTGTGCGGGGAGGGGGGGATCCGACCCCCAGGGCCTTGACCCGTCGAAAAAACCGTCGACCGTCTAAGTTAAAGTACCATGAGATAGTATACCAAATTTGGTGGTTCTAAATTCAAAACTGTAGATTTTACGCGGCATTTTTATGGGGGGCTCTTACACCCGGGCTCCAACCCCTTCCAAAAACCGTCTAGCGTCTAAGTTAGAATACCATGAGATAGTATACCAAACTTGGTGGTTCTAAATTGAAAACTGTAGATTTTGCGAATTTTTATATGAAGGGGGCCCTTACCCCCGGGCTGCAACCCCTTCAAAAAATCGTCGAGCGTCTAAGTTAGAGTACCATGCGATAGTATGCCAGATTTGGTGGTTCTGAATTGAAAACTGAAGTTTTTAAGAAAATTTTGTATGTGGGGGCTCTGACCCCCGGGCCTTGATCCGTTCCAAAAACGGTCTACTGTCTAAGTTAGAGTACCATGAGATAGTATACCAAATTTGGTGGTTCTAAATTGAAAACTGTAGATTTTACGAAAACGTTTTTATTCGGGGGTGTCTGACCCCCGTGCTCCAACCCTTCCAAAAACCGTTTAGCGTCTAAGTTAGAGTACCATGAGATAGTATACCAGATTAGGTGGTTCTGAATTGAAAACTATAGTTTTTAAGAAAATTTTGTATGTGGGGGCTCTGACCCCCGGGCCTTGACCCGTTCAAAAAACGGTCTGCCGTCTAAGTTAGAGTACCATAAGATAGTATACCAAATTTGGTGGTTCTAAGATGAAAACTGTAGATTTTACGAAATTTTTATTAGGGGGGAGCTCCGTCCCCGCGAGCTGCAACCCCTTCCAAAAACCGTCTAGCGTCTAAGTTAGAGTACCATGAGATAGTATACCAAATTTGGTTGTTCTGAATTGAAAACTGTAAATTTTACGAAAAAGTGTTTATTCGGGGGGTCTGACCCCCGGGCTCCAACCCTTCCAAAAACCGTCTAGCGTCTAAGTTAGAGTACCATGAGATGGTATACCAAATTTGGTGGTTCTAAATTGAAAACTGTACATTTTGCGAATTTTTATATGAGGGGGGCCCTTATTCCCCGGTCTGCAACCCCTTCAAAATATCGTCTAGCGTCTAAGTTAGAGTACCATGAGATAGTATACCAGATTAGGTGGTTCTGAATTGAAAACTGTAGTTTCTAAGAAAATTTTGTATGTGGGGGCTCTGACCCCCCGGGCCTTGACCCGTTCCAAAAACGGTCTGCCGTCTAAGTTAGAGTACCATAAGATAGTATACCAAATTTGGTGGTTCTAAGATGAAAACTGTAGATTTTACGAAATTTTTTATGAGGAGGGGGGGGAAGCTCCGACCCCGCGGGCTCGAACCCCTTCCAAAAACCGTCTAGCGTCTAAGTTAGAGTACCATGAGATAGTATACCACATTAGGTGGTTCTGAATTGAAAACTGTAGTTTTTAAGAAAATTTTGTATGTGGGGGGCTCTCACACCCCGGGCCTTGACCCGTTCCAAAAACGGTCTGCCGTCTAAGTTAGAGTAGCATAAGATAGTATACCAAATTTGGTGGTTCTAAGATGAAAACTGTCGATTTTACGAAATTTTTTATGAGGGGGGGCTCCGACCCCACGGGCCCCAACCCCTTCCAAAAACCGTCTAGCGTCTAAGTTAGAGTTTCATGATACCAAATTTGATGGTTCTGAAATGAAAACTAGATTTTACGAAAATTTTGTATGTAGGGGGGAGCTCCGACTCCCCGGGCCTTGACCCGTTCCAAAAACCGACAACCGTCTAAGTTAGAGTACTATGAGATAGGATACCTGATTTGGTGGTTCTGAATTGAAAACTGTAGTATATTTTGTGTGGGGGCTCTGACCAACCGGGCCCCTGACCCGTTCCAAAAACCGTCTAAGTTAGAGTACCATGAGATAATATACCAAATTTGGTAGTTCTAAATTGAAAACTATATCTTACGGCAATTCTGTAGGGGAGGGGGCTGTAAACCCCCCCTCTCTGCAACCGCTTCCCAAAACCGTCTACAGTCTAAGTTAGAATACCACGAGATAGTATACCAGATTTGGTGGTTCTGAATTGAAAACTGTAGATTTTACGAAAATTTTGTATATGGGGGGCTCTGACCAACCGGGCCCTGCCCCGTTCCAAAAACCGTTTACCGTCTAATATTTTTAGTGCCAAAGAAAAACGTAATATTCCTATCCTGTCTGCGTGGCCAAACTTTATAAATTTGATCACGGAGCAAGTCGTTCGAAATCGTACGTTTTCCTGCATTCGTTTTGTATGTAAGCAAAATCTGTAAACGCGACGAATTGACGTAGTCGACGAATTGACGTAGTCGACGAATTTGTCCGCGACGAATTGACGCAGTCGACGAATTGACGCGCGACGAATTAACGCGTGACGAATTGACGCAGTCGACGAATTGACGCAGTCGACGAATTGACGCGCGACGAATTGACGTAGGCGACGAATTGACGCGCGACGAATCGTCGCAGTCGACGAATTGACGCAGTCGACGAATTGACGCAGTCGACGAATTGACGCACGCGACGAATTGACGTAGAACCCTAAACATCATTGCGAACCAGGTACATCACTTCACGACAACGGTGCCATTTTTCAACAGGATAATGCGCCCTCTACTAGTGCTGTTTTTCAATAGGATGACATACTGTGAGGATATTTCAAGAATGGTCCGAGAAACATGAAAAAGACTTCCACGCATTACCTTGGCTTCCATATTCTTTAGGAAACATCCAAACAAGCATTTGTGGTTTGTCTTAGAACAGCAAATCCAATATGCGACGGGCTCAACCAGGTAACTTACAAGAATTAAAGAATCTACTGATAACGTGTTGATATCATACAGCTTACAAGAGTTAAAGAATCTACTGGTAACGTGTTGGTATCAGACAACTTACAAGAGTTAAATAATCTACTGGTAACGTGTTGGTATCACACAACTTACAGGAGTTAAAGAATCTACTGGTAACGTGTTGGTATCAAACAACTTACAAGAGTTAAATAATCTACTGGTAACGTGTTGATATCAGACAACTTACAGGAGTTAAAGAATCTACTGGTAACGTTTGGTATCAGACAACTTACAAGAGTTAAAGAATCTACTGGTAACGTGTTGGTATCAGACAACTTACAAGAGTTAAATAATCTACTGGTAATGTGTTGGTATCAGACAACTTACTAGAGTTAAATAATCTACTGGTAACGTGTTGATATCAGACAACTTACAGGAGTTAAAGAATCTACTGGTACTGGTAACGTGTTGGTATCAGACAAGTTACAAGAGTTAAATAATCTACTGGTAACGTGTTGATATCAGACAACTTACAGGAGTTAAAGAATCTACTGGTAACGTGTTGGTATCAGACAACTTACAAGAGTTAAATAATCTACTGGTAACGTGTTGGTATCAGACAACTTACAAGAGTTAAAGAATCTACTGGTAACGTGTTGGTATCAGACAACTTACAAGAGTTAAAGTATCTACTCGTAACGTGTTGGTATCAGACAACTTATAAGAGTTCAAGAATCTACTGGTAACGTGTTGATATCAGACAACTTACAGGAGTTAAATAATCTACTGGTAACGTGTTGTTATCATACAACTTACAAGAGTTAAATAATCTACTGGTAACGTGTTGATATCAGACAACTGACAGGAGTTAAAGAATCTACTGGTACTGGTAACGTGTTGGTATCAGACAACTTACAAGAGTGAAATAATCTACTGGTAACGTGTTGATATTAGACAACTGACAGGAGTTAAAGAATCTACTGGTAACGTGTTGATATCAGACAACTTACAGGAGTTAAAGAATCTACTGGTAACGTGTTGGTATCAGACAACTTACGAGAGTGAAAGAATCTACAGGTAACGTGTTGGTATCAGACAACTTACGAGAGTTAAAGAATCTACTTGTAACGTGTTGGTATCCGACAACTTACAAGAGTTAAAGAATCCACTGGTAACGTGTTGGTATCAGAAAACTTACAAGAGTGAAAGAATCTACTGGTAACGTGTTGGTATCAGACAACTTACAAGATTTAAAGAATCTACTGGTAACGTGTTGGTATCAGACACCACAAGACAGCTTTTGAGATCTTGTAGACTTCTGGCCTCGCAGAGGTACGTAAATGGCCAATATCATTTTATGCAGGTGGTCATAATGTTTTGACTCTTTGGTGTATACAGTACGACCATGAAAGCTGATTCCTCCCCACACCATAACTGAGCCGCCTCAAATAATGCACATGTTAGCACAAATGTTAACTGGTGCATGTTTTCGAAGAGGAAGCCGCCGATATTAGAACACATGCCAAATCTGGACACATCACAAAATAGTATGATTTTCGACTATTCCCGCCATAAATTGTTTCACGAGCTGTCTCAGAGGGTGGTGTTCGACAAAAGTGCACTCCGACCATACACCTTCTAATGCAGAGATCACGAACCGTTCAATCACTTACCGCGACTCCACTGGCACTTCCCAGATACCCTAGGATGTGACGGATGCATATCATGGGTTTTCTACGCTCGTTTATTGTGAGATGCCAACTTTGTGGTGGTTGGAAATTGTCGTCAAATGGCCTTTTCTCGGTATGGTTGTGCAAAATCATCTTGCTGCCAACGGCGTGCATGGAGCCGGTATAACACACTTATACACTGACAGCTATTGCAACATCTTCCCATCTTAGCCGATATTGCACGACTGGAATGATCCTGTTGTGTTATTTCATCGTCAGATGTATTCCCTGGTTTGTTCATTGTCTAACCGTGGCGTTTACAAACGCCCACCATTAAGAACATATCTTAGCGCATTGACTATTTTAAAACATCTTAAATTCACAGTTCGAAAAATCACCAAGTACCACTTGGTATTAGCTCAGCGGATGAATATAGACTTTTTCGTTTTCGGAATTCCACTCCTGCACGGCCTATTATTGAATTCGTGACCAGCAATGTTTTTCATGAAAGGTGGTTTGTATAGATTGGGGGATATCATAAAGCCAGAGATATTCAATAGAGGTTTCTTCATGGACTTTAACTCATCCAAGCCTTCTGCATAAATTCAAACTTCTTCAGTGATCAGCATGCTCTTACTGTTGCAATATGGGAGACATTTTCTATATTTATACCTACAGTTTGGGGCAATGGAGTTTTTTTTTTTTGGGGGGGGGGGGGTGTGTGTGAGGGAAATACTTACGTTGATATTCTCTGTTAATAAATTACTAATGGATTGTCAAATACTATGTATTGCACCGGATTTCACGTTTAAATACCATGCGTATTTTTCATTTGTATTCACCTTAGTAAAACATGTAATATACGTGTTTCACTACTCGAAACGTAATGTTCAACATGAGAAATATCTGCATCTTATGCAGTCCTACTTAAGAGTGCAATTTGTTTTTCGCTTAAGAACGAGTATTCAAACAATATATGTCATATGTAAGTTAGGTATAAAACAGACTCTTTTCACCGAAGGCGGAATCCAAAGGTATTTCTTTCATCCATATAGTGTTAATCTAATATAGTCTATTTTCCCATGCATCTGTAGTGAGTTGCGTTAAATATATTTTCTCGTACTTTTTTAAAGGTATTTCTTACTAAGCTGCAACCTATACTTTTTGATGTATATTGATCCGCTGTTGCACAGGTAAGTTGCCTATATTGTTTTATTATAATATGCTGAGTTTTGAAGATTATTTTGGATTTAGCCGTTTTGTAGTTTATTCTAAATGTAGCTGAGATGAATGAAAATTTGTTATCAACGTCATAAATGCAAAAGTCAAATTCGAAAATAATTTGTAGCCTGTTAGAGTGTAAATGTAATCTGTAGAAGCTCTTATAAACAATGAACAACAGCAGCAAAAAGCATAAGTGAGAGAGAGAGAGAGAGAGAGAGAGAGAGAGAGAGGGGAGAGAAGAGGCAAGAACAACAAGAATAGCAATAATAATAAAAGAAATGAACATATTCTCCTCTGTGGATGAATATCTACAGCCTCTCAATTCCATCATAAAATTCCTCCATGGATTTCCGGAAGATACTCGGCATTACAATGGCTCACATTGTCAGAAATTGCTGCGATATTCGAAGCGATTGATAGTGTTTCATTTTCTAAACCACTAGTTGTATTTCCTTAGAGCGAAAGCTTACAAAGGGTTGATTGCAACAACACGTTTTCCTGTCTTATTACACAGACCTTAATTTATCGCATGAGAGTTACTTGATTGTACATTGTCGCGAAATATGATATTGTTAGACAAACGTCAGTGTGTAACACCCAAGGAGGTTAAAATAATACTTCTGGAGATACTCTGATCCCCTTAACCGTGAAGCCGCAAATTGTGGGAATTTGACGTTGTTTACATTGCACCTATGCAGTTTCAAGTGAGTGTATTTTGGAATACCGTGGTTTTCGGTTGCAGAAACCGTGTTAATATCAAACCGGAATCAATTATACTTCTTATATGAGTGAAGTTTTACATTTTAACGATATGTTTTGTTTATAAATTGCACTAACGTTCGTGTATTTCAATTTAAAATAAAAATGGAAGGAGCGTCAAAATAATTAAAAATTTTATAAATTCACAGGGATAGAGAATAAGGAAAGGCCGGCTCATCCATTTGTCTTGCGGTCTCAGTTTCATGCTCCGACCGAGGGGCAATTGGAAGGCGCTGTGACGTCACTGCGAGGACACTCGGTGACCCCTGTGCCAACACAGGGCCGGAGTATGGTGACCTTCCAGTCTTTCTGTGCAGTTTATTTCTGTTACTCTCCATTTACTGATAGTGGCTTATGTAGTTGTTTGTTAACGTTTAGCCACTGACCATGCAAGTTTTATTTTAACTAAAATTCAGCGTCTGGTTTTTTTTTTTTCATTCAAAGTAATCGCAATATGCCTTCATCCTGTGATGTCGCTAATTGTACAAATCCGCATAAGAAAATAAAAGAACGTGGCGTTATTTACCATGTTTTCCGTTCAAATGTTAATGTGATAAAAGAATGGATTGTTAAGTGTAAGCGTGCTGACAAGTTTAAAGTTGGAAGTGCAAGAATATGTAATGATCATTTCCAAAATTCAAACTACAAAGATGACATGCGAAATCGCCTTCTTGGGATTCCCGAAAAGAAAATTCTGAAAACCACAGCTGTTCCCAATTTGAATTTACCGAATGAAAAATCAACACCACATACGCATGCCTAGAACATAGAAGAATTAAGAGAGATATCCATATAAGGGCATTGAATCGAACTCCGGAGTCAAGTCCTGAAAAGTTACACGTTGAGGAAGCTGCTTGCAATTCTGACAATGGATATTCAGAAGAAAAGTGTGCATCAGTTCAATGCATGTCTTGCTCAGAGGTTAGAAGTCAGAACAAAATTCTCACCGAGAAGCTTGACATACTGGAACGAGACATACGTAGCTTGAAAAGCCAACACACAGATACTGTTCGAGTTTTGCGTCAAAAAAATATCAGCATACGAAATAAGGGAGCAGAAATTGTGCTAATACGAAAAGTCCTGTCAAAAGCTAATATCGAAAATAAAATACTGGAACAGATGGAAATGAACCTCAGGAAAAATTTTACACCAACACAGATAAAGTTCTTCGCAACACAAAAAATTATTAACAAATGGACAGAAGATATATCTAGGGGAATAGTACCTAGAGCTATTTCAAGAAAAGCTTACGAATTTTGGAAGTGTAAAATTGGCATTCCTTTGCCAAATGCTAACATGTTAAAGCGATGGTGTTCTAAATTTAGTTTAGTTGTCATTTCGGAATTCTGCATAATGTTTTGCTCCTTTGGCGGAAATATAGCGAAACCCTTTCCGACACGTTGATAGCAAAGTGTGTTACGATACAGGAATGGACCAGATTTTACGTCCGTACTCAAAGGTGCTAGTTGTTTTGGCTAGAGGAATATTGTCTTCCTGGAAACGACCCGTGTATTTTGACTTTCAACGTACAATGAATAAAACGCTTCTGTTTGAAATAATTGTAAACCTTGAAAAAACAGGAATTATAGTAAAAGCGATTGGTTCAGATTTAGGCGGTGGTATGACCTTGTGGGAGGAACTAATAATTTCTCCCTGAAAAATCATTTTTCAACCATCTGCTGGATGATAGTTCTAAGATTTGGGTTTTTGCAGACCCTCCTCACTATTTAAAAATTGTACGTAATCATTTCGTTTACCATGGACCTGTCTTGCAGGACGGATCTGTGCTGCAAACTGGCATCATCAAACAAGTTTTCGAGAAGGATTCTGGGGAGATAAAGTTGTCCACAAATTGCTGCCGTGCTATATAGCAATCAAAGGGAACGAGAGACAAAAAGTAGGCCCAGCAATCAGCTACCACACTGTAAAGGGTATTGAATATTTAACAGAGCATAAAAGTGTTGCAGTTTTTCTTCCATTTAGTAGATTCATTTTTTGACATTATGAATAGCAGTTACCCACACCCTGACAAAAGCAAACCTCGAAAAGCAGGTTTTGGTATTAACCCCCTTTTTATACAACAAAAGGAAATTCTGAACAAAATGAAGTCAGAAATACTGAATCTCAGAGTAATGGAGAGAAAACATATGCTGTCTTTCCAAAAAGGAATTATTGTATCAATTTCTTCTCTTCTCGGTCTGTACGACGATTTAACGCTTCGTGGAGTCCGTTACATTTTAACTACTCGTTTGACTCAAGATGCCCTGGAGAGTTTATTCAGTCAAATAAGAGGCATAGGTGCTTTTTATGACCATCCCTCACCTACGGAATTTATTAGTCGTTTAAAACACATATAGCTGGCAAATAACTTGCCTAATTTCTCAAAAAAAGTTAATACAGAGGGTGACGTATATTCTAAATTGACTTTCTTTTTCAGTTTCTTTCTCTATGTAAATCCTGAGTTTATTCTGTTATTCTTCACTCTTAACGTGATATATTTCTCTCAAACGAATACGTTTGGCAACACAATTGATGTTGAATGAACGTGACGTATGCCTGAGTTTTGATAAGAACAAGAGATAAAAACGACGACTAATCTATTGCTTAAGAGCGTTTGGTTGTAAACTGATTATTGAAAAGAGCGTTTGGTTGTAAACTGATTATTGAAAAGAGCGTTTGGTTGTAAACTGGTTATTGAAAAGAGCGTTTGGTTGTAAACTGATTATTGAAAAGAGCGTTGTGTTGTGTGTGGAGAGTTTAGTGCAATATGCTATGCTACGATGTGTTTGCTACATCCTGGATAAAGCATCTTTTTCCGTAAGTGTGACTTCTGTTGTTCACATGTTTCGTCTGGCCTGTTAAGGTTTCTTTCATTTAGGAACTATTTCTTAGTATGTTGATGTTTTAAAAGTTAACGTAGAAGTAAGAAAAGACTTATTCGTCATAAGAGTTTCAAGAAGATAAAACGCTCCAAACATATTTGACAGCAGAGCTACTAAAATAGGCTTTCACTAAAGCTGATAATCAAGAAATTCTTGATGAAGTATCTGGAGAAATAAACGCAGATGACTTAGAAGCTTTAGACAAAATTTGCAAAGAGCCATGGCCGCAAGATTGGGACGACGGCATACTTAAAACAGTTCAAGATGAGGAATGTAATGCCGAGAAACAAGCTCTGAGTTATGTCGCAGGTTATATTGCCTATCGCTTACGCGATAAAGATCCCTCCCTTGGAACAATTTCTAGAAATGCCGAAAATTTTCCATCTGCTCAATGGATTAAAACTTTATCACTCGGGGGACTAACGGTGCCTTCTCCAAAGTGGAGGAGAACGGTAGATCAATTTGAAATAATTTTTAAGTCAATTCACGGGACACAGATTTTCCGAGAAAAAAGCATAATTCGAAAATTAAAAACTGTAATAGAAGAAAGATTTCCAGACACCTGCAAAGAAGCTGCAAAAATGTATTGTCGCATATGAACATTTATCAGAATTCTGTATATTAATCACAACAAAGATTTAGTGTCGGAAAGAAAATCAAATCAAAAGAAAACCAAATAGATAAATTCAATTCTGCCGTTAAAAAACGTAGCAAGACGCTGTCAATATCTAAACCTGGTGAATATCTTTCTCCTTCTTAGCTATAGAGGTATGTTAATAATTTTTTCTATTATTTACGCCTTCCGATAAAATAAACAAAAACGTTACTTGCTACGATATACACTATCTACGATCAAGTGATTGGACACCCCTGCAATCGAAGATATCTGCGGTCCTGATACACGTCACGGCCGCCGCCGCCGTTAAATATCGTGTAGGAAACAACAACGCAACCAGTCGCATGCAAGATGACGCGCAGTTCGGAGTTCTCTGATTTCGAGAAAGGTGTAATCGTCGGGTATCACAGAAATGGCCGATCCATACGTGACATATCCAGCGAGTTGAAGTACCCAAAATCGAAAGTGGCCAACGTGATTGGCAAGTGGAAGATCAGAGGTGACTGTCGGAATGTGCCCCGATCCGGAAGACCCACAAAACTGGGAGTTAGAGACGGACGGGTGCTGGTCAGGGAAATTCGGAAGAACCGCACCAAATCGATGGGCCACATCCACGAAGAGTTTCAACAGGCATCCGGGACTGTTCTTTCGATGAGTACCATCCGTAAGGAAGCCCATCTGCTCGGTTATCATGGACGTGCTGCCGCCCACAAGCCTTTGATCACAAAGTCCAATAGCGCTGCTCGGCTAACGTGGTGCAAAGAACGTCGACAATGGACCGTTGAACAGTGTAAACAGGTTCTCTGGAGCGACGAATCAAGGTTCACCCTCTACCGTTCGGATGGCAGGGTCTGGGTTCGGCGTCTGCCTGGAGAACGCCTCCTGCCGGAATGTATTGTGCCAACTGTGAAGTTCGGCGGTGGTGGAATTATGCTATGGGAGTATTTCTCCTGGTATGGCACGGGGCCCTTGGTCGCAGTTCCTGGTAGACTCAACGCCGAGACCTACTGCAAAATTTTGGATGACCATGCGCTTCCTACTTTGTGGCAGTTTTACGGGGCGGACCCATGTTACTTTCAGAATGACAATGCCACCTGTCATGTTGCGAGGTCCACCATGGCTTGGTATGGTGACAATAGGGTGAATCGAATGGACTGGCCTACGCAGAACCCGGACCTTAACCCTATCGAGCACCTATGAGACGAGTTGGAGCGTCGACTTAAGGGGTGCCCCCACCGTCCGAAATCGGTGAAGGAACTGACCTGTCTTCTCCAAGCCGAGTGGAAGAAAATACCGTTAGCCGTCGTACAACGCCTGGTTGAGAGTATGCCCCGGAGGGTCGCAGCTGTAATCGCCGCTCGTCGAGGCTCCACCAACTATTGAAGGTGAACAAACTTCGTTTTCCTTTGCTATCGCAGGTGTCCAATTACTTGTTGGTAGATAGTGTGTATATATATATATACAACGTTCAGAGTTGTGTAAAAAAATATAATACGTGCAAAGGTGTTTAGCTTTCTCCGAAAGTTATGACTTCTGCCCTCGGAAGCAGCATCTCAAATCGTCAGTGTACTTACAGTGACGTCACGTCCTTCCCAACAAAGCGACTTGCTTTTAACTGCCTGGTGGGCCAGCCATTCCTTATTCTCTAGCCCTGTAAATTCAGCATTTTCTCGCACATTGAAAACCAGTTACGATGCGAAATCGGCAGCATTTGCCACGAAAGAAAGTGATTCGGCCCACACAAAATTCATTGCAAGAGCATTAAAAAGCATACGCTTTCCCACACTTTCACGGCCGTCTCTCGTGGTTATAGGCTTCACGCAAAGTGGTAATGCTCCATTTACAAAGAATCTCCCGATATCTTATTCTAACCTCCTTGGTAACACCTTCACTATGCGCTAATTTACATGCTACACGTTAACAACACGAGAGACGCTGGTAATTTTACCATTGCCATGAGTGCTGAATATTTAAAACAGCAAGTTATTGTTGATAATATATTACAATAAAGAAATGTCGAAAAAGAATTATTCAAATAAGCAAAGCAGGTTGAGGATTGAGAATTATATGGCAACTAGCAGGGGTACCCGGTATTTCCCGGGTAAATATCACTATTCATGGAATCACTAGGTCCAGCGGTTGAAAGTTAATGAATGAAAAATGTATTCCTGTAATTTTCCAGTACACTTATTTTAATTCATTTAGATTATTTCTTTCTTAGTAAACAATATTTTTGGTTTTTCCATTGGGGGCAAAAATGTAGATATTGTTAGGATTTCCAACCCCTGAGCACGCGACATAGGGTTAAAAACAGGGTTCCTCCAAATTAATGCCAGCTACTGCCAATGACTGGCTGATGCAGTGATATTTCTGGCAAAACAAATTTGAGCCGGGATGGCTGCAAATGTGAAAAATAAAAAAGAATATATTTAGTTAATTTACGTTTACGAATCAAAAAGAAAGAAGAGGAATGGAAATACTTACCTTCAAGGAGACATCTATAGAACTACCGTACATCTGGCGTGTGCTTCTGAGAATCCCGCGACATTGAAATGCAGTGTACCTATGTCATGTCTCGTGCATGCGATTTGATATTGGCATTGATCATCCTTTTGCTTACCATTTTGAATTTTGAATAGCTGGAAATCTCTATTTACATTACATTGTGTTTTTACATGATGAAGCCATAGTTGGTGGTGAAAGCTAACATTTATTAATTTGTCTTTTAATACACCATTAAACGGTATTTTTGCACTTTATTGCTATCTACGGTTTCTAACTTAGACTGTAGATCGGGTATTGAAGTGCTGAATTGTGTTGCAGTTCTTAAAAGTAAAAAATGGGAACTCTTTGCAAAAATGTTGTACTGAGGTCCCCTTGATCCAGAGCTCCAACCCCATCCAAAAACCGCCTGCGGTCTAAGTTAGAGTACCATGAGGTTGTATACCAAACTTGGTGGTTCTAAATAAAAAACTCTAGATTTGTAAAGCGGACATACAAACAAACATTCAGTTTTACATATATAGGCAATAGATATACGTATAAAACACATGAGAAGTAAACTACTGAAAACCCCGCCCATAATTGAATTAGTATGCAAGGGATTTTGGCAAGAATTCAGAAACTGAACCAATGTTTTCAATTATCGTCAGATAGATTGCATTTAATTATCCGATCTTTTTAGTTTTTAAACACAACTTTTCTGCTGAATATTGAGAAAAAGGAAATATGGAGACGAAAATAAATTTACATAAGTGAGGGTTTTTCTTTTTTACACTTGTTCTGTTCTTTTGTATGTCTTATATGAAGTACCAATTGTATTTCTGTCATTAGAATTTTGCTACTTATGTGAATCACAAATAGCCATATTTACTAAATTTAGAATAATGAAATTGTTCAACTATGTCAGTTTCCGTTCAAGAATCGGTATCTGAGTATTTCCTTTCTGTTTCAAATGGCATAAGTTTCTTTCAAATATACATTGAACACCAAAACTGACGTTGTGGCATCAAAATATGACAATTTGTTCATCATATGGTTTTACTTAATTTTGCAGTCGTTTACGACTTCAGAAATGTGATACATAACATGTGCAGCATAGAAACTGAAAAGGTATTGTCCTAAAATAGTTTTAACGAATTTATTTTGTAATATTATCCATCATTTACTTCTTCCTTCCTTTCTTCTTTGGAAAGTTTTCCTTTTCATGTCATACGTGACCTGCCACAGCGATGAAATAAAATAAAATAGTCTTCCAGTTCAGTGACGCCAGAAATCATGCCACCACATTCAACAGATTACACCCGTGCTGAGTGTTCACCACTACTTGTAGATGAAATCAGCGTTAACTGGAGTGATTAATATCTTTGTTACCTAATGAAGTCCTCTAGAAAGGCGTGTACTCAAATGTTCGTTTGCTGTGTTCGTGAATTTATTGGACAGGCGAGTATTTAACGGAAGGGAAAAGTATTCCAGGATAAGGACTGCGTCAGACACAGCATAGAGAAGACAGAAATATTTAAAATGAGAGTTGAAGCACACGAATGATGGCCAATAAACTCGTTATTATTTGATTGGAATTTAAATGTGGCAACAACTGCCCATGTCTTTTGTAGGAATTGTGGTGCCGAGAATAAAAAAGAAGTTGGAAAACGAAAGAAGAGCTTTAGAAGTGAGGTAACTGAAGATAAAAATATCGAAAACGGAGAACATGTACTTGAATTGCGAATAGTCGTGCAAGTATAATTTTATATCAGGGAATGCCGTTTTTGCACTATATAACGTATACTCTAGATTCACTTTCCTTTTGATTTTTACTATCTCTGGTTATTTTATTTTCCTATGTAAATTATCTTCTGACTTAACGAGATGTTATTTCTCCCGCTGAATGAGATCTGGCAATGAGTGTAAGTCATGACGTGGTGGTAGCCAGTATAAATAGGCGCGTTCAACGATGCCAGAGAGAGCTTTTTGTTGATGTGCGTAGAGAGAGCTTTTGTGTTACGTGAGAGAGCTTTTTGTTTATGTACGTAGAGAGCTTTTGTTGATGTGCGTAGGGAGAGCTTTGTTTTATTTGTAAAGAGATCTTCGTTTATGTGAGTAGAGCTTCGTTCATGTGCAAGGAGCTACGTTTTATTGAGTAGCTGTGTGACCTGAGAAGTGTATGTTGGATACTACCAGGAGTTTTCCCTAATAAAAAGTTCTTTTAGTAAGTACGTTTTTCTCAGTTCATAGTTTTGTCAGACCTCTGTCTGGCGGTTAGGTTTATTTCATTAATTGTTATTAGTAACAACCAGCATATGACTTTATTCATCTTAATTACTACTACAACATTACTACCAGTTATAAGCTTGTTCATTATTATTACTACATTACTAGCAGGAAAGTTTATTCATGATATAATTAACAAAACAACAACCATTAGAACAACCATTAGAAGAAGCGTTGAATTCATTATAACTATGTAAAACACAATTGCAATCAAAGTGGATGATTAAAACTTTAATTTGACAAAAACGCTCATTAAAAACACAAGATCTTTCATGCCAGCATCTGGCACATCCTCAGGTCATGGTTAAAAACGCATGATATGTTAAAACCTTTGACAATTTTACAGGGGAAATTACTGCTATATATATATTACTGCTAAAGTGCAGAAATCAGTTATTTTTACAGATTATCTAGGTAATGTGCAGATTAACTAGGGTGATCCGTTAAAGTGCCGAAAACTGTTTCATTGCTCAAATTACCTAGGTAATCTGCAAATTACCTAGATAATCTGCACATTATCTACTAGGCACTCGTTAAAGTGAAACTAAGGTTACTTCCTCCGCCCGTTTTGATGTGAGCGGCTTTAATACAACAAATTTTGTTAAGTGGTCTTGGTATACAAGAAGAAACTTAAACTTTCCATCTGGTTGAGTTTGGTAATCGATGAGAACCACCTGGCATGTGCTGTTGAAATGCGATGAAATAATCGGCTTTACAACAATCCCTTTTTTCGCACTTTTTTTTGTTTTTTGTTGACAAGGTTCGCATAAATCCAAAAACATTTTTATTTGGGCTTGGGGTTATGTTTTTATAAAGTGTATTTAATTGCTTGATCATTCTGTCTCTTCCACCGTGGCCAATTGACAAATGAGTAGAATACAATATGTCAAGAAATTATTCGGCATGGACAAACTTTTTCACACTTTCTCGCACATATGACAACGGCTCAATGAGTTTTTCACAGCCTTGTACAGTCAACACATCATACCTTTGAATTATTCGATTATCTCGAGATGATTCTTTTTTCTTGGAAACTTTTATTCGTTTTACATCTTCAATTATGCAATCATACTTTCGTTTTGTCATTAAAACACTATTATATTTTGAATCTTCGCTAAAGAGGTTTTCGAAGAATATTTTCTTCATTTTACTCACCAATTCGGTGCTTGCTTCATACTAGGAGTTAAATTTATCTGCTTTAAAAAAAATCACGACACAAATTCACGCGCTAACAGGCAGAAACGAATTTGAAAACAGAATTAGCTATGCTACGCACTGGCAGGCGACGCCAATTATGAGAAATAAAAACAACCGGCGACGACTAGACGCTGGCGAAACGAAACTAAAAGTGGAGGGAGAGGGGGAAGGAGTAGGGAAAGGAAATGAGAGAAACAAACTTTTGAACTTTAACGATACGGAAGCCGTTAATGTGCACATTACCTAGGTAAAATGCGGAAAACTCTTGATTCCGCACGTTAACGGAGCAAATCGGTTAATCTGCAGATTAGCTAGGTAATGTGCACATTAACGGCTTTCGAGCTTTAGCGATAACATATACAAACCGTAGTCAATGATGCATGACATTGGAGCATGCGTAGAAACATAGAGTCCACAATTGGTCAAGCCACATTAATCATAGGTAAATCTTAAAATTTTGTAGTATTTTAATAGTTTGATTCCGCTAAGGCGCTTCCAAACAACAATATCCAAGTGGGAGGAATAAACTTAGATAAATGATCACTGCAATTCACTGCAGCATTTTTAAAAATATGTAGGCTTTCAGCAAGTAAAATCGCACTTTTTGTGCTGTGACTGGAAATAACTCTGGTTTCATCCCAAAGAGGAAAGTGTGTCCTACGATTAATTAATCGTGAAAGAGCTGTAGAATCAGAACGAATTTTTACATTGGATTCATGTTAACATCACATAAACGAGCTCGTAAAGTCCGCAAAGCAGAACAGATGTAAACCTTGGTGCTGATGCACAACATCCAATGGTTTTAGAGGAATTTGACACACACCGTGTTTACTACTCCTTAAGAATGATCGGAATCCTGTTCCTATGAGTAGCAAACACGGTGTAGCCTTGGATGTTGTGTATCAGCACCAAGGTTTACATCGATTCTACTTTGCGGACTTTACGTACTCGTTTATGTAAACACAAATACAATGTAAAATCTGATTCTGATTCGACAGCTCTTTTACGATTGATTAATCGTTGGACGTACTTTCCTTTTTGGGATGAAGCTAGAGTTATTTCCATTCATAGCACAAAGAGTGCGTCTCTGTATATATCTTACATTTCAGCGAATAAGTAGATATTTAGAATATTTTCTAAATATCTAATAAGAAGATATTTAGAAAAGAAAATAGGCTAAACATTGACGCTAAGGTGCATGTGTCATTTCAGCTAAAAGGAGGACATCAAAAATGAGAGGACAAGGGCAACATTTCAAGAAACAGTGATTTGTATGAAAGCCCAGGAAGGAAGACTGTGCTGATAAGCTAATGCACAAAGGCTGTTCCATAAAACTGAGAGTAAAGTCACACAAAAATGAAGAAATATAGGTACAGCAAAATATATGTTATTCTTTCTCAAAGTATCGTTCAGTGCACTTTTCAAAGCATGTGGCGAAGACATTTTGTGCAAGCTCCTTAACCGACCCCTGTACAGCTTGAATAACGTTAGCATCTGTGTTGAATGCTGCGCCACGGAATTTATCCTTTATTGTTGGAAACAACAAGAAATATCACGGGGCGAGGTCAGGACTGTAGGCAGGCTGTGGCAGGATTTCAACACTACATTTCATAAGAAATTGTTGAACACAAACAGCCACATGTGGGCGGGCGTTATCACGGTGTAGGGTCCACTTGCCCACCAATTCCGGTAGCTTAGTAGATGTGTGTTGTTGCAGACTTTTCAAAACTCAAATGTACCACTCGGCATTGACAGTAATTTGTGGAGAAACGGAATGGTGGTAGACTACACCATTACGATAAAAAAATTATCATAATCACCTTCCCAGCTGATTTGGTTTGGCGGGCTTTTTACTTTTTTCGGAGAAGGCGAACCTGTGTGTTTCCAGACACTCGTTGTGCCCTGAGTGAGGTGGTCGAAATAGGAGATCCATGTTTTATCGGCAGTTATTTACTGCTTTTAGAATGTTTGGAGCCTTTGCAGTCATTTGTTTCCACTCATGACACACCTGAACTATCTGGCTAACAATTGTTCTCTCGTCGCGTGATGAGGTATCCATCTGGAACAGACACGATGCAGCAGTAAATAGTCGCGTAGAATGCGGAATGCCGACGTTTTTGAAATATTAGTTGACGCCGCTATGTCTTCACACATCATTCGTCGATCTTTTTGCAGGACTGCCCAAAGAGTGTTAACAATACGCTCCGTAACAACACTTTCAGGTCAATCAGGCTTAGAAGCGGGGTTTGCCGACAAATGCCCTTTTTGAAATCATGGTGCCATCTAAAAATCGTTGACTCACTCAAACATTTATCTTTGAAAGCTTGTTTCATTAAATCAACTGTTTCTGGAGCCGTTTTACCCAAACGATAGCAAAATTTTATCGGACAACGCATTTTACTTGTTAACTCTGAATCACTCACCTCCATAACTGTTTGCCAAACTGAAGACGTGCCGTAAACAACAACAACAAAACCAGAATAGCCTGCACTGCTAATAACTGTTGCCATATATACCTCGTTAATTCAGTTAGTCGTCTGCGTGGTTATTTGTCCCCTTCGCACTGTTGCCAACTTTAAAAAAATGCTCTAAGTTTTTATGGAACGGACATTGTATATAGAAGGTACATGGGATTTCGGAGACGCTGAGTTATGGACATGGCACATCTGGAAAGCAAACCAGAGGAAAACCTAGCAAGTTGAAGTGGAAAAATATACTAACAACAGCATGAAGAAGAAGTATTCGAAGTGCGATTCGATAAAGGGAGAAAGGTGTGGAGAAAAAGGACTTTCATCAACAACCCCAACCTAAATGTGGAACAAATTATGCTGCAGAAAAAGGACATAAAAAGAAAAGAAAAGAAAAGGGATCACCTTTTTAAAAATAATTCCATCATCTTGCGTCTTAAGTATGATTCTTTACCATCATAGATATTCAAATTTCAGTGCTGGAGGTATGCTTATTGACTATTCAGTTCGAACTTAAAGAAATTCCGGTCTGCTATTCTAATTGTACCCGTAATGTTAATTTGCACCAGTGAAGGAAGCAGGACCACAAAACGAATATAAGAAATATACTAGCTGGAAATAAATATATTTTCCCTGACCTGACATCTGAGCTATGATTCTCAGTAGTCCTAGATTTGAACCGATAATTTTAGTGCTGGACGTATGCTTCCTAACAATTGTGTTTTCATATGACCATTAATATTTTAACTTTTTAATTTATATATTTTGCTCAAACACAGAAGAAAATAAGTGTGGTACTGTAACTGTGTCCGCAAATGCACTAGCTGATTTAAAGACAAGCTGAATAGACAACTTACAGGTTAAATTTCAATGGATACAAAAGTTTCTCAATTAGTTGTACTTCTAAATTCCGAATTATGTAAAAGACGCTCTTCACATCTGCGATGCAATATAAATTGTACAGCCACACCAAAAGTTTTATTCTCTTTCTCCTTTTGCAGGGTGAATTCGGTGATCTTGCATTCGTCCATCAAAAGTAATTAAAGTTTCTGCCGCGTCTACATAAAATTTCCTTTCGAAACGTTATCTGTCTACCGTTCACAACACAGATTTTGAAATGCAATCAATAATCCCCCAAAGCCAAAGAGCCAGTAGGATCATTATTCCCTTAGTACAATACTCTACATCAGTATGTCTGCCCGTTTGGTTTTTGAGAAAAGCAGTATTCGAGAGTCCTTAATGATAACCATTTATAGATTGCTGTTCCGTCAGTCTCAGTTACGCAAGAGAGTGAAGGAACGTCTTTCTGCCTCTCTCTTTTCCTAGTATTAGTACCCTGCTGGCATATACTTTTTAGGGTTCGAGATTCGCAGCTTGAAATGATGAATCCCCATCAATTCCTAAATGGACAGCAACTGCTGCTCATTTTTCCGTTGAGTACTTAGCAATCTACAAGAAGCACCAATTTCCGGTGGGGGTTTCTTAGAGTGACAGGTAAAAAGACTCTAAACATCTCCCCTTCTGAGAAAATCGATTCCCAGTTCAGATCGTTTCTCTGAGGGTGGGAAGGGTAAATAACCGGGAGAATATTTGAAGCTTTGTATAGAAGAGTTTTGAAGCTCTCATCGCAATCGCCATGAGTACTTTGAAAACTACACTGACATGTGTGCAAGACTTAAAAAACGTATTGACGTCTTCATTTTGAGTTCTCTGAAAATCACAACAGAACGTTTTTCTGAAGTTCAACTTCGCTGCAGTTTTACCTATGCATGGTCATGAAAACTCTGAAAGCCAAATAAAATATGAAGTATATTTTGAGTTTTTGTATTTATCAAGAATATAATTTTTAACTAAGGAAAAATGTTAAAAATTAATATTTATGTATCGATTGGGTAAAAAAGAAAAGCTCCTAAAAGAATAGCTTCCTAAAGTTTCGAGGTCTCTTGTCCTCATCATTTTATTTTCAGTTCACCCGAATAACAGCTCTTTTCTCACACAGAACGTTTAGATCAACAGCTTATAAAACGCATTATTGACTCTAACGAAAGTAATGTAGATTGTTATGGTAAGTTATACGCAAACCCCTCCTTAAAATTACTACATGTGCAAACTAGGGAAGTATGGTTCTCGAAATGTAATACCATTCTTTATAAACCGAAGTTTTTATAGATTCCATGAACTTCGTAATAATCCCCCTTGTTATTTTAACCACATGTTAGAAACTGCAATTTTTGCAAAAACCGCATATACCGAAGTTCGGCATGGCTATCAGCACACAAAACAAGTGGCCTTCACCCAGATTTTCCTTGGGAAAGAACGAAGTACCTGCTGTTGACGGCACTCTGTGGTTCCTGTTTGAGTTAGGTAGGTGCGCATGAAGACAAACATGCTTCAGTTCCTTTTTAGCACGCCTTTTGGGAAAAATTGCCTGCTTATAATATAACTTTGTCCGTCCATCTGTCTATGGACACTCTACATCGGCAGCCATGAGTCCCATTTAAAAAATTATTTTTGCATTGGAAAGCTTGAAATGTGAGGACGATGTTCTTTGCGTTCCTGCTTTTTCCAATGCATAACTTTGCAGCTATAGAGGAAAATGCCGGTGCTATCCAATTCAAAATACATTTTATTTTATGTATTTGCTTCAGATTATCCAAATAAATAGGCTCTTTCTTCCTTTCCATGCTATTCATAAAGAATATTTTGGATACAGCTTCTTTTTCAAGTAATGTATAGATTTCCCGTTAGGGTCGTGAATGTCAATCGCAATTTCCGCTATATTTCTGCTTCTAAAAGCCCGGTTTCAAAAATTATTTCTGCATCGGACACACCTCCTGATGGCAAATGTTCTGCATATAATTTCTAATTTATGGTAGGAGATAAATTGGCCGCTAGAGAAATAAATGTTTATTTCTGTTTCTGCTGTATTTGTATCAAAATATGGACCTGTAAAATCGATTTAAAACATTCTTTAATGGTCCGATAACGCTCATCTCGGAAAACCCTTTGAGGACACCTTCTGCTTAAATAGTGCATAGTTTTTCCGCCAGGAGTCATAGATGTATATATTATATTTGTCGATATCTCGGGTTCTTTGAGTCGCATTTGAAAAATTCTTTCTTTATCGGAGATAGTTTGTAGAAAGAAATGTTCCGCATATAGTTTCAAATTTTTCTTAATGCACAGGTGTGCCAATAGATGGCCTAAGGCCAAATTTATGTTTACAGCATGTTTGAAGCATTATCTGCGGGATTAAAAAGCCGATTGAAAAAATTCTTATGTACAAAAGCATTTTGTAGTTTCTTCTCCAAATAATGAACAATTTTCCTGGTAGAGGGCGCAAATTTTAACTCAGTTTTTCTGGATATCTCTGCTTCTAAGTATCTAATGTTAAAAATTATTTTAACACTCGATATCATTTACCTTGTGGAACTCTTTATGTTTGTACTCGGGGATTTTTTTTTTTTGTTCACAATTCTGTCATGAGGTGATATTTGCGTACTTTTCTTTGCAGCTCGGCTTCTAAAAACAGAATTGGAAGATTTCTTTTTTTTTTGTACTGCATACCATTCGATACATTAAAGATGGAAAACATAACCCTATTTTAATAACGTCCAGATTTCTCTCTAAGTGAGTAAAGGTCAAAACCTTCTTCCCATTAAGGGCCTTCCATAAAGTACGTCCGTGGTTTTTTACTATTTTGAGACTACCCCCTCCCCCATGTCACATTTTGTCCGGCTGTTGCCACACACGACCCTAAAACGTACGTCCTAATTTCAGCAACCCCCTTTATTTTTGACGACTGCTTTTAGAAGTCCGTTGAGAAACAGAAAGAAAACGTGTAATTATTTAAAGGAATCTTCCATACATTTACACTTTTTCTTCGGAAAATATTTATTATTTAGGCATTAATTTATTCCCAAATGCTACCCGAACTTTTTCATTCTGAAATAAAGATCTGCAAATGAACGCACTAATTCAAGGTTGCAACCCTCCCGATTATACCATCTGCAAAAGACGATATATACACTGACGGAAAAAAAATCCCATCGCCACGAAAAAATAGTTGTAGAGGAATGAAATGGTGGCAAAACATTTGTATAGGTAACATATTTAATCGATTAAGGTTTCAAGACCACAGCTTATTGTAAGCGCGAGAAGAGCCATTTTAAATGTGAAATGCTGGTACATTAATAACCAGTGTAACTGCCAGAATGTTGAATGCAAGCACGCAAACGTTCATGCATTGTGTCGTACAGATGCTCGATGTCAGTTTGTGGGATGGAGTTCCATGTCTGTTGCACTTGGTCGGTCAATACAGGGACGGTTAATGCTGGTTGGGGGTGACGCTGGAGTTGTCGTCTGATGATGTCCCATACGTGCTCGATTGGTGAAAGATCTGGTGATCTAGCAGGCCACGGCAACATGTCGACACTCTGTAGAGCATGTTGGGTTACAACAGCGGTATGCGGGCGAGCATTATCTTGTTGGAAAACACCCCCTGGAATGCTGTTCATGAATGGCAGCACAACAGGTTGAATCACCAGACCGACGTACAACTGTGCCGTCAGGGTGCGTGGGAGAACCACGAGAGTGCTCCTGCTGTCATAGGAAATTGCACCCCAGACCATAACTCCAGGTGTAGGTCCAGTGTGTCTCGGCCGCAGACAGGTTGGTTGCAGGCGCTCACCTGGCCTCCTTGTAACCAACACACGGCCATCACTGGCACTCAGGCAGAACCGGCTTTCATCAGAAAACACAACAGATCTCCACTCCGTCCTCCAATGAGCTCTAGCTTGACACCACTGATGTCGCAAACGTCAGTGGTTTGGAGTAAGTGGAATGCACGCTACAGGACGTCTGGTTCGGAGCTGTCCTTCAAGTAACCGATTTGTAACAGTTCGTTGTGTCAATGTGGTGGCAACTGCAGCTTGAATTGCTCCCGCAGACGCGGTACGATGCGCCACGGCCATACGCCGTACACGGCGGTCTTCCCTCTCAGTAATACCCGGTCTTCTTGAGGCAGTACCTTTCCTTGACCACCGCTGCCAACAATCATGTACAGTGGCTACGTTTCTACCAAGTCGTTCTGCAATATTGCGGAAAGAAATTCCACCTTCTCGTAGCCCTATTACATGACCTCGTTCAAACTCCGTGAGCTGTTGATAATGGCTTCTTCGTCTTCTTAAAGGCATTCTTGACTAACATCAACACCCTACGTCGAATCTCAACGATAACTAACGCTCACGAACGTTACAGCGCGTATTTACAGCAAACCTGCTTTGCATGTTCCGAGGGGCGCTACTGGCGCCACACGTATGCGCCGAGCGCGAAATTTACATAGACGTCTTCTTACAAATGTACTCTAACCGCCTACCAACTGTCGTTATCTAACACAACCCCTTCTTGGTGTTGGGATTTTTTTTCCCGTCAGTGTATGTTTGTATTGGAGCTTTAACGACCACCGTGAGCAACTCAATGGGCTATAAGCAGTCGCCCGTCCCTTATTTAGGTCCATTGGTTCCAGGGAAGGGAGAGAGCCAGTGTCGTAAGACAAACAAAACATCCATGCCCCACCGGGATTCGAACCCGGACCTCTTTCTGACGAATGATCAGAAGCCATTGCTTATACCACTGTGCCACAGGGGCGTCCACGATAGATTTGGTAGTACAAATATGAGAATTTAATATTAATATTCTGATTTAGCTATACATCATCAGAAATCTGAAATATTTCATATCTTTTTTTAACTATTGAAAGAAGAAAAAAAGAGAAAACAAAAGGAAGAAATACCATCCACCATATTTTTGCCGCTGGACGTCCGAATTACTAAACCTTCCCCCTCCGCCATGTCACATTTAGTCCAGTTGACAGGAACCCCCCTCCCCCTGTTATCTCGGACGTACTTTATGGGCGGCCCCTTATGTCTGCTCCTGGGAGACGTATTTGAAAAATTATTTTTTCCTCACCATAGTTTTTGCTATGGAGAAAACTTCTCTCGTATTTTCAACTTTTCCATTATGCATAATTCTTTCGCTTGAATGCGTAGAGTTGTTTCATGCTCCTTTGTATATTTCTTCTTTTAACTTTTCGATTTGAGAACTACATTTTCTGTGATGCTTCCTTCTGTAATGAGGAACTTTTTGTGCATCATTTTTTAGTTGCGGTACCATACTTTTTAGCTGCCGGTGCGAGTAAGTAGCTGTTTCTATTTCTGGATGTTTAATCGACTGTAGAAATCCGGGTGATATTTTTCTCACCGGTTCTATTAATTACGGATAATTTTGAAAAATTTTATTCCCGTCGCAAAGGATTCAAAAGACGTGCTTATTACAACTCAAAAGCCGGCGTCATTTTTCTTGTTCATTGCCAAACATACATCTCCTGGACTAATGCTGTCTTTTATCCCTTCTCCTCGCCAACTTCCAAGCAGTTAAGATAATAATCTCTGTTGTGAAAACTTTAGAGATTATTTTGCATCTAGAATTATCTTAACTACCTCATCAGAAAAAGTTGAAAAACTTATAAAACAGCGATCATGATAAGCGCAAAACAAGGAAGAATGAGTTCATATATCCAATATATTTATTTTTTACATTCGTTAAATGCTTCTTGTTGCAGATGACGCTCATATTGTTTTACTAGAAATAGTTTTCAAGTATCAGGTATTATTTACCTCCGATTAATTGATAAATATTTTATGATTGACTAGTTTTAACCTGACACAGTGTACCATAAATGGCCCTCTGTACAGTTATAACGAGTTCGCATATAGCGAATGTTTTTTTACTATCCCTTCAATTTCGTTATAAATGGGTTTGCATAACTATTTTTTCACTGTTCGACCAAAATTCCACATTTCATATTTTAAGATAATAATTTTGCATAACAAGTGATGTCCCCAAAGATTTCAGCAAATGTAAATGCCATTAATCCTGCATCAAAATGACAAAGCAGAAGTCAAGAGGAAGAAAGTATTATACAGTAGCGAAACGGGAACGCTGTATTTACAATATTAGTTATAAAACTTGAGTGTGGTCAAAGGATTTAGATAGGGAAGATTAGGTAGTTAATATGATATATATATATATATCATCATCATCACTGTCAACCATTATCAGTCCACTGCGGGATGAAGGTCTCCCCGAATTTCTTCCACAATTGTCTGTCTCCAGCCTGCCTCCTTCATGTCACTCCGGCATGCTTTCGAATTTCATCCATCAATCTCTCATGGGGTCTTCTTCTGGGTCATTTTCCGTCCCTTGGAATCCAGTCTAAAATTTCAGTTGTCCATCGGTGGTCTGATCTTCTGGCAACATATCCAGCACATTGTCATTTCAGTAATTTCACTCTGGTCACGATGTCGTCCACTCCTGTCATTTTCCTTATCCACAAGTTTATCTTCTTATCTTTCCTGGTTACACCAAGCATGTATCTCTCCAGACTTCTTTGAGTTGGCTGCAGTCTTTGTATACCTTTTTTAGTTAAAGTCCATGTCTCTGCTCCATACGAAAGCACTGGCAGGATGCACTGTTTAAACACTTTCATTTTAAAACATAACGGCATACCGCCCTTAAAAATTGTACTTTTTCTTCCAAAAGCTCTCCATCCAAGTTTTATACGGCGATAAATTTCTTCATCAATGTGACCCTCGCTTGGTATCTGCTGCCCAATATAAATGTAGGTATCGGTTGTTTCAAGCTTTTCTCCATCAATCAATAGCTATTCTTTCCTTGTAAAATCATTGTACAACACTTTTGTCTTCTGAAAGTTAATTTTTAATCCAACTTCTTTACTCTTGTCAGCACGTTCTTGGATCAAATTTTTTCCCACTTCAAATTTTAAAAACCCAAGCTCTTTAATGCAATGTGGCATTAAAGAGCTTGGGAGATATGGTGTCACCTTGTCTCACTCCCTTTCCAATTTTATGCATGCTCTTTCCTCAAATATCCGAACCATTGCACCTGGGTTTTCATAGATGTTATTAATAATGTTAGTGTACGCATCTTCAATATCGCAGGATTTCAAAGCCAACTGCTGATGGTTTCACAGAATCGAAGGTCTTTTCATAATCAATAAAAGCCATGCACAATGGAAGTTCATATTCGCTTGTTCTTTCAATTAGTTATCGTAGTACATGTATATGGTCTATAGTGCTGTAGCCACTCCTGAATCTAGCTTGTACTCTTGGTTGAGCCATATCCAGTGTTATCTTCAAGCGATGTGAAAGAATTTTAGTGAAGACTTTATAAACCACTGATAGGAGGCTGATGGGCATGTAGTTTCAAAAATCATCACCTGCAGCTTTTTTATGTAGAAGAATCACTGTAGCATTGTTCCAATCCTCAGGAATCTTCCCTTCACTGAGGCATCTGGTGAAAACTGAGGCGAGCGTGGTTTGAATTTCTCCACATGCATCTTGTATATTGTCCACGATAATTCCATCTTCTCCTGGAGCTTTTCCCCGTTTCATGTTCTTTATTTTATGTGTAACTTCTGGAGGACGGACTGGAGGGACTTTGGTACTCGTACCTGTCCTAATATCTGGAACAGATGTATCATCCATATCATACAGTTTTGAGTAGAAATATTTCACCCTTGTCAAAATTTCACTTCTATTTCTTGTTACAGTACCATCTTCTTTTCTCAGTGCAATAATATGTTTCCTTCACTTACTGAGATATCCCTTTGCTCTCTTCAGGCTTTGGTTGTTTTCAATTGCTTTTCTTACTAGTTCACAATTGAATTTCTTTATGTCTTCAGTGACACTTTTCCGTACTGTCTTGCATAGCTCTATATATTCCACTTTGGAAGTTACGTCTTCTTTTTCTGTCCTCATCTCCCTTCTTTTTTGCATCAACATTTTTGTTTTTCCTGAAATTTTCTTCATATGTAACTTGATCTTAGTACCACCTATTTTTGTTGCTGTTTCCATAAGAGTTTCGGTGAGTTTTCTGTTAAATTCAGAAATACCCACTTCTTCCGATGTTACGCCTTCTAAAGCAGAGAATCTGTTCCTCAGTTCCAACTTAAAGGTATTATGATGGTTTTTAAGGTTGGTTATGTCAATGCATTTTGTTTGTCTTATGAGCTTGCCACGTTCGAGTTTAGTATTGATGTGCATCTTACATCTCACCATCCTATGGTCACTACCTGTGTTGAACTTATTTAGCACACTTCAATCTTCAATGATGAATATTTTGTTACACATAATAAAATCTTCTCCTTTGGATGTCTCCATGTCCATTTCCTGTGTGGCTTTTTCTCGAAGAAGGAGTTCATGATGATAAACCTTTCTGCTTTTGCAAACTCTACGAGAATATTTCCACATTGATTTCTGTTCCCACGGCCGAATTTATCAACCGATGTTTCATTCAGTTGCTGCTGCCGTATTTTTGCATTAAAATCACCCATAGTGATCTTTAAGTGCTGTTTGCCCTTGTTATTTAGATTCCGGACGACTTGTGGTGGGTGCATAAGCTTCTTCAGGATGGCTTGAGGTGGGTGCATAAGCTTGAATAACCTGATCATTGTATCTTTTTGAGGGTTAGGTAACGAGTCGCGCAGCCCTGTCCGAGGAAATTTTAACTTCAAGAACATTGTCCTTCAGTCTTTTGTTTATTATAAATGCAACGCCACTAGTTCTGCCAGTGTCTGTCCCACGATAGTAGAAGAGATGTCAACTTTTCAGTTCAATGAGATCTTCTCCTCTTCTTTTTACCTCGCTTAGCCCCAAAATGTCGCAGTTGATCTTTTCGAGTTCCTCCTCCAATTTAAGGAGCCTTGAATCAGAAGATAAGGAATGTCCATTGAACGTAGCCAAGGTCATTAGGATATGGCAGCCTAGTCCAATCCTCCTAGGATTCTTAGCATCCTCTGCCTTCATGTTGCACTGGCCGTTACCTTGGCCAGGTAAACATTAAAGCTGCCGGGGACTGAGAGCCAAATTTGAAATTGTGTAAGCGTCTTTGGGTGGTTTGGCCATAACTCCGCTAGCCTTCAGTGAGTGTGGCATAATACACACACATATATATATACCTACGTTTTGCTGATGACGTAATAGTTTTTGTAACTTCAGAGCTGCAGAGAGTAAAGAAGTGGGATTAAATACAAACTTTCAGAAGATAAAACTGATGTACAATTATTATTTCAAGAAATGAAGATTTTGTGATTGATGGGTGAAATCTCAAGGTAGCCGATACCGACATTTACCTTGGACAACAGATATCAAACAAGCGGCACATTGATGAAGAATTAATCTGCGTACAAAACTTGGCTGGACAGCTTGCTTTCAGAAGACACAGCACAATTTTCAAGAGAAATATGCCATTATATCTTAAAAGAAAAGTGTTTAATCAATACTCATTTCCCATTCTCACAAATGGAACACAAACATGAACCTTAACTAAAAAAGACTTACAAATGCTTCAGACAACCGAAAGAAGCATGGGGAGAAGAACAGTTGGTGTAACCAGGAAAGATAAGAGGAACTCGTGGATAAGGAAAATGACAAGAGTAGAAGACATCTTGATCAGAATAAAATCCCTGAAATGGCAATGGGCTGGACATGTTACCAGAAGAACGGACCACTGATGGACAACCGAAATTTTAGACTAGATCTCAAGGGACAGAAATAGACCCAGAAGAAGACTACATGGGGGATGGTTGGATAACATTCGAAAGCACGCCGGAGTAACATGGAAGAGACAGGTTCAAGACAGACAGTTGTGGGAGAAACTTGGGGAGACCTTAATTCAGCAGTAGATTGATAATAGCTGTTAATGATGATGATGAAAAATTGGAAAATGCGCTACCACGACCACACCCATGCGGTAAATGGTATCGTTTATAGTATATGGATATCAGTTTGCTATCAGTGCAAGAAACAACCGTGCTTTAAAGAACTGCACCGTTCAAATGCACTAAACAAAGCGAACTGTTATTCTTCCTCCTAGAAAATAAATTTTATACAATAGCCTCGCCGAGGAAGAAAAAAAATCTATTTGGAGTTAAAAGCCTTTTGTGATTTACTCTTCGACCTTAAGTAAACCTTGTTGCCATTAAATCATTCCTTTTTTCATACCTTTTGGGTAAGGGCAGTAACTACTTGCTTTTTAAAAAGTCTCACTTTTAAGGTGGGATCATAACAGTTACAGCAAATGTTTTTCCTAGTACTGGGAACAAACTTTTGCATGCAATCAGTGGTTTTTGATTGGATCACTGAGCTCTCCAACAACCTCAGATCAACGCACGACTTGATGATCAAAAGCTACTTACTCAAACACCTGAGGGCATCCCAAGCATATCGTGAGCATGAGCACCATTACATAGCCACTTCTCTTACGTGCTTTAGATACAGCGGTAACATGACTTTCTTCCAATGTTATTTTTCAGAAAAGACGTTTGTGATGTGGTTACAGAACATTTTAAAGCTAATTTGCACTGCATTTGACTCTCCGTCACAATTACTTAAACTCAGTATCAATGACTACATGGCTTCGTAAATCCCCGACACGGTTGCTTCATGCTTATGAACCTAGAAATTCTCAAGCTCGAACATGTATAAATCATAGGTGAACGTAAGAATGCAAATAGAAGCTGTAGTAAAATTGTCAGTAGAAACAAAAAAACTTATTTCAAAGTGTTTCTCCGTCTCCCACATCACCTTTCTCCGCTTCTTACTCATAACTCCTAACAGCATGGCGACAGGTCTTTTAACATGCAGAATAATCCTACGCTTCGCTCCTAGAGTAGTATGGACTTTGACTTGTTTTTCATCCTGCGTAAGTACTACTGGTACGATCTCACCTCCAGTTCTGACCTTCTTAGCTATTTGTATTTTTGTCTCTTTGGAGATATTTCGTTTCGTCTTGCTGGACTTGCAATCTCCACTAACATTCGTTCTCTTCTCAAACGTAGTTTAAAGTTTACACAGTTCCAAATTTAAAGTAATTAATGCTATTTACAAAAATACCTGAGGGCATACATCGATGAGCCATTTCATTATGAACACCCCCAGCCTAGAGAAATGAGAGCGCCTGAAGACCGAACGGTGGCACAGGTGAAGTTAACACATCAGTATATATACAACCCGAGAACTGGCTTTCGGTTAGTAGAGTGCTCGAAGTCAGAATAGAAAAAGCTACCGATTTAACGGAGTGTGATAATGGACAAATTGTGAGGGCACGGCGCCTTGAAACTAAGATCTCGGAAACGACGTGGCTTGTCGGTTGTTCACCCGTCGCTATAGTGAGTACGTATCAAAAGTGATGCACAGATGGCCAAACGACGAATCGCCATTCAGCCGTGTGTCTTCCTCAGCTCATTGACTCCAGAGAGGAGCGGACATTGTCGCGTAATGTTCACAGCGACCTCAGGGACACATTGCGACAAATCAACCGCAGCTACAACAGTGGTCGGTCGTGTTTGGTTACTGCTCCTGCGTGTGAGATTTCCCATATTGATTACTTCGGCGTTAGCGTTGAGTTTTAAAGCACTACGTGCTAGTTTTTTTGTGTGTTTTTTTATGTTTACTCACAGAATTAGTGAGTATATTAAATAAATTTAGTAATTTTTCATAATAATCACACTTTGTTTTTTTCGGGTGTTGGTTATTTTTAATCGCACTTGCATTCTTTGTTACCTAAGTCTGATATACTGCATGTCAGATACCAGTGATGTTTCAAAGCAAGTAGCTTCAAAGGCAACAACCTCTGCAAAGTCTAAACCTGAATGTCAGGTTTCTCAAGTTTTTGCATCAACATATGATACCATGGCTTCTACTTTGGGAATTTCAAGATCACTAAGTCATGAGCAGTGGCCGGAATGCCGGGCGCAGCGAAAGAAGGTAACACAGTGCTTCAGCCATCTAATGTGAAGAGTTTTGCTGAGACTGCAAGGAATATTAATCAACTGAAAACTGCAACAGCCCAAAGTGTATATCCATCGAGTGCGACGGAGATAACAAGGATTAATAAAGTGCTACGGGTCAATATTGCAGATGAATCGCCACAAGGTAAGGCATTGCACACGGCTTTACATCTTAGTATTTATTTTCTAGCATTTAGTGTTACACCAATTCTAATCTATTTAGAGGCAATAGCCAAAATTGTTCCTAAAACATGAATTGAATCTGCGATAAGACAACGTGGAGGAATATTGTACATTTTACTCATCAAGGATGGCTGAAAAACTATGTGTGGATGGTATTGATATTAAGGGAATACATTTAATACCTACACCCGAGGTCCAACGTCCTATTACAGTTACACTGACACCTGTTCCACCAGCAATTCCCGATGCATTGCTTGTTCTAGCCTTAAGGGCTTTAGAGCGCATAGTGGGCGAAACTAGGAAACTTCCTGCGACATCAGCAGAATCAGCTTTTCATCATGTAAAAGGCCCAAGGAGGCAATACAGACTCATTTCTCCGTCTGAACAAGATTTAGCGAACAGACCTGAGACAATGGAATTTCTCACAGAAACAAGAAGGTACGTTTTTAACATATTTGTGGGAATACATTGTTTTCGTTGTAAGGCGGAGGGTCATGTGGCGTCAAGGTGCCCACATATATCCCAGCCTGCAGTAACAGCTTTAAAAGCCACGAACCAAATCCATGATGGTGCGGAGCCTCGAGTTGATTCTAACTCGGATTCGAATCAAGCAGAAGGAATTATGGTACAGCAGCCTTTGCAAATGACTGTGCAGCTGGAACATGAGAGGGGGACTGGAGTACAGCAGCAGTCGGAACTTCCGAGAGATATCGGAGTACAGCAACAGCTGGACTCTCCCGTTGTACCTGTACAGAAGGGTATAGAAACGCCCGAACAGGTAACAGAAATGGATAATTCTGAGCCACCAGAACTGACTACTCAACGGGGAGTGGACCCCAGTGAAAGTGTTTCTCCCAATAAAACACCACGAAAGAGGTTAGAAGAGCCTGAGTCTCCACACCCTGAACGTGAGCAACACTAGAGAGGAAGGCCTCCAAAACATCAAAAGAGACATCATGAAAAGCCTCAGTCACATTCAGGTTCACGACAGACATCACCAAGAACTGGAAGAAGAGAGTCGCCAGTAAAGACGTATAATAAATTTGAAATCCTTTCCGATTGGAAGGATGTTTCAGCAGAAATCGAAGAAAATAAATCGCAGACTTCAGATGATATAATGATGCAGGGAACACTGCATAGCCCAATACAGACTCTAGAAAGCCTGCTTGGAAACAGTGAAACATTCACAGCTCCTTTAACACTGGTAAATCTGAAAAACCTGTTTACTGTGCAAAGTCATAGTTCCATTTTGCATTTGCAGTGCATTAAAGACAATATAAAAAAACTGCCCGAAATGATTACCCAGCTGAATACGTTGAGTGATTTGTCCAAAAGGGCTCCAAACCCTTTAGAAAGGAAGCCTTTCCGTCGCAGAATTCAACAACTTATTAATGCTTTGTACAAGCACAGTTCGAAACATCTACAACCAGAGGATGATTTACTTGTTGAAGATAGTAACATATAACTGTAGAGGAATGTCTACCTCTACAGCTAATTCCCTCGTATACGAAGATATTCGTCGGCATTCCCCGCAGATTGTGTTTCTTCAAGAGACAAATTGTGCAGAGACAACCCAATATGCAAGGGGGAGGATTTGGCCTTTTGTTTTTCATCATAAATTTAGAACGCATATCGGAAATGGAACGGCAATAGGACTTCATCATTCAGTTTTCCCACTACTAAAAGATATTCGTGAGCCACAGGGTAGGCAAGGCTGTATACAATATCTCTCCTTTCAGTTTTATGAAGAATATTTTCATCTTATTAATATACCTGTACCACAAAGTGATAATGAAGCAATAGCCCTGTTATATCAAGTCAAGACATAACTCAAAACTATTCCATCTTCAGATAATATAATTTTCGCAGGTGACTTCAATTGTGTATTAAACCCACAGCTTGACCGATATCCACCAACAAATATTCATCCTACACGCAGTGCCCTAGTTAATGAAATTATGACAGAATTTGATCTTGTTGATACTCACAGAATGATGCATCCTGACTCGAAGGATTATTCATACGCTTCAGCTGTTGCTTCTTTAAATACAATTGCACGAATTGACAGGTTTTATGTGTCCAAATTTCTGCGCTCCCGATTTGCTGCTTCATATAGCGGTATAACTATACCATCGGGATCAGAGGAAATGCTATCCCACACTCACCAACCGCTTGGCCAGCGTGGTGAGTTATGGCCAAACACCTCCAAAATGACTCTACAACTTAAATCTTGGCCCTCAGTCTCCGGCAGCTGGAATGTACCTGGCCAAGGCAGCGGCCAGTGCGACATGAAGGCAGAGGGTGCTAAGAATCCCCGGAGGACCGGACTAGAGCTGCCATTTGATGCTGACCTTGGCTACCTATAACGGACGCTCCCTATCTTCTGATTCAAGGCTTCTTGAATTGGAAGAGGAACTACAAAGGATCAAGTGGGACATCGTCGGGCTAAGTGAGGTAAGGAGAAAAGGAGAAGATCTCATTGAACTGAAAAGTGGACATCTCTTCTATTATCGTGGGACAGATACTGGCAGAACTAGTGGTGTTGGATTTATAATAAACAAGAAACTGAAGGATAAAGTGGTAGAAGTTGAAAGTTCCTCTGACGAAAGCTGCACGACTCGTTATCCAACTATCGAGAAGATACCAGGCTCAGATTATTCAAACTTATGCACCCACCACAAGTCATCCTGAAGAAGAAATTGAAGAATTTTATGAGGAAATTCGTCATCTAAATAATAAAGGTAAGCAGCACTTGAAGATAATTATGGGAGATTTCAATGCAAAAAATAGGGCAACGGCAACAGAATGAAACTTCAGTAGGTAAATTCGGTCACGGCAACAGAAACCAGCGTGGAAATACTCTCGTTGAGTTTGCAGAGGCAGAAGGATTTTTCATCTTGAACTCCTTTTTCAAGAAAAAGCCACACAGGAAATGGACATGGAGACATCCAATTGGGACGACAAGTGAAATTGATTTTATTATGTGTAACAAAAAATTCGTCATCGAAGACTGCAGTGTGCTGAACCAGTTCAACACAGGTAGTGACCATAGATTGGTGAGATGTAAGATGCACCTCAACACTAAACTGGAACGTGGCAAGCTCATAAGACAAACAAAATGTATTGACATAACCAACCTTAAAAAACACCATAATACTTTCAAGTTGGAACTGAAGAACAGATTCTCTGCTTTAGAAGGCCTAACATCGGAAGAAGTGGATATTTCGGAAGTTAACAGAAAAGTAACCAAAGCTCTAATGGAAACAGCAACAAAATTAGCTGGGTCTAAGAACAAGTTGCATGTGAACAAATTATCAGGAAAAACCAAAATGTTGATGCAAAAAAGAAGAGAGATGAGGACAACTAAAGAAGATGTGACTTCCAAAGTGGAATATATAGAGCTATGCAAGACAGCACGAAAAAGTATCACTGAAGACGTAAGGAAATTCAACTGTGAGCTAGTGAGAAAGCAATTGAAAACAACCAAAGCCTTAAGATAGCAAGGGACATCTCAGTAAGGGAAGAAAACAGATTATGGCTCTGAGAAAAGAAGATGGTTCTATAACAAGAAATAGAGGCGAAATTTTGACAAGAGTGAAAGATTTCTACTCAAATTATATGAAAGGGATGATACATGTACTCCAAACATCATGAAAGATACCAGTACCAGAGTTCTCCCAGTCCTCCCAGCAGAAGTTGCTCATGCAATCAAGAACATGAAGCCGGGGAAAGCTCCAGGAAGATGGAATTACTATAGACATCATACAAGAAGCAAGTGGAGAAATTGAAACAGTACTCGCCCAAATTTTCACTCGATGCCTTAATGAAGGGAAGATTCCTGAGGATTGGAACAATGCTACAATGATCCTGCTACATAAAAAAGGTGACATTGAGGATCTCAGGAACTACAGACCTATCAGCCTCCTATCAGTGGTTTATAAAATCTTCACTAAAGTTCTTTCACACCGCTTGAAGGTAACACTGGACATGGCTCAACCGAGAGAACAAGCTGGATTCAGGAGTGGCTACAGCACAATAGATCATATCCACGTACTGAGAGAACTAATTGAAAGAGCGAGGGAATATGAACTTCCATTGTGCATGGCTTTTATCGATTATGAAAAAGCCTTTGATTCGGTGAAACCATCAGCAGTTACAATGGCTCTGAAATCCTGCGGTATTGAAGATGCATACATTAATATTATTAATAACATCTATGAAAATGCAAGTGCAAAGATTCGGCTGTTTGAAAATACAACACACATAAAAATTGGAAAGGGAGTGAGACAAGGTGACACCATATCTCCGAAGCTCTTTAATGCGACATTGGAAAATGTCTTTCAATCACTGAACTGGGAAAAAAAGGGATAAAGATTAATGGAGAATATCTAACCCACCTTCGTTTTGCTGATGACGTAGTCATTTTTGCAACTACCCCATCAGAGCTGCAGAGTATGATCCAGGAACTTGCTGACAAGAGTAAAGAAGTGGGATTAAAAATGAACTTTCAGAAGACAAAAGTGATGTTCAATGCTTTTACAAGAAATGAAGATTTATCGATTGATGGAGAAAAACTGGAGATAACAGATACGTATGTTTATCTTGGACAGCAGATATCAAGTGAGGTCACATTGATGAAGAAATTAATCGGCGTACAAAACTTGCCTGGAGAGCTTTTGGAAGAAACAGCATAATTTTCAAGAGCAATATGCCATTATATCTTAAAAGAAAAGTGTTTGATCAATGCATCCTTCCAGTGCTTACGTATGGTGCAGAGACGTGGACCTTAACTAAAGAGACATACAAAGGCTGCAGACAACTCAAAGAAGCATGGAGAGGTGCATGCTTGGTATAACCAGAAGAGATAAGAAGAGGAACTCGTGGATACGAAAAATGACGAGAGTGGAAGACATCATGATCAGAGTTAAATCCCTGAAATGGCAATGGGCTGGACATACTGCCAGAAGGACAGACCATAGATGGACAGCCGAAATTTTAGATTGGATTCCAAGGGACAGGAAAAGACCCAGAAAAAGACCACATGGGAGATGGGTGGATGAAATTCGTAAATATGCGGGAGTGACATGGAGGAGACTGGCACAAGACAGACCGTTGTGGAGGAAACTTGGGGAGACCTTCGTCCAGCAGTGGATTGATAATGGTTGACAATGATGATGATGATGATGATATCTCAACTGGTGTTGCATCTGATCATAAACCTGTATGTTTCACATTGCTTATGGTCCCAGCTACCCTTCCTCATTCACCTGTATGGACAATTGTTGAATTATGCCTTTCTAACCCAGAATTTCAAACAACTGTCAAAGATATCCTTGCGAATGCTGTACAGCAATTAATTACTGAAACAGATAAGCTTACACTGTCGCTCACTACAAAAGAAAAAATCATTGCTTATGCTCAACGGTTCTCGTTTCGGGAAAAAACACGAAGTCAAATGGAAATTGACCAACTGCGTAGAATGTTAAAAGTCACTGCACCTTCATCTATAACATACTCAGTCTATCAAACCCAACTTTATCAGAAAGTGCAAGTACATGCAAGAATAGCACTTTCACGCTTGAAGTTTCAAATTCGCAATATTCAAGATGACCCTATCTGAACACTAAGGCAGTTGGAAACACGAAAGGACAAACTCAATACTATTACACAGTTGAGGCAATCTAACGGAACTGTGACAATGAACCCTCATACTATTTGCTCAATGGTTACTCATCATTATCGGCAAAGATTTCAACCGACAGTACAATCACCGAACCTGCAATCCTCACTGTTTCACGACCTGCCTCAGATTCCAGAAGGATTAGCGACTGCTTTAGATGATACGATTTCACCAGGCGAAATCACGAATTCTATTTCAAGATTAAACCATCGCAGTGCACCAGGACCAGACGGCTTATCTATTCCATTCTACAAACTTTTTCAGAAGTCGCTCCTTCCTCTGTTACTTGCAGCTTACAGTTATATCTTTTTTCTACCACTTCATCTACTGCCTTTACCACAGCTTTTCTGAGATTGATTCCGAAGTCTGGCGATCTTCGCTTATTAACGAACTGGCGACCCCTTTCGATACTAAACACTGATTATAAAATACTAGCGAATATTCATTCTAACAGACTCAATCCAATACTCAGCTATATAATCCATTCTGACCAGTCATATACTGTACCCAATCGCTCTATTTATAATAATATTAATACGATTAAAAACCTCTATGATTTACAACAGCTCAATCAGAACCACTTGCACTTTTCAACATTGACCAGCGCCAGCCTTTTGACTCGATCTCTCACTCCTATCTTTCTGCAACACTTTATGCTTTTGGTTTTCCGTCGGGATTCCGAGGTGTGATTGTAGCACTGTATACTGATGCCAGTATTAGAATACGTACTTCAGATTTCATTACCACGGCAATCCCATTTGAAAATGGAATTAGGCAGGGTTGTCCCGTGTACGGACAACTGTTTGCGATAGTTTTTGAACTTTTTTTGCGATTACTCAGAAAACGGATTCGGCGAACACTACCTCCTACAGTTGCCAAAACTCGACATCATAGGGTTATCTTTTTTTTTTTTTTTTTTTTTTTTTTTTTTTTTTTTTTTTTTTTTTTGATTTGAGGTTTAACGACCACCGTGAGCAACTCAATGGGCTATAAGCAGTCGCCCGTCCCTAATTTAGGGTCACTTGTTCCAGGGAAGGGAGGGAACCAGTGCCGTTAGACAAACACAACATCCATGCCTCACCGGGATTCGAACCCGGACCCCGTTCGGACGAATGATCAGACGCCATCGCTTAGACCACTGCGCCACCGGGGCGGCGGTTATCTTTTCATCATATGCTAATGATTTGACTGTTTTTGTTATGAAGGACAGGGACTTTGATGTCCTTAAACAGACATATGAGATTTATGCGACAGCTTCAGGTTCTCAAATCAATCATAACAAATGTACAGGACTATGGGCCGGAAGCTGGTGTGGAAGAACCGATTCGCCGTGGTCCGCCAGGTGGACTTCTAACACTGTAAAATTATTAGGAGTTCATATTGGAAAGAAAATTTTTGTTGACGAAGCCACATGGGCTGCTACCATCAGGAAAGTACAAAATAGGTTGGCTTCCTTAAATTGTCTTAAACCCCACTTGTCTTACTTTAGCAGAGCAAAAATTATGAATTCAATGATACAACCGATGTTGCTTCATACCTGGTCTGCAGCTTTACCTCCACAATTCATACTAAAAAAGATCCAACAAGCAATAGTCAAATTTATATGGAATAAGACACATTGGATTCAAGGAAAAATTATTCACTACCGGTGGAGTATGGCGGGTTAAACCTGCACAATGTTGCCCACAGACACACTGCTTCTCAGTTTGTTTCATTCTTACGAGAACTATCTACAGCTTCTACTGCCTCTCAGACCAGTATTAACACTCTTTCCTTCCCAAAAAATCCGTTTCTTAATCCCATTTCATTTCTGCGAATGGACCTATACACATTGACTCTCCGTGACATCCCTGACATTTACAAAACCTCACTATCCATCTGGACTTCCCTTAAACCAACCCGACTCCCTCCCTCCTGTACTAATGAGTTACTCGCAGAGCCTCTTTTCTTCAACTCAGTTATTCATCCTATCAATAGCACTTATTTTCACTACTCGCACTGGTTTACTCGCTGTGTAGTCTTGGTGCGGCAACTCGTACTCAAGTTCTTACGTGGAAATCTTTTGAAGAAATAACACCAACGCTACTAATCACTCCAGAATATCGAGCCCAGTATGCTTTGATCAAAAATTCCCTACGACGCCTGTACCCAAACCTAGTACAACGAACAGGGTTGAAAGTTCTATCATCTGCATCACTACTTTCACCGTTTCAAATTTACCTAAATGATAAGTCATTTAACCCGACTGCTATTGGAGTGAGAGATCTGTATCAGCACATAGTTACAGTTAATGAAACCCCGAGGCCCATTCAAGGAGTTTCGTCAGAAAAGCTGGAACAGACCTGGACAACAGGATTAAAATCTTACTCCACACCCAAAGCACGAGACCAACATTGGCTGCACCTGCATAATCGGCTATTGACACCGCACGAAATACACAGGTTCAATCTGCGCTCTACACCAAATTGTTCATATTGTACCACAGTTGGAAATGTTAGCCATTCATATATGATGTGTATAGTGCTACAACCATTGTTCTCCATGATGTTTGCACTCGTTGAAAAGGTATGTACCCTTTCACATACAATGACTAATTATCATATTTTGTATAATACCCAGCAAGCAGAGAGAAGGCATGGGGAAGTGTGTATAACGATTATTTTACAGGCAAAATACACAATATATCTTTTGTATAAGTTTGGAATTGAAAAACGATCATTGAGACGTTATTCACTTGCGCGGGGTTTTCTGTGTCAAACTTTTAGAGGAGCTTTAATTGCTACCATGCAAAATGACTATGAGGAGATGAAACGGAGAGGACAGAATCTAGAATTCCATAATAAGTTAAAGCAGAATTAGAACTGGTATGAGATTTCTAAAGGACTGATATCATTAAAAAGTATAATTCAATTTGTAAAATAAAAGTTGAAGGCATGACTCATTAGAGCAAAGAACTACTGCTCAATCACATTGTGAAGTAAAAATACGAAACAGAGTGTAATTAGTGTATTATTCCATGTTTGTTTCGGATGTAAGTAAGTAGTCTGATGGTATCACTATATTTTGTATGGTATTAAGGAATTGCACGCTTAAAAGCTTTTGATTTTGTACGCCATTCAGTTTACGATTCACGCAGGTAATAGAATAAGAAATCAAGAAATGTAATTGAAATGTAAAAATGTTTGAAATGAAATTAGAAGACGATGACATGTGGTAGTGGAAGAAAGAGTGTTGTAATGGTTCGTGTACATTGTATAGGGAAAAAGACCACATTAATGATTATCAATTATTAGAGTTAAAAGCTGAGAATTACTGACAGAACCAAGTGGTAAAAAAATGTTACCAGAAATTATTCTGAAAATACGTTAGGCTTATACTGTTAAATCTAGTACATGTTTGTTGTGGTTTTGATTACTGGTTTTTGTTCAAAGAAGTAATGTTATGATGCAAGGAAAGAGAATATATGTATGAATTAGAAATAGTGTTTTCCATTTTATCAGTATTGAACTTTATACTTTTCTGCACGATAGCTTGTATTTAGTGTAATTGTGTAAATAAGATGAATAATGAATTCGGTTGGGTTGATAAGAATAATGCGAGCTTGGTGAAACGCTATTGATTGACGGGTACGATTTATGACGATGAGGTTTCATGGGAACAAGTGAGAATAATATAAAGAATTAAAGTTCATGGACTTATTATCTTAGTAGTGAAGCATGGACCACTTAATGTTGCATACTGTGCTGTTCTTTATAATTTAACAAATGGGTAATGTTCGTGATTTCTTGTTGTCATATCGCGTGTTACTCATTTATTCACTACTTAAGTTAATAAAGTGAGAAAGTGTGATATTAGCAGAAAAGAAGAGCAGGGTGTGTACTTAAGTAAAAAGTCAGCTTGCAGCAGTTGTGCGACGAAGTGCGATGTATAACAATACTTTAAGTTACAGATTTTGTAAGGAATCAGAATCTGCAGATAAGCATTTATTCATCTGCGCAGTGTTACAAGATGTGGAAGTTTTTTTGAGATAAGAGAATTGAGTATCTTAGTTGTTGCATTGAGGTGAGTTATTTAACTTTGAGAGCGCGAAAGGCTGAGAGCAGTGGGGTAGAGTGGTTCAGGATCCTTAAAGAGGGATGAGGCAGAAGTGAGATCACGAATGTGTTTTTATGTAGGAGTACAGATCAGTTGTATATTTTTATTCAAGTAGGCTACTTTCGAGTATAATGATTGATATGTTGAGAATGTTGAAATGTAATTGTAATTTGTTAGAGCTTGTAATAGTTGAATAGGAGAGTCAAATGAGCTTAATACTAAAGTCAGCTTGTGACAGTTGCGTGACGGACCGCTCAATTGTTGGTCTAAGTTAAATTTACCAAGTAGCAATTACAGGAATTGATAAGAGTAGATTTAGAGTTTCAGGTTTTCCATGTCAAAGTAGGTTGAGATTAAGCATGTTAAAGGTGTTTTGGAATATAGCAGTCCTTTTTGTTTGTGGCTATACAGCTATATCGCTGAACATTGAAGTGTTTGCATCAATTACTATCATGAGGTGTAAAATAAAAAGGCTGCGTCTACCCATGATGTATGTTTTTGCCCGCTGTCTTGGCCTATGGGGGCTTTCAAGAGAAAGCGGATAAGTCCAGTATCAGAGAGGAAGTAATGACGAGATCACAAACTAATGTTGGACTTCACATCAGTCATTTATTTATTCTCAATAAATAGTAATAGCGAGTATAATGTTTGATTTGGTGGAGATAAATGTAGTTGTAAATTTGTGAGAACTATAATTTGTTGAATTATGGAATCAATTGTGTACACTGATTAAACTCAGTTTGCAGCAATTGTGCGACAGACAACATAACTGTTATTTATGTTGTATATGCTTAGAGGCAATTAAAAGAATTAATGGGTGTGGACTGGCATTTTCAGGTTTATAATGTAAAGGTAATATGAGTTCAAGTGTGCCCAAGGTGTAGTTTAGAATCTTGCAGATATACACTGCTGGACAATTGCTAAGGACAGATCATAAACGGCTATATAGCGCATAAAAAAGTAAGTGTGATTGGATGCCAAGTGAAATAAATAATGTCAGAATGCCAGGACATTACAAGAAAGATAATTTATTGTGCTCTGAAATCCAGAAGGCTGTGGAACCTGTTCAAGGGACAAACAGGCCATTTTGTGCAGAATACGTAAACGTGAAAAAAATGCAATTACCGTCCGCAGGCGTTCCGGCGTAAGATGTCAATACGGGATATGTCCACCATGGAGGGTAATGCAAGATTCCACACGTCGTGTCATGCTTTGCACAACATTATCAAGCAGCTGTTGGGGTAATTTATCCCATTCCTCTGTCAGTGCACGGATGAGGGTGTCGTTGTTTATTGGAGGGCATTGGCGACCAGCAAAACTCCTCCCCAAAGCATCCCACACATTTTCAATGGGATTCAGATCTGGAGAACGTGCTGGCCATACGAGGCGTTGAATATCCTCGCTCTCAAGATACTCCTGGACAGCGAATGTTCGATGACATGTTGCGTTGTCGTCCATGAAAATGAATCTATCACCGACAGCACCACGGAACATGCAAACATGAGGAAGCAGAACATCATTAATGTATCGTTGGCCAGTTATAGTCCCTGTTGGAAGCACATAGAGGGACGTACGGCCATTGATCATGATGCCAGGCTATACCATGACACTACATGTCGGATATCGGTCCCTTTCCTGTATGTTTGTTGGACAATATGCAGTACCACTATCACGCCAGTTCAGTTGTCGTCGACAATCAGACGATAGACTGTATCTACTCTCATCTGAGAAGAGGACAGCAGAACAGTCGTTATCAGTCCAATTGCGATGTTGATGGCACTATTGCAAACGGGCGGTACGGTGACGTCTGGACAATAGGATGCACAGAACAGGACGGCGGGCGTATAGTCCTCCTTCATTCAAACGTCTGGCGACAGTTTTTCGGGAGATCCGCTTACCAGTAGCAGCCATAAACTGATTTGCTACCTCACTACCAGGGCTGCGCCGGTGTCTTTTTGTTGATAGCACCATGTACCGATGTTCTGCAGGTGTGGTACTGCGAATACGACCTCCCCCGTGACGTTTGTCACACTCTCCATTTGTTTGAAATGATTTCCAAAGCCTTGAAACAACACTGTGGCTGACGTCGAACTCCCTGGCAACATCTGTTATTTTTCGCCCTTCTTCAATCTTGCCAATAATACGGCCACGCGTAAAATCATCTAGGTGATGTCGGAAAGACATACTGAAAATTGCAAGTTCGTCAATTGATTGTTTCCCTTTCAACTTTGCGTTTGAACAACAACGGTCAATACGCGTCAAATCCTTTATATCTCTTATCAGCGCTATGACGTCTCGAACAAGTTCGGCAGTCCAAAATTTGCATACGCACAACACGTCTTACTGTATTCCGCACTTATGCTAATTTCCACATTTTCCTGCCTTCCATTTTATGGTTGCTATCGTTGCTATTGCCATCCGTCCTTAGCAATTGTCCGGCAGTGTATTTTGTAATTTGTGCAATTATATTGTTAAACGTCGAAGAGACTATGTTAAATATTATTCTTGAGGAGTAATAGAGAGAGGAAAATGCGTCTTTCCAATATTTTGTCTCTGCCGGCTTTCGTAGTGAAAGACGGCTTGAGAAAACTGGAAGGCGTTGCGTCTTTGTCCTCTGGTGGCTTTCGCGGGAAAGCTGCTTGAGGAGTGCAGGACACGCAGAAATTAAATCAAGGTCTGTTATCATAAGATTTTTATGAATATAAAAGGTGTGGCTTGTTTTTTAATTTAAAGCAGAAATTACATAGTGGTGTCAAATTTTCTGTGGATGTATATAGTACAGAGTATCTTTGAATATTTGGCATATTTTGAGTACTATTGTAAAAATGTACAAAAGACCGGAATCAGAGAGAAAGTAACGAAGAGATCATAACCTAATGAAGGACTGCATTATAGTAATATGTATTAAATAAATAGTTACTTACGAGTATAATGCCTGATAAAGTTGAGATTGGTGCAATGTAATCGTAAATTTGTGTGAACTGTGATTGGTTGAATAGTGTCAAGGAAATGCATACTTACAATGTATTCTGAAAAAATGCTTTTTTATCTCTTTAATTTATTGTAAGAAATTCTAAAAGGTTGCATGCTTTGAATTGTTTGTAAAAATATGATTGTCACTAGTAGCGTAATGGACCAGTGTGGAGAGTTTCATGGTAAATGGATTTGATTTCATTGCCAAGAAGTATTACGTGGAAGCGTACCTTCCAGGTTTAATTACATAATGTATCTCTAGCTGTCTAACCATACGAAGATGATTCTTTGCTTATTGTTTATGCTTGGGGTTTTAAAAAGTTATTTATTAGCTTTAAGTTGTTGTTTTTTTTAATGAGCTTTTAGTTTTTTTATAATGTTGTGCGGAGAAATGTTATGTTGTATTCTTCTAGAACAATAAATACTCTTGAAATACAATATTGGAGATCCGGGCAATGTATCACAGTACGCATTTCATCGCAGCAGCCTTCTACGCATGGGCCTGCGTAGCTGAAAACCCAGCAGGGTCCCCATGCTCATTGCACGTCATCGCCAACAACGCATGAAATGGGCCAATGATCATCGACATTGGACCGTGGATAACTGGAAGAAAGTGGCCTGTTGCATCACGTGGACGGTCGAACGCAGGTACGCCGATTACCAACGAAGGCTATGGCGCCTGGATGCACTGTTGGGTGGAAACAGGCCAGCGGTGGAAGTTTTATGCTACTGGCCATGTTTTCTTGGGACACTTTTGGCTCCATTATCCCAATAGGAAAATCCCTGACAGCTGTCAGGTATCTGAACATCGTAGCGGACCAAGTTCACCCATTCATGGCAAATGTGCTCCTTGCTGATGATGGCCATTACCATCAGGATAATGTGAGATGCCACACTGCCAGAATCGTTAAGGGGTGGTTGTAGGAACATGCTGGTGATTTTCTGTTAATGCACTGGCCTCTGAATTTACCTGACATGAACCCAATTGAACATGTATTGTTCAACTTGGAAAAGCAGGTTAGTGCTAAATCACCTCCACCCTCAAATGTAAGGGAACTGTTGACATTGTGGTATACCAGATACCCTAGGACACCTAGCGCCAACTTATAGAATCGATGCCTCGCCGGATGGCCGCTCTTTTTCGGGCTAAATGGGGTCCTTCAGCTTATTTGGTAGGTGGTAATAATATAATAGCTCATCGGTGTATATGTTACCAAATCGTCAGCAATAAAAATATTAGAAACTTACCATTTATTGGCTTCTAGACAAAGGTTTGGCCCGCCGTTTGGAAAAAGTTCGTATCTCTAAAAATTTCTAAACAGCATAATAAGTGACCACGGTTATGACCAAGAGCAGTTTATGTTGCGAGATTTCTAGGGCTGAGGAAAAGAAACTATGAAAAAATTATTTTCGAATATGCTAGAACTTTGCAATGCGTTGTTCGAGCATTGAGCTAATTGTAGGCAGTTCGCCAAAGCGATCGATCGCACGAATGCAAGACAGTACAGAGAAATTCCAAAATCTTCATTCAGTCTTGTCAAATAGCGTTTTGAGAACATATTTTCAAAAGCTAAATATAGCTACAGAATTAAAATATAGGTGACATAGAAGGTGACACGCGCTGGTCATGGTGCAGGGAACTGTTGGTATGTAACGAGGGAAGCATATTGTTGCCAAATTGTATTTTTTGAGGAGTTAAATTGATGTGAAAATGCTTTCAAAAATCTTTGTTTTAAATTAAAAGAAGGAATGTTGCTGATCTGCGGTAATTGTGCGAGTGCCTACGAGACCCTTTTTGTGAGAAGCCCTTATAAACAACCACAAGCGACACAAAAGAATTGCTTTTCCGACGTCCCACAGAGGAGGACATTTTTGTGCCAAGAACTTGAAGGCTTTCGGCGATTACGAGGAAATATGGATAATCGTTAGTTTCTGGGTGCATGCAGAAATAAACAGTCTTTTAAATAAAAAATCACAAAGAAGGAAAGGAGAAACTCAAGATATCGTTATCCTCAAATGGAATGTCCATTACGTTTCGAGTGGTTCATTTGAGAATTCTGATATATAGTAAACTTCATTTATGGAGTGAATTCTTGAGCAGAATGCGAAAAGATTTCGAAGTAAGCTAAATGAGAGAAGATGCTTTCGTAAACGAGGTGCTTCCTCCCTTTACCGGCCGAGTCATGGGAAGCTGCCGTTCAGCAAGTCACTCTACTAGAAAACCTGCGTGAGTATACCATGATCCGTTCGCCCAGGAATGTGTACGATTCTAAAAAAGACTGAGACACCTTTCAGGAGCGACCGAGATTAAGGGGGACAGCTGTTAGGGATGCAGATGTTAGAATCTCCATGGTATCAGTCTGCTACTGTGTAATAACTATGAAGACAACGGTTATGATGTCTTGGAACAGCGAATGTCGAAGATGAAACTTTTCAATGGCTTGCGTTGGTGTGAGCAATAACACTATCATCGTCATCCATTACAGAGTTAGCGCATTATGATTGCTTTTTGTGATTCTCATCAACGTGCTCACGTCAAAGTGTATTAAGCATGGAAGTGTGAATACTTTCTGCTTTCGCCACTTTCTCAGTCCACATATGCGTCTCGGAAAGACACATACAGAGAGAGAGAGAGAGAGAGAGAGAGAGATTCGGTTCAAGGGTACAGAGAGAGAGAGAGAGAGAGAGAGAGAGAGAGAGAGAGATTCGGTCCAAAGGTACAGACAGAAAGAGAAAGAGATTTGGTAGAAGAGTAGAGACAGAGAGAGAGAGAAAGACATTTGGTCGAAGAGTAGAGACAGAGAGAGAGAGAGAATGATTTGGTATCCTATGTACAGGAATATTTTGAAAGTAAGGTAACAGTACATTCCTGCAAGTGCTGACTGGCTGAGTTGTTTCTATAATGCATTACTGCATTACTTGTTGGCAAAACTAGCTTCAAGCAACATGGCGATGGTACAAATCACGGTATACACTATATTGGCAAAAGTCACCAGACACCTAGAGGAGAAACACAACATGGCATTTATTGACACACATTAGTACGGTATCGTCGGTCCGCCTTTGGCCTTAATGCATGTACACTGACTCTTCGAGACATGCTTTCTACAAGATGTTGGAACAGAGCGATAGGTATGCGCTTCCAATCTGTACATAATGCTGCCTCTAACTGTTACTTAGTAGTAGGCCTTGGTTCCGAACTTCTTATGTGGCGGTCGACACTATAACAGCTATAGATGCACCGCTGTTTATCAAAATTTCAACAGAATGAAGGACTGCTGGTATTCTCTTGAAATATACAGGATATGTACAGCAGGTTTGGACATTCAAACGATTAAAATGTAAGTGAAAATAAAATGCGCATGCGGTTTCGAATAAGATCCTTCTGAACAGTCCGGTCTTGAGTATACAAAGCGCTGGCTCAAACGAGATGTCACAATCAGTGAAGAGCTGAATTTAAGTCGAAGGGGTGTTTTTTTCTTTTTTTTTTTTTTTTTTTTTTTGGCTCATTATGACCCGTCGCCGGAGAAGGTCGCATTGTGACCTGACGGACGTTAAACGAGGAGCTATTGTTGGGATGAGTGAAGCTGTATTTTCCTGCGGCGGAATTGCCACTTGTACGGGGCAAACCGCCAGTACAGTAATACAAACCTGGCATCAGTGGACATATGAGGCTCCGAAGCACAGAAAACCAGGAAATGGATGGCAAAATTGCACGATTGTACGGGACGACAGAAACTTCTACCACATGGCAGTGACCGATCGCACAATGACATCCACTCTGTCAGCGCAGCAAGGAAACACTATCGCAGGTGAGCCTTAGCCTTCCAGCACAGTTTGACGTCTTCTGCATTACAAAGGACTGGTCACTAGCCACCCTTGCGGCTCGTTCCTTCAACCCTCAACCACAGACGCCATAAGTGGCATCTAACACGGACATTGGAGCGCTAACTGGGAAAAAGGCGTTCATTCTGATGAGTCATGGTTAAACTTGATGCATCATGATGGTCGCATACGTGTTCGAAGACATCGTGGCGAACTGAACCTTACAGAGTCATACCAGCCACAGGCGTGCAGCACGATTCGGTTTAATTCGCGATCTCGCCATATAAGAATTGAGGAGACCTTAACAGCCAGCGATACATCAGTGATGTTTTAGAAGCAGAAGTGATACCCTTCCTTCAGAGTTGTCTTGGCGCGATCTTCCAGTAGAACAATGCTGGGACAAGTCCGGAATGTCCAAGATCTCTTCTATGCACGGAAGATACCTCTTCCTTCTTTCCCGGCACGTTCGCCGGATATGTGCCCTATTGAACACGTCTGGGACATGGTTGCCAAGCGACTAGCCCTTAAGCCGTTAACCTGCTGGAACGAAATAACTCGGGGTTAACAAAATAGGCTGAAATGAGCTTGAACGAATATATCTGCTATCTGAGTATCCCAAACGCAAGAGAAACGAGTGGACCTACGCATCCAGGAGCGTTGCTTTTACCTTAGGTTTGTCATTCTAAGTGGTCATTTTGGTGGTATGATTGTCATTAATCGTTCTTGTCTGATTATCTTTTCCGCTAAGAAGGCTATAAAAAGGGCGATGAACCTAAGACAGAAGAGGAAAAGATGTTGGAGTAACTTTTTTCTCTACCCTGTGGCATGATTTCCATGTCCGGTGGACAACTCCTTCCGAATCATTCCTTGGGTGTTGCAACAGAGAATAAAGGACTATAAGAAAATCAGACTACATACTGTAAGACTAAGGAGTGCAATGGATCACATCCAACCAGTGACAGATTTATAGTCGATACTCCTGTGATGAAAGAGGGAAAGGAATTGTTTTGTCGTAGCGTTCATATTACCCTGTCACTATGAGAACACTTTTCTTTGAGGAGCGAAGGAAAATTTGGGCAACTTTTGGTTCAGCTACATCGGCCGCTTAAAGGGTTAAAGACCCTTCGCCATTCACCACAAATGAAATTTAGTCTCGCATAGATTCAGCGTGATAGGCTATTCCCCAGGACGATATCAAAAACCTCTTCCATTCAATGCCACGCCTGTTATTTTTGCTCGAGGTGGATTCACGCGATACTGAATTTTGAAGCAAAAAAATATTTTATATCTCAACAAATGTAATCATTTATCTCCTGCAACATAAGGAATGTATGATATAAATTTATTTTGAATAACGCAATTCTTTGTTGGTTTTGCAATTTTCACAAACAGCAGTGTATGTCTGAAAAAGGTGCGAGCATCAAGATGTGACAAGACATCTGTAAATTATGTAACAGTACCGTAAGAAGGGAAGTTGAAACTTCAGAGAAAGTATGTCTGCCTCGGTGGCAGAGTGGGCATTGTCGTAGATTTCCTCCTCCTCTAAGTTGGGCTCGGATTCATGCCCCTGATAAGGAACGTGAGGTGAGTTTATTTTACGTCGCTTGCTCTCTTCCTTCTACTAAACCACTGGCCTTAGAGACGGGCTGCTCCTTACCTTAAGATACGGACGAGCTGCACTTAGCACAGATAGCCAAAGTTCGTCCGCTTTTTACCTATAAAGAGTACGAACTTTTGACTCACCCTGGTAGAGTTGCTCATGGTGGTCGTTAAACAACGAAAAAAAAACTGAAAACGAGAAAAACAGACAGCAACACCAGGCGCTTCAAGGGACTAGCCTATCTGGAAATACACTGCTGGCCACCCAAAATGCAACACCAAGAAGGAAGCATCCGATTGGCCTGATATTCGCAGTATGAGTCGCCCGCGAGAGAACATGAAACCGATTAGCTTTGCAGGGCATATGCAAATCATGTGCGCCCGGCACGCCACCGAGAAGCACTATAAGAAGGGTGCACAGAAGGCGGGGTGAAAGTAGTGGAAGTGTGTTGTGCTGCTGGAACTGTGCGTGGGAAGCTTCCTGATGCCTCGTCGCAGAATACGACAGTCATTCTAGCACATTTCGGAGTTCGATTCAGGGCGAATAGTGGCTTGTCGCGAAAGCGGTTTATCGTACCGAGACATCGGCGTCCGTGTGGGACGACATCCAGCAAAAGTGAGGCGAGAATGGATTCGGTGGGTGCAGGATTTACGGACGAACCGACGTGAACGATTGTCGCATCCGCGATAAACAAACCGAACGAGAGGACCAGCATGTTGTGCGGCAGGGGTTTACGGCTCGTACCGCCACATCACGAACGTTAGCGCAGGAATTACGGTGTGTTACGCAACAACCTGTGTCAGCACGTACCGTTCGACGTCTTCTGTAGGAGGGTGGACTTGTCTCACGGCGCCCATTGCTCCGATTACCATTGACGTTACACCATCGGCGAGTGCGGCGGCAGTCGGCCGTTGAATGCCACACCTGGACTACGGAATGGCACGACATTGTCTTCTCCGACAAATCTCGCTTCTGGCGGCATTGCGGCGAGAGACTGTATGACGCCTGAATTATGCATTGCCATACAGGTCTATCGCCTGGCGTTATGGTTTGGGGCACAATTGGATACGACACCCGCAACCCTTCGGAACGCTTTGCCGGTACACTCAACAGCCACCGATATATCTCCGACGTTTTGGAGCCTGTAGTCCTCCCTTACCTGCAGGACCTGCCAGCTGCCACGTTTCAATAGGACAATACGCGCCCGCACGTGGCACGCATCGTGCAACAATAACAATTCTTCACGGCCCACCAGGTGTTGCTGCTGCCGTGGCCAGCCTATTCTCCAGATATGTCGCCCATCGAACACGTCTGGTCTTTGTTCGGCAACCGAGTGGCCCGGCAAGCACCACCTGCGGCTACGCCTGATGAACTGTGGCAACGTGTGGAAGCAGCCTGGACCGACATACCCCAAGCCCATATCCAAGGCCTCTTTCGTTCGATGCCGCGGCGTGTAGCGGTCGTTTAAGCCAGCCACGAGAGCCACACGAACTATTGATGTCTGCGTGTTCCGCAAGTCGCACGGGCCTGTAAGCTCAATCGTTTCATCTTTGAATCTGTTGTCATGTGTCCAGTAAATCTGGCTTTGCTATATCGTGTCCTCCTTGGTGTTGCATTTTGGGGAGCCAGCAGTGTATGTTAAATGCATGCGCAAAAGATATGGCAGAAATAGGGAAAGTATTGTTATGTGCGGTTTCTTCGCTGGCTGAGGCAATTATATTGTGGCTAAGATTAGACCACGACCGTTTATTATTTTGCATAACATTGGACTCAGTATTATGATAATAGACAAACGATATTGAACTGAAGTTGCAATTTAATGTGCAACTAGATGTGAAAATAATACACTGCTGGCCATCCAAAACGCAACACCAAGAAGGACACGAGATAGCAAAGCCAGATTTACTGTACACATAACAACAGACATCAGGATGAAACGATTGAGCGTACAGGCCCGTGCGACTTGTGGAACCCGCAGACATCAATAGCTCGTTTGGCCCCCATGGCTGGCAATAACGGCAGCTACGCGCCGCGGCATCAAACGAAAGAGGCTTTAGATGTGGGCTTGGGGTATGTCGGTACAGGGTGCTTCCATACGTTGCCACATTTCATCAGGCGTAGCCGCGGGTGGTGCTTTGCCGGGCCACTGTGTTCGATGGGCGACATATTGGGAGAACCAGATGTGTTCGATGGGCGACATATTGGGAGAACAGGAGGGCCACGGCAGCAGTGACACCTGGTGGGCCGTGAAGAATTGTTGCACCATGCGGTCCACGTGCGGGCGCGAATTGTCCTGTTGAAACGTGTCCGCTGACAGGTCCTGCATGTAAGGGAGGACCACAGGCTCGAAAACGTCGGAGATGTAGCGGTGGCTGTTGAGTGGACCGGCGAGGCGTACCAAAGAGGTGTGAGTGTCATATTCAATTGCGCCCCATACCATAACGCCAGGCGACGGACTTGTATGGCGATGGATAATGCAGGCGTAATACAGTTTCTCGCCGTGGTACCGCCACACGCAGATCAGACCATCGTGGTGTTACAGGCAGAAGCGGGATTTGTCGGAGAAGACAATGTCGTGCCATTCCGTAGTCCAGGTGAGGCGTTCAACGGCCCACTGCCACCGTACTCGTCGGTGGTGTAACGTCAATTGTAATCGGAGCAATGGGCGCCCTGCGACTAGTCCCCGCTCCTGCAGACGACGTCGAACGGTACGTGCTGAGACAGGTTGTTGCGCAACACACCCTAATTCCTGCGCTAACGTTCATTATGTGGCGGTGCGAGCCGTCAGTGCACGCCGCACTACATGCTGGTCCTCTCGTTGAGTGGTGTGCCGCGGCTGCGGCAATCGCTCACGACGGACCATCCGTCCCTCCTGCACCCACTGAATCCATACTCGCCTCACTGTGGCTGGATGTCGTCCCATATGGGCGCCGATGTCTCGGTAAGATAAACCGCTGTCGCGATAAGCCACTATTCGTCCTTTGTCGAACTCCGAAACGTGCTGGAATGACTGTCGTATTCTGCGACGAGGCATCAGGAAGCTTCCCACGCACAGGTCCGGCAGAACAACACACTTCCACTACTTACTCCCCGCCTTGTGTGCACCCTTCTGATAGTGCTTCTCGGTGGCGCGCCGGGCGCAGATGATTTCATATGTCCTGCAATGCTAATCGTTTGCATGTCCTCTCGCGGGCGATGCATGCTGCGAATTTCAGCCCAATCGGATGTTTCCTTCTTGGTGTTGCATTTTGTGTGGCCAACAGTGTATATGAAATTCTTAAATTATGTTTATTTGTTCCAATTTTATTGCTTTGCATGATTTTGCGAAAACATTGTTTATTTTGCATTTTAATATTTTATTCATACGAATAGAAAGAAGTGTAGCCCTGAAAATTCGAAAAGCATAAACCGCTTTATTATGAGGTGTAAATTTAATGACGCGTTAGGGAATAAATTATTCTGTGGAGAAATTCTGACAAGAAGATAGTAGATTAGGAAGATTACCTAACACGTTGGTGCACCTTTGTGATCATTTTAAGTGATTGTGTGATCGACGTAATTCAAGGGCAAGAGTTACGATAACATAGTACGACAGTACTGTATAATTTCCATCATTAGGCTCTAATGTGCAACTGATGAATGGATTAGATGTATATAGTTTTAGAATATTTAGCGATGTTTATCGCTTTGAGGCGTTTCCTTACGGGAGATGAAGTTACATCTTACGGCAACTGTAGAAAAAAATAGTAAAAATTAGTAAATTACATATACTACTAATCCGAATTTCTTGGCGTAGAACAGAAATCAAAGTTTCCAGGCTTTAGCACATCAACCAGATTGCGTTTTCTAGGAAGGTAGAAAGCTAACTGGAAACTGAATAATAGAACACTTCAAGAATTTGAACGCGGTGAGTTGCGTTTGTGTGCGTGTGTGTGTGTGTGTGTGACTATGCAATAAATTAATAGACGTAAATGTGATCTTTCATTTCCATAAATAAGGTCATGCTGATTGAGCACGTGGTACCGTGGTAGAAAATGCAGTTCTATTTGAAGAAGTGATTCCAAATGCGTGGCAACTCTAGAGAAAAACTATGATTGCAAGCCTCGCTGCTGGTTATGATTTCTATCGTACTTTATTTTCGATTTACGTGCTGTGACTGAAACAACCTCAGAAAGCTAAATTCAAATCCGACATTTCTTCGCCTTTGGTAACAATACAATGCATGGTAAGGTCTTTCAAGCAATGAAGCAAAAAATTTAATAATAATAAAGAAAAAGAAACAGGAAGTTATCATATTGCCCTTATTCTAACTTGATCGTGGCTGCCTCTTAATTGAATCATAAAGTTTAGTGATTTTCATGGAAATTACCAACGTTATAATGATTCTAAATTGCTAGAAATCGCTGTGATGTTGGAAGCGACTAACGGCAGTCCTCTTCCTAAATAATCTTTCGTTATACTTTCCTTGAGCGAATTTTTGCAAAGGTTTCAAAGGGTTCATTATTACAGCAACGTATTATAACTATAAACGTAAGGTCGTATTACATGGACCTAATTTTGGCCTACAGCATATACTGGAAGGATATACTACATTTTCATAAAACACGAACGTATCTGACCAAAGTGGCAGTAGTTGATAACATTATTACACTGTAATTTAAAAATTCTGCACTTCTAACTGCTGAATATTTAGCACAGCTATTTTTGGTCGATAAAATGAGACGATGGAGGATGGTAGCCAAAGATTTGATGCAAAAGTTTTCAGAGTAGGATAAAGAGAGAAAATTAATTCCAGGGATTAGTGGATGCTTTTAGCATCTTTAAGCATTCGCATTCAGTGGAACCATTGATACAATGTGTTGAATTACCTGGACACATTATGAAACATAAGATGTAAACTACCGGAAACCGGATCTACATTTCAATTTACATGTAAGAAAGCGAATGTATGGTTTCGAATACCATCGGAAAATAAGGAAGATGTGATTATCCGGGTATTTAATGTTGAAATAAATGAACATTTGTAGTAGGAGAAAACAAAATCACTGGAGACATTAGAACATCAATTTGCATAACTGCCTTTTGGAAGCGGGACCTTCTTACTAATGTTTCCTGGAGTTACAAAATACGCATAAACTCAAGAGCATCGATGATTCGAATAACACTTTATCTTCAAAAGCATGAGGCCCTAAGAAACGTAAAAAAGTTTAGTGAGTTGGAAACAATGTGCATATTCTATTTCATTTGGCAGCATTATAATCACAAATGTTTGAGATGAATACCGGGAACATGAACATGAATGTAGTCAATCTGTATTTGAAAACTTTATTTTCTTTTCTGTTAATTACTTTATTACAAATACTCTTTTCTGTTTATTCTGTATTGTAGCCTTCCCCATCGTTTCAAGTATTTTCTCGTAAACAGGATGTGAATTTGACTGGTAATAACTAGCAAATTTCTAGTAAGATATGTAAATTTGCTTGCAGAATAAACAGCACTAGCATGCACTGCTACTGCACTCTTCATTTGTGCTTATTTTGAATGAATCACCATCTTCGATTCAATAACACGTCTTTTTCTCATTTTTACGGATCTTTTGTTTTTATTCTAAATTTCTACAGGACAGTCTGGTAGGAAAAAAAGGCATTGCCCTTTTTTCACAGTAATAAAGAAACAAAGCACACTTTATGGGTTTATGGAAAACAAAGTATACAGATTAAGTTTAAATAACAGCAGGACCATGTTTATATTTTTTTCAGTTATACGTTGTTATCATTTTATTTTATCAATTATACGTTAATCGAATCAGCTGTCTTCTCATTTATACGTTAAATTATGATGAGTTATAAATTCAAACCGAAAGAATTCCATTTACCACTCTGTTCTTATCCTTTTCCTTCGTCAAATTCCATTTTCCAGTATCTTCCTCTCCACGCCTTTCGTTCTCTTCGTTTCATGTCAATCACCTTCTGTATGACTCACTCTGAGTATTGCACATCCTCCTACTGAGCTACGATTGGTCAGCTCAGTTGGCACCTGCAGTTGACCCCTGCTCTTGCTTGACGTTGTTGTCCTAGACTCTTTCCTTAAAACCTCGTGTGCACTCGATTTCAAGACGAAGCTACACCCCAAAAAGGTGCTGCAACATTGCCGCAAATCATCCACTGAAAACGCATAACAAAAACAGGTTGCACTTATAGCTACTTTCCTTTGGTTTAGGTAATCCAACCTCAATTAATTCACTCCTTTCTTCTGTGGCACTTTCCGTAGTTTTGTAATCACTACTTCGCCGTTGATTTCGAAGCTCTTCCCGTAATCTCACACTCGCACAGCTACATTCATCAGGATGCTTGGAAGTCAAAGCGCCGGGGTGAGGGTCAGGAATCGTCTTACAGCCCCTCATTTTGCTCTCCTATTTGGATCTAGGATACATTACCCACACTACCAGACACTTGAGTTCATTTGAAAAGGAGCCCCGCGCTCACAGACTGCCTACGTCTTCAAAGATTACCAGCGTATCTGTTGTCGTTCTTTCTTTACAGACAGTAAGACAGTATGTCACACTACGTATTTCCATTCGAGTAACGTCATGCGTTCGCACATCCAGGGGATCGCTCTTTCATTTTTTGGAGAGACTGTCTCTTTTTTTAGGTTTTCCCTAAATTCTTTTTCACCTCCGTCACGTGAGTTGTTTTCAAGCCGGGACCACACATTAAAGTGTCGGTACTTGATTTTCCATCAAAATAGGACAAATTTATGGGTATTTGCGATCTTTTGCTTCACTTCCAGGAAATCATCTCTAAGTAGCGGACAATGGCATAGAATCGTGTTGTACTAGCTCTCAACCAAGTTGTTTAGTCTAGCAGCCACGTACAACACGGAATTGCGTCAATTTATGACTCCAATGTTGTCACCGAAACCGACCACCCAAACAGCTCCTTGCTTTTCCCCTTTTTCCAAATGAACAAACTTTCTCTGCTAATTTTATTTTTGCCCGGGCCAAAGCCCCTACTTAATTAATTATTAATTTATTCGGGCTATCAACCACGCCCATTTGCTTTAAGAATTAATGGGGGTAGAGCGTGACATTATCATTTCATGATCTTATTGGAATGCTGTAAATGAAGAGGAAGTTGAGTTTAACTTCCAAGGTTACGTCAGTTGCTCAGCGGATTTCCTAACGTTTTTACTCATGATTATTGATGAAATAATTCAAAAAGTCTGTAATGACAAGAGTGATGATGATTCACAACTAAGAGCACCAGAACCCAAATTTACCTGAGATCACTCGCTGTCGTTAGAAACTTATTTTATAGCCATAATACTGATAATGAAAATCCGATGTTTCGACTTAAAAGTAAACAACCAAAAATTAATGATTTTTTTAAACAACATGTTAATGTATATTTTTATAATGTACTTCATCATACTCCTTGTATAAAAGATATAAATCGCAAATGAATTAGTAGGAAAAATACTGTGTTTACATGTTCTGTAACTATGCATATGACTGCAATCAATAACGTTAAACCGTAAAAGCTATGAAACCAAAGTATAACTGAAAATTCTAGTACGCTAGTCTTAGAAAAACAAGTCGTAAGTGCGGTCACAACAGTCGCCAGACTTTATTCCAACGTGCGGTGAAAAAGTTGTTTATTATTCCTAACAGCTCTGTGTTAACTGCAATTAAATGCTCATCCCGGCGTCTCGTGATCAATTTGTGGAAAAGCACCTTGCATGGGAAAAAGCAACTTGCTAATGTTCACAGTTTTTTCACAAGATTACTGTCGACCCTCCTGTTATGGTGATCGTCTTTTATGCTGCGATGCGCTTCGCAAGCAGTACTTGTGTTCCGTTTTCTCTGTTTATTTTCCATAGTATTTCGAAGCCCCATTTATTCCTTCATTGCATTATGTGTGTGTCATATACAGTAGCAAGTAAAATCTTCAGTTTTAAGTGAATCTTCGTCCTTGTATTAGATTATATTATATAAAGCTAGTCACTTTCACTTGCATTCAATAATTTCTGAAATATCGTCCGTCCGTTGGAACTTAGCATGCCGAAGGCATTTTTGGGTATATATACGTCCGGTTTTTTTAGTTCGTCTTTTGTAAATAAAGATCGTGCTTATGTTATCAGTTTGTCCGTCCGTCCGTCTCTACCCACGGTATCTCTGCAACTATTAGTCCGATTTGAAAAAGTCTTTTTTGCATTCGAAAGCTTGAATCATGTGAATGATGATCCTTCATTTCGTTGTTTTTCTTACGATGTACAATTTCGCCGCTAGAGGGCGTAAATGCAGATGATTTCAAATTCAAAAATACGTTCTATCCCACATAAGTAGAGGGAAAGGACCGATCCTGGCTTAAACGGGAGCCCATAGACTTAACATTAGGTGTCGGCCGGAGCAAGCTGCAGCCGGGTGGATGGAGGGGCGTGGTCTGGAGCATCCTCCAATTCCCCACTGCAATTCCTCCCCCCCCCCCGACCGAAGTGTGTGCTTATCACCGAAGATAGTAGTATTTATTGGACTTTGTCAAGTTTTGGGCGAAATCAATGAAGGTTTATTCCTTATTTTTTAAAATTTAATGAAGGTTTATTCATTATTTATTTTCCCTTCTCTCGACCCCATCCCCTTAGGTTATTGTTATGTAAACCGTTTTTTCCCTCGTAATTTCTTGATGTATTTTTTTTCAATTAATTTTCATGAATTCCTCATGTGTCTTCCCTAATGAAAATTATGTAGGGTAAGTATTAATTATTCATTTCTCTTTTTTTCTCAAATAATACGTTCATGTCCTCATCTCAAGAAAAGTTATTATGATATCTTATTTTTGTTCATAAATGTTTGATTTTGAGGGATGGAAACGATCGAGGGGGAAAGGGGTTGGATATAGGGTGGTGTCAACTCGATGTGTTGCCCCCTAGCGGTGCTTCTTGGAACTTTCGATTGATCTTTGATTTTGAGGGATGGCAACGGCCGAGTGCGAAAGGGGTTGAATATAGGGGGATGGCAACTCGATGTACTACCCCTAGCGGTGCTTCTTGGAACATTTTTATTTCGATGGATCTTTGATTTTGGGGGATGGCAACGACCGAGTGGGGAAAGGGCACTGCGTAGGTATTAGATATGATGGTGCTTCTTGGAACTTTATTATTTCGATGGATCTTTGATTTTGAGGGATGGCAACGACTGAGTGGGGTTCGTTGGGAGTTTTTGCATTTATTCCTGTGGTTTGCAAGCGGGATTTTTTCCCCTCTTCAATACTATTTTTCCCCCGGAGGAAATTTTTACGTAACGATGCTGGGGAATTTTCTTTCCAAGGGAATAAAAATGCTCTGATGGTCTTAGCGAGGTTCTAACTCACGATGATTTGGTTTCCAAAAATAGTCAGGGGGTCAAATGGTTTTCGTGTACTATGTATTCACTATATATTTTTTTTAATTACTTTTACGTTATTTCTTCATGTGTTTTTATATATTTTTTGTATGTTTTGAGGAAGTTTTTTTGTGTAGATGTAATGCATTTTCTGGGAAACTTTTCTTTTTCCTCCATTCAATTTTATTTCAGACCATGAGACGAGGAAATGCTTCTTTAGAAATGATTTCGTTCTTGTTCACAGTAATTACTGGACATAGACTTCATGTCAATTCTGAGTCTTTCACCCCTGCAATAATATTTTCTCGTAATTTTTTGGTATGTTCAAGAACTCTACAGATCTTTCCCAGTTAAAATTCTGCTGGAACAATATTTTCGGTCTTTATTTCATTATAGCTTCCCCATTTTCGATATTTTTCTTCTTCTATCTTTGAAATTTCATTAAACTTCTTAATAGGTCAGCATTCTTTTTTTACTTGGACAAACTTATGAGTCCTTTTATTCAGACTGTTTTTTTCCATTTCATTTCAGCAAACGATTATTTTAGATGCAACAAATCGTCAGATTTTGGTTTCCTTATATAGCATATTTTCCAACTTGATTAAAAATATTCCTCAAAGCTTGCATGTATGTCAAATATGCATTTTTTATTCTTTCGTAGTTAGCTATACTTTTCGTGGACTGCCCCGACAGGAAAGCATTCAATGTCAAGACATACAATCTAAAACCTTTTTTCTTTCGATACAATTTGTATTCTTTGGGCTGTATATTTTTCTGTCTCGTCCAAAAAAAAAACATTCATTCTAGAGGCAAAGCGAATAATTCCGTTCTTCCCATAAACATTATTCTTTTATTTATTTGATATTCAGAGTTGTATACATTTACTATCCAAAAAAGAGATATATTTAATGTAAAGGTATATTCTTCCAAGCTGGGGAAATATATGTATATATTAGTTCATATCCAGTTAAAGGAAATGCACCTTTATATTTCAATATGGAAAAAGAAGCCCTATAAGTGAAAGCTCAACCTAAAAATGGATAGATTGTTCACGCTCTCTCTACTCTATGACATTTCTTTACTGAATGAACCATGGCCTTTTTTTTCATGAACTGCTTTAAAATCTTCGTTCTCACTTTACTATTGTCAGATTCCATGTCCCTACAGTTCTTTACTGAGAAACAGAAGCATTTATTCATTTTTTTTTTATTAACAGGGTAGAACTCTTTTGAGGCTTTCGAAGTACTTTCAAGTCTTTCATTACGAAAATTTTCATTGTCATGAAAGAAGCCATAATCGAGATGATTTACTATCGTTTCAATGAAAGTGTTTACGCATTCATTGCTATGATGTCAGATTTCATTTTCTTATACTTCGAATAGAAATGAGTTTGAATCATTCGTCGAGAAAACATTTCTTTCATATATATATATATATATATTTTGCCTCCGAATCAAACGAACTCAAAATATAAGAGACGCACTTTAATATTTTTTTCCTCTTATGAGAGGAATACGGGAATATGATACCAAAATTAAAGAATAAAGAATATCGACTTTCCTCTCAACACCTTACATCTACGTTTTTTTTTCTTTTTTTCTTTTCAATAAGCTGTTTCTATATTTTTACAACTGAATAGAATTGTTTATTGAAAAATTCTAAGTAAGACGAAAAATGGTTTTGTTGATTTCCTAAGTGGATGATTTTGGAAATTTTCGTTTTCTGGTAATTGTAAAAATCTCATAGAATAACATGGGAAAACTAGCATGCATAAAAGACTGTTTTGGATCGAGTAAATTGAAAGAATTTTACAAAGTTCATTTCAGAAAAGTACATTTCTCCCTAGTGTCAAAAGGAATCACTTCGTTTTTTCTAAGATACGCTTTGGAATCTTATAAAAGTGCATAGGGTCAAAAACGATTTTGATGATTTTACTAAGATGACATATTTCGGATTTCTTATGATAGAAAATACAGTGAATTTCCCATTGAAAAACATGGGAAACTGCGAAATTTAAGAAGCACGTTTTCGTTCAAGTAAAATATTTTAAAAATTCTTTTTTCGAATCAGTTGAAAACAGACAGGGTGTGTTTCTGAACAGCTCATTATTTCCCAAGATCAAAACGAATCACTTCGTTTTTCCTAACTTATGTTTCTGAAAGAAGTAAAAATAGTTTAGCTAGAAAATTGGAAAGAATTTTTTATGAATCCTAGACTGTTTATTTTTTACAACTAGAGGGGTCGTCAGTGAGAGCACTTATTCTCTATTCAAACTAAGAGAATGAAGTGTAGTCAGTTTGAAAAAAAAAATTTTAACTCTCCTAAATTTAGCCTTTTGTCTTGGTTTCGACTCAATACTGTAAAGCATTGCCCTCAAGCTAGTTGAATTCCTGGCCCTTAATGAAATACATTAAGCCTTTCCCTTAAAAATAAGCAATTTCTTCTTCTATACCAGATCCCCAATAAATTTCTTTAAGAATTATTCATTCACACTTTTACTTTTAAAAACTTGAAATTCATTATTATTTAACTCCTTACAAAAAAATGAAACTCATTCATACAGAAAAAATATAAACGAATAAAAATAAATAAAGTAGTCCTAAAGAGGACTTTTTTCAAACCCTAAAAAGGTCTGTTTTTCTGGATCCCCTTCATACAGATGCTCCATGGTCGGTGTAAGGAATTTTTTTATCTGCTGATATCTCAGCACATTGACTTCACAGTCTATAGCAAGTTATTTACAATTATGCTTTCCAAGAACGCTTTGGACGGGATATGGTCTCCAGTGACTGCAGCAAAAGATTCTGCTAGAATCTTGGGGTTAAGCAATGCAACGGCATCATCCAAATACTTTTGCCACTTGGATTCGGAGGTGGCATATGCACAGCTGCGGGCGATGATGTTTGCGAATATACGATATGGGGGTTGGTGGTATTCCATACAATAATATAAGTTATTGACATGTTCCTGAAAGCGATCCCTAACCATATCAGCAAGCATGATGAAAAACTCTTCATCTGAGATGGAAGCAACAGGGGAAGAAATCCTTGGATGGAGCAAAACAGCCTTTCTAAAGACTGGTCCAAATAGTAGTTGAGTAATGCTGTCCCATATTTTTCCGCATTGATCAATAAGAGTTCTAAATTGTTGACAAGTCAGCTTTATCGAAACAGGATTCAATCGAAGAAAATTGTGAATTCTGGGGGAAAGCACTTCTAACGTGTAACTGCCAGAAGCATCTAAGAGGGAAGGACAGCAGGAAACGATAAGTTCACGATTAATCAAGATGTCACAATTCATGCCTTGAATCCAGTGTGATTTTCCCATGAATTTTCGGAACGTTGAAACTGACATTGTTATTCCATTCTTAGAAGGGTAGAAAGATTCCCCGTCTTTCCTATAACTTCGAATATGAACTCGGACCGTGTTGCTAAAATCGCGTACTTTTGCAAACATGTTTTCACCTAAATGAAAATGATGAGGTGCAAGATTTTTCAAAAAAATTCTTGGGAGGGTAACTTCTCCACACGATTTGTTCTTTAAAGGAACGGACTCACATACCTTCTTAGCGTTAGTAGCAGAAGTTTCAGCACTTCGCTTCATCGTGGAAATGGAATCGGTAGCACTCAAAGCAACAGACAAAAATAAAGTGACTCGTTTGAAGACTCGAGACAAACTGAAGAAACAGCTCTTATTCTAAGTCAAAACTGAGAAGAGCTTGGAGTTCGTCACTTGTTTACTGCTTGAGAGGGAAAGAGCAGAGTCATGGGGCAAAGAACACTCGGTTATCATCTTTCTAAAGGTCAAATTCAATCTAATGTTTGGAGCATTCTTTTATCGAGGCAGACCATGACTCCAATACAAATTAGTTGGTGGCAGGATCTGTAGTAAAGTTCCAGATCTCAAAGATAAGGAAACTGGTTTAAACCCGTTTCGCTTGAAAACAAAAGTCTCTTTCCTGTCCGAGAGATACTGATTTAATACAAGACAAAGGATCTAATTCAGCTTCGTCATCACGGTGATCACCGATTCGGTCATTCCCATGTCTTATAAAAGTGCATGGGGATCAAAAACGATTTTGATGATTTTACTAAGATGACAGATTTCGGATTTCTTATGATAGAAAATACAGTGAATTTCCCATTGAATAACATGGGAAACTGCGAAATTTAAGAAGCACGTTTTCATTCAAGTAAAATATTTTAAAAAGTCTTTTTCCGAATCAGTTGAAAACAGACAGGGTGTGTTTCTGAACAGATCATTATTTCATAAAATCAAAACGAATAACTTCGTTTTTTCCTAACGTACGTTTCTGAAAGAAGTAAAAATAGTTTAGCTAGAAAATTGGAAATATTTTTTTATGAATCCTAGACTGTTTATTTTTTTATAACTAGAGGGGTCGTCAGTGAGAGCACTTATTCTCTTTTCAAACTAAGAGAATGAAGTGTAGTCAGTTTGAAAAAAATTTCAAACTCCCCTAAATTTAACCTTTTGTCCTGGTTTCGACTCAATACTGTAAAGCATTGCTCTCAGACCAGTCGAATTCCTGGCCCTTAATGAAATACATTAAGCCTTTCCCGTAAAAATAAGCAATATCTTCTTCAATACCAGATCCCCAATAAATTTCTTTAAGAGTTATTTATTCACACTTTTACTTTTAAAACTTGAAATTCATTATTATTATTTAACTCCTTATAAAAAATGAAACACATTCACACTTTTACTTTAAAAAACTTGAAATAACTCCATACAAAAATGAAACCCATTCACTTTTTTACTTTTAAAATTATAGAAAAATAGATGATACAGAACATAGGTTCACTTTCTCATTCACACTCATGCATACAGAAAAAAAAAATTAAATAATGCTGTTTCAGCTGCATGGAGGTGTCAAGATGGGTGGGAAAAACCTCCATCTATCATTCAATTGGACTAAAACTGTTGAAGGATGTGAGCTATTCTCACTAGCTCCTCCATGCAAGCTGTCTGACTCGAGGTTGACCACCTCAGGCTGTGAAATTAAATCAATCATTTCAACTTCGGAATCTGAATCCGAAGTAAGAACAATAATTTCCGGATCTTCCGAAGTTAAGTCAATAACCTCCGGTTCTTGGGTAGAGTCTTCCAAAACCCAGAAGTTTTCTCGCTGTGAGGGGGAGGAAGATACCTAATCCACTGATTAACGTAGAAATCGTCTCTAGTTCCTGGAGGAGAGAAAAAAAAATAAAAAAAATATATATATATATAATAATAAAAAAATAAAAATAAAACCATACATCCGAGATAAAGCAAAAAAGAAAAATTAAAAATATTCTTACCAAGTCGAAGTCCAGGGGAGATGTAGGGGAATTATTTCCTGTCAACATCTTTGATTCTAATAGTATGCGTAACTTCAAAGAAAAAGAAGAAAACTTCAGAAGCTGTAGGATTCTGAGATCTCTCATGCTGCTATTATACTCGCAGAAGGATTGATAAGGAGGGATCATGTGATAACATACACGGAATAGATTGGTCTTTGAGGTCAACTTAAATCGACAGATCGCTGTATTTTATAAACTTTCAATTGTACAGGAAATAACATCTTTCTCAAACACCATAGTTCATGGGACCTTTTAAGGAGGTAAAAATATTCTAACGCGTATCTAATCAATGTTCTGTATCGTTAAACATGGAACGCCGGTGGTTGTTTGCTTAAGACCAAGCGTAAATGGAATCGATATCACTCTTCCTCCCTGAAGGAAATGACGTCTGCATACATCTCAAAGTCCTTTGTTCCCTAAGTCAAACGCATGGAGTGAAAATCAAGTAATCTTATCTGTATTCCTTCGTTGAAAGTGTATGTTTGTTTAGAAAAGATACAAAACATTTCCTTTCTCAAGTTAAATTCAAATCAGCATTACATTGGATTGAGGGTTCACGTGTTAAAAGCAGCACAATCGCAGTTGTTTACCAAAAGTTAGATTACAAATTTCCTGTGAAAAGAGGAAACTATGATATTGAATGCTGGAAATCAGATTCCTTTCTGAAGCAAATCAAAACTGATTGAAAAGAGTCTGTACAATAGACAAAAAGGAAATACAAAAAAAAATCCCCTGAGAAGTTATTCAGAAGTGAATCTCAAAGCAGAGAAAAATAAAAATATGCTAGATTAAAGAGTAACGTAGGTCAGATAAAAGAAATGTCAGAAAAAAAGAAATATGTTAGGAAAAAAAAAATAATAACTCCCCATTAAATGTACTTCGAATCAGCATTACATTGGAGGGAGGGTGGTAAATGTCAGGTTTCAGTGGAAACTCATATCCTTCTCTTTGAAATTCAAAGTATCGTGTCTAAAAGATAAGAAAGTAATGCAAAAATGTTAATACCCCAAAAGCAACATGACTAAATGAGACATGGACCGAAGTACAAGCCGAAGTTTCCTGATTTATTCATTATAACTTTTTTCTGACTCCCCAACTTAGAATATATATATTTTTTTCCCTTGTGAAATACGGGTTTTTTACTCATAATTTGTTTTCTACATCATTAACACTAATTCTTCATGTTATTTTGTAAAAATAGAGATGAAATAATACACGAACAAATTATGAGTAAAGAAGCAGTATTTCATAAGGGAAAAAATATATATATTCTTTGTTGGGAGTCAGAAAAAAGTTATAATGAATAAATCAGGAAACTTCGGCTTGTACTTCGGTCCATGTCTCATTTAGTCATGTTGCTTTTGGGGTATTAACATTTTTGCATTACTTTCTTATCTTTTAGACACTATACTGAATTTCAGAAAAGGATACGAGTTTCCACTGGAAACCTGACATTTACCACCCTCCTCCAATGTAATGCTGATTCGAAGTACATTTAATGGGGAGTTTTTTCTAACATATTCTTTTTCTGACATTTCTTTTATCTGACCTACGTTACTCTTTAATCTAGCATATTTTATTTTCTCTGCTTTGTGATTCATTTCTGAAGTACTTCTCAGGGGATTTTTTTTGTATTTCCTTTTTGCCTATTGTACAGACTCTTTTCAATCAGTTTTGATTTGCTTCAGAAAGAATCTGATTTCCAGCATTCAATATCATAGTTTCTTCTTTCACAGGAAATTTGTAATCTAACTTTTGGTAAACAACTGCGATTGTGTTGCTTTTAACACGTGAACCCTCAATCAATGTAATGCTGATTCAGAATTTAACTTGAGAAAGAATGTTTGTATCTTTTCTAAACAAACATACACTTTCAACGAAGGAATACAGATAAGATTACTTGATTTTCCCTCCATGCGTTTGACTTAGGGGAACAAAGGATTTTGAGATGTATGCAGACATTTCCTTCAGGGAGGAAGAGTGATATCGATTCCATTTACATGATGCTTAAGTAAACAACCACCTGCGTTCCATGTTTTAACGATACAAGGAACATTGATTAGATACGCGTTAGAATATTTTTACCTCACTTAGAAGGTCCCATGAATTTATGGTGTTTGAAAAGATGTTATTTCCTGTACAATGGAAAGATTATAAAATAGAGCGATTTGTCGATTTAAGTTGACCTCAAAGACCAATCTATTCCGTGTATGTTATCACATGATCCCTCCTTATCAATCCTTCTGCGAGTATAATAGCAGCATGAGAGATCTCAGAATCCCACAGCTTCTCGAAGCTTTCTTCTTTTCTTTAAGTTACGCATACTATTAGAATCAAAGATGTCGACAGAAATTATTCCCCTACATCTCCACTGGACTTCGACTCAGTAAGAATATTTTTAATTTTTCTTTTTGCTTTATCTAGGATGTATGGTTTCATTTTATTTTTATTATTATATATATATATATATATTTTTTATATAATTTTTTCTCTCCTCCAGGAATCTAGAGACGGTTTCTACGTTAATCAGTGGATTAGGTCTCTTTTTCCCCCTCACAGTGGGAAAACTTCTGGGTTGTGGAAGACTCTACCCAAGAACCGGAGGTTATTGACTTAACTTCGGAAGATCCGGAAATTATTGATCTTACTTCGGATTCAGATTCCTAAGTTGAAATGATTGATTTGATTTCACAGACTGAGGTGGTCAACCTCGAGTCAGACAGCTTGCATGGAGGAGCTAGTGAGAATAGCTCACATATTTCAACAGTTTTAGTCCAATTGAATGATAGATGGAGGTTTTTCCCACCCATCTTGACACCTCCATGCAGCTCAAACAGCACTATTTAATTTTTTTCTGTATGCATGAGTGTGAATGAGAAAGTGAACCTATGTTCTGTATCATCTATTTTTCTATAATTTTAAAAGTAAAAAAGTGAATGGGTTTCATTTTTGTATGGAGTTATTTCAAGTTTTTAAAAGTAAAAGTGTGAATATGTTTCATTTTTATAAGAAGTTAAATAATAATGAATTTCAAGTTTTAAAAGTAAAAGTGTGAATGAATAACTGTTAAAGAAATTTATTGGGGATCTGGTATTGAAGAAGAGATTGCTTATGTTTAAGGGCAACGCTTAAGGTATTTCATTAAGGGCCAGGAATTCAAGTGGTCTGAGAGCAATGCTTTACAGTATTGAGTCGAAACCAGGACAAAAGGCTAAATTTAGGGGAGTTTGAAATTTTTTTCAGACTGACTACACTTCATTCTCTTAGTTTGAAAAGAGAATAAGTGCTCTCACTGACGACCCCTCTAGTTATAAAAAAATAAACAATCTAGGATTCATAAAAAATTATTTCCAATTTTCTAGCTAAACTATTTTTACTTCTTTCAGAAACGTACGTTAGGAAAAAACGAAATGATTCGTTTTGATTTTATGAAATAATGATCTGTTAGAAACACACCCTGTCTGTTTTCAACTGATTCGAAAAAAGACCTTTTAAAATATTTTACTTGAATGAAAACGTGCTTCTTAAATTTCGCAGTTTCCCATGTTATTCAATGGGAAATTCACTGTATTTTCTTTCATAAGAAATCCGAAATCTGTCATTTTAGTAAAATCATTAAAATCGTTTTTTGATCCCCATGCACTTTTATAAGACATGGGAATGACCGAATCGGTGATCACCTTGATGACGAAGCTGAATTAGATCCTTTGTCTTGTATTAAATCAGTATCTCTCGGACAGGAAAGAGACTTTTGTTTTCAAGCGAAACGGGTTTAAACCAGTTTTCTTATCTTTGAGATCTGGAACTTTACTACAGATCCTGCCACCAACTAATTCGTATTGGAGTCATGGTCTGCCTCGACTAAAGAATGCTCCAAACATTAGATTGAATTTGACCTTTACAAAGATGATAACCGAGTGTTCTTTGCCCCATGACTCTGCTCTTTCCCTCTCAAACAGTAAACAAGTGACGAACTCCAAGCTCTTCTCAGTTTTGACTTAGAATAAGAGCTGTTTCTTCAGTTTGTCTCGAGTCTTCAAACGAGTCACTTTATTTTTGTCTGTTGCTTTGAGTGCTACCGATTCCATTTCCACGATGAAGCGAAGTGCGAAATTTCTGCTACTCCCGCTAAGAAGGTATGTGAGTCCGTTCCTTTAAAGAACAAATCGTGTGGAGAAGTTACCCTCCCAAGAATTTCTTTGAAAAATTTTCCACCTCATCATTTTCATTTAGGTGAAAACATAATTGCAAAAGTATGCGATTTTAGCAACACGGTCCGAGTTCATATTCGAGGTTATAGGAAAGACGGGGAATATTTCTACCCTTCTAAGAATGGAATAACAATGTCAGTTTCAACGTTCCGAAAATTCATGGGAAAATCACACTGGATTCGAGGCATGAATTGTGACATCTTGATTAATCGTGAACTTATCGTATCCTGCTGTCCTTCCCTCTTAGATGCTTCTGGCAGTTACACGTTAGAAGTGCTTTCCCCAGAATTCATGGTTTTCGTCGTTTGAATCCTGTTTCGATAAAGCTGACTTGTCAACAATTTGGAACTCTTATTGATCAACGCGGAAAAATATGGGACAGCATTACTCAACTACTATTTGGACCAGTCTTTAGAAAGGCTGTTTTGCTCCATCCAAGGACTTCTTCCCCTGTTGATTCCATCTCAGATGAAGAGTTTTTCATCATGCTTGCTGACATGTTTAGGGATCGGATTCAGGAACATGTCAATAACTTATATTATTGTATGGAGTGCCACCAACCCCCATATCGTATTTTCGCAGACATCATGGCCCACAGCTGTGCATATGCCACCCCCGAATCCAAGTGGCAAAAGTATTTCGATGATGCCTTTGCATTGCTTAACCCCAAGATTCTAGCAGAATCTTTTGTTGCAGTCACTGGAGACCATGTCCCGTCCAAAGCGTTCTTGGAAAGCATAATTGTAAAGAACTTGCTAGAGACTGTGAAGTCAATGTGTTGAGATATCAGCAGATAAAAAAAATTCCTTTCACCGACCATGGAGCATCTGTATGAAATGGATCCAGAAAAACAGACCTTTTTAGGGTTTGAAAAAGTCCTTTTTCGGACTCTTTAAATTATTTTTATTTAATTATATTTTTTCTGTATGAATGAGTTTCATTTTTTTGTAAGGAGTTGAATAATAATGAATTTCAAGTTTTTAAAAGTAAAAGTGTGAATGAATAATTCTTAAAGAAATTTATTGGGGATCTGGTATAGAATGAGAGATTGCTTATTTTTAAGGGAAAGGCTTAATGTATTTCATTAAGGGCCAAGAATTCAACTGGTCTGAGAGCAATGCTTTACAGTATTGAGTCGAAACCAGGACAAAAGGTTAAATTTATTGGAGTTTGAATTTTTTTTTCAAACTGACTACACTTCATTCTCTTAGTTTGAATAGAGAATAAGTGCTCTCACTGACAACCCCTCTAGTTATAAAAAAATAAACATTCTAGGATTCATAAAAAATTATTTCCAATTTTCTAGCTAAACAATTTTTACTTCTTTCAGAAACATAAGTTAGGAAAAACGAAGTGATTCGTTTTGATCTTGGGAAATAATGAGCGTTTCAGAAACACACCCTGTCTGTTTTCAACTGATACGAAAAAAGACCTTTTAAAATATTTTACTTGAACGAAAACGTGCTTCTTAAATTTCGCAGTTTCCCATGTTATTCAATGGGAAATTCACTGTATTTTCTATCATTAGAAATCCGAAATCTGTCATCTTAGGAAAATCATCAAAATCGTTTTTGACCCTATGCACTTTTATAAGATTCCAAAGCGTATCTTAGAAAAAACAAAGTGATTCCTTTTGACACTAGGGAGGAATGTACTTTTCTTAAATGAACTTTGTATAATTCTTTCAATTTACTCGATCCAAAACAGTCTTTTATGCATGCTAGTTTTCCCATGTTATTCTATGAGATTTTTACAATTAGCAGAAAACGAAAATTTCCAAAATCATCCTCTTAGGAAATCAACAAAACCATTTTTCGTCTTACTTAGAATTTTTCAATAAATAATTCTATTCAGTTGTAAAAATATAGAAACATCTTATTGAAAATAAAAAAAATTAAGAAAAACGTAGATGTAAGGTGTTGAGAGGAAAGTCGATATTCTTTATTATTTAATTTTGGTATCATATTCCCGTATTCCTCTCATCACAGGAAAAAAATATTAAAGTGCGTCTCTTATTTTTTGAGTTCGTTTGATTCGGAGGTAAATATATATATATATATATATGAAAGAAATGTTTTCTCGACGAATGATTCAAACTCATTTCTGTTCGAAGTATAAGAAAATGAAATCTGACATCATAGCAATGAATGCGTAAACACTTTCATTGAAACGATAGTAAATCATCTCGATTATGGCTTCTTTCATGACAATGAAAATTTTCGTAATGAAAGACTTGAAAGTACTTCGAAAGCTTAAAAGAGTTCTACTCTCTTAATAAATTAAAATTGAATAAATGCTTCTGTTTCTCAGTAAAGAACTGGAGGGACATGCAATCTGACAATAGTAAAGTGAGAACGAAGATTTTAAAGCAGTTCATGACAAAAAAGGCCATGGTTCATTCAGTAAATAAATGTCATAGAGTAGAGAGAGCGTGAACAATCTATCCATTTTTAAGTTGAGCTTTCACCTATAGGGCTTCTGTTTTCATATTGAAATATAAAGATGCAATTCCTTTAACTGGATATGAACTAATATATACATATATTTCCCCAACTTGGAAGAATATACCTTTACATTAAATATATCTCTTTTTTGGATAGTAAATGTATACAACTCTGAATATCAAATAAATAAAAAATAATGTTTATGGAAAGAACGGAAGTACTCGCTTTGCCTCTAGAATGAATGTGATTTTTTTGGACGAGACAGAAAAATATACAGCCCAAAGAATACAAATTGTATCGAAAGAAAAAAGGTTTTAGATTGTATGTCTTGACATTGAATGCTTTCCTGTCGGGGCAGTCCACGAAAAGTATAGCTAACTACGAAAGAATAAAAAATGCATATTTGACAAACATGCAAGCTTTGAGGAATATTTTTAAGCAATTTGGAAAATATGCTATATAAGGAAACCAAAATCTGACGATTTGTTGCATCTAAAATAATCGTTTGCTGAAATGAAATGGAAAAAAATAGTCTGAATAAAATTACTCATAAATTTATTTGTCCAAGTAAAAAAAGAATGCTGACCTATTGAGAAGTTTAATGAAATTTCAAAGATAGAAGAAGAAAAATATCGAAAATTGGGAAGCTATAATAAAATAAAGACCAAAAATATTGTTTCAGCAGAATTTTAACTGGGAAAGATCTGTAGAGTTCTTGAACATACGAAAAAATTACGAGAAAATATTATTGCAGGGGTGAAAGACTCAGAATTGACATGAAGTCTATGTCCAGTAATTACTGCGAACAAGAACGAAATCATTTCTAAAGAAGCATTTCCTCGTCTCATGGTCTGAAATAAAATTGAATGGAGGAAAAAGAAAAGTTTCCCAGAAAATTCATTACATCTACACAAAAAAACTCCCTCAAAATATACAAAAAATATATAAAAACACATGAAGAAATAACGTAAAAGTAATTAAAAAATATATATAGTGAATACATAGTACACGAAAACCATTTGACCCCCTGACTATTTTTGGAAACCAAATCATCGTGAGTTAGAACCTCGCTGAGACCATCAGAGCATTTTTATTCCCTTGGAAAGAAAATTCCCCAGCATCGTTACGTAAAAATTTCCTTCGGCCAAAAAATAGTATTGAAGAGGGGAAAAAAATCCCGCTTGCAAACCACAGGAATAAATGCAAAAACTTCCAACGGACCCCACTCAGTCGTTGCCATCCCTCAAAATCAAAGATCCATCGAAATAATAAAGTTCCAAGAAGCACCATCATATCTAACACCTACGCAGTGCCCTTTCCCCACTCGTTCGTTGCCATCCCCCAAAATCAAAGATCCATCGAAATAATAAAGTTCCAAGAAGCACCGCTAGGGGTAGTACATCGAGTTGACATCCCCCTATATCCAACACCTTTACCACTCGGCCGTTGCCATCCCTCAAAATCAAAGATCAATCGAAAGTTCCAAGAAGCACCGCTAGGGGCAGCACATCGAGTTGACATCCCCCTATATCCAACCCCTTTCCCACTCGGGCGTTGCCATCCCTCAAAATCAATGATCAATCGAAAAATCCAAGAAGCACCGCTGAAGGGCAACACATCGAGTTGACACCCCCTATATCCAACCCCTTTCCCCCTCGGGCGTTGCCATACCTCAAAATCAAACATTTATGAACAAAAATAAGATATCATAATAACATTTCTTGAGATAAGGACATGAACGTATTATTCGAGAAAAAAAAAAGTGAAATGAATAATTAATATTTACCCTACATAATTTTCATTAGGGAAGACACATGAGGAATTCATGAAAATTAATTGAAAAAAAATACATCAACAAATTACGAGGGAAAAAACGGTTTACATAACAATAACCTAAGGGGATGGGGTCGAGAGAGGGGAAAATAAATAATGAATAAACCTTCATTAAATTTTAAAAAATAAGGAATAAACCTTCATTGATTTTGCCCAAAATTTGACAAAGTCCAATAAATACTACTATCTTCGGAGATAAGCACACAGTTCGGTCGAATTGCAGTGGGGAATTGGAGGCTGCTACTGACCACGCCCCCCTCCATCCACCCAGCTGCAGCTTGCTCCGGCTGGCTCCGGCCGACACCTAATGTTAAGTCTATGGGCTCCCGTTTAAGCCAGGATCGGTCCTTTCCCTCTACTCACATATTTGCTTCTAAACATGCGATTGAAAAAAATCTTTTATCTTTCGATTCCATTTATGTCGAAGAGTATTTTGGATATAGTTTCTTTTTCAAATTACGCATAGATTTCTCCCATAAGGGGCGTAAAAATAAATTGCATTTTTTCCGATAACTCTTTCTTTTAAAACTCCGATTTGAAATTTTTTTATCAGCAAATACATCTCCTGATGCGCAATCTTTTGCATATAATTTCGAATTTTTGGTAAGGAATACTTTGGCCACCAGGGGGGTAAGTGTTAATTTCTCTTCTGATGTATTTGCCATTAAGTCTGAGCTTCTAAAATATCGATTGAAAAAACGTTTTCGTGGACAGATGCCACTCACATCGATAAACCTTTTCGGAATATATTCTTCCTAAAATATTCCACAGTCTCTCCGCCAGGGGCCGTAGATATAAATCTTATTTTTGTCAATATCTCGACTTCTAGGATTCCGATTTGAAAAATTCTTTCTTTGTTGGACAGTGTTTTCCGTGTGACATGTTTTTCATATAATTTCAAAATTTTCATGTAATTCATAGATTTTCCGCTAGGGGCGTAAAGGTAAATTGCGTGTTCCACTATATCCCTGCTTCTAAATCTCCGATCTTAAAAATTGTTTCTGCACCGGATACAGCTAATGACTGGAAATTGTTTGCACATAATTTCTAATTTTTGTAAAAAAATGGTTTGACCACCAGGGGGCGTTAACCTTAATTTCCGCTTCTGATGTATTTGCAGCAAAATATGAGCTTCTAAATTCTCGATTGAAAATAACATCGTTTGTAGACCGATACTACTCATGTCGGCAAATCTTTCAGAAACATTTTCTTCTTAAAATAGTGCACGGTTCCCACGCCAGGGGGCGTAGATGTATATCTTATTTTTGTCAATATCTCGACTGCTAAGAGTCTGATTTAAAAAATTCCTTCTTTGTTGGATAGTGTTTCTAGTGTGACGTGTTTTTCCTATAAATTCAAAATTTTCGAGTAATTCATAGACTTTCCGCTAGGTGGCGTAAAGGTAAATTGCGTTTTCCCCTATATCTCGGCTTCTAAATCTCCGATCTGAAACATTCTTTCTGCACCGATACAGCTCCTGATGGGAAATCGTTTGCACAGAATTTCTGATTTTTGTAAAAAAATGGCATGGCCACCAGGTGGCGTAAGTCTTAATTTCCGCTTCTGATGTATTTGCAGCAAAACATGAGCCTCTAAAATCTCGATTGAAAAAAGTATTTTGTTGACCAATGCTACTCATGTCCACAAACCTTTTAAGAACATTTTCTTCTTAAAATAGTGAATGGTTTCTACGCCAGGGGGCGTAGATGTCTATCTTACTTTTGTCAATATCTCTACTTCTAAAAGTCCAATTTTAAAAATTCCTTCGTTGTTGGATAGTGTTTCCGATGCGAAATGTTTTTCCTATAAATTCAAAATTTTCACATAAATCATTTAAAACTTTTTGCTAAGGCGCATAAAGGTAAATAGCGTTTTCTGCTCCTAAAACTCCGATTTGAAAAATTCTTCCTGTATCGCATACAAGATTTGATGGAAAATATTTTTCACATAATTTCTAATGTTTGGTAAAGAATGGTTTGGCCACCAGGGGTCATAAGTGTTAATTTCTGCTTCTGATGTTTTTGTAGCAAAATCTGGGCTCCTAAAAACTCGACTAAATTTTTTTCTTGGACCGATACCGCTCATATGTATAAACCTTTTGCGAAAACTTTCTTCCTAAAATAATGCATCGTTTTCCCACCAGCGGACGTAAAATCACATCTTATTTTTGTCGATAACTCTGTTTCTAAGAGTTCGTAAGCTCAAGATTCCGTTTACAGCAATATCCGAGGGATTAAAACTACGATTGTAAATCTTCTTTCTTTGGTCAGATCTATTGTTTTCCATACCGGTTCCATTGATTTTGAATAGCTTTGATAAATTTAATTTGCGTCAGAACGGATTCAAAAGACGTGCTTATTATACCCGAAAATTCGGTGTCATCTTTCTTGTTTTAATATCACACCAACACAGTTACAACACCTAGAGCCTAAAAAATACTACATACTACGTAATATCTAGTAAAATAATACCAACTGTTATGCCACATGTGGCAACGAAATAATGTGCTGCCATCTAGGGACGGAAACGCGCCATGTTTCGTTTATACGTTTTCGTTTTTTCAATTTTACGTGAATGTTTCTTAGTCCCTTGAAAAATGTATAAACGGAGTTCCACTATATTTGCATATATTTTGTTTTCTTTGTTTTCGCGTTTAGCGAACAGCATCAGCAAATCTAAAGGCAATGAGTAGTTCCCAGTTCTAAATTTTTTACCAATGGTCCCACAGACGGAAGGGGGGATGCAGAGGAAAGCCAGCGTTGTAAAACAAGCACAACACGCATGCCTCATCCATTCCTGCCTGGGGACATCTCTGAAGAATGAACAAAGGCCAACAAGTCCTTATTACACTTGGCCACAGGAACAGCTTACCTATGTTGATTACCTAATTCAATTCTTCAATTTTTAATAAGTTTGACTGATATACGGAAGTTCAACATATATATCATGGAAATAAATTTGCTAATAATATTTTTTATTACCTGTAAGTGCTTTTAAGTGAGGGTTAACAATATATTTTCAAGTCCTGCTTATAACTAGGGAAAGTATTTTTAGGAAAATAAATATTTTTACATGTAAACACATATTTTCGAAAACATTGTACCTAAATATGTACATGTTTCCAAATTTCTGCAATACATACATAAATCTAATAAAAATTACCGGTTCCAGTGGTAGAATAAGTATGAAACAACAGATTCCAGTGACAGAAGAGTAGGAAACGTTATTTTTGGCGTGTTGAAAAATGACGAAACCCATCCCAATTTTTTATTTTATTTTATTTATTTATGTATTTACTTATATATATTTTTTATTTTTTTTCCTAGCGTGCAAAGTCATTTCTACAGCAAATTGTGTCAAAGTTACTACATTGTTTAATGAATCTGTGCTCTTGTTGTGGCCGAACGGCGTGAAGTACGAAAGTGGTTTACTCTTGTTTACAGACGCTGAAGGATACAGGAATTAAACATCTGACGGTCTTTCCTTCAGCTTTCCTAAAATGATACACGCAACGTGAATCTTGCATATTTCGGACCGGCTGTGTGAAAATTCCGACCCGTGTGTCCTGGAGTGGACGAATTGAATAGGAAAAAGTGAAATATAATGGGGCGGAAAATGTTTGTTAAATCCCCTACAAGGATCGATTTTTCCAAAAGAAGAATCCTGGTTTCACACTGCAGCTTACATGCGCAGTCACACACTGGGGGCACCTGGCTTAATGTGTGGTCTCACACCGCCTGTTATATGCGTAGTCACACACTGGGGTACCTGGCTCAATACCTTGTCTCACACTGCCGCTTGCCGGTGTAGTCACATACCCGCGTACTTGGCTCATTGTCTGATGTACCACCACCGCCTCTTACACGCGTAGTCACGCACTGAGGTATCTGGCTCAATACCTGGTCACACACTGGGGTACCTGGCTCAATACCTTGTCTCACACTGCCGCTTGCAGGTGTAGTCACATACCCGTGTACTTGGCTCATTGTCTGGTGTACCACCGCCTCTTACACGCGTAGTCACGCACTGAAGTATCTGTCTCAATACCTGGTCTCATACTGCCGCTTACTTACGTAATTTCACACTGAGGTACCTGGCTCAATACCGCGGTGTACTATTCAGATCATTTTGAATGCCTTAGATCTGTTGTTAATGAAACGGACAAAAACAATGCTTCATCATTTGAGATTGTTCAGCATTTGATGCATGGTGCAAGTTTGAAAAGTGCCTTGGCATACATACCTACTATTTTACGTTCCTTGTGTCATTCGGTAAAAAAATTAGAAACAACAAAAAGCCTAGTGTCTGATGCAGTTAAGAAAGTGCAGGATGCTGAAAGTAAACTTAAAATACTTTCTGATTCAGAAATAGAGGACCTAAGAAAACAATCCGTACATGTGTTAGAATAAAAACAACAACGATTTCAAACTATTTGCTCAAGTTTTAAAACGCCAACTTGTACGAAAAATTGACTGCCTAAGTGTTAGTGACATTCCCCTTTTAAAACATTCAAGGTTAGTACCATCCTTCTTCTTAAAAGAAGGAAGGTTGCGTGGAACCATCGCTTTCTGGATATTGGTAATTATTTCGTGACAATAGACATTTGCGATAGAAAATCTAGAGATAATTTTTGTTGTATACTGGAACTGCAAAGAACTTTTTCATCGAATGTATAGCTGGGATTTGGAAATTGAGTTCTAACATTATCTTTTTATCAAAGAAAATAACTAGTTACAGTATCGTTGAAGAAACATATTTCTATTTGCAGCAGATATTTCTGTAATTATTAGCACAAGAAGTTAATATTTTTCTGATTTTAGCACCTAAATGTCCGTTTCCTACTTATAACTGTACTTTTATTCATTTGTGTACATTTTCATCGAGCCATTTCTATTTTTGTTTCACTAGTTTTTATTTTCTCGTTAAGGGAGCAGCTTTCTATAAGTGCGGAACTTGGGAAGGAGTTGTGCTTACCTCCGCTTAAAGACAGAACTTCATAATTTTCAGCCCTTTGTAAATGAACATACATCATAAATAATTTTGATAAACGATTGAATTTTTATTTGGAAATTGTGACCGAGATGGTTCCCTGAATCTCAAGATCATTTGATTCCGTGTAAGCGCTGCTATATACTCTGGGGCAACGAGCAATCTCTTTTTCTTTCAAAACTGATCAACTCGTCAACTTAAAAGATATTACACCCGAACTCTTTTCATTGATGACGTACTCGTGGAACCAAAGTGTTGTGGAAACTGTATTTAAAGTACATGTTGCCTTTCTTTATGAATGGATCTCTCCATGTGGAAAATTATGAATAATTATAACTGGAGAAGGTTTGTTCAGGGAGGCGCAGATAAAAGACTCGACCCTTGCAAGGAGAATTTTTATTCCACATGTGTCGTCATTAATCACAAAACCCGTTTGTAGTCATTAACACCCACGATTGGAGCTTCATGGTTAATGGTTTAGTCGGGCCCGTGATAATTTATGTGTCCTCATAACAAAGCAAAACCCCAGTTCACTTTGTCCTAATGAATGTAATTTCTGAACCGTGCTGTCTCAGAACGATAGAAATGTGCCATTAGGGACGGTAAAAAATAGGAAGCGATACATTGCTTCAAGTATGAAATTCGAAATGCATTAACAATGCGACCAGTAATGAGAGGAAAGCAGTAGGTGGCTGCGACGCTGAAGAGATGCCTATTCTAAACTGGCAACGATGAACGGAGCAGAAAAATGATTTTGAAGCGGAAGCAATGCGTGATTAAAAAGGACTTGTCATATATTTTTACAACAGCAAGGTATGATGATTTCAGAAAAGTAAAAATTCCTCCACAAGGGAAAAAAACAGGGAACATGTGGTTAACAATACTCACGTGAAACAATATCGTTTCTGTGTCCTGTTCCTTTGCAGTCTGCACCACATAATTACATTATACTCTGAGCCTAGTCTTCGAAAATAGAAAATTACTTCGGTTCGGAAACAATGCATAAGAAGTTAATTGAACTGCGTTTTAAAGAAATATGGGTTGGAAAACAATGAGTAGGATTCGGAGGTTTAAGAAAGGAACTTGTTTTTTAGGGGTCTCTTGAATTTCCGCTGTATTGTTACAAAAAGGAGAAAATCAAACGTGAGACAAAGGTTTCAACTTGTAATTAAAACCTCAAGAGTATTTCTATGCATAAGTAATGGGGAAAACAAAAGAAGCATTTCACGATTTTTTAAGTATTTTCTTTTTTCTAAGTCATTCGGTACTTATTGCAAGTAATGCGTATGCATATTAAGCGATATTTATTAATTACGTGAACAAAACAATTAGCAAAAAAAGCGTAAATAAAGCGACTAACGAATGTGCCTTGCATTGGGCGAGAAACGGTTTTCATATGGGGAAAGTTTCAAATCTGTAAAGATACTGATGCCTGCAAACTGGAGATCATTATAACAGCTGTTCACTTACGTAAATGAAACTGCGTAATTTAGATAAGTGCAAAACAGTGAAATATCCAATGGATTTAGTTTTAAAGCGCAATTATTTTCTCCGCCAAGTAATAACAGCAGGTAAAGAATCTGCTATTCAGTTATTAATCGTTTTTCGAGAATTGAATGTAATGACTGCAATAAATGTCCATCCTGTAAGCAAAATTGTTTTCAGAATATGTGAAGACATGTTATAATTTCTGTGCAATATTTCGAAGAGGTATTTAAAAAGCTATAGATGATCTCAACATCAGAATTGTATTAACAAAACTGTGGTGTGTGAAACAAGTTACCTCGTCCTCTTTATATTTAGAGAGTATCATAATGACGGGGGAACGTTTTTGTTACGACGCAAATTTATGAGGCAATAGCAGTCAAAATCATAGCTAATGAGTTTTTAATGCAGTCAGTCGTCGCTGTTTCTCGTTAAAAACTTCTCTTTTTACACATACCGGCCACTGAATTAGAAACTTTTATTCAGTACCAGACTGGACCCCCTTTTCCCCTAATTACAGCAATTTGGCACAGATTCCACAAGGTCTTGGAGTGAAACTCGTACGACTACAGCATTCTAAACTTTGATAAAACAGTCTTTTACTGGCTGAAATTTGACGGAAGAGGATTTGTTTTCCCAACATGTCACGCATTCGCAAAAAGGTTCCGATCCGGGCTTTATGGTGGCCGGGAAAGAAGGTAAAAGTCTAGGTCATGCTTTCTGAACCTACAGCTTGCACGATCGACAGTAGAAGTGTTGTACATAAAACATCCGTCACTTGCTGGATAAAAAGGCAACATTACAGGATGGACTTGATCGGCAGTAATGTTCAGAAAATCCTTGGACGACACCCGACCTTCCAAAAATATCAGGAGACCGGTTTCGTACCAATAGAACGTTACCCACACTATGACACCACCTTCATAATCTTGAGTTGTGATTACAAAGGAAGCCACGTCCATTGCTCCATGCGGCTCCCGCCAAACGCTTTGCCTACTATGGGTACTACAGAGTAAGATGTACCGTAACTTGTGGGACGACATGATTGTTTTCCCAGTCTTCTAGTGTCACCACAGTGTTCTTGACAACACTCTAGACGAACTTTCCGGTTCTTCTCAGAAATCAGTAGTTTCCTTTTAAGCATGCGACTAGCAGTACCGCTTCTCTACAATTCCCTGAGTATAGTTCTTTGGTATATCGGTCAATTGCCGCCCGCAGGAAGTCCTGTTTCTCTGTATAAGAACTCTCAGACGACGGTGATCTCGTTTCTAACAGATCGTCGCCCTCCCACAATTACGCCGTTTAGACAAGCAATGTAGGTTATTTTTTCCAATGTTTAAAGAACTAGGATCCCGGGATATCTCTCCCTTTGAGAATGCAGTCAGCTCAGCCGATTTGGAAATAATCGGTATTGCTAAACCGGCACACACAATATGCCCTTTAACGAACACCGAAGGATCTATTGTATTTCCAATTGTGATCAACAGCGCTAACGATTACTGAAGTGCAGCAGTAGTCTCAAATTGTTGCCTAGATCACCTGGTGACGCACGTGATCACGTATTTTTAATATACGCTGCGTAAATGACGGTTAGCAACCCCGATGGCGCGGTGGTCTAAGAGATGACCTCTGCCCATTCGTCCGAAAGGGGTCCGCTTTCGAATCACGGTGAGGCATGGATGCTGTGTATGTCTTACGGCACAGACTCTCTCCCTTCCCTGGAACCAGAGACCCAAAATCAGGGACGGGCGACTGTTTATAGCCCATTGAGTTCCTCACGGTGGTCGTTAAACCTCCAATAAAAAAAATAAATGACGGTTACGTACATCTTCATAAAGATTTCTGATTCAGTGTCAGATATACACTATATTGAGAAAAGTCACCGGACAACCCTTCAAAAGCAAATGAACCGATCCGCTGCGTTATTAAGATGCGCGGTACACCTGCAAACGGTATAAACACAAGCCTGTAGCTGACCGCGATCATATCGCACTGTGAGATTGAGTGAAAATATCTCAGCGGGAGAGAACTGACTTTGAGAAAGGAAAGATTGTTGGGTGCTATATTAGTGGGTTGTCCATAAGGGAAACCGAGAAGCGTTTACGCATACCCAAGTCAACTGTTTTGGATGTACTGAATAAGTGGAAGAGACATGGCGAGACTGAAGCAGCAAAACGTACCAGCAGACATCAAGTGATAGAAGACGTCGAAGCCTCAGGAGAGTCGTTACAGCCAATCGACGGAGTACTGCACAAGACGTCAGTGTACAGGTGAGTAACAATGCTGAAACCTCAGTATGTGTACGTACCATTCGCAGAGTTACTGTGGTCGTGCGGCTGCTCATAAGCCTTTCATATCCACTGGGAATGCTACTCGTCGTTTAGCATGGTATAAAGAAAATTTATCGTGGACCGTAGATCAATGAAAACGTGTCCTATGGACTGATGAATCCAGATACACGATCCATCAGTCTGATGGCTATGTGTGAGTATGGCGGAAGCCAAGGGAGCCGCCCCGGTGGCGCAGTGGTCTAAGCGATGGCCTCTGATCATTCGTCCGAAAGGGGTCCGGGTTCGAATCCCAGTGAGGCATGGATGTTGTGTTTGTCTTAAGGCACTGGCTCTCTCCCTTCCCTGGAACCAGTGACCCTAAATTAGGGACGGGCGACTGCTTATAGCCCATTGAGTTGCTCACGGTGGTCGTTAAACCTTCAATCAAAAGAAAAAAAAAAAAAAAAAAAAAAAGCCAAGAGAACGCAATTTAGCACAGTGTACTGTTAATAAGGTCACGTTTGGAGCTGGCAGTGTACTCGTGTGGGAGCGCTTTTCATGGTATGGTCCCTGCCCATTGGCTATCATCGACAAACCTGTTAATCAGGTCGCCTACCTCGATATTCCGGACAAGTTTGCATTCCCAACTCTGTGGCAATACTATGGAACCGAGCCTTGTTGGTACCAGCAGGATAATGCACCGAGCCATAAAGCAAGGAGTGTTACGGTGTGGTTTGACGATATTTCCGTATCGTGTGTGGACTCGCCAGCACAGAGCCCTGATCTTCATCCCATAGAACACCTATGAGATGAATCAGAGTGCCGCATAAGAAGTTTGGAACCAAGGCCTACTATTAAGCAACAGTTAGCGGCAGCATTATGTACTGAATGAAAGCACATACCTATCGCGGTGTTCCAAAACGTTGTCGAAAGCATGTCTCGAAGGGTCAGTGCATGCATTAAGGCCAAAAGTGGACCAACACCGTACTAATGTTATGTCAATAAATGCTATATTGTGTTTCTTTTCTAGGTGTCCGGTGACCTTTGTCAAAATAGTATATATATCACTCTGATCTATAGCTTGAAGAAAGATCGGTTCTAAAATTTTCTTGTTTCTGTAAACGCTGCTTGGCATAGAAAATGACATACTAGAAAATATTTGTCATGGAGCCTGATGGTATTTGTCTTCAATTGGATTATGTGAATGACTGCTCTTACAAACAAATCAATTAATAAATCAGGGATATATAAGGGCTAAGCGGCTTGGTATAGCTAAGTTTGGTAATTTTCCCCTGGGCGTGTTGACCATTGCATTGGAGTGAGCTGGATGGCAAAATCTCGTAAGACGTGAGAATCCCTGTGCGACGTCATCAAGAATCCTATTATCGTACGAACATACACTGATGAACAATTACATTATGACCACCAATCTAATAAGCTGGAGAGCCCCATTTGGCATGCAAAACAGCGGCCACTCGGCGAGGCATCTATTCGATGACGTGGCGATAGGTTACCTGGGGTGTCTGGTACCTTAATGTCAACAGCAGGTCCTCCAGTTTCCGTACATTTCGGTGTGGCAGTGATTTAGCGCGAACCCGCTTTTCCAAGTAGAACCACAAATATTCGATTGGGTTTCTGTCAGGTGAATTTGGATGCCAGGTCTTCAACAGAAAGTCACCAGCATGTTCCTCGAACCACTCCTTGTCGGTTCTGGCAGTGTGTCATGGCGCATTGTCCTGTTGGTAATGACCATCACCATCAGAGAACGCAGTTGTCATGAATGGGTGAACTTCGTCCGCAACGATGTTCAGATACCTCACAGCTGTCAGGGATTGTGCTATTGGGATGCTGTGAAAGATGTTTTCTCTGCCTAAAGTGTCCCGAGAAAACAGCGCCCACAGCAAAACACCTGGGCTGCCCCGGTGGCGCAGTGGTCTAAGCGATGGCCTCTGATCATTCGTCCGAAAGGGGTCCGGGTTCGAATCCCGGTGAGACATGGATGTTGTGTTTGTCTTACGGCACTGGCTCTCTCCCTTCCCTGGAACCAGTGACCCTAAATTAGAGACGGGCGACTGCTTATAGCCCATTGAGTTGCTCACGGTGGTCGTTAAACCTCGAATCAAAAAAAAAAAAAAAAAACCACCTGCTGCCGCCATCCTTCTTCCGCCCAACAGGGCATCCAGGTGCCATAGCCTACGTTGGTAATAGGCGTATCCGCGCTGGACCGTCTACATGATGCACTAGGAATCTTAATTCGCGAGATCTGGCCACTTTCTTCCAATCATCCACTGTGAAATCTCGACGATCTTGGGCCCATGTCATGCTTTGTTGGCGATGACGTACAGTGAGCATGGGAACCTGCTGGGTTTCGGCACCGCAGGCCCATGTGTAGAAGGCTGCGATGATCTGTGTTATGACACATTGCCCTGAACACCACTGTTGTAGCTGCGACTGATTTGTCTCACTGTGGCCCTGCGGTCGCTGTGAACAATGCGCGACAGTCTCCTTACCTCTCTCGCATCAATGAGCTGCGGACGACACACGGCTTGAAAACGGTTCGTCGTTTGGTGATCTTTGTATCACTTTTGATACGCTCTCGCTACAGTGGAACGTGAGCAACCCACAAGCCGCGCTGTTTCCGAAATCGTAGTTCCGAAGCGCCGTGCCATCAAAATGCTTTCCTTTATCAAACTCCGATAAATCGGCAGCTTTTCCCATTCTGACTCCTAAAACTCTACTATCCAAAAGCCGGTCCTCGGGTTGTATATATATTGCTCAGTGAACTTTACATGTGCCACCGTTGGGTCTCCAGGAGCGCTCATTTCTGTGGGCTGGCGGGGGTCATAATGGAATGGCTTATTGGTGTAAGAGGACTAAACCAACCTATGTATTCATACATGTATGTTACTTTTCCACTTTGTTAGTCATATGTATGCCAATCTCATAGGAGCAAATTTTTAATGAAGTATCACAGAACCATTGGCCTCAACTTTTTTCCTTCATCCAAAGCCATGTCACGGAGTGCATTACTGGAAGCTGAACTTGGTTACTTTTGGTTTGTCACTAATAAGATTTAATGCATATTAATCGAATATGAATATACACTGCTGGCCACCCAAAATGCAACACCAAGAAGGACACGAGAGAGCAAAGCCAGATTTACTGGACACATTACAACAGATACAAAGATGAAACGATTGAGCTTACTGGCCCGTGCGACTTTCGGAACGCGCAGACATTAATAGTTCGTGTGGCCCCCATAGCTGGAAATAACGGCCGCTGCACGCCGCGGCATCGAACGAAAGAGGCTTTGGATGTGGGATTGGGGTATGTCGGTCCAGGCTGCTTCCACACGTTGCCACAGTTCATCAGGCGTAGCCACGGGTGGTGCTTGCCGGGCCACTCGGTTGCCGATCAGCTACCAGACGTGTACGATGGGCGACATATCGGGAAAACAGGCGGGCTACGGTAGCAGTGACACCTGGTTGGCTGTGAAGAACTGTTGCACGATGCGTGCCACGTGCGGGTGCGCATTGTCCTGTTGAAACGTGACCGCTGGCAGGTTCTGCAGGTAAGAGAGGACTACAGGCTCCAAAACGTCGTAGATGGTGCGGTGGATGTTGAGTGTACCGTCGATGCGTACCAGAGGGGTGCGGGTGTCATATCCACATGCGCCCCAAACCATAACGCCAGGCGACTGACCGATATGGTGATGCATAATGCAGGCGTCATACAGGCTCTACCCGCGGTGCCGCCACACACGGATCCGTCCATAGTGGTGTTGCAGACAGAAGCGGGATTCGTCGGAGAAGACAATGCCTTGCCCTTCCGTAGTCCAGGTGCCGCGTTCAACGGCCCACTGTCGCCGTCCTCGCCGGTGGAGTAACGGCAATGCTAATCGTAGCAATGGGCGCCGTGCGACAACTCCCCTCTCCTGCGGACGACGTCAAAAGGTACTTGCTGACACAGGTTGTTGCGCAACACACCCTAATTCCTGCGCTAACGTTCGTAATGTGGCGGTGCGAGCCGTCAATGCCCGCCTCACAACATGACGGTCCTCTCGTTCGGTGGTGTGCCGCGGCTGCGGTAATCGCTGACTTCGGTCCGTTCGTCCCTCCTGCACCCATCGAATCCATACTCGCCTCACTGTGGCTGGAGATCATCCCACACTGACGCTGATGTCTCGGTGCGATAAACCGCTGTCGCGATAAGCCACTATTCGTTCTCTGTCGAATTCCGAAACGTTTTGGAATGACTGCCGTATTTTGCGACGCGGCATTAGGAAGCTTCCCACGCACATGTACGGTAGCACAACACACTTCCACTACTTACCCACCGCCTTCTGTACACCCTTCTTATAGTGATTCTCGGTGGCGTGCAGGGCGCACATGATTTGCATATGCCCTGCAATGCCAATCGTTTGCATGTCGTCTCGCGGGCGACGCATGCTGCGGATTTTAGGCCAACCGGAAGCTTCCTTCTTGGTGTTGCATTTTGGGTGGCCAGCAGTGTATATTAAATCTTAATGGAGCTCAAACCAGATGTGATCTTTCAACATCAATCACAGGACGAGTTAGAAAACAAACAGATAAAAGGATCACTGGATTAGAGGAAATATAAGTTCCGGCAACAAATTTACCACGCTGTTAGTTAATGCACTAGCTGTCCACGTTCAGTATGTATAAACACTTATACTTTATTTTACCTCCTATTAAATTCTAAAATGCCGAACATAAAGTAACGATTGCATCTTCTTGAAGGAATTGCTCTTATCGCATGCATTTCACAAAGGTGGGAAGTTTTAGTCCAGATTGTTTGTATTATAGGATCTATCTAATTGGAATGTTTGCCGATATCAGCGGGAAAGTACCTATAGTTACGTCACAACTACTTCCAGATGAGAGCCCGGTTTCTAGAAGAAAGTGAACGTTGTACAAAATGCCAAGGAGTCACATTCATATACCATATCGTCAGACGAGTCCATCTCAGAGGGGAAGTATTGGGTCGATGCATAAGTGCATGCCGTTTTATTTCAAGGTCAGTAGTAATGGTGCAGATGGCCAGTTGTATATCAACACGTAGCCAGTAATACGGTGTATCTAAATCATATTGCGTTGTGTGATTGCTGCTAATGTTTTTTTAGGGGGGGGGGGGGTTCAGGTCCGGCAGTATAGAGAGGAATGAACGTTTCCGACATCTGCTCCTCTACGAGTTTAACAAGGGATCCACAGCCGCCTAGGCTACTCGAGAAATTTGTGCTGTATATGGGGAGCTATTTCACCGACTGTCACCGAGGACAACTGTCACCGAGGACAACAAGAATCGGCGTGTTGCAATATGTGGTTTCTTGCTCTCCCCGTTATCGCGAATGTTCTCAGCAACACAAACCCTTTCGGTCATGTATTTTTACTGGAGATGAAAAGTGATGCTTGTACGTGAGTTTCGGGCATGGGAGGGAATGGTTAAGCCCAAACAAGATGCCCACACCATGTCCAAAACATGACCTTCTTCCTGTGAATATTACGTTGTGCGTCTGGTGGAACATTAAAGGCATTATTCACTGGGAAATGCTACCGAGCAATCGGACCATCAACTCTCACTCCACTGTGTGCAACTCCGCCGTGTGGAGGGAGCAATTCACTAGAAACGGCCACATAGGCGCCATGGTGTCCTCATCCAACATGATAACGCACGCCCTCACAGTGCAACATGACCAAACTGGCCATTCAGGAAGCGAAGTGGGAGATCCTTCGACATCCGGCCTATTTTTCTGATGTCTCTCCTTCAGACTAACACCTGTTCCGAAGCCTGTCGATGGGGTTTGTTAATCTCCAGAATTTCGTTGATGACTTCTTCGCAGCAAAACCAGCATGTTTTTTCAAGAATGGTATTGCATACCTATCTAGACGTTGGGACACCATCGTAAACAATGGGAGGGATGCATATTTGATTAATTGATTCCGTTTTTCCTTCTGATGTACAGTAATGCATTCCTGTCGTGCGGGAAAAAAACCGGCATGAAATTATGCATCAACCCAATATTTTTGGTCTCCGAGTAGGGGAATGGCATTCCCCCCACCTCCCATTGCTCAGAATTTGAGCTGCGACAATGCAAGGGTGTATCTATGCTGACAACCGCATTTGAGAAAAGGTACCACATTTCATCAACCTGGAACTACAGTACGCAAGATAATCACACACAGAACTACAGTATGCAAGACAATCACACCACGGAAAGGCCGTAACATCCGGATGCAAGCTTTTACCACTCTAACAGTCACTCTCACTGTTATCCGAAAACTGATGCTTTAAGTCGTCCCGTCACAAGACAGACCATATATCGAAGATTGCGGTATGCAGGACTTAATGCAAGGCGTCTATTGCACCACTTATTCCTCTTCAATAATAATTGTCGCCAGAATCTAGAGTGCTGACGTGCGTGGAGTGACCTACCAGAGAGGACGGTTAGAGTGCTTACGTGCTGGAGTGACCTACCAGAGAGAATGGTGTAGGTAGTGTGACCCTGCGACTAATCCCGTTTTCGTTTGGTGTCCAATGATCTCCCATGTTTATGTATGAAAATGACCAAACACTTAAAGAGTACTTTTCCAGCGGCACACAGTGCGAACTGCAGGTATCGTGATATGGCGAGTAATCAGCTATGACATCCAAAAAGCTCTAGTATGCATCACAGACAGTTTGAAGCTGGGCAGTAGGTAGAAAATATCTAGGATGCTGTTGCTCCATTTTCTAAGAGGGTCACCTGGCAGCATGTCTCAGGAGGATAATACATTTTTCCATACTGCAGACATTTCGAGGGAATTCTGCGAGCTATCAGCCTGTTGGAATCGCCAGCATGATTCAAGGATCTCTCCCCAACAGAGCATGTAAGGCGTTTCAGAAACAACTCGCAGCCAGTGCTGACAAAGATCGTTCTGAAAACCATGTGCAGGCATCAAGATGAATAGTGCCGCAGGAAGACACCAGGTGTCTCTTCACTTCAGCACTACGTCTCACTGCTAAGTGCATTGCAGACAGAGGTGATTGTAAAGCTAAATGGGTTCCTTATTTTAGAAGTAATAAAACTGCCGGTAAGTTTTTATAATAATCATGTCTTGTGACGTTTACAGAGGCAAAGCACGTGTCAAGACGACAAATCTGCAGCGATACATTCCGTCCGTGCAGCTTAGTTGGGAGAGCAACTTACTCCGTAGTGAGGGGGCGTCACGGATAGAAATTGTGTTTTCACATTGGCTCCCGAACGTAAGAATGGATGTTCTGGTCGTTAGATTATTCGAAAAATGTGTTATGTTTGTTCCACACCTCGTCTATAATTAACGAAAATTCACTCATCGCTTATAAAAGATAAAAAAAATTAAGAGGGAGATAATATGACGTACTGCAAATATAAATCACGTGTCAAGACGACAAATCTGCAGCGATATATTCCGTCCGTGTAGCTTAGTTGGGAGAGCAACTTACTCCGGAGTGAGAAAGGCCTGGACAAATTTTTAGAGCAACTTACTCTGGAATGGAAGCGCGGGACAATTCGTTGCCGTCTCGTTTGTGTTTCCAGTCTTTCTTGTCTCCTATGCTGCTCCATCCATGAACATGAGTTGAATTTTTCCACTGCTTTTGGGTTTTGCTATTTCATTGTTACAAAGTGTAACAATCAAATTGCAAAACACTGAACCGGTGGAAAATTTCAAGTCTTGTTTGCTTTTTACACAAATCTCTGTAGAAAAAGAATTTTAATACAACACTAAGGTGCTTTTATTCAATGTTTGTAAGGCACATCGTCAGCAATAATATTAATTTCATTCGTGCCTAAGTTAATTTTATTCTGACTGATGCTGATAACCGTCAGACGCACTGTATCTGAATTGTTGAGAAGTTTTCTCGTCAGTTCCTTGAGTCGATGTGACTTTTTCAATGCCCATGCACCCTAATTTGAATAAAAACACCATTTCTAATTTTTATGTTTTGGAAATTTTCACTTTTTTCTTACGCACTGAATTCTTTCAGTATTATTAAATAAAAAAGTTAAACATAAGCAATAATATAAAAAATAAACATCGCTCTATCTACATCTATCAAATTAGGTTAAAAATGATTGATTTGATTTATTTTATGTGATGAAAACAGTGGTTTGTCGATCAGAATTTCCGAAAGAGAAAAAGTGTGTTCCTCTCATTTTGATAATGTTATACTCCAAATTAGTGTTATAATCAATCACAGTAACAGTCATCACTCTTCGAAAAAATGCATCTTTCTACTTACTTATTAACTGTGTAAGAGCCACACATTGTAAAAAAAATAGGGCTTCTTATTTAAACACATAAAAACTCTTGGTCCGTGAATAATGGTACAGTTATTTATTAGATAAATATGTCAGTTTAAAGAATTAGCTTTGCGTTCAAAAAATCAGGTTTTAATGATTTGGAAGTAACCGAAAACAAACGCAAACATTCATTACAAACAAAAAAAATTATGTACTTTTGGTATAAAAAATCTGGAGAAATGTTTATCTTCACAAAGAGAGACTCCATGCATCGCTTTAATTCTAAAAAAAAAATCTATTATCTTGCTTTAAACTCTGAGCTTTGTAATTATAATTTGCGGAAAAGTTTTTACGTAGGCATTTTCTCAAATAACTTAAATAAAAACATTTAAAAAAACAGCATGATTCACTGCTGTAAATGATAATATATCATTTTTTCCTACTTTTTTTTTCCGGTTCAGTTACCGGAAAAGGATTTTAACAGTTTGTTCGTATCATTTATGTTTTGAATTTTGAGGAACTTTTTGGCGTAGGATCAGCAAACTGAAAATGATGCATGTTTGCGTCTCACAGAGCAAATTCGTGTGTGGGCGACTAGTTTTTCTAAAAGTGAAATTTTTTTATAGTATTTGAATTTATACTCTATTCGAAATATAGTGATATTTTTCTGCATGCGAGTAAAAGTATGAATTATTCATAAAAATTCTAAATACCTACGAGAGATATTTCATCCTCTTCGATGCCATATTTTACATAAAAATACATTTTACGTGCTGGAAAAAAAATTATTGGACACATGAACGTTCTTCTGAAGTGAAACTTATTGCAGAAAATAATATGTGGTTTCATTCTTTCAATTATACGTTAATGTTTTAGGAAAATATATATATATATCGAAACTCGTAAAACTTAAATTGACTAATAAGTATGAATTTGGAAATATTTATTCGTATATGCGTATGTTTTAACACTTTGTTCACATTTTCTTTCGTCTGAAGAGACTTCAAAATGCATTTAGCTGCAAATCACACTTTTTGAACTCTTTGCCAGCTCACCAAAATGTTTTATCGTTTTACGAGAGAGCGTTAAAATACTCCTAATAATACAACTCCTCAATTTTCAAGGAACATCAGTTTTATTAAAGCCTCTAAATTTACATCACAGTCGAGATATATTATGGAGTTTTCATGCTAAAGTTCTTAACACAGTAAAGAACTTCCATTTCCGTTGGTCCTTGCTAAGATTCTGCAACTATAATAACTATTTACTGTATTTGTTCATGCAAATCATTAGAAATTTTGCTTTCTAGGTAATGTGGGATTAAAATTATGAGGTAATATGAGTTATGACTGAACAGAGGTTTTTCTTCTATCTTCCGTTATAGCATCTGCTTGTTTTTCTCGTTCACTCCTTCTCCTCCACACTCTTGCTGTCTTTTTATATGAAAAAAATATTCCTTGCTCGAAGACTACTCGAAAAGACACTGTATGATCAAAAGCATCAGGACACCTCTTTTAAGTAGTGGATTTGTCTATATACGTCCCATCCATGGCCCATTGTGGTATGAAAAGACAAACTTGGCTTTGTAAGCATCACAGTCGAGATATTAACTTATTAAAAAAGGATTGTCCATCACATTTGCTCTACAGTAAGCTAACAAAATACAAGTAAGGACATAATGCCAAACTTGATAAAAACACAGTATTATCATACATAAAACAAAATGTGTGAGAAGTAATTTAAACAAATAAGTGCAACATCCAGAAATGACTCAAAATAGTATAACTATACTAGTAATCTGAATTTCTTGGCGTAAAATATTGTGTTGGTGCACATGAAATATCCGAAAAATGACCAGCACACATGGGCGACGAGAACGAAAAAGTAGGACAACTTACCTAGGCAAAATAATCCCCCTCGGCATTGACCCATAGTTGCCATCTTTCCGGCAGGACCATGATCCCGGAACGAAAAACGTCTTGTATCTGGGACACGAAGAAATCATCAATTGCACGTCCAACCTCGTTGTCTGTCGTGAACTGTTTCCCGGACAGGAAATGATCCAGGCGACGAAACAGATGATAGTCTGTCGGAGATAAGTCCGGGAAATAGGCAGAATGAAGTAGTTCTTCATAGCACTTAGTGTCAGCATCGTTCGATGTGCGACATGAAGATGGACGTTGCCCTGGAGCAGAAGAGCACCATGTCTGTTGACCAAAGCCGGTTGTGTCTGCAGCAATGTCCGGAGCATCTGGTGTAATTCAGCACAATAAGGTTCTGCAGTGATGTGGACCACCAGACAAAGAGTATCATCTTCTTGGCGTGTAGGGTTCTGCAGTGATGTGGACCACCAGACAAAGAGTATCATCTTCTTGGCGTGTAGGTATGGCTTAGGATGCCATCCAGCAAGCTGTGTCTTGCTTAACCATTGTGCAGATCACTTCCGATTATCATGAAGGAACCACTTTCAGTCGCAGGTGACGATTCGATGCAGTAGAGGTTCCTGTTTGTTCCTGGAAAGCAGCGACGTGCACACTTCCAAACGCCTAGTCTTGTTGGCAGTAGTCAGTTCACGCAGCAGCCCCACATGCTCAGCTTTCTGACCTTACTCAGCGCAGCCAGACGCCGAACAGCTGTCGTGTAGTTTACACCTACATCTGCCGCTATCTCACTACACGCTTTTCGGGGGTCCGTTTCAAATACACGTGACAGAACATCGTCAGAAACAGCAAAAAGTCAGTGACCACGTGCTTCAGTTTTGCAAGTCTGTATCGCCACTTTGAAACTTCACAAACCATCGCCGAATGGTTCGTTTGTTGGCTGTATTTTCCCGAAACGCTTTGTTAATGTTTCAAGCGGCAATTATTGCACAATGGCCCAGTTTAAATTCATACAGGAAGGTGACTCTCATACCCGACCTCTGCATGCTTCCTTTGCAAGCCACGTTACGTCGTACCAGATCACGCCTGAATCTTGTTCTTCATACACATGATACCTATTTACAGTAACACTGTAACGTAATACCTGCAAGATATGTGGTTCCATTCCGCTGTGGTGGGGGCCTGTCTCTACCGTTCGTTCGCGCCGGGCATTTCAACCGTACAAACCCAATAGAAAATTAGAGTTTCCAAGCTTTCGCACATCAACCAGATGAATTTCTCAAGGAACGTAGACAGCAAGCAGCAAATTCGTTATTATCCAGTTTGCTGTCGACCTTCCTTGAGAAAGCCATTTGGTTGATGTCCAAAAGCTTGGAAACTTTGATTTTCTATTTTACGCCAAGAAATTCGGATTACTACTATAGTTATACTATTTTGTGTATAGTTGGTGTACGGTTCTTGTTTATTTATCCAGATATTAATTCAAGTGTAACAAACAAAGAATATAAAACGAAAGGCACTAATGTCAATATTTAAACTATAAATACTTGGTCCGAAAAAAGACAAAAAATTACTAATACCATTACACCAAAAAACAGTAACAGCACATACCAAATTCAAAGACAACACAGCATTATCTTATAACAAAAGAAATATTAAGGAAGTAAATTAAGCAAATGAGTACAACATCCAAAAATTTGTTCAATTGCAACAAACAAGGAATGTAAAGGATTGTCTCTTAAAAGACGTACATAAATAATGTACCTTAATTAAAAATACGCATAACAATCAATTATAAAATAAATAAACTCCTCGCAGATATCATAGTTAAATTAATCAATTTAAAATATCACATTAAAGCAGCATGACGCCGCTGACCCAAAATGATACCATATAAGTTGTATAACACAAATTTATTAAAAGCACCCCATACCCAAAGCAATATAAAAAATTAAATTATGCCACGCCTGACAAGCCAAGAAAAATATTAAAAGAAAATTAAGATTTAGATGCTCGCACTATGAGATCCAGCTTTTCACCAGATTGGCATTTAGCCAAATACAATGCATATATTCAAACTCTAATTTTTCATTACTTTTCTATCTGAACATTTGTTCAATTGTCTGCTTTCAAGGCGGCTGGACCTACGACGACTTCAAGTCTTTCTCGTCTGTCAACATCTACAAGGATTATATACGGGTGACTAAGTCTTTTGAGGGAACCAGCAACCAGAAGAAACGTTTCAAAATTATCGAAGGGTGCACTTTAAAAATTTTAAATTTTGGTTCTTGATATACACGGTCGAAGCACATTATTGTGACCATCAGCTATTATCCAGAGGATGGGAGTGTTTCAATAAGGTGCTGGAAGGTGTTCACAGGTATGTGGAGCCATGCTGACTGCAGTGCATCTGACAGCTACTGGAGGGTGCGTGGTGGAGTATCCATATAGCGAACAACACGATCGAGGTGGTCCCACAGATCCTCAATTGGGTTTAAGTATGGGAAATTAGGGGGACAGGGAAGTACTTTGAAGTCTTCATCATGCTCTTCCAACCAATCTCTAACATTTCTAGCGGTGTGACACGTCGCATTGTCGTGCTGGAAGATACCATCTGCCCCAAAGAAGACAATCAGCATGTATGGGTATACGTGGTCTGCAAGGACGGATTCATAACCAATTCGGTCCATAATGCTTTCCACTGGAATGAGTGGACCCAGAGAATTCCGCGAAAGCATTCCCCAGACCATAACGCTGCCCCATCAGCTTGTGTTCTCCCAGCAATGGTTGAAGAGTGTTTATTCTCCGATGTTTCTCGTCTTATACGTCAACGTCTATCCGTTTGATGAAGCATAAACGTTACTCATCCGAGATGGCAATCTTTTGCCACCCAGTGGAGGTCAAATTCCGATATTGCCGTGCAAATGTAAACCTTTTCTGCCGATGCACCTTCGTTAGCATAGGTGCAGTGACCATTCGTCTGCAACGGAGCCCCATACGAAACAGGGTTCGCTGAAATGTCGTTTTAGACACACTTCCGGTAGGCCCCTAGTTCATTCGGCCAGTGAGTTGCTCCACTCTAGCGCGTCGATCGGCGCTCACCCACTTTCGAAGCCGACGTTCACCTCTCATATCAATGACACGTGGTACTCCGCAGTTTGCACGTCGCTTATTCGCAATAGCGCCATTTCTCCTATTACGTTACACTTTAACCACAGCAGCACGCGAACAGTTCCCAAACTGTGTTGTTTCAGAAATTCAGCCAACCTTGCCCCGAAAGCCGATAATCATCCTTTTGTGCAAATGTGATAAATCGCTCCTTTTATCAATGACAGCAACGAGTGATATGTTCTCAGAATGTTTACAGCACACCTTATGTACCCTCTAAGCCAACTCACGACACGTGCCTTCTTCATTGGCTACGCGATGTTGACGCTAAAAGCAGTAGGTGGTCACAATAATGTGACTCGACTGTGTATATGGTAAGCCTCACAGACAAACATTTACAGTAAAATGAGCCATACGGCAATGCTTTGTGACTTTCAACGTGACAACGTCATAGGATGCCATCTTAGCAACAAATAAGTTCCTGAAATTTCTGCCATGCTGCAGCTGCCCGATAAAATGTAAAAAATGGTATTGTGGAGTGGAAACGCCAAAGAGTATCAACAGCGTAATCGCGACCTCGTAGGTTACGTAAAATGATATAAAGGGACCTACGAGTGCTCAAGTGGGTGGTGCCACAAAATCGCCAGTCCTCTTTTTGCAACACTCATCATCGAGTTCCAAATTGCCTCTGAAAGGAACTCTAACACGCTAAGAGTTCATCTAGAACTGAATGAAGTGGATTTCTATGGGGGAGCACCCGTCTACAAGTGTAACATCAGCAAGATCGACGCCAAACATTGGTCGGAATTCTGTAAAGCTCGGTGCTAGTAGATGCGTTATCTGGATTGGCGAATCACGCTTCACCATCTGGCAGTTCTACGGATGAGTCTGGTTTTAGAGTATGTCAGGTTAACGCTACCAGACCGACTGTATTGTACCAACTGTGCAGTTTGGTTATGGAGGCATTATGTTTTGGGGCTGTTTATTTTTTACTTAGGCTGCGCCCCTTAGTTCCAGTACACATTAATGATATTATCGACAACCTGTGCTTCCAACATTATGCAGCAGTATCGCTAAGTCCCTTTGCTTTACCAACAGGACAATGCCCTCACTCACAAAGCGAGGTTCGTGCTGGAATGGTTTCAGGAGATTGTAAAAGAACTGACCTGCGACACAAATCCCCGATCTCAACCCCATGGAACACCTTCGGGATGAACTTGAAAGCTGACTACTAGCTAGGCCCAACATCCCGACATCCGGGACCGACATTACTAATGCCCTTGCGGCAGAATGGAAGACAGTTTTACAGAGACTTGCCAAAATTTAGTGGACACCCTACCCACCAGAGTGGAGTCTGTTATAGCTACAAAGGTTGGACCAACTCAATAGGATTTCGTTCCTGTTTCTGGAAGTTTGTGGATAGAAAAGTGCCCATTACCTTTGATCATATTGTGTTCTTCAACTGCCTATCGAAATTTCTTGATGAAAATAGCGGTGAAGTCTTTGTTCGATTTCATATTCATTGATTAATAAGTTTTGGGGGATTAAATAAGCTTAGCGTAAGATCCCCAGTGCTAGGTGGTCTGGCGTACAGGGTCCATTAGATTCTTGTACATTTTTTAGCACGTCTTTTGGAAAAAAATATCGTGCTTATGTTACCGGTTTGTTCCTCCGTCCGTCCGTCTGTACCCACGATATCTCTGCAACTATTAGTCCACTTTGAAAAATTATTTTTGCGTTGGAAAGCTTGAAATATGCGAATGATGATACTTTATTTTGTTTCCTTTATGATGTACAATTTCGCCGCTAGAGGGCGTAAATGCAGATGATGTCCAATTCGAAAATACATTTTATTGCACATATTTGCTTCTAAACATCCGGTTGAAAAAATTATTTTATCTTTCGATTCCATTTATATCGAAGAGCATTTTAGATTTGGTTATTTTTCCAAATTACGCATAGATTTTCCGCTAGGGGGCGTAAAAATAAATTACATTTTTCCCGATAACTCTTTTTCTAAAACTCCGATTTGAAAAATCTTTTCTTCAGTGGATACACCTTTTGATGGAAAATTGTTTACACATAATTTCTAATTTTTTGGAAAGAATACTTTTGTCACCAGGGGGCGTAAGTGTTAATTTTTTCTTCTGATGCATTTGCCATAAAATCTGAGCATCTAAAACATCGATTGGAAAATTTATTTCGTGGATTGATGCCACTCACATCGATAAACCTTTTCGGAATGTTTTCTTTTTAAAATATTCCACAGTTTCTCCGCCAGGTGGCGTAGACGTATATCTTATTTTTGTCAATATCTCTACTTGTAGGAGTCCGATTTGAAAAATGCCTTCTTTGTTGGATAGTGTTTTCAATGTGACATGTTTTCATATAATTTCAAATTTTTCAAGGAATTCATAGACTTTCCGCTATGGGGCGCAAAGGTAAATTACTTCTCCCTATAACTCTGTTTCTAAATCTCCGATTTGAAAATTTCTCTCTGCACCTGATACATCTCCTAATAGGAAATCCTTTGCACATAATTTCAAATTTTTGTAAAAAAGTGGTTTTGCCACCGTAAATCTTAATTTCCGCTTCTAAAGTATTTGCAGCAAAATATGAGTTTCTAAATTCTCGATTGAGAAAAAAGTCTTTTGTTGACCGATACAACTCCTGTTGACAAACATTTTAGGAACATTTTCTTCTGGAAATAATGCATGGTTTCTACGCCAGGGGCGTAGATGTATATCTTATTTTTGTCAATATCTCTACTTCAAGGAGTCCGATTTGAAAACTTCCTTCTTTGTTGGATAGTGTTTCCGATGCGAAATGTTTTTCCGATGAATTCATAATTTTCAAGTAAATCATAGACTTTCCGCTAGGGGGTACAAAGGTAAACTGCGTTTTCTGCGTTATTTCTGCTTCTAAAACTCCGATTTGAAAAATTCTTCCTGCATCGCATACAAGACCTGATGGAAAATATATTTCACATAATTTCTAATGTTTGGTACAGAATGGTTTATCCACCAAGGGGCATAAGTGTTCTGATGTATTTGTAGCAAAACTATTCGCTTCATAGCAAATCCTAAGAGCGGGGGCATTCCTTCCATTGAAAGCATACCGATTACTACTACCTATGGGCTCCTGAACTCTCGACTATTTTTTTTTTTTCTTGGACCGATACCGATCACATGGAAAAACCTTTTGAGAATACTTTTTTCCTAAAATAATGCATGTTTCCCACCAGGTGACGTAAAGTCACATCTTATTTTTTTCGATATCTCTGTTTCTAAGAGTCCGATTTGAAAAATTATTTGAGAAATATTTCTCATATAAATTCATGTTTTTCTTAACGCACAAGTCTGCAACCATAAGGCGTAAGCTCACGATTCCGTTTATAGCAATATCTGAGGGATTAAAAACCATATTGAAAAACTTCTTTTTTTCGTCGGATATTATTGTTTTCCATACCGGTTCCATTGACTTTGAATAGCTTTGAATTTTAATGAAAATAAAGCTTGCAGTTTTTCATGATATTTAAACTTACGTTCCGGAGTAAAAATGTAATAACTTAGAGCAAGCTTCAAACCTAATTTTTTTTCTATATTTTCACTGCATAGGACATGCTTGACAGGATTTAATATTTTCCCTTTAGGTATCGGGAAGGAATGTTAGTGTGACAGCTACTGTTAAATAGCACATTAATTTCGATCTCAGACGAATGCCCTCCTCCCCTCCTCAGGAATGACGAACTGAATCTCTTTCCCAGTGCCCATTTGTTCTGAATTGTATAAGAGCAAGGATCATTTGTCGATTTCCAAAATTGGGATGTCATATAAACTGTGAAGTAAAAAAAAATTTTGCATTTGGAAAAATGAAAAAAAAAAAACAATTAGAAAATCCTGTTATGATATTAATCTTTTCCTGCTATTTAGAAAATCTTTTAAGAGAACAATTTTTTCCTGAAATTCAAAAAAACATTTCTTTTGTTTCTGCAATCAAGAAAATCATGTAATGAGAATAATGTTTCTGGCTATTTAGGAAATCATTTTGTAGGAATAAATGTTTCTGCCATTTCGAAAATCATCTTATGAGAATCACTGTTCCTGCTATTTAGGGAATCATTTTATAAAAATCACTTGCTTCTGCTATTCAGAAAATCATTTGAAGAGAATCAATCGTTTCTGCAATTCAAAAATCGTATATAGGAGAATCTTTTGTTTCTGCTGTTTAGAGAATAAATAAGATGTTACGAAGTCCGCTCACTAAATGAAGTAAGACGGCGTCCGGCATCAAAGGGAAGGACAATGAGCAGGACAATCGTTGACGATAAACCTCGATATGAGAGCCTAACGGCCGCCATTCGGGACGACATTGTGCTAAAATTGGATGCTTTCAATCGTACCACAGAAACATTAGAGTGAGGGAACTAGTTCGCGAACTGCAAATTTCTGTGGGTAATGTGCATAGTATTATTCATGAACAATAAATCATCGGACATTTTGCACGAGGTAGGGCCGTAAAAATCTTACAGAAGGATATTAGGCAAAATTAATGAGTTTCTCCCCCACACGTTTCATACGCTATCATCAGCAAAGTAAGAACTTTTCGCAGCTCATTGTCATGGGAGACAAAACGTGTGAGCATCATTACATACCAGGAAGTAGACCGATCTTTTATGACGTGGAGAAGCAGCAGTCATTTCCTTCTGCCAAAAAAATCAAGGAGTCGCCATCAAGCCGAAAAATCATGGCAACTGTCTATCAGTAGGGACTGTCAGGGTCTGCTTTAGAGATGCTTCGTTCGCGAACGATTGGTTCCAAAAGAACGAATCACCAAACTTAGTCACTGGCTGACAAATCTTTCCGGAAAAGGATCAATTCTGATGAAAAGACCCGATTCCCAGAATGGATCAGAAAATCTTATCTTATTCAGAAGTGTAGAAAAACAATAAATTACGTTCCGAAACGAACTTACAAGAAAATCGAGGAACAAATTTTCTTCAAGAATTAAAAACAAATTCAAACTTAAAACTCGTCCATTAAACTGGTTAGTATCACCGAATGAAAAGATTGTTTCGCTAGATCTAAATCGTTCTCTAAACTGTAAGAATTACTGACTAAGACGACCGAAAGGATCCGACTCAGAATTGATTCCAGAGCGACAAATCGTTCCCTAAACCGGAAGAATCTCGGACCAAACCAGACGAATCGGTCCGAACGAATCTTTTAGTGAGTTGAATCGAAGGAATTGATTATTTCAAAAGAACCAGTTTGCCTGTCGTTAATGTGCTTCTAATTGGTTTCCTGGATCGCGATGCACTGTAATAGCGGAATGGTATTGTCGGACGCCTCACATATTGCGCCGTGTCATTTGCCGCTAAAAGGTTCGGCTTCTAAGCCGTAGTGTTGCGCTGTTGCACGAGAACACCAAACTGTATGAAGTCTCCCCAACAATCTTGCTTACAATCCTAATTTCTCACGCTATGATTTTCATTTGTTTGGCCCCGTAAAGAAGCATTATGACGTGGTGATATCTTGAATTCTAGTTTTAAACACATAGATGTTGCATTTGTTATTCGGCGTTTAAATACTCCTGCGGTCTTCTACGACTATTCTCACATAGATGTTGCATTTGCTATTCGGAGCTTAAATACTCCTGCGGTCTTCTAAGACTATTCTCACATAGATGTTGCATTTGCTATTCGGAGCTTAAATACTCCTGCGCTCTTCTATGCTATTCCACCTGCAGTGGAATTGCCCTAGAAGACCGCAGGAGTACTTAAACTCCCACACAATATTAAACGAAATCTTATAGATTACTGACATGGGAAATTAATATCTCCACTGCAGGTAATTTCTCCGCTTGTTGAATGATTTTTTTGGAAAATTTCCAAAACGCATTCCCGTGTTTCTTCTTGGAATTAATAAACTAGATTGAGTCGTGTTTCAGACATGCACTGTATAAATAAACGCGAAGGGTTTACTTATAATACATCCCAGTAAAATTTTGCCTCTGCTTCCAAATATTAAAGAAAATTCAAGGGAAAATCTATCCTATACCTGCAATGTTAATTCGTTATATACACGTTTTCTCGGAGACTATTGCCTTCTGATCTTAAAATTTTTTAGCGCAAATAAATACAGTCCTTAGTTAATGTATGATTTAATTGAGAGTTCGTAAAAATTGTTAGAATGTTGTTTTTTTTAATTCAATTTATCTCAATCAAGATGAATTGCTATTTGGCACCAATTGAGGTTTTTTTCCAACATTGTTTTTAGAAATATCATTTAGGGATAATATTAGATAAAGACCTTACTTATGTGCGCTCAAAAATTTGGAGAACAGAATGGAATATTAGTCTTTGAGAAAATGTGCATACAACGAATTGACATTGCGGGTTTAAGATAAATGTTTCCATGAGGTCTCCCGAAATGCGTTTTAATGTATGGAATTTATGTATTCAAATTTTATGAGTTAAAATTGAGGAAGGAAGTGATTCGTGTATTGAATGGGGTATAACACATATTTCGTTATGATTGAGTTTTTACAGTGACCGAATGACTCCTGTTCATCGAATGTATTGCTGTCACTGTCCTAAATTTCAAGTTATGTTACAAACAAGGTGTCTGAATTTCAGATTCCGTTTTAAGCAACCTTTGTTAAGAGTGTCGACGTTAACTGTTTCTTCTACTACTTATTTGTTGCTAAAACATCATTCTTTCGTGTTTACGGCTGTTAAACTTTCTTTTTGCGAAGCTTAACCTTCCTAATGGAATAAAAGAAAGCTAGAACGAGAACCAAGTCACTCCTATGATATTAGTTTACTCAGGCATTTGTTCTTTGAATCCCGAATATTGTTATACGTAATTGATTTCAAAAGTTTCGCACGCTACGCAGGCGCTGCCCGTAGGACGATGCAATCGCTCCAATCGTTACGCCAGTTGTGAGTCAGATTTCAGTATACAAAATTATGTCAACGCTTGTTAGCTAACTTGTTCCTGTCCCAAACATTCTGCCGAGAAATGGAAGAAGAAAGTGACTCAGATTTGTTTGAAGTTCGTAGAATTAGTGTAGCGGATCGTAGCATAGTGTAACGGTGGGCTTCTTGTTTCCGCAAACGACCCCAGCCATCAGATGCAACGGACGACACTTCTGTGGTGGTCGTCAACATCATTTTGGAAGAAGATCGATGGAAAACATGCGAAGAGATTGCATATGAAGCAAACATGTCTACCGCTTTTAAAAAAGCAAAGTGATAGAAAAGGAAGGGAAATAACAGCATCTCAGAAGGAAACATCACATCAAACTGGGAGTGCAAATGCATTAGTACTGCGGAACTCTGTAGATAATGCAATGTGTACCATTTCGGTTTTCAGAATTCTAACTGTACAGAAGAGAAAAGCAGCTGCCAAATGGGTTCCCCATAATCTGAGTAAAGAGCAACAAGCCGTTCGCAAAGGAATCGCAGAAGAATTGCTTCAGCAGTACGAGACAGAAGGCATGGAAGGTTTTGGACAGAATTGTTGCTATACCCGAAACCTTGATACGAGATTTTGAACCAGAACTGAAATCTAAGTCCGCTCAGTGGAAATATCCGGAATCACCTCGCCAGAAGAAAATCCGCCGCCAACAATCGAAGATTAAGCTGATGATGCTTATGGCCCATGACAAGGTTGGAGTGATAGCTACAGACAGAGTGCCGAGGGAATCACTGTAACAGCGGAATACTACAGAAGGTTTCTGCAAAATATTTTGCTCCAAAAGATTTGCCGAAGGAAGCTCGGCGTATTCGAAGCTGGTGGAATCATTTTGCACGACGATGCGAGGCCGCATGTTGCACATACAGTAAGAGGCATTCTGGAAAAGTATGGATGGGAATTGGACGGCACATACCCCCAGACTATGCTTGTTCCCAAAATCGATGAAGCCACTACGCGTGAAACTATTCAGGATGTTTATAATGAGGTCACCCCAGTAGTCCGATGCCTCAACAATGGAGGTGTCCTGACTGAAATAAAAGACTTGCTTAAACGTTGGGCCGCTGTCATAAAGAAACATGAAGATTACTTTAAAAGGCTGTAAAGGTATATTGTGAAATAAATTCGTTTTTTTTAAGAGATAACAGACAGTGTGCGAAACTTTGGAAATGACCCTTGTAGTATTTTGTGTCGTGAAACCATGAATAAATACTTATACTGGCTGTTGAATAAGAAATTTTTATTCAGTTACTTGTTGGACCTCCTTTAGCTCGAATTATTGAGCAAAGCGAGGCCGAAGGCCGACCGGAGCTATCTTTATGAGGCTCGAGGCAATTAGTTGTTCGGGCATAGGTACGAGAGGACACATGCGATCACCGTGTTTTTTTGCATGCGGTTGGATATCGGTCATGGTCAGGCTTTGACGCCTTCCGATTCCCGAAATTCCGTGTCATTGAGGAATAATGGTCCAGAAACTTGCATTTTTAGGGAGTTGTCAGAGTTTTGAGAAGGGGTCGTTTGTAACCTAACTTCTCCAAAGATCTTCAGCCACTCGCGGTGACACTTGCCACAGAGAAAGGGTAGGACATGGTGACTGACATGGGGTTGCTCTCATGGTGATTGGTTGTGTCGTATAAAAATAATGACCATTAAAAAACTAACCAATTCTAATTATAGTAATTGAGAAAATCAGCTCTCTATGGGAGACAATTAGTTGTTTCGGCATACCTACGACATGGCACGTTCGATCACCGTGATTTTTGGCATGCGATTGGACATTCATCGTCAATGGTCAGGTTTTGACGCCTTCCGGTTTTGCAATAGCTTCGCTCAAAATTTGCCAACTGTACCCGAGTTATCGGTTACCGTTGGCGGCTTGTCCTAGTAATACGAATACTTTTTGGCATAGATTCTGCAAAGTGTTGGAGGGCATCTACGTCTACAGAATGCCAGGTGTTCCCCAGACAGTCCTTTAGCTGGCTCAGATTTCATGGAAGAGGACTTTTTCCTGGATCTGTTTTTTTAATATGACTATATATTCTTAATAAGGTTCAGTACTGTGTTTTATGGTGGCCGTAGAAGATAGTGGAAGTCACGATCATGTTCGCTGAACCACTACTGAATGCATCTTGCCCGATTCACAATAGCATTGTCATCCACGAAACAACTGTCACTTCCGGAATAAAACGTCAATAATGCAGGATACTCTTGATCAGCAAGAATGTTCAAATAATCCTTGGAGGACACCCGATCTTCCTGCAATATCGTCGGACACGTTCTGTAGGAACAGAACGTGCGCCACACTATAGCACCACCTCCAGAACCAATAACGAAGTAAATTTCTCCGTCATTTTCAGTCCACGCCGGGGATTAAATCCGAGTTCACTCATTCCGGAACACGTCTCTCTACCAACTGACCTACGCAGGCGTTCGTTCTCGCAGCTATCTGCCTGTATGTCGTGTGCGTCCTGCGGGGCAGGCAGGTCACATCTGCCCCCTACCGAAAGAGGGCCGGGGGCATGGCCCACGGGTCAGCCGTGACCATGAATTGCCGTAAGCAGCCATCCGCTGAAGAACGTGCACTTGAGAACTCCCAGTCAATCTGGTGTGTGGAATACAACATCACACACATTTATTTTTCGAAGCGCTGAAGAAGGGATTCTTTTATTTTTCCTGTCTCGCGGTGTGGAAAGAAAATCACACCATCGCGTGATCTTTAACTGCCGGATCATCCGGGAAGTTCGGGCGCCATTGTAACGAAGTAAATTTCCCCATCATTTTTGGTCCACGCCGTGGTTCAAACCCGAGTTCACTTATTCCGGAACAAGTCGCTTTACCAACTGAGCTACACAGACGTTTGTTCTCGCTGCTAACTGCCTTTATGTCGTGTGCATCCTGCGGGGCAGGCACGTCACCAACCTTGAGTTGTATTTACAAGGCAAGCTGGTTTCATTACTTCACATGGCACCCCGTGAAATACTCCACCTACCGTTCGTACACAGCAAGGTGTACTGCGACTTTTCGAACCACATGCGATTTTTCCAGTCTTCCAGTATCCACTCACTGTGCTTCTGACACCACTGTAGACAAACTTTGCGGTTCATCGCAGAAATCAGTAGTTTCCGTACCGGCATGCGACTGCCAACACCGATCCTTTTCGATCTCCTGCGCATCATTTGATGAGATATGGGTCCAGAACTGCCTTTGTTGAAAGCTTTGGTCAATTTCAGCACACGGGAAGTTCTGTTTCTCCCTACAAGTCGTCTAAGACGACGGTGATCTCGTTCCTAACAGATTGTCGTCACGCCACAGATATGCCTCTTAGAAGTAATATGGGTTATTATTATTTTTTTTGTTAAAAACCCGAGATATCTCAACTGCTCATAAACCTGTTTACAAAATAGTTGCTAACATTTGCAAAATAGTTACAAAGAACAGTTAATATTAGTCACAAAGAATAGTCATTAAGAACAGTTTACAAAATAGTCGCTGGAACGACTATATTGTTAACCGCTCTGCTGTTTACAAAATAGTCGTTCCAGACTGACTGGCACCCACAATAAGTCCTTTATCGAACTCCTAAAGATCTGTGTTTTTCACATTATGATCAACACTACTGACGATTACTGACTAGTATCAGTCTTAAATAGTTGTCTTGATCACGTGGTGACTCACGTGACAGGGCATTTTAGCATATACGCTTCGTAAGTGACAGTTACGTTCATCTGCATAAAGGTTTTCAATTCACTGACCGATTTATGTATATAACTGCATCTCAAGTTCTGAAGCCCATGATGTTAGGTTCTGTTAATACCACACCAAATTTTAGACGCAGATAGAGAACCGTAATCTCCTGGACGACCATTTACTCCATAGCATCATAGTATTTCGCATATACGCTGCGTAAGTGACATTTACGTACATCTCCATAAAGGTTTCCAATTCAGTGACCGATTTATGTATATAACTGCATCTCAAGTTCTGAAGCACATGACGTTAGGTTCTGTTAATACCACACAAAAACTCAGACGCACATAGATAACCGTAATCTCCTGGACAACCATTTACTCCATAGCATCCTAATATTTTGAAGATAATTAACTTGGTTTTTTTTTAGAATATAAAACAGGTAAGAAAAGAATGCGGTCTATATTTGTGAGACCAAGAATCGATAATTTTCATCTAAGTCAACAGTTGCTGTCTTTCCAAATTATATATAGTATGATATCCACTTAGTTTCAGGGGTGGCCTACAAGGACACTTGTGATGTGCCTTCCCCGCAGGACGCACATGAGATAAAGACAGATAGCAAAAACAGCACATACCAGTGTAGTGTAGTGGATAGCACTCGGAGCTCCGGAGCCGAGAGTTGTAGGTTCGAATCCCAGCCCTGGCATAAAATGATGGAGAACTTTACTACGTCATATTGGCGCCCGAACTTCAAGGATGGACTGGCTGATAAGTTTCTCACAATGGTGTGATGGTGTTTCCACATCGCGAGACAGGAAAAAATGAGAATCCCTTCTTCAGTCCTTCGAAAAAATAATTCAGTGTGATGTTACGTTCCATACACCAAAAATTGTTGTCTGGGATTTCTCAAGTGCACGTTCTTCATGGGATGACTGCTTACAGCAACTCATGGTCCCGGTTGACCTGTGGGCTAACGACAGCACATGCAAGTGGATAGCAGTCGGAGCTCCGGAGCCGGCAGTTGGTGGTTTGAATCCCTCCCTTGGCATAAAAATCATGGATAAATTTACTTCGTCATACTTTAATTATGTTTTTAGTCGCAACGCATGATGAAACTTGTTTTATTCAGAGAAGTACATAAACGTCTCTGTAAATAATATTCTCAGAAAATAAGAATGCATTTAAGTAGCGAACTACCGGAGGTAAAACATTTGGGTTCTTGACAGAACTTTATCCAGTAAGTTCAGATTAGAGGGACGCGGCAGGAGTTTTAGGTTGATGAAAGCAAAATTTCAGATGTCTAAGTTTTTAATACAAAATATTTAAGCTTCAAACTTAGGATTAACACTAACGTAAACTCCAGGAATGGAGAAATGTTGAATTCTTAATAACATCAGATCCGTTAAAACCTGAAATTTTTCTTTCTGAACGTACACAGTAGTTTCGGTTTTCTTCCGTCTTTCTTTTCAATTTTTCGTGCCTTCCCTAAACAATACAAAAACAACTAGGCATTACCATGGGTTGATGAAACAGTGGATCTTGAAATCTACACAAATCTTGTATATGCTGAAATGATTTAGATGTATGCCGGGAAAATTTGTAGCAGACAATGCACATGCCATCTGTGGATGCAAACTAAAAACGAAACATTATGCTCCTATATGCATAGACTCTAAATACAAAAACAATATTGCATTACGGCAGAAAATACTTCGAAGCATAATACATTTCTGGAATTCATGCAAATGCTAGCTGCTACTGTATATTGTAAACTCTGCTACACCCCTGAAAATGGAGACGTGTTGTGATATTTTTTTTATCTGATGAAATTTGACTTGTGTTGGGTGTTTGTTGGGGGGTGTGTGTATACATCCCTGCTTTTTGGAGAGATATTTGTTAGGTGTTAATTGCGGTTAGAAAAATACCTCGTGCCTTTGTTTAGTTACCTGAGATATCTCCCAGGTTTGCATATATTTAATTAAAACTAAAGGAAGTTTTAGACACTCAGATCTTTACTAGACTGTTGGGAGTCATCGTTAAATGACAGTGAACAGGAGATATGAAGTTGTTTGACACGTGCTCGTAATCAGTTCACCTATTTTGAATGAAATGCTCTTGTAAAAATCTGTCGTCTTAATGTTTTACAAAGGAGAGGCCAGAAATCTGATGCTCTTATCTTAATGTAACTGAGATTTCACTTAATCCTTTCTTCTTGAATATACGTACTATAATTGGGATTTCTCTTAAGACAAATTTTCATCCATTGCTTCTCTCTCAAACAAATGTGTTCCTAAAGCATTCAAAATCCTAAACCGTCTCACTGATTGTCACTGATTATTTTACGTTTCTCATATTCTGTACGAGGTAAAATAAAACTGTTTCCCATTGGTCTTTACACAAACTTACACGCCGGATTTACAATGCCGTAAAAGGTAATATTTCTTGAAAAAAGGCATTCAATTTTCTTTCACATGTCGTCCAAAATGTTTTCAGCGTTCAGTCAAAGCAGAATGTTTTCGGTTGAGAAATGAAAATCATTCTTCTCTTACCGCATGCTGAAAACCTTTGGAAAACACTTCTTTTTTGAAATCATAAATAAACACACTTCTCCCCCATACGGCCTAGGTTTAAGTTGGATCCTCTGCTTCGATATCGCCGTCAACAACAGCTGATATCACTGAATCTTTTAAAGAAATCCCATGTTTTAACATTGTTGAACGTTCCCCAAAAGAGAGAATCTTAATAACCGATGTAAATCACAGGCACGTCTGTGCTCTCGAAGTTTGCGAAAACCGAATAGAAATGAACTGGTGTCGTTAAGACAGTTTGGGGGAATGACAAGGTAAAAAAACCAAGACTATTTTACTGTTAGTTCTAATTCTGTCTGTTTTATAGCAGAGAAAATGGTGTGGCAAAAAATAGTAGCCTTTCTCCGTTTTGAAAACTCTCTTTCATTGGCTAGATGATAACGTTCAAAGACGATAGTTTTGCAAATTGCATAGCATGTGTATGTTCGAATTTAACGATATAATCTCGGAAAGTTGACGCGTGATTTTTTCCCTATTCTTGTGATATGATATTTTTCGATATCGAGCAAATGTTTTCTAAAAATCTTCCATTCAAAAAAAGAAAGTGCGTTTGCCTAATGAAGAGCTCTGCCTCTAGTTCGTGAGTGAGTGAGTTTTTCTGTTTGAAACTGCGTCTCCGATTCTATAAACCAGATTGAAAATGTTCTTTTTAAAATGCATGTCATAGGCGCAATAGTTGTAACGAACTCGAATATTATCCACTTCAAACAATGCACAATATCCGCTAGAAGTAATAAATTTTTTTTATTAGTTTAAACTCTTTTTTTCGTATCTTTGCTTCTGGAAGTGGTATTTGAAAAATTCCTTTTCCATCACATGACAGCCTCTACAAATAATATGTTGGTTATATTTTCTTCTTTTTCTATAATATACAATCCTGCCGCTAAGGGCGTTAGTGCATATTTCCGTTTGAAAGAATATATACTCATCTATAAATCCGTTTGAAGAAATATTTTCATTGTTCAGAAACCCTTGGCCCTGAATAACATTTTGGATCATTTTTTTCTTCGCATAACTCATAGTTTTCCCGGCAGGACTGCAAAGTTACGTCACGTTACCGCCGACGTCCATACTTTTAATTCTTCGGTTTAAAATATTTCCTTTACTTCGAATATATTTCTCTATGGGGAATATTTTGCGTACAACACGTGATTTTTGGTAACGCATATTTCTACCCTTAGTGGTCTTAATTATCCATTTCTACTTGAAAAGTTTTTCTATTGATTCCATAATAGCGGTTAAAAAAACCATGTTTGTAATTGACCCTGTTCACTCTGGAAGTTACTACTCACTATGTGCAATAATGAGCCATTTTTCCACAAGGTGCGTAAATGCACTTCATTTTTCGTTTTTTTTTTTTTTTTTTTTTTCCTTTTTTTCCAAAATCCTCCTTGAATTTTGCGTGTGTGTGACTGAAATAATTTAAAAGACGTGCTCATTGCACCCGATAATTCTGTGCCACTTTCTTAGTTCATTTCTTTTTCTGTCTTTGTATTTCCGGGTTCATGATTGCATTTTCTCTCTTCTGTACACGTCTGTTGGGTCTCCCCAGTGACAGAGTAATTTGAGGCGTGGGCTTCGTACAGTTCTTCAGCGATTTGCTCCGGGCTCACATTCCGAACGAGGAATGGGGGTGTGTGCTTCTTCGATGTGGAGCGATGGCAATCCTCCTGCTTGGAAACAGTAACCCTAACTTCATCATTCATCATTGTCAACCATTATCAATAAACTGCTGGACGAAGGTCTCCCAAAATTTCCTCCACAACGGTCTGTCTTGTGCCAGTCTCCTCCATGTCACTCCTGCATACTTTCGAATTTCATCCATCCATCTCCCATGTGGTCTTCTTCTGGGTCTTTTCCTGTCCCTTGGAATCAAATCTAAAATTTTGGCTGTCCATCGATGGTCTGTCCTTCTGGCAGTATGTCCAGCCCATTGCCATTTCAGGGATTTAACTCTGATCATGATGTCTTCCACTCTTGTCATTTTTCGGATCCACGAGTTCCTCTTCTCATCTCTCCTGGTTACACCAAGCATGCATCTCTCCATGCTGCTTTGAGTTGTCTGCAGCGTTTGTATGTTTCTTTTAGTTAAGGTCCACGTCTCTGCACCATACGTAAGCACTGGAAAGATGCAATGATCAAACACTTTTCTTTTAAGACATAATGGCATATTGCTCTTGAAAATTATGCTGTTTCTTCCAAAAGCTCTCCAGGCAAGTTTTGTACGCCGATTAATTTCTTCATCAATGTGACCCCTCACTTGATATCTGCTGTCCAAGATAAACGTACGTGTCTGTTATCTCCATCTTTTCTCCATCAATCGATAAATCTTCATTTCTTGAAAAAGCATTGAACATCACTTTTGTCTTCTGAAAGTTAATTTTTAATCCCACTTCTTTACTCTTGTCAGCAAGTTCCTGGATCATACTCTGCAGCTCTGATGGGGTAGTTGCAAAAATGACTACGTCATCAGCAAAACGAAGGTGAGTTAGATAATCTCCATTAACCTTTATCCCTTTGTTTTCCCAGTTCAGTGACTGAAAGACATTTTCCAATGTGGCATTAAAGTGTTTGGGGGATATATTGTGTTACCTTGTCTCACTCCCTTTCCAATTTTTATGGTGCTGTATTCTCAAATAGCCGTGTCTTTGCACTTGCAGTTTCATAGATGTTATTAATAATATTAATGTATGCATCTTCAATACCACAGGATTTCAGAGCCATTGTAACTTCTGATGGTTTAGGGATGGGTATATCTAGTGACCATAAATCAGCGACTCCGAAACGAGGCATGGAGGTGCTTCTCCGATGTAGAGCGTTGCCAATTCTCCTTCCATGGAACCAGTGGTACTAACTTAGGGACGGGCCCGTCCGGAAACCAGCTGCCATAAATCAATGACCCCCGTCCCCCAACGAGGCATGGGGTGGTGGACCTCTCCGATGCAGGAAGCTGACAATTCTCCTTCCTTGGAACCAGTGATTCTAACTTAAGGACGGGCCCACCCTGCCTGGATCCAGTGGTCTTTACACCACGATGCAAAGCACAAAATAGGCGTTTCGGTACTTTTAAGTGTCACGAAATACATATCCAGGAATATAAATGCAATTGTGTTTAGCGACGTTCTAATGTACAGCACCAGCAAACGTCGCTTTGGCTATTACTTCTGGGCAAGAAATATTAGAAAACTAGGATGTTCCTGGTATTATTTACAAAAGTCCTTTTAAGTATTTGGTCAAACGCATGTGCGTCTTAAATACGTTTAGTGTGCTTACTTGGCCGATATTTTCATGTTATATGAGCAAATACACTATTTGATCAACGCATGTCTATTACACAAACTTCCTGTAATAAGAAAGAAATTAATATCTACAAAGTCATCGCTCTTTTCACGTTTTTCTTTAACCAACACACAATAGCCGAAAAATTGTTGTTCGACACCATTGGGATCGAATACCTGATCTCTCGATAACTCGCCTAGTGTGTTCGCTTTACGCTAAGGTGCCAACATATGAGTCGTTTGTGTGCTGGAGAAATGCTTACGGGGGTTTGTGGCAAGACGCCTTCTGATTGTGTGAGGAATGAAGATGTGTTGCAGTTGTTTAATGTTAAGCAAAATGTTGTTTGCAAGTGGAGACTAATATGCTTCGGTGGTTTGGCCATGTTGAAAGAATGAGTGATGAAGTGCTTACTAAGATATTATTTTTAGCCCAAGCGGCGGGAAGGAAAGGCAGAGGAAGGCCAAGGAAGTAATAGGAGGATCAGATTCAGGAGTTTCTGCACGAGAAAAAGAATATGAGTATGAAATATAGAAGATAATGTTGTACGGCGTGTGATGGATTTCAGTGAAGCCCGAGTTGTATGTCAAGATCGCTGTAAATGGAGAAGTTTGATACGGCAACAGTAAGTACAAATTATCTGGTAGTTTGTATTTCTTCGAGGAGCTAACCTCCGAACCTCAGAGAACAGCTTAGTGATATATGTGATATGTAATATATGCCAACAATCAACGCCGCTGTGTGTGTTTATCTGTCAGCATCTGACTTCCCAAATCTGTAGGGACATGCTCAGCAACTGCGATGTCTCCATCTGGTGGGGCTGAACGGCACAAGCTATTTAATTAAAGCTAATAAATCCAACTAGCGAGAGAAATGTTGAAAGTCTTCCAAACACATGGAGACAATGTAAATAGATAAAGTCATCGAGCGATGAATTTATCTATTTACATTGTCTCCACGTATAGATAAAGACATCGAGCGATGACTTTATCTATTTACATTGTCTCCACGTATTTGGAATATTTTCACCAATTAATATCGAGTTGATGGCCATCACAGCCACCTCTCTCCCGATAAGCCTTTCAAGTAGATTATGGTACATTGCTGCGGGAATCACCTTCCGTTCTACCCCAAGCGCATTAGTGAGATCGGCCGCCGATGTTGTGCTGCTCCCCCTTATTCTCATTCAGATTTCATGTTCATCCCAAAGGCGTTCCGTGGGGGTGATATCGGGGTCCTATGCAGGCCATACAACTTCTTCCACACTCATCTCACCAAACCATTCCTGCACGGACCACATTTTGCGAATGAGAGCATTGTTTTGCTGGAAAATGACAGTGCATTCACCGAGCTGTTGCATAGTGTTGGGATTATGGAATTGTGCCGCCACTATGGCGCAGTGATCCAAGCGCTGTCTTATGACCTTTTGTCCGAGATGAGTCAGGAGTCGAATCCGGCTGAGGCATGGATATCGTATTTGTCGTACGGTACTGGCTCTCTCCCTTCCCTGGAGTCAGTCGGTCTAAATTAGGGACTGGCTACTGCTTATAGACCGTTGAGTTGCTCATGGTGTTCGTTAAACTTCCAAAAAATAAAAAAACAACTACAACATATAATTGTCTAGAATGAAAGTAAAGTCCCAGAAACGTTATGATTGCCGGACATTGGAACTATAGAGCCCAATTTCAAACCACCAGAAACAGCCTCAGAACAAGATGCCTTTTCCACCAAACTTCACAGTTGGCACAAGGCAGTTAGGGAAGTAGATTTCACCTGGCATCGTCCCCATCCAAACTCGTCCGTCGAACAGCTAGATGGTGAAGTGAGATTCATGACTCCACGAAACGCGACGTTTCTACTGCTCCAGAGTCCACTAGCGCCAAGTTTACACGACTCCAACCGAGACTTGATGTTTATCTTGCTGATGCTACATTTGTGTGTGTGTCACGGCTACGGAATGATATTCCCTTCAACTTTCGACTATGGTGTTGGCGTTGCTTCTAGTGACATTTCGGAACTCGGTGACGAGTGTTGCAACAGAGCGTAGGCAATTTTGTCCTGCGATCCTGTCCAGCACTAGGCGGTCATGCTCTGTCTGCTCACGTGGCCTAGCAGATTTCGATTGCGTGGTTGTTTCTCAAAGGCGTTTCCACTTCACAATAAAATCCATTGCAGTTGATCGGGGAAGCTGTATTACAGCAGAAATTTCCCAAACTGATTGGTTTGCTAAGATTGCATCCTATGACATTGCCACATTGGCAGCCACTCAACTGTACCATACTACCCATTCAACTGCTTGTGTTTGTCAATGATGTATGCCAGGCCAGATGCGTCTTTTTTCTTTAAATGTATCCGTCATGGATGTGGCGTATATGGGCAAATCCACTACTTAAAAGTGATTCTCGGACCCTTTTGAATATATAGTGAATATCCAAGTATGTTTATGAAGCAAACAGCATATTTTCAAGAAAATAAAATTGAAGTAAAATGGGTTATATCTACAGACAACGAGTGCAGTCCAAAGAGACTAACTTATTGTAGCTTTAAGAATACAAAACGGAGCGATATACGCTGAGTTACGACTTTATTATGACCACCTGACAAGATTAAGCAAATGAGCTATGGCTGCACGCTGTTGCCACCAGAGGGCAAGGCTTGTATGAAAAGAGAACGCTTAGTGCTTGCGACAGTAGTAGAAGTGATTTTTGGGTGACGAGATGGGTAAAAAATGCGATTTGATTTTTTACCCAGTGATTTCTTTGATGGGTAAAAATGTGATTCTCAAGGGGTTGAGATCTCCAGATCTCAACCCCATTGAGAATTTGTGAGATGTAGTTGAACGAGCCATCAGACAGTTGGATCCACAGCCCTGCTGTCTCACACTCCTGGAAAGTGCTATTCATCAAGCATGGTCTCAGATTCCACAAACCACCTATCAACATCTCGTGGAGTCCATGGCACGAAGAATCGACGCAGTATTAAAGGCAAAAGGTGGCCCAACGAAGTACTGAGTGGGTGGTCATTTATTTAGTGGCAACTCACTGTATAAGAGTTACACTTATTTTCGGAGAGAAATGTAAGAAAAGAAATTAAATTGCATTTTAAAAATTTTTATTAAGGAAAAAAACGTGTGAGCAAAAATGGCAGCTCATGAATTATTGAATCCTTGCGATTTACATGTTAGCAGTATGCGATACCGTTGATTAAAACAACGTAAAGAAACGCAACTCAATCAATCAGCCAATGGTGTACATGCACTGCAGCATTAGCCCGTGATGTCACACCTTCCTACAGCCAATAGCCTTTTATTATTGGTTAAGATGGTCATCCTCGCTGCATGGCTGATGTGTTAAGCAGGATAGCTTTGGTCAATGTCTTTGGCATACAAACAATTATTGGTAACGGGGATTTTTTTTTATCTAAACTGTTCGAAATAAAAATATACCGTCAAAGAAGCCAACCGGCTGACCTCTGCATATTGTTCGCGAACAGCAAGTAAGCGAAACTCAAATGTGGCGGCATCTACCGTCGCAAACTACAAATAAAAGTACGTTCCTCCAGTTCAAGCAACATTTGCACATTTCACGAATGAATTTTTCCCAACATTACTTCAAAATTGCGACTCCGCAGTGCTTATGTTACTGTGAATGAATAAGAGTTTTTCAGTATCTAAAAAAGTCCGCAGTGCTAATGCATTTCCATTCTCGGTTTGATGTGATGTTTCTTCCTGAGATGCTGTTATTTCCCTTTTTTTTCTGTCACTTTGCTTTTTTGGAAGAATTTTGACAGATATGTTATGTCCATTTCAAATCACTATGTACAACATATAAGATACATATGCGCTTAAACTGTAGTTTACATCACGAACTCACGAAAACACCGATATGCACACGGACAGGGACGGATTGGCCCACCGCGACACCGTGACACATCCCGGTGGGCCCCTTCCGTATATTTTGTCTCTTTCTTTCTTACTTTCTTAAAAATGTTTTCAGTCCATTTGTTTTAAACACACAGCTAAACCACAACACTTTTTTTTATAAACGAAGTACACATAATGTAATTATAACAAGCTGGGGAAAAAACACTTCTATTTTGAATTAGGGAACAAAATCCCCTCACCAGGCAACTGCTGGAGTCCCAACTACGTACAATATATGGGCTATGTGTGTTTGCAAACTTCTGGGTTCACTTAGTAGCTGAGGAACGAGAATTTATGTACCGTATGTTGCGGGAGTGCGGGGGTGTACAAGATGTTCTATATATTCCCCAAGGGAGGGGGAGTAGTTTATTTTACTCCAGTTGCTTGTAGGTGGCATTTGTGCTGTGCTCGTAAGAGCTGAGTTCGGACTCAATTTTAAGAGTCGGAGCCCGAAGTATGTCAGCCCTAACCCGCCCGAGTCCCAATTTTATATTGCAAGATAGAACAAAGGTACGAACGAGCCCGAAAACTATGATTAATATGTTTAAGCATTAAAAAAAATATCCTCTTCCAAATTTCCACTCCTTCCTCCCCGTGAAATTAACCGATGTCTTTCTCAACTGCGGAGTGGCGAAGAGATGTCTATCTATTTCTATTGCTTCTTTGACCATTCATTTCATCCTGAAATGTTTCGAGGGGCCCGGCATCAGGAAAAATCGGGAGGCGTAGTAATCTACGTATGTTAACAGCATTGGGGTAAGCGCTGAACAGGACTAAATTTTTTTTACTACTCTAGTTAAAGTAGTGAAAATATTCATCCATGTTTGATAAAGTTACAAAAACAATGCTAGATAATGGTCATTATGGGATGTACTATCCACTATATGACAACACAGAATTCAGAGTGAAAGCTAATTATATCAAGAACTTATTTCGAAATAACTGTAAAATTATTTGCAGAGGTGTTCATGTGCGATCGCTTTCCCCCGAAATGTTCTACCTACGCAGCCTACGCTTCTTGTGATAACTGACAAATGCTGCAGATGAAGGCATTTATGGAGATATCATTTCAACATGAAGTTGAAATGTTTTTTGTTTACGTTATTTAATAAGGTGTCTTTACAATGCATGACCGCAACATAAAACCAAGTTTTGTAATTGAAACACATTCGAATATATGATCACTAAATGAAGAATGTGTTCGCCACGATATTTAAAAGTCTTTAAATTTCTAACTGTGTTTGTCTGCAATAGAAAAATTACAAAAACTGAAGTACAAATAGAAAATTTTACAGGGTAAAAGTTCTGTATTTTTTTCATTTACTTAAATTAAAAAATTATGTCTTATGGGAAAGGAGTTTTGGTACAACTCCAACATAATTTTGGTAGTAGCAGTTCTCTCTCTCTCTCTCTCTCTCTCTCAAATATGAATTTCAGCCCAATTCGGTGAAAGTTTAAGAACTGGAAGCTCAAAGGTATGAAAATCGAGATTATTTTACGATCTGTCAAACATAAAAAGGCTATATAAGCAACTTTAAAAAAAAATGAATGTTCTTACTTGAGCGTTCTTAAGAGAAAATTTTAAACAAATATAAATATTGAGTGTGTCCAAAATGAGAAGCTTCTCTAGCGCAATTACATACATAACTAACTAAACTAGTGATTTAAACTTGGTTATTCGCTTTTTCTACGTCGATTAAGTGAGTTTGCCGCGATATTTAAATATCTTGAAATTTCTAACTGTTATTGTCCACAACAGAAAAATTGCAGTACAATTTTTCTACAGTAAAATCTTGGCAAGGGCCGATGAAAATTTTTCCGCAACACCCACTTCAATTTAAGGATGACGGGTGCACTTTTAAACCCCCCCCCAGTATCATGCTTACCACTGCTTCCAGAGCAAATGTACTTTTTGTTTTGTTTCTTAAATAAAAAAAGGGATTTTCATTTGTGATACAATGGTACCGCAGAAGTACATCTGAACGGGCCCATTTTCAAAAATTATGCCTGGTCCTTTTGCGACCGCCAATCCGCCCTTGCACACGGACATAAATACACATCATCTCAGTGACGACAGGAGGCTGTGATCATTAAAAACACACGCACCCGTAGTTAAGAATGCATAAATATAAAAGGACAGGGTGTCCATAAAGTCTACACATAGGCAAATACACACATATAGGAAAATATACAAGCTAATACATGTTTTAATTCATAACAAACAATGTGTGAACATGAAATGACATTACAGCATGATTTTCTTTTCCGTGTTGAACTGTCATTGACAATACATTGTTAAACACGGAAAGGAAAATTATGATAAACTCGGTGCATGAGCGCTACATCCCCATCAATATGCGCACAGGCTCCCATGATGCATTGTTTGCGGTGGTACATGTCTGTGATTTTCAATCCTTACAACTTTGCTTTCAACGTGCTCCACAGACAGAAATCGAGGGGATTCAGATCATGTGACAGTGGAGCACATTCCACACTTTCTCGACGCCCATCTACTGTAGTTATGGAAATTTCAATGCAACCAGTTCCTCACCGCAACAGCGTAATAAGGTGGTGCGGAGTCTTGCTGGAGCCATTCAGGCCTTCCATCCTGTAGCAGATCAAGTTCAGGCATCAACTGGTCACCTAACATGGTCAGATATGTCTCAGAAGTTACAATTCCTTGAAAGGAAAATGGTCCTAAAACAGGTGTCCGCCACAGTCCACACCAAACCACCACCTTAGGTATCCTTGCTTTTAAACAGGGGAGTTCCAGTGCAGATTGTTCTGCGACTAGCAGCGTACACTGAAATGCCAAAAATATTTTTACAAACGCGCTTATGCAAAATACACAGCAACGTCACCTATGTGCTTATTCGGTTGCCTCCGCCATTGCATATATAAAGCGATTGACATCCTTGCCAGCTGTCAGAGCTGTTTTCGGCATGAGAATCGCAAGTAATAACGATTTAAGCGATTTTCAACGCGGTGTCATAGTTGGCGCTCGTGATATGGGCCATAGTATTTTCGGAGGTAGAAACGAAGTTCGGATTTTCACGGACGACAATTGCAAAGGTGTACCGTGACTACAAGAATTCCGGCAAAAACCTCCAACTTACAATACCAGTGTGGCCATAAAATGACATTGGGTAAACGTGACCATCGTCTGACTGTCAAGAATCGTTTCACGCGATAGGCGTGCAACACTCTCGCAGGTATAATCGGAATTCAATGCTGGAGCCTCAACAAGCATCAGCTTCCGGACTGTGCAACGTACCCTGCACGATATGGGATTTGGAAGCCGACGCCCAACTCGAGTCCCCTTGATGGGTACACGACACAGAGCTATGCGCCTCGCTTGGGCACGGCAACACCGCCACTGGACACTTGATGACTGGAAACAAGTAGCCTGGTCTGATGAGTCGCGTTTCCAACTGTATCGGGCAGATGGAAGGATTCGTGTATGGCGCAAAACTCATGAAGCCATGGATCCCGCCTGTCAACAGGGAACTGTATCGGCTGGTGGGGGGTCCGTAATGGTATGGGGTGTGTTTATCTGGACTTCACTGGGACCCCGAACGTCTGTTACCAGCCAACGCTATACAAACGTCTGTTACCGGCCAACGCTATGTGCGCATCCTTTCTGACAACGTACACCCGTTCATGTCCTGCATTCATGCTGATGGGTTGGGCCTGTTCCAACAGGACAATGCACCTCCACACAAGTGTCGGGACGCCACATTATGGTTAGAGGAGCATTCATCTTAGTTTGTGATGTTGCCATTCCCACCCAAGTCCCCAGATCTGAACGTGATAGAACACATTTGCGATGCCATGCAACGCGCTATCGAACACAGGAATCAGAGACCTCGGAATACACCCGAATTGTGGAACGCTCTGCAGGAAGTATGGTGTGCATTGTCTACAGCATATTTCTAGAAGCTAGTGGAGTCCATGCCCCGTCGTATTTCTGCAGTCCTGCGCTCCCGTGTTGAACCTACCAAGTATTAGACTGGTGTATCATTTTTTCTGGCACTTCAGTGTATGTTTTGCTTATTCACCTCCCCATTCACATATAACAGAAATTCGTCGCTAAACAGAACACACTCTTGGGAAAACTTTGGATTATTATCCATCCGCTCTGAAAACCAAGAGCACTCATTTGCACGCTACGCTCAGGTACAACTTCCGTTAGTTTACGTGCAGCTTGTACGGAGGAATCTCTCTGTCTTCAAAATCTTGTGGACTGTAGTCCGGTGTAGCTCCAGTTCCATAGAAGTTTGGCGTGTGAACTTCCTTGGGTATATTATTACTTTCGTCATCACCGTTTCCCTCACTGCATCCGATACGGATGGTCGTTCAGAATGAGTTTGGTCTTTCACACTTCCAGTTACCTTAAATTTTTCAAAAGCTTTGCAACTGCACTAAATAACACGGGAGCTCTATCGGGGTGACAAGAATTCAAGTGGTCCGCTGCTTGTCGACATGACCAGCCCTCACGCCCACTCAACAATATCAACTGCACACGTTGCTCCATTCTCAGTGACATCTATAATATGTCTCACGGATACCTGTCACGGACAAAATATCTTTGTCGATCCTTATAATGCTGTGACATACGTCAATTATGTAGAATATTACATTAATTCATCTTAATGTTCAGGAAATAAATACGGGATAACACCATATGATATAAATTTACACCATATGTTACACCATATAATATAAGATTGTCATCTTCAAAATTTGTATTGTATGGTGTAATCCCGTATTTCTTTCATGATTTATCTGCTCCTCCGGGCAATCACGGGATAAGATTCTTAACTTCCAGATTCGCTAAATATGAATGCCGGTTGCTTCAAATAGCGAATTATGTGATGGTTATATTCAAATTAATCGGAAACTTCAAACTTGGTCGTTCTGGGTGGTGTAGTGGTTAGCATACCCGTGCGCTATCTGGGTGACGCAGTTCGAGTCCCGCTCCAGGACGATGAAAATTTCAAGATTTCGGATATTATCAGACTTACCAACTTTGTCATATTTACTATAAAAAACGGATTGTCATCTTCAAAATTCATCTTAATGTTATTGTTAGAAATAATTAATCGGCAAGAACAAACAGCTGTTCTTATAATTGTACAGATTTGGTGCCTATGTGTCCAGACGTTATGAACACCCTGTATACGCATGTATGGACGCATTCAAAATACAGTGACATTAATGAATGGAATACGGGATTACACCATTGTACAATACAAATTTCGTAGATGTGAATCTGATTGTTGGTGTAAATATGTCATGGATATTAAGTCAGGTAATATCCAAAAACATGAAAATTTCGTCATTCTAGAGCGGGACCCCCAGATTCGCTATATACACTGCCTGACAGAGAAAATGCCACACCACGAAGACATGAGCGCAGCGCCCTGCAAATTGCAGAGTAGGTGCACGCGTACAAGTTATGCAAATGCTTGCATTAGCAGGCCATCACACGAACGGTGTGTGGGATATAAGCGGACAACCAGCACGTGAGGCCATCAGTCGAAACGTCGTCACGGCCGCGAGAAGTGAGTGGTTCTGCTGTAACCGTGTCTGCAGAACGAACAAGAGGTTCCAATGCCGTTAAGACGCCGTCGTACGCGATTTCGTCAAACGGATGACTTAATGAGATGTGTCATCGTTGGCCTTCGTACCGATGGAGGAACCTTGCGTCGTATTGCGGAAGAAACGCCACGTGATGCCACAACCGTCGCTCGCATTTGGAGACAGTGGTCTCAAGAAGGATCTGTGCAACGTCGTAGAGGGACCGGAGCAGGGATACGGACGCCCGAGCCCGCCGATCGTGGCATCCGATGTCATGCCGTCCACAGGCCACAACGGGTGACATTTTGCGGAGTGTATGGGGAGGCCTGGATGCCTCGATATCGACGCGGACAGTGTCGTGCCGATTGGCTGCGTCTGGTTTGCTGACCAGCCGTTCGTTGTGAAGGCTACCCTTAACAACGAGCCATCGTTGGCACTGGTTGGCGTGGTATCGCTCCAGTGCTGCGTGGGGTGCCTAATGCAGCAGTGTGATTTTCAGCGAGGAATCGCGGTTCTGTCTCACCACGGATGGTCGACGTGTAAGAGTCTGGAGGCAATGTGGCCAACGGGCGGATTCCTCCGCCATTGTGGAGCGCCACACGGTCTGGCAACGTGGAATCATGGTGTGACGTGCTATCACATCCGCTCACTGCTGGTATGCATTACGGCACATTTACGGCACGTCGCTATGTTGAAGAGGTGCTGCGTCCCGTGGCACTACCGTATCTACAGGGCATCCCAAACGTCGTTTTTCAACAGGATAACGCCCCGCCGCATACCGCTTGGATCATCCTAGATGCCTTACACGGTGTGAGGTTGCTTCAGTGTCCAGCACGATCCCCCGACCTCTCGCCCACCGAGCATCTGTGGGACACGATTGGACGTCGGTTGAGTACCATCCCGACCCCGCTAAAGGAAGATGAACTGTGGACTCGGATCAACACCACATTGTCCACGATTCCCCAGGACTCTATTCGAACTTTCATTATTGCCTCGATACCACGTCGGATTCAACGCTGTATTGCCCAAATTGGGGACCACACTCCTAATTGATCATCCTGTATATTCGGCCACTGGAGCCTATCCTGTATGTGACAAATAAATTATTTGTTTAGGATCCAATGATAACAACGATATATCTGTGTGTGCAGTTTGATCTGCTTTCGAGCATTCCTTCATGGTGTGGCATTTTCCCTGTCATGCACTGTATGAATACCGGTTGCTTAGTAAAGCGAATCCTGTGATGGTTACATTCAAGTTAATCAAAAACTTTAAACTTTGGCGATCTGGGTATGGTAGTGGTTAACATACGAGAGCGCTATCCGCGAGACACGGGTTCGATTCCTGATCCAGGAAGCAAAATATTCTCATTTTCTGATATTATCTGACTTAGCATCCATGTCATATTTACACCAATAAAAGGATTCACATCTTCGAAATTCGCATTGTACAGTTACAATGTTGAGAAAGTACAGAAGAATATCTATTATTATAAATATGGTAAATCAATGACATTTTTTTATATTTTAGTAGCCTTCATAGCAGCATGCATGCATATACTCTACATTCATGGCGATAATATTGCCTCCGGTATATGAAACGCAAGGTAATTTTGACACAAAATTCTTCTGTAAAATATCTGTGCCTCATATTCCGAAAAATACGGTATATCTCCGTAAGCTAGCCATTAGTCTAAAGTTGTTAAAACAGCGTTCTATCTATCAAAATATATATCCATTCAGCCTTTCCTAGAAACTCTTCCTTCGTCCTCATAAATCTTTCGAAATTAAAAAAAAAAGAATTAAATGATTTAAATTTATGCATGTGATGAGCAGCAGTGTCCGAGCAATCAACAGTTTTGTGAATGGTTCTTTTTTTTCGCGCGTGTTTAACACGGCATCATTCATTTTACTCATTCATGTCGGATACGCATAAAATTATCGCTCGCAGAAACCACTTCCCTGATGATATCTCAATTCAACCCTACAAGACAGCAGAACAAACTGCAAACTCATTTGCCTCGTTGCAGATTGGATAAAAAGCTACCATCTTGGTAGTAATATTGTACTGAAGGCAGAAACATTTTTTCTCTCCTCCAACAGCTATAAATCACTGCCTGTCACACACTGGTTTACTCCATTAAGGTAATTAATTTTTTCTCCGTCAACGGGCAATCAGTTCTCCTTTTTCTTAACGAAATGCGTCATAATAACGCATGGGAGGAACTGTTTTTATCTCGGAAGGCATACGCTGCAGACTGATACAACTGCGGATTAGCAGTTAACTGATGGGATAAAATTCCGGAAAGTAATTTATGGGACATGGCCGTGTCACGAAGCTAAAAGAATGTTTCTCGTTCTTCTCTAAAAACAAAAGGTGTAATGTTTCCCTTAAAGAAATGTCTTCCGTTTCCATTGTAAATTATTATAAGCTTTTTTTCTTCAAGAATAAATTTGACAAGGTAAAAACAATGTCCGCACAAGCATGTCCATTAACTCTTAATGGCCTAAAAGGTATAATCCAGGCTGAAAATCATTTTAATTACATTTTTCAGTTGACTCCCAGAGCACCTGATCTTTTTCATTATTACTTATTTATTTATTGATTGATTTTACGTGCAAATTACTCTAACGCATTAATCCTTAATGGAGGCACAAATCTGTAGTCTGGATTAACTTGAAATTCAAGAAGAGCTCATTCAGTGAAGAAAACAAAATTCCTTGCTCTCTTTATTTTTGGGTACGATATATTCTTATCAACAAGTTTGACTTTTAAAGAGTAAAATTAATGTGTTTAGCTGAAAATTTCACAGGGATAAATATCCCACAAAATATTCTTCTTACCCAGTGTGTTTCTCTGAGTTGAACCCGTAGAAACACGAAGAGATTTTGACGTATAAGGGTCGCAAAAATGAAACTGAGACTGTCGGTTTTTTGACGTAAGGGTTTATACTATACCGTGCAAATTAATTGGGAAAGCTATTTTATTCTCAGAATTGTAATGTGATCGCCAGTTGATGTCGTAAGCCCACGTAAACTGGTTTTATCAGCTCTGAGGTGGTGTGACTGTTAGAACTTGATAGTAAGAATGTGGTTTGACCGGTTTTTAAACAGGAAATAGGCACGGCACTTCAGCTTCAGTTGTGAGCTTTCGTGTGTGACAGGCGAATATTAGTTTTTGCTCTCTTTGAGTACGTGTTGCTTTCGTGTATTGAAAAATGGATATTTCCCCAAGGAAGCGTGCAAAAAATAATTGTTCTGAAGGATCACACTTCTATGACAGTGAGAGATATCGCTTCTGCAGTTGGTATAGGCAAATCAAGTGTATCAAGACTGCTTACGCGATACAATGCATCTGGATCATCGTTTCCAAAAAGGAGAGGTAAATGTGGAAAAAAACGATAAACAACTACACGAACCGATAAATATCTAATCAGAATTAGTAAAATGAATAAAAAAAAACAAGCACCGACCTTCACAGAGATTTATTGGCTAGTGGTTGTGATGTTATTGATTCAACTGTACACCGTAGGCTTCTGGAAGTTGGCCCGAAGGCAAGAAGACCAACGAACAAACAATATTTGAATGCGAAAATGAAGACAAAACGTTTAGCATGGGCCAAAAAATACAAATCCTGGACTGCTGACGACTGGAAAAAGGTAAATTTCAGTGATGAAACTCATTTATTTGTGCAGGGTTACCAAACAAATGTCATTAGACGAAGCAACTGTGAACCCGTAAGACCTGAGCATGTCAAACAAACTGTGAAACACCCTCTGAAACAGATGTTTCGGGTTTTTTTCACATCAAATGGCACTGGAAGCTTAGTTCCTGCTGAAGGTATGATGAATTCAGCCAAGTACGTAGAAATATTACAACGTGGGATTGTTCCATTCTTGCAAACTTTTGACGGGACATTTCAACATGACTTGGCCCCATGTCACAATTCGAAATTGGTCAAGAGCTGGAAAATCGAATTCATTTGCTTGATTGCCCTGGAAAATCACCATACTTAAATCCCATGTGGAATATTTCGAAGAGACGTTTAGGTAAAATGGACTGTACAACCAAAGAACGCATGATTACGAATGCTATGAAAGTGTGGTCCCACGATTATGAAGTCCAAAATATATGCACTCAATTAGTGGAGTCAATGCCAAAACAATTCAAGAGGTCATTTCTGCTAAAGGAGGACATACTTCATACTAATGCAGGTATTTATCAGTGTATATCAAGGCATAGAATGATATAAAGGCATACTTTTGAAAAGAAGAGTGATTTTTTACTTTGTCCCAATTACTTTGCACAGTATAGTAGGTTGGAATATGTGAACATATAGGAAGTAAGAGTGATACATGGACTACATACCCGCTACAAATAGTCGCCTTGTCGGTTTAAGCAAGTGTCCCAGCGCAGCACGAAATTGTGGATACCCCGAGCGAAGAACGTCCGTGGTTGGCTGTGGAACCAGTCTTTAATAGCGTCCCAGACTTCAGCGTCGTTAGCGAACCAGCGGCTCTTGAGAGCTTTTTTTCAGTGGCCCGAAGATGTGGTAGTCGCAGGGTGATAGATTAGGGCTGTAGGGGAGAATGGTCAAGAAACTTCCAGCCGAAAATCCGCAGCAAATCTTGGCATATGACGTTACATGCGGGCGGGCGTTTTCGTGCAGCAGAATAACCACATCTGACAACATACCGAGTTGCTTACGCTTGATGGCCGTTTTGAAGTTGCGTAACGTATGGCAGTATGCGGTTGCCTTGACCGTTTTGCTTGCGTCCAGCCAATTCAACATAAATGGGCCACTCTCATGGAAGAAAACCATGAGCATCACGTTTCCAGCTCTTAAGGAGGACTAAGCTGGGTTTTTTTGTTTTGGCGTGGAGAGTTGGAAAGCTGCCACTCCATAGTCATCCGTTTTGCGGCCGGATCGAAGTGGAAGCACCAAGTTCCATCTCCGGGCACAATCTTGGAAAGAATTTCGCCCCTCAGCGTCGTAAAGATGGAGATGCTCCAGGCATGCACCCATTCGCCGTTTCTGGAGATGCTTGAGGACACATTGTGCGCAAATCTTGTTGTATTCCAATCGGCAATGCAGAATTGGTGTTAACATTTCCCTTACTATCTTCTGCTCTTTCTGGAGATGCTTGAGGACACATTGTGCGCAAATCTTGTTGTATTCCAATCGGCGATGCAGAATTGGTGTTAACATTTCCCTTACTATCGGACAATGTTGCAGCAAAGCTCGCGAATGGTGATTCGGTGATTCTACTTCACAAAGTTAAATCGATTCCATGGTGATTACATGGTGAAGCAGAAATCGATTCCATGGTGAAGGCCACGTGTGCTGGCCCAGGTCTCGGCATGTCCTCCGTGCTCACACTTCCTTTACGAAATTCAAAACGCCAACGGAACAATTTACACCGTGACTGGCACTCATTCCTCTACACACCCTTCAACCGGCGATAACTTTCGGCTCCACTAACACCTTATGCCGTCAAAAATTTCATAAATGCGTTTGGGACTCTTTTGGACAAATTCGTGTCACGACCCTACGTAGTCAACTTGCCCTCGCACGTGCAAAGATCACACTGACACTGCGCATTATCCTGTTGGTAATGTCCATCACCAGCAGGGAACACAGTTGTCAGGAATGGGTGAACTTGGTCCGCAACGATGTTCGGATGCCTGACAGCTGTCAGGAATTGTGCTATTAGGATAATGGGGCCTAACGTGTCCCACGAAAACATCGCCCTCAGCATAACACCGCCGCCGCAGCCGCCGACCTGTTTCTGCCCAAGAGTGCATCCAGGTGCCGTATCCTCCGTTGGTAATCGGTGTATCCGCGCTCGGCCGTCTACGTGATGCGCCTGGAATCTTGATTCGTCTGCCCAGGCCACTTCGGCTACGCAGGTTCATGAGCAAAAGGCTGCGATGAACTGTGTGTTGTGACACATTGCCCTTACCACCACTGTTGCAGCTGCGGGTGATTTGTCACACTGTGGCGCTGCGGTCGCTGTGAACAATGAGCGACAGTCACCGCTCCTCTCTGGCATCAATGTGCTGCCGACGACACACGGCTGAACGATTGTTCTTCGTTTGGCCATCTGTGTTCCAGTTTTGATACGTGCTCACTACAGTGGCACGTGAACAACTCACAAGCCGCGCTGTTTCAGAGATCGTAGTTCCCAGGCACCGTGCCATCGCAATTTGTCCTTTATCAAGCTCCGATAAATCGGCAGGATCTCCCATTCTGACTTCGAACACTCTACTAACCGAAAGCCGGTCCTTGGGTTGTATGTACATATAGTGCTCTGTGAACTTCACCTGCGCTACCGTTCGATCTCCAGGTGCGCTCATTCCTCTAGGATGGGGGTGGTCATAATGTAATGGCTCTTCGGTGTATATATATATATATATATATATATATATATACATGGCTTTTATCGATTATGAAAAGACCTCTGATTCCGTAAAACAATCAGCAGTTACAATGGTTTTCAAATCCTGCGTATTGAAGATGCATACATTGATACTATTAGTAACATCATAAAAAAGCAAGTGCAAAAGTTCGGTTCTTTGAGGATACATCACCAATAAAAATTGGAAAGTGAGTGCGAAAAGATGACACCATATCTCCCAAATTCTTTAATGCCACATTGCAAAATGTTTTTCAATCATTGAGCTGACAAAACAAAGGAATAAAAATGAATGCAGATTATTTAACTTCCCTTCGTTTTTCTGATGACGTATTTATATTTGCAAACGTCCCTTCAGAACTGCAAATTATGATCCAGGAATTTGCTGACAACAGTAAAGAAGTGAGATTAAAAATGAACTTTCAGAAGACAACACTGATGCGTAATGCTTTTTTCACATTTTGGAAGTCTTCAACTCATCAAAAGTTTATAAAAATTGATGTTGCTGGGAAACATATTCTGGTTTCTTAATCAGACGAAACAACTTCCAGCATGAACGCCCTCCCTTTTTATTTTCAACAATCTAGCATTTGTTGGCCTCGACGCCTTTTTCAATCACCTTAACATTAAATTCGGCGATATTTACAAATAAAGCATTAATTCCGACACGACATGCAATGGAACGGGATATTAGCACGTCAAACGAAAACCCCTGAAGGCTCAATGTAAGAGATGTGATGTGAATAGTAACTCTCAGTCTTACAATGTGACACGTGGGGTGTGAGAGAGTGAATCACCAGAGAATCAGGCGACAGGCGCTTGCCTGTGTCTTGCTCCAGACAGTCGCACTAAAAACAAACGCGAAGGAAGTATCGTTTTACGGTACGGTATCGGTGAGGCTAGCATCTGCGCCGTATCGTCGGTCGGTGGAAATCTTCGTTATTTTAAGAAAGATACGGCAATATTTTTGTATGACAATTCATTTTTCGCTCCGCTGGCACCAGTATCAAACACAAAATTCCACTGAAATGCATTTTTCTTTTAAATATTTCTTTTCTTTTCAAATATAAAACGAAAAAAAACCTGTTCAAAATCGGGCTAGAAACACCTGGACCCGACCCGTTTGACCCGTAAGAAATTGTCGAACCGTTGACCTGTGATCCATTTCCATCAGTGCTGTGGCTTACTTTGATATTGGTTTGTGCACGCCCGACGCTGTACCACATATGTTGAAAAGAAAGGTGTGTATCATGAAAACTGATGTCCTAATAGGGTTTGAATTGTTGTGGTATTGTATGTTTTATACATACATTTCGAATAATTACTTGTTGACTCATCCTAATAAAATTATAGATCCTTCAAAAGCCTCACCACTCAAGAAAGAAGTAAAGACCTTGACGCTTCACATTCTGTAGCCAAGTGGTAACCAGAAATCACTTCATCATCATCATCATTGTCAACCACTATCAATCCCCTGCTGGACGAAGGTCTCTTCAGGCCTCTTCCACAACGGTCTGTCTTGTGCCAGTCTCCTCCATGTTACTATCGCATACTTTCGAATTTCATCCATCCATCTTCCATGTGGCCTTCTTCTGGGTCTTTTCCTATCTCTTGGAATCCAATCTAAAATTTCGACCGCTATCGATGGTCTGTCCTTCTGGCTGTATGTCCAGCCCATTGCCATTTCAGGGATTTTACTCTGATCATGATGTCTTCCACTCTTGAAATTTTTCGGATCCACGAGTTCCTCTTCTTATCTCTAATGGTTACACCAAGCATGCACCTCTTCATGCCTCTTTGAGTTGTCTGCAGCCTTTGTATGTCTCTTTTAGTTAAGGTCCACGTCTCTGCACCATACGTACGCACTGGAAGGATGCATTGATCAAACACTTTTCTTTTAAGACATAATGGCATATTGCTCTTGAAAATTATGCTGTTTCTTCGAAAAGCTCTCCAGGCAAGTTTTATACGCCGATTAATTTCTTCATTAATGTGACCCTCACTTGATATCTGCTGTCCAAGATAAAAGATAAACGTACGCATCTATTATCTCCAGCTTTTCTGCATCAATCGATAAATCTTCATTTCTTGTAAAAGCATTGTACATCACTTTTGTCTTCTGAAAGTTCATTTTTAATCCCACTTTTTTACTTTTGTCAGCAAGTTCTTGAATCATACTCTGCAGCTTTGATGGGGTAGTTGCAAAAATGACTATGTCATCAGCAAAACGAAGGTGAGTTAGATAAGCTCCATTAATCTTTATCACTTTGTTTTCTCAGTTCAGTGATTGAAAGACATTTTCCAATGTGGCATTAAAGAGCTTGGGAGATATGGTGTCCCCTTGGCTCACTCCCATTCCAATTTAAGAGAAATCACTAATGATTCAAAAAGTGAATACTGTTGAATTTGTATCTGTGTTGTCATTAACAACCAAACAGGTAAGCAGAGCTAAACAGAATAAGAAGGATAAACTACACATAGGGTGAGCGCAAGTTATCTTTCCGATTACAATATTTATTAAGAGAAAAGTCTAGACCTTATGAATATGAAACAAACACAACCAGGTAGAGCAACTCACAAAGCTCTGTGTGTTTTTGTTTGCTTTCTAAACGAATTCCCTTTTTTATGGCGCAGAAAACATAAAAAGCATATTCGATTTGTCCCAAAAATTTTTCAGTAGCACTAAATTAATTATGACAATTGCTTTTCTTACGGGAACCTTCAAGTCGCCAATGGTTGTAAGCAATGGTGAAGCATAAACTTTATCTTTAATGAAGCCCCACAGGAAGAATTGTCGCTGCACACTTATCACTGATAGATGCTTTTGGAGTTTCAGCACGTAGAAAGCCATATTCCGCTGACTTGCCACTTTCTATCTTTGCTAGAAGCTAGGGCCACCTTCCGGATCTGCGTAATTACAATATGGCTGCGAAAGAATATGGTTTGAACTGCTTTTTAACAAAATATCTCCAACTTGGGTCAGCACTTAACTGTCTCATGGCAGTTACTTTTTGCTATCGGAAAGATAATTTTTTATCACGTTGTACTTAGCATATAATCAATTGAAACCTCGTACAAAAATGGTATAATTATTACTAAACTATGTCTAATTGATTAATGTAAATAATATCTTCCTTACGTTGTCTCAGAGTTTCCGTTATTTACAGAACATCGGCGAATAAGGCTCTAATACCTTCTTTGGGTGGGCACGCAATCTCGAACATCCTACAAAGATTGAAGTCGTTGAAGAAATTCTTGCTAAAAACACTAACTGTTAAAATGCCGTCGTTGCACGATATAACATGAAATTCAAATTTAACGATAAAATGACTTTTATTTACACCGAAGACTTTTATTTACACTGAAGATCGGATTTATATTGGATCCACCCTGAGGAATTCGAACTTTCGTATTGCAGAACACAAGTACAGTGCCAAAACACATTCAAACTCTACAGCACTTGCAAGATTAGTTAACCAATGAGCCTATATCCCTCTATGGAATGAGTCAAGAGTTATTTCAAGTCACAACAACAGAAATGCGACTTTGCTAGCGGAGAGTTTGCACATCGTCAATAACGCTGATAAATGTTATAATGATGAAGTACCCAGACTTATACCTCCACCTTGGATACAGTTAATTTTGAACAACAAGGACCAAATAAACCAATAACTCGAACTTTATTTCAGAACTAACCCATTAACAATTGAAACATAACAATCATTAGTCAGAGTGTGGAGACGTTTTTTGAAGTCATTCGGGACCTGAACGCGGTGCATGTAAACAAAGAGTGATGTTCCACGGTGGACTCATTTATAAATTTTCACAATATCTTTTATAGCATTCACCTGAGGATGTGCTGGGAGCCAGCACAAAAGATCTAGAGATGTTATTTTGACTTTCTTCCTTTTCTTCGGTGTGAATAAGTCATTTTATCGTTGAATTTTAATTTCATGTTATATCGTACAACGACGGCATGTTAACAGTTAGTCTTACAAAGATTATTCAGTTAAGTGAATTATTGAAACATTCTTCGGATATCTGTCCTAATTCTGCTGATTTCACATGCATTTCGCTGTCGCAGAACACGAAGCACTAATAACAGATCGCTTTATAAACTTTATAGCGTATGCATGAAATGAAACAGCAAGTGACATCAAAAAATCCTTAGAAAGAAATAAACTTTGGAAATTATCTACTGCCAGTAATTATTCCTAAGACCAGTGTGACCCATAACCAAATAGGGCTAGGGTAGTAATCTACAATCGATCACGGAAGTGCTCATGCTTGATCCTCGTTAATTTAATAAAGCTGCAAGTGCTGCAAAGATCCGAACTAAAGCCAATTAGCTTTGACGGTGTGATTAGGGTATGGAAGAAAGTCGGAAGGGAAAAAAAAAAAAAAAAAAAGCAATTGCAACATTTAAAAACGTGTAAACCGGAGCTTGTTGTAAGCTTCGTTCGAATGTGGGCCAACATAAACTATAACAAAATTATATTCAAAAAATACAATCGCATTTTGAATAAAGTTGGCAAATAAGAAAGCACCAAAAAAGAACCAAAAGGAAGAAAAACCTAAAATGAACAAAAAGAAGAACGTGTTCGGAATTCGTGATAAAGTGATAACTATTATCTTTGGGTGAAAGGAACATAACATTACTCTAAGGATTGCTTCTTATTACGTTAAGACTAAGAATTGTAATTATCATCTTCTTCTGATAGGACAAATTATGCAAAGTAACTATACGTTATTTTATCCAATAAATTAAGTTAATTAACAAATTTAACTTTTTACCAAGTTCGGATTTTTATAACACGTTTCTAATTGAACTGAGTAATTGTATTAATGAAACAGCATCTTTCTTTAATCTGTTGAGAATTAATCGATTAGAGAACATTTTCTACATTTGCATTATTCTCAGAAAATGAGAAGGAGAAGTTTACAAATTTTCAAAAGATTAGAAAAACACTCAGTATTAAAAGAGTTTTGAAGAAAAAGTCTGCCGCTTTTCACAAACGGTGAAACCAAGATGTTGCAGTCTGTATGGAGGAAACGACATTAACCATCTGTGCACGATATAAGCGTCAGAAACAGATTGTTGCTGAGGAAGAATTTATAAATGTGAGGTGCACGTTGGGTGATTCATTATGAAGAGAAGAAATACATGAATTATATACGGAAAAAAGATCTGTATAATGAAAAAATAATAAGACCTGCATTTTGATAGTGATAAAGCCATTCCAATCCCACCGCAATGCATAGAAACATATGCGTCTTATATTTTACATCTCAAATGTAACTGTTTCAGTTTTTTAAATTTTCTTGAGTAACACCTGCTTCATCGTAAGATGAAACATTGGTTTTACATTGACTTTACTTCAGGAGAACATGGGCAATCTTTAATGAAATATTTAAAAAAATGTGGTATTCAAAACTGTTCAGTCAAAGAAGCGCAATGAGAGTTTTGTACAGGAGGAGATCCAGTGAATTTTATAAACAAAATCTTGTCCCTGCAAATAAAGCCTTTATTTGACAGTTTTCTCTTTAAAATCCTCGGTTACTCGATTTCCTCTTACGAATTTTCCGATTATATTTGGTGTAACGTATATTATATTTTAACTTTCCTTTTGAGTTTCTTTTTCTCTGTAAATTTGAGTTTGTTCTCTTAGACAATTTCATACCTTAAAGTTATGTCTTTTCCGTCAAACGAGAATGATGTTGGCAACACATTGAGATCGGAACAAGAGTGACGTAAGTGTGGCTGGATAAGAACGATAGATAAAAAGGCAATGCGGCGGTTGTTTTAGGGGATTGATGTAATTGATGATAGACGTGCTGTTATACTGTGTTTGGATGTTAAATCACTGATACTGTATCGTGTAAGCCAGTAAACCATATGTTAGTGTAGAGTACAACCCACGCAAGCAAAATAAAAGTATTTGCAAGCACTACTTGACCTCTTTCTTGTAAGGTGTATGGGTACCTTCTAATATTGCCTTAACTTAGCACCCATAACGTAATTACTGACTTAAGGACTAAGTTACACAGGAAAAAAAATTACGTTATATTGGTTCAATGAATTTATATCAGCAACATTCAATCTTTTAATGTGCCTAAGGGAGGTTTTCCGTGTAGATTGGATACGTTGGTGTGGAAATAAAATAATTTGTTATTATTCTCTGAAATTTCAGAAAAAAAAGAAGAAATACAGGGTGTCCGAGAATTATTGGATACATAAAAAAATTACATAAAACAAAACATTAGACAGGTAAAAAAACTGACTATACTAACTTACAATGTAACTACACAAGTTAATAGATTTCTATGTGAGATCCCTTGGTTGCTCGTAGAACGTCCAAGCGATACTCGATTTCATGCCATGTATTGACAAACATCTGAGTAGTCATGGAATTAATCGCAGCTGTGATACGCTTCTTCAGTTCCTGCAAATCAGTACAACGCGTCTGATAGAAACGATCCTTCGCATAACCCTACATGAAATAATCCAATGGAGTTAGATCTGGAGAGCGAGGAGGCCACGGAATGGGACCACCACGCCCAATCCATCTGTTGGAGAAATGCTCACTTAGGCACTTACGTACACACGTTGGGCAATGCGGAGCCTTGTTGGAAAACGACGTTGGCATATCTTTTGATCTGGGGTATAGCGAAATTTTCTAGCATATTCAAGTAAATGTCACCATTTATGTTTTTCGCAGAAAAAGAAAAGGCCAATCACTTCTCTTTTTGATAGGGCGCACCACCCATTAACTTTTGGAGAATCACTTTCCAGTTCAATAGCAGCATGAGATGGTTCACTGCCCCATATCCTACAGTTGTAACGATTCACAATATCTGATACATGAAATGTGAATTCATCACTAAAAATGACAGTACTGAGAAAGTTTTCGTCGTTTTCCACTCGATTCAGCATATCCACAGCGAAATCGTATCGCAGAGTGCGATCATTTACATGCGTCTTTTGCACTATTTGAATGTTATAAGCATGAAACTTTAATTTCTTGTGCAAGATGTCGTGAACTGTCGATTTCGGAATGCACAGTTCTCTGATAGCTTTACGAACGGATTTCCTGGGGCTTCGTCGGAAACTTTCATTAACTTGGTCAACCGTCTCACCGCTGACGCTTGGCCTACCGGCTCCTCCACGATGATCCACATTGCCAGTTTCATTAAACTGTTTCATCCATCGCTTAATTGAATTCGTTGACGGAGGAGTCTAAATGGTGCCATCTTTTAACTTTAATGACCGACTTTAATTCCGCAAGCCATAACACACACATCGCCTTCTGCGGTACGAATGACATGACTGCTGATTGCGCATTTCTCATACATTCCTCATCAGGCCACACCTAGCGCCATCTATCGGATTCTGGGAATAACAATTCTGAAAAACAAAAATATAGAAACCGTGCTAGTAATTGCTCATAGTTTTTTTTATTTTTGTACAAATATTTGTAATGTGTCCAATAATTCTCGGACACCCTGTATATTCTCTGAACTGTCTCAAGAATACTTACAAAAGCCTCATTTGGCATCTGTGTTTCTAGTTTTTGGTCATGAATGATGCATCCTTAGAGTAAATTATAATGATCAGCAGCAGGCTGCTTCCATGATTTTGCAGTGCAAATAGACTTAAGAACTGAGAATGTAAGTACAAAAACACAACGATGATCAGAAGGACCAATGAGCATACGTTGAATGAGAATTCGAGTCGACTCACACTGTGAATTGTGTGGCCAAACTTTGCTGCATAATAATACTTACAATAGCATCGCTCGCGATGAATGCGGAAACATTGAACTTGTAACATTTGAAATTCACTCTCTACGTACAAAAGGAAAATTAATTGCTGGAAAACGAACAAAATGAATTTATTTTTCAAATTTAAATATATAAGGGGCTCATCAGTAGCTCAGCTTTAGTCATTTAAGCGTCTACTGTATATGAAGCAAATGGCACCTAAAATTTTCTTTGCTCCACAAATAGAAACGTTCGTATAGTGATCGGCTTTTACGAAAGCTACGACAAAACAATTCCTCTCTCATCTCAGAAGTGCTAAACATTAATCTGTTATTGGTGATAAGCGCTCCCGATCGGTCATTTATCCTTTGCTCAATGGATCAAAGCCATTCCCCCTAGCACGAATAGCATACCTCTGAGCAGAATCAGTTTCCTCAAACATCTCTCTTAGTTTTCAGGTTCGTCAGTGTTTTTACAGCTCCTTTAGCTTATAGTCAGAAAGGATTAGTGCCAACCCTTTTCAAAATCCCTTCTATGAATGACAAAACTAAGGACAAAGTACTATTTCTTGATGAGCACGTTCACTCCTTCCAGCCGCTCACGGTCCACTCCTTAGACAGCGATTATTTTCGTTCAAGATGGTTGGGTGGTTGGTTGGTTAGTTGATTTTAGTGGCGCAAGGGCCAGGTTTGGCCAAAGAGCGCCAGACAAAGAACGGTCAGTCACAGATTTTGAAAAGCGTGGAAAATGAGTAAGAGCAGACAGGCTTGGGAAAAGTTGAAAAAGAGTATGATGAAAGCAGGGAAGACAAGGTAGTTAATCAGATTTATAAAAAAAATTACTAATTGAGAGGGACGAACCGTCACTCTCCTCCCCCCACACTCCTCTGCAATGCTGGCATAGGACGGGGACGAACTGTCACTCTCCTCCCCCCCCCATGTTCCTCTGCAATGCCAGTTGAGGCTGGGGACGAACTGTCACTCTCCTCCCCCATGTTCCTCTATAAAGTTGGTTGAGGGTGGGGACCTCGCAGAGGCCGAGACAGGTGGATGGACACTGCACACCTTTGTGGATTGAGGGCCGGGTCTTCCGCACGTGCAGGCTGTCTGCTGGGAACCGGAAGAGGCGGTCGTCTTCAAAAGAGAAGGCGCAGACTCAGCTGGTCGAAGAAGCTGGAGCTCGGTGAAATCCACCTGTGTCGCTTGTTCAACTGTAGATCGCTTGGCAAGTGCGGCGAGAGCTACTGGGCGCGGAACAAAGGGCTGCACGGGTTGTGGCAGAGACTTAACTACTGCGGCAAAACTACGCTGTCGGATGGTGGGTATACCCAACTTGGCTTTGGCAGCAGGGTACGAGAGGCCTTCCAGGGTCTTGAGGCGCTGGATCGCCGTCTCGTCCTTCCATTTCATACAGTTGCGGGAGTAAGCTGCATGGGCCTCACCGCAGTTAACACAGCAGGCCGCAGAGGTGCAACCATCCCCGTCATGATCACTGGAGCCACAATTTGCGCAACGAGCGGAACTCTTACAGAAACGTTGGGAATGCCCGTACCTCTGTCACCGGAAACAGCGCAGAGGACTGGGAATGTACGGGCGAACTCCACAGACCAAGTAGCCAGCCTTGATTTCGGTCGGAATTTTCGGGGAGTTAAAAGTCAAGATTACATTTTTAGACTGAATCAAGGAACCATCGCGCCGGAACATCATACGACGAGCAGCAATAACACCTTGATCTGCAAGTTCAGTCACCAATTCGTCCTCACTGCATGGCAAGAGATCAAACTCCGAAATAACACCCCGAGAGGTGTTAAGAAACGGGTGAGGTGTCACTTTGACAGGAATGCCTTGAAGACTAGAAAGGTGCAGAAAAGTGTTACTCTGAGAAACACTGCAAGTTTGGACAAGCAGGTCCCCAGAGCGAAGCTTCCTCACAGACTTCAAGGGGCCAACCGCAGCGTCCAAAGCTTTAGAAATGAAAAATGGAGATCTGGTGGACAGTCTCTCATTCGGATCGATGGATTCTACAAGTAAGTGTGTAGCATGCGTAGTCACAGCAATCGAGGGGAGACGACGCTTCGGAGCGACTGGTACAGCTGCCGAAGAAGAGGTTGTACAGTCTTGGTCCAGGTCATGGTCTAAAGAACGTTTAAGGTTTCGAGACTTGGTAGGTTGATAAGATGAAGGAGTGTCGTTGGCAACTATCATTGTCTCAGGTGACTTAAATTTGGAGCGTTTGTTTTTGGGTTTACCCATGGAAAAAAGAAGGAAGATTCGTCTGCAGACTACTCCACCCACCACCGAGCCCTACAAGGGAGAACTGGAGGTCCGCAAGCCAAGAAAATGACGCTAGACACAGTTCTGGAGCTTATACGTTGCAGATATAGTCCGTTGGCTGTGATCACACGCACTCGGCGGACACTTCGGCCTCCTGGTACCGTCATGCCATCGCCTTAGGCATGATCCCACAGCCCCCAGGCTCACCCTGCCGTGGCATACGACAAAAAAGCCGCTAAAGCCCTGTACACAACTTGGTACAAGACTTCTGACTAGAGGTGGGTTAGTCTCTAGCCTCCCGTTTACAGCGAAGCCGGGGTCGAAGAGGAGTGTTGGTACACAGGAGGCACTTAACCGGTCTCCTGCGACCTCAGCCGCCAGACATCCCATTTCCGCCTCACGGGTCTCCGCACGCGGCAAACATGCAGGTAGGTCTAGCACCCAAACCAGCTAAAAGGAAAAAAGAAATCCAAAGAAGACAAATCCTGGCGGGGAACCTAAACGGAATTTCAGCAACCTACGAACTGAGCGGTTAATATAAATCAGTTAGTGGTGGAGGGTAACAAAACCACAAGACCGGGGTGTGAGTACATAACGTGGTAGCGATTAGGTAGAGAATACAACACGGGCAACTAGCCAGTGGAGAAAATAAATAAAAACGAAAATGCGAGACACAAGACCAGCTCGGGAACGTGGGGACGCGACTCCCCAACAGCTGGATGAACAGCCGTCCCTGCAAACACCAACAGCACCGAAACAAAAAACAAGCGGTGGCATGACATCAGATGTTGACCAGTCACAAGGTCAGCTCGGGCCGTGGGGGCGCCGCTCCCCAAATAACTGGAAAACCAGTTATCCCCGTGCGGGGACCGTTCAAGATGATTCGGCGCATATTCCCGGAATTAATTCATTCCAGTCGGATAAAGGGTTAACCTATCAAGGGAATGGCAACTGTGAAACACCGAATTTCTCCTCTGTTATTTCATACAAAGCAGAAAACAATTTGAAGTTTTAGTACCGTTGTTTTAATCACTTTTCTCATGATTAAAAAAAGAAGGAATTGTAAGAACGCAGTTTTGAATTCATTGTCTAAAGTCTTCTTTTCACTTTCTAGGCGGCCAGAATGATAGAGAGTTACACTGAAGAGCAATTGAAATAGAGACAGCTGGCCTTATGCAAATGTGACGCTGTGGGCGGCCCTGTAAACGGAAACGACATGACGTATGCAGCGATCCGACAATATGAGGAGTGAATCAGTAAGATTCGGACGCAGTGTGGGTAAGACGAAGGATCTAAGCGCATTTGATCGTGGGCAAATTGTCGGGGCCCGACGAATGAGTCAGACCATCTCGGAAGTCGTGCAGGCACTGGGATTTTCACGAGCCACTGTGTCACGGGTGCACCGTGAGTACATCGAATCCGGTAAAACCATCCCTGCAAGGGCTAACTGCCATGGACAACAGCGTGCGGATGAGCGGGGTCATTGTCTGCTAGCTCGCATTGTAACAGCGGATAGACGGGCCACAGTGCAAGAAATCACTCGGCAATTTAACGATGGTGCACAAAAGCGTGTAAGCAGCCACACCATCCAGAACCATCTCCTCGCTATGGGGTACAGAAGCCATCGTCCCACGAGGGTATCGCTGCTGACCGCACATCACAGGGTGCAAAAATTAGCATGGGCGCTGGAACATCGCCACTGGACCCTAGACATGTGGGAAAATGTTGCCTGGACTGATGAGTCGAGATTCACGTTGGTACATGCGAATGGCAGGATACGAGTACGGCGCTAACCACATGAAGCGATGAATCCGTCTTGCCAGCAGGGTACTCTTCGAGCTGGTGGGGGTGGCATTCTCGTCTGCAGACTGTTTACGTATACTGAAATCGATATGGAGTACAGAAGCCATCGTCCCACGAGAGTAGCGCTGTTGACCGCACATCACAGGATGCAAAGATTAGCATAGGCGCGGGAACATCGCCACTGGACTCTAGACATGTGGGAAAATGTTGCCTGGGCTGATAAGTTGAGATTAACGTTAGTGTATGCGGATGGCAGGATACGAGTACGGCGCAAACCACATAAAGCGATGGATCCTCCTTTCCAGCAAGGTACTCTTCGAGCTGGTGGGGGTGGCATTCTCGTCTGGGGACTGTTTACGTGGACTGAAATGGAACTCCTGTTACGTCTGACATCGTCCTTCACATATCAACGTTACCGGGATATCCTGGACGACTCTATGCTCCCGTTTGTGCACCTTCATCCTACTGGGGACCTCATCCTGCAACAAGACAATACACCGCGCCATCGCTCCCGAATTGTATCCGAATGGTTGGATGAACACTACACCGACGTGGCCTCGCTTCCTTGCTCAGCTAGGTCCCTTGACCTCAATCCCATCAAGCACATTTGGGATGCCATCGACAGAGATGTTCGAGGCTCTGACCCCCTCCATCAAATCTTCGTGAACTGTGGGAGCTTTTTCAGGGGTCGTGGATCCGTATGGCTTCCCAACGCTTCCATCGCCGCCGTCATCAGGCCGAAAGGTGGTGCTTCACGTTACTAGACAGGTATCTCTAATTCAATTGTTCTTCAGCGTATATCATCAACAAAGAAAGAGGCGATGATCACCTGTAAGGTACGTACAGTATATTAGTGAACTGTTTCGTGCATATGCCAAAGCACTGATCGGTATTTGAACTATACCCACATAGTTCTACGAACTGGCAGTCTTTAGAAAGAAAACCTCTTGGCTACTTTATCTCATCTTATTCCCAAAATCAATAAAATTGTTTGTTTTCTTCAAATTGCAGTACAATTGTTTGTTTTCTTCAAATTGCAATACCGAGTGTTTGTGACATTTAGGTACTTGTCCTACAGCTGATTCTGATAAAACAAAACAAAAAAAGTCGGACAGCAAGACATACCCACTGATAACGCAACAAGGTTGTATTGCGGATGTACATAGGAAATGACTCAGGAGAAAAATTACTCATGACTGCTACACAACAAACGATCGAAATGTGTTTCGTGGGCAGCAGTACATGCAGTACAATGTGGCTGAATTGTACGTTCAAGACGTTCCGGAATATTCAGCATATGTTTTACTCATGCATGATTCTTTGGAAGAGAGCCAATGTATTAGAAATCGGAATAGCAAAATCATCGGCGTTCATCTGTTTCCATACAAAGATTTCAAGTGAATTCGTGTTGGTATATAGATGATAGATGCCACGCAATTCGTCCACCTCTACCTATCCAATGGACAAGATAAGCATGATTGAAATGTTCTGTAACAATTCGACGAAAATGTGCTAGCTCTGTATCATGCCTGAAGTAAATGCACCGACGTGTTGATATCTTCCAACAACGCTGGTAGTTCCTCCTCCAGGGTGCTGGTATTACAAGCTGTTGGGCTTTGGTTGCAAAAATAGTGGTTCGACGAGGTAGTCTACCATGATGCCGTTCCAGTAATTCATATACAATCCTTTCTGATTCCAAGACTGCCCTATTTCAAGTAGATTATCCTACGCTCAGTGATGCATGTTCTGAAAATTTACAATGTCATTAATGGTGAGTTGTCATTCATACGTAAAAAGCATACTACGAAGAAAACGACTTCGGGTACATTTTCGCAGAAGTCCTTTAGCAAAGCTGATTCCAAGGGATAAATAAGATGGCTAGTGTTCTTGTAGCCACTGCACGTGGTAAGGATACATTTGAATCTGATGACAGACACATCCCATAGATTGGAATTTGATACGCCCACATTTGTGGCCTTCTTTGTTTTGCTGGTTCCGTGATTCTCCACCACAATGTCCACCACTGGCTGTTCTAAGGCAGATGAGCGCACATCCCTGGGTCGTCCCTTATCTGTACTGAGAGGCGCCGTTGATTCCATCACCCGTAGATGTTGATGGACGATGGCAAACGTAGCTTTTGCGGGATATCTTCGGTGCGAAAATGCCACACCGCAGAGGTGTTGCGTTTCACTGCTATTTTCATTGTATAGTCCGCGTGTGAAATCGATATAAGCCAATTTAGCGTTGATAAACGGGTCTTCATGTTCACTGTTGCACAAACCTAATCGACTATAATAACCTAACTATGCATTCACTTCTCGTCTAATACGAGTGCTCAGCAAAAGGACTGACGGTTCATTTTAAATAGCCTTATCAGATGCTGGAGTTAAGCGATTGTACCATGCATTTACATTCATACCCAACGCAGAGTGACTTGCAAACAATATTCATATCCATACCACTGTACTTACCGCACAATCTTTCGTACAAAAATATTAGTCAAACACCACATTATTTGCACTGTTGGTCACCCAAAATGCAACACAAAGAAGGACACGAAATAGCAAAGCCAGATTTACTGGAAACATAACAACGGATACAAAGATGAAACGATTGAGCTTACAGGTCTGTGCGACTTGCGGAACACGCAGACATCAATAGTTCGTGTGGCCCCCATAGCTGGCAATAACGGCCGCTACACACCGCGGCATCGAACGAAAGAGACTTTGGATGTGGGCTTGGGGTATGTCGGTCCAGGCTGCTTCCACACGTTGCCACAGTTCATCAGGTGCAGCCGAGAGTGGTGCTTGCCGGGCCACTCGGTTGCCGATCAGCGACAAAACGTGTTCGATGGGCGATATATTGGGAGAACAGGCGGGCCACGGAAGCAGTGACACCTGGTGGGCCGTGAAGAATTGTTCACGTTGCGTGCCACGTGCGGCCGCCCATTGTGTTGAAACGTGGCCGCTGGTAGGTCTTGCAGGTAAGGTAGGACTACTACAGGCTCCAAAACGTCGGAGATGTAGCGGTGGCTGTTGAGTGTCCCGGCGAGGCGTACCAGAGGGGCGCGGGTGTCATATCCAATTGCGCCCAAAACCATAACGCCAGTCGATGGACCGGTATGGGGAAGCATAATGCAGGCGTCATACAGTCTCTCGCCGCGGTGCCGCCACACGCGGATCCAATCATCGTGGTGTTGCAGGCAGAAGCGGGATTCGTCGGAGAACACAATGTCGTGCCATTCCGTAGTCACGGTGTGGGGTTCAACGGCCCACTGCCGCCGCACTCGCCGGTGGTGTAACGTCAACGGTAATAGGAGCAATGGGCGCCGTGCGACAAGTCCCCGCTCTTGCAGACGACGTCGAAGGTACGTGCTGACACAGGTTCTTGCGCAACACACCATAATTCCTGCGTTAACATCCGTGACGTTGCGGTGCGAGCCATCAATGCCAGCCGCACAACATGTCGGTCCTCTCGTTCGGTGGTGTGCCGCGGCTGCGGCAATCGCTTACGTAGGTCCGCCCGTCCCTCCTGCACCCACCGAATCCATACTAGCCTCACTGTGGCTGGATGTCGTCCCACACGGGCGCCGATGTCTCGGTACGATAAACCGCTGCGATAAGCCACAATTCGTCCTCTGTCGAACTCCGAAACGTGCTGGAATAGCTGCCGTATTCTGCGACGAGGCATCCGGAACCTTCCAACGCGCAGGTCCGGCAGCACAACACACTTCCACTACTTTCACCCCGTCTTCTGTGCACCCTTTTTATAGTGCTTCTCGGTGGCGTGCCGGGCGCACATGATTTGCATATGCCCTACAATGCTAACCGTTTGCATGTCCTCTCGCGTGCGACGCATGCTGCGAATTTTAGGCCAATCGGATGCTTCCTTCTTGTTGTTGCATTTTGGGTGGCCAGCAGCGTATTTAATGTGTTTGTTTCGGGGTTTAACGATCGCCATGAGCAACTCGGTGGATTACAAGCTGTCTCCCGTCCCTTAGTTAGGGCCACTGGTTCCAAGGAAGGGAAAGAGCCATTGCCATAAAGCAAACTCACCATACATGCCTCACTCGAGATTCAAACACGGACCTATCTTGGACCAATAATTATAAGTCGTCCCTCATATACTCGACAACTGGTTGGGCGAGAAAAAGTTCGTACTCCGACAACGTGCTATATCTATGCACGAAAGCGTTTCCTGCCATATATTAGGTGCTTGATTTAAATCCTGCTGTTTTTTGCCATACAAACACCTGTGTGTTGCCTCAGAACGGTACATGATAGTCTTTTCAAAGTAGTGTCCGTTGGCAGCTATGACCCTTTACCATCGTTGGGGTAACAAATGGGTTCCACGGTAGAAAAATGAAGGTTCTTTCGAGGCGAACCGTTCATCGAGCCATTTTTGGATATCCGCGACAGAAAGGAAGTGCTGCTCTTACAGGCCATGTTGTAGCGACCGGAACAAATGGAAATCCGAGGGAGCAATGTCCGGGGAATAAGGCGGGTGGGGTAAGAAGTCCCAGCCAAGTGCCTCCAAGAGTTCCTTCACGGATTTGGCAACATGAGTTCTACCATTGTCGTGGAGAAGAATAACCTTGTCATCTGGGATCTAGTTTCTGAGCTTCTGGATCATTTCCATTGCCTTTAAACGTTTGCTAATCGTTGACTCATCGGCCCGTATTGTTTCAGACAACTCGTGGAGCATCTGACATGAATCCTCGACCAATAAGGCCTCCAATGCTCCATGTTCGACCTTTTCCGCTGCCCAGGGCGCTCTTTGTCCTTCACGTCATATTGGTTGGCTTTGAAGCGTCGGAACCACTCTCTGCATGTTGTTTCCGATAGGGCATGTTCCCCATAGGCGTGCACTAGCAAACGATGACTTTGCTCTGAACATTTCTTGAGATGAAAGCAGAAAAGTAATGCTTTCCGCAAATGCTCCTTTTTTGGTACGAAACTCGACATCGTGAATACGATACAAACTCGTGTTCTGTGCCCTCCGATCGCGTGTCACACACTGCTTCGCCCAGACTACGGACGGTACGTGCGTGGGCAAAGGAGGTCACGTGTGGCCCGGGTCACAGCACACCACTGCTGCCCTTTATTGGGCAATAGAAAAAATTGAGAGAGTACTCTGGTACGCTCTTTGTTGATAATATAATTTACGCCATGCATCATTCGCATGCCAAGAATTTTGTGGGTGTGAAATAAAATGAGTGATTCGAGAGTATATTTATATTTTGTGTACATTTATTTATGTACAAGACATTGCATTTCTTCGCATCACTCACCACCACACAGGGCCACATTCAGGTACATACAAAGTGGAATTGAATCGGAACAGCAAACAATGAAGTTTACTGATTCCTGACATTGAACGGTACTTAGTAGGTGGATTAATGAATGTTGTTTTCATAAAACTAATGAAAGCAGATACGTGAGTCACCAAAGTAAATATTTACTAAACTATGGAGGAGCAATAGTAAGTATTGCGAATCCCTATTTTTTAATATTTAAAACCACTAACTTACAAAAATCTTTCAGTTACAATTAAAAGAGCATATATAGTAGTTTAAAACCATAAGACCTTTGGTAGTTTAAAACCATATGACCTAGTCTCCCTTCTGAGGATGAGCTCGTACCGAGCACGAAAGGTCTTATGGTTTTAAACTACGATATTATTATGTCTGTTAGTAAGTTAGTGGTTTTAAATAGTGTCTCATTGAATATCGTGCACAAAAAGGGAAATTGTTTTGTTCAGATTGGACTGCTTATTCTTTTAAAAACAATATTTATTATTATTATTATTATTCAGATTTAGATGAACGTAAGAAGCAATTCTGACATCGATGAAATATGGAGTAGTCCACCACATGGGCACGCTGAAATCTGACTTCAAGATAGAAAGAAAAGTTCAATCGCACGTGAATTAGTGAGAGGATTGGCAAGTTTTGGCCTAAGGCAGTGCTTCCCAATCCTTTTTTTAACCGACTAGCGCCCACTTCAGAGAATTAGATGCTGGCTATCTCCCCCTCCCCCCTCAAGTCGAATGTCATAAGCATGCTCAAATCAGCAACAATAACTTTAAATTCATCTCACACTGTACGCAAACATCATATTTAATTATTTCTAACTAAACAATTATTATAAATATGAATGAGTGCATTTTATAAATTCTGTTTAGTGTCCTTCAGAATGGAACTGATTGTCTCTAATCAGCATTGGAGTATACTATATTATTGAAGACAGCGAATGAAGCATTCAAGAAGGCGTACGGGTACCAAAATCTCTCGTAACTACCACACCCTCGCAGAAATGCTATATTTCCAGTTGGTTAATACACCCCCGTTTGAAAAACATAATCTCAAAGCAACTGCACTTTTTCGTGGCATAACTTATAATCCTTATGAATAAACCCACGTCCATAAGTTATGTTAAATGTTTATAAACATAAGTAATTAAACATACAGTCACACAAAATTATAGAACATAAATATTGAAAAAAAGTTAAGATCCTCAAATAGAAATCATCGCTCTTTCCACGTTTATAAATGAGCCACGGAAAAATTATCTTCGGCCGCCACCAGGAATCGAACCCAGGGTCTTCCATTGCGCCACAGCGGCCTTAAAATTCTCCAGACTCACATAATAATAAATTCTCCAGGTGCAGTGGAAGCATGTCCGCCGCGTAACAGGAAGATCCCGGGTTCGATTCCTGGTGGCTGCCGATGAGAATTTTTTCGTGACTCACTTAAAAACGTGGAAAGAGTGATGACTTCTATTTGATATTCCTAATCAACGTCAACTGTGTATTTATTATTCATTCGCCTTCTAGTTATTTGTTCAGTTGCTGCTGTTCATCTTTGGTGAATCCCCAGCATTGTGCGGGTCTCCAAAGAAAGCAACCTACCAGGTGGTTTGGCAGTTTACCGTATGGGAGCCTGGAGAATTTCGAGGCCGCTTTGGTGCAGTGGAAGCATGTCCGGCGCGTAACTGGAAGACTCTGGGTTCGATTCCCGGTGGCTTCTGATGGCAATTTTTCCGTGACTCACTTATAAACGTGGAAAGAGCGATGACTTCTATTTGATATTCCTAATCCAAGTCATCTGTGTGTTTATCAAGTTAAGATCCTTTTGTTAAACAGTATATTACCTTTTTTATTAACTTAAAATTATTGCTGTAATATCTGTAAAAATATAAACGCCCCTCCAACGGCCGCTTAGTGTTTTCAACTTGGGGCGGTACCGCCTCGGTTGGGAATCACTACAGGTCACCCCCATCGTGTGTTAAAGCCTACGTCAATAGCCGGTAAACCTCCCTTTACAGGACAAGGAGTCGACAGGAAGCCGAATTTTGCTGTAACGCACCGTTTTCATAGCATCAGAAACGCATTTTTGTAATGGCTTTCTTCACATTTAGCATCAGGTTCTCGTAATTTACGCAGATGGCAATGAGATATTGTTACGTGCATGTAAAACGTCATGAAATAATGTTCGGTGATAGTTTAGTAAAATATATTGTTCAGTAACAAGGATATTTACTTTGTTGCGTCACTTAATGAGACAGCATGCAAGAATTAGATTTTAACAATGGTTTGGACTACTTCCGTTACCCATTTTCGTTACATCAAACTTTTTCACTTGGGATTTACTTTACTGCTGTCGGGAAGTTCCTAAAGTTTTGACAAAACTTTTTAAAACTCCTGTATAAACCTCATGCCGAAATTGATCTATTACTGCTGTTAAATTAGTTGAGTTAAGATCTAATAAAAAAAAAGAGAAAGATGCTTGAGGGATTCACACTTTTCAACTCAAGATTTAATGAAACTATAGCACATTTCTTAAATACTTAGAGCTACCATAACTATAAAAATACATTTTGATGAAAAATATCTTCTTATACACTCATTGTAAAAAAAATCATTGGAACTAGATGGACGTGTCGGATTGCAATGCTATTCTGGAGGAAGGTAAATGTTACCAGGATTAATAAATGATTAAACATTGAGACTCATATGGGCATTATTTATTGAGCTACACGCCAATAAGTAATGTCTCTCAGTATGGCGTCGGACCTCCATGTTTGCTCACACAACATGCCAGACGTCTCGGCACGGAGTTATACAGGTTCCTTATGGTGTCCAGCGATAAGCCATTCCATGCAGCTTGAATCTTCTCACGCAGTTCCTGCAGATTGCGGTGTAGCGGTGGATTGTGGATAACGGGTCCAATAGCACCCCACACATTTTCAATCGGCGATAGGTCTGGCGATGCGGCCGGCCATGGCTAAGTGTCAGTGCCTTTAAGACAAGCTCTCGAGACAACAGCAGTATGCGGGACGAGCCTTGTCCTGTTGAAAAATCGCACCAGAGTAAGCGTTCAGAAAAGGTAGGGCCACTGGTTGCAGGACTTCATTAACGTAACGTTGGGTTGTCAAAGTGCCTGTAATGCCTGTAATGCAAGGTGATCTGGAATTGTAAGCAACTGCACCCCACACCATAACATCAGGCGTTCTGGACGTGTGACGCTCGACTGAAAATTGTTCATCATGGCGCTGACCACGGTGCCTCAACACACGAATTCGTTGGTCGTCTCCTCCAGGATAAAAGCGGGACTCGTCACTGAAGATCACCCGCTGCCGTTCTGAATGGCTCCTTGACAGTCTGACACGACACGATTGCAGTCTTTTGCGACGATGCAATGGTGCAGTCGTCGTAACAGTCTGCGTGCGCCTAGTCCTACGACGTTTAGCCGTCTGCAATGGTGCTCGCACTAATCGGACAATGCATGGAAGGCACCACTGCTCGCTGAATATCCGCAACCGTGGCTGTAGTGTCATTTCGCGATGTTGGACAGCCCGTCGGTCAACTCTCTCTCCGTGGTTCGTCTAAATCTCTCAGACCCTTCCTGTCGCTGCTGCGTGCCTTGTTCTATCCACTGCCGCCAAAAGCGTGCTATGGTGATATCCGCACGAGCTGTATGGCGCGCAATACTGCGATAATACCATCCCGCTACCTGGAGCCCGCAGGTGCGGCCCCTCTCAAACTCCTTCAATGCTCGATTTGCTTTCGAACTTTTCTCTGAGACATACTTCACTTGCAAGGGATGCAACCAACACAACAGCGCTAGTCAGAAATGCAAGCGCGAAAGACGGAAAAAGAGCTCATATAGGCGGTTGCTTTCGTCACATGCGCAGCCGAGCGTTATACTTGCCTCACGATGTCAAACCTACCCAACAAGTTTCACTCCTGTTGGTTGCTTCCTTCTGGCTGCAACTGTTTTTTTTTGTTTTTTTTTTTTTTTTGACGATGAGTGTAAGTAGGTGATCAGCCAAACACATATAACACAAATTAAAATTTTATTTCCCTTTCCTTTGCAACAACAGAATCGTAAAACTCCTGCTCTGGGGCATACTGAGCTCGAATAACGGAGCGTTTTGAATTCTTAGTTACTTCACAATGCTAGATTGCTATAAATTTTGAAAGTATAATTAATATGAGTTTCACGAAAAACGAACGTTTCAAAGACCAACCTGTGATCGTTTTTCAATTTCTCAGAATTTGAAAATTGCTTTTAAAGGATGTAGGTGTTTGCTTGAAAATCAAAATTTATTTCCTCGAATAATGCAAAAACGCCATAAAAAAAATACAGATTAAATAAATTTTGCAGCTGGATATATTGATTTCATTGACCATTAACATATTTTATAGGAAATGATGTAAAATCTTATAACTTTTCACAAAACTTGTACAAATCGCTCGTTTGCTAATCGAATGGAGAGAATTCATACCCGTCGGTGAAAATGGACGACATCCGAGCACTTTATTCAGGTCATTGGATTCGGCGAGTTGTCTAGGGGCCATTTTGGAAGCAACTGATATGAATTTTGTTCTTTGTAGATGCCATCTTTATATGAGAACGTCCATGGTCTTGGGAGATCAACCCTGATAGATGTCGAGAGTTTGATCTACGGAGCGTCAGTCATTCTTCACTACTTTCTGTCCCTTTCCCCCTCCTCCTGGTTCGCTACATCCCTGTCTCAATTTCCTCCCTCCCTCAATCGCTCTCTCTCTTCCTATTGGTACCCTCTATCTATCCGTCTTTGCTTTGCACTTGCGATCAAACATTTTCAAGATAAGTGCTTCCTTGAAAACCGCTGGCAGTACTTCGAAATGAAAGCTTGTCAAGAGAGAATCTATTAATCTACCTCATATTAGATCAAATCATTGACAATATATAATGAAACTGAGGAAATTTCTGCTGTAGGAATTTGCAGAGGACTTGAAGGCGGTTCTCATGTCTTTACATAGATGTACCAGAACAAGAACGTAGAATTTTCCTATCAATTTTGATTTGTGTACATGTGAATAAAACTATACAAGTTCGCACGAACTACAACATAAATGGGACGAACAATTTTTAATTTATCTTACCTTCCTTAATTTCTTCCCCCAAACGAACACACAGAAGAGTGGCAATACCAGACTTCCAAACACGAAAGATGACATCGAATATTCAGTTGTAATTAGCATTTCTTTAACACTGTCCAACACAAAAAAATATGTGCATATAAAACATGAGCCGTAAAAAAGAATACGTCTATGCACTGGAAAGAGATCTTGCTGCGTCAATTTTCGCGCATTCAGCAATACTTTCAGTTACCATAACAAGCAGGAATATTTTCTTTGTTTTTATAGCAAAGCACATTCAGGAGCATAAATTTTTTTTTAGCTATTCGGAATTTTTATCCAAACATTTTATGACTGGTACTCTAATTTAACTTTCATTTCTAGTTTCCTTCCCTATGTAAATTTTGTGTTCAATCTCTTTAAGCGTTCCATCCTTAACGTTATATTTTCTCACTCGCTGAATGTCATGTGACAACAGTTTTGAGATCGCGTTGAAGGACGACCTCAAAGCTGTTACCACATGATATTGGACGGTTGAAGGTTTATCGAAAGAAAGGACGCGCCGTTTGCCCCTGTATTGGGCCAAATGTAAATCAAAGGGACGACAGCTCCCGCCAAATAAGGCATATAAAGGGAAGTAGTTTGATGTCGGCTATCACGTAATAGTGTTACAGTCGCAAGTGAAACACCCATTGTGAAGTAGTTGCCGACAATGGCAGGTTTCAATGACTTCAAAAAAATGCATGATAGTTCATGTGTGTCTTACAAGAGCTTCAGTAAACAGAAATGCAGAAATAGTAGATGTAAACCTGAGAAACTCTATCGAAGACTACTACTACCTATCAAAAATGAACGTTTATTATGTATAGCTTTCATAATCAATGAAATCCATACATAATAAAAGTTCATACTCATTCAGTCTTTCAGTTACTTAGTTATCTCAGAACAAGGATCTAATCTATAGTGCTGAGGCAACTCCTGAATTTAGATTGTTCTTCTGGTTGAGCCATTTTTCCTTGAAACGATGGGATAATACCTTGTATAGCCTGAAATCCTCTGTCCCCTATTTTATGTAGGGACATCATCGTAGCATTGTTCCAGTAACGGGGAATCATTCCTTAATTGAGACGTCTAGTAAAACCTTGCACGAGTGTAGATTCTATTTATACACTGATTCTTGTCCATAAAATGTAAATATAGATACAACAATAAATGTAAATATAACAATTATTTTATAAATAACGAATGGCAACCGATGAACAATTTTTCGGTTGCTATTCGTTGTTTATAAAATAACGTGGACAGATCGATGACATCGTATATTTACATTATCTCCACGTATTTGAAATTTATTCACCATTTCTATCGCCCTTTGGATTTTTCAGCGTTAATTAAACATCTTGCTTTGTTGAATGCCACTAGATGGCGACACATCAGTTACTGAACCCATCAATATGGATTTGTGTAGTCAGATGCTGACTGCTAAACCACGAATAGCCTTGTGAATTGTTGGCACCATAGCGTAAAGCGAACGCACTAGGCTGGTTATCGAGAGATCTGGGGTTCAATCCCAGTGGTGTCAATGAACAATTCTTCGGTTGATATTCGTTGTTTATGAAATAACGTGGACAGAGCGATGAAATCGTATTGTTACATTATCTCCACGTATTTGAAATTTATTAATCATTATTCTAGATACATGTACTTGGAGTGCCACTTTTCCAAAATAAGAAATCAACGCTGCCAACGTTTTGTACAAGTTTTGTACAGTTTTGTACACCCAAAAGAAAATTTTGTACACCACCGGAAGTGGTACTTTTCGGCTCTTTAAAAGTGGCACTCCAAGTACATGCTGGAGTGCCACTTTTTCGAAATCGAAAATAAATACTGCCAAAGTTTTGTACTAGTTTTGTACAGTTTTGTACACCCAAAAGAAAATTTTGTACACCACCGGAAGTAGTACTTTTCGGCTCTCTAAAAGTGGCACTCCAAGTACATGCTGAGTGCCACTTTCTCAAAATCGAAAATAACTACTGCCAAAGTTTTGTACTAGTTTTGTACAGTTTTGTACACCCAAAAGAAAATTTTGTACACCACCGGAAGTAGTACTTTTCGGCTCTCTAAAAGTGGAGCTCCAAGTACATGCTGAGTGCCACTTTCTCAAAATCGAAAATAACTACTGCCAAAGTTTTGTACTAGTTTTGTACAGTTTTGTACACCCAAAAGAAAATTTTGTACACCACCGGAAGTGGTACTTTTCGGCTCTTTAAAAGTGGCACTCCAAGTACATGCTGGAGTGCCACTTTTTCGAAATCGAAAATAAAAACTGCCAAAGTTTTGTACTAGTTTTGTACAGTTTTGTACACCCAAAAGAAAATTTTGTACACCACCGGAAGTAGTACTTTTCGGCTCTCTAAAAGTGGCGCTCCAAGTACATGCTGAGTGCCACTTTCTCAAAATCGAAAATAACTACTGCCAAAGTTTTGTATTAGTTTTGTACAGTTTTGTACACCCAAAAGAAAATTTTGTACAATACCGGAAGTAGTACTTTTCGGCTCTCTAAAAGTGGCGCTCCAAGTACATGCTGAGTGCCACTTTCTCAAAATCGAAAATAACTACTGCCAAAGTTTTGTACTAGTTTTGTACAGTTTTGTACACCCAAAAGAAAATTTTGTACACCACCGGAAGTGGTATTTTTCGGCTCTTTAAAAGTGGCACTCCAAGTACATGCTGGAGTGCCACTTTTTCGAAATCGAAAATAAATACTGCCAAAGTTTTGTACTAGTTTTGTACAGTTTTGTACACCCAAAAGAAAATTTTGTACACCACCGGAAGTAGTACTTTTCGGCTCTCTAAAAGTGGCGCTCCAAGTACATGCTGAGTGCCACTTTCTCAAAATCGAAAATAACTACTGCCAAAGTTTTGTACTAGTTTTGTACAGTTTTGTACACCCAAAAGAAAATTTTGTACACCACCGGAAGTGGTACTTTTCGGCTCTTTAAAAGTGGCACTCCAAGTACATGCTGGAGTGCCACTTTTTCGAAATCGAAAATAAAAACTGCCAAAGTTTTGTACTAGTTTTGTACAGTTTTGTACACCCAAAAGAAAATTTTGTACACCACCGGAAGTAGTACTTTTCGGCTCTCTAAAAGTGGCACTCCAAGTACATGCTGAGTGCCACTTTCTCAAAATCGAAAATAACTACTGCCAAAGTTTTGTACTAGTTTTGTACAGTTTTGTACACCCAAAAGAAAATTTTGTACACCAACGGAAGTGGTACTTTTCGGCTCTTTAAAAGTGGCACTCCAAGTACATGCTGGAGTGCCACTTTTTCGAAATCGAAAATAAATACTGCCAAAGTTTTGTACTAGTTTTGTACAGTTTTGTACACCCAAAAGAAAATTTTGTACACCACCGGAAGTAGTACTTTTCGGCTCTCTAAAAGTGGCACTCCAAGTACATGCTGGAGTGCCACTTTTTCGAAATCGAAAATAAATACTGCCAAAGTTTTGTACTAGTTTTGTACAGTTTTGTACACCCAAAAGAAAATTTTGTACACCACCGGAAGTAGTACTTTTCGGCTCTCTAAAAGTGGCGCTCCAAGTACATGCTGAGTGCCACTTTCTCAAAATCGAAAATAACTACTGCCAAAGTTTTGTACTAGTTTTGTACAGTTTTGTACACCCAAAAGAAAATTTTGTACACCACCGGAAGTGGTACTTTTCGGCTCTTTAAAAGTGGCACTCCAAGTACATGCTGGAGTGCCACTTTTTCGAAATCGAAAATAAAAACTGCCAAAGTTTTGTACTAGTTTTGTACAGTTTTGTACACCCAAAAGAAAATTTTGTACACCACCGGAAGTAGTACTTTTCGGCTCTCTAAAAGTGGCACTCCAAGTACATGCTGAGTGCCACTTTCTCAAAATCGAAAATAACTACTGCCAAAGTTTTGTACTAGTTTTGTACAGTTTTGTACACCCAAAAGAAAATTTTGTACACCAACGGAAGTGGTATTTTTCGGCTCTTTAAAAGTGGCACTCCAAGTACATGCTGGAGTGCCACTTTTTCGAAATCGAAAATAAATACTGCCAAAGTTTTGTACTAGTTTTGTACAGTTTTGTACACCCAAAAGAAAATTTTGTACACCACCGGAAGTAGTACTTTTCGGCTCTCTAAAAGTGGCGCTCCAAGTACATGCTGAGTGCCACTTTCTCAAAATCGAAAATAACTACTGCCAAAGTTTTGTACTAGTTTTGTACAGTTTTGTACACCCAAAAGAAAATTTTGTACACCACCGGAAGTGGTACTTTTCGGCTCTTTAAAAGTGGCACTCCAAGTACATGCTGGAGTGCCACTTTTTCGAAATCGAAAATAAATACTGCCAAAGTTTTGTACTAGTTTTGTACAGTTTTGTACACCCAAAAGAAAATTTTGTACACCACCGGAAGTAGTACTTTTCGGCTCTCTAAAAGTGGCACTCCAAGTACATGCTGAGTGCCACTTTCTCAAAATCGAAAATAACTACTGCCAAAGTTTTGTACTAGTTTTGTACAGTTTTGTACACCCAAAAGAAAATTTTGTACACCACCGGAAGTAGTACTTTTCGGCTCTCTAAAAGTGGCGCTCCAAGTACATGCTGAGTGCCACTTTCTCAAAATCGAAAATACCTACTGCCAAAGTTTTGTACTAGTTTTGTACAGTTTTGTACACCCAAAAGAAAATTTTGTACACCACCGGAAGTGGTACTTTTCGGCTCTTTAAAAGTGGCACACCAAGTACATGCTGGAGTGCCACTTTTTCGAAATCGAAAATAAATACTGCCAAAGTTTTGTACTAGTTTTGTACAGTTTTGTACACCCAAAAGAAAATTTTGTACACCACTAGAAGTGGTACTTTTTGACTCTCCTTTGTAGCCCTAACACCACTAGAAGTGGTACTTTTTGACTCTCCTTTGTAGCCCTCGAGCATGTACTTGGAGTGCCACTTTTCCAAAAACAAAAATAAACACTGCCAGAGTGTTGTCCTAGTTTTGTACAGTTTTGTACACCCAAAAGAAAATTTTGTACACCACAGGAAGTTGTACTTTTTGACTCCCCTTTGTGGCCCTCGAGCATGTACTTGGAGTGCCACTTTTCCAAAAAGGAAAATAAGCACTGTTTTAGTTTTGTACAGTTTTGTACACCCCAAAAAAATATTTGTACACCACCGGAAATAGTTCTTTTTGGCTCTCCTTTGTGGCCCTCGAGCATGTACTTGGAGTGCCATTTTTCCGAAAACGAAAATAAACACTGCCAGAGTGCAGTCCTAGTTTTGTACAGTTTTGTACACTCAAAAAGAAAATTGTGTACACCACCGGAAGTAGTACTTTTTGATTTTTCTTTGTGGCCCTCGAGCATGTACTTGGAGAGCCAATTTTCCAAAATTGAAAAAAAAACACTGTTAGAGTGTTGTCCTAGTTTTGTACACCCAAAAGAAAATTTTGTACACCACCGGAAGTGGTACTTTTCGACTCTCCTTTGTGGCCCTTGAGCATGAACTTGGAGTGCCACTTTTCCAAAATTAAAAAAAAAAACACTGCCAGAGTGATGTCATAGTTTTGTACACCCAAAAGAAGATTTTGTACACCACCGGAAGTGGTACTTTTTGACTCTTGATTTTCGAAGCAGTAGCTTAAATGGTTAACTAATTTGATTAATATTCCTAGTTTGTTGCATATAAAACACACTTTTGTAATAACCCAGAAGCCGAACGGCCAAGTTGGAAGAATCACCAAAAGAATTTATGTTTAAAATCTCCTTTCCCTTAATTTTCCACTCAATGAAAGTTCGAAGGTCATCTTTATAAAAAATCGTCACATTGTGATTCATCATTTGACACAAAATAGCTCTTAGATCAACATATAGCAACAATACGTATTCGTTTAAATCTCTTTCTTTATATCAGTTCCCCACAATTACTTGCAATGTTTCTCTCTACACCCTCCCCCATTTTTACAATCAAGGTTGTCTATAAATTTTGCTGTGACTCACTGTCAGTGTCGCTAAAATGTACAAGCTGTTAGAGAAGTAGCGGACTCTTCAGTGTGAAAATCTTTAGTTTAGAAGCAACTCGAAAGGAGGGTTAAGTTACAGGTATAAGTCACAGACTGAAATTCAAGCAATTTGAATTTCTGCGCAATGTTTTTTCAATCTAGTGGTTTTCAGTTTAAACAAAATTTTTATATTTAAGCATTGCTTTGTAGAAATAAAAAGATATTCAGTGAAACTTCGGCTATGCGTACTCCAGTTATATTTTTTGATATTTATACGTAATTCTGCATTAGTCCCGATATTTTACTGTATTTTCTAAGCTTTTCCAATTCGATAATAGCTAATTAATTCATTTATACGCTTTTTGCGATGTACATAAATTTTGTAATTTCTGATTATCACAAACTCACAGTTCTTTGATTCGTTTACGTAACCGGTATATCACAAGTTTGAGAGAATCGAGACAGCGTTACTGAGTTCTTGGTGCAGCCAAAGTTGAACCTTCATCCCATCAAAGAAGGGTATGCTGTTTACTTTCGGTTAGCGTTCTTGTGTTCCTTCTTCGTGCAAAGTTGAACCTTGACCTCATCAGAGAGGGATATGTTGTTTAGTTTCGGTTTGGATGAAAAATTTATTTCGCAATCTTTGCTCTGAATAAAACGTGCACTTAGGCAAGCTACAACTCTTGGCATGGTGCGGACGTCTTTTTGTTGTTGTAGTTCAGAGGTGCATTTCACCAGCCCCCCACCACGGAATTTTTTAATTTTTCAGACAAAATTCGTTTGTACCACGTATGAACCGGAATGAACTCGGTTTTTTTCGTTTGAACCGCAAAAGTTTTGGAGATATTTAAAAAACAAAGTGGGGGGGGGGGTGAAACGATAGCCCCCCACCATGGAATTTTTAAAATTTTTTTTGCACCATTCGTTTGTACCACGTATGAACCGGAATGAACTCAATTTTTTTCGTTTGAACCGCAATAGTTTTTGAGTTATTTAAAAAACAAAGTGGGGGCTGGTGAAATGGTACCCCCAAAAAATAGATATTTCAAATTTCAGCATAGCCATTCGTTAATAAATCGTATGAACCGGAATGAACTCCATTTTCATCGTTTGAATCACAATAGTTTTTGAGATATTTAACAAATAATATTGAGAATTTGCATATAAATATAGGAGGCCGACCATTTCACCAGCCCCCCCCCATGGAAATTCAAAATTTCGAAATAGCCATTCGTTAGTAAATCGTATGAACCGGAATGAACTCCATTTCTATCGTTTGAACCGCAATAGTTTTTGAGATATTTAAAAAATAATATTGAGAATTTGCATATATACAGAAAGACCGACCATTTCACCAGCCCCCACCATGGAAATTAAAAATTTCAAAATAGGCATTCGTTAGCAAATCGTATGAACTGAAAAGGACTCCGTTTTCATCGTTTAAACCGCAATAGGTTTTGAGATATTTAAAAAATAATGTTACAGGCCTATCATTTCACCCCCCCCCTCATCATGGAAATTCAAAATTCCGAAATAGCCATTCGTTAGTAAATCGTATGAACAGGAATGAACTCCATTTTTATCGTTTGAACCGCAATTGTTTTTGAAATATTTAATAAATAATAGAATTTACATATACGCACAGAGACCGACCATTTCACCAGCCCCCACCCCCATGGAAATTCAAAATTTCAAAATAGCCATTCGTTAGCAAATCGTATGAACCGAAAAGAACTCCATTTTCATCGTTTGAACCGCAATAGTTTTTGAGATATTTAAAAAAGAATGTCACAGGCCTACACCATTTACCCCCCCCTTCATCATGGAAATTCAAAATTCCGAAATAGCCATTCGTTAGTAAATCGTATGAACAGGAATGAACTCCATTTTTATCGTTTGAACCGCAATAGTTTTTGAGATATTTAAAAAATATTAAGATTTTGCATATATACAGAGAGACCAGCCCCCCACCATGGAAATTCAAAATTTCAAAATAGCCATTCGTTAGCAAATTGTATGAACCGAAAAGAACTCCATTTTCATCGTTTGAACCGCAATAGTTTTTGAGAAATTTAACAAATAATATTACAGGCCTACCATTTCACACCCTCCCCCTCATCATGGAAATTCAAAATTCCGAAATAGCCATTCGTTAGTAAATCGCATGAATAGGAATGAACTCCATTTTTATCGTTTGAACCGCAACAGTTTTTTTTATTGGAGATTTAACGACCACCGTGAGCAACTCAATGGGCTATAAGCAGTCGCCCGTCCCTAATTCAGGGTCACTGGTTCCAGGGAAGGGAGAGAGCCAGTGCCGTAAAACAAACACAACATTCATGCCTCACCGGGAGTCGAACCCGGACCCTGTTCGAACGAATGGTCAGAGTCGGTCGCTTAGACCTCTGCGTCACCGGAGCGGCCAACGGTTTTTGATAGATTTAAAAAAAAAAAAGTTTGAGAAAATTGGGGGACGACCATTGCACACACCCCCATGGAAAAATTCAAAATTTCAAAATAGCCATTCGTTAGCAAATCGTATGAACCGAGGGGAAATCCATTTTCATCGTTTGAACCACAACAGTTTTTGAGAAAAAAATAACAATATTGAGAACTTATGTATATATATATTCGAGACCGACCATCACCCCCCCCCCCCTCTCACCATGTAAATTCATTAAAAATTTCAAGATAGTCATTCGTTAGTAAATGGTGTGAACCGGAATAAACGCCATTTTCATAGTTTGAAAAGCAATAGTTTTGGAGATGTTTAAAAAGAATGTTAGTAGCCCACGATTTCACCTGCCTCCCCCCCCGCCCACCCCAACCTGGACATTTCCCATTTCAGGATAGCTATTCGTTAGCATGGTGTGAATCAGAAAGATCTCCTTCTTCATCGTTCGAATCTTGATAGTTTTTGAGATATTTGTAATAAGGGTAATGGAGGATAATGAAGAAGTAATTTGTTTTGCACAAAGTCTTTCATTCGTTCCTGACATTAGCTGAAAGAACTCCCCGTTTCTAGCTTTGAACCCCAGCAGTTGAAAAAGACATTCCAAAAACAACGTGACGTTGCTTTATTAGGTATCGAGGACTTGTACACAGGAGAACGGAAAATAAATGGCATGATAAAACAATAAGAATAACGGTACTGGACGAGCAGCACAAAGCAGTCTGTAAAAGCCAATCAGGACATACAAAGATAAACGAAGCTGAACGAGCAGCACAAGGCAATCTGTGATAGGCGAAGCACACTGGAACAGTCACTGAGCAGAAGGAACGACGGACATGGAGATGGAGAATACGTCGAACTGGAGGCTGCTTTTCATGCTCGGGGCGCAGCATGAAAAGCAGAAAACGAGGTGCAACAGATAACACTTGCAAAGATGGCATGGTGTAGGTAACAGCACGGGGCAATCAATTAGCATGAGGCAAAGCAATAACGATAAGTATCGGACGAGATGAGTCACACTGGATGAGCAAGTAACGTAGCACAACAGTAGAAGGTATGCTGAGGCACATGGCATGACATAAGACAAATACTCGACGAGACAGGAAAAACAAACCCACGGAACACCTGAAAAAACTAACTGGGTGCGAATAGCAACATAGAGCAATCCAGGACAGTGACGAAAGGTATAAGAGAAGAATCGCGCATAACAATGCACATAGGAAGAAGCTCTGTGAACAAAACGATGTGACGGGTTCACGGAAGTAGGCACCGGGCGGATGTTTGAAAGAACCGAGATGTGGAGAAAACGGAGAAAACATGGCGGTACATAGGATACAACGGAAAGAAAAAGGTTGGGTACAACGCATAACAGAAACATGCAAAGGAGTTAGATGGAACAGCAGCAAGGCAAAGACGACAGGAAGCGAAACATCATGCAAGTGCAGACAGAAACTAATCGGTCAGAACCAGATCAATGAGGCGATTTTGAGTATCACCAAGGTAGCAATTAAAAAACTTTAATAACGAAATATCTCAGGGGTAAGATCTCGTGAGGTCAACGAAAACTTGGAGGAAGCAGCGAATATCCTCGATCATATTCGAGTAATCAGCTGGATCATGTGAGTCAAGAAGGGGATCCAAACCAGCGTCACAAGAAGAGGCAAAGAACAAGGGTTGGCAGCATCTGGGAAGAGAATCTTCGAATACCCAGGGACAGCTTGGAGGCGAGCGACAATTGCAGTGGAAACGGAGGAGTACCAATAAGGTCGGCGAAAGCAGTAACAGTAGAATTAGGAGCGGAACCTGAAGAACGATGAAGAGAAGGCTGAGCGACCGCGGTTCGCTTAGTACGAGTCTCTCGATTAGAGCGACGACGGCACTTCTTATTAGAAGCAGTACCAACAGGGACGTGGTGATGAAGAAGGAGTAACCGACAGCAAGTGAGAAGTCTGACAAGGAAGATCTGGATCATGTGCGCATAACGCAAGCAAAGAGGCAACTGATGGGGCAACAGGAGCTGGTGAAGGTGAGGCTTCACACAAATCCAGAAGAGTAGCTGTGCTGGAAAGCGGGGACCGATCACGGGACCAGAAATCGAAAGGAAGGCAACAATACTAGAGGCATCAGAAGAGCTCGGAGAAGGTGAAACGGGCGGAGAACACACCGGAGTACTGGAACGGCTGAAGAAAGGATGAACGTCTGAGGGCGACGAGGCTGACGTACACAGCGAAGATGATGGAGCAGAGAATCCTGGGGTTGGGATTGACGAGGTGACGTGCGAAAACAAAGAAGGCAGCACCTGAACAGGCGGAGAAAGGTCGGCAACGGGATGTGACAAAGCACCGACAACAGACGACGAAGAAGAAAGCAAGACAGACGAAGGCACCGAAGCAGGAGCAGTAGATCCAGATGTATCCACAAGAGGCAACGCTAGTGGAGAAGGAAAAAGACCTGCAGAGGAAGGCAACGACAATCGAGATGAAGACTAAGAATGTGGAAGCGAAACAAGCGCAGGCGTGGTGCCCGGAAGTGAAGAAGGGGGTTCTGTGATGGGCACTTGAGCAGCCGTTGAGGAAGAACAAGAAGAGGTGAGCGGACACTGCAAGCGATGATGACCAGGCGTTTTACATGAGAAGCAATGATACGCAGTGAACACGTTTATAACGACATTGTGATAAACACAAAGCACCTGGAAAGCAGTGGGGCAGGAAGTAATGGAGTCCATATCAGGGAAGAGAACTAAGGCTTGGCATCGGAAGCCTAAATAAGGACGATCACCTTGATCGGCGGGGAGCGTGCGAATAACACAAACAATGCGCCCACACTGAGAAAGAAATGCATGTAAAACCGTCGTCGGGGCTGACGTTCGCAAATGGAGGACTTTGCTATGACATTTGTTACAGTTCAAACTGTGGTTACGAAGATACTGCAATATCGGAAAGTATGTTTACAATTAATCCCGCGGATGCTGACTGACCACCATAAGGAAGAATGTATGGGTTGGAGTTTGAACCACTTGCTGCGTTACAAAGCAGAGGGTGATGCATTTATATCGCGCATAGTGGCAGGTGACGAATCGCGGTGCCACCACTTTGAGCCATCCAGCAAACCAGCGAGCATGCAATGGAAACATCCCGGATCACCAAAACACATAAAATTCAAGTCACAGGACTCCGCCGGGGAGGTTATGCTGACCGCATTTTTTGACCATGAAGGGCTTTTGTTGGTGGACTTTAAAGAGCCTCACGTGAACAGCAATGCCAACTACTACATCGACACAGTGGACAAGCTGCATAAAGCAATCAAGAATGGGTGACCTGGCATGCTTTCGCGTGGTGTGATTCTGTTGCACACATTATGCAGGATGCGTTAGCACGGAAAGGGTGAGAGGTTCTGCACCACCCAGCCTATAGCCCGGATCTTTCAACATGTGACTTTCATGTTGACAGATCCAAATGGTTCAAGGAGAAACTAAAGTTCCTCTTTCCAGACGGTATGCGTCGTCTTTCCCAGCAATGGGATGCGTCGTCTTTCCAAGCAATGGGATGCGTGCTAATTCTGCCACACCTGCGGATGTAACTCTTCGTTCGTTTATATCGAACTGAAAAGTGGACATCTCTTCTACTATCGTGGGACAGATACTGGCAGAACCAGTGGTGTTGGATTTATAATAAACAAGAAACTGAAGGATAAAGTTGTAGAAGTTGAAAGTTCCTCTGGCAGAGCTGCACGACTTGTTATCCAACTCTCGAAAAGATACCAGGCTCAGATTATTCAAACTTATGCACCCACCACAAGTCATCCTGAAGAAGAAATTGAAGAATTTTATGAGGAAATTTGTCATCTAAATAATAAAGGTAAGCAGCACTTGAAAATAATTATGGGAGATTTCAATGCAAAAAATAGGGCAACGGCAACAGAATGAAACTTCAGTAGGTAAATTCGGTCACGGCAACAGAAACCAGCGTGGAAATACTCTCGTTGAGTTTGCAGAGGCAGAAGGGTTTTTCATCTTGAACTCCTTCTTCAAGAAAAAGCCACACAGGAAATGGACATGGAGACATCCAAATGGGACGACAAGTGAAATTGATTTTATTATGTGTAACAAAAAATTCGTCATAGAAGACTGCAGTGTGCTAAACAAGTTCAACACAGGTAGTGACCATAGATTGGTGAGATGTAAGATGCACCTCAACACTAAACTTGAACGTGGCAAGCTCATAAGACAAACAAAATCTATTGACATAACCAACCTTAAAAAACACCATAATACCTTCAAGTTGGAACTGAAGAACAGGTTCTCTGCTTTAGAAGGCCTAACATCGGAAGAAGTGGACATCTCTGAAGTTAACAGAACAGTAACCAAAGCTCTTATGGAAACAGCAACAAAATTAGCTGTGTCTAAGAACAAGTTGCATGTAAATAAATTATCAGGAAAAACGAAAATGTTGATGCAAAAAAGAAGAGAGATGAGGACAACTAAAGAAGATGTGACTTCCAAAGTGGAATATATAGAGCTATGAAAGACAGTAAGAAAAAGTATCACTGAAGACGTAAGAAAATTCAACTGTGAACTAGTGAGGAAAGCAATTGAAAACAACCAAAGCCTAAAGATAGCAAAGGGACATCTCAGTAAGGAAAGAAAACAGATTATGGCACTGAGAAAAGAAGATGGTTCTGTAACAAGAAATAGAGGCGAAAGTTTGACAAGAGTGAAAGATTTCTACTCCAAATTATATGAAAGGGATGATACATGCACTCCAGACATCATGAAAGATACCAGTACCAGAGTTCCTCCAGTCCTTCCAGCAGAAGTTGCACATGCAATCAAGAACATGAAGCTGGGAAAAGCTCCAGGAGAAGATGGAATTACTGTAGACATCATACAAGAAGCAAGTGGAGAAATCGAAACAGTACTCGCCCAAATTTTCACTCGATGCCTTAATGAAGGAAAGATTCCTGAGGATTGGAACACCGCTACAATGATCCTGCTACATAAGAAAGGTGACATTGAGGATCTCGGAAACTACAGACCTATCAGCCTCCTATCAGTAGTTTATAAAATCTTCACTAAAGTTCTTTCACACCGCTTGAAGGTAACACTGGACATGGCTCAACCGAGAGAACAAGCTGGATTCAGGAGTGGCTACAGCACAATAGATCATATCCATGTACTGAGAGAACTAGTTGAAAGAGCGAGGGAATATGAACTTCCATTGTGCATGGCTTTTATCGATTATGAAAAAGCCTTTGATTCGGTGAAACCATCAGCAGTTACAATGGCTCTGAAATCCTACGGTATTGAAGATGCATTCATTAATATTATTAATAACATCTATGAAAATGCAAGTGCAAAGATTCGGCTGTTTGAAAATACAACACACATAAAAATTGGAAAGAGAGTGAGACAAGGTGACACCATATCTCCGAAGTTCTTTAATGCCACATTGGAAAAGGTCTTTCAATACTGAACTGGGAAAACAAAGGGATAAAGATTAATGGAGATTATCTAACCCACCTTTGTTTTGCTGATAACGTAGTCATTTTTGCAACTACCCCATCAGAGCTGCAGAGTATGATCCACGATCCAGGAACTGACAAGAGTAAAGAAGTGGGATTAAAAATAAACTTCCAGAAGACAAAAGTGATGTTCAATGCTTTTACAAGAAATGAAGATTTATCGATTGATGGAGATAAGCTGGAGATAACAGACACGTACGTTTATCTTGGACAGCAGATATCAAGTAAGGGTCACATTGATGAAGAAATTAGTCGGCGTACAAAACTTGCCTGGAGAGCTTTTTGAAGAAACATCATAATTTTTAAGAGCAATATGCCATTATGTCTTAAAAGAAAAGTGTTTGATCAATGCATCCTTCCAGTGCTTACGTATGGTGCAGAGACGTGGACCTTAACTAAAAGAGACATACAAAGACTGCAGACAACTCAAAGCAGCATGGACAGGTGCATGCTTGGTGTAACCAGGAGAGATAAGAAGAGGAACTCGTGAATCCGAAAAATGACAAGAGTGGAAGACATCATGATCAGAGTAAAATCCCTGAAATGGCAATGGGCTGGACATACTGCCAGAAGGACAGACCATCGATGGACAGCCGAAATTTTAGATTGGATTCCAAGGGACAGGAAAAGACCCAGAAGAAGACCACATGGGAGATGGGTGGATGGAATTCGAAAGTATGCGGGAGGGACATGGAGGAGACTGGCACAAGACAGACCGTTGTGGAGAAAATTTGGGAGACCTTCGTCCAGCAGTGGATTGATAATGGTTGACAATGATATATATATATCATCATCATTGTCAACTGCTTTGAATCCACTACTGGATGAAGGTCTCCCCAGCCGCCCCGGTGGCGCAGTGGTCTAAGGCGCTGGCCTCGATCGTTCGTCCGTAAGGGGTCCGGGTTCGAATCCCGGTCAGGCATGGATGTTGTGTTTGTCTTACGGCACTGGCTCTCTCCCTTCCCTGGAACCAGTGACCCTGAATTAGGGACGGGCGACTGCTTATAGCCCATTGAGTTGCTCACGGTGGTCGTTAAATCTCCAAGAAAAAAAACTGTTGCGGTTCAAACGATAAAAATGGAGTCCATTCCTGTTCATACGATTTACTAACGAATGGCTATTTCGGAATTTTGAATTTCCATGATGAGGGGGGGGTGAAATGGTCGGCCTGTAACATTATTTGTTAAATATCTGAAAAACTATTGCGGTTCAAACGAAGAAAATGGAGTTTTTTTCGGTTTATACGATTAGCTAACGAATGATTATTTTGAAATTTTGAATTTCCATGATGAAATGGGGGTGGGGGGGTAAATGGTGTAGGCCTGTGACATTCTTTTTTAAATATCTCAAAAGCTATTGCGGTTCAAACGATGAAAATGGAGTTCTGTTCGGCTCATACGATTTGCTAACGAATGGCTATTTTGAAATTTTGAATTTTCATGGGGGTGGGGGGCTGGTGAAATGGTCGGTCTCTGTGCGTATATGTAAATTCTATTATTTATTAAATATTTCAAAAACTATTGCGGTTCAAACGATGAAAATGGAGTTCTTTTCGGCTCATACGATTTGCTAACGAATGCCTATTTTGAAATTTTTAATTTCCATGGTGGGGATCTGGTGAAATGGTCGGTCTTTCTGTATATATGCAAATTCTCAATATTATTTTTTAAATATCTCAAAAACTATTGCGGTTCAAACGATAGAAATGGAGTTCATTCCGGTTCATACGATTTACTAACGAATGGCTATTTCGAAATTTGAAATATCTATTTTTTGGGGGTACCATTTCACCAGCCCCCCCACTTTGTTTTTTAAATAACTCAAAAACTATTGCGGTTCAAACGAAAAAAATTGTGTTCATTCCGGTTCATACGTGGTACAAACGAATGGTGCAAAAAAAATTTTAAAATTCCATGGTGGGGGGCTATCGTTTCACCCCCCACCCACTTTGTTTTTAAATATCTCCAAAACTTTTGCGGTTCAAACGAAAAAACCGAGTTCATTCCGGTTCATACGTGGTACAAACGAATTTTGTCTGAAAAATTAAAAAATTCCGTGGTGGGGGGCTGGTGAAATGCACCTCTGAACTACAACAACAAAAAGACGTCCGCACCATGCCAAGAGTTGTAGCTTGCCTAAGTGCACGTTTTATTCAGAGCAAAGATTGCGAAATAAATTTTTCATCCAAACCGAAACTAAACAACATATCCCTCTCTGATGAGGTCAAGGTTCAACTTTGCAGGAAGAAGGAACACAAGAACGCTAACCGAAAGTAAACAGCATACCCTTCTTTGATGGGATGAAGGTTCAACTTTGGCTGCACCAAGAACTCAGTAACGCTGTCTCGATTCTCTCAAACTTGTGATATACCGGTTACGTAAACGAATCAAAGAACTGTGAGTTTGTGATAATCAGAAATTACAAAATTTATATACATCGCAAAAAGCGTATAAATGAATTAATTAGCTATTATCGAATTGGAAAAGCTTAGAAAATACAGTAAAATATCGGGACTAATGCAGAATTACGTATAAATATCAAAAAATATAACTGGAGTACGCATAGCCGAAGTTTCACTGAATATCTTTTTATTTCTACAAAGCAATGCTTAAATATAAAAATTTTGTTTAAACTGAAAACCACTAGATTGAAAAAACATTGCGCAGAAATTCAAATTGCTTGAATTTCAGTCTGTGACTTATACCTGTAACTTAACCCTCCTTTCGAGTTGCTTCTAAACTAAAGATTTTCACACTGAAGAGTCCGCTACTTCTCTAACAGCTTGTACATTTTAGCGACACTGACAGTGAGTCACAGCAAAATTTATAGACAACCTTGATTGTAAAAATGGGGGGAGGGTGTAGAGAGAAACATTGCAAGTAATTGTGGGGAACTGATATAAAGAAAGAGATTTAAACGAATACGTATTGTTGCTATATGTTGATCTAAGAGCTATTTTGTGTCAAATGATGAATCACAATGTGACGATTTTTTATAAAGATGACCTTCGAACTTTCATTGAGTGGAAAATTAAGGGAAAGGAGATTTTAAACATAAATTCTTTTGGTGATTCTTCCAACTTGGCCGTTCGGCTTCTGGGTTATTACAAAAGTGTGTTTTATATGCAACAAACTAGGAATATTAATCAAATTAGTTAACCATTTAAGCTACTGCTTCGAAAATCAAGAGTCAAAAAGTACCACTTCCGGTGGTGTACAAAATCTTCTTTTGGGTGTACAAAACTATGACATCACTCTGGCAGTGTTTTTTTTTAATTTTGGAAAAGTGGCACTCCAAGTTCATGCTCGAGGGCCACAAAGGAGAGTCGAAAAGTACCACTTCCGGTGGTGTACAAAATTTTCTTTTGGGTGTACAAAACTAGGACAACACTCTAACAGTGTTTTTTTTTTCAATTTTGGAAAATTGGCTCTCCAAGTACATGCTCGAGGGCCACAAAGAAAAATCAAAAAGTACTACTTCCGGTGGTGTACACAATTTTCTTTTGAGTGTACAAAACTGTACAAAACTAGGACTGCACTCTGGCAGTGTTTATTTTCGTTTTCGGAAAAATGGCACTCCAAGTACATGCTCGAGGGCCACAAAGGAGAGCCAAAAAGAACTATTTCCGGTGGTGTACAAATATTTTTTTGGGGTGTACAAAACTGTACAAAACTAAAACAGTGCTTATTTTCCTTTTTGGAAAAGTGGCACTCCAAGTACATGCTCGAGGGCCACAAAGGGGAGTCAAAAAGTACCACTTCCTGTGGGGTACAAAATTTTCTTTTGGGTGTACAAAACTGTACAAAACTAGGACAACACTCTGGCAGTGTTTATTTTTGTTTTTGGAAAAGTGGCACTCCAAGTACATGCTCGAGGGCTACAAAGGAGAGTCAAAAAGTACCACTTCTAGTGGTGTACAAAATTTTCTTTTGGGTGTACAAAACTGTACAAAACTAGTACAAAACTTTGGCAGTATTTATTTTCGATTTCGAAAAAGTGGCACTCCAGCATGTACTTGGTGTGCCACTTTTAAAGAGCCGAAAAGTACCACTTCCGGTGGTGTACAAAATTTTCTTTTGGGTGTACAAAACTGTACAAAACTAGTACAAAACTTTGGCAGTAGTTATTTTCGATTTTGAGAAAGTGGCACTCAGCATGTACTTGGAGCGCCACTTTTAGAGAGCCGAAAAGTACTACTTCCGGTGGTGTACAAAATTTTCTTTTGGGTGTACAAAACTGTACAAAACTAGTACAAAACTTTGGCAGTAGTTATTTTCGATTTCGAAAAAGTGGCACTCCAGCATGTACTTGGAGTGCCACTTTTAAAGAGCCGAAAAATACCACTTCCGGTGGTGTACAAAATTTTCTTTTGGGTGTACAAAACTGTACAAAACTAGTACAAAACTTTGGCAGTAGTTATTTTTGATTTTGAGAAAGTGGCACTCAGCATGTACTTGGAGCGCCACTTTTAGAGAGCCGAAAAGTACTACTTCCGGTGGTGTACAAAATTTTCTTTTGGGTGTACAAAACTGTACAAAACTAGTACAAAACTTTGGCAGTAGTTATTTTCGATTTTGAGAAAGTGGCACTCAGCATGTACTTGGAGCGCCACTTTTAGAGAGCCGAAAAGTACTACTTCCGGTGGTGTACAAAATTTTCTTTTGGGTGTACAAAACTGTACAAAACTAGTACAAAACTTTGGCAGTTTTTATTTTCGATTTCGAAAAAGTGGCACTCCAGCATGTACTTGGAGTGCCACTTTTAAAGAGCCGAAAAGTACCACTTCCGGTGGAGTACAAAATTTTCTTTTGGGTGTACAAAACTGTACAAAACTAGTACAAAACTTTGGCAGTAGTTATTTTCGATTTTGAGAAAGTGGCACTCAGCATGTACTTGGAGCGCCACTTTTAGAGAGCCGAAAAGTACTACTTCCGGTGGTGTAAAAATTTTCTTTTGGGTGTACAAAACTGTACAAAACTAGTACAAAACTTTGGCAGTATTTATTTTCGATTTCGAAAAAGTGGCACTCCAGCATGTACTTGGAGTGCCACTTTTAAAGAGCCGAAAAATACCACTTCCGGTGGTGTACAAAATTTTCTTTTGGGTGTACAAAACTGTACAAAACTAGTACAAAACTTTGGCAGTAGTTATTTTCGATTTTGAGAAAGTGGCACTCAGCATGTACTTGGAGCGCCACTTTTAGAGAGCCGAAAAGTACTACTTCCGGTGGTGTACAAAATTTTCTTTTGGGTGTACAAAACTGTACAAAACTAGTACAAAACTTTGGCAGTAGTTATTTTCGATTTTGAGAAAGTGGCACTCAGCATGTACTTGGAGTGCCACTTTTAGAGAGCCGAAAAGTACTACTTCCGTTGGTGTACAAAATTTTCTTTTGGGTGTACAAAACTGTACAAAACTAGTACAAAACTTTGGCAGTATTTATTTTCGATTTCGAAAAAGTGGCACTCCAGCATGTACTTGGAGTGCCACTTTTAAAGAGCCGAAAAGTACCACTTCCGGTGGTGTACAAAATTTTCTTTTGGGTGTACAAAACTGTACAAAACTTGTACAAAACGTTGGCAGCGTTGATTTCTTATTTTGGAAAAGTGGCACTCCAAGTACATGTATCTCAAAGAAGGGTATGCTGTTTACTTTCGGTTAGCGTTCTTGTGTTCCTTCTTCGTGCAAAGTTGAACCTTGACCTCATCAGAGAGGGATATGTTGTTTAGTTTCGGTTTGGATGAAAAATTTATTTCGCAATCTTTGCTCTGAATAAAACGTGCACTTAGGCAAGCTACAACTCTTGGCATGGTGCGGACGTCTTTTTGTTGTTGTAGTTCAGAGGTGCATTTCACCAGCCCCCCACCACGGAATTTTTTAATTTTTCAGACAAAATTCGTTTGTACCACGTATGAACCGGAATGAACTCGGTTTTTTTCGTTTGAACCGCAAAAGTTTTGGAGATATTTAAAAACAAAGTGGGGGGTGAAACGATAGCCCCCCACCATGGAATTTTAAAATTTTTTTTGCACCATTCGTTTGTACCACGTATGAACCGGAATGAACACAATTTTTTTCGTTTGAACCGCAATAGTTTTTGAGTTATTTAAAAAACAAAGTGGGGGGGCTGGTGAAATGGTACCCCCAAAAATAGATATTTCAAATTTCAGCATAGCCATTCGTTAATAAATCGTATGAACCGGAATGAACTCCATTTTCATCGTTTGAACCACAATAGTTTTTGAGATATTTAACAAATAATATTGAGAATTTGCATATAAATATAGGAGGCCGACCATTTCACCAGCCCCCCCCCCTCATGGAAATTCAAAATTTCGAAATAGCCATTCGTTAGTAAATCGTATGAACCGGAATGAACTCCATTTCTATCGTTTGAACCGCAATAGTTTTTGAGATATTTAAAAAATAATATTGAGAATTTGCATATATACAGAAAGACCGACCATTTCACCAGATCCCCACCATGGAAATTAAAAATTTCAAAATAGGCATTCGTTAGCAAATCGTATGAGCCGAAAAGAACTCCATTTTCATCGTTTGAACCGCAATAGTTTTTGAAATATTTAATAAATAATAGAATTTACATATACGCACAGAGACCGACCATTTCACCAGCCCCCCACCCCCATGAAAATTCAAAATTTCAAAATAGCCATTCGTTAGCAAATCGTATGAGCCGAACAGAACTCCATTTTCATCGTTTGAACCGCAATAGCTTTTGAGATATTTAAAAAAGAATGTCACAGGCCTACACCATTTACCCCCCACCCCCATTTCATCATGGAAATTCAAAATTTCAAAATAATCATTCGTTAGCTAATCGTATAAACCGAAAAAAACTCCATTTTCTTCGTTTGAACCGCAATAGTTTTTCAGATATTTAACAAATAATGTTACAGGCCGACCATTTCACCCCCCCCCTCATCATGGAAATTCAAAATTCCGAAATAGCCATTCGTTAGTAAATCGTATGAACAGGAATGGACTCCATTTTTATCGTTTGAACCGCAACAGTTTTTTTTCTTGGAGATTTAACGACCACCGTGAGCAACTCAATGGGCTATAAGCAGTCGCCCGTCCCTAATTCAGGGTCACTGGTTCCAGGGAAGGGAGAGAGCCAGTGCCGTAAGACAAACACAACATCCATGCCTGACCGGGATTCGAACCCGGACCCCTTACGGACGAACGATCGAGGCCAGCGCCTTAGACCACTGCGCCACCGGGGCGGCTGGGAGACCTTCATCCAGTAGTGGATTCAAAGCAGTTGACAATGATGATGATATATATATATCATTGTCAACCATTATCAATCCACTGCTGGACGAAGGTCTCCCCAAATTTTCTCCACAACGGTCTGTCTTGTGCCAGTCTCCTCCATGTCACTCCCGCATACTTTCGAATTTCATCCACCCATCTCCCATGTGGTCTTCTTCTGGGTCTTTTCCTGTCCCTTGGAATCCAATCTAAAATTTCGGCTGTCCATCGATGGTCTGTCCTTCTGGCAGTATGTCCAGCCCATTGCCATTTCAGGGATTTTACTCTGATCATGATGTCTTCCACTCTTGTCATTTTTCGGATTCACGAGTTCCTCTTCTTATCTCTCCTGGTTACACCAAGCATGCACCTGTCCATGCTGCTTTGAGTTGTCTGCAGTCTTTGTATGTCTCTTTTAGTTAAGGTCCACGTCTCTGCACCATACGTAAGCACTGGAAGGATGCATTGATCAAACACTTTTTCTTTTAAGACATAATGGCATATTGCTCTTAAAAATTATGATGTTTCTTCAAAAGCTCTCCAGGCAAGTTTTGTACGCCGACTAATTTCTTCATCAATGTGACCCTTACTTGATATCTGCTGTCCAAGATAAACGTACGTGTCTGTTATCTCCAGCTTATCTCCATCAATCGATAAATCTTCATTTCTTGTAAAAGCATTGAACATCACTTTTGTCTTCTGGAAGTTTATTTTTAATCCCACTTCTTTACTCTTGTCAGTTCCTGGATCGTGGATCATACTCTGCAGCTCTGATGGGGTAGTTGCAAAAATGACTACGTTATCAGCAAAACAAAGGTGGGTTAGATAATCTCCATTAATCTTTATCCCTTTGTTTTCCCAGTTCAGTATTGAAAGACCTTTTCCAATGTGGCATTAAAGAACCTCGGAGATATGGTGTCACCTTGTCTCACTCTCTTTCCAATTTTTATGTGTGTTGTATTTTCAAACAGCCGAATATTTGCACTTGCATTTTCATAGATGTTATTAATAATATTAATGTATGCATCTTCAATACCGTAGGATTTCAGAGCCATTGTAACTGCTGATGGTTTCACCGAATCAAAGGCTTTTTCATAATCGATAAAAGCCATGCACAATGGAAGTTCATATTCCCTCGCTCTTTCAACTAGTTCTCTCAGTACATGGATATGATCTATTGTGCTGTAGCCACTCCTGAATCCAGCTTGTTCTCTCGGTTGAGCCATGTCCAGTGTTACCTTCAAGCGGTGTGAAAGAACTTTAGTGAAGATTTTATAAACTACTGATAGGAGGCTGATAGGTCTGTAGTTTCCGAGATCCTCAATGTCACCTTTCTTATGTAGCAGGATCATTGTAGCGGTGTTCCAATCCTCAGGAATCTTTCTTTCATTAAGGCATCGAGTGAAAATTTGGGCGAGTACTGTTTCGATTTCTCCACTTGCTTCTTGTATGATGTCTACAGTAATTCCATCTTCTCCTGGAGCTTTTCCCCGCTTCATGTTCTTGATTGCATGTGCAACTTCTGCTGGAAGGACTGGAGGAACTCTGGTACTGGTATCTTTCATGATGTCTGGAGTGCATGTATCATCCCTTTCATATAATTTGGAGTAGAAATCTTTCACTCTTGTCAAACTTTCGCCTCTATTTCTTGTTACAGAACCATCTTCTTTTCTCAGTGCCATAATCTGTTTTCTTTCCTTACTGAGATGTCCCTTTGCTATCTTTAGGCTTTGGTTGTTTTCAATTGCTTTCCTCACTAGTTCACAGTTGAATTTTCTTACGTCTTCAGTGATACTTTTTCTTACTGTCTTTCATAGCTCTATATATTCCACTTTGGAAGTCACATCTTCTTTAGTTGTCCTCATCTCTCTTCTTTTTTGCATCAACATTTTCGTTTTTCCTGATAATTTATTTACATGCAACTTGTTCTTAGACACAGCTAATTTTGTTGCTGTTTCCATAAGAGCTTTGGTTACTGTTCTGTTAACTTCAGAGATGTCCACTTCTTCCGATGTTAGGCCTTCTAAAGCAGAGAACCTGTTCTTCAGTTCCAACTTGAAGGTATTATGGTGTTTTTTAAGGTTGGTTATGTCAATAGATTTTGTTTTGTCTTATGAGCTTGCCACGTTCAAGTTTAGTGTTGAGGTGCATCTTACATCTCACCAATCTATGGTCACTACCTGTGTTGAACTTGTTTAGCACACTGCAGTCTTCTATGACGAATTTTTTGTTACACATAATAAAATCAATTTCACTTGTCGTCCCATTTGGATGTCTCCATGTCCATTTCCTGTGTGGCTTTTTCTGGAAGAAGGAGTTCAAGATGAAAAACCCTTCTGCCTCTGCAAACTCAACGAGAGTATTTCCACGCTGGTTTCTGTTGCCGTGACCGAATTTACCTACTGAAGTTTCATTCTGTTGCCGTTGCCCTATTTTTGCATTGAAATCTCCCATAATTATTTTCAAGTGCTGCTTACCTTTATTATTTAGATGACAAATTTCCTCATAAAATTCTTCAATTTCTTCTTCAGGATGACTTGTGGTGGGTGCATAAGTTTGAATAATCTGAGCCTGGTATCTTTTCGAGAGTTGGATAACAAGTCGTGCAGCTCTGCCAGAGGAACTTTCAACTTCTACAACTTTATCCTTCAGTTTCTTGTTTATTATAAATCCAACACCACTGGTTCTGCCAGTATCTGTCCCACGATAGTAGAAGAGATGTCCACTTTTCAGTTCGATATAAACGAACGAAGAGTTACATCCGCAGGTGTGGCAGAATTAGCACGCATCCCATTGCTTGGAAAGACGACGCATCCCATTGCTGGGAAAGACGACGCATACCGTCTGGAAAGAGGAACTTTAGTTTCTCCTTGAACCATTTGGATCTGTCAACATGAAAGTCACATGTTGAAAGATCCGGGCTATAGGTTGGGTGGTGCAGAACCTCTCACCCTTTCCGTGCTAACGCATCCTGCATAATGTGTGCAACAGAATCACACCACGCGAAAGCATGCCAGGTCACCCATTCTTGATTGCTTTATGCAGCTTGTCCACTGTGTCGATGTAGTAGTTGGCATTGCTGTTCACGTGAGGCTCTTTAAAGTCCACCAACAAAAGCCCTTCATGGTCAAAAAATGCGGTCAGCATAACCTCCCCGGCGGAGTCCTGTGACTTGAATTTTATGTGTTTTGGTGATCCGGGATGTTTCCATTGCATGCTCGCTGGTTTGCTGGATGGCTCAAAGTGGTGGCACCGCGATTCGTCACCTGCCACTATGCGCGATATAAATGCATCACCCTCTGCTTTGTAACGCAGCAAGTGGTTCAAACTCCAACCCATACATTCTTCCTTATGGTGGTCAGTCAGCATCCGCGGGATTAATTGTAAACATACTTTCCGATATTGCAGTATCTTCGTAACCACAGTTTGAACTGTAACAAATGTCATAGCAAAGTCCTCCATTTGCGAACGTCAGCCCCGACGACGGTTTTACATGCATTTCTTTCTCGGTGTGGGCGCATTGTTTGTGTTATTCGCACGCTCCCCGCCGATCAAGGTGATCGTCCTTATTTAGGCTTCCGATGCCAAGCCTTAGTTCTCTTCCCTGATATGGACTCCATTACTTCCTGCCCCACTGCTTTCCAGGTGCTTTGTGTTTATCACAATGTCGTTATAAACGTGTTCACTGCGTATCATTGCTTCTCATGTAAAACGCCTGGTCATCATCGCTTGCAGTGTCCGCTCACCTCTTCTTGTTCTTCCTCAACGGCTGCTCAAGTGCCCATCACAGAACCCCTTCTTCACTTCCGGGCACCACGCCTGCGCTTGTTTCGCTTCCACCTTCTTAGTCTTCATCTCGATTGTCGTTGCCTTCCTCTGCAGGTCTTTTTCCTTCTCCACTAGCGTTGCCTCTTGTGGATACATCTGGATCTACTGCTCCTGCTTCGGTGCCTTCGTCTGTCTTGCTTTCTTCTTCGTCGTCTGTTGTCTGTGCTTTGTCACATCCCGTTGCCGACCTTTCTCCGCCTGTTCAGGTGCTGCCTTCTTTGTTTTCGCACGTCACCTCGTCAATCCCAACCCCAGGATTCTCTGCTCCATCATCTTCGCTGTGTACGTCAGCCTCGTCGCCCTCAGACGTTCATCCTTTCTTCAGCCGTTCCAGTACTCCGGTGTGTTCTCCGCCCGTTTCACCTTCTCCGAGCTCTTCTGATGCCTCTAGTATTGTTGCCTTCCTTTCGATTTCTGGTCCCGTGATCGGTCCCCGCTTTCCAGCACAGCTACTCATCTGGATTTGTGTGAAGCCTCACCTTCACCAGCTCCTGTTGCCCTATCAGTTGCCTCTTTGCTTGCGTTATGCGCACATGATCCAGATCTTCCTTGTCAGACTTCTCACTTGCTGTCGGTTACTCCTTCTTCATCACCACGTCCCTGTTGGTACTGCTTCTAATAAGAAGTGCCGTCGTCGCTCTAATCGAGAGACTCGTACTAAGCGAACCGCGGTCGCTCAGCCTTCTCTTCATCGTTCTTCAGGTTCCGCTCCTAATTCTACTGTTACTGCTTTCGCCGACCTTATTGGTACTCCCTCCGTTTCCACTGCAATTGTCGCTCGCCTCCAAGCTGTCCCTGGGTATTCGAAGATTCTCTTCCCAGATGCTGCCAACCCTTGTTCTTTGCCTCTTCTTGTGACGCTGGTTTGGATCCCCTTCTTGACTCACATGATCCAGCTGATTACTCGAATATGATCGAGGATATTCGCTGCTTCCTCCAAGTTTTCGTTGACCTCACGAGATCTTACCCCTGAGATATTTCGTTATTAAAGTTTTTTTAATTGCTACCTTGGTGATACTCAAAATCGCCTCATTGATCTGGTTCTGACCGATTAGTTTCTGTCTGCACTTGCATGATGTTTCGCTTCCTGTCGTCTTTGCCTTGCTGCTGTTCCGTCTAACTCCTTTGCATGTTTCTGTTATGCGTTGTACCCAACCTTTTTCTTTCCGTTGTATCCTATGTACCGCCATGTTTTCTCCGTTTTCTCCACATCTCGGTTCTTTCAAACATCCGCCCGGTGCCTACTTCCGTGAACCCGTCACATCGTTTTGTTCACAGAGCTTCTTCCTATGTGCATTGTTATGCGCGATTCTTCTCTTATACCTTTCGTCACTGTCCTGGATTGCTCTATGTTGCTGTTCGCACCCAGTTAGTTTTTTCAGGTGTTCCGTGGGTTTGTTTTTCCTGTCTCGTCGAGTATTTGTCTTATGTCATGCCATGTGCCTCAGCATACCTTCTACTGTTGTGCTACGTTACTTGCTCATCCAGTGTGACTCATCTCGTCCGATACTTATCGTTATTGCTTTGCCTCATGCTAATTGATTGCCCCGTGCTGTTACCTACACCATGCCATCTTTGCAAGTGTTATCTGTTGCACCTCGTTTTCTGCTTTTCATGCTGCGCCCCGGAGCATGAAAAGCAGCCTCCAGTTCGATGTATTCTCCATCTCCATGTCCGTCGTTCCTTCTGCTCAGTGACTGTTCCAGTGTGCTTCGCCTATCACAGATTGCCTTGTGCTGCTCGTTCAGCTTCGTTTATCTTTGTATGTCCTGATTGGCTTTTACAGACTGCTTTGTGCTGCTCGTCCAGTACCGTTATTCTTATTGTTTTATCATGCCATTTATTTTCCGTTCTCCTGTGTACTAGTCCTCGATACCTAATAAAGCAACGTCACGTTGTTTTTGGAATGTCTTTTCAACTGCTGGGGTTCAAAGCTAGAAACGGGGAGTTCTTTCAGCTAATGTCAGGAACGAATGAAAGACTTTGTGCAAAACAAATTACTTCTTCATTATCCTCCATTACCCTTATTACAAATATCTCAAAAACTATCAAGATTCGAACGATGAAGAAGGAGATCTTTCTGATTCACACCATGCTAACGAATAGCTATCCTGAAATGGGAAATGTCCAGGTTGGGGTGGGCGGGGGGGGAGGCAGGTGAAATCGTGGGCTACTAACATTCTTTTTTAAACATCTCCAAAACTATTGCTTTTCAAACTATGAAAATGGCGTTTATTCCGGTTCACACCATTTACTAACGAATGACTATCTTGAAATTTTTAATGAATTTACATGGTGAGAGGGGGGGGGGGGGGGGTGATGGTCGGTCTCGAATATATATATACATAAGTTCTCAATATTGTTATTTTTTTCTCAAAAACTGTTGTGGTTCAAACGATGAAAATGGATTTCCCCTCGGTTCATAGGATTTGCTAACGAATGGCTATTTTGAAATTTTGAATTTTTCCATGGGGGTGTGTGCAATGGTCGTCCCCCAATTTTCTCAAACTTTTTTTTTTTTAAATCTATCAAAAACCGTTGGCCGCTCCGGTGACGCAGAGGTCTAAGCGACCGACTCTGACCATTCGTTCGAACAGGGTCCGGGTTCGACTCCCGGTGAGGCATGAATGTTGTGTTTGTTTTACGGCACTGGCTCTCTCCCTTCCCTGGAACCAGTGACCCTGAATTAGGGACGGGCGACTGCTTATAGCCCATTGAGTTGCTCACGGTGGTCGTTAAATCTCCAATAAAAAAAACTGTTGCGGTTCAAACGATAAAAATGGAGTTCATTCCTATTCATGCGATTTACTAACGAATGGCTATTTCGGAATTTTGAATTTCCATGATGAGGGGGAGGGTGTGAAATGGTAGGCCTGTAATATTATTTGTTAAATTTCTCAAAAACTATTGCGGTTCAAACGATGAAAATGGAGTTCTTTTCGGTTCATACAATTTGCTAACGAATGGCTATTTTGAAATTTTGAATTTCCATGGTGGGGGGCTGGTCTCTCTGTATATATGCAAAATCTTAATATTTTTTAAATATCTCAAAAACTATTGCGGTTCAAACGATAAAAATGGAGTTCATTCCTGTTCATACGATTTACTAACGAATGGCTATTTCTTAATTTTGAATTTCCATGATGAAGGGGGGGGGTAAATGGTGTAGGCCTGTGACATTCTTTTTTTAAATATCTCAAAAACTATTGCGGTTCAAACGATGAAAATGGAGTTCTTTTCGGTTCATACGATTTGCTAACGAATGGCTATTTTGAAATTTTGAATTTCCATGGGGGTGGGGGCTGGTGAAATGGTCGGTCTCTGTGCGTATATGTAAATTCTATTATTTATTAAATATTTCAAAAACAATTGCGGTTCAAACGATAAAAATGGAGTTCATTCCTGTTCATACGATTTACTAACGAATGGCTATTTCGGAATTTTGAATTTCCATGATGAGGGGGGGTGAAATGATAGGCCTGTAACATTATTTTTTAAATATCTCAAAACCTATTGCGGTTCAAACGATGAAAACGGAGTCCTTTTCAGTTCATACGATTTGCTAACGAATGCCTATTTTGAAATTTTTAATTTCCATGGTGGGGGCTGGTGAAATGGTCGGTCTTTCTGTATATATGCAAATTCTCAATATTATTTTTTAAATATCTCAAAAGCTATTGCGGTTCAAACGATAGAAATGGAGTTCATTCCGGTTCATACGATTTACTAACGAATGGCTATTTCGAAATTTTGAATTTCCATGGGGGGGGGGCCGGTGAAATGGTCGGCCTCCTATATTTATATGCAAATTCTCAATATTATTTGTTAAATATCTCAAAAACTATTGTGATTCAAACGATGAAAATGGAGTTCATTCCGGTTCATACGATTTATTAACGAATGGCTATGCTGAAATTTGAAATATCTATTTTTTGGGGGTACCATTTCACCAGCCCCCCCACTTTGTTTTTTAAATAACTCAAAAACTATTGCGGTTCAAACGAAAAAAATTGAGTTCATTCCGGTTCATACGTGGTACAAACGAATGGTGCAAAAAAAATTTTAAAATTCCATGGTGGGGGGCTATCGTTTCACCCCCCCCCCCACTTTGTTTTTTAAATATCTCCAAAACTTTTGCGGTTCAAACGAAAAAAACCGAGTTCATTCCGGTTCATACGTGGTACAAACGAATTTTGTCTGAAAAATTAAAAAATTCCGTGGTGGGGGCTGGTGAAATGCACCTCTGAACTACAACAACAAAAAGACGTCCGCACCATGCCAAGAGTTGTAGCTTGCCTAAGTGCACGTTTTATTCAGAGCAAAGATTGCGAAATAAATTTTTCATCCAAACCGAAACTAAACAACATATCCCTCTCTGATGAGGTCAAGGTTCAACTTTGCACGAAGAAGGAACACAAGAACGCTAACCGAAAGTAAACAGCATACCCTTCTTTGATGGGATGAAGGTTCAACTTTGGCTGCACCAAGAACTCAGTAACGCTGTCTCGATTCTCTCAAACTTGTGATATACCGGTTACGTAAACGAATCAAAGAACTGTGAGTTTGTGATAATCAGAAATTACAAAATTTATGTACATCGCAAAAAGCGTATAAATGAATTAATTAGCTATTATCGAATTGGAAAAGCTTAGAAAATACAGTAAAATATCGGGACTAATGCAGAATTACGTATAAATATCAAAAAATATAACTGGAGTACGCATAGCCGAAGTTTCACTGAATATCTTTTTATTTCTACAAAGCAATGCTTAAATATAAAAATTTTGTTTAAACTGAAAACCACTAGATTGAAAAACCATTGCGCAGAAATTCAAATTGCTTGAATTTCAGTCTGTGACTTATACCTGTAACTTAACCCTCCTTTCGAGTTGCTTCTAAACTAAAGATTTTCACACTGAAGAGTCCGCTACTTCTCTAACAGCTTGTACATTTTAGCGACACTGACAGTGAGTCACAGCAAAATTTATAGACAACCTTGATTGTAAAAATGGGGGGAGGGTGTAGAGAGAAACATTGCAAGTAATTGTGGGGAACTGATATAAAGAAAGAGATTTAAACGAATACGTATTGTTGCTATATGTTGATCTAAGAGCTATTTTGTGTCAAATGATGAATCACAATGTGACGATTTTTTATAAAGATGACCTTCGAACTTTCATTGAGTGGAAAATTAAGGGAAAGGAGATTTTAAACATAAATTCTTTTGGTGATTCTTCCAACTTGGCCGTTCGGCTTCTGGGTTATTACAAAAGTGTGTTTTATATGCAACAAACTAGGAATATTAATCAAATTAGTTAACCATTTAAGCTACTGCTTCGAAAATCAAGAGTCAAAAAGTACCACTTCCGGTGGTGTACAAAATCTTCTTTTGGGTGTACAAAACTATGACATCACTCTGGCAGTGTTTTTTTTTAATTTTGGAAAAGTGGCACTCCAAGTTCATGCTCAAGGGCCACAAAGGAGAGTCGAAAAGTACCACTTCCGGTGGTGTACAAAATTTTCTTTTGGGTGTACAAAACTAGGACAACACTCTAACAGTGTTTTTTTTTTTCAATTTTGGAAAATTGGCTCTCCAAGTACATGCTCGAGGGCCACAAAGAAAAATCAAAAAGTACTACTTCCGGTGGTGTACACAATTTTCTTTTGAGTGTACAAAACTGTACAAAACTAGGACTGCACTCTGGCAGTGTTTATTTTCGTTTTCGGAAAAATGGCACTCCAAGTACATGCTCGAGGGCCACAAAGGAGAGCCAAAAAGAACTATTTCCGGTGGTGTACAAATATTTTTTTGGGGTGTACAAAACTGTACAAAACTAAAACAGTGCTTATTTTCCTTTTTGGAAAAGTGGCACTCCAAGTACATGCTCGAGGGCCACAAAGGGGAGTCAAAAAGTACCACTTCCTGTGGTGTACAAAATTTTCTTTTGGGTGTACAAAACTGTACAAAACTAGGACAACACTCTGGCAGTGTTTATTTTTGTTTTTGGAAAAGTGGCACTCCAAGTACATGCTCGAGGGCTACAAAGGAGAGTCAAAAAGTACCACTTCTAGTGGTGTTAGGGCTACAAAGGAGAGTCAAAAAGTACCACTTCTAGTGGTGTACAAAATTTTCTTTTGGGTGTACAAAACTGTACAAAACTAGTACAAAACTTTGGCAGTATTTATTTTCGATTTCGAAAAAGTGGCACTCCAGCATGTACTTGGTGTGCCACTTTTAAAGAGCCGAAAAGTACCACTTCCGGTGGTGTACAAAATTTTCTTTTGGGTGTACAAAACTGTACAAAACTAGTACAAAACTTTGGCAGTAGTTATTTTCGATTTTGAGAAAGTGGCACTCAGCATGTACTTGGAGCGCCACTTTTAGAGAGCCGAAAAGTACTACTTCCGGTGGTGTACAAAATTTTCTTTTGGGTGTACAAAACTGTACAAAACTAGTACAAAACGTTGGCAGTAGTTATTTTCGATTTTGAGAAAGTGGCACTCAGCATGTACTTGGAGTGCCACTTTTAGAGAGCCGAAAAGTACTACTTCCGGTGGTGTACAAAATTTTCTTTTGGGTGTACAAAACTGTACAAAACTAGTACAAAACTTTGGCAGTATTTATTTTCGATTTCGAAAAAGTGGCACTCCAGCATGTACTTGGAGTGCCACTTTTAAAGAGCCGAAAAGTACCACTTCCGGTGGTGTACAAAATTTTCTTTTGGGTGTACAAAACTGTACAAAACTAGTACAAAACTTTGGCAGTAGTTATTTTCGATTTTGAGAAAGTGGCACTCAGCATGTACTTGGAGCGCCACTTTTAGAGAGCCGAAAAGTACTACTTCCGGTGGTGTACAAAATTTTCTTTTGGGTGTACAAAACTGTACAAAACTAGTACAAAACTTTGGCAGTATTTATTTTCGATTTCGAAAAAGTGGCACTCCAGCATGTACTTGGAGTGCCACTTTTAAAGAGCCGAAAAATACCACTTCCGTTGGTGTACAAAATTTTCTTTTGGGTGTACAAAACTGTACAAAACTAGTACAAAACTTTGGCAGTAGTTATTTTCGATTTTGAGAAAGTGGCACTCAGCATGTACTTGGAGCGCCACTTTTAGAGAGCCGAAAAGTACTACTTCCGGTGGTGTACAAAATTTTCTTTTGGGTGTACAAAACTGTACAAAACTAGTACAAAACTTTGGCAGTAGTTATTTTCGATTTTGAGAAAGTGGCACTCAGCATGTACTTGGAGTGCCACTTTTAGAGAGCCGAAAAGTACTACTTCCGGTGGTGTACAAAATTTTCTTTTGGGTGTACAAAACTGTACAAAACTAGTACAAAACTTTGGCAGTATTTATTTTCGATTTCGAAAAAGTGGCACTCCAGCATGTACTTGGAGTGCCACTTTTAAAGAGCCGAAAAGTACCACTTCCGGTGGTGTACAAAATTTTCTTTTGGGTGTACAAAACTGTACAAAACTTGTACAAAACGTTGGCAGCGTTGATTTCTTATTTTGGAAAAGTGGCACTCCAAGTACATGTATCTCATTATTCTTGTCCATATACACTCAATGAACAAAACATTAGACATACCTACCTAATAGATGGTTGGTCCCTTACTAGCGCCGCCAATAACAGCATGTTCACACCAATGTATCGAAACCACCAAATGTCGAAGGGTATCCGAAGAAATGACAGCCATACCTGTTGCAGCATTGTCGACAACTCCTCCCGAGACGTCAGTCCAGGATCCATGGATCAAATGTTCCACTTCGCAGTACAATAGAGAGCTTCCGCAGAGTTTACTGTAAATCAAGGAGCCGTGGGAGTCGCTAGATGGTCTTCAATGCCGATGAGTGTTCCCCGAGGCATGTCTGGGTAGTTTCAGCCCGATGGGGCGTCGCATTGTCCCGCTGAAATAGACTATCACCTGCAGTATGCTCAAAGTCCATGATCAGCCTGCACATGCTGGCAGCACGTACACTGGCGTACAAAAATTAAGGACGAGACGGTTTTTCGAATGTAACGTCGCGCAGAAGTGCTCCACATCGACTCAAATCAGACCATAGGATCATAAAGATGTAAGAATATTTGACAAGTCAGCAAAACCGTCCAAACAAAGGATACAAAGGCATTTTGCTGAAAAGGTGACTTCGAGCACAACTGGACAGAAAACAGAAACGTTCATGTGACAGGCGGCTTCCAAGAAAAATCCAGTCTTTAGTAAGGGATATGATCACCCCTGACTGCGTTGCAGGATTTACAACGTCTGTCCATGCTGAGGACGAGGTTGTCAAGGAGCTGTTGAGGCATCGCGGCCCGTTCCTCTTGTAGCGCCAATCGCAGCTGCAGAATCGTTGCTGGAGGCTGGTGACAGCCTGCCAAGCGTCTCCCGAGAAGTTCCCCACACGTGTTCGATTGGAGTTAGGTCCGGAGACCTTGCGGGCCAATCCATGTGTTGAATATCTTCACTCTTCAACAGCTCTGCGACAGCCACTGTACGATGAGGTGTAGCGTTGTTGTCCATCAAGAGGAACTCAGGACCCACAGCACCTCTAAACAGACGCACGTGAGGCAGGAGAACCTCAGTACAATGGCGGATACGAGTGACTGAACCTCCTTGGAAGATGTGGAGGTCCGTACGGCTACCAAGCATGATACCGCCCCAAACGAGATCTCCTCCACCTCCAAACCGGCCCCTTTCGATGATGTTGGAGGTGTGGTTGCGTGTTCCCTGCTCTCTCCAGATGTGTATACGTCCAGAATCGCTCGTCAGACTAAATCGGCTCTCATCCGTAAAGAGAACTTGACCCTATTGCTGATGTGTCCAGTTCTTGTGTTCCTGGCACAACAGAAACCCTCGTCTGCACCGAGCACGCGTTAATGGCACACACCGTACTAGTCGTCGTGCAAATAGACTACCTTTGTGCAGCCTCCTGGCCACGGTAAAACGCGATAACGGACGTCCAGTTGTGTGTTACATGTGGCTTGCGATTTCTCCCGCTGTCTGCCGTCAGTCTCTTCTCACCTGTAGGACAATATACCGGTCGCCCGCCGCCGTGGTTGCTCGTGGACGACCACTGCTAAACTCTCGGACAGCTGTTCCTGTCGTTTGAAATGCTCTCCAAGCTCGCGAAACGATGCTGTGAGCGATCCCGAACTCCTCGGACACACAAGTCACACTTCGACCTTCTTCCAACTTACCAATGACACGACCTCGGGTCAAGTCACCCAGATGTCTTCTAGTGCATCGCCTATTGGCCATATCACACGGTGGCAGCAACTCGACGTCGTTCAAACCGATGTACACGGTGCAATAGCTTTTACCGAGTTGCTGAGCGCACACCACCCGTGTGCTTTATACCCTTCCGACACTCCCCTTCCCCCACCCTTACGTCATGCTGCATATATGCGCATGCCCTTCCGTGCCGGACCCTATTCTATCTCATGAGTGGTCTTTCGCTCCGTTCTGCCTGTTCGTTCCTCTGTTAAACTAATTTCTCCTCTTCGTTCTATAATTTTTGCACACCAGTGTAGTTAGCTTGAAGTTAGAAGCAAATGTATATCAAAACCAATCATAAAAGCATAATGATTGAAGACAGTACTCCAACAAGAACTGATTTAGCACTGAATGAATGTTTTCGGAGCCTTTGATCGAAACACTGAAATATCAACAGTATTTTGAATATCATGCTGCTTTTAAAAAGCTACGCCCAAATACACACAACTTTGTGTCGGTCTTCAACACACTGCCAATATCCAAACTTTTTCTCATACATCAAAGCCAGGCCATAAGTAAGAATCATAAACATCTCGTGATTGTACAGATATTGTACACTACTGTTTATGAAAATTGCAATACAAAGAAGAAGCCATGTAATTCGAATGAAATTTATACCAGACATTACTGATAAGACCGTACATAACTGATTTATTATTCAGAACCATACAGTAATTTTACCTGCAAAAATTAGTATTTAATGAAGCTCCAGAAAGATGCAATAAAAGCTTCTAGAGGGAGTGGCATTGAATCGAAAATGCGTTGGTTGAACCTGGTTTTCCTCTATCCAATGCCGCCTCACGTGGATCGCTGTTGTCGATTTAGGCCCCGTCGGAGCCGCAATGGCGCGGTACGAAAATGCACCTTCACACAGACCAATCATTCGTTCCAGTTCAAAATCTGACATTTCGTGATATTGCGCCCTTCTTCGCCGCCGATCATTGTTGAATCGTGAAGACCCTTTTACATCTCGTTGTCCGCGATGCACTAGCGATGTGTATTTTCTTATAACCCCTCACTCGAGCCTTTTCTTATAACCCCTCACTCGAGCCTTTTCTTATAACCCCTCACTCGACTGTCCAGAGGGCGCTGCCTGGCCCAAACATACGCAATGACTCTGTTCTGTCTTTCGTCGATGCATAATCATGCTGCCAGGAATTATAAACGCAACTGCTGCTGACCTCTGTATACACTCGGTAGACAAAATATTAGAGTTATGGGTGATGTGCAGGTGACATGGGTATCCGCGCTCACAGTGGAACAAACCCAACCTAACGCAGGCGATGGAGTCTGGCAGCAGCGCTTCGCAAAGGTGTATCACAATCGAAGAACATTTGTAAACGTGGTGATCTGAGCGACTTTGATCGTGGACGAATGGTCGGCGCAAAATCAGTGGGTCATTCTATTGCCTAAGTGATAAGAAACTTAAGGAAACCTACCTTCAAAAACGTAAGGAATCCATCTTCAGATGTGGGGGATGGGTTGCCGACTGTGTACTTGTCATCGTCCCAGGTGTTTAACTCTAATACAGAGAACGAGTCGCATGAACCTACTGCTATTGTTTTACCCTCCCAATCGGCCTTTGGATTGCTCTGAGCGTGTCCATCTGACGACTCTTGTACAGTGCCCTATAGCTATTGCAGCGGATTCCTGTGGAGTATCTACTGTAAAATTTCATGATTCACCTGGTCCTAAAGCCATAATCTCGTGACCACCTTGTAGTTTGTTGTCGCGTGCTTCTGGTGATTCTGAGATCCGTTTTGCACTTGGAATGTTTGACTGCCCCATTGTTGTGCCTGATACTCTTCTTCCTGACTTGGTTCGCCCGGACTTTGTGTTTCAGCCCTCATGTGAATCCGCGCTGCACCCTTTTGAAGATGATGATTATATACCGTAGTTTCTCCGTCGTGTGATCTTAGAGGTGTTGCACGTTTTTATGTAGCTCACGGTGCATTTTTCCCTGGCAAGGTCTGCAACAGGGCAAGATGTCGACCACAGTCTCCCAACTATTTGGGGGCACCAACTCGTGTTGAGCTTTTTGATTTTCTTCGCATTTGCTTTCATCTTTATCTTGGTGACTGGAATTTTCTGTATACTTTGGATGAGTCACAAGATGACTCATTTACTACGTTCTGTGACATTGTTGTTGCTCATCCTAAATCTCCGTCACTACCGCTCGGCAAGGAAAATAGACACAGTTTGAATATTATTTTGCTGGGTATATGTGATCTTGTGCGACGTTTTAGTGCGTCTTTTGTAAAAAATGATCGTGCTTGTATAATCGGTTTGTCCGTCCGCGCAATCCGCGCGTCCATCTGTAGACACCATATCTTTACAACTATTAGTCCGATTTGAAAAATTCATTTTGCTTTGGGAAGCGTGAAATGTGCGACTGCTGATATTTTATTTCGTTTTTTTTTACGATGTACAATTTTGCAGCTAGAGGGCGTAAATGCAGATGATGTCGAATTCAAAATACATTTTATTACATATATGTGCTTTTAAGCGTCCGATTGAAAAATTTATTTTACCTTCGGATTCCATTTATGTCGAAGAGCATTTTAGATATACGTAGCGGCGTTCTCAAGTTACTCATTGATTTTCCGCTAGGGGGCGTAAAAGTAAATTACGTTTTCCCCGATATCTTTCCTTCTAAAACTCCGATTTGAAGAAAAAAAATATTTAGCCGATAGAGCTGTTGATAGAAAATATTTTGCATATAATTTCTAAATTTTGATGAAGAATACTTTGGCCATCAGGGGGCCTAAGTGTTAATTTTTGCTTTTGATATATTTGTCATAAAATCAGAGCTTCTAAAATCTCGGTTGAAAAAATTGGCTTGTAGACCGATACTACTCACGCCGACAAACCTTTTCGGAATATTTTCTTCTTAAAATGTTGCATGGTTTTTCCGCCAGGGGGCATAGATATATATCTTATTTTTGTAAACATCTCTGCTTCTAATGGTCCGATTTGAAAAACTGTTTCTTTATTGAATAAAGTTACCGGTGTGACATGTTTTCCATATAATTTCAAAATTTTGAAGTAATTCATAGACTCCTTAGGGGGCGTAAAGGTAAATTGCGTTTCCCCCGATATCTCTGCTTCTAAAACTTCGATTTGAAAAATTATTTCTGCACCGGATACAGCTACTGATGGGGAATCCTTTGCGTATGATTTCTAGTTTTTGGTAAGAAATGGTTTGGCCATTAAGGGGCGTAAGTCTTAATTTCCGCTTCTGGTGTATTTGCAGCAGAATCTGAGCTTCTAAAATCTCGATTGAAAAAAAAATGGTTTGTGTACCGATAGTACTCACGTCGATAGACCTATTAGGAGTATTTTCTTCTTTAAATAATGCATGGTTTCTACAAAAAATTATGTTTCTACCTTTCAGGAATATTCTCTATTTCTAGGAGTCCGATTTGAAAAATTCCTTCTTTGTTGGGGAGTGTTTCTAATGCGAAATGTTTCTCATATAAATTTAAAATTTTTAAGTAAATCATAGACTTTCCGCTAGGCGTCACAAACGTGAATTGTGTTTTTCCCGATGTTTCTGCTTCTAAAACTCCGGTTTGAAAAATTCTTCCTGTATCGCACACAGCTCGTCATAGAAAATATTTTTCATATAGATTATAATATCTGGTAAAGAATGATTTGGCCACCAGGGAATATAAGTGTTAATTCTGCTTCTGGTGTTTTTACAGAAAAATCTGAGCTTCTGAATACTGGACTAGATTTTTTTTTCTTGGACGGATACCGTTAAAATCGAAAAACCTTTTGAGAATACTTTCTTGCTAAAATAATGCATAGTTTTCCCGCTAGGGAGCGTAGATGCGTATCTTATATTTCTCCATATGTCTCCTTTGAAGAATCCGATTTAAAACATTTTCTCTGTCGGAGAGCGTTTTCGCTGCCAAATGTTTCTCATATTATTTCAAATTTTTCTTAAATCAAAAGTCTGCAACCAGAGGGCGTACGTTCACCAGTCGGTTTTTCAGCAGTATCTGAGGGATTAAAAACCCGATTGAAAAACTTCTTTCTTCGGTCGGATACTACTTTTTTCCAGATTGGTTTCATTGTCTTTGAATAGCTTTGATAAATTTAATTTGCATCAGTACGGATTCAAAAGACGTGCTCATTACACCCAAGAATTCGTTGTCATCTTTCTTGTTTATGCTGTCGTTGTAAGAGTACGTCAGATTTGCGATTGTTCCCTTGCGAGTGTTTATTAGTAATGGCTTTTCTAGTTGTCATCTCGTAAATTAGCCATTGGATGCGTTCCCGCTGTTAAATTTTAGATGGAAATGTTTATCAAAAACATTTCCATCTAAACTTTAACAACAAGAACGATGGAAATGTTTATCAAAATGTTTTCTACGATTGCTCTTTTATTATATTACGTTGCATTTCGTATATTTCTCTTTTTTATTTATTTTGTTATGTTTCTAATAAACCAGGTATGTTTTGGCATACCTGCAGTTTTCAAACACACGACATTGATGCCCGGGATCGACGTACACTATCTTGGCTTGTACAGATCGAGCACTTGTCCTAGGCAGCAAAAATCACATCCACGTTAAATGTTGAGGGCGTAAGCAGCGTCATTGAGCTAGTGGTATGACGCACGTTTCATACTTTGCGCTATGAGAGGAGCCTGCGCTCTGCTAGGATGCCACTGTTGACTGCTCGTCGTCATACATTACGTCTCACCTGGTGCCAGGAGAATCGTAGTATCTGATGAATCCCGTTTTCAGCTGTACTGAACTGACGGGAGAGTTCCGGGTGTGGCGTCGACAGTACGAGGCACTGGTCCCGTCGTGCCATGTCGGAGCTCTTAAAGCCGGTGGTGGACCTGTGATGCTTTGGGAAACATTCTCATGATGCACATTAAAACATTTAGTGTGTCTGGAGAGGTTCTTAACAACTGCGCGTTCTCTGCATGTGCTGGTTGATCACCTACATTAATAAAACAGGTCTTTCTTGGTGTTGCATTTCTAACAGACAGCATTGTATATTTGGGAAGCATACTAGACAGTAAGCCAATGATCCGATGAATTATTGGCCTACTGTCAAATGTGACTGATGGTTTTTGAAAAGATCCCGAATGGCTAAGCATAACGATGCAATTATTTCTATTCTAATACGGCAGTACAACCGGCATGGCGCAGTTGATTAAGACGCTGTGCATTTTGTAGGAGGCGGACACTTCTAACGGGGGTTCGAATCCCCGTCCTGCCGGTTATCCAGTCTGCGGTTTTTCGGCAGACTCCCAGTTTTGGGGGAGACGAATGTGTGGATGGTTCCCTCTTAAGTCTGCCCCGGAAGCACTTTGTCTTTGGCTCCCCGTTTCCTAGGATGACAAGGTTTTTCAGATGAGTGCCAATGCACTGGCAGTAAAACAATAAAAGACCTTTGATATCTTATGCCCCTTGGCTCAGACACTTATGGGATTCTTCCCATGGTTGATGATGATGAGGAGGATGATAAGGCAGTGCAAACTGTTCACAGTGAAAGAGATTTGTGTTCTGGAGAGATCAGGGCCGGATTAAAGGGGGTCTTCAAGGGCAATAAGCCTTAAAGCCCACCATGACCAAGGACCCACGAGTCATGCCTGGGCAAGTAATAGATAGATAGTTAGATAGATAGGTAGATAGATTGAAAGAGGTTTATAAAATAGTTTTACCTTTGTCTCATATGATTTCTATTTGGTCAGAAACAGAATCTGGAAGAGGGACAGATGTCAAGGCAGTGACTCACCAAAGGTAAAGATTTCATGTCGTTGTGTACAGCGCGGTCGACGAGACAGTTTCAGCTTTTTTCACTACCATCCATCCATATCTTCCAGTTTGCACTTGGAATGTTAATTGGTAGAAGTTCGCTGTGGCTTCACATTGCATAACAAAAAAAGGTGCAATAAGAAATGTATACAACGCTAAATCATTAGAAAATCCAAGACAAAATCTTGGAATACTAAGTTTTTAACTCAGGTGCTTGTAAGAATAATGAAAAATGCAGTGATTTGCCATGAAAACTCCGCAGATAATTTAGTAGTTACAGTTTAGTGTTTTATCGGACTTCATAATAATTCCCCGTCATAAGTTCTTTGAGGGGCCAATTGGGTGTCTTGGCCTTGGGGTCCACTTACATGTGCGAGCCTAGGGGCCCACTAAGGTCTTAATCCGGCCCTGCCTTAATTACGCGGAGTTTGTGGCAAGACAGGTTCTGATCATGTGCGGAAAGGAGATGTGTTGCATATGTGTAAGTGAAAGAAAATGTGGTTCATAATATGGATACAAATATTCGTATGCTGTTTGGCCATGTTGAAAGAATGAGTGGTGAGATGCTTACGAAGCAAATTTATTTAGCCCAATTGGCAGGAAAGAAAGGCAAAGGAAGGTCAAGGAAGTCATAGGAGGACCAGATTCAGGAATGTTTCCGTGAGATGAAGATAATGAGCGTGAATTACAAAAAGGTCTTATGTTTAACGTGTGATGCATATCAGTGAAGCTCCAGTAGTGTGACAAGATTGCAGTAAGTAGAGACCGCTGTTACCTCAACAGTAAGTAAAACCTAGTACCACGAGTTTTGAGATTTAATCTCACAGACAATCTTTCTTTGAGGAGCTAATCTATGAATTTCAGCCAGCAGTTACATATTTGGTTACATATGTTTCTCAAAATATATTTCTTAACTACTTTCTTTGTCCTATGTCACGTATAGTAAAATGCCATAGCAACTGATCGTGTTTAGATGGTAGGCAACAAGCGATGTTTTACATGCTCAAATTTTTGAGAACTACTTTATATAATGCCTCGTCTAACATGATATATTTAAGGAACTGAAATGTTGCCTTTGACATTAACTTTCTGTAGGGTTGGTTGAAACTCTACATGCAAATTAGTTCTGCTTCAAGTGCAGGATGGATTCCAAAAAGCACTTAGTAATTAAGTGTTTCAGCAATGCATCCGGTGGGTAAGTAAACATAATTTATATACAATTTCGTTTAATAGCATGTTAAAGTAGTGAAGTTAATGTATAGGCGCTCCATAATGAATACACATTCTTCCTTATTGTGGAAACCAAGTCAAGAGTTATTGTCACATTGCGAACGTCATGTTGAATTCTTGTGAAATGTTCCCTACGATGTCAAGCAAATACTTTCCCTCTGCCAACTAATGATGACGAAGCGGATATTTCCTGAGTTTAACGAAGAGCGTAGTGAACGGTGACATACGGGCGAAGAGCCTATATATTATTTGAGGTAGGATAAACATTAAACTGGCTTGTCACCGTTATTAAAAGATGGAACAACTTATTTCCTCTGCATTGCTGTTAGTCGAAACCATAATCCCTGGAGTAAAAAACCTGCTTCTGGTGTCATAAACGTTTCAATAAATCAAAGTCATTTTGTCAGGAAATAATTTTTTTTCTTCCAGTCAGAGATATTTATTTTTAAGTTGCTTGATGTACAGTGGGGAAAGTTTTTCTAACATTACGACTGACAACCTACTTTTTTAATGCTTTTTTCAGTTCAAATCTGCCGTACATAACTTGAATAATCTCAATTAAATAACATCCCCATCTCTTTGCATTTAAATGATTGAAAGATATTCTGTAAATTATCATTAAAGAGCATGCGAGGAATATCTGAACTGTGTCTCAATCCCTTCTGAACCTCTATAAGCGGTGTGTCCTCGAAGAGTCGAAGCTTTCCCCTTGCATTTTCTTAGGTGTTATTAAAAATATCAGAGTATGCTGCTACAATATCACAGAATTTCAAGATATCCTAACTGCTGATATTTTCACAGAATGAAAAGCTTTTTCACAATCACTAAGAGACATCCATACTGGAAATTCAGATTCATTCTCTCCTTCAACTAGTTATTTCAGTACGTACACTGATGCTCTTAAATTAAGAGGCAGAGGCAATATGCAAATTTGTGGACATTGAAGTAGGTCTTTTGTGGCGGAAAATCGCTGATGGTAGCAATCGACGTAAGAGGCAGATACGACCCATTGACTACCTATAATTTACATATGTAGAAACACCTGAGAGCACGAGATTGCTAAACAGTGATGAAAGCTGAAGATATATATATATATATATACAAAAACAGGGTGCCCCACTCGCTACCGAACCCGGCATTCCTTTAATAATATTAACACCAATGAAGATATTGCATCAAAATCTGAAGTGGACTCACCTCATTTCCTGCGAAAGGTTATAACATCAAAACATGTGCTGGAAATGGCCACCATTTGCGTCCAGACAGCATTGAACCCAGCGCACCATATTGTGGAAAGTCCATGCCAGTACGCCGTCACTGCCTAGATTTCTTCGGTGGTGTTTGCTTTCAAGACATCTATGGTTCGCAATTTATTTTGGTAAACTCTCCCTTTTAGATATCCCATAAAAACTAACCAGGAGGCGTCGGATCAGGCGAGCGCGGTGACCATAGACCCTTCGAAATGTCGCGGTCGCCGAAAAAGGACTGAATTTCGGCCATACTGGTGCGCGATGTGTGTGATGTTGCTCCATCATGCTGGTAATAGCCAATGGAGAGTTCTTCGTCGTCCAATTGATTTACAAAGGTGTTGAAGATTTCTATATATGCAGATGTTGTAATGGTTGTATCGAAGACGATGGTACCAATTATGCGGCGCCGGGTCATCCCACACCAGACACCAATTTTCTGTGAATGGAGGGGTTCTTCGTGTATCACGTTGGGATTTTCACTTGCCCAAATACGGGACTTTGGAGAAGTGACGTATCCGGACACGTGTAACCACGCCTCGTCCGAGAGCCACGTGTAGTCTAGAACTCCTGGATTTTCCCGAAGAAATGTCTGAAACAATCGACAGTATGTCACTCTTTTCACGTAATCCGGCTCTTTCATTTCGTGGACCACGGAGATACGGTACGCATGAAGCGTCGCTTTTTACACAGCACGTTGACAAGTGCTTTTGGGCAACACTGTTTCCTGTGATAGTCGGCTAAGTGACTTCCTGGGAGACACAAGTAGTCGACCCTTTATATTATGGACCGTTTCCTCGGACATTTGTGGACGACCTCCTGTATGGTCGTCAAATAAAGTCTCCTTGGTTTTAAATTTCTTCGACAATGTCCAAATGGTGGACTTGATCTGCGGATGTCTGCCTGCAAACCTCTCCAAGAATTTCTGTTGACCAGACTTTATCGATTCGGTTTTCCAATAAGTGCGAACAATAAACACTCGCTTCTTCTGAGTATACTGATACATTTTCACACGCACGAGAACATCCACGAGCACTCACTATCGACAACCGTATTGTGTAAACACGCTCAGCAAAAATGCATAACAAAGCAGCAGAGAGGCGCGTCCGGCTGGCTAGTGGACTGCTCCTTAGTGGCGTCACACTTAAGAATGTGTCTGACACTGAGGAGCACTCCGGAAGGCTGGTGGACAGCACCGGGTTCAATGCTGTCTGAACGCAAATGGTGGCCACTTCCAGCACAAGTTGTGATGGCATCACATATCGCACGAAATGAGGTAAGTCTACTTCAAATTTCGTTGAAATATCTTCATTAGTGTTAATATTATCAAAGAAATGCCGGGTTCGGTAGCTAGTGTGACACACTGTATTTACGTGTGTTAAACTGTTGGGTACTTGTTGTTGTTGATAATTTGTTATTATGGCGAGTCGCACAAGATCACAAAGAACACATCTCGATGATTTTACCCGTGGAGAAATTGCGGGGGAAATTGGAAGCAGAACGTTCAACGCGAGATGCAGCCAATGAATTCGGAGTTGGCAAAAACATAATCGCACGGCTGTGGAAACATTTTCCGAAAATGGAACAGTAACCAGACGGTACAACGGTTGTCGACTACGCAAAATAACCCCTGCTTATGATCGCTACATAACTGTAACGGCGAAAAGATGTCGCCGCATGACTTCTGGCAGGTTAGCACGAGATCTTCAGGCAAGCCCGGGGACCACAATATTACGCCAGACTGTGCCAAGACAATTGAATAGTGTTGGTTTGTACGTCCGCAAACCGGTACGATTACAGACATCACACAAAGCACAGAGGTATAAATTGTGTCGTGAACATGCCAACTGGACTGACGTGCAATGGGCCGATGTCCTGTTCTCGAGCGAAAATAGATTTTGTTTGTCGTCCGATTCGAGGAGCCAATACATCTGGCGTGAACCACGCATTGATGTATTCTTCCACCAACATCGTGGAAGTTGACAATTACAGAAGTGATGGGGTGATTACGAATGGACGTACAGAACTTTACGTGTTGCAAAGTGAAACCATGAATGCTCAGCATTATTGTCAAGATGTTGTCGTTCCTCATTACGCAATTTTCCTGGTGCTATTGGAAATTCCTTCATCTTTATGGATGACAATGCCCGTTGTCATCTTTCAGCCTGTGTTGATGACCTGCTTAGCAGCGAAGGAATAGACCTCATGGAGTGGCCTGCGTACTCCCCCTGACCTGAATCCCATAGAGCATGTATGGCATGCTCTTGAGAGGTGTATAGCGGAACGCAATCCCCATCGCTTACAAAAAATGACCTGGTTATGGCACTGAAACAAAAGTGGCGCAACCTACTTCAAGATCTGCTTTACAATCTTTTCAAAATCGGGCCACTGTCATTCGTGCATTATAGTGAGGGGTGGACATATCCCCTATTAAACTTTCATATGGGACAATGTTCCAAGTGTTATGGCCGTTTTGCTTCTGCTTTGCCAAGGATCAAAAATGGTACGTTTTGTAAATGTGCCCTATATTTCTGTACATTCACAAACGTCTGCTTCTTTGTGCGTATATATTTCTATTAAGTCTGTATGTATGTCATATTCACATAGTTATCATCATCATCATGTCAGACTTTTTTTCTCTAAAAATATAACTATATCTTAATTTATGAACATTAGTGTATATATATTTTGTGCAGCCACTCCTATATCCATCTTGTTCTTTTGGTAGAGCCATGTCTAATGCTCCCTAAGATGACATAGAGTTTTGGAAGGGACTTCTAGAGAACTTCGTTTAGCAGTGGAGAAAGAAATGGTTGCTAATGATGATGATATCACTTCAAACGAACGAATAACGAATTAGACTTTGCAAAATTAAATAATTAAAATTAGTAAAATTGGTAAAAACCACAGCTGAGAACTTGCGCTCCCCTCCCTGTGAATAATTAAATTTTAAGTTACCGCCCAAAGTCTGCGCTAGCATAGAGCTCTTTTTACAGGAAATAAAAAATTTAGAAGTGAGCCCAGAATGTCTCAAATAACTATTGTGGGAAAGCTTAAAAACATCAAAAAGTCTGGCTAACCAATTTTGCATGGCGGGAAATTTTAGTCAAGAAGAAGAAATAAAAATGTTTTTTAAACATTAGTGGGTACCTCCATTCCCTCGGGCCGGAAGGTTACAAAAGCAGTAATTATATGAGGAGAATAATGTATCCTTGAGGTGGAACTCAAAATCCTTTTGAGTTTTCTAATTGTTTCTGTGTCCAGCTTTTGATCAGATGAATAAGAAGATGATCTCCTACGTGATTTCCTTTGAGGTTCCCTGGGGTGGGACTTGGAGGAAGTTTTGAAAAGTAAGGGATCTTACGAAGCGGCTTTCCCAGGCAGCTTTCACGAAGCTCTGAAATGCTACGGCGTACCACTTCGATTTTCAGAATACTGGAAGTAGCTTCAAATAATTTGTGAAGCTATGAATAATCAAGGAAGCATACACATAATGATATAATGCGGGAAATTTCATAGTTCAAGAAATGGAAACGAAGCATTGTTCAAGAATCTTTTAGTTCTTTACACAGGGTTACAAGAAAAGTCCATGATGAGGCCAATATCTCACGAACTATGGCAGTTAGCGATTTACTTCTTGTGCAGTTGTATAGGAAACCCACACACAATAACACCACGAGGGATCCCCTCGCCACCTTTTGGGGGGTTTAAGGGGACTATCGCGTCCCTCTTTTGCAGATAGGGCAAAAAAGTCAAATACAAACTTGTTCAGCGAGGAAAAAATAGTACAAAAATGTTTCTGTCACATAGCAAAAGATGGAAGGGAACCGGGAATGTGGCACCAAGAAAATCACAACATCCGGAAACAACGTCGGCGTATTTAGACAAGAACGTATTACTTAGAACTCATCTAAATTGATAAGTTCTCAGTAAATGAAAGCACAAAGGAAAAATTTTCCTGCAAACCTTATTAACAGTTCTCGTTCTGATATAAAACGCAGTTCCTTAATATATACAACATCAGACTTTGATGTCCAATACAGTAAAAATACACTGAGACAAGGAGAAATAGCATAAAGTGGCAAAACACTCATCCAATAGGAGTAGTGTATGCACATCTAATTGACTTGATTACGTTGCAAATATTTCGACTTCCCGTCACTGCTTCACGAAGTGTTGGTATACCAACCACGCATATCATTTTTGTATTCTGACGATGAGCAGAAAGCTCATTTGAAATCCATGCAAATATGCTTCGGATACAGCAATTCAGGTAGCTTTCCCCTTTTTTCGCATTTGGAGAATCCCCTTCCATCTTTTGTTATGAGACAGAAACATTTATGTACTATTTTTGCCTCGCTGAACAAGTTTGTAATTGACTTTTTTTGCCCTATGTGCAAAGGAAGGCGCGATCCCCCTCCCAAAAGGGCAAGAGGATCCTTCGTGGTGTTATTGTGTTTGCCATAGGAGGTTTCCTATACAACTGCACAAGAAATAAATCGCTAAGATATCGCTAAGTTCGGGAGATATTGGCCTGATCACGGACTTTCCTTGTAACCCTGTATAGCGATTATACTTCATTAAATTCTTTATAGTAAAATCGGCATTTGCAAGTCTTACAACAGGAAGTTTGATGAGCTAATCGAATTATTATTAATGAGAGTTTTTGCAAGCTAAAATGTAGTTATATATCAGGTATACAAATAAGTTTTAAAGCGGTTTTTTGTGTGATTTTACAGCTAATTTACATATCCGACATTTCCCCGAGTTGTCTTCATGTAACCGTAATTAGTCCAGAGTACAAAATGTGACACAGAAATTTGCCCAGCAGTCAGTGTCGCTTGCCATCTTACACCTACCGATGTGCACTTACACATCGGTAGGTGAAAGATGGCAAGCGACACTGCATTTATTCGATACTGCATTCGTTACGAATTTCATCAGGAAAAAGTTCTTCAAAAGAATGTGCATCGATCTGTTCTGTTCTGGGTGAGAATGTTGTATCGAAAAGCACGTGTGAGTTTTGGTTTAGACGGTTCAAAGCTGGTGATTTTGATGTTAGCGATCGAGAACGTAGCGGCGCCCTATAGAAGGTTGCACATGAGGAACTGGAAGCATTTATGGATGAAGATTGGTCTCAAACGCCAAACGAACTAGCTGAACAACTGAGGGATAGCTCAACAAACTATTTCCAATCGTTTACGCGCATTGGGTAAAATTCAGAAGGAAGGAAAATGGGTGCCACATGACCTGAGCCAGAGAAACAGGGACGAGCGTGTCATGAAGTGTTTGAATCTGTTGAATAAACAACACAAAGTCTTTCCTGTGGAATATCGTTACGGGTGATGAAAAGTGGATATGGTTCGACAATCCCAAAAGCACAAAACACTCGGTAGACCCCGTGAAGCAACGACTTCGACACCGAAACGCAATATTCCTTCCAAACATTTTCTGCTGTGCTGCTGATGTGATATGAAGGGGGTGTGCTCTATTCTGAACTATTGGAACAGGGTCAAACTGTTACTGCTGATCGCTACAAGCAATAGTTGCTGCGATTGAACGAGGAAATATGTCGGAAACGTCCATTCATCCGCAAAGGATTGGGTCCACTGAAATTAGTGCATGACATCGCGTATCGCGAAATCGGTTAAGGAAACGTTATCGACACTTGACTGGGAATTTTTGGAGCAGCCAGCGTATAGTCCCGAAATAGCCCCTTCAGATTATCATTTCTTCAGATCGATGCAACATGGTATGTCTGCTGTCCGGTTCCGGACATGTGACGAAGTGCAAAAATGGGTTGACGACTTCATCGCGTCATACGACGAAGTATTCTTCCCTGGCTGGAATACGTCAGCTGCCCGACCGATGGCGGAAGGTGATCGATAATGACGGTGCATATTTTGATTTATAAAGGTATTGTTGTTTTCTCTCAATTTACATGTTGCGTTGTCATATAACGCTTTAAAACTTATTTGTACACCTAATATTAGGCGAACATACGGGCAGTAGTGGATCAAATTGTTTATTAGGCACAACAATAAAAGGACGTTCCATTACACGGGAGCATTTACTTTGGGCCATGTGCGTTGCAACATAACAAGACCTGTCTACATAAAACTGTTGTCATTCGAACTCGTGGGCAGTGGACATTGATCTCAAATGATTGGAAAGCATTCGTGTGGTCTAATGAATCGCATTTTCAACTGCGCTATAAGGATTCAGAATTTGGAGAAATCCAAATGAGAGAATGAATCCATTTCTTGATTTGTCATGACTCTTGAGTAGGAGGAAGTTAGTGTAAAAGCTTTGGGTCATGCTTTCGAGGGAACATTTAGACCAATGGCTGGGAGTGGACCCATGCCTGAGTGCCGCACCGTGTTTGCTGATTGATAAATAATTATTTTCGAGGGAACATTTAGACCAATGGCTGGGAGTGGACCCATGCCTGAGTGCCTGCAGCGTGCTTGCTGATTGATAAATAATTATTTTCGAGGGAACATTTAGACCAATGGCTGGGAGTGGACCCATGCCTGAGTGCCGCAGCGTGTTTGCTGATTGATAAATAATTATTTTCGAGGGAACATTTTGACCAATGGCTGGTAGTGGACCCATGCCTGAGTGCCTGCAGCGTGTTTGCTTATTGATAAATAATTATTTTCGAGGGAACATTTAGACCAATGGCTGGGAGTGGACCCATGCCTGAGTGCCTGCAGCGTGTTTGCTGATTGATAAATAATTATTTTCGAGGGAACATTTAGACCAATGGCTGGGAGTGGACCCATGCCTGAGTGCCTGCAGCGTGTTTGCTGATTGATAAATAATTATTTTCGAGGGAACATTTAGACCAATGGCTGGGAGTGGACCCATGCCTGAGTGCCGCACCGTGTTTGCTGATTGATAAATAATTATTTTCGAGGGAACATTTAGACCAATGGCTGGGAGTGGACCCATGCCTGAGTGCCTGCAGCGTGTTTGCTGATTGATAAATAATTATTTTCGAGGGAACATTTTGACCAATGGCTGGTAGTGGACCCATGCCTGAGAGCCGCACCGTGTTTGCTGATTGATAAATAATTATTTTCGAGGGAACATTTAGACCAATGGCTGGGAGTGGACCCATGCCTGAGTGCCGCAGCGTGTTTGCTTATTGATAAATAATTATTTTCGAGGGAACATTTAGACCAATGGCTGGGAGTGGACCCATGCCTGAGTGCCGCAGCGTGTTTGCTGATTGATAAATAATTATTTTCGAGGGAACATTTAGACCAATGGATGGGAGTGGACCCATGCCTGAGTGCCGCACCGTGTTTGCTGATTGATAAATAATGATTTTCTGACAAATTTCATCTAACCATTGTGCAATCCCCACAGTGCCGAGAAGCGGTATCAAGGACACGCTTCATTAGTTGTCGCATTCCGCAGACCTCGATGCCATGGAGCATTTACGCGATAAAAATACGACGGACGTTACAAACATTCATATTGTAGCACGTACATGAAAGATATGCCATTACGATTATTTTTCTATCTTTCCACATAGTGTTCAGTCACAACAACACATGCCATCCAGGAATACTCCAGTGACTTGATTCTGCTGGGGGAAAAGCTTTTATCTTATCTATCCTCCGAAAACACAGCCACAGAGGCGATATCTCCAGAGTCTGTGGTATATCCATTCCCTTGAATGTCTTCCTTCACTTAGAGAACGCATAAAAGTAATTAAACGCAAAGTTCTGGAGAACTGGGTGGATTCTGAAACAACTAAAATTCTGCAGTCAGTATGACGGTTTTTACAATCTACAAGTAGTGACTTAGAAAGTGGAAAGCATCTCTTCGACTTTTTCTAAGCCTCTTGCCATCGATAGCTGCGCAAATCTGACTTTTGAGTTCGGTGTTTTGAATTAGTGACGCTATTCAGATGGTTAATCATCAGGATACTTTCTTTACCTTAAAAAAGCCGGTTACCATCACTTTGCCTGCTGATGGAACAAATTGTAACTTCCTGGAAGGCAGAGGTGATGCATATTTTCATATTAGACTGCCTTTTGGTACATATGGCAAAGTGAAGAACTCATGTTTCATTCACTGGAAAAAATCTAGTAACAAAAATGTATCACTTCCGCCAAGAAGCATGCTCAAGTAGGTGAGACATATGTTCGTTTGCTGCATGCGTTTGGCTCACCTCTTAAAGTCAGTGTGACCTCATCCGTTTTGACCTTCTTTATTTTTGAAGATTTCGTCAAGATTTGACAGGGATCGAAATGCCTACAAGCTTAATTGTACACCGAACAGTAATTCGTCAGTATTTCATCATGAGGTTATGTACGGGGTCAATGTTTTCCTCAGAAATGGATAAGGAATGTCTCCTAGAATGATTTTCATCATCGCAAAATTCCATGCCATAACGGCATACTTGGTACTAGTAAACAACTTTGGAATATCCGCGCCACCCCCATGGTTCAGTGGACTGAGCGCTCGCTTCGGATCATTTGTTCAAGATGGGTGGGGATTCGAATTCCGCTGAGACGTGGATGCTGTGTTTGTCTTACGGCACTGGCTTTTTCCATTCCCTGGAACCAGTAGCCTTAAATTAGGGATGGAATACTGCATATAGCCTATTGAATTGCTAGCGGAGATCACTAAACCCCGAAACAGAAACCTAATACATACGGGTCTTATCCACCAATGTCTGCATGGTCGGGCATGCCAACAGTCTAGTGTTGAGCGTTCGTGACTATCACGGAGAAATCCCAGGTTCGATCATAGTCAGGTACGAACCCTCGAACCACTAAATGTGCGTCGGATTGGCACATTAAGCCGTCGGACCCCGGGTACCGGCGTCCTCGGTTATAAATAAGGCCGTCTTCCTCCCCTTTTCTACCTCACTTCAGTGTCACTTTCCTATCAGGCACCCTAACCCAAATCTCCTAGCTTCCTATTTCTAAGGGTTGTTTAAGACTTGGGGTCAGACACTCCCTTCCTAAAGTCCTCTACATCTGATCTGATCTTTTCTCCCTATCAAAAAGGCTCTACGGTTTAGTTTACAAAATCACCTCAAAACAGAAATGAAGGAAGAAACGCATGTAAAAGTTTTGAAACTATGTAAAGTGACATACAAAAATATATACCACCTGCAGAAAAAGTACACCATACATACAACAAACAGATTAGAGCTTTAACTCCTTGAACAACATTGGTATAGTTGAACATGACATGAAGCGAATTAATTCAGTACCTCCGATCAGAGTGGATGGAAAATTGCTATCCAATATGTGCGGGCCATTATTTCACCGGAACATTACTAAAACTTAGTCGAGCAATTTTTTTGATAAGTGGTCTTAATTTTTTTACTGGCTTGATCGAGTTAACTCGGTGTTAGTAAAAAAGGGCTGAAATAATCTCGAACGAATATATACGGTACCTAAGAAGTGGGCCGAACATGGCTGGAATAAGCATCAGAAAGTGATGCCTTCCTTATAGCTCTGTTGTTCAAAGAGAACATTTAGGTGTATGATTAACATTAACCTTTTCTGACTTATTGCCTGCTAAAAGGGCTATAGCAATAATAACGAAGCTAGAGAAGCTGAAGATACACGCCAGTGAATCTTCAGCTCCTTGTACATGTAAGAAGGAACCGTAACCAGCTGCCAGATAGCATGCATAGCAACATATGCAAATCTTGTAACGCATTTAAAAGGACACGATATCACGGACTGTATTGCGTGAAAATGGGAAAAGGACGTGACTTAACAGTTTGAAAAAGGAATAATTGTTGGCGGTAGAATTAAGGGCGGTATCATTACGTAAGTAGACGCTATTATGGGCTGTGCACGTGGTGCAGATGCTAAAGTGTTCCAAGAATGGACGGAAAACTGCATGACCTGCAGTAATCTGCGTAATAGTGGACCCCCACGGAGCAATGACGGCCGTGAGCAGCGACGGCTATCCCGAACACTACGACCCAACAGACGGCCCACAATGGAAAATCTGGCCACAGCATTTAATACAGGTATATTGAGGAACATATTGCAGTCCATTGAACTATGCTCTCTGCGTGGGTCTCCGAAGCCGCAGTCCACTCGAGGTACCCATGCTGACTGCTAGACATCCAGTCAAGGTACCCATGCTGACTGCCAGACATCCAGTCAAAGTACCTATGCTGACTGCCAGACATACACTCAAGGTACCGATGCCTACTGCCAGACATACACGCAAGGTACCGATGCCTACTGTCAGACATACACTCAAGGTACCCATGCTGACTGCCAGACATATACTCAAGGTACCCATGCTGACTGCCAGACATACACTCAAGGTACCCATGCCGACTGCCAGACATCCACCCAAAGCACTCATGCTGACCGCCAGACACCCACTCAAGGTACCCATGCTAACAGCCAGACATACACTCAAGGTACCGATGCCTACTGCCAGACATACACTCAAGGTACCCATGCAGACTGCCAGACATACACTCAAGGGACCCATGCTGACTGCCAGACATACACTCAAGGTACCCATGCTGACTGCCAGACATACACTCAAGGTACCGATGCCTACTGCCAGACATACACTCAAGGTACCCATGCAGACTGCCAGACATACACTCAAGGTACCCATGCAGACTGCCAGACATACACTCAAGGTGCCCATGCTGACTGCCAAACATACACTCAATGTACGCATATTGACTGCCAGACATACACTCAAGGTACCCATGCTGACAGCCAGGCATCGACGGTTAAGGCAAGAATTTGTATCTGGGAGAAGGCTTTGAACCATCGAGCAGTCTTTTCGAATGAATCACGGTATCTTCTGTATCGTGTGGATGATCAATGGAGAGTATGGCTAAGCATTACTGACAGAATTGATCCCAACATGATGCTCGAGAAAATCTGGCAGGATGTGGCCTTCTGCTAGTGTGAGGCATGTTTTCTTGGAAATCATTGGAAACAACCATTCCCCTCGATCGCATGATGAACGCTTTTGGCTACCTATGCATCGTGGCGGATGAGGTCCTTCTGTTCACGATGACTGTCTACCCCGATTGCAGGGTTGCTTCCAGCAAGATAATGCCCCTTGCCTATGTTGCTATGCGTGTGGGAGGACGGTCTGAAGAACATTTCAGTGAATTTAGCTTACTATCCTGACCACCGTAATCGCCGGACATTAATTCCAATGAATATCTGTGATAGTATCTCGAAGAGCAGATCAGACGTATGGATCTACTATAACGAAGTAAATTTCTCCGTCATTTCTGGTCTACGCCAGGATTTGAACCCGAGTCCGCTTATTCCGGAACAAGTCGCTCTACCAACTGAGCTACGCAGACGTTCATTCTGACTGCAATCTGCCTTTATGTTGTGTGCGTCCTGCTGGCAGGTACGTCACATCTCCCCCCTCTCCAAAGTAGGGCCCGGGGCATGGCCCACGGGTCAGCCGTGACCATGAATCGTTGCAGGCAGCCATCCACTGTAGAACGTGCACTCCAGAACTCACAGTCAATCTGGTGTGTGGAATGCAACGTCACACACATTTATTTTTTGAAGCGCTGGTGAAGGGATTCTCTTATTTTTCCTATCTCGCGGTGTGGAAAGAACATCACACCATTGCGAGATTTTGAACGGCCGGGTCATCCGGAAAGTTCGGGCGCCATTATAACGAAGTAAAGTTCTCCGTCATTTCTGGTCTACGCCGGGATTTGAACCCGAGTCCGCTTATTCCGGAACAAGTCGCTCCACCAACTGAGCTACGCAGACGTTCATTCTGACTGCAATCTGCCTTTCATGTCGTGTGCGTCCTGCTGGCAGGTACGTCACACTAGTATGGATGACTTTTGATGATCTGCCAGAAGTTCTGGTATCAGCTTGATATAGCCTCCCTACAGAAACGTTCAGAGACCTTATTGAATCAGTAACACTCCGCATATTTTCTGTATTGGTGGCAGAAGGAGGTCATAACTCATACTAACTGGCGTTTATAATTTTTTGACTGGGTTGTATATTTGAGTTACTTGTTTCTACCCAGAGACATTATGTCTGTGTCAGAGGAACTAATATTTGCCGATCATGCCTTGGAACACGAAACGAAAAATAAAGGACACGAAAGAAGCGGTTATCGCCAGTAGCGGGTGTATGATTTGCGCTGCTGAGATGAGAGGAAGAAAGGAATTGTTTACCAGTACCTTTCGTGAAACCCAATCACTATGTTAACAATTTTGTTTGGGGAAAACAAGATTTTGGGTACCATTAGGTTAAGGCACATCGACCACTGAATGAGTTAATAAACTGGCTAGACGGCGTATTTAGAATCGATTTTCTTATGAATGTCCATTAAAAATAGTTTATTCCTATTTGGCATCTTTAAAAACTCACGTCACCTAGCGGATGCCACCAGCTTATTGTTAGAGAACGCGGCATTTGCAGTGCACATCAATTGTTTAAAACTAAGCATTTTTTTAAATACACTATACTCAGTTAGGTGAATATAAAACTATATGGAAGCTTTCAACATTTAGCATTATTACCTGGAAAAAATCATGGACTTTGTTGTTCCACTGCTATATCTATATATTGTATTAAGAAAACTAATGGAACATAGTCATTCGTAGCCTTTCGCTAAAGAATAACGCGCAGAGTAAGAAAAGAAGTTTCTTTATACAGTATGCGTGAAAGAGGCAGAATTCAGAGCGAATGAAAAATGAAAAAATTAGTTTGTTTTGAAACCTCCTTCTGTTTGCCAACGAAGTATTGAGAGAAAAAACTTGTCTGAAAAAATGTTCCAAATCAGAGACACGAGCCATGTTGTGTGCGATAGAACAACCTAACAAGATAGAAGCCTGGTATCAACAAATAAATTTCGAGCTTCTGCTCCCGAACAAGGGGAAAGGAAGAGAGAATTGCATTCCTCGAAACAGAAACTGAAACCGAATTTCACTTTCCAAAATTTCTAGGCTTTTCGCTCAGTAAGTTGCAGGAACCGGCTGTGAAGACATTCCTTCCTTTCTTTCGATACTTTTTTTTTTCTTTACCGGAAACAAGAAGACTAAAAACGAAACTTCGTTCTGCATAATGCCGAAGTTTGGATCTAGATTTTTCGTTTAGGTGCATTGCTACTTCTTTTGCTTAAACGCATTTGCGATTCCATTTCCTTTTTGTGAACTACATAAGACATAAGAGGAAACAAAAGATGATAACAGAGGCCGAATTCGTAATGGAAATAGATACGTGAGAGGGTTTCCAGTGTAGATATTGTCACTTAGTCGTTGAAAATCTCGGTCCAGTTCCATCAGACTGTACTTCCTATCAATCAAGTCATTACATAGGTGGAATATTTCGCGAATCTAGACGTTGTGACATCTAATTCAACCATCCATTTGAGTTTCTGTGTCCATATATAAATTTGATTTCTCGTTAAACGTTTTTTTGATTTAACGACACGTTACTTTCACGCAGAGCTTTCTAAGTTTGGCAGTACTAAAACTGTTTGACACTACAATATCACTGAATGCAGAAAATGTGCTTTTGGGAGGACGATTTGTTAGTTAGATGTGCATTTGGTAGAGACAAATTGTAAAAGCGAATCGTTAGAAGAAAGTGTTGTTTTAATAACAGCATTTGTTATATCGGCTTATTACGGGGTCATAACAAAAGTTCTGCACACTGTCCATTCTTGAGAAAAGTGTGAAGTTACGGAGAAAACGTACCTTATTGCCGTTCAATGTAATCCCCTCTGCTGCTAATGACAGCTTTCCAGCAGTGAGGTAGGTTCTGGATGCCCCGTCGTACGCCATCTTTGTTCATCTGTCGTATTACTCTGGTCACAGCCAATGACAGTTCGTCCAGCGATTCGTAGCGGATGCCACGGAGCTGATTTTTTAACTTTGGGAAAATATCGAAGTCCGATGGACTGAGGTCAGTGCTGTATGGCGGGTGGGATAAACTTTCCCAGCTATATTTCGACAGAGGTCCACGTACAGGCGCTACACCATGACACGATGCGTTGTCATGCAGCAAGGTCGCTCCCGCTTCCAACAAGTTGGCGCGATTTTGACGTATTTTTGGTCTCAATTTTTTCCTCAGAATGTCATGATAATATTGTGCGTAGACATTTTGCGCTGCCGGCACTCGATCGGAGACCACAACACCCTGGGTATAGTACGCAAAAATCCCCATTTGCTTTACTCTGGATTACAGCCGACGATACTTTGAGGGCCATGGGGAAGTTGGATGATTCCAATTCTGCTGATTGTGACTTCAGTTGCGGCTCAAACTCACGGATCCAAGTCTCATATTGCGACAATTCTGTTGCGACAGTTGTCTCAATTGCGACAATTCTGTTCAGGAAGTTGTCGCCCTACCTTTCGAACCTGTGCAAGTGATCCAGTGCGATGCTGACTCCGGCTGCCCTCGGCTCGATGGTGCATTGATGGGGCACCTGGCCTTGCGGCGATTTTCCTTTTTCCAGTGAGTCGGTCAAAATCCGGTGAACAGATATGGTCGACAAATTTGACAGATGAGTAATCTACTCCCCTGTTAAAAGGCGATTTTCTTTGAGAAGCGTTGCAACAATAGTGACAGATGCTTTTTGTCTGTCGCCGTTTGAGGTCGGCTTGAGCGGTGATGGTCTTTGACGCTACTTCGGCCATCCCGAAAGCGCGATGCCCAGCTAGAAATTGGGCTTCGATCAAGAGTTCCTTCCACACAAACTTCTTGTAAAGAAGTGTGGATCTGTGTCGGAGTTTTTCCTCGCAGAGTTTCTTGTTTCACGTACCAGCACTGGTCTAACCGCGTGACTCGACCTGAGGAGCTTCACGCTTCCATTTCCAAACCCTCTCACGTCCACACAGAAAATGATAGCGCGTCGTTATAACACCACTGCGTTGCTGGGAGTCTGACCTTGACATGACGCAATCATTTTCCCTATTGCATCATCCGCTTCCGTTTTAGATTAACGTGTGCAGAACTTTTGTTCTGATCCTCGTATGTCTGTTTTAGATTAACGTGTGCAGAACTTTTGTTCTGATCCTCGTATGTCAGTTTTAGATTAACATGTGCAGAACTTTCGTTATGACCCTCATATGTCAGCTTTAGATTAACGTGTGCACAGTATTTGTTACGTCGCCCGTATGTCAGTTTTAGATTAACGTGTGCAGAACTTTTGTTATGTCCTACGTATGTCAGTTTTAGATTAACGTGTGCAGAACTTTCGTTATGACCCTCGTATGTCAGTTTTAGATTAACATGTGCAGAACTTTCGTTATGACCCTCATATGCCAGCTTTGGACTAACGTGTGCAGAGCTTTTGTTATGTCCCTCGTATGCCAGTTTTAGATTAACGTGCGCAGAACTTTTGTTATGACCCTCGTATGTCAGTTTTAGATTAACGTGTGCAGAACTTTTGTTATGTCCTACGTATGTCAGTTTTAGATTAACGTGTGCAGAACTTTTGTTATGTCCTACGTATGTCAGTTTTAGATTAACGTGTGCAGAACTTTCGTTATGACCCTCGTATGCCAGTTTTAGATTAACGTGCGCAGAACTTTCGTTATGACCCTCGTATGTCAGTTTTAGATTAAATTGTGCAGAACTTATGTTATGACCCTCGTAGAAGTGAATGTGATGTATGCTTTTGTTAGAAATACATGCATGTTGAAAATTATACACAGTGTTGCAAATAAGTAATGAGACTGATTTTTTTTTCAAATCCGGATAAAACCCATGAATCGAGGAGGCATGGTTGTATGATAAGTTATTTATCAGCTATGCGGTGGAAAGAGCGGTTGCATGAGAACTGAGCAGATGATTATTTACGATTTGCATGACGTCATTCGATAGAAGAACATTGTCAGAGCTATGTCATGGAGCAGAGAGCAAATATCCAGTTCTGTTTGATAGTTGGTAAAACTGCATATGAGCTCGGTGTTAATAAGGGAAGAATTCTTCAAATTCTAGTGCAAGATTTATGGTGAAGGGAAGGAGTTTGTGCTGGTTTTGTTCCACATGCTTCGTCAGACGACCAGAAACATGCACGAATGAAGTATCCAAAAGATATTCTGGGGATCGTAGAAACCCTGTAAAATTTTCTTCAAAGCGGGTGAGGAGGCATAGTGTTTCGCTATGATCTTGAAACGAAGCGTCAGAGTCCTCAGTGGAAGTCGCCACAGTCACCCAAAAGAAAGAAGATCAGGTTACAGAAGTCCAACTCAAGACAACGCTTGCATGCTTTCACGACAACAAAGAAATTCTTCATCACGAGTTCATTCCTGAAGGTACAACTGTCATTGGTAATGCCTACTCATTCATTTTGGAGCGAATGTGGGAGAGGACTGTTGGAGTCAGGTAAGAGTACAAAAATGGGCAATGGTTTCTTCTTCACGATAACGCACCGGCGCACAAAGCAGTCGGTGCACGGCAATTTCTGGCACGAGAATAAGTGTGTGTACTCAATACTCTCCCCCTATTCTCTAAATTTGCCACCGTGAGATTTAAGAAACATCAGCATAAAAATCGGACTGGAATCTGAAACCTGAATTAGGAACCATCTCTTCGAGTGTATATCGGCGGTACTTTGTAAAAACGTATTTTAAATATGCGAAAAGCGTTCTTAAAGTGCATGATCTACCTTATTTCTAGTTTCTATTAAGCATCATTACGTATTACTGAGCTGGTTCTCATATTAATCAGAAATAAAAATAAATGATCGATAAATATCAGCATGTCTGTCTTCAATATTGCATTAGTTAGTTTTGTTTTCATCCTTAATTTAGGCGTACAATTTACACTATAACAACACGAATAACGCAATTATGACTAGGTTTTCAACTTCCTAAAGAAAATATATCTACATGTCAAACTTCTGGAAATGGAAATACACTGACGGAAAAAAATCCCAACACCACGAAAAAATTAGTTGTAGAGGAATGAAATGGCGGCAATACATTTGTATAGGTAACATATTTAATCGATTAAGGTTTCAAGATCACAGCTTAATGTAAGCGCGAGAAGAGACATTTTAAATGTGAAATACTGGTGCATTACTAACCGGTGTAACCACCAGAATGTTGAATGCAAGCACGCAAGCGTTCATGCATTGTGTCGTACAGGTGCTGGGTGTCAGTTTGTGGGATGGAGTTCCATGCCTGTTGCACTTGGTCGGTCAATACAGGGACGGTTAATGATGGTTTAGGGTGACGCTGTAGTTGTCGTCCAATGATGTCCCATACGTGCTCGATTGGTGAACGATCTGGTGATCTAGCAGGCCACGGCAACATGTCGACACTCTGTAGAACATATTGGGTTACAACAGCGGTATGCGGGAGAGCGTCATCCTGTTGGAAAATGCCCCCTGGAATGCTGTTCATGAATGGCAGCACAACAGGTTGAATCACCAGACCGACGAGCAACTGTGCCGTCAGGTCGCGTGGGATAACCACGAGAGTTATCCTGCTGTCATAGAAAATTGCTCCCCACACCATAACTCCAGGTGTAGGTCCAGTGTGTCTCGGCCGCAGACAGGTTGGTTGCATGCGCTCACCTGGCCTCCTTCTAACCAACACACGACCATCACTGGCACCCAGGCAGAACCGGCTTTCATCAGAAAACACAACAGATCTCCACTCCGTCCTCCAATGAGCTCTAGCTTGACACCACTGACATCGCAAACGGCAGTGGTTTGGAATAAGTCGAATGCACGCTACAGGGCGTCTGGCTTGAAGCTGTCCTTCAAGTAACCGATTTGTAACAGTTCGTTGTGTCACTGTGATGGCAACTGCAGCTCGAATTGCTGCCGCAGACGCAGTACAATGCCCCACGGCCATACGCCATACACGGCGGTCTTCCCTCTCAGTAGTGCCACGTGGCCAGCCTGAACCCGGTCTTCTTTAGGCAGTACCTTCCCTTGACCACCGCTACCAACAATCATGCACAGTGGCTACATTCCTGCCAAGTCGTTCTACAATATTGCGGAAAGAAAATCCACCTTCTCGTAGCCATATTACACGACCTCGTTCAGACTCCGTGAGCTGTTGATAATGGCTTCTTCGTCTTCTTAAAGGCATTCTTGACTAACATCAACGCACTACGTCGAATCTCAACGATAACTAACGCTCACGAACGTTACAGCGCGTATTTACAACAAACCTGCTTTGCATATTCCGAGGGGTGCTACTAGCGCCACACGTATGCGCCGAGCGCGAAATTTGCATAAACGTCATCTTACAGATGTACTCTCACCGCCTACCAACTGTCGTTTATCTAACACAACCCCTTCTTGGTGTTGGGATTTTTTCCGTCAGTGTATGTGTCATTACACTATACTTCAATACGTGATTCTGGTAGAATCGTCTCAGAGCGCTTGATCTTTTATCAGTATGGTAAGATTTACCGAGACAACTGTGCCATCCTGATTATAATTTGCTTTTTATCACACTAGTCACTTCTATTTAAAATTTCGACCATTATTTACTGTGAAAAAAAAAACCTCAGCATTGTACTGGACTAATTCACAGCGTGGAATATTGCCTTTTGCATGAGAACCTACGATAACCACAATTGCCTCGCTGTTTTTTGTTGTCGCTTTGTATTACACTCAATGAACAAAGCGTTACTGGTAACTACTTTATAGCGTGTTGGTCCTTCTCTAAAATGACTAGCAGCCTGTACACGCCGTGGCATCGACTCCACCAAATATGGGAGACTTTCCGGTGGTAATGTCAGCCATGCTTTTCGCAGCATTATCCACAACTCCGCCCGAGACGTTGGTCGGTATATAGGATCCATGGATCTGATGGTTCGCTCCACGGCTTCCCAGAGATCTTCCACAAGATTTAAATCCTAGAACCTTTTGGGTCGCTGGATCGTTTCAAGATAAGATGAGTGTTCTTCGAGCCATGCTTGGGTGATTACAGCCCGGTGGGCCGGGGCATTGTCCTTCTGGAACACACCATCTGCCGCAAGAAGCGCGAATGCCATGAAAGCGTGAAGATGATCAGCCAGCACATGCTGTTAGCGCGCAGCTATTAAGCACCGCTACGGACAAAATCAGGGGCCTAACATGTCTCATGAGAAGGCTTTCCAAACCATAAAGAGCTACCACGCTTTGAACAGAGCCCACCTCACACGTAGGGGGCATGGCCATGCTGTCGAAGTCAGATCCGCACCCTACCCCCAGTGCGGTTCAGTTGAAAACGGGATTCATCTGACCTCACGCCACGGCGCCATTCTGCTGAGGTCCAGTTTTGATGTTCCTTTCACCGGATGAGACCTAAAGTACAATGACCAGCAGTCAAAAGTGGTGCACGAGTAGGGTGTCGTACGGTAGCCCAGTGTATGCTGAGTGCGACGTACCATTCGTTCGCTTCGACTTCCGACATTTCATCTGGATGTGATTTGCGCCGATGTTGCCAAGGCTTTGTTCAGTACGAGCCTAGGTAACCTATTTTGACACTGGTCATCAGTGATGTGTTGTCGGTCACCGCTTACTCTCGGGTGCAGGTAGGTCTGTCGATGTTATACTTGCGGTACACTCTTGATACGGTTGCCCTTGGGAACTCTAGACAACGGAAACACCGACGATGCGTATACATCCAAAGTCGATCAAATCACCACGTTTACCCATATTTGTCGATTGCGATGCACTCTTGGGAAACCCTGCTTCTGTTTGGGTCTGTTTCTTCAGCGTGGGGAATGCCCTTGTGAACTACCTGTCATTCCTATCTCTAATGTTCCGTCTATTGAGTGCACGTTGTTCTCAGATTTTGTCACGTGATCACGTTCACATTCACAGAGAGTATGACCGTTGCATGATTTTAACTTCACCTCAAAATCACTTGAACGAAGTAGGGATGCTGAATCCTTGAATTTCATTGCTTTAACACAATAAAGTACCTGCAACTTTTATGCTACACTTATGTCCGAGTAGTCAGAGGAGTAAGTTTCTGGCCAGTTGTTGGAGCTGCGTCCGGGCCCGAGTCGCAAATTAGGTAGACATGGAGCGTTTGTCTTACGGTTCCGGCTTTCTGTTTTCCTTTGAAGCAGTGACCCCAGATTTGGAATGAGTGACTGCTTACATCTTTTACAATTGCTCATGCTAGTCAATGAGTGACTCCTTACAGCTTCTACAATTGCTCATGATACTCAATGATTGACTGCTTACAGCTTTTACAATTGCTCATGATGGTCAATGAGTGACTGCTTTTAGCTTTTACAAGTGCTCATGGAAAAAAGGTGTCTGAGAATTCTTTTTTTTAACTTTCTCGATTTCATTAATAAATGAAATCGAGAAAGTTAAAAAAGAGTTACTAGACAAGGGCTTGAAATAATCGCCGCATACTCCAGTGAGGATCTTACCGTAGTCTCAAAAATGCGAATAAGTGTCCGACATGACACTTGGAGATGTTGAGGCGGAGAAATAAATTGTGACAAACTACGTTGTATTACCTTAATATATATATATAAGTGTCTGAGTATTCGAGAAATACTTGGAATGTCGCATGATAAATCCACGATTTCTGTATGCTGTGCGTATAATTCTTTTGATATGGCATTTAAAGTCCAAGTTTAAAACAAACGTGACTCTCAAGTCCTTGACATCGTTTGTCCGGCTAAAAGAATAGTCGCCAGCTTTGTAGTAAAAAGAAATGGGTTTCTTTTCCGCGAAAAAGAAATGACATGACACTTGGAAATGTTGAGGTGGAGGTGGTTTAATGTGCGCCACTGAAGCAGGTTATTGGCGTGTTTGAAGAGCAAGACAGTCATCAAGAGTCTGTACATTGCGATAAATCTTGAGATCATCAGCAAACAAAGGAAATGGGCCATCAATGCAAAATGGAAGGTCATTGATGTATATGGAAAACAGGAGTGGTCCTAAATTAGAGCTTTGGGGTATTCCAGATGTGGAATTAATGTATATGGAAAACAGGAGTGGTCCTAAATTAGAGCCTTGGGGTATTCCAGATGTGGCAACATAGGGATCAGAAACATGGTTATTATAAATAACAGACTGGGATCGGTTGAAAAGATAGGACTTAAACAAGGACATCGGATTATCACTAAGGCCAAAACAGTTCAATTTCTTGAGTAAAATGCCATGACGAACTTTGTCAAAAGCTTTAGCAAAGTCAGTGTAAATAACATCAACTTGTGATTCTCTGTCAATAGATGACGAAATATTCTGTGTGATGTGGAATAGGTTAGTAAGCGTTGAGCGTTTCTTCACAAATTCATGCTGTGCAGAGCTGAGCACACGTTTGAAGTGATCGTATAGCTAAGAAAAAATGAGAGACTCAACTAATTTCGCTAGGACATAAATAATTGTGTAACGTATACTCTAGATTCAGTTTCCTTTTGATTTTACTATCTCTGGTTATTTTATTTTCCTATGGAAATTATCTTCTTACTTAACGAGATGTTATTTCTCCCGCTGAATGAGATGTGGCAATGAGTGTAAGTCATGACGTGGTGGTAGGCAGTATAAATAGGCAAGCTCAGCGATACCAGATAGAGCTTTGTTTTATGTGTAGGGAGAGCTACGTTTTATGTGATTAGGTTCTTCTTCATTATTGTGCTGCGATTCAACGAAAGTTCGGATGTTGAGTAGTTGTGTGATCTGTGAAGTGTGTGTTGGATAATACCAGGAGTTCTCTAATAAAAGGTTTTTTAAGTAAGTACGTTTTTCTCAGTTCATAGTACTGTCAGACCTCTGTCTGGCCGTTGGGTCTCTTTCATTAAGTGTTACTATTAATAACCAGCATAAGACTTTATTCATTATAATTAACTACTACAACATTACTAGCAGCAGTAAAGCACTATTCATTATAATTGGCGCCCGAACTTTTCTCGAACACGAGGTGTTGACATTTAGTTAATTATGTCTTCATTACCTGAGACAACTTCACTATTTCACTCTAAATCAAGTTTCGGTGGTGATGGTGTTCATTTCGACAATTTGCAAGAAGCCTGTGGGGCTCACTTTGATGTTAATGATTTACAAGTACCCAGGCATTCCTCACAATTTCGTCATTCCCCAGATTCCTATCACTCTGAGTCGTGGGTCGTACCTGAGGTATTTCAATCCTCTCACAGAAGTAAAATGCTTGCACATTTCGTGCCGCATGCGGGAGCAATTACTTTTAATGGTTTGGAGGAGTCCTTGAAATTTCTCGAGTATTTGGAGGATCATTTCGACTTATACAATATTCCTCAAGATTGCAAAGTGCAAATAGGCACTTGCTTGAAAGATACCGCTAAGACCTGGTATCGGCAGTGGAGAGTATCGAACCCGGATTCTCGTTATGAGAATTTCCGAGCGGAATTTTTGGAAGTCTTTCCTTTCGGCCTCAGTCGAGCTGGCCTTGCACAACAACTTTTTTCTCGTCAGCAAGGACCCAACGATAGCCCTGTTGCGTTTGCTTTAGAAACAACACGCTTGTATAACTTATGGGATCCACATGCCAGTCATGTCGACATGTTGGACACCATATTGCAGCAGCTCGATCAATTTCTACAGGACTTTCTTGAGGTCCGACACCCTGCTACAATTCATGAATGCCTTCGCCTCATACGAACGTATGAAGAACGACACGGCAAACATGGTCCAACTCACCATACTCGGGTACCCCGGGAGGCTTATTACGAAAATCCTCAGCAGCGTAATAGGCCTAATGACTTTCAACGCGAGCGTACACAGGTGCACGTCCAAGCTTCATACGTCCCACCGCATAGAAGAGTGGTACACCAACCGCTAGTTTCTGAACAATTTTCTGGGTACAGTACAAATGCACAGTATGCTCGACCCCGTTCCAATCCGCAGCATTCGGAACGTTTTTATGCTCAGGGCAATGATGATTTTTCTGCCCGTGCTGAGGGAAGAAGTAATAGAACTGGAAATTTTAACAGATATGCGGAGTTCCAGCAGCAGTTTTCACGAAGTCTTCCTAAGCGTGAAAACTTTCCCGATACCCGGCAGGGCCGAGGTTTCAGACCGCATGATAATACAACCAGGAATCCTTTAAACTTTTAAAGGAAGTAGACCAAGGGTCGGTACTGCTTCCAGATACCAAGCATTCTGACCCTAAAACAGTATTAGTGACTGTCCAAACTCCTCAGTTGCCTGATGTGTTCTTGACAATTGAAGATATTTTTGTCGAGACAAAGTTCGACACTGGTTCTGAAATATCAGCCCTAAATACGAAGTTTTGCACTGAACGTTTTCTTGCAATACTCGTCCAGCCTGCGACGCAGTATTTGCGAGGTGCTAATAACGAAATATTCAGTATCACAGGAACTGTCACATTATCTCTAGGGCTGGGAAAGGCTCGTTTTACGCATTCTTTCCTGCTCATAGATGACCTACCTGTTAAATGTCTAATGGGCATGGACTTTATCAATACTTTTCAAGTTACCCTGAATTTCGTACAACATGTTATTTTCTTTCCGGAACCTGTCGATGTGATTCCTAAGGATCCAATAGACATAACGGATTTGTTACTGAGTAACCAACTGAATGAGAGGCAACGAAACCAGCTTTCTCTACTTTTGCAGGAAAGACCTGGTTTATTTTCCGATCAACCTGGTTTCACACAGGTGGTTTATCACGTCATTGACACTGATGGTTCGACACCGATAGCGACGAAACCTTACCCTTGTGCTCCCCATAAGAAACAGGAAATGCAACGTCAAATTTCCGAGATGATTAAACAGGGCCTAATAAGGGAATCAACAAGCGCCTGGGCCGCACCTGCTTTTCTTGTTCCAAAGAAACAACCCAACGAATTTCGTTTCGTGACAGATTTCCGCAAGCTAAACCAAGTCACAAAAACGATCAATTATCCACTACCTGTCATGTCGCATATTTTGCATGACCTGTCATCAACTAAATGGATGTCAACCTTGGATTTGGCGAGTGGGTATTGGCAGGTGGCCGTACATCCAGACTCCGTCGATAAAACAGGCTTTGTGACTCCTTTTGCGGCTTATGAATACCTGCGTATGCCCTTTGGACTAGCTTCTGCACCTGCTACTTTCCAAAAGCTTATGGATACGGTTCTCAGACCTGTTGTAGGTCCCCATGTGCATGTATATTTGGATGATATTATTATTACATCCGAGACTTTTGACGAGCACCTTTCTCTGCTCAAACAGGTGTTCCAACTTATATACAATGCTGGCTTGACGTTAAAACCTAGTAAATGCCAGATAGTGAGGGACGAGATTGTATATCTGGGGTTGAAAATCACTCCCCACGGCTTATTTACGAATGATGAAAAAATTAGGCCTATTGTTGACTTTCCTCGGACTAAAACAGCAAAAGAACTATCACGCTTTCTGGGAATGACCGGATGGTATCAGCAGTTCGTCCCCGCTTATGCTACAATCTGTGAGCCATTGCATGCTTTGAAACGTAAATACAAGAAGTTTGTTTGGACACCTGAGGCTACCGCTGCATTTGAAGCACTAAAGTCTGCGTTGACTCAGCCTCCTGTATTAGCTTTCCCAGATCATACTAAGGAATTTGATATTTACACTGACGCGTCCGGAGTTGGTCTTGGTTGCGTTTTGTCACAAGCTGGGCATCCAATAGCTTTTGCGTCCCGTACTTTAGCCAAAGCTGAACGCAATTATTCAGCTACGGAACGCGAATGTCTTGCTGTAGTGTATGCTCTTGACAAATTTCAATGTTATCTTAACGAATTGACAGTTATCATAATTACGGATCATTCTGCCCTTCAGTATTTGAAATCTGCTAAGCACCTCTCTCAATGACTTATGAAGTGGACTCTTAAGTTACAAGAGAGCAATATCAAAATTTCGTACCAACCAGGTCATAAGAATCAATTACCGGACGCATTGTCTCGCGTCCCGATTAGTGGGGTTCCCACAGAAACTACTCCTGGATGTCAGCCTTTACTTTTAATAGCTGATATAACATGTAGAGATCAGATAATGGCAGATATAGTAAATGATCCAGATTTTGGGGATATCTATAATTTTTTGCTTCCGTTTTTACCACAACAAAGTGATCCTTCTCTGGCTGGGAGGTCACAGCATTTTGAAGTCATAGAGGGTCTTCTTTACTATACGAAATCTAGGACTACTAGGGCAGAGTTTCGCCCATGTATTCCGCGAACCCTTAGAATGGCCCTTTTAAAAGAATTTCATGACAAACCTATTGCAGGCCATTTAGGTATTCGCAAGACCCGTTGTAAATTGCGGGATGTTGCCTATTGGCCTGGCATGTACCAAAGTGTGCTCGCATACGTTCAATCATGTCACTTGTGTAAGATTAATAATTACCGTAATGTAAGACCGGCCGGTCACTGGAAATCTAGTTCAAGTTCTCATGTTTTTGACATTATTTCAATAGATTTATTGGGACCTTATCCTTTATCTGTTAAAAACAAAGCTCGTTACGTTTTAGTATTAACTGATAATTTCTCTAAATGGGTCGAAGTTTTTCCCATTAGAGCCGCTACGGCAGAAGTTATTTGTAATGTATTAATTAATGAAGTATTCTCTAGATATGGTGCACCTAATAAAGTAGTTTCGGATAATGGTCCCCAATTTATTTCTGACATTTTTGAAAGAATGTGTGCCAGACTACACATTAAGCATAAATTCATTTCCCCATATCATCCCCAGAGTAATCCCGCGGAACGAGTAAACCATACGCTGGTTAAAATGATTGCTACATTTGTCATGGATCATCACGAGCGGTGGGATGAACATCTTGAGATTTTTTCGTTCGTCCTCCGCTCGTCTGTTCACGAATCTACTAAATTTACTCCTGCAGAACTTTTTTGGGTCGAAAAATTAAGACCCCTTTTGAAAATTTAACGGGGATTATCGACGAACTAAACCAGCGACCAAATCCGCAATCAGTACGAATCATGGCAGAAAAAGCTCGTGTTGCAATGATAGGAGCACAAGCGGCTCAAGCAAGATACTATAATACTAGGCGTAGGGAACCAGATCTTGTCGTTGGAGATCTCACTCTCGTGGAAACGCACTTCCAGTCTTCTGTTTCTCATACTTTAGTAAAGAAATTTGCACCCAGCTACGAAGGTCCATATCGGGTGGCAAATGTGTTTGAAAATAACATTATCCTTGAAAAACCTGACAATCAATTTCAATACGTACACGTTGCTCAGTGTCGCAAGTATCATGAACGAAATATCGATTTTATAATCAACCCTACTCAACCTTCTGTTCCACAGACTCAAGAGTCTATATCTCACGATCAACCTCCAGAAATTTTGGACGAACCGACGAACCTTTTTGAAGAATCTCCAGTGATTTTTTCTTCACCCTCCCCTCCACAAGACGGGCTTCCAAGAACGCAACCTGATTCTACCATAAGACGAAGGCTCGAATCCAGTTCTTCAAATGCTAGTATCGTTCCTTTCCCTCCAACCATTGCCAAGACTATTGCTGCACCGTTCCCTAATAACCCTGCACCAACACAAGCTCCTACTTCCTTGAATACCTCGTCAGAGAGTATTCCTATAGGCAGAAATAAACATCGCCCTTCACGACCACTAACTTACAGCAGCGACTCAGAGTCATCAGATATTTCTGATTTATCAGATATAGACAATAGTTTGACGATTCCTAAACGTCAGACACAAATTACAAACCGTCCAGCAACACCAAAAGCTGGTCGAAAACGCAACTTTTCTCCCCAATCTGCTTCGCCGCAACGGCGCCGAAGGCAGAGATCCTTGCACCCACCCGGGTTTCGCCCCTGGAACCTACGCTCAGGGCAAACAGGGCCGATGCCTGCTTCTACTCTCATGCCCAGAGGTAGAAAGCGAAAACAAACGATGTGGCCGGAGCCACGTTCCTTCAAAAGAATGCTGGAAGGACAACACGTGCCCCAGCACAAAGGGACTACATATGGAAAGCCTGGGGGAGCCCGTTCCTGTCAGACGCAGGGAATTTCTGACCGACAGACTTCAGCCGTTCCTGATCGACGGACTTCAGCCGTTCCTGACCGTTCCTGTTAGCTGCAGGGATTTCCTGACCGACAGACTTCAGCCGTTTCTGACCGTTCCGGTCAGCCGCAGGGATTTCTTGACCGGCAGACTACAGATGTTCCAGATCCATTCAAGTCCCTGAAAAGATCGACGCCACCTGAATTTACCAGTCCGATTAGACCTGGAAAACGTTATCGTACTAGAGTTTTTTTATGCGTCCTCGAGATAAGTAAGTTCTCGTGGACAGGTTATTTTCTCCTTATGTTGTTTTTCCTGCACGACCAGTTGGCGTGTCAGAATTTTTTTTTCGTGTGGGCCTATGCATTCTTTTTGTGTATATATGTGTGTTTTTTTTATATTTCTTCTATGTCCGTCTACTAAGCCAAATTTGTTTTATATATATCTATGTGCTTAGGGGTAAAATAGTAAAAATTGTTACTGTTAGGCAGCTACAGGCAATCTTCGCTGCTGATACAGTTGGTTTGTAATCAACGATAAAATGAGGACGTAATTTGAAATTAAAAAAGTGATTCCTGCTAGGCAGAATAAAAGTAAGGTATGCCGATGCAGGTTTGTTCTGTTCAAGTATAAAAAGTGTTTCCTGCTTCACAGACAATTGCTGCGGTCACAGATTTCCTGATTTTGTCATGCCAAGTTTGATATTGTACATACTGCTGCCACCAAACAACAACAAAAAAGAGGTCGATAAACGTCAGTCAGCGCAGTGTAAGACTTACACTCCAAAATTGATAGGTTTTTCGGACAAAAAAAAAAAAAAAAAAAAAAAAAAAGAAGAAATTAAGGGGGAGATAATGTAACGTATACTCTAGATTCAGTTTCCTTTTGATAAATACCATCTCTGGTTATTTTATTTTCCTATGGAAATTATCTTCTTACTTAACGAGATGTTATTTCTCCCGCTGAATGAGATGTGGCAATGAGTGTAAGTCATGACGTGGTGGTAGGCAGTATAAATAGGCGCGCTCAGCGATACCAGAGAGAGCTTTGTTTTATGTGTAGGGAGAGCTACGTTTAATGTGATTAGGTTCTTCTTCATTATTGTGCTGCGATTCAACGAAAGTTCGGATATTGAGTAGTTGTGTGATCTGTGAAGTGTGTGTTGGATAATACCAGGAGTTCTCTAATAAAAGGTTTTTTAAGTAAGTGCGTTTTTCTCAGTTCATAGTACTGTCAGACCTCTGTCTGGCCGTTGGGTCTCTTTCATTAAGTGTTACTATTAACAACCAGCATAAGACTTTATTCATTATAATTAACTACTACAACATTACTAGCAGCAGTAAAGCAGTATTCATTATAATTGTGATACGTCGACAATTCTCAATAGAGTCTTGGCTGCCTTTTTTGAAAACAGGAATAATTTTTGCTTTTTTTCCGATCTTGAGGAAAAAAAAAGTATTGAAAATTAGATTATAAATATGAAACAAAGCCTTACTAAGTGACTCACCACATCATTTGACTATGTATGAAGGAATCATATCAGGACCAACAGCTCTACTTGCTTTCAGTTTCTTGATAGCGTGTAGGATCTCATTCTCAGTGATGTGGTCAATGTTAAGAATGTCAAGCTGTTTGTACTGACCTTCGGCAGTTACAAGGAAAATATAAGGTTGGTGGGGAAATGAATTTTCTCTAACGAAGACAGAACGGAAAAATCTGCAAAGCCATTAGCAATATTCTGGCCACCCTCAATCCTGGTGTTATTGCGATTAAGTATATTGAGTGGGACGCATCGCTTCTTCTTAAGAATTGTAAATTCCCAAATTTTGGATGGCTCGCGAGTGATTAGTTCTTCAGTTTCTCTCGTAAACGGGATGTCCGCTGCTTTTACCGCATTTTTAACTTCGGCCTGGAGATCTTTATACTGTCTGTAGGGATCACTATTATTATGTTTTAGTAATTAAAAGACTTCGTGCCAAATGGTATGACCAAGGATCCATGGCTGTCGCATGCACAATAGAAACGTTAAAATCTTGCATTTAAAAATTGATATTTATTTACAAGTTAAAAAATAAATTCAGCTACACTGGCAAGCACTTTCGAGGCTACTTTAATCTCATCATCGGGCCAAATTGCGCGAAAGGATGGTTACAGGCATTTATATACAATCATGGAATAACAAATGGTGAGTACGTTTGGCTACTCTCACGACTACATATCCCGCCTGGACAGAAGGATGAATCGTTTTCAATTCACAGCATTGCAACGGGAGTCGCAAACTGTACGATATGTGGATACGTTTGGCTACAACCCAGCCATTGTCAACATCCTTGGGAATGTCTGCGCTCGTTTAATATTTTTTTTGGAATACGCACCTTCAATTTATTCAATTTGCTGCTCAAGAACCGTGACAAGATTCACCCACTACATAGATTTGGTGTTTATAACATTCCACTCGTTTCTTATTCACCAGATGGTGAAGACACCTCTTATACAGTATAGGCTCTACCCTACGTTCAGTACAAGTACGGGTGGCGGAACACAAATATGCAGTTCGTGTTGGCTCTACCTCTTCTGCCTTAGCCCGCACAGTGGCACAAGTTAAACATTACCCAGACTGGATTCGTACCACACTGATTGCATCTGCACCTGATAAACATTCTTTGTTGTTTGCTGAAAGTTTGTGTATTACACGGTTTTGCTCCAGGTGTTGTAATGACGATTTGCCTGTAATTATACCTTGCCCTTGGATTCTGCTGTTGAACCAGCTAAATGTTGCACCTGTTGGATCTCCAGATACGTGAGTTTAATTTACATATAATTATCTGTAACGTGCCATTTCCAGTTTGGCAACACCATTTGTTATTCCATGATTGTATATAAATGCCTGTAACCATCCTTTAGCGCAATTCGGCCCGATGATGAGGCTAACGTAGCCTCGAAAGTGCTTGCCAGTGTAGGTGATTTTAATTTTTAACTTTTAAATAAATATCAATTTTTAAATGCACGTTTTTAACGTTTCAATCGTGCATACGACAACCATGGATTCTTGGTCATTATTATGTTTCATGAATTCTCTTCTGTAGTGGTTTCTCAGAGCAAGAGTTTTTTATAATATGCGCATTAAACCACGGGAGGAAGTTATGCCTGGAAGCTTTGCACTTGGGAATGTATTCATTGAAGATACTGTAGAACTTGTCATTAAAGCAGTTCAAGGCATCTACGCTATCAGTTTGCTTATAAAGATCGGACCAATCGCAAGTCTCTAATAGAGTGTAGAGCTTGGTGTAATAACCGTTGCGGAAGTTAAAGTGAACAAGCGGAGCATTACGTTGTGGCTTTGCACAGCGAACCCGAGAAAAGGATAAAACTAAAGCTGGATGATGTCCACTCTTTCTCTCAAAAGCGGAGAAGTAAGAGGGGATATCACACACTGATATCTGCAGTTGCTATAAAGAATTAAATCCAAGCATTTATTGTTGACATTCACAGTGTTGTTCAACTAAGACAAGTTAAGAGTACTAGCGAATTCAGTTAGATTTTTTTCTTTTTCCCCGTACGTACGGAAATCCAAGTTAGTACCTGGTACATAAGACGGTAGGTTAAAGTTGCCAACAAATATCATATCTTCATTACATACAGCCGAATGACAGCTAACATGATTAAAGTAATCCGAATACGTTTATGAGTTGCATGATGGGGGGAAGTATGTAGTGCTGATATATATATTAATTTTGAGTGACTAACTTTAATATTAACGCAAATATTTTCATCAGAGTTTTCTAATTCCCTCATTCTGTAACTGTGAAAGTTGTTCTTAACGGCAGTTAAAACGCCTCCACCACAATTCTTATCAGTCGCGTTCAACTTTCTATCTTTCCTATAGACAGTATATCGAGAGTTTATGAGTTCAGAATCAAACACATCATCCTGGAGCCTAGTTTCAGTTATATAAATAATATCGTAAACCTCAGCAAGAACTGAGGTGTAGAGTCATGCGTTTTGGATTCCATTTCACCAACATTTTGATGGTGGTATGGAATCCAAAACACCAACATTTAATGTTGGTTATTTGAAATTAAATCATGGTTAAATCGAAATTAACTGCAATATTAAGAATCTAACAGCTATTTGATTAATAGCTGTTAGATTCTTAATATTCTGTGCTATAGTTTTTGCATGTACAACTTCTAAACAGCAAAGAGTTTCTGCAGAAACATTGCAGCAAGACATCTAAGCATTTCGTTTAAGTTTTGTTTCAATAAAACAATGTTCTTGTTCTCATTTTCGCAGTGAAAGAAATGGATTTTACCTTTTCTTTTTGGAAAAGTGTACATAGTTTTGTCGATGACATTCTGTAAAACAAAAAGACAAGCTGTCTTTCAGAACGTCAGGATGATAGAATGGTTATTTTCAGGATATCCAGCTGATTCCATTCGATACATCGATATGGAATTTCAACAAAGTTCCTTTAAGTAAAATAATGTTTGGTATGCTGTAAATTTATAATATTTCAACGCTTTCTTTAAAAAAGAAGAGTGAAAGAGCGATTTTTGAGGGCCTTCGATAACCAAACCCTTGTAACCCGAGAGGACAAAAGCGAGAAATCCTTCTCATCCCCTCGATGCGGATTGATAGGCGCTATGGGGAGATTTTTCTTCGGTCTTCCTTCACGGCAAAACAGTCATTGATCACTAGCGAGATGTCACGACATCTCGGTTCAACGATCTGCCGCGGAAATTTCTGGTCTCCTGAGCGAAAACAACGGAAACCGATCTCCGATAATGTAAACAGATGATTGGTCTGTTCGACCTGGCGTTGGGGTACGAGAAATGGAAGGCAAGCGGCATCTGCTCTTTTAGCCGGGAATTCTTCTTCCTGGGTCACCAAATGTTATTTGATAGTCACGTTTCCAAGAGCTCGAGGAGGAGGAAATGTCGGAAGAGGAAAACGGATGAAACGTTTTTTAAACGAACACGCTGAAGCCTGATGAGCTCGTTTTAAGATGTTTCCGGAGATATCCCTTCTGTCTGGTTCCTTTCAAAGATTTTTAATTCGCTGTTGCTTTTGTTGTGAAGGACATGCCCCGCAAATGCTGTTCGATTTTCTTCTACTTTTATCTAAAGAGTGCTTTCAAAAGTTCCACATAGAAGAGCACTACCAGGAAATCTCATAATAATATAATAATTTTTCCGAAAGCACATAAGCCGTGTGGCGTGTATTCTGTGTGGCGAACTGTTACTAAAATACTTTAACCCTTTAAGTGGCTGATGTATCTGAACCAAATGGCGCCCAAAATGCTCTGCGTTCCAGAAATTGTTCACAGAGCGGCAAGTGTTTACGAAAGCTATGGAGAACAATTCCTTTCCACGTCTCTTCTCAGTAGTACTGACTACAAGCTGTCACTAATGATAAGTGATGTCTTCTAGTCCTTTATTGTCAGCTAGATGACCCCGAAGTCCTAGTCACCCTGACATGGACATCCTGCTACTGGGTAGGAACAAGTTACTCAAACATCTTCTCTCTCCTTTCTTAGGTTTTCTGCCAGAATTATAGCCCTTTTAACAGGTAATCAGCCAGCAAGAAATAGTGTCAATCATCTCTTTAAGTGACCACTTTGAATAACAAACCTAAAGAGAAAGCAACTAAATGATAACTTTGAATGACAAAGACCACTTTTGAAGAAAAAATGTACAGGTCACTCGTTCCAGCCGCATTTTTCCCATTTCTTAGATAGCAAATATATTCATACGAGCTGATTTCAGGCCATTTTGTTAAACCCGAGTTAATTTGTTTTAGCCAGTTAAAGGGTTAAAGCACTGGCTGCATTTTAATGTCGCCTTGTAGTTTTTGTTACAAGTTCACTCTTCAATATTCGTCAAAGAAAGACGAAAGGATCGTGATTATTGTGGATATCCAGTATAACGGAAGAACACAGATAAGAAAAATTTGCGAGCAATGTGCATATACGATGATATGCCAGTTTATTAAGTACTTCCTGCACTCGGCATAAAAATGCCTAACTCCAACATGTGAGTGCATTGTGCGTATTAATTAGGCGGATCGAGCATTAGCTAGCATTCTATTTCGATTGAGGGTTAGAATGGGAAGATCTGGCATGATAGCTGACGAGGACAGAAACAGGTTCGAGCCAAAGATGGAAACAGGTCACAGCTCAGCGGGTCAACGGGTCAAAAACGACAAACGGGGCGAGTCAAGGTGTTTCTGGTCCGATTTCGAACCGGTTTTATTTCCGTTTTATTTTTGAAAAGAAAAGAAATTATTTCAAAGACATATGCGTACTGTGGAATCTCGTACTCGATACTGATGCCAAAGGATTGAAAAATGATTTGTCATGCAAACATTTTGCCGTCTCTTTCTTTAAGCAACGAAGATTTCCACTGACCGACGATACGGCGCAGACGCTAGACTCACTGATACCATATCGTAAAACGATACTTCCTTTGGGTTTGTTTTCAGTGCGATTTTCTGGAGCAAGACGCAGGCGCCTGCTTCTCTGGTGATTCACTCTCTCACACCCCACGTGTGACATTGTAGGACTGAGTGTTATTCTTCACATCGCATCTTTTGTTGCATTGAGCATTCAGAGGTTTTCGTTTGACGTGCTAACATCCCGTTCCATTGCATGTCGTGTTGGAATTAATGCCATATTTGTTAATATGGACGAATTTAACATTAAGGAGATTGAAAAAGGCATCGAGGCCAACACGTCCGTGCTTATTGAGAACAAAAAGAGGAAGAGTGGAGGAGGCCGGAAGTTATTTCGTCTGATTAAGACATCTGATTAAGATTATGTTTCACAGCAAAACCAATTTTCAGAAACTTGTGATGAGTTGTAAGTTTTCAAAATGTGAATGTTGATTTTACGAGTGTTCCTTCCTTCTGAAGAGCAAAGATGGAATCAACATGCATTTTGCGAAAGTTCAACTCGTTAGAAGCTGGTGAAAATGGGTGTTGTTGTGAAACATATCCTGAAGCTCGATGTTATCAAGAAAGAGCAAAAACTGGAGTTAAACACACAGCAAGTTACATAATTCAAAAAATTTTGATTGTAGCACTATCAACATTAAGTGGAACAGTTTTAACGTCACTGCGGAGGAACTTTTTGACTCTCGCAGATGTGTTTGAAAACATGTGTAAAACAGTTAGGTTATGTGAAGAACGACAGTTTCAACACTTTCTGTAAATAAGTGAGTTAATTACACGTTCCTTAATACAATTGTATGATGATTTCTATATACCCTAAGATACCCACTGTGAAGAGACGTTTTGAACGCCGTGTATGTGTGTAAAGCAGATTTGTCCTGGTCAAGTCCGGGTAATAACTTTTGACCCGTTTCCAACACTGATTCGAGCATCTCCAAGCGGCCGTACTCTTGGGGATTTCACGCGCAACTGTAACAGGGGTTAACTGTTAATGGTGCGGCATGAGAAAAATTTCTAGTTGTCAGTGATCCTGGGGACGGAAAGAGCTGATGTATCAGAGGGATAAAAGGAGGCTTCAGAGAATCATGCAAGCGAAAAAAATGTCCACAACTCGGCAAATCATAGAAGAACTAAAAATTAGAATGCATGTCTTTCCGAATGCACCATGAAGCGAATGTGCTAAAACAGCTGACGAGCATGCGGCCAGTTCCCTTTAAAAGCTCTGCTTCTGCAGCTGTTTGCGTCCACACAACTGCCTATTATTGAATGCCTTTTATGTTTCGCGCCATTCCCAGTAAACCTTATAACGGTTCTGTGTGTGAAACTCCCAAAAAAGCACCTTTCTGCGCACACGCGCGCCTATCTGCAAACGTCATGCCGTTCTCGAAGTAGCTCAGATCGCTCGTTTTGCACACTCTGTGCCTCAATCGAAAACTAACTATTGAGCAACAAGCTGATATGTTGGAGTTAGCCATTCATGTGATCAGGTCATGGGTACCTGATATACTGTCATCTCAGGGTATGTAAAACAACCCCTACTAGGCACAATAATATCACATTATACACGGTCTAGTCACATTATTGTGACTCGACCTGCTAATATCCAGAGTAACCGTCGTGTGCAACGCGGACAGCAGCTAGACGGGCTGGAAGTGACTCTATAACTTACTGGAAGGTGTTCACAGGTATGTGGAGCCATGTTGACTGCAGTGCATCTGACAGTTGTGGGAGGGTGCGTGGCGGGAAATCCATAGAGCGAACAACTTGATCGAGGTGGTCCCACAGATGCTCATTGGGTTTATGTTTCGGGAATTAGGGGGCTAAGGAAGTACTTTGAAGTCTTCATCGTGCTCTTCCAACCACTCTCGGACATTTCTAGCTATGTGACACGTCGCATTGTAGTGCTAGAATATCCCATCCGTCCCAGGGAAGACAATCAGCATGTATGGGGTGTATGTGGTCTGCAAGGATGGATTCATAACGAACACGGTCCACAGTGCCTTCCACAGGTATGAGTGGACCCAGAGAATGCCACGAAAACATTCCCCAGAACATACCCCACGAGCTTGTGTTTTTCCAGCAATGGTTGAAGAGTGTTTGTTCTCCGATATTTCTCGCCTTATACGCCAACGTCCATCCGTTCGATGAAGCAGAAACATTACTCATCGGAGAAAGCAATCCTTTGCCAATCAGCGGAGGTCCGATTCCTATACTGCCGTGCAAATGTAAACCTTTTCTGCCGATGCACCTTCGTTAGCATAGGTGCAGTGACCATCCGTCTGCATCGGAGCCCCATACGCAGCAGGGTTCGCTGAAATGTTGTTTTAGACACATTTCCGGTAGCCTCCTCGTTCATTCGGCCAGTGAGTTTCTCCATTGTATCGTGTCGATCGGCCCTCACGCACCTTCGAAGCCCAGTTCACCTCTCACATCAATGTCACGTGATGCAATGGTGCCATTTCTCCAATCATGATACACTTTAACCACAGCAGCACGTGAACAATTCATAAACTACGCTGCTTCAGAAATATTGCCACCCTTGTCTCGAAAGCCAATAATCCTACTTTTTTGCAAATCTGATAAATCTTTCCTTTTTATCAATGGCAGCAACGAGTGATAAGTTTTCAGAATACCTACATCATACCTTATACACCCTCCACTCCAGCTCACGACACGTGCCTTCTTTCATTGGCTACGCGCTGCTGACTTCAAAAGTAGGAGGTGGTCACAATAATGTGACTCGACTGTGTATAATACACTAACGTGACCATTTCACTATATTTAAATGGAACATGAAGCTTTTGCGCACCATAATAATATTCGTGGTATTTCCAAACGCTACTCATATTTCTGAGGAACATCAAACCAAATATTCCGGAAACTCTGCGCTCTCCCATTGCTTGATCTTTAACTGCTTAAATATAAAATACCTTGCCAAAAATCATGCGACACACCTGTGGCTGCGCCAATAGTCGAATGTTCACAGGCCAGGGCTTCTAGTGTATCGCCGGAGATCAGCCTGGATCTAGTCAAGGATGAAGCATAATGTGTCATTTTTGTCCTACTGCGTTGGTTGTCTACCTTATCTGGAATCAGTCGCCCAACATTTGGGACGTGCTACCTCAGATTCTCGTCATACCCGAAACAAACGAACACACTTTTTTTGAAGGAATCCGTGTATGACGGTAAAACACGTACATGCATTAAGTATCGATGCTGCTTGAAAATCGCATGCTTCCTCCAGTAGACGTGTGGTCGTTGACCCGTCCTTTTCACAAATTGTCGGAGTTTGGCAGAGGTCCGAGTCTGAAATGAAACATAAAGCGATGTAAACTAATTAATACCGAGGGCCTATACACCAACTATGTGGAAAAGGGTATACCTATACTAGTTATCCGAATTTATTGGCGTAGTATAAAAATCACTTATGCAAGCTTTTGCACATCAATCAGATTTATTTTTTAAGGAAGGTAGACAGAAACTACAGTTTCGGTCCACCTTCCTTGAAAAAGCCATGTACAGTTGCCAGAAACCGCGGAATCTGTCTACCTTCCTTGAAAAAGCAATCTCGTTGATGTGCGAAAGCTTGGAAAAGTGATTTTTATACGTACTACACAAATAAATTCAAATTACTAGTATACGTATACTATTTTATAAACGGTGTGCCTGGACTGTAGTTCTAACTGTGACTCACTCGTTTTTTAACCTAGTGGCCTTTCATTAAAGACGGTAAACACCTTAAAGTCTTAGAGGCTCAAGGGAGTCTTTAAACTTTGATGCAGACAAATGAAGTCATAAAACTGCTTTCGAGGATAAAACCGAAACTAAGAGAACTCGTCATCAACATAATGTGAAATTTATTTTAATTTCAAAGTAGGAACGATGGATGAATGTCTTATTTAGAAAATATCAGCAGTTCATTTTGATTCTGTATTAAATATTATCATGCTGCAGTTATAGTGACGTACTGAAGAAGGAGAAGTTCAGTGGGGTCAGCGCACCCAGAAAACAGATAGCTAAACGTAAAGTCCTTCATCAATGCATCTTAAGGAAACTAGTGACTGGAACTATCCAGAAGACTTTATGAAGCTTGTGACTTTGGGAATGTCAGAAGACATAAGCAAGCTAAGAGAACTTTGTTTTGCTTTCTTGCAAACGTACGGAGCTATATTTTCTGTATTCGTAAAACTTCTGGCTTTACAATGTAAGTCCCTGTGTAGACTTACGCAGAGGATGGAAAGTTCCAAAAGCCCATGTCAGAGAATTGCAGAGAAAAGCGTTGTTCATGCAGACGGTGTCACCGTTGTCCACGAATAGAAAGATCCAATAAACTTCCTTTTCATTAAAAATAATCTTGTGTAATTATGTTAGTTCCAGAGAATTGTCTTCGGAAATATAGGAATAATGGGCTACACGTGATACATAAAATGACGTATGGTTCCATTATTTGGGTACGTAAATTCACAAGACACCCACGTATGTACAAGCCGGAACCTTACGCAATATCTGAGGGACAGCTTCATGTACAAAGTTGGAGTTCCGTGTGCTGCTTCAACGGGTCATAAATGGTTGAATCTTCTTTTACGGAACAGTGACATCTTCAGTGTATTTATAAATCTTATACGTCGTCCTCAATTTATAGGACCGATGCAGTGGCGCAGTGGCCTAAGCATTGGGTTCTAACCAGTCGTCCGAGATGAGACTGGGTTCAAATCCCGGTGAGACATGGATGTTGTACAGTATTTGTCTTTCCGCACTGGCTCTCTCCCTTTCCTGGAACTAGAGACCCAAAATTAGGGACGTGCGACTGCTTATAGCCCATCCAATTGCTCACGGTGGTCGTTAAACTTTCATACAACAACAATCAATAGAAAAGCTCACTACAGGACACTTTCAACAAGATGGTGAAACTGGTGACGCATCCATTGTCGTAACTTAGTCATTCTTTGTCTATGGAATCTTTTCCAAGTGTCTTTGGTGGTGAACAGTGCACCATCAAAGACACTTGGTGGTAGAGGAGTTTGCGTAAAATAAACTACATGACAAATGCTAAAGAGTACTGTGTCCGTTGTTTATATCCATATCTATGTAACAACTGTTTTTTAAACAACTGAAAATTTTAGCTTCGTATAGTAAGAGAACTGTCGTTGTTGACCCAAAATTACAGTATATGATTCATGAATTTTTAACTGGGCTCTGCTTTTATTCGAAAACAAACTTTTATTCGAAATCATAAACTTTTATTCGAAAACATTTTAAAGAAGAATAAACAGACTTTGTTTCCCTCTTTTGTTTTTCACTTTCATTCTTCGTTTCATTTAGTTTAGTTTTCGTACTTTTCAGGCGAAGCATCAAATCCCAGGAAGAGGACTATGCCATCGTTACTTCAGGTTCCAGAAAGCAAGCAATTCAGTGCTAGAGTTTCTAGGAATGAAGAAATTCAGTACCAATGTTACCGGGAATGAAGATATTTAGTGCCGTAAAAACGAAAACTAAATTCGCATATCACTGGGGAACAGGTCGTGTACTCAAGGAGTTCTAAAATATTGCACTTTCCTTAGAATCACAATTTTGAATTTCGCGTTTTCACTATTGTCACATATCATGTGAGAACGGTCTAACAGAAACCAAGGTCAGATGAACTTAAACACCATTATTTGATGCAATACGGAATCAAAAAGATTTCCATATTTATGATCCTCTTTTGCTTCTTTTAGATGACACTTGTATCCCTCAATTGTCCTTAATTTTACAATAGCGGCAATATGTTTACTCCAAAGAAGAAATGCAATGTTCCACTCCGATTTTAAACGAAATTTCGTGGATTTGTTTTGCAACATTCTTCTTATATTGAGCACGATAATGGACATCAAGGCAAATTATATGTGAGTATAAAATGATTTTTGTTAACGAAAACGAATCGGTTTTAGTTTTTACCCAATGGTAAAAACTACACATTTCTTTATGGTAACTAGGCAAATAATTCATCTGAATGGTTAATTACTTGCCAAAGGGTTAAATTTATTTTAAAAAATTCAGTTGATAATTTACCTGCGAATTTTGAAAGGGTTTCAACATTTTCGGCATATGGTTTTATTTTATTTTCATGCCATATTAAACATATCCATGATAGCGTTTGTGTAAATGTGAAATCCAAATTTCGGTGAATTTATTCAGCATGCAGAGTACAAAATTAAAAAAAAATAAAGAATTTTATTCAGGTACGGATGTTTGGTTACAAACATGAGAGAAATAGAACAAAGTATCTTCCACCACCAAAATGTCCGACTAAAGGTAAGAATAATTTTGCCTATTCTGTTTCGTCACCAGAGACATAAAAAAACTTCCATCTCAAAATACTTTCCCTGGAATATTTGAGCTTACTGAAAAACATACGTCATGTCGTGTATTGGTGAAGTAAAAATAAAATTCGTTTCCATGCACCATGGTAGAAGTATAAATAGGGTTGATTCTGGGTGTATAATACTAAGCCCATATAAAGGTCTTCATTTTGAAGCCATCCACTGAGTTATTTATTATTGGCACCGCCGATCGAATGACGTTTACCGGGACAAAGAATCCGAGACGTCATAATGTAACCTTGAATTTTTATACACTGGCGGAAAGTGAAAAAGAACACCAAGAAGGAATTGACGGACGATCATGAAATTTCTATATGTTAATGGTGTCGAGTTTACGTAGGTGTGATGTTAATTTCGGGACCAACCGGTGAGCGCTTACGCCACAGAACGGCATAATATGTAAATTATCGTCGGTGGTACTTAAGGAGTACGGCGAAGTGAATGTAATCAGTCGTCGCAGTACGGACACGTGCGAAGACCCTGAAGAAGCTGCAATGCCGGGACATGGAAGACGTGTATGATTTCAGCAGTTATCGGACTTTGAGCGAGGTCGTCTAGTCGGACTCCGCAAGGCCGGGTGATCGTATCGTCGTATTGAGGAGCGAATTGGACGGGAAGTATCGGTGGTGGTACGATGGTGGCGTAGATGGTCCGAGGAACATTCCCCCACGAAAAGACGTGGAACCGGGAGTCACAGACGGACTGATGAGCGGACCAATCGACGAATAAGAAGAGCGGCGTTGTCAAGAAGAACATCCACTGCGACGTAAGTCCGAGCTGCCGTTGCACCTGAGGTGACTGTGCGAACAATCCGCTACCGTCTACTGGATGCAGGACTACGAGCACGTGAACCTCTGGCATGTGTTCCTCTGACTCCAGCCCACCGTCAAGAACGTCTGCAGTGGTGTCGCCGACATCTGCACTGAAGAACGCAATGGCGATCTGTCGTGCTCAGCGATGAAAGCATATTCTGCTTGGGAGCCTCCGATGGCCGGATGCGTGTTCGCAGAAGCACAGGGGAGCGTCTCCACCCTTCTTGCATCCTCCAGCTACACACAGGGCCTACACCTGGTATCCTGGTGTGGGGAACGATCAGCTATCACTCCCGTACACAATTAGTTTTTGTACCGGGTACGTTAAACAGCACCTCCTACATCAACAACATCATTCAGTCCGTTGTTGTGACATTTGTAAGGTTGGTCCATCGTGGTGTTTTCCAGCAAGATAACGCACGCCCACACACGGCACGTGCAACGCAACATGCACTTCAGGGTGTGAAGCAACTTCCGTGGCCTGCACGTTCACCGGATTTGTCCTCCATTGAGTGCGTGTGGGATTTTATGGGACAACGACTTATCCGGTCTCCACGGCCAGCCACGACCATCCCCGATTTACGCGCCCAGGTTGGGGATGCTTGGAACCCAATACCCCAAACTTACATCCAACATCTGTACGACAGACTCCATGCCAGAATTGCACAGTGTGACGCAGTTCATGGCAGTTCAACCTCGTACTAACCACGTTACATGGAAATGTTATTTTTCAGTTTACCAGCAAGTACAGCTGTATTTTGCCATAATGTTTTGATCACCTTATCCTCTGTATTCCGTTATTATGCTGTATAAATTTCGTTGGTATCAGACGTCTCCTTCTTGGTGTTCTTTTTTCACTTTCCGCCAGTGTATTATTGGCACCGCTGATTGAATGACCGGGACAAAGAATCCGCGACGCCATAATGTAACCATAAATTTTTATATGTGACTTTCAGGGATTTTTTTAAATAATGTTTTCGCAATTGCAGATTTTTATCAGATAACGTGTATATGCAATGCTAGAAAACATAACACTGAGGCTTCTACAATTCAGCGTCTGTTAACGTTTTATCCTCTATAGGAAATATTTTGTCATACAACTTCTGAAAGAAATGAATAACCTTTGAAAGTCACCATTCACGTAGAATCTTGAGAAAACTTAGATAGTGGTCATTTATACGTCGTTTCATTAGATGTTATTCTGTCTTAAACAAAGTTTTGAAATATCCTCCGTTTTAGCTACCACTTTAATTATACGACATCGTTAAACTTCTTTTTATGATTTTCTGTTATTACTAAGAACCTGCTGATACTCGTGACCATAAGCAAATCTTATAAATCTCTTGAGAATTGGCTTTCAGCAACTCACTGGTGAAAATTAATAAAGCGCCGGTGCGTAATGTTTCATATACTGTACATTAAGCCTAGTCAGTGAGGCGTGTTCAGTTTCAAAGCTCCATCTTTAATCCATCTTTAGTTCTGGGTAGGTATTATCCAGTAGAGGATATACACAATGATCTTTAAGTCAGAACGCCTTTATTGAACTTCTTATTAAATGGGTGGTATCATAATAAATCAATAAAATGTCAGTGTTGTTTTGATGTCATGCGTGATCCACTTAAATGAGATTTATATTTCTCTTCAGTATTATGAATGAGGTCCACACTTTGTAGAAATAAGTTCCAGCATTAAATAAAATTATTTATGATGATGTTGCTTCAAAATCAGATGAAAAATATTTAAAATGCCGTATGTCCTACTTCAGATCGTTTTATAAGAATATGTGTAGTAAGTTGCTATACATATTTGCTCAGCAAATATGAATATGTTTTGTGTGTGACGATGCGTTTGGAAAAGAGTTTCTGACTGCGTAGAAGTGGTGTCATATTTGGATGGGGAAACATCGTTAAGGCAAACAAACAAATTTTCATTGAATACTACGAGGTCCCTGTTTCTTCAATACTACTAGACGCCCCTGTACTTTTGAAATTTAAAGGAATTTATGTGGATTGTGAAATAAAAATTTACATTTCTCCACCTTAAGGATCGTTCGCCACATTGCATGTTTTAAGCAATTTGACTTTCACTTCAAGAACAAAACAAGTAATAAACTCTGAACAAAAATATGAGCAACAGCAAAAGATGAAGCAAATTAATGTTCAAGAGGAGAACAGAGATATAGAGGCTTTTGGTTTTCTTTCCCTATGTCAATAATTGTTCAGCACTTGGAAAATACGTTTTAGATAATTTTTTTAAAGCATTATGGTGTAGCTGAATTACGCATTCCATGCTTTGTTTCCGAGGAAGAATTAGAAAAATATCAGCTTTCTCTGTCAAATCGGAAATGGTTTACACGGAATCTCCGCATACGGAGAGGAACAATCCTTTCTGTAAGCACGAAAAACCTTCGTGTATTGAGATATCTGTAGTGTTGATGTCTTCATGCTTCAGTACGTACGCTACGCCGTATCTTTTTCGCCGAAATGAAATGGGAGATCGAATGAACTCGAAACACAGCTTGTGTGAAAGGACATAATGCTATTTGTAATAGAACATGGCGCTACGTTTCTAGTTAACGCCGTTTTTTTGTCTTCTAAGGGTGCAATTATACGGCAGTGGCGGTCTGACCTTTATCCGCGAAGGATCTCTCTCGACGTGGCTTTTGTGATATGATTTTCTTTTAGTTTTTAAAGCACAGAGGAGAATATGAAGCGGTACAACTCGTAATTTTTAACCGTTTAACGACCATAACGCCCAAAACGCCTGTCTAGAGTGGATCAGATTTCCTACCCTTACTTGTTTTTTAAATTTTCTTGACCTATAAGGGATCAGCAAGAGTCACCCTCGGTCACTATTGTTATTAAACAAAGAAATGAAACAAGAGACAGTTTCGGGCGTTATGGTATTTAGAGTGATACAAGATTTTTGGGTCATGGTCGTTAAAGGGTTAATAGCGTTGCAGTGGTCGGACTTAAAACTATGTTAGCATCTGTCACGTGAATTCAAAGAAATGGTTATATAAGCAGCAGCGCGGAGAGAGTTGCTACTCTTGAAAAAATGAAAAAATAATAATAATCACTGAAGCTAAACTTTCATGGTTGCAGTTAAAGCGCATTAGTTCCATGTTCGTCCACTGGTACGCTGTTCTATTCAAGTCTTTAGGGCCAACCGGTTTCCACTAATCTCTATGGGATATTTTTCTCTGGATCTCTTCCTCCGTGTTTAAAGCGGTCTAAGGGCGAAGCAGAGATTTGAATCCGGTAAAAATGAAGTGAATTTGGCAGAGGCCAAATTTTACAGGAATATGATTCTCAATCTAGACATCCCATACCTTTGTAAAGGCGGGTTTTCCTAGCGACGGGTTTTATACGCAGCGGAGAACGGAAAACGCTCCAAAATCACGTCTGGCTCTGCGTAACGTAATACGCCGGCGTGGAGTGTTTTCCTCCACAGGGAAGACGACGACGGGATAAGCCAGTCGTGACCCAACAGTGTGAGGACATCTACTCGTGTAACAATGCAGTGCGTTTCAAAAAGAGTAAACGCGCGTGTTTCAAAAAGATTAAACTATGTGTTTTATGGCTTGTCAAGTACTTGGAAGAAGAGGAGGATTGCATGCTTGAATTGTTCCACAAAAGAAAACCAATGGGTGCGATGTATTTATGTCGAAAAAAGAAGTAGTGAACAGAAGTTTGATTGAAAACCATTTGCTCAATGATGAGCTTAAGTTTAAATCATATTTCAGATTCACAAGGAAGCAGTTGAATTTCATTTTGACTCTTATTGAAGATAAAATAGCTTATAATTCATATAATCGAGTGAATAACACCGGCAGAAAAACTTGTCATCACTCTGAGGTAAGTAACTAGAGGAACATGCATTATTAAAATAAATATTTGTGTAATTGCGGATCATTTTTATTAAGTATGTATACACTAGAAATTGTACTAAATTAAAAAAATTATTTGCAATAGGGCAATGAATAATTCTGGAAAAGTCATTTTTGAGGGCGTAGAATCCACGAAAAACACGCATTGGAATAAAATAAAATATATGCCCAAAGTATTTATTTTTACTCTTTACTGTCGCCGTCTTTGAGGATGTTTGCTTTTTGAGTTGAATACTGTTCCATAAAATAGGATATCCACCAACCAATGCTATCAATTTCTCATCCTTGGAAACTGAGAAACGATCCCGTGGCATTGTTAAAAATAATAATTATTAATAATCGAAATAAAATGAACTATCATGGTGAATGAATTATAAGCCGCCCCGGTGGCGCAGTGGTCTAAGGCGCTGGCCTCTGATCATTCGTCCGTAAGGGGTCAGGGTTCGAATCCCGGTCAGGCATGGATGTTGTGTTTGTCTTACGGCACTGGCTCTCTCCCTTCCCTGGAACCAGTGACCCTAAATTAGGGACGGGTGACTGCTTATAGCCCATTGAGTTGCTCACGGTGGTCGTTAAACCTCCAATCAAAATTTAAAAAAAAAAAAAATGAATTATAATAGTGCGCTGCGTGCTACGGAATTGACTGCAAGCAGTTACGTTATCACGCCGGGCGTCTCGCGTCGGCGGAGAACCGGTTTCTTCCTTCTAGGAAAACAGTTTGGGTTCTTTCCATTGTACAAATGGGGAGAGTAATGCGCTCGAAGTTTTTCATTTTACGCTGCGTATAAAACCCGTCGCTAGAAAAGCAGTCGCGTTATCACGCCGGGCGCCTCGCGTCGGCGGATAACCGGTTTCTTCCTTCTAAGAAAACAGTATGAGTTCTTTCCGTTGTACAAATGGGGAGAGTAATACGCTCGATGTTTTTTTCTTTTCCGCTGCGTATAAAACCCTTCGCTAGGAAAGCAGTCGCGTTATCACGCCGGGCGTCTCGTGTTGGCGGAGAACCGGTTTCTTCCTTGTAAAAAAACAGTCTGGGTTCTTTCCATTGTACAAATGGGGAGAGTAATACGCTCGACGTTTTTCCTTTTCCGCTGCGTGCAAAACCCGTCGCTAGGAAAGCAGTCGCGTTATCACGCCTGGCGTCTCGTGTTGGCGGAGAACCGGTTTCTTCCTTGTAAGAAAACAGTCTGGGTTATTTCCATTGTACAAATGGGGAGAGTAATGCGCTCGACGTTTTTCCTTTTCCCCTGCGTATAAAACCCGTCGCTAGGAAAGCAGTCGCGTTATCACGCCGGGCGTCTCGCGTCGGCGGATAACCGGTTTCTTCCTTCTAAGAAAACAGTATGAGTTCTTTTCATTGTACAAATGGGGAGAGTAATACGCTCGAGGTTTTTCGTTTTCCGCTGCGTATAAAACCCGTCGCTAGGAAAGCAGTCGCGTTATCAAGCCGGGCGTCTCGTTTTGGCGGAGAACCGGTTTCTTCCTTGTAAGAAAACAGTCTGGGTTATTTCCATTGTACAAATGGGGAGAGTAATGCGCTCGACGTTTTTCCTTTTCCCCTGCGTATAAAACCCGTCTCTAGGAAAACCCGCCTTAATGCCACAAAATGTTGCTGTGAGGTCAGTAGTGCTGAGCAGTCCTCTATCACTGTTCCTCAAACAGAGACATCCCTCAACTCATGCAATGTACAGATGAGGTCCAAATTCAGTCAGTAAACCATCTTTCGTCGTAGTGTTACGACGAAAAGTAAATAGTAAATAGTAACACTGTACTAGTGATCCGATTTATTGGCGTAGGAAGTAGACACATTAGCGTTCGCCGCTCCGGTGGCGCGGTGGTCTAAGCGATGGCCTCTGATCATTCGTCCGAACGGGGTCCGGGTTCGAATCCCGGTGAGGCATGGAAGTTGTGTTTGTCTTACGGCACTGGCTCTCTCCCTTTCCTGGAACCAGTGACCCTAAATTAGGGACGGGCGACTGCTTATAGCCCATTGAGTTGCTCACGGTGGTCGTTAAACCTCCAACTCCAACACATTAGCGTTCCCAAGCTTTCGCACATCAACCAGATGGCTCTATTTTTTTCAACCAGATAACGTTCTATTTTTCAGTCGCAGTTTCTGTCTAACTTCCTTGAAAAAGCCACCTGGTTGATGTGCGAAAGCTCGGAAACGCTAATGTGTCTACTTGCTACGCCAATAAATCGTATCACTAGTACAGTGTTACTATTTACTACTACGCTACACATTCTTCTCTCTCGGCATAGCTTTTGTTTTTTATGTACCTTCGACTCATTCTCAATTGTTGCCAAAACGTATAAGTAATTTCAGGAAAGCCGACGTGCCTTTCAGCTAGAATTCTAACCGAGAAATAACATTTTACCTGAGCATAGAAACTGAAAAAGGAAGGTTAAGCTAGCGAAGCACATCAGGCATCCACATGCTCCATGCGCAGAATCGTGACAGAAATGGTAGCTATAGTAAACTGAGATAAAATACAAGACTTGACTTGGTATTCTCCTGACGTAATATTTTGGGTACTTTTATAATTGAAAAAAAAATGAAGTCGGTCGGTCCCCAACGCCCCCATTTCAATATCATTTATCTTAGCTACGCGCCCAGTTTTTATTTTTTTTTTATTGGAGATTTAACGACCACTGTGAGCAACTCAATGGGCTATAAGCAGTCGCTCGCCCCTAATTTGGGGTCACTGATTCCAGGGAAGGGAGAGAGTCAGTGCCGTAAGACAAACACAACAACCATGCCTCACGGGATTCGAACCTGGACCCCTTTCGGACGATTGATCAGAGGTCATTACTTAGACCACTGCGCAACCAGGGCGGCTATTTTTATTCGCAACTTTTGAGACTCCAAAAAAGCCCAGATATATAACAGTTCTCGTAAGAATATTTATCTTAAAGCTTGTCTTATCACTGCATAGGTTTAAAAATATGCCTGCCATCATAATTATTTCTCAAAACGTATGCTTTCTTTGAATGTTTTAACGTAAACTCTGATTTAACTTTCATTTTGAGTTGTATTTCTCTAGGTAAATTTTGAGTGTGTTCCCGCTTAGCGTTTCAACCTGAACGCTATATTTTCTCACTCACTGAATGTTATTTGGCAACACTCTTGAGAACAAGGGTGAATGACGTATGCATGGTTGACAAGCAAGATTGCTGCATATATAATATGTTAAGCTAGCAGCTGTGTTCGGTGCGGGCCACGGGTGGACTACTAGGCAACGTTCGTGACTGCCAAGGAAAGGACCTCAGGTTCGATCCCAGGCTGGTACGAACGCTCGATGCACTAAATATCCCCCGTTGCGTCGGATTCACACGTTAAACCGTCGGGCCCAGGGTACTGGCCCTCCGGTAATAAATAAGGGCGTCTTCCTCCCCCTTTCCACTTCGCTCCTGTGTCGCTTTCCTATCGGGCACTCTAGCCCAAATCTCCTAGCGTGCTATCTCTAATGGTTGTTTAAGACTTGGGGTCAGACACTCCCTTCCTAAAATCCTCTACTCATGATCTGATCTGCTGTGTTCGGTGAGTTAGTGGTAGTGGTGGAAGCCGTCTTAATCTGTAAGCGGTATTTTTCATGCAAATCGCGTTTTTCGATCTGTGTGATACATAAACATATATTTCGTGTTAGTCTCTTCAAACTACTGTTGTGTTAGCCTCGTTAAACTACTGTAATTACGTTTATTCGAGTAACGAGTAAATTATTACAGTACTGTGACGAATTAGTTCTTCATGAGTATTGGAATATCCGAGTGAAGTACTTATGAGATACTGACGAAATAAAATAAATGTAAATAAAACAAACTTTACGTAATATTCCCAAAGCTACGGACGCTGCAATATCTGAAACTACCCAAAACGTAATTTATAATTTTGTAGGGCATGAAATATTTCGTGTCAGTTTTTTTTTATTGAAGGTTTAACGACCACCGTGAGCAACTCAATGGGCTATAAGCAGTCGCCCGTCCCAAATTTAGGGTCACTGGTTCCAGGGAAGGGAGAGAGGCAGTGCCGTAAGACAAACACATCATCAATGCCTCACCGGGATTTGAACCCGGACCATGCACGGGCGAATGATCATAAGCCAGCGCTTAGACAACTGCGCCACCGGAGCTGGGTCAATTTTTCAAAATAAGTTATCTAAAACTTTGCAATTAATAGGCAGGAACTGTATACCGATTATAATTTTACAGATGGCTTTTTCGAGGAAGGTAGACAGCTAGACACTTTGAAAAAGCCATACTTTTTTGGGGTATTTTTTTTAATTGGAGTTTTAACGACCACCGTGAGCAACTCAATGGGCCATAAGCAGTCGCCCGTCCCTAATATAGGACCATTGGTTCCAGGAAAGGGAAAGAGCTAGTGCCGTAAGACAAACACAACATCCATGCCTTCCCGGGATTCGAACCCGGACCCCTTTCGCACGAATGAACAGAAGCCATTGCTTAGATCACTGCGCCACCGGGGTTGGTGTGCGAAAACTTGGAAACGTTTATTTCTATTCTACACCAAGAAATTCGGATCATTATTATCGTTATATTATTTTGAATTTTAATTATTGTAACTTTGAAACAGTGATTAATATTTCAGCATTTACTCTGGAAAAGTGTATTAAAATCAGGCCCAAATTTGGAAGTAGTTATGCCTACGCGTTTTTTTTTCGAAAAGGACAAGATAATATCAGAAAGTAATTGTTTTTCACAAATTGTTAAATGTGAAGAAACTTTATTTATTTTAAAATGATAATTTACCTTCTAATGATTGCTGTAAATGCAAACTGTTCACAGGTTTAAATGGAAATAAAATACCAAACCTTTCTCAAAATCATTACTGCTTCATCTAAATCCAAAGGCGGCTACTTAATTTATTTAATATCAAATCGTCGGCTATCCGTTTTATAAAAAAAATATTTAAAAAATTTGAATATTTTAAGCATGTAGCCCCTTTCGAGAAGATTGTCAACAAAATCTCATGTTAATGATGAAGGAAAGGAAAAGGAGTCGCAACAGCCAATATTTGTAGTATACACCGTATTTATGAGCACAGTGATGGTAGCTTCACATTTCTTTCTTTTTTATTATTTTTTTAAGACGTCATAACTTTAATGTTCTGCATTCGAGCTCCTAAGCGAAAAAAATGAGCACCTTGAAAGTTAAGCCGTTCAGTTTTTTAAATCTCATCCATCACTTTGTTCCCCAGTCCCATCGTGATGTCAACGGAAACACAAGAAATTCCCCTCCTCACTCCTAATTATCTCCATTTTGAAGTCTGCAACAATGGTGTTTCCATCAGCCCGACTCTTCCAAAAGTATCTGGAACTTCTTTTTATCCTCCAACTTTACTACGCCATCCATCACGATGGCGGAAAAAGTGGTGACAGCTTATACCCTTGTCGCAATTCGTTTTCAATCATATACGCCTCTGTTCTATTCCATGTCCTCGTGCAATTAAAAGAAGATGCTCGCTTCGTTTAAGATTTTAAGGATAGAATTTATTCTGATCAGTATCACATAATTTTCACCTTCTGTTTTACCAAAAAAGAAATTTTATGATATTCAGGGAGAAAGTTTTAATTCTCAAAACTAGCGATACATTTCGATGTGAGTGTTTTCTTGAAATATTTAATTCCAATAGGTCAAAATAAAATTTTTAGTTTCCATCAAAGCCATCTGTTACCCTTTTTAAAATATGTGCGCATCTATATGAGTGAAATTCAGTGTTTATAAAGCTACAACCAGAGAGCTAGTGACTTTTTCCTGATAAAATATGTGCACATCTATATGACTGAAATTTCGTGTTTATAAAGCTACAAACAGAGGGCTAGTGACTTTTTCCTGAAGATTTGCAATGTAGGAGGATTTGAACTTTAACAAAATTGTGTCGTTTACTCTCGCTGTGGAAGGTACTTAGAAAGTACTACTATAAAATTTGTTTGGTATGTGAAGGAACCCACAGTTGATAAACTGGAGAATAAATATCCATATAGAAACGCTTGACTCATTAGATCGGTGTTTCCCGACCTTACCATTTTTCCTTCACGTAACCCTTGAAATAGTCCTTCAGACATCGGGCAACCCTTGAACGAGGCCTTCAGATATCGCGAAACCATTGATTTAGGCCTTCACACATCGCGGAACCCTTGAACTAGGCCTTCAGATATCGCGAAACCATTGATTTAGGCCTTCACACATCGCGGAACCATTGAACTAGGCCTTAAGACATCGCGGAACCCTTGAACTAGGCCATCAGACATAGCTGAACCCTTGAATGAGGCTTTCAGACATCGTGAAACCATTGAACTAGGCCATCAGACATAGCTGAACCCTTGAATGAGGCCTTCAGACATCGCGGATCCCTTGAACTAGGCCATCAGACATAGCTGAACCCTTAAATGAGGCCTTCAGACATCACGAAACAATTGAATTAGGCCTTCAGACATCGCGGAACCGTTGAACTAGACCTTCAGATATCGCGAAACCATTGATTTATGCCTTCACACATCGCGGAACACTTGAACTAGGCCATCAGCCATAGCTGAACCCTTGAATGAGGCCTTCAGACATCGCGGAACTCTTGAACTAGGTCTTCATATAACGCGAAAAAATTGATTTTGGCCTTCACACATCGCGGAACCATTGAACTAGTCCTTCAGATTTCTTTTTCTTTTTTGATTGGAGGTTTACCGACCACCGTGAGCAACTCAATGGGCTATAAGCAGTCGCCCGTCCTTAATTTAGGGTCACTGGTTCCAGGGAAGGGAGTGAGCCAGTGCCGTAAGACAAACACAACATCCATGCCTGACTGGGATTCGAACCCGGACCCCTTACGGACGAATGATCAGAGGCCAGCGCCTTAGACCACTGCGCCACCGGGGCGGCCCTTCAGACTTCGCGAAACAATTGAATTAGGCCTTCAGACATCGCGGAACCCTTGAATGAGGCCGTCAGACATCGCGGAACCATTGAACTAGGCCTTCAGACATTGCGGAACCATTGAACTAGGCCTTCAGACAACGCGAAACAATTGAATTAGGCCTTCAGACATCGCGGAACTCTTGAACTAGGCCATCAGACATAGCTGAACCGTTGAATGAGGCCTTCAGACATCGCGGAAGCCCAGCTCGCCTAATTACGCCAGGCCTACACGATGTTAAGTTATTTGCTTAATATGTTGTTTATTTTATTAGATTATCTAAAAAGTACGAATAAAATGAAATAAGTAATATTAAATTGGGATGAAAAGAGATATAAACAATAATTGTAACACAAACTATATTAAGTAAGAATGCTTAACGATATAATATTAGTTAGCTTTTTGCCACAAATAATGTACAATGGAATGTTCATCACTAGCTTAAATAAAATCCATTGCAGCTTTCGCAATAAAGGTGATTCTTCCTAGAATCTGTTATCTCCCGGCTCTCACTACTTGGACATCAAATCTCTATCACTTGCCTTACTTTGGTTACTGGCAGGTTTACTGTTCTCCCTACTGCCTTCTTGATCTTGTGACGTACGAATACGTTTTACGAACTTCCACATCTTTAAAACACACAAGCTTAATTCTTTGCATCACGTACACCAAAGTATCCACACAAGCAGCATGATTTAAATATGGTATCATTGATTAAAGTCCTATGGGCCGATAAAGGAAGTTTGAAATGTTCGAGGAACTTCAGAAGTTATGAGCCGGGATGTTTCTAGAGTCCGGATTTTTAGGAACGACGAGTGCCTTCTATCGGGCGGGAAGGAAGTGCCGGAGGCTCACCGTTTTTAGGAGCTACTGTTGCTGTGCTATGGGACATGGGACGTGTCACCACAAGTGTGTTCCTGCTCTTGACGCAGTAGTAAGTTGACCAACGAAATTTCCCTCAAGTCGAAAAATTTCTCGGTCATGACGGCGCTCTCCCCACAGACAAAAAAAAAGCATATTTACATTTGAGTTTCATGATTTTTACGTCTTATAAGCAGCCTGTACATTTACTCCAGTGTAAATATTTGGTCTTTTAAAATTTCGAGGAACCCTTGGTGGGGACTCGCGAAATCCCAGAGTTCTGCGGAACCCCAGTTGAGAAACACTGCGTTAGATAATGGAAACGCTAATAAAGTTCATCAAGGCGGAGTGTGTAAAATTCAAAAGGTTTTCTTTATTGGTAAATTTATTAAATTCTCTCTGACCAGAATATAATTTTTCTGCGTTATGACTATTAATTCCATCACTCCTGTCAGTGCTAGAAGCAAACTCTATCTTCAGTTGTTGGACTCCCCAACATTCAGCTTTATGTAGTTCATTTTTTTACGCTTTCCAACCGTAGGTTGATGAACCGTCTGTCTGTCTGTCTTTCCGCGCAAATAACTGGCATAAAAATGGTTTGAAGTCGATGAAATTTTAGTATCTGGTAGGGAACAACCTGGTAACGAACCGTTTTGAAAATGTGTGAAATGGGGTCAAAGGTCAGGACATAGGAGCGGGATCCATTCCATCGCCCTTATGCGTTATAACTTATGTAAAAATTATTCGATTGCGACAAAATTTCATCATGTTGTTCCTGAATACACTTAACCGGTTCTGTTTAATATCATCGAAATGGGGTAAAATGTCAGGGCACAGGAGCGAGATTTATTCCACAGTCATTATCCTTATAACTTGAGTAATAACTTGCATAATGATTTCTCGTGCGTTGGAAAGGGTATCATAATCAATGCATTGCATAATTTTACTAACTTGTTTATTTATTAAAATTGTAGTTCCTGTGACAGGAGACAATCTCTCGCATGAGAAATGATATGCGACATCCACTTTGACGTAGTTTGTTTCTACATTTATTTAAACTATTGTACCTGCAATGAGAAACGATTTCTTGCTCGAGAAATAATCTGTCAAGGTTTATAGTGTGTTCTTTTATTTCAATTTGCTCCCGTAAAGGTAAAGCAGGTATTGCTGATATGAAACTTATGACGGTACACAACCAGAATGTTCAGTGTGGTACATTAGTCCACCTAGTTCAGATTAGGAAAACCTCTCCCACCCTCACCCCGCATTCTTCCTGCTGTCTCTACGCAGTTCATGTCGCCATTTTGCATGTGATCTTAGATATACGACGACTCCAGTACATTGCAATGTCTTCTTACAAGAAATAAAAACTCTCTTCGTGTTCTCGCAATGTTTACTATTCCCGAATACACAGGTCTGCGATGGAAAATTGTCTGAAAAATAGGCTCACTTTTTTCATAGATTTTTGGGTGTTGACTTCAGGTAAAAAGTAAGAAGGTTCAATCACATACCATTTTCCCATTAAATGAGAATTTTATTTGGCTATTAATTTGTCTGTTCATATGTATAAAGAATTACTTTAATGTTAGTTCCTTTGTTTGCTGAATTTACTATCATTTGAAAAATCTACTCTCAAAAGTTTGCATTTGCAAGAAAAAGAAGACATTAGGATCGGTAAAATCCTTGTCCATTCTGTGAAAAGTTAACTAGTTCGGGCAAGGAAAGTTATGATAGTTAGGGTGCTCCGGAAAAACAAAGTTTTTCTTTTCTTTTTTTTTGCTCCCCGGGTATTTCCTATTACAGAAGTTGTTTTTTTTTTTGCTCCCCGGGTATTTCCTATTACAGAAGTTGTTTTTTTTTGCTCCCCGGGTATTTCCTATTAGAGTAGTTTTTTTTTTGCTCCCCGGGTATTTCCTATTACAGTAGTTGTTTTTTTGCTCCCCGGGTATTTCCTGTTAGAGCAGTTTTTTTTGTGCTCCCTTTTTTTTTTGCTCCCCGGGTATATCCTATTACAGTAGTTTTTTTTCTCCCCGGGCATTTCCTATTACAGTAGGGTTTTTTTTTGTGCTCCCCGGGTATTTCCTATTAGAGTAGTTTTTTTTTGGTCCCCGGGTATTTCCTATTAGAGTAGTTTTTTTTTTTTTTTTTTTTGCTCCCCGGTTATTTTCCTATTACAGTAATCAATATAGGACAGCATAAACAATCAGCCTTTTCGGAGCAAATTTAGCCCTGCCACCAGTCAGTTATATATCTAACGAAATATTTCTGCAAAGTATAGAGGAAAAGTATCATGGACCATCAAAAGAACACAAATGACATACTTTTTACATATTTATTAATGTTATTTCATATATCTGAATACAATGTGAATACACATAGAGGCGAAAAAGATTGGTATTAACTATTAAGCCTGAACGTACAACAAATGAATAGTTTCTGTATGATATACAGTCAAATGATACACAAACTTTTAACACTTACCGGCCAATTGGCCAATTTAGGATTGATTGAACAACGGCGGGCAGCAGCTGGTACTCCCAACAGAAGATAAAAAAATCCCAAAACCAAAAAAATAAAAAAATTGAAAACGTGTCGAGGAATTAAATAAACAAAACGGTTTACTTGCTTAAAAATTAAACCTGAAAGTACAACAAATGAATTAAAAAAGTAAACTATGCAGGAGTTGCCATAACCTTTTTGATTTTAAGAAAAATAAAAAGGTTATTTAGGAAGGTTTCGCACCAAGTATTTATCATTTAGACGAGAAAGATTTCTTGATTTCACCTGTTTCATTACAGAAAATTATTGTTCGCATACGTATGTGCTTTCGAATAATGTTACCGTGTTTTGAAAGTTGATTTTCAATCTCTTCATTTCACAGGCAAGTAGCTGTTGTGATATTCTAGTAAAGAAACTTCTACAAATTTAGCCTTCAATTTGGAATTATTTTGATGATCAGCAAGCTCCCTCTGAAAATGGGTGCCGATTCAATATTATTATTAAAATATTATTATATACTAAACATCATCATGAGCGATGTACGTTCGAATATAATGATAATGCACGTTCGAATCACGTTCGAATCATGCACGTTCGAATCACCGATAATGCACGTTCGAATCACCTTATTGTGACCACCAGCTAATATCCAGAGTACCGCCGTGCGCAGCGCAGACAGCAGCTAGATGGGCTGGGAGTGGCTTAATAGGGTGCTGGAAGTGTCTCAATAAGATTGTGGGAGTGACTCAATTAGGCGTTGGAAGGTGTTCACAGGTATGTGGAGCCATGCTGACTGCAGTGCATTTGACAGCTGCTGGAGTGTGCGTGGTGGAGGATCCATAGAGCGAACAACACGATCGAGGTGGTCCCACACATGATCAATTGGGTTTAAGTCTGGGGAATTAGAGGGCCTGGGAAGTACTTTTAAATCTTCATCGGGCTCTTCCAACCACTCTCGGACATTTCTAGCTGTGTGACACGTCGCATTGTCGCTCTGGAAGATCCCATCCGTCCCATTGAAGATAGTCAGCATGTATGGGTGAACGTGGTCTGCAAGGATAGATTCATAACGAATTCGGTCCATCTTGCCTTCCACAGGTAGGAGTGGACACAGGCAATGCCACGAAAACATTCCCCAAACCGTAACGCTGCCCCCATCAGTTTGTGTGCTACCAGCAATGGCTAAAGAGTGTTTGTTCTCTGACGTTTCTTGCATTATCCGCTAACGTTCATCCGTTCGATGAAGCAGAAAATGTGACTAATCCGAGAAGGTAATGCTTTGGCAATCAAAGGTGGTCCCCGATACTGCCTTGCAAATGTAAGTCTTTTCTGCCGATGCACCTTCGTTAGCATAAGTGCAGTAACCATCAGTCTGCATCGCAGCCCCATATGAAGTAGGGTTCGCTGAACTGTCATTTTAGACACACTTCCGGTAGCCACGTAGTTCATTCGGCCAGTGAGTTGCTCCATTGTATCGTGTCGATTGGCCGTCACGCACCTTCGAAGCCGACGATCAACTCTCACATCAATGACACGTAGTGCTCCACAGTTTCCGCTTCGTTTATACGCAATGGTGCACTTTCTCCAATCACGATACACTTTAACCACAGCAGCTCGCGGACAGTGCGCAATCTGTGCTGTTTCAGAAATACTGCCACCCTTGGCCCGAAAGCCGATAATCATCCCTTTTTGCAAATCTGATAAATCGCTGCATTTATCCAAGACAGCAAAGTGTGATATGTTTTCAGAAGATCAGATCAGATCATATGTAGAGGATTTTAGAAAGGGAGTGTCTAACCCCAGGTCTTAAACAACCCTTAGAAATAGGAAGCTAGGAGATTTGGGCTAGAGTGCCCGATAGGAAAATGACGCGGAAGCAAGGTAGAAAGGGGGAGGAAGACGCCGTTATTTATTACCGGGGTGCCAGTACCCGGGATCCGACGGCTTAACGTGCCCATCCGACGCACGGCTGGTATTTAGTGGTTCGAACGTTCGTACTTGCCCAGGATCGAACCTGAGGTTATCTCCATGGCGATCACGAACGCTGACCACTAGGCCACCCGCTGCCATGTTTTTAGAATGCCTGCAGCACACCTTATATACACTCTAAACCAGCTCACGACACGTGTCTTTTTTCATTGGTTACGCGTTGTTGACGCCAAAAGTAGGAGGTGGTCACAATGATGTGATTCGGCTGTGTATGTAATAATACATATCTCAATATTATTTGCGAATGTATTGGAAACCCGGCGTATGTTTGTCTGTACCTCATAAAATTTTCAAATCTTTATATATATACTTGTGAGTAAAACTTTCACATATTTTGTATAAAATTTTCATAAATTGTGTACAAAATTTTCATATCCCTATAATTTTTAATTTTTTCTATAAATGTTTGACTCATTTCTGCTTTGTGCGCGGACGATGTACAATTAGGTTGTGGATGGTTGTTTGTGCACCCCTGATATAGACCAACACGCTTTCTACATATACCTTTTTTAAAGCTTTTTTCTGAAATTCAGGATTTTTTTAAGACAACGCTCAACCACTTGAAGGAGCTAGTGTCATTGGTCTTCAACTTTTGTTATGCTCATACACTAGTCTTGGATGATCTACAGTTCACTAAATTCACTGACGACTTTAACGTGACGTAAATATGCTGCGGCTTTTTGATAATCAGGGTCATCAGTCTATTAAGATGGTGGCTTCGTCCGCCAATCGGATTTCAATTCGAGTGTATGGAAAAGAAGCCATGACTTGTCACCTATGAGAGACACCAATTTGATGGAAGAGTTGAGAGTGGAAAAAATAGGAACCCCTCACTGCAATGGTGCGGATGGTCATGTTTTGTGTAACTGAGAAGCTATGTTTCGCTTTTTAGCTTGGGACACACGACTTGAGAATAATTAAAGTGTAGCCATCTCTTCAGTTAGGCACCAAACACCTTTCTCCATAGCTGTAACAGCCGCTCCAGAAAGGTCAGGATCAACCATGCGGTATTCATTGGGATCATGACATAGTTGGTGATCATTAAAAGGAGTATCTACTCCAACAGATGCTGACAACCACGACTTCACATAAAAGAGGGAATTGAAGTAAAATGTTCGTTCAAGCTTTTTAATCTTCTCTTGTTCGTAATTTAGTTGATGGCCAAATGCATACATCTTTGTTGAGTAAATAATTTGCATCCAGCAGGCACGATGACAAGCACCAGGAGATAACCAATATAAACCAAGGTCTGGAAGTTTGACTAAAATTATCAGCATTAATTCAGCACATTCTTTATAATTGTTTTGAGACAGAATGTGTTTGCAGTACGGATTGCTAAGTCTTTCCTTCAAAAATCGTCATTACGACGAAATTGTAATTTTCGATCACGGATGGCAAGAGTTTTGAAACTTGTACTGCGGTTAACAATCGTTTTCCAAGAATTCTTAGTCTTTGAATTCTGAGGTGTCTGGACGAAATTTTTCTCCAAACAGCACTTCCCACATTCGACACAAGATTCTTTCAAATATATGATGACGACACGCTTTCTCAGCTGTCACCTAAGCACCGTTCATCCATTCATCCATTGTTGAATGCTGTAGCGTCAAAGCTCATGCCAACAATGTTTGGCCCTAGGTTTCAATCACGTATCAGACCATAACAGGCATTGGCTAGGGTTAAACCAGTCCTATTTGGGGTAACAGGTACTCCAAACAGTTTTTCTTCTTCATAACCAGGAATTCCAGATATAAGAACACCTAGTTTTTCATGTTCAAGAGGAAAGGTTTTTCCATCCAAATGGATAACAGAGCGTTTTGGTATCTATTGGGATGGAAAAACCTTTCCATTGACTTACAGTTCTGCCGTGAAAAGGTGGAACAAATTGTGCCTTAGCCTGTGCAGCTGTTCCTAGGCAAATTTTCTTTCTTGCTCTTCTTGTGCTTGTAAAAGACAATGTCATCTCTTTTAAATTACCTTTACCTTCAGATACAATTGCAACCATAAAAAGAAATGTTTTGACCAGCAGAAAGTCTTAAACGATCAACCATTTGATGAACTGTTGGATACTTGTAAGAATTACGTGAAAACTGTAAAGTAACAGTTGATGGTGATTGTTAGCTTTTGATATTGGACAGGATGGACCTTCAAAATCTGAGTCATTATCTAGCGATTCTGGAAATTCTTCCTGTTTAGATAATTCCGGGTTATCAGTGAGACTGGGATTATCACTGGCTCCAGCTTCATTACCAAAGTGAACATCATCAGCTTCAGTAACTAAATATTGGGGTGTTTTGAGTTATTCAGCAGTCTCCTTTCTTCTTATCTCCGATGTCTTTCTTAGCAACTTGCTCTCCACTTTTCTGTTGAATCCTTTATCTTCTGTACCAGATAACACTTAGTCCCACTATTCAAAGCATTTAGGAACTTGATGTCTTCATTTTTCTGATGTTATTGATGTAAATGATCTTGGATAAAGCTTTTCAATGAGCAATGAAGAAGCATTTAGCTATATCCTCAACAAAAGTTCTCTCCTTCTGCTCATTTGAGGTTTACCCCTTGCGCTTTTGGACAGTTCGAAGCGATCATCATTCACGGTACATATGTAGAAAAAGCCCTTGCAACCTTTGATGTCACGAATCAATTTTGGCGAACCATCTTCCTCGAATTGAAATATGTAACTTTATTGGCGGCAACGCAGCGTACCCGAGGAACTAACGAAGTTAACGTGATCGATTATTTCCTTCTATTTGACTTACAGTTCTGCCGTGAAATATACCTAACTTAGTCTGTCGGAATCAATTTTTCATTGAGTGTTGTCTATGTTAATGATTCAGTGCAAGGAAATGTTTCCTTACTTGAAACTTAAAAACTGCTTTATCAGCGTGCTCTGCAGGTATTGAACTGAAGATGATGGACAAAGGACAATAATGTTATCCTTTGTCCCGTTCTTCTGATCCATGCTGCTGAGGGCACAGGTTTCATTTTCATGGACAGTAACGCCTGTCCTCAACTTACAACAGCTGGGGGTGAAGTATTAATTAGTGAGGGTATCCGTCGGATGAAGTGGCCATCGCGCTCCTCTGATCTTAATTCAATTGAGAATGCATTTCACGCCCTAGGAAGATGTGTTGCGCAAAGGAATCCCCAACACGAAACATCCCAGCACTTATCAGAGATCTCGAGGAGAAATAGGACAGTTTACTCTACAAACCCCCAAACCACTCGGGGTTAAGCAGACACCTTTGCTCCAAACGTGCATTGTGGCGCGTGGTGAAGATATTCCTACTGAGGATTTCGTTCTTTTGTCTGTTTATGCAGTGCTGTTGGAAGAATGTCGCAGCACCTTCTTCGTAACATTTTGTTCTGTTTCGATCTGTATTATATTGTGCATTACGCATGATTTCTGTTGTCGCGCGTTTCCTTTTACTGTTCCGATTAACATCGATATCACTTTTTACCATCGATATCATTTCCGATTTTCCCACGTCAAAATGTACCTCTTTCTTAACGCCAGATCTTAATTTTGGGCAGCAACGTGCTTCCTGTGATAAGGCTTCGTCTTCTGATTAAGGGACAACTGTTCTAACTTCAGCATCTTCAATACTAAAAAATTCTCTCAGCCGTTGACTTCATAGAATTCCTCCTCTCCTTCAAAGCGATGTACACTGAAGAGCAATTGAATTAGAGATACCTGTCTAGTAACGTGTAGCACCACCTTTCGCCCTGATGACGGCGGCGATTCGTCTCGGCATGGACTCGGCAACACACCGAAAGCGTAGGAAAGCCATACGGATCCGCGACCCCTGAATAAGCTCCCATAGTTCACGAAGATTTGATGGAGGGGGATCAGAGCCACGAACATCTCTCTCGGTGGCACCCCAGATGTGCTCGATTGGATTGAGGTCAGGTGACTTAGCTGGCCAAGGAAGCGAGGTTACATCGGTGGAGTGTTCATCAAACCATTCGGATACAATTCGGGAGAGATGGCACGGTGCATTGTCTTGTTGCAGGATAAGGTCCCCAGTGAGATGTTGAAGACGCACAACCGGGGTCAAATGGTCGTCCAGGATATCCCGGTAACGCTGACCAGTGAGGGACGATGTTACACGTACCAGGGGTCCTATTTCAGTCCACGTAAACAGTCCCCAGACGAAAATGCCACCCCCACCAGCTTCAAGAGTACCCTGCTGGCAAGAAGGATCCATCGCTTCTTGTGGTTTGTGCCATCCGAATGTACAAACGGGAATCTCTACTCATCAGTCCAGGCCACATTTTCCCACATGTCTAGGGTCAAATGGCGATGTTCTCGCGCCCATGCTGATCTTAATACCTTGTGATGCGCGGTCAGCAGCGGTACCCTCGTGGGATGATGGCTTCTGTACCCCATAGCGAGGATATGGTTCTGGATGGTGTGGCTGCTTACACGTTTTTGTGCACCAGCGTTAAATTGCCAAGGGATGTCTTGCTCTGTGGCCCGTCTATCCGCCGTTACAATGTGAGCTAGCCGACGATGACCCCGCTCATCCACACGCTGTTGTCCTCGGCAGTTGGCCCTTGCAGGGATGGTTTTACCGGATTCGATGTACTCACGGTACACCCGTGACACAGTGGCTCGTGAAAATCCCAGTGCCTGCATGGCTTCCGAAATGGAGAGACCCATTCGTCGGGCCCTGACAATTTGCCCACAATCAAATGAGCTTAGATCCTTCGTCTTACCCATATTGCGTCCGACTCTTACTGATTCCCGTCGCATCACTCCTTATATTGTCGGATCGCTGCATATGTCATGTCTCTTTTGTTTACAGGGCCGCCCACAGTGCCATATTTGCATGACGCCAGCTGTCTCTAATTCAATTGCTCTTCAGTGTATCTCTAATGAATAACCAGTAAAGTAGGACACAATTCATGTTTAGCAACAAAAATCATACTTCCTATCACCGAAAGTGCGCAATAAACAATTATAGACTCATTTTACTGCTGTTGTTTTTTAGCACGTCTTTTGTAAAAAAAGACCTTGCTTATGTTACCGGTTTTTCCGTCCGTCTGTACCCACGATATCTCTACAGCTATTAGTCCGATTTGAAAAATTCTTTTGCATTGGGAATCTTGAAATATGCGAATGATGATCCTTCATTTTGTTTTTTTTTACGATGTACAATTTCGCCGGTTGAGGGCGTAAATGTAGATGATGTCGAATTCGAAAATACGTTTTATTTCCACATATTTGCTTCTAAATATCCGATTAAAAAAATTATTTTATCTTTCGATTTCATTTACCATTTGCACATAATTTCTAATTTTTGTAAACAAATGGTTTTGACACCAGGGGACGTAAATCTTAATTTCCGCTTCTGATGTATTTGCAGCAAAATATGAGCTTTTATCTAGATTGAAAAAAACGTCGTTTGTTGACCGATACTACTCAAGTCGACACATCTTTTAGAAACATTTTCTTCTTAAAATATTACATGGTTTCCACGCCAGGGGGCGTGGATGCATATCTTATTTTAGTCAATATCTCTACTTCTCAGAGTCCGATTTGAAAAATTTCTTCTTTGTTGGATAGTGTTTCCAGTGTGACATGTTTTTAATATAATTTCAATATTTTCAAGTAATTCGTAGACTTTCCATTAGGGGGCGTAAAGGTAAATTGCTTTTCCCCTTATATCTCTGCTTCTAAATCTTCGATTTGAAAAATTCTTTCTGCACCGGATACAGCTCATTATGGAAAATCCTTTGCACGTAATTTCTAATTTTTGTAAAAAATGGTTTGGCCACCAGGTGGCTTAAGTCTTACTTCCGTTTCTGATGTAATTGCAGCAAAATATGAGCTTCTAAAATCTGTCGACAAACCTTTTAGGAACATTTTCTTCTTGAAAAATGCATGGTTTCTACGTCAGGCGGCGTAGATGTATATCTTATTTTTGTCAATATCTCCACTTGTAGGAGTCCGATTTGAAAAATTCCTTTTTTGTTGGATAGTGTTTTCAGTGTGATATGCTTTGCATAGAATTTCAAAATTTTCAAGTAATTCATAGACTTTCCGCTAGATCGGATATTTGTAAGCAAAGACATAAGGGGGAAAGTAAGGATAAATTACTTTCCTCCTTATATCTTTGCTTATAAATCTCCGATTTGAAAAATTATTTCTGTACCGGATACAGCTCCTGATTGGAAACCGTTTGCACATAATTTCTAATTTTTGTAAAAAAATGGTTTAGCCACCAGGGGGCGTAAATCTTAATTTCCGCTTCAGATGTATTTGGAACAAAATAGGAGCTTCTAAATTCTAGATTGAAGAAAACGTCGTTTGTAGACCGATACTACTCATGTCGACAAACCTTTTAGAAACATTTTCTTCTTAAAATAAAACATGGTTTCTACGCCAGGTGGCGTAAATGTATATCTTATTTTTGTCAATATCTATATTTCTAGGTGTCCGATTTAAAAAATTCCTTCTTTGTTGGATAGTGTTTCCAATTTGACATGTTTTTCATATAATTTCAAAATGTTCAAGTAATTCGTAGACTTTCCGCTAGGGGGCATAAAGGCAAATTGCTTCCCCCTATATATCTGCTTCTAAACCTCCGATTTGAATACTTCTTTCTGCACCGGATACAGTTACTGATGGGAAATCCTTTGCACATAATTTTTAATTTTTGTAAAAAATGGTTTGGCTACCAGGCGGCGTAAGTCGACCACCAGGTGGCGTAAGTCTTAATTTCGGCTTCCGATGCATTTGCAGCAAAATATAAGCTCCTAAATATCGATTGCAAAAAAGTCGTTTGTTGACCGATACTACTCATGTCGACAAACCTTTTAGGAACATTTTCTTCTTGAAATAATGCATGGTTTCTACGGCAGGGGGCGTAGATGTTCATTTCATTTTTGTCAATGGCTCTACTTCTGAGAGTCCGATTTGAAAAATTCCTTCTTTGTTGGATAGTGTTTCCGATGCGAAATGTTTTCCTATAAATTCAAAATTTTCAAGTAAATCATAGACTTTCCGCTAGGGGGCACAAAGGTAAACTGCGTTTTCTGCGTCATTTCTGCTCGTAAAACTCCGATTTGAAAAATTCTTCCTGTATCGCATGCAAGACCTGATGGAAAATATTTTTCACATACTTTCTAATGTTTCGTAGAGAATGGTTTGGCCTCCAAGGGGAATACGTGTTAATTTCTGCTTCTGATGCACTTGTAGCAAAATCTGGGCTCCTGAAAACTAAACTAATTTTTTTTTCTTGGACCGATACCGCTCATATGGATAAACCTTTTGAGAATACTTTCTTCCTAAAATAATGCACGATTTTCCCACCAGGGGACGTAAAGTCACATCTTATTTTTGTTCATATCTCTGTTTCTAAGAGTCCGATTTGAAAAATTATTTCTGTGTTGGAGAGCTTTTACGGTGCAAAATGTTTCTCATATAAATTCATGTTTTTCTTAACACACAAGTCTGCAACCAGAGGGCGTTAGCTCACGATTCCGTTTACAGCAATATCTGAGGGATTAAAAACCCAATTAAAAAACTGTTTTCTTCCGTCCGATACTATTGTTTTCCATACCGGTTCCACTAACTTTTAATAGCTTTGATAAATTCAATTTACGTCAGAACGGATTCAAAAGACGTGCTTCTTACACCCGAAAATTCGGTGTCAGTCATCTTTCTTGTTTTCTAATGAGATCAGAAATGTATGAGGAAAATATATGGTCAGCTAGGACAGAAAGCTTCTGTTAGTGAGACTCAGGGTTCCAAAGCTCTCAGGGCTCAAAGAGTGACGTGCAGCAAGGTGTTTCGGATATCACATCTCCTTACCAAGGAAGCTGACAGGAGTTTTCATGTCGTATTTACCCCGTTTCATCAAATTCAGAGATTTATGAAGTAGACATGGAACCAACTCCCGCTTCCCATTGCGTTTCTTCAGCATCGATATCAAGTATTTCGAAGCACCTTAGCCTCAAAGATATTTCCACTCTATCTTCATGGAAAAAATCCCTCTACTGTGAGACTGATCTTGATGCATGCGCCATTTTCAAGGCTATACATCTAATAAAAGTCCAAAAATTATTGGGAATAATTATTGTGTCTGAGAGGTCGCACATTATTGATTTTAGCAGCCAATGAAAATTCGCAATTTTATATTTTCAATTATTTGGATTTTCATTAGTTGTTCCTTCTTCTTGAATTTAGATTCCCCATGTTCTCTAATCGCTGTTAATCTGGACGCTGACAGAAATTTACGAATTAACTTCGTGTTGTGAATGTCTAAACTATTTATTATTTTTGGTTTTAGTCTTAATTTCTTTTAAGACGTACTGGTCCCATCTATAATTTTTGTATCAGGTGCAAAGAGCTTTATCTAACACCTTTCTGAATCCTACTCTCACTCTTCTTCCGTATACGAATTCGACGACGCTTTCTTGTTTGGAAGAGCAAGCTCCTTCGAGAAAGTCGATGAGAGTGCTTTTCTCTATACGACTAGATTACTGATTAGTTTTAATGCCCTGTCTTCTACGCAGTTTGCGCTCGGTATATAGCTACTTTCTGAGACAGACGACGCATTCTCTCGTCTGGAGAATGTTCTGCTTTCAGGCTTAAGACACGTGATAGATTTGGGGTAGCATTTCTGTAAAAAAGTATTAGTATTCTTCTAGTTAGCTAGAACACTTAGACTACTTCCTTTACGCATATTTCTTCTTGTCTGCTCTAGAGAGAGTACAGTGCATATAAAGCATAATATTAACATTTTTTGTTATGCCTTCGTGCCAATTAATTTCTTAAAACCACATATTCATTTTAACTGTTTCCTTTGCATAAATTTCGCTTTTAAGTATACATTTAGTACTGCTTCAGTCATTGGTACGTCTTTTGAGAAACAACACGTGCTTATGTGATTAACATACACTCAGTCCATCTGTGAAACTGCTTGAAAAACTTCTTACTGCGTTGAGAAGTTTGAACGATAACAACGAGGATCGTTACTTGTTGGTCTTTTCACGATGCGTAACGTTAATGTGGGTACTATTGAATTCAAGTCTTGTTCTTTTCATATATGTTTGCTTCTAAAAATCTGATTGAAATCGTTTTTCTCCGTTTACATACCTTTTACATCGACAACCATTTTCAGTACATTTCTGTTTTTGAAATTTGGGGTTTCCCACAAGGAAGTATAAATGCATAATGCATTTTCGATGACAACGCATTTCCAAATGTTAGGTTTAAAAAGTGCGTCTGACAGAGCTTTGCAGGAGGAACGTTTGCAATATAATTTCTAATTTATCGTGGAGAGAGTTGTATCACATGGAAGCGTAAGTTCATGCTCCTGTTTCCAAAATATTTGGTACCGTATTTGATTTCCTTAAAAAGTAACTGAAAAAAAAAAAGTCTCGGTTAGATACTGATCGTGAAGAAAAACTTTATGGTCATATTTCCTGTCCATAATAATGCACTGCTTTTCCGAAAGTGGTGTTATATCTCAGGTTTTCACTGCCCGATTCGAAAATTTCCGTTTATGTTAGACAGCGTTCCTAGTGAGGCATATTTTACATATAATTTCTGATATTTCCCGAATGCGCACTAAAGGACGTAAGTGCATTTTTTGTTTGCAACATATTTGCACGTCTAAAATCCTAACGGAAGAATTCCTTTTCTGTCAGACATAATTCGTTACAAAAGCATTTAATCGACACACCCTGCGCCCCAAACAATACACAATTTAACCGCTGGTGGGTAGAAATACAGAAGTAGTTGTAAAAGGCTACGTTCTGGCTCCCTTCACTTAACAATGTGCGGCGCATAGCGGCGCGTCACGGGTGCCGCAGTGGGGTTATCACAGGAAGGGGGTCGGAGCTCCTCACGAGCCCTCCTCATGATGTGTTCTTCACGAATAAACCTACTGGAAGTTTTTTATCTCGGGAGATAACGTATTTATAGAACTTTGGCAATTGTTTGGGAAAGGAAGTTCTGCGTATGTATTTATTGGACTTTGGCAAAATGTTTGAGAAATTTTGAGGGAATGTATTCTTTATAACTTCTTTGGACTCCCCAACTTAGGATTTTTTTCCCCACATGTAATACGGGTTTTAGCTAGTGATTTGTTCGTGTATTAATGTTTCGATTAACTTACGGGAGGGAGGAGAGAAGCTCCCCTCGAGTGAGCCTACCGGAAATGCCTTATCTTTAGAGATAAGACCTTTGACAAACATTTTTGGGAAATCTTTTCATGTTTTAATATCTTTTTTTATCAAACTTAGGAAATCTTTTCGTGCTTTGAATTCTGATTTATTAGGATTTTTATAAAACTTATGTTTTTTTTAGAACTTGAGTGAGGTGTTAGGAAATTTTTTTATAAGCGTTGCATTATTGTTCAAGTATTATTTATTCTTTACAACAAATGATTCCTCTATGTCCCTTACTCCAGAACTTCTTGGAACTTTATTATTTTATTTTCTCGGAGATTTGATGGACATTGACTTTAAGGGATGGCAACTATCGAGTGGGGGTTGCATAGGTGTTGATGTGCTGCCATCTTGCTGTGCTTCTTGGAACTTTACTATTTTTATTCTGATTCATTCCCCCTCCAATGTTTTTTTTTTTTTTTTACTCGTAATTCTTTCGTGCACTATTTATTCCATCTAATCTATTTTTTTTATTTACGCTATTTCTTAATGTATTTTTTTTATTATTTTATTTATTCCCGGTCAGGAAATTTTATTTTTTCTTTGGAACGAAGTGAACATTGCTTTGTGATTCCGCTATTTTATGGGATTACATGATTTTTTCAACGGATCATTTACATTTTTCTTTAGGATGACTTAAATTTCTTCATGAACATTCTACGAAATGCATCCTATATTGTATGTTAGTTTATTTTTCTCCCTCGCTTTTTCGTGTATGTTAAAAAAATATTGCAATCTATTACAGTTAAAATTAGATTGTAGCAGTATTTATTTCCTTATTTCGCATGTTATTCTATCAAACGTTTTCTTCCCATTTCACCCTATTTTTCTTCTTCTATTTTTGAAATTTCATTCTATGTTCACCCTTTGTATATTTTATTTCATGTCCCCATCCCATGAAATGTTATCTTGTAATCTAATTTTTTTCATAAATGGATCTTCTGTTAGTTGACAAGTAGGATTTTCCTACCTAACAGCTAAGAGATGCCAACAGAAGAAACGTTAACTGACTTGGGCAAAGAAATGAAAAAAAAATTTGTGCTAAGCAAGGAGTCTGACGAAGTGAAAGTGAAATTATACAATCAAGTCTTGAATAAACGCATTCATGTTTAAAGCTTTATTCTTCCAATTTCTTCCCATGAATCCCCCCCCACGAACTGAAGAACCAGCAAATGAAGAACTTGTCAGGAAAGAAAAAGATGTTGTAGAAGACCTTGTCATACAGTCCGTTCCAGCTAATTTGAAACCCTACGCAAGAAATGTTTTAGACGTCTTTAAAACAAACTCAGATATTATAGGGTTTTTTTAAGTTCATTTCCGAAATGTTCATTCATTCCTAGGGTCAAAAAACGAATCACTTTGTTTTTTCTAAGGTACGTTTTGGAATCTTATAAAAGTGCATGGGGTCAAAAACGATTTTGTTGATTTTACTAAGAAGACCGTTTTCGGATTTCATATGATAGAAAATTCAGTGAATTTCCCATTGAATAACATGGGAAACTGCGAAATTTAAGAAGCACGTTTTCGTTCAAGTAAAACATTTTAAAAGGTCTATTTTCGATTCAGTTGAAAACAGACAGGGTGCGTTTTGAACACTTCATTTTTTCCTAAGATCAAAACGAATCACTTCGATTTTCCTAAGGTACGTTTCTGAAAGAAGTAAAAATAGATCAGGGAGAAAAATGGAAAGAAATTTTATGAAACCCAGAGCATTTATTTTCTTATAGCTAGAGCTGTCGTCAGTGAGAGCACTTATTCTCTTCAAACTAAGAGAATGAAGTGTAGTCAGTTTGAAAAAAATCAAACTCCCCAAATTTAGCTTTTTGTCTGGTTTCGACTCAATACTGTAAAGCATTGCTCTCAGACCAGTTGAATTCCTGGCCCTTAATGAAATACAATAAGCCTTTCCCTTAAAAATAACAAATCACTTCTTCAATACCAGATCCCCAATAAATTTCTTTAAGAGTTATGAATTCACACTTTTACTTTTAAAACTTGAAATTCATTATTATTTAACTCCTTACAAAAATGAAAAACATTCCCACTTTTACTTTTAAAATTATAGAAAAATAGATGCATTCTCACACTATAAATTTTTTCCCTACCTCCCTCACCATTCCCTTAAACCATCAATTTAAGGAAGTTCTAAAAATAACTTTTTTTTTCGTTCTAAAAGGAACTTTTTTTTCTGCTACCTCCTCAATACGTGTTTTTCACAGAACGCAACAAGTCCTTTACATATATTCCTTCCAAGAAGGCTTTGAATGGGATGTTCTCCCCAACGGTTTCAGTGAAAGATTCCGCTAAAGTCTTGGGGTCTAGCATTGCTATGGCCTCTTTGAAGTGTTCTTTAAACTTAGATTGGGGGTGGTATCAGTACATCTGTGGCCCATGATGTTTTCAAGCATGCGATCCGGATTAAGGTGACACTAATACAATAGAATAATTTTTCAGCATGCCCCTGAACGGGATCCATCACCACTTCAATAAGCATGAAATAATACTCTTCGTTCGTTAGTGGAGAGGAAGGAAGGGGGGTATAATCCTCTGATGAAACAAAACGATCTTTGTAAAAACTGGACCAAATAGTAGAACAGTAATGCTGCTCCATATCTTCTCACATTGATCAGCGAGAGCTTCAAATTGTTCACCATTCAGTTTAATGGAATTAGGGTTCAGTCGACGAAATCCATTGATTTGAGAGGAAAGCACCTCATTTAAGTCATCCTACAGAAAAATATAAATGATCCGTTGAAAAAATTATGCAATCCCATAAAATAGCGGAATCACTAAGCAATGTTCACTTCGTTCCAAAGAAAAAATAAAATTTCCTGACCGGGAATAAATAAAATAACTTCAAAAAATACATTAAGAAATAGCGTAAATGAAACAAAAATAGATTGGATGGAATAAATACTGCACGAAGGAATTACGAGTAAAAAAAAACATTGGAGGGGGAAAGACTCAGAATACAAATAGTAAATTTCCAAGAAGCACCGCAAGAGGGCAGCACATCAACACCTATGCAACCCAAACTCGATCGTTGCCATCCCTTAAAGTCAATATCCATCAAATCTCCGAGAAAATAAAATAATAAAGTTCCAAGAAGTTCTGGAGTAAGAGACATGGAGGAATTATTTGTTGTAAAGAATAAATAATCCTTGAACAATAATGCAACGCCTATAAAAAATTTCCTAACACCTCACTCAAGTTCTAAAAAATATAAGTTTTATAAATATCCTAATAAATCAGAATTCAAAGCACGAAAAGATTTCCTAAGTTTGATAAAAAAAGATATTAAAACATGAAAAGATTTCCCAAAAATGTTTGTCAAAGGTCTTATCTCTAAAGATAAGACGTTTCCGGTAGGCTCACCCGAGAGGAACTTCAACCCTCCCTCCCGTAATTTAATCGAAAAAATAATACACGAACAAATCACGAGCAAAAACCCGTATTACATATGGGAAAAAAAATCCTAAGTTGGGGAGTCCGAAAAAGTTATAATGAATACATTCCATAAAAATTTCTCAAACATTTTGCCAAAGTCCAATAAATACATACGCAGAACTTCCTTTCCCAAACAATTGCCAAAGTTCAATAAATACGTTACCTCTCGAGATAAGAAACTTCCGGTAGGTTTGTTCGTGAAGAACACATCATGAGGAGGACTCGTGAAGAGCTCCGACACATTTCCTGTGACAGCCCCATTGCGGTACCCGTGATGCGCCGCTATGCGCCGCACAATGTTAAGTGAAGGGATCCAGAACGTAGCCTTTTACAACTACTTACAGACTTTGTAAATTCAATTTATCCAATACCGGGTAAAAATGCATAGTCTAGTTTAATCGGAACCTCTGCTTCTAAATATCATATTTGAAAAATTATTTCAACAGCGGACACTATTCATTTCGAGGTATTGCACATACTCTTGGATTTTCCCTTATGCATACTTGTTGCTTTCGCCGGAGGCTGGGTGGTTTAACCTTTTAAGCGTCTGATGTATCTGAACTAATCGATCCCCCAAATCGTTCGCGCTCTCCAAACAAAATATCTACGCATAACTTCTGGGTTTTACGAAAGTTACAACAAAACAATGTCTTTCCCCTCTCATCTCAGCATTACGGACCTATCACCTATCAATTTTTTCCTTGATTATTGTTTATGTTAATATATATTTCAGTGCAGGGATAACAAACTTTCGAAACTGCTTCATCAGCCTGGTCTGAAGTAACCGAACTGCAGCTGATGGTTCGAGTAACCATAATGTCAGTCCTCACCATAAATCGGGTGGCTGACCGGTGAGGATGGGCATCATCATACCTAAAGCACGGCATGATGGGGAAGGGAGATCCCCCATGATACGTACACATAGGTGTAACCACTGGGAGGGGGGAGGGCAGGATTCCCAAAGTTTTTAAGATTCGGGAATCCCCATTGCAAAGGACTCCCCCCCCAAAAAAAAATCCCGAATATGATGATATAATGCACACTTTTTTATGATGTGAACCAACTAAATTTAATAATATAAGATAGTAATTTTTCGTAGAATACAAACACGTGCACAATGTGTACTCACTAAAACTGCGATATCGATTCCTAATAAACAAAGTCAGTTCTACAACTTTGTAGTTTACATTTCTGCCATATCTATCAGTTTTACAGATGTGTTTGCTAAGTTCCACAATTCGCAAACAGAAGCGCCCATGTCGTGCCCGTTAGATCGCTCCTCAGCAACTACTTTGCTCCTGCGTATGTGTATGTAGGGGGGTGGGGGAGCGGGTCCCAAACACTATCTTATACAGTATGTATATAATATTGCATATATATCTATACATATAATGTGTATACATTATATATACAGCCTCCTATCAGTGGTTTATAAAATCTTCACTAAAGTTCTTTCACACCGCCTGAAGGTAACACTGGTAAGACATGGCTCAACAGAGAGATCAAGCTGGATTCAGGAGTAGCTGCAGCACTAGAGATCATATCCACGTACTGAGACAACTAATTGAAAGAGCGAGGGAATATGAACTTCCATTGTGCATGGCTTTTATTGATCATAAAAAGCCTTTGATTCGGTGAAACCATCAGCAGTTACAATGGCTCTGAAATCCTGCGGTATTGAAGATGCATACATTAATATTTTTAATAACATCTATGAAAATGCAAGTGCAAAGATTCGGCTGTTTGAAAATACAACACACATAAAAATTGGAAAGGGAGTGCGACACTGTGACACCATATCTCCCAAGCTCTTTAATGCCACATTGGAAAATGTCTTTCAATCACTGAACTGGGAAAACAAATGGATAAAGATTAATGGAGATTATCGAACTCTTATCTTGGACAGCAGATATCAAGTGAGAGTCACATTCATGAAGAAATTAATCGGCGTAAAAAACTTGCCTGGAGAGCTTTTGGAAGAAACAGCATAATTTTCAAGAGGAATATGTCATTATGTCTTAAAAGAAAAGTGTTTGATCAGTGCATCCGTCCAGTGCTTATGTATGGTGCAGAGACGTGGACCTTAACTAAAAGAGACATAAAAAGGCTGCAGACAACTCAAAGTAGCATGGAGAGGTGCATGCTTGGTGTAACCAGGAGAGATAAGAAGAGGAACACGTGGATCCGAAAAATGACAAGAGTGAAAGACATCATGATCAGAGTTAAATCCCTGAAATGGCAATGGGCTGGACATTCTGCCAGAAGGACAGATCATTGATGGACAGCCGAAATTTTAGATTGGATTCCACGGGACAGGAAAAGACCCAGAAGAAGACCACATGGAAGATGGGTGGATGAAATTCGAAAGTATGCGGGAGTGACATGGAGGAGACTGGCACAAGACAGATAATTGTGGAGGAAACTTGGGTAGACCTTCGTCCAGCAGTGGATTGATAATGGTTTACAATGATGATGATGATGATAATGATGATGTGTATATGTGTGATCGCCCCCCCCTCCAGATTTTGAAACATGGTTACACCACTGCACGGACACCATGCCCCTGGATAGTAAGAAGTGACTGAAACATATCTGTCCTTCTTTCGGGTCGTCACTATTATTGTATCCGTTCCAGCAGGTAATCAGTCAGAAACTATTGGTGCCAATTGTCCCTCTTAATGACCAACTTTGAATAACGAAGCAAAGGTGAAAGCAACGCTTTCTGGTGCTCAGATTCACTCGTTTCCGCCACGTTCTGCCCACTTCTTAAAAATCGAATATATTCCTCCGATATGATCTCAGCCCATATTTCTAGCACCAAGTTAATTCGTTCCATTCGGTAAAGCGTTGCCTCCGAACTGTTCGTCCGAGTTCGCCTTGGCCCACGCTCCAGTAATGCATGGTTGGTGCGTTTGTCTTGCTGCAACAGCTCTCTCCTCGCTGGAGCCAGTGGCCCCAAATTAGGGATGGAGGACTGCTTATAACCCGCAAGGTTGATCTTAGTGGTCTTGCAAAAATTCGTTTTGTACTATACGCTATTTACAACCGTAAAGATTGTGGGCATTATTATCTTTAAGTAACGCGCTTTTTATGGCTAGAGGGCGTATATGTAAAAACATTTTCTTCCTGCCTCTGTTTCTGGTAGTCATATCTGAAACTTACTTTTTTGATCGCGGAGCTGTTGCCATATAAGAGCGCATATTTTCTACTTTTTCGTAATTCACTATTATGCCGCCAGGGGGTTAGCATATATTTATATTTAAAAGAGTTTATGAAAATCTCTTGAAAAAGTTCTGGCTTGGTAAAATGCCAATTTCTACGAAAAAAGTTTTGTTTCCATTTTCTTCTTCAAATAACGGACGAAAAATTACATCACGTTTTCCCCAATATCCCTTCTGATTAATTAATACAGATATTTGGCATGACCTCTAATTGAAATCACTTTTGATTGTTTGATTTTAAAAATTCCCGCGGGAAGTTGGTCTAACCGGTCTGCTTCAGTCAAGATAATGCACCCGCAAACATAATCTTCGGGACCCAGGAACGATGGTGGTTTCAACCCATTAGATCATCCGCTGTACTCCCCTGATTTGGCACCATCGCACTATTTTCTATTTTCAAATCTCAAAAAAGAATATGAAAGGGCACAACTTCGACAATAACAATATTGTTATAGATGCAGAAACAAAAGGTTTGAGTCAAAATGTGAAATTTGTTCGAAAGCAAGTGCGCCGCCCCGGTGGCGCAGTGGTCTAAGGTCTGGGTCCTGACCATTCGTCCGAGAAGGGTCCGGGTTCGAATCCCGGTGCGGCATGGACAATGTGTTTGTCTTACCGCTCTGGTTCTCTCCCTTCCCTGGAGTCAGTGCCCCTAAATTAGCGGGGACAGGCGACTGCTTATAGCCCATTGAGTTGCTGACGGTGGTCGTTAAACCTCCAATAGAAAAATTAAAACTATTGCATCGAACCAGAACGTGTGTTGACTTAAAGGAAAACAGCGTTGAAAAATAAATGGGATTTCAGAACATGCCAGAACACTTTCTATGAGTGGTTAGCAACTTTTCAGCACGGCTGGTCACAGTATGATGCATATAATTTACACTGAAAAACTAATGACATTAATTTCACAAAATTCAGTGCATGATTCTGTCCTTTTACCCGTTCTAGCTTTTGAATTTTTAAGGAATACTGAAAATTTTATTTGCATTACGGCTCTGATGAATCGTCTAGTCTGTTTCATTTCTTTTTTTCGGGAGTGTTCTAATATCTGACGGCAAGGAATTTAAAGTACATCGCACTCTAATGTTTTTTTAAGCGTGTTATTGCATAGACAGAGAGCTGACTGACACTTGGCCATAAATATTTTTTCCATTTGAAAGCACAGAAACGATGAAATATTTTAATCTAAAAGAGTAAAACATTAAAGCTTTCCTGTGGGAGCTTATTGCATTTTAAATGCAACACTCGTGTGATGGCAGTTCTCAGAACTCGGAAGTATAATTTCAGAAAAGAATATTTGTTTTTCTATCATTCCAGACTATTACTTAAAGTAGTATCTAAAGCCTGCGTGTTTTACGAACAAAACTAAATCCCATGAGTTGAACTGCTCTAAAAAAAAAACGATATTTCGTTTAGTAAATTGTTGAACTCCTAAATGCAAATGATTTTTATTCTGTGCAAATGTATGTTGCTGTCAAAAGTATATTGCTTTCTTGTAGTAATAAAGACACATATCATCATCATCATCATCATCATCATTGTCAACCATTATCAATCCACTGCTGGACGAAGGTCTCCCCAAGTTTCCTCCACAACGGTCTGTCTTGTGCCAGTCTCCTCCATGTCACTCCCGCACACTTTCGAATTTCATCCACCCATCTCCCATGTGGTCTTCTTCTGGGTCTTTTCCTGTCCCTTGGAATCAAATCTAAAATTTTGGCTGTCAATCGATGGTCTGTCCTTCTGGCAGTATGTCCAGCCCATTGCCATTTCAGGGATTTAACTCTGATCATGATGTCTTCCACTCTTGTCATTTTTCGGATCCACGAGTTCCTCTTCTTATCTCTCTTGGTTACACCAATCATGCACCTCTCCATGCTCCTTTGAGTTGCCTGCAGCCTTTGTATGTCTCTTTTAGTTAAGGTCCAAGTCTTTGCCCCATACGTAAGCACTGGAAAAATGCATTGATCAAACACTTTTCTTTTAAGACATAATGGCATATTGCTCTTGAAAATTATGCGGTTTCTTCCAAAAGCTCCCATATAGTTTTACAAATATTAAGCGAGTGACACATCAAACAATAAATTAATAGGTGCATAAAACTTGACTGGAGTACATTTCGGGGAAACTGTACAACTTTGAACAGCAATTTGCCCTTATGTTTCAAAAGAAATGCTTTTAATCAGAATGTATCATTCCTTTTTAGTACATCTTTTGTAAAAAAGATCCTGCTCATATTACCGGTGTGTCCGACGTCACCCATATCTCTGTAACTATTTGTCCGATTTGAAAAATTCGTTTTGCGTTGGGAAGCCTGAAATGTGAGAATGATGATCCATCGTTTCGTTGTTTTTCTTTTTTTTTCTTTTTTTTTACGATGAACAATTTAGCCCCCAGAGGACGTAAACGCAGATTATATCGAAATCAAAATACATTTTATTACATATATTATCTTCTAAACATCCGATCAAAATAATTCTTTAAATTTTTGATTCCATTTTTATCGAAGGTGATGCGTAACATCACAGCCTCTCCTTGACAAATGTCAACCCCGCCTTCTCGTGGTGCATCCTGTTCCTACTAAAGGGGCTCTGACGACCGCCAATAGCGATATAACTATACCATCGGGATTAGAGGAAATTCTATCCCACACTCACCAACCCGCTTGGCCAGCGTGGTGAGTTATGGCCAAACCCTCCAAAATGACTCCACAACTTAAATCTTGGCCCTCAGTCTCCGGCAGCTGGAATGTACCTGGCCAAGGCAGCGGCCAGTGCGACATGAAGGCAGAGGGTGCTAAGAATCCCCGGAGGACCGGACTAGACTGCCATCTGATGCTGACCTTGGCAACGTACAATGGACGCTCCCTATCTTCTGATTCAAGGCTTCTTGAATTGGAAGAGGAACTGCAAAGAATCAAGTGGGACACCTTGGGGCTAAGTGAGGTAAGGAGAAAAGGAGAAGATCTCATCGAACTGAAAAGTGGACATCCCTTCTACTATCGTGGGACAGATACTGGCAGAACTAGTGGTGTTGGATTTATAATAAACAAGAAACTGAAGGATAAAGTTGTAGAAGTTGAAAGTTCCTCTGACAGAGCTGCACGGCTTGTTATCCAACTCTCGAAAAGATACCAGGCTCAGATTATTCAAACTTATGCACCCACCACAAGTCATCCTGAAGAAGAAATTGAAGAATTTTATGAGGAAATTTGTCATCTAAATAATAAAGGTAAGCAGCACTTGAAAATAATTATGGGATATTTCAATGCAAAAATAGGGCAACGGCAACAGAATGAAACTTCAGTAGGTAAATTCGGTCACGGCAACAGAAACCAGCGTGGAAATACTCTCGTTGAGTTTGCAGAGGCAGAAGGGTTTTTCATCTTGAACTCCTTCTTCAAGAAAAAGCCACACAGGAAATGGACATGGAGACATCCAAATGGGACGACAAGTGAAATTGATTTTATTATGTGTAACAAAAAATTCGTCATAGAAGACTGCAGTGTGCTAAACAAGTTCAACACAGGTAGTGACCATAGATTGGTGAGATGTAAGATGCACCTCAACACTAAACTTGAACGTGGCAAGCTCATAAGACAAACAAAATCTATTAACATAACCAACCTTAAAAAACACCATAATACCTTCAAGTTGGAACTGAAGAACAGGTTCTCTGCTTTAGAAGGCCTAACATCGGAAGAAGTGGACATCTCTGAAGTTAACAGAAAAGTAACCAAAGCTCTTATGGAAACAGCAACAAAATTAGCTGGGTCTAAGAACAAGTTGCATGTAAATAAATTATCAGGAAAAACGAAAATGTTGATGCAAAAAAGAAAAGAGATGAGGACAACTAAAGAAGATGTGACTTCCAAAGTGGAATATATAGAGCTATGCAAGACAGTACGAAAAAGTATCACTGAAGACGTAAGAAAATTCAACTGTGAACTAGTGAGGAAAGCAATTGAAAACAACCAAAGCCTAAAGATAGCAAAGGGACATCTCAGTAAGGGAAGAAAACAGATTATGGCACTGAGAAAGGAAGATGGTTCTGTAACAAGAAATAGAGGTGAAATTTTGACAAGAGTGAAAGATTTCTACTCTAAATTATATGAAAGGGATGATACATGCACTCCAGACATCATGAAGTCCTTCCAGCAGAAGTTGCACATGCAATCAAGAACATGAAGCGGGGAAAAGCTCCAGGAGAAGATGAAATTACTGTAGACATCATACAAGAAGCAAGTGGAGAAATCGAAACAGTACTCGCCCAAATTTTCACTCGATGCCTTAATGAAGGAAAGATTCCTGAGGATTGGAACACCGCTACAATGATCCTGCTACATAAGAAAGGTGACATTGAGGATCCAGGAAACTACAGACCTATCAGCCTCCTATCAGTAGTTTATAAAATCTTCACTAAAGTTCTTTCACACCGCTTGAAGGTAACACTGGACATGGCTCAACCGAGAGAACAAGCTGGATTCAGGAGTGGCTACAGCACAATAGATCATATCCATGTGCTGAGAGAACTAATTGAAAGAGCGAGGGAATATGAACTTCCATTGTGCATGGCTTTTATCGATTATGAAAAAGCCTTTGATTCGGTGAAACCATCAGCAGTTACAATGGCTCTGAAAACCTGCGGTATTGAAGATGCATACATTATTATTTTTAATAACATCTATGAAAATGCAAGTGCAAAGATTAGGCTGTTTGAAAATACAACACACATAAAAATTGAAAAGGGAGTGAGACAAGGTGACACCATATCTCCGAAGCTCTTTAATGCCGCATTGGAGGGTGTTTTTCAGTCACTGAGCTGGGAAAACAAGGGGATAAAGATTAATGGAGATTATCTAAATCACCTTCGTTTTGCTGATGACGTAGTCATTTTTGCAACTAGCCCATCAGAGCTGCAGAGTATGATCCTGGAACTTGCTGACAAGAGTAAAGAAGTGGGATTAAAAATGAACTTTCAGAAGACAAAAGTGATGTTCAATGCTTTTACAAGAAATGAAGATTTATCGATTGATGGAGAAAAGCTGGAGATAACAGACACGTACGTTTATCTTGGACAGCAGATATCAAGTGAGGGTCACATTGATGAAGAAATTAATTGGCGTACAAAACTTGCCTGGAGAGCTTTTGGAAGAAACAGTATAATTTTCAAGAGCAATATGCCATTATGTCTTAAAAGAAAAGTGTTTGATCAATGCATCCTTCCAGTGCTTATGTATGGTGCAGAGACGTGGACCTTAACTAAAAGAGACATACAAAGGCTGCAGACAACTCAAAGTAGCATGGAGAGGTGCATACTTGGTGTAACCAGGAGAGATAAGAAGAGGAACTCGTGGATCCGAAAAATGACAAGAGTGGAAGACATCATGATCAGAGTTAAATCCCTGAAATGGCAATGGGCTGGACATACTGCCAGAAGGACAGATCATCGATGGACAGCCGAAATTTTAGATTGGATTCCAAGGGACAGGAAAAGACCCAGAAAAAGACCACATGGGAGATGGGTGGATGAAATTCGTAAATATGCAGGAGTGACATGGAGGAGACTGGCACAAGACAGACCGTTGTGGAGGAAACTTGGGGAGACCTTCGTCCAGCAGTGGATTGATAATGGTTGACAATGATGATGATGATGATGATGATGATATTTTAAGTACAGACACTTTTTCAAGTTACGCATAGATTTTCCGCTAGTGGGAGTAAAAATAAATTGCGTCTTCCTTGATATCTCTGCTTCTAAAACACCGATTTGGTGACAGATATGTTCCATATAATTTCTAATTTTTGGTAAAGAATGGTTTAGCCACCACGGGGGTAAGTTCATTTTTCTAATTCTGATGTATTTGCAGCAAAAACTGAGCTTGTGAAAACTAGATTGAAAACATTCTTTCGTGAACGGACACCGCTCACTCGGACAGCCTTTTCAGAATACAGTCTTCTTAAAATAATGCATAGTTTTTCCGCCAGGGAGTCATAGACGTATATTTTATTTTTGTCGATATCTCTGCTTCTAAGAGTCTGATTTGGAAAATGATTTCTTTGTTGGAGATTGTTTGCAGTGCGAAATGTTTTTCATGTAATTTCAAATTTTTCTGAATGCACAAGTATGCCACCACAGGGCGTAAGTTCGAATTTCCTTTACACAGCAGTATCTGCGGGACCAAAAAGCGGATTGAAAATCTTCTTTTTCGGTCATATACTACTAACTGTGAAAACTTTGCTTGTACACTAGAGATGAGTTTGGGCTCAATTTTAGGAGCCCGGGTCCTGCCCGCTTTCTCTGATTACAGGTATTTGCTGAGCCCGGGACCGCCCGGGGCCCGATTCTTCGAGAAATTTGCTTATCAAGGCTTGCATTTATGCATTATACACTGGCCAGAGATATGTCCCAAGTAAGGATTAGTTTAAAAATCATTGGTTTAAAAAGTATAGTTCAGTTAATCCACTTCACAATATTAATATATTTTTAGAAATACTACGCATAAATCCAAATGTTCTAAAATGTGAATTTGAAAATAAATAAATAATCAGCGTGCCCTTCGACCGTATCAGGGGAATCAATAATTTGGGTAAACGCTGAAGAAAAGAAAATCGTTTAGAAACAAAAAAAATCCATTCGTTATTTCTTTTTGATTTCTAAATTTATTTTTATTTTGCATAAATTGCATTATAAAACGTACAACGCCGTACAGACAGTTGCAAGTGTTTGAAATTTTGACTCTAGAAAACTAATCTTTGCAATATAATTTACATATATGCTAATTGGTAAAGGTAGTTTGTAGTGATGTAGTAGAATATAAAAAAAAAGCATGTAAGTAAATTTCCAAAATTAAAAAAATAAAGAACGTAAAAGCATTACAGACCAGATTATTCTGCATTTTGTAACATTAACAAAGCTTTGCGCTTAATAGTATAATAATCACAATATTATCATGTGTGCACATTTTCCAGATCAAGTTCATCATGAAAAATGACAGAAAGAGATAGAGAGAGAGAATTGCATCTAACGCCTCAGCGCTTCAACTTGATCTTCTATTCCCTGAAACTCGACCTGCTGCACTAAAAACCAACGTCACCCCAAAAATCGCGGGAGTGAGGAAATTTTAAAAAAATAATAACAAAACATCTAACTGCACAATTTTGGAAATTAATACATCATTTTAAAGAAAAGATTCTTGATTTTTAATAAAATACAAAACATGGGAATGTGATTTTTTCCCAGTTTTTCGATACCAGACCTCCTTAAACTAATCTTTGCTTGGGCCATAGCTTTGGGCAATGCATAATGCAAGTCTTGCTAAGCAAAATTTGTCTTGCAATGGCAGCCAGCTTAGGAAATTGAAAATCCTTCCACCATGGTAACAAATCCACAATAAAATTCAACACCTGTTGAATTAATTACAGTAATGAAATTCAAGACATGTAATTCCGAGCCTGGGCCCGGCCCGGTTTTTCGGTAGTTAATAAATTCTGAGCCCGTCCAAGTCCGGCCCAGGCCCGAGCTCATCTCTGGGGTACACTTTTCACAAAATGGTGCACAACTTCGCCGCTAGGTAGCGCAAATGCTTAATCTGTTTTCCTCAATATCTCTGCTGCTACATGTACGATTTCAAAAATTATTTGAACACAGGATGCCATTTACCTTGTAGAACACTTCAGGCTAGCATATGAGGAGTTTTATACTAGTAGTTCACAGTTCTATCGCTAGGTGGTGTTAGTGTACCTCCGTTTGGAGCTGCATCTTCGCTGCTAAAAACCTTATTCAGAAATTTCTTCTTTACTGTATGAAATTCGCTACAATAGAACTGTGGAGCATTATCCTCTTTTATTAAAGCACAGATTTCCCGCTAAGGGGCGTAAGGGTCGAATTTTTTTCTCGCGATTCCTGCTTCCTGGAGAGATATTTGAAAAGTTTTTTCCTTAGCATAGCCTATTTTCAACTTCTCCATCATGCAAAATTTTTCCGCTAGAAGGCATAGAGTTATACACTGAGATGCCACTTTATTATGACTACCTCACAGTTTTAAGCAAATGAGCTATGGCTGCACGCTATTGCCACACGAGAGCGAGGCTGGTATAAAAAGGAAAATCTTAGTGCTTGCGACAGTAGTAGAAGTGGTTTTTGGGTGACGAGATGGGTAAAAAATGCGATTTGACGGACTTTCAACGTATGATGATTTTAGGAGCTCGGAGCCATGGAACGAGTATCACCGAAACCGCCGCTCTCGTGAAATGTTCCAGAGCAGCTGTTGTTAAAGTGTTTAAAGACTGGACTGTCAGCCAAAAAACTGGGCCTCTACGTGCAACGTGTGGTCGTCATCGACTTGTGACTGCTCGGGCGGACAGGAGAGTGTCCGGACTGGTAACATGCAACAGTGCAGCAAATTACAGACCATCTTAATCAAGGATCCCCACAAATGATCTATGCACACACTGTTCGCCATACACTGCATCAGATGAGGTATGGCAGCCGAAGGCCTGTTCGAACACCTTTGCTGTCCGCAGTTAACAAGAGAAAACGTCTCCAGTTCGCACAGGAGCACAAGGATTGGACAGTCAATAATTGGAAACAAATTATGTGGTCCGATGAATCACGTTTTCGGTTGCACCAAGCCGATGGCCGGGTGAGAATTTGGCGGAAACAGCACGAAGGCATGGACCCCTAGTGCATTGCTACAACCCTTCAAGCTGGTGGAGGCAACGTTATGGTTTGGAGAATGTTTTCCTGGCATGCTTTGGGCCCTTTAATTCGTGTTGACCAACGTCTGACTGGCACATCATATCTAAACATCGTTGCGAACCAAGTGCATCCAGTCGTGTTGATGGTTTATCCCAATGGCGATGGCTACTTTCAACAAGATAATGTGTCCTGCCATATTGCTTACAGGATTGGTTTCAGGAACATGCCGGTGATTTTATTTTGCTTAGGTGGCTCCCTCAATCTCCAGATCTGAACCCCATTGAGAATTTGTGGGATGAAGTTGAACGAGCCATCAGACATCTGGATCCACAACCCTGCAATCTCACACTCCTGGAAAGTGCTATTCATCAAGCATGGTCTCAGATTCCCCAAACCACCTATAAACATCTCGTGGAGTCCATGCCACGAAGAATCGACGCAGTATTAAAGGCAAAGGCGGCCACTCAGTGTATTATGTTTCCTTCAACATTTCTTCTTCTAACTGTTCGATTTAAAATGTCTTTGTCTCAGATACTCCCTGTGCAATGAGAAACTTTTTCTGTGCCATTTATTAATTTTCGTAACAATTTTTAACTGCTGGTGGAAGTAAGTAGCTGTTTCTGTTTATGGATGCTATATCGATTGTAGAAACCCAATTGATATTTTTCCTAACCGATTTCATTGATTTTGAATAACTTAGGTACATTTAATTCGTGTCAGAAAAGGATTCAGAAGACGTGCTCATTACAACCAAAAATGTGGTGTCATCTTTCTTGTTTTAAAACGTGTTTTTAGATTTTTATATGACACGCAAGCTATGTGCGCCTGCACACGCACGCACACACAATTATGCAAAATAAACTCCTTTTCTTCCTTGGCGTACGCATTTTTGTGCAGTGGGGCTTATGCGATTAAAAATTCGTTCTTCCAGAACCTACTTACGCATAAAACTTATCTCTTTAATTTTTCATGAATTACATTTATTAATGTCACATAACGGTTTTGACACAGAACAACTATTAACAAGTTAGTAAAATCATGCAATGCATTGATCATAATACGCTTTCCAACATACCAGAAATCATCACTCAAGTTATGAGCATAATTGCTGTAGAATAAATCTCGGTGCTGTGCCCTGATCTTTGATCCCATTTTGATTACATTCAACAGAAGCGGTTCAGTATACCTCCGAAATAACATAATAAAGTTTTGTCGCAATCGAAGCATTTTTACGAAAGTTATTATGCATAAGGCCTATGGAATAGATCCCGCTCCTGTGTTCTAACCTTTGACCTCATTTCGCCCATTTTCAATAGGATCGTCCCCAGGCAGGCCCCTTCAACACACTAACATTTCATCCAAATCGAAGCATTTTTACATAAGTTATGACGCATAATGGCGATGGAAGTAATTCCGCTCCTATGTTCTGACCTTCGTCCATTTTCAATAGGGTCTGTTTCCAGGAAGTCCCCTATCACATACTAAAGTTCCATCGAAATCGAACCTTTTTTACGTTAGTTATGACGCATAAAAGCAGTGGAGTGAATCCCGCTCCTATGTCCTACCTTTGACCCCATTTCGTTCACTTTCATTAGGGTTCCTTCCCAGGTGTTCCCCTACCGCATACTAAAATTGCATCGAAAGCGAACGATTTTGTGCGGACGTACGCACACAACACGTGACGTAATGAGGCAGATGGGAATCGCGACCGTCTGCTCGCAAGAGTGCGACGTCATAAAACTTTAATAGGATCCACACATGACGCTTGACGTAATGAGACAAATGGCGTGATCGCATGGGTAACATTAACGGGACGACGCCATGACATTAAAAACGTAGTGATTCGGGGTGTTTATTTAACCACTGAACGAATTTTTCTAAAGTCGAGATCAAGCTAACTCGATTTCTAGTACCAGAAAACGATAGGTTAATGACTTTCATCAAAATTCTTATAGCCGTTTTCAAAATATTCTGAAATTAAAAGCTCTAATTTCAGAATTTTAGGAAATTCGATTTCTTTACCGATCATGTATTTCTGTAGTATCATAAATTCTACTTATTACATGCTTTAGGATGTTTACATGCACTTGCATAACTGCGCATTTTTGACTTTTGCACATAAATGTATGAAGTACGCAAAATACCGTTAAAAATGCATACTTTCAAGTACAATTTGTAAAAACACTTTTGCAATTTATTTGATTTTGAAGTTTACTTTTAAGAAATAAAAACAAACTTAAATCTCCCGCGATCTGAAAAAGCAAGGGATAGCCCAAACTCAAAGAACTTCTAAATCCGGCAGTAGATCAAAGTTTCAGCAATCCACTGAAATCAAGCAAATTAAAAAAAAAAAAAACCTCCTTTCTCCACATGTGGCGACAAAGAAACCTGGTATCGGAAATGTCCTCTCCCCGTAGGCTTGCTTTTATGTTTGACCTTCCCGACTGAAATTTGCTCCCCATTCAAACACAAGCTAAGGCGGAATTCACATGGAGTTACTCACAAACACATCATGCAATATTTAGCTTTGTGAACTAATTTTCGCACTTAATGATCTCGTTATACCAAATGTTCGCGAAGTCAAAACAACATTGCAGATCTCCGGAAGCGTGAATTACGTTTGATGTGTGATAACTAGACTTAAGATTTTTATGGGCTGCCCACACATTTTTTTTTTATGGGAAACTTAATTTGACCTAAAAATGCCAAAATGCTCATACATATGCTCAAATTAATTGAAAATTATTTTTTTTATTTGTTCATAAATTCCCATATTTCGAACATCTGCCCATATTTTGGTGCAATTGCACATTTTTTCCCGTATTTCATCTATTAAATCACATTTTTTAATATTTTTTGTTAGTTATTTACATTTGGAAAAAAAATTACAAAGAAAAATATGCTTCAAGAAATTAATAAGTTGGCAAAACCAAGGGCAGAAGAATATAAGTATAAAATATACTTCATTTGGATTTTGGCAACACCAAGCCCACAAATACTTTATTTGGAATCTGGCAACACCAAGCCCAGACATACTTCATTTGGAATCTGGCAACATCATGCACATGATGGTTGGTAGGCCTAACTTGTTAGCTAAGTTTTTGCTACTTTTTTTGAGTTTGTGTTAGTTTGCTACTACTTAGATTAGGTGTCTATTAATTTCTAAATGAGTGTATAAATTTTGCAAAACGCCAAAAGTACCAAAAGATAAGTTATTTGCTTTAGCAAAAATTTTTAACAATGATTTTATAGAAGCAGATAGAAGCGTACTGAGGTGTAGTGTCTGTAATGTGACTATCAGCATAACAAAAAAGCACCAGAAGGATGTCACTGAGCAACATACAAAAGGAGGTAAGCACGTAAAGCAGGTAAATCTCTCTACCTCTAGACAACCAAGTATTTCTAATGCTTTACAAAATAGTCAGGATAAGGCAAATTCATTAAATGAATTTAATCAAGATTTAGCATCTGCATTTTTAAAGGCACGTGTACCTTTAAATAAAGTTGAATACCCTGCAATAATTAATTTAATGGAAAAATGGACCAAAAAATCAGTACCTTCTGAAAGCACTTTAAGGAAGAATTATAGGAAACCAATATATGATTTAACTGTTAACAAAATCAGAGAGGTAATTGGGCAGCATCCTGTAACTTTTATTTTGGGTGAAGTAACAGATGACTGCCAAAGATATGTCCTCGGTATTCTAGTTCAACCTCTAACTGGAGAGCCTTCAAAGGCCATGCTGTTTAAAATGTATGAATTGGAAAAACTAATTCTACAACAATAATGCAGAGTTTCCGGGATGCTTGTGGAAAATTATGGCCTGATACAATTAATTATGAAACGGTATACGAAGTGGTAACAGATCAAGCATCATACATGCGGTCAGGTATTAATAAATTGAAAGTTTTGTTTCCAAACTTAAACCATGTGACATGTCTTGCCCAAGCCCTCCATAGAGTGAGTGAAGCAATTCGTGCTGAGTATTCTGTTGGGAATCAATTTATCTCTGAACTAAAAAGGGTCCTCACAAAAGCACCTAGTCGTATTTTTAGGATCAGAGAAGTAACAAATCTGTGTCTTATCACTTTTCCTGTTTTAACACGATGGGGAATATGGATTGAGTGCTGTACGTTTCTTTCAGAAAATTTTACAAAAATTAAAGAATTTATTCTTACTCTTGATTCTGAAGAAGCAGAAGACATCAAAAAAACTACAACAGATTGTCAATGATAATCTCCTTGAAAATGAGATCTTTCTGGTGTACAGCTTTAAGCACATTCCAATGCATATCAAACAATTAGAAAAAGCCAACATCTCTAAAGAAGATCAGTGGAATATTATACAAACAATGGAAGCAAGTTTAAGTGGATTTTCTAAAAGAAAGCTCGAAGTCAGCCTATCAAAAAATCCTGATGTTGTAAAGTTTGCTACTTGTCCAAATGTCGACTTCAAAATTAAAACAAAGTATGCACCACTGAAAGGTCATTTTCCATTTATAAAACTATTTTGAGTACAAGTAGACATAATCTGTTATTTCAGAACATCGAAATGTTGAATGTGATTAAATTAAATTCCTTTTAGTAAGTGTAGCATTAATTCGTTAATAAAATGTATTTTCGAGCATTAGAATGCTGGAATTCACTTTTTTACGTTAACGTGTATTTATGTCCCCGGTAAAAGGTATGTTGCCCATATTTTTGCCCATATTTGATAAAATTTTTGCCATGAAAATCCTAAGTCTAGTGATAACTGAGTATTTTGGAAAACGAAGTTTCGACAGCACCAGGTAGCCGCCAAAATGCGGAAAATTAAATCAGGTAAAAGAATCAAAGCATGAACTTTCGACTACCATAAGGATTTAACTACTCTTGCAAAAATTGCATATTTTGCGATTTGTGATGAAAATATGGCTTCCGTATAAAAGTATCAAATCAATCAGGATGTAAAATTCGCCCTTCACACTGCGAAAACAAATGAAGAAAATTAAGGTTCAGGACCTTTCCTGTTATCTGCACGCCGCTGTTTTCTTTTGTTCATTGTTATGTAAAATGACACTATTTGACTTCCAAATAAGAACGCTTTGAAGATGTTAGCGATTTTGAGTGTATCGTTCTGCTTTGTTTGCATAAACCCTGATCACACCCAGCATGAGAGAAAGTAGTTCACGATAAATGTTATGGGAATTTTTTATTTGTATATAAAATGACACTATAAATAGCAAAAACCTACTTATTCACTTTTTAATAAAATTTTAACTGTTTAAGGAGAATATAAAAGAAGAAAATTATACAGTATAAGAAAACAAATGAAAACCAGTCGGTACAAATTAGGTACCAATATCACTCGGGGGAGGGAGGGGGAAACAATACGCTACGATATATTTCATAATTTCTAAAAATGAATCGTCATTAGTTTCTAATCATTTTCGCCACATAAATTCACATAATTCAAGGGCGCAGACAAACGGTTCAAAGAAAATTCCTTCCGAATGACCACACATAATTCCAATGCGCAGAAAAACGGTCAAAACAATATGATCACTGCGCAAAGGTAGTACGCATAGGAAGCATGTGATCACTGCGTATCTGCTGCCAAAGGCTCAGTGTTCTACTTTCGAAATCGGGAACTACTTGAATGATTTCTTATTCGGAAGTCAAATAGTAGCGGAAAATAACAGGAAAGGTCCAAGGACCATACATCAGGACAATAATACAAATATGTATATATACATACATAGCCTGTTCAAAAAAAACTTGCACTTTTTTTTTAATAGTATAGATACATATTGGAACCAACACATTATCATAGCAAACACCGGACTCCCCTCCGAGTGAATGAACCTATCTGAGCCGCTGCTTTGCACGTGATCTTGGGTAGAACGCTGTGAAGAAGCGTCTGTTTGCGCCTGCCCCTCAGTCGAGTCATGGATATCACAGTGGAACAGCGTTCTGCTTTGAAGTTCTGTGTTTGTTTAGGGAAAACGAATTCGGAAGCCTACGAAATGTTGGTGCAGGCATATGGTTAGAGTGTGATACCATATCGTACAGCCCAGTGGTGAATAAAAGAATTCCGCGAACGCCGCGAATCGTTTCAGAGAAAAGGTGTACTTGGGCCAACAGCCATTACCTATCAGAAACAAGGTGGACCTGGGATGTCGCCAACAGCCATTACTGATCAGAAACAAGGTGGACCTGGGGTGTCGCCATCAGCCATAACCGATCAGAAAATAGGTGGAACTGGAGCGTCGCCAACAGCCATTACTGATCAGAAACAAGGTGGACCTCGGGTGTTGCCAACAGCCATTACTGATCAGAAACAAGGTGGACATGGAGTGTCACCACAAGGCATTACTGATCAGAAACAAGTTAGACCTGGGGTGTCGCCAAAACCAATTACTGATCAGAAACAAGGTTTGACCTGGGGTGTCGCCAACAGCCATTACTGATCAGAAACAAGTTAGACCTGGGGTGTCGTCAACAGCCATTACTGATCAGAAACAAGGTGGATCTGGGGTGTCGCCAATAGCCATTACTGATCAGAAACAAGGTGGACCTGAGGTGTCGCCAACAGCCATTACTGATCAGAAACAAGGGGGACCTGGGGTGTCGTCAACAGCCATTACTGGTCAGAAACAAGGTGGACTTGGGGTGTCGCCAACAGCCATTACTGATCAGATACAAGGTGGACCTGGGGTGTCGCCAACAGCCATTACTGATCAGAAACAAGGTGGACTTGGGGTGTCGAAAATAGCCATAACTGATCAGAAACAAGGTGGACCTAGGGTGTCGCCAACAGCCATTACTGATCAGAAACAAGGTGGACCTGGGGTGTCGTCAACAGCCATTACTGATCAGAAACAAGGTGGACCTGGGGTGTCGCCAACAGCCATAACTGATCAGAAACAAGGTGGATCTGGGGTGTCGAAAACAGCCATCACTGATCAGAAAATAGGTGGACCTGAGGTGTCGCCAACAGCCATTACTGAACAGAAACAAGGTGCATCTGGAGTGTCTCCAACAGCCATAACTGATCAGAAAGAATGTGGACCTGGGGTGTCGCCAACAGCCATTACGGATCAGAGACAAGGAGGACCTCGGGTGTCGCCAACAGCCATTACTGATCAGAAACATGGTGGACATGGAGTGTCACCACAAGCCATTAATGATCAGAAACAAGTTAGGCCTGGGGTGTCGCCAACAGCCATTACTGATCAGAAACAAGGTGGACATGGAGTGTCACCACAAGCCATTACTGATCAGAAACAAGTTAGGCCTGGGGTGTCGCCAACAGCCATTACCGAACAGAAACAAGGTGGACATGGAGAGTCACCACAAGCCATTACTGATCAGAAACAAGTTAGACCTGGGGTGTCGCCAAAAGCCATTACTGATCAGAAACAAGGTTGACCTGGGGTGTCGCCAACAGCCATTACTGATCAGAAACAATGTGGACCTAGGGTGTCGTCAACAGGCATTACTGATCAGAAACAAGGTGGACCTAGGGTGTCGAAAATAGCCATAACTTATCAGAAACAAAGTGGACCTGGGGTGTCGCCAACAGCCATTACTGATCAGAAACAAGGTGGACCTGGGGTGTCGTCAACAGCCATTACTGATCAGAAACGAGGTGGACCTGAGGTGTCGCCAACAGCCATTACTGAACAGAAACAAGGTGCATCTGGAGTGTCTCCAACAGCCATAACTGATCAGAAAGAATGTGGATCTGGGGTGTCGCCAACAGCCACTACTGATCAGAAACAAGGTGGACATGGAGTGTCACCACAAGCCATTACTGATCAGAAACAAGTTAGGCCTGGGGTGTCGCCAACAGCCATTACTGATCAGAAACAAGGTGGACATGGAGTGTCACCACAAGCCATTACTGATCAGAAACAAGTTAGGCCTGGGGTGTCGCCAACAGCCATTATTGATCAGAAACAAGGTGGACATGGAGAGTCACCACAAGCCATTACTGATCAGAAACAAGTTAGACCTGGGGTGTCGCCAAAAGCCATTACTGATCAGAAACAAGGTTGATCCGGGGTGCTGCTAACAGCCAATACTGATCAGAAACAAGGTGGACCTGTGGAGTCATCAACAGCCATTACTGATCAGAAACAAGGTGGACCTGGGGCGTCGCCAACAGCCATAACTGATCAGAAACAAGGTGGATCTGGGGTGTCGCCAACAGCCATTACTGATCAGAAACAAGGTGGACCTGGTGTGTCTCCAACAGCCATTACTGATCACAAACAAGGTGGACATGGAGTGTCCCCAAGAGCCATTACTGATGAGAAACAAGGTGGACCTTGGGTGTCGTCAACATCTATTGCTGATCAGAAACAAGGTCGACATGGAGTGTCACCACAAGGCATTACTAATCAGAAACAAGTTAGACCTGGGGTGTCGCCAAAAGCCATTACTGATCAGTAACAAGGTTGACCTGGGGTGTCGCCAACAGCCATTACTGATCAGAAACAAGTTAGACCTGGGGTGTCGTCAACAGCCATTACTGATCAGAAACAAGGTGGATCTGGGGTGTCGCCAATAGCCATTACTGATCAGAAACAAGGTGGACCTGAGGTGTCGCCAACAGCCATTACTGATCAGAAACAAGGGGGACCTGGGGTGTCGTCAACAGCCATTACTGGTCAGAAACAAGGTGGACCTGGGGTGTCGCCAACAGCCATTACTGATCAGATACAAGGTGGACCTGGGGTGTCGCCAACAGCCATTACTGATCAGAAACAAGGTGGACTTGGGGTGTCGAAAATAGCCATAACTGATCAGAAACAAGGTGGACCTGGGGTGTCGCCAACAGCCATTACTGATCAGAAACAAGGTGGACCTGGGGTGTCGTCAACAGCCATTACTGATCAGAAACAAGGTGGACCTGAGGTGTCGCCAACAGCCATTACTGAACAGAAACAAGGTGCATCTGGAGTGTCTCCAACAGCCATAACTGATCAGAAAGAATGTGGACCTGGGGTGTCGCCAACAGCCATTACGGATCAGAAACAAGGTGGACTTCGGGTGTCGCCAACAGCCATTACTGATCAGAAACAAGGTGGACATGGAGTGTCACCACAAGCCATTACTGATCAGAAACAAGTTAGGCCTGGGGTGTCGCCAACAGCCATTACTGATCAGAAACAAGGTGGACATGGAGTGTCACCACAAGCCATTACTGATCAGAAACAAGTTAGGCCTGGGGTGTCGCCAACAGCCATTACTGAACAGAAACAAGGTGGACATGGAGTGTCACCACAAGCCATTACTGATCAGAAACAAGTTAGACCTGGGGTGTCGCCAACAGCCATTACTGAACAGAAACAAGGTGGACCTATGGTGTCGCCAACAGCCATTACTGATCAGAAACAAGTTGGACCTAGGGTGTCGTCAACAGGCATTACTGATCAGAAACAAGGTGGACCTAGGGTGTCGAAAATAGCCATAACTTATCAGAAACAAAGTGGACCTGGGGTGCCGCTAACAGCCAATACTGATCAGAAACAAGGTGGACCTGTGGAGTCGTCAACAGCCATTACTGATCAGAAACAAGGTGGACCTGGGGCGTCGCCAACAGCCATAACTGATCAGAAACAAGGTGGATCTGGGGTGTCGCCAACAGCCATTACTGATCAGAAACAAGGTGGACCTGGTGTGTCTCCAACAGCCATTACTGATCACAAACAAGGTGGACCTGGTGTGTCTCCAACAGCCATTACTGATCACAAACAAGGTGGACATGGAGTGTCCCCAAGAGCCATTACTGATGAGAAACAAGGTGGACCTGGGGTGTCGTCAACATCTATTGCTGATCAGAAACAAGGAGGGCCTGGGGTGTCGCTAACGGCCATTACAGATCAGAAACAAGGTAGGTGGACCTGGGGTGTCGTCAACAGCCATTACTGATCAGAAACAAGGTGGACCTGGGGTGTCGCCAACAGCTATTACTGATCAGAAACAAGGTGGACCTGGGATGTCGTCAACAGCTATTACTGATCAGAAACAAGGTAGGCCTGGGGTGTCGCCAACAGCCATAACTGATCAGAAAGAAGGTGGACCTGGGGTGTCGCCAACAGCCATTACTGATCAGGAACAAGGTGGACCTTAGGTGTCGCCAACAGCCTATACTGATCAGAAACAAGGTGGACCTGGAGTGTCGCCAACAGCCATTACTGATCAGAAACAAGGTAGACCTGTTTTGTCGCCAACAGCCATTACTGATCAGATGGTAGGCATTGTATCCGAAATTATTTGTAAGGATCATCGGCTCACAATGAGACAAATGGCAAAGCATTTCCAGATGTCAGTTGGAAGTGTCCACACTATACTCAGTGTGAAACTGCACAGGACAAGAGTCAGTGCAAGATGGATTTCTTTGTTACAGACGCCAAAACAAAAACAAGTGCGTGTTGGGGTGTGTGAAATTTTGAAGCAAGAATTTGCTTCATATGAGGATTACCTGAAGTCAGTGGTTGCAGGCGATGAAACTTTTCTTTATCGTTATGATCCAGAGGGCAAACAACTGAGCTCTGTATGGAAACTTTTGTCATCTCCAAAAGGAAACAAATTAGTAAAATCATGCATGCAATGCATTGATTATGCTACGTTTTACAAAACACCAGAAATCATTACTCAAGTCATGAGGACAATGGCTGTGGAATAAATATCAGTCCTGTGTCCTGACCTTTGACCCTATTTCGATTATATTAAACAGAACCGAGTCACTATACCTCTGGAACCACATGATAAAGTTTTGTCGCAATCAAAGTATTTTTACTCAAGTTATGAGGATAATGGCTGTGGAATATATATCGCTCCTGTGTCCTGACCTTTGACCCATTTCGATGACATTCAATAGAACCGGCTCAGTATACCTCCAGAACAACATACCCAAGTTCTTTCGCATTAGAAGTATTTTTAGTCAAGTTATATGGATAATGGCTGCGGAATAAATCTCGCTCCCGTGTCCTGACCTTTAACCCCATTTCGATTATATTCAACAGAACCGGTTCAGTATACCTCTGGAACAACATGATAACGTTTTGTAGCAACCGAGGCATTTTTACGTAAAGTATGATGCATAAGAGTAATGGAATGGATCTCGTTCCTATCTATCCTGACCTTTGACCCCATTTCGCCCATTTCAATAGATTTCGTCTCCAGAGGGTTCCTTCCCACATACTAAAATTTTATCGATAGCGAACCATTTTTACGCAAGTTATGACGTACAAGGCTAATGGAATGGATCCCACTTCTATGTCGTGACCTTTGATCCTATTTCGCCCATTTTCAATAGGGTTCGTCCGTAGGTAATCTCCTACCACATACTAAAATTTCATCGAAATCGAACCATTTTTGCGCGAGTTATCGTGCTGACAGGCTGACGACAGACAAAGCTGGAGCTTATACGATTCTTCAACTTATGGTTGGAAAGCATAAAAAAGGCAAGATTTAAAAAATCTGCCGGGAAGGTAATGATAATCACTTTCTTTGATCACCAAGGAATGGTATACCAGAATGTCACCCAGAAGAATACCACGGTTAATGCGGATTATTACGTGCATGTGTTGACAAAACTAATCGCACTTATCCTCAAGAAGCGTCCACGCGTCCACCAAAATGGTTGGAAACTCTACCATGGAAAAATCGCTATTTTCTTGGCTGATTTTTTTTTTTTTTTTTTTTTTTTTTTGGAATGGTTGCACACTTTTCACATAATGCATATTTACCTTCCAGTGACTTTTTTCTTCTCCCAACTCTCAAAACGAACTTGCGGAGCCGTAGGTTTACGTCATCAAAAGAGCTAATCAAGGCTTCAGAGGTCTTTGAGGAGCGGCAGCCGACGTTTGGACAAGTATATTGCCTCCGGAGGTGATTACTTTGAAAAGGACCACAGCTATATGTATTTCAGGTTTGTACAAATGTATTTACAATATTCGGCGCAAGTCTTTCTTGAACGGGCCTCGTATGAATGCATGTTTTGCATTTTAAGTGCATATTTCACGCATGTTAAGTGCATGCATGCTTTTTCTACTTCTTTAATGCATGTAATCCGGTTTGTACTTATGGTTTAGAGACCGGGACCTTAACTAAACAAGATATACATAGAATACACACAACCGAAAGGAGCATGGAGTTTGGTGTAACCAAGAAAGACAGGAAAGGGAACCATGGATCAGGAATATAATAAGCGTTGATGACATTATGGCCAAGATATAAGTGTGACCTCGAAGAATGTGGTTGAAATTCTGAAGTATGCCGGAGTCACTTGAAAGAGAAATGCTCCAAACAGAAAGTTGTAGAAGAGATTTGTGGCCTTCATCCAGCTGTGGATGGACAATGCTTGATGATGATGATTCTGATATAAATACATTGAAGTTCAATGGTTTTTCGAAGGCCGATCTGAGGTTATATTGCATTTTACGGATCTATACATCTAAGAGAGAACATCGATATGTTAGATATATAAGTTTGATCTTAAGTTTATCTAATGGATATCTGATGCTTCAAATTATATTAGCCAATGACTAAAAAAGAAAAACTGCTCTGGTGGCGCAGTGGTCTAAACGATGGCTTCTGATCATTCGTCCGAGATGGGTCCGAGTTCTGTGACAGCGCTCGCAATCGCACGGCTGCAAATCCAGGAAAAAAACAATTTCCAAATTAATTAATTTTTTTATCTGGATAATGCATATTTGTGGAAGTAGTACGTTTTATCTACACTGAAGTGCCAGAAAATCTTGTACAGAGGAGCTTACGCAAAGTACATAGCAACGTCACCTATGCGCGTACTCGGTTGCATCCGCCAGTGCGTATATAAAGCGATATACATCGTTGCCAGTTGTCAGAGCTGTTTTCAGCATGAGAATGACAAGTAATAATGATTTAAGCGATTTTCAACGAGGTGTCATAGTTGGCGCTCGTGAGATGAGCCATAGGATTTCGGGGGTAGAAACGAAGTTCGGATTTTCACGAACGACCATTGCAAGGGTGTACAGTGACTATCCGAATTCCGGCAGAACCTCCAACCTACGATACTAGTGTGGCCGTAAAAAGACATTGGGTGAACGCGACCATCGTCAGCTCTCAAGAATCGTTTCATGCGACACTCTCGCAGGTATCATCGGAATTCAATGCTGGAGCCTCAACAAGCATCATCGTCCTGACTGAGCAACGTGTCCTGCACGATATGGGCTTTGGGAGCCGACGCCCAACTCGAGTCCCCTTGATGGGTGCACGACAAAGAGCTATGCGTCTCGCTTGGGCACGGCAACACCGCCACTGGACACTTGATGACTGGAAACAAGTAGCCTGGTCTGACGAGTCGCGTTTCCAACTGTATCGGGCAGATGGAAGGATTCGTGTGTGGCGCAAACCCCATTAAGCAATTGAGCCCTCCTGTCAACAGGGAGCTGTACCGGCTGGTGGGGGGTCCGTAATGGCACATGGGGTGTGTTTAGCTGGACTTCACTGAGATCCCTGGTACTTCTACAAACGTCTGTGACCTACCAACGCTATGCGCGTATCCCTTTTGACGAGGTACACCCGTTCATTTCCTGCATTCATGCTGATGGGTTGGGCCTGTTCCAACAGGACAATGCACCTCCACACAAGTGTCGGGAATCCACATTATGGTTAGATAAGCATTCATCTGAGTTTAGGGTGCTGCCATTCCTACCCAAGTACCCAGATCTGAACGTGATAAACACATTTGGGATGCCATTCAACGCGCTATCGAACACAGTTATCCGAGAGTGTGCATTGCCTACAGCATATTTCCAGAAGCTAGTGGAGTCCATGCCCCGTCGTATATCTGCAATCGTGTTGACCAGCTGGTAGAATACGCCGTACAGCGGCATACCCCCTCCCCTTGGGTAGTTAGGGGACGCTATGGCACTCCGCGGGAGGGTCGCATGTCGTAAGAGAAGAAAGAGAAAGCGACCGAGTTGGCGTCATCAGCATTGGAGCAGCTTTGTAAGAGTGTTTTATGGCAGTCATCAATGTGTCAGCTAATCTGTGCATCTACAAATAGTTTGAGCGAACAGCAGACTTGCTGCAAACAAAAGTAAGAGTTTTATAGAACCAGGAATTATGACATGATGCCTTATGTCACTCGGACTTACGCAACTTAAGGTCTTTTTCCCAATGTTGGCGATTGGTTGGAATTGGAGCGCTGTATCGGATACCAATTCTGACCCCCTAGCAAATAAAGGGATTCCATGTTAATTTTCCGACCAGTAAAATTTGACTTGGATATTTAATTCAAGGGAGGCCTGCGTTCCCCGGCGCGGGATTAGATACAGCAAAATTTTGAGGTGTAGTGGATGGATCCCGGAGAAGTCGTCGAAAGTTTCGAGAAGAGCAGAGAATCACTTTTTACTACAGTTTTTCCCCTTAACTTGGGCACTGTCACCTAGTCACTGCCATGTAGACACTTGGCACTTTGCCTGCATTTTCGGTTTTTGCGTTGACCCAAAACTTTAATGGATTGATGGCACAGAGTACTGGGGAAATTAGTCGCTGCCAAATGGGGATTCAGGCTGAAGCTACCGAAATCTGCGTACATTTTCCCCTGACTCTGATAGAAGATAACCGCCCACACCAATTGTTGCTGTTGCGTGAAGGAAGATTGACGGACCGCAACATACCCCCCCACACACACACACACACGCACACACCTACCCCCGGGGATGGCAAAGTCTCAACTTCGTGATGTAATCGGTCCAACGATAACTACACTACTCCAGCGTATCTACATCGCTCCAGACCCCGGGCAATGGTCTAATTTGAGTGCTCTCGTGGATTTTTCTATCCCGGGCATACGATAGTTCAATGTGTGGTCTCCAGGCCAGATTTGAAATTTAAGGTAGGAGTTCCATTTTATCAGTTTTGGGTTTTCTCTTTTTTTCTACCTAGTTTTTGCTTGTGACATGCGATAGGCTGAAAAATGTATAGTAACTATGAATTTTCGCTGACAAAAGCAGGGGTATTATATATTACACAATACGTTCCTGTCAGAAAGGTCGGTCGAAATACAGATATACTCGATCTTAAAATTCAGTGATGAAATGCATTGTTTTCGTTTTGATATTGATGCTTAGTAATGAATCGCAATAATTTAAAATTTGCAAGTAATTTATCTCATGTGATGGTCTGAGTGATAACAGGAAAAAACAATTTAACTGAGAAATCATCATCATCATTGTCAACCATTATCAATCCACTGCTGGACGAAGGTCTTCCCAAGTTTCTTCCACAGCGATCTGTCTTCTGCCAGTCTCCTCCATGTTACTCCCGCATACTTTCGAATTTCAGCCACCCATCTCCCATGCGGTCTTCTTCTGGGTCTTTTCCTGTCCCTTGGAATCCAATCTAAAATTTCGGCTGTCCATCGATGGTCTGTTCTTCCGGCAGTATGTCCAGCCCATTGCCTTTCAGGGATTTAACTCTGATCATGATGTCTTCCACTCTTGTCATTTTTCGGATCCACAAGCTCCTCTTCTTATCTCTCCTGGTTACACCAAGCATGCACTTCTCCAAGCTTTTTTGAGTTGTCTGCAGCCTTTGTATGTCTCTTTTAGTTAAGATCCACGTCTCTGCACCATACGTAAGCACTGGAAGGATGCATTGATCAAACACTTTTCTTTTAAGACATAATGGCATATTGCTCTTGAAAATTATACTGTTTCTTCCAAAAATTCTCCAGGCAAGTTTTATACGCCAATTAATTTATTCATCAATGTGACCCTCATTTGATATCTGCTGTCCAAGATAAGCATACGTATCTGTTACCTCCAGCTTTTCTCCATCAATCGATAAATCTTCATTTCTTGTAAAAGCATTGGACATCACCTTTGTCTTCTGAAAGTTCATTTTTAATTCCACTTCTTTACTCTTGTCAGAAAGTTCCTGGATCATACTCTGCAGCTCTGATGGGCTAGTTACAAAAATGACTACGTCATCAACAAAACGAAGGTGAGTTAGATAATCTCCATTAATCTTTATCCCTTTGTTTTACCAGTTCAGTGATTGAAAGACATTTTCCAATGTGGCATTAAAGAGCTTGGTAGATATGGTGTCACCTTCTCTCAATCCCTTTCCAATTTTTATTTTTGTTGTATTTTCAAGCAGCCGAATCTTTGCACTTGCATTTTCATAAATGTTATTAATAATATTAATGTATTCATCTTCAATACCGCAGAATTTCAAAGCCATTGTAACTGCTGATTGTTTCACCGAGTCAAAGGACTTTTCATAATCGATAAAATACATGCACAATGGAAGTTCATATTCCCTCGGTGTTTCAATTAGTTCTCTCAGTACGTCGATATGATCTATAGTGCTGTAGCCACTCCTGAATCCAGCTTGTTCTCTCGGTTGAGTGTTACCTTCAAATGGTGTGAAAGAACTTTAGTGAAGATTTTATAAACCACTGATAGGAGGCTGATAGGTGTGTAGTTCCTGAGATCCACAAGGTCACCTTTCTTATGTAGCAGGATCATTGTAGCGATGTTCCAATCCTCAGGAATCTTCCCTTCGTTAAGTTACCGAGTGAAAATTTGGGACAGTACTGTTAACTGAGAAAATGGGTCCTGAATATAATATGTGCTGTGTTTATGCTACCTAAGTGACGAATAATTTTTTTGTTGTTGTGTTTCAATATACACTATATTGACAAAAGTCACCGGACACCTGGAAGAGAAACACAACATAGCATTTATTCACATACATTAGCACGGTGTCGGCCCATCTTTGGCCATGTGGCATGCACTGACGCTTCGAGAGATGCTTTCAACAAGGTTTTGGAACACAGCGGTAGGTATGCGCTTCCATTCAGTACATAACACTGCCGCTAACTGATGCTTAGTAGTAGGACTTGGTTCCAAACTTCTTATGCGACGCTCTAATTCATCCCGTAGGTGCTCTATAGGATTAAGAACAAGGTTCTGGGCTGTCCAGTCTACACACGATACGGAATTATGGTCAAACCACGCCGCAATAGTCCTTGCTTTATGGCTCGGTACATTATCATGCTGGTACAAACAAAGCTTGGTTCCATAATATTGCCACAGAGTTGGTAGATTATAATTGCCCAGAATATCGAGGTAGACGTGCTGGTTAACATGTTTGTCCACGATAACCAATGGGCTGGGACTGTACCAAGAAAAAAACCCCACACGAGTACACCACCAGCTCCAAACTTGACCGTATAGGAACAGTACACTGTGGTAAATAGCGTTCCCCCGGCTTCCGCTATCCCCACACATGGCCAACAGACTAATGGATCGTGTATCTGGATTCATTAGTCTATAGGACCCGTTTCCATTGATCTACGGTCCACGGTAAATGCTTTTTACACCATGCTAAACGACGAGTAGCATTCCGAGTGAAGATGAAAGGCTTATGAGCAGCCTAACGACCACTATAACCCATGGAATGAAGTTCTGTCCGAATGGTGCGTATATATACCGAGGTTCCAGCATTTTTACTTACCTGTACACTGAGGTCTTGTGCAGTACTCCGTCGATTAGCTGTAACGACTCTCCTGAGGCTTCAACGTCCTCTATCACTGATTTTATTTGGTCTGCCAGTACGTTTTGTGGCTTCAGGCACGCCATGTGTCTTCCACTTATTCAGTACATCCAAAACAGTTGATTTGGGTATTTTGAACGCCTCTCGGTTTCTCTTATGGACAACCCACTGATAAAACACTCAACAATCTTTCCTTTCTCGAAGTCAATTCACTCCCTCTGCGACATTTTTACTCAACTTCACAGGGCGATAGGATCGCGGTCAGCTGCAGGCTTGTTTTTATACCGTTTTTAGCCGTATCGCGCATCCTAACAACACAGCGGACCCGTTCATTTGCTTTTGAAGGGGGGTCCGGTGACGTTTGTGACTATAGTGTACATATATTATGCCTATTTTCTTGGAAGTGTTTGGGTTCTCAATCCTGAACTGGTTAGATTAATTTCTTATGCTTAAGGCTCATCTAGAATTCTTTCAAAATTATAAAAATCTCAGCGAAATCTAGGCGGTCGAAACATTGTGGCACACGGCGGACTCTTTGATCCTTCAAAGGAAAATCTGCTGCGTGAATTACAACGCCCTGTCCGTGGTTTCTGAAGCTGCATCAGCCCTAAATCAAGGAATCACAGAGTCAGGATCCATTTGACCCCGCCTCCCCCTTCCCCTCCTGGATGCCAATATTACATCGGGTGAACCCACATAGGAACCCGCGTGATAATAGTTAAAATTCCGGTGAAACATGATGTCGTGTTTGTCTTATGGCACTGGCTCTCTCCGTTCCATGGAACGGGAACAGTGACCCTAAATTAGGGACGGGAACCTGCTTATAGTCCACTGAGTTTCTTACGGTGGTCGTTAAACTTCCAATCGAGGAAAAAAGAAAAGAAACGCGACACAGAATTTTCGGGTGTAAATAAAATCTTGTTTGAATCCTTTTCGACAGGAAATAAAATATTTAAAAGCACATTTTCAGAAGAACAAGTTCACCGAAAAAAAAAAAAAGGAAAACGAATGCAACTAGGCGTCATCTGCTCATAATTTAAAATGCTCAGTGTAAACAATGACCTTAATAGTCTTTGGAACCTTCTGAAAAGTCATTTATCATAACGGAAAACATCCATGCAAAGTGGATTTTGCTTTTTGGTTCTTAGAAAAGAAGACACGGTTCAAAGTATGGAACAAATAGAAATGAACACTTGCTGCTCTAGTGGCAAAACTGTGCGCCGCCCCGATGATGCATTGGTTTAAGGGATGGTTTTTAATAATTCGTCCGAGATGAGTTTGGGTACGAATCCCGTGTTTTGCATGGATGTTGTGTTTGCCTTTCAGCACTGGCTCTCTCCCTTCCCTGGAACCAGCGGCCCTAACTTAAGGACGGGCGATTGCTTATAGCCCATCTAGTTGCTTACGGTGGCCCTTAAACCTAAAAAGAAACCGTGTGGTAAAAAAATTGGGAGATATATCTAAAATATCCGTCACCACAAACGCTCTGAGGTTCAAAACTAATTTTTAAATAGAAAATTTATTTCAATATATTAGAAATTCAAGTTCTATTTTATGTTCCTTCAAATTTTAAATAGGGCACCAATCTAAATTGCCCGCTAATATCATTTCAGAAACGTAGATTAACGCCCCTAGCGGGAAAATTAGATATTATTTTGAGAAGAAAAGTGCATGCAATTTTTTTTGGTGTGACTGGCGTTTGAATGAGAAAGAAATTTTTGGTTTCAATTTTTAGAAGCGAAGATACAATTGCGAACATTTTAAAAACAGAAATGCTCACTTATGCCCAATAATGGCAAATGATTTTGTCACAAAATATTGAAAAATGCATGCAAAAGATTCCACCTTGGGACTATTATCTACTCAAAAAACATTTTAAAATACCATTTTTAGAAGCAGAGATTTAGGTCAAAATACAATATACATTTCATATTTTCACCCCTGGCGGTGACATCGCTTATTATTTCAAATAGAAATTGTTCGCAAAATGGAATTTCTGCTGAAAGGTTTTGGAAGGGAAAAATAATTTTTTGAATCGTGTTTTTCAAGTAATTTTATACAGCACCATATAAATATTTTGAAAATATATCTATCATATCCATTTACGCCCCCTAGCGGAGAAGTTATGCAATCGAGAAAGACCAAACATCGTCGTTATCGCACTTCAGGCTCTTGATTGCAGAACTGCAGATGAATGGTGTCCACAGAGATGGATGTATACATACAGATGCTATAAGCCCGTACTTATTTTTCAAAAGACGTGTTGAAAACGAAATGCATTTTGCAGTTGTATTGTAAGACGCATTACATTATAACGCTATTAGAAGACAGTCAGAAAAGATCAATCAAAATCTGATTTCTTCATGATGTCCGAGAGAAACGGATGGCTTTTAAAGAAGAAATTTCTGTAATATGCGTGAAGAAAATAAAAGCAGCAACTGCAAATTAGCATAATATATATCTGTGAGCACGAACAGATGATAACATTGTGGATTTAAAAATACATATATTTTTTTTAATTTGAGCAAGTATCTTTTAATGAATTGTTCTCATAATTATGCAGGCGTAAGACAAAAGTTATTAATAAACCGAATGCTGACCAATGTCTCAGTTGTCCAAGGAACAAATGCACTGAACTTTGGGAGGAAAAGTCGATCGATTGTTGTCGTAAAAACAAAAGAAGAAAAACACTGGAGAACAGTTTTGGGATCAATATCATGCCTCCCTTCTAAGTTTTGTGTTCGAGCACTGGAAATAATTTTATTTCCCCTTTTTTTTAAAATTCGTTTTCCCCGCAAGACGTTTCAATGACATCTTAAATCATTCTTGATTCCATAGATAAACAACTGCGCACACACAGGAGGAAAGCAGAAAAAACATGGGGAAAAGTTCTGGACTTGAGTAAGCGAAATGACAAAATAATATATACTAAGCATTTTGGAAAAGAAAACGACACCAGGCAATATTTCAGCTGTTCCATATGTCACGGTACGACTCCAAAATCCAACACGATAAAGCACCTACTGAAATAGACTAGATCGGAAAGATACGTAAAACAGAAATGTAGAACATCCAAAAGCATGTAATAAATGGAATGTATGATACTACAGAAATGCATTATCTATAAAGTAATCGAGGTCTCAAGAATTCAGAAACTAGAGCTGTTTTTTTACTTAATTCTCCTTTTTTTGTAATTTTTCTGTGTCAAATCAGTTAAGTGACACTAAGAAATGCAAATGTAATCGGTGGCACAAGTATGCCGTATTTTCATTGTTTCCATGTAGCCATTATTTCAGAAAACTTAAAAAGTCCATTGTCCTGCAGCGAGAATCGAACACGCATCGCCCGATTTCCGTTTGAGCATGATATTTTTTTTATTGAAGTTTTAACGACCACCACCATGAGCAACTCAAATAGGCTATAAGCAGTCTCCCGTCCCTAATTTAGGGTCACTGGTTCCAGGGAAGGGAGAGAGCCAGTGCCGTAAGATAAACACAACATCCTTGCCTCACCGGGATTCGAACCCAGACTCTTCACGAACGAATGATCCTAAGACAGCGCTTAGACCACTGCCCCATCGGGCCGGCGAGCATGCTACCCGTTACAACATCCATGGCAAGGAAGTTTCAAGCAAATGAAGCTAAGCAGATGTGGCGTTCAAATTTGGGAACTGTTCATCTTTGCGCTGGTCGAAGCTATTATGTGCCCCGTCGTAGCGTCACCACGACATTTTCCCACATCCGGGGTCGGATATGTGTCATAAGTTCCAGTGCTTCAGAGAACATTATACACAAGTGGGAAACGAACCCCTGAAAAAATTATTGTCCACAAACACATGCTTTGCATTACCTTCCATGTGTGTGTGTGGAAAACTATTTCTTCAGTGGTGTTCGTTTCGCACATATGTATCTTGTTAAAAAATGCAATTAATTTAAAGCTTAGGAAATGTATTTTGTATAAACACTGGATTGGGGCGAATGAAATGTACGGCGCGCACGCGCAGTGGAGACAGGCCCCCACCACAGCCGAATGGAACCACCCACAGGTGTTGTGGGTATTACACCACAAAGCTACTTATATAAATAGCGAGCACCTGTGTGAAGAACAGGGTTCAGGAGTAGTTTATTTGCACGTAACGTGGCTTCCAAGGGAAACATGCGGACGCCGAATTTGAGAGTCATCTTCCTGTATGATTTAAAACTGGGCCATCTGCAGGAATTACCACTCGAAACGTTAACAAAAGTACAGAACGAACGAACCTTACGGCGATGATTTGTGAAGTTTCGATGCGGAGATACGGAACTGCAAAACGTAGCACGTTGTCGCCGACCTGTTGCTGCTTCTGACGATGTTCTGTTACGTATATTTGAAGCGGACCTCCGAAAAACATGTCGTGAGATAGCGGCAGAGGTAGGTGTCCACCACACTACAGCTGTTGGGCGCTTGGTCACGCTGGGTAAGGTCAAAAAGATGGATATGTGGCTCCCGCATGAGTTGACAACTGCCAAGAAGACTAGGTGTTTGGAAGTCTGCACGTCGTTCTTCGCCAAGAATAAACAGGAACCACTACTGCATCGAATCTTCACCTGCGACGAGAAGTGGATCCTTTATGATAATCGTGAACGATCTGAACAATGGTTAAGCAAGGCTCAGCCTGCTGGACGGCATCCTAAGCCACCCCTACACACCAAGAAGATGATGCTCCTTGTCTGGTGGTCCACAGCCGGGATAGTTCATCGGAGTTCCTTGGCAAGAGGCCAAACCATCACTGCAGAACGTTATTGTGCTCAATCACACCAGATGCATCGCAAATTACTGCAGGAACAACCGGCTTTGGTCAACAGATATGGTGGTGTTCTTCTGTTCCAGGAAAATGCCAGCCCTCATGTCGCACAACGAACGTTGTTGACACTAAGTGCCTTGGGCTATGAAGCACTGCTTCATCCGGCCTATTCTCCGGACTTGTCTCTAACAGAGTATCATCGGTTTCGTCGCCTGGATAACTTCATGTCCGGGAAACAGTTCACGACAGGCAACAAGGTTCAACGTGCAGTAGATGACTTCTTCGGATCCCAGCCACAAAACTTTTTTCTTTCCGAGATCATGGTCTTGCCGGACAGATGACAACTATGTGTCGATGCCGCGGGGGATTATTTTGCCTAGGTTAGTTGTCCTACTTTTCCGTACTCGCCGTCCACGTGTGCTGGTGCTTTGCTGGATATTTCATTCGCCCCAACCCCATACATATTTGACGAGCGAATTTTTAATCGCATATACTAATGCAGAACAGTGTACACTGAAGTGCCAGAAAAACCGGTACGCCAGTCTAATGCTTGGTAGGTCCCCACGGGAGGGCAGGACTGCAGAAACACGACGGGGCATGGACTCCAATAGTTCCTGGAAATATGCTGTAGGCACTGCGCACCATACTTCCTGCAGAGCGTTTAACAATTCGGGTGTATTCCGAGGTCTCGGATTCTAGTGTTCGATAGCGCGTTGCATGGCATCCCAAATGTGTTCTATCACGTTCAGATCTGGGTATTTGGGTGGGAATGACAACACCCCAAACTCAGATGAATGCTACTCTAACCATAATGTGGCCTCCCGACACTTGTGTCGAGATGCATTGTCCTGTTGGAACAGGCCAAACCCAACAGCACGAATGCAGGACATGAACGGGTGGATCTCGTCAGAAAGGATTCACACATAGCGTTGGCCGGTCACAGACGTTTGTAAACATAACAAGAGTCCCAGAGATGTCCAGCTAAAGACACCCCATACCATGACGGATCCCCCATCACCCGGTACAGTTTCCTGTTGACAGGCAGGATCCATGGCTTCATGGAGTTTGCGCCACACACGAATCCTTTTATCTGCCCGATACAGTTGGAAACGCGACTCGTCAGACCAAGCTACTTGTTTCCAGTCATCAAGTGCCCAGTGGCGGTGTTGCCGATCCCACGCGAGGCGCATAGCTCTGTGTCGTGCACCCATCAAGGGGACGCGAGTTGGGCGTCTGCTCCCAAAGCCCATATCGTGCAGGGTACGTTGCACAGTCAGGCCGCTGATGTTTTTTGAGGCTCCAGCTTTGACATCCGATGCTACCTGCGAGAGTGTCGCATAAAACGATTCTTGACAGCCGACGATAGTCACGTTCACCCAATGTCGTTTTACGGCCACACTGGTATCGTAGGTTGGAGGTTTAGCCGGAATTCTTGTACTCACGGTACATCCTTGCAATGGTCGTCCGTAAAAGTCCGAACTACGTTTCTACCTCCGAAATACTATGGCCCATCTCACGAGCGTCAACTATGACACCGCGTTGAAAGTCGCTTAAATCGTTATTACTTGTTATTCTCATGCCGAAAACAGCACTGACAGCTGGAAAGGCTGTCTTTTGCTTTATATACACACTGGCGGACGCAACAGAGTACGCGCATTGGTGACGTTGCTGTGTATTTTGCATAAGCTCGTCTGTACCAGTTTTTTTGGCACTTCAGTGTAAACTCCAATGAAGAAAAAGTATTTATTTACCACAAGTGGGAGTCAGTGCGTTGATACCAAAACAACGTGACATCTCAAAATGAGAGCATATCTTTTCCAATAACAGAACAAATTCGATTTTGCCAGTTCTTCCCTTATTTGAATCTTGCATTAATTCTGAAGCTCTTATTATTATTTTCCAATGATACATAGTTAGATATGAGTAAACACATATCCCGGATTTTTGGTATTACTCCCGTACGAATTTTGTGTAACTTTAGAATACGGGTGAAAACTGCACTGTTGTTGTTGTTAAATAGGAGCGTAAGTACACTACTGTTTGTGAAAGTTGCAACACTATGAAAAACTGCAGGTATTAGCTAGAAACTTGCAGAATATCTATCACAGATTAGGGCATGCAAATTATTAGAATTTCAGTGAATGCGGTTCCGGAGCAGCGCTCTCTGGACTTTCCGGCCTTGGGTATAAAGAGGTGGCTCAAACGAGATGCTATAATCAGTGAAGGTCCGACATTGAATCGAATGGTCGTTTCTTGTGTCTCACTATGTCCGATCGCCGAAGACGGTGGCGTTATGAAGGCCTCGCGGACTTTGAGCTAGGAAGGATTCTTGGGATGATAGAAATTGTGGATTTTCATACCACGAATTTGCCAGTCGTACAGGACGAATCGCCAGTGCAGTGATACGAACGGGACGTCAGTGGGCAGATGAGGCTCGGACGCGAAGAAATCATGGAAATGGACCTCAAAATCGCACGACTTCACGGAATGACAGACATGTTTACCTTAAGATAACTGTCCGAGCTGTTGAGTGTCGAGTTCTGCCCCATCCACAAAGAGCAAAATATCGATGTATTACATTTCTACCTGAACGGATGATGTCATGGAGGAAATCTGAAATGTTTGCTTTATGTGGTGCCTCCCTGTCTTGTAAGTACCACCGCGCATTCAAAGGCAGAACAGCAGTGACAAACCAAAGAACAAAAATACTGCGAAACGTACACAAATAACGCCCGCTACTTAAGCTTGGTGAAATAACTCGTTGGTCCAGGATTGTTGACTACAATTAACACCGTAATTTTTCTCAAATAACTTCTTTTTCCAGTTGGATTTTCTATCACCCAAATGCTCATCTTCCATTTTTGCCGCCCTTCTTGGATGAAAATGGTTCACATCTGAAAACCATAAGTCGCATATTTTGATTGTTTTCACTCTTTTCCACAGCAAAATACACAACCATCTATTGGTTGTCACGTATAGTGAGTTCTTGCGTCAATGTCATGTTCTGGGGATATAAATCCAAATCGCTATATAAAATTCGTTGCGCTTGTTCTGCATTTTCTCAATCTGCATCGGACATTTTGGGCGATTTCCTTGATCTTTTCGTGAAAGGTCACACTGACAGCTTCACTAGGCGAAATATCTTTTTTTTTTTTGATTGAAGGTTTAACGACGAAATATCTTTACCAACACTGTGTCTTACTGTTAAAACTGATAATAAATGCTTGAATTGTATTTTGATCAAGATCCCACTGCGTTCCGAAAGGTGAACGAAACTTTATCTTGTTTCCGCAATAGAGAAGGTTTCTGTTCAAACGCGACTAAAGGCTATTTTGTTAACGGAAAAAATATTATCGATCTTTTTTTCTGTACACCCTGCTAAATTGAAGTGACCCTTTCCTTCTGCAGACAGCAAAGATGCCCGTGTTGACTGCCATGCATGAGTTATACATGAGGTAAAGGACAGTTGCTGTGGTTGTGACGTCTCACTGGAGAAACAGCACGACTTCCTTATATATACCACAAGAAGCATTTTACATTATCTGTACAATAAAGTTAAAAAACTTAACCCCAATAAAACTTTACTTTAACATACAAACTACAGCGACCACTAAGGTTTCTTCGTTCGCATTAGTCAATCGACGTCATGAGAGAATCGACGGCCTGTTGGTTGGAAGGAAAGTAGAAGGGAACCCGAATTGCCCTTTGAGGTGAACTCTGTCATACGCTGGTCATGAAATGACCGTCTTTCCATTTCGTCTGCTGGTTATGGTAAAACCGGTTTGCCGTTTCATCTGCCAGGTACAGTATCTTTGTTTTGAAATTTAAAGACCTTCGTTCTACAAGGAGTCACTCTTTCTCATTCTGAAACTACTTCTCCCAGGGAAGAGACAAAAAAGAGCCATAGGACAACTACACCATGATTACAAATGCCAAACTAAGATGATCAGCCAGAATCCCGAAAGCCTGATCATTCCAAAACAAGATCATCCCAGGAAATTTATTCAGGTTTCGAAAAGGCATTCGAAATGTCAAGCTAAAGCGATATTTTAAATTAAGTTGTCGAAGAAATTCGTGCCAATAACACTAACTGTTAGAATGCCGTCGTTGCCCGATATAACAAATTACTAAAAGTCAAAATGGACGATGAAAATGACTTTATTTAACTAAAGCAAAATGTGGAAGTCAAAATCAGATCACTAGATCTTTCGTTCTGGCTTCTAGCACATCTTCAGGTGAATTTTAAAATGAGGTATTGCCAAAATGTAGCGGAGAGTTTACACACCGTCAATAACGCTGATAAATGTTGTAATGATGAAGTACACAGATTCATACCTCCGCCTTGGATACTGTTAATTTCGAACAACAAGGACCAAATAAACTAGTAACTCGAAATTTATTTCAGAACTCACCCAATAACAATTAAGACACACCAATCATTAGTCAGAGCGTGATGACGTTTTTTGAAGTCATTCGAGAGCTGAACACGGTTTGTTTACATTAGAGTGACGTTCCATGGTGTACTCGTTTTCACATTTTTACAATATCTCATTTCAAAATTCATCTAAGGATGTGCTAGAAGCCAGCACGAAAAGATCTAGTGACGCGATTTTGACTTTCAAATTTTGCTTCAGTTAATAAAAGTCATTTTCATCGCCTATTTTGACTTTTTAGTAATATGTTATATCGTGCAACAACGGCATTCTAACAGTTAGCGATATTTTAATACTGGCGCAGCGGTATTACAAATTACATATGCTCCCATCTTAATCCATGTAATGACTGCGCCTTATTTTTTAAACAAAGCATCGCCAATTGTCTAGTGTTTCAGCCTTCGTTGAACCATAAACTACAATAATGAAAAAATGCCGTCTGTGCACGGTATAGTCGTGGGTCCATACTGGAACACCCAGATAGGTTTTATTAAAACACAAAAGTAAAAGGTTAAAATCATAAGACCTTTCGGACACCCGAACCGGGATCCATCATCAGATACACTAAAAAAGAAAGTTGGGCTAGCCCCAAACATATACATGTATATGATGATGTATATCACGTAATTACAAAATGCCACCTAGTGTGGAAAAGCAGCAAACTGACAAAACACACGATTAAAATACAGATGAATGATTAAACTGTATCAGGTTGACCTGTCGAATAATGAAAAGCATTGTCCGAAAACAAGAATGTCCAAGATCTCGGTACAACATATGAAACATAGTCATTGCAGTCGTATGCTTTCATAGAACCATAAATTGAAGCATGTTGTCCTATTAACTTTAAAAAGAACGTAAATGTGCACATACCGTAACTAGTTCAGTTATTGCTTCCTTACACTTGTTTTCTGCGCTGAAGAGCAAATGAATTAGAGACAGCTGGCGTTTGGCAAATGTGGCGCTGTGGGCGGCTCTGTAGAAGGAAACGGCATGACGTATGCAGCGATCTGACAATATGATGCGACGGGAATCAGTAAGAGTCGGTAACAGTATGTGTAAGACGAAGGATCTAAGTGCATTTGATCGTGGGAAAATTGTCGGGGCCCGACGAATGGGTCACTCCATCTCGGAAGTCGTGCAGGCACTGGGATTTTCATGAGCCACTGTGTCACGGGTGTACCGCGAGTACATCGAATCCAGTAAAACCATCCCTGCAAGGGCCAACTGCCGTATACAAGAGAGTGTGGATGACCCGGGTCGTGGTCGGCTAGCTCGCATTGTAACAGCGGATAGACGGGCCACAGTGCAAGACATCACTCGGCAATTTACCGCTAGTGCACAAAAACGTGTAAGCAGCCACACCATCCAGAACCATCTTCTCGCTATGGGTATAGAAGCCATCGTCCCACGAGGGTGCCGCTGCTGAGCGCACATCACTGCGTGCAAAGATTAGCATTGCGCGGAAACATCGCCACAGGACTTTAGACATGTGGGAAAATGTTGCCTGGACTGATGAGTCGAGATTCACGTTGGTACATGAGGATGGTAGGATACGAGTACGGCGCAAACCACATGAAGCGATGGATCATTCTTTCCAACAGGGTACTCTTGAAACTGGCGAGGGTGGCATTCTCGTCTGGGGACTGTTCACGTGGACTGGAATGGTTCCCCTGGTACGTGTGACATCGTCCCTCACAGGTCAGCGTTACCGCGATATCCTGGACGACCATTTGTTCCCGTTTGTGCGTCTTTAACATCCCACTGGACCTCATCCTGCAACAAGACAATGCAGCTCCCGAATTGTATCCGAATGGTTGGATTAACACTCCACAGACGTGATCTCGCTTCCTTGGCCAGCTAGGTCACCTGGGATCCCATCGAGAGAGATGTTCGAGGCTCTGACCCCTTCCATCAAATCTTCATGAACTGTGGAAGCTTGTTCAGGGGTCGTGGATCCGTATGGCTTCCCAACGCTTCCGGTGTTTTATCGAGTCCATGCCGAGACGAATCGCCGCCGTCATCAGGGCGTAAGGTGGTGCTACACGTTACTAGACAGGTATCTCTAATTCAATTGCTCTTCAGTGTATATTGTTTTACTGGACGACTGATTTCCTTACAATAAATTATGTAGTATGTAACAGACATTCTGCTGCAAATGAAGATGCTGCTCCAGGACATTTTCACAGTAGGAAATATTTGTCGAAGACCCATCCAAGTTGTGAGTATGTGTCGAGATTTATGTTATGTAAATGACTGCAAGTGCGAGCCACTCACGTGACAAGTGAGTGAGACAAAAGGGAGAAAACTGCAAGTTGTATCTAAGTTTGGTCGTCCCCACATGGTCATGTGCACCACGCCGTCGGAGCGTTTTGTCCGGTGAAAGCACATGTAACGAGTGAGAATGGCTTGCGAGACGTCATTGAGACTCTTGAAATCACAAGGATTCCTTCAGAAGAGAATGCATCATAATGCTGCGTACGACTGGTTGGTCTCTGTGTCGCATCATGGCGGAAACGCATCAGGATGCTACAACTGTCGACCAAATATGGCGACATTGGTTAGAGTAAGTTAACGTGTGTCGCCGTAGTGAGACAGGTGCACGCACGTGGACGACCGAAAGCATTGATTTCCGCATTCAATGGCAAACCGTAGGAGGCCCGCAATCCATAGCAGACGGAAAACGACGAGGTGTACAGGAAGCTGTGGTCATTCTTTAATTGACAAAGACTGTGAATCGCATGTTAGCTAAGGTAGATTTGTGGTCTCGCCAGCCATTGCGACGACTATCACATCGTCGCACAAGGCTGGAGTGGAATCGAACCAAACTTTGGCGGGATGAATAACACTATGTCGTACGCAGCGACGAGTCTCGCATCTGCTTCAGCCCCAACAATCGCCGATGGAGAGTCTGGACACGACGTGGTCCCGGGGCTTGTCTTGCTGCCATATGTGAGCGTCCTACTGCTTCTCAGTCTGGTATCATGGTTCGGGGCGTCATCAGTTTCAACAGCAATTCACCTCGCGTACGCATATTGCGTGCATTTAGAGCACGACTCACGCGATAGGTGAGTCGACGAAGTTCCGTCGCCTGTTTTGTTACCGTACCTTCTTGGTATCCTTGATAGCAAGGTAACGCCTGTTCGCACACTGCCAACATCAAGAAACAGTGCCCACTAGGTGTTCAGGTGCTTCCCCAATACCGAAAGTGTGAAACTGGCACAACAGGCAAAACACGACTAGCTCAGAATGACGATCAATTGTAGATAGAGGTAAACCTTCCAAGTCTTTTTCTCGAAGTCACGCTGTGTTGCCGAATGTATAGCTCAGCATGTCAGTCCTACGACTTATTGTTGGATGTTAGCGTCCTTTGCTCGTTCCTTTTATTTTTCATCGGACACCTGCTGCAAGTGCTTACGTTTGCGTTGATACCGAGCAGCCAGTCAGCGGTGCGTTGCAAAGAATTATGGGATCACGACCCTGGACAATTGTTGAGGAGAGAGAGGAGATGATAGCGTCCCTTCGCTGTGTATATGAACATGTTGTATTTGTTGTTCTTACAAAAACTGCTCTAAAATAGTATTATCCTTACCTAAAAGGATTCTCGAGGGATTATACAAAGTGTGTTGTATGAACTCCTAAAAGGAATATTAATCATGGTAAGACTGTTTAAAACAGACTAAATAGAAAACAAAGTTCGTTGTTAACAGTAACTCATTCGTTTTATGTTTATTATATATCCGTCAACTTTCGATAGCGTTTTAGTTATGTGTTTAGTCAAGAATAAATAACAAAAAAAAACTTAAATCAGGAATCTATCGATTATGAACATAGTTACCGTTGCAAATCATTTCTTAGTTTTTAGCATACACCATAACTTATGGGCTCAAGTCATATATTATACTGGCTCACCGCCGGTCGCATTTATGTAATCACTCAGATATTAAGTCACTTCTTTCCCACCACCTTGCTTACATGTGTGGTACGTTTCGTCTCATTCCTTGTATTCCTTCGTGGTGTACATTTTCAATGTCGAGCAGTGTAAAACCATACTGTAACTCATAATTAGTACAGACATTTGACGTGGACTAGGAACATCAAGCAGAAGTCATCGCTCTTTCCACGTTTATAAGTGAGTCACGGAAAAATTATCATTGGCCACCACCGGGAATCGAACCCAGTGTATTCCACTTACGCGCCGGGCATGCTTCCACTGCTCCACTGCACCAATGATAATTTTTCCGTGACTCACTTATAAACGTGGAAAGAGCGATGACTTCTGTTTGATGTTCCTAGTGCTCGTCAAATGTCTGTGTTAATTATTCATTCGCCTTCTAGTTATTTGTTGAGTTGCTGCTTACCATCTTTGGTGAATCCCCAGCATTGTACGGGGTTCCAAGAAGCAACCTGCCAAGTGGCTTGGCAGTTAGTCATATGTGAAACTAGAGGAATTCGACGCCGCTATGTTGCAGTGGAAGCATGTCCGGCGTGTAACTGGAAGACCGTTGGTTCGATTCCCGGTGGCGGCCAATGATAATTTTTCCGTGACTCACTTATAAACGGGGAAAGAGCGATGAATTCTGTTTGATGATACTATAATACGTACAGAAATTTCTAAAAGTAACATTCTTAATTTAACAATAAAATATCATTGTTTTACCAAAAAGTATTATTTTCAATAGTAATACTTTATGATCTAACATTAGCCTGATTGTATAATCTTAAAACATAATCGCAATCTATATTTTCGAGAATGGGTGTCATTCGACACAGTTTCTTTTTCTTATTATCCAGTTCAAAACGTGTTCAGAAATATTTAAAAGCCACGAAGCAGCTAAGAATAGTGCAGATATACTGCTTGATCCTGTAGAAAAGAAAAAAAAACAAGGAAATAAGCAATTAATGCAACTCACGAGATGTGCGTGGCGACGTGAAACAAGAAACTGAAGATGTCTGGAGTTTAAAGAAGGAACAATGACAAATGTTGCTTTAACAAAACAAAAAGTGCTTTAGTCTCAGTTTCGCAAAAGAAAGAGCTATCGGAAACAGATAAAATCCGTGCTTGAGTCTCCCAACTGAGAAGCAAAAATTGTTCTCATGTTATACCTTCTTGTGGCTTTACCACTCATTATTCTAGATAATTCGCTTAGACAAGGAGTAGCCAAAAGTGTTTTGGATATTCTGATTGGGTAAACTATAATTATATATAAATTAAATGCATAAAGGTGTCTCATGCTATCAAAGCGCTATTACAATAACACGCCTATGAGTATTTTTCTCTTATTTTCTTTAGTCTTTGTGTTTTAGCTGTCATATGGACATGCTGGTAAAAATGTCTTGAATTATTCATCATTTCGAAAGCTAACTCACGTGGAATTCATTCAAAATGTCAGACTAATGAACTCCGCTGTAAGAATATATATTCTTTACCCTTAATAGTCGGTCACCATTCCATTGATGTTGAAATAGGTTTTACACAAGTGCCACGTCACACTCCCACACACAATTTTGCTCGTAGTGTTGTAATGAAACAACAGCTCAACTGTGATTGCAAGATGAGTCCATCGACAGATGTAAGTGATGCCCAGCAAGGATTCACAAATCTGCCACTTGTTCATCCTTTCAGAGAAAAAGAATATCTTTATTTCAGCGCTTGATAATGGGATAACTAAATGGAAACAAACTGGAGATGGACTGCAAATCATTGGAAAACGGTGTTTCGACTGACAAGTCCCTGAGTCAGTTTATCAGTTTTACGGCCGTTCTTAGGCTGGCCGAGAGCTGAGAGTACGCTTCCTCCCGTACTGTATTGCCCTAGCAAAGAGGTCTGGTGGAAGCGGCGTACTGGCATGGAGTTGAAAATCGTAGTTTAACTTAAACTCATTGATCGTTTTAAACAAAATCATGCCGCCCCGTGGCGCATTGCTCTAAGCAATGGCTTCTGACCGTTCGTCCGAGATGGATCCAGGTTCGAATCCCGCCCGGTGAGGCATGGATGTTGTGTTTGTCTTACGGCATTGATTCCCTCCCTTCCTTGGAACCATTGGTCCTAAATTAGGTACGGACGACTGCATATAGGCCAATGAGTGCTCACGGTGGTCGCTAAACCTCTAATAACAAAAAGCATACATATATATCTAGATTCCTTGGACAATTGTACGCTACCAACACTGTGACAATACTTTGAAAAGATCCGTACATCTGTTAAGAACACAGTGCATTATGTGAAACTGCTCGCATTGTTATAGACTTTGTTTGAGATCACGGGCTTCGAAAGTTGTAATGGCCATCCAAAGTCCCGATCTGAACCCCATAGAAAATTTCTGGAATCAATTGGATTGCGCGTGCGTAAGTGGTAGGTGAGCTCACCAAACAATTGTAGCCGAACTGGTCACTCATTTGAAGGCCGAACACAACATTCGACGTTTACAAAAAGCTTCTGGAGAGTATTCTAAAAAGACTAGAGTCGGCCATAACAGCCAAAGGTTTCAGCACACAATATTGCATTTTCTCTATATACTGATTATTTGTGAACATGAAGGTGTGTAGATATCAATGTAAGGCAATGTAGATTTACAAAATTATATGGAAAAGTTGGCGGTTTTAAATACTACACTGCTGGCCACCCAAAATGCAACACCAAGAAGGAAGCATCCGACTGGCCTGAAATTCGCAACAGGCGTCGCCCACGAGATGACATGCAAACGATTAGCATTGCAGGGCGTATGCAAATCATGTGCAACCGGCACGCCACCGAGAAGCACTATAAGAAGGGTGCACAGAAGTCAGCAGTGGAAGTGGGTTCTGCTGCCGGACCTGTGCGTGGGAAGCTTCCTGATGCCTCGTCGCAGAACACGGCAGTCATTCCAGCACGTTTCGGAGTTCGACAGAGGACGAATAGTGGCTTATCGCGAAAGCGGTTTATCGTACCGAGACATAGGCGCCCGTGTGGGACGACATCCAGCCACAGTGAGGCGAGTATGGATTCGGTGGGTGCAGGAGGGACGGATGGACCGACGTGAGCGATTGCCACAGCAGCAGCGCACCACCGAACGAGAGGACCGGCATGTCGTGCGGCGGGCATTGACGGCTCGCACCGCCACGTCACGAACGTTAGCGCAGGAATTAGGGTGTGTTGCGCAACAACCTGCGTCAGCACGTACCGTTCAAAGTCATCTGCAGGAGCGGAGACTTGTCGCACGGCGCCCATTGCTCCGATTACCAATGACGTTACACCACCGGCAAGTGCGGCGGCAGGGGGCCGTTGAACGCCGCACCTGAACTACGGAATGGCACGACATTGTCTTCTCCGACGAATCCCGCTTCTGCCTGCAACACCGCGTGTGGCGGCACCGCGGCAAAAGACTGTATGACACCTGCATTACGCATCGCCATACCGGTCCGTCGCCTGGCGTTATGGTTTGGGGCGCAATTGGATATGACACCCGCACCCGTGTGGTACGCATCGCCGGTACACTCAACAGCCACCTCTACATCTCCTACGTTTTGGAGCCTGCAGTCCTTCCTTACCTGCAGGACAAGCCAGCGGCCACGTTTCAACAGGACATTGCGCGCCCGCACGTAGCACGCGTCGTGCAGCAATTCTTCACGGCCCACCAGGTGTCAATGCTGCCGTGGCCCTCCTGTTCTCCCGATATGTCGCACATCGAACACGTTTGGTTGCGGATCGGCAACCGAGTGGCCCGGCAAGCACCACCCGCGGTTACGCCTGATGAACTGTGGCAACGTGTGGAAGCAGCCTAGACCGACATACCCCAAGCGCACATCCAAAACCTCTTTCGTTCGATGCCGCGGCGGTCTTATTGTCAGCCATGGTGTCACACGAATTATTGACGTCTGCGTGTTCCGCAAGTCACACGGACCTGTAAGCTCAATCATTTCATCTTTGTATATGTTGTTATGTGTCCAGTAAATTTGACTTTGCTATCTCGTGTCTTTCTTGGTGTTGCATTTTGGGTGGCCAGCAGTGTATTGCCGTTCAATTACGGGTATGTATGTAACCCAATTATCGTACGAAGCTTTAAAAATATGATAATTGCGCAAATGTACGTAAATAATAGATAATTTTTATTATCTGTACATATAAAAGTGAAAGCTCTCACTGACTCATCAACGAATCTCAGAAACTACTGAACTTAAAACTTTCATATTTGGCAGAACTGTTCCTTTTACAGCATATAGGCGCACTAAGAAGTGATTTTTTCCTACGATAACTTTAATTGTTCGAAATGTTTTTTCAAATAACACAGCTTTAATAACGCTAGAACGTTTTGCAATGATCGAGCCATTGTTGCCCAGCAACTGAAGCCCCGCCCTAAGTTTTGAATGTCTTGAGTTGACCTGCTAAGTACATATTTTGTTTTAAATGTATTTGTTCTGAATTAATTTAACAAAATAAACCTTTTAAAAATATCACGTACGTAAAAAGCGCTATATCATAATATGGTTTGCATTTAAACATTTATATTATCGTTTGACATATCGAATGTCAAGGTTTTTTGAGCCAAAAATCAAATTGAAGATCTGCGTTTCTATGATGATCAATAAATCACAAGGAGAGTACTTAAAAATAGCTGGTATAGACTTAAGAGAAAACTGCTTCTCTCATGGCTAGTTTTACGTAGCGTGCTCAAGAGTTAGTTCTCCTAGCAGTTTGGTAATACTGGCGGATGATTCCAGAACAGCCAACGTAGTGTACAAAGAAGCACTAACATAAGTCAATATATGCTTTTTTTTTTTCATTCGTTCAGCGCTATAAAAAGGTTTAGTTACAAATGACAACGTTCCGGAACTTATAAGGATGCAGAAATTCATGTTATAATCATTATGCATTTGAATCCATTTTATTACCGATATGATATAATACAGTTATAAAACAAACCGATCAAGTGCATTATGAGTACATTAATTTATGGTACAAATTATATAATGGTATGAAATCCTGTATTATGGAAATATTTTTAATATCATCACGTTCGAAGAACGCGTATTTACTTAGTTCACTATATAATATTTCAGCGCGTTAATGAAAAAAGGTTGATGCATGAGAAGGCCTGAAGAGTGTACATAAGGTATTGAAACCGCATTTGAATGGACTCCTGAAGATCGAGGGAATAAAGAGACTTCGGTTGGCCTATGGTTTCTCAGAAAATGTCATTCCTTGAAACATAATTTATCTGGCTAAATGCTCTTTTTCTAAATTTAATTGCCAACATTTTGTTCACATTAGAAGACCATACCACAGCGTCAACTGAAGATTTCTTTTCAGTGGGGTTCCTTTTTCTGTGTGTGGCATTATCATAGCTTCTTATATTATAAACTAGCCTATAGCCCGTCCAAGGACGGTTGTTTTTAAGCTATAAATAAATATTAATATATAGGGCATGTTTCTCGTCCTACGATGGTGAAATTCTTAATTGAAGCAGATTGAAAACGAATAAATTTGACGCCGGCTTTTTTGTGAGTAAATATAGTAAAAACTTCTATAGTAAGAACTCATTCATCTTCGAACTGGAAATTATATGCTATTTATTTCCGTTTTTCAAAAGATCTCACGACAAATAACAATGCTGCGCGAAATATTTGTTGTTGTTTAACAATTTTTCTTGTAGTCCAGTTGTTTTCGTGTAAACTTACATTAATAACTTTTGCTTTCATTTTTCGCGTTAAATTGCTTTTTTTCCTGCACACATGTTTTTCCGTTCACGGCTTCTTTTAGTCTGTCCTACTCGAAGTTTAGTTTGAAACTTCATACCGAAGCTTTTTCTACAAAATAATGCGACATCTGGCATTACAAATCGGAACTATCTAAATTATCGACAACGTCCTGTTAGGCGACACCTGTTTTTAGATACAATTTTGCTCACTTGAACATCTCAAGATTTCGGTTTTTATTGTAGATTTAGATAGACCGATGTTTGTAAATGTACAATTTAATCAGCACTAAACCCGGAAAGTTAGTTAAATTAAAAAGCAAAAAATAACTAAGGCGTAAAAATTAATAAGCGAATTGTGCTAAGTTAAATTATTATACAAACTCAACTTGTGATATTAAGATTTCAATTCGAATTTTGTAGATCGGGTAAGTAGAACTCGAGTCAATTGATAAACCAATGTTTTTAAATTATCAAGCACTCATCTTGACATCGCAATGTGATCGCGTGCGAACTCAGCTTGCTGTGATGTTAAGAATTCAGTTCGAATTTTATATATATTGGAAAAACCAAACTCGAGTCATTAATAATCCAATGTTTTTAAATTAGCACGCGATCACCTTGACATCTGAAAGTGATCTTGTGCTATTATATAGAAGACAATCATTTTGACATCGCGAGAGTACACACTAATTTATCGATAAGCGATGACGCAACAATGCAGTCGTTGCTGTGACGTCAGGCGTTACACAAAGATGGAACTGGATGTTTATATTATTAATTAACTAAATTCTAGTCTGCATGCCAGTTCATGTAAATCCACGCTACGGAAGATATTCATTGCTATTATAACTTTTTCGTGGAACTGGTGGAATTGCCATTTTAAAACCAACCCAGATGTCCTGTGATATCATCTATCGACTATCAAGTAAGTTTCTTTCATTTTAAGACAAGAGGAACTGGTTACATTTTAGAACAGAAAGCAGTATATCTCCAGTAAATTAATAAAAATAATAGTTTGCTTTATCTGCTATTGCAAGGGAGGTTTTCCTCTCATTTGATTCCAGAACATGATTCAATACACGTGATCACATGTACCCGTATAATTATTTCATTCTTTCAAGCTAGCTGGTTTAAAACCTTAGAAGTTGGCAAAACGACTCAAAATTGCATGCTGCTGGATTTTCTAGAGCCTTACCGACTTGCCATTAAAAAAGACGCAATTTATTTTAATTTCGAAATCGCAAAGGATCTACACTTAGCTGCTTAAAATACTCAGCTGTACCGACAGTGGAAGATTTTGGTTTTGCATATTTTCCGGAAAACGTTTGCTTGTTATATTTCAATATAGATTCTTTTCTTTTCGGAATTCCAGTAAAAATAATTGTGGCATCACATATGCCGTCAATGTAGGTGGGGCGGATACCGTCTTGCTCTGTGCTCAAAGGGAAATTCTTTGGTCCCTTTCAATCCATTGAAATTTCCCTGGTTTGCTTCTATTATGAGCTCTGGTAAACAAACAAGCTTCCAATATCTGGTAAATAAACCGGTTATACAAAGGAACTATAGCAAGTCAGTTGGAAAGAACTTCGGACGCAAGAGCAAAAACAAAAGCATAAGTTTCTGAGAAAACTATTTCTTTGACCACAGAAGGCTATTGTGTGTACGGGACCCAACGGAATGGTCATTCCTCTAACCTCTGGTTCTTTCTCTCTCGCTGGAAAGACAGTCTGAGACCATCTGTCACCTCTTATCCTCCTCCTCCATATGCGCTGGCTTTAACAACCATAGTCTCTCCCAGGCAGGGACGTCATAAACTCCGGTTCCGCCGAATCCCTGTCCCCATTTTCTACTTCATGTACTGAATATTTTGTTCCCTGCTGTCGAGTCGCGAACTACGCGTTTCATCCTCAAGTACCTGAAGGGCTTAGCTCTCAAAGTGCTATTCGGAATTAGTTGAACTCTGTCACCAGTATCGCAAACAACCTGTCAGATCCTGAAAGAGCCCACCAATACACTACGTGTTTACACATAGTCGCCAATCTATAAGAAACTATGCTCATAATGGTCTAATAATTAACACTGAGGGTAGACGGCACCTTCAGAATAATTTTCCTTGAGCATTATCCCGATAACAACCTCAGTAATTGCTATCGAAGTTTGGCTGTCTTTCGCCCCTCGTAGGAGTCCACATAAGGCACGTGTTTTTGACAAAAAAAAATGGAAAAATGCTGAAATAAGCTAAAAGGGAAGCTATATCTCTGAGAGTTTACTTATGTGATGAAAGGACAGATTTTGTACTCCCCATTATCATTCCTGATAAAGTGAGGGCCAACTTAACAACAGGAGCAACACATCGTGGCAGAGACTTGATCACTCATTGGAAACGTCTAGGTGATGTAAAGCGTCACCTGAACTTTTCAAGAATTGACGGCGATCACGCTCAAAAGATCAACGTCCAGATTTGATGGTGATCGGTTTCGGGCTCGCATCTGTCGACATTGTTTCACCGATGATCGTTTGGGTACAAATCAGCAGAGCGTGATGACCATTCAAGGGTTACAACTCACAGGAACAATGAGACTGGCAGTTGAAAAACAGGCGTACAGCTCTGGGAAATGGATATCCCCGAAGAGTGGTCGGCAAGTAATTTAACACAACGTATGGGGATGTCCTAAATAGGTGTAACAGTTCCAAAGATAGCACACGATACACGCCCCAGAACATCACACTGCCTCCACAGGTCTGTAACATCCGGAATTGACCGTTATGGTTCATGGCGTCTCATGGTATACGCCACACACGTAGTTAGAAACACGTAGTTGTAGTTTCTTGTTGTAGTTAAAAACCCGACTTCTCGGAGAAATGAACCAGTTTCCAGTCTTCCAAAGTCCCGTGGCGATGTCCCTTACCCCAATAGCGCCTAACAACCCGGTGACATTCTGCTAACCAGGCTTCCGTAGCTTTGTCGTGCGATAGACTCGTTTACGCCCATATTTTCCCGGGTGTTTCCGGTTTTGATGTAATCCTGGTGCACGTTTGACAGTCGAACGTGGAAATCTTCCACGTTCTGCAGTCGGGGAATCCCGATCTCCCTTGCGCCGACTATCAATTTGCGTTTGAACCCCCTCAGGTCGCAGAGTTTTCTCATCATCACAGTCTCCGGAACGCACTAGATCAGGTATATATCTGTCCCATTTACAACTCACATGGGATTTCGGCAGACCTCAATAATGTGGTGGGGTAGTGCAGGTATGTGAAAATGTGCTGTGTTTGTAATAAATTTGGATTTCAGTTTATATTAATCACATAAGGTAAACGAAATGTATGTGAGTTTAACAGTGGGAATCAGTGCGAAAGTCAAAGTAAGAGTTAATTGGGTGTTTTCACTCTTTCATTTCTAATGATTGATCTTCGGATATCCGTGAGCTCCTTAAGTAATATGAGCAATCGACAATGTCCAATACATGTATTACGGTTGTAACGATGGCTGAGACCTAAAATACAGAAAACAAAGAATTGGAATTGAGTTTTCCGCGAGCTCGTTATTCTGTAAACAAGTCCGTAGAGCTCTTTTATTTTTCATGGTTCCTGGAGCAGCAGTCACTTATCTCAGATATACGCTGGTGCTTCCACTTCGCCGTCTGGAAAAGTAGATTGATTTTGCCTCTGAAAGCTAGGACACCTCATTCATTCTCACTGAATTGTATCAAGTGCTGAGGGTATAACGTATGAAAAATCGATATCATATAAGAAGCCAGTTTTCTATGGGCTGACGTCCGGTTACTTTAAGACACTTGGTAGAATATGTGAGCAGATATTCAGCTCTTCCTGTTAACAGACAGAGTCAGAAGTAAATCAAAATATGATTCTCTTCCTCAAAGTATATATATACACTATATTGACACATGTCACAGGACACCTAGAAGAGAAACACAACAAAGCATTTATTGACATACATTAGTACGGTATCGGTCCACTTTTCGCCTTAATTCATTCACTGACCCTTCGAGACGTGCTTTCGAGAAGGTCTTGGAACACAGCCATAGGTATGCGCTTCCATTCATTACATAATGCTGCCACTAAATGTTGCTTAGCAGTAAGCCTTTGTTCCAAACAGACGCTGTAATTGATTCCATAGGAGCTCTATGGGATTAAGATCAGGGCTCTGTGCTGGCCAGTCCGCGCATGGTACGGAATTATCGTCAAACCACGCAGTAACATCCCTTTGCTTTATGGCTTGGTGCATTATCCTGCTGTTACCAAAAAGGCTCGGTTCCATAGTATTGCCACAGAGTTGGTAGGGCATAATTGTCCAGAATATTGAGGTACACATGCTGGTTAACAGGTGTGTCCACTATAACCAATGGGCCGGGACCATACCACAAAAAACACCCCCACGCGAGTACACAGCCAGCTCCAAACTTGCCGTAGGAACAATACACTGTGGAAAATAACGTTCCCCCAGCTGCCGCCATACCCACACATGGCCATCAGACTGATGGATCATGTTTCTGGATTAATCAGTCAATAGGACCCGTTTTCATTGATCTCCTGTCCACGATAAATGTTCTTTACACCATGCTAACCGACGAGTAGCATTCCGAGTGGAGATAAAAGGCTTATGAATAGCCGCACGAGCACAGTAATCCATTGAATGAAGTTCTCTGCGAATGATACGTGTACATACCGAGATTCCATCATTTTTACTCACCTGTACACTGAGGTCTTGTGCAGTACTTCGTCGATTAACTGTAACGACTCTCCTGAGGCTTCGACGTCCTCTATCACTGATTTTCTTTGGTCTGCCGGTACGTTTTGCTGCTTCAGGTACGCCATGTGTCTTCCACTTATTCAGTACATCCAAAACAGTTGACTTGGGTATATTTAAACGCCTCTCGGTTTCTCTTATGGAGAACCCACTAATATAACATCCAACAATCTTTCCTTTCTGAAAGTCAGTTCTCTCCCGCCGCGACATTTTCACTCAACCTCACAGTGCGATATGATCGCGGTCAGCTTCAGGCTTGTTTTATATCGTTTGCAGCTGTACCGCGCATCTTAGCAATGCAGCGGATCCGTTGATTTCCTTTTGAAGGGAAGCCTGTTGACTTTTGTCCATATAGTGTATATCAAATATACACCGATGAGTCAACACATTGTGACCACCTGCCTAATACGATAGTGGACCCCACGTGCCACTAAAATAGCTCTTTCCCGGCGAGGTATAAACACTACAAGATTTCTAAAGGTGTCGTGTGGAATCTGGTACGAACACTTTCCCAGAAGATTCTTTAACTCTCGTAAGCTGTGTCTGAGACGCCGCAGATCTGATTTTCTCTTCCAATAAAAACCGTAGATGCTCGATTGGATTGACCTTCTGGGGATTTGGAGGCTCAGAGCGGTACCTGGCAGTTTTCGTCATGTTCTGCGAAGCATTCTCGAACATGGCACATTATCATGCTGAAATGAGGCATGGCTAGATAGGAATACCGTTGCCACAAAAGGATGCATCCAATCTGCAATGATGTTTAAGGAAGTGGCATACATCGTGGTTTCCAACACATGAATGACTAGGCGCGGGGCTTTCCATTAGAACATTGTCGCTCACCTTTAGCATCGATGAATCATGGTAGGCCCACATCTTGCTGGAGATTCGTCGATTTTTTTCCCTCAAAGCACTTTTTCAAGGTGCTAAGCACGGCTGACCTTGAACACCCCACAAGCCTTGTCGTCTTGGAAACGCTCTGACACAGTCATCGGCCATTTGCAATTTGGCTTTTGTCAAACTCGCTAAATCCGCTGTGTTTTCCATCTGAGGAACAAGAATAACACTATAATGACCGATGAAGAAAATTCTTGCCAAATGAGATGTACATAAATAATGATTTCAAATTGTCGAATGCAGGATATAACCTTCTAAATTTGAAAGTAAGAGATGTCAATTTATTTACATATTAAAATACATAAAGTTAAAAACCTAGTAGGGTGAGATCTTTAAGAACTACCATAGTTTCCATCCTCAGGGCACGAGCGTCGGATGTCTCAGACGGTGTGATATATATAGTCGGAAAATAATTCTTTCAGTCGCAGATAACACTAGTGTTGCCACATACAGTAAAAGCACACTAATAATAAAGAATAGTGAAAGTTTACTCTTCGGTTAAGTCAGTCGTTATGGTTTAAAGTCTCTTGAGAAGTGCAAGCCAGGGACGCAGAGACACTGGTAAGTCTTCATTACAGCAACAGATGAACCTTTAATGATACATAGACTTTCGGCAAGCAGTAAGGAATGTCGATCGAGAGTTGCAGTCTGGATGGAGCCAAAGGGGATCCACGTTGCGCACACTAAATCTCCGTCTGTGAGAACATAAATACGCCTTACGTGTTGGACTGACTTCTACTGCCTTGATACGTACCGTTACTACTGGTCATCATGAGCCGGATTGGATTCGGACGGTTATCCTGACTGCAACTCCCGATCGACATTCCCTGCTGCTAGCCGAAAGTCTATGTATCATTAAAGCTTCATCGGGTTGCTGTAATGAAGACTTGCCAGTGTTTATTCCCCGTCCCTAGCTTGCACTTCTCAAGAGGCTTTATACCACAACGACTGACTTAGCCGAAGAGTAGGCGTTTGCTAAACTTTATTATTACTAGGTTTTTACTGTATGTGGCAATACTAGTGTTATTAGCGACTGAAAGAACTGTTTTTCCGACTACATATTGGGTTGTCGGAAAAGCCATGACGTATTTTGGCACCCGATGGGGGTTGGGCGGTTTTGGAAGTACTTGAGGCATGAGCAGCTCTATTATCGCTATGGCACTCGACAGGGGCTAGTTCTAGGTGCAGTCTAAAAGCAATAGTGAGCGATTTGGTTGATTTGAGGAGATTGGACATCAAGTTGCAGATGGAAGACCGAATTCCGCATTTTCGCCATATTTCACCGTTTTACTTCCGTAAAGAGAAGAATGCGCGTCAATCCTGTGAAAAGTTGCGTAAAGTGTACGGTGATAATTCTCTACAAGAACGTCAGTGCCAGCGGTGGTTCGCAAAATTTCGTGCTGGTGATTTTGACTTCAACGATGCTCCTTGGTCCGGAAGGCCAACCGAGGTTGATGACGACTAAATCAAGACATTGATCGAGCCAAATTCACGTTACACGACACGAGAGATTGCAGACATATCGCATATCCATCATTCAAGCGCTCACGACCACCTGAAGAAGCTGGGATTCGTAAGCAAGCTTGATGTGTGGGTTCCTCGTGAACTTAAAGAAGATCAATGGACGGCGCATATAAGCATCTGCGATATGCTCATTAAACGTGAGGAAAACTATTCTTTTTTGAGGCAACTGATAACTGGTGACGAAAAGTGGATTGTGTACAACAATGTGCTCCGAAAACGGTCTTGGTCCCGAAGTGCTGCTTTGCCTCAAACGAAATCCAAACCAAACATTCATCAGCTGAAGGTTCTGGTCTCAGTGTGTTGGGATTTTAAAGATGTCGTGTTTTTCGAGCTCCTACCACGGAACCAAACAATCAATTTGAATGTGTACTGTCGGCAATTGGACAGTTTAAACGAATCCATCATCCAGAAACGTTCAGAGCTCGTTCATCGTAAAGGTGTTGTGTTCCATCACGACAACGCGAGAACCCACAAGTTTGATCATCCGCCAAAAATTATTCGAGCTTGGGTGGGATGTGTTGCCACACTCAGCATACTCGCCTGACCTTGCGCCGTCAGAATTCCACTTATTTCGCTCTCTTCAACAGTCCTTGGGTGGTATAACGTTCAATTCAGATGAGGCTGTAAATCAGCACCTTGTGCAGTTTTTCGCCACGAAAGACAGGTCCTCCTATGAACGAGGCATCCTGCAGCTCACTGATATATGGCAAAAGGTTATCAAAGAGAACGGGCATTAAATCATAGATGGATCTTGGTTCTTTCTATCAATAAATGACCTTTGCAAAACACGGCTAAAATACGTAATGACTTTTCCGACAACCCAATATATCACCCTGTCTGAGACATCCAACGCTAGCGGCCTGAGGATGGAACTATGGTAGTTCTGAAATATCTAGCCCTACTAGGTTTTTAACTTTATGTACTTTAATATGTAAATAAATTGACATCTTTTACTGTGAAACTTAGCCGGTTTTATTGTGCATTCGAGAGTTTGAAGCCATTATTTATGTAAGAATAACACTAATTAAAGGAGCGCAGTATTGTTTGTTTTATGTACCGCTTCGTGACTTTCACTCGCGCCGATTTGCGATGTAGTCATTGTTTCGATTTGAATAAAGATTTGCTAGTCGTAACGTTTTAGCTCTTCGGCGTATATCACGGAGTGGCAAATATCAGAAACAATAGCCGAGAAGTTAATGAGAATGCTCTTAGGGAATATTCAGTAATAAGTGAAATATATTTTTTCTCTTTTTAACACTCACTATAAGGAAATTATTTTCGACCTACATTAACACGTACTACGCTGAAGAGTTAGCCATCTCTAATTTAGGGCTATTGGTTCTATAAAAGCAAGAGAGCCATAGAACAAGGACATTCTCTGTGCAGCATTCGAATCCTGCTATTTTATTCTGAAGGTCTGTCACTACTTTTCTATGGAGTGACAAATCTATCAAAAATTCTCTAGAGTTAGTTTTTTCAATAAAGTTTGTGTAATGCGCAGGAAAGGAATAATCTGCTTTTCTACAAGAGAAATAATAATTTCACTCTTTTTTTATGAAACAACTCATTTATTCAGAAGTAAAGTTTCGATGCATAAGAAAAGTTTTGTAGCATATAAAGAAAGGATCACTATTTAATTTTCTCAAAATAAAGAATAACAATGATAATCTTTCTGGAATAATATAGAATGAGAGGAAAAAATTCCGTGCCTTTCGGTTTAAGCTTATATATGGCTGTTTCTCCTTAAATAATGCAACTTAGGAATCCCATTCGCATTGCTCCTATTCCCATTCCATTGATCATCCAAGATCTCCCATTCCCATTGCTCTCCAAGGAAGCATTTTCTTTCTAAATGATAGAGACAAAACTAACGAAAGTAATGTTTCAAGTACATGCTTACTATTACTAAACAGGACATATTGTTTCTTTTGGACAACAGAAATGTCATCTTAGGTGTCGGTCTTTTCCAAAATTCCATTTCAGTAGAGAAAAACAAACACGGCAGACAATACAATTCATTTAAATCAGTCGATCCATTTAGCAAAGGGGTTTTTGGTAATTGCTTACATTAAGACATGCAATTCTTCCCTTGAGTTCAATTTTAAGTTCCATACGGATCGGGACAGGTCTTTCTCTCTGCGATATTTGCATTTTATCCACCGATAAAAACTGAGAAAATGTCAAATATACACTATCTACCAACAAGTAATTGAACACCTGTGATAGCCAAGGAAAACGAAGTTTACTCGCCTTCAGTAGTTGGTGGAACCTCCACAAGCGGCGATTACAGCTGCGACCCTCCGGGGAATACTGTCAACCAGGTGTTGTACGACGGTGAGTAGTATTTTCTTCTATTCGGCTTGGAGAAGTCAGGTCAGTTCCTTCACCGATTTCGGACGGTGGGGGCACCCTTTAAGTCGACGCTCTAACTCGTCCCGGAGGTGCTTGATAGGGTTAAGGTCCGGGCTATGAGCAGGCTAGTCCATTCGATGAACCCCATTGTCACCATACCAAGCCATGGTGGACCTCGCAACATGACAGGTGGCATTGTCATCCTGAAAGTAACATGGGTCCACCCCGTAAAACTGCCACAACGTAGGAAGCGCATGGTCATCCAAAATGGTGCAGTAGGTCTCGGTGTTGAGTCTACCAGAAATTGCGACCAAGGGTCCCGTGCCATATCAGGAGAAACACCCCCATAGCATAATTCTACCGCCGCTGAACGTCACAGTTGGCACAATACATTTCCGGCAGGAGGCGTTCTCCAGGCAGGCGCCAAACCCAGTCCCTGCCATCCGAATGGTAGAGAGTGATCCTTGATTCGTCGCTTCAGAGAACCTATTTCCACTGTTCAACGGTCCGCTGTCGACGTTCTTTTCACCAAGTTAACCGAGCAGCGTTATTGGACTTGGTAATCAAAGGCTTGTGGGCGGCAGCACGTCCATTATAACCGAGCAGATGGGCTTCCTTACGGATGGTATTCATCAAAAAAACACTCCCGGATGCCTGTTGAAACTTCTCGCGGATGTGGCCCATCGATTTGGTACGGTTCTTCCGAATTTCTCTGGCCAGCACCCGTCGGTCTCTAACTTCCAGTTTTGTGGGTCTGCCGGGTCGGGGCACATTCCGATGGTTACCTCTCATCTTCCACTTGCCAATCACGTAGGCCACTGTCGATTTAGGGTGCTTCAACTCGCTGGATATGTCACGCATGTATCGGCCATTTCTGTGATACCCGACGATTACACCTTTCTCGAAATCAGAGATTTCCGAACTGCGTGGCATCTTGCATGCAACTGGTTGCGTTGTTGTTTCCCACACGATATTTAATGGCGGCGGCCGTGACGTGTATCAGGGCCGCAGATATCATCGATTGCAGGGGTGTCCAATTACGTGTTGGTAGATAGTGTATAGGATTTGAGAAAGTGTCCAACATATAAAACTGAGAAAGTGTCCAACATATAAAACTGAGAAAGTGTCCAACATATAAAACTGAGAAAGTTTCCAAAAGCTCATTAATAATATCAGTCATTTCCTACAATAGAATTTCGTACAATTGAAGGCCTAACGCAGAAGCGTTTCTTCACACCGGGAGCGAAGTAGCAGTTTGTCCACGGGAGTCTATCTCATCGCTCAGCGAAGTCTTACCCGCGCATAAATGGGTGCCATGGTAACGTGGTCGTGGATTCTTCTGGTAGAGCTTCAGTGTTAGCTGAGAAGACGTCATCAACCGTGGTACTCTTGAGAGACATCGATTGCACTGCCTTAATTCTCTTAGTTAATCGGATTTAATATAAGCACAAGTTTCTTCATTTCTTCTCGTTTAATTTACATGCCCTGGAATTCTCAGCTCGCGTAACTAGGCCAGAATAAACGCCACTATTTAGGATGTAGGATGAGTCCGACAAAGCAAGCCATACGAATATGTATCCATTTGGCGCAGACGAGAAGGACATGGGGCCATCCGAGTAAAGTACTACTGTGGTTTTGCCGATTGGGAGACTGTAATGCTGCAGGAACTGATGATTCTAGGGCTGGGCATCTGTCCTGTAGTAGTTCTCACCTGTAAATATCCTCGTTCTGCTTGAGTGGACTTGTTTTTAGCCTTAGTAGCTCACAGACCACACAGCAACACGCTTCTTGAGAAGAACGGATCGTTGACAGTCTTTGAGCCGAGTGGATTGTGTTCATGTGTTATGGTCAGGCATCATAGTTCAATTCCTTCTCCGAGCCCCATTCAGTGTTCTGTTAATTAGAGTGACACGAAATGTTGCACTGGGCTCACTGGTGTTTCACATGAGCAGAAATCGTTCCCAAGTTGAGACGGGGCTCTCACATATCAACTATGCCTGCAACTGCAGTCAGTGTGAGTATTTCGAAGTCAGAAATCGTGCTAGCCGCATATGAAAGGAACTGTTGAGATATCAGGTTTTAGAATGCATTGTCCAGGACATACTAAATCGATCAACTGTAACGTACCAGGAGATGTGACGTACCTGCCAGAAGGACGCACACGACATAAAGGCAGATAGGAATCAGAATAAAACGTCCGCGTAGCTCATTTGGTAGAACAACTTATTCCGGAATGAGGGGACCCGGGTTCGAATCCTGGCGCGGATAGAAATGACGGAGAAATTTACTTCGTTATACAACATTGCCATATCACACTTGTACAAGCCGCTGCGGTTGCGCAGTTGTCTAAGCTGTGGCTTCTGATAATTCGTCCCAGATGGGTCCGGGTTAGAATTCCAGTAAGGCAACATGGAGGTTGTATTTGTCTAACCGAACTGGCTCTCTCTGTTCCCTGGAACCAGTCACTCTAAGTTATGGCGTGCGACTGTTTGTAACACATCGAGTTGCTCACCGTGGTCGTTCAACACCCGAGCTAAAAATATAACACCTGCTCAAAAGCGGGATCCTTTGTTACGGAATAATAAAACAATTTTCCTCATTCGCATAACTTTCGGTGGAACTTCACTTTACTGGGAAGTCAAACAGTGAATAGCATAGAATGATAACAGAATTCAGCTGCTCTATAAAAGTAAAAATATTCTACATTAAAAGAGAAGTAGATAGTTAATTGGGAGAGAAGCAATAATTCTTGTATTCTGGTATATGCTGTAAGTAAACAGGGTATCACATGAGCCCTTTAAAAATGCGTAACATTTCCAGCAGAGAATAATATGAAAAATAAAAGTTAAAGTAGTCTAATAACTAAAGGCAACTTGAATGAAATAGCATTATTGAGTATTTATTCCGAAATTTAAAAAAAACAACAGTTGCTTGCAATTTGCCGAAGCTCTTGCCGCATAAACGCAAAAGAAAATAAATTTATTTCTGAAAATTCTGCGTTTTAGGTTTCACGTTTAAAAAGAAGAAAGCTGCAGAGGTCGCTTGAATTCGTGTAGCATCTCTTTGTTATTTCTGCATGATGCCAGCAAAAATATTAGGTTATTACAAAACAAAATTGTTTCCTTTCCGTCGTAATCACCCTTTTCCGTACTAAAGTATTTACGTTGCCTAATTGCTTCTTTAAGGGAGCCCCGCAATCTCCATATTTCTACAGAATAAAAGCTATTTTTCCAAGGAGACCATTATTTGCATGTTGCGTAACACCGCCAACAGAGATTTAATTCCAGTACATCATGCAAAAGACGTACAAGAGCAACGAATGGTCGCCAGATTTTAATTTTAAGAAGAACATTTTTGAAAATGAAAAAAAAAGGCTCAAAAAAGTAACGATTAGAACTAAGAAACTGAATATTTGTCAGAACGCCTTTTCATCGATTTCATTTAGCCTTCGGTGATACTGGTAAATAACATTTTTTGTTTACTAAAAGTGAACCCGAAAGTGGAAAGCTCAAATTTGAAACTTATTGAGTGGTTTGATGCAATTTACTACAAAGCACATTTTGAAATATTTATTACTGAGCAAAGCTGGCAATTCTTTAAACATTTTTCGCAAAGGTAGAAGAGAGTTCAGCGATTTCTTCAAAGATATCTGAACGTATCACACTTCTCCCATGCGGTGGTCAACAATACTATTAACCAGTGTTTTCTCTCTTCAATAGTGATGCACACATCATTTTGGCTACACCTGACCTTTCATCCATTAATCTCATTAAGGCTTCAACCCTTTAGAACGAAATACTCTCATCGCCAAAGAAGTTGTTGCACCCAAAATGACGTGTAGGACTGCAATGCTATACGGGAGGAAGGTAAAGGTTACCAGGAACAATAAATGATTAAACATTGAGACTGATATGGGAAATATTTATTGAGCTACACGCCAATATTTAGTGTCGCTCAGTATGGCGTCAGGCCGCCATGTTTTCTCACACAGCATACCAGACGTCTCGGCATGGAGTTGTACAGGTTCCTAATGGTGTCCTGCGATAAGCCATCCCAATGCAGCTTGAATCTTCTCACGCAGTTCCTGCAGATTGTGTGGTAGCGGCGAAGTGTGGATAGCGAGTCCAATATCAACCCACACATTTTTCAATCGGCGATAGGTCTGGCGTTGTGGCTGGCCATGTCTGAGTGTCAGTGCCTTTAAGACAAGCTCTCGAGACAACAGCAGTATACGAACGAGCGTTGTCCTGTTGGAAATTCGCAACGGAGTGAGCGTTCAGAAAAGGTAGGGCCACTGGTTGCAGGACCTCATTAACGTAACATAGGGATGTCAAAGTGCCTGCAATTAACACCAAAGGTGATCGGGCACCGTAGGCACTCTACACCAGGACACTAGGCCTCCTGCTGGACGTGTGACGCTCGAAAACTAACCGTTCATCTTGGCGCTGACTACGGTGCATCCTCACATGGTTTCGTTGGTCGTCTCCTCCAAGACAAAAGCGGGATTCGTCACTGAAGATCACCCGCTGCCATTCTCAGTAGCTTCTTGACAGACCCGCACGACACCATTGCAGTCTTTGGCGACGATGCAATAATGGTGTTAAGGGCAGTCGTCGTAACGGTCTGCGTGCGTATAGTTCTACGTCGCGCAAACCGTCTCACAATGCTGTTGCCACTAATCAGATGATTCATGGAGGGCACCACTGCTCACTGAATATCCGCAATCGTGTCTGTTGGGTCACTCCGCGATGTCGGACAACCCATCGATCCTCTCTCTACGTCTTTCGTCTAAATCTCCCTAGACCTTTCCTGTTGCGGCTGCGTGTCTTGTTCTATCCACTACCGAAAACAGCGGGCTATTGTGATATCCGTTCGACCGGTTTGACGCGCGATAAGGCGATAAGACCAGCCCGCTTGCGGGAGTCCGAGAATGCGGCCCTTCTCGAACGCCTCCAACTGCTCGAATCGCTTTCGAACTGTTCTCCGAGGCATACTTCACTTGCAAAGGATGCAACCAACCTAACAGCATGAGTCAGAATGGCAAGGACGTGCAAGGGACGAAAAATGATTCAAGTATCACGTTCGGCTGCGCATGTGACCCCTCCTTGCTGGCGTCACATGCGCGGCCGCGCGTGATACTTGAATCATTTGCATGTCTCACGATGTCAAACATACACCACCAAGTTTCCTTCCTGTCGGTTGCTTCCTTCTGGGTGCAACTATGTTTTTGACGATGAGTGTAACTTGGATTTAACAGACGGACTGAAAGGAGCTGGAACGAATATTTTCGATATCTAAGAAGTAGCCCGAACTCGTCTTGAACAAGTAAACCTGCGCATTAGAAAGTGTTACTCTCCCCTTTGGTTACCCATTCATAGTGGTCATTCAATGGCGATGATTGTCGTTAAACTTTTCTATTTGAAAAGATTTCCGCTAAAAAGGCTATAAAAAGTGCGACGAGCCTAAGAAAAGGGAGATAAGATGTTTAAGTCATTTGTTTCTACCCACTGGTATTATGTCCGTGTCGGAAGGACTAACCCATTCCTTCCTTGGAACAAGGAGCAGACAGTGAATGACTATAAGGGAATCATATTATAGATTATACAGTATAATTAAGCACTGTAAGGGACTATAAGGCATCTCGTATCGCCATTGTAGCAGATTTTTGGTCGTTACTGCTTAGATAAGAGAGAGGGAAACGAACTGTTTCGCCGCAGCTTTCGTATAACCCGGCAGCTGTGTGAACATTTCTGTTCGGGGTGCGCAAAACATTTTGGGTACCATGTAGTTCAAGTACATCAGCCCCTTAAAGGGTTAACAGTCCGCAAGCATAGAATACCATCATCAACCAAATAGCTTTCCTCTCTCTCTCTCTCTTTCTCTCCTTGCAGTAACTCACAGCCTTTCGGAAACACCTGGTCTTTGACTTGACTTAACAAGCATTTCGCAGCAAGCCTGCAATTCCACCAGTAATTAGACCATACGCCTCTGTTTTCTTTTTTCTCCTGCTCCTGCACGGTACATACATGTACAGTTTGGTCAGTGCTTCCCTTTGACTCACTAATGTCACTAAGAAACTTTCCACAGGCGTAGAACTGTATAACCTACCAAACAGAATGCAGGTTGAGCATTCCTTATCCGAAAATCTCAAAACCGAAAACCTCTAAAATTCAAAATTATTTTTGAGCGCCGACATGACTTCACAATTGCGGCCAACTGACGGTCACGATAAGTAACATCAGATGCCCTGGATTAGGCTCTGACGCTCTTTTCTATTGCATCGATGGGCGAAACGATTCTTTTGATAGAATCAATTTCGACTCAGTAAAACAATTTACTCGTACTGATTCGTTCGTTGACTCTTTCTGTGATTGATTTCGGCAGGAATGTCGCTAATCTTTTCTATCGACAATCTGCTTCTGGATTGTCACTAATCTTTTAATCGTTCTGAAACGAATCCCCTTCCTTAGAGCAATTGCAAAGAACCAAGAGTATTTTGATAGTCAATAAGAGTTATGCATAGAGCGAGAACTTATTCATTCGCTCCTAATTTATTTGAGTACCTGGTTTTAATCGATAGTGATCTTGATTCCATCTGCCACAGCCTGAGGTTTGAATTGTGAAGTTGTTTTGTGGTTCTTAAGCAAGGGAACTGGTGAGGGCAGAATAACAGTTGCTCTGTCCTAGTAATACACACCGAAGAGCAATTGAATTAGAGACAGCTGGCGTTATGGTGATGTGGCGCTGTGGGCGGCTCTGTAAACGGAAACGACATGTCGTATGCAGCGATCCGACAATATAAGGAGTGATGCAACGGGAATCAGTAAGAGTCGGACGCAGTATGGGTAAGACGAAGGATCTAAACGCATTTGATCGGGGGCAAATTGTCGGGGCCCGACGAATGGGTCACCCCGTCTCGAAAGTCGTGCAGGTACAGGGAATTTCACGAGCCACTGTGTCACGTGTGCACCGTGAGCACATCGAATCTGGTAAAACCATCCCTGCAAGAGCCCAACTGCCGTGGACAACAGCGCGTGGATGTGCGGGGTCATCGTCGGCTAGCTCGCATTGTAACAGCGGATAGACGGGCCGCAGTGCAAGAAATCACTCGGCAATTTAACGCTGGTGCACAAAAACCTGTAAGCAGCCACACCATCCAGAACCATCTCCTCGTTATTGGGTACAGAAGCCATCGTCCCACGAGGGTATCGCTGCTGACTGCACATCACAGGGTGCTAAGATTACCATGGGCGCGGGAACATCGCCACTGGACCCTAGGCATATGGGAAAATGTTGCCTAGACTGATGTGTCGAGATTCATGTTGGTACATGCAGATGGCAGGATACAAGTACGGCGCAAACCACATCAAGCGATGGATACTTCTTGCCAGCAGGGTACTCTTCAACCTGGTGGGGATGGCATTTTCGTCTGGGGACTGTTTACGTGGACTGAAATGGGACCTCTGGAACGTGTGACATCGTCCCTCACAGGTCAACGTTACCGTGATATCCTGGACGACCATTTGCTTTCGTTTGTGCGTCTTCGACATCCCACTGGGGACCTCATCCTGCAACAAGACAATGCACCGTGCCGTCGCTCTCGAATTGTATCCGAATGGTTGGATGAACAGTCCACCGACGTTACCTCCCTTTCTTCGCCAGCTAGGTCACCTGACCTCAATCCCATCGAGCACAACTAGGATGCCATCGAGAGAGATGCTTGAGGCTCTGACCCCTTCCATCAAATCTTCGAGAACTGTGGGAGCTTGTTCAGCGGTCGTGGATCCGTATGGCCTCCCAACAGTTCCGGTGTCTTGTCGAGTCCATGCCGAGACGAATCGCCGACGTCGTCAGGTGGAAAGGTGTTGCTACACGTTACTAAACAGGTATCTCTAATTCAATTGTTCTTCAGTGTAAATAGTTATTCCCCTGTTAGATCGTCATCAGACCATCAAAGCCCCTTCACTGATAACAGGATCCACCACGAGAAGGCGGTGTACTAAAACGTATGGATGTCTACGGGAGGCTATATATACTGTATATGTCTGTGTGTACGATAGAGAGTGAGCATGAGAGAGAGAGTGAGAGAGAGAGAGAGAGAGAGAGAGAGAGAAAAGAGTGAGAAACTTTTTTGTGACTACGCCCTGAAGAACAAAAATTCAACGAAGCACATTTAGAAGCAAATGATGCCTGTATTTACTTTGGACAACAGCACATACACAGACATATACAGCACACAGTTTTCAAGAGCAATTTACAAAGGGGATCCTGAAAGTAATGCCTCGTTCCTCATAAGTTTTTTATTTTTAGCAGTGAAAATGTGAAACTTGGTGGCACAATATTTGGACATATTGTTAATAATGCTAGCTTATTCAAAGTAGTATCCATTACTTTCTATACATTTCCGCCATTTTCGAACTCAATCGTTCAATCCATTTTGGAAAAAATTCCTGAGGCTGTCATTTTACGCATGAGTTCACAGCCAGTGTAACGTCTGTCACATCGTCGAAACGTTCCCCACGAAGGGTGTTTTTCAAAGGGGCAAACAGGAAAAAGTCTGAGGGAGCCAAATCAGGACCTTAGGGGAGTTGGGACATCACCGTCCACCCCATTTTGGCAATAGCCTGTGTTATGGTGTAAAAGAGCACTAGGAAGTGGAACGTCATGTTTTTTCTTTCTGATAGCTTCCTTTAGCTTCTTCAATGTCTGCTCATAGTGAGTACTGTTTATTGTTGCACCCCGTTCAAGGATATCAGTCAAAATAACACCATGTTTGTCCCAGAAGATTTTCACCATATATTTCCCAGCAGAACGAGTCTCTTCACCTTTTTCTGTCTAGGTGAAGATGTGAGGTGCCAATTAATAGAGATACGTTTTGTTTCTGAGCCATGACAGAACACCCACGGTTAATCTCCCGTCACAACTTTAGAGAAAAACACCTCACCCACCCTGTCATAACAGTCCAAGAGGTTCTCTCACATGCCCACCATTTGTTCACATTGTTCACGGGTTAGGTTTCTTGGAATCAACTTTGAATAAATTTTTCTGTAGCCCAGATCGCTAATTAATGTTTCCATATCACTATGACCACAATGAATTGCATCACACAACTCCTGGATGGTGACACGACGATTAGCTGTGATGAGGTCTTTCACTCGTTGCCTGTTGGCATCTGTCACTACAGTTGCGGGTCTTCCACTCCGTTGTTTGTCCGACACTGAACGTTTTCCCTCTCGAAACCTATTCATCCATTTTCGAACATTACTGATATCGATGTTGGCAGCTCCATACACCGCCAGGAGTCTTTTGTGGATTTCTGGAGCCTCACATTCCTCTTTTTCCAGAAATTCAATTACGGGTCTCTGCTTTTCTCTGTCATTAAAGATCTTTATTTCCGATTCTGAAATAAATTTGTTCCCGCATTGGTAACATATCATAATACATGTAAGTGCTGTTTCATTAAAATCACTTAAGAATTTCAAAATTTATTTAGGAGTAGAAATTACTTTTAGGATGCCGCTTATACCATTAGTTCTTAAAGAAAACTTTTTTGTGACTATGTCCTTCCAGTTCTTACTTTTGGGTCAGAAACATGGACCGTAACAGAACAAGAAGTGCAGATGAGGCGGACGACTCAAAGGAGCATTAAGAGGTACATGCTTACTGTAACCAGGACAAATAGCAGAAGGAATTCATGCATACGCCTCGGTGGCGTAGTGGTCTAAGTGATGGCCTCTGATCATTTGTCCGGAAGGGTTCCGGGTTCGAATTCCGGTGAGGCATGGATGTTGTGTTTATCTTACAGCACTGGCTCTTTCCCATCCCTGGAACCAGTGACCCTAAATTAGGGACGGTCGACTGTTTGAAGCCCATTGAGTTGCTCACGGTGGATGTTAAACCTCCAATAAAAAAAAGAAAAAAAGAGAGAATTCATGCATTAGGAAAATTAAAAAAATGAATAATATCATGATCAAAGTAGAGACCTGAAAGTGACAATGAGCTGGAGATATTACTAGAAGAACTGACCACCTTTAGGCAACTGCTGGATAACAGAGGACAGGAAAACAACCAAAAGACCACGTGGAGATGGAAGGGGAATAACATGAAAGTTGGTTGCTCAAAACACAGAATTATGAAAGAGACTAAGAGAGACCTTCATCCAGATTGGCAATGGTTGATTCTCTCACTCAAAAGTCGACTCAGGACGTTAGGTCCATCTTTCTCCAATCAACTGAAAGACCCATAGCTGTTTCCGAGGGGCTTATTTTCAGCTGTACACGATCTTTCCCTAGCACGGGATAATGCTGATCTTTCAGAAATGGCATGATTGCATTATACGTACTTTCGCTCCCAAAACTGCTCCTCAAATTGTTATTCCTATAACTGTTACTATTCGTATAAACTTAAGTGTCTCACGTATCACACAGGGTTTCCGGATGAAGAAATATTCTTGTTTGTAAAGAAAATTGAATTTTTGACTTTAACATTGCGTTTTGTAATTTTTGTTGTACTGAGAATACTTCTGTAAAACGCCAGTTTGCTTCGACAAATATTAACCGTACCCTCTTAAACACTGACAGAAAAAATCCCAACACCAAGAAGGGGTTGTGTTAAATAAACGACAGTTGGTAGGCGGTGAGACTACATCTCTAAAATGACGTCTATGCAAATTTCGCGCTCGGCGCATACGTGTGGCGCTAGTAGCGCCCCTCGGAACATGCAAAGCAGGTTTGTTGTAAATACGTGCTGTTACGTTTGTGAGCGTTAGTTATCGTTGAGATTCGACGTAGTGTGTTGATGTTAGTCAAGAATGCCATTAAGAAGACGAAGAAGCCATTATCAACAGCTCACGGAGTTTGAACGAGGTCGTGAAATAGGGCTACGAGAAAGGTGGATATTCTTTTCCGCAATATTGCAGAACGACTTGGTAGGAATGTAGCCACTGTGCATGATTGTTGGCAGCGGTGGTCAAGGGAAGGTACTGCCTCAAGAAGACCGGGTTCCGGCCGGCCACGTGGCACTACTGAGAGGGAAGACCGCCGTGTACAGCGTATGGCCGTGGCGCATCGTACTGCGTCTGCGGCAGCAATTCGAGCTGCAGTTGCCACCACAGTGACACAACGAACTGTTACAAATCGGTTACTTGAAGGACAGCTCCGAGTCAGACGCATAGTAACGTGCATTCCACTTACTCCAAACCACTGCCGTTTGCGACGTCAGTGGTGTTAAGCCAGAGCTCATTGGAGGACGGAGGGGAGATCTGTTGTGTTTTCTGATGAAAGCCGGTTCGGCCTGGGTGCCAGTGATGGCCGTGTGTTGGTTAAAAGGAGGCCAGGTGAGCGCCTGCAACCAACCTGTCTGCGTCTGAGACACACTGGACCTACAGCTGGAGTTATGGTCTGGGGAGCAATTTCCTATGACAGCAGGAGCACTCTCGTGGTTATCCCACGCACCCGGACGGCACAGTTGTACGTCGGTCTGGTGATTCAACCCGTTGTGCTGCCATTCATGAACAGCATTCCAGGGTGTGTTTTCCAACAGGATAACGCTCGCCCGCATACCGCTGTTGTAACCCAACATGCTGTACAGAGTGTCGACATGTTGCCGTAGCCTGCTAGATCACCAGATATTTCACCAATCGAGCACGTATGGGACATCATTGGACGACAACTCCAGCGTCACCCCCAACCAGCATTAACCGTCCCTGTACTGACAGACCAATTGCAACAGGCATGGAACTCCATCCCACAACCTGACATCCAGCACCTGTACGACACAATGCATGAACGTTTGCGTGCTTGCATTCAACAATCTGGCGGCTACACCGGTTAGTAATGTACCAGCATTTCACATTTAAAATGGCTCTTCTCGCGCTTACGTTAAGCTGTGATCTTGAAACCTTAATCGATTAAATATGTTACCTATACAAATCTATTGCCGCCATTTCATTCCTGTACAACTATTTTTTTCGTGGTGTTGGGCTTTTTTTTCCGTCAGTGTATATATATATTTTTTTGTATTTAATTTTAATTTTAAAAAACCCAATTTTTTTCCGCTGACTAGTTAAAATCTGATTCCACTAAAACGACAAAGAATTCCCGTATATTTCCTTCTCTTTCCTGTTGAGTTTCTATGAAAAATGAATTACCACAGTTTTCCCTTTCTACATTTTCCCTCTGGTAAAGCACATTTCCGTCACTTGCTTGAAATGTTAACGAGATTTTCATTGTCGGTTTTCGAAGTGTTTTGGCAGCTGAAACCACTATGAAATTCCAAATTTGTCGGGAACGAGGATCGAGCCGACGCCTCGTCGCTCCGGAGCCAGTTGTTCTAACGACTAAACTTCACCGACGGAATGGATTTCTGCAGATTTGTCGTCTTGACACGTGCTTCACATCTGCAGTACGTCATCCACCATTGCAATTTTCTAGACATTTTGCAACTTTCTCTTCTGTGGCGTGTATTTTTCTGCATTTTTTTTTTCGATTGGGGGTTTAACGACCACCGTGAGCAACTCGATGGGCTATTAGCAGTGGCCCGTCCCTGATTTAGCGTCACTATTTACACGGAAGGAAGAGAACCAGGACCATAAGACAAACTTTACAATCATGCCTCACCAGTATTTGAACCCGGGCCCATCACGGACGAATGGTCAGAAGACGGCATCGTAGACCACTGCGCCATTGTGGCGGCTCCTTCTGCATTTGCGTTCAGCACGATTGTTTTCTACTACAAGTCGGACTGTAAAAAATGCTTTTTTTAGTTTCGTTCATTTACAGGGCAGCTAAATTCACGATAGCCGAACTTCCAAATCTGAATAACTACTGCTTGCATGCTTCGAAACACCTTCTGTTTCACAGCTCGAGAAAAGAAAATGATGAAACAAGCGGTCTCCACGAGACCGTGTAAAACGCCGTCTAAGGGGAGCTGTGGCATTAAGGTAATGCCACTGTTATGCCAAAACTGTATTGCTCCCTTCTAGTTTTTTATTTTCTGCTTCATAATTCAAGGCATGATGTGAAAGCGTTAGTCCCTCTGACACAGACATCATGCCAGTGGATAGAAATAAGTGTACCAAACATCCCCCTCCTTTCTTAGGTTCCCCGCCATTGTTATAACCCTGTTATCAGGTAATCAGTCAGAAAGGATTAGTGTCAGCTATCCTCTAAATGGCAATCTTGAATAACAAAGCAAAGTCGAAGGCAACGCATTCTGATGGTCAGCTTCACTCGTTCCGGCCGCGTCCGGCCCACTTCTTAGGCAACGAATAAACTCGTTTGTGCTGATTTCATCCCATTTTGTTGACCCCGCGTTAATTCGTTCTAGCCAGTACAAAAGTTAGCACTGGGAGCCTCCGAGTAGCCCGTTACAAGACGCGATGAAATGGTTCTCTGTAGGACTTTTCTGGCAGTGATTCAAGCACGTACCATTTCTGGCATGCTGTTCACCAAGTCATTGCGGTGTTTTCATGTTTAAATTAACTAAAACAAAATAGAAGCATTTAATCCTCTCGGAACTAGGAGATAGATAACCTGACTTTACTTAATTAGATGGGCATATTAAAGCATCCCACTCTTTAACGGCGGCCTTCTGTAGCTCCCACCTACTACGCCACGGTTTCACATAGCATTGTTATGTTTATTACAAACGATGTTTTAATGGGATTCAGATCAGATGGGAATGCATAACACTTCGTCGGTGCCTCCATGTTTTTCCTGGAAGTGCGCACTTACCAGACCACGACGATGTGCTTAGGCGTTGTCATCCTGTAGCATGAGATGCAGGAATCCACTACTGATAAGCGAATATTTCTCCTATGCCGCAGAGCGATAGGCTTCACTTCACAGAGATGAGAGTCTTATTTTCTCTCTTCATTATCCCTGTTCAAAATATGACCGAACTGAAATTCTACTAAACCTTCTCTGGGGGTTCTTGAGTCGTGAAGTTTGTCCTAGCCATTTTTACAGACTTCTGTACGGTGTCAGGGGCCAACGCTGGTTCGGCATTCGAACGGGAAAGGAACATTGTTACTGTTATATGATGCCCATTTGTAGTTGGATTTCTGCCACGTTACCCAGGACTCACTCTGGCGCGATATCAGCTGGAGTGCTCACAACAAACGCCAAGAGCATGGTTGTCATCTTGCAGGCGATTTTGGGAAGTATCAATACGTAATGGACATGGTGCATGGCAGAATTTCATGGCGTATCCCTAATTTTCCTAGAAGAGAAGCACAACATAGCATTTATTTGCATACATTAGTGCAGGGTCGGTCCATCTTTGGCCTTGATGCATGCACTGATCCTTCGAGACATTCTTTCGACAAGGTTTTGGAACACAGCGATAGGTATGCGCTTCCATTCAGTAGATAATGCTGCCGCTAACTGTTGCTTAGTAGTAGGCCTTTGTTCCAAACTTCTTATGCGGCGCTCTAATTCACCCCATAGGTGCTCTATGTGATTAACATCAGGGCTCTGTGCTGGCCATTCTACACACGTTACGGAATTATCATCAAACCACGCCATAATAGTCCTTGCTTTACGGTTCGGTGCATTATCCTACTGGTACCAACAAGGCTCAGTTCCATTGTATTGCCACATAGTTGGTAGGGCGTAATTGTCCACAATATCGAAGTAGACGTGCTGGTTAACAGGTTTGTCAACGATAACCAATGGGCCGGGACCATACGGCGAAATACACCCCCACACGAGTTAACTGCCAGCTCCAAACTTGACCGTAGGAACAGTACACTGTGGTAAACAGTGTTTCCCCTGCTGCTGCTATACGCACACACGGCCATCAGATTGATTGATCGCGTATCTGAATTCATCAGTCCACATGACCCGTTTCCATTGATCTACGGTTCACGATAAATGTTCTTTACACCATGCTCAAAGACGAATAGCATTCCGAGTGGAGATGAAAGGCTTATGAGCAGCGGCTCGACCACGTGACCAATGGAATCAAGTTCTATACGAATGGTAAGTGCGCATACCGAGGTTCCAGCAATTTTACACGCCTGTACAGAGAGGTCTTCTGCAGTACTCCGTCGATTAGCTGTAACGACTCTCCTGAGGCTTCGACGTCTTCTATCACTGATTTTCTTTGGTGTATGTTTTGTTGCTTCAGGCACGCCCTGTGTCTTCCACTTATTTAGTACGTACATCTAAAGAAGTTGACTTGGGTATGTTTAAATGCCTTTCGATTTCTCTTATTTTCTCTTATGGACAACCCACTAATATAACACCCAACAATCTTTCATTTCTCAAAGTCAGTTCTCTCCTCCGCGACATTTTCACACACCTCACAGTGCAATATGATCGCGGTCAGCTGCAGGCTTGATTTTGTACCGTTTACAGCTGTACCGCGCATCTTAACAACGCAGCGGATCCATTCATTTGCTTTCTAAAGGGTGTCGGGTGACTTTTGGTCAAAAAAATGTATATTGTGTTACTGTAAGAAACCGGGTACTTAAATTATTGTACGGGTGATTATACGGTGTCTATGTGGAGTCATAGACACCGTATAATCAATCTATGGAGTCATTAAGACAAAAGCTATTATAGCTATCAAGAGTAAATTTTATATTGAAGTCTTCTGCGAAATAATACTATAAAACGGTGGATTTCATCTTTCCTTAAAGATAATTTTAAGCCATTGTTAGTTTAAAAAGATCTCAGGTTCCAATGAATTCTGTTGCTTCGAAAAATCACGAAGAAAGAAATACTTAATGATGATAAATCCTCCGATAGAAAAATAAAATGATTGCAAACCTATTCAAAAACATAATAAGCTCTAACAGAAAATAAAATGACTAAATCACTGCATTAATGACAAAAAAATCATCATCGCGCAATTAGATTTTTAGCTTGAACGCGAGTGTGATTCCTGATCTTTCTGACTCAATGGTCAAGACTCGCGAGTTCTGAAGAGTCAGCCAAGATAACGAGGTCGGTTCGAGTTCTACCAGCGCAAAAGGATTCTCCGTTGTAAGAGTTGGAAAATTCGGCGTCTTCGGTTTTGTGAAATTTCTGTATAAATACGTAAAACCCTGAAACTGACTTTTCTTAAATGAACGGAATTACTGACTACAGAAAGTATGTGGTAATACGGAAGTTAAGAGAAACGGAAATTTCGTTGGACACCTACCGGCAACTTTGCTGCACGTTATTTACAGAAAATTTCCGTGAATTCTCACCACTTTTTGGCACGTCTTTTATAAAAAAGGATCGTGCTTATGTTATCGGTTTCTCCGTCCGTCTGTACCCACGATATCTCTGCAACTATTACCCCGATTTGAAAAATTATTTTTGTATTGGGAAGCTTGAAATATTCGAATGATGATCCTTCATTTCCTTTTTGTTTTTACGATGTACAATTTCGCCGCTAGAGGGCGTAAATGCAGATGATATCGAATTTAAAAATACATTTTAATTCACATATTTGCTTCTAAACATCCGATTGCTTCTAAACATCATATTTGCTTCTAAAAATGTAATTTTGTCTTTCGATTCCATTTATGTCGAAGAGTATTTTAGATATAGTTCCTTTTTCGAATTACGCATGGATTTTCCGCTAGGGGCGGTAAACGAAAATTACATTTTTCCCGATAACTTTTCCTCTAAAGCTCCGATTTGAAAAAAAAAATTCTTCAGCGGATACACCTCCTGATGGAAAACTTTTGCATATAATTTCAAATTTTTGGTAAAGAATACTTTGGACACCAGGGGGCGTAAGTGTTAATTTTTGCTTCTGATATATTTACTGTAAAATCTGAGCTTCTAAAATATCAATTGAAAACATTCCTTCGTGGACTGATGCCACTCAAATCGGCAAACCTTTTCGGAATATTTTCTTCTTAAAATATTCCACAGTTTCTCGCCAGGGGGCGTAGATGTAAATCTTATTTTCGTCAATATTTGTACTTCTAGAAGTCCGATTTGAAAAATTTCTTCTTTGCTAAATGGTGTTTTCAGTGTGACATGTTTTTCATATAGTTTGAAAATTTTCAAGTAATTCATAGACTTTCCGCTAGGGGGCGTAAAAGTAAATTACTTTCCCCCTATGTCTTTGCTTGTAAATCTTCGATTTGAAAAAAACATTTCTGCACCGGATACAGCTCCTGATGAGAAATCGTATGCACATAATTTCAAATTTTTGTAAAAAAATGGTTTGGCCACCACGGGCCGTAAATCTTAATTTCCGCTTCTGATGCATTTGCAGCAAAATATGAGCTTCTAAAATCTCGATTGAAAAAAACGTCGTTTGTATTCCGATAATACTCATGTCGACAAACCGTTTATAAATATTTTCTTCTTAAAATAATGCATGGCTTCTACGCCAGGGGCGTAGATGTGTAGCTTATTTTTGTCAATATCTCTACTTTTAGGAGTCCAATTTGAAAAATTCTATCTTTGTTGGATAGTTTTTCTAGGGTGACATGTTTTTCATATAATTTGAAAATTGTCAAGTAATTCATAAGCTTTCCGCTAGGGGGCGTAAGGGTAAATTGCGTTTCCCCTCTATCTCTGCTTCTAAATTTCCGATTTGAAACATTCTTTCTGCACCGGATACAGCTCCTGATGGGAAATCGTTTGCACATAATTTCAAATTTTTAAAGAAATGGTTTGGCCACCAGGTGGCGTAAGTCTTAATTTCCGCTTTTGATGTATTTGCAGCAAAATATGAGTTTCTAAAACCTCGATTGAAAAAAAACTCATGTGTTGACCGATACTACTCATGTCGACAAACCTCTTTGGAACATTTTCTTCTTGAAATAGTGCATGGTTTCTACGCCAGGGGCGTAGATGTATATCTTATTTTTGTCAATATCTCTACTTCTAGGAGTCCGATTTGGAAAATTCCTTCTTTGTTAGCTAGTGTTTCCGATGCTAAATGTTTTTCTTAAAAATGCAAAATTTTCAAGTAAATCATAGACTTTCCGCTAGGGGGCACAAAGGCAAATTGCGTTGTCTGCGTTATTTCTGCTTCTAAAACTCCGATTTGAAAACTTCTTCCTGTATCGAATACAAGACCTGATGGAAAATATTTTTCACATAATTTCTAATGTTTGGTAAATAATGTTTTAGCCACCAGGGTCATAAGTGTTCATTTCTGCTTCTGATGTATTTGTAGCAAAATTTAGGCTCCTGAAAACTCGACTAAATTTTTATTTTCTTAGACCGAGACCGCTCATATGGAAAATCCTTTTGAGAATACTTTCTTCCTAAAATAATTGCATGGTTTTCCCACCAGGGGAAGAAAAAGTCACATCCTTTTTTTGTCGATATCTCTGTTTCTAAGAGTCCGATTTGAAAAATTATTTCTGTGTTGGAGAGCGTTTCCGGTGCAAAATGTTTCTGATATAAATTCATGTTTTTCTTAACACACAAGCCTGCAACCAGAGGGCGTAAGCTCACGATTCCGTTTACAGCAGTATCTGAGGGATTAACAACCCGATTGAAAAACATTTTTTCGTCAGATACTGTTGTTTTCCATACCGGTTCCATTGACTTTGAATAGTTTTGATAAATTTAATTTGCGTCAGAACGGATTCAAAAGGCGTGCTTATTACACCCAAAAATTCGGTGTCATCTTTCTTATTTTTTACTGTGCAGGCGATGACCTGTACCAGTTCAATGGTGCGTCATAGGACTATCTCACAAGGAGATTAACAGGACTCACTAGCTCTTCTGCCACACAGGTTATGCCAGAGGTGCGCAACCTTTTTATGAGTGCGACCCCACTGAAGAAATATTTTATTAGGAGACCCCATGTCACCATATAAATAAAGCAAGGGGTTAAAAATTATAATTACATATGCATTTTTAAAGACATTTATTTTATATTCACCAATATTAGTTACATTTATTAATTAAAAAATTCAAAATATTTCAACTAGAAGTAACATGTAGAAGATTTGAAACAAAAAGTAAACACAATTAGTGGGAGGAAAACCCCCACACAATTTGTTTGACAGTCCTAATGTGAAATTTGATATTGCATCTCGAGAGTTAGGATCTCCATTCCTGGTTTTATAAAAAGAGGGAAAAAACGAGAAAGAAATGGAGATCATTTAAAAAATCCGGGCAAACCCCAAATAGGGTCACGACTCAAAGGTTAAGCTATGATAAATCGGAGAGTACAGGCTTAATAATTGTTTTTAACTTTTAACTTTTTTCTTTTTTTTGCAAAACTTTTATGTTAACATTATAAAGGAAATTACTGGATTTTGGCATTTTTTGTTGTGTTTTTAAATATTTGCAACCGACTCTTTCCTTACGTTGTGGCGTGAAAACAGTAAAATTCCAGAAAGAAATTCGCAATGTGCCAAACTCACAGTTTCAATACATGTCTTTGAGTCTACACGAAACATACTTTTACGAAGGCTAATCACTTACAAAATTTATGTGAATAATTTTATAAATGAATGCATTACGCAAAGCAGACTGTTTCCTTTTTTCATAAACTGAATGATTTTCTGTTTCGGAATGTCTGAAAATATTTAAAATACTAGTGTCGTTTCTCTTTGTAAATAAGTACTGCTAATGAATTCCTGATATCAGGTTTAATACACCAGTAATCTGCTTTTTGTATAAGTACATAATGCTTGTCTCCTAGCTTATTAGCTTACGTCGGATGAATTCAGGGAGATCAACTTTAAACCTGCATTAATCTTAGTACGCATGAATTAAAATTTCCTTTGTATCTTTTAAATACTTTGGCACGAACCACCTTGAAAATGTATTTATAACACTTAATTTCGTCTTGATTAAAGCGACCGTGAAATTAAATATATCTAATGAAATTATGTGCCCTTTCTGAATATTGAAAGACAAAGAAGCGTCAAGAATGTTTTTGTTAATCATTATTTTCTGGAACTACAGAAATCTGCATATTAAACGCAAGCTAAATAAAAAAGATGGATTTTCGCTTAAAAGAAGCAACAAGTCTGAAGGAAGAAGGCTATTTTCAAAACCTCCAAGTGGGCTGAAAAAATATTTTTGAAGAGTTTTCCTTAAGAAGAGAATATTTATCTGAGTAAAATATTCAGTTTGGTTGCTTGGCAATTCAAGTCATCGAAGAGTAGCTCGACAATTTCCATCCGTTATATTCGTCTTTTTACCCCGAGGTCTCGATTCTCCGAACTCTTTAAGATAGCCTAACCGAAAACTTGAAAGAGTTTTGCCCTCATTGAACTGAGAGTCGCATGCTTGAGATATTCCATTCTCCCAGAAGAAACTAGCTTGGCTCTGTTTGCTCAGTCAAAATGTTTGTCAATTAAATTACACATCCAGACTCCGCGTTCGGTGATCTACTGCACGTGAGCGCCGGAGAATACTCAATATGACGAACAAATGTAATAAAGTTGTTTGTGCATAACAGGCGTATAAGGGCCAACCATTTTTAAGAGACAGTGAATGAGGAAGAGAAAAAGACACATACGCATATCGAAGAACCGAGAAAAGTAGATTATTTGTGTTTGTTATGAGAGTGTGGGAGCAAGTACGTTTCAGCTATATTTGTCGAGACAATTACTACACTTTTGCGTTTAATTATAGGCTCTCATTAAGCGGAATTATTTTATAGGAAATCTTTCCACGGTTCATCACCTCCCTAAACTTATTTTGCATTCACACATATATCCTCTAGTTTGGAGGTCATTACTTTTATCGGCATTTTGTAATTATTTTTATGAAAATCCATAGTTTAAGCTCCAGAAATAAATGTTATCCATGAGGGAAGTCCCTCGTAAAGCTTCCAAATGGATGTGGGAATCGAACCAGTAACTACCTCTTTACGTCTCTGCATCTTGCGCTTTTATAATTGTGAATTAGCCTTGTCGGTACCCGTTGGGTTCGTCTACTTCTGGACCCGACAATTTCGTAATCCCAACGGTCCCAATGTATATTCTTTCCACGAGTAGTGCTATAAATGGCTAAGTGAAGCAGGAAAACACCAATGTCCAGTCTTTTCTAACGATACCACCGGGATTTAATAGGTCATGGAAAATAATGTCCGGTATGCTGACTGCCGTCCGAGGCATCCCAAGCCTCCATACACTCACTACCTTCCCCGCACGGAGAAGATTTTCGGTCGAACACTTCCGACGTCCGATGCCCAGAACCAAAGGCCCGCATTGCCCAAGGTTACCACGCCAAAACTATATAGTAGCCAAAAAGCTCAGAAGCCGATCAGATCAGATCATATGTAGAAGATTTTAGGAAGGAAGGGTCTGACACAAGGTCTTGAACAATCCTTAGAAAGCCGCCCCGGTGGCGCAGTGGTCTAAGCGATGGCCTCTGACCATTCGTCCGAACGGGGTCCGGGTTCAAATCCCGGTGAGGCATGGATGTTGTGTTTGTCTTACGCCACTGGCTCTCTCCCTTCCCTGGAACCAGTGACCCTAAATTAGGGACGGGGGACTGCTTATAGCCCATTGAGTTGCTCACGGTGGTCATTAAACCTCCAATCAAAAAAAAAAATCCTCAGAAATAGGAACCTATTAGATTTGGGCTAGGGTGCCCGATAGGAAAGTGACACGGAAGCGAGGTAGAAAAAGGGAGAGGAAGACTCCCTTATTTCTAACCGGGGGGGGGGCTTAAAATGTCCACCCGACGCACGGCAGATATATTTAGTGGTTTGAGCGATCGTACCTGTCTGGGATCGAACCTGAGTTTCCCCCGTCGCAGTCAAGAACGCTGACCACTAGGTCATCCGCGGCCCTCTAACCCCGAAGCCAACCAGCCCTGCTTCTTTTATACAGGTGCACTCCTATTTCGCCCTTTATTCTCCAGTATCTGCTCCTATTCCACCCTTTATTCCCCAGTCTCTTGAAGCTATGCTCTAACGGAGCATAGCTTCCAGAGACTGGAAAGAGACCGCGTCGGACACATCTGGTCTCTTGCCGCCCCGGTGGCGCAGTGGTCTGAGCGATGGCCTCTGATCATTCGTCCGAAAGGGGTCCGGGTTCGAATCCCGGTGAGGCATGGATGTTGTGTTTGTCTTACGGCACTGGCTCTCTCCCTTCCCTGGAACCAGTGACCCTAAATTAGGGACGGGCGACTGCTTATAGCCCATTGAGTTGCTCACGGTGGTCGTTAAACCTCCAATCAAAAAAAAAAAAAAAACATCTGGTCTCTTATCGCCGGCGGTGATACACCTGCTCGCCATAGAACCACTTGCAGTTCTGCACATCACACAAAGCATATAGTTAACACATGCACTTAATACCCAAAATATTACTATGCACAAAAATAATTTCCGGGGCTGGAATTCACACAACCCTACAAACCTCTTAATGAAAAAGTAGGCTATTACGAATGAAATGTAGGACTTTGCAAACTCAACCCGTCGCCAGGTAATTTAGGAAAGCGATGTGCTATGTGTTATGCAAATAAACGCGTCAGTGTTTCAGCTTTCAAAGTAAGGGTCACACACAAATACACACACATTTTCAGTAGCAAGGGTATTGTGTTACAGTGAACAGAGGACGGTGGATGTGAGCCAAATTTATGTCATTTCTTTATATGAGTTTAAACACAGTCCATCGGAGGCAGCACGAACATCAATGCAGTATTTCGGGAAGCCCCCTTTGGTAAACGCAAGACACAACTTTGGTTTGCTAAATTCTGGTTGGGAGACATGACTCTCGAAAATAAGCCACGCGGTAGACCAGAAGTAGCTAGTGATAATGACCAGTTGGAAGCCTTTTTTAAATCCGACCCACGTCAAACGGTACGGGTACCTGGCGAGAATTTCTTGACATTTACCGCCCATAAGCAAAGCTAAGAAAATCGATTAATGGATTGCACCTCATGCGTTGACTAACAGCAGATCAGACGGCAATTAGATGTCTGCTCTTCCCTATTTATCCAAATCAAACGGATGGTATTTTGTGGCGCCTCTGCGCGTATAATGAGAAACAGATGCTGAATGACAAAAGGTAATCCATCCCAGGAGAACGGGAAGTATCTGGTGGTACGCAGTTGGTATGATGTACAGTGCGTCTATAAATGAAGTATACAACTTCAGTATGCTACTAAAGAAAAACGAAAAACTTTCTTGAAACGTCAAGAGGGGTCGCAAGTGTTTAAGTTTAAGTCAGCTGATAGATGGCGCCAGGTGTCTCGTGTAATGAATAATCCCATCAAACACGGAATACAACAGACATAAATCCCCTATTGGAGAAGCGGTAGACATGCTTAATCGCATTGACGTAGACATGCTTAATCGCATTGACGTTCCTTTCACGGATCTGTTTCAGCGATGAGTCGACATTCCATGTTTCTGGCAGAGTGAATAAACAGAACTGACGAATGTGGGGCTTGGAAAATTCCCATGTGGTCTTAGCGCACGAGAGAGAGAGAGAGAGCCCGAAGGATAATGTCTGGGCTGGCCTAATGAAAGGCAGAGTGATAGATTCTTTTTCTTTGCTGAACCAACCGTTACTGGCATAACGCATCTAGACATGTTAGAACAATTCGCAATCCCACAACTCCAGGATATTCACGACATCATTTACCAGCAAGATGGTGCACCTCCGCATTGGTCTTTGGATGTATGCAGATCTTGAGACCACCATATTGCATGGTGTGGGATTGGACATGGGGGTCCTAGGGCTTGGCCACCCCATTCTCCTGATATATTACCCCATGCGATTTTTTCTTTGGGGCTTTATTAAGGACACAGTGTACAAGAAAATGGTTACATATATCATTAAGCTCAAAAAACGCATTACTGCAGCCTTCCTCCTTGTTACACCTGACATTCTGTAGCGTACGTGGGTGGAACTGGACTATCGTTTAGACATCCTGCAAGCAAACAACGGAGCACACGTGGAGACCTACTCACATTTTGAAAAAAAATTCACAGTTACCATGTGTTTTGACATTAAAAGTAAGTTGTTATTTTTTGTAGTTTTTTTCAATAGTTGCATACTTCATTTAGTTTTTTTTTCTGAAGTGGCATACTTCATTTATGGACACCCTTTCCATACAACCGGTTCAAACTATCATGACGGACAGGTATTGTCAAGAACTTGATGAGATATATACAAAACCGTCAAACACGTAATCACCTCGAAGCAACAAGTACAGCAAGTAGTACAAAAAACTTTAATCAAAAATTAAAAACATACTGACACTCCCGTAAGATATTTCGGGAACACAGTGTTCCCATCTTCAGACTGCTCGGTGTTTAATACGGTGTTCCCGAAAAGTCTTACGGGAGTGTAAATCTGCTTTTAACTCTTAATTTAAGTTCTTTGTTCTACGGAGTTAGCTGTATTTTCTACTTCGAGTTGATTACGTGTTTGACTGTTTTGTATATATCTCATCAGTTTTAATAGTACGTTTATCATTATTTATTGTCAAGAACTTGACACCATGCTGGAAAAACTGGCCTCCAAACAGCCTGCATAAATTAATCTCCAATTGCCCATGTTTCTCCATGATAATGCGCGACCCCACTGCGCACGACAGACGATACAGAAGCAGAGGTAAGAAATGCTACCCTCATCCACCATATTCAGTTGATATATCCGCTTACGGCTATAATTTTTTCAAGCACCCGGACATCTTTCTACAAGATAAATCGTTTCCTAAAAGCTCGAAATTTTTTCACGACAACATGCGGATGCTTGTATCTTGTTGGCAAAAGCGTGTTTATGCTGAGGGTGATTATTTTGATTAATAAAATTTATTTTGCACAGCATTTTTGGTGTTTGAAATTTCCTTAAATATTCTGACATCCTTTTGAAACTGTGTATTAATGAAGTCATGGCAACATTCTAGTGATGAAATATCTTTAAAATACAATTATGCAATCTGAGGATTACTAAAATGACGTAAATATTACTTCTGCCACTGAAACGGCCATACCAAGCCTTCATGTTCGTTAATCGTGGCACCTATTCTTTTTAGTTTGTAGACTTTCTTCAAGTTTCCGTTTCACACAGTGCTACGTAAAACGGAATTTGGAAGAAAACCTACGAATTGAAAATAAAAGAAGAGATGCCACAATTAACGAACATAAAGACTTGGTATTACCGCTTGAGTGGCTGCTCCTACTCTCTTGTTTTAGTCCCGAAGAGGGGTTGGTGTGCAAACCAAAACTTTGACAAAAAAACAATTTTTATGTCAAAATTGACAATTTTTATGTCTTCCTAGCAAACCCCGTATTGAATGATTTTACGTTTAAGATGTAATTTTGAAATTCAAACAGATCCTGCATAACTTCGAAGTTCCACAGTGAGAGTTTGCAGTTTCAATTTCAGTAGTTAGATCAAGAGGGTGATAACAGCGCTAACAAAAAAGAAAAATTATCCGAAATTTTCGGGGTAATCAGCACGTCTTTTGAATTATTTACGAAACGAAAATAATTTTTGAAAGAAGTTTGTTAAAAATAACAAGGAAAAATGGAGTTGGAATTAAGCCAGCTAATGAAAACTTCCGCATAGTTTAAAATGCACAATGTGCGCAGGGTTTTTTCATACCGAATGGAGCCAGTTACACGTACAAAAAAGGAATTTTTGGAGTTGGAAAACAATTCAAAAATAGAAATACCTACGAATCACTTACTTACGTCCTCCAGCAGCAGAAATATGCGTTACGAAAAATTTCAAATTGTACAGTGAACATTTTTCACAGCGTAAGATATCCCATGCAAGACCTTGAAGTTCATGGAGGAACTCCACGTTCCCGAGCGACAAAGCTGAACAAAATTTGAAGAATAAATTAGGGAAATATTTTTTCACGGTTAATGATGTTCCACCAAGGAGAGATTTTCCCAAACGTTTGTTTAGAATCGATAATACTCTATCAAATAGAGAGATATGCGAACACCTACTAGGGTAAGAACTGTAATTTATGTAAGAGTAGAAAATATGAGTAAATATTCTTCACGGCTGAAGCTATGGGATGGAAAAGTAATTTTTCAGATGCTGAATGTTTACAATCGTGTTTTAAGAAGCGCAGGTGCTGCTGAAAATACATCGGAAAAACTGATACATACTTACACCCTCTTGCAGAAAAAGTGTGCCTTACGAAAACTTAGAAATTGCATTAAAAACACTTTTAACCACGAAATCTACCCGATGAAAAAAGCAATTTTTCCAAAGTCTTTTAAAAGCTGAAATATAGGGAACAGTTCGAAATGTTGTTACGCCCCCTAACAGGGACACTAAAATTTATTGAAGAGGACTATGTCCGGATATTTTTGATCAGATAATCAAGTTTACAATTGATAGCTTCTTCCCACTGGAATCTCTGGTATAACACGTAATCCACCTTTGATGTTCTTCTACCAGTCTCATTGGGGATGAGGTGTTCCTTCAGCTTTTGAAGGAATGTATTGGCTGTGGCAAAATATATTTTCCTGTCCTCATCTTGGTTCTAACCTTACCATATCCTTTTTCTCCGTGCTCACTCTATAGGGCCTTAATTACTTTTCCAAGGTGACCTCTGATATCTCCTACAATCAGCACTTAACTCACTGTACAACTTATACCAGACATCCACAAAAGTATTTGCCGTTTTTGGAGGGTGCAAAAGAAACACCTTGTAACGATTGAATTTGCGGCGAGATGGCTTTCTGCCTGCGGTATATCGTCAGCTGAAATTCCAAGAGACCCTACGCATATGAATCAGATGAGTAAGTAGTTTGGTAATGAAAAGAAGTGCGATTACAATGGCGGTATCAGTGAAGATTATTCGTGGGTGTTTGTCATACAAATTTAAACTCAGTTCATCTGATGCAGAAACAACTCGTCGCATTTGTGTAGCATTCGGGGCCGATGTTGTGAAGGAAAGCACCATCTCGGAATTGGGTTCGAAAGTTTAGAGATGGAGATGAATCCCTTCAAGACAAATCCCGAAGTGGTCGTCCTGTCAGACTTGACACAGAAGCCCTGAAAGTTGCTCCTGAACAGGATAGTAGCGAAACATGCCTGGAACTATCCCAGTCATTTAGTATTAGTGATGAAACCGTCCAAAGACATCTGCATGCAATAGGTAAGGCATACAAATTGTCTAACTGGGTCCCCCACGAGTTTCCTGCAGTGAACAAACAGCAACGTGTCTCAGTTGCTATCTCGCATTGCTATCTCGCTATGACCAGAAACCATTTTTGGGAAGGCTGCTCACATGTGATGAAAAATGGGTCCAGTACAGCACCCCAAAACGTTGCAGATATTGGTTGTCCACCAGTGACTGAATTGCTCAAACATCGAAGCCAACGCTGCATCCACGCAAAGTTATGCTGTATGTATGGTAGACAGCATGTGGTGTTGAGCATTATGATCTCTTGCAACGTGAACAAACGATCACTGCTGCAGTGTACTGTGAACCACTGCAACGTGTGCATGAGGACCTGAAAAAGAAAGAAGTAGCACTGCTCAACAGAAAGGAAGTTCTGCTCCTACGAGATAACGCTTGTAGGCACTCCGCTTCATTGACCAGAAACACTATCAAAGAACTTGGGTGGGACTTGTTCTTTCACTCGATAATCATTTGTGTGTCACTTGTTCTTTCACTCGATAATCATTTGTGTGGACACAACTTCTGAAACTTTGATGAGTTGCAGGCAGCCCTCCAAAACTTTTTCTCTTCCCATGGCACAGCACCTTTTTGCAGGGGTATATACATAAGTATAAGATACTAACACGTTGGCAGAACCTTATTGATCCATGATAATTATTTTGATGAATAAACTGCTGTTCTACTACGTACGTGTTATAATTTGTCTCAGTCTCCGAAAACGGCAAGTACATGTACCTTTGTGGTTACCTGATAGTTCCTCTTCAATTAGCACTCAGAAATCCTCTTTTTCAGCCAGGTCACAACTACCATAGGAGGCATAAAGAGAAAAGTATCATTCCTATTCCATTCGAATTAATTCGGGAAGTCTTTAGTCCACCACTTCTTTTCGCTTTCAGTAAAATATCTTTGTCACTCGACAGGTGTATCTGAATTCCATTTCTTTATTTTGCATTTGCTGCACTGTTAAGGAGCATGTAACCACCACCTGGAAAGTGTGTATTTTTTCCCTTTCCACCTTATTTCTTGAATGAAGCGGTTGAATCTTTCTATTTCAGTAACTTCCTTTCCACTCAGAATTAGTTGTCCTGCACAATTCGAATAATCCAACAAAAAACAACACTGTCACTGCACGATTTAAAATCCAATATAACAAGATCACATTAAAGGTCTATTACATTAAAATATATTATTTACAAGTTAAAATCTACTAGATCTTTCTGGTCGTTAAACGTGCCCATCTTCAGGTAAAATGTAAGGGAGGTATACAAACAGCCGGGACTTATATACAGTTGGTTGGTGACGTAAAAAGCCATCCAAGTGCATGCTCAAAGATTTAGTCTTAAAGGATTGAGGTGGGCGACTCCACTTCCTATGGCAATGTTGGAATGTCCTCGTCGTCAATTATTTTTTAAATTCCTCTCTAATCACAGTTAAATTTCCCACTCTCAGTGTTGCTGCTATAAATCTCTTGCCTGGCAACCATTCCTTGCTGTGAAAGCACCGGAACATTTTTTTCTTTTAGGAGAATAAGGTCAAATTCGCCCGTCGCTTGAAGGAAAGTTCTTATCCTCCGTAGCTTCCCCATGGTTTCTTATTAGTAGCAATAAAGTAGATGTTAACTACTTTGCTAGTTACTATTTTCCTAGAAGCAGAATAAAATTCTCGTTCCATAAAAATTTTTGCAATGTTAGCGAGCTTATCAAAAGCAAATAAGAATCGGGTAATATAAAGACAAATACATAATTGTAAATACAGCAAGCAATAAACTGCCTCAGAATATGAGACTACCGAACTGGTTTGTGTCTAAGAGAATTGACTTTTGAGAATAACTTCATACCACGGAAATTCGTTTTCACTTATGGAATAAATAAATAACGGAATGCTTTGCATTATCGTAGTTGCACCTAAAATATCCGTGCATCAGTTTTAAAATTTGGTGTTCCTTAATTTGTGAAACTTTTTTTATCATTCGAAAGCATGTTTGTTTCATTCTTGGAAATTTCCTTAAATTTCCTTGCGCAATAAAATAATCTCAAAAGATTTTTCAGCTTTTGCAAATCATTTTTGTAAAGACGGAGCCTTGCAGGAGATATTTTAATCAGACATCAAAGTTATTTAAGTGCGTAGAGGAATGTGGTGCCATTTCCTTATGCATGATTAATGCATACCTTCGTAATTCACTCTTTCGTATCTTGATTCGATTCTCCTATTATAACTCGAAGCTTATTAAGCACTAATGAATGGGAATATATGTACGTGTTTTTTTAATAGCAAATCGTGGTATGTAGTTTAAGCATTAATAACTGTTCTACCTTTGTCCCATGTTTTTCGCAAATCCTAAAAAAGCTGTGAGGTAATCTAGTGATGTCACTTTTAATTAAGGCAATTTAACATCTTTTTCCTGCTCAGCATGAAAACGTAGACAAACGACGTTGGTTCCTAATTAATCAAGCTTATCTTAATTTCAGCGCAGAAGTTAGCGGATGTTTCGCTTTATCGTTGACCTCTAATATAAATGAGTACACAAGGATTTTCCCTTGATCACCTCGTCAGCAAACAAAATAAAAACTGGGGCAAATAGTTTTACTGTACTAAATGATGCGAGCTGCGCTACCGGCGATTAGAATACTGAGCTTTACCGATAATGTGTCGAGTCCATGTATAAAAATAGAAGTTTGGGAGATATTACGCTACACATTTTGATGAAATATCCATTAGAACATTTCTAATTTTAGGCACCGCTCCTCCTATTTAATTGCATGTATTTTCTGTCATGGAATAGTTTGTTCCATTTTCCTGAACCAAAGAAGTAGTAGTACTTGCCTATACTAAAATATTTATTATTAAGTATTTTTCAATTCAATAGAACTTTTGAGGCATTTTTAAGTAAAATGACCACATTTTAAATACCTTTGTACTTTTTGAAGTGCAGTTCTCATTGAACGATTCATTGTAATCAGTCGCTTGAGAGTAACATATGAAACAATTGCTTTCAGCCCTTTAAGCGTCCCGTGTACATTTGAACCAAATGATGCCCGACATTTTCTGCTGTCCGCAAACTTAAATGTGCGACCGGGGTTTACAAAATCAACGGCAAAACAATGTTTTTCCTGCTCTCATCTCATCAGTACCGACCAGAAACATGTCAGGGGTAACAAGCACCCCCATCTATTCATTTACTTTGTGCTACATGACCCAAGGTATTATGGGGAAGTAGCAGCCCCCCTGATACGGACATCATGCCTCTGAGTAAAAACAACTGACGCAAACAATTGTCTCCTTACAAATTTTGAAGATGACGATCTGTTTTTTGTGTAAATATGACATGGATGGTAAGTCAGATAATATCCTAAAACTTGAAAATTTCTTCATCCTAGAGCGGGAACTTGCATCTCCCAGATAGCGCCCGGGGATGCTAACCACTACACACCCAGAACGACCAAGTCTCAAGTTTCCGATTAATTTAAATACAACCATCACAGGATTATCTAGTCGAAGCAACTGGCATTCATGTTTAGCGAATCTGGAGGTAAAGAATTCTATCCCGTGATTGCCCGGAGGAGCAGATAAATAATGGGTGGAATACGGGATTACACCACACAATACAAATTTTGAAGATGACAATATGGTAAGTCAGATAATATCCGAAACTTCGCAAACTTAAGTGTTCCGCAATACATATGTAGTGGTCAGCATATCTGGGAGACGCAGGTTCGATTCCCGCTGCAGAACGACGAAATTTGCAAGTTTTAGGATATTATCTAACTTACCATCCTCGTCATATTTACACCAAAAAACTGATTGTCATCTTCAAAATTTGTATTGTATGGTGTAATCCCGTATTCCACTCATGAATAATCTCTCTTATTTTCATCACCATTTTTATAGCCCTATTAACATGCAGTCAGTTAGGAAGGATTACAGTTAATTATTCCCCTAAACTACATTTCAAAATTGTCTTTATTCTTCAAATAAAAATAGCATTTCTATGTACATGACAGTAGAATTCTGCCAATAAATACAGTGGTATATACAACAACTGGAAAGTTCCAGTGAAACGTAAAACAAAATATTGTTAAAATCATAAAATTATTTCGCCCCGAAGGGCGATAGAGAGGCAGACAATAAAGCACGAGCGATGCAAATGAAAATGTATACTACAGTATTGTAGACAAGAAAAGACATGATGCTATACTATTCACAAATTCCAATTAAGTATTACTACCATACTCAAGATTAAATATGCACAAGGTACTAATTCACATAAAAGACCATGGGTGAGAGGGAACTAACAGGTGCAACAGTATTTAGAAATATGACAGAAATGGTAGAAACAATTAAGCACAAATACTTATTATATGAACAGAATTATGCAGTGACAAGAGAGAAATACGCTAAACGGACCCAGGAGGGCAACTTTACAAAAAAAAACAGAAATCGAACAGTAATGCAATTCATAAGTGTCATATCATATGTACAGAACAATACAGTGACAAAAAAAGAAAGCCGCTAAGCATACCCAGAAGGGCAGCTTCTCATAAAACAGAAATGTAACAGTGGTGCTACACTCAAAATTTACATCATATGTACAGAAGTATTCAGTGACAAGGGGAGAATCGCTAAAAGTACTCAGAAGAGCATCTTCTTACATTAAATTATATACGCAGGGACAATAAAATTTCAAAATATATTCAACATAATGTAGGGGACATTGCGTGTGCAGTAAACTGTGCAGAAGAAAGAATTATATACAACATAAAATACAACAAAATCGAAGAGATCATGGGAAACACGGTGAGCTATCTCCTATAGCATATAAAACAGAATAATCACAAATAGCGAATCATGTGGGTGAAAAAGGAGACTCCACCTAGGAGCCTCATACCACCAAAATTAATACGTAAAATCATGAGTTGTGACAGTGAATGTGGGCGACAACAAAAATCACACCTATAAGTTGAGATGTAGCTGCAAATTGTGGATATGGAACCACCCAGCCGATTGGGCCCAGGTGGATTGAAAAACGTTATCGGTGTTTGTTGAGGCAGCACGAGAGTGCTCCATTCGGAGACGAGTGGTTAACCGTGCTAGGAAGCGTCTCCGAATGATAGCACTTGCCTCCTGAGGAGGTGGAGTAAGAGCAGGGAGGCGTTGTTCAAGATGGAAAGCATATACAGTGAACTTCACAAGAAGAAAAATGTAACGGCACACAGGAGGCAAGTGAGTAGGTGGATGCTTAGTTTGGAGTAGCCAAGCATATGCAAGAAATGGTAACGATCGAGCACAAATTCGATCAGCAAGACGAAATGCTGTGTTTAGGACTGGCAGGAGTACGGGGCAGAAGAGGTATTGATGTTGGACGTCGCTGACTTCAGGGCAAAAGGAACAATGTGGAGAGGTGAGAAGGGTCATGCGAAACAGTACTGATGGGGCGGGGAGACGAAGGTGAAGAAATTGCCAATGGACATTGAGTTCAAGAGGGGAGGAAAGGGGAGAGGTAGAGGCTGTCCAGATGGCGGGGAGAAGAGAAGGAGAAGCAGAATGAACAGAAAGTGGAAGTGCGGGAGGGGAAAGAAGGAGCCAATAAAGAGAAGAAGAGGAGATAGAAGTAACTAGAACCGGGGAGCTACGAATGAGGAGAAAGAACGGTAGAGAAAGAGGGGCGGAGGGGACCGAGAAGAGACCATCAGGGGAAGCGAGGAGTGGAAAGAGGCTCCAAAGCGCTGTGCGAAGGAGAAGATATTCGTTAGCAAGAGTAATGGTTGGAGATAGAAACAGGGAAGAAAGAGGTCTCCAGGTTAGATCAGAAGTTACGAGAGAACGGACAGTTATCACACCAGAGCGGATCCAATGAGGAAAGTAAAAGTAAGGGAGGTTAGGAGGGTGAATAAGAGAAGAGAAGAAGAGAGGTTCATCTAGAAGATCAAGAGTTGAAGAAGGAAATGAACGGAGAAGAGGAAGCGAACGAAAGAGAGAAAGGCCCTCTCTCAGGACAGAAGGGAGGTGGGACGGAAGAAGAGAGTATGAATCCGTCTTCAGAAACAGTAAGAAATTGAAAGATGGGTCACGAGAAGAAGCAAGAACATTCAAGGTAGCGGTAAGGGACGGAACAGTTGAAGTGGCAAGGCGAATGAAATGAATAATGCGATGTGTTTTATAAAGGACTGCTGGATCAGGAAGCTGGATGCCACCTAATGAGGCTGGTAGATGAAGCGCGGCAGGTTTAACCCAGTGATGTGAAGTCCAGATGACGGAAGTTGAGAGGCGAGTGATGGTCATCATTTGTGACACGGGAACAACCGTCGACATCCAAGAGTATTACTTTGAAAAAGAAAGCTAAGGCGAAAACAATGCTTTTGAAATGCCCAGTCTCACTCGTTCCAGCCGCGTTTCGCCCACTTTTTAGGCAGTGAATATATTTGTTTGAGCTGATTTCTTCTCATTTTTTAAACCCTGAATTATCTCGTCCCAGCCGGTTAAAGAATTTTCTCATCTGCACAACTGATTTGCTTTTAAGTTTATCTTCACGCAAAGCTCATATGTCCACTTCAATTTAGCGAATTAATTGCACGTGGTACATGGATTATCTTACATTTTTCATATAGATGTTCGTAGGAGCTGCAAAGTTAATCTTCTGCGAAAAGCACTTTCAAGATAACGGCCAGGATTAAAAACAACAGAATGTTACTTACGATAGCCAAGTCCTTCTTTAACTCTTGATCCAAGCACGTCAATATTCAATAACCACTTCGCTTGTAACAGAACATGGAACAGAATTCACTCAATGATGTCGTACAATATATGTTGACGCTGAGCTCTGCTCCTACAACATAGAGCTATCTATGACAAAGATCAGTGTAATCTAGTTCTGAAAACATCGTTCTCACTACTAAATAAAGGCTGCTCAATGAATATAGCTCTGCTCATATAATTTGCTCTTACAATATACACGTTGCTTATCGCTCTTTAACATCTGCCCCTGCACATCTCCACATTGCCACTGCTCATCTGCATATTTGCTCTTTTGAACATCAACCCTTATTTACCCGGATTATAGTTTGACTCACTGTCAGGCTACTGACTTCAAGCTCGTAGCGAAATCTTTTATGGCGTGATATCAGAAATTACGCGGATAAGCCAATTTTAAATAAGTACACAGAAACTCAAAAGTAAGGTTAAATTAGAGATTTACATCACAAACGTTGGGGTTCATCTCCTTCAGGTGAAGAAACTAAAGAAATCCATCTTAACTATTGAATCAATGTGTACAGATTATGTATGCGCGTGCCAATATTAAAAATTTTAAACCTTAAATATACCTAGCATATTGATTCCTGATTTTTCAAGAATTTATGGTTGTTCAGGTGCAACAAATGAATGTTTGTATACGTATGTACCACTGTACACTGAAGCAGCAAATTATAAGGAACACCTGTCCAATAACGTGTTGGGCTGCTATTAGCCTTCAGAATAGCCTCGATTTGATCTACCATGTTTATAACGAGATACTGATATCGTATTACAGATATGGTCAGCCAGGTCAATGTCCGTCAGGTCAATGTGTGGTCAGCCAGGTCAATGTATGATCAGCCAGGTCAATGTCCGTCAGGTCAACGTGTGGTCAGCCAGGTCAATGTAAACATTAACCTGGGAAGAACAGGTCAATGTCAGCCAGATCAACCCTCCATTGACCAATGTCAGCCAGGTCAAGCTTCCAGGTCATGTCAGCCGCCAATGTCATCCAGGTCAAGCCTCCAGTTTATTGACCTCCATTGAGCTGGGAAGAACAAGTCAATATCAGACAGATCAAGCTGGTCATCCAGGTCAATGTAGGCCAATGTTAGTCAGGTCAATGTAGGCCAATGTTAGTCAGGTCAATGTAAGTTGGTCAGCCAGTATGGTCAGCCAGGTCAATGTATGGTCAGCCAGGTCAACGAACTTCCGTCAATTGACGAATGTTCGCTGTGGGAGAATCTCTGTTTCGAATGGCTTTTTCAATCTCATTCTACAGGGGCTTAATTGGATTACGCTCTGGTGTTAGAAGTGGCTATTTTAACACATCGAAATGACTATATTGCACATGGATACAAAGTATGACGATCCGAGTGTTGTGGCATGCCGCATTATCGTGTTGGAAGTAGCACTCTACATCAGGAAAAAGAATGCATACTTAAGTTTATGTCTGGCCCGCAGTGACGTTGAGATACCTCCTGGTATCGAAATTCCTCTACATCGTATAAAAAAATAATTCAATTCCGCCATACAAACAGAGCTCAGACTGTTACATCACCTCCATCAGCTTGCAAAAGTTAAGGCTAAGGAGCTGGTGTCTATCGATTCACGCTGTTGATGCCATATCCTGGCCCGTCAATCAGAGTGTATTAACGAAAAACGTGATTCAGTAGACAAGGCGAAGTTTCTACAGTCCTCAAGTTTCCAGGTTTGGTGGTCTGGTTCCAACATCAGACGAATTTGTCGGTTTTTAGCAGAAACGAGTGGTGCAGGAAGACGTCTGAAGATTTCATCTGAATGCTAAAATTTTACTCTTTGTACCACTGTTGTACAGACAAGCTCCGTTTAGTCGTAAAGTGTGTACTGCGTGCACACTTTACGACTTAACGGAGCTTGTCTGTTAACTCGAACAATCATATCTAACTGCCGTGGCCATCGAACGTCGACCAGTGGTATCCACCCTCAGGAAAACCGCTAACTGTCTGTTTTGCTGTTTGTGCATTACGCATTGTACACCCTTCCATACAGTTGTTCTTGCATATACAAGAAGGTTTGTCATTTCTAACACGTTTGCACTTGCCCGACCTATTTGGCTTATATTGGCCAGTTATTGTGTTGCTGTCTTGCCCTTAGCTTGGCCGCTCCCCTTTCCGTATACTCTAAAGCAGAAAAGTGTGAAGCGATAAAATTTTTGTCGGCTGAAGTTTGAAAATCACCATGTTCCTTCAGCACTATGCTTGACAAAGCTGACTATCTGCAAATGTAAGTCAAATTTAAAAACTGGTCCCTCAAGCGTAACACACATATGTCCAGCCGAACACCCTTCATAGTCCATTGCTGATGACAACGGTGAACAAGTTTGTTTCAGGATTCTGTGTGACAGGCGAGTGATTATTGATGTACTTTGTAAATCATATGCAAATTAGTCATGATTTTGCGTACGAAATCTTTCGCAACATAATTACGTTTGAAAAGTCTTTGCAAGATGAGACCCGAAATTTCGCACAGAATGGCATATACATTATCTTTTGAACATCTGACAAACGACTTTTGGGCCATTGTGGCAATAAAAATGGCCTTTTTCTGATATGAATCGTCCCTCTGGAAGAAGCACAGACCCACCATTATGAACCAGTGAGTAAAGTTCAGAATTTGGATTGAAAACATTCTGGATCATGATCTTACAAAAATACTTCCAAACACATCCACCAGAAGGAAAAGTGTTGCTCGTTGCTTTTTCTCTCTCTTTTTGCTGCAAGAATGGAAAAATCTCACACGGGCCAATACTGAAACATATCAACAAAGCTCAAAAAGGTGCTCCTTACAATGACAAAAAAGAGATGACTAATGTGGGAATGCATATTGTTGTTGCATAGCAATGCCCATCCCCGTACTGCCACCAACACTGTAGAAACCCTTCAGAAAATGAACTATCAATTATTGGAGTATTTGCCTTATGGTCTTAATCTCGCCCCTTTAGGTTATCACTATTTTGGTCCAAACAAAGAGCTTATAAGGCAGATCAGATGAGATCATATGTAGAGGATTTTAGGAAGGAAGTGTCTGACCTCAGGTCTTAAACAACCCTTAGAAATAGGAAGCTAGGAGATCTTGGCTAGAGTGCGCGATAGGAAAGTGACACGGAAGCGAGGTAGAAAGAGGGAAGAAGACGCCCTTATTTATTACCGGGGACCAGTACCCGGGGCCCGACGGCTTAAAGTGCCCATCCGACGCACGGCGGATATTTAGTGGTTCGAGCGTTCGTACCTACCTGGGATTGAACCCGAGGTCTTCTACATGGCAGTCGCGAACGTTGACCACTAGGCCACTCTCGCCCTCCCTTATAAGGCAGTCGACTTGCCACGGAAAAACAAAAAGTGAAGGGTGTGTTGCATACGCTGTTAGTCCTTCAGCATTTTGCTTTAAATCTGACGCTATAGAAAAGTTTGCATAGCCTTGAACTAAGTGCGTTGAAAAGCAACGGGACTATGTTAAACAAGAAAGATGGCACCGAATTTTCGGTTGTAATGAGCACGTCTTTTGAAACCTTTATGATGCGAATTAAATTTATCAAAGTTATTCAAAACCAATGCAACCGGTTAGAAAAAAATCACGCGGACTTCTACAATTGATAAAACATCCGAAATAGAAACAACTTACTTCCACCAGCGGCTAAAAGGTATGCTAGAAAAATTCACAAATGCCGCACATAGAGTTTCTCATAGCAGAAAGAAGGTAACGGCGGCAAACAGATTTTCAAATCAAGCAGTTAAAAGAAGAAATATAGCAGGAAACATGACATAACTCTACGCCACACCTCCTAGCGGAAGAATTTTGCATAATGAAAAGTTGAGAATAGGCGAAAAACATTCTTCATTGGAAAAGCTATGCTAAGAAAAAAATAACTTTTCAAATACGTCTCCCGGATGCAGCGAAAAAAAAGTTATTGACCTTCACTCCCCCTAGCGGGAAATCTATACATTATTTAAAGAGGATAATGTTCCACATCTCCAGCGAATGCTATAAAATAAAAAAGAAATGTTCAACTAGTTTTTTTAGAAGCGGAGGTACAAATGAAAACAAAAGTGCACAAACATCACCAGAACTCTGAACTATAAAACTCAAATACTAACCTAAAGTGTTCCACAAGGTAAATGACATCCGGTGTTGAAAAAACTTTTAAATCGCACATTTAGACGCAAATATATGAAGAAAACCAGTTTAAATATGTGTACCCTTTAGGGGCGAAATTTTGCGGTATTTTCGGAAGGAAACACACACAAAGAAAATGGTTAACAGTAACTAACCGAAAAATAATATTTATATCGGGTTTTTAGACCCGCAGTTATTGCTGTAAACGGAAACGTGAGCTTTCGCCTTCAAGCGGAAAACTTGTGCGTTAAGAAAAAATTATAACTATACGGGAAACATTTCGCAGCGGATACACTCTCCAATAAAGACAAAAATTTTCAAATCGGAGTCTTGCAAACACAAATATTGACGAAAATAAGATATTATGTCTGCAAGCCCTGGAGGGAAAATTATGCTTTACTTTAAGAAGAAAGTATTCTGAAATTTTTTTCGTAGGTGAGCGTTATCTGTAAATGAAAAATGTTTCCATCGAGTTTTCAGAAGCTTACATTTTTCTGCAAATACATCAGAAGAGCAGAAATAAACTCTTACGTCCGCTGAAGGCCAAACCATTTTTTTTTTTTCATAGATCACAAGTTATAATCAAATCATTTCACATCATGAGTTGTATCCGATGCACGTAGAATTTTTCAAACCGGAGTTTTAGAAGCAAAGATATCGGGGAAAACGTAACTGATTTTCATACCCCTTAGCGGAAACGCTGTGTTATACTTGAAAACTTTGAACCTACATGAGAAACATTTTGCGCTAGGTACGTTCCGCAACAAAGAAATATATAAAGGAAACTAAGATATACATCTACGCACCCTGGCGTGAAAACTATGCGCTACTTTAATCAGGAGGTGTTCTCAAAAGGTTTTCCGACGTGAGCGCTATCGGTCCATGAAATAATGTTTTAAATCGAGTTTTTAGAAGCTCAGATTTTGCCGCAAATTCATCAGAAGCAGAAATAAGAACTTCCGCCTCTGGTGACCAATCCATTCCTTACCAAAAATCTGAAATTATATGCAAAACATTTCGCATCAGGAGCTGTTTCCGAGGCAGAAAAAATGTTTCAAATCGGATTTTTAGAAACAGAGATATCAGGGAAAACGGAATTTACTTTTGCGCCCCCTAGCGGAAAATCTATGCATTAATTAAAAAAGAAACTGTGTCTAAAATAGTCTTCGTTACAATAAATGGTATTGAAAGGAAGAAATATTTTTTTCAATCGGATTTTAGAAGCAAATGTGCCATAAAATGCGCTTTGAATTCGATATCAACTGGATTTATGCCCTCTAGCGGCGAAGTTGTATGTCAGAAAAAAATGGAATGTAAGGATCATGATACTCACATTTCAAGCTACCCAATGTAGAAATAAGTTTTCAAAACGGGGCAAATAAGTGCAAAGATATGGTGTCCTATAACGAAGTAAATTTCTCCATCATTTTTGTTAACGGCTGGGCTCGAACCCGGGTCCCCTCATTACGGAATAAGTCGCTCTACCAATTGAGCTACGCGGACGTTCGTTGTTGCTGCTATCTGCCTTTATGTCGTGTGCGTGCTGTGGGGCAGGCACGTCACATCCAACCCACCCCCGAAAGAGGGCCGGGGGCATGTCGGTGTGGAAATAACATCACACCATTATGAGAGCTTGAACGGCCGGGTCATCCGGGAAGTTCGGGTGCCATTATAACGAAGTAAATTTCTCCGTCATTTTTGTCCACGCCGGGGCTCGAACCCGGGTCCCCTCATTCCGGAATAAGTCGCTCTACCAATTGAGCTACGCGGACGTTCGTTGTTGCTGCTATCTGCCTTTATGTCGTGTGCGTGCTGCGGGGCAGGCACGTCACAGTCCACAGCCCAGCAAAAACAGTCTTGCTGGGCCAGCAGTGGGCCATTGCAGGCAGCCAGCACTGCCAGCTATGGCCCAGCACTATGTTGCAGCTGCCGAACCGTCAATAAAATGTCCGGGCGGCCAACAGAAGGGCCAGCAGTTCAGGCCAACAGCTGGCCAACAGTTGGCACCCCATCAGTTGTCATATGCCACAACAGGGCCATCAGTGGTCCACCACAGGCAGTAGCTGCCACAAGTGGCCCTTCATTGGCCCTGCAAGCACGTGCCAGAAATGATGGCTGGCCTAATGTGGTCCGCTAGTGGGCCTTTAGTGACAGCCAGCAACCACGTGACGTAACTGGTGGCTTGCCGAATCTTGTCCGCCAATTTCCCAGTAGTAGCCATAATAATAATAATAATAATAATAAAGCAAGGTTAACCGCAGTTTCCTTAACCTACAATTTTTTTTTACCCTTACGAAGCTTGTGAATTAACGCCCTGCGATGGGGACATTTTCTCGACAGACCGGAAAACCGTCCGTTTGCATCTCACTAGATTCGATCCTGTGCCGTTCGCGTGGAAGCCGCGCTCGCTACCGACCGGACTATTTCACTACGCTCGGATGTGTGCTAGAAGCTATCTGTTTGGTATGCAATTTGTAATCGAATGCTTCCCTCTTTCATTTTATAATATTGCGAGGTATTTTTCATAAAAGTCAGTTTCATATAATTGCTAAATTAATTTTTTCAACGTAACGATAGTTGTTTTTTTTTTTTACCCTAAGGGAACTTCACTCATTTTCAAGGCGTGTACATACTTAGAGTCGGTTTCCAAAGTTTTGTACTGTCCTTGCCGTCTTGAAAAGAGATTGTTGAATAAATATATATTTACCCGGGTTCATGTCACATTCTGTTACATTTTTAACGTTGTGTCTTTCCTTTCCGTTGTCCGAAGCTACATTTGTTTTAAAGAGTAAAAGATATTTTATTTTACTTCTCGTTATTTTTAGAAGCGAATTCCTCCCAGTCTTGTGTATTCAACCCATGGATGAGTACACCACATAGCGTTGCTTTTTTTATTTCAAATAACTAACAAATTTTGTACACGTATAATTCTTTTTTTTCCCCAACAAACGCTATTTTAATGGTTTTCCAGGATATGTGTTTCAAGCGGTTTCAAATGTTTTCTTGTTATTCATCCACTCCATTCCATGAATTGTTACTCATGGGAATGGAGTGGATGTATTTCATGGCTGTAATCTAGTATTTCACGGCTTAATCTGATATCTTCGTCGACGTAAAATTTCATTAGGAAATTAATTCGCCTCTCCACATATGGAGTTTTTTCTTAACATCCACTAAAATAACACGATGGCGATAGCGTCGTCTTCAACTAACTGGTACCATGAGAGACACAGCAAGTGTTGCTTCTGCGCATGCGCAGTCCAATGTTTCCACCTGCCGTTGGGGGTTGCATTGGTTGCCAGCAACGGGCCAATAGTGGCACTTGCTTGGAGGCCCACAATTCACGGCGATGCTGCAGGGCCATCAATGGCTCGCCAACTGATAGCGCTGCCACCAACGGACCACTACCGGGCCGTGAGCGGCAGATTTCAGCCAGCAGTGACCCATAACTGCCAGCTGGTGGCCAGCAGTTTCCCAGCACTTGTGTTTTTGCTGGGAGGCGATCGGACGGACGAATAAAGCGATAACATGAGCACCATCGTTTTTTACAAAAGGCGTGCTAAAAATGATGTCCTTCTAATTTCTTAGTTACTGTTGTGATATATTTTATTAATCATTAGGGATACTATTTATTGTTTTCAACCCGTAGTAAACCCTTATAAGCCGCCCCGGTGGCGCAGTGGTCTAAGGCGTTGGCCTCTGATCATTCGTCTGTAAGGGGTCCGGGTTCGAATCCCGGTCAGGCATGGATGTTGTGTTTGTCTTACGGCACTGGCTCTCTCCCTTCCCTGGAGCCAGTGACCCTAAATTAGGGACGGGCGACTGCTTATAGCCCATTGAGTTGCTCACGGTGGTCGTTAAACCTCCAATAAAAAAAAAAAAAAAAAAACCCTAATAACAAAAAATAAAATAAAAATCAACACTGTTCTCTAAACCGCATTCCTGTTGTATGGCACAAAATGCAAAAATATAATTTTCATGTTCATAAATAACTATACTAAGCATTCAGTGACATTTTTATAATAAATAGGATATCCTGAAATTAGATTATTTGTTAAGTTTACCCACAAATGAGAGTTAAATTTGTCTTAAGAATTTCATTACCCTGAGGAACAGAATGTAACTGCATTTTGATCCTGAAATGTGGTCCAACTTTTGTTTAGCTCTTAAGACATTTCTACCGACCGTTCTCATCCACTGCTCACTTTCTGTATCTACTGACAGTTATTTTTTCGAAGGAACCGCAATAGGACGCATTTTGTATGATCTTTCTTTCTTTTGGGGTTTAACGACAAGCGTGAACAACACGATGTACTACAAGCAGTTCCCAGTCCAAAATTTAGGGTCCATGTTCCAGGGAAGGAAAAGAGCCGATGTTTAAAGAGAAACACAGAATCTATGCCTTACCGGGGATTCGAACCTGAACTCATCTCTGACGAGCGGTCAGAAGCCAGCGCTTAATCCACTACGCTACAGGGGCCGCATATTATACGTATGATCAAACTGGGTTCCCGGATAAAAGTTGCTTTTACTTGAAGTTGAAGGTATTCTTCAAAACTATGAATCCTGTCTCCTTTCACATTCGCTAGAAGATACAGCAAGGGTTTGCAAAGTTCACTTCAACTGTAAAAGTTGCGTAAGTTTTTCTGTTCCTTGAAGTTGTAGGTATTCTTTAAAACCATGAATCATGTCTCCTTTTACATTCGCTAGAAGATACAGCAAGGGTTTGCAAAGTTCACTTCAACTGTAAAAGTTGCGTAGGTTTTCCTCTTCCTTGAAGTTGTAGGTATTCTTTAAAACCATGAATCACGTCTATACTTTCACATTCACTAGAAGATACAGCAGTGGTTTGCCAAGTTCACTTCAGCTGTAAAAGTTGCGTAGGCTTATCTCTTCCTTGAAGTTGTAGGTATTCTTTAAAACCATGAATCATGTCTATACTTTCACATTCACTAGAAGATACAGCAATGGTTTGCCAAGTTCACTTCAGCTGTAAAAGTTGCGTAGGTTTATCTCTTCCTTGAAGTTGTAGGTATTTTCTAAAACTATGAATCATGTTTGCTTTCACATTCGCTAGAGGATACAGCAATGGTTTGGAAAGTTCACTTCAACTGTAAAACTTGCTAAGGTTTCTCTTTTCCTTGAAGTTGTAGGTATTCTCTAAAACCTCAAATTCTGTCTCTTTCATTAATTTGAAACTTCTTGATTTCTTGTCCGCGATATAAGATTTTTCCTTTCACATATAATGTATCACTGTAAAAAGTTTAACTGTGATTTGTTATGTACAGGAAATGGAAGTTTCCGCATACAACTTTGAAAAACTCGAACGCAAGACGTTTACTCCGGCCACCTCTTTCCCTCACAGGTTACGGATATTATGTTATTTTAATTAATCAATTGTTCTAAAACTCAAAATCAAAACTTTATCCTTCCGTCCAACTTCTGTTGTCGGAATTTCCTTTCCTCCATTTTTAAGTTGAAACACAGCGAGTTATAAAATAAAATTATATTTTACAAAACATGGCAAGAAAAACACACCCCAAAAAAAGATAATGATAAAGGGTTTTTTTGCCTTTAGCTTCCGCTGTCCGAAACGTTTGCCTCCATTTTCATGCTAAAACGCAAACATGTCTGAAAAAAAAAGCGATATTTAACAATAATACTCAAGAAATGAATCGTCACGGGCAAAGAAATTAAGATTATGCCAGAAAACTTTGCTCGGTCCAACTTCTTTTTTTTTCAGACTTTTTTTCTTCTTTTTTTCAGCTGAAACACATATATTTATAGAATAAATTGATATTTAAAAACGGTGTAAGGCAGAGGAAGCATCACGAGGAAAAACCTCCGTTTTCCGAAATCGTTGGCACTGTTTTCATGATGGAACATGGATTTTTTCTTGTGGTACCACCTTTTGAAACCCCCAAACCAAGGAAAATATTCGCTATGTACTTCACACGAGTAAACACTGTTAGCAGGGCAGTTATAATATATTTATAGCACATGAGTGTGGGAAAATCTCAGTTTTAAGTTCATAATACCTATTAATAATTTAAGTCAAAAGACTTTCTTTTATGTACTAAAATGCTTCCTTTCTCTGCCGCTTCATCTCGTCTGTTCCTCTAGTTCTATCTGAAAACATAAATTTCCTTTTTAAGAAGGAATATAATGGAAATTAATTTGGCAAATGCGCTCTATGTAATCATTTCGTGATAATATGTCATCAAGAAATAATTTACCCAACTGAGACCGATAGTGAAGTGCTGCATACATCCGCAGATCGATGTACATTAGCCGCTAAGAAACATTATGATATATCATTTAATAAAAGTTGCAAAAAAGAGGCAATTTGTTTTATATCTCGCGATTTATACGTTAGAGGAACAGTTTCTAGAGGTAATGGTGGTTCACGCGCACGCGTTCAAGGTGACATACACGTTCTCAGCTATCTCTGGTTCCACTAAAAATAGTGAAGTAAATAGCTTTGTTTCTATTAGTGCTCCTTTCATATTTTCGAGTTTAAATCGAACACTTGTGTAATTGGTTAAATGAAAAATAACCTAATTACCGAATACACTATATCATGTAGAGTATACACTGAGTTATAACCAGCAGACCATTTTGTGCAAAATAGCTATCCCACAGATGCTGTTGGCGGGAGGTGGTAAATCGGTATAAAAAGGAAATGGTGAAGGCATGTAGGGACTTATGAAGTACTCTATACCGTCTCAAAGAGTATACACTGAGTGACCACATTATTATAACCAGCAGACCATTTTATGCAAAGTGGCTATCCCACAAATGCTGTTGACCGTAGGTGGTAAATCTGTGTAAAATGAGAACGATGAAGGCATGCAGAGACTAATGAAGTGCATTGCATTGGAAATAATGGGTAAAAGACGTGATCTGAGAGACTTGGAAAGTGTAATGCTCGTGGGTGCTTCAAGCATTGGTGCAAGCATTATCAAAACTGCTGCACTTGTGAAATGTTCAAGGGAAGCAGTTGTTAAAGTTTACAGAGTGTCAAAAAACTGGGTCACCACCAATCAAAACACCGGGTCTGAGCTCGAGGCCTGTGACGTCTACGGCTACTGGATGTTCCGAGCTGAGCGGAGAGTAAGCAGACTTGTTCATTTAAGCTAATATATTAAGAACACAGTTTGCCGTCTTTACACGATTTTAAAAAATTACGGTTAAAAGGATATATACATTAGAACATGAGCACTTTCAAGTCCACTGTGGACCCGTCATCAGATGGTGTGGTTGCATTATGCCCTGGGGGGGGTATATATTATATAGGATAGTATGCACACTGACGCAACATTATGTTTTGTCATGCGCATGCTCACTACACAATCATGTCGTTTCATTAGAGCAGCCGGTATTGTCTCTTTCGCTGTAATAGTTACAAAGTAGTTTCCATGGCAACGGTATAATGATAGGGGGATCGTCGTTACAGCATTCTGCCCTATGTTTATGCATCAATAGGCTTTCTAACAGGAGGATAGATGAACAGGTAGTCGGCGTATGTAACAAAGTAACATCGTCCCAGATAGGTTGGTGTTGACCCTTCAGGCATAGTCTTGACTGGGCGGTAGAGGAGTAGTATGCCCTAACATTATATCTATGTTCAGAGACACGTAAATTAATATTACGACGGGTCGAACCTATGTATATCTGGTCGGTTACATCAGCATTCATAGCTTTTAGTGGGATTGCGTACACACCGAATTTGGAACCATGGGGAATCTGATCCCTGTCATTTTTAATATGGGCGAGAATGATGCACGTTTTTATGCCAAAATCAAAATGAAATGGACGACATGCGTTTTTTAGGATATTTGTGACAGCAGGGATGTATGGTAGTTTGCCGACGTATGAAGTGCTTGGTCTAATTCTTGGTAATGTTGAGTATGATGGATTAAAGATACGGCGCATTATGGAATTAACTGTGGTAGATGGATAATTATATAATGCTGCAATATCCATAATTTTTTTTGCAACTTCTAGGTCTCTTTGATCGGTTGAGGATGAATGTGTAACTGCTCGGTGAAACATAAAGTGAAGGGCTGAGAGTTTTTGCCTGAGTGGGGGTAGGAATTATAGGGAATCATAGATATTGTTGCAGTTGGTTTTCTATAAACAGAGAGAGTTACTTCGTTCGTATTAGGGTTTCTTTCCAACAAGATGTCCAGATAGGGTAAAGCATAATTGGTCTCGAATTCTGTAGAAAATTTTATGGAACTGTATTTTGTAGACAACAAGCTGGTTGACGGTAAAAAGGGGCCCCTATGGGGTCACCCCTCTCAGTAGTTCTATCTGAGTTGTTGTTGCAAGACCTGGAAAACGAAGTCCTCGCAAACTTTCATGTGAAACGTATTTTATACCTGAGATACGTGGATGATGTGCTTTTGTTTTGGCAGTCCACCCTTGAAAGCCTTACCGAGTTCACCAGCTTGTTGTCTACAAAATACAGTTCCATAAAATTTTCTACAGAATTCGAGACCAATTATGCTTTACCCTACTGGACATCTTGTTGGAAAGAAACCCTAATACGAACGAAGTAACTCACTCTGTTTATAGAAATCCAACTGCAACAATATCAATGATTCCCTATAGCTCCTACCACCCACTCAGGCAAATACTCTCAGCCCTTCACTTTATGTTTCACCGAGCAGTTACACATTCATCCTCAACCGATCAAAGAGACATAGAAGTTGCAAAAATTATGGATATTGCAGCATTATATAATTATCCATCTACCACAGTTAATTCCATAATGCGCCGTATCTTTAATGCATCATACTCAACATTACCAAGAACGAGACCAAGCACTTCATACGTAGGCAAACTACCATACATCCCTGCTGTCACAAATATCCTAAAAAACGCATGTCGTCCATTTCATTTTGATTTTGGCATAAAAACGTGCAACATTCTCGCCCATATTAAAAATGACAGGGATCAGATTCCCCATGGTTCCAAATTCGGTGTGTACGCAATCCCACTAAAAGCTATGAATGCTGATGTAACCGACCAGATATACATAGGTTCGACCCGTCGCAATATTAATTTACGTGTCTCTGAACATAGACATAATGTTAAAACATGCTCCACCTCCACCGCCCAGTCAAGACTATGCCTGAAGGGTCAACACCAACCTATCTGGAACGATGTTACTATGTTACATACGCCGACTACCTGTTCATCTATCCTCCTGTTAGAAAGTCTATTGATACATAAACATAGGGCAGAATGCTGTAACGACGATACCTCTATCATTATACCATTGCCATGGAAACTACTTTGTAACTATTACAGCGAAAGAGACAATACCGGCTGCTCTAATGAAACGACATGATTGTGTAGTGAGCATGCGCATGCCAAAACATACTGTTTCGTCAGTGTGCATACTACATAATATATACCCTCCCAGGGCATAATGCAACCACACCATCTGATGACGGGTCCACAGTGGACTTGAAAGTGCTCATGTTCTAATGTATATATCATTTTAACCGTAATTTTTTAAAATCGTGTAAAGACGGCAAACTGCGTTCTTTATATCCTTCAGCAAGAAAAATTGACTTCCTATGGTAAGCTAATATACCTCAAGAGACTGATGAACATTTAGTAGAGTCCATACCAAGACAAATTCGAGCAGTATTGAGGACAAAAGGTGACCCAAGAACGAACCAACCAGGTAGTCATAATAATTTGACCAATCAGTGTATTTTGTAACACACGACTAATATGAGTCTAAAATTTCCTTTAATGGTTAAAATACAAGCATTTAATGTTTGCCGAACTTCCGTACTTCGCTTTGCGGCTTCGCTTGGTCTCAATTCTCATCTCCCAGAACGAAAACTTTGCTGTAAGAACAAAAACGGAGGAAGCCTTCCAGCAGATTGCGAAACTCACAAACACCGAGTGTTCATATTTACGCCATTAAAGATGATTTTAAGCTCACATGAGTCGCATGTTTAAAAATAACCTATTACATTTTGAAGTGTCTCACGATGTGAATTATGACTACCACAGATAAGAACACACACACGCGCGTAGAGAAACAGTCGATAAGAGTACTTCTTCTGGCTCACCAATTCTTATTGAGCTTCCCGGCCTCAACAATAAATGAATCCAAGAATCCAGCAATTGTAGTCCACATTACTTGTTCTAGCACAGTGGATAGCATTTATTAACTCTGCTTAATTGTAGTTAGACTAAGTAGTGCTTTACTTAAGTGCCGATAATATCATAAGCATTCCTCAAAAATATATTCACTCTGATTGCGGCCACAAGCGCTCGTGCGATTCGACTTGATCTCATTAAAGATGTCGTCCAGCTGGTCAGTTAGCCAAAAGTGCGTAAGGACGGAAGTGGTTCATATAGTTTCAATGCATTGGTCGCAGTGATGTTCTAGTGAACAACTTAATGCTTCAAATGATTGCAGTGTATGAGATGACACTTATGCTCTCAGAAAGTTAAGGATGAAACTCCTTCCGTAAACATATCAACGTCTTTGGCAGGTACGTGACTTAAGCTAGAATGAACTATATCTTGACATTCCTTAGTAACGGATTTCAATGAAATTTCATATTTCGCATCCTTTTGCACTCACAGCTCAAAACGGCCCAATCTCGCTTAAAGCACATTTAGAATATCTGAATGTATGCCATTCGCTGTGCAGTAACTATGGCCAGGGATTTTGATGAATTTGTCAGAAATTGCGTGGCTTAAGTTCTAACTGATTTCTGAATGTGTCATGATGCTTTCGGAATGGACTGCCCAATAAAGCGTTGCTAAACCGGTTATGGAAGTAAAATTGAATTAATCAGGATTCTCGGTGTAAATGGATCATGGATCCTGCTTTCAAAATGACAGCTTATGTTTCAACTACTGCTCATATCCTGGAGAGTTTTGCTGAAATAGTCTGCACAGGTTCAGATTGGCTGCAAAAGTAAAAACCATTATTTTATAGTTGGAAACTTTCAGAAAATTAAGTAAAAGGAATGCAAGGTGGTTTAATCAAATGTTAACCTCTGTAGGTTCTTTCATTAGCGTCTGTGATGAGTTCGTTAAAGCGATAACGTTACGTAAGGTTACTAGCAAAATACCATTTTCCGAAATTTTTTATATTAAAGTGATTGAAGCATTCATGGTCTGCAATTTTTTTTTATTTTTGCTCTTTGATGCTCGTGTTTAATTAATTAGCTAATGTTCTTAGAAAACTTCTTTGAACACATATTCACATTTCTGAAAAGCCAGGTGCAAAGAATCGGCGAAAGGCTTACGTAAATGCTACTATTTTTTCTACACGGACTGGAAAGTGAGATTACTATATTCATGAAGAAGTACCAATGACACTTAAGCACAACTTTTTTATCAGCATGTAATTTTTAATCAGATATTTACAACACTTATTCGTTGGTTCACCTAAAACTGCGCCGGGGTTTAAGCGCTGGCTTCTGACGAAGAGTCGGGGTTCGGTTCCGGGTAAGGCATGATGCTTGTGTTTGTCCTACTGCACTGGTTCTCTCCCTTTCCTGGTACTAGTTGCCCTAAATTAGGGTCAGGCGACTGCTTATTGCCTAACGAGTTGCTCACGATGGACGTTAAACTTTCAATCAAAAGAAAATAAATAAATCTGCATTAATGACAAGCTCTTTTGTTATAACATTTCCGCGTTTCTCCTCATCTGCACATCCACGACTCCACAATCTACGACGGCTATTTTTCTTTGACTCACTGTCAGCGTTGTCAAAATCTACAGGCTGGTTGAGGAAGTAATGTGCCGTTCAGAGAGAAAATCTTAATTATATAGTAACGAAATCAGCATAGCAAATCGAAACGCAAAAGGAAAGTTAAATAAAGGTATACATCACATGTCATAAATTAATCTACAGTAGTGTAATGTAAGTACATCTAAAAGACAAAAATCCTTGGATATCTGATTCCTGGAAAACGCGACGCTGTCGCCTTTCTTACTAGTGGACGAACCCACCGTTTGGCAGGTATATAGGTAGTAGGACATAGTCGCGGGCTGTGGTGCCGGGATACCGGGAGAAGTCCCGGTGGGCCGCCATATTCTGGGCCTGTAGACCTTATGCTAAATCACTTAAAAAGTATATATGTACTTGTGCTTCATTTTCTTGAAGCAGATCAAGATATACTAGAACCACCACTTTCACGGCTTCAGAAATAAAAAAAATGAAAAACCTACGTAGCAAATGTTCTATTGAGTCAAACGCTGTTTTCAACATACACCTTCGTCGTTCCCGACTTTCAAATTTAAGCCCCGTTCTTTTGGGGTGATACCCTCTACCTCAATCCGATTTTTCCAATTGTACTTTCAGTTGAATAACAAACGCAATCTAATGAAATATGCTATCAGTAGTCCGGGATGAAAACTCAAAATTCATTGTGTACGTTAATGCATTGAGGTTCATCTATACGGTAAAATTTTCGGGCTGCTGCTTTTTATATGTATACGCTCTTTTTTTTTTTTGAACGAGATCTGTACCTTATTTACAATTTTTTTGTTCTTATGCGGTTGCACAATTCATTGAACTGCAGTTCTGGAAAGTCTGTTTCAGGTACAGCAAAAACTGCTTTTTCCCTTTGAAAGTAATTAAAAAATAAATAAATTTCCCGCATTCTTTAATTTCTCACACTTAATAAATTTGCTCTGAAATTCTTGCAATTGTGTACATTTTCAGTTTTTTTCGTAACAATTTTACTAACGATAGGAAAGTCTTGAAAAGGGATTTTTTTGGATATTTGGATTTCCGTTCTCACTAAAACTGAAGAAACTATTACAAATTCTGAATCCAGTTATCGCAGGAAAATTCATAAGAATGGAATAAAGTCATCGACAGTCTCTCAAGGAGAACGAACCTTGTCTCTTGCTTTTCAACAGCTACTTTGTTCTTACATGAAATTTTACTAGGGATCTGAAGTCCTGGAAAATGGTTGATATGTTGTTAATTATTGCATCAATACAAAATGGGTACTATGTTGTTAATTATTGCATCAATACAATATGGGTAATACGTTCTTAATTATTGCATCAGTACAAAAAAACTGCAATGATTCGTAGACTTGTGTAGAAAATATGTTTAAACACTGTAAACGGTGACGCTAACATGCGATGTTTTAAGGATGGGGTACCTCAATAATATTTCCCCAAAATGGGCCGTACAAAACAGCTTCTAGGGCCGTTTATCGTCGGCCAGTCCGCCATTGGTAACACGTCATTGCATTCACGCAGAAGCTAATTTGATGTCGGTGAGAATAAACGTCGCGAGTTAATAGGGTTTGTAACAGGGATAATAGTTTGTGCCTGACGCATAGCTCACCTTATCGCGCCGGTAGTACAAGAATGGCAGCATCCCCGTTCGACAGTATCGAGAGTGTATCCGGAATTCGTCAATTCTTTAATGGCATAGTATTGTGGACAGCTCTGTGAGTGGAGGAAGACGATGGATGAACGTGGCCATCGACGTATGTTTCGCTTATTTGCAACCAACCAGAGAGCAGCATTGGCGCAAATCACTTCCGACTTTAACGAGGGAGGTGCAAGAAACAGTCTCAACCAGGACCATCTGATGATCATTAGCTTCAATAAATTATGCGAGTCACCAATCCACCAGAGTTCTATTGCTACCGCCACATCACCGGACTGTGCGCCCCAATTGGGCGAAAGACCACCAGCACTAGACCTTGGCTAATAGGAAACGGGTCTACTGGTCCATATCTAATTATTCCGCATAGAAGGGAGGACGCGGATCTGATAAAAACCATACTAAGCGATAAACCCGGCATGTCAACGAGGCACTGTTTATGCTGATATGTTCAGGGACATGTTCAACTGTCACACCTGAACCTCTGGTAAGTGGTGCTACACCAGCTGCACCACATTCTGGGAAATGATAGAACATTGGGTGGTGCAAACAAAACCCAATAGCATGGTGAAATCTTACACCATAATGTAGCGCAATCTCGTTACATAACGTGGTGCAAAGTTGCACGGTGTTGTTGGTTTTCGTTTGCACCATACAATGGTGTATCTTTTCTCTGATAGTGGTGCAGCTGCTGCAGAACCAGAAAAGATACACCACACAATAGTGTATCTTTTCTCAGAAGGTGGTGCAGCTGCTATAGCACTAGAAAAGATACACCACACAATGGTGTATCTTTTCTCAGAAGGTGGTGCAGCTGCTGTAGCACCAGAAAAGATACACCACACAATGGTGTATCTTTTCTCAGAAGGTGGTGCAGCTGCTATAGCACTAGAAAAGATACACCACACAATGGTGTATCTTTTCTCAGAAGGTGGTGCAGCTGCTGTAGCACCAGTTTTTGGTGCAATCTACCTAAGCATGTTTAACAGTGTACGTGTTCATCTGCATCCGTTCATGGTCATTATGCACCCACATGGCAAAGTACTCTTCCAACAGACCAATGCGCCTCACCATAGAGTCCTGGTAACTTGAAAAAGAATAAAAGAGCATTCCGCAGAAGTTCCTACCATGGAATGGCCTTCCCGTTTGCTGGATACGAATCCTATGGAAACTTTTTTGGGATGATGTGGGATCTTTGGATCCTCTACTCAGGATTATGGACAGCGGTGCAGCAAACATGGGCGAAGATACCTGTGGAAGGCTTTCATGAAATCTCATTCCACTGATATTTTCAAGTAATCCGCAGTTTTTCCGTTGGGAGCGTGAAGGTAAGTTGTCATTGCCTCAGTATCTCTTCGCAATTTCCGATTTGAAAAATCCTTATCGCATCGGGCAAAGTTTCTGGTGGAAGATGTCCGACACATAATTTTCAAATATTTGGTAAAATATTGTTTTGGTATTAGTGACGTAAGTTTATATATCTGTTTTTGAAGTTTCTGTAGCAATATTTGCGATTCTGGAAACTCGAGTGTAAAAATTCCTTCGCTGTCAGACACGGATCACCAAGTAAAACATTTCTTCACATATCTTCTGCTTAAAATAATGTAGAGTTTTTCAGACAATGTTGTGGATATGCATCGTATTTTTCTTTATATCTCTCCTTTTAACAGTCCGATTTCAAACAAAAAAAGTTCTTTGTCGAACGGCATGTCTTGCAAATTTTCGCCACTGGAGGGCATAAGTCAAAATTTCCTTTTACACAACATTTGTGGCAATATCTTAACGTATAAAATACGAATGAAAATATTCTATTTCGGTCAGATATTTCCAACTACGGAAAAACTTTATGCGAATTTCTTGCCCAAAATGATATGAAATTTCTCCGATAGATGGATACATATTTAATCTGCTTTTCTCGTTATATCTTCTTCTGAAAGTACAGTTGAAAAATAAATTAACACTGGATATAATTCCCCTTGTAGAACAGTCTGTATGTCATGTAGGTTTTTATATTTTCTATTTCTGGCGCTAGGTGGTGTTAGTGTGAATTTCTATTTGGAAGTGTATCTCCGCCTCCAAATATCGTATTGGAAAAACACTCTCACGTTGTTTATTTTAAATTCTGCTCAGATTTGCGGTGTGAGATAAAACAATATGTCTTTTCTGCTGGATTTTCAGATTTTCTAAATATCTGTTTTCAAATATTGTGTGTGTGTGTGTGTGTGTGTGTGTGTGTGTGTCGAAAAGGATTCAAAACTGTGCTCAAAAATCGATAATTCGGTGTCATCTTTCTTGTTTCGGTTATACATCCGTCATGAGCATTCATGGCTATAAAAGTTCGGCCATTTCCAATTTAGGGACACTGGTTCCTTAGAGGAGACAAAACTAGCGCCGTAAAACAAACCATGAACCGTGCCTCTTTCAGGACTCGAACCGAGACCTAACTTAATCAATTAACAGGATGCCCGCACCTTTGACCCATTGACTACAAGAGCGGTCACGCCATCTTTCTTGGTTTTGGTCTTCTATTAACCATTGCTCGTGAAGTAATTTTTAACGTATATAATTTACTGTAGAGTGATATGCCGATAACATTTATGTGAATGGAAGACAAAGTCTTGTATTTTATTTTTGTAGACAACTTAATAAATAAAGCAAAGGATTTCAAAGAATCTCCTCACGGATATCTCTAGATCATACTATCTCAGGATTGGCGAATTGACCATTTATCTTAATCCCAATGATGAAGAGCTCATCATGAACTAATCGAGAAAGAAAATCGATACCAACTCTCGGCAGTTTTTCGCAATAGGGATTATTGGCCCTGCTAAACATTTGCTTCTCAACTACTTTTATACCCACTTGGGAAAAGGCAATTTCAGATAGCAAGACATCAACTAGATTTCCCATATTCTCTATACTATAACCATGCGGTTTTTAGAAATGGTGTTTCCATTAAACAGAAAATATTCCAAGGAGTTCTAGATGCCACATTAGAAATTCACAGTCAGCATTTTAGTTAGTAATTAGCTAATTTTGTAATGAGAGCAGTAACAATAAAACTAATTAACAAATAATACAGATAATCGACGTAGTGTTTTGCAAAATATCTAATGATGACGGTCATACTTTCTAATTCTAGTTTCCTGGCCGTATTTGTAATTTGAAATGGAAGGTTCGATTGTCTTCTAATCGCAAAACACCTTTCAAATGATTGCTCTTGTGGAATCAATAATTTATTTTGTTTTATCAATGATTATTGCTGTTAAAGGAATGCCTATGATTTCATCTTTTCTAAATTGCGACATATCCTGGGTTTTTGATATGTTTACATAAGTTACTCAAGCCGAAAAATCTGGTCATTCTTCATAAAGAACAAAGCAATACGTCATCAGCTCACGTGATTTTTACAGTTGCGTGTACAGGGTGTCCATAAAGTCTTTCCGCATTACAAAAATGAATATAAAAATGTATTACAGGTACAAGAAACGGATTGCAAGACAATGATGGTGCACAAGTAAAGTTTTTTTTTCCAGTGTCAGTACACCTCCACATGGGCGCCATTTGTGGCCCAGAGTATATCTAAGCGATATTCGATTCCACTCCATGTTTTCTTTAACATCTCAGCAGATACAGAACCAGTGAATTCCGTTATTCTGCTGTTTTACGTCTTCACATTCGGAACATTGCTTGAGTGAACTTGTTCTTTCACATAGCCCCACAGGAAAAAAATCTAGAGGGGTTACGTCTGGCGATCGAGGTGGCCATGTCATGGGACCGTCACGGCCAATCCATCTGTGCGTAAATCCGTCATTCAGGAACACACGAACAGTTATTGACCAATGTGGTGGGGCACCGTCTTGTTGGAAAATAACCGAAGGTTGAAATGCATGCAACTGAAAGCATTTATCGGAATGAAAAATGTTCCAGCATGTCCAGGTACATGATGTATGTTACCGCGGGCTCTGATGATTCCGTCATGCATCAGGCCGCACCATACGTTCACTTTCGGGCTAGTCCTCTGTTGTTGGATGACATATGGAGATTTTTATGTACCCATATTAGCACATTGTGCCTATTTGCTGTACCAGAGACGTGGAATGCGGCTTCATCTGAGAAACAGACACGGTGCAGGTAATTACTATCATGAGCAATGCGCTGCAACATCTCCATCGCAAATGCAGCACGGTGAGGCCGGTCATCAGGCTGAAGAGCTTAAACGATATGTACCTTATAAGCATACGGGAATCCCAGTTTCCAGTGAAGCACGACAAATGAATATTCTGGGGCTTCGCAGAAATATTTGCTGAATAGCTGTAGCTGTATTTTATGTAACCGGTGGTCGGCCCGTTCAGGGAAATCACCAATACTACCAGTCACTTTAAACTTTTCATACCAAGCTTTTATGCTTTTTTTGATCCGGTGGTGATCGTATGAACTTTTCTGAAATGACGCTGGACACTAACTGCCGATTTGGTCTCATAGAACCACAACACGCACCCGCTTTTTCTTGCATTTAAGCCATTATCGACGAAATGATCATCTTATTCAGCAGTAGCGCTCATCTAAAGAATAGGATAATACTTTATGAGCGCTGCTATATTACATTGCCTCCCCCTGGTCGCGCAGTGGTCTAAGCGATGGCTTCTGATCATTCGTTTGAATCCCGGTGAGGCATGGATGTTATGTTTGTCGTACGGCACTGGCTCTTTCCCTTCCCTGGAACCAGCGACCCTAAATTAGGGACGGGAGACTGCGTATAACCCATTGAGTTGCTCACAGTGGTGGATAAACCTCCAATAAAGAAAAATATATATACTGTATTATGTTGCCAACCATTTTATTTAAACTTACATAGATTTTTGTAATGTGGGAAACACTTTATGGGCACCCTGTATTTTGGACTCCATTGCTCGTGATTTTCTTATTGCGAAGAATTGCAATTTTATGGCTGCTGCGTTCGTGTGTGTCTATTTTGACGTATACCTCTACGCAGCCTTCCTTTTGAGTTTCTGATTTCTTATGTGTTCCTTTTGAGTTTCTGATTTCTTATGTTTTGTTACTTATAGTTAAACATTTTAAGAACGGCATATTACTTCCCTGAAGAAATCTTACATTTTGGCTACGCAGACAGTGAGTCACAGCAAATATATAGGCAACTTTGAATTCTAACTGTGGAGTGATGGAGATAGTGAATAAAATGGAGAAATAAAGATATTGAGAGTAAATATTGTGGTTCTTTGACATTACGAAAAGAATTATAGCATTTTTGATATCCATGTAAGTATATGAATACGTATAATTAGCTCATTGAAATATATGTGGACACAAAATCATTTTTTTCTTTTTTTTTTTTTTTTTGTGTCACCGCATAAATTATAGTGGGAGCATATTAAATGAAAAGTAAACGACTCGTTTGATCAAATTATATATATATATACAATGCGTAACATCACAGCCTCTCCTTGACAAATGTCAACCCCGCCTTCTCGTGGTGCATCCTGTTCCCACTAAAGGGGCTCTGACGACAACTATACCATCAAGATTAGAGGAAATGCTATCCCACACTCACCAACCCGCTTGGCCAGTGTGGTGAGTTATTGGCAAACCACTCCAAAATGATTCCACAACTTAAATCTTGGCCCTCAGTCTCCGGTAGCTGGAATGTACCTGGCCAAAGCAGTGGCCAGTGCGACATGAAGGCAGAGGGTGCTAAAAATCCCCGGAGGACCGGACTAGGCTGCCATCTGATGATAACCTTGGCTACGTATAAAAGACGCTCCATATCTTCTGATTCAAGGCTTCTTGAATTGGAAGAGGAACTACAAAAGATCAAGTGGGACATCGTCGAGCTAAGTGAGGTAAAAAGAAAAGGAGAAGATATCATTGAACTGAAAAGTGGACATCTTTTCTACTATCGTGGGACTGATACTGGCAGAGCTAGTGGTGTTGGATTTATAATAAACAAGAAACTGAAGGATAAAGTTGTAGAAGTTGAAAGTTCCTCTGACAGAGTTGCACGACTCGTTATCCAACTCTCGAGAAGATACCAGGCTCAGTTAATTCAAACTTATGCACCCACCACAAGACATCCTAAAGAAGAAATTGAAGAATTTAATGAGGAAATTCGACATCTAAATAATAAAGGTAAGCAGCATTTAAAGATAATTATGGGAGATTTCAATGCAAAAATAGGGCAACGGCAACAGAATGAAATTTCAGTAGGTAAATTCGGTCACGGCAACAGAAACCAGCGTGTAAATACTCTCGTTGAGTTTGCATAGGCAGAAGGGTTTTCATCTTGAACTCCTTTTTCAAGAAAAAGCCACACAAGAAATGGACATGGAGACATCCAAATGGAAAGACAAGTGAAATTCATTTTATTATGTGTAACAAAATATTCGTCATAGAAGACTGCAGTGTGCTAAACAAGTTAAACACAGGTAGTGACCATAGATTGGTGAGATGTAAGATGCATCTCAACACTAAACTTGAACGTGGCAAACTCATAAGACAAACAAAATCTATTGACATAACCAACCTTAAAAAACACCATTATACCTTCAAGTTGGAACTGAAGAACAGGTTCTCTGCTTTAGAAGGACTAACATCGGAAGAAGTGGACATCTCTGAAGTTAACAGAAAAGTAACCAAAGCTCTTATGGAAACAGCAACAAAATTAGCTGGGTCAAAGAACAAGTTGCATGTGAACAAATTATCAGGAAAAACGAAAATATTGATACAAAAAAGAAGAGAGAGGGGGACAACTAAAGAAGATGTGACTTCCAAAGTGGAATGTATAGAGCTGTGCAAGACAGTACGAAAAAGTATCTTTGAAGACGTAAGGAAATTCAACTGTGAACTAGTGAGGAAAGCAATTGAAAACAACCAAAGTCTAAAGATAGCAAAGGGACATCTCGGTAAGAGAAGAAAACAGATTATGTCACTGAGAAAAGAAGATGGTTCTGTAACAAGAAATAGAGGCGAAACTTTGACAAGAGTGAAAGATTTCTACTCCAAATTATATGAAAGGGATGATACATGTACACTCCAGACATCATGAAAGGTACCAGTACCAGAGTTCTTCCAGTCCTCCCAGCAGAAGTTGCACATGCAATCAAGAACATGAAGCGGGGAAAAGCTCCAGGAGAAGATGGAATTACTGTAGACATCATACAAGAAGCAAGTGGAGAAATCGGAACAGTACTCGCCCAAATTTTCACTCGATGCCTTAATGAAGGGAAGATGCCTGAGGATTTGAACAACGCTACAATGATCTTGCTACATAAAAAAGGTGACATTGAGGATCTCAGGAACTACAGACCTATCAGCCTCCTATCAGTGGTTTATAAAATCTTCACTAAAGTTCTTTCACACCGCTTGAAAGTAACACTGGACATGGCTCAACCGAGAGAACAAGCTGGATTCAGGAGTGGATGATATATGATGCACAATAGATCATATCCACGTATTGAGAGAACTAATTGAAAGAGCGAGGGAATATGAACTTCCATTGTGCATGGCTTTTATCGATTATGAAAAAGCTTTTGATTCGGTGAAACCATCAGCAGTTACAATGGCTCTGAAATCATGTGGCATTGAAGATGCATACATTAATATTATTAATAACATCTATGAAAATGCAAGTCAAAGATTCGGCTGTTTGAGAATACAGCACACATAAAAGTAGGAAAGGGAGTGAGACAAGGTGACACCATATCTCCGAAGCTCTTTAATGCTACAATTGAGGGTGTCTTTCAGTCGCCAAACTGGGAAAACAAGGGGATAAAGATTAATGGAGATTTTCATACTCACCTTCGTTTTGCTGATGACGTAGTCATTTTTGCAACTACCCCATCAGAGCTGCAGAGTATGATCCAGGAACTTGCTGACAAGAGTAAAGAAGTGGTATTAAAAATGAACTTTCAGAAGACAAAAGTGATGTTCAATGCTTTTTCAAGAAATGAAGATTTATCGATTGCTGGAGATAACAGACACGTACGTTTATCTTGAACAGGAGATATCAAGTGAGGGTCACATTGATGAAGAAATTAATAGGCGTACAAAACTTTCCTGGAGAGCTTTTGGAAGAAACAGCATAATTTTCAAGAGCAATATGCCATTATGTCTTAAAAGAAACGTGTTTGATCAATGCATCCTTCCAGTGCTTACGTATGGTGCAGAAACGTGGGTCTTAATTAAAACAGACATACAAAGACTACAGACAACTCAAAGCAGCATGGAGAGGTGCATCGTTGGTGTAACCAGGAGAGATAAGAAGAGGAACTCGTGGATCCGAAAAATGACAAGAGTGGAAGACATCATGATCAGAGTTAAATCCCTGAAATGGCAATGGGCTGGACATGCTGCCAGAAGAACAGACCATCGATGGACAGCCGAAATTTTAGATTGGATTCCAAGGGACAGGAAAAGACCCAGAAGAAGAACACATGGAAGATGGGTGGATGAAATTCGAAAGTATGCGGGAGTGACATGGAGGAGACTGGCACAAGACCGACCGTTGTGGAGGAAACTTGGGGAGACCTTAGTCCAGCAGTGGATAGATAATGGTTGACAGTGGTGATGATGATATATATATATAAGCTCAATAGGTGCTGAGTTAGCCAAGATTATCTAATTATTTAGATAAATGAACATCATTCTCCAAAACGTTAAAAACACTATAGTGTTTATACCCACGATAAGGAGGAATGCCCAAAATTCAGCATGGTTTGATCTAAAATCTCAGTCACGCTATGTATGAATGTTTTCGTATCACTTCTAAGGAAAACGCTGGCTATCTTGCTTCAGTCATTTCCTCACTAAGCGTCAGGGTATCTGTCGTAAAATGTTCGACATAGTTTGTTTGGTTAAGTTAAAGTTTTACCGCAACCTAGGGCAAATTATATTGGAAACACTGACGTAGTGTCTTTTCCCGCGAAAATATCAATTTATGTAACAGAACGATTATTAAAAAGCAGGATAATCGAATTTACGGGGTAATATGCAGGCTTCATCAACAAGCTACGTTAAATATATATATATATATATATATATATATATATATGGGATGTAAGGTCAGGTGATGCGTAACATCACAGCCTCTCCTTGACAAATGTCAACCCCGCCTTCTCGTGGTTCATCCTGTTCCTACTAAAGGGGCTCTGACGACCGCCAATAGCGGTATAACTATACCATCGGGATTAGAGGAAATTCTATCCCACACTCACCAACCCGTTTGGCCAGCGTGGTGAGTTATGGCCAAACCCCTCCAAAATGACTCCACAACTTAAATCTTGGCCCTCAGTCTCCGGCAGCTGGAATGTACCTGGCCAAGGCAGCGGCCAGTGCGACATGAAGGCAGAGGGTGCTAAGAATCCCCGGAGGACCGGACTAGGCTGCCATCTGATGCTGACCTTGGCAACGTACAATGGACGCTCCCTATCTTCTGATTCAAGGCTTCTTGAATTGGAAGAGGAACTACAAAGGATCAAGTGGGACATCGTGGGGCTAAGTGAGGTAAGGAGAAAAGGGGAAGATCTCATCGAACTGAAAAGTGGACATCTCTTCTACTATCGTGGGACAGATACTGGCAGAACTAGTGGTGTTGGATTTATAATAAACAAGAAACTGAAGGATAAAGTTGTAGAAGTTGAAAGTTCCTCTGACAGAGTTGCACGACTCGTTATCCAACTCTCGAGAAGATACCAGGCTCAGATAATTCAAACTTATGCACCCACCACAAGACATCCTAAAGAAGAAATTGAAGAATTTAATGAGGAAATTCGTCATCTAAATAATAAAGGTAAGCAGCATTTAAAGATAATTATGGGAGATTTCAATGCAAAAATAGGGCAACGGCAACAGAATGAAATTTCAGTAGGTAAATTCGGTCACGGCAACAGAAACCAGCGTGTAAATACTCTCGTTGAGTTTGCATAGGCAGAAGGGTTTTCATCTTGAACTCCTTTTTCAAGAAAAAGCCACACAAGAAATGGACATGGAGACATCCAAATGGAAAGACAAGTGAAATTCATTTTATTATGTGTAACAAAATATTCGTCATAGAAGACTGCAGTGTGCTAAACAAGTTAAACACAGGTAGTGACCATAGATTGGTGAGATGTAAGATGCATCTCAACACTAAACTTGAACGTGGCAAACTCATAAGACAAACAAAATCTATTGACATAACCAAAGTTAAAAAACACCATTATACCTTCAAGTTGGAACTGAAGAACAGGTTCTCTGCTTTAGAAGGACTAACATCGGAAGAAGTGGACATCTCTGAAGTTAACAGAAAAGTAACCAAAGCTCTTATGGAAACAGCAACAAAATTAGCTGGGTCAAAGAACAAGTTGCATGTGAACAAATTATCAGGAAAAACGAAAATATTGATACAAAAAAGAAGAGAGAGGGGGGACAACTAAAGAAGATGTGACTTCCAAAGTGGAATGTATAGAGCTGTGCAAGGCAGTACGAAAAAGTATCTTTGAAGACGTAAGGAAATTTAACTGTGAACTAGTGAGGAAAGCAATTGAAAACAACCAAAGCCTAAAGATAGCAAAGGGACATCTCAGTAAGAGAAGAAAACAGATTATGTCACTGAGAAAAGAAGATGGTTCTGTAACAAGAAATAGAGGCGAAACTTTGACAAGAGTGAAAGATTTCTACTCCAAATTATATGAAAGGGATGATACATGTACACTCCAGACATCATGAAAGGTACCAGTACCAGAGTTCTTCCAGTCCTCCCAGCAGAAGTTGCACATGCAATCAAGAACATGAAGCGGGGAAAAGCTCCAGGAGAAGATGGAATTACTGTAGACATCATACAAGAAGCAAGTGGAGAAATCGGAACAGTACTCGCCCAAATTTTCACTCGATGCCTTAATGAAGGGAAGATGCCTGAGGATTTGAACAACGCTACAATGATCTTGCTACATAAAAAAGGTGACATTGAGGATCTCAGGAACTACAGACCTATCAGCCTCCTATCAGTGGTTTATAAAATCTTCACTAAAGTTCTTTCACACCGCTTGAAAGTAACACTGGACATGGCTCAACCGAGAGAACAAGCTGGATTCAGGAGTGGATGATATATGATGCACAATAGATCATATCCACGTATTGAGAGAACTAATTGAAAGAGCGAGGGAATATGAACTTCCATTGTGCATGGCTTTTATCGATTATGAAAAAGCTTTTGATTCGGTGAAACCATCAGCAGTTACAATGGCTCTGAAATCATGTGGCATTGAAGATGCATACATTAATATTATTAATAACATCTATGAAAATGCAAGTCAAAGATTCGGCTGTTTGAGAATACAGCACACATAAAAGTAGGAAAGGGAGTGAGACAAGGTGACACCATATCTCCGAAGCTCTTTAATGCTACAATTGAGGGTGTCTTTCAGTCGCCAAACTGGGAAAACAAGGGGATAAAGATTAATGGAGATTTTCATACTCACCTTCGTTTTGCTGATGACGTAGTCATTTTTGCAACTACCCCATCAGAGCTGCAGAGTATGATCCAGGAACTTGCTGACAAGAGTAAAGAAGTGGTATTAAAAATGAACTTTCAGAAGACAAAAGTGATGTTCAATGCTTTTTCAAGAAATGAAGATTTATCGATTGCTGGAGATAACAGACACGTACGTTTATCTTGGACAGGAGATATCAAGTGAGGGTCACATTGATGAAGAAATTAATAGGCGTACAAAACTTTCCTGGAGAGCTTTTGGAAGAAACAGCATAATTTTCAAGAGCAATATGCCATTATGTCTTAAAAGAAACGTGTTTGATCAATGCATCCTTCCAGTGCTTACGTATGGTGCAGAAACGTGGGTCTTAATTAAAACAGACATACAAAGACTACAGACAACTCAAAGCAGCATGGAGAGGTGCATCGTTGGTGTAACCAGGAGAGATAAGAAGAGGAACTCGTGGATCCGAAAAATGACAAGAGTGGAAGACATCATGATCAGAGTTAAATCCCTGAAATGGCAATGGGCTGGACATGCTGCCAGAAGAACAGACCATCGATGGACAGCCGAAATTTTAGATTGGATTCCAAGGGACAGGAAAAGACCCAGAAGAAGAACACATGGAAGATGGGTGGATGAAATTCGAAAGTATGCGGGAGTGACATGGAGGAGACTGGCACAAGACCGACCGTTGTGGAGGAAACTTGGGGAGACCTTAGTCCAGCAGTGGATAGATAATGGTTGACAGTGGTGATGATGATATATATATATAAGCTCAATAGGTGCTGAGTTAGCCAAGATTATCTAATTATTTAGATAAATGAACATCATTCTCCAAAACGTTAAAAACACTATAGTGTTTATACCCACGATAAGGAGGAATGCCCAAAATTCAGCATGGTTTGATCTAAAATCTCAGTCACGCTATGTATGAATGTTTTCGTATCACTTCTAAGGAAAACGCTGGCTATCTTGCTTCAGTCATTTCCTCACTAAGCGTCAGGGTATCTGTCGTAAAATGTTCGACATAGTTTGTTTGGTTAAGTTAAAGTTTTACCGCAACCTAGGGCAAATTATATTGGAAACACTGACGTAGTGTCTTTTCCCGCGAAAATATCAATTTATGTAACAGAACGATTATTAAAAAGCAGAATAATCGAATTTACGGGGTAATATGCAGGCTTCATCAACAAGCTACGTTAAATATATATATATATATATATATATATATATATATATATATATATATATATATATATATATATATGGGATGTAAGGTCAGGTGATGCGTAACATCACAGCCTCTCCTTGACAAATGTCAACCCCGCCTTCTCGTGGTTCATCCTGTTCCTACTAAAGGGGCTCTGACGACCGCCAATAGCGGTATAACTATACCATCGGGATTAGAGGAAATTCTATCCCACACTCACCAACCCGTTTGGCCAGCGTGGTGAGTTATGGCCAAACCCCTCCAAAATGACTCCACAACTTAAATCTTGGCCCTCAGTCTCCGGCAGCTGGAATGTACCTGGCCAAGGCAGCGGCCAGTGCGACATGAAGGCAGAGGGTGCTAAGAATCCCCGGAGGACCGGACTAGGCTGCCATCTGATGCTGACCTTGGCAACGTACAATGGACGCTCCCTATCTTCTGATTCAAGGCTTCTTGAATTGGAAGAGGAACTACAAAGGATCAAGTGGGACATCGTGGGGCTAAGTGAGGTAAGGAGAAAAGGGGAAGATCTCATCGAACTGAAAAGTGGACATCTCTTCTACTATCGTGGGACAGATACTGGCAGAACTAGTGGTGTTGGATTTATAATAAACAAGAAACTGAAGGATAAAGTTGTAGAAGTTGAAAGTTCCTCTGACAGAGTTGCACGACTCGTTATCCAACTCTCGAGAAGATACCAGGCTCAGATAATTCAAACTTATGCACCCACCACAAGACATCCTAAAGAAGAAATTGAAGAATTTAATGAGGAAATTCGTCATCTAAATAATAAAGGTAAGCAGCATTTAAAGATAATTATGGGAGATTTCAATGCAAAAATAGGGCAACGGCAACAGAATGAAATTTCAGTAGGTAAATTCGGTCACGGCAACAGAAACCAGCGTGTAAATACTCTCGTTGAGTTTGCATAGGCAGAAGGGTTTTTCATCTTGAACTCCTTTTTCAAGAAAAAGCCACACAAGAAATGGACATGGAGACATCCAAATGGAAAGACAAGTGAAATTCATTTTATTATGTGTAACAAAATATTCGTCATAGAAGACTGCAGTGTGCTAAACAAGTTAAACACAGGTAGTGACCATAGATTGGTGAGATGTAAGATGCATCTCAACACTAAACTTGAACGTGGCAAACTCATAAGACAAACAAAATCTATTGACATAACCAAAGTTAAAAAACACCATTATACCTTCAAGTTGGAACTGAAGAACAGGTTCTCTGCTTTAGAAGGACTAACATCGGAAGAAGTGGACATCTCTGAAGTTAACAGAAAAGTAACCAAAGCTCTTATGGAAACAGCAACAAAATTAGCTGGGTCAAAGAACAAGTTGCATGTGAACAAATTATCAGGAAAAACGAAAATATTGATACAAAAAAGAAGAGAGAGGGGGACAACTAAAGAAGATGTGACTTCCAAAGTGGAATGTATAGAGCTGTGCAAGGCAGTACGAAAAAGTATCTTTGAAGACGTAAGGAAATTTAACTGTGAACTAGTGAGGAAAGCAATTGAAAACAACCAAAGCCTAAAGATAGCAAAGGGACATCTCAGTAAGAGAAGAAAACAGATTATGTCACTGAGAAAAGAAGATGGTTCTGTAACAAGAAATAGAGGCGAAACTTTGACAAGAGTGAAAGATTTCTACTCCAAATTATATGAAAGGGATGATACATGTACACTCCAGACATCATGAAAGGTACCAGTACCAGAGTTCTTCCAGTCCTCCCAGCAGAAGTTGCACATGCAATCAAGAACATGAAGCGGGGAAAAGCTCCAGGAGAAGATGGAATTACTGTAGACATCATACAAGAAGCAAGTGGAGAAATCGGAACAGTACTCGCCCAAATTTTCACTCGATGCCTTAATGAAGGGAAGATGCCTGAGGATTTGAACAACGCTACAATGATCTTGCTACATAAAAAAGGTGACATTGAGGATCTCAGGAACTACAGACCTATCAGCCTCCTATCAGTGGTTTATAAAATCTTCACTAAAGTTCTTTCACACCGCTTGAAAGTAACACTGGACATGGCTCAACCGAGAGAACAAGCTGGATTCAGGAGTGGATGATATATGTTGCACAATAGATCATATCCACGTACTGAGAGAACTAATTGAAAGAGCGAGGGAATATGAACTTCCATTGTGCATGGCTTTTATCGATTATGAAAAAGCTTTTGATTCGGTGAAACCATCAGCAGTTACAATGGCTCTGAAATCATGTGGCATTGAAGATGCATACATTAATATTATTAATAACATCTATGAAAATGCAAGTCAAAGATTCGGCTGTTTGAGAATACAGCACACATAAAAGTAGGAAAGGGAGTGAGACAAGGTGACACCATATCTCCGAAGCTCTTTAATGCTACAATTGAGGGTGTCTTTCAGTCGCCAAACTGGGAAAACAAGGGGATAAAGATTAATGGAGATTTTCATACTCACCTTCGTTTTGCTGATGACGTAGTCATTTTTGCAACTACCCCATCAGAGCTGCAGAGTATGATCCAGGAACTTGCTGACAAGAGTAAAGAAGTGGTATTAAAAATGAACTTTCAGAAGACAAAAGTGATGTTCAATGCTTTTTCAAGAAATGAAGATTTATCGATTGCTGGAGATAACAGACACGTACGTTTATCGTGGACAGGAGATATCAAGTGAGGGTCACATTGATGAAGAAATTAATACACGTACAAAACTTTCCTGGAGAGCTTTTGGAAGAAACAGCATAATTTTCAAGAGCAATATGCCATTATGTCTTAAAAGAAACGTGTTTGATCAATGCATCCTTCCAGTGCTTACGTATGGTGCAGAAACGTGGGTCTTAATTAAAACAGACATACAAAGACTACAGACAACTCAAAGCAGCATGGAGAGGTGCATCGTTGGTGTAACCAGGAGAGATAAGAAGAGGAACTCGTGGATCCGAAAAATGACAAGAGTGGAAGACATCATGATCAGAGTTAAATCCCTGAAATGGCAATGGGCTGGACATGCTGCCAGAAGAACAGACCATCGATGGACAGCCGAAATTTTAGATTGGATTCCAAGGGACAGGAAAAGACCCAGAAGAAGAACACATGGAAGATGTGTGGATGAAATTCGAAAGTATGCGGGAGTGACATGGAGGAGACTGGCACAAGACCGACCGTTGTGGAGGAAACTTGGGGAGACCTTAGTCCAGCAGTGGATAGATAATGGTTGACAGTGGTGATGATGATATATATATATAAGCTCAATAGGTGCTGAGTTAGCCAAGATTATCTAATTATTTAGATAAATGAACATCATTCTCCAAAACGTTAAAAACACTATAGTGTTTATACCCACGATAAGGAGGAATGCCCAAAATTCAGCATGGTTTGATCTAAAATCTCAGTCACGCTATGTATGAATGTTTTCGTATCACTTCTAAGGAAAACGCTGGCTATCTTGCTTCAGTCATTTCCTCACTAAGCGTCAGGGTCGCTGTCGTAAAATGTTCGACATAGTTTGTTTGGTTAAGTTAAAGTTTTACCGCAACCTAGGGCAAATTATATTGGAAACACTGACGTAGTGTCTTTTTCCGCGAAAATATCAATTTATGTAACAGAACGATTATTAAAAAGCAGGATAATCGAATTTACGGGGGTAATTTGCAGGCTTCATCAACAAGCTACGTTAAATATATATATATATATATATATGGGATGTAAGGTCAGGTGATGCGTAACATCACAGCCTCTCCTTGACAAATGTCAACCCCGCCTTCTCGTGGTTCATCCTGTTCCTACTAAAGGGGCTCTGACGACCGCCAATAGCGGTATAACTATACCATCGGGATTAGAGGAAATTCTATCCCACACTCACCAACCCGTTTGGCCAGCGTGGTGAGTTATGGCCCAAACCCCTCCAAAATGACTCCACAACTTAAATCTTGGCCCTCAGTCTCCGGCAGCTGGAATGTACCTGGCCAAGGCAGCGGCCAGTGCGACATGAAGGCAGAGGGTGCTAAGAATCCCCGGAGGACCGGACTAGGCTGCCATCTGATGCTGACCTTGGCAACGTACAATGGACGCTCCCTATCTTCTGATTCAAGGCTTCTTGAATTGGAAGAGGAACTACAAAGGATCAAGTGGGACATCGTGGGGCTAAGTGAGGTAAGGAGAAAAGGGGAAGATCTCATCGAACTGAAAAGTGGACATCTCTTCTACTATCGTGGGACAGATACTGGCAGAACTAGTGGTGTTGGATTTATAATAAACAAGAAACTGAAGGATAAAGTTGTAGAAGTTGAAAGTTCCTCTGACAGAGCTGCACGGCTTGTTATCCAACTCTCAAAAAGATACCAGGCTCAGATTATTCAAACTTATACACCCACCACAAGTCATCCTGAAGAAGAAATTGAAGAATTTTATGAGGAAATTTGTCATCTAAATAATAAAGGTAAGCAGCACTTGAAAATAATTATGGGAGATTTCAATGCAAAAATAGGGGGCAACGGCAACAGAATGTAACTTCAGTAGGTAAATTCGGTCACGGCAACAGAAACCAGCGTGTAAATACTCTCGTTGAGTTTGCAGAGGCAGAAGGGTTTTTCATCTTGAACTCCTTCTTCAAGAAAAAGCCACACAGGAAATGGACATGGAGACATCCAAATGGGACGACAAGTGAAATTGATTTTATTATGTGTAACAAAAAATTCGTCATAGAAGACTGCAGTGTGCTAAACAAGTTTAACACAGGTAGTGACAATAGATTGGTGAGATGTAAGATGCACCTCAACACTAAACTTGAACGTGGCAAGCTCATAAGATAAACAAAATCTATTGACATAACCAACCTTAAAAAACACCATAATACCTTCAAGTTGGAACTGAAGAACAGGTTCTCTGCTTTAGAAGGCCTAACATCGGAAGAAGTGGACATCTCTGAAGTTAACAGAAAAGTAACCAAAGCTCTTATGGAAACAGCAACAAAATTGGCTGGGTCTAAGAACAAGTTGCATGTAAATAAATTATCAGGAAAAACGAAAATGTTGATGCAAAAAAGAAAAGAGATGAGGACAACTAAAGAAGATGTGACTTTCAAAGTGGAATATATAGAGCTATGCAAGACAGTACGAAAAAGTATCACTAAAGACGTAAGAAAATTCAACTGTGAACTAGTGAGGAAAGCAATTGAAAACAACCAAAGCCTAAAGATAGCAAAGGGACATCTCAGTAAGGGAAGAAAACAGATTATGGCACTGAGAAAAGAAGATGGTTCTGTAACAAGAAATAGAGGCGAAATTTTGACAAGAGTGAAAGATTTCTACTCCAAATTATATGAAAGGGATGATACATGCACTCCAGACATCATGAAAGATACCAGTACCAGAGTTCCTCCAGTCCTTCCAGCAGAAGTTGCACATGCAATCAAGAACATGAAGCGGGGAAAAGCTCCAGGAGAAGATGGAATTACTGTAGACATCATACAAGAAGCAAGTGGAGAAATCGAAACAGTACTCGCCCAAATTTTCACTCGATGCCTTAATGAAGGAAAGATTTCTGAGGATTGGAACACCGCTACAATGATCCTGCTACATAAGAAAGGTGACATTGAGGATCTCGGAAACTACAGACCTATCAGCCTCCTATCAGTAGTTTATAAAATCTTCACTAAAGTTCTTTCACACCGCTTGAAGGTAACACTAGACATGGCTCAACCGAGAGAACAAGCTGGATTCAGGAGTGGCTACAGCACAATAGATCATATCCATGTGCTGAGACAACTAATTGAAAGAGCGAGGGAATATGAACTTCCATTGTGCATGGCTTTTATCGATTATGAAAAAGCCTTTGATTCGGTGAAACCATCAGCAGTTACAATGGCTCTGAAAACCTGCGGTATTGAAGATGCATACATTAATATTATTAATAACATCTATGAAAATGCAAGTGCAAAGATTCGGCTGTTTGAAAGTGCAACACACATAAAAATTGGAAAAGGAGTGATACAAGGTGACACCATATCTCCGAAGCTCTTTAATGCCAAATTGGAAAATGTCTTTCAATCACTGAACTGGGAAAACAAAGGGATAAAAATTAATGGAGATTATCTAACCCACCTTCGTTTTTCTGATGACATAGTCATTTTTGCAACTACCCCATCAGAGTTACAGAGTATGATCGAGGAACTTGCTGACAAGAGTAAAGAAGTGGGATTAAAAATGAACTTTCAGAAGACAAAAGTGATGTTCAATGCTTTTACAAGAAATGAAGATTTATCGATTGATGGAGAAAAGCTGGAGATAACAGACACGTATGTTTATCTTGGACAGCAGATATCAAGTGAGGGTCACATTGATGAAGAAATTAATCGGCGTACAAAACTTGCCTGGAGAGCTTTTGGAAGAAACAGCATAATTTTCAAGAGCAATATGCCATTATGTCTTAAAAGAAAAGTGTTTGATCAATGCATCCTTCCAGTGCTTACGTATGGTGCAGAGACGTGGACCTTAGCTAAAAGAGACATACAAAGGCTGCAGACAACTCAAAACAGCATGGAGAGGTGCATGCTTGGTGTAACCAGGAGAGATAAGAAGAGGAACACGTGGATCCGAAAAATGACAAGAGTGGAAGACATCATGATCAGAGTTAAATTCCTGAAATTGCAATGGGCTGGACATACTGCCAGAAGAACAGACCATCGATGGACAGCCGAAATTTTAGATTGGATTCCAAGGGACAGGAAAAGACCCAGAAGAAGACCACATGGAAGATGGGTGGATGAAATTCGAAAGTATGTGGGAGTGACATGGAGGAGACTGGCACAAGACAGACCATTTGTGGAGGAAACTTGGGGAGACCTTCGTCCAGCAGTGGATTGATAATGGTTGACAATGATGATATATATATATATATATATATATATATATTACCACGCACTTATCAGTATTCCAACAATAACATCGTTACCTAAAGAGTTGTAAAAAAAATGCAGGAAAATATACAGAAATTATTAGACGTTGCTACGCCAACAGAACACGATTTTTTTAAGACAGGGTTATTGAAAGCGCAGACAGAGTTACAAATTTAAATATATTGTTATTTTGAATACCTCCTGAGGTCAAAAATTTCCAGCATGAGAAGATATAAGGCAGAAATTTAGGCCAGCTAACAAAAACAAGTTAGTAAAATCATGCAATGCATTGATTAGGATACGGCTTTCAATATACCATAAATCATTACTCAAGTTGTGAGGATAATAGTTTTGTAATAAATCTCGCTCCTGTGCGCTGACTTTTGACCCCATTTCGAAGATATTTAAGAGAATTGGTTCAGTATATCTCCGGAACAACATACTAAAGTTTTGTCACAATAAAAGCATTTTTAGCCAAGTTATGAGGATAATGGCTGTGGAATAAATTTTGCTCCTGTGCCCTGACCTTTGACCCCATTCCAATGATATTCAACCGAACCGATCAGCATAACTCTGAAAAAACATGGTAAAGTTTTGTCGCAATCGAAGCATTTTTACGTTAGTTATGACGTATAATGGCAACGGAATGGATCCCGCTTCTATGTCGTGACCTTTGTCTCCATTTCGCCCATTTTCAATATGGTACCTCACCAGGTTGTCTCCTACCACATACTAAAATTTCATCGGAATCGAACCATTTTTACACGAGTTATCATGCGGACAGACTGACAGACAGACAATGCTGGATCATATACGCTCCTTCAACATACGGTTGGAAAGCGTAAACAAAATATGTTGCAGCGCAAGAAAAGTCACAAGAAATCTTTGTGACGTATTCAGAAGCGGTGAAGAAAAGTCATATCACAGAAGTTTAAAACCACAGATTTAGGTTCAATTTCTAACTCACAGCAGCGGGTGTTATTGGAAAACCAGTGTATCTGAGTAAACTGAGCGAATTACATCATTCTTCTGTTTATGGATAAGGGCGGCCGATGTTAAAAGCAGTTTCCAAATCCGACAGTTTCAAACGCAGTACCGTTGAACCAAGAACCTAAATTTGCACTTCATAGAGAAAACATTTTACACCAGAAAAGAATCAGAATTTTAAAAATCCCTATTATCAGTAAGATATGTTTTTACGCGCTCTAGAAGGAAAACTGTACATAATCTTATGTAGAAAACATGCATGAAATGTTGGTTACGTGAAATGATATTCGACGCAAAAAATATTGGTCAACCGGTTTTGAGAAACGCTGATGTAGTTGCAATAGAAAATTTAATTTTCGAATTCATCTAAGTGGTGCAACGATATTGTTTCCGCAGACAGGCGTGCAGACAGCACAGATCACACGCGAACTTCGAAAAGCTTCGCAGCCGAAAGGTTTTCTCAAATTCAATGAACGGAATTTGTTATTTTTCCAAGAAAGGCAGCGCGGTTGCGTTTTAAGTTTTGGATTTGCTTTCAAATTACATTTTTTTTCTTATTTTTTTAACTATGATGTACGTAAGCAAACAATTGGGCGAGGTACCGAATCAAATTTTTTTATTCAGTTTAACAGAAATGACATTACGTTTTTCCAAGAAAATTTTCCTGCGCTATGAAGGCCCCGACTAAGTTGTGGTTTGCACACGATATGTTTTTTGTATGACTTCCTGAGGAAGAGAAACAAAGCGCTATTTCTGGACTAGACTGATACCACACACCCTTACGCTGTTTTTCACCATGGAAATAGAAACAGAGCATGTTCGCCTTTTCTTGATGTAAAGCTCTATAAATCCAACGGAGACGCCTTAGAAGAGAATATTATTATAAACATTTCACAATCCAAAATACACTGGCGTGCAAAAATTAAGGACGAGACGGTTTTTCGAATGTAACGTTGTGCAGAAGTGCTCCACATCAACTCAAATCATACCATAAGATCCCCAAGATGTAAGAATATGGGACAACTGAGCAAAACCGTCCAAACAAGGAATCCAAAGGATACAAAGGCACTTTATTGAAAAGATAGTTTCCAGCACAACTGGACAGAAGACAAAAACGTCCATGTGACAGGCGGCTGCCAAAAAAATCCAGTTTTTAGTAGGGGATATGATCACCCCTGACTGCGTTGCAGGATTTACAACGTCTGTCCATGCTGAGGACGAGGTTGTCAAGGAGCTGTTGAGGCATCGTTGCTGGTGGCTGGTGACGTGCTGCCAAGCGTCTCCCGAGAAGGTCACACACGTGTTCGATTCGATTAAGGTCAAGATACCTTGCGGGCCAATCCATGCGCTGAATATCTTCACTCTCCAACAGCTCTGCGACAGCCACTGTACGATGAGGTGTAGCGTTGTCGTCCATGAAGAGCAACTCAGGACCCGCAGCACCTCTAAACTGACGCACGAGAGGCAGGAGAACCTCGGTACAATAGCGCACACCAGTGACTGAACCTCCTTGGAAGATGTTTAAGTCAGTACGACTACCAAGTATGATACCGCCCCAAACGAGAATTCCGCCACCTCCAAACTGGTCCCTTTCGATGATGTTGGAGGTTTGATTGCGTGATCCGTGCTCCCTCCAGATGTGTATACGTCCAGAATCGCTCGTCAGACTAAATCGGCTCTCATCCGTAAAGAGAACTCGACCCCATTGCTGATGTGTCCAGTTTTTGTGTTCCTGGTACCACAGAATCCGCCGTCTCCGATAAGCAGGCGTCGATGGCACACACCGTACTGGTTGTCGTGCAAATAGAACACCTTTGTCGAGCCTTCTGGCCACGGTAAAACGCGATAACGAACGCCCAGTTGTCTGTTGCATGTGCCTTGCGATTTCTCCTACTGTCTTCCGTCTGTCTCTTCTCGCCTGAAGTACAATATACCGGTCGTGCGCCGCCGTGGTTGCTTGTGGACGACCATTGCTAAACTCTCGGGCAGCTGTTCATGTCGTTTGAAATGCTCTTCAAGCTCGTGAAACGACGCTGTGAGCGATCCCGAACTCCTCGGCCGGACTAGTCACACTTCGACCTTCTTCGAAGTTCCCAATGGCGCGACCTCGGGTAAAATCATCCAGATGTCGTCTACTGGATTGCCTGTTGGCCATATCACACGGTGGCAGCAACTCGACGTCGTTCAAACCGATGTACACCGTGCAATAGCTTTCACCGAATTGCTGAGCATACACCGCCCGTGTGCTTTATACCCTTCCGACAATCCCCCCTACGTCATGCTTCATATATGCGAATTTCCTACCGTACCGGAACCTGTATATTTCCTGAGTGGTCTTTCGGTCCGTTCTGCCTGCTAGTTCCGCTGTTATGCTAATTTCTCCTCTGCGTCCTTAATTTTTGCACACCAGTGTATTATCACACCGAAAGTCTGTTGCCCTAGATTTTAAAAGTATGTTGCTTTCAAAATAGGATTTCATAAACTCACATAGTTTGCTGCAATGAGAAGATATTGAATGTAAATTCGTCTTAAAAGGGAAGAGTCTCTGAAGGGTTTATCCGTCAAGAACAACAACTTGGGTAATATATACTCTGATGTGCCAGAAAAACTGGTGCACCAGACTAATACTTGGTAGGTCCCCTACGGGAGCGCAGGACTGCAGAAATACGACGGAACATGGACACCACTAGCTTCTGGAAATATGCTGTAGGCAATGCACACCATACTTCATGCAGAGCGTACCACAATTCGGGTGTATTCCGAGGTCTCGTATTCCTGTGTACGATAGCGCGTTGCATGGCATCCCAAATGTGTTCTACACGTTGAGATCTGAGGACTTGGGTGTTAATGGTAACATCCCAAACTCAGATTAATGCTCCTTTAACCATAATGTGGCGTCCCGACACTTGTGTGGAGGTGCATTGTTCTATTGAAACAGTCCCAACCCATCAGCATGAATGCAGGACATGAACGGGTGTACCTCGTCAGAATGGATACGCACATATTCTTGGCCGGTCACAGACGTTTGTATACGTAGCAGGGGCCCCAGTGACGTCCAGCTAAATACATCCTATACAATTACGGACCCCCGCCCCCCACCAGCCGGTACAGTTCACTGTTAACATGCGGGATCCATGGCTTCATGGGGTTTGCGCCACACACGAATCCTTCCATCTGCCCGATACAATTGGATACGCGACTCGTCAGACCAGGCTATTTGTTTCCAGCCATCCAGTGTTCAGTGGAGGTGTTGCCATGCCTAAGCGAGGCGCATAGCTCGGGGTCGTGCACCCATCAAGGGAACTCGAGTTGGGTATCGGCTCCCAAAGCCCATATAGTGCAGGGTACGTTGCACAGTCCGGACGCTGATGCTTGTTCAGACTCCAGCATTGAATTCCGATTATACCTGCGAGGGTGTTGCACGCCTATCGCGTGAAACGATTCTTGACAGCCGACGATGGTCACGTTTACACAATGTCTTTTTGCGGCCACACTGGTATCGTAGGTTAGAGATTTTGCCGGAATTCTTGTAGTAACGATACACCCTTGCAATGGTCGTCAGTGAAAATCCGAACTTCGTTTCTACCTCCGAAGTACTATGACACATCTCACGAGCCCCAACTATTACATCGCATTGAAAATCGCTGAAATCGCTATTTCTTGTCATTCGCATGCCGAAATCCTCTCTGACAGCTGGCAAGGATGTATATCGCTATATATACGCACTGGCGGACGTAACCGAGTACGCGCATAGGTGACGTTGCTATGTATTATGCATAATCTCGTCTGTACCAGTTTTTCTAGCACGTCAGTGTATATATACACTGATGGCCACCCAAAATGCAACACCAAGAAGGACACGATATAGCAAAGCTACATTTACTAGACACATAACAACAGATACAAAGATGAAACGATTGAGCTTAAAGGCCCGTGCGACTTGCGGAACACGCAGACATCGATAGTTCGTGTGACCCCCATGGCTGGCAATAACGGCCACCACACGCCGCAGCATCGAACGAAAGAGGCTTTGGATGTGGGCTTGGGGTATGTCGGTCCAGGCTGCTTCCACACGTTGCCACAGTTCATCAGGCGTAGCCGCGGATGGTGCTTGTCGGACCACTCGGTTGCCGATCAGCGACCAGACGTGTTCGATGGGCGACATATCGGGAGAACAAGCGGGCCACGTCGGCAGTGACACCTGGAGGGCAGTGAAGAATTGTTGCACGATGCGTGCCACGTGCGGGCGTGCATTGTCCTGTTGAAACGTTACCACTGGCAGGTCCTGGAGATAAGGGAGGAGTACAGGCTCCAAAACGTCGGAGATGTAGCGGTAGCTGTTGAGTGTACCGGCGACGCGTACCAGAGGGGTGCGAGTGTCATATCCAATTGCGCCCCAAACCATAACGCCAGGCGACGGACCGATATGGCGATGCATAATGCAGGTGTCATATAGTATCTCGCCTCGGTTCCGGCACACGTGGATCCGACCACCGTGGTATTGCAGGCAGAAGCGGGATTCGTCGGAGAAGACAATGTCGTGCCATTCCGTAGTCCAGGTGCGACGTTCAACGACCTACTGCCGCTGCACTCATCAGTGGTGTAACATCAACGGTATTCGAAGCAATGGGCGCCGTGCGACAAGTCCCCGCTCCTGCAGACGACGTCGAACGGTACGTGCTGACACAGGTTGTTGCGCAACACACCCTAATTCCTGAGCTAACGTTTGTGATGTGGCGGTGCGAGCCGTCAATGCACGCCGCACAACATGCCGGTCCTCTCGTTCGCTGGTGTGCCGCGGCTGCTGCAATCTCTCACGTCGGTCCGTCCGTCCGTCCTGCACCCACCGAATCCATAATCGCCCCACTTCTGCTGGATGTCGTCCCACACGGGCCCGATGTCTCAGTACGATAAACCGCTGTCGCGATAAGCCACTATTCGTCCTCTGTAGAACTCTGAAACGTGCTGGAATGACTGACGTATTCTGCGACGAGGCATCAAGAAGCTTCCCACGCACATGTCCAACAGCACAACACACTTCCACTACTTACACCCCGCCTTCTGTGCACCCTTCTTATAGTGCTTCTCGGTGGCGTGCCGGGCGCACATGATTTGCATATGCCCTGCAATGCTAATCGTTCGCATGTCCTCTCACGGGCGACGCATGCTGCGAATTTCAGGCCAATCGGATTCTTCCTTCTCGGTGTTGCATTTTGGAGACAAATCTCACAGAACTGAAAACTTTCGTTGAATAGCCTTTACACTCTCAAACTTTTTATACCACAAGACACACTTTGCGCGTTGTTGAACGGTCGCTGCCATTTTCCCTTTTGCCCCGATGCTGCAAAAGCACGTGAGCACTGACTACAGCGTTGAAACTACCATCTTCCTTCGCTATTTTGGCTGAATTTGACCTCCGAATTACAGCGTTCGCACTAATCTCTTCGCAGGTGTTAGAAAATATGTGGCAAGAACTCAGCACCCGGTGTGAACTCTTCCGACTCCGCAAAAGGAGTCATGGAGAGGGCTATGCTAAATTCGATCAATATAGGAAATTTCTGCCAAATATTAACTTACTATATGTGTTACAACCCATACCACAGCATATTTAACTGATCTCTACCCAAACGGCTCACCCTGTAGAACATTTTCTTCAATTATTTAGTGGGTGAAAAAAACAATCTGTTGTGAACTGCCAGAACGCAGCAGAAATTCGCTTTAGATGAAGTGTTAATGGCTTGTAGTCATTAGCTAATAATCTACATTTTTAAATCTGATGGTACAAAATCTCTTTTCTGATCTATTAGATTGGGAATTATTTCTCTTTCCTTGTTGAGATTTCATGGAGACTCAAATTCTCATAATTTCAAAAGAATTTCTTTACTATGTTATTTAAGTTTTCAGTATGAAAACACAATGCTAGTTTCAGAGCTTATTGTAATTACGAAAGTAAGATAACACACGTGGATTACTTTTAGAAGTGAAATTATATGAGATCATTTTGAATATTTAGGAAAACTGAAATAATTTATTGATAAATAAGACGCAAAAAACTTTAAGCAACGCACACAGCGTTATTGTATTATTATTTCAGGAAGTGTACGCCGCCAAATTTTTCGCAAGTTCCTCACTTTTTTGTAATATTGCTTTCATCTAATACAAAGTTATTTTCCCATGTAAAATACGTTTTGCAGCAGAAGGCATTGGGTACTTCATTTGTCATTTTAAATTGTTCAGAGATTATCTGACAGAACGGTAAATTAAATTTCAGATCTATACAACAACGCAAAGCTTCGATTTATTAAACATTCCTTTTAAACTGACTTAGGGAATATAAACGATTCCAAGATTTTCTTCGATAACTTGCGGCAATGCTAAATGCAACCAACCATGTTTTTCGCAGTTAAAACATGTGTTTTATTTGCAGGTTACTTCGAGCCTTGTTTCCAGTGTCAAGTAGAGGATGTAGGGGAGCATGTTCGATCTAAAGCCAATGTTATTAGTGGAAATCTTTCCGCCAGTCTCTCTAATCGAAGTTCTGTCAGCCGTGTTTCAACTTGGAATCGGTCGCTTCTCAATGGAATTTGATTGAACACGTGCAGGTGACAGAGCAGGGGACTACAATTTCACGTACCCTGGAGGCACCGACATCGAAGTGATATAAGGTGTGATATATATTGCACCTCTCCTCATATCTCATCCGTATTTCCAATAACTGTTTCCGGTTACGGTTTCTCTGAAAGGTCACAATTTCTTGGAACTCCAGAGCAAAATGGCGGAAATTCTCAAAACTGTCCCTTTATTATTAACTGTTTTATTTTTTTGCTTTGAATTTCGTTATTTAATATAAAACGTTTAATAGTACAATTTTAATGTTGTTGTTTTTCAGTATTTTTCATTTCGAGGACATTATTACCTTCAAGCTTTGGCTTAAAAATATATTCACATCTTTTCTCAATTTTGTGTAAGTACCGTAATTATTGACCCGTGTTGTCCTTTTATCACAGCTTTACGAGTATTAATAGAACTCCTTTAATAATTTATTGCAAAGGTACCTCCGTTAATTTACCTGTTTAAAAGACACATTCCCCTTGGGAGATTATCCCTAACTCTGGAACCACACTGAGAAACATTTTTTGTTAATTCAACAAACATTTTGTTGAATCAACAAAAGTTTTTGTCGATATACAGTCAACAAAATTTTTGGTTAAATTTGCAAAATTATTTTGTTAAAAGTTATTGTTGATTTAACAAAATTTATTGGTATCACGACAAAACGTTTTGTTCATTTAAGAAAATGCTTAGGTCGATTTTGGGGGAAAATTGTTTGATCCAACAAAACATATTGTTATCATGACAACAATATGTTTTGTTGGATCAAACAAATTCCCCAAAATTGACAAATAATTTTGTTAAATGAACAAAACGTTTTGTCGTGATAACAATAAATTTTATTAAATCAACAATAATTTTCAACAAAATAATTTTGCAAATTATACAAAAATGTTTGTTAACTGTATATCGACAAAATGTTTTGTTGAAGTAACGAAACGTTTTTCTCAGTGCAACTTGGTTCTTTATTACAAAAAAGAAAATCATACATCACATTTTTAAAAGACAAATCCAAAGTCTTCAACCAGTCAATAACAAAACACTTTAAGATATGCAATTCAATAAATTCACAAACATCCAACTCTTCCCGTACTCAGGAAGCCAGTAAAAGATCACAGTATCAAATTTCACTTCCTAAGACTTTCCTAGAATTATTAACATTTTGTTCACAATGCACATTATCAATAGGACTTACAAGGTATCAATTTAAAACTAGCTGTTAAAATATTCTTAATCCAAACGACAGTCATAAAGCAAAACACCATATTTTCATATAATTACATCATCAAAATATTTACAACACATCAACTAAGTAGTACAAATATAAAATTAATAGACAATTCATCACAAACCCACTATTCAAATAAAATTTTGCATATTAATTAACAATCTTTTTCAGAACAGAACTTGTATCTAAAATTAAAACAGAGCGAAATTCAATTAACAAACACAATATATGATAATCCCCACTGATTCAAAGTATAAGACTCGTACCACGGTCCAACAAAAATCTTCAACCCGAAGTAATCCATCCAGAAGGCATCTTCCCGGTTAGCTAGAACTGAAACCCAATATAGCTTTGAAATCAAAGATGGGTTAATCAGAAATCTTCTCCCAGATATTCAGTTTTGTGTAAAGTCACTTATTTCGTTTAAATGGCCAAAGTCTTTCATATAATTCTTCCAAATTATTTTTGTTCATATGCTACGAATTATAGTGGGCAATCACGAAATTATTAGTGTTACCTTTAGATACCAACTTTGGCATCCAAACGTTAGAATGGGTCTCAAATATCGTAGTGTGTGTTTGTACGTCTGTGTGAGTACCATCAAATTCCGAAATATCATCCATAGCAAATCATAAATTTTACTTATAGAAGTATCAGTGTTGATGCTGGATAGGAAAATACACTGGCGGAAAATGAAAAAAAACACCAAGGAGGAGACGTCTGATACCAACGAAATTTATACAGTATAATAACGGAATACAGAGGATTCCGTTATTATGCTGTATAAATATACAGAGGATAACGTATATATACAGAGGATAACGTGATTGCCGCCCGGTGGCGCAGTGGTCTAAGCGATGGCCTCTGATCATTCGTCCGTAAGGGGCCCGGGTTCGAATCCCGGTGAGGCATGGATGTTGTGTTTGTCTTACGGCACTGGCTCTCTCCCTTCCCTGGAGCCAGTGACCCTAAATTAGGGACGGACGACTGCTTATAGCCCATTGAGTTGCTCACGGTGGTCGTTAAACCTCCAATCAAAAAAAAAATAAAAAAAAATAACGTGATCAAAACATTATGGCAAAATACAGCTGTATTTGCTGGTAAACTGGAAAAATAACATTTCCATGTAACATGGTTAGTTCGAGGTTGAACAGCCATGAACTGCGTCACACTATGCAATTCTGGCATGGAGTCTGTCGTACAGATGTTGGATGTAAGTTTGGGTAAACACCGCTATTGGTACTGCCCTAGAGCTAATAAAAGTGGAAACAATATTTTCTGATATCTCTTAAACAAAACATTGATTTGGGGGCACCATCTGAACCCACAAGAACGGCGCTCAGAGGAACTAGCAACATACTAGATTTTGCCCTCTTGAAGAATAATAAGTATTACTTTGAAATTACACTGCGACAGCGCTCTCCTCTGATCACAATCCAGTTCACTTCCAGCTTATTACTGATAAAACTGTGACGGTAGCACCCAAAATGGTCACTAACTTAAAACAATTTGAAGAGAAAATTAAACTAGCGCCACCCCCGGTAATTGGAGACTATAATAGCAAAGAAGAAATTGACAGAACTATTAAACTCTTTAACCTCGCCATTAAAAAAATTATGGAAGAATATCAAACTCCTGCTAAAGAGAAAAAAAAAATCCGTACTATTTACCCAAAGAAATTTTGGAACTTATTAAAGAAAAAAATAGGTACCGAAACAAGTGGCAAAGAACAAGAAATAAAACGTTCTATGACCTTTATTGCTGCATAAATAGACAAATTAAAAGAGAAATCAGAAAATTCGAGAATGGGTCATGGGGTCATGTGTTAGAGGAAGCTCATATTGACTACTCTGAAAATTCGGATAAAAAAATAAAATGACTCTATGGAATCTTACGTCGAGCTTGCAAAATAAAAATGTCAAATTACTCCCACCCCTTCAAAAAGAAGATGGGACGGTAGTTAGAACTGACGAAGAAAAAGCAGAAGTTTTTGCAAACTCACTAGAAAAACAGTTTAAAATAAATGATATCATTGACACTGATGTAGCCATTAAAATGAAAAAGGCCCTGGATACCTAATTTTAACATGCGGAGGATGCAGAAAATTCTAGAGTCATCACCCAAAGTGCACAACTCTATGAAGAATTTACTAGTAAAAAAAAAACCTGTATTAACATCCCCAATTAAAAGTAAACAGAAAGGCTCTTTTAAAAAAAATAGGAGGACAAGACTTAGAAAACAGCAACAAAAAGTAGTAAATGCCACGGCCTCCTTTACGTCCGATAGACAGCAACCTCTAAATAAAGTAGATACGACCTCTCTCGGGTCCGGAATCCAAAAAAATGCAAAAGTCGGGCAGCAACTTCAAATTAAAGGTGCTACGACCTCTCTTGGGTCCGGAACGCCAGAAACTGAAAAGATAAGAAAAAACAAGACACCTTTAAGGGCCAAAAAATTTTTTTTTGTTTCCCAGATTTTGAAAAACCACTACCCATCAGTGAAAGGGAAGTTAGGTTTCATATTAATAATCTTAAAAATAAAAAGGCACCGGGCAATGATGGCATAAATAATAAAATTATGAAAACATTACCGGAAGAGTATGTGCAAACCCTTACTAAAATATACAACTGTGCCATTAAATTACATTATTTCCCTGATGTTTGGAAGACAGCAGAGGTAATATTATTACCCAAGCCAGGTAAAAACCCGGCAATTCCTGAAAATCACAGACCGATTTCGTTGCTCCCAACCATGGGAAAAATCTTTGAAAAAAATAATTCTTATTAGAATGCAACAATTCATTGAGGAATTCCCAGTAATTCCATTTATTTAAGGAGGTTTTAGAGATAAACACTCCACGGTGCACCAACTCTCTAGAATAACTGAAAAATGTGCTGAAGGAATAATAAAAAAGAACACACAGCATCCATATTTCTGGATGTGGCAAAAGCATTCGATAACTGCCCACATGAGGCAATTATCTACAAACTAATAGCACATGATTTCCCACCCTGGATTATACATATAATCAAATCATACCTCACTAACAGAACATTCTGTGTAAAAATCAATGTAAAAAATCGTTAAAAAAATCGAAGCTGGTGTACCGCAAGGAAGTGTACTCGCGCCAACGCTGTACTCTATCTTTACGTCAGACTTTCCCAACTATAATAACAGGAATCTGACTACAGCTCTCTATGCTGATGACACTGCACTCGCTTATACTTCCAAAAATAAAAATCAAGCAACTTTCATGTTGCAACATTATGTTGAAAAACTTGAGAAGTACTGTATTTCTTAGATTGGAAAATCAAAATCAATACTGAAAAAACTCAAGCAATTCTATTTTCTAGGATTAAACGCAATCACAATCCAGACTTTGAAATAGAAATGTATAAAAAAATACCTTGGGTAAATGATGTTAAATATTTAGGACTTTTTATGGGTCACAACCTAAACTGGAACAAGCATATTAAAGAAACTCTGACTAAATCTCTTAAGATCAGAGGTAGTCTCCAGCCAATAGTAAAAAATAAAAGGCTTAGCAGGAAAAACAAAACTTTGATATGGAAAGCCTGTATCAGCCCTGTTATTACTTATGCCTGTCCTATCTGGGGTAACTGCAACAAACAGGAGAAAAATAAGATTACCTCATTTCAAAATAAAACCCTACGTTATATGGTTGGACTTGATGGAAGAACTTCAAACCATGCTATCCGAAGCATGCTAAATATTAATTCTATCCATTACACGATGTATGACTTAGCTAAAAGATACTATGAAAAAGCTAAGATTCATCCTAATCCTCTAGTCAGAGAGGCCATTAACTATACTGTCAATGAAACTGACAGTTATAAATGGCCAAAAGCTATCTTGAATAAAGTTCCAGAAATGAACCCAATTCACAGCTACCTTAGCAAAAAAAATAACAATAATTGGGACTAGTATTCAGAGGGTATTCTTCACATAAAAATCATTTTTGATAAAAAAAAAAAAGTCTCTTTTAAGGGCCGTACTCTGTTTTGCAAAAATACTTCACACATGTGAAGAATTCTTGTTAAAAAAATAAAAAAAAAGGCTCTTTAAGTGTCAGAACTTGTTTTGCAAAAAGAAATATTACAGTCCACATATATGAGACTGGCCCAGAAACAAGGTACTATGGTTTAAAAAAAAAAAGCCGACTCCTACACGGGAACTGAGAAAACGACAAATGTGTGGTTTAAGGTGCCTTTCAACACATGGTTTTGTGAGAAAACTTGGTGTTTATCTGTCGGATTTTTCTTGTGTGGTTCTTTTCTTTTTTTTAGGCACCCCTTTTCCTTTTCCTTTCCCCTTTTCCCTGCGGCCGGACGTTGACTGCGGGATGACTTGCTTTGATTGATTTGTTACAGGTAAGTATGTAGGTTAGCTTACAACTTCAATACTTAACGGGAAACCGTATACTCCTTTTGCTCTAATATTTCTGTACTTTTCTTTCATGCTGTTCTATCAGGTAAATCTGTTCCCAAATATCTTATCTTCTTCTTTTTCACCTGACAAAAAACGCAGAGCGCTGAGGGTTCAGGTCTCTCAACCTCAGATAGGAAATCTCTCTCCCCATTATTTCAGTTATTAGAAAAGAAACTGAATCTGATGTGAAACCTTGTACGTCATAAAAGCCGCACCAAAGGCGGAGTGCGATTTGGGTCACGTGTTGATGTCGTCAAGTGTAATTTGGGTCCGGAGTTCGACTCTCAGATAAGGCATATATGGTATGCTTGTCTATGGCATTGGCTTTCTTCCCTCCCTGGAATCAATAGCCCCAATTAAGGACGGGAAACAATGTATAGCTCTTAGAGCTGCACATGGTGGTTGTTAATCTCCGAAAATTAATCTACGTTAAAAACGCAATTTGCTAGATGCGTAGTATCATGAATGTGTTGCTGATTATGCACCAGAAATGCTGAAAGGTGCACATCTCAGAGCCTTTTCTGTACCCTTTCGTTCATTGCTATGTTCCTGATTATAAAATCCGAAACTGTTCTTAGACTCTTCTGCTCTCATACACTCTTCTAAACGAAAGGGTCTGAAATACTGTTACGTTGTTTGATTAGCTATTCCTTTATGTAGTTGATATTTCTAACGATCAGTAACGAAACAAACTCACGAATTGCAGAAAACAAATGAAAAATTGAAAATTAGCAATCGCAAGCAAAATAACTTTACTGATTAAACCTTTCGCCTGTTGGAACGAACTAAATCGGGATTTGCAAAACGGGCTGAAATCAGCTCAAACGAATATTTTGGCCTGTCTGGAAAGTGGCCCGAACGCAGTTAGAACTAGTGAATCTGCGCATCAGAAAGCGTTTATTTCCCCATGACTTTGTTAACAAAGTTGTCACTTATGAGGATGATTGATACTAATCCTTTCTGACTAATTACCTGCTAAATTGGTTATATACAATGGCGATGAGATTACAAAAGGAGAAATATTTGAGTCACTTGTTTCTACACAACGACACGATATTCCTGTTTGGGAGAATAGTCCTCTCCTAGCATGCCTTGGGTCATGAAGCAGTGAAAAAAGGAATACCACAGAGTGCTTTATAACGAAGTAAATTTCTCCGTCATTTCTGTCCACGCCAGGATTCGAACCCAAATCCCCTCATTCCGGAATAAATCGCTCTACCATTTGAGCTACGCGGACGTTTTATTCTGATTCCTATCTGACTTTATGTCGTGTGCGACCTTCGGGCAGGTACGTCACATCTCCTGGTACGTTACAGCTTATCATCAGGAAAAGGTTTGTTGTCAGTACTTCTGAGATGAGAGAGTGAAATGAGTTGTTTCGCTGTATTTTACTGTAACTTTCGTAGAACTCTGCTGTTATATAAACATTTCTGTTTAGAGATCGTAGAAAAATGTGAGCGTCAATTGCCTCAGGTACATAAGCAGCTTAAAGCGATAAAGAAAACGAGTGAAAAAACTGGAAAAGAAGAAATAAGGCTGGAATCTGGGCTTTCTCTGGCCTTCTTGAAATTGCTTCAGGAGAAATAACGCAATTTGAATATAAACAGTTATGTTAACCCTTTATAAGTACTAACTGCCATAGTCGGAGGTATTAATAATGAATGGCTTGGATTTTTGGAGTACACTTACTCATGTCATATTTATAGAATTCGAACTACTTCAAGATTTGTCCGTACTGGTTTTAACTTGAATACGCAGAAAAACTATCTTCTCTGAAGTTCTCTAATATAATTAAATACTATCATTCTTAAGACGAAGATTACTACACACTTCGTCCTTCGAAATATTTCTCCCTCAGAACATGAACGTATTTGATTATACGTACTTTTGTCCGAACGAAATACTACTATACGACAAAAGTGCTTTTGTTTACCATTTAAATAAATACTCTTTCCCAAATAAAAAAAAAAACGAAGCACCCAGAAAGAACCATCCAGTTGAGATAAAAATTTGTATGTGCTACTTGTATGTATAAGAAATGAAATGATTGCAATTCCAGAGCAGTTCGACCATTTATTCGGATAAAACAGTTACACAAGCGGAACACGTCAGTACGTTGTAGACCTATCTGGCTCCGATACAAGCGATTATCCGCCGTGGCATAGACGCATACAGTTCACGGATACAGTCCTGAGGTATAGCATGCTAGATGGTGTCAAAATTGTCGGCCAGTTTGACAACATTCCGGAATGGGCGTTAGGTGACGCCCCATCATGTCCCAAACATGTTCTATAGGTGACAGGTCAAACAATCCAGCTGGCCATGGAAGGGTGTGTACTTTACTGAGGAAGGCCTGGAAGAGCCGTGCCGTGTGTGGCCGGGCATTATCCTGTTAAAAAATTGCTTGGTAATGCTGTGACAGAAGTGGCAACACAATAGGTCGTAGAATATCGTCGACGTACCTTTGTGACGTGAGGGTGGTACGAAGAACTACCAAGTGTTTTTTTTTTTTTTTTTTTTTTTTTTGATTGGAGGTATAACGGCCACCGTGAGCAACTCAATGGGCTATAAGCAGTCGCCCGTCCCTAATTTAGGGTCACTGGCTCCAATGAAGGGAGAGAGCCAGTGCCGTAAGACAAACACAACATCCATGCCTCACCGGGATTCGAACCCGGACCCCTTACGGACGAATGATCTGAAGCCAGCGCCTTAGACCACTGCGCCACCGGGGCGGCTACTACCAAGTGTGTTCGGCTATCGTAGGAAACGGCTCCCGGGAGAGTCGCTTCCAGTGTGCGAGCTATGTTTCGTTCGGCGGTAAAGGCAGGATCTGTGCGATCTCGTCTCCAGACACGTATGCGCTGGCCAAGTGCAAACCGTGACTCATCCTTGAAGACAACAAGACGTCAGTGGACACTATCCCACATTGATGGCGCCCGACACCACTGGACACTATCCCACTTTGATGGCCCCCAACACCACTAGACACTATCCCACGTTGATGGCGCCCGACATCACTAGACACTATCCCAAGTTGTTGGCGCCCGACACCACTAGATACTATCCCACGTTGATGGCTCCCGACACAATTGGACACTATCCACGTTGATGGCGCCGGATACCACTGGACACTATCCCACGTTGATGGCGCCAAACACCACTGGAACCGGTGCCAACGATGCTCTCTGGTCAGTAGTTGCGGGGCCAGTGGCCTCCTGGAATGTGCTATCGCGCCGCAAATCGTCTGACAACTGTTCGGATGGCCACTTCTGTACCTGTAGACGACGTAACATGGTCGCGGATGGTTGAGACCGACGAATTCGCTTCTGTTCGTGCGGCTCTCACAATCACTTGATCCTCGTTGACCTCGGCCGTCCACTGCCCGCGTGACGCTGAGTTGTGCTCTCCTCAACCCATTGGCGTCAACATAATCAGATTGGCGAATCTCTCCGATCCAAATGCCTGGCGATAAGTGGGCTTGACCAACTGGCCTCAACCTCTGTCAAACTCACTCAGCTTCTCGTAGTGCGCACGGATTCGATGGCATCCTGACAGTCCGTGGAGGTAAATGCAAACACAATCTGCTGTCAAGACTGTCCCTGAGTGCAGGCTGGGCTCTTGATATACCCTCCTCGATGTGTGGTTCCCATGCTCTGTGTGACGCCACGATTTAGTCATTGGTCGTTAGTGTTTTAATAATTTGGCACTTGCCCTTGGGGCACTTGCACGCGAAGTTTTATTATGATCGAACAACTATCTCGGGATGCTTTGGGTTTTTTGCGGGTTTTATTTGGGTTTTTTTCTTTGGCAAAGCGTGTATTTCCAATTCACCTAATCCTGCGCTTAAAGTACCGTAAACACGTATGATTATTTATTACAGGAAATATTTAATTATTGCTACTCTTAAGTTTTCCTCTATTAACCCTTTAACCCGCTGGAACGAATTAACTCGGAGACAAAATAATAAACTGAAATCAGGTCTAAGGAATATTTTTGATGTCTAAGAAATGGACAGAACGCAACTGGAAGGAGTTAACCTGAGAATTAGAAAATTTTACATTCTTTTTAGCACGCCTTTTGTAAAAAAGTTCGTTTTTATGTTATCAGTTGGTACGTCCGTCTGTGCACAAGATATCTCTGCAACTATTAGTTTGATTTGAAAAATTTGTTTGCATTGGGAAGCTTGAAATATGCGAATGATGATCCTTCATTTCGTTTTTTTTTTTACAATGTACAATTTCGCCGCTAGAGGGCGCAAATGCAGATGAAGTCGAATTCAAAAATACGTTTTAATCCACATATTTGCTTCTAAACATCCGTTTGAAAAAAATATTTTACCTTTCGATTCCATTTATGTCGAAGAGTATTTTAGATATACTTACTTTTTCAAATTACGCGTAGATGATCCGCTAGGGACGTAAAAGTAAATTACATTTTTCCCGATAACTGTTTTTCTAAAATTCCGATTTGAAAAATATATTCTTTAGGATACACCTCCGGATCGAAAATCTTTTGCATATAATTTAAATTTTTCGGTAAAGAATACTTTGGCCACCAGGGGGCGTAAGCGTTAATTTTTGCTTCTGAGGATATGAAATCTGAGCTTCTAAAATATCGATTGATAAAATTCTTTCGTGGACTGATGCCACTTACATCGGTAAACCTTTTCGGAATATTTTCTTCTTAAAATAGTTCACAGTTTCTCCGCCAGGGGGCGTAGACATATAACTTATTTTTGTCAATATCTCTACTTCTAAGAGCCTGATTTGAAAAATTCCTTCTTTGTTGGATAGTGTTTTCAGTATGACATGTTTTCGTATAATTTCAAAATTTACAAGTAATTCCTACACTTTCCGCTACGGGGCGTAGAGTTAACTTGCGTTTCCCCTATAACTCTGCTTCTGAATCTCCGATTTCAAAAGTTCTTTCTACACCGGATACAGCTCCTGATGGGAAATCGCTTGCACATAATTTATAATTTTTGTAAAAAAAATGGTTTTGCCACTACGGGCGTAAACCTTAATTTCCGTTTCTGAAGTATTTGCAGCAAAATATGAGCTTCTAAAATCTGGATTGCAAAAAAGTCGTTTGTTGACCGATAGTACTCATGTCGACAAACCTTTTAGAAACATTTTCTTCTTAAAATAATGCATGGTTTCTACGCCAGGGGGCGTAAATGTATATCTTATTTTTGTCAATATCTCAACTTCTAGGAGTCCGATTTGAAAAATTCCTTTATTGTTGGATAGTGTTTCCGATGCGAAATGTTTTTCCTATAAATTCAAAATTTTCAAGTAAATCACAGACTTTCCGCTAGGGGGCACAAAGGTAAAATGCGTTTTCTGCGTTATTTCTGCTTCTAAAACTTCGATTTAGTCAAGTTCTGAGGAGCCCAGATTTTGCTAGAATGGAAAAAAAAAATCACATGATTTCTAATGATTTTTTAAGAATGGTTTGGCCACCAGGGGGCATAAGCGTTAATTTCTGCTTCTGATATACACTGCCGGAAAGTGAAAAAAAGAACAGCAAGAAGGAATTGGCTGACGATCATGAAATTTACATATGTTAATGGGGTCGAGTTTACGTAGGTTCGATGTTAATTTCGGGACCAACCGGTGAGCGCTTACGCCACAGCACGGCATAATATGCAAATTATCGTCGGTGGTATTTAAGGAGTACGGCGAAGTGAATGTAATCAGTCGTCGGCGTACGGACACGTGCGAAGACTAAGAAGAAGCTGCAATGCCTGGACATGGAAGACGTGTATGATTTCAGCAGTTATCGGACTTTGAGCGTGGTCCTCTAGTCGGACTCCGCGAGGACGGGTGGTCGTATCGTCGTATTGCGGAGCGAATTGGACGGGAAGTATCGGTGGTGGTACGATGGTGGCGTAGATGGTCCGAGGAACATTCCCACACGAGAAGACGTGGAACCGGGAGTCACAGACGGACTGGTGAGCGGACCGATCGACGCATAAGAAGAGCGGCGTTGTCAAGCAGAACATCCACTGGAACGCAAATCCGAGCTGCCGTTGCACCTGAGGTGACCCTGCGAAAAATCCGCAACCGTTTACTGGATGCAGGCATGTGTGCCTCTGACTCCAAAACACCGTCAGGAACGGCTCTGGCATGTGTGCCTCTGACTCCAAAACACCGTCAGGAACGGCTGCAGCGGTGTCGTCAACGTCTGCGCTGGAGAACGCAATGGCGATCTGTCGTGTTCAGAGATGAAAGCAGATTCTGCACGTGTGGCTCCGATGGCCGTATGCGTGTTCGCAGACGCACAGGGGAGCGTCTCCACCCTTCTTGCATCCGCCAGCGACACACAGTGTGGGGAGCGATCAGCTATCACTCCCGTATACAACTAGTCCTTGTACCGGGTACGTTAAACAACACCTCTTACATCAACAACATCATTTAGCCCGTTGTTGTGTCATTTGTAAGGTCGTTCCATCGTGGTGTTTTCCAGCAAGATAACGCACGCCCACATACGGCACGTGCTGCAACGCAACATGCACTTCAGGGTGTGAGACAACTTCCATGGCCTGCACGTTCACAGAATTTGTCCCCCATTGAGCACGTGTGGTATTTTATGGGACAACGACTTATCCGGTCTCCATGGCCACCCACGACCATCCCCCATTTACGCGTCCAGGTTGAGGATGCTTGGAACTCAATACCCCAATCTTACATCCAACATCTGTACGACAGACTCCATGCCAGAACTGCACATTGTGACGCAGTTCATGGCGGTTCAACCTCGTACTAACCATGTTACATGGAAATGTTATTTTTCAGTTTACCAGCAAATACAGCTGTATTTTGCCATAATGTTTAGATCACGTTATCCTCTGTATTCCGTTATTATGCTGTATAAATTTTGTTGGTATCAGACGTCTCCTTCTTGGTGTTCTTTTTTCACTTTTCGCCAGTGTATATATATATATCCCAAATATGTTCCAAGGGGTTCAGAGATCAGAGATCTGTGCAGACTTGCCAAATCCTTTCTCACCTATTCCATCAAGGATCTCTCTTTGTGGAAGGGGGAATTCTTCTGTTTTTATAGGAAACGACCTGCACTGTATTATTGCCGTAATGTTGAGATCCCAGAATTGTCTAGAATATCATTATACACCACAGCAGTAATATTCCAGGGCAGTGAAACTACTGGGACACCCCCTCCCCCCAAACCATGAAAAACAGCCCGAGAATATGGTGACTTCTCAACCAGACTTCACACTTGGCACAACATAATCGGGCATGTAATGTTCACCTGGCATCCTCCACACCTAGACTCCTCTTCGTCAAACTTCGAGATGATAAAACGTAATTCCTCCCTTAATAGAACGCATTTTCAGTGATCCAGAGACCATTGGCGTCGAGCTTTACATCACTTCAACCGTAGCTCGAGGTTTATCTTGCTGATGTCAGGCTTGTGTGTGGATGCTCGACTATGGAAATCAATTCCCTTTAGCTCGCGATGAACCGTTACTGTGTTGGCGTTGGTTCTAGGGACATTTAGGTACTCGTTTCCACAGGAGGACAGGCAATTTTTATCGTACCACACGTTTCAGCACTCGGCGATCCTGTTATGTCTTGTTTGCGTGGCCTACCAGGTACCGATCCAACTGTTGTTGTTCCACGGCGTTTCCACTGTACACCAAACATCACTTACAAGTGACCGGGGCAATTGCAGCACGGCAGAATTTCCCGAACTGACTTGTTGGTAAGATGGCGTCGTATGGCCGCACCACGTTGAAAGTCACTGACCTGTCAGTATTGCCCATTTTACAGTTCATGCTTGTCTGTGATGTTCTCCAGGCCACGTGCACTTTTTTTAACTGTACGGGCCATCGTATATGGGCAAATCTTCCATTAAAATGTGGTGCCAGCGTACCTTTAATTATATAGTGTGTATACACCCTCAATTGACAAAACATTAAACATACTTACCTAATAGCGTGTTCATCCATCCTCTAGCGCGAATAGCAGCCCATACATGCTAAGGCATCGACTCCACCAGATGCCGGAGGTGCGTGTATGTTTGTTGTAGCATTGTCCACAACTCTACCAGAGACGCAGTTATAGGATCCATGGATCTGATTTTCCCTCCACGGCATTCAAAGTGCTTTTACAAAGTTTAAATACGAGGATCTTGGAGGCTACTGGTTGGTTCCAAACTCAGATGAGGTATTTGTTTTTGGAGCCATGCCTGGGGGGTTGCGGCGGCGCACTGTCCTTCTGAAACACACCATCTGCCACAGGATGTGCGAAGACCATGAAAGCCTGCAGGTGATCAGCCAGCACATGCTCGTAGCGCGCAACGGTCAAGGACCTGTCCCAACACACTAAGGAGCCTAACGTGTCTCATGAGAAGACTCTCCAAACCAGGACATCAATGGCATGAAGTATGCCACATCCTCTCTGAACGCTGGTACGTCCATCGAGGGTATACTCGTGGTAATGCCTTGATACGGTTTCCCTCGGGAGCCCTAGGGTTCTTGCCACTTGGGAGATATAATGACCCACCTGTCTTGCGCCGACAATGTCGAGCCGCGAATGGCTGAGTGGTTAGCAGTTCAGACTACCAATGCAAGGTCCTCAGGTTTGACCCTGCGCTGATCTTGCGGAGGTGGTGTGATTTGCTAACAATCGCTGAATATTCGCCGTTCATCGGACGAGCGCGTTAAGTGACGGCCCCCAGGTTGGACCCACTGATTAAATGGGTATCATTCCTATGCCCCCCCCCCTGAAATTATCTCACCTCTCTATGTGCAACATCATTCTTGTACGGTGGCGCCATCTACTGTACTCTAATCTCACTACAAACTGTTCTGTCAAAGTCGCTAGGTTTGCTCTCATTCCTTCCGTTTATGTGTCCTGCCCAAAAGGCGAACTCGCTGTAGGTGGCTGGGATCTAAAATCTACTCACTGTGGACGGAAGTCCTACAAGAAAATGACCCATACTTGCTTGCTTGTTTGCGCCGACAATTCATCCACGATCAAAGTCACGCTGATCACCACATTTGCACATGTTCGTCGAAGGCGATATACTGTTGGGAAGCCCAACTGCCCACCTATTTATCGCCAGCTTTCGGTTTTGGACTGTTCCACTATACGCGGGGGATGCCCATATCAACTTCCCATCACCCCTATCTCTAGTGTTTTTGTCTACTGAGTTCATATACGATTTAGCTGCTACAAAAAGTGTGGTCGAATGATCTGCTGTAGCCGAACGAACTTTAGGTATTGCACTAACTCGTCGAATCAAACTCTTAAGGTGCTGCTTTAGTGTTGGGCTTTTGTTTCATGTTCAGCTTTTGTGTCAACTGCGCAAAAAGGCTTCAGGTCAGCTGTTATCTACTTCCTGACATTATAGAGAAATTTCAAAGAACCTTTAAAGCGTGAATTACTAAAATATTGATAGTTTGATCAAGTCATAGTTTTTGTATCGTTGAGTAGCCTTATAAATTTCTGAAAAAAACAACGCCATCAGAATTGTCATAGAATTCATTGAAACTCAAATTTGGCAAATTCAGAATGCTGCATAAAAATTTGAATCTAAGATAAGGTCCCTTGAAAGGCTCAAGTTTCGTGGTAAATGCATTTCACTCTAGTACCAGTAATGGCGAAATCATCATCGGTAGCAAAAAAGATAAACGTGATTTAATACCTCTACTCGGGCTTTAATAAAGCGAAGCCATCCTTTAATTTTGCTTACTATGATCAAGGGAAATTATTTAGTAATCGTACATTTACAAGAAATGTTGTTATTAAGGAGGTTTTAAATAAATAAAATTTCACTTATTGATACTTGATACTTTTAATATATTTCCCTACATTTTTAACGGGTGTTAACTAGTTTCTTTATATTTTGATAATTTCTTTCATTTTTAGCTACCTTGTTTCTTGCAGTAAAAGAAATTAATGCTGCGCACGCACCATCTCTCCTACTCTAGAACGATACGTGCAAGTGGCGTAGCCAGATATTTCTTAAGGGGGGGGGGGTCCATGGATTTGGTTCATTAGTGAAAGCCTCATATATATATATATATATATATATATATATATACTGCTTATATCGCTTTAAATTCCCACTCAATCCTCCCTCAACGGGAGATCCACACCCGAGGATCCCCCTTTGCTACGCTTCTGATGCGTGGTGATAGAAATCGCCTTCTTTCAGACGACCGTTTTTCAAGGAAAAAAAAAGGAAGAAAAATAAAGTAACAATAATAATGGAACATTCCCAGTATCATTCTGCTCACTTATCCAGAAGTAGTACGTATTTTTTCAATTCTGAAGTTATATATTTGTCGGATACAAATTTGAATTTTTATTTTTTTTAAATCTCTGATATGAAAATATTGTTTCTTTAATTAGAAGCAATATGTGTAGCTGTGTTATATAATCGCCCATTTTAAGAAATTAAATAAATCACGAACTATTATTTTCAGTGTGTTGAGGAATGTTTTGTGCTATTTGAAAAAAAAAACAATTAATGATTAAAATTTAAATTTATACTTGATGTATTTTCAATTAAATACCAACACAGTAAAGTATATGTTTTTGACGATACTTATTTTTCCCGTCGTCTATTCACTCAAAACCCTTTTATGGGTTAAGGAATTAAATTTCCGGCTGCTTTTTTGTGACTTTTCAGCAATTTTCTTAACACTTAATGTTTTGTTTAATATTTTGGATTGCTTCAAATTTGATCACACCTTTTGCTTCACATTTCTTCCCGTTACCTACTTCGCTCCTTAGCCAATACTGTGTTTATTTACTTCAAATTGCTAAAAGTTTAATATCCTTTAACCACTTTTTCCCTTCCAGTTTTAAACGACGTTGCGCTCTTGGCTTTGTAAGTAAGAATTGAAACAAAATTCACGATTAATTATACACTTTAGTTTTCATATTTTCTTTGCTGGTTGATTAAATGTTTGCCTAGGAATTCAAAAGCAACCTTTATGACCAGGAAATAACACACACCCATTCACGTTTGAGCAAAGGGCATGCTCGTTCGAGAAGAAAATGTGAAATTCTAACCCGGCGGAGGCTCGGATATCACAAAGTAACGTAGGGCCTTTCTGAATCTTCCTTGATCCACAACAGTTCTCCAGAGGGCTATATCGGGAAGGCAGTATTTCCACACGATACATTGCGGGGTGCCTTCATTAGGTTTTTTATCCGCTTACCTTTGTTGTAAACCCAAGTCTCCATAGCAACCAGAACTTGGGAACGCCAAATCTCTCTTCGTGACGTTGGGAATAAAGATAAAAAGTAGTACTGCCTCGGTATCACTTGGAGCGCCGCATCCCTATAATGAATGCTACCAAGAGACAACGCGCAGACATAGCGTAGACAATCTTAACGGCCTCTTTGCTTCACGCCATTAAGGCAAAAACTCGCATTCGCAAGAAAATGCTTAAACAGGCTCAGGCAAAGTGCTCCACATGAAAACTCATTTTCGTTGGGAAGCTATTATCGGTGTTAAACTCGGAATGTTCCTGAATTGTATTCATGGATCTGGCTTCCAAAACACTCTTGCTCTCTAAACGGAACGAAAATCAAACAAATGGAGTTTTAAGTGTTTACACAAAGTTTAGCAAATATGTAATTGCCTCTGAACAAATCTAAGACTTTTCCGATTTTAATTATTACCACATATCGGCCAATGAGATGTAATTATATCACATATCGAAGTAGATAGAAGATAAAATGTCTAATAAATTCCACACTTTCTCGAAGTTTATTTTTTGGCTGCTAGGGGAGTCAATGTTTTTTCTGTTTTTCTTTTTATCTCTGCTTCTAAATATGAAATTTAAAAAAATATTTCAGTACCGGATGCCATTAACCTTGTGGAACACTTAAGGAAAGTATTTGAGGATTTTTGTAGTTCACTGTTCTGTCAATAGGTGGTGTTTGTGTACTTCTACCTGTAAAAATCCTGTTCAGAAGTTCCTTTTTTTGCTGTATGCCATTCGCCACAGTACAGAAGTCAGACACAGACTTCTTTAAACAACGAACATATTTCCCACTAATTCGGGGGAAGGTGGGTACCCTTTACTTGCTGTCTCTGCTTCTGGAGACGTATCAGAATATTTTTTTATCTTAGCATAGTTTTTCCCATGAAAAATATTTTTCGCCTATTTTGACTTTTCCCTTCTGCAAAATTCTTCCGCTAGAAGGCGCAGATTTAGATCTATTTCTCTCCTGAAATTGTTTAATTTGAAAATCTGTTTGTCTCCGATACTTCCTTGTGCCACGAGAAACATTTTGTGCGCTGTGTTAATTTTCGTAACATACATTTTAGCTGCTGGTGGAAGTAAGTAGCTGTTTCCATTTCTGGATGTTTTATCGGTTGTAGAAATACGGTTGATCGACTTTGAATAACTTTGCTAAATTTAATTTGCCTCGGAAAGGATTCAACAGACGAGCTCATTACAACCGAAAATTCGGTGTCATCTGTCTTATTTGCAGTGAGCCACGTTTGGCTCAGAATTTAACCTCTCGAATATTGGACTCCTCCCAATAGCAGACAAAATGTAGAATTTATTTTTTTATTTTTTATTTTGTTTTCAATTAGAGGTTTAACGACCACCGGGAGCAACTCAATGGGCTATAAGCAGTCGGCCGTCCCTAATTTAATGCCACTGGTTCTAGGAAAGGGAGATAGCCAATGCCGTTAGACAAACACAACATATATGCCTCACCGGGATTCGAACCCAGACTTTTTCGGACGACTGATCAGAAGCCATCGTTTAGACCACTGCGCAAACGGAGCGCCGTAGAAGTTCCAGGCTGACCGCTATTCTGAGGTTTCACTGTGTCACGGCTCATTCAATACACTGAAGAGCAATTGAATTAGAGATACCTGTCTAGTAACGTGTAGCAGCACCGTTTGTCCTGATGACGTTGGCGTTTCGTCTCGGCATAGACTCGACAAAACACCGGAAGCGTTGGGAAGCTATACGGATCCACGATCCCTGAACAAGCTCCCACAGTTCACGAAGATTTAATGGAGGGGGGTCAGAGCCTCGAACATCTCTCTCGATGACATCCCAGATGTGCTCGATGGGATTAAGGTCAGGTGACCCAGCTGGCCAAGGAAGCGAGGTCACATCGGTGGAGTGTTCATCCAACCATTCGGATATAATTCGGGAGATGCATTGTCTTGTTGCAGGATGAGGTCCCCAGTGGGATGTTGAAGACGCACAAACGGGAGCAAATGGTCGTATAGAATATCCCGGTAACGTTGACCTGTGAGGGACGATGTCACACGTACCAGGGGTCCCATTTCAGTCTACGTAAGCAGTCCCCAGATGAGAATGCGACCCCCACTAGCTTGAAGAGTACCCTGCTGGCAAGGAGGATCCATCGCTTCATGTGGTTTGCGCCGAGCTCGTATCCTGCCATCCGCATGTACCAACGTGAATCTCGACTCATCAGTCGAGGCAACATTTTTCCACATGTCTAGGGTCCAGTGGCGATGTTCCCGCGCCCATGGTAATCTTTGCACCCTGTGATGTGTGGTCAGCAGCGATACCCTCGTGGGACGATGGCTTCTGTACCCCATAGCGAGGAGATGGTTCTGGATGGTGTGGCTGCTTACACGCTTTTGTGCACCAGCGTTAAATTGCCGAGTAATTTATTGCACTGTGGCCCGTCTATCCGCTGTTACAATGCGAGCTAGCCGACGATGACCCCGCTCATCCACGCGCTGTTGTCAACGGTAGTTGGCCCTTGCAGGGATGGTTTTACCGGATTCGATGTACTCACGGTGCACCCGTGACACATTGCCTCGTGAAAATCCCAGTGCCTGCACGATTTCCGAGATGGAGTGACCCATTCGTCGGACCCCGACAATTTGCCTACGATCAAATGCGCTTAGATCCTTCGTTTTACTCATACTGCGTCGGGCTCTTATTGATTCCCGTCACATCACTCCTTATATTGTTGGATCGCTGTATACTATAACGAAGTAAATTTCTCCGTCATTTTTGTCCACGCCGGGGCTCGAATCCGGGTCCCCTCATTCCGGAATAAGTCACTCTACCAATTGAGCTACGCAGACGTTAGTTCTGACTGCTGTCCACCTGTATGTCGTGCGCACCCCGTTGAGTTGTTGCCTGATGCGTGTGGTGCTAGTTGCCTATCATCACAAATATTCCGAAGTTTTCGTGAAAGGATAAACAAGGATCGTTGTGTGACCTTGAGGATGCTGGATTCTGAGCTCTGTATTAATAAGGAGATGATTCGTCAAATATTAGGGCAAGATTTGAAGAGGGGGGGATAGTTGACCATTTCTTTGCGCATGCTTTGTCAGAAGACCAGGAACTCGCACTAGTGTGGAACGCAAGAGATATGTTTGCAGAAACACTAAAACAATTTCTCTAAAGCGATGTTGCAGGTGACGAGACATGGTGTTTTCGTTGCGATCCTGAAACCAAGCGTCAGATTGCTCAGTGAAAGTCACCCCACTTACAGTCACCCAAAGTAAAGAGAATCATGTTACGGAAGTCCAAAATCAAGACAATGCTTGTGTGCTTTTACGGCATCCAGGGAATTCTTCATCACGAGTTCATTCTTGAAAATGTAACTGTCACTGGTAATGCTTACACTTCCATTTTGGAACGATTGTGGAAGAGCATTGTTCGTGTCAGGTCTGTTACAAAAATAAGAAGTGCTTCCTGTTTCACGATAACGCACCCACACACAGCACAGTCGGTGTGCAGCAATTTATGGCACTACAACAAGTGTGTGTGCACGCTCAGCCATCCCCCTATTCTCCAGCTTTATCACCATGTGATTACTTTCTGTTCCCTAAATTGAAGCTGCCCTTAAAAGGAAAAAATTCTCAGGACATGAAAGTAACACAACGAACTCAGATATTGGCTCTCCACTCCATGCCTAAAGATGACCTTGTGACGTACCTGCCAGCAGGACGCTCACGACAAAAAGGCACACAGCAATCAAAATGAATGTCTGCGTAGCTCAGTTGGTAGAGCGACTTGTTCCGGAATAAGCGGACTCGGGTTCGAATCCCGGCGTAGACCAAAAATAACGGAGAAATTTACTTCGTTATAATGGCGCCCGAACTATGCGGATGACCCGACCGTTCAAAACCTCGCATTGGTGTGATGTTATTTTCACACCGCGAGATACGAAAAATAAATGTGTGTGACGTTGCATTCCACACACCGGATTGACTGGAAGTTCTCAAGTGCACGTTCTACAGTGGATGGCTGCCTGCAACGATTCATGGTCACGGCTGACCCGTGGGCCATGCCCCCGGCCCTCTTTCGGGGGGGGATGTGAAGTACCTGCCAGCAGGACGCACACGACATAAAGGCACATAGCAATCAGAATGAATGTCTGCGTAGCTCAGTTGGTAGAGCGACTTGTTCCGGAATAAGCGGACTCGGGTTCGACTCCCGGCGTAGACCAAAAATGACGGAGAAATTTACTTCGTTATAACCTCTTGAAGTCCTTCCTTTCATTGGCTAGTTGTGCTACTTCTTGTATTAACACAGGCGGAATGTACTTCGAATAAAATTGATTTAAATAAAATTTCCTGCTTTTCCAATTTTTTTTTTAAATTGCACTCATTTCTTAATGGCCGCTCTATGTATATGTAATTTAATTTTACCGTTCTGCTATGACAATCTGCGTAGGGATTTCTCGTTTTTTCCATAGATTATTACCTTTTTATTTTCACCAATTTTCAATTTACCAAAACTTTTAACCTGCCGGTTAAAAGTTTTTTTTAATCAGTTTTTTTATGTGTTGAAATATGAATAACTTTTAAAAATTCAATTTCATATAGAAAATACGCTATATTGACAAAAATCACCGGGCATCTAGAAGAGAAACACAACATAGTATTTATTAATAAATACACAGTTGACGTGGATTAGGAAGATCAAATAGAAGTCATCGCTCTTTCCACGTTTATAAGTGAGTCACGGAAAAACGGAAAAATTATCATCGGCCGCCACCGGGAATCGAACCCATGTCTTCCAGTTACGCGCCGGACATGCTACCAATGCCCCACAGCGGCCTCTTGACTCACTTATAAACGCGGAAAGAGCGATGACTTCAATTTGATGTTCCTAGTCCACGTAAACTGTGTATTTATTATTCATTCGCCTTGTAGTTATTTGTTCAGTTGCTGATGTTCATCTTTGGTGAATCCCCAGCATTTTGCAGGGCTCCAAAAAAGCAACCTGCCAAGTGGTTTGGAAGTTTTCCGTATGTGACTCTGGAAAATTTCAAGGCCGCTGTGGTTCAGCGGAAGCATGTCCGGCGCGTAACTGGAAGACCCTAGGTCCGATTCACGGTGGCAGCCGATGATAATTTTTCCGTGACTCACTTATAAACGCGGAAAGAGCGAAGGCTTCTGTTTGATGATAACATTTATTGACATACATTAGTACTGTGTCGGTCCACCTTTGGCTTTAATGCATGAACTGACCCTTCGAAACATGCTTTCGACAGGTGTTTGGGACGCAGCGATAGGTATGCGCTTCCATTCAGTACATAATGCTGCCGCTAACTGTTGCTTAGTAGTAGGTCTTCGTTCCAAACTTCTTATACTACGCTCTAATTTATCCCATAGGTGCTTTATGGTATTAAGATCAGGGCTCTGTGCTGGCCAGTCCACACACGATACGGAATTATCGTCAAACCACGCCGTAACAGTCCTTGCTTTAGGACTCGGTGCATTATCTGCTGGTGCCAACAAGACTTGGTTCCATAGTATTGCCACAGAGTTGGTAGATTATAATTGTCCAGAAAATCGAGGTAGACGTCTTGGTTAACAGGTTTGTAGACGATAACCAATGGGCCGGAACACTTACCACGAAAAACACCGCCACACGAGTACACTGCCAGCTCCAAACTTGACTGTAGGAACAGTACACTGTGGTAAATAGCGTTCCCCTGGCTGCCGCCATGCCCACACTCGGACTGATGGATCGTGTATATGGATTCATCAGTCCATAGGACCCGTTTCTATTGATCTATGGACCACGATAAATGCTCTTTACACCATGGTAAACGAGTAGTAGCAATCCGGGTGGAGATGAAAGGCATATGAGCAGTCGCACGACGAAGGTAACCCATGGAATGAATTTCTCTGCGAATGGTACGTGTACATGCCGAAGTTGCAGCATTTTTAGTTACCTGTACAGTGAGGTCTTCTGCAGTACTCCGTCGATTAGCTATAACGACTCTCCTGAGGCTTCGACGTCTTCTATCACTGATTGTCTTTGGTCTGCCGGTACGTTTTGCTGCTTCAGGTACGCCATGTGTCTTCCACTTATTCAGTACATCCAAAACAGTTGACTTGGATATGTTTAAACGCCTCTCGGTTTCTCTTGTGAACAACACACTAATACACTGGCTTGCAAAAATTAAGGACGAGACGGTTTTTCGAATGTAACGTCGTGCAGAAGTGCTCCACATCGACCCAAATCATACCAAAAGATCCCCAAGATGTAATAATATGGGACAAGTGAACAAAACCATCCAAACGAGGAATCCAAAGGATACAAAGGCACTTTATTGAAAAGGTAGCTTTGAGCACAACTGGTCAGAAGACAGATACGTCCATGTGACAAGCGGCTGCCAAAAAATCCAGTCTTTAGTAGGGGATATGATCACCACTGCCAGCGTTGCAGGATTTACAACGTCTGTCCATGCTGAGGACGAGGTTGTCAAGGGGCTGTTGAGGCATCGAGACCCATTCCTCTTGTAGCGCCAATCGCAGCTGCCGAATCGTTGCTGGTGGTTGGTGACGTGCTGCCAAGCTTCTCCCGAGAATGTCCCACACGTGTTCGATGGGATTTAGGTCCGGGGACCTTGAGGGCCAATCCATGTGTTGAATATCTTCACTCTCCAACAGCTCTGCGACAGCCACTATACGATGAGGTGTAGCGTTGTCGTCTATGAAGAGGAACTCAGGATCCACAGCACCTCCAAACAGACGCACGTGATGCAGGAGAACCTCAGTACAATAGCGGACACCAGTGACTGAACCTCCTTGGAAGACGTGGAGGTCAGTTCGGCTACCAAGCATGATACCGCCCGAAATGAGAAATCCGCCACCTTCAAACCGGTCCTTTCGATGATGTTGGAGGTGTGATTGCGTGTTCCCAGCTCTCTCCAGATGTGTATACGTCCAGAATTGCTCGTCAGACTAAATCTGCTCACATCCGTAAAGAGAACTCGACCCCATTGCTGATGTGTCCAGTTCTTGTGTTCCTGACACAGCAGACGTTATTCGCACACACCGTACTGGTCGTCGTGCAAATAGACCACCTTTATGCAGCCTCCTGGCCACAGTAAAACGCGATAACGGACGTCCAGTTGTCTGTTGCATGTGCCTTGCGATTTCTCCCGCTGTCTGCCGTCTGTCTCTTCTCGCCTGTAAGACAATATACCGGTCGTCCGCCGTCGTGGTTGTTCGTGGACGACCACTGCTAAACTCTGGGACAGCTGTTACTGTCGTTTGAAATGCTCTCCAAGCTCCTGATCCGATGCTGTAAGCGATCCCGAACTTCTTTGGCTACACTAGTTACATTTCCATCTTCTTCCCAATGACGCGACCTCGGGTAAAGTCATCCAGATGTCGTCTACTGGATTGCCTGTTGGCCATATCACACGGTGGCAGCAACACGACGTCGTTCAAACCGATGTACACTGTGCAATAGCTTTCACCGAATTGCTGGGAGTACACCTCTCGTGTGCTTTATAGCTATCCGACACTCTCCCCCTACGGCATGCTGCATATATGCACATGCCCTACGTACCGGACCCTAGTCTATCTCCTGAGTGGTCTTTCGGTCCGTTCTGCCTGCTCGTTTCGCTGTTATGCTAATTTCTCCTCTTCGTCCTTAATTTTTGCACACCAGTGTATAACACTCAACAGCAAGCTTCAGGCTTGTTTTTATACCGTTTACAGCTGTGCCGCGCATTTTAACATCGCAGAGGATCCGTTAATTTGCTTCTGAAAGGGTGTCCGGTGACTTTTGCCAATATAGTGTATGTTGAAACCTTACGTAAGTTTCATTTCACTTTATATTGTTTAGGTCTTCCTTACAGAACCTAAGAATCAGGAGCTACCTTTCTTCCTGCAAGAACACTAGCCTTAATCCTAAGAAATAGTAACAAGTTAGCGTCCCTGTGTATTTTTGGTGTGTTGTTACAGTGAGATTTAGGCCATACCCTGTAAGTATTCTATTGTTGTTGTTGGTTCTAGTTTCCATTTTTGAAAGGTGTGACATGTGTCCAAGATGCTGCTCTACAAATGTTCTTTATAGCCCCCCCCCCCCAAATCCTACAAGCTTTTTGGGGGCCTATAAAGAACATTCCTTTTGTTTCTTTTGAATTCCTATTCCCAACAATATAAAAAAATCAACAAGTTTCCTGAAAATCGCGCATTATTATAATGTATATTGCCACTTTTCTTTTATTACCCTTAATATTCACTCTGAGTTTATCTGAGACCTTATCTTTATTTCAACTTTCATTCTTTTGAACTGTGTATTAATAATAAGAATTCGGAAAGTCTCAGGAATACCAGCTATTTCTCTTTTTATGTACGCCATGTTTTGGATATTTTGTCTGTGACGAAACATGTAAGTATTTTGCCACTGTGATATAATGCAGAAAGATATGCTAGTATACTGGGTGTGTCCTCGGTAAAACAACGCTCAATTCTTTTCACAAGATAGTCCTACTGCTGGTGTTAAATATATTTTTTAAATTAAGTTCTGCTAAAAAGTGCGACTGCTGCGTACAAAATTATTTAAAACTGAATTTCCTAAGAGAGTTCAGAATTATCGAAAAGAAGAAACGCGGCAGTTTAGTAACAAATATTTTCGTAATCATGCAAATCTGAAATATTATAGATAACTACAATAATAGCAATATGTATTTTATAAATCCCATTTGTAGTCTGCGATTTTAATAAGTTCCTTATCAGGTGACCCCGTTTTTTTAATGGCTGATGCTGTAAAATTTTCTATTGTCGTTGAAGTTTAACATTCGCAGTGGTAAAGAAACATTAGATAACGTCGTGTGTGTGTTTGTGTGTGTGTGCTCCAATCGCGACACTGAAGCCATGCTATCTGGACAGAAAGTTGAAACAAAAGGAAGCCATCATTCATTTCGGTTAACATGAAAAATTTAAAGAAGGAGAAATGCAAAATTAAGGACAAAAGTGACACTAGTTATGCCGAACGACCTGGAAAGAATGTATAAAAAACAAAGGCCAATGGTTTCACCAAAAAATCAGCGTTCCAGTCAGACATCATCGACGAGATGAAAGGAGAAGGGGTGGGGGAGCAAAAAGATCTCCGGTACTTTGAAAGACATTAAGTTCAAGCATAAGGAAGAAAAAGAAAGTGAAAAAGAAAGGTAAATTTCCTCTTCGGTGGTAAAAGTGGGAGAGATAATTTCATTTAGTAACTACTCAGAAAGTTTTAACTACATTTAAAAGTAACAAAGGATCTCTTTGAATGAGATCACACTAAAAAAGAAAAGACTATCCTTTGAGAATCACAGAACTCGTACATTCAATGTTCAGACTGAGATTAAATACTGAATAGCTTCTGAAACACAATTTACGCAGCAATAATTTCGTATAACTTTATTCCAAAGGAGTAGATCCCTCCTTTTTTGTAATCGTAGAAGAATTGCTTCTGGACTTTTTCTCTGGTAACCAGTCGGTTGTATTTATCCATCTTGTCTCTGGCTATTTTATTAGAAAAGTCCTATTTTTAATTATTATTGTCATTCTTTAAAACAAATTGCTGCACCGATGGCTCAGTGGTTTCAGCGAGGACGAGTAGGCTCAACTTTGAGATGAACCATAGGTGGTGTGTTTTTCTTATTTAATAGGTTCTCATCCTTCCTTGGAGGCAGTGGCCCAAATTTCGGAAATTTCTTACAGCTCTTAGATATTTTACCTCTCTCATTTTTTGTCTTTAACCTCTCACCCATCGGCCTTCCAAAACTGCAACCCACATTGCAATCTTACTTCTGATGCTATGTAACTTTCCCTACAGTAGTAATGTAAATCCAAGTAAAAAGTTTCGACGTAACGAAAATGGGTACTGGTGTAACATTGTCAATACAATTTTCGAAGTCTGATGACGTGACGGAACAACATCTAATTTCATTGTTACTCAAAAATATATTTTACTAAACTATCGCCGAACATTATTTCATCCCGTTTTAAACAAAATCTCGTTTCAATCTACTTAAGTTACGAGAACCTCATGCTAAATGTAATAAAAGCCATTACAAAAATGCATTTTGATGATATGCGTCTTTCCCGAGAGTAACAAATTATGCGTCGTAGCGAAATTTGGCATCCTCTCGCTCCCCAAGGAGGTACCCGCTGTTGAAGAGAGCTTTAAAATTATGTATTACTCTATGGGGCCTAACTTGTAGATATCCTAGACCTAAGTTACCAATCCCTCACCAACACGCTTGCACTTAGCTTTTCATCCTATCATGAGGTCAGAATTTAGCTGGCGCATGCACAGATGGACTTTCGGGACTAGATCACAGTTCATCGGTGTCAGGGTCGTTTCTTACGTTTGCCTAAATCTGAATAATATATAATAATAATAATAAATATTGTTTTTGAAAGATTAAACAGTCTATTGCCGCCGCCATAGTATAGTACATATTTGCTTTTATGACACACACATCCCCTTTCATTAGTTTTACGAAAATAGCATTTATTAATCCACATTCCTAAGTACTCCTCAATGTCAGGAATCAGTAAAACGTATTGTTTTTTTTTATATGATTTAATTCCTCTTAATATGTATCAGACTGTGGCTCGGTGTGGTCGTGAGTGACGCAAATACACGCACTGTGTTGTATGTAAACAAATGCATAACCTCGAATCACTCGTTTTATTTCACGCCCACAAAGATCTTGTCGTGAGAAACATGCTTAGCATAAATTATCCACAAAGACCATAAATTACTTTAATGACCACCGTGTCCTATAAATAAGCAACAGTGCTGAGGTGGGCCCAGTCCGAGCCCGAAAATTGAAGTCGAGCTCGGTTCGTGTCCGGGCTCGGGAGGGCTTGGGCTGCGTAATACTTGCTGGAGTTCGGACTCGGGCAACCTCGGGCTCTGAGAAAGGGAGAGAATTTTTTTATTTTTTCTTCTAAATGTGATATTGTATGATTCAGCACACGAGACTTTTTTTTTACATTTTCTAGTTGTTAAATAGAATTCCTCGGTAACTGGGTCTAGATGGGTAGTGGGAACTCGGCAAGGCTATTCATTCAGGGCTTCGGTTACAAATACTATAGGTCATGAACTACTGGATTTCTGCAAAGGAAAAGTTTCTCTAAGAATTATAGATAGTAGATACCAAGCTGACGAAATTTTACTTCCTACTTCAACGGGGCAGCTCCCTGCTGATTCCATTGAGCAACGTACGTCGTAGATTGCTGTTCCTCCCTGTTTTTCCTAATGCCTAACCCCAACCCCCAGAAACGTTTCTGGAAGAAACGAATGGTCAAAGAAACTATAGAAATAGATAAACATCCCTTCCCCACTCCGCAGTTGAGGAAGACATCGGTTAACTGCATAGGGAGGAAACAGTGGAACTGGGAGAGGATATTTTTTTAATGCCTAAACAGGTTAATCACAGTTTTCGGGCTAGTTTGAGCCCGGGCTCTCTCTTGCAATATAAAATTTGGGCTCGGCGGGCTCGGGATGACATACTGCGGCTTCGGAGGCGCTCGAACTGACATACTTCGGGCTCAGACGGACATACTTCGGGCTCGAACGGGCTCGGACGTGCTCGGGCTGACATACTTCGGTCTCGGATGGGCTCAGGCTGATATACTTAGGGCTGTTTTTCCTGATGCCCGGCTGACATACTTCGGGCTCGGGATGACATACTTCGGGCTCGGGCTGGCTTACTTCGGGCTCGGGATGACATACTTCGGGCTCGGGTTGGCTTACTTCGGGCTCGGGCTGGCTTACTTCGGGCTCGGGATGACATACTTCGGGCTCGGACTGGCATACTTCGGCCTCGGACGGACTCGGGCTGAGATACTTCGAGCTCGGGCTGGCATACTTCGGCCTCGGACGGACTCGGAATGACATACTTCGGGCTCGGACGGGCTCGGACGGGCTCAGACTGACATACTTCGAGCTCGGTCTGACATACTTCGTGCTCGGTCGTGCTCGGTCGGACAAACATCGGGCTCGGTCGGGCTCGGGCTGACATACTTTTTGCTCGGTCAGGCTCGGGATGACATACTTCAGGCTCGGTCGGGCTCGGGCTGACATACTTCGGGCTCGCTCGGGTTCGGGCTGACATACTTTGGGCTCGGTCGGGCTCGGGCTGACATACTTTGGGCTCGGACGGGCTCGGGCTGACATACTTTGGGCTCGGACGGGCTCAGGCTGACATACTTTGGGCTGTTTTTCCTGATGCCCGGCCGACATACTTCGGGCTCGGGATGACATACTTCGGGCTCGGACGGGATCGGGCTGACATACTTTGGGCTCGGACGGGCTCAGGCTGACATACTTTGGGCTGTTTTTCCTGATGCCCGGCCGACATACTTCGGGCTCTGGATGACATACTTCGGGCTCTGGATGACATACTTCGGGCTCGGACGGGATCGGGCTGACATACTTTGGGCTCGGACGGGCTCAGGCTGACATACTTTGGGCTGTTTTTCCTGATGCCCGGCCGACATACTTCGGGCTCGGGATGACATACTTCGGGCTCGGGCTGGCATAGTTTGAGCTAGGGCCGACATACTTCGGCCTCTGGCTGACATACTCCGGGCTCGAGCTGACATACTTCGGGTTCGGATGGGCTCGGGCTCTTAAAATTGAGCCCGAACTCAGCTCTGATAAGCAGTGGCTTGTCCCTAATTCAGGGCCACTGGTTTCAGGTAAGTGAGAAGTCCAGTGACGTAAGACAAACACCGGGCACTGTACTTTGGCCCAGAACCCACCTAGAACGTACGGTTGTAAGGCAGCTCATACCACTGCGTCACAGGGCTGGGGCAGGTCGCTCTTAGGTTACGGAATTAGAAACACTGCCCGCCCTTAATATTCAGAATCCGACCAACAGACCAACGTTAAACCAAACAAGAATGGGTTAAAAATCGCAGCTCCTAAAGATTTATTTTTAAAATTTAACATTTTCGCGTTCGTGAAGCATCTAGAATTCTTCACATTCGGTGTGACAGACACTTTAAAACTAAATTTCGGCTTATTAGAATTATTGTACGAACAGTTTTTCTAAGTACCGAAGGAAAAAATTAAGGAACGATCCTTCATGTCGTTTTACGCCATATTAACACAGGAACATTTTCCGAATTATCACCATAAGCTGAGCGCGGTTATGGTGACGAATATCCTAGGAAAAGGAGATTATTACGATGAGGTGGCTTCCCATTGCATTTCCCATTCCCAAGTGTTAGCTACCATAAAGGGCCCGGAACGTCAAAGGGCGGTTTTAGGGATGCATTCACGACGCATGCGCGGAAACCGAGGAAAACCTCGAACTGGATTGTCCGCAGCGGGATTAGAACCCAAAAATGTTTTCTACCACCCAGACATGAAACTAGCGGTTAGCCAACTGTGCCGCCTCCAGACCAATGGTATACCTCCTATAAATTTGCATGGTGCAAATTCAAAATGTGTTATGAGGAAATAAAAATGCTCACTATGAGAGGATGGAATCTCAGTCACTTGGTGCTACTGAAATTTTATTCCATTTAAGTATTTTAGATGAACACATATTTTTCCGTTATCAGACTCAATGAAGCACGGGAAAGCGCTACTGAAACAATATTCAGATAAATGAAAGTCATGGTATAGTCTATTTGTGGCAGCAATTATTTCATTTGAGATAGACGTACAACTATTGTTAAACTGCTTGCGTGGTGTAAATGACAAGGGGTTCCATAATTCATTCGTCGTTCGATGTTTAAACGATGTAGCAACAGATTTTCTGCCTCTGAACACCGTTTATTTGAAAGTTTCGTTCCGTGATCGACAGCTTCAGCACAACTGCTTGGCGAACACTAGAACACTAAGCAAACGCGAAATAAGGAACACTGTGTGTGGAATTGCAATTTTCGCTCATGGAGCAAAGCTATTTTTCCAGGGAGTTAATCTCTCGCGACGTGAAAAAGGAGAATCAGTAGACCAGTTAGAAAATTTCGTGAAACAGTTAAATTTGCCGAGATACTTAGGAGGTGCTATTAATGGCTTTGTCGTGTTCCGAATGTAAAGTAGGAATGTTAAATTGGCCAGCTTCCCAGAAGAAAGTTTGGAACTCTGTTTAACGGAGATACAGCCACAGGTGTTGCTTTCATATGCTGAAAGTTACATTACTTGAATGGTGCAAAAGTATACTTTCTCAGCTAGTTTAGCATGACCTGTGTTCTGCATATGAAAAAGTAAAAACAGAATACAAAACCTTCAGATTTTTCGTTTTTCAGAAATTTACATAAACTGCACGAAGGACTCAGTTAAGGTGGAGATAAAGGCATACCCAAAAGCGCTCTGCTCATAGAATACCCTGAAAGTCGCGCTGTTTTTGCGATCACTTCTGGTGAGTGAATTCATGAAGTCTTTCCCTTATCACGTTGATTTCAGAAAAAGCTTCTGTCAGCATCTAAGATTACCAGCATCTGATTTCTGATTTTTTTTTACTGGAGGTTTAACGACCAACGTGAGCAACTCAATGGGCTATAAGCAGTCGTCCGTCCCTAATTTAGGGTAACTGGTTCCAGGGAAGGGAGAGAGCCAGTGCCGTAAGACAAACACAACATCCATGCCTGACGGGATTCGAACCCGGACCCCTTACGGACGAATGCTCAGAGGTCAGCGCCTTAGACCACTGCGCCACCGGGGCGGCATTTCTGATTTACATAAGTTTGCGTTTAAAAAGCCGATAAACCGTAATGTAAGTAATTTAAATAATTACTGACATCCAAAGGAAAAGTCTATAACCGCTCAGTTATTATTGTTTATATGAAAACTTTTAATATTCAAGGGAAAAGGTAAGGAAATGCCACGTATCCAGTACTTGACGTACCTAGAGCGCCACCTGTTAACGTTATGCAACACTACTCCAACACGGGGAAATTTAATTTTAAAATATTAATTATAATTTATTTCTCTAATTTGCAAGTCACTGCCCATAGTTCAGTGTCTTCTTCGTCCGTGTGCCTATTTTCACGAGTCAGGAAGCATTTCTTGTGTGTGAACTTATGTAACTCAGTTTTCACCATTGCAAGTGTAGCGGTGCATTTGCACTTGACGTCCACCTTAAGTAATTTAAAATGTAAAATCCAGTCAGCATAAAATTGTTGAACTGTTACTACAGTAAACCACCGTAATTTAGTGATATTAACTGTCAACATAGTAGAGATGGACAAAATTTTCCTTTTCGAATATGCGGACGATTAAACAATTGCAGCACACGTTTGCGAATTTTTAGAGGCTCAGGTTTCATACCAGTCATTCGAGAGAGGTACCAGATCGGATCAGGAATGAAACAATGGTGGTGTGCTTGTCCGACCGTTAGGTTCCTTCCCTGAAATCAGTGGCCCAGAATTAGAGACAAGCGACTGCTTATAGCTCTTAGTGTCGCTCATGATGATGGTTACACCCCGAAATATAAAAAAAAGCAAATATGTAATTTGATCAGAACACGTAACATTTTCCGCGGTACATATAGGTGAGAAATGGTTGTTCTACATGTTCCGTCTTCAATTCCTCTCGTGCAGATCAGAAATTCACCATCATATACACTGAGTGGCCCAATTATCATAACCACCACACCATTTTATACAAAGTAGCTGAAATATGGATCAGGAACAGCCTTCATTAATGCTTCGGTAAATTGCTGCAAAACGGAAGTCCTGTTTCTTGCTACGAGCCTTCTCAGACGACGGCGATCTCGTCCCTGATAGATAGCCATCGTGCTGCAGTTACACCTGTTAGACATACAATGTGGGTTATTTTCTCACTGATTAAAGACTCATGATATCTCACTTTTTGAGAAATCAGTCGCTCTGCTGTTTTTAAAACCGTCGCTTCAGCCAGATGTCACGTATTACTAACACGGTTTCTATATTTTTGTTTTGCAGAATTCTTATTCCCAGAATCCGATAGATGGCGCTAAGAGTGGCTTCATGAGGAATATATGAGAAATGCATAATCAGTAGTCATGTCATCCGTACAGCAGAAGGCGATGTGTGTGTTATGGCTTGCGGAATTAAAGCCTGTCATTAAACTTAAAAGACGGTACCGTTTAGAGAATGGTTGTAATCCTCCGTCAACGAATTCAATTAAGCGGTGGATGAAACAGTTTAAATAAACGGGCAATGTGGAACATCGTAGAGGATCCTGTAGGCCAAGTGTCAGCGGTGAGACGGTTGACCAAGTTAATGTAAGTTTCCGACGAAGCCCCAGGAAATCCGTTCGTAAAGCAAGCAGAGAACTGTATATTCCGAAATCGACAGTTCACGATAACTTGCCCAAGAAATTAAAGTTTCGTGCTAATAAAATTCAAATAGTGCAAAAGATGCATGTAAACGTTCACACTCTGCGATACGATTTAGCTGTGGATATGCTGAATCGATTGAAAAGCGACGAACACTTTCTCAGTACTGTAATTTTTAGTGATGAATCCACATTTCATGTATCAGGTATTGTGAATCGTCACAACTGTAGGATATGGGGCAGTGAACCTCCTTATGTTGCTATTGAACTGGAACGTGATTCTACAAAAGTCAATGTGTGGTGCGCCCTATCAACAAGAGAAGTGATTGGCCCTTTCTTCTTCTGCGAACAAAACATAAATGGTGACATTTATTTGGATATGCTAGAAAATGTCGCTATACCCCAGATCAAAAGATATGACAACGTCGTTTTCCAAGAAGACGGCGCGCCTCCGCATTGGTCAACGTGTGTACGTAAGTGCCTAAATAAGCATCTCCCCAACAGATGGATTGGGCGTGGTGGTCCCATACACTCTGCAAAAGCAAAGGAAAAACATCCCTCACTTTTGTAAGACAAACACATCTTGACTATTTTAGAGTAAAGCTAAAAGACCGCGATAGGTCTTGGGCTCCCCATAAAGTTTGTAAAATCTGTGTAGAGTGCTAACTACAGTGGAAAAATGGAGAAAGTAGAAGTTTAAACTTTGGTGTGCCTATAGTGTAGCGAAGACGTTCCCATACCTCACTGCATGACCTTCCACTTTCAAACGTTGAGGAAATGCAGGACTTGGACGGTAGCTCAGGTAGTAGCAGTGAAAACGAATATGAAAGGACCTTTTCAACACCTCAGTAGTTCTCCCAAAAATAATTCAATGATCTGATACGAGACCTCAATCTGTCAGAGCAAGCATCTGAACTTTTAGCTAATACGAGACCTCAATCAGAGCAAGCATCTGAAATTTTATCCGATACGAGATCTCAATCTGTCAGAGCAAGCATCTGAACTTTTATCTGATACGAGATCTCAATCTGTCAGAGCAAGCATCTGAACTTTTAGCTTCAGGCTTAAAGTAAGAACTGTCTAAAGCCGGAAGTCAACATAACTGTTTATCGGCCAAGAGAGGTGGATATTCTTCCATACTTCACCCAAGATGAAGAACTTAAATACTGCAATAACATTCTTGGGCTTCTTTAAATGATATTACTGAAATATCGACCTGAAGATTTGGGGCTTTTTAAAGTTAGCTCCCCCTGAAGCTTGAAATGTGTTCTGTTGTAAAATGGTAACCGCTATGCATCTCGTCCAATTGCTCACTCAACAAAACTTAAAGAAGAATATAAAAATATCAAAATGGTCTTGAAGAAGCTCTGCTATCATGAGCACCAGCGTTCTATTTGTTTTGAGCTAAAGATGGTGAACTTCTTTCTTGGGCAGCAAATTAAATACACGAAACACCGTTGTTTCATCAGCTTGTGGGATAGTAGGGCAAAACAAGGTCATTGGAAACGTGACATGGCCTTCAAGCGAAAACATGACTGTAGGTGCAGCGAAAATCATTAAAGAGCCATCGGCTGACAGAGAAAAAATCATTCTCCCACGATTCCATATCAAGCTGGAACTGATGATGCAATTTGTTAAGACTTTGGACAGAGATGGCGATTGCTTCAAATACATTTGTAGAACGCTCCTCGGACTGACTTTTTAAAAACTAAAAGCAGGAATCTTTGATTGTCCTCGCATTCATAAACTCATCAGCGACTCGAATTTCATAACATTTATGAATGATGTTTAAGTTTCACTTGGTGCTGTTAGGTTTTATTTGTCAACAACTTATTGGGTAACGACAAAGCAGACAATTTTGAAGACTTGGGTCGAAACATGCTCGCAAACTTTAAAAATTTGGGAACTAATATGAGCATAAAGGTACACTTTCTTCTCCGTAGCCACTTAGATACATTTCCGGATAATCTTGGGGATTTTAGTGAGAAACAAGGGGTGATCCATCACTATGTAAAGGTGATGGAGGAAAAATAGCAAGGCAGATTGGACAGACACATGTTGGCAGACTACTGCTGGAGCCTTCAACCCGATTGTCCTGATGATCCACATAAAAGAATATCGTATAAACAGCGTTTTTCTATGCATTAATTTTGATTATCTAAATCAGCAACACAAGCCATTAGGTATTTCATGTAACTCGTTTTTTATTTTTTTATTATATGAAACAGTTTTCACGTGACTTGTGGGTAGGGTACGCCTCACTATTAATTTTTCATGTTTCTCAATCGGGGCATCCATTATTTCAAAAATTAGAGCCAATTTAGAAAAACCGATGCCATATTCGGAATGAGCGACACAAAGTTACGCTATAATATAGCTTGTAATAAAATTAGTGTTGAGCGGTGTTATAAGTCATTAATATGAGGAATCAGCGTAGAAGCTTATTCCTGATATTGGTTTGATCATTAATAAATTTTTGCTGGACGGTCTGTATGCATGTACGTACATAGACCACCCGATTTCTGCTGGATGGTCACAATGCGTAAGTACTTTCAACAGTTAAAACCTATTTACCAGTTTATCACTGAACAAGTTTTGCTTTGATAAAAGATCTTATAAAACTTCCATTTTACCCTGTACATTGCTAATAGGTCGGAAACTTGAAAGATAATTTTCTTGAAATTCGGCAAGCCACTCAATAAAACGCACAGGTGAAAATATCAGCGGTACTTCGCCAATGAGGTCGCGCCTTCATCTACATCGCAGGAAGCCACAACGTGTACCTATGGTAGAGTCCAAACGTAATTAGGTTTTTATCTAAAAGAGCAGTCTTTACCAAAGTTGATGCCCTTAGAATAATGGAAAGGAGGTACTTTACCGTATTTTCTGTGCCAATACCGCAGATTTATTAGAAAAATAATTAGCGTATGGATGACATAATCTCATCTTATATACAAACAGGTTTAATTACAAAATCGATGTTGATGGATCGCAGCCTATGAAGCGAAGAATCAATTCGAAGAAGTGGATAAAATATCGTCCACAGAGATTAATCTTCGGTGTGAGGCTATTGGAAGCTATTGGAAGGGTAACATATGTATCAACGCTTCTCGTGGTGCTATAAATCAATTACGTTACAGCACAGCATAATTCTTCAAATTTAATAATTCTTTCGAATTCATAGTTTCTATTGAGCTTTACTAACGAACGAATTCAAGAAGTGAAGAAAAAATATCTCCCTGCGTAACTCGTTAGCTGTTATCTAAGCAAAGATCAGTTTCTGCGTCTTCTAAGAATACGGATAATGTTGAAATTCGAACTTCTTTCATTTCATGCCAACAATGTACATCAGAATCTGCATCATCGCACTTTCACACTATGCTATTGCAGTTCCTCATGCCCGTTCATATAGAGATTCGCTATCAAAGCCGTAGCTGAGGGGACGCCAGTGGAGGCTAAGCCCCCCCCCTTGAAAAGTTTTGAGCTTCTGCTACGAAAGACTCGAAGAACATAAAAGTAATGCGCTCAAGCCATATTTAAAAAAAATAATTAAAATAATTTCAATAGCACACTTAAAGCGCTTTATGTCGATCTAATTTATACGAGAAAGCCCCGCAAATCAGCTGATTCAAGATCGTATTCATCGAGCCGCCAATATAGAAATTAGAAGTTTTAAAAAACTGAAGTGTTTTTACAGAAGCTTGCTTAGGACTCAGCAATACAGTTTGTAGGATAGTTTGTCACTCTGACTTCCATGATAAACTCTTGCAATGGTACACTGCATAGCCGTCCATCTCCCCGTACAGATTATGGCTATTCATTTTTGAAATGATTCTTTGCATTTAGTCAGGTCCATCGCAAAAGTTCAGGCACAAGTAAGTATCGACGCTAAAACAAAGGAACACGATCATTCAAATGCAAGTGAAACACTTCAAACTGTGTCACACTACGTAATGGGGAAACCCATACATGAGAAGGATATAATCATGCATATATGGAGTGAGAGGATGAGAATCTAAATATCTCAAAAGTGTATCTCGACAGAAACGTGTTGCAAAAGAGACCGTAATTAAACATGTATTTTCCAGATATCTGTGCCAGTTCAAACGCATGTTTCTCAGGGGAATAAATAAAATACTATAGTTTCCGGTCAATACAATTTAAATTTAATAGTTAACTAACTATTCATCGTATAAAAAGTAATCAGTATGTTCAATTTAGACTTCCTTGAATGATTTTCTTTCGGAGTTTACAAAACATGTTTCGTCCGATTTTTTTATATGCGCTAGACTAGAGGAAACAAACAACTTTACCGCGTTATATAAAGGATCTTTTAGCAGAATTTCAATTAAATCGTCGGCTGCAAATAGTGTTTTAAACAAAACTTGGAAATATCAAATTCCAAAATTTCTTCGTGTTCGGTTAAACAGTTTTGAGTCATTTTATTATAAAATTTAAAGAAAAGCAAAACATCCCAAGGGCACCTCCTGATCTGGTTCCATTAAGAATACCAAAAGAGGAGGTGCTATCGGGATAAATATCATCATCATCCTCATTGTCAATTATTATCAAGCCACTGCTGGACGAAGGTCTCTCCAAGCCTCTTCCACAACGGTCTGTCTTGTGCCAGTCTCAACCACGTTACTCCCGCATACTTTCGAATTTCATCCACCCATCGCCCATGTGATCTTCTTCTGGGTCTTTTCCTGTCCCTTGGAATCCAATCTAAAATTTCGACTGTCCATCGATGGTCTGTCCTTCTGGCAGTATGTCCAGTCCATTGCCATTTTAGGGATTTAACTCTGATCATGATGTCTTCCACTCTTGTCATTTTTCGGATCCACGAGTTCCTCTTCTTATCTCTCCTGGTTACACCAAGCATGCACCTCTCCATGCCCCTTTGAGTTGTCTGCAGCCTTCGTATGTCTCTTTTAGTTAAGGTCCACGTCCCTGCACCATACGTAAGCACTGGAAGGATGCATTGATCAAACACTTTTCTTTTAAGACATAATGGCATATTGCTCTTGAAATTTATGCTGTTTCTTCCAAAAGCTCTCCAGGCAAGTTTCATACGGCAATCCATTTCTTCATCAATGTGACCCTCACTTGATATCTGCTGTCCAAGATAAACGTACGTATCTGTTATCTCCAGTTTTTCTCCATCAAATGATAAATCTTCATTTCTTGTAAAAGCATTGTACATATTAAATTATCGAAGCAACTAAAATTTTTCTAGCCTCCCCTATATTACTAGTAGCCTTCCCTAGAAATTACCAGTACCTACGGGCCTGCTGACTGCACTGAAAGTCAACACAGTGACACGGCGGTAGGGATACTATTTGAGCCAAGTCAGCACGGTATTGTGCGCGCAGGAAGGCGGGGCGTGGGGGAGGGGGGAAGGACCTCGCTATCACTCTTCCACATCGGCAGAAATTCTGGGTTGGAAAGAAAGTAATGTCCGATTACGTAGTAACCGAAGTCGAAGCCGTAGCCACGGTGTGCATTGGCCACTGAAATTGTGAAGCTCACGGGCATACCATCAGCAGGTAGATTGTTTAAGTCAGTGGCACTCAGCCGTCAGAACGTGAATTATTTAAGCGCCAGCCAACATGGAAGTGGACAAGGAGCACATCTGCCATTGCATGCTAAATTAATTTCGTCACGCTGGCACCCCTGCAAGTGTTGTAAGAACATTTTCAGTGCTGTCTTTGGTTAGAGCGGTTTTGCGAGAGAAATTCTGACCTGTCAGATCGTTCCAAAGCTAGAAGAACCGCAACTGTGGATATGGGTATGACCGACCCACGTGGACCACGACAGTCCCACGTGGACCACGCACCACCACAAGACCGACCCACGTGGACCACGTACGACCACAAGACCGACCCACGTGGACCACGCGGGAACTAGGCTATGCCTAAGATCTAGGCTATGCCTAAGGAGACCGGCTTAGGTGGTCCACCCGAACAGCGTAGGACTACCAGCTAGAGCATTATCTCGCACCTGCGTCCACATGGGAAGGTGCACTAGAGGGGAGTTTGGATATCCCATCAACTCACAGTTGTGCAGAAAGCATCTCGCATGAGTGCATGCATTTCTCTGCTTGACAATGACCAAGCTGAACAGTTCTTGGACAGCATTGTGATAGGTGACGATAAATGGATCCTGTAGGACAATGTCAGCTCCCGGAAATAGTGGTTGGACCCAAAACAGGAGCCCATGATAACCCCCAAAGCCGGCTTCCACCTACATAAGGTCTGTCCTGTGGTCTGCTTGGTGGGAAATACAGGGTGTCGTGTTTTGTTATTTGAGCTGCTGCCGGACAACACTCTTATCACAGCTAATGTGTTCTGCCATCATCTCAAAGATCTGCACGCATCGCTAACGTCGAAACGATCAGCGCTGCTGAACCGCAAGGGCGTCCTTATACAGCAGGATGGTGCGACATCTCACACAGAACGGGTGACCTGTCACAAGGTCAGGGACCTACGCTGGGAGCTGCTGCCGTATCCAGCTTATTGCCAGAACATTGCCCCAAGCGATAACCTCCTTTTCCGATGGGGGCTACATTTGGACTTATTTGGAATTGAATATACGATAATTGGCACTTTTGTGTTGCCTTGCATTTGCAGACGTTTCTTTCTTTCCAACCTAATATAAACACATTTTAACTAATCCATTTCAGCTTCGCCCTGAGGCTGTAGCTGCAGAGGGTGGACATTGGAGACAACCATTTTGCACTGTTCTTGTGAGCAGTGTTTCAGACTATCTGTTTGAGCTTATATTTCATAAACTGCGCAAGATACGGCAAGATGAACGAAATAATGGCTCGAAGGGTCACAATTTGTACATTTCAGGCCAGTTGAATGGTTTCACACATCGCATGCTTAATGCAAGAAGTCGTGTAGAACTGAGGCCCGTAGCAGAGCCACAATTCACATGACCAATTTATTTTTACACGTTACACGGATCATCTGACATAACTTTTTTCACTAAACACTGTTTTCAAAAACGTTATTTTTCGATAACCCATAGCATATACTGACGTAGCAAATTGTTAGGAACATCTACCTATTAACCTGTCAGGATGTGACGCGGCCCTGAATTGTCTAATGTTCCGTGGAGAAGAAACTATGTTAAGTATGGCTTTCTCAGTCCCATCACTCAGATGCTCAACTGGGTTAGTATTATGTCTGTGGGAGCCATTTAAGCACTTTGAAGTCCTTGTAGGTTCGTTGAACGAGTGTGTTAGGATCCAGCTTTTTGGCATGATAGTAGATTAGGAAACACTATGTATATTTGCTGGTGTTTCTGACCGCAGTGATGTTTAAATACCTAGTCGAATCTACATCATATTCATAGGTATTAAGAAAGCCAATGCTCGCCATGAAATTAGATCACACACTGTAACACTGCCTCCACCATCTTGTGCATTTTATGCTATGTAGTTTAAATCAATCGACTCGTTCTGTTGACTCCCTATTTTATCTCGTCCATCGCTATGTATTTGCTGAAAACATGATTCATCGGAACGGACGGCATTTTTGCAATCCTCAAGAGAACAGTTGTGGTTCGCTCTAGCCCTCTGCTAATGATTGTTACGGTTTTTAGCAGATACAATGTATACACAAGAGGATGTCTATTCTTAAGTCCATTCGTGCCCACAGGCGGTGGGCAATGGAGGGAGTGTAATGTTCTTCGACCTGCTCGTACCTACTGAGACCTCTATCACCTCACAAGAATATACATATATTGACAAAAGTCACAAGACACCCCTTCAAAAACAAATGAACGGATCATCTGCGTTGTTAAGATGCACATTGCAGATGCAAACGGCATAAAAATAAGCCTGCAGCTGACCACGATCATATCGCACTGTGACGTTGAGTGAAAATGTCGCAGCGGGATAGAATTGACTTTGAGAAAAGAAACAATTACTGGGTGTTATATTAGTGGGTTGTCCATAAGATAAACCGAGAGGCGTTTAAACATACACAAGTTAACTGTTTTGGATGTACTGAATACGTGGAAGACACATGGCGTGCCTGAAGCAGTAAAACGAACCGGCTGACCAAAGAAAATCAGTGATAGAGAACGTCGAAGCCCCAGAAGCCTCAGCAGAGTCGTTACAGTCAATTGACGGAGTACTGCACAAGACCTCAATGTACAGGTGAGCAAAAATGCTGCAACCTCCGTATGTACACGTACCATTCGCAGAAAACTTCAGTCAATGGGTTACCGTGGTCGTGCGGCTGCTCATAAGCCTTTCACCTCCACTTGGAATGCTACTCGTCGTTTAGCATGGTGCAAAGAACATTTATCGTGGACCGTAGATCAATGGGAACGGGTCCTATGGACTGATGAATCCAGATACACGATCCATCACTCTGATGCGCGTGTTAGGTTATAGCAGCAGACGGGGGAACTCTATTTACCACAGTGTAGAGTTCCTACGGTCACGTTTCAAGCTGGCAGTGTACTTGTGTGGGGGTCTTTCTCGTGGTATGGTCCCGGCCCATTGGTTATCGTGGAAAAACCTGTTAGCCAGCACGTCTACCTCGATATACTGGACAATTATGCCCAACCAACTCTGTTTCAATACTATGGAACCGAGCCTTGTTGTTACCAGCAAGATAATGCACCGAGCCATAAAGCAAGGACTGTTACAGCGCGGTTAGACGATAATTCGTTGTCGTGTGTGCACTGGCCAGCACAGATCCCTGATCGCAATCCCATAGAGCACCTATGGGATGAATTAGAGAGCCACATAAGAAGTTTGGAACCTAGGCCTACTACTATGCAACAGTTAGCGGCAGCATTATGTACTGAATGGAAGTACATACCTGTCGCTGTGTTCCAAAACCTTGGCGAAAGCATGTCTAGAAGTGTCAGTGCATGCATTGAGGCCAAAGGTGGGCCGGCACCGTACTAATGTATGTCAATAAATGCTATGTTGTGTTTCTCTTCTAGGTGTCCGGTTACTTTTGTCAATATAGTGCATATGTGTTGACGTAGTGATCATCCAACCGTATCTGTTCATATCTACCCGTTTTCCATAGCAAGATGCTTTTATTTTATTAAGATTACGTCCTGCCTCATCGCTCCCGATTCGAGAAAGGCTGATTGAATGAGGATTCCAGTAAAGATAGCAATCTTCCAAGCGTCCTCTCACACTCCAAATTTTAATTCAGTTGAGCACATGCGCTACGAAGTGTAGCGATTCAGTTTATAACGAAGTAAATTTCTCAGTCATTCCTGTCCACGCCAGGATTCGAACCCGGATCCCCTCATTCCGGAACAAGTCACTCTACCAATTGAGCTACGCGGACGTTTGTTCTGACTACTATCTGCCTTCATGTCGTGTGCGTCCTGCTGGCAGGTACGTCACAAGTTTCGTATCCCGTTTCTATTTAAGTTTATCAAACGACTTATTGTTTATCAAAATTCAAAGTTCGTTCTTTTTCAGGTGAGCGATAATATATCAATGCTTTTACTAACACCAAGTTTCATCCTTTTGACTATAAAGACTCTAAAGGATTAATTTTTGCTGGTAACTCAAAATGATTCGTGGATATAGACAAAGACCTTACCTTTTATATACACAGTTTACGTTTGCAGAAAGCTTCATTCACACCTACGCTTTGATATTATTTTCTTTGTTTAGTTTTTTTTTTTTTTTTGGGGGGGGGTTGGAAGGTTTAACGACCACCTTAAGCTACTCGATGGGCTATAAGCAATCGCCCGTCCCTGATTTAGGGTCAGTGGTTCCAGAGAAGGGAGAGGGAGCCAGTGATGTAAGACAGACACAGCATCCATGCCTCACCGGGATTCAAACCCTGACCCTTCTCGGACGAATGGTCATAAGCCAGCGCTTAGACCACTGCGCCACCGGGGTGGTATTGTTCAGTTTTACTCGTGTTTTCACTATTTATAGATGTTCCGAACCCTGGTGATGTGTTGGGCGAGTCTGATTGCTTTTCCTACAGTTAACCAGTTTCCTCATTCCTCTCTTAGTGATGTTTACGAATGTTCTAGACAACCGAGGCTTGATTTGTTTCGGTTTGCCTTTGATGTTTTCTTCTCCAGGTTCATAATTTTTTCTTTAATATAATGGTTGTGTTACTTTGGGAGAAAAGACAGAAAACTATTTAAATACTGGTTTGTTTCTGGCACCAAAAGAGTCATTGCTTCGCAGCAGTTATTGTCATTTCGATAAAGGAAGCCACTTTTTTGTCCATGCTTTCCTTCACATTCAATGGATTTTTATATTTTGCCTCATAGTTTGGTCTGCTGCTTTGGGGCAGACCAAAATAAAACTACTTTCTGTTTATTACAATTTCTTCTGATGTGTTTCGTTTAAATTTTTCATTTAAGGTGTCTCTCTCTCTCTCTCTCTCTCTTTCTCACTCTCTCTCTCCCTGACTCTCTCTCTCTGTATCTGTGCATATATGGAATAAACGTCTATTGATGCACAAAATATAGCTACTCCTAAATAAAAGTCAAACCTGTCTTAGTCTAGTGGAGAGTCATGTTCATAACGGGCTCTGACACCCGAAATATAGCGATGTTACTATGTCACCACAATAAGAGCAATTAATAGCCCACACTAATCAACTAACTTATCCCTAGCGGTGATTTATGGCAAACCTATCCTCTCTCCAAATAAGTGTAATTTACGTACACATTTTTGTTAAAAGAAAAATGTTTAATTAATGCATCCTTCAATTTCTTACTTGTGGACAGGAGACACGGGACTAAACAAAATTTTTTTTTTTTTTTTTTTTTTTTTTGATTGGAGGTTTAACGACCACCGTGAGCAACTCAATGGGCTATAAGCAGTCGCCCGTCCCTAATTTAGGGTCACTGGTTCCAGGGAAAGGAGAGAGCCAGTGCCGTAAGACAAACACAACATCCATGCCTGACCGGGATTCGAACCCGGACCCCTTACGGACGAATGATCAGAGGCCAGCGCCTTAGACCACTGCGCCACCGGGGCGGCTCTAAACAAAAATAGACTACAGAGGCTGTGGGTAATTTAAAGAACCATAGAGAAATGGCCACTGAATTGGAAACTTACGCAGATGTCACTGAGTTGGAAACCTTACGCAGATATAACTAAATTAGAAACCTTACGCAGATATCACTGAGTTAGAAATCTTACGCAGATATCGAAACTTACGCTCATTACCACTGAATTAGAAACCTTACACAAATATCACTGAATTAGAAACCTTACAAAAATATTACTGAATTAGAAATTTTACGCAGATATCACTGAATTAGAAACCTTACGCATGTATCACTGAATTAGAAACCTTGCGCAGGTATCACTGAATTAGAAACCTTACGCAGATATCACTCACTTAGAAACCTTACACAAATATCACTGAATCAGAAATTTTACGCAGATATCGAGACTTTAAGCAGATATCACTGAATAAGAAACCTTACGCATGTATCACTGAATTAGAAACCTTACGCAGACAACACTGAATTAGAAACCTTACGCATGTATCACTCAATTAGAAACCTTGCGCAGGTATCACTGACTTAGAAACCTTACGCAGATATTGAAACTTACGCACATTATCACTGAATTAGAAACCTTACACAAATATCATTGAATTAGAAATTTTACGCATATATCACTGAATTAGAAACCTTACGCAGATATCACTGTATTGGAAATCGTACGCAGATATCACTGTATTGGAAATCGTACGCAGATGTAATTGAATTTGAATCCTTACGCAGACATCACTCAATTAGAAACCTTACGCAGATATCACTTAATTATAAACCTTACGCAGATGTAAGTGAATAAGAAACCTTACACAGATATAACTGAATTAGAAAATTTACGCAGGTATCACTGAATTAGAAACCTTACGCAGATATCACTGAGTTAGAAACCTTACGCAGATATCGAAACTTACGCACATTATCACTGAATTAGAAACCTTACACAAATATCACTGAATTAGAAATTTGACACAGATATCGAGACTTTACGCAGATATCTCTGAATTAGAAACCTTACGCAAGTATCACTGAATTAGAAACCTTACGCAGATATCGAAACTTACGCACATTATCACTGAATTAGAAACCTTACACAAATATCACTGAATTAGAAATTTTACGCAGATATCAGCGAATTAGAAACCTTACGCAGGTATCACTGAATTAGAAACCTTACGCAGATAGCACTGAATTAGAAACCTTACTCAGATATAAGTGAATTAGTTACCTTAGGGACACTAAATGAGACACCTTTATGCAGACATACGTAATCGTCCCTTGCGCCGTGCAAAATACGTGGTCACCTGCATCGCCATGGGATCTAAGCCATTATTCAAAACGTCTAATTTTCAGCAGTGGTGATCAAAATGTGAAAAACAAAGGATCTTTTGGGGCTCGGTAAAGGTCTTATTTTAGATGTCCTTATAGCTGGAGCTTATTGTAGATGTCCTTATAGCTGGAGCAACGGTTTTGTAAACAATAAAGCTAACTAGTTTCTCGAAAGTTGAGATATCCCGGGTTCTTGATCAGCGGTAAAATACACTCACTGCCATAAAATTCCGCGCACCAAGAAGGAGGCATCGGATTGAAATGAGTGTTTAGTAGTGAGATGGTACATACCAAAGACAGAAGTGATTACAATATCACAGGAGCAGGACGATTTCCCGCAGACATACGGTACACATTCTGGTCAGCGTTAGTACCGCGTCGGACAGCCTCGTGCTCGTATACATGATACGGTCCGGCATGATGCCAAAGAGACGCCGTATGTTATCCTGGGACAGATTGGCCGACACTTCTTGCAACTGACGCTCTAAATCCCGAACATTGGAATATGGAGAAAGCTGGCTTCCCATCTGGTCCGACACATGCTTGATGGGCGAGAGATCAGACGATCTGGCAGGCCGCGGAAGAATCAAAGCACGACGTATATAGTCCTGGGAAACCCGAGCCGTTTGCAGCCGTGCGTTATCTTGTTGGGAAACGGTTCCGTGCCATCCCGCCAGTAAAGGCAGCACATGGGGAAGCAGGATCTCCAGTACGTAACGCTGAACTGTCAACGCCTCACGGATCACTGCGAGGGAAGTCCGTCTTTCATATGCGACGGCTTCTCAGACCATCACGCCTGACGTGAGCAGCTGTACAGTGAGGTTGGGATTCTAGCGCTCATCTGCGGTTCTCCATACTCTGACACGGTGGACGCCCGTTCCCATACAGAAGCGGGATTCGTCGCTAAGCACTATACGTCGCTAGTCCGTAGCATTCCGCGTTGCTCGCTGCTGACACCACTGCAATCGACGCCAACGATGGTCAGGTGTTAATGGCAGAAAACGTAAAGGCCGTCGAGAGTACAGATTCACCTCTTTCAGACGTCTGGGAATGGTTCTGGCGGACACAGGTGTTGCTTGTACAGCCGCCACATGTCTCTTGATATTGCAACAAGGACGTCGTTGCATCTTTGCGTACCGCTCTCTCGATCCCACGGTCCTCTCTGCCAGTGGCGTGTCTGGGTAGTCCAGAGCCAGTCCGTCGTGTCTGGGTGCCTTACCGTGTCCATTGCTCACAACACGATCGCACCGTGCTGTCAGACCGGCCCAAGTGGCGGCCGATTTGGCGCGCCGTCCACACTGCCTCTCCCATTCCGACAATACAGCCTAACTCAAACTCCGTCAGTTGCTCGTACGCGCATCTACGGTGGTTCCTCGTCATGTCTATCGCTTACGGATCTCACCCGACTCTTACCGTGCACTTCGGTACGAATATGGATCCCCCTGCGCGGCGACTTATAAGCCCCAAGGATTACGATTTCAGCGCCTGTCTTGGACGCGCGGGCATGCGGAGTCGCACGGAACTTTAAAATTTGCATGTCTACCCTCCCCGTAGCTTATAGCCGAGTTTCGCGTTAATCGCAGGGTTTTATCTTGGTGCGCGGATTTTTATGGCAATGATTGCAACTCACATTGCTTGTAAGAGGCGTAACTGTGATTCAACAGCAATCTGTCAGAAACCAGATTGCCGTCGTCTGAGGAGCTTTGCACGAAGGAACAGGATATCCTATGTGTCGGTATTGGCGGAAGCATTAATTGCAGGCTGTTCCAGATCCATATCTCAGTGAACTATGCGCAGGAAATTGAAGAGGATCGCCATTGGCAACCGGATACGTATATGGATGAAACTGATTTCTGAGAAAAATTCGAAAATTTCTCTACAGTGGTATCAGGAACACCGTAACTGGACACCGGAAGACTGAAAAAACTTCATGTAGTCTGACGAGTGGCGGTACATCTTCTTCTGTACAGACGGTATGCTGAGAATTTGGCAAGAACTGTCAGTAATGGACTTAGCGTGTCTTGGAAACACAACTTAAGATTCTGGAGGTGGTGTCAATGTATAGGGCACGTTCTGTTGTTGTGCACCGGTTCATGTAATGTTTCTGGAAGGTTGAGTGCTCTGCAAAGATTACCAGATCATTGTTGACCTTCATCCTGAAGATGTTGGATGTTTCATGGACCACAATGCTGTTCGCATTGTGGTCACCGACGTCCATCACGCAAGATGTGCATCAAGCAAGATGTGACGTCCATCACGCAAGATGTGCATCAAGCAAGATGTGACGTCCATCACGCAAGATGTGTTCATCAGTGGCACAGGGAGCTTGACATTGACTTCCACTCTCTTCTACGGCCAACACATAGCCCGGATCTGAACCCCATTGATAATGTATGTGATATATTATAAAAACAGATCCTGGAACAAAAACCCTTCCCTCAAATATGAACCAGCTAAATAAATGTATGGCGATTTGTAGACGTAGATATACTCCAGCACCTTGGGAATCTATGCCAAACCGCATACGTGCAGTAATTTGGGCTAACAAAGGTCCAACCTGGTAGTGAATAAAGTTTTTTAATTCAGTTGCCAGTATGTGTAGGAAAAGGAACTCATGGATCAGAAAAGTGATAAGAATGGATGGCATCACGATCAAAGTAAAGTGATAAGAATGGATGGCATCACGATCAAAGTAAAGTGATAAGAATGGATGGCATCACGATCAAAGTAAAGTGATAAGAATGGATGGCATCACGATCAAAGTAAAGACTCTTAAGTGGTAATGGGTTGGCATATTGCTAAAAGAACTGACCACCGTTGGAGAGCTGAAATACTAGACTAGATACCAAGGGAATGATACCAGAGGAGTTGTTTCAGTGACGAAATCAAGCGTAAGGAGTGATAATCCCTGGGCGATATCATCGCAAATCGTGCCATTACTCGGATACCTTTACCAGAGGATTCGTCATTGGAGTACCTACGGCTGGTTGGTCTCTGCTTTGCATCGTGGCGGAAACACATCGAGATGAAACAACTGCTGCCCGAGTATAGCAACAGTGGTTGGAGAAAGATAACGTGAATAGCCGTAGTAACACTCGTGCGGGAAGGCGGACGTCCGAATGCCTCGACCACCACACTGGACTGCAGGCCGTAGCAGCAAAACGATACACAGCTGGTGACCTTCGAAAAGACACCTATGGACATTCACGTATCCAAACGGCGATGTACTCCATTGCACCTCCACCTGCTTATACTACTATGCCCGCTTTTGATGATTCGTCATGAAACATGTAGAATACCACAAACTTGAATACATGGAAGGCTCTGAAAGAGGTGGTTTAACTCGCATTTTTAAGAAATCTAGTGCAGCGAATGAATGTTATGCCGCATGTCCTATTGCAGTTGTAATTTTCAAAGGAATCTCCTAAAGGTGAACGACCATTGCCACTCACGGCAACACATCGTCGCACAAGGTTGTATTGGTACCCTACCAGACATGCGTGGCGGAAAAACAGGATTTTGTTTGTTTGGTAGTCATGTATATGATTTTTAGGCTCTCTTCGTACCATAGTAATTTCAAATGGCATAATTGTTTTCTTACCATTTTGCCAAAGACTTAAAACGTTATCGTCACTGCGGCAAATTTTATGAGGCTCCCATAATTTGTTTGACCTCCTAATTTAAATTTTAAATAGGCCGAGTTCTGTCTAACTGAGAGACTGAATGATTTTCACCACGGTTTTAACACAGAAGCTCATTTTTGAAAAAAACTGCTGTGGAAGAACTAGAGGGAGAATTCAAAGTTAATTGATCATATGACTAAACACTGCACGATCTATCTGCTAAATTTGTAAATCATTACCTAAATATTTTTTCTACCATGAATGCACTTTTATTAATGCATTCATGATAGAAAAATATTTTTTTTTATTTTTTAAACAAATACAGATGATATCATACAATCCTGACATGATAAAAAAATAAGATATATATCTGCGCCCCCTGGCGTAGAAACCATGCACTATTTTAAGAAGAAAATGTTTCTAAAAAGTTTGTCGACATGAGTAGTATCGGTCTACAAACGATCTTATTTTCAATCGCGAATTTAGAAGCTCATATTTAGCTGCAAATACATCAGAAGCGGAAATTAAGGTTTACGCCCCCTGGTGGCCAAACCATTTTTTTACAAAAATTAGAAATTATGTGCAAACGATTTCCCACCAGGAGCTGTATTCGGTGCAGAAATAATTTTTCAGATCGGAGATTTAGAAGCAGAGATATAGGGGAAAACGCAATTTACTTTTACGCCCCCTAGCGGAAAGTCTAAGAATTACGTGAAAATTTTGAAATTATGTGAAAAACATGCGACACGGAAAACACTATCCAACAAAGAAGGAGTTTTTCAAATCGGACTCTTAGAAGTCGAGATATTGACAAAAATAAGATATATATCTATGCCCCTCTGGCGGAGAAACTGTTGAATCTTTTAGGAAGAAAATATTCCGAAAAGGTTTATCGATGTGAGTGGCAATAGTCCATGAAAAAATCTTTTCAATCGATATTTTAAAAGCTCAGATTTTATGGCAAATACATCAGAAGCGAAAATTAACACTTACGCCCCCTGGTGGCCAAAGTATTCTTTACCGAAAATTCGAAATTATATGCAAAAGATTGTGCATGAGGAGATGTATCAGCTGAAAAAAATTTCATATCAGAGTTTTAGAAGAAGAGTTATCGAAAAAAATGCAATTTACTTTTACGCCCACTATTGAAAATTCGATACGTAATTTGAGAAAAAAGCTATATCCAAAATACTCTTCGACATAAATGGAATCCAAAGATAAAAGATTTTTTTCAATCGGATGTTTAGAAGCAAATATGTGGAATAAAACGTATTTTTGAATTCGACATCATCTGCATTTACGCCCTCTAGCGGCAAAATTGTGCATCGTAAAAAAAACAACTAAATAAAGGATCGTCATTCGCATATTTCAAGCTTTCGAATGCAAAAAGAATTTTTCAAATTGGAATAATAGTTGCAGAGATACCGTGGGTACAGACGGACGGACGGACAAACCGATAACATAAACACGATCTTTTCTTACAAAAGACGTGCTAAAAAATACTTATGACAATAAAAACAAGAAAGATGACACCGAATTTTCGGGTGTAATAAGCACGCCTTTTGAATTCGTTTTGATGCAAATTAAATGTATCAAAGCTATTCAAAGTCAATAGAACCGGTATGGAAAACAATAGTATCTGACGGAAGAAAGAAGTTTTTCAATCAAGTCTTTAATCCCTCAGATATTGCTGTAAGCGAAATCGTGAGCTTACGAACTCTTAGAAACAGATTATCGACAAAAATAAGATGTGACTTTACGTCCCTTGGTGGAAAAACCATGCATTATTTTAGAAAGAAAGTATTCACAAAAGGTTTATCCATATGAGAGGCATCGGTCCAAGAAAAAAAAATTTAGTCGAGTTTTCAGGAGCCCAGATTTTGCTACAAATACATCAGAAGTAGAAATTAACACTTATGACCCCTGGTGGCCAAACCATTCTTTACCAAACATTAGAAATCACGTAAAAAATATTTTCCGTCAGGTCTTGTATGCGATACAGGAAGAGTTTTTCAAATCGAAGTTTTTGGAACAGCAAACGCAATTTACCATTGTGCGCCCTAGCGGAAAGTCTATGATTTACTTGAAAATTTTGAATTTATAGGGAAAACATTTCGCATCAGAAACACTATCCAACAAAGAAGGAATTTTTCAAATCGGACTTTTAAAAGTAGAGATATTGACAAAAATAAGGTATACATCTACGCCCCTGGCGTAGAAATCATGCATTATTTCAAGGAGAAAATGTTCCTAAAATGTTTGTCGACATGAGTAGTATCGATCCACAAAAGACTTTTTCTCAATCGAGATTTTAGAAGCTCATATTTTTCTGCAAATACACCAGAAGCGGAAATAAAGACTTACGCCACCTGGTGGCCAAACAATTTTTTTCAAAAATTTGAAATTACGTGCAAACGATTTCCCATCAGAAGCTGTATCCAGTGCAGAAAAAATGTTTCATATCGGAGATTTAGAAGCAGATATATAGTTGAAAACGCAATTTACCCTTACGCCCCCTAGCGGAAAGCCTATGAATTACGTGAAAATTTTGAAATTATATGAAAAATATGCGACACGGAAAACACTATCAAACAAAGAAGGAAGTTTTCAAGTCGGACTTCTATAAGTCGAGATATTGACAAAAATAAGATATACATCTACGCCCTCAGGCGTAGAAACCGTGCACTATTATAAGAAGAAAATGTTTCCAAAAAGTTTGTCGGCATGAGTAGTATCCGTCTACAAACGACGTTATTTTCAATCGAGGATTTAGAAGCTCATATTTTGCTGCAAATGCATCAGAAGCTGAAATTAAGGTTTACGCCCTCTGGTGGCCAAACCATTTTTTACAAAGATTAGAAATTATGTGCAAACGATTTCCCATCAGGAGCTGCATCCGGTGCAGAAAGAAATTTTCAGACCGGAGATTTAGAAGCAGAGATATAGGGGGAAACGCAATTTACCTTTACGCCCCCTAGCGGAAAGTCTATGAATTACTTGAAAATTTTGAAATTATATGAAAAACATGTCACACGGAAAATACTATCCAACAAAGAAGGAATTTTTCAAATCTCACTCCTAGAAGTCGAGATATTGACAAAAATAAGATATACATCTACGCCCCCTGGTGAAGATACTGTGGAATATTTTAGGAATAAAATATTCCGAAAAGGTTTATCGATGTAAGTGACATCAGTTCACGAAAGAATTTTTTCATTCGATATTTTAGAAGCTCAGATTTAATGGCAAATACATCAGAAGCGAAACTTAACCCTTACGCCCCCTGGTGACCAAAGTATTCTTTACCAAAAATTCGAAATTATATGCAGAAGATTGTGCATCAGGAGATGTATCCGCTGAAAAAAATGTTCAAATCGTAGTTTTAGACGAAAAGTTATCCGAAAAAATGGCAAATTACTTTTACGCCCCCTAGCGGAAAATCTATGCGTAATTTGAAAAAAAAACTATATCTAAAATACTCTTCGACATAAATGGAATCGAAAGAAAAAAAATTAAGTCGGATGTTTAGAAGCAAATATGTGGAATAAAACGTATTTTTGAATTCGACATCATCTGCATTGACGCCCTCTACGGCTAAATTGTATGTCGTAAAAAAAACGAAATAAAGGATAAACATTCGCATATTTCAAGCTTTCGAATGCAAAAAAAAATTTCAAATCGGACTAATAGTTGCAGAGATACCGTGGGTACATATCAGAAGCAGAAATAAACACTTATGCCCCCTGGTGGCCAAACCTTTCCTTACCAAATATTATAATTTATATGAAAAAAAAATTCCTATCAGGAGCTGTATGCTATACAGGAAGAATTTTTCAAATGAAAGTTTTAGAAGCAGAAATATCAGGGAAAACGCAATTACCATAATGCCCGAGCAGAAAGTCTATGAGTTACTTGAAAATTTTGAAATTATACGAAAAACGTTTCGCACCGGAAGCGCTATGCATCAAAGAAGGAATTTTTCAAATCGGACTCTTAGAAGTGGATATATTGACAAAAATAAGGTATACATGTACGCCTCCTGGTGGAGAAAACATACATTGTTTTAAGAAGAAAATATTCCGAAAAGGTTAATCGACATGAGCAGTATTTTTTCAAAAGAGATTTTAGAAGCTGAAATATTGCTGCAAATGCATCAGAAGCGGAAATTAAGGTTTAAGCACTCTGATGGTTAAACCGTTTTTTTCCAAAAATTAGATGCAAAATATTTCCCATCAGGATTTGTATCCGATGGAGAAATAATTTTTCAAATAGGAGTTTTAGAAGCAGAGATATCGGGGGAAACGCAATTTGCCTTTACCCCCTCTAGCCGGATGTCTGTGAACTACTTGTATTTTTTTTAGAAATTATATGAAAAACATGTCGCACCAGAAACTCTATCAATACAGAAGAAATTTTTCCAAATTAGATCATTAGAAGCAGAGACATTGACAAAAATAAGATATATATGTACATGTATATCTTATTTTTATGGATTCTCACCCTGGCGGAGAAACCATAAATTATTTTAAGAAGAAAATATTCCTAAAAGGTTTATCTACGTGAGTGCTATTGGTCCACGAATGAATTGTTTCATTCGAGATAAGATAAGCTTATATTTTGTGGCAAAAACATCAGCAGCAGAAATTACCACTTACTCCCCATGTGGTGGCCGTACCATTCTTTAAACCATAAATTAGAAATTATATGCAAAACATTTCCCATTAGGAGCTGTATCTTCTGAAGAAAAACTATTTTTAAAATAGGAGTTTTAGAAGTAAAAATGTAGGGGAAAACGCAATTTTACTTTTACGACCCCTAGCGGAAAATCTATGCGCAACTTGAAAAAGTGACTATACCTAAAATACTCTTCTACACAAGTGAAATCAAAAGGTAAAAGATTTTTTCAATCGTATGTTTAGAAGCAAATATATGGAATAAAATGTAATTTGAATTCGATATCATCTGCATTTACGCCCTCCAACAACGAAATTGAACATCGTAAGAAAAAAAAACGAAATAAAAAAAAACGAAAATAAAGGATCATCATTCGCATATTTCAAGCTTCCCAATATAAGATGAATTTTTCAAAACGGGCTGACAGTTGGAGAGATATGGTGTCCACAGTCGGACGGACGGACAAACCTTAACATAAGCACAATCTTTTTTTTTACAAAAGACGTGCTAAAAATGGGCCTAGAAAATATGTGTTAATTGGAATCATCGTAACTGGTGATTTTAAGCTCAGACCTGAAGTTACGTGCCCTGGTTGAGCCTCAGTACGTGTCTCAAAATGAGATATGGGCAATTTGTTTGTTTTAAAGTAATAGTTCTGCTTCATTCCGGTCAACTGATAGATCTACACTGCTGGCCACCCAAAATGCAACGCCAAGAAGGACACGAGATAGTAAAGCCCGATTTACTAGACACATAACAACAGATACAAAGATGAAACGATTGAGCTTACAGTCCTGTGCGACTTGCGGAACACGCAGACATCAATAGTTCGTGTGGCCCCCATGGCTGGCAAAAACGACAGCTACACGCCGCGGCATCGAACTAAAGAGGTTTTGGATGTGGGCTTGTGGCATGCCGGTACAGGCTGCTTCCACACGTTGCCACAGTTTATCAGGCGTAGCCGTGGGTGGTGCTTGCCGGGCCACTCGGTTGCCGATCACCGACCAGACGTGTTCGATGAGCGAAATATCAGGAGAACAGGCGGGCCATGGCAGCAGTGACACCTGGTGGGCCGTGAAGAATTGTTGCAGGATGCGTGCCACATGCGGGCGCGCATTGTCCTGTTGAAACATGGCCGCTGGCAGGTCCTGCAGGTAAGGGAGAACTACAGGCTCCAAAACGTCGGAGATGTAACGGAGGCTTTTGAGTGTACCGGTATGGCTTAACGGAGGGGTGCGGGTGTCATATTGAATTGCGCCCCAGACCATAACGCCAGGCGACGGACCGGTATGGTGATGCATAATGTAGGCGTCATACAGTCTCCTGCCGCGGTGCCGCCACACGCGGATCCGAGCATCGTGGTGTTGCAGGCAGAAGCGGGATTCGTCGGAGAAGACAATGTCGTGCCATTCCGTAGTCCAGGTGCGGCGTTCAACTGCCCACTGCCTCCGCGCTCGCCGGTGGTGTAAAGTCAATGGTTATCGGAGCAATGGGCGTCGTGCGACAATTCCTCGCTCCTGCAGACGACGTCGAACGGTAAGTGCTGACACAGGTTGTTGCGCAACACACCCTAATTCCAGCGCTAACGTTCGTGATGTGGCGGTGCGAGCCCATCAATGCCCGCGGTTCAACATGCCGGTCTTCTCGTTCGCTGGTGTGCCGCGGTTTCAGCAATCGCTCACGTCGGTCCGTCCGTCCCTCCTGCACCCACGGAATCTATACTCGCCTCACTGTTGCTGGATGTCTCGGTACAATAAACTGCTGTCGCGATAAGCCACTATTCGTTCTCTGTTGAACTCCGCAACGTGCTGGAATGACTGCCGTATTCTGTGACGAGGCATCAGGAAGCTTCCCACGCATAGGTCCGGCAGCACAACACACTTCCACTACTTACACCCCGTCTTCTGTGCACCCTTCTTATAGTGCTTCTCGGTGGCGTGCCGGGCGCACATGATTTGCATATGCCCTGCAATGCTAATCGTTTGCGTGTCCTCTCGCGGGCGACGCATGATGCGAATTTCATGTCAATCGGATGCTTCCTTCTTGGTGTTGCATTTTGGGTGGCCAGGAGTGTATATTAAGGGCGGTAACTCCTTAGTGGCTTGAACGTTCATGGTGGTCGTAAAACCCTAAAAACGAGGGGGGGGGGGGGGGGGGGATCTTTACAATTTTTTTCACATAGTCAAGAAAACGAAAGCTCTGCACATCTTTTTTCTTGTACTAAACGAGGTGGAACATCAGTTGTATTTTCTGCTGCGATAAAGGAAGTACGAACACTAGAATGTTGTTACATCAAAACTTTGCGATTCCTTACTTATTTACACTATCTTTGAGAAATGTATCATTCAAATCTTCAAATCATGAGTTACTTAAGTGCTCTTATTTAGATGCACATCTTGAAATATGGACTCAGACTTGTCCTCGGTGCTATAAACAACAGGTTTTCGTAAGCAATTTTCCGAAATATTATAGAAGACAATTATACACCAAAGTGAGTCAACAGTTTTTCCCGTTTTCACCTAAAACTTTGATGACTCAAGAAAGCCATACATGCTTACTTCATTCTGCAAAGCACAAGCTGTTTTTTCTATAACTCTTGGCCAACGTTACACCAGGTAGTAGTAGTAGTACTACTCGGCAGGTTTCGAGGAGAGAAACTCTCGATGTCAGATTGCACATCACCACTGAAGTGATGTACCTCCTTTGTAGAAAATGGGCCGTGGAGTGAAACTGGTGACAGTCATAAGTGTCAAGTTCGGGACTGTATGGGGGATGGGGTAGAATCTCAAAACCTTACTGTAGTTTTCTGCGGACTACTCTGAAAGTGTAATTTGTACCATTGTCCATTTGCAGCAGCGTCTGCTTCTTGTTTGTTGATAAGCACCAGGTAGCGTTTTCTCAGAGCATCACGGTTCTGCTTCAGGTGTTCGAATTAGAGGTTTCCGTCCACAGCCTGACCGTCTGGCACGAGTTTCCAGTGCACGGCACCTTCACAATTTCATCGAATGCACGGCATCACTTTCCTATCGAACTGTCTTCTTTGCACCACGTGCTGTGCTTTTTGGAGTGGCTCCAGCCACTACTTACCTGTGGTAGAATAACACTTTTTATCACTTGTATCGATATGACCCCAAAATCAATTGTCCGGTAGATTTGACCGTATGCGGCAGAGAGCATTAAGCTCCGTTTACTGGGGTGTCAGTTCATTTGGAACCATTCAATGACGCATGGAGGAGAAACCAAGCTTGTGCAGGTGAAGAGCGGTGGTGGATTGGGAAGACACCGATTCAGCTGCCAATTGTCGTGTACTGGTGCCGGAGATCACTGTCATAGATTCGACCATGGTATCAGTACTGTTGGTCGTTGGGCATCCTGACCTCGACTTGCCTTTGAGACTGGTGTCACTAGTATTGAAACGCTCCGGAACCATTTTCGTACAGTGCTGCTGCTTACTGTTTTCTAGCCTTCAGTGGGCACATTTCCCACGCTGCTGCGGCCGCCTTTACCCTTTTTGCCAATAATGGCAAAAAGAGCACCCAAATAGCGCGTTTGTCACTTCCATCCTCTTTTCACCTGATAAGTCAGTGTGGCTCTGTGCTAACTTCACGTCATCAGTATTCTGTGTTCAACGACAACAGATTATACACTCAACGCCTACGCGCGTTTCCCACAACAATGGAGGCCCAACATTATATACTGCTAAAAACCGGATAACTTTAGTCTCACTCAGGTACAAACGACATTTTGTGTAAAAGTAGTCTTGAACAATAAATATCGTGCAAAAGTATGGTTTCTCGGACTTTTGTAAAACTCAGAGGCGTAACTAGGCACTTCTGCCCCGGGGCAAACTACAAAATACTCCACCCTATATCTCTCTCTCTCTCTCTCTCTCTCTCTCTCTCTCTCTCTCTTTTGTCTGTTTGTTTGTTTTTGTTTCGGGATTTAACGGTCACCGTGAGCAATCAAATGGCTGTGAAGCAGTTCCCTATCCCTAAATTTGGGATACTGACCTCTAACCATGCGTCCAAGGAGGATCCGGGTTCGAATCCAGATCAGGTATGAATGATGTGTTCGTCTTACGGGACTAATTATCTCTTCCCTTCACTGAAGCAGGTGCTCTTAAATTAGAGGCAGGCGAGCTCAGGTGCTCAGGGTGATCACCAAACGCAAAAAAAAAAAAAATGCTAAACTACAACTGCTTGTTCGGCATTTCCCAACTAGTTCGGACCTTCAGTACCTTATTACTACATGGACTAAAATATACAGCTTGGCGTAGCTCGCAGCCACAGTAATGGTTGCCCTTTTGTGTGGGGGTTTAACGAGTATCGTGAGCCATTCGATGGGTTGTAAGCAGTCGCTCGTTCGTAATTTAGGGACACTGGTTCCAGGGAAGGGGGAGAACCAGTGTCGTAAGAAATACACAGAATCCATACCACACCCAGATTCGAACTCTGTCCAATCTCAGCCACTGTGCCACCTGGGCAGCCCACGGTAATGACAGAATCTCTCCCCAGAACATACTTAATGTAAACGACATCCTTGTCTTGCAGTGTGTGTACATGCACGCCTTCATTTGGGAATGTAAGAAACTAACATCCCTAAATATTTCGAGGACGAAATGTGAATTTTAAGTTGCCAAGCTACCGAAACTGGAGAAACGTATTCTATAAGCAAATGCTGTAAATGGGCAAATAAAAAACTAGAGTGCGAAAAAAACTATCAGGATCTGGTAAAAAAAACTCCAACTCCAGTTTTATTCAGATTGTGCGCACTACGATTTGCACCCTTTCTTGAGCTGCGCCCTGGCCAGCCGCTCCTCCTGCTCCGCTCTAGTTACGCCTCTGGTAAAACCTCAACTTGATTTCCAAAAGCCTCCTCGGTGGTGAGGTGGTCTAAGCCCTCGCTCATGTCCATTCGTCTGAGAAAGTTTTTTGGTTCGAAACGCAATGAGGCGTGTTGTGTTTGTCTTACGGCACTGGCTCTTTCTCTTGCCTGGAACCAACGACCCTAAATTAGGGACAGGCGACAGACTATCAAGTTGCTCATGGTGATCGTTAAATTTTAATCCAATAAAAAATGCCAAGAAGCACGTACACTGTACAACCTGCTGTAAGAAATCACTCAGAGGATACTAAAACTCATTTTCACAGTTTTGCAGTGTCGCAACTATAAAATTTATCAAAAGTTTTGCTTACATTTCTGGAACACAGCTTCGTTTTTGTTGTGATCTTCAATCTTTGGTATAACTCTAAATAAAGATATCACTTTTTATTCTCAAAGGTTTCAAGGAACAGCATTAAAATACATATTGTTTACACGGGGAGCAATTTTTCAGGTTACTGCTTTGTGCACGTTCGTTGGAAAATGTACAGTGGTACTGTAATGGAAATGAATGTTCGCAGTCGGTTAATGTCATATTTCAAAGAGTGACCTCGAGAGAAATCCCTGCTAAAGCGATGCAGAAATTAACAAAAATCTATTTATAGTAACTTATTCGTTTGCCGAATTTCAGGGATCTAAGATATTAAACGCGTGGGCAATTTCCTCCAGAGGAAAGATTTTTATCTTCAATTTGAAAGAAGTGAAAAACATTATTTACCTTCAATTAATTCGCCTTTCTGTTTTTCAAATAATAACTGAGCTCCTTAAATCTTGATTTGGATTAAACTTAATAGACTTCTACTGCATAGAAAATAGAAAAGGCATTTTAAATTATCATATTTTGGAGATTAAAAAAAAAGACAGATTTCCAGATTTCAGTTAGTCTCTGGTGACTTTTGCTTCGGGAAATCGTTGTTTCTAATCATGCTAAGAGCTTATTATATCTTACTATATGCTTAATTAAAAGATTATTCGTACCGGTGCTTCATGGTCTTTCGCATTTCAAAGATCTTAAGTGAAATCTATAAAAACATTGCAAATTTATATAGTTGCTTCTGAACTTATACTGTTTTTTTTACGCTGTCTTCCACTTGTTAAATGAATATACGTAGAATTATATATGTTTCGCGAAACTTTTGTTACACAACGAGAAAACGAAAAAATTACATATAATTTCTGGAACATATATCTTTCCTTCATTTTGCCACGTAATCACCAAGTTTTATTAAAAACTTTTTCCAATACCGAGAAAGTAAAGTTTGCTCCAACTTAACTGAAACATGTCTTCACAACTTCCTTAAATTAATTATTATTTGCGATACACTTGTTCTCAAGGTCCTTTTTTAATTTGGGGAACAAGTGATGCAGGGGGCAAAATCAGAACTGTATGGGAGATGCGGCTATACTTCTCACTTGAAATTGAGAAGAAGCTCCTCCGTGGCGTCAGCTTCGTGAAAAAAATTCAGTAAATACCCGATGTAAACTTTTTATTCTGCATTTGACTGAGGATGTCAGTAGATGTTACTAGTAAAAACCAGACGTGGCCAGTGCTTGTGGACATTTCGCGTTCATACTAGTAATTCCGCGAAATAACGGATTTCGGGATTTTACGGTAACACATTCACTGAAGAGCAATAAAATTAGAGACAGCTTGCGTTATGCAAATGTGGCGCTGTGGGCGGCCCTGTAAACGGAAACGACATGACGTATGCAGCGATCCGACAATATAAGGAGTGATGCGACGGGAATCAGTAAGAGTCGGACGCAGTATGGGTAAGACGAAGGATCTAAGCGCATTTGATCGTGGGAAAATTGTCGGGGCCCGACGAGTGGGTCACTCCATCTCGGAAGTCGTGGAGGCATTGGAATTTTTACGAGCCACTGTGTCACGGGTGCACCGTGAGTACATCGAATCCGGTAAAACCTTCCTTGCAAGGGCCAACTGCCGTGGACAACAGAGTGTGGATGAGCGTTGTCATCGTCGGCTAGCTCACATTGTAACAACGAATAGACGGGCCAAAGTGCAATAAATCACTCTGCAATTTAACGCTGGTGCACAAAAACATGTAAGGAGCCACACCATCCAAAACCATCACCTCGCTTTGGGGTACAGAAGCCATCGTCCCACGAGGGTACCGCTGCTGACCGCACATCACAAGGTGCAAAGATTAGCATGGGCGCGGGAACATCGCCACTGGACCCTAGACATGTGGGAAAATGTTGCCTGCAGAGATGAGTCGAGACTCACGTTGGTGCATTCGGATGGAAGGATACGAGTACGGCGCAAACCACATGAAGCGATTTATCCTTCTTGCCAGCAGGGTACTCTTCAAGCTGGTGGGGGTGGCATTTTCGTCTGGAGACTATTTACGTGGAATAAAATGGGACCCCTGGTACGTGTGACATCGACCCTCACAGGTCAATGTTACCTGGATATCCTGGACGGCCATTTGCTCCCGTTTGTGCGTCTTCAACATCCCACTGGGAACCTCATCCTGCAACAAGACAATGCCCAGTGCCATCGCTCCTGAATTGTATCCGAATGGTTGGATGAACACTCCACCGACGTGACCTCGCTTCCTTGGGCAGCTAGGTCACCTGACCTTAATCCCATCTAGCACATCTGGGATGCCATCGAGAGAGATGTTCCAAGCTCTGACCCCCTCCATCAAATCTTTGTGAACTATGGGAGCTTGTTCAGGGATCGTGGATCCGTACGGCTTCCCAACGCTTTCCGGTGTCTTGTCGAGTCCATGCCGAGACGAATCCCCGCCGTCAGCAGGGCGAAAGGTGGTGCTACACGTTACTAGACAGGTATCTCTAATTTAATTGCTCTTCAGTGTATACTAATCAGAAGGTTGTTCGCTGGGATCACAACCAGCACCTTCAGTGGAAGATAAGCGGAAGATATATATACCATTTTCTCAAGTAGTGAGCTCAAATAAAATAATCGACGTAGAAATATAATCATCCATAAGTTTGCTTCCCGACTACCTCGAGCAACTAAATGGGCATTAAGTAGTCTTACGTCCCTAATTTGGGGCCACAGGTTTCAGGAAAGGGATGGAGCTAGCGCCATAAGACCAACACATTTTCCATATCTCACCTGGTACTCGAACCTGGGACCCATCATGAACGAATAAGTAGAAGACAGTGCGTCGCACCACTCAACACGGGGGCTTCTCTGTCAGCTTGACATCTCCACTTGACTTGTAGTTGGGTCTTAAACGGGGACAACGGTGCGTTGAGCCGTGGCAATGTAAACGGTCGAGTCATTATTGTGACCAAAAGCTATTCGGTTGTTGCGAAAAAAAGTCCAGCGTGATAGAGCAGTGGAGACAGACCTACCTCCACCACAGAGGAATGGAACCATCCACAGGTCTTGCGTCACAGAGTTACTACAAATAGCTAGCACGTGTGTGAAGAACAAGGTTCAGGCGTGGTTTGTTTGGACGTAACGTGGCTTGTGAAGAAATCATGCAGACGCCGGATTTGCAAGTCAACATCCTGTATGAATGTAAACTGAACCATTCTGCAGGAATTGCCACTCGAAATGTTCTCAAGGCGTTTGCGGAGAATGCAGCCAACGAACGAACCATTCGGTGATGGTTTGTGAAATTTCGAAGCGGAGATACGGACCTGCAAAGCAAAGTACGTGGTCACTGACCTGTTGATGTTTCTGACGATGTTCTGTTACGTGATGTTGAAGTGGACCTCGAACAAACGCGTCGTGAGATAGAGGCAGAGGTAGGTGTCCACCACACGACAGTTGTTCGGCGTCTGACTGCGCTGGGTAAGGTAAAAAACTGGACATGTCCCTGCCGCATGAGTTGACAACTGCCAACAAGACTAGGCGTTAGGAAGTCTGCACGTCGCTGCTGGCCAGGAATAAACAGGAACCTTTACTGCAGCGAATCGCCACTTGCGACAAGAAGTGGGTCCTTTATGATAATCGGAAACTATCTGCACAATGGTTAAGCAAGGCACAGCCTGCTGGACTTCATCTTAAGCCACCTCTACACACCAAGAAGATGATGCTCCCTGTCTGGTGGTCCACAGCCGGAATAATTCATCGGAGTTTCTTAGCAAGAGGCCAAACCATCACTGCAGAAAGTTATTGTGCTGAATTACACCAGATGCACCGGAAATTGCTGAAGAAACAACCGGCTTATATCAACAGACATGGTGTTCTTCCACTCCAGGAGAACGCCCGCCCTCATGTCGCACAACGAACGATGCTGACACTAAGTGCCTTGGGCTATGCAGCACTGCCTCATCCTACCTATTACCCGGACTTGTCTCCAACAGACTATTATCTGTCTCGTCGCCTGGATCACTTCCTGTCCGGGAACCACTTCACGACAGACAACAAGGTTCAACGTGCAGTTGATGTCGTCTTTGGGTCCCAGCCACAAGACTTTTCGTTCCAGGATCATGGCCTTGTCGGACAGATGGCTACTATTTGTCGATTCCGAGGGGGATCATTTTGCCTCGGTAAGTTGTCCGACTTTTCTGTTCTTGCCGTACACGTGTGCTGGTCCTTTGCCGTATATTTCATTCGCACCAACCCAATAATAACCACAGTAACCGCCGTTTGTAGCGCGGACAGCAGCTAGACGGGATGGGATTGACTCAATAAGGTGCTGGAAGGTGTTCAGAGGTATGTGGAGCCCTGCTGACTGCAGTTCATCTGACAACTGCTAAAGGGTGCGTGGTGGATGATCCATAGAGCAAACAACACGATTCAGGTGTTACCACAGATGCTCAATCGGGTTTACGTCTGGGGAAACAGGGGCCTGTGAGGTATTTCAAAGTCTTCGCCGTGCTCTTCCAACCATTCGCGGACATTTCTAGCTGTGTGACACGTCGCATTGTCGTGCTGGAAATTCTCTTCTGACCAAGGGAAGACAATCAGTATGTATTGGTGTATGTGGTCGGCAAGAATGAATTCATAACGAATTCAGTTCATAATGCCTTCCACAGGTATGAGTGGACCCAGAGAATACCACGAAAACATTTACCAGATCATAACGCTGCCCCCACCAGCTTGTGTGTTTCCAGAAATGGTTGAAGAGTGTTTGCTCTCCGATGTTTCTCACCTTATACGACAACGCCCATCCGTTTGATGAAGCAGAAAACGTCACTCATCGGAGAAAGCAATCCTTTGCATATCAGCGGAGGTCCAATTCCGATTCCGCCGCGCAAATGTGATAATTTTATGCCGGTGCACCTTCGTTAGCATAGGTGCAGTGACCATCTGTCAGCATCGGAGCCCCATACGCAACAGCGTTCGCTGAACTGTCATTTAAGACATACTTCCAGTAGCCCCGTGGTTCATTCGGCCAGTGAGTTGCTCTACTGTGGCGGCGTGTCGATCGGCCCTCACGCACTTTCGAAGCCGACGCGACGTTTGCCTCTCACGTCAATGGCACGTGGTTCTCCGCAGTTTGCACGTCGCTTATTCGCTATGGTGCCATTTCCCCAATCATGATACACTTTAACCACAGCAGCACGCGAGTAATTCACAAACTGCGCTGTTTCAGAAATACCACCACCCTTGGACCAAAAGCCGATAATCGTCTCTTTTTGCAAATCTGATAAATCACTGCTTTTATCCATGACAGCAACGAGTGATATGTTTTCAGAATGCCTAGAGCGCACCTTATATACCGTCCAAGCCATCTCACGACACGTGCCTTCTTTCATTGGCTACGAGCTGTTAAAGTCAAAAGTAGGAGGTCACAATAAGTGACTCGACTGAGTATAATATTGTTATATGCAGGAACGGATTAGTGGAGGGCTAACGTGGCTATAGTCTAGGAACCTACCAGTGCCAAGGGCCCCAGGTGGGCATAAAAGAAACCAGTAGAGGTATAAAAGCTACTCACCAAACTAATTTTGCTCTTAATTCTTCAGTGAAAGGAAGTTTGTTGATTACTGGAACACTTCTAGGCCACACTACAACGTGAAAAAAAACTTTCAGGATCTCAGTAACTACAGACCCATCGGACTCCTCTCAGTTGCTTACAATATCTTCACTTAGGTAATCCTGCTATTTTAAATCAACATTCATCAAATTGGAAAAATGGAGAAGAACATTTTGGTTCTCATGAAAACTGCGCTGCCCACCGCAAAAGGATGGTAAGCTGGATCTGTTATTTTAGTGAATCAAAAGCAGAAAATAGGCATCAATAAGCAGCACATGATAACTATAAGCAATAACATAACATAGGCAGAAACACAGATAAAAAACATATGAAAAACCGCAAATAGTAAAGCAAAGAAAGCATGTGATAAACATTAATTTTTCAAAATACAGGGTAAATAAAAATGATTCATCTGATTTCAGAAGAGCATGATTCCATGCCTATCAACCGTGTATCACCTGCGCATATACCAAATGAAAGAGCTGGCCACATAGATCACCGGAACCAACATCGTGCAACGTCTTCTTCTGAGGGTACATGCCACCGCTGCCTACAACCATGGATGAACTCCAGAGTTGTAGGCAACCTTTATAATGCGCAGGTTCAGTCGTTCCATCATGTCCTTTGTCAATGACTCCGCCACAGTAACAATGTTTTTTTAACTCATTCATGGTTGTAGGCAACGGTGGCATGTACACAGTATCCTAAAATACTCCCAAAAGAAGATGTTGCACGATGTAAGTTCAGGTGACCTAAGTGGCCAGCTGTAGAATACCAAGTCATGAGGTCTACTGCGACCAATCCAATGCAAGGGAGCACTTCGTTGGGGAAACGGTGAACAGCACAATGCCAATGAGGCGGCCCCACAGTTACAGTGGAGTCCCCTCATAATGACCTACAAAAGATTTGCTCTTTCGTTTGGTGTATGCCCAGGATATACAAGGTTGATAGGTATGGAATTATGCTCTTCTGAAATCAGATGAATCATTTTGAATTACCCTGTATGTTTATCCGGCCATGCCCAGTTAGACATTCCATTAGGTGTGTGTTTGTACGAGTAGACTGCTTTGGTTCTGCTCATATGGTTTACATAACAACGCATTAAATTTGCTCCTCAAATAACTGAAACATTTTAGTGTTTTTCATCTATAATTTTAGACTTTAATCATCACATACACTGACTTCCATAATTTAAGGAAACATCACAAAAATAGCGATAACTCAAAAAGTTATATGTTGATTTTAATGAAACTCAGACAAAGTATACAACACATAGTAAGGTGTAAAATAACATAAAAACAAAATACCAGACAATTATGATGTTTTAGGAATTAGAACATGTACAAAATTGACAAATTGGATGTGTCAGTTTGGTATAGGAAACGTATCTTCAATATGGAGTATGATCACCCCGATCAGCAATACAACACATACAGCGATGTGTGATACTATCGATTATGCGGTCCATGAGGTCAGTAGGAAGCGAAAGCCATTGTTCTTGCAAAGATGCTCTAAGCGTGGCAAGTGTCTCAGGAGGAAGATTGAGAGCAGTAATTAGTCTCCATAGAGCATCCCAAATACGCTCGATGGGATTCAGTTCCGGAGATCCAGCTGGCCACTCCATGCGCTGAATTGTTTGCTTCTGAAGATAATCTTCCACGATTCGAGCCCTGTGTGGTCTAGCGTTGTCGGCTTATAGGATGAAATTATCACCAATTGCACCGGCATAAGAGCGTACATAATCATCAAGGATGTCATCTCTATAGACTTCAGCAGTCACGGTTCCAAGTGGAAAGACAGGGAGGTCTGTGCGTCCACCCAAAGAGATACCAGCCCACACACAGATACTGCCTCCTCCGTAGGAATCTCTTTCACGGATGTTTGATGGATAATATCTGGTTCCATGTTCTCCCCAAATCAAGCAACATCTGCTATCGCTTTGCAAGCTAAACGTGGACTCATTTGTGAAGAGAACAGCCCTCCATTGATCTGCAGTCCAGTGGACATGTTGACGTGCCCATCTCAAACGCTTCCTCCTATGACGCGAGGTGAGCGGCACACAAATGTCTGGTCGCCTCGCGTACAGGCCACCTTCATGAAGTCTTCTGCGCACAGTAGACGTTGACACCATCCTTCCGTTGGCTGCTGCAAGCCGAGACCTAAGTTGGGTTAGAGCTGAGGATATACTCCCTCGTGCGCATAATTGCAAATATCGGTTATCGGTGCTCGACGTAGCCCTTGGCCGTCCTTGGCTGAGCCTTCTGGATGCCAAATTTGTGGTTTTGAATTGTTGTCTTAGTCTATGAACCACAGAAGGACTCACATTTAACCATCTGGCTACCTCTGTCTGATTTTGACCTGACTCTAATCTTCTGACTGTCCTCCATCGTGGTTCTTCCGTTAAATGATGCCTCGAAGTCACTGTAAGGAATTGGCTATTCCAGATTTCTTATCTCACTATCACAGCGAAACTGACAGTCTTACTCTCACACATGCATTTATATGGTACTTGCAGGTGACGCATTTCGATTGCAGCGCCGCTATTTTGCATATTGCAGTTTTATTCAGCACCTTTTACATAACAACATACTCAAACTTCGTATCGATTGGTTTCTTTTTGAAGGCTTTATTGCTATTTTTGCGATTTTCCCTTAATTTATAGAAACCAGTGTAAATAAACCAAAACGTTCGCAGAAAATGTTTTTAGTAACTTCCATGATACAAAAGAGATGCATCAAGAAAAGTAAATAATGCTAAATCAATAAAAGTCCTAGAAACAATGTAGAAATCTTATGCTTTTAACTCATGTTTTCTTAAGAACAGTGGAAAATATGTAACTTGTTGATATGAAAATTATACATATAATTTATTAGTTTGAAGAATGCGCAACATAATAGCCAGAGTTTCGTGTTTTAATGGATTTCATAATTATTCTTCGTCATCAGTTATTTCGGGGTCTCACTCAAACATCTTAGTTTCAGTGCGGACTAAGACGTCTTAGCTTAGGGGCCCAATCTTAATCCGGCCCTGGTTATATGAACAAGGTTAGACGTTGTTTATTACTAAAGTTGTGACGCACTACAGAGGTAAAGCACGTGCCATGACGACAAATCTGCAGCTATACATTCCGTCAGTGTAGCTTAGTTGGGAGAGCAACTTACTCCGGAGTGAGGGGGCGCGTCTTTTGATTCTCGCCACGGACAAATGTGTATTTTCGCAAAGTACGTGTTAAGGTTAGAGGACATTTGGCGAATCACCGGAAGCTTCTTCTTTTGCAAATTAACGACGGTGGTGTCCATACTTGAGAGAATGTTTCCTTGGTATGGTACTTGAGATCGTCCGTAATGAATTTAACCATCAAAGCAGATATTGTTCTTTCCATAAGGAAGAATATCATCATCGTTGAGTTTACATCCCACAACACTACGAACAGAAAGGGACTATTCTAACAAAACAGTACAAAAGTAAACAGGCATTTACATGGTCTGTGCATTGAGGGCGGAGAGAGTATTCAGATTAAATTCATCATCTCCTATGGCACGTTTAGTCATTAGACGTGGATCTCATTAAGAATGTCTGGGATTGTCTGTTCGATGCATCCTCGCAAAATTGCAGTAGGAGAAAAAATATCTATTCTTTTAGAGAAAAGAAACTAGGAAAGATTGAATCGATATTCCTCTACTGGTTTCTTTTATGGAAATATAAAGAATAAAATGATAAACAAATACAGAATGTGGGAAAACCGAATATATAAGTAAAAGCATTTAATAACAGACGTTTATCTGTTCCTATGATTCGTCTGAAAAACAAGAAAATATGAAGTTTTTTTCGAAAAAGAAGAAAGTACTAATGCTAATATCAAAAACCGTACCCCATATGGAATTTCAAATCAAATGATGACAACAGAGGGCAGCACAAAGCTGAGAGATTGCGAAAATTGAAATAAAAGATTCAGAGTGTACGTAACAGTCTTTCCATCAGAAGAGTTGGAAAAACAACAGCTTCAGTGCTGTAACATAAATTTGGCCTAACTGCAATAACCACTTTGCATCATAAAAGAATTTGTGAGTTTATGTAAACCCAGTTATAGCTTAGCCCAGGTAGCACAACCTATCAATTTAACGCAGGTCCAGCACTGAGCCACCGTCTTCTGTTCCTAAAAGGCGGTCGCTCATTGTTGGGCCTACGTCAAATTGCAAGGCTGTTCTGCGTGGTTAATGAATATAAATCTCAGATATTGTAATTCGACCATGGTACCAGATGAACATCGCCAACTTCATACTGAAACCACAACATGCAGCGCCAGTGCACCAGCACAGAAAAAATAAATAGTTTAATCTCCCAAACGTAATCAAGGACGGAAAAAAGATGTTTTCCTAGTGTTAATCAGGACGAAATTGCGATTGGGCAGAGACACGCTTTTGATGATGAGCATTTGGTTCTTTTGCTTCTGGGATGAAAAGTGCAACGTGACATGACGTTCTACTGAGGTGAGCATGAATCAAATGGAGAGTGAAGCAGCAGTACGCCTGACGGCATTTCATTTGGGAGAACAACATCTTCGAAGAAGGAAGATGTGGGTTTGAACCTACTGTAGGCAAGAGTAAGGTTACAGGGTTTAATTACCACCGCGAGAATCTAAGGCACGGATTTCCAAACTGTGTTTCGCGAAATTTCGTCAGCTAAATAAAAAACCGCTATTACTCGTATCAGAACTTTACTAGTTCATTCAACGCTACTAAAATTCCGTTCCGGGATAGTCAACTACTGTACTTCTCTCACCGGTTAACCAGTTGACTTCTCTACTTCCGCCGCTCCCCTCTGTATTGTTTGAGCTTTTATTCAGAAGATGGAAGCATAAGGCAGACAGCATTTCGTCTTGGGTAACTGTGCCTGAAAGACACAGCCCGCTGTTGTTGTTATGCTTGCAGTGCTCATTGTATGTGTGTGTGGATCGCATCGTAGTTGCAACTACATGTCTCCCAGTCTCAGTCGCTTTGTTTGTCTGCGTTTGCGATTGACTATTAACCATGGAAATTTTTTTAATGAAGAGGCAAATAACTGAAAATGTAATAATTACATTGTTGCCACCTTTCGCAACATCGTACTTGTGTGAGCAGGAATTTTCGGCATTGAATGACATGAAATCAAGTTGCGGGTTCGTCTGGTCTGTCTGATGTTGAAGCCGATCTACGAGTTGCATGTTCAAACATTCGACCCAGGATTGACAAGATTTGCAAGTTACATCAATCCCAACTGTCGCATTGATGGAACTATTTTTATTTCAAAGTAAACTCCTTAAATTTTTTGTATGTTTTGTAATTTGTAATAAGTTTGTTATCTTCTATATAAAACACAAAACGTCTGTTTGTCTGAAGCAGCAAAAACTCTCGAACGCCGAACTGTAGCATCGTGAAATTTGCATAGCTTATTAATACTAGAATTTCTACGTCAACGCAACTATTTTAAGATGTCCACGTTGTTCCGTTCGCGAGTTATAAATTAATTAATAAGCTAAGCATTGAAGTCAGCGCCGTTTGCAACGTCATTCTGTTCCACACCTGAAAGCACGTGACTGCATTCATCGCACCGGCACATCCACAGGTGGTTCTATGCTTTGAGAACTGTGCATAAAAAAATGCAAAAACGAACTTTGCAAAATCTTAACGAAACGGGCTGAAATTTTTATCTGCACCATAAGTTGGTAATAAGAGGAGTCCCTCAAAATATCACCGGAATCAGGTCAAAACTGTTTAAAATAGGCATGGAATTTTTAATTCATCGGTAAACAGAAATATATGCGCAGAAACGGTTAACAAAATTCTGACGGCTAATTTAAAAAGACATTTACAGATTCAGGCGAAATTTGAGTTCATATTCCTATTAACGATATATGGTGTTCATTACAATTTCAGCCAGTTTCATAAAATATTCGCAAATATATGTTTTGATTTTTTTATCCCAGAGATTCGCCCCTCAAAGACGTCTAAAACGGAAACCACGTGATACATTTGATCGTCGGTAACAAACTGTTAAAGAATTTTGTTCAGTCAGTGTTCTAATGCTGTGTCTCCTGGACGCGTGTTAAATAATTCGTAACGCTTTTGGTCCGTTTGATTCTACAGATTCCATAAATTCTGTACCGGGCAAAGCCGGGTAGTAAAGCTAGTAAGGTAATAAATGCGATTTCTGTTAACTGCATGTGGACTTTAATCATTTTAATCCAAACAAAAATTTAATGCTGCATAACATTTGGTAACGACAGTCCATCATTGCGAATTATTGGCCTGATATAACAGCCTTTAAACAAGTGTGCCACGAAAATATTTTCGTAGGTTGGTTGTGCCGTGATGTTGAAAAGGTTGGGAACCCCTGATTTAAGGGCATGAGCAGCTGCACGCTGCTTATTTAGGGCCATTGATTCCTGATAAGGGTGAAAGAGCCCGAGGCATAGGCTAAACATACCGCCCTCGTATGATCAAGAACTCCAACCTGGGATTAACTGCGACGGTTACCCAGATTCTTGGGCCTCTGACCACTGAGCCAGCACTGAGCTTTAAGAAAATATTTTTTTGTTTGTTGTGGGCTTAACGACCACCGTACGCAACTCGGTGAGCAGTAAGCTGTCGCCCGTCCCTAATTTGGGGCCACTGGTCCCGGGGAAGGGAGAGAGCCAGTGATGTATGACAAACACAACATTCATGCCTCACCGGGATTCGAACCCGGATCCATCAAGGACGAATTATCAGAATCCATCGCTTAGACCACTAAGTCACCTGGCTGGCTAAAACACTTCTCTAAACTCTTCTGTGATATGCAAAGGTGTGCTCTTAATTGTAGTTCCTTCAACAGAGTAATTATCAGAAATAATCAGCTAGATACGCTGAACAATAAGTGATTTTCGATTACCTTTCGCGGGAGATTAGATATGTAAATCAGTGTCTCCCAACGTCATTACATTCTTCTGAATAGGGTACGTTGTTATGTACAACAGATTAAATAAAAGGCAATATGCTGTAGAATAGATACAAGTGAAAACGACGTCACGCCTGAAAACAAGATCACAATCGGAGATAGGCTCTGTGATAGTTTTTTTTTTTTTTGATTGGAGGTTTAACGACCAGCGTGAGCAACTCAATGGGCTATAAGCAGTCTCCCGTCCCTAATTTAGGGTCACTGGTTCCAGGGAAGGGAGAGAGCCAGTGCCGTAAGACAAACACAACATCAATGCCTTACCGGGATTCGAACCCGGACCCCGTTCGGACGAATGATCAGAGGCCATCGCTTAGACCACTGCGCCACCGGGGCGGCCGTAAGTCTGTTGTCATTAATTCTTGAGCGTTCGCCGCTTATCATGATGGTATTCAAAATTCACACAATGGTGCAATGCGCCGACGGATAAGAAACGAAATTCAGCTGATAGCAACGTAAGACGTGTCGAGGATCTGGTGCCAAAAGCCAGATAGCTGACGTTGAGTTTACATGAGTTCACCCCCTCTCAAAAGCCACCTTGAAGTAAAACATTTCCTCAGTGACTCCGAAATAATAGTTGACATGGACGTTGGATGCCGACAATTGACGCCGAATTCTTCATGCGAATTTTTCAAACGTTTCTCTATTGCTGCGCCAAACTTCTTAACTGATTCGGTGATTATATCAAAAAGTAAGATTTGTGTTCTATATGCATTACTCTAAGTCATATGTACGTGGCTATAGTACAATCTTTGTAGCATAGCGTCGGAACTTACCCGTATTTTTCGGCTTATAAATCGATGTGGAGTAACAGTCGAATGAGATAAATTTCTCAATTTCCTTATCTACGTTCATAGATGAGTCGATTCTGACAAGGCTAGAACTAATACAGAAATTCGAGGCTAGAACAATGCTCCGAAATTCTGTAATTATTTTTCTTAATGTCTCGGAAAATATTAAAAGGAAGAGAAATTGGGACAACTTCTGCATTTTTCTTTTCGGCAGGAAGTTGAATTTCGTAAGTTCATTTTTTCCCTATAAGCTGGCGCTACCCTATTCTTTCCCTCCTACCGGCCAGTCGTAGAAGCCTACGCGCGAAGGTGGAAAAAAGTAACAAAACATACGTCACAACTGTGTGTTAAATCAGAGTGATATTTGCTGCATAAGTTATCGTTAGCTACTTTCTCACGGTCCCATTGAAATCGAAGACCAAAACAGCTTTTGATTTCAGTCGGAAGCATAAAATAAATTAAGATAAGTAAAACAAATGGGGGATTTAGTAGATTTTAATTCAGTTGAGAGATACAACAGAAAGATTGACACAGCGAAAAAAGACTGCCTTCGCTAGCCGCTGGCCAATGCTGTTTTTAAAGCGCAGTCGCCGCTCACTGCCGACACAATTGACGCCAACCAATCAGCTTCGTAGAAGCGACGTTGTTTCAGTGGTTTAATCCTTGCGATATAAATAAGGTGCACACATTTTAGTTCTGGCGGCTCCCTGTACGACCATCTTCGGGGTCTAGATGGGAGTCCGAAGTAGATGCAAGTAGCGTACGAAAACGTCCATTCTAAATCTGTCACGGCGATTTTACTGACGTTTCTGTCGAACGGAAAAATCCTTTTCAGCATCTTTTAAACAAGTTCTTATTGAACGGAAAATTACATTCCGTTCAGGTTCTAAATGGTTTCTTATGATTATAACACTGCGTTTCGAGTGCTTAGATCAAACCGAATTAAAGCCACAGTACTTTTTTTAATTAATAAGTTTCAATGGCCGATCAGTGTTAATGTGGTGTATAAGTAGAGGCCCGGACTACTGAAAAAAGTATCGTTTTATACGCCGCAAATTACAGCACTTACTAAATGCCAATCGTATTACCTATGTACTGTATATTTTCAAATGATAATTTTCCAATAGGACAGCCTATGCATATGTACCGTATATACCTAAAAACGCCGACCCGGTGGGGCAGTGGTCTAAGCGCTGGGTTCTGACCATCCGTCTGTGATGGGTCCGGATTTGTATCCCGGTGGGGAAGTGGTGTAAGTGCTGGGTTCTGATCATTCGCCTTTGATTGGTCCGGGTTTGAATACCGGTGGGGAGGTGGTTTAAGCGCTGGGTTCTGACCATTCGTCTGTGATAGGTCCGGGTTTGAATCCCGGTGGGGCAGTGGTCGAAGCGCTGGGTTCTGACCATCCGTCTGTGTTGGGTCCGGGTTTGAATCCCGGTGGGGAAGTAGTCTAAGTGCTGGGTTCTGATCATTCGCCTTTGATTGGTCCGGGTTTGAATACCGGTGGGGAAGTGGTTTAAGCGCTGGGTTCTGACTATTCGTCTGTGATAGGTCCGGGTGTGAATCCCGGTGAGGCAGTGGTCTAAGCGCTGGGTTCTCACCATTTGTCTGTGATGCGTCCAGGTTTGAATCCCGGTGGGGAAGTTGTCTAAGTGCTGGGTTCTGATCATTCGCCTTTGATGGGTCCGCGTTTGAATCCCGGTGGGGCGGTGGTCTAAGCGCTGGGTTCTCACCATTTGTCTGTGATAAGTCCGGGTTTGAATCCCGGTGGGGCAGTGGTCTAAGCGCTGGGTTCTCACCACTCGTCTGTGATGGGTACGGGTTTGGATCCCGGTGGGGCAGTGGTCTAAGCGTTGGGTTCTGACCATTCGTCTGTGATGAGTCTGAGTTTGAATCCCGGTGGGGCAGTGGTCTAAGCGCTGGGTTCTGATCATTCTCCTGTGATGGGTCCGGGTTTGAACCCCGGTGGGGAAGCAGTCTGGGTTTGAATCCCAGTGGTGCAGTGGACTAAGCGCTGGGTTCTGATCATTCGTATGTGATGGGTCCGGTTTTGAATCCCGGTGGGGAAGTGGTCTAAGGGCTGGGTTCTGATCATTCGCCTTTGATGGGTCCGGGTTTGAATCCCGGTGGGGCAGTGATCTAAGCGCTGGGTTCTGACCATTCATCTGCGATGGGTACGGGTTTGAATCCCAGTTGGGCAGTGGTCTAAGCGCTGGGTTCTCACCATTCTTCTGTGATGGGCACGGGTTTGGATCCTGGTGGGGCAGTGGTCAAAGCGTTGGGTTCTGACCATTCGTCTGTGATGAGTCCGAGTTTGAATCCCGGTGGGGAAGTGGTCTAAGCGCTGGGTTCTGATCACTCACCTGTGATGGGTCGGGGTTTGAATCCCGTGCGGAAGTGGTCAAAGAGCTGGGTTCTGACAATTCGTCTGTGATAGGTCCGGGTTTGAAGCTCGGTGGGGCAGTGGTCTAAGTGCTGTGTTCTGACCATTCGTCTGTGATGTGTCCGGGTGTGAATCCCGGTGGGGAAGTGGTCTATGTACTGGGTTCTGATCATTAGCCTGTGATAGATCCGGGTTTGAGTCCCAGTGGGGCAGTGGTCTAAGCGCTGGGTTCTGACCATTCTTCTGTTATGGGTCCGGGTATGAATTCCGGTGAGGCATGGATGTAGTGCTTTTCTTATAGTCTTGGTGCGATGACTCTGGCCCACAGTCACCACCATAACACCCACCCAAGTGCTATGGATTTTGTCTATACTCATAAATCAATGTAAATACCATTCTTTTCATCATCTCTGTGAGAGAGCTCATGAAATTAAAGGATTAATTTCCAAAGCATGAAATCCTTAGTTTACCAATATCCATGTATCAGTTTTTAGCCTAAGCACCAACAAAATAATTTAGTCCCAACTTTCATCGCGTTGGCGAGCGAATCTCCCAATCAGTCGCGAAATTAAGAACCGCGGTCCATTAGCACGTTACACACGCGGGCTATGATAAAAGGTTTGAAAGTTGTGGTCCTGTGGGTGCAGTAGAGTCCAGCCGACACCTCGACCTATCCTGTCCGGATGGAAGTCTAGCCGGATCCTGGCAAGATTGTTTGCGCAACACTTCACTAAATTCTTTTGAGATAGTTCGATTTATCGAGAGTTGGGCAAAATCATAACTGAATTTATCGGTAATGCATTACAGCATAATGGTAATGGGAAAAAGAACTTAGGGTTACCATTACATGGTAATGGTGAACTGGTCATTAGAATTACATGGTAATTGTAATGACATGTAGCAGTTACCCATTATAATCGTTATGGTTAATGGTTAACTATATGTTGGTAACTAACCAATAACTTATGGGTAACAATACAACGTTAATAAACCAGCAAGCAGCACACCCTTACACGTTGTGTGGTTGTTTTTTTTTACAATTGTTCCACGCCTCGGAACTCAAATGCGTGTATGTAGGTATTGGAGATTGTACGTGTAGGACATTAGTAGTTGGCCCGTCGTCTCGGCAAGTAAAGTGATTTGAACGAAATAATACATATGAAGTAAGTACTAATGAGATGTTGATTTCGGTTAGAGATACTCATTTCTTCCATATCCAGTACAGTATTCTCGTCCATTACATACGTTTCACTGTCCAAAATAATTTCCTCACTATAGCCACAAGTACATATTAGGATGTAAGGTCAGGTGATGCGTAACATCACAGCCTCTCCTTGACAAATGTCAACCCCGCCTTCTCGTGGTGCATCCTGTTCCCACTAAAAGGGGCTCTGACGACCGCCAATAGCGGTATAACTATACCATCGGGATCAGAGGAAATGCTATCCCACACTCACCAACCCGCTTGGCCAGCGTGGTGAGTTATGGCCAAACACCTCCAAAATGACTCTAGAACTTAAATCTTGGCCCTCAGTCTCCGGCAGCTGGAATGTACCTGGCCAAGGCAGCGGCCAGTGCGACATGAAGGCAGAGGGTGCTAAGAATCCCCGGAGGACCAGACTAGGCTGCCATTTGATGCTGACCTTGGCTACCTATAACGGACGCTCCCTATCTTCTGATTCAAGGCTTCTTGAATTGGAAGAGGAACTACAAAGGATCAAGTGGGACATCGTCGGGCTAAGTGAGGTAAGGAGAAAAGGAGAAGATCTCATTGAACTGAAAAGTGGACATCTCTTCTATTATCGTGGGACAGATACTGGCAGAACTAGTGGTGTTGGATTTATAATAAACAAGAAACTGAAGGATAAAGTGGTAGAAGTTGAAAGTTCCTCTAACAGAGCTGCACGACTCGTTATCCAACTATCGAGAAGATACCAGGCTCAGATTATTCAAACTTATGCACCCACCACAAGTCATCCTGAAGAAGAAATTGAAGAATTTTATGAGGAAATTCGTCATCTAAATAATAAAGGTAAGCAGCACTTGAAGATAATTATGGGAGATTTCAATGCAAAAATAGGGCAACGGCAACAGAATGAAACTTCAGTAGGTAAATTCGGTCACGGCAACAGAAACCAGCGTGGAAATACTCTCGTTGAGTTTGCAGAGGCAGAAGGATTTTTCATCTTGAACTCCTTTTTCAAGAAAAAGCCACACAGGAAATGGACATGGAGACATCCAATTGGGACGACAAGTGAAATTGATTTTATTATGTGTAACAAAAAATTCGTCATCGAAGACTGCAGTGTGCTGAACAAGTTCAACACAGGTAGTGACCATAGATTGGTGAGATGTAAGATGCACCTCAACACTAAACTGGAACGTGGCAAGCTCATAAGACAAACAAAATGTATTGACATAACCAACCTTAAAAAACACCATAATACTTTCAAGTTGGAACTGAAGAACAGATTCTCTGCTTTAGAAGGCCTAACATCGGAAGCAGTGGATATTTCGGAAGTTAACAGAAAAGTAACCAAAGCTCTAATGGAAACAGCAACAAAATTAGCTGGGTCTAAGAACAAGTTGCATGTGAACAAATTATCAGGAAAAACCAAAATGTTGATGCAAAAAAGAAGAGAGATGAGGACAACTAAAGTAGATGTGACTTCCAAAGTGGAATATATAGAGCTATGCAAGACAACACGAAAAAGTATCACTGAAGACGTAAGGAAATTCAACTGTGAGCTAGTGAGGAAAGCAATTGAAAACAACCAAAGCCTTAAGATAGCAAAGGGACATCTCAGTAAGGGAAGAAAACAGATTATGACTCTGAGAAAAGAAGATGGTTCTATAACAAGAAATAGAGGCGAAATTTTGACAAGAGTGAATGATTTCTACTCCAAATTATATGAAAGGGATGATACATGTACTCCAGACATCATGAAAGGTACCAGAGTTCTTCCAGTCCTCCCAGCAGAAGTTGCTCATGCAATCAAGAACATGAAGCGAGGGAAAGCTCCAGGAGAAGATGGAATTACTATAGACATCATACAAGAAGCAAGTGGAGAAATTGAAACAGTACTCGCCCAAATTTTCACTCGATGCCTTAATGAAGGGAAGATTCCTGAGGATTGGAACAATGCTACAATGATCCTGCTACATAAAAAAGGTGACATTGAGGATCTCAGGAACTACAGACCTATCAGCCTCCTATCAGTGGTTTATAAAATCTTCACTAAAGTTCTTTCACACCGCTTGAAGGTAACACTGGACATGGCTCAACCGAGAGAACAAGCTGGATTCAGGAGTGGCTACAGCACAATAGATCATATCCACGTACTGAGAGAACTGATTGAAAGAGCGAGGGAATATGAACTTCCATTGTGCATGGCTTTTATCGATTATGAAAAAGCCTTTGATTCGGTGAAACCATCAGCAGTTACCACGGCTCTGAAATCCTGCGGTATTGAAGATGCATACATTAATATTATTAATAACATCTATGAAAATGCAAGTGCAAAGATTCGGCTGTTTGAAAATACAACACACATAAAAATTGGAAAGGGAGTGAGACAAGGTGACACCATATCTCCGAAGCTCTTTAATGCCACATTGGAAAATGTCTTTCAATCACTGAACTGGGAAAACAAAGGGATAAAGATTAATGGAGATTATCTAACCCACCTTCGTTTTGCTGATGACGTAGTCATTTTTGCAACTACCCCATCAGAGCTGCAGAGTATGATCCAGGAACTTGCTGACAAGAGTAAAGAAGTGGGATTAAAAATGAACTTTCAGAAGACAAAAGTGATGTTCAATGCTTTTACAAGAAATGAAGATTTATCGATTGATGGAGAAAAACTGGAGATAACAGATACGTATGTTTATCTTGGACAGCAGATATCAAGTGAGGGTCACATTGATGAAGAAATTAATCGGCGTACAAAACTTGCCTGGAGAGCTTTTGGAAGAAACAGCATAATTTTTAAGAGCAATATGCCATTATGTCTTAAAAGAAAAGTGTTTGATCAATGCATCCTTCCAGTGCTTACGTATGGTGCAGAGACGTGGACCTTAACTAAAAGAGACATACAAAAGCTGCAGACAACTCAAAGCAGCATGGAGAGGTGCATGCTTGGTATAACCAGGAGAGATAAGAAGAGGAACTCGTGGATCCGAAAAATGACGAGAGTGGAAGACATCATGATCAGAGTTAAATCCCTGAAATGGCAATGGGCTGGACATACTGCCAGAAGGACAGACCATAGATGGACAGCCGAAATTTTAGATTGGATTCCAAGAGACAGGAAAAGACCCAGAAAAAGACCACATGGGAGATGGGTGGATGAAATTCGTAAATATGCGGGAGTGACATGGAGGAGACTGGCACAAGACAGACCGTTGTGGAGGAAACTTGGGGAGACCTTCGTCCAGCAGTGGATTGATAATGGTTGACAATGATGATGATGATGATGACATATTAGTACTACACTCACAGTTCAGCAAATCAGGGTGAACTGCCGAATATTACAGAAATTTTCGAACTCTTGACATTTTTGCAGTACTTCTCAAGTGTTGCTGTCGATTACTTGTCCGATACGAACACTGGACTAGCGTGCGACTGCCTCCTTTATATATACTTCACGACAGGACCTAAAACTTCTGGAATACTCTTGATTTACATAAAGCTCTCCAACTTCCCACTTCGCGATCAGTCTGGAACATTCTACAAACGTCTAACCCATTCTTGCCGCTTCTAGAACATGCTACACGCCACTTCGGTCTTTGTCTGCTATGTTATGTGGCCGACATAGCTTCTAGGACACGTGCATTTCTATAAATTATTAGTATATAATTATTATTTGCAAATTATGTAATTTCATTATCAAATAATTTTATTGCGTTTGATTGGCATTATTAAATAATTAAATTATATCCTCTTCATTGTAATGCATTACAGGTTAATTCCATTTACTTGTACAAACCATACTTGGGATTACCTTGTAATGCAGTACACGTTAATTGTAATCTGTACTTCCATTACTTTGGCATGCATTCCTGCCCAACTCTGGACTTATGCCTGAGCAATCGGCATTTCGACAGAGCAGGTAAAGTCATCAGCTTAGCTTATAGTCCTGGTTCTCCCCCTTCCCTGGAACCAGTGCTTCTAAACTAGGGACGGGCGACTGCTTTATAGCCGCTCGAGTTGCTCATGGTTGTCGTTAAACCCACAATCAAAAGAACTAAGAACATTAACTCATATGTTAAGTTACGTTTTTTTTTTTTTTTCTGAAAATTAAGCCGAAAGCCATTATGCGTGTATGTGGTCTTAGTTCATCATAGAAGAGGTGCTCTTATACACTTTTTTTATTCCTTGATACATTAATTAGGGCTATAACATTGGTAAAGCCCGATGAAATGCTGCGATCCTTCCCTGGGAGGAGTGACATTGGAGTTTAGCGAAAATTAATATTCTAGTGGTCACACTAAATCCAGCGATGGTAATATCTTTTGACGGACACGTGAGGCGAAGTGGGAACGGATGGTGTACTCGACTGCAATTACGATGACAAATGAAACATAATTATCCTGATTGCGTTTAGAAGCTGCGAAACAGTATTATAACCACCATAATTAACATATTGCACGTCTCTAGTGTCTTGCATTAGCAAAACTAATTGAGAAAACATTCTAAATTGTTAGGGGTGCTTACTTCGAGGGCGTGTAGGTGTCTGTGCATAGATATATGCATTTCTGTAGAAACGCACGCATATTGCAGAGCTGCTACAAACGTAATAGATGGAATACCTCAGGATAGATTGCTGTATATCTAACGGTAATGTGACGGCTATCTTTGATAAATATCTTCAATAAACTAACTTTCTCGTCAAAATGGGCATCTTCCTTCCGGCTTGGTTTTCAGACCTCTTAATAAATGAAAGGGAGTGGGCTGTTGTTTATTTTATGTGTGAAGTTCTTCGATATCGCAAACATAAAAAAATGAGTTGCGTGTAATCATGATTAACATTCGATTTACTCTGATAAAGTGTTTTTTTACTCTTTTTTGTTCTTTTATGTCTGGAGCTAAATGGGCTGCCACGTTTTAATAACTTTTGAACTGAACTGCACTACAGCTTAATTTGGATTCTCTTTGACATTCAATAAGCAACCGTAATTAACACAACGTTCGCTTCGTTAAGATGCGCTGCATCCGTTGACTGCGATGAAAATAAATCGATTTCAAAGTTTCACACCAAATGCTCTTTATTAAGATGCGGAATTTCTGTTACACAGCTCTTCAACGGTGAAAACTAATGAGTATAGTTTATTAAAATGTGGCAGTCTCAATAATTCATAGGCTTTCCGAGGCATTTTAACATTACTTATACTTTATTAAACGTACACACCGCGAAACCTGTAACGTAATGATTATTTTTTTCTGCCGTAGTTTGCATCATTTTTCTTCTTAACGCCAAATTCTCTTTTTAAGTAAAGGGTATATTTTTATAAACTCTCAATGCGAAAGATATGACTGTCTTTAAGTTATGTACCAACAGCAACAAGCTATGCCTGTCTTTAGATTATGTACCAACAGCATCAATCTATGCCTGTATTTAAGGTTGCGTATCAATAGTGTCAAGCTATGCCTGTCTTTAGGTTATTCACCAACAGCATCAAGCTGTACCGGACTTTAGGTTGTGTACCAACAGCATCAAGCTATGTCTGTCTTTTTGTTATGAACCAACACCATCAAGATATGCCTGTCTTAGGGTTCTGTACCAGCAGCATCAATTTATGCTTGTCTTTAGGTTATGAACCAACAGCATCAATATATGCATGTCTTTACTTTATGTGCCAACAGCATCAAGCTATGTCTGTCTTTAGGTTATGTACCAACAGCATCAAAATATGCTTGTCCTTAGGTTATGTACCAACAGCATCAAGCTATACCTGTCTTTAGGCTGTGTACCAACAGCATCAAGCTATGTCTGTCTTTACGTTACATACCAACAGCATCAATCTATGCCTGTATTTAGGTTGCGTATCAATAGTGTCAAGCTATGCCTGTCTTTAGGTTATTCACCAATAGCATCAAGCTATGCCTGTCTTTTTCTTATGTACTAACACCATTAAGATATGCCTGTCTTAAAGTTATGTTCCAGCGGCATGAATTTATGCTTGTCGTTAGGTTATGAACCAACAGCATCAAGCTATGCCTGTCTTTTTTTATGTACCAACATCATCAAGATATGCCTGTCTTTAGGTTATATACCAACAGCATCAAGCCGATATTTTTAAATGTCAGTAACAGCACACTATCATGAAAATACGACTGAAATATGATTCATTCGCCAAATTAAAGAACTGTTGAATAGTGTTTTTAGTGAAAAAGCATTTTACCGTTTGATGACCTCTTTATAGTGTTTCTACATCAGATCCGAAACAACTTGACACAAGTCAAGTTGTTTCGGATCTGATGGACCAAACTTCACGACAAATTTTGGAGCAAACTTCACGACTGCTATGGGAATCAAAATATTAATAACGACTAAGTAAAGTGAAAGGATGCACAGCAGATTTTACCACCGCACGTTTCCACTTTTTGATGCTATGTATCTTTCCTGACAGCAATAAAGTATCATAAATCCCAAGTAAAAAATCTCTATGAACCGAAAACGGGTAACGGAAGTAGCTAAAAAACCATTGTTGAAATCTGATTTTTGAATGTTGTCCCATTAATGGTGCAACAATAGTAAATTTCATTGTTACACAACAATCTGTTTTACCAAAATATTGCCTAACATTATTTCATCAGGTTTCACGTAAACGTCATATCTCATTGCAATCTGCTTACATTCGAGAACCTGATGCTAAATGAAATAAAATCGGTTAACAGAATGCATTTTTGATGCTATGAAAACGGTATGTCGCAGCAAAATTTGGCTTCCCCGCGATATCACTAAGAGGAATGGGGGCTACCTGCTGTTAATGAGAGTTTCGCAATGATGTATTTCACGATGTGGTATAAACTGTAGATAACTTAGACCAAAAGTTACAAATCCCCTCACAAACATACTTGCAATTCAACTTATCTTTCTATGTGGAGGTCATATTTTACGTTGTGCATGCGCAGATGGACTTTCGTAGCTACATCACACTTCGTCGGTAACAGGGCCGTTTCCTAAGTTTGTCAAAAATATGGAAAACATATAACAGTAATAAATATTGTTTTGAAAAACTAAGCAATCGAAGTTCTTACTATTGTAACCGCAATGCTCCACTAAATATTATTTTTTATGTCTCACGTATCTCCTTTCATTGATTTTACGACAATACCACTCATTAATCTACCTTCCTAAGCACCGCTCAATATCAGGAATTACTAAACTTCATTGTTCGTTGCTGTTATTTAATTCCACTTAGTATGACGCACCGGACTGTCGCTCAGTGTTGTCATGAGTGACGCGAATAAATGCAATATGTTGTTCACAAATGAACGTACACTTTCGAATCCCCCGTTTTATTTTGCACATACAAAGATCTTGGAATGCAAAAGATCCACAGCAAAAACTATTTACGAAAAAAATCAGGGTACTTTCCAATTTTTTTCAAAAGTACCGGATTAGGCTTCTAATCACACGAACCTTTAGGTAGTGTATTTTATGTAATACTGTAAAAGTGCATTAAACTGTGCTGCAAACTACTTTCGACGCACAAATCTTACACAAGCTGCACTTGTGGTGTATTGGCTCTACGTTAAGTTACAATTTTAGCTGCCTGGTTCTATTTAAATTTATTTTACTTCTCGTTACCTCTTCTTACCATAACGTCATATCGGAACTTCCAAAGGATCACCTGTCGGAAACTCCTGATAGGCAGTCAAGCCAATAAGAAATCCTCGTAGTAAGAAATCGTAGAAAGCTACAGAAAGGCAACGACAAACAGGCTTGCTACGTTCCACGCACATTTCCTTTGATAACCGAACTCACTACACAATTCCTTGTGCCAGCGAGGACATAACATCTACATTAATTGCCATGTCGAGCTTATTCTAATCAATGAAAGGTTCCCTGGTACTGAAAAACATATCTTTGAAAGAACAATATACATTTGAAATTTTCAAAAATGTGACAAAATAAAATATTTAAACCGATGAGAAAAGAATCTCGCACCGGTGTTGGAGAGACAGACATAAAAATGTTGCCAATGAACATCACACTAGAACGTCGTTTCCAGATACGACACTCGCGTCGCGATGAGCAGATCAGATGAGTCGTAGTAAAAGAGAATACAATAATAGCCATGGAGACGAAAGCCTTTAATGTCGAATAACAAATGTAACGTTCGGAAGAAATAAGGTATAACACTGTAATGATCGAAAGTTAAATAACTCTAGTTTTGTATTACTATTTTGTACTTAAACTGGTAAAGGGAGAAGAAAGGCAACGGCTGTAATTTATAAAGAAGACCACAGACGTTTTTTCTTCTTTTTTTCGGCAGTCGGCTGTAATTAAAAAGAAGACCAGAGACTTCTTTGTCTTCATTTTTTACTGTGGATTTAACGACCATCGTGAACAACTCAATGGGCTTTCGTCCCTAATTTAGGATCATCCAGGAAAGAGAAAGAGCAAGTGCCGTAGGACAAACACAAAATCTATACCTTACCAGGATTAAAGCCCGGACCCTGCTCGGACGAATGATCAGAAGCTATCGCTTAGACCACTGGCAAAGGAGTGGCCCAAAGACGTTGCAAATATAACTGCAAGGAATAAGAAGGCCAGAGGGTGTTGCCAGCTTAAATAATTATCCAAAAGGTGCCAGTATCAATTTTGGCCTATCAATGAATCAAGTAAAGAAGTCATGGCTGTTCCGTCCCAGGGGCAGGAACAGCCATGATTTCTTACTTGAAGAAGGAAAAAACAAGCGTCAAGAACATCAAAAGAAGAATTAAAAGAAGGAAAAAACAAGCGTCAAGAACATCAAAAGAAGAATTAAAAGAAGGAAAAAACAAGCGTCAAGAACATCAAAAGAAGAATTAAAAGAAGGAAAAAACAAGCGTCAAGAACATATCGTATTAACTCAGTGGTGAGAGTTCATAGCAACATCATACTCTTCTTAACAAAGCATGAAAATTCTGGGGAAGACTAAAGGGGTACAAGAAGAAATTGCAGCTGGATTTAGTTGAACTATAAGATCCAAATGTAGAGACCATACGGTTTTTTCCAATAGAGTGATATCATCTGCTGCATATAGATCAAGTATTAACGTTTCATTTTCCTTTAAATCATCTGCCATCCTATTTTTACGCATTGCAATTTTGATTGGTTTACGAAATAATCTGGAACAACATTTACTACGAAAAACGAGTAACATATACACGATATTAATAAAAGTCACCGAACACCCCTTTAAAAGCAAATGAATGGACCACTGCGTTGTTAAGATGCGCGGTACAGCTGCAAATGGTATAAAAACATGCCTTCAGCTGACCGCCATCATATCACACTGTGAGGTTGAGTGAAAATGTCGCGGCGGCAGAGAACCGACTTTGAGAAAGGAAAGATTGTTGGGTGTTATATTAGTGGGTTGTCCATAAGAGAAACCGAGAGGCGTTTAAACATACCCAAGTCATCTATTTTGGATGTACTGAACAAGTGAAAGACACATGGCGTGCCTGAAGCAGCAAAACGTACTGGCAGACTAAAGAAAATCACTGATAGATGACGTCGAAGCCTCACGAGAGTCGTTACAGCTAATCGACGGAGTACTGCACAAGACATCAGTGTACAGGTGAGTAAAAATGCTGGAACCTCGGTAGGCACACGTACCATTCGCGGAGAACTTCATTCCATGGATTACTGTGGTCGTGCGGCTGATCATAGGCCTTTCATCTCCACTTGGAATGGTACTCGCCGTTTAGTATGGTGTTAAGAACATTTATCGTGGACCATAGATCAATGGAAACGGGTCCTATGGACTGATGAATCCAGATACACGATCCATCAGTCTGATGGCCGTGTGCGGGTATGGCGGTAGCTGGGGGACGCTGTTTACTAAAGTGTACTGTTCCTACGGTCAAATTTGAAGCTAGCAGTGTACTCGTGTGGGGGCGTTTTTCGTGGTATTGCCCTGGCCCATTGGTTATCATGGACAAACTTGTTAAACAGCACGTCTACCTCGTTATTCTGGATAATTATTCCCTACAAACTTTCTAGCAATACTATGGAACCGAACCTTGTTGGTACCAGCAGAATAATGCATCGAGCCATAAAGCAAGAACTGTTACGGCGTGGTTTGACGATAATTCCGTATCTTGTGTGGACTGGCCAGCACAAAGCCCTGATCGTCATTCCATAGAACACCTATGGAGTGAATTATAGCGCCGCATAAGAAGTTTGGAACCAAGGCCTACTACTAAGCAACAGTGAGCGGCAGCATTATGTACTAAATGGAAGCGCATACCTATCGCTGTGTTCCAAAACCTTGTCAAAAGCATATCTCGAAGGGCCAGTGCATGCTTTAAGGCCAAAGGTAGACCGACACCGTACTAATGTATGTCAATAAAGGCTATGTTGTGTTTATCTTCTAGGTGTTCGGTGAGTTTTGTCAATATAGTGTATATTCTGATGTGGCAAAATAGAATGACATAAATAATTAAACTTCCAGTTGTTCTTAAAGTTCTGGTATAAATACAGAACCTTTTGGAGGGAAAACATGCATTCTCATCTACTGAACCTTTTAAGCTGTCGCTGTATCTGAACTAAATGGAGCTCAACATGTTCTCCGCGTACCCAATAGAAATGATCGCATAGTGGCCTTGTTTCACGAAATCTACGACAAAACAATTTCTTTCGCCCTCTTATCTCAGCAATACTGGCCACAAACCTTTCACGGATAAGAAGCGCTCGCTTTTTGTCTTTTCCTCTCTGCTCCATGACCCAAGGCATGACGGGGAAGGGTTAGCTCCCCTGACACTGACATCATATCAATGGGTTGAAACAAGTTACACAAACATTTTATGTCTTTATTTTTTGATCAGGCGCCATTGTTATAGCTGTTTTAGCAAGTAATCAGTCGGAAAGGATTAGTTTCACTAAACCACTTAAATTACCACATGAAATCATGATTATAAAACTAAGGGGAACGCAACGCTTTCTTTTGCGCAGGTTCACTTGCTCCATCCGCGTTCAGCTCGCTTCTTAGACAACGTTCGAGAATTATGGGGCTCGCTTCTTAGACAACGTTCGAGAATTATTAGTACAAAGCGTCTGATAGACACGATCCTTCACGTAACCCCACATGAAATAATCCAATGGAGTTAGATCTCGAGAACGAGGAGGCCACGGAATGGGACCCCCAATTCTTCTGTTGGGGAAATGCTCATTTAGGCACTTCGTACACACGTTCTCCAATGCGGAGGCGTCTTGTAGGAAAACGACATTGTCATAACTTTTGATCTGGGGTATAGCGAAATTTTCTAGCATATCCAAGTAAATGTCACCATTTATGGTTTTTTCGCAGAAGAAGAAAGGGCCAATCACTTCTCTTTTTGATAGGGCGCATCCCACACCAACTTTTAGAGAATCACGTTCCAGTTCAATAGCAACATTAGGTGGTTCACTGCCCCATATCCTACAGTTGTGACTATTCACAGTACATGATACATGAAATCTGGATTCATCACTAAAAATTACAGTACTGAAAAACTTTTCGTCGTTTTCCAGTCGATTCAGCATATCCACAGCGAAATCATATCGCAGAGTTTGATCATTTACATGCATCTTTTGCACTATTTGAATTTTATAAGCATGAAACTTAAATTTCTTGTGCAAGACATCGTGAACTGTCGATTTCGGAATGCACAGTTCTCTGCTTGCTTTACGAACGGATTTCCTGGGGCTTCGTCGGAAACTTTAATTAACTTGGTTAACGGTCTCAGCGCTGACGCTAGGCCTACCGGCTCCTCCACGATGTTCCACATTGCCAGTTTCTTTAAACTTTTTCATCCACCACTTAATTGAATTTGTTGACGGTGGATTACAACTATACTATAAACGGTACCGTCTTTTAACTTTAATTCCGCAAGCCATAACACACACATCGCCTTCTGCTGTATGGATGACAAGACTAATCATTGCGCATTTCTCATGCATTCCTCATCAGGCCACACCTGACGCTATCTATCGGATCCTGGGAATAACAATTCTGCAAACCAAAAGTATAGAAACCGTGTTAGTAATACGTGATATAAAAAAACAGACAATGCTCATAGTTTTTTTTTTTTTTTTTTTTGTAGATAATTTTGAAATGGGTCTAATAATTCTCGGGCACTCTGTATTTGTTCGAGCTGATGTCACCTTATTTTGTGCTAACCCTGAGTTAATTACAGTCAGTTGAAAGCTTAAGCGCACCCCCACCCCCACTACCCCAGGGAGTCCCAGTGTTCTTCTAAGCACTGGCTTCAGACCGTGCAGGACGGGTCAGGATTCCAATCCTTGTGATGCATGGATGTTGTGTGTTACGTACGGTACCGGTTCTTTTCCTTCCCCGTAACCAGTGGCCCAAAATTAAGGACGGACGACTGACCCATCGAGATGCTCTTCAGTGGTCGTTTAAACTCCAATCAAAAGAAAAAAAAAAGGAATAAAGAAAGTTTAAGCTTCGTAATTTTACGTGTAGATTTCAAAAACATTATCAGTCAAATTATGTGGAAAAAAAAATACACCATTAAAAAAAATTTAACCTGGGGATATTTACGTAATATTTTAATAATGGATGTATAAAAAAAAAAAAAAAAAAAAAAAAAAGAGGAACTCGTGTATCCGAAAAATGGCAAGAGTGGAAGACATCATGATCAGAGTTAAATCCCTGAAATGGCAATGGGCTGGACATACTGCCAGAAGGACAGACCATCGATGGACAGCTGAAATTTTATATTGGATTCCAAGGGACAGGAAAAGACCCAAAAGAAGACCACATGGGAGATGGGTGGATGAAATTCGAAAGTATGCGGGAGTGACATGGAGGAGACTAGCACAAGACAGACCGTTATGGAGGAAACTTGGGGAGACCTTCGTCCAGCAGTGGATTGATAATAGTTGACAATGATGATGATGATGATGATGAATATTTTTTAAAATATTACGTAAGTACACACAAAACCCTCGAATAACGCATGTGAAGTAGAATAAGTGCAGTAAAGAAATGCAAGGTGATTCGTAAAGAAGTACACAGTTTCCAGATGCTGTAAACCAGTCACAGTTGAAGACACGGACCACAACTGCAAACCGTTAGGTAGATGTACTCATAAAATTTGTGTCCTGCTACTGAGGGAAGTGACGTAGAGATGGCGTGCGTGTCACGTAACTAGTCAGTCGATGAACATCTTCCTCACCGATGGATTGGACGAGCAGCGGACTACAACATGTTACTGACCAAATGGCCACCCAGAAGTCCTGACTTAACACCTTGTGACTTTTTCCTGTGGAGGTACGTAAAGGACAAGGTATTAGCACCTCCCCTTCCTGTAGATCTAGCGGAGCTGAAACAGCGTACCACAGCCACTATCACTGCACTTGATTCAGATATCTTACCTCGCGTTTCGGCGGAAATGGATTACCGGCTCGATGTGTGTCGTGTGACTAAGGGTGCACACATAGAATATCTGTGACTGTCTCTAAAAAAACTTGAAACATTGCCCTACAATTCTGTTACAGATAACATAAAATATCTTACATTGTTCTTGTTTTATATTGTATGACGTAGAAGCCTTTTCGTACTTCTACGTTATTTTAAAACATCACCATACGAAGAAATAGTTCCTAAATTAAACCTTAACGGCCAGACGAAACCTGTAAACTGCAGAAGTCAAACTTACGTAAAAGGTGCTTTATTCAGGATGCAGCACTTCCATAACAGAACGGTATCAACATTTAAACACACCACACAGCAAGAGACACAACGCTCTCTTTACAACGCTCTCCAAGCAACAGTTTAGTCCTCGTTTTTTACGCTTTCCAACCGTAGGTTGAAGAAGCGTATATGCTCCAGCTTTGTCAGTCCGTCTGTCCGCACGATAACTAGTCCGTCTGTCCGCGTAAACATGGTTCGATTTCAATGAAATTTTAGTATGTGGTAGGGGACCACCTGGGGACGAACCCTATTGAAAATGGGACAAATGGGGTCAAAGGTTATGACGTAGGAGAGAATCATTCCATTGCCCTTTTGCATCATAACTTGCGTAAATATAGTTCGATTTGAATGAAAGTTTACTAAGTGTTAGGGGACCAGCTAGGGACGAATCCTATTCAAAATGGGTGAAGTGGGATTAAAGGTCAGGACAAAGGATCGGGATGCATTCCATTGCCCTTATGCTCACAACGTGCGTAAAAATGGTTCGATTTCGACGAAATTTCAGTATGTAGTAGGGGACTACCTGGGGACGAACCCTATTGAAAACGGACGAAATGTGGTCAAACGTCAGGACATAGGATTGCGATCCATTCCATTGCCCTTATCCCATATTATTAAGGTGGACGTCAAGTAATTTTGCTTCCTATACTTCCAATGGAAAAACTTTTGTACACATTTCCTTCACAATTAATGTGTTCCCAAGGATGAAAATTTGAACATCGATTAAAATGGCTTCATATTATAGCTTGGAAAACTTAATATTTTCTAAAACATAACCGTAATTATATTAAAAATCAATAACTTTTCCTTTGGTGGTGTTGAAACCAGAGAAAAGATGGCGCGACCTGTACTTTGATGACTTCAGTGGACAAAAAAATGTTGTATTGCATAATTACGGTTATGGTTTAGAAAATAATAAGTATTCTAAGTTATGAAATGAAGCTATTTTAATCGATGTTTAAATGTTCATCGCCGCCCCGGTGGCGCAGTGGTCTAAGGCGCTGGCCTCTGATCATTCGTCCGTAAGGGGTCCGGGTTCGAATCCCGTCAGGCATGGATGTTGTGTTTGTCTTACGGCACTGGCTCTCTCCCTTCCCTGGAACCAGTGACCCTAAATTAGGGACGGGCGACTGCTTATAGCCCATTGAGTTGCTCACGGTGGTCGTTAAACCTCCAATCAAAAAAAAAAAAAAAAAAAAAAAAAAAAAAAAAATGTTCATCCTTGTGAACGCATTAATTGTCCAGAAAAAAGATGGCGCGACTTGTATTTTAATGACGTTAGTAGACAAACAAATGTTGAATTGCATAATTATGGTTATGTTTTAGAAAATATTAAGTATTGCAAGTTATAAAATGAAAATATTTTAATCGATGTTCAAATTTTCATTCTTGGGAACGTATTAATTGTGAATAAAATGTGTACAGAAGTTTTTCCATTCGAAGTATAGGATGCAAAATTACTTGACGTCCACCTTAAAGTAGCAATTCTTGTATGTATGTATGTACATTTTATTTTGAAAACGGCTCTAAGAATTTTGATGAAAGTCGTTAACCTACCGTTTTCTGCTACTAGAAATCGAGTTAGCTTGATCTCGACTTTAGGAGAATTTATTCAGTGGGTTAAATAACCACCCCGAATTATAACGTTTTTACTGTCATGGCATCGTTCAATTAATGTTTCCAATACTTAGAAATCTTATGACGTCCCAATCTCGCGTTTGAGAATGTTGGCGCGCGGTCACGCCATCTGTCTCATTAGGTCACACGTTGTGTGTGGATCCTATTAAAGTTTTATGACGTCACACTCTTGCGGCGAGCAGATGGTCGCGATTGCCATCTGCCTCATTACGTCACGCGTTGTGTGCGTATGCCCGTCCGCACGATAACTCACATAACAATCGTTCGACTTCGATGAAATTTTAGTATTCTGTAGGGGATCACCTGGGAAGGAACCCTATTGAAAGGGAACGAAATGGGATCAAAGGTCAGTACATAGGAGCGGGATCCATTCCACTGCTATTATGCGTCATAACTAACGTAAAAAAGGTTCGATTTCGATGAACTTTTAGTATGTGTTAGAAACCCACCTGGCGACAAATTTTATTGAAAATGGGCGAAATGAGGTCAAAGGTCAAGACATAGAAGCGGAATCACTTCGATCGCCATTATGCTTCATAACTTACGTAAAAATGCTTCGATTTGGATGAAATGTTAGTATGTTGTAGGGTCTTGCCTAGGGACAAATTCTCTTGAAAATGGGCGAAATGGAGTCAAAGGTTAAGACACTGGAGTGAGATCTATTCCATAGCCCTTATGCATCAAAACTTACTTAAAATGCTTCGATTGCGACAAACGTTTAGCATGTTATTTCGGAGGTATGCCATACCGGTTCTGCTGAATATCATCGAAATGGGATCAAAGGTCAGGGCACAGGACCAAGATTTATTCCACAGCCATTATTCTCATAACTTGAGTAATGATTTCTGGTATGTTGGAAAGCGTATTATAATCAATGCATTGCATGATTTTACTAACTTGTTATCTCTCGTTCATATATTATCTCAGGTATATGTCACGTGCATTCAACCTCAATAATGTTGCCAAACGTATTCGTTCGAGAGAAAAGATATCACGTTAAGAGTGAAATATAATTGAGAATAAATTCAAGATTTACATAGGAAAAGAAACTAAAAAGGAAAGTTAATTTAGAATATACGTCACAAGTGCTTTGAAACTGTATACTTCTTTATGAATCACCCTGTATATTTGATTTCTGTGTTAAGGTGCATATTATAAGTCAGATGTCAAGAATTTTTCTATTCTCTTTGGCCAGTAGCTCCTATTTATCCCCTCAGAAAAGATACTTTTTCTGTTTCTGAAAAAACAATGAATGAAACATAAAACTTGGAAAGTATTATAGATTCAACGCTTCACCTGCTAAATGTAACACGAAGGACCGTTTAAAAGGGAAAATGCAAAACAGACATCCAATCTATTTCGCATTTTAGGTAATAGATTTGAGTGTTTGGCTCAAACCTTAATGAAATAACACGTTTTTTGGTTTTAGCCATGTCAACATTCTTACCAAAAATTGCGTTCTTACGAAAATAATGATGGACGTGCTAAAAAAGGTGCAATGCCTGGCACTTTGATGAAAGCCTTAGGATATGTGAGAAATATTCTACAAAGTGCTTTGAATCACACAACAATAAAAAAATTGATTGTATAGAGCCTTTTAACTCAAACTGCTGTGACATACTTTCCATCATCAATATTTACATGCAACTCCATTTCTTTCAGTTAGCATCATTACAAAATGTGACGTTCGCTTCTCATGAAATTTCATTGTGCTTTCAATATGTTTCCTTTATTTTGTTCTGGGTTCCTTTTTACTGAATTATTAATGTTCTCTTTCCAACCAGAATTGTAAGTGTATGTGCTGCACACAATGCTTTGGGCGCTGTATAAACATCTAGAAACGTTGAAAAACTAGGCTTCCCACATTGCACTATACAAAAAGAAAACTGCATACTTTAAAATTTCTTTATCTTATGCAACAACCGTTCCATAAAAACTGAGAGTAAAATCACACAAAATAAAGAAATATCGGTACAGAAAAATATATGTTTTTTTTTCGCAAAATATCTTCCCTGGGAGGATATAAAACGGTCCCACCGTTCAGTCCACTTTTCAAAGCATGTGGCGAACGCATTTTGCTAAAGCTGCTTTAGCGACCTCTGTACAGGTGAATACCGTCAGTATCTGTGTTGAATGTTGCGGCACGGAACTTGTATTTCATTGTTGGAAACAACCATGAATCGTTAGGGCAGAGTTCATGACTGTAGGCAGGCTGTGGCATGATTTTAATACTGCATTTCGTAAGAAACTGTTGAACACAAGCAGCTACATTTTTTTTTTTTTTTGATTGGAGGTTTAACGACCACCGTGAGCAACTCAATGGGCTATAAGCAGTCGCCCGTCCCTAATTTAGGGTCACTGGTTCCAGGGAAGGGAGAGAGCCAGTGCCGTAAGACAAACACAACATCCATGCCTGACCGGGATTCGAACCCGGACCCCTTACGGACGAATGATCAGAGGCCAGCGCCTTAGACCACTGCGCCACCGGGAAGGCCAAGCAGCTACATGTGGGCGGGCGTTATCATGGTGTAGGGTCCAGTTGCCCATCAGTTCCGGTCGCTTAATCGATATGTGTCGTCGCGGACGCTTCAAGACTGAAATGTAATGCTCAGCATTGACAGTAATTTGTAGAGGGGCGGCATGCTGGTAGACTACAACTTTATGATCAAAGAAAATTGTCATCACCTTCCCAGCTCATTTGTTTTGGCGAACTTTTTTCGGAGGAGGCGAGCTTTTGTGTTTCCAGACACACGTTACGCGCTTCGTGAGGGGGTCGAAATAGTTAACCCATGTTTCATCGGCAGTTATTACTGTGTTAGAAAGTTTCGATCGTTCTCAATCATTTGTTTCCATTCATGATACATCTGAGCTCCGGCTAACAATTGTTCTCTCGTCAGGTGATGAGATATCCATCTGAAATACACACGATGCAGCAGTAATTTGTCGCGTAGAATGCGGAATGCCAATGTTTTTGAAATATTAATTGACGCCGCTATGTCTTCAAACGTCATTCGTCGATCTCCTTGCAGGATTTCCCAAACAATGTTAACACTATGCTCCGTAACAACCATTTCAGGTCGACCAGACTTAGGAGCGAGTTCTTCCAACAAATGCCCTTTTTTTAAATGGTGCCGTCTAAAGATCGTTGTCTCAGCTAAACGTTTATCTTTGTAAGATTTTTTCATTAAATTAACTGTTTCTGGAGCCGTTTTACCCAAACGATAGCAAAATTTTATCGCAGAACGCATTTCACTTTTTAACTCTGAATCATTCATCTCCACAGCTGTATGGCAAAATGCAGACCTACCTTAAAGAACTGCGCAGTAACAAAACCATAATCGTCTGCCAAGGCTAATAAATGTTGTTTTAGATACTTCCTTAATTCATTTAGTCGTCTGCGTGGTTACTTTTTCCCTTTGCTCTGTTGCCAACTCAAAAAGAAATTACTCTCAGTTTTTATGGAACGGCCTTTGTAGTTTTGAACCGTGTAAGAAGTTTAAATTTTCAAGGTGTTCCAAGGAACATTCAAATAAGCGTTGTCCTTAACGTCATTTAATGGGGAAAATAGCATGCAATAAGTACATATAAGACGTGATTTACACTTCGAAATCTAGACCATTAATTAATGATGAAGAACTGCACCAACTATACTTTAAATAGTGTAACTATACTCTCTCTCTCTTTTTCTGTCTCGTCCGCTCATGGTGGGTTGAATTCCGCAAAGGCGACTATACGCCCTTGAGGATTACTGGCATTAATGCAGCTGGCTTGCTGTTCCTCTTCTGCATACGGGTAAGGGACAAAGTGCGTCCGGGCCCGACTTTGCAAGGAACCATCTACGCATTCGCGTCCCCAAACACAGGGAGTCTGCGGAGAAACCAGGAAAACCCTCAGACTGGATAGCCGGCAGGACCGGTATTCCAACACCCGTCAGAAATGTCCGCCTCCGACACAGTGCATAGCGACATAGCTGTACTAGTAATCCAATTTTTTTGGCGTAGAATAGAAATCAAAGTTTCCAAGCTTTCGCACATCAACCAGATGGTGTTTTTGAAGAAGGTAGACAGCTAACTGCAAACTGAATAATAGAACACTTCAACAATCTGAACGCGGTGACTTGACTAGACAGTAAATGAATGGATGTAAATATGATTATTCGCTCGAAGAAACGAGAAGTCACATTCGTTGGGCACGCGGTACCGCACAGCATTATTTGAAGAATTGATTCCAAATGCGTGGCAACTCTAGAGAGACGCTGTCCTTGCAAGCCTCGCTGTTAGTTATGATCTCAGTGGTTTCGCGAATGGCAGTAGATTCGGGTGTATATTATGCAGCTAATTTCTTTATATCATTCCACATAGGATCAGCAAACTTGAACTTAACTTCTGTGGATAGGGAAGTGGATATTTCCTCGTCTTTTGTATCGCTCTTATGTTCGTTGATTCTCATTCTAAAAGAACTTTTGGTCATTCCGATGTGGTATCGCCAGGAACCGTCCGAATAATGTAGTGGGATGGCAGAAACACCTGCCTCATTGAGAAGAGAGAGCTTATAAATATTTCTCTTAAGCATCGTATATAAATATGCCGGAGACCTAATGCCGATACCGAAGTTCAGAGCGTTTTTGAGTTGAAAGGAAACATTAGGTATGTAAGGAATAGAGCCCAGGTAGCGAGGGTGCTGCTAGAACGATTAACACTGCTGTTTCTGGCTTTTTCGGTAAAGTTATGCATCTGTTTCGACGTGTATCCTGCCTCGGTGATTAATTGGATTCTACATCATATGTTTCGAGAGTTTCAGAACATTTTTCCATTAAATTTTTCAGAGAGGCAGCTTACTACAACATTGTTAATACATGTATGTTTTATTAAAATGACATGAATTGAACACAATATATTTTTCTCATGAGCTCACTGAAACTGCTCTTAATACGCCGAAGAACATATCCTATCGAGTTCTTCGTAACGCGAAGATTTTCATGTAAGCAAATTTGTGTTTATCGCTGTTCATTCTTAAACTTGTAAGCAGACAGAACATTAATACTTAAAACGTCGTGCTCTTCATCATAAAAAAGTAACACCTTTAAAAAATTAACGATGAAAAAGATAAAGACATGCTAACAATGGTGAATAAATGAAAAACTTTAATTAATGATCAGGAGAAGGAAATGTGATTAGCCAAGGAGTATTCTAAGAGCATAAAAAATGTCTCTGTGTGTTAAAAACTTTATCGAAAGGAAACATAGAAGCATCGAAAAAAAATAATGAATGATACTAAATTAACAAACTAAAAAGAAGTGAAACAAGATAATTTGACACCACGTAAAATATTAGCGGTGTGTTTGAAATTATTTGAGTATACACAGTAGCGCAGTTGGTTTGCCAAACATTTAAGGAATTATTTTATCATCGTCTAGGCTTTAAAAAATAGGGATTAAAATGAAAGCATGACATGTGCTCGCTTCAGGCTGCTCTTGCCAATCACTTAGCAAATACCACATGTTTCAGTTTTCCTCCAAACCTTTGGATATATTTATGAAATATACTCTAAATTAACTTTCATTTCAGTTGTCTTTCTCTATGTTAGTTTTTAGTTCGTTTTAATTCAGGTTTTCAACTTTAACGTTATATTTTCTGGTTCACGGAATGTTACCTTGGCAGCAGTCTTGAGGTGAAGAGTGAATGACGTGTGCATGCTTGACAAGTGAAGTTGATTTGATCATTTGTGATGCACTATGAATCTGAAGTGCTGTGAAGTTTCAAAGATAAAGACCATTTGTTCGTAAGTGTTTTCAAGACTTCTCTCTTCTGGCCGTTAGGCCGCCTAATTTATTTCAGTATGTAATTAAGAATTGTTTATATACTAGCTATCCAAGGTTTAACAGTACATAGTTCCCGTGATAAGATAACAACTGAACAAAAATGGTACGAAGGTAATGTTTAAGTAGAGGCATATTTAACCGACAAGCACATTGCATGTTATAAAATCATAGACATTCATACTGCATTAAACTACTTTTTGTTCCTAAGCCTTTAAACTATAGGAATATTTTTGAAGCAAGACATTTTAAATCGCTACTTAATTGCAAAACGTCTGACCATGTTCATGCACAAACTAGTTGCTAATTATCAGATAAAAGACATAGGAGGTTTAGTAAAATGGCTGGTTAGTAGAGGTGGGCATACAGTGATTGTTCTGTCATTGGTTAATAGAGGTGGGCATGCCAGTGATTGTTCCGTCACAGTTAATAGAGGTGGGCATAGCAGTGATTGTCATATCACTGATTAATAAAGGTCGGAATAGCAGTGATTGTCATATCACTGATTAATAAAGGTCGGAATAGCAGTGATTGTCATATCACTGATTAATAAAGGTCGGAATAGCAGTGATTGTCCTGTCATAGTGCCGATGTGACAGTTCCACGGAAGCAACGGTAACTTTAAACGGTGACAAAATCCGCGTTTTTTGCGGAGCTGACGGTACTGTAAAGAAGCTGGAACTCAGAATGACTGTCTTACTTGTAACAGTTAGAAAATCACTGTTACAATAGGAATGACGGGGCAGTAACGAAACGGCGAGACAATGTCTCGCTTCTGAAAGTGAAAAAATCACTGTTACAGTCAGCTCGTTTATAATAGTCTCTGTTTACGAGCAAACGCACAGCGAAAACAAAGACTATCTCAAGCGTGTGAAAAAAGGGGAGACTGAAAGAAAGCTCACATCACCGGCGGCTTTATAGGAGTAACTTAATCCCTAAATTTTTGAAATCAATCCGTTAATATTAACAAAACTTCAGGTTTGCCGTATTAAACCAGAAGTTTTGTAAACACACTTCTATTATACTCCTTGTTTATAACTGTGCGACAATGTCAAGAAACGTCAAAATGTAAAAAGGAACTACATAATTTTCGAATCATGGGAATATTTTTCTCTGAGGTTAATGTATTTAAAAACCCGCTCTAGTACGTACATAGGAAAGCGAACAAGAAGACACGTCACATGTATAGAAGTACGTCTTTACTTCGGCTGACTCTCATTCATTTTTTCCCTATTACTTTGTCTTTAGAAGAAATTGCTGAAGGATAAAAACCATGTATTCTTAAACAACTTAGGGCTCAAAGCCGCGTATATTTCCAACTTACATGAACGATCAGAATTGATAAGTTCCTTGTGACTCACCGCGACGCCAACAACTTCTTAAAATAGTTTGCCTGACAATAGTATCTTCTCTACTGGTATTCACTGTGCTTACGTTTGGGTTTGTCGTGAAGTTTATCCTGAACTTTTGTATTCTATCAGTACATGCAGATTAGTTTTCTTTCATGGGTACTTTCGTGGCACATTAATGTGTGTGAAGAAATGAAATGACGCAACGAGTAATTTTCCTGCCAGATTCGCATAGGGGTTAAATTACGGAAACTAAATTTCCTTCCAAAAGATACGTTTTGAGAGTAATGTTTTATAATATGCAAATGATTATATTGAATTTTTGGATTTGGATTGGAGGTTTAACGACCACCGTGAGCAACTCAATGGAGCCAGTGCCGTAAGACAAGCACAACATCCATCCCTCACCGGGATTCGAACCCCGTACCCGTTTTGGACGAATGATCAGAGGCCATCGCTTTGATCACTGCGCCACCGGGGCCGGCTATATTGAATTTTAAAGACATCATCATTCCTATTTCTGACGAATGCAGCATTTTATCGAAAATTCGAACCTTTTTTACGATAGTTATGACGCATAAGAGCAGTGGAATGGATCCCGCTCCTATGTCCTGACCTTTGATCCCATTTCGTTCACTTTCAATAGGATTCCTTCCCAGGTGTTCCCCTACCACATACTAAAATGTCAAAGAAATCGAACGATTTTTACGCGAGTTATCGTGCGGACGGGCATACCACACAACGCGTGACGTAATTAGGCAGATGGGAATTCGCGACCATCTGCTCGCAAGAGTGCGACCTCATTAAACTTTAATAGGATTCACACCTAACGCGTGACGTAATGAGACAGATGGCGTGACCGCGCGCCAACATCTAATGCAACGGCGCCATGACACTAAAAACGTGGTAATTTGGGGTGGTTATTTAACCCACTAAACGAATATTCCTAAAGTCGAGATCAAGCTAAATCGATTTATAGTACCAGAAAACGGTAGGTTAACGACTTTCATCAAAATCCTCAGAGCCGTTTTCAAAATAAAATTTACATACCTACAAGAAGACTCCTTTAATACAGTAGTATGGGATACGGGCGATGTAATGGTTCCCAATCTTATGTCCTGACCTTTGACTCCACTTCACCCATTTTCAATAGGGTTCGTCCCCAGGTGGTCCCCTACCACATACTAAAATATCATCGAAATCGAACCATTTTTACGCGAGTTATCGTGCGGATAGACAAACGGACAGACGGACAAAGCTGGAGCATATAAGCTTCTTGAACCAACGGTTGGAAAGCGTAAAAAACGGACGAAAACCTGTCTGAGATCGTTGTAATTGTTTGAAACAGCTGAAACAATTATACGAAGAACTACAAAATCTTGAAAAGAATAAAACAGACGACAGTGAACGAAGGGGAACACACATCAGCATGAATTTCATGGAAGTTTGGATAATATTAGAAGTTAGTTGCTGATGAATGAAAGAAATTTACTCGGAAAGAGAGAAAAAAAAAGCTCAAAGAAAAATGACTCGGTTTTCACGAACGCCTGCAGTTGGTTCAACCCCGATCGCACTTTCATATCGTACAGAAGACACTGAAAGTGAAGAATCAAAAAGGGCTGTAATGGAAACAAATAGCAAAAGTTATGAGATTTCAGTCCTATCAGAAATCAAAACTGACATGAGAGAAATTCTAACGCAGTTACTTTCGGCAGTTTTCGATAAGTGCAAGATGAGCGATAGGGATGCCGCTAACTTGTAACTTTCGGTAGTGCTTAATATCTACAAGATAAGCGATAGGATGGCCGTACAACTCTAACTTCCAGTAGTGCTCAATAGGTACACTGGGAGCGATATGAATGCCATTCACTTGTGACTTTCGGCAGTGCTTGATCAGTGCAAGATAAGTAATGGGGATGGCACTTGTCACTTTCGGTAGTGCTCAATAAGTAGAAGATAAGCAGTGGGGTTGCCGTTGACTTGCTAGATAAGCTATATGGCTGCTTTAGGCAGTGCTCGATAAGTGCAAGATAAGCAATAGGGATGCCGGTCACTTTTAACCTTCGGCAATGCTCGATAAGTAAAAGCTAAGCAATAGCGATGCCGTTCACTTGTAACTTCCTGTAGTGCTCGATAAGTGCAGGATAAGCTATATAGCTGTCGTTCACTTTAAACCTTCGGCAGTGCTCGATAAGTAAAAGATAAGTGATAGGGATGCTGTTCACTTGTAACTTTCGACAGTGTTTGATATGAGCAAGATAAGCAACAGCGATGACGTTCACTTGTGACTTATGGTAGTGCTCGATAAGTGCAAGATAAGCTATGTGGCTGCCGTTCACTTTTAACCTTCGGCAATGCTCAATTAGTAACAGAGAAGTGATAGGGATGCTGTTCACTTGTAAATTTCGACAGTGTTCGATATGAGCAAGATAAGCAACAGCGATGACGTTCACTTGCGACTTATGTTAGTGCTCGATAAGTGCAAGATAGGCTATATAGCTGCCGTTCACTTATAACCTTCGGCAATGGTCGATAAGTAAAAGATAAGTGATAGGGATGTTGTTTCACTTGTAACTTTCGACAGTGTTCGATATGAGCAAGATAAGCAACAGCGATGACGTTCACTTGTGACTTATGATAGTGCTCGATAAGTGCAAGATAAGCTATGTGGCTGCCGTTTTGACATTCTACGCGGAGTAAGATCAAATGTATTTGATTTAGAATTGAATTTCACAGTAATTCCCTGGGACTCAAAATTACGGCCGCATTTAACTGGTGAATTCAGAGTTGAATGTCTTCCTAAAATTAAAACGGTACGCAACATTTTTATTGCTGGGGGGTTCCTGAAACTTTAAGCAGGAACGGGAGATGAGGCATAATTTTCTGTATATCTTATCCTAGACCCTGGAACAATGGTCACTACAACAGTGGGTTCCAGCATGTGCTGCTAAAACTACTGATTCTAATACTGGTCGTTTATATGATACTGGTGTTCTATGATACTGGTGCCCATACTGTGTTCTGTTAGAACACAGTATGGGCGGAATACTTTGTTTCTTTCCTGCTGGCAGCCTATCTGTGAGATTATTCCCGAAGCAGTTTTTGCCGAAGCGAAGTATCGTTCTTCATCTGGGACAAACATATCGGTTTTCAAGATGTTTCAGTGCGAATAAGAAAACATGAGCAAACTGCAAAGTTTTCTTCACAGACAAAACGGATTCAAATGTACGCGAAATATTTAGAAATGAGAAATACGTAATATCAACGATGCAAAAATGGAAATATTAATATTTATAGAAAGCAAGGTAAACGATGATCTTCCTAAAAATGTCAACGAAGAACTTTAGAGCTTACTGCATTGTTTTTAAGCGGAATTTCTTTTAGTTGGATCAAATTTCAGTATCCAAGAACATCTCACTTGTCCAGAAAGATGGCAATGGAATTTTTTGACTTAAAATGTGGCTGTTTAGTAAAATCTTAATGTTATCTATGAAAGAGGAACTGGCACTGCAGACTGTTTGTAATTTCATTGTAAAGTGTTACTCAGAACAGTGATTTTCCAGAGCAAAGCATAGTAGTCATTTCATTAAATGTGTATTACATGGCTAAAACTGAATTAAAAGTTCCATTGAATGGTTAAAACTGAATTAAAAGTTCCACTGAATGGTCAAAACTTAATGCCTATTCAACAAACGCTGTGAAAAATAGCCACAACTGGTATTGAAAACGTTTAACCATTTATTTTATTGATTTTATTGAGAAAAAAGATGTGCAGCGTTTTCAGTGTTTGACAACTGATTGAACAATGAACAAAAAGGGAAAATATCTGAAAAAATGATGGAAAAAATGTCAAGAAGAAACCAAACAGGTTGAAGTGAGAAAAAGGAAAACCATGTGGTGTGGAATTAGAAGGTATTTCAAATTTCATCTGGAAAGATATTCCAACAGAATTACATAGTATCACATAAATTGCTGAAATCGTTCACGAGATTCGGCGCGTATGCCGAGTTTCTCCTGCTGAAAATTTATTGGAACCGCCACTAGGATTGTATACGAGAGCTACAAATAATCAGATTATTACAGGAGGTAAATATCAATGCAGAACAATAGTTAAAGCTGGTGGAAGAATTTAACGATAAAATAAGGGAAATTTGAGGGACAGAGACAACTTTTATGGCAGGTATGAATCTTTCCGTGTTAGTATTTTTCAATATACTAAATATCTAAGTAATGTCTTAACTGCAATTACCCATCTATGATGTAATAATCAGTTTGTGGTACCACATCTCATTTTTTGGTTCTTTTTTGAACTACCGCTGAAAGTATGTTGAATACCGACGCGAAACATCACCACAATTCTACAGTTAATAGCTTCTGATGCAATAGAGTTTACTCCTGTAGCATTTACCGAATTAACTATTAAATGTGTTTTAATAGATTTGTTAATTACATTGTCATAGTATTTTAAATTGTTGAAGTATTTGTTATTCCCAGTTATTTTATTTACTTGAATAGTTACAGAATTTGATTGGGAAAAAACCAACATAAAACGATGATTTCTTCAGATCTAGATCTCTTACAGACTGCGTAACTTTTCAATATTGTTACACCCCAGGAGAACCGAAACTAAACCAAAGATATGTAACTCAAATGGATAGCGGGTCGTGCGTTGGCAGACGCCCCGCGGAGGTAGGCATCGTGATATAAATAAGAAAATAAGTAATTCAGTAATTCGTTTATCAGCAAAATCTTATGGATTGGACGAGAGAGTTTAGCCCGAAAATTCAACAAATGAAAACCAAATTTTACTGACACTCAAAACAACCTACTCAACTGCAGATTTGACACAAGATAACAATTTTTTAATTAACATAATTAAAGTACATAGAAAATAATGAAGGCGTCACTTAAATGAACATTAATAAAATATAGGGAAATCTGGTTCCCAGCAAATAAATTTAGATTTAGCTATCAATTTCTGACTCACCTATAAAGGCTATCGAACTTTGCACTTCAATTTTTTAACAAGTTGGAGTCTTTTTACAGGTCACTGACAACTGACTTACCGCTTCTTTCTCGCTCCTTATCCATTTAAGATAATCAAAGCAAGTGCAGTTAGTAGAACTGCTCTTTTTGCTGTCCTCGGTTTCTTACCTAGCCGACAACGAGTCTTCAAGCTCCAAATCTATTGGACCACATTGCTCGGCTTCTAACCAGAAGATCGACTAAAGTATTTGCTTACATTTGTAGCTCCGGATCCTACTCCCGCACGTGCCCTATTTATGGTTGAAAGCAATTACATAGTAAAGATGTAATACGGAGGCACACTAGCTCAGACATTACCGTTTGCTTTTTTTTCAGTGGAATTCACAAACACTGAAATCCATTTTTTGTCCTTCCACTTTTATTTGTTTTATCTCGGCTAAAGCGCTGTTTTAGTGGCGCTTCTCTGTTTACACCATAAGAGAAAATAACGCTCTCTTGACAACTAATGGCCCCTACCATCCATAAAAGATGCCCGCTACTAGCACGTAACTTTCCAATGCTCCAAAAAAGCTTTGAATAACCACTATTTTTATCTCCTCTCCAACGAGACGGCACCCTGTATCTTCAGGCTTTCTCACAAGGACTCGGTTCAATGCACTAACGGACAATGACATTTGTGCAACAAGAAGGAAGCATCGGATCGGACTCACACTTTATGGACGTAATGATACGGATAAATGATACACATGATGGAAAAAACAGAGTTGCAGGACAATTACAGAAGGATCTGCAGTCCGGTCATCTTCAATAGCGTGTCGCACCGCCTCGTTCGGCTATACAAGCTGCAATACGGTCCAGAATGGAGGCAAACAGACGCCTGATGTTGTCCTGCGGCAGACTGGCCCACACCTATTGGACGGTGTGCTCACACTCCCGGATACTGCAGCACGGCAGCAGCCGGTGTTTAAATTGGTCCCACATATGTTCGACAGGAGACATGTCCTGGCAGCAGGCAGGGCAGGGAAGTGTCTGGACCTGAAGTAGGCAGTCCTGGGAAACCCGAGCCTTGTGCTAGCGGGCATTTTCATTCTGGTATAGCGCACCTGGAATGTCTGCCAAGAATGAGAGCACATGGGGACGTAGAATATCATTCACATACCGCTGGCTCGTCAAAGATCCACGTACCACAACTACAGCTGATCGGATATCGTAGGCAATGGCTCACCAGACCATAATGCCTGCAGTGGTGGAGGTGTGGCTCTCGATAGCGAGGTTGGGATTGTGCAGTGGACCCGGGACCTCCACACCCGGACACGATGATCATCTGTGCCCAAAACGGAGCGCCACTCATCGCTAAACACCACACGTCGCCAGTCTGCGCCCACGCCGCTTTGGCCTGGCACCACTGCACACGGCGCCGGCGATGTTCCAGTGTTAATGGCAGCACACGTAAAAGGTGCTGGGATCGCAGATTCGCTTCCGCGAAGCATCTGGAAATAATTCGTGGGCGCATAGGAGCCGCTACATCTGCCTGTATAGTAACCCGAGTCCTCATGGGATCTATTGTGCCTGGCGCACGATCCGTCTGGTGGTCTTCCTGGTCCGTTCGGAGCCGCTCCGTCGTGTGGCAGCGCTGTCGCATGTCTACTGCTCCCGACAGTGTCGGAAGGTATGGTCAGAACGATCCACGTGGCGGGATATACCGCGCACCGACCACCCTGCGGTTTTCAGCCGGATAATCTAGCCTCTCTCAAAGTCTGTACGTTGCGTAAAATTGACGTATCTGGCGTCTACCAGGCTTTCTTGTCACTCTGTACTCTTGCTTGCGTTGACTGTTGCTTTTCGCTTTCATGGGGCATCGACTACAAGCCGGTTTATAAGCCTGCCGGTTCGTGCTTGCAGTGTCACCACAGGTTTTGCGGTCATGCGCACTCGCACCAAACGTGGATCATTTGCATACCAGCATGCATTCTAGCTATTTTCATAGTTTCGCGGTTGTAGCATGTTATCTTCTAGGTGCGCAAATTTCATTGTCCGTCAGTGTACTTCAAATTTCCCGCATCCTTTTTCGACGACCCCTTTTGCTTATTTATCCTTCCTTGACCTTTACGCTCTCATCGAGCGTGTTTCCATTATTCTCACAATACTCAACAGTTAATCTCTTAATTGACCTCGTACACCAGCACATATACGAACGCGTGATTTGCATAATTAATCTGAAATTGTTCACTTTATGTACAAATATTAACACTCATATCTCCAGTCCCGGTCTTTTGGCCAATTTAGTAAGCTACCCGCATAATTATGTGTCAGTATTATCCCATGCATTTCAAACTGTGGCTCCTTGATACTGTTCTATAAAGGAACAAAGTGCTGGGTACTCAAGAACAATTCCAATTTTTTCACACAGTTCGAATAAGAAACATCATAAATTCATAAAAGTATCATTATCAAACACATTCACATTGTCCAGACTAGTCAATGGCTTCAGTTAAATATAGTAGGTGGCATGCCAGATAGATACAAACTCCAAACGGTTTTCAATGACAAGGTAATTTGAAAGTTACTGTCGAATTGTGTTTATGTTCTCCACGTGGGCCACTCTGAGTGCTTTCTCGGAGTGGATCATCATATGAAAATCATAAGACTCACAGCATAAAAGTGAGTTAATAAGAACGTGTGTGCGTGTGTGTGTGTGTTTCTGGCGGGCACAAACAATCGTATGCTTTCTCAAAACACGAGAATCGCAAACAATATATTATTCATCGCTGAACAGATCAGATCAGATCATATGTAGAGGATTTTAGGAAGGGAGTGTCTGACCCGAGGTCTTAAACCAGAGATAGGAAGCTAGGAGATTTGGGCTAGAGTACCACATAGGAAGGTGACACGGATGCGAGGTAGAAAGGGGCAGGAAGACGCCATTATTTATTACCGGATGGGGGGGCAGTGTATGGTGTCCGACGGCTTAGCGTGCTCATCCGACGCACGGCGAATATTTAGTTGTTCGAGAGCTCGTACTTGCCCGGGATCGAGCCCGGGGTTCCTCCGCGGCAGTCACGAACGTTGACCACTAGGCCTCGTCGCTAACTAGCTTACACATATCCCCTTCAAAGGGGAGGTTGGGGGCTGCAGCTCCAGGCTCCGCATTTTTAAGGGGCCCCAGGATTATGCAGGATGGTTGAAGAATTCACAGAGTTCTGCAGTTTCTTTCTCTTTTTTTCTTTTTTCTTTCTTTTTTTTTTTTTTTTTTTGCAGATAGCACAGCGAAAACTAAGAAACTGCCTTGTAAATTTTTTTACATTTCTTTCCCCTTTCTTAGAATTCCGCAAAAAGGTATAGCCCTCCCCCATCCATCCTCAAATCTTTTGAAGCATTACAGATGTCTTGTGCACATCTGTGATTGGGGGAAATTTTCATACATTAAGAATTTATTTAATCATATTTTGATCGTATTAGTTTGTTCACTACGATATAATTTTAACAAGCAGAAATAAAGTGGTGTCCATTTTTTCAAACATGCATTTTTACATTTTCTTGCTGAAGCTGTTTCGTCCACTTCAACGTGGCAGTGGTATTTTTATGGCTTCCTCATCACATTTTGGAAATGTTTTCTCCTGGGTATTTTAATTCGGTCACCCATAATAAAGCCATTAATACTGGGACCCCAAAATACTGCCCAGCCTCCGGGCCCCCTGTCTCCTTAAATGAACTATGAGGTTACACATTAGTAATTTGCATGCATCGTTTCCAATAAATTACCTTCTTTGATAGAATACTTGAAGAATGCAGAACGTGAAACTTTACATCCATCACTGATTCTTGAAAAAATAAATACACTATGGTAAATTGGTAAATTGGTTACATGAAGATTGAACACTTTTTCTGGTAACTTTCATTTATTTCGCTAAAGAAACCATGCCGTAAAATATAGAAGTATACAAGTCTACACTAACTGGATTTGCGCGCTTCTCCTTATATTCATTATGTATGCTTGCAATATGTTTTCTTCCGACAAAAAAAGCTTGAAAAAAGATGTAGAAAAGGATTAACTTGGAGTCTGGAATCACTCGAGTATCATCACTCAAGCGGATCTTATACAAATCTCGTACTCTGTATTTTTCGATAATTCTGCCCTACCAGGTTTCAGTAAATACAGAATATTTCCAAAATAAATTATTTCCTTCGGCCGTCTATTTTTTTAGTTCCAACTAAATTTGAAATGTTTTAAGAAACGCTATTCACCTGCTCATGCGATTTAGACGGTCCTATTTTGATGCAAGATTTATAGCCACAACTGATTGTGAAGGTAAAGAGCATGTACTCTAGACGTGAATTTCTGAATACCAGGATTGCCTGTGAAATTTATTTTCATTTCCAACGTACCGCTCTTTCTTGAAGAGAAACGTTCTTAATGTTCTGACAAAGCAATGGTTATTTACAATAAAATGCCGTTTGAAATCCTGGACACATGACTCTTTTGCGTACCTTCACTAACTTTGGTTCTATTAATCTATCTTAGGGAGGAAAAGTTTTAGTAAAAGTACACAAATGTTTATTGAAAATTAATTTTATTGGTTATTTAAAATTAAATTATAGCTTCAGCTAAATTTAAAGGTACTTTTAGGATTAATTTCAAGAGGAGTAGTAAACAGAATTAGTCAAAACATTTCCATTGGCAAGGGGATTACCAAATACATTTTTATATGGTTGTGTACGAAAAACATTTAACGCCTACCTCAAAATATTTTAATACATAAGTAGTTCCCAATTGGTGGTTCAAGAACCACACAAGGGGTTCACGCTAAAAAAATCTGTAACGGCGCTTTAAGCAATAAAGAATTGCTCAATTACACCGAGTGGTTATCGAATTATGATCACTCCAATCAAAAGTGAATGCGGCCCGTTGCCCATGTGATTTCCGAGAGGGCGCAATTAGTCGACCGACGTAGCATAATATAAGGTGAGAGTGCAGCACAGGGTAGTAAAACTCAGAGCGTCAGATGGATTTATCGAACTTTGAGAAAAGACAGATCGTGGGAGCTCGGAGAGCTGGTGCCTCGACTTTCCAAATGGGTTAACTCGTGAGTTGTTTGCAAGCCACCGTTGTTTACGCTTTCCAACCGTAGGTTGAAGACGTGTATATTCTTCAGATTTGTCAGTCTGTCTATCCGCATGATAACACGCGTAAAAATGGTTCGGTTTCGATGAAATTTTAGTATGTGGTAGGGGACGACTGGGAACGAACCCTATTCCAAACAGGAGAAATGGGGTCAAAGGTCAGGACGTAGGAGCGGGATCCATTCCATCGCCCTTATGCGTCATAACTTATGTAAAAATGCTTCAATTGCGACGTAACTTCATCATGTTGTTCGGAGATGTGCTGCACCGATTCTATTTAATATCATCAAAACGGGGTCAAAGATCAGGGCACAGGAGTAAGATTTATTCCACAGCCATTATCCTCATAACTTGACTAAAAATGCTTCTATTGCAACAAGCCTTTAATATGTTGTTCCGGAGGTATACCGAACTGGTTCTGTTGAATATCATCGAAATTGTATCAAAGGTCAGGACATAGGAGCCGGATCCATTCCATCGTCCTTATGCGTCATAAGTCATAACTTATGTAAAAATGCTTGAATTGCGACGAAAGTTCATCATGTTGTTCCGGAGATGTGCTGGACCGGTTCTATTTAATATCATCGAAACGGGGTCAACGGTCAGGGACACAGGAGTAAGATTTATTCCACATCCATGATCCTCATAACTTGACTGAAAATGCTTCTATTGCGACAAACCTTTAGTATGTTGTTCCGGAGGTATACCGAACCGGTTCTGTTGAATATCATCGAAATTGGGTCAAAGGTCAGGGCACAGGAGTGAGATTTATTCCACAGCCATTATCCTCATAACTTGAGTAATAAATTGAGAAATGATTTCTGGTATGTTGGATAGCGTATCGTAATTAATGCATTGCATGATTTTACTAACTTGTTAGAGTGTTTCAGGACTGTCGTGTGAAACTGGTAAAACAACGACCCTGAGGCAAAACTGCACAGGACACCAAAAGATTGATGTGTGAGGTGAGCGCCCGGTCCTACACCTCGTACAAGACAGCAGACGCAGCGCTGTTCAACGGTTGACTTCCCGGTACAACAGAAGTCACCCGGGAACAGTATCAGACGGAACCATGTGTCGCACGGTCGCACGTCTGGGATATAACAATACTGAAATATAACAATACTACACCTGCTTTAAAATTAATAAAACAATAAATAATATCCCTGAATTATGTTTTGGGATATAGCAATACTGAATATAACTAACCAGGTAGCAATATTATGTTGGACCAACCGTGGGCTTTCAACGGTCGGCCCAGCGACGAGGCGACTCGGTGGCCAACAATTGGATATGTGTTGGTTCAACGGTTGGACCCACATTGGAAAACTGTTGCAAACAGTTGTCCAATGTGATCATGTGTTCTTGGACAACCATTGGACAACCGTTAAGTGGTCATTTGTTGATAAATGGTTGGTCATGTGTGGTTGGAAAAACCGTTGGCCAATCTTCGATAAACAACGCAACCTTCGCCCAACGCTGCCGAAGCAAAAATATCATTGGGCCAACCGTTGGCCAATGTCAGTGTGCTACTTGGGTATGATATAACAATACTACAATACTGAAATATTCTCCTGACCACAGTGCAAAAGACGCTTGGTGCAAAGATCATGCAAGTTGGACGTCGGATGACTGGAAAGTAGTGTATTGTTACAGAGATTTTATACAGGGTTTTAGGATTTCATATAAAATCTCAAAATGCAACTTTTATTCCATCTCGTGCTCCGCCCCCTTTGTCTCCACAAAGCGTGAGAGAAATTTCTCAGTATAATACTGCAGACACACTCACCTTCTGAATTTCTTGTACGACTTATAATACAGTATAACTCGTACAAGAAATTCAGAAGGTGAGTGTGTCTGCAGTATGCAATTGAACACTGGAGGTCATATTTGTAGAGTTGCTCCTACTGAAAAGGAACTTGTTATGACGAAACTCCCTTTTTGAGACAACGCGTTCACCAAGAAATTGATGTAAAACAGCTTCAATTCTTATTGGATGTCCGGGAACCTTGCCGATCATAGCCCATTACGATATTTTTTTAATTATTTCATGGTTTAGCGACCACCATGAGTAACTCTAAGGACTATAACTAGTTGTATGTCGTTAATTTAGCCCCACTTGTTCCAGAGAAGAAGAAGAGCCAACACCGTAGGACAAGCACACAACCTGTGCCAAATCCGTGATTCGAACCCGGGTCTGACCACTGAGAACTAGCGGGAAATCTACGCCTCCTACCTCTCTGTCACAGAGGGTTGAAACACGTGTGTGAACATGACGTAGAGTATAAAAGCAGGTGGTCGACCATGTGTGGTTTGCCTTAAATTTTCAGAAATAGGTCAAAGAAATTCTGATTCTCAAAGACGCTGATGTGTTACTGCAAAAGTACACAGCATGAACGAAAGTATCAGGACGATATTTTTGTGTAATGGATTTCCCCATGCATACACATGGTCAAGTCACATTATTGTGACCACTAGCTAATATCCACAGTAACCGCCGTCTGCAGCGCGGACAGCAGCTAGACGGTCTGGGAATTTCTCAATAAAGTGGTGGAAGATGTTCACAGAATGTGGAGCCATGCTGACTGCAGTGCATCTGACAGCTGCTGGAGAGTACGTGGTGGAGGATCCATAGAGCGAACAACACGATTGAGGTGGTCCCAGAGATGCTTAATTGGGTTTACGTGAGGGGAATTAGGGGGTCAGGGAAGTAATTTGAAATATTCATCCTGCTCTTCCAACAACTCCCGGAAATTTCTAGCTGAGTGACAGGTCGCATTGTCGTGCTGGGAGATCCTATCCGCCCCAGGGAAGATGATCAGCATGTATGGGTTTACGTGGTCTGCAAGGATGATTTCGTAACGAATTCGGTCTGTAGTTCATTCCGCAGGTATGAGTTCACCCAGAGAATGCCATGAAATCATTTTCCAGACCATAACGCTACTCCCGCCAGCTTGTGTTCTTCCAGCAATGGTTGAAGAATGTTTGTTCTCCGATGTTTCTCGCCTTATACGCCATCGTCCATCCGTTCGATGAAGCAGAAAACATGCCTCATCGTACAAGTCAATCCTTTGCCAATCAGCGGAGGTCCGATTCCGATGCTTCCGTGCATATATAAGCTTTTTCTACCGATGCACCTTCGTTAGCATAAGTGTAATGACCATCCATCTGCAGCGGAGCCCCATACGCTGCAGGGTTCGCTGAACTGTCGTTTTAGACACAATTCCGGTAGCCCCCTGGTTCATTCGACCAGTGAGTTGGTCCACTGTATAGCATGTCGATAGGCCCTCACGCACCTTTGAAGCCGATGTTCACCTCTCACATCGATGGCGCGTGGTGATCCGCAGTTTTCACCTCGTTTATTCGCAATGATACCATTTCTCGAATCACGATACATTTTAACCACAGCAGCCCCTGAACAGTTCACAAACTACGCTATTTCAGAAATACTGCCACCCTTAGCCCGGAAACCGATAATCAGCCGTTTCTGCAAATCTGATAACTCGTTCCATTTATCCACGACAGCAACGAGTGATATATTTTCAGAATGCCTATAGCACACCTTATACACTGAGTGGCCACTTTATTATGACCACCCCCTCAGTACTTTGAATCTTCGTGGCTCCGACTCCACGAGATGTTGATAGGTGGTTTGTGGAATCTGAAACCATGCTTGATGAATAGCACTTTCCAGGAGTGTGATGTTGCAAGGTTGTGGATCCAGCTGTCTAATGGCTCGTTCGACTTCATCACAAAAATTCTCAATGGGGTTGAGATCTGGAGATTGGGGGGGCACCTAAGCAAAGTAAACTCACCGGCATGTTCTTGAAACCAATCCTGTACAATACGAGCACTATGGCAGGACGCATTATCTAGTCGAAAGTAGTCATCACCATTGGGATAAACCATCCACATGACAGGATGCACTTGGTCCGCAACGATGTTTAGTTATGAAGTGTCAATCAGACGTTGATCAACACGAATTAAAGGGCCCAAAGCATGCCAGGAAAACATTCCCCAAACCGTATTGTCGCCTGCACCAGCTTGAAGGGTTGTAGCAATGCATTTGGGGTCCATGCTTTCGTGCTGTTTCCGTCAAATTCTCACTCGGCAATCGGCATGGTGCAACTGAAAACGTGATTCATCGGACCGCATAATTTGTTTCCAATTATGGACGGTCCAATGTTTGTGCTCCTGTGCGAACTGGAGACGTTTTCTCTTGTTAACTGGAGACGTTTTCTCTTGTTAACTGCAGACAGCAAAGGTGTTCGAACAGGCCTTCGGCTGCCATATCCCATCCGATGCAGTATACGGCGAACAGTGCGTGCAGAGATCATTTGAAGGTATGCTTGCTTAGGATGGTCTGCAATTTGCTGCACTGTTGCCCTTCTGTTGCATGTTACCAGTCTGGACACTCTCCGTTGCACCCGAGCAGTCACTAGTCGATGACGACGACACGTTGCACGTAGAGACCCAGTTTTTTGGCAGACAGTCCAGTCTCTAAACACTTTAACAACAGGTGCTCTGGAACATTTCAGGAATGCGGTGGTTTTGGTGACTCTCGCTCATGGCTCCGAGCTCCTACAATCATCCCACGTCGAAAGTCCGTCAAATTGCATTTTTAAACCATCTCGTCACCCCAAAAGCACTTCTACTACTGTCTCAAGCACTAAGCTTTCCCTTTTATACTAGCCTCGCCCTCTGGCGGCAACAGCGTGCAACCATTGCTCATTTGCTTCAAATTGTCAGGTTGCCATAATAAAGTGGCCACTCAGTGTATACCCTCCAAGCCAGCTCACGACACGCACGTGCCTTCTTTCATTGGCTACGCGCTGTTGACGTCAAAAGTAGGAGGTGGTAACAATAATGTGACTCGACTGTGTACGTCACAACCATAGGTCATGCAGGTATAAAAAAGACCCACGTGGCCTTGAAAACATCATAGACAAGCATGAATAGTAGATTGTGTCGTACGGAAGAGCTCAGTAACTTTCAATGTGGCAAGGTCATGCGATGCCATCTTAGGGACAAGTCAGGTCGGGGATTGTTCTCCTGCTGTAGATGACCTAAGCAACAGTAAGATATATTATTGTAAAATGGAAAAACCTAGGCGCAACAACGGCGCAATCGTGATCTGTCAGGTCACGTAGAATGACACACACTGTTGCTCGATTATACGACACTTAATCACACTTACTGTTGCTCGGCTACAGGATACTTAATGGCAATTACTGTTGCCCCCTTTACGAACTATAATGTTACACCCCCAGCGGACTACTGAAACAGGTGGTGTTAAAATATAGCCCATCCTCAATTGCAAAATTCATCACCGAGTTCTAAAATTTCCGTAGAGATTTCAGAGATTTATGTAGAGGATTTTAGAAAGGGAGTGTCTGACCTCAGGTTTTAACCTGTTCTTAGAAGTAGGAAGCTAAGCGATTAGGGCTAAGGTTCACGACCTGAATGTCACGCGGAAGCGAGGTAGGAAAAGAGAAAGAAGAAGGCTCCCTTATTTATAACCGGGGGGTGGGGTCCAATACACGAGGGCCAAATGCTTAACACATCCATCCAACTCAAGGCAGATACTTAGTGGTTCGTCCACTTGTACTGGGATCGATCGTGACACTTTTCCGTGGCAGTCACAAACGTTTACCATTAGGCCATCCGCTGCCTCAAATTTCTGTGGCTGTAACATAGCACCATAAATGTCCTCCTAGAGCTGAAGTGCATGGGTTTCTATAACTGAGCAGCCACATACAAGAGTAGCATAAGCAAGATCAACGGATAATGTCGGTTGTAGCGGTGTAAACTTCCTTGTGAGTAGCGTAAACGCGTTCTCTCGAGTGATGAATGAATGACCCTTCATCATCTGGCAGTCCGGTGGATGAGTCTGAGTACGGACGGTGCCAGGTAAACACTGCCTTTCCGACTGTGTTGGGTCAACTGTGAAATTTGGTGGAGGATGATTCATGACCCGGGGCTGTTTTTCATGGTTTGAGCTAACCCCCCCCCCTCCCTAGTTCCCTCTTGCTGTAATATGAAAAGGCCAGCACCACTACTGTGAAGGCCTTTTACTTTGCAGAAAAATGACAATGTCCTGAACCACAAAACCAGGTCCGTTCAGGAACGGTTTGATGAGATGGATGTAGAAGAACAGGACTGGTCTGCACAGAGCAACGCTCTGAATCTCACGGAACACATTTGGCAGTCCGAATGTTCCGACATCGGCGACCGACTTGATTAACGCTCTTGTGGCAGAATGGAAAGCAATTCCAAAGGTAGCGTACAAAATTCCGGTTGAAAACCTTCCCAGCAGGGTAAAGGCTGTGATAACAGCAAAGGATAGACCAACCCGATGTGAATTCCTTTTCTATTATAGGGAGTTTGTGGATATTCAAGTGTCAGGCTTTGGTGCACTTCATTATTTCTATTATCAAAATGTGGTATGGCTCGGACGCAAAGCATTCCAAGCCAATTTATTCACAGGAACGTTTCCAAACACAATGTGCAATAAAGCACGTTTCCAAAGTTTGACTGTACATTATGGAACAACTCTAAATAAACAACCTACCATAATGAAACTACGAAGGTTTTACCCAAAGTATTGCAAAAGTGGGCATAACTTTTTTACGCTTTCCAACCGTAGGTTGAAGAGGCGTTTATGCTCCAGCTTTGTCTGGCCGTCCGTCCTCACGATAACTGGCGTAAAAATGGTTCGATTTCGGTGAAATTTTAGTATGTGGAAGGGAATCACCTTGTAAGGAACCCTATTGAAAGTGAACGAAATGGGGTCAAAAGTGAGGACACAGGAGCGGGATACATTCAACTGTTCTTATGCGTCATAACTAACGTAAAAAAGGTTCGATTTCGATTAAATATTAGTATGTGGTAGGGGATCACCTGGGGACAAACCCTATTGAAAATTGGCGAAATGAGGGTCAAAAGTCAGGACATAGGAGCGGAATCACTTCCATCGCCATTATGTGTCATAACTTACGTAAAAATGTTTCGATTTTGATGAAATGTTAGTATGTTGTAGGGGCCTGCCTGGGGACGAATCCTATTGAAAATGGGTGAAACTGGTCAAAGGTTAGGACACAGAAGCGGGGTCTATTCCATAGCCCTTATACATCACAACTTACGTAAAATTGCTTCGATTGCGACAAAACTTTATCATGTTATTTCGGAGGTATACTGAACCAGTTCTGTTGAATATCATCGAAATGGGAGCAAAGGTCAGGGCGTAGGAGTGAGATTTATTCCACAGACATTTTATGATTTCTAGTATGTTGGAAAGCGTATCATAATCAAAGCATTGCATGATTTTACTAACTTGTTTATTAAATGACAGAGGTCGTCCAAATTGCACATGTTGGTAGAGTAGCTCTTTTTCTAAACAAAGGCACTACTCAACATAATCTCCATTACAAGCGATGCCTCTGCGCCATCGTTGAACCCAACTGTCGAATCCTGTTTGAAAAAATTCAGGTGTGGACTGTTGTACCCACTTCTTCACAGCCTCTTTCACTTCGTCTATGTTATCAAATCGTTGTTCTCGGAGACTTTCCTTCGTTGGACAAAACAGGTGGAAGTCGGAGGCTGCTAGATCTGGACTGTACAGTTGATGAAGGACCATCGACCAGCCTAATTTGCTGATCGCCTGATTTGCTGCCAAAAATGTGTGTGGTCTCACATTGTCATGGTGAATGCGGATCCCTTTCAGATTCTTGTTTGGTCTCTTCCTCCTTATGGCTTCTCTAAGCTTCTTGAGTGTCTCAATGTATCGCTCGCTGGTCGCGGTACGGCCACGTTCTAGAAAATCAAGCAGAATGACACCCCTGTCATCTCAAACAACAGTCACTATGACTTTCTGTACTGATCGCTGGCTCCTGAACTTCTTAGGCCTTGAATAATAGGTGTGATGCCATTCCATGGATTGATTCTTCGTTTCCTAATCGTAAAGATACGTCCACGTTTCATCCCCTGTCACCAGATCGAAACAAAAATGTCTTCATTGGCTTCAAACGCTTCCAGCAGATCAGAGCAAACTTGAACGCCTCTCTCCTTCAAATCAGGTGTCAACTGCCGAGGTACTCACTTTGCACAAACTTTCTGATACCCTAAGTCTTCCACCATCTTCTGTATGGCATTGCGACCATAGTCCAGTTGTGCAAAATTCTTACGGATTGTGACTCGCCTCTCATCGCGAATCAATTCGTCCACTCCCTGACGTCTTCTGTCAGTGGCCGCAGATGATCTCCCCCTGCGTGGTTCGTATTCAATGCTGGTTTTCCCTTCTTTAATCTTCCTCATCTATCTGTGCACATTGCTCTTGTCAATGGTGTCACCCCGGTAAACATTCTGTAGCCTTCTGTGGATGTCGGGCAGCCTGCACCCTTTCTTCATCAAGAACTCAATGACGGCACGTTGCTTCTGCTTGGAATTCATTATTTACCTGCAATGAAGAAGAAGAAAGGTTACTGTAGAGTAAAAGTTACTCTACCATCATGTGCAATTTGAACGACCTCTGTCAGTTAATAAAAAAGTTATGCCAATGTTTGCTCCTTGTTTACACGTAATCTATATTAATAAAATTAGAATGTCTGTCTGTCTGGCAGTAGTCTACAGGGGAAACTACTGAACTTAAAAACTTCGACTTAGGTAAGCATATAGCGAATTAATAAACAATATAGTTATACTATTTTGAAACATAGCGTATTTGAGAATATTAGTTGCACTGTTTTGAAGCATATTAATAGTGTAGTTATTCTTTTTGAAGCATATTAATAGTATAGTTATACTATGTTGAAGCATATTAATAGTATAGTTACACTATTTTGAAGCACATAGAGGTTAAGCGGGCGTAATGTACCTATGAACCCATTTTCTATATCCCAATTTGCAGATTTTCAAATTATATATTAATTTGAAAATCTGCAAACTGGAATATAGAAAAAGGGTCGCAGGTACATATTACACTATCGCCCAAATGTACGTCATCACGGTTTACATACGTAAAACTATCTTATTGCAATATTCCACAAATTTCTGAACACGATGTTAAACATGATAGAATTCCTTACAAAAATGCTCTTTTTATTGATGTGGCAACTCATATCTACCAAACTTTTACGCTTCTACGCGTAGCTTCATACACGCAGATTAATACTACATACATATACGAGAGAACACTTACAAGAGAAGACGATATCATTAGGTTGCGTGCAAGGTTTTGGAAGTCTGACGTGTATGATTTCGCAGCGGTTTCAGGGGGGTTTGTTTGTGTTTCACACCATTACTCTCCATCTGTTACCACGCACTATAAGAAATCATACACTATTTCTTCCCGAAGATTTTGACTAAGCCTCTTCAACTATTCTTTCGAATTTGACATAACGAGCGCGATATATAATTTGAAATTTGATCTCGCTGTTTACAGTGTTAGACTTCGGAAGTGTGTCTTTCCGCCGAAACGATCCGTGGATTTGTTTACGTTCCAGATCACGGCTTTCCGTATGTTACTACCAACCATGAACAAGCTATTTCTACAGGAGGGTTTTGACTACATTTGCTCAAATATTGTTTCGAGTTTGATATAGAACGCTGGATTTACAATTTGAAATTTCATTTCGCTGTTTACTTTCTTAAACTTCTGAAGTGTCTACCTCCTCCACATTTTTTTTTATTGGAGATTTAACGACCACCGTGAGCAACTCAATGGGCTATAAGCAGTCGCCCGTCCCTAATTTAGGGTCACTGGTTCCAGGTAAGGGCAGAGACCCAGTGCCGTAAGACAAACACAACATCCATGCCTCACCAGGATTCGAACCCGGACCACTTTTGGACGAATGATCAGAGGCCATCGCTTAGACCACTGCGCCACCGGGGCGGCCCGTCCACAATTGCACACGCTTTGTTTACGTTTCGGACCGCTGCTCCCATTGTGTCACTATGAACTATATATACAGTTTATTTTTACGAGAAAATTTTGCCTAGGTTTCTTCAAACTTCGTTACAAATTTGATCGAACGGGCGCTGCTTACATTTTGAATTGGTCGAAGGGGCACTGCTTACAATTGGAAATTTGATCTTTCTGTTTACTGCGTTAGACTACTGAAGTATTACACGTATCCTTCCATCTCAGTTGCCCGCGGGTTTGTTCACGTATCAGATAACGGCTCTCAGTGTGTCACTACTCGCTAAAAATAGTTCCATGTCATTTCCTCGTCGGAAATATTTTTACTAGGTTTCTTCACTCATTGTTTCAAATTTGACACAACGAGCACACTTTACAAATTAAAACTTGATTTTGTTGTTACTGTAATAGACTTCCAAAATGTAGCATCTATCCTTCTGCCTCAGTTGCCAGCGAGTTTGTTTACGTTTCACACCGTGTCTCTCCATGTGTTACTACGAGTTATAAATAGTCCCACTATGTTAAAAGGAACAGTTCCGCAATTTAGAGAGAAAATATACTTCAAGTTAGTTCAATACATAAAATGGAATGAGAGGAAAATGTGAATTTTCTCGTGTTTCATTTTTTCAGAGCTTAATAATGATATTCCTTCTTCCACGCATTCTTCCACGTCATCTTGAGATTTTATTTATTTTATCGTAATGAAATCTGGACTACAATAGAACACGACTGATTCTCAAAAAACTCGTACCAAATGCCATCGAAGTTACTGTTATAACTGGCCATGCTGCACAGGAGACCATGAGTTTATTCCACGCAGTCCAATCGTTCTATCTTGCATTCCATTTTTGTTTAAATGTCTACAGTTTTCTGTTGTTTTCAATTTTCCATGAGTATCAACAAGGCACAGGATCAATCGTTAAAATTTCTTTGGACTCGGCCTCAGCCAACAAATTCATGATTTTTCCATGGCCGTCTCTATTTTGGTTGCTTCCGATTTGATAAAAATAAAGACCTCTCTATCTTCGTTCCAAATGAAAGAACACTTAACGTCGTTAACCCAGAAGCTCTTCAAGGATAGACTTACTTGCACTTGGAATTAGTTTTCTATCATCTGGCTCATCACGACATGATAGAAAAAATTAGAGGGTTTAAATACTTCGAATTTTCTGTAATCACTGTGAATGAAGACTGCTTGTTTAAGCCAACTGTGCTGGCATAAGTAGAGATTTTGTTCGTTTCTTTTCTTTAATCCTTTTCTTTTCATTACAGGAACACATTTCAGTTAAATGTTTCCACGCAATATATCCTGTTCATATTTTTGGAGGCGCAGTGGTCTAAGCACTGGCTTATGACGATTCGCCTTGAGATGGGGCTGGGTTCGAATCCCGGTGAGGCATGCATAGTATGTCAGTTTAACGGTACTGGCTCCCACGCTTCCCTTGAGATAGGTGCCCTAAATTGGGGACGGATGACTGTTTATAGCCCATCAAGTTGCTCAGGTGGTAATTGGATCCCCAAATAAGAATATATTTAGGAAATGCCGGAAAACTTTGGCCCAGAGTCTGATTCATGTATGTTTTGTTAAATCCGAGCAACTCCGGGTACCTTCGCTAACAAAGATATACAATTACAGCATCTTGTGACGTATTTCTCTCATTTATCCTTTCTGTTGAGTTTCCGTTCCTATGTAGTTTTGCTTCTTCTCCATTTGACTTTCATTCTGAAAGTAATATCTCCAAATTGTCATATACGTTCCCAGCAAAAACAGTCTTGTTTGCCCAGCACTATGTTGCCGCTGCCGAACCGTCAATAAAATGTCCGGGAGGCCAACAGCTGGCCAACAGTTGGCACCCCATCAGTTGCCATATGCCACAACAGGGCCATCAGTTGTCCATCACAGGCAGTAGCTGCCACAAGTGGCCCTTCAGTGGCCCTGCAAGCACGTGTCAGAAATGATGGCTAGCCTAATGTGGTCCGCTAGTTCACCGTTAGTGTCAGCCGGCCACCACGTGACGTAACTGGTGGCTTGCCGAATCTTGTCGGCCAATTTCCCAGTAGTAGCCATAATAATAAAAAAAAAATCAAGGATAACCGTAGTTTCCCAAAGCTACAATTTTTTTCTACCCTTGCGGATTATCGCACTGCGCTGGAGAAATTTTCTCAACAGACCGGAAAAACGCCCGCTTGCATATGAGTGGATTTGAACCAGGGCCGTTGGAGTGGTAGCTGAACGCTGGATCATATGCTTGAAGCTGTCTGTTTCGTATGCAGTGTGTAATCGAATGCTTCCCTCTTTCATTTTACAATATTGCGAGGTATTTTTTTATAAAAGTCAGTTTCATATAATTCATAAATTAATTTTTCAACGTAATGACAGTTTTTTTTTTTTACCTTAAGGGAACTTCACTCATTTTCAAGGAGTGTACATACTTAGAGTCGCTTTCCATACTTTTGTACTGTCTTTATCGTTTTGAAAAGAGATTGTTGAATAAATATATATTTACCCGGGTTCATGTCACATTCTATTACATTTTTAACGTTGTCTTTCGTTTCCGTTGTCCAAAGCTACGTTTGTTTTAAAGAGGAAAGATATTTTATTTTACTTCTCGTTATTTTTAGAAGCGAATTCCTCCCAGTCTTGTGTATTCAACCTATGGATGAGTACACCACATAGCGTTGCTTTTTTTTTCTTTCAAATAATTAATAAATTTAGTACGCATATAATTCTTTTTTTTTTCAACAAACGTTGTTTTAATAGGTTTTCCAGGACATTTGTTTCAAGCGGTTTCAAATTTTTTCTTGTTATTCATCCACTCCATTTCATGAATTGTTATTCATGGCAATGGAGTGGGTGTATTTCATGGCTGTAATCTAGTATTTCACGGCTTAATCTGATATCTTCGTCGACGTAAAATTTTAATAGGAAATTAATTCGCCTCTCTACATATGGATTTTTTTCTTAACATCAACTAAAATAACTCGATGGTGATAGCGTCGTCTTCAACTAACTGGCACCATGAGAGACACAGCAAGTGTTGCTTCTGCGCATGCGCAGTCCCGTTGCTTCCACCTGCTGTTGGGGTTGCATTGGTTGCCAGCAACGGGCCACTAGTGGCACTTGCTTGGAGGCCCACAATTCACGGCGATGCTTCAGGGTCATCAAAGGCTTGCCAACTGGTAGCGCTGCCACCAACGGACCACTACCGGGCCGTGAGCGGCAGATTTTAGCTAGCAGTGACCCATCACTGCCAGCTGGTGGCCAGCAGTTTCCCAGCACTTGTGTTTTTGCTGGGTTTTGGCAACACTGACAGTGGGTGAAAGAGTAAATAAGAGTTGCATCGAAAGCAAAAATAGTATCATGTTTGTACTGCGTGAAATAATGTGATCGTGAGAGATTACTTGATTTACGAAAGTGTTAAGATTATATGATGTTTTTCAAATTATTCATGTTATAGTAAAGTTTCCACAGTCGTATGCTTTCCACATTTGAAAGAATTAAAGAACTTGTATTTTAAGGTAAGTTGTTCTCATACATATGAACACTAGCCGTTCTTTATTTTGCTATACTCAAGTGTCTGTGTTGGTTCAAAAAGAAATTTGCAAAATGCCGGCCTCAAAACATTAAAAAATGGTAAGCTGAAACACGAAGATCTTTTATTCCCCATGAATCTTAAAAATCTAAGATGAGCTAGAAAATAAAGTTGTTTACATCAACGGCTCGAAAACTAAAAGTTTTAACGCTTAATTTACATGAAAGGCTTTAAATTTAAAGTAGTGTTTTTCGCTAGTGACATCAAACACTTGTCCACAAGAGACAAACTTAGTGGAACAACATTCCTTGAAAAACAAATAACTGGTGGAAGACGATGTTTGTGTCTTCTGACAAAAACAGACGAGCAAAAAGGTTTGTTGTTTTATAGAATTACCTCGGAAGGAACGAATAGTTCGCTATAGCGTGAAGTATGAAAATAAACTGCTTTATGACAACACGTGGAACCGCCTACGTGCTGATGAATTAGTTTCAGCATTAATACTTACTTCTTGTCAAATTTGCTTGTGCTATGACGGGCAACGATGCTAAAGGGAAGAACTTCAACTCAGCTGCGTTATGTATTCAACAGACTTTTAGAAAGCTTTGTTTTTCATGGTCAATCCTGTGTTGTTTCATAAAGCATCAGGTATTTTCATCTTTCACACCGTATAGAACCATTCGTTTCTTCCGAGATAATTCTATAAAACAACAAACCTTAAAACATTAAAACAGCTGCTTTATAAAATAGAGGTAATCGATACAGGATGTTGAAATTCAAATCTTGCGAAATGACAGTGATAAAGAAGAAATAACCAAATTATTACAATTGCCCAGTTTTGACTTTCTAACTGATCATTGAGTTGTTAATATCAAAACTGCAGGCATAATTTAGCCTTATTGTATCAAAACTGCAGGCACAATTTATCTTTATTGTATCGAAACTGCATGCATAGTTTAGCCTTGTTTTATCAGAACTTCAGACACAATTTAGCCTTATTGTATCAAAACTGCAGCACAATTTAGCTGTATTATATAAAAATTGCAGGCAAATTTAACCTTATTGTATCAAAACAGCAGGCACAATTTAGCTTTACTGAATCAAAATTGTAGGCACAATTTAACCTTTTTGTATCAAAACTGCAGGCACAATTTAGCTTTATTGTATCGAAACTGCATGCATTGTTTAGCCTTATTGTATCAGAACTTCAGACACAATTTAGCCTTATTGTATCAAAACTGCAGCACAATTTAGCTGTATTATATAAAAATTGCAGGCAAATTTAACCTTATTGTATCAAAACAGCAGGCACAATTTAGCTTTACTGAATCAAAATTGTAGGCACAATTTAACCTTTTTGTATCAAAACTGCAGGCACAATTTAGCTTTATTGTATCGAAACTGCATGCATTGTTTAGCCTTATTGTATCAGAACTTCAGACAAAATTTAGCCTTATTGTATCAAAACTGCAGCACAATTTAGCTTTATTGTATAAAAATTGCAGGCACCGTTTAGCCTTATTGTACAAAAACTGCACGCCCATTTAGCTTTATTGTATCAAAACTACAGGCAAATTTAACCTTATTGTATCAAAACAGCAGGCACAACTGAATCAAAATTGTAGGCCTTACTGAATCAAAATTGTAGGCACAATTTTTTTTTTTTGATTGGAGGTTTAACGACCACCGTGAGCAACTCAATGGACTATAAGCAGTCGCCCGTCCCTAATTTAGGGTCACTGGTTCCAGGGAAGGGAGAGAGCCAGTGCCGTAAGACAAACACAACATCCCTGCCTCACCGGGATTCGAACCCGGACCCCGTTCGGACGAATGATCAGAGGCCATCGCTTAGACCACTGCGCCATCGGGGCGACAGGCACAATTTAGCCTTACTGTATCAAAACTTGAGGCACAGTTGAACCGCATTGTTTCAAAACTTCGGGCACAAAAATACTTTTAAATCTGTAATTTCATCGTTTTAAATACTTTCGGTTTCATTATTTTTTATGAGAAGGAAAACTTTCCCAGACTCAAGTTTCTTTGCAAAAAAAAAAAAAAAAAAATTAAATCGGTTAGCACAAGTTTCGTTGTTAGTTATATTTAATGAATCATGCTGGAAAGAACTTTTAAAAGACTTGTTTTTCGAGGTTAAGCTTTGCATTCATTAAACTGTATGATTAACAAACCAATGATTTCAATAATAGTACCCATTCTGTATTTTAATAGTTTAACATACTTTTAATAAAGCTAAATTGTGATTTCAGTTTTATTATTAACAACTCAATGATCAGTTAGAAACGAATGTATTATATCGACCGATATTGATTTTTAATGAGAAGAATCGCTAAGAATTTTGCTGCGATGAGTAACAATTCATATTTGACCAAGATTACTTATTATTTACTTTTTAACTCAAGATAGCTTCGCTACGCCTAAAGTTCCACATTTGACTAAAGATATCCTGAAATATTTCATAGTCGTGAGAATTTCGTTTAAGTTAAAGATAAATTGAATTTCTCTTTTACGTTTGGTTGGATGAGTTAGCAGAAATCTGACGGTTTCTAGAAATATTTACGCGTATTTTTTAGCCGAAAGGCATATTTTCTGCGCTCGCCTCAGATTATAAAAATTCGACGAAGGTTCTCTCGTCTTAAAGGTCTCACTAAAGCATCGCTTAAAATGATGAAAAAGCCATTGTTGTTATATGGCTGTGCTTTTCGGGTCAGCTCGACTTCCGGTTTCAACAGACTTTTTTATTGCCGATGTCATTATTTTTTTGGATGTTTCGTCCACGCCGCCTATACATTGCTGATGACACATCCAACGGACGAGATTCCTGTTTGATGGCCATTGAGCGACCGAAGCAATCAGTAGGATGCTTACATGTGTGGAATGGAGTCTTCCTTTTCTTTCGGCAGGTGCCCCCTTCTGTCAGCATCGCGCAGCCTTTCGGACGTGAAGTGTTATTTTTGTCTTTTATCCATCAGCACAGAGCCACCAGTGATTTTGTGCCGAAAGCAGTTGTCGAATGGCTCAAAGGGCGACATCTCTCCCGCAATTCATTAGGAGGGGATCCAAGCAACGCCACCTCCACGCGCGATGTCGCCAGTTCCAATGAAACAACGCCGACGAACCGAGAAATGAAATGCGACTACAAATTTCGCTGGAGATTGTGAGAGAAAGCAATCAGAATAGAAAGTGATTTCTCCCAATGATATCAAACGATTTAAAAGGAATGGGAAAACGATATCTGTTATCGCTATAAATGTGCCGGTTAATTTGATTTGAAGAACACTTTCCCGAAATTAATTAAATATCTGACGAAAAACTGTTTCTAGTTATGCTCTGAAGGAAGGAAACTAATAACTGCACAAATATTTCCCAAACCGAAATTATTTCTGATCTCATCGAAAATCAAAAAATAACTGGTAAACTATTGAAAGAATTTAACTGAAACAAATTAACTCCTTCGCCTAATATGACGTCATGGAGACGTCATGGTGTTCGGTGGCCAAACCTGACTATGACGTGTAGGAGTCGTCATGCGATTTTAGAAGCTATTCATCACGTGTTTTTCTTAGACATACTTTTTTCCACTTATAATGTTATTCGTCTGTGTAAATCATATGCTTTTCCCTAAGGAATGGAGAATAATACACGAGGAAATTGAATCGATAACCGCTGGTTCTGATCCTGTTACGTGTGGAAATGTAGATTAGATTGTCTGACGCATATGTCTTGTTTGCATGTTATCGCGTCACGTCGTGTTAAGCACTATATAATGCAAAAGTATCATATGCAGCAAAACTACTTTTTCGAAAAGTATCATAGGTAGTAAAACTATTTTCTCGAAAAGTATCATATGCAGCAAAACTATTTTTCCGAAAAGTATCATAGACAGCAAAACTAGTAGTCTAATTTGCTATTTTTATTTTTATTTCTGAACTACAAACATATGTCAGAACAATATAACTATCTTATATAAACGCGTTGCTTTTAAAGCAGTACAAATTACTTTATTTTCCACCTTTATATATTAAGGGCGTCAGAGTTGAATCAGTACAAATTACTTTATTTTCTACCTCTGTACATTCAGGGCGTCAGGCGAATTGAAACAGTACGCTTTGGTTCGACAAATCGACATTTAATCGTTGGGCAAAGGGTTGACTCGGAGTTATGAGATATAGTCGTTGTCTAAGAAGTGGGGCTGTATGGGGCTGTAATGAGAGGTCCTGCGCTTCAGAAAGCCCTACATTTTCCTCAGCTTTGTTATTCAAAGTGTTCATTTAGGGGAATGATTGACCCTAATCTTTTCTAACTAATTGACCCTAATCTTTTCTAATGACTAACCCTAATCCTTTCTAACTGATTACCTACTACACTTTTAAAAATTTATAGTACAATCCCTGGCCACAAAAACGTCGCGGTGTGAATGGAAACATAAAATTACCGAGGAGGGCATGACTGATGAAGCATTTCGAAGATTTGCATAATGCTGCGGCCAATACAACCTTTAAATGGAACGAGATGAACGTGCAGCTCATCAGTTCTAAGCGATCATGGCGGAAGACGTTATACGCGGTCGCCGAAAAGATGTGGCAGAGTTCCCGAAGGGCCAAATTATTGGCCTGTGGCAAGGGCAGAAGACATACAAGGAGATGATTGCTGAAATCACTGGCACCGGATTACGAACTGTTCACCGCATTATTAAATCGTGGAATGATGGCGGTGAAGCATCAACTTCGCGGAAAATGTGTGGTCGAAAAACAGTCCTGAATAATCGTGACCGAAGATCATTAAAACGCTTAGTGGAATCGTATCGCAAGAAAACGACACTAGAACTCACAACCATGTTCAACAGTGGAAGCAATATCATTTCCATTCGCACGATGAGACGGGAACTTAAAAGACTAGGATTAAACAGCTAAGTTGCAAAAAATAAAAAAGGCTCCAATTCACTACGGAACATAATGATTGGACTGCTGAGCAATGGGGTGGAAAGTCACGTGGTCTGATGAGTCGAGGTATACTCTGTTATAACATGATGTACGCATCAGGGTTCGAAAGGAACCCCATGAAGTATTGGACATTTCCTGTACTGTACCCACTGTACTAGCCAGGAGGAAGTGTTATGGTCTGGAATCGTTTCTGTTCGGCTGGTCTAGGCGCAGCAACACTATGCAGCAGTAAAACGAAGTCACCTGAGTATCTCAGCATACTGAATGACTACCTTTTTCCATCAATGGAATTTTTCTTCCCTGAAGGCAATGGCCTATTCCAGGATGACAATGCCAAGATACAATGCGCTTAAATTGTTAAATAGTGGTTCGAGGAGTACGAGGCATCATTCGAAGACTTGAATTGGCTACCACAAAATCCTGGCCTCAACCCCAGCTGAGCGATATACTGGAGAGAAATCCAAGGAGAAATTCCACTCTTCAGTCATCAACCAAGGATCTTGGAGAAACATTTCTGCAAAGCTGGCCACAAATCATTGGGGGACAGTGCATAAACTCATATATACCATGCCACGCCGAATGCGTGCTGGAATTCGTGCTAAAGATGATCTCACGAAGTATTAACATGCACGACCTTTTGGCCAGGTAGTGGAGGTTGCACCGAAACGTGGTGCTACACCAGCTTTGGGGCAAAGATCAACCATTGTGTGATGTATAAATCATACATAAACATGGTGCAGTGGATGCAACTTCGCACAATTTAGGATGAAAACAATACAGTGGTGCATAGTTGCATCGCCTTTTTGTGCAATTATTGCAACACACAATGGTTTACTTTCCACCAAAAGTAGTGCAGCTAGTGCAGCAGAACTTTTCGCTGCAACCTACTGCAAAATTTCCAACAGTGCAAAAGAGCTGTAACAATGGATACGAACCTTAGAAAGGATAGAGATTTGTGAGTCACTTGTTTCTACCAAGGGGCATGATTTCCGTGTCAGGGATACTATCATATCCCCATCATGCTTGGGCCGCGGAGAAGATAAGAGAAAACTAGAAAGGAGCATTTATCACATGTGAAAGGGATTATGGTCGGTACTGCTGAACTGCAAAGGCGAAAGGAATTGTTTTACCGTAGCATTCGTAAAACCCGGTCACTATGTGAACATTTCTGTTTGGGGAGTGCAGACAATTTGGGACACCGTTCGATTCAGGTAAACTTTTAAAACTTTTGTGGTAGATTTCACCAAAATGTGGAGCTACACCAGCTGCATCACTTTCTAAAAAACGATACACCATCGTGTTTTTAAAACAAAACTCAACAACGTGGTTCAACTTTTCACCACGTTATGGTACAAAGTTGCACGTAAGATTGCACTATGTTGTTGGGTTTATTTTGCACAACAGAATGGTGTACCTTTTCTCAGAAAGTGGTGCAGCTTGTGTAGCACCACTTTTTGGTGCAACCTACCACAAAATCTTTAACAGTGTACATCGGTCTCTCAAAGTGTTAATCAGTCCCAGGGGAAATATTATGGAGAGTTGCTGTTATTTCCAGGTTTAACGACAAACATGAGTAACTCTATGGGCTGTAAATAGTCGGGCGTTCCTAATTTGGGGACACTGGTTCCAGGGATGGGAGAGGGCCAGTGCAGTAAAACAAACCCGCCACTATGACTCATCCGCGACTCAAGCCCAGGAGCAGCTGGAATGATTAGTCAGAATCCTACGAATCTGGGTGCAGAAAATATAAAGGGTGATGGAATGAAAAATAATTATTCATTAAACGTGGTGTGCAATCATAAGATCTGTTAGTAACAGAGTAATATTCGTTCAGTAATAATTATTCAAAATATAAATTTATAACTAACGCATTGATAACGAGTAACAGTACACCAATTAAGAAGTAAATAGTAACACTGTACTAGTGATCCGATTTATTGGCGTAGAAAATAAACTCATAAGCATTTCCAAGCTTTCGCACATCAACCAGATGGCTTTTCCAAGGAAGTTAGACAGAAACGCTAATGTGTCTACTTTCTACGCCAATAAATCGGATCACTAGTACAGTGTTACTATTTACTACTTATAACTAACGCTTTAATATAGATCGTTAAAAGGACACTATGATGATAAATGGTTGTGGCACTCTTTACGTTGGTTATGGGTTTGCTAGGAAATGTCCTGCGCATGAGCAAATCTGCTGTCGCAAAGAGTCTCTGCAAACGTATTTTCATCTTTACTCTATGTTTGCTTTAGGACACAAAACTAATCTTTCCGATTTGAAAGATTAGTTTTGTATCCCAAAGCTTTTATTGCGATCAATACTTTTCATACATTTTTCGTTTTTTTTTGTGATGTAAAATGTTTCTTCCAAGCACCGAAATTAAAGGGACCAATTGCTAAAAAACATTTTGTCATGGGTAATATTAGCCATTACCAATACAATGTATATACTGCCAAATTTTTAAGAGTCACTTTTCCTTCTAAGGAAGTATCACGGTATATTTTTGTATAGATTTATATCTGAGCTTTTAACAGTCTATTTTTGTATTAACCAGAATGAAACTTTCCATTAATTTTTAACTCTTCGGATTCAAAATGATCCTTGAAAGTGTGACCAATTTAGATTTCTAGTGATGATTTAGTTTCCGCATATTAGATTACAAGTAATTCCATTGATAATGGTTATGTTTAATCGCAGTCAGTGTTATCTATAGATACCTTCTTATGTTTCAGATGCACTATGTCCAGTAGAGAATATCCCATTAGTCCTTGTTCATAAAAGAATTTAAAGATGTAACTATAGCAAATGTGTTCTACGAGTAATATGTTGCTTTTTCGTTTCTTTATTTTTTTTTCTTTTGCCCGACTTTACTGAAAGCCTGTTATGAGAGATTAATAAAGAATTGGAAAGGTTTTATGATTTTTTTCCTATTTCACAATTATACACCACTTTTACACACTTCTATAACATTAACTCATTTGGTAATTTAAACCACTTATTTATTTAGATACAGCCATCATAGGTATTTATAAATAAAAGGTTTCAGGTAAATAAAAAAGGTAGAACACAAACTGAAACCCACTTTTCATCCACTACAAAATCCAAGGTCTTGTGGATCCAATAAAAATTTACATAAAATGTGTGATAATTATTTTCGATTATTTATCCATACAGCTCTTTTACATCAAATTTGTGTGTGTGTGTGTGTGTGTGTGTGTGTGTGTGTGTGGAAAAGGGTTGACCAGGGAGAACCACCCGGAACAGGTTTTGTACAATTAATTTAGAATCACTCCTTTAGGAATCACTAAAAAGAGTCCCATAATGAAGTGGTTCTTTAAAAAAGGGGAAAATAAAAGTAAAATAGAAAATAATTTAGAAAGATAGTAAGCATTTGAAGACAAAGTTGCCTCAGCAAAATTAAAGATTCACCAATTAAAAGGTTGGTTTTAAATCCTCTTTTAAAATTCAGGTTCTATATTATTTTTTATTATTTGTATTATCTTATTCCAGTATTTTATTGAGAACATTATTTCCTTTTCTGTAAACTATTGGTTTTAATAATATCAATTCCTTAAAGGTTTTATTTACTTCATATTTTCTAGTTTCAAATTTTAGCACTCGTCGAAAATCACATTTAATGTCTAGTTCTATTTGTTCTGCATTTTTTGTATGTTTCGTTGTTAGACGTTAAGTTTCTAATTTTCCAAAGATTATATTTTGTTACGGCTATTAAATAGTGTATTGCATTGTTTTTTTTAATTACTGTATTTTTATGGTACTTGAAATAGAATTTGATTATTATTTAAATCTTCTGTTAAATTTAAGTAATTTTTAAACCATTTCAGGTTGAGAGACAAGGCGACTGAGTGAGGATGAGAAACCTCACCCTCAGAGTACTTCACTCTTATCCGCTTAAGTGAAAAATACACGTTGACGAGGATCCTTATTTAATATGCAGCACTCCGATAAACAAACGCCCAGTCAGATTTCAGCCCATAGTATCCTTAAGAAGCTGAATAAGTGATACTGGTTCAATGACCGATATGGATGGAATGGGTCGTTCGAGAAGGCACACTAATTCTAGAGACAACACAGCGAATGTTTTTGTGAAGATGCAGGTTATTCCTTGCAGGTCTGTGCAAAAACATTCTACGACATGTGAAAAATCTTAACTAGAAACACGTTTCACACACTGATATCGGACCTGACCGAATACTACAAGCATCCTGAAGTAGCTTCTGTGATGTGGTACTGAAAAGTTCCACACATAAAAAGTGCAACTGATAGAAGACTGCTCGTAGACATCAGACCTCATGAATTAGTTTCTACGATTTGGTACAAGAGAATTTCAAATATGCAAACACTTTGCCAATACAATCTTTAGCGGTGAAACAACGAAAATTTCTCTGAATGGTAGAGTAAATTGGCAAGTGTTGTTACTAAGCTGGGTTACAACCGCACTACTTTCAAAAAACTAATATCCAGAATAACTACAGGACCTGGAGTTTTATTTATGATTAATAAATTCTTTGGGATCACTTTTTGGTAATTTTGTTTTCGATGTCCATTGATCTCTATGAACGTCTATGGCTGTAAGAAACTACCCATCTCTGATTTAGAGCCATTGGTTCCGTGGAATGATCGAAATTATTCCGCAGGACACACACACACCAGTAATGTTTTATCCGGAATCCAAAACTGGGTCCAACACGAGCGATTAAGAAGAATCTCGCTTCTCTAAGCACTCAGCCACCGGAGCGGGCCACCTTTTTGATGGCACGGTCACTGGGGACTCTTGTGTGAAATTAAGAGATGTTATGGAATCTTACTTACAGAACATACACCTCGCACTTTGCAATAGGTTGTTTTGCCATTTGGATGGAGCAATGGTCCACCTATCTCCTTCGTTTAATTGGATAAATAACTACCCCGTGAATGGGTCAGCTGACATTTGGTCAGTGTAATGGCCAAGCCAAAAACAAAATTTTTGGTCCCTCAGAGGTTCCTTTCTGTAGGATAACATCGAATTACATTTGTACGAAAATGGAATGAATGAATAGATAAAAGGAAACCTTTCATACTGTGTGGGATGAATCCATCAGTGGCCGCCCCGGTGGCGCAGTGGTCCAAGCGATGGCCTCTGATCATTCGTCCGAACGGGGTCCGTGTACGAATCCCGGTGAGGCACGGATGTTGTGTTTGTCTTACGGCACTGGCTCTATCCCTTCCCTGGAACCAGTGTCCGTATATTAGGGACGGGCGACTGATTATAGCCCATTGAGTTGCTCATTGGTGGTCGTTAAACCTCCAATCAAAAAAAAAAAAAAAAAAAAAAACAGAATCTGTCAATGCGTCAAAATATTTGCTTGTCACTCAAAGACACCAGTAGCATGTATAAGCATCATAAGGCTGCTCCGTCTCAGAATTTAAGATGAATGAACTGCAAGAATTTTCTATCAATAGAAAGGTGTTTTTGCAAAGGTTGTTCAAAACCCAAGAACAAAAGACTGATCGTTACATTTGCACACCTGTAAAAAATGAGTCAACCGTGAATACAGAAATTTACCGATATATTTCCCCCGAATGGCATCATTGCACAGACTGAAGACACATGCCAACAGTACTTCTCTGCTGTGCAAGTTCAAAAAGGGCTGTTTTCATTGAACGTTGGTGTCATGAGAAAGTTATGGATTCAGTTCGATTTTTATGGGCTAAAAACGTTTCACTGCCCGATATGCATCGAAAACTTATTGACGTGTATGACGAACATATGCTTCCGAATAGTTTCAATGATTTGCAGACGTTAGGGATGCTGCGACTGACTGCAATCGTAGTGGGTGTCTAAGCATTTCATCCACAGAAATCCACGCAACAGCAACTAAGCAAATGATTGAGTGGAAATCATGCACTTTGCGAATTTCACCTCCGCTCACTGTTGAAAGATGGATGTTTGCCCGGCCGCTGTCCGACTGTTATGGGGCCTTTCCCCTCCAGTCAATGTTGAAAGATTGATGTTTGCCACTCCGCTGTACGAGTCGTGCGAAGCGCTACCTTCTAATCATTCGTCCGAGATGGATACAGATTCGAATCCCTGTTGACGCATGGGTGATGAGTTTGTCTCACGGTACTGGTCCTCTCCACTTCTTGGAACCAATGGTCCTAATTTGTAGCCCACTGTTTGGCTCACGGTGACCATCAAACCCCAGAACAAAGAAGAAGATGGATGTTAGAAAAAGGAGAAGATAGACTACTTGAATACTAATGCAAGTATTAATAGTTTTCAGTCAGACGAACTTTGAACGTATTTTCAATTGGTTAAGTGCAAAAGTGACTGTTCTTTCTACACATAATCTGCACGTATAACATTATATTACAGATCTGCAACACATCTTCGTTTCTCACATGATCAGAACGTGTTTGCCACAAATCCCCCGTAGGTACCGCAGCTCTCGACCCACGAATGACTCCTATGTCTCTTCTGTAGAACCCGCCATACATAAGAGTAGAAGCAATTGCACTTTCATACACAGCTATTTAGGACTTTTTTGAAAACCTATCATTCTGTCAAATGCTCCTAAAGCAGCTATAACTTTCAAAGAGGAATTCATTCGCCTACTAATTTCACCATCTAATTTGTTCTCTTGTCAAACACGCTTCCTAAGTATGTATTTATCTTATTCAAAGCATTAGCTATAGTGGCGCGAAATACAGCTTGGGATTACCGTTTATGTTACATAATTATAACTGCTGCACTTCTTTTTCAAGTATATTATGAAATAAGACCATTTAGATGGTTGTAGAATGATTTGCTTTTAAGATTTGACTTAACCTTATTTTAACTTAAAATTTGTAGACTTTGCTTTGCTACTCAGAAAATTCCGTTTCGTTCTTAATAGCTGGAGTCTTAATTAAGCATCGAAATCTCTACGTAAGCACTTCAAGTAAATAGCCACAAATGTTATTTGACAGTACTTACGGAAAAAAATCCACACTTATACAGTAATCTGGCACACTAGACAATCGACAGTAATCACTTCGTTCTCAAAAATAAAACAAAAAGACTTTACATATCATATAACGAACACTATGTTTTAAAAACATAGCTTTCGTTTCTCTCATAATATTCATCTCAACTCTGAATGCAATCCCTTCAAAGAATATGATTTTGCTCATGCAAAAATCGGTCTACTGCCTCCACACTGAATATCGCTTCAATTTCTGAGCTTACTTTGCTTTTACATCACTCATACGAATCTGCACTTAGCTCAAAACATTCCATACTTCTTACTTACCTTTGATTACACTTTGGCACAATGTCAGGTGGCCAACTTCTACAATCTCATAAATTTGGGTCTTTAAGTGAGAAAATGTTTAACGAAAAGAAACCAAATTTACATGAGCACACAGAAACTCAAAAGGAAGATTAAATTTAGGGAATACGTCGTAATACGTATAAAAATGCACATTACTGAAAAAAGTCACCGGACACCTACAAGAGAAACAAAACATAGCATTTATGGACATACATTAGTACGGTGTCTGTCCACCTCTGTCCTTAAGGCATGCACTAACCCTTCGAGACATGCTTTCGACAAGGTTTTGGAACACAGCGATAGGTATGCGCTTCCATCAGTATATAATGCTGCCGCTCACTGTTGCATATTAGTAGGCTTCAGTTCCAAATTTCTTATGCGGCCCTCTAATTCATCACATAGGTGCTCTATGGGATTAAGATTAGAGCTCTGTGCTGGCCAGTCCACACACGGTACGGAATTATCGTCAAACCACGACGTAACAGTCCTTGCTTTTTGGCTTGGTGTATTATCCTGCTGGTACCAAGGCTCGGTTCCACAGTATTGCCACAGAGTTGGCACGACATAATTGTCCAGAATATCGAGGTAGACGTGCTGGTTAATAGGTTTGCCCACGATAACCAATAGGCCTGACCATACCACAAAAAACACCCCCACACGAGTACACTCCCAGCTCCAAATTTGATTGTAGGAACCGTACACTGTGGTAAATAACGTTCACCTAGCTTCCGCCGTACCCACACATGGCCATCAGACTGATGGATCGTGTATCTGGATTCATCAGTCAATAGGACCCGTTTCCATTGATCTACGGTCCACGATAAACGTTCTTTACACCATACTAAACGACGAATACCATTCCGAGTGGAGATGAAAGGCCTATGATCAGCCGCACGACCACTGTAACCCATGGAATGAAGTTCTCTGCGAATGGTACGTGTACATGCCGAGTTTCCAGCATTTTTACTCACCTGTACACTGAGGGCTTGTGCAGAACTGCGTCGAACAGCTGTAACGACTCTACTGAGACGTCAACTGATTTTCTTTGGTCTGCCGGTACTTTTTGATGCTTCAGGCACGCCATGTGTCGTCTACTTATTCAGTAAATCCAAAACAGTTGAATTGGGTGTGTTTAAAAGCCTCTCGGTTTCTCATGTGGACAGCCCACTCATATAACACCCAACAATCTTTCCTTTCTCAAAGTCAGTTCTCTACCGCCGCGACATTTTCACTCAACCTCACAGTGCGATATGAATGTGGTCAGCCGCAGGTTTGTTTTCATACCGTTTGCAGCTGTACCGTGCATCTTTATAACGCAGCGGATCCGTTCATTTGCTTTTGAAGGGGTGTCCGGTGACATTTGTCAATATAGTGTGTATATGGGGCACATTCTACAGTTATATATGTATATATTAACATTTGCGCTACTAAAAGATGTGTGTGTTACTTTAGTAATTGCGGAACTATTTTTTACTATCTATAATTTAATTTTCCATGCATTTTTTAGCATCTCTTATGAAACATTCGAGCTGGATGTTTTAAATTTAGATTTTCCGCAGATGATACTCCATTTTGGCAGATTAGTTTAGAAATATCCGTTTCACTAAATTTAAACCCAACTAACATAACCCACATGGATTCTGCTTTTCCAGATGTACTGATTTCTTAATATAAGGAGTAACTATATATTTCTACTTGAAGCTATGTATATACACTGACGGAAAAAAATCCCAACACCAAGAAGGGGTTGTGTTAGATAAACGACAGTTGGTAGACGGTGAGAGTACATCTGTAAGATGACGTCTATGCAAATTTCGCGCTCGGCGCATACGTGTGGCGCTAGTAGCGCCCTTCGCAACATGCAAAGCAGGTTTGCTGTAAATACGCGCTGCAACGTTCGTGAGCGTTAGTTATCGTTGAGATTCGACGTAGTGTGTTGATGTTAGTCAAGAATGCCTTTAAGAAGACGAAGAAGCCATTATCAACAGCTCACGGAGTTCGAACGAGGTCGTGTAGTAGGGCTACGAGAAGGTGGATTTTCTTTCCGCAATATTGCAGAACGACTTGGCAGGAATGTAGCCACTGTGCATGATTGTTGGCAGCGGTGGTCAAGGGAAGGTACTGCCTCAAGAAGACCGGGTTCCGGCCGGCCACGCGGCACTACTAAGAGGGAAGACCGCCGTGTACGGCCTATGGCCGTAGCGCATCGTACCGCGTCTGCGGCAGCAATTCAAGCTGCGGTTGCCACCACAGTGACACAACGAACTGTTACAAATCAGTTACTTGAAGGACAGCTCCGAGCCAGACGCCTTGTAGCGTGCATTTCACTTACTCCAAACCACTGCCGTTTGCGACGTCAGTGGTGTCAAGCTAGAGCTTATTGGAGGACGGAGTTGAGATCTGTTGCGTTTTCTGATGAAAGCCGGTTCTGCCTGGGTGCCAGTGATGGCCGTGTGTTGGTTAGAAGTAGGCCAGGTGAGCGCCTGCAACCAACATGTTTGCGGCCGAGACATACTGGACCTACACCTGGAGTTATGGTCTAGGGAGCAATTTCCTATATGACAACAGGAGCACTCTCTTGGTTATCCCACGCACCCTGACGGCACGGTTGTACGTCGGTCTGATGATTCAACCTGTTTTGCTGCCATTCATGAACAGCATTCCAGGGGGTGTTTTCCAACAGGATAACGCTCGCCCGCATACTGATGTTGTAACTCAACATGCTCTACAGAGTGTTGACATGTTGCCGTGGCCTGCTAGATCACCAGATCTTTCACCAATCGAGCCCGTATGGGACATCATTGGACGATAACTCCAGCGTCACCCCCAACCAGCATTTACCGTCCCTGTATTGACCAACCAAGTGCAACAGGCGTGGAACTCCGTCCCACAAACTGACATCCAGCACCTGTACGACACAATGCATGAACGTTTGCGTGCTTGCATTCAACATTCTGGCGGTTACACCGGTTATCATTGTACCAGCATTTCACATTGAAAATGGCTCTTCTCGCGCTGACAATAAGCTGTGATCTTGAAACCTTAATCGATTAAATATGTTACCTATACAAATGTATTGCCGCCATTTCATTCCTCTACAAATATTTTTTCGTGGTGTTGGGATTTTTTTTTCCGTCTGTGTATTTCAAAGAAGTCCTGCCTGACTTCTTCATTTCGCATTCCGAAACCAGACACTGCATGGATTTTTTATGCGCTATCTAGCTTTGGTACAAAACTGTCCTTAAGGTACTGTAAAATAAATTTCATTCTTGTTGTTCGGAAACTGGTAAGCGCAAGCTTCAAAAAATTACCTTGGAATGCCTTTAGCGTGCAGTACACTCCATAATTCGATGACATCCTTCTTGTTAGCTTTCTTGCAGCTCTTGGTTTCCGTTTCAATGAAAATCAATTAGAATACGAAGGAAATGAAACGTTACGTTTTATAGCAGAACCTGTTTGTAACCAGTAACGATTAATCCTAATGTGAGATGTCTTTCGTACTCAGGTTTCCGTTAGGAAGATAAGCAAAATTTGTTGTTTCCTAATATGCAAAAAGAGAATTTGCATGATTCAATAGCTTTGAAAATTTGTACCGTACTCAAGAAACTCGTCAGTCGCGGCAACGTTTTCATTTCGTATCGTGCAAATTCTTAAATGCGAAAGCGCACATTACATAGTAGCTTCAAATAGATACCTTCCTCATAACTACAATGGTCATAAAAAGTTAGGGATATTGTGGTTTCGAAAGATAATCATGGTGATATACAAATTAGCGACTACTTGAGATCGGATATCATCTTGGGTAGCCACGTCATATGTAAATTAGCATCATGACGACACAGCACGTAGGGTACGAGCTCCAATAAGAGTAGTAGTACCTTGCGTGAAGCAAAAAACTGGTCATTTTACCTCTTGGTTATAGCGGCTAGAAGAGATAGTGTGCCGTTCTTTAACACCTCACTGTTTAAATTTTAGTTCCTTCTTTTCATGAAACCGCGAGATCGCGCTACTGCGAGTTTCGATGCTATGATTTCTAAACATTAGCATGCTTTTCTATGGCGTGTTCGGTGGATAACGATAGAAAAGGCGATTTATTTAATAGATCGGTCATGAAAAGTAGTAGTAGAAAGTGTAACGTTGAAAACGTGTTTCGCACCTAGATGCAACAATGGTCACATGTTCTGTAAACAAAATGTAACTACACTGCTGGCCACCCAAAATGCAACAACAAGAAGGAAGCATCCGATTGGCCTGAAATTCACGGCATGCGTCGCCCGCGAGAGGACATGCAAACGATTAGCGTTGCAGGGCATATGCAAATCATGTGCACCCGACACTCCACCGAGAAGCACTATAAGAAGGGTGCACAGAAGACGGGGTGTAAGTAGTGGAAGTGTGTTTTGCTGCCGGACCTGTGCGTGGGAAGCTTTCTGATCCCTCTTCGCAGAATACGGCAGTCATTCCAGCACGTTTCGGGGTTCGACAGAGGACGAATAGTGGCTTATCGCGACAGCGGTTTATCGTACCGAGACATCGGCATAAGTGTGGGACGACATCCAGCCCCAGTGAGGCGAGTATGGATTCGGTGGGTGCTGGAGGGACGAACGAAGCCGAACGAGAGTACCGTCATGTTGTGCGGCGGGCATTGACGTCTCGCACCGCCACATCACGATCGTTAACACAGGAATTAGGGTGTGTTGCGCAACAACCTGTGTCAGCACGTACCGTTCGACGTCGTCTGCAGGAGCGGGGACTTGTCGCACGGTGTCCATTGCTCCGATTACCATTGACGTTACACCACCGGCGAGTGCGACGGCAGTGGGCCGTTGAACGCCAGGCTGGACTACGGAACGGCACGGCATTTTCTTCTCCGACGATTCCCGTTTCTGGCGGCACCGCGGCGAGAGACTGTATGACGCCTGCATTATGCATCGCCATACCGGTCCGTCGCCTGGCGTTATGGTTTGGGGCGCAACTGGATTATGACACCCGCACCACTCTGGTACGCATCGCCGGTACACTCAACAGACACCGCTGCATCTCCGACGTTTTGGAGCCTGTAGTCCTCCCTTACCTGCAGGACTTGCCAGCGGCCACGTTTAAACAGAACAACACGCGCCCTCACGTGGCACGTCTCGTGCAACAATTCTTCACGGCCTACCAGGTGTCTCTGCTGCCGTGGCCCGCCTGTTCTCCCAAAAATGTCGCCCATCGAACACGTCTTGTCGCTGATCAACAACCGAGTGGCACGGCAAGCACCACCTGCGGCTACGCCTGATGAACTGCGGCAACGTGTGGAAGCAGCCTGGACCGAAATATCCCAAGACCACATCCAAAGCCTCTTTCGTTCGATGCAGCGGCGTGTAGCGGCCGTTATTGCCAGCCATGGGGGCCACACAAACTATTGATGTCTGCGTGTTCCGCAAGTCGCGCGGGCCTGTAAGATCAATCGTTTCATCTTTGTATCTGTTGTTATGTGTACAGTAAATCTGACTTTGCTATCTCGTGTCCTTCTTGGTGTTGCATTTTATATGGCCAGCAGTGTATTTTTCGTACCGAAAGATGGGACAAGGCAGTACGAATGATTTTTTTTATTACTTGTCCTAAATCAAGTTGGCGGCCACTCAGTAATTATTTAGTTGAGTATGCCACTTTCTTTTTTAGTGTTTTATACATATATCATCGCATTTTGTTTAAAATTATTGAAATTGGGTGCCGTTGCTTTTTTTTTCCCCCGTCCAAAGTTTCGTAAACCTTTTTATGGAAAGATTAGGCCTAAGTAAAGTATCATGTGACACCCAATTAAACATTTTGGGTCCTGTAGAGACAGAGAAAAGAGTTCCAACGGGATCAGAACAGAATTCAATACGATAATTGGGCAAAAATCCCAATTTTTACGGATAAAATTTGGGTAAAATAATGTATTTGCACTAACCAGCGTTGTGACACGTAGATTCAATGCAAAATTATGCATTTCTCGAATCAAGTTGACGAAGCTTCCCCAAAACACACTATCTGGGAAGAATATGCACTTATGTCTATCCATGCATGACATTCATCACTTTTAGTATAACTGCAGAATAAAGTAAAAGAGATCATTTAGTAAAACTTTAGTAAAATTACTATACTTCGCGGAACAAGAGACACGTACATCTATGAGCATAATTTACAGCAATAGCATCGAAGCTGTCATCAGCGCCCTCTATGATTTCATTATTTTAAGAACCCGTCTGCAGAAGCGCACGGCACACTATCTCTTTTAGCCAATATAGCTTGGTCTAGAAGTTTGCTGAATGTGTTGCCTTCAGTAGAAAATTAACCTGAAATGAAGTCCAGAAAATGTTTAAGCATTGGCAACAGAAATAGCACAGTTGGCATGTTACAGGCAGCAGCTAGCTGTAAGTAAAGCAGATCGATGGGGCTGCTGCTTTAGGAATTTTTTTTTTTTTTTTTGATTGGAGGTTTAACGACCACCGTGAGCAACTCAATGGGCTATAAGCAGTCGCCCGTCCCTAATTTAGAGTCACTGGTTCCAGGAAAGGGAGAGAGCCAGTGCCGTAAGACAAACACAACATCCATGCCTCACCGGGATTCGAACCCGGACCCCGTTCGGACGAATGATCAGAGGCCATCGCTTAGACCACAGCGCCACCGGGGCGGCTTTAGGAATTTTGCAAAGTGTGCGTGGTAAGTTGGCTACACAAAGAGTTTCAATGGCAGGGAAATGTTGCAGATCGACCGAGGAGTGGTCACATACTACCAACTATGAAAATATTTTAAGTGTATTTCCTTCCCAATGTTAGGCGTTATTTCCCCTTTAAGGGGCCGCAAACATTTAATTTGTTTTTCTCGATCTTTCTACTTCTAAATGTCCGACTTAAAAATATAATTTCAACACCGGATACCATTTACCTTCAGGAACAGTTTGCTTGTGTTTCTGGAGCTGGAGCTTCCTTTTTTTTTTTTTTTTTTTTTTTGTTCACAATTCTGTCGCTAGGTGGTGCTTGTGAACTTCTGTTTGCTCTATCTCCGCTTCTAAAAATCGTACTGAAAATTATTTAATGCATCCATTCTCTACGATAAAGATGGGGAACATTACCCACTTTAAATAATACACAGCTTTCTCGCTAGGAGGAGTAAATGTCAAAACCTTTTCCTCGCTATTTCTGCTTCCAGGAGATACATTTCAAAAGAAAATATTTCTGAGCATTTCTTTTGGTGTGAATACTTTTCGTATATTTTCAACCTTTTCTTTCTGAAAAATTCTTCCGCTTGGGGCGTAGAATTATATCGCTTGCTCTACATTTTTCCTTTTAACTGTACGATTTGAAAACCCCTTTGTCTTTAATATCTTTCTACTGCTATGAGAACCTTTTTGAGCACAATTTGTTAACTTTCGTAACATACCTTTCAGCCTCTACTGGGAGTAAGTAGCTGTTTCTATTTCTGGATGTTTTATCGGTTGTAGAGATCCCATTGAATTTTTTCTAACAGATATCACTGACTATGAATAACTTTGAAGAATGTTTTTCACGTCGGAAAGGACTTAAAATACATGCTTATTACAACAGGTGTCAGGTTTTCGTGTTTTACTTTTTGTTTCGGTGTTTAATGATCACCATTAGCAACCCTAAATTCTATAAACACGGTCTTGTCCCTAATTTAGGGCGACATGGCCATCGCCATTAGACTGGCCCACCACCCATGCTTCATCCGGGACTTGACTTAGGGTGCACCTTGAACGAATAGTCAGAATCCAGCGCTTCAGACAACTCTGCCACCTAAACGATCACTTCTATTCTCTGTCCTTCTTTCTTTCTTTGCTTTTTGTACTTTACTGTAATAAGAAATCAGCTTAGGACTAAGTTTTTAATTTCGTTATCGAAGAGAATAATTAATGTTCCGTTTTTTTCGGTTTTACTGAGAAAAGTAATAGTACATTAAATAACCATCTCAGTAAACAACTGCACAGATGTTAAGTTATAGAGACATTAAAACCATGTGCTAATATCTGAGGCTATTCGATATAAATCGTTCTGTTTAACTAATATATAGGCTATTCGATATAAATCGCTCTTTTAACTGATATATTTCAAACCAGGTTTCTCCAGCTTTTTACCAGTTCTTTCTATGTAGCAATTGAAAACATTTGCCGAAGCTCGGGAAAATCTTGTGGAAGGTCCCCTGCTGTTCTTTCATGATAAAATTTTCAGCCATCCATTCATTCCCATCGAAGTGATCCGCGGGATTTCACGACCATCTGCGCATTTTTGCGAAAGACCATTTTCTTAGGTCACAAGCAGGAAAGGTCTTTTCCATCTAAGAACCCGACTCTAATGACAAATCAGCTTTGACTGATCACTCTGTACCCACTTCACCGAGAGATTAACTTGACATTAAGTGACCTTTCTAGCATTGATTTTTTACTCAAGAAATGGGTGCTGCTAGGGGGAGCCAAAACGTTCACAGCGTTCGAGAATGGGGAAAGGAACGGAAAAGTTACTTCTGCGGTAGGAGTACGTCTCTTTTCCTCACTCGTTCTCTCGTCTTCGTTCTATCTACTTCTATCCGTCTACGACCAGCTGTCACTCCCAAATGGCGTCTTTGGTTCTTGTCACTAATAGCATGCCTCCCTTTTACTGCCGGATATTATCTCAAGATTTCTAAGCTTTTCTTTCTTCGCTTTATTGCATTCCTTACTTACCATAATTTTGGGAGTCTTGGTTTTATTCCACGAAGAAAAGGCAGGAGGAAACGATAACCTGTGATGCATTTCAACGCTTGCTGGTCTTTGATACATCAGCCTTTAGTTATATCTTCAATCTTGTGCCTTACTGATTAGTAAAAATCACCCTAGGCTGGTTTCAAGGAGAGCCAATCCAGCATTAAATTTATGACGTAAAGACGGAGATACTATGAACCCTCGATATTAAAGCTAAGACAAAATTTTTAAGCTTACTTTTCTTCTGTGAGAGATGTTTCACCGTCATTGCAGTATAACGACATATAACGGCTTTGAAACATAACCATCTCACATTTCTAAGCAGTTCGTGCTGCACAGCTTTAGCAAAAAGAAATGTATGAATCATTTAGCCACAATTCATAACTCTTATTAGAAACAAACATTTCACACATCCACCTTCTTTAGATTGTGGTGAAAATGCATTTTTCTTTATGTGCTATCACTTGTGAAGTAAAATTACAAGAAATTTAAAATAAATTTCAAAGATTTGTTAGGAAATAATTTTTATGACGAGATCTATTACAATGGGCTGGTTTCAAGGAGATTCAATCCAGCATTAAATTTATGACGAAAAGACGGAGATACTGTGAAGTGAACCCTCGATATTAGAGCTAAGACCAGACTTTTAAGCTTATTTTTCTTCTGTGAGGGATTTTTATCAGGAAATATGTTTCACCTTCATTGCAGTATAACGGCATTGCAACATAAACATGTCGCATTTCTAAGCAGTTCTTGCTGCAGAGGTTTAGTAAAAAGAAATATATGAATAATTTAGCCACTTTTCGTTACTCCTATTAGAAACAAATTTTTTCCACATCCGCCTTCTTTAGATTGTGATGACAATTCATTTTCTATATATGCTATCACTTGTGAAGTGAAATTACCAGGAATTTGAAATAAATTTCAAAGATATGTTAGGAAACTATTTTTATGACGAGATCTGGTCACCAATTTAATACAAATTTCTGGAACAGTAACAACGGCTGTAACGTATACTCTAGATTCAGTTTCTTTTTGATTTTACTATCTCTTGTTATTTTATTTTCCTATGCAAATTATCTTCTCACTTAACGAGATGTTATTTCTCCCGCTGAATTATATGTGGCAACGAGTGACGTGGTGGTATGCAGTATATATAGGCGCGCTCAACTATACCAAGAAGCTTCGTTTGATATGTGATAGGTTCTTCCATTATTATTGTTATGTGATTTATCTACGATAATACGAAAGTTCGGGCTATCAGTAGTTGAGTTTTGTTGGAGTGTGTATTTAAATAATACCAGGAGTTCCCCAATAAAAGGTTAAAAGTGAGTACGTTTTCTTAGTTCATTTTATTGTCAGACCTCTGTCTGGCCGTTAAGTCTATTTCATTGAGTGTCTACGTTAAGTCCAGGGTATATTGTGTTTACCGCTCTAATAAGGAGCGTTCAAGGTACTAATGTACTAAAACCGAAGTTATATTACTGAAATTCAAGATAATGAGGAACGCTGAGTAAAAAGAAGTTCTATATTCAATGAACTTATTGCACGTGCGTGTCTTACCTAAACAAACTCTAGCACTTTGAAGCTTAGGCACACTTTAGCTACGTCAAGTAACCTTCCATTAACCCTAACGTGACTTAACGTAAGTTTTCCTGCACTACACCTCCAGGCGGAGAACTTTATTCATTATACGGCAGCTTATAACCGTAATACTTAAGTAACTGCTAGTGACGGTTTGTTTGTGTTGCTTAGATAAACTGGCGAAATGACGCTTTTGATTCCTTTGTTATGATGGGTGTAAGACGATGTTTTTAAAATTTTAACTGAATTCACACCCACAGCGCAAATAAATGACAAATACGTATTTTTAAATAGTAAATGAGCAAAAGTCAACACGAAAGCAATAAGTGTAGTAAATGCACAAAAGTCAACATGAAGGTACCGCGCACGTAAACGAGCAAAAGTCAGCACGACAGAAATAAAAAGCAAACCAGAAGAGTAAATATGAAATTACTAAAAACGAACGAGCAGAAGTCAGCACGAAAGTTCTAAGCAGCAAAAGGGAGGAGTCAATATAAAATTACTAAATAATTTTAAATAAGCAAAAGTCGACATGAAAATAATAAATGGTAGATTAACAAAAGCTAACGTCGAATGTCAGTTCGAGTTCTAGGACATTATCGTACTTAACTTATCATACTTAACTGTGGGATAACGTAACCGGAGTTGTGAAAGAGCTGTGAATTACAGGCTGAAGCCATTTGATATTATGCAGAAAGTTCATTTCACTCTCTCAGTTGTCTCACGTGGATGAAAAACGCATTTCCACAAAAATTCTGAAGCAGATCAGTAAAAACCATTTAAAGCTTTATTAATAAAATTATTAATAAAACTTCATACTGCTTAATAAAATTATTAACACAACTTCATACTAACTAATAAAATTATTATAAAACCATATACTTTATTACTAAAACTTTATACTAACAATTAAATGTTTTTATTACAAGCTAAAATTCCATGCATTTCCTATTTACCTGTGCTTTTGGTCCTCTTCCATTTCATCGAGAAATGCGAAATTGATTTATACTTATTTCGAAATTCAGGGGTGCCATTTCTTTTGTCCAGCTTAAAGTGAAACAGAGTAATTATTTTATATCTTTAGAGAACAAAATCAGAAAAAACAAATGAAAAACAAATAACATAATCCTGTTTGGGCATTGCATTACTACGATATTAAAATCAAAATGAAGTATGCCACTTGTTGTGCACATAATATACACTGAAAAGCAATTGAATTAGAGACAGCTGGCGTTATGCAAATATGGCGCTGTGGGAGGCAATGTAAACGGAAACGACATGACGTATGCAGCGATCCGACAATATAAGAAATCATGGGACGGGAATCAGTAAAAGTCGGACGCAGTATGGGTAAGACGAAGGATCTAAGCGCATTTGATCGTGGGCAAATTGTAGGGGACCGACGAATGGGTCACTCCATCTCGGAAGTCGTGCAGGCACAGGGATTTTCACGAGCCACTGTGTCACGGGTGCACCGTTAGTACATCGAATCCGGTAAAACCATCCCTGCAAATGCCAACTGCCGAGGACAACAGCGTGTGGATGAGCTGGGCCATCGTCGTCTAGCTGGCATTGTAACAGCGGATTGACGGGCCACAGTGCAAGAAATCACTCTGCAATTTAACGCTGGGGCACAAAAACGTGTAAGCAACCACAATATCCAAAACCATCTCTTCGCTATGGGGTACAGAAGCTATCGTCCCACGAAGGTACCGCTGTTGACCGCACAACATCAAAAGGTACAAAGATTAGCATGGGCGCGGGAACATCGCCACTGAACCCTAGACATGTGGGAAAATGTTGCCTGGACTAATGAGTCGAGATTAACGTTGGTACATGCGGAGGGCAGGATACGAGTACGGCGCAAACCACATGAAGCGATGGATCCTTCTTGCCAGCAGGGTACTCTTCAATCTGGTGTGAGTAGCATTCTCGTCTGGGTACTGTTTACGTAGACTGAAATGGGACCCCTGGTACGTGTGACATCTTCCCTCACAGGTCGACGTTACCGGGATATCCTGGACGACCATTTGCTTCCATTTGTGCGTCTTCAACAGCCCAGTGGGGACCTCATCCTGCAACAAGACAATGCACAGTGCCATCGCTCACGAGTTGTATCCGAATGGTTGGATGAACACTCCACCGACGTGACCTCGCATCCTTGGCCAGCTAGGTCACCTGACCTTAATCCCATCGAGAACATCCGGGATGCCATCGAGAGAAATGTTCGACGCTCTGACCCCCCCCTCCATTAAATCTTCGTGAACTGTGCGTGCTTGTTCAGGGGTCGTGGATCCGTATGGCTTCCCAACGCTTCCGGTGTCTTGTCGAGTCCATGCCGGGACAAATCGCCGCCGTCATCAGGGCGAAAGATAGTGCTACACGTTACTAGACAGGTATCTCTAATTCAATTGCTCTTCAGTGTAGTATAGTATTACTATTTTCTGAATAATCGGGCCTTTCGTTTCCCACAAAAAGACAGTGAGCAGCATTATTAATCTTGATATGTTGTAACAATTCGTTTTACCACAGCTTCAGAATCTTCAATAGACCATCTTGTTCCAACAAGATGGGTCTCGCCCACAACTGATCTCCCTATGTGAAGGAACTTTATAAGGAGTTTCATGGCAAATGGATTGACAGAAATGAGCTGGCTTTTGAGCAGCCTAGTTCTCTAGATTTAAACACATTGCATTTTTTCTTGTACGAATATGTGGAAGACATCATTTAATCCACTCCAGTGAAGGATCATCTGAAACTTCGAATCAGAATCACCAATACTATAGCCACAACCCTATACTCATGAACGCACTTGGAATGAAATGATATCGTTTAAATGCCATTTGCTGAACTAAAGGCGAACACATTTGTTAAGTCTGAAAAATCCCCTATCTGTCATCTTCATATAGCCTACAATAAAATACAGGTATGTGTATTACTTTAAGAGTTATTAGTTTCTCCATTTGCTGCATTCTTTTATTTACATCCTGTGCTTAGGGTCATTAAGGACTTTCTTCCTTCAACGACCAGAACGCCCGAAACGCCCCTACATCCAAACTATTACGGCCGCCCAAAATAGCCCATCTAGAGTGAGTGCCATTTTCTATTCCCACCTGTTCGTTGATTTTACACGGCCTCAACGGGATTAGCAGAAGCCATCCTCAATCGCAATTTTTGTAGCTAAACAAATGAATAAAACAGGCTTTGGTATCGTCTGGGACGATATTATTTATTCTCGTGACATCGCATACCTGCTCCGTGGAAGAATACCGCGATTGCACCTGGAAAACGTCTGAAATTTAATCCACCCAAGACTACACAGATAGAAAGTTTGGTGTGGTATCTAGAACTAAGCTTTCTTCAGTTAACTTGTTAAGGGAACGGAAGAAATTCTGAAAGCAACAACGAACAATTTCGGGCGTTATGGTATTCTGAGTGAAACAAGATATCAGGTCCCTGTCCGTTAAAAAGTTAAAACGTAGGCCAATATGCACTGAAATGCCAACAAATCTGTGATGCCTTTCTAGTACCACATCGGTCCTCCTCGTAATAGCATAACGGTAGCAACGCGATCGGATATGGACTCCACGAGCTCTCTGTAGTACTGGGAATACAGTGCGCACCATTATTTATGAAAGGAGTCCCACAATTTCGTAATATTCGCCGATGGAGGATTCCTGGCATTTTTTTTTTTTTTGATTGGAGATCTAACGACCACCGTGAGCAACTCAATGGGCTATAAGCAGTCGCCCGTCCCTAATTTAGGGTCACTGGTTCCAGGGAAGGGAGAGAGCCAGTGCCGTAAGACAAACACAACACCCATGCTTACCGGGATTCGAACCCGGACCCCTTACGGACGAATGACCAGAGGCCAACGCCTTAGACCACTGCGCCACCGGGGCGGCCCTGGCATTTTAGCAGCATCATTTAGCACATTGAGCAACATTGCAAACGTGTTCGTTGGCGTTTAAATAATGCGCATGAAGGGCCAAGTCAGGATGCCAATCTCCGTGGAATGTTTCTCCAGCCGTAATCGTGCGACTGTGAACGCGTGCTGTGGCTCATTGTCATGCTGGAAGAGGTTACGTCCGTCGGAGTGCTTGCATGACATAAATCGATACAAATGATTCCCATGGATATTTACGTAGACTCCACCGGTCAAAGCGTTCTGAAGACGTATGAGAAGTACAAATGTATGCCATATGAAAACACCGAGCGCCATAACAGAGCCACCGCCGGCCTGCACTGTCTCTTGTACGCATGCGTGATCCAATAACTTCTGTGGTTGTTTTCACTTCTGTGGCTGTTGTCATACACGGAGTTAGCCAGCCGCTTGAAACTGTTAGTACCGCGATTCGTCGAACCAGGTTGCACGTTTTTGCTCATCGTGCGTTCAATCGAGGTGTTCCCGAGCCCAGGCGAGGAGCATAGCCTTGTGTTGGGGGTTAGCAATAGCCGTCGGGTGAACCGTCGGCTCCGGAACCCCATAGAAGACAGGGAACGTTGCACTGTCGGAATACTGATTCCACTACTGGCCCCGGCATTGAATTGTGCTGTGATTTGATGCAATGTTGCACTCCGGACAGATGTTACGATGCTTGGCAGAAGCCGCCGTCCACGATCTTCCAGGGCCTTTCTTCGGCCACACCCTTCTGGCACTCCGCATATTTCCTCTGAGTTTGTGTAGTTTAGGTACAACCTTGAAATTGTGTAATTCCTGATAAGCTGCCATCCGAACTTCGAATGCTTGCTACTTGAGCTTGCGGAGACATCTGCTTGTATATATACGTCGATTGCGGACGATACCATTTCCGCATGGGTGTGGTGGCATGTAATGGAAATGGTAGCTCCCTTCCAAGTTTGTTTGGCTCCTCTGTGTATACAGACCAATCGCAGTTATACGTTTCTCAGTAAGACGTTTTCACTTTTACACGTAATTCTGCGCTATTCCCGATATTTTACTATCGTTTCTATCGTTTTTTTCGTTTCGGTTATAAGTAATTCATTCACATGTTTTTTTGCGATTATACGTTAGAATTTGAATTTTAGATTATCAAAATACACGGTTCTTTTATCTTTTTCATACCTAACCCTGTATGTTAGAACTTTGTTGAGAATTGAGACAGCGTTGTTGTGTTCCTCCTTTGTGCAGCCAATGTTAAACTTTGATCACACCAGCGAAGGGTATGTTGCTTACTTTCGGTTTGGTGGAAAAATTGGTTTCGTATTCGGTTGATGCATAAATTCATGCCGTTTTATTTCACGAGTGTTTCCCAGGTCAGTAGTGACGGTCCAGATGGCCAGTTGTATTTCAAAATGCAGCCAGTAGTATCGTGTACCTAAATCATATTACGTTGTGTGATTGTGGCTAATGGCATTTTTGGTTTTCAGGTCCGGAAGTATGGAGTGTCAAGTAGAGTGGAATGAACATTTCCTACATCTGTTCTTCTACGAGTTTAACAAGGGATCCACAGCCATCGCCAACTCAAAAATATTGTGCTGTATATGGGGTGGATGCAATTGCTCCGAGGACAGGCCGAAAATTGTTTGAGCGGTTCCGAGGCGGCAGTTTTGACCTCAATGATTCTCCACGCTCAGGTCGTCCATCTCACTTTCATGAGGATCGTTTGAACCAATCCACCCTATTGGATCAGCGTTAAACCACACGCGAATTGACCACTGTGATGGACTGTGATCAGGATCCCGTGGTGCGACACTTGGAACGTATGGGAAAAATCCAGAAATTCGGGTCTTGGGTGCCTCACACTCTCACCGAAGACAACAAGAATCAGCGTGTTGCCTTATGTGGTTCCTTGCTCACCAGTTATCGCGAATGTTCTCAGCAACACAAACGCTTTCTGTCACGTATTGTTACTGGAGATGAAAAGTGGTGCTTGTAGGTGAATTTCAGGCATCGGAGGGAATAGTTAAGCCCAAACAAGAGGTCCACACCACGTCCAAAACACAACCTTTATCCTGCGAAGATCATGTTGCGTGTCTGGTTTGACATGAAAGGGATTATTCACTGGGAAATGCTGCGGAGGAATCGGATGATCAAAGCTGCACTCTATTGTGAGCAACTCCGCCGTGTGAAGGGAGTTATTCAGCAGAAACGGCCACATCGGTGCCGTGGTGTACTTCTCCAACATGATAACGCACGCCGACATAGTGCAAACATGACCAAAATGACAATTCAGGACAGGAAATGGGAGATGCTTTCATATCCGGCCTGTTCCCTTACATGTCTCCCCTTGAGAATATAACTTGTTCCGAACTCTGTCGAATGCACTCCGTGGCAGAAGATTGGACAATTATGTTGATCTCTAGAATTTCCATGATGATTTCTTCGCAGCAAAACCTTTACGTTTTTTCAAGAATGACATTGGAAACTTATCAGACATTGGGACACCATTGTAAACAATGGAATAAGGGGGGAATGCACAGTTAAATGATTCCGTTTTCCTTTCTGATGTAATACATTCTTGTAGTGCGGTGACAAAAATGGCATGAACTTATGCATCAACCCAATATTTCATGACTCACACATATGTGCTATTTAAAAATTGTTAAATCTCTGGGTCGTAACTTTGTGGCTCCACTGTTTTCAGCCGTAGTAGAATCGAATCCCAAATGTATCATCAATATTTTTACATTCTGCTTTCAAATGGATGCACTCATGATCCGCAGAAGATAAAAACCTGTCAATTCCTGAGTTCCATACTAAAGCACTGATCTCAGATTTTTAGTTGCATGGATTTCAGTTAATCTGGATTCAGAATTATTTTAGATAGATAGGGCAGTCGAAAGAGAAGTTTGATTTTAATAGGTATATTTGCAATGCAATAAAATGCATCATGATTTGTAGCGCTTTTACTTTCTTTCTTTCGCCACTAATTCGAATTTAAATAAATCACTACTAAGGAAGACCACATGCATAGTGCAGTTGGTTAAGGTTTTCTTTGAATGCGTGTTAGGGTTCCTTTTTTGCGATAGATGACGCAAAAAATCACTCCTTGGGTGTGGCTTCTACGTCTTGAGGGACCGTCCCAGAAATTGGCGTCACCGAATCGCTGCAGACCTCACCATATTCAGAATGGAAGCGGTCTCTCGTCGGCTGCACAATGAAAAGACAAAATACGCGCTGTTACGTTTTTACCAATAACGTTGTTTGAGGTGGAGCTTAGTAGGTAGGCGGAGTTTCTATAGCTGAGATTCAGGGGTTCTCTGCTAATGTACACATTTTCTCTTCAAAAAATGAACGTACAGTAGGATTTAAGATGATTTATGGAAGAAAAGATTCCAGTCTCACTTTTGGCCTCATTCAATTATTTCTACTAGGTGCTTGAATTAATTCCCTCTGCTTTTTGCCACAGAAACACCTGTGTGTTGCCACAGAACGGTACATGATAGTCTATTCAAAGTAGTGTCCGTTGGCAGCTACGACCCTTTATAACCGTTGGGGTAACAAATGGATTCCGCCGTAGAAAAATGCAGGTTCTTTCGAGGCGAACCATTCATTGAGCCATTTTTGGATATCCGCGACAGAAAAGAAGTGCTGTTCTCACAGGCCATGTTGTAGCTACCGGAACAAATGGAAGTCCGGGCGAGCAATGTCAGGGTAATAAAACGGGTGGGGTAAGAAGTCCCAACCAAGTGCCTCCAAGAGTTCCTTTACGGATTTGGCCACATGAGGTCTAGCGTTGTCGTGGAGAAGAATAACCTTGTCATATCGGATCCAGTTTCCGAGCTTCTGGATCATTTTCATTGCCTTTAAACGTTTGCTAACCCCTGACTCATTGCCCCGTAGTGTTTCAGACAACTCGTGGAGCGTCTGACATGAATCCTCGTCCAATAAGGCCTCCAATGCGCTATCTTCGAAATTTTTAGGCTGTCCCGGGCACTTTTTTGTCCTTCACGTCATATTCGTTGGCTTTGAAGCATCGGAATCACTATCTGCATGTTGTTTCCGATAGGGCATGTTCCCCATAGTCCTGCACTAGCAAACGATAACCTTCCGCTGCAGATTTCTTGAGATGAAAGCAGAAGAGTAATGCTTCCCGCAAATGCTCCTTTTTTGGTACGAAACTCGACATCGAGTATGCGATACAAACTCTTGTTCTGTGCCCTCTGATCGCGTGTCTCACACTGCTTCGCCCTGACTGCGGACTGTACGTGCGTGCACAAGAGAGGTCACGTGTGGCCCGGGTCACAGCGCACCGCTGCTGCGCTCTATTGGGTAACAGCGGGAATTACTTCAAACACCTGATATTGGGCCTAGATAATTCAAAAATCCGACCGAAGTGAAAGACTTCGTTTCTTCCAGACAGAAACACTGCTGAACTAACCTATCGCGCCATCTAGCGCCTAAATTCGAATACTTTCGAGTCAGATGAATTGAATTAAAAAAAAAAACCTAACAATTTGTTCGGAATAACAACTGTGGCACATACACTATCTACCAACAAGTATTTGAACACCTGTGATAGCAAAGGAAAACGAAGTTTATTCACCTTCAATAGTTGGTGGAGCCTCCACGAGCGGCGATTACAGCTGCGACCCTCCGGGGCATACTCTCAACCAGGCGTTGTACGACGGCTAGCGGTATTTTCTTCCACTTGGCTTGGAGAAGACAGGTCAGTTCCTTCACCGATTTCGGACGGTGAGGGCACCCCTTAAGTCGACGCTCCAACTCGTCCCAGAGGTGCTCGATAGGGTTAAGGTCCGGGCTCTGCGCAGGCCAGTCCATTCGATGAACCCCATTGTCACTATGCCAAGCCATGGTGGACCTCGCAACTCATCCTGAAAGTAACATGGGTCAACCCCGTAAAACTGCCACAACGTAGGAAGCGCATGGTCACCCAAAATGGTGCAATAGGTCTCGGCGTTGAGTCTACCAGGAATTGCGACCAAGGGTCCCTTGCCATACCATGAGACACACCCCCATAGCATAATTCCACCGCCGCCGAACTTCACAGTTGGCACAATACATTCCGGCAGGAGGCGTTCTCCAGGCAGACGCCAAACCCAGACCTTGCCATCCGAACGGCAGAGAGTGAAACTTGATTCGTCGCTCCAGAGAACCTGTTTCCACTGTTCAACGGTCAACTGTCGACGTTCTTTGTACCACGTTAGCCGAACAGCGCTATTGGACTTGTGGGCGGCAGCACGTCCATGATAACCGAGCAGATGTGCTTCCTTACGGATGGTATTCATCGAAAGAACACTCCCGGATGCCTGTTGAAACTCCTCGCGGATGTGGCCCATCGATTTGGTGCGGTTTTTCCGAATTTCTCTGGCCAGCACCCGTCGGTCTCTAACTTCCATTTTTGTGGGTCTGCCGGGTAGGGGCACATTCCGACAGTCACCTCTCATCTTCCACTTGCCAATAACGTAGGCCACTGTCGATTTTGGGTACTTCAACTAGCTGGATATGTCACGTATGGATCGTCCATTTCTGTAATACCCTACGATTACGCCTTTCTCGAAATCGGAGAGCTCCAAACTGCGTGGCATCTTGCATGCGACTGGTTGCGTTGTTGTTTCCCACACGATATTTAACGGCGGCGGCCGTGACGTGTATAGTAGTCTTCACTACAAAGTAATAGTCTTCGAGAAAATGTGTACAAAAAAATTTACATTGCAGATATAGGATTGAATTTCTCTTACACTTATTCAAAGACAGCCTTAAGGCGTTGTATGGGAGGACGATGTTTTTGACGGGTGTTCGATACCCTGTCATGCCGGACATCTAGTCTGAGGTTTCTCCGCAGACTCCCCGAGTTGGGGGTCGCGAATGCGACGATGATTCCCTCTGAAGTCCGGCCCGCACGCACTTTGTCCTTGGATCGCCGTTTCCTAGGATTTACCAGATGAGTTTCGATGCTCTATTAGTAAGACGATTGATTTCTGATGTTCCATGGCGTCAGGCACCTACGAAAATTTTCCCGTGGTTGATGATTAAGGAAGATCTTATACTCCTTTAAAGCTTGGGTTTTACAATAGTGAATAACATTTTGAAATGTAATTTTTCTTTTCTTTAATTTATGCGTTTTTAAGGCAATCCCACTGAAAAACGTATAAACGAGATTTTACTGTACGAAGAAGACAAGAAAACTTGCATACACTGGAAGGAAACTTGAAAAATTGATTATCGCATCTTATTTTGTGCAGTTGACGGCGCCTTTAGAAATCCTTTCATCTCTACACTTGGGATAAACTGCATATCTTGATAAATTTTCCCATCCTGTGTCACACCAAAAAGTAAAAGAGAAAAGATTATTTTCCACTGCTCTCCACAAACTCCGTCAGAAGGTATTTAAAATGTATCATTTAGCCGCCCGTGCGCATTTGCAACACACCGTCTGAATGGAATTCACAAAGAAAAAGAAAAACAAGAATTTTTGTGACATTTTCCCATCGTGTTTTACCCCCATGCTGTTTTTACTTGCTGAGTTTTACTCTTTTCCTCTCCCACACGACCGACAGGTGGTGGCGGACTCCCTGATGCGAGTAATGTGTGTGGAATGCTATTGCCTGGATTCCAAAAATTCCAATTTTCATGTCTCTATTGACCAGGAGTGCAGGAAATTAGAAGTCATCTATCTTTCTGTATTCCGCAGTCGGCTGTCACAGAAATACGTGATGCGGCCTCCTGCACAGCTCAATTATTCGGAAGCAAAGCGGCCGAAACGTCCCATTTCATTCTTGTTTTTCATTCTTCTTTTCACTTCTGCCTATCCAGGCTGGCTGTGCTGCCTTCGATCCGAAGTGCAGCAGCGCGCATTCGCATTAAGTGCTGCTGCTTTACAAATACAACTTCGGATTAAAACGTAAAGCGCAGAAGGGCGCCTCTTTTCCCCTAACCTATTCTGTCAGATAACGCAGACATTTCCGCTACACGGAAAATCCCAATGCTTTTATGGGCACTCGAGGTGTAGATTCTGCCATTCGGTTTTTTCTAACCAGATGGCGTTTGCGTAGAATTCAAAACGCCGACGACTAGTTGTTTCCGTTTCATTCCACAGCAGAAATACAATTCAAATGTGTTTGGTCAATCTGTATGTCTGTCATGATGTTTCCATTAAATCCTGTCTAAAGATGAGGATTGAATCGGAATACCACGAGATAGCCAAGGGATCAGCAGCAGTTATGTCTTGTGATCTGTTTTTGCAAATGGGTGTGCAATTCGGATCTTTCACAAATTCTTATGGCGACATGGATTTGGGGACAGTTCGATATTTTTTTTTAAATTGCGTCTCTTTATTTCCCGAAATTAGTATCAAATGGTGTTTTTGACAGTTCGAATTTTTTTTTTAATTTTTTGCGAATCTTTATTCACAAAAATTTTACTAAACCGGCGTTTGTAACAGTTTTAATTTTTTTAGACCTTTTACGTGTCTTATCAATCACAGAAATTCTCATGCAGAAACGTTATTTGTGATACAAATTTTGAAGATCACAATCCAATTTTTGACGTAAATACCATCCTTGTCATATTTACGCCAAAAATCGTATTGTCATCTTCAAAATTTGTATTATATGGCGTAATCCCGTATTTCTTTCATGATTTATCTGCTTCTCCGGGCAATCACGGGATAAGATTCTTAACCTTTAGATTCGCTAAACATGAATGCCGGTTGCTTCAACTAGCGAATCCTGTGATGGTTATATTCAAATTGATCGGAAACTTGAAACTTGGTCGTTCTGAGTGGTGTAGGGGTTAGCATACCCGGGTTCGAATCCCGCTCCAGGACGATGAAAATTTTCAAGTTTTCTGATATTATCTGACTGACCATCCTTGTCATATTTACGCCAAAAATCGGATTGTCATCTTCAAAATTTGTATTATATGGCGTAATCCCGTATTTCTTTCATGAGCAGTCATTTGTGATAATTTGAATTTAAAAAAATCCTCTCTTAATTCTCTGAAATTCTTATCAAACTGCGTTTGTGACAGTTCGATTTTTATCAAACGTTAACGTTTCTTTATTTTCCAAAAATTCTTACCGAAACGATGTTAATAATAGCTCGAATTTTTAGAAAATTTTACGGCTCTTTGTTCTCCGAAATGTTTACCAAACTACATTTCTGACAGTTCGATTTTTTTTTCTACAATTTCTTACTCCACTTTACTCACAGAAATTCCTATCCCGAAATGTCACTCCTTACAGTTCAAACGTTCAACAAGAGTTTTACGTCTCTTTATGCGCAGACATTCTTATGCCGAAACGTCGTTTCTGACAGATTAAACTTTAAAGAAATTTTACGTCTTTTTATTCTGCAAAGTTCTTTGCACACGGCGTTTGTAACAGTGTAAATTTTCAGCAAATTTCGCTGCTCTTGATATTCCAAAATTCTTACTAACCGGGGTTTTATGACAGTTCAAATATTTAAAAAAACATTTTCATCTACAGTATGTATTCACTGTAATTCTAATGCCGAAAACAGTGTTTGCAGCAGGATTTGTACTGCAAGATTTTACAACTACTTTCTTATTGAACGTCATTTGTGATAGCTACTTTCTTATTGAAAGACCTTTGAGATCAAGATTAGATAATAAATTATATGATCGAAAGGTATCCGGACATCCCCTATGAGTAGTGTACACGTCACAGCCATGGTCCATACAAGTATGAACAGAAGCCACGTGAAACATCATAGACAAGAATGAACAGCAGAATGGTCCATACGTCAGAACTGAGTAATTTTAATGTGGCATGGTCATAAGATACCATCTTAGCTATTGGGAGTACCGGAAAGTAATGTCATTTTCGGGGGGGGGGCTAAATTTGGGGAGCAGTTGTGATGTGTTTATGTACGTTCAACGGAAAGTAAGTGTATGTACAAGTGAATGAACTATTCGCCTTTAACTTATGTAGGTGTTTTTGTTTTCCAAGTTTGCAGAATAAAATGAGTGACATAAAACCCGAGGAGAGCCATGTTCGTCATTTTATGCTGTATGAATTTCACAAGGGGAACAATGCAACCGTGCCCACCAATATCATTTGCGCTGTTTATCCAAATGCGTTAAATGTCCGTAAATGCCAGCGTTGGTTCGCTCAATTCCGGTCGGGTAATTTTGACTTTTCTGATGCCCCACGTGAATGAAGGCCCATGGAGCTGGACAATGACCTGCTGCTTGCAGCCGTTGAGGCAGATCCTCGTCAAACCATTGATGAATTATTCCAACATCTTAATGCATCATGGTCTACTGTTCAAGAGCACCTTGAACAATAGACCATGCAAGAGATAAGGAAGGTCTGTAGGAAAAGAGTTTCTGTCTCACGCCAACTTTCACCTGACAACAAAGCCAAGCGCTCCACCATCTGCAACTCTTAGCTCAGCCGACAGGAAAAGGATCCATTTCTTCATCGAATTGTCACAGAAGATGAAAAGTGGGTTCTTTATGTGAACAACAAACGTAAAAACCAGTGGCTTTCTCCAGGTCAGACACCAGTTCCTAAGCCAAAACCAGGTCTTTGCCCGAAAAAGGTTTTGCTCTATATTTGCTGGACTACCGCTGGAATAGCTCACCTTGAGCTCTTGGAACCCAAACAGACCGTAACGGCAGACCTCTATTGTCAACAACTGAACCGTTTCAAGCAAGCTCTTACTGTAAAACATCCAGTACTGGTGAACAGAAAAGGTGTCATCTTCCAGCATGACAAAGTGGGACCTCACACAGCGAGATGGACCCAGCAGACGATCAGAGCTTCTGGCTGGGAAGTTCTGCCCCATCCTCCTTATTTCCCTGACATTGCACCATCTGATTACCATTTTTTCAGCTCTATGCAGCACTTTCTTAATGTGAAAAGATTCCACAATATTGATGTCGAAACGAGGCTCTCGGACTTCTTTGCACCACAGCCAACGTCTTTTTATAAAGACGGCAATGAAAGTTTTGTTTCGTGATGGGCAAGCGTGATTGATAATGATGGCGATTATATAACTGATTAAGAAATAAATGTCTTGAGTTACGGTGCTTCTCTTAAACCAGTTCAGGAACTTTACCTTCTGCAGCTGCCTCGATAAACTGTTAATGGTGTTATTAAGAACTGGAAAGCCTAGGTACAACAACAGCGCAGTCGCGACTTGATAGCTCCTCTTAACATGACAGAGAGGAACCAGAGAGTGCTGAAGCGGGTGATGCGACAAAATCGCCTTTCCTGGGCTGCAACACCCACCACCGAATTCCAAAAAGACCCCGGAGCAACGCTACCAACATAACGGTTCGTCTACAGCTCAAGAGAATAAGTTTCCTTAGCCCAGCAGCCCCGCATAAGCTTAACATCATCAACGCCAAATGTCGGTTGAAGTGATTTCAATCTCGACACACGTGGACACTAAAGCCTTGAAAGCACGTTCTCCGGAGTGATGAACCACTGTCCACCATCGTCGTACAAGAAAGAGTGTGTAGCATGCAAAGTGGACATTTCCGGCCAGACTGTGTTGCGCCAGCTGTAAAGTTTGGTAGAGGAGGCATCATGGTCTGAGGAAGTTTTACATCGATCGTCCCGGGCCCTTTGGTTTCAGTGCCGAAGAATATTAACACTGCGAGTTGCAATTACACGTTACACAATTCAGAGCTCCCAATATTCTGCACCAGTTGGAAGAAGGCCTTTTCCTTCACCAGGGGACAATGACCCCGTCCATAAAGCGAGTCCCTTGCAGGAAAGTTGATGAGATGTGTGTGGAAGACCTTGACTGACCTGCACAGAAAACTGATTTCAATCTCATAGAACACTCTGAGTTGAATTGGACCTCCGACTGCGAGCCCGGAACTCCGTCCGACATCGATGGCCAACCTGAGAATAGAAGGCAATACCCTCAGCAACGTATCACCAAAATCTAGTTAAAGCCTTTCCAACAGATGGAGACCTTGATAGCAGCAAAGAGTTGACCAACTCAATATCAACTGCTTTCCTATAACAGATAATTTGTGGATAGGCAAGTGTCAGTTTACTTTTCAGCAGATGGTGATTATGATAGCAGCAAATTGTGGACCAACTCAATATGAACTGCTTTCCTATAACAGATAATTTGTGGATAGGCAAGTGTCAGGTTACTTTTCAGCAGATGGAGACTATGATAGCAGCAAAGGGTGGACCAACCTAATATCAACTGCTTTCCTGAAACAGATATGGATTGGCAAGTGTCAGATTACTTTCCAGCAGATGAGACTATGATAGCAGCAAATGGTGGACCAACTGAATATCAACTGATTTGCTATAACAGATAATTTGTGAATAGGCAAGTGTCAGGTTACTTTCCAGCAGATAGAGACTATGTTAACTGCAAAGGGTGAACTAACTCAATATCAACTGCTTTCCTATAACAGCTAATTTGTGGATAAGCAAGTGTCAGTTTGCTTTTGATCAGATATTGTATTATGTCAATTACAAATTGTCACAGAAAGCAAGGCGCTGTTCTGTTTGCTGTAAATGTTAACGGATTATATGCAAAATAGGGAAATGCATTGGCTGAACGCTGAACGAAATTATTGCAGTGTCCTGTGAAAGTCTAATTGTATTCACCCATATCAAATAACGTTCGTTCTCAAATGGAGTAACAAGTGCGATAATAATGTATAAGCTTTCGCATTTAAAACAAATGATATTTCAAAACAGAGATATTAGCCACTTGATCCCACTAGCAGCTGAAAAGTGTGTTACGAAAATTAACAAATGGAGCATAGAAAGTTTATCTATTTTATCCCGTGTCCAATTTATTGAAATTAATTAAGTGTGCCTCATTTCGTGACAAGGTTCCACTTCGAGCGCACAAGCTTCGGTGAAAATGGACCACGGCGACAAGCCAGTCGTTAGTAATTTTTTTGTATGAGTTCAGACTAGGACATTACGAGGTCATGGTGCCCCAAAAAAGTAATGCGTTCGGGCAACGTACTACGAATAAACGCTCCATAATACAATAGTCCTTAAAATTGCGCCTCATCTAGGTCCGGCATTAGTCGTACGAGATGAGGAGCTGAAGAATATCGTGAAAGCTGACACACGGCAAAGTGTTCGTGAGATCGTAGAAAAGGTCCGTTTTGAATCTTTTGCCAGTTGTTCGGAGCCTGGTGGCCTTGGGAAAGATAATAAACCTGAATGTCTGGGTACCGCACGAATTGACAGCAAACCATAAGACACGTCATCTGGAGGCGCACGTTTCACTCCTTGCCAGGCTCAACCGAGAGGGATTCTTACATCAGATGAAAACCTGCAATAAAAAAATGTGTCCTCAATAACAATCGTAAGTGATCAGCTCATTAGTGGAATACCACGGAGCCACCTAACCGCTGCACGAAGTTACTTCTACACCCGCTGAAGTTGCTTGTTCTCCTTTGGTGGAATGCTGTCGGCCTGATCTATGATTATTTTATCCGACTAAGTAAAACCATTAATTCGGACCTCTATTGTGTTTTAAATGCAGCAAATGCACAAAAAGTTGCTTTTTAAGCCGCTAGGTTTGTTTACGGGGCATGGATTCCTTTTGTTGTATGACAACGTGCGATCATATGTCAGCCAAAGGACGTTCATCGAACCATGAAACTTTACCGCGCCCTGAATATTCCCAGACCTTGCTCACACAGGTTATCACTTCTTCCCCCATCTGGACCATTTTCTGCGAGAGGAGAACTACTCAAACGACCAAGCGGTATGTCATTCCGCTGCCATCTCCTTTGCCTTACTGATTTAGATATTTCATCGCCATGGAATCCACATCCTCATAACCCATTGGCATAAGTGCGCCAATTCAGAAGGAATATTACTTTGTCTAAGCTATTTGGTACTTTTTGCTTTTAAGAGGGTTTGCAGGTGGCACTCTCATTTCGGACATTCCATTTGAACCAACCTCATGCATATTCTTTCTGAAGTTACACACCACTGTTTTAGTGGCTCTCCAAGCTATTATGCTCTTCAAGTAAAATGATTTCTCGAGGTAATTACAATAGGCTTTCAGGTCATAAATAATGTCTTCGTCCGTCCCAAAACACACACCAGATACGTTCCTTTTGAGATTGGAGTGCAGATGGTAGTCTGAGGGGGAAAAGATCAGGTGAATAGGAAGGATGTGATAACAAGTGGAACCCATATTCAGAGATGGCAGTTATGGCAACTGTCGATCTGTGGCTTGTAGGGTTATCCTTGCGAAACAGTGCCTGCTTTAGTCAACTTTCACCAGCTTTTATCCTTCAATTGCTGTTGGAGTTTTCTTTATAGGTTGCCATACCCTACTCCCGGGAAGACACGTTCGAGCTGCGATTTCAGCGCTGGCTTCTGATCATTCGTCAGAGATAGGTACGGGTTCGAATCCCATTGAGACATGGATGTTGTGTTTGTCTAAGGGCACTGGCTCTTTCGCTTTCCTGGATCCAGTTGCCCTAAATTACGGATGAGCTACTGCTTATAGCCCATCGAGTTGCTCACAGTGGTCGTTAAACACCTAAAGAGAAAAAAAAAGTATGCCCTAAGGACGGATTAATACAGACATTTGACGTGGGCTAGGAACATCAAACAGAAGGTCATCGCTCTTTCCACGTTTATAAGTGAGTCACGGAAAAATTCTCATTGACTGTCACCAGTAATCGAACCCAGGGTCCTCCAGTTACGCGCCGGATATACTTCCGTTACACCATAGCGGCCTCGAATTCCTCCAGACTCACACACACTAACTGCCAAGCTAATTTGGCAGGTTACTTTTTGGAGCACTGCACAATGCTGCGGATTCACCAAAGATGGTAAGCAGCAACTGAACACAAGGACGGCTTGACTCTTCGCATAATCATCCACCTTCACCACCCACTTCTGCATCCCAGAAAATTATTGTCATCTCCTTTTTGCAAGAAATGAGAGATTAGCCCTTCTTTGGAGGGGGTGAGTTACTATGCTTACATTGGTTTGATTCCGATTCTGGAATACAGCTGTATGCCCACATTTATCTACTGTTACAAATCGTTGCAGAGATAATTCTGGAGTCTTAGATTGCCTCCTGACATGAACCTCCTCGTCATCTTTTTCTCTTGTGCCAGGAACTTTGGACCACACGGACAACGGCAACCTTGTCATTGCTAGACATTGTGTTAGAATGCGATGAACTGTTGTTTATGACATGTACAATGTCCTTCTAATCTGCTTGGCTGTTAAACTTCTGCCTTGCATTACTATTTCTGTACTTTGTCTACATTTTCTTGAGTGATGACCTTAGAGGATCCGCTTAAGCGAACGACATCTTTCACATTCGTTCTCTCACACTTGAATTTCGCTGCTCATTCCTTTACAGAATGAAGCACCTTCCTTAGTTTTGCGACCAAATCTTCATAGATGTCATTTGGATCCAATCCTTTTTTTTAACAGATACTTTCTCACCGATCTGACATCTTGTTCTTTCATTTTTCTTTCCTCGGTAGACCTAGTCACATTCTGGGACCTATGTAGATTAATAGTTGATTTTAGTAACAGCAGCTATTATTCTAACGTTACTTTGGTTTCTGCGTAAGACATTACCTCCGAGCTTGTTACGTTCACGTGTGCTTTAGCTTCCCTTAACACTTGTTGAATATGGATAACTTAAATTTTAAATGTATTTTAAAGTCCTTAACTATACATACAAAAGCTAATAATATACTTCTAGATAACAGCCAGGTTGGGTAAGAGTTCGTACTTACAATAAAACTTCTTTTTACCCTGTCGTTTACGAAAATTACCAGACAAAGGAATAATCGCGCTATTCAAATGAATTTTATATCACAGATTCCTCATGTTGCACGAGATAGCAGACACATTTATAGAGCTGTACAAAAAATGTTCTATTCAAATCTCAGTATCGTGTTAAGCCACCTAAAACAACAGTAAAGCCTCTTCACGGTGTGGCATTGAATGGAAGAGGCTTTTATATAGTCCTGGCGAATACTTTGCAAGGCTACTTCTATGAGAGTCCAGAGTTCATTTGTGGTGATTGGTGGCATGGAAGAGCTCTTGGACATTCCGGGCCACATTTGACCGAGCATTATCCTGCAGGAAAACAGCACCAGAACAACTCTTAAGGAAGAATATTACCTCTAAAACATCCCTGATGTATCACTGGCTGTCGAGGGTTCCTTCAATTCGTATCAGGCGAGATCGCAAATTGAACCCAATGGCGCCTCAATCCATGAGGTGCGGCGCTCCGCCGGTATGACGGTGCAAAGTGTCGTTCACCAAAACAAAACACGTATGCAATCATCATAGTGCATATAGTTGAATCGTGACTCGTCAGAAAACACGACCTTTTGGCAATCAAGTGCGCCAATGTTTGTGTTCAAGACCCAATGGCAGCCTGTCGCGTCTGTGGTTGACGGTAAAGGAACGCGGAACAATGGGCTGCTAGCGACCAGTTCTCTGTTAAGCACACGACGTCGAACTGTGCTAGAAGACTAAGCCTAGCCTGCGACAATGTTCCACTTCTGTGCTAACACCGTGGATGTCATTGTGCGATCAGTCACTGTCGCGCGGTTGAGGAGTCTGTCATCTCGTGCAGCCGTGCGATTTTGTGGTGTGTTTACTAGATCTCTGTGCGTCCGACTTCATCCACTAATGCCACTTTCGCATCACTGTACTGGTTTCGCCCTGTATGAGTGAGAAATGCGCGGTATGGGAATCCACAGCTTCTCTCATCCCAACTGTGCTTCCTGGCTTAAAGTCCATGAGGTGTTGACAGTGTGACCTTCTTCGGCGACGAGGCATATTGAGACACGAGAAACACCCTTTCAATTTTTTCACTGATTGCAACATCTAAATTGAGCCAGCTCTTTATACCCAAGGCCAGTCATTGGGCACTGCTCCGAAACCACATGCGCATTTCTGCTGACATATTAATCATCTGAATGTCTCAAGCTGTTGTAAATATCCTATAAGTTTCAAGCTAAGAACAGCAGTCCTTCATGGTGTTGCAGTTTTCACAAACAGTGGTGTATTTAGATCCAGTAGGCAAGACAACTACAGTCGCGGTAGAAACTTATCCTCCCGGAACAATCTCAACATGCTCACGTTCTCTCACACGTTAATTTGTATTACATAGATATTGATCAAAAGGTCGACTAGTAACGATTACTACTGGAAGTTCTTTTAACATCATACCGTCAACGTTACTTTAATAACATTGCCTCTTCAATACTGAACACATCAGTTCATATCTCTAGTTCTCGATTACGTAATTGAACTTTGATCTTTCTCAGTGTTTTCGAAATTAAATTCTTCGAGTGAGGAAATTTGGCGCTAAGCTTATCTTATTGGGGGTTTAATAACCCTTTAACGACCATAACGCCCAAAACGCCCGTACGTACAAACGGCGATATAGACGCCAGAAACGCCTGTCTAGAGTGAGTAGGATTTCTTACCCTTACTTATTCTTCAAATTTTCTCGACCTATGGGGGATCAGCAGGAGTCACCCTCTGTCACTAAAGAAAGAAGTGAAACAACAGACAGTTTCGGCGTTATGGTATTTTGAGTGATACAAGATTTTTGGGTCATGGTCGTTAAAGGGTTTGCGACCACCGTGAGCTACTAGGTTAGCTATAAGTAGTCACCCATCCCTAATTTAGGGTCACTGGCTCCAGGGAAGAGAGAGTTCTAGTGCGGTAAGACAAACGTAACATTAATGCTTCACCAGGATTCGAATTCGGACCCTTCTCGGACGAATGGTTAGATGCCAGGGCTTAGACCACTGCACCACCGTGGCAGCAGGTGTTAAACTTAGAAAAACCTTTAATGAAAGTACATCAAATTTTCATAAGGATGTAGAAACTCAAAAGGAAGGTTACATTGGATTATGTATGCCACAACCGACAAAAATAACGAACATAATTATTCAGCTGAAAATATTCGAAAATAACATCGGACGTGTGATTATTCCTTCATGGCCGGACAAAGAACTTTTCAAACACCATCCTTAGATTAGGAAGTAAATTTCATACTAGTTTCTCGTACCTTGTAAAACAGGCTGTCGAGTCATGAAAAAAATTGCTGACTATACATAGAGCTTATTGTTTTTCGGATGTTTCTGGTAACGACAAGTTAATATATTTAGAGAAAGGAGTACAGGATTCAGCTCCGGTAGAGCAGCAGTCTAACTGATGGCTTATGACAATTCTTCCGTGAAGGGTCCGGGTTTGAATCCCGCTGAGACATGGATGTTGTGTTTGTCATACGGCACTGGCTCTCTGCCTTCCCTGAAACCAGTGACCCTAAATTAGGGACGGGAGACTGCTTATAGCCCATTGAGTTGCTCACGGTGATCATTAAATCTTCGATAAAAAAAATGCGGGATACCACTAAAGTAAAGGTAGCAGTTTTTATTTCTTCTATTTTATCAGTCACGTGAATTGCTATTGTTATAGTTTCAGTTCGATGCCTGCCATCCGAGAAACTAAATCGCTGCTAAAGGCGGTTAAATATTTTGCTCAATGTAATAATTAAGAGCTTAAAAGCAGGCATATCAATTATGGCTGCCGAAAACATTTCCTGAAGATATTAAAGATGCGGTTCCTTCTTGACATTTTAAAACGACTAGGGAGAAGCGACATATGTTTTAGGAAATTTATTTAATGTTGATACTACACGGAAAATGTATTCCTGTTTGTTCAACGCAAAGCCACCATATTCTAGTTTCTATGGTAACGTCATGGTTCAATGTTAAACGCCATGCAGCTCCTTTCGCCGGATGCATTTCCCGAACACTTATTTACAAAAAGCATGCAATAAAATTTAAAAGCCTTGGAGTATTTCTCATTAAATAAATTATCTTGACTATTCTTGTAATATATGTATATAATGCTTTTTTTCGGTAGTTTCTTTCAAGAAAAATGAGATTTTTAGATTTTTTTCTGAGAAAACAAATTTTGTTCAACCTGAAAAAAGTCGAAAAAACAATTATATTACCACAACCGCGGGGTGTTACAGTGATCCCGAAATACATATAACATCATTTAGTTGGATGAACAATGAGGTTGTGTCTTTCCGAAATTTGGTGGAGGTAAAAGTAAAGTTAATATAAATTATCAAAATTTGCCATGTTTACTGGTCCATGCATGTTAGTCCTGTTACACCCCTTGACTTTAAATTAAGATAAGTTCACAAATTTCCGTACGAGGAAAGACAGTGACCAGGCGATGAGCCATCACATCATGACCACCCCCAGCCTAGAGAAACGAGCGCGCATGGAAATCGAACGGTGACGAAGATGAAGTTCACAGAGCAGTATACATACAACCTAAGGGCCGGCTTTCAGTTAGTAGAATGTTTGGAGTCAGAATGAGGAAAACTGCCGACTTATGGACGTTTGATAAAGGGAAAATTGTGATGACTTGGAGACTCGGAACTGCGATCTGGGAAACGGCGCGGTTTGTGGGTTGTTCACGTGTCGCTGGAGTGAGTACGTATCAAAAATGATACGCAGATAGTCAAACGACGAACCGTTTTCCAGCCGTGTGTCGACCGCGGATGAATGGAAGATCAGAGCAAGTGTCACAGCACACAGTTCATCGAAGTGGTGATCAGAGCAATGTGTCACAGCACACAGTTCATCGAAGCTTTCTGCGCATGAGCCTGCGCAGTCAAAAACCCAATCGGATCGCCATGTTCACTACACGTTGTCGCCAACAACGCATGAAATGAGCCCAAGAGCATCGAGATTGGACCGTGGATGAATGGAAGAAAGTGGCCTGGTCTGATAAATCAAGATTCCTGGTGCATCACGTCGACGTCCGAGCGCGGATATTCCGATTACCAACAGCGGATATGCCACCTGGATGCACTGTTGAGCGTAAACAGGCCGACGGCGGCGATGTTATGCTGTGAGCGATGTTATCTCGGGACACTTGAGGCCCCATTATCCCAATAGCACACTCCCTGATAGTTGTAGGGTATCTGAGCGTCGTTGCAGACCAAGTTCACCCATTCATGGCAGCTGTGTTCCCTGCAGAAGATGGCCATTGCCAATAGGATAATGCGCCATGACATACTGCAAGAATCGTCAAGGAGTGGTTCGAGGAACATGCTGGTGATTTTCTGTATAATGCCCATGCCTCCAAATTCACCTGGCATGAACCCAATCGAACATTTGTGGTTCGACGTGGAAAAACGGGTTCGCGCTAAATCACCACCACACTGAAATGTACGGGAACTGGAGGACCAGCTGTTTATCGTAAAAGATACTCCAGGATGATGCCTTGCTGAGTGATGACTGTTTTTCGGGGTAAAGGGGGTGCTACAGCTTATTAGGTAAAAGGTCATAATGTAATGACTCATCAGTGTATATATACATAAAGGATGAGTGAAAAGTTGTAGGACACCCTTATTTTTCAGAAAGGGGAGGGAAAATGAAATATCTGAACACCCCAGCAAAGAATCGGTAAGGGGGCCTAACTTTTAGGCTATTTCCGGAACATGGCCACTATGAGGATCTCTGCGAACGAGAGACCCCTTTAAATAATTAAATATAATTTTGGTGTCTTTTTTGTGTGTATATGTATGTGTTCAAGTGACAGCCGTGTAAGATATCTTGTACGAGAACGGACAATTTATCCTTGCAAACTCATTGCTGGACATTTTGGGGACATTGGTCCTCAACGACGTCATTTTTCTCGAACTCGTAAGATAGTCGTTGGTTGTCAAGTACATGGTGATATTCGTTACGCCTTCTTACATAGTCGGAGGTGGAACTTAAAGAACATTCGTTACGAGGTGTCAACAAAGCAACGCCCAAAAACGTTGGTGGTTCGCGGAGGAAGGGAGACGAGGAGGACATTAGAAATTCGAAGGCGTGGAGAAGGAGATGTCACGGTGATACAGCATAATGTTTTTTCGTTGTATGGGATATAACCCATAAAGCATTAAATAATGTACAATTGTATATATATATATATATATATATATATATATATATATATATCATGAATAAATACTCGGATTTCTTAGAAAATGGATTCCTGAAGGTATTTTCCCTAAGGCCGTATTTTGTAAAGGACGAAACAAACCAAACTGGCCTGGGAACCACAGGCTCGCTAAAACATGTCACAGCCACCATATTGGATCAAGGTCAATTTTTAATTGATTAGGGATATCAAATTTTTCAAATGGTTTTGCATATCAAACAAGACGAGAATTTTCTGATAAATTGACGGCCTTAATCAGATTTGACACTATGTGTTATGGTCCAGAAGTTATCAAGACGGAAAGTTGAAATAACCATTGTTTGTTGCAGGAAACTGAAGATGACACTGACGAAAGAGGAGGGAATCGGGGTGATCCTAATGTCTGGGGAACGCTCTTGCCGTATCATAACTGCAGACTTCAACAACCGACACCCAGGAACACCACCAATTTCACACGGCACTATCGCATATTCAAATTCCTAGAAATTTTGACTGTGGACGAGAAGCCATGTAGTGGTCGGCAGAAAGCTTTTACTGACGAGGAAACGTCAACAATGGTCTTGGCATCCTTTGCGAAGATTTCACAACTTAACACACGACGTCTCGCAGCATAATGTTGTATCAACCAGTCAGCCATTGTACGGATTTGTCACACCGCTCACTGACATACGTTCAAGACCCAGACGCAGCAGCAACTATCAGAGGATGACCCTAATAAACGTCTCGAGTTCTGCATTCTGGTTTTAGACAAACATCAACGGGATTCCTCATTCGCACAGGACATTTTGTTCAGTCACAAGGGTAATTTTTATGCCAGTGGTGAAGTTAACCGTCAGAACCACAGGTACTGCAGTAACAGGAACCCTCACTGGACATAGCCATCCAATGTCGTTGGCAATGTAAAGGTTATTGTATGATGAGGAATATGGGGCACCGCTGTAATCGGACTCAATTTCATCGACAATAACCCAAATGCTCAGCGCTACCTGAAAATGCTACAGGAGACAGTTTTCCTTTCCTTTCTGAATGAAGATGGCAGTTTCCCTGGTTATTTTCAACACGATTGGGCTCCACCACACTACGGAGCAACTGTTCATCAATGGTTAGATGTTTAGTTCCCTGGACACTGGATTGGCCGGCGTTGTCCTTTGGAATGGCCACCCAGATCCCCGATATTACACCACTCGAGTTTTATCTGTGGGGTCATCTGAAACACCTGGTGTATGCTACGAAAATCTGCGACAAACGCCACCTTCGGCAACGCATCCTGGAGGTATGTAACCGTATTTCTCCAAACAGTCTCGTACCGGTGCATAATGACTGGTCAAGCGCCTTCAGCTCTGTGTTCAGCAACAGGAAAAAGCACATTGGACACATCAAATATCTGCGCATCACAGGGTACTTCAGAGGTTATTATTTCAACTTGCTCTGTTGATAACTTGTGAATCACAACACATATGTCAAATCTTTATTACCGCAATCAATTTCTGAGAAAATTCTGGTCTTGTTTTATTTGCAACACGAGCTCTTAACATTTGAAACATTTTATTTTCATCCAATATGGCAGATTTCAAGATGGCGGCCATGTTCCTGAAAAAGCCTAAAAGTTAGGCCCCTCACCGATTCTTTGCTGGGGTATTCGGATACTTCATTTCACCTCCTGTTTCTGAAATACAAAGGTGTCCTGCGACTTTTCACTCACGCTGTATATATATGCATATCCTATAGTAGTGGACTTTTAGAGAAAGCTTCTCGTTGGTCCTCCACTAATGTTATGCTGACTTCAGTGTTTCAGGTACATGATTTCGGCTGCATATCCTATGTTATCTACTCTGAGCAAAAGACGCCAAGCGATATTAATCTCTGCCAGCGGGATTCAACGAGTACATAATGTTATTTTTACCGTCTTAAAATCATAATAATATCTTGATGTCTCCTATAAAGTTCAATCGTCTTACAAAACTATACTGCGAGTATCTTATATATACACTATATTGACAAAAGTCACCCGATACCTAGAAGAGTAACACAACACAACATTTATTGACATATATTAGTACGGTGTCGGTCCACCGTCAGCCTTAATGCATGCACTGACCCTTCGAGACAGGCTTTCGACAAGGTTTTGGAACACCGTGATAGGTATGCGCTTCCATTCAGTACATAATGCTGCAGCTAACTCTTGCCTAGTTGCCTAGTAGTAGGCCTTGGTTCCAAACTTCTTGTGCGGCGCTCTAATTCATCCTATAGATGCTCTATGTGATTAAGATCAGGGCTCTGTGCTGGCCAGTCCACACACGACAAGAAAATATTGTTAAACCACCTCGCAACAGTTCTTGCATTATCCTGCTGGTACCAACAAGGCTCGGTTCCATAGTATTGCAACAGAGTTCGTACGACATAATGGTCCAGAATATCGAGGTAGACATGCTTGTTAACATGTTTGTTCACGATAACCAATGAACCGGGACCATACCACGAAAAGCACCCCCTACACCATTACACAGCCACCTCCAAATTTGACCGCAGGAACAGTACATTGTGGTGAATAGCGTTCCCCCAGCTGTCGCCATACCCACACACGGCCATCAGACTGATGGATCATGTATCTGGATTCATCAATCCATAGGACCCGTTTTCCAGGGAAGGGAGAGAGCCAGTGCCATAAGACAAACACAACAACCATGCCCCATTGGGATTCAAACCTGGACCCACTTGAATGAACAGTCATAAGCCAGCACTTACACAACCGCGCCACCGGGGTGGCAAAATTACCTTTAAGGGTGCAACTTTGTTGGGATCTTCTGCAGTGTTTCCAACTTACCAATTAATTGTACTTTTTTTACCTTGTTATATTTTAAGATTTGGTAGTTTGGCTTCCAATGCGAATGACCCACGATTATCTTCTTTAATTCTAAGCCAAGGGGTATGATATGACCCACGTTAATCTTCTTTAATTCTAAGCCACGGGGTAAGTATGTGATACAACTCCCCGTAGAGTTAAGGAGGCGTTAACTGTGACTCAGACTCCCCATAGAGTCATATGGCATTAAGTCTGGGGAATGAGGCAGCCAGGACAGTAACTTCTGATCTACGTCAGTCCGACATCTGAGCCATCACTGCAGTAAGAACTGGTTTAAGAATGCCTTGACTTCCTGTTTGAAATGCAGTGGGGCTCCATCTTGTTGTAGTATGAAGTGAGCACTGTCCTGTTGCAGCTGGGTTAGTAGCCATAAACTGGGTATATACAGATAAATTACACCTGTTACTGTCTTTTCAATTTGAAAAATGGGGAGTAGATTGCTTTGGAAATTTCACAAAACATTCACTTAGGTGGAGTCACGCTCATGTTGAACATAACAATGGGGATATTACATCCCACAAATTTGAACACTGTGTCTACAGACTTTTCCCCACAAATGCATGGGTGCTTCATGAAAAAGATAAAAAATCAGTCCATCGCAAAAGTCTTCTGTGTCCAATTAGGTCTTGCAGTGCGGTGCAGAAATTCCTCCTTACGCTGTAGCTATAATGCTTCAAAGCTTGCACCGGGTTTAGGCAACATGGCTTCATTCAGAGTTGCTTCCACAACACACACCAAACTGTCGGTTGTAGTGTGCCAAGTTCCCTGCTGTTTGTTGCAGTTGAATTTGGGTGATTCTACAGATAGGCTTCTCTGATCTGTTCCACTTTTGCATCTGACAGAGAAGGACATCCACTGCTCTTTTCCCTTAAACAGGCAGCTTGTCTCTATAAATTGGGCATCACACCTGCAAATGGAATTGTCAGAGGGTGGATCTTTTCCAAAGTTCATGGTGAAGTGCCACTGGACAATGGAAACAGACTGACTTTGATGAAATTCAAGGACACGAAAAGCTTTCTCCTTTCTGCCAGATGCCATCTCACAAACACATAAGTTGCTAAGCTGGCAAGATGCTCTTCTGACCATCAGATAGCATCTGGTGAGCGCACTTGTAAGCTGCTGAATGGTGGAAGGTTAAAAACAACTTATGTTGGAGTTTCTCTATCCACCAGTATGGCTATAATTGTGTTATGTTAAATGCACTACCCACAAACAAGTACTGAAACCCAGACAGTCATTTTCAATAGCCCTGTATAAATACATAGGACGGCTAATAAGTAATTAATATTTTGAAGTTCAAGAGATCTGTCAAAACTCCGGTTTATGCGGAACTTTGTGTTATATGAGATCGTTGTATGTAGGTTCAACTGTATTTTAATTTGCTGTCAAAATTTTTAGTAGGTAATAAAGTTGAGTCTCGCATTGCAAATTTTAAACTTTTTTCCAGAAATTACTTGTTGTTTGAATGTTGTAACATGTAAACGTAATTTTGACAGGTCCTAGTTTCAACTTGAAGATTTTTTCTCTTGCTATTGAATGATATGTGGACAAAAAGCAAGGTGATTAATCATCAGGAGACTTACAAAGTAATAGTTATTGTTGGAGTGTGTTATAAATATGGGATTTTTATGTTTCTACACTTGCCTTTGGTATACTTATAGCGGCAATGGATAGACTTGATACTTCAGAAATTATTGTACACAAACAAAATTATTCACTTTTAAATAAGATAACAAGACATAAAAATGAAATTTGCACTTCAGAACATTTCTTTCCTTGATATAGGCGCATGCACATGGAATAGAAATAAATAGAGTTTCTAAAGTATAACACTTAAAATATAAACATGATTATCAGAGAACACAACACACACTATGCTTATGAAAAACATCGCAGCAAAAGGAATGACAATCTTGCACACAACTGCATTTTTGATGTGGCATATGTAAAGTCATGTGGAAGGAAAGTGTGCTGGTGAAGGGAAAGTATGTACATGGTCTTGGGGAAGATCTTAGAACACAAGCTGATGGGCCTCTGTTTTAAGATCTTCTCCCCAAAAGCCTCTAATGGGTAAGGAAATGGGTATCATTGTGTCTTGTTGAAAGGTACTTCACATTACGTAATACTGTTTTACATAAACTTCTATAATTTCCCTTGCCTTACCTAAATGGAAAGCAGCAGGTGGAGATTCCATATCTGTGAAAAATCTGTCTTTGAAATTATTAATCACAAAAATGGAATTAAATAAAAAATTGTATAAAAAAATTTAACGGTCTCCATTTATGTGTGGGACAGAAAAGAGTTCTTCAGTACTGCTTCTGTGGTAGTTATTTTTTGCGCAGCGGTTTGAGAGGCATTATGGATTACTCCTTGTACTTCAGTTGATGATCAGGCTGTATAATATCAGAAGTTTGGTAAATAAAAAAAATTACAATTGTATAGTGAATAACGATATTACTCATTCAGAAGAATGAAATGTGCAACTTCATGTGTTTCTGATAAATTACTACTAAAGTGAATATGTGATTTTGTCATTTATTCAGGAGTTGATTTTCATAGCACAATATAATACACTACAATCCAACATTAATACAAATCAAGGGTATAAAATGTACTTACCAGAACAAAGGCAAACACCAACACTAGAATTGATTCGATAGAATATAACGTAAAAAAACAAAACAAAAAAAGGCGTAGAAAATGACAATACAGCACTGATAATATTCACTGCTTATATATGGAGGTAGGAGACTGCAGTGACATAACCAATTGCAAATCAGTTGTGTGATATGCACTTAAAGGAAAAACATGCAGTGTTACTTGCAAATGATAGCAGGATTGTGTTACATCTCTGCAAATTTTCAGATGTACATTGTTAAAATTTAATGTACAAGAATTTACAACCTTTAACCTGTAGTTTTATCTATTTCAATAGAATAAGCATAACAGGATAAAAATGTAAAGTAGTGTATGAATTAAAAGAACTTGATTCTTTAACAGTAAGAAACTGTTGTAAGTAATACACACGATTGATGTGGATTAGGAACATCAAACAGAAGTCATCGCTCTTTCCAAGTTTATAAGTGAGTCACGGAAAAATTCTCATCAGCTGCCACCGGGAATCAAACCCAGGTCTTTCAGTTACGTGCCGGACATGCTACCACTGCACCACAGCGGCCTCGAATTCTCCGGTCTTACATACAACTAACTGCCAAACCAGATGGTAGGTTGCAAACCAAAGTTGAAAAGCAGCAACTGAACAAATAACTAGGAGGCGAATGAATAATTAATACACACAATTGACGTGGATTAGAAACATCAAACAGAAGTCACTACTCTTTCCTCGTTTATGTGAGTCTGGAGAATTTTAAGCCGCTGTGGTGCAGTGGTAGCATGTCCGACGCGTAACTGGAAGATCTGGGTTTGATTCCTGGTGGTGGCCGATGAGAATTTTTCCGTAAATGTGTACTTTAGTGTCCTAAATTATTTCGTCGGAAAAATTTAACTGTGTGGGAAAAGTGCTACATACATTTTTTTAAGCATTGCAAAATAATGGGGAAAGGTGAAAAAAATAGTATTTTTACATGAAAGGAAAAATATTTTCCGAAGAACTTACCTTGGAGTGTGAAGGTTCAGATGAGTACGTGCGGTAGGCCTAAGATGACGGAGCGGCGACGGCGTGAAGGTTGAGTGCGGTGAATGGAAGCGTCGTTGGGAACGGCGGGTTACGCGAGGAAGAATACACAAGGAAGCGGTTCAACAGTACGTAGACATCGAAGCGGGTTGTAGGAACACACTGAAGGAAAGAGGTCGGTTTTATGCTGCATTGTAATACAATTTTTTCAAGGGTAATTTTGCGAAATCGTAAGTTGAAAATTGCCAAAAAGGCTTAAAATTTCATAATCCCCCACAATTCGACACGAAGCTCTGGCCATAGTACGATTCCCGATTATAAGAAAATCGTTTATTTTCAACAACAACCGTTTCACAAGAGAAAAAAAGGAGACGAACGATGGGCGGAATAACAGCAGAACTACAAATGAGGTGCTTGAAGAAATCCCCGACCCCTTAACATCTTCTAAACTATAACCAAAACTTTGGATCAACCGGAACCAAAACCTTTTACTCAAAACATTTGCCGTACATTATATCATTTATATTCCTTCATTTAATTATATTCCCAGACATGTTTACAATAAAAACAAAAACACTTAGCACATTTCTTTATTAATAATTAATGAAACATTTCTGAACTACTTCTTTTTGCACACGATTACACGATGCATCACACTGCTCCGAGACATACACCCCACTCTTGTTGTATTCTTCCGCGCATTCACTAGCAACTGTTACTCCCTTCCAACGCACGGACCCTTCACGTCGTGGCCGTTAGCATCGCTTTGGCCTTCCGCACCAACTGCTGCAAACCATCGTATTCGCACGCAAGTTCTTCGGAAAATGTTTTTCCTTTCATGTAAAAATACTATATTTTTTCACCTTTCCCCATTATTTTTCATGCTTAAAACATTGTACGTAGCACTTTTTCCACACAGTTAAATTTTCCCGACGAAAGAATTTAAGACGCGAAAGTACACATTTACCAATTTTTCTGTGACTCACTTATATACGTGGAAAAAACAATTACTTCTGTTTAACTGTTGTAAGCTTACTAATAATAATTGGGCTCTCAAAATAGCTAATTTCAGTCAGAATTCTGAAAAATGTGTGACCAGTGTTTAAATATGTCATTAAAAAATGCGCTAAATTTACATGTAATATTTGGAATATTTCAATTTCAAGGTTGTGGTAGTACATGAATCAAAGTAAGCAGTTTACTTCATTAGGGATGGACTAGCAACAAATATTACTAGTGCAATGTAGCAAACTTCAGTAGAGAATGTAAAAACCTGAATTTCCTCCCTAGTGGGACTGAAAGTTCAATTAAAGGATAAAAAGATATATTTTTAGTGGTGGAATCCTCTCGTGCATGTATCAGCACTGACAATTGTATGTATCTGTACATCAGAAATGGACCAGTGATAATGGTTCAATTGTTATTGAAATTATATTGCCTATAGTTGTGCCCAATCCCAGTGAAACCATATTGTTGGCAGACTGTATTTAGCTATAATGGGTATAGTTTTTATACAGAGCATTGCAATCCTCAACCCTCACAGTGTTCCAGTCATTACCATTTCCATATGTGCCCTGTTCCAGCTGGTATTCACATCTCCATCAGAACCACATGAAAGAAGTTATACATCTCCATATTAGCCATTGTCATTTCCTACGTTATCTATTGTCATTTCCCAGATTATCCATTTGTAACGTACCAGGAGATGTGACGTACCTGCCAGAAGGACGCACACGACATAAAGGCAGATAGGAATCAGAATAAAACGTCCGCGTAGCTCAATTGGTAGAGTGACTTATTCCGGAGTGAGGGGATCCGGCTTCGAATTCTGGCGTGGACAGAAATGACGGAGAAATTTACTTCGTTATAATGGCGCCCGAACTATCCGGATGACCCGACCGTTCAAAATCTCGCATTGGTGTGATGTTCTTTCCACACCGCGAGATAGGAAAAATAAGAGAATCCTTTCTCCAGCACTTCAAAAAAAAAAAAAAAAAAAAAGGAAAAAAAAATAAGGGGGAGATGATGTAACGTACCAGGAGATGTGACGTACCTGCCAGAAGGACGCACACGACATAAAGGCAGATAGGAATCAGAATAAAACGTCCGCGTAGCTCAATTGGTAGAGTGACTTATTCCGGAGTGAGGGGATCCGGGTTCGAATCCTGGCGTGGACAAAAATGACGGAGAAATTTACTTCGTTATACATTGTCATTTCACCCACCAGTACTTGTTGTGTAACAACACCACTGTGTGCAGGACATGTACATGATGCCCCAGAAACCCTGGATAGTCTTTTAAACTGTGTCTTTTGTGTTTTTATTACATTGTACCAGTGTTGTGCAAGTGGTTTTGTGCGCGCGCGCGCGTGTGTGTGTGTGTGTGTGTGTGTGTGTGTGTGTGTGTGTGTGTGTGTTTACCATTCACACCATTTCTTGGCATGTACCTTGCTTGTACACCCCTCCTCCCATTTATGTTTACATTGAAAATTGTGGTGCTTGTGCTTTTTGGCTTATTGAAGCCCTAGTGCCAATATACTGTGTATAAACCAATCACATGTGGATCAGTGCACTATGTTCACAGGTATATATTTTTTTCAACTCAGTGTATAAGCCTTGACTGCAACTAAACAGAACTGCAATCTTTTCTCAATATACACAGACAAGGATTCTTTCAGTTCATATCAAAATTTTGGAGGACTACTGATTTCCGTTTTCAAATTAGGAGGGCATATGTGCCAGTGTTGAAGAGCTTTCTTGTTTTGCTTTGGGATTTAACAGCTCAGGTAATCATCTGAGACTAACAGCAAGCACCCATCACTAACGTAGGTTCGTAAACTCCAGGGAATCAGCAGGACCAGGGCTATCAGAGTTTAAGGATTATTTAAAATATATACACTATCTAACAAAAAGTAATTTGACACACGTGATAGCAAAAGAAAACGATGTTTATTCACCTTCAATAGTTGGTGGAGGCTCCACGAGCGGCGATTACAGCTGCTACCGTCTGGGGCATACTGTCAACCAGGCGTTGTACGACGGCTAGCGGTATTTTCTTCCACTCGGCTTGGAGTAGACAGGTCAGTTCTTCACCGATTTCGGACGGTGACCCTTAAGTCGACGCTCCAACTCGTCCCAGAGGTGCTCGACAGGGTTAAGGTTCGGGCTCTGCGCAGGCCAGTCCATTCGATTAACCCCACTGTCATCATACCAAGCCATGGTGGACCTCGCAACATGACAGGTGACATTGTCATCCTGAAAGTAACATGGGGTCCACCCCGTAAAACTGCCACAACGTAAGAAGCTCATGGTCATCCAAAATGTTGCAATGGGTCTCGGCGTTGAGTCTACCAGGAATTGCGACCAAGGGTCCCGTGCCACACCAGGAGAAACACTCCCATAGCATAATTACACCGCCGCTGAACTTCACAGTTGGCACAATACTTTCCGGCAGGAGGCGTTCTCTAGGCAGACGCCAAACCCAGACCCTGCCATCCAAACGGTAGAGGGTGAACCTTGATTCGTCGCTCCAGAGAACCTGTTTCCACTGTACAACGATCCAATGTGGACGTTCTTTGCACCACGTTAGCCGAGCAGCGCTATTGGACTCCGTGATCAAAGGCTTGTAGGTGGCAGCATGTCCATGATAACCTAGACGATGGGCTTCCTTACGGATGGTATTCATTGAAAGAACACTCCCGGATGCCTGTTGAAACTCCTCGCGGATGTGGCCCATTGATTTGGTGCAGTTCTTCTGAATTTCTCTTTCCAGCACCCGTTGGTCTCTAACTCCCAGTTTTGTGGGTCTGCCGGTTAGGGGCACATTCCGACAGTCGCCTCTCATCTTCCACTTATCAATCGCGTAGGCCACTGTCCATTTTCGGTACTTCAACTTGCTGGATATGTCACGTATGGATCGGCCATTTCTGTGATACCCGACGATTACACCTTTCTCGAAATCAGAGAGCTCCGAACTGCGTGCCATCTTGCATGCGACTGGTTGCGTTGTTGTTTCCCACACGATATTTAACTGCGGCGGCCGTGACGTGTATTAGGACCGCAGATATCGTCGATTGCAGGGGTGTCCAATTACTTGTTGGTAGATAGTGTATATATAGATAGATGACTTACTTTGTCTCAACAACTCTGAAATTTCAGAAAATGATTTTGGAGATGTTTTTCCTAACTGCCCAGAATTAAGTAAAATTAACCAGATTTACAAATAACTTGATTACTTAGATTTAAACAAAATTCAATGCAAACAACCTTGTTTTTCATTTACCTTTTAGGTAAAAGAAATAACTTCCCTTTTGAAGCTATAAAATATGCTCAAGTTACTTTGTTAAACACTTAAAGAGGTTTACAGTAGAGCAAAACCATCATGCATTGATAAGAGAGATTCCTTTCTGTGCCCCAGTATTAAACTAAATGTATAACCCTTAGAAATATAATTTTTTTAAAACAACAGATGTTCTCACAACCCAAATATTAAGCTTTTGTAAAGAAAACTGATTAACATAATAATCTGAACTCTATTAAGGTTTCATAGGAAAGTTATTTATAAACTTCAAGTATTAAATTGGGTTAGTTTGCTAAGCAAACGTCTCCTCCTCGCAATTGCCATGATCAACAGTCGCTAAAGCTACTATAGACACTTCTGTTTAATTTTGGCCGGGGAAAGATAGGAAGCGTAGTTATAAATACATTTTTACCAAGTTAGCCAAGTCTATTTCCGAGTTAAAAAAGAGGTGGACGGTTGTCCAGTCAAAAACATTCTCTATGTGTGTGAAGTAAACAGTAAACATCACTATTTGTGTACGAAAGAATCGTAGCTCCGAGGACCGATGAGCAGTTTTTTTACGTAAGACGAAAGAATCGTAGCTCCGAGGACCGATGAGCAGTTTTTTACGTAAGACGAAAGAATCGTAGCTCCGAGGACCGATGAGCAGTTTTTTATGTAAGACGAAGGAATCGTAGCTCCGAGGACCGATGGGCAGTTTTTTACGTAAGACGAAAGAATCGTAGCTCCGAGGACCGATGAGCAGTTTTTTACGTAAGGCGAAAGAATCGTAGCTCCGAGGACCGATGAGCAGTTTTTTACGTAAGGCGAAAGAATCGTAGCTCCGATGACCGATGAGCAGTTTTTTACGTAAGACGAAGAATCGTAGCTCCGAGGACTGATGAGCAGTTTTTTACGTAAGACGAAGGAATCGTAGCTCCGAGGACCGATGAGCAGTTTTTTACGTAAGGCGAAAGAATCGTAGCTCCGAGGACCGATGAGCAGTTTTTTACGGAAGACGAAAGAATCGTAGCTCCGAGGACCGATGAGCAGTTTTTTACATAAGGCGAAATAATCGTAGCTCCGAGGACCGATGAGAAGTTTTTTACGTAAGGCGAAAGAATCGTAGCTCCGAGGACTGATGAGCAGATTTTTACGTAAGACGAAAGAATCATAGCTCCGAGGACCGATGAGCAGTTTTTTACGTAAGACGAAGGAATCGTAGCTCCGAGGACCGATGAGCAGTTTTTTACGGAAGACGAAAGAATCGTTGCTCTGAGGACCGATGAGCAGTTTTTTTACGTAAGACGAAAGAATCGTAGTTCCGAGGACCGATGAGCAGTTTTTTACGTAAGACGAAAGAGCAGTCTAGACTTGTGTAATGGATAATCGCAGACCATAACCCACGTGACTACCGACATAACTTTCGGTATGAAAGTCGAATATGTTGACAGGACTTGGAGCTACGAATTTCAATAAGTCTGGGGCTGTCGGTTTACGCTACTTCAATTTATGCACGCTTCACTTTTGCAACTCTCGTAGATCATGTTTAGAAGGGGTGATGAGTAATGACCCTTCTTAACTTCCAAGAGACAGATGGTCCATATATATATCAAATACGTGGAAATAGTGTAAATGGACGATGTCATCGCTCTTTCCACGTTATTTTTAAACAACGCATAGCGACTGAAAAATTGTATTCCGGCACCGCTGGGATCGAAACCCAGAACTCTCGATAACTAGTCGAGTGCGTTCGAATTTACGCTACGGCGCCAACAATTCTCAGCGCCATGCGTGGTTTTTCCGTCAGCATCTGACTACACGAATACGTATTGATGGTCTCAGCAACTGAGAAGTCGTCATCTGGTGACATTTAACGCAACAACTATTTAATTGTAGCTGATAAATTCGAAGGGAGATAGAAATGGTTAATATATATCAAATACGTGGACATAATGTAAATGGACGATGTCGTCGCTTTTTCCACGTGCCACTAGATGACGACCTCTCAGTTGCTGAGACCATCAACTGAGAGGTTGTCATCTAGTGGCACGTGGAAAACGCCAGATCAGTTGTAAACACCAGCACATCATAAGTTACTAACAAGAAACACCCCCGGGTTCGAACAAACAAAACGCTTGCTAGTAGCAGCCATAAACTGATTTGCTACCTCACTAGCTGTGCTGCGCCGGTTTTTTTTTGTTGATAGCACTATGTACCGATCTTCTGCAGGTGTCGTACTGAGAACACGACCTACCCCGTGACGTTTGCTACACTCTCCATTTCTTTGAAATGATTTCCAAAGCCTTGAAACAACACTGTGGCTGACGTCGAACGCCCTGGCAACATCTGTTATTTTTCGCCCTTCTTCAATCTTGCAAATAATACGGCCACGCGTAAAATCATCTAGGTGATGTCGGGAAGACGTACTGAAAATTGCAAGTTCGTCAATTGATTCTTTCCCTTTCAACTTTGCGTTTGAACAACAACGGTCAATACGCGTCAAATCCTTTATATCTCTTATCAGCGCTATGACGTCACGAACAAGTTCGGCAATCCAAAATTTGCATACGCACAACACGTCTTACTGTATCCCACACTTATGCTAATTTCCACATTTTCCTGACTTCCATTTTATGGTTGCTATCGTTGCTATTGTCATCCGTCCTTAGCAATTGTCCGGCAGTGTAGTATAACTCGGAACCGAGACATGCTAGCAGATACCGCGAGGTGTCATTCGTTTCGTCTACGCGAGATTTATCAGTATCTGTAATAATATGTGACAAAACTTGATTAGGTGTGTAAACAAATAGTGAAATAGTTAAAAACTTTGTGAAAATTTCGGAAATGACTCAGTATCTTTATTTAAATAGATCGACTTGAACACGACAAAACGGATAATTGAAAACTACGTGGGAGACATGAGCCTCGTTGACATCACTCTGAACGGCAAATCACGCTTCCTTCTCGGATGCGTTTACATTCACCCGAGCGTCTCCATCTCGAACCTCGAAATGTTTCTCTTTGCGATGATGATCAAGTACTCCGAGAACGCCACGAAAATCAGCAAGAAAGTAATTGGGGACACAGAGGTACCGATGATAATCATGGAAGACTTTAATATCGACGCTCAAACAAATCTACACGAGCTCGATTTCATGGAGACTCAATTAAACTTGAACTTTGTGCTGATGCTATCGACAACCACGCTGGGATACCCATACATCGACTTGTCTTTCGCGAGAAACATCATCGTCGATGTCATGCCATACGTAAACTACTTCTCGTACCATTGGCCCCTCGTCAACAAGACCATTTTCAGCCTAGAATAAGTAAACTATTCTCTCAAAATGCATTACTCTTTGCACAAGATTTCTGTAAACAGCCAAAACAATAAAAAAACTATCTAAACCTAAACTCTGCACATTCACTCATTTCTAACACCCACCGAACACCCAACAGCCACGCAACGTGTTATACGCCGAAAAAACCTGCGGCCGTGGCTCCGACACAGCCCCCGCCAATTTTTTTTCTCGGGTTTAGCTACACCGTGAGAAACTCAAAGAATTATAAGCAGTCGCCCGCCTCTAATCTAAGGCACCTAGTTCCCGGGAAGTTAGAGATCTAGCACAGTAAGACAAACACAACATCTATGTCTCGCCGGGATTCGAATCCAGATCCATCTCGGACGAATTATCCGCCATCTCTGGAACTAGTGGCCCCGAATTAAAAATGGGTGACTCTTTAGAGCCTCAGACGCTCAACATTTGGTGGTGTGGAAGTTTATTCACCACCAGCAAAACTTCTAGGGCTTTAAACAGCAGTTCATTCTTAATTAAAAAAAATTGCCTCCCCGGTGGCGCAGTGGTCTAAGGCGCTGGCCTCTGATCATTCGTCCGTAAGGGATCCGGGTTCGAATCCCGGTCAGGCATGGATGCTGTGTTTGTCTTACGGCACTGGCTCACTCCCTTCCCTGGAACCATGACCCTAAATTAGGGACGGGCGACTGCTTATAGCCCATTGAGTTGCTCACGGTGGTCGTTAAACCTCCAATCAAAAAAAAATTTAAATAACTGGTTTCAAGAAAGGGATAGAGCACGACAAACACACCACCTGTGACTCGAATTCAAACTCATTAAGAGCGAATGAACACCCATGGTGGTCAATAAGCTCTGAAGCAAAGGGAGAGCAAAGAGAAAGATCATGATTTTGTAGGAAGTAAAATAAATATTCCATGAAGAAAAAATTAGCGATACCTAACTAATAACGTGTTGCCCCACTGTAGTATATACTTAGTCCTATACTCGCCTAGGTATATACTCCACCAGATGAAGGAGTGTTTCCCGTAATGCCAGCCATACCTTTTGTAACATTGTTCACAACTCTGCCCGAGGCGTCTGTCCAGAATTCATGGCCATGATGTTCATCTCCACGGTAACCCAGAGATGTTCCACAGGGTTTACATCTGGGGCACCTGGGAGACACAGGATGGTTGTAAACTCCGATAAGTGTTCCTGGAGCCATACCAGAATGGTTGTAAACTCACATAAGTGTTCCTCAAGCCATACCAGGATAGTTGCAAACTCAGATAAGTGTTCCTCGAGCCATACTAGGATGTTGTAAACTCAGATAAGTGTTCCTCGAGCCACACCAGAATGGTTGTAAACTCAGATAAGTGTTCCTCGAGCCATACCAGGATGGTTGTAAACTCATATAAGTGTTCCTCGAGCCATTCCACGATGGTTGTAAACTCATGTAAGTGTTCCTCGAGCCATTCCACGATGGTTATAAACTCAGATAAGTGTTCCTCGAGCCTTACCAGGATGGTTGTAAACTCACATAAGTGTTCCTCGAGCCATACCAGGATGGTTGTAAACTCACATAAATGTTCCTCGAGCCATACCAGGATGGTTGTACACTCAGATAAGTGTTCCTCGAGCCATACCAGGATGGTTGTAAACTCAGATAAGTGTTCCTCGAACCATATCAGGATGGTTGTAAACTCAGATAAGTGTTCCTCGAGCCATACCAGGATGGTTGTAAACTCAGATAAGTGTTCCTCGAGCCATACCAGGATGGTTGCAAAATCAGATAAGTGTTCATTGAGCCATACCAAGATGGTTGCTGCCCGGTGGGGCGGCCCATTGTTCTACTGAAACAGACCATCGGCCGCTGGATGTGCGAAAACCATAAAAGCGTGTGGGTGATCAGTTAGCCCACGCTGGTTGCGAACAGGGCTTAAGAACCTCTCCAGACACAATAGAAAACCTAATGTGTCCGATGAGAAGGCTCTCTATCCCATCACATAACCCCTACTGCCTTGAACAGAACCGATCTGGCACAACCGGGCTATGGTCTCATGCTGTCGACGCTGCAACCACGCCCTCCGGTCAGCTCGATATAGCTGAGAAAGGGATTCATCTGACCATACGACGCGGCATCACTCTGAAGAGATCCATTTTTGACGTTTCCGGCACCAAGCAATGCGTAATGTGCAATGATGACCATTCAACAGTGGCACACGAGTAAGACGTATTCTCCCGTAGCCCATGTGATGCATTGTGCGCCATACCGTTCACTCGCTGATGCTGCTTTGGCCTCCTACATTTAACCTGGATGTGATTTGAGCCGCCCTTGCCAAGAAGTCTGTCCGTACGAGTCTGAATAGTCTACGTTGTTCCCGATCATCAATGGCGTGTGGTCGGTCACCGGTTGCTATCCGGGAGTTGGTACGTCCCTCGCGGTACACCCTCGATAAGGCTGCCTTCGAGAACCCTAGAATTTTTACCACTTGGGAGAAGAAATGACCCATCTGTATTGCCCCCACAATGCGTCCAAAATCAAAGTTGCTTTGATCGCCACGTTTACTCATGTTCATCGATCGTAATTTATTGTTGGGAAGCCCTACTGTCCGCCTATTTACCGCCTGTATTCGGTTTGGTCTATTCCACTGTGCGCGGGCGATGGCCATGTCCACTGCTCATCAGCCCTATTCCCAATGTTTTGTATATTGAGTGTATTATTCATTGCCTAAAACAATAGTACCCATAACTATAACTTTATAAAATGGCCGACTACATCTAAGACTTCAAATCGCCATACTACTGCCCTAGAAAGCTTGTTTTCCATGTAAACATGTGCTAGTTGCACGAAGATTCCTTTCCTGGTTTCTGATATAATGTACTAGCTGCACCAAGATTCCTTTCCATGCCTCTGAAAACATGTACTAGTTGTACAAAGATTCCTTAAGAACGGCAGCCCTGGACTAAGTTTTTTAACTCAGCATTTATTTCGTCTCATCTAGGCTCTGATTTAGACCTGTAGTGATTGCTAACTGATGTCCCTTTTGTTTAGGAATTCTGTCTCCAAATGAAATTATTCCTTTGTTTACGCGCATGTAGAAATGGATCAGTATTACCGGCCGTTATATGCGACTGCTTCGTGAACACGATACCTGATTTTAAAGAGGCTCTTTCAGTTCCATGTGTTCCATTCAAAATGATTCCCTTCCATTCAGCCACCGGAGACGCTGGCACATAATCCCTCGACTCCGTAAATTGACTGAGAAACTTCCGTCCCCTTTAAGCATTTATTGACGTAGTCCTTTCGGAATGCCAAAGGCTTTCTCTCCAGTCTCTCACTCTGTCTTTGCAAAGACACTGATTAAATAATTGTACATCTGGGGTCGGCTGACCAATTAAAGACTTCATCAGCCATGGCAACAGCGCATAGGCTAGTATCCCAGAGAGACAATGGTCAAACTAAGTCTATTGCCGCGGGAGCTGCAGCCAATCTGTAAATGCATACAGTATTTCCGAGACCTGTTCATATACAATGCTTCCCAGTTTTATCTGTTCTGTTATTAGTAAAAGAGAAATTTCTCTGGAAATATATGGTTATGAATGTTGTGGGCGGACTCCAACAATATTTATATAAAAACCACAAATAATACCATATTCTTTTCATTAAAATGATTTCATATTTTGCTATTACTAACACAAAACTTCATTCGAAAATACGAACCAGTTCGTGCAATGAATGTAAGGTGTTGACTATACTTAGCAAAACAAACAATGGATAGCCCTCATTGTTTTATTTTCGTATCACGTCTAATTTCCCGAATCTACTAAGTCTGATGATGCAAACTATGAAAACAGTGAAATGGAATAAAACTTTAAAAAAGAATCCATCTTCCTCATTACATTGCAAGACTTTATTGTGTTCTTCGGCTTTAAGCGAGTAACTATGTGTGAAAATGACAGTTAACCTTTTAACCGGCTGGAACGAATTAACACGGGGTTAGTGCAATGTGCTGAAATCTGCTTGAACGAATATATCCGCTGTCTAAGAACTGGGCCAAACGCGGCTGAAACGAGTGACCTGGGTATAAGGAAGGTTTACCTTCCCCTCAGCTTTGTTACTCGAAGTGGTCATTTCGGAGGATGACTGATACTAAACTTTTCTGATTGATTACTTATGGGATGAGCTATAACAATAGCGACGAACCTAAGAAACGAGAGACTTGTTTCTTCCCACTGGCGTGATGTTCATGACAGACGGAGTAGCTTTTCGCCCTTCATGCTTTAATTACTCTAAAAATGTAAACTTTTTAGAGTAATTAACATATAAATATTAAATAAACCCCGTTAAAGGGGAGAGCCCTTACCACCAGAGACAGGTTTATGGTTGGTACCGCTCAGATGAAAAGGGAAAGGAAGTGTTTTTCCGTAGATTTCGTGATATCGCGCAGCTGTGTAAACATTTCTGTTTAGGGGGCGCAGAAAATTTTTTGGACACTGTTTATTTCAGATACATCGTCCGCTTAAAGGGTTAAACCAGATCATTAACATTGTGTGGAGCTTAATCCATTATAATTGAAACCCTGGATAGCCTAACAATTAAGGTGAACAGCAACTGATTCTGCTCCCTGTAATTCCATCCAATTAAAAAAAATTATATCCTATTTCCTCAGCTGAGAAAGATATCCCGTACACCAAAATTGTCCCACTGATGGAAAAACATCCTAACTTGGATTGTACAATCGGTGTTTTGTGAAAAAAAACTTTCCTGAACTCAATAACTTTACTTCGATATAATGGTAAAGAAGAGTGACGCCATTTGTAAGCAAATATCATAACTCCATCGAAGTAAAGTTATTGAGTTTTCGCACGTCTTTTATAAAAAAGATTGTGCTTATATTACCGGTGTGTTCGACTGTTATTCCGTCCGTCCGTCTGTCCGGCTGTGGACACCATATCTCTGCAACTATTATTCCGATCTGAAACATTCTTCTTGCATTGGAATGCTTGAAATGTCCGGCCGCCCCGGTGGCGCAGTGGTCTAAGGCGCTGGCCTCTGATCATTCGTCCGTCTGGGGTCCAGGTTCGAATCCCGGTGAGGCATGGATGTTGTGTTTGTCTTACGGCACTGGCTCTCTCCCTTCCCTGGAACCAGTGACCTTAAATTAGGGACGGGCGACTGCTTATAGCCCATTGAATTGCTCACGGTGGTCGTTAAACCTCCAATCTAAAAAAAAAAAAAAAAAAAAAAATGTCCGAATGGCGATTCTTGCATTCCAGTTTTTTACGATGCACAGTTTCGCCGCTAGAGGGCGTAGATGCAAATGATATCGAATTCAAAACACATTTTATTCCACATATTTTCTTCTAAGCATCCGATTGAAAAAATAATTTCGCCTTTCGATTCCATTTATGTCGATGAGTATTTTAGGTATAGTCACTTTTTTCAAGTTACGCTTAGATTTTCCGCTAACGGGCATAAAACTAAACTGCGTTTCCCCCGATATCTCTGCTTCTAAAACTCCGATTTGAAAAATTCGTTCTGTAGTGGATACAGCTCTTGATTGGAAATATTTTGCATATAATTTCTAATTTTTGGTAAAAAATGGTTTGGCCGCCAGGGAGCGTAAGCGTTAAATTCTGCTTCTGCTATATTTGCAGCAAAATCTGAGCTTCTAAAATCTCGATTGAAAAAAAAATGGTTTGTGAACCGATACTACTTACGCCGTTTAACCTTTTCGGAATATTTTCTTCTTAAAATAATGCATGGTTTCTCTGCCCTGGGCGTAAATGTATATCTTATTTTTGTCAATATTTCTGCTTCTAATGGAAAAATTTCTTTTTTATTGGATATAGTTTTGGTGCGACATGTTTTCATATAATTTCAAAATTTTCAAGTAATTCATAGACTTTTCGCTAGGGAACGTAAAGTTAAATTGCGTTTCGCCCGATATCTCTGCTTCTAAAACTTCAATTTGAAAAATTCTTTCTGCTCTGGGTAGGTCCCCTGATGGGGAATCTTTTGCATATAATTTATGATTTTTGGTAAAAAAGTGGTTTGGCCAACAAGGGGCATAAGTCTTAATTTTCGCTTCTGATGCATTTGCAGCAAAATCTGAGCTTCTAAAATCTCGATCGAAAAAAAATTCATTCGTGGACCGATACTACTCACGTCGATAAACCTTTTCGGAATATTTTCTTTTTAAAATAAATACATGGTTTCTCCGCTAGTAGGCGTAAATGTATATTTTATGTTAGTCAATATCTATAGTTCTAAGAGTCCTATTTAAAAAATTCCTTCTTTGTTAAATAGTGTTTCCGGTGTGAAATGTTTTTTCACATAATTTCAAAAGTTCTAAGTAATTCCTGGACTTTACGCTAGGGAGCGTTAACGCAAATTGCGTTTCCCCCGATATCTCTGCTTCCAAAACTCCGATTTGAAACATTCGTTCTGTAGGGGGTACAACAGCTCCTGATTAGAAATATTTTGCATATAATTTCCAATGTTTGGTAAAAAATGGCTTGGCCACCACGGGGCGTAAGTGTTAATGTCTGCTTCTGATATATTTGCAGCAAAATCTGAGTTTCTGAAATCTCGATTGAAAAACATTCGTTCGTGCACCGATACTTCTCACGTCGATAAACCTTTTTGGAATATTTTCTTCTTAAAATAATGCATGCTTTTTTCGCCAGGAAGCATAGATTTATATCTTATTTTCGTCAATATCTCCACTGCTGAGAGTCCTATTTAAAAAATTCCATCTTTGTTGGATACATTTTCCTATGCGAAATATTTTTCACATAATTTCAAAAGTTTCAAGTAATTCATAGACTTTCCGCTAGGGGGCGTTAAGTTAAATTTCGTTTCCTCCGATATCTCTGCTTCCGAAACTTCGATTTGAAAAATTCTTTTGTATCACATACAGATCCTGGTAGGAAATGTTTTGCATACAATTTCTATACCTCGTAAAATATGGTTTGGCCACCAGGGGGCGTAAGGGCTAATTTCTGCTTCTGATGTATTTGCAGCAAAATCTGAGCTCCTGAAAACTCGATTGAAAAAATTATTTCGTAGACCAATACTGCTCACGTCGAAAAACATTTTGAGAATTCCTTCTCCTTAAAATAGTGCATGGTTTTCCCCGTTAGGGGGCGTAGACGCACATCTTGTATTTATCGATATCTCTGTTTTTAAGCGTCCGATTTGAAAAAAATATCTTTCTTTATTAGAAAGCATTTCCGCTGTGAAATGTTTTTCATACAATTTCAAAATTTTCCTAACGCACAAGTCTGCAACCAGAGAGCAAACGTTTACTATTGCTTTTACAGCAATATCTACGGGATTAAGAACCTTATTAGAAAACATATTTCTTTGGTAAGATACTACTGTTTTCCATACCGGCTCCATTGACTTTAAATAGCTGTGATAAATTTAATTCGCGTCAGAACGTATTCAAAAAACGTGCTCGTTACAGCCGAAAATTCGGTGTAACATTTCTTGTTAATATAGTAAAGGAAAGTTCTTTTGCTAAAAACACTGATAGTACAATCTAAGTTAGGATGTTTTTTTATCAATGGGCCAATTCGAATGTATGGGAAATTTTTATTCGCAGAGGACACAGGGTCATTTTTTTCCATCGGGAGTATAGGGAGCAAAATCTCCAGATGTCCACCTTATTGTCCTTAAATGAGTACAGCTATATCACTTCAAGAAATCTTCAAAGGCGTGCAACTTACAGTTATCCTTTTATGTGTATAAACACCAGCACATCATAAGTTACTAACAAGGAACACCCCGGGTTCGAACAAACAAAACCGCACCAAACTTTCGTTATAAGTCATTTACGTACCTCCGAATTCAAAGGTGATATTCATTTTTCTGTAAAACTCCGCAGTTGCTCACTAGAGGGCTCCGTTGTGTCACTGCAGTCGAGAGTTTGCAGGTGCTTGTGTCACATGCCTTGTTTGTCTGTGTACGTAGTGAGACGACAAAATGGTTCGATCTTTTTTGCGTTAGTTTTAAATGTACATCTGTCTGACAAGCCATTCGTACTTTGTTATTCCTGGTCTGGACACAAGGATGGACGAATACTTCAGGAGGCCTCCGGAGGAAAACAAGTTCGCCGCCCCGCCCCGGTGGCGCACTTGTTTTCTAAGCGATGGCTACTGATCATTCGTCCAAAAGGGGTTCCGGGTTCGAATCCCGGTGAGACATGGATGTTGTGTTTGTCTTACGGCACTGGATCTCTCCCTTCCCTGGAATCAGTGGCCCTCAATTAGGGACGGGTGACTGCTTATAGCCTATTGAGTTGCTCACGGTGGTCGTTACACCTCTAATTAAAAAAAAATTCATTTAAAAATCATTCCACCAAAAATTGCGAAATATGTTCAACCCGTCGATGTTCAATTTCTTAGACAATATAAAATTTATGCAAATATGATTAAAGACTACATAAAACTACGATCCAACATGCCGCAGCCAAAATTGCATGACAGATTATACCTTCTGAAGCTGCAATCTATGATCTATAATCAATTGTCTGCGGAGATCTACATACTGATGCTTCGTTACGCATGGCAGAAAGCTGGTGAACCTGTGCAGAATTTCAAAAGTGTCATCGACGTGGCTTTCAATAATAATGTTCTTCGTGCATGTGCATTTTGTGTGTGTACCGATGTTGCATTTGTTAATTGTTGTGCATTTTGTGGCAATGGTTATTGCTTTGATCATTTTATAGACTGCCCTCACATGAATTAATCTTTTGACACTTGCACACTTTGACCCTATATTATGAAGTTACGGACGTCAACAGTCCTAGTACGTGATAATTAACCTATTTTCGTGCAGATCCGCTCTTTACGCTTCGACGTGGCACCTATCTTCAGAGACCTCTACTGGTCAACTGTGGAGTTTTACAAAACAACGAACATCACCATTGAATTCAGAGGTACGTAAAGTGACTTATAATGGAAGTTAGGCGCGGTTTTGTTTGCTCTACCCCGGGGGTGTTTTTTGTAATTAGCAATATTTTTATGGTTTAGTGCGGGATTTACTACCTACTTATTTCAGCATCCATATCATGTCTACAATTCTATAAACCTTCAAGTTAATTCGACATACTATTTAATTGTATGGAGTTTTGTTTTTATCTTGGTACGTAGGATATCATTTTCAAACTGTACAAACACAACTCACGGTTTTTCTCTTCCATACTATTCTAGTTCATATTGGTATATTGCTTTACAAAATGCAAAGTGATTCACACTTTAAGCACTACATACACTCAGTGGAAAGAAACATTAGAGATATCTACCTAATAGCGTGTCGGTGCTCCTCTAGCTCGAATAACAGCCTGTATGCGTCAAGACATCGACTTCAACAGATGACGGAGGGAATGCAAGCCGTGCCTTTTGCAACATTGTCCACAGCTCCTCCCGAGACGTCCGTCAGGGATCGGTTGATCTGATGTTCTGCTCCATGGCAACCCAGGGAGTATCCACAGGGTTTAAATTTGGGGACCTTGGGGACCACTGGATGGTTCCAAACTCAGATGATTGTTCCTTGAAACCATGTCTGCGTAGTTGCGGCCCAATGGGGCGGAGCATTTTCCTGCTTGAACAGACCGTCAGCCATAGGATGCGCGAAAACCATAAAAGCATGTAGGCAATCAGCCAACACATGATGATAGCGTGCAGTGGCTAAGGACATCTCCAAAAGCCCTAAGGGACCTAAATTGTCCCATGAGAAGGCTGCGCAAACCGAGCCCCCACTGCCTTGAACAGATCCCACCGGGCACCACAGGGCCATAGCCTCATGCTATCGACGCTACACCCATACGCTCCCGTCAGCCTGGTATATCTGAAAACAGGATTCATCTAAGCGTACAATGTAGCGACGCTCCCTCGGTAGCACATTACATCGATTCAACGTCGAATTTTTGATCGATTTTTGATCGATATGGGACGTCGAATGTAGATATCCATGTCCACTTTTGTTACATCCTTTCGATGTCGAATTTTGAACCTATTAAGTCTATATCAAGTCAACAGTAGACGAAGATTCGACCTTTCGAGAGAAAGATATACATCGTTGCTACGTAGTGTAGACGTCGATTCTACGTTGATATTACGCAATTTAGTCATCGTTCCTAGTACTGTTGTTTAATCATCGTTCCTAGTACTGTTGTTTAGTCATCGTTCCTAGTACTGTTGTTTAGTCATCGTTCCTAGTACTGTTGTTTAGTCATCGTTCCTAGTACTGTTGTAATGTCGAATCTACGTTTACTCTACCATGTAGATGTTGAAGCATGAAGTTCTAAACTTTTAGTCGTGGCATAAAGCGTAGAATGTATTCGAATATGTAGTACGATTCTACGACGCTGTCAACGATTAAAAGATCATATAATATTTTTTGTTTATTGTTTCAACATCTGAGTCTGTTCGAACGCATTCGAAAAGACACATAACTCTCAAACATTTCACATAATTTTTGATGATCTGTTACCGTTGCGTTTGGCCTATTCCTAATTGGGATATAGGTACGTACACATTATATATCTTAAAAAGTAATTATTATTAAAGGAACGAGACTCAACTTCTTATAAACATACTTAAGCAAAATAAACAACTTTTAGGTCACCGGCGGAAAAAAGACATTTAATAATCTGGTCTTACAACAGAAATGATACAACCGACCAACAACCCAGCATTCAAAAAGTTTCTTTGGCGTAATGGTTGCAAAAGCGCATGCGCGCGATGCTTACAGATTGCATAAAAAACATCGATTATTCGACCTAATGGAATTAAAGGGAAAAACTGAGTAAAACCGTTTACATGTATACTGAAATTCAGTGTAATGATTTTTCTTGACGTTTCGTCTCATCGATTTTACCTCGAAAACTATGCCTGGACCTAATATCGACCTGGTAACCAAATATCGACGTTGATTCGACATTCCGTGCTACCGGGGTCTGCAGAAGGCCAGTTTTGATGTTCCCGGCATCAGACGAGGCGAAATATCCGATGATGAGCAGTCAAAAATGGTACACGAGTAGGGCGTCGGCTCCCGTAGCCCAGGTTATGTAACGTGAGCCTTACCGTTTACTCGCTGAAACTGCTTGAACCTCCGAAATTTAACCTGGATGTGATTTACGCCCCCGCTGACAAACAGCTGGTCTGTATGAACCTGGATCTTCTACGTCGACACCCTGTCACCAATGGCGTGTGGTAGGCCACAACTTGCTCTATGGGCGCTGGTACGTCCATCAAAGATATACTTACTGCACACCCTTGATACAGTTGTCCTTGGAAACTCTACGGTTATTACCACTTGAGCAAAAGAAATACCTATCTCTCTTGCACCAACAATGCGTCTACGATCAAAATTTCTCAGTCGCCGCGGTGGCGCACTGGTCGAAGAGCTGGTTTCTAATCAGTCGTTCGAGATGGGTCCCGGTACGAATCCCGCTGAAGCATGGATGTTGTGTTTGTCTTACGGCACTGGCTCTCTGCCTTCGCCGGAACCAGTGACCCTAAATCAGGAACGGGCGACTGCTTATAGACCATTGAATTGGTTACGGTGGTCGTTAAACTCCTAATATAAAAAGAATCACTCAGATCACGACGTTTACCCATGTTCGTCGATTGCGATACAGTGTTGGGAAGCCTTGCCGTCCGCCTATTAATATCCGGCGTTCGGTTTTGGTCTGTTCCACTTTAAGCGGGCGATGCCCATGTCAACTTTCCATCACCCCTATTTCTAATGTTTTGTCCAGAGAGTGTATTACAATCCATTGTTAGATTTTACCCAATTAGTATTTGCAATTTCGTCGGACCTGGTCTAACACCCTGCATGTCATCATCTTCACTTCCTAAATGAACCTTATCGACCTCAAAAAGGTTCTGTAGTTCAAAATAACGTTGTGTTAAAAGGGAACAGAATAAAAAGAATATACATAGTTGTCAATATTACGTGAGGTGCGATCCTCTGGATTTGAAGAGATGTGTATGCGAGAAGATATGGAATGCCACAAAGAAGAGACCAATTTCCATCTACACTGAAGTGCCAGAAAAACTGGTACACCAGTCAAATACTTGGTAGGTCCCCCAAGGGAGCACAGGACTGCAGAAACACGACGGGGCATGGACTCCACTAGCTTCTGGAAATATGCTGTAGGTAATGCTCACCAAACTTCCTGCAGAGCGTTCCACAATTCGGGTGTATTCCGAGGTCTCGAAATCCTATGTTCGATAGAGCGTTGCATGGCATCGCAAATGTGTTCTATCACGTTCAGATCTGGGGACTTGGGTGGGACTGGAAACTCCCCAAACTCATATGAATGCTACTCTAACCATAATGTGGCACTTGTGTGGAGTGCATTGTCCTGTTGGAACAGGCCCAACCCATCAGCATGAATGCAGGACATGAACGGATGTACCTCGTCAGAAAGGATGCGCACATAGCGTTGGCCGGTCACAGACATTTGTAGACGTACCAGAGGTCCCAGTGAAGTCCAGCTAACACACCCCATACCATTGCGGAACTCCCACCAGTCAGTATAGTTCTCTGTTAACAGGTGGGATCCATGGCTTCATGGGGTTTGCGCCACACACGAATTCTTCCATCTGCCCAATACAGTTGGAAACGCGACTCGTCATATCAGGCTACTTGTTTCCAGTCATCAAGTGTCCAGTGGCGGTGTTGCCGTGCCCAAGCGAGACGCATAGCTCTGTGTCGTGCACCCATCAAGAGAACTTAAGTTGGGCGTCGGCTCCTAAAACCCATATTGTGCAGGGTACATTGCACAGTCCGGACGCTGATGCATGTTGAGACTCTAACATTGAATTCCGATTATACCTGCAATAATGTTGCACGCCTATCGCGTGAAACGATTTTTGACAGCCGACGATGGTCACGTTCACCCAATGTGTTTTTACGGCTACACTGGTATCGTAGGTTCTGGGTTTTGCCGGAATTCTTGTAGTCACGGTACACACTTGCAATGATCGCCCGTGAAAACCCGAACTTCGTTTTTACTTCCGAAATACTATGGCCCATCTCACGAGCGCCAACTATGACACCGCGTTGAAAATCGCTTAAATCGTTATTACTTGTCAATCTCATGGCGAAAACAGCTGGCAAGGATGTCTATCGCTTTATATATGCACTGGCGGACGCAACCGTGTACGCGCATAGTTGACGTTGCTATATATTTTTCATAAGCTCGTCTGTACCAGTGTTTCTGGCACTTCAGTGTACATGTCACTCTTGCATGCATTGCATGAATCAGAAATTTTAACAGAATTAGAACAATGCCCAAAATGGAACTTTGATCGCGAATGTCAGCATATGTTTATTCGGGAAGAGAAATGTATTTATGAAAATTGTTCAATTACAGAGAAAAGAAATTACATCTGCTCTTTGTAAATGTTAAATATGCTAATCACGGAGATTAATAAAGAATGATTGCAAAACAACAAGAAGCATATTTTAAAACTTCCTCCCAACATGAACAAATAAGTGCCACAAAAATGAATTACTTTTTCATTGTTCCATGTGGTAGATCCTGTTCAGCTACGTTTCGCAAGAACTAATTTCCAAATATTATAAAATAAGCTAACGCGTTGTTAATAGTAAAAGCAAACTTCTTCGCGAGAAATTATCTCAAAATCTGCTTCCGCAAGTCCGATACTTAATCACAAACCTCTGCGAGAGCAACAATATATCACACAGGACGCCATTACCAGGGGTGAATGTTTCATTGCTTCATTACGAAAGATTAATTACATTTTCTTACGTTGCGCTGCCACTGTTCAAAGAGCGCCTTAGTCTATTATCAGTAAAATTTAAGCTCTCAGTACCATCTATGGGAATTGACAAATGATGAAATGAGTGAATTATGTGTAGTCTAAAGTTTTGTAGCAATCGCAGAACTCTGCATAAATGTATGATTGCTGCAAAATTCAGAGCTCTACCATTAGCAATTCATGAACACACTCTTTCTTTCATTATCACAGTGCAAAACCATTTCGACAAAAATGCATTATTCATTCAATATGTACGTGCACACATAGTAACTAAGGAAACAACTGTTCTCTTTCTCCCTCTCATATATCACATTTTATAAATTAAAACCATCTACTTTTCTTTAGTCAAAGTAGTTCTCAAGATAAATATTTGTGATACAAAAACGCCGCGATTTTTAATTGCTGCTGGTGAGTTATTGGGAAAAATTGAATTTTTCTTTTTCTTGGAAATCACTCATTAAAGCACCCGTTTGAGTCTCTTGGTATTTTACTGTATGGTAGAAAAATGACATGTATTTGTGTTTGTTTGTTATTTGTTCACTTACGAACTTTTTCATGTTCTGAGACTAATAATTTTGTAAAATCTAAGAAAAACGGGAGAGTTGTTTTTACCATCGCTCTATAGGAATAAATCCTCAAAGAATTTGAAACATCACAAAATTTATTTTACCGGTGTGTTACAATTTTTATCATTATGGATTATTCCATTTTTTTGTTTGGTTGTTGAAAATGCTCACCGGGCAGTTTGGACTCCAAATAAAGCAGCTCATGTACGAAATTTTGCAGAAAGAATTTTGTTTTGCTCATTTGTCAAAACAGGTTCAGCTTCTTGTATTCGAAATGCTTGCGGCCGGAAGTGTCTTGGATATCGAAGTTTTTCGGTTTTTACAATATTTGCATACGGTATACCTATATAATGAGATAAATTTTAAACATAAATTTTAAACTGAAAGTGTTCACTGTAAACCGGAAGAGTTAACGAACGACACAAACGTTGTTGTTTTTTTTCAGAAACGATTAGCGAGAGCCATTTTGAGCAGAAATCTTTCACCGGAAGTGCAAGCGAACGAATCAGTACAGATAAAGTATTTTAATGAGTCAAATTGAAAGAAACAATTTGCTCACCTCTACAACAGAATAGAGCGTCCGAGTCCCACTCAAGATATCTGAAGTCACGTGTCGTAATCGTTCTGATGTGCCAAGAACTGCGCAATGATTGAGAACCTTAGGGAATTTTTCATTTGTTATGTCACTTTGCGTCGGCGCTGAGAAAATGATTAGGATTTTGGAGGTTTTCAGTTTGGGGAATTTCGGATAATTCAAGTTCAACTTGTATCATTAAATTAATTTCCTTTTCTTCCCAGAAATACAATCAAAATGCCAAGTCAGCTTCTTTTTCTAAAGCTAAGTTCATATGTAAATATGCACTACACTGTTGTCCAAAGCCTGAAGACGAACACTATTTTGAAAGGTTACAACCACAAAATCAGGCGCAAAAGTTTGTGGCAAATCGCATAACTGGGAACCTTCAATAGAAAGCCAGTGCACATGCAAAATGTTGAATCGTCACATGGTATCAGTTAAACGGTTAAAGAAAAAAAGTGGAGCGGTAGGCGACATGTGTTTGAAGGAAAATCTGAGCCTGAAGGCATAAAGGTACGATCGTATAATTTATGTTATCAATCAAAGGGGCATCATCTAGATCATTTCATGCGGGGAAATATTTTAAAAAGCTTTATGAAGCCCGTCGACGCCTTCCCGGTGGAACAGTGGTCCAAGCGACGGCTTCTGATCTTTCGTCCCAGAAGGGTCCGGGTTCGAATTCCGGTGAAGCATGGATGTTGTGTTTGTCTTACGGTACTGGCGATCTTCCTTCCGTGGAACCAATGACCCCAAATTCGGGAAGGGCAAATGCTTATAGCACACTGAGTTGCTCACGGTGATCGTTGAACCTTCAATCAAAATAAAAAAAAAATGAAGAAGCCCGTCGTCACGGTGATGTTACCAGGGAGTTTGGAATCGCTCATAGTGTGGTGTCCAGGCTGTGGTTAGCATTTCAAATCAATGGAATGTGTTCCAGATTCAGGCTGGGAGGTCGCCCTCGCTCTTCCACAAAGCATGAAGACAGGTTTTTAGTTGTAATAGCAAAACGTAATCGCCGCACCACGGTCCGCTAGCTTGCGGGTCGTTTCAATTCGGACATGGGAACGCAGATATCCGTACAATTTGTGGCAAGACGTCTGCGACATATAATGCCATATGCCGAAGGCCTTATAGTCTTGTAGTAGGTTGGTTGATGACTTCGGGTGATCAAATTATAATTGTGGAATCCTGTTTTATCTCGATTGCTACGATATATCCAAAGCACTACTCCACTTTATATAACTTACTACAATAACATTTTAAAAACACAACACTTTATTATTACACAAAAGTGGTATGTCGACACACACGAGCTATTTCCACACAACCACGACAACCTCTCTCTACGGAGGAGAAAACGAAGTAAGGCTCTCACGTTACACACAGTCTCTGCAATGCGATGTGCATCTACTACCATCTATTAAGCCAAATACTAAATAAAAGATTGGGAATTACAAATTTAGCAACAGATCCCCCTCTAATTCTCAATCTGTAATTACTTGCAAAAGTTCTAAGAGTTCATAAAACTTATACAACATTCAAGAGTCTTTGGTAATTGTTAAGTTTAGATTTACCGAAGGCTTAATAAGAAATTCTAAAATATTTTCATTTGTAGTCACATACTAAAGAAAAAATGTCTTATCTCTGAGTTTCTCATTAATGACATTTACCTGTCTTACCATATTATTTGATTTATGTGACGTACATCCACTGTTTCTTACAAAAATTGCTGACTGGTTGTCTTAGGGTATAATTGAACTTTGGAATCCTTTTCCAGAGAGTTCTTCCACAAAAAATTGTAAAAATGTCCCACAGTCTTCATGGCCTCGATGACAACAGCAATTTCTGCATCACATATAGAAAGTAAAACTGTGGTTTGAGTTCTTGAAGTCCAGCTCATTATTTTTGGTCCCATTGGGCACAGGTACCCACTTACTGATATTTGCCTATCTTGTTTTCTACATTTCCATGACGCATCACTATAGCATTACAGTTTTGGATCACCTTAGGTAAACACCAAACAGTAATGTTTTGTTCCTTTTAAGTACCTTAGAACACGCTTGAGTGCTTGCATGTTTATTTCTCTTTTGTCCTTGGTAAATTTTGATAGCGTTATTATTGGATAGACAAAATCTGGTCTTGTTTTTGTAGCAAAATACATAAGTAATCCTAAAAGTTATTGGTATATTTTAACATCACATCTCTTTGATTCTTTATATTTCTCCAGATCTTGACGTAAGTCAAGTGGTGTAGTTACAGGATTACAATTTTCCATATTATATCTTTTCAGAATTTCTTCAATAAAGATTTGTTGTTCAATAGTGATCTGTCCTTCCTACTGAATGATTTCCATCGCTAGAACATTGTTCGTATTATCACTTTCTTTTAACTTGAATCTTCTGCTGATTTTTCGAGTTACCTCTTTCAGTATTTTATTATTTAAATAAATAACAATCATGTCATCTACATGTAAACCTAAAAATAATTTTGAATTACCTTTATCATAGCTAAAAGAACACTGGTCAGATTTGATATTTTGAAATCCATATTTTACGAGATAGTTTCTGATTGTCAGGAACTATATTCTTCCACTTTGCTTTAGACCATATAGTGCCTTGTTTAACTTGCACACTAGCCTTTTGTTTCCCATTGTTTTGTCGAAGTCAGGAGGTTGTTCCATATATAGCCTCTCCTCTAATTTTGCATACAAGAAAGCAGTTTTTACATTATAATGGCGTATTTGCCATTTTTTCAAAGCTGAAAAAGCAATTAAACATCGAAAACTGTCTACTTCCATTACTGGTGAAAATGTTTCATTGTTGTCTTGCCCAAACCTTTGAGTACATTCTAATGCAACAAGCCCTGCCTTGTATATTTTGCTTCCTGAGTTTTTCTTCTTTTTACTGAATACCCATTTACATCTTATAGTCTTTACACCTTCAGGCAAATTTACTATGTCCCATACTTCGTGAGCCTTAAGTGAATTTATTTCTCTCTCCATTGCTTCTTTCCATTTGTCTGCATCAAGCATTTGCATAACCTCTTCAAATGATTTTGATATGCAGAACTGACTTCCAACTTTAAGAATTTCATCATTAGGATTTTATTCCGGATCTTTTGCTGTGTCATCTTAGTCTGATGATTCGAAATAATTTTTAAGCCTTGCTTGCAGTCTTAGATGTGGTCTCTCTTGTTCTACAGCATTTCTTTGAGGTTCATTTTCACTTTCTTCAGTGATTTTCAATCGTGGTTCATAGATGATTTGCACATCTTGCTCATTTAATTCTGTTTCTTCTTCATCATCAGGCTCATCTTGAAAATTTTCTTTATTTCCACTGATGCCTAACATTTCACAATCTTGGATTTTAAATTTTGCTGTTTCCAACATTTCGCTTCCTTTCTTGTCTTCCAAGAATTTTACATCTCTAGATTCCACAATAAGTATTTTTTATTGGATCGTAGATACAGTAGGCTTTCCTGTTACTTGAGTATCCCATAAAAATTCCGGCTACTGCTTTGGGTTGGAGTTTTCCTCTTTCATGCTTTGGAATCCAGTAGTAAGCTGTACATCCAAAGATTCGCATATGACCCACAGTTGGTTTTTTTCCTGAAAATGTTTCCTCTGGGGTTACTGTGTCATTTTTCTTTGCAGTTCTGTTTTTACGTAGGTGAACGTGTTAGTTGCCTCTGCCCAAAATTCTATTGGGGGTTTTGAGCCTATCAGTAATGCTCTGGTGCCTTCAATTAGTGATCTGTTGGCTCTTTTACAAATTCCATTTTGTTGTGGTGTGTAGACTGTAGTCAACTTAAAATATTCTACAGCTCATTTAGAAAGAAATTCTGAACCATTGTCTGATCTTATTATTTTTACTTTTGCATTAATGTTTTCAATTTGCTGAATAAAAATCGACAATTTCTCTAGTGTTTCATTTTTTTTCTTCAAAACATGTGTGAAAATGTTTCTGGAATTGTCATCTACAATAGTCAACAAATACATAACTTTCACCTCCAATTGACTTCTCGCGAATTGGACCAATTAAATCAATATGTAAAAGATCAAGTCGTTTAGTTTATTGAATTTCCTGCACACTTTTAAAGGGTTTTCTAGAATATTTCGCTTGAATGCAGGTTTCACAAGATCCAAGGTTTGTAATTGTTTCATAAAATTTGTGGACACCGCCCGGTGGCGCAGTGGTCTAAGCGATGGCTTCTGATCACTTGTGCAAGATGGGTCTGGGTTCAAATCCCTGTGAGGCATGGATGTTGTGTTTGTCTTACGGCTCTGGCTCTCTCCCTTCCCTGGAACCAGTGGCCTTAAATTAGGGACCGGCGACTTCTTATAGCCTACTGAGTTGCTCACGGTGGTCGTTAAACCTTCAACCAAAAAAAAAAAAGTTTGTGGACCACGGAATGTATTTTCATTTAGTTCATGTGTGTTTCATTTACATGTCCAAGTCGTCCAAGTTCATGTGTGTTTCATTTACATGTCCAAGTGTGTTTCATTTACATGTCCAGTTCATGTGTGTTTCATTTACATGTCCATGTAATTCCCCCTGATTACACAATCACAGATTTGTTACTTATATCATCGTCACAGTTTACCACAAAAAAAGCCATTTACTCTGCTAGCATTTAATAGGTTTTCCCCATTTTCCATAATATGGCCACCATTCGAGTCGAAAATTACTTCTTGGTTATCCTCGACCAATTTATTGCTAGATATTAAGTTACTTGAAAGCTGAGGAACATATAAACCATCCTTCATTAATAGGGCTTCATTATTTTCAGTTTTTAATTCCAGAATTCCCATAGTTTGTGCATGTATAGTTGAATTGTCCTCCAGTTTTGTTGACCTGTTATCTTCCCTTGAATTGCTTATCCACTTTGAATTAGATGTCATATGTGATTTAACCCCACTGTCTAGAATCCATTCATTTTCTGAATATTTTTCTGGTTTTACTGTCTTGAATGTCAGAACTGTGTGGCCCTTATTTGTTACATCATCTACAACATTCGCCTTTTGATGCTTTGGATAAAATTTCGCCCTGTGAGAATGTTGAACATTAGCTTCCCTTTTTCAACTTCCTTTCCGTTTGTTAGCTGGACTGTGTTAACATTCAGCAGCTTTGCGATTGGTCTTAGAACAAATATGGCATATCATTTTCTTTAAATTGACATTTTGTCTATGATAATATGAAAGACTTTCTCTATAATTTATTTTATATGCTGAGGAATCATGTGCATTTAGGGTAGGCTAATTTCTTTCATGGTGAGCTTTAAACATTCTACGTACATCAGCTATATATCGTAGCACCTTCAAAATTATCAAATTGCATTGTAATGAGATTATACATGTATTTACTCGGTAAACCCCTAATTAGTGCATCGATAAATTCTTGGTCATCAATCGCTGCCCCTAATATTCGTGCCATTTCGAGCAGTTTTTCAGCTCTTAATAAATAATCCTGCACTCGCTCCCATTGTAATTCTAGAAACGTCATTTCTCGCCTTCAGCATCCTTCGTTTTAAATCGCTTTCGTAAGGCGTATGTAGGGATTGTTAAATTTGTTTACTAGTTTGTCATATTACAACTAAAGCAACTTGTGTATCTGATATAGAATTATAATTCCTTTAGCTTTAAAGTCCCTCTTTTTCCATATTGCCTTTCCAGCTACGTCTTTTGGCGGGTTTTCAGTTAAAACGCTGTCTTTGCTTTCCAGAATGCACAACATTCTGTATTTCTATGATGTAAAATTTTTTCCATCAAATTTTCGAAGTTGTGCGTTTTCCATCATCTTAAAGTGTATTTTCTTCTGTATTGTAAATCAACGACAGTTGTGTTTTCTACTCAGCGAAATAATTGTAGCACTCCTTTTTTATGTTTTTTTTTTCAGCAAAACAAATGTTTTTACCTTTTCAATAAGTTATCCTCGGTTGCTTAAGACCATTAACGACACTAAACTTAGACTTTTAACCCGAAAGCAAACATGGCGGATTGGTGCTTCTCTTTTTCAAGAACGAAAGTAACAATCGCGCAGGCTTTCTCAGTCTGTTCCACGCTCAGCATTCTCTTTCTGCTCCTGGATCGATACCCCTTTGCAATAGGTTGGTTGATGACTTCTGGTGATTAAATTATATTTCTGGAATCCTATTTCATCTCAGTTGCTACGATATATACGAAACACTACTCCCCCTTTCACCACTTACAGCAGTAACATTTTAAAAACACAACACTTTATTATTACGCAAAATGACATGTAGACACACACGAGCTCTTTGCCACACAACCACGACAACCTGTCTCTACGGAGGAGAAAATCGAAGTAAGGCTCTCACGTCACACACAGTCTCTGCAGTGCGATGCGAATCTGGCGCCATCTATTAAGCCAAATAATACAAGACTGGGAATTTAAAATTTAACAACAAGCCAGCGTCTTTCTATCCAGAGCTAAACGTACCTCACGTTTTTAGTGGTTTCGTATCCATAGAAATTTGTCACGTCATCAATGGGCCAATTACTACTCCTAGATGAAAGTCGTTTCCGTCCCTTCTTTGGACTCTAGACGTTAGTTGATCTGGCGTGAAAGAGGTACTGCATACTAGAGCGAGAATGTATAGGAAGGAAACAGATGTGGCGGTGCCAGGATCATGGTGTGAGGTGGCATCATAATTAATGGCTACAGGTGCTGAAAGCTGAAAAATGTGACTATGATGGGAGAACGATATTGCAACGAAGTTCTTCTACGTCATGTACCATTATTCCTCGGTGCTATAGGCGAAGATTTTTTTTTCATGGATGACAACGCGATACCTCATAGTACGAGAGCAGTGCGGCCACTGCTGAAGCATCGGTTGGCCAGCACGGTCCCCAGTCCTCAACCACATCGAACACGTCAGGGGCGAAATGGGGAGACGCATTGTTGCTCGAAACTTTCCTCTAAAAAACAAGCAGGGCCTCATCTGTGCTCTGAGGGAGGAGTGGGCAAATTTGCCACAGGAAACCCTGAACCACCTGCTGCTCAGTATGCCACGACGTTGTGAGAGCTGCATCGCAGTTAGGGGTAGACATACTCCATACGGAAATGTCTTTTTGTCTGGTTATCCGTAAGCACTGTACATCCGTTCTCCAAATACACTACATTCACAAAAGTCACCTGACACCTAGGATAGAAACACAACATAGCACTTATTGACATACATTAGTACGGTGTCGGTCCACTTTTGGCCTGACGTGTGTGCTCCAGCTCTCTTATTCTTGTGCCCTTGAGTACATTTCCTGGTTTTCTTGTCATCTGCATTGTAGTGTATGATTTCCGTGAAGTTCTCATGTTCCTTTTAAGACATCTCTCAAGTCTGTGAGTGTTTGCTTCTACTAATAATCTCTATTTTACTTTTCCACCAAGTTGGTCGTTGAAGGAACTTTTCTCACCATTGCAAATGGCGTCTTCGCCTGGATTGGCTGAGACCCTTGTCTCTCACTCCAAGGCTCCTCCTAATGCCTTGCCTTCTTCTGACGCGGCTTTGGGTTTTCCCGCATGACTTCAATCATCCACATGCTGACTACATGATGCATACTTCTTCTTCTCCTGGTGATGCCTTTGCCTCTCTGCCTTCCCGGCGTGCCAACGGCTTTGTGATGCCTACATTATTGGAAGCTGTCTTAGATGCTACATCTGACGTTGCTCCTCATCTTTCCCTCATGCCTTCGCCTACTGATGCGGCTCAGCGTTCTTCAACAGCCTCTGCCTGTGCTAATACCTACGCGTCCATTGCCTCGTCAACAGCTCTGTCATCCTCTACTTCTACGGTAAGTGCACTCGATTAGCATGTTACCTTTCGAGGTAATGAAGTTGTCATTAAAGTTCCTGAAGATTCTCCCACTGGACGGCAAATGAACTCCACCCTAGGGCTTGGAGTCTTCTTTTGAATCTGAAATCCTACTGTTCAGCCCTTCAGACATTTCTGCCCGCGGGGCTATTACTCATTTGACTAGAAAGCCTCGGATTGTAGTAGCGTATTTTGCACATCTTGATTTTGTTACACAGGTGTCAGCCCAAGGTATTCACTTGGGTTCTCGTCATCTGCTTCCACAACCCATCGCCCTACGCTCTATACTCGTTACATTTCATTCTGTTCCTCCTGAGGTCACCAATGCGATACTTCACGCTGCCCTAAGCCGATTGGGAAAGGTGATTGGTCACATCACGACGCTCTCATCTGCACCTAAAGATCCTCCCAATCGATCGATTGGAAGTTTTCGGCGCCAGGCACGAGTTGTTTTCTCCTCAGCTGCTCTTCGACGTGCTTGCCCATCTGTTCTCATTTTGCGATGTCGACATCACCATTGTCGCATTGAGATCTCGATTGAACCATCCTTTCCTGCTGCCCCTCCGCCTTTTGATGGCATTCCGGCAGCGTTCTCTACTTCAGCTTCTCTGCCATCTTTTCCTGATGCCAATTCTTCTTAAAAGTCAACTACAGTCCCTGGTCAACGCTCGTCGTCCGTTTCAGCTCTGTCATGTCCTCCTCAAACCAACTCTACTCAAAATTCGGTTACAGCTCCTGATCAACGCTCGTCTACTGATTCAGCTCCTCTGTCCTCATTTCCTCGGACTGACTCTCCCCAACAGTCAGGCACAGCCCATGTTCAACGCTCGTCTGCTGCTTCATCCATATCCAGTGACCCCTTGCCCGAGACGTCCATGGATGTGTCATCAGCTTCTGCGACTCTTGAGCAACCGCCTGGTTTGACCTCTGTACTTGCTCCTACAGGCGGTACATTGGTCGTTCTGCTTATTTCTTGCCCAACAGTGCTTCATCTTCTGCAGCTCCTGATCCCCGACGATCTCCATCGCCATCATCTACTCCTCTTGTCAAGAAAGTGTGTACTTCCTCTTCCCGGGACAGTACACTTCGCCCAAGACCAAGTCTTGCTCCGCCAGCTTTTACAGCCGACTCCGTTATATCTGCTGCAGTGTCTCATTCAGCTCCTCCTTTCACGGCAGAACAGCTACCTACGCCCGTACAGATTTATGAACTCTCGCCTTCACCGCTCACTATGTCAGAAGTTCATGGCTTATTTTTCACGCCACCGCGTGAACACACCTCCAAGCAGTTTCTAGCTCACCATAAGCGCGCCCGCTGGAAGCTCATCTATAAACAACTCTGTCCGTATTATGATACCCTGCATTCTCTACGAAAAGACTATCCTTCTCTCTGACTCTGGATATGGTATGTCAATCGTCGGTTGAATATGCTTGAACTGAAAGTGCTTCCAAAAGACAAAACTACTCCTTCCGATGAACCTATTTCTCCACGATCCGACTCCAAGCGCTCCTGCACTTCTTCCGCTGATGAACTTGCATAATTACCACCTGCTTGACATATTCTCTCCTCGCAGAGTATGTTTTTACACTCGCCGTCTAAAAGACTTCATTTCAACTTTTTGTATTTTTCTTTCGCATTTACACTCCAGTGTTCATAATTTTGCCGTTGTGTTTTGTTGTGCATTTTATTGTTCATATAATTTTATTCTCCAGGGTTCCCAATTTTGCTTACATTACTAGGGCTGATTATGCATCATTGTACATATTCTCATCGTCTGTCATGCACCTTTCCGACTCGTCCCGCTGTGTGCTGTAGTGTGTGCTCCGGTTTCCAGTGCTCATTGTAAATTTCATTGTCATTTGCTTCCCGACACACCTCGCACTTGTGCTGCAGCTTGGGTTTCGGTACAAAGCGCCCCGTACTTATTGTACTATGTCTTGCTTTTCTCCCGGTTTTCTCGATGTATATTTCCTGAGCTATATTAAAGCGAATTATGAAACAACCTTTGGCCTTAATGCATGCACTGACCCTTCGAAGCTCAGTGGTTGGGTTTTAAGCTCCGTGATTTTCGTTGCTATAAGGTGTTTATTGAGTGCTTTAGTTTCTGTGGTTGCGTGTATCTTCAAGTTGAAAGTCCACGCTTTACGTTCGTGTATCTCCCAGGTTGGTGAGTGCCAAATTTTTTCATTATTCACTGTTTTATTTTTCAACCGATCTGGTCTTTTTTCGTTAAAGTCTCGCCATTGCTTCGATGGTGGAGGCAGACAAGGGTGACGCCCACATCCTTATCTTGGCAGATCAGCCAGCACCCTCTTCTTCTTCTACGGCGGCAGCTCCTGCACAGCTAAATGAGGTGGCTCCCGAGCGTCATTGCGATGTCATGGATACCTCTTCTTCTCCATCAATAACTTCCTCCCTTCCCACCAAGTGCGGTGGTGCCAAGTCTCCTATCTACATCTCAGCAGATGATGACGTCTCCGTGATCAGCGATACTGAGCTCATAGCTTCTACTTTTCATCAACTTTCTGATCCGCCCTCACTGCTAGGAGCCGCTTCATCGAGTTCTCGACCCATGCCTGCCCAAGCATCCTATGCTTCTGCAACTTCTGGGGTCCTCACACCCCCAGTTTCATCTGCTATGCCTTTTCCTGAATCCTATGTCACTGTCGTCGGTTCTACTGCTACAATTGACATAACAGAGGATTCCCGAGCTGGTCACCTTTTTTCCTCCATTATGGAACGGGGCGTCTATTTTGATGCGCTTCCCGACACTAAGCTGTGGCAATATAGCCGGGCCCTCAAAACTATCTTACCAAAGGATGCAATAGACTTTGTAGCTCGAAAACCCAGATCTGTCTTGGTCTATTTTAAGGATAAAGCGCATGCTGACCAGGTCCTTACGGAAGGTCTAACCATCAATGACGTGCATCTGTTAGCACAACCGGTTGCGCACCGCCCGGTGCAGGTGACCTTCTACCCCGTACCACCAGAAGTATCCGACGCTGCACTTTGCACCTTGCTCAGCAGGTACGGCAGAGTTGTTGGCTCCATAACAACTCTCTCTGCGGCTCCCAGAGATCCTGAAGACAAATCGATTCGAGGTTTTCGCCGCACTGCTCGAGTCCTCTTTTCATCTGATGCTCAGCTGAAAGCGGTTCCGAATGTTTTGCACATCCGCTGTGGACAGCAACGCCGAAGAGTTGAGATAATCACTTCACAGTATTGCACTATATGTCAGAGCGAAAGTCACATAAGGGCTCAGTGCCCACGTGCCTCCCCTGCAAACAGCTCCACACACTACATCTTCTTTTACTTTGTCCACCAACGCTTCACAGACTTCTTCCTATTCGAGGAAAATCGCGGAATCAAGATCTTCCAAAAGTCAGCTTACTGCCATTGGTCAACAAACGACTTTGATGCCTCCACCTCCTGCTGATCCTAAGAATTTTCCCAGGCTTCCAAAATCGACTCCCCCTTGTACTTTTACAACCACTGCTGATGTACATGTTGACCACTCCTCAGCTTTTACCGTTGGCTCCATGACACGAGTCACAGGTAACGCTTCGGGTTCAGACTCTCCAGACGATCATGAAGCTTTAGTGGTTGCTGGAAAACGCAGTGGTGCTACTCGCTCCAAGACGAAGAAGTCAAAGACTCTGGCGTCCCGAAGATCATCTCGCTCTTCTACCCGCTCATCCTCTCGCTCCGTCAGCTCTCGACGACCGTTCTCCAGGTCGCCTCTACACACTTCCTCTGAGACAGCATGTGAGGGTGCCTTTCCCTCACTAGAAGAATTCACAACTTTTCTTGCTGAAAATGCTTTCCCTGCTGAGCCTCTGCCATACGAGGACGTGCTGGATTGCCTTTAGGGTCCTCTTGCCCTTCCTCAGCACGCACTTCCATTCAGCAGTATGAAGCAGCTCTTCCACAAGTGCTGGTTCAATTACACTCATTTGAAAACACTCTTCGGCGCACTGCGGACGAGGTCCCGTGGAGTGCTTGTTTTCTCCGTCGACTCCACTCCATCACTACAGCCAGTCAATTCCTACTGCATCCCACAACTAACCTAGACATTCAAGGTGGTGTCACTTAATTGTCGCGGTTTTGCGACACCTCTTGCGAATGCGCTGGTACGAGAGGATCTTGCTCCGCTGAATGCTGATATATTACTTCTGCAGGAAACAAACTGTACTTCCACCACTCAATTTCATCAATGGCGTCAGTGGGATCATACTTTCCATCACGCCTACAGCCAACTGTCGCGTGGTGGCATGGCAGTTGGTGTTCACTCACGTTTTCGTTCAACTCTTTCCTCCTTCTCAGTGAAAAACTTATGTCGAGACTTATTACAACGAGTCTCTTTCACCGTCGCAGCTGAAAAATTTCATGTATTCAACATTTATGTTCCTTGCACTCCTACTCACGTGCCAGAGTTGTTTGCAAAACTTCGACGGGCTCTGTCACGTATTCCCATCACCGACCGGGTACTTATCGGAGGTGACTACAATTGCACTCTACATCCCCTAACTGATCGCTCTTCTTCTTCCAGAGAACACCGTACGGAAGTAGTACATCTCTTACAGTCTATCACTTCAGACTTCTCACTAGTAGATGTTCAACGCCATTTGTCACCAACCCAGACTACACATACATGGCGTGCACCAAGAGCCATTGATCCTCCTACAGCAAGATTGGATCGCTTTTATGCAACTTCTCTTCTACCAGCAATATCAGATTCATGCTGTACACTCACAGCTTCCTCGGATCATTGCGCCATTGCCATAACAGTTTTTGCTACTTCAACACAGCCACGTACAATCCGGCCTTGGACTTTTGACGACACTCTTTTAGATGACTCAGCCTTCTGCTCATCGGTGCGAGATTTTCTTGCGGATTGGCGTACAAGGCTTCATTCTGCACCGTGCCCCCTCAACGTTTGGTTGGAAGTAAAACGCCACCTCATATTACTGGTACGAAACCTGTCATACTCGATCATGACACAACGGAGGATGCGACTTGATCATACTAGGCAAATGCTTTCTTTGCTCAATCTTGCTGATCCCCTATTTCAAGTCTACCAGGCAGAATTACATTCACTTTTGGTGCCACTTGCAAAACAAGCCCTTCAACGCCTTAAACTACAACACCTGAAACCTGATGCTTGTTCGTACTAATTCCTTACGTCACTTGAGTCAACTCGCCGATCCTCTTCTGTTCTGCACACCTTCGTCTTCCAACTGGAGTAGTTTCATCCGAACCAGTTCCAATTTGTTCTATGGTACGTAATTACTACATTTCAAAATTTTGTGAAACTCCTCCTCATTTCCCTACGGCTTCTGCTCTTCTGTTCTCTTCTTTGCCTCAGGTCCCTTCTCATCTTTCAGCCAGCCTCCTCCCTCCTCCCACTTTAACTGAGCTCTCTGACACTTTCTCGTCCCTCAACCCCCGGGCTTCACCTGGCCCGGACGGTCTCCCTGTTTCTTTCTATAAGGCTTTTCTTCCTGCCCTCCTTCCATTTCTCCTCTGTGCCTTTTCTACTGCCATGCATCTTACATCTCTTCCAAGGAGTTTCACGCTCGCACATGTTGTACTTTTCCCCAAGAAGGGTGATCCGCTTGACTTGGGGAATTGGCGTCTCATCTCACTCTTAAATACTGATTATAAACTCTATACTAAATTTCTGTCCCGCCGGCTTAACCCCATACTCCCTCATATTCTCTCCACTAATCAAACCTATACTGTACCCGGGCGCTCCATCTCCCATAATATTCAGCTTCTTAATGATCTAATTCACCTCGTCCGCTCTCGCTCAGAACCCCTTGCTCTTCTTTCCCTCGATCAACGCTCAGCGTTCGATAATATTTCTCATGATTACCTTCTTGCTACATTACTAAATTTCGGATTTCCTCCTTCCTTTGCTTCTCTTCTCATCTCCCTCTACCGGGACGCAGTTTTCCACGTCAAGCTGCTCAACCTTCTCACAGCTCCCATACCCTTTCGTCGCGGCGTGCGTCAGGGTTGCCCCTTATCCGGGCAGCTCTTCGCCCTCGCAATAGAACCTTTTTACGCGCAGTCCATCGATCCTTCTTTGCTTCACTACCACCGGTGGTAGCCAGCACACGTCATCATGTTGCTACCTATGTTGCCTACGCCGACGATATTACATTCTGCATTCGGCAAGACTCACAATTTCACGATCTCCACAATCTCTACAATACTTACGCCTCATGTTCCGGAGCAGCGCTAAACACAACGAAAAGCACAGGCCTATGGACCGGTTCGTGGACTAACCGCACTGACTCTCCTTGGGGAGCAGAGTGGTCCAACACCTCTCAACGATTCCTAGGAGTCCACCTTGGAAAACCAGCAACTGCTTCACTCGTCACCTGGACGACTCTCCGGCCACGCCTACATCGCTCGGTCGCAATCTGGCGGCGCGCACAATTCTGCACCTCCGTCTTTCAAAGAGCACGTCTAACGCACACTTACCTGCTTTCAATGTGCACGTATTCCTGGTTGGCTTCGAAGCAACCAGCACTACGTCTTCTTGAACTCACCCGCTGTCAAACTCAGGTTATCTGGCCCGGCCATCACTGGGTCGGAGCACCTCAACTCAGCCTGTCTCCTTCCAACGGAGGCATTAGTCTACCCGACGTCAGATCCTATTACAAGGCTTATCGTGTGTCTACGATCACTTGCGGCACCTGCTCCCTCTGCAGTTGCTGCTCGTGATGTCATAGTATCTCCACATAACCCACGCTTTACTCTCCTTTCGTTCTTACTCATGGACCACTGTCCCCTTCTCACACTTTTCCCTCCTGTCTACAAAGAGGCTATCTCCTTTCTTCGTTCCCTCCCTCTTTCTCGCTCTCTCCCTGCCTCCACAAATGACCTACTTTCCGAACCTCTTTTTTTTTCTTCTCTGCTACACCCTCCCCATCTCCCATGTTTTGCTTTTCCTTCATGGCTCAGAGCTGGAGTCGTTACTGTCAGCGATCTTGTTACCACCGATCTTTCCTGGCTCCCCTTCTCTTCTCTACCCTCTGCTCTCCGTTTCAATGCCAACGCTCACTTTGTTCACAACTCTCTTATTTCTACTATAATCTCCCTGTTCCCTGAGCTTGCTACTCCCTCAGGTCTCATTTCTGTTCACTCTGCCTCTCTCCTTCTCCCATTTTTTCTGTCGTCCATTGGTCCACCTCTTCCTCTTGTCTCTTTCTCAACAGCTGATCTCTACCGTTTTCTCTCTCGCTCTTCCGCACCTCTTCCCATTTCTGGTATTCCACTTTCTTCTACCTCCGCAGTGTGGTCCGCTGCGCTTTCCCCACTTTCAGCACCCCTTGAAGTCAATTCACATTGGCTTTTCTTACACAACCGCCTCCCTGTGCCGTCGATTTTACATCGCATGACCATTTTATCTTCACCCTCCTGTCCGTATTGTGGCGAGGAGGCTGACGTTCAGCATGTCTTCATGTATTGCACAGTATTATTGCCAATACTCCATCTCGCTTTCACGCTAGCGCAACGATCCTGTGAGACCGTCCTCACCTTCAGCGCCTACCGAACACTACTTCTGAACTCTTCTCGCCCTATTCACCTTCCGGCAGTCTGCTCCTACATCTTCGTGCTTGTAAAACATATAATTCACGTGTATCATCTTCAGCGTCCCCCCGAAGCTTCTACTGACATAAATAAAGTCAGTACTGCGTTACTTTGTCATTTTCGTAATCGCCTACTCTCCCGCCTTCGACTAGAACTTACCACTGCAGTTGCACGCTGCAGTGAACCACAGTTCCTATCAACTTGGTCACCAGCAACCACTTGGTTTGCAGGGACGCCCACAACGCTTCGCCTTACAGTCGGAACTTTTGTTTCACCTACCTCCTGATAGATACAATTTTTGCCATGCTGATTTGTCTTCAATCTCTGCTTCATCAGAGACTATTTTTTGTCTTTTCCATCAAATTATCATACATAAACTGTATTCTCTCACCACTATATTGAGCTTCGTGAATAGGTCGTTGCGTCAGCTACAAGCACCTGTAAATCTTCTTTTCATATGTCATTTTGAGACGATTTTTCTATACACATTTTCTGTTTTTTTCTTGCTTCCCAACTGAGTGCAATCTTGTTCCTCAACATTCACTGTACTATATTATTTGTACTCTCTATTTTATCAGAATTTTTTTGTTTGTCTCACTATTGTACATCACTTTTAGTAGATCAATTATTGTATAGAATCCTATGAATTGTTCGAAGCATGAGCTACTTATAATTGTCAATTTCTTTTCACGCTTTTTTTAAGACTCTGTTCTCATCCTCTTCACATGTATCATTTCGTGTATAACTCATGTGTAAATTTTTTTGTTTTTCATTACTCATCTTGCTGAATTATGTATTCTCTCTGCGATGTCAGAGACTATTTCTTTTACCACCTCTGACAAATCAATATATATAAATTGTAACTTCTCATTGTACAGAATCATGTATATAGGTCGTTTCACGAACCACAGACACCTGTAAACTTTGTCGTTTTTACAGTATATTCTTATCTTCAATTCCTGATTCAACAGTGTAATTTTACTTTTCAACTGTGTAAATTTGTGTTCTCCAATACTCACTGTGATGAGTTGTGTCTTCTCTCTGTATTTTCAGAGATTATTTTTTCTTTTTGTATTCTCAGGAAAATTATTGTATGTAACTATTTTTCATATCACCGTTGTATGTAACATGTAGTACCGCGAGACACATTCATCTGTAAATTTTTCATCATCTGTCTTTCGAACTTTCGATTTCATGTTTGTCCCTTGATCACCTGCAACCTCCTGGTTTTCCAGGTCACCCACAATGTATCACCTTTCGGTCAGAACTTTTTTTTTCATCAATATTGTGTAAAATTTATACTCTATAGTGCTCATCATTCTGGATTGATTTTACTCTCTGTATTACCAGAGATTCATATTGCCTCGCCAGATTTCTACTGCACTTAACTGTTGTCATGCAAACGTTGCACCGAATCCTGTAATTAACGTAGCGCAAGCTGCACATTCTGTTAATTTCTCATCACCTGTCTTTTTGAATCTATGTCTGCAAGCTCGAATTCTGTATTATTCCTTGCATCAATACTGTGCAAAATTAATATTGTATAACGCTCTTCTAGCTGAATTGTTCCTATTCTTTGCTTTGTCAGAGACTTTTGTTGCCTCACCAGACACTCGAGTGTAATTAACTGTTTTTTAACTATCATCAATGTACAGAACCGTGTAAATAAGCAGTAGCGTAAGCTACAAGCATCTGTAAATATTTTTTTTTGTCATACATCATTTGAGATGATTTATTCAAGCACATCTCCTGTATCTTTCTTCTAATAAATACTGTGTGAAAACTGACCCTTCGAAACATGCTTTCGACATACATATCGGTGTGTTCGACAAGGTTTTGGAACACACCGATATGAATGTGCTTCCATTCAGTACATAATGCTGCCTCTAACTGTTGCTTAGTAGTAGGTTCCAAATTTCTTATACGGCGCTCTTATTCATTCCATAGGTGCTCTATAGGATTAAGATCAGGGCTCTGTGCTGGCTAGTCTACACACGATACCGAATTATCGGAAACCACGCCGTAACAGCCCTTGCTTTATGGCTCGGTGCATTATCCTGCTGGAACCAACAGGACTCGGTTCCATAGTATTGCCACAGAATTGGTACGGCATACTTGTTGACGTAGACGTGCTGGTCAACAGGTTTATTCAGGATAACCAATGGGCTGGGACCATACCACGAAAAACACCCCCACACGAGGACACTGCCAGCTCCAAACTCGACCATAGGAACAGTACACTGTGGTAAATAGCGTTCCCCCTGCTGCCACCATATCCACCCACGGCCATCAGACTGAGCGATTGTGTATCTGCATTCATCAGTCCATGGCACCCGTTTCCATTGATCTACGGTCCCCGGTAAATGTTCATTACACCATACTAAACGACGAGTAGCATTCCGAGTGGAGATGAAAGGCTTATGGGCAGCTGCACAACCACCGTGACTCAATGGAATGCAGTTCTCTGCGAATGGTACGTGTACATACTGAGGTTCCAGGATTGTTACTCACCTGTACACGGACGTCTTGTGTAGTAAGTACTCCGTGGATTAGCTGTAACGACTCTCCTGAGGCTTCGACGTCTTCTATCACTGATTGTCTTTGGTCTTGCTGCTTCAGGCACACCATGTGTCTTCCTGTTATTCAGTACATCCAAAACCTTTGATTTGGGTATGTTTAAACGCCTCTTAGTTTCTCTTATTGACAACCCACTAGTATAACACCCAACAATCTTTCCTTTCTCAAAGTCGGTTCTCTCCTGTCGCGACATTTTCACTCAACCTCATAGTGCGATATGATCACGGTCAGCTGCAGGCTCGTTTTTATACCGTTTGCAGCTGTACCGCGCATCTTAACAGCGCAGAGGCTCCGTTACTTTACTTTTAAAGGAGTATCCGGTGACTTTTGTCAGTATAGTGTATGTCCTTCGAAAACTTGTGACTTTTACGTAAACACTGATTACAATGCAATTAGTACGGCATTTAAAAACAATTTTTGTGTATTTTCATGTGTTTGTATGCTGACAATATAATTGTTTCCCCATTTGGCCGCTGTCATGTGCTATTTTTCCTTACATAGGTAAAATGTTGTCGGTCCTTAAGTTTTGGACACCAGTGTACTAATAGTTTTGCGACGGTTTTCATGTGACCTTTGACAGATGGACTTACAGAGTCCATCTGTCAAATGGACTTACAGGTCAGTGTTATAGAACAGAAGAAAGACTCGAAATCATAATGAATTGTCACACGTTATTAGAAAATCGAATGTGGTATCCAACATTCAAGGTTAGTACATAAGCGTGATTATGCCACATTTCTCAAAATCCGTCGTCGTGTGCTGTTGGTATAGTTTGTGCTCTCACTTAATTTGTTGCTTAATGTTAATTCTCTTCTGCTTCAGCCGCGCAAATAGGTTGTGTAAAAATGAAGATCGGATGCTCTCAAAAGTACTACCATCATCAATTGGCCTGATATGGGCGAACTTAACTGTGTAAGGTAATGGCGAAAGAGTTATTTCTCCCTTTTTAGTGGTTAAATGACAAATGTGAGGGTCTGAATAAGCAATTGTTAAAGTATAAGCAATTGTTCCGCCCAAAATTTAAGGCCAGTAGTTTCATTGAAAGGAAAGATCCAGCGTAACAATACAAAGGCAATACCCGTACTTCAGATGACACTCGAATTTGTGCCCTACGCAGATGATTTACCAGAAACTCACGGTTACTAACCCATCCAATTTCGCGGGAATCGGATATGTTTCAAGTGTGTGAAATAATCAAATATCACTCCCAGTCCTGAAACTTTCCGCACGAAGAGTATACAAGCACATATGAAGTAATAAAACACGGTGTTATCGACATTACACAGTAGGGTGGAGCGAAAGACACTTTTTTTTTAATTTGAAACGTCACCATGTGCAATAGTTGCGATTTTATTACTGAAATGATCCCCGAAATATGGATGACGTTATTTGATATCCTAGGCTGCCCCAAGAACCTCGAAGTTTGAAAGTCATAGGGAAAAATAGTTTAAAAACACCCGCTTTCTCCATTTTGTAAATATAAAAAAATACTGTATCACCGTGTTATTTAATATCACCTTTGAGTGTATAAACACGGGTAAAAGTTCAGCAGACATGAGTTGATTTCTTAGGCTTCCCCAGATCTCTTAAAGTATGTAATTTTTGCCACAAATGGCATGATAAGTTGCGTAAGCATTAAGTTCGACAGCAGCCTTATTGTTACCAATTTGGGCTTAAAATTAACAATTCCTCCCCCCCCCTCTCTCATACTTTCTGGAAACCTCTTGTTTATTTTCAGAAACATAGCTTGCTGTTTTGCGCTCTGCTTTGTTTTTGTTACCTCTTTCATCTCAGCCCACCCCCTCTCTCACAGCGGAGCTCTGTTTGCGAACTCACTGAGTCATCTCATCACAGTCGCACAGGTCCGTTTGGGAGAGAGTGTTGGCGGGTTCGCGTCATAATGATGTACCAGTTTCTTTCACTCCTAGTGACGTTGATTGGATCGTACCGGCATTTTCGTTTTGCCGTCCAACTATTTAAGATGGCTGAAACAAGAAATAAAGCTGATTGCTCTATCCTCGGGAGTTATAAGGAGATGCATGAAAATGTATTGCCTACGTACGAAGATGTAATGCGCCATTACTACCTTGTGAGGAATACTCTTAGGCAAGAAGGTGCAAATTATGAGCCTGCTGCAGCAGAAATAGCAAGTATTGTCGCGGACAAAGTGCTAAGTATATTGAAGAAAGCATCTCTTCTGACATCTCTCCACAAATCTGCTGCAAAGCGTATTACCGCATACAATACTGAAATCCGAAAGCTGAAAAAACACGCTGCAAGAATGGATGAAACCTACCGAAAGAAGATTGAACAATTTTGTGCAGATTCGCAACGTATCTTTGACATATGCTCATGCAAGTGCAAATGTTTTAGAACCTGCAAATGCAGCTCTGCAAAAGGTGTCCGTGAAAGAACGAGATTTACTGATGGACCAGAGAACAAACAGAAGAATGATAGTAGGTGGACTTGTCGCAAAAACCACCAGTGTACTGAAGAAAAGATCAGCTCGAAAAAGTGTTAGGGAAGAGCATGTCCATAAGAAATTGCAGAAAACTGCATCACTGAAATCGGCCCTGCGAATCGAGGATGATCCTTCAGAAGAGGATACAAATACTATTTCTGCAGGAAAACCATACGAGCCGGGTCCTAGTCATTTGTTGGCCTCGGAGAAATATTACGATTTCACTCCACGTCGTTTTTCGAAACCTAGGCGTCAGATGACACTGTCAGCATTTTCTAGAAAGTGCGATGGGCGAGGCATCAGCGACCGAGCGGCAGCTGATCTTGCGCCGGCGTTGCTTCATGATGTAAGTGAACCGGTTCATTCTAAAGAATGTAATTTATCTGTTATTGACCGGCATAAAGTACGTCGAGAAAGGAAAAAGACCCGTCAAACAATTCAAGATGAGGTAAACTTGACTGGTCGCAAGATTGTAGCTTTATTTTTGGAGGGAAGAAGGGATGAAACTCTTACGAATACACAGACAGATGATGCCAAGTGGCACAAACGAAAAGAAAGTCGAGGAGCATATTACACTTGTTGAAGAACCGGGTTCGGTCTATTTTGTACATTTTGCACCGAAGAGCAAGAGTGCAAGGGACATTTCCGACGGTATCTTCAGCTTATTGAACCAGAAGCCACTTGACTTGTCGGAGTTAGTCTTTATTGGAAGTAACGGGGAAGTGACTAATACCGACACAAATGCAGGTGTAATTAGGCGCCTTGAAGAGAAGCTCAATTCTCCCGTACACTGGATTATATGTGAACTTCATTTTAATGAATTGCCTTTACGCCACCTCACTGAAGCACTTGATGGGAAAACATCAGGTCCAAGAGAATTTAGTGGATTGATTGGAAAGCGCCTGAAGACGTGCGCAAACCTTCCTATCGTTATTTCCAGAAAATTGAATTTTCGCTTCAGTCCGATATTAACTATGGAGATCTTAGCTCGGATCAACTTTATTTGTGGGAAATTTGTAAGGCAGTCTCTGCAGGTAATTGCCCACAAGATCTGGCAAATCGGGATCCTGGAGCACTTGCACATTCCCGTTGGCTGACCCTCGCAAATCGCATTCTGCGTTCGTATGTTGTAACTAATGATCCAACACCACAACTTGTCTCATTAGCCACCTTCATAATGAAAGTATATGCACCATCGTCGTTCACGATCAAATGTAACGGTACCTGTAAAGATGGTCCAAGGAATTTGCAGCTTTTTATATCTAGGTTTCAGTATCTTCCTGATAATTTAAAGGATATTGTAAAAAGAGTCGTCCAAGACAACGCGTATTTTGCCCATGCAGAAAACTTGCTCGCTGCAATGTTGTTTAACGACAGAAGGTATGTCCGTGAGCTTGCTGTTTGACGTATCACGAAGGCCAGGAAATCTTCCGAACAAACAACTACCATTAGGAAGTTTCGGATTCCTAAGCTGAATTTCCAGAGCAATGATTACATCGACCTAATCGACTGGCAAGAGTGTAATGTGACTGAGCCTCCCATCCCACGGAAATGGAAAGACGATGAGCTTCGGGAATTACTACAGTCGGATAGATATCCAAGTTCTTGCCACGAATTTACAAAAATACCCTGCCATTTTCAGGCAGTAGAGAGGATGGTTAAGATTGTAACATATTCTTCTGCTCATGTGTGCGGCTTTCTTGCAAGAGGTGAATTCATCAGAGCAAAATTTTGGATAGGAAGCTGATGCCAAGTTTTGAAAAAAAATCTGATTTCCAAGTAAAATAAACTCACTCCTCAAGTTATGCTACTAGGTAAAGCTGGTGTCTATCATATTTACATAACTTATGCCATTTTTGGAGAAATATGACAAATCTTGAGCTCTTTGGGGAAGCCTAAGAAATTAACTCACGTCTGCTGAACTTTTACCCGTGTATATACACTCAAAGGTGGTATTAAATAACATAGTAACACAGTATTTTTTTATATTTACAAAACGGGGAAAGCGGGTGTTTTTAAACCATTTTAGCTAATAACTTTCAAACTTCGAGGTTCTTGGGGCAGCCTAAAATATCAAATGTCATCCATATTTCGGGGGGTCATTTCAGTAATAAAATCGCAACTATTGCACATGGTGACCTTTCAAATTGAAAAAAAACGTGTCTTTCGCTCCACCCTATTACACAGTGCTGTTTCATTCCATCGCATGCTCTCCCAGTTGCCGATTACACTGATGCAAGGGTTTCGAATTTGTTGTCCAAGATGGACTCCGTGTTCACGTCGCGGGTCAGGCATAGGTGATGTGCTTGTTTGAAAGCGTTGGCTTTTTAATTTCCCTGAAACCAGTGGTCCTAAATTTGCGAAGAGAGAGAATGCTTGTAAACCTTAGAGATGTTCATGGTGGTTGTTTAAGCCCCAAAACAAAATTACATGCTATTGTTTATGGCTACATTTCATGACCTTCTGTCTGATGCTGTCATATTTCTTTCTAAAAAAGAAAAGATCTGTTTGCGTAAATCTGCATTTGCAGTGCTAATAGACACAAGCACTGTTCTAAGTGAATGAATTTCGATGAAACCCTGTAGCTAATTGTTCACTTACTCCTCATGGTTTCTGGTAGTTCTGAGATTTACGAGCTTGCTTTATGAGTTTCGTGCAGTTTCTAAAATTTGAACTGAAGACATGTCTAAATAAGGAACTAAACTTGTTCATGACAAAAATGGAAGGTATAATTTCTTCTTTTATACAGGGTGTTTCAAAACTAATGGAACAAACTTTAACGGGTGATAAAACACACCGAAACAAGCATTTTTCGTCATGGAATGCATGGTCGCAAGTTACGCGGTTAGGCGCTTTTCGTTTTCCCACACACGCCGTCTTTCGCAGCGCAAAGACAGGAATGGCACAACAAATCAAAACAAAGCTTTATTGCAGTCAAAATAAAAAAAAAATACGTGGCATCACAAGATTACATCAAATTTGCAAACATTAATAAATAAATACTCAAACTAATTGCATTTACAAAAGCTGCTAAAATTGGCGACGGCCACTCCTGATACACGCTTCGCATCGTCGACGTAAACATGCCCGTATGTTGTGGAAAATACCAGGCATTTCCTGGAGAACTGCAGCAGCGACTGGAAGTCTGCCGACTAGTTCCTCATAGGAATCAATAGGAGTGTGGTATATTACGGACTTAAGATGTCCCTATAAAACGAAATCCAGAGGGGACAGATCTGGTGATCGTCGGGCCAAGCGATGGGTCCACCTTGGCCAATCCATTGGCCTGGAAATGTGGCATTCAAGTAATCACGCACCTGAGTGCTGACATGAGCTGGCGCTCCATCATGCTGGAACCCACATTTTACGGCTGCTGGTACATGCTGGCAAAGACTTGTTGAAGGAAAATAAGGTACGTTCTCCCATCCAGACGTTCCGGGAAAATATATGGGTCTTTGCGTTGCGAAAGACGGTGTGTGTGGGGAAACGGAAAGCGCCCTCCAGCGCCTAACCACCACGACCATGCATTCTATGACGAAAAGTGCTTGTTTTGGTGTGTTCTATTACCTCTTAAAGTTCGTTTCATTAGTTTTGAAACACCCTGTATTTGTATCTTAAAATCCGGCATTACCAGAAATAAAATGTAATGTAATTCGAGAAAAGCAAAGTGCTTATGTTGAGCGATAATTTGTATCGCTTATTCCCTGATCCTATACCAGGACATTGACAAATACCAGAAAATTCTAAGATGATACAGTGAAACCTCCATTAGCCAACACCTCCAAACAGCGGTGACCTCCGAGGAACAGCAAGTTTTGGTTGGTACAAAACAGCTGACGGAAGATTAACATTGACAATCACCTCCGAACAACGAAACCTCTTAAAGATGACCAACGGACACCACTGTTGGTCCCGAAGGAAGTAACAGACACCTCATCTCTTAGTAATTTTCGCAATTCCTTCGATACTTTGGCAAGAGGAGTGAGATAGGTACAATGAATATTTCTAAGGAAACTATGCATTGGGCAGGATGGATTGGATTACGGTATGCTCGCATGAAAACAAAGGAGTGTAGTTCTACTTAAGACGAACTCCGGTTTCCATGTATGGTCGCGTTCCGGGAGCTGCAGGGTTAGTAGCGGGTTCCAAGAATGTCACCCGTTGGCGGGGGTATCTCTTGATTTGGTTTCTGTGGGTTCTGTTCCTGATTTCCGGAGCGGGGCCTACTAACTCTACAGTTACACTTCATCGTCTAACATTTTGTTTCTCTTTCCAGTAGCGTACCCTAACTATAATAGCCTGGCTTGCTATTTCTAAAGGTTGTTTAAGACCAAACGTCAGACATTTTCCCCTGAAATCATCAACACCATGATTTTTTTTTTTTTTATTATACCGAGTTTTATTCAGCATTTGCAGAAAGCACTGCAAATATTTTCTATGCGCATAAGTTTCCTACAGTTATTATGCTTTATAACGAAGTGAATTTCTCCGTCATTTCTGTCCACGCTAGGATTCGAACCCGGGTCCCCTCATTCCGGAATAAGTTGCTCTACCAATTGAGCTACGCGGACGTTTTATTCTGATTCATATCTGCCTTTATATCATGTGCGTCCTTCTGGCCGGTACGTCACATCTCCTGGTACGTTATATCATCTCCCCCTTATTTTATTTTTTTCGAAGTGCTGGAGTAGGGATTCTCTTATTTTTCCTATCTCGCGGTGTGGAAATAACATCACACCATTGCGAGATTTTGAACGGTCGGGTAATCCGGATAGTTCGGGCGCCATTATAACGAAGTGAATTTCTCCGTCATTTCTGTCCACGCTAGGATTCGAACCCGGGTCCCCTCATTCAGAAATAAGTTGCTCTACCAATTGAGCTACGCGGACGTTTTATTCAGATTCGTATCTGCCTTTATGTCGTGTGCGTCCTTCTGGCCGGACGCACACATCTCGTACCAGAAGATGTGTACGTCACATCTCCTGGTACGTTACAGCTTTTGTACAAACACAAAGAATTAGCAATCTTGACTTAGGCCTAACGTCCGTACAATGGGCACCCCCTAACAACGGTCATTTGTTTTCGGTCCGAGTAGTGACCGTTATTCGGTGGTTTCATTGTATTTTTTGTCTTTTTCATTTTTGTTGTTTTGTTTTTTCTCAAATCATACTCACTTCAACAGACCGTACAAGCACATTTTTCGTAATTCTTCTACGAATAGCATTTAGTGAAATTTCATCCGAATAAGTTACATCTATGCATATACTTCCACCCCCGAATGCTATCGTTGAAGAAAGACTCAGGTTTTGAAGCGATAAAGTCTTCCATGCATTTTGTTTTGAAATATCAAGTTTAGCGCCGGCCTAGAGGTCTTACATTGACCGAAATAAATGTACTTCCGACAGGGCTAAGTCTGGAACCAAGTTGCACGAGGAAGAAACACCTACACCAGCTGCATCGGGGTTTTGTGCGTCGCTGTTACGTCATGGAATCGTGCCTTACCACTCTACAGAATGTTTTTCCATTACGCATGGCTCGAAAACAGTAGTTTCAGTCGCATCTGCTCGTTCAAAAAGCAGTAGTTGACGACTGTACCTTTCCGCAGTGATTCTTAGACCTGTTGCCAGGAGCTCATGATTAAAGCTCGGACGTTTCATTACTAAAAACCTCCAAAATAAGCAAGCATGTATTCATTAAAACTAAAACAATATGCACTAAAATAGAAGAAACATGCAATCAAAATCTGAAAGTTTTACTGTATGATTCATGTACACTATTTGATCAAAAGTATCCGGACACTTGCCTATCCATAAATTCTCTGTAATGGAAAAGGACATTGAGTTCGTCCACTTATTATCCTCTACTCTGCTGTGAAGACTTTGAACTGAATTTTGGCATGTTGCTGCGTTTTTTTACAAGAACATAATTAAGGTCAGTCACCGATGTTGGGCCGTTCGTTCCGACTGGCAGTTGGTGTTCCAATTCGTCCTAAAAGTGGTCGATGGGGTTGAGATCGGGGCTATGTAAAGGACACTCATGTTCCGCATACACCCGCCTCATCAAACCATTCTTGCACGGAACTCATTTTGTAGGCAGGGGCATTGTTTTGTGGTATAAAAGAGGGATTTTCTCACAGGCCCGTAACCAGAAAAAGAAGTCGAAAAGGGGCGAGTGATGATAAAAGGTGGTGCAAAAGATATAAAGCAAGTCGGACACTGGACTGTAGCTTGAATCGTTAGGATGGGCAAAAATCAAATTCAGGTCTGGTACTCCTCTACCTGAATAGTTCCTGTTTATGGGACTGTCTTCACCGAACTGTTAGTATATCTTTGAGAGCACAGAATTGTTGAAGAAGTCGTTATAGGCCGCAGCGCTAAGATTCCCGAGCACTTGAACTAGGGATCCCAGACCAAACCATAGAAAACAACCACAAGGCATGTCTTCTACTTTAATGGAGAGTAAAGTAAGCGTTTCTCTTTTGATTGGAAGTGGTTTCGTTTGAGTACCTGCATTTCGTAACGGGGAAATCATTTTTTAACAAGCGGTCGCGCCAATGTACCACGATGCTGTTAAGAGTTATGTCTAAAAAGCGATATTTTTCAAAGTTGCTTTTCTGAAATTTTCTATAGATTTGCATGTACCACAAGATGCAGAGAAGAACTTTTAAACCATGAATTTTTTTTTTTTTTTTTGATTGGAGGTTTAACGACCACCGTGAGCAACTCAATTAGCTATAAGCAGTCACCCGTCCCAACTTTTAGGGTCACTGGTTCCAGGGAAGGGAGAGAGCCAGTGCCGTAAGACAAGCATAACATCCATGCCTCACCGGGTTCGAACCCGAAACCCGTTCGGACGAATGATCAGAGGCCATCGCTTAGACCACTGCGCCACCGGGGCGGCAAATGTGTGCTTTGGTGCCGATATCTTTGCGTATCTTACATCTACACATATCGATGGCAGTTTGTGCTACAGATTGTCATAGTGAACCCATTTTTCATCACCCGTAATGATACTATACCATGGAAATTAATTGGGACAAGCTATTTTATTCTCAGAATTCTAATGTGATCGCCAGTTGATGTCGCAAACCCACGTAAACCGGTTTTATCAGCTGTGAGGTGGTGCGACTGTTTGAACTTGATAGTAAGAATGTGGTTGGACCGGTTTCAAACAGGAAATAGGCGCTTCAGTTGTGAGTTCGTGTGTGACAGGTGGATGTTAGTTTTTGCTCTCTGTGAGTACGTGTTGCTTTTGTGTATTGAAAAATGGATATTTCCCCAAGGAAGCGTGCAAAAATAATTGCTCTGAAGGATCACACTTCTATGACAGTAAGAGATCCCGCCTCTGTAGTTGGTGTAGGCAGATCAAGTGTATCAAGACTGCTTACGCGATACAATGCATCTGGATCATCATGTCCAAAAAGGAGAGGTAAATGTGGAAGAAAACGAAAAACTTTTCCACGAACCGATAAATATCTAATTAGAAATAGTAAAATGAATCCAAAAAAAAAAAAAGCACCGACTTCCAAAGATATTTATTGGCTAGTGGTTGTGATGTTAGTGATTCAACTGTACGCCGTAGTCTTCTGGAAGTTGGCCGGAAGGCAAGAAGACCAACGAAAAAACAATATTTGAATGAGAAAATGAAAATAAAACGTTCAGCATGGGCCAAAAAATATAAATCATGGACTGCTGATGACTGGAAAAAGGTAATTTTCAGTGATGAAACTCATTTATTTGTGCAGGGTTACCAAGCAAATGTTGTTAGACAACGCAATTGTTAACCCTTAAGACCTGAGCATGTCAACAAACTGTAAAACACCCTCTGAAACATGTTTTGGGGGTTTTCACATCAAATGGCACTAGAAGCTTAGTTCCTGTTCAAGATATGATGAATTCAGCTAAGTACGTATAAATATTACAACGTAGGATTGCTCCATTCTTGCAAACTTCTAACGGGACATTTCAACATGACTTGGCCCCATGTTACAATTCGAAATTGGTCAAGAATTTCATGCTGGAAAATCAAATTAATTTGCTTGATTGGCCTGGAAATTCACCAGACTTAAATCCTATAGAAAACTTGTGGAATATTTTGAAGAGACGTTTAGGTAAAATGGACTGTACAACCAAAAAATGCATGATAACGAATGCTATAAAAGTGCGGTTTCACGATTATGAAGTCAAACATATGTGCTCTCAATTAGGGAGTCAATGCCAAAACGAATTCAAGAGGTCATTTCTGCTAAAAGAGGACATCATCATCATCATCATCATCATTGTCAACCATTATCAATTCACTGCTGGACAAAGGTCTCCCCAAGTTTCCTCCACAACGGTCTGTCTTGTGCCAGTCTCCTCCATGTCACTCCCGCATACTTTCTAATTTCATCCACCCATCTCTCATGTGGTCTTCTTCTGGGTCTTTTCTTGTCTCTTGGAATCCAATCTAAAATTTCAGCTGTCCATCGATGATCTGTTCTTCTGGCAGTATGTCCAGCCCATTGCCATTTCAGGGATTTAACTCTGATCATGATGTCTTCCACTGTTGTCATTTTTCGGATCCACGAGTTTCTCTTCTTATCTCTCCTGATTACACCAAGCATGCACCTCTCCATGCCCCTTTAAGTTGTCTGCAGCCTTTGTATGTCTCTTTTAGTTAAGGTCCACGTCTCTGCACCATACGTAAGCACTGGAAGGATGCATTGATCAAACACTTTTCTTTTAAGACATAATGGCATATTGCTCTTGAAAATTATGCTGTTTCTTCCAAAAAGCTCTCCAGGCAAGTTTTGTACGCCGATTAATTTCTTCACCAATGTGACCCTCACTTGATATCTGCTATCCAAGATAAACGTACGTGTCTGTTATCTCCAGCTTTTCACCATCAATCGATAAATTTTCATTTCTTGTAAAATCATTGAACATCACTTTTGTCTTCTGAAAGTTCATTTTTAATCCCACTTCTTTACTCTTCTCAGCAAGTTTCTGGATCATACTCTGCAGCTCTGATGGGGTAGCTGCAAAAATGACTATGTCATCAGCAAAACGAAGGTGGATTAGATAATCTCCATTAATCTTTATCCCTTTGTTTTCCCAGTTCAGTGATTGAAAGACATTTTCCAATTGGCATTAAAGAGCTTCGGAGATATGGTGTCACCTTGTCTCACTCGTTTTTCAATTTTTATGTGTGTTGTATTTTCAAACAGCCGAATCTTTGCACATCCATTTTCATAGATGTTATTAATAACATTAATGTACGCATCTTCAATACCGCAGGATTTCAGAGCCATTGTAACTGCTGATGGTTTCACCGAATCAAAGGCTTTTTCATAATCGATAAAAGCCATGGACAATGGAAGTCCATATTCCCTCGCTCTTTCAATTAGTTCTCTCAGTACGTGGATATGATCTATTGTGCTGTAGCCACTCCTGAATCCAGCTTGTTCTCTTGGTTGAGCCATGTCCAGTGTCACCTTCAAGCGGTGTGAAAGAACTTTAGTGATAGGTCTCTAGTTCCTGAGGTCCTCAATGTCACCTTTTTTATGTAGCAAGATCATTGTAGCGTTGTTCCAATCCTCCGGAATATTCCCTTCATTAAGGCATCGAGCGAAAATTTGGGCGAGTACTGTTTCAATTTCTCCACTTGCTTCTTGTATGATGTCTATAGTAATTCCATCTTCTCCTGGAGCTTTTCCCCGCTTCATGTTCTTGATTGCATGAGCAACTTCTGCTGGGAGGACTGGAAGAACTCTGGTACTGGTACCTTTCATGATGTCTGGAGTACATGTATCATCCCTTTCATATAATTTGGAGTAGAAAGCTTTCACTCTTGTCGAAATTTCGCCTCTATTTCGTGTTACAGAACCATCTTCTTTTCTCAGTGCCATAATCTGTTTTCTTCCCTTACTGAGATGTCCCTTTTGCTATCTTTAGGCTTTGGTTGTTTTCAATTGCTTTCCTTACTAGTTCACAGTTGAATTTCCTTACGTCTTCACTGATACTTTTTAGTACTGTCTTGCATAGCTCTATATATTCCACTTTGGAAGTCACATCTTCTTTAGTTGTCCTCATCTCTCTTCTTTTTTGCATCAACAGTTTGGTTTTTCCTGATAATTTGTTCACGTGCAACTTGTTCTTAGACCCAGCTAATTTTGTTGTTGTTTCCATAAGAGCTTTGGTTACTTTTCTGTTAACTTCAGAAATATCCACTTCTTCCGATGTTAGGCCTTCTAAAGCAGAGAATCTGTTTAGAAGGCCTGACAGAGAAAAGAGGACATACTACATAATAATGCAGGTATTTATCAGTGTATATCAAGGCATGGAATGATATAACGGCATAGCTTTGGGAAAAAGAGTGATTTTTTACTTTGTCCCAACTAATTTGCACAGTATAGTATTCCTCAAGAAGTTATTTTACCGATCTCTGGCGAGTAATGAGATAGGTATGTTCAGTCTCTGAACAATGTTGCGCTCGCTGGGTTCGCATGTAGCCAAATTTCCCTCTTTTGAGTACTCTTTATGACGTCTAACCGCCGAACCAAGGTCTACTAATTCACGACTAACTGTATAAGTAGTTTTGTGGTCTACTGGGCGGTATATGTTTCCAGAACAGCTTGCAAATCGGCGTTTTGCATATCCTTAGGGCATTCGCTATCTTGCTTGCTTGCAATGCACGCTGCAATCACCACTTCTGAACTTCACAAACTACTCACAATGCACGTACTTGCACCAATACCTTTATTACCGTATGCCAAACAAATTCACACTCGTTCTTCAGCAGCGATTTTCCTGAGATTAAACATGAACAGCAGACAGTGACGGATATGCACATTGTTGGTCTCCATGCTCAAATAACGGCACGTAGGGGCTGTCTGCCATTACGTGTCCCCGTTCCTGTACTTCAATGGTCTAAGCTCTGGCTTCTGACCATTCATCCAAGATAGATCGGGGTTCGAATCCCGGTAATACATGGATGTTGTGTTTATCTTTTGGTGTCGGCTATCTTCATTTTCTGGAACCAGTGACTATAAATTAGAGATGGGCTATTACCTGTAGTCCTACTGCATTAAACTCCCAAACAAACATAAAAGAAACACGTGTCATTCAACGCAGTGTTGCCACCTTACTCTACAGCACAAAAATCGTTTACAGCCCGCTGCGTGAAGTGCCTGAAATCTATGTATATAGACCTGATAAATTACAAGGTTTCTATTGGTATATTAATATATTTTGTAAAACGATATATGCCGCAAGTTGTAAATCTAATGTTGCAGTTCAGTTTGTGTTGATAGAAACACATGGTCCATGGACTGAAATGCGTTGGAATGTGTCTTCATAAAGAATATCTTAATCTGGTATTAAAGCAGTTGGCATTTAAATAACAGTTCTGCTCTTCAGCAATAAGTCTTTCAACAACAACGCACGTGGACTAACATTTCGTGCATATTTAAAAGGTTACAATGTGAGTAGTCGCCCGAGCTGGGGTGTATTCAAATCCCGGATGAGTCATGGGGGGTATATTTGTCTCACGGAGGCCCTTGGAGATCATGAGAAAAATCTAAACCGTAACTGATGCTTTAAGTTGCGAAAGAAGTTGATTATTGCCCAGGAAAATATTATTTATTCAGCCTTCATATTCATGAAAGAAGAAAATAACTGTTACTGCAGCTAATATGTAGTGTTAGCAATAAGCAGTGCTCTGAGTGCAAATGCAACTGAAATGAAATCAACGCGATTATTATCTTCAGAACTTAATCCTGCTTAAAGCGTCGGGTACCCAACAGAAAACCCATTAAGAAAGTTTTTAAAAATCCGCACAAAACAGTCAGTGAATTGCCGAACTAGAGTATGATCCCAACACTACCACAAGTTAGAATAGAGTGCGGGTGTCATTTCTCTACTAGACAAAGTACAGGGGTTTATCGAAATAATGGAAACACCGACAGCGACTACAGTGCACGTAATGCGCCATATGCAAATCACACGGGTGACGTCACACTCGATGTGAGGTATGTTAAGATGTGCAGTACAATGTCGGATATGATTTAGCTGTGCCACAGTGGCAGGGGAAATAGCACTTCTGGAGTAATTACTGACAACGTTAGATCGCAGTGATCTCAAAAAGGACATAATCGTTGGTGCGCATTTATCAGGACCTCCAGTCTCTAAAACGGCATAAATCGGTAGGTTATAACACAAGGAACTATATCAAAGATTATGACTTCTTATCATACACAGTCGAGTCACATTAATGTGACCACCTCCAACTTTCAACAACACGTAGCCAATGAAAGAAGGCACGTGTCGTGTGCTGGCTTGAAGGGTATATGAGGTGTGCTGTAGGCATTCTGAAAACATATCACTCTTTTCTGCCATTAACAAAAGGAGCGACTTATCGGATTTGCAAAAAGGTATAATTATTGGCTTTCGGATCACAGGGTGGCAGTATTACTCAAACACTGCAGTTTGTGAACTGCTCGCGTGCTGCAGTGGTTAAAGTGTATCTTGACTGGAGAAATGGCACCACTGCGAATAAGCAACGTGAAAACTGCGGTGCACCACGTGCCATAGATGTGAGAGGCAAACATCGGTTACTCAGGTACGTGAGGACCGATCGGCACGCTACAGTGGAGCAACTCACTGTCCCGATGAACTAGGAGGCTACCAGAATTGTGTCTAAAACGACAATTCAGCAAACCCTGCAGCGTATAGCGTTCCGATGCAGACGGATGGTCACTGCACCTATGCCAACGAAGTTGCATCGGCAGAAAAGGCTTACATTTGCACGGCAGTATCGGAATTGGACCTCCGCTGATTGGCAAAGAATTGCCTTCTACGATGAGTCACGTTTTCTGCTTCATCGAACGGATGGACGCTGGCGTATTAGGCGGGAAACATCGGAGAACAAACACTCTTGGACCATTCCTGGCAAAACACAAACTTGTGGGGGCAGCGTCATGGTCTGGGGAATGTTTTCGTTGTATTCCCTGGATCCACTCTTACCTGCGGAACGCACTATAGACCGAATTCGTTATGAATACATCCTTGCAGACCACGTACACCCATACACGCTGATTGTCTTCCCTGGGGCGGATGGGATCTTCCAGTACGACAATGCAACGTGTCACACAGCTAGAAATGTCCGAAAGTGGTTGGAAGAGCACGATAAAGATTTCAAAGTACTTCCCTGGCTCCCTAATACCCCATATTTAAACCCAATTGAGCATCAGTGTGACCACCTCGATCGTGTTGTTCATTCTATGGATCCTCCACCAAGCACCCTCCAGCAGCTGTCAGATGTACTGCACTCACTATAGCTCCATATATATGTGAACATTTTGCAGCACCTTATTGGGTCACTTCCAGCCCGTATAGCTGCTATCAGCGCTGCACACGGCTGTTACTCTGGATATTAACTGGTAGTCACAATAATTGGACTTATACTCTAGCTTAACTTTCCTATTTAGTTTCTTTCTCTACGTAAATTTAAGTTTGTTCTCCTTACCATTTTTCAGACTTAACGTGATATCTTTCATCTCTTTCGCAAGTTTATGGTTGGCAGCACCCTGAGATCAAAACGAATGACGTGTGGATGTCTGAAATAATAACGGAACGATATATACACTATATTGACAAAGGTCGCCGAAGACCTAGAAGAGAAACACAACATTGCATTTATTCGCATACATTAGTACGGTATCGGTCCATCTTTGGGCTTAATGCATGCCCTGACACTTCGAGACATGCTTTCGACAGGGTTTTGGAACACGGCGATAAGTATGTGCTTCCATTCAGTACATAACGCTGCCGCTAACTGCTGCTTAGTAGTAGGCCTTAGTTCCAAACTCCATACGGCACTATAATTCATCCCATAGAGCACCTATGGGATTAAGCTCCAGGCTCTATGCTGGTCAGTCCACACACGATACGGAATTATCATCGAATCACGACTTAGCAGTCCTTGCTTTATGGCTCGGTGCATTATCCGGCTGGTACCAACAAGGCTCGGTTCCGTAGTATTGCCACAGGGTTGGTAGGACATAATTGTCCAGAATATCGAAGTAGACGTTCTGGTTAACAGGTTTGTCCTTGATAACCAATGGGCGGGACCATATCACGAAAAGCATCCCCACACGAGTACACTGTCAGCTCCAAACTTGACCGTGGTAAATAGCGTTCCCCCGGCTGCCTCCATACCCCATACATGGCCATCAGACTGATGGATCGTGTATCTGGATCCATCAGTCCATAGGACCCGTTTTCATTGATCTACGGTCCACGATAAATGTTTTTTACACCATGCTAACGATGAGTAGCATTCCGAGTGGAGATGAAAGGTTTATGAGCAGCCGCACCACTACGGTAACCCAGGAAATGAACTTCTCTGCGAATGGTACGTGTACATACCGAGGTTTCGGCATTTTTACTCGCCTGTACATTATGGTCTTGTGCAGTACTCAGTCGATTAGCTGTAATGACTCTCCTGAGGCTTCGACGTTCTCTATCACTGATTTTCTTTGGTCCGCCGGTACGTTTTGCTGCTTCGGGCACGCTATGTGTCTTCAACTTATTCAGTACATCCAAAACAGTTGACTTGGGTATGTTTAAACGCCTCTTGGTTTCTCTTATGGACAACCCACTGATATAACACGCAACAATCTTTCCTTTCTTAAAGTCAGTTCTATCCCGCCGCGGCATTTTCACTCAACCTCACAGTGCGATGTGATCTCGGTCAGCTGCAGGCTTGTTTTTATACCGTGTGCAGCTGCACCGTTCGTCTTAACAACGCAGCGTATCCGTTCATTTGCTTTTGAAGAGGTGTCCGGTAACTTTTGTCAATATAGTGTATAATATTTTCTGAGAAGGAGGTCTGTTGAGATTGATATTGGAAATTAATGCTAGTTATGGATACGATATTGTTTATTGCCGTTTGAGTTAATTGAAGGCTGCGTGTTCTACTTTAATGTCAGAGTTGTGTTTCTTAGTCAAGTGCTATTGTTGATATTAACTCACGTTCGTCATCTTGTTTAAATGCTAAAGTATATTTAGCTGAATAAAGACTAACCGTAAGTAACCTTTTCTGAAGTTATTTGAATGACTCCTGATTCGCTTAAAAGTGAAGTTATCAAGAACTGATTTGTGTAGTATACAAATTTCAAAGCTGTGAATCCGTTTATTGGTGTAAATATGACATGGATGTTAAGTCAGAAAATATTCGTAAACTTGAAAATGTCGTCTTCCTGAAGCGAGAATTGAACCCGCGTCTCCCGGATAGCGTCCGAGTATGCTAACCACTACACCGCCGCACCAGTGGCGCAGTGGTCTAAGCGATTGCCTCTGATCATTCGTCCGAAAGGGGTCCGGGTTCGAATCCGAAAAATTAAGGTGCAAGGGATGCAAAAGGAACTGGTACTAACGCCAGAGGTTGATTCTACATATTCCTCTAAATATCTTTTATGTTAAAAATTAACTCTATAAAACTCTCACAGACTGTTTTCTTTCTTTGTTTTTTGCATTTTAGTCTGTTTGAATTTCAGAAAGGTGTGTGATTTATTTTTCCCACAGAGAAAAGCTCGTTTCCTTTCGTCTCTAAAAACTAGTTTCGCTTAAAGCTGGGAACACACAGCTTGAAAATTAAATAAAGCAAATGAGTAGCAAAACCGAAAGACGTAGATGCTATGCCTTTGCGAATGGTCAATCAATTTATTCATGGTCGAAACAACAAATTAAAACAGAGGCAGTTAGTCATCAAGTCGCACGTTCTTATTCAAAATCCCAGCCGTTCCTCCTGACATCATTCTTAGTCTTCGAACTGGAGGTGAAGTGTAGGTAATTAGGAAGGAAACCTTGGAACATTGCGCAGGCTTATTTCCAGCCGATCGAAAGCACAAGGATCCGGCAACTCCGATAATTAGCGACGGCGAAAAGCTACTTTTCAAGGTCTCTCTAGCCTCATCAACACGTGTTAGAACAAGGCTTTCGAGAATGACTTAGCGTCGATTCTTAGCGCGAAACCCAGATTTAATTAGTCAACTTTTGTCGAGAAAGAGACGCCGAGTTGAAGAGAGCAACGCTAATTGGATGATGCGGCTATTGTCGCTTCATTGGTCAAGTGAGCTCTAGTTTCGGTTGCGCATTTCTCGAGGAAACAATTCAAAAACTTCGCCACTGAAAGTGGATCGAGAGATGGATGGAGGTGGGGGAAGGGTGTCCATCGAGAAGATTTTCTGTTGTTTCGGAATCATAATGTGGCACCGTGACTTGCTAAATTCAAAGCGAGTGACTACCGATCTAAAAAAGAGGGTAAGAAATAAAAGTTATCACTTGAAAGAATGGCTTCGAAGTTGCTTAGAGATGATAAAGCCCGTGAAAACTTAATCCTTCATGAGGATGAACTTTCGGTGAAGTCACCAACTAAATAATTTTTATTATTTGAGAAGTTCGATGTGCGGTAAGCTTTTACTAAGAATTGTCTTGTCGGATAAGTGCTTATTTTTCAGATCTACAAAAAAATAAACATGCTTCTTTACAAACGAAATTTCTTTATCAGAAATTTATATATAATATTCCATAACGTGATTGAAAATATCACGTAATTTCTATCGACATTTATTACACTATTGAATTTCCTTAATATCTGTATCTTAATTTTTCCTGTTTTCTGCCCATAGTTCCTAAACGTGCCATTTTAAAGCCATAAGATATATCAGGATATCTTCAGAAAATTTTGCCTTACATATAAAGCTTGAGATCTTGAATCCAGTATATCGAAGCTATTAATTCCACATTGAACTTCCTATTACGTACAATCAACAAAACTGATCATATTTAGAATGTCTTTCGTAAAAAAAATGTGTGTGCTTATAGTATCACTTTGGTCATCCGTTCGTCTGTCCGTCAGTCCATTTGTGAACACACCATATCTCTGCGGCTATTAGTCCAATTTGGAAAATTCAATCTCCGTTGGAAGGCCTAAAAACTGCGAACGATGATCTTTGCTCCCAAGTTTTTCCGATGCACAGCTCTGCCATCTACATGGCGTGAATGCAGATGTTATCGAACTCAAAATAAATTCTATTCCTCGTTATTGCTTTTAAACATTGGACTAAGAAAATGCTTCCTTCATTTCGATACCATTTATAACGAAGACTAATTTAAGTACAGCTTCTTTTTCAAGTAACGCATAGTATTCCGCTAGGGGGCGTAACAGTAAATTGCAGTTTCCTCGATATCTATGTTTATAAATGATTGACTTGAAGAATTATTTTCGCATCGGATAGAGCTCCTGGCGGGAAATTAATTTGCATATAATTTTTAATTTTTGGTACAGCCACTAAGGAGCATAAGTACATATTTCAGTTTCTGATGCATTTGCACTTGTAAAAACTTGACTGAAAGAATTCTTTTGTGCTGAGATACGGCTCATTACGGATAACTTTTCTAAAACATTTTCTGCTAAATATGATGCATAATTTTTCCGCCAGGTGGCGCACATATGCATATCTTATTTTCTTGATATCTATGCTTCTAACAGTCCGATCTGAAAAGTTATTTCTTTTTTTCCCAGACAGTGCTTCTGGTGCAAAATGTTTTACATACATTTACAATTCTTCTGAACGTACTGGTTTGCTTTCAGAAGATATAAGTTCACGTTTGGGTTTACCGCAATATTTGCAATTCAAAAAAACTGATTTAAAAAATCTTATTTCAGTCAGGTACTACTGTATACGAAATATATTTGTGGGCAATCGTTCCTGTTTATGGGACTGCCTTCTCTGAGCTGTAGCGATAACTTTCTTTTTTTTTTATTGGAGGTTTAACAACCACCGTGAGCAACTCAATGGGCTATAAGCAGTCGCCCGTCCCTAATTTAGGGTCACTAGTTCCAGGGAAGGGAGAGAGCCAGTGCCGGAAGACAAACACAACAACCATGCCTCATCGGGATTCGAACTCGGACCCCTTTCGGACGAATGATCAGAGGCCATTGCTTAGATCACTGCGCCACCGGGACGACAACTATAACTTTGAGAGCACAGAATTATTGAGAAAGTCATTATGGGTAGAGGCGCTAAGATTCCCGACCACTGGAACTAAGAAGCCCAGATCAAACAACGGAGAATAGCCCCAGGGTGTGCTTTCTCCTTTAGTAGAAAGCAGAGGAAACGTTTCTCTTTTTATTAGAATTCATTTCCTCGACTTACATTTGTACGGAAAAATCATGTCCTGTCGTGGCAATGTAAACATGGTGGATTGAACGTCCAAGACCACGTCAAGCCGTGATGGTCTGCAATTTCTGGTAGGGCGTATTCACTGCCTGCTGAGGAAAGGAAATTATGCAGAACCAGTGCGAGCTGGTGCACCCGTTTTTCTTGCCGCTGTCTTGGATTCTTTGGCTGCTAAATTTCTTAAGTTAGCTGGGAATGCTTCAAGAGACATCAAGAAGACCAGAATTATTCCTAGAAATCTTCAGTTTGCCGTCAGAAATGATGAAGAATTGAACAAGTAGCTGTCTGGAGTTACCTTTGCGCAAGGTGGTGTATGTACTTCCAAATTTCCTAGCAATACCGGATCTCAGTGACCTCAAAAAGCACATGATCGCTGGTGCGCGTCTTTCAGCGACTCCAGTCACTAGAACGGTATAAATAGGTAAGTATAACACGAGAACCTATATCGAAGATTATGACTACCTATCATCACTAGTGCACAGTAGGTGGAGAAAACAAGAATAAAATGGGTAAACTCTAGCTTCCCGAAATAACGTAAATTTTCACCGCTATAGGGAACTAATGTGTATTACGTTTTCCTCGATGTCTCTGCTTCCAAAAGCCCGTTTTAAAATATTATTACTTTTTTTGCTTGGAGGTTTAACGACCACCGTGAGCAACTCAATGGGCTATAAGCAGTAGCCCGTCCCTAATTTAGGGTCATTGGTTCCAGGCAAGGGCCGTAAGACAAACACAATCTCCATGCCTCACCGGGATTCGAACCCGGACCCTTACTCGGACGAATGGTCAGAAGCCAGCGCTTATACCACTGCACCAAAATTATTTTAACACCGGTTACCACTTATTTTGTGGAATATTCGTCCTGCACTCGTGCGCTTTTGAAGTTCACAGTTGCGGCGCTAAGTAGTGTAAGCAGATGTATCTTCGCTTCTAAAAATTGAATTAAGAAAGTATTTTTTATCTGTATGACGTTCACTACAGTAAAGATGGGAAACATTATCGTCTTACACTTTTACCTGCAAGGGGCGTAAATGTCAAAAATCTTTTTCTCGCTATCGCTGCTTCCGGGAGACGTATTTAAAAAATTATTCTTACTTAGCATAGCGTTTGCTATGAAGAATACTTTTTGCATACCTTTCTATCATTTAATAAACTTATGATATGTTTTTTTCCTCTCTATCTTTTTTTTTTTTTACTGTTAAATTTGAAAATCTCTTCGTCTCTGGTATCTTCATTTATCTACGGAAACTTATTTGCACAGTTTCTTAATTTCGTAACATACTTTTCAACCTCCAGTGTGCCGCTCCGGTGGCGCTGTGGTCTAAGCGATGAGGCATGGATGTTGTATTTGTCTAACTTGGTCTAAGCGATGAAGCATGGGTGTTGTGTTTGTCTAACTTGGTCTAAGCGATGAGGCATGGATGTTGTGTTTGTCTAACTTGGTCTAAGCGATGAGGCATGGATGTTGTGTTTGTCTAACTTGGTCTAAGCGATGAGGCATGGGTGTTGTGTTTGTCTAACTTGGTCTAAGCGATGAGGCATGGATGTTGTGTTTGTCTAACTTGGTCTAAGCGATGAGGCATGGATGTTGTGTTTGTCTAACTTGGTCTAAGCGATGAGGCATGGATGGTGTGTTTGTCTAACTTGGTCTAAGCGATGAGGCATGGATGTTGTGTTTGTCTAACTTGGTCTAAGCGATGATGCATGGATGTTGTGTTTGTCTAACTTGGTCTAAGCGATGAGGCATGGATGTTGTGTTCGTCTAACTTGGTCTAAGCGATGAGGCATGGATGTTGTGTTCGTCTAACTTGGTCTAAGCGATGAGGCATGTATGTTGTGTTTGTCTAACTTAGTCTAAGCCAGTGTTTCTCAAAGTGTTTTCCGTGGAACCCCAGAGTTCCGCGACGGTTCTGCAGGAGTTGCGCAAGCAATTTGTAAAACATCACCGAAATTTTCAAGAAAACCTTAACCAACCAATTCCCAGTGGCCAATAAAAAAAGGGAAAAAGTTCAAGAAAATGAAGCACGTTCTGGAAGGTGTGATCAAGACAAAACTGTCAAATTTGAGGAAAGAAGAAAGTACGATAAGAGCTTGGCATTTATGAAAGCTGAAGATAATTCACAGTGTGTCGTATGCAGCAAAGTTTATCATAATAGCTCAATGGCACCTGCTGAACTGCGACACTATATTTGGAGACTGCTACAGATCAAGAACTCAAAGATAAGAATGTTGATTTTTTTTTTTGTACGCGAGCTTAATGAACTTTTAAAAGTGAAGAAAAAACTATTTTTCATGCAGCACATGCAGTGAATAGAAAAGCTACTGAGGCTTCCTTTTTAGTAAGCTATCAAATATCACGAACAGGTGAACCTTATACAATAGGCGAGAATCTTATCAAGCCATGTGTTATTGACATGGTTAAGTGCATGCTTGGTGAAAAATCGGACAAAGAAATAGTGAAAATTCCCCTATCAAGCGATACAGTGTCTCGCTGAGTGAAGGAAATAGCAAGCAGTGTAAAAGAAAAACTTATTTTTCACATCAAGTCTTGCAATTTTGCTTTGCAAATAGATGATTCTACAGACGTGTCAGGTCTCATGATATTGTTCGCCTTTGTAAAATACCCGTACGAAGAAGCATCTCTGGCAGAAGATGTTTTATGTAAGCCGTTAGAAGCACATGCAACTGCACAGAGATCTTCAATAGCTTAAATTCCTTCTTTGAAGAAAATGAAATTCCGTGGGAAAATTGCATTGATATTTGTACACATGGTGCGAAAGCTTTAGCGCAAAAAACATCTGGTGTTGCCGCACGCATCAAAATGATTGCAAAGAACTATACTCCAGTCGTCACTGTATACTTCGTAGGCAAGCTCTTGGACGAAAATTTTGCCTCTCTATCTAAAATCCGCCCTGTGTGAAGTAGTTTAAATGATAAACTTCATTAAAGCTCGTCCTCTGAAAAACAGATGGCTTAAAATCTTGGGCGATGATATGGGAAGTGTGCACTCGTCCTTGTTTCTATGTACAGAAGTAAGCTGGTTATTTCGAGGTAAAATATTGGAACACTTTTTGAACTTCGAGCTGAAGTGCATGCTTTCTTCACTGAACACCATTTTTATTTTAAAAATTGATTAAATGATAAAGAGTAGTTATTTCGAGTGGCTTACCTATCTGATATTTTCTCAAAACTGAATTAACTCAATCTTGCACTTCAAGGAAAGAAAATTGATGTATTCACCACCAACGATAAAATTGGGGCATTTACAAAAAAGCTTCAATTTTGGACCAGATGTGTCTGCAGCCACGAATTTGATTGCTTTCCAACCGCGAGAAAAATTCTGTCAGAGCTGGACTCAGAAATAGAAAACAAACACTGTGGTGAAACCATCCAGCATCTGGAAGCTCTCCATGATTCAATCAGGCACTATTTTCCTGATGAGCAGCACGAAAAATTAAAAAAGTCAATTATGGATTAAAACTCCATTTGCTATTAATGAAAAACCTCCATGCTTTTCATCTGATGGATATCTAAAATTTATTGAAATGACGTCGGATTCCTCAATGAAATCCACTTATAAAACACTGCCAGTGGCAGACTTTTGTTGCAGTTTGAAAGGGAGATATTCATTATTATCGCAAAAATCTGTGTCAGTACTCTTACCGTTTGCCATAACCTATATTTGTGCCGCCCCGGTGGCGCAGTGGTCTAAGGCGTTGGACTCTGATCATTCGCCGGAAGGGGTCCGGGTTCGAGTCCCGGTGAGGCATGGATGTTGTGTTTGTCTTACGGCACTGGCTCTCTCCCTTCCCTGGAACCAGTGACTCTGAATTAGGGACGGGCGACTGCTTATAGCCCATTGAGTTGCTCACGGTGGTCGTTAAATCTCAAAAAAAAAAAAAAAAAAAAAAACCTATCTTTGTAAAACTGGCTTTTCTGTGTATGCCTCAACAAAAACTAAGCACCGGAAAAGCTGGACGCACAGCCCGACATGAGATTACAACTTTCTTCGATAATACCTAATTTTAAAGAATTATGTGGCAATGAAAAGCAAAGCCATTCATTACATTAATATTTTTAATTAATGAATACTTGCATCATTGGCATAATAAATTTTATTCGTTCTACATTACCTTTTTGTAAGTATTATATTTTCATTGACTAATTGCCTATTTTTTCGTTTGATTTTTATTTCAAATCAGTGATCAATAGTAGGCGTATAGGTTCATTAATTTTTAAGGGTATTTACAGAGGGGTTCCATTGCTAGACATTGTAGGAAAACGGGTTCCATAGTGTAAAAAGTTTGAGAATCACTGGTCTAAGCAATGAGGCATGGATGTTGCGTTTGTCTAACTCGGTGTAAGCAATGTGGCATGGGATGGGATTGGAGGTTTAACGACCACCGTGAGCAACTCAATGGGCTATAAGCAGTCGCCCGTCCCTAATTTAGGGTCACTGGTTCCAGGGAAGGGAGAGAGCCAGTGCCGTAAGACAAACACAACATCCATGCCTCACCGGGATTCGAACCCGGACCCCGTTCGGGCGAATGATCATAGGCCATCGCTTAGACCACTGCGCCACCGGGGCGGCCAATGTGGCATGGATGTTGTGTTTGTCTAATTTGGTCTAAGCGATCAGTCATGGATGTTGTGTTTGTCTAACTTGTTCTAAGCGATGAGGCATGGATGTCGTATATGTCTAACTTGGTCTAAGCGATTAGGCATGGATGTTGTGTTCGCTGGCTCTCTCCCTTCCCTGGCGTCAGTGGCCCTAAATTAGGGACGGGAGACTGCTTATAGCAGACTGAGTTGCTCACGGCGGTCGTTAAACCTCCAATCAAGAAACCAACCTCAAGTGTGAGAAGGTAGTTATTTCTATTTCTGGATGTTTTATCGATTGTAAAAATCCGCTGTATTATTTTTGTTTTCTGTTTTTCTGTAATGAGTTTCATTGAAAATGAATGACTTTGAAATATTATATTCGTGACTCAAAGGATTCACCAGACATGCTCATTACAACCGAACATTAGGTGTAACATTTCTTGTTTCTCTTGCGAGAAATGATATCGCATCTATTTGCTTTGACCATAGTACGTAACGGATGAAAATTTGTATACTTTCTTATTTTTTTTCTAGACACAGATTCATTACTATATTTGCTCAGATAATAAAACTTGCTATATGCTCATTTAGTTTCATTGCATAATGCTGTCAACAGTTTTTCTTCAATATTTATAATTCATATTTGAATAATTTTTCCTGGCAATTCGGTATCTCTCTAGTGTCGTCAGAAGCATAAACGCACGCATTTAAGTCTTGCAGAGGCTGTCAAGAGACATGTCTACTTGCGGTCTTTCATTCTCGAAACAAACGAATCCTTCTGCGTTGCTCGCTTTCCCACTGCCTAATGTCAGCTTTTGTCGCGTATTTGCTTTACAATATGGCATTTAATCTGTGTTTAAACTTACTCTCAACCTCGTTAGAGGCCAGACGTTTTTCTGATTATACACAGTCGAGACACATTATTGTGACCACCAGCTAATATGCAGAGTAACCACCGTGTGCAACGCGGACCGCAGCTAGACGAGCTGGGAGTGATTCAATAAAGTGCTGGAAGGTGTTTACAGGTATGTGGAGCCATGCTGACTGCAGTGCATCTTAGCTGGAGGGTGCGTGGTGGAGGAGCCAGAGAGCGAATAACACGATCGTGGTGGTCACACAGATGCTCAATTGGGTTTAAGTCTAGGAAATTAGGGGTCAGAGAAGTACTTTGAAATTTTCATCATACTCTTCCAACCACTCTCGGATATTTCTAGTTGTGTGACACCTCGCATTGTCGTACTAGATGATCTCATCCGACCCAGGAGAGACAACCAGCATGTATGGGTGTACGTGGTCTGCAAGGATGGGTTCACAACAAATTCGGTTCATAGTGCCTTCCACGGGTATGAGTGGACCCAGGGAATGCCACGAAAACATTCCCCAGACCATACCACTGCTCCCAACAGCTTGTGTTCTTCCAGCAGTGGTTGAAGAGTGTTTGTTGTCTAATGTTTCTCGCCTTATATGGCAACGTCCATCCGTTCGATGTAGCAGAAAACGTGACACATCGGAGAAGGCAATCCTTTGCCAAACAGCGGAGGACCAATTCCGATACTGCCGTGCAAATGTAAGCCTTTTCTGCCGATGCACCTTCGTTAGCATAGGTATAGTGACCATCCGTCAGCTTTGGAGCCCCATACGGAGCAACGTTTGCTGAACTGTCGTTTTATACACACTTCCGGTAGCCCCCTGTATCATTCAGCCAATGAGTTGCTCCACTGTAGCGTGTCTATCGTCCCTCACGCCCCTTCGAAGATGACGTTCACCTCTCACATCAATAGCTCGTGGTGCCACGCAGTTTCCACGTGGCTTTTTCGCAGTGGTGCCATTTCTCCAATCACGATACACTTTAACCACAGCAGTACGCGAATATTTCACAAACTTTGCTCTTTCAGAAATACTGCCACCCTTAGCGCAACAAGCCAATGATCATCCCTTTTTTCAAATCTGATAAATCGCTCCTTTTATCCATGACAGCAACGAGTGATATGTTCTCAGAATGAATGCAGCACACCTTATATATCCTCCAACACAGCTCACGACATGTGCCTTTTTTCATTGGCTACGCGTTGTTGACGTCAAAAGGAGGAGGTGGTCACAATAACGTGACTCGACTGTGTAGTTCATAACCATTTCCATAAATTGCTTTACTATTTTATGTTCGTTACGTTTAAGCCGTTTTTCTCATATAAATGTTGTTTTGCTTGTATGCTTTCCTTAAATCATGCTTGCCCTGGCTTTTGAACATTTTGAAGCAACGTTTGAGACCTGCTTACTTTGAAACAATAAATAAATTGGAAGTCGGAGATCAAGAAAGCAAATAGACACAACCGGAAGACAGAAAAGCTTCTTCATGTGGAGAAGATTACTTCACGATAAGTTGTTCAATTTTTCCAGGATGGGTGATCATTGCAAGTGAAGAACAACGAGACAAGAATTGGAGATCGAGAAAAGAATGCTTCTTTTATTTTATTCGTCTGAGTTTACAAATGAACGATTATGTAGTTCTGTGTTGAAATATACTTTACCAGCAATTGCTGGTGGAAGGGTCACTAGTGGGTAGTGCTTACATCGAGATAAAAACAAACCCCACAAGTGGCGGATCACCGTGTAACAGAATTTAAAGTGCGACATAAAAACCTCGTAAAGAGCGATGAAGACAGATTCACATAATATGTAAACAATAATTGCATGCTCTGGTGATAAAACAGATAATATTATGATGATTTAATAAAGTAATGGTAAATTTTACACAGGAGTTAAAAATTGATGTAACATGTCCCATGAAAGGGGAATGATGAGATAAACCTGATAAAGAAAAATTAATCAAGGTTCCAATAAACAATTAAAGATGATTCCAAAGTTGAATAAACATAGTCGAGTCACATTATTGCGACCACTTCCTAGTTTTGAAGTCAACAGCCGTAGCCAATTAAAAAAGTCACATGTCGTGAGCTGGCTTGGAGGGCATATAAGGTGTGCTGTAGCTTAAAACATATCACTTAGGCCGCGGGTGGCCTATTGGGCAACGTTCGTGACTGCCACGAAAATGACCTCAGGTTCGATCCCCGCAGGTACGAACGCTCGATCCACTAAATATCTGCCGTGCGTCGGATGGGCCCGTTAAGCCGTCGGACCCCGGGTACTTTCCTCCCGGTAATAAATAAGGGCGTCATCCTCCCCCTTTCTACTTCGCTTCCGTGTCGCTTTCCTATCGGACACTCTAGCCCAAATCTCCTAGCTTCCTATTTCTAATGGTTGTTAAAGACCTGGGGTCAGACAACCCCTTCCTAAAATCCTCTACATGTCATCATATGATCATTTGATCATCAGAACATATCACTCGTTGATGTAATGGATAACAGGAGCTATATCAGATTTGCAAAAAAGGGATGATTAAAGGCTTTCGGGCTAAGGGTGGCAGTATTTCTGAAACGACGCAGTTTTTGAACTGTTCGCCTGCTGTTGTGGTTAAAAAGTATCGCGGTTGGAGCAATGACACCATTGTGAATAACCGACGTGCAAACTGAGGAGCAACCAGTGCCACTGATGTGAGAGGTAAACGTCGGCTTCGAAGTTGCGTGAGGGCCGATCGACAAGCTGCAGTAGAGCAACTCACTGGCCAAATGAAACAGGGGGCTATCTGAAGTCTGTTTAAAATGCCAGTTCAACGAACATGCTACCTATGGCGCTCCAATGCAGACGGATGGTCACTGCATCTATGCTAACGAAGTTCCATCTGCAGAAAAGACTTACGTTTGCATTGCAGTACCGGAATTCGACCTCCGCTAACTGGTAAAGGATTGTCTTCTCCGATGAGTAACGTTTTCTGCTTCATCGAACTGATGGATGTTGGCGTACAAGGCGATAAACATCGGAGAACACTGTTCAACCATTGCTGGCAGAACACAAGCTGGTTGGGGCAGCGTTATAGTTCGGGGAAAGTTTCCGTGTAATTCCCTGGGTCCACTCATACCTGTGGAAGGCAATATGGACCGAATTCGTTATGAATCCATCCTTTCAGACCAGCACACCTATACATGCTGATTGTATTCCCTGGAACGGATGGGATCTTTCAGCACGACAATGCGACGTGTCACACAGCTAGAAATATCCAAGAGCGGCTGGAAGAGTATGATGAAAATTTCAAAGTACTTCTCTGGCCCCCTAATTCCCCAGACTTAAACTCAATTGAGCATCTGTGGGACCACCTCGATCGTGTTGTTCGCTTTACGGATCCTCCACCACGCACCCTCCAGCGGGTGTCAGATGCACGGCAGTCAGCATGGCTCCACATACCTGAGAACACGTTCCAGCACCTTATCGAGTCGTTCCCATCCCGTCTAGCTGCTGTCCACGCTGCATACGGCGATTATTGTAGGTATTAGCTGGTGGTCTCAATAATGTGACTCGTCCGTTTACAATTCATAAGTGCAGATGTGTGAAAATTAAATTAAGACGTAAATTTTCGCAAGCAAAACGATTACAAGCAATATGATGTACAATAGTTATTTACTCTAAAAGCTGCCCGGCCGCCTTGGTGGTACAGTGATCTCAGCGGTGGCTTCTGGCGATTAGTCCGAGATGTGCCGAGGTTAGAATCCCCATGAGGCATGGATGTTGTGTTTGCCTTATGTCATTGGTGGTCTCTCTTTCCTGGAACCACTGGCTCTAAATTAGGGACAGACGACTGCTTACAGTCCATCAAGTTGCTCAGGGTAGCCGTTAAGCCCCCAGTAAAAAAATAAGTTAGTGAAATCATGCAATGCATTGATTATGATACGTTTTCCAACATACTAGAAATCATTACTCAAATTATTACTCAAGTTATGAGGAAAATGGCTGTGGAATAAATCTCACTCCTGTGCCCCGACCTTTGATCCCATTTCGATGATATTCAACAGAATTGGTTCAGTATACCTCCGAAATAACATGCTAAAGTTTTGTCGTAATCGAAGTAATTTTACGTAAGTAATGATGCATAAGGGCTATGGAATAGATCCCGCTCCTGTGTCCTAACCTTTGACCCATTTCGCCCATTTTCAATAGCATTCGTTCCTAGGCAGGTCGTTACAACATACTAACATTTCATCCAAATTGAAATTTTTTTACGTAAGTTATGATGCATAATGGCGATGGAAGTGATTCCGCTCCTATGTCCTGACCTTTGACCCCCATTTCGGCAATTTTCAATACGGTTTGTCCCCAGGTTGTTGCTTCCCTACGACATACTAAAATTTAATCGAAATCGAACCTTTTTTGCGTTAGTTATGACGCATAAGAGCAGTGGAAGGGATCCCGCTCCTATGTCCTGACCTTTGACCCCATTTCCTTCTCTTTCAATAAGGTTCCTTCCCAGGTGTTCCCCTACCACATACTAAAATTTCATCGAAATCGAACGATTTTTACGCGAGTTATCGTGCGGACGAACATACGCATACAACGCGTGACGTAATGAGGCAGATGGGAATGGCGACCATCTGCTCGCAAGACTGTGACGTCATAAAACTTAAATACGATCCGCACACAACGCGTGACGTATTGAGACAGATGGCGTGACCACGCGCCAACATCTAATCGGTGGACGCCATGACATTACACTAAAAACGTGGTAATTCTGGGTGGTTATTAAACCACTAAACGAATTTTCCTAAAGTCGAGATCAAGCTAAATCGATTTCTAGTACCAGAAAACGGTATGTTAACGACTTTCATCAAAATCCATAGAGCCGTTTTCAAAATAAAATTTACACACATACAAGAATTGCTCCTTTAAGGTGAACGTCAAGTAATTTTGCTTCCTGTAGTTCTAATGGAAAATTTTCTGTACACATTTTCTTCCCAATTAATGCGTCCCCAAGGATGAAAATTTGAACATCGAATAAAATATCTTCATTTTATAAATTGCAAAACTTAATATTTTCTAAAACATAACCATAATTATGCAATCCAACATTTGTTTGTCTACTGACGTCATGAAAATACAGGTCGCGCCATCTTTTTTCTGCACAATTAATGCGTTCCCAAGGATGAATTTTTTTTTTTTTTTTTTTTTTTTTTTTGATTGGAGGTTTAACGACCACCGTGAGCAATTCAATGGGCTATAAGCAGTCGCCCGTCCCTAATTTAGGGTCACTGGTTCCAGGGAAGGGAGAGAACCAGTGCCGTAAGACAAACACAACATCCATGCCTCACCGGGATTCGAACCCGGACCCCGTTCGGACGAATGATCAGAGGCCATCGCTTAGACCACTGCGCCACCGGGGTGGCAAGATGAAAATTTGAACATCGATTAAAATAACTTCATTTTATAACTTGGAATACCTAATATTTTCTAAAACATAACCATAATTACGCAATCCAACATTTGTTTGTTTACTGACGTCATCAAAGTGCAGGTCGTGCCATCTTTTTCTGGTTTCAACACCACCAAAGTTAAAGTTATTGATTTTTAATATAATTATGGTTATGTTTTAGAAAATATTAAGTATTCCAAGTGATAATATGAAGTCATTTTAACCAATGTTAAAATTTTCAACCTTGGGGACACATTAATTGTGAAGGAAATGTGTACAAAAGTTTTTCCATTGGAAGTATAGGAAGCAAAATTACTTGACGTCCACCTTAACAATATGGGATAAAGGCGATGGAATTGATCGCAATTCAATGTCCTAACCTTTGACCCCATTTCGTCCATTTTCAATAGGGTTCATCCCTAGGTGGTCCCCTACCACATACTGAAATTTCATCGAAATCGAACCATTTTTACGCATGTTATGACGCATAAAGGCAATGGAATGGATCCCTCTCTTGTGTCCTGAACTTTGACGCCAATTCACCACTTTTAAATAGGGTTCGTCTCCAGGCTGTCCTTTACTACATAGTGAAATTTCATTGAAATCGAACCATATTTATGCAAGTTATGACGCATAAGGGCAGTGGAATGATCCCGCTCCTACGTCGTGACCTTTGACCCCATTTGTCCCATTTTCAATAGGGTTCGTCCGCGGGTAGTCCTCTACCACATACTAAAATTTCATCGAAATTCAACCATTTTTATGCCAGTTATCACGCGGACAGACGGACTGCCGGACGGACAGACGGATGGACAAAGCTGGAACATAAACGCTTCTTCAACCTACGGTTAGAAAGCGTTAAAAAGGTCCAACCAGCTGAGTTTCACTTGTACGAAAAGAAGTGCTATTCACTCTTACGGAGTTCTGTCAATATTTACTTGAAATGCTGCTTTTTTATACAAAACTATTGGTTGTATTAAATTGGGTTGCAGAAAATCAGGCGAGAGTTGGTGTTACCATGACCAGTGCGAATTATCAAGTGGATATGGCGAAGCTTTGGCTAAGGCACACCGATGGCGCAGTGTTCTAAGCCATGGCTTCTCACCATTTGTCCTGTATGGGCTCTGGTACGAGACCCTGATTCCTTCTGGCATGGGGTCTCTCTCTGCACTGGAACCAGTTGTCTTAAATTAGGGATGAATGACTGCTTATTTTATTTTTTTGATTTTAGGTTTAACGACCACCGTGAGCAAATCAATTGGGCTATAAGCAGTCGCTTGTCTCTAATTTAGGGTTACTGGTTCCAGGGATGGTAGAGAGCCAGTGCCGTGAAACAAACACAACGTCCATGCCTCACAGGGATTCGAACCCGGACTCTATCTCGGACGAATGGTCACAAACAAGAAAAATTAACGAACACCGTGAGCAACTCCGAGCCACCGAGGCGGCTCGCAGTTGCTCACGGTATTCGTTAAACCCCGAAAGTAACATTTAGAAAGGGCATGACTAAACCTCTATTTACATAGTAGATTAATCTGACGATCGAAGATTACAGAAACTCCTTGTAAGAAATTAACAAATTTACCTGTAAGGAATTTTTTAGCGTGGTGGCAGTAGGAGTTGCTCAAACATCCGCCCTATTCCCCCTACATGTGCCCATGAGACTTTGATCTTTTCACAAAACTGAAAGAAAAACTGGAAAGAAATCGTTTTCATACAATAGCGGAAATCCACCGAGCGTTAAAGCGCTCGTGTGCTGACATCAACAAAACGGCTCTGCTGAGGGTATCCAGCGCCATCTAGATGTGTGGCAGAAGGTTTTCAATATGGGACGAGATTATATTAAAGGGATATAAACTTATTCTGCTATGCGAATAATTGTTTTTTATTGCAGGTTTAGCGAACACCGTGAGCAACTCAATTTGATTTAAGCAGTTGCGGGATTCGAACCCGGACCCCTTTCGGGAGAACGATCAAAAGCCACCGCTTAGACCACTGCTCTACCGGGGCGGCAATATTTTGGGACATACAGGTATGTTGTCGCTATTTTATATCCAACCGTTGTATTTAAACGCCTCCTTTTGTGGCTGATGCTGTTTTTAGTCTGTGTATAGCTCGATGATAAATTTTAATTTCATCTTTTGAAATCTATTCAGAAGCAGTTTATTATCCCTTATCTAAGAAAATGATGAAGACAGCTTTCAGGCACATTTACACAGAAAATACATATAATTTCAATCCGTGAAGACGATAAAAAGGGTTAGGAGGGCTTTCAGCGTGACGTTTGCTCATCTAGGCCGAAAAAGCGTGTGATGGCATTTGTTCTACTGGAATGAAACCTACGACAAATGGGACAGGGAATTGTTACGTCTGACATCCATGACCATTACAAAAGCGGCAAAGTATCACCATGGTAAGTATTGTCTGCATATCATTGGATTTTCCATACGCTCTATTTTGCCGGTAAGTGACGCAACATTATATGTGCATTAAACATCTAAACTACCTTTAACCTTCCATCGTTGTGACCCAATCGATGTGTTCCGATTTTCGGATTTCTGGTTAACTGAACTCTTTTTTTATTCTTCGCGCTTGTTCTTCCCGTTCTTTGAAACCACTGTGACGTGCCTGCACCACAGGATTCCCATGAGATAAAGGCAGATAGCAGTAAGAGCCCGTGTCCGCGGCAGTGCTACTGATTTTCGAGCTCGTCTTTCATTGATCGGTTAGTGCTCTATCCTAGATTTCTAGTTCGTTAATTTGTGTGTGTGTCGTCCGTTAAGCTTTTGTGTCCCTTTCTGAGTGTCTTTCAAGCCGGTAAGTGCATACTTTATTTAGTAATCATCATTTTATTGTCTTGGCCAAGTCGGCCAAGGCAGGAAATTCTTATCGCCATTGCAAATGGCGGCTTCCGGCGAGAGTGAAGTTCCCGACCTGGCTCCCAGAACTGATCCGCTCCTTTTCACAGCTCCCATTGGATCATTCACCACTGACGAACAGCTCTCGCTAGGATCCTCCTCTCCTCAGCGTTCTTCTGCTGCCCTCCCAGATGATCCTGCTTCTTCTTCAGGAGTACCAATCGGCGATTTGCTGTCCTCTCCGGGATCAGCAGATGACGCAATAGATGTCTCACGCCCCGTTGTCGATCCACCTTCTTCGTAGTGTACTACTACCCTCACTTATGCTGACGTCACCTCGGCTAGTTCTCGAACTTCTCCTCAGCCCTCTTCTGCTTTTTCTTCTACATGCTCATTTCGGATGACGCGTGATTCTTACTCCATTGAAGCTGATTTCCCGGTGGACTCTCCTCATGGTCACGACTTCGCTAGTACTGTGGAGCGCGGAGTCGTCTTTCCAAGCCTGCAGAATACTAAACTCACTACATACAGTACCGCCCTTCCCTAGACCCTTCCACCTACTGCCATCATTTACGTAAGCAGAAAGCCTTGCAAAGTCGTTGCATATTTCACGACTGCTGAATATACTCTCAAGATTCTGACTAATGGGATTTCCATTGGAGACCGCCAGCTTCAGGCAGATCCTATCTCCCAGATGCCAGTCTTCGTCAGCTTTTCATCTGTACCACCAATGGTGTCTAATGCTCTACTGATTCCTGATGTAAGTCCCTACGGTCGAATTGTTGGCCCAGTTCATACCTATTCCTCATTTCCTGATGTGCCTGAAGACCGGTACCTGCTGGGCTTCCTCGTAACATTCGAATGGTCTTTCCATCGGATGAACATATGTTTCGTGTTCGTTGTAGCACGCATCTCCGTCAAAAAAACCCATCACGCATCTTTGTCAAAAAACCATCACTGTGGGCTCCATTTCCCGATTTGCAAGAGTACAGGGCACCCTCGCGCCCTTTGCCCTCATAAGTCATCGTCAGCCCCCAAGTCGACAGGATGACCTCTTCATCTTTCACCTCCTCCTTCCCGTGCCTCCGATCAGCAAGAGTCGACTTATGAAGAAAGTCATACTAAAGCCGTTGTTCAACCGATGTATTCAGCTCAACCAACGTCTTCTTGTTCCTCTTCTATGCTTCCAGCGCAACAACAGTCTGGTGCTCTACCTGCTGGAGGCCCTCTGCCTTCTACTCGACTTTCAGCGGAAGATCCTCCACTCGCATCTGTGCCTGATTGCACTGCCCTTTCTTCTATGCCTTTTAAAGTGCCAAAGTGCAGGATATTCCTTCATCGGTCTCTGCTCAGACCCATAACCGCACGAAGCGTCGCCGTGCTCCTCGAAATCGCACGAAGAAGACTAAAACATCGCCAACCTTCCAGGGTGGTAGTGATCGCTCAACTAGTTTTCCAGACACCTCTGATGGTTCTGTTGAATCTGAATAAGAAGTTTGCTCTGTTCCTCCACTCCCTCTTGAAGATTTTCTGTGTCTTCTGGAAGGTTCTTTCCTCCCTCAGACACCAGTTCCTGGGGAAGCGTTATAAGCTTTTCTTACTGGTCCACGACAGAATAAGATGTCTCGTAAATGTTTAGCACCGTACTAGGACCACCTTGCTGAAACGATGACGCAAATGCTAGTTATCCTTACGCACTTCCGGGCCATGCCCCCCAAGACCTTTGGTGACTCTTCTTGGGCCAAGACCATCCGCAGTCAGGTTGACAATCTTCGGCAGGCTGCTGATAATCTCATCCAACCACCATCAGATATATCTCTTGAAAGTAGCAACACGGAATAGCCGGGGCTTTTGTACCCCGTAGGCAAATTATCTTGTACATGATGACATCCATCCCCTCAACCCAGATATCCTTCTCCTGCAGGAGACCAACTGCCTTTCCACTCCATCTTTGGCGTAGGTGGGAGTATCAATTTCATCATGCATATCGGCTCTTCAACCAGGGTGGCTTGGCAATTGGTATTCACTCCCGTTTCCGAAAAGGTGTATCTTCATTTCACGTCCACAACCTATTCCGTGACCTACTTCAGAGACTTACGTTCTCCCTCGACGGACAACGTTATCTTGTGTTTAATATCTACATCTTGACAACGTCCACGCACCTTAGCCAGTTATTCTCTTCGTTACGCACCGCTCTTATATCTGCTCTGCCGTCCGATCACGTGTTGATTGGCGGCGATTTCAATTGTACGTTACAGTCTGATCTTGATCGTCATACTTCTTCAAATGAACATCGTGCACGTCTCATCCACCAATTACGCTCTCTAGTGACCCATTTTGACCTGCACGACGTTTTACGTCGCCTGAATCCGTCGACAGTCTCCTACACATGGCGAGCACCAGCTGCCTCCCCGTCATCTTGTGCTCGTTTGGATAGATTCTACGCCCCTGCTCCGCTGCTGCGTGTTGTAACGGACCGTCAACATACTCCCATCGCCTCGTCAGATCACTGTTCCGTTGCAATCACACTTGGCTTCTCATCTTCTGCGCGTTCCGGACCTCACACCTGGACGCTGGATACACCTTTCCTTGATGACTTGACGTTGTGTTCGGACATCAAGGATATTTTACATCGTCTACGCCCGGGGCTTTTCATCGCGCCGTATGCACTACATTATTGTCTTGAGGTTAAATCTCGCCTCACCCACCTCCTCCGGTGTTATCCCTCGTTCGTCACCGCTCTGCGGATTATGGAAGAACAAAATCTCTGACAAGTCACAGCTCATATCGGGGTTGGTCGCCTCTACTACTCAGTCTATCAAGCAGATCTCCGAGCTCTTCTAGAGCCCCGTGCTCGCCAAGCCATCCTCGGCTTCGACTACAACACGTGTCACCAGAGGACTGTTCGTATGAGTTTACTTCCTCCATTAAGGATCAACATCGATCTTCAAACCAGCTGCGTCTTCTTCGTCTCCCTAATGAAAGAGTTGCTTCTGATCCTGACGTCTTATGTTCCAAAATTCGTCGCTGCTTTGCCCACGAAATACAGTAAAACTCCTCCACCTTCCTTTTCCACTTCTGCAACTTTACTCTATTCTCTTCCCCAGTTCCCTCCCCACCTCACTTATTCTCTTCTTCAACCCATTTCCTCCTCTGAGCCCAGCACCACTCTTTCCTTCCAAAACCCCCAAGCCGTACCGGGTCCTGGCGGCCTTCCCCTCTTTTTCTATCAAGCCTTTTTCCTGCTCTTCCTTTTTTTCTTGCTGTTTACACCTTTGCTCTTGCATCTTCTTCTCTTCCGAGGATTTTCACTGTGGCCAACATGGTGCTTTTTCCCAAGGGGGCGACCAGCTTGATTTGGGAAATTAGCGTCCTATCTCTTTGCTCAATCTAGACTACAAGCTCTTTACTAAGCTTCTTTCTCGTCTCCTAAACCAGGTTCATCCATTTCCCATTTCTCTCGAACAGACCTACACGGTCCCTGGTCGGTCTATCGCCACTAACCTCAACCTTCTTCGCGACCTCCTTCACCTTGCCCGCACTAATTCCGAGTCTCTTGCCCTACTAAACCTGGACCAACGTACAACCTTCGATAATGTCTCCCATTCTTACTTGTCTGCTACACTTCTTGCCTTTGGCTTTCCTTCTGCTTTCGTCACTTCTCTTCTTGCTCTTCATCAGGACGCCGTCTTCCACGTCAAGACGGCGTCCTGATGATTCGGTTTCCACGTCAAGACGTCGAAGACGTCTGATGATTCGGTTTCCACGTCAAGACTGCCCGCTTTCTGGACAATTGTTCGTCCTTGCATTCGAACTCACTGTTAGCACACGGAACGTTACTGATACGTATTCTGCATATGCCGACGGCGCTACCTTCTGCGTTCGGACGGAGGCCCAATTCACATACTCGCCGATCTCTACGAGCTCTACTCTTCATGCGCTGCAGCGTCTCTCAATACCACTAAGAGTACAGGTCTGTGGTCTGGTGCGTGGGCTTTCAGGGCAGACACTCCATGGGGTGCCTCCTGGACCTCCTCAAAACAGAAGTTTCTAGGTGTTCATCTAGGAGTTTCTCTCTCAGCCCAAAATGCTACATGGAATGCCCTACGACATCGTCTCGCTCGCACGTACGGCAGCTTTTTGGTGACGCTCCCAGTTCTGCACCTTACTTGTCGCCCAGGCTCGTATTGTTCAAACCTACATCCTATCACCTGCTTCCATGTGTGGTCCGATGTTCGTATACCTATTTACCATCTGACTGAAATCACAAGGCTCGTCACTACAGTCATCTGGACCCATCACCATTGGATACAGGTGTCTACTCTCCATCGTTCCATTTCCAGTGGTGTTATCTCAGTTTTAGATGTCCGCCTCTATTACAAGGCTCCTGTAATACAGTACCGTGTATTATTATTGTACGCGCCTCAGATCACTCTGCTACAAGGGCGATATTTCCTTCAATTGCGTAAACGCATACATCAGTTACTCACAACTCATGCAAAAATTGCATTATAAAATATCCGTTTTTAAAGAAAAATAGCTTATAGCCAGCTGTGTTTTCTAGGATTTTTCGCTTTTCTGGTAGGTGGCATGATACTATACCGCATATGCTGAAGGGCAATTGAATTAAAAATACCTGTCTAGTAACGTGTAGCACCACCTTTCGCCCTGGCGATGGCGGCCATTTGTCACGACATGGACTTGACAAGACACCGGAAGCATTGGGAACCCATACGGATCCACGACCCCTGCAGAAGCTCCCACAGTTCACGAAGATTTGATGGAGGGGTCAGATCCTCAAACATCTCTCTCGATGGCATCCCAGATGTGCTCATGGGATTGAGGTCAGGTGACCTATCTGGCAAAGAAAACGAGGTCACGTCGGTCGAGTATTCATCTAACCATTCTGATACAATTCGGGAGCAATGGCACGGTGCAGGATTAGGTCCCGCGTGGGATGTTGAAGGCGCACAAACGGGAACAAATGGTCTTCCAGGATATCCCGGTAACGTTGACCTGTGAGGGACGATGTCACACGTACCAGGGATCTCATTTCAGTCCCCGTAAACAGTCCCCAGACGAGAATGCCACCCTCATCAGCTTGAAGAGTACCCTGCTGGCAAGAAAAATCCATCGCTTTATGTGGTTTGCGCCGTATTCGTATCCTGCCATCCGCATGTACCAACGTGAATCTCGACTCATCAGTCCAGGCAACACTTTTCCATATGTCTAAGGTCCAGTGGCGATGTTCCTGCGCCCGTGCTAATGTTTCTACTCCTGTGATGTGCGGTCAGCAGCAGTACCCTCGTGGGACGATGGCTTCTGTACCCCATAGCGAGGAGATGATTCTGGATGATGTGGCTGCTTACACGTTTTTGTGCAACAGCGTTAAATTGCCGAGTGATTTCTTGCACTGCGGCCCGTCTATCCGATGTTGCAATGCGAGTTAGCCGACGATGACCCCGCTCACCCACAAGCTGTTGTCTACGGCAGTTGGCTCTTGCAGGAATACTTTTACCGGATACGATGTACTCACGGTGCACCCGTGACATAATGGCTCGTGAAAATCCCAGTGCCTGCACGACTTCCGAGATGGAGTGACCCATTCGTCGGTCCCAGAGAATTTTCCCACGATCAAATGCGCTTAGATCCTTCGTCGTACCCATACTGCGTCCGACTCTTACTGATTCCCGTCGCATCACTCCTTATATTGTCGGATCGAAGCATACATCATGTCGTTTCCGTTTACAGGGCCGCCCACAGCACCACATTGGCATAACGCCAGCTGTCTCTAATTCAATTGCTCTTTCAGTGTATACTTGCGTTTAATATTCGATTGAAAAATTGTTTTTGAAGCGTAAAGTAGACAACAAGACCAAGACAATCAATCTATCATTTCCCAGGCATTCACCAGAGAAAAAAATAGTGGAGTAAACGATCGTTTGCTTTAAGTGATATCTCTTTACGATGGGATTCGAAAAATTATTTTGCGTCGAGAAGATCTCATTCCCAGATTTTTCTGATGAACAAGTTGCCATTTCGGTAATGTGAGAATACAAATTTCTGTTCATATCCTAATTCTTGCTTATTGTGAATAGGACATTGGTTATCATGACAATGCTTATTCGCATGGTGGCTGGGACATCTTATTTAAAAAGAAACTGCGGAGTACGATTCAAAATTCCTTTAATTTGAAATGTTAATCAAAAAGCGCCACATCATGGATGATAATTTCATGACAGCTTTCTTCTTACATAACATCTTTAGTGTACGCACTAAATAGAATTATTCCAAAAATAAACGGTTTCGCTGATCTTGCATTCAAATCACTTCTTTCTCTTTTATATATTTTCTTCACCACTTCTTGAGAATCCAGGAAATCATTTACATATTTTTTTCATTAATAATTTCGAACTTACGACGACAGGCGACTTCTGTTCATCTCAAGAATTGAATGGTTTTGTATTATTTAAAACTGCGTGCATGTTTTCAACAAATTCATTTAATGTCCTATCTCGGATTCCCAATCAGAAACTGCATTTATTAACGTATTTTTGTAACTTATTCATCATCATCATCATCATCATTGTCAACCATTATCAATCCACTGCTGGACGAAGGTCTCCCCAAGTTTCCTCCACAACGGTCTGTCTTGTGCCAGTCTCCTCCATGTCACTCCCGCATATTTACGAATTTCATCCACCCATCTCCCATGTGGTCTTTTTCTGGGTCTTTTCCTGTCCCTTGGAATCCAATCTAAAATTTCGGCTGTCCATCTATGGTCTGTCCTTCTGGCAGTATGTCCAGCCCATTGCCATTTCAGGGATTTAACTCTGATCATGATGTCTTCCACTCTCGTCATTTTTCGGATCCACGAGTTCCTCTTCTTATCTCTCCTGGTTATACCAAGCATGCACCTCTCCATGCTTCTTTGAGTTGTCTGCAGCTTTTGTATGTCTCTTTTAGTTAAGGTCCACGTCTCTGCACCATACGTAAGCACTGGAAGGATGCATTGATCAAACACTTTTCTTTTAAGACATAATGGCATATTGCTCTTGAAAATTATGCTGTTTCTTCCAAAAGCTCTCCAGGCAAGTTTTGTACGCCGATTAATTTCTTCATCAATGTGACCCTCATTTGATATCTGCTGTCCAAGATAAACATACGTATCTGTTATCTCCAGTTTTTCTCCATCAATCGATAAATCTTCATTTCTTGTAAAAGCATTGAACATCACTTTTGTCTTCTGAAAGTTCATTTTTAATCCCACTTCTTTACTCTTGTCAGCAAGTTCCTGGATCATACTCTGCAGCTCTGATGGGGTAGTTGCAAAAATGACTACGTCATCAGCAAAACGAAGGTGGGTTAGATAATCTCCATTAATCTTTATCCCTTTGTTTTCCCAGTTCAGTGATTGAAAGACATTTTCCAATGTGGCATTAAAGAGCTTCGGAGATATGGTGTCACCTTGTCTCACTCCCTTTCCAATTTTTATGTGTGTTGTATTTTCAAACAGCCTAATCTTTGCACTTGCATTTTCATAGATGTTATTAATAATATTAATGTATGCATCTTCAATACCGCAGGATTTCAGAGCCGTGGTAACTGCTGATGGTTTCACCGAATCAAAGGCTTTTTTCATAATCGATAAAAGCCATGCACAATGGAAGTTCATATTCCCTCGCTCTTTCAATCAGTTCTCTCAGTACGTGGATATGATCTATTGTGCTGTAGCCACTCCTGAATATAGCTTGTTCTCTCGGTTGAGCCATGTCCAGTGTTACCTTCAAGCGGTGTGAAAGAACTTTAGTGAAGATTTTATAAACCACTGATAGGAGGCTGATAGGTCTGTAGTTCCTGAGATCCTCAATGTCACCTTTTTTATGTAGCAGGATCATTGTAGCATTGTTCCAATCCTCAGGAATCTTCCTTCATTAAGGCATCGAGTGAAAATTTGGGCGAGTACTGTTTCAATTTCTCCACTTGCTTCTTGTATGATGTCTATAGTAATTCCATCTTTTCCTGGAGCTTTCCCTCGCTTCATGTTCTTGATTGCATGAGCAACTTCTGCTGGGAGGACTGGAAGAACTCTGGTACCTTTCATGATGTCTGGAGTACATGTATCATCCCTTTCATATAATTTGGAGTAGAAATCATTCACTCTTGTCAAAATTTCGCCTCTATTTCTTGTTATAGAACCATCTTCTTTTCTCAGAGCCATAATCTGTTTTCTTCCCTTACTGAGATGTCCCTTTGCTATCTTAAGGCTTTGGTTGTTTTCAATTGCTTTCCTCACTAGCTCACAGTTGAATTTCCTTACGTCTTCAGTGATACTTTTTCGTGTTGTCTTGCATAGCTCTATATATTCCACTTTGGAAGTCACATCTACTTTAGTTGTCCTCATCTCTCTTCTTTTTTGCATCAACATTTTGGTTTTTCCTGATAATTTGTTCACATGCAACTTGTTCTTAGACCCAGCTAATTTTGTTGCTGTTTCCATTAGAGCTTTGGTTACTTTTCTGTTAACTTCCGAAATATCCACTTCTTCCGATGTTAGGCCTTCTAAAGCAGAGAATCTGTTCTTCAGTTCCAACTTGAAAGTATTATGGTGTTTTTTAAGGTTGGTTATGTCAATAGATTTTGTTTGTCTTATGAGCTTGCCACGTTCCAGTTTAGTGTTGAGGTGCATCTTACATCTCACCAATCTATGGTCACTACCTGTGTTGAACTTGTTCAGCACACTGCAGTCTTCGATGACGAATTTTTTGTTACACATAATAAAATCAATTTCACTTGTCGTCCCAATTGGATGTCTCCATGTCCATTTCCTGTGTGGCTTTTTCTTGAAAAAGGAGTTCAAGATGAAAAATCCTTCTGCCTCTGCAAACTCAACGAGAGTATTTCCACGCTGGTTTCTGTTGCCGTGACCGAATTTACCTACTGAAGTTTCATTCTGTTGCCGTTGCCCTATTTTTGCATTGAAATCTCCCATAATTATCTTCAAGTGCTGCTTACCTTTATTATTTAGATGACGAATTTCCTCATAAAATTCTTCAATTTCTTCTTCAGGATGACTTGTGGTGGGTGCATAAGTTTGAATAATCTGAGCCTGGTATCTTCTCGATAGTTGGATAACGAGTCGTGCAGCTCTGTCAGAGGAACTTTCAACTTCTACCACTTTATCCTTCAGTTTCTTGTTTATTATAAATCCAACACCACTAGTTCTGCCAGTATCTGTCCCACGATAATAGAAGAGATGTCCACTTTTCAGTTCAATGAGATCTTCTCCTTTTCTCCTTACCTCACTTAGCCCGACGATGTCCCACTTGATCCTTTGTAGTTCCTTTTCCAATTCAAGAAGCCTTGAATCAGAAGATAGGGAGCGTCCGTTATAGGTAGCCAAGGTCAGCATCAAATGGCAGCCTAGTCCGGTCCTCCGGGGATTCTTAGCACCCTCTGCCTTCATGTCGCACTGGCCGCTGCCTTGGCCAGGTACATTCCAGCTGCCGGAGACTGAGGGCCAAGATTTAAGTTGTAGAGTCATTTTGGAGGTGTTTGGCCATAACTCACCACGCTGGCCAAGCGGGTTGGTGAGTGTGGGATAGCATTTCCTCTGATCCCGATGGTATAGTTATACCGCTATTGGCGGTCGTCAGAGCCCCTTTAGTGGGAACAGGATGCGCCACGAGAAGGCGGGGTTGACATTTGTCAAGGAGAGGCTGTGATGTTACGCATACACTGTTAAAAATTGTGTAGTAGATTCCACCAAAACGTTGTGCAACACCAGCTGCATGACTTTTTGAGAGAAAGAAAACCATTATGTGGTGCATGAAACATACAAAAACATGATGCAATAGGTGCAACTTAGCACCATTCAGGTTGAATATCATAACATGGTACTGGTATGATTTTATATTTCATGCACCATACCTTTGGCCCGAAACTAGTGCGGCTGCGTAGCACAATTTTTTGGCGCAAACTATCACGAAATGTTTAACAGTGTGTAATTATTTATGAATATGTAAGCTACAAAACAATACTAATTTCAATTTTTCAGAATTGTTTGAGTATGTTCCTATAATTTTTCTTTTGGTAAATAACTTTACTATAGATGATAGTTTTTGGCATAGATTTTTTTATTAATTTATCTTTAAAAACTAGGGGCTGCGCCTCTAAGCTTGCTACGCTCGTTTCCAGAGTAACGCTCGAGCCCTGCAGCCCGATCTCCAAGTATATCACATGAAATAAAAACTGCAAAATTCATATAAATTTCAATTTTTTATTGCATGTCTAAGCAAATCAGGCTTGTTATTCCGAAATTTCAAAGTTTTTTTTTTTCTGTCGTTAATTTTTGGAAGATCTGACTTTTGCTTTTGTCGTTTGAACTTATAGCACATACCACTAAAGAAAACAAAAGCGGTCCAAAAAGCATTTCCGTGAAAAGTAAACCGTTATGCTAAACCGCTAAGGTGGACGTCAAGTAATTTTGCTTCCTATACTTCGAATGGAAAACCTTTTGCACACATTTCCTTCACAATTATTGTGTTCTCAAGGATAAAAATTTGAACATCGATTAAAATAACTTCATATTATAACTTGGAATACTTATATTTTCTAAAACATAACCATAATTATATAAAAAATAAATAACTTTTCCTTTGGTGGTGTTGGAACCAGAAAAAAGATGGCGCGACCTTAACTTTGATGACGTCAGTAAACAAACAACTGTTGGATTGCATAATTATGGCTATGTTTTAGAAAATATTAAGTATTCCAAGTTATAAAATGAAGCTATTTTAATCGATGTTCAAAATTTCATCCTCGGGAACGCGTTAACTGCCCAGAAAAAAGATGACGCGACCTGTACTTTGATAACGTCAGTAGACAAACAAATGTTGGATTGCATAATTATGGTTATGTTTTAGAAAATATTAAGTATTCCAAGTTATAAAATGAAGCTATTTTAATCGATGTTAAATTTTCATCCTTGGGAACGCATTAATTGTGAATAAAATGTGTACAGAAGTTTTTCCATTGGAAGTATAGGAAGCAAAATTACTTGACGTCCACCTTAAACAACTGAGATAGCTTTACCAACAAAACATATGCATAACAAATTCTCTGCGTCACCATGACACCAGGTCACGGGACCAGAACTTTCCTCTGTGGTTATCGTGAAGACAGACTAGCCGTTCGTTTCTTTCCTTTGCGTCTTTAAAAAATGCTTAAAATCAGAAAATGACTTTTTCTTAATCTTTTTTTTTTGTAAAAAAAGGGACGATAGTTGTACGTTTATGCTGTAAAAATTGCAATGCGTTATGATTTATAGTTTGCCATATATGCGTTTTTATAAATGGATCCCATCGCGAAATAGAGAATTTTGTGAAATTTAGAAATTTAATTTCTCGTAAACTAAATCGAAATTCAAACAAGAAAGATGACACCGAATTTTCGGGTGTAATAAGCACGTCATTTGAATCCGTTCAGACGCAAATTAAATTTATCAAAGCTATTCAAAGTCAATGGAATCGGTATGGAAAACATTAGATCTGACGAAAGAAAGAAGATTTTCAATTGGTTTTTTAATCCCTCAGATATTGCTGTAAACGGAATCGTGAGTTTACGAACTCTTAGAAACAGAGATATCGACAAAAATGAGATATACATATGCGCCCCATGGCGTATAAACCATGCCGTATTTCAAGAAGAAAATGTTTCTAAAAGGTTTGTCGACATGAGTAGTATCGGTCAACAAACGGCTTTTTTTTCAATCCAGATTTTAGAAGCTCATATTTTGCTGCAATTATCAGAAGCGGAAACTAAGATTTACGCCACCTGGAGGCCAAACCATGTTTTTACAAAAATTAGAAATTATCTGCAAACCATTTCTCATCAGGAGGTGTATCCGGTGCAGAAAGAATTTTTCAAATTGGAGATTTAGAAACAGAGATATAGGGCGAAACGCAATTTACATTTACGCCCCCTAGCGGAAAGTCTATGCGTTACTTAAAAATTTTGAATTTATAAGAAACACATATCGCACTGGAAACACTACCTAACAAAGAAGGAATTTTTCAAATCGGACTCTTAGAAGTAGAGATATTGACAAAAATAAGATGTACATCTACGCCCCCTGGCGGAGAAACTGTCGAATATTTTAAGAAGAAAATATTCCGGAAAAGTTTATCGATGTGAGTGGCATCTGTCCACGAAAAAAATTTTTCAATCGATATTATAGAAGCTCAGATTTTATGGCAAATACATCAGAAGCAAAAATTAACTCTTACGCCCCCTGGTGGCAGAAGTATTCTTTACCAAAAATTTTAAATTATATGCAAAAGATTTTGCATCAGCAGATGTATCCGCTTAAAAAAATTTGAAATCGGAGTTTTAGAAGAAGAGTTATCGGGAAAAATGTAATTTACTTTTACGCGCCCTAGCGGAAAATCTATGCGTGATTTGAAAAAGAAACTATATCTAAATTACTCTTCGACATAAGTGGAATCGAAAGATAAAAGAATTTTTTCAATCGGATGTTTAGAAGCAAATATGTGGAATAAAACGTGTTTTTGAAGTCGACATCATCTGCATTTACGCCCCCTAGCGGCGAAATTGTGCATCGCAAAAAAAAACGAAATAAAGGATCATCATTCGCATATTTAAAGCTTCCCAACGCAAAAATAATTTTTTAAATCGGACTAATGGTTGCAGAGATACCGTGGGTACAGACGGACGGACGGACAAACCAATAACATAAGGACGATCTTTTTTTAAAAAAGACGTGCTAAAAAAGGCGACGAGATGCAAACATTCGGTCATGTCACTACATGCCTACAACGTTTCGTGGTTCTGTTGCTGTTAGTGTGTCCGGAACGCGACCTGATAGCACTTTTTTTGTTTACTTTAACTTTGAAATACAATAGCTCTTGAAGTTTCGTTAGAATCGAGAAACGGTTTATTTCAGCGTGTTCTCCAAACAATTCTCTACAAACGATGTAAATTTCATATTCTTCTTTTTAGGATAGAGAGAAAATTTTAATGAATATATTGTGACGTACTACAGAGGTGGGATGTAAAGTCAGGTGATGCGTAACATCACAGCCTCTCCTTGACAAATGTCAACCCCGCCTTCTCGTGGTGCATCCTGTTCCTACTAAAGGGGCTCTGACGACCGCCAATAGCGGTATAACTATACCATCGGGATTAGAGGAAATTCTATCCCACACTCACCAACCCGCTTGGCCAGCGTGATGAGTTATGGCCAAACCCCTCCAAAATGACTCCACAATTTATACCTTGGCCCTCAGTCTCCGGCAGCTGGAATGTACCTGGCCAAGGCAGCGGCCAGTGCGACATGAAGGCAGAGGGTGCTAAGAATCCCCGGAGGACCGGACTAGGCTGCCATCTGATGCTGACCTTGGCAACGTACAATGGACGCTCCCTATCTTCTGATTCAAGGCTTCTTGAATTGGAAGAGGAACTACAAAGGATCAAGTGGGACATCGTGGGGCTAAGTGAGGTAAGGAGAAAAGGAGAAGATCTCATCGAACTGAAAAGTGGACATCTCTTCTACTATCGTGGGACAGATACTGGCAGAACTAGTGGTGTTGGATTTATAATAAACAAGAAACTGAAGGATAAAGTTGTAGAAGTTGAAAGTTCCTCTGACAGAGCTGCACGGCTTGTTATCCAACTCTCGAAAAGATACCAGGCTCAGATTATTGAAACTTATGCACCCACCACAAGTCATCCTGAAGAAGAAATTGAAGAATTTTATGAGGAAATTCGTCATCTAAATAGTAAAGGTAATCAGCACTTGAAAATAATTATGGGAGATTTCAATGCAAAAATAGGGCAACGGCAACAGAATGAAACTTCAGTAGGTAAATTCGGTCACGGCAACAGAAACCAGCGAGGAAATACTTTCGTTGAGTTTGCAGAGGCAGAAGGGTTTTTCATCTTGAACTCCTTCTTCAAGAAAAAAGCCACACAGGAAATGGACATGGAGACATCCAAATGGGACAAGTGAAATTGATTTTATTATGTGTAACAAAAAATTCGTCATAGAAGACTGCAGTGTGCTAAACAAGTTCAACACAGGTAGTGACCATAGATTGGTGAGATGTAAGATGCACCTCAACACTAAACTTGAACGTGGCAAGCTCATAAGACAAACAAAATCTATTGACATAACCAACCTTAAAAAACACCATAATACCTTCAAGTTGGAACTGAAGAACAGGTTCTCTGCTTTAGAAGGCCTAACATCGGAAGAAGTGGACATCTCTGAAGTTAACAGAAAAGTAACCAAAGCTCTTATGGAAACAGCAACACAATTAGCTGGGTCTAAGAACAAGTTCCATGTAAATAAATTATCAGGTAAAACGAAAATGTTGATGCAAAAAAGAAGAGAGATGAGGACAACTAAAGAAGATGTGACTTCCAAAGTGGAATATATACAGCTATGCAAGACAGTACGAAAAAGTATCACTGAAGACGTAAGAAAATTCAACTGTGAACTAGTGAGGAAAGCAATTGAAAACAACCAAAGCCTAAAGATAGCAAAGGGACATCTCAGTAAGGGAAGAAAAGAGATTATGGCACTGAGAAAAGAAGATGGTTCTGTAACAAGAAATAGAGGCGAAATTTTGACAAGAGTGAAAGATTTCTACTCCAAATTATATGAAAGGGATGATACATGCACTCCAGACATCATGAAAGATACCAGTACCAGAGTTCCTCCAGTCCTTCCCGCAGAAGTTGCACATGCAATCAAGAACATGAAGCGGGGAAAAGCTCCAGGAGAAGATGGAATTACTGTAGACATCATACAAGAAGCAAGTGGATAAATCGAAACAGTACTCGCCCAAATTTTCACCCGATGCCTTAATGAAGGAAAGATTCCTGAGGATTGGAACACCGCTACAATGATCCTGCTACATAAGAAAGGTGACATTGAGGATCTCGGAAACTAAAGACCTATCAGCCTCCTATCAGTAGTTTATAAAATCTTCACTAAAGTTCTTTCACACCGCTTGAAGGTAACACTGGACATGGCTCAACCGAGAGAACAAGCTGGATTCAGGAGTGGCTACAGCACAATAGATCATATCCATGTGCTGAGAGAACTAATTGAAAGAGCGAGGGAATATGAACTTCCATTGTGCATGGCTTTTATCGATTATGAAAAAGCCTTTGATTCGGTGAAACCATCAGCAGTTACAATGGCTCTGAAAACCTGCGGTGTTGAAGATGCATACATTAATATTATTAATAACATCTATGAAAATGCAAGTGCAAAGATTAGGCTGTTTGAAAATACAACACACATAAAAATTGGAAAGGGAGTGAGACAAGGTGACACCATATCTCCGAAGCTCTCTAATGCCACATTGGAGGGTGTTTTTCAGTCACAGAGCTGGGAAAACAAGGGGATAAAGATTAATGAAGATTATCTAACCCACCTTCGTTTTGCTGATGACGTAGTCATTTTTGCAACTAGCCCATCAGAGCTGCAGAGTATGATCCAGGAACTTGCTGACAAGAGTAAAGAAGTAGGATTAAAAAGGAACTTTCAGAAGACAAAAGTGATGTTCAATGCTTTTACAAGAAATGAAGATTTATCGATTGATGGAGAAAAGCTGGAGATAACAGACACGTACGTTTATCTTGGACAGCAGATATCAAGTGAGGGTCACATTGATGAAGAAATTAATCGGCGTATAAAACTTGCCTGGAGAACTTTTGGAAGAAACAGCATAGTTTTCAAGAGCAATATGCCATTATGTCTTAAGAGAAAAGTGTTTGATCAATGCATCCTTCCAGTGCTTACGTATGGTGCAGAGACGTGGACCTTAACTAAAAGAGACATACAAAGGCTGCAGACAACTCAAAACAGCATGGAGAGGTTCATACTTGGTGTAACCAGGAGAGATAAGAAGTAGTACTCGTGGATCCGAAAAATGACAAGAGTGGAAGACATCATGATCAGAGTTAAATCCCTGAAATGGCAATGGGCTGGACATACTGCCAGAAGGACAGATCATCGATGGACAGCCGAAATTTTATATTGGATTCCAAGGGACAGGAAAAGACCCAGAAGAAGACCACATGGGAGATGGGTGGATGAAATTCGAAAGTATGCAGGGGTGACATGGAGGAGACTGGCACAAGACAGACCGTTGTGGAGGAAACTTGGGGAGACCTTCGTCCAGCAGTGGATTGATAATGGTTGACAATGATGATGATGATGACTACAGAGGTTAAGACATGTCTCAAGACGACAAATCTGCAGCTAGATATTCTATACTCGTAGCTCAGTTGGGAGAGCAACTTACTCCGGAGTGAGGGGACCCGGGATCGATGATCGTCGCGGACGAACTTGCTTTTTCATAATATCTATAATTATGTTTTTAATAAATAGTTTGTAACAATGATAATTAAATCACTTCTTAATTTCTTTTACATTTCCCCCCTCATGTCTTGATTTTTCGTACACCCATTAAATCCTTTGCAGACATTTTTCTTAGTAAGGAATCTATATTGTAAATTAATTTCCTTACATCTCATCTCTTGAAAATTACATATAAACAAATAAACGGTTTCACGAAATTTATTTATTATCTGATCTTTGCACTTTCATTTGGAAACTGTTTGTTAGCTGTTACTAATTTCAAATTTTGAAATCGTTTAATCGCGTTCTTGCAATGTTTCCTTCAGTTAGTAATATTATTAGTAATAATTATAGGTAATTTTTTTGGACAAGGTTTTCTTGTCCAAAAAATTACTGATTCATTTAAACGCAATCAATCTGATTGCATTTAAATGAATCAATTCTGATTCATATTTATTCATAAAATAAATAAAATTAATCAGAATTATGAATCAATTCTGATTCATTTTTTTCTGATTCATTTAAATATAATCAATTGCTTGTAACAGTGAAATTTCAGTTCTAGAATTCCATAAAATTTACCCCAGGAAATCCTTTGCAGAAATTTTCCAGTAGTACTTGTAATTTCTGAATCTACATTGTAAAACAATTTATTTTCATCTCATCTACTGCATATTATTTTTAAATGAATAACATTTTAAGCAAATTTATTTAGTATGTAATCTTGGCTTTTGATGTCAGAAGCTGTTTATCAATTACTACTAATTCATTTTTAATTGTTTAAGCATGATCTTACAATGTTTCCTTCAGATAGTAATATAATTATTATGACTTACAGGTAAATTTTCGACACAAGTTTTTCTTTTCTGATTCACTTAAGTACAATCAATTTTTGTGACAGCGGAATTTCAGCTCTGGAGTTCAGCTTCTCAGAACATTTACCCCAGGAGATATTTTCACAACATCTCGTCAAGACAAAATAATTGGAGGAAGAATACTTTATCCTACTGCTCTGTTTTGCTCCGCGGCGCACATAAGAAGTGACTCAGATGTTTTCTTTTTGTCACTCAGACTCATGGTCAAGAAACAACAATTTAGAAAATATTGTTAAGTGAGAATTCTCTTTCCATTTCGTAATTACTTTCAGCGCAACGAGATTATCGTCCGTTTCCACTTCTTTAGTTATAGTAATTACTGCTACTGCACAAGAGATGCTGTTCTCATCGACCAAGTGACAGTTGTAGTCGTGAGAGAAGATGCGGAAAGAATATTTCTTCTCCCTTTCTCGCTCAATCTCTTCTCCTTTGCGCCAGAGAAAATGTTTCTTTGCCCAACGAAAACTTATTGGATTTTTCATTTGCAAACTTCTTTTCCGCCACATGTGGTGGGTAAACATCTTTCTCCCTACCCCTCTTCTTACTTTACCAGAACAGCTGAAACGTATACATCCATATTCCCCGAGAGACATCGCGTCCGCTGTAAATTCTCCTCACGCTCTTAGCAGAAGATTTACTGAGAGAGTTCCGGTTAACTTTGGTATATTCCACTTCTTCAGTTTTGCAGTCTCTCTCTCTCTTTTTTTATCTTCTGTTTCTCTTTCTTTTTTTTTTTTTTTTTTTCATCTGTGCTTTCTTCGAAAAACTGGAATATACCAAAGATTGTTTACATATAACATTGCTTGCATAATGCAAATTTATATTCTAAAAATTCTTATTTAACGCCAACCATTCCCCAAAAAGGAGAAATATATCATGCCAGCGAAGGAAATTTTACTTTCTAAATACTGCTAAGTTCATTTCATTATAGTTTATCTGAGACGAACTATATGACTGGCTTAAACACACTTACGTATTCATTTCATTTCATTTCATTTATTGCATTTTAGTTGTTACAGACATGGTATTACGTAATCATAAATATATAGCACACATTATATTTTTTGTAACAACACGGAATGAGGAGGGAAAAGGCCTAATAGGCCTGACGTGCCCTCTTCTTCCAAAGCATCAAAATTTTCATGAAAATAAAAAAAAAAAAATAAATAAACAAGTCAAGTCCACACAATATCAAACACAGCTAGGGTGGTACTATAAATTAATAAAGGTAATAATACATTATGAGCTTTTGGTCAGTAAGAAATACCTGAGTTTTCGTTTAAATATAATAATATTATTAAGTGATACAATATCAGTAGGAAATGTATTCCATAATGCCGAACCAGTATAATTAGCAAATGATCGAAATCGTTCTGTTAGTGGAAACATGGGGATTAGTGTTATTTTTTGTCTCGTGAAATAATCATGACCACGAGTACTTATTGAAATTAAATCTTGGTAGTAACCATTTTTAATTCTCAAAAACATTAGTTTACCTATACCATAGTTATGCAATTGTTGAATAGTTAGTATATTAAAATCATTTGGACTGAGTCTAGCCTGAAAGACTGTATTTGAAAATTGAGTACATTGTAATTTAAATTGTAATAGTCTTATGAATCTATTTTGCAACGACTGAAATTTTTTCATATTATATAAGGTAGTCGATCCCCATACAGATATACAATAGATTAGATGAGACTGAATTAAAGTATAGTATAATAAAATCATTAGTTTTGGGGTTAAATTGGCCACTGCACTACTAGGTAACAATTGTACATTTCTAATAGAAAACGCTACTGTCTAGGTAACAAATTTTATATCACAATGCCGAATTGAAGTACCGTTATATACTGGATTCGTCTTTTGCGAAATCCGGTTTTAGAAATTTAAATTGGATATCAATTTTTTGGACATTTTTTTTTAAATTCGAGCGGAAATGTTTCATCTGATGCTTTAAGAATTTAAAGCCCCCATATGCTTTTACAGGAATTCTTGTGAAAGGTTATTCACACTCACCTTAAACGATTGCTGTAAGATCTCTTGGATACGTAGCTTGACTTCTTGTTTTGGAAGCACCTTTGCCACCTTTAAGTGTTTTCACCTAGTTGTGCACCACCGTTTACTTTAGGGCATTTTGGCCTACTGCTGACCACAGAAGACTTTGTGCCTCATCTTCTGAATATTGCAATAAGACACAAAACTTTTTTAAAAAATCAAGCGGTTCTTCTACCGTCGCTCATAATCTCAGCCTCTCCACAGTTATTACAATTTTAACTAGTCAATCAGTATGACGAACTGAGTGCAATGTACGGACTACACAACATCCAAACATCCCTGCGTTACCACTTCGGTTATCTGAAATATACGTCAGCGAAAACTTTAGGGTACTTCCCGAACAATTTGATATAAATCCTTTAAACGGCCATTGTACCTGAACCAAATGGTACCCAAACTTTTCCGCGATCCCCAAACAGAAATGTTCACATAGCGGCCGCGTTTTACGAAAGCTACTGCATAACAATTCATTTCCCCCTCACATTTTAGTAGTGCCGACTTTAAACTTGTGACTGATAACAAACACTTGCTTCTAGCCCCTTATTCTCTGTTTCGTTACTTAACGCATGATAGGAAAAGACTACTAACTCTGACATGGACATCATGCCACTGGGTATCGTTAGCATCGATGAACTGTGGACGGTCCATACTTTGTCGGCGGTTTGTGGTTTTCCCTCCTGGGACCATTTCTTGAAGTTACGAACTACAGTTGCCCGTGCGCATTCCACGAGCTTTGCCGTCGGAGAAATGCTCTGACCCAGTCGTCTGGCTATTAAAATTTGCCCTTTGTCAAGATCTCTTAAGTGTGCTGCCTTTCCCATCTGAAAAACAAGAATAACAATGCTTAACAAAGCTCAGTGTCAAGTGTTGTTAATTATACCGTTTCATGACCTTTACACGCTCTGTTATGACCTGCATTTTCTTCGATTTGGGCAAAGACGAGCTGGTTGTAATATTTCAGCTCTTGGGCGTAAATACAGAGGGTTAGTCGACTGTTTTGCAATATTTGGATCACTTTATGCCTTCATAGGTACCTTTACGACGAAAGATGACTAGCATTTAAAGTATAGGCCATCGTTTTGCACCGTCTTTAGCCATCTGTCTGCCAATTCTTCGATTCCGTGGCGGTACCAATTCTTGTCCTTCGACGGGAAGAATTCCTTCACTACAACTGCTACCTCCTCCTGGTTGTTGAAGTGCCGTCCGCGAAGGAAGTGGGCTATGGACCGGAACAAGTATTTATCCGCACTCTATAGGTCCGGACTATATGCTGGGTATGGAATCAGTTCGATGCCCGCAAGTTCCTGGAGTTTTGCCCCAGGTCGTTCGCGCGATATGAGGCCGCGCGTTGTCCTGCTGTAGGAGAGCATGCTTTCTGTTCACCAGTGCCGGGAACGTCTCCTTTAAAACGGCATATATCCGCTCCAGCTTTTCAGAGTAGAGGTTAGCGTTGATGGTCCGACCGTCTGGAACAAATTCGTAATGGTTTATCCCCTCGAATTTCCACCGGATGCAGAGCAGCACCTTGCGCACGAAGCGCTCAACAAGTTCAGGAAGCTGGCGCGGACTCAACCCCTGCCGTTGTGCGTTAGGATTACGTAAATAGACCCACTTTTCATCGTACGTGACAATTCTCTTGATAAAGCGTATATCCAGCGGAGATTTCTAGGAGTTTCGTGCACACTTCCTCTTGGCGGTTTGCTTCAGCTGGGGTCAGTTCGTGAGGGACAATGCAGCAGCTCCTATAGACCTTGCCGAGGTCACAAATATGACAAACCACGGTGTTCTGTAATATGCTCAGCTCACCTGATAATCTCCGGGTGCTGGCTGTCTGATTGGTCTCTACGGCCTGGCGCTCGGCCTCCGAATCCACGGTTCGCGGACTACCTGACCTTAGCTGATCGTCGAGGTTCCTGTCAGCTGGGCGAACTTTCTTGAACCACCTGTTTGCGGTGCTGCGGTCCACGGAACCTTCCCGTTTCGTATGACAAATGTTACGTTTTGCTTGAGCAGCGTTATGGCCGATTTCAAACTCGTAAAGCAAAAGTTCCCTAATTAGCCACTTGTGGCTTCTCATTTTTTACTCGTCCCAACCACAGGCAGAACGACAAATGCAATGCTATTTGTTCACAGCAACGATTACCACTTTATATCCCTTTCGACAGACTGCAGTGCGCGACTTGAACTAGTTTAAACACGTGACATTCCAGCCGTAGCACATGCGTTTATGCAAATATTGCAAAACTTTCGACATACCCTCTGTATATTTCTATTTCAGAAGTGCGTTTTTTCCCCGGAGACCCCAATAATAATACACAGTACAATGTCGCCCCAAACAGAATTGTGCAATATGAAAAAGTATGTGACATAAGCTAGTTACTCTACGTGGTGGAAGTTATGTGAGCATTTTTGAAGGAAGACGTTTAGGATAAGAGATAGCAAGAAAACAAAATTCACGACCTCTGGGGTGGGAATGAATTGCTTAATGTGCGCAGTCTCTAACACAGTGAATGGCATCCAGGGAAAACAAATGCAAATGCTACTTATGTAAACTTGTTGCGAAACCTCACGTTATCAAAACATGTGTGGAAAGTTCCCTGTATCAAAAGGAGTTTGATGCGATTTTTTCTAAATTGGACCACTGAACGTAGTGATAGCAAGGGAAGTAAAATATATGTTTAGACCCCCGTTGAGAAACCTGGGTAGTATTGTAAGCAGTAAAGAAGCTCAAACTGTTTTTTGTAGTAGCTAGCATCTGATCAGGAGAGATTTTAATCGAGCTTTTAGAAGAGAATATATCGTTACCCCGACAGATATGTAATTATGCTCCATACTGAGAGAGATGTGCTCCATTAAAAGTCGTAGAGAGCTGCTCTTCAGTGCTTGTTTTTTTCTGTTTGGAGGTTTAACGACCGCCGTGAGCAACTAAGTAGGCTGTAAGCAGTCGCCCGTCCCTAATTTAGGGTTACTGGTTCCAGGAAGGGAGAGAACCAGCGCATGAAGACAAACACACCATCCATGCGTCACCGGGATTCGAACCCTGATCCAAAATGATCAGAAGCCAAAGCTCTGACCACTGTGGTACCGAGGAGGCACACTGCTTGTTCTATGTGTCGCAAAAATAATTTTTCAAATTGAAATTTTAGGATCGTAGTTGCCGGTGACAATGAAAGTGCAATTTGCGACCTGTTGCAAGCGAAATGTGTTTTATTTAAAGCTAAGCAAAAATGATCTTTGTGGTGAAATGCAACCAATGGTAAGGTAAATTTTTTCAGTCGCGCTTTTTTAGAGGTGATGATGTGTGATGAATTTCTACGTGAATACCATCCGCAATTAACGCTGTGCGTGCGTTTCGCTGAGCTCCAGCCTCACGGTTGTGTGATGAGCAACAGTTGGATGTTCAGTCATCGTTGCATCCCACAGAGTTGGGAATATTTTACGAACATAATGCAAATGCGGTGATAGGTCCCGGAAAATACAACCTGCACACCCAAGCAGCATTCAGAGGTTGCTCTTGAGGTTCTGTGCTCTTCCCCAGCATTATACCAGCCACCAAATCTGGTGAACTGCGGGCTGGGAATCCTAATGGAGACTGCGCTTACGTCCTGACGATATGCACTGCCACATGGAAAATATTTTTTTGCATGTATTTACACCTCCTAGATGGAAGACTATGCACCAGAGAAGAACGCATATGGAGATATTCTTTATCACAATTGAAGTTTTGCAACGGAAATACAATTTTTTTGTTTGGTCTAAGAAAAGCAAAGTTATTGTGCTGTCAAGCAGACGCAGGGTCGTGCATAGTGAGCATTATAAGGAAGTACTTACAAGGTTGGACAAAATAATATGATGTTTATAGGATTAATTACATTCATGCAGGTTCGTGAAGTACAAATTGCGTTCAGCAACAGCTCGTACGAGCGGTCGATGAAATGGGTGACCTGTCAGACTTCCAAAGAGGACAAATCGTGAGAGACCGTCTAGCAGAAGCGTCTCTAATCATAACAGCCAAAGTATTTGCGGTTTCAAGAGCAGCAATCTCCAAGGTTACGGTTGTGCATACACAAAGAATCGCAAAACTACATCGGCGAAAACCGAGACTGAATGAGAGGGACAGTCGAACATAAACATGGGTCGTGTCCAAACAACACAGAGCTACTGCAGCAAATGTGACAGCAGAACTCAATATCCACCTAGAAGACCCTGTTTCACCAAAACCAATACGCAGAGAACTTCACCAAGCCAACATCCATGGAAAAGCTGCAACTTCTAAACCTTTAATTACAGAAACCAGCGCTCCAATGAGAAAAGATAGTGTCATGGACATAAAACCTGGACAGCTAATAATTGGAAATGTATGATATGGCCCGATGAATCCTCATTTAAATTATTTCCAACATTAGGGTGGGTTTGTTTAAGGAGAAGCCCAAGGAAGTGTACAATTCGAAATGTCTGGTTGTAACTATCAAACGGGATCGGATCTGTGATGATTTGGGCTGCCAAATCTTGGTATTCGGCTAGCCCTATGATTACCTTACATGGTAGAGTTACTGCTAGCAATTACTTGGACGTTCAAAAATAACCGGTTGTGACGTGCCTTCCCACAGGACGCACACGAGATAAAGGCAGATAGCAGTAAGGGCACATGTCCGCATAACTCAGTTGGGAGAGCGACTTAGTCCGGAGTGAGGGGGACCCGAGTTCGATGCCCGGCGCGGACATACTTATACGGTGTATCCTATGGTTCAAATGCTGTTTCCCAACAACGATACCATTTTTCAAGATGATAATGCGCTCATACACATAGCTAGAACAGTTCAGTCTTGGTTTGAGAAGCACCAAGATGAAATTCGGCATTTGTCCGGGACAGCTGAAGCACCTTATTTGAATATTATCGAACCACTGTTGGTAGTTTTGGAGAACAGACTGAGAAGCGGATTCCCTCCTCCAACATCTCTGAAGTGATAGGTTGATGTTCTGATCTACGAATGTTACAACATTCCACTGTAAAAACTGCATGAATCCATTAAAGAAGGTTGAAAGCTGTATTAAAAGCAAATGGTTAGGCAACACATTATTGATAAAGACATATCCCCTGTTTTCCAGACGTTCACATTATTTTGCCCAACCGCTGTATATCTCAAAAGTCCTGTTAAAAACGCTTCAAACATAAAGAAAAGATAACAAGTTAGTAAAAGCATGCAATGCGTTGATTATGATACGCTTTCCAACATACTAGAAATCATTACTCAAGCTATTACTCAAGTTATGAGGAAAATGGCTGTGGAATAAATTTCACCCCTGTGCCCTGACCTTTGATCCATTTCGATGATATTCAACGGAACTGGTTCAGTATACCTGCGAAATAACATGATAAAGTTTTGTCGCAATCGAAGCAATTTTACGTAAGTTTTCATGCATAAGGGCTATGGAATTGATCCCGCTCCTTTGTCCTAACCTTTCACTCCATTTCGCCCATTTTCAACAGGATTCGTCCCCAGGCAAGTCCCTACAACATACTAACATTTCATCCAAATCGAATCATTTTTGCGTAAGTTATGACTCATAATGGCGATGGAAGTGATTCCGCTCCTATGTCCTGACCTTTGACCCCCATTTGGCCAATTTTCAATAGGGTTTGTCCCAAGGTTGTTGCTTCCCTACCGCATACTAAAGTTTAATCGAAATCGAACCCTTTTTACGTTAGTTATGACGCAGAAGAGCAGTGAAATGAATCCCGTTCCTATGTCCTGACGTTTGACCCCATTTTGTTCACTTTCAATAGGGTTTCTTCCCAGGGGTTCCCCTACCACATACTAAAATTTCATCGAAATCAAACGATTTTTACGCGAGTTATCGTGCGGACGAACATTCGCACACAACGCGTGACGTAATGAGGCAGATGGGAATCGCGACCATCTGCTCGCAAGAGCGTGACGTCATAAAACATTAACAGGATCCACGAACAATGCGTGACGTAATGAGACAGATAGCGTGACCGCGCGCCAACATCAAATGGGGCGACGCCATGACACTACACTAAAAACCTGGTAATTCGGGGTGGTTATTTAACCCACTAAACGAATTTTCCTAAAGTCGAGATCAAGCTAAATCGATTTCTAGTACCAGAAAACGGTAACGACTTTCATCAAAATTCTTTGAGCAGTTTTCAAAGTAAAATTTACATACATACAAGAATTACTCCTTTAAGGTGAACATCAAGTAATTTTGCTTCCTGTACTTCGAATGGAAACTTTCTGTACACATTTTCTTCCGAATTAATGCGCTCTCAAGGATGAAAATTTAAACATCTATTAAAATATATTCATTTTATAACTTGGAATACTTAATATTTTCTAAAACATAACCATAATTATGCAATCCAACATTTGTTTGTCTACTGACGTCATCAAAGTATAGGTCGCGCCAACCTTTTTCTGGTTTCAACACCACCAAAGGAAAAGTTATTGATTTTTAATATAATTATGGTTATGTTTTAGAAAATATTAAGTATTCCAAGTTATAATAAAGTTATTTAAATCGATGTTCAAATTTTCATCCTTGGGAACACATTAATTGTGAAGGAAATTTGTACAATAGTTTTTCCATTGGAAGTATAGGAAGCAAAATTACTTGACGTCCACCTTAATATTATGGGATAAGGGCGATGGAATGGATCGCAATCCTATGTCCTGACTTTTGACCCAAGTTCGTCAATTTTCAATAGGGTTCGTTCCCAGGTGGTCCCCTACCACATAATAAAATTTCATTGAAATAGAACTATATTTACGCAAGTTATGACGCATAAGGGCAATGGAATGATCCCGCTCCTACGTCGTGATCTTTGACCCCATTTGTCCCATTTTTAATATGTTTCGTCTCCAGGTGGTCCCCTAACACATACTAAAATTTCATCGAAAATCGAACCATTTTTACGCCAGTTATCGTGCGGACTGACGGACGGACAAAGCTGGAGCATATACGATTCTTCAACCTACGGTTGGAAAGCGTAGAAAAAATGTATTTTCACTTTCCTGATATCTTATATATATTTCACAAAAGAGAAGAATCCCAGTTAACTTTTGATGTTGTCCTTGAATTATACTATGATACCCTGACAAAAAGATTGGCTGCTGCATGTTGCTCATTATCAAACTGCATGTACAATCCCCAGTATTCCACAACTGCGGTAAGTGAGAAAATAAGAAAATTATAAAGTCATTTCGTTTCTGATCGATAAAACGCAAGCAATAAAAAGGATAAAAATTTACATGAGTCTGAAGAAATCTTGTTATATTAAGATTTTTCTTCCTTAAGACAACAGATGCTCGTGTTCGAATTTTTAGAAGAAATCTAAACAAAAGAGAAAGATGTAAAAAACAGAAGTTGCTGCGTTGGGAGAGCAGGAACAGAACTACTAGTAAACAATATTACTGTGTCGGATACTTATAGATCGCTTCGAGGAATTTTCAGAAAAAACAATTAATCAAGAGTAGGAAGAAAAATAAAATAAAAACAGAGTCCCGAAGAATTCGCGTTAAAAAAATGGCACACAAATAAATGTACAGAGAAAGAGAAATAAACAGCACGTTGCGGAAATATACTTTGCAATGCAAACTACTGAGGAGGTCTTTTTTGTTTTCTTCTTGAGTTCATAATTGCTGCACAGACATTTTTGAGAACCTTAACTTTAGCTTTCCACAACTTTTATGGGTATTTTTCAGTTTTTATTAAAATATTATCAGCAGCTGTATTTATTGAGAAGTAAAAATTGAATTTTATTATATTTTCCTGTTTCTTCATCAAAATGTATGCTTTCTTCATCTTCAAATAGTTACTTTTGTTAACTGCAATCAGTGAATTTTGGAAGAATACATTCTATGTAAAACATGATTTCTTTTCTACTAAATGAATTTAGTAAGAAAATAATCCTGGGATGCTAAGCAAAAGACTCTTGTATAAGCTGATTATGGTTTTGAAAATTATAGTCCACCCAGCTTTTCCACACTGTTACAAATTTTTTGGTATTTTACCCAAAAAATTGGTGCTGTAAGAGCTGGCCCATCTTTTGCGTGAAACACACAAAAAACATGAGGTGATTATGCAATATGTTATGGTATTCAAAATTTATCGTTGAGAAGTTGCACCGTGTTTCCTGCGTGCTTCATGTACAACACAAGAGTACTTTAGCCTTCCAGAAAGATAGTGCACCTGGTGTAGCACCACATTTTGCTGAAACCTATTGCAAAATGGTTAACAGTGTATTATTCAGTCTGCTCTGAGATATAATCTCTGATGATCAGACATTAGCTATTTAAACGGGCTATGTTCTCAATAGCGCACATTAATACAACTCAGCAGGACACATTGATTTGGTGATTTGTAAAAAATATTTTAGCACCTCTGATAACAAAAGTTAAAAATTCGTAAAATTGGGATTACTGTACATAAAAAAGTACCCGGATTTGGTCCCCTTTTTCCATTTTTCAGTGACCAATTTTCCGATTCAAGTCAACTTTATTTAACCGGATGGGTGTGGACATTGCCGATAATAAGTGACATTAAAAGCTTCCGAATTTTTTGTGTTGTGATAATATCAAGAGCAAAAATTTGGCTTTTTATAAACCTATAATGGATGGATGAACTATCTTCTAATTTTGTACGTACTAGTAAACCCGGAGGCCCAGTGGTCTAACCACTGGCTTGTAACATTTCGTCCAAATGGGCTCTCTTTTATTATGTAGCAGGATCGTAGCTTTATAAACCTATAATGGATGGATGAACTATCTTCTAATTTTGTACGTACTAGCAAACCCGGTGGCCTAGTGGTCTAAGCGCTGGCTTGTAACATTTCGTCCAAATGGGTTCTCTTTTGTTATGTAGCAGGATCGTAGCTTTATAAACCTATAATGGATGGATAAACTATCTTCTTATTTTGTACGTACTAGCAAACCCGGTGGCCCAGTGGTCTAAGCGCTGGCTTGTAACATTTCGTCCAAATGGGTTTTCCTTTATTATGTAGCAGGATCGTAGCTTTATAAACCTATAATGGATGAATGAACTATCTTCTAATTTTGTACGTACTAGCAAACCCGGTGGCCCAGTGGTCTAAGCGCTGGCTTGTAACATTTCGTCCAAATGGGCTCTCTTTTATTATGTAGCAGGATCGTAGCTTTATAAACCTATAATGGATGGATGAACTATCTTCTAATTTTGTACGTACTAGCAAACCCGGTGGCCTAGTGGTCTAAGCGCTGGCTTGTAACATTTCGTCCAAATGGGTTCTCTTTTATTATGTATCAGGATCGTAGCTTTATAAACCTATAATGGATGGATAAACTATCTTCTTATTTTGTACGTACTAGCAAACCCGGTGGCCCAGTGGTCTAAGCGCTGGCTTGTAACATTTCGTCCAAATGGGTTTTCCTTTATTATGTATCAGGATCGTAGCTTTATAAACCTATAATGGATGAATGAACTATCTTCTAATTTTGTACGTACTAGCAAACCCGGTGGCCTAGTGGTCTAAGCGCTGGCTTATAACATTTCGTCCAAATGGGCTCTCTTTTATTATGTAGCAGGATCGTAGCTTTATAAACCTATAAGGGATCGATGAACTATCTTCTTATTTTGTATGTACTAGCAAACCCGGTGGCCCAGTGGTCTAAGCGCTGGCTTGTAACATTTCGTCCAAATGGGCTCTCTTTTATTATGTAGCAGGATCGTAGCTTTATAAACCTATAATGGATGGATAAACTATCTTCTAATTTTGTACGTACTAGCAAACCCGGTGGCCCAGTGGTCTAAGCGCTGGCTTGTAACATTTCGTCCAAATCGGTTCGGGTTCGAATCCCAGTGAGGCATTGATATCTTATGACACTGGCTGTCTCCCTTCCCTGGAAACAGTGGCTCTAAATTAGGGTCGGGCGACTGCTTATGGTACTGAGTTGCCGACGGGGGTTGTTAAACGCTCAAAACCACCACCAATTTTATACATGAGGTGTTCTATTAGGTCTTAGAAAGTAGGGGGAACTCTTCACTTGAAACACTCGGGTGAATATTTAGATACCGAGACCAGGATTTGTCACTTCGTTTTGTGAGAGAATTTAAAACGTACGAAGTTAGGAACTGGAGTCAAGCAGAAAGCAAGAAAAGGTCTTGGTCGAGAGTTTGAGACGCTTGACAAAAAAGTACAAAATTTTTAAAATTCGGGATACTTTGAAAGTACAACTGACTGAGTGACTCACACAGAAACTATATGATTAAGTGATGTTTGAAAATTGCTTGCCTAATGCAGTTGAACCTCGTTAAACCGTCATACTTTATTTATCGTGCTGAACTGGAAGTAAGCAGGATTGGTACTTTAAAGAGGTTCGTGACGTGCTGCCAAGCGTCTCCCGAGAAGGTCCCACACGAGTTCGATGGGATTTAGGTGCGGGGACCTTGCGGGCCAACCCATGCGTTGAATATCTCCACTCCCCAACAGCTCTGCGACAGCCACTGTACGATGAGGTGTAGCGTTGTCGTCGATGAAGAGGAACTCAGGGCCCACAGCACCTCTAAACAGACGCACGTGAGGCAGGAGAACCTCGGTACAATAGCGGACACCAGTGACTGAACCTCCTTGGAAGATGTGGAGGTCAGTACGGCTACCAAGCATGATACCGCCCCAAACGAGAACTCCGCCACCTCCAAACCGGTCCCTTTCGATGATGTCGGAGGTGTGATTGCGTGTTCCCTGCTCTCTCCAGATGTGTATACGTCCAGAATCCCTCGTCAGACTAAATCGGCTATCATCCGTAAAGAGAACTCGATCCCATTGTTGATGTGTCCAGTTCTTGTGTTCCTGGCACCACAGAAACCGTCGTCTCCGATGAGAAGGCGTTAATGGCACACACCGTACTTATCGTCTTACAAATATACCACCTTTGTGCAGCCTCCTGGCCAAGGTAAAACTCGATAACGGACGTCTAGTTGTCTGTTGCATGTGCCTTGCAATTTCTCCCTTTATCTGCCATCTGTCTCTTCTCGCCTGTAGGACAATATACCGGTCGTCCGCAGCCGTGGTTGCTCGTGGACGACCACTGCTAAACTCTCGGACAGCTGTTCCTGTCGTTTGAAATGCTCTCCAAGCTCGTGAAACGATGTTGTGAGCGATCCCGAACTCCTCGGCCACACTATTCACCCTTCGACTTTCTTCCAACTTCCCAATGACGCGATCTCGGGTAAAGTCTTCCAGATGTCGTCTACTGGATTGCCTGTTGGCCATATCACACGGTGGCAGCAACTCGCCGTCGTTCAACCCGATGTACAGCGTGCAATAGCTTTCACCGAATTGCTGAGCGTACACCGCCCGTGCGCTTTATACCCTTCCGACACCCCCCCCCACGTCATGCTGTATATATGCTCATGCCCTACGGTACCGGACCCTAGTCTATCTCCTGAGTAATCTTTCGGTCCGTTCTGTCTGCTAATTTCTCCTTTTCGTCCTTAATTTTTGCACACCAGTGTACGATCTTTGAATTCACAGATCAAAATTTTCGCATTAACGTCCAACAATGAAATGATAACGAGAAATAGTACAACAGTTATGTAGGAAATAGTGATACTATACTAGTGAACTGATTTATTGGCGTAGGAAATATATGCATAAGCGTTTCCAAGCTTTCGCACATCAACCAGATGGCTTTTTCAAGGAAGTTAGACAGTAACTTCGAACTGAATAATATAATGCTTTAGCAATTTGAACGCTGGAACTTGACTTGACAATAAATATATACGACGTTATATTTATTTAAAGATACGAGGTATCACGTTGGTTGTGCGCGCGGTATCTTGGTAGGGAGAAGGCGTTACTTGAAGAACTGGTTCCAAATTCGTGGCAACTCGAGTGAGACGCTATCATTGCAAGTATCGCTGTTGGTAATGATCTCCAAGGTTTTCTGAATGGCTGTACATTTAGGGGTAGAGTAGGTCACTAATTTCTTTTTATCATCCCACATAGGTGTAGCGTACTTGAATTTGATTTTTCTGGGTAGTGACGTTGGCTACTTTACCGTATTTTGTGTCCCTTTTATGATCGTTGATTCTGATTCCCTCAGAGTCAACGAACATAATAGTTGCCACGAATTTCGAACCAGCTCTTCAAGTAACGCCTTTTCCCTAACAGCATACCGCGCGTGTAACCAACTTGATGCCTCGTATCTTTAAATGAATATAACGTCGTATTTATTTATTGTCAAGTCAAGTTCCCGCCTTCAAATTGTTAAAGCGTTCTATTATTCAGTTCGCAGTTTCTGTCTGATTTCCTTGAAAAAACCATTTGGTTGATGTGCGAAAACTTGGAAACGCTTATGTGCATATTTGCTACACCAAAAAATTGGATCACTAGTATAGTATTACTATTTCGTCCAACAATGTTTTACCATTCAGAATTCTTTAAAATAAACAAAAATTGTTGAATGAAAAAAAAAGCCCACATAACAAGCAGTTCTTTGCATGAAACGGTGAATACTGAAGCCGTTGGGCAACTAGCGGTATTGCAATCCAAAATATGAAACGCAAGACACGAAATGTCATTTTCTGAGAGAGTGTGGCCTATATCGAAATGAAAGACCGAGCAGTTAAGGTATTGCTATTTGGTCAAACTGTAAAGGCTAATTGGTTTCTACCTCTCCTTTTAGAAAACTTCGATATTTCCCCGGTGCGATAGCATCTAGAATCAGCAACAAAGGGTCCCCGTTGGAAGGGACTATCTCACACGCATACAAAATAGTCGTCTCATTTCTGGCACAGGCGCTCCAGTGCTGTAGTGGTCTAAGCACTGGCTTCTGGCCGTTCGTCTGTAACTGATCAGGTTTCGAATCCTGATTAGGCATGTGTGTTGCGCTGGTTTTAAGGCACTTGTTCTGTCCTTTACCTGGGACAAATGGCTCCAAATTAGTCACGCGCGTCTGCTTATACCCTATCGAGTTGCTAACGGTGGCTGCTAAACCCACAAACACTTCTGTCTGATGCAATGCAATGCATCACAGAAGAGTTTATATTTGGTTTCTGGTATCTGATCGTACCTCAGCAATGCCATCATTCTTTTTTCTGAGAAGCGGGTGTGTGAGGAGCGGGCTGGTATCTGACTATTCCGCAAAACGTCGTTGAGGAGCAGGCTGGTATCGCACTATTCCGCAAAACGTCGTTGAGGAGCAGGCTGGTATCGCACTATCCGCAAAACGTCGTTGAGGAGCAGGCTGGTATCGCACTATTCCGCAAAACGTCGTTGAGGAGCAGGCTGGTATCTGACTATTCCACAAAACGTCGTTGAGGAGCAAGCTGGTATCGCACTATTCCGCAAAACGTCATTGAGGAGCAGGATGGTATCGCGCTATTCCGCAAAACGTCGTTGAGGAGCTCTCGTCCAGTATGGTTTTGAGGCACATTTAAGAAGATAAGATGGGCGATTTGGAATTTCTGTTGCAAATGAATGTTTGAAAATTAGTGCACAGTTTTTGAGAGGCGATTCAACAGCGAGGCATGCGATTTAAAGGAGGAAATTTCCATTAATTTCCATACATAGGTTTTTACCAATAGCGAAGGCTGAGACAGAAATACTGTATTTGTGACGTCACCATAGGATATGATTTCCAACCTGTTAGTAGTGGCCGGAAGGATGGGGTGGCGGCTTAACTTTTTTCGACTACAGTTCCCTTTGTTTGCTTTTTTATCTGTCGTTAATTCATTATGAAATCACTGAGTTAATATCGTACCCGAATTCTTTTGATACAGTCATGCAATAATAATATATATGGAAGCGTATATTTCAACTTCCTTTGCATCTCTGAGTGATATTATATATTTGCATAATTAAATCGGCTAGAGCTTTTGAGTCACTGAACACTTACCCCAAAAACAGGAAAAGCAGAGGGTGACGTCACAAATACAGTATTTCTGTCTCAGCCTTCGCTATTGGTAAAAACCTATGTAAGGATTAAGCCACCACAGTTCGCAGCAATAGACAATTCACGCAAGAAACAATCTTTTTCTATAAGTGTGATGAATTTTTTTACATGTTATTAACCAGTAACTGTTTTAACATAAGTACAGACGGGAGCCCTTTTTAAATTTTCAGTGTTTCATTTTCCAAGACATGTCTCCTCCGTACTTTATCTATTGTCTTTTGGCCATCCAACATGAAATATTTTTTCGTCTGTTATATTGTCTCCCTACAGAACGCACGAAAGAGTGTAGATAATTTCAAGAAAAGGGGAGAGCCTTCTCTCATCTAGAAACCCCTTAGAAATAGGAAGGTAGATTATTTGAGCTGGGTAGATCAATAGGGAAGACACAGAAGCAATTAGAGAAAGAAGCATAGAGTTGGTTGCGTCCCGCACAATTAGTCGCAAAGAAGGTGGCAAATCCCCTAGTAATCCGAAGCAAGAAGTACCTCTCCCCACTGATAGTCCAGGGAGGAATTATTCATGCAACCAATTCAGACTTGATTAGAATATCGGAGCTCCAAGATGAACACATTGTTTAAGAAAGGAAGGAGGAGGAAACTTTAGAGCATCCTACCCTACTCACTCACCTAAATCATTGATCCCAGAGATCAGCTTCCTCCATGATACATAACTAACCTTCATCACATGATTCGGGTAACTCGATTGGTTTTCAACACTGCAGCCAAACATAACATCCTCTTCAGGAAAGGACAGTGACTACCACCCTAAGTCTGGTGCACGTTACTAATTCGTTTGGACCGTAGAGTGAATGTTTTTGGTCAGTTTGCTCGGAGGTTGTCCACGCCAGTGAAGAATGTTTTTGAGACTCGATGGATTAGATAGATATGGAGCTGGCCCTCCAGGTCGCAGGAGCTCAGTCCATCAAGAAGCTCCAATAAGTGGTCCTAGAGCTCCGTTCTTTACCACCTTGATCTCCTTCTTGTGGTACTTACTAGTGCAACTCCACATCGAATCAGTGTAAGTCACGACTGGACGAGCGATTATCTCGTGCAATATCACCTCGTGAAGAGTTGTAAGGCAGCTCTCATTAGAATATAAAGCAGTTAGTTCTGTGAAACAAGTCCTGGCTTTTTACATGAGGTAGATGGTATTCGATGGCCACGAAAGCCCACTACACTTATTGCAGCTCTTCGTTCTTGGTGGTAGTAACCCAAGACTTCTGGAAACTTTGTTTGCTCTCTTATTTCCTGCTGGATGCTAAGAACAGTGTTCCACTGATCTTTGCTGAGCTGGTGTTAATCTGCCACTTAGTGCGATAAATCTCCAAATCTGGCAGATAACCTTGGAGGACGTTTAGCGTCCTAGCCTTATTTAAGGACATTTTACCAATCGCTGTACGATCCGCAACATCGTAACTTTCTCCTGAATAGGTTTGGGGTAGGTCAGGCAGATACATGAAAAGCAGCATCCGTTTGACAACTAAGCTGTTGGGGATCCCACTTCTGCTTTTCTTTTCAACAGGTAATTCAGTGCTAATTTTAACAAAGAATGTTCGATGACCAAATTATGATCGTATTAGTTCAATGAGTGGAATTCGATACAAAAGTTTCCAAAATACTGTCTTCCTACTGATATCAATCAGTTATTTGGCTCCATTTACGTAATTATCTGGCACAATCCTTTTTAGCACGTCTTTTGTAAAAAAAGATCGTGCTTATATTATCGGTTTGTCCGTCCGTCTGTAGACACAATATCTCTGCAACTATGAGTCCGATTTGAAAAATTCTTTATGCATTGGGAAGCTTGAAATATCCGAATGATGATCCTCTATTTCGTTTTTTTTTTGTTTTTTTACAATGTATGATTTCACCGCTAGAGGGCGTAAAAGCAGATGTTGTCGAATTGAAAAATACGATTTATTCCACATATTTGCTTCTAAACACCCGATTGAAAAAATTATTTTATCTTTCGATTCCATTTATGTCGAAGAGTATTTTAGGTATAGTTACTTTTTCAAATTACGCATAGATTTTCCTCTAGGAGGCGTAAAGGTAAATTGCGTTTCTGCCCATATCTCTGCTTCTAAAACTCCGATTTGGAAAGTTCTTTCTGCACCGAATACAGCTCCTGATGGGAAATCCTTTGCACATAAGTTCCAATTTTTGTAAAAAATGGTTTGGCCACCAGGTGGCGTAACTCATAATTTCCGATTCTGATGAAATTGCAGCAAAATATGAGCTTGTAAAATCTCGATTGAAAAAAATGTTGTTTGTAGACCTATACTACTCATGTCGCCAAACATTTTAGGAACATTTTCGTCTTAAAATAATGCATGGTTTCTATGACAAGGGGTGCAGATGTATATCTTATTTTTGTCAATATCTCTACTTCTACTAGTCCGATTTCAAAAATTACTTTTGTGTGGAATAGTGTTTCTGAGGTGAAATGTTTTTCATATAAATTCAAAATTTTCAAATAAATCATAGACTTTCCGCTAGGGGCGCAAAGGTAAATTGCGTTTTCTGCGTTATTTCTGCTTCTGAAACTCCGATTTGAAAAACTCTTCCTGTATCGCATACAACACCTGATGGAAAATATTTTTCCTGTAATTTCTAATGTTTGGTAAAGAACGGTATGACCACCAGGGGGCATAAGTGTTGATTTCTGGTTCTGATGTATTTGCAGCAAAATCTGGGCTCCTCAAAACTCGACTAAAAATTTATTTTTGTTGGACCGATACCACTCATATTTAAAAATATTTTGAGAATAGTTTCTTCCTAAAATAATGCATGGTTTTATCACCAGGGGTCGTAAAGTCACGTCTTATTTTTTTCGATATCTCTGTTTCTAAGAGTCTGATTTGAAATATTATTTCTGCGTTGGAGAGCGTTTCCGGTGCAAAATGTTTCTCATACAAATTCATATTTTATTTAATGCACAAGTCTGCAACCAGAGGATGTAAGCTCACGATTCGGTTTACAACAGTATCTGCAGGATTAAAAACCCGATTGAAAAACGTCTTTCTTCCTTCAGATACTATTGTTTTCCATACCAGTTCTATCGACTTTGAATAGCTTTGTTAAATTTAATTTGCGTCAGAATGGATTCAAAAGACATGCTTATTACACCCGAAAATTCGGTGTCATCTTTCTTGTTTCATTATCGGCAAAAGATGCTTCTCCATCTGTCTTTGCTAAATAAATTCCTTCTTTCTCAACCGAATGCATTGTTGAACACTTACAAATAATTAATTCTTGGATCTGCCTCTATCTTCCCATATTTCTTTACAGGATGCATGGGTATACCAGAAATCATGGTCCATGTATATATCGATCGTAATTACCGTCATCATGATCTTCACCCATTCTCAATTCACTACTGGATGAATGTCTCCCGAAATATCATCCGCAACTATGTCTTGAACAGATATATTGTATGTCATTCCATGATTCCTTGGAAATTTATGAACTCATCTCCTTGGTAGTCTTTTTCAAGGGCCTTTTCCTGTCCCTTCGTATCTCATCTATCATTTCAGTTGTCCAACGGTGGCCATTTCTGGCAATATATTCTAGTCCATTATCAATTTAGGGTTTTTATTTTCATTGCAATGCCTTCAATATCAGTCATTTTTCGATATGAATTCCTCTTCTTATCTTTCTTGGTTACACTAATCATACATCTCTCTATGTTTATTCGAGTTTATTGAACTTTCAATGTCTTTTTTGGTTAAGGACTATGCCTTTGGTCCAAAGTAACAACTGGAGAGGCGCGTTTATTAAATACTTCTGTTTTAAGCCATAGAACTGAAAAGTGGGAATATCATTTCCTACTGTGTGGAACAGATAGTGGCAGAACTTCAAGAGTTTGTATATGTATAATTATACATACACAGTCGAGTCACATTAGTGTGACCACCTCCTACTTTTGACGTCGATAGCGCATAGCCAATAAATGAAAGCACGTGTCGTGAGCTGGATTGGAGGATATATAAGGTGTGCTGTATGAATTCTGAAAACATATCATTCGTTGCTGTGCTGGATAAATGGAGAGATTTATGAGATTTGTGAAAAGACATGATAATCGGCTTTCAGGTCAAGGGGTGTAGTATTTCTGAAACACCGCAGTTTGTTAACTATTCGCGTCCTGCGGTGGTTAAAGTGTATCGTGATTGGAGAAATAGCACCACTGTGAATAAGCAACGTGGAAATTGCGCGGCCCCTTGTGCCATTGATGTGAGAGGTGAACGTCATCTTCGAAGGGGCGTGAGGGCCGATCGACACGCTGCAGTGAAGCGACTCACTGGCCCATTGACACAGTGAGTTACCGGCAGTGTGTCGGGAACGACAGTTCAGCGAACCCTGCTGCCTATGGGGCTTCGATGCAGACGGATGGTCACTGCACCTATGCTAACGAAGGTGCATCGGCAGAAAAGGCTTACAGCTGTCAGATACACTGCTGACTGCAGTGTATCTGACAGCTGCTGGAGGGTGCGTAGTGGAGGATCCATAGAGCTAACAACACGATCGAGGAAGTCCCACAGATGCTCAACTGGGTTTAGGTCTCGGGAATTAGGTTGCCAAGGAAGTACTTTGAAGTCTTCATCGTTCTCTTCCAACCACTCTCGGACATTTCCAGATGTATGACATGTCGAACTGTCGTGCGGAAGGAACCCATCGGCCTCAGGGAAGACAATCAGTATGTATGGGTGTACGTGGTCTGCAAGGATGGATTCATAATGAATTCGTTCCATAGTGCCTTCCACAGGTATGGGTGGACCCAGGGAATGCCACGAAAATATTCCCTAGACCTTAACTCTGCCCCCACCAGCTTGTGTTCTTCCAGAAATGGTTGAAGAGTAGTTGTTCTCCGATGTTTCTCACCTTATACGCCAACGTCCATTCGTTCGATGAAGCAGAAAACGTGACTTATCGTAGAAGGTAATCCTTACCAATCAGCGGAGGTCCAATTCCGATACTGCCGTTCATATTTAAGCCTTTTCTGCCGATGCACCTTCTTTAGCATAGGTGCAGTAGCAATCCGTCTGCATTGGAACCACATACGCAACAGGATTCGCCGAAATGTCGTTTTAGACACACTTTATTTAGATCCTGGTTCATTGGGCCAATGAGTTGCTCCCATGTAGCGTGTCGATCGGCCCTCGCAAACCTTTGAAGCCGACGTTTACCTCTCACATAAATAGCACGTGGTGCACGGAAGTTTCCACGTCGCTTATTTGCGATGGTGTCATTTCTCCAATCACGATACACATTTACTACAGCAGCACGCGAACAGTTGACAAACTGCGCTGTTTCAAAAATATAGCCAATAACCATCCCTTTTTCCCTTTTTGCAAATCTGATAAATCGCTCCATTTATCCATGACAGCAACTAGTGATGTGTTTTCAGGATGCATACATCACACCTTATACACCCTCTAAGCCAGCTCAGGACAGGCGCCTTCTTTCATTGACTACGCGCTGTTAACTTCAAAAGTAGGAAGAGGTCACAATAGTGTGACTCAATTGTCCGATCAAAAAGTTCCGAGACTAGGTCGATATTTTTTTTTGATTCGAGGTTTAACGACCACCGTGAGCAACTCAATAGGCTATAAGCAGTCGCCCGTCCCTAATTTAGGGTCACTGGTTCCAGGGAAGTGAGAGAGCCAGTGCCGTAAGACAAACACAACATCCATGCCACATCGGGATTCGAACCCGGACCCCGTTCGGACGAATGATCAGAGGCCATCTCTTAGACCACTGCGCCACCGGGGCGGCTAGGTCGATATACAACAAAGTACTTACGTTACTTAAGTCTGGCTAGGATCTCAAAGTTGTCTCCTTCGGCAGCGACACACCGATGCCAGCGTTTTTGCCACTGTAGGAACGATCCCTGGAAGTCCTGTTCGCGAATCGTGTCAAGCACCGTCTGCGATTCGCGCTGGATCTATTCCACGGTTTCGAAACGGCGACCCTTGAGCTTCATCTTCATCTTCGGGAACAGAAAAACGTCGCAGGTGGCCAAATCCGGCGAGTAAGGCAGGTGAGGAAGAGTGGTCATGCTGTGGCGGCTGCAAAACTGACGTGTTGCTAATGCTCTGTGAGCTGCTGCATTATCGTGATGGAGCAGGAAATCGCCCCTGCGCTACAATTCAGGTCGTTTGCGGGGAATGTCTTCCCTAAGACGCTGCAGAACATAGCAGTAAAAAAGGGCGGTGACGGTCCGTCCCTGGGGGAAGAATTCACTGTGCACAACCCCATGAATGTCGAATAACACGATGAGAATGCTTTTGGTTGCACTCCGGACTTGTCGGGCCTTCTTCGGTCATGGAGATGCCGGTCTTTTCCACTGCGACGGCTGTTGTTTGGTCTCTGGGTCGTAACCGTAGACCCAGGTCTCGTCCCCGATGATGACCTGTGACAGGAACGTTTGTACATTCACCACCTGCTGATGAAGATCCTGACAGAGTTCAACAGGGAGCGCCTTCTGTTCGGGGTTCAGAATCTTTGGCACAAACTTTGCAGCAATGCGGAGCATGTTCAAAACCGACGTAAGAATTCCTTGCACTGTTCCGTATGACACATTAACGATGGTAGCAATGTCTTGAATGGTTCTCCGACGATCCTCATGCACCAGTTCCCTAAATTTATGCACATTTTCGGGGTTTGCTCGTGGACGGTCGCCCTGACCTCTCTTCGTCTTCGAGTGCCGTTCAGCCGCTCTTGAAACGCGAGTGCCACTCAAAACACCTCGCGCGACTCATTGCTTCATTGCCATAAACTTGCAGCAACATTTCATGCTTTTCCATTCCCGGTTTGCCGAGTTTGACGCAGAATTTGATGTTCGCTCGCTCCTCTAGTTTGCAGTCCATACCGAAATCGCAGCTGTTTTCTGCACGTGGTCACCAAATATCGTGTAGCACAGCTCCCGATGTTCACAGAGTGACGTCACTCGGCACAATGATCCATGAATGTCACTTCCCTTGTCCGTTGATCGCGCATCCGCATACTGTCGTCTGTTAGCGCGCTAAGTACCTAGTCACCGAACTTTTTGATTGCACTACGTATATATATTAAGGTAGAATTATTGGACAAAACTCTTGCTGCTAGATGGCGTAAAGCTACATTTGAATTTCAATTAAATGTTTTGTCTTCAATTCGTCAGCATAGATTTTGTTCCTATTTCGGCATTCTAATATTAACATTTCACCTATTTTACGATTTTCCTCATGTACAATTTAACTGCGGTCTGCCCTGACTGTATACTCTCTTTAATAGAAAATTACTATTTTATACTCTTCTAAATAAATCCCTTTTTGTAAAAGGACATTTTCATGGTTCTTGACTGCTCAGTTCAGTAGCACTGTTTCTGTTCTAAATATAATAAGAAATAAGCAAAGAAAATTGTCCATTTAATTGTGCTTATATTTTTGTTAGTGACGTCAAGTTACGCTGAGTTTCTTTGCAGTACTCAATTTTTAAATTACTGAAAGTAAAAATAAATACAAGCTCTTTGAAATCACGGAAATAATGTCCACAAAATGTCACTGCCATCTAAGAGAGGATTTTTTTATTTAAAATGAGGTTTGAGGTACTCCACACTTTGTTTTGCAGAAGCACTCCAGGAAAAATGTTCAAAAGAAGTTTGTTCATCCTTTCCATCAGGTAATAGAATTAATTTTTATGTTAATTCTTGAGTAAAGTCAAAAGATCGAGCTATTTTTATTTTATTTTTTTTTTATTTTCAGCGTTACTTTCTTTTTTAAGTTCCGATTCACAGAAGAAAAACTAAACTCTTAACGGAAGCACTTTCATTCAAAAATACCTTCTCGCTATTTAATATATTAAAATTATGTATCTACAAAATGAAGAAGCGAAACTTAGCAAATTTTTCAGTCAAAAGTGCGGCCACTTTATTGTGGGTTTAAAAAAGTTTTATACGCCTCTAGGCTTTCTCATCTCCAAGAGCATCTATTCTTACAAAAATATAACAAATGAAAAATAGATAATTCCACAACGAGTTCCATTTCTTCTAAGTATATTATAATAAGCAACATAAATCGAATTTTTGGTGAAGGGATGAGTTTTCTGTTGTTAGCTGGAGAAAGCAATTATTTCGCTTAATTATTTTGCATTGACAATTTCAGTAATGAGAGAAATAAGTCGTATGTACACAAGATTCATACTGATTATCTTATCTTTCTGATTCCGATTGCAACACTCAAAAATGTTAATTACTAGAAACGAAGATGAACACAAATTAGGTTTAATTGGCTATAATAAAAACTTTGTCTCTTTGCTATTTATTCTTTTAATGTTTTTATACCACCAATTAACTCAGCAAGGCTGTCTTCCTCTCAATGTTTCTTTTGTTTTTTCAGTCTCTGTCTTTCCACATTTAAGTCCCTCTATATGACTCTTTATCTCGCTCTCTCTATATATGTTTTTATTAGGAGAATTCAAATTCGTGCAAAAATAGTCCAAAGTAATCGAGGTAGTTGCCTTTAATGCACGATCTTAATAACAAGAGTCCCTCACAATACAAATTTAAATTCGTTGGCTGAATTTAAAGATTTTTATTGTATATACAAATATAAGAACTTTCAGGTTTCCCTAGAACCCATCATCAGATGCAGAAGAAGGAATAAGTTTAAATAGAGTGTTACGTGAACATAATATAGATATCAGATATTAATATGACATAATGTCACGTGGCATCAAATTGTCAAACAATGTGGCATGTATATGTTTTTAATTCTTTCTTTGGCTCTGTCTCACTCACTGTTTCTTTTTCTTTGTCCGACTCTCTGTTTCACAAGTTCTTTTTAAGTCGTTCAATAGAAGTCGGCTTTGCCTCCTTCGTTTAATGGCTCAATACCCTTTCTTATTCGTTCTCATAATGATCTTTTCTCTCTCTGTCGTTTTCTTAACACAGTGGAAACATATTAACACGTTTTTCAAGGGGAAAAGTAAAATAATTAAGATATAATTAAAAATATATATAGACGAAACAAGGTATGTTTTCTGCCCTAGATGACAGCACATTCTTCTGTTGCAACGTGTGACGTTCGTGCTATTACTCTAGGTACTACGTAGGGTTCAGTATTTTTTTTTTTTATGTTCTAGTGTACCAGTATTTTCAGTTATCCTTTACTTTCACACCTTTTCTTGTTTTTAACTTTATTGATTTCAATCACATTGCATAGTACTGGTAAATACAATACGTAGTACACAGTACATATGCTGTGTGTACGTACATAGTATACACAACGATATTATTAGTTCATTTACGATTGATATTTTTTTACGTAAAGAGGTATTATGTGTAGTATGTTATAAAAAAAAAACTTGTACGTTAACATAGTAAAAAACATCATAAATTTATTATTGTTGTTTACTATGTAGTTCAAACATTGTATTTTCAAGGCTACTAATAGCCTGCCTTGTTTTCTTATCAGTATTATGGCTATAAAAGAAGCTCCTAACGACGCCGAACCAGAGGCTCGTCAAGGGCATTTGCCGCCCGGGTGCGAGCCCAGACTTGCCACCCCCTTATACGAGAATATTTTCCAATGTTTATTCATTTTTACATGAAATAAATATTTTTGGCAACATTATTTTCTATTTCCCGTGTATTAAGAGTTTTTATAAAACACAATTCTCTCATATAAAACTGAAGGAAAAGAAATCTGTAAAACTCTGCTTCAAATGACGCTGCTAATAATCCAAGAAGTCAGCTTCCTCTTTCTCTCTCTTTTAAAATCCGCTTTACCAGTAACCAAAGCTATATACATGAAATGTTCAAAATCTGCAGAGAAATGTTTTCATCGTTATTTAAGACCATATATAAAGTTTGAGGCTCAAAGTACATAAAATGCATAAGGGTTTTAGGTCGACAAATTATGTTTTTGAGGTCCACTGCTTTTCCTTCATATTGGACCTCATTGTTATAACACGCATACCATTGATGCTGAAGTCTTCAAGATTTAAAGAAAATTTAGAAAACAAATTTTTAATTTTTTGCTCGCGGTATCTGTTACTGGATAAAACAATAAAAATTATTCTTTGATTTCAAGACGTTTTCTATTGAATTACATATGAATTATTTTTACTGAAAAAATAAACGTGCCACGTAGTACTACACTGCTGGCCACCCTAAATGCAACACCAAGAAGGACACGAGATAGCAAAGCCGGATTTACTGGACACATAACAAAAGATACAAAGATGAAACGATTGAGCTTACAGTCCCGTGCGACTTGCGGAACACGCAGACATCAATAGTTCGTGTGGGCCCCGTGGCTGGCAATAACGGCCGCTACACGCCGCGGCATCGAACGAAAGAGGCTTTGGATGTGGGCTTGGGGTATATCGGTCCAGGCTGCTTCCACACGTTGCCACAGTTCATCAGGCGAAGCCGCGGGTGGTGCTTGCCGGAACAATCGGGTGCCGATCAGCGACCAGACGTGTTCGATGGGCGACATATCGGAAGAACAGGCGGGCCACGGAAGCTGTGACACCTGGTGGGCCGTGAAGAATTGTTGCACGATGAGTGCCACGTGCGGGCGCGCATTGTCCTGTTGAAACGTGGCCGCTGGTAGGTCCTGCAGGTAAGGGAGGACTACAAGGTACAAAACGTCGGAGATGTAGTGGTGGCTGTTGAGTGTAATGGCGATGCGTACCAGAGGGGTGCGGGTGTCATATACAATTGCGCCCCAAACCATAACGCAAGGCGACGGACTGGTTTGGCGATGGATAATGCAGGCGTCATACAGTCTCTCGCCGCGGTGCGGCCACACGCGGATCCGAGCATCGTGGTGCTGCAGACAGATGCGGGATTCGTAGGAGAAGATAAAGTCGTGCCATTCCGTAGTCCAGGTGCGACGTTCAACGGCGCACTGCCATCGCACTCACCGGTGGTGTAATGTTAATGGTAATCTGAGCAATTTGCGCCGTGCGACACGTCCCCGCGCCTGCAGACGACGTCGAACGGTACGTGCTGACAAAGGTTGTTGCGTAACACATCCTAATTTCTGCGATAACGTTCGTGATGCGGCGGTGCGAGCCGTCAATGTCCGCCGCACAACATGCCGGTCCTCTCGTTTGGTGGTGTGCCGCGGCTACGGCAATCGCTCACGTCGGTCCGTCTGTCCCTCCTATACCCACCGAATGCATACTCGCCTCACTGTGGCTGGATGTCGTCACACACGGGCGCCGATGTCTCGGTACGATAAACCGCTGTCGCGATAAGCCACTATTCGTCCTCTGTCGAACTCCGAAACGTGCTGGAATGACTGCCGTATTCTGCGACGAAGCATCAGGAAGCTTCCCACGCACAGGTCCGGCAGCACAACACACTTCCACTACTTACACCCCGTCTTCTGTGCACCCTTCTTATAGTGCTTCTCGGTGGCGTGCCGGGCGTACATGATTTGCATATGCCCTGCAATGCTAATCGTTTGCATGTCCTCTCGCGGGCGACACATGCTGCGAATTTCAGGCCAATCGGATGCTTCCTTCTTGGTGTTGCATTTTGGGTGGCCAGCAGTGTATTTCCCACAGTTGCTTTATTAATTTCTTCCACGTCACTTATATTAATTTATCAGCTGTAAAATTTTATTGAGACGTCCTGCCTCACTAGGAATCTGACGCCTGAGTGTGTTGCATCCGTTGAACCCCCGCTTGACTAGTCCCTGCGCCGAACGATTTCAGTACATCGTCAAATTTGAGTGATGACGCATTTATTTTGGAATATTCATCGCTTTTGTCACTGCAGATGTTCTCATTGCACTTTTTTTCACAATAATTTCATCTAGAGTCATAAGTGATAATTGCAAAATCCGCGTCGCAAGTAATGTAATCTTGGAAGCTTAACTGTAATCTGACTGCCTCGTACCTGCAGTCCAAAACAGAGAAGGGTCAATTCTATACCAAGGAGTCCTTTAGGTACACTTCTTGCACCGTATGAAAGATTTGTCACGAGTAGCAAATTAAATCTTTTAAGTATGCACTTGCTCATCATGGTTCAAACATTGTTCACCGAACAAGCGGCCATCTTTTAAGACGGGAACTTATAATCACGAGTAATTATAAATTCTGGGATTAAGGAACTGAGAAACAAACATCAACATATCACTTGGTTTGCTCTGCCACCCAGTTTAAAAACACTATCTACCAACAAGTAATTGGACACCTGTGATAGCAAAGGAAAACGAAGTTTATTCGCCTTCAATAGCTGGTGGAGATTCCACGAGCGGCGATTACAGCTGCGACCCTCCGGGGCATACTCTCAACCAGGCGTTGTACGACGGCTAGCGGTATTTTCTTCCACTCGGCTTGGAGAAGACAGGTCAGTTCCTTCACCGATTTTGGACGGTGGGGGCACCCCTTAAGTCGACGCTCCAACTCCTCCTAGAGGTGCTCGATAGGGTTAAGGTCCGGGCTCTGCGCAGGCCAGACTATTCGATTAACCCCATTGTCACCATACTAAGCCATGGTGGACCTCGCAACATGACAGGTGGCATTGTCTTCCTGAAAGTAACATGGGTCCACCCCGTAAAACTGCCACAACGTAGGAAGCGCATGGTCATCCAAAATGGTGCAGTAGGTCTCGGCGTTGAGTCTACCAGGAATTGCGACCAAGGGTCCCGTACCATACCAGGAGAAACACCCCATAGCATAATTCCACCGCCGCCGAACTTCACAGTTGGCACAATACATTCCGGCAGGAGGCGTTCTCCAGGCAGACGCCAAACCCAGACCCTGCCATCCGAATGGTAGAGGTGAACCTTGATTCATTGCTCCAGAGAACCTGTTTCCACTGTTCAACGATCCACTGTCGACGTTCTTTGCACCACGTTAGCCGAGCAGCGCTATTGGACTTGGTGATCAAAGGCTTGTGGGCAGCTGCACGTCCATGATAACCAAGTAGATGTGCTTCCTTACGGATGGTATTCATCGAAAGAACACATGGATGCCTGTTAAAACTCCTTGCGGACGTGGCCCATCTATTTGGTGCGGTTCTTGTGAATTTCTCTGGCCAGCACCCGTCGGTTCCTAACTCCCAGTTTTGTGGGTCTGCCGGGTCGGGGCACATTCCGACAGTCACCTCTCCTCTTCCACTTCCCAATCATGTAGGCCACTGTCAATTTTGGGTACTTCAACTTGCTGGATATGTCACGTTTGGATCGGCGATTTCTGTGATACCCGACGATTACACCTTTCTCGAAATCAGAGAGCTCCGAACTGCCTTGCATCTTGCATGCGACTGGTTGCGTTGTTGTTTGCCACACGATATTTAACGGCGGCGGCCGTGACGTGTATCAGGACCGCAGATATCGTCGATTGCAGGGGTGTCGAATTACTTGTTGTTAGATAGTGTATACAGAATCGATTTAGTTCAGTTCTTAAAAAATGGTTAGTAGTTCATTTCCCACGTTCTTTTTCACTCAGGTCTCTTGAAACTTTCTTGCATGAAGAAATTGTCAATGGACCTGAAACTTTCCAAACTACCTGGGTCTGTGCGGTCAAATTTTATTGGCATCCACTTTGCTCATTCTACGGGCTGTATGAGTCGCTAATTGTAGCTCAGCACCATATTAATAAACCTAGGTAGTTATTCGTGCTCCTATTGTTTTATCCGTTTCAGTAGAATGTATGTGAAACATGTCTATCAAGGTCACCCACAGTTCTAAAAAATAACCGTCTTGACTGAAGAAATATTAGCCACCTGTAAAGACAGACATTTTTTCATAACTGTGGATGAGGAGGTATTACGGTTGCCAACATATCTCCCCTTCCTACCTGAAAATAAAATGAGAAAAGACTTACCTTTTTTAATGCAGAGGGCTGTAATGTGCTTCTTCTTTCCTTTTTTCTTCCACATGTTTCCCTGGGAAGAAATGGAATGTAAGGAGATGCCGAACGCAACAGCAGCATCACTGCGGTTAAACTTTGAAACTAGCTCCACAATCCCCCGTCCTTTCTTTTCCTTAAAGTCAGCGATATATTATTTTGCTTTCCGTGGTGGAAAATCAAGTCTGCTCAAGAAATACTTGAGCAGACTTGATATGTGAGAAGGCTAACTTCGTTGCGATGAGAGGGATAATATCGTCCATTGGCTTCACTCACTCATTTACGGCAATTAAAGATCGAATACGCGCACCCTAGTGAAGAAAAACCATACCGTCTACAAACAAAATTCTACGAATTTGACAGAACCCTTCCCACCATTTTCTGTAACCTTAATGGTGGTAACAGCGAGATAAAAACAAACAGGTGTTTCATATTTTTTAACTCACAACATTTTCATTATCTTTCTAGAACTTCCTAAACAGGATTTTTCTGTAGATTCTGCATATTCGTGAAAGCACAATGAAGGTATATTTTCTTAGGAGTTTCAAAAATGTCCGCGTCGTGCAGGTGGCCGCCAAATAAAGGTCTGTTGTGCATTGTTTCTCTTGGTGATAACATCCATGCCACCCGAAACTGCTGGCTTTGTCAGGTGAGCGCAGAATGGAAGTGATAGCCAACAGAAGTTTCACTGTACTCGTTTCCAAAGCTCATGATATATATCATTATGTTTTAATTTTTCTAGCAAATTTTAATCCTTTGTATTAAGTTAATTAACACTGTGAGTATTACCTATTGATACCCAAATAAGGTTCTGCTTTGGAGAGTACACAGTTTCCCTAGCGGTTGCCATGGGTACAGAAATTCAACAATTCAGTTTAAAAGAGATTGTCGGCTGGTATTCAATTAATTAGTCAAAATCAAGGATTTTACACGTACGTCATTCACAACTTACGCCTAAAAGAAAGGCGAAGAAAAGTTTTGTTTCGCACAGCTCTTATAATTAAACCGATGGATGAGAAAAAGCAGCCAAAAACCATGAAATTGGAAATGAAAAAAAGAAGGATTTTCTGAAGAGTTCGTAACTGTCGCAACATAAGATAGAAAGCGATAATAGCAGCTAAAGCGAAAAATCGATCGTCGCCTTTCGACAATCTTCAAACTTATCTTTATCTACCTCCAAGGCATTAGGTGTTTTCTATTGTTGTGACAACAGTGAGTTTTACGATCTGTCGAAAGACTTCCAACAATGACACGAGGGTGACAGAAAGTATTAATGAAGTGTATGTTTCCTTGTTTTTCAGTTTTGCTTTAAAGTAGACGTCTAGTGATTTTGCTTCCTATACTTCCAATGGACAAACTTCTGTACACATTTTCTTCGTAATTAATACGTTCCCAAGGATGAAAATTTTAAACATCAATTAAATTAACTTCTTATCATAACTTGGAATACTTAATATTTTCTGAAACATAACCAAAACTAAGCAATCCAACATTTGTTTGTCTACTGACGTCATCAATGTACAGGTCGCGTCGTCTTTTCTCTGGTCTCGACATGTATCAATCGGGGCCGCTGGTGGCCGAGTGGGCAACGTTCGTGACTGCCACGGAAAGGTACGAACGCTCGATCCACTAAATACCCGCCGTGCGTCGGATGGGCACGTTAAGCCGTCAGACCACGGGTACTGGCGCCCCGGTAATAAATAAGGGCGACTTCCTCCCTTTCTATTTCGCTTCCGAGTCACTTTCCTATCAGGCGCTCTGGCCCAAATCTCCTAGTTTCCTACTTCCAAGGGTTGTTTAAGACCTGGGGTCAGACACTCCCTTCCTAAAATCCTCTACATATGATCATGATCATCACGATCTCTGGTCTCGACACCACCAAAGTAAAAGTTATTGATTTTTAATATAATTATGATTATGTTTTAGAAAATATTAAGTATTCCAAGTTATAATATGAAGCTATTTTAATCGATGTTCAAATTTTCATCCTTGGGGACACAATTATTGTAAAAAAAATGTGTACAGAAATTTCCCCATTGGAAGTATAAGAAGCAAAATCACTAGATGTCCACCTTAAGGAAAGCGGAAAATATTCTTAAGTGTATGTAAGTATTTTAGGAATGTATTATTAGTAATTTCAATTCTTATCAAAGTGGTATCTAGTAATCGGTTTTTAAATTCAATAACTATATACACCGTCTTAGCACGAGATGAATCAATTTTTTTAATGAGCTTTAAAAATAGTTAAAAATAAAAGTTACATTAAAAACCCCATGAGATCTTTAGGAGCTCCGCGTGTTCCTTCATCAGATGGTATTATTTCTACAATGCATGCCATGGGCGTGCTAGTTTATATAGCTGACAAACAGAAACTTCCGTTCGTTCCTTCATTTATTCCGTACAACTCATCTCATCCGCTTAGACATAAATTATAAAATTTCCGTGCTCTAACTAAGAGAGCTATTACACACTCTTCTTCAATGGGCCGTCGTAAGATCGAATTGGAGCACATACGTGACTGGTCACGAGTCTATTCAGGAAACCTCTGAAGGGATCTCTTTCAACCCTCTCCAGAGTACAGAAGACTACTGTATACGTTAAGTGGGCTCATTACCTTTTATTCCTACTCTGACTAACTCTTTAGGAAATATTTGTAAAAAATATAACTCGGGATTTGGTGTCACGACTCGGAACATTATGCAAGTGATTGTGAACGACAGGGATACAGTTCCATATGGTGATCGACATGGTGTATACGCCATTCCTCTCGTAGCCCTGGACTCTGACAATAACAACAGTATTTATGTAGGTTCTACATTTAGAAATATTATAAAACGTGTCTATGAACATAAATATGTCAGGAACCACTCACAGGCTACTACTGCCTTATTAAGACGTTGTACTGAAGGAACTTTCACTCCCTCTTGGGAAGATACTGGGCTATTAGACTCCCATAACACTCGGACGGAACTTCTAATGGCGGAAAGCCTCCACATATACAGTCTGGGCAGTGAGTGCTGTAACGACGATACACCTGTACAGATCCCTTTTCCATGAAAGATACTGCTGAACCTTGTGAAAAAAATATAACTATTCGAAAGTGTCCCATTTTGGGACTGCTGTGGGGTGTGAGGGGAGAAGGAGGGAGGGGTGGGGAAATTATGATTTGTTGTGGTTCTTATTTATTTTGTCATGGACTTAGGGGGTTTATTATTTAAGGGTAGTGGGATGAGGGGAGAAGGGGGGACTGTTGTAGGTTATATTGTAGTTGGGGTGGGTGGGTTACCATTTATTTATTTATCGGAAAAATGTTTTGCTTTGGGAAATTATGTATGTATGTGTTGTGTTTCTTGTGTTGTGCGCGTATTTTATTTTTCTCGCATGCTCTTGCGTCTGCGCACATGAGCTAAATGTCTCTGTTTGTCATCTATATAAACTAGCGCGCCCATGGCATGCATTATAGTAATAATACCATCTGATGAAGGAACTCGCGGAGATCCGAAAGGCTTTAAATCTAACTTTTATTTTTAACCATTTTTAAAGATCATTAAAAACATTTTTATTCGTCTCGTGCTAAGACGGTGTATAGAATTATTGAACTTAAGTTGGTATAACGTAAATGTCTTTTCGTACTGATACGTTATTTTAAAAACATAATCATACGATGAAATAGTTCCTAAATTAAACCTTAACGGCTAGACGAAACATTTATACAGGAGTCAAACTTACGGAAATGATGCTTTATTTCTCCAGCACAGAAATAGCACTTCACGATAACAAATCAGTATCAACACTCCACATTCCACATTAAACGCCCCACACACCACAACGCTACGTTCCACAATGTTCCACAAACAACAGTTGTATCGTAGTTTATATATCTGGTTCTTATCACAAAACAGGCATACGTCACGTTTATTCCACCTCAATTATGTTGCCAACAGTATTCATTTGAGAGAAAAGATATCCCTTTAAGTATGAAGTATAACTGAGAACAAACTCAAGATTTACATAGAAAAAGAAACTAAAAAGGAAAGTTAATTTAGAATATACGTCACATTGGGCACGATTGTTCTTCATGTTGAATCGGTTTTTAAAGTTTGAAGTTTTGAAGAAATCGTTGTGTCTTTATATAATGAAGATATAATGCATGCGTTTTTTTATTTTATTTTTATTATTGCATTGTCCTAATCCATCAAAACCAGTATTTAATATTACACTATCTCAAAAGCCGCAGCCCGATCACAATGAATATACAGTGAGTGGCCAAATTATTATGAACACATAGTTAGTACGCTGTTGGGCCACCTGTTGCCCTTAAAAATGCTTGAATCAGCACTAGTATGGACTCCATTAAATGTCGGTAAGTCGCTTGGGGTATATTAGCCAAAATGCGATGAATTTCACCCTCCAGCTATTGAAGATTTGATGGTAGCTGATCCAGCTGTCTGATTCCCCTTTCGACTTCATCCCACAAATGCTCCATTGGATTCAGAGCCGGTGACTGAGGAGAATAATGTAGCAGGAAAAATCTCCCTGATGCTCCTCAAACAATTTACATACAATACGAGCACTCTGACATGGAACTTTGTCCCGCTGGAAGTATTCATCTCTATTGGGATAAACCATCGATATAACTGAGTGGATTTGGCAACAGAGATTATTTAAATACATTTGGGTTGCCAGACTGATCCACACGAATCAAAGTGCTCAAACACTCCTACGAAAAACAGCTCCAGACCATAACGTTGTCTCTGCCAACTTAAAGGTAGTGAAGATGCAAGATTGGGTCCATTATTTCGTGCTGCTATCTTCGAATCCTCGACCTTCCATCTGCATGGTGTAGTCGAAGCATGATTTGTCGGATCACAGTACTATTTTCCACCCATTTACGTCCACTTCTTGTATTTCTGAGCGAAACGGACGCATTTCTTCTTGTTCGACGAAGAGAGCAATGGTTTGAAGGCCATACGATGTAATGTACGGGTACGTGTGCATCGAAAGGCTATCGAGCTTGGTTTCTGATTCAAAATTATCTGTAATCTGACGAAGTATTGCTCGTCTGTTGGATTGAATAGTTCTGCTTGTTCTTCGCTCAGCTCAAGCATCCAGTAGCCATTAACAATTACCCGCCTTGCTCTCAGATCCGGTTTTTTTTATTGTGGTCCACTCTATGTACACTTTAACGACTGCTGTTCTTGAACACTTCACAAGTGCAGCCGATTTGCTAATGCTCACACCAATTCTTTGAGCACCCACGGTCATTCTACGTTCACAGTCTGTCAGATCGCGTCTTTTCCCCATTATTTCTGGCGGAATGCACTTCATCAGTCTCTGCCTACTTTCAGCTTTCCCTTTTTACACCGATTCAGCCACCTTGCGTTAGCAGGATCTGCGTGATAGCTACTTAACATGAAATAGTTTGGTGGTCATAATAATAATATGGCCAACTTGCGTTAGCAGGATCTGCGTGATAGCTACTTAACATGAAATAGTTTGGTGGTCATAATAATAATATGGCCACCCAGTATTTGCATATAAAAGGTGCGTCAATAAAGTTCGGTGAATGCACGGCAAAAATGAACAACTGGTTACATTTAAGAAACTTACTTCACCGGGCTTTCAAAAAGCAAAAGCTCTCTCGGATGCCACACATTTATGGCATCGTTTGTATAGCTTCTGGAAGCTGTTGGGAAAGGCTTCCTTTGTTATCGTCTGCAGCTGGGTTATCACGTTCGCTTGGATGTCCGAATTAGAGGTCTGAACGGGCCCTTAAGTTGGAAAGCGTGGACTTCCTCAGAATTTCCAGTTTACCACCCTGCCCTATCCGTTTTATATTTTTGTCAAGCATTCTAGGCCATTTATGAAAAATAACGCAATTGTTCCTTTAGAGTAGAGATCTTCAACCCGTGGCCCGCAGAACACTTTTTTAATTGTCTGAGGAGCACTTTTTAATGGCCAACGAGGCGTTATCCTGAAGGGAAATTTCAAAATGGAAAAAGAAACATTTTTTGAAACGGAGAAATGAATATTCACCCACATAAACGCGCGCACACAGAGATTTATAGAGTACTGGAAAATGTAGACTTATCAGGTACCTATTTCGGAAGTCGTTTTGGCATAGATATCACGTGAACTGTATTGTTTCTTTTTCCGAAAGTTAAGTTTTAGGATTCAAAACCTGTTTCTATATCTAAATGCAAAGAAGGTAGTCTATCCCAAATATGTAAATAAATACTTCGAATTTCCTCATCGCCGCTGTGGCAACGAATGGCGCCAGAAGTGGGGAACCTTTTCATGATGGAAGGCAGCATTAAGTTATATGTAATCTAATAAGGCTGCATTAAGTTAGCTGTAATATGATAATGCCTCATTAAAAAAACTTCAATTAGATATATTTCAAAATGTACATTATTTTGTGAAAATCTAACTACTACGTACTAACTAACTTCAAAGAATAAAAAAAATAGTTTTAAAGTTTACTAACCTTTTAATGACTTTATTGTGGCTGCTTTTTGCTGGAAAACATTTGAATATTCTGTTGCAATATGAAGGCCCGCAGTTTCAACTGATCATCAGGGAGAGAGCCAGTGCCGTAAGACAAACACAATATCCATGCCTCACCGGGATTCGAACCCGGACCCCTTTCGGACGAATGATCAGAAGCCATCGCTTAGACCACCGCCACCCTGGCGGCGTCTTGATTTGGGTTAGATGGGTCTTGATTTGAGTTAGAATGCAGATTCTCAGCAATAAGTAATTGAAAAGTAAGAAAGCATTTTTCGTGAATGTTGCCCGAGGCGTGGGTATTCTATTGTATTTTTCCATATTTCAAATGGATCTTCCTTAGCGTCAAATAGGGACTTTAAAATGTCATCTTCTGACAACTCAATCAATTCTGTCTTTCTCTTTTTTTGGGAGTCATAGCGACATCAACTAGGTGAGGTTGAAATGCTAATTTGAGTGTGATGTCATGATTCTCAGAGTCAGTGAACCTTTCATTATATTATCCAGTTAAAAAGTTTATAACAGCTGCGTATTCTTCAAATGATTCGCAGCTGTTATAAACTTATTAACTGGAGAATATAATGAAAGGTTCGCTAGGATTCGTATGAATCATCCTGCTCATGAATGATCTTTGCTAACTAGGGAAAAATGTTTATCCGAAATTTTCTTTCAAAGAAGACTTTTTAAAAAACGATAGCTTTTTTCAAAATGCTTGGATTTTTTGCCACATATCAACTGAAAAAAAGCCACGTACTTCAGTCGCTAAACCCAAACGAATTGAAAACTGATTTTGATTCCAACCTTAAAAGAAATAAGCCCACCGGTTTTAGATTCTCATCTTACTACCAAACTCGTCGGTTTAAGCTGTAGTTAATCAATGCATTCGATGGCCACTTCTTTTCAATCAGGGAACTTCGCCATCAGATTATTTAGCAAGACAGTCTTCGTTCTGTAATACGAAAAGATTCTTTAAGGCTGGAGCAAAATGTTAAAGCTTTTACTACAGATCTGGCCCGACCAGAATTTTTTATTTAACTGAAGGAAAAAAAGCCCGAACCGGCACAAGGGCCGCATCAGACTCGGGTTTTCCGGGACGGGCAAAGCCCGTGCAAATCTCTAATCCGAAATGTCCCTAAATCTCTTCTCTTTCTCCCATTTCAATCAAGGAAAGAATGTATTTCACCAGTCCAGAACCTGATAAATGTGGTGGATAATCGAAAGCAGTAATGGCTAGCTGGGAATTAAAAAATTTGATATTTTTTGCTAGCAAACAACGTGCACCAACATGACATGCACTCTGTGCCACACCCTTTCTCACATCTCCGTGACGGTTAAGGACATGTTCTCTCTTGTACTTGACTGCGTCGTGCAAGTTTCCGCACCCTTTACAACCTTAATTTTTCGCGTTACGACAGCCTTCACTGAACTGTATTCACAGACGTTGTATATACACTGTGTTAAATAAATACTAGTCCGTAACCCGTGTCATGCACGGTTGAAAAAACTGCGACAAATTTTTTCTTGTCATATGACACGAATCGTAATAAAATGCATAATTATAATAAACGGTTGATTATTAATGAGCAGTGCATAAGATGGGTCACCAACAACAAAATTTTTGTAATATGCCCATTAATTTTTAATTTTTCCAACTACTCGTATACGAATTTAAAGATGATGTTCCTCATTATTGTATAAACATGTGCTTACCCGTCGTTGACGGGCTTACATTGGAGTATTGAGTCATTCTTTCAGTGACCCGAAATGATATCGTGTCTTCATAACTACACAATGGGGTTAAAAATGTGTTTTATTTTGCCAGTTTGGTTTCAGCAATTTTTTTTTGGTATCATTATGTAATCTATACTAATATATAAAGAGATAAAGTTTACTTGTGTATTTGAGGTAATCTCGAAAACTACTGAACCGATTTGGATAATCCTTTCAACGTTGGGAAGCTTATTTCTTCCGGTGGACATAGGCTGTTTCGTGTATTTTTTATTATTTTTAGAAGTACTACCGAATCAGATGGCTTTCAAGTAGTTCCCGATTTCCCGTGTGTCGTTCCGCTTTCTTTACATACAACCTGATTACACCCAACGTGAAAGAAACTAGTTCCGATAATATACGGAACTTTTACTAATCTTTAAAAGTTGCACCAATTCGGTTAATTACAACTACGCAGTTGATAGCGGATGGCTTAGCTCCAAGTCCGACCACTGCAGGAAGGCAGATGGCGCTGCAAGTACTGAAGCCAGAACAAATGCCAGAGTTGTGAACGGCGGATTGTACAAAGAAAATGCCATGGTAACATAAAAAAATACTCATGACAATAAAAAATTACAATGACAGATCTGTGGGTCAGTAGCTTTTATTTGGAAAAAAGTAATTAAAATCGTTTCAGTGGCTGGCGCTGGCGGATTGTAGAAAGAAAATTGTTTAAATATATAGATACGTTATAACGAATTAAATTTCTTCGTCATTTTGGTCCACGCAGGGGATCGAACCCAAGTCCTCTTATTCCGGAACAATTCGCTCTACCAACTGAGCTACGCAGACGTTCGTTCTCACTGCTATCTGCCTTTACGTCCTGTGCGTTCCGCGGGGTAGGCACGTCACATCTCCCCCCCCCGAAAGAGGGCCGGGGGCATAGCCCACGGGTCAGCCGTGACCATGAATCGTTGTAGGCAGCCATCCGCTGTAGGTCGTGCACTTGAAAACTCCCAGTCATTCTGGTGTGTGGAATGCAACGTCACACACAATTTATTTTTCGAAGCGCTGAAGAAGGGATTCTCTTATTTTTCCTTTCTCGAGGTGTGGAAAGAACATCACACCATTGCGAGAACTTTAACGGCCGGGTCATCCGGGAAGTTCGGGCGCCATTATAACGAAGTAAATTTCTCCGTCATTTTGGTCACCGCAGGGGATCGAAACCGAGTCCTCTTATTCCGGAACAAGTCGCTCTACCAACTGAGCTACGCAGACGTTCGTTCTCGCTGCTATCTGCCTTTACGTCGTGTGCGTCCCGCGGGGTAGGCACGTCACAACGTTCATCCACAAAAAAAGTGCTTCAGAACAACTGACAAACATGTACGGATATTATTTTTCGTTAAGTACAAAAAAACTTCAGTAACAACTTATGAAGGAAAATCAAAAGCCCTAAAATTAGCACAGATCAGTAAACTGTGGGAGAAGGATTGGCCCACATGAGAGAAACAAAACTTCAAGACCTCGGTCGTAAGGAGTCTTGAAGTTATTTTTCGGCCCTACAATTTTAATTTGTAAATTACACATGGCACTGAAGTTATCAGATGTTGTATGTGGTCATCTCAGCTGGCAAGAACATCTGCTTTCATTTCCGCAGGAGATATATATCGTTTGCAACCTGCGTTTACATCCCTAGCCAGTATCCCCCATATATTTTCAGTGAGTTCAAATCAAGACTGCGAGGAGGCCTGTCTACTACCAGAGTTGGAAACGGGTCAAACATTTTCGACCCGGACACTACCCAGATCCAGCCGTCACATAATTGGACCCCAGCCGGGTCTGACCCGGACAAATCTGCTTTGAGCTATAAACTCGAATATATCATTATCACCATCATCATCCTCATTATCAATCATTACACTGAACAACAACGGTTTTGCTGCAAAGAAACTTCAACGGGCATGTATGTATTTACGGGTGCTGAAACCAAATATGAAGTCACAATTTCTCAACTGGGCTCCAATTTCTTGTAATGGAACTCTCTATTGGGGTGAATGTTTTATCACTTAAAGGAATTTCCGTATGTTCCCCAACGGAGACATCTGTCTGCAATCAGAATAGCTGTGTTTCTGAGAGTAGACAAACTGGCGCCATTATCTCCTGTTCTGCAATTCCTTCTGGGAAGAGGGGACAAAGCAGAATTTTTGTCATTCGAATGCATGTAATCGGTATTGAAGAACGTGCATTTTCTCGTGCTTCTAAAATGTAGTGTGGATTGTGCAAAGTGTACGTTAAATAATGCCGTGTAGTTGTGTGAACAATCCAAACAGTTTCTGCTACATTTGTGGACAATTATATTTAAAGTCTCAAAGGCGATATTTCACACCGTTGATTAGAAAATTGTATGAACTTTATTCCCAGTGCAAAATGGGTGATGAAGATAAATCATGGGTGCCTCACATTTGTTGTAATTCATGTGTAACTTCGTTGACCGGCTGGTTGAAGCGATCGCGTTGAATGCCATTTGCGGTACCAATGGTTTGGTGAGAACCGAAAGGCCACTCAATAGACTGTTACTTCTGCATAACTAAGATATCTGGAATTACAGCTAAAACCAAAGACACGACTCAGTATCCCAGTATTCCTTCGGCCAAAAGACCTGTTCCTCGTGGCCCAGATCTTCCTGTTCCTATACCTCCACAGTCATGGAGATTAGATGATAGTGATACTGATGAAATAAATTCTCACAGCAAAGAAGATGTTGAAGTACAACAAGACCCTGATTTCTTGGACGATTCTGTGCCTCACCTTATAGGTCAGAAAGAACTTAATGATCTGGTTTGTGACCTTCATTTAACAAAATGTCAAGCCAAAATTTTGAATTTTAGGATTGAAGGGATGGTAGTTTTCGTCGACGACAGCAAGAGTTTGGACACTTATTTTCGAAGAGTGGTGATCTTCTGTACTTCACTGATACAGACTTACTTTTTGAAGCCTTAGGACAGCAATACAAACCTATAGAGCGGAGGCTTTTTATAGATTCCTCAAAAATATGCTTAATAGCTGTCCGTCTTCATAACGGAAACATATATCCGTCAGTACCTGTAGCATAATTTTCAAGAGCAATATGCCATTATATGTCTTAAAAGAAAAGTGTTTGATCAATGCATCCTTCCAGTGCTTACGTATGGTGCAGAGACGTGGACCTTAACTAAAAGAGACATACAAAGGCTGCAGACAACTCAAAGTAGCATGGAGAGGTGCATACTTGGTGTAACCAGGAGAGATAAGAAGAGGAACTCGTGGATCCGAAAAATGACAAGAGTGGAAGACATCATGATCAGAGTTAAATCCCTGAAATGGCAATGGGCTGGACATACTGCCAGAAGGACGGACCATCGATGGACAGCCGAAATTTTAGATTGGATTCCAAGGGACAGGAAAAGACCCAGAAGAAGACCACATGGGAGATGGGTGGATGAAATTCGAAAGTATGCAGGGGTGACATGGAGGAGACTGGCACAAGACAGACCGTTGTGGAGGAAACTTGGGGAGACCTTCGTCCAGCAGTGGATTGATAATGGTTGACAATGATGATTACGATGATGACCTGTGTGCATATGCTGCATGCATGAAAGAAACATATGCAATTATGAGACTGTTGATTGTATACAAAAACACTCATGGAATATTTATGGCGATTTTAAAGTGATAGCTTACTCCTTGGTCTACAACTTGGATACACAAAATAGTGCTGCATCCTCTGTAAATGGTGAACAGTACGAACATAAATTTTCATTTTATTAAAAACACCTGGCCTAAAAGAGAGTCCTTAATTCCAGGTAATAAAAATGTTGTTCCTGAGCTTTTAGTAAGTCCTCAGAACGTGTACTTACCACCGCTTCACATCAAACTGGGTTTGATAAAAACTTTTGTAAAGGCATTGAATAAAGATGAAGAAGCCTTTCGTTTTCTAAAGAACAAGTACCCCAAAATATTTGAAGCCAAAATTAAACAAAACATTTTTATTGATCCACAAATAAGGGAACTTATGTGTGATCTTGCATTTGAAGACACTATGAATGTGACTGAAGCTGCTGCATGGAAGTCCTTTAAAGATGTGGTACTGAACTGTTTAAGTAACCGGAAGGCAGAAAATCATAAAGAACTTCTTACTGAGCTTCTAGAAAACTGTAAGGCTATGGGATGCAATAGGTCCCTTAAAATACATTTCCTTCAGTTGCATCTGGATTTTTTCCCACAGAACTTAAAAGCTCTTAGCGATGAGCGCGGAGAACGTTTTCATCAGGACATATGTACCATAGAAAACCGCTATAAAGGAAAATGGAGACCTAAAATGCTAGCTGATTACTATTGGGTGGGCTCGAGGGATGTAGTACAACCAAAGTACAAAAGAAAATTTAAAATAACTACTTTTCAAGGTAAGTGTTATTAATTGTCTGTAGCAAAATGTACATGTCAAAATGAAGGCTTATCGTACACTGAAACAACAGGTTACTCGAGAACTATGCCCAATAGCACAATTTAGCAGGCAGATTTGTAATCAGCATGACAAATACTGTATGCTTCGGTATATGCAATCTTTGTAACAAACAAAAAGTTTATTTCTGTTATTCAGTGTTATCAATTCACTGCTAGATGAAGGTCTCCCCAAGTTTCTTTCAAACAGACTGTCTTGGGCGAGTCTTCCATCTTCCACGTGGTCTTCTTCTGGCTCTTTTCCTGTCCCTTGGAATCCAGTCTAAAATGTCGGTTGTTCATCGGTGGTCCGTTCTACTGGCAATATGTCTAGCCCATTACCATTTCAGGGATTTTGCTCTGATCGTGATGTCCTTTACTCTTATATTCTTTGTCCACGAGTTCTCCTTCCTGGAAATATTTCTTGGTTACACCAAGCATGCAACTCTCCATGCTGCTGTCAGTTGTTTGCTGTTTTTTTATTCCTTTTTTTAGATAAAGTTCACGTCTATGCTGAGTACGTAAGCACTGGAAGTATGCATTGATTAAACACTTTACTTTTCTTTTAAGACATAATGGCATATTGCTCTTAAAAAGTGTGCTATTTCTTCCAAAAGTTCTCCAACCAAGTTTTAAACACCAATTAATTTCTTCATCAATGTGACCCTCGCTTGATATCTGCTGCCCAAGGTAAATGCAGCAATTAGTTATCGTCAGCCTTTTCTCATCAACTGATAAATTTTCATTCTTTGTAAAAGCATCAGTTTTGTCTTCTGAAAGGTCATTTTTAGTTCCCATTTCTTTACCTTTCTCAGCAAGTTCCTGGATCATACTCTGCAGCTCTGAAGTATTATTTGAAAGACTTCTGACGGATTCTGTGAAATATTTTTTTATTCAAAATAAAGCGGAATTTAACCGGTGGAACACTTTGATCCGACAGGATTAACCCGCAAGAAACGTTTGTCGACCAGTGACCCGTTTCCATCTCTGTCCACTACGTGAACAATACTTATTGTTCATGTAGTGGACAAGTATAAGAAACGTTTGTCAACCCGTGACCCGTTTCCATCTTTGTCCACTACATGAACAATATTTATTGCAAACAACACAAACTTGAAGTTAGCAGTGCGAATTGAGAAGTTTTCTTCCTGATATATACACACTAGGGTGGGCTGTTCAAATAGACAAAAAAAAAATTTGTGAACTTAAATTTGGAAGGGGGGGGGGGGTAGTTGTCTCTTAGCTTCAAATAAATGCCCATAACTTTTTAGATTTTTTATTCAAAGTCTTGAGCCCTTACCTGGCTTTCTATTTTAGTGTTTTCAGCCTAAAACCCAGCCTTTCCAAGAAAAAGTTAAAAGTCTAAAAATTTACAAACTATTTCCATATTTACTTAAAACTATATTCAAAGAACTTAACTGATATAAGAAAATGAATTTTCAGAATACAATATTTTTTCAACACACGAAAGAAAAATTCAAATATGAAATTTTGCAGATTGTCTTTCAATTCAAAAATGAATGATGATAAATATCAATTGAATTGCATTTTTTAAACAATAAAAAGTAAATATATGGCAACTAAACATAAAAAGGTTAATGATAATTATTCATCCAATTTATATGATTAAAATTCGGCATTATTTGTCGGGATTGGATTTTAGCACGGATTAAGCCATCACGTGCTTCTAGTCCAATGACAGACATCGATGCCTCTGAATGGAATTTTACGCACCTTTCCATAGCCTGCGTGCGACAAAGGTATCGAAGAAACTCTAAAGAAGGTGTAATTTAAAAGAGATTCAAGGTCTTCATTTGTAGGGTTTGTCAAAATATGGGGAGACACAAAATGACACTCTTTCCAGTTAATCAGATCGATGTAGTCAATAGCTTCAAAGTTAATGTTTGAAGTTTTCAATGCTTTTTTTTTTTTTTTGTGTTAGTCATTCTCTGTTTAGTCCTCAGAATCCTCCTTAGTCCCAGCACACGAATGGGGCGGCGGTCATCGCTGACCATCTCAAGGAACATATCCTCAGGGTTAATATTTTCCATTTACATTTACATTTTCCATTTCCATTTATATCCTCAGGGTAAATAATGTACGCATTCCTTTGAAAAACTGGGTTAATTACGGCTTTCACTTCGTCACTTAAATAACGAGTTGCTCTTATCGTCTTGAAAACATGCTAAGCTCCGTCTTTGCAGGAAGGATGGCACTTTATCTTGAACCGCATTGGGGCATCAACTCTTAAAATAAATTCTGAAATAATTTTTAAGTTCGCTGGCGTATTATCACACGAGATGTAGATTCATACAACACATTTTGCACTCGGCAGCCAACGAGCATGAGACAGCGTTTTCAGTTTGGCGATCAGCTAAATTCGTAGGACATTATCCTAAAGAAATAGCCTTGCAAATGTCATACAAATATCTTTGATCTGAACTTAATCCTGTAGTTCGACTTCTGGTAAATCACGAAAAATAGCCATAAAGTTCGCAACTGGAAGCTTTTCGCATTTATCTAATGATATCCCGATTGTTCCCGAATATTCTTCTGGACCTGTTGTAACTCCATCTAAATTTTGAAATAAGTGTCTCGGAAGCACTTCGTTCGCATGCAATTGCCATATGAACCATTGGAGTGAACGATTTAATTTAATTTCTAAACAAAATATAACTCCGTTTTTGCTTCCAGTATTGAAAGCAGTGCCATCACAACCTATTGCCACCAGGTGGTTTTTCGCTGAAAAAATTCAGAATACTTTCAGCAGTACCTTTAGCTGTACCAGAAGGAGGGGTAATGTGCCCTATATAAGAAGAACCTGGCTATTCTATAAGGGAAATGGCCTCGTATGTCCTAGTGGTAAATGTTCGTGACTTCCACGGAGAAACCACAGGTTCAATCCCAGGCTGGTATCGAATGCTGGAACCACTAAATATCCGCCGTGCGTCCGTGTCACTTTCTTATCGGGCACTGCAGCCCAAATCTCCTAGCTTCCCATCTCTAAGGGTTGTTTAAGACTTAGAGTCAGACATTCCCTTCCTAAAATCCTCTACATACAGGGTCGGATTGGACCACCGGGCCATATCCTGATGGGCCCCTTCCGTATATTTTGTCTCTTTCTTTCTTACTTTCTTAAAAATGTTTTCAGTTCAGTTGTTTTAAACACACAACTGAACACAACACTTTTTCTATAAACAAAATACACGTAATGTTTTTATAACAAGCGTGGGAAAAAATTCTATTTTGAATTAGGGGAAAAAATTCCCTCACCAGTCAACTTCTAGAATTCCAACTACAATAGATGGGCCATGTGTGTTTGCAAACTTCTGGGTTCACTTAGCAGCTGAGGAACGAGAATGTATGTACCGTGTGTTGCGGGAGGGCGGGGGTATATACAAGATGTTCTGTATCCCCAAGGAAGGAGGGGGAAAGGTAGTTGATTTTACTCCCGTTGGTTGTAGAAGGCATTAGTGCTGTGCTCATAAGAGCTGAGTTCGGGCTCAATTTTAAGATACCGAGCCAGAAGTATGTCAGCCCTAGCCGGATTTTATATTGCAAGATACAGCCCGGGCCCTAACGAGCCAGAAAACTATGATTAATCCGTTTAGGCATTAAAAAAATCTCCTCTTCCAAACTTCCGCTCCTTTCTCCCCGTGCTTTCTCAGCTGCGGAGTGGGGAAGGGATCTCTATCTATTTCTATAGTTTTTTGACCACTCATTTCATCCTGAAATGTTTCGAGGGGCACGGCATCAGGAAAAATCGGGAGGCACAACTATCTACATATGTTAACAGTATTAGGGTGGGAACTGCACAGGACTAAATTTTTTTCACTACTCTAGTTAAAGTAGTGAAAATACTCATCCATGTTTGATAAAGGTACAAAAAATGCTAGATAATGGTCATTATGGGATGTCATCATCATCATCATCATCATTGTCAACCATTATCAATCCACTGCTGGACGAAGGTCTCCCCAAGTTTCCTCCACAACGGTCTGTCTTGTGCCAGTCTCCTCCATGTCACCCCTGCATACTTTCGAATTTCATCCACCCATCTCCCATGTGGTCTTCTTCTGGGTCTTTTCCTGTCCCTTGGAATCCAATCTAAAATTTCGGCTGTCCATCGATGATCTGTCCTTCTGGCAGTATGTCCAGCCCATTGCCATTTCAGGGATTTAACTCTGATCATGATGTCTTCCACTCTTGTCATTTTTCGGATCCACGAGTTCCTCTTCTTATCTCTCCTGGTTACACCAAGCATGCACCTCTCCATGCTTCTTTGAGTTGTCTGCAGCCTTTGTATGTCTCTTTTAGTTAAGGTCCACGTCTCCGCACCATACGTAAGCACTGGAAGGATGCATTGATCAAACACTTTTCTTTTAAGACATAATGGCATATTGCTCTTGAAAATTATGCTGTTTCTTCCAAAAGCTCTCCAGGCAAGTTTTGTACGCCGATTAATTTCTTCATCAATGTGACCCTCACTTGATATCTGCTGTCCAAGATAAACGTACGTGTCTGTTATCTCCAGCTTTTCTCCATCAATCGATAAATCTTCATTTCTTGTAAAAGCATTGAACATCACTTTTGTCTTCTGAAAGTTCATTTTTAATCCCACTTCTTTACTCTTGTCAGCAAGTTCCTGGATCATACTCTGCAGCTCTGATGGGGTAGTTGCAAAAATGACTACGTCATCAGCAAAACGAAGGTGGGTTAGATAATCTCCATTAATCTTTATCCCCTTGTTTTCCCAGCTCAGTGACTGAAAAACACCCTCCAATGTGGCATTAAAGAGCTTCGGAGATATGGTGTCACCTTGTCTCACTCCCTTCCCCATTTTTACGTGTGTTGTATTTTCAAACAGCCTAATCTTTGCACTTGCATTTTCATAGATGTTATTATAAAATTATTATGGGATGTACTATCCACTATATCACAACACAGAATTCAGAGTGAAAGCTAATAATATGAAGAACTTATTTTGAAATAACTGTAAGATTATTTGCAGAGGTGTTCATATGCGATCCCTTTCCCCCGAAATGTTCTACCTACGCAGTCTACGCTTCTTGTGATAACTGACAAATGCTGCAGATGAAGGCATTTACGGAGATATCATTTCAACATGAAGTTGAATTTTTTTGTTTACGTTATTAAGTAAGGTGTATTTACAATACATGACCGCAACATAAAACCAAGTTTTGCAATTGAAACACATACGAATATGTGATCACTAAATGAAGAATCTGTTCTCCACGATATTTAAAAATCTTTAAATTTCTAACTGTCGTTGTCCACATAAGAAAAATTACAAAAACTGAACTACAAATAGAAAATTTTACAGGGTAAAAGTTCTGTATTTTTTTTTTTCATTTATTTAAATTAAAAAATTATGTCTTATGAGAAAGGAGTTTTGGTACAACTCCAACATAATTTTGGTAGTAGCAGTTCTCTCTCTCTCTCTCTCTCTCAAATATTTGCTAGAATTTCAGCCTCCTTCCTTGAAAATTTAAGAACTGGAAGCTCAAAGGTATGAAAATCAAGATAATTTTACGATCTGTCGAACATGAAAAGGCAAATTTTTTTTAAATAAAAAAAAATTAATGTTCTTACTCCAGCGTTCTTAAGAGAAAATTTTAAACAAATGTAAATATTATGTGTGTACAAAATTTGAAACTTCTCCAGCGCAATAACATACATAACTAACTAAACTAGTGATTTAAACCTGGTTAATTGCTTGTTCACGTCGATTAAGTGAGTTTGCCACGATATTAAAATATCTTGAAATTTCTAACTGTGATTATCCGCAACAGAAAAATTACAATACAATTTTTCTGCAGCAAAATCTTGGCATGTGCCGATGAACATTTTTCCGTAACACCCACTTCAATTTAAGGATGACGAGTGTAATTTTTTTAACACCCCATCCCCCTCCCCAGTACTATGATTGCCACTGTTTCCAGAGCAACTGTACTTTTTGTTTTGTTTGTTAAATTAAACAAGTTAGTAAAATCATGCAATGCATTGTTTATGATACGCTTTCCAACATACCAGAAATCAATACTCAAGTTATGAGGATAATATCTGTAGAATAAATCTCGCTCCTCTGACCCGACCTTTGACCCCATTTCGATGATATAAAAGTAATGCGTAATACACACACAGCGCGGGACGTAATGAGGCATATATGGTCGTGGGAGTGTGACGTCATAAAACTTTAATAGGATCCAGAAACAACGCGTGACATAATAAGGCAGATGGCGTGACCGCGCGCGCCAACATCTCAATTGCAAGCCGATCGCGAGAGTGTGACGTCATAAGATTTTTAAGAATGGGAAACATTAATAGGACGACGCCATGACACTAAAAACGTGTTAACTTGGGGTGGTTATTTAACATACTAAACGAATTTTCCCAAAGTCGAGATCAAGCTAAATCGATTTCTAGTTCCAGAAAACTGTAGGTTAACCACTTCCATCAAAATCCTTAGAGCCGTTTTCAAAATAAAATTTATATATATACAAGAATTGCTCCTTTAATAAGATGTTATGGAATGCATCTCGCTTCTATGTCCTGACCTTTGACCCCACCTAACCCATTTTCAACAGCGTTCGTCCTCAGGTAGCTCTCTACGACATACTAAAATTTCATCGAAATCGAACCATTTTAACGCGAGTTATCGTGCTGACGGACGGACAAAGCTGGAGCATATACGCTTCTTCAACCTACGGTTCGAAAGCGTAAAAAAGGATCCTTGTCACATCCTTGTCACATTTACGCCCAAAATCGGATTGTCATCTTCAAAATTAGGATATTTTCAGTTGTGATGCAATAGTAACTACAACTGAACGCGCCCATTTGCAAAAATTTTCCCGGGCCCTTTAGCGACCGCCAATCCGCCCCTGTCTACATATGATCTGATCTATAAGGAAATTATGGCGTGCTCTCTTTCAAGGTCAAGTTATTGCTACACTCCGGACACACTTAACCTGATAATGGGTAGAATGCCTAGCCTAGACCAGTATGATTCCACCAATGCGATGTAGTTCGCATTTTCTCCTATTAACAGAGTTGATAAAAGATACATTTCAGACATAAAATATTAAAATAATGGTTGAATTGATAAAACGTAAGTATATTTGTGCAATTAATATGTATAATAAAAATGCGAACATGGCAATACGACTATTTTATTTTTAATAATATTCGTCATTACTTAGCGATTGGTAGAGGGCTCAAGACCTTAAATAAAAAATATTTTAAAAATATAGGCATATATTTGAAGGTAAGAGGCAACTTTTCTACCCTCTTCCAAATTCAATTTCGACATTATTTTTCGGCCCATTTTAATACACACCCAGAAAGGGACATCAGTTACTTTAGCAAATGGCAGCAGATGATGTTGGTGCGAATTTCGATAGTAAACAGCGTTTATACGGTTTTGCAGAAGTGAAGTCTTCTGATTGTAGCCGTAACCAGCCCAGGTCATGACCGATCCACTTCAACATTGTCTTTTTGGAAAATAATTGTTCTTTGCGATGAAGATTATGCCAGAATCACTAAGGTCCATCAAGGTCATCTACGTTGAGTTTGTTTTAATCACTCCACACAACCTTCTCCAATCTTCGCTCCACATTCTTTGTGAAATTCGATCTTATTTCTTCACGGCGTACCGCTAATTTCTGTGTTAAATTTCGAAAAATGAAATTCTGTCTCGTGTGTTTACCTGAAGAGCTTTGACTTTCATTTTGAAAGGACATTTCGTTTTTCCAGGGTTCCTAAGAATTCCCAGCAAGACCTTATCATTTTAGAAATACGGTGCTCCTGCAGAGATACCCGTTTTCTGTTCTGTCCTGGCAACTCTTTTTGTCCATAGTTACTTCATAATTGCGTAAAATTGTTTATAGGTTTGTGCGATCTTTCCAACATTTCCGCAATATGCCTGCTGCAATCATGACATCGCTGAAAGCCATTGCCAGTATTTTCCCCTTCTCAATCTTCGTGAGAGATTCTGTCTTTTTAGCTCTGTAGCCAAATACACAGATTTGTTTCTCCCGAACACTGGCTACAACCACGTACCGTTCGGGGGCATTTTTCCCGTGGAAAGTTATTTGTCTATAACAAAAGCAGTAGATTTCATAAAAAATAAATTCGATAAATATTCCTTTAGAAATAATAAAAAACCCAGCAAAGAGAATTACTTTTTTGCTGTACATAGTTTACGAAAAGCTTTTTACGAAGAACTGCATACTCTTCCACACTGTTTACACACCGCCCTGTATCATCGATCTCAAATTTCCTTCTGTTTTTCAAACTTTTGCCAAGATTTGTTTGTGCCGCCATCTACTGGACCTTCTTCAGACAGAAATAATTTCTCACTCAGGCAAAGTACTGTACCTGTGAACACTTTACATCACATTTCAGCTTCCTAGGCTTCTCGACCAGATTCTTTTTTCTAACGGGGGGGGGGGAGTGGATTATTACTCCGAAACTGATTAAGATTCCATAATAGCTACTATCCGTTTTTACACGACAATGTGTACTATTATTGGATAAAATTATTGTCCAGTACAAAACAGAAAACATATTTTAAGGGAGAAAATTCTGATCGACAAGACAAAGGAGACCGAATGTAATACATGTTCTTCAAAATTGCTTGCTTTTCACCGAAAATTACTTCTACCCGAGAGAAACCCAACAAATGGCCGAACAAGCAAAGGTCAACCAAAATTCGAAAATTGATATATTGAAGAGTCTTGTCAACTGTGTTACTTCAACCATTTCCTGAATATAGAGGCTTTGAGATCCCCAAAATGGTCATAGAAGAACAAAATGCCCTTCTAGGTTAAAATGGAGACAGAAACATTGCCTTAAAGAAAAGAAAGATGTCTGTCTACTCATGCATGTATGTACTTTGACAATTCTTCTTTTTATTGACAGCTGGGAAAAACTTTAATAGGAGCAAAGAATGTTTTTTCATGGCCTTACCAGGCCAAGAAAATAATTTAAAAGCATTCATGTAATCCCTCAGAAATGAAGTCTCTTTTTCCCCTACTGGTGTACATGTGTGGTAAGTTGCCTCTCATTTCGTGCATTCCTTCATTTGTGGCATTTTCTTTGTAGAGCAGTGGAACATGAAATGCATCAACAATTGGCATCACGTTTGCACGTACACGGCCATTGAATTGCTATTTAGGCTGCTATTTTTGTTTGAAAATAGATGGTTTTAATTTATTTAACACACCAACAAAATGAACCTTGTTTATATTTAATCCAAACATAAGATAACGAAACGCATCAGCTGCTGACTGATAATTTTTGTGACCATTGTGTAACTGGTAATTCTAAAATCCCGAAATGTAGCAAACACAGTCAAGACTTGATTTACCCTTCTACTGTTACATCAACAATTAATTTTTTATAATTGCTATACGTGATGCTGAATAAACGAAGCCATGTCAACTTTTCGTAGTGCAAATATGAAATCAAGTCTCTTTTCTGTTGCCGTTTTTTGTTTCGTAGTGACAGACGTCTAGGATTTCGCACACGAATATCACATTGGAGAAATAACTTTGATTGAAATAACGGCACGTCCCGCTTTCAGCAAGAACTAGAGAAAAGCATCAAAATCCGGCACGCGTATAAATATACACGCTGTATTACCTCCCACGAATTTCACGCAGTCAGAAAAATGCTACGTGACCTGAAGTTTAGTTTCCGTGGCACAAATAAAGGAACTTCAGCGTCTCCAACACATCATAAACACCTCTATTTGTAAACGTGCAATGGCAAGTACATAACAAATAGGGTAAGTGAAGCTGGATGCTAAATTTGACAATATAATAATCTGGGAACATACGCATTGCCGAAATGTAAACTGCAATGAGCCACTTTGGGTTCACGCAAACATGCGTCCACAGAGACACGAAAGATTCTATGTGACACGGTATGAGTCACACACATGCACAGAAAACAGACCGATCAGATTAAAATTCTGTTTACTCAGGGGCAAACTCTGTTTCACGCAATTAGGTGATTTACCATTTGTCTAACAACAACTCAACACCTTGCACGGAAGACCTCATTTCGTTTTATTAACAACTTTCTTCAAATGAATACATGCTAGAAACCTGTGATACGCACAAAGTTGAGCTTTCAATTAACATTATGTCGTGCAAAAGCATTATCTCTTCAGAAGTTAAGCCACATATCGCCATCACTTTTCTTAGAACAAGCATGCAATGGTTTTTAAATATTCTTAACGAAGTAAATAAACGAACGCGTGTTGTGCGGAGAGAAGGTGTCCCTGCGTGTGACCTAGTCTTAGTCAATCCAGCTAACTTAGTGGTTTTTTGGATGTTTTCAGGACGAAACATAACCAGTAAGATCAACCGAATTATCGGATGCAATGTTTGATAACGCCAAATGTAATATTAATCCAACAATTGTTGGCAATTGAAATTTTAAAACTAATTGTAACTAACAAATCGAAAAATAATGTATAGAATGAGGTAAAAGAATGTGTGATTACAACATTGAATGTAGTATTAAACCGACATGCATATGAAATTTCAAAGCCACTGGTAACTAACAAATCTATAATAATGTATGGAATGAGACAAAAGAATGCGTGATGATAACACCCAACGTAATATTAACCCCACATCAGATTTGTTAGTTACCATTGGTTTCAAATTTTAAAACCAAGTGTAACTAACAAATCTAAAAATAATGTATAGAATGAGACAAAAGAATGTTGTTGTTTTTTGCTTTTGCTTAGAGGTTTAACGACCATCGTGAGCAACTCAGATGGCAATAAGCAGTCGCCCGTCCCTAGTTTAGGGCCGCTGGTTCCAGAGAAGGGAGAGAGCCTGCGCCGAAAGACGTAGACAACATCCATGCCCCACCGGGATTCGAACCGGACCCCTCTCGGACGAATGATCAAAAGCCATCGCTTAGACCACTGCGCCACTGGGGCGGCGAAAATAATGTTTGATAATATCAAATGTAATATTAATACACCATGTATTGCTACATGCAATTTTAAAATCAATGGCAACTAACAAATCTTGTAATAGAACGAGACGAAAGGATGTTTGATGACATCAAAATGTAATATTAATACACCATTTATTGCAACATGAAATTTTAAAACCAGTGGTACCTAATAAATCTAATAAAAATGCATATAACGAGACAAAAGATTGTGCGATGATAACATCTAATGTAATATTAATACAACATTCATTGAAATTTCAAAACCAATGCTAACTAATAAATCTAATGCTAATGTGTAGAACAAGACAAAAGGATGAGTGATGATAGCATCAACTATTGTATTAATGCAACATTTTTTTGGCATGTGAAGTTTTAAAACCAATGGTAAATAATAAATCTAATTTTAATGTATAGAACGATACAAAAGATAGTGCGATGATAACGTTAAATGTAATGTTAATCCGAGATTTATTTGCATATGAAACGAACAAATGTAATAATAATGTATAAAACAAGGCAAAGGAATGTGTTTTTTTTTCGAGGTTTAACGACCACCGTGAGCACCTCAATGGGCTATAAGCAGCCGCCCGTCCCAAATTTAGGGTCACTGGTTCCAGGGAAGGGAGAGATCCAGTGCCTTAAGACAAACACAACATCCACGCCTCACCGGGATTCGAACCCGGACCCCTTATCAGAGGTCATCGCTTAGACCACTGCGCCACCGGGGCGGCATAAGGAATGTGTGATAACATCATATATAATATTAATACAACATCTATTGTATATGAAATTTTAAAACCACGTGTACTTATGTTAAAATATTAGGTTAGGACCTAGGCAGTCCCTCATACTGTATATTTTAATGTAAAATAATATTAATATTAATATTATATTATTTAATGTAATATACGTTAGGGGCTAGGCTGTCCTCAATATTATATATTTTAAAATAATATTATATAATTTAATATAATATTAGGTTAAGGGTTAGGCAGTCCTTCATATAATATAATATAATATAGCATAATATAATATTAGGTTAAAGGTTAGGCAGCCCTGCGTACATTCATGAAAAGTTATTATAAAAATTAAAATGCAAATTGTTTTAGTAGGATGTATTTCAAACGTTATGGGAGATTTCAATGCAAAAATAGGGCAACGGCAACAGAATGAAACTTCAGTAGGTAAATTCGGTCACGGCAACAGAAACCAGCGTGGAAATACTCTCGTTGAGTTTGCAGAGGCAGAAGGGTTTTTCATCTTGAACTCCTTTTTCAAGAAAAAGCCGCACAAGAAATGGACAAGGAGACATCCAAATGGGACTACAAGTGAAATTGATTTTATCATGTGTAACAAAAAAATTCGTCATAGAAGACTACAGTGTGCTAAACAAGTTCAACACAGGTAGTGACCATAGATTGGTGAGATGTAAGATGCACCTCAACACTAAAGGCGAACGTAGCAAGCTCATAAGACAAACAAAATGAATTGATATTACGAACCTTAAAAAACACCATAATACCTTCAAGTTGGAACTGAAGAACAGATTCTCTGCTTTAGAAGGCCTAACAATGGAAGAAGTGGATATTTCTGAAGTTAACAGAAAAGTAACCAAAGCTCTTGTGGAAACAGCAACAAAATTAGCTGGGTCTAAGAACAAGTTGCATGTGAACAAACTATTAAGAAAAACCAAAATGTTGATGCAAAAAAGAAGAGTGATGAGGACAACTAAAGAAGATGTGACTTCCAAAGTGGAATCCATAGAGCTATGCAAGACAGTACGAAAAAGTATCACTGAAGACGTAAGGAAATTCAACTGTGAACTAGTAAGGAAAGCAATTGAAAATAACCAAAGCCTAAAGATAGCAAAGGGACATCTCAGTAAGGGAAGAAAACAGTTTATGGCACTGAGAAAAGAAGATGGTCCTGTAACAAGAAATAGAGGCGAAATTTTGACAAGTGTGAAAGATTTCTACTCCAAGTTATATGAAAGGGATGATGCATGTACTCCAGACATCATGGAAGGTACCAGTACCAGAGTTCTTCCAGTCCTCCCAGCAGAAGTTGCACATGCAATCAAGAACATGAAGCGGGGAAAAGCTCCAGGAGAAGATGGAATTATGAAGCAAGGGGAAAAATCGAAACAGTACTCGCCCAAATTTTCACTCGATGCCTTAATGAAGGGAAGATTCCTGAGGATTGGAACAATGCTACAATGATCCAGCTGCATAAAAAAGGTGACATTGAGGATCTCAGGAACTACAGACCTATCAGCCTCCTATCAGTGGTTTATAAAATCTTCACTAAAGTTCCTTCACACCGTTTAAAGGTAACACTGGACATGGCTCAATCGAGAGAACAAGCTGAATTCAGGAGTGGCTACAGCACAATAGATCATATCCACGTACTGAGAGAACTAATTGAAAGAGCGAGGGAATATGAACTTCCATTGTGCATGGCTTTTATCGATTATGAAAAAGCCTTTGATTCGGTGAAACCATCAGCAGTTAGAATGGCTCTGAAATTCTGCGGTATTGAAGATGCATACATTAATATTATTAATAACATCTATGAAAATGCAAGTGCAAAGATTTGGCTGTTTGAAAACACAACACACATAAAAATTGGAAAGGGAGTGATACAAGATGACACCATATCTCCGAAGCTCTTTAACGCCACGTTGGAAAATGTCTTTCAATCACTGAACTGAAAAAACAAAGGGATAAAGATTAATGGAGATTATCTAACCCACCTTCGCTTTGCTGATGACATAGTAATTTTTGCAACTACCCCATCAGAGCTGCAGAGTATGATCCAGGAACTTGCTGACAAGAGTAAAGAAGTGGGATTAAAAATGAACTTTCAGAAGACAAAAGTGATATTCAATGCTTTTACACGAAATGAAGATTTATCGATTGATGGAGAAATGCTGGAGATAACAGACACGTACGTTTATCTTGGACAGCAGATATCAGTGAGGGTCACATTGATGAAGAAATTAATCGGCGTACAAAACTTGCCTGGAGAGCTTTTGGAAGAAACAGCATAATTTTCAAGAGCAATATGCCATTATGTCTTAAAAGAAAAGTGTTTGATCAATGCATCCTTCCAGTGCTTACGTATGGTGCAGAGACGTGGACCTTAACTAAAAGAGACATACAAAGGCTGCAGACAACTCAAAGGAGCATGGAGAGGTGCATGTTTGGTGTAACCAGGAGAGATAAGAAGAGGAACTCGTGGATCCGAAAAATGACAAGAGTGGAAGACATCATGATCAGAGTTAAATCCCTGAAATGGCAATGGGCTGGGCATACTACCAGAAGGACAGACCATCGATGGACAGCCGAAATTTTAGATTGGATTCCAAGAGACAGGAAAAGACCCAGAAGAAGACCACATGGGAGATGGGTGGATGAAATTCGAAAGTGTGCGGGAGTGACATGGAGGAGACTGGCACAAGACAGACCGTTGTGGAGGAAACTTGGGGAGACCTTCGTCCAGCAGTGGATTGATAATGGTTGACAATGATGATGATGATGATGATGGTGATTTCAAACGTAAAACTATAGTGATAACTTCGTACAATTAATAAACTGAAGGTGCGCCGTAACGGTTGACAAAAAAGCTAAGTCCTCTCATGTGGGAAGAAGTCTTTGCCCGTTTTTTGGCAATCAGCATACTAATTCAATAAAAGTACGCACATGACTTTTCAAATTGTTCAATGTACTTTCATGTAAAAATATTATATTTACACTGAATGAGAGTAATTATACTGGAGCCACGGAAAACTCTCAGGATAGATCCCAGCAGATGCGAACGCTCGGACCACTAAATATCCGCCCTGCGTCGGTTGGGCACATTAAGCCGTCGGCTCCGCGGGTACTTGTCTCCCAGCTATAAAAGAGGGAGTCTTTCTCACCCCTTCTACCTCGCTTCCATGTGACTTTACTGTTTTTGTTTTTTTTTTTATTGGAGGTTTAACGACCACCGTGAGCAACTCAATGGGCTATAAGCAGTCGCCCGTCCCTAATTTAGGGTCACTGTTCCAGGGAAGGGAGAGAGCCAGTGCCGTAAGACAAACACAACATCCATGCCTGACCGGGATTCGAACCCGGACCCCTTACGGACGAATGATCATAGGCCAGCGCCTTAGACCACTGCGCCACCGGGGCGGCTGACTTTACTGTCAGGCACTTTAGTCTAAATCTCCTAGCTTCCTATTTCTAACGGTTGTTTAAGGCCTGGGATTAGGCACTACCTTCCCAAAATCATCTACATAAATCTGAGGCACACTGTAATGTCTCGCTGAATAAAATAAGTCGCCACCCCAATGACGCAGTGGTCGAAGCGCTGGCATATGATCATTTCTCCAAGTCGTATACGGGTTCGAATCCTGGAGAGGCATGAGTATTGTGTTTGTCTTACGTTGCTGGCTTTCTCCCCTCTCTTGTGTCAGTGGCCCTAAACTAGAGACGGACGACTGTTTACAGCCTATTGGGTTGCCCACGGTTGTCGTTAAATACCCAATAGCAAAAAAAAGATAAGTCAGAAGTCTCCCTCTGTGATGAAGAAAAATGAAAATAAAATATTGCCATAAAATTCAGCAGTTAAAGAAAAAAACTTCGGCAAAGTAGAATCACACTTATTGGCCATCGTAGATCTTCTCATTACTAATTTGTGGATTTCGAAAAGAACACTTTGGGTGAATCACTTGCTTTGAAAGTATAAAGCTCCCAATAAGAAAGATTATACTCAGTCGAATCACATTATTGTGACCATCTCCTACTTTTGACGTCAACAGCGCGTAACCAATGAAAGAAAGCACGTGTTGTTACCTGGTTTGAAGAGTATATAAAGTGTGCTGTAGGCAATCTGAAAACATATCACTCGTTACTGTCGTCGATAAAAAAAGCGATTTATCAGATTTTCAAAAAGGGATGATTATCGGCTTTCGGTCCAAGGGTGGCAGTATTTCCCAAACAGCGCAGTTTGTGAACTGCTCACGTGCTGTTGTGGTAAAAGTGTATCGTAATTGGAGAAATGGCATCATTGTGAATAAACGACGTCGAAACATGCGGAGCACCACTTGCCATTGATGTGAGAGGTGAACGTCAGCTGCGAGAGGGCTACCGGAAGTGTGTCTAAAATGACAGTTCAGCAAACGCTACTGCGTATGGGTCTCCGATGCAGACGGATGATCACTATGCCTATGCTAACGAAGATGCATCGACAGAAAAGTCTTACATTTGCACGGCAGTATTGTAACTGTACCTCCGCTGATTGGCAAAGTTTCACCTCCGATGATTCACGTTTTCTGCTTCAGCGAACTGATGGACGTTGGCGTATGATGCGAAAAACATCGGAGAACAAACACTCTTCAAACATTGCTAGAAGACCACGAGCTAGTTGGCGCAGCATTATAATCTGGGGAATGTTTTAGTGGCATTCCCAGAGCCCACTCATACCTGTGGAAGGTACTATGAACCGACTTCGTTATGAATCCATACTTGCAAGCCACGTACACCCATACATGCTGATTGTTTTCCCTCGGGAGGATGGGATCTTCCAGCATGACAATACGACGTGCCACACAGCTAGAAATGTCCGACAGTGGTTGGAAGAGCGCGATGAAAAAGATTTCTAAGTACCTCTTTTTTTTTTTTTTTTTTGGATTGGATGTTTAACGACCACCGTGAGCAACTCAATGGGCTATAAGCAGTCGCCCGTCCCTAATTTAGGGCCACTGGTTCCAGGGAAGGGAGAGAGCCAGTGCCGTAAGACAAACACAACATCAATGCCTCACCGGGATTCGAACCCGGACCCCTTTCGGACGAATGATCAGAGGCCATCGCCTTAGACCACTGCGCCACCGGGGCGGCTCTACGTACTTCCCTGGCCCCCAAATTCTCCAGACTTAAACCCAATTGAGCATCTGTGGGACCACCTCGATCGTGTTGTTCGCTCTATGGATCCTCCAATACGCACCTGCCGCCCCGGTGGCGCAGTGGTCTGAGGCGCTGGCCTCTGATCATTCGTCCGTCTGGGGTCCGGGTTCGAATCCCGGTGAGGCATGGATGTTGTGTTTGTCTTACGGCACTGGCTCTCTCCCTTCCCTGGAACCAGTGACCCTAAATTAGGGACGGGCGACTGCTTATAGCCCATTGAGTTGCTCACGGTGGTCGTTAAACCTCCAATAAAAAAAAAAAAAAAAAAAAAAAAAAAAAAAAATACGCACCCTCCAGCAGCTGTCAGATGCCCGGCAGTCAGCCTGGCCCCACATACCTGTGAACACCTTGCGGCACCTTATTGAGTCACTCCCAGCCCGTTTAGCTTCTGTGCGCGCTGCACACGGTGGTTACTCTGGTTATTAGCTGGTGGTCACAATAATGTGACTCGACCCAGTATTATAGAACATCAGCATTATGTCAGGCAGCACATCATCGTAGCGAAGAAAAAAACACATCACCAGTCAACACCAAGAACGACGACGACACCACTACTAAGGGAGGAAGGACGTAGTCTAGAACGAAACATTTATTCCCGATAAAGATGATGATGTTACGTGATGTCTCAAAACTCCGCAGTGCGTCAAAGCCTGTGTAACGCAAACAGCAACCAGAGGCGAACTCTAGCACAAATATATTTCGTTATATATCTTTTCTTTACTTTTTATACACATATTTTGAAATTAATGAATGTACACAGGATTACGTAGACGCTAATCTTTGTGCACGCACATCGGAGATTAGGATAAGATATCTGGAGACGCCCTCGTCAATGGAAGAGAACCACTTGTGAAGCATATGCCTAAGTGCGAGGGGCGGTTTGAAGTGCAGGAAAACTTGTGGTTTTCAAGGGTATTACAATGCATTTTGCGTTGGCTGAATCGCATTCTTTCGTCGTAAGTGCTTCTATTTTTGCATCACAACTTCTTGCCGATGTGTCAAAATATTCTGGTTTTATGAAATTCTTAATACTTTCAAATACCTTCCCATTTCTTTTTTAATTAGGAATACCTGAAACGTTAGTGCAAGTTCAAAACAAAACAAAACGTTAAAATTAAGATCTTCAGTTGTCAGTGAAGTGTAACTCTCTTCGGTTACACTTCACTGACAACTGAAGTTCTATTTGAATCAGTAACTATACCAATCAAGGTCAATTGCTTATTTTGATCTATTTGCTAATTGGCACATCTGTTCGTCATTGAGAATGAAGTCCGGTGAAACTACATAGAACTTTATAATTCTCTCTTTTAATATCAGAAAGCCGGTTGCAAATAGAATTTCAGTGGGGCTCTTACCAAAAAACTATTTTTTGTTTGTTTGTTTTTGTTTGAGGCTTTAACGACCAGCTTCAGCTAATCGATGGGTTATAAGCAGTCGCCCGTCCCTAATTTATGGCCAATGGTTCCAGGAAGGGAGAGAGCCAGGGCTGTAAGACAAAAACAACGTCCATCCATCACCAGGATTCGAACTCTGTCCACATCTCGGACGAGTAATCGGAGACGCCCCGGTGGCGCAGTGGTCTAAGCGATGGCATCTGATCATTCGTTCGTAAGGGGTCCGTGTTCGAATCCCGGTGAGGCATTGATGTTGTGTTTGTCTTTCGGCACTGGCTCTCTCCCTTCCCTGGAACCAGTGACCTAAAATTAGGGACGGGCGACTGCTTATAGTCCATTGAGTTGCTCACGGTGGTCGTTAAACCTCCATTAAAAAAAATAATAATCGGAAGCCAGCGCTTGGATCGCTGCGCCACCTGGGTGGCACCAAAAATACTGAATTACAGTAGTAGGAAGTTTAAGCAAAATGGTATTCACCAGGAAATCTATCTCAAACAAATGGCCGCTAGGTGGATCAGTGGCCTAAGTACTGTCTTCAGACCATTCTTCCGAGATGGGTCTAGCTTCGAATCGCGGTGGGGCATGGACGTTGTGTTTGTCTAACGCTACTGGCTCTCTCCCTTTCTTGGAATCAGTGGTCCTAAATTAAGGACAGGCGACTGCTGACAGCTCGTCGAGTTGCCCACGATGGTCTTTAAACCCTCAACCAAAACGAAAAAAATACTGAGACAGTATTTTCTTTTCTTTTTTCCTTCGCACTTGCAGAAATTGAAATGCGACCACAAACAGAAATGAGCACTTGGTGCCCTAGTAGAAAAAACGTGCTTCATTAGAAGCAGAGGACGCACATAAATCGTTGCCATAGTAGCAGGTATTCCATGCAAATGAAAACCTTTCAGCCGCCCCAGTGGCGCAGGGATGGTTTGTGATCATTCTTTCGAGATGGGTGCGGGTTCGAATATCCCGGTGAGGCATGAATGTTGTTTGTCTAACGTCACTGCCTTTCTCCCTTCCCCGGAACCAGTGGCCTTAAATTGGGGACAGAAGACTGCTTGTAGTCCACTAAGTTGCTAACGCTGGTCGTTAAGCCTCCAATTTAAAAAAAAGAAAGAAAGAAAACATTTTAATCAATATCTTAGATGCGAAACCATGACTTCAAGTACATATGAAGGTTAATAGAATAGACAGCATTTACTCTACTCACCTCGCTCGGGCGACGAATCACGGACATCATCGTCTTAACAGGTAAAACATGGATCCAGACTGAAGGTATGAAAAAGGAAGGATCATTAATTTTAACTCAAACAAGGCACGAAACTTGCGAGCCACATGTTATGCAGAAGCACTTTATATTACATATAAAAGAAATTGAGTGCGTTATTAATACTTGGGCCATTCAGAAATTGAGTACCATTTGAAGATAAAAAAGATATATTCGTAAGTAATATGTAATGTGCTCACATATTCTACATACCTCAATCTACTTTTTACCTCTCATAGGAGTCTGCCACCTGGGTTTTGAGCCACAGCTCAACCGTCGTCTCATGGTCATTATCATCATCGAACAGCTCGTAGGCAAGAAATCGTTTTAAATGGAGAAACACATGATAGTCACTGAGTGCCAAATCTGGGCTATAGGGAGGGTGGACCAACTGCTCTTATCCGAATTTAGTGACCAGGTTTTGCGTCACGTTTGTGGCATGAGGCCTTGCGGTGTTATGGAGAAGAGCAATTCCCTTTGCTCAGCATAACACGCCGTTTGGTTTGAATGGCATAGCGCAACTTTCTCAGTGCCTCTCAATAAACAGCCACGCTTACTGTCCTGCCTTTAGGCAGGAATTTCACCAACAAAATTTCATTCCGATCCCATAAGACAGTGCACATGACCTTCGTCGTTGACATCGTGTGTTTGAATTTTTCAGTCGTAGAAGAGCCTGCGTGTTTCCTTTGCAGGGACTGCTGTTTCGATTCAGGTGTGATGAGAGACCCAAGTCTCATCTCCCGTCACTATAAGGCTTAAAAAATCATCACCTTCCTCTGCGTTCCGTCTTAAGATTTCCAAAGCAGATCCCATGCGCTTCGTTTTGTTCTCTTCCATCAACATCTTTGGAACCCATCGTGCGATACTAAAATTTGTCTTTAATCATTTCGTGCTGTAATAATTTCGAAACTTCAGGGAAATATTGTGAAAGATCAAAAATTGTGAAACGTCGGTTCTCTCTAATGTTTTCATTGGCTCTCTTCACCTAATCTTCCGTAACCAGAGAAGGTCTACCACTGCGCATGTAATCATGAACAGTCTGCCGTCCTTCATTAGACATTCGAACCCACTTCCACACTATTCATCACTCTTTCCATTTTGTTCATAAATTTCGCAAATTTGCCGACGAATGTCACTTGGTCTGACATTCCTCGCGCTCAGAAACCTTATCATAGACCGGACTTCGCAGTCAACGGACCTTTCTATTAACTTTAACATTACTAACGCACAACATAAAACTTTAACATAAGCACAACCTCACAAAGCGCACCCCGGTTGCGCAGAGGTCTAAGCGATGGCCTCTGATCATTCGTCCGAAAGGGGTCCGGGTTCGAATCCCGGTGAGGCATGGATGTTGTGTTGGTCTTACGGCACTGGTTCTCTCCCTTCCCTGGAACCAGTGACCCTAAATTAGGGACGGGCGACTGCTTATAGCCCATTGAGTTGCTCACGGTGGTCGTTAAACCTCCAATAAAAAAAAAAAAAACCTCACAAAATGGTGTCAGGATGTTGCTAATGGATGAAGCAACACAACTGCGCATGCACGACTCTGAGGCGAATACCTTGTACTTGCGCGGGAGTCATGCGCGAACGGTACTTCTTTCTGGATGGCCCTCGTATTTTAGTTAGAGCAGAGACTCCAACCCTCATTGGAAAATTCCAGTATTTAAATATCAGCTTGTATTATCACACCTCATGTTTAACAGAATTGTGCCAGATTTGCGCGGGAGCCGTACTTCAGGGGTGTGCGATAATGTTTACCACAACCCATGCTTTTAGATTAGATGCGCCAGATTTGAGCAGCAGGTGTATTTCAGGCACGTAATCGGGTGATTTATCAACTCAGTTTTGCCAGCTGGTACAGTTGAGATCAGTACCGTATGCGTAATTAGCAGCATCTTCAAACTAATTCTGCGGTTTCAGCTTCCAGATAATTAAGGAAAGCTTGAAAAAGATGAAGCTTTGGCAGCAGTGTTGTTTTTTTAAATATGAAAACAATTGAAAGATAAGAAGAATAACACCGAGCACGTAGAAAAATGTTAATACCAAAAAATACTCAGACTACTGTTGAGGAAAGCAGGGAAGTAAAACTTCTTTTTCTATCGTTCAAAGTCCAGTCTAAAGAGTTTTAGTTACATTGTTCATTTATAATATAAAGCTAAAGCGTTCATTTAATCTTTTTGCCGAACTCACAATCTGAAACTTTATTTTCTTCGAAGAAAGTTTGCAATTGGTTACAATTAAATAACACCCTAAATTTGATCTGGCAGATGTCAGAGAAAGTAATTACTTAGTTGTCAATCCTACGTTGTACAGAGAATGCATGAAGTCTCGAAGGGTAGTCAATCTTCTGATTCATATCAGAGCTTTAATTACCACGGGAACAGAAATATCTGATAAGTTACAAATAATTCCTGTGTTTCTTTTCTCTAACCCCCCCCCCTCCGCTCTCTCTCTCTCTCTCTCTCTCATTTCATTTCCAAGAAGTACTCTTGCAGAAAAATTAAGCTTTTTGTTCTTTTGGTGCTCATGTGTTCATGAACGACAGCTTTTTTCCACACAAATGGCTTAAAGGGAAAAACCGGAAGAATACGAAATAATAGCTGTTTCTCAATCAATACCCACGTCATGAATTATGAAATTGTTTCGTAAATCTCAAAAAGATATGCCTTGTTAAACTAATTACTTAATCGAATTAAGACAATTAACATGTTGATCATAATCTCCTGAGCTTCTTCTTTACCAGAGTTGGAAAAAAAAACTGCGGTAGTGATATGTTCCCTGAAGCTTACCCTTCGGCAAAGTTTTCCTTTCATTATCCCGGAACAGAGTGAACAAAAAAAAACGTCTTGATTTTCCACATAACACTTCTCTGAAGAGAATACGCTTCTGAGAGTCTTTTTCCTTTTTTTTATGAAAGTCAAGGACGGTGAATGTTGTAGTACGTTAAAATTAGTTTTATTTACGAGAAAATGTGTATTTAAAGCAGTAAACTCCTTTCTTTTTAAATTGCAGAATTTAGATATTTAAAACTTGCAGCAGTTTTGTTGTTTGTTTGATTTATGCGGTGTTGCAGTTCCAGCAAAGATTTAGATGCGAAGTCCTACACATTAGAAGTCATCGTTTCTTTTGTATTTTCTGTAATAGAATGAAATAGGTTGTCATGTATTTAGCTTCGCAACACCAAAGAGAGGCCTTCTCCTTTGGACTTCCAACGCAATTTATGGTTATCTAGATCAACAAAATGGTTTGCGGATTTCACCTTTGTTCTCTGTTGTCCTGAAGTTACACTAATGCCAGTTATATTGTTATTATAGAGGTATATAAAAAGCTTTGCACCTTCCTTAATGAGTCGTCACCAGCAGAAATAGCGCACACAGGGCCACCATTTTATAATTTACACCATGTTGTTAACTCATTATAATTAACACATCAATTATGCATCTAGGAATTTGCTGTATTTACTGTTTCTCACGTAACATTGATCACATCAGAAAACCTGAAAACTATATCGTCCTGAAGGAGGAAACGAACCCGCATCGCCGACTTTCTGTTCGAGCATGCTGTCTGTTACACACCGGGGGATGACCAGGTCCCAAATATCATAGAGTAAAGAGTATCGAAATATTCTCCTACGAAGCAAATTCGGCTTCCATTTAGCGTTGTTAAGTAAATAACCGCAGTCACTGAGGTGTGTTGTGTGGAAGAAATATTCTTCTCATAATACGTGTAAAATACGCTGAAGTGCCAGAAAAACTGGTACACCAGTCTAATACTTGGTAGGTCCCCCACGGGAGCGCAGCGCTGCAGAAATACGACGGGGCATGGACTCCACTAACTTCTCGAAATATGCTGTAGGCAATGCACACGATACTTTCTGCAGAGTGTTACACAATTTGAGTGTATTCCGAGGTTTCGGATTCCTGTGTTCGATAGCGCGTTGCATGGCATCTCAAATGTGTTCTATCACGTTCAGATCTGGGGAGTTGGGTGTGAATGGCAACACCCCTAACTCAGATGAATGCTCCCTTAACCATAATGTGGCGTTCCGACACTTGTGTGGAGGTGCATTGTCCTGTTGGAACAGGCGGAACCCATCAGCATGAATGCAGGACATGAACGGTTGTACCTCGTCAGAAATGATGCGCACATGGCATTGGCCTGTCACAGACGTTTGTAGATGTACCAGGGGTACCAGTGAATTCCAGCTAAACACACCCCTTACCATTACGACCCCCCACCCCACCAGCCGGTACAGTTCCCTGTTGACAGGCGGGATCCATGGCTTCATCGGGTTTGCGCCACACACGAATCCATCCATCTGCCCGATACAGTTGGAAACGCGACTCGTCAGACCAGGCTTCTTGTTTCCAGTCATCAAGTGTCCAGTGGCGGTGTTGCCGTGCCCAAGCGAGGCGCATAGCTCTGTGTCGTGCACCCATCAAGGGGACTCGAGTTGGGCGTCGGCTCCCAAAGCCCATATCGTGCAGGGTACGTTGCACAATCCGGACGCTGATGCTTGTTGAGGCTCCAGCATTGAATTCCGATGATACCTGCGAAAGTGTTGCACGCCTAACGCGTGAAACGATTCTTGACAGCCGACGATGGTCACGTTCACCCAATGTCTTTTTACGGCCACACTGGTAACGTAGGTTGGAGGTTTTGCCGGAATTCTTGTGGTCACGGTACACCCTTGCAATGGTCGTCAGTGAAAATCCGAACTTCGTTTCTACCTCCGAAATATTATGGCCAATATCACAAGCGCAACTATGACACCGCGTTGAAAATCGCTTAAATCGTTATTACTTGTCATTATCATGCTGGAAACAGCTCTGACAGCTCGCAAGGATGTCCATCGCTTTATATACGCACTATCGGACGCAATCGAGTGCGCGCATAGGTGATGTTGCTATGTATTTTGCATAAGCTCGTCTGTACTAGTTTTTCTGGCACTTTGGTGTACGTCAATATAACTAACACAACAATGAGAAATCTCTTAATTGCCTGTATTTACTATTTCTCACGTAACTACTTATTTCTCACATAATTTCCAAGTTTTCTGATGTGATTAATGTTACGAGAGAAAAAGTAAATACTGTCAGTTCAGAGATGTCTGATTGCAATGTCAATTACAGTGACGTATTTTCCACGTATTATAAGAATATTTCTTCCACACAGTATATATACTCAGTCGTATCAGAATAATATGACCATCCCCGGAATCGCAGCGCACCCGCCCAGGCACGTCACAGAGTGCGCGTGACAAAGTCGACTACAGTGAGACATAAGCTGCCAGCCAGGACAGAAGAGTCATAGTGCGTCGCGCTAGCACAATACGCGGAGGTAGGGATTTGATCGACGATCAAAAAGTAATGATAATCGGCTACCATGCCAAGAAGGGAAGCATCTGAGAAACAGCAGACTTCGTGGGTTGTTCGCGAGGTGCTGTAGTAAGCATGCGTATCAAGAATGGACCCCTGGCACACGGAGTACCTCATGATGTCATAACTGTGAAAACCCAAAGGCCATCGACCGCAGGGGAGAACGTCGCCTCCGTCGACTGGTAAAGGGCAATCGACGCGCAACAGTGCAGCAACTGACCAGGCAAATGAACGCTGGAGCACCCACGTAAGTGTCCCCGATAACAGTAGAGCGAATCCTGTTACGCATGGGTCTCCGGAGTCGACGGTGCATCAAGGTGGGCACCTGGTTAACATGGGCATGTTAACCCAGGTTCATCGGCATTGACGCCTGCAGTTCGCATGAGGCTACCGTGATTGGACACTGAGAGTGTGGGAAAAGGTTGCCTTCTCCGACGAATCGAAGTTTCTATTCCACAGAAGTGACGGGTGGTGCCGGATACGGAGTCAGACACACGAGAACCAACACTTGGACACGCTTGGTTCCAGGAAAAGGATAGAACCTGTGCCGTAAGGCAAACACGTCACCAATGCCTCATCAGAGACTCAAACCCGGGCCGAATCAGACGAACGATCAGAAACCGCCACTTAGACCATTGCGCCACCGGAAAGGCTGATCTCGCTTTTAAATTTCCTTTCTTTTTTATATGATTGTTCAAACAATCTCCAGTAGGACTTTTTCCGGTTCATTTTCCTAGCAGCATAACATGCCAGATATCCTTCATTTTCTTAGTTCATATCCTTAACTTCCGCCTTAGACTTTCATTTATCACAAAATTCACCCGATGTTTTTCCCCAGATATTCCATCCGGCGTGGACTGTTTTACTTACATTTTTTAATGTTTTTTCCTTCTTCAAACAGTAATCCCATTTGTACCTTCCCACATTGTAGGACATGTTTTGAAAAACGTTACGTGATTATACACTGCTGGACACCCAAAATGCAACACCAAGAAGGACACGAGATAACAAAGCCAGATTTACTGGACACATAACAGATACAAAGATGAAACAATTGAGCTTACAGGCCCATACGACTTGCGGAACACGCAGATATCAATAGCTCGTGTGGCCCCCATGGCTGGCAATAACGGCCGCTACACGCCGCGGGATCGAACGAAAGAGGTTTTAGATGTGGGCTTGGGGTATGTCGGTCCAGGCTGCTTCCACACGTTGCCACAGTTCATCAGGCGTAGCAGCGGGTGGTGCTTGCTGGGCCACTTGGTTGCCGATCAGCGACCAGACGTGTTCGATGGGCGACATATCGAGATAACAGGCGGGCCACGTCAGCAGTGACACTTGGCAGGCCGTGAGGAATTGTTGCACGATGCGTGCCACGTGCGAGGGCGCATTGTCTGTTGAAACGTGGCCGCTGGCAGGTCCTGCAGGTAAGGGAGGACTACAGGCTCCAAAACGTCGGAGATGTTGCGGTGGCTGTTGAGTGTACCGGTGATGCGTTTCTGACAGGTGCGGGTGTCATGTGCAAATGCACCCGAAACCATAACGCCAGGCGACAAACCGGTATGGCGATGCATAATGCAGGCGTCGTACAGTCACTCGCCGCGGTGACGATACAAGCGGATCCGATCATCGTGATGTTGTAGGAAGAAGCGGGATTCATCGGAGAAGACAATGTCGTGCCATTCCCTAGTCCAGGTGCGACGTTCAACGGCCCACTGCTGCCGCACTTGCCAGTGGTGTAACGTCAACGGTAATCGGAGCAATGGACGCCGTGCGACAAGTCCCTTCTCCTGCAGACGACGTCGAACGGTACGTGCTGAAAGTGGTTGTTGCGCAACACACCCTAATTCCTGCGCTAACGTTCGTGATGTGGCGGTGCGAGCAGTCAAAGCCCGCCGCACAACATGCCGGTCCTCTCGTTCGCCGGTGTGCCGCGGCTGCGGCAATCGCTCACGTCGGTCCGTCCGTCCCTCCTGCACCCACCGAATCCATACTCGCCTTACTGTGGCTGGATGTCGTCCCACAACGGGCGCCGATGTCTTGGTACGATAAACCGTTGTCGCGATAAGCCACTATTCCTCCTCTGTAGAACTCTGAAACATGCTGGAATGACTGCCGTATTCTGCGACGAGGCATCAAGAAGCTTCCCACGCACAGGTCCGGCAGCACAACACACTTCCACTACCTACACCCCTGCCTTCTGTGCACCCTTCTTATAGTGCTTCTCGATGGCGTGCCAGGCGCACATGATTTGCATATGCCCTGCAATGCTAATCGTTTGCATGTCGTCTCGCGGTCGACGCATGCTGCGAATTTCAGGCCAATCGGATGCTTCCTTCTTGGTGTTGCATTTTGGGTGGCCAGCAGTGTAGTTTCTCTTGCCTATCTATGTGAATGTGAACGCCATATCTCTGCACCTAGAACTTCGATTTTCAAAGATTTTATTGTTGTAATTATTATCATTATTTTCCTTGCCTTAATTTCAACAAAATCATCAATTATATTGTTGTAATCCAGATTTTTACATAATGTATGTTCTATTGGTACTAAATATCAAATTTGATACACTATCTTCAGTCATTGTAGTTCTAAGATAGTTTTCCATTAATTTCAATTTATGGAAACGTCGCTGTGCTGAGGCTGCAGTAACTGGAATTCTCATTAAATTTCTTAAAATAATAATGAAATTTTGAAATGAATCACAGATTTTGCACATCATGTTTAAACAAGGAGAAAACATTACATCATTGCAGAAAATATTTCATCATGGCAGAAAATATTTCATCATGGCAGAAAATACACTGCCGGACAATTGCTAAGGACGGATGACAATAGCAACGATAGCAACCATAAAATGGAAGGCAGGAAAATGTGGAAATTAGCATAAGTGCGGGATACAGTAAGACGTGTTGTGCGTATGCAAATTTTGGATTGCCGAACTTGTTCGTGACGTCATAGCGCTGATAAGAGATATAAAGGATTTGACGCGTATTGACCGTTGTTGTTCAAACGCAAAGTTGAAAGGGAAAGAATCAATTGACGAACTTGCAATTTCCAGTATGTCTTCCTGACATCACCTAGATGATTTTACGCGTGGCCGTATTATTGGCAAGATTGAAGAAGGGCGAAAAATAACAGATGTTGCCAGGGAGTTCGACGTCAGCCACAGTGTTGTTTCAAGGCTTTGGAAATCATTTCAAACAAATGGAGAGTGTAGCAAACGTCACGGGGGAGGTCGTGTTCGCAGTACGACACCTGCAGAAGATCGGTACATAGTGCTATCAACAAAAAGACACCGGCGCAGCACAGCTAGTGAGGTAGCAAATCAGTTTATGGCTGCTACTGGCTAGCGGATCTCCCAAAAATCTGTCGCCAGACGTTTGCATGAAGGAGGACTATACGCCCGCCGTCCTATTGTGTGCATCCCATTGTCCAGACGTCACCGTACTGCCCGTTTGCAATGGTGCCATCAACATCGCAATCGGACTGATAACGACTGGTCTGCTGTCCTCTTCTCAGATGAGAGTAGATACAGTCTATCGTCTGATTGTCGACGACAACTGATCTGGCGTGATAGTGGTACTGCATATTGTCCATAAAACATACAGGAAAGGGACCGATATCCGACATGTAGTGTCATGGTATGGGCTGGCATCATGATCAATGGCCGTACGTCCCTCTATGTGCTTCCAACTAGGGCTATGACTGGCCAACGATACATTAATGATGTTCTGCTACCTCATGTTCGCATGTTCCGTGGTGCTGTCGGTGATAGATTCATTTTCATGGACGACAACGCAACATGTCATCGAACAGTCGCTGTCCAGGAGTGTCTTGAGAGCGAGGATATTCAACGCCTCGTATGGCCAGCACGTTCTCCAGATCTGAATCCCATTGAAAATGTGTGGGATGCTTTGGGAGGAGTCTTGCTGGTCTCCAATGCCCTCCAATAAACAAGGACACCCTCATCCGTGCACTGACAGAGGAATGGGATAAATTACCCCAACAGCTGCTTGATAATGTTGTGCAAAGCATGACACGACGTGTGGAATCTTGCATCGCCCTCCATGGTGGCCATATCCCGTATTGACATCTTACACCGGAACGCCTGCGGACGGTAATTTCATTTTTTTCACATTTACGTATTCTGCACAAAATGGCCTGTTTGTCCCTTGAACACGTTCCAAAGCCTTCTGGATTTCAGAGCACAATAAATTGTCTTTCTTGTAATGTCCTGGCATTCTGACATTATTTTATTTCACTTGGCATCCAACCACACTTACTTTTTTATGCGCTATATAGCCGTTTATGATCCGTCCTTAGTAATTGTCCAGCAGTGTATTACATCATTGCAGAAAATATTACAAATCATTTTAATTTCATCAAATAAATCGTTGCCACTTAAATCGTGAATTTCTCCGTCCGTTAAAGCCATACAATATTTTTTTAAGTTTTCCTTCTTTTAAAATTTTTAAGGCTGAAGTTTTATGCGGAAAACCGAAAATAGCAATGTGTTCCTGAATTAGTTCAAAACTTTCCTCAATCGAAACTATCCTTGATCTACGATGGCCGAGAAATAACCTCTGTAGTAATTAATGTCTGGATCGTTCGAACGTGAATCTTCCCCTTCATAGACATGCAGAGGTTTTCGTTTTCTTGTTCTGATTTCCTTGTACTTATTGGAATATCGCGTTTGTTGCGTATTCCATAGGTGATTTCTTTCGATTTACGAAAATCATTTCCTCTAGTATAGTTTAAGACATTTTAATACTTCAAAAGGGTAATATTCGAATTAGATCTAAGCATTTTCTGCTTCTATGTCAATTTCGTTTTGCACTCATTCTCAATTACCTAAAGGATTAAAATGCAAAATTTTAAAGTATTCAGATTATATCTATTTGTTGTATTTGCAGTATAAATGAACCAGAGAATAGAATTTTGATACTCTCTTTACATTTCATAATGTCCTGCTTCTTGAAACCTCGTGTAGAATATCTCCATTTTTCTCGAAATGGGAGGAATTATCACTTTGGATTAAAAATACAAAACACAATATATAATTTAAGCAAATGAAATCAAGGGAAACTTACGTTCGTATCAGTTGTTGGTTCAAACTTATAACAGTACTTTCATATAAAAAATTGCACCACACTTTGCTTTTTTATATATATTGTTTATGACCGTTTAAACACACAAAGGCAAAAAGTACATGCGAGTATCTGGAACTCTCTTCTAATCTAGGGCCATTACCTGGACTACTATCAGCCAACTGTCCTGGATTAGACGGAGGTATCCCATTTAATCCAGGACAATTGGCTTGTGTATTCAGACATTACCATATCCCATACAAATAAGGTAACATTCGCTTGGTTGTGCATGCCATTTATAATTACATTTATTTTGTTTTCTTCTGCATACTTAATTTTTATCCTAGTAATGTTTATGCCTATTGCAAGTGAGGTACGTTAAAACTCTGTGACCATGGAAAGATGTCCCGCATGCCCGGATTAATACGATGACTCTCGATGATTAATATTGCATCATCGTATTTTGCCGTATTACTAATCGATGATCATACGATGAATAATACGGCAAAATACGATGAATCTCTATATGTTTTCACCTTTTTCAAAAAAGAGTTCAGCCTCTGGAAAGAGGCAACTAGGCAAATCTTTCTCGTAGGGTCTGCACACAAGCAAGGTTTAGACGCAGCTACCATGGCCCCAGCGGCTATATACTGCATAGTAGAAGCAGATGGGAGGAAAGTAGGCAGCCACGTAGAAATGGTTAGGAGCGCTACAAAGGGAAGAGCTAATTGACATAGTGTCAGAATGACAGACGATACCACAGCAGAGTGTTCACTTTAAGAAAAAAAGAACAGATTAGTTTATTTTGACGGACGCATAAACGTCCCGCTTGAGTGATGGCGAGTATGTAGTGGTTGGAGCGGTGTGATAGAACCGTCGACCAATACAATGGCAGCCGTTGCTCTTACAACTGGGCTATGGCGGTCCTCCTTTGAAAAAGGATTCTTTAAGAGCCTTTTTATTGGGATTCACATGTAACTGTGAAGTTAGTGCAATCATTTTGTGATACGTCTTGGAGGGTTCGATATCCACGATAGCAGTCTTATCAGAGAGGCAGGGAATACACAAAAGAATAACGGGCAAATAACTCAGTGCCAGAGGGAAGGAGGGAAGATATTTGTAGAAATATGCGTGTCCGAAAGTTCATCGGGCTAAGGAGGATGTGATTCTTGTAAAGACCGTGAAACATCAAGGAGACAGTGTGAGGAAGAAACTTCAACAGGCAGTGAATGATGATCAGAAAGTACAGAAATATTCATGACTATTGATTTTGTGAGAAGTGAGGAAGGACTGTGAACACAATCGTAATCAGTAGAAGTCGCAAAAGTCATCAGCAGTGAAATTGTTAGAGGTGAAGCGAGTTGCGCTTCCCAAACAGGTATGGTATAAGTAGAACAAACTTATTGAATGTGACCGCTCTTTTTGCATTAGAGGCATTTCACAGTTGTAGACGTAAATAGAAAAAAAGTGTGTCCAGACATTTTAAGCTGTACGGATGACGGAAGTGTAGTGTTACAGTATTAGAATTATTACATTTTAGTGTTATAGTGTTACAGTCAGTGGAAGGCCTATAAGACGTACAAGGGAATTTTCGTTTAGATCCGGGAGAACGAACATATCCTCATATTTGTTACGTAACTCTGTAAAATAAATTATGACAGCATGATTTACACGTGGGGCATATCATCGTTATGTCTCAGTTCCACACAGTACCTATAAAAATTAAATCATGAATTAAAAATTCAGAAACTCCGTTAATTTCTTATGGTTCCGTTTGATAAATAAACCCTTAAAGTTTTAATGGGATTTTTATTGTTTACCTGCGGGTGCTTACGAGGGTTTTGTAACAGATAATTTCAAAGGTGATGCAAATTTGTACTCCACAAGAAACGGCCCCGCCGCCCCGGTGGCGCAGTGGTCTAAGGCGTTGGCCTCTGATCATTCGTCCGAAAGGGGTCCGGGTTCGAATCCCGGTGAGGCATGGATGTTGTGTTTGTCTTACGGCACTGGCTCTCTCCCTTCCCTGGAACCAGTGACCCTAAATTAGGGACGGGCAACTGCTTATAGCCCATTGAGTTGCTCACGGTGGTCGTTAAACCTCCAATCAAAAAAAAAAAAAGAAAAAGAAACGGCCCAGGGCATTTTCTGGTTCATAGGGACAAAATCAGATACTCACGTCCAACGGGATTTGGAGACTAAGTATGGAAAAAACCATATTATACGTGAGTGGCATAAGGAATTGAAGAAAATCGTCAGTATGCTGCATCAAAAAGGGGCTGACCGACTAATCACAAGCGCACAGGACATTGAACGTGTGCTTGTAGCTTTCGCTCGTAGATCTACAAAGTCCCTTCGTACTGCTGTCAGGCAGTTATATTTATCACGTTCGACGGTACACAAAGTTCTCTATAGTCATTTGCGATTGTACGCAACGTGTTCTCTTTAATGACGGGCAATCTTCTACATTTGGAGTTACTGAGCAGACATAAAGTTAAGATTTGAGAATCCGAAACTCCCATGGGTCTGAGAACTTCGACGAGATATCCCGAAGCTGAACGTGCTGTTCGGCATCATTCACCATAGAATCATTGCCCGTCTTTTTTTTCACTAGTCAAACACAGCCAGAGGTTACCAGGACATCGTGGTGAATTTTGCAATTGGAAAACTTTCAACTGCATATCATTCTCCAAAAGCATGTACGCACACACTGGCATCTGTGTTTTATGACTTTCTGAATAAAATATTTCCTGATCTGTGGGTTGGAAGAGATGGCCAGAGTCTTTCTCGTTCGTTCGACATAACCCCTCTAGACTTTTTGATTAAGTTGTGTTATGGATATCGTGGGCAAATCAAGGGTTTGCAGCATCGATCACCTGAAGTGAATAATTACAGATTTCATAGCGACAATTGATGCGAAGATTATTGCGCGAACATACGCGAAATCGTGTACCGTCTCTATGTCATACTTGTGACAAAGATTTGTCACGAAGTGCTATACTGGGCTTTCATAATAAAACTATAAGACCTTATCTTTTGAATGTAACAAACCATATCTCAGTTCCACAATTTTTAATTTACACTTGTAGTTGTAAAAATAATTTATTTGCATCCAATATAACTTCGTAGAGGGATTAAAATATTCCATCATAAATTTAATGGGAAACACCGAAGCTGATATGCCAAGGGGACTGAGTTCGCGAATGAATTCAGCAACACCAACTATTTTGGTTGAAGTTAGTTGGCGCTGCCCCGATGGCCGATTGATCAGAACTGCTTTCTAGTTTAATCGTGGGCCCTAGTTCGAGCCCCGATGCTACATGATGGGTAAATATTTGTCCTACTGAGCTGGATTTCTCTATTCCCTGGGACCAGTAGCTTTAAAATTAGGGACGGAGAATTTCTCTTAGTTCTAAGAGTTGCTGGTGGTGGCCGCTGATTCCCGAAACAAAGAAAACGTTGGTTTATCAGATGCAGTTGGCATTATGGTAGATAAAACGTGATGCTTTGTGTTAGTAGGAGAAATTCTGGAGTTCATTGTCGGTTGTAACACAGCTGCATAAGAAAGAGGTTCCTTAATTTTTGAAACATCTAATACATTAGGCCATTCGAGAAAATTTTCTTTAAGAGCCGTAAATGATCCTAACGTACTCACAGCCAGACATGTAATGGCGGTAAGGCTCTTTGGAGAAGAAACGTGAACTGATGTTAGTGCTTATCTGATATTAGCACAGCTTGGTGAGGCATATTTAAGCGAGGTATTGAAAAGCTTCGGGTTGGTGGTCATCGGTTGAGGGAGTTAAGGGCATGTTAACCAACGGTAGCATAGGTTATTTTGTGTGTGTGTGGTTTAATGACCATCATGATAAACGCTATAGGTTGTCCCTCCCTGGAGCCGATGTGCCTAAAATATGGCCTCTGGTTCCAGGTAAGGAACAGAACTCGCGCCATCAGACAAACAAAGCACCCATGCCTCATCTGAGACTCGAACACCGCTGCAGGTCACATGAGTGGTCAGAAGTCCGCTTCTCAGACCACTCGGCCACCGGGGAGGGTATGATGCATTAGTACAGCCAGAAATAACAAGAAAGTTAGGATATAATACCTAAACGTGCCAGAATTGTAGAGAACACACTCATAAATATCACACCGCTAAAGTGCTTCGAATAAAAGATTAGAACAAAAAAAATGAGGAAAAGCCCATGGAACACTCACCCATCGTGAAGTCGGGAAGGGAAGAAACCCAATGTCATAAGATGACACACAGCTCATGTCTCATCCGATAATCGAACCCGGACCAACTGGAAATTTTATTCCGAATCTAATCATTGGAATTTTGGCCTTTGACAAATAGGCCACAAGATGGAGCGATAATCTGCTTCTCTCATTCTTCTTGGTAAGTATGGGCTCACTTCTTACTTTGGTGCACTCCCACGTTTACAGGATTACTGTATCTTTTATACACTATTTCGAACGCTATGTAAGAATCATTTTGAATTTATTTTATAAAATACACAGACATTCCTTCGGCACCCTTTTATCCCTCAGGCAAAGCTATTTTTCTTGCCTGGGTACTCGGTCTTATGCTTTCTTGAGATCAATAAATATGTGCAGCGGTGCCTTTGTGTTTTAGTCATGAGTTGCCTCAATGCAAATGCTATACTTCCAGGCATGAATCCAAATTCTCGGCTGTCTGTTTTCTCGTCTTTCAATTCCTTATCTAATAATCTTTCCTATATGCTCATGTCACGCGAAATTAGTTTTATACTCCAATAGTTTCAGAAGTCTGAACATAACTCTTCTCCGTTAGATCCCGCAGGGTAACAATGCCTTATGCACTCATGCAGTTATTTTCAAATCTCAGAAGACATACAGTATTGTCTGGCTCACGATTTTCGTACTTTCTATGTCATTTTCCACTTTTTTACATCTTACATATGTAGTTATTCCTTCATTGTTTGACTATCTTCTCTTATTATTCTTCGGTTCCCTTTATTAAGAAATCTTTAAAAATATTTTTTCACCTAGCAGTTATTTGCTCGTCATTTGGATATTTATTTACGCTATACCATGTTCATTCTCACTCAGTATGGGAAATGACTTTCATTACCTTAGGTCTTTATTATGTATTATTTATTATATTTTTTTTAAATCCAAACTTTCTGTTTAGTTCTTTATAGACACAGCCCAGGTACTGATATACTTAACTGAGGTTTTGGCCGTTCTGTAGACGTCCAGGATCTCCTCGTTTTGTTTTTTAGTCCACGTCATCCTAGGTTTTCGTGTTCTTCCTCACTCTTAGACGTAGTTCTTCACGACCAAGTTTCTTTCTCTCCCTCTGAGCTTCTTTAAAGACGTTCCAAAAATTCCCCCGCCTACCAGTTTCATGACGTCAGCACTGTCCCATCGCCAGTGTTCAACAGCTCCAACTACTTTGCCTTTATTTCTTCTATCAGCTTTTTCCCATATTTCTGTTATTTTAGTGTCTACCATTTAATTTTATCTTCCCATTTGTGTAATCCTATTCTTTCTTTTGATAATCTCATCTGTGAATCAGTACCAGTAAAACAGGAAATATAACCTCTTCTCCTGATATTAATTTACAGTGTTTGACTCATTTGATGATTTTTAACCAGTCCTATAAGTTCTTTTTTTTTTTTTTTTTTTTTTTTTTGCATTTCAAAGCATGAAGTGACCAATGCATTATGAATGATATAATAAGATCTATTAGCTGCCCCGGTGGAGCAGGGGTCAAAACAATGGTCTCTGATCATTCGTCCGAAAGTGGTACTGGTTCGAATCCCGGTGAGGCATGACTGTTGTGTTTGTCTTACGGCAGTGGCTCTCTCCCTTCCCTGCAACCAGTGACCCTAAATTAGGGACGGGAGACTGCTTATATCCCATTGAGTTGCTGACGGTGGTCGTTAAATCTCCAATCAAAAAAAGAAAAAAAAAAGGTATATCATTCTGTCATCATGCTGATTGCCCTTCCTCAATTTCTTCTTCCATGCAGTTTTTGCGTATCTTCTATGATGCAGAAGTATTTTCTTACTTCTAAGTTATTTAAAAAAACATAACCATAAGATGAAATAGTTCCTAAATTAAACCTTAACGGCCAGACGAAGCATGTAAACAACAGAAGTCAAACTTACGGAAAAGATGCTTTATTCAATGATGTAGCCAACACATCGTAACATAGCATAGCATATTGCAGTAAACGCTCCACAAACCTCACAACTCTTAACACAGCGCTCTTTACACAACGCTCCTTTCAAAAATCAGTTTACAACCCAACGCTCGATTTACAACGCTCGCCAAGCAACAGTTTAGTCGTCGTTTTTATCTCTGGTTCTTATCTTATCTCAGGCATACGTCAAGTTCATTCAACTTCAATTATGTTACCAACAGTATTTGTTTGAGAGAAAAGATATCACGTTAAGAGTGAAATATAACTGAGAATAAATTCCAGATTTACATAGGGAAAGAAACTAAAAAGGAAAGTTAGTTTAGAATATACGTCACACTTCATTTTCTTCCATGTCCTTTGAGATTTCCGACATGTTTCTTCGCCAGGTTCGAGAAATCATCTTTTTTTCTGATGGATACCAGCTTTTTATGTGTGAGCACAAGAAATATTCATTGGTATTTCATACTTAATACAGACAAGTGACGTGGATTAGGAACATCAAACGGAAGTCGTCGCTTTTTCCACGTTTTTGTAAGGAAGTCACGGAAAAATTCTCATCGGTCGCCACCGGTAATCGAACCCAGGGTCTTCCAGTTATTGAACCCAGAGTCTTCAACTGGAAGACTGGGTTCGATTCCCGGTGGCGGCCGATGATAATTTTTCCATGACTCACTTATAAAAACGTGGAAAGGGCGATGACTTCTGTTTAATGGTATTTCATACATTACACATCGTAAGCCCAATCTTTTTTATTTCATGACTAAAACATTATACGAAAACATCATATCTTGTATTTGAGATCCTTTGAGGAGACCATAACGGGACGTTCTTTATTACTCGAGCACTGGATAAGTTACAGAGAAGCCGGCAACCCATGCGAAGCACATGAAACTAAATTCCTTTCCATCTTGTTTTCAAATGGATAGAAAGAGTATCATCCTCTATTCCGCACAGTCAGCCATTTCACTGATAATCTCAGGTATGATTGTAATCCTCATTTCTCTCAAGCCTTTAAGATTCACTTCTGCTACCTGAACCGTCCTTTGTAAAGTACACCGAAGAGCAGAAACAGTATGACCAGTGAGTTTTTTTCGCAGATCGAAGCAACAACAGGTAAACGACTGCGCGTGTGAAGATAAAAAAACGATATAAATAATAAAAAACATCTGATACTGAGCTGTGTTATTCTTGTTTATCAGATGGGCGAGGCAACGAGTTTGAGGAAGGCCAAGTTATAACGGCTGGACAACTAGGTCAGAGCATTTCCGAGACGACAAGACTTGTGGAGTGCTCACGGGCAGCCGTGGTTAGAACTTTCAAAAAGTTGTCCAAAGAGGTAAAAACACCAACCGCCGGTAAGGTACGGGCAGACGATTGCTCATCGATGCTAGAGGTGAGAGAAGGCTATTCCGTATGGTACGAGCCAACAGAAGGGATACAGTGTGGCGCAACCTGCCGATAATTTCAATGCTGATGACGAGAATAATATGTCACAACACTCAGTACATCGGACTCTGATGAAAATGGGGCTACAAAGCCGCAGGCCGCTCTGAGTACCCATCTTAACCTCGGTTCAGTACCGCTCCAAGTATCCATCTTAACCTCAGTTCAGTACCACTCCGAGTGTCCATTTCATCTTAGATTCTGTACCGTTCCGAGTACCCATCTTAACCTCGGTTCAGTACCGTTCCGAGTATACATCTTAACCTCGCTTCCGATTACCCATCGACACAACAGAAGGGATACACTTTTGCGCAACTTGCCTATAATTTTAATGCTGATGACGGGAATAATATGTCACAACACTCAGTACACCGGACTCTGATGAAAATGGGGCTACAAAGCCGCAGGCCGCTCCGAGTACCCATCTTAACCTCGGTTCAGTACCGCTCCGAGTATCCATCTTAACCTCAGTTCAGTACCACTCCGAGTGTCCATTTCATCTTAGATTCTGTACCGTTCCAAGTACCCATCTTAACCTCGGTTCAGTACCGCTCCGAGTAACCATCTTAACCTCGGTTCAGTGCGGCCCCGATTACCCATCGAGCCAACAGAAGGGGTACACTGTTGCGCAACTCGCCGATAAATTCAATGCGGATGACGGGAATAATATCTCACAACACTCAGTACATCGGACTCTGATGCAAATGGGGCTATAAAGCCGTAGGCCGCACCGAGTACCCACCTTAACATCGGTTCAGTACCGCTCCGAGTACACATTTTAACATCGGTTCAGTACTGCTCCCAGTACCCATCTTAACTTCGGTTTAGTCCTTCTCCGAGTACCCATCTTAACCTCGGTTCAGTCCTTCTCCGAATACCCATCTTAACCTAGGTTCAGTACCACTCCGAGTACCCATCTTAACCTCGGTTTAGTACCGCTCCGGGTATACATCTTACCTTCGGTTCAGTACGGCCCAAATTGCCCATCGACCCAACAGAAGGGATACACTGTTGCGCAACTTGCCGATAATTTTAATGCTGATGACGGGAATAATATCTCACAACACTCAGTACATCAGACTCTGATAAAAATGGGGCTACAAAGCCGCAGGCCTCTCCGAGTCTCCATCTTAACCTCGGTTCAGTACCACTCCCAGTACCCATTTTAACCTCGGTTCAGTACCACCCCCAGTATCCATCTTAACCTCGGTTCAGTACCGCTCGGAGTATCCATCTTAACCTCGATTCAGTACCGCTCCCAGTACCCATCTTAACCTCGGTTCAGTACCACTCCCAGTATCCATCTTAACCTCGGTTCAGTACCGCTCCGAGTACCCATCTTAACCTCGGTTCAGTACCACTCCCAGTATCCATCTTAACCTCGGTTCAGTACAGCTCGGAGTACCCATCTCAACCTCGGTTCAGTACCACTCCCAGTATCCATCTTAACCTCGGTTCAGTACCGCTCAGAGTACCCATCTTAACCTTGATTCCGTACCGCTCCGAGTATCTATCTTAACCTCGGTTCAGTACCGTTCCGAGTACCCATCTTAACCTCGGTTCAGTACCGCTCCGAGTACCCATCTTAACCTCGGTTCAGTACCACTCCCAGTATCGATCTTAACCTCGGTTCAGTACCGCTCCGAGTACCCATCTTAACCTCGGTTCAGTACCGCTCCGAGTACCCATCTTAACCTCGGTTCAGTACCACTCCCAGTATCGATCTTAACCTCGGTTCAGTACCGCTCGGAGTACCCATCATAACCTCGGTTCAGTACCGCTCCGAGTATCCATCTTAATATAATCGCTTTTTATGTACTTTTCATGAGAGTGAGTCTCCTTCGTTTAAACAATTGTTCGTGACATTTACAAACACAAGCATTATGTTGCACACTGATGGAATACGTAACTACTTTAACCAAATTACTCTGTCTGTCTGTCAGACACCTGTAGAGGGAAAACCTGCTGAACGTAAAGACTTGAAATTTGGCAGGCCTTCAAAAGAATATGAGTGTGTGCTCTTCGGAGCTTTTTTTTTAATTCGGATTTGCAATTTTTTAGTTAATTTACTTAGTTTTAAATGACTATTGCCTTTATCTTTTCATTTACACTCATATTTAGCAACTGGGAAATCACCTTTTTTTTGTCTGTGGATACTAAAGATTTGTAACTCTCAAATAACGTTTCAATAAATTAAGTTGAGTATAGTGTCCATGTCGAAATCTCAGAAAGTTCCTAGAATTTATTTCAGTTCGTAGGTAATTTTTGATTTTGCAAAAATAAAAACAAAAAAATGTAACCATTGTACGCGTAAAAGTGTCTTACGAAACACAAATTAGTTGAAAATCTACCGATAGTGAGCGCATATATAATAAAAGCGCAGCTTATTTTCATATCTTTGGAAAATTTAAGATACTTGCGAAATCGTTTCTCCATTCTTTTCAAAAACCTGAACTATACTGATGGAGCGGGAGGAACAGGTAGCAATCGTCTTAAACGTTCTGAAGATATGAATAAAAGAAGCAGTCCCTGTGTTGATGATGCATATGCTAAAAACAATTTTCACCTGGGTGAAATTATATAACTTTATAATAAATTATGCATCGAATGGGGTCATCTGGATTACAATTAAACACTCGAAACAAGTTCTTTTGATCACAAAACCAATTCCTAGAACTTAGATTCCTGCGATATCAGAAAAGTTTTCACGTACCTTTTATTTAAAAGTTTCGTCTTTCCATTGTATAATATTTTAAGGTTGTGTTGGCACATTGCTTGTCGTAAAAGTCAGTAGCATGTAAACAAATAAAATATGGTCAGAGTTCGTTTAAAATTAATCCAGTTTTGGTAGAATTCTGATTAGAGTTTATTTGCTTGCCGTCAATCGAAGTACAACTTCATGAAAATATCAACAACATGCAAATGCAATTTGGCTTACAGATAATATTTGACTTCTGTGATATTATGATAACGTCCGATCCTATTTCTATCAGTAAATCATTTATGTTCAAACCACCACATGTCATCACTTTAGACTATGCGTGTGTTTTTTTTAATTTCCCTCTGACTCACACGTCAGCCGTTGCCAAAAAGTATAAGAAAATTCGGAGGTGTTGAGGAGCCGTTCAATAAGAAATATAACAGAGAAGTTTACACAGCCTTATCAGAATAATATGACCACCCTGTAATTACAGTGTACCCGCCCAAGCGCATCACAGAGTGCACGGGAAAAGATCGAACACACGGAGATATAAGCGGCCGGCCAGGACAGATGAGTCATAGTGCGTCACGTGAGTACAATGGGCAGAGGTAGTGATTTAACGGACGTTCATGAAGGAATGATAATCGGCTACCGCGCCAAGGGTGGAAGCATCCCAGAAACAGCAGACTTCGTGGAATGTTCGCGAGGTGTTCTAATAAGGGCGTAGCAAAAATGGACCGCTAGTACACCGAGTACTTCATGACGTCATAACTGTGGAGACCCAAAGGACATCGATCACAGAGGAGAACGTCGCCTCCATCGACTGGTAAAGGGTAATCGATGCGCAAAAGTGCAGCAATTGGCAACGCAAATGAACGCTGGGCACACACCCGATAACAGTAGAACGAACCCTGTTACGTATGGGTCTCCGGAGTCGACGCTGCGTCAAGGCACCCATGTTAACATAGGCCCATGGGTAACGATGCCTGCAGTTCTCATGGGACTACTGTTATTGGACAATGGAAGAGTGGAAAAAGGTTGTCTTCTCCGACGAATCGGGGTTTCTACTCCACAGAAGTGACGGGTTGTGACGGATACGGTGTCAGACACACCAGAACCAACACCCGGACACGCTTGTCGGTCCAATATAGGCCGGCGATGGTAGTGTACATGTCTGGAGGATGTTTTCCTGGTATGATCTTGGACCGCTAGTACCACTGGATAGATCCCTGAATGCCAACGGCTACGTGTCCATCTTTGCTGACCACATGCATCCCTTCATGTTGGACTTTATACCCTTGTAGTGATGGTGTCTACCAACAGGATAATGCGCTCTGCCATGTCGATAAGGGAGTGCGTAACTGGTTCCAAGAACAAGACAGCGATGTCTGCGTTCTCGCTTGGACGGCGAAATCCCCCGACCTCAAACCCATAGAGCACTATTTAGATCAACAGATTTGACGTGCCAACTCCCAACCATGTCATCTCCGGACCTCTGTGCTCTGCTGCAATCCGAATGGGCACGTGTTCCTCAAGCGACTTTCCAGGACCTCACTGCGTTCATGCCATGCCTTCTCGCTGCTGTCATCCGGGCCGAGGGTGGTTATTCCCATTATTATGTAGGTGGTTGTATTATTCTGATACGACTGTGTATTTTATATGACAGCAGAAACTGAAAAAGGTAGGTTAGTTTGAAGATATACGTCACATGGTAGTAAATCATCTTACGTTAGCACGTGGCTTTTCTATAAGAACAGGAAATCAAAACGAAGGCTTTTCGGAGGGAGAAAGAGTTAGTTACCACCGTGCGCAACTCTATGCGCAATACTCAGTCACCCGTCCCTAATTTAGGGACACTAGTTCAAGGGAAGGGAGAGACACTGTGCCGAAAAGGAAACACAGCATGCACACCTACGGGGTGTCACAAAGGCCTGGCCAAGGTCGTCCAAGGCGTACGACCCCGCGTGAGGTTCGTTATGCCGCTTCAACCGCACTGCGTCACAGGTCCTCTACAGCCCGTAAATTATCTTCGGAGCTCTTCGCAGCCATTGGGACTATCGTATCAAGGCGAACCCTATATCGAACGATTAATGCGATTGGCCTTTATGGCAGGAGACCCGTTGTTTCTGACCTTCTAAACACATCTCACAGAAAAGCTCGTTTGAACTGGTTCAAACAACATCGTTCCTGAAGCGCAGACGAGTCGATATTCAGTCGACAAACGGATTTTCATAGGCATTTCGTCCGAACCAAGGAGGGAACCCGTAATAATCCAGCAAACGTCGTTTGATCTGGAGGAAAGAGTGAATCCGTAATGATCTTTCAAACACCGTTTCCTCCGGGAGAAAGAGGGAACCCGTAATGATCCTACAAACTTCATTACTCCTCGATGAATGAGTGAACCCATTATAATCCTGCACACGTCATTTCGTCCGAAAGAAAAAGGGAACTCGTAATGATCCTGCAAACGTCATTTTGTCCGAGTGAAACAGGGAACCCGTAAAGATCCTGCGGACGTCAGTTCCCCGAATGAAAGGGGGAACCCGTAATGATCTTGCTTACGCCATTTCGTCCGAAGGAAAGGGGGAACCCGTAACGATGCTGTAAATGTCCGCAGACCGGTGGCCAGAAAAGAAGGTTAAGTTATCGAAATACACTATCTACCAAGAAGTAATTGGACACCCCTGCAATCGACGATATCTGCGGTACACGTCACGGTCGCCGCCGTTAAATATCGTGTGGGAAACAACAACGCAACCAGTCGCATGCAAGATGACGCGCAGTTCGGAATTCTCTGATTTCGAGAAAGGTGTAATCGTCGGGTATCACAGAAATGGCCGATCCATACGTGACATATCCAGCGAGTTGAAGTACCCAAAATCGAAAGTGGCCTACGTGATTGGCAATTGGAAGATGAGAGGTGACTGTCGGAATGTGCCCCGACACGGCAGACCCACAAAACTGGGAGTTAGAGACCGACGGGTGCTGGCCAGAGAAATTCGGAAGAACCGCACCAAATCGATGAGCTACATCCGCGAGGTGTTTCAACAGGCATCCGGGAGTGTTCTTTCGATGAATACCATCCGTAAGGAAGCCCATCTGCTCGGTTATCATGGACGTGCTGCCGCCCACAAGCCTTTGATCATTAAGTCCAATAGCGCTGCTCGGCTAACGTGGTGCAAAGAACGTCGACAGTGGGCCGTTGAACAGTGGAAACAGGTTCTCTGGAGCGACGAATCAAGGTTCACCCTCTACCGTTCGGATGGTAGGGTCTGGGTTTGGCGTCTGCCTGGAGAACGCCTCCTGCCGGAATGTATTGTGGCAAATGTGAAGTTCGGCGGGGTGGAATTATGCTATCGGGGTGTTTCTCCTAGTATGACACGGGACCCTTGGTCGCAATTCCTGGTAGACTCAACGCCGAGACCTACTGTAACATTTTGGATGACCATGTGCTTCCTACGTTGTGGCAGTTTTACGGGGTGGACCCATGTTACTTTCAGGATGACATTGCCACCTGTCATGTTGCGAGGTTCACCATGGCTTGGTATGGTGACAATGGGGTTAATCGAATGGACTGGCCTGCGCAGAGCCCGGACCTTAACCCTATCGAGCACTTGTGGGACGAGTTGGAGTGTCTACTTAAGTGGTGCTCCCACTGTACAAAATCGGTGAAGGAACTAACGTGTCTTCTCCAAGCCGAGTGGAAGAAAATACCGCTAGCCGTCGTACAACACTCCTGGTTGAGAGTATGCCCCGGAGGGTCGCAGCTGTAATCGCCGCTCGTGGAGGCTCCACCAACTATTGAAGGAGAATTAAACTTTTTTCCTTTGCCATCACAGGTGTCCAATTACTTGTTGGTAGATAGTGTACGACAGAGTTGGCAAATAATTATATCTTTCTTCTTGAAATTGGCATAACTCAAATTTAAATTCAATTTACCAGCTAAATTTGAAAGAAATTGTTTGGAGTTCAAGTGAAATTTATTTTTACTGCAAAAGTGATGTCTGTAGTGAAATTTAATCTCACGAAAAAGTGGTTTTCTGTATAAATCATGATTTTTTTTTTAATTAGAGAGGTGATTCTTGCACCATTTTCAATTTCTTCGTAAATATTTGCGTGCATGTATAGAGTAGGAAATAAAGGGACTAGGAAATGAGCTCTGCGTCTCACTTGCAGTTATCAATTCATTTAGGGTTAGCATAGGAAGAACGCAGACTGCGTCTTACACAGAATGTCGTTACTTGTCCCCTGTCCCCGTGCCCATTCAAGAAATGCATAAAACGATGTCTCATCCCGCGAAGAGGCCCGTCTTTTGCTTTTCATTTTTCCTTTCTTTTGACGATCCCGTTGATAAGGGCGCCACACTATATTATGACACAGAGAAATGAGAAATGTTGTTCCATGTGATATTTATTGTTATTCCAGAGAAACCAAAACGTCGCGATTCGGCTGCGGATCATGTTTTCTCATCACAGTTATTGAGGTCGATCATCAGATATGACGTTGATGGAAATGCATGGCGACATTTTACAGGGAAATTCTAAAAGGCTGCGGAGTAGAAAATGAAGAGGGAGAGAGAAAGAGAACAGAAGGGGATATCTTATATGAAACGCTCAGAACACAGGATGAATTCCTCAAATAATGAAATGTGCGCTGTGAAAGGAAAATCATGCACTCAGATTTAATGAACGGGATTCATCTGAGAAGAAAATAATTTCACGTAAAACGGAGAATCGCAAGCTCGAGCATTTGTATTTTCAAAATGTCTCCGTACTGCTGTCTTTCTCAGTTACTAGCCAACGTTTGCACGTCCACCCGTTAGAACTGCAACATTTTTATATCCTCTTCCATTTGGAAATTCTCTCTGTAGAACGTATCCCCTAAAGTCTAAGAAATGAAATTACGCAGGGCGAAAAACAACCTTTTTATACTCTATTTTAAACAACTCTGCCCAGGATAAACCAAATTATCTTAGGGATAACAGCATAATTTTTTCCTAAAGGTCTTTTATTTAAGAAAAAGATTGTGAACTCCAGGGGAAGACATGTTCACAGAATTATCGCATAGTGTAAAATCTTTTTGCCGGTGTTGGTTGTACCCAACGTCTTCCTACTCCGGAGGTAGCTATTCTCCCAACTCAACTACGGCGACAAGTCTCATCGCTGCAACTTTGCCCATTTGACTCATACGTCATCGTAGTCACTGGCGCGTAACCGGTGCAGGCACAGATCAAATTTTGTACGATCATTGCCCCCACGGGTCCCATAAGCCACAGGATCTTAGTAAGGATATTGTTTTTATGTTTCTTTATTCTTTTTTAGCACGTCTTTTGTAAAAAAATATCGTGCTTATGTTATCAGTTTGTCCGTCCGCCTGTAGACACCATATCTCTGCAACTATTTTTCCGATTTGAAAAATTCTTTTTGCATTGGGAAGCTTCAAATATGCGAATGATGATCCTTCATTTCACTTTTTCTGATGTACAATTTCGCCGCTAGAGGTCGTAACTGCAGATGATATCGAATTCGAAACACATTGTATTCCATATATTTGCTTCTAGACATCAGCTTGAAAAAATTCTTTCACCTTTCGATTCCATTTATGTCCAAGAGTAATTCAGGTATAGTCACTTTTTTAAATTACGCATAGATTTTCCGCTAAGGGGCGTAAAAGTAAATTGTGTTTTCCCCGATATCTCTACTTCTAAAACTCCGATTTGAATTTTCTTTTTCTTCAGAGGATACAGCTCTTGGCCGAAAATCTTTCGCATATAATTTCTAATTTTTGGTGAAGAATGGAAGCCTGAGCAACTAATGTCTCGATTAAAAAATTCATTCACGTCGACAAACCTTTTCGGAATATCTTCTTCTTAAAATAATGCATGGTTTCTCCGACAGGGGGCGTAGGTGTGTATCTTATTTGTGTCAGTAGCTCTACTTCTAGTGGTCCGATTTGAAAAATTCCTTCTTTGATGGATAGCGTTTCTAGTGCGAAATGTTTTTTCATATAATTTCAAAATTTTCAAATAACTCATAGACTTTCCGCTAGGAGGTGTTAAGGTAACTTGCGTATTCCCCTGTATTTCTGCTTCCAAAACTCCGATTTGAAAATGTTCTTCCTGTATCCCTTACAATTCTTGATTGTAAGGGATACAGGAAGAACTTTTCTAATATTTGGAATAAATTTCTAATATTTGGTAAAGAATGGTTTGCCCACCAGGGAGCATAACTTTTAATATCCGCTTCTAACTTTTAATTTCTGCTTCGTAATCCTAACACACAACGGCAGTGGTTGAGCCCGCACCAGCTTCCTGAACCTGTTGAGTGCTTCGTGCGCAAGGTGCTGCTCTGCATCTGGTGGAAATTCGAGGGGATAATCCATTACGAATTTGTTCCAGACGGTCGGACCATCAACGCTAACCTCTACTCTGAAAAGCTGGAGCGGATATATGCCGTTTTGAAGGAGACGTTACCGGCACTGGTGAACAGAAAGTGCCCTGTCCTACAGCAGGACAAAGCTCGGTCTCATACCATGCGAACGACCAGGGTAAAACTCCAGGAACTTGAGGGCATCGAACTGATGCCACACCCAACATAAAGTCTGGATCTTGCACCGTCGGATTATTACTTGTTCCGGTCCATGGCTCGCATCCTTCGCTGGCGGCACTTTAACAACCAGGAGGAGGTGGCAGTTGTAGTGAAGGAGTTCTTCCCCTCGAAGGACAAGACAGATAGGTACCGCCGCGGAATCTAAGAACTGGCCGACAGATAGCTAAAGACGGTGCACCACGATGGCCTATACTTTGAATTCTAGTTAGCTTTCGTCGTAAAGGTACGTATGAAGACATAAAGTGATCCAAATATTGCAAAACTTTCGACTCACCCTCTGTATAATCGAAGAACTGGCAGACAGATGGTAAAAGATGGTGCAACACGATGGCCTATACTTTGAATGCTAGTCAGTGTTCGTCGTAAAGGTACGTATGAAGACATAAAGTGATCCACATATAGCAAAACTTTCGAATCAAACTCTGTAGAATCGAAGAACTGGCAGACAGATGGCTAAAGACGGTGCAACACGATGGCCTATACTTTGAATGCTAGTCAGCTTCTGTCGTAAAAGTACGTATGAAAACATAAAGTGATCCACATATTGCAAACCTATCGACTCACTCTCTGTAGAATCAAAGAACTGGCAGACAGATGGCTAAAGACGGTGCAACACGATGGCCTAAACTTTGAATGCTAGTCAGCTTTTATCGTAAAGGTACGTATGAAGACATAAAGTGATCCACATATTGCAAAACTTTCGACTCACTCTCTGTAGAATGGAAGAACTGACAGACAGATGGGAGAAGATGGTGCAACATGATGGCCTATACTTTGAATGCTATTCATCTTTCGTCGTAAAGGTACGTATGAAGACATTAAGGGATCCACATATTGCAAAACTTTCGACTCACTCTCAGTAGAATCGAAGATCTGACAGACAGATGGGAAAGGATGGTGCAACACAATGGCCTATACTTTGAATGCTGCTCAGCTTTCGTCGTAAAGGTACGTTTGAAGACATAAAGTGATCCACATATTGCAAAACTTTCGACTCACCCTCTGTAGAATCGAAGAACTGGCAAACAGATGGCTATAGACGGTGTAACACGATGGCCTATACTTTGAATACTAGTCAGCTTTCGTCGTAAAGGTACGTATGAAGACAAAAAGTGATCCACATATTGCAAACTTTTGACTCACTCTGTAGAATCGAAGAACTGACAGACAGATGGGAAAAGATGGTGCAACACGATGGCTTATACTTTGAATGCTAGTCAGCTTTCGTCGTAAAGGTACGTATGAAGACATAAAGTGATCCACATATTGCAAAACTTTCGACTCGTTCTCTGTAGAATCGAAGAACTGACAGACAGATGGGTAAAGACGGTGCAACACGATGGCCTATACTTTGAATGCTAGTCAGCTTTCGTCGTAAAGGTACGTATGAAGACATAAAGTGATGCACATATTGCAAAACGTTCGACTCACTCTCTGTAGAATCGAAGAACTGACGGACAGATCGGAAAAGATGTTGTAACACGATGGCCTATACCTCTGTATGGTAGTCAGCTTTCGTTGTAAAGGTACGTATGAAGACATAAAGTGATGCACATATTGCAAAACGTTCGACTCGTTCTCTGTAGAATCGAAGAACTGACAGACAGATGGGTAAAGATGGTGTAACACGATGGCCTATACCTTGAATGCTAGTCAGCTTTCGTCGTAAAGGTACGTATGAAGACATAAAGTGATGCACATATTGCAAAACGTTCGACTCACTCTCTGTAGAATCGAAGAACTGACAGACAGATCGGAAAAGATGGTGTAACACGATGGCCTATACCTTGTATGGTAGTCAGCTTTCGTCGTAAAGGTGCGTATGAAGACATAAAGTGATCTACATATTGCAAAACTTTCGACTCACCCTCTGTAGAATCGAAGAACTGGCCAACAGATGGCTGGGACGGTGCAATACGATGGCCTATACTTTGAATGCTAGTTAGCTTTCGTCGTAAAGGTACGTTTGAAGACATAAAGTGATCCACATATTGCAAAACTTTCGACTGACCCTCTGTAGAATCGAAGAACTGGCAGACAAATGGCTTAAGACGGTGTAACACGATGGCCTATACTTTGAATACTAGTCAGCTTTCGTCGTAAAGGTACGTATGAATACATAAAGTGATCCACATATTGCAAACTTTCGACTCACTCTCTGTAGAATCGAAGAACTGACAGACAGATGGGAAACGATGGTTGCAACACGATGGCCTATACTTTGAATGCTAGTCAGCTTTCGTCGTAAAGGTACGTATGAAGACATAAAATGATCCACATATTGCAAAACGTTCGACTCACTCTCTGTAGAATCGAAAAACTGACAGACAGATGGGAAACGATGTTGCAACACGATGGCCTATACTTTGAATGCTAGTCAGCTTTCGTCGTAAAGGTACGTATGAAGACATAAAAGGATCCACATATTGCAAAACATTCGACTCAGCCTCTGTATTTACCTTGGCATCTGGATTTTACTTGATCTGGAATAATAAGAAGCAATGCAGTAAAACATGAATGCCTTTCTTTTTATTTTCGCTTTGATGTGAATCATTTTACTGAAAGCTATTTTCATGAAAGTTAACTCCAAATGATCTTTTATTGATTGAGGGTCACAGTTGATTTTCCCGAAATTGATTCATCGTCTAAATTTTTCTTCCGCTTTTAAAGCATTTTATTACAGAAAATTAATTCTAACGCTAAGTCTTCTCTTTGTGGATCTCCTGTTAACAAGACACCGAGTATTGGAACTTCCTTGATAACTTGAAGCCCTTTGTGTGGGTAAGAAGGTTTCTCACCGGGAAAGTGCGGCGCAGGCGTTAAGTGAGAAGTAGAACCATCTAAAAGTCAACAGATTTCTAACAGGCTGCATCTCGGCAATCGGCTCTTCTTTGTTATTTTAATGCCCTTATTCAAAGGTAGACATTTATCAACCACTGCCTTTGATTCGACAGAAGCGTTTATATTAAGAGGATTTCTTATACCTCTCGATTCGAAAATTCGCAGTCACCTCGAAGATTTTTCCAAATTTTAGAAAGTTTTGCTATTCATTTGAGTTTGCAGTTCTTCTCCAAACTCGAATGAAAGGCTAATTCAATTTTTCCAAATTTTAGCGATTTTGCTTTTCATTCGAGTTTGGAGTTTCTTCGTCTTTCTACGTTTTTCCCCTCCCCCTTTATTTAGCTGAGCAAAATTATCTTTATACGCAATTGTTATGCCAACGCAAATTCTAAAATTTAAAAATATTAACCGAATCAAAGATTTTAAAACAATTCTTTTTGTTAAATAACGACAGTAGTTTCATCTTCGTCTGCTTTACAGTTGAACATAAAATGATGAAAAAATCTAACTGCCCCAATTTGAAAAATTAGTGTCACGTTATTTTTATATTGTTTTTCCGAGGTCAAGGCAGAGCACATGCGATTAACAGATCATAAACGAAAATAAAAACTGTGCGAAGAATTTAAATGTATCTTCATATTTTCATTCTTTGTTGAAAAGCACAGCTCAGATATCTCATTTTCATCTTATTTTTCAATGCCAACTATTTACTTAGGGCTAAAAGATTAGTTATAGGCTAAAATATAACTATTTACTTAGGGCTAAAAGATAACTATTTACTTAGGGCTAAAAGATTAGTTTTCGTTCGCAGATTAGTTTTCGTTCGCGGATTAGTTTTCGTTTGCAGATTAGTGAAACTAAGGTAACTGAAATAGTACGTTTGTAGATAATACTTGGTCTGCTTTATTACAATAACAATTGCTGACAATTCACGGTTTTCTAAAAATAGAAAAGTAGATACATGCACTCAGAACGTGCAGCGTTCTTAACTATTTGACACGTATGTTGTCTCGAGAACACTTCTTAAGATTTCCTCTTCTTATTTACTCTCTCTTACTCGAAGTGAAACAAAAACCTCTCAAATAAAGTTTCAGAAAGTCTTACTGTTAACTCGCTTATTCCATCAGCCACCCCAGTGGCGCAGTGGTCTAAGCGATGGCTTCTGATCATTCGTCCGAACCGGGTTCGAATCCCGGTGAGGCATGGATGTTGTGTTTGTCTTACGGCACTGGCTCTCTCCCTTCCCTGGAACCAGTGACCCTAAATTAGGGACGGGTGACTGCTTGTTGCTCACGGTGGTCGTTAAACCTCCATAAAAAAAAAAAAGTATTCCATCAGTATCTTATGTGGGCACTATATTTGAATATTCTTTTTTTGTAATTTATTTCAATATTTATACTGTTACATAATAACATCATGAATCAAAGATATTTATGTGCAATTAAAAATTAATAGCAGCAAGGGAAACCCGTGAAAAGGCCTCACAGAGACCTGACGTGCCCTAAATCCCCAAAACAGAACAAATGAGTCAAGCACTTTGTGAAAACCCACGTTTGTCCACGCCGGGCATCGAAACCGGGACCCCTCATTGCTATCTGCCTTTATCTTATCAGCGCATGCACGTCACATCTCCCCCCCCCCCAATGAGGGCCGGGAGGCGTGGCCCACGGGTCAGCCGGGTCCATGTGTCGCCGTCGGCAGTCATCCTCTGAAAAACGTGCATTTAAGAAATCCCAGACAATTTGGTGTGTGGAACGTAACATCACACACATTTATTTTTCCGAAGCACCATTGCGAGAAACTCAACGGCCAGGTCATCCGTGAAGTTCGGGCGGCAATGTGAAAACACACGTTTGTCCACTCCGGGTATCCTCAATCCGGAGTAATTCACTCTCCCAACTGAGCTACGCGGACATGTGGTTTCATTGCTATCTGCCTTTATCTCATGTTCGTCCTGCGGCGCAGACACGTTACAACTTGTCGTGTCAACGCAGTAAGGGGAAAATGTATGCTAGTTTTTTATTTATTTATTTATTATTATTTTTTTTAGTTATTAAGTAAGTATGTTTTTAATTGTTTAGTCCTGAAGGAAGTATATTTTTAATTTTTTGGTTATTAAGTAAGTATATTTTCAACGTTTTCAAATAATGTTAAATTATTAATATCAATTAACTCCACAGGCAACCCATTCCAGTACTCAGGACCAATGTAGTTAATGCCTAGCTTTGACATCTGTGTCTTTGGCAAAATAGGTCGCAATAATGCCTTTTTCCTTGTTTTACAATAAAACAAGGAAAAAGGCGTTATTGCAACCAAAGTAGTAGTAAGTCTTCAAAATTAATTAACTAAAGTTAGTAAGCATCAGGAAACATTATTAACACCAAAGCGCTAAATATATAACCCAACTTTAATACGCAACCTTTGTATAGACAGAGTTTCAGGTAACGTAGCTTCCACGATTTTAACATCACACCACCACACCATTTTGTTTGCTGCTTAAACATTATATATCTCTCGTTCTTACCTGTACACATGCATACGTCACGCTCTCTGACTTCACAATTATTGCCATCCTCATTCCGTGAGAGAGAAAATATAACGTTAAGGCTGAAAACGCTAAAAAGGAATGAACTCAAATTTACATAGAGAAAGCAACTAAAAATGTAAGTTAATTTAGAGCGTACGTCACACAGGTTGATTTGGCACTCATAAAAATAACGATTCGCTAAGGCAAAATTGCATCTGCTTTAGTATTGAGGAAATATAGGGCAGTAGGTAATTTAGACTAAATTTCAGTGTTGACGTCAATTATCTCTATTTAAGTATCATAATTTTCAGAGTGAAGAGTTTACATTGCAATCGCAAAGCAATGTCATACTTGTTATTTTTCATTGAAGTGTAGTTCATTAATAACATTACGGCTGGATTCCGACCATTCCTTCGAGATGGGTCCGGGTTCTATATTTCAAGAAATGGGTTTAGAATACTTCAAGAAACCTACTTGCAGTCTTACCCTTTTATTCAGGTCAACAAAGACAATAGACACTTCACCGATAATGAAGCACTGCTTTCAATGCTCGCGCTTCAGTCAAGCTCGAATAACATCAATCTCTAAGCACACAACATCGACTATCACATAACAAATCCCTTTTCAACACAATTACAAGCTTTAGCCGAATTCAACAAACGGGAATCAGCCAGTACATCTAATTGAACACAGCAGAATACGTCTAATGAGAGACAGCCTGAGCATATATCGTAAACCTGTTCTTATCTTTATTTTCACATACACTATATTGACAAAAGTCACCGGACACACCTTCAAAAGCAAATGAACGGACCCCCTGCGTTGATAAGATGCGCGGTATAGCTGCAAGCGGTATAAAAACAAGCCTGCAGATGACCGCGATCATATCGCACTATGAGGTTGAGTGAAAAGTGTCGCGGCGGGAGAAAACTGACTTTGAGAAAGGAAATATTATCGGGGGCTATATTAGTGGGTTGTCCGTAAGAGAAACCGAAAGGCGTTTAAACATACGCAAGTCAACTGTTTTGGATGTTTTGAATAATTGGAAGAAACGTGATGTGACTGAAGCAGCAAAACGTACCGACAAACCAAAGAAAATCAGTGATAGAGGACGTCGAAGCCTCAGGAGAGTCGTTACAGCTAATCGACTGCACATGACCTCAATGTACCGGTGAGTAAAAATGGTGGATCCTCGGTATGTACACGTACCATTCGCAGAGAACGAACTTCATTCCATGGGTTATCGTGGTCGTGCGGCTGCTCATAAGTCAATCATCTCCACGTAGAATGCTACTCGTCGTTTAGCAATGTCTAAAGAACATTTATAGTGGACCGTAGATCAATGGAAACGGGTCCGATGGACTGATGAATCCATCAGTCTGATGGCCGTGTGTGGGTATAGTGGCATCCGGGGAACGCTATTTACGACAGTGTACTGTTCTATTTACGACAGTGTACTGTTCTTTTGCAAAAAGAAGAGAGATGAGGACAACTAAAGAAGATGTGACTTCCAAAGTGGAATATATAGAGCTATGCAAGACAACACGAAAAAGTATCACTGAAGACGTAAGGAAATTCAACTGTGAGCTAGTGAGGAAAGCAATTGAAAACAACCAAAGCCTTAAGATAGCAAAGGGACATCTCAGCAAGGGAAGAAAACAGATTATGGCTCTGAGAAAAGAAGATGGTTCTATAACAAGAAATAGAGGCGAAATTTTGACAAGAGTGAAAGATTTCTACTCCAAATTATATGAAAGGGATGATACATGTACTCCAGACATCATGAAAGGTACCAGAGTTCTTCCAGTCCTCCCAGCAGAAGTTGCTCATGCAATCAAGAACATGAAGCGGGGGAAAGCTCCAGGAGAAGATGGAATTACTATAGACATCATACAAGAAGCAAGTGGAGAAATCGAAACAGTACTCGCCCAAATTTTCACTCGATGCCTTAATGAAGGGAAGATTCTGAGGATTGGAACAATGCTACAATGATCCTGCTACATAAAAAAGGTGACATTGAGGATCTCAGGAACTACAGACCTATCAGCCTCCTATCAGTGGTTTATAAAATCTTCACTAAAGTTCTTTCACACCGCTTGAAGGTAACACTGGACATGGCTCAACCGAGAGAACAAGCTGGATTCAGGAGTGGCTACAGCACAATAGATCATATCCACGTACTGAGAGAACTAATTGAAAGAGCGAGAGAATATGAACTTCCATTGTGCATGGCTTTTATCGATTATGAAAAAGCCTTTGATTCGGTGAAACCATCAGCAGTTACCACGGCTCTGAAATCCTGCGGTATTGAAGATGCATACATTAATATTATTAATAACATCTATGAAAATGCAAGTGCAAAGATTCGGCTGTTTGAAAATACAACACACATAAAAATTGGAAAGGGAGTGAGACAAGGTGACACCATATCTCCGAAGCTCTTTAATGCCACATTGGAAAATGTCTTTCAATCACTGAACTGGGAAAACAAAGGGATAAAGATTAATGGAGATTATCTAACCCACCTTCGTTTTGCTGATGATGTAGTCATTTTTGCAACTACCCCATCAGAGCTGCAGAGTATGATCCAGGAACTTGCTGACAAGAGTAAAGAAGTGGGATTAAAAATGAACTTTCAGAAGACAAAAGTGATGTTCAATGCTTTTACAAGAAATGAAGATTTATCGATTGATGGAGAAAAGCTGGAGATAACAGACACGTATGTTTATCTTGGACAGCAGATATCAAGTGAGGGTCACATTGATGAAGAAATTAATCGGCGTACAAAACTTGCCTGGAGAGCTTTTGGAAGAAACAGCATAATTTTCAAGAGCAATATGCCATTATGTCTTAAAAGAAAAGTGTTTGATCAATGCATCCTTCCAGTGCTTACGTATGGTGCAGAGACGTGGACCTTAACTAAAAGAGACATACAAAGGCTGCAGACAACTCAAAGAAGCATGGAGAGGTGCATGCTTGGTATAACCAGGAGAGATAGGAAGAGAAACTCGTGGATCCGAAAATGACAAGAGTGGAAGACATCATGATCAGGGTTAAATCCCTGAAATGGCAATGGGCTGGACATACTGCCAGAAGGACAGACCATAGATGGACAGCCGAAATTTTAAATTTTAGATTGGATTCCAAGGGACAGGAAAAGACCCAGAAAAAGACCACATGGGAGATGGGTGGATGAAATTCGTAAATATGCGGGAGTGACATGGAGGAGACTGGCACAAGACAGACCGTTGTGGAGGAAACTTGGGAGACCTTCGTCCAGCAGTGGATTGATAATGGTTGACAATGATGATGATGATGATGACTGTTCTTACGGTCAAGTTTGGAGCCGGCAGTGTACTCATGTGGGGGTGTTTTCCGTGGTATGGTCCCGGCCCATTGGTTATCGTTGACAAACCTGTTAACCAGCACGTCTACTTCGTTATTCTGGACAATTATGCCCTACCAACTCTGCCGCAGTACTATGTAAGCGAACATTGTTGCTACCGGCAGGATAATGCACCGAGCCATAAAGCAAGAACTGTTAAGGCGTGGTTTGACGATAATTCCGTATCGTGTGTGGACTAGCCAGCACAGAGCCCTGATCTTAATCTTGTAGAGCACCAATTGGATGAATTAGAGCGCCGCATAAGAAGTTTGTAACCAAGGCCTATTATTAAGCAACAGTTCGCTGCAGCATTGTTTACTGAATAGAAGCGCATACCTATCGCTGTGTTCCAAAACCTTGTCGAAAGCATGTCTCGAAGGGTCAGTGAATGCATTAAGGCCAAAGGTGGACCGACACCGTACTAATATATATCAATACATGCTATGTTGTGTGTCTCGTCTAGGTGTCCGGTGACTTTTGTCAATATAGTGTATATACAAGAACTAAAACGGAAAGTTATATTAGAGTATACGTTACGTATCTTACGGTACTGGCTTCCTCCCTTCCCTGGAACCAGTGGCTCTAAATTAGTGATGGGCAAATTCTTATAGCACCTCGAGGTTCTCATGTGGTCCTCAACCCCTCTCCCCCAAATTATAGTAATATTACAGCCTGCTAAACTTACAAGAAAATTTTAAACAGCCTGTACACAGTATCAGTGATATTTTTTTTTTCCTTTTCATATTTCTTTGACATATCAAAATATTTGTTATACTTTTTATCATAATTTTTTTTTATGTAATTCTAATGAAACATTTTCTGTCGGGATTTTTTGGATATCGCAATGTTCCCAGGTAAAAAAACTCAGTTCCCCTTCCCGATAGCCGGGTATTAAGAGACGTAAGTTCTGTCTAGGTGTCCGAATCGGTCCTGGGTTTGAGTCTAAGATTGCGCATGGGCAGTGTGCTTGTCTTTTGGCGCTGGCTGTCCCATTTTCCTGGAATCAGTAGCCTTAAATTTGAGACGGGCGACCACTTATAAACCTTAGAGTTGCTCACGGCGGTCGTGAAACTACGAAAACAAAAAAAAATAGCTCTCAGTTCAGAATTTATTACTGTATTTAGATTTCTTTAAAAGATTTGGATCAAAAGATTTTCAATTTGGGTTAAATGCGTTTTCTTAATTAAATGGTATGATTTCAATGTATGAGATCAATTACTCCTTATCAAAATGTTGCTTCATCCTGAAGAAATAGATGTTCGTTTATGAAAATTAATATGGAAATATACACTATATTGACAAGTCACCGGACACCTAGAAGAGAAACACAACATAGCATTTATTCACATACTTTAGTACGGTGTCGGTCCACCTTTGGCCCACACGTGTCTTCACGAGCTCCGTTTTTGAGTGCTTCACGTACGTATTTTCTGAGTCCCAACATTGTTCTTTTGTGTGTGTGCCGAAGTTAAAGGTCTGTGCTTTCGTTTAAGATCCCTCACGAACTGGTGAGTGCTTACTTTTTTTCATTATCAAGTGTTTCAATTTCGCACCGAGCTGGTCCTTTAATTCGTTAACCCTTGCCATTGATTAAGGCATCTGCCGATGGGGGCGCTGTTCCCACCCGCATCGTTGGAGCTCCTCACGTCGCCTCTTCAACGACAGACGGAGCCGATCAATCATCTCCGCTTGCTAGTGGAAAGCCTCTTAATTTTCCTCCTGTCATTTGCACGTCTTCTCCTGTTCAGGTCTCCGAATCTGCCATTGAGAACGTGGATGTGACGTCCCTGGCCTCTGCTGACGATGATAAATTCATGGGCGTCTCTGATAACGTCGCTAATCTGTCCTCTACAGTTTCTACTGCCTCAGCTTCCAGTACATTGTCTTATGCTGCGTGAATTCCTTCCAGAGGAGGCGCTTCTGCACGCAGGTATTCTGCGGCTGCCTCTGGTATTCTACCGGATTTCTCCTCGTCTCGTCTGCCCCCAATGGATTCTTACGTTACTCTCAACAGTGATACCATCTTATTAGACATTCCCGAGAACTCTCCTGCTGGTCAACGTCTTCATTTGACCCTAAGTTGGGGGTTTGTTTTGCTGCGCTGCTCAACACTCCTTTGAAACAGTACAGCTACGCTCTCAAGAAGATGCTTCCTTCTGGTGCCATCACCCACCTCACCCGAAAGCCACGAACTGTGATTATTTATTTTTCGAAGAAAGAATATGCCGAGCTTGTCTTGTCTCCGGGCTTATCAATTGGCGATCGTCACCTATTAGCCGAATCCATCGCCCAGCGTTCTGTTCCACCTTTGGCCTTAATGCATGTACTGACCCTTCGAGACATACTTTCGACAACGTTTCGGAACATAGCGATAGGTATACGCTTCCATGCAGTACATAATGCTGCTGCTAAACTGTTGCTTAGTAGTAGGCCTTGGTTCGCACTCTAATTCATACCATAGGTGCTCTGCGGAATTAAGATCAGGGGTATGTGCTGCCGAGTCTGCACACGATACGGAATTATCTTCAAACCACGCCGCAACAGTTCTTGCTTTATGGCTCGGTGCATTGTTCTAATGGTACCAACAAGGCACGGTTTCATAGTATTGCGACAGAGTTGGTAGTGCATAATTGTCCAGAATATTGAGGTAGACGTGCTGTTAAAAGGTTTGTCCACGACAACCAATGAGCAGGGACAATACCACGAAAAGCACCCCCACACGAGTACACTGCCAGCTCCAAACTTGACCGTATAAACAGTACATTGTGGTAAATAGCGTTCCCTTGGCTACCGCCACACCCACACTCGGCCATCAGACTGATGGATCGTGTATCTGTATTTATCAGTCAGTAGGACACGTTTCCATCGATCTACGGTCAGCGATAAATGTTCTTTGCACCATGCTAAACTACTAGTAGCATTCCGAGTGGAGATGAAAGGCTTATGAGCAGTCGCACGACCACGGTACCTCATGGAATGAAGTTCTCTGCGAATGGTACGTGTCATATCGAGGTTCCAGCATTTTTACTCACCTATACAATGAGGTCTTGTGCACTGCTCCGTCGATTAGCTGTAACGATTTTCCTGAGGCTTCGACGCCCTCTATCTCTGATTTTCTTTGGTCTGCCGGTACGTTTTGCTACTTCAGGAACTCCCTGTGCCTTTCGCTTATTCAGTAAACCCAAAACAGTTGACTTGGGTATGTTTAAACACCTCTCGGATTCTCTTATGGACAACCCACTAATATAACACCCAACAATATTTCCTTTCTCAAACTCAGTTCTCTCCCGTCGCGACATTTTCCCTCAACCTTACAGTGCGATGTGATCGCTGTCAGCTGCAGGCTTGTTTTTATACCGTATGCAGCTGTACCGCGCATCTTAACAACGCAGCTGATCCGTTCATTTGTTTTTGAAGAAACGTCCGGTGACTTTTGTCACTATAGTGTAGAATGGGTTTGAAAATGTGGAAATCGAGGATCTGGTTATACATAAAATGCAAAGGACGACATTAAGGACGGATTGGTCGACCGTTTAATAAATGGCCAGTGTTTTCTTATTCTTCTTCTCTATGTATCTGGAACGAACGAATAATTATTTTAGCACTTCTCAGCAAAAATCTGTACCTTCACTTGAGCTTTATTTCTTCTTAAAAAGTTATTTTCTTAAAAAACAATTTTCTTTTATTTATATATATATATATATATATATATATATATAAAATAAAATTCGAAAGTATGCAGGGGTGACATGGAGGAGACTGGCACAAGACCGACCGTTGTGGAGGAAACTTGGGGAGACCTTCGTCCAGCAGTGGATTGATAATGGTTGACGATGATGATGATGATGATGATACATATGTTGAACGTATTTTCTGAAATAATATCAAAATTATCTATGCTTATGTGAGATAAGTGTCGCCGAACCAAGAATGACGTTCGAAATTAATTAAGGTAATATCTGACGTTGGTCATTGTACTTGCAACACCGAGTCATTAGTGTGCCCTTTGGTCTTCTTGTAATCTTGAAGGAGGCATTAGTACCTACTGTTATGGCCCATCAATCCCATTCTCTTATCCGCAGATTGACAGAGAGAACAAAGCGATTCGCCCGTTGATATATACTATTCAGATATATGTGTCCCACCCACATTTATCTTATAACGAATAACGATATACCAGTACCTGTTCATGAGTCAAAATCAAAGATAGACTTAGAAAAGGGTTTACTCAAGAAAGAAATACCAATACCATTGGCAGTAGGGAGATCAGTGTCCAAAAAGATATAAAGAGTAATTACCTAAGAAAATTACTATATGTGGCATATACACATTTTGACTTTCAGAATTATCTTCGTGGTGATTCGGTTGGAAAAGTAGTCTTCAAGAGACTAATGATTTTTTTTCCTATGTCGCAGCCAAAATTTTCGAAGAAAATTAATTATCTGGTACAATCTCCCGTTTTGAGCATGATTTGATGCTACTAGGGTGTTCAAATGAAAAGGTACGAAACGTCATAAGAACGTAACCGTTAACATATTTGCCTATGCCGCTATGGGAGAACGTAGCGACACATCTAGGGATGCGACTGGAGTCGCCGGCGTGGATCGGAGCATGCGCGGGCGCCCGCATGCGCAGGACAGAGCAGAGGCTCTTATAAAGAGCGCCGTCCAATTGACGCGGCAGTGCGTGTGAGGACAGGATGGCGAACCATTAACTCCGATGTGTACTGTGAGACACTCCGAAGCCTACGCAGGTCCATGAAGAACAAAAGACCGGGGCTGCTCACGAAGGTTGTGGTTCTGCTCCATGATAACGCGCGTCCACACGTCTCGAGGGTCACACACGCGGAACTGGCCAAGTTCCAGTGGGAGCAGCTTGACCATCCGCCCTACAGTCCGGACATGTCACCCTGCGATTTCCATGTGTTTGGTCCCCTGAAAAACATCTGAAAGGGAAGCGCTTCCACTCGGACGACGAACTCAAGGACGCTGTGCAGGACTGGGTCTCGTCACGGCCGCAGGAATTCTGGGAACAAGGAATCCTTCGGCTCGTTAATCAATGGGATCATTGTGCTACGGCCTATGGTGTATACTTTGAATAAAGTCTTCATTTATACCCACAGTGTCGTTTCGTACCTTTTCATTTGAACACTCCTTGTACATTCAATCCCGAGCTGTTTTTTTTTAAATGTCATCGTTAAACTATTCAAATTTCCTCACTACTTCATTCGTTTTACAGTACATATACACCATCTACCAACAAGTAATTGGTCACCTGTGTTAGCAAAGGAAAACGAAGTTTATTCACCTTCAATAGTTAGTGGAGCCTCCACGAGCGGCGACTACAGCTGCGACCCTCCGGGGCATACTCTCAACCAGGCGTTGTACGACGGCTAGCGGTATTTTCTTCCACTCGGCTTGGAGAAGACAGGTCAGTTCTTTCACCGATTTCGGACGGTGGGGGCACCCCTTAGGTCGACGCTATAACTCGTCCCAGAGGTGCCCGATAGGGTTAAGGTCCGGGCTCTGCGCAGGCCAGTCCATACGATTAACCCCATTGTCACCATACCAAGCCATGGTGGACCTCGCAACATGACAGGTGGCATTGTCATCCTGAAAGTAACATGGGTACACCCCGTAAAACTGCCACAACGTAGGAAGCGCATGGTCATCCAAAATGGTGCAGTAGGTCTCGGCGTTGAATCTACCAGGAATTGCGACCAAGGGTCCCGTGCCATACCAGGAGAAACACCCCCATAGCATGATTCCACCGCCGCCGAACTTCACAGATGGCACAATACATTCCGGCAGGAGGCGTTCTCCAGGCAGACGCCAAACCCAGACCCTGCCATCCGAACGGTAGAGGGTGAACCTTGATTCGTCGATCCAGCGAACCTGTTTCCACTGTACAACGGTCCACTGTCGACGTTCTTTGCACCACGTTAGCAAAGCAGCGCTATTGGACTTGGTGATCAAAGGCTTGTTGGCGGCAGCACGTCCATGATAACCGAGCAGATGGGCTTCCTTACGGATGGTATTCGTCGAAAGAACACTCCCGGATGCCTGTTGAAACTCCTCACTGATGTGGCCCATCGATTTGGTGCTGTTCATCCGAATTTCTCTGGCCAGCACCCGTCGGTCTCTAACTCCCAGTTTTGTGGGTCTGCCGTGTCGGGGCAAATTCCGACAGTCACCTCTCATCTTCCACTTGCCAAAAACGTAGGCCACTGTCGATTTTGGGTACTTCAACTAGCTGGATATGTCACGTATGGATCGGCCATTTCTGTGATACCCGACGATTACACCTTTCTCGAAATCAGAGAGCTTCGAACTGCGTGGCATCTTGCATGCGACTGGTTGCGTTGTTGTTTCCCACACGATATTTAACTGCGGCGGCTGTGACGTGTATCAGGACCGCAGATATCGTCGATTGCAGGAGTGTCCAATTACTCGTTGGTAGATAGTGTATTTCAATACTTCTTTTTCATCCAGAATCTAATAACAGGTTTTTTTACGCTTTCCAACCGTAGATTGAAGAAGCGTATGTGCTCCTGCTTTGTCCGTCTGCCCGTCTGCCCGTCCGCACGATAACTCACTTAAAAATGGTTGGATTTCGATGAAATTTTAATATGTATTAGGGGACTACCTAGGGACAAATTCTATTTAAAATGGGCGAAATGAGCTCTAAGGTCAGGACATAGGAGAGGGATCCACTCCATTGACCTTATGCGCCATACTACGTAAAAATGGTTCGATTTCGATGAAATATTAGTATGTGGACTAATATTTCAGACCACTTGGAGACTAACCCTGTTGCAAATGGGTGAAATGAGGTTAAAGGTCAGGACATAAGAGCGGATCCATTACATCGCCCTTATGCGACAAAACTTACCTAAAAATGCTTTGATTGCGACAAAACTTTATAATGTTGTTGCGGAGGTATACTGAACCAATTCTGTTAAACAACATCGAAATGGGGTCCAAGGTCAGGACACAGGAGCTAGATTTATTCCACAGCGATTATCCTCATAACGTGAGTAATAACTTGAGTAATGTTTTCTGCTATGTTGGAAGGCGTATAATAATCAATGCATTGCATGATTTTACTAACTTTTTTTATGAGGGTATTTTCGAGGTGTTTCCGTGTACCCGTGTTGTTACTTGTTTCTCTTCGTTTCTTACTTTTTTTTCTTTTGTCGATCCGCTCCTCGGTGACATGAATTCCGTTAGTTGTAGAGAAGGGGTAATTTAGTGAAAAGTGGTTAACTCAATTTTAAGAAATGAAACCTGACTAGCTACCACATAAGAGTAATGCATCATATACTAGATGTTCAATCAACTCCGCGAGTCTGAGGGAGGTCTTATCACAATTTTGTAAGAAGCATGAGGATCTACGGCACAAATTGCTGCTTATTTGAGAAGTGATGTATAAGCAGTTAGCCGTATATTAGAGCAATGAACACGGGCAGGTGTTTCACGTCGCCGTGCAAGGACCGGGTGACCTAGAGTGACGACGGATCTCTATGATCAGTAGATTTGTTAGATGGCTGTCGGTACCCGAACTTGGACGCCCTGACTGATATCCAGTAACAGAACAACTGATGGGGTACCGCCGGTATTTGCCAGAACTATTCATCGACACCTATATAAAGCTGCTAGGTATGTCAGTGAGACGCCACAAATTGTGATCTAGCGTGGACTCCAGCAGCTCAGAGAATGAGCTGCTTGAGTTTGCGTCTCGCGTCACAACGCATCATGTGCGCACCCCCTACTGACATTAATTCAGGGCATCCTTCTTTAGAATGGGTGAGGGCATACTTGATGAACGATCTTATAGGATGAGCTATGTTTTATAGCGAGTATTAAAGCCCCGTACGAGACTTTCTTTTCACGCTTCACTCTTCATATCCCCTTATTGACTGATGCGTTGGTCCAAGTGGTCAAGTTTCATTTAGGCTGACTGTGGTTTGAAGGGACCCTATCTTCTTAAGCTCTCTTCCCCATTGGTGTGAGAAGTGAATGTCGGCTTCGAACGCGCGTGAGGGCCGATTGACACGCTATAGTGGTGCAACTCACTAGCTGAATGAACCAAGGGGCTACAGAAGTGTGTCTAAAACGACAGTTCAGCGAACTCTGCTGCGTATGGGGCTACGATGCTGACGAATGATCACTACATCTATGTTAGTGAAGATGCATCGGCAGAAAGAGCTTACATTTGCGCGGCAATGCCGGAATTGGACCTCCGCTGATTGGGAGAGGATTGCCTTCTCCGATGAGTCACGTTTTCTGCTTCATCGACGGATGGACGTTGGCGTATAACGCGAGAAACATTGGAGAGCAAACACTATTCAAATATTGCTGGAAGAGCACAAGCTGGTGAGGGCAGCGTTATGGTCTAGGGGATGTTTTCGTGGCATTCCCTTGGTCCACTCATACCTCTGGAATGCACTATAGACCGAATTCCTTTATGAATCCATCCTTGCAGACTACCTACAGCCATACATGCTCATTGTCTTCCCTATGGCGGATGGGATCTTCAATCACGACAATGCGATGTGTCACACAGCTAGAAATGTCCGCGTGGTTGGAAGAGCACGATGAAGACTTTAAAGTACTTCCCGGGAATCTTAATTCCCCAGACTTAAACCCAATTGAGCATCTGTGGGACCACCTCGATCGTGTTGTTCGCTCTATGGATCCTCCACCACGCACCCTCTAGTAGCTGTCAGATGCACTGCAGTCAGCATGGTTCCATACACCTGTGAATACCTTCCAGCACCTTATTGAGTCACTTCCAGCCCGTCTAGCTGCTGTCCGCGCTGCACACGGCGGTTAATCTGGATATTAGCTGGTAGCCACAATAATGTGACTCGACCGTGTATACGCTCATTGATTCCTTACCAAGATCCCTGGCTGCTGCTGTTAGGGAGAAAGGTGGAAGAGCACGTCATCAGGTAGGCATATATAATAATTTGACCATTCAGTTTAAATTTTTAAATTGTTATGAGGTCGAATATTTTAAGATATTCACGTTGAATTTTAGAAGATCCGTTTCGAGTTTGTTAGGATTGTTTAGAGCTGAAACCCCCAAGTGTGATTCTTTCAGTCGCGCCGGTCATCGCCAAAAAGGCATTGATATGTTTCGTTTACAGCAGGGATGAAGAAAGAATGTTCGCGACTGTCCCAGCCACCCTTGAAAAGATGTCGTGGGTCAAGAGGTCGCGGGTGAGTTGAAAATCCAACGACAGTGTGCCACTGTGGTTTACGGAAGGAAAAGAACGTCTGTTTGATTAACGACACGGATTTAGAAGATTCAGAGTGAATTTGTTCTACTCCACTGGGAACGGGATATTGATGCTCAGTCATCCTTCTGTATAAAAAGGAGGGACAGAAAGAGAGAAGTAAGATAAGATCAAAGTGCACGAGCGACAGAAACCACAACGGGCAGCAAAATTTTGCCTGGCCATGAAAGACGTATTCAGGAAGCTCTATTGTATGTCCTTCAGCCGCTCTTTGGCACGTCCATCGACCTGACTCGTTTTTGGTTCGGGGAATCCTCAGCTGTCCGCCTCGTCAGCAAATGTGCATGTGCATGTACCTACCGAAGCCATGTGTGTGTACGTGTGTCATCTAAAGGCTGGTTATTTCTCGCCAGCTTCTGAAAGTGTGTTAGGTGGATTATCTATCATCCACCAGGAACGGATACCAATTTGTAGGTAAATGTTTCCGTTACATGCCAATTATGGTTAGCAGAACTGTCAAGACTACCATTTACGGTGCGCAGGCCTGACTTTTAGAACTGCCATTGCTTTTTGGGGGCATGTTCACCCTCGTCGTTCCTAGCCTAAGGCGTGAAGCTAAATGTACTGTGTAAATAATCTGTAATTTTTTGTAAATAATTAAATGTGCGTGTGTTGTTCTAAATCCGGAGCTTGTCGGTGCTAACAAGTAGTCCTTAGTTCTTCTCTCTCAAGGAACCAGTGCGAGGAGCTATCCATCCAATCACTTTTTGATTTTCTCAAGAGGGATTCGCATCCCAGAGCCCCCAGTCCTCAGAATAAAGGGCCCGCGTAACAATATTTTAAGAAATTCTACGAATTTGTTTTTTAAACAAATTTATGCTTTATGGAAATGGAAATTCAACTTATGCACTGCACAAACACTAACTTTAAAATTGTTTTCTTACCATCTGGAGTGGTGGCGTTCCCGGGGAAGAGGGGTGTAGTGTTAACTCCTACCTCCGCTCCCCCCCCTCCCAAAAAAAACTGAAACCTTTCGATATTTCAAAAACGCGATTTCAAGAGGCAAAGTTTTGATAGTATTTGAAATTGTTTTATGTCTCATGGCAAAGATTGAACAAGTTTTCTCCATGAATACGAGAAATCGGCTAGGAGCCAAGGACCAAAATGCCTTATTGTAATGAAAAGCCAATGCATGCGTGTAATGAAAGTTTCTGTGTCGACGAGGCAATGCCAAATTTGAGTTCCATGACTTATTTCACATTACTCTAAACCAAGCTGAAAAGCAAGGAATTTTGATTAAAATACCAAGAATCACATCAAAACAAAACCAACGCTGTAATATAAACCCAAAAAACCCAGAAGACTATTACAGGATTTCAATTTATGTGCCATTTTCAGACATGTTCATTAGTGCTATGGAAAACAGATTTCTCCCACACAAATCGGTCTTATCAGGATCCCAGTCACTTTTACCAACTTGTTTTCTGCACAGATAAATAGCAAAATATAAGCGGTCAACCATTATGTGGTGATAACGATATAGGTAATAAGAATATTAATAATAATTTCCAGCAATTTTTATTTGAATATTTCTGCTCGGATGTTGCATACATTTTAAAAATGCACTCATAACACTATGGTGGTTGTATTATTTATTTTGATATCGGCTTGGTGCGTAGTTTTGCGATTAGTCAATTACTGGAATTTCAGATTTCGGTTACTCTAGCAGTTATTGCCGCGCACTTTACAGGGTGACCGCGAACCACTACTACGTCTTATTCGCCATAGTGAGATTAATTAAAATCCCCAAACTCTGCAATTAATATACCCAGAAAATTTGGTCTAGTGGTGTCAACGATAAGGTTGGGTGCCCTGAACTAAGTGTCTTCAAGCTCTAGGTCGACAAGTGCATCGCGTTGCGTTTCATATGGGACAGCATAAGGTTACCATGCGCTTCCATATGCCACAAATAAGTTTAATTAAAGAACAACCAAAGGAACATAAATACTTTTACCACTATTTTGAAACCTTGAAATGAACTTAGGAGTAATAAAGCATAAGATATGAACTAAGAATTGTACTCAAGAATAACTCGCAGATTGACTGAAATGGCACAGGTAAATACTAAAATAAAACAGTTTATTCTTTAAAGGTTTATGTTAATGCGAAGTGCAGGACTACCAGTGGAGTTATTTAGACTTAAATTAGACATTCTATACCTCCTAAACAAAAATTTGGTAACCCAGATATTTTAAACACATATTAAGAATCGCATCAGTAATTTCATCCGCCAATGCAAGAAATTGTTCAATGGTTAAAGCAAATCTTCGGTGCGCTAGAGAAACTTATATTTTCAGAGACAACTGGGAATAGACCCTGCATAGCGCATGCAAAGCTATGAGACATGATTCAGAAAGGTATAAAGTCGGAAAGCATCTTACCCTCTTTCCTTTAGTCAACGGTGTAGGCCCACTACCGGGCTGTCCTCCTATCCCTGTTGTAAACTAGATTTATCCCCATCATCGGCGCCTTGATTTCAGAGACTTCTCAAGTTCCTCAGTGTCCTCTGGCAGCTCGTAACTTCGAACCGAACACTGTGACTTTTTTACTTTGTCATCCATCTCTACTCTGCTAGTTTCTCTACTGCTCTCTACTTCATCTCTCCAGTGTTTTTTCTCGTCTGCGTTTTTTCTTTTCCACTTTTTTATCTAATTTTTTTTCCGACGTCGAAGGTCCAGCTTCAGGAGATGTAACCACCCGGCACTATAAAATGACGTTAGGTTACGTCATTGGTCACTGCAGGCCCATCGTGCCTTGCGATTTACGTTTCTCTTGGACTTCCTTCTCCGTCTTTTGAGGACTCGATCCGGACTGAAAACTGGGCTCTTTCAGCTTTCAACTCTTTCTTCTACCCTTTTCCGTAGAGATCCCGCCTAGCTTCCTTGGACGAGAGTTTTTCACGTATCGAATTCGCGAATACGTGCTTTTTCTCGAGTTCTCGCCTTTGCAGGGAAACGACGGGACACTTAACGTAGGGCGAGTTTTGAAGGAGCTTGCATCCCCTAAGAATTTATGATATCCTTGCTTCTGAAAATACTCGAGAAACTGAGTGAAGTGATTGTACCCCGGTTTCGTGTGTGTGAGAATTCGGATTAATGAATGCCTTCTTCTCTCCCCCTTCCCCATCATCTGGGTATAAACATTCGTACCCCGCGTACTGCGACAAAAAAAAATGAAAGAAATTTTATGATCTTAACTTACCCGAAGACCGCTCCAATTATCTGGGCAAAAATTAAATATTAAAAAATCCTTGTTTGACTGGAATTCATTAATTTATAAAATTGTTTTCTTTTTATATAAAACAATCATTAAGTTCGAATCTGTATATCGCTTAATTGTTAAAGTTAAAATAAAAATTAAATGTTACTGGAATACAGAGAATTTCCCGGTAACATAGTTGCTGCCACTAGAAAAACCTCTGTCTATGTCTGACAATACTTATCCTTTACATACACTTTTTAGCACGTCTTTTGTAAAAAAAGATCGTGCTTATGCTATCGATTTGTCCGTCCGTCCGTCTGTAACCATGGTATCTCTGCAACTATTAGTCCGATTTGAAAAATATTCTTTTTGCATTCGAAAGCTTGAAATATGCGAATGATGATCATATGTTTAGTTTTTTTTTACGATGTACAATTTTGCCGCTAGAGGGCGTAAATGCTGATGATGTCGATTTCAAAATTACCTTTTATTCCACATATTTGCTTCTAAACATCCGATTGAAAACATTATTTTTTCTTTCGACTCAATTTATGTCGAAGAGTATTTTAGATACAGTTTCTTTTCCAAATTACCCATACATTTTCCGCTAGGGGGCGTAAAAGTAAATTACATTTTCCCCTGTAACTCTTCTACTAAAACTCCGATTTTAATTTTTTTTCAGCAGATACATCTCCTGATGGAAAATCTTTCGCATATAATTTCGAATATTCGGTAAATAATACTTTGGCCACCAGGGGGCGTAATCGTTAATTTTGGCTTCTGAAGTATTTGCCATAAAATCTGAGCTTCTAAATAATTGATTGAAAAATTTATTTCGTGGAATGACGCCACTCACATCTACAAACGTTTTCGGAATAGTTTCTTTCTAAAATATTCCACAGTTTCTCCGCCAGGGAGCGTATATGTATATCTTATTTTTGTCAATATCTGTACTTCTACGAGTTCGATTTGAAAAATTTCTTCTTTGTTGGATAGTACTTTTAGTGCGACATGAATTTCATATAATTTCAAAGTTTTCAAGTAATTCATAGACTTTCCGCTAGGGGGCGTAAAGGTAAATTGCGTTTCCCCTTATATCTCTGCTTCTAAATCTCTGATTAGAAAAATTCTTTCTGCACCGGATACAGCTCCTGATGGGAAATCGTTTGCACATAATTTCCAATTTTAGTTAAAAAACAATGGTTTGGCCACCAGGTGGCGTAAGACTTAATTTCCGCTTCTGATGTAATTGCAGCAAAATATGAGCTTCTAAAATCTCGACTGAAAAAAAAGTTTGTTGACTGATACTCTCATGTCGACAAACCTTTTAGGAACATTTTCTTCTTGAAATAATGCATTGTTTCTACGCCAGGACGCGTAGATGTCAATATCTGTACTTCTAAAAGTCCGATTTGAAAATTTCCTTCTTTGGTAGATAGTGTTACCGATGCGAAATGTTTTTCCTATAAATTCAAATTTTTCAAGTAAATCATAGACTTTCCGCTAGGGCATACGAAGGTAAATTGCGTTTTCTGCTCCTAAAATTCCGATTTGAAAAAATCTTCCTGTATCGCATACAAGACGTGATGGAAAATATTTTTCACATAATTCTAAAGTTTGGTAAATAATGGTTTGGCCACCAGGGGGCATAGGTGTTAATTTCTGCTTTTGATGTATTTGTAGCAAAATCTGGGCTCCTGAAAACTCGATTAATTTTTTTTTCTTGGACCGATATCGCTCATATGGATAAACCTTTTGAGAATACTTTCTTCCTAAAATAATGCATGGTTTTCCCACCAGGGGACGTAAAGTCACATCTTAAATTTTTGTCGATAACTCTGTTTCTAAGAGTTCTTAAGCTCACGATTCCGTTTACAGCAATATCTGAGGGATTGAAGACCCGACTGAAAAACTTCTTTCTTCCGTCATATACTATTGTTTTCCATACCGGTTCCATTGCCTTTGAATAGCTTTGATAAATTTAATTTGCGTCAGAACGGATTCAAAAGACGTGCTTATTACACCCGAAAATTTGGTGTCATCTTTCTTGTTACGCTTTCCAACCGTATGATGAAAAAGCGTAAATGATCCAGCTTTGTCCGTAAGTCTATCTGTCCGTCGGTCCGTCTGTCTGTCCGCATTTCCATGAAATTTTAGTATG